>CM049426.1:108001891-113001891 GCA_026929855.1 Poa annua
TTTTCTCTTTTCTATAACCATTATTTTAATTAGTTTAAAACTATTTTGAATGTGAATTTGTATAACTTTTGCAAACTTTGGAATTTGAAAAAACTTTCAATATGAAAAGTGTTTGAATTTGACTAACTACTACAAAAACATTTTCTCTTTTCTATAACCATTAATTTAATTAGTTTAAAACTATTTTGAATGTGAATTTGTATAACTTTTGCAAACTTTGGATGAAAAAACTTTCAATATGAAAAGTGTTTGAATTTGACTAACTAATACAAAAACATTTTCTCTTTTCTATAACCATTATTTTAATTAGTTTAAAACTATTTTGAATGTGAATTTGTATAACTTTTGAAAACTTTGGAATTTGAAAAAACTTTCAATATGAAAAGTGTTTGAATTTGACTAACTAATACAAAAACATTTTCTATTTTCTATAACCATTATTTTAATCAGTTTAAAACTATTTTGAATGTGAATTTGTATAACTTTTGCAAACTTTGGAATTTGAAAAAACTTTCAATATGAAAAGTGTTTGAATTTGACTAACTAATACAAAAACATTTTCTCTTTTCTATAACCATTATTTTAATTAGTTTAAAACTATTTTGAATGTGAATTTGTATAACTTTTGCAAACTTTGGAATTTGAAAAAACTTTCAATATGAAAAGTGTTTGAATTTGACTAACTAATACAAAAACATTTTCTATTTTCTATAACCATTATTTTAATCAGTTTAAAACTATTTTGAATGTGAATTTGTATAACTTTTGCAAACTTTGGAATTTGAAAAAACTTTCAATATGAAAAGTGTTTGAATTTGACTAACTAATACAAAAACATTTTCTCTTTTCTATAACCATTATTTTAATTAGTTTAAAACTATTTTGAATGTGAATTTGTATAACTTTTGAAAACTTTGGAATTTGAAAAAACTTTCAATATGAAAAGTGTTTGAATTTGACTAACTAATACAAAAACATTTTCTATTTTCTATAACCATTATTTTAATCAGTTTAAAACTATTTTGAATGTGAATTTGTATAACTTTTGCAAACTTTGGAATTTGAAAAAACTTTCAATATGAAAAGTGTTTGAATTTGACTAACTAATACAAAAACATTTTCTCTTTTCTATAACCATTATTTTAATTAGTTTAAAACTATTTTGAATGTGAATTTGTATAACTTTTGCAAACTTTGGAATTTGAAAAAACTTTCAATATGAAAAGTGTTTGAATTTGACTAACTAATACAAAAACATTTTCTCTTTTCTATAACCATTATTTTAATTAGTTTAAAACTATTTTGAATGTGAATTTGTATAACTTTTGCAAACTTTGGAATTTGAAAAAACTTTCAATATGAAAAGTGTTTGAATTTTACTAACTAATACAAAAACATTTTCTCTTTTCTATAACCATTATTTTAATTAGTTTAAAACTATTTTGAATGTGAATTTGTATAACTTTTGCAAACTTTGGAATTTGAAAAAACTTTCAATATGAAAAGTGTTTGAATTTGACTAACTAATACAAAAACATTTTCTCTTTTCTATAACCATTATTCTAATTAGTTTAAAACTATTTTGAATGTGAATTTGTATAACTTTTGCAAACTTTGGAATTTGAAAAAACTTTCAATATGAAAAGTTTTTGAATTTGACTAACTAATTCAAAAACATTTTCTCTTTTCTATAACCATTATTTTAATTAGTTTAAAACTATTTTGAATGTGAATTTGTATAACTTTTGCAAACTTTGGAATTTGAAAAAACTTTCAATATGAAAAGTGTTTGAATTTGACTAACTAATACAAAAACATTTTCTCTTTTCTATAACCATTATTTTAATTAGTTTAAAACTATTTTGAATGTGAATTTGTATAACTTTTGCAAACTTTGGAATTTGAAAAAACTTTCAATATGAAAAGTGTTTGAATTTTACTAACTAATACAAAAACATTTTCTCTTTTCTATAACCATTATTTTAATTAGTTTAAAACTATTTTGAATGTGAATTTGTATAACTTTTGCAAACTTTGGAATTTGAAAAAACTTTCAATATGAAAAGTGTTTGAATTTGACTAACTAATACAAAAACATTTTCTCTTTTCTATAACCATTAATTTAATTAGTTTAAAACTATTTTGAATGTGAATTTGTATAACTTTTGCAAACTTTGGATGAAAAAACTTTCAATATGAAAAGTGTTTGAATTTGACTAACTAATACAAAAACATTTTCTCTTTTCTATAACCATTATTTTAATTAGTTTAAAACTATTTTGAATGTGAATTTGTATAACTTTTGAAAACTTTGGAATTTGAAAAAACTTTCAATATGAAAAGTGTTTGAATTTGACTAACTAATACAAAAACATTTTCTATTTTCTATAACCATTATTTTAATCAGTTTAAAACTATTTTGAATGTGAATTTGTATAACTTTTGCAAACTTTGGAATTTGAAAAAACTTTCAATATGAAAAGTGTTTGAATTTGACTAACTAATACAAAAACATTTTCTCTTTTCTATAACCATTATTTTAATTAGTTTAAAACTATTTTGAATGTGAATTTGTATAACTTTTGCAAACTTTGGAATTTGAAAAAACTTGCAATATGAAAAGTGTTTGAATTTGACTAACTAATACAAAAACATTTTCTCTTTTCTATAACCATTATTTTAATTAGTTTAAAACTATTTTGAATGTGAATTTGTATAACTTTTGCAAACTTTGGAATTTGAAAAAACTTTCAATATGAAAAGTGTTTGAATTTGACTAACTAATACAAAAACATTTTCTCTTTTCTATAACCATTATTTTAATTAGTTTAAAACCATTTTGAATGTGAATTTGTATAACTTTTGCAAACTTTGGAATTTGAAAAAACTTTCAATATGAAAAGTGTTTGAATTTGACTAACTAATACAAAAACATTTTCTCTTTTCTATAACCATTATTTTAATTAGTTTAAAACTATTTTGAATGTGAATTTGTATAACTTTTGCAAACTTTGGAATTTGAAAAAACTTTCAATATGAAAAGTGTTTGAATTTTACTAACTAATACAAAAACATTTTCTCTTTTCTATAACCATTATTTTAATTAGTTTAAAACTATTTTGAATGTGAATTTGTATAACTTTTGCAAACTTTGGAATTTGAAAAAACTTTCAATATGAAAAGTGTTTGAATTTTACTTACTAATACAAAAACATTTTCTCTTTTCTATAACCATTATTTTAATTAGTTTAAAACTATTTTGAATGTGAATTTGTATAACTTTTGCAAACTTTGGAATTTGAAAAAACTTTCAATATGAAAAGTGTTTGAATTTGACTAACTAATACAAAAACATTTTCTCTTTTCTATAACCATTATTTTAATTAGTTTAAAACTATTTCGAATGTGAATTTGTATAACTTTTGCAAACTTTGGAATTTGAAAAAACTTTCAATATGAAAAGTGTTTGAATTTGACTAACTAATACAAAAACATTTTCTCTTTTCTATAACCATTATTTTAATTAGTTTAAAACTATTTTGAATGTGAATTTGTATAACTTTTGCAAACTTTGGAATTTGAAAAAACTTTCAATATGAAAAGTGTTTGAATTTGACTAACTAATACAAAAACATTTTCTATTTTCTATAACCATTATTTTAATTAGTTTAAAACTATTTTGAATGTGAATTTGTATAACTTTTGCAAACTTTGGAATTTGAAAAAACTTTCAATATGAAAAGCGTTTGAATTTGACTAACTAATACAAAAACATTTTCTCTTTTCTATAACCATTATTTTAATTAGTTTAAAACTATTTTGAATGTTAATTTGTATAACTTTTGCAAACTTTGGAATTTGAAAAAACTTTCAATATGAAAAGTGTTTGAATTTGACTAACTAATACAAAAACATTTTCTCTTTTCTATAACCATTATTTTAATTAGTTTAAAACTATTTTGAATGTGAATTTGTATAACTTTTGCAAACTTTGGAATTTGAAAAAACTTTCAATATGAAAAGTGTTTGAATTTGACTAACTAATACAAAAACATTTTCTCTTTTCTATAACCATTAATTTAATTAGTTTAAAACTATTTTGAATGTGAATTTGTATAACTTTTGCAAACTTTGGATGAAAAAACTTTCAATATGAAAAGTGTTTGAATTTGACTAACTAATACAAAAACATTTTCTCTTTTCTATAACCATTATTTTAATTAGTTTAAAACTATTTTGAATGTGAATTTGTATAACTTTTGAAAACTTTGGAATTTGAAAAAACTTTCAATATGAAAAGTGTTTGAATTTGACTAACTAATACAAAAACATTTTCTATTTTCTATAACCATTATTTTAATCAGTTTAAAACTATTTTGAATGTGAATTTGTATAACTTTTGCAAACTTTGGAATTTGAAAAAACTTTCAATATGAAAAGTGTTTGAATTTGACTAACTAATACAAAAACATTTTCTCTTTTCTATAACCATTATTTTAATTAGTTTAAAACTATTTTGAATGTGAATTTGTATAACTTTTGCAAACTTTGGAATTTGAAAAAACTTTCAATATGAAAAGTGTTTGAATTTGACTAACTAATACAAAAACATTTTCTCTTTTCTATAACCATTATTTTAATTAGTTTAAAACTATTTTGAATGTGAATTTGTATAACTTTTGCAAACTTTGGAATTTGAAAAAACTTTCAATATGAAAAGTGTTTGAATTTTACTAACTAATACAAAAACATTTTCTCTTTTCTATAACCATTATTTTAATTAGTTTAAAACTATTTTGAATGTGAATTTGTATAACTTTTGCAAACTTTGGAATTTGAAAAAACTTTCAATATGAAAAGTGTTTGAATTTGACTAACTAATACAAAAACATTTTCTCTTTTCTATAACCATTATTCTAATTAGTTTAAAACTATTTTGAATGTGAATTTGTATAACTTTTGCAAACTTTGGAATTTGAAAAAACTTTCAATATGAAAAGTTTTTGAATTTGACTAACTAATTCAAAAACATTTTCTCTTTTCTATAACCATTATTTTAATTAGTTTAAAACTATTTTGAATGTGAATTTGTATAACTTTTGCAAACTTTGGAATTTGAAAAAACTTTCAATATGAAAAGTGTTTGAATTTGACTAACTAATACAAAAACATTTTCTCTTTTCTATAACCATTATTTTAATTAGTTTAAAACTATTTTGAATGTGAATTTGTATAACTTTTGCAAACTTTGGAATTTGAAAAAACTTTCAATATGAAAAGTGTTTGAATTTTACTAACTAATACAAAAACATTTTCTCTTTTCTATAACCATTATTTTAATTAGTTTAAAACTATTTTGAATGTGAATTTGTATAACTTTTGCAAACTTTGGAATTTGAAAAAACTTTCAATATGAAAAGTGTTTGAATTTGACTAACTAATACAAAAACATTTTCTCTTTTCTATAACCATTAATTTAATTAGTTTAAAACTATTTTGAATGTGAATTTGTATAACTTTTGCAAACTTTGGATGAAAAAACTTTCAATATGAAAAGTGTTTGAATTTGACTAACTAATACAAAAACATTTTCTCTTTTCTATAACCATTATTTTAATTAGTTTAAAACTATTTTGAATGTGAATTTGTATAACTTTTGAAAACTTTGGAATTTGAAAAAACTTTCAATATGAAAAGTGTTTGAATTTGACTAACTAATACAAAAACATTTTCTATTTTCTATAACCATTATTTTAATCAGTTTAAAACTATTTTGAATGTGAATTTGTATAACTTTTGCAAACTTTGGAATTTGAAAAAACTTTCAATATGAAAAGTGTTTGAATTTGACTAACTAATACAAAAACATTTTCTCTTTTCTATAACCATTATTTTAATTAGTTTAAAACTATTTTGAATGTGAATTTGTATAACTTTTGCAAACTTTGGAATTTGAAAAAACTTGCAATATGAAAAGTGTTTGAATTTGACTAACTAATACAAAAACATTTTCTCTTTTCTATAACCATTATTTTAATTAGTTTAAAACTATTTTGAATGTGAATTTGTATAACTTTTGCAAACTTTGGAATTTGAAAAAACTTTCAATATGAAAAGTGTTTGAATTTGACTAACTAATACAAAAACATTTTCTCTTTTCTATAACCATTATTTTAATTAGTTTAAAACCATTTTGAATGTGAATTTGTATAACTTTTGCAAACTTTGGAATTTGAAAAAACTTTCAATATGAAAA
The DNA here is from genome assembly GCA_026929855.1 of Poa annua. NCBI lineage: Eukaryota > Viridiplantae > Streptophyta > Magnoliopsida > Poales > Poaceae > Poa > Poa annua. The sequence continues at coordinate 108,008,148 of CM049426.1, forward strand.
GTGTTTGAATTTGACTAACTAATACAAAAACATTTTCTCTTTTCTATAACCATTATTCTAATTAGTTTAAAACTATTTTGAATGTGAATTTGTATAACTTTTGCAAACTTTGGAATTTGAAAAAACTTTCAATATGAAAAGTTTTTGAATTTGACTAACTAATTCAAAAACATTTTCTCTTTTCTATAACCATTATTTTAATTAGTTTAAAACTATTTTGAATGTGAATTTGTATAACTTTTGCAAACTTTGGAATTTGAAAAAACTTTCAATATGAAAAGTGTTTGAATTTGACTAACTAATACAAAAACATTTTCTCTTTTCTATAACCATTATTTTAATTAGTTTAAAACTATTTTGAATGTGAATTTGTATAACTTTTGCAAACTTTAGAATTTGAAAAAACTTTCAATATGAAAAGTGTTTGAATTTTACTAACTAATACAAAAACATTTTCTCTTTTCTATAACCATTATTTTAATTAGTTTAAAACTATTTTGAATGTGAATTTGTATAACTTTTGCAAACTTTGGAATTTGAAAAAACTTTCAATATGAAAAGTGTTTGAATTTGACTAACTAATACAAAAACATTTTCTCTTTTCTATAACCATTAATTCAATTAGTTTAAAACTATTTTGAATGTGAATTTGTATAACTTTTGCAAACTTTGGATGAAAAAACTTTCAATATAAAAAGTGTTTGAATTTGACTAACTAATACAAAAACATTTTCTCTTTTCTATAACCATTATTTTAATTAGTTTAAAACTATTTTGAATGTGAATTTGTATAACTTTTGAAAACTTTGGAATTTGAAAAAACTTTCAATATGAAAAGTGTTTGAATTTGACTAACTAATACAAAAATATTTTCTATTTTCTATAACCATTATTTTAATCAGTTTAAAACTATTTTGAATGTGAATTTGTATAACTTTTGCAAACTTTGGAATTTGAAAAAACTTTCAATATGAAAAGTGTTTGAATTTGACTAACTAATACAAAAACATTTTCTCTTTTCTATAACCATTATTTTAATTAGTTTAAAACTATTTTGAATGTGAATTTGTATAACTTTTGCAAACTTTGGAATTTGAAAAAACTTTCAATATGAAAAGTGTTGAATTTGACTAACTAATACAAAAACATTTTCTCTTTTCTATAACCATTATTTTAATTAGTTTAAAACTATTTCGAATGTGAATTTGTATAACTTTTGCAAACTTTGGAATTTGAAAAAACTTTCAATATGAAAAGTGTTTGAATTTTACTAACTAATACAAAAACATTTTCTCTTTTCTATAACCATTATTTTAATTAGTTTAAAACTATTTTGAATGTGAATTTGTATAACTTTTGCAAACTTTGGAATTTGAAAAAACTTTCAATATGAAAAGTGTTTGAATTTTACTTACTAATACAAAAACATTTTCTCTTTTCTATAACCATTATTTTAATTAGTTTAAAACTATTTTGAATGTGAATTTGTATAACTTTTGCAAACTTTGGAATTTGAAAAAACTTTCAATATGAAAAGTGTTTGAATTTGACTAACTAATACAAAAACATTTTCTCTTTTCTATAACCATTATTTTAATTAGTTTAAAACTATTTCGAATGTGAATTTGTATAACTTTTGCAAACTTTGGAATTTGAAAAAACTTTCAATATGAAAAGTGTTTGAATTTGACTAACTAATACAAAAACATTTTCTCTTTTCTATAACCATTATTTTAATTAGTTTAAAACTATTTTGAATGTGAATTTGTATAACTTTTGCAAACTTTGGAATTTGAAAAAACTTTCAATATGAAAAGTGTTTGAATTTGACTAACTAATACAAAAACATTTTCTCTTTTCTATAACCATTATTTTAATTAGTTTAAAACTATTTTGAATGTGAATTTGTATAACTTTTGCAAACTTTGGAATTTGAAAAAACTTTCAATATGAAAAGCGTTTGAATTTGACTAACTAATACAAAAACATTTTCTCTTTTCTATAACCATTATTTTAATTAGTTTAAAACTATTTTGAATGTTAATTTGTATAACTTTTGCAAACTTTGGAATTTGAAAAAACTTTCAATATGAAAAGTGTTTGAATTTGACTAACTAATACAAAAACATTTTCTCTTTTCTATAACCATTATTTTAATTAGTTTAAAACTATTTGGAATGTGAATTTGTATAACTTTTGCAAACTTTGGAATCTGAAAAAACTTTCAATATGAAAAGTGTTTGAATTTGACTAACTAATACAAAAACATTTTCTCTTTTCTATAACCATTATTTTAATTAGTTTAAAACTATTTTAAATGTGAATTTGTATAACTTTTGCAAACTTTGGAATTTGAAAAAACTTTCAATATGAAAAGTGTTTGAATTTGACTAACTAATACAAAAACATTTTCTCTTTTCTATAACCATTATTTTAATTAGTTTAAAACTATTTTGAATGTGAATTTGTATAACTTTTGCAAACTTTGAAATTTGAAAAGACTTTCAATATGATAAGTGTTTGAATTTTACTAACTAATACAAAAACATTTTCTCTTTTCTATAACCATTATTTTAATTAGTTTAAAACTATTTTGAATGTGAATTTGTATAACTTTTGCAAACTTTGGAATTTGAAAAAACTTTCAATATGAAAAGTGTTTGAATTTGACTAACTAATACAAAAACATTTTCTCTTTTCTATAACCATTTTTTTAATTAGTTTAAAACTATTTTGAATGTGAATTTGTATAACTTTTGCAAACTTTGGATGAAAAAACTTTCAATATGAAAAGTGTTTGAATTTGACTAACTAATACAAAAACATTTTCTCTTTTCTATAACCATTATTTTAATTAGTTTAAAACTATTTTGAATGTGAATTTGTATAACTTTTGCAAACTTTGGAATTTGAAAAAACTTTCAATATGAAAAGTGTTTGAATTTGACTAACTAATACAAAAACATTTTCTCTTTTCTATAACCATTATTTTAATTAGTTTAAAACTATTTTGAATGTGAATTTGTATAACTTTTGCAAACTTTGGAATTTGAAAAAACTTTCAATATGAAAAGTGTTTGAATTTTACTAACTAATACAAAAACATTTTCTCTTTTCTATAACCATTATTTTAATTAGTTTAAAACTATTTTGAATGTGAATTTGTATAACTTTTGCAAACTTTGGAATTTGAAAAAACTTTCAATATGAAAAGTGTTTGAATTTGACTAACTAATACAAAAACATTTTCTCTTTTCTATAACCATTAATTTAATTACTTTAAAACTATTTTGAATGTGAATTTGTATAACTTTTGCAAACTTTGGATGAAAAAACTTTCAATATGAAAAGTGTTTGAATTTGACTAACTAATACAAAAACATTTTCTCTTTTCTATAACCATTATTTTAATTAGTTTAAAACTATTTTGAATGTGAATTTGTATAACTTTTGAAAACTTTGGAATTTGAAAAAACTTTCAATATGAAAAGTGTTTGAATTTGACTAACTAATACAAAAACATTTTCTATTTTCTATAACCATTATTTTAATCAGTTTAAAACTATTTTGAATGTGAATTTGTATAACTTTTGCAAACTTTGGAATTTGAAAAAACTTTCAATATGAAAAGTGTTTGAATTTGACTAACTAATACAAAAACATTTTCTCTTTTCTATAACCATTATTTTAATTAGTTTAAAACTATTTTGAATGTGAATTTGTATAACTTTTGCAAACTTTGGAATTTGAAAAAACTTTCAATATGAAAAGTGTTGAATTTGACTAACTAATACAAAAACATTTTCTCTTTTCTATAAACATTATTTTAATTAGTTTAAAACTATTTCGAATGTGAATTTGTATAACTTTTGCAAACTTTGGAATTTGAAAAAACTTTCAATATGAAAAGTGTTTGAATTTTACTAACTAATACAAAAACATTTTCTCTTTTCTATAACCATTATTTTAATTAGTTTAAAACTATTTTGAATGTGAATTTGTATAACTTTTGCAAACTTTGGAATTTGAAAAAACTTTCAATATGAAAAGTGTTTGAATTTGACTAACTAATACAAAAACATTTTCTCTTTTCTATAACCATTATTTTAATTAGTTTAAAACTATTTTGAATGTGAATTTGTATAACTTTTGCAAACTTTGGAATTTGAAAAAACTTTCAATATGAAAAGTGTTTGAATTTTACTAACTAATACAAAAACATTTTCTCTTTTCTATAACCATTATTTTAATTAGTTTAAAACTATTTTGAATGTGAATTTGTATAACTTTTGCAAACTTTGGAATGTGAAAAAACTTTCAATATGAAAAGTGTTTGAATTTTACTAACTAATACAAAAACATTTTCTCTTTTCTATAACCATTATTTTAATTAGTTTAAAACTATTTTGAATGTGAATTTGTATAACTTTTGCAAACTTTGGAATTTGAAAAAACTTTCAATATGAAAAGTGTTTGAATTTGACTAACTAATACAAAAACATTTTCTCTTTTCTATAACCATTATTTTAATTAGTTTAAAACTATTTTGAATGTGAATTTGTATAACTTTTGCAAACTTTGGAATTTGAAAAAACTTTCAATATGAAAAGCGTTTGAATTTTACTAACTAATACAAAAACATTTTCTCTTTTCTATAACCATTATTTTAATTAGTTTAAAACTATTTTGAATGTGAATTTGTATAACTTTTGCAAACTTTGGAATTTGAAAAAACTTTCAATATGAAAAGTGTTTGAATTTGACTAACTAATACAAAAACATTTTCTCTTTTCTATAACCATTATTTTAATTAGTTTAAAACTATTTGGAATGTGAATTTGTATAACTTTTGCAAACTTTGGAATTTGAAAAAACTTTCAATATGAAAAGTGTTTGAATTTGACTAACTAATACAAAAACATTTTCTCTTTTCTATAACCATTATTTTAATTAGTTTAAAACTATTTTGAATGTGAATTTGTATAACTTTTGCAAACTTTGGAATTTGAAAAAACTTTCAATATGAAAAGTTTTTGAATTTGACTAACTAATACAAAAACATTTTCTCTTTTCTATAACCATTATTTTAATTAGTTTAAAACTATTTTAAATGTGAATTTGTATAACTTTTGCAAACTTTGGAATTTGAAAAAACTTTCAATATGAAAAGTGTTTGAATTTGACTAACTAATACAAAAACATTTTCTCTTTTCTATAACCATTATTTTAATTAGTTTAAAACTATTTTGAATGTGAATTTGTATAACTTTTGCAAACTTTGGAATTTGAAAAGACTTTCAATATGATAAGTGTTTGAATTTTACTAACTAATACAAAAACATTTTCTCTTTTCTATAACCATTATTTTAATTAGTTTAAAACTATTTTGAATGTGAATTTGTATAACTTTTGCAAACTTTGGAATTTGAAAAAACTTTCAATATGAAAAGTGTTTGAATTTGACTAACTAATACAAAAACATTTTCTATTTTCTATAACCATTAATTTAATTAGTTTAAAACTATTTTGAATGTGAATTTGTATAACTTTTGCAAACTTTGGATGAAAAAACTTTCAATATGAAAAGTGTTTGAATTTGACTAACTAATACAAAAACATTTTCGCTTTTCTATAACCATTATTTTAATTAGTTTAAAACTATTTTGAATGTGAATTTGTATAACTTTTGCAAACTTTGGAATTTGAAAAAACTTTCAATATGAAAAGTGTTTGAATTTGACTAACTAATACAAAAACATTTTCTCTTTTCTATAACCATTAATTTAATTAGTTTAAAACTATTTTGAATGTGAATTTGTATAACTTTTGCAAACTTTGGATGAAAAAACTTTCAATATGAAAAGTGTTTGAATTTGACTAACTAATACAAAAACATTTTCGCTTTTCTATAACCATTATTTTAATTAGTTTAAAACTATTTTGAATGTGAATTTGTATAACTTTTGCAAACTTTGGAATTTGAAAAAACTTTCAATATGAAAAGTGTTTGAATTTGACTAACTAATACAAAAACATTTTCTCTTTTCTATAGCCATTATTTTAATTAGTTTAAAACTATTTTGAATGTGAATTTGTATAACTTTTGCAAACTTTGGAATTTGAAAAAACTTTCAATATGAAAAGTGTTTGAATTTGACTAACTAATACAAAAACATTTTCTCTTTTCTATAACCATTATTTTAATTAGTTTAAAACTATTTTGAATGTGAATTTGTATAACTTTTGCAAACTTTGGAATTTGAAAAAACTTTCAATATGAAAAGTTTTTGAATTTGACTAACTAATACAAAAACATTTTCTCTTTTCTATAACCATTATTTTAATTAGTTTAAAACTATTTTAAATGTGAATTTGTATAACTTTTGCAAACTTTGGAATTTGAAAAAACTTTCAATATGAAAAGTGTTTGAATTTGACTAACTAATACAAAAACATTTTCTCTTTTCTATAACCATTATTTTAATTAGTTTAAAACTATTTTGAATGTGAATTTGTATAACTTTTGCAAACTTTGGAATTTGAAAAGACTTTCAATATGATAAGTGTTTGAATTTTACTAACTAATACAAAAACATTTTCTCTTTTCTATAACCATTATTTTAATTAGTTTAAAACTATTTTGAATGTGAATTTGTATAACTTTTGCAAACTTTGGAATTTGAAAAAACTTTCAATATGAAAAGTGTTTGAATTTGACTAACTAATACAAAAACATTTTCTCTTTTCTATAACCATTATTTTAATTAGTTTAAAACTATTTTGAATGTGAATTTGTATAACTTTTGCAAACTTTGGATGAAAAAACTTTCAATATAAAAAGTGTTTGAATTTGACTAACTAATACAAAAACATTTTCTCTTTTCTATAACCATTATTTTAATTAGTTTAAAACTATTTTGAATGTGAATTTGTATAACTTTTGCAAACTTTGGAATTTGAAAAAACTTTCAATATGAAAAGTGTTTGAATTTGACTAACTAATACAAAAACATTTTCTCTTTTCTATAACCATTATTTTAATTAGTTTAAAACTATTTTGAATGTGAATTTGTATAACTTTTGCAAACTTTGGAATTTGAAAAAACTTTCAATATGAAAAGTGTTTGAATTTTACTAACTAATACAAAAACATTTTCTCTTTTCTATAACCATTATTTTAATTAGTTTAAAACTATTTTGAATGTGAATTTGTATAACTTTTGCAAACTTTGGAATTTGAAAGAACTTTCAATATGAAAAGTGTTTGAATTTGACTAACTAATACAAAAACATTTTCTCTTTTCTATAACCATTAATTTAATTAGTTTAAAACTATTTTGAATGTGAATTTGTATAACTTTTGCAAACTTTGGATAAAAAAACTTTCAATATGAAAAGTGTTTGAATTTGACTAACTAATACAAAAACATTTTCGCTTTTCTATAACCATTATTTTAATTAGTTTAAAACTATTTTGAATGTGAATTTGTATAACTTTTGAAAACTTTGGAATTTGAAAAAACTTTCAATATGAAAAGTGTTTGAATTTGACTAACTAATACAAAAACATTTTCTATTTTCTATAACCATTATTTTAATCAGTTTAAAACTATTTTGAATGTGAATTTGTTTAACTTTTGCAAACTTTGGAATTTGAAAAAACTTTCAATATGAAAAGTGTTTGAATTTGACTAACTAATACAAAAACATTTTCTCTTTTCTATAACCATTATTTTAATTAGTTTAAAACTATTTTGAATGTGAATTTGTATAACTTTTGCAAACTTTGGAATTTGAAAAAACTTTCAATATGAAAAGTGTTTGAATTTGACTAACTAATACAAAAACATTTTCTCTTTTCTATAACCATTATTTTAATTAGTTTAAAACTATTTTGAATGTGAATTTGTATAACTTTTGCAAACTTTGGAATTTGAAAAAACTTTCAATATGAAAAGTGTTTGAATTTGACTAACTAATACAAAAACATTTTCTCTTTTCTATAACCATTATTTTAATTAGTTTAAAACTATTTTGAATGTGAATTTGTATAACTTTTGCAAACTTTGGAATTTCAAAAAACTTTCAATATGAAAAGTGTTTGAATTTTACTAACTAATACAAAAACATTTTCTCTTTTCTATAACCATTATTTTAATTAGTTTAAAACTATTTTGAATGTGAATTTGTATAACTTTTGCAAACTTGGGAATTTGAAAAAACTTTCAATATGAAAAGTGTTTGAATTTGACTAACTAATACAAAAACATTTTCTCTTTTCTATAACCATTATTTTAATTAGTTTTAAACTATTTTGAATGTGAATTTGTATAACTTTTGCAAACTTTGGAATTTGAAAAAACTTTCAATATGAAAAGTGTTTGAATTTTACTAACTAATACAAAAACATTTTCTCTTTTCTATAACCATTATTTTAATTAGTTTAAAACTATTTTGAATGTGAATTTGTATAACTTTTGCAAACTTTGGAATTTGAAAAAACTTTCAATATGAAAAGTGTTTGAATTTTACTAACTAATACAAAAACATTTTCTCTTTTCTATAACCATTATTTTAATTAGTTTAAAACCATTTTGAATGTGAATTTGTATAACTTTTGCAAACTTTGGAATTTGAAAAAACTTTCAATATGAAAAGTTTTTGAATTTGACTAACTAATACAAAAACATTTTCTCTTTTCTATAACCATTATTTTAATTAGTTTAAAACTATTTTGAATGTGAATTTGTATAACTTTTGCAAACTTTGGAATTTGAAAAAACTTTCAATATGAAAAGCGTTTGAATTTTACTAACTAATACAAAAACATTTTCTCTTTTCTATAACCATTATTTTAATTAGTTTAAAACTATTTTGAATGTGAATTTGTATAACTTTTGCAAACTTTGGAATTTGAAAAAACTTTCAATATGAAAAGTGTTTGAATTTGACTAACTAATACAAAAACATTTTCTCTTTTCTATAACCATTATTTTAATTAGTTTAAAACTATTTCGAATGTGAATTTGTATAACTTTTGCAAACTTTGGAATTTGAAAAAACTTTCAATATGAAAAGTGTTTGAATTTTACTAACTAATACAAAAACATTTTCTCTTTTCTATAACCATTATTTTAATTAGTTTAAAACTATTTTGAATGTGAATTTGTATAACTTTTGCAAACTTTGGAATTTGAAAAAACTTTCAATATGAAAAGTTTTTGAATTTGACTAACTAATACAAAAACATTTTCTCTTTTCTATAACCATTATTTTAATTAGTTTAAAACTATTTTGAATGTGAATTTGTATAACTTTTGCAAACTTTGGAATTTGAAAAAACTTTCAATATGAAAAGTGTTTGAATTTGACTAACTAATACAAAAACATTTTCTCTTTTCTATAACCATTATTTTAATTAGTTTAAAACTAATTTGAATGTAAATTTGTATAACTTTTGCAAACTTTGGAATTTGAAAAAACTTTCAATATGAAAAGTGTTTAAATTTTACTAACTAATACAAAAACATTTTCTCTTTTCTATAACCATTATTTTAATTAGTTTAAAACTATTTTGAATGTGAATTTGTATAACTTTTGCAAACTTTGGAATTTGAAAAAACTTTCAATATGAAAAGTGTTTGAATTTTACTAACTAATACAAAAACATTTTCTCTTTTCTATAACCATTATTTTAATTAGTTTAAAACTATTTTGAATGTGAATTTGTATAACTTTTGCAAACTTTGGAATTTGAAAAAACTTTCAATATGAAAAGTGTTTGAATTTTACTAACTAATACAAAACCATTTTCTCTTTTCTATAACCATTATTTTAATTAGTTTAAAACTATTTTGAATGTGAATTTGTATAACTTTTGCAAACTTTGGAATTTGAAAAAACTTTCAATATGAAAAGTGTTTGAATTTGACTAACTAATACAAAAACATTTTCTATTTTCTATAACCATTATTTTAATCAGTTTAAAACTATTTTGAATGTGAATTTGTATAACTTTTGCAAACTTTGGAATTTGAAAAAACTTTCAATATGAAAAGTGTTTGAATTTGACTAACTAATACAAAAACATTTTCTCTTTTCTATAACCATTATTTTAATCAGTTTAAAACTATTTTGAATGTGAATTTGTATAACTTTTGCAAACTTTGGAATTTGAAAAAACTTTCAATATGAAAAGTGTTGAATTTGACTAACTAATACAAAAACATTTTCTCTTTTCTATAACCATTATTTTAATTAGTTTAAAACTATTTTGAATGTGAATTTGTATAACTTTTGCAAACTTTGGAATTTGAAAAAACTTTCAATATGAAAAGTGTTTGAATTTGACTAACTAATACAAAAGCATTTTCTCTTTTCTATAACCATTATTTTAATTAGTTTAAAACTATTTTGAATGTGAATTTGTATAACTTTTGCAAACTTTGGAATTTGAAAAAACTTTCAATATGAAAAGTGTTTGAATTTTACTAACTAATACAAAACCATTTTCTCTTTTCTATAACCATTATTTTAATTAGTTTAAAACTATTTTGAATGTGAATTTGTATAACTTTTGCAAACTTTGGAATTTGAAAAAACTTTCAATATGAAAAGTGTTTGAATTTGACTAACTAATACAAAAACATTATCGCTTTTCTATAACCATTATTTTTATTAGTTTAAAACTATTTTGAATGTGAATTTGTATAACTTTTGCAAACTTTGGAATTTGAAAAAACTTTCAATATGAAAAGTGTTTCAATTTTACTAACTAATACAAAAACATTTTCTCTTTTCTATAACCATTATTTTAATTAGTTTAAAACTATTTTGAATGTGAATTTGTATAAATTTTGCAAACTTTGGAATTTGAAAAAACTTTCAATATGAAAAGTGTTTGAATTTGACTAACTAATACAAAAACATTTTCTCTTTTCTATAACCATTATTTTAATTAGTTTAAAACTATTTTGAATGTGAATTTGTATAACTTTTGCAAACTTTGGAATTTGAAAAAACTTTCAATATGAAAAGTGTTTGAATTTTACTAACTAATACAAAAACATTTTCTCTTTTCTATAAGCATTATTTTAATTAGTTTTAAACTATTTTGAATGTGAATTTGTATAACTTTTGCAAACTTTTGAATTTGAAAAAACTTTCAATATGAAAAGTGTTTGAATTTGACTAACTAATACAAAAACATTTTCTCTTTTCTATAACCATTATTTTAATTAGTTTAAAACTATTTTGAATGTGAATTTGTATAACTTTTGCAAACTTTGGAATTTGAAAAAACTTTCAATATGAAAAGTGTTTGAATTTGACTAACTAATACAAAAACATTTTCTCTTTTCTATAACCATTATTTTAATTAGTTTAAAACTATTTTGAATGTGAATTTGTATAACTTTTGCAAACTTTGGAATTTGAAAAAACTTTCAATATGAAAAGTGTTTGAATTTGACTAACTAATACAAAAACATTTTCTCTTTTCTGTAACAATTATTTAATTAGTTTAAAACTATTTTGAATGTGAATTTGTATAACTTTTGCAAACTTTGGAATTTGAAAAAACTTTCAATATGAAAAGTGTTTGAATTTGACTAACTAATACAAAAACATTTTCTCTTTTCTATAACCATTATTTTAATTAGTTTAAAACTATTTTGAATGTGAATTTGTATAACTTCTGCAAACTTTGGAATTTGAAAAAACTTTCAATATGAAAAGTGTTTGAATTTTACTAACTAATACAAAAACATTTTTCTCTTTTCTATAACCATTATTTTAATTAGTTTAAAACTATTTTGAATGTGAATTTGTATAACTTTTGCAAACTTTGGAATTTGAAAAAACTTTCAATATGAAAAGTGTTTGAATTTGACTAACTAATACAAAAACATTTTCTCTTTTCTATAACCATTATTTTAATTAGTTTAAAACTATTTTGAATGTGAATTTGTATAACTTTTGCAAACTTTGGAATTTGAAAAAACTTTCAATATGAAAAGTGTTTGAATTTGACTAACTAATACAAAAACATTTTCTCTTTTCTATAACCATTATTTTAATTAGTTTAAAACTATTTTGAATGTGAATTTGTATAACTTCTGCAAACTTTGGAATTTGAAAAAACTTTCAATATGAAAAGTGTTTGAATTTTACTAACTAATACAAAAACATTTTTCTCTTTTCTATAACCATTATTTTAATTAGTTTAAAACTATTTTGAATGTGAATTTGTATAACTTTTGCAAACTTTGGAATTTGAAAAAACTTTCAATATGAAAAGCGTTTGAATTTGACTAACTAATACAAAAACATTTTCTCTTTTCTATAACCATTATTTTAATTAGTTTAAAACTATTTTGAATGTGAATTTGTATAACTTTTGCAAACTTTGGAATTTGAAAAAACTTTCAATATGAAAAGTGTTTGAATTTTACTAACTAATACAAAAACATTTTCTCTTTTCTATAACCATTATTTTAATTAGTTTAAAACTATTTTGAATGTGAATTTGTATAAATTTTGCAAACTTTGGAATTTGAAAAAACATTCAATATGAAAAGTGTTTGAATTTGACTAACTAATACAAAAACATTTTCTCTTTTCTATAACCATTATTTTAATTAGTTTAAAACTATTTTGAATGTGAACTTGTATAACTTCTGCAAACTTTGGAATTTGAAAAAACTTTCAATATGAAAAGTGTTTGAATTTTACTAACTAATACAAAAACATTTTTCTCTTTTCTATAACCATTATTTTAATTAGTTTAAAACTATTTTGAATGTGAATTTGTCTAACTTTTGCAAACTTTGGAATTTGAAAAAACTTTCAATATGAAAAGTGTTTGAATTTTACTAACTAATACAAAAACATTTTCTCTTTTCTATAACCATTATTTTAATTAGTTTAAAACTATTTTGAATGTGAATTTGTATAAATTTTGCAAACTTTGGAATTTGAAAAAACATTCAATATGAAAAGTGTTTGAATTTGACTAACTAATACAAAAACATTTTCTCTTTTCTATAACCATTATTTTAATTAGTTTAAAACTATTTTGAATGTGAATTTGTATAACTTTTGCAAACTTTGGAATTTGAAAAAACTTTCAATATGAAAAGTGTTGAATTTGACTAACTAATACAAAAACATTTTCTCTTTTCTATAACCATTATTTTAATTAGTTTAAAACTATTTTGAATGTGAATTTGTATAACTTTTGCAAACTTTGGAATTTGAAAAAACTTTCAATATGAAAAGTGTTTGAATTTTACTAACTAATACAAAAACATTTTCTCTTTTCTATAACCATTATTTTAATTAGTTTAAAACTATTTTGAATGTGAATTTGTATAACTTTTGCAAACTTTGGAATTTGAAAAAACTTTCAATATGAAAAGTGTTTGAATTTTACTAACTAATACAAAACCATTTTCTCTTTTCTATAACCATTATTTTAATTAGTTTAAAACTATTTTGAATGTGAATTTGTATAACTTTTGCAAACTTTGGAATTTGAAAAAACTTTCAATATGAAAAGTGTTTGAATTTTACTAACTAATACAAAAACATTTTCTCTTTTCTATAACCATTATTTTAATTAGTTTAAAACTATTTTGAATGTGAATTTGTATAACTTTTGCAAACTTTGGAATTTGAAAAAACTTTCAATATGAAAAGTGTTTGAATTTGACTAACTAATACAAAAACATTTTCTCTTTTCTATAACCATTATTTTAATTAGTTTAAAACTATTTTGAATGTGAATTTGTATAACTTTTGCAAACTTTGGAATTTGAAAAAACTTTCAATATGAAAAGCGTTTGAATTTTACTAACTAATACAAAAACATTTTCTCTTTTCTATAACCATTATTTTAATTAGTTTTAAACTATTTTGAATGTGAATTTGTATAACTTTTGCAAACTTTGAAATTTGAAAAAACTTTCAATATGAAAAGTGTTTGAATTTTACTAACTAATACAAAAACATTTTCTCTTTTCTATAACCATTATTTTAATTAGTTTAAAACTATTTTGAATGTGAATTTATATAACTTTTGCAAACTTTGGAATTTGAAAAAACTTTCAATATGAAAAGTGTTTGAATTTTACTAACTAATACAAAAACATTTTCTCTTTTCTATAACCATTATTTTAATTAGTTTAAAACTATTTTGAATGTGAATTTGTATAACTTTTGCAAACTTTGGAATTTGAAAAAACTTTCAATATGAAAAGTGTTTGAATTTGACTAACTAATACAAAAACATTTTCGCTTTTCTATAACCATTATTTTAATTAGTTTAAAACTATTTTGAATGTGAATTTGTATAACTTTTGCAAACTTTGGAATTTGAAAAAACTTTCAATATGAAAAGTGTTTGAATTTGACTAACTAATACAAAAACATTTTCTCTTTTCTATAACCATTATTTTAATTAGTTTAAAACTATTTTGAATGTGAATTTGTATAACTTTTGCAAACTTTGGAATTTGAAAAAACTTTCAATATGAAAAGTGTTTGAATTTTACTAACTAATACAAAAACATTTTCTCTTTTCTATAACCATTATTTTAATTAGTTTAAAACTATTTTGAATGTGAATTTGTATAAATTTTGCAAACTTTGGAATTTGAAAAAACATTCAATATGAAAAGTGTTTGAATTTGACTAACTAATACAAAAACATTTTCTCTTTTCTATAACCATTATTTTAATTAGTTTAAAACTATTTTGAATGTGAACTTGTATAACTTCTGCAAACTTTGGAATTTGAAAAAACTTTCAATATGAAAAGTGTTTGAATTTTACTAACTAATACAAAAACATTTTTGTCTTTTCTATAACCATTATTTTAATTAGTTTAAAACTATTTTGAATGTGAATTTGTATAACTTTTGCAAACTTTGGAATTTGAAAAAACTTTCAATATGAAAAGTGTTTGAATTTTACTAACTAATACAAAAACATTTTCTCTTTTCTATAACCATTATTTTAATTAGTTTAAAACTATTTTGAATGTGAATTTGTATAAATTTTGCAAACTTTGGAATTTGAAAAAACTTTCAATATGAAAAGTGTTTGAATTTGACTAACTAATACAAAAACATTTTCTCTTTTCTATAACCATTATTTTAATTAGTTTAAAACTATTTTGAATGTGAATTTGTATAACTTTTGCAAACTTTGGAATTTGAAAAAACTTTCAATATGAAAAGTGTTGAATTTGACTAACTAATACAAAAACATTTTCTCTTTTCTATAACCATTATTTTAATTAGTTTAAAACTATTTTCAATGTGAATTTGTATAACTTTTGCAAACTTTGGAATTTGAAAAAACTTTCAATATGAAAAGTGTTTGAATTTTACTAACTAATACAAAAACATTTTCTCTTTTCTATAACCATTATTTTAATTAGTTTAAAACTATTTTGAATGTGAACTTGTATAACTTCTGCAAACTTTGGAATTTGAAAAAACTTTCAATATGAAAAGTGTTTGAATTTTACTAACTAATACAAAAACATTTTCTCTTTTCTATAACCATTATTTTAATTAGTTTAAAACTATTTTGAATGTGAATTTGTATAAATTTTGCAAACTTTGGAATTTGAAAAAACATTCAATATGAAAAGTGTTTGAATTTAACTAACTAATACAAAAACATTTTCTCTTTTCTATAACCATTATTTTAATTAGTTTAAAACTATTTTGAATGTGAACTTGTATAACTTCTGCAAACTTTGGAATTTGAAAAAACTTTCAATATGAAAAGTGTTTGAATTTTACTAACTAATACAAAAACATTTTTCTCTTTTCTATAACCATTATTTTAATTAGTTTAAAACTATTTTGAATGTGAATTTGTATAACTTTTGCAAACTTTGGAATTTGAAAAAACTTTCAATATGAAAAGTGTTTGAATTTGACTAACTAATACAAAAACATTTTCTCTTTTCTATAACCATTATTTTAATTAGTTTAAAACTATTTTGAATGTGAATTTGTATAAATTTTGCAAACTTTGGAATTTGAAAAAACATTCAATATGAAAAGTGTTTGAATTTGACTAACTAATACAAAAACATTTTCTCTTTTCTATAACCATTATTTTAATTAGTTTAAAACTATTTTGAATGTGAATTTGTATAACTTTTGCAAACTTTGGAATTTGAAAAAACTTTCAATATGAAAAGTGTTGAATTTGACTAACTAATACAAAAACATTTTCTCTTTTCTATAACCATTATTTTAATTAGTTTAAAACTATTTTGAATGTGAATTTGTATAACTTTTGCAAACTTTGGAATTTGAAAAAACTTTCAATATAAAAAGTGTTTGAATTTTACTAACTAATACAAAAACATTTTCTCTTTTCTATAACCATTATTTTAATTAGTTTAAAACTATTTTGAATGTGAATTTGTATAACTTTTGCAAACTTTGGAATTTGAAAAAACTTTCAATATGAAAATGGTTTGAATTTGACTAACTAATACAAAAACATTTTCTCTTTTCTATAACCATTATTTTAATTAGTTTAAAACTATTTTGAATGTGAATTTGTATAACTTTTGCAAACTTTGGAATTTGAAAAAACTTTCAATATAAAAAGTGTTTGAATTTTACTAACTAATACAAAAACATTTTCTCTTTTCTATAACCATTATTTTAATTAGTTTAAAACTATTTTGAATGTGAATTTGTATAACTTTTGCAAACTTTGGAATTTGAAAAAACTTTCAATATGAAAATGGTTTGAATTTGACTAACTAATACAAAAACATTTTCTCTTTTCTATAACCATTATTTTAATTAGTTTAAAACTATTTTGAATGTGAATTTGTATAACTTTTGCAAACTTTGGAATTTGAAAAAACTTTCAATATGAAAAGCGTTTGAATTTTACTAACTAATACAAAAACATTTTCTCTTTTCTATAACCATTATTTTAATTAGTTTTAAAATATTTTGAATGTGAATTTGTATAACTTTTGCAAACTTTGGAATTTGAAAAAACTTTCAATATGAAAAGTGTTTGAATTTGACTAACTAATACAAAAACATTTTCTCTTTTCTATAACCATTATTTTAATTAGTTTAAAACTATTTTGAATGTGAATTTGTATAACTTTTGCAAACTTTGGAATTTGAAAAAACTTTCAATATGAAAAGTGTTTGAATTTTACTAACTAATACAAAAACATTTTCTCTTTTCTATAACCATTATTTTAATTAGTTTAAAACTATTTTGAATGTGAATTTGTATAAATTTTGCAAACTTTGGAATTTGAAAAAACATTCAATATGAAAAGTGTTTGAATTTGACTAACTAATACAAAAACATTTTCTCTTTTCTATAACCATTATTTTAATTAGTTTAAAACTATTTTGAATGTGAACTTGTATAACTTCTGCAAACTTTGGAATTTGAAAAAACTTTCAATATGAAAAGTGTTTGAATTTTACTAACTAATACAAAAACATTTTTGTCTTTTCTATAACCATTATTTTAATTAGTTTAAAACTATTTTGAATGTGAATTTGTATAACTTTTGCAAACTTTGGAATTTGAAAAAACTTTCAATATGAAAAGTGTTTGAATTTTACTAACTAATACAAAAACATTTTCTCTTTTCTATAACCATTATTTTAATTAGTTTAAAACTATTTTGAATGTGAATTTGTATAAATTTTGCAAACTTTGGAATTTGAAAAAACTTTCAATATGAAAAGTGTTTGAATTTGACTAACTAATACAAAAACATTTTCTCTTTTCTATAACCATTATTTTAATTAGTTTAAAACTATTTTGAATGTGAATTTGTATAACTTTTGCAAACTTTGGAATTTGAAAAAACTTTCAATATGAAAAGTGTTGAATTTGACTAACTAATACAAAAACATTTTCTCTTTTCTATAACCATTATTTTAATTAGTTTAAAACTATTTTCAATGTGAATTTGTATAACTTTTGCAAACTTTGGAATTTGAAAAAACTTTCAATATGAAAAGTGTTTGAATTTTACTAACTAATACAAAAACATTTTCTCTTTTCTATAACCATTATTTTAATTAGTTTAAAACTATTTTGAATGTGAACTTGTATAACTTCTGCAAACTTTGGAATTTGAAAAAACTTTCAATATGAAAAGTGTTTGAATTTTACTAACTAATACAAAAACATTTTCTCTTTTCTATAACCATTATTTTAATTAGTTTAAAACTATTTTGAATGTGAATTTGTATAAATTTTGCAAACTTTGGAATTTGAAAAAACATTCAATATGAAAAGTGTTTGAATTTAACTAACTAATACAAAAACATTTTCTCTTTTCTATAACCATTATTTTAATTAGTTTAAAACTATTTTGAATGTGAACTTGTATAACTTCTGCAAACTTTGGAATTTGAAAAAACTTTCAATATGAAAAGTGTTTGAATTTTACTAACTAATACAAAAACATTTTTCTCTTTTCTATAACCATTATTTTAATTAGTTTAAAACTATTTTGAATGTGAATTTGTATAACTTTTGCAAACTTTGGAATTTGAAAAAACTTTCAATATGAAAAGTGTTTGAATTTGACTAACTAATACAAAAACATTTTCTCTTTTCTATAACCATTATTTTAATTAGTTTAAAACTATTTTGAATGTGAATTTGTATAAATTTTGCAAACTTTGGAATTTGAAAAAACATTCAATATGAAAAGTGTTTGAATTTGACTAACTAATACAAAAACATTTTCTCTTTTCTATAACCATTATTTTAATTAGTTTAAAACTATTTTGAATGTGAATTTGTATAACTTTTGCAAACTTTGGAATTTGAAAAAACTTTCAATATGAAAAGTGTTGAATTTGACTAACTAATACAAAAACATTTTCTCTTTTCTATAACCATTATTTTAATTAGTTTAAAACTATTTTGAATGTGAATTTGTATAACTTTTGCAAACTTTGGAATTTGAAAAAACTTTCAATATAAAAAGTGTTTGAATTTTACTAACTAATACAAAAACATTTTCTCTTTTCTATAACCATTATTTTAATTAGTTTAAAACTATTTTGAATGTGAATTTGTATAACTTTTGCAAACTTTGGAATTTGAAAAAACTTTCAATATGAAAATGGTTTGAATTTGACTAACTAATACAAAAACATTTTCTCTTTTCTATAACCATTATTTTAATTAGTTTAAAACTATTTTGAATGTGAATTTGTATAACTTTTGCAAACTTTGGAATTTGAAAAAACTTTCAATATAAAAAGTGTTTGAATTTTACTAACTAATACAAAAACATTTTCTCTTTTCTATAACCATTATTTTAATTAGTTTAAAACTATTTTGAATGTGAATTTGTATAACTTTTGCAAACTTTGGAATTTGAAAAAACTTTCAATATGAAAATGGTTTGAATTTGACTAACTAATACAAAAACATTTTCTCTTTTCTATAACCATTATTTTAATTAGTTTAAAACTATTTTGAATGTGAATTTGTATAACTTTTGCAAACTTTGGAATTTGAAAAAACTTTCAATATGAAAAGCGTTTGAATTTTACTAACTAATACAAAAACATTTTCTCTTTTCTATAACCATTATTTTAATTAGTTTTAAAATATTTTGAATGTGAATTTGTATAACTTTTGCAAACTTTGGATGAAAAAACTTTCAATATGAAAAGTGTTTGAATTTGACTAACTAATACAAAAACATTTTCTCTTTTCTATAACCATTATTTTAATTAGTTTAAAACTATTTCGAATGTGAATTTGTATAACTTTTGCAAACTTTGGAATTTGAAAAAACTTTCAATATGAAAAGTGTTGAATTTGACTGACTAATACAAAAACATTTTCTCTTTTCTATAACCATTATTTTAATTAGTTTAAAACTATTTTGAATGTGAATCTGTTTAACTTTTGCAAACTTTGGAATTTGAAAAAACTTTCAATATGAAAAGTGTTTGAATTTTACTAACTAATACAAAAACATTTTCGCTTTTCTATAACCATTATTTTAATTAGTTTAAAACTATTTTGAATGTGAATTTGTATAACTTTTGCAAACTTTGGAATTTGAAAAAACTTTCAATATGAAAAGTGTTTGAATTTTACTAACTAATACAAAACCATTTTCTCTTTTCTATAACCATTATTTTAATTAGTTTAAAACTATTTTGAATGTGAATCTGTTTAACTTTTGCAAACTTTGGAATTTGAAAAAACTTTCAATATGAAAAGTGTTTGAATTTTACTAACTAATACAAAAACATTTTCTCTTTTCTATAACCATTATTTTAATTAGTTTAAAACTATTTTGAATGTGAATTTGTATAACTTTTGCAAACTTTGGAATTTGAAAAAACTTTCAATATGAAAAGTGTTTGAATTTTACTAACTAATACAAAAACATTTTCTCTTTTCTATAACCATTATTTTAATTAGTTTAAAACTATTTTGAATGTGAATTTGTATAACTTTTGCAAACTTTGGGATTTGAAAAAACTTTCAATATGAAAAGTGTTTGAATTTTACTAACTAATACAAAAACATTTTCTCTTTTCTATAACCATTATTTTAATTAGTTTTAAACTATTTTGAATGTGAATATGTATAACTTTTGCAAACTTTGGAATTTGAAAAAACTTTCAATATGAAAAGTGTTTGAATTTGACTAACTAATACAAAAACATTTTCTCTTTTCTATAACCATTATTTTAATTAGTTTAAAACTATTTTGAATGTGAATTTGTATAACTTTTGCAAACTTTGGAATTTGAAAAAACTTTCAATATGAAAAGCGTTTGAATTTTACTAACTAATACAAAAACATTTTCTCTTTTCTATAACCATTATTTTAATTAGTTTTAAACTATTTTGAATGTGAATTTGTATAACTTTTGCAAACTTTGGAATTTGAAAAAACTTTCAATATGAAAAGTGTTTGAATTTTACTAACTAATACAAAAACATTTTCGCTTTTCTATAACCATTATTTTAATTAGTTTAAAACTATTTTGAATGTGAATTTATATAACTTTTGCAAACTTTGGAATTTGAAAAAACTTTCAATATGAAAAGTGTTTGAATTTTACTAACTAATACAAAAACATTTTCTCTTTTCTATAACCATTATTTTAATTAGTTTAAAACTATTTTGAATGTGAATTTGTATAACTTTTGCAAACTTTGGAATTTGAAAAAACTTTCAATATGAAAAGTGTTTGAATTTGACTAACTAATACAAAAACATTTTCGCTTTTCTATAACCATTATTTTTATTAGTTTAAAACTATTTTGAATGTGAATTTGTATAACTTTTGCAAACTTTGGAATTTGTAAAAACTTTCAATATGAAAAGTGTTTGAATTTTACTAACTAATACAAAAACATTTTCTCTTTTCTATAACCATTATTTTAATTAGTTTAAAACTATTTTGAATGTGAATTTGTATAACTTTTGCAAACTTTGGAATTTGAAAAAACTTTCAATATGAAAAGTGTTTGAATTTGACTAACTAATACAAAAACATTTTCGCTTTTCTATAACCATTATTTTTATTAGTTTAAAACTATTTTGAATGTGAATTTGTATAACTTTTGCAAACTTTTGAATTTGAAAAAACTTTCAATATGAAAAGTGTTTGAATTTTACTAACTAATACAAAAACATTTTCTCTTTTCTATAACCATTATTTTAATTAGTTTAAAACTATTTTGAATGTGAATTTGTATAAATTTTGCAAACTTTGGAATTTGAAAAAACTTTCAATATGAAAAGTGTTTGAATTTGACTAACTAATACAAAAACATTTTCTCTTTTCTATAACCATTATTTTAATTAGTTTAAAACTATTTTGAATGTGAATTTGTATAACTTTTGCAAACTTTGGAATTTGAAAAAACTTTCAATATGAAAAGTGTTTGAATTTTACTAACTAATACAAAAACATTTTATCTTTTCTATAACCATTATTTTAATTAGTTTTAAACTATTTTGAATGTGAATTTGTATAACTTTTGCAAACTTTGGAATTTGAAAAAACTTTCAATATGAAAAGTGTTTGAATTTGACTAACTAATACAAAAACATTTTCTCTTTTCTATAACCATTATTTTAATTAGTTTAAAACTATTTTGAATGTGAATTTGTATAACTTTTGCAAACTTTGGAATTTGAAAAAACTTTCAATATGAAAAGTGTTTGAATTTGACTAACTAATACAAAAACATTTTATCTTTTCTATAACCATTATTTTAATTAGTTTAAAACTATTTTGAATGTGAATTTGTATAACTTTTGCAAACTTTGGAATTTGAAAAAACTTTCAATATGAAAAGTGTTTGAATTTGACTAACTAATACAAAAACATTTTCTCTTTTCTGTAACAATTATTTTAATTAGTTTAAAACTATTTTGAATGTGAATTTGTATAACTTTTGCAAACTTTGGAATTTGAAAAAACTTTCAATATGAAAAGTGTTTGAATTTGACTAACTAATACAAAAACATTTTCTCTTTTCTATAACCATTATTTTAATTAGTTTAAAACTATTTTGAATGTGAATTTGTATAACTTCTGCAAACTTTGGAATTTGAAAAAACTTTCAATATGAAAAGTGTTTGAATTTTACTAACTAATACAAAAACATTTTTCTCTTTTCTATAACCATTATTTTAATTAGTTTAAAACTATTTTGAATGTGAATTTGTATAACTTTTGCAAACTTTGGAATTTGAAAAAACTTTCAATATGAAAAGTGTTTGAATTTGACTAACTAATACAAAAACATTTTCTCTTTTCTATAACCATTATTTTAATTAGTTTAAAACTATTTTGAATGTGAACTTGTATAACTTTTGCTTTCAATATGAAAAGTGTTTGAATTTGACTAACTAATACAAAAACATTTTCTCTTTTCTATAACCATTATTTTAATTAGTTTAAAACTATTTTGAATGTGAATTTGTATAAATTTTGCAAACTTTGGAATTTGAAAAAACTTTCAATATGAAAAGTGTTTGAATTTTACTAACTAATACAAAAACATTTTCTCTTTTCTATAACCATTATTTTAATTAGTTTAAAACTATTTTGAATGTGAATTTGTATAAATTTTGCAAACTTTGGAATTTGAAAAAACTTTCAATATGAAAAGTGTTTGAATTTTACTAACTAATACAAAAACATTTTTCTCTTTTCTATAACCATTATTTTAATTAGTTTAAAACTATTTTGAATGTGAATTTGTATAACTTTTGCAAACTTTGGAATTTGAAAAAACTTTCAATATGAAAAGTGTTTGAATTTGACTAACTAATACAAAAACATTTTCTCTTTTCTATAACCATTATTTTAATTAGTTTAAAACTATTTTGAATGTGAATTTGTATAAATTTTGCAAACTTTGGAATTTGAAAAAACATTCAATATGAAAAGTGTTTGAATTTGACTAACTAATACAAAAACATTTTCTCTTTTCTATAACCATTATTTTAATTAGTTTAAAACTATTTTGAATGTGAATTTGTATAACTTTTGCAAACTTTGGAATTTGAAAAAACTTTCAATATGAAAAGTGTTGAATTTGACTAACTAATACAAAAACATTTTCTCTTTTCTATAACCATTATTTTAATTAGTTTAAAACTATTTTGAATGTGAATTTGTATAACTTTTGCAAACTTTGGAATTTGAAAAAACTTTCAATATAAAAAGTGTTTGAATTTTACTAACTAATACAAAAACATTTTCTCTTTTCTATAACCATTATTTTAATTAGTTTAAAACTATTTTGAATGTGAATTTGTATAACTTTTGCAAACTTTGGAATTTGAAAAAACTTTCAATATGAAAATGGTTTGAATTTGACTAACTAATACAAAAACATTTTCTCTTTTCTATAACCATTATTTTAATTAGTTTAAAACTATTTTGAATGTGAATTTGTATAACTTTTGCAAACTTTGGAATTTGAAAAAACTTTCAATATAAAAAGTGTTTGAATTTTACTAACTAATACAAAAACATTTTCTCTTTTCTATAACCATTATTTTAATTAGTTTAAAACTATTTTGAATGTGAATTTGTATAACTTTTGCAAACTTTGGAATTTGAAAAAACTTTCAATATGAAAATGGTTTGAATTTGACTAACTAATACAAAAACATTTTCTCTTTTCTATAACCATTATTTTAATTAGTTTAAAACTATTTTGAATGTGAATTTGTATAACTTTTGCAAACTTTGGAATTTGAAAAAACTTTCAATATGAAAAGCGTTTGAATTTTACTAACTAATACAAAAACATTTTCTCTTTTCTATAACCATTATTTTAATTAGTTTTAAAATATTTTGAATGTGAATTTGTATAACTTTTGCAAACTTTGGATGAAAAAACTTTCAATATGAAAAGTGTTTGAATTTGACTAACTAATACAAAAACATTTTCTCTTTTCTATAACCATTATTTTAATTAGTTTAAAACTATTTCGAATGTGAATTTGTATAACTTTTGCAAACTTTGGAATTTGAAAAAACTTTCAATATGAAAAGTGTTGAATTTGACTGACTAATACAAAAACATTTTCTCTTTTCTATAACCATTATTTTAATTAGTTTAAAACTATTTTGAATGTGAATCTGTTTAACTTTTGCAAACTTTGGAATTTGAAAAAACTTTCAATATGAAAAGTGTTTGAATTTTACTAACTAATACAAAAACATTTTCGCTTTTCTATAACCATTATTTTAATTAGTTTAAAACTATTTTGAATGTGAATTTGTATAACTTTTGCAAACTTTGGAATTTGAAAAAACTTTCAATATGAAAAGTGTTTGAATTTTACTAACTAATACAAAACCATTTTCTCTTTTCTATAACCATTATTTTAATTAGTTTAAAACTATTTTGAATGTGAATCTGTTTAACTTTTGCAAACTTTGGAATTTGAAAAAACTTTCAATATGAAAAGTGTTTGAATTTTACTAACTAATACAAAAACATTTTCTCTTTTCTATAACCATTATTTTAATTAGTTTAAAACTATTTTGAATGTGAATTTGTATAACTTTTGCAAACTTTGGAATTTGAAAAAACTTTCAATATGAAAAGTGTTTGAATTTTACTAACTAATACAAAAACATTTTCTCTTTTCTATAACCATTATTTTAATTAGTTTAAAACTATTTTGAATGTGAATTTGTATAACTTTTGCAAACTTTGGGATTTGAAAAAACTTTCAATATGAAAAGTGTTTGAATTTTACTAACTAATACAAAAACATTTTCTCTTTTCTATAACCATTATTTTAATTAGTTTTAAACTATTTTGAATGTGAATATGTATAACTTTTGCAAACTTTGGAATTTGAAAAAACTTTCAATATGAAAAGTGTTTGAATTTGACTAACTAATACAAAAACATTTTCTCTTTTCTATAACCATTATTTTAATTAGTTTAAAACTATTTTGAATGTGAATTTGTATAACTTTTGCAAACTTTGGAATTTGAAAAAACTTTCAATATGAAAAGCGTTTGAATTTTACTAACTAATACAAAAACATTTTCTCTTTTCTATAACCATTATTTTAATTAGTTTTAAACTATTTTGAATGTGAATTTGTATAACTTTTGCAAACTTTGGAATTTGAAAAAACTTTCAATATGAAAAGTGTTTGAATTTTACTAACTAATACAAAAACATTTTCGCTTTTCTATAACCATTATTTTAATTAGTTTAAAACTATTTTGAATGTGAATTTATATAACTTTTGCAAACTTTGGAATTTGAAAAAACTTTCAATATGAAAAGTGTTTGAATTTTACTAACTAATACAAAAACATTTTCTCTTTTCTATAACCATTATTTTAATTAGTTTAAAACTATTTTGAATGTGAATTTGTATAACTTTTGCAAACTTTGGAATTTGAAAAAACTTTCAATATGAAAAGTGTTTGAATTTGACTAACTAATACAAAAACATTTTCGCTTTTCTATAACCATTATTTTTATTAGTTTAAAACTATTTTGAATGTGAATTTGTATAACTTTTGCAAACTTTGGAATTTGTAAAAACTTTCAATATGAAAAGTGTTTGAATTTTACTAACTAATACAAAAACATTTTCTCTTTTCTATAACCATTATTTTAATTAGTTTAAAACTATTTTGAATGTGAATTTGTATAACTTTTGCAAACTTTGGAATTTGAAAAAACTTTCAATATGAAAAGTGTTTGAATTTGACTAACTAATACAAAAACATTTTCGCTTTTCTATAACCATTATTTTTATTAGTTTAAAACTATTTTGAATGTGAATTTGTATAACTTTTGCAAACTTTTGAATTTGAAAAAACTTTCAATATGAAAAGTGTTTGAATTTTACTAACTAATACAAAAACATTTTCTCTTTTCTATAACCATTATTTTAATTAGTTTTAAACTATTTTGAATGTGAATTTGTATAAATTTTGCAAACTTTGGAATTTGAAAAAACTTTCAATATGAAAAGTGTTTGAATTTGACTAACTAATACAAAAACATTTTCTCTTTTCTATAACCATTATTTTAATTAGTTTAAAACTATTTTGAATGTGAATTTGTATAACTTTTGCAAACTTTGGAATTTGAAAAAACTTTCAATATGAAAAGTGTTTGAATTTTACTAACTAATACAAAAACATTTTATCTTTTCTATAACCATTATTTTAATTAGTTTTAAACTATTTTGAATGTGAATTTGTATAACTTTTGCAAACTTTGGAATTTGAAAAAACTTTCAATATGAAAAGTGTTTGAATTTGACTAACTAATACAAAAACATTTTCTCTTTTCTATAACCATTATTTTAATTAGTTTAAAACTATTTTGAATGTGAATTTGTATAACTTTTGCAAACTTTGGAATTTGAAAAAACTTTCAATATGAAAAGTGTTTGAATTTGACTAACTAATACAAAAACATTTTATCTTTTCTATAACCATTATTTTAATTAGTTTAAAACTATTTTGAATGTGAATTTGTATAACTTTTGCAAACTTTGGAATTTGAAAAAACTTTCAATATGAAAAGTGTTTGAATTTGACTAACTAATACAAAAACATTTTCTCTTTTCTGTAACAATTATTTTAATTAGTTTAAAACTATTTTGAATGTGAATTTGTATAACTTTTGCAAACTTTGGAATTTGAAAAAACTTTCAATATGAAAAGTGTTTGAATTTGACTAACTAATACAAAAACATTTTCTCTTTTCTATAACCATTATTTTAATTAGTTTAAAACTATTTTGAATGTGAATTTGTATAACTTCTGCAAACTTTGGAATTTGAAAAAACTTTCAATATGAAAAGTGTTTGAATTTTACTAACTAATACAAAAACATTTTTCTCTTTTCTATAACCATTATTTTAATTAGTTTAAAACTATTTTGAATGTGAATTTGTATAACTTTTGCAAACTTTGGAATTTGAAAAAACTTTCAATATGAAAAGTGTTTGAATTTGACTAACTAATACAAAAACATTTTCTCTTTTCTATAACCATTATTTTAATTAGTTTAAAACTATTTTGAATGTGAACTTGTATAACTTTTGCTTTCAATATGAAAAGTGTTTGAATTTGACTAACTAATACAAAAACATTTTCTCTTTTCTATAACCATTATTTTAATTAGTTTAAAACTATTTTGAATGTGAATTTGTATAAATTTTGCAAACTTTGGAATTTGAAAAAACTTTCAATATGAAAAGTGTTTGAATTTTACTAACTAATACAAAAACATTTTCTCTTTTCTATAACCATTATTTTAATTAGTTTAAAACTATTTTGAATGTGAATTTGTATAAATTTTGCAAACTTTGGAATTTGAAAAAACTTTCAATATGAAAAGTGTTTGAATTTTACTAACTAATACAAAAACATTTTCTCTTTTCTATAACCATTATTTTAATTAGTTTAAAACTATTTTGAATGTGAACTTGTATAACTTTTGCAAACTTTGGAATTTGAAAAAACTTTCAATATGAAAAGTGTTTGAATTTTACTAACTAATACAAAAACATTTTCTCTTTTCTATAACCATTATTTTAATTAGTTTAAAACTATTTTGAATGTGAATTTGTATAACTTCTGCAAACTTTGGAATTTGAAAAAACTTTCAATATGAAAAGTGTTTGAATTTTACTAACTAATACAAAAACATTTTTCTCTTTTCTATAACCATTATTTTAATTAGTTTAAAACTATTTTGAATGTGAATTTGTATAACTTTTGCAAACTTTGGAATTTGAAAAAACTTTCAATATGAAAAGTGTTTGAATTTGACTAACTAATACAAAAACATTTTCTCTTTTCTATAACCATTATTTTAATTAGTTTAAAACTATTTTGAATGTGAATTTTTATAACTTTTGCAAACTTTGGAATTTGAAAAAACTTTCAATATGAAAAGTGTTTGAATTTTACTAACTAATACAAAAACATTTTCTCTTTTCTATAACCATTATTTTAATTAGTTTAAAACTATTTTGAATGTGAATTTGTATAAATTTTGCAAACTTTGGAATTTGAAAAAACATTCAATATGAAAAGTGTTTGAATTTGACTAACTAATACAAAAACATTTTCTCTTTTCTGTAACAATTATTTTAATTAGTTTAAAACTATTTTGAATGTGAATTTGTATAACTTTTGCAAACTTTGGAATTTGAAAAAACTTTCAATATGAAAAGTGTTTGAATTTGACTAACTAATACAAAAACATTTTCTCTTTTCTATAACCATTATTTTAATTAGTTTAAAACTATTTTGAATGTGAATTTGTATAACTTCTGCAAACTTTGGAATTTGAAAAAACTTTCAATATGAAAAGTGTTTGAATTTTACTAACTAATACAAAAACATTTTTCTCTTTTCTATAACCATTATTTTAATTAGTTTAAAACTATTTTGAATGTGAATTTGTATAACTTTTGCAAACTTTGGAATTTGAAAAAACTTTCAATATGAAAAGTGTTTGAATTTGACTAACTAATACAAAAACATTTTCTCTTTTCTATAACCATTATTTTAATTAGTTTAAAACTATTTTGAATGTGAACTTGTATAACTTTTGCTTTCAATATGAAAAGTGTTTGAATTTGACTAACTAATACAAAAACATTTTCTCTTTTCTATAACCATTATTTTAATTAGTTTAAAACTATTTTGAATGTGAATTTGTATAAATTTTGCAAACTTTGGAATTTGAAAAAACTTTCAATATGAAAAGTGTTTGAATTTTACTAACTAATACAAAAACATTTTCTCTTTTCTATAACCATTATTTTAATTAGTTTAAAACTATTTTGAATGTGAATTTGTATAAATTTTGCAAACTTTGGAATTTGAAAAAACTTTCAATATGAAAAGTGTTTGAATTTGACTAACTAATACAAAAACATTTTCTCTTTTCTATAACCATTATTTTAATTAGTTTAAAACTATTTTGAATGTGAATTTGTATAAATTTTGCAAACTTTGGAATTTGAAAAAACTTTCAATATGAAAAGTGTTTGAATTTTACTAACTAATACAAAAACATTTTCTCTTTTCTATAACCATTATTTTAATTAGTTTAAAACTATTTTGAATGTGAACTTGTATAACTTTTGCAAACTTTGGAATTTGAAAAAACTTTCAATATGAAAAGTGTTTGAATTTTACTAACTAATACAAAAACATTTTCTCTTTTCTATAACCATTATTTTAATTAGTTTAAAACTATTTTGAATGTGAATTTGTATAACTTCTGCAAACTTTGGAATTTGAAAAAACTTTCAATATGAAAAGTGTTTGAATTTTACTAACTAATACAAAAACATTTTTCTCTTTTCTATAACCATTATTTTAATTAGTTTAAAACTATTTTGAATGTGAATTTGTATAACTTTTGCAAACTTTGGAATTTGAAAAAACTTTCAATATGAAAAGTGTTTGAATTTGACTAACTAATACAAAAACATTTTCTCTTTTCTATAACCATTATTTTAATTAGTTTAAAACTATTTTGAATGTGAATTTTTATAACTTTTGCAAACTTTGGAATTTGAAAAAACTTTCAATATGAAAAGTGTTTGAATTTTACTAACTAATACAAAAACATTTTCTCTTTTCTATAACCATTATTTTAATTAGTTTAAAACTATTTTGAATGTGAATTTGTATAAATTTTGCAAACTTTGGAATTTGAAAAAACATTCAATATGAAAAGTGTTTGAATTTGACTAACTAATACAAAAACATTTTCTCTTTTCTATAACCATTATTTTAATTAGTTTAAAACTATTTTGAATGTGAACTTGTATAACTTTTGCAAACTTTGGAATTTGAAAAAACTTTCAATATGAAAAGTGTTTGAATTTGACTAACTAATACAAAAACATTTTCTCTTTTCTATAACCATTATTTTAATTAGTTTAAAACTATTTTGAATGTGAATTTGTATAACTTTTGCAAACTTTGGAATTTGAAAAAACTTTCAATATGAAAAGTGTTTGAATTTTACTAACTAATACAAAAACATTTTCTCTTTTCTATAACCATTATTTTAATTAGTTTAAAACTATTTTGAATGTGAATTTGTATAAATTTTGCATACTTTGGAATTTGAAAAAACTTTCAATATGAAAAGTGTTTGAATTTGACTAACTAATACAAAAACATTTTCTCTTTTCTATAACCATTATTTTAATTAGTTTAAAACTATTTTGAATGTGAACTTGTATAACTTTTGCAAACTTTGGAATTTGAAAAAACTTTCAATATGAAAAGTGTTTGAATTTGACTAACTAATACAAAAACATTTTCTCTTTTCTATAACCATTATTTTAATTAGTTTAAAACTATTTTGAATGTGAATTTGTATAACTTTTGCAAACTTTGGAATTTGAAAAAACTTTCAATATGAAAAGTGTTTGAATTTTACTAACTAATACAAAAACATTTTCTCTTTTTCTATAACCATTATTTTAATTAGTTTAAAACTATTTTGAATGTGAATTTGTATAACTTTTGCAAACTTTGGAATTTGAAAAAACTTTCAATATGAAAAGTGTTTGAATTTTACTAACTAATACAAAAACATTTTCTCTTTTCTATAACCATTATTTTAATTAGTTTAAAACTATTTTGAATGTGAATTTGTATAAATTTTGCAAACTTTGGAATTTGAAAAAACATTCAATATGAAAAGTGTTTGAATTTGACTAACTAATACAAAAACATTTTCTCTTTTCTATAACCATTATTTTAATTAGTTTAAAACTATTTTGAATGTGAACTTGTATAACTTTTGCAAACTTTGGAATTTGAAAAAACTTTCAATATGAAAAGTGTTTGAATTTTACTAACTAATACAAAAACATTTTCTCTTTTCTATAACCATTATTTTAATTAGTTTAAAACTATTTTGAATGTGAATTTGTATAACTTTTGCAAACTTTGGAATTTGAAAAAACTTTCAATATGAAAAGTGTTTGAATTTTACTAACTAATACAAAAACATTTTCTCTTTTCTATAACCATTATTTTAATTAGTTTAAAACTATTTTGAATGTGAATTTGTAGAACTTTTGCAAACTTTGGAATTTGAAAAAACTTTCAATATGAAAAGTGTTTGAATTTTACTAACTAATACAAAAACATTTTCTCTTTTCTATAACCATTATTTTAATTAGTTTAAAACTATTTTGAATGTGAATTTGTATAACTTCTGCAAACTTTGGAATTTGAAAAAACTTTCAATACGAAAAGTGTTTGAATTTTACTAACTAATACAAAAACATTTTTCTCTTTTCTATAACCATTATTTTAATTAGTTTAAAACTATTTTGAATGTGAATTTGTATAACTTTTGCAAACTTTGGAATTTGAAAAAACTTTCAATATGAAAAGTGTTTGAATTTTACTAACTAAAACAAAAACATTTTCTCTTTTCTATAACCATTATTTTAATTAGTTTAAAACTATTTTGAATGTGAATTTGTATAACTTTTGCAAACTTTGGAATTTGAAAAAACTTTCAATATGAAAAGTGTTTGAATTTTACTAACTAATACAAAAACATTTTCTCTTTTCTATAACCATTATTTTAATTAGTTTAAAACTATTTTGAATGTGAACTTGTATAACTTTTGCAAACTTTGGAATTTGAAAAAACTTTCAATATGAAAAGTGTTTGAATTTTACTAACTAATACAAAAACATTTTCTCTTTTCTATAACCATTATTTTAATTAGTTTAAAACTATTTTGAATGTGAATTTGTATAACTTTTGCAAACTTTGGAATTTGAAAAAACTTTCAATATGAAAAGTGTTTGAATTTTACTAACTAATACAAAAACATTTTCTCTTTTCTATAACCATTATTTTAATTAGTTTAAAACTATTTTGAATGTGAATTTGTATAAATTTTGCAAACTTTGGAATTTGAAAAAACATTCAATATGAAAAGTGTTTGAATTTGACTAACTAATACAAAAACATTTTCTCTTTTCTATAACCATTATTTTAATTAGTTTAAAACTATTTTGAATGTGAACTTGTATAACTTTTGCAAACTTTGGAATTTGAAAAAACTTTCAATATGAAAAGTGTTTGAATTTGACTAACTAATACAAAAACATTTTCTCTTTTCTATAACCATTATTTTAATTAGTTTAAAACTATTTTGAATGTGAATTTGTATAACTTTTGCAAACTTTGGAATTTGAAAAAACTTTCAATATGAAAAGTGTTTGAATTTTACTAACTAATACAAAAACATTTTCTCTTTTCTATAACCATTATTTTAATTAGTTTAAAACTATTTTGAATGTGAATTTGTATAAATTTTGCAAACTTTGGAATTTGAAAAAACTTTCAATATGAAAAGTGTTTGAATTTGACTAACTAATACAAAAACATTTTCTCTTTTCTATAACCATTATTTTAATTAGTTTAAAACTATTTTGAATGTGAACTTGTATAACTTTTGCAAACTTTGGAATTTGAAAAAACTTTCAATATGAAAAGTGTTTGAATTTGACTAACTAATACAAAAACATTTTCTCTTTTCTATAACCATTATTTTAATTAGTTTAAAACTATTTTGAATGTGAATTTGTATAACTTTTGCAAACTTTGGAATTTGAAAAAACTTTCAATATGAAAAGTGTTTGAATTTTACTAACTAATACAAAAACATTTTCTCTTTTTCTATAACCATTATTTTAATTAGTTTAAAACTATTTTGAATGTGAATTTGTATAACTTTTGCAAACTTTGGAATTTGAAAAAACTTTCAATATGAAAAGTGTTTGAATTTTACTAACTAATACAAAAACATTTTCTCTTTTCTATAACCATTATTTTAATTAGTTTAAAACTATTTTGAATGTGAATTTGTATAAATTTTGCAAACTTTGGAATTTGAAAAAACATTCAATATGAAAAGTGTTTGAATTTGACTAACTAATACAAAAACATTTTCTCTTTTCTATAACCATTATTTTAATTAGTTTAAAACTATTTTGAATGTGAACTTGTATAACTTTTGCAAACTTTGGAATTTGAAAAAACTTTCAATATGAAAAGTGTTTGAATTTTACTAACTAATACAAAAACATTTTCTCTTTTCTATAACCATTATTTTAATTAGTTTAAAACTATTTTGAATGTCAATTTGTATAACTTTTGCAAACTTTGGAATTTGAAAAAACTTTCAATATGAAAAGTGTTTGAATTTTACTAACTAATACAAAAACATTTTCTCTTTTCTATAACCATTATTTTAATTAGTTTAAAACTATTTTGAATGTGAATTTGTAGAACTTTTGCAAACTTTGGAATTTGAAAAAACTTTCAATATGAAAAGTGTTTGAATTTTACTAACTAATACAAAAACATTTTCTCTTTTCTATAACCATTATTTTAATTAGTTTAAAACTATTTTGAATGTGAATTTGTATAACTTCTGCAAACTTTGGAATTTGAAAAAACTTTCAATACGAAAAGTGTTTGAATTTTACTAACTAATACAAAAACATTTTTCTCTTTTCTATAACCATTATTTTAATTAGTTTAAAACTATTTTGAATGTGAATTTGTATAACTTTTGCAAACTTTGGAATTTGAAAAAACTTTCAATATGAAAAGTGTTTGAATTTTACTAACTAAAACAAAAACATTTTCTCTTTTCTATAACCATTATTTTAATTAGTTTAAAACTATTTTGAATGTGAATTTGTATAACTTTTGCAAACTTTGGAATTTGAAAAAACTTTCAATATGAAAAGTGTTTGAATTTTACTAACTAATACAAAAACATTTTCTCTTTTCTATAACCATTATTTTAATTAGTTTAAAACTATTTTGAATGTGAATTTGTATAAATTTTGCAAACTTTGGAATTTGAAAAAACATTCAATATGAAAAGTGTTTGAATTTGACTAACTAATACAAAAACATTTTCTCTTTTCTATAACCATTATTTTAATTAGTTTAAAACTATTTTGAATGTGAACTTGTATAACTTTTGCAAACTTTGGAATTTGAAAAAACTTTCAATATGAAAAGTGTTTGAATTTGACTAACTAATACAAAAACATTTTCTCTTTTCTATAACCATTATTTTAATTAGTTTAAAACTATTTTGAATGTGAATTTGTATAACTTTTGCAAACTTTGGAATTTGAAAAAACTTTCAATATGAAAAGTGTTTGAATTTTACTAACTAATACAAAAACATTTTCTCTTTTTCTATAACCATTATTTTAATTAGTTTAAAACTATTTTGAATGTGAATTTGTATAACTTTTGCAAACTTTGGAATTTGAAAAAACTTTCAATATGAAAAGTGTTTGAATTTTACTAACTAATACAAAAACATTTTCTCTTTTCTATAACCATTATTTTAATTAGTTTAAAACTATTTTGAATGTGAATTTGTATAAATTTTGCAAACTTTGGAATTTGAAAAAACATTCAATATGAAAAGTGTTTGAATTTGACTAACTAATACAAAAACATTTTCTCTTTTCTATAACCATTATTTTAATTAGTTTAAAACTATTTTGAATGTGAACTTGTATAACTTTTGCAAACTTTGGAATTTGAAAAAACTTTCAATATGAAAAGTGTTTGAATTTTACTAACTAATACAAAAACATTTTCTCTTTTCTATAACCATTATTTTAATTAGTTTAAAACTATTTTGAATGTGAATTTGTATAACTTTTGCAAACTTTGGAATTTGAAAAAACTTTCAATATGAAAAGTGTTTGAATTTTACTAACTAATACAAAAACATTTTCTCTTTTCTATAACCATTATTTTAATTAGTTTAAAACTATTTTGAATGTGAATTTGTAGAACTTTTGCAAACTTTGGAATTTGAAAAAACTTTCAATATGAAAAGTGTTTGAATTTTACTAACTAATACAAAAACATTTTCTCTTTTCTATAACCATTATTTTAATTAGTTTAAAACTATTTTGAATGTGAATTTGTATAACTTCTGCAAACTTTGGAATTTGAAAAAACTTTCAATACGAAAAGTGTTTGAATTTTACTAACTAATACAAAAACATTTTCTCTTTTCTATAACCATTATTTTAATTAGTTTAAAACTATTTTGAATGTGAATTTGTATAACTTTTGCAAACTTTGGAATTTGAAAAAACTTTCAATATGAAAAGTGTTTGAATTTTACTAACTAATACAAAAACATTTTCTCTTTTCTATAACCATTATTTTAATTAGTTTAAAACTATTTTGAATGTGAATTTGTATAACTTCTGCAAACTTTGGAATTTGAAAAAACTTTCAATATGAAAAGTGTTTGAATTTTACTAACTAATACAAAAACATTTTCTCTTTTCTATAACCATTATTTTAATTAGTTTAAAACTATTTTGAATGTGAATTTGTATAACTTCTGCAAACTTTGGAATTTGAAAAAACTTTCAATATGAAAAGTGTTTGAATTTTACTAACTAATACAAAAACATTTTCTCTTTTCTATAACCATTATTTTAATTAGTTTAAAACTATTTTGAATGTGAATTTGTATAACTTTTGCAAACTTTGGAATTTGAAAAAACTTTCAATATGAAAAGTGTTTGAATTTTACTAACTAATACAAAAACATTTTCTCTTTTCTATAACCATTATTTTAATTAGTTTAAAACTATTTTGAATGTGAACTTGTATAACTTTTGCAAACTTTGGAATTTGAAAAAACTTTCAATATGAAAAGTGTTTGAATTTTACTAACTAATACAAAAACATTTTCTCTTTTCTATAACCATTATTTTAATTAGTTTAAAACTATTTTGAATGTGAATTTGTAGAACTTTTGCAAACTTTGGAATTTGAAAAAACTTTCAATATGAAAAGTGTTTGAATTTTACTAACTAATACAAAAACATTTTCTCTTTTCTATAACCATTATTTTAATTAGTTTAAAACTATTTTGAATGTGAATTTGTATAACTTCTGCAAACTTTGGAATTTGAAAAAACTTTCAATACGAAAAGTGTTTGAATTTTACTAACTAATACAAAAACATTTTTCTCTTTTCTATAACCATTATTTTAATTAGTTTAAAACTATTTTGAATGTGAATTTGTATAACTTTTGCAAACTTTGGAATTTGAAAAAACTTTCAATATGAAAAGTGTTTGAATTTAACTAACTAATACAAAAACATTTTCTCTTTTCTATAACCATTATTTTAATTAGTTTAAAACTATTTTGAATGTGAACTTGTATAACTTTTGCAAACTTTGGAATTTGAAAAAACTTTCAATATGAAAAGTGTTTGAATTTGACTAACTAATACAAAAACATTTTCTCTTTTCTATAACCATTATTTTAATTAGTTTAAAACTATTTTGAATGTGAATTTGTATAACTTTTGCAAACTTTGGAATTTGAAAAAACTTTCAATATGAAAAGTGTTTGAATTTTACTAACTAATACAAAAACATTTTCTCTTTTCTATAACCATTATTTTAATTAGTTTAAAACTATTTTGAATGTGAATTTGTATAAATTTTGCAAACTTTGGAATTTGAAAAAACTTTCAATATGAAAAGTGTTTGAATTTGACTAACTAATACAAAAACATTTTCTCTTTTCTATAACCATTATTTTAATTAGTTTAAAACTATTTTGAATGTGAACTTGTATAACTTTTGCAAACTTTGGAATTTGAAAAAACTTTCAATATGAAAAGTGTTTGAATTTTACTAACTAATACAAAAACATTTTCTCTTTTCTATAACCATTATTTTAATTAGTTTAAAACTATTTTGAATGTGAATTTGTATAACTTCTGCAAACTTTGGAATTTGAAAAAACTTTCAATATGAAAAGTGTTTGAATTTTACTAACTAATACAAAAACATTTTCTCTTTTTCTATAACCATTATTTTAATTAGTTTAAAACTATTTTGAATGTGAATTTGTATAACTTTTGCAAACTTTGGAATTTGAAAAAACTTTCAATATGAAAAGTGTTTGAATTTGACTAACTAATACAAAAACATTTTCTCTTTTCTATAACCATTATTTTAATTAGTTTAAAACTATTTTGAATGTGAACTTGTATAACTTTTGCAAACTTTGGAATTTGAAAAAACTTTCAATATGAAAAGTGTTTGAATTTTACTAACTAATACAAAAACATTTTCTCTTTTCTATAACCATTATTTTAATTAGTTTAAAACTATTTTGAATGTGAATTTGTATAACTTCTGCAAACTTTGGAATTTGAAAAAACTTTCAATATGAAAAGTGTTTGAATTTTACTAACTAATACAAAAACATTTTCTCTTTTTCTATAACCATTATTTTAATTAGTTTAAAACTATTTTGAATGTGAATTTGTATAACTTTTGCAAACTTTGGAATTTGAAAAAACTTTCAATATGAAAAGTGTTTGAATTTGACTAACTAATACAAAAACATTTTCTCTTTTCTATAACCATTATTTTAATTAGTTTAAAACTATTTTGAATGTGAATTTGTATAAATTTTGCAAACTTTGGAATTTGAAAAAACATTCAATATGAAAAGTGTTTGAATTTGACTAACTAATACAAAAACATTTTCTCTTTTCTATAACCATTATTTTAATTAGTTTAAAACTATTTTGAATGTGAACTTGTATAACTTTTGTAAACTTTGGAATTTGAAAAAACTTTCAATATGAAAAGTGTTTGAATTTGACTAACTAATACAAAAACATTTTCTCTTTTCTATAACCATTATTTTAATTAGTTTAAAACTATTTTGAATGTGAATTTGTATAACTTTTGCAAACTTTGGAATTTGAAAAAACTTTCAATATGAAAAGTGTTTGAATTTTACTAACTAATACAAAAACATTTTCTCTTTTCTATAACCATTATTTTAATTAGTTTAAAACTATTTTGAATGTGAATTTGTAGAACTTTTGCAAACTTTGGAATTTGAAAAAACTTTCAATATGAAAAGTGTTTGAATTTTACTAACTAATACAAAAACATTTTCTCTTTTTCTATAACCATTATTTTAATTAGTTTAAAACTATTTTGAATGTGAATTTGTATAACTTTTGCAAACTTTGGAATTTGAAAAAACTTTCAATATGAAAAGTGTTTGAATTTTACTAACTAATACAAAAACATTTTCTCTTTTCTATAACCATTATTTTAATTAGTTTAAAACTATTTTGAATGTGAATTTGTATAAATTTTGCAAACTTTGGAATTTGAAAAAACATTCAATATGAAAAGTGTTTGAATTTGACTAACTAATACAAAAACATTTTCTCTTTTCTATAACCATTATTTTAATTAGTTTAAAACTATTTTGAATGTGAACTTGTATAACTTTTGCAAACTTTGGAATTTGAAAAAACTTTCAATATGAAAAGTGTTTGAATTTTACTAACTAATACAAAAACATTTTCTCTTTTCTATAACCATTATTTTAATTAGTTTAAAACTATTTTGAATGTGAATTTGTATAACTTTTGCAAACTTTGGAATTTGAAAAAACTTTCAATATGAAAAGTGTTTGAATTTTACTAACTAATACAAAAACATTTTCTCTTTTCTATAACCATTATTTTAATTAGTTTAAAACTATTTTGAATGTGAATTTGTAGAACTTTTGCAAACTTTGGAATTTGAAAAAACTTTCAATATGAAAAGTGTTTGAATTTTACTAACTAATACAAAAACATTTTCTCTTTTCTATAACCATTATTTTAATTAGTTTAAAACTATTTTGAATGTGAATTTGTATAACTTCTGCAAACTTTGGAATTTGAAAAAACTTTCAATACGAAAAGTGTTTGAATTTTACTAACTAATACAAAAACATTTTTCTCTTTTCTATAACCATTATTTTAATTAGTTTAAAACTATTTTGAATGTGAATTTGTATAACTTTTGCAAACTTTGGAATTTGAAAAAACTTTCAATATGAAAAGTGTTTGAATTTTACTAACTAAAACAAAAACATTTTCTCTTTTCTATAACCATTATTTTAATTAGTTTAAAACTATTTTGAATGTGAATTTGTATAACTTTTGCAAACTTTGGAATTTGAAAAAACTTTCAATATGAAAAGTGTTTGAATTTTACTAACTAATACAAAAACATTTTCTCTTTTCTATAACCATTATTTTAATTAGTTTAAAACTATTTTGAATGTGAATTTGTATAAATTTTGCAAACTTTGGAATTTGAAAAAACATTCAATATGAAAAGTGTTTGAATTTGACTAACTAATACAAAAACATTTTCTCTTTTCTATAACCATTATTTTAATTAGTTTAAAACTATTTTGAATGTGAACTTGTATAACTTTTGCAAACTTTGGAATTTGAAAAAACTTTCAATATGAAAAGTGTTTGAATTTGACTAACTAATACAAAAACATTTTCTCTTTTCTATAACCATTATTTTAATTAGTTTAAAACTATTTTGAATGTGAATTTGTATAACTTTTGCAAACTTTGGAATTTGAAAAAACTTTCAATATGAAAAGTGTTTGAATTTTACTAACTAATACAAAAACATTTTCTCTTTTTCTATAACCATTATTTTAATTAGTTTAAAACTATTTTGAATGTGAATTTGTATAACTTTTGCAAACTTTGGAATTTGAAAAAACTTTCAATATGAAAAGTGTTTGAATTTTACTAACTAATACAAAAACATTTTCTCTTTTCTATAACCATTATTTTAGTTAGTTTAAAACTATTTTGAATGTGAATTTGTATAAATTTTGCAAACTTTGGAATTTGAAAAAACATTCAATATGAAAAGTGTTTGAATTTGACTAACTAATACAAAAACATTTTCTCTTTTCTATAACCATTATTTTAATTAGTTTAAAACTATTTTGAATGTGAACTTGTATAACTTTTGCAAACTTTGGAATTTGAAAAAACTTTCAATATGAAAAGTGTTTGAATTTTACTAACTAATACAAAAACATTTTCTCTTTTCTATAACCATTATTTTAATTAGTTTAAAACTATTTTGAATGTGAATTTGTATAACTTTTGCAAACTTTGGAATTTGAAAAAACTTTCAATATGAAAAGTGTTTGAATTTTACTAACTAATACAAAAACATTTTCTCTTTTCTATAACCATTATTTTAATTAGTTTAAAACTATTTTGAATGTGAATTTGTAGAACTTTTGCAAACTTTGGAATTTGAAAAAACTTTCAATATGAAAAGTGTTTGAATTTTACTAACTAATACAAAAACATTTTCTCTTTTCTATAACCATTATTTTAATTAGTTTAAAACTATTTTGAATGTGAATTTGTATAACTTCTGCAAACTTTGGAATTTGAAAAAACTTTCAATACGAAAAGTGTTTGAATTTTACTAACTAATACAAAAACATTTTTCTCTTTTCTATAACCATTATTTTAATTAGTTTAAAACTATTTTGAATGTGAATTTGTATAACTTTTGCAAACTTTGGAATTTGAAAAAACTTTCAATATGAAAAGTGTTTGAATTTTACTAACTAAAACAAAAACATTTTCTCTTTTCTATAACCATTATTTTAATTAGTTTAAAACTATTTTGAATGTGAATTTGTATAACTTTTGCAAACTTTGGAATTTGAAAAAACTTTCAATATGAAAAGTGTTTGAATTTTACTAACTAATACAAAAACATTTTCTCTTTTCTATAACCATTATTTTAATTAGTTTAAAACTATTTTGAATGTGAATTTGTATAAATTTTGCAAACTTTGGAATTTGAAAAAACATTCAATATGAAAAGTGTTTGAATTTCACTAACTAATACAAAAACATTTTCTCTTTTCTATAACCATTATTTTAATTAGTTTAAAACTATTTTGAATGTGAACTTGTATAACTTTTGCAAACTTTGGAATTTGAAAAAACTTTCAATATGAAAAGTGTTTGAATTTGACTAACTAATACAAAAACATTTTCTCTTTTCTATAACCATTATTTTAATTAGTTTAAAACTATTTTGAATGTGAATTTGTATAACTTTTGCAAACTTTGGAATTTGATAAAACTTTCAATATGAAAAGTGTTTGAATTTTACTAACTAATACAAAAACATTTTCTCTTTTCTATAACCATTATTTTAATTAGTTTAAAACTATTTTGAATGTGAATTTGTAGAACTTTTGCAAACTTTGGAATTTGAAAAAACTTTCAATATGAAAAGTGTTTGAATTTTACTAACTAATACAAAAACATTTTCTCTTTTCTATAACCATTATTTTAATTAGTTTAAAACTATTTTGAATGTGAATTTGTATAACTTCTGCAAACTTTGGAATTTGAAAAAACTTTCAATACGAAAAGTGTTTGAATTTTACTAACTAATACAAAAACATTTTTCTCTTTTCTATAACCATTATTTTAATTAGTTTAAAACTATTTTGAATGTGAATTTGTATAACTTTTGCAAACTTTGGAATTTGAAAAAACTTTCAATATGAAAAGTGTTTGAATTTAACTAACTAATACAAAAACATTTTCTCTTTTCTATAACCATTATTTTAATTAGTTTAAAACTATTTTGAATGTGAACTTGTATAACTTTTGCAAACTTTGGAATTTGAAAAAACTTTCAATATGAAAAGTGTTTGAATTTGACTAACTAATACAAAAACATTTTCTCTTTTCTATAACCATTATTTTAATTAGTTTAAAACTATTTTGAATGTGAATTTGTATAACTTTTGCAAACTTTGGAATTTGAAAAAACTTTCAATATGAAAAGTGTTTGAATTTTACTAACTAATACAAAAACATTTTCTCTTTTCTATAACCATTATTTTAATTAGTTTAAAACTATTTTGAATGTGAATTTGTATAAATTTTGCAAACTTTGGAATTTGAAAAAACTTTCAATATGAAAAGTGTTTGAATTTGACTAACTAATACAAAAACATTTTCTCTTTTCTATAACCATTATTTTAATTAGTTTAAAACTATTTTGAATGTGAACTTGTATAACTTTTGCAAACTTTGGAATTTGAAAAAACTTTCAATATGAAAAGTGTTTGAATTTTACTAACTAATACAAAAACATTTTCTCTTTTCTATAACCATTATTTTAATTAGTTTAAAACTATTTTGAATGTGAATTTGTATAACTTCTGCAAACTTTGGAATTTGAAAAAACTTTCAATATGAAAAGTGTTTGAATTTTACTAACTAATACAAAAACATTTTCTCTTTTTCTATAACCATTATTTTAATTAGTTTAAAACTATTTTGAATGTGAATTTGTATAACTTTTGCAAACTTTGGAATTTGAAAAAACTTTCAATATGAAAAGTGTTTGAATTTGACTAACTAATACAAAAACATTTTCTCTTTTCTATAACCATTATTTTAATTAGTTTAAAACTATTTTGAATGTGAATTTGTATAAATTTTGCAAACTTTGGAATTTGAAAAAACATTCAATATGAAAAGTGTTTGAATTTGACTAACTAATACAAAAACATTTTCTCTTTTCTATAACCATTATTTTAATTAGTTTAAAACTATTTTGAATGTGAACTTGTATAACTTATGTAAACTTTGGAATTTGAAAAAACTTTCAATATGAAAAGTGTTTGAATTTGACTAACTAATACAAAAACATTTTCTCTTTTCTATAACCATTATTTTAATTAGTTTAAAACTATTTTGAATGTGAATTTGTATAACTTTTGCAAACTTTGGAATTTGAAAAAACTTTCAATATGAAAAGTGTTTGAATTTTACTAACTAATACAAAAACATTTTCTCTTTTCTATAACCATTATTTTAATTAGTTTAAAACTATTTTGAATGTGAATTTGTAGAACTTTTGCAAACTTTGGAATTTGAAAAAACTTTCAATATGAAAAGTGTTTGAATTTTACTAACTAATACAAAAACATTTTCTCTTTTCTATAACCATTATTTTAATTAGTTTAAAACTATTTTGAATGTGAATTTGTATAACTTCTGCAAACTTTGGAATTTGAAAAAACTTTCAATACGAAAAGTGTTTGAATTTTACTAACTAATACAAAAACATTTTTCTCTTTTCTATAACCATTATTTTAATTAGTTTAAAACTATTTTGAATGTGAATTTGTATAACTTTTGCAAACTTTGGAATTTGAAAAAACTTTCAATATGAAAAGTGTTTGAATTTTACTAACTAAAACAAAAACATTTTCTCTTTTCTATAACCATTATTTTAATTAGTTTAAAACTATTTTGAATGTGAATTTGTATAACTTTTGCAAACTTTGGAATTTGAAAAAACTTTCAATATGAAAAGTGTTTGAATTTTACTAACTAATACAAAAACATTTTCTCTTTTCTATAACCATTATTTTAATTAGTTTAAAACTATTTTGAATGTGAATTTGTATAAATTTTGCAAACTTTGGAATTTGAAAAAACATTCAATATGAAAAGTGTTTGAATTTGACTAACTAATACAAAAACATTTTCTCTTTTCTATAACCATTATTTTAATTAGTTTAAAACTATTTTGAATGTGAACTTGTATAACTTTTGCAAACTTTGGAATTTGAAAAAACTTTCAATATGAAAAGTGTTTGAATTTGACTAACTAATACAAAAACATTTTCTCTTTTCTATAACCATTATTTTAATTAGTTTAAAACTATTTTGAATGTGAATTTGTATAACTTTTGCAAACTTTGGAATTTGAAAAAACTTTCAATATGAAAAGTGTTTGAATTTTACTAACTAATACAAAAACATTTTCTCTTTTCTATAACCATTATTTTAATTAGTTTAAAACTATTTTGAATGTGAATTTGTAGAACTTTTGCAAACTTTGGAATTTGAAAAAACTTTCAATATGAAAAGTGTTTGAATTTTACTA
Source organism: Poa annua (assembly GCA_026929855.1). Taxonomy (NCBI): domain Eukaryota; kingdom Viridiplantae; phylum Streptophyta; class Magnoliopsida; order Poales; family Poaceae; genus Poa; species Poa annua. Next base: position 108,052,608 of record CM049426.1, read on the forward strand.
ACTAAAACAAAAACATTTTCTCTTTTCTATAACCATTATTTTAATTAGTTTAAAACTATTTTGAATGTGAATTTGTATAACTTTTGCAAACTTTGGAATTTGAAAAAACTTTCAATATGAAAAGTGTTTGAATTTTACTAACTAATACAAAAACATTTTCTCTTTTCTATAACCATTATTTTAATTAGTTTAAAACTATTTTGAATGTGAATTTGTATAACTTCTGCAAACTTTGGAATTTGAAAAAACTTTCAATACGAAAAGTGTTTGAATTTTACTAACTAATACAAAAACATTTTTCTCTTTTCTATAACCATTATTTTAATTAGTTTAAAACTATTTTGAATGTGAATTTGTATAACTTTTGCAAACTTTGGAATTTGAAAAAACTTTCAATATGAAAAGTGTTTGAATTTTACTAACTAAAACAAAAACATTTTCTCTTTTCTATAACCATTATTTTAATTAGTTTAAAACTATTTTGAATGTGAATTTGTATAAATTTTGCAAACTTTGGAATTTGAAAAAACATTCAATATGAAAAGTGTTTGAATTTGACTAACTAATACAAAAACATTTTCTCTTTTCTATAACCATTATTTTAATTAGTTTAAAACTATTTTGAATGTGAATTTTTATAACTTTTGCAAACTTTGGAATTTGAAAAAACTTTCAATATGAAAAGTGTTTGAATTTTACTAACTAATACAAAAACATTTTCTCTTTTCTATAACCATTATTTTAATTAGTTTAAAACCATTTTGAATGTGAATTTGTATAACTTTTGCAAACTTTGGAATTTGAAAAAACTTTCAATATGAAAAGTGTTTGAATTTGACTAACTAATACAAAAACATTTTCTCTTTTCTATAACCATTATTTTAATTAGTTTAAAACTATTTTGAATGTGAATTTTTATAACTTTTGCAAACTTTGGAATTTGAAAAAACTTTCAATATGAAAAGTGTTTGAATTTTACTAACTAATACAAAAACATTTTCTCTTTTCTATAACCATTATTTTAATTAGTTTAAAACTATTTTGAATGTCAATTTGTATAACTTTTGCAAACTTTGGAATTTGAAAAAACTTTCAATATGAAAAGTGTTTGAATTTTACTAACTAATACAAAAACATTTTCTCTTTTCTATAACCATTATTTTAATTAGTTTAAAACTATTTTGAATGTCAATTTGTATAACTTTTGCAAACTTTGGAATTTGAAAAAACTTTCAATATGAAAAGTGTTTGAATTTTACTAACTAATACAAAAACATTTTCTCTTTTCTATAACCATTATTTTAATTAGTTTAAAACTATTTTGAATGTGAACTTGTATAACTTTTGCAAACTTTGGAATTTGAAAAAACTTTCAATATGAAAAGTGTTTGAATTTTACTAACTAATACAAAAACATTTTCTCTTTTCTATAACCATTATTTTAATTAGTTTAAAACTATTTTGAATGTGAATTTGTATAACTTCTGCAAACTTTGGAATTTGAAAAAACTTTCAATATGAAAAGTGTTTGAATTTTACTAACTAATACAAAAACATTTTTCTCTTTTCTATAACCATTATTTTAATTAGTTTAAAACTATTTTGAATGTGAATTTGTATAACTTTTGCAAACTTTGGAATTTGAAAAAACTTTCAATATGAAAAGTGTTTGAATTTTACTAACTAAAACAAAAACATTTTCTCTTTTCTATAACCATTATTTTAATTAGTTTAAAACTATTTTGAATGTGAATTTGTATAAATTTTGCAAACTTTGGAATTTGAAAAAACATTCAATATGAAAAGTGTTTGAATTTGACTAACTAATACAAAAACATTTTCTCTTTTCTATAACCATTATTTTAATTAGTTTAAAACTATTTTGAATGTGAACTTCTATAACTTTTGCAAACTTTGGAATTTGAAAAAACTTTCAATATGAAAAGTGTTTGAATTTGACTAACTAATACAAAAACATTTTCTCTTTTCTATAACCATTATTTTAATTAGTTTAAAACTATTTTGAATGTGAATTTGTATAACTTTTGCAAACTTTGGAATTTGAAAAAACTTTCAATATGAAAAGTGTTTGAATTTGACTAACTAATACAAAAACATTTTCTCTTTTCTATAACCATTATTTTAATTAGTTTAAAACTATTTTGAATGTGAATTTGTGTAACTTTTGCAAACTTTGGAATTTGAAAAAACTTTCAATATGAAAAGTGTTTGAATTTTACTAACTAATACAAAAACATTTTCTCTTTTTCTATAACCATTATTTTAATTAGTTTAAAACTATTTTGAATGTGAATTTGTATAACTTTTGCAAACTTTGGAATTTGAAAAAACTTTCAATATGAAAAGTGTTTGAATTTGACTAACTAATACAAAAACATTTTCTCTTTTCTATAACCATTATTTTAATTAGTTTAAAACTATTTTGAATGTGAATTTGTATAACTTTTGCAAACTTTGGAATTTGAAAAAACTTTCAATATAAAAAGTGTTTGAATTTTACTAACTAATACAAAAACATTTTCTCTTTTCTATAACCATTATTTTAATTAGTTTAAAACTATTTTGAATGTGAATTTGTATAACTTTTGCAAACTTTGGAATTTGAAAAAACTTTCAATATGAAAAGTGTTTGAATTTTACTAACTAATACAAAAACATTTTCTCTTTTCTATAACCATTATTTTAATTAGTTTAAAACTATTTTGAATGTGAATTTGTAGAACTTTTGCAAACTTTGGAATTTGAAAAAACTTTCAATATGAAAAGTGTTTGAATTTTACTAACTAATACAAAAACATTTTCTCTTTTCTATAACCATTATTTTAATTAGTTTAAAACTATTTTGAATGTGAATTTGTATAACTTCTGCAAACTTTGGAATTTGAAAAAACTTTCAATATGAAAAGTGTTTGAATTTTACTAACTAATACAAAAACATTTTTCTCTTTTCTATAACCATTATTTTAATTAGTTTAAAACTATTTTGAATGTGAATTTGTATAACTTTTGCAAACTTTGGAATTTGAAAAAACTTTCAATATGAAAAGTGTTTGAATTTTACTAACTAAAACAAAAACATTTTCTCTTTTCTATAACCATTATTTTAATTAGTTTAAAACTATTTTGAATGTGAATTTGTATAAATTTTGCAAACTTTGGAATTTGAAAAAACATTCAATATGAAAAGTGTTTGAATTTGACTAACTAATACAAAAACATTTTCTCTTTTCTATAACCATTATTTTAATTAGTTTAAAACTATTTTGAATGTGAACTTCTATAACTTTTGCAAACTTTGGAATTTGAAAAAACTTTCAATATGAAAAGTGTTTGAATTTGACTAACTAATACAAAAACATTTTCTCTTTTCTATAACCATTATTTTAATTAGTTTAAAACTATTTTGAATGTGAATTTGTATAACTTTTGCAAACTTTGGAATTTGAAAAAACTTTCAATATGAAAAGTGTTTGAATTTGACTAACTAATACAAAAACATTTTCTCTTTTCTATAACCATTATTTTAATTAGTTTAAAACTATTTTGAATGTGAATTTGTATAACTTTTGCAAACTTTGGAATTTGAAAAAACTTTCAATATGAAAAGTGTTTGAATTTTACTAACTAATACAAAAACATTTTCTCTTTTTCTATAACCATTATTTTAATTAGTTTAAAACTATTTTGAATGTGAATTTGTATAACTTTTGCAAACTTTGGAATTTGAAAAAACTTTCAATATGAAAAGTGTTTGAATTTGACTAACTAATACAAAAACATTTTCTCTTTTCTATAACCATTATTTTAATTAGTTTAAAACTATTTTGAATGTGAATTTGTATAACTTTTGCAAACTTTGGAATTTGAAAAAACTTTCAATATAAAAAGTGTTTGAATTTTACTAACTAATACAAAAACATTTTCTCTTTTCTATAACCATTATTTTAATTAGTTTAAAACTATTTTGAATGTGAATTTGTATAACTTTTGCAAACTTTGGAATTTGAAAAAACTTTCAATATGAAAAGTGTTTGAATTTTACTAACTAATACAAAAACATTTTCTCTTTTCTATAACCATTATTTTAATTAGTTTAAAACTATTTTGAATGTGAATTTGTAGAACTTTTGCAAACTTTGGAATTTGAAAAAACTTTCAATATGAAAAGTGTTTGAATTTTACTAACTAATACAAAAACATTTTCTCTTTTCTATAACCATTATTTTAATTAGTTTAAAACTATTTTGAATGTGAATTTGTATAACTTCTGCAAACTTTGGAATTTGAAAAAACTTTCAATATGAAAAGTGTTTGAATTTTACTAACTAATACAAAAACATTTTTCTCTTTTCTATAACCATTATTTTAATTAGTTTAAAACTATTTTGAATGTGAATTTGTATAACTTTTGCAAACTTTGGAATTTGAAAAAACTTTCAATATGAAAAGTGTTTGAATTTTACTAACTAAAACAAAAACATTTTCTCTTTTCTATAACCATTATTTTAATTAGTTTAAAACTATTTTGAATGTGAATTTGTATAAATTTTGCAAACTTTGGAATTTGAAAAAACATTCAATATGAAAAGTGTTTGAATTTGACTAACTAATACAAAAACATTTTCTCTTTTCTATAACCATTATTTTAATTAGTTTAAAACTATTTTGAATGTGAACTTCTATAACTTTTGCAAACTTTGGAATTTGAAAAAACTTTCAATATGAAAAGTGTTTGAATTTGACTAACTAATACAAAAACATTTTCTCTTTTCTATAACCATTATTTTAATTAGTTTAAAACTATTTTGAATGTGAATTTGTATAACTTTTGCAAACTTTGGAATTTGAAAAAACTTTCAATATGAAAAGTGTTTGAATTTTACTAACTAATACAAAAACATTTTCTCTTTTCTATAACCATTATTTTAATTAGTTTAAAACTATTTTGAATGTGAATTTGTATAAATTTTGCAAACTTTGGAATTTGAAAAAACTTTCAATATGAAAAGTGTTTGAATTTTACTAACTAATACAAAAACATTTTCTCTTTTCTATAACCATTATTTTAATTAGTTTAAAACTATTTTGAATGTGAACTTGTATAACTTTTGCAAACTTTGGAATTTGAAAAAACTTTCAATATGAAAAGTGTTTGAATTTGACTAACTAATACAAAAACATTATCTCTTTTCTATAACCATTATTTTAATTAGTTTAAAACTATTTTGAATGTGAATTTGTATAACTTTTGCAAACTTTGGAATTTGAAAAAACTTTCAATATGAAAAGTGTTTGAATTTTACTAACTAATACAAAAACATTTTCTCTTTTTCTATAACCATTATTTTAATTAGTTTAAAACTATTTTGAATGTGAATTTGTATAACTTTTGCAAACTTTGGAATTTGAAAAAACTTTCAATATGAAAAGTGTTTGAATTTTACTAACTAATACAAAAACATTTTCTCTTTTCTATAACCATTATTTTAATTAGTTTAAAACTATTTTCAATGTGAATTTGTATAAATTTTGCAAACTTTGGAATTTGAAAAAACATTCAATATGAAAAGTGTTTGAATTTGACTAACTAATACAAAAACATTTTCTCTTTTCTATAACCATTATTTTAATTAGTTTAAAACTATTTTGAATGTGAACTTGTATAACTTTTGCAAACTTTGGAATTTGAAAAAACTTTCAATATGAAAAGTGTTTGAATTTGACTAACTAATACAAAAACATTTTCTCTTTTCTATAACCATTATTTTAATTAGTTTAAAACTATTTTGAATGTGAATTTGTATAACTTTTGCAAACTTTGGAATTTGAAAAAACTTTCAATATGAAAAGTGTTTGAATTTTACTAACTAATACAAAAACATTTTCTCTTTTCTATAACCATTATTTTAATTAGTTTAAAACTATTTTGAATGTGAATTTGTAGAACTTTTGCAAACTTTGGAATTTGAAAAAACTTTCAATATGAAAAGTGTTTGAATTTTACTAACTAATACAAAAACATTTTCTCTTTTCTATAACCATTATTTTAATTAGTTTAAAACTATTTTGAATGTGAATTTGTATAACTTCTGCAAACTTTGGAATTTGAAAAAACTTTCAATATGAAAAGTGTTTGAATTTTACTAACTAATACAAAAACATTTTTCTCTTTTCTATAACCATTATTTTAATTAGTTTAAAACTATTTTGAATGTGAATTTGTATAACTTTTGCAAACTTTGGAATTTGAAAAAACTTTCAATATGAAAAGTGTTTGAATTTTACTAACTAAAACAAAAACATTTTCTCTTTTCTATAACCATTATTTTAATTAGTTTAAAACTATTTTGAATGTGAATTTGTATAAATTTTGCAAACTTTGGAATTTGAAAAAACATTCAATATGAAAAGTGTTTGAATTTGACTAACTAATACAAAAACATTTTCTCTTTTCTATAACCATTATTTTAATTAGTTTAAAACTATTTTGAATGTGAACTTGTATAACTTTTGCAAACTTTGGAATTTGAAAAAACTTTCAATACGAAAAGTGTTTGAAATTGACTAACTAATACAAAAACATTTTCTCTTTTCTATAACCATTATTTTAATTAGTTTAAAACTATTTTGAATGTGAATTTGTATAACTTTTGCAAACTTTGGAATTTGAAAAAACTTTCAATATGAAAAGTGTTTGAATTTTACTAACTAATACAAAAACATTTTCTCTTTTCTATAACCATTATTTTAATTAGTTTAAAACTATTTTGAATGTGAATTTGTATAAATTTTGCAAACTTTGGAATTTGAAAAAACTTTCAATATGAAAAGTGTTTGAATTTTACTAACTAATACAAAAACATTTTCTCTTTTCTATAACCATTATTTTAATTAGTTTAAAACTATTTTGAATGTGAACTTGTATAACTTTTGCAAACTTTGGAATTTGAAAAAACTTTCAATATGAAAAGTGTTTGAATTTGACTAACTAATACAAAAACATTTTCTCTTTTCTATAACCATTATTTTAATTAGTTTAAAACTATTTTGAATGTGAATTTGTATAACTTTTGCAAACTTTGGAATTTGAAAAAACTTTCAATATGAAAAGTGTTTGAATTTTACTAACTAATACAAAAACATTTTCTCTTTTTCTATAACCATTATTTTAATTAGTTTAAAACTATTTTGAATGTGAATTTGTATAACTTTTGCAAACTTTGGAATTTGAAAAAACTTTCAATATGAAAAGTGTTTGAATTTTACTAACTAATACAAAAACATTTTCTCTTTTCTATAACCATTATTTTAATTAGTTTAAAACTATTTTGAATGTGAATTTGTATAAATTTTGCAAACTTTGGAATTTGAAAAAACATTCAATATGAAAAGTGTTTGAATTTGACTAACTAATACAAAAACATTTTCTCTTTTCTATAACCATTATTTTAATTAGTTTAAAACTATTTTGAATGTGAACTTGTATAACTTTTGCAAACTTTGGAATTTGAAAAAACTTTCAATATGAAAAGTGTTTGAATTTGACTAACTAATACAAAATCATTTTCTCTTTTCTATAACCATTATTTTAATTAGTTTAAAACTATTTTGAATGTGAATTTGTATAACTTTTGCAAACTTTGGAATTTGAAAAAACTTTCAATATGAAAAGTGTTTGAATTTTACTAACTAATACAAAAACATTTTCTCTTTTCTATAACCATTATTTTAATTAGTTTAAAACTATTTTGAATGTGAATTTGTAGAACTTTTGCAAACTTTGGAATTTGAAAAAACTTTCAATATGAAAAGTGTTTGAATTTTACTAACTAATACAAAAACATTTTCTCTTTTCTATAACCATTATTTTAATTAGTTTAAAACTATTTTGAATGTGAATTTGTATAACTTCTGCAAACTTTGGAATTTGAAAAAACTTTCAATATGAAAAGTGTTTGAATTTTACTAACTAATACAAAATCATTTTTCTCTTTTCTATAACCATTATTTTAATTAGTTTAAAACTATTTTGAATGTGAATTTGTATAACTTTTGCAAACTTTGGAATTTGAAAAAACTTTCAATATGAAAAGTGTTTGAATTTGACTAACTAATACAAAAACATTTTCTCTTTTCTATAACCATTATTTTAATTAGTTTAAAACTATTTTGAATGTGAATTTGTATAACTTCTGCAAACTTTGGAATTTGAAAAAACTTTCAATATGAAAAGTGTTTGAATTTTACTAACTAATACAAAAACATTTTCTCTTTTCTATAACCATTATTTTAATTAGTTTAAAACTATTTTCAATGTGAATTTGTATAAATTTTGCAAACTTTGGAATTTGAAAAAACATTCAATATGAAAAGTGTTTGAATTTGACTAACTAATACAAAAACATTTTCTCTTTTCTATAACCATTATTTTAATTAGTTTAAAACTATTTTGAATGTGAACTTGTATAACTTTTGCAAACTTTGGAATTTGAAAAAACTTTCAATATGAAAAGTGTTTGAATTTGACTAACTAATACAAAAACATTTTCTCTTTTCTATAACCATTATTTTAATTAGTTTAAAACTATTTTGAATGTGAATTTGTATAACTTTTGCAAACTTTGGAATTTGAAAAAACTTTCAATATGAAAAGTGTTTGAATTTTACTAACTAATACAAAAACATTTTCTCTTTTCTATAACCATTATTTTAATTAGTTTAAAACTATTTTGAATGTGAATTTGTAGAACTTTTGCAAACTTTGGAATTTGAAAAAACTTTCAATATGAAAAGTGTTTGAATTTTACTAACTAATACAAAAACATTTTCTCTTTTCTATAACCATTATTTTAATTAGTTTAAAACTATTTTGAATGTGAATTTGTATAACTTCTGCAAACTTTGGAATTTGAAAAAACTTTCAATATGAAAAGTGTTTGAATTTTACTAACTAATACAAAAACATTTTTCTCTTTTCTATAACCATTATTTTAATTAGTTTAAAACTATTTTGAATGTGAATTTGTATAACTTTTGCAAACTTTGGAATTTGAAAAAACTTTCAATATGAAAAGTGTTTGAATTTTACTAACTAAAACAAAAACATTTTCTCTTTTCTATAACCATTATTTTAATTAGTTTAAAACTATTTTGAATGTGAATTTGTATAAATTTTGCAAACTTTGGAATTTGAAAAAACATTCAATATGAAAAGTGTTTGAATTTGACTAACTAATACAAAAACATTTTCTCTTTTCTATAACCATTATTTTAATTAGTTTAAAACTATTTTGAATGTGAACTTGTATAACTTTTGCAAACTTTGGAATTTGAAAAAACTTTCAATATGAAAAGTGTTTGAAATTGACTAACTAATACAAAAACATTTTCTCTTTTCTATAACCATTATTTTAATTAGTTTAAAACTATTTTGAATGTGAATTTGTATAACTTTTGCAAACTTTGGAATTTGAAAAAACTTTCAATATGAAAAGTGTTTGAATTTTACTAACTAATACAAAAACATTTTCTCTTTTCTATAACCATTATTTTAATTAGTTTAAAACTATTTTGAATGTGAATTTGTATAAATTTTGCAAACTTTGGAATTTGAAAAAACTTTCAATATGAAAAGTGTTTGAATTTTACTAACTAATACAAAAACATTTTCTCTTTTCTATAACCATTATTTTAATTAGTTTAAAACCATTTTGAATGTGAACTTGTATAACTTTTGCAAACTTTGGAATTTGAAAAAACTTTCAATATGAAAAGTGTTTGAATTTGACTAACTAATACAAAAACATTTTTTCTTTTCTATAACCATTATTTTAATTAGTTTAAAACTATTTTGAATGTGAATTTGTATAACTTTTGCAAACTTTGGAATTTGAAAAAACTTTCAATATGAAAAGTGTTTGAATTTTACTAACTAATACAAAAACATTTTCTCTTTTTCTATAACCATTATTTTAATTAGTTTAAAACTATTTTGAATGTGAATTTGTATAACTTTTGCAAACTTTGGAATTTGAAAAAACTTTCAATATGAAAAGTGTTTGAATTTTACTAACTAATACAAAAACATTTTCTCTTTTCTATAACCATTATTTTAATTAGTTTAAAACTATTTTGAATGTGAATTTGTATAAATTTTGCAAACTTTGGAATTTGAAAAAACATTCAATATGAAAAGTGTTTGAATTTGACTAACTAATACAAAAACATTTTCTCTTTTCTATAACCATTATTTTAATTAGTTTAAAACTATTTTGAATGTGAACTTGTATAACTTTTGCAAACTTTGGAATTTGAAAAAACTTTCAATATGAAAAGTGTTTGAATTTGACTAACTAATACAAAATCATTTTCTCTTTTCTATAACCATTATTTTAATTAGTTTAAAACTATTTTGAATGTGAATTTGTATAACTTTTGCAAACTTTGGAATTTGAAAAAACTTTCAATATGAAAAGTGTTTGAATTTTACTAACTAATACAAAAACATTTTCTCTTTTCTATAACCATTATTTTAATTAGTTTAAAACTATTTTGAATGTGAATTTGTAGAACTTTTGCAAACTTTGGAATTTGAAAAAACTTTCAATATGAAAAGTGTTTGAATTTTACTAACTAATACAAAAACATTTTCTCTTTTCTATAACCATTATTTTAATTAGTTTAAAACTATTTTGAATGTGAATTTGTATAACTTCTGCAAACTTTGGAATTTGAAAAAACTTTCAATATGAAAAGTGTTTGAATTTTACTAACTAATACAAAAACATTTTTCTCTTTTCTATAACCATTATTTTAATTAGTTTAAAACTATTTTGAATGTGAATTTGTATAACTTTTGCAAACTTTGGAATTTGAAAAAACTTTCAATATGAAAAGTGTTTGAATTTGACTAACTAATACAAAAACATTTTCTCTTTTCTATAACCATTATTTTAATTAGTTTAAAACTATTTTGAATGTGAATTTGTATAACTTCTGCAAACTTTGGAATTTGAAAAAACTTTCAATATGAAAAGTGTTTGAATTTTACTAACTAATACAAAAACATTTTTCTCTTTTCTATAACCATTATTTTAATTAGTTTAAAACTATTTTGAATGTGAATTTGTATAACTTTTGCAAACTTTGGAATTTGAAAAAACTTTCAATATGAAAAGTGTTTGAATTTGACTAACTAATACAAAAACATTTTCTCTTTTCTATAACCATTATTTTAATTAGTTTAAAACTATTTTGAATGTGAACTTGTATAACTTTTGCAAACTTTGGAATTTGAAAAAACTTTCAATATGAAAAGTGTTTGAATTTGACTAACTAATACAAAAACATTTTCTCTTTTCTATAACCATTATTTTAATTAGTTTAAAACTATTTTGAATGTGAATTTGTATAAATTTTGCAAACTTTGGAATTTGAAAAAACTTTCAATATGAAAAGTGTTTGAATTTTACTAACTAATACAAAAATATTTTCTCTTTTCTATAACCATTATTTTAATTAGTTTAAAACTATTTTGAATGTGAATTTGTATAACTTCTGCAAACTTTGGAATTTGAAAAAACTTTCAATATGAAAAGTGTTTGAATTTTATTAACTAATACAAAAACATTTTTCTCTTTTCTATAACCATTATTTTAATTAGTTTAAAACTATTTTGAATGTGAATTTGTATAACTTTTGCAAACTTTGGAATTTGAAAAAACTTTCAATATGAAAAGTGTTTGAATTTGACTAACTAATACAAAAACATTTTCTCTTTTCTATAACCATTATTTTAATTAGTTTAAAACTATTTTGAATGTGAATTTGTATAACTTCTGCAAACTTTGGAATTTGAAAAAACTTTCAATATGAAAAGTGTTTGAATTTTACTAACTAATACAAAAACTTTTTTCTCTTTTCTATAACCATTATTTTAATTAGTTTAAAACTATTTTGAATGTGAATTTGTATAACTTTTGCAAACTTTGGAATTTGAAAAAACTTTCAATATGAAAAGTGTTTGAATTTGACTAACTAATACAAAAACATTTTCTCTTTTCTATAACCATTATTTTAATTAGTTTAAAACTATTTTGAATGTGAACTTGTATAACTTTTGCAAACTTTGGAATTTGAAAAAACTTTCAATATGAAAAGTGTTTGAATTTGACTAACTAATACAAAAACATTTTCTCTTTTCTATAACCATTATTTTAATTAGTTTAAAACTATTTTGAATGTGAATTTGTATAAATTTTGCAAACTTTGGAATTTGAAAAAACTTTCAATATGAAAAGTGTTTGAATTTTACTAACTAATACAAAAACATTTTCTCTTTTCTATAACCATTATTTTAATTAGTTTAAAACTATTTTGAATGTGAATTTGTATAAATTTTGCAAACTTTGGAATTTGAAAAAACTTTCAATATGAAAAGTGTTTGAATTTTACTAACTAATACAAAAACATTTTCTCTTTTCTATAACCATTATTTTAATTAGTTTAAAACTATTTTGAATGTGAACTTGTATAACTTTTGCAAACTTTGGAATTTGAAAAAAATTTCAATATGAAAAGTGTTTGAATTTTACTAACTAATACAAAAACATTTTCTCTTTTCTATAACCATTATTTTAATTAGTTTAAAACTATTTTGAATGTGAATTTGTATAACTTCTGCAAACTTTGGAATTTGAAAAAACTTTCAATATGAAAAGTGTTTGAATTTTACTAACTAATACAAAAACATTTTTCTCTTTTCTATAACCATTATTTTAATTAGTTTAAAACTATTTTGAATGTGAATTTGTATAACTTTTGCAAACTTTGGAATTTGAAAAAACTTTCAATATGAAAAGTGTTTGAATTTTACTAACTAATACAAAAACATTTTCTCTTTTCTATAACCATTATTTTAATTAGTTTAAAACTATTTTGAATGTGAATTTGTATAAATTTTGCAAACTTTGGAATTTGAAAAAACTTTCAATATGAAAAGTGTTTGAATTTTACTAACTAATACAAAAACATTTTCTCTTTTCTATAACCATTATTTTAATTAGTTTAAAACTATTTTGAATGTGAACTTGTATAACTTTTGCAAACTTTGGAATTTGAAAAAACTTTCAATATGAAAAGTGTTTGAATTTGACTAACTAATACAAAAACATTTTCTCTTTTCTATAACCATTATTTTAATTAGTTTAAAACTATTTTGAATGTGAATTTGTATAACTTTTGCAAACTTTGGAATTTGAAAAAACTTTCAATATGAAAAGTGTTTGAATTTTACTAACTAATACAAAAACATTATCTCTTTTCTATAACCATTATTTTAATTAGTTTAAAACTATTTTGAATGTGAATTTGTATAACTTTTGCAAACTTTGGAATTCTGAGCTGTTCGATCAACACTTTAACTTCCAAACCGGGACTAAAGAAGAACACGGATCGTGTGTTTCTTTCAAGCACTTGTAAGCCGTTTGATCAGGTGTGTGTTTCTTTTAATTGCTTCTGATCTGTTCGATTAACGCTTTCAGTTTCAAACCGGGACTAAAGAAGCACACGGATTGTGTGTTTCTTTGAAACACTTGTTAGCCGTTGGATCAGGGGTGTGCTTCTTTTGAGCACTTGAGAGCTGTTGGATCAACACTATCAGTACCGCTGGTTGAGCCCGTGACCCTATATATAGCCCCCTCTCGGACGAGGCGAGCACTCAGTGTTTCCTCCTTCTAGTGCCTAGCCGGGTGGTGTGTGGTATACAAATCACTCGGATTCCCTGTATACGCCCCACGGTGCATTTGATATGCAGGCACTCAGGAGCCACCGTGGGGCTGTATGCAGGTGAAATCGTGTGTTTTGTTCTATCAAAAGAATAGTTCAATTCATCTACTGAGGAATATATACAAATTACTCGGATTGCCTGCATACGCCCCACGGTGCATTTGATATGCAGGCACTCATCAAGAGCCACCGTGGCGCTGTATGCAGGTGAAATCGTGTGTTTTGTTCTATCAACGCCGACGGATCCATTTAATATGCAGGTAAAAATGGAGCATCTTCTTCATATCAAAAGTTTAATATATTAATTATTACATATCGCACCAACATCTCCATCACACAACACCGCCAGTTCTTCTGCGTCGGAACCATGGAGCATCTTCTTCAATCAACTTGATGATTGGGTCAATGTTCACTACGAAAGGCGGAATTTCATCAAAATTATTATAATCATCTGACATGTCTGTCTTGTCCTCCACTCCCACGATGTTTCTTTTTCCTGAAAGAACTATGTGACGCCTCGGCTCCTCCACTCCCAGGATGTTTCTTTTTTTGGGTCTGCTAGACATGTCTTTCACATAGAAAACCTGAGCCACATCATTGGCTAGCACGAATGGTTCGTCTCTGTACGCAAGATTGTTTAGATCCATTGTTTAGATCCACTGTTGTCAACCCCGCCTTTCAGATTGACCCATTTGCACTGAAACAAAGGGATCTTAAAAGAAGGTCCATAGTCAAGTTCCCATATCTCCTCTATGCAACCATAATATGCATTCTTATGCCCATTGTTGTTTGTTGCATCAATGCGAACACCACTGTTTTGGTTCGTGCTCTTTTTATCTTGGACACTCGTGTAAAATGTATTTCCATTTATCTCGTACCCTTGGAAAGTACATATAGTTGTAGATGGTGCCCTGGCCAACAAGTGTAACTCTTCATCAACCTTGTCTTTATTTTCAAGATGTGCTCGCAACCAACCTCCGAACGTGGCCATGTGTGTACGTACAATCCAGTTGTCAGACTTCCCCGCGTGTAGAGAGCGTACAAAATTCTTGTGTTCATCGATATACGGGGCCACCAAGGTAGAACTTTGTAGAACTGTATAGTGTGCTTCAGTGAAAGAATGTCCATCCATACAAATTTTTGTTTTCTTTCCTAGTGTGCCTTTTCCACTAAGTCTACCCTCATGTCGTGATTGTGGAACACCTATCGGCTTAAGGTCATGAATAAAGTCAACACAGAACTCAATGACCTCCTCGTTACCGTAGCCGTTGGAGATGCTTCCTTCTGGCCTAGCACGGTTATGCACATATTTCTTTAAGACTGCCATGAACGTCTCAAATGGGAACATATTGTGCAGAAATACAGGACCGATAACTTGAATCTCTTCGACTAGGTGAACCAGGAGATGCGTCATAACATCGAAGAAGGATGGAGGGAACACCAACTCAAAACTGACAAGACACTGGACCACATCATTTTGCAACCCTGGTAGAATCGCCGGATCGATTACCTTTTGATATATTGCATTGAGGAATGCACAAAGCTTCACAATGGGTACTCGAACATTTTCCGGTAGTAGCCCCCTCAGTGCAATCGGAAGCAATTGCGTCATAATCACGTGGCAATCATGAGACTTTAGGTTCTGAAATATTTGGAGTCTCACATTTACTATCCTCTTTATATTCGACGAGAACCCAGCCGTGACCTTGATACTGCTCAGGCATTCAAAGAATATTACTTTCTCTTGTTTGGTAAGAGCGTAGCTGGCAGGACCTTCGTAGTGTTCGGGACTTAGGCCGTCTCGTTCTTTCACACGTTTCTGGTCCTCCCGTGCTTCCTCTGTATCTTTTTTCTTCCCGTACACGCCCAAGTAGCCTAGCAGGTTCACGCAAACATTCTTCGTCACATGCATCACGTCGATAGCAGATCTAACCTCTAGGACCTTCCAATATGGTAGCTCCCAAAATATAGATTTTTTCTTCCACATGGGTGCGTGCCCGTTAGCGTCTTTCGGAACCTGTTGTCCTCCAGGACCCTTTCCAAAGATTACTTTTAGATCCTTGACCATATCAAATATTTCTTCACCAGTACGGTTGACATGCCTCCTACTATGATCAGCCTCACCTTTAAAATGCTTGCCTTTCTTCCTTGCAGTATGCCTGATCGGAAGAAATCGACGATGCCCCAGATACACACACTTCTTACATTTATCCAAATATAAACATTCAGTCTCACCCAAACAGTGTGTGCATGCATTGTACCCCTTGGTCGACTGCCCTGAGAGGTTAGCAAGAGCAGGCCAATCGTTAATTGTTACAAAAAGCAGAGCTCGTAGGTCAAATTCCTCATGTTTGTGCTCATCCCACACCCGTACACCTTCTTCCCGCCACAACTGTAAAAGTTCTTCAAATAATGGCCTGAGGTACACATCAAGGTCGTCGCCGGGTTGCTTCGGGCCTTGGATGAGCAATGGCATCATAATGAACTTTCGCTTCATGCACAACCAAGGAGGAAGGTTATAAATACATAGAGTCAGAGGCCATGTGCTATGACTGCTGCTCTGCTCCCCAAACGGATTGAAACCGTCTGTACTTAGACCAAACCTTAAGTTCCTTGCGTCATCTTCAAATTCCGGGAACTCTCTCTCAATTTTTCTCCACTGCGACCCATCAACGGGGTGTCTACACATCGCGTCTTTCTTACGGTCCTCTTTGTGCCATCGCAACAACTTGGCATGCTCTTTATTCGCGAACAGGCGTTTCAACCGTGGTATTATAGGAGCATACCACATCACCTTGGCAGGAACCCTCTTCCGGGGACGCTCACCCTCAACTTCAAGAGGGTCATCTCGTCTGATCTTATACCGCAATGCAGTGCATACTGGACATGCATCCAAATTCTCATACTCACCACGGTAGAGGATGCAGTCATTAGGGCAGGCATGTATCTTATGCACGTCTAATCCTAGAGGGCACACAACCTTCTTTGCTTCGTACATGCTGTCGGGCAACTCGTTGACCTTTGGAAGCATCTTCCTAATTATCTGCAGCAACTTTCCAAATCCCTTGTCAGTCACACCACACTCTGTCTTCCACTGCAGTAATTCCAGTGTGGTACCCAGCTTTTTCTGACCATCTTCGCAACTTGGATACAACAATTTCTTGTGATCCTCTAACATCTGGTCGAACTTCAACCTCTCCTTTTCAGTTCCGCACTCTCTCTTTGCATCAGCAATGGCCCTACCAAGATCGTCAGTGGGCTCATCTGGTGCCTCTTCAGCTTCAGCTTCCCCCGTTGCAGAATCTCCGTACTCCGGGAACATAGGATAGTTGTCATCATCTTCCTCTTCTTCATTGTCTTCCATCATAACACCTTTTTCTCCGTGCTTCGTCCAACAATTATAGCTGGGCATGAAACCATGCCGAATAAGATGACTTTGAAGGGTTCTCACGTTTGGGTGATATGTCTTATTTTGACAGTTGACACATGGACAACACATGAAACCATTGGTACTGTGGGCCTGGGCTTTCTCTAAAAATTTCCTCAAACCTGTCATGTACTCGGCAGTGCGTCGGTCACCATACATCCATTGTCGGTCCATCTGCATTATATAATGAACTACATCAATAACCATTACAGAACATCGACAAATAAACACTGAACATGCACGGTATCAATTAATTACAAATGTAATGAGAGAAAAATTAACCTTGATCGAAAAGAAGAATAAACTTCTTTAAGTGTACATCAAATCATTTCGTGAACTCTCGCGGGCATTTCATCAAACACCTTGCATGCATACAAAAAAAACAGACTAGCACACACCCCCTCCTTCCATTTCAAAAAAAAATGCCTCCAATGGTTTTGGGAGGGGGCTGCTGGTCAGTATATATAAGCACCCCCCCATTTGTCCCGGTTTCAGTCACAAACCGGGACAACAAGGAGGCCATTTGTCCCTGTTTGTGACTGAAACCGGGACAGATGGAGGTTTTTTCATTTTTTTATTTTCTTTTTCTGTTTTCTGTTTTAAATAACTTTTGCAAACTTTGGATTTTGGAAAAACTATGAATATGAAAAATGTTTGAATTTGACTAACTAATACAAAACCATTTTCTGTTCTCTGTTTTAAATAACTTTTACAAACTTTGGAATTTGAAAACACTTTTGCAAACTTTCGATATATTTCGGTCAATACAAGAGAACACGCGCACACAGAATTTTTGCGTAACGGAATACATAGATAGTCTACTCATCAACGACATTAAGATGATCATTTTCCGTATTATAGCCGCGTAGACTATCCCACTTCCGTGCAATCTCGAAGCCAAGGCGAGCGTCTAAAGCAGCATATACGACTTGATCGTAGCTCAATGGAACGTTGCCCCATCCGAAAATTAGGTCTTTTTGTAACGTGTCTTCCTTGTCGTCGTCCGTGTTCTTCTTCTTGTATTTCTTCTTCTTCTCAAGATTTGTCCCAATGACCGCATTAGAGAGAGCATATAGACTAGGATTAAAATAGCTTGTAGGGTTTCGGCGATCCCTCTGCAGGTCGACCACAGACCGAATAATAATTCCGTAGTAGGCTAGCATCTTCATGTCATTATGGATTGCCACGCCGTAGAATTTGATTGTCTCATCACCTAAGAAATCCACGAGGACCTGTGGCACCCGATCAGCTTTGCAAATTTGGAAGATAAGAGTCTCGGTCGCCACCGAGAGTTGAAGGACGGCGGCGCACTCCGGAGTATCCTTTCGTCGAGGGTCGGTGAACTCGCAATCGAGTCCAACGGCTTTGATCGGAGCGGCGTCGAGGAAGTAGTTCTTCACGTCGCGGATCCACTTCTCCACGCGCCATGCACGAAGGGTGACCCACACCTTGAACCGCATGCCTTCCTTCTCGTAGTCGTAAAACTCATCGGACCGAGGCACGAGTGCCTCCATAGGGACGGAGAAAAGAGAGGAGAGATGGCCGGAGAAATGGTGTGTGGAGGAGTCATACTGTGCAGTGCATTTTATAGCGCCGGAGAGGAAGATGAATCGCCGGCGGAGAGCAGAGGAATTAATCGCCGGAGGGCAGAGGAATCGCCGGCGGCGCCGTATTTCCGCTCGTCTTCCGTGCGCGTGGAAAAAACGCGGCGATGGCTCGGCTTCCGCAGGCGCGTAACTGATACCATGACATTTGTCCCGGTTCGTGACTGGAACCGGGACAAATGGGTGTCGCCTGAAGCGCTAGGCGGGTGCTACCTCATTTGTCCCGGTTCGTGGCTGGAACCGGGACAAATGGGTGTTGCCTGGAGCGCTCGGCGCGTTTTATGCCCCATCTGTCCCGGTTTGCAGTACGACCGGGACAAATGGGGTTTTCGAGTTTGGTCCTTTAGCCTGTTTTCTACTAGTGTGGTGTCCTGGCCAACAAGTACAACTGAACATCAACT
Source organism: Poa annua (assembly GCA_026929855.1). Classification (NCBI taxonomy): domain Eukaryota; kingdom Viridiplantae; phylum Streptophyta; class Magnoliopsida; order Poales; family Poaceae; genus Poa; species Poa annua. Next base: position 108,071,846 of record CM049426.1, read on the forward strand.
TTGGTGTTACCCATGAGATGTGTTTGTAACCAACCGCTGAATTTCGCCTTGTATTGATCTTTAATCCAGAACTCATCCTCCACTGGGTTTTGAGATCGTAAAATATTCATGTGTTCCTCGATATACGGAGCTGCCCACGAGGAATTTTGTAGAACTGTGTAGTGTGCTTCACTGAAAGAAGGTCCGTCCCTACATACTAATACTTTTTTCCCTAAAGTGCCTTTGCCACTCAGTCTCCCCTCGTGTCGCGACTGAGGAACACCAATCGGATTAATCTCAGGAATAAAGTCAACACAAAACTCAATGACCTTCTCGGTTCCATAGCCCTTGGAGATGCTTCCTTCAGGCCTAGCACGGTTATGATCATATTTCTTTAATACTCCCATGAACCTCTCAAATGGGAACATATTGTGTAGAAATACGGGACCGAGAATTTGAATCTCTTCGACTAGGTGAACCAAGACATGCGTCATAACATCGAAGAAGGACAGCGGGAACACCAACTCAAAACTGACAAGACACTGGACCACATCAGTCTGCAACCTTGGTAGGATTGTTGGATCGATTATCTTCTGAGATATTGCATTGAGAAATGCACAAAGTTCACAATGGGCACTCGAACATTTTCTGGCAAAAGCCCCCTCAATGCAATCGGAAGCAATTGCGTCATAATCACGTGGCAGTCATGGGACTTTAGGTTTTGAAATGTTTGCTTTTCCACATTTTTTATTCCCTTTATATTCGACGAGAAGCCAGACGGGACCTTGATACTGCTCAGACATTCAAAAAATATCGCTTTCTCTTGTTTGGTTAGAGCATAGCTGCCAGGACCTTCATAGTGTTCTGGAAGCAGGCCATCTCGTTCTTTCAAACGTTTTTGGTCCTCCCGTGCTTCCTTTGTGTTTTTTTTCTTCCATACACGCCCAAGTGGCCTAGCAGGTTCACGCAAATATTCTTTGTCACATGCATAACGTCGATATCAGATCCGACCTCCAGGACTTTCCAATATGGTAGCTCCCAAAATACATATTTCTTCTTCCACATGGGTGCGTGTCCGTTAGCGTCATTCGGAACCTGTAGTCCTCCAGGATCCTTTCCAAAGATTACTTTTAAATCCTTGACCATATCAAATATTTGATCACCGGTGTGTTCCATAGGCCTCCTACGGTGATCCGCCTCACCTTTGAAATGCTTGCCTTTCTTCCGTATGTTATGCCTGACCGGAATAAATCGACGATGCCCCAGGTACACACACTTCTTACATTTATCCAAGTATATACATTCAATATCATCCAAACAGTGTGTGCATGCATGGTATCACTTAGTTGTCTTTCCTGAGATGTTACTAAGAGCGGGCCAATCATTGATTGTTACGAAAAGCAACCCTCAAAGGTCAAATCCTCTTGCTTGTGCTCATCCCACACATGTACACCTTCTTCCCGCCACAACTCTAAAAGTTCATCAACTAATGGCCTGAGATACACATCAAGCTCGCTGCCCGGTCGCTTCAGACCTTGGATGAGCACTGACATCATAATGAACTTTCGCGTCATGCATAACCAAGGAGGAAGGTTGTAAATACATAGAGTCACATGCCATGTGCTATGACTGCTGCTCTGCCCCCAAAAGGATTGAATCCGTCCGTACTTAGACCAAACCTTAAGGTCCTTGCGTCATCTTCAAAGTCCGGGAACTCTCTCTCGATTTTTCTCCACTGCGACACATCAGCGGGGTGTCTGAACATCGTGTCCTTCTTACGGTCTTCTTTGTGCCATCGCAATATCTTGGCATGCTCTCTGTTGCTGAACAAATGTTTCAACCGTGGTATTATAGGAGCATACCACAGAATATACGTAGACCGTTCCAACCGCATCTATGACTAATAATCAACCTTTCGGTTAGCGTCCGCACCCCTTTCAGTATTAAGTTGCATGCAACAGATTATCGCCTTAAGCACTGTGTGTAAACTAAGTAAGTAACATCATCCTTAGACAAAGTACTACTGTTTTATCCCTAGTAGCAACAGTAAATCTACAACCTTAGAGCTTTCTGTCACTGCACCAGATTAAATAGAGACATGAACCTACTATCGAGCATAAATACCCCCTCTTGGAGTTACAAGCATCTACTTGGCCAGAGCATACACATGTAACGGAGAGCATGCAAGATCATTAAATAGCACACACATGATATATTATGAAGCAATAACTTTAGTACTCAATATGCATCTGATCCCAGAAAACACAACATGGAGAATTATATAAAGGTGATCTTGATCATGATAGGCAGCTCACAAGATCTAAACATGATAGCACAAGAGGAGTAGACAACCATCTAGCTACTGGTATGGACCCGTAGTCCAAGGTAGACTACTCACACATCAGTCTGGAGGCGGTCATGGCGACGTAGAGGCCTCCGGGGACGATTCCCCCTCCCGGCAGGGTGCCGGGGAGCAATTCTGATCTCTCCCTAAGTGGTGGTGACACGGCGGCGGCTCGGGACCCGTGGAGTAAAATGTGTTCAACCATGCTCTGTTTTTAGGTCAGGGGGGTTTATATGGGCGAAAGACCTAGGTCGGTGGGCGCCCGAGGGGGCCTCCTCACCTCCTGGCGCGGCTGGCAGTGGGGCCGCGCCACCAGGTGATGACGCCGCCTCGCGTCCCCTCTTCGTCTCATCTTTGGTTCTTCTGGTCGCAAATATTCCTAAAATAAATACTGGTTGGCTTGTTTCCAATTTGGCAGATATTTCCTTAAGAGCTTTTCTGAAACCAAAAACAGCAGAAAATAGGGAATTGCCACTGTGGCATCGTGTTAATAGGTTAGTCCCAGAAAATGCATAAAACTATATAAAATGCATAAAAAACATGTAATAATATGATATAACATATCAGGGAACACAAGAAATTATGGATACGTTGGAGACGTATCAATATCCCTAAGCTTAGTTCTACTCGTCCTGAGTAGGCAAGAACGATAAAAGAAGAATAATTTCTGAAGTGACATGCTTAAACACAATCTTGATCATATAATAATGTAAGGCATGTAAGCTGAGATCAAATGAATAAGGGTTGTAGTTTATATTGATATCAAACGAGTAATGAATAAACAAGTAGGTGAAGCAAGCAAAGCTTTCAATGATATCGTACTAGATAGTAATCAACTGTGCAAAGTAGATATTAGAGATGATTTAATCTTCCAGCACAACACTATAATCATCTAATTCTTCCAACAAACATGACAACTTAATGAAAGGATCAAGTAAAGTAATAGCAATATGCACGTACAAGATCAATATATTATTTGTTCAAAAGAAACAAGCAAGCGTTCAACGTTGGTTCCTGGCACCAGGATGTTATGGCTAAGAGAATGTTAACGGAGGTTTGGAAGGCCAACGGAAAAAAGGCTCACGAAGCTGTGGATGATCATTAGACAAGAGAAAGTCATACAATTGAAGCTATGCAAGGAGGAGTGATTGCCATACAACGGATGCACAATGAGCTATAAGTATATTAAAGCTCTCCAATGGACCTAGTGGGGGTGCATCCAACTTGCTTACTCACGAAGACCTAGGGCACTTTTGAGGATGCTCATCATTGGAATATACAAGCCAAGTTCTATTGTGTAAAGTTCCCCACATAGTTATGCAACTAAGACATGAAAACTCTGTCATATGGAGTAAAGGTGCTATACATGAGCACAAATGATGATCATAAATGACATGGTGCTATAACATGAGCACAAGTGATGACTATAGATGATATGGTGTAATGCTGCCCCCCTTTTTTTTATTATTGTTCTTTCTTTTTCTATTTTTTTTTCTGTTTCTCTTTGCGATGGCCTACATGGCTCTTTTCAATTTTAGGGGCAAGCATCCTAATATGATACATGATATATGACAACACACTAATGATGATAAAACAATATACTGATGATACAAGTAATTAACTAATATGAATGTGCCATAAGAATGCATATGACAACGATGCCTCTGCTAGTGTAGCAGGTTATGAAGTGCTCTAGCGTAACATGGGTAAAACCACATATCAGATTTATAGAAACACGCAAAGCAATAAATAAGTAATGAATGACAACAAGTCATGTTATGTAAGATGGATGTTGCATGGCAATATATCTCGGAACAACTATGGAAACGCTGTAGTAGGTAGGTATGGTGGATGTTTTGAGGAAGATATTTGGCTTATGTGTAGGAGAACAAGATGAAGATCTCCCAAGAGTTTGGATGTACCCACGAAAAATGCACTAACTCTCAATGTGAGAAAGGGAAATGCAAAGTACCGAAGAGGCTAGCTATATGGTGGTGCAAGTGCCATGAAAACCGCAGTTTTAGAACTCACAAGTAAAAAAATTCCAAATAAAGATATGATCATGCAAGGCATAATGAAAATTACTCCTAGGGGTGCTGTGGCAAATGAAAAAGTCACTGTTGGGGACCCGACCGGAGCGCATAACATAAAGTCGTTACGGTTTCTTTAGGCAAAAAGAAGTCATATACCATTATGCAATCAACTGGAAATTTAAGTGTGACACAACTTTCAAGTTTCTCTAGACCAACCATTTAATCATTCCACTTTACTAGACCATCATGTTTACCATTAACCAAATTAATACCTCAAAACAACATAAATGATTCAAGTGACACAATTTAATGATCTACATGATAATGAATCATTTAATTATACCATCTACCACATTTAGCATTTTCTGTTCTCAACCAAACACCAATAAACTTATTTAAAAGATAAACTCTCCAAGTAATTAAACAATGAGATATGAGAGTATAATATAACAAAGCTAACATCTCTAACAAGAGATGCATGAAAAACAAGAGCTAGAGAGAAAACGCTAAGAAAAGACGAATACTCAACGAATATAAGTGAAGAATACGAGTATTCATATGAAAAAGCAGAGCGTGTCTCTGTCCCACACAAAGGAATGCTAGGATCCATTTTATTCAGAGAATGAAAATAACAACAACAAAAACAAACAGACACTTCAAGATAAGCACATAAGATGTGACGGAATTGAAATATAGTTTCACTAGAAAGGACCTGATAGTTTGTCGATGAAGAACGGGATGCCTTGGGCATCCCCAAGATTTGATGCCTAGGAGGAGGACGCGCCGTCTAGCCTCAGGCCCACCTTGAGGGCCCATTCTCCAAGCTCGACGCGGGAGCAGGGTCCTCCTCCTGCCATGATCTTGCCCTCGGCAGCTGGGACTAGAGCAAAGGGCACCGCGAGATCGCCTTCTGCCTGGTGCGGGATTCGCTGGAGGGCTTGGAGGCACACCTCGCACTTGAGGACGCCTAGCAGCGCGGGGAGCTCGCGGAGGCGTGGGCGTCCTTCCACGCCGCAGTGGAGGCTCGATGCCAAGAGGACGTGGCGCTATAGGCCAAGCGCGAGGAGGTCGTGCGGTTCACCAAGGAGGTACGCGACGGGGTGATCAGCGACGCCGACGAGCATCTCGCGTCCCTCCAGGAGGAGCGCAACGCCGCCGCGGATCTCCTGGCCGAGGCGAGGACCGAGCGGGAGGCCATGGAGGGCTCGCTGGCACAGAAACGCCGCGAGCTTGCTCAGCTCGAGTCTCAGCTCCACTCCGCCCACCAGGCTGCGCAAAACTCTCTGGAGGAGGACCGCAAGGCCCTAGCCGTCTGCGAGCGGCAGCTGGTCTCTACCGAGAACTATTTCTACCTCTGCGACGAGCAGCGGGTTCAGGCGGAGAATGAGCTCTCGGCCAAGCGCGAGGAGCTCGAGTCTCGGGAGGGGAACCTGGCACATGCGCTCTAGAAGCACGGCGAGGACGTCGCTGCAAAGAAGCAGATAATGGAGCGCTTACAGGCCAAGTCCACCGAGAAGAAGGAGGAGGCGGAGAAGGACCTCCTAGAGCGGGAGAAAAAGTTCCGGCAGGCTGTCGCCCAGGACTACCGCAACAAGGCCAAGAAGCAGAAGGACCGCCAAGAGCGCCGATGACGCCAAGCGGATTGCAGAGCTTGAGAAGGCCAACTCCACGCTAGAGGCCCGCGTCCAGCGCGTCAAGGAGGCCCGTCGCCAAGCGGAGGAAGATCGCAAGGCGGCCCGCCACGACCTGGACTCCCTTGTCAAGGACATGGAGGACATCAACCAACAGGTGGGCCCTACGGTTGAGCGGGTGGTGGAGGCTGCTGACACCGCATAGGCGGCCCGGGTGCTGACAAAGCAGTGGGAGCGCATGTTCCACTCCCTGGTGGCTAGGGGCACTAAGCTCGCCTCCAAGCTTGGCGCGGAGGCGCCGCACGCCGCTGCCCGAGGCCGTGGGGACGCTGCCATGTACTGTAACATCCCAAAATTTCGGAATGTTTAAAAATCCCTGAAATTTAAAACTTTTTATATAATAAAATTAAACTATGAAATATTGAAGTTGAATTAAAAAAAATTTATATTTGGTGTTCAATAAACTCTAAGAAAATGTTTATGGAGTCTTACAAATTTAAAACCATGCATACAATCATAATCAGCATGACATGGTTGCAATTTTAAATCTCTTGATACCTCAAATTTCCTTTCATTTTAATCCATAATTAGAATTATTATTCAAATGCCATTTAGGAGCCATATACAATATTTTGATTTTACTACTGCTTACAAAGTTTCCAAGTATTATTAAAATGTCACATTTTGGATAAGCCTTCCAAAATATATTTTTCCATATTTTTCTGAAAATGTTTGAATCAAATTCTATTTTAATTTGAATTCAGAAATATTAAAATAGAAAGGAAATCAGAAGAAGAAAAAGAACAAAAAAAGAGAAGCCGGGCCGGCCGAGACAGCCCAACGCTCACCTGCTGCGCGTGCAGTGCGTACCAGCCCAGCAGCAGCCCAGACCCGTAGGGCCCCTCTGAGCCGCTGACAGGTGGGCCCCACCTGTCAGGGTCGTCCTCTTCCTTCAACCGCTGCGCGCACACGACTACGCCCACGATCCGGACCATGACCGCACGCCCCCGGCCATCCCCCGCCTCGCTCGAGACCCTCTCTAAATAGCCCACGACCTCGGCTCCATTTCCCCTACCTCCCTCCGTTGTATCGTGACTCCAAGATAGGAGAAATCGCTCGCCGGAGTCCGTGACGACCGCCGCCGCATTTCTCCAAATACCGACGACACCGAATGTCCCCGCTTCTCCCTTCACTCTAAAAATCAACTCTCTATCTCTACTGCACCCCCCTGACTCCTCGGCCGATTTTTCTCATTTGCGTAGACTCGAGTTCTTCCTCAACCGAAGTTCGCCGGAGAAAAGCGCACCTCCGGCAAGAACCACGAGCACATCCGAGGCGCGAGCGTGGTCACCACCATCTCCATCATCTTCGCAGCGCCACACTCCACCTCTTCGTCGCCTCCTGGAGCCCGGAGGACCGCCGCAGCGTCGTCCTCGTCCGCGCCGAGCCGCCGGCCGCCGTCTCCGCCATTACCGGCGAGGTACTGCCGCCCGCTTTAGGTCAAAGATCTGGACTGTCAGATCAATATCTAACGGTTGCCTTTTATTTTAATTTCGAATCGGTACCGATTAATCTGGAGCGTCCGCGTAAGCTAGATCGGACGGCTGAGATTAATCGCTCATCTGAAAATGAAAAAAAAGACATAAGTCAAACAAAACTTTCAAAATTCATAACTTTCAAATCCCAACTCCAAATTTAACAAACTTTATGTCCCTGGAAAGCTCTAGTCATGTAGTTTATTGTTGCATCATTGGTTTTCCATTACTAATCTATTAAAATAGATAAATATGCAGAGAGATAGTTCGGCCATTTAATTCATAACTTGAATTTTAACAATAATTTCAAAGTGAACCCTTTTGCTAAATGCATTACATTACATCCTCTGTCCAGAGAACATAACACTTAATTTGTATGATCAATAAATTATAGGAGTAATATTATTTCATGCAAAGCCTCTAGTGATTCAAAAATGTTTTCAAATAAATTTTTTTATTAAATCTTGCCCATGTCATAATCAATGTAAAAAATAGCGCGCTATATCGGCGTTTATAGCGCGTTATAGCGTTTTTGGGGTGGCTACGCTATATTTAGCCTAAAATGCTCGCTACGGCGCTATTCACGCTATATACACGCTATACCGCGCTATACCGTGCTAAATAATATAGCGTATAGCGCGCTACAAAAATTATTGGAAAACTGGATCTGAAACCCATTAGCCCAAACAAAAGCCCAGCTCCCAACGGCCCAAACACGAAACAAAAACAAGAAAACTCCAGCTCCCAAGCTCCTTCTCCGGCTCGAGAGAAAACCTAACCAAAACAAAAGTAAGATGAGGCCAATCATTCTGATTAATGTTGTAAACTGCGATCTGGTGGTTCGGTTTTAGTCTTTTAGACCTTGTTATTTTGTTCATGAATTTATATCTCCTATTTTATGTTTCTGTAAGGATCTGGTTTGTGCCAAAAATGTTTGTTCATGGATCTGGTTAAGTATTACTGATTATTTCTATTGAAGAAATCTTTAGTATTAATTTATTTAGACTATATATTATATTTTTTTGTCAAACGCTATTTCGAAAAGAGCACGCTATAACACGCTATAGCATTTGTAGCATTTTGAAAAGGGTCACGCTATATTTTGTAGCGCGCTATTTTTTTCATTGGTCATAATGCATTATTTTAGCAACCAGAAAACTAATAATGTAGATTTAACCCATTGTAAATATGTTGATTGCATATAGTCATGCAAATTATGTTTTCATGATTTATGCATTTGATTGAGTGTTGTTTGAGTGTTTATTGAGTGTTGTTTATTTATTTAGATTGTGCGGAGTGTTTCCGTTGCTGTGGTAGTTACGCGTGTTCCCCCTGTGACCAAGGCAAGTGATACTCACTCATAAATTTCCTACAATTTTTATTGTATTGCATTTAGTGTTTTCAGTAGTATGCATGATAGGCTTACTACCAGATTTGGTATATTATGCTATGCTATGGGAATCCTATTTAGAATAGCCATCCACTCAAACCCCCTCTAGGCTTAGTGAGGCACTGAACTTAGTTGATACTTGGATATTGCTATGGAAAATGTTTTTAGTAGTTGAGTAGGGAAAAACAACTAATTTTAATGAACTACCTGGGTGTTGGTGGAAAGTTGGAAACGGTGATCCCCCGGGGTAACCCCAGGATGGGAGGATGGATTGCAAGTGTGGAAAGCCACCCAGGATCAAAGAGATTCGAAGTTACTCCATGTTTAGATTGCTTCCAGTGCAGCCACATGTCATATGGGCTCTGTCTTGACCATATAAGTTGTGAGACCCCGAAGTCCGCGTGACCCGAAGATGTAGGGATGATAAGTGGGGATGGGTCCGCAGTATAATTTTGGGGAATTACTTCTGAAAGGTCTCGTCTCGGTCTTCTCTTTTCCATTTCATAATTGGGTGACATGGACGAGTGAATGATTGGGTCTTGTGGTGAAAGTGCACAAACTCTCGAGAGTCAAAAACTAAGTACTTAGCCGTGTCCCCGGTTACGGACAATTTGAGCAGCTGGACAAGGAACTGACGGAGGATCTCATCATTCCAATTTCTAAATAAAATTTGATGGGTTGAACAAGGGTAAAATATGATAGTTGTGGTGATGCCAACCGACAAGGTGGCACAGGAAACCCTCATGATCATATTAAGTGGTGATGCTAACCGATAAGGTTGCACAGGAAACCCACAAACGGTTAGTTAAAATAATTAGTGGTGATGCTAACCTACAAGGTTGCACAGGAAATCCACCAATGAATAGTTGCACATAAAGTGGTGATGCCAACCAATATGGCACAGGTAACCCACATGATATAAATTGAAGGAAAAAATATTTATTGAAAAATATAGGATAAAACTGGCTTTATGCAAATCAGCCTCAAACTCCACCAAGCCAAATGTGCATGTAGATGATAGGATGCCATTAATATCCACTAGTATCACTTGCCACCACAATTCAATTGTGCTGACCCAATATAGTTTGGGCTGCAACTCACCATTGCAGGACCCTCTGACGAGAAGTAAGGATTGTTAGGGTCGCGAGTCTCCAACCAACATGCCTTGCCTGTGGCACATGATGAAGATGGAGCTCACTTATCCATTTGCTTTCCGATGTGTGTTTATTTCGGTTAGAGCTAGCCATGAGCTATGCACCTTGTATTGAACCCTTTTATTTCTGGATCAACGTGTAATGAATATTGATGCAATGTTATGGTATTTCATCTTAAACTGTGTGTGCTAGCAAGTCGATCCAGGGACTAGCACTATACACAGGAGGTCGCTACCTTATAATAAGGAGGACCTGGTCTATTTTGACCAGCTCTTCATGATGCTCGAGGGCCCTGTAGCGGAGCTCTGCAAGGTGATTGGGATGGAGAGCTGCCAGCTCCTGGCGGTGGTCGTCGACCGGATCTTCACCAACCTCCGGCTCCTCACGCCCGGCTTCGACCTCTCGAAGGTGAGCGAGCCTCTCGAGGGCGAGGAGGTGTGGCTGGTCTCCAACTCTCTCCACGACCAGGTGGAGGCCTTCTGCGACCGCTTCAAATGTGCCGAGGCGGCTGCTGAGAGTGGCGAGGAAGCTGGCTCTGCCGAGGCTGGTGAGTAGAAGGTCGTGCAGGCGAGGGATGACGCGGACTCTGCTTGAGCTTAGTCTGCCACGTGCTCGAAGCGCTTGTAATATGAACAACTTTTGTTTAGATAGTTTTCAACTTGGCTTGTAATATACTATTTTAAGTACTTTAATTTTAGCTCGTGTGCGGCCCTTTATCTTTTTTTAATGCCTATGTTTGCTCTGCGTCGTTAGGACCCGTCTCTTCACGCTATGACTTTGCCACTACGGTATGCTAGAGCAATGACTCAGCAAGGCCGGGGGAAGTTTAAGGCTTGGAGAGGAAGGAGCCTTGAGTCGTGATGCTCAAGTGCCCCCCCTTTGACGTACGAGTAGCCCATGAAATGTAAGGGAAAATGAATCGCTCGAGGGACAAACGTGTTGTAACATCCCAAATGTAACATTCCTAAAATGTGTGCTTGTTTGTGCAATAAAGTGTTTCATTCCTTTTGTGTTTGCATCTAATTAAATAAATTGCTTTCAAATTCAAATTCCATATTTGAATTCAAATGCAATTTCAAATAAAATTCAAATGAAGTTTCAAAATCTTTGGAATTAATCAAACCACTATTTTAACTTGACTATTTTGAGCCTATTAAAATTGTCCAAAAGTTTTTATCATGTTTCTTTTGTACTTTGTTTTAAAACAAAAAAACAGAAAATATTAAAACAAAAGAAAAAGAAACAAAAAAAGAGGAGAAGAAACTCACCTTGGCTGAGCTGGGCCGAAGTCGGCCCACCTCAGCCCAACTCGAGCCCAGCCTCTCCCAGCTCCTGTTCGTCATCTTCCTCCAGTACGAAGCGTCTCATTTCCACGCTGGCCATGGCTGAGCCACTGCACCTCGCCCCACCTTCTGCCCCCACTCTCCTCTCCTCTTCTTAGCTGCCTCGCACCGCTAACCCTAGCCCGTTTCTCCTCCCCCGCCGCCGCTCGCTCTCTCCCCTAGCACCGCCGTCGCCATGTCTGGAGGATTCGAGCTCGCCCCCGCGTGAGCCGGCCATCTCCTCTGTACCCGTCGCACCAGGGAGCGTCTCCATCGAGCCCGCCATCCACGACTACGTCACAGACCCGCACCTCTTCCCGAGCACCGTCTGTCGTCCACCGGCCTCCCCGCACCTCCTCCGCTCGCCATCCGCCTCCCGGTGAGCTGCGCCGTCGTTTACCCTCGTCTCCCCCTCCGATTACTCTTGTTTTGCCGGAATTTCGTCAGCGCTGGCGAGCACCCGCCACGGACACGCACGAGCGAGTTGTCGACCACGGACCCGAGCATGTAGTGCTTCCCCTTCGCCCCCTAGCGCGCCACCACACACGCAAAACCTAACCGCACCCAACCCACACACGCACCGCGAGTAGCGCCGCCAGGAAGTGGACGACGGCGTTGATCTCTCCGCCGCGGCGCTCAGAGGCGATGCAGAGTTTAGTTTCGACAGGAAACATGAGTTCAGTTTCGTCAATGAAGGCATCCGTTCTTCTTTTGTTAAAAAATAAACTCACCTAAACCTAGCACTAACACCACCGAGACCTAGTGGCTAACAACGCCGTGCGCTCGCTACGCGCTCTCGAGTTCGATCCCCCCAGGGCGCTGAGAAAAAGCCCCATTTTTTGTTACGCCCCTGACAGCCTGGCCCCACCGGTCAGCGACCGTGGAGCCAGCGTAGCGCCATCGCAGCGTCTGCGTGGCCTGGGCCCGCGCGTCAGCCACCCGGGCTAGTTTTCCCACGGTGAGAAAAGTCCGGAGACGCTGTAGCTTTTACACCGAAGCCCCTGGTTCTCTGGTTTTGCATAGGGACCCTTCCAGATATTTTTCACATGACGGATAAGTCCCTGGATAATTTCAGAAACACCCCTAACATTAAAAATACAATAACTTTTAATCTATAACTCCAAATAACATAATCTTTATATGTTTTAATATCAGAAAATTGCAATGAACATTAATATAAAATTCCTATGTCATTTTGCATCATTTAATTTAAATTCTTAGAGTAATTTAATAATTGCACCTAAATAGTTAAATATGGAATGTGTGGGGTAATAAATATATAATGCCTAATTCCATTTAATTTCATCATATCTTTTATGCCATATCTTGCCATGCTAATAAACATTTAACCTGATGTGTAGATAAATAATTTGCCTTTTGATCTATGCTATCCTAGATATCGTTTCTTAAATTGCGATCCTATCACATGTTTATCTTGCAGCCTATGTAGATTTATCCCCACAACCTATAACCCATTGCATGTTTATCGGTTGGGCTTTGCGAGTCGTAGTGCATGCTTAGAGTTGGTTATGCGAGTCGTCCATCTGTCTTAGTATGATAGATTGGTCTACTTTAATAAACTGATGTCCTATGTTGGGTATTATAATTAAAAGATATGGCACCGGCGGAAGGCCTTGCGAGGTGCTTTGTTCTGCTAAGTGTCGACCCAGGAACTGAGATTTTGTCCTCGGATCCAATTTTGAGCGCACTAACCACTTGTGGGTGGCCCAATGGAGCCCCCCTCGACTTTGAACGGATCCTCAACTCGTCTATGTGCCGCAAGTAGTTCGGGTTTTGCATTTGCTCATATGCATGTGCATGGTGATGATGTTCGATGAGAGGTTACTTGATACAGGGGGGTCATATAGGGGTGGTGCGCGCGAAGAGGATAATTCCTATTGTGGTTTGAGCCGCATGGCGCACAGGCACAAACTAATGAGTCCGCAATTGAGATTCGGCCGGACTCCTGTCGCGGGTAACAACTCATATGGGTGTCACTTGGACTTGCTGTAGTGAAGGAATGAGTCGTGTTGAGAGGCTCTAGTGTTTTTGATTGGTTTGATCATGGGAGTATGGGTAAAGTACTGCATCCCTGCAGGGTATAATCTTATCGATGAGCCGTGTCCACGGTTATGGACGACTTGGTGATGATGTTGGCTAACAAGATCTAGACAACTTACACCTAATCATTGTTAATTAACTTGACTAGTAATACATAATTACTTTCACCATAATTGGTAACTAAAACTGTTGAATGTTTCAGTTTCCCGAATTGCTTCCTCATACTTGGTTGAGGGGGTTGATTCGAGAATGGGTTATGATTGGTGTTAGATGTAGTTGTCTACTTATGCGCTCTCTTATCACTCTCTAAATAGACAGAAGTTGTAGTGTGTCTCTTTAGGTTGCTAGTGCTGCTGCCGCTAAGTCCACCTAACCCCCATACTTGTAACATCCCAATATCCAGAAAATTTTAAACCTTGCATTCATGCATCATCATCATTTAAACTTGTCATTTGAATCACACATGAATTAAATTAAATTACTTTTATGAGTTTAAATTGACTTTAAGTCCACAAAATTGTTATTTGAATTTATAATTATCTTCCTTTTATTTTATTTTTCCTATAGACAAGAATACTACCAACAGGTTCTATTTTTAATAAGCTTTTCAAATTATATTTTTATGAATTTTTCTGAGAAGTTTTGATTTAGTTTTGAATTGTTTTGTATTCAAACGATTTCAAACAGAAAATAATTTATAAAAAAATGGAGTCGGGCTAACCTTCTCAGCCAAGTGGGACGAAGCAAACTAGTTATCAGCCGCACGCGCAACGCCCAAAGCCCGCTAGCAGCCCACTCCCGGCCACGTCCCCCCCCCTCTCTCTCTGTCAGGTGGACTCCACCTGTCATACCCATCGCGGCAACGTCTTCTCCCCAAATCGCGCGCACGACCGAGCCGAATACGGCCAAATCAAATTGATTCAATGCCGGTGATTCACTGCCCCATTTACCTCGCCGTTCCCTCCTATAAGACCCCCTCGACTCTCTCTCTCATTTGCCCCAAATCCAAGAGAACGAGAGCCAACAGGCCGTCCGCAAGCATCCCTGGAGCTCCGCCGTTGCCGCCGGCAAAAATCACAACTCCGGCAACAACCTGTGAACCCCGAGCCCTCGCATCTCTCCCTTTCTCTTTCATTTCTCACTGCGCAAATTTTTGACTTGGTCTCGTATGTCTTCGTGCGCCAGATCGACGCACTCGTCCCCACCCGAAGCCCGCGGCTGCCTCCATCAACTCCGGCGAGCCATTCTGGGAGGCAGAGGACGCTCCGACGGCCGCAACCTCGCCATCATCTCCGTCTCGGCCTCCTCCACGTTAGGGTATGTCTCGTTCGTCCCCGTAGGCAATAGAACACAGGGAACGAGTGTAGCCGGCGATGGCGCCGCCGTGGGCACGCCTCGTGTTAGGTTTCCGGCGGAAGCGCCGCCCATTTTAGACCCTTTTAATCTGAGCCGTTAAATCTGTTGCGTACGGCCGATATTAGAATCCTTTATTTTGAACCGGTACGCTGACGTGGCTTGCTCCGTCAGCGCACAGTCAGGGCCGCGTCAGCGCCACATCAGATATTATTTTCCCCGGATTTTTCTAAATCATTTATTTGGCAGTTTTGCAGGAAACACCCTACATACTATTTTTATCATTACTTTTTATCTGTTTAGCCAAATTCAAATATTTTTATATATTTGGAATCCATAGAACCATTATAATCTTTTGGCTTCATTAGTTTTCTGTAGCGCCCCATATTTCATATAAATATGAAACACCTGTGTTAAGTGCTAGTCCCTGGATCACTGCCAGCACCACAATACAAAATATAAAGTATCATTGCATAAGTATCAAAATACTACAACGAGATCCAAAAATAGCTAAGTATAGCTTTATTACAAAGTGCATAGCCATGAAGGCTAGCTAGAATATTCAGAGTTCACAACAAAAGCAATGAGTCTCATCTTCAAGCATGCGCCACAGGCAGACATGTTGGGTGTAGACTCGAGTCCAAACTTATCTTCATCTGAAGTACCTGCACATTTGAATATGCAGACCCCGAACGAGGTCAATACAATGAAGTATTGTCAAGTGACTATGGTGGATAATTAACGACAAGTCTAATTCTATATGCATATTTGGCTTGGTGGAGTTGTAGGCTATTTTGCAGAAAGCAAGTTTTCTCCTATCTTTTGTAAAACACTTTTGTTTCTCAGAGACTTGGCACCAAGGGATGAAGCCCAAGTGCACCATCATTTCTTTCCTTAGTCAAATTTTACTTCATGAAAAAGGGTGTTGAGATTCTTCCCTCCATCCTTGTCCAGTTGCTCGAAGTAGTCCATCACCGGGGACACGGCTAAGTACTCAGATTGTCGACTCTGCAGAGGTTGTGCTGTTTCACCTTTAGACTCAATTAACCCAGACATCCTATACACGCGGAGTGCATTAAGGAAAGGAGAGAATTCAGACAAGAACTTTCAGATTCAACTATACTAGCAAGACCCGTTTCAACTTCCAACTCTACATCTGCTTGTCAAGCTGACAGGTTGAACTCTCACAACTTAATTGTTCTAGACCTTGCCCATTGTCAAAAGGCTGCACGTGAAGCATCTAAACTTGGAGGGAGTTAGTAATCTCTTTGTTCCTGGGTGGCCGTCCACAAGTGCACTTTTGGGTGACAACCCTCATGCTCATGGCCCTAAGTAGAATAGAAATTCATCCTAGGCGACGACAACCACAAGCATAGTCCCAAATAGCCACTCAACATAAACCATACCAACCAATCCACCCAGGTGTGCATTTTATGTTTAACACTTAGAAATATTTCCATAACCTGGCATGTAAACAATTTTATAGCATTGCTAAGCATCTAATAAAACTTTTAAATGGCTGCATGGTAAAGGGTGGTGAACGGCAGTTGACCACCTAGGGGGGGGGGGGGTGAATAGGTGGTGACCAATTTTTATATGTTTTTCAGTTTTTAGGCTAGCGGAAAGTAAGTTGTCTAAATTGTTAACTAGGTGATACAAGTGAAAGACAACTAGGAAACTAAGCAAGAAAGGAGGGGTGTCAGCTACCACAAAGGTTTGCTCAACGCCACAAAGGCCTCACCCAATTCTCCTGTGAATTCGACCACAAAGGTCCGAATCCACTCTTCCACTCTTCCACTAAGGACTCCTTTAAGGGCGGAGAAGATCTATACAAACACGTGAGGCACACACCCACAACTGAATTGGGGGCTCCCACAACGACCACAACAGGTCAAATCCACAAAGGAATCCACAAAGGATCAAGAACACACAAAGATGAACCTAGCTATCCATAAAGGAACCCTAGATTCGTTGCCCCTCAAGAAATAGAGGGGGAAAAACAAATCGCTTCGGTGGAGTTGTAGATCGGTGGCTTCTTCCTCAGATCCCCAAGTATCAAAGGATTTGAGTGGCTAGATTGGGAGATCCGGAAGAAACGAGCTTCAGCACCAATGGAGGAGAGAGAAAATCTGGAAGCTTAGTCTGCTGGAGGTAGGTGGAGGGGTATTTATACCCCTCTCAAAATCTGCCCGTTGAACAGCCGCCAGCCCGGAAATCTCCGGTTTGAGGACCGGAGATCTCCGGACTCCGGAAATTTCCGGGTGAAATTCCGGTAGAACTTGACTCTGGATCAGTACTGATTTAGCTTCTTGACTTGCTTGAAAAATCTCCCTGTCACTCTGAGATCTCCGGACTAGGGCTCGGAAATCTCCGAGCGCGGGATATCTCCAAGAGCATTTCCGGCTCAGCGTGAGTTGGAGTTAGTACGCATTCTGATCGAGACTTAGCAAAAAACTTGATTGGCTCGGAGATCTCCGGTCTAGGGACCGGAAATCTCCGAACCCCGGAAATCTCCTGATTGAAATCCTGAAGAAAGACCAAGTGAAGTAGACATGAAACTTAGGCCAAGTAAGTGTTCCTCTTTATCAAAATACCTGTAAAAGAACCTGCAAGCTTCATCACAAACATTAGAACACCTTTTGTGTTGTCATTAGTCACCAAAATCTGGGAGTGCATAGAATGCACTTTCAGGTGGCTACACACTACTAGGAATTTAGCAAAGTATAAAACTAATTTAGCATAATAAAATAGTCCAAAATTCCTATCATGCATACTACCCAAAATATACTACTAATGCATATAGAAAATATTGGGTAGTTTATGAATGTAACTTGCCTTGCTAACAGGAGGAGCAAGCACAACAAGAATAACAATCACAAGCAAGTCCTTCCTCTTCACAATCTAGCACAAGCAATACATAAAATAAATAAATACTCACACAATACAACACCTTGAACACAAAACATAAACATGTATGCATGTATGATAGGCTATGAGTATCATATGCACACTTATTAACAATTTATACCTTCTGTTATTAAATGTATGAAATGCAGCTTCCAGTAATTTCTTATTTCAAATATCAATTAAATATTGGAAAACAATCTAGCAAAAAATAGAGTTTTACAACTACAACTCTTATTATTTTATGGAAAGTTTTCAAATAAAACACATGTTGGCATTTCTGGACAGAGGACAATAATATAACTCTAAAACAATTAAATTTATTAGATGAGCATTTTTATTATTTAAGTTATGAATTTAATATCCGAAATACTCCTCGGATAATTACATGAATTAAAAGTTATCAAAAGAAAAAAAAATGATGTAGAAATAAACTGCACTAGCAGGGCTATCCGTGGATATACAATTTATCAAATTTGGACTTACAGATCAAAAGTTATGAATTTTTTAAGTTTTGCATATTTTCTGTTTTATTTCAAAAATTCCTGCGAAATAGATAATTAAATCGGCCATGTGGCGCTCGCTCATTGGCTCGTACCGCTTCATGTGGATCGTGAGCGCGAGCCATCCGATCTAAATAAAAATGAACGTGCTAGATTAAATCGATCTAGATCCGTTGGATCTAGATCCGTTGGATCTAGATCCAACGGTCAAAAATTAAAGACCAAACGCGGGCGGCGCAGTCGCTGGAGATCCTTCCGACCGCGGCGGCGCCATGGCCGACATTGCGTGTGCACGAGTCCTAGGGGTCTACGGGACGAACGGAGCTTACTGCGGCGTAGAGGACGTTGAGGCGGTTTCGCTGGCGAGGCGTTGGTCCTCGTAGCTGCGTCGTTCGCCGAGAATCCTTCGCCGGAGATGGAGACAGTGGGCGGTGGCGTCGTTCGTGGACGGAGACGGCGTTCGGCTGCGGTAAAGATGCAAAATCGATGTCACGGAGGTGTGCACGGTTATAAGAAGAAGAACTAGAGGGGAAGGAGGGTTCGGAGAGCGCGGATGTCGCCGGAGTCACTAATTTGAACCGGCGGCAATGGCGGCGGCGGAACTCGGAACGCGAGCAGTCTGGAGGCGTATGGGTTATGATTTTGGGTGCGGGGAGTGGCGGCGGGGGTGGAGGTTTATATGGGGGCGGCTAGGAAGCAAATCCCGCAAAGAACGGAGCCGATTTCGTCTCCGGATCGGAGAACAACCCGCGCGGAAATTTCCCTAGAGGTTGAAGATCCACCCGATAGGTGGGTCCCACATGTCAGCGTGAGAGGAGAGGGGCCCGGCCTACTGGGCTGGCTTGCTGGGCCGTACGAGGCGCGCACGCGGTAGATAGTAGATGGCCGGCCCGTTTCTTCCTTTTTCTCTATTTTCATTATTTAATTAATTTTTGTTTTCAAAACTGATTTCAAAATTGATTTTTAAACTTATTCTGAACATTTCAGAAAAATTCATAAAAATATGTTTTGGAAAGGTAATTATAATTAGAACTTTATAGAAGTATTCTTGATAAATAAATAACCAAGTAAAATGGAAAATGTATGGGAGTTCAATTTCACCTCTCTTATGGATTACAAAATTATTCAAACCAATAAATAACTTAAAATTATTCTTTTTATGATTTATATGCAATACTTATATGATGCATGGTGTATGAATGCAAAGTTTTAAATTTTTGAGAAATTTGGGATGTTACAGACTAACCCCCTTAAGAGGAAGCTCACCCTCGAGCTTCGGAACGCTCAGCAAATAGGTGAGGGTGGTCTTCTCGGAGATCATCTTCTCGTTCCCAAGTGGCTTCTTCCACGGTGTAATTGTTCCACTGAACTTTGCAAAACTTGATGGTTTTAGTATGGGTGACTCTTTCTGATGTCTGCAATATCTTGATGGGCTTCTCTTCATAAGTCAGATCACTCTCCAATTGTACTTCCTCGAGGGTTACCGTATCTTTCAAAGGAACTCCCATCATCTCGGGATGATATTTCTTCAACTGACTGACATGGAACACATTATGGACAGCAGATAGAACTTCTGGCAGTTCCAACTCATATGACACTTCACCCTTGCGAGAAAGGATTTTGAATGGTCCAATGAATCGAGGTGCTAGCTTTCCTTTGATTTCAAACCTTTTTACACTCCGAAGTGGTGACACTCTAAGATAGGTTCTATCACCCACCTCGTAGGTTACTTCTCTACGTTTGGAATCTGCATAGCTTTTCTGACGTGACTGTGCTATCTTCAATCTATCCATAATCAGTCTGACTTTCTCTTCAGCATCAAGGATTATATCAGGTCCGAAGAAACTCCCTTCTCCTACACCACTCCTGTAGCGTACCTGCACTTAAAATATGGCAAGGTACCTGTGTATAGTGCAAATCCCTGGATAGATTACTTTGCACACACAGTTTACGATGTAATATCACAACAAAGTATCAATTTTATTACATCGATGATCCAGACATACAAAATATTCAATACAAGTTGCATAGCATAAAGCTAGCTTTGAAAGAGTAAACATCGGAAATACAATAGCAGTGAGTCTCCATCACATTCATATTGCCACAGGCGAAAACATGTTGGTTGTAGACTCGATACCTTTAAACGAAACCTCACTCGTCATCTGATCAATCTGGAATAAGAAAAATATTGCAACAACGTGGGTCAGATTCCATTAAAAATGGAGTCTGGCAAGTGACACTATGGTGCACACTTAGTGGAATAACTTTAATAACATATATTCTTATTTGGCTGGTGGAGTTCAAGGCTATTTTGCATAAAGCCAATTTTTCCTAACTCTTTGGAAAACAAACATATTAATATCATAATTGCCAAGACTGGTTAACCCAGGTGAGCCAAAGATATCTCGTCCTTAGGTGCACCCTCAGGTGAAACCCCCCACATTCAATGGTCCTAAGTATAGTAGAAACTATCTTAGGTGAAAACCCCCCATGAACATGGTCCAGAGTAGTCCACTGTTGTTTACTTATCAAAATTTTATTAAGAAATTAGAATGTTGGGATTCCTCCATTGTCCTTGATCTTCTGCAGTCTTCACTTGGAAAACTTCTCCTTGAGTTCTTCACTTTCTTCTCACTTTATTCCTCACATCCCTTTGTTCCTGGGTGGCCTTCCACAAGTGTGCTCCCAGGTGAGAAACCCATGTTCATGATCCTAAGTATAGTAGAAACTATCTTAGGTGACAACCTTCATGGACATGGACCTGAGTAGCCACTCAACATAAACAGAACGACCATTCCACCCAGATGATTCATTAACTTAGTGGATGTGCACTCCCAGGTGAAAACCCCCACATACTATGATCCCAAGTATAGTATAAACTCTCCCAGGTGAAAACCCTCAAAGACATGGTCCCGAGAAACCACTTTAGATTTTGTAAAACCTTTCATCAATTGCAAAGCATCAAAACTCTACTAATTCATTTTATAGGTACCTAGACACAATGGAATAGGGAATTCTAAACATATCTTTCATAGAAATTCTACTAAGTCATACACATGCTTAGGAAAATATTTCTACTTATGCATGTAAAAATACTTGGGAATTTATGAGGTGTGCCACTTGCCTTTGGATGATGTGTTTGCTCACAAATTCTTTACAATGTTAATCAAGTCTCTCCGTTCAATCTAAACAATATAGACATGCAACAATACAACAATCAACATAAAACACAACTACACAATGCATACAAACACATACTAATGAACAAACAAGTTTTATGAAACTTCTAAGGAAAAAATTATGTTTATGCATGATGTGTAAAATATTTCTAAGGGCTAGAGATGCATGCCATGCCATGAAAATCTTTTAAGTTATTGCAAGGCGATTAGGTTGGTAAAAAATGACTAAGGACTAAGGTCATAAGTTGGATAAAATAACTTTGTTATAATTCTTCTTGAATAAGCACTCTAATGACTTAGTCATGATGTGCATAACTACTTAGAGAAAATACTAAGTCTATTCTTCAAGGTGATCAACAATTATTATTAACTCCTTGTAAATTGGATATTCACTATAGTGAGAGAGATAGACACCCGACCAAACAAACTTCAGGCCGCTTCATATCATTATGCCGCTAGGATCCAACAAACTTCAAGATGGTAATAACATGATAAAAAAAATTATGTCTAAAGTGAAAGACAAGACTACGAAAGAGGGAAAAGATAGAAAGAAGGTTGTAGTTGGTCTTCCAGGCTTCATCTCCAGACTTGTAACTTTCTCCTTGGTGATGTCTTGATTGAATTCTTTGGTAGACTTGATAATTCTTTAGACTTGATGATTCTTGTATCATCGAGGCTGGTCCTGTATTTAACTTAGTCTTCATGAAGTCTCATAGGAGAATGGAGAAAAGAGAGAGAGGAAGTAAGACTTAGAAAATATTGCTGGTTGGTCTTCATGAACTTCTTCTTGATTTCCTTCTAAGTGCTTCTACTCCTGGAAGATACTTATGAAGTCTAGTCGTGGCAAAGTCCTTCATTGGCCTCCCAGCTCCATGTTGAAAATCCTAACTGTCTAAATGCATAGCACTTTACCAAAAATGCTAAGTTCAAAATTGTCCTAACTTAGAGAAAATGAGGGAGGAGTTTTCCTATGAGGAGTATAACTATATAATAAAATTTGTTATGCATGCAATGCATTTTTAATCATAAGAAACATCATACTAATTTTTGTGATACTTATAAAGTATGCATAAAGCTTATAAATGCAATTTAATTAATTTCTATTTTTACAAAATATAATAAAAATAATAAATATAAGATTAAAGTTTTATGTGATTAAATTTTTTTATATAATAATTTTTTATAAATGATGTTAATAGACAGAAGGCATTGTAAGGACCCCTCGGACAAGTCCGAGATGCCCACGTTATGTAAGAGATCACGATCCCAATGATCAGTGCATCGCAATCACATAACCAACATAGGTATCAAAGAGTTACATCGTTCAAGTCCTACGAATAAAAGTCTTACAACACATAGACGGTCATACGACCAAAGTCAACAAACCTCGTCACGCAGGACGGAATTAACTAAGATAGCGGAAGCTCGTGGCTAGCGACGGCTCTTAACATCCCCGAGCGCAGGTTCCCACATGTGCAGTTGACCGGTGACAGCTAAGTGGCGAAATCGTTGTCAAACACCTCCTCCTCGATGTAGGCCTCCTCATTGCAATCTGGACATTTGAATATCCAGGGACAGAGCCACATGAGTACAATTACGTACTCGCAAGTCCACCTCTAGGCTTAAATGCTCATGATAGTGCAAGAAAACACTTTTGGAAAAACTGAGATAGCTGCTATATATACGACTATAGGGCTTAGTTTTCGAAAACCATGCTTTTAGACATAGAGAATACGACATCTCTATATCTTTGTTGAAGGAAACATTTAGAGATAGAATTCTCTTCTCTTAGATATAGCAAGGACATATCCAAGTTCAAAACTTTCGTTTGTAAAAGTTTATCCAACACTAGGATAGGGGTAACCCTTTTTCCTGACTTGAGATCGGACTGGATGTCTCCCCGAGATCAACCATCTTCACCCAAATTCCGTACCTCCCAGGTACCAACTTATGCCTGCTCAAATCTCCCGGAGAAACCTATTCTTTCCTCTTTGCAAGACCCAAAATGCCCATACGCCTAGATCAGTGGCCTTTCCAACCGTCCATGACCGCGGACGCGTCTATTCGAATAGATTTACACTGTGCAGAGGTTGCACACTTTACCCACACCTATCGGCTATTCTGCCGTGTCTGCCACGGCCCATCATACGACAGTATGCGGGGGTCCGGATAACACGATCAAAACTTTCCACTATGACCACCCTAGTATCGGGGCCTCCCGGTAGGTTTGTTATCCTCGGCACCGTGTGCTCCACTAGACCTCTTGGTCTTTCCTCGGGACACCACACCGCCACGTCAGGAGACCTGCCGTAATCGTCCGGCTGTTGGTCCTCAACAGTGTATTGTCTCTTCCGGACGACAACCCCGCTTCGAGGGCCCAGCCCTCATAGAAAGTATGAGAGCCCCAACACTAAAACAGACAAGCTTCCGGCTAAGCCCTACCCATGTCAGGTAGTGTGGTTTCACGGGCTAATTGTTCGAGCGGCTGCTAGGGCAGTACTTTGTTTTTTCAAAAACAACCTCCAGTCCTCCGACTACTCCCAGCAGCTCGGGTTTTCACAAACATCCCCGCTTGCTCCCAGCAACTCGGGTTTTAATAAAACACTTGCTCACCGATTGCTCCCAGCAACTCGGGTTTTCCTCCTCGAAACATTTTTATCAAATGGGTCCCCATCCTATAGTTTTGAGGTAAGATAACATATACTATTTGAAAACTTAATCTTCTTTATAGAGCCTTCAATGACAAGACTCATCAAGTAAAACTCTTCTTATAATACCTACAGCTATTCTAGTAGATAACTTTGGCCAAACAATATTTGGTAAAAAAATAGTTTTCGGGTGGCAAGGCGCCACAAAAGAAGTAAAACATGCATTATTTTATTTTGAAAACAAAACATGCTTGATAAAATAATAAGATTTCATTATAGTGGTGAGGTGGGCTTGCCTTGCTCAAAGTACTGTCCCTGGTCTTGCTCTTCAGCGTAGTCGTGCTCAGCTACCTCGTACTGCTCTTCCTCGGTTTGCGATTCTACCATAACATGAAAAACAGACGAGACTAGCGTAAGTCCTAAAATGCGAGTTGATAACAATCTAAAGTATATCAACAAACAACAAGCATCACAAACAGAAAACACAACTAATGCATTCAATATTTATTAGGGGCTGTTTACATGGTTTAAGCATAATTCTTAAGGTACTGCTCCTAAAAGTAAACCCTTCTACCACATCACTGCTGACACACATGTGGAGCTCTGAAAATTAGCTGTGCATGAAAATCTATCACCAAACAAGAATTAAAAATCAGATAAGAGCTATTGATGTCAAACTTAAACAGAAGTTAGGTTCCGTATTATAGATCTCCTGAATACATAATTAGCCTTTCTGGTGAGATAGGAGTTTTCTATTTAAGTGGTGATTTTATTCATCAAATTTGGACACTCCTAGCTTAAGTTATCCCAGTTTTAAAATAAAGTATACTTCTGATAATTATTTATGTGCAGAAAATAAATAAGAATTATTTTGGTGTCAAACCAGTGGGGTGAGTTAGATAAAACCTGTGGATTTTCCACAAAATTATCCCCAACATTTATCTATGGACAGAGGTGGCTCCTTCAATTAACACTAGACATGTCATAATCTCTGAAATTTCAGAAATGCATTTTAAGAGATTATTTCCCTGTTGTTCAGTGATTTATTCACTAAGAAATATCAAGTTACTGGAAAAATCTACATCTGTAGTATATGGTACCTACAACACATATCTAACACCTCCAATTGGATTTTCCTCAAAAAGTGTTTTTATTGAAGAGTTAAAAATCCCCAAACACCTACTGATGATATTCTTAGACTAGGAATAACTTTTGCTATAACATTCTCCTGCATGCAAGATTTACCAATCTAGATAGGCATTTTTACAAGCTTTCCAACAGATCTAAGATTGCATGATTTGGATTTATAACACACAAGTTATTAAACAAATGGTGAAAGAGGTACTTTTTACTAAATCTATTTTACCACAAAACAGAAAACACATTTTGGAACAAGTCCAATGCCACATGGTTAAGAAAACGTGCATGCATGTTAAAAAATTTATCCCATCATTTTAGCCACTCTAGATTTACCACAAATGATTTAAAGCTAAACTCTAGATTTACTGGAAAAATTAACAGGAAAAAGAATAAAAGGGAAACAGGCGGAACGGGCCAGATCTGGGCCAGATCGGCCCAGAGGCCATGCAGAGCAGCGCGGATTCGCGCGGGGGCTGAGCTGGGCCGGCCCAAACGCGCGCGGCTGCGCGCGCACGGGGAGGTTCAAACCTGGCCGTAGATCTCGTGATCTACGGCTCACGGTCGTCGTCCTCCTCGCGACGCAGCGCGGACGAACCAGACGAGGGGGAGGGAAATGGTGGCGATGGCGCTCACAAGAGACCGCGCGGGGCCAGGGGAAGGGTGGAGATCGACGGAGGGGACGATGGAGAGCTCGACGGTGCCCTTAACTCTCGCATGCAACGTCGGAATCCATGGCGACGGCGGCGGCGAGCTTCTCGGGTCGAGGACAAGTGCGGCGGCTACGGACACCTAGAAGAGAAAAGGAGGGCAGGGGGAGTTAGATCTCGACGAGGCGCGCTCGAGGGGCCAAAAATGGCAGAGAAAGGTGGAAAGGAACGACGGTGAGCACGGCGGGAAGGAATCGGTCTCCGACGAGGTTTTTCACTTCCAGAGCTCGAGGGAGGGCGTGGCTTTGGGTGAGGGTGGTAGGGGTGAGATGAGGAGGTGAGGGAGAGCCTCGGGCAGGGTTTTAAGAAGAGAGGGCGAGGCTAAGCACGGCTCCAAAACCAGGGGCTGGTTTTCGTGCTCCCTCGGGCAGGTGCGGTTTGGGGAAGGGGAGGGGAGTTCTGGTTGGCCCTCTAGGGCGGTGGAGAGGGGCAGAGAGGATGCTGGTCGGGAGGAGACTGCCTGGCCAGTGAGAAGAGAGGGGAGTGTGCTTCGGTTGGGTGGAGAGAAAAAGAGAAAGGAGGAAAGAGGAGGAGAGGTGACCCGAGCCCATGACAGGTGGGCCAGGGGGGTAATCATGCTGCTCTCCTTTTCCAGCAGGTGGAGTAGAAATGAGAGAGAGAGAAAAGAAGTTTTGAGTAAAATCCTCAAACATATTCAAACCCTAAGTTTGAATAATTCAAACATTAACCACAAAAGAAGAAAAAAAATAAATCAATTACCCATGCCCACCATATTTAGTGAAACTACTAAATTTTCCAAATGCCCAAATCAAACATCTTATTTAGCTCCCAAAGAAAAGAGAACTTTTGGTGAGAAGGACAAGAATCACTCAAATGGTCATGTTATTTTGATGACTACAAAAGCTAGTGAGATTCATATGCAAACAAGCTCTTGTGTGCTAATTTAGAACAGGGTATGGAATTATATGTGACCTAGATGGAAATGTTTCAAATGCATGCCAAAAACCATTTAGGGTTTGCTTAATAATGGCCCCTTGTTTGGCTAAGTTTTAACAACCATGAAGATCCTAATAGTGGATATTTTATTTTGGTGCTATGTGACTTTAGTGTTTTCAATGTCAGGGAACACTAGTGGAGCACCCACAACATAAGATGTGCAAACACATTAAATCCTTACTCAAATTACTACACACAAAAGTTTCAGCAAGAGGTGAAAAATCCAGAGTAACACCACAATGCTAAAGCTAAGAGAATTGGGGTGTTACAGGCATTTTAAATAAATTTATAGCAATTGGATTTAATCAAAAATAATGTTTCTATTAATTGATATGTCAAAAATAGTCAAACTATTCAAATTAAAACATACAACTATTAAATTATGAAAATAATACTCACAAATATTTTGTAACAGAGGCATCATATTACACATTTTAAAAAGTTTCTAAAACAATTTTATTTCCAATTTTTGGAATTATAGATTTAAACTTATGACGAATATACTCAAATCCACCATTTGAAATTAGAATAATTTATACTAAGTCAAATTAGAAATCTAGCAGGTCTAAAATATTCTAAACTTGAAGGGCTTTCCAAATATATAAAGTTTGTTAAATTTGGCCAAATCAATAAAAAATTATAATAGATCAAAGATGCGGCGGCTTTTCTGTAAAACTGCCATTTAATTTTATTCGGAAAATAAAACAGAGAAATGTCTGGTTACATGGCGGGCTGTGATTGGCTAGGCTCAGACTCGGATGGCTTGGCTAGGCTTAAATCGAGCCGCGGCTCGGCTCGGCTTCTTTGAATCTGGATTGTTAGATCCAGATCCGATGGATCAAATCGATCTGTACCGGTTCATCTAGGGGTTCTAATCTTGACCTTTAAAAGCTGATCCGAAGGCTCACCGTGGGTGTCTAGGAGGTGGCGGCGCATCTCGTCGGAGAAGAGGACGACGGCGACGACGGCGCGGCCTTGGACGCTCCGGTCGATGTGGTGTGGCCCCGGCCTCGGGAATACGACGGCGCGATGCGACTCGGCACGAGGAAGATGAATATTTCCCTGTCGTCGAGCAGTGCATCCGGGAGTCGTGTGGGGATGCGGCCGGAGGTGCGGTGTGCTCCGACGTACTCGGGTCGTGGAAGAACTCGCGGTTTCGGCTGTGCAAGAACAAGTAGGAGGGTTAGTGAGGTGTGTGTTGGCACGGCGAAGAGGAAGGAAGGAACCACGGGCTCGGACGAGGGCTTCCCATCGCCCCAAATTGAAGAATTTGGCCGTGGTCTTAAGGAACTCCGGCGAGCAATGGTGGACAGCCTGGCGACGCAAATAGGTTAGGGCGAGAGGGGAATGAGAGGGGAGGTTGAGGGGGTTTAAGTGGGGCAGAGAGGGGGTCGTTAATCTCGCTAAACTCTCGCACGCGGTGGAGGGAATCACGGACCGAAACGGCCGGGAGAGATTGCCGGAGGTTGAAGAAGACAGGTGGGTCCCGCCTGTCAGGTTTTTCTCTTTTTCTTTTCTGATTTTTCTATTTCCTTATAACTTTTGATTTAGGACTCCAAATCAAGTCGAATAAATTTCTAAAAATTTGCAAAAACAATATCTTTGTGTTAAACGAGTTGTGGGCATGTTTTGAATACTTTTGAAAAATCATATTTTGAAATATTGGTTAAATACAAATTTAACACTTTATGGTTTAATTTGAAAATATGGTTTAAATTATTTTATTTTTGGCTAAATAAATTTAGAAAATTATAATTCTATATAGTTTTTGGATTTATGTTATTTAAACTCATATTCCCATATTAAATCATTTTAAGCTTTAGTAGAATATTAAATAACATATTACAACTATATGAGAAGTGAGCCTAGCTCACTTGGTTAGGGAAGTGGATGTACAACTCAGCCACCCAGGTTCAAGTCATCATGGACGCAGATTTGGGTTCTTATTATTTAAAAATAAAAAACCCGTTGTAGGGGCTTCCCCTAACGCATTCTTAAGTACTTAACAAGTGAAATATGATGTATTCATTTTTAATTCAAACTACTTTGTGCACCATTAAGTTTTGGATTATGCTAAATCCTTTGGAACCCCATAAAATAATTTTGGTAAATAGTCTAGATTTATTTCATTTCTTATATTGAATATATTCATGAAAATCTTTTTATGTTTTGAAAATTAATGAAAATCATTTAAGCAAATGAAATGTTTATTTGGATAATTCATTAATTATATAATCTATGAAGTTTTACATTTATAACTATAGACTTAACTTTCCAAAACTAAGTGTTGAACTCAGGTAAGGGAATGAAAATCATTTGTCAATTATACCATTTTAATTAGTCTTGAATTTATGAATATATATGGCTAAGTGGTTGAAATCAATTACTTATAAGGAAACTATTTTATTACAATAAAATGGTTTGAAGTTTGTAAAACATTTGTGAATTCATATATTGAGGTTTAAGAAATACAATGGATAATAAAATGTTTAAGTTGAAACAACTTTTGAAAATAATGATACATTGATATATTTGAAATAATAAACTTTTCAATATGCTTAAAGTCTTTTATAGTTGGTTTTTCTATGCAGTTTAATATTCTATTTTAATCCAAACAAAAGTTTTAAATTTTTGTGATTTTTAAACATTCCAAAATGTTGGGATGTTACAGACTACCACCCTTAAAAGGAATCTCGTCCCCGAGATTCGGAGAGCCTACAAAGAAAAGAAAATGGTTGAAATGGTTCTGATAACTCGAGAGGTTTTGAGAACATGGAAACTTGAAAACTAGCAGGAAATAATTTTTCTGATTGGGAGGTTGGAAAGAAAGATAGTTTCGGATTTCTGGGTTTGAGCAACTGGGTTTGAATTAACTGGGATGACTACCACCCTAAAAGAAAATTTTTGTTGGTACTCCAACATTTTAACTGATATAAGGAGTTTAAGACAATTCATTACAAACAACATCTAACAAACATCAAGCAATAAGGTTCAAACACAAGCAAGCACATGCGTGAAAAATTTCATATTTCTTTTGAGAAATCGAACTAATCGTTTATCGAATGAAACACACCAATGTGATGGAACAACAAAATTGATAGTATTGCCATACCACAATTTGATAGGACAATACATCAACGTATCTCGTTATTCTAAGGGATAGGTGGTCTAATCTATCTTTTTCTTGAGTGTTCAAATATCTTCTTCATCTTGCTTGTATATCTTCAAAGTGTTGGCCGAATCCTGGTCCTTAAGTGGTGTTCCATGCATGTAGAACTTCATGATGAATTGTAGCTTTTCCAGATGAAGCTGCAGAATCAGACTTACACTATAAGAACATGGTCATCTAGAATAAGATAAGGTATTTTTCAGAAGGTTGATAGTAGATGAGAGTACGAGGAAGATAAAATGAAAAAGTTTTGTTTCTAGAAAAGTGAATAAAATAGATTTTCAATCCTGTGGTCCAAACCTATTTCTATACAAATTTAGGGTTTCAAACCTACAGGCAACACAATGCTCTGATACCATCTGTAGCATACCCACACTTAAAATATGGCAAGGTACCTGTGTATAGTGCAAATCCCTGGATCGATTCGTTTGCACACACAGTTTACGATCTAATATCACAACAAAGTATCAATTTTATTACATCGATGATCCAGACTTACAAAATATTCAATACAAGTTGCATAGCATAAAGCTAGCTTTGAAAGAGTAAACAACAGAAATACAATAGCAGTGAGTCTCCATCACATTCATGTTGCCATAGGCGAAAACATGTTGGTTGTAGACTCGAAACCTTTAAACGAAACCTCACTCGTCATCTGATCCATCTGCAATAAGAAAAATATTGCAATAATGTGGGTCAAATTCCATTAAAAATGGAGTCTGGACAGTAACACAGTGCTCGAACCTACAGGCAACACAGTGCTCTGATACCATCTGTAGTGTACCTGCACCTAAAATATGGCAGATACCTGTGTATAGTGCAAATCCCTGGATCGATTCGTTTGCACACACTATTACGATGTAATATCACAACAAAGTATCAATTTATTACAATGCTGATCTAGACTAGGAAAATATTCATTACAAATTTGCATAGCATACAGCTAGCAGTACACAGAGTAAACAACGGAAAATTTATTCTTCATGGAGTCCCCAATCATCATCATGTGCCACAGGCGAGCATGTTGGTTGAAGACTCGAAACCCTTAGTAAAACTTTCACTCATCATCAGGACAGTCTGCCATAAGATATATATTGCAACAACGTGGGTCAGAACCATTAAAGTGGAACTGGCAAGTGACACTATGGTGGACACTTAGAGGAATAACTCTATGACCTATATGCTTATTTGGCTGGTGGAGCTCAAGGCTATTTTGCAGAAAGCAAGTTTTTCCCTAACCTTTTTGATAACACTTTTCTTCTATTCGAGACATCCGTGGGATGAAATCCACTGTCTCATTCTACCCTTGTTCACCCATCAAGTTTTTTTTAATTTATAAGTTGGAATGGTGGAATCCTCCGTTGACATCCTCGTTCAGCTGCTCAATTGTCCGTTTTCGGTGACACGGCTAAGTACTTAGATTTTAACTCTGCAGAGGTTGTGCACGTTCACCATTGTACCCATTCAACCCAGGTTACCCTTTTCACACCATTTGTGATAAGGAAAGGAAAGAATGAGACGAGATCTTTCAGAAGCATTTTCCCTCCCACTCTGGCCTGACGCGCTCCACCTACAAATCCTCTACCACCACCTGTCAGGCCGGGAAGAGTCCACGCAGCTTAATTGATCAAGCCAGAGCCCATATTGGCAATGGCTGCACGAGAAGCAATCTTCACTTGGAGTTCTTCAGATTCCTTTGCTCCTGGGTGGCCTTCCACAAGTGAATATTCCACAGGTAAAACCCCTGGGAACAACACTCAACTCATACAGCCAAGCAACCAATTTCCACCCAGGTGTTTGATTAAAACTTAGTAGACTTATCTTTTTCATCAAAATAGTTTTTGCATAGCATCACTATTCTACTAAGTAATTTCATAGGAACCTAGACACAGGAATAAAGAGATCTATCATGGCTTGCATAGTAATGCTATCCTACACATGCTTATAGAAAAATACTCTACTCATGCATAGATATAATAGGACTTTTATGGGGGTGTGCCACTTGCCTTGGCAATCGGGAGTGCAGCAGTTACAGTTGCAAAGATTCTCATTTCCCTCCGAATAGTCTAACAAAGAAATAAACAGCCACACATAAACACACAAGCAAAGGTTCACACAAGGAAGATATATGCTATGCATGAGATGAGATGCAACAATTTATTTCCAAATATATGCATGAATAAATTTTTGATTTTTTTCTATTATTTAATCATGAGTAAAGGGTTAATGACAAGGACTTTAGTTCACTTAAATAAATTTTCAAATCAAATTCTGTAAAAATTACATTTGGGCAGAGGGCATCTAAACAAGTTGTTAGCAATTTGATTTACTCAAAAATAAATTTTCTAACTAAAGTTATGTTAAAAACACTTAAACTACTCTCAAAAATATTTGAAATTTTTTTATGTGTCAAAACAGAAAACTAATGAATCAAAAGTGTTCTACTGGTTCTAAGGATTTCAAATATATAAAAATATTTAAATTTGGTTAAACAGATAAAAAGTAATGATGAAAACAGTGTGCAGGGGGGTTTCTGCAAAACTGCCAAATTAAAATATTTAATATAAATTCAGAAAATAAAATCTGACGTGGCGCTGACGTGGTGCTGACGCGGCGTACCGGTTCGGAGTTTTAAGTGATCTAATCCTAGCCGTACACGGGAGATCTAACGGTCTAGATTAAAACGACCAGAAGCGAGCGGCGCGGCCGGCCGGAACCCTAGCCCGAGGCGTGCCCGCGGCGGTGCCATCGCCGGAGTTGCTCGCTTCGCACGCCCTACTGCCTACGAGGATGAACGAGTCATACCCGTGCGTGGAGGAGGTCGAGGCGGGGACGATGGCGAGGTGGTCGACGATGGAGTGCTCTGTCGCGCCGGAATTTGCTCGTCTGAGTCGTGCTCGGCGGCGGTCCTCTTCGGGCGTGGATGGAGACGATGTTCTGCTGCCCGAGAAGACGCAAAAACTTGTCAAAATGATGTGCGAGGTCAAGATAGACCAGAAGGAAGTGGAGAGAGGGCTTGAGAGAGACACGGCTCACCGGAGTTCATCGAACTCGCCGTCGGTAACGGCGGGGCTTGGGGGGTGCTCGTGGGCGTCCTGGTGGCTCTCGGGAGGTGGTGCTTGGGGCAAAAGAGAGAGGGGATCGAGGGGATCTTATAGCAGGAATCGGCGACGTAAATGAGTGAGTAAATCGCCGGGAATCAATCGAATTGATTCGGCCGTTTCTCGGCTAGGTCGTGGGCGTGATTTGGAGCGAGCCGTTGCAGCGGGAGGGATGACAGGTGGGGCCCACCTGTCAGCGAGTGAGCGCGCGCACGGGGGCTGGGACGGGCCGCTGGCAGGCTGGATTGCGTCGCGCGCGCGGTAGATAGTGTAAGGACCCCTCGGACGAATCCGAGATGCCCACGTTATGTAAGAGATCACGATCCCAATGATCAGTGCATCGCAATCACATAACCAACATAGGTATCAAAGAGTTACATCATTCAAGTCGTACGAATAAAAGTCTTACAACACATAGACGGTCATACGACCCAAGTCAACAAACCTCGTCACGCAGGACGGAATTAACTACGATAGCGGAAGCTCGTGGCTAGCGCCGGCTCTTAACATCCTCGAGCGCAGATTCCCACAAGTGCAGTTGACCGGTGACAGCTAAGTGGCGAAGTCGTCGTCATACACCTCCTCCTCGATGTAGGCCTCCTCATTGAAATCTGGACATTTGAATATCCAGGGACAGAATCACATGAGTACAATTACGTACTCACAAAACCACCTCTAGGCTTAAATTCTCATGATAATGCAAGAAAAACACATTTAGAGATAGAATTCTCTTCGCTGAAATGCGACATCTCTATATCTTTGTTGAAGAAAAACATTTAGAGATAGAATTCTCTTCGCTGAAATGCGACATCTCTATATCTTTGTTGAAGAAAAACATTTAGAGATAGAATTCTCTTCTCTTAGATATAGCAAGGACATATCCAAGTTCAAAACTTTCGTTTATAAAAGTTTATCAAAACACTAGGATAGGGGTAACCCTTTTTCCTTCCTTGAGGTTGGACTGGGTGTCTCCCCGAGATCAACCATCCTTGCCCAAATTCCGTACCTCCCAGGTACCACTTTATTTCCTCCTCGTTTTCATTCGAAAACCTTCCTCTTTTTAAAACATAAAACATCCAACATGCATAGTGGGACCTTTCCAACCGTCCATGACCGCGGACGCGGCTATTCGAATAGATTTACACTCTGCAGAGGTTGTACACTTTCACCACAAGATTCGGATGGTCTGCCGTGGATCAACCACGGACTGTACAGAGACATCATGCACACATCAGACGGCCAATCCTAAGTTCCACTATGTTGACGCTGGTACAAGAGTATCCTCTTCGAGTGGGTTTGTTCTCTCTGGCACCGAGTGAGCTAGCCGTATCGATCCGGTTTTCCCTAGTCTCACATCGCCACGACAAGAGACCCACCGTTGCTTCCCGGTGGCACACGAAGTCCACACTCTGTATGCCCATCCCCTGGCAGCATTCGGTTCCGGGGACTCTAACCCCATCTAGCCCATTGAGGAATACTCGAATACCAATACCAACAAGCTTCCGTTAAGCCTCGTGCCCATTTTGAGGTAATGTGGTTGCACGGGTTAATTGTTCAAGCGACAGCTAGGGTCACACTTTGTTTTTCAAAACACTTTCTTCTCCGACTACTCCCAGCAGCTCGGGTTTTCGCAAACACCTCCGATTGCTCCCTGCAACTCGGGTTTTAATAAAACACTTGCTCGCCGATTCCTCCCAGCAGCTCGGGTTTTCCTCCATAAAACATTTTTATCAAATAGGTCCCCATCCTATAGTTTTGAGGTAAGATAACAGAATATACTATTTGAAAACTTAATCTTCTTTATAGAGCCTTCAATGACAAGACTCATCAAGAAAAACTCTTTTTATAATACCTACAGCTAATCTAGTAGATAACTTTGGCCAAACAATATTTTGTAAAAATAATAGTTTTCGGGTGGCAAGGTGCCACAAAGAAGTAAAACATGCATTATTTTATTTTTGAAAACAAAGTATGCTTAATAAAATACTAGGAATCATTATAGTGGGCAGGTGGGCTTGCCTTGCTCAAAGTACTGTCCCTGGTCTTGTTCTTCAGCGCAGTCGTGCTCAGCTACCTCGTACTGTTCTTCCTCGGGTTGCGATTCTACCGTAACATGAAAACAAACGAGACTAACGTAAGTCCTAAAATGTGAGTTGATAACAATCTAAAGCATCTCAACAAACAACAAGCATCACCAACAGGAAACACAACTAATGCATTCAATAGTCATTAGGGGCTGTTTACATGTTTTAAGCATAACTCTTAAGGTACTGCTCCTACAATGAAACCCTTCTACCACATTACTCCTAACAATCATGGGGAACTCTGAAAATTAGCTGTGCATGAAAACTAATCACCAAACAAGAAATAAAAATCAGATAAGGGCTACTGATGTTAAATTTAAACAGAAGATAGGTTCAGTTTTATAGACCCCCTGAATGCACAATTAGCCTTTCTGGTGAGGTATGAGTTTCCTCTTTAAGTGGAGATCTTATTTATCAAATTTGGATACTCCTAGCTCAAGTTATACCAGTTTTAAAATAAAGTATACTTCTGACCATTTTCTATGTGCAGAAAATAATAAGAATTATTTTGGGGTCAATCCAGTGGGGTGGGTTAGATAAAACCTGTGACTATCCCACAAAATTATCCTTAACATATTTTTATGGACATAGGTGGCTCCACCAATTAAAACTAGACATGTCATAATCTCTGAAATTTCAGAAATGCATTTTAAGGGATGATCTCCCTGTTTTCAGTGATTTATTCACTAAGAAATAAATAATTACAGGAAAAATTTACATTTGTAGGATATTATACCTCCAGCACATATCTAACACTTCCAATTTGATTTACTTCAAAAAGTGTTTTTATTTAAGAGCTAAAAATCCCCAAACACCTACTGATGTCATTCATAGAGTAAAAATAACTTTTGCTAGATTAATCTCCTGCATGCGAGATTGACCAATATAGATAGAAATTTTTACAAGCTTTCCAACAGATCCAAGATTGCATGTTTTGGATTTACAGAACACAAGTTATTAAACAAATGGTGTAATATATACTTTTTGTTAGATCTATTTTAACACTCGACAGAAAACACATTTTGGAACAAGTCCAACGCCACATGGTTAAGAAAACGTGCATGCATGTTACAAAATTAATCTCATAATTTTCTTCTGATATAGATTTACCAAAAATGATTTAAAGCTAAGCTCTAGATTGACTGGAAAAATAACAGGAAAAAGGATAAAGGAAAAACAGGCCGAACGACCAGATCTGGGCCAGATCGGCCCAGCGGCGAAGTAGAGCAGCGCGGGGCTGAGTTGGGCCGGCCCAAGCGCTGCGCGCGCGCCGGCGAAGCGGTAAGTGACCGTGGAACTGGGATCCAACGGTCCAGGATAGAACGGGCACGATTCAAAGACAGCCGCCGATTAAAAAATCGACGGCTCCCGGCCATCGTCTTCCTCCCGACCGAGAAAAACACGAGCAGAGCTCGAGAAAGCGATGCCGAGCACGGAGGGATCACCTAGGGCTCGCGTACGGATGAGGGAGAGGTCGGAGGTGAACGCGGCGTCGAAGGAGAGCTCAGGGGTGGTCGCAAAACTTGCATGCAACGCCGGAGTCCATGGCGGTGACGACGGCGTTCTCCTCGGGTCGTGGATGAACCCGGTGCTCTCGAGCTGCAACAGAACCAAGGGAGGGGCGGGGAGTTAGATCCAGAAGAGGGGAAGCCAGGGAACCAAAAATGGCGAGGAATGGCTGAGAGAAACGAGCGCTACGGCAGCTTCCTTTCGTCGGCCACCGAGGAAAATCTCCTCGTCTACAGGGCAAATGAGGGGGAGAACTTGGTGGTTTTTGCCGGGGAGGAGAGGAGTAGGATGGAGAGGTGCTAGGGAGGGGGAGAAATGAGCAGGGGAGAGGCTCGGGGTGGCTTTAACGAGTTCACCCGATCTAGGGTTGGCTCGGGCAGGAGAGAGGGAGGGGAGCGTCTCCTTTGCTCCTACTGGCTCAGGTGGGCGGTGGAGAGGGGACAGGGGAGATGCTGGTCGGGATGACCAGCCCTAGCCAGTGAGAAGAGAGGAGAGGAGCTCGGATTGGGTGAAAAAGAAGAGAAAAGAGAGAAGGGAGAGGAGAGGTTGGCCCTAGTCCATGACAAGTGGGACCAGGGGTGAGGTTGCTGCTCTCCTCATCAGCAGGTGGAGTGGAAAAGAGAGAGAGAGAAATAAGAGGTACAAGATTTGAGTAAATCTCACAATGAATTTAAAACCTAAGTTTTGAAAAATTCAAACATGACCCACAAAGATAAAAAGGGGCAACATTCCAAACTTACCTAATTTAAGAGAGTGTACTGAATTTACAAATGCCTAATTTAATTATCTCATTTAGCTTTTAAAGAAAAGAAAACTTTTGGTGATAAAGAAAGGAATCACTCAAATGGTCATGTTATTTTGATGACTACAAAAGCTAGTGGGATTGATATGCAAACAAGCTCTTTTGTGATAATTTAGAACAGGGTATGGAAGTATATGTGACCTAGATGGAAATGTTTCAAAGGCATGCCAAAAACCATTTAGGGTTTGCTTAATAATAGCTCCTATTTTGGCTAAGTTTTAACAACCATGAAGATCCTAATAGTGGATATTTTATTTTAGTTGTTGTGGTTTGAGTGTTTTCAATTATCATGGAATGTTAGTGATACACAACAAGCATAAGGTGTGCAAGCAAATTAAATCATGACTCAAGATTCTACACACACAAAAGTCTCTGTAAGAGGTGAAAAATCTAAAATAACACCACAATGCTAAAACTAAGAGAATTGGGGTGTTACAGACCTTCCTCCCTTAGTAGAATCTCGTCCCCGAGATTCCAGATTTGAAGAAGAGAGAAAACCAGCGAATTCACGCTCCAAATAATCTTCACGCTCCCAGGTGGCTTCTTCCTCCGAATGGTTGCTCCACTGGATCTTCAGGAACCTGATCTTCCGTCTCCGTGTCAGACGGACGTCTACAGCGAGAACACGAAGTGGTCGTTCTCGATAGGTGAGATCATGATTGAGATCAATGGTATGATGATCTACCTCCTGATATGAATGAGTGCCACCAGGAACTTGCAGGCACTTCCGGAGTAGAGATACATGAAATACATCATGGAATCCTGACAGATGGGGTGGCAGGTCTAGCTGATAAGACACTTCTCCTCTGCGACTGACCACTTTAAAAGGGCCTATGTACCTCGGTGCTAATTTCCCCTTCACATGGAAACGTTGCATTCCCTTCAGTGGCGTAACACGCAAGTAAACCATATCTGCTTCCTTGAAGTTGAGTTCACGCCTTCTGGAATCTGCATAACTTTTCTGCCGTGATTGGGCGGCCTTAAGACGGTCGTGAATGAGTTGAACTTGCTCTTCGGCTTCTCTCAGGGTGTCGACTCCAAAAATTTGGCTATCTCCGGTTTGCGACCAATTCAAGGGGGTACGGCACTTGCGCCCGTACAAAGCCTCAAACGGTGCCATCCTTAGGCTGGCTTGATAGCTGTTGTTGTACGAGAATTCGGCAAACGGCAAGCAATTCTCCCATTTGGCCCCATAAGCTAACACACAAGACCTCAGCATATCTTCAAGGATTTGATTTACCCTCTCAGTTTGTCCTCCTGTCTGAGGGTGGTACGCAGTACTGAAAAAGAGCTTCGTTCTGAGTTCCTATTGGAGCTTAGTCCAAAAACGAGAGGTGAATTGAGTTCCTCGGTCAGACACGATAGTCTTAGGTATTCCATGAAGGTTGACAATACGTGACATGTAGAGATCCGCAAGTTGATCGGCTCGATGACGAGTGCTTACCGGGATAAAATGTACAACTTTGGTGAGTCTATCCACAATGACCCAAATGGCATCATGCCCACGATTTGACCGTGGCAATCTAGTGATGAAATCCATGCCGATCTCATCCCATTTCCATTCGGGCAGCTTGAGAGGTTGAAGTAATCCAGCGGGTCGTTGATGTTCTGCTTTGACCCTTTGGCAAATATCGCAATGCTGGACAAACCGTGCAATCTCGCGCTTCATGCCGTGCCACCAGAAATTCTGCTTCAAATCCTGGTACATCTTGGTTCCACCGGGGTGGATAGAATACAAAGTCTCGTGAGCCTCCTTCATAATTAACTGCTTCAAAACAGGGTCTGAAGGTACGCAGATGCGTCCCTTATACCAAAGAATACCGTCAGAGTCGATGGTGAACCCAGGGACTTCCTCTTTGTCCAATCTTCTCTTGATGCCCTCAATGCTTTCGTGACCTTTTTGTGCTTGCTTGATCTGCTCCCATAAGGTGGGTTGCAGCAGGAGATGATCGACTGCCCCATAGCTGACCACCTCAATAC
This sequence comes from Poa annua, assembly GCA_026929855.1. Classification (NCBI taxonomy): domain Eukaryota; kingdom Viridiplantae; phylum Streptophyta; class Magnoliopsida; order Poales; family Poaceae; genus Poa; species Poa annua. Next base: position 108,111,331 of record CM049426.1, read on the forward strand.
CCATCTTATCCAGCTCTTCCCAGAGTTCTGGCCGTCGAACTCTGATCAGGGAGTTGAATGAACACGGCTGACGACTAAGGGCATCAGCTACAACGTTAGCCTTTCCAGGGTGGTAATGGATGTCCAAGTCGTAATCCTTGATGAGTTCTATCCATCTTCGTTGCCTCATGTTCAAGTCCCTCTGGGTGAAGATGTACTTCTGGCTCTTGTGATCGGTGTAAATTTCGCAACGGTTGTCCATCAGAAAGTGCCGCCATGTCTTAAGTGCATGGACCACAACAGCAAGCTCTAGGTCATGGGTTGGGTAATTTTGCTCATGCTTGCGGAGTTGTCGCGACGAGTAGGAAATTACCTTGCCCTCTTGCATAAGGACACAACCAAGTCCGAGTTTGGAGGCATCGCAATAGACCACAAAATCCTTGGTCACATCTGACATGGTTAAGATAGGTGCGGTAGTAAGGCGCTTTTTCAGCTCTAGGAAGCTGGCTTCACATTTGTCGGACCAAATGAACTTCTGATCCTTCTTCAATAGTTGGGTAAGGGGCTTTGCGATGCTTGAGAATCCCTCAACAAACTTGCGGTAATACCCGGCTAATCCAAGAATGGACCTTACTTCGGTTTGGTTGGTGGGGGTTGGGAATTCAAGAATGGACTTGATGTGGGTAGGGTCTACAGATATCCCTCCGGCTGAAATAACGTGGCCGAAAAAGCCTACTTCTTTCAACCAAAACTGGCACTTACTGAACTTAGCATACAACTGGTGTTCTCGTAGGGTACCGAGAACCAACCTCAGATGCTCTTCATGCTCCTCTTCTGACCTGGAATAAATTAAGATGTCATCAATAAAGACCACCACAAATTTATCCAAGTAATCCATGAACACCTTGTTCATGAGATTCATGAAATAGGCTGGAGCATTGGTCAGGCCAAATGACATCACTGTGTACTCGAACAATCCATAACGAGTGACAAAGGCCGTCTTAGGGATATCAGATTCTCTGACTTTCAACTGATGGTAACCGGTGCGGAGATCGATCTTGGAGAAGACTCGAGCTCCATTGAGTTGATCAAACAGATCTTCAATTTTGGGTAGGGGGTATTTGTTTTTAATAGTCACATCATTTAACTTACGGTAATCCACACACAAACGGGTGGTACCATCTCTCTTGTCCACGAAGATGATGGGTGACCCCCAGGGTGACGCACTAGGGCGTCTCATACCCTTCCTAAGTAAGTCATCCAACTGTTTCTTTAATTCCTCCAATTCTTCTGGGTTCATCCGGTACGGTTTTTGAGCTATAGGACCAGTACCGGGTACCAGCTCGATAATGAACTCAATATCCCTATCCGGTGCCATTCCGGGCAACTCTTCGGGAAAAACATCCGGAAACTCACACACTACCGGTACTTCCTCCAACATGGCTCCCACTACACTCTTATGGCAATGACTCGAGGTGGAGTGGTAGGTCGAGAAGTGTGTAATCTCTTCTCCTTCCGGGGTGGTTAGGGTGACAGACTTGTTAGTGCAATCTATTTTTCCTCGGTTTACTGCCATCCAATCCATTCCTAAGACCACTTCTATCCCTTGCTTTCCTAATACCACTAGGTCTGCATGGAATCGGGCTCCTTGAATTTCCACAGGAGTCTCCTTGCAAGACAAGATGGCCTTGGTAGTGGCCCCCGGGATTTGTACTCTCATAGGACGATGCATCACAGTTGGAAACATACCACTCTTCCTAACAAACGGCTCCGTAACGAAAGAATGGGAAGCTCCCGAATCAAACAAAACTGAGGCAGAAACTGAGTTGACAGGGAACGTACCCATAACCAGGTCTGGTGCATCCTGAGCTTCTTCTGCGCTGATGTGGTTCAGATGGCCCCGGGTGACAGGGGCTGCTTTCTTGGGATACGGGTTCTTGCCTCCAGGTGGACGGGGTGGCCCTTTGTTCATCTTTGTCGCATTGGGGCGACCACCGGCGGGCTGTCTAGTGGGACACTCCCGCGAGAAGTATCCAGGCTGTCCACAAGTGAAACATCCTGCTGTGGGCTTCGGAGCAGGCGGCCTGTTAGAGTTGAGGCCGGGGTTGGAACCACTTCCAGGACGAGGTGCAGGCGGGCGAGGAGAGTAGCTGGGTGTTGGTGCAAAGGTTGGGGGCCTTGGTGATGGATAAGAAGGCCTCGGTGGAGGTGAAGGGCGCGGACGGGGATAACTTCCAGTTGGGCTGCTGCTGCTACTGCCTTGCTGCATCAGTTGGCGACGCTTGCGGTTGTCAAACGAAGCCTTGCACTTGTGCTCCATCATAATGGCTGCATCAGCCAAGGACTCCAGGTCGGTGAAAGGCATCACCACCAGAACGCACTGCATCTCATCATGAAGTCCATTCACGAACCTCTCTTTCTTCTTGTCCTCAGTATCGATATCGGTGGGCGCATACCTCGCCAGAGAAGTAAACTTCTCCAAGTACTCGCTCACAGACATACTGCCTTGCTTGAGCTGCAGGAATCTTTCCTGCATGATGCTGACGAGTCCAGAGGGCACATAACGCTTCAAGAACTTGGTCTTGAATGCTGGCCAAGCCACAATTTCCTCCTGCGGCAACAGAGCACGAATGGTCTCCCACCACGCTCGGGCAGAACCAGAGAGGTAGTGAGGGGCGTAGACCACCTTCTCGTTTTCACCCACTTGGGCGACGCTCAAGTTGTTCTCAATGGTACGGATCCAGTCATCAGCATCCAGCGGCACTTCACTTTTGGAGAAAACTGGAGGATTAGTGTTCTGAAAGTCACGAAGCTTTGAGCGGGGTTCTTCATTCCCTTGGCCGCCATTCTGATTGACGGCAATCTGAGCAAGATGCTGCAGGGTGGCAAGGTTGGCATTCCTCTCGGTGCGAGCTGCCTCGCGATCCTCCATGAGAAGACGGAGCACTTGAGCCATAGATGGCTCGGGTGGTGGGGGTGGTTCCCTTGCCATTCTGAATTTCCAGAATAAAACACACATTAATGATCCTACTTAGAAATTTTTAAAATAGGTTTTGAAAAAGGGTTCATCAAGCATACACAGATACATACAATTTTCAGCAAGACAATACTCCTAAGAAGACATGATTCCATCCCATAGCAAGGTTCCAAAAGCATCATCGCATAGTTCACAACCACAAAACACGGGCTGACATAGTTCTTACAATCATCCGGACACACACATGCTAACTAGACCACACAATCGCATCCAATTATCGCGATGGTTCGGTCCTAACCCAAAAGATACTACACAGCTATCTACTCCACGTCCACGGCAGCATCACTATCAAAGGGTGGCTCCTCGGGGTCCTCGTCCTCAAACATCACAGCTCCCGAGTCCTCACCGCCCTCGTCTCGCATGTCGTCGTCATCCTGCTCGCTCACAGGCTCCATATCCATGTCCTCTGTAAGGTCCTCATCCACAGGCAGGAGATCGTCATTCTCCTTGCTCAGGGCCTCCACCTCGCTCTCCAACTCGCTGATCCTCTCATCACGGGCATCAAGGGTCGACTTGAGCATGTCAACCATCCCGTCAAGCTGAAACCTGTAGAAGCGAGTAGTCTGGAGACGCGCAAAGGTGGAACGGCGCTCCTTGCGCTCTATCTTGAGCTCTGCCTGGGACTCCACTAAATGCTCCTCCGAGGTCTTGAACTTCAGCTCCACGGTCTTCAGCTTGTCCTGGGATGCCTTGAGTTGCGCCTCCAAGTCCTCAATCCTCAGCTGAGCTGCCGAGATCCGCACCTCAGCTCCGTCATGATTAAGACGGTGAAGATCACTCTCGAACCGACTAGTGACCAGCTGGGACTGGGTGTACTCGACGAGGAGTCCCAGCTCGGCCAAGTGGTTCCCGAAAGTGGGGTGGGGACGCGGTGGCACAGGGTTACTCTGCTCGTCCAAGCCAGAGTAAAACTCAAAGCGGCTGCCGCCCAGCTCGGAACTGTGAGCACAAACCAAGCGGGCAAGAGCCCTCTGCAGCACGATGACGAATGCTCCCATCTGAGTCGATGCAAGGGCATCCTGAATCAGCTCCTCGGCAAAAGGTGGCACCAATGGTCCTCGAAGGATGCACCTCACCGTCCAGGACATCTCATCTCCCACCATGGGCAGACAACGTCGAATCAGCAGCTCTGGTAGTGGACGCCTCAGGTGCCTAGTCAGCTGGAGTAGGTCGGCCTGGAACAGACGCGAAACTCCAGTGTCTGGCACCGCTCCCAACTGAATCGACGACGAGAACTCTCCGCTCATCTACACAAAATTTTAAATGGTGGTTTAATTAGTGAACGATGTACCAAATTTTAAACAGGTAAAATCATAAGATTTAATGCAGGTATAAAATTAATCAGTGAGTACTAACAGAAGGGAGGGAGGAGTAGCAGTATATACTGCACATTTTTAAGTATTTTTCTCCTAGCTATTAGAAAAAAAAAAGCGTGACGTCGACGCCCAACCTAACTAAAGTCTCCTAAGGTCAACGATGGCTCTGATACCAAGTCTGTAAGGACCCCTCGGACGAATCCGAGATGCCCACGTTATGTAAGAGATCACGATCCCAATGATCAGTGCATCGCAATCACATACCCAACATAGGTATCAAAGAGTTACATCATTCAAGTCGTACGAATAAAAGTCTTACAACACATAGACGGTCATACGACCCAAGTCAACAAACCTCGTCACGCAGGACGGAATTAACTACGATAGCGGAAGCTCGTGGCTAGCGCCGGCTCTTAACATCTCCAGATTCCCACAAGTGCAGTTGACCGGTGACAGCTAAGTGGCGAAGTCGTCGTCATACACCTCCTCCTCGATGTAGGCCTCCTCGTTGAAATCTGGACATTTGAATATCCAGGGACAGAGCCACATGAGTACAATTACGTACTCTCAAGACCACCTCTAGGCTTAAATTCTCATGATAATGCAAGAAAAACACATTTAGAGATAGAATTCTCTTCGCTGAAATGCGACATCTCTATATCTTTGTTGAAGAAAAACATTTAGAGATAGAATTCTCTTCGCTGAAATGCGACATCTCTATATCTTTGTTGAAGAAAAACATTTAGAGATAGAATTCTCTTCTCTTAGATATAGCAAGGACATATCCAAGTTCAAAACTTTCGTTTATAAAAGTTTATCAAAACACTAGGATAGGGGTAACCCTTTTTCCTTCCTTGAGGTCGGACTGGGTGTCTCCCCGAGATCAACCATCCTTGCCCAAATTCCGTACCTCCCAGGTACCACTTTATTTCCTCCTCGTTTTCCTTCGAAAACCTTCCTCTTTTTAAAACATAAAACATCCAGCATGCCTAGTGGGACCTTTCCAACCGTCCATGACCGCGGACGCGGCTATTCCAATAGATTTACACTCTGCAGAGGTTGTACACTTTCACCACAAGATTCGGATGGTCTGCCGTGGATCAACCACGGACTGTACAAAGACAGCATGCACACATCAGACGGCCAATCCTAAGTTCCACTATGTTGACGCTGGTACAAGAGTATCCTCTTCGAGTGGGTTTGTTCTCTCTGGCACCGAGTGAGCTAGCCGTATCGATCCGGTTTTCCCTAGTCTCACACCGCCACGACAAGAGACCCACCATTGCTTCCCGGTGGCACACGAAGTCCACACTCTGTATGCCCATCCCCTGGCAGCATTCGGTTCCGGGGACTCTAACCCCATCTAGCCCATTGAGGAATACTCGAATACCAACACCAACAAGCTTCCGTTAAGCCTCGTGCCCATTTTGAGGTAATGTGGTTGCACGGGTTAATTGTTCAAGCGGCAGCTAGGGTCACACTTTGTTTTTCAAAACACTTTCTTCTCCGACTACTCCCAGCAGCTCGGGTTTTCGCAAACACCTCTGATTGCTCGCAGCAACTCGGGTTTTAATAAAACACTTGCTCGCCGATTGCTCCCAGCAGCTCGGGTTTTCCTCCATAAAACATTTTTATCAAATAGGTCCCCATCCTATAGTTTTGAGGTAAGATAACAGAATATACTATTTGAAAACTTAATCTTCTTTATAGAGCCTTCAATGACAAGACTCATCAAGAAAAACTCTTTTTATAATACCTACAGCTAATCTAGTAGATAACTTTGGCCAAACAATATTTTGTAAAAATAATAGTTTTCGGGTGGCAAGGTGCCACAAAGAAGTAAAACATGCATTATTTTATTTTTGAAAACAAAGTATGCTTAATAAAATACTAGGAATCATTATAGTGGGGAGGTGGGCTTGCCTTGCTCAAAGTACTGTCCCTGGTCTTGTTCTTCAGCGCAGTCGTGCTCAGCTACCTCGTACTGTTCTTCCTCGGGTTGCGATTCTACCGTAACATGAAAATAAACGAGACTAACGTAAGTCCTAAAATGCGAGTTGATAACAATCTAAAGCATCTCAACAAACAACAAGCATCACCAACAGGAAACACAACTAATGCATTCAATAGTTATTAGGGGCTGTTTACATGTTTTAAGCATAACTCTTAAGGTACTGCTCCTACAATGAAACCCTTCTACCACATTACTCCTAACAATCATGGGGAACTCTGAAAATTAGCTGTGCATGAAAACTAATCACCAAACAAGAAATAAAAATCAGATAAGGGCTACTGATGTTAAACTTAAACAGAAGATAGGTTCAGTTTTATAGACCCCCTGAATGCACAATTAGCCTTTCTGGTGAGGTATGAGTTTCCTATTTAAGTGGAGATCTTATTTATCAAATTTGGATACTCCTAGCTCAAGTTATACCAGTTTTAAAATAAAGTATACTTCTGACCATTTTCTATGTGCAGAAAATAATAAGAATTATTTTGGGGTCAATCCAGTGGGGTGGGTTAGATAAAACCTGTGACTATCCCACAAAATTATCCTTAACATATTTTTATGGACATAGGTGGCTCCACCAATTAAAACTAGACATGTCATAATCTCTGAAATTTCAGAAATGCATTTTAAGGGATGATCTCCCTGTTTTCAGTGATTTATTCACTAAGAAATAAATAATTACAGGAAAAATTTACATTTGTAGGATATTATACCTCCAACACATATCTAACACTTCCAATTGTATTTACTTCAAAAAGTGTTTTTATTTAAGAGCTAAAAATCCCCAAACACCTACTGATGTCATTAATAGAGTAAAAATAACTTTTGCTAGATTAATCTCCTGCATGCGAGATTGACCAATATAGATAGAAATTTTTACAAGCTTTCCAACAGATCCAAGATTGCATGTTTTGGATTTACAGAACACAAGTTATTAAACAAATGGTGTAATATATACTTTTTGTTAGATCTATTTTAACACTCAACAGAAAACACATTTTGGAACAAGTCCAACGCCACATGGTTAAGAAAACGTGCATGCATGTTACAAAATTAATCTCATAATTTTATCTGATATAGATTTACCAGAAATGATTTAAAGCTAAGCTCTAGATTGACTGGAAAAATAACAGGAAAAAGGATAAAGGAAAAACAGGCCGAACGGCCAGATCTGGGCCAGATCGGCCCAGCGGCGAAGCAGAGCAGCGCGGGGCTGAGTTGGGCCGGCCCAAGCGCTGCGCGCGCGCCGGCGAAGCGGTAAGAGACCGTGGATCTGGGATCCAACAGTCCAGGATAGAACGGGCACGATTCAAAGACAGCCGCCGATTCGAAAATCGACGACTCCCGGCCATCGTCTTCCTCCCGACCGAGAAAAACACGAGCAGAGCTCGAGAAAGCGATGCCGAGCAAGGAGGGCTCACCAAGGGCTCGCGTACGGACGAGGGAGAGGTTGGAGGTGAACGCGGCGTCGAAGGGGAGCTCAGGGGTGGTCACAAAACTTGCATGTAACGCCAGAGTCCATGGCGGTGACGACGGCGTTCTCCTCGGGTCCTGGATGAACCCGGTGCTCTCGAGCTGCAACAGAGCCAAGGGAGGGGAGGGGAGTTAGATGCAGAAGACGGGAAGCCAGGGAACCAAAAATGGCGAGGAATGGCTGAGAGAAACGAGCGCTACGGCAGCTTCCTTTCGTCGGCCACCGAGGAAAATCTCCTCGTCTACAGGGCAAATGAGGGGGAGAACTTGGTGGTTTTCGCCGGGGAGGAGAGGAGTAGGATGGAGAGGTGCTAGGGAGGGAGAGAAATGAGCAGGGGAGAGGCTCGGGGTGGCTTTAACGAGTTCACCCGATCTAGGGTTGGCTCGGGCAGGAAAGAGGGAGGGGAGCGTCTCCTTTGCTCCTACTGGCTCAGGTGGGCGGTGGAGAGGTGACATGGGAGATGCTGGTCGGGATGACCAGCCCTAGCCAGTGAGAAGAGAGGAGAGGAGCTCGGATTGGGTGAAAAAGAAGAGAAAAGAGAGAAGGGAGAGGAGAGGTTGGCCCTAGTCCATGACAAGTGGGACCAGGGGTGAGGTTGCTGCTCTCCTCATCAGCAGGTGGAGTGGAAAAGAGAGAGAGAGAAATAAGAGGTGCAAGATTTGAGTAAATCTCACAATGAATTTAAAACCTAAGTTTTGAAAAATTCAAACATGACCCACAAAGATAAAAAGGGGCAACATTCCAAACTTACCTAATTTAAGAGAGGGTACTGAATTTACAAATGCCTAATTTAATTATCTCATTTAGCTTTTAAAGAAAAGAAAACTTTTGGTGATAAAGAAAGGAATCACTCAAATGGTCATGTTATTTTGATGACTACAAAAGCTAGTGGGATTGATATGCAAACAAGCTCTTTTGTGATAATTTAGAACAGGGTATGGAAGTATATGTGACCTAGATGGAAATGTTTCAAAGGCATGCCAAAAACCATTTAGGGTTTGCTTAATAATATCTACTAGTTTGGCTAAGTTTTAACAACCATGAAGATCCTAATAGTGGATATTTTATTTTAGTTGTTGTGGTTTGAGTGTTTTCAATTATCATGGAATGTTAGTGATACACAACAAGCATAAGGTGTGCAAGCAAATTAAATCATGACTCAAGATTCTACACACACAAAAGTCTCTGCAAGAGGTGAAAAATCTAGAATAACACCACAATGCTAAAACTAAGAGAATTGGGGTGTTACAGATAGCTAGTGGGCTTCGGCCCACTGGCTGGCCCGATTCTAATTTTTTTTCTTTTTGAAAATTCTTTTTTGTTTTTGAATCTTTTGAGTATAAAACAAAAACAATATTCAAAACTATATTAAAACTTATCAGAAAAATTCATTAAAATATTATTTGAAAAGCTTATGAAAAATAGATCTTTTTGACATTATTTTTGTCTAAAATAAAAATAGAATAAAAGGAACATTATTATCATTTCAAAATAACAATTTTAAAGGATATAGAGTCAATTTAAGTATATTTAATTAATTAAATTCAAATTTTATGTGATTCATATGACATGTTTAATGATAATGATGCATGGATGCAAAGTTTTAAATTTTTCTGAAAATTGGGATGTTACAAACCTAACCGCCCTAAGATGAATCTCGCCCTCGAGATTCGGATTGGCTAGCAAATAGGTGAGGGTGGTCTTCTTTAAGGTCATCTTCTCTTTCCCAAGTTGCTTCCTCTTCTGAATGGTGATTCCACTGTACTTTACAGAATTTGATGGTCTTGGTTCGGGTGACACGTTCTGCTGTCTCCAAAATCTTTATTGGTTTTTCTTCATAAGTGAGATAACTTTCTAGTTGTACTTCCTCTAGTGGCACCATATCTCTTAGCAGTGTTTCTGCCATTTCTGGGTGACATTTCTTCAGCTAGCTGACATGAAATACACTGTGAACCGCGGAAAGTGCTTCCGGGAGTTCCAATTCATAGGCGACCTCTCCTTTGCGGGATAATACCTTGAAGGGTCCAATAAATCTAGGGGCCAACTTTCCTTTGATTCCAAACCTTTTAACTCCCCGCATAGGTGAAACTCGGAGATAGACTCGGTCTCCCACTTCATACGTGACTTCTCTCCTTTTGGAGTCCGCATAACTTTTCTGTCTGGATTGTGCTATCTTTAAACGGTCCTTAATCAACCTGACTTTTTCCTCGGCCTCCTTGAATATGTCTGGGCCGAACAGACTACGTTCCCCGATGCCACTCCACAGTAGTGGGGTGGTGCACTTTCTCCCATACAGGGCTTCAAATGGTGACATCTCTATGCTCGCTTGATAGCTGTTGTTGTAAGAGAACTCGGCATATGGAAGGTTATCATCCCAGCTTGACTTATAATCTAGAGCGCATGCTCTCAGCATATCTTCTAGGATCTGATTTACTCTTTCTGTATGTCCATCCGTTTGCGGATGAAACGCTGTACTAAACTCCAATATAGTTCCCATAGACTCATGTAATTGATTCCAGAAATGGGAAGTAAACTGAGTACCCCTATCCGACACAATTTTCTTGGGAACACCATGTAGACACACAACTGAGTACTCCAATCCTCTTGATTTCTTTTACTGCTTTATCCTCTAACTGTGCTGTCTTGATTTTGTTAAGTAGAAGAGGTTGAACTTCTAAGGATGCTATGAATCCTTCAGGTACCACCTCTAACCGAAGGTCCTTAAACCCCTTACAAAGATCTTCCGGCAACTCCCCTGCCGTGAGTCCGTTTACATAAGTCTTACGGCTCAAGGCATCAGCCACTACGTTGGCTTTCCCTGGGTGGTACTGTAGACTTAAATCATAGTCTTTGATCAATTCTAACCATCTCCTTTGACGCATGTTTAATTCCTTCTAAGTAAAGAAATACTTGAGGCTTTTATGCTCCGTAAAAACTTCACATCTCTTTCCCCATAAATATGGCCTCCATATCTTTAGCGCATGCACCACAGAAGCTAACTCTAAATCATGAGTGGGGTAGTTTACTTCATGATTTTTGAGTTGTCTTGAGGCGTAAGACACCACTTTGCCTTCTTGCATCAATACGCTTCCTAGGCCGCGATATGAAGCGTCGCAATAAACCTGGAAGTCTTTCTCTAGATCTGGTAAGCATAAAACTGGTGCCGACACCAAGCGCTTCTTTAATTCCTGAAAACTGATCTCACAAGCTTCCGTCCACTCAAATTTCTTTCCCTTCTTCAGTAGTTCAGTCAAGGCCTTGGCAATCTTGGAGAAGTTTTCAATGAATCTCCGGTAGTACCCTGCCAGTCCTAGAAAACTTCGGATTTCTCCCACATTTTTGGGCGATTCCCAATTTGTCACAGCAGCAACTTTTTCAGGGTCCACTGCTATCCCATCTTTAGACACCAGGTGTCCTAGACATCCTACTTGTTTTAACCAGAATTCACACTTGTTGAACTTAGCATATAATTTATGCTCTCGGAGCCTTTGCAATACCATACGTAAATGTTCTTCATGTTCTTTGTGACTTTTGGAGTAGACTAAGATGTCATCGATGAAGATAACAACAAACTTGTCCAGAAAATCCATAAACACCTTATTCATCATATTCATGAAATAGGTTGGGGCATTGGTTAACCCAAAAGGCATTACCGTGTACTCATACGATCCATATCTTGTAACGAAAGCAGTCTTGGGTATATCCATTTCTCTGACTTTCATCTGAAAGTACCCTGATCTGAGATCGATCTTGGAGAAAACGACAGCCCCTTCTAGTTGATCAAACAGTTCATTTATTTTGGGTAGCGGATACTTGTTCTTGATTGTATGCTCATTTATGTCACGGTAATCGGTGACTAATCTCTGAGTACTATCCTTCTTCTTGACAAAAAGGATCGGGGCTGCCCAGGGTGATGAACTTGGACGGATAAAGCCTTTCTGCATAAACTCTTCCAGTTGTTTCTTGAGTTCTTTCAGTTCATCAGTTGCCATTGGGTAGGGCCTTTTAGCAATGGGTCCTATCCCCGGTTTTAGTTCTATGAGGAACTCTACATCTCTATCGGGTGGCATTCCTGGTAGTTCTTCCGGAAACACGTCAGGGTATTCCTTAACTATAAGGACCTCACCGAGACTAACCCCCTTAAGATAATTAAGCCTAACCTTCTTTAGTTCAAACTTTGATCTAAAGTTGATCTTCGAGCCTTCTGGAGTGGTGAGAGTGATGGTTCTATTTGCGCAGTCTATGATTCCTGCATAGCGTGTCATCCAATCCATACCTATGATAACATCCAGGCCTTGTGTTTCCAGGATGATCAAGTCCGTAGGAAACTGATGCTTTCCAATCTTCAGACTCAACTGTCTACAGCCAGAGGTTACTAGCATCTCTCCGCCCGGCGAGCTTACTCTAATGGGGCTTCCTATATTTTCCACTACTAACCCATGTTTGTTTACAAAAGCTCTTGAAATGAAAGAATGCGATGCTCCAGTATCAAATAAAACTAATGCTGGGCATGAATTTAGCAAGAACGTACCAATGACAGCATCAGGTTCATCGTACACTTCTTCCACATTGATGTGGTTCACCTGTCCTTTCTGGAAGGGATTGGGCTTGGCAGCTTCTGTGGCCTTCTTTTCGGGGCAGTCAGTGGCGTAGTGACCCTTGTTATTGCACTTGAAGCATAGGACTTGGCTGATATCTTTCTTATATTCGGGGTTTGGGTGATGTTGTCCATTGTTGTGGCCAGCATTTCCATTTCCCTTGTGATTCCCATTGTTTCCCTTGAAACCACCACTATGGTTGTGACCATGATGTTTATGGTTGCTTCCTCCACTAGGATAGTGACCAGGTTTATAACTCTGGTTTGCATCTTGAGGGAAAGATCTCTTGAAAGAAGTCTCAGAATGGGGTTTGTGAACATTCAACTTTCTCTTCCTATTTTCAGCCTTCTTGATGTTATCCTCTAGTATGATAGCCTGATCTAGGAGAGTCTGATAATTTGGGGCGTATGCCACTGTCAAAGGGATCTTCAGCTCGTCACTCAGCCCATTTAGGAATTTTGCCTTCCTCTTTGCCTCGGTGTTAATGTCTTCAGAGGCATAACGGGAAAGGGCATGGAAATCAGCCATGTACTCCTTAAGGCTCCTGTTTCCTTGTCTCAGGGTTCTGAACTCTTCCTGCTTCAAGTTCATAATGCCCGAGGAGATATGAGCATTACGAAAACCTTCCTTGAAATTTTCCCAAGTCATGGTTTCTAGTGGGTGGGTGATTTGATAGGTTTCCCACCACTGGATCGCTGGTCCTTCCAACAGATGAGTGGTGAACCTCACCTTCTCGGTTTCAGTACATTCACAAGTCACGAGATCCCTGTCCACTGAACGCAGCCAGTCATCTGCCACAATGGGTTCAGTTGCAGTGGAGAACTTGTTCGGTCGGAGTCTCAGAAATCTGGTAAGTCTATCCACATGGGGGGTGGTGGCGGAGGCGGGTTGTGGTTGTTGTTGTTGTTGTTGTTGTTGTTGGTTGCCGCAATGAACTGGGTCATCATAGTCATTAGCTGAGCTTGAGCAGCCATCAACTGTTGTATAGCATCATTGTTGTTGTGGTCGTTGTTGTTGTTGTTGTTGTTGTGATCGGGCGTACGACGGGGAGGCATCTGTGATTTGTAGAGGTGAGTTTTTTAGACGGAAAGGTCTAATGAGAAAGATTACCCCAACAAACAAACAACCTAAGGAACAAAACAAACATCACACAACTCAAAACTTTGGATAAATCAGACATGAGAGTTTTGGAAAAATATAGCGTGAGGTTCCTCGGAATACAATGGAAGGTACTGCCTTATCACAAGTTGATAGGTCAATACAAGACTAAGATAACGATGAGGTGTAAATAAATGGTAGTCTCGCTAACGAACTACTCGACCATGTCGTCTTCTTCTTCTTCAATTTCCGGAATCTCGATTCCTTCATTGTCGAGTACTTCCCTTAGTTCCTTCACTTCTTTCTCCAGGGCAGAGTTCTTCTCTTGCAGTTCCCTTTTCTCGGTACGAAGACGCTTGAGCAAGTCACTATCAGCTTCAAACTCGACTTTATTGCTCTCGAGTTCTGCCTTCTGTTCTCTGATAGTCTTGTTTTTCTCTTGAACCCTTTTCTCCCGTCTCTTGTATTTTTCCTCTTGTGAAGCAAACTTTTCTTCTTGGGCCTTAGCCACTTCCTCTTGACCTTTTATCTTTTCCTCGTTCTCCTTGAGTAAGGCACACAACTCATCGTTCTTTAGAAGTTCAGTGCGTCTATCCTCATAAAGTTCTGTGACGAGGACCTCCAACTCCTGGAAATACAGACTAAGGGGCTTTGCTTTGCCTCTATCTCCAACATCAAAGAGGTATGGTTCTCCCTCCTCGTTTCTCCTTCCAAAGAAAATGGAGTAGTGGCCCCTCAACTCTGGGCTATAGCGTCCGCAGAGACGTCCAATCAGGTCCTGCATCACGAGATTGAGTCCTTTTTCTTTGGAGTCACTACCCATTTTGATTTCTAACGGGGGCTCTTCTCCGTGTCCTGGCCGAGTTGCTTTTATTCCCCAACCGCCCTCCTTGTTAAACTTCTTCAGGATGAAGCCCTTAACTTGAGGTAGCGGTAAACCTATCTTCTCGCCGATGTCGAGAAGGTAGCAGCCAAAACGGGTGTCCTCGAAGTCCTCCGCAGTGGTGAAGTGGAAGCTCGTCATCCTTTAGGAAGAAAGAAAAGAATTTAAAACAAGAAATGTGTAAGGTAAGGAGGTACTAGTCATAAGTGTATTATTAAATTAGAGTCAAAACGAAGTCAAATCTCAATGTGATCAACAAATATAAACAACTCTTTGTAAATTGGATATTCACTATAGTGAGAGAGACAGACACCCGGCCAGCCACTTAAGTGTCGAACAGGTCTCATGTACGCGGACATGTAAGGTTTGTTTCCAGGCCGCTTCATCTCACTATGCCGCTAGGATCCAAAAATACTTAAGTAGTTAATACTATGATCAAAGGTTTTTCCAATCCTAAGGGCTCGAACCTACAGGCAACACAGTGCTCTGATACCATCTGTAGTGTACCTGCACCTAAAATATGGCAGATACCTGTGTATAGTGCAAATCCCTGGATCGATTCGTTTGCACACACAGTTACGATGTAATATCACAACAAAGTATCAATTTATTACAACGCTGATCCAGACTAGGAAAATATTCATTACAAATTTGCATAGCATACAACTAGCAGTACACAGAGTAAACAACGGAAAATTTATTCTTCATGGAGTCCCCAATCATCATCATGTGCCACAGGCGAGCATGTTGGTTGAAGACTCGAAACCCTTAGTAAAACTTTCACTCATCATCAGGACAGTCTGCAATAAGATATATATTGCAACAACGTGGGTCAGAACCATTAAAATGGAACTGGCAAGTGACACTATGGTGGACACTTAGAGGAATAACTCTATGACCTATATGCTTATTTGGCTGGTGGAGCTCAAGGCTATTTTGCAGAAAGCAAGTTTTTCCCTAACCTTTTTGAAAACACTTTTCTTCTATTCGAGACATCCGTGGCATGAAATCCACTGTCTCATTCTACCCTTGTTCACCCATCAAGTTTTTTTTAATTTATAAGTTGGAATGGTGGAATCCTCCGTTGGCATCCTCGTTCAGCTGCTCAATTGTCCGTTTCCGGGGACACGGCTAAGTACTTAGATTTTAACTCTGCAGAGGTTGTGCACGTTCACCATTGTACCCATTCAACCCAGGTTACCCTTTTCACACCATTTGTGATAAGGAAAGGAAAGAATGAGACGAGATCTTTCAGACGCATTTTCCCTCCCACTCTGGCCTGATGCGCTCCACCTACAAATCCTCTACCACCACCTGTCAGGCCGGGAAGAGTCCACGCAGCTTAATTGATCAAGCCAGAGCCCATATTGGCAATGGCTGCACGAGAAGCAATCTTCACTTGGAGTTCTTCAGATTCCTTTGCCCCTGGGTGGCTTTCCACAAGTGAATATTCCACAGGTAAAACCCCTGGGAACAACACTCAACTCATACAGCCAAGCAACCAACTTCCACCCAGGTGTTTGATTAAAACTTAGTAGACTTATCTTTTTCATCAAAATAGTTTTTGCATACCATCACTATTCTACTAAGTAATTTCATAGGAACCTAGACACAGGAATAAAGAGATCTATCATGTCTTGCATAGTAATGCTATCCTACACATGCTTATAGAAAAATACTCTACTCATGCATTAAAATAATAGGACTTTTATGGGGGTGTGCCACTTGCCTTGGCAATCGGGAGTGCAGCAGTTACAGTTGCAAAGATTCTCGTTTCCCTCCGAATAGTCTAACAAAGAAATAAACAGCCACACATAAACACACAAGCAAAGGTTCACACAATGAAGATATATGCTATGCATGAGATGAGATGCAACAATTTATTTCCAAATATATGCATGAATAAATTTTTTATTTGTTTCTATTATTTAATCATGAGTAAAGGGTTAATGACAAGGACTTTAGTTCACTTAAATAAATTTTCAAATCAAATTTTGTAAAAATGACATTTGGGCAGAGGGCATCTAAACAAGTTGTTAGCAATTTGATTTACTCAAAAATAAATTTTCTAACTAAAGTTATGTTAAAAACACTTAAACTACTCTAAAAAATATTTGAAAATTTTGAATGTGTCAAAACAGAAAATTAATGAATCCAAAGTGTTCTAATGGTTCTAAGGATTTCAAATATATAAAAATATTTAAATTTGGTTAAACAGATAAAAAGTAATGATGAAAACAGTGTGCATGGGGTTTTCTGCAAAACTGCCAAATTAAAAGATTTAATATAAATTCAGAAAATAAAATCTGACGTGGTGCTGACGCGGCGTACCGTTTCGTAGTTTTAAGTGATCTAATCCTAGCCGTACACGGGAGATCTAACGGTCTAGATTAAAACGACCAGAAGCGAGCGGCGCGGCCGGCCGGAACCCTAGCTCGAGGCGTGCCCGCGGCGGTGCCATCGCCGGAGTTGCTCGCTTCGCACGCCCTACTGCCTATGAGGACGAACGAGTCATACCCGTGCGTGGAGGAGGTCGAGGCGGGGACGATGGCGAGGTGGTCGACGATGGAGTGCTCTGTCGCGCCCGAATATGCTCGTCGGAGTCGTGCTCGGCGGCGGTCCTCTTCGGGCGTGGATGGAGACGATGTTCTGCTGCCCGAGAAGACGCAAAAACTTATCAAAATGATGTGCGAGGTCAAGATAGACCAGAAGGAAGTGGAGAGAGGGCTTGAGAGGGACGCGGCTCACCGGAGTTCGTCGAACTCGCCGTCGGTAACGGCGGGGCTCGGGGGGTGCTCTTGGGCGGCCTGGTGGCTCTCGGGAGGTGGTTCTTGGGGCAAAAGAGAGAGGGGATCGAGGGGATCTTATAGCAGGAATCGGCGACGTAAATGAGTGAGTAAATCGTCGGGAATCAATCGAATTGATTCGGCCGTTTCTCGGCTAGGTCGTGGGTGTGATTTGGGGCGAGCCGTTGCAGCGAGAGGGATGACAGGTGGGGCCCACCTGTCAGCGAGTGAGCGCGCGCGTGCGGGCGGGGAAGGGCCGCTGGCGGGCTGGATTGCATCGCGCGCGCTAGATAGCTAGTGGGCTTCGGCCCACTGGCTGGCCCGATTCTAATTTTTTTTCTTTTTGAAAATTCTTTTCTGTTTTTGAATCTTTTGAGTATAAAACAAATTCAAAACTATATTAAAACTTATCAGAAAAATTCATAAAAATAATATTTGAAAAGCTTATGAAAATAGATCTTTTTGACATTATTTTTGTCTAAAATAAAAATAGAATAAAAGGAACATTATTATCATTTCAAAATAACAATTTTAAAGGATATAGAGTCAATTTAAGTATATTTAATTAATTAAATTCAAATTTTATGTCATTCATATGACATGTTTAATGATAATGATGCATGGATGCAAAGTTTTAAATTTTTCTGAAAATTGGGATGTTACATACACTTTGGTGGACACTTAGTGGAATAACTCTTATAACCTATATGCTTATTTGGCTGGTGGAGTTCAAGGCTATTTTGCATAAAGCCAATTTTTCCTAACTCTTTGGAAAACAAACTTATTAACATCATAATTGGCAACATTGGTTAACCCAGGTGAGACAAAAGATATCTCGTCCTTAGGTACACCCTCAGGTGAAAACCCCCACATTCAATGGTCCTAAGTATAGTAGAAACTATCTTAGGTGAAAAACCCCCATGAACATGGTCCTTAGTAGTCCACTGTTGTTTACTTATCAAAATTTTATTAGGAAATTAGAATCTTGGGATTCCTCCATTGTCCTTGATCAGCTGCAGTCTTCACTTGTAAAACTTCTCCTAGAGTTCTTCACTTTCTTCTCCCATTATTCCTCACATCCCTTTGTTCCTGGGTGGCCTTCCACAAGTGTGCTCTCAGGTGAGAACCCCCATGTTCATGATACTAAGTATAGTAGAAACTATCTTAGGTGACAACCTTCATGGACATGGTCCTGAGTAGCCACTCAACATAAGCCAAACGACCAATGCACCCAGATGATTCATTAACTTAGTGGATGTGCACTCCCAGGTGAAAACCCCCACATACTATGATCCTAAGTATAGTATAAACTATCTCAGGTGAAAACCCTCATAGACATGGTCCCGAGTAGCCACTTAAGATTTTGCTAAACCTTTCATCAGTTGCATAGCATCAAAACTCTACTAAGTCATTTTATAGGTACCTAGACACAATGGAATAGGGAATTCTAAACATGTCTTGCATAGCAATACTACTAAGTCATACACATGCTTAGGAAAATATTTCTACTTATGCATATAAAAATACTTGGGAATTTATGAGGTGTGCCACTTGCCTTTGGATGTTGTCTTTGCTCACAAATTCTTTACAACGTTAATCAAGTCTCTCCGTTCAATCTAAACAATATAGACATGCAACAATACAACAATCAACATAAGACACAACTACACAATGCTTACAAACACATACCTAATGAACGAACAAGTTTTATGAAACTTCTAAGGAAAAAATTATGTTTATGCATGATGTGTAAAATATTTCTAAGGGCTAGAGATGCATGCCATGCCATGAAAATCTTTTAAGTTATTGCAAGGCGATTAGGTTGGTCAAAAATGACTAAGGACTAAGGTCATAAGTTGGATAAAATAACTTTGTTATAATTCTTCTTGAATAAGCACTCTAATGACTTAGTCATGATGTGCATAAATACTTAGAGAAAATACTAACTCTATTCTTCAAGGTGATCAACAATTATTATTAACTCTTTTTAAATTGGATATTCACTATAGTGAGAGAGACAGACACCCGGCCAGCCACTTAAGTTGTGGAACAGGTCTCATGTACGTGGACATGTAAGGTTAGTCTCCAGGCCGCTTCATCTCATTATGCCGCTAGGATCCAACAAACTTCAAGATGGTAATAACATGATCAAAATTGTTTATGTCTAAAGTGAAAGTCAAGACTAGGAAAGAGGGAAAAGATAGAAAGAAGGTTGTAGTTGGTCTTCCAGGCTTCATCTCCAGACTTGTAACTTTCTCCTTGGTGATGTCTTGATTGAATTCTTTGATAGACTTGATAATTCTTTAGACTTGATGATTCTTGTATCATCGAGGCTGGTCTTGGATTTAACTTAGTCTTCATGAAGTCTCATAGGAGAAGGGAGAAAAGAGAGAGAGGAAGTAAGACTTAGAAAATATTTCTAGTTGGTCTTCATGAACTTTTTCTTGATTTTCTTCTAAGTGCTTCTACTCCTGGAAGATACTTCTGAAGTATTGTTTTGGCTAAGTCCTTCATTGGCCTCCCAGCTCCATGTTGAAAATCCGAAGTGTCTAAGTGCATAGCACTTTACCAAAAATGCTAAGTTGAAATTGTCCTAACTTAGAGAAAATGAGGGAGGGGTTTTCCTATGAGGAATATAACTATATAATAAAATATGTTTGCATGCAATGCACTTTTTAATCATAAGAAACATCATACTAATTTTTGTGATATTTATAAAGTATGCATAAAGCTTATAAATGCAATTTAATTAACTTCTACTTTTGCAAAATATTATAAAAAGAATAAATATAAGATTAAAATTTTCTGTGATTAATTTTTTTATATATAATAAATTTTATAAATGATGTTAATAGACAGAGGGAATTTAAATAAATTTATAGCAATTGGATTTAATCAAAAATAATGTTTCTATTAATACATATGTCAAAAACAGTCAAACTATTCAAATTAAAACATACAACTATTAAATTATGAAAATAATACTAAAAAATATTTTGCAACAGAGGCATCATATTACACATTTTATAAAGTTTCTAAACCAATTTTATTTGCAATTTTTGGAATTATAGATTTAAACTTATGACAAATATACTCAAATCCACCATTTGAAATTAGAATAATTTATACTAAGTCAAATTTGAAATCTAGCAGGTCTAAAATATTCTACACGTCAAGGGCTTTCTGAATATATAAAGTTTGTTACATTTGGCCAAACCAATAAAAAGTTATAATAGATCAAAGATGCGGGGGCTTTTTTGTAAAACTATCATTTAATTATATTCGGAACATAAAACAGAGAAATGTCTGGCCACATGGCGGGCTGTGATTGGCTGGGCTCAGGCTCGGATGGCTTGGCTAGGCTTAAGTCGAGCCGCGGCTCGGCTCGGCTTCTTTGAATCTGGATTGTTAGATCCAGATCCGAAGGATCATATCGATCTGTACCGGTTCACCTAAGGGTTCTAATCTTGACCTTTAAAAGCTTATCCGAAGGCTCACCGTGGGTGTCCAGGAGGTGGCGGCACATCTCGCCGGAGAAGAGGACGACGGCGACGGCGGCGCGGCCTTGGACGCTCCGGTCGATGTGGTGTGGCCCCGGCCTCGGGAATACGACGGCGCGATGCGACTCGGCACGAGGAAGATGAATATTGCCCTTTCGTCGAGCAGTGCGTCCGGGAGTCGTGTGGGGATGCGGCCGGAGGTGCGGTGTGCTCCGACGTACTCGGGTCGTGGAAGAACTCGCGGCTTCGGCTGTGCAAGAACAAGTACGAGGGTCAGTGAGGTGTGCGTTGGCACGGCGAAGAGGAAGGAAGGAACCACGGGCTCGGACGAGGGCTTCCCATCGCTGAAATCGAAGAACTTGGCCGTGGTCTTAAGGAACTCCGGCGAGCCATGGTGGACAGCCTGGCGACGCAAATAGGTTAGGGCGAGAGGGGAATGATAGGGGAGGTTGAGGGGGTTCAAGTGGGGCAGAGAGGGGGTCGTTAATCTCGCTAAACTCTCGCACGCGGTGGAGGGAATCACGGACCGAAACGGCCGGGAGAGATTGCCGGAGGTTGAAGAAGACAGGTGGGTCCCGCTTGTCAGGTTTTTCTCCTTTTCTTTTCTGATTTTTCTTTTTCCTTATAACTTTTGATTTAAGACTCCAAATCAAGTCGAATAAATTTCTAAAAATTTGTAAAAACAATATCTTTGTGTTAAACCAGTTGTGGGCATGTTTTGAATACTTTTGAAAAATCATATTTTGAAATATTGGTTAAATACAAATTTAACACTTTATGTTAAATTTGAAAATATGGTTTAAATAATTTTATTTTTGGAAAAATAAATTTATAAAATTATAATACTATATAGGTTTTGGATTTATGTTATTTAAACTCATATTCCAATATTAAATCCTTTTAAGCTTTAGTAGAATATTAAATAACATATTACAACTATATGAAAAAGTGAACTATGATGTATTCATTTTTAATTCAAACTACTTTGTGCACCATTAAGTTTTAGATTATGATAAATCCTTTGGAATCCCATAAAATACTTTTGGTAAATAGTCTAAATTTATTTCATTTCTTATATTGAATATATTCATGAAAATCTTTTTATGTTTTGAAAATTAATGAAAATCATTTAAGCAAATGAAATGTTTATTTGGATAATTCATTAATTATATAATCTATGAAGTTTTACATTTATAACTATAGACTTAACTTTCCAAAACAATGTGTTGAACTCAAGTAAGGGAATGAAAATCATTTGGCAATTATACCATTTTAATTATTCTTGAATTTCTGAATAGATATGGCTAAGTGGTTGAAATCAATTACTTATGAGGAAACTATTTTATTACAATAAAATGGTTTGAAGTTTGTAAAACATTTGTCAATTTATATATTGAGGTTTAAGAAATACAATGGATAATAAAATGTTTTACTTGAAACAACTTTTGAAAATAATGATACATTGATATATTTGAAATAATAAACTTTTTCAATATGCTTAAAGTCTTTTATAGTTGGTTTTCTTATGCATTTTAATATTTTATTTTAATCCAAACAAAAGTTTTAAATTTTAGTGATTTTTAAACATTCCAAAATGTTGGGATGTTACAACTCCACAACAATGGGGTTGTGCATTTCTTTCCATATAAGGCTTCAAACGGTGCCATCTCAATGCTGGCTTGGTAACTGTTATTGTAGGAGAACTCAGCGTAAGGTAGATTATCATCCCAGCTAGATCCATAATCGATCGCACAAGCTCTTAACATATCCTCTAAAATCTGATTTACTCTTTTAGTCTGACCATATGTTTGCGGGTGAAACGCCGTACTGAATTCCAATCTGATTCCCAGTGATTCATGCAACTGCTTCCAGAAATGAGATGTGAACTGGGTTCCTCTATCAGACACGATACTCTTAGGAGCGCCATGAAGGCACACAATTCTCTTCATCTAAATATCAGCTAACTTAGCACTTGTATAAGTGGTCTTCACGGGTATAAAGTGAGCTATTTTTGTAATACGGCAAAAAATAACCCAAATGGAATCATAACCCGATTTTGTCATTGGTAAACCGGTGATGAAATCCATCCCAATAGAATCCCACTTCCAGTCCGGCACTTTCAAAGGTTGTAAAAGTCCTACTGGTTTCTGATGTTCTGCCTTTACTCGACTGCATACATCACACTTAGGATATATTCTGCTATTTCTCTCTTCAGATTGTGTCACCAAAATCTCTCCTTCACATCCATATACATCTTGGTATTTCCGGGATGAATGGAATAAGGTGTCTCATGGGCTTCTTGCAGAATTAACTTCCTAAGATCAGGGTCATTGGCCACACATACACGTTTTCCAAACCACAAAATCCCTTGCTCATCCTCATGGAATCCCTTAGCTTTTCTTGCTCTCAGATTGACTTTCATTTCTTCTATTTCCTTGTCTCCCTTTTGAGCTTCACGTATCTTGTCTATCAAAGTTGGTTGTACTACTAGTGAGGCTACAAAATCTTCTGACACTACTTCCAGTCGGAGGTCCTTGAATGCCTTGCATAAATCCTCGGGTAATTCTCCTGCCGTGAGGCCATTCACATATACCTTACGACTCAGGGCATCTGCAACCACATTTGCCTTTCCCAAGTGGTATTGGAGACTTAGATCATAATCTTTAATAAGTTCCAACCATATTCGTTGTCTCATGCTCAATTCCTTCTGAGAGAAAATATACTTCAAACTTTTGTGGTTAGTAAATACTTCACATCTTTTCCCCGTCAGATAGGGTCTCCATGTCTTCAGGGCATGTACTACTGAGGCTACCTCGAGATCGTGGGTAGGGTAATTTGCTTCATGTTTCTTGAGCTGTCTAGAGGCATAAGATGCCACTCTGCCTTCCTGCATCAGTACACTTCCCAGGCCTTCGCGTGATGCATCACAGTACACTTGGAATTCCTTCTCTAAATCAGGTAAGCATAGAACTGGGGCTGAGACTAGACGTTTCTTCAGCTCCTGAAAACTGGCTTCACATGCCTCAGTCCACTCAAACTTCTTCTCCTTCTTCAATAATTCCGTCAAAGCTTAGGCAATCTTGGAGAAGTTTTCAATGAATCTTCGGTAGTATCCTGCTAGACCAAGAAAACTCCATAATTTCTCCCATATTCTTTGGCGGCTCCCAATTTGTTACGGCTGAAACCTTTTCAGGATCCACTATACCTTCCTTGGACACCACATGGCCTAGAAATCCGACTTGTTCTAACCAAAACTCACATTTGCTGTATTTGGCGTACAACTTTTGTTCACGTAGTCTCTGTAATACCAGACGCAAATGCTCTTCATGTTCTTTGTGACTCTTGGAGTAGATTAAAATGTCATCTATGAACACTACCACAAACTTATCCAGAAAATCCATGAACACTTTATTCATCATATTCATGAAATAGGCTGGAGCATTGGTTAATCCAAAAGGCATTACGGTGTACTCATAAGAGCCATATCTCGTAACAAATGCAGTCTTGGGTATATACATTTCTCTAACTGTCATTTGGAGGTACCCTGATCGAAGGTCGATCTTTGAGAAAACACAAGCACCTTCCAGTTGATCAAATAATTCATTAATCTTGGGTAGCAGGTACTTGTTTTTCATAGTTTGCTCATTTATATCCCTATAGTCCGTGACTAGCCTCTGGGTTTGATCCTTCTTTTTAACAAATAAGACTGGTGCTCCCCATGGCGATGAACTTTGACGGATAAATCCTTTATGAATGTGCTCCTCTAGTTGCTTCTTGAGCTCTTTTAGTTCATCGACGGCCATAGGATATGGTCTTTTAGCTATTGGTCCAGTACCTGGTTTCAGTTCAATGAGGAATTAAACATCTCTATCGGGTGGTATTCCCGGTAGTTCTTCCGAAAAAACATCTGGGTATTCCTCGACAATAAGCACATCACCAAGGCTAACCCCCTTAAGAGAATTTAGCCTAACTTTCTTTAGTTCGAAAGTTGATCTGAACTTAATCTTCCTTTTTTCTGGGGTGGTGAGGGTGATTGCTCTATTTGCATAGTCTATGATACCTTCAAAACGTGTCATCCAATCCATTCCTATGATAACATCCAGGCCTTGGGTTTCTAGGATGACTATGTCCGTCGGAAAGATGTGCTTACCAATCTTTAAGTCTAACTGTCTACACCCAGAATTTACTATCATCTCTCCTCCAGGTGAACTTACTCTAATAGGTTTTTCTACACTTTCCTCAGCTAGCCCATATTTGTTTACAAAAGCTCTTGATATGAATGAATGCGATGCTCCAGTATCAAATATACATAATAATGCTGGCAAAGAATTGAGCAAGAACGTACCAATCACAGCATCAGGTTCATCATGAACTTCTTCCACATTGATGTGGTTCACTTGTCCCTTCTGGAAAGGGTTGGGCTTGGAATTCTCATCAGCCTTCCTCTCTGGGTAGTCAGTTGCATAATGCCCCGTCTTCTTGCACTTGAAGCAAGTCACATTAGACAAGTCTTTCTTCCCTTCATAGTTAGGACGGTGATGACCATTTCCATGATTATGGCTATGGTGATGGTTTCTGTTGAATCCACCATTATTTCCTTTGTATCCTCCATTACTTCCTTTGTATCCTCCATTGCTTCCTTTGTATCCTCCATTATGGTTATGACCATGATGCTTTTGGCCATTACCGTTGTTGGAGTGATTCCATGGTTTATGGCCACTGACTTCAGAGGTGTGTTGTCTCTTGTGTGTCCCTTCAGAATGAACCTTACTTGCATGAATTTCCTCTTCCTGTTCTCTTCCTTTCTTATGTTGCTGTCCAACGTGATTGCTTGATCCAGCAGAGCTTGATAGTTAGGAGCATAGGCCACAAACAAGGGTATCTTCAGTTCTCCCTTAAGTCCATTGAGGAATGTATCCTTCCTCTTAGCATCAGTGTCAATGTCTTCTGGTGCATACCTTGATAGCATACAGAAGTCATCCATATACTCCTTCAGAGTTCTACCTCCCTGCCTCAAGCTGCGAAATTCCTGTTTCTTCAGATTCATTATGCCAGAGGAAATGTGAGCATTGCGAAAACCCTCCTTGAAAGCATCCCAAGTCATGCCATCTAGAGGATGAGTCACTTGATAAGTCTCCCACCATAGTGCAGCGGGTCCTTACAACAGGTGTGCAGTGAACCTCACCTTCTCGTCCTCGAGACACTCACAAGTTACTAAGTCCTTGTTGACTGAGCGAAGCCAGTCAACGTTCACTATTGGTTCAGTAGCAGAGGAGAACATATTAGGCCTAAGCCTTGGGAATCTAGCAAGTCTGTGCACTGGAGGTGGTGGTGGTGGAGGTGGCGGGTTGTTGTTGTTGTTGTTGTTGTTGTTGGTTGCTGCAATGAACTGAGTTATCATAGTCATCAGCTGAGCCTGAGCAGCCAGCAGTTGTTGCATGGCATCATTGTTGTCGGGATCACGACGAGGAGGCATATGTGGGGTTTTTTAGCATGGATGAGTAAAGATAGATAGAACTAAAAGAAGGAAATTCCTCCCCATGAATAAAACAACCAAGTCAAGAAAACAACAAACAATAAACAACTTAAAACTTTTCTTCTTTAGTAATTCGATAAAAGACATTCTAGGTTGATTAAATAAAACGACAGAGTCTGCAACCAAAACATTCTAACATTGTCATACCACAAGTTGGAGATCAATGTTTCAAAAACGAGGATAAAACATGGTGGTCCAACTACTATGTCTAAAATTCGTCCATGACGTCTCCTTCATCTTCATTGACCTCCTCGATGGTGATGCCTTCCTTCATGAGGATCTCATTGTGGTCGTTCACCTCCTTCTCTAAAGCTTCGTTCTTCTCCTATAACATTGTCTTCTCACGGTGCAGAGTCTCGATCGCTTCCTTCTCTAGGGATTCAATCTTCTCTTGTAGCATTCTCTTCTCACGGCGTAGAGTCTCGATCAAATCTCGATCACCTTCGAACTCGACGTTGTTTCTCATAATTTCATCCTTCAAGTTCTCGATCTCCTTGTTATTGTCTCTAATTCTCTTCTCTTGATTTTGGAACTTCTTCTCTTGAGCTCGGAATTTCTCTTCCTGAGCGTTGGACACTTCTTCTTGGGCGTCCTTCTTCTTTTGAGTCTCTTTGACTTGTGCCATTATTTCATCATTCTTCAGCAGCTCATCGCGCCTATCCTCTTCTAGTTGCCAGAGGTGAATTTCTAAGTCTTGAAGATAAGGGTGCAAAGGTTTTGGTTTGTTATTGTCTTCCTCCTTAACAAGGTAGGTATCCCATCTTCGTCACCTTGGCCTAGGTTATAAAAGTAGTGCTCTTTTAACTCCTCCTGGAATTGCCAGCAAAGTCGTCCTATTAGCTCCTACGTGACGAGATTCAGTCTTTCTCCAAGGAGTCACTAATCGACTTGTACTGGATGTCTTCGGTCTTGGGTTCAGTCTGGCGCCCTTGTTGAAAAAGGCGAACTCCCTATAAGTCTTCTTTTTTGAAGTGCTTCTGCTGACTTGCCTTGATGATCGGTGTTGGTAGCGCCAGTAATTCCACTATATCCATAAGGTATCTTCCAAAACGCATGTTCTTGAAGTCCTCCGCGGTTTGATACATGAAGAACGACATCCTTAAGTTATAAGAGTAAACATTGTTAAAACGGAATACATAAGGTAAGAAGTACTAGTCATGGTGTAATTAAGTACTTAGCAGAAATAAGGGTTCTATTTTACAAGGTGATCAACACTATTTTCAACTCTTTGTAAGTTGGATATTCACTATAGTGAGAGAGACAGACACCCGGCCAGCCACTTATAATTGTGGAACATGTCTCATGTACGCGGACATGTAAGGTTAGTCCCGAGCCGCTTCATCCCACTATGTCGCTAGGATCCAACATACTTCAAAGATGGTAATATTATGATCAAAAAAAGGGGCTTATCCATTTTGTAGCGCCCCATCTTTTATATAAAGCTGGAACACCTGTGTTAAGTGCTAGTCCCTGGATCACTGCCTGCACGACAGTACAAAATAATACAACGAGATCCAAAAATAGCTAAGCATAGCTTTATTACAAAGTGCATAGCCATGAAGGCTAGCTAGAATATTCAGAGTTCACAACAAAAGCAAATAGCAATGAGCCTCATCTTCAAGCATGCGCCACAGGCAGACATGTTGGGTGTAGACTCGAGTCTAAACTTATTCTTCATCTGAAGTACCTGCACATTTGAATATGCAGCCCCCGAAGGAGGTCAATACAATGAAGAATTGGCAAGTGACTATGGTGGATAATTAACGACAAGTATAATTCTATATGTATATTTGGCTATTTGGAGTTGTAGGCTACTTTGCAGAAAGCCAGTTTCTCCTATCTTTTGTAAAACACTTTTGTTTCTCAAAGACTTGGCACCAAGGGATGAATCCCAAGTGCACCATCATTTCTTTCCTTAGTCATTTTTTTCTTCACGAAAAACGGTGTTGAGATTCTTCCGTCCATCCTTGTCCAGTTGCTCGAAGTAGTCCATCACCGAGGACACGGCTAAGTACTCAGATTGTTGACTCTGCAGAGGTTGTGCACTTTCACCTTTAGACTCAATTAACCCAGACATCCTATACACGCAGAGTGCATTAAGGAAAGGAGAGAATTGAGACAAGAACTTTCAGAAGAAGAATTCAACCATACTAGAAAGACCCGTTCCACCTACAAACTCTACATCTGCTTGTCAAGCTGATAGGTTGAACTCTCACAACTTAATTGTTCTAGACAGAGCCCATAGTCAAAAGGCTGCACGGGAAGCATCTAAACTTGGAGGGACTTAGTAATCTCTTTGTTCCTGGGTGGCTGTCCACAAGTGCACTTTTTGGTGACAACCACCATGCTCGTTGCCCTAAGTAGAATAGACATTCTTCCTAGGCGACGACAACCACAAGCATAGTCCCAAATAGCCACTCAACATAAACCATAGAAACCAATCCACTCAGGTGTGTATTTTAAGTTTAACACTTAGAAATATTTCCATAACCTGGCATGTAAACAATTTTATAGCATTGCTAAACATCTAATAAAACTTTTAAATGGCTGCATGGTAAAGGGTGGCTACACACTACGACGCATTTTGCAAAGTATAAAACTAACTTAGCATAATAAAATAGTCCAAAATTCCTATCATGCATACTACTCAAAATATACTGCTAATGCATATAGAAAATATTGGGTAGTTTATGAAAGTCACTTGCCTTGGTAACAGGAGGAGCAAGCACAACAAGAATAACAATCACAAGCAAGTCCTTCCTCTTCACAATCTAGCACAAGCAATACATAAAATAAATAAATACTCACACAATACAACACCTTGAACACCAAACATAAACATTTATGCATGCATGATACGCTATGAGTATAACATGACACACTTATTAACAATTTATACCTTCTGTTATTAAATGTATGAAATGCAATTTCCAGTAATTTCTTATTTTAAATATCAATTAAATATTGGAAAAAAATCTAGCATAAAAATTAGAGTTTTACAACTACAACTCTTATTCTTTTATGAAAAGTTTTCAAATAAAACACATGTTGACATTTCTGGACAGAGGACAATAATATAACTCTAAAATAATTAAATTTATTAGATAAGCATTTTTATTATTTAAGTTATGAATTTAATAGCCGAAATACTCCTCGGATAATTACACGAATTAAAAGTTATCAAAAGGAAAAAAAATGATGTAGAAATAAACTAGACTAGCAGGGCTATCCGTGGATATAAAATTTATCAAATTTGGACTTACAGATCAAAAGTTATGAATTTTGTAATTTTTGCATATTTTCTTTTATTTATAAAATTCCTGCGAAATAGATAATTAAATCAGCCACGCGACGCTCGCCCATTGGCTCGTACCGCTTCGCGCGGATCGTGAGCGCGAGCCATCCAATCTAAATAAAAACGAATGTGCTAGATTAAATCGATCTATATCCGTTGGATCTAGATCCAACGGTCCAAAAACAAAGAACAAACGCGGGCGGCGCAGTCGCCGGAGATCCTCCCGACCGCGGCGGCGCCACGGCCGGCATCGCGTATGCACGAGTCCTAGGGGTCTATGGGACGAACGGGGCTTACTGCGGCGTAGAGGACGTTGAGGCGGTGTCGGTGGCAAGGCGTTGGTCCTTGGAGCGGCGTCGTTCGCCGAGAATCCTTCGCCGGATATGGAGACAGCGGGCGGCGGCGGCGGTCGTGGACAGAGACGGCGTTCGGCTGCGGTAAATATGCAAAATCGATGTCACGGAGGTGCGCACAGTTATAAGAAGAAGAACTAGATGGGAAGGAGGGCTCGGAGAGCGCGGATGGCGGCGGCGGAACTCGGAACCCGAGCGGCCAAGAGGCGTATGGGTTAGGGTTTTGGGCGCGGGGAGTGGCGGCGGGGGTGGAGGTTTATATGGGGGCGGCTAGGAAGCAAATCCCGCGAAGAACGAAGCCGATTTCGTCTCCGTGTCGGAGAACAACCTGCGCGGAAATTTCGCCAGAGGTTGAAGATCCACCTGACAGGTGGGTCCCACTGAGAGGAGAGGGGGCCAACCTACTGGGTTGGCTTGCTGGGCTGTACGGGGCGCGCGCGGTAGACAGGAGATGGCCGGCCCGTTTCTTCCTTTTTCTCTATATTCTTTATTTAATTAATTTATGTTTCAAAACTGATTTAAAAAATGATTTTTAACTTATTCAAAACATTTCAGAATAATTGATAAAAATATATTTTGGAAAGGTTATTATAATTAGAACTTTTTAGAAGTATTCTTGATAAATAAATAACCAAGTAAAAGGGAAAATGTATGGAGTTCAATTTCGCCTCTCTTATGGATTAAATAATTATTCAAACTAATAAATAACTTTAAATTATTCTTTTTATGATTTATATACAATACTTATATGATACATGATGTATGAATGAAAAGTTTTAAATTTTTCCGAAATTTGTGATGTTACATTTTCTGTTTAGACACATTCAAAATTTTCAAATATTCATGTGAGTAGTTTAAGTGTTTTTGACATAACTTTAGTTAGAAAAATTATTTTTGAGTAAATCAAATTGCTAAATTTTTGTTTAGATGCCCTCTGTCCAATACCCCTTTTTACAAATTTTGGTTATAGAAATTGTATTACAGTAAACTAAATTCTTGAGTTACCCTTTTATTCAAGTCTAAATATTTGAAAATAAATTAAAAATGTCATCATGCATACTTCATAAAAATTCTAAGAGATAAAAATATTAGTTTCTTGAAATTAAATTATTACATCTCATGCATAGAATATTTTTGTATGGTTATGTTGCTTGTGTGTTTATGTGTGTCATTTTATTTTGTTAGACTATTCGGAGGGAAACGAGAGTCTTTGCAACTGTAACGTTGCACTCCCGGTTGCCAAGGCAAGTGGCACACGCATAAACTCCCTAGTATTTTACTATGCATGAGTAGATTTTTCTATAAACATGTGTACGATAGTATTGCTATGCAAGCCATGTTTAGACTCTCTTATTCCTGTGTCTAGGTTCCTATGAAAATACTTAGTAGAATTGTGATGCTATGCAAAACTATTTTGATGAAATGTTAAATTCTACTAAGTTATAATCAAACACCTGGGTGGAATTGGTTGCTAGGCTGTATGAGTTGAGTGTTGTCCCCAGGGGATTTACCTGTGGGATATTCACTTATGGATGGCCACCCAGGAACATAGGGATCTGAAGAACTTCGAGTGAAGATTGCTTCCCGTGCAGCCATTGCCAATATGAGCTCTGGCTTGATCAATTAAGTTGCGTGGACTCACCATGGCTTGACAGGTGGTGGTAGAGGAATGTAGGTGGAACGTGTCAGGCCGGCAATGGGAGGGAAAATGCTTCTGAAAGATCTCATCTCATTCTCCTCCTTTTCCTTAACACTTCTAGAGTCTATGGGATAGTTTGGGTGGAATGGGTACAATGGTGAACGTGCACAACCTCTATATAGTGTAAAATCTAAGTACTTAGCCTTGTCCCCGGTACGAACAATTGAGAAGCTGAACGAGGACGTCAACGGAGGATTTCCACAATTCCAACTTCTTAATTAAAACTTGAGAGGTGAACAAGGGTAGATTGAGGCTATGGCTCATACCATATTTGTCTCAACTAGGTAAAGTTGTTTCAAAGTGTTAGGGAAAAACTTGCTTTCTGCAAAATAGCCTTGAGCTCCACCAGCGAAATAAGCATATAGGTTATAGAGTTATTCCTCTAAGTGTCCACCATAGTGTCACTTCCCAGTTCCATTTTTAAATGGTTCTGACCCACGTTGTTGCAATATCTTTCTTATGCAGACTGTTCTGATGACGAGTGAGATTTTCGCTAAGGGTTTCGAGTCTTCAACCAACATGCTCGCCTGTGGCACATGCTGATGATGGGGACTCCATGAAGAATAATTTTCCGCTATTTACTCCGTTCAATGCTAGCTTTACGCTATGCAAGTTGTAATGAATATTTTCTAAGTCTAGATCAGCGTTGTTATAAATTGATACTTTGTTATGATATTACATCGTAAACTGTGTGTGCAAACGAATCGATCCAGTGAGTTGCACTATACACAGGTACCTGCCATATTTTCAGTGCAGGAATACTACAATACTTTGGGAGTCTTTCAGTTTTGTAACTTGTTAGCTTAAGCTAGTTCGATACGCTCCGGTGTATTGACCCGGTCGCAGGCTGTGGTTTTCTCTGCAGTTGAGGATTCTCCGTACGACCAGGTGGGTGGCTACTACGTGGAGTTCGACGACGAGATCTACAACGAGTAGTTAGAGTTCCCCTGGGCTTCTTCCTGGTGGACCGCGTGGATGGGCCTTTTCTTTTCGTTTCGGCCATGTGCCTTTTGCTTCTTGTCTGTACTCAGACCGGCATGTTTTCCGCTGCATGATGTAATGTTGGGACATGTGTCCTCTGCTTGGTGATATTCGATATATTTGCTCAGTGAGAACTTTGGATACTTATTTCCTTTCTTTGTGTCTTAGGTTTATCTTGTGATTTCCATTCTGTTCAAAACCGACTCGTATACCATGTGTGTATGTTTGAAGTATACGAGTTGGATGGCTTTTAGGTTCTTGCGTGCCCAATCTTGAGACGTATGTGACGTTGGGGTCGCTAGGAGTTGTCGGTCGATGATCCATTCCGAGCCAGGCCTGCCTGTTTACTGTGTTAGTATTGCCCAGTATGCTCCTAGTTGTGTGGCCCAACCGATACGTTTTGTTTGTGTAGCCTGAATTCAGGGTCTGACAGTTGGTATCATAGCCTAAACGCCCTCAGGTTCCCTTCTACTGGTCGTTGTTTGAGTCTAGAAAAATATTTTGTAGCCATCAGGAAAATCTTAAACGTGAGAGTATGAATTCTGTTCTTTTACTTCTTTCCCCACCCACCCTCCATGTTCTTCTGGTAAGGAAGTGTTACGATGTTTTCCCCTTCTCATCTCTAATTTAAAAATAGTCATCACGTGTTCTGGGTTTCCGTAGTACCATAGTTGCAGGTGTTTGAAGTTGTTTTTTTGTTTTGGTAGTTATCAACCTCTTCGGCGATGTTCAGTTTCAATCTTGAATCAATCAGTTGTTGTTCTACCTTTCACTTGAATCATCTATTTGTCATTTGTACAATCTGTTATGTGCAATCAATCCTTTTGTTTCCGACGGCTAACTTCTACTTCAAACTGCTATGTAGATGGCGCACTATCACGTGGTGCGTATGACCCAGTGCGAGCGGACTACCGGTTACCCGAAGCTTCTAAGAGACATGGTTGACTATGTCGGTTTCCGCTATCTTCCGGAGTACCAGGTGTTTGAGAACCCCAAAGATTTCAGACAGACCTCCTACAGAGCTATAGTTCGGATAAGGGGAGATGATGGTGTTACTGTGCACAAGTACGAGACTGCAACTTCCAGTGTGGACATGGCAGTACACTTGGCAGCTTATGATGCAGTTGTGGCTCTGCGCAGGGACTACTAATGCTTCAACTACCCTCCGTTCTGCTACGTTCCATACTTCACCTACACAGACTCTCAGTACGAGACTGGTGCTCTTGACAGGACCGCTCAGTTTGGCCAGTCTTCAGACTCAGTTGCTGAAGCTCTACGCTTGGTGCTACCAGCAGTTCGTGAGCAGCTGTAGCGGGCACTCTCTTACCTCGGTCAGCACGACAGGGGGAACGTCACACCGGACGCTTTCCTGAGGTTCCAACTTCCACCATTGAGTCGCCTATCTGATGTGGGTGGATACACTCCATAGCGTGGTCCACTGATCACTACTTCTCCAGACCACCTTGGACCACTGCTGTACGGGTGACAGACGCCATATGCCTACTCCTGCGAGATACGTCGTGCTATGCCGGAGTACCACGTGTACGTTGACCGCTATTAGACCCATCGCCTCACCGGAGAGGGGTGCAGAGTTTCGTCTTCCGAGGGAAGTGCGAGCTAGATTTCCTGATGTATCTCTTCCTTTGTTGTAATAGCTGTCCTTTTGTACTGAAACCGTGTTGGTTGTAGCGATGGTTAACTTTGTACTAGTAGCTATCCTTGTGGTACGGAAACCTTGGTGGTTGTACTGATGGCTAACTAAGTGTCTTGTTGTGATCCTTTTCTATGAGAAGCTATTATCCTTGTTTCCTACAATTTGTAGTTGTTTTTCTGAGCAAGAATTCTACTTTCCAAGTTTTTCCCTGGCTTTACGTATCTTATTGTTGTTCTAATATCCAATGTCTCCGGGATGACGAACACTAGGAACAACCGCAATGTGGAAGGCAATGAGCCGCCACCGATCACTGTGTTCCTTGGGAAGATGACCGAAGTTCTGGCTCAAATGGCTGAGCATCAAGCTTACCAAAACAATCAGAGGCATCCCAATAAAGGCAATGCACGTGTGACCGTCAAGGACTTCCTCAGTCTGGGCCCAAGGAACTTTGCTTCCCCCACTGAGCCGTTGGAAGCTCATGATTGGCTTCGCGAGATGGAAAGGACCCTTGCTATCGCCCACATGGCTGAGCAAGACAAGGTGCCTTACGTGTCCTACCTTCTTAGCGGAAAGTCTGCCTCATGGTGGGAGAACTTCCAGGCAATGAGAGCTCCTGGGGTGGTCACCACTTGGGGGGATTTCAAGACAGCCTTCCTGCGCCACCACATCCGAGAAGGTCTCATGGACAGGATGCGCGAGCAGTTTAACTCGCTGACGCAAGGAAATATGGACGTGATGGAGTACAATGGCGAGTTCAATCGCCTTGCTCGTTATGCTAGAGATGAGGTGAACACTGAGGCCAAGAAGATGGCCAAGTTCCGCAATGGTTTCAACCCCACGCTCAAGTACAAGCTGAACCTCGTCAAGGATGATAACTTCGAGGACCTCGTCAACATCACGCTCAATGAGGAGCATGGGCGAAAGATCTTCGAGGAGTCGTGCAAGCACTCTCGTGAGAGCAACTCTTCTTCATCCTCAATCGCCGCAGCTCCTACTCAGAAGCGTCGGATCTGGGTGCCAAACAGCGCCTTTGCACGAGCTACCTACGTGTCAGGACCTCCAGGACTCGCGCCTCGCCCACCGAACCCGGCTCTTGCAACGAGGGGTTTCAGAGGACCGCCAAGGCCAACGGGAGCTCACCCCAACGTGACCTGCTACAAGTGCGGGCAACCGGGCCACTAATCCAACAATTGCCCGGAGAGCCGTCTTCCTCCACCACCACCTCGCCCTGCTCCAACTCAAGCGATGGTCCGCGCATCTGCCCCGACTAGGCCTTTCGTCCCAGCAACATGCCTCCGACACGTGCTGCGCGGGTGAACCACAACAGGGCTGAGGAAGCAGAAGAAGCTCCAGAGGTTGTTCTTGGTAAACTACCCGTCAACTCTATCTCTTCTAGGGTTTTGTTCGATACAGGAGCAACTCATTCTTTTGTATTAGTTAACTTTGCAGATTTACATGGGCTAATTCTCGATCCTCTACCCAAAAACATCGCGGTTACTTCTCCTTGCATGCAAATGACTTCTCCCAAGATAAGCCACGACAATGAAATCCAACTTGGAGGCCACATCTTCTTGGCATCTCTAATAATTTTCGGCAATTCAGATATTGATGTTATTCTGGGCATGGATTGGTTGAAGGCCAATCAAGCTAAGATAGACTGTTCCACAAAGACTGTAACTCTTACTCATCCTTCTGGACAGATAGTCTATTCTCCAAACCAAACCTCTTCAGCTCAGCTTTTCGCTCTCAATGTTGATCCTCTTCCTTCCATAGAAGCTATTCCGGTGGTCCGAGACTTTCCTGACGTATTCCTGAAGAATTGCCAGGTATGCCACCTGACTGAGCTAGAACCAGACGTATTCCTGACGTATTCCTGACGTTATTGAACTAGAACTAGGCGCTGCTCCTATCTCCAAACGTCCTTAAAAGATGGCCCCCAAAGAACTGGCTGAACTTAAGATAGCTAGAAGAGTTGGAAAGTAAAGGTCATATCCAACCTAGTACTTCTCCTTGGGGTTGCCTACTCTGTTTGTCAAAAAGAGGGACACGACTGAGTGACTGGTTGTTGACTACCGTCCTCTGAACAAGAAAACCATCAAGAACAAGTATCCCCTTCCTCGCATCAATGACCTGTTTGATAAACTCGCTGGGGATAAGGTTTTCTCTAAGTTGGACTTGAGGTCAGGTTATCACCACATCAAGATCCGCAAAGAAGATATTCCAAAGACAGCTTTCACCACTCGCTATGGTCTCTATAAGTACACTGTCATGTCCTTCGGTCTCACAAATGCTCCGGCGACTTTCTAACGTCTCATTAACTTTGTTTTCATGGAATACCTCGATAAGTTTGTGGTAGTCTATCTCGATGACATTCTTATCTATTCCAAATTAGAGGAAGAACACGGAGAACATCTACGCCTTATCTTGTTGAAACTCCGAGAACATCGTCTCTACGCCAAGTTCTCCAAGTGTAAATTAAGGCTTCCTAAAGTATCCTACCTTGGTCACGTCATCTCTTCTGAAGGCATTTCTGTTGATCCAGAAAAAGTGAAGGCCATTGTTGAATGGTTGCCTCCTACAACGGTGAAACAAGTCAAGAGCTTTCTTGGCATGGCTAGTTATTGCCGTCGATTTGTTGAGAACTTCTCCAAAATCTCTAAGACTCTCACCGATCTTACTAGGAAGGATAGAAAGTTTCTTTGGACACCAAAGTGTGATGAGAGCTTCAGTCTCTTGAAAGCTAAACTCACTTCTACTCCTATTCTAGTTGGGCCAGACACTTCCAAACCTTTCCAAATCTTCTGTGATGCATCTCTTCAAGGACTAGGCGCAATCCTCATGCAAGAACGCAAAGTTGTGGCTTATGCATCTCATCAGTTGCAGCCTCATGAGCTCAACTATCCTACACACGATCTTGAACTTGCAGCAATCATGTATGCCCTCAAGGCTTGGAGACCTTATTTGTTGGGGCACAGCTGTAAGATCTTCACCGACCACAAGAGTCTCAAATATCTCTTCACTCAACCAGATTTTAACCTCAGGCAAACAAGGTGGCTTGAGAAGCTGTCAGATTGCAATCTCACCATCTCTTACACTCCAGGCAAAGCTAATGTGATGGCTGATGCTCTTAGTCGCAAGTCCTATTGCAACAACCTCATGGTTGAGGACATCCAACCTCCTCTTCACGAAGAATTCAAGAAGCTCAATCTTCAAGGGGTTCCTTCTGGTTATCTTGCAAGCTTGGTTGCCACTCCTACACTTGAGGATAAAATCCGTGCTGCACAGTTGCACGATTCTGGTGTCAAGAATATCAAAGCCAACATCGGCAAGGATAAGTACAAGAGTTTCTCTCTCGATGACAAGGGTACCTTGCTCTTTGAAGGATGCATTGTAGTGCCCAAGCTTGACAGCTTAAGAGAGCTCATTCTCAAGGAGGCTCATGATACTACGCTTTATATCCACCCTGGCAACACAAAGATGTAACATGATCTCAAGTCAATCTATTGGTGGACCAGGATGAAGCGTGAAATTGCTCGCTATGTGTCTCAGTGTCATGTTTGCTGTCGTGTCAAGGAAGTTCATCAGAGACCACTTGGACTTCTTCAACCACTGCAAACTCCTGAGTGAAATGGGACAAGATCGAGATGGACTTCGTTGCTGGGTTTCCAAAGTCCAAGAAAGGCAACGATGCAATCTTTGTTTTCATTGACCGTCTCTCCAAAGTGGCTCACTTGTTCTCAGTCAAAGAGACAGTCTCAGCTAGTCAGTTGGTAGAACTCTATATGACAAGACTGGTTCCTTTACATGGTGTTCCTTTGGCAATAAGCTCAGATTGTGGAAGAATCTTCACTTCTCAATTTTGGGATAGCTTTCAGAAAGCCTTGGGTGCTAAACTTCTGTTCAACACCGATTACCAGCTGCAGACAAGTGGACAGGTTGAAAGGGTGAATCAAATTCTGGAGGATATGCTTAGAGCTTGTGTTATCTCCTTTGGCATGAAATGGGAGGATTGCCTTCCGTATGCTGAGTTCTCCTATAACAACAGCTTCCAAGCAAGTCTAGGCATGGCTCCATTCGAAGCTCTCTATGGCCGCAAATTCAGAACTCCTCTGAATTGGTCTCAAGCTTGTGAACGTCAATTTTTTGGCCCTGACATTATCCAGGAGGCTGAAGAAAAGGTTCGCATCATTCCTGACAATCTGACGATTGCCTAGTCTCGGCAGGAAAGCTATTATAATAGCAAGCACGGGGACATGGTCTATGCACCTGGTGATCAAGCTTACCTTCGTGTCACTCCTCTGAGAGGCACACAACGCTTTGGCATCAAAGGCAAGCTCGCTCCGCGTTATGTTGGGCCTTTCAATGTTCTTTCAAAGCGTGGTGAATTGGCTTACCGTCTGGAACTTCCTCCAAACCTCTCCAAAGTGCACGATGTCTTCCACGTGTCACAACTCAAGATGTGCTTCCAAGATCCAGAACGTGCAGTTGATCATGGATCAATTGAACTTCGAGAAGATATATCTTATGTGGAACAACCGATTCGCATTCTTGACGAATCTGAACGTTGCACCCGAAACAACAGTGTCAAGTTCTACAAGGTTCAATGGTCTCATCATTCTGACAAGGAAGCTACATGGGAACGTGAAGACCACCTCCGTGCCGAGCATCCCAACCTCTTCGTTGCTCCATGAAGAATCTCGGGGCGTGATTCCTTTGGGTGGGGGGGGAGTATTGTAACATCCACAATGTAACATTCCTAAAATGTGTGCTTGTTTCTGCAATAAAGTGTTTCATCATGGCAACATTCCTTTTGTGTTTGCATCTAATTAAATAAATTGCTTTCAAATTCCATATTTAAATTCAAATTCAATTTGAAATAAAATTCAAATGAAGTTTCAAAATCTTTAGAATTAATCAAACCAGTATTTTAACTTGACTATTTTAAAACTATTAAAATTGTCCAAAAGTTGTTATCATGTTTCTTTTCTATTTTGTTTTAAAACTACAAAAATAGAAAAGATTAAAACAAAAGAAAAAGAAAAAGAAAAAAAAAGAGGAGAAGAAACTCACCCTGGCCGAGCTGGGCCGAAGTCGGCCAACCTCACGCCAACTCGAGCCCAGCCTCTCCCAGCTCATGTTCGTCGTATTCCTCCAGTACAGAGTGTCTCCTTTCCACGCTGGCCATGGCGGAGCCACTGCACCTCGCCCCCACCTGCTGCCCCCACTCTCCTCTCCACCTACTTAGCTGCCTCGCACCGTTAACCCTAACCCTAGGACGTTTCTCCTTCCCCGCCTCCGCTCGCACTCTCCCCTTGCACCGTCGTCGCCATGTCCGGAGGGTTCGAGCTCACCCCCGCGTGAGCCGGCCATCTCCTCCGCCCCCGTCGCGCCAGCAGCCGCGCCCGCCTCTCCTTCGTCCTCGATGCCGAGCGCAGAGACCGGGAGCGTTTCCGTCGAGCTCGCCGTCCACGACTACGTCGCAGACCCACACCTCTTCTCGAGCACCGTCCGTCGTCCACCGGCCTCCCCGCACGTCCTCCGCTCGACATCCGCCTCCCGGTGAGCTGCGTCGTCGTTTCCTCTCGTCTCCCCCTCCGATTACTTCTTGTTTCGCCAGAATTTTGTCGGCGCTGGCGATCACCCGCCACGGACACGCACGGGCGAGTTGTCGACCATGGACCCTAGCGCGCCACCACACACGCAAAAACCGAACCGCACCCAACCCACACACACACCGCGAGTAGCGCCGCCAGGAAGTGGACGTCGGCGTTGATATCTCCGCCGCGGCGCTCGGACGCGATGCAGAGTTCAGTTTCGACAGGAAACATGAGTTCAGTTTTGTAAGTGAAGTCATCCGTTCTTCTTCTGTTAAAAACTAAACTCACCTAAACCTAGCACTAACACCACTGAGACCTAGTGGCTAACAGCGTCGTGCGCTCACTCCGCGCGCTCCCGAGTTCGATCCCCCAGGGCGCATAGAAAAAGTGTAACATCCCAATATTTTGGAATGTTTAAAAATCACTAAAAAATTAAACTTTTGTTTTTATTAAAATAAAATATTAAAATGCATAAGAAAACCAACTATAAAAGACTTCAAGCGTCTTGAAGTAGTTTAATATTTCAAATATCTCAAATAATCTTTATTTTCAAAAGTTGTTTCAAGTTAAACATTATTTTATCCACTGTATTTCTTTAAACCTCAATATGTAATTTGACAAATGATTTACAAACTTTAAAACCATTTTCTTCTAATAAAAAGTTTCTTTACAAGTAATTGATTTCAACCACTTAGCCATAGCTATTCATAAATTAAAATAATATTTAGAAGTGTTCTTTTAAACAATTTAAAACATGGTCTATTTACTAAATGGTTTTCATTCTTTTACCTGAGTTCAAAACATTGTTTTGGAAATTAAAATTCTATAGTTTATAACTTTAAAACTTCATATATTTTATAATTAATTAATTATCCAATTAGGCATTTCATTAATTTTTAAAACATAAAATGATTTTCATGAATATATTCAATATAAGAAATGGAATAAATCTAGAATCTTTTCCAAAGGTATTTATGGAGTTTTCAAATGATTTATCATAATATAAAACTTAATGGTGCACAAAATATTTTGAATAAAAAATGAATACATTACATTTCCCTTTTCAGTTCAAATAGATGTGTTATGTTAATTAATATTGTACTAAAACAAAAATGTTTTAATACTGGAAAATGAGTTTAATTAACTTAATTTCAAACTTAAATAAGTGCTTTATTTTCATAAATTTATTTAGCCAAAAATGATATTATTAAAGTCATGTTTTTAAATTTGACATGTAGTGTCAAATTTGTAATTAATCAATAATTCAAAATTTTTATTTTTAAAAGTATTCAAAATATTCCCACAACTGGTTTAACACAAATATATTGTTTTTAAAATTTTTTAGAAATTTATTTGACTTGATTTGGAGTCTTAAATCAAAAGTTATGAAAGAAATAAGAAAATCCAGAAAAAGAAAAATTGCTGACGTAAGCGATGACGTCAGCGTCGTCTTCAATCTCCAGCCACGTGAAAATCGCCCGAAAACTGCTCCGCGTGCGTTTCTTCTCGATTTAAAGCACCAAACTTCGCACCATTTCTTTCTACTTAAAGCCCTCTTCCTCCTCCTTCTTTTGCCCCCGAAAGCCCTCTCCAAAACGCCACCAGGCTCGCGAATTTGCTCGCCGGAGTTCTTCTTTTGCCGCCACCGTTTTCTTCTTTTCCGGCAAGGTGAGCAAGGACTGGGACTGAGACCCTCTCCATCCTCTTCACCAAGTCATTGCGCACCTCCTGATCCCTTTGGACTATAGTTTTGTGTAGGGAATCGAGCGGGCCGAGCTCGCCGGAACCGCCGGAGGTCTTCACCGCTTCGGTCGCCTCTCCCCACTGCTCCAGGAAGAAATCGAGGATGCCACCACGTGCTTCGCCTCCCCACGTCCTTATGCACCTCGCCGTCACCATCCCGGAGCAAGGAGGCCACCTGAACGACCGAGACGTCCAATTCCGACCGTGGGCGCCGTCGTCCCCTTCGTCTCAGGCGACTTCCCGCCGCCACCTCCGGTTAGAGCAAGGTACGCCGTTCGATCGGATCTCTACGGCCGAGATTAGATCGTAAAATCAAACCGGTACGAACTAATGAGTTCCGTCAGATCTGGATCTGACGATCCAGATCCAAAGGATCTGAGCCGAGCCAGAAACTCGGCTAAGCCAAGCCCGAGCCGAGCCTGAGCCATCCAATCCGATTGTGCCACGTGTCCCTGGCTTTTCTGTATTATTTTCCGAATAGAATTAAATGCATGTTT
This sequence comes from Poa annua, assembly GCA_026929855.1. NCBI lineage: Eukaryota > Viridiplantae > Streptophyta > Magnoliopsida > Poales > Poaceae > Poa > Poa annua. The sequence continues at coordinate 108,153,368 of CM049426.1, forward strand.
TGCAGAAAAGCCCCTGCCTATTAGATTTGTTATAAGTTTTAAACCACAAATCCAAATTAGACAAATTTTATATATTTGGAAAGCCCTTGACATGGAGATTATTTTCGATCTGTTAGAATTCAGATTTGACTTAATTTAAATTATTCAAATTTCAAATGATGATTTGAGTATTTTTTGTCATAACTTTAAATCTGTAAGTTCAAAAATTGCAAATAAAATTGTTTTGGAGTCCTTAGAATATGTGTTACATTATGATTCCGTTAGAAAATAATTTCGACAATAATTTATGTTGATTTCGTAATCATAATCTTAAATTGAATAATTTGAGTAATTTTTACATAACTCTTGATAGAAAAATCATTTTTGAGTAAATCTAATTGCTATAAATTTAATTAAATCCCCTCTGTCCATTAACACCATTTATAAAATTTTGTTATAAAGATTTAATCACAGAAAACTTTAATCTTATATGTTTCCTTTTATTATATCTTGCTATAATAGAAATTAATTAAAATGCATTTATAACTTCATGATTATCACAAAAGTTGTTATGATGCCACCGAGGCGAAGTAGAGCTTGATGCCCAGTTTCTCGCAGTAAGACCTGAAGATGCCGCTTGTGAATTGCGAGCCGTTGTCGGTGATTATGCGGTTAGGCAACCCGAAGCGGCAGACCAGGCCTCTGAAGAATTTCACCGCTGCGCCTGCTGGAATGGTGAGTGTCGCCTCGACCTCGGGCCACTTGGTGAACTTGTCGATGGCCACGAAGAGGTAGCGGTAGCCCCCTTGAGAATTGGGGAATGTACCCAAGAAGTCCAGCCCCCAGAACGCGAACGGCTAGGAGAGCGGGATGGTATGCAGACCCAACGCCGACTGGTGGATTTGCTTGGCGTGGAATTGGCAGGCCTCGCATGCTTGGACGATGCCGACTGCATCTTGAAGTGCTTGTGGCTAGTAGAAGCCGCTCCTGAAGACCTTTCATGCGAGGGTGTGGACACACGAATGGTGGCCGCATAGCCCGCTATGGATGTCCTTGATCAACCTTTTTCCTTCTTCAGGCGGGACACCTTAGAGCGCGATGACATTTGGGCGCTTGCGGTAGAGTTCTCCCTCGAGGATGTAGTAGGATTTTGCCTGGCGAGCGATTCGATCTGCTTTGACATCTTCCTCGGGGAGGATTCCCTTGGCGAGGTAGACCTTGAGCTCATCGATCCAACATATTTCTTGATGCACCGCTGTGAGCAATAGGCGCTCCCCGGTCTGGGGGCCGCAGTCGGGAGCCCAGTTGTAGGCGGTGGTGGGAGCGCCTCGTCTGTGCTTACGGCTGTAGCCTCTTGAGGCTGCTTTATGGATGCCTTGACGAGTCTCTCTTCAAAGACGCTTGGCTGCTGAGCTTGCCTTCTTGATGCGCGCTTGGCGATGTCATCTGCCTCTTGGTTTCCTTCCTCGGGATGTGCATGAGCTTTATGCCCTTGAAGTGCTTCTCAAGCTTGCAAACCTCTTTAAGGTATGCGGCCATGTGGTCGTCCTTAGGCTTGTAGCTCTTGTTGGAGAAGTTAACGAGCAGCTGGGAGTCGCACTTGATGAGCAGGTGCTTGACGCCTAGTGTAACATCCCAATATTTTGGAATGTTCAAAAATCACACAAATTTAAAACTTTTATTTTGATTTAAATAAAATATTAAAATGCATAAGATAACCAATTATAAAAGACTTCAAGCATCTAGAAGAGTTTTAATATTTTAATTGTCTTGGAAAGATCATTACTTCCAAAAGTTGATCCAAGTTAAACAATTTATTATCCATTGTAGTTATTAAACCTCAATATGTAATTTGACAAATGTTTTTACCATTTCATTATAATAAAAGGGTTTTCCTTATAAATATTTGTTTCCACCACTTAGCCTTAGCAATTCATAATTTAAAATGGTATTCACAACTGTAATTTTATATAATTTAAAACAGGATCCATTTGCCAAATAGTTTTTCTTTAGTTCCACTGAGTACAAAAACATAGTGTTGAAATTTCAAACTATAGTTTATAACTTCATATGTTTTATATAAATGGATTATCCAATTACATTCCATTAGCTTAAAATGATCTTCTTTTATTTCCAAAACATAAAAGGTTTTTCAGGAGTATACTTTTGTTTTTAAATCTAAAATCTTTTCCAAAGTGGTTATGAAGCTTTTAATAGGGTTATCTTATTATAAATAAAATGGTGCCCAAAATACTTCAAACTAAAATGATTACATTACATTTTCTCTACTTAATTCAATTAGGTATAAAATGTGATTTAATAATCTATTAAAGCTAGATATTATGTAATAATAGAATATGAGTTTAGATAACTTAATTCCAAAACATATTTGAATATGGGAATTTTACAAATTTTATTTAGCCAAAAGAAAACTTAATTTACTATATAACTACAAAATTGATTTTTAGTACCAAATTGGTATTAAATGAATTTTTCAAAATTATTAATTTTCAAAAATGTTTAAAACATGCCCACAAATGGTTTAACTCAAAGATAATAATTTTACGAATTTTTAGAAATTTGTTTGACTGCTTTTGGCACTTAAATTAAAAGTTATGAAATAATGAAATAAAAATCAGAAAAGAAAAAGGAAGGGTGACGTCAGCGTGACGTCATCGTCGTCTTCCTCAGGCCGAGATTCACGCCCCGATTCTTTCCAAAAATTCGTCGAGGTTCTTGCGGGATTGGTTCCCTCCCCTGCCCCATTTAAAACCCCGCACCCTGCCCTCTCATCGCCCCTCAAAACCCTAAGAAAATCTTGCCCCATACTGCCGGAAAAAGCTCGCCGGAGCAACGCGAGCCCGCCGCCGTTTTTCTCTGCTTTAGCGACGAGGTGAACACGAATGGGACCAATACCCCCTCCTTCCTTTTTCCCTTGTCCTTGCGCACCTCCGTGACCCCTTGGTCGATTTATTTCCGCAGTCGTTGGAGCAGAACAAGGTCACCGAATGCTTGCCGGCGTTTGAGGAACTCCGGCCGCGCCTCGCCACTGCCCGAGGACGCACGAGTTGACGCCGTCGCCACCATCGAGTTCGACGCGCCGCTTCGCACCTCGTCGTCTCCATCGGAGGCTCGGGGAAGCGTCAGAGCAACCTCGCCGTCCCCGACCGAGCCGCCGGCGCCGTCTTCGCCCCAACTCCGGTGATTTCCGCCGCCTGTTTCTGGTCAACGTTCCCGGACCGTCCGATCTATCTTCAACGGTTAGGATTAGAACACTTAACGAATCGGTACGATTCCTTTCTGGTCGTTAGATCTGGATCTGACGATCGAGATCGTTTCACTTATCCACGTCAGCGACCCAGTCAGCAGCGACGTCAGGACCAGTCAGCGCCCAGTCAGCGCACACGTGGATATTAATTTCTTTTAATTAGATTAAATGGCAGTTTTGCAGAAAAGCCCCTGCCACTTAGAATTATCATAACTTTTTAACCCTTGACCCAAATTGTACAAATTTTATATCAAATTGAAGCTCTCGACAAGTAGAACCTACTAGAACTTTTAAATTTCAAATTTGACCTAGTTTAAAATTGTGAATTTGAGTATTTTTGTAATAACTTTAAATCAGTAAATTCTAAAAATTGCAAATAAAATTGTTTTAGACACTTTAGAAAATGTGTAATATGTTGCATCTATTATAAAATAAATTTCAAGAATTATTTTGATGATTAAATTGTTGTATGTCTATTTTGAATAGTTTGACTATTTTGGAACATGACTACTAATAGAAATATTATTTTTGATTTAATCAAATTACTATGAACTTAAATAAATTTCCCTCTGTCTATTAACCCCATTTATAAAATTTTGTTATAAATAGTGCTTGAATAATTTAAAATGAATTTAAAGATCATGAGACTTGATTTGATCTATTCTAGCACATTATAAAGTTTATTATTTTAAAAATTTATTACTTTGCACCAAAGACATAAATAATTGTCCTAGTCTAGAGAAAAGCTCAAATTTCTGTTTATTAATATAATACATAACTTTAATAAGTAAGTTTTAATTTAAAACTTTTTAAATGATTTTAATTCATTCACAAGTGTATAGAAATGATATTGGTTAATTTGGTGTTACTAAAAATGTGAATTAAAAACATTATGCCATTTCAAAACTAGGTTGTATATTTTAATACTATGAACTTTTCAGTTGGGATTTAAAAATGATAGATATGATAAATTAAGAAATTCTTGATTATGAATTTGCTTAAATTTAAAATTCTGAAAACATAACCTTAGGTAAAAGAAATTAAATATGGAAGGTTGTTGTAAAATCTTGTACCTTGCTTTTAAATTATGATTAAACCAATCTTAGGATCTCTTCGTTTAAAGACATTTCATTTGGATCCTGTGATCTTTCAATCTTTTCAAGTTGAAAATGTCCAATTTGACTTTTGATTATACCCTAAACGCAATCACATAAATTCTTTTTTCATATTGAATTATGTGACACCCTTGACCAAATCCATTTCTAAGCCTTATTGCGCATGTATGTTTCAATTTGTTTTGTGTGTGTTGAATTGCTTGTTTATTGGATGCCCTTTTACTATATAGTTTGAAACGGGGAGCAACTTTTGACTTCGACAAGAGTGTGTGAGAAACGACAACTTTCTTCAGGCAAGTGACTTCATAAAACACCTACTATTTTATTCTATTGCATATCTAGTGTTTTCAAACAGTATTTGCAAAAGTAGTATGCATGATAGGTTTTTGGGAGATTGTAGTATGCTATGCAAACCTTTTAGGTTTCCCCTTAGAAATTCTAGATTAGACCCCTATTATAATTTAGTGGAAGCAACTGCTGCAAAAATGATTGTTTTATGGTTGATGTGATAAATGGAAATTTCCACTAAATTAATTTAACGCCTGGGTGGATTGGGTCGATCGAGGAGGTTTCAAGTTGAGTGGCTTCTCAGGGCCAAGTGTCATGGTTGTCTTCGCCCAGGATAGTTGCTACTTACTTGGGGCCATGATATGCGGTGTTAACCTAAGTTGCTCACTTGTGTTAGGCCACCCAGGGCTATGAGATTTAAGTTTACACTGAGTCTAGTTGCTTATCGTGCAACCATTGGTCAATATGGGCTCTGTCTTGATGGAGTAAGTTGTTGTGGACCTGGGTCAAGAGATTGATGGTGGTAGAGTTGATAGGATGGTGGTAATCTCTTAGTATGATCATGGGAAAGCAACTTCTAAAAAGTCTCGTCTTGATCTTCTCCTTTTCCTTCTCACTAAAGGAGTGTAGAGGATAGTTTGGGTTGATTAAGTCTAATGGTGAAAGTGCACACCCTCTCGAGAGTTAAAACCTAAGATCTTAGCCGTGTCCCCGGCATCGGACAATTTGAGTAACTACACAAGGCTGTGTTCTGAAAATCTCCTCATCTCAAATTTCTTAATAAAACTTTGTTGGATGAACATGGGTAGAAGACATGGACTTGTCTCGAGAATTGTCTCTGAAGGAGAAGATATTGATTTAAGATTTTTTTTTATCAAAAATAGGAGAAAATTTGCTTTGCGCAATAGCCTTGAGCTCCACCAGCCAAAATAAGCATATAGTTATAGTATAATAGAACATTAGGAATTAAAGTCACTTGCCACCACAATTCAATTGTGCTGACCCTTTATAGCTGGGCTGCAACTAAACCTTGCAGATTGTCCGAATGAGGAGTAAGGGGGTCGTCTTCGAGCTACAACCAACATGATTTGCCAGTGGCTTCATGGAGAAGATGTAGCTCCATGCTACCTTTAGTATTGCGTTTGATCTCTGAAATAAAGTGTGAACTATTTATTCAGCTAGCATTTCCGCTATGCTAAGTTGTAAGGATATTTGTTTTTGGATCATTCGTCTCGTTCTGTAATAAATTATGACATTGTACTGTGATATTACATCTTATTGGAGAATGTGAGACTTATGTGATCCAAGTGTTTGCATTATTCATTTGTGCCATTGCTTTCGTAAGCATGGGCACTACAGATGGTATCAGAGCACGAATGTTGCATGTAGGCTCGAAACCCCTAGGATTGGACAGAAACCAAAAGTCAAACATTTTTAAGTTATTTTTCTTTTTATACATTATATTTTTCTTGTTTTGTTTCTTTTCTCTTTCACTTTAATTCTAATACTCTTACCTTTTTCAAAATTTTAGATGGGAGAGTACACTAAGACCGTGTATGCTGGTATTTTGTCGGATTTCATCTTTGGGAGGAAGCTGTCCAGGTTGACAAGTCAATTGAAGCTACCACCGCCCTATTTCCGAGGAAGGAAGGAGGAGACCGACATACCTAATGTGACGCGCTGGGAGATCCGCACAATCATGACCCCAGACCCCACGATGCCAGACTTCGAGCCCGTGGACTATGGCACCCACTACCCAGAGTGGATTGAAGGAGTGAACGTAGCTATGGTGGACTTAATAGCTCGTCTGTGCTACAAATATCGCAACAACCTACCACCGGGTTCGCCCTTCCGTGCCTTTGGGAAGAGAGATGCACATGGCTACTCGATGGCTCACACTGGGAATCGCTTGGACCTACCCCTGATCTATAAAATGTTTGAAGACCTAGATTTCCTCGTCAACTGCTTGACCCGTGAGGTTCAACAAGCTCATGACATCGCGGATCACGCTCGGGCCGTCATACACGCAAAGACCCAAGAACTCCAGACTTCTGAAACCCTTATCGTCCACATGGAGGAACACATCCATAATCTACAATTGCAGAACCTTGATAAGGATGAGCAGATTGCCGCACTTCAGGCACAGCTCAACCCACCTTCACCTCCACCACTGGTAACTGAAGAAGAAGGTGACCAAGGCACTGGAGAAGTGGATGCACCCGCAAATGTAAAGGAGGAAGAACACCCTGAAGAGGTGATTTTTGAGGAGTCAAGTGAGGAAGAAGACACACCTGAGGTGAACAACCGCGCAACAAAGCTTAAGCGGGAGATCAAAGAGGAATAAGGGGAGCAAGTCGAGCAAGCGTTAGAGAGACCACCATTTATCCTATCTTAGCTTATCGTATCAGTTTAGTGTATTGACCTATCAAAATGTGATATGGCAGTACCAGCGTGTTTATTTTGGAACCTAAATCGTTTTTGGAGTTGAGAATTTAAAAACCTTGAGCTTTCAGGATTATTAATATCTAGCGATTTTGAACCTTGAGTTGTGCTTTTGATTTGATTGCTTGATGTGTTTGTTTGTATGTCCTGAAATTATTTAAGGGTGGTAGCCACCCAAAATAAAATTTATCCCTGCCGCATAAACCCGGAGATCCCAAACTACCCTTCTTTCTAGCCTTCCCGATCAAATCCGCTCCCTTCAAGCTCTTAAGTTTCCATGTCTCAAAAACCTCACGAGTATCAGTTGCATTCCAAGATTTTGTTTTCTAGTCTCTCCGAATCTTGGGGACGAGATTCCTTTTAAGGGTGGTAGTCTGTAACATCCCAATATTTTGGAATGTTCAAAAATCACAAAAATTTAAAATTTTTATTTTGATTAAAATAAAATATTAAAATGCATAAGATAACCAATTATAAAAGACTTCAAGCATCTAGAAGAGTTTTAATATTTTAATTATCTTGGAAAGATCATTACTTCCAAAAGTTGATCCAAGTTAAACAATTTATTATCCATTGTAGTTATTAAACCTCAATATGTAATTTGACAAATGTTTTTACCATTCATTATAATAAAAGGGTTTTCCTTATAAATATTTGTTTCCGCCACTTAGCCTTAGCAATTCATAATTTAAAATGTTATTTAAAAGTGTAATTTTAAATAATTTAAAACAGGATCCATTTGCCAAATAGTTTTTGTTTAGTTCCACTGAGTACAAAAACATAGTGTTGAAATTTCAACCTATAGTTTATAACTTTAATAACTTCATATGTTTTATATAAATGGATTATCCAATTACATTCCATTAGCTTAAAATGATCTTCTTTTATTTCCAAAACATAAAAGGTTTTTCAGGAGTATACTTTTGTTTTTAAATCTAAAATCTTTTCCAAAGTGGTTATGAAGCTTTCAATAGGGTTATCTTATTATAAATAAAATGGTGCCCAAAATACTTCAAACTAAAATGATTACATTACATTTTCTCTACTTAATTCAATTAGGTATAAAATGTGATTTAATAATCTATTAAAGCTAGATATTATGTAATAATAGAATATGAGTTTAGATAACTTAATTCCAAAACATATTTGAATATGGGAATTTTACAAATTTTATTTAGCCAAAAGAAAACTTAATATACTATATAACTACAAAATTGATTTTTAGTACCAAATTGGTATTACATGAATTTTTCAAAATTATTAATTTTCAAAAATGTTTAAAACATGCCCACAAATGGTTTAACTCAAAGATAATAATTTTACGAATTTTTAGAAATTTGTTTGACTGCTTTTGGACACTTAAATTAAAAGTTATGAAATAATGAAATAAAAATCAGAAAAGAAAAAGGAAGGATGACGTCAGCGTGACGTCATCAACGTCTTCCTCAGGTCGAGATTCACGCCCCGACTCTTTCCAAAAATCCGTCGAGGTTCTTGCGGGATTGGTTCCCTCCCCTGCCCCATTTAAACCCCGCACCCTCCCCTCTCATCGCCCCTCAAAACCCTAAGAAAATCCTGCCCCATACTGCCGGAAAAAGCTCGCCGGAGCAACGCGAGCCCGCCGCCGTTTTTCTCTGCTTTAGCGACGAGGTGAACACGAACGGGACCAAGACCCCCTCCTTCCTTTTTCCCTTGTCCTTGCGCACCTCCGTGACCCCTTGGTCGATTTATTTCCGCAGTCGTTGGAGCAGAACAAGGTCACCGAATGCTCGCCGGCGTTTGAGGAACTCCGGCCGCGCCTCGCCGCGGCCCGAGGACGCACGAGTTGACGCCGTCGCCACCATCGAGTTCGACGCGCTGCTCCGCACCTCGTCGTCGCCACCGGAGGCTCGGGGAAGCGTCAGAGCAACCTCGCCGTGCCCGACCGAGCCGTCGGCGCCTTCTTCGCCCCAACTCCGGTGAGTTCCGCCGCCCGTTTCTGGTCAACGTTCCCGGACCGTCCGATCTATCTTCAACGGTTAGGATTAGAACACTTAACGAATCAGTACGATTCCCTTCTGGCCGTTAGATCTGGATCTGACGATCCAGATCGTTTCACTAATCCACGTCAGCGACCCAATCAGCAGCCACGTCAGGTCCAGTCAGCGCCCCGTCAGCGCACACGTGGATATTAATTTCTTTTAATTAGATTAAATGGCAGTTTTGCAGAAAAGCCCCTGCCACTTAGAATTATCATAACTTTTTAACCCTTGACCCAAATTGTACAAATTTTATATCAAATTGAAGCTCTCGACAAGTAGAACCTACTAGAACTTTTAAATTTCAAATTTGACCTAGTTTAAAATTTTGAATTTGAGTATTTTTGTAATAACTTTAAATCAGTAAATTCTAAAAATTGCAAATAAAATTGTTTTAGACACTTTAGAAAATGTGTAATATGTTGCATCTATTATAAAATAAATTTCAAGAATTATTTTGATGATTAAATTGTTGTATGTCTATTTTGAATAGTTTGACTATTTTGGAACATGACTACTAATAGAAATATTATTTTTGATTTAATCAAATTACTATGAACTTAATTAAATTGCCCTCTGTCTATTAACCCCATTTATAAAATTTTGTTATAAATAGTGCTTGAATAATTTAAAATGAATTTAAAGATCATGAGACTTGATTTGATCTATTCTAGCACATTATAAAGTTTATTATTTTAAAAATTTATTACTTTGCACCAAAGACATAAATAATTGTCCTAGTCTAGAGAAAAGCTCAAATTTCTGTTTATTAATATAATACATAACTTTAATAAGTAAGTTTTAATTTAAAACTTTTTAAATGATTTTAATTCATTCACAAGTGTATATAAATGATATTGGTTAATTAGGTGTTACTAAAAATGTGAATTAAAAACATTATGCCATTTCAAATAACTAGGTTGTATATTTTAATACTATGAATTTTTCAGTTGGGATTTAAAAATGATAGATATGATAAATTAATAAATTCTTGATTATGAATTTGCTTAAATTTAAAATTCTGAAAACATAACCTTAGGTAAAAGAAATTAAATATGGAAGGTTGTTGTAAAATCTTGTACCTTGCTTTTAAATTATGATTAAACCAATCTTAGGATCTCTTCGTTTAAAGACATTTCATTTGGATCCTGTGATCTTTCAATCTTTTCAAGTTGAAAATGTCCAATTTGACTTTTGATTATACCCTAAACGCAATCACATAAATTCTTTTTGCATATTGAATTATGTGACACCCTTGACCAAATCCATTTCTAAGCCTTATTGCGCATGTATGTTTCAATTTGTTTTGTGTGTGTTGAATTGCTTGTTTATTGGATGCCCTTTTACTATATAGTTTGAAACGGGGAGCAACTTTTGACTTGGACAAGAGTGTGTGAGAAACGACAACTTTCTTCAGGCAAGTGACTTCATAAAACACCTACTATTTTATTCTATTGCATATCTAGTGTTTTCAAACAGTATTTGCAAAAGTAGTATGCATGATAGGTTTTTGGGAGATTATAGTATGCTATGCAAACCTTTTAGGTTTCCCCTTAGAAATTCCAAATTAGACCCCTATTATAATTTAGTGGAAGCAACTGCTGCAAAAATGATTGTTTTATGGTTGATGTGATAAATGAAAATTTCCACTAAATTAATTTAACGCCTGGCTGGATTGGGTCGATCGAGGAGGTTTCAAGTTGAGTGGCTTCTCAGGGCCAAGTGTCATGGTTGTCTTCGCCCAGGATAGTTTCTACTTACTTGGGGCCATGATATGCGGTGTTAACCTGAGTTGCTCACTTGTGGTAGGCCACCCAGGGCTATGAGATTTAAGTTTACACTAAGTCTAGTTGCTTATCGTGCAACCATTGGTCAATATGGGCTCTGTCTTGATGGAGTAAGTTGATGTGGACCTGGGTCAAGAGATTGATGGTGGTCGAGTTGATAGGATGGTGGTAATCTCTTAGTATGATCATGGGAAAGGAACTTCTGAAAAGTCTCGTCTTGATCTTCTCCTTTTCCTTCTCACTAAAGGAGTGTAGAGGATAGTTTGGGTTGATAAAGTCTAATGGTGAAAGTGCACACCCTCTCGAGAGTTAAAACCTAAGATCTTAGCCGTGTCCCCGGCATCGGACAATTTGAGTAACTACACAAGGCTGTGTTCTGAAAATCTCCTCATCTCAAATTTCTTAATAAAACTTTGTTGGATGAACATGGGTAGGAGACATGGACTTGTCTCGAGAATTGTCTCTGAAGGAGAAGATATTGATTTAAGAAAATTGTTTATCAAAAATAGGAGAAAAATTTCTTTACGCAATAGCCTTGAGCTCCACCAGCCAAAATAAGCATATAGTTATAGTATAATAGAACATTAGGAATTAAAGTCACTTGCCACCACAATTCAATTGTGCTGACCCTTTATAGCTGGGCTGCAACTAAACCTTGCAGAATGTCCGAATGAGGAGTAAGGGGGTCATCTTCGAGCTACAACCAACATGATTTTCCAGTGGCTTCATGGAGAAGATGTAGCTCCATGCTACCTTTAGTATTGCGTTTGAACTCTGAAATAAAGTGTGAACTATTTATTCAGCTAGCATTTCCGCTATGCTAAGTTGTAAGGATATTTGTTTTTGGATCATTCGTCTCGTTCTGTAATAAATTATGACATTGTACTGTGATATTACATCTTATTGGAGAATGTGAGACTTATGTGATCCAAGTCTTTGCATTATTCATATGTGCCATTGCTTTCGTAAGCATGGGCACTACACCTAGAGCGATGGCGGCCCGTAGGTCGGCGAGCAGGCCCTCGTACTCAGCGATGTTGTTGGAGATCTTGTCGATCACGACGCACAGCTGGACTGCGTAGTAGAGCTTGTCACCCTTGGGGAGATCAGGACGACGCCAGCTCCGTTATTCCGGCAGGCGAAGGCTCAGTCGAACTTCATGGTCCAGTGGCTGGGCATCTTCTCTCTAGAGGGCTCTAGCTCTTCTCCTAGAGGCTCTTCAGGAGTTGGGTCAGTTCATTCGGCGACAAAGTCTGCCAACGCTCTTCCTTTGATGACCCTTGTGGTATCGAAGCGCAAGTTGAATGGCTGTAGCTCTATGTTCCATCCCGAGACTCGGTCTGTGGCGTTAGGGTTGCGCAGGATCTGCTCCAGGGGAAATGAGGTGACCACCGTGATGGAGTGTCCCTGGAAGTAGTGTCGCAACTTCCTTGACGCGATGAGGAGCGAAATGAGGAGCTTCTACTGCATTGTGTACCGTTCCTGAGCATCCCGCGGTACTATATTGACGAAGTAGACGGGGTGCTCGACAAGGGTTGTCAGTTTAGGTGCAGCGTTCTCTGTCTGAGGAGGCTCTTCGGGACCCTTGAGGGGATTGGCCTGTGGAGGCTCTTCAGGCCCCTTGGCGAGATTAGCCTGTGGATGCTCTTTAGGCCCCTTGTCGAGGTCAGCCTGTAGAGGTGCCTCGGCAAGGGTGCTTGGAGGTGGTGTCGAGCTGCAGAAACTCGACAGGGTAGTTGGACCCGTCGTAGCCCTTGGGGAGGGCTGGCCTGAACTTCTGAGGCCATACCACGCGGCGCAGGGAGCGGGTGAACGCCATGCAGCCCGTGCCGTACGTGGCAGCGCCGTTATGCAGAGCCACGCGGTTTTGCTGACCCGCCTGGTCGATCTCCTCCACGAGGCGGTTCTGGCGGTCTCGCTGGCGCTCCATCCTCACGCGCGCGTCCGGCGCGGTGCGCTGCACGATTTGGCAGTCGCACGGCAAGGATGCGTGCGATGCAGCTCTTTGTGTCGCGGCCGGAGCGGGTCCCGGAGGAGGCGGAGGCGCGTTAGGCGCAGCCGTGCCCGCGAGCGAGTGGTGCACAATCGACCGCGACGGAGCGGAGCGAGTTGTGGCGATGTCGACGAGCTGGTTGAGGCGTTCCAGCCACTACTCGTGGGCCTCTGGAGTAGGCCGGTAGCGGAGAAGTTCTTGCACCCTGAGCTGAGCTGTGTGCGGACCGGGCTCTGCGCGTCCTTGGGAGGAGGCGCTCGGGTGCTGCGTCCTGTGCGAGGACTCTACGTCAGCGTGGTGCTCGGGGTCCTCCTCCCCATCGTGCTCGGGCTCGCTCTCGGGCTCCTCCACGTGTAGGCCGGTGTTTGCACGCTCCTCATGGCGGGGGCGACCCCGTCGTCCACGAGTGGCGGTGGCGCCAGGCGCGGTGTTGGTTCCTTCGGGTGCGCGCCTGCTGGCGCGAGTGGCGCGAGTGTCCGTCATGTCGCGGAAGCGACTCGAATGTCGTTGACGCGCCTCAATCCCCTACCTAGCGTGCCAAATGTCGAAAAGTGACTCCCATGGAACAGGGATAGCCACACCCTGAAGAGTAGTTCGAAGGGGGATTGAGCACGAAGGTCAAAGAACCCTCGAGAGGCTTGACGACCGTGCTTGTCGAGCTTGGAGACGGACAACACGACATAGATGAACACCTGCCCGTACCCAGGTTCACGACCCTCAGGAAGAGGTAACACCACTAATCTTGCTTGTCTGTATTATAATGCGGAGGCTACAATACAATGAGCTTGCCGAGGGCTCTCTTGAGGCAGTTAGGTGCTTGAAGTGGGAAACTATGGTTTTCTTCCTCCTCGAGCAGTTGGCTATTATCCACACTTGGCTAGGGTTCCAAGGGTTCAGAATGCGATCCTTTGCTACGGTGGTGCTCCTGCTCCTTTTATAGGCGCCCCGGTCCTCATCCTTGCACTTTATGCAGAGGATGAGTTCCCACATGGCAGTGGCGCGAAGGAGTAGAGTTCACCTCCGCATAATTGTCCATGGACACGGTCCATCCGTGCTAAAGCTAGCTGCGGTGGCCGACAACCTGCAGCACGCGCAGAACGGCGAGCAGGCGATGCGGAGGTCGTGGCGGAGCCCACGATGACGATCTTCTTGGAGCGTTGCACCGTCCAGTGGCTTTATCACCAAAAAGGAAAGTCTTTCTATCCGACTCTGACGGCGCTGCTTTATTGACTCCTTTAATCACCAGAACGGCAACTGCCGCGCCCACGTCGTTATGTGCAGATGCACGCGTCACTCTGCGGCTGCTGCAAAGGCTATGTTCGCCCTGCAATGATTGCTTAGCCGTGAAGTATCTCCACAGGGCCTCGGGAGCCTTGTGGAGGGGTTTGTGTTGACCCCGCTTCAGGCAGGCAAAGCCTTGTGGAGTCTCTTGAAGCGAAGTAGTCTCTTGCCTCTCGAGGGTCCCCTCATGCGGTAGCTTGGTCCTTAGTCGTTTTTGTCGAGTCTGTCGCGTGCGAGGGCCGTGGAGAGTGGCTCTGCACACCCTGGTCCTCACTGGGCCGACATCGGTCCTGGTAGAGAAGAAGAAGGACGAACTCGTGCTGGCCAAGGTGTGGCGGATGTGCATCGACTTCACCAAACTGAACAAAGCGTGATCAAAGGACCCATTCCCGCTACCTTGGATAGATCAAGTGATCGACTCCACTGCCGGATGTGAATTGTTGTCTTTTGTAGATGCTTATTCTGATTTTCACCAGATTCCACTGAACCCTGATGATCAATTGAAAACTGCCTTTATTACCCCGTATGGGGCTTATTGCTTTCGTGTCATGACTTTTGGGTTGGAAATGCCGATGCAACTTATCAAAGATGTATGCAAAAGTGCTTGCATAATCAAATAGGCAAGAACGTAGAGGTGTATGTCGATAACATTGTGATAAAAACAAAATAAAAATCCACCCTCGTTGAGGACTTGCGAGAAACATTCACGAACTTGAGAAGATATAAGATGAAACTTAACCCGGATAAATGCAGCTTTGGTGTGCCGGCATGAAAGTTACTCGGTTTCCTTGTGTCGAGCCGTGGTATCGAAGCTAATCCGACAAAAATCTGGGCAATCGAAAATATGAGACTACCGAGAATACTAAAGGATGTGCAAAAATTCTTCGAGTGTATGGCATCTTTAAGTCGGTTTGTGCGTCGGTTGGGAGAAAAGTCTTTGCCTCTGTATCAACTCATGAAAAAATTGTATGGACTCCGCAAACGGGCACGGCTTTTGGCGACTTCAAGAGAATGTTGGAAACTGCTCCGATCCAATGTTGTTTTATAGCATGGCAAACAACCGAGTTGTCTGCGTAGTCTTGGTGGTGGAAAGAGAGGAAGGAAGTAAAAATATTCAAAGGCTAGTGTACTATCTGAGCGAGGTGATATCAACATCCAAACAGAACTACCCGCACTATCAGAAGTTGTCGTATGGTGTGTATCTGGCGGTCAAAAAACTGAAGCATTACTTTCAGGAGCACCCAATCACTATAGTAGTGTATGAAGCCCCCCTCTCGAAAATTCTCGGTTGCAAAGATGCTAGCGACCGGATAGCAAAGTAGGCCATCGAGTTATCACCTTATGCCCCGACTTACGAGAGAAGAGATGACATCAAGTTACAGGTCTTGCCGGATTTCCTTGTGGATTGGGCGGAAATGCAATATGAACCACCTATTCCGGATTTCAACTTCTGGAAGATGCATTTTGATGGATCTAAAACAAAGATAGGACTTGGCGCCGGAATAGTAATTACATCACCGAAGCAAGACGAGTTAAAATATGTGCTGCAGATACACTTCACGACATCCAACAACGTGGCCGAGTATGAGGCACTTGTGCATGGAATCAAGGTGGCCAGGGAAATCAGCATTCGGCGAATAGAGTGTTTTGGCGACTCGGACTTAGTCATACAACAAGTTTTGGGAAATTGGGATGCATTGGATGTGAACATGCCATCATATCAGTTTCATGTCCAAATGATCTCGGGATGTTTTGAAGGATGCGAGTTCAATCATATACCTCAAGCGGAGATTAGGCGGCCGACATATTGTCGAATCTCGATTCACCAAGGGATTCAATTCCGCCCGGCATAGCCTTAGAGCACCTAAGAAAGCCGTCAATCAAACCTTCACCCGAGTCCAGCTCAATCTTCATACCAAAGGTGCCAGTAATGGAAGTCACACCAATGGAAGTGGATGTCGGATGTGTAGCGGAGAGCTTGGGTACTGCCTTATCTCACCCAGGGACTACTTCTTATAACTCGGGGACTGCACAGTGTGTTTCCGACATTGTAATGTCGGTTCAGCCAATCGAGATAGACGAACCACTGTTCCATGCACGACCTATGCCGGGATGGGCGCAACAGATCATGACTTATCTGTCGGAGGGATCCTTACCCGACAATGATGTTGAAGCCCGCCAAGGTGTACTCGGTGATTAACAAGGAGTTATACAAAAGAAGCGTGACGTAGGTGCTGCAACGCTATGTGGAGCCGGAAGAAGGAGGTGAAATGATGTTGGAAGAACACCAGGGCGAATGTGGTCATCACGCTTCCTCAAGGGCGTTGGTATCAAAGGCCTTCCGACATGGGTTGTATTGGCCAAGTGCACTGCAGCAAGCGGAGGACATAGTCAGAAAGTGTGAGGGATGCCAGAGATTCGCTCACAGGATACATGTACCGACATCAGCACTCAAGACTATTCCCATCACATGGCCTTTCGCAGTATGGTGCCTGGACATGGTAGGACAATTTAACATGGTGGACAAGTTTACAAAATGGATAGAGGTCAAACCAATTCGGAAGTTTGATGGACATACACCTGTGGTGTTTCTAAAATATATCATCTTGAGATACGGCTATCCGCACAATATCATCACCGACAATGGAACCAACTTTGCGGTAGAGAGTTTGCCCGATTTTGTGCATAAAAGAGAATCTGACTTGATGTGGCCTCAGTGGCACACCCGGAGGCAAATGGACAAGTGGAGGGAGCCAATACATTGGCGTTGGCCGGCATCAAGGCTAGGTTGATTGAACCATTAGTAAGTACACCAAGCTGTTGGATAGAAGAGCTACCGGAAGTACTGTGGGGCTTGAGAACAACACCAAATAGATCAACCGGGTATACACCCTTCTTCCTTGTGTATGGAGCTGAGACAGTGCTCCCAACCGATATACAGTATGACTCGCCCAGAGTGGCTATGTATACTGAAACCGAGGCAAAAGCGGCAAGAGAAGATGATGTGTACTTACTTGAGGAGGTAAGAGAATTAACAATATCCAGGTCGGCGATATATCAACAAAATTTACGTCAGTACCATAGTCGGAAAATCCACCCACTGGTGGTTCAGAGAAGGAGACTTTGTTTTGAGATTGATACAAAGGACAACCGGAATGCACAAATTATCACCTCCATGGAGGGACTATTTATCATAACCAGGGCCTTGCACAACAATTCGTACTACCTTGTAGATGCACAGGAAGACAAGAAAGGACTGATGGACAATTCGGGAGAAGAGACCAAGAGGCCATGGAATGTAGCTCTACTTCGCCCCTTTTACTCATAAAAGGCGCAATGTATGTATCTAAGTTTATAATGCATGAAATGCCGGCACTTTGAGTTGGACTCGGGGACTGCCTTGTTTGTTTATCCTTGTGTTTTTGTTACAGTGTTTATATTATAACCTTCTGTGTGTCGGTGCTCCGACTTAAAACTCGGGGACTGCCCTGTATATTTGCATGTATGCTTTATTTGTATCGTCCATATGCCGAATAAAAATTTGACCTTGTTCCAAAGAACAAGTACTGTATGCTATATGATGAGATCTTGTTACTCGGCTAACAAACAACTAAAAGGTAGTCAAGAGCAGAGACTATGAAACATAGTGAACAAGAAAACAAACTCGAGGACTCGGTCCAAATTTTATACTGCATATGTTGTTTTTAATTCTTGTTTATCAGTTATTTCCTTTATGTCGGATGACTTTAAACTAAACCTCAAAAGTTTAAAAGTATTGTATGCTGTAAATGGCGATTTTTTGACTCGATTGTGGGACACCGAAATGGTAGACAAGAACCGTAGCGTACCTGCACTTAAAATATGACAAGGTACCTGTGTATAGTGCAAATCACTAGATTGATTCGTTTGCACACACTGTTTACGATGTAATATCACAATAATGTATCAATTTTATTATATCGATGATCCAGACTTGGAAAATATTCTTTTACAGCTTGTATAGCATAAAGCTAGCAAAGAAAGAGTAAACGGCGGAAATACATAGCAGTGAGTCTCCTTCATCTTCATGTTGCCACAGGCGAAAACATGTTGGTTGTAGACTCGAAACCTTTAAACGAAACCTCACTCGTCATCTGAACAATCTGCAATAAGAAAAATATTGCAACAACGTGGGTCAGATTTCATTAAAAACGGAGTCTGGCAAGTGACACTATGGGGGACACTTAGTGGATTAACTCTAATAAACTATATGCATATTTGGCTGGTGGAGTTCAAGGCTATTTTGCATAAAGCCAATTTTTCCTAACTCTTTGGAAAACACTTTTCTTCTATTCGAGACATCCGTGGCATGAAATCCACGATCTCTTTGTACCCTTGTTGACGCATCAAGTTCTAATATTTGAAGTTGGAATGGTGAAATCCTCCGTTGACGTCCGTGATCAGCTGCTCAAATTGTCCGTACCGGGGACACGGCTAAGTACTTAGTTTTACACTCTGCAGAGGTTGTCCACGTTCACCATTGCACCCATTCAACCCAAACTATCCTTTACACACTTATAGTGATAAGAAAAAGGAGAAGAATGAGACGAGATCTTTCGGAAGAATTTTCCCTCCCACTCTGGCTTGACCCGTTCCACCTAACACCCTCTACATCTGCTTGTCAAGCCAGGGCGAGTCCACGCAACTTAGTTGATCAAGCCAGAGCCCATATGGCAATGGGTGCACTGGAAGCAATCGTCAATCGGAGTTCTTCAGATTCCTCTGTTGCCTGGGTGGCCATCCACAAGTGCATGTACTCTAGGAAACATAGACATGGGCCTGAGTAGCCACTCAACTCGACTCCATACAACCAATCCACCCAGGAGGTTCATTAACTTAGTAAAATTTAGATTTTCACAAAAACAACATTTGCATAGCATCAAATAATTCTACTAAGTATTGCATAGGAACCTAGACACAGGAACAAGGAATTTCTACACAGGTTTAGCATAGCAATACTATCCTACACATGCTTATATAAAAATACACTATGTAATGCATATTGAAAATATTAGGAAGTTTATGAACATGCCACTTGCCTTTGGATGATGTATTTACTCACAAACTCTTTTCAACGTAATTCGGGTCTCTCCGTTCAACCTAACAATATAGACAAGCAACAATACAACAATCACGTAAAACACAACTACACAATGCATACAGACACATACCTAATGAACAAAAAAGTTTTATAAAACTTCCAAGGAAAATATCTTTGTGCAGGACTAGAGATGCATGTCACGCCATTAAAATATTCTAAGTTATGTGCAAGGCAAGAGTTTGGTCAAAAATGATTAAGTACCAAGGTCATAAGTTGGATAAAATACTTTGTTAAAAATCATCTTGAATAAGCACTCTAATGGCTTAGTAATGATGTGCAAAAATACTTCGAGAAAAGTACTAAGTCTATTCTTGCAGGTGATCAACAATTATTAACAACTCTGTGTAAATTTGATATTCACTATAGTGAGAGAGACAGACACCCGGCCAGCCACTTAAGTTGTGGAACAGGTCTCATGTACGTGGACATGTAAGGTTAGTCTCCAGGCCGCTTCATCTCACTATGCCGCTAGGATCCAACAACTTCAAAGATGTAATAACATGATCAAAATTGTTTATTTCTAAGGTGAAAGACAAGATCGGGAAAGAGGGAAAAGATAGAAATAAATATGTAGTTGGTCTTCCAGGCTTCATCTCCAAACTTGTAACTTTCTCCTTGGTGATGTCTTGATTGAATTTTTGGAAGACTTGATGATTCTTGTATCAGCGAGGCTGGTCTTGGATTTAACCTAGTCATCATGAAGTCTCAGGGAAGAAGTAAAGAAAGAGAGAAAGACTTAGAGAATAAAGCGGGTTGGTCTTCTTGGTCTTCCTCTTGATTTTTCTTCTAAGTGCTTCTACTTCTTGGAAATTCTTCCAGAGTCTGTTTTCTTCTAAGTCCTTCATTGGCCTTCTAGCTCCATGTTGTAAATTCTAAGTGTTTTACCAAATACTAAGTTGAAAATAATCCTAACTTAGAGAAAATAATGAAGAGATTTTCCTTTGAGAAGCATATCTATATGAGAAAATATATTATCCTTGCAATGCACTTTTTAATCATAAGAAACATCATACTAATTTTTGTGATATTTATAAAGTATGCATGAGGCTATAAATGCAATTTAATTAATTTCTATTTTTGCAAAATGTAATAAAAGGAATAAATATAAGATTAAAGTTTTCTATAATTAAATTTTTATAACAAAATTTTATAAATGGTGTTAACAGAAAAATGGGATTTAACTAAATTTATAGCAATTGGGTTTAATCAAAAATGATTTTTCTATCAAGAGTTATGTCAAAATTATTCAAACTATTTAATTTAAACATATAAGTATTAAATAATCAAAATCAAACTCAAAATTATTTTATAAAAGAGGCATCAAGTTGCAAATATTCGAAAGTTTCCAAAATAATTTTATTTGCAAATTTTGGATTTATAGATTTAAAGTTGTGACAAATATACTCAAATCATCCATTTGAAATTTGAATAATTAAAACTAAGTAAAATTTGAATTCTAACAGATCTAAAATATTCTACATGTCAAGGGCTTTACAAATATTTAAAATTTGTCAAATTTGGATATGTGGTTATAAAGTTATGAAGGTTTGAATTTACAAGGACTTTTCTGCAAAGCTGCCAATTTAATCTAATTAAGAAAATCAATTTCCACGCTGGCACTGACTGGATGCTGACGAGGCATCGACGTGGAGCTGACGTGGTTAAGTGACTGGATCTGGTCCGTTGGATCCAGAACTGACGGCTGAGATCTAAAGAGACCGGTTCGCTTAATGAATCTAATCTGGACCGCAAGATGTGGATTAGACGGCGCAGGAGGAGTAGCGCTCCATGGGCGGCGCGGGGTGGCTGGAGATGGAGGGGATGGTGATCTTCGGTCGTGGACGCACGGCTTGATTCACTACCGAACAAAATGCCGAACCTTGTCAAAAAGATGCGCACGAACAATATAGAGAGAAAGGAAGAAGCGAGATGGAAAAAGGTCGACGAGGGCGACCGGAGTTTGTACAACTCGTTGAGGGCAATGGACAAACGTCGCCGACGTTTGTGGGCAGCCTGGGGGCGCTCAAGCTAGGGTTCTTGGGGGAATCGAGAGAGGGGGTTCGCGGGATTTATATGGTGTCAGAGGAGGGAACAAATCGCGTTGATTTCACCCCGAAATTTGGAAGCAGATCGGAGTTGATCTCAGAGGAAATTCCGGCGAGAGGTTGAAGAAGGCCCCCTGACAGGTGGGTCCCGCTTGTAGGTTTTTTACCTTTTCTTTACTGATTTATTTATTTCCTTTATAACTTTTGATTTAAAACTCCAAATCAATTCAAATAAGTTTCTGAAAATATCTAAAATTAATATCTTTGTTTTAAAACTTTTGTGGGCATGTTTTGAACAATTTTCAAAAATAATTATTTAGAAATATTGATTAAATACAAATTTGACACTTTATGTTGAATTTGAAAATAGGGTTTAAATGATTTTGTTTTTGGCTAAATAAATTTATAAATTTATAATACTATATAAGTATTGAATTTAAGTTATTTAAACTCATATTCCAATTTTAAATCATTTTTAGCTTTAGTAGAATAATAAATAACATATTACAACTATTAGAAATAAACATGGAAATATGGTGTATTCATTGTTAATTCAAAACAATTTGTGCACCATTAAGTTTTATATTATAATGAGTCATTTGAAAACTACCTATAGTACAATAGGGAAACAATATATCTTTATTTCATTTCTTATGTTAAATATATTCATGGAAATCATTTTATGTTTTGAAAATAAATGAAAATAATTGAAGTCAATGAAATGCTTATTTGGATAATCAATTAATAAAAAAATCTATGAAGCTTTAAACATATAAATTATAGACTTGAAATTTTCCAAACTATATTTTGAACTTAGGTAAAAGAATGAAACCAATTTACAAGTATACCATTTTTAAATAGTTTTGAATTTATGAATAGATATGGCTAAGTGGTTTAAATCAATTACTTATAAGGAAGCTATTTTATTATGAAAATGGTTTGAAAGTTTGTAAATTATTTGTCAATTTACATATTGAGGTTTTAAGAAATACAATGAATCTTATAATGTTTAACTTGAAACAACTTTTGAAAATAATGATTATTTGAGATATTAAACTTTTTCAATCTGCTTGAAGTGTTTTATAGATGGTTTTCTTATGCTTTTATTGTTTAATCTTAATCAAAATCAAAGTTTCAAATTTTAGTGATTTTGAAACATTCCATAATATTGGGATGTTACAGACTACCACACTTAAAAGGAATCTCGTCCCCGAGATTCAGAGAGGCTAGAAAGAAAAGCAAATGCTTGGAATGATTCTGATAGCTCGAGAGGTTTTGAGAAATGTAGTTTCTAACATGGAAACTTGAAATATGGCAGGGGATGATTTTTCTGATTGGGGAGGCCAGAAATAAAGATGGTTTGGGATCTCTTGGTTTAAGCGACTGGGTTTGAATCATCTGGGAGCTACAACCTTAAAAGAAATTTTCGTGGTCAGTCTAGAAACTTTGTTTAATCTTCCTTACTTTTCTGATGTAGAGTGTACTAACACTCAAAATACAATGGTATGTGGTGATACGGAAAGTTATAGCACTCACATTTTCCACTTGGTCCTTGGAGAGATTGTGAGGACCCCTCTGACTAACCGTCAGAGATGCCCACGTTATGTAAACAGATCACGATCCCAATGATCAGTGCATCGCGATCACATAACCAACATGGTATACAAAGTTACATCATACAACTCGAATAGTATAAGACTTACATAAATAATGGTCTCATGACCAAGTATGCAAACATCGTCGCACTTGACGAATATTTACTAAGGTTCAGCGGAAGCTTCGGCTAGCGTCGACCCTCGTCACGCCCTGACGCATTCCCACAGAGCAGTTGAGCGGGACACTCAGTTGGCGTAGTCGTCGGCGTACTCCTCCTTCTTGTCGTACATCTCCTCATTTCAACCTGGACGTTTGAATATCCAGGGACACAGCCACATGAGTACATTTACGTACTCGCAAGACCACCTCTAAGGCTAAAGTTTTCATGATAATGCAAGAAAAACAATTTTCGATAACTGGGATGGCTGCTATATACGACTATAGGGCATAGTTTTGGAATACCATGATTTTAGACATAGAGAATACGATATCTCTATATCTTTGTTGAAGAAAAACATTTAGAGATAGAATTCTCTTATCTTAGATATAGCAAAGACATATCCAAGTTCAAAACTTTCTTTTGTAAAACCTTTAAAAACACTAGGATGGGGATACCCCTTTTTCCTTCCTTGAGATTGGACTGATTGTCTCCCAGAGACCAATCATCCTCACCCAAATTTCGTACCTCCCAGGTACCACTTTGTTGCCTCCTTGTTTCCTTCGAAAACATTTCTATTTTGAAACCATAAAATAGCCAGCATGCCTAGTGGGACCTTTCCAACCGTCCATGACCGCGGACGCGGCTATTCGAATAGATTTACACTCTGCAGAGGTTGCACACTTTACCTACACCAATCGGTCCTTCCGCCGCGTCTGCCATGGCCCGTCATACGGCAGCATGCGGGGGTCCGGATAACACGATCAAAGCTTTCCACTATGACCACCCTAGTATCGGGGCCTCCCGATAGGTTTGTTCTCCTCGGCACCGTGTGCTCCACTAGACCTCTTGGTCTTTCCTCGGGACGCCACACCGCCACGTCAGGAGACCCACCGTAATCGTCCGGTTGTTGGTCCTCAACAGTGTATTGTCTCTTCCGGACGACAACCCGGCTTTGAGGGCCAAGCCCCCATAGAAAGTATGAGAGCCCCAACACTAAAAATGACAAGCTTCCGGCTAAGCCCTACCCATGTCAGGTAGTGTGGTTGCACGGGTTAATTGTTCGGGCGGCAGCTAGGGTCACACTTTGTTTTTCAAAACACTTTCTCCTCCGACTACTCCCAGCAGCTCGGGTTTTCACAAACATCTCCGATTGCTCCCAGCAACTCGGGTTTTAATAAAACACTTGCTCGCCGATTGCTCCCAGCAACTCGGGTTTTCCTCGGTAAAACAGTTTTATGAAATGGGTTCCCATCCTAAAGTTTTGAGGTAAGGAATAAGAGTGCACTACTAGAAACTTAATCTTTTTGATGGTGCCTTCAAGAACAAGGCTCACCAACTAACTCCTTTTTTTAACACCTATAATATTCTAGTAGATAACTTTGGCCAAGCAGTATTTTGAAAAATAGTTTTCGGGTGGCAAGGGACCACAAAAGAAATAAAACATGCATTATTTTATTTTGAAGACAAAACATGCATTGTAAATAATAGGATTGCATAATGGTGGTGAGGTGGGCTTGCCTGGCTCAGCAATATGTCCTTGGTCATGATCTTGATGTTCCTCAGGTTCATTCCTCACTTCCCGTTCCTTCCCGATCGTATCTAACGTCGTAAACAGGAAAATGAACCACACTCAGAATACAAGACAAAGTCCAAGAGACATAGCAAACAGCAAGCAATGTACAAGACACTGAGATACAAACAGAAGCAAACAACTCCTTTAGCTATACAATAGCAATCAACAAAGTCCATAGAGCTAAGACAACAACAGATTCTCCTAAGAAAATATACACAACAACTCTGAGTAATAAAAAGGTAGTTCTACAGAACACTAAAACAATTCGTCTCTTAGGGTGATTAGATCATTTAACAAGAGTTGTTACATTAGTTTCAGGAAATACTTCAGACAAAAGCATCTTAGCGGTTCAGGAAATACTTCAGACAAAAGTATCTTAATAGTTCAAGAAATACTTCAGAAAAAAGTATATTAATTGTTAAGGAAATACTTCAGACAAAAGTTTCCTAACACACCAGCAAGTATTAATATTAACACGAGCATTGAGCACCCTCACATGCAACCATGTTACTAGATCAAGAAACACCTACTATTAAGTAACTAAGCGACAAACAATAGTAACATCACTGTCCAAACAAGTTTATGACTAAGAGCTAAAATGGTGCATTAGGCTTAGTTAATAGGACATCACAATTAAGGTCACTTCAACCAATAAACAAACAATCACATGGCAACCAAGTGTTGACAACAATCTAAAATAAGAAAGTCATATATTAAGTATTGCAGAACACGAGGAACTACTGGATAAAATTTAACACCAAACAATCATTCACATGCATAACACACAAATGAAATTAGTGCAACTCCTAGGAAACAAGATGAACTATGTGAAACTCAGATGTGAATGGACTAGCAATACTTTCAGGGAATTTATTAAGCCTATTAAAGGATAACCTGAGCTTCTGGACTTATGATTTACTAAGCACATCAACACATAACAACTCAAGTAAAACAGGGAATTAACTTATTACATATATTGGATAAATAAGATAATGTGTAAAGAGATAAAACATAACACACAAACATACCCACAAGCAAAGCATATAAACACAATTGATGTTATTATTAGGGTACAAAGTGAAAAATGCTAAACATATGTAAACAATGCACCACACATTATCAAAGTGGTTTAATCAAGTCATTATTATTGAGCTAAGGTTCTGATCTTCAAAATATGATTAGTAATATTTCTACAATTCACATTTGCTAAGAACAGATGATTAAAAACTAATACTTCTATTTGCCAAATGTTGCTGTTTTGGTAGATGAAACATAACTCCTAAGATAATGTTCATAAAGTAGAATCCTTCTACCACAGTACACCTAGCAACCATATGAAGTGGTGAAAATTGGATTTGCATCATAAGCTACTACTAAACAGTAGCTAAAAATGATGCAAATGCTACTGGTGACAAAACCAAAAAGATTTTAGTTTCAGTTTTAAGTATCTCTTGTATGCAAGGTTAATTTCTATGGATAGGTATTTTCTTAAGCTTTATGTAGAAAAAGGATTCAACCCATTTGGACACTCCCAACTCAAGATATTCCATTTTAAGTGAAGAACATACTTTTTACTTGCTTTAATGTGCAACACAAAGTATAAATATTTTTGAGACAAAACCAGTGTGGTATGATAAACAAAACACATAGGTACTACACAAAAATACTCCTAAGCCATTTGCATAAACATATAAAGCACAAACAATTAAAGCTAGATACATGCAAATAACAGAAAATTAGAATATCCATTTTAAAGTGTAATAACCTACTGTTTTAGAAAATAATCTACCATGAGCAACATATAATCTGTAAAATTATACCAAGATAGGATATGATAGCTAATACTAATATATACCACATTAAATTGGATTTACTACAAAATGAATTTTAAATAAAGATTTAAAATTCATAAAATAGCTACTGATGTCATTCTTAAACTTTAGATAACTTTATTTAGACACATCTCCTGCATGCAAGGCTTATAGATCTGGGTAGGTATTCTTTTAGGCTTTCCATAAAGATAAAGATTGCAGGTTTTGGATATACAGAACTCAAGTTATGTAATAAATGGTGAAACAAATACTTTTTACAAGATCTATTCTAGCACACACATAAAAACATATTTTTGAAAACGGCCAAAGCCACATGGTTAAGAAAACTCATAGCTACTCAAAACAATTTGAGTCAACCAATTTGGATAAGTAAATCTCCCATAAACGAATTAAAGCTAGACCACTAGTTTTCTAGAAAAACAGCAGGAAAAAGATTTTAAAAGGAAAAACAAATAAACGGGCCAGATCTGGTGCGGGCCTCTCCGGGCGAGCTGGGCCAGCCCACGCCGCTGCGCGCGCTGGCGAGCGGCCGCGCCACCGTGCGATCGATGACAGATGGATGAGATTAGACTGGGATGGTTCAAAAACATGCCGTAGATCATGGATCCGACGGCCCCTGACCCTTCTTCTTCCTCCAGACACAGAAACCAGAGAAGGGAACAAAGGAGCAGGGCGGGCACAAGCTTCTCACCCATGGAGCTCTTCCGGCGATGAAGAGGAGCGGAGGAGGACGCGGATGGCTGGGGCGAGGTGCGGGGAGCCGCGGTTATTCACGGCGCGCTCTGGAACGGCGGCGAGGGCGACGGCGCCCGCGACAGGCATGGCGTGGTCGAGGCGCCCTGGTGAACCTGCGAGGGCAAGAAGATGTCTCAGAGGTAGCCCACGGGGAGGGAAACGAGATGGAGCCGAGAGAGATGGGGAGAGGGTCAGAGTACATCGCATTCGTCCTCGAGAGGGCTCGGGACCGAGCTGTGGTTCGCGGACGATCTCGAGCAAGACATGAGGAGAGCTTACTCGGGGGCGCACAGGGAGGTGGAGGAGAGTGAGAGGAATGTGAATGGAAAAGTGGGAGAGGGTGTGGATGCCTCGGATGCCTAAACGGAGAGGGTGGCCGAGTTGGGGGAATTTCGGACAGAGAGAGAGAGGGCACAGGCCAGGGCTTGGGGGAGAGGGGTGGTGCGCAATGATGCCACGCTCTGCACCATCTCTTTGGAAAGTTGCCCATGTCCTGGAGTCGTTGGAGAGGATGTAATAAGTGAAGAAGTTCTCCTGCCCTCAACTTGTTCGATAGAATGCTCGAAAGAAAAGGACAAGAAGAAAAGAAGGGCTAGGGTTTGACAAAAATCATGCAAAGAGTCTCCAAAGGTGTGGGGGTGTACAGTACACCATAATCCACGAGTTGGACAAGGTTAGAGGGGTGGGTTTTGATGTTTGATAAAAATAGGCTGATTTGACTAAGCCATAAAACATGGATGGTTTAGTCAATCCTTTGACAAGATAAGAAAAAGACAAGATGGCTTGATTAGAGGGGGTATTGTTGCAGCATCTGGTTTAAGAGTTTAGGTGAAAGGAGTTCAATCAAAACTATATACAAAAATGGCAAGTAGCTATGTTATAAACCATATATGATCACCTTAAGATGATGCATTCAACTCAAGCAACAATTAGTGATTAATTAGTTTTGAATATTCTAAATAGCATTATGGAGAGCTTGTAGATATCATATGGATGAGGTTGGCTGAGTTGCATTTCCAAAATGATTAAAGATAAATCCATTTGTCATGCTAAAGAAATGCTAAAAATTAATAAGAGGGAAGATTGATTTTTTTTGCTCTATAAAATATAAATCTGGTAATCATCACTCAAAACCATTCTACAAGAGGTAATACATTAAGCTCATGCAATATAGGAACAACAAACATTTAGATCCCAATTAAATTATATGAATCAAATGTTGTCACACACACAAAACCACATGAACACACATAAAATAACATACTTATGGGAAACAATTTGAGCACATAACATATAGGTCAACCACTCATACAAATAGATAAACATTCCCACTTATAGATTAAACCACTGTATTTGTGAGATGGTGATCAACAAAATCAAGAAAGGGTATTTTTGGTGGAAAAAGAATTAAACAAACATTTTTGGAAATGGTTTTCCAAGACCAATAGAAATGGGGTTCTGAAAAGAGAGTTGCTAATATTAGCTACATATAAAATTCAAAATATATTAGGACTTGTCATATAGCCCTTTATAGTTTGCACTCATATAGGTTTTGCATATAATTTTATTTTCTGAAATAAAAGGTCTTTGGGTAGCTGCTAACTTCAGAACATCATGGGTAAAAAAGTTATGTTAAACATAAGGTAGCAGAAGATTTATGGACCTTTTTATTTATCAAAACATTTTTATCAGATGTCATATTATAACTAGGTTGAGTTTAAGGGTTGATAGCTAGAGAGGTTATCAACACAAACACAAATCAAAACAAAACAAGACAACAAAGGAAACAAGAGTGAAAAACATTCATAAGTAATGCATTTCAAAAAGTTTTTGCTCCCTCAGAAATTTGGGTCCTTATTGATTAAGTTTTTTGCTGCTTTCAAAATTTGGGGTGTTACAGAGATTTATCCTTCTTCCACTCAGGGCAGCCAATGACATAGTGCCATGTTACTTCGCTTCTGCGACATGTCACGGGACTGATGATTTTTTTGTGCGAGCGGATAAGGCAGTTCTCCTTCACCCTTTTATTTGGGAACTTATCAGCGTAATGTCACTTGTCTTTACATTTGTAGCAAATTATGTTGCTTAAGTTCTTCTTATTCTTAGGTGTTTCTAGGGCTAAAAGTTCTTCCAACTCTTGTTTGCCATATTCTATCTCAATTAAAGAAGTCCAGTCTCGTTTGATGTGACAATTTCGAGCTAGGTGATCTCCTTCACACTTATAGAAATACTTGGAGGTACTTTTGGATATCTTCGGGTGTGACTTTCCTCTCACTTCATTTTCCATCTTGGTAGGAGCTACAATCGTCCTTAGACAATGATTTGATTCAGTGTCCTTACCAATCTTCCTCTTTATGCAGTTCGATGAATAATGTCCTTGTTCTTTGCACTTGTAGCAATTGATGTGGCTAAGATCTTTCATGGATTTAACCTTTTGTTCTTGTTCCTCCAGGGACTTCATGAGAGATTGTTGCATTCCTTCCTTGGTTTGCTGGATAACTTGTTGCACCAAGGGATAAAGTTGACACTGTATTGGGACATGATTTGTTCCTTCACACAAAAAGTAGAGGTATAAATGCACAAGTCATCTTAGATATTAACTCCGTTCATGTATAAATCAACTTGTAACAAGTAGAGGTAAACCACAATAAGTACATAGAGAAAACCATAGTTCGAGTTGGCAAACTTAGTCCTTGGTCAGATACCGATAATGTGCTAAGAAAGAAAGAATGAAAGACATGATTAACAATACTAATGTATGAATGGTTGAATCACAATCAACTCAAATGCTTGCTTATGATAAAAGGCGATAGGTTTACTGACTCAACATAAAGTAAATGGTAGGTCCTTCGCAGAGGGAAGCAGAGATACAAGCATGTGCCAGAGCTTTTTGTTTTATAGCTTTTTGAAATCATATACAGAGCATAAAAGTAAGTTTTTGAGCGGTGTTTGTTGTTGTCAACGATTCGTAATAGAGTTCTTGTCATCTTCCATACTAAGCAAGTTAAGGGTGGTTCCGATTTTTTTTAAAACAAGAATTTATCATATTCATCTTCTTTTTCTCTTTACTTTCACAGCCATGACACTCTTCCCGACCTTTCTAACATAACCAACTATTATAGTGGTCTGAAACCATGCTAGCCGAATTAACGGGTGCCCACCAATCAATCTGAAACCATGAAGGAGTGCCTATATTTTTTAAAAACTCAACCTTTGATATTATAGTGGTCTGACCACCCCTTTGCAATATTTAATGATGAGCAGATTTAGCATGTAAGTCATGGGTTACTTAATTAGTACGAAAGATGACAAACCCAACTATTATTTCCTCATGAGCTAGTGAACATTGACACAAATAAGGGATACTATTTTTGAATAAAGATAACACAAGAAGTATTTACTTGTAGTGGCGCAAAATACCACATAGTAGGTACATATGGTGTACACAGATGGAAGGGGTTTTGGTTCAAGTTTTGGATGAATGAGAAGCATTCCCTCTCGATACAGGTCTTTGGCTAGCAAGGTTTGGTAGCAAGCATAAGAGTTGAAGGATACAAACAAACATACATGTAGTAAAAGACAATCATGCAATTCTTACTTGAAAGCACACAAAATTTTAAGTTGTGAATACTAGGCTTGTCATAGACAAATGAGAAAGATCAATGAATGCTATATTCTACATGTAATTCTTTTTCCTCTAAGTATCAAAGTATTGTAGCTACGGACCAATGCTAAGTTTGCCAAAGCCAAAAGATTTACTATATGTTCCCAAAGTGATCACCAATACTAAATGACAGGATCAATCATACATGATAAAAGTTGCAACCTAAAATAAAGTGTGCAGAAAATAAATGATAATACTTCTCATTAATATTCCATAACGGCAACTCACACCAAGGGATACATAGATAACCAACTAAAAAGAGATACTTCCACATTGCAAACCATAATATAAGATAAATTTCCTACTCATGATATGACACTACTAAAAAGTAAAAGATGAAAGATAATGGTGATACCACGACAGTCCCTTCAAGCTTGGAATAAGCTAAGGGAGATGCCAATACGGATGATGAATTACTCCTTCGGTGGCTATAGAGATGAATCCCCAATAAGCTTCTCAACCAACTCCTTTAGTTCGTCAATCTTGTAAGCAAGAGCACGGATCATCTCTGTGTTGTGCTCAATACGGTTCATGAATACATCAGCCTTCGAGTCCCAGCTCTAGGAGTAGTTTCCACACTCTGCATCGGACTTGGAGCTCCTTTTCCCTGCATTGTTAGAACGATCCATATTCCAAAGGTTTGGCTTCACACCCTCTGGCATCTTTTCAATTTGATTCAGGTGGATTAGGTTGTGGAAGGCATAGTTGGTGCTTGATGAAGATGTTCTTGGAGCCAGAAAATGACGTGGAACTCTCCCTCCGGTGCTCATCCGTGCGCTCATCCTGCGGTTGGAGGGGATCTCCACCACTCCAATGCTTGCGACCGTTGCACGAGGATGACAACACATGTCTTCTTCTTCCTCCACTTCATCTTCGCTCTTGATGTCCTCCTCTAGCTTGGGATCTTGAAGCCCATCCTCCAAAGTCTTCTTTCCCTTGTCGTTGGCGGAGACCATGATGACTCTAAAAACTGGGACAATATTCTCGCAGAAAACAGCTCAAAACAAAACACGTCGAAAACACGATCTATGGACCTCCGGAGCATCGGGTGATTATATAGCAAACATTAAAGAAATAAAAGGAAGGTAACAACACGAAACCGAGTAGGAGAGGAGCTCTGAGGGCTCCACGTTGCCTGCTGGCGCGGCCAGCAAGGGCGCCGCGCCACGAGGTGGTGTGGTTGCCTCGGACTTCGTGGCATGTTCATATTTGTCTCATATTTTTCCATGTTTTCCACCAAAAAAATCACAGTTAACCAAATATTAAATTTACGGACTTTTACTTACAGAAACTGTACCTTTTCCAAATCAGGTTCTGCGAACTCAAAAATATTTTCCTTAATGTAATTCTTCGGAGGAATTGCTTGAATAACATCAACATCTTCATTATGAGAATCTCTAGAAATATAATTCTTGATTCTTTGTCCACTTAACTTTTTTGTAGAGTCATCCTTGAGCAAAGCAATTTTATCGCACCCAAACGAAACACCTACACAATAACATATGGTCCTTCCCACTTGGAGAGTAATTTTCCAGCAAAGAATCTAAGACGACAACTATACAATAGAACTTTGTCACCAACATGAAATTCTCTCTTGATGTATCTCTTATCGTAACATCTTTTAATTTTTTCTTTAAAGAGTTTAGCATTTTCATAAGCTTCACTTCTCCATTCATCTAAAGAACTCAAATTAAGCAATCTTTTCTCACCAGCAAGTTTAAAATCTCTATTTAGTTCTCTCACTGCCCAATAAGCTTTGTGTTCTAATTCTAAAGGCAAGTGACATGCTTTTCCATAAACCATTTTATAAGGAGACATACCCATGGGATTTTTATAAGCAGTTCTATAAGCCCACAATGCATCATTTAATTTACTAGCCCATTTCTTCCTCGTTCTATTAACAGTCTTTTTCAAGATAGATTTAATTTCTCTATTTGATAATTCAACTTGCCCACTAGTTTGAGGATGATAAGCTGAAGCAATTCTATGATTAACCCCATATTTAGCAATAACTTTTCTAAAACCACCATGAATAAAATGAGAACCTCCATTAGTCATAAGATATCTAGGAACACCAAACCTAGGGAAAATAATTTCTTGAAGTATTTTTAATGATGTTTCACCATCAGCACTTTTAGTAGCAAAAGCTTCTACCCATTTAGTAACATAATCAACAGCAACAAGTATATGTGTATTACCTACTGAAGAGGGGAAGGGACCCATCAAGTCAAATCCCCAACAATCAAACGGTTCAATAACAAGAGAATAATTTATAGGCATTTCATTACGTCTAGAGATATTACCAACTCTTTGACACTCATGACAAGATAAAACAAACTTTCTTGCATCTTTAAAGAGAGTAGGGCAATAAAAACCTGATTGTAAAACCTTTTGTGCGGTTCTATCTCCAGCGTGATGTCCTCCATAAGCGCTACTATGGCACTTTCTCAATATCTCTTTTTGTTCAAACTCCGGAAAACATCTTCGCACAATACCATCAACTCCTTCTTTATATAAGTGTGGGTCATTCCAGAAATAATGCCTCAAGTCATAAAATATTTTCTTCTTTGTTGAGCTGAGAAGTTTGGAGGCAAATACTTCGAAACAATAAAGTTAGCATAATCTGCATACCAAGGACTATCTCGTGAACTCACCCTTTATTGCAGCCAATTGTTCATTTGAAAAACTATCATTAACATGTATAGGATCATAGGCAATGTTTTCCAATCTAGACAAATTATCAGCAACAAGATTATCAGCACATTTTCTATCTACAATATGCAAATCGAATTCTTGCAAAAGTAATACCCATCTAATAAGCCTAGGCTTTGCATGTTTCTTTTCCGTAAGGTATCTAATTGCACCATGATCAATATGAATAATAACTTGAGAATCAACAATGTATTTTCTTAATTTATCACAAGCAAACACAATAGCTAAATGTAACATCCCAACATTTTATAATGTTCAAAAATCACTAAAATTTAAAACTTTTCTTTTTATTAAAATAAAATATTAAATGCATAAGGAAACCAACTATGAAAGACTTCAAACTTATTGAAAGAGT
Organism: Poa annua; assembly: GCA_026929855.1. Classification (NCBI taxonomy): domain Eukaryota; kingdom Viridiplantae; phylum Streptophyta; class Magnoliopsida; order Poales; family Poaceae; genus Poa; species Poa annua. The sequence continues at coordinate 108,187,351 of CM049426.1, forward strand.
CTAATATTTCAAATGTCACAGTTTAAACATTTTATTATCCACTGTATTTCAAAAATCTTAAAATGTAATTTGACAAATATTTTGCAAACTACAATCCATTTTATTTTAAGCAAATAGTTTACTTATAAGAATTTGATTTCAACCACTTAGCCATATCTACTCCACAATTCATAAATTATTTAAAAATGGTGTTAGTTGCCAAAGGGTTTACATTCTCCCAACTAAGTTCAAAACATGGTGTTAAAATTTCAATTCTGTAATTTCATTTATTTTCAAAGCATGAAATGATTAATATATTCTATATAAGGAAATGAATTAAATCTAAAAACTTTTCCAAAGTTGTTATGAAGTTTTCAAATGATTTATCATAATGTAAAACTTAATGGTGCTCAAAATAAAACTGAATTAAAACTTGAATCCATTATAATTTCTATTACTTTAAAATTATTGATATTATGTTATTATATTGTTATGCCAAAATAAAGATGAATAATTACAGTGAAATGAGTTTTAATAACTCTATTTCAAACATATTTGAATGTGGGTATTTCATATAAACTATTTAGCCAAAATTAAAATTATTTAAACCCTAGTTTTAAATTAAACATAAGGTGCCAATTTTACATTTAATCAATATTTCGAAATTATTATTTTTTTAAAAGTGTTCAAAACACTTCCACAATTGGTTGAACAGAAAGATAATAATTTTACAAATTTTTAGAAATGTGTTTGACCTCATTTGGACATTTAAATTAAAAGTTATGAATTAAATTGGAGAAATCAGAAAAAGGAAAATTGATGACGTCACTGCTGACGTCACTCTATCTTCAACCTCAAGAGAAATTCGCGGCCGAAACTCCTCTCCCCGATCCCGGATCAAATCGAGGGCGAAATCAGCGGGATTTGTTACCATCGAGTGTCCCTATAAAATCCCCTCCTCCTCCTCTCTCTTTCCCCTCTCAGCTAGTTCAAAACCGTGCCCCCAGGCTGCTGTTTCAGATCGCCGGAGTAGCCATTGCCGCCGCCGCGTTTTTCTTCAACTCCCGGTGAGATAACCCCCTCCTGCGACCGAGACCCTCCCCTCTGCTACCCCGCTTCCGTACGCGTCCCCTGAGGCCTTCGGGCGATCTTCTCCTGTAGATTTTTGCGGAGGACAAGCACGCCGGAGAACTCACCGACGCCCCGCACGGATTCGCCACCGAGGTCGTCGTAGAAGGAGCGTCGCGCTACACCGACGCGACCCTCGTCTCCACCGCATCAGTACGCGCACTTTCGAGGTCGTCGCGCGTTCGGGGAAGCTCTAGGGCGACTGGAGCGTCCACGCCCGAGCCGCCGGCGCCGTCGTCCGCTCCAACGCCGGCGAGCTGCGCCGCCCGGTAAGGTCAACGCCTCTCCGACGTCCGATCTGCGATCAATGGCTAAGATTAGATCTGTTTAATTCGAAGCGGTATCTGTTTTGATCCGTTGGATCTGGATCTGACGATCCAGATCGCTCCACTTAATCCAGTCAGCGCCGCGTGGCAGCCACGTAAGCGCCACGTCGTGCACAGTCAGCATCCGCGTCACCGCCAGCGTGTAATTCCTTTTCTATTTTAAATTTAATTGGAAGTTTTGCAGAATAGTCCCTGTAATTAAAACATCTATAACTTTTTAACCACAACTCGAAATTTAATAATTGTTATATATTTGGAAAGCTCATAACATGTAGAATATTATGGATCTGCCAAAATTCAAATTTGACTTAGTTTAAAATATTCAAATTTCAAATGGTGAATTTGAGTATATTTGTAATAACTTTAAATATATAAATCCAAAAATTGCAAATAAAATTGTTTTAGAAACTTTAGAATAATTGTAAATTAATGCCACTGCTATAAAATATTGTTGAGTAATTTTTGAATTAATTCATAGTTATATATTTAATTTGAATAGTTTGACTATTTTCAACATAACTATTGATAAAAATATTATTCTTGATTAAAGAAAATTGCTATAAATTTAATTAAAATGCCCCCTGTCTGTTAACAGTATTTATAAAATTATATTATAAAAATTTAATCATAGAAAACTTTAATATTATAATTATTCCTTTTATTATATTTTCCAAAAATAGAAATTAATTAGATTTCATTTATAGCCAAATGCATACTTTATAAATATCACAAAAATTAGTATTATGTTTCTTGTGGTTTAAAAATTTCATTTCATGCATAGCATATTTTATTTTGTAGTTATATTTTCCATAAGAAAACTCCTCCCCCATTTTCTCTAAGTTAAGATTATTTTCAAACTTAGCATTTTCGTGAAGTGCTACACTTAGACACTTAGTAAAATTCAACATGGAGCTGGAAGACCAATGAAGGACTTAGCCAAACGAGACTTCAGAAGAATCTCCAATGAGTGGAAGCACTTAGAAGAAAGATCAAGAAGAAGTTCATGAAGACCAACCAGAAATATCTTCTAAGTCTTTCTCCCTCTTTCTTCTTTCTCCCTTCTTCTGTTGTTAGACTTCATGATGACTAAGTTAATCAAAGACCAGCCTCGAGGATACAAGAACCACCAAGTCTGAAGATTTATCAAGTCTATCAAAACTTTAATCAAGACATCATCAAGGAGAATATTACAAGTCTGGAGATGGAGCCTGGAGGACAACTACATCTTTCTTTCTATCTTTCCCTCTTTCCTAATCTTGTCTTTTAGACTTAAACTAATTTTGATCATGATGTTATCATCTTTGAAGTTTGTTGGATCCTAGCGGCATAGTGGGATGAAGCGGCCCGGGACAAACCTTGCATGCCCACGTACATGAGACCTGTTCCACAATTTAAGTGGCTGGCCGGGTGTCTGTCTCTCTCACTTTAGTGAATATCCAATTTACAAAGAGTTGATAATAATTGTTGATCACCTCGAAGAATAGAGCTAGTAATTTTCTCTAAGTATTTTGCACATCAAGACTAAGCCATTAGAGTGCTTATTCAAGATGATATAAAACAAAATATTGTATTCAACTTATGACCTTAGCCCTTAGTCCTTTTGGACCAACCTATTTGCCTTGCATTAACTTAAAAGATTTTTCATGGCATGGCATGCATCTCTAGTCCTTAGAAATAACTTGCATATCATGCATGGCATGTTTTCCTTAGAAGTTTGAGAAACTTGTTTGTAGGTGTTGTGTTGTTTTATGATTGTTGTATTGTGTTTGTTTGTATTGTTTAGACTGAACGGAGAGACCCGAGTTCGTTGAACAGAGTTTGTGAACAACGACAACATTCAAAGGCAAGTGGCACACCTCATAAACTTCCTATTATTTCTATATGCATTACTTAGTGTATTTTTATATGCATGTGTAGGATAGTATTGCTATGCTAAACCTGTGTAGAATTCCTTATTCCTGTGTCTAGGTTCCTATGCAATACTTAGTAGAATTAATGATGCTATGCAAATGTTGTTTTGTGAAACTCTAAATTCTACTAAGTTAAGAATAAAACACCTGGGTGGTAAGTGGTTGTATGGTTTATGTTGAGTGGCTACTCAGGTCCATGTCTATGGTTCCTGGAGTATGTACACTTGTGAATGGCCACCCAGGAACAGAGGAATCTGAAGAACTCCGAGTGACGATTGCTTCCAGTGCAGCCATTGCCATATGGGCTCTGGCTTGATCAATTATGTTGCGTGGACTCTCTCCGTCTTGACAAGCAGATGTAGGGGGGTGTTAGGTGGAACGGGTCAAGCCAGAGTGGGAGGGAAAATGCTTCTGAAAGATCTCGTCTCATTCTTCTCCTTTCCTTATCACAAATGGTGTGTAAAGGATAATTTGGGTTGCATGGGTACAATGGTGAACGTGCACAACCTCTGCAGAGTGTAAAACTAAGTACTTAGCCGTGTCCCCGGTACGGACAATTTGAGCAGCTGATCACGGACGTCAACGGAGGATTCCATCATTCCAACTTCAGAAATGAAATTTGATGGGTGAACAAGGGAAGATGAGATTTATGGTTTTCATGCCATACTCGTCTTGATTTCAAGAAAAGTGTTTTCAAAAGAGTAGGAAAAATTGGCTTTATGCAAATTAGCCTTGAACTCCACCAGCCAAATATGCATATAGGCTTTAGAGTTATTCCATTAAGTGTCCACCATAGTGTCACTTGCCAGACTCCATTTTTAATGGAATCTGACCCACGTTGTTGCAATATTTTTCTTATTGCAGATTTGATCAGATGACGAGTGAGGTTTCGTTAAAGGTTTCGAGTCTACAACCAACATGTTTTCGCCTGTGGCAGCATGAAAGTTATAGAGACTCACTGCTATTGTATTTCCGCTGTGTACTTTTCAATGCTAGCTTTATGCTATGCAACTTGTATCGAATATTTTGTAATTCTGGATCATCGATGTAATAAAATTGACGCTTTGTTGTGATATTACATCGTAAACCGTGTGTGCAAATGAATCGATCCAGGGATTTGCACTATACACAGGTATCTGCCTTATTTAAAGTGCAGGTACGCTACACTAAAAATTCTTTTTCAGTTGTAGCATAATTGTTTTGAGCAGAATTAAGAGTCTTACTAGCATAATGAATAACATTTAATTTCTTATCTATTCTTTCTCCAAGAACAGCACCAACAGCAAAATCAATAGCATCACACATAATTTCAAATGGTAAATTCCAATCAGGTGGTTGAACAATAGGAGCAGTTATTAAAGCTTTCTTAAGAGTTTCAAAAGCTTCCTTACAATCATCATAAAAAACAAACGATATATATTTTTGCAGTAGATTAGTAAGAGACTTTCATACCTTGGCAAAATCTTTGATAAACCTTCTATAGAAACCAGCATGACCAAGAATACAACGAATACCTTTAACATCTCGGGGGCAAGGCGTTTTCTCAATTGCCTACACTTTAGCTCTATCAACTTCAATACCTCTTTCAGAAATTTTATGTCCAAGAACAATCCCTTCATTAACCATAAGGTGGCATTTCTCCCAATTAAGAACAAGATTCGTTTCTTCACATCTCTCCAAAACCTTATCAAGATTATGCAAGCAGTTATCAAAAGAAGTGTCATAGACGGAGAAATCGTCCATGAATACCTCCACAATTTCCTCACAAAAACCATGAAAGATAGAAGACATACATCTTTGAAAAGTAGCAGGAGCATTACATAAACCAAAAGGCATACGTCTATAAGCATAAGCATCATAGGGATAAGTAAACGTGGTTTTCTCTTGATCTTGAGTTTTAACAGCAATTTGAGAGAAACCAGAATAACCATCAAGAAAGCAAAAATGAGTTTTATTGGCTAATCTCTCCAACATTTGATCAATAAAGGGTAAGGGATAATGATCTTTCTTAGTAACTTTATTAACCTTTCTAAAATCAATGAACATTTTATAACCAACAACTAATCTTTGAGAAATAAGTTCGTCATGATCATTAGGTACAACAGTAATTCCACCCTTCTTAGGGACACAATGCACATGACTAACCCATCTACCATCAGCAATAGGATAAATGATACCAGCATCAAGAAGCTTTAATACCTCATTTCTTACCACTTCATTCATCTTAGGTATTAAATGGCGTTGATGTTCAACATCTGGGTTCGCATCGGGCTCCATATTAATAGAATGTTTACATATAGTAGGGGAAATCCCTTTCAAATCATCCAAAGTATAACCCATAGCTCCACGGTGTTTCTTCAATATTTCCAATAATCGTTCTTCTTCTTTACCTCAAAGGTTAGCACTAATAATAACATGATATATTTTCTTATCATCAAGATGAGCATACTTAAGATTATCTGGCAAAGGTTTTAAACTAAAGACATGATCCTCTTTAGGTGGAAGTGTTTTCCCCAAGTCTTCCACTTTTAAGTTATGTTTAAGAATAGGTTGACGGAGGAATATGTCCTCAAGTTCATTTCTTTCTTCCATAAAAGTTTCATTCTCATGATCTTCCATAAATTGCTAAAAATAATTAGTAGGAGAAAGAGATACATAAGCAAGTTGTTCTACTCTAAAATCTTCATTACGCAATTCTGGTTCATAAGGAGTTTTTGCAGATTTCAAAAAATTGAATTCATATGAATCACCAGCAAAATTAGTAAGGATTTTCTCTTTCCTACAATCTATAATAGCTCCATAAGTATTCAGAAAAGTTCTACCAAAAATAACAGGACAAGTCTTACATGCAGCAGAACCAAGTACAAGAAAATCAGCGGAATATTTAGTCTTATCACATAGAACTTCAACATCTCTAACAATACCAATGGGAGAGATAGTTTCTCTATTAGCAAGTTGAATAACCACATCAATATCTTAAAGTTAGCTGGGACCAATTTCATTCATAGTCTCTTTGTAAAGCTCATAAGGAATATCACTTGAACTTGCACCAATATCACATAAACCATAATAACAATGATCACCAATTTAACAGAAAAACACATGAACACTAGCTTTTCTTGGCTTTGCAGGATGAGACAAAACATTAGAAGTGTCGGCCTAGTGGAGACTGGGGTATGAAGAGCCCACTCTCCCCAGGCCTCGCTCGCAGGCTGATCAGACAAAACGACTAAGGGCCAAGCCACCGCTTGGAGAGACCCTCGAGAGGCAAATCCTCTTGAGGGCCTGAAGTGGAAGTGAAGGACTGAAGAGGACCTGCGCTTCAAGAGGCCCTCCTGAGGCGATATGCGCCTGTCGGGAAGTCAACAGAAATCTCTCCACAGGCCCCTCGGGCCTGCGGGGAAGCTTCGCAGCCAAGGAAGTATGGCGCGGCACACATGGCCTCTGCCATATCTGCACAGTGACGCACGCGCTCCCTTTGCCGTTTTGGTGATAAAGGAGTCAATAAAGTTGCGCCGCATGTGCCAGGACAGCCAGGACCTTCCTCTCAGGCGATAAAGCAGCTGGACGGCGCAACCCTCCAAGAATATCGTCATCGTGGGCTCCACCCCAAAGACTACAACCCCTGCGAGCCGTTCTGCGCGGTCTGCAGCCAGTCGGCCACCGCGCCCAACTTTATCGCCGATGGACCGTGTCCATGAAGGATTCCGCCGCGGTGGACTCCAACGCCGGGCCGCCATTGCCGTTTGGGAGCCCACCTTGGACGCCAAGCGCAAGGAAGACGCCTACAGCGCCTATAAAAGGAACAAGACCTCCACCATAGAGGGGGGTCGGCAAATTGCTTGGAGAAAACTTGTAAACCCTAGCTTAACTAGTAGAATAGCCTTCGGCTGGAGGAGGAAGAAGACCATTGCTTCCCTCCACAGGCACGAACTGCCTCAAGGGAGCCCTCGGCAAGCTCATTTGTACTGTAACCTCCACAGTGCAATACAGACAAGAAGAGTAGCGGTTTTACTTCCTCCTGAGGGCCGTGAACCTGGGTACGGGTTGGTGTCCATCTCTGTCGTGGGTGTTCCTCTCCAGGCCCGGCGAGCACCGTCGTCGTGCCTATCGAGGGTCTTGACCTCCATGTTCAATCCCCTTCACGAACTACTCTTCAGGGAGTGACCACCCCTGTTTCGTGGGAGTCACAACCCGACATCTGGCGCGCCAGGTAAGGGATTGAGGCGCGTCAACGACCTTCGAGCTGCCTCCGCGCCATGGCGAACACCCGCGCTACTCGGGCCGCCCGCGCCAACCGGCGCGCACCTGAAGGAGCACGTGTCACGCCCGGTGCCACGTCCACGCGCGCACGACGGGGGCGACCGCGCCGAGAAGAGCGCGCCAACTCAGGCCCTCATGTGGAAGAGCTCGAGCACAACTCCGAGCAGGAGGAGGATGCGCAGTCGTCGCACCCGACGAGGCGCCCGAGCGGCTCCGGTCCAGGCAGGACGGAATCCGCGCTGCACACCGCCCTGCTCTTGGCGCAAGAACTTCTCTGCTATCAGCCTACCTCTGAGGCCCACGAGCAGTGGCTGGAGCGCCTCAACCACCTCGTCGACATCGCCACGACTAGCCCCGCTCCGTCGCAGTCCGTCGTGCACCCCTCCCTCGCGGGCACGGCTGTGCCAGACGCGCCTCCGCCTCCACCAGGGCCTGCACCAGCTTCGACGCAGAGGGCTGCCTCGCACGCGTCCCTGCCTCACGACTGCCTGATCGTGCAGCGCACCACGCCAGACGCGCACGTGGGTATGGAGCTCCAGCGCAACCGCCAAAACCGGCTCGTGGAAGAAATCGGTCAGGCGGGCCAGCAGAACCGCAGTGCGCAGCAGCATGGGGTAGCCACGTATGCCACAGGCTGCATGGAGTTCACCCGCTCCCTACGCCGCGTGGTATGGCCCCCGAAGTTCAGGTCGGCTCTCCCCAAGAGCTACGACGGCTCCAGCAACCCCATCGACTTCCTGCAACTCTACATCACCTCCATCCAGGCGGCAGGCGGAGACAACAAGGTCATGGCCAACTGGTTCTCCCACGCGCTTCGCGACTCTGCGCTGTCGTGGCTCCTGAACCTCCCTGAGGACTCTGTGAACTCTTGGGAGGAACTCTGCAAGCAGTTCGTCTCCAACTTCAAGGGGACATACGAGCGCGCGCTCACCCACATAGACCTATGCGCTGTGGTGGAGAAGAAGGATGAAATCCTTCACAAGTAGATCCAGGGCTTTAGCCAAGTGCGCAACAAGATCCAGAACATCCCCGACACTCAAGTCATCGCCGCCTTCCGCGAGGGTGTCACGAACAACAGGATGCTCGAGAAGCTGGGTATCCACGACAAGCTCACCTCTATGGTGAAGCTGTTCGACCTGGCAGACAATTGCGCCAAGGCTGAAGAGGGACTCCTCTTCGTCAAGATGTCCTCGAGAGGGGACGAGCACGCTGAAGGGTCTAGGAGCAAGAAGAAGGAGGAGCCCAAGCGCAAGGCCACCGCGGTCCTCGCGGCAGAGCCTGACGCGAAGGGCACCCGCAGGGACTCTCCCAAACCTAGAGAGAGAAAAGAAAACCATCACCCGTTCTGCATCTACCACAACAGGCGTGGCCACTCTACAGAGACTTGCTTCGACCTCAAGAGGCTGAGCAAGGAGCGCGAACAAGCAGAGGGCAGCAGCAGTAGCGGTCGAGGCCGTGGCTTCCGCGGAAGCGGGCGCAAGAGCGGCTTCCAGAAACCATCTGGCAATCAGGCCAACGCTGTGGAGAGGAACGGCAACCTCCCTGACGAGGAAGATGGAGGCTATCAAGCTCCAAGAGGCGCCATTGCCTGCATCCTCGGTGGAGCACATGCGCCGAAATCGAACAATCAGTTCAAGCAATTCGCTCATGAGCTCAATGCCGCCCTCGCCAACCTCGAGACCTCCAGGCCCCTCAAGTGGTCGCAGTACACCATCGCCTTCGACGCTCAGGACCACCCCAAGTCCACCAAGACTGTTGGAACCCTCCCGCTGGTCTGTAGCCCCACCATAGACAACATCGCCGTCTCCAAGACACTCATTGATGATGGAGCAGGCCTGAATGTCATCTCCATTGAGACGTTCGAACCGCTTCAAGTGCCCTACAAGCGGCTCATGCCCTCTAGGCCCTTCACGGGAGTCACCAGCGGCTCGATCGAGCCTCTGGGGCAGGTCAGGCTTGTCGTCACCTTCGGCAGCAAGGAAAACTACCGGATCGAGCACATCGACTTCGATGTTGTGCACATCGGCCGGTCGTACAACGCCATCCTCGGCTACCCCGCCCTCGCGAAATTCATGGCCGTCACGCATCATGCCTACAAAATGGTCAAGATCCTCGGCAGCGCTGGCACAATCACCATCCGTGGACATATCTTGGATGCTACGCGCGCTGTCGAGACAACCTACAAGGCAGCCGCCATGGAGTTCCCTGCAGACGAGGACATGGAGCCTCTCGAGAGACCCAAGAAGAAGAAGCAGCTGTTCTCCCAGGAGCCAGCCGCTACAAAGAAAGTCTCTCTAAGCTCCAGCAGCTCGGGGGCTGAAGGCTCGGGGGCTAGCGTCACCATTGGCGCTGCGCTGCCTGCCAAATAGGAAAGCGCGCTCATCGCCTTCCTCCGGGCAAACTCTGACATGTTTGCATGGACTCCGTCAGATATATCCGGTGTACCGAGGGATGTGATCGAGCACCACTTCCGTGTGTCCAAACGCACGCCCCGTCAAGCAAAAAGCAAGAAAACAAGCCCCGAGAAGCAAGCATTCATCGTCAAAGAGGTCGATAAGCTAAAAGTGGCAAATGTCGTCCGCGAAGTCGCACACCCCACTTGGCTCTCCAACGGCGTGGTCGTCCCAAAACCCGCCGGGGGAGGCCGCCTCTGCATCGACTACACTGATGTGAACAAAGCTTGCCCCAAAGACCCTTATCCCAGGCCAAGAATCGACCAGATTGTGGACTCCACGGCAGGCTGCGACCTACTCTGCTTCCTTGACGCCTTCTCTGGTTATCACCAGATAAAAATGGCTAAGGAAGACGATGAGAAGACGGCTTTCCTCACCCCTTGCGGTGTGTATTGCTATGTCTGCATGCCCTTCGGCCTGAAGAACGCTGGAGCCACTTTCCAGAGGCTAATGAGGATACACTTGGCGAGCAAATGGGCAGAAATGCCGAGGCTTATGTCGATGACATTGTCGTAAAATCTCGAGAGGGAAATACTCTCCTCAGGGACCTTGAAGAAACTTTCGCCAGCTTGCGCAAGGTGAACATCAAGCTCAACCCCGCCAAGTGTGTCTTCGGAGTGCCTTCAGGCAGATTGCTTGGTTTCCTCGTGTCCCACCGAGGCATAGAGGCAAACCCTCACAAAATGAAGGCCATAGAGGAAATGCAACCTCCACGCCGGCTCAAGGATATGCAACGCCTAGCAGGATGCATGGCCAGCTTGTGTAGATTCATCTCCAAGTTTGGAGAGAGAGCTTTGCCATTCTTCAAGATCATGAAAAGAACTGGAAATTTAAAGTGGACTCCTGAAGCGGAAAAAGCATTTGAGGATTTGAAGAGGTATCTGGCCATCCCACCAGTCATGGTCGCCCCAAGGATAGGCGAGCACCTGAAGCTGTATCTATTAGCCACTCCACAGACCGCCAGTGCCGTCCTTGTGGTAGAAAGGAAAGAACCAGTCCTCCACAAGAAGAATGCAACCACTCAGAAGCCAAAACCGTCTGACGAGGAACTGGGCAAAGGAACAGGCCCCACAAAGCCACCGCCAGGCCCAAAGCCACAAGTGGAGCCTGCCACGAGTTCACCGCTATAGGACGATCTCGCCAGGGAGCCTGACGAGCCTCCACAGGCCAACCCCCTCGAGGGCCCTAAAGAGCCTCCGCGGGACAACCCCCTTTGAGGGCCCTGCAGAGCCTCCTCAGGCAGAGTGCGCCAAGACTAAACTAACAACCCTTGTCGAACATCCAGTCTACTTCGTCAGCACAGTACTGCGTGATGCTCGCGAGCGGTACACAATGCAGCAGAAGCTCCTCGTCGCGCTCCTCATCGCCTCAAGAAAGCTGAAACACTACTTCCAGGGGCACCCCATCACGGTGGTCACCTCCTTTCCCCTGGAGCAGATCCTGCGCAACCCTAACGCCACAAATCGTGTCGCAAGATGGAATATAGAGCTACAGCCATTCTATTTGCGCTTTGATACCACAAGGGTAATCAAAGGAAGAGCGCTGGCGGACTTCGTCGCCGAATGGACTGGCCCAACACCTGAAGAGCCTCTAGGAGAAGAACAAGAGCCCTCTGGAGACAAAACGCTCAGCCACTGGACCATGAAGTTCGATGGAGCTTTCGCTTGTCGCCACGGTGGGGCCGGCGTGGTCTTGACCTCACCAAAGGGCTACAAGCTCTATTACGTGGTCCAGCTGTGCTTTGCCATCGACAAGATCTCCAACAACATTGCTGAGTACGAAGGCCTGCTTGCCTGCCTACGTGCGGCGATCGCTCTAGGCATCAAGCACCTGCTCATCAAAGGCGACTCGCTGCTCGTCAACTTCTCGAACAAAAGCTGCAAGCCTAAAGACGACCACATGACCGCATACCTTGAGAAGGTCCGCAGGCTTGAGAAGCACTTCAGGGGAATGGAGCTCATGCACATCCCAAGAAAAGAAAATCAAGAGGCTGATGACATCGCCAAACGCGCGTCAAAGAGGCAAGCTCAGCTACCAGGCGTCTTGGAGGAAAGACTATTCAAGACATCCATAAAACAGCCTCAGGAGGCCATGCCCACTTACCCGGACGGTTGAGAACCAGCGTCGACCCACGCCAGGCCTGGCGAACGCCAGGAGGGCGTGGTCCTGGCGCCAGACCCCTACGGAGGCGCCGCAGCTTTCCTCTTGGAGGGGACGTCGGACGGCCTCGCTCCAGACCCGCCCACGGTTGCCTTGGAGCACGGCTCGCGCCTCCTCGGAGTGGCCTCCGCGTCGGAGGCCTCCCTCGCCTCATCCTCCTCCTACACGAGGCGCGAGGGCGCCGCCACGAAGGCGTCATCATCGCCTGACGAGATGTCGCAAATCTCGTCAGTAAATGGCCCTGCCCTTGAAGAGGACACCTCCCCTGCTGCGGCCTCCTCCTCGCCTAGCCTAGCTCCCGAGGCCGAGGGAGAATCCGCTTCCTCCACGCCCCGCACCGCCGGCACGGGCACCTCCATCCCCACCTGGCCTGCCAGGGTGAACAGAGGCATCCCCTCCAAAATGGCCATATGCTCAGTCATGTTGTACTGGTGGAGAGGCCGGAGCGTGGCGGGGAGTTGATCCGCGGCAGGCACCACCGGGTTGATGAAGAGCGCAGACAGGACGTTCTCGACGGCGTCCTTGTCGTTGTCCTCGCGGTGGAGCCTCAACTTGTCGTTCGGCCCGGAGTACATCCACATGGGCACCGAGTGAGCCTAGAGGGGAGCGATGCGGCGCGTCCTGAAGTCTGCCACAATGGTCTGACCCGTGAGGCCCTCCTCGCGGAGGAAGCTCAGGCGTCCCATCAGGCTTGCGTTCTTCGCGCCGTCAAAGGGCGCCTTGCCCCAGTGGGAGTTCTTCTAGGGCGACGCATCGGGGACCTCGAGGAAGGTGCAGGGATGCTCCACCCAACGAAGAACCACTTCGGGCGGAAGTCGTCCACCTTCTTTGTCACCGAGGTGACAGGTTTGACGTCGCTCCACGACATGGGGATGTAGACGCTCCCCATGCCGTCCACGATGCGGAACGAGACGCACCCCGAGCGCTCGTTCTTCGCTGTGTTCCGGAGTGTGTAGAAGAACCGGAAGAGCCCCACCGTAGGCTCCAAGCCCAGGTACGCCTCACAGAGGTACGCGAAGACGACAAGGATGAGGACGGTGTTCGGATGAAGATGCAGCAACTGTACCTGGTAGAACGCCAACATCGCCTCCAGGAACGGCGAGAATGGCGGCACCAGCATGGCGGCGAGGCAGTGCTGGAATATCGGGAAATACCCTCGCGGGCGTTTCCCGTGCGCCGCGGGCTTGAACGTGCTGGCGGCGTGCTCGTTCGTCCGGTCTGGTACAAGGAAGCGGACCTTGGCGAGTGCTTTGTCGTTGACACGCACACCAAGCAGTGCCACGCCATGCGCGACCTCAGCGGCCTCCGCCTGGAAGAGGGCCCCGCAACACCTTGCCCTTGTTCTTGGCTGGACTCATCGCCGGAGTTCAGGGTGTCGCTGGAGGCGGAAGGAGCAGAGAGCGCTAGAGAGCGAAGGCGAAGAGCTCGAGAATGGCGGAGGCTTCTGCGAGAAGGAGGGGAGAAGTAACGGCTCCCTGCTCTGGTGCTCGAGTTTTATGTCCCCTCAAGGAGCAGTTACCGGGTGTGGTGGGACCCCTCAGGACGCACGCCCAGATCGTGCACGACCGTTACTCATCTGAGTGCCGCGTGGCTCGGGCCGGCCCCTGCGAGCCGTTCTGTGCGATCTGCAGCCTGTCGGCCACCGCGCTCAACTTTATCACCCATTGACCGTGTCCATGAAGGATTCCGCCGTGGTGGACTCCAATGCCGGCCCGCCACTTCCGTGTGGGAGCCCACCTTGGACGCCAAGCGCAAGGAGGATGCCTACAGCGCCTACAAAAGGAACAAGACCTCCACCGTAGAGGGGGGTCGGCCAATTGCTTGGAGAACACTTGTAAACCCTAGCTCAACTAGTAGAATAGCCTTCGGCTGGAGGAGGAAGAAGACCATTGCTTCCCTCCACAAGCACAAACTGCCTCAAGGGAGCCCTCGGCAAGCTCAGTTGTACTATAACCTCCACAATGCAATACATACAAGAGGAGTAGCGGTTTTACCTCCTCCTGAGGGCCGTGAACCTGGGTATGGGTTGGTGTCCATCTCTGTCGTGGGTGTTCCTCTCTTGTCCCGGCGAGCACCGTCGTCGTGCATCTCGAGGGTCTTGACCTCCGTGTTCAATCCCCTTCACGAACTACTCTTCAGGGAGTGACCACCCTGTTTCGTGGGAGTCACAACCCCACAACAAGCATTATCACAAAATATAATATACTCTTCTCCCACATTTTCAGAAACAAGTTCTTTAACTATAGCCACAAAAGGTTCAACTTTGATTCGTTCATCAGGTTCTTTAGATTTCTTATAACTTTTATTAACCACACTAGCCATAAGAGAATGTTCTTTCACTTTAACATGAAAAGGAATTTTATCAACATAAGGCTCAGGAATGATATGATCAACAATATTAACTTCAATGCTTTTAGCTAAAGGAACAACAGGTTTATCTTTATAAGGTTCATCATATTTTTCAAACCCCTTCTTGGGCAAACCGAAATAATCAGCAAAGGTTTTATAATAATTTGCAACAACTTGAGAATCAAGACCATAAGCATTATTCATATTTCGAAATACATCAGTGTCCATAAAAGTCTTAATGCATTCAAAGTCATATTTTATACCTGACTCCCCACCTCTGTAGTTCTCCCATGCTTCAATATTTTCTTCAATACGGTCAAAAAGAACCTATTTAACTCCTTCACATTACGAGTGAATGATCCAGCACATGAATTATCCAATAATGTTTTATCTTCAAACGAGAGTCTTGCATAGAAGTTATCAACAATAATATTACCCAGAAGCTCATGAATGGGACATTTGAGCATTAATGCCTTCAATCTCCCCCACGCTTGGGCAATACTCTCTCCATCATGAGGCCAAAAGTTATATATAGAATTCCAATCTTATTGAATTTCACTTGGAGGATAAAATTTAGAATAAAATAGAGGTACAATTTACTCCCATCGAAGAGAATCTCCGTTCTTCGGCAGTTTATACCAATGCGCAGCTCTCCCACCAACTGATATGCAGAATAATTTCTTCCTGACTTCGTCCATCGTAATACCTGCACACTTTAACAACTCGCATAATTCATGTAAATACAGCAAATGATCACCGGGGTGGAGAGTTCCATCCATAAATAGCGGTTATTCATAACACGTTTAACAATTTTCATATGTATTTTAAACGACACAATATCATCAAGAGGCGCCTCATATTCTACCTCAGCAGCAGCAGAAGACTTCCCAAACAGGAAAGCAACAATTATTCTCTCCATTATTAAGCAATTAAGGAGACAAAAATAAAAACAACACTTACAATTGAAGTTTTCCTTGCCAATTCCTCTTACCAATAGTGCTTCACTCCCCGGCAACGGCGCCAGAAAATAGTATTGATGACCCACAAGTATAGGGGGTGTATCGCAGTACTTTTGATAAATAAGAGTGTCGAACCCAACGAGGAGAAGAAGGTGTTGACAAGTGGTTTTGATGAGGAATTCACTGTAAACACTTGCAGACAGGTTTTCAGTATACTTTGATAATACAAAGAAATAAAGTGCGAGTAAATAGAGAGCGTCAATTATGATTGCAGCGAGTGGCCCAGTCCTTTTTCGAGCAAAGGACAAGCCGGTTTGTTTACTTATGATGACCAAACGTTCTTGTGGACACAAGGGATTTGTGTCTAGTGCTTTCGCTTCATATTGATGAATAATCTTTAGTGTTTAGATAAGTGCGTGTGGGTGAACCTATGCTAATGCACTGCTCTTCCTAGGACTAATACATACTTATGATTATTCCCCTTGCAAGCATCAGGAAATACAAGAAAGTAATTAAGATAAATCTAACCATAGCCTTAAACTCTGAGATCATGCGATCCGTCGCGCATCGGAGTACCAACGGGGGTTTAGGTTTATGTCACTCCGGCAACCCCACTAATGATAACCGAGTACACGATGCATTCCCCTAGGTCCATGAAGGCCAAGTGTCTTGTAGTCGAAGTTCACATGACACCTCTAGAAAAATGGCACCACAACTTAAATATCAAAACATCAAATATTAATCAACATAGTTCACTGCTAACATCTAGACATCTCCCATGTCCTCAAGAACACAACGAACTACTCACAACACACCATAATGAACATGATCAGAGGTGATATAATGATGGATAACAATCTGAGCATAAACGCTGGTTCAACTGTTTCACTCAATAGCATCAATAACAAGAGTAATCAACACCGGAGAGTTTCCCCTATCAAAACCACAGAGTTTAGCCCTAGATGTTACAGCGGGAAAAGAGTGGATGGATGGAGATGACGGCGTCGGAGGTGGAGATGGTGGTGTTGGCGATGGTGATGGAGTGCAGCTCGATGACGATGATGATGGCGACGATTTCCCCCCTCTGGGAGGAAATTTCCTCGGCGGCGATGCAGGCTTCCGGAGAGCTTTTCTCTCTCTGTCTTCTCCGCCTCGTGGTGGCGGCGGAGATGGTTTCTGTCCAACGTAATAATTCTAGGTCTTCGGGGGGGGGGGGGGGGGGGAAGATGTACGCGAAGGGGTGCGCCAAGTGGTGGGCCAGGGCGCCCACATCGCCTGCTGGCGCGGCAGCCTTGGGAGCCGCGCCGAGAGGTGGTGTGGGCCCTCTGGTCCCAACCGCAGGCTCCCCTTTTGGCTCCCTCAATAAAATACATCATAAATAATTCCCAGTTGGCCACTTTGTTTTTCGTTCTTTGCAACTATTGTATCTTGACGGTGCTTTTTCCAGCAGAGTTCAGCCTCCGGGGTTCCATCCCCCAATGATCATCAATCATGCAAAATAGATGAAATAACATAAGTATCATCGCTAAATACGAAATATATCAATGAATATCAGTAAATTATGATATAAAATAGTGATGCAAAATGGACGTATCACCGACATAGGAATGTTGGTTGTAGCCGGCTCGATGACGACGGCAGCCGGAGTGGAAGTCTTAGTGGGCTCGACAGTGGGAGTGTCGGTAGCACTCGAGTTGGGGAGCTCGGCTACTTGCTCAGCGCATGAAGACGGAGTCTGGATCACCGAGGTCGCAGCAGCAACCTCGGATGTTTTTTCCGAAGTCTCGGGGACTTCACCTTCAGCATCTGCGTCGTCTGTCTCCTCCTCGTCGGACTCCGCATTCTCAGCAGGCAGGCTGTTCTCATAGTCCTCATCGTCGGTATAAGTGTCGCCCTCAAAAATCTGGTGGGGCTGGGAGTAGCGCGCCATATAATCAGCAAGATCTTGGCGCAGGGTGATTTTGGCAGGATCCGTAATACATGTAGAGCCCTCCCGCTGCGTCCGAACTTTCTCCAGACTGATACCTTTGAACCAAGACAGCACGAAGGCCAGAGCTTGGTGCGCACCAGCGCGAGCCACAGAGGATCGCCACTCTTGGATCCGACTCTCCGCTTTCTTCACCCGATCGGCCAAGTCGGCAACATTGCTTGGCGGGATAGTGCCCGGCCACAGAGCCCGGTGAGCCTTTATGGTGGCATCCAGCAGCTCGGTGCCGATGATCTTGAGGGGAGTCACCCGAGCGCTTAGAGCAATCAGATGATCTTCAACATCCCACTAAGAGGAAATCGGACCGGCTTCTACGCGCTTGCCCCAGATCTTTTCAACTGCTTTGAGGGCGGCGGCTTGGGAGTGCTCAAAATATTCTGAGCGAAGAGCTGTAACAGAGTTAATTCACATCCCGACATAAGAATGTTGTGTCGGCCAAAAAATTCAAAGATACAAAGGGGCGACTTAGGAAACTTACTATCCATCTGGGCGTTGAGCTTCTTCAATTCCACCAACACGTAGTTGCATCGGGTTTTCAAAGTGCTCAGTCGGAGCTCGACCGTCTTAGCTCGTGCCTCAACTGCCTCTATCAGTTGGGTCTGAGTCTCCTCAACAGCGGTCAACCGGGATTCCAAGTGGCCTTGGCAATTTGCGCGTGGCCGAGTTAGCGCTGCAGACGGAGCACCTTATCCTTCCCTTTGGAATAAGCGAGCTTTTGCTTGGCATGTTCTGGCTCGAGCTGCTGGTGTTGTGCGAGGAGCTACCGGTGGGACTTCTTGAGGTGCCCAAACTCATGTGTCGCTGCGCGCACGCATACCATCCTGCAAAAGGCAAGAAGAAGATAAGTGTCGGGAATCTTAAAAATGGCAAGACTCGGGCAAAATAAGTTAGTAAGAGATCCAGCAATATTTTGAAAGATTTGTGCCGAATGTCTATCACTCAAAAGAGCTCGGTCATTCAGCACGAAACTCGGGGACTAGTGGAGTGGAGAGTTTGGTGCATTACCTCGGTGGTTTGCATGGCTTGATGAATTGCGACATGCATCTCGTGCATAGCTTGTTCAGTCATGGCTGGCCCGACAGGATGCATGATGGAGGAGAACTCGGTCGAAGCAGGCCCAATGTCGGCGTTATTCCAGTCAACGATTAGTTGATCGATTTGACTGTAGGGACGAGCGTCATGGACGACCGACATTCCGGGCTGGCCGCTCTCAATGGCGTCAACCTCCTTGCCTGCAGTAGCTTTTGCCAACTTCAGTGCAGCAGTCGGGAGAGGCTCTTGCAGAGAGGTGATGGCCCTCCGTTTCTTGACTACAGGAGCGGGGGTGGAGCTCTTGGCCAAAGTTTAGATCGCCCCTTTGCCTTGGGGAGTTGACGTCTTCTGGGGCACCGACTTCTTGGTCGGTAGTGGTACAACAGAGGTGGACGGTGGTGTCGGAGTCTTGGCCGACTGAAGTACCGGCCTGGGAACAGACTTTTACCCTTGTGGTTGAGAAACCTTCGCAGGAGTCTTGACAGATGGTGTGTCGGGGCCGGAGGTCGGAGCAGTAGCTGGGCTCGACTTAGACGGAACAAGGGGAGTCGGCGGCAAGTCGGCCGCAGGAGTAGAGCGCCGTGGCGAGCTGTGCACAAGGATCGGACTCGAACGCCCCGGATCAAGCTTCAGGGCAGTACTGCGAAGATTTTGGTACAAGGAAGTTAACTCGAGGAAAAGATGTGTCGGGCGAGTACGGAAAGGAGTCGAGACAAAGATAGAACAAAAACACATACCCAGTGGAGGTCGGGGGTTTCTTCTTTGTAGGCCTCTTGGTCGTGGCCTTGGCTTTCTTGGCCGGAGGAGCGACACTCTCCGGATTGGTCGAGGTGGAAGTGCTGGTGGCTGCGCGCTTGAGCGTGGCTCCCGCAGCACTCGACGCAACTGGTGTCGAAGAGGTCGGGTAAGCAAAGGCCAGAGGAGTGGCAGCAGTAATCTCTAGCATCAACAGTCGTCATCGTCCCACCAATCTGGTAAGACGGAACGGGTTGGAGGCTTACCCACGACAGCGGCGCGAGGCGTCGGGATAGACAAGTAATCCTCGTCGTCTGGGTCTTCTGTCGAAGGAGTTTCCAAAATGGGGAGGTCCGCCTACCACTGGCCCTCATCATATTGAGCCGCTTCCTCCTTCTGACGTTCAAAGCGCTAAGGAAAAAGAATAAGTTATCAGCAAGCAAGTGTAAACCAGAAAACCGACATAGAGTTATCCGAGGTGAAAGATGTGTCGGGAGATATATCTCGGTCTGTGAGGTGAAAAACTTACTTGTGCCGGAGGATTGACGCGGCTTTGAGGCGCCATGCCCCATTCCCATTCATCGCCCATCTCAGTCTGGGCAATGGCACGGACGCGCCTGTCGACGGAAGCCTTGTCCAATTCAATTGTACTGACCTGAGTTGGGTCGTACTAGCCTCTCTTGTGGCAGATCTTGTGCGCCCGGGTTTGGAGAGGGCAAACTCGGCGGACGATGAAGGTCCGCAGGAGGTCGTCGGCGGTAAGGGTCTCTTTAATGGTGAGGAGATACTTGTGAATCAAGAGTATCTCCCCGACATTGTCCTTCCGGTGAAGTGACCAGTTGAGTTGAGCTGTCGGGAGCTCGATCTGAAACTCGGGCAGGTTGATGTAATCAACTGCGGTAGCCCCTTCCTAGGGTGCCGAGTTGCGCACGTAGAAGACGCTCCTCTGCCACTTCTGGCAGGATTCTAACCCGGTGATCTTGGGGAAGTTGACAAACTTCCGCACGGTAACGGTGGCCGCACCGCAAGCAGTCATCTCCTTCTCCTTGTCACCCGGATTGGAATGCTCTGTCTCTCGAGTTGGTAGTATTTGGCCCACAGATTCACCATGGGCCAAAGTCCGAGGGAAGCCTCAGAGAAAGAAACAAAGGCCGAGAGGGCCGTGATGGAGTTGGCAGAGAGGTGATGAGGTTGGAGGGCGAATGTGTCAAGGAAGGAGCAGAAGAAAACGGCTGGCCGAAAGGCCAAAGCCGTGCTCGAAGTGGGCGACAAAGACAACCCGTTCCCCCTCTCGGGGCTTGGGCTCGTTCTCCTCCTTCGGCAGCCGACATATAACTTGATCTAGGATACGGCGTGACCGACGCAGCCAGGCGATATCCCTCTTGTCTGTGTCGGATCCCTCCCAATCACCCCGAATTCCCTCGCCGGCAATGTCGGTGGTCTTGGACTATTGGCTTGAGGACATTCCGGGGAGAACCTATAAAAACAGAGTATCGAGTTAAAAATATCGGCATGAAGAGTTTCGGAGCAAGTCGACACAAGGGATAAGTTGGGTATGTCGGGCATAAACATACTAGTGTCGGATAAACCAGAGGAAGAAGATCCAGAGAAGCAGTAACAAATCACAGTAAATGTACGACTAAACAGTGAGAAGGAGGCGAGCCGAACCCTAGCGATGCCAATCTCCCCTAGTGCATAGTCTAGATTAGTTACTCAAGTCCAATGCAAATAAGGCCTAAACGCTAGGAATCCCACTATCATCTCACGGGATGAACTACCCTAATCAACTACACATGTCAAGATCCGAAGAAGAACTACGGCGGCGGTGGTGAACTAGCGCGGAAGAACATCAAAAAACGGGGGGAAGTTGCGTATGAAATCTTACCGGAGACATGGTGGGAGCGACGGAATCACGCGGTGGAAGAGGCAGTGAAGATCCGTAGACTCCAATCGAGGAGAGCAGAAGAGCTCGTCGGCGGGCACGGGCATGGCCGCAGGTTCGTCCGGCGGCGCAGCGGCGAGAAAAGCAAGAAGGCAAGAAGGCAAGAGTGGAGAATGAAGGAGAAGGGAAGGCACCCGTAGCCGTATTTAAGAGGGAAGGGGAACGGCAGTTTCCAAATTTCCCGCGTGGGAAGTTTCGAACACATCGTGGGATCGTGTGTGGCAATTGGAGCGGTTGAGATTCGTGCGAAACGCACGATCGGCCACATATCGGGCCACAGAGGCCCAATGGCTAGGCGGCGTGATCCGGTGTGCCGAGCCACCCGGGAATCGAGGCGTTTCCCTTAAGTCAAACACACTCGAGTGCCTAACAGATTTGACACCTGGTGGGTCCCGCTGAGGCTTGTTCCGGACGGTTTGTTAGTAGAATAAACAAATAGCACGGGAAGTAATGATCTGGTAATGACATGTGGCACGAAGAGATCTATTTAGGGATTTGGTTGTGTCGGAAAATATTCTTGAGTGAGGAATGTTGGCGAAAGTGTGAGTAAATCGGCGAGAAAACTTTGGACAAGATTTATGGAAAACGCTCAAGCTGTGTCGGACAACTCCGAGGTCCGACAGACCTGTGTCAGAAGTTGATAGGAGACAATGACTGTATTTAAATCTGGTCCAGCCCACCATCCGAGGTTGTCGGACTACACCAGCTTCGGAACTAGTGTCGGGGGGCTACCTCGGGTAGGGTAAAGACCCGGACAAGTTGGCCCCACTGGCAGTCAGATTGACCCTTTGGCTAGTGCTAAGAGTCATTTGACCTTTCGGATGATCATAAGTTGGCCCTTGGTGCCGTGCAGAGGGTGACCTTTGGGAAAGAGTTGGATCTGCCTTCTGATAGAGCCAAGAGGCAGGTTGATGCACTATAAATTGACCCCCAGCCCCTCATTCTCATTCAGGCAGAAGCAGGAAGTTCTCCTAAGAACCAGCTTCTCAAAGATGTCTTCGGGGGCAAGCCTAAGACTTCTTCGAGTAGCTGGGCCTACGGTTACTCTCTTAGTGGATCCCAGATACGTATAAGAAATAAGGAAAGACAAGGAGAGGCTCGGGAAAGCTAGCCTGACTTACCCGTATGTCGGGTATGACCGACATTCATCCCCGGGCAGAGGATCCGCGGTGCGGCCCGTGTGCTATACCGAGTTATGAGTAAGCCGACATAACCAGACTGACATTACCATGTCGGCACCAGTTCTCTATTAGTTGTGTGCTGGTTGGAGACATCGGCGTAGGCCTGACCAAACTTGGAGGAGGTTTCCGATAGTACAAGCCAGGCATAGCAATGCCGAGCTGCGGGATCTGATCCGACATGTATTTGCCGGGTTAAGTGAGCTACTACGGCATACTTTATGCTGGGAAAGAAGTCAAGGGGAAGGACAATCATATCCCTGACAGAAGCTAAGTCACTTCCCGGCTGACATGGAAGCGGAATAGAATGTGAAGTACCGCACGAACGTGACTATTCCACTGTAGCACTGACGTGCTAACAGGGGACACGACATGGGCAAGCCATGTCTCGTCTTAGGCACGAAAACCATCATCGAGTAGCTCGGCGCTATCAGGACTAGGTCATGACAACCTGATAGAGGCTACTGTAACATCCCAATATTCTGGAATGTTTAAAAATCACAAAAAATTAAAACTTTTGTTTTGATTAAAATAAATATTAAAATGCTTAAGAGAACCAACTATAAAATACTTCAAGCATCTTGAAAAGATTTAATATTTCAAATATCTCAGTTCATAATTACTTTCAAAAGTTGTTTCAAGTTAAACAATTTATTATCCATGGTAGGTGTTAAACCTCAATATGTAATTTGACAAATGTTTTATAAAATTTCAAACCATTTCATTATAATAAAAAGGTTCCTTATAAGTATTTGATTTCAACCACTTAACCATAGCTATTCATAAATTAAAATAATATTTACTAGTATTCCTTAAAACTATGTAAACATAATCTATTTTGCCAATGGATTTTCATTCTTCAACTAAGTTCAAACCTAGTGTTGAAATTACAACCCTATAGTTTATAACTTTAATAACTTCATATATTTCATAATTTATGAATTATCCAAATAAACATTTCATTAGCTTAAATGATTTTCATTTATTTTCAAAACATAAGATGACTTCATGAATATATGTTCTAAATAAGAAAGTAATTAAAACTAAAATATTTTCCAATGTTGTTATGAAGTTCAATTGAAATTACCTTAAAAATAAAATATAATGGTGCACAAATTTTGTTGAATTAAAATGAATACATTTTTTTTCCTTTTTATTTTCATATAGTAAGTGTTATGTTATTTAGTATTTTACTAAAGCCTATAATGAGTTAAGTATTTCGAAATGAGTTTAAATAACTTAAATTCAAACATATTTTGAATATGGGTATCTTACAAATTTTATTCATCCAAAAGTAAAAATTTAATTAAATTATAATTTCAAATTACACTTTAAGTGTCAAATTTGTATTTAATGAATATTTCAAAATAATAATTTTCAAATTTTTCAAAATATGCACACAACTTTTTTAACACAAAGATAATAATTTTACAAATTTTTAGAAATTTTTTTGACTCCATTTGGAGTTTTAAATCAAAAGTTATAAAGGAAATAAATAAATCTGAAAAGAAAAAGTGAAAAACCTGACAAGCGGGACCCACCTGTCAGGGCTTCATCCCTAACCTCTAGCCGTGATTTTCGCCGGCGATTTCTCCACCGATTTCCTTCCAAATCCGGCGAAATCCTTGCGAGTTGTTTCCTTTGCTCTGGCTTATTTAAACACCACGACCTCCTCTTCCATTTGCCCCAAACCCTAACTTCTAGGAGGCCGCCAGGCCGGAGAAATAGATCGCCGGAGTTCTTCGCTACCGCCGGCGAGATTTCTTCAAAACCGGTTAACTCCGACGACCACTCCCTCTCCCACCTTGCCCATCCTATTCGTCGTCCCCGTACGCGGCTCCTTACGCTTTCCTCGCCCCCCCCTACAGAGCAAAACGTGCGCGGCAAGCACGACCGGAGGTCACCGGAGCGCGGCCGCATCCTTTCCGCCGCTCCCGGTCGTTCCAGGAGGAACGACTCGACTCCGTCCCCACCGTCGCCTCCAGGACATCGCGCCGCACACCTTCGTCTCTTTCCCGTGGAGGGGCGACCACCGGAGCCTCGCCGTCGACCTCGCCGAGCGCCGCGCCGCCGCGTCCTTCCTCTGCACCGGCCACCCCGCGCCGCCCGGTATGACCACCTCCCCCAGATCGTCCGATCTTGATCCATCGGTTCCGATTTGATCACTTAAGTGAACCGGTACCGACGAATAGGAGCTGGCCACATCGTTGCCTCGTCAGCGCCCAGTCAGATCCGCGTCAGCATCCCAGTCAGCGCCGCGTGGATTTGAATTTAGTTAATTTAATTTAATTGACACTTTTCCAGAAACACCCCTGTCACTTAGAATAGTTATAACTTTTTACTCACATATCTAAATTCAAATATTTTTATATATTTGGAAAGCCCTTGACATGAAGAATAATTTAGATCTACCAAAATTCAAATTTGACTCAGTTTAAAATATTCAAATTTCAAATAGTGAATTTGAGTAATTTTATCATAACTTTAAATCTATAAATCCAAAAATTGCAAATAAAATTGTTTTAGAAACTTTATAAATGTGTGATATGATGCCTCTGTTATAAAATAATTTTTGAGAATTATTTTGTTGATTTAAATAGTTGCATGTTTAATTTGAATAGTTTGACTATTTTTGACATAACACTCAATACAAACGTTATTATTTTATTAAATCCAATTGTATACATTTAATTAAAAACACTCTGTCTATTAACCCCATTTACACAATTCTGTTATAAATAATGTTTGAACAATTTAAAATGAATTTAAAGGTCAGAGGCTTAATTTGATTTATTTTAGCACATTATAAGGTTTATTAATTTAAAGTTTATTACTATGCACCAAAGACATAAATAATTTACCTTATCCAGAGAAAGCTCATATTCCTGTTTAATAATATACTTCACGACATTAATAAGTAGGTTTTGTTTAAAACCTTTTAAATTATTTTAGTTCATTTACAAGTGCATATAAATGTTATTGGTTAATTAGGTGTTGCTAAAAATGTGATTTAAAACATTATGCCATTTCAAATACTAAGTTATTATTAATACTATAAACCTTAAGTTGGTGATTAAAATTTTTTAGATATGAGAAAGTTAAGAAATTCTTGAATACGAATTTGGTTAAAGTTAATTTTAAACATAACCTTGGGTAATTGTAATTTAATAATGATAGTGGTATTAGAGTTCTAAACCTTGCTTTTAAATTGCGATTAATCCTTCTTGATGTCCCTTTGTGTAAACTTTTGAAGACCATTTCATTAGAAACCTTGGAAACACCCATACAACATTTCTAGTTGAAAATGTTTATTTGACCCAAGACCCTTCCTTGGCGAAACCCTAAACCCAAACACAATTTCTTTCGTATATTGGATTATGGGACACCTCTGACCAAACCCTTCCGAGAAGACCGTTACGCTTGTATTTTTCAATATCTTTTGTGTTTGTTGAATTGCTTGTTTATGGGATGTCCTTTTTAATATATAGTTGAAACGGGGAACAACATTTGACTTGGACAAGTGTTTGTGAGAATCGACCACTTTCATAAGGCAAGTGACTTCATAAAACACCTACAATTTTATTCTATTGCATACCTAGTGTTTTAAGCAGTATTTGCAAAAGTAGTATGCATGATAGGTTTTTTGGAGATTGTAGTATGCTATGCAAACCTGTTAGGTTACCCCTTAGAAATTCCAGTTAGACCCCTATTATAATTTAGTGGAAGTACCTGCTGCAAAAATGATTGTTTTATGGTTGATGTGATAAATGAAAATTTGCACTAAATTAATTTAACGCCTGGGTGGATTGAGTCGATCGAGGAGGTTTCAAGCTGAGTGGCTTCTCAGGGCCAAGTCTCATGGTCGTCTTCGCCCAAGATAGTTTTCACTTACTTGGGGCCATGATATGCGGTGTTAACCTGAGTTGCTCACTTCTGGTAGGCCACCCAGGGCTATGAGATTTAATTTTACACTGAGTCTAGTTGCTTATCGTGCAACCATTGGTCAATATGGGCTCTGCCTTGATGGAGTAAGTTGATGTGGACCTGGGTCAAGAGATTGATGGTGGTAGATTTGATAGGATGGTGGTAATCTCTTAGTATGATCATGGGAAAGCAACTTCTGAAAAGTCTCGTCTTGATCTTCACCTTTTCCTTCTTAGTAAAGGACTGTAGAGGATAGTTTAGGTTGATTGAGTCTAGTGGTGAAAGTGCACACACTCTCGACATTTAAAACCTAAGATCTTAGCCGTGTCCGCGGCATCGGACAATCTGAGTAACTACACAAGGCTGTCTTCTGAAAATCTCTTTATCCCAATTTCTTAATTAAATCTTGGTGGGTGAACATGGGTAGTAGACATGGATTTGTCTCGAGTTTGTCTATAAAGAGAAGATATTGTTTCAAAAAGTTGTTTACAAAAAGTAGGAGAAAACTTGCTTTGCGCAATAGCCTTGAGCTCCACCAGCCAAATAAGCATATAGATATAGCTTAGTAGAATATTAGAAATTAAAGTCACTTGCCACCACAATTCAATTGTGCTGACCCTTTATAGCTGGGCTGCAACTAAACCTTACAGATTGTTCGAATGAGGAGTAAGGGGGTTGTCTTCGAGCTACAACCAACATGTTTGCCAGTGGCTTCATGGAGATGATGTAGCTCCATGCTATCTTTAGAATTGCGTATAAACTCTGAAATAAAGTGTGAACTATTTATTTCAGCTAGCATTTCAGCTAAGCTGAGTTGTAAGGATTATTTGTTTTTGGGTCATTCGTCTCGTTTGTAATAAATTATGACATTGTACTGTGATATTACATCTTATTGGAAAATGCGAGACTTATGTGATCCAAGTCTTCCGCACTATTCATATGTGCCATTGCTCTTTTGAGCAAGGGCACTACAGATGGTATCAGAGCACGAATGTTGCATGTAGGCTCGAAACCACTAGGATTGGACAGAAACCAAAAGTCAAACATTTTTAAGTTACTATTCTATTTATACTTTATTTTTCTTGTTTTGTTTCTTTTCTCTTTCACTTTAATTCTAATACTCTTACCTTTTTCAAAATTTTAGATGGGAGAGTACACTGAGACCGCGTATGCTTTTGTTTTGTCGGATTTCATCTTTGGGAAGCAGCTGTCCAGGTTGACAAGTCAATTGAAGCTACCACCACCCTATTTCCGAGGAAGGAAGGAGGAGACCGACATACCTAATGTGACGCGCTGGGAAATCCGCACAATCATGACCCCAGATTCCACGATGCCAGACTTCGAGCCCGTGGACTATGTCACCTACTACCCAGAGTGGATTGAAGGAGTGAACGTAGCTATGGTGGACTTAATAGCACGTTTGTGCTACAAGTATCGCAACAATCTACCACCGGAATCGCCCTTCCGTGCCTTTGGGAAGAGAGATGCACATGGCCACTCGTTGGCTCACACTGGAAATCGCATGGACCTACCCCTCATCAACAAAATGTTTGAGGACATAGATTTTCTCGTCAACTGCTTGACCAATAAGGTTCAACAAGCTTCTGACATCGCGGATCATGCCCGGGCAATCATACATGCAAATACCCAAGAACTCCAGACTTCTGAAACCCTTATTGGCCATATGGAGGAACATATCCATGATCTACAGTTGCAGAAACTTGACAAAGATGAGCAGATTGCCGCACTTCAGGCACAACTCAACCCATTTTCACCACCACCGCAGGTAGCTGAAGAAGAAGTTGACCAAGGCACTGGAGATGTGGCTGTACCCGCAACTGTATAGGAGGAAGAACAGGAGGAAGAAGACCCCGAAGAGGTGCTTTTTGAGGAGTCAAGTGAGGAAGAAGACACACCTGTGGTAAATAACCACACAATAAAGCGCAAGCGTGAGATCAAAGAGGAATGAGTGAAGCAAGTCAAGCAACGTTAGAGAGACCGCCATTTATCTTATTTAGCATATCGTATCAGTTTAGTGTATTGACCTATCAAAATGTGATATGGCAGGACCAGCGTGTTTATTTTGGAACCCAAATCGTTTTTGGATTTCAGAATTAAAAACTTCGAGTTTCAGGATTATTAAGATCCAGCGGTTTTGAACCTTGAGTTGTGAATATGTTCGATTGCTTGATGTGTTGTTTGTATGACTGGAATTATTTTAAGGGTGGTAGCCACCCAAATAAAATTAATCTCTGCCGCATAAACCCGGAGATCCCAAGCTACCCTTCTTTCTAGCCTTCCCAATCAGAAAAATCACCCCTACAAGTTTCCAAGTTTCCATGTCAGAAATTATCTTTCCCAAAACCTCTCGAGTATCAAAATCATTTCAAGCTTTTGCTTTTCTTTCTAGCCTCTCCGAATCTCGGGGACGAGATTCCTTTTAAGGGTGGTAGTCTGTAACATCCCAATATTTTGGAATGTTTAAAAATCACAAAAATTTAAAACTTTTGTTTTGATTAAAATAAAATATTAAAATGCTTAAGAGAACCAACTATAAAAGACTTCAAGCATCTTGAAAAGATTTAATATTTCAAATATCTCAGTTCATAATTACTTTCAAAAGTTGTTTCAAGTTAAACAATTTATTATCCATGGTAGGTGTTAAACCTCAATATGTAATTTGACAAATGTTTTACAAAATTTCAAACCATTTCATTATAGTAAAAAGGTTTCCTTATAAGTATTTGATTTCAACCTCTTAACCATAGCTATTCATAAATTAAAATAATATTTACTAGTATTCCTTAAAACTATGTAAACATAATCTATTTTGCCAAATGGATTTTCATTCTTCAACTAAGTTCAAACCTAGTGTTGAAATTACAACCCTATAGTTTATAACTTTAATAACTTCATATATTTCATAATTTATGAATCATCCAAATAAACATTTCATTAGCTGAAATGATTTTCATTTATTTTCAAAGCATAAGATGACTTCATGAATATATGTTCTAAATAAGAAAGTAAATAAAACTAAAATCTTTTCCAATGTTGTTATGAAATTAAATTGAAATTACCTTAAAAATAAAATATAATGGTGCACAAATTTTGTTGAATTGAAATGAATACATTTTTTCCTTTTTATTTTCATATAGTAAGTGTTATGTTATTTAGTATTTTACTAAAGCCTAGAATGAGTTAAGTATTTAGAAATGAGTTTAAATAACTTAAATTCAAACATATTTTGAATATGGGTATCTTACAATTTTTATTCATCCAAAAGTAAAAATTTAATTAAATTATAATTTCAAATTTGACTTTAAGTGTCAAATTTGTATTTAATGAATATTTCAAAATATTAAGTTTCAAATTTTTCAAAACATTCCCACAACTGGTTTAACACAAAGATAATAATTTTACAAATTTTTAGAAATTTGTTTGACTCCATTTGGAGTTTTAAATCAAAAGTTATAAAGGAAATTAATAAATCAGAAAAGAAAAAGTGAAAAACCTAACGGGCGGGACCCACCTGTCAGGGCTTCATCCCTAACCTCTAGCCGTGATTTTCGCCGGCGATTGCTCCACCGATTTCCTTCCAAATCCGGCGAAATACTTGCGAGTTGTTTCCTTTGCTCTGGCTTATTTAAACACCACAACCTCCTCTTCCATTTGCCCCAACCCTAACTTCTAGGATGCCGCCAGGCCGGAGAAATAGATCGCCGGAGTTCTTCGCTACCGCCGGCGAGATTTCTTCAAAACTGGTGAGCTCCGACGACCACTACCTCTCCCACCTTTCCCATCCTATTCGCCGTCCCCGTGCGCGGCTTCTTACGCTTTCCTCGCCCCCCCCCCTATAGAGCAAAACGTGCGCGGCAAGCACGACCGGAGGTCACTGGAGCGCCGCCGCATCCTTTCCGCCGCTCCCGGTCGTTCCAGGAGGAACGACTCGACTCCGTCGCCACCGTAGCCTCCAGGACATCGCGCCGCACACCTTCGTCTCTTTCCCGTGGCGGGGCGACCGCCAGAGTCTCGCCGTCGACCTCGCCGAGCGCCGCGCCGCCGCGTCCTTCCTCTGCTCCGGCCACCCAGTGCCGCCCGGTATGACCACCTCCCCCAGATCGTCCGATCTTGATCCATCGGTTCCGATTTGAACACTTAAGTGAACCGGTACAGACGAATAGGAGCTGGCCATATCATTGCCTCGTCAGCGCCCAGTCAGATCCATGTCAGCAGCCCAGTCAGCGCCGCGTGGATTTGAATTTAGTTAATTTAATTTAATTGACACTTTTGCAAAAACACCCCTATCACTTAGAATAGTTATAACTTTTTACTCACATATCCAAATTCAAATATTTTTATATATTTGGAAAGCCCTTGACATGAAGAATATTATAGATCTACCAAAATTCAAATTTGACTCAGTTTAAAATATTCAAATTTCAAATGGTGAATTTGAGTAATTTTATCATAACTTTAAATCTATAAATCCAAAAATTGCAAATAAAATTGTTTTAGAAACTTTATAAATGTGTGATATGATGCCTCTGTTATAAAATAATTTTTGAGAATTATTTTGTTGATTTAAATAGTTGCATGTTTAATTTGAATAGTTTGACTATTTTTGACATAACACTTAATACAAACATTAAATCCAATTGTATACATTTAATTAAAAACACTCTGTCTATTAACCCCATTTACAAAATTTTGTTATAAATAATGTTTGAACAATTTAAAATGAATTTAAAGGTCAGAGGCTTAATTTGATTTATTTTAGCACATTATAAGGTTTATTAATTTAAAGTTTATTACTTTGTACCCAAGACATAAATAATTGTCCTGATCCAGAGAAAGCTCAAATTCCGGTTTAATAATATACTTCACGACATTAATAAGTAGGTTTTGTTTAAAACCTTTTAAATTATTTTAGTTCATTTACAAGTGCATATAAATGTTATTGGTTAATTAGCTGTTGCTAAAAATGTGATTTAAAACATTATGCCATTTCAAATACTAAGTTATTATTAATACTATAAACCTTAAGTTGGTGATTAAAAATGTTTAGATATGAGAAAGTTAAGAAATTCTTGAATACGAATTTGGTTAAAGTTAATTTAAACATAACCTTGGGTAATTGTAATTTAATAATGATAGTGGTATTAGAGTTCTAAACCTTGCTTTTAAATTGCGATTAAGCCTTCTTGATGTCCCTTTGTGTAAACTTTTGAAGACCATTTCATTAGAAACCTTGGAAACACCCATACAACATTTCGAGTTGAAAATGTTTATTTGACCCCAGACCCTTCCTTGGCGAAACCCGAAACCCAAACACAATTTCTTTCGTATATTGGATTATGAGACACCTCTGACCAAACCCTTCCGAGAAGACCGTTACGCTTGTATTTTTCAATATGTTTTGTGTTTGTTGAATTGCTTGTTTATGGGGTGTCCTTTTACTATATAGTTGAAACGGGGAGCAACCTTTGACTTGGACAAGTGTTTGTGAGAATCGACAACTTACATAAGGCAAGTGACTTCATAAAACACCTACTATTTTATTCTATTGCATACCTAGTGTTTTAAGCAGTATTTGCAAAAGTAGTATGCATGATAGGATTTTGGGAGATTATAGTATGCTATGCAAACCTGTTAGGTTACCCCTTAGAAATTCCAGTTAGACCCCTATTATAATTTAGTGGAAGTACCTGCTGCAAAAATGATTGTTTTATGGTTGATGTGATAAATGAAAATTTCCACTAAATTAATTTAACGCCTGGGTGGATTGAGTCGATCGAGGAGGTTTCAAGTTGAGTGGCTTCTCAGGGCCAAGTGTCATGGTCGTCTTCGCCAAGATAGTTTTCACTTACTTGGGGCCATGATATGCGGTGTTAACCTGAGTTGCTCACTTGTGGTAGGCCACCCAGGGCTATGAGATTTAAGTTTACAGTGAGTCTAGTTGCTTATCGTGCAACCATGTGTCAGTATGGGCTCTGTCTTGATGGAGTAAGTTGATGTGGACCTGGGTCAAGAGATTGATGGTGGCAGAGTTGATAGGATGGTGGTAATCTCTTAGTATGATCACGGGAAAGCAACTTCTGAAAAGTCTCGTCTTGATATTCACCTTTTCCTTCTCACTAAAGGAGTGTAGAGGATAGTTTGGGGTTATTGAGTCTAATGGTGAAAGTGCACACATTCTCGAGAGTTAAAACCTAAGATCTTAGCCGTGTCCCTGACATCGGACAATCTGAGTAACTACACAAGGCTGTCTTCTGAAAATCTCTTCATCCCAATTTCTTAATTAAATCTTGATGGGTGAACATGGGTAGGAGACATGCATGGATTTGTCTCGAGTTTGTCTATAAAGAGAAGATATTGTTTCAAAAAGTTGTTTACCAAAAGTAGGAGAAAACTTGCTTTGCGCAATAGCCTTGAGCTCCACCAGCCAAATAAGCATATATATATAGCTTAGTAGAATATTAAAAATTAAAGTCACTTGCCACCACAATTCAATTGTGCTGACCCTTTATAGTTGGTCTGCAACTAAAACTTGCAGATTGTTCGAATGAGGAGTAAGGGGGTTGTCGTCGAGCTACAACCAACATGTTTGTCAGTGGCTTCATGGAGATGATGTAGCTCCATGCTATCTTTAGAATTGCGTATGAACTCTGAAATAAAGTGTGAACTATTTATTTCAGCTAGCATTTCAGCTAAGCTGAGTTGTAAGGATTTTTTGTTTTTGGATCATTCGTCTCGTTTGTAATAAATTATGACATTGTACTGTGATATTACATCTTATTGGAAAATGCGAGACTTATGTGATCCAAGTCTTCCGCACTATTCATATGTGCCATTGCTCTTTTGAGCAAGGGCACTACAGCTACTCGGGTAGCTCGGCGGCTAGGTCGTCTAGGCCACGTCGGCATTACCGTTAACCCAGAGTCAATGCCAAGTGGACCCGGGTAACTTAGGGTTTCCAGTCAACCCGGCCAGACCTCTATAAATAGCACCATAACTGCTCCTACGAGAGGGACGCCCACATTCAGTTGAGAGACTTATTGCTCTGAGTTCTACTCTCTCCCTCCATCTAGCATTTAGTGTTGTTGGGTTCTTGGAGGAAAACAGCTAAAGGAGCACACTTGTAGCTCTTGATATACACTTAGAAGGGAGGGACCGAGGCAGGAGTAGGGGTTTTACCTCCCCACAAGGGCCCCAAACCTGGCTACCTCGGGTTGTTTGCGTGGGTTTGTTCGTGTTTCTTCGGTGTTGTGTGTTTCATCCTTGGTCTAGCGAGTTCTTGAGCTCGCCTGTGCATGTCTTGCAACATGCAAGCCCTCCTCGGATCCCCCAGCGCACGTCTGGCCCCCAACTTTAGCAACCCTGTGGCATATGCCGTGACCCCACCACGACAAAATGGTAATTAGGGAAATTCCGGGGCGTTACAATCGACAACACTAACAAGGGTCGCGTCCCGCGATCCACGCCAAGACCACAAGAAGATAGGGGTAACTACCGAGTCTTCAAGCTCCGTGATGAAGTTCTCATCACCGCTAACAAGGGATTCTTGATCCACCGTGAAATTCTCTACACCACAAACAAGAAGTTCTAACTCAACCATGAACTTATCGACACCACTAACAAGAAGAGTTGCTCATTTCGATGACGATTCCCAATATCAAACCTAATAGGATTAAAGGCAAGAGATAGTCCACCCACACGTAGGATCCTAAAACTTTGAAATTTGGATAAGCGAAGAGATTCCAAAACAAATAGGATAAGAGTTGAAATGAAATAGAGGTAAGGAGTAAACAAGAATACTATTGAGATCTTTTAAAAATAATTTTGGTCAAATAGTTAGCGAGGTTATTCTACAAGCTTTTGCGGACCCCCTGCTTTGATAACCAATCGTACCGAAAAAACAAGGAGATCCTAACCTTGGCTCTTATACCACTTTGTGACGCCCCAAAATCGGTATTATGTAGATTTAAGCGATCTCGCCGAAATACGCATAATAACGATTTTAGGTCGCCCACCAGACATAATGTGCATGCCGAAACATGCGCATTATGTGGGTGGAATTGTGATAACATTACAACAGTTCTGATACATCCACAACAACAAAAGATGTAATATACAACAACGACTCGAACGAGTCAAGATACAAATGATACAATACAAAGATGCAAATGACAGCAGAAGCAGAATAGTATCCGACTACGGATAAGATGCAAATTGTACTAAGAGTCCTAAAGCTAAGCAATGGCACCATATCCCTGCCCAGACCAAACCGGAGGGATTCCCAAGCCAACGTCGTCAGACTTCAAACTAGTTAACTGCACATGAATACAGCCCATATACATGGGTCAATACTATCGGTAATGATAGCAAGGCAAGCATAAAGGAGAGTTCTAAAAATGCGTAATATGCATTCCGAACAGGTGAGTGCATCTCCTTAGGACGGTTTAGCGGCAGCACGCAAGATCTAGACATCTACAGAGACACACTACAACATTCGTCTATTGGAGAGGGTTAAGAGAGTGCATAAGTAACCAACTACAACTAACACCATTCATAACCCATTCTCGGATTAACCCCCTCAACCAAGTATGAGGAAGCTATTCGAAAAAACTCACACATTGAACAGTTTTAGTTACCATTTATTGTGGAAGTAATTC
Source organism: Poa annua (assembly GCA_026929855.1). Classification (NCBI taxonomy): domain Eukaryota; kingdom Viridiplantae; phylum Streptophyta; class Magnoliopsida; order Poales; family Poaceae; genus Poa; species Poa annua. The sequence continues at coordinate 108,222,351 of CM049426.1, forward strand.
TATATTACTAGTCAAATTAATTAACATTAGTTAGGTGAAGTTGTCTAGATCTTGTTAGCCAACATCTGCACCAAGTTGTCCATAACCGCGAACGCGGCTCATCGATAAGATTATAACCTGCAGGGGTGCACTACTGTACCCATACTCATTCGATCGACCCAATCAAAAACATTAGGACCTCTAAACACGACTTGTTCCTTCACCTTAGCAAGTCCAAGTGCCACCCATATGAGTTTTATCCGACCCAAGAGTCTGGCCGATACCTCAATTGCGGACATAATAGTTTGCACCTACGCGCCATGCGGCTCAAACCACAGTAGGAACTGTCCGCTTCACGCGCACCGCCTCTTTATGACCCCCCATATCACATAACCTCTAATCAATCATCATCATCATGCACATGCATATGAGCAAATGGAAAGCCCGAACTAATTGTGGCACATGGACAAGCTGAAGATCCATTCAATGTCGAGGAGGGCTTCATATGGCCTCCCACAAGTGGTTAGTGCGCTCAAACTTGGATTCGAGGAGAAAATCTCAGTTCCTAGGTCGACACTTAGCAGAACAAAGCACCTCGCAAGGCCTTCCGCTGGTGCCTTATCTTTTAATTATAATACCCAACACAAGATAACATTTTATTAAGGTAGAACAATCTATCATTCATGTGAAATATAAGATAGACAGACGACTCGCACAACCAACACTAAGCATGCGATGCGACTCGCAGGCCAAGAAGTAAACAAACAACAATTAATAGGATGTGGAGGTGGGGCTATATCATGGCTGCAACGTAAACATTGAATAGGATCGAGACACAAGAATCGTATCACAAGGCTAGTAACAGAGGCAAAAGGCATGTATAGGTGATCAAAGGAGGAAACGCTTCCCTGGAATCCCGCATGGAAAAAGATCTTGTCGTTGCTCACACATCTCAACGTCTTATCCGTGAAGAAGCAACAAACAATAGAGGGTGCGGATGTAGCCGATCGAGTTCGACGATGATACGAGGCGGCGAATTTTGGCGATGAAGCTTCGTCGGCGTCGGGGAAGAAGGCCGGAATTGCGGCGATTTTGCGCTTCCCAGCACGCTCCAATCGACGATGACGGTGAGGAAGACGAGGCGCAGCTCCTGGCGTCCTCAGCTGGGCTCAAGCTTGTCCATGGCAAAGGCGACCTTGTGTAACGCCCCGGGATTTATCCCCTTTTTGTTTTGTGAGTTTTCTTTTTTGCATCGACATGGCATCGCATCGCATTAATTTAATTTGTTGCATTTAAATTAAATTTCTATAATTAAATTCAAATGCATTTTCAAATTAATTAAAAATGTGTTATTTTCAAATCTTTTAAAAATGTTAAAAAATTAGTTTATTAAATTGTCTATTGAAAACTAACAATATTTTGTAAAGGTTTCGTGTTGAAATTCTTTTTCTATTTTGTTTTAAAAATATAAAATAGAAAATAAAACGGGAGAGAAATAAAGCCCAAGCCCACCTAAGCCAAACCCTAGGTTTCCCCCCCAGAAAATTCTTTCCCACCCCCTGACTTTTTGCAGCCACCCTCCTCCTTTTTCTGATTTTTGCAAAATAATCTTCCACCCCTTCTTTCTCTTTTCCCCCTCCTTTCCTTTTTCTTTTTCTTCTTTTTTTTTTTCCTCTCTTTCTCTTCTTCCTTCCCGAGCCCGCATGCAGCTGCTTCCCGAGCGCGACCCCGAGCGCCCCAGCCGTGCTCCCCGTGCTACCGCACCGCGCCTCCCCTGCCGCGCGCTCCGGCCCCCGACCACCGGCGCCGCATCCCCGGCCGCTGCCGCCGCCGCACCGCGCCCGCCGGCCTACCCCGCCGCGCCCGTGCTCCGCGCCGCGCCATGGCCGCCCGCGCCGCCCCGGCCCTCCGCTCGCGTGCCCGCCCGTGCGAGCCGCCGCCGCGCCGCCGCCTCCTCCTTCGCCTCCCGCGCACCGTGCTCCTCCGCCGCTCCTCCCGCCGAGCCCTACTCCTTCCGGCCGGCCGACGCCCCCTGCGCCTCCCCCGACGCCGCCGCCAGCGGGCCGCCGCCTCCTCCGCCGCTGCGCTGGCCGCCGCTGCCCTCCACTGCTCCGGCCCCCGACGCCCCTCGCCTCCGGCTGCCTCCACGCCTCCACCCGAGCTCCTCCGCGCGCCCCTGCTCCGGCCGAGCCAGCCCCGCGCCTCCGGCCGCCCGTGCGCGCCGCGTCCACGCCGCCGCCCGCGCATCCTCCGTCGGCCGCTCCCGCCGCCGCGCACCCCGTGCTCCTCCTCCCTCCGTCGTGCGCTTCGTCCCGCGCCGCAGCTCGCCGCCGCCCCACACGCGCTCGTCCGTGCCGCGCCGCCGTCTCCGCGGCCTCCTCTTCACGGCTGCGTGCACGCCGCCGCCGCTGCCCGCCAGGTGTTCGACGCAATGCTCGAAAGAACCCGGCGTTTTTTGTTGTCCGCGTTTGTCCACCCTTCGAGGTGCCGCCCGCCGTGCGTTTTTCCTTCCGGTGTCCGTTGCCGACCTCCTACGTGCCACGACTACCCGACCACTTCCACGACACCGACAAACGACGATGCCCCGGTTCAGCGACGACTACTTCCCCGACGACGACTACTTCCTCTACGTTCTGAAGACGTCGGTTTCGGACCCTATCTCTCTCGATCCAACGTGCGAAGCCAAACCCTAACCCTAAACCAATTTTATTAAATGTCATCTATCTTGTGCATATCGCATCACAATTGCATGTGTTGCATCTCTTGGATTTGCGGGTGTAGTAAATCCCCTAATTAATAAATATGGAATGTGTGGGGCAAATCAATATATGTATTGCCCCATTCCATTTAATTTGATTACATCACCCATGCCATGTGTTGCCATGCTAACCAACATTTAATATTGCTGGTAAATAAATAACTTGCACCTAAATATTAATTGTCGGAATCCCTGTTCCGCTTAATTTGGGTTAAGTGCATCTCATATTGCATCTTGCCATGCCATGCATCATTCTCATATGATCATGCTGGATCTTTTGCCGTAGTTATAAAATGCATCTTTTACGCTTTCCAGTGTTTGTTGCTTCTTCGCGGATAAGACGTTGAGATGTGTGAGCAACGACAAGATCTGCTTCCATGCGGGATTCCAGGCAAGCAAAGTTTGCTTGTTTACCTATACATTGTCTTTCATTCCTGCCGTTGATCTCTGCTACCCTAGTATTCGATTCTTATCGCGATCCCATCACATGTTTATCCTGCAGCCCATAAAGCTTTATCCCCACGTCCCATCACCTGTTGTTTGTTTATCTGTTGGCCTTGCGAGTCGTAGCGCATGCTTAGAGTTGTTTGTGCGAGTCATCTGTTGGTCTTATGTTTCATTTGCTTAGTATGATAGATCTTTCTACCTTAATAAAATGTTGTATTATATTGGGGTATTATAATTAAAAGATAAGGCACCAGGCGGAAGGCCTTGCGAGGTGCTTTGTTCTGCTCAGTGTCGACCTAGGAACTGAGATTTTGTCCTCGGATCCAATTTTGAGCGCACTAACCACTTGTGGGAGGCCCAATGGAGCCCCCCTCGACTTTGAACGGATCTACAGCTTGTCCATGTGCCGCAACTAGTTCGGCTTTTCCATTTGCTCATATCCATGTGCATGATGATGATGATGATGAGAGGGTATGTGATACGGGGGGTCATATAGGTGTGGTGCGCGCGAAGCGGACAGTTCCTACTGTGGTTTGAGCCGCATGGCGCGTGGACACAAACTAATGAGTCCGCAACTGAGATTCGGCCGGACTCTTGACGCGGGTAACAACTCATATAGGTGGCACTTGGACTTGCTGTAGTGAAGGAATGAGTCGTGTTGAGAAGCCCTGATGCTTGCTTGGGTTGATCATGCGAGTATGGGTACAGTAGTGCACCCCTGCAGGGTATAATCTTATCGATGAGCCGTGTCCACGGTTATGGACGACTTTGGTGATGATGCTGGCTAACAAGATCTAGACAACTTGCACCTAATTAAAGTTAATTAATTTGACTAGTAATATAGAATTACTTTCACAATAAATTATAATTAAAACTGTTTAACGTGTGAGTTTCCCGAATTGCTTCCTCATATTTGGTTGAGGGGGTTAATTTGAGAATGGGTTATGTCTGGTGTTAGTTGTAGATGTTTACTTTATACGCTCTCTTATCCCTCTCTGATTAGACGGAAGTTGTAGCGTGTCTCTTTAAGTTGCTAGTGTTGCTGCCGCTAAGTCCACCTCCCCTATATTTTGGGAGATGGTGTAGAAAGTAGGCAAGTCGGTTTTGCTTGTCAGCGAGTGCCCTGACCCTCTTTTGGGGTTGTGCTTTATGTGCAGTCAACAGGTTTGAAGTCCGACGACGTTAGCTTGGGAATCCCTCCGGCTTGGCTGGGCAGGGATATGGCGCCATCACTTATCTTCAGGACTCTTAGTCCAGTTTGCATCTTATCCGTAGTCGGATACTATTTTTGCTTCCGTTGTTATTTGTATCTTTGTATTGTATCATTTGTATCTTGACTCGTTCGAGTCGTTGTTGTAATTTATCTTCTGTTGTATTTGTGGATGTATCGGAACTGTTGTAATGTTATCACAATTCCACCCACATAATGCGCATGTTTCGGCGTGCACATTATGTCTGGTGGGCGACCTAACATCGTTATTATGCGGATTTCGGCGGGAACGCTTAAATCTACATAGTACCGATTTTAGGGCGTCACACCTTGCCCTCTCGCTCTCTCAAGAAGAAACAGGGAAAGGAAGAAGAAGAGGGGAAGGAGAAGAGGGGTAGTGGCGGCGGCGCAAGGAGGGGGAGGGAAAAGCTAGGGTTAGGAGGAGGATGCTGGGGCGGCTTTAAGGAGGGGGAGCAGTTTGGGAGTGGGGCAGCTATGGCAGCGAGGTGCGGTGTGTGTCCCTCTCTTCCGTACGAAGAAGACAGGGGAGTTGGGCTTGGGCTGTTTCGAGTTGGGCCGAACGGTCCACTTCGACTAGGTGAGAGTTTTTTCCTCTTTGGTTTTTTATTCTTTTGTTTTATTCTTTTTCTGTTTTGTGTTTTGAATCAAAATAGAAAAGAAAAAAATATAAACTTTTGGCAAATATTTATAGTTTCAAAATAGACAAATTGATTCACTTGCTTGAATATTTGAAAAAGATTTGTAACATCACATTTGAATTTATTTGAATTGCATTTGCATTTAAAAGTGGAATTTGAATTTCAGTGCAACAATTTAAATAAATAAGGTGACAATGCAATGTCATGATGATGCTTAAGAAAAACAAACAAAATCTAATTGGGTAAAATTCCGGGGGGTTACAATGACGCCCCAAAATCGGTACTATGTAGATTTAAGCGATCATGCCAAAATCCGCATAATAACGCTTTTAGGTCGCCCACCAGACATAATGTGCACAACGAAACATGCGCATTATGTGGGTGGAATTGTGATAACATTACAACAGTTTCAATACATCCACGACAACAAAAGATGTAATATACAAGAACGAATCGAACGAGTCAAGATTCAAATGATACAATAAAAAAGTACAAAGCAGAGCGGAAGCAAAAATAGCATCCAACTACGGATAAGATGCAACTTGGACTAAGAGTCCGGAAGATAAGCAATGGCGATATATCCCTGCCCAACCCAAGCCTGAGGGATTCCCAAGCTGACGTCGTTAGACTTCAAACCTGTTAACTGCACATGAATACAACTCATATACATGGTTCAATACTATCGGTAATGATAGCAAGGCAAGTTTAAAGGAAAGTTGTAACGAATGCGTAATATGCATTCCGAACTGGTGAGCACATCTCCTTAGTACGGTTTAGCGGCAGCGCGCAAGCTCTAGACATCTACAGAGTCACACTACAACATTCATCTATTAGAGAGGGATAAGAGAGCGCATAAGTAACAAACTACAACTACTGCCAATCATAACCCATTCTCGGATTAACCCTCTCAACCAAGTATGAGGAAGAAATTCAAGAAAACTCACACATTGAACAGTTTTATTTACCATTTATAGTGGAAGTAATTCTATATTACTAGTCAAGTTAATTAACATTAGTTATGTGCAAGTTGTCTAGATCTTGTTAGCCAGCATCTGCACCAAATTGTCCATAACCGCGGACGCGGCTCATTGATAAGATTATACCTTGCAGGGGTGCACTACTGTACCCATACTCATTCGATCAACCCAATCAAAAACATTAGATCCTCTCAACACGACTTGTTCCTTCACTACATCAAGTCCAAGTGCCACCCATGTGAGTTGTACCCGCGTCAAGAGTCCGACCGATACCTTAATTGTGGACTCATTAGTTTGCGCCTACGCGCCATGCGGCTCAAACCACAGTAGGAATTTTTTGCTTCGCGTGCACCGGCCCTGTATGACCCCCCATATAACATAATCTCTCATCAATCATCATCATCATCATGCACATGCATATGAGCGAATGGAAAGCCTGAACTACTTGCAGCACATGGACAAGCTGAAGATCTGTTCAAAGTCGAGGCAGGCTCCATAGGGCCTCCCACAAGTGGTTAGTGCGCTCGGACTCGGATTCGAGGACATAATCTCAGTTCCTAGGTCGACACTTAGCAGAACAAATCACCTCGCAAGGCCTTCTGCCGGTGCCTTATGATTTAGTTATAATTCCCAACACAAGATAGCATTTTATTAAAGTAGAACATTCTAACATTCTAAGTATGTGAAACATAAGACAGACAGATGACACGCACAGAGATCACCCACAAGTATAGGGGATCGCAACAGTCTTCTAGTGAAGTAAACCCCAAATTTATTGATTCAACACAAGGGGAGCCAATGAATATTTCTAAGAGTTAACAAGTGATTTTTCAGATCAGCTGCACCTGTGAATAGACTTGCTCGAGGAAGATTATCAGTAGCAACAGTTTTATAGCAGAAACAATGGTAAAATAAAAGTAGCGGGGGAATTAAGACAGCGATCGTGATTGATGTAGGCAGCAGGATTAAAATACTATAAGCATAGGGACGGATGTACGGGCGTTGCATGGATAAGATAATTCATGTAATAACAAAGCATAGGCATTTGCAGATAAATAATATAAAGCATCCAAGCATTAACTAATTATAAGCATGTATTCCAATTTAGTTGTGAGTGCTCGCAATGAGAAACTTGCACATCATATTTTGTCCTGCCAGCCCATTAGCAGCGGGGCCTCTAGGGAATCTACTTGCAATTAAAGTACTCCAAAAAATTAGGATCAATGGGCAGCCCAAAAAATTCATCTATACGTAGGGCAATAATGCCTCCAAAGATGGGGCCTCTAGCCCCTAAACGGCGAACAATCAAAGAGCCAAGGTTATACGGGATTTCACCCTTAAGCGCGCCTGTAAGAAATGCAAGCTGCAAGTTAGAAACATTGCTAGTGTTTTCCATACCAAGCACATTAGTAGTAAGATCGTAGACAAAATATTGGATAGCAGGGAACTGGATGTTCCTTATCTTGCTGCGTTTTGCGGAGCGGGTGTCATTGTCGGTCACCTCTTGGTAGGTTTGTGCCAACTCCGAGGATTCGCGACAATTCTCACAGTTGTCCCCACATCTGCTGTACCAACTATCTCGCAAAACTCCTGCAAGGTTAGGCTACAAGGAATATCATATATCTTGAAAGAAATAGCCTTCCCATAAGACCTGGAGTTGAAAGTGAAAGACTCCGAAAAAGTTTTTATAAGCCAATAGTATTGTGGCCTCTCATCACTCATGTAGGAGGTCAAACCCACTCTCTCAACAAGAGTTTGGAAGTCCTTGAGTAAACCTGCAGCACGAAGGAAATTATAACAAGGGAGAGATGCGGCGTGTGGCTCTCCCGCATCCCCCTCATTTCCGAACGTCGGTGCGAGGATCTCCTTGTTGTAGGACTGTCTAACACAAATGGAAGCCCTTGGATGCTTTGTCCTCCTCCGATAATCTCCCTCAAACACCTCATCAAAGTCACGGTTATTCATCTTCCTTTTCTAATATTTTCTGCATCTGCGGTTCAGTTTGAACCGCCGCGCGTCTAATCTCTGCCGTCCAGTTCCAATCCTGCGGTAGCTTGGCGCCTCGCAACCGCGCGACGCGCACTGGGCCGGCCCATCTCTCACACAGAAGCCCGCTGCAGATCTGGCCCGTTTTCTTATTTTTTTTCAGTTAAATCGTTTTCCTGTCTAATTTTTCCCAAAAAGATGCTTGAGAGAATAAATTCGTTTGTGGGAGATCTACTTATCCAAAGTGGATGACTCAAAATGTGTTGAGTAGCTATGAGTTTTCTTAACCATTTGGCACTGGCCTTTCTCAAAAATATGTTTGTATGTGTGCTCTATGTGCAAGCTTGTAATGCTTATATTTTTACCATTTACTAAATAACTTGAGTTTTATAGTTCCAAAATTAGAAAACTTTAGTTCTATGGAAAGCTTAGGAGAATACCTACCTAGATCTGTAAGCCTTGAATGCAGGAGATGTTTCTAAATAAAGTTCTATTAAGTTTAAGGTTAACAATAGTAGCATTTTGTTGATTTTTAGTTCATTATTAAAAATACATTTTTGAGAAAATCCAATTTAATGTGTTAGATATTAGTAGTAGCCATCATATCCTAGCTTGGTAGAATTTTACAGCTTATATTTTGTGCACGGTGGATTACTCTCTTAAACAGTAGGTTTTTGCACTTCAAAAATAATATATCTATTTTCTGTGGTTCGCTTGCATCTAGTTTTAATTGTTTGTGACTTGTATGTTTATAAAAATGGTTTATGTGTATTTTTGTGTAGCGCCTATGTGTTTTGTCTATCATACCACACTGGTTTTATCTCAAAAATATTTATTCTTTGTGTTGCACATTAAAGCAAGTAAAAAGTATGTTCTTCACTTAAAATGGAATATCTTGAGTTGGGAGTGTCCAAATGGGGTGAATCCTATTTCTACTGAAAGCTTAAGGAAATACCTATCCATAGAAATTAACCTTGCATACAGGAGATTCCTAAATCTGAAACTATATTCATTATGGTTTTGAGACCAGTAGCATTTGTATGATTTTTAACTCATGTTCAGTAATAACTTTTGATGCAAATCCAATTTCCCTAGCTTCCTATGGCTACTAGGTGTACTATGGTAGAAGAACTTATATTTCTGAACAATATTATTGGAGTTATAACTTATCTCCCAAAGCAGCAACATTTGGCTAATAGGAGTCTTAGATGTTAATCATTTGTTCTTAACAAATGTGAATTGTATAAACATTACTAATCATCTTTTGAAGATCAGAACCTTAACTCAATAATAATTACTTGATTGAACCACTTTTATAATGTGTGGTGCATTGTTTACTTATGTTTAGCATTATTCACGTTGTACCCTAATAATAACATCAATTGTGTTTATATGCTCTGCTTGTGGGTATGTTTGTGTGTTATGTTTTATCTCTTTAAACATCATCTTATTTATCCAATAAATGTAATAAGTGAATTCCCTGTTTTACTTGAATTGTTATGTGTTGATGTGCTTAGTAACCCATAAGTTCAGAAGCTCAGGTTATCCTTTAATAGCCTTAATAAATTTCCTGAAAGTATTGCTTGTCCCTTCACTTTTCAGTTTCACATAGTTCATCTTGTTTCCTAGGAGTTGCACTAATTTCATTTGTGTGTCATGCATGTGAATGATTGTTTGGTGTTAAATGCTATACAGTAATTGTTTGTGCTTTGTAATGATTGTTGTATGGTTTGTTCTCTTCAAGAATTGCTGTCAACACTTGTTTACTGTGTGAATGTTTGGTTTAATTGTTCAAGTGGTATTAATTGCAGTGTCTTATTAAATAGGCTTAATGCACCTTTATAGCTCTTAGTCATAAACTTGTTTGGACAGTGATGTTACTATTGTTTGTCGCTTAGTTACTTAATAGTAGGTGTTTCTTGAGCTAGTAACATGGTTGCATGTGAGGGTGCTCAATGCTCGTGTTAATATTAATACTTGCTGGTGTGATTAAGATACTTTTGTTTGGAGTATTTCCTAAACAATTAATATACTTTTGTCTGAAGTATTTCCTAAACAATTAATATACTTTTGTCTGAAGTATTTCCTAATCTACTAAGATACTTTTGTCTGAAGTATTTCCCGAAACTAATATAACAAATCTTATTAAATGATATAATAACCCCAAGTAATGTGTTGTTATAATGTTCTGAAGAACTACCTTTTAATACTCAGAGTTGTTGTGTATGTTTTTAGGAGAATCTGTTATTTGTCTTAGCTGTATGGACCTTGTTGATTGTTGTTGTAGAGCTAAAGAAGTTGTTTGATGTTGTTTGTATCTCAGTGTCTTGTACAATGCTTGCTGTTTGTTATGTCCTTGTGGTTTTATCTGGTGTTCTGAGTGTGGTTCATTTTCCTTTTTACGACGTTAGATACGATCGGGAAGGAACGGGAAGTGAGAAATGAACCTGAGGAACATCAAGATCAAGACCAAGGACATATTGCTGAGCCAGGCAAGCCACCTCGCCACTATAATGAATTCTATTATTTTCATCAAGCATGTTTTGCTTTCAAAATAAAATAATGCATGTTTTATTTCTTTTGTGGTGCGTTGTCACCCAAAAACTATTTTACAAAATATTGTTTGGCCAGAGTTATCTACTAGAATACTATATGTGTTACAAAAAGAGTTTGTTTGGTGAGCCTTGTTGTTGAAGGCTCCATCAAAAAGATTAAGTTTTCTAGTAGTCTACCTTCATCTACTTACCTCAAAACTATAGGATGGGAACCCGTTTGATAAAACTGCTTTACGGAGGAAAATCCGAGTTGCTGGGAGCAATCGGAGAGCTAGTGTTTAATTAAAACCCGAGTTGCTGGGAGCAATTGGAGATGTTTGTGAAAACCCGAGCTGCTGGGAGTAGTCGGAGGAGAAAGTGCTTTTGAAAAACAAAGTGTGACCCTAGCTGCCGCTTGATCAATTAACCCGTGCAACCACACTACCTGACACGGGTAGGGCTTAGCCGGAAGCTTGTCTGTTTTAGTGTTGGGACTCTCATACTTTCTATAAGGGCTGGGCCCTCGAAGCCGGGTTGTCGTCCGGAAAAGACAATACACTGTTGAGGACCAACAACCGGACGATTACGGTGGGTCTCCTGACGTGGCGGTGTGGCGTCCCGAGGAAAGACCAAGAGGTCTAGTGGAGCACACGGTGCCGAGGAGAACAAACCTACCGGGAGGCCCCGATACTACGGTGGTCATAGTGGAAAGCTTTGATCGTGTTATCCGGACCCCCGCATGCAGTCGTATGACGGGCCGTGGCAGACACGGCGGAAGGATCGATTGGTGTGGGTAAAGTGTGCAACCTCTGCAGAGTGTAAATCTATTCGAATAGCCGCGTCCGCGGTCATGGACGGTTGGAAAGGTCCCACTAGGCATGCTGGCTGTTTTATGGTTTTGAAAGAGAAATGTTTTCGATGGAAACAAGGAGGCAACAAAGTGGTACCTGGGAGGTACGGAATTTGGGTAAAGATGGTTGATCTCGGGGAGACAACCAGTCTGACCTCAAGTCAGGAAAAAGGGTTACCCCTATCCTAGTGTTTTGACAAAGTTTTACAAAAGAAAGTTTTGAACTTAGATATGTCATTGTTATATCTAAGAGAAGAGAATTCTATCTCTAAATGTTTTTATTCAACAAAGATATAGAGATGTTGTATTCTCTATGTCTAAAATCATGGTATTCGAAAACTAAGCCCTATAGTCGTATATAGCAGCTATCCCTGTTTTCGAAAAGTGTTTTCTTGCATTATAATGAAAACTTAAGCCTTAGAGGTGGTCTTGCGAGTACGTAAATGTACTCATATGGCTCTGTCCCTGGATATTCAAACGTCCAGGTTGAAATGAGGAGATGTACGACAAGAAGGAGGAGTACGCCCACGACTACGCCAACTGAGTGTCCCAGTCAACTGCTCTGTGGGAATGCGTCAGGACGTGACGAGGGTCGACGCTAGCCAAAGCTTCCGTTGAACCTTAGTTAATATTCGTCAAGTGTGACGATGTTTGCAGACTTGGTCATGAGACCATTATTTATGTAAGTCTTATACTATTCGAGTTGTATGATGTCACTTTGTATACCATGTTGGTTATGTGATCGCGATGCACAGATCATTGGGATCGTGATTTGTTTACATAACGTGGGCATCTCTGACGGTTAGTCAGAGGGGTCCTCACAGATTCTGATAAATTCGAGATGTTTTGAGAAATGAGATTTCCGATATGGAAACTTGAAACTGGCAGAGGAAGATTTTTCTTATTTGGGGAGGCCCGAAGAAGACAGTTTGGGATCTCTGGGTTTATGCAACAGGGTTTTAAATTAACTGGGTGGCTACCACCCTTAAAAGAAATTTTTGTGGTCAGTCTAGGAACTTTGTTTAATTTTGTTTATTTCTCTGATGTAGAGCGTACAAGTATTCAAAATACAATGGCATGTGTTGGATACAGAAAGTTTTAGCACTCGTTTTCCACTCGTTCCTTGGAGAGTTTTATCCTTCTTCCACTCTGGGCAGCCACTGACATAGTGTCCCTTATCTTTGCACTTGTAGCATCTTATGTGGTTAAGATCTTTCTTTCATTTAACCTTTTGTCCCTGTTCCTCCAGGGTCTTCATGAGAGACTGTTGCATTCCTTTCTTGGTTTGCTGGTTAGCTTGTTGCACCAAGGGATAAAGTTGACACTGAATTGGGACATGGTTTGTTCCTTCACACAGGAAGCAAGTAACCTGACTTGTGAGGCATCCTTTAACTGGACGTCTGGTATGACCATGGGGCCACTCATCAGAACATTCTTTGGACATATGTACTATCTCTCCACAAGTTTTGCATGCCTTTGGTTTGGTCACAAGACTTTCTTGAAACTCACTATGGTTTTGATCAACCTTAGACAGATGATCATTGATCCAATTCCACAGCTGACTCTGGTTCTCTAATAGGAGTCGCATTGTAGTGTGCAAATCACTGGTGTTGGTATTGGGGTGAGACATATGTTTGGTTTAGAGTATAAATGAGTTGAGTTATATGTACTATGGAGAAATCCTAATTCAATAAATCAGAACAAGGCAACCAATTTCTAACATAATCAATCAACATGGTTAAAACAAAAGCAAACACATGCGTGAAAATTTCCAAAACTTCTTTTGAAAAACCGGACTAATCGTTTATCGAACGAAACACATCAGTGTCATGGGAAGACAAAATTGATAGTACTGCCATACCACAATTTGATAGGTCAATACATCATCGGATATCGTTATTCTAATGGGTAGGTGGTGTCGTAGTATCGGCATAATTGATAGGAGACGGGGGTCCTCTAGCCTACGTATGGATTGTGGGGAAGAAGGTAGGTGTCGTCGAGGACGGGATTGAACACGGCGAGTTTACCCAGCTTCAGATCCCGCAGCGGTGGCGAGATCCTACGTGCTGCTATAATTCACTATGAGGCAATAGCCGTGAACAGGTTACAATGTGTACGATGCGTATTGAAGCGTGCCCTAAAGGCTCCCTGGTGGCCGGCTTATATAGGAGGCCAGACCCCAGGGTACAAGGCAAGTACTTGTCCGGCAAGTAATCAGAGTCCTAGACCTAGCCGGCTTAGTTGCCGCCTTCCGTCTTGGGCTTGGTGGCTTGATGGGCTTCGGCCTTCCGCCTTCCTTGGACCGTCCGCCTACTTCCTTGTACGTCAGCTATCTGGGCCGCCCGGTAGGCTTCAGCCTTACCACCCTTGGGCCACCCTGGACTAGCCGGATTGATCCATGTTGGTGATACCCCTAGTTGATATATCCCCAACATTAGCCCCCAGAAAGGTTGGAGTTCTCCAGGCGCCGGCTTCTTCTTGATTCTTCATTTGCCAATGTTGGCGGCTGCAGGACTTGAACCATTCTGAAAATCAACGAGGCATGCGTGTCTTGATATTGACACGCGGCCGCCTTTATCCAACATGGGAAAAGACGGCTACTTCGCAATTTCACCGAGCATTCTTCTTGACGGATTCCACTTAGCCGGCTCACGACATTTTGAAAACGGCCTAGGCGGGAATCTCGCCATGATCACAAATCGTGGGAAAAGAGGAGGCGTGGAGATCGTGCGATCATGCGCCGCAGCGGATGCTGGACACGTGTCCGACTAAAAACGCCGTTTGCACAGGGAGCAACGCCCGGACCTATAAGTAGGGAACCGAACGGTTCATTTTTGCACCCCTGCCTTTGCTCTCCTCGACCTCTTGCTCTTCCACTTCCCGCTTCTTGCTCCGAGCGAACTCCGGCGAGCACTCTCCTCCGACGACCTTCGCGCACGGCGATGTCCACCGGCCAAGACATCCCTTCCACGACTTCCGGCGCTCCGGCGACCGAAACCATCCCCGCGGCAGTGATGGGCGGCGCAACCTCACGCCCTGCGGCGGCGGCGACGGGCAATGTCGCCACCGTCGCTTCTCAGACTCCAACCCGGGAGGAGACGTCATCCCGGCTTCGAAAGCCGGGGAACGGGTAATCCTTACCTCCCACCTAGTTAGAGGAATGGGCTCCATCCCCATAATATAGCGCCCAATAGCATTCTAGTCTTAGCCGGCTTCACCGCTCTGTTCGAGGGCTATCTAGATATTAGGCCTAGTTTAGACTTCTTCGGATACTGCTTTCGTTGCCGGCGCCAGACTGTGCCGGACGGCGGACTGGCGACCTGCGGCAGTGTTACTTTCAACTGCCGCCAAGGACGCCAATGGTATCCCAAGATACCATACCTCGAGTCCGTCAAGGGCTGGACCTCCACATTCTTCTACTGCCAAGATATGGCAGCTCCGGGCCGTCAATTTGGCGTCCCGGAATTTGTCAACGTGCCGCCTATGCCCAGGCCATGCTGGGATGAGGCGGTGCCCAAGTTGACGGAGGAACTCCGCCTTTTTCAAAGGCGGATCGAGTTCCTCACCCGCACGATGTCCCCTCCCTTGCTGGATGGGGAGGACACCGTCATCTGCTGGCTTAGCCGGCAGATACTTCCCCTGCGGTACAGCCCGCACAAAATGTGTCAGTATTCGCCTACTGCCACAGCCTCTCTTCGCGTAAGCGAAGAAGGGTTACCGGCCTCCGACCTGGCGTTCCGACTTCGCAGCCTCATCAAAGCGGGGCTGGTGAAGGCGGAGGAAGGCGTGCCCATGCACACCCACGACAACCCTCCCCTCGAGGTAAAATGTCTTGCTCGTTGCCCTTTTTTGATAGCTTTTGCCGGCTAACTAGAGCCCTATTTAACGCTTGCCCTTTTTCTCAGCTCTCTACCCTGGGGGAGGATGACCTGGCTCCCGACTTCTACGAGCCGGAAGCCGGGAAGACCAAGAAGCGCAAGGCGTCCGGCGCTGCTTCCTCTACGGTCAATGCCGAGAGGAAGAAACGGACCGCATCGGCTGCAATGCCGGTGCTCGTCGATCTTGATGAGAACGTGGGGATTAACATCCCCCGAAGGTACTCATTTCCTCCTTATATGGTTGTCGAATTCCTCTATTGCCGGCGTTCATCTGACTGTGCTTGCTTTATTGACAGGGAGCGGGTGGCAACTTCCAGGTTGCCGACCAGACTCCTTTTCAAGGGAAAGCGGCCCCAAGGCAGCTCGCCTGCTACCATGCCGCCAACTTCCCAGCCCCAGGCCGGCGGCTTTATGAGCGATGCTCGCCGCCAGCCCCAGGCTCCGGCTTTTGGTCCGGCGCCGGCGACTTCCTCCGCCGGCCGCACCACCGGTGCTCCCCTTCCCACGGCTGACGCTATAGCCAATGAAGCCGTCCAATCTCATGCCGCCAAGGAGGAGCTGCTGGAGGTGATTGCCGGTGGGACGCAGAGGGCAGCCCCGGCTGCGGGAGGCGGCCGAGTCAGGGACCCTTGGTTTATCTTTAAGGTGGCCAAGGAGTCTACACTGGCTTTTGCCAACTTCGCCTCCCAGGCATTTGCCGACTTGGAGGGCGATATGTCTGTAAGTTTTTTCCACTTTGCGGCATATACATAGTCTTCCCCCCGAGCACTTAGATGGCAAGTCGAGTACATTGACTGCTGGCTTAGTGGTTTTTTGACGATATGGTATATGCCTTTGCCTTTGCCTGCAGGGCCTCCTTTCTGCCAACGTTGAGCTTATCTCCTCTCGATTTGAGATAAACCAACGGTGCCGCGACCTGAAGAAGGGTTGCGAGGCCAAGGACCGACGGATTGCCGAACTGGAGGCGGCCCGCAAAAAAGATGAAGGTAGAATTATTCCTTCTGCCTTTTCGCCGTCTTCCAACTTTTGCTACCGCCAATCTTTTAGCTAGTGAATCCATATTGTAGAACTGCTAGATCACGCCCTGGATATACTGAAGGCGTCCACTGACATGCAAGCTCTTATGATTGAAGCTTCCGATTTGGCAGCTGTCAACTTGGCGATGAAGGAGGATCACCAGAAGGAAATGGAGGACCAACAGTTGAAATTTGCGCAGGAATCTAGCCAGCTCACTGGTGAGCTGGAAAGCCTGCGCAAGAAGTTGGCGGAGGCGGAGAAGACGGCTGCCGAGGAAATCTCCAAGCAGACTTCTCGCGCCCAAACTGCTGAGGACGCGTTGGCGGGCAGCCCCGGCTGCGGGAGGCGCCCGAGTCAGGGACCCTTGGTCCATCTTTAAGGTGGCCAAGGAGTCTACACTGGCTTTTGCCAACTTCGCCTCCCAGGCATTTGCTGACTTGGAGGGCGATATGTCTGTAAGTTTTTTCCACTTTGCGGCATATACATAGTCTTCCCCCCGAGCACTTAGATGGCAAGTCGAGTACATTGACTGTCGGCTTAGTGGTTTTTTGACGATATGGTATATGCCTTTGCCTTTGCCTTTGCCTGCAGGGCCTCCTGTCTGCCAACGTTGAGCTTATCTCCTCTCGATTTGAGATAAACCAGCGGTGCCGCGACCTGAAGAAGGATTGCGATGCCAAGGACCGGCGGATTGCCGAACTGGAGGCGGCCCGCAAAAAAGTTGAAGGTAGAATTATTCCTTCTGCCTTTTCGCCGTCTTCCAACTTTTGCTACCGCCAATCTTTTAGCTAGTGAATCCATATTGTAGAACTGCTAGATCACGCACAGGATATACTGAAGGCGTCCACTGACATGCAAGCTCTTATGAATGAAGCTTCCGATTTGGCAGCCGCCAACTTGGCGATGAAGGAGGATCACCAGAAGGAGATGGAGGCCCAACAGCTGAAATTTGCGGCCGGCAATTTCTATGGCCATGCATAGTCGGCTAGCCATGAATCCAGCTTAACGAGGCCGTTGTACCTAGAACAATTTTTTGACACTGATGTCATGTCCTTAGGGAACGGCTCTCTGCGGATGGCGTCACCGAAGCACTTTGGTCAAGAATATAGCGGCTCCTTTCCTCTTGCTATGTCCTGTAGGCCGTGTCGTGCGTCTTTTGGATCGAGTTGCCGTGCGCCTCTGTTTGCGTCTGGCTCGTCATGCGCTGCCTGGCTTATGCTGCGCCTTGGCCCTTCTGCCTCCTCTTTCCTCTTGCTGCCGGTGCTACGCTGCGGAGACCGACTTTGACCTCTCCAGGGAGGGTCGTTACCGGCATCTTTCCTAAGCGGCAGTCTATTGTTCCGGCTACCGCCATTAGGGCTGGAGGTGGCAGGTCTCCCCTGCTTCCTGTCCTTGAATTCTCGTCCCGCCTTGGTTTTGGTGGTGGCGTCTTCTTTGGAGGTGGCGTTGCCTTCCTTTTGTCGCCATGGCTACTGGAGCCAGACGGGCCTTCGGGGTCGTCGCCAGGTGCAGCTTTGCACTTTCCTGACTTAGACTCTAGGTCTCCCCCGCGAGCATCCGCCATGTGGCCGTAGGAATCAACGCGAGCTTGTTGTTCTAGGGCCTTGCTCACGAAGTGTCTTGCATTGGCCAACTTTTCCTCCGCCGTGTAAGTTTTGTCGTCCAGGGTATCTAGCGCGGCAGCCGCGTTGAGAACGGGGGTGCAGAAAACAACATCTCCCCTTCTGTCCACGCGCTGTGGTGCCGTACGCCAGTCGAACCCGAGATCTTGAGCCGCTGTCGTTGCGCGTGTTGGCGGCTCCTTGCCACGGCGGTTTTTTGATGAACTTTTTTCCTCAAAGAGTTGCCGGCTTGTTTTGGCCGACATCTTCTCCTGTTCTTTCCCGATCTTCTTCGCAAGGCTCTCAACGTGCTCCTCTCTTTTTCGCAGGAAGTCAGAGTGCTTAAGAATGTTAACCCTAAGCTCTTCCACTTCTTCGAGTAGGGTGTCTTTATTCACCGGAGTATTCATGATCTCGTCTACTTCTTTGACGATGGAGAGAAAATCCGTGGGTTTGCTGCTACCGCCTTTCTCGAGGCCAGTTTTCTTCTGTGCGCGCACCTTGTCGGAACTTTCAATGAGTTGACCGGCAGTGGTGTCGCCGGCATCTTCCACCGGCTTGTTTTGCGTTTCCGAAGCAACTGGGGTTGTCTCGTGACCGACGACAACCATCATAGCCAGCTTGTCAGGCATGTCAGTATCCGTTGTGCCCTCTGAAGGAGCCGGATTACCACTGGAAAAGCGGGTTTTTATCGTCCGTCGGGAGCCAGGACTCATCCGAGTTGACGTAGCTGTGGCCGCCATGCCTTGTGACGCGACTGACGGCGATCTTCTTGCCCACGCCGCCAAGTGTGCCCGCCTGGAACGTGACGCCAGGAACCTTATGCCCCACAGTGGGCGCCAACTGTCGTAGTATCGACATAATTGATAGGAGACGGGGGTCCTCTAGCCTACGTATGGATTGTGGGGAAGAAGGTTGGTGTCGTCGAGGACGGGATTGAACACGACGAGTTTACCCAGTTTCAGATCCCGCAGCGGTGGCGAGATCCTACGTGCTGCTATAATTCACTATGAGGCAATAGCCGTGAACAGGTTACAATGTGTATGATGCGTATTGAAGCGTGCCCTAAAGGCTCTCTGGTGGCCGGCTTATATAGGCGGCCAGACCCCAGGGTACAAGGCAAGTACTTGTCCGGCAAGTAATCAGAGTCCTAGACCTAGACGGCTTAGTTGCCGCCTTCCGTCTTGGGCTTTGTGGCTTGATGGGCTTCGGCCTTCCGCCTTCCTTGGACCGTCCGCCTACTTCCTTGTACGTCAGCTATCTGGGCCGCCCGGCAGGCTTCAGCCTTACCACCCTTGGGCCACCCTATACTAGCCGGATTGATCCATGTTGGTGATACCCCTAGTTGATATATCCCCAACAGGTGGTCTAATCTATCCTTTTCTTGAGTGCCTCGAGTTCTTCCCCTACTTCCTTGAGTTCTTCAAGATACTTCTGGGTGTTGTGAAGTCTAAAATGAAGTCTTTCTACAAGGTACTCGATGGCTCTCCATGCTGCATTTCTTGCTGAATCAAAGAATGATGTGTGAAGTATTGGGTTGGTGAACATGCAGTCACCCTCAGTCTTGTGGTCAGCTTCTTTGCTCTTGTATAGATGGACTTGTACCCACCAATACTCTTGACCTTCATCCATGAAACGAAAACCTTTGTATATTGCTTCTCCTTCAAAACCTAAGCTCTTCATGTTATCCTTAAGTGCTCTTGGAAACTCTATATCACATTCCAAGGTCATGGTCATAACTGGTCCTTTCTTGAGTGCTTCAATGAGGGCGGTCATCTAAGAAACAAGAGAAGAAACTTAGAAAGGAAATAGTTAAGATAGATACAAGAATGATGTTTGGAACGTTCTTATTTTCAGCAAACTGAATGAAATAGATTTTCAATCCTATGGCCAAATCCTATTTCTATCCAAACCTAGGGTTTCCAACCTACAGGCAACAGAATGCTCTGATACCATCTGTAGCGTACCTGCACTTTAAATAAGGCAGATACCTGTGTATAGTGCAAATCCCTGGATCGATTCGTTTGCACACACAGTTTACGATGTAATATCACAACAAAGTATCAATTTTTATTACATCGATGATCCAAACTTACAAAATATTCATTACAAGTTGCATAGCATAAAGCTAACTTTGAAATAGTACACAGCGGAAATACAATAGCAGTGGGTCTCCAACAACTTCATGTTGCCACAGGCGAAAACATGTTGGTTGCAGACTCGAAACCTTTAAACAAAACCTCACTCGTCATCTGAACAATCTGCAATAAGAAAAATATTGCAGCAACGTGGGTCAGATTCCGTTAAAAATGGAGTCTCGCATGTGACACTATGGTGGACACTTAATGGAATAACTCTATAGCCTATATGCATATTTGGCTGGTGGAGTTCAAGGCTATTTTGCATAAAGCCAATTTTTCCTACTCTTTTTAGAACACATTCTTCAAATAGAGACAAGTATGGAATGAAAACCATAATCTCATTTTCCCTTGTTCACCCATCAAGTTTTATTTCTGAAGTTGGAATGGTGGAATCCTCCATTGTCGTCCGTGATCAGCTGCTCAAATTGTCCGTACCGGGGACACGGCTAAGTACTTAGTTTTACACTCTGCAGAGGTTGTGCACGTTCACCATTGTACCCATTAACCCCAAACTATCCTTTACACACTTATAGTGATAAGGAAAGGTGAAGAATGAGACGAGATCTTTCAGAAGCATTTTCCCTCCCACTCTGGCTTGACCCGTTCCACCTAACATCCCCCTACATCTGCTTGTCAAGCCTGAGAGAGTCCACGCAACATAATTGATCAAGCCAGAGCCCATTGGCAATGGCTGCACTAGAAGCAATCGTCACTCGGAGTTCTTCAGATTCCTCTGTTCCCTGGGTGGCCATCCACAAGTGCACATACTCCAGGAACCATAGACATGGACCGGAGTAGCCACTCAACTTCGCCACCATATACAACCAATCCACCCAGGAGGTTCATTAACTTAGTGGATGTGCACTCTCAGGTGAAAATCACCATGCTCACAGCCCTAAGTAGAATAGACATTCATCCTAGGCGACGACAACCATGAGCACAGCCATGAGTAGTCACTTAACTTTTTGTAAAAGTTTTCATCAATTGCATATCATCAATATATCTACTAAGTATTATATAGGAACCTAGACACTGGAGTAAGGAATTTCTACACAGGTCTAGCATAACAATACTATCCTACACATGCTTCATAAAAATACACTAAGTAATGCATATAGAAAATAATAGGAAGTTTATGAGGTGTGCCACTTGCCTTTGAATGCAGTCTTTACTCACAAACTCTTTTCTACGAACTCGGGTCTCTGCGTTCAGTCTAAACAATATAAACAAACAACAATACAACAATCATAAAACGAAATAACATAACACATACAAACAAGTTTATTAAACTTCTAAGGAATACATGTGATGCATGATATGCAAAATATTTCTAAGGACTGAATGCATGTCATGCCCTGAAAATCTTTTAAGTTACTGCCAGGAGATGTGTTGGTCAGAAATGACTAAGGACTAAGGTCAGAAGTTGGACAAGATAACTTTGTTATAAATTATCTATAATAAGCACTCAAATGGCTTAGCCATGATGTGCAAAATACTTAGAGAAAATACTAACTCTATTCCTCGAGGTGATCAACAATCAACTCTTTGTAAATTGGATACTAGGATCCAACAAACTTCAAGATGATAATATCATGATAAAAAATCGTTTAGGTCGAAAGTGAAAGACAATATTAGGAAATAGGGAAAAGATAGAAGAAAGATGTAGTTGGTCTTCCAGGCTTTATCTCCAGACTTGTAATATTCTCCTTGGTGATGTCTTGATTGAATTCTTGGTAGACTTGAATAATCTTCAGACTTGATGATTTTTTTATCTCCTAGGTTGGTCTTGGATTTACTTAGTCATCATGAAGTCATCATAAAGGAGGTTGGTCTTCTTGAACTTCTTCTTGATTTTCTTCTAAGTGCTTTTGCTCCTTGAAAATACTTCTGAAGTCTTGTTTTGGCTAAGTCCTTCCATGGCCTTCTAGCTCCATGTTGAAAATACTAAGTGTCTAGTGCATAGCACTTTTACAAAAATACTAAGTTTGAAAAAATCTTAACTTAGATAAAATAATGAAGAGGTTTTCATATGAGGAGTATAACAATATAATAAAATAAGTTATGCATGCAATGCACTTTTTATTCATAAGAGATATCAAAATAACCTTGGTGATTTCTTTATAAATATGCATGAATTTATAAATGCAATTTAATGAATTTCTATTTTTGAAAAATATAATAAAAGGAATAATTATAAGATTAAAGTTTTCTATGATTAAATTTTTATAACATAATTTTATAAATAGTGTTAATAAATAGGGGGCATTTATTTAAATTTATAGCAATTTGATTTAATCAAAAATAATATTTTTATTAATAGTTGTGTTGAAAATACTCAAACTATTCAAATTAAATATATAACTATGAATTCATTAAAATATAAGTCAAAAATATTTTACAACAGAGGCATTGTTTTACAAATATTCTTAAGTTTTTAAAATTTTATTTACAATTTTTGGATTTATAGATTTAAAGTTATTACAAATATAATGAAATCATCCATTTGAAATTTGAATATTTTAAACTAAGTCAAATTTGAATTTTGGTAGATCTAAAATATTCTACATGTCAAGGGCTCTCCAAATATATAAAAATATTTGAATTTGGATAAACAGAGAAAAAGATATGATAGTTTGAATAGATAGGGGCTTTTCTGCAAAATTGCCATTTTTAATTTAATTAGAAAAAGAAATTCCACGCTGGCGCTGACTGTGCGCTGACGTGGTCGCTGACTGGGATCGCTGACGTAGTTAAGTGATTTGATCTGGTCCACACGATCTAGATCTAACGGATCACATCCCACCGTACCGATTCGGAATAAAAGAATTAAACATATTCGTATGATCACGATCTAACGGCCTGGATCAGATCGAACCGGGGCTGGCGGCGCTAGGTCGTTGGGGACCTCGCCGTAGACTTGCCCGCGGCGGTGGCGGATCGGCAACGGCCGTTCCCGATGTTCTAATGGGTTCCGAGACGAGCGGGTCATACCTACGGGTAGAGGGCGTCAAGGCGAGGTCGTTGGCGCGGTGGTGAGCTCCGGTGCATCCCCCCTTCTCCTCCTTTTGCTCGCCGGAGTCGCTGGTGGCGGCGACGTGCTTCGATCGCACACGGGATCGTCGATCTGGCGTATGAAAGTACACATGACAATGTCAGCCGGACGCGCACAGTCAAGGGAAGGAGTAGAAGACCCGAAGGAGAGCTCGGGGTCGACAGTGCTCACCGGAATCCGAAGAAACGGGCGGCGGAAATGGCGGCGGTGGCGGCTCCAAATCGAGCAGCCCGGTGGCAAGGTTTCTAGGCTTTCGAGGGGGAAAAGAAACGGAGGGCTCGGGGCTTTATATGGGGCAGAGGGGGAGCACGAATCGCGCCATTTACGGGCGGATTTAGAGGAAGGTGACCGCCGGCGTTTCGGCGCGATTTGGGCTGAAGGTTGAAGACAACCTCCCCTGACAGGTGGGTCCCGCTGTTAGGGATTTTTCTTTTTCCTTTTCTGATTTTCTATTTTCTTAATAACTTTTGTTTTATAACTCCAAATGAAGTCAAATCAATTTCTAAAAATTTGTAAAAACAATATCTTTGTGTTAAACCAGTTGTGGGCATGTTTTGAAAACTTTTTATAATTAATAATTTTTAAATATTGGTTTAATACAAAATTGATACTTAATATCAATTTTGAAATTATAACTTAATTAAAATTTCTTTTAGCTAAAATAAAGTTTGTAAAATACCCACATTCAAATATGCTTGAATTCAAGTTATTTAAACTCATTTTTCAAATACTAAATTCATTTTGGCTTTAGTATATTATTAATTAGTATAACACAACTATATGAAAATGGAAAAAGGGAAATATAATGTATTCATTTTTAATTCAAATTAATTGGTACACCATTATATTTTATATTATGAAAGTTCATTTGAAAACTATATACAATACCTTTGGAAATATTATAGTTTTAATTCATTGTTTGTACTGAATATATTCAGGAAAATCATTTAATGTTTTGAAAACACATGAAGGTCATTTAAGCTAATGAAATGATTATTTGAATATTTCATTAATTATATAATCTATGAAGTTTTAAAGTAATGAATTATAAACTTATAATTTCCAAAGCTATAACTTGAATTTAGTTAGATGAATGAAAACCATTTGGCAATTATACCACTTTAAATAGTTTTGAATTTATGAATAGATATGGCCAAGTGGTTGAAATTAGTTTCTTATAAGAAAACTATTTTATTAAAATGAAATGGTTTGAAGTATTTATATATTAAGGTTTTTGAAATACAATAAGAAATGTAATGTTTAACTAGAAACAACTTATGAACATTACGTTAAACTGAGATATTTGAAATATTAAACCCTTTCAATAAGGTTGAAGTCTTTTATAGTTGGTTTTCTTATGCATTTAATGTTTTATTTTAATCAAAAACAAAAGTTTTAAATTTTAGTGATTTTCAAACGTTATAAAATGTTGGGATCTTACATCTATATGAAATTTATATTGCATTAGCACATGATACCTTTGAAGAGAAAATTAAAAAACCTATGGAGATTTGTTTGCATAATAGTGGTAGTATTGTTATTAGTATAAATTCTTTGGACACTATTATTGCTAAGGTTGTTGAAAAACCTAAGCTTGGGGGAGATGGTTTAAACAAAAATAATCTTTTTTGCTCCTCAGCTTTGGAGGAATTATTGAGACTTGATAATACTTTACCTCCAATATGTGATAATTTTAATGATGCTTGCGGTATTCTAAAGCCACCTGAAGAAATAGTGCCATTTAAAATACGTATGAAAAATATTGAACGTGTTACAAATAACCGCTATGTAGGGGATGGAACTGTCCATCCCGGTGATCATTTGCAATTTTTACATGAATTATGCGAGTTGTTCAAGTGTGCAGTTATTTCAATGGACAAAATTAAGAAGAAATTATTTTCTATATCACTTGGTGGAAGAGCTGCGAGTTGGTATAAAATGTTGAAGGAAAGCCACTCTCTTGAATGGGAGGAGGTTGTATCTCTAATTTATTTTAAATTTTATCCTCCAAGTGAGATTCACAAAGATCGTTATTCTATATATAATTTCTGGCCTCTTGAAGGAGAAAGCATTGCTCAAGCCTCGGGAAGGCTGAAAACATTAATACTCAAATGTCCTAACCATGAGCTTCCTGATAATATAGTTGTTAATAATTTTTATGCAAGGCTTTCAGGACATTGCAAGGATTATCTAGATGCCTGTTCGGAGGGCTCTTTCACAAGAAACAAGGTTGAAGCTAGATGGGATCTCCTTGAAACAATTCGACACAATGCTGAAGGTTGGGAGAATGACAAAGGTAAAGAATCAGGTATGAACTATGAATATGATTGCATTAAGTCTTGTGTTGAAACTGCTGGTTTTCAAGAGCTTAGTGCTAAATATGGTCTTGATTCTCATATTATTGTTGATTATTTTAGAACCTTTGCTTCTCATATTAATGTTCCTAAAGAAAATTGGGACGTGTATCATGAACATTTCAAAGACACTTGCATGGAAAATAAAATTGTTGTTAAGGGTTAATTGGTTCTGTGCCATTCCGAGCTGAGTTTTATCAGTCTGTGCCCAACCCGCGCTGTTTCTCTGTTCTATGCCCTGGTTTGCTCGCATATCGCCCAAACGCTCGGTTCCCTCTAGTCAACCTCCTTTGACCCACACTTGGCCTGACTGGTGGGGTCGGCCTGGTGCGGCTCGGCTGGAATTTCCACGGCTCGGCTTGTGTGCGGCTCGGTTGGGATTGTGTCGGCTGTTTTCGAAATGGACCGTTGGATGAATTAGTAATACCGCGGCTCCATTTTAGTACCGCTGGTCGGCTGTTTTTGAATTTGAACCCCAACTAGCCCTAATATACACTAACTAGCCCTACTCTAAACTCCGTCTAGGTCGCCCTGGCCTGCCTCGTAGTGTGCTCTCCGCCTGGCGCGCAGGTCGGAGAGAACCGCCAGCTGGGCGGCCTCCACCAAGGCCGGGTTCGCCGCGCGCTCCGCCGCCACGGCGTTGAGGTCGTCATACATTGCGCGCTCGACGGACATGTAGGCGTCGATGGAGTTCATCGCGTCAGCAACCGCCTCCATGGCGTCAATAACCGCGTCCGCCGCCTCCGCGTAGACATCAACCGCCTCAGCGAAGTCATCAACCGCAACCGCCTCCGCGCAGTCATCATCAGCCTCATCCAAGGTGTCGATGGAGTTCACCGCGGCCACCTGGTCGGGCAACAACAACAGTGGCAGCTCCTGCGCCTGCTCCTGCGGCGGCTCCTCCTCCTGGTCCTCCACATCGATGTCCGCCCAGTCGAGGGGCAAGACGTCGCCGATAGGATTGAGCTCCGGCTGGTCCTCGTGCCCCAAAGGGTGGGCGCGGCTGAGGGTGGCCCAAGTGGTCTGGAGGCGGCAAGGGATGGTGTTGGCCTTGGAGGCTGCGGGCACGGCGGAGGAGTTATATGGGCGGGGAGGGGATGGAAACGGAGACGGGAAGCGGTGGCACTGGGCGGGAAGCAGCGGGTGGGTGAGCATGCGTCACGTCGGAGTTATTGTAGCGACGACGAGATACAGCCACGCCGACGCTTGGGAAGCCGGGAAAGCCTGGGCGCCGGCGTAATTTCGAGGCGTGCCGCAGACGGCTCGCCGTCCCGTCGCTTCGTCGCCTGCAGAAACGCGTCGCCATTAAGGCGGGCGTACCGGCCTCATGCACACCGGCGCAATTTAGAGCACATCGTCGCGCCCCCAGGAAGCGCGCAAGTGGGAAACGCGCGGGAAGCGAGTAAGTGGGAAACATGCAGTTGTGGGGCGCGGGGAAACGAGTTCGTGGGGTACTTCATCCTCCAGTCTCGCATAAAAGAGGTGCACACCCCCTCCCGTATGTACTTCATCCTCCAGTCTTCCCGACACCGCCACTCATCCAAATACTTGTACTCCGTCGCGGCTTCACCATCCATG
The DNA here is from genome assembly GCA_026929855.1 of Poa annua. Lineage (NCBI taxonomy): Eukaryota > Viridiplantae > Streptophyta > Magnoliopsida > Poales > Poaceae > Poa > Poa annua. The sequence goes on from CM049426.1 coordinate 108,249,372, forward strand.
GCATCACCGCTCAAGCGCTCCGCTACCATGATGTACGTGTGGTCTGATTCCGATTCTTAGTTCCTTACGGTTGCATCTGTTGTTTACATCTGGTCTCATGGTTTGTTAACATCATATATATTGGTATTATGTGAGCATGGATAATGCAGCGGAGGCGGATCGCACGCCGGAGGAGGTGTGGTTGATCGCCTCCCTTACGTGGTCGATTGAGGACTTACAAGAACGACTAGTTGCAGCCTTGAAGAAAGCTAATCAGTACATGAACGAGACAGTGGAAGCTAGAGAGCAATTCCTCATGGCCTCGGACTTTGCTGAGAAGCTGTCCGACCAGCTGAAGGTCCAGGTCGAGAACAACCTAAAGCTTAATGAGAAGGTTTTGGCCCTCCAGATGGAGAACAACCTGGCGCGGAATGAAGCTTTAGCCCTGGAAAACCAAGCTATGACGCTGGAGAAGCAGCGCCTCGACAAGACGGTGGAGAATGCCAAGAAAGAGTAGCTGCTACAGAGGGAGCTCCTCGCTGTTGAGATGGCCAAGCGAGGCCAGTAGGGTGTTCCTTCAGGGCCAAGAAAGAGCAGCTGCTACAGAGGGAGCTCTCTCTGTTTGTTTGAACACTCATGTATCAGCCTTTTTATTTTCATCGAATTATGAACTTGGGGTTATCTTTATATATATTATGAACTTAGGGATATTCGAATATGAACCTCTCTTCTATATAGCGTTATTGTACTTAATGTAACTGATTTATTGTACTTCTGTCGAACACCTTAAGTGCGCACTCTAGACGCGTTCCGGACGAGGATGAGTGGACACAAACTGTCCGTGTCAACACAACAAGCGCAATATAGACACGAACAGGACGTGAACTTGCACGCTCTGTGTAGTTACGTGACCTGAACGTGTGTAGATCTTGTTTATCAACTTGAATCGTTTGAATATATGTTATTATACTTTTGTCGACCACCTTAAGTGTGGACTCTGGACGCGCTCAGAGCGTGCCCGGCGTGCTTCGAGCGCACATTTCTGTAAAATTTGTGCGCGAACTGGGCCTAGACCATTCTTAGTCCGTCCTAAATGATAATTTCCTGAGTATCTTGAAATTATCATGTTGCAATTCTCATTTCCACAATTGAGATATGCGATATCACATGAGATTCTCACCCTTCTCATTTGAATGTATGTAGACCATGTTTTTCAACATGAGTCGTTAGTATATGACATATTAAGACTATGTGCGTCGGTTTTTAAAATTTTCGATAATTTTTAAATTTATTATGGTTATTTCACAATCATCAAACATAAGTTTGACCAACATTTAAACAAGTTTAAAACATGAAAATGAAAAACTAAGCATGGATACTTCTTAGTCACTCCCAAATGAAGCTTTTGTGAGGTTTTTGAAAATTTCATGTTGCAATTCCAAAACCACTTCTCTCCAACCCTAGACCTCATAGTTTGAGTTATGCGATATCACCTGATCTCCATGCCCTTATCCTTTTGAATGTATGTAGACCACGTTTTTCAAGTTGAGTCGTTAGTATATGACACAAGACGACTATGTGCGCATGATTTTCCTTTTTTGATATTTTTTGAATACTTAAAGCTCATTTCAAATGTCGATCAAACTGCAGCCGTCCGATTTCTCTAGAAGGAATATGCAGCCGTCCGATTTCCTTCAGAGGGAATCTGCAGGAGATCCGCGAGAAGCTCGTTCTGCGATCTAATTGGACGCGCGCGTAGGACAAGGGCTGTACACCCACTGACGAGTGGACCCAACGGAGATTTTGCCTTGCCCACCCCCATTTGCCTCAGTGACACAAAATGGGTATTTTGGCGCACCAAATGCAGATTTCGGTTGTTACCCGTCGTAACCAAATGGGTATTTTGTCCAACCAATTGGGGACATCGATGAGCTTTCTCAAATCTAGCTTGAATCCATATAAATTTTCAAATGAGCTTGGACTCGCTGAAAAATGTGTTTCAAATGAGCTCCAAAGGTAGGGTAAACGGCCTCATTTCTAAGCAAAAATGGTGGACTCGCCGAAAAATTTGCAAACTGAATTGGATTCACACACACAATTCGAGACGTCAAGCACAAGACCATTGCCCTTAATAAAGCAACTAACAACTGAAATAGATCAACAACTAATAAATTAATTGGCACTTGCCCTTAATAAAGTAACTAATAACTAAAATGGAAACCTCCACCGTCAAATAAGCTCCAAAGGTAGGGTAAACGACCTTATTTCTAAGCACAAATGGCCGACTGGCCGAAAAATGTGATTGAAATGAGTTCCAAAGCAAGTGTAGTGCCCTTGCTTAAGAAAGCAATGGCGCATATGAATTGTGCGGAAGACTTGGATCACATAAGTCTCGCATTTTTCAATAAGATGTAATATCACAGTACAATGTCAAATTTATTACAACCGAGGACGAATGATCCAAAAACAATATTCCTTACAACTTTGCATAGCTGAAAGCGCTAGCTGAATAAATAAATAGTTCACAAATTATTGCAGAGTTCATACGGAGTTATAAAGATAATCATGGAGCTACATCATCTCCATGAAGCCACTGGCAATCATGTTGGTTGTAGCTCGAAGACGACCCCCTTACTCCTCATTCGAACAGTCTGCAAGGTTTAGTTGCAGCCCAGCTATAAAGGGTCACACAATTGAATTGTGGTGGCAAGTGACCTAAATTACTAATATTCTATTAAACTATATCGATATGCTTATTTGGCTGGTGGATCTGAAGGCTATTGCGAAAAGCAAGTTTTCTCCTACTTTTGGTAAACAATTTTTGAAACAATAACTTCTCTTTATGAGACATCTAGACACAAATCCATGTCTCCTACCCATGTTCACCCATCAAAGTTTTATTAAGAAATTGGGATGAAGAGATTTTCAGAAGACAACCTTGTGTAGTCACTCAAATTGTCCGATGCCGGGGAAACGGCTAAGATCTTAGGTTTTAACTCTCAAGAGTGTGTGCACTTTCACTATTAGACTCAATCAACACAAACTATTCTCTAAACTCATTTAGTGAGAAGGAAAAGGAGAAGATCAAGACGAGACTTTTCAAAAGTAGTCTTCCCGGGTCGACGGAGTCCACTGCCCAACCTATCCCAGCTACCACCCTTGGCGTATCCGACTCAGGTCAACAACAACATGCTCCATCAAGATAGAGCCCATAATGACTAATGGTTGCACTATAAGCGACTAAACGCAGTGCAACATCAAATCTCATAGCCCTGGGTGGCCTTCCACAAGTGAGCAAACTCAGGCCGCCGCAGACCCGACCCCTGAGTAGCCACTCAACTTGAAACCTCCTCGATCGAACCAATCCACCCAGGTGGTAAATTAATTTAGTGGAATTTTCACTTATCACATCTATCATAAAACAATCATTTTTGCAGCATGTATTTCCACAAATTATAATAGGTGTCTAACTGGAATTTCTAAAGGGGTAACCTAACAGGTTTGCATAGCATACTACTATTTTCACAAAAACCTATCATGCATACTATTTGCAAATACCGCTTAAAAATACTAGTAATGCAATAGAATAAAAATAGTAGGTATTTTATGAAGTCACTTGCCTTGGTAGCAGGAGGAGCAAGCACAACAAGAATAACAATCACACATAAGTACTTCCTCTCCTTCACAATCTAGCACAAGCAATACATAAAAATAAATACCATACAATATCACACAACACCAAACATAAATATGTATGCATGCATGATATGCCATGAGTATAACTAGACTCACTTATCAATAATTTATATCTTCTGTTATTAAATGCATGAGATGCAATTTCTAGAAATTTCTTATTTTACTTATCAATTAAATAATTGAAAACAATATAGCAAAACTTGAATTCTACAACTACAACTTTTATTGTTTTATGAAAGTTTTCAAATAAGACACATATTAATACTTCTGGACAGAGGGCAATAACCTAACACTAAAACAATTAAGTTTATTTGTAAAACATTTTTATTATTTAAGTTATGGATTTAATAGCCGAATTACTCCTCGGATAATTTCATGAATTATTATTTATCAAAAGGAAAAACAATTGATGTAGAAATAATCTACACTAGCAGGGCTATCCGTGGATATAAAATTTATCAAATTTGAACTTATATATCAAAAGTTATGAATTTTCTAAGTTTTGCATGTTTTCTGTTTTACTTATAAAATTCCTGCGAAAAAGAAATAAAAGGGGGCTACGTGGCGCGATCCTATTGGACGATACCGGTTCGCACGGATCGCGGGCGCGAGCCGTCCGATCTAAATAAAATCGGACGCGCGGGATCGTTCTGATCTAGATCCGTTTGATCTAGATCCAACGGCCTACAATGCACCGCCAAACCGAGCGGCGCGCGCGTCGCCGGAGACCACCCGACCGCGGTGGCGCCACGGCCGGCGTTGCGTGCTCTCACGTTCTAGTGAGCTACGAGACGAGCGAGATATACCGAGGCGTAGAGGGCGTAGAGGTGGAGTTGGTGGCGCAGCGTGGGTCTTCTGAGCGTCGTTGTGCGCCGTGGGTTCCTCGCCGGAGATGGAGGCGGCGGCGGAGACCTCCGGTTGTGGACAGAGGCGACGTTCGGCTGCGGAAAACGTGCGTACACGATGCCACTGGGGTGCGCAAGATTGAAAAAATAAAGACTAGAAGAAAAGGGAGCGCAGGGAGAGAGGATGGCTCCGGTGGCGACGAAAATTTACTAACGGCGACGGCGGGGACGGAGCTCGGAGCTCGAGCGGCCTGGGGGCGAGTTGGCTAGGGTTTTCGGTGCGGTGAGAGGTGGGGTTTAATAGGGGGCAGGGGGAGCAAAACGAGCACGATCTCCGCTCGGATTTTCCGGCCGTTTCCGACTTGAACCCGAGCGCGATCTCCGGCGGAGGTTGAAGAAAGCTGACAGGTGGGCCACCTGTCAGCGAGGGGGGGGGGGGGGGAGAGAGAGAGAAGGAGCTGCGCGGGTTGGCGGACCATTAGCTCACGCGCGCGCGGCAGATAGCGTATTTTCCGGCCCGCTCTCCAAATCTTTAAAAAAAATATAACTGTTTTTAAAAACTGATTTCCAAAATGATTTTTAAACCTATTCAAAACTTTTCAGAAAAAATCATAAAAATATATTTTGGAGAGGTTATTAAAAATAGAACTTTTTTATATTATACTTGCCCATTAAATAATTTGGAAAAATTATATTTATTAAGGAAGTTTAATTAAATACTTTATGTGATTATAAATTATTTAAACTTATAATTAAAGTTTTATTTAGTACTTATGTGATGTAATGTTATGCCTAAATGATGCATGAATGCAAAGTTTTAAATTTTAGCAAATTTTGGGATGTTACAAACCTAACCCCCTTAATATGAATCTCGCCCTCGAGATTCGGATTGGCCTGCAAATAGATGTGGGTGTTCTTCTCGAAGATCATCCTCCCGTTCCCAAGTTGCTTCTTCTTCGGTATGGTGGTTCCACTGGACCTTACAAAATTTGATAGTCTTGGTTCGTGTAACCCTTTCTGCCGTCTCCAAGATTTTGATTGGCTTATCTTCGTATGTCAGGTCGCTTTCCAACTGGACCTCTTCTAGGGGCACTGTATCTCGTAGCGGGGTTTCTGCCATCTCTGGGTGACACTTGTTAAACTGACTCACATGGAACACGTTGTGAACTGCTGACAAATTTTCCTGCAATTCTAGCTCATACGCCACTTCTCCCTTGCAAGAAAGTATCTTAAAGGGCCCAATGAATCGAGGAGCAAGTTTGCCTTTGATCCCGAACCTCTTCACACCATGCATCGGTGACACTCGCAAATATGTCCTGTCACCTATCTCATATGTGATCTCTCTCCTTTTAGAATCTGCATAACTTTTCTGTCTGGACTGCGCGATCTTCAATCTGTCCTTGATCATTCGAACCTTCTCTTCGGCTTCCTTGATTATATCAGGTCCGAATAAACTATGTTCTACAACACCGCTCCAAAGTAGTGGTGTGGTGCATTTCCTACCGTAGAGTGCCTCAAACGGCGACCTCTCCATGCTAGCCTGGTAGCTGTTGTTATAGGAAAATTCCGCGTACGGCAAATTATCATCCAAACTAGACTTGTAGTCCAAAGCACATGCCCTCGGCATATCTTCTAGAATCTGGTTTACTCTTTCCGTCTGTCCATCCGTTTGGGGGTGAAATGTTGTACTGAACTCTAATCTCGTACCCAACGAATCATGTAGCTGTTTCCAGAAATGCGAGGTAAACTGGGTACCTCTGTCAGACACAATCCTCTGGGGAATACCATGCAAACACACTATCCTCCTCATGTATATCTCTGCCCACTTAGAACTTGAGTAGGTAGTCTTTACTGGCACAAAATGGGCCACCTTTGTCAATCGATCCACTATTACCCAAATCGAATCATACCCCAATCTGGTACGCGGTAATCCTGTAATGAAATCCATTCCTATCTGTTCCCATTTCCAATCCGGTACAGGTAAAGGTTGCAACAAACCCGCTGGCTTCTGATGTTCAGCCTTCACTCGACTACATACATCGCACTTAGCTATATATTCTGCGATGTCTCTCTTCAGGTTATTCCACCAAAATCTTTCCTTCACATCCATATACATCTTGGTGTTTCCCGGGTGTATGGAATAAGGCGAGTTATGCGCTTCCTGCAGAATCAATTTTCTAAGATCATCATCTTGCGGCACGCAGATGCGTTTCTCAAACCACATGGTGCCTTGTTCATCTTCCAGAAATCCCTTGGCCTTTCCTTCCCTCAGGTTGACCTTGATTTCATCCATTACTTTGTCTCCCTTCTGAGCTTCCCGAATCTTATCCATCAACAAAGGTTGTACGTCTAGTGTTGCTAGGAATCCTTCGGGTACTACCTCTAATCTGAGGTCCTTAAATGCCTTACTTAAATCCTCAGGCAAATCTCCCGCTGTCAGTCCATTCACATGGACCTTACGACTCAATGCGTCAGCCACCACATTAGTCTTTCCTGGATGGTTGACGAGGTGTTAACTCGACAAGTCCCAGGGTTGTGCACTCCGGGTTGATTGATGGGGAGAGAGATGAGTGCAAGGTTATGACGACGGCTGACAAGCGAGGTTTTACCCAGGTTCAGGCTCCCGGAGGATAACACCCTACTCCTGCTTGTCTGATTATTGATGCGAGTAGCGATTACAATTGCGAGATTGCGATCTCGCTAGGGTTTGTCGTGGTGGTTTTGAGCGTGTCCTTTGGGACGGGCAACCCTCCTGGCTTTATAGGCAGCCAGGTCTCGGGTGGTTGGTGCCGATGGCATCTACAGATATGGCAGGTTATGCTTTCCTAACCGACTTGGACTAGGTTACATGGTAGCCCGCGTGGGCCTCCTGTGGGCCTTTCCATCCTTGGCGCGGCCCAGGTAGAATCATCGTGGGCTACCCGCAAGGCAGCCCCACGTCAGTAGCCCCCGAGTGCTCGGTCGAAGCGTAGAGTCGGACAAAGGACTCCTTCCTCCTGGACGCGCCGTTGGATTGCTTGATCTTGAGCTTGAACTCGATTTCTTCTGTCGAACCAGCCACCCCCGATGGGAGTAATCTGTGCAGTCGAATTACTTTGCCTTCATCTTATTTTGAAGCTTGCTTCTACTCAGCCTGTTTGGCTTACTTGTGGATGGATTCGGCTGCTCGAGCTTACTGCGTTGCCACTCGAATGGTTTGCTCGGATCATTGGCTGATCCTACCTTGTTGATTTCAGCTGTGAAGCTTACCACTCGAACAACTCTGTCGAGTTGCTTTAGTTAATTTTGGAGCCGTTGGCTTGATGACGTCATTGATGATGATCTGTTGCACGCCTCTGCGCCCGATGGGACGTGACGTGGTGGGCCCCGCTGTCAGAGCTGACCGCGGTCCACAGTTGTCACGTCTCCGAAGTGGGCGCGAAATTTGCGTGGCACGATGACGATGCCTCGGTTTTCGTGCGTAGTGGAAGAAGTGGGCGGTGACGGTTGGTTTCTCCTTGCGACACGTGGATGGCTGGATGTGCCCGCTCGGAGCCCTTGTTCGATGGACGGTTGAGATGCTGATCTTCGAGGCATAAGTACTGTGTCTTGACGTTTGGGATTTCATCTTCTCCAATCGCTCTGTGCTTTCTTTCCTCCTGCGCTCTACCATTTCCGCCGCCATCCCGAGCTCCGAGCAATCCATCCGTACACCTTGCAACCTTGACCATGGGCAAGCCGAAGAGCGCTGCTGGCTCCTCCGCCGCCGCAGACGACGCCGGGGTGATGAAGAAACCTGAAGGCGACTGGCAGAGGTCCTCGGTGAAGAAGGCCGAGGTGGAGATGTTCCGCGCACAAGGTCTGCTGCCACCTGCCGACCAAGTCCAGGTACGCGTCCCTGGCAAGTAAGTCTTTCCCACTCCCCGCGATGGGGAACGTGTTTTCTTCGCGGATTTCCTTCCGCGGGGCTTCGGGTTCCCCATGCACGATTTCGTGCGCGGTCTCTTGTATGCCTATGGGGTTCAGATCCACGATCTGACCCCCAATGGCGTCTTGAGCATCGCGGGCTTCATCGTGCTCTGCGAGTGCTTCTTGGGTGTCGCGCCCCACTGGGCGTTGTGGAAGTCGCTCTTCCTCGTTCGCAAGAACGTGGGGAAGAGCGGGTTGACCTTCCCCGTGGGCGGCTTCGGAATCCAGGTGCGCGGTGACACCGCGTACTTTCAGATGAAGAAGTCCGACTCCGTCCAAGGATGGCGCCGGAGGTGGTTCTACGTCCAGTCGAACCAAGACGGCCTGGACGCTTTCGACAGCGGGCGTGGACTGCGGAAGACCGACGCCTGGGCGCACCCGCTGTCCGCCGTGGAGAAGGAGGCCACGCGGCCCCTGCTGGGCCTGCTGCGCGATCTGACCCAGACCCTTGGGCGCGAGGCGGGTGGCGTCTTTCTGATGGCCACCTTCTTCCATCTTCGGGTGCAGCCGCTCAGCGCCCGGCCTCACCCGATGTGGGTCGCCGAAGACGTCAGCGCCATGCCGGTGGATGACGAGGAGGTGGAAGCCAACGTCAGGTCCATCACCAACCTCCGAGCCGCGGACACGTGCAACGTCAAGTGCCCGATCTCTCCTTACGGGTCCTCGAACCCCGTTCCTGAGGTAAGTCTTGTCTTGTTTTCTTTCTGTCCTTGTTCGACTTGAGTCTACCTTTCTTTTTGAATCGACTTGTGTCTACTTGCTTCAGGGTCGAGCTCTGTTCATCAGCTTTCCTCCCCTCCCTGAGAACGGACCCGACGATGAGTCGAAGTTTGTCGAGGAGGAGGACGAGGACGAAGAGATTCCCTCCGCGCATTCTCCCCGTGACGAGGTGGAGGAGGAAGATGAAGTGGAGGAACCCGCGCGGAAGAAGCGGAAGCTTCCGATTCGCGGCGAGTCTGCCACTGCGTCGTCACCTGCCCGGGATGTCGACATTGCTGAGGAGGAGGTCGTCGCGACGTCTCCGGGTGCGCAGTCCTCGGGTGGCTGGGAGGAACCTCTGAACGTTCCTCCAGTCAGCTCCGCAGCGCCACGTTCGTTCGCGCGGATGCCTTCGCCTTCCTGGAGAGCTACGACGACGCCGGCACCCCCAGGTGAGCTTCTTTGCAATGTGTCCTTCGAGTTGTACTTTGCAGTTTCGACGTTTTGGTTTGACAGGTGTTCTTGGTTTTGCTGCAGCCACCGTTCTGACAATGTTAGCTCCCCCCTTCGGGACGTGGAGCTCACATCTGCCCCTTCGACTGGGTTGGGGACGCCGGTGGTGGTGGAGAAGGTGCGTGCTGAGCCTGCCGGCATTGCATCATCTAGCCGCGTGCCTCCTTCGACTGCAGAGGACCTTGAACTCCTGGACCACGTAAGTCTTTCATGCTTTTTCTTGCGTTCTTGATTTTTCATCGGGTGCGCGATCAGCGCAACCGATGGGAGTAGCCCCCGAAGGTGTGGGTGACTAGTATAGTCGCCCGCAACTTTATTGACATCTTGCTTTTGCTTTAGCCGTACTATCGCCAACAGCTCGACGCAGCCGCGGCTTACGTTCGCCTGGAGAAAGAGAGGGACCAACTGCGTGCCTCGCTGGACCAGGCTACTGGGCGGGTTGATGAGCTTGAGAAGGCTCTTCACGAGCCTCGAGAGCGGGAGCTGGCGCGGGTCGCCCAGGAGAAAACTCAAGTTGGTCGTCTCCTTTCACTCGCCGGTGTTCTTGGGGGTAAGTTTCGGCTTGACGCCTACTGAGTCTTTGATCTTTTTCTTATCCTGACTTTGAATTTTTGCGCAGAGACTTGCGGTGGAGCTCCTCCAGAAGACGCGTCGAGCGACACGGTTGACCTGGCGACCGCTGTTGGCTTCCTTGGCCGGGTCTGTGCCTACGCTTAAGACGCGCTGAAGAAGTCTGCAGCCGCGTTGCAGAAGTCGACTGGAGCCCTCACCGTGGTGCATCAGAGTATCTTCCTGGGCGACCGGCCGCCGGCAACCGTGGACGCCCTGGCTGCGCCGTTTGAGGACGCGACCACTATCGCCGACTTCACGCGGTCGCAGACGGTACGCGGCTCCGAGCTCACCTTCCAGCTCCTATTAGGCCATCAAGTTCCGGGTGACTTCGAGAAGGTCGTCAGCGGTTTTCCTCGCAAACCCGATGGCCGAACCGCGTCGCTGAGTGGCGTGAAGGAGCGTGCCTCGCAGCTAGCCGCGCAGCTTGTGGCACTCTTCGAGAGGGCCCTTGCTAAGGCGACCGAGGCGGCTGCCGCTCGGAAGGGACGTTCCCGGTCGCAGTCCGCGGCCTTAGAGTAGACATAGTTGTAGGAATGCGGCAGTCGCCGCGGTCTGTATTTTGAACTTCATGCTTGTAAATAATATTGCCCTGTTGGGTCTTTTGGTCTTCAACATTGATTTTGCTGACTTTATTTCTTCTGAGATGATCTGCGCTTCACAGTCGCATGATTGTATTGACTCTGCGTACCCTGGCAGAGTGCTGCGCGCGATGATGCTCCCCCTTCTCCAGTGGCCGAGCCAAGTGGCGCGGCTTCTTCTTCGGGTGCTCGCCGTCGTCGGGCGGCGCCGGCCCCTCCACGCAGTGTAAATGATCAGCGGATAATCACATATCTGAAGAATAAGGTGGTGGAGCTTGAGGCGACCCTGAAGAATACGGAGCGGCTGCTGCACCGTTCTCAGTCGCCTACCACGACGGAGTTCTCGCGACGTGAGGATTTTTTCCTTGGGGAGATCGACCTGATCAGTCGGCAGCTGCAAGGTATGTATCCTTTTGGCGGCTGCCGTCCTTGTTGGCTTTCCTTCTCGTTCTGACTTGCATTTTATGTGCGCAGATGTTAATCCCGACTGGGAGGCCGAGCGGGCTCGCGTTGAGGAGCGAGTCACCCGAGAGGCGTCCGGCGACTCCTACGAAGCTCGACAGTTCTGGGTGAACCAGTCGAGGGGGCGCGTCCTTGCCACCATGCTTGATCGTACGTGGCGTGCTGCTTTTCTTCTGGAGAACTGCCGGAAGACACTTTGGCACATCAATCGTGTGTACTTCACGCATAATGCGCAGCCGAACGGGTTGTCTGCCTTGCTGGAGAGGTTCCGCGATGGTAAAGGGCTGAAGGAGGTCGTCGACGCCCAACTAGTGGCTGGTGCGAACGCGGCGCTGGCATACGTCCGGATGCACCGGCCACATCTCCCGCTTGAGAGGGTGCTTGAAGGCCTGCCGGGTGACGACGACTTCGACGAGACCTTGGCGGCTGCGCACCGGATTATTCGGCAGGTTCAGGACCTGAGCGAGCGCCTTGTAGGCCCCCTTGATGCGCCGAAGGCTGAACCTGCAGTTTAGAGTAGCTGTCGTCTGATGTACAGGGTTAGCTATAGAGGGCAAATGTGTCTGTGTAAGTATGATAACAGATTAAAGTACTTTCGAGTTATGAGAGTTGATCTGTTTACTCGAAAGTGAGAGTGCCTGATTTGATTTGCGACCTGTATGGCGCAGTCGCCTAGTATGCTAGACAGCGGCCTAGGTTTTTCAAGTGTGACCTGTATGCCGCAGTCTCTGATTTTATCAGGTGGCGACTTAGGATTTTTGTAACTTGACCTGTATGGCGCAGCCCCCGAGTCGCTCGAGTGGTGGCCTAGGATTACAAGTGTTACCTGTTTGGCGCAGCCCCCGATTATGTCGGGTGGTGACCTAGGATTTGGAACTTGACCTGTGCAGCGCAGCCCCCGAGTGGGTTCGAGTGGCGGCTCAGGATTTTTCTGAGAAGGCCTGTTTGGCGTAGCCCCCGAGTAAGTCGAGTGGTAGCCTAGGGTTACAAGTGTGACCTGTGTGGCGCAGCCCTCGTGTGTGGCGGGCGGCGCCCTAGGATTTTGAACTTGACCTATATGGCGCAGCCCCCGAGTCGGTCGGGTGGCGGCCTAGGATTTTTGACTTTATGCTTGTATGGCGCAGCCCCCGAGTAAGTTGGGTGGCGGCCTAAGCTTTTATTTCAACCTGTGTGGCGCCACCCCCGAGTGGTTCGGGTGGCGACCTAGGATTTTGGCCATGCTTGTATGGCGCAGCCCCCGAGTGGTTCGGGTAGCGACCTAAGCTTTTATTTGAACCTGTGTGGCGCAGCCCCCGAGTAGTTCGAGTGGCGGCCTAGGATTTTTGAGCTTCCTCTGAGTGACAGGTAAAGGAGACAGAATTTCTTCAAATCACTTTATTGATTCTTGCGAACAGGCCGCCTCATTAAAACCCTTCCAGTCCCCTCAGGTACCCTTGTAAGGGAAAGAGTGCGTCTGAAACCTGACGCGCTGATTTTCTTGTACAATGGTTGTTTAGAACTAGGCGTAGAACCGGTGGAGTTGTGCTACGTTCCACGGGTTGCTGCAGTCCGCTCCTATCTTCGAGTCCTTTAGGCGGTAAGCTCCATTGCCTATTGCTTCTGTTACGACGTACGGGCCCTCCCATGGGGAAGCGAGCTTGTGCACCTTCTTTTGCTTGAGTCGAAGAACCAGGTCGCCTGCAACGAACGCTCTTGGTCGCAGCCTCTGAGTGTGATAATTGCGCAGGTCCTGCTGATACACGGCTGATCGTGCCAGGGCGATGTCGCGCGCTTCATCCAGGGTGTCTCTGCTGTCTTCGAGTGCCTCCTCTGCTTCCGACTCGTCGTAGGCGACTACTCTCGGTGCGTCGAACTTGATGTCGCAGGGGAGGACCGCTTCTGCACCGTACACCATGAAGAATGGAGTGTACTGGGTGGATCTATTTGGCGTTGTTCGCAGACTCCAGAGGACCGATGGCAGTTCTTCCACCCATGCGCCCGCTGCGCGTTTTAGGGGCACGCGCAGTCGTTTCTTGATGCCGCTGCAGACGAGGCCGTTAGCTTTCTCCACCTGCCCATTGGATTGCGGGTCCGAGACAGACGCGTAGCTGAGCTTGATCCCCTGCTCTGAGCAGAAGTCCTTGAATTCTTCGGCTGTGAAGTTCGAGCCGTTGTCGGTGATGATCCCGTTCGGTACCCCAAATCTGAAGATGATTGACCTGATGAAGTTGACCGCTGTGGATGCAGTCGAACTTGTGATGGGCACGGCTTCGATCCACTTTGTGAACTTATCGACTGCAACCAGGAGGTGAGTGTGGCCTCTGGGTGAGGACTTCTTCAGCGGGCCCACCATGTCCAGACCCCATTGGGCAAAGGGCCAGGCTAATGGTATTGTTTTGAGTTCTGATACTGGGGCGTGCGGCTTGTTGGCAAATTCCTGGCACCCTGTGCATTTCTTCACCAGCTCCTCGGCGTCCTGCATGGTTGTCAGCCAGTAGAACCCGGCTCGTAGCGCCTTGGCCACCAGTGCCCGACTGCTGGCGTGATGCCCGCAGGTACCCGCGTGGATGTCGAGTAAGATGGCTTGGCCGTCGACTGGATCTATGCACCTTTGTAGGATTCCTGAGATGCTTCTTTTGTAGAGTTCTCCGTTGATGACGGTGAAACTTTTGGAGCGTCTGATGATGCGCTTTGCTTCGACTGGGTCGGCTGGCAGCTTCTAATGTAGTATGTATGCCAGGTACGGTCCTGTCCATGTGGCTTCGACTAGCATGACCTCCATGGGGACCTTGTCTTGGCTTGGCGGGTTGACATCGCCTTTTGTTGTTGCAGTGCTTGATGTACTCTGAGTCTTGATGGATCTCTGCGTGATGCACTCGAGGAAGACGCCGGGTGGGACTGGCACCCTGTCTGAGCCCATGTTAGCGAGGACGTCGACTTCCTCGTTGCTTTCACGGCCAATGTGGCGCAGCTCGCAGCCGTCGAAGTTGCCTTCCCACTGATTGTAGAGGTCTCTGTAGGCGATCATGTTGTCAGCGATGGCGTCGCAGGACTTCATGGTTTGCTGTACCACCAGGTAGGAGTCGCCGTAGATCATGAGGTGCGTGGCGCCGCAGTTCTTGGCCATCCGCATGCCGTGGATCAGGTCCTCGTACTCAGCTTCGTTGTTGGACGGCGTCGGAAAGTCCATCTGTAGGACATACTTGAGCTTGTCGCCTTTGGGGGAGATGAGCACGACTCCTGCCCCGGCTGACTTGAATTTCTTGGAGCCATCAAAGTACATTGTCCATGCGTTGGACAAGTCGGGGACATTTGGTAGCTGGGCTTCTATCCACTCGGTGGTGAATTCTGGGAGAACTTGGGCCTTGATGGACTTCGGGTGAGCATACTTCAGCCCCCATGGTCCTAGTTCGACAACCCACTTGGCGACTCGTCCTGGCGCGCGCTAGTTTGTGAGAATGTCTGCTAGTCCAGAGGAGCTTACCACCGTGATCGGGTGCTCGGAGAAGTAGTGGACGACCTTTCTGGAGGTCATGAAGACTCCGTATGCCAGCTTCTGGTAATGAGGGTAGTTCTGCTTGGACAAGGTGAGTACTTCGCTAAGGTAGTAGACGGGCCTCTGCACCGGGTGACTATGCCCTTCTTCTTCGCGTTCGACTACGAGCACCGTGCTCACCACCATGTTCGTTGCTGAGACGTACAGGTAGAGCGGCTCATTTTCCAATGGTGCCACGAGGACTGGAGAGGTTGTCAGTGTTTTCTTGAGATGGTCGAACGCGTCCTGCGCCTCTTGTGTCCACTCGAACTTGTCTGACTTCTTCATCAGTTGGTAGAAAGGTAAGGCTTTCTCTCCCAACTTACTAATGAACCAGCTTAGAGCTGCGACTCGGCCAGCTAATCGTTGCACCTCCCTGAGCTTGGTTGGTGCTGGCATTGTGAGTATGTTCTGCACCTTCTCGAGGTTTGATTCGATTCCTCTTGCGGATACAAGGTACCCTAGTAGCTCTCCGGCTGGTACGCCGAACACGCACTTCTCTGGATTGAGCTTGATCTGATACACGTCCAGTGCGGCGAAGACCTTGCGGAGGTCGTCGACTAGGGTATCCTCCTTTCGGGTAGTGACGACGATGTCGTCGACGTAGACTTGGACGATCTGCCCGATTAGCCCCTTGAGGCATGCTTGCATTGTCCGCTGGTACGTGGCACATGCGTTCTTTAACCCGAACGGCATCGTCTGGTAGCAAAAGACGCCGTCGGGTGTGATGAAGGCTGTCTTCTCTTCGTCCTCGACTTTCAGCCTGATCTGCTGGTAACCTGAGTAGGCATCCAGGAAGGACAGACGTTCGCAACCTGCAGTCGAGTCGATGATCTGGTCTATCCGCGGGAGCGGGAAGTGGTCCTTGGGGCAGCATTTGTTGACTGCGGTGAAGTCAACACACATGCGTAGTTTCTCCGTCTTCTTTTTCTCAACTAGAACCGGGTTGGCGACCCAGTCCGAGTCCTTAATCTCTCGGATGAACTTGGCGTGCAGTAATCTGTTGACTTCCATGGTGATCGCGTCTCGTTTGGGTCCTGAGAAGCGTCGCATGGATTGCTTGACTGGTCTTGCGTCCTTGTGGACTTTCAGAGAGTGCTCGGCGAGTTCCCTGGGTATCCCTGGCATGTCAGAAGGTTGCCATGCAAAGATTTTCCAGTTCTCACGTAGGAACTCGACGAGCGCGCCTTCCTATGCGGGGGTCAGACTTGATGAGACCTTGACCGTCTTTCCGCTGTCAGTCGGATGGACTTGGTGGGTGACAGTGTCTTCATTCGTGTTGAACGCTGCGTCTTTGGCAGGCTTCTTGCGAGCCGGGAAGATGGTCTTGTCATTGTCGGCTGATATGGCCTTGAAGTGCTCTTCGACACCGAAGAACTCGGAGATCTTGGCGAACTCGCGGTCGCAGCTTTTGGAGAGCCCGAAGTCGCCGAGGACGGTGATCACTCCTTTCGGCCCGGGTAACTTTATCATCAGGTAGGCGTAGTGGGGTACTGCCATGGACCTGGCAAAGCTTGGGCGTCCGAGGATGGTGTGGTATTGTGACTTCCAGTCGACGACCTCAAAGTCTATCGACTCCTTCCTGAAGTGCTCGGGTGTACCGAGGATGACGTCAAGTGTGATTGTTCCCATGGGCGTGATTGCTTGCCCTGGTACTATGCCGTGAAAGGTGGTCTCCGATTCCGGCAATTTCTCTGTCGACCTGTTCATTCGTCTGAGGGTGTCGGCGAATATGATGTTGATGCCGCTGCCTCCGTCCAGGAATACCTTCTTCAGGCTGTAGTCGCCGATCAAGGCCTCGCGGGGGGTTTCATAACCTGCCGCTACTAATTCGATTGAATCGTGGGTGTAACGTGCCTTCTTCTTTTGACGTGCCTCGCGCCAGTTGCTTGTTTCGCCTTCCTTTTTGGGAGAAGTTTCGCTGACGTAGTCCTCTCCTTCAGCCCATTGGTTGGCTGTCTTCATGAGTTCTATTGTGGTCTTCGGCTGGAGCCTACCGAATTCCTCCCGGAGGTCGCGGCGAGCGACGCCATGCATGAAGGCGTCCATCACTCGATCCTCTGATACGGGTTCCGTGGTATTGCGGAGGAGTGTCCACCTCTGGATGTAAGAGCGGAGCGACTCATCCTTCCCTTGCTTGCAGGCCTGCAACTCGATGTAGGTCGTCGGCCTGGCGAATGTTCCTGAGAAACTCTTGATGAAGTTATCCTGGAATTCCTCCCATGTTCGGAAAGACTCTTTGGGTTGGCTTGTGAGCCACCCGCGTGCCGAGTCTGTCAGCATGAGCTGGATGTACTACATTGCTGTAGTCGATGTTCCGCCTTGACAGGTGCAAGCGATGAGGTAGTCTTCGAGCCATAGCTTTGGGTCTTGCTTCCCGTCGTACTTTGGTGTGCCAGCCGTCAACTTGAAGCCTTTAGGCATGCGGGTGTCGCGGATGTTGAAGCTAAAGCATGCTGCGTCACACGGCTCGAAGTCGCGGTCGGCGTAGTTGTCCGCGTGTGCCGCGCTAGCCGAACGCTCCTTGCGGTTGCGGTCCACCGTCTTCTGTATCAGGACGTCACGGAGTTCCTTGACTGGCTGTCGCTGCGCCGCTGGGATGCCCGATGTCGTTGGTTCATGCGCTCGGTTGCTTGGCCCCTTGGCCGCCAGAGCTTCTTCGATTGCCCTTATGGAGGCAATTTGTTGCTTGTGGAGAAGGGAGCGCGCGTCCCCCTCCGGTGGCTGCGTGAGCCGGAGGTATGTCTCGACTGATATCAGGGCGGCATTCGCCGTCTTTGGGACGGGTATCCCGTTTTCATCTTCGGTGACGAAGGACGAGTCGAGGTTACGGGTGAGCCTTGTTCGATCAGCTTCTGCCATGTGGGGGACACGGGCTCTGGTTCGCCGTGCTCCCTGGTTCACCTCTGTGGAGGATGTGAAGGAGAGGGCGGCTCGCCTGGCACTCGATGCATCCGCGTCCCTTTTGCGCCTGAGAAGTTCGGCTTTTTCAGCGCGAATTCGTTCGCCTTCCTTGCGTAGCAATTACTGGACCGCCAGGTGGTCTTCTCGAGGTGCGTTGGGTGGCGGGAACGTGCCCTCGTCCACATGCTTCATGGCTTGGATCGCCATGTCCCGCGTGATGACAAGTTTAGTCTGGTCCGGCATGTCCACCTCCAGGGGATATGCAGGTTCGTCTTCGTCGTCATGCGGTGCTGTGCCGGCCATGAAGACTTGCTTATATACTAAGTATTGCATAGGAACCTAGACACAGGAGTAAGGAATTTCTACACAGGTCTAGCATAGCAATACTATCCTACACATGCTTATATAAAAAATACACTAAGTAATGCATATAGAAAATAGTAGTAGGTTTATGAATGTGCCACTTGCCTGTGAATGATGTCTTTGCTCACAAACTCTTTTCAACGTAACTCGAGTCTCTCCGTTCAATCTAAACAATATAGACAAGCAACAGTACAACAATCAACATAAAACACAACTACACAATGCATACAAACACATACATAATGAACGAAGTTTTATAAAACTTCTAAGGAAAAATATGTTTATGCATGATGTGCAAAATATTTCTAAGGACTAAAGATGTATATTATGCAATGAAAATCCTTTAGGTTAATGTCAGGCAAATAGGTTGGTCAAAAGTGACTAAGGACTAAGGTCATAAGTTGGACAAAATAGTTTGCTATAAATCATCTTGAATAAGCACTCTAATGGCTTAGTCATGATGTGCAAAAATACTTAGAGAAAATACTAACTCTATTGTTCAAGGTTATCAACAATTATTAACAACTCTTTGTAAATTAGATATTCACTATAGTGAGAGAGACAGACACCCGGCCAACCACTTAAGTTGTGGAACTGGTTTCATGTACGTGGACATGTAAGGTTAGTGTCCATGCCGCTTCATCTCACTATGCCACTAGGATCCAACAAACTTCAAGATGGTAATAACATGATCAAAAATTGTTTATGTATAAAGTGAAAGACAAGATTAGGAAAGTGGGAAAAGATAGAAAGAAGAATGTAGAATCTTGTCCTTGCTTCCTTTTCTTCTTGATGTGATGACTTCATTCAATTTTGTAGACTTGGTGGCTTTGAAAACTTGATGGCGTTGATAGCATCCAGGTTGGTATTGAATATAACTTAGTCATCAAGAGGTCTAACAGAAGAAGGGAGAAGAGAGAGAGAGAGAGGAAGCAAGACTTAGAAAATATTGCTGGTTGGTCTTCATGAACTTCTTCTTGATTTTCTTCTAAGTGCTTCTACTCTTTGAAGATACTTCTAAAGTATTGTTTTCTTCTAAGTCCTTCATTGGCCTTCTAGATCTAGTTTGAAAATCCTAAGTGTCTAAGTGCATAGCACTTAACGAAATACTATGTTGAAAATAATTCTAACTTAGAGAAAATAATGGAGGACTTTTCCTATGGGAAGTATAACTACAAAATAAAATATGCTATGCATGAAATGCAGTTTTTAATCACAAGAAACATCATACTAATTTTTGTGATATTTATGAAGTATACATAAAGTTATAATTGCAATTTAATTAATTTCTATTATATGAAAATAAATAAAAGGGTAAATACAAGATCAAAGTTTTCTGTGATTAAATTTTTATAACAAATTTTTATAAATGGTGTTAATAGACAAAGGGGATTAAATTAAATTTATAGCAATTGGATTTACTCAAAAATAATCTTTCTATCAAAAATTATGTCAAAAATATTCAAACTATTCAAATTAAACATATAACTATTAAATCATCAAAATAATACTCAAAAATATTTTATAACAGAGGCATCATATTACAAATATTCCAAAGTCTAATTTTATTTGCAATTTTTGGAATTAAAGACTTAAAGTTATGACAAATATACTCAAATCATCAATTTGATTTTGATAATTTAGACTAAGTCAAATTTGAATTCTAAAATATCTAAAATATTCTGCATGTCAAGTGCTTTCCAAATATAGAAAATTTATCAAATTTGGATAAGTGGTTAAAAAGTTATGACAATTTTAATAAGCATGGGTGTTTCTGTAAAACTGCCATTTTAATTTTATTAAAAAAATGTTTTCCACCCTGGCGGTGACGTGTCGACGACGTGACTGCTGACTGTGCGTGCTGACTCGGCGGTGACTGCATCTGATCTGGATCGTCAGATCCAGATCTGACGGTTCAGATCTGATCGTATCGGTTCGCTAACAGGATCTAATCGTGACCGTGGAAAAAGGATCGGACGGTCACGGGGCACTTACCGGAGGGTGGCGGCGCGATTTCGTCGGTGACGACGGGGATGGTGGCGGCGCGGTTCGGGCAAGGATGGGGACGGCGCTGCGGTGCCTCCCTGACCTCGAGGAGATGCCGGCGAGGTGTGGAGCGAGGTGTCGGAGAGGATAAAGGAGGCGACGTCGACTCGGGTGGCCCGGAGCGGCGTGGACGGGAGGATGGTGGCGATGCTTAGTCCGGTGAGATCCGGTCGTGCACGGGGTGCTCCAATCGCTGCACGAAACATTCGAACGCGAGCCTTAGGAGATGCGCACGAAGACGGCGGAGGGAGAGGAGAGGACCAGGGGCTCGAGGGAGGTCTCACCGTGATGGAGTCATGAGAAACGCGGCGGCGGAGGAGGTGAACTCCGGCGAGCTTTTTCGGCAGCCTAGGGGCACCTCGAGCTAGATTTATTCAATTCTATTTTGTGCTCTATTATATTTCATATTATGATAAATCATTTGAAACTCCATAACAAACCTTTGGAAGGAATTATATATTTATTTCATTTCTTATATTGAATATATTCATGAAAATCATTTTATGTTTTGATTATATATTAATGAAATGCCTATTTATATATTCATGAAAATCATTTTATGTTTTGACTTCAGGTAAAAGAATAAAAACCATTTCGCAAATAAACAATTTTTAAATAGTTTTGAATTTATGAATTCATGAATAGATATGGCTAAGTGGTTGAAATCAATTACTTATAAGGAAACTATTTTATTACAAGAAAATAGTTTCAAAGTTGATAAATCATTTGTAAAATTATATATTAAAGTTTAAGAAATACTATGGATAATATAATCTTGAAACAACTTTTGAAAATAATGTTTATTTGAGATATTAAACTTTTTCAAGATGCTTGAAGTCTTTTATAGTTGATTTTCTTATGCATTTTAATATTTTATTTTAATAAAAACAAAAGTTTTAAATTTTTGTGATTTTAAACATTCCAAAATATTGGGATGTTACATATGATCAAGATGGTGTTAAAGCATGTCACTTCAGAAATTATTATTTTTATCGTTCTTGCCTACTCGGGACGAGTAGAACTAAGTTTGGGGATGTTGATACGTCTCCAACGTATCCATAATTTCTTATGTTCCATGCTATGTTATACCATGTTATTACATGTTTTATATGCATTTTATATAGTTTATGGATTTTCTGGGACTAACCTACTAACAAGATGCCAAAGTGCTAGTTCCCTGTTTTCTGTTGTTTTTGGTTTTAGAAAAGTACTTAAGGAAATATCCGCCAAATTGGAAATAAATCAACCAGTAATTATTTTTGGAATATTTGCGTTCCAGGAAGCCGAAGAGGAGACGGAGACGATGCACGAGGGGGCCACATTGTGTCCTGGCATGGCTCCCTCTCTGGCCGCGCCGGGAGGTGGTGTGGGGCCCACGGAGGTCCACCGCCTTCGCCCTTTCGCCTACATATACCCCTTTGGCCAAAAACCCTAGCACGTTAGAAGATTTTGACTCCACGGGTCCCGAATGCCGCCGCCATCGCCGACAAGATTCGGGGGACAGAAGTCTCTGTTCCGGCACCCTACCGCGACAGGGAATTGCCCCCGGAGCCATCTCCATTGAATCGACCGCCATCTCCATCGTCGTTGCTGACTCCTATGATGAGGAGTGAGTAGCTCTCCCCGGGGCTGCAGGACCAACGGTAGGCATGTGGTCTATCTCTCTCTCCCATGCTGTGATCTTTTATGTGATCATGAGCTTTGTAATCTAGTTGAATATGTGATGCTACTCTTTATCTATTATGCACTCTAGAGGTTACTTTAATATGAACTCCGGGGTTAGTCACGTGTGTAATGGTGACTGTGTGTGCACCGTGTGTGATTTCCTTTATGACATTGTTGGTGTTGGTTTACTCCGACATTGAGGGTGCTCTTGTAGCCCTACACAATGAATGGTGTTTATTATCCAACATGAGAGTGTTTGAGAGTACTGTTTATTTATTTAACTTTGATGTCATTGTTGAGAATGTCAACCGGTGAAAGTAGGATCCCTAGGCCTTGTTTCTAAGCATTAAAACACCGTTTCCAACAAGTTCTGCTACATGTTTGGTTGCAGCCATTTTTATTACAGATTGCAATTACTACTTGTAATCATCCATATTACTTGTATTTCACTATCTTTTCGCATAACTAGTGCACCTATACATCTGACAAGTGTATTGGGTGTGTTGGGGACACAAGAGACTTTTCGTATCTTAATTACAGGGTTGTTCGAGAGGGTCATCTTTGACCTCTACCTCCCTGAGTTCGATATACCTTGGGTGATCCACTTAAGGGAAACTTGCTGCTGTTCTACAAACCTCTGCTCTTGGAGGCCCAACACTGTCTACAAGAATAGAGGCTTGCGTAGACATCAGCCGCATCTCCACGCCCAGATGGGCAGGAGCGCGAGTGCGAGACCAGTTCGTCTCCGGGTCCACAACGGGCGCGACCTCGACCGACGAGGGGGGGGGGGAAGGGGGTGACGCGGTCGCCGAGACGATGGTGCGACGGAGGCCGTCTGGGCAGAAGTGGCTCGGTAGGCAGAACACGACGGAGGAGGAGACGATCAGGGGGGCGGCGCTGGCGCAGCGACCGGCTGTGCATCCACGCGCGCACCAACCCGACGGTGCGCAAAGACACGCAGTTCGGGAGGCGGCCAGTCCGTTAGGGGTCAGGACACAAGCGGAGGGGGGGTGCGGCGCCACGGGCAGACCCTGGCGTGGTGGCCTTCCTTCCGGCAACGGAGACAGACCGTCTCAAAGGTGCATTGCCTGGACATGTGACAATCTCGCAGGCAGTTGAAGCAGCAGCCCGCAAGGTCGGGCAGGAGGTCGTCGCGGATGACGAGCGCCGGGAGCTCTGCCGGCCTGCGACGGTGCTTGCCCCCTGCGTGCTGCCAGGGTCCCCCCCCCCCCCCCCCCCAAGAGCTTCCGGGCCCTCTCGTGTACTTAGCGTGCCAACGGATGCACGATTAGATCATTCTGCAGTTCACATTAGTTGTTGCATGAACGAATTTGCTCATGCATGCTAAACGGATAATTCACCCAACATGCTCGGTTTTGTCTCGTTAAGGGCAACCCGATATTCATACAACTCATCGAACACAAGGCTGGCATCACACTCACTTTCTATTATAACACTAGCATTCATAATCTCCCACCTATACTCTACCGACCTAGATAAAATACGGCGTCTCACAATCACAAACCAGCGCTCCACATCTATTTGGACACTCTCTTATTTGCAAGTAGAGTTAGAGTTTGGCTCAGCAACACGCTTACGAACGGTCTTCACAAATGTCGACCAACGATAATGTATGTCAATCTTCTAGGTAGTACCCCTTTGTCGTACACATAGGCGTTGATCACATACTTTCAATCCAGTCTCTTAAATATAGGGGAGAGTTGCAACACGTTGATGTAATTGTGAGAACCAGTCATATCAAAAATGCGTGTCAAATCCACGGATCATAATTTGTAACATCCTCAAACACAACACGTTCCAACATGTCGTCCTTTGTATATCCCCTATGAAACGAATGAACTCTTGTCGATGCTCAGGCATAAACAAATCTCTATTTTCACCTTGTGCCATGAGCTGAGATGTATCTTATGTGTTTTGTTATCTCTGAGATAGTTTGATCCAAATACTGCTTCCACCGCCTTGCGAAACTTGTAGGTGACTTCAATGCCTGTGGAGTCAGACATACGAATATAGTCGTCGAGATATCCATATGACACCGCATAGCAGAAATGCAAATCGGAATTGATGAGAATACAATAAGTCTGGTGTGATCTTTCTTCAGTTTGAAAAAATCATCATAGTCTCGAACAATATGTCCTGGAATTTTTTCCTATGCATCCTAATGCATCGGAAAAATTCTTGATCATTGTTTGTCGGGGTCTGTCGAAAATAATAATTGAAAAGCAGCACATGACCTGTTGTCTTAAACTTGTTATTGTTGGCCAACCATCGAGTCCTCAACCCTCTTCATTTGGGGATGGCCTAGCTCCGCCTACGCAGCCAAAAGAATGGCGAGATTCAGCTGATTCTCTTCATCATCATCATCATTATCAAGGTTGAGCAACAATTAATTGGTGAAGGGATTTCTATTTTGTGTCTATTGTTTGTCGTACTCACTTTTCCCCAGCCGCTAAAATTTTCGTCACTTTTACCCTCGCTCTAGTTTGACACTTTCATAGACGCTCGATCGGAGGGATGTCGTCAGGCCTTGACGGTTACATGCTGACAGGTGGTACTGCGTTGGGATGGATCACTTGACCGTTACGTGGTGAAGGGTGGGGCCGGACCGGCCAAATCTTGCTCACCTGAAGCATTCCCCTCCCTGAGCCTAGAATAGTTCCCACACCGCCCCCTCCGCTCCCCCACCGTCGTTCCCTCCTACCTTATGTCATCCTCTGCCCCCGAGCCACCCCCTCCCCCGAGTCGCGGAACCCACTCTGTGTCCGCCTCCGTTAGAACCACTCCTATCGCGGCAAATTATGCAACGGCGATTGTTTACCGCTTTTGTCCATCGATCGCGTAGAAAATTGGGTGGAATCGGAGGGATCTAACACATATATTCTATCTGGGTAAGCATCTTTTCCCTTTGTACATTAATGGCATGCATTATTTGATCAAGAAAAGGATCCATCCAGCGCTAGCATTTCGGCTTGCGGTTAAACTAGATACCAGAGTAATTCATGGTTGTGAACAAAATATCACTGAATTTTACTTCCCAGAGGTGGTTGCAACCTCCATTACTCTCAGAGAGTTCAAACTCAATATCTAGTTTATTTTAAATATTTCAACATTAGCGAGCAAAGATTGCTCCCACTAACTTGCAAAGATCGTCTAGGAATTTATCTTTGAATGCTTCTGACTGTTTCGGTCAAATTCGCATCCATGTGCAACATGTGCATAAGGGAAAGAGGGTTAAATCATTATCTGGTGGTCATGCATCATCAGGTGGCGGACATCAGGTGTCTTATATGTTTCTGCTAATAGTGTGCACCCCCACGCTGCTTGTAGGTCCACAACAGTATCATCTGTACCAGTGCGAGTGTATGTCAGATCGCTCATGTGATCGTTGTGGAGGACAATATAGAGCCTCACGAAGCAAGGCCTCCTTGATACGTCCAAAACGTATCTATTTTCCCGAACACTTTGGCTATTGTTTTTCCTCTAATTTGTGTGTTTTGAATGCAAATAACATAGACTAACGCTGTTTTCAGCAGAATTGCCTCGGTGTCTTGTTTTTGTGTAGAAATTCAACTTTAGGGAAAAATACAGAAACTATGCCAAAGTCCATATTTTCCCAGAAAAAGCCACGGAGCCAGAAGACGAGAAAGAGGGGGGCATCGAGCCGCCCACACCACGTGGTGGTGCGGTGGGCCCTTGGCCGCGCCACCGTATGGTGTGGCTGACTCAGCTACTCCCTCGTGTCCCCCTCTCGGATATAAGCTCTCCCAGACCTAAAACAGAGAGAGACCCGACCACTTTTCCCAGAGACACGTATGTGCGCCACCGCCTCCTCGAAACTCAATTCGGAGACCAAAAGTTCTTGTTCCGGCACTCCACCGGGACGAGGATTCGAAGGAGATCATCGCCATCATCATCGCCACCAGTTCTCCATCGACCATCCGTGTTTCCCCCATCCATGTGTGAGTAATCCACCGTTGTATGCTTGAGGGGATGGTAGGGATTAGATCAGATCGTTCATGTTATAGTTGAAATATCATTAGGGCATGGTGCCTAGTATCCGTTATCGGTGTTTTACATCATTGTTGCAACTTGTTATACTTAATGCTTGTCACTAGGTCCTGAGTGCTATGATTTCAGATCTGAACATATTATCGTGTCATGAGGATAATCAATGTTTTAAGATCATATCGACAAGTTGTATGCACATATTATTTTGAACATATTATCGTATCATGAGGATAATCAATGTTTTAAGATCATATCTACAAGTTGTATGCACATATTATTTTCTGGAACCTGAGGTCCCAACGTGACAATAATTGGGACAGCCGAGGAGGATGGCTGTGATGTGAGGATCACATGTGTTTACGTTGTGTTAATGTTTGCTCCGTTACTTTATTAAACATAGTATATTAATTACCACTAGTTTCCCTTGAGTCCCCGCTGCAAACGGGCTAGTCGAACAAAAGATGATGTGCAAGTTTCTGTAACACCCCAATTCTCTTAGCTTGAGCATTGTGGTGTTACTCTGGATTTTTCACCTCTTGCTGGAACTTTTGTTTGTAGTAATTTGAGTAAGGATTTAATGTGTTTGCACATCTTATGTTGTGGGCGCTCCACTAGTGTTCCCTGACATTGAAAACACTAAAGTCACATAGCACCAAAATAAAATATCCACTATTAGGATCTTCATGGTTGTTAAAACTTAGCCAAACAAGGGGCCATTATTAAGCAAACCCTAAATGGTTTTTGGCATGCATTTGAAACATTTCCATCTAGGTCACATATAATTCCATACCCTGTTCTAAATTATCACACAAGAGCTTCTTTGCATATGAATCTCACTAGCTTTTGTAGTCATCAAAATAACATGACCATTTGAGTGATTCTTGTCCTTCTCACCAAAAGTTCTCTTTTCTTTGGGAGCTAAATAAGATGTTTGATTTGGGCATTTGGAAAATTCAGTAGTTTCACTAAATATGGTGGGCATGGGTAATTGATTTTTTTTTCTCTTGTGGTTAATGTTTAAATTATTCAAACTTAGGGTTTGAATATGTTTGAGGATTTTACTCAAAACTTCTTTTCTCTCTCTCTCATTTCTACTCCACCTGCTGGAAAAGGAGAGCAGCATGATTACCCCCCTGGCCCACCTGTCATGGGCTCGGGTCAACTCTCCTCCTCTTTCCTCATTTCTCTTTTTCTCTCCACCCAACCGAAGCACACTTCCCTCTCTTCTCACTGGCCAGGCAGTCTCCTCCCGACCAGCATCCTCTCTGCCCCTCTCCACCGCCCTAGAGGACCAACCAGAACTCCCCTCCCCTTCCCCAAACAGCATCCTCCTTTTCTCTTCTAGGTGTCCGTAGCCGCCGCGCTCGTCCTCGACCCGAGAAGCTCGCCGCCGCCGTCGCCATGGATTCCGACGTTGCATGCGAGAGTTGAGGGCACCGTCGAGCTCGCCATCGTCCCCTCCGTCGATCTCCACCCTTCCCCTGGCCCCGCGCGGTCTCTGGTGAGCGCCATCGCCACCATTTCCCTCCCCCTCGTCTGGTTCGTCTGCGCTGCGTCGCGAGGAGGACGACGACCGTGAGCCGTAGATCACGAGATCTACGGCCAGGTTTGAACCTCCCCGTGCGCGTGCAGCCGCGCGCGTTTGGGCCGGCCCAGCTCCGCCCCCGCGCGAATCCGCGCTGCTCTATGTGGCCTCTGGGCCGATCTGACCCAGATCTGGCCCGTTCGGCCTGTTTCCCTTTTATTCTTTTTCCTGTTAATTTTTCCAGTAAATCTAGAGTTTAGCTTTAAATCATTTGTGGTAAATCTAGAGTGGCTAAAATTATGGGATAAATTTTGTAACATGCATGCACGTTTTATTAACCATGTGGCGTTGGACTTGTTCCAAAATGTATTTTCTGTTTTGTGGTAAAAAAGATTTAGTAAAAAGTACCTCTTTCAAAATTTGTTTAATAACTTGTGTGTTATAAATACAAATCATGCAATCTTGGATCTGTTGGAAGGCTTGTAAAAATGCCTATCTAGATTGGTAAATCTTGCATGCAGGAGAATGTTCTAGCAAAAGTTATTCCTAGTCTAAGAATAACATCAGTAGGTGTTTGGGGATTTTTAACTCTTCAATAAAAACACTTTTTGAGGAAAATCCAATTGGAGGTGTTAGATATGTGTTGGAGGTACCATATACTACAAATGTAGATTTTTCCAGTAACTTGATATTTCTTAGTGAATAAATCCCTGAACAACAGGGAAATAATCTCTTAAAATGCATTTCTGAAATCTCAGAGATTATGACATGTCTAGTTTTAATTGAAGGAGCCACCTCTATCCATAGATAAATGTTGGGGATATTTTTGTGGGATAGCCACAAGTTTTATCTAACTCACCCCACTGGATTGACACCAAAATAATTCTTATTATTTTCTGCACATAGATAATGGTCAGAAGTATACTTTATTTTAAAACTGGGATAACTTAAGCTAGGAGTGTCCAAATTTGATGAATAAAATCTCCACTTAAAGAGAAAACTCCTATCTCACCAGAAAGGCTAATTATGCATTCAGGAGATCTATAAAACTGAACCTATCGTCTGTTTAAGTTTGACATCAGTAGCTCTTATCTGATTTTTAAGTCTTGTTTGGTGATAGATTTTCATGCACAGATAATTTTCAGAGCTCCACATGTGTGTCAGCAGTGATGTGGTAGAAGGGTTTAATTTTAGGAGCAGTACCTTAAGAATTATGCTTAAAACATGTAAACAGCCCCTAATAAATATTGAATGCATTAGTTGCGTTTCTGTTTGTGATGCTTGTTGTTTGTTGATATACTTTAGATTGTTATCAACTCGCATTTTAGGACTTACGCTAGTCTCGTCTGCTTTTCATGTTATGGTAGAATCACAACCCGAGGAAGAGCAGTACGAGGTAGCTGAGCACGACTACGCTGAAGAGCAAGACCAGGGACAGTACTTTGAGCAAGGCAAGCCCACCTCACCACTATAATGAAATCTTATTATTTTATCAAGCATGTTTTGTTTTCAAAATAAAATAATGCATGTTTTACTTCTTTTGTGGCGCCTTGCCACCCGAAAACTATTTTTACCAAATATTGTTTGGCCAAAGTTATCTACTAGAATAGCTGTAGGTATTATAAGAAGAGTTTTACTTGATGAGTCTTGTTATTGAAGGCTCTATAAAGAAGATTAAGTTTTCAAATAGTATATTCTGTTATCTTACCTCAAAACTATAGGATGGGGACCCATTTGATAAAAATGTTTCGAGGAAGAAAACCCGAGTTGCTGGGAGCAATCGGCGAGCAAGTGTTTTATTAAAACCCGAGTTGCTGGGAGCAAGCGGGGATGTTTGCGAAAACCCGAGCTGCTGGGAGTAGTCGGAGGACTGGAGGTTGTTTTTTAAAAATAAAATACTGCCCTAGAAGCCGCTCGAACAATTAACCCCTGCAACCACACTACCTGACATGGGTAGGGCTTAGCCGGAAGCTTGTCTGTTTTAGTGTTGGGGCTCTCATACTTTCTATGAGGGATGGGCCCTCGAAGCCGGGTTGTCGTCCGGAAGAGACAATACACTGTTGAGGACCAACAGCCGGACGATTACGGCAAGTCTCCTGACGTGGCGGTGTGGTGTCCCGAGGAAAGACCAAGAGGTCTAGTGGAGCACACGGTGCCGAGGAGAACAAACCTACCGGGAGGCCCCGATACTAGGGTGGTCATAGTGGAAAGTTTTGATTGTGTTATCCGGACCCCCGCATACTGCCGTATGATGGGCCATGGCAGACACGGCGGAATAGCCGATAGGTGTGGGTAAAGTGTGCAACCTCTGCAGAGTGTAAATCTATTCGAATAGCCGCGTCCGCGGTCATGGACGGTTGGAAAGGCCACTGATCTAGGCGTATGGGCATTTTAGTTTTAAAAAGGAAAGTGTTTCTCGAAGGAAAATAAGGAGGCAACAAGGTGGTACCTGGGAGGTACGGAATTTGGGTGAAGATGGTTGATCTCGGGGAGACATCCAGTCCGACCTCAAGTCAGGAAAAAGGGTTACCCCTATCCTAGTGTTTGATAAACTTTTACAAACGAAAGTTTTGAACTTGGATATGTCCTTGCTATATCTAAGAGAAGAGAATTCTATCTCTAAATGTTTCCTTAAACAAAGATATAGAGATGTCGTATTCTCTATGTCTAAAAGCATGGTTTTCGAAAACTAAGCCCTATAGTCGTATATATAGCAGTTATCCCAGTTTTTTCCAAAAGTGTTTTCCTGCACTGTCATGCGCATTTAAGCCTAGAGCTGGACTTGCGAGTACGTAATTGTACTCATGTGGCTCTGTCCCTGGATATTCAAATGTCCAGATTGCAATGAGGAGGCCTACATCGAGGAGGAGGTGTTTGACGATGACTTCGCCACTTAGCTGTCACCGGTCAACTGCACTTGTGGGAATCTGCGCTCGGAGATGTTGAGAGCCGTCGCTAGCCACGAGCTTCCGCTATCTTAGATAATTCCGTCCTGCGTGACGAGGTTTGTTAACTTTGGTCGTACGACCGTCTATGTGTTGTAAGACTTTTATTCGTACGACTTGAATGATGTAACTCTTTGATACCTATGTTGGTTATGTGATTGCGATGCACTGATCATTGGGATCGTGATCTCTTACATAACGTGGGCATCTCGGACTTGTCCGAGGGGTCCTTACAGACTTGGTATCAGAGCCATCGTTGACCTTAGGAGACTTTAGCTAGGATGGGCGTCGACGTCACGCAAACATGTTTTTCCTAAATAGCTAGGAGAAAAATACTTAAAAATATGCAGAATATACTGCTAATCCTCCCTCCCCTCTGTTAGTATTCACTGATTAATTTTATACCTGCATTAAATCTTATGATTGTACCTGTTTAAAATTTGGTACATCGTTCACTAATTAAACCTCCATTTAAAATTTTGTGTAGATGAGCGGACAGTTCTCGTCATCGATTCAGTTGGGAGCGGTGCCAGCTACCGGAGTTTCGCGTCTGTTCCAGGCAGACCTACTCCAGTTGATCCAGCACCTGAGGCGTCCGCTACCAGAGCTGCTGATTGGACGTTGCCTGCCCATGGTGGGAGATGAGATGTCCTGGACTGTGAGGTGCATCCTTCGAGGACCATTGGTGCCACCCTTCGCCGAGGAGCTGGTTGAGGATGCCCTTGCATCTACTCAGATGGGAGCGTTCGTCACCGTGCTGCAGAGAGCTCTCGCCCGCTTGGTGTGTGATCATAGTTCCGAGTTGGGCGGCACCCGTTTTGAGTTTTACTCTGGCTTGGACGAGCAGAGTAACCCTGTGCCGCCGCGTCCCCACCCCACTTTCGGGAACCACTTGGCCGAGTTGGGACTCCTCGTCGAGTACACCCAGTCCCATCTGGTCATTAGTCGCCACGAGAGTGACCTTCACCGTCTTAATCATGACGGAGCTGAGGTGCGGATCTTGGCAGCTGAGCTGAGGATAGAGGACTTGGAGACGCAACTCGAGGCATCTCAGGACCAGCTGAAGACCATGGAGCTGAAGCTCAAGACCTCGGAGGAGCGTTTAGTGGAGTCCAAAGCAGAGCTCAAGATAGAACGCAAGGAGCGCCGTTCCACCTTTGCACGCCTCCAGACTACTCGCTTCTACAGGTTACAGCTTGACGGGATGGTTGACATGCTCAGGTGGACCGTTGATGCCCGTGACGAGCGGATCAGCGAGATGGAGAGTAAGGTGGAGGCCCTGAGCAAGGAGAATGACGATCTCGTGCCTGTGGATGAGGACCCTACAGAGGACATGGATATGGATCCCGTGAGCGAGCAGGACGATGACGACCTTCGAGGCGAGGACGGTGAGGACTCGGGAGCTGTGATGTCTGAGGACGAGGACCCCGACGAGCCACCCTTTGACAGTGACGCTGCCGTGGACGTGGAGTAGTTAGTTGCGCAGTATCTTTTGGGTTAGGACCGAACCATCGCGATAAGTGGATGCGATTATGTGGTCTAGTTAGCATGTGTGTGTCTGGATGATTGTAAGAACTATGTCAGTCAGTGTTTTGTGGTTGTGCACTATGTGATGATGCTTTTGGAACCTTGCTATGGGATGGAATCATGTCTTCTTAGGAGTATTGTCTTGCTGAAATTTGTATGTTTTTGTGTATGCTTGATGAACCCTTTTTCAAAACCTGTTTTAAATATTCTAAGTAGAATAATTAATGTGTGTTTTATTCTGGAATTCAGAATGGCAAGGGAACCACCCCCACCACCCGAGCCATCTATGGCTCAAGTGCTCCGTCTTCTCATGGAGGATCGCGAGGCAGCTCGCACTGAGAGGAATGCCAACCTTGCCACCCTGCAGCATCTTGCTCAGATTGCCGTCAATCAGAATGGCGGCCAAGGGAATGAAGAACCCCGCTCAAAGCTTCGTGACTTTCAGGACACTAATCCTCCAGTTTTCTCCAAGAGTGAAGTGCCACTGGATGCCGATGACTGGATCCGTACTATAGAGAACAACTTGAGGGTCGCCCAAGTGGGTGACAACGAGAAGGTGGTCTACGCCACTCACTACCTCTCTGGTTCTGCCCGAGCGTGGTGGGAGGCCATTCGTGCTCTGTTGCCACCGGAGGAAGTTGTGGCTTGGCCAGCATTCAAGACCAAGTTCTTGAAGCGTTATGTGCCCTCTGGACTCGTCAGTATCATGCGAGAGAAGTTCTTGCAGCTCAAGCAAGGCGGGATGTCGGTGAGTGAGTACTTGGAGAAGTTTACTTCTCTAGCGAGGTATGCGCCCACCGATACCGATACAGAGGACAAGAAGAAAGAGAGGTTCATGAATGGACTTCATGATGAAATGCAGTGCATTCTGGTGGTGATGCCTTTCACCGACTTGGAATCCTTGGCAGATGCAGCCATTATGATGGAGCACAAACGCAAGGCTTCGTTTGACAACCACAAGCGTTGCCAACTGATGCAGCAAGGCAGTAGCAGCAGCAGCCCAACTGGAAGTTAT
Organism: Poa annua; assembly: GCA_026929855.1. NCBI lineage: Eukaryota > Viridiplantae > Streptophyta > Magnoliopsida > Poales > Poaceae > Poa > Poa annua. The sequence goes on from CM049426.1 coordinate 108,282,237, forward strand.
CCCCGTCTGCGCCCTTCACCTCCACCGAGGCCTTCTTATCCATCACCAAGGACTCCAACCTTTGCACCAAGACCCAGCTGCTCTCCTCGCCCGCCTGCACCTCGTCCTGGAAGTGGTTCCAACCCCGGCCTCAACTTTAACAGGCTGCCTGCTCCGAAGCCCACAGGAGGATGTTTCACTTGTGGACAGCCTGGACATTTCTCGCGGGATTGCCCCACTAGACAGCCCGCCGGTGGTCGCCCCAATGCGACAAAAATGAACCAAGGGTCACCCCGTCCACCTGGAGGCAAGAACCCGTATCCCAAGAAAGCAGCCCCTGTCACCTGAGGTCATCTGAATCACATCAGTGTAGAAGAAGCCCAGGAGGCACCAGATCTGGTTATGGGTACGTTCCCTATCGACTCAGTTCCTGCATCAGTTTTGTATGATTCGGGAGCTTCCCATTCTTTCGTTACGGAGCCTTTTGTTAGGAAAAGTGGTATGGTTCCAACTTTGCTGAATCGTCCTATGAGAGTGCAAATTCCGGGGGCCACTACTAAAGCCATTGTATCTTGCAAGGAGACTCCTGTGGAAATTCAAGGAGCCCGATTCCATGCGGATTTAGTGGTATTAGGAAAGCAAGGGATAGAAGTGGTTTTAGGAATGGATTGGATGGCAGTTAACCGGGGAAAAATAGATTGCACCAACAAGTCTGTCACACTAACCACCCCGGAAGGAGAGGAGATTACCCACTTCTCCACCTACCACTCCACCTCAAGTCATTGTCATAAAAGTGTAGCTGGAGCCATTTTGGAAGAGGTACCGATAGTTTGTGACTATCCCGATGTTTTTCCCGAAGAGTTGCCCGGAATGCCACCGGATAGGGATATTGAGTTCATTATTGAGCTGGTACCCGGTACTGGGCCTATCGCTCAGAAACTGTACCGGATGAATCCTGAAGAATTGGAAGAACTAAAGAAACAGTTGGATGACCTACTTAGGAAGGGTATGATACGCCCTAGTGCGTCACCCTGGGGGTCACCCATCATCTTCGTGGATAAGAGAGATGGTACCACCCGTTTGTGTGTGGATTACCGTAAGTTAAATGATGTGGCTATTAAAAACAAATACCCCCTACCCAAGATTGAAGATCTGTTTGATCAACTCAATGGAGCTCGAGTCTTCTCCAAGATCGATCTCCGCACCGGTTACCATCAGTTTAAAGTCAGAGAATCTGATATCCCTAAGACGGCCTTTGTCACTTGTTACGGATTGTTCGAGTACACAGTGATGTCTTTTGGTCTGACCAATGCTCCCGCCTATTTCATGAATCTCATGAACAAGGTGTTCATGGATTACTTGGATAAATTTGTGGTTGTCTTTATTGACGACATCTTGATTTATTCCAAGTCGGAAGAGGAGCATGAAGAGCATCTGAGGTTGGTTCTCCGTACCCTACGAGAGCACCAGTTGTATGCTAAGTTCAGTAAGTGCCAGTTTTGGTTGAAAGAAGTAGGCTTTCTCGGCCATGTTATTTCAGCCGGAGGGATATCTGTAGATCCTACTCACATCAAGTCCATCCTTGATTTCCCGACCCCCACCAACCAAACCGAAGTAAGGTCCATTCTTGGATTAGCCGGGTATTACCGCAAGTTCGTTGAGGGATTCTCAAGCATCGCAAAAGAAAGATCAGAAGTTCGCTTGGACCGACAAATGTGAAGCCAGCTTCCAGGAGCTGAAAAAGAGCCTTACTACCGCACCTATCTTAACCATGCCTGATGTGACCAAAGATTTTGTGGTTTATTGTGATGCCTCCAAACTCGGAATTGGTTGTGTCCTTATGCAAGAGGGCAAGGTGATTTCCTACTCGTCGCGACAACTCCGCAAGCATGAGCAAAATTACCCAACCCATGACCTCGAGCTTGCTGCAGTGGTCCATGCACTCAAGACATGGCTGCACTTTCTGATGGGCAACCGTTCCGAAATTTACACCGATCACAAGAGCCTGAAGTACATCTTCACACAGAGGTACTTGAACATGAGGCAACGAAGATGGATAGAACTCATCAAGGATTACGACTTGGACATCCATTACCACCCTGGAAAAGCTAACGTTGTAGCTGATGCCCTTAGTCGTCAGCCGTGTTCATTCAACTCCCTGATCAAGGTTCGACGGCCAGAACTCTGGGAAGAGCTGGATAAGATGGGTATTGAGGTAGTCAGCTATGGGGCAGTCGATCAACTCCTGTTGCAACCCACCTTATGGGAGCAGATCAAGCAAGCACAGAAAGGTCACGAATGCATTGAGGGCATCAAGAGAAGATTGGACAAAGAGGAAGTCCCTGGGTTCACCATCGACTCTGACGATACTCTTTGGTATAAGGGACGCATCTGCGTACCTTCAGACCCTGTTTTGAAGCCGTTAATTATGAGGGAAGCTCACGAGACTTTGTATTCTATCCACCCCGGTGGAACCAAGATGCACCAGGATTTGAAGCAGAATTTCTGGTGGTATGGCATGAAGCGCGAGATTGCACTCTTCGTCCAGAATTGCGATATCTGCCAAAGGGTCAAAGCAGAGCATCAGCGACCCGCTGGATTACTTCAGCCTCTCAAGTTGCCCGAGTGGAAATGGGATGAGGTCGGCATGGACTTCATCACTGGATTACCCAGATCAAATCGTGGGCATGACGTTATTTGGGTTATTATGGACAGACTCACCAAGGTAGCACAATTTTTGCCAGTGCGGACCACCCATCGATCGGATCAGCTCGAAGAGCTATACATGTCCCGTATCGTCAGCCTTCATGGAATACCTAAGACTATTGTATCAGATCGAGGAACCCAATTCACCTCTCGATTTTGGACTAAGCTTCAGGAGGAGCTCGGAACCAAACTCTTTTTCAGTACCGCTTATCACCCTCAGTCAGGAGGACAAACAGAAAGAATCAACTAGGTCTTAGAGGACATGCTTAGATCTTGTGTGTTAGCTTATGGAGCCAAATGGGAAGATTGCCTGCCATTTGCCGAATTTTCGTACAACAACAGCTATCAAGCCAGTCTGAAGATGGCACCATTCGAGGCTTTGTACGGGCGTAGGTGCCGTACACCCTTGAACTGGTCGCAAACAGGAGACCGCAAGATTTTTGGAGTTGACACCCTGAGGGAAGCCGAAGAGCAAGTTCAACTCATTCGCGACCGTCTTAAGGCCGCCCAGTCCCGGCAGAAGAGTTACGCCGATTCTAGGAGGCGGGAGCTTAGTTTCAAGACTGGTGATATGGTATACCTACGTGTAACTCTACTCAAGGGAATGCAGCGTTTCCATGTGAAGGGAAAATTGGCTCCAAGATATATTGGTCCCTTTAGAGTAAGCGGTCGAAGAGGAGAAGTATCATATCAGCTAGACCCACCCCATCTGTCAGGATTCCATGATGTATTTCATGTATCTCTGCTCCGGAAGTGTCTGCAAGTTCCAGGTGATGCTCATTCATATCAGGAGGTAGATCATCACACCATTTATCTCAACCATGATCTCACCTATCGAGAACGACCACTTCGTGTTCTCGCTGAAGATGTCCGTCTGACACGGAGACGGAAGATCAGGTTCCTGAAGGTCCAATGGAGCAACCATTCGGAGGAAGAAGCCACCTGGGAGCGTGAGGAGTATTTGGATCATGAATTCCCTGGTTTTCTCTCTTCTTCAAATCTGGAATCTCGGGGACGAGATTCTCCTAAGGGGGGAAGGTCTGTAACACCCCAATTCTCTTAGCTTTAGCATTGTGGTGTTACTCTGGATTTTTCACCTCTTGCTGAAACTTTTGTGTGTATTAATTTGAGTAAGGATTTAATGTGTTTGCACATCTTATGTTGTGGGTGCTCCACTAGTGTTCCCTGACATTAAAAACACTAAAGTCACATAGCACCAAAATAAAATATCCACTATTAGGATCTTCATGGTTGTTAAAACTTAGCCAAACAAGGGGCCATTATTAAGCAAACCCTAAATGGTTTTTGCCATGCATTTGAAACATTTCCATCTAGGTCACATATAATTCCATACCCTGTTCTAAATTATCACACAAGAGCTTGTTTGCATATGAATCTCACTAGATTTTGTAGTCATCAAAATAACATGACCATTTGAGTGATTCTTGTCCTTCTCACCAAAAGTTCTCTTTTCTTTGGGAGCTAAATAAGATGTTTGATTTGGGCATTTGCAAAATTCAGTAGTTTCACTAAATATGGTGGGCATGGGTAATTGATTTTTTTTCTCTTGTGGTTAATGTTTAAATTATTCAAACTTAGGGTTTGAATATGTTTGAGGATTTTACTCAAAACTTCTTTTCTCTCTCTATCATTTCTACTCCACCTGCTGGAAAAGGAGAGCATCATGATTACCCCCCTGGCCCACCTGTCATGGGCTCGGGTCACCTCTCCTCCTCTTTCCTCATTTCTCTTTTTCTCTCCACCCAACCGAAGCACACTCCCCTCTCTTCTCACTGGCCAGGCAGTCTCCTCCCGACCAGCATCCTCTCTGCCCCTCTCCACTGCCCTAGAGGACCAACCAGAACTCCCCTCCCCTTCCCCAAACCGGTCCTGCCCGAGGGAGCCCGAAAACCAGCCCCTGGTTTTGGAGCCGTGCTCAGCTTCGCCCTCTCCTCTTAAAACCCTGCCCGAGGCTCTCCCTCACCTCCTCTGCTCACCCCTACCACCCTCACCCAAAGCCACGCCCTCCCTCGAGCTCTGGAGGTGAAGAACCTCGCCGGAGACCGATTTCTTCCCGCCGTGCTCATCGTCGTTCCTTTCCACCTCCCTCTGCCATTTTTGGCCCCTCGAGCGCGCCTCGTCGAGATCTAACTCCCCCTGCCCTCCTTTTCTCTTCTAGGTGTCCGTAGCCGCCGCGCTCGTCCTCGACCGAGAAGCTCGCCGCCGTCGTCGCCATGGATTCCGACGTTGCATGCGAGAGTTGAGGGCACCGTCGAGCTCGCCATCGTCCCCTCCGTCGATCTCCACCGTTCCCCTGGCCCCGCGCGGTCTCTGGTGAGCGCCATCGCCACCATTCCCCCCCCCTCGTCTGGTTCGTCCGCGCTGCGTCGCGAGGAGGACGACGACCGTGAGCCGTAGATCACGAGATCTACGGCCAGGTTTGAACCCCCCTCCCTGCGCGCGCAGCCGCGCGCGGTTGGGCTGGCCCAGCTCCACCCCCGCGTGAATCCGCGCTGCTCTGCGTGGCCTCTGGGCCGATCTGGCCCAGATCTGGCCCGTTCGGCCTGTTTCCCTTTTATTCTTTTTCCTATTAATTTTTCCAGTAAATCTAGAGTTTAGCTTTAAATCATTTGTGGTAAATCTAGAGTGGCTAAAATGATGGGATAAATTTTGTAACATGCATGCACGTTTTATTAACCATGTGGCTTTGGACTTGTTCCAAAATGTGTTTTCTGTTTTGTGGTAAAATAGATTTAGTAAAAAGTACCTCTTTCACCATTTGTTTAATAACTTGTGTGGTATAAATCCAAATCATGCAATATTGGATCTGTTGGAAAGCTTGTAAAAATGCCTATCTAGATTGGTAAATCTTACATGCAGGAGAATGTTCTAGCAAAAGTTATTCCTAGTCTAAGAATAACATCAGTAGGTGTTTGGGGATTTTTAACTCTTCAATAAAAACACTTTTTGAGGAAAATCCAATTGGAGGTGTTAGATATGTGTTGGAGGTACCATATACTACAAATGTAGTTTTTTCCAGTAAATTGATATTTCTTAGTGAATAAATCCCTGAACAACAGGGAAATAATCTCTTAAAATGCATTTCTGAAATTTCAGAGATTATGACATGTCTAGTTTTAATTGAAGGAGCCACCTCTGTCCATAGATAAATGTTGGGGATATTTTTGTGGGATAGCCACAAGTTTTATCTAACTCACCCCACTGGATTGACAACAAAATAATTCTTATTATTTTCTGCACATAGATAATGGTCAGAAGTATACTTTATTTTAAAACTGGGATAACTTAAGCTAGGAGTGTCCAAATTTGATGAATAAAATCTCCACTTAAAGAGAAAACTCCTATCTAACCAGAAAGGCTAATTATGCATTCAGGAGATCTATAAAACGGAACCTATATTCTGTTTAAATTTAACATCAGTAGCTTTTATCTGATTTTTAAATCTTGTTTGGCGATAGATTTTCATGCACAGCTAATTTTCGGAGCTCCACATCTGTGTCAGCAGTGATGTGGTAGAAGGGTTTAATTTTAGGAACAGTACCTTAAGAATTATGCTTAAAATATACACTGCCCCTAATAAATATTGAATGCATTAGTTGTGTTTTCTGTTTGTGATGCTTGTTGTTTGTTGATATTCTTTAGATTGTTATCAACTCGCATTTTAGGACTTACGCTAGTCTCGTCTGCTTTTCATGTTACGGTAGAATCGCAACCCGAGGAAGAGCAGTACGAGGTAGCTGAGCACGACTACGCTGAAGAGCAAGACCAGGGACAGTACTTTGAGCAAGCCAAGCCCACCTCACCGCTATAATGAAATCTTATTATTTTATCAAGCATGTTTTGTTTTCAAAGTAAAATAATGCATGTTTTACTTCTTTTATGGCGCCTTGCCACCCGAAAACTATTTTTACCAAATATTGTTTGGCCAAAGTTATCTACTAGAATAGCTGTAGGTATTATAAGAAGAGTTTTACTTGATGAGTCTTGTCATTGAAGGCTCTATAAAGAAGATTAAGTTTTCAAATAGTATATTCTGTTATCTTACCTCAAAACTATAGGATGGGGACCCATTTGATAAAAATGTTTCGAGGAAGAAAACCCGAGTTGCTGGGAGCAATCGGCGAGCAAGTGTTTTATTAAAACCCGAGTTACTGGGAGCAAGCGGGGATGTTTGCGAAAACCCGAGCTGCTGGGAGTAGTCAGAGGACTGGAGGTTGTTTTTGAAAAACAAAGTACTGCCCTAGCAGCCGCTCGAACAATTAACCCGTGCAACCATACTACCTGACATGGGTAGGGCTTAGCCGGAAGCTTGTCTGTTTTAGTGTTGGGGCTCTCATACTTTCTATGAGGGCTGGGCCCTCGAAGCCGGGTTGTCGTCCGGAAGAGACAATACACTGTTGAGGACCAACAGCCGGACGATTACGGCAAGTCTCCCGACGTGGCGGTGTGGTGTCCCGAGGAAAGACCAAGAGGTCTAGTGGAGCACACGGTGCCGAGGAGAACAAACCTACCGGGAGGCCCCGATACTAGGGTGGTCATAGTGGAAAGTTTTGATCGTGTTATCCGGACCCCCGCATACTGTCGTATGATGGGCCGTGGCAGACACGACGGAATAGCCGATAGGTGTGGGTAAAGTGTGCAACCTCTGCAGAGTATAAATCTATTCGAATTGACGCGTCCGCGGTCATGGACGGTTGGAAAGGCCACTGATCTAGGCTTATGGGCATTTTAGTTTTAAAAAGGAAAGTGTTTCTCGAAGGAAAATAAGGAGGCAACAAGGTGGTACCTGGGAGGTACGGAATTTGGGTGAAGATGGTTGATCTCGGGGAGACATCCAGTCCGACCTCAAGTGTTTACCCCTATCTCTAGTGTTTGATAAACTTTTACAAACGAAAGTTTTGAACTTGGATATGTCCTTGCTACATCTAAGAGAAAAGAATTCTATCTCTATATGTTTCCTTCAACAAATATATAGAGATGTCGTATTCTCTATGTCTAAAAGCATGATTTTCGAAAACTAAGCCCTATAGTCGTATATATAGTAGCTATCCCAGTTTTTTCCAAAAGTGTTCTCTTGCACTATCATGAGCATTTAAGCCTAGAGATGGACTTGTGAGTATGTAATTGTACTCATGTGGCTCTGTCCCTGGATATTCAAATGTCCAGATTGCAATGAGGAGGCCTACATCGAGGAGGAGGTGTTTGACGACGACTTCGCCACTTAGCTGTCACCGGTCAACTGCACTTGTGGGAATCTGCGCTCGGAGATGTTGAGAGCCGTCGCTAGCCACGAGCTTCCGCTATCTTAGTTAATTCCGTCCTGCGTGACGAGGTTTGTTGACTTTGGTCGTACGACCGTCTATGTGTTGTAAGAATTTTATTCGTACGACTTGAATGATGTAACTCTTTGATACCTATGTTGGTTATGTGATTGCGATGCACTAATCATTGGGATAGTGATCTCTTACATAACGTGGGCATCTCGGACTTGTCCGAGGGGTCCTTACAGTTTCTCATTGCGAGCACGCACAACTAAATAGGAACACATGACTATGGTTAATTAATACTTAGATGCTTTATCTTATTTATCTACAAATGCATATGTCTTGATTATTATATGAACTATCTTATCCATGAAATTCCCATACATTCGTCCCTATGCCTACAATATTTTAATCCTGCGGTCTACTATAACCACTACTGTTGTCTTTATTTCTCTGCTGCTATTATTTCACTACTGCTATTGCTATAAAACGGTTGCTACTGATAATCTTTGTCGAGCAAGTCTATTCATAGGTGCAGCTGAAATGAAAATTCATCTATTAAGGCTTACAAGTATTCTTTTCCTCCCCTTGAGTCGAATCAATAAATTTGGGTTTTACTTCACTCAAAGACTGTTGCGATCCCATGTACTTGTGGCTCATCAAGACTATTTTCTGGCACTGTTGCCGGGGAGCATAGCTTTATTTATAAGTTCATCTAAAGGTGATATTGCTCGCTGGAATTTATTCATCATGGGAAGAGCTCGTGATGAAAAGGTTCATGTCATACCATCCACTACAAGAAAAGGTACAACTCAGAGCACCGCAGCTGCTCTTGATTCACCATCTGTATTAAATAAACTTGTTACACCACCACAAGCCACTCTGTTACTCCTGCTGAATCTAAAATTACTTATGAGGATGCTTCTACTGTTCTTGATGAAACTGGTTCATTAGGTCCCTTTTTAGATGCTACAATTGCTAGATCTAAACAACTTGAAAATGCTGAAATTCGTAATGAGAATACTCCTGTTAGCTCACCTGAGTTTACAAATAATATTGATGATGATCTTGATGAAATATATGTGGAACTTAATGATGACTTTTTTGATGAAATCAATGCTTCTAGTGGTGCTAGTGCTAGGAAAAGTCTTCTTGGAAAACATGGTGTTAGATATAAATTATCTCCCGATGCTAAATTTGCTACATCTCCCATAATCATTGAAGACAAAGATTATGATTTCTCTCTTGATTTAGCACACATAGCTATTGTTGAGAAAGAACCTTTCAGTGGAACCAAAAAAGAAAGTGTTGTAGAACATATAAATGAGCTTTCTACTTTGAGTGGTATATTTTCTGATGACATAAAGAAACGCACTTACTTTGATATTAAAATATTTCCTTTCTCATTAAACGGAGAAGCTAAAACTTGGTATAAAAAATTATCTCCTGGTTCTATTACTAGTCCTATTGGTTTGCTTGATACTTTTTTCCTGAAATATTTTCCTGCTAGTGCTCAACATGATGCCTTGCTAAGAATTTATAATTTTAACAAACTGAAGGAGAAAAAATGCCTGAGGCTTGGACACGTTTTTGCTCTCTACGTAGAGCTCAGCCTTGTCATGATTTGGAGAAAAATGGTTTACTTCATATATTTTATAATAGACTAATTGTTAAATCTAGGACCTACCTGGATAGTTGTGCTAGCTGTGTTTTCAAAAAAAGAACTCCCGAAGAAGCTGAGGAAATTTTGGCTAAAATAAGCAAAGATCATGATTATTGGAATATACCTGAACCTACTCCTACACCAACACCAACACCCAAGAAAAGAGGAATAATTGAATTAAATGATGAAGTGATGAAGGAAGCGAAGAAATCTCTTAAAGAGAGGGGTATTAAATTTGAAGATGTGAAGAACTTCCCTCCTATAGAAGAATTATGTAAGCTAATTCCTCCTTCTCCCATAATTGAGGTACACTTTCTCCAAAGGTTTGATGATAGAGATATTCCATACTATAAACCTCCTGCTCAATGCTTAGATGAATTTGATACTTTTATTGCTAAGAAAAGTAATATTAATATGAGGATAGATAATCATTTAATGAAAAATTCTAAAGCTATTAGTAATTTGCGTGATATTGTTGATAAAAGCTCAAATGATGTTAAAATACTTATTAAACATTTTCATATGGTTCAAACTCAAATTGATCAACTTACTAAAGTGCAAAAAGATTTGTTAGCAAATGCATCTATGGAAAAAGAAAAACATGTTTGTGAAGTAACAACTAGAGGAGGTAGATCTACTCAAAATCCAATATATCCTGAGGGATATCCTAAAAGAATTGAACAAGATTCACAACAGTTAATGAACCTAGTGCTCCTTCTAAGAAAAAGAAGAAGAAACATAAAACTATTCTAGAATCCCCTGAGGCTCATTGATCCTAATAGTATATCTGTTTCTAATGCTGAAATGGAAGGTGGTAATGAAGTTAACAATGATAGTAATAATACCAATGATAATGATAAGAATGATAATTCGGATAAAGAAGATGTTGAAGAGGAACCTGAAAAGCATACTAAAAATAAAAGGGTTAACTGGTTCTGTGCCATGGTTCCCTAAGTTTTATCTGTCTGTGCCATACCCGCGTTGTTTCTCTCGTATGTGCCCTGGTTTGCTCGCAAATCGGCCAGACGCTTGAATCCATTTGGTCAACCTTTTTTAACTGGTGGGGTCGGCTTGGTGGGGTCGGCCTGGCGCGGCTCGGTTGGAATTTCCTGGGGACGGCTAGTGGGGTCGTCCCTTTGACCTTAGAGCATGCATGCAAGTAGGGCGAGCGGCGGCGAAGAGCATGCATGGAGCCGTATGTGCGCGTTCATGCATGTGCTCTCCACGCCTTCAATGGCGTGCCCCCTGGTCGGCAAAAAGCTGCCTCTCCGCCTACACTGCCAGCCCGGACGCACATCTGCTCCGCCGTCCTCGCGTCTCTCTTGCCTACTCTGTCCTGCTCCAAGCTGAGTAGTCTGGAGCTGAATTAATGTACGATCGCCATTACTGCCGTTTAGACCGTGATGCCGTCCAGGCCGCAGATGGTATTAAAAGGAGCCATATCCTTGCTGCGTTGCGCTGACAAATCCCCTCTTCCTCTCCCAGACACCTTCGCCTAGTCCCTTATCTCTTCATGGCTCGTGGTGACGGAAGCTTCACTCCGAGCTCGAATCGCCGCCCCCACATCACCTATCCTTGGTTTCTTGAGGCGAGCAAGGGAAGCGGCATGGGGAGTGGGCAAGGGCGTGCGCGTACTCCTCCAAGTTCGAGCAGGAGGCGAGCAAGGGAAGCGGCATGGGATGGGGAGTCTCCAAGTTTAAGGGGCAGGGGCATGGCCATTGCTCCCGATCCCATTCCCTTCATCGATCTGTCCGACGAGGACGACAAGGACGACCAGGGTATGCAGTGGACCATGGCCTGGAAGGAGGAGGTAACAGAGGTGCTGGACCCGGGTTTGTCCTGGGCCATGGCCGATCAGAAAGCCATGGACCTTGTCAAGCATTACGCCGCCGAGCAGCAACGGCTCAAGATCTACTCGGAGAGCCAGGGGAAGAAGGAGGACATGTGGTCGGCGTCGAACAGCAACGCCTCAGAAGATGCTTATGCCAAGGGCAAGGTCAAGGCCGAGACGGCGGAGGTTTCCGATGACGAGGACGAGTGGTAGTCCATTTTAGTTATTAGTTGATTTATTAAGTGCAAGTGCCAATTTAGTTATTAGTTGTTGATCTATTTTAGTAATTAGTTGATTTAGTAAGGGCAAGTGCCAATTTAGTTTTTTGGAAACATTTATGACAGTAAGGGTGGACCCCCTACTGCCTTCCCTTTTCAATATATTAATAAAGTGTCAAATATTTACATATTTACATTGTCAGTGTCCAAAAAGAGAAATTAGGGTAATCAAAAGTCCGTCTGATAGTCTATCTATAATCTACTCAAATGTTGTTTACAATTTGAGTGATAAAAGGGTGAAGCTCTGCCTTGGTTCTATGCTCCAGGAGTGCAAAGTAATTTACAAATCTTCTCTTCCAGGAGTCTTGAGTGTAAGGTATGGCATTAAAAATGAGGTCATTTATTTCCTTCGAGATGCTCCGTGCTCCAGTGAGGAAAATTTCCACGAACATTGGTCGCTGAAACAAAGCTTTTGCTATTAGTTATTAGTTGTTGATTTATTTTAGTTATTAGTTTCTTTATTAAGGGCAATGGCCTTGTGCTTGACGTTTCCAATTGTGTGTGTAAATCCACTTCAGTTTGCTTAGAAATGAGGCCGTTTACCCTACCTTCGGATCTCATTTGAAACACATTTTCCAGCGAGTATACCATTTTTGCTAAGAAATGGGGCCGTTTACCCTACCTTTGGAGCTCATTTGAAACACATTTGTGCGGCGACTCCACCATTTTTGCTTAGAAATGGTGTCGTTTACCCTACCTTTGGAGCTCATTTGAAACACATTTTTCAGCGAGTCCAAGCTCATTTGAAAATTTATATGGATTCAAGCCAGATATGAGCAGCAAGATTATGGCTATCCCCATTTGGTTTGCCAAAATACCGATTTGGTTATAACGGGTAACAGCCAAAATCCGCATTTGATGCGCCAAAATACCCATTTGGTGTCACTGAGGCAAATGTGGGTGGGCGAGCCAAAATTAAGGTGTCAAGTGGGATCCCACCATTGTCCCACTTTTAGTTCATTTGTGAATTTTTAGTTCAAATTTTGATCCAAATTTTATATTAGAAATCCTCAAATGAATAAGAAGTGGGATGTTGGTGGGATCCCACTTGCATCTCTAGCCAAAATCCCCGTTGGGTCCACTCGTCAGCGGGTGTACAACCCTTGTCTTACCCGCGTGTCCAATCAGATCGCAGAATGAGCTTCTTGCGGATCCCCTGCAGATTCCCTCTGGAGAAAATCGGACGGCTGCATATTCCTTCTAGAGGAAGTGGACGGCTGCAGTTTGATAAACATTTGAAATGAGCTTTTAATATTCAAAAAAAAGGAAAATCCTGCGCACATAGTCTTCTTATGTCATTTACTAACGACTCTAGTTGAAAAACATGGTCTACAAACATTCAAAAGGAGAAGGGCGTGGAGATCATGTGATATTGCATAACTCAAACTATGAGGTCCAAGGTTGGAGAGAAGTGGTTTTGTAATTGCAACATGAAATTTTCAAAAACCTCACAAAAGCTATGTTTTGGAGTGACTAAGAAGGATCCCTGCTTAGTTTTATTTTCATGTTTTAAACTTGTTTAAATGTTGTCAATCTTTGGTTTGACCGAATTTGAAATAACCATAATAAATTAAAAAATTATCGAAAAATTGAAAAACCGACGCACATGGTCTTAATATGTCATATACTAAGGACTCAACTTGAAAAACATGGTCTACATACATTTAAATGAGAAGGGCATGGATCTCATGTGATATCGCATATCTCAAATGTGCAAATGAGAATTGCAACATGATAATTTCAAAATACTCACGAAAGTATCATTTAGGAGTGACTAAGAATGGTCTAGGCCTAGTTCGCGCACAAATTTTACACAAATGTGCGCCTATTCGTGCCCAGAGCACGCCGGGCACGATCTGAGTGCGTCCAGAGTGCGCACTTAAGGTGTTCGACAGTGGTACAATAACAAATATTTAAATGATTCAAGCTGATAAACAAGGTCTACACATGTAACTACATAGAGCGTGGATTGTGGGTGCAAGTTCACGTCTAATTCGTGTCTAGATTGCGCTTGCTGTGTTGATACGGATGCACCGATACGTGTAGTTCACGTCTAGTTCGTGTCCGGATATTTTCACGTAAAAAGAAAATTAATCGCGTCAGTTCTCGCAACAATTGCTTCTGATACGTGTAGATGTCTAACAACGTCTCGTATCCAACTGCAACTGCAGTAAATTTGACCAAAAAGATGACGCGCATCAACTGTTCGACAGTTGTACTCGACACGTCTAGGGGCACCAGATGACGTGGTAAACATTACATGCATGTCACTTCGACTAGACGTGAAGCGCGGTCACACTATGTCATCATTGCGAATAAAATCCCAATGCCCATTGTGTTGTCATGTTACACTGCATTGGCAAGAAAACCAAGAGATGTGCCTGTTCAGTGCCCAAGCGCGGTTATCGACTTACACACCGGCGGCAGTGAATTCATCACGAGAAGTTATCCCTTCACTAATAAAATCCCAACACGCATTGGCATTCCTGTTCACTCGCTCTTCTCTCCATTCTCTCTTCTCTGCGAAAAACCCTGATGCACACGGTGGGTGTGTTGTTGGAGACCCCAAGAGGAAGGTGTGAAGTAGTGCAACAGCAAGTTTTCCTCAGTATGAAACCAAGGTTATCGAACCAGTAGGAGATGAAAGATTCCCTTGAGGTGTCAAGGCGCCAGAAAAATGCTGGTGCTAAGTTGACGTGGAGCCTGCACACAAACAATCACGATATTTTGCCCCAACTTAACAGTGAGGTTGACAATCGCACCGGCTTGCTGTAACAACGGATTACACATATATGTGGAAGAAAGAGTGATGTTTGCAGAAAGTAGCAGGTTTCCAATTATGGTTTTATCAAATTAATGAGAAGGACCGGGGTCCACAGTTCACTAGTGGTGTCTCTCGATAAATAATAATGATAAATAATAATAAAATTCATCCATTCGTGGTAAACAAATGACAGCTAGACAATTGACAGAATAATGATGAGCAACCCAATGCATATACCAATGATATGGTGTCTAGTGTGAGATTCATTCCGGCATTATAACAATATACATAGACCGTTCCAACCGTATCTATGAGTAAAAATCCACCTTCCGGTTAACAATATACATATCCTTGGTCTAGCGAGTTCTTGAGCTCGCCTGTGCATGTCTTGCATCATGCAAGCCCTCCTCGGATCCCCCAGCGCACGTCCGGCCCCCAACTTTAGCCACCCTGTGGCATATGCCGTGACCCCACCACGACAAAATGCTAATTGGGGAAAATTCCGGGGCGTTACAATCGACAACACTAACAAGGGTCGCTTCCCGCGATCCACCCCAAGACCACAAGAAGATAGGGGTAACTACCGAGTCTTCAAGCTCCGTGATGAAGTTCTCGTCACCACTAACAGGGATTCTTGATCCACCTTGAAATTCTCTACACCACAAACAAGAAGTTCTAACTCCACCTTGAACTTATCGACACCACTAACAAGAAGAGTTGCTCATTTCGATGACGATTCCCGAATATCAAACCTAATAGGATAAAAGGCAAGAGATAGTCCACCCACACGTAGGATCCTAAAACTTTTAAATTTGGATAAGCGAAGAGACTCCAAAACAAATAGGATAAGAGGAGAAATGAAATAGAGGTAAGGAATAAACAAGAATACTATTGAGATCTTTTAAAAATAATTTTAGTCAAATAGTTAGCGAGGTTATTCTACAAGCTTTTGCGGACCCCCTGCTTTGATAACCAATCGTACCGAAAAAACAAGGAAATCCTAACCTTGGCTCTTATACCACTTTGTGACGCCCCAAAATCGGTATTATGTAGATTTAAGCGATCCCGCCGAAATACGCATAATAACGATTTTAGGTTGCCCACCAGACATAATCTGCACGCCAAAACATGCGCATTATGTGGGTGGAATTGTGATAACATTACAACAGTTCCGATACATCCACAACAACAAAAGATGTAATATACAACAACGACTCGAAAGAGTCAAGATACAAATGATACAATACAAAGATGCAAATGACAGCAGAAGCAGAATAGTATCGGACTACGGATAAGATGCAAATTGGACTAAGAGTCCTAAAGATAAGAAATGGAGCCATATCCCTGCACATACCAAGCCGGAGGGATTCCCAAGCCAACGTCGTCAAACTTCAAACTAGTTAACTGCACATGAATACATCCCATATACATGGGTCAATACTATCGGTAATGATAGCAAGGCAAGGATAAAGGAGAGTTCTAAAAAATGCGTAATATGCATTCCGAACAGGTGAGCGCATCTCCTTAGGACGGTTTAGCGGCAGCACGCAAGCTCTAGACATCTACAGACACACACTACAACATTCGTCTATTGGAGAGGGTTAAGAGAGTGCATAAGTAACCAACTACAACTAACACCAATCATAACCCATTCTCGGATTAACCCCCTCAACCAAGTATGAGGAAGCAATTCGGAAAACTCACACATTGAATAGTTTTAGTTACCATTTATTGTGGAAGTAATTCTATATTACTAGTCAAATTAATTAAAATTAGTTAGGTGAAGTTGTCTAGATCTTGTTAGCCAACATCTGCACCAAGCTGTCCATAACCGCGGACGCGGCTCATCGATAAGATTATAACCTGCAGGGGTGCACTATTGTACCCATACTCGTTCGATCAACCCAATCAAAAACATTAGGGCCTCTAAACATGACTCGTTCCTTCACCTTAGCAAGTCCAAGTGCCACCCATATGAGTTTTATCCGACCCAAGAGTCCGGCTGATACCTCAATTGCGGACATAATAGTTTGCACCTACGCACCATGCGGCTCAAACCACAGTAGGAATTGTCCGCTTCACGCGCACCGCCCCTTTATGACCCCCCATATCACATAACCTCTCATCAATCATCATCATCCTGCACATGCATATGAGCAAATGGAAAGCCCGAACTAATTGCGGCACATGGACAAGCTGAAGATCCGTTCAAAGTCGAGGGGGGCTTCATATGGCCTCCCACAAGTGGTTAGTGCGCTCAGACTTGGATTCGAGGAGAAAATCTCAGTTCCTAGGTCGACACTTAGCAGAACAAAGCACCTCGCAAGGCCTTCCGCTGGTGCCTTATCTTTTAATTATAATACCCAACACAAGATAACATTTTATTAAGGTAGAACAATCTATCATTCATGTGAAATATAAGACAGACAGACGACTCGCACAACAAGAACTAAGCATGCGATGCGACTCGCAGGCCAAGAAGTAAACAAACAACAGTTAATAGGATGTGGAGGTGGGGTTATATCATGGCTGGAACGTAAACATGGAATAGGATCGAGACACAAGCATCGTATCACAAGGCTAGCAATAGAGGCAAAATACATGTATAGGTGATCAATGGAGGAAACGCTTGCCTGGAATCCCGGATGGAAAAAGATCTTGTCGTTGCTCACACATCTCAACGTCTTATCCGTGAAGAAGCAACAAACAATAGAGGGTACGGATGTAGCCGATCGAGGTCGACGATGATACGAGGCGGCGAATTTTGGCGATGAAGCTTCGTCAGCGTCGGGGAAGAAGGCCGGAATTGCGGCGATTTCGTGCTTCCCAGCACGCTCCAATCGACAATGACGGTGAGGAAGACGAGGCGCAGCTCCTGGCGTCCTCAGCTGGGCTCAAGCTTGTCCATGGCGAAGGCGACCTTGCCCTCTTGCTCTCTCAGGAAGAAACAGGGAAAGGAAGAAGAAGAGGGGAAGGAGAAGAGGGGTAGTGGCGGCGGCGCAAGGAGGGGGAGGGAAGAAGCTAGGGTTAGGAGGAGGATGCTGGGGCGGCTTTAAGGAGGAGGAGCAGTTGGGGAGTGGGGCAGCTATGGCAGCGAGGTGCGGTGTGTGTGTCCCTCTCTTCCGTACGAAGAAGACAGGGGAGTTGGGCTTGGGCTGTTTCGAGTTGGGCCGAACGGTCCACTTCGACTAGGTGAGAGTTTTTTCCTCTTTTGTTTTTTATTCTTTTGTTTTATTCTTTTTCTGTTTTGTGTTTTGAATCAAAATAGAAAAGAAAAATATAAACTTTTTGCAAATATTTATAGTTTCAAAATAGACAAATTGATTCACTTGCTTGAATATTTGAAAAAGATTTGTAACATCACATTTGAATTTATTTGAATTGCATTTGCATTTAAAAGTGGAATTTGAATTTCAGTGCAACAATTTAAATAAATAAGGTGACAATACAATGTCATGATGATGCAAAAGGAAAACAAACAAAATCTAATTAGGTAAAATTCCGGGGGGTTACAATGACGCCCCAAAATCGGTACTATGTAGATTTAAGCGATCATGCCGAAATCCGCATAATAGAGCTTTTAGGTCGCCCACTAGACATAATGTGCACAACGAAACATGCGCATTATGTGGGTGGAATTGTGATAACATTACAACAGTTCCAATACATCCACGACAACAAAATATGTAATATACAACAACAACTCAAACGAGTCAAGATTCAAATGATACAATAAAAAGTACAAAGCAGAGCGGAAGCAAAAATAGCATCCAACTACGTATAAGATGCAACTTGGACTAAGAGTCCTAAAGATAAGCAATGGCGCCATATCCCTGCCCAGCCCAAGCCTGAGGGATTCCCAAGCTAACGTCGTTAGACTTCAAACCTGTTAACTGCACATGAATACAACCCATATACATGGTTCAATACTATCGGTAATGATAGAAGGGCAAGCATTAAGGATAGTTGTAACGAATGCATAATATGCATTCCGAATAGGTGAGCGCATCTCCTTAGGACGGTTTAGCGGCAGTGCGCAAGCTCTAGACCTCTACAGATACACACTACAACATTCTTCTATTAGAGAGGGAAAAGAGAGCGCATAAGTAACAAACTACAACTAATACCAATCATAACTCATTCTCGGATTAACCCTCTCAACCACGTATGAGGAAGAAATTCGAGAAAACTCACACATTGAACAGTTTTAGTTACCATTTATTGTGGAAGTAATTCTATATTACTAGTCAATTTAATTAACATTAGTTAGGTGCAAGTTGTCTAGATCTTGTTAGCCAACATCTGCACCAAATTGTCCATAACCGCGGACGCGGCTCATTGATAAGATTATACCTTGCAGGGGTGCACTACTATACCCATACTCATTCGATCAACCCAATCAAAAACATTAGGGCCTCTCAACACGACTTGTTCCTTCACTACATCAAGTCCAAGTGCCACCCATGTGAGTTGTACGCACGTCAAGAGTCCGGCCGATACCTTAATTGTGGACTCATTAGTTTGCGCCTACGCGCCATGCGGATCAAACCACAGTAGGAATTTTTTGCTTCACGTGCACCGCCCTTGTATGACCCCCCATATAACATAACCTCTCATCAATCATCATCATCATCATGCACATGCATATGAGCGAATGGAAAGCCCGAACTACTTGCAGCACATGGACAAGCTGAAGATCTGTTCAAAGTCGAGGCAGGCTCCATAGGGCCTCCCACAAGTGGTTAGTGCGCTCGGACTCGGATTCGAGGACAAAATCTCAGTTCCTAGGTCGACACTTAGCAGAACAAATCACCTCGCAAGGCCTTCTGCCGGTCCTTATCATTTTGTTATAATTCCCAACACAAGATAGCATTTTATAAAAGTAGAACATAAGACAGATAGACGACACGCACAACGATCACCCACAAGTATAGGGGATCGCAACAGTCTTCGAGGGAAGTAAACCCCAAATTTATTGATTCAACACAAGGGGAGACAAAGAATATTTCTAAGAGTTAACAGATGATTTTTCAGATCAGCTGCACATGTGAATAGACTTGCTCAAGGAAGATTATCAGTAGCAACAGTTTTATAGCAGAGACAGTGGTAAAATAAAAGTAGCGGGAGAATTAAGACAGCGATCGTGATTGATGTAGGCAGCAGGATTAAAATACTATAGGCATAGGGACGGATGTACGGGCGTTGTATGGATAAGATAATTCATGTAATAACAAAGCATAGGCATTTGCAGATAAATAATATAAAGCATCCAAGCATTAACTAATTATAAGCATTTATTCCAATTTAGTTGTGCGTGCTCGCAATGAGAAACTTGCACATCATCTTTTGTCCTGCCAGCCCATTAGCAGCGGGGCCTCTAGGGAATCTACTTGCAATTAAGGTACTACAAAAAATTAGGATCAATGGGCAGCCCAAAAAATTCAGCTATACGTAGGGCAATAATGCCTCCAAAGATGGGGCCTCTAGCCGCTAAACGGCGAACAATCAAAGAGCCAAGGTTATACGGGAATTCAACCTTAAGGGCGCCTGTAAGAAATGCAAGCTGCAAGTTAGAAACATTGCTAGTGTTTTCCATACCAAGCACATTAGTAGTAAGATAGTAGACAAAATATTGGATAGCAGGGAACTGGATGTTCCTTGTCTTGCTGCGTTGTGCGCAGCGGGTGTCATTGTCGGTCACCTCTTGGTAGGTTTGTGCCAACTCCGGGGATTCGCGACAATTCTCACCGCTGTCCCCACATCTGCTGTACCAACTATCTCGCAAAACTCCTGCAAGGTTAGGTTACAAGGCATATCATATATCTTGAAAGAAATAGCCTTCCCATAAGACCTGGTGTTGAAAGTGAAAGACTCCGAAAAAGTTTTGATAAGCCAATAGTATTGTGGCCTCTCATCACTCATGTAGGAGGTCAAACCCACTCTCTCAACAAGAGTTTGGAAGTCCTTAAGTAAACCTGCAGCCCGAAGGAAATTATAACAAGGGAGAGATGCGGCGTGTGGCTCTCCCGCATCCCCCTCATTTCCGAACGTCGGTGCGAGGATCTCCTTGTTGTAGGACTGTTCAACACGAGTGGAAGCCCTTGGATGCTTTGTCCTCCTCTGATAATCTCCCTCAAACACCTCATCAAACTCACGGTTATTCATCTTCCTTTTCTAATATTTTCAACGAACATCATAAAAATTGATATTTAGCCAACTAAATGAATGGAAACCACTATAGTGACTTGCTAGAGGCTTAAGCATGCATCAAAACTAGTTTCTTCAACTTAGAACAAGCATTCAAACTCACTAAACAAGATATCTACAACAGAAAAATACTTTATATATACACCATTAAACAAAATTCCACTTGGATATTTGGAGGAGTCACATACCGGAGAGGAGATGCACCAAATTTCAGCAGCAGAAATTGTTTGAATGTGGAGATCGAAATGCCAGGAGATGAGCAACAAGAACACGAGTTCGAGCTATCCAAAAGTGATTTTTCGGGGAAGAGGAAGGCAGGGGAAGGAGAAAGAGCAAGTGGGGGCCCTGTGGGCCCCACACCACCAGCTGGCGTGGCCACTTACCAACCGCGCCACCAGGTGATGTGGTGGACCTGGGGCTCCCCCTGGTGGCTCTCTGGCACTTCCAGGTACCTCCTCGAAAAATATGATTTTTCCTACAAAAATTTTAATTTTCTGAGAAACTTTATTTTTTCATTTTCTGGTATTTTGCATTAAATTCAATACTGAATTTTTTTTAACAACAAATTCAACTAAACATTGCAAACTAAGTAACATTACAGTAGGTATAACAAGGATGAGAGAAAGAAATTTTTTAGCTTGATTATGCATTTAAAAGGCACTTGTTAACAAGGTTGATCAAGTCATGCCACCAAATGAATTTTATGTAACATGAAAGATTTTAAACCATATGAGACACTCATGTTACCTTATAATGAATTGGTATGGATTGAATCATGAGAGTTTTGAATTCTTCTTTATAAGGGCAATCAATACTTCCCACTCTAATGGACCTCAAATTGGTAACTGTATTAACTCTAGGCATTCTATCAATTTTCCTAGGAAAATAAACATTATGCTCCGTGTCATAGACATTAAAATTAACCGTTCCTTTATTGCAATCAATAAAATTCCCTGCAGTATTTAGAAAAGGTCATACAAGAATAATAGACATATTATCATCTTCAGGAATTTCAAGAACAACATAGTCAGTCATAATTAAACAATTGGTAGCTATTTGGACAGGAACATCCTCACAAATTCCAACAGGAACAGCAGTAGATTCATCAGCCATTTGCGAAGATATATCAGTAGGTATCAACTTATCAAGATAAAGTCTATTGTAAAGAGAGAAAGGCATAACACTAACTCCAGCTTCCAAATCACATAGAGCAATTTTAACATAATTATTTTTGATAGAGCAAGGAATAGTTGGTATACCTGGATCACCAAGCTTCTTTGGAACCTTACCATTAAAAGAGTAATTAGCAAGAATAGTAGATATTTCCTCATTAGAAAATTTCCTTTTGTTAGCCACAATATCTTTCATATATTTAGAATAAGGAGGCAATATCGCGGGTGGCGGCGACGTGCTTTGGTCGCACACGGGATCGTCGATCTGGCGCATGAAAGGACACACGACAATGTCAGCCGGACGCGCACGGTCAAGGGAAGGAGTAGAAGACCCGAAGGAGAGCTCGGGGTCGACAGTGCTCACCAGAATCCGAAGAAACGGGCGGCAGAAATGGCGGCGGTGGCGGCTCCAAATCGAGCAGCCCGGTGGCGAGGTTTCTAGGGTTTCGAGGGGGAAAAGAAACAGAGGGCTCGGGGCTTTATATGGGGCAGAGGGGGAGCACGAATCGCGCCATTTACGGGCGGATTTAGAGGAAGGTGACCGCCGGCGTTTCGGTGCGATTTGGGCTGGAGGTTGAAGACAACCTCCCCTGACAGGTGGGTCCCACTGTCAGGGATTTTTCTTTTTCCTTTTCTGATTTTCCATTTCCTTAATAACTTTTGATTTATAACTCCAAGTGAAGTCAAATAAATTTCTAAAAATTTGTAAAAACAATATCTTTGTGTTAAACCAGTTGTGGTCATGTTTTGAAAACTTTTTTAAATTAATAATTTTGAAATATTGGTTTAATACAAAATTTATACTTAATATCAATTTTGAAATTATAACTTAATTAAATTTTCTTTTTGCTAAAATAAAGTTTGTAAAATACCCACATTCAAATATGCTTGAATTCAAGTTATTTAAACTCATTTTTCAAATACTAAATTCATTTTGGCTTTAGTATATTATTAATTAGTATAACACAACTATATGAAAATGGAAAAGGGAAATATAATGTATTCATTTTTAATTCAAATTAATTGGTACACCATTATATTTTATATTATGAAAATTCATTTGAAAACTATATAAAATACCTTTGGAAATATTCTAGTTTTAATTCATTGTTTATACTGAATATATTCAGGAAAATCATTTAATGTTTTGAAAACACATGAAGGTCATTTAAGCTAATGAAATGATTATTTGGATAATTCATTAATTATATAATCTATGAAGTTTTATAGTTTTAAAGTAAATCGTCTGATATGAGAAATCAGATTTCCGATATGGAAACTTGAAACTGGCAGAGGAAGATTTTTCTTATTTGGGGAGGCCCGAAGAAGACAGTTTGGGATCTCTGGGTTTATGCAACAGGTTTTTAAATTAACTGGGTGGCTACCACCCTTAAAAGAAATTTTTGTGGTCAGTCTAGGAACTTTGTTTAATTTTGTTTATTTCTCTTATGTAGAGCGTACAAGTATTCAAAATACAATGGCATGTGGTGTATACAGAAAGTTTTAGCACTCACGTTTTCCACTCGTTCCTTGGAGAGTTTTATCCTTCTTCCACTCTGGGCAGCCACTGACATAGTGTCCCTTATGTCTGCACTTGTAGCATCTTATGTGGTTAAGATCTTTCTTGGATTTAACCTTTTGTCCTTGTTCCTCCAGGGTCTTCATGAGAGACTATTGCATTCCTTTGTTGGTTTGCTGGTTAGCTTGTTGCACCAAGGGATAAAGTTGACACTGAATTGGGACATGGTTTGTTCCTTCACACGGGAAGCAAGTAACCTGACTTGGGAGGCATCCTTTAACTGGACGTCTGGTATGACCATGGGGCCACTCATCAGAACATTCTTTGGACGTATGTCCTATCTCTCCACAAGGTTTGCATGCCTTTGGTTTGGTCACAAGACTTTCTTGAAACTCACTATGGTTTTGATCAACCTTAGGCAGATGGTCATTGATCAAATTCCACAGCTGACTCTGGTTCTCTAATAGGAGTCGCATTGTAGTGTGCAAATCACTGGTGTTGGTATTGGGGTGAGACATATGTTTGGTTTAGAGTATAAATGAGTTGAGTTATATGTACTATGGAGAAATCCTAATTCAATAAATCAGAACAAGGCAACCAATTTCTAACATAATCAATCAACATGGTTCAAACACAAGCAAACACATGCGTGAAAATTTCCAAAACTTCTTTTGAAAAACCGGACTAATCTTTTATCGAACGAAACACATCAATGTCATGGGAAGACAAAATTGATAGTACTGCCATAACACAATTTGATAGGTCAATACATCATCGGATATCGTTATTCTAATGGGTAGGTGGTTTAATCTATCCTTTTCTTGAGTGCCTCGAGTTCTTCCTCTACTTCCTTGAGTTCTTCAAGATACTTCTGGGTGTTGTGATGTCTAAAATGAAGTCTTTCTACAAGGTACTCGATGGCTCTCCATGCTGTATTTCTTGCTGAATCAAAGAATGATGTGTGAAGTATTGGGTTCGTGAACATGCAGTCACCCTCAGTCTTGTGGTCAGCTTCTTTGCTCTTGTATAGATGGACTTGTACCCATCAATACTCTTGACCTTCATCCCTGAAAGGAAAATCTTTGTATACTACTTCTCCTTCAAAACCTAAGCTCTTCATGTTATCCTTAAGTGCTCTTGGAAACTCTGTATCACATTCCAAGGTCATGGTCATAACTGGTCCTTTCTTGAGTGCTTTAATGAGGGCGGTCATCTAAGAAACAAGAGAAGAAACTTAGAAAGGAAATAGTTAAGATAGATACAAGAATGATGTTTGGAACGTTCTTCTTATTTTCAGCAAACTGAATGAAATAGATTTTCAATACTATGGCCAAATCCTATTTCTATCCAAACCTAGGGTTTCCAACCTACAGGCAACACAGTGCTCTGATACCATCTGTAGCGTACCTGCACTTTAAATAAGGCAGATACCTGTGTATAGTGCAAATCCCTGGATCGATTCGTTTGCACACACAGTTTACGATGTAATATCACAACAAAGTATCAATTTTATTACATCGATGATCCAGACTTACAAAATATTCATTACAAGTTGCATAGCATAAATCTAGCTTTGAAATAGTACACATCGGAAATACAATAGCAGTGGGTCTCCAACAACTTCATGTTGCCACAGGCGAAAACATGTTGGTTGTAGACTCGAAACCTTTAAACGAAACCTCACTCGTCATCTGAACAATCTGCAATAAGAAAAATATTGCAACAACGTGGGTCAGATTCCATTAAAATGGAGTCTGGCAAGTGACACTATGGTGGACACTTAATGGAATAACTCTATAGCCTATATGCATATTTGGCTAGTGGAGTTCAAGGCTATTTTGCATAAAGCCAATTTCTGAACACATTCTTCAAATCACGACAAGTATGGAATGAAAACCATAATCTCATCTTCCCTTGTTCACCCATCAAGTTTTATTTCTGAAGTTGGAATGGTGGAATCCTCCATTGACGTCCGTGATCAGCTGCTCAAATTGTCCGTACCGGGGACACGGCTAAGTACTTAGTTTTACACTCTGCAGAGGTTGTGCACGTTCACCATTGTACCCATTAACCCCAAACTATCCTTTACACACTTATAGTGATAAGGAAAGGTGAAGAATGAGACGAGATCTTTCAGAAGCATTTTCCCTCCCACTCTGGCTTGACCCGTTCCACCTAACATCGCCCTACATCTGCTTGTCAAGCCTGAGAGAGTCCACGCAACATAATTGATCAAGCCAGAGCGCATTGGCAATGGCTGCACTGGAAGCAATCGTCACTCGGAGTTGTTCAGATTCCTCTGTTCCCTGGGTGGCCATCCACAAGTGCACATACTCCAGGAACCATAGACATGGACCGGAGTAGCCACTCAATTTCGCCACCATATACATCCAATTCACCCATGAGGTTCATTAACTTAGTGGATGTGCACTCTCAGGTGAAAATCACCATGCTCACGGCCCTAAGTAGAATAGACATTCATCCTAGGCGACGACAACCATGAGCACAACCATGAGTAGTCACTTAACTTTTTTGTAAAAGTTTTCATCTATTGCATAGCATCAATATATCTACTAAGTATTATATAGGAACCTAGACACTGGAGTAAGGAATTTCTACACAGGTCTAGCATAACAATACTATCCTACACATGCTTCATAAAAATACACTAAGTAATGCATATAGAAAATAATAGGAAGTTTATGAGGTGTGCCACTTGCCTTTGAATGCAGTCTTTACTCACAAACTCTTTTCTTCGAACTCGGGTCTCTGCGTTCAGTCTAAACAATATAAACAAACAACAATACAACAATCATAAAACGAAATAACATAACACATACAAACAAGTTTATTAAACTTCTAAGGAATACATGTGATGCATGATATGCAAAATATTTCTAAGGACTGAATACATGTCATGCCATGAAAATCTTTTAAGTTACTGCCAGGAGATGTGTTGGTCAGAAATGACTAAGGACTAAGGTCAGAAGTTGGACAAGATAACTTTGTTATAAATTATCTAGAATAAGCACTCAAATGGCTTAGCCATGATGTGCAAAATACTTAGAGAAAATTCTAACTCTATTCCTCGAGGTGATCAACAATCAACTCTTTGTAAATTGGATACTAGGATCCAACAAACTTCAAGATGATAATATCATGATCAAAAATCGTTTAAGTCTAAAGTGAAAGACAAGATTAGGAAATAGGGAAAAGATAGAAGAAAGATGTAGTTGGTCTTCCAGACTTTATCTCCAGACTTGTAATATTCTCCTTGGTGATTTCTTGATTGAATTCTTGGTAGACTTGAATAATCTTCATACTTGATGATTTTTGTATCTCCTGGGCTGGTCTTGGATTTACTTAGTCATCATGAAGTCTAACAGAAGAAGGGAGAAAAGAGAGAGAGCAAGAAAGACTTAGAGAATAAAGGAGGCTGGTCTTCTTGAACTTCTTCTTGATTTTCTTCTAAGTGCTTTTGCTCATTGAAAATACTTCTGAAGTCTTGTTTTGGCTAAGTCCTTCCATGGCCTTCTAGCTCCATGTTGAAAATACTAAATGTCTAGTGCATAGCACTTTTACCACAATACTAAGTTTGAAAAATCTTAACTTAGATACAATAATGAAGAGGTTTTCATATGAGGAGTATAACTATATAATAAAATAAGTTATGCATGCAATGAACTTTTTAATCATAAGAAATATCAAAATAACCTTTGCGATTTCTTTATAAATATGCATGAATTTATAAATGCAATTTAATTAATTTCTATTTTTGGAAAATATAATAAAAGGAATAATTATAAGATTAAAGTTTTCTATGATTAAATTTTTATAACATAATTTTATAAATAGTATTAATAAATAGGGGGCATTTATTAAAATATATAGCAATTTGATTTAATCAAAAATAATATTTTTATTAATAGTTGTGTTGAAAATGTGAGGACCCCTCGGACAAGTCCGAGATGTCCACGTTATGTAAGAGATCACGATCCCAATGATCAGTGCATCGCAATCACATAACCAACATAGGTATCAAAGAGTTACATCATTCAAGTCGTACGAATAGAAGTCTTACAACACAAAGACGGTCATACGACCAAAGTCAACAAACCTCGCCACGCAGGGAGGAATTAACTAAGATAGCGGATGCTCGTGGCTAGTGACGGCTCTTAACATCTCCGAGCGCAGATCCCACAAGTGCAGTTGACCGGTGACAGCTAGGTGGCGAAGTCGTCGTCCTACACCTCCTACTCGACGAAAGCCTCCTCATTATAATCTGGACATTTGAATATCCAGGGACAAAGCCATATGAGTACATTTACGTACTCGCAAGACCACCTCTAAGTTTATAGTTTTCCATGGACATGCAAGTAAAGCATTTTCGAAAAGTAGGATGGCTCCTATATCAGACTATAAGGCTTAGTTTTCGAATACCATGATTTTAGATATAGAGAGTATGACATCTCTGTATCTTTGTTGAAGAAAACCTTTAGAGATAGAATTCTCTTCTCTTAGATATAACAATGACATATCTAAGTTCAAAACTTTCTTTAGTAAAACTTTGCCAAAACACTAGGATAGGGGTATCCCTTTTTCCCATACTTGAGGTCGGACTAGTTGTCTCCCCGAGATCAACCATCCTTACCCCAATTCCGTACCTCCCAGGTACCACTTTGTCACCTCCTTGTTTTCTCTCGAAAAACACTTCTCTTTTCAAGAACCAAAATGCCCATACGCCTAGATCAGTGGCCTTTCCAACCGTCCATGACCGCGGACGCGGCTATTCGAATAGTTTTACACTCTGCAGAGGTTGCACACTTTACCCACACCTATCGGTTATTCCGCCGTGTCTGCCACGGCCCGTCATACGACACCATGCGGGGGTCCGGATAACACGATCAAAACTTTCCACTATGACCACCCTAGTATCGGGGCCTCCCGGTAGGTTTGTTCTCCTCGGCACCGTGTGCTCCACTAGACCTCTTGGCCTTTCCTCGGGACGCCACACCGTCACGTCAGGAGACCCACCGTAATCGTCCGGCTGTTTGTCCTCAACAGTGTATTGTCTCTTCCGGACGACAACCCGGCTTCGAGGGCCCAGCCCTCATAGAAAGGATGAGAGCCCCAACACTAAAACAGACAAGCTTCCGGCTAAGCCCTACCCATGTCAGGTAGTGTGGTTGTACGGGATAATTGTTCGGGCGGCTGCTAAGGCAGTACTTTGTTTTTCAGAAACAACTTCCAATCCCCTGACTACTCCCAGCAGCTCGGGTTTTCGCAAACATCTCCGATTGCTCCCAGCAGCTCGGGTTTTAAGAAAAACACTTGCTCGCCGATTGCTCCCAGCAACTCGGGTTTTCCTCCTTAGAACAATTTTATCAAATGGGTTCCCATCCTATAGTTTTGAGGTAAGTAGAGAAAAATAGACTACTAGGAAACTTAATTATTTTCATGGACCTTCAACAACAAGGTTCACCAAATAAACACCTTAAGTAACCCTATAATATTCTAGTAGGTAACTTTGGCCACACAATATTTTATAAAAAAATAGTTTTCGGGTGGCAAGGTGCCACAAAAGAAGTAAAACATGCATTATTTTATTTTAAAACAAAACATGCTTTGTAAATAGTAGGATTGCATAATGGTGGTGAGGTGGGCTTGCCTTGCTCAGAGTACTGTCCACGGTCTTGTTCTTCAGCGTAGTCGTGCTCAGCTACCTCGTACTGCTCTTTCTCGGGTTGCGGTTCTACTGTAACATGAAAAACAAACGAGACTAGCGTAAGTCCTAAGATGCGAGTTGATAACAATCTAAAGTATATTGACAAACAACAAGCATCAGAACAGAGGCACAACTAGTGCATTTATTAGTTATTAATGGCTGTTTATATGATTTAAGCATAATTCTACCACATAACTACTAACACACATGTGGAGCTCTGAAAATTAGCTGTGCATGAAAATCTATCACCAAACAAGAATTAAAAATCAGATAAGAGCTACTGATATCAAACTTAAACAGAAGATAGGTTCAGTTTTATAGATCTCCTGGATGCATAATTAACCTCTGTGGTGAGATATGATTTTTCTCTTTAAGTGGAGATATTATTCATCAAATTTGGATACTCCTAGATCAAGTTATCCCAGTTTTAAAATAAAGTATACTTCTGACCATTATCTAAGTGCAGAAAATAATAAGAATTATTTTGGTGCCAAACCAGTGGGGTGAGTTAGATAAAACCTGTGGATATTCCACAAAAATATCCCCAACATTTATTTATGGACAGAGGTGGCTCCACCAAATAAAACTAGACATGCAATAATCTCTGAAATTACAGAAATGCATTTTAAGAGATTATCTCCCTGTTTTTCAGAAATTAGCTCACTAAGTAATAAATAGTTACTGGAAAAATCTACACTTCTAGTACAGGATACTTCCAATTCATATTTAACACTTCCAAGTGGATTCACCTAAGAAAGTGTTTTCATTTAAGAGTTAAAAATCACCAAACACCTACTGATGTTATTCTTAGACTAGAAACAACTTTTGCTAGAGTAATCTCCTGCACGCAAGATTAACCAATCTAGATATATATTTTTACAAGCTTTCCAACAAATCCAATATTGCATGATTTGGATTCACAGAACACAAGTTATTAAACAAATGGTGTAATAGATACTTTTTACTAGATCTATTTTAACCCTCAACAGGAAACATATTTTTGAACAAATCCAACGCCACGTGGTTAAGAAAACGTACATGCATGCTAAAAAATTTACTGGAAAAGATTGTGAGCAAAAGATGAAAAGCTAGACTATAGATTTACTGGAAAAATCACAGGAAAAACAATAAAAGAAAAACAGGCCGAAACGGCCAGATCTGGCGCTAGGCTGAGGGGGCGAACTGGGCCAGCCCGGCCGATGCACGCGCGCGGGCGAAGCGGTACGTGACCGTGGATCTGGGATCCAACGGTCCAGGATAGATCGGGCGCGGTTCAAAGACAACCGCCGATCTGGAAATCGACGGCCTCTGGCCATCGTCTTCCTCCCGACTGGAAAACACGAGCAGGAGCTCGGAGCAACGACGTCGAGCACGGAGGGCTCACCTAGGGCTCGCGTACGGATGAAGCGGAGGTTGGAGGTGGACGCGGCGTCGGAGGAGAGCTCAGGGGTAGTCGCGAAGCTTGCATGCAACGCCGGAATCCACCGTGGCGACGACGGCGTCTTCCTCGGGTCGTGGACGAACTAGGCGCTCTCGAGATGCAACAGAGCCAAGGGAGGGGAGGGGAATTAGATCCAGCAGAGGGGAACCCAGGGAGCCAAAAATGGCGAGGAATGGCAGAGAGAAACGAGTGCTACGGCAGCTTCCTCCCGACGGCTACCGGAGGAAATATCCTCGTCTACAGGGCGAATGGAGGGGAGAGCTTGATGAACTTCGCCAGAGGGGAGAGGAGTGGGTTGTGTAGGAGCCAGGGAGGGGGAGAAATGGGCAGAGGAGGGGCTCGGGTGGTTATAACGAGCTCCACCCGATCTAGGGTTAGCTCGGGCAGGAGAGAGGGAGGGGAGGGTCTCCTTCGTTCCTACTTGCTTAGGTGGGCGGTGCAGAGGGGACAGAGAGGGTTCTGGTCGGATGACTTGCCCTAGCCAGTGAGAAGAGAGGAGAGGGGCTCGAATTGGGTGGAAAGGAAGAGAAAAGAGAGAAGAGAAAGGAGGGGTTGGCCCTAGTCCATGACAGGTGGGACCAGAGGTGAGGTTGCTGCTCTCCTTCTCAGTAGGTGGTGTGGAAAAGAGTGTGAGAGAATAAAAAGGTGAGAGGTTTGAGTAATTAGCTCAAATGCATTTAAAAACCTAAGTTTGAATTATTCAAACATGACCCACAAAAATAAAATGAGTTAACACCCCAAACTTACCCAAATTAGGATAAAGTAATGAATTTATAAATGCCCAAGTCAAACATCTCATTTAGCTCTCAAAGAAAAGAAAACTTCTAGAGAAAAGAAAAAGAATAACTCAAATGGTCATGTTAATTTGATGACCACAAAAGCTAGTGATATTTATGTGCAAACAAGCTCTTTTGAGAGAATTTAGAACAGGGTGTGAAACTATATATGCCCTAGATCAAAAGGTTCAGATGCATGTCAAAAACCATTTATGGTTTGCTTAAAAATAGCTCCTAGTTTGGCTAAGTTTTAACAACCATGAAGATCCTAATAGTGGTTATTTATTTCAGTGTGTTGTGGTTTTTAGTATTTTCAATTCTCATGAAATGTTAGTGACACGCAACAAGCATAAGGTGTGCAAGCAAATTAAATCATGACTCAAAATTCTACACACACAAAAGTTTTTGCAAGAGGTGAAAAATCTAGAATAACACCACAATGCTAAAGCTAAGAGAATTGGGGTGTTACAGACCTTCCCCCCTTAGGAGAATCTCGTCCCCGAGATTCCAGATTTGAGGAAGAGAGAAAACCAGGAAATTCATGCTCCAAATAATCTTCACGCTCACAGGTGGCTTCTTCCTCCGAATGGTTGCTCCATTGGATCTTCAGGAACCTGATCTTCCGTCTCCGAGTCAGACGGACGTCTTCAGCGAGAACACGAAGTGGTCGTTCTCGATAAGTGAGATCATGATTGAGATCAATGGTGCGATGATCAACCTCCTGATATGAATGAGTATCACCAGGAACTTGCAGACACTTCCGGAGTAGAGATATATGAAATACATCATGGAATCCTGACAGATGGGGTGGCAGGTCTAGCTGATATGATACTTCTCCTCTTCGACAACTTACTCTAAAAGGACCAATATATCTCGGTGCTAATTTCCCCTTCACATGGAAACGTTGCATTCCCTTGAGTGGAGTAACACGCAGGTATACCATATCACCAGTCTTGAAACTAAGTTCCCGCCTCCTAGAATCGGCATAACTCTTCTGCCTGGACTGGGCGGCCTTAAGACGGTCGCGAATGAGTTGAACTTGCTCTTCGGCTTCCCTCAGGGTGTCAACTCCAAAAATCTTGCTGTCTCCTGTTTGCGACCAGTTCAAGGGTGTACGGCATATGCGCCCGTACAAAGCCTCAAATGGTGCCATCTTCAGACTGGCTTGATAGCTGTTGTTGTATGAAACCTCAGCAAACGGCAAGCAACTCTCCCATTTGGCCCCATAAGCTAACACACAAGATCTAAGCATATCCTCTAAGATCTGGTTGATTCTTTCCGTTTTTCCTCCTGTCTGAGGGTGATAAGCAGTACTGAAAAAGAGTTTGGTTCCGAGCTCCTCTTGAAGCTTAGTCCAGAAACGAGAGGTGAATTGAGTTCCTCGATCTGATACTATAGTCTTAGGTATTCCATGAAGGCTGACGATGCGCGACATGTAAAGGTCCGCCAGTTGGTCCGCTCGATGGGTGGTACGCATAGGTAAGAAATGTGCAACCTTGGTGAGTCTATCCAGAATAACCCAAATAGCGTCATGCCCGCGATTGGATCGGGGTAATCCAGTGATAAAATCCATGCCGATCTCATCCCATTTCCACTCGGGCAACTTGAGAGGTTGAAGCAATCCAGCAGGTCGCTGATGTTCTGCTTTGACCCTTTGGCAGATGTCGCAACTCTGTACGAAGAGTGCAATCTCGCTTCATGCCATGCCACCAGAAATTATTTTTCAAATCCTGGTACATCTTGGTTCCACCAGGGTGGATAGAGTACAAAGTCTCGTGGGCCTCCTTCATAATTAACTGCTTCAGAGCAGGATCTGACGGTACGCAAATGCGTCCCCTGTACCAAAGAATACCGGCAGGGTCGATGGTGAATCAAGTGACTTCCTCTTTGTCCAATCTTCGCTTGATGCCCTCAATGCTTTCGTGACCCTTCTGTGCTTCCTTGATCTGCTCCCATAAGGTGGGTTGCAACAGGAGTTGATCGACTGCCCCATAACTGACTACTTCTATACCCATCTTATCAAGCTCTTCCCAGAGTTCTGGCTGTCGAATCTTGATCATGGATTTGAATGAACACGGCTGACGGCTAAGGGTATCAGCTACAACGTTAGCCTTTCCAGGGTGGTAATGGATGTCCAAGTCATAATCTTTGATAAGTTCTATCCATCTTCGCTGCCTCATGTTCAAATCTCTCTGGGTGAAGATGTACTTCAGGCTCTTGTGATCGGTGTAAATTTCGCAGCGGTTGCCCATCAGAAAGTGCCACCAAGTCTTGAGTGCATGGACCACTGCAGCAAGATCTAGGTCATGGGTTGGGTAATTCTGCTCATGTTTTCGGAGTTGTCGCGACGAGTAGGAAATCACTTTTCCCTCTTGCATAAGGGCACATCCAAGTCCAAGTTTGGAGGCATCGCAATAAACCACGAAATCTTTGGTCACATCAGGCATGGTTAAAATAGGTGCGGTGGTAAGGCGCTTTTTTAGTTCCTGGAAGCTGGCTTCACATTTGTCGGTCCAGATAAACTCCTGGTCCTTCTTCAGAAGTTGAGTAAGGGGCTTGGCGATACTCGAAAACCCTTCAACAAACTTGCGGTAATAACCTGCTAATCCAAGGATGGACCTCACTTCGGTTTGGTTGGTGGGGGTTGGGAATTCAAGGATGGACTTGATGTGGGTAGGATCTACAGATATCCCTCCCGCTGAGATAACATGGCCAAGAAAACCTACTTTTTTTAACCAAAACTGGCACTTACTGAACTTAGCATACAACTGGTGTTCTCGCAGGGTACCGAGAACCAACCTCAGATGCTCTTCAATGCTCTTCTGACTTGGAATAAATCAGGATGTCATCGATGAAGACAACTACAAACTTATCCAAGTATTCCATGAACACCTTGTTCATGAGGTTCATGAAGTAGGCAGGGGCATTAGTTAGGCCGAAGGACATCATCGTATACTCAAACAACCCATAACGAGTGACAAAGGCTGTCTTAGGGATGTCAGAGTCTCTAACTTTCAGCTGATGGTATCCCGTGCGGAGATCGATCTTAGAGAAGACTCGGGCTCCGTTAAGCTGATCAAATAGATCCTCAATTTTGGGTAGAGGATACTTGTTTTTAATAGTCACATCATTCAGCTTACGGTAATCCACACACAAGCGTGTGGTACCATCCCTTTTATCCACGAAGATGATTGGTGACCCCCAGGGTGACGCACTAGGGCGAATCATCCCTTTTCTAAGCAGTTCATCCAACTGTTTCTTCAGTTCCACCAACTCTTCGGGGTTCATCGAGTAGGGTTTTTGAACTATAGGGACAGTACCGGGTACCAATTCAATGATGAACTCGATATCTCGATCGGGCGGCATACCTGGTAGCTCTTCGGGAAAAACATCCGGGTAATCACATACTACCGGCACCTCTTCCGAAATGGCTCCAGCAACAATCTTGTGGAAATGACCCGTGGTGGAGTACTGGGTCGAGAAGTGTGTAATCTCCTCTCCTTCCGGGGTGGTTAGTGTGACAGACCTTTTGGTGCAATCAATTTTTCCCCGGTTAACTACCATCCAATCCATTCCTAAAACCACTTCTATTCATTGTTTTCCTAATACCACTAAATCCGCATGGAATCGGGCTCCTTGAATTTCCACAGGAGTCTCCTTGCAAGATACAATGGCCTTAGTGGTGGCCCCCGGGATTTGCACCCTCATAGGGCGATGCAACAAGGTTGGGACCATACCGCTCTTCCTAACAAACGTCTCCGTAACGAAGGAATGGGAAGCTCCTGAATCAAACAAAACTGAGGCAGGAACTGAGTTGACAGGGAACGTACCCATAACCAGATCTGGCGCCTCCTGAGCTTCGTCTGCACTGATATGATTCAGATGGCCTCGGGTGACAGGGGCGCTTTCTTGGGATACGGGTTCTTGCCTCCTGGTGGACGGGGTGGCACTTGGTTCATCTTTGTCGCATTAGGCTGACCACCGGCGGGCGGTCTAGTGGGACAATCCCGCGAGAAATGTCCAGGCTGTCCACAAGTGAAACATCCTCCTGTGGGCTTCGGAGCAGGCGGCCTATTAAAGTTGAGGCCGAGGTTGGAACCACCTCCAGGGCGAGGTGCAGGCGGGCGAGGGAAGTAGCTGGGTCTTGGTACAAAATTTGGAGGCCTAGGGGATGGATAAGAAGGCCTTGGTGAAGGTGAAGGGCGCGGACGGGGGTAACTTCCAGCTGGGCTGCTGCTGCTACTGCCTTGCTGCATCAGCTGGCGACGCTTGCGGTTGTCAAACGAAGCCTTGCGCTTGTGCTCCATCATAATGGCAGCATCCGCAAGGGACTCTAGGTCGGTGAAAGGCATCACCACTAGAATGCACTTCATCTCATCATGAAGTCCATTCAGGAACCTCTCCTTCTTCTTGTCTTCAGTATCAATATCGATGGGCGCATACCATGATAGATAAGTAAACTTCTCCAAGTACTCACTCACCGACATCCCGCCTTGCTTGAGCTGCTGCAACTTCTCTCGCATAATACAGACGAGTCTGGAGGGCACATAACGCTTCAAGAACTTGGTCTTGAACGCTGGCCAAGCCACAACTTCCTCCGGCGGCAACAGAGCACGAATGGCTTCCCACCATGCTCGGGCAGGCCCAGAGAGGTAGTGAGTGGCGTAGACCACCTTCTCGTTGTCACCCACTTGGGCGACT
Organism: Poa annua; assembly: GCA_026929855.1. NCBI lineage: Eukaryota > Viridiplantae > Streptophyta > Magnoliopsida > Poales > Poaceae > Poa > Poa annua. The sequence continues at coordinate 108,318,284 of CM049426.1, forward strand.
CTCAGGTTGTTCTCGAGGGTTCAGATCCAATCATCAGCATCCAGGGGTACTTTACTTTTGGAGAAGACTGGCGGGTTGGTGTTCTGAAAATCACGCAGCTTGGAACGGGGTTCCTCATTCCCTTGGCCGCCATTCTGATTGACGGCAATCTGAGCAAGATGCTGCAGGGTGGCAAGGTTGGCATTCCTCTCAGTGCGAGATGCCTCACAATCCTCCAGGAGAAGACGTAACACTTGAGCCATAGATGGCTCGGGTGGTGGGGGTGGTGGATCCCTAGCCATTCTGAATTTCAGATTAAAACACACATTAATAATCTTATTAGAATTTTTAAAACAAGTTTTTAGGAAAAAGGGTTCATCAATCAGACACAGCAGCATATAAATTTTAGCAAGACATTTCCCAAAGTAAGACAAGATCCACTCCATAACAAGGTTCCAAAAGCATCATCACATGGTTCACAACCACAACACCCGAACTGACATAGTCTTACAATAGTTCAAACACACACTCATACTAACTAGACCACACAATCGCATCCACTTATCGCGATGGTTCGGCCCTAACCCAAAAGATACTACGCAACTAGCTACTCCACGTCCACGGCAGCGTCACTGTCAAAGGGTGGCTCGTCGGGGTCCTCGTCCTCAGACATCACAGCCCCCGAGTCCTCACCGCCCTCGCCTCGAAGGTCATCGTCGTCCTGCTCGCTCACATGCTCCAGATCCATATCCTCCGTTGGGTCCTCATCGTCAGGCAGGAGATCGTCATTATCCTTGCTCAGAGCCTCCACCTCGCTCTCCAGCTCGCTGATCCGCTCGTCACGGGCATCAACGGTCGACCTGAGCATGTCAACCATCCCGTCAAGCTGGAACCTGTAGAAGCGAGTAGTCTGGAGGCGCGCAAAGGTAGAACGGCGCTCCTTGCGCTCCATCTTGAGCTCTGCCTGGGACTCCACTAGACGCTCCTCCGAGGTCTTGAGCTTCAGCTCCACGGTCTTCACCTTATCCTGAGACGTCTTGAGTTGCGCCTCCAAGTCCTCGATTCTCAGCTCAGCTGCCGAGATCCGCACCTCAGCACCGTCGTGATTCAGACGGTGAAGATCACTCTCGAAACGACTAGTGACCAACTGGGACTGGGTGTACTCGACGAGGAGTCCCAGCTCGGCCAAGTGGTTCCCGAAAGTGAGGTGGGGACGGGGCGGCACAGGGTTACTCTGCTCGTCCAAGCCAGAGTAAAACTCAAAACGGGTGCCGCCCAGCTCGGAACTGTGAGCACACACCAAGCGGGCAAGAGCCCTCTGCAGGACGGTGACGAACGCTCCCATATGAGTTGATGCAAGGGCATCCTCAATCAGCTCCTCGGCGAAAGGTGGCACCAACGGTCCGCGAAGGATGCACCTCACAGTCCAGGACATCTCGTCTCCCACCATGGGTAGACAGCGTCCAATCAGCAGCTCTGGTAGCGGACGCCTCAGGTGCTGGGTCAACTGGAGTAGGTCTGCCTGGAACAGACGCGAAACTCCGGTGTCTGGCACAGCTCTCAACTGAATCGACGACGAGAACTCTCCGCTCATCTACACAAAATTTTAAATGGAGGTTTAATTAGTGAACGATGTCCAAAATTTTAAACAGGAAAAATCATAAGGTTTAATGCAGGTATAATATTAATCAATAATTAATAACAAAGGGGAGGGAGGAGTAGCAATATATTCTGCACATTTTTAAGTATTTATGTCCTAACTATTTAGGAAAACATTTTTGCGTGACGTCGACGCCCAACCTAACTAAAGTCTCCTAAGGTCAACGATGGCTCTGATACCAAGTCTGTGAGGACCGCTCGGACAAGTCCGAGATGTCCACGTTATGTAAGAGATCACGATCCCAATGATCAGTGCATCGCAATCACATAACCAACATAGGTATCAATGAGTTACATCATTCAAGTCGTACGAATAAAAGTCTTACAACACAAAGACGGTCATACGACCAAAGTCAACAAACCTCGCCACGCACGGCGGAATTAACTAAGATAGCGGAAGCTCGTGGCTAGCGACGGCTCTTAACATCTCCGAGCGCAGATCCCACAAGTGCAGTTGACCGGTGACAGCTAGGTGGCGAAGTCGTCGTGATACACCTCCTCCTCGACGAAAGCCTCCTCATTATAATCTGGACATTTGAATATCCAGGGACAAAGCCATATGAGTACATTTACGTACTCGCAAGACTACCTCTAGGTTTATAGTTATCCATGGACATGCAAGTAAAGCATTTTCGAAAAGTAGGATGGCTCCTATATCAGACTATAAGGCTTAGTTTTCGAATACCATGATTTTAGATATAGATAGTATGACATCTCTGTATCTTTGTTGAAGAAAACCTTTAGAGATAGAATTCTCTTCTCTTAGATATAACAATGACATATTTAAGTTCAAAACTTTCTTTAGTAAAACTTTGCCAAAACACTAGGATAGGGGTAACCCTTTTTTCCCATACTTGAGGTCGGACTAGTTGTCTCCCCGAGATCAACCATCCTTACCCCAATTCCGTACCTCCCAGGTACCACTTTGTCACCTCCTTGTTTTCTCTCGAAAAACACTTCTCTTTTCATGAACCAAAATGCCCATACGCCTAGATCAGTGGCCTTTCCAACCGTCCATGACCGCGGACGCGGCTATTCGAATAGTTTTACACTCTGCAGAGGTTGCACACTTTACCCACACCTATCGGTTATTCCGCCATGTCTGCCACGGCCCGTCATACGACAACATGCGGGGGTCCGGATAACACGATCAAAGCTTTCCACTATGACCACCCTAGTATTGGGGCCTCCCGGTAGGTTTGTTCTCCTCGGCACCGTGTGCTCCACTAGACCTCTTGGCCTTTCCTCGGGACGCCACACCGCCACGTCAGGAGACCCACCGTAATCGTCCGGCTATTGGTTCTCAACAGTGTATTGTCTATTCCGGACGACAACCCGGCTTCGAGGGCCCAACCCTCATAGAAAGTGTGAGAGCCCCAAGACTAAAACAGACAAGCTTCCGGCTAAGCCCTACCCATGTCAGGTAGTGTGGTTGCACGGGATAATTGTTCGGGCGGCTGCTAGGGCAGTACTTTGTTTTTCAGAAACAACTTCCAATCCCCCGACTACTCCCAGCAGCTCGGGTTTTCGCAAACATCTCCGATTGCTCCCAGCAGCTCGGGTTTTAAGAAAAACACTTGCTCGCCGATTGCTCCCAGCAACTCGGGTTTTAAGAAAAACTCTTGCTCGCCGATTGCTCCCAGCAACTCGGGTTTTCCTCCTTAGAACAATTTTATCAAATGGGTTCCCATCCTATAGTTTTGAGGTAAGTAGAGAAAAATAGACTACTAGGAAACTTAATTCTTTTCATGGACCTTCAACAACAAGGTTCACCAAATAAACACCTTAAGTAACCCTATAATATTCTAGTAGGTAACTTTGGCCACACAATATTTTATAAAAAATTAGTTTTCGGGTGGCAAGGTGCCACAAAAGAAGTAAAACATGCATTATTTTATTTTAAAACAAAACATGCTTTGTAAATAGTTGTAACATCCCAAATTTCTCAAAAATTTAAAACTTTGCATTCATGCATCATGCATCATATAGGCATAGCATTGAAATCACATAAAGAATAATTTCAAATTTTAATTATAAGTTTAAATGAATTTACATTCCATAAAGAGGTTTATTTGAACTCCTTATATTAATTTGTATTTTATTAAATTATTTATCTGGCAAACTGGAATTAAAAAGTTCTAAATTAAATTAGCTTTTCAAAACATATTTTTATGAATTTTTCTGAAATGTGTTAGTTAGTTTTAAAAATCAAATTGTATTAAAAAGGTTCAAAACAGAAAAAGAGTTTAAATAAAAAAAAACATGTAACGAGCTAACTGGGCCTAGCCCATCTCCTAACTGTCGCGCGCGCAACGGATAGCAACCCAGCAGCAGCCCATTTCCCTCTCCTCACGCTGATAGGTGGGACCCACCTGTCAGGTGGATCTTCAACCTCCGAAGCGGAATCCGCGCGGGATACGGCTCGATCCGGTGGAATTTTTCGCTCCGATCCTTACGGGATTTGTTCCCTAGACGCCACCATATAAACCTCCATCTCCGCCGCCGTTCCCCGCGCCCAAAACCCTAACCACTACTCGCCGTAATCGCGTGAACGCGAGCTTCCATCTCCGCCATTGCCGCCGCCGCGATTTGTCCCGTTCCGGTGAGTACCGCACCCCGAGCACCACCCCAACACCCCTCTGCGACTCCCTGCCCTCGTACGCACCTAACGGGCTTGCTCTTGTCTCTTTTTATGCACCAGGGCGACGTATCCGTCGACGACCCGACGCCGCCGTCCGCCGTTCTTCTCCGACGAGCAAGCAAGGGAGGAGCAGACCACCTCGACAGCACATACCGCGCCATAGAGATCGCCACGTCGTTCCGCATCGAGTGGTGCGCAAAACCCCCTACGATCTTGCTTCGTTTAACGGTAGCAGCTACTCCGGCGATGGCGCCGCCGCGCTCGGATGAACTCCGGCGGTCGCGCCGCTTGCTTTTGGCCCGAGTCGCGTGGAGCGTTGTATCTAGATCCATTGGATCTAGATCAGTTGATCTGGAGCGTCCACCGTTATTTAGATCGGACGGTTAGCAATCGCGATCCGAGCGAAGCGGTATCAGCCAATCAGAGGGCGCCGCGTGGCACCTCCTTTTTCTATTTTCGGCAGAATTAATAAATAAAAACAGAAAATATGTTAAAACTTGAGAAATTCATAACTATTGATCTGTAAGTCCAAATTTGATAAACTTTATATCTACGGATAGCCCTGCTAGTGTAGATTATTTCTACATTATTTGTTTTTCCTTTTGATAAATTATAATTTGTGTTTTTATCCGAGGAGTATTTCGGCTATTAAATTTAAAACTTAAATAATAAAAATGTTTTCCTAATAAATCCAATTGTTTTAAAATTGTAGTATTGTCCTCTGGCCAGGGAGTGTAACTTCGATTTTAATTGAAAGCTTTCATAATAGAATCAAAGAATTTGGTTGTAGGGCTTAATATTTCTATGTTATGCTCAATAATTTAAATGATTAAATAAAATAATAAAATGTTGATCATTGCATTGCATGCATTAATAACAGAGGAAATAAAATGGTAATTATTTTGTCTTGTTAAATTTATTGCATATCAAGCATGCATACATATTATTGTCTTGATATTTTTAAGTGTCGTGTTTGTGTGTTTATCTATTTTTATTGTTTGTCTCTAGATTGTGAAGAGGAGGAAGACCCTTCTTGTGATTGTTATTCTTGCTGTGCTTGTTCCTCTTGTTACCAAGGCAAGTGACATTCATAATCTACCCAATGTTTTCTATATTCATTATTAGTAGATTTTTGAGTAGTATGCATGATATGGAATTTTTGAACTATCTTATAATGCTAAGTTAGTTTACACTTTGAAAATATCCTAGTAGTGTGTAGCCATCCCTTCCCATGCAGCCATCAAAAGTTTTTATTAGATGCTTAGCTATGCTATAAAAAGTGTTACTTACCATGTTATAGAAATATTGCTAAGTGTTAAACTTTAAATGCACACCTGGGTGGAATTGGTTGTTTGGTTTATGTTGAGGTGCTTTTGGGACTATGCTTGTGGTTGTCGTTGCCTAGGATGAATGTCTATTCTACTTAGGGCCATGAGCATGGTGGTTGTCACCCAGAGGCGCACTTGTGGACGGCCACCCAGGAACAAAGAGATGTCTAAGTCCCTCCAAGTTTAGAAGCTTCCCGTGCAGCCTTTTGACAATGGACTCTGTCTAGAATTACTAAGTTGTGAGAGTGCAACCTGTCAGCTTGACAAGCAGATGTAGAGTTGGTAGGTGGAACAGATCTTGCTAGTATGGTTGCATTCTTCTTCTGAAAGTTCTTGTCTCAATTCTCTCCTTTCCTTAATGCACTCCGCGTGTATAGGATGTTTGGCTTAATTGAGTCTCAAGGTGAAAGTGCACAACCTCTGCAGAGTCGACAATTTGAGTACTCAGCCGTGTCCCCGGTGATGGACTACTTCGAGCAACTGAACAAGGATGGACGGAAGAATCTCATCATTGTTTTCATAAAGTAAAATTTGACTAAGGAAAGAATTGTTGGTGCACTTGGGCTTCATCCCTTGGTGCCAAGTCTTTGAGAAACAAATTTGTTTTACAAAAGATAGGAGACAACTGGCTTTCTGCAAAATAGCCTACAACTCCACCAAGCCAAATAAACATATAGAATTAGACTTGTCATGATGTATCCACCATAGTCACTTGCCAATACTTCATTGTATTGACCTCCTACGGGGGCTGCATATTCAAATGTGCAGGTAATTCTGATGAGGAGTGAGTTTGGACTCGAGTCTACACCCAACATGTCTGCCTGTGGCGCATGCTTGAAGAAGAGGCTCATTGCTATTACTTTCGTTGTGAACTCTAAATATTTTAGCTAGTCTTCATGACTATGCACTTTGTAATAAAGCTATACTTAGCTATTTTTGGATCTCGTTGTAGTAATTTGATACTTAGGCAATGATACTATATATTTTGTACTGTGGTGCTGGCAGTGATCCAGGGACTAGCACATAACACAGGTGCTCCATCTTTATTTAAAAGATGGGGCGCTACAAAATGGTATCAGAGCTAAAGTGTTGCTTGTAGGTTCGAGCCCTTAGGATTGGTTAAGACTCTTTTTGATCATAATATTACCATCTTTGAAGTATGTTGGATCCTACCGGCATAGTGGGATGAAGCGGCCCGGGACTAACCTTACATGTCCGCGTACATGAGACCTGTTCCACAAATATAAGTGGCTGGCCGGGTGTCTGTCTCTCTCACTATAGTGAATATCCGACTTACAAAGAGTTGATAATAATGTTGATCACCTTTTAGAAAAGAACTTCTTTTTCTCTAAGTACTTAAGTACACCACAACTAGTATTTCTTACCTTGTGTCTTGTTTTAACAAACTCTACCTTTATCACTTAAGGATGTCGTTCTTCATGTATCAAACCGCGGAGGACTTCAAGGACATGCGCTTTGGAAGATATCTTCTAGAGTTGGTAGAACTGTTGGCACTTCCAACACCCATCATCAAGGCAAGCCAGCTGAAGCACTTCAACAAAGAAGACTTATGGGGAATTCGTCTTTTCCAACAAGGGCGCCAGACTGAACCCAAGACCGAAGACATCCTATACAAGTCGATTAGTGACTCCTTGGAGAAAGGGCTGAATCTCGTCACGCAGGAGCTAATAGGACGTCTTTGCTGGCAATTCCAGGAGGAGTTAAAAGACCACTACTTTTCTAACCTTGGCCAACGTGACGAACATGGGATACCCTACCTTGTTAGCGAGGAAGACAAAAACAAACCAGAACCTTTGTACCCATATCTCCAAGACTTAGAACTTCACCTCTGGCAACTCGAAGAGGATAGGCGCAACGAGCTGTTGAAGAATGATGAAATAATGGCACAAGTCAAGGAGACTCAAAAGAAGATTGAAACCCAAGAAGAGGTGGCCAACGCTCAAGACGAGAAGTTCCGAGCTCAAGAGAAGAAGTTCCAAAATCAAGAAAAGAGAATTAGAGACAAGAACAAGGAGATCAAGACCTTGAAGGATGAAATTCTGAGCAACGACGTCGAGTTCGAAGCTGAACGAGATTTGATCGAGACTCTACGCCGTGAGAAGAGAATGCTACAAGAGAAGATTGAAGTCCTGGAGATGGAAGCGATCGAGACTCTGCACCGTGAGACGACAATGTTACAGGAGAAGAACGAGGCCTTGGAGAAGGAGGTGAATGACTACAAGGAGATCCTTACGAAGGAAGGCATCACCATAGAGGAAGTCGAAGAAGTTGAAGGAGACGTCATGGACGAAGTTTAGACTTAGTAGTTGGACCACCATGTTCTCCCTCGTTTAGTTCGTCGTTCTTTTTAAAACATTGATCTCCAACTTGTGGTGTGACAATGATAGAATGATTGGTTTGCAGACTCTGTTGTTTTATTAAATCAACTTAGAATACTTGTTTCAATTTGCTAAGTAGACTTTTTCTTTTTAAGTGGTCTTTTGAGTGTTGATTGTGTTGACTTGGTTGCTTTGTGCATGGGTAGGATTTTTCTTCTCTTAGTTCTGTCTATCTTTCACTCATCTATGCTGAAAACCCTACAGATGCCTCCTCGTCGTGATACCAACAACGATGATGCCATGCAACAACTGATGGCCGCTCAAGCTCAGTTGATGAATATGATGACTCAATTCATTGCAGCAACCAACAACAACAACAACAACCACAACAACAACAACCCGCCACCTCCACCACCACCTCCAGTGGACAGACTTGCTAGATTCCTAAGGCTTAGGCCTAATAAGTTCTCCTCTGCTACTGAACCAATAGTGGTGGATGATTAGCTCCGTTCAGTCAACACGGACTTAGTAACTTGTGAGTGTTCTGAGGCAGAAAAAGTGAGGTTCACTGCACACCTGTTGGAAGGACCCGCAACATTGTGGTGGGAGACTTATCAAGTGACTCATCCTTTGGATGGCATGACTTGGGATGCGTTCAAGGAAGGTTTCCGGAATGCTCACATCTCCTCAGGTATAATGAATCTGAAGAAAGATGAATTTTCGCAGCTTGAGGCAAGGAGGTAGAACTCTGAAGGAGTATATGGATTACTTCTGTATGCTATCAAGGTATGCGCCAGAGGACATTTATACTGATGCAAAGAGGAAGGAAAAGTTCCTCAATGGACTTAGGGGAGAACTGAAGATACCTTTGTCTGTGGCATATACTCCAAATTATCAAGCTCTGCTGGATCAAGCTATCACCCTGGACAACAACATAAGAAAGGAAGAGAATAGGAAGAGGAAGTTCAATGCAAGTAAGGTTCATTCTGAAGGGACATATAAGAAACAACACACCTCTGAAGTCAGTAGCCATAAACCCTGGAATCACTCCAACACTGGTAGTGGCCAAAAACATCATGGTCATAACCACAATGGAGGATACAAAGGAAATAATGGAGGATACAATGGAAATAATGGTGGATCCAGGGGAAACCATCACCATGGCCATAATCATGGGAATGGTAATCACCGTCCTAACTATGAAGGGAAGAAACACTTGTCTAATGTGACTTGCTTCAAGTGCAAGAAGACAAGACATTATGCAACTGAATGCCCAGAGAGGAAAGCTGATGAAAATTCCAAGCCCAATCCTTTCCAGAAGGGACAAGTGAACCACATCAATGTGCAAGAAGTTCATGATGAACCTGATGCGGTGATTGGTACGTTCTTGCTCAACTCCTTTCCAGCATTAGTCTTATTTGATACTGGAGCATCTCATTCATTCATATCAAGAGCTTTTGTAAACAAACATGGGTTAGCTGAGGAAAGTCTAGGAAAACCTATTAGAGTAAGTTCCCCTGGAGGAGAGATGATAGTAAATTCCGGGTGTAGGCAGTTAGACTTGCAAATCGGAAAACACACCTTTCCAACAGAATTAGTCATCCTAGAAACCCAAGGATTGGATGTTATCATCGGAATGGATTGGATGACTCGTTTTGAAGGAATCATAGATTGTGCAAATAGAGCAATCACCCTCACCACCCCAGAGAAAAGGAAGATTAAGTTCAGATCAACTTTCGAACTTAAGAAGGTTAGGCTAAATTCTCTTAAGGGGGTTAGCCTTGGTGATGTGCTTATTGTCAAGGAATACCCAGATGTTTTTCCGGAAGAACTACCGGGAATGCCACCCGATAGAGATGTAGAGTTTCTCATCGTACTGAAGCCGGGAACAGGACCAATAGCTAAAAGACCCTACCCTATGGCCGTCGATGAATTGAAAGAGCTCAAGAAGCAACTGGAGGAGCATATCCAGAAAGGATTCATTCGTCCAAGTTCATCGCCATGGGGAGCACCAGTCTTATTTGTTAAAAAGAAGGATCAAACACAGAGGCTAGTCACAGATTATAGAGATATAAACGAGCAAACTATCAAAAACAAGTACCCGTTACCCAAGATAAACGAACTATTTGACCAACTGGAAGGTGCTTGTGTTTTCTCAAAGATCGATCTTCGATCGTGGTACCTCCAAATGAAAGTTAGAGAAATGGATATACCCAAGACTGCATTTGTTACGAGATATGGCTCATACGAGTACACCGTGATGCCTTTTGGATTAACCAATGCACCAGCCTATTTCATGAATATAATGAATAAAGTGTTCATGGATTTTCTGGATAAGTTTGTGGTAGTATTGCAGAGAACATGAAGAGCATTTGCGTCTAGTATTGCAGAGACTACGTGAACATAAGTTGTATGCCAAGTACAGCAAGTGTGAGTTTTGGTTAGAACAAGTCGGATTTTTAGTCCATGTGGTGTCCAAGGAAGGTATAGCGGTGGATCCTGAAAAAGTTTCAGCTGTAACTAATTGGGAACCGCCAAAGAATGTTGGAGAATTACGAAGTTTTCTGGGCCTAGCAGGATACTACCGACGATTCATTGAAAACTTCTCCAAGATTGCCAAGGCCTTGATGGAATTATTAAAGAAGGAGAAGAAATTTGAGTGGACTGAGGCATGCGAAGCCAGTTTTCAGGAGTTGAAGAAACGTCTGGTTTCAGCCCCAGTTCTATGCTTACCTGATCTGGAGAAGGAATTCCTAGTGTATTGTGATGCTTCACGCCAAGGATTGGAAGTGTGTTGATGCAGGAAGGCAGAGTGGCATCTTATGCCTCTAGACAACTCAAGAAACACGAAGCAAATTATCCAACTCATGATCTCGAGTTAGCATCAGTAGTGCATGCCCTGAAAACTTGGAGACCCTACCTGGTGGGAAAAAGATGTGAGGTATTCACGGACCACAAAAGTTTTAAATACATATTTACACAGAAGGAATTGAATATGAGACAAAGAAGATGGTTGGAACTTATTAAAGATTATGATCTAAGTCTCCAATACCATCCGGGGAAAGCTAATGTGGTAGCAGATGCTCTGAGTCGTAAAGTGTATGTGAATGGCCTTACAACAGGAGAATTACCCGAGGATTTATGCAAGGCATTCAAGGACCTCAGATTGGAAGTAGTACCCGAAGGGTTTGTAACCTCATCAGTTGTACAACCCACTTTGATGGACAAGATACGTGAAGCTCAGAAAGGAGACAAGGAAATAGAAGAGATCAAAGTCAATCTAAGAGCAGGCAAAGCTAAAGGATTTCATGAGGATGAGCAAGGGATCTTGTGGTTTGAAAAACGTGTATGTGTGGCCAATGATCCGGATATTAGGAAGTTAATTCTGCAAGAAGCTCATGAGACCCCTTATTCTATTCATCCGGGAAATACCAAGATGTATATGGATGTGAAAGAGAGATTTTGGTGGAAGAATCTGAAAAGAGAAATAGCAGAATACATCGCTAAGTGCGATGTATGTAGTCGAGTAAAGGCAGAACATCAGAAACCTGCAGGGCTCTTACAACCTTTGAAAATACCGGATTGGAAGTGGGATTCTATTGGGATGGACTTCATCACCGGATTACCAAGGACCAGATCGGGTTATGATTCTATTTGGGTTATTGTTTGTCACCTAACAAAAATAGCTCACTTCATACCCGTGAAGACCACTTATACTAGTGCAAAGCTAGCCGATATTTACATGAAGAGAATTGTGTGCCTTCATGGCGTTCCTAAGAGTATCATGTCTGATAGAGGGACCCAGTTCACTTCTCATTTCTGGAAGCAGTTGCACGAATCTTTGGGAACCAGATTGGAATTCAGTACGGCTTTCCACCCGCAAACAGATGGTCAGACTGAAAGAGTGAATCAGATTTTAGAGGATATGTTAAGAGCTTGTGCGCTCGATTATGGATCTAGTTGGGATGATAATTTACCATACGCTGAGTTCTCCTACAACAACAGTTACCAAGCCAGCATTGAGATGGCACCGTTTGAAGCCTTATATGGAAAGAAATGCATAACCCCACTGTTGTGGAGTGGTGTAGGAGAACGGAGTTTCTTTGGACCTGATATAATACAGGATGCTGAAGAGAAAGTCAGGCTGATTAAGGACAGATTGAAAATAGCACAGACACGCCAGAAAAGCTATGCAGATTCCAAGCGTAGAGAAGTCACCTACGAAGTGGGTGATAGAACCTATTTAAGAGTGTCACCACTTCAGGGTGTGAAAAGGTTTGGAATCAAAGGAAAGTTAGCACCTCGATTCATTGGACCATTCAAAATTCTTTCTCGCAAAGGTGAAGTGGCATATGAGTTAGAACTACCCGAAGTTCTATCTGCTGTTCATAATGTGTTCCATGTCAGTCAGTTGAAGAAATGTCATCCTGAGATGATGGGAGTTCCTTTAAAGGATACTGTACCCCTCGAGGAGGTACAATTGGAGAGTGACCTGACATACGAAGAGAAGCCCATCAAGATATTACAGACAGCAGAAAGAGTCACCCGTACCAAAACCATCAAGTTTTGCAAAGTCCAGTGGAATCATCACACCGAGGACGAAGCCACCTGGGAACGAGAGGTTGACCTTCGAGAAGACCACCAACACCTATTTGCTGACCTTTCCGAAGCTCAAGGGCGAGCTTCCTCTTAAGGGGGTTAGTCCGTAACATCCCAAATTTCTCAAAAATTTAAAACTTTGCATTCATGCATCATGCATCATATAGGCATAGCATTGAAATCACATAAAGAATAATTTCAAATTTTAATTATAAGTTTAAATGAATTTACATTCCACAAAAAGGTTTATTTGAACTCCTTATATTAATTTGTATTTTATTAAATTATTTATCTGGCAAAATGGTATTAAAAAGTTCTAAATTAAATTATCTTTTCAAAACATATTTTTATAAATTTTCTGAAATGTCTTGATAAGTTTAAAAATCAAATTGTATTAAAAAGGTTCAAAACAGAAAAAGAGTTTAAATAAAAAAAACCTGTAACGAGCTAACTGGGCCTAGCCCATCTGCTAACGGTCACGCGCGCAGCGGATAGCAACCCAGCAGCAGCCCATTTCCCTCTCCTCACGCTGATAGGTGGGACCCACCTGTCAGGTGGATCTTCAACCTCCGAAGCGGAATCCGCGCGGGATACGACTCGATCCGGTGGAATTTTTCGCTCCGATCCTTACGGGATTTGTTCCCTAGACGCCACCATATAAACCTCCATCTCCGCCGCCGTTCCCCGCGCCCAAAACCCTAACCACTACTCGCCGTAATCGCATGAACGCGAGGTTCCATCTCCGCCATTGCCGCCGCCGCGATTCGTCCCGTTCCGGTGAGTACGGCACCCCGATCACCACCCCAACACCCCACTGCGACTCCCTGCCCTCGTACGCACCTAACGGGCTTGCTCCTGTCTCTTTTTATGCACCAGGGCGACGTATCCGTCGACGACCCGACGCCGCCGTCCGCCGTTCTTCTCCGACGAGCAAGCAAGGGAGGAGGAGACCACCTCGACAGCACATACCGCGCCATAGATATCGCCACGTCGTTCCGCATCGAGTGGTGAGCAAAACCCCCTCCGGTCTTGCTTCGTTTAACGGTAGCAGCTACTCCGGCGATGGCGACGCCGCGCTCGGATGAACTCCGGCGGTCGCGCCGCCTGCTTTTGGCCCGAGTCGCGTGGAGCGTTGGATCTAGATCCAATGGATCTAGATCAGTTGATCTGGAGCGTCCACCGTTATTTAGATCGGACGGTTAGCAATCGCGATCCGAGCGAAGCGGTATCAGCCAATCAGAGGGCGCCGCGTGGCACCTCCTTTTTCTATTTTCGGCAGAATTAATAAATAAAAACAGAAAATATGTTAAAACTTGAGAAATTCATAACTATTGATCTGTAAGTCCAAATTTGATAAACTTTATATCTACGGATAGCCCTGCTAGTGTAGATAATTTCTACATTATTTGTTTTTCCTTTTGATAAATTATAATTTGTGTTTTTATCCGAGGAGTATTTCGGCTATTAAATTTAAAACTTAAATAATAAAAATGTTTTCCTAATAAATCCAATTGTTTTAAAATTGTAGTATTTTCCTCTGTCCAGGGAGTGTAACTTGGATTTTAATTGAAACCTTTCATAATAGAATCAAAGAATTTGGTTGTAGGGCTTAATATTTCTATGTTATGCTCAATAATTTAAATGATTAAATAAAATAATAAAATGTTGATCATTGCATTGCATGCATTAATAACAGAGGAAATAAAATGGTAATTATTTTGTCTTGTTAAATTTATTGCATATCAAGCATGCATACATATTATTGTCTTGATATTTTTAAGTGTTGTGTTTGTGTGTTTATCTATTTTTATTGTTTGTCTCTAGATTGTGAAGAGGAGGAAGGCCCTTCTTGTGATTGTTATTCTTGCTGTGCTTGTTTCTCCTGTTACCAAGGCAAGTGACATTCATAATTTAGCCAATGTTTTCTATATGAATTATTTTAGATTTTTGAGTAGTATGCATGATAGGGAATTTTTGAACTATCTTATAATGCTAAGTTAGTTTACACTTTGAAAATATCCTAGTAGTGTGTAGCCATCCCTTCCCATGCAGCCATCAAAAGTTTTTATTAGATGCTTAGCTATGCTATAAAAAGTGTTACTTACCATGTTATAGAAATATTGCTAAGTGTTAAACTTTAAATGCACACCTGGGTGGAATTGGTTTTTTGGTTTATGTTGAGGTGCTTTTGGGACTATGCTTGTGGTTGTCGTTGCCTAGGATGAATCTCTATTCTACTTAGGGCCATGAGCCTGGTGGTTGTCACCCAGAGGCGCACTTGTGGACGGCCACCCAGGAACAAAGAGATTTCTAAGTCCCTCCAAGTTTAGAAGCTTCCCGTGCAGCCTTTTGACAATGGGCTCTGTCTAGAATTACTAAGTTGTGAGAGTGCAACCTGTCAGCTTGACAAGCAGATGTAGAGTTGGTAGGTGGAACAGATCTTGCTAGTATGGTTGCATTCTTCTTCTGAAAGTTCTTGTCTCAATTCTCTCCTTTCCTTAATGCACTCCGCGTGTATAGGATGTTTGGCTTAATTGGGTCTCAAGGTGAAAGTGCACAACCTCTGCAGAGTCGACAATTTGAGTACTCAGCCGTGTCCCCGGTGATGGACTACTTCGAGCAACTGGACAAGGATGGACGGAAGAATCTCATCATAGTTTTCATAAAGTAAAATTTGACTAAGGAAAGAATTGTTGGTGCACTTGGGCTTCATCCCTTGGTGCCAAGTCTTTGAGAAACAAAATTGTTTTACAAAAGATAGGAGACAACTGGCTTTCTGCAAAATAGCCTACAACTCCACCAAGCCAAATAAACATATAGAATTAGACTTGTCATGATGTATCCACCATAGTCACTTGCCAATACTTCATTGTATTGACCTCCTACGGGGGCTGCATATTCAAATGTGTAGGTAATTCTGATGAGGAGTGAGTTTGGACTCGAGTCTACACCCAACATGTCTGCCTGTGGCGCATGCTTGAAGAAGAGGCTCATTGCTATTACTTTCGTTGTGAACTCTGAATATTTTAGCTAGTCTTCATGACTATGCACTTTGTAATAAAGCTATACTTAACTATTTTTGGATCTCGTTGTAGTAATTTGATACTTAGGCAATGATACTATATATTTTGTACTGTGGTGCTGGCAGTGATCCAGGGACTAGCACATAACACAGGTGCTCCATCTTTATTTAAAAGATGGGGCGCTACAATAGTAGGATTGCATAATGGTGGTGAGGTGGGCTTGCCTTGCTCAGAGTACAGTCCCTGGTCTTGTTCTTCAGCGTAGTCGTGCTCAGCTACCTCGTACTGCTCTTCCTCGGGTTATGGTTCTACCGTAACATGAAAAACAAACGAGACTAGCGTAAGTCCTAAGATGCGAGTTGATAACAATCTAAAGTATATTGACAAACAACAAGCATCACAAACAGAGGCACAACTAGTGCATTTATTAGTTATTAAGGGCTGTTTATATGATTTAAGCATAATTCTTAAGGTACTGCTCCTAAAATTAAACCCTTCTACCACATTACTACTAACACACATGTGGAGCTCAGAAATTAGTTGTGCATGAAAATCTATCACCAAACAAGAATTAAAAATCAGATAAGAGCTACTGATATCAAACTTAAACAGAAGATAGGTTCAGTTTTATAGATCTCCTGGATGCATAATTAACCTTTCTGGTGAGATATGAGTTTTCTCTTTAAGTGGAGATTTTATTCATCAAATTTGGATACTCCTAGCTCAAGTTATCCCAGTTTTAAAATAAAATATACTTCTGACCATTATCTAAGTGCAGAAAATAATAAGAATTATTTTGGTGCCAAACCAGTGGGGTGAGTTAGATAAAACCTGTGGCTATTCCACAAAAATATCCCCAACATTTATTTATGGACAGAGGTGGCTCCACCAAATAAAACTAGACATGCAATAATCTCTGAAATTACAGAAATGCATTTTAAGAGATTATCTCCCTGTTTTTCAGAAATTAGCTCACTAAGTAATAAATATTTACTGGAAAAATCTACACTTCTAGCAAAGGATACTTCCAATTCATATTTAACACTTCCAAGTGGATTCACCTGAAAATGTGTTTTCATTTAAGAGTTAAAAATCACCAAACACCTACTGATGTTATTCTTAGACTAGAAACAACTTTTGCTAGAGTAATCTCCTGCATGCAAGATTAACCAATCTAGATAGATATTTTTACAAGCTTTCCAACAAACCCAAGATTGCATGATTTGGATTCACAGAACACAAGTTATTAAACAAATGGTGTAACAGATACTTTTTACTAGATCTATTTTAACCCTGAACAGGAAACATATTTTTGAACAAATCCAACGCCACATGGTTAAGAAAACGTGCATGCATGCTACAAAATTAATCCTATCATTTTAGCCACTCTAGATTCACCACAAAAGATTAAAAGCTAGACTATAGATTTACTGGAAAAATCACAGGAAAAAGAATAAAAGAAAAACAGGCCGAAACGGCCAGATCTGGCGCTGGGCCGAGGGGGCGAACTGGGCCGGCCCGGCCGATGCACGCGCGCCGGCGAAGCAGTACGCGACCGTGGATCTGGGATCCAACGGTCCAGGATAGATCGGGCGCGGTTCAAAGACAACCGCCGATCTGGAAATCGACGGCCTCTGGCCATCGTCTTCCTCCCGACTGGAAAACACGAGCAGGAGCTCGGAGCAACGACGCCGAGCACGGAGGGCTCACCTAGGGCTCGCGTACGGATGAAGCGGAGGTTGGAGGTGGACGCGGCGTCGAAGGAGAGCTCAGGGGCAGTCGCGAAGCTTGCATGCAACGCCGGAATCCACGGTGGCGACGACGGCGTCTTCCTCGGGCCGTGGACGAACTAGGCGCTCTCGAGCTGCAACAGAGCCAAGGGAGGGGAGGGGAATTAGATCCAGCAGAGGGGAACCCAGGGAGACAAAAATGGTGAGGAATGGCAGAGAGAAACGAGTGCTACGGCAGCTTCCTCCCGTGGGCTACCGGAGGAAATATCCTCGTCTACAGGGCGAATGGAGGGGAGAGCTTGATGAACTTTGCCAGAGGGGAGAGGAGTGGGTTGTGTAGGAGCCAGGGAGGGGGAGAAATGGGAAGAGGAGGGCTTCGGGTGGTTATAACGAGCTCCACCCGATCTAGGGTTAGCTCGGGCAGGAGAGAGGGAGGGGAGGGTCTCCTTCGTTCCTACTGGCTCAGGTGGGCGGTGGAGAGGGGACAGAGAGGGTTCTGGTCGGATGACCTGCCCTAGCCAGTGAGAAGAGAGGAGAGGGGCTCAGATTTGGTGGAAAGGAAGAGAAAAGATAGAAGAGAGAGGAGGGGTTGGCCCTAGTCCATGACAGGTGGGACCAGAGGTGAGGGTGCTGCTCTCCTTCTCAGCAGGTGGTGTGGAAAAGAGTGTGAGAGAATAAAAAAATGAGAGGTTTGAGTAATTAGCTCAAATGCATTTAAAAACCTAAGTTTGAATTATTCAAACATGACCCACAAAAATAAAATGAGTCAACACCCCAAACTTACCCAAATTAGGATAAAGTAATGAATTTATAAAAGCCCAAGTCAAACATCTCATTTAGCTCTCAAAGAAAGAACACTTCTAGAGAAAAGAAAAAGAATAACTCAAATGGTCATGTTAATTTGATGACCACAAAAGCTTGTGATATTTATGTGCAAACAAGCTCTTTTGAGAGAATTTAGAACAGTGTGTGAAACTATATATGCCCTAGATCAAAATGGTTTAGATGCATGTCAAAAACCATTTATGGTTTTCTTAATAATAGCTCCTAGTTTGGCTAAGTTTTAACAACCATGAAGATCCTAATAGTGGTTATTTATTTCAGTGTGTTGTGGTTTTTAGTATTTTCAATTCTCATGAAATGTTAGTGACACACAACAAGCATAAGGTGTGCGAGAAAATTAAATCATGACTCAAATTCTACACACACAAAAGTTTTTGCAAGAGGTGAAAAATCTAGAATAACACCACAATGCTAAAGCTAAGAGAATTGGGGTGTTACAGAAAATACTGAAACTATTCAAATTAAATATATTACTATGATTTCATTAAAACATTACTCAAAAATAATTATAACAGAGGCATTATTTTACAAATATTCTAAAGTTTCTAAAACCATTTTATTTACAATTTTTGGATTTATAGATTTAAAGTTATTACAAATATAATCAAATCATCCATTTGAAATTTGAATATTTTAAACTAAGTCAAATTTGAATTTTGGCAGATCTAAAATATTCTACATGTCAAGGGCTCTCCAAATATATAAAATATTTGAATTTGGATAAACAGAGAAAAATATATGATAGTTTGAATAGACAGGGGCTTTTCTGCAAAATTGCCATTTTTAATTTAATTAGAAAAAGAAATTCCACGCTGGCGCTGACTGTGCGCTGACGTGGCTGCTGACTGGGATCGCTGACGTGGTTAAGTGATTTGATCTGGTCCACACGATCTAGATCTAACGGATCACATCCCACCGTACCGATTCGGAATAAAAGAATTAAACATAACCGTACGATCACGATCTAACGGCCTGGATCAGATCGAACCGGGGCTGGCGGCGCTAGGTCGTTGGGGACCTCGCCGGAGACTTGCCCGTGGCGGTGGCGCATCGGCAATGGCCGTTCCCGATGTTCTAATGGGTTCCGAGACGAGCGGGTCATACCTACGGGTAGAGGGCGTCAAGGCGAGGTCGTTGGCGCGGTGGTGAGCTCCGGTGCATCCCCCCTTCTCCTCCTTTTGCTCGCCGGAGTCGCTGGTGGCGGCGACGTGCTTCGATCGCACACGGGATCGTCGATCTGGCCCATGAAAGGACACACGACAATGTCAGCCGGACGCGCACGGTCAAGGGAAGGATTAGAAGACCCGAAGGAGAGCTCGGGGTCGACAGTGCTCACCGTAATCCGAAGAAACGGGCGGCGGAAATGGCGGCGGTGGCGGCTCCAAATCGAGCAGCTCGGTGTCGAGGTTTCTAGGGTTTCGAGGGGGAAAAGAAACGGAGGGCTCGGGGCTTTATATGGGGCAGAGGGGGAGCACGAATCGCGCCATTTACGGGCGGATTTAGAGCAAGGTTACCGTCGGCGTTTCGACACGATTTGGGCTGGAGGTTGAAGGCAACCTCCCCTGACAGGTGGGTCCCGCTGTTAGGGATTTTTCTTTTTCCTTTTCTGATTTTCTATTTCCTTAATAACTTTTGATTTATAACTCCAAATGAAGTCAAATCAATTTCTAAAAATTTGTAAAAACAATATCTTTGTGGTAAACCAGTTGTGGGCATGTTTTGAAAACTTTTTAAAATTAATAATTTTGAAATATTGGTTTCATACAAAATTGATACTTAATATCAATTTTGAAATTATAACTTAATTAAATTTTCTTTTTGCTAAAATAAAGTTTGTAAAATACCCACATTCAAATATGCTTGAATTAAGGTTATTTAAACTCATTTTTCAAATACTAAATTCATTTTGTCTTTAGTATATTATTAATTAGTATAACACAACTATATGAAAATGGAAGAGGGAAATATAATGTATTCATTTTAATTCAAATTAATTGGTACACCATTATATTTATATTAAGAAAATTTATTTGAAAACTATATAAAATACCTTTGGAAATATTCTAGTTTTAATTCATTGTTTATACTGAATATATTCAGGAAAATCATTTAATGTTTTGAAAACACATGAAGGTCATTTAAGCTAATGAAATGATTATTTGGATAATTCATTAATTATATAATATATGAAGTTTTAAAGTAATGAATTATAAACTTATAATTTCCAAAGCTATAACTTGAATTTACTTAGATGAATGAAAACCATTTGGCAATTATACCACTTTAAATAGTTTTGAATTTATGAATAGATATGGCTAAGTGGTTGAAATTAGTTTCTTATAAGAAAACTATTTTATTAAAATAAAAGGGTTTGAAGTATTTATATATTAATGTTTTTGAAATACAATAAGAAATGTATTGTTTAACTAGAAACAACTTATGAACATTACGTTAAACTGAGATATTTGAAATATTAAACCCTTTCAATATGGTTGAAGTCTTTTATAGTTGGTTTTCTTATGCATTTAATGTTTTATTTTAATCAAAAAAAAAGTTTTAAATTTTAGTGATTTTCAAACATTATAAAATGTTGGGATCTTACATCTATATGGAATTTATATTGCATTAGCACATGATACTTTTGAAGAGAAAATTAAAAAACCTATGGAAATTTGTTTGCATAATAGTGGTAGTATTGTTATTACTATAATTTCTTTGGACACTATTATTGCTAAGGTTGTTGAAAAACCTAAGCTTAGGGGAGATGGTTTAAACAAAAATAATCGTTTTTGCTCCTCCGCTTTGGAGGAATTATTGAGACTTGATAATACTTTACCTCCAATATGTGATAATTTTAATGATGCTTGCGGTATTCTAAAGCCACCTGAAGAAATAGTGCCATTTAAAATACGTATGAAAAATATTGAACGTGTTACAAATAACCGCTATGTAGGGGATGGAACTGTCCATCCTGGTGATCATTTGCAATTTTTACATGAATTATGCGAGTTGTTCAAGAGTGAAGTTATTTCAATGGACAAAATTAAGAAGAAATTATTTTCTATTTCACTTGGTGGAAGAGCTGCGAGTTCGTATAAAATGTTGAAGGAAAGCCACTCTCTTGAATGGGTGGAGGTTGTATCTCTAATTTATTTTAAATTTTATCCTCCAAGTGAGATTCACAAAGATCGTAATTCTATATATAATTTCTGGCCTCTTGAAGGAGAAAGCATTGCTCAAGCCTCGGGAAGGCTGGAAACATTAATACTCAAATGTCCTAACCATGAGCTTCCTGATAATATAGTTGTTAATAATTTTTATGCAAGGCTTTCTGGACATTAGATGCCTGTTCGGAGGGCTCTTTCACGAGAAACAAGGTTGAGGCTAGATGGGATCTCCTTGAATCAATTCGACACAATGTTGAAGGTTTGGAGAATGACAAAGGTAAAGAATCAGGTATGAACTATGAATATGATTGCATTAAGTCTTGTGTTGAAACTGCTGGTTTTCAAGAGCTTAGTGCTAAATATGGTCTTGATTCTCATATTATTGTTGATTATTTTAGAACCTTTGCTTCTCATATTAATGTTCCTAAAGAAAATTGGGACGTGTATCATGAACCTTTCAAAGACACTTGCATGGAAAATGAAATTGTTGTTAAGGGTTAATTGGTAATGTGCCATTCCGAGCTGAGTTTTATCAGTCTGTGCCCAAGCCGCGTTGTTTCTCTGTTCTATGCCCTGGTTTGCTCGTATATCGCCCAAACGCTCGGTTCCCTCTGGTCAACCTCCTTTGACCCGCACTTGGCCTGACTGGTGGGGTCGGCGGGGTGTGGCTCGGCTGGAATTTCCACGGCTCGGCTTGTGTGCGGCTCGGTTGGGATTTGGTCGGCTGTTTTCGAAATGGACCATTGGATGAATTAGTAATACCGCGGCTCCATTTTAGTACTGCTAGTCGGCTGTTTTCGAATTTGAACCCTAACTAGCCCTAATATACACTAACTAGCCCCACTCTAAACTCCGTCTAGGTCGCCCTGGCCTGCCTTGTAGTGTGCTCTCCGCCTGGCGCGCAGGTCAGAGACAACCGCCAGCTGGGCGGCCTCCACCAAGGCCGGGTTTGCCGCGCGCTCCGCCGCCACGGCGTTGAGGTCGTCATTCATTCGCGCTCGGCGGCCATGTAGGCGTCGATGGAGTTCATCGCGTCAGCAACCGCCTCCATGGCGTCAATAACCGCGTCCGCCGCCTCCGCGTAGACATCAACCGCCTTAGGGAAGTCATCAACCGCAACCGCCTACGCGAAGTCATCATCCGCCTCATCCAAGGTGTCGATGGAGTTCACCGCGGCCACCTGGTCGGGCCACAGCAACAGTGGCAGCTCCTGCTCCTGCAGCGGCTCCTCCTCCTGGTCCTCCACGTCGATGTCCGCCCAATCGAGGGGCAAGACGTCGCCGATAGGCTGGAGCTCCGGCTGGTCCTCCTGCCCCAAAGGGTGGGCGCGGCTGAGGGTGGCCCAAGTGGTCTGGAGGTGGCGAGGCATGGTGTTGGCTTTGGAGGCTGCGGGCACGGCGGAGGAGTTATATAGGCGGGGAGGGGATGGAAACGGAGGCGGGAAGCGGTGGCACTGGGCGGGAAGCGGCGGGTGGGTGAGCATGCGTCGCGTCGGAGTTATTGCGGCGACGACGAGATACAGCCACGCCGACGCTTGGGAAGCCGGGAAAGCCTGGGCGCCGACGTAATTTCGAGGCATGCCGCAGACGGCTCGCCGTCCCGTCGCTTCGTCGCTTGCAGAAACGCGTCGCCATTAAGGCGGGCGTACCGGCCTCCTACACACCGGCACAATTTAGAGCACATCGTCGCGCCCCCAGGAAGCGCATAAGTGGGAAACGCGCGGGAAGCGAGTAAGTGGGAAACATGCAGTTGTGGGGCGCGGGGAAACGAGTTCGTGGGGTACTTCATCCTCCAGTCTCGCATAAATAGAGGTGCACACCCCCTCCCGTATGTACTTCATCCTCCAGTCTTCACGACACCGCCACTCATCCAAATACTTGTACTCCGTCGCGGCTTCACCATCCATGGCATCACCGCTCAAGCGCTCCGCTACCATGATGTACGTGTGGTCTGATTCCGATTGTTAGTTCCTTACGGTTGCATCTGTTGTTTACATCTGGTCTCATGGTTTGTTACATCATATATATTGGGATTATGTGAGCAGGGATAATGCAGCGGAGGCGGATCGCACGCCGGAGGAGGTGTCGATGATCGCCTCCCTCACGCGGTCGATTGAGGACTTATAAGAACGACTAGTTGCAGCCTTGAAGAAAGCTAATCAGTACATGGACGAGACGGTGGAAGCTAGAGAGCAGTTCCTCATGGCCTCGGACTTTGCTGAGAAGCTGTCGGACCAGCTGAAGGTCCAGGTGGAGAACAACCTAAAGCTTAATGAGAAGGTTTTGGCCCTCCAGATGGAGAACATCCTAGCACGGAATGAAGCTTTAGACCTGGAAAACCAAGCTACGACGCTGGAGAAGCAGCGCCCCGACAAGAAGGTGGAGAATGCCAAGAAAGAGTAGCTGCTACAGAGGGAGCTCCTCGCTGTTGAGATGGCCAAGCGAGGCCAGTAGGGTGTTCCTTCAGGGCCAAGAAAGAGCAGCTGCTACAGAGGGAGCTCTCTCTGTTTGTTTGAACACTCATGTATCAGCCTTTTTTATTTTCATCGAATTATGAACTTGGGGTTAGCTTTATATATATTATGAACTTAGGGATATTCGAATATGAACCTCTCTTCTATATAGCGTCATTGTACTTAATGTTACTGAGTTATTGTACTTCTGTCGAACACCTTAAGTGCGCACTCTGTACGCCTTCCGGACGAGGACGAGTGGACACAAACTGTCCGTGTCAACACAATAAGCGCAATATAGACACGAACTGGACGTGAACTTGCACGCTCTATGTAGTTACGTGACCCTAACGTGTGTGGATCTTGTTTATCAACTTGAATCATTTGAATATATGTTATTATACTTCTGTCGAACACCTTAAGTGTGGACTCTGGACGCGCTCAGAGCGTGCCCGGCGCAAATTTGTGTAAAATTTGTGCGCTAACTGGGCCTAGACCATTCTTAGTCAGTCCTAAATGATAATTTCATGAGTATCTTGAAATTATCATGTTGCAATTCTCATTTCCACATTTGAGATATGCGATATCACATGAGATTCTCGCCCTTCTCATTTGAATGTATGTAGACCATGTTTTTCAACATGAGTCGTTAGTATATGACATATTAAGACTATGTGCGTCGGTTTTTCAAATTTTCGATAATTTTTAAATTTATTATGGTTATTTCACAATTGGTCAAACCTAAGCTTGACCAACATTTAAACAAGTTTAAAACATGAAAATTAAAAACTAAGCATGGATACTTCTTAGGCACTCCAAAATGAAGCTTTTGTGAGGTTTTTGAAAATTTCATGTTGCAATTCCAAAACCACTTCTCTCCAACCTTAGACCTCATAGTTTGAGTTATGCGATATCACCTGATCTCCATGCACTTATCCTTTTGAATGTATGTAGACCACGTTTTTCAACTTGAGTCGTTAGTATATGACACAAGACCACTATGTGCGCATGATTTTCCTTTTTTGCTATTTTTTGAATATTTAAAGCTCATTTCAAATGTCGATCAAACTGCAGTCGTCCGATTTCTCTACAAGGAATATGCAGCCGTCCGATTTCCTTCAGAGGGAATCTGCAGGCGATCCGCGAGAATCTTGTTCTGCGATCTGATTGGACGCGGGCGTAGGACAAGGGCTGTACACCCACTGACGAGTGGACCCAACGGGGATTTTGGCTTGCCCACCCCCATTTGCCTCAGTGACACAAAATGGGTATTTTGGCGCACCAAATGCGGATTTCGGTTGTTACCCGTCGTAACCAAATGGGTATTTTGTCCAACCAATTGCGGACATCGATGAGCTTTCTCAAATCTAGCTTGAATCCATATAAATTTTCAAATGAGCTTGGACTCGCTGAAAAATGTGTTTCAAATGAGCTCCAAAGGTAGGGTAAACGGCCTCATTTCTAAGCAAAAATGGTGGACTCGCCGAAAAATTTGCAAACTGAATTGGATTCACACACACAATTCGAGACGTCAAGCACAAGACCATTGCCCTTAATAAAGCAACTAACAACTCAAATAGATCAACAACTAATAAATTATTGGCACTTGCCCTTAATAAAGTAACTAATAACTAAAATGGAAACCTCCACCGTCAAATAAGCTCCAAAGGTAGGGTAAACGACCTTATTTCTAAGCACAAATGGTCGACTCGCCGAAAAATGTGATTGAAATGAGTTCCAAAGCAAGTGTAGTGCCCTTGCTTAAGAAAGCAATGGCGCATATGAATTGTGCGGAAGACTTGGATCACATAAGTCTCGCATTTTCCAATAAGATGTAATATCACAGTACAATGTCAAATTTATTACAACCGAGAACGAATGATCCAAAAACAATATTCCTTACAACTTTGCATAGCTGAAAGCGCTAGCTGAATAAATAAATAGTCCACAAATTATTTCAGAGTTCATACGCAATTATAAAGATAATCATGGAGCTACATCATCTCCATGAAGCCACTGGCAATCATGTTGGTTGTAGCTCGAAGACGACCCCCTTAGTCCTCATTCGAACAATCTGCAAGGTTTAGTTGCAGCCCAGCTATAAAGGGTCACACAATTGAATTGTGGTGGCAAGTGACCTAAATTACTAATATTCTATTAAACTATATCTATATGCTTATTTGGCTGGTGGATCTCAAGGCTATTGCGAAAAGCAAGTTTTCTCCTACTTTTGGTAAACACTTTTTGAAAATATAACTTCTCTTTATGAGACATCTAGAGACAAATCCATGTCTCCTACCCATGTCCACCCATCAAAGTTTTATTAAGAAATTGGGATGAAGAGATTTTCAGAAGACAACCTTGTGTGGTCACTCAAATTCTCATATGCCGGGGACACGGCTAAGATCTTAGGTTTTAACTCTCAAGAGTGTGTGCACTTTCACCATTAGACTCAATCAACCCAAACTATTCTCTACACTCATTTAGTGAGAAGGAAAAGGAGAAGATCAAGACGAGACTTTTCAAAAGTTTTCTTCACGAGTCGACGGAGTCCACTGCCCAACCTATCCCAGCTACCACCCTTGGCGCATCCGACTCAGGTCAACAACAACATACTCCATCAAGATAGAGCCCATAATGTCTAATGGTTGCACTATAAGCGACTAAACGCGGTGCAACATCAAATCTCATAGCCCTGGGTAACCTTCCACAAGTGAGCAAACTCAGGCCGCCGCAGACCTGACCCCTGAGTAGCCACTCAACTTGAAACCTCCTCGATCGAACCAATCCACCCAGGCGGTAAATTAATTTAGTGGAATTTTCACTTATCACATCTATCATAAAAAAATCATTTTTGCAGCATGTATTTCCACTAATTTATAATAGGTGTCTAACTGGAATTTCTAAATGGGTAACCTAACAGGTTTGCACAGCATACTACTATTTTCACAAAAACCTATCATGCATACTATTTGCAAATACTGCTTAAAACTACTAGTAATGCAATAGAATAAAAATAGTAGGTATTTTATGAAGTCACTTGCCTTGGTAGCAGGAGGAGCAAGAAGAACAAGAATAACAATCACACACAAGTCCTTCCTCTCCTTCACAATCTAGCACAAGCAATACATAAAAATAAATACCCATACAATATCACACAACACCAAACATAAATATGTATGCATGCATGATATGCAATGAGTATAACTAGACTCACTTATCAATAATTTATATCTTCTGTTATTAAATGCATGAGATCCAATTTCTAGAAATTTCTTATTTTACTTATCAATTAAATAATTGAAAACAATATAGCAAAACTTGAATTCTACAACTACAACTTTTATTGTTTTATGAAAGTTTTCAAATAAGACACATATTAATACTTCTGGACAGAGGGCAATAACCTAACACTAAAACAATTAAGTTGATTTGTAAAACATTTTTATTATTTAAGTTATGGATTTAATAGCCGAATTACTCCTCGGATAATTTCATGAATTATAGTTTATCAAAAGGAAAAACAAATGATGTAGAAATAATCTACACTAGCAGGGCTATCCGTGGATATAAAATTTATCAAATTTGAACTTATAGATCAAAAGTTATGAATTTTCTAAGTTTTGCATGTTTTCTGTTTTATTTATAAAATTCCTGCGAAAAAGAAATAAAAGGGGGCTACGTGGCGCGATCCTATTGGACGATACCGGTTCGCACGGATCACGGGCGCGAGCCGTCCGATCTAAATAAAATCGGACGTGGGGGATCGTTCCGATCTAGATCCGTTGGATCTAGATCCAACGGCCTACAATGCACGGCCAAACCAAGCGGCGCGTGCGTCGCCCGAGACCACCTGACCGCGGCAGCGCCACGGCCGGCGTTGCGCGCTCTCGCGTTATAGTGAGCTACGAGACGAGCGAGATATACCGAGGCGTAGAGGGCGTCGAGGTGGAGTTGGTGGCGCAGCGTGGGTCTTCGGAGCATCGCTGTGCGCCGTGGGTTCCTCGCCGGAGATGGAGGCGGCGGCGGAGACCTTCGGTTGTGGATGGAGGCGACGTTCGGCTGCGGAAAACGTGCGTACACGATGTCACAGAGGTGCGCAAGATTGAAAAAATAAAGACTAGAAGAAAAGGGAGCGCGGGGAGAGAGGATGGCGCCGGTGGCGACGAAAATTTACTGACGGCGACGGCGGCGACGGAGCTCGGAGCTCGAGCGGCCTGGGGGCGAGTAGGCAAGGGTTTCGGGCGCGGTGAGAGGTGGAGGGGGTGGGGATTTAATAGGGGGCAGGGGGAGCAAAACGAGCACGATCTCCGCTCGGATTTTCCGGCCGTTTCCGACTTGAACCCGAGCGCGATCTGCGGCGGAGGTTGAAGAACGCTGAAAGGTGGGCCCCACCTGTCAGCGAGGGGGGGGAGAGAGAAGGAGCTGCGGGGGGTGGCGGGCCGTTAGCTCACGCGCGCGCGGCAGGTAGCTTATGGGCCAGCCCGCTCTCCAAAACTTTAAAAAAAATATAACTGTTTTTAAAAACTGATTTCCAAAATGATTTTTAAACCTATTCAAAACTTTTCAGAAAAATCATAAAAATATATTTTGGAGAGGTTATTAAAAATAGAACTTTTTCATATTATACTTGCCCATTAAATAATTTGAAAAAATTATATTTATTAAGTAAGTTTAATTAAACACTTTATGTGATTATAGATTATTTAAACTTATAATTAAAGTTTTATTTAGTAGTTATGTGATGTAATGTTATGCCTAAATGATGTATGATGCATCAATGCAAAGTTTTAAATTTTAGCAAATTTTGGGATGTTACAAACATAACCCCCTTAAGATGAATCTCGCCCTCGAGATTCGGATTGGCCTGCAAATAGATGTGGGTGTTCTTCTCGAAGATCATCCTCCCGTTCCCAAGTTGCTTCTTCTTCGGTATGGTGGTTCCACTGGACCTTACAAAATTTGATAATCTTGGTTCATGTAACCCTTTCTGGCGTCTCCAAGATTTTGATTGGCTTATCTTCGTATGTCAGGTCGCTTTCCAACTGGACCTCTTCTAGGGGCACTGTATCTCGTAGCGGGGTTTCTGTCATCTCTGGGTGACACTTCTTAAACTGACTCACATGGAACACATTGTGAACTGCTGACAAAATTTCCGGCAATTCTAGCTCATACGCCACTTATCCTTTGTGAGAAAGTATCTTAAAGGGCCCAATGAATCGAGGAGCAAGTTTGCCATTGATCCCGAACCTCTTCACACCACGCATTGGTGACACTCGCAAATATGTCATGTCACCTATCTCATATGTGATCTCTCTCCTTTTAGAATCTGCATAACTTTTCTGTCTGGACTGCGCGATCTTCAATCTGTCCTTGATCATTCGAACCTTCTCTTCGGCTTCCTTGATTATATCAGGTCCGAATAAACTACGTTCTCCAACACCGCTCCAAAGTAGTGGTGTGGTGCATTTCCTACCGTAGAGTGCCTCAAACGGCGACATCTCCATGCTGGCCTGGTAGCTGTTGTTATAGGAAAATTCCGCGTACAACAAATTATCATCCCAACTAGACTTGTAGTCCAAAGCACAAGCCCTGAGCATATCTTCTAGAATCTGGTTTACTCTTTCCGTCTGTCCATCCGTTTGGGGGTGAAATGCTGTACTGAACTCTAATCTCGTACTCAACGACTCATGTAGTTGTTTCCAGAAATGCGAGGTAAACTGGGTACCTCTGTCAGACACAATCCTCTGGGGAATACCATGCAAACACACTATCCTCCTCATGTATATCTCTGCCAACTTAGAACTTGAGTAGGTAGTCTTTACTGGCACAAAATGGGCCACTTTTGTCAATCGATCCACTATTACCCAAATCGAATCATACCCCGACCTGGTACGCGGTAATCCTATAATGAAATCCATTCCTATATGTTCCCATTTCCAATCCGGTACAGGTAAAGGTTGCAACAAACCCGCTGGCTTCTGATGTTCAGCCTTCACTCGACTACATACATCGCACTTAGCTATATATTCTGTGATGTCTCTCTTCAGGTTATTCCACCAAAATCTTTCTTTCACATCCATATACATCTTGGTGTTTCCCGGGTGTATGGAATAAGGCGAGTTATGCGCTTCTTGCAGAATCAATTTTCTAAGATCATCATCTTGCGGCACGCAGATGCGTTTCTCAAACCACATGGTGCCTTGTTCATCTTCCAGAAATCCCTTGGCCTTTCCTTCGCTCAGGTTGACCTTGATTTCATCCATTACTTTGTCTCCCTTCTGAGCTTCCCGAATCTTATCCATCAACAAAGGTTGTACGTCCAGTGTTGCTAGGAATCCTTCGGGTATTACCTCTAATCTGAGGTCCTTAAATGCCTTACTTAAATCCTCGGGCAAATCTCCCGCTGTCAGTCCATTCACATGGACCTTACGACTCAATGCGTCAGCCACCACATTAGCCTTTTCTGGATGGTATTATAAACTCATATCATAGTCCTTAATAAGTTCCAGCCATCTTCTTTGCCTCATATTCAATTCCTTCTGGGTGAAAATATATTTCAGACTCTTATGATCTGTGAATACCTCACAACGCTTTCCCAACAGATATGGTCTCCACGTCTTTAGAGCATGCACTACTGATGCTAATTCCAGATCGTGGGTGGGATAGTTGACTTCATGTTTCTTAATCTGTCTAGAAGCATAGGAAACCACTTTCCCTCCTTGCATCAAGACACTTCCTAGTCCATGGTGCGAGGCATCACAATATACTTGGAATTCCTTCTCTATATCTGGCAAACATAAAACAGGTGTTGACACCAGCCGTTTCTTTAGTTCCTGGAAGCTTATTTCACATTCTTCAGTCCACTTAAATTTGACTTCCTTCTTCAGTAGTGAGGTCAGTGGTTTGGCAAGTTTGGAGAAGTTCTCAATAAATCTTCTATAATAACCTGCCAGTCCAAGGAAACTACGAATGTCCACCACATTCTTGGGTATCTCCCATTTTCTCACTGCTGACACCTTTTCTAGGTCTACTGCTATTCCATTCTTCGACACAACGTGTCCTAGAAAACCAACTTCTTCTAGCCAGAATTCACACTTACTGAATTTGGCATATAGTTTATGCTCTCTAAGTCTCTGTAATATAAGGTGTAAGTGTTCTTCATGTTCCTCCTGACTTTTGGAGTAAATTAGGATGTCATCAGTGAACACCACAACAAACTTATCCACAAAGTCCATAAACACCTTGTGCATCATGTTCATGAAGTACGCCGGTGCGTTGGTTAAACCAAACGGCATTATTGTATACTCATACAGTCCAAATCTGGTGGTGAATGCGGTCTTTGGGATATCTAATTCTCTTACTTTCATTTGAAAATATCCTGACCGTAAATCGATCTTAGAGAATACAAAAGCACCCTCTAGTTGGTCAAAAAGCTCATTAATTTTGGGTAGCGGGTACTTGTTCTTGCTTGTCACCTCATTGATTGCTCGGTAATCCGTGACAAGCCTTTGAGTACTATCCTTTTTCTCTACAAACAGAATGGGCGCTCCCCAAGGTGAAGAACTTGGGCGGATAAATCCTTTCTGCAGTTGCTCCTCTAGTTGCTTCTTGAGTTCTTTCAATTCAGCTACGGCCATTGGGTATGGTCTCTTAGCTATGGGTCCCGTTCCGGGAACCAAATCTATAAGGAATTCAACATCTCTATTGGGTGGCATTCCCGGTAGTTCTTCGGGAAAAACATCAGGGTATTCCATTACCACGCGAACGTCTCTCAGGCTAACCCCCTTAAGAGAATTTAGCTTAACTTTCTTCAGTTCGAACTTAGACTTGAATCTAATCTTCTTCTTTTCTGGGGTGGTAAGAGAAATGGCCCGATTTGCACAATCTAGGACTCATTCAAACTTGGCCAACCAATCCATTCCTAAGATAACATCCAAACCTTGTGTTTCTAGTATTATTAAGTTTACTGGGAAACGATGTTTGCCTATTTCCAGGGTTTGATTCCTACACTCCGACATCACTAGCATGTCTCCCCCGGGAAAACTTACTTTTACAGGATTCAGGAGGGTTTCGGTGGAAAATTTATGCTTGTCCACAAATGCTCTTGATATGAATGAATGAGATGCTCCAGTGTCAAACAAAATTAAGGCTAGGGAGGCATCGAGTAGGAACGTACCGATCACAGCATCCGGTTCGTCGTAAACTTCCTCCACATTAACGTGATTCACTTGCGCCTTCTGCACTGCATTGGATTTAGCAGCTGCTTCAGTCTTCTTTTCTGGGCATTCATTTGAGTAATGTCCTTTATTCCCAC
Source organism: Poa annua (assembly GCA_026929855.1). NCBI lineage: Eukaryota > Viridiplantae > Streptophyta > Magnoliopsida > Poales > Poaceae > Poa > Poa annua. Next base: position 108,350,361 of record CM049426.1, read on the forward strand.
ATTTGTAACAGGTCACCTGACTGATGTCTCTCTTGTGCTCATGGCCTAGGCTGTGTTATCCATTACCATTGTTGTTCCCATTATGCGAGTGATTATGACCATTGCCACTCTGTCCAATTCCTCCATATCCGGAATTTCCTACTTTATGGATATGACCGTTATGGTTGTGGCCATTCCCATTCTTGTGACTGTTGTGGCTTCCGCTGTTCTCTGGAACAAAAGGTTTCTTCTGCATCAGATTAGTGTTCTACTTATTTGCGCTGAACTTCCTTTTCCTATTCTCCTCCTTCTTGATGTTGCTATCCAGAGTAATGGCATGATCTAGCAGATCCTGGTAATTAGGGGCATAAGCCACAGACAAAGGTATCTTCAGCTCACCATTGAGTCCATTTAGGAACTTATACTTCCTTTTTGCATCGGTGTCTACATCCTCTGGAGCATAGCGTGAGAGGGAATTGAAGTCCTCCATGTACTCCCTCTGCGCACGATTTCCCTGTCTCAGGGTACGAAACTCATCCCTTTTCAGATCCATGATTCCAGTTGAGATGTGAGCATTACGGAAACCTTCTTTAAAGGCTTCCCAAGTGAGTCCATCAAGTGGGTGAGTGATCTGATATGTTTCCCACCACTGTGCCGCTGGTCCCTCTAGTAGGTGAGTAGTGAACCTTATTTTCTCCATTTCAGTACACTCGCAAGTAACTAGATCCTTGTTCACAGAGCGTAGACAATCATCGGCTACGACAGGTTCTGTAGTTGTGGAGAATTTGTTGGGTCTGAGCCTCAAGAACCTAGCAAGGCGATCAACTTGGGGAGGGGGTGGCGGTGGTGGGGGTGGTGGCGGATTGTTCTGGTTTGCCATGAACTGAGCCATCATGGTCATCAACTGTGTCTGAGCTGCCATCATTTGTTGCATCATTTCGTTGGCATTATTGTTGTTGTCAGGATCACGACGCGGACGCATCTGTATGGTTTGAGTATAGGTAAGTATAGATAGAAAGAGACTACAGAGGAAAATCTACCCATGCACAACATTATACATAACAACAGCACAACAAACAACAACCAATAAACACACTCGAAATATTTTATAAATTCAAAAATTGGAGATTTTTGATACCAAGAGAGGACATGGGTTCAACGTACTGCCTCACCACAATTTGGTAGGTCAATACAACTTCGACATGATAGGGAAAAATACTAGCAAGGTAAGGATAACTGGTGGTCTCTCTAATCAAGTTTGAAACTCCTTATGTAATTGCGGGTGTTCCCGCACTTGCGCTTCTTGCCACCCGTGGCTTCCTTGGGAGTGTCCTCTTCGGGATAGGTTATCAATAGGGGCTCTGGGACGTCAGGGGGGAGGTTCTTCTTTGCCTGGAGTTCCATTTGGCTTAGTTGCTCACACAAATGAGCACACTGCGCCTGCAAGGCCAAAATGTGGGCATCCTTCTGCGCAATCCTATCGTCTTGCAGTTCAATCTTGGTTTCAAGCTTCTTGTTCTCTTTAGTCAGCAGCTGATTTTCTTCACAAAGTATATCCTTATCTTCCTCTAAGCTTCCTTTAACGTAATGGTGAACGCGCCTTAAATCAGCCCTGTAGAAAATCTCCTGTCCCAGAAGTATATCCAGGTTATGGCAATGACCTCCGAGATCTCCATGATGCTTCTCATTCAGACCCCTAGGTGGGCGTTGAACGGGTTGTCCAATGCTATCCCTCCTGGCAAAATGTCGAAAGACGGAGTTGGGCCTGATCTCGTCATAGAACTGCTCAATGATGCGGGACAAGGTTTCCAGCATCGCCATCTCCACTTCATTCTTCCAGTTGGGGTATCTAGACCGGAAACGGATCGGCTGCGATCCAGGGGGATCAATACGAGGGAGAACTTCTGCCTCGATCTTCCAGCGACCTTCAGTATAATCTTCAGACATAATTTCTTTGCCCCTGAACACTGGCGGTATCAACCTCAAGGTCTTGGAAATATTAAGGAGTTGGTCACTAAAGTAGTACTGGTCTCCTTTCTGCGGGGATATCTCACGAGTGAAGTCCTTCATCTACAAATTTTGTGAAGAGGTAAGAATTAATGAGATGAAAGAAAAAGTTAAGAATGTACAAGGCAAGGAAAATATTATAAGAAAGGAAAAACTCTGAATAATTTTTTTAATTTTTTTTGAAATTTATTGGTTTTAAAATATTTACTTTTGGCTTTGTATCCAATCCTAGGGGTTTCGAGCCTACAGGAAACATTCGTGCTCTGATACCATCTGTAGTGCCCTTGCTTAAGAAAGCAATGGCGCATATGAATTGTGCGGAAGACTTGGATCACATAAGTCTCGCTTTTTCCAATAAGATGTAATATCACAGTACAATGTCATATTTATTATAACCGAGAACGAATGATCCAAAAACAATATTCCTTACAACTTTGCATAGCTGAAAGCGCTAGCTGAATAAATGAATAATTCACAAATTATTTCAGAGTTCATACGCAATTCTAAAGATAATCATGGAGCTACATCATCTGCATGAAGCCACTGGCAATCATGTTGGTTGTAGCTCGAAGACGACCCCCTTAATCCTCATTCGAACAATCTGCAAGGTTTAGTTGCAGCCAAGCTATAAAGGGTCAGCACAATTGAATTGTGGATGCAAGTGACTTTAATTACTAATATTCTATTAAACTATATCTATATGCTTATTTGGCTGGTGGATCTCAAGGCTATTGCGCAAAGCAAGTTTTCTCCTACTTTTGGTAAACACTTTTTGAAACAATAACTTAGACATCTAGAGACAAATCCATGTCTCCTTGTTCACCCATCAAAGTTTTATTAAGAAATTGGGATGAAGAGATTTTTAGAAGACAGCCTTGTGTAGTCACTCAAATTGTCCGATGCCGGGGACACGGCTAAGATCTTAGGTTTTAAATCTCGAGAGTGTGTGCACCTTCACCATTAGACTCAATCAACCCAAACTATCCTCTACACTCATTTAGTGAGAAGGAAAAGGAGAAGATCAAGACGACACTTTTCAGAAGTTGTCTTCCCGAGTCGACGGAGTCCACTACCCAACCTATCCCAGCTACCACCCTTGGGGCATCCGACTCAGGTTAACAACAACATACTCCATCAAGACAGAGCCCATAATGACTAATGGTTGCACTATAAGCGACTAAACGCAGTGCAACATCAAATCTCATAGCCCTGGGTGGCCTTCCACAAGTGAGCAAACTCAGGCCGCCGCAGACCCGACCCTTGAGTAGCGACTCAACTTGAAACCTCCTATATCGAACCAATCCACCCAAGCGGTAAATTAATTTAGTGGAATTTTCACTTATCACATATATCATAAAACAATCATTTTTGCAGCATGTATTTCCACTAAATTATAATAGGTGTCTAACTGGAATTTCTAAAGGGGTAACCTAACAGGTTTGCATAGCATACTATTATTCTCACAAAAATCCATCATGCATACTATTTGCAAATACTGTTTAAAAATACTAGTAATGCAATAGAATAAAAATAGTAGGTATTTTATGAAGTCACTTGCCTTGGTAGCAGGAGGAGCAACAATCACACGCAAGTCCTTCCTCTCCTTCACAATCTAGCACAAGCAGTACATAAAAATAAATACCCACACAGTATCACACAACACCAAACATAAATATGTATGCATGCATGATATGCCATGAGTATAACTAGACACACTTATCAATAATTTATATCTTCTGTAATTAAATGCATGAGATGCCATTTATAGGAATTTCTTATTTCACTTATCAATTAAATAATTGAAAACAATATAGCAAAACTTGAATTCTACAACTACAACTTTTATTTTTTTATGAAAGTTTTCAAATAAGACATATATTAATACTTCTGGACAGAGGGCAATAACCTAACACTAAAACAATTAAGTTTATTTGTAAGACATTTTTATTATTTAAGTTACGGATTTAATAGCGGTATTACTCCTCGGATAATTTCATGAATTATAATTTATCAAAAGGAAAAACAAATGATGTAGAAATAATCTACACTAGCAGGGCTATCCGTGGATATAACATTTATCAAATTTGAACTTATAGATCAAAAGTTATGCATTTTCTAAGTTTTGCATGTTTTCTGTTTTATTTATAAAATTCCTGCGAAAAAAGAAATAAAAGGGGGCTACGTGACGCGATCCTATTGGACGATACTGGTTCGCGCAGATCGCGGGCGTGAGCCGTCCGATCTAAATAAAATCGGACGCGCGGGATCGTTCCGATCTAGATCCGTTGGATCTAGATCCAATGGCCTACAATGCACGGCCAAACCGAGCGGCGCGCGTGTCACTGGAGACCACCCGACCGCGGCGACGCCACGGTCGGTGTTGCGCGCTCTCGCGTTCTAGTGAGCTACGAGACGAGCGAGATATACCGAGGCGTAGAGGGCGTCGAGGTGGAGTTGGTGGTGTAGCGTGGGTCTTCGGAGCGTCGCCATGCGCCGTGGGTTCCTCGCCGGAGATGGAGGCGGCGGCGGAGACCTTCGGTTGTGGACGGAGGCGACGTTCGGCTGTGGAAAACGTGCGTACACGATGTCACGGAGGTGCGCAAGATTGAAAAAATAAAGACTAGAAGAAAAGGGGGCGCGGGGAGAGAGGATGGCGCCGGTGGCGACGGAAATTTACCGACGGCGACGGCGGCGACGGAGCTCGGAGCTCGAGCGGCCTGGGGGCGAATAGGCTAGGGTTTCGGGCGCGGTGAGAGGTGGCGGGGGTGGAGGTTTAATAGGGGGCAGGGGGGAGCAAAACGAGCACGATCTCCGCTCGGATTTTCCGGCCGTTTCCGACTTGAACCCGAGCGCGATCTCCGACGGAGGTTGAAGAACGCTGACAGGTGGGCCCCACCTTTCAGCGAGGGGGGGGGGAGAGAAGGAGCTGCGCGGGCTGGCGGGCCGTTAGCTCACGTGCGCGGCAGATAGCGTATGGGCAGGCCCGCTCTCCAAATCTTTAAAAAAATAACTGTTTTTAAAAACAGATTTCCAAAATGATTTTTAAACCTATTCAAAACTGTTCAGAAAAAATCATAAAAATATATTTTGGAGAGGTTATTAAAAATAGAACTTTTTAATATTATACTTGCCCATTAAATAATTTGGAAAAATTATATTTATTAAGGAAGTTTAAATAAACACTTTATGGGATTATAAATTATTTAAACTTATAATTGAAGTTTTACTTAGTACTTATGTGATGTAATGTTATGCCTAAATGATGTATGATGCATGAATGCAAGGTTTTAAATTTTAGCAAATTTTGGGATGTTACAGAAGGGGTGGTGGACTCGGTGAAAAATGTGGTTCAAATGAGCTCCAAAAGGTAGGGTAAACAACCTCATTTCTAAGCATAAATGGTCGACTCGCCGAAAAATGTGATTGAAATGAGTTCCAAACGAAGGGTCGTGGACTTGCTGAAGAATGTGTTTCAAAAGAGTTACAAAGGTAGGGTAAACGGCCTCATTTCTAAGCACAAATGGTCGACTCACCGAAAAATGTGTTTGAAATGAGTTCCAAAGGAAGGGTGGTGGACTCGCTGAAAAATGTGTTTAAAATGAGCTCCAAAGGTAGGATAAACGGCCTCATTTCTAAGAAAAAATGGTCGACTTGCCGAAAAATGTGTTTCAAATGAGCTCCAAAGGTAGGGTAAACGGCCTCATTTCTAAGGAAAAATGGTCAACTCGCCAAAAAATGTGTTTCAAATGAGCTCCAAAGGTAGGTTGGTGGACTCGTTGAAAAAAGTGTTGCGAATCAGCTCCAAAGGTAGGGTAAACGGCCCCATTTCTAAGCAAAAATGCTGGACTCGCTGGAAAATGTGTTTGAAATGAGCTCCAAAGGTAGGGTAAATGCCCCATTTCTAAGGAAAAATGGTGGACTCGCTGAAAAATGTGTTCGCCGGAGCAAATTGACCCGCATATTTAAAATTCATATAGTTCTTCGTTCGGAGGAGATTACATTCCGAGCGTGCTCGTCGGAGCTCGCCGGAGATTACATACAACCTTCCAAAATCTATGTACCCTGCGCGGCCCTAACCCTAAGGAGCAAAATTAGCTCACCGGAGCTCGCAGGGTGCGGCCGCGCTGTCGCCAGAGTGCTTCACTCCTCGTCGGAGGAGTCGTCGTCGACGTAGACGATGATGTCCTTCCCCTTGCTCGAGCTCGCGTAGGCCTCCTACTCGCGGTGGAGGCGGTCTGGCTCGATTTCGACCCCCCGGCAGCGGCGATTCGCGTACGCTTGGACCTCCTCCAAGGAGCGCTTGGACGGCTTTGGTGACTGTTTCGAGGACCTCGCCGGGGACAAAGTCCTCGTGGGTCACAAAGGAGTCGAAGGCGGCAGGATCATAGATCTCAAACCCTTCCTTGTCCATGGCGACCTCGGCTGGGCTGCATGGTGACGGCGACAAGGTACACGAGCCGGACGAGGTCTCCTCGTCCGCGGGAGGTGACGGTGGCGCGAGTACGGGTGGCGCGGGTGGCGCTGGCAGGACACTGCGGAGGAGATCAAACTCCTCCGTCTCCCGCCGCAACAACGACGACGGCGGCTGGATTCCCTTCAGTGTTCACCGCCTGCTCGAGCGCTTGCGTGCTCCGTCGGCCTTGACGCAGCGGCCGCGCTCCGGGCGGAGGTGCCATGGAAGAGCGTCCATGGTAGCCGGAATCGTCGACTGGAGGGTAGGTTGGAAGTGGTCGGCGGCGAGAAATCTATGCTAACCCCACGCGTCAACCCCACGCCGACCAGACGCCCTACCCCACGCGCCGTCCCCAACAGTCAGACTAGTGCCCCAGCCCGACCAGTCAGACTAGTGCCCCGGCCCCACGTGTCGACCCCAGGAAATCCCAACCGAGCCGACAAATGAGCCGAGCCGCGCCAGGCCTACCCCACCAGTCAGGCCATGTGCGGGTCAAAGGAGGTTGACCATAGGGAGACAAGCGTTTGGGCGATATGCGAGCAAACCAGGGCACAGAACAGAGAAACAACACGGGTAGGGAACAAACCGATAAAACTCAGCTCGGTATGGCACAAAACCAATTAGCCCCGTTGTTAATGATTGCAATAAACATGCTCAAACTTCTGAAAATACTATTTCTTATAAGCATGTTAATTTTTGTGGAATGCATAGACCTTGTGGAATTAATCAAATTGAAGATGAATATTATATCCATCATAGGAATGAAAATACTAGAGGTTGATATAAAGTTTTAAGAGATCTCGGTAACACAATTTGTGCCACCTATCTTTTTATTTGTGAACTTTGTTGTGAAAAAGGTCATTTCGATTATCAATGCTCTGGTTCTAATAAAGATATTGCAGGGGACTTTTGTGATAACATGATCACTACTAATCAACATGATGAACTTACCTTATATATGGGGTGTGAAGAGATATCAAGAAAAACTTCTTTGTTAAATATGAGTGATATTGAATGATTTGTTGCATGGATGTTATCTCTACTGTGTTAATAATTGCCATGCTAACACCTACATACAAAATATTATAAAGGATGATACTTTACCAAAGTATGATAGGACTAATATGTGTTTTCATCTTAATAATGAAAGAGAGGAATTCTCCCAAGTATCTTCCATTGTCTCTAATAGTAAACCAGGTTATGTGGAGAAGCTTCCTTTCAAGCCTCTCCCTCCAAAAGAGGAAAATAAGAAGAAAAATGGAAAGAGGAAGAAGAAGAAGAGGAGGAGTAAAAGGAGAGAGGAAACGATATCTTCTCCCAAACTTGTTGCTCATGTTACAATTAATACTTATAATTATGAATTCGACGATTCTGAACTTGATGATGTACCTATACCTGTTATTTATATTAGTGATCATGATTGGGAAAAGCACACTTCTTTTGATATTGAAGATCCTTGGGATAATAATTCTGAAATGATGATGTTAATAATTGTGCACTATTAATACTATTCATGTTCCTTCCCATGATGATATAGAGAGCTCTAAGCTCGGGGATGAGGTGTTTGAAAATCCTTTTGCTACTAATGATTATATATTTGATACACCCCTTCTATTAAAAATTATTACATGTTTGCAAATAAACACACTTTAGAGGATAACTATTCTATTGCTTATGATGATACTATGCCTTCGGTCTTTGATAATTATAAAGAATACTATGACATGGGTTATAATTACAATTATCCTTTTAAAACTTGTCATAATTATAGAGAAATCACTCAAACCAATCCTTTTAATATACAACTTGTCTATCATGTTCAAGTTCTTTATGATGATCCTATTCCCCTTGTTATTAATGATAAGAACTTTTCTTATGAGGGAGATAATGATACTTTTATGCATATGGATCATGATAAGAATATTTCATGTGATGTTTATATTGTGGATTTTATCAATGATGCTACAGAAAGTTATTATGAGAGAGGAAAACACGGTTGTCAAAGTTTTCAAGTTACGAAAACACCTCTCTTTATGTTGGAAGTTTTGAAGTTCCATTTGTTTCATCTTTCTGTGATAGTTGCTTTATGTTCCAATAATTTATTCTATCACAACACTCCTTCGCATAGGAAGTGGGTTAGACTTAAATGTGTTTGATGTTTACCTCTTGATGCTCTTCTATGTTTTTCAACTCTCATTCTTATGAGAGCATCATATGAATCTTTGTGCCTAGCTCAAAGGCGTTACACAAAAGCGCTTATGGGAGACAACCCACTTTTATTTCCTGTTATTTTATTTTATTTTTCTTGCGTCAAGGACTTGTCCTACCCCTGTAGCAATTCCTTTGCATCTTTATTTTATTACAATATTGTGTCAAGTTAAAAAGTTGATGCTAAATTTTAATTTCTGCCCATAAACAGATTTCTGCTGTTCACTGTTAAATTCATTACAATTCACTGGAACGTCAGAAAAATATGCCCTTTTTTGTACATAATCCTTAGATGTATTCGCAACTCTCATTAGTTTTGAACTTTCTGATCTGAGAAAGTTAAGTGCATCGAAAATATTCGTCTTTACAGACTGTTCAGTTTTTTAACAGATTCTACCATTTATTTTACAATGCCTCTTTTGTTATTTTGATTGGATCTTTTTATCCTCTGAAGTATCAGTGGCTGAAGCTAATTTCCAGTAGGATTGGTAAAAATTGTGTTACTACAAAATATCATAATTTTTTGTGCACTAACCTCTAATGAAGTTACTCTAAGTTTGGTGTGAAGGAAGTTTTCAAGGATCAAGAGAGAAGGATGATATGATGTGATCAAGAAGATGAAAGAGCCTAAGCTTGGGGATGCCCCCGTGGGTCACCCAACCATATTTCAAGAAGACTCAAGCCTCAAAGCTTGGGGTTGCCCAAGGCATCTCCTTCATCAACAACTTATCAGGTCATCTATAGTGAAACTATATTTTAATTCTGTCACATCTAATGTGCTTTACTTGGAGCGTATGTTTTTTTTTTCTTTATCTGAATAAATTGGATCCTAGCATTGTTTTTTGGGAGAGAGACACGCTCCGCTTTTTTTTATGAATACTCCTATTCTTCACTTATATTTGTTGAGTATTCTTCTCTAGCTACTGCAATACTTTCAGCTCTTGTTTTTCATGCACCTCTTGTTCAGAGCTGTTAGTTCTCATATATTATACTATCATGTCTCATTGTTTAATACTTGGAGAGTTTATTTTTGTTTGGTTGGAAACAAAAATTGCTAATTGTGGTAGATGGTATAATGAAAAGATATACATGTTCTTGTAGATCATTGTCTTGAATTTTTTGTGATGCTTGGCAATTGTTTTGAGCTCTCAAGTAGATCATGTTTAAGCTTTTGCATCGTGTAGTTAAAACCTATTAGTGGAGAACTACCGTAAAACTTGTTGAAATTTTCTTTGCATGTTTGGTATCTCTAAGGTCTAGATATTTTCTAGTTAAAGTGTTTGAGCAACAAGGGAGACAATGTAGAGTTTAATAATGCTTGCAATATGTCTTGTATATACGTCTTGTTGTCATTGTTTTTACTTGTGTTTGCTTCAAACAACCTTGCTAGCCAAAGCCTTGTACTGAGAGGAATACTCCTCGTGCATCCAAAATCCTTGAGCCAAAACCCATGCCATTTGTGTCCACCATACCTACCTACTACATGGTATTTCCTGCCATTCCAAGCAAATACTTCATGTGCTTCCTTTCATTCAAAATTTATTATCCCATATTTGTGTCAATGTTTATTAGCTCATGAGGAAGTATGTGGTGTTACGGATATCAACCTTGTTATTTGCTTTTAGATAGACTTTCACCAACCGGACTAGTGGCATATATACCGTTTATCCATTATGTTGCAGAAAGAACTGGCAAATGGGGTGCCCGGTCCCAATTAATTACAAATTTAACCGCTGCATTCTCTTCACATTTTTTCCCTGATCTAATCAGCCAAGCAATGATACTAGTTCCAAACTATATGTGTAAACAAAGAGAAAAGAGGGATGATCTGCCCTTGGATAGAAATAACGTCCTTCATGGGAGCCGTACTTACGAAAGTCTGGTTGACAAGGGAGGTAGAGTGCCCGTTACCATTCGTTGACAACGACAAACACCGCTAAAAACTCACTTTTATGTTCTCTGTATGATTTCAAAAACCTATAAAACTATGAATCTCTAGCACATGCTTGTATCCCTGCTTCCCTCTGCGAAGGTCATATCTTTTACTTTATGTTGAGTCAGTTTACCTACTTCTTTCTATCCCCGAAGCAAACACTTGTGTCAATTGTGTACAACAATTCTTATATGTTTACTTATTGCACTTGTTATATTCCTTTGTGTTGACAACTATCTATATGATATAGATGTTCAAAGTTGAAAGCCAATGTTGAAACTTATATCTTCCTTTGTGTTGCTTCAATGCTCTTTTACTTAGATAATATTATTTTATGAGTTAACTCTTATGCAAATCTCATTGATGCTTATTTGAAAGTACTATCCATGAACCTTACAGTATTATATGATGTAGCGTACCTGCACTTAAAATATGGAAAGGTACCTGTGTATAGTGCAAATCACTGGATCGATTCGTTTGCACACACAGTTTACGATGTAATATCAAAACAAAGTATCAAATTTATTACATCGATGATCCAGACTTAAAAAATATTCTTTACAACTTGCGCAACATAAAGCTAGCACTGAAAGAGTAAACAACAGAAATACTATAGCAGTGAGTCTCCATCATCTTCATGTTGCCACATGCGAAAACATGTTGGTTGCAGACTCGAAACATTTAAACAAAACCTCACTCGTCATCTGAACAATCTACAATAAGAAAATATTGCAACAACGTGGGTCAGGTTCCATTAAAAATGGAGTCTGTCATGTGACACTATGTAGCGCCCCATCTTTAAATAAAGATGGAACACCTGTGTTATGTGCTAGTCCCTGGATCACTGCTAGCACCACAGTACAAAATATATAGTATCATTGCATAAGTATCAAAATACTACATCGAGATCCAAAAATAGCCAAGTATAGCTTTATTACAAAGTGCATAGTCATGAAGACTAGCTAAAATATTCAGAGTTCACAACGTAAATAAAAGCAATGGGCCTTCTCTTCTAGCATACGCCACGAGCAGACATGTTGGGTGTAGAATCGAGTCCAAACTTACTCCTCATCAGAATTACCTGCACATTTGAATATGCAGCCCCCGAAGGAGGTCAATACAATGAAGTATTGGCAAGTGACTATGGTGGATAAAATTATGGCAAGGCTAATTCTATATGCATATTTGGCTTAGGGGAGTTTGTAGGCTATTTTGCAGAAAGCCAGTTTTCTCCTATCTTTTGTAAAAACACTTTTGTATCTCAAAACTTGGCACCAAGGGATGAAGCCCAAGTGCACCAATAATTCGTTCCTTAGTCAAGTTTTACTTTACAAAAACCATGTTGAGATTCTTCTGTCCATCCTTGTCCAGTTGCTCGAAGTTGTCCATCACCGGGGACACGGCTGAGTACTCAGTTTGTCGACTCTGCAGAGGTTGTGCACTTTCACCTTAAGACTCAATTTGTCCGAGATATCCTATACACGCGGAGTGTATTATGGAAAGGAGAGAATTGAGACAAGAACTTTCAGAAGAAGAATGCAACCATACTAGCAAGACCCGTTCCACCTATCAATTCTACATCTGCTTGTCAAGCTGGCAGGTTGCACTCTCACAACTTAGTCGTTCTAGACAGAGCCCATTGTCAAAAGGCTGCACGGGAAGCTTCTAAACTTGGAGGGACTTAGTAATCTCTTTGTTCCTGGGTGGCCGTCCACAAGTGCACTTCTGGGTGAAAACCACCATACTCATGGCCCTAAGTAGAATAGAAATTCATCCTAGGCGAAGACAACCACAAGCATAGTCCCAAAAGCCACTCAACATAAACCAAACAACCAATTCCACCCAGAAGTGTATTCAATGTTTTAACACTTAGCAATAATTCCATAACATGATAAGTAAACTTCTTTATAGCATAGCTAAGCATCTAATGAAACTTTTGGTGGCTGCAAGGGAAGGGATGGCTACATTCTACTAGGATATTTTCAAAGTGTAGACTAACTTAGCATTCTAAGATAGTATCCAATTTTTCCCTATCATGCATACTACTCAAAAATCTACTAATAATGCATATAGAAAACATAGGATAGATGATGAGTGTCACTTGCCTTGGTAACAAAGGGAACAAGCACAACAGGAATAACAATCACAAGGACCTTCCTCCTCTTCACAATCTAAAGACAAAATAATAACACTCAATAAGCACACAAACATAACACTTAGAATATCAATACAAAAATATGTATGCATGCTTGATATGCAATGAATTTCACAAGACCAATTAATTACTATATTAAGTTCTCTGTTATTCATGCATAAAAATGAAATGATCAATATTTTAAATATTTTAATTAATCATTTAAATAATTGAACATATTTGTAGTTTTAAATTATAAAAACAATTTCTTTAAGTCTATTAGAAAGGTATCAAATAAATATCATGTTGCACTCTCTGGACAGAGGGCATTAATATCTCTGCAAAACAATTGGATTTATTTGGAGAGAAAAATTATTAATTGAGTTATTGATTTAATATCCGAGAGTTAAACAATTTAATTTCACAATTTAATATGCTATAACAGGATAAACTAATAATACCATATTAAACTACACGAGCAGAGCTACAAGTGGATATAAAATTCATCAAATTTGGATGAACAGATCAAAAGATATGATTTTTACAAGTTTGTGCTATTTTCTGTTTTTAAAACAAATCTCTGCCGAAAATAGAAAAAGAAAATGCCACGCGGCAGCAGCTGATTGGCTGGTACCGGTTCGCGCGGATCGCGCGCGCTGGACCGTGCGATCTAACTTAGATCTAACGCTCCAGATCGGCCGACGAAGCGGTATAAGTGATCTGTTCTCGCCCGTTGGATCTATTCTAAGGGTCCAGATCGGAAGGGGGAGGTCGGGCGGCGCGGCTCGCCGGCGTTTTCGCGCCCGCGGCGGCGCCATCGTCGGAAACGGTGAAATCTCACGTTCTACAGCTAGGGGAGGGGTAAAGCTCGTACCACTGGACGCGGGAGACGACGGCGGACTCGATGGCGCGACGGAGGTGGTCGGGGTGGCTCTTCCTTTCCCCTGCGAGTTCGTCGGAGGAGCGCGGCGGGTGGCGGCGTCGGGCTTCGATGGATCGATCGTCCTGATGCACAAAAACACGCCGGAGCTTGTCCGTTAGATGCGTACGATGAAGGGGAGGTGCAGAGGGGACGTGGAGGCGAAGCTCGTGTGTCGAACTCACCGGAAAACGGCAGTCCACGGCGGCGGCAATGTCGATGAAGATCTCGCGAATCCGGCGGGTTCTGTTAGGGTTTTGGACGCGGGAGGCGGAGGCGGAGGGGGGGGTTTATATATGGGCGTAGGGGACCGATTAATCCGTGCTTAAACAACGGATTTGATCCGATTTGCGTTCGAGTTCGTTAGGATTTCGGTAGAGTTCGTGCTCCAGACGACGGAGATGATGACATGTGGGACCAGGCCGTCAGCGGGAGAGGAGAGGAGGTGGGCTGCGGCGTGGGCTTCTGTACTGCGCGCGCGGCGGATAGCGAGGGAGAGAAATGGGCTTCGGCCCAGTTGGGTCGTCTCCTCCCTTTTTTTTTTTAACAAAACATTTTCTGATTTAAAACCTTTAATTCAAATTTGATTTTTAAAACTTATCAAAACATTTCAGAAAAAATCATAAAAATATGTTTTGAAAAGCTAATTAAATTTGTAACTTTTTGATATCATTTTTCTGAATAAATAAAATAATAAAATACTGATTTGTATAGAGCTCAATTAAATCTCTTAAATGAAAAGCAATTCTATTTAATATTATAATTACAATTCTATTTACTCCTTATGTGATTTCAATGTCATACTTTTATGATGCATGATGCATGAATGCAAAGTTTTAAATTTTTGAGAAATTTGGGATGTTACAGACTAACCCCCTTAAGAAGAAGCTCGCCCTCGAGCTTCGGAAAGGTCAGCAAATAGGTGTGGGTGGTCTTCTCGGAGGTCATCCTCTCGTTCCCAAGTGGCTTCGTCTTCGGTGTGATGATTCCACTGGACCTTGCAAAACTTAATGGTTTTGGTACGGGTTACTCTTTCTGCGGTCTGTAATATCTTGATGGGCTTCTCTTCGTATGTCAGATCACTCTCCAATTGTACCTCCTCGAGGGGTACTGTATCCTTTAAGGAAACTCCCATCATCTCGGGATGACATTTCTTTAACTGACTGACATGGAACACATTATGAACAGCAGACAGTACTTCAGGTAGTTCTAACTCATAGGCCACTTCACCTTTGCGAGAAAGAATTTTGAATGGTCCAATGAATCGAGGTGCTAACTTTCCTTTTATTCCAAATCTTTTCACACCCCGAAGTGGTGACACCCTTAGATAGGTTCTATCTCCCACTTCATAAGTGACTTCTCTACGCTTGGAATCTGCGTAGCTTTTCTGACGTGATTGTGCTATTTTCAATCTGTCCTTAATCAGCCTGACTTTCTCTTCAGCATCCTGTATTATATCAGGCCCAAAGAAACTCCGTTCTCCTACACCACTCCACAACAGTGGAGTTGTGCATTTCTTTCCATATAAGGCTTCAAACGGTGCCATCTCAATACTGGCTTGGTAACTATTGTTGTAGGAGAACTCAGCGTATGGCAAATTATCATCCCAACTAGATCCATAGTCGAACGCACAAGCTCTTAACATATCTTCTAAAATCTGATTCACTCTTTCAGTCTGACCATCTGTTTGCGGGTGGAAAGCCGTACTGAATTCCAATCTGGTTCCCAAGGATTCGTGCAACTGCTTCCAAAAATGAGAAGTGAACTGGGTCCCTCTATCAGACACGATACTTTTAGGAACGCCGTGAAGGCACACAATTCTCTTCATGTAAATATCAGCTAGCTTAGCACTAGTATAAGTGGTCTTCACGGGTATGAAGTGAGCTATTTTGGTTAGGCGACAAACAATAACCCAAATAGAATCATAACCCGATCTGGTCCTGGGTAGTCCAGTGATGAAGTCCATCCCAATGGAGTCCCACTTCCAATCCGGTACTTTCAAAGGTTGTAAGAGTCCTGCTGGTTTCTGATGTTCTGCCTTTACTCGACTACATACATCACACTTAGCGATGTATTCTGCTATCTCCTTCTTCAGGTTATTCCACCAAAATCTCTCCTTCACATCCATATACATCTTGGTATTTCCCGGATGAATGGAATAAGGTGTTTCATGAGCTTCTTGCAGAATTAACTTCCTAATATCAGGGTCATTGGCCACACATACACGTTTTTCAAACCACAAAATTCCCTGCTCGTCCTCATGAAATCCTTTAGCTTTTCCAGCTTCCAAATTGACTTTGATCTCTTCTATTTCCTTGTCTCCTTTTTGAGCTTCACGAATCTTGTCCATCAAAGTGGGTTGTACAACTAATGAGGTTACAAACCCTTCAGGTACTACTTCCAATCTGAGGTCCTTGAATGCCTTGCATAATTCCTCGGGTAATTCTCCCGCTGTAAGGCCATTCACATACACCTTACGACTCAGAGCATCTGCTACCACATTAGCTTTTCCCGGATGGTATTGAAGGCTCAGATCATAATCTTTAATAAGTTCCAGCCATCTTCTTTGTCTCATATTCAACTCCTTCTGTGTGAATATGTACTTCAAACTTTTGTGGTCCGTGAATACCTCGCATCTTTTTCCCATCAGGTAGGGTCTCCAAGTTTTCAGAGCATGCACTACTGATGCTAACTCGAGATCATGAGTTGGATAATTTGCTTCATGTTTCTTGAGTTGTCTAGAGGCATAAGATGCCACTCTGCCCTCCTGCATCAACACACTTCCCAAACCTTGGCGTGAAGCATCACAGTAAACTTGAAATTCCTTCTCCAAATCAGGTAAGCATAGAACTGGGGCTGAAACCAGACGTTTCTTCAACTCCTGAAAACTGGCTTCGCATGCCTCTGTCCACTCAAATTTCTTCTCCTTCTTTAATAATTCCGTCAAGGCCTTGGCAATCTTGGAGAAGTTTTCGATGAATCGTCGGTAGTACCCGGCTAGACCCAGAAAACTTCGTAATTCACCAACATTCTTCGGCGGTTTCCAATTTGTTACAGCTGAAACCTTTTCAGGATCCATTGCTATCCCTTCCTTGGACACCACATGGCCTAAAAATCCGACTTGTTCTAACCAAAACTCACACTTGCTGTACTTGGCATACAACTTATGTTCACGTAGTCTCTGTAATACCAGACTCAAGTGCTCTTCATGTTCTTTGTGACTCTTAGAGTAGATGAGAATATCATCTATGAACACTACCACAAACTTGTCCAGAAAATCCATGAACACTTTATTCATCATATTCATGAAATAGGCTGGTGCATTGGTTAATCCAAAGGGCATTACTGTGTACTCATAAGAGCCATATCTCGTAACAAATGCAGTTTTGGGTATGTCCATTTCTCTAACTTTCATTTGAAGGTACCCCGATCGAAGATCGATCTTTGAGAAAACACAAGCACCTTCCAGTTGATCAAATAGTTCATTTATCTTAGGTAACGGATACTTGTTTTTGATAGTTTGCTCATTTATATCTCTGAAATCCGTGACTAGCCTCTGGGTTTGGTCCTTCTTCTTAACAAATAAGACTGGTGCTCCCCATGGCGATGAACTTGGACGAATGAATCCTTTCTGAATATGTTCTTCTAATTGCTTCTTGAGTTCTTTCAATTCATCGACAGCCATAGGATAAGGTCTTTTAGCTATTGGCCCTGTTCCCGGCTTCAATTCGATGAGAAACTCTACATCTCTATCAGGTGGCATTCCCGGTAGTTCCTCCGGAAAAACATCTGGGTATTCCTTGACAATAAGCACATCACCAAGGCTAACCCCCTTAAGAGAATTTAGCCTAACCTTCTTAAGTTCGAAAGTTGATCGGAACTTAATCTTCCTTTTCTCTGGGGTGGTGAGGGTGATCGCTCTATTTGCACAATCTATGATTCCTTCAAAACGAGTCATCCAATCCATTCCGATGATAACATCCAATCCTTGGGTCTCTAGGATGACTAAGTCTGTCGGGAAGGTGTGTTTTCCAATAAGCAAGTCTAACTGCCTACAACCGGAATTTACTAGCATCTCTCCTGCCGGTGAACTTACCCTAATAGGTTTTCCTAGACTTTCCTCAGCTAACCCATGCTTGTTAACAAAAGCTCTTGATATGAATGAATGAGATGCTCCAGTATCAAATAAAACTAATGCTGGAAAGGAATTGAGCAAGAACGTACCAATCACAGCATCAGGTTCATCATGAACTTCTTCCACATTGATGTGGTTCACTTGCCCCTTCTGAAAAGGATTGGGCTTGGAATTTTCATCAGCCTTCCTCTCTGGGCATTCAGTTGCATAATGTCCTGTCTTCTTGCATTTGAAGCAAGTCACATTAGACAAGTTTTTCCTCCCTTCATGGTTAGGACGGTGATTACCATTCCCATGATTTTGGCCATGATGATGGTTTCCCCTGGATCCGCCATTATTTCCATTGTATCCTCCATTATTTCCTTTGTATCCTCCATTGTGGTTATGACCATGATGTTTTTGGCCACTACCAGTGTTGGAGTGATTCCAGGGTTTATGGCTACTGACTTCAGAGGCGTGTTTCTTATATGTTCCTTCAGAATGAACTTTACTTGCACTGAACTTCCTCTTCCTGTTCTCTTCCTTTCTTATGTTGTTGTCCAAGGTGATAGCTTGATCCAGCAGAGCTTGATAGTTTGGAGTATAAGCCACAGACAACGGTATCTTCAGTTCTCCCTTAAGTCCATTGAGAAATTTTTCCTTCCTTTTTGCATCAGTATCAATGTCCTCTGGTGCATACCTTGATAGCATACAGAAGTCATCCATATACTCCTTCAGAGTTCTACCACCTTGTCTCAAACTGCGAAATTCATCTTTCTTCAGATTCATTATTCCTGAGGAGATGTGAGCATTCCGGAAGCCTTCCTTGAACGCATCCCAAGTCATGCCATCCAAAGGATGAGTCACTTGATAATTCTCCCACCACAATGCTGCGGGTCCTTCCAACAAGTGTGCAGTGAACCTCACTTTTTCTGCCTCAGAACATTCACAAGTTACTAAGTCCTTGTTGACTGAGCGGAGCCAATCATCCGCCACTATTGGTTCAGAAGCATAGGAGAACTTATTAGGCCTAAGCCTTAGGAATCTGGCAAGTCTGTCCACTGGGGGTGGTGGTGGAGGTGGCGGGTTGTTGTTGTTGTTGTTGTTGTTGTTGTTGTTGGTTGCTGCAATGAACTGAGTCATCATATTCATCAACTGAGCTTGAGCGGCCATCAGTTGTTGCATGGCGTCGTCGTTGTTGGTATCACGACGAGGAGGCATCTGTAGGGGTTTTTCAGCATAGATGAGTGAAAGATAGACAGAACTAAGAGAGGAAAAATCCTACCCATGCACAAAACAATCAAGTCAACACAAACCACACTCATAAGACAACTTAAAAGAAAAGTCTACTAAGCAAAACCAAACAAGCATTCTAAGTTGATCAAATAAAACACAAAGTCTGCAAACCAACATACTAACATTGTCACACCACAAGTTGGAGATCAATGTTTTTAAAAGAACGACGAACTAAACGAGAGAGAATATGGTGGTCCAACTACTAAGTCTAAACTTCGTCCATGACGTCCCCTTCATCTTCTTCGACTTCCTCGATGACGATGCCTTCCTTCGTAAGGATCTCCTTGTAGTCATTCACCTCCTTCTCCAAGGCCTCGTTCTTCTCTTGTAACTTGGTTGTCTCACGGTGCAGAGTCTCGATTGCTTCCTTCTCTAGGGCTTCAATCTTCTCTTGTAGCATTCTCTTCTCACGGCGTAGAGTCTCGATCAAATCTCGATCAGCTTCGAACTCGACGTCGTTGCTCTGAATTTCATCCTTCAGGGTCCTGATCTCCTTGTTCTTGTCTCTAATTCTCTTTTCTTGGCTTTGGAACTTCTTCTCTTGAGCTCGGAACTTCTCCTCTTGAGCGTTGGCCACCTCTTCTTGGGCTTCAATCTTCTTTTGAGTCTCCTTGACTTGTGCCATTATTTCATCATTTTTCAACAGCTCATTGCGTCTATCTTCTTCTAGTTGCCAGAGATGAAGTTCTAAGTCTTGGAGATATGGGTACAAGGGTTCTGGTTTGTTTTTGTCTTCCTCACTAATACGGTAAGGAATCCCATGTTCGTCACGTTGGCCAAGGTGAGCAAAGTAGTGGTCTTTTAACTCTTCTTGGTATTGCAAGCAAAGACGTCCTATTAGCTCTTGCGTGACGAGATTCAGCCCTTTCTCCAGGGAGTCACTAATTGACTTGAACTGGATGTCTTCAGTCTTGGGTTCAATCTGGCGCCCTTGTTGGTAAAGGCGAATTCCCCATAAGTCTTCTCTTTTGAAGTGCTTCAGCTGGCTTGCCTTGATGATGGGTGTTGGAAGTGTCAACAGTTCTACCAACTCTAGAAGATATCTTCCAAAGCACATGTCCTTGAAGTCCTCCGCGGTTTGATAAGTGAAGAATGACATCCTTAAGTGGTAAAGGTAGAGTTTATTAGACAAGACAAAGGTAAGATAAACTAATTGTGGTGTACTTAGATACTTAGGGAAAAGAAGTTCTTTTCTAACAGGTGATCAACACTATTATCAACTCTTTTGTAAGTCGGATATTCACTATAGTGAGAGAGACAGACACCCGGCCAGCCACTTATAATTGTGGAACAGGTCTCATGTACGCGGACATGTAAGGTTAGTCCCGGGCCGCTTCATCCCACTATGCCGTTAGGATCCAACATACTTCAAGGAAGGTAATATTATGATCAAAAAGCAGGCTTAACCAATCCTAAGGGCTCGAACCTACAGGCAACACTTTGCTCTGATACCATTTTGTAGCGCCCCATCTTTAAATAAAGATGGAACACCTGTGTTATGTGCTAGTCCCTGGATCACTGCTAGCACCACAGTACAAAATATATAGTATCATTGCATAAGTATCAAAATACTACATCGAGATCCAAAAATAGCCAAGTATAGCTTTATTACAAAGTGCATAGTCATGAAGACTAGCTAAAATATTCAGAGTTCACAACGTAAATAAAAGCAATGGGCCTTCTCTTCTAGCATACGCCACGAGCAGACATGTTGGGTGTAGAATCGAGTCCAAACTTACTCCTCATCAGAATTACCTGCACATTTGAATATGCAGCCCCCGAAGGAGGTCAATACAATGAAGTATTGGCAAGTGACTATGGTGGATAAAATTATGGCAAGGCTAATTCTATATGCATATTTGGCTTAGGGGAGTTTGTAGGCTATTTTGCAGAAAGCCAGTTTTCTCCTATCTTTTGTAAAAACACTTTTGTATCTCAAAACTTGGCACCAAGGGATGAAGCCCAAGTGCACCAATAATTCGTTCCTTAGTCAAATTTTACTTTACAAAAACCATGTTGAGATTCTTCTGTCCATCCTTGTCCAGTTGCTCGAAGTTGTCCATCACCGGGGACACGGCTGAGTACTCAGTTTGTCGACTCTGCAGAGGTTGTGCACTTTCACCTTAAGACTCAATTTGTCCGAGATATCCTATACACGCGGAGTGTATTATGGAAAGGAGAGAATTGAGACAAGAACTTTCAGAAGAAGAATGCAACCATACTAGCAAGACCCGTTCCACCTATCAATTCTACATCTGCTTGTCAAGCTGACAGGTTGCACTCTCACAACTTAGTCGTTCTAGACAGAGCCCATTGTCAAAAGGCTGCACGGGAAGCTTCTAAACTTGGAGGGACTTAGTAATCTCTTTGTTCCTGGGTGGCCGTCCACAAGTGCACTTCTGGGTGAAAACCACCATACTCATGGCCCTAAGTAGAATAGAAATTCATCCTAGGCGAAGACAACCACAAGCATAGTCCCAAAAGCCACTCAACATAAACCAAACAACCAATTCCACCCAGAAGTGTATTCAATGTTTTAACACTTAGCAATAATTCCATAACATGATAAGTAAACTTCTTTATAGCATAGCTAAGCATCTAATGAAACTTTTGGTGGCTGCAAGGGAAGGGATGGCTACATTCTACTAGGATATTTTCAAAGTGTAGACTAACTTAGCATTCTAAGATAGTATCCAATTTTTCCCTATCATGCATACTACTCAAAAATCTACTAATAATGCATATAGAAAACATAGGATAGATGATGAGTGTCACTTGCCTTGGTAACAAAGGGAACAAGCACAACAGGAATAACAATCACAAGGACCTTCCTCCTCTTCACAATCTAAAGACAAAATAATAACACTCAATAAGCACACAAACATAACACTTAGAATATCAATACAAAAATATGTATGCATGCTTGATATGCAATGAATTTCACAAGACCAATTAATTACTATATTAAGTTCTCTGTTATTCATGCATAAAAATGAAATGATCAATATTTTAAATATTTTAATTAATCATTTAAATAATTGAACATATTTGTAGTTTTAAATTATAAAAACAATTTCTTTAAGTCTATTAGAAAGGTATCAAATAAATATCATGTTGCACTCTCTGGACAGAGGGCATTAATATCTCTGCAAAACAATTGGATTTATTTGGAGAGAAAAATTATTAATTGAGTTATTGATTTAATATCCGAGAGTTAAACAATTTAATTTCACAATTTAATATGCTATAACAGGATAAACTAATAATACCATATTAAACTACACGAGCAGAGCTACAAGTGGATATAAAATTCATCAAATTTGGATGAACAGATCAAAAGATATGATTTTTACAAGTTTGTGCTATTTTCTGTTTTTAAAACAAATCTCTGCCGAAAATAGAAAAAGAAAATGCCACGCGGCAGCAGCTGATTGGCTGGTACCGGTTCGCGCGGATCGCGCGCGCTGGACCGTGCGATCTAACTTAGATCTAACGCTCCAGATCGGCCGACGAAGCGGTATAAGTGATCTGTTCTCGCCCGTTGGATCTATTCTAAGGGTCCAGATCGGAAGGGGGAGGTCGGGCGGCGCGGCTCGCCGGCGTTTTCGCGCCCGCGGCGGCGCCATCGTCGGAAACGGTGAAATCTCACGTTCTACAGCTAGGGGAGGGGTAAAGCTCGTACCACTGGACGCGGGAGACGACGGCGGACTCGATGGCGCGACGGAGGTGGTCGGGGTGGCTCTTCCTTTCCCCTGCGAGTTCGTCGGAGGAGCGCGGCGGGTGGCGGCGTCGGGCTTCGATGGATCGATCGTCCTGATGCACAAAAACACGCCGGAGCTTGTCCGTTAGATGCGTACGATGAAGGGGAGGTGCAGAGGGGACGTGGAGGCGAAGCTCGTGTGTCGAACTCACTGGAAAACGGCAGTCCACGGCGGCGGCAATGTCGATGAAGATCTCGCGAATCCGGCGGGTTCTGTTAGGGTTTTGGACGCGGGAGGCGGAGGCGGAGGGGGGGGTTTATATATGGGCGTAGGGGACCGATTAATCCGTGCTTAAACAACGGATTTGATCCGATTTGCGTTCGAGTTCGTTAGGATTTCGGTAGAGTTCGTGCTCCAGACGACGGAGATGATGACATGTGGGACCAGGCCGTCAGCGGGAGAGGAGAGGAGGTGGGCTGTGGCGTGGGCTTCTGTACTGCGCGCGCGGCGGATAGCGAGGGAGAGAAATGGGCTTCGGCCCAGTTGGGTCGTCTCCTCCCTTTTTTTTTTTAACAAAACATTTTCTGATTTAAAACCTTTAATTCAAATTTGATTTTTAAAACTTATCAAAACATTTCAGAAAAAATCATAAAAATATGTTTTGAAAAGCTAATTAAATTTGTAACTTTTTGATATCATTTTTCTGAATAAATAAAATAATAAAATACTGATTTGTATAGAGCTCAATTAAATCTCTTAAATGAAAAGCAATTCTATTTAATATTATAATTACAATTCTATTTACTCCTTATGTGATTTCAATGTCATACTTTTATGATGCATGATGCATGAATGCAAAGTTTTAAATTTTTGAGAAATTTGGGATGTTACACACTATGGTGGACACTTAAGGTAATAACTCTACAAACCTATACGCATATTTGGCTGGTGGAGTTCAAGGATATTTTGCATAAAGACAATTTTTCCTAACTCTTTGGAAAACACTTTTCTTCTATTCGAGACATTCGTGGCATGACAACCACTGTCTCATTCTACCCTTGTTCACCCATCAAGTTTTAATTTTTGAATTTGGAATGGTGGAATCCTTCGTAGACGTCCGTGATCAGCTGCTCAAATTGTCCGTACCGGGGACACGGCTAAGTACTTAGTTTTACACTCTGCAGAGGTTGTGCACGTTCACCATTGTACCCATTCAACCGAAACTATCCTTTACACTCTGAAGTGATAAGGAAAAGGAGAAGAATGAGACGAGATCTTTAAGAAGCATTTTCCCTCCCACTCTGGCTTGACCCGTTCCACCTAATACCCTCTACATCTGCTTGTCAAACCAGGGCGAGTCCACGCAACTTAGTTGATCAAGCCAGAGCCCATATGGCAATGGCTGCACTGGAAGCAATCATCACTCGGAGTTCTTCAGATTCCTCTGTTCCCTGGGTGGCCATCCACAAGTGCACGTACTCTAGGAACCATAGACATGGGCATGAGTAGCCACTCAACTTGACTCCATACAACCAATCCACCCAGGAGGTTCTTTATTAACTTCGTAAAATTTAGATTTTCACAAAACAACATTTGCATAGCATCAATAATTCTACTAAGTATTGCATAGGAATCTAGACATAGGAGTAAGGAATTTCTACACAGGTCT
The DNA here is from genome assembly GCA_026929855.1 of Poa annua. Classification (NCBI taxonomy): domain Eukaryota; kingdom Viridiplantae; phylum Streptophyta; class Magnoliopsida; order Poales; family Poaceae; genus Poa; species Poa annua. The sequence goes on from CM049426.1 coordinate 108,374,774, forward strand.
AGCATAGCAATACTATCCTACACATGCTTATATAAAAATACACTAAATAATGCATATAGAAAATAGTAGGAGGTTTATGAATGTGCCACTTGCCTTTGAATGATGTCTTTGCTCACAAACTCTTTTCAACGTAACTCGAGTCTCTCCGTTCAATCTAAACAATATAGACAAGCAACAATTCAACAATCAACATAAAACACAACTACATAATGCATACAAACACATACATAATGAACAAAGTTTTAAAAAAACTTCTAAGGAAAAATATGTTTATGCATGATGTGCAAAATATTTCTAAGGACTAAAGATGTATGTTATGCAATGAAAATCTTTTAAGTTAATGCAAGGCAAATAGGTTGGTCAAAAGTGACAAAGGACTAAGGTCATAGGTTAGACAAAATAGTTTGCTATAAATCATCTTGAATAAGGACTCTAATGGCTTAGTCATGATGTGCAAAAATACTTAGAGAAAATACTAACTCTATTCTTCAAGGTGATCAACAATTATTAACAACTCTTTGTAAATTGGATACTCACTATAGTGAGAGAGACAGACACCTGGCCAGCCACTTAGGTTGTGGAACAGGTCTCATATACGTGGACATGTAAGGTTAGTCTCCAGGCCGCTTCATCTCACTATGCCGCTAGGATCCAACAAAGTTCAAGATGGTAATAACATGATCAAAAATTGTTTATGTCTAAAGTGAAAGACAAGATTAGGAAAGAGGGAAAAGATAGAAGAAGAATGTAGAATCTTCTCCTTGCTTCCTTTTCATCTTGATGTGATGACTTCATTCAATTTTGTAGACTTGATGGCTTTAAAAACTTGATGGCGTTGATAGCATCCAGGTTGGTCTTGAATATAACTTAGTCATCAAGAGGTCTAAGAGAAGAAGGGAGAAGAGAGAGAGAGAGGAAGCAAGCCTTAAAAAATATTGCTGGTTGGTCTTCATGAACTTCTTCTTGATTTTCTTCTAAGTGCTTCTACTCTTTGAAGATACTTCTGAAGTCTTGTTTTCTTCTAAGTCCTTCATTGGCCTTCTAGCTCCATGTTGAAAATCCTAAGTGTCTAAGTGCATAGCACTTTACCAAAATACTATGTTGAAAATAATCCTAACTTAGAGAAAATAATGGAGGAGTTTTCCTATGGGAAGTATAACTACAAAATTAAATATGCTATGCATGAGAGTATAACTTCTAGCTCGATTGTGTCTTGTTTTCGGCCCGGAACCTTGGACGGGAGGATTGTGGCGACGCTTACTCCGGTGAGATCCGGTCGTGCACGGGGTGCTCTAATCGCTGCACGAAACATTCGAACGCGAGCCTTAGGAGATGCGCATGAAGACGGCGGAGGGAGAGGAGAGGACCAGGGGCTCGGGGGAGGTCTCACCGTGACTGAGTCGTGAGAAACGCGGCGGCGGATGAGGTGAACTCCGGCGAGCTTTTCCGGCAGCCTAGGGGCACCTCGAGCTAGGGTTTGAGAGGGGAAAGATGCGGCAGGGGCTGGGGATTATATAGGGCAGGAGAGGGAAACAAATCCCACACGAATCGCGTCAAATTTGGAAGGAGGAATCGGGTGCGGAAATTTCGCTGACGTCACAATTAATTTTCTTTTTCTGATTTTCTATTTCTTTTATAATTTTTGATTTAAGACTCCAAAACAAGTCAAATAAATTTGTAAAAATTTGTAAAAAATCATATCTTTGCTTTAAAACATGAGTGGGTATGTTTTGAAAACTTTTTAAAATTAATAATTTTGAAATATTGGTTAAATACAAATTTAACACTTTAAGTTAAATTTAAAATTAGGGATTTAATAAATTCATGTGGGTTTAAATAAAATTTATGAAATTACCATAGTCATATATGTTTACTATTAAGTTAACTTACACTCATTATTAATGACCATTCATCTTTTATTTTTGTATAATAGTAGATTAACACCATATAAATATTTTTAAAGAAATGGGAAATATAATGGTCAATTTTAATTCAATTATATTTTGTGCACTATTATATTTTATATTATGATAAATCATTTGAAACTCCATAACAAACCTTTGGAAAGGATTATAGATTTATTTCATTTATAATATTGAATATATTCATGAAAATCATTTTATGTTTTTAAAATTAATGAAATGCCTATTTAGATAATTCATTAATCATAAAATCTATGAAGTTTTAAAGTTATAAACTATAGACTTGAAATTTACAAAACTATGTTTTGACTTCAGGTAAAAGAATAAAAACCATTTCGCAAATATACCATTTTTAAATTGTTTTGAATTTATGAATTCATGAATAGATATGGCTAAGTGGTTGAAATCAATTACTTATAAGGAAACTATTTTATTACAAGAAAATAGTTTGAAAGTTGATAAATCATTTGTCAAATTATATATTAAAGTTTAAGAAATACAATGGATAATATAATCTTGAAACAACTTTTGAAAATAATAATTATTTGATATATTAAACTTTTTCAAGATGCTTGAAGTCTTGTATAGTTGATTTTCTTATGCATTTTAATATTTTATTTTTATAAAAACAATTTTTTTAAATTTCAGTGATTTTTAAACATTCCAAAATATTGGGATGTTACAGAATACCACCCTTAAAAGGAATCTCGTCCCCGAGATTCGGAGAGGCTAGAAAGACAAAGCAAAAGTTTGGAATGATTCGGATAGCTCGAGAGGTTTTGAGAAATTAAATTTCCGACATGGAAACTTGAAAACTGGCAGGGGATGATTTTTCTGATTGGGGAGGCCAGAAAGAAAGATAGGTTGGGATCTTTGGGTTTAAGCAACTGGGTTTAAGTTTAACTGAGTGGGCTACCACCCTTAAAAGATAGTTTTGTGGTCAGTCTAGAAACTTTGTTTAATCTTGCTTACTTTTCTGATGTATAGTGTACTAAAACTCAAAATACAATGGTATATGTGGAGATACGGAAAGTTATAACGCTCACGTTTTCCACTTGATCCTTGGAGAGATTTATCCTTCTTCCACTCAGGGCAGCCACTGACATAGTGCCCTGTTACTCCGCATCTGCGGCAGGTCACGGGACTGATGATTTTCTTGTGCGAGCGGATAAGACAATTCTCCTTCATCTATTCTGGGCACTTATCAGCATAATGTCCCTTGTCCTTACATTTGTAGCAAATTACGTCGCTTAAATTCTTCTTCTTTTTAGGTGTTTCCAGGGCTAAGAGTTCTTCCAAATCTTGTTTGCCATATTCTATCTCAGTTAAAGAAGTCCAGTCTCATTTGATGTGACCATTTCGAGCTAGGTGATCTCCTTCACACTTATAGCAATACTTGGAGGTACTTTTGGATGTCTTCGGGTGTGACTTTACTCTTACATCATTTTCCATTTTGGCAGGAACTACAATCGTCCTTGGACAATGATTTGGTTCAGTGTCCTTACCAGTCTTCTTCTTTATGCAGTTCGATGAATAATGTCCTTGTTCTTTGCACTTGTATCAATTGATGTGGCTAAGATCCTTCTTGGATTTAACCTTTCGTTCTTGTTCCTCCAGGGTCTCTGTGAGAGACTGTTGCATTCCTTCCTTGGTTTGCTTGATAACTTGTTGCACCAAGGGATAATGTTGACACTGTATTGGGACATGATTTTGTTCCTTCACACAAAAAGCAAGTAACCTGAGTTGTGAGGCATCGCTTAACTAGATTTCTTGTATCACCATGGGGCCACTCATCAGGACATTCTTGGGAAGTATGTCCTATCTCTCCACAACTTTTGCATGCCTTCGGTTTGGTTATAAGACTCTCTTGATACCCACTAGGGTTTTGATCAATCTTAGGCAGGTGGTCATTGATCAAATTCCACAACTGACTCTGGTTCTCTAATAGTAGTCGCATTATTGTGTGAAAATCATTGGTATAGATATTGGGGTGAGACATCTGGTTGGTTTAGAAAATAAATGAGTTGAATTATAGGTACTATGGAGGAATTCTAATTCAATAATTTAGAGCAAGGCAACCAATATCTAACAAAATCAATCAACATGGTTCAAACACAGGCAAACACATACGTGAAAATTTCAAACTTCTTTTAAGAAATCGAACTAATCGTTTATCGAACGAAAATACACCAACGCCATGGAAATACAAAAGTGACATTACTGCCAATCCACAATTAGATAGGTAAATACATCATCGGATCTCGTTGTTCGAATGGGTAGGTGGTCTAATCTATCTTTTTCTGGAGTGCCTCGAGTTCCTCTTCTACTTCCTTGAGTTCTTCAAGATACTTCTGGGTGTTGTGAAGTCTAAAACGAAGCCTTTCTACAAGGTACTCAATAGCTCTCCATGCTGCATTTCTTGCTAAATCAAAGAATGATGTGTGAAGTATTGGGTTGGTGAACATGCGGTCACCCTTAGTCTTGTGATCATCTTCTTTGCTCCTGTATAGATGGACTTGCACCCACCAGTACTCTTGGCTTTCATCCATGAAAGGAAAATCTTTGTATACTGCTTCTCCTTCACAACCCAAGCTTTTCATGTTATCCTTAAGTGCTCTTGGAAACTCTGTCTCACATTCCAAGGTCATGGTCATCACTAGTCCCTTCTTGAGTGATTCAATGAGGGCGGTCATCTAAAGAAAACAAGAGAAGATACTTAGAAAGGAAATAATTAAGATAGTTACAAGAATGATGTTTGAAAAGTTCTTATTTTCAGCAAACTGAATGAAATAGATTTTCAACCCTATGGCCAAATCCTATTTCTACCCATACCTAAGGTTTCGAACCTACATGCAACAGAGTGCTCTGATACCATCTGTAGCGTACCTGCACTTAAAATATGGCAAGGTACCTGTGTATAGTACAAATCACTGGATCGATTCGTTTGCAGACACAGTTTACGATGTAATATCACAACAAAGTATCAATTTTATTACATCGATGGTCCAGACTTAGAAAATATTCTTTGTAACTTGCATAGCTTAAAACTAGCACTGAAAGAGTAAACAACGGAAATACAATAGCAGTGAGTCTCCATCATCTTCATGTTGCCACAGGTGAAAACATGCTGGTTGCAGACTCGAAACCTTTAAACGAAACCTCACTCGTCATCTGAACAATCTGCAATAAGAAAAATATTGCAACAACGTGGGTCAGATTCCATTAAAAATGGAGTCTGGCAAGTGACACTATGGTGGACACTTAGGGGAATAACTCTAATAACCTATATGCATATTTGGCTGGTGGAGTTCAAGGCTATTTTGCATAAAGCCAATTTTTCCTAACTATTTGGAAAACAATGTTCTTCTATTCGAGACATTCGTGGCATGACAACCACTGTCTCATTCTACCCTTGTTCACCCATCACGTTTTAATTTTTGAAGTTGGAATGGTGGAATCCTCCGTTGTCGTCTGTGATCAGCTGATCAAATCGTCCGTACCGGGGACATGGCTAAGTACTTAGTTTTACACTCTGCAGAGGTTGTGCACGTTCACCGTTGTACCCATTCAACCCAAACTATCATTTACACACTTATAGTGATAAGGAAAAGGATAAGATTGAGACGAGATCTTTCAGAAGCATTTTCCCTCCCATTCTGGCTTGAACCGTTCCACCTAACACCCTCTACATCTGCTTGTCAAGCCAGAGAGAGTCCATGCAACATAGTTGATCAAGCCAGAGCACATTGTCAATGGCTGCACTAGAAGCAATCGTCACTCGGAGTTCTTCAGATTCCTCTGTTCCTGGGTGGCCATTCACAAGTGTACGTACTCCAGGAACCATAGACATGGCATGAGTAGCCACTCAACTCGACTCCATACAACCAATCCACCCAGGAGGTTCTTTATTAACTTAGTAGAATTTAGATTTTCACAAAACAACATTTGCATAGCATCAATAATTCTACTAAGTATTGGATAAGAACCTAGACACAAGAGTAAGGAATTTCTACACAGGTCTAGCATAGCAATACTATCCTACACATGCTAATATAAAAAATACACTAAGTAATGCATATAGAAAATAGTAGGAGGTTTATGAATGTGCCACTTGCCTTTGAATGATGTCTTTGCTCACAAACTCTTTTCAACGTAACTCGAGTCTCTCCGTTCAATCTAAACAATATAGACAAGCAACAATACAACAATCAACATAAAACACAACTACACAATGCATACAAATACATACATAATGAACAAAGTTTTATAAAACTTCTAAGGAAAAATATGTTTATGCATGATGTGCAAAATATTTCTATGGACTAAAGATGTATGTTATGCAATGAAAATCTTTTAAGTTAATGTCAGGCAAATAGGTTGGTCAAAAGTGACTAAGGACTAAGGTCATAGGTTGGACAAAATAGTTTGCTATAAATCATCTTGAATAAGCACTCTAATGGCGTAGTCATGATGTGCAAAAATACTTAGAGAAAATACTAACTCTATTCTTCAAGGTTATCAACAATTATAAACAACCCTTTTTGTAAATCGGATATTCACTTTAGTGAGAGAGACAGACAGCCGGCCAACCACTTAAGTTGTGGAACAGGTTTCATGTACGTGGACATGTAAGGTTAGTCTCCATGCCGCTTCATCTCATTATGCCGCTAGGATCCAACAAACTGCAAGATGGTAATAACATGATCAAAAATTGTTTATGTCTAAAGTGAAAGACAAGATTAGGAAAGAGGGAAAAGATAGAAAGAAGAATGTAGAATCTTCTCCTTGCTTCCTTTTCTTCTTGATGTGATGACTTCATTGCAATTTTGTAGACTTGATGGCTTTGAAAACTTTATGGCGTTCATAGCATCCAGGTTGGTCTTGAATATAACTTAGTCACCAAGAGGTCTAAGAGAGGAAGGGAGAAGAGAGAGAGAGAGAGAGGAAGCAAGACTTAGAAAATATTGCTGGTTGGTGTTCATGAACTTCTTCTTCATTTTCTTCTAAGCGCTTCTTCTCTTTAAAGATACTTCTGAACTGCTGGTTGGTATCACCTAGGCTGGTCTTGGATTTAACTTAGTCTTCATGAAGTCTCAGAGAAGAAGGGAGAAAAGAAAGAGAGGAGGCAAGACTTAGAAAATATATGCTGGTTAGTCTTCATGAACTTCCTCTTGATTTTCCTCTAAGTGCTTCTACTCCTTGAAGATATTTTTGAATTCTTGATTTGGCTAAGTCCTTCATTGGCCTTCTAGATCCAGTTTGTAAATCCTAAGTGTCTAAGTGCATAGCACTTAACAAAATACTATGTTGAAAATAAAATTGACTTAGAGAAAATAATGGAGGAGTTTTCCAATGGGAAGTATAACTACAAAATAAAATATGCTATGCATGAAATGCAGTTTTTAATCACAAGAAACATCATACTAATTTTTGTGATATTTATGAAGTATGCATAAAGTTATAATTGCAATTTAATTAATTTCTATTATAGGAAAATAAAATAAAAGGGTAAATACAAGATCAAAGTTTTCTGTGATTAAATTTTTATAACAAAATTTTATAAATGGTGTAAATAGACAAAGGGGATTAAATTAAATTTATAGCAATTGGATTTACTCAAACATAATCTTTCTATCAAAAGTTATGTCAAAATATTCAAACTATTCAAATTAAACAAATAACTATTAAATCATAAAAATAATACTCAAAAATATTTTATAACAGAGGCATCATATTACAAATATTCCAAAGTCTAATTTTATTTGCAATTTTTGGAATTAAAGACTTAAAGTTATGACAAATATACTCAAATCATCCATTTTAATTTGATAATTTAAACTAAGTCAAATTTGAATTCTAAAATATCTAAAATATTCTGCATGTCAAGGGCTTTCCAAATATATAAAATTTATCAAATTTGGATAAGTGGTTAAAAAGTTATGACAATTTTAATAAGCAGGGGTGTTTCTGTAAAACTGCCATTTTAATTTTATAAAAAAATTGTTTTCCACCCTGCGCTGACGTGTCGACGACGTGGATGCTGACTTTGCGTGCTGACTCGACGTTGACTGCATCTGATCTGGATCGTCAGATCCAGATCTGACGATCCAGATCTGATCGTATCGGTTCGCTAACAGGATCTATTCGTGACCGTGGAAAATGGATCGGACGGTCACGGGGCACTTACCTGAGGGTGGCGGCGCGATTTCACCGGCGACGACGGGGATGGTGGCGGCGCGGTTCGGGCGAGGACGGGGACGGCGCTGCGGTGCCTCCCTGACCTCGAGGAGATGCCGGCGAGGTGTTGAGCGAGGTGGCGGAGAGGATGAAGGCGGCGACGTCGACTCGGGCGGGCCGGAGCGCCGTGGACGGGAGGATGGTGGCGACGCTTAGTCCGGTGAGATCCGGTCGTGCACGGGGTGCTCCAATCGCTGCACGAAACATTCGAACGCGAGCCTTAGGAGATGCGCACGAAGATGGCGGAGGGAGAGGAAAGGACCAGGGGCTCGAGGGAGGTCTCACCGTGATGGAATCATGAGAAACGCGGCGGCGGAGGAGGTGAACTCCGGCGAGCTTTTCCGGCAGCCTAGGTGCACCTCGAGCTAGGGTTTGAGAGGGGAAAGATGCGGCAGGGGCTGGGGATTATATAGGTCAGGAGAGGGAAATAAATCCCACACGAATCGCGTCAAATTTAGAAGGAGGAATCGGGTGCGGAAATATTGCTGGAGGTTGAAGATGAAGATGACGTCATCGCTGACGTCACAATTAATTTTCTTTTTCTGATTTTCTAATTCCTTTATAATTTTTGATTTAAGACTCCGAAACAAGTCAAATAAATTTCTAAAAATTTGTAAAAATCATATCTTTGCTTTAAAACATGAGTGGGTATGTTTTGAAAACTTTTTAAAATTAATAATTTTGAAATATTGGTTAAATACAAATTTAACACTTTAAGTTAAATTTAAAATTAGGGATTTAATTATTTCATGTGGGTTTAAATAAAATTTATGAAATTACCATAATCATATATGTTTACTATTAAGTTCACTTACACTCATTATTAATGACCATTCATCTTTTATTTTGGTATAATAGTAGATTAACACCATATAAATATTTTTAAAGAAATGGGAAATATAATGGATTCAATTTTAATTCAATTCTATTTTGTGCTCTATTGTATTTTATATTATGATAAATCATTTGAAACTCCATAACAAACCTTTGGAAAAAATTATATATTTATTTCATTTCTTATATTGAATATATTCATGAAAATCATTTTATGTTTTGATTATATATTAATGAAATGCCTATTTATATATTCATGAAAATCATTTTATGTTTTGACTTCAGGTAAAAGAATAAAAACCATTTCGCAAATATACCATTTTTAAATAGTTTTGAATTTATGAATTCATGAATAGATATGGCTAAGTGGTTGAAATCAATTACTTATAAGGAAACTATTTTATTACAAGAAAATAGTTTGAAAGTTGATAAATCATTTGTAAAATTATATATTAAAGTTTAAGAAATACTATGGATAATATAATCTTGAAACAACTTTTGAAAATAATGTTTATTTGAGATATTAAACTTTTTCAAGATGCTTGAAGTTTTTTATAGTTTTTTAATAAAAACAAAAGTTTTAAATTTTAGTGATTTTTAAACATTCCATAATATTGGGATGTTACATATGATCAAGATGGTGTTAAAGCATGTGACTTCAGAAATTATTATTTTTATCGTTCTTGCCTACTCGGGACGAGTAGAACTAAGCTTGGGGATGTTGATACGTCTCCAACGTATCCATAATTTCTTATGTTCCATGCTATGTTATACCATGTTATTACATGTTTTATATGCATTTTATATAGTTTATGGATTTTCTGGGACTAACCTACTAACAAGATGCCAAAGTGCCAGTTCCCTGTTTTCTGTTGTTTTTGGTTTTAGAAAAGTACTTAAGGAAATATCCGCCAAATTGGAAATAAATCAACCAGTAATTATTTTTGGAATATTTGCGTTCCAGGAAGCCGAAGAGGAGACGGAGACGATGCCCGATTGCGCCACATTGTGTCCTGGCGTGGCTCCCTCTCTGGCCGTGCCGGGAGGTGGTGTGGGCCCCACGGAGGTCCACCGCCTTCGCCCTTTCGCCTACATATACCCCTTTGGCCAAAAACCCTAGCACGTTAGAAGATTTTGACTCCACAGGTCGCGAACGCTGCCGCCATCACCGACAAGATTCGGGGGACAGAAGTCTCTGTTCCGGCACCCTACCGGGACAGGGAATTGCCCCCGGAGCCATCTCCATCGAATCGACCACCATCTCCATCGACGTTGCTGACTCCTATGATGAGGAGTGAGTAGCTCTCCCCGGGGCTGCAGGACCAACGGTAGCCATGTGGTCTATCTCTCTCTCCCATGCTGTGATCTTTTATGTGATCATGAGCTTTGTAATCTAGTTGAATATGTGATGCTACTCTTTATCTATTATGCACTCTAGAGGTTACTTTAATATGAACTCCGGGGTTAGTCACGTGTGTAATGGTGATTGTGTGTGATTCCCTTTATGACATTGTTGGTGTTGGTTTACTCCGACTTTGAGGGTGCTCTTGTAGCCCTACACAATGAATGGTGTTTGTTATCCAACATGAGAGTGTTTGAGAGTACTGTTTATTTATTTAACTTTGATGTCATTGTTGAGAATGTCAACCGGTGAAAGTAGGATCCCTAGGCCTTGTTTCTAAGCATTAAAACACCGTTTCCAACAAGTTCTGCTACATGTTTGGTTGCAGCCATTTTTATTACAGATTGCAATTACTACTTGTAATCATCCATATTAATTGTATTTCACTATCTTTTCGCATAACTAGTGCACCTATACATCTGACAAGTGTATTGGGTGTGTTGGGGACACAAGAGACTTTTTGTATCTTAATTACAGGGTTGTTTGAGAGGGTTATCTTTGACCTCTACCTCCCTGAGTTCGATATACCTTGGGTGATCCACTTAAGGGAAACTTGCTGCTGTTCTACAAACCTCTGTTCTTGGAGGCCCAACACTGTCTACAAGAATAGAGGCTTGCGTAGACATCAGCCGCATCTCCACGCCCCGATGGGCAGGAGCGCGAGTGCGAGACCAGTTCGTCTCCGGGTCAACAACGGGCGCGACCTCGACCGACGAGGGGGGGGGGGGAGGGGCGAGGGGTTGACGCGGTCGCCGAGCCGATGGTGCGACGGAGGCCGTCTGGGGAGGGGTGGATCGGTAGGCAGAACACGACGGAGTAGGAGACGATCAGGGGGGCGGCGCTGGCGCGCGACCGGCTGTGTGTCCACGCGCGCACCAATCCGAAGGTGCGCAAAGACACGCAGTTCGGGGGGCGGCCAGTCCGTTAGGGGTCAGGACACAGGCGGAGGGGGGGCGCGGCGCCGCGGGCAGACCCTGGCGTGGTGGCCTTCCTTCCGGCACCGGAGACAGACCGTCTCAAAGGTGCACTGCCTGGAGATGTGACAATCTCGCAGGCAGTTGAAGCAGCAGCCCGCGAGGTCGGGCAGGAGGTCGTCGCGGATGACGAGCGCCGGGAGCTCTGCCGGCCTGCGACGGCGCTTGACCCCTGCATGCTGCCAGCCCCCCCCCCCCCCCCCCCCCCCCAAGAGCTTCCGGGCCCTCTCGTGTGCTTAGCGTGCCAACATATGCACGATTAGATCATTCTGCAGTTCACAATAGTTGTTGAATGAACGAATTTGCTCATGCATGGTAAACGGATAATTCACCCAACATGCTCAGTTTTGTCTCGATAAGGGCAACCCGATATTCATACAACTCATCGAACACCAGGCTGGCATCACACTCACTTTCTATTATAACACTAACATTCATTATCTCCCACCTATACTCTACCGACCTAGATAAAAAACGGCGTCTCACAATCACAAACCAACGCTCCACATCTATTTGGACACTCTCTTATTTGCAAGTAGAGTTAGAGTTTGGCTCAGCAACACACTTACGAACGGTCTTCAAAAATGTCGACCAACGATAATGTATGTCAATCTTCTAGGTAGTACCCCTTTGTCGTACACATAGGCGTTGATCACATACTTTCAATCCAGTCTCTTAAATATAGGGGAGAGTTGCAACACGTTGATGTAATTGTGAGAACTGGTCATATCAAAAATGCGTGTCAAATCCACGGATCATAATTTGTAACATCCTCAAACACAACACGTTCCAACATGTCCTCCTTTGTATATCCCCTGTGAAACGAATGAACTCTTGTCGATGCTCAGGCATAAAAAAATCTCTATTTTCACCTTGTGCCATGAGCTGAGATGTATCTTATGTGTTTTGTTATCTCTGAGATAGTTTGATCCAAATACTGCTTTCACCGCCTTGCGGAACATGTAGGTGAGTTCAATGCCTCTGGAGTCAAACATACGAATATAGTCGTCGAGATATCCATATGACACCGCATAGCAGAAATGCAAATCGGAATTGATGAGAATACAATAAGTCTGGTGTGATCTTTCTTCAGTTTGAAATAATCATCATAGTGTCGAACAATATGTCCTGGAATTTTTTCCTATGCATCCTAAAGCATCGTAAAAATTCTTAATCATTGTTTGTCGGGGTCTGTCGAAAATAATAATTGAAAAGCAGCACATGACCTGTTGTCTTAAACTTGTTATTATTGGCCAACCATCGAGTCCTCAACCCTCTTCATTTGGGGGTGGCCTAGCTCCGCCTACGCAGCCAAAAGAATGGCGAGATTCAGCTGATTCTCTTCATCATCATCATCAAGGTTGAGCAACAATTAATTGGTGAAGGGATTTCTATTTTGTGTCTATTGTTTGTCGTACTCACTTTTCCCCAGCCGCTAAAACTTTCGTCACTTTTACCCTCGCTCTAGTTTGACACTTTAGTAGACGCTCGATCGGAGGGATGTCGTCAGGCCTTGACGGTTACATGCTGACAGGTGGTACTGCGTTGGGATAGGTCACTTGACCGTTACGTGGTGAAGGGTGGGGCCGGACCGGCCAAATCTTGCTCACCTGAAGCATTCCCCTCCCCGAGCCTAGAATAGTTCCCACACCGCCCCCTCTGCTCCCCCGCCGTCGTTCCCTCCTACCTTATGTCATCCTCTGCCCCCGAACCGCCCCCTCCCCCGGGTCGCGGAACCCACTTTGTGTCTGCCTCCGTTAGAACCACTCCTATCGCGGCAAATTATGCAACGACGATTGTTTACCGCTTTTGTCCATCGATCGCATAGAAAATTGGGTGGAATCGGAGGGATCTAACACATATATTCTATCTGGGTAAGCATCTTTTCACTTTGTACATTAATGGCATGCATTATTTGATCATGAAAAGGATCCATCCAGCGCTAGCATTTCGGCTTGCGGTTAAACTAGATACCAGAGTAATTCATGGTTGTGAACAAAATATCACTGAATTTTACTTCCCAGAGGTGGTTGCAACCTCCATTACTCTCAGAGAGTTCAAACTAAATATCTAGTTTATTTTAAATATTTCAACATTAGTGAGCAAAGATTGCTCCCACTAACTTGCAAAGATCGTCTAGGAATTTATCTTTGAATGCTTCTGACTATTTCGGTCAAATTCGCATCCATGTGCAACATGTGTCTAAGGGAAAGAGGGTTAAATCATTATCTGGTGGTCATGCATCATCAGGTGGCGAACATCAGGTGTCTTTTATGTTTCTGCTAGTAGTGTGCACCCCCACGCTGCTTGTAGGTCCACAACAGTATCATCTGTACCAGTGCGAGTGTATGTTAGATCGCTCATGTGATCGTCGTGGAGGACAATATAGAGCCTGACGAAGCAAGGCCTCCTTGATACGTCCAAAACGTATCTATTTTCTCTAACACTCTGGCTATTGTTTTTCCTCTAATTTGTGTGTTTTGAATGCAAATAACACAGACTAACACTGTTTTCAGCGGAATTGCCTCGGTGTCTTGTTTTTGTGGAGAAATACAGAAACTATGTCAAAGTCCATATTTTCCTAGAAAAGCCACGGAGCCAGAAGACGAGAAAGAGGGGGGCAGCGAGTCGCCCACACCACGTGGTGGTGCGGTGGGCCCTTGGCCGCGCCACCGTATGGTGTGGCTGACTCAGCTACTCCCTCGTGTCCCCCTCTCGGATATAAGCTCTCCCAGACCTAAAACAGAGAGACCCCCGACCACTTTTCCCAGAAACACGTATGTGCGCCACCGCCTCCTCGAAACTCAATTCGGAGACCAAAAGTTCCTGATCCGGCACTCCACCGGGACGAGGATTCGTAGGAGATCATCGCCATCGTCATCGCCACCAGTTCTCCATCGACCATCCGTGTTTCCCCCATCCATGTGTGAGTAATCCACCGTTGTATGCTTGAGGGGATGGTAGGGATTAGATCAGATTGTTCATGTTATAGTTGTAATATCATTAGGGCATGGTGCCTAGTATCCGTTATCGGTGTTTTACATCATTGTTGCAACTTGTTATAATTAATGCTTGTCACTAGGTCCCGAGTGCTATGATTTCAGATATGAACATATTATCGTGTCATGAGGATAATCAATGTTTTAAGATCATATCGACAAGTTGTATGCACATATTATTTTGAACATATTATCGTATCATGAGGATAATCAATGTTTTAAGATAATATCTACAAGTTGTATGCACATATTATTTTCCGGAACGTGAGGTCCCAAAGTGACAATAATTAGGACAACCGAGGAGGATGGCTGTGATGTGAGGATCACATGTGTTCACGTAGTGTTAATGCTTTGCTCCGGTACTTTATTAAACAGAGTATCTTAATTACCAATAGTTTCCCTTGAGTCCCCGCTGCAAACGGGCTAGTCGAACAAAAGATGATGTGCAAGTTTCTCATTGCGAGCACGCACAACTAAATAGGAACACATGACTAAGGTTAATTAATACATAGATGCTTTATCTTATTTATCTACAAATGCCTATGTCTTTATTATTATATGAACTATCTTATCCATGCAATTCCCATACATCCGTCCCTATGCCTACAGTATTTTAATCCTGCGGTCTACTATAACCACTATTGTTGTCTTTATTTCTCAGCTGCTATTATTTCACTACTGCTATTGCTATAAAACGGTTGTTACTGATAATCTTTGTCGAGCAAGTCTATTCATAGGTGCAGCTGAAATGAAAATTCATCTATTAAGGCTTACAAATATTCTTTTCCTCCCCTTGAGTCGAATCAATAAATTTGGGTTTTACTTCACTCGAAGACTGTTGCGATCCCATGTACTTGTGGCTCATCAAGACTATTTTCTGGCATCGTTGCCGGGGAGCATAGCTTTATTTATAAGTTCATCTAAGGGTGATATTGCTCGTTGGAATTTATTCATCATGGGAAGAGCTCGTGATGAAAAGGTTCATGTCATACCATCCACTACAAGAAAAGGTACAACTCTGAGTACCGCAGCTGCTCTTGATTCACCGTCTGTATTAAATAAACTTGTTACACCACCACAAGCTACGCACTCTGTTACTCCTTCTGAATCTAAAATTACTTATGATGATGTTTCTACTGTTCTTGATGAAACTGGTTCATTAGGTCCCTTTTCAGATGCTACAATTGCTAGATCTAAACAACTTGAAAAGGCTGAAATTCGTAATGAGAATACTCCTGTTAGCTCACCTAAGTTTACAAATAGTATTGATGATGATCTTGATGAAATATATGTGGAACTTAATGATGACTTTATTGATGAAATCAATGCTTCTAATGGTGCTAGTGCTAGGAAAAGTCTTCTTGGAAAACATGGTGTTAGATATAAATTATCTCCCGATGCTAAATTTGCTACATCTCCCATAATCATTAAAGATAAAGATTATGATTTCTCTCTTGATTTAGCACAGATAGCTATTGTTGAGAAAGAACCTTTCAGTGGAACCGAAAAATAAAGTGTTGTAGAACATATAAATGAGCTTTCTACTTTGAGTGGTATATTTTCTGATGACATAAAGAAACGCACTTACTTTGATATTAAAATATTTCCTTTCTCATTAAACGGGGAAGCTAAAACTTGGTATAAAAAATTATCTCCTGGTTCTATTACTAGTCCTATTGGTTTGCTTGATACTTTATTCCAGAAATATTTTCCTGCTAGTGCTCAACATGATGCCTTGCTAAGAATTTATAATTTTAAGAAAAATGAAGGAGAAAAAATGCCTGAGGCTTGGACACGTTTTTGCTCTGTACGTAGAGCTCAGCCTAGTCATGATTTGGAGAAAAATGATTTACTTCATATATTTTATAATAGACTAATTGTTGAATCTAGGACCTACCTGGATAGTTGTGCTAGCTGTGTTTTCAAAAAAAGAACTCCCGAAGAAGCTGAGGAACTATTGGCTAAAATAAGAAAAAAATCATGATTATTGGAATATACCTGAACCTACTCCTACGCCAACACCCAAGAAAAGAGGAATAATTGAATTAAATGATGACGTGATGAAGGAAGCGAAGAAATCTCTTAAAGAGAGGGGTATTAAATTTGAAGATGTGAAGAACTTACCTCCTATAGAAGAATTATGTAAGCCAATTCCTCCTTCTCCCATAATTGATGTACACTCTCTCCAAAGGTTTGATGATAGAGATATTCCATACTATAAACCTCCTGCTCAATGCTTAGATGAATTTGATACTTTTATTGCTAAGCAAAGTAATATTAATATGAGGATAGAGAATCAAAAATGGAAAATTCTAAAGCTATTAGTAACTTGCATGATATTGTTGATAGAAGCTCAAATGATGTTAAAATACTTATTAAACATTTTCATATGGTTCAAACTCAAATTGATCAACTTACTAAAGTGCAAAAAGATTTGTTAGCAAATGCCTCTATGGAAAAAGAAAAACATGTTTGTGAGTAACAACTAGAGGAGGTAGATCTACTCAAAATCCAATATATCCTGAGGGACATCCTGGTTTCTCTCGTATGTGCCCTGGTTTGCTCGCAAATCGGCCAGACGCTTGAATCCATTTGGTCAACCTTTTTTAACTGGTGGGGTCGGCTTGGTGGGGTCGGCCTGGCGCGGCTCGGTTGGAATTTTCTGGGGACGGCTAGTGGGCTCGTCCCTTTGACCTTAGAGCATGCATGCAGGTAGGGCCAGTGGCGGCGGAGAGCATGCATGGAGCAATATGTGCGCGTTCATGCATGTGCTCTCCACGCCTTCAATGGCGTGCCCCCTGGCCGGCAAAAAGCTGCCTCTCCGCCTACACTGCCAGCCCGGACGCACATCTGCTCCGCCGTCCTCACGTCTCTCTTGCCTACTCAGTCCTGCTCCAAGCTGAGTAGTCTGGAGCTGAATTAATGTACGATCGCCATTACTGCCGTTTAGACCGCGATGCCGTCCAGGCCGCAGATGGTATTAAAAGGAGCCATATCCTTCCCGCGTTGCGCTGACAAATCCCCTCTTCCTCTCCCAGACACCTTCGCCTAGTCCCTTATCTCTTCATGGCTCGTGGTGATGGAAGCTTCACTCTGAGCTCGAATCGCCGCCGCCACATCACCTATCCTTGGTTTCTTGAGGCGAGCAAGGGAAGCGTCATGGGGAGTGGGCAAGGGCGTGCGCGTACTCCTCCAAGTTCGAGCAGGAGGCGAGCAAGGGAAGCGGCATGGGATGGGGAGTCTCCAAGTTCAAGGGGCAGGGGCATGGCCATTGCTCCCGATCCCATTCCCTTCATCGATCTGTCCGACGAGGAGGACAAGGATGACCAGGGTATGCACTGGACCATGGCCTGGAAGGAGGAGGTAACAAAGGTGATGGACCCGGGTTTGGCCTAGGCCATGGCCGATCAGAAAGCCATGGACCTTGTCAAGCATTCCGCCGCCGAGCAGCAACGGCTCAAGATCTACTCGGAGAGCCAGGGGAAGAAGGAGGACATGTGGTCGGCGTCGAACAGCAACTCCTCAGAAGATGTCTATGCCAAGGGCAAGGGCAAGGCCGAGACGGTGGAGGTTTCCGATGACGAGGACGAGTGGTAGTCAATTTTAGTTATTAGTTGCTTTATTAAGGGCAAGTGCCAATTTAGTTATTAGTTGTTGATCTATTTTAGTAATTAGTTGATTTAGTAAGGGCAAGTGCCAATTTAGTTTTTTGGAAACATGTATGACAGTAAGGGTGGACCCCCTACTGCCTTCCCTTTTCAATATATTAATAAAGTGTCAAATATTTACATATTTACATTGTCAGTGTCCAAAAACAGAAATTAGGGTAATCAAAAGTCCGTCTGAAGCTCATTTGAGTAATCATAGTCTATCTATAATCTACTCAAATGTTGTTTACAATTTGAGTGATAAAATGGTGAAGCTTTGCCTTGGTTCTATGCTCCAGGAGTGCAAAGTAATTTACAAATCTTCTCTTCCAGGAGTCTTGAGTGTAAGGTATGGCATTAAAAATGAGGTCATTTCTTTCCTTCCAGATGCTCCGTGCTCCAGTGAGGAAAATTTCCATGAACATTGGTGGCTGAAACAAAGCTTTTGCTATTAGTTATTAGTTGTTGATTTATTTTAGTTATTAGTTGCTTTATTAAGGGCAATCGCCTTGTGCTTGACGTTTCCAATTGTGTGTGTAAATCCACTTCAATTTGCAAATTTATTGGCGAGTCCACCATTTTTGCTTAGAAATGAGGCCGTTTACCCTACCTTCGGAGCTCATTTGAAACACATTTTCCAACGAGTATACCATTTTTGCTAAGAAATGGGTCCGTTTACCCTACCTTTGGAGCTCATTTGAAACACATTTGCGCGGCGACTCCACCATTTTTGCTTAGAAATGGTGTCGTTTACCCTACCTTTGGACCTCATTTGAAACACATTTTTCAGCGAGTCCAAGCTCATTTGAAAATTTATATGGATTCAAGCCAGATTTGAGAAGCAAGCTTATGACTATCTCCATTTGGTTTGCCAAAATGCCGATTTGGTTATGACGGGTAACAGCCAAAATCCGCATTTGATGCGCCAAAATACCCATTTGGTGTCACTGAGGCAAATGGGGGTGGGCGAGCCAAAATTAAGGTGTCAAGTGGGATCCCACCATTGTCCCACTTTTAGTTCATTTGTGAATTTTTAGTTCAAATTTTGATCCAAATTTTATATTAGAAATCCTCAAATGAATTAGAAGTGGGATGTTGGTGGGATCCCACTTGCATCTCTAGCCAAAATCCCCGTTGGGTCCACTCGTCAGCGGGTGTACAACCCTTGTCTTACGCGCGTGTCCAATCAGATCGCAGAATGAGCTTCTTGCGGATCGCCTGCAGATTACCTCTGGAGAAAATCGGACGGCTGCATATTCCTTCTAGAGGAAGTCAGACGGCTGCAGTTTGATAAACATTTGAAATGAGCTTTAAATATTCAAAAAAAGGAAAATCCTGCGCACATAGTCTTCTTATGTCATATACTAACGACTCAAGTTGAAAAACATGGTCTACAAACATTCAAAAGGAGAAGGGCGTGGAGATCATGTGATATTGGATAACTCAAACTATGAGGTCCAAGGTTGGAGAGAAGTGGTTTTGTAATTGCAACATGAAATTTTCAAAAACCTCACAAAAGCTTTGTTTTGGAGTGACTAAGAAGGATCCCTGCTTAGTTTTATTTTCATGTTTTAAACTTGTTTAAATGTTGTCAAACTTTGGTTTGACCGAATTTGAAATAACCATAATAAATTAAAAAATTATCGAAAAATTGAAAAACCGACGCACATGGTCTTAATATGTCATATACTAAGGACTCAACTTGAAAAACATGGTCTACATACATTTAAATGAGAAGGGCATGGATCTCATGTGATATCGCATATCTCAAATGTGCAAATGAGAATTGCAACATGATAATTTCAAAATACTCACGAAAGTATCATCTAGGAGTGACTAAGAATGGTCTAGGCCTAGTTCGCGCACAAATTTTACACAAATGTGCGCCTATTCGCGCCCAGAGCACGCCGGGCACGATCTGAGCGCGTCCAGAGTGCGCACTTAAGGTGTTCGACAGAGGTACAATAACAAATATTTAAATGATTCAAGCTGATAAACAAGGTCTACACATGTAACTACATAGAGCGTGGATTGTGGGTGCAAGTTTACGTCTAGTTCGTGTCTAGATTGCGCTTGCTGTGTTGATACGGATGCACCGATACGTGTAGTTCACGTCCAGTTCGTGTCCGGATATTTGCACATAAAAATAAAATTAATCGCATCAGTTCTCGCAACAAATGCTTCTGATACGTGTAGATGTCTAACAACGTCTTGTCTCCAACTGCAACTGCAGTAAATTTGACCAAAAAGACGACGCACATCAACTGTTCGACAGTTGTACTCGACACCGTCTAGGGGCACCAGATGACGTGGTAAACATTACATGCATGTCACTTCGACAAGACGTGAAGCGTGGTCACACTATGTCATCATTGCGAATAAAATCCCAATGCCCATTGTGTTGTCATGTTACACTGCATTGGCAAGAAAACCAAGAGATGTGCCTGTTCAGTGCCCAAGCGTGGTTATCGACTTACACACCGGCGGCAGTGAATTCATCACGAGCAGTTATCCCTTCACTAATAAAATCCCAACACGCATTGGCATTCCTGTTCACTCGCTCTTCTCTCCATTCTCTCTTCTCTGTGAAAAACCCTGATGCACACGGTGGGTGTGTTGTTGGGAGACCCCAAGAGGAAGGTGTGAAGTAGTGCAGCAGCAAGTTTTCCTCAGTATGAAACCAAGGTTATCGAACCAGTAGGAGATGAAGGATTACCTTGAGGTGTCAAGGCGCCAGAAAAATGCTGGTGCTAAGTTGACGTGGAGCCTGCACACAAACAATCAAGATATTTTGCCCCAACTTAACAATGAGGTTGTCAGTCTCACCGGCTTGCTGTAACAAAGGATTAAACATATATGTGGAAGAAAGAGTGATGTTTGCAGAAAGTAACAGGTTTCCAATTGTGGTTTTATCAAATGAATGAGAAGAACCGGGGTCCACAGTTCACTAGTGGTGTCTCTCGATAAATAATAATAAAATTCATCCATTCGTGGTAAACAAATTACAGCTAGGCAATTGACAGAATAATGATGAGCAACCCAATGCATATACTAATGATACGGTGTCTAGTGTGAGATTCATTCGGGCATTACAACAATATACATAGACCGTTCCAACCGCATCTATGACCAAAAATCCACCTTCCGGTTAACGTCTGCACCCCTTTCAGTATTAAGTTGCATGCAACATATTATCGCCTTAAGCACTGTGTGTAAAGTAAGTAAGTAACATTATCCTTAGACAAAGTACTACTATTTTATCCCTAGTAGCAATATCACATCTACAACCTTAGAGCTTTCTATCACTGCCCCAGATTAAATAGAGACATGAACCTACTATCGAGCATAAATACCCCCTCTTGGAGTTACAAGCATCTACTTGGCCAGAGCATACACAAGTAACGGAGAGCATGCAAGATCATTAAATAGCACACACATGATATTATGGAGCAATAACTTTAGTACTCAATATTCATCGGATCTCAGCAAACACAACATGGAGAATTACATAAAGATGATCTTGATCATGATAGGTAGCTCACAAGTTCTAAACATGATAGCACAAGAGGAGAAGACAACCATATAGCTACTGCTATGGACCCGTAGTACAAGGTAGACTACTCACGCATCAGTCCGGAGGCGGTCATGGCGACATAGAGACCTCCGCGGACGATTCCCCCTCCCTGCAGGGTGCCGGGGAGCAGTTCTGATCTCTCCCGAAGTGGTGACGTCGAAGGTGGCGACTCGGGACCCGTGGAGGAATAAGTGAATAACCGTCTGGAGTTTTTAGGTCAGGGGGGTTTATATGGGCGAAAGACCTAGGTCGGTGGGCGCCCGAGGCGATGTGGGCCCCTCGGGGTCCGTCTTCGTCTCGTCTTTGGTTTTTCGGGTCGCAAATATTCCAAAAATAAATACTAGTTGGCTCATTTCCAATTTGGCGGATATTTCCTTAAAAGCTTTTAAAAAACAGCAGAAAATAGGGAACTGGCACTTTGGCATCTTGTTAATAGGTTAGTCCCAGAAAATGCATAAAACTATATAAAATGCATATAAAACATGTAATAACATCATACAACATAGCATGGAACACAAGAAATTATGGATACGTTGGAGACCTATCAACATCCCCAAGCTTAGTTCTACTCGTCCCGAGTAGGCAAGAAGGACAAAAGAAGAATAATTTCTAAAGTGACATGCTTATACAGAATCTTGATCATGTAATTCATTGTAAGGCATGTAAAATCAAATTAAATGAATATGGACTGTAGTTTATATTGATATCAAATGAGTAATGAACAAACAAGTAGGTGAAGCAAGCAAAGCTTTCAATAATATAGTACTAGATAGCAATCAACTGTGCAAAGTAGATATTAAAGATGATTTGAGCTTCAAGCACAACAATATAATCATCTAATGCTTCCAACAAATATGACAACTTTATGAAAGGATCAAGTCAAGTAATAGCAATATGCACATAGAAGATCAATATATTATTTTTTCAAAGAAACAAGCAAGCGTTCAACGTTGGTTCTTGGCACCAGGATGTTATGGCTAAGAGAATGTTAACGGAGTTTTGGAAAGCCAACGGAAGAAAGACTCACAAAGCTATAGCTGATCATTAGAGAAGAGAAAGTCATACAATCGAAGCTATGCAAGGAGTAGTGATTGCCATACAACGGATGCACAATGAGCTATAAGTATATGAAACCTCTCTAATGGAACTAGTGGGGGTGCATCCAACTTGCTTGCTCACGAAGACCTAGAGCACGTTTGAGGATGCTCATCACTGGAATATACAAGCCAAGTTCTATAGTGTAAAGTTCCCCACATAGTTGTGCAACTAAGACATGAAAACTCTCTCATATAGAGTAAAGGTGCTCAACATGAGCACAAATGATGATCACAAATGATATGGTGCTATAGCATGAGCACAAGTGATGAGTACATATGATATGGTGCTGTAACATAAGCACAAGTGTGTGATAAAGAATAGTAATGCTGCCCCCCGTTTATTCTTTCTTTCTTTTTTCCTTTTCACTTTTTTCTTTTTTTTCCTTTTTCTGTCTCTCTTTTCGATGACCTCCATGGCTCTTTTCAATTTTAGGGGCAAGCATCCTAATATGTTACATGATATATGACAACACACTAATCATGATAAAACAACATACTGATGATACAAGTAACTAATATGAATGTGCCATAAGAATACATATGACAACGGCGCCTCTGCCAGTGTAGCAGGTTATGCAGTGCTCTAGCGTAACATGGGTAAAACCACACATCATCTGGTGAAACACTCAAAGCAATAAACAAGTAAGGAATGACAACAAGTCATGGAATGTAAGATGGATGTTGCATGACAATATATCTCGGAACAACTATGAAAATGCTGTAGTAGGTAGGTATGGTGGATGTTTTGAGGAAAATGTTTGGCTTATGTGTAGGAGAAAAAGATGAAGATCTCCCACGAGTTTGGATGTACCCGCAAAAAATGCACCAACTATCAATGTGAGAAAGGGCAAAGCAAAGTACCGAAGAGGCTAGCAATATGGTGGTGGAAGTGTCATGAAAACCGCAGTTTTAGAACTCACGAGTTAAAAGATTCCAAAAATATGTTCATGCAAGGCATAATGAAATATACTCCTAGGGGTGTTGTGGCAAATGAACAAGTCACTGTTGGGGACCCGACCATAGCGCATAACATAAAGACATTACGGTTGCCTTAGGCAAAAAGAAGTCATATACCATTATGCAATCAACTGGAAATTTAAGTGTGGCACAATTTTCAAGTTTCTTTAGGCCAACCATTTAATCATTCCACTTTACTAGACCACCATGCTTACCATTAAGGAAATTAATATCTCAAAACAACATCAATGATTCAAGTGACACAATTAATGACCTTCAAGATTAATGTACCATTTAATTATACCATCTACCACATTTAGCATTTTCTGTTCTCAACCAAACACCAATCAACTTATTTAAAAGATAAACTCTCCATGTAATTAAACAATGAGATATGAGATTATAATATAGCAAAGCTAACAGCTCTACAAGAGATGCATGAAAAAAAGAGCTAAAGAGCAAACGATAACAAAAGACGAATACTCAACGAATATAAGTGAAGAATACGATTATTCATATAAAAAAGTGGAGCGTGTCTCTCTCCCACACAAAAGAATGCTAGGATCCATATTTTTTCAGAGAATGAAAATAACAAAAAAAACAGACGCTTCAAGATAAGCACATAAGATGTGACGGAATTAAAATATAGTTTCACAAGAAAGGACCTGATAGTTTGTCAATGAAGAAGGGGTGCCTTGGGCATCCCCAAGCTTTGACGCTTGAGTCTTTTTGAATTATATTGGGGTGAACCACCGGGGAATCCCCAAGCTTTGGCTTTACTATCCTCTTGATCACATTGTATCATCCTCTTCTTTTGATCCTTGAAAACTTCCTCCACACCAAACTTAGAGTAACTTCATAAGAGGGTTAGTGTACAAAAAAATATGATATTCTGTGCGAACACAATTTCTTCCATTGTTACTGGATATTAGCTACAGCCACTGATACTTAAAAGGATAAAAAGATCCAATCAAATAGCAAAAGATGCATTGCAAAAGAAAATGGCAGAATCTGTCAAAAACAGAACAATCCATAAATACGATTTTTTTTTAGTCCCTTAACTTGATCAGATCAGAAAACTCAAAGCTAATGAAAGTTGCGTATACATCTGAGGATTATGCACAAAAAGGGCAGATTTTTCTGACGTTCCAGTGAATTGATATAATTTTTACGGTGCACAGCAGAAATCTTTGTCAGCACAGGAATTGAATTTTAACATCAACTTTCAACTAGAGTCTTAACTTGACACAACATTGCAATAAAGATAAGATACAAAGGAATTGTTACAGAGGTAGGCATGTTCGTTGACACAAGAAAAACAAAATAAAATAACAGAAATAAAAGTGGGTTGTCTCCCATAAGCGCTTTTGTTTAACGCCTTTGAGCTAGGCACAAAGTGAAACTCAAGTATTATCAAGAGACGAAGCATCAACACCATAATTTGAACGAACAATAGAATCAAAAGGTAACTTCATTATTTTTCTAGGTAAGTGTTCCATACCTTTCTTGAGTGGGAATTGGTACTTGATGGTACCTTCTTTCATATCAATAATTGCACCCACAGTTCTCAGAAAGGGTCTTCCCAACACATTTGGACAAGAAGGATTGCATTCATTGTCCAAGACAATAAAATCAACGGGGACCAGGTTATTATTAACCATAATAGGAATATAATTGATCCTCCCCAAAGGTTTCTTCAAAGCATTGTCAGCAAGAAAAACATCCAAATAACAATGTTCCAATGGTGGCAAGTCAAACATATCATAGAGCTTTTTAGGCATAACAGAAATACTTGCACCAAGGTCACACAAAGTATTGCAATCAAATTTATCTACTTTCATCTTAATGATGGGCTCCCAGCTATCTTCTAACTTCCTAGGGATAGAAGCTTCAAGTTTTATTTATCTTCCCTAGGTTTTATGAGAGCATTCGTAATATGAGCTGTAAAAGACAAATTAAGAGAGCTAGCATTAGGACTTGTGGCCAATTTTTGCAAGAACTTAATAACTTCAGAGATATTACAATTATCAAAATCAAAATTATTATCATCAAAGCAAACCGAACCACTTTCTCTCACGTTCTTAAAAATTTCAGCACTTTAATCAATTCTAGTTTCAGCAGTTCTGGGCAATTTAAATTTTTTGGGTGAAGTAGAGGAGACATTTGCAAACCCAACTATGTTACCATGGATAGTAGGAGGGTTACTAACATGTGATACACCATTATTTTCAGAGGTAGTAATAGTAAAAACTTTAACAATATTAGCCTCTTTCTCTAGTTCTCTCTCTCTCTCTCTTTCCCATCTAGCACGTAATTGAGCCATTGATCTAACATTTTCATCAATTTGAATTTGGATGGCATTGATTTTATCAAAGGGATTAACCTCTTTAGTTTCAGTAGGCATGATTTTAGATTTTATAAGATCAAGATCAAGGACAAGACTATCAACTTTAGACGCAAGAATATCAATTTTCCCATGCTTTTCCTCAACAGATTTATTAAACAAAGCTTGTGTAGTGATAAAATCTTTTAGCATGGTTTCAAGTTGAGAGGTGGTAGTCCTATTGCTGTTATAAGAATTACCATACGAGTTGCCATTATTAGGAGGATAGGGCTTATAGTTGTTGTTACCATAGTTGTTCCTGTAGGCATTATTGTTAAAAGTGTTGCTTTTAATAAGGTTTACATCAACATGCTCTTCTTGTGCAACTAAGGAAGCTAAAGGAACATTATTGGGATCAATATGGGATTTACCACTAGCAAGCATAGACATAATAATATCAATCTTTTCACTCAAAGAGGAGGTTTCTTCAACAAAATTTACCTTCTTACCTTGAGGTGTGCTCTCCGTATGCCATTCAGAATAATTCACCATCATATCATCCAAGAGTTTTGATGCATCCCCCAAAGTGATGGACATAAAGGTACCTCCCGGAGCTGAATCCAATAAGTTTCTTGAAGAAAAATTCAGTCCTGCATAAAAGTTTTGGATGATCATCCAAGCAGTTAGTCCATGGGTTGGGCAATTCTTTATCTTAGATTTCATTTTTTTCCCAGCTTGAGCAACATGTTCAATATCAAGTTGTTTAAAATTCATGATGCTACTTCTTAGAGAAATAATCTTAGCAGGAGGATAGTATTTTCCAATGAAAGCATCTTTGCATTTAACCCATGAATCAATACTATTCCTAGGCAATGAAAGCAACCATTCTTTAGCTCTTCCTCTCAAAGAGAAAGGAAATAATTTCAGTTTTATAATATCACCATCTATATCTTTATATTTTTGCATTTCACTTAATTCAACAAAGTTATTTAGATGGGCAACAGCATCATCAGAACTAACAACAGAGAATTGCTCTCTCATAACAAGATTCAATAAAGCAGGTTTAATTTCAAAGAACTCAGCTTTAGATGCATGTGGAGCAATAGGTGTGCATATAAAATCATTATTGTTGGTGCTTGTAAAGTCACACAACTTAGTGTTTTCAGCGGAACCCATTTTAGCAAATTACTTAACAAACCAAAACAACAATAAAAGAGAAATATTTAACAAAACCAAAATAATCAAAACAACAAAACTGAAAATAAAATACTAAACTGAAATAAGAAAAGAAACAAAACTGAAAATAAAATTGCAAACCGAAATATAAAATGTAATGCAAGTAACTTTTTTTTGTATTTTTGATATTAAGCAAACAAGACAGTAATAAAAATAAACTAAGCAAGACAATAACAAAATAAAAAGATTGGATATGCGAAAACTCCCCTCGTGAAGGAATGCTTATCTCCCCGGCAACGGCGCCAGAAAAATGCTTGATGCACACGGTGGGTGTGTTGTTGGGAGACC
This sequence comes from Poa annua, assembly GCA_026929855.1. Classification (NCBI taxonomy): domain Eukaryota; kingdom Viridiplantae; phylum Streptophyta; class Magnoliopsida; order Poales; family Poaceae; genus Poa; species Poa annua. Next base: position 108,402,264 of record CM049426.1, read on the forward strand.
CCAAGAGGAAGGTGTGAAGTAGTGCAGCAGCAAGTTTCCCTTAGTATGAAACCAAGGTTATCGAACCAGTAGGAGATGAATGTGAGGACCCCTCTGACTAACCGTCAGAGATGCCCATGTTATGTAAATAGATCACGATCCCAATGATCAGTGCATCGCGATCACATAACCAACATGGTATACAAAGTAACATCATACAACTCGAATAGTATAAGACTTACATAAATAATGGTCTCATGACCAAGCCTGCAAACATCGTCGCACTTGACGAATATTTACTAAGGTTCAGCGGAAGGTTCGGCTAGCGTCGACCCTCGTCACGTCCTGACACATTCCCACAGAGCAGTTGAGCGGGTCACTCAGTTGGCGTAGTCGTCGGCGTACTCCTCCTTCTTGTCGTACATCTTCTCATTTCAACCTGGACGTTTGAATATCCAGGGACACAGCCATATGAGTACATTTACGTACTCGCAAGACCACCTCTAGGCTTAAGTTTTCATGATAACGCAAGAAAACACTTTTCGAAAACTGGGATAGCTGCTATATATGACTATAGGGATTAGTTTTCAAATACCATGATTTTAGACATAGAGAATACGACATCTCTATATCTTTGTTGAAGAAAAACATTTAGAGATAGAATTCTCTTCTCTTAGATATAGCAAGGACATATCCAAGTTCAAAACTTTCTTTTGTAAAACCTTTAAAAGCACTAGGATGGGGATACCCCTTTTTCCTTCCTTGAGATCAGACTGATTGTCTCCCCGAGAACAATCATCCTCACCCAAATTCCGTACCTCCCAGGTACCACTTTATGCCTCCTTGTTTTCCCCCGGAAAACCTTTACTTTCCTGTTTTTAAGAACCAAAATGCCCATACGCCTAGATCAGTGGCCTTTCCAACCATCCATGACCGCGGACGCGGCTATTTGAATAGATTTACACTCTGCAGAGGTTGCACACTTTACCCACACCTATCGGTCATTCCGCCGTGTCTGCCACGGCCCGTCATACAACAGCATGCGGCGGTCCGGATAACACGATCAAAACTTTCCACTATGACCACCCTAGTATCGGGGCCTCCCGGTAGGTTTGTTCTCCTCGGCACCGTGTGCTCCACTAGACCTCTCGATCTTTCCTCGGGACGCCACACCGCCACGTCAGGAGACCCACCGTAATCCTCCGGCTGTTGGTCCTCAACAGTGTATTGTCTCTTCCGGACGACAACCCGGCTTCGAGGGCCCAGCCCTTATAGAAAGTATGAGAGCCCCAACACTAGAACATACAAGCTTCCGGCTAAGCCCTACCCATGTCAGGTAGTGTGGTTGCACGGGTTAATTGTTCGAGCGACTGTTAGGGCAGTACTTTGTTTTTCAAAAACAACTTCCAATCCTCCGACTACTCCCAGCAGCTCGGGTTTTCGCAAACATTCCTGATTGCTCCCAGCAACTCGGGTTTTAATAAAACACTTGCTCGCCGATTGCTCCCAACAGCTCGGGTTTTCCTCCATAAAACAATTTTATCAAAAAGGTTCCCATCCTATAGTTTTGAGGTAAGTAGATGAAGGTAGACTGCTAGAAAACTTAATCTTTTTGATGGAGCCTTCAACAACAAGGCTCACCAAATAAACTCTTTTTGTAACTCCTATAGTATTCTAGTAGATAACTTTGGCCAAACAATATTTTGTAAAATAGTTTTCGGGTGGCAAGGTGCCACAAAAGAATTAAAACATGCATTATTTTATTTTGAAAACAAAACATGCTTGATAAAATAATAGGATTCATAATAGTGATGAGGTGGGCTTGCCTGGCTCAGCAATACGCTATTGGTCTTGATCTTGATGTTCCTCCAGTTCATTCCTCACTTCCCGTTCCTTCCCGATCGTATCTAACGTCGTAAACAGGAAAAGGAACAACACTCAGAATACAAGACAATGTCACAAGGACATAACAAACATCAAGCATTGTACCAGACACTGAGATACAAACAGAAGCAAACAACTCCTATAACTATACAACAACATTCAACAAAGTTCATAGAGCTAAGACAACAACAGATTTTCCTAAGAAAATATACACAACAACTCTGTGTATTTAAAAAGGTAGTTCTACATAACACTAAAACGACACATCATTTAGGGTTATTATAACACTTAACAAGAGTTGTTTTATTAGTTTTCAGGAAATACTTCAGACAAAAGTATCTTAATAGTTTAGGAAATACTTCAGACAAAAGTATCTAATGGTTTAGGAAATACTTCAGACAAAAGTATCTTAACACACAAGCAAGTATTAATAATAACACAAGCATTGAGCACACTCACATGCAAACATGTTACTAGCTCAAGAAACATCTACTATCAAGTAACTAAGCGACAAACAATGGTAACACCACTATCCAAACTAGTTTATACCTAAGAGCTAAAATGGTGCACTAGACCGATTTAACAAGACACCACAATTAAGGTCACTTCAACCAGTAAACAAACAATCACATGGCAACCAAGTGTTGACATAATCTGAAATAAGAAAGTCATATATTAAGCATTTCAAAACACAAGGAACTACTGGATAAAATTTAACACCAAACACTCATTCACATGCATAACACACAAATGAAACTAGTGCAACTCCTAGGAAACAAGATGAACTACGTGAAACTCAACAGTGAATGTGCTAACAATACTTTTAGGAAATTCATTAGGGTGATTAAAGGATAACCTAAGTTTCTGTACTTGAGAGTAACTAAGCACATCAATACATGACAATTCAAGTAAAACAGGGAATTAACTTAATACATTTATTGGATAAATAAGATGATATTTAAAGAGATAAAACATAACACACAAACATACCCACAAGCAGAGCATATAAACACAATTGTGTTATTATTAGGGTACAACGTGAATAATGCTAAACATAAGTAAACAATGCACCACACATTATAAAAGTCGTTCAATAAAGTAATTATTATTGAGTTAAGGTTCTTATCCTGAAAAGATGATTGGTAATGTTTATACAATTCACATTTGTTGAGAACAAATGATTAACATCTAAGACTCCTATTAGCCAAATGTTGCTGCTTTGGGAGATAAGTTATAACTCCAATAATATTGTTCAGAAAAATAAGTTCTTCTACCACAGTACACCTAGTAGCTATAGGAAGCTAGGGAAATTGGATTTGCATCAAAAGTTATTACTGAACATGAGTTAAAAATCATACAAATGCTACTGGTCTCAAAACCAAAAATATTGTAGCTTTAGTTTTAGGAATTTCCTGTATGAAAGGTTAATTTATATGGATAGGTATTTCCTTAATCTTTCTTTAGAAATTGGATTCACTCAATTTGGACACTCCCATCTCCATATATTTCAGTTTTAGTGGAATACATACATTTTACCTTCAATGGTGTACATCATAAGTTATAAATTATTGTTACACAAACTCAACGTTTCATGCTTAGGAAAACACATAAGTATCCAACAAAATTACTCTTAATTTATTTTTACAAACATATATAGCACCAAACATTAAAATCAAACACATGCAATTAACAGAAAATAAAAATATTCTTTTTCTACTATAATAACCTACTGTTTTAGCAAATAATCTACCAAGAGCAAAATATAAGATGAAAAATTCTACCAAGCTAGTATATGATAGCTAATACCAATATCTACCACATTCAATTGGATTTACTCCAAAAAGTATTTTTAAAAAGGATTTAAAATTCTTCAAATAGCTACTGATGTCATTTTTAAACTTTATAGAACTTTATGTAGACACATATCCTGCATGCAAAGATTATAGATATAGGTAGGTATTCTCCTAAGCTTTCCATAGAACTAAAGTTTGCTAATTTTGGAACTATAAAACTCAAGTTATTTAGTAAATGGTGCAAAAACATATTTCAAAACATATTTTTGAGAAAGGCCAGTGCCATATGGTTAAGAAAACACATAGCTATGCTACAAAATTTATTTCAAAACATTTGCATGAACAAATCTCCCACAAATGAATTAAAGCTGAGCTATCAATTATCTGGAAATTAACAGGGGAAAATCTTTTAAAGGAAAAAGGTTAGACGGGCTGGATCTGGCCCGAACTCGCCCGAGCGAGCTGGGCCGGCCCACGGCGACGCGCGCGCTGGCGAACAGGCAAGCCACTGTCGGATCCAAGATGGATGCGCAGGATTAGATCGCCGGAGGTTCAAACGGAACCGTCGATTCGGAGATCGACGTCCGTCAGCCATCTTCTTCCTCTGGACAGGAACGGGCGGGCTGAAACCCTAGAGAAGGTGTTGAGCTCGGGCTGCTCACCTAGGGGACCTCACGGGCGACTAAGAGGGATGGAGGCGGGTGCGGAGAGTCGGGGAAGGCGAGGGGTGGTCGAAGCTCTTGCCGGCAGGCTCCAGGCCGATGGCGGCATCGAGGACGTCCGCGGCGGACAACGGCGTGCTGGTGCTGCTCCGGTGTGCCTGCAAGCACACGACGATGCCTAAGAGGTTGCCCGCGAAGAGATGAACGAGGAGGTGCAAGGAGAAGGAGCAGAGGGAGTCGGAGACGAAGGCGGGCTTGCTCGGCGCTTCCCCATCCGAGTGATGTTTCCATCACGATTTCACGCAGAAGAGAGCGAGAGCTCAAGAGATCTTGCAGGGGGTGGGTGAGTGGAGGAGGTGGAGTGAATTGGACATGGAGATAGGGGGTGAGGGAGCTTCAGTTGATAAAACAAGAGAGGGTGGCCGTTTCATGGCTTTCGGGCAGAGAGAGGAAAGAAGGAGGGGGCTCGGGCAGTGATTGGCGAGGGAGGGCGGTGTCTGGGAGGTAGGCAGGGATGCAGAGGGGAGCTGACCGTGCACTGGCTTGTGCCCATGCTAGGATTAAAGAAGTGGGAGGAGAGGCCAGCTCTGCACTAGAGGTGCTCGACAAAATGCCAGAAGGAAAAAGACAAGAGTTTTGGAGCAAGGGTTTTGGTCCAGGGTGAGGGTGAGAGTTTTCCAGGGGTGTTGGTATCCACTGCTCGACTAAGACCAGAGTGAGAGGAGAGGGGGGGTGATGGTTTTAGATAATGATGCTATTAGGGCTGATTTGGGTAAGTAGCTTTGCAAGGATGAAATAGCCATTCCATTGATTGGAAAGTTTGGAGACAAGAGGGGTTGATTAGTATGGATATAGGTACAGGTTTTTGTTTAAGACTTTAGGTCAAAAGGTTAAGTAACAACTAGTCATGATAATAGCAAAAACACTATCTAGTAAGAACTCATATGGTCAACTTAAAATGTAGCACTCAAACCAAGCAAGGATTGGTGATCAAACATGTTTGTAAATTCTTAAGAAGGCTACATATGGAAAATAGAGGTGATGTAGGTGATACTAGAGGTTTTGTATTTCCAAGATTAGCAAAATAAACCCTAATTGACATGCTCTAGAAATGCTAAAAATTAACAGGACAGAAGATAGTCAACCACTATTTGAAAATCAAATTTTTGAGTTCCTTAAGATCCAATAAGTAGAATAAAAGAGGTGAAACACACCACAATCATAAAATACAACATTGTGGCGTAAAAGATTTCAATCAAGCCTCACACCTAATTGGACACTCAATATCCATATATCCAAACAAGGCATATCAAAAGCAAACCAAGCTATTCCAGAAACAAGTAAATGCATAAACCATCTAATCACTTAGGATATAACAAGTGTAAGGTGGGATGGTGACCAATATGATCAAGACAAGGCTTTTGGTAGTAATAGAATTATCACAACATGTTGAGCATTGGTTTCCAGAGGCTAATTAATAAGGTGTTTTGGAAAAGAGAGTTGATAATGCTTGCAACATGTTAAAATCCAATAAAATTTAAGACTTATTGTATGGTCCTATATAGTTTTGCAACATGTAGCTTTTAGGATTACTATTAGTTTTCTCAAATGATATTTATATTTTGGGTGGTTGCTAAAATCAAAACCTCAGGGTAAAAATAGAGTTTATTAAAAAGAGAATGAGAGAAGATATGTGGACTATTTCACTTATTAAAACATTGACATCAAAAGTCATAAAATAACTTGTTTTGAGTTTTAGATGGTTGTTATTTAGAAGTCATCAACATAAACACAAAACACAACATGACCAATAGAGCAATCAGAGGATAAGCACATCCATTAACAAGACATTCCAAAAAGTTTTTGTTGCCTCAGAATTTTGGATCCTTGATAATTAAGTTTTTGTTGCTTCCAAAATTTGGGGCGTTACAATGAAGGATTCCCTTGAGGTGTGAAGGCGCCAGAAAAATGTTGGTGCTAGGTTGACGTGGAGCCTGCACACAAACAATCAAGATACTTTGCCCCAACTTAACATTGAGGTTGTAAATCTCACCGGCTTGCTGTAACAAAGGATTAAACGTATGTGTGGAAGAAAGAGTGATGTTTGCAGAAAGTAACAGGTTTGAAATTGTGGTTTTATCAAATTAATTAGAAGGACCGGGTTCCACAGTTCACTAGTGGTGTCTCTCCATAAATAATAATAACATTCATCCATGCGTGGTAAACAAATTACAGCTAGGCAATTGACAGAATAATGATGAGCAACCCAATGCATATACTAATGATACGGTGTCTAGTGTGAGATTCATTCGGGCATTACAACAATATACATAGACCGTTCCAACCGCATATATGACGAATCATCCACCTTCCGGTTAGCTACCGCACCCCTTTCAGTATTAAGTTGCATGCAACAAATTATCGCCTTAAGCACTGTGTGTAAGGTAAGTAAGTAACATCATCCTTTGACAAAGTACTACTGTTTTATCGCTAGTAGCAACATCACATCTATAACCTTAGAGATTTCTGTCACTGCCCCAGATTAAATAGAGACATGAACCTACTATCGAGCATATATACCCCCTCTTGGAGTTACAAGCATCTACTTGGCCAGAGCATACACATGTAACAGAGAGCATGTAAGATCATTAAATAGCACACACATGATATGTTATGAAGCAATAACTTTAGTACTAAATATTCATCGGATCACAACAAACACAACATGGAGAATTACATAAAGATGATCTTGATCATGATAGGCAGCTCACAAGATCTAAACATGATAGCACAAGAGGAGAAGACAACCATCTAGCTACTTCTATGGACCCGTAGTCCAAGGTAGACTACACACGCATCAGTCCGGAGGCGGTTATGGCGACATATGTAACATCCCAACATTTTATGATGTTCAAAAATCACAAAAATTTAAAACTTTTTCTTTTATTAATTTAGAATATTGAATACCTAAAGAAACCAACTATAAAAGACTCCAAACTCATTTGAAAGAATTTAATACTTCAAATGTCACAATTTAAACAGGTTATTATCCACTGTAATCCAAAAACCTTAAAATGTAATTTGACAAATATTTTATAAACTACAACCCATTTTACTTTAAGTAAATAGTTCACTTATAATGAAATGAATTAAATCTAAAATCCTTTCCAAAGTTGATATGAAGTTTTTCAAATGATTAAGCATAATATAAAACATAATGTTGTACAAAATATTTAGAATTAAAAATGGAATTCATTATATTTCTCATTTAGTTATATTTTGTTCTGTAATATCATGCCAAAATAAGGAAGAATGATTTCAGCAAAACAAGTTAAATAACTTAATTCAAACAAAATTGATTATGGATTTCTCATATAACTTGTAGCCAAAATTAAAATTTATTAAACCCTAGTTTTAAAAATTAAACATAAAGTGTCAATTTTACATTTAATCAATATTTCGAAATTATTATTTTGAAAAGTGTTCAAAACAGTCCCACAATTGGTTTAACAGAAAGATAATAATTTTACAAATTTTTAGAAATTTGTTTGACCTCATTTGGACAATTAAATCAAAAGATATGAATTAAAAGAAAAATCAGAAAAGAAAAAGAAAAACGCTGACGTCATGCAGACGTCATCGTCTTCAACCTCTGCCCCCAAATTCCGCCCGAAACCGCCGGCGCCTCCTTCCTTCAAAATTCGCGTGATTAGCGCCCTAAATCAACGCGCCTCTCTGCCCTATAAGTAGCCCTGCCCCTCCTCTCGCTTTCCCCTCAAAAACCCTAGCCGAGCACGCCCCCAGGCTGCCGGAAAAACTCGTCGGAGCTCCTGGTAACCGCCGCCGTTTTCCTTCGTTCTCCGGCGAGGTGAGCAACGCCGAGCTCTCTCTCTTGCTCCTTCTCCCTCCTTGCATCCGTGCACATCCGTGATAATTTTTCTGTGATTTATTTTGCGCCAGATCGAGCTGCCCGTGCTCGACCGAAGCCGCCGCCGCCCCCGCGAACTCCGGCGAGGTATCGAATGAACACCGGAGCACCCCGCCACAAACCACCGCCTCCATTCTCTTCACCGAGCCACGCCGCACTCGGGGGGACCATCCGCACATCCGGGGAGCCTTTCCAACGCCGGCGCCGTCCAGGACCGAGCCGCAGCGCCGCCTCCCTCTTCACCGCCGGCGAACTCCACCACCAGGTATTGGTCAACGCGTCCCCAGCCATCCGATCTGCAATCTACGGTGTAGATCAGAAGTTTTAATCCAACCGGTACGAATAGATCTCGACCGCCAGATCCAGATCTGACGGCCCAGATATGTGACTTATCCACGTCAGCGAGCCACGTCAGCGCCACGTCGTGCCCCGTCAGCGTCCAGTCAGCTGCCACGTGGAAAATGATTTTCTTAATTAAATTTAATTGGCAGTTTTACAGAAACACCTCTGCCACTTAGATCTGTCACAACTTTTTAACCACTTATCCAAATTTAACAAACTTTATATTTTTGGAAAGCCCTCGACATGTAGAATATTTTGGATCTACCAAAATTTAAATTTGACTTAGTTTAAAATATTCAAATTTCAAATGGTGAATTTGAGTATTTTTGTCATAACTTTTAATCTGTACATTCAAAAAATTACAAATGAAATTGTTTTGGAAACTTGAGAATATTTGTAAATTATTGCTACTGCTATAAAATATTTTTGATTGATTTTTTTTATGAATTCATAGTTATGTATTTAATTTGAATGGTTTGAGTATTTTCAACATAACTATTAATAAAAATAGTATTTTTGATTAAAGTAAATTGCTATAAATTTAATTAAAATACCTCTGTCTATTAACACTATTTATTAAATTATATTATAAAAAATTTAATCATAGAAAACTTTAATCTTATAATTATTCCTTTTATTATATTTTCCAAAATTTGAAATTAATTAAATTGCATTTATAAATTCATGCATATTTATAAAGAAATCACAAAAGTTATTTTGATGTTTATTGTGATTAAAAATTTCATTTCATTCATAGCATATTTTATTCTCATAGGAAAACCCCTCTTCATTAGTTTTCTCTAAAGTTAGAAATAAATTCAACTTTGCAGTTTTGTGAAGTGCTACACTGAGACACTTAGTAATTTTCAACATGGAGCTGGAAGGCCAACCAGAAATATTTTCTAAGTCTTTCTCCCTCTTTCTTCTTTCTCCCTCCTTCTTCTGTTAGACTTCATGATGACTAAGTAAATCCAAGACCAGCCTCGAAGATACAAGAACCACCAAGTCTGGAGATGAAGCCTGGAGGACGACTACATCTCTCTTTCTATCTCTTCCCTTCCTTTCTAATCTTATCTTTCTCATTTAACTTAAAAAAATTTTGATCATGATGTTATCATCTTGAAGTTGTTGGATCCTAGCGGCATAGTGGGATGAAGCGGCCTGGAAACAAACCTTACATGTCCACGTACATGAGACCTGTTCCACAATTTAAGTGGCTGGCCGGGTGTCTGTCTCTCTCACTTTAGTGAATATCCAATTTACAAAGAGTTGATAAAAATTGTTGATCACCTCGAAGAATAGAGCTAGTATTTTCCTCTAAGTATTTTACACATCATGCATAAACATAATTCCTTAGAAAGTTTTAAAAAAAAAACTTAGTTATTCATCTAGTATGTGTTCTGTGTGTATTGTGGAGTTGTGCTTGCTGTTGATTGTTGTTGTTTGTCTCTACTGTTAGATTGAACGGAGAGTCCCGAGCATCGTTGAAAAGAGTTGTGAACAACGACAATATTCAAAGGCAAGTGGCACACCTCATAAACTTCCTAAGTATTTTCTATGCATTACTTAGTGTATTTTTATATGCATGTGTAGGATAGTATTGCTATGCTAAACCTGTGTAGAATTCCCTTACTCCTGTGTCTAGGTTCCTATATCATACTTAGCAGAAATATTGATGCTATGCAATTGATGAAAAGTTTTACAAGTTATTAAGTGGCTACTCAGGGCTGTGCTCATGGTTGTCGTCGCCTGGGATGAATTTCTATTCTACTTAGGTCCGTGAGCATGGTGGTTGTCAACCTGGGAGTACACATCCACTAAGTTAATGAAACACCTGGGTGGATTGGTTGAATGGTTTATGTTGAGTGGCTACTCAGGACTGTGCTTGTGGTTGTCTTTGCCCAAGGTAGGTTCTACTATACTTGGGGCCATGAGCATGGGGGTTGTCAACCTGAGAGTGCACTTGTGGATGGCCACCCAGGGAACAGAGGAATCTGAAGAACTCCGAGTGACGATTGCTTCTCGTGCAACCTTTTGACAATGGGCTCTGTCTAGAATAATTAAGTTGTGAGGGTGCAACCTGTCAGCTTGACAAGAAGATGTAGAGGGATGATAGGTGTAACGGGTCTTGCTAGTATGATTGCATTCTTCTTCTGAAAGTTCTTGTATCAATTCTCTCCTTTCCATAATACACTCCGCGTGTATAGGATTTCTCGGACAAATTGAGTCTAAAGGTGAAAGTGCACAACCTCTGCAGAGTGTAAAACTAAGTACTTAGCCGTGTCCCCGGTACGGACAATTTGAGCAGCTGATCACGGACGTCAACGGAGGATTCTATCATTCCAACTTCAGAAATAAAACTTGATGGGTAAACAAGGGAAGATGAGATTTATAGTTTTCATGCCATACTTGTCTTGAATTGAAGAAAGTGTTTTCCAAAAAGATAGGAAAAATTTGGCTTTATGCAAAATAGCCTTGAACTCCACCAGCCAAATATGCATATAGGCTTTAGAGTTATTCCATTAAGTGTCCACCATAGTGTCACTTGCCAGACTCCATTTCTAATGGAATCTGACCCACTCTATTGCAAAATTTTATTTATTACAGGTTATTCAAATGACGAGTGAGGTTTCGTTAAGGGATTTCGAGTCTACAACCAACATGTTTTTGCCTCTGGCAGCATGAAAGTTATGGAGACTCACTGCTATTGTATTTCCGCTGTGTACTTTTTCAATGCTAGCTTTATGCTATGCAACTTGTATTAAATATTTTGTAATTCTGGATCATCGATGTAATAAAATTGACGCTTTGTTGTGATATTACATCGTAAACTGTGTGTGCAAATGAATCGATCCAGGGATTTGCACTATACACATGTATCTGCCTTATTTAAAGTGCAGGTACGCTACAACATAGAGGCCTCCAGGGACGATTCCCCCTCTCGCCATGGTGCCGGGGAGCAGTTCTGATCTCTCCCAAAGTGGGGACGGCGACGGTAGCGACTCGGGACCCGTGGAGGAAAAAGGGATTAACCGTTTGGAGTTTTTAGGTCAGGGGGGTTTATATGTGCGAAAGATCTAGGTCGGTGTGCGCCGGAGGGCGCCACACCACCTCCTGGCGCGGTGGGCAAGGGAGCCACGCCACGAGGCAATGTGGGCCCCTCGGGGTCCGTCTTCGTCTCGTCTTTGGTTCTTCTGGTCGCAAATATTGCAAAAATAAATACTGGTTGGCTCGTTTCCAATTTGGCGGATATTTCCTTAAGAGCTTTTCTGAAACCAAAAACAGCAGAAAACAGGGAACTGGCACTTTGGCATCTTGTTAATAGGTTAGTCCCAGAAAATGCATAAAATGCATATAAAACATGTAATAACATGATATAACATAACATGGAACACAAGAAATTATGGATACGTTGGAGACGTATCAAACCCGAACCACCACTTCTCTCCAACAGCAATGTCGTCGGATGACGAGCATTGGTGGCCGAAACCAGCCATCCCGAGCGACTCCGACGGGGAGGGGAGCCCGATCGAGTGGTGGGTGGAGGGCCACGAGAAAGCTAGCGGCGGCGGCGGCTCCGACACCGATGACGACGGCAAGGGGTCCGACGCCGACCAGAGAGGCAGCTCCTACCCCGACTCCAGCGACTACGACTCCGACGATCACGACGGGTCCGAGGAGGAGGACTCGGACCCGGAATTGATCAAGGGCGACGAGGAGAAGTAGAAGGACGACGACGCATCCTCCTCCTCCTCCTCCGATGAACCGCCGCCCAAGAGGCAGCGCACGTAGAAGCCGCGTCCGACGATCGTCGTAGTAGCAGTACAAGTGCATTTTTTGCATTGCTACTGATTAGTTGTAGTATTAGGCCGCCGCCGGCGTAGTAGCAGTGCTGCATGCACTGCTAATCTTTTCTAATTTTTAATATAATACTAATATAATCATATTCGAGTTATAAATCGAGTTGCAATTAGTTGTAACAGTTTCAATTCGAGTTATAAATCGAGTTTCAGTTATCAAATCGAGTTATGAATCCTATTATAAATCGAGTTTCAGTTAGTAGTAGTAGCAGTTTCAATTAGTAGTAGCAGTTAAACTAAAAAATGACTTACTAATCAATAAATTCTCAGTTACACTAATGTTAATTCAATGTTAATTCAGTTAATTTAGTGTTTATTCAGTTAATTCGGTGTTAACGACGTGTTAATTGGGGCGGAGATATCCAACCTGGGCGTCAGACTCGTCCCTTCCTGTCCCCACTTGAGGGGTCCCACTTGGAGGAGGATGACGTATTACTCTAGTCAGCCCGAGCTGCGCCAGGCCGACCCCACCGGTTAAAGGTGGTTGACCAGAGGGAAACAGGCGTTTGGCCGATATGCGAGCAAACCAGGGCACAGACGAGAGAAATAACGTGGGTATGGAACAGACATATAGAACTCAGGTAGGTATGGCACATAACCAATTGACCGAAAATAAAAAGTACACTAGGAAGATTTTATTGCTAAGAAGCATGGTAGTGAAAGAGAACCATGGGTCCAAAAACAAATGCCTTTTACTACTAAGAAACTTAAAAAAAAAACACTATAATAAATTTTGTGATTTTATGAAACCTTTGTTCTTGGAAATTCCTTTGACTGATGCTATTAAATTGCCTCCTTACTCAAAATATATGAAAGATATTGTTTCTAACAAAAGGAAAATTCCTAATGAGGAAATATCTACTATGATTGCTAATTATTGTTTAATGGCAAGGTTTCAAAGAAGTTGAGAGATCCACGTATACCAACCATTCCTTGCTCTATCAAAAATAATTATGTTGGAACTACTCTATGTGACTTGGGAGCGGGAGTTAGTGTTATGCCCTACAAGAGAATTTACATTGATAAATTGATACCTATTGATATATCTTTGCAAATGGCTGATAAATCTACTGCTATTCCTGGTGGTATTTCTGAGGATGTTCCTGTTCAAGTAGCTAATAATTGCTTAATTATGACTGCCTTTGTTGTTCTTGAAATGCCTGAAGATTATAATATGTCTATTATTTTTAGAAGACCTTTTCTAAATACTGCAAGAGCTGTTATTGATTGCAATAAAGGAAATGTAACTTTCAATTTGAATGACAAAGAACACACTGTTTATTTCCCCAAGAGAGTGGATAAAGTATTTGGAGTTAATACAATTATTAATTTGATGTCTATCAAAGTGGGAAGTATTGATTCCCGTTATAAAGAAAACTATAAACTCTTATGATTGGATCCATACCAATAAAATATAAGGTAACATGAGTGTATCATAAAGTTCAAATCTTTTATTTCATATTCATTTGGTGGTAAGATTTGATCAACCTTGTTTACAAGTGTATTTTAAATGCATCAAAGTGCTAACAATATTGTTTCTCTCATCCTTGTTTTACCTACTGTAATGTTACTTAGTTTACAGAGTTTAGTTGAATTTAGTTTTGGAAAACAATTCTCTTTCATAAAATTAATATTGCAAAATACCAGGAAATGAGAAAAATAAAATTTCTCAGAATTTAAAAACTTTTATGCCAAAATTCCTATTTTTCGAGGGTGGTCCTGAGAATAACCAGAGAGTGACCAGGGGGACCCATAGGACAACCACGCCACACTCTGGCGCGACAACCATGTGGGCGCACCACCACATGGTGTGGGACCCCCAGGTCCCTCCACTTACTCTCCTTCCTCCCCAACCTTTCTCTCTCCCGACCAAACACACAGGCATTAAAAAAAATTGTGTTCTTGCTGTTCTTCCCCAGCAATTTTGATCTCCATATTCAGCCCATGTTTGCTGCTGATATTTGGGGCATTTGCTCTCCAGTATGTGACTCCTCCGTTCATCCAAAAATAATTTTTTTTTACTGGATATACCTTGAGTATTTTGTTGTTGTAGATGTCAATGTTAGTGGGTTTAAATGCTTGTTCTAGGTTGGAATAACTAGTTTTTATGCATGGTTAAGCCTATAGTAAGTCACTATAGTAGTTCCCTTCATTTAATTGTCCCAAAATCATGACATTTGTTAAAAAATTCAGAAAAAGGAAGATGCATAACCATACCTTTGGAGAGCTCTTTGAGAGCAATGCACCAAGGGTGGTGTTGTTGGTAAACCGCAAGAGGAAGGTATGATGAGGGCAGCAGTAAGTTTTCCTTCACTTATGAAACCAAGTTTATCAATCCAGTAGGAGTGGAATCCTCTTCTGAAGGTTGTTGAAGCTGACTTTGGCAGGGCGCACTACCGGTGTCAACAACGAACTTGGAACCTGCACATAAACCAATCAAACTACTTTACCCCAATGATACGTCCATTTTGCATCACTATTTTATATCAACTTTTTTAGTTATTCATTGATATATTTCATATTTGAAGATGATACCTATGTTATTTCATCTATTTTACACGTTTGATGATTATTGGAGGATGGATCACCGGAGTCTGAATTCTGCTGGAAAAAGAACCATCAAGATACAATATTTGCAAAGCTCAGAAAGCAAAACGAAGAATATGGAAGTTCCTATTTTACCAGATGACGAGAGGAGCCAAAAGGGGGGCCTGAGGTGGGGCCCAGGGGGCCGAGATGATGCACTGGCGCGACCCCCATGCCTGACTCGCCGGTACATCATGAGGGGGACCTAGCCCACCTCT
Source organism: Poa annua (assembly GCA_026929855.1). Lineage (NCBI taxonomy): Eukaryota > Viridiplantae > Streptophyta > Magnoliopsida > Poales > Poaceae > Poa > Poa annua. The sequence continues at coordinate 108,417,516 of CM049426.1, forward strand.
AGCAGGACCCCTTCGCATACTTCATCCCCCCGAAAACCTAAGACACGGTGGATCAACCAGAAACAATTCCGCCGCCTCCACGAGGCAGAAAAACACCAGAGCGAAGAAAGCTCTCCGGCAGGCAGAAATCTGCTGGGGAAATCCCTTCCCAGAGGGGGGAAATCGTCGCCATCGTCACTGTCATCGAGCTGCACTTTATCGGGATCATTGATGCACACGGTGGCCTGTGTTGTTGCGATACCCCAAGAGGAAGGTATGATGAGTGCAGCAGAAAGTTTCCCTCCGTTATGAAACCAAGGTTATCGAACCAGGAGGAGACGAGAATTCCCTCGAGGTGGCAACGGCGCCAGAAAATGCTTGATCACTCCGCGTGCCAAGCTTCAGGCGTGTAGACGTGGAACCTGCACACAACACAATCAAGATAATTTGCCCCAACTTAACCATGAGGTTGTCACTATCATTGGCTTATTGTAATAAAGGATTAAACGAATGTGTGGAAAAAGGATGTTTGTTCGCAGAGAATGAAAGTAACATGATTTTTTTAGGTTGTATTATCAGATTAATGAAAAGGACCGGGGTCCATAGTACACTAGTGGGGTCTCTCCATAATAATAATAACATACATGTTGATAAACAAATTATAGCTAGGCAATTGATAGAATAAAGTAGAGCATAATGATGCATATACTAATGTCATGATTTCTAGTATGCGATTCATTTGGGCATTACAACAATTTACATAGACCGTTCCAACCGCATCTATGACTAATAATCCACCTTCCGGTTAGCGTCCGCACTCCTTTCAGTATTATGTTGCAAGCAACAGATTATTGCATTAAGCAAAGTGTGTAAAGTAAGTAATAACATCATCTTTAGATAAAGTACTATTGTTTTATCCCTAGTAGCAATAGTATATCTACAACCTTAGAGCTTTCTGTCAGTACCCCAGATTAAATAGAGACATGAACCTACTATCGAGCATAAATAACCCCTCTTGGAGTCACAAGCATCTACTTGCCCAAAGCATTTACTAGCAATGGAGAGCATGCAAGATCATAAATAACACACACATTATATATTTTGAAGCCAATGACATAGTACTCAATATTCATCGGATCCCAGCAAACACAACATGAAGTATTACATAACGATGATCTTGATCATGATAGGCAGCTCAGAAGATCGAAACATGATAGCACAAGAGGAGAAGACAACCATCTAGCTACTGCTATGGACCCGTAGTCCAAGGATGAACTACTCACACATCAGTCCGGAGGCAGGCATGGTGATTTAGAGCCCTTCGGTGATGATTCCCCCCTCCGGCAGGGTGTCGGGGAGAGCTTCTGATCTCTCCCAAAGTAGGTTTGACGAAGGCGGCGGCTCGGGATCCGTGTGAATGCAGTCGAGGGCCAAGGCTCCCTTACGCGATGTCGGCGCAGCCAGGGGGAGCAGCGCCCCCACCTCATTTGTGCTTCTCGTGGGCCCTCTCCGTTAGGTCTTTGGTGTTCTGGATGATTCCGAGGAAAATTGGGACTTTGGCTTTTGTTTCTTCCAATTCCAAGAATATTTCCTTAAGACTATGTTTGTTTCTAGAGTTTTTCCAGGGAATTGTGGGGATAAAACCGGCACAATCCCGAAACCCCAGTAATCCCTAAAAGCCCATTTGTTTCACGTGTATTTGGGCCGGTATTATCCCTGTCCTTTCCCCACCTTCCCCAAACCGCGTCGTTTTATCTTACGATCCAAAACGCGAGACCTATCTCGCGTATTATCCCACCCCGAGCAATGCAGCTACGGCGGCGGCGTACGCAGCGACGGCGGCGCCTTGCAGATGCGTTGAGACCGTTCACTGGACGCCCGAGCCGCAGACGCCGGCGGCGCAGATGAACTTGTTGGTGGCGGCGTCCTCGGCGCAGAGCGTGCACGCCCACGCCTGGACCAGCCCGCTGGTGCGTCCACCGTTGCCGACGTGCCCTGCGCCAGCTTGAACCTCGTTGTGGACAGCAGGGCCTTTCCATGCTGGAGAAAACAAGCACAAGCATATTTGCATCCTGGAGAATGACCTGAGCTGTGCTCCGTTCCATTTTTCTCTTAATCTTGACCACGAGTACGAGGTCTCAGCTGTAAGCTCTGAAGAATTGTGCTCTCCTCAATCGGTGTATAGCAATCACGGTCTACCAAATGTGCTAGGGATTAAGGTAAGGAAGGGGATTGGACTGGACACAGGGATTGGGTGATGGTAGGGGATTGCTATCAATCCCTGGAGGGATAATCCCCACAAACCCCTTCAAAACTCTTGAAACAAACATAGCCTAAGTGATTTTCTGAAACCAAAAACAGCACAAAACATGGAACTGGCACTGTGGCATCTTATTAATAGGTTAGTCCCAAAAAATTCATAAAACCATATAAAAATGTATATAAAACATGTAATAATTGGTATAATATAAGCATGAACATAATAAATTATAGATACGTTGGAGACGTATCAACATCGCCAAACTTAGTTCTACTCATCCCGAGTAGGCAAGAACGATTAAAGAATAATATCTGAAGTGACATGCTTTCACACAACCTTGATCATATAATAATGTAATGCATGTAAATTGAGATCAAATGAATAAGGGATGTAGTTTATATTGATATCAAATGAGTAATAAATAAACAAGTAGGTAAAGCAAAGTAAATCTTTCAATGAATTAGTACTAGAGAGAAATCAACGATGCAAAGTAGATATTAAAGATGATTTAAGCTTCAAGAACAACAATATAATCATCTAATGCATCCAACGAGCATGACAACTTTTTGAAAGGATCAAGTCGAGCAATAACAATATGAACGTAGGAAATCAACTCTCTATTTGTTCACAAGAAACAAGCAAGTGTTCAGCGTTGGTTCGTGGCACCAGGATGTTGTGGCTAAGAGAATGTTAAGGGGGGTTTGGAAGGCCAACGGAAGAAAGTCTCACAAATCGGAAAGTGGTCATTAGACAAGAGGAAGTCTTATAATCGAATCTATGCGAGGAGTAGTGATTGCCACACAACGGATGCACATGGAGCTATAAGTGTATGAAACCTCTCCAATGGAACTAGTGGGGGTGCAGACAACTTGCTTGCTCACGAAGACCTAGAGCACTTTTGAGGAGGCTCATCATTGGAACATACAAGCCAAGTTCTATAGTGTAAAGTTCCCCACATAGTTATGCAAGTAAGACATGAAAACTCTCTCATATGGAGTAAAGGAGCTAAACATGAGCACAAATGATGATCATAAATGATATGGTGCTATAACATGAGCACAAGTGAGGACTATGAATGATATGGTGCTATAATGAGCACAAGTGTGTGATAAAGAATAGTAATGTTGCTCCCTTTTTATTTTTCTTTCGTTCTTTATTTTTATTTTTCTCTTTTTTTGTAATTTTTTTGTTTCTCTTTTCGATGGCCTCTGTGGCTCTTTTCACTTTTAAGGGCAAGCATTCTAATATGATGATATGACAACACACTATTGATACAAGTAACTAATATGAATAACACATAATGTATATGAAACAGTGCCTCTGCCAGTGTAGCAGGATATGCAATGATGTAAAACCACACATCAACTGTATTGAATCATGCAAAGCAATATATAAATGATAAATGACAACAAGTCATTGATACGTCTCCAATGTATCTATAATTTATTATGTTCCATGCTTATATTATACCAATTGCTAAATGTTTTATATACACTTTATATGGTTTTTATGCATTTTCTGGGACTAACCTATTAACAAGATGCCACAGTGCCAGTTCCTGATTTGTGTTGTTTTTGGTTTCTGAAAAGTTGTTAAGAAAATATTCTCGGAATTGGACTAAACAAAAGCCAAAGTCCCTATTTTTTCCGACACGTTCCAGAATACCGAAGAGGAGGAGAAGACGGAGATCGAGGCGGCCTCATTAGATGTGAGCGCGGCTCCCCCTCTAGCCGCACCGACACCTAATGACGGGCCCTCGGGCTTCCACCCCTAAATCAATAGGTCATATTCCACGAAAAGTTCCGCAGTGCCGCCGCCATCAAGGATTCCTGTTCCAGCACCCTGCCGGGACGGGGATTGACCCTCGGAACCATCTCCATCGACTCCATCGCCTCCACTTCGACTCCATGATGGTTTGTGAGTAGTTCCCCCATGGACTACGGGTTCTAGCTGTAGCTAGTTGGTACTTCAATAAAATGTTCTCATGAGTTGCCTCACATGATTGAGATCCATATGATGTAATCGTGTTGTGTTTGTTGGGATCCGATATATTGTTACATTATGATCAGTAGGTATATAAAAGTTTGTGAAGTTATTTTTGCTGCGATCTTGTTGTGTTTATAGCTTGTCACTAGTGGACGAGTGACATGGTTTTTGATTTAAGATCTATAACTATTGCTTAGATTGTATCTACAAGTTGTTCGCACATGTCATTGTCCGGAACCCGAGGCCCCAAAGTGACAATAATTGGGACAACCGGAGGGGATGGCTATGATGTGAGGATCACATGTTTTCACCAAGTGTTAATGCTTTGCTTTGGTGCTCTATTAAAATGAGTACCTTAACTACGAGTAGTTTCCCTTGAGGCCCCGATCCAAACGGGCTGGTAGGACAAAAAATGTTATGCGAGTTTTTCATTGCAAGCACGTATGACTATATATGGAAAATATGCCTACATGATTAATAGACTGGATATTCTGACCTAATGCTTTTAAATACTGTCAATTTCCCAACTGTAATTTGTTCATCCAACACTTGTTCTTGGAGAGTTACCACTAGTGTAGAAAGCTGGGAACCTCGGTCCTTCTGTCATCATCATTGCTCTAAAGTCAACTATGCACTTGAATATTTTCGGGTGCCATTGCCTCTTTGTGACTTCTACTGTTGTTGTGTTACTATTACTATTGCTCTCATATTACTGCTGCTTTCACATCACCCCTGTTACTAGTGCTTTTCCAGGTACAGCTGAATTGACAACTCGGCAGTTAAGGCTTATAAGTATTCTTTGTCTCCCCTTCTGTCGAATCAATGGATTTGGGGTTTACTTCCCTCGAAGACTGTTGCGATCCCTATATTGTGGGTTATCAGTCATGTAACGTAAGATGGATATTCCATGGCAATATATCTCGGAACAGCTATGGAAATGATGTAGTAGGTAGGTTTGGTGGATATTTTGAGGAATTTATTAGGCTTATGTGTATGAGAACATGATGAAGATCTCCCACGAGTCTTGGATGTACCCGCGAAGTATGCACCAACTCTCAATATGACAAAGGGCAATGCAAAGTACCGAAGAGGCTAGCAAGTATGGTGGTGCAAGTGTCATGAAGACCACAACTTTAGAACTCACAAGTAAAAATATTCCAAATAAAAATATGATCTTACAAGTCATAATGAAAATCACTCCATGAGGGACTGTGGCAAATGAGCAAGTTACTGTTGGGACCCTGACCGTAGCGCATAACACAAAGTCATTACGGTTGCTTTTAACATTTAGAAGTCATATATCATTATGCTATCAACTTGATATTTAAGTGTGGCCCAACTTCAGGTTTTCTAAACCAACCATTAATCATTCCACTTTACTAAACCATCATGTTTACCATTAAGCAAATTAATATCTCAAAACAACATCAATGATTCAAGTGACACTATTTAATGATCTACAAGATTATGTATCATTTAGTTATACCATCTACCACATTTAGCGTTTCCTGTTCTTAACCAAACACCTATAACCTTATTTAAAAGTAAAACTCTCCAAGTATTTAACAATGAGATATGAGAGTATAACATAAGAAACCTAACATCTCTAGCAAGAGATGTATGAAAAACAAGAGCTGAAAGTATTGAAGTAACATATAAGAATACTCACAAATATAAGTGGAGAATACGAGTATTCATAAGAAAAAGCGGAGCGTGTCTCTCTCTCTCACAAAGGAATGGTAGGATCCATTTTATTAAGAGAATGAAATAACAAAAACAAGCAGACGCTTCAAGTAAAGCACATAAGATGTGGCGGAATTAAAATATAGTTTTACTAGAAAGGACCTCATAGATTGTTGATGAAGAAGGGGATGCCTTGGGCATCTTCAAGCTTTGACCCTTGAGTCATCTTGAAATATGTTGGGGGTGACCCACCGGGGCATTCCCAAGCTTTGGCTCTTCTATCTTCTTGATCACATCACATCATCCTTCTCTCTTGATCCTTTAAAACTTCCTCCACGTCAAACTCAAAGTAAACTTCATTAGAGTGTTAGTGCATAATAAAAAATTATCATATTCTATACCAACACAGTTGCTACCAATCCTACTGGACAGTAGCTATAGCCACTGATAATTTATGGAACAAAAATATCCAATCAAAATAGCAAAAGAGGCATTGCAAAATAAATGACAGAATCTGTCAAAAACCGACAAGTCCGTAAAGACAAAAAAATTCGAGGCACTAAACTTGCTCAGATCAGAAAAACCAAAACTAATGAAAGTTGCATATATATATATATATATATATATATATATATATATATATATATATATATATATGTATATATATATATATCTGAGGATCACGCACAAAAACTACCAGGCCATTTTAATTTTTCTGTGAATTCCTACAATATAAACGGTGGACAGCAAAAAACTGTTCCTGCGCATGAGTCCAAATTTAGCATCAACTTTCAACTAGAGGCTTAACTTCACACAAAAATGCAATAAAGTAAAGATACAAAGGAATTGCTAAAGAGGTAAGTAGGCTCCTTGACTTAACAAAATAAAATAACAGAAATAATAAGTGGGTTGTCTCCCATAAGCGCTTTTCTTTAACGCCTTTCAACTAGTCACAACAAGCAAAACTCAAGTATTATCAAGAGATGAAGCATCAACACCGTAATCTAAAAGAAGGATAGAATCAAAAGGTAGATTTATTATTTTTCTAGTCAAGTGTTCCATACCTTTCTTGAGTGGGAATTGGTATCGACTAGTTCCTTCTTTCATATCAATAATAGCACCCACAGTTCTAAGAAAAGGTCTTTCCAACATAATTGGACAAGATGAGTTGCATTCAATATCTAAGACAATAAAATCAACGGGGTCCAGGTTATTGCTAACCATAATAGGAATATCATCGACTCTCCCCAAAGGTTTCTTCAAAGCATTATCAGCTAGAAAAACATCCAAATAGCAATGGTCCAATGGTGGCAAATAAAACATATCATAGAGCTTTTTGGGCATAAAAGAAAAACTTACACCATGGTCACACAAAGCATTGCAATCAAATTTATCTACTTTCATTTTAATGATAGGCTACCAACCATCTTGTAACTTTTTAGGGATAGAGTCTTCAAGTATTAATTTCTCTTCCCTAGATTTAACGAGAGCATTTGTAATATGAGTAGTAAAAGACATATTGTCTGAGAGTGAGTCCCACAGATCAGGGATAGTCACACCCTGAAGAGTAGTTCGAAGGGGGATTGAACACGGAGGTCAAAAAACACTCGAGAGGCACGACGACGGTGCTCGCTGGGCCTGGAGAGGTACAACCACGACAAAGATGGACACCGACCCGTACCCAGTTTCACGGCCCTCAGGAGGACGTAACACCGCTACTCCTGCTTGTCTTAATTGCACTGCAGAGGTTACAGTACAATGAGCTTGCCGAGGGCTCTCTTGAGGCCGTTTTGTGCTTGGAGAGGGACACAATGGTTGTCTTCCTCCTCCAGCAGTTGGCTATTGTACTTGCTTGGCTAGGGTTACAAGGGTTTAGCAAGCAATTAGCCGATCCTTCTCTACAGTGGAGCTCTTGCTCGTTTTATAGGTGCCTCGAGCATCTTCCTTGCGCAGTGCGTTCAAGGTGGGATCCCACAGGGTAGTGGCGCAGGGGAGATGGAGTCCACCGTTGCCGAAACCTTCATGGACACGGTCCATCCGTGATAAAGTTGGGCGCGGTGGCCGACGGACAGCAGACCGTGCAGAACAGCTCGCAGGGGTTGCAGTGGCCGTGGTGGAGCCCATGTTGACGATCTTCTTGGAGCGTTGCGCCGTCTAGCCGCTTTATCACCAAAGAGGAAAGTCCCAGCTGTCCTGGCGCGGGCGGCGCAGCTTTCTTGACTCCTTTATCACCAGAATGGCAACAGGAGTGCTCGTGTCACTCTGCGGCCGCTGCATAGGCCATGTGCGCCCTGTAGCGCTTGCTTGGCCGTGAAGTGTCTCCTCAGGGCCGCGGAGGTCTGTGGAGAGGTTTCCGTTGACTTCTCTCCTGGCAAAGTGAGACTTGGGGAGTCTCTTGAAGCGCGTGTTCCTCTTCAGGCCCTGGCTTACTCTTCAGGCACTCAAGAGGAGTTGCCTCTCGAGGGTCTCTCCAAGCAGTGGCTTGGTCCTTAGTCGTTTCGTGTGATCTGTCAGCGTGCGAGGACTGAAGAGGGTGGGCTCTACACACCCCAGTCCTCACTGGGACGACAGTAGCCCCTGGGCCCGCGATGGGCGCGACTGAGCCCATGGGCGCAGTTGGAGCGTCGTGGGGCCAAAGTGTCCGGCCGGCCCGAGCCAGTCACTCAGACGAGAGCACGCGAGCTGCCTGCACGGTGTCTGCAGCCTCCGCCACCTGCTCAGCCGCGGGGCCCACTTGCTCCTCCACGTCCCTGACAAGGGCGTTCAGGTCCAGGACGACAACCTTACGACCATCCTCGGCTTGGTGGTAGGCCTCCTTGGCGCGCTTGAGGCGGGTTTCGAGCTTGGAGTTGGCCTTCTCGAGCCCCGCGATCTGCCTGGCATTCGTGGCGTGCTTGAACTCGAAGCGGTCCTCCTGCTTCTTGGCCTTGTCGCGGTACGCCTTGAGGGTGGTCTTCCTGAAGTCCTTCTCACGCTCCACAAGGGCGTCCTCCGCCTCCTTCTTCTTCTCGGCGTACCACCGCTCGAAGCGCTCCAGGGCTTGCTTCTGTGCGATGACATTCTCGTCATATTTCTGGAGCGCCTGGGCCAAGTTCCCCTCGCGCGCCTCGAGCTCTTCGCGCAGGGTGGCGAGCTCGCCTTCCGCCTAGAGCCGCTGTTCATCGCACAGTAGCACACCCTTCTCTTTGTAGGCCCGCTGCCGCTCGCGCTCCGCTAGGCTCTTGCGGTCCCTTCCAGGGTCTCCTGCGCGGCTTGGTGGACCGAGAGGAGCTGGGTCTCCAGCTGAGATAGGTCGCGGCGCTTCTGCGCCAGCGAGCCCTCCATGGTTTCACGCTCGGCCTTCACCTCCGACAGGAGCGCAGTAGCCACGTCGCGCTCGTCCTGGAGGGGCCCAAGGAGCTCGTCGGCGTCGCGGATGGTCACCTCGCGGATCTCCTTGGCGAAGCAGACGGCCTCCTCGCGCACGGCCTGCAGCGCCTGATCCTCCTGGTGGCGGGCCTCTACCGCGGCGTGGAAGGATGCCCACACCCCCGCAAGCTCGTCGCGCTGCCGAGCGAGCTGCGCATCCTCCAGAGCCAGGTGCGCCTCCAGGCCCTCTAGAGACTCCCTCACGAGGCCGAAGGCGACCTCGCGGTGCCCCGCGCTCCAGTCCCAGCCGCCAAGGACCAGGTCACGGCGTGTGGAGGGCCCTGTCGCGGCGTCGAGCCTAGAGAACCTGGCCTCAGGGCGCGCCTGGGGGCTAGGTCGTGCTCCGTCTCCCGCGGCGCCCAAGCTGGCCTCGCCGCCCTCGCCATCCATGTGCGTCCTCGCCCGCGGCTTGCTCCCTGCAGCGGCGCACAGGGAGACGAAGGAGCTTCCCCCGGAGACTTGCCAGCGCCTGGCAGCCCATGGCCCTCCTCGGTCCCTGGCTGCGCGGGATGCGTGGACGCGCGGGGCGGAGTAGAGGCGTGGGTTGGCGTTGCATCGCGAGCTGGCGTGGCCTCGAGCGGTGGATTAGGCTCACGCGGTGGCGTGGCCGCGCGAGGCGGAGTAGGGGCGAGCGGAGGGGTAGCAACACGCTCCTCCTGCGTCTCCACCACCATCTGCTCGGGAGGTGTCTCCGCTGCCTCCTCCGCCTGAGACGTTGCAGCTCCCGCCTGAGGCACAACTGCCTCCGCTTGAGGCGCAGCCTCCTCCGCCTGAGGCATCTCCTCGGTTGGGCCTATGGAGGCCGTCTCCACAGGCCTCGCGGCCTCCATAGCCACGGCCTCAGCTGTGGCCCTCTTCACCTCTGCTGCCTTGCGAAGCTTACGGCGCTTCACAGGCACAAGATCACGGGCAAGCACTAGTGAAAAATCTTCAGGAAAGAATAGAGAAGAAAAGAGAAAGAATTAAATAGCCAAGTGCTAGAAGCACTTACCCTGACGGCTTGGTGCCGGTGTCGACCCATGCAAAGCCTGGCGAGCGCCTGGAGGGCTTGGCCTTGGCTCCTGACCCCTCCGGGGGCGCCTCGGCTTTCCTCTTGGACGGGACGTCGGACGGCCTCGCCCCAGACCGGTCCACGACCACCTTGGTGCGTGGCTCGGGCCACCCCGGCGTGGCCTCCTCGTCCGAGGCCTCCTCCTCCTCCACGAGGCGCGAGGGCGCCACCACGAAGGCGTCGTCATCGCCTGATGAGATGCCGCAAATCTCGTCAGTAAAGGGCCAGGGCCTCGAAGAGGACACCTCCCCAGTCGAGGTCTCCTCCTCGACTCGCCCAGCTCCAGAGGCAGAGGGTGAGTCTGCTCCCTCCGCTTCCTGCACCACCGGCACAGACACCTCCTTCCCCACCAGGCCTGCCGGGGTAAACGAGGGCATCCCCTCCAAGATGGCTAGGCACTCGGTCATGTTGTACTGATGTAGCGGCCGGAGCGTGATGGGGAGCTGGTCCATGGCAGGCACCACCGGGTTGATGAAGAGCGCGGACATGACATTGTCGACGGCGTCCTTGTCGTTGTCCTCGCGGTGGAGCCGCATCTTTTCCTGGGGGGCGGAGTACATCCACATGGGCGTCGCATGCGCCTAAAGGGGAGCAATGCGGCGCGTCACGAAGTCTGTAACGATGATTTGTCCCATGAGGCCCTCCTCACGAAGGTAGCTCAAGCGGCCCATCATGATAGCTTTCTGCGTACCGCTGAAGGGGGCCTTGCCCCAGTTCGAGTTCTTCACGGGCGGCGCGTCAGGAACCTCGAGGAAGGCACAAGGCTGCTCCGCCCCAATAAAGAACCACCGCTGGCGGAAGTCGTCCACCTTCTTTGTCACCAAAGTGACGGCCTTGCCCTCGCTCCACGACATGGGAATGTAGACACTCCCCATGCCGTCCATGATGCAGAACGAAACGCATGCGGAGCACTCGTTCTTCGCCGTATTCCGGAGCGCGTAGAAGCACCGGAAGAGACCCACTGTTGGCTCCAGACCCAAGTACGCCTCGCAGAGGTAGGCGAACACGGCGAGGATGAGGACGGAGTTGGGGTGGAGCTGCAGCAACTGAATCTGGTAGAAGGCCAGCACCGCCTCCAAGAATGGAGAGAACGGCGGCACCAACCCTGCGGAGACGCAGTGCTGGAAGACAGGGAAAAACCCTCGCGGGCGTTTCCCGTGCGCCGTGGCCTTGAGCGTGGTAGGGCCGTGCTCGTTGGTCCGGTCCGCCACCAGGAAGCGGACCTTGGCGAGCGCCTTGTCGTTGACGCGCACCCCGACCAGCGCCGCGCCATGCGCGACCTCGGCAGACGCAGCCTGCGAAGAAGACCCCGCAGCCGCCTTGCCTTTGTTTTTTGCTGGACTCATCGCTAGAGATGGGTTCGTCGCGACAGCGAAAGAAGCTGGAGGAGAAAGGAGACGAGAGTGCCGGCGAGCAGGAGTGGGGGCTCGAGACATAGAAGGCTTCTGTGAGAAAAATGGAAACAGTAACGGCTCCCTGCCCGGGCGCTCAGACTTTATGTCTCGTCAAGGAGCAGTTACCGGGGCATGGTGGGACCCCCCATGACGCGCGCCCCAGATTTTGCGCGTCTGTTACTCTTCTGAGTGACGCGTGGCTCAGGCCGGCCAGTCACTTTGGGCCCAGGATGCTCCAACTGCGCCCATGGGCTCAGTCGCGCCCATCGCTGGCCCGGGGGCTACTGTCGGCCCAGTGAGGACTGGGGTGTGCAGAGCCCACTCCCATCAGGCCTCGCACGGTGACAGATTAGACGAAACGACTAAGGACCAAGCTACCGCTTGGAGAGACCCTCGAGTAGCAACTCCTCTTGAGTGCCTGAAGAGGAAGCCATGGCCTGAATAGGACCACGCTCCCCAAGGCTCACTTTGTTTGGAGAGAAGTCAATGGAAACCTTTCCACAGGCCTTTGTGGCCCTGCGGAGACACTTCGCGACCAAGCAAGCGATGCAGGGCGCACATGGCCTCTACAGCGGCCGCAGAGTGACGCGAGCACTCCTGTTGCCATTCTGGTGATAAAGGAGTCAACAAAGTTGCGCTGCCCGCGCCAGGACAACTGGGACTTTCCTCTTTGGTGATAAAGAGGATGGACGGCGCAACACTCCAAGAAGATCATCATCGTGGGCTCCACCACGGCCATTGCAACCCCTGCGAGCCGTTCTGCGCGGTCTTCTGCCTATCGGCCACCGCGCCCAACTTTATCGCGGATGGACCGTGTCCATGAAGGTTTCGGCAACGGTGGACTCGCCACTGCCCTGTGGGAGCCCACCTTGAACGCACTGCGCAAGGAAGATGCTCGAGGCGCCTATAAAAGGAGCAAGAGCTCCACAGTAGAGAAGGATCGGCTAATTGCTTGCTAAACCCTTGTAACCCTAGCTAAGCAAGTAGAATAGCCAACTGATGGAGGAGGAAGACAACCATTGTCTCCCTCTCCAAGCACAAAACTGCCTCAAGAGAGCCCTCGGAAACCTCATTGTACTATAATCTCTGCAGTGCAATTTAGACATGCAGGAGTAGCGGTGTTACCTCCTCCTGCGGGCCGTGAACCTGGGTAGGGCCGGTGTCCATCTCTATCGTGGTTGTACCTCTCTAGGCCCGGCGAGCACCGTCGTCGTGCCTCTCGAGGGGTCGTCGTGCCTCTCGAGGGTTGTTTGACCTCCGTGTTCAATCCCCCTTCGAACTACTCTTCAGGGTGTGACTATCCCTGTTCCGTGGGAGTCACTCTCCGACACATATTTAGAGACCTAGCATTATGACTTGTGGCTAACTTTTGCAAGAACTTAATAAATTCAGAGATATTACAATTATCAAAATCAAAATTGTTATCATCAAATCAAACCGAACCACTTTCTCCCATGTTCTTAAAAATTTCAGCACTTTTATTAATATTAGTTTCAGCAATTTTAGGCAATTTTAACTTTTTGGAAGAAGTAGAGGAGTCATTTCCAACACCTGTTACCATTAATAGTAGGAGGCTTACTAGCATGTGAAGTAACATAATTTTCAGTAGTAGTAATAGTAAAAACTTTAACAATATTATCCTCCTTAGCTAGTTCTTTCTCTCTTTCCCATCTAGCATGCAATTGGGCCATCATCCTAACATTTTCATCAATTCAAACTTGGATGGCATTAATTTTATCAAAGGACTTACTCTCTTTAGTATCATTAGGCATGACTTTAGATTATAATAGGTCAACATCAAGGACAAGACTATCAACTTTAGAGGCAAGCATATCAATTTTCCCAAGCGTTTCCTCATTAGTTTTATTAAAGGAAGTTTGTGTAGTGATAAAATCTTTTAACATAGTTTCAAGTTCAGAGGAGGCACTCCTATTATTGCTATAAGAATTACCATAAGAATTAACGTAACCACCACTATTATTAGAAGGATAGGGCTTATAGTTGTTATTACCATAATTGTTCCTATAGGCATTGTGGTTGGAATTCTTATTTTTAATAAAGTTCACACCAACATGCTCTTCTTCTACAACTAAAGAAGCTAAGGGAACATTATTTGGATCAACATGAGATTTACCATTTACAAGCATAGACATAATAATATCAATCTTTTCACTCAACGAGAAGGTATCTTCAACAGAATTAACCTTCTTACCTTGAGGTGTCCTTTCAATATGCCACTCAGAATAATTCACCATCATATCGTCGAAGACTTTTGTTGCAGTCCCCAATGTGATGGACATAAACATACCTCCAGCAATTGAATCCAATAAGTTTCTTGAAAAAAAATTCAGTCTTGCATAAAAGGTTTGGATCAGTCAGTCCATGGGTTATGCAATTCTTTATTAGAGATTTCATTATTTCCCAAGCTTGAGCAACACGTTCACTATCAAGTTGTTTAAAATTCATAATGCTAATTCTTAGAGAAATAATCTTAGCAGGAGGATAGTATTTTCCAATAAAAGCATCTTTGCATTTAATCCATGAGTCAATACTATTCCTAGGCAATGAAAGCAACCATTCTTTAGCTCTTCCTCTCAAAGAAAAAGGAAATAATTTCAGTTTTATAAATCACCATCTATATCTTTATATTTTTGCATTTCACATAATTCAACAAAGTTATTTAAATGGGCAGCAGCATCATCAGAACTAACAACAGAGAATTGCTCTCTCATAACAAGATTCAATAAAGCAGGTTTAACTTCAAAGAACTCAGCTTTAGATGCAGGTGGAGCAATAGGTGTCCATATAAAATCATTATTGTTGGTGCTTGTAAAGTCACACAACTTAGTGTTTTCAGCGGAACTCATTTTAGCAAATTACTTAACAAACCAAAATAACAATAATAGAGAAATAATTAACAAAACCGAAATAATCAAAACAACAAAACTGAAAATAAAATACTAAACCAAAATAAGAAAAGTAACAAAACTAAAAATAAAAGTGCAAACCGAAATATAAAAAGTAATGCAAGTAACTATTTTTTTTGTATAAGAATTACCATAAGAGAAAGGAAATAATTTCAATTTTATAATATCACCATCTATATCCTTATATTTTTGCATTTCACAAAGTTCAACAAAATTATTTAGATGGGCAGCAACATCAGTACTAAGACCAGAAAATTTCTCTCTCATAACAAGGTTTAACAAAGAAGGTTTAATTTCAAAGAATTCTGCTTTAGATGCAGGTAGAGCAATAGGTGTGTATATAAAATAATTGTTGTTGGTGCTAGTGAAGTCACACATAAAATAATAGGTGTGTACTCATTTTAGCAAATAAAAAGACAAATCGAAATAACAAAAATATTAAAACCGAAATAATTTAGTAATGCAAGTAACTAATTTCTTTTGTATTATTGATAGTAAAGAAACAAGACAATAATAAAAATAAACCAAGCAAGATAATAACAAAAATTAAAAAGATTGGAAGTGTGAGACTCCCCTCGGAGAGGAACTCCTATCTCCCTGGCAACGGTGCCAGAAAATTGCTTGATGCACACTGTGGCGTGTGTTGTTGGGAGACCCCAAGAGGAAGGTATGATGAGTGAAGAAGGAAGTTTCACTCAGTTTTGAAACCAAGGTTATAGAACCAGTAGGGGACGAGAATTCCCTCGAGGTGGCAACGGCGCAAGAAAATGCTTGATGTCTCCGCGTGCAAATCTTTGGGCGTGTAAACGTGGAACCTGCACACAACACAATAAAGATACTTTGCCCCAACTTAACAGTGAGGTTATCAAGATCACTGTCTTGTTGTAACAAAGGATTAAACGTATGTGTGAAAAAAAGATGTCTGTTTGAAGAGAATGAAAGTAACAGGATAGCAGTAGGTTGTTTTATCAGATTAAAGAAAAGGACCAGAGTCCACAGTTCACTAGTGGTATCTCTCCATAAATAATAATAACATACATGTGGGTAAAGAAATTACAGCTGGGCAATTGATAGAATAAATAAGTGCATAATGATGCATATACTAATGTCATGATGTCTAGTATGAGATTCATTCGGGCATTACAACAATATACATAGACTAATAATCTACCTCCGGTTAGCGTCTGCACCCCTTTCAGTATTAAGTTGCAAGCAACAAATTATTGCATTAAGCAAAGTGTGTAAAGTAAGTAAGTAACATCATTCTTAGATAAAGTACTATTGTTTTATCTCTAGCTAGTAGCAACAGTACATCTACAACCTTAGAGCTTGTTGTCACTACCCCATATTAAATAGAGACATGAACCTACTATCGATCATAAATACCCCCTCTTAGAGTCACAAACATCTACTTGGCCAGAGTATCTACTAGCAACGAAGAGCATGCAATATCATAAATAACACACACATAATATATTATGAAGCAAATGACATAGTACTCAATATTCATCGGATCCTAGCAAACACAACATGAAGTATTACATAACGATGATCTTGATCATGAGAAGTAGCTCACAAGATCTAAACATGATAGCACAAGAGGAGCAGAAAACTATCTTTCTAATGCTATGGACCTGTAGTCCAAGGGTGAACTACTAACGCATCAGTCCGGAGGCGAGCATGGTTATGTAGAGTCCTCTGGTGATGATTCCCCCTCCCGGCAGGATGCTTTAAGTAGGCAAAAGGGCGAAGGCGGTGGAGGGCCGAGGCACCCTCACGTGGGGCCCACACGATAGGCAAGGGAGCCGCACCGGGACCCCATGTGGGGCCCTTGTGGCCCCTCTCCGCCAGGTCTCCGGTGTTCTGGAACCTCCCGTGAAAAATAGGGACTTCGGTATAAACATCGTCCAATTCCGAGAATATTTCATTAAGTGTTTTTTTGAAAGCAAAAACAATAGAAAATAGGGAATTGGCATTGTGGCATCTTGTTAATAGGTTAGTACCCGAAAATGCATAAACCATATAAAATGCATATAAACATGTAATAAGTGGTATAATATAAGCATAGAACATAAGAAATTATAGATACGTTGGAGACGTATCAATCATCATCACCACCATCTCCATCCCCGACACCGTAACCTCTATCGGTCCACTCCGTTCCCGATGTCACATCTAGGGCTGAATCTTGTGTATTTTATAAGGGAAACTCTCCCGGTGTTGATTACTATTGTTATTGATGCTATTGAGTGAAACCGTTGAATTAAGGTTTATGTTCACACTGTTATGCTTCATTATATAACCTCTGATCATGTTCGAAATGATGTGTTGAGACTAGTTCATTTAGTTCTTGAGGACATGGGAGAAGTCTAGATGTTAGTAGTGAACTATGTTGAGTAATATTTAATGTTATGATATTTAAGTTGTGGTGCTATTCTCCTAGTGGTGTCATGTGAACGTCGACCACATGACACTCCACCTTTATGGGCCTAGGGGAATGCATTGTGTATTCAAATATTAATTCTAGGGTTGCCGGAGTGACATAAACCTATACCCCGTTAATATCTCGATGCATCAGGGATGGTAGGATCTTAGAGTTTAAGACTATGATTTGATTTATCTTAATTACTTTCTTGTATTTTGCGGATGCTTGCAAGGCATAAAATCACAAGTATGTATTAGTCCTCGGAAGGGCGGTGCATAAGCATAGGTTCACCCACACAACACTTATCGAAATACTAAAGATTAATCATCTACATGAAGCGAAAGCACTAGACATAAAATGTCGTGTGTCCTCGGGAACGTTTGGTCATCATAAGTAAACAAACCGGCTTGTCCTTTGCTCTAGAAAGGATTGGGCCACTCGGTGCAGTTATAATTGTCGCGCTCTATTTACTTGCACTTTATTTATCTGTTATATCAAAAACCCCTAAAAACTTGTCTGCTAGTGTTAAAGTGAAATCCTCATCAAAACCTCTTGTCAGCACCTTCTGCTCCTCGTTGGGTTCGACACTCTTATTTATCGAAGTTACTATGATACACCCCCTATAATTGTGGGTCATCAAGTCTATTTTCGGGCGCCATTGCCGGGGAGTGAAGCGCTATTGGTAAGTGGAATTGGTAAGGAAAACTTTCGCTGTAAGTGTTGTTTTTATTTCTGTCTCCTAATTTGCTTAATTATGGAGATACAAACTATTGCCTTCCTGTTTGGAAGGGATTCTACCACTGCTGAGGTAGAAAATGAGGCGCCACCTAAGGAAATAGTGTCATTTAAAATAACTATGAAAATTATTGATCGTGTTATGGATGACCTAATGAAGGGGATGGAACTGTCCACCCCAATGATCATTTACTGTTTTTACATGAATTATGCGAGTTGTTCAAGTGTGCAGGTATTACAATGGACAAAGTCAGGAATAAATTATTCTCCATATCACTCACTGGAAGAACTGCGCATTGGTATAAATTGTTGAAAAACAAGAGTTCTCTTGGATGGGAGGAAATTGCACCTCTCTTTTATTCTAAATTGTATCCTCCAAGTGAGATTCACCAAGATCGGAATTCTATATATAATTGCTGGCCTAATGAGGGAGAAAGTATTGCCCAAGCTTGGGGGAGATTGAAGTCACTAATGCTCAGATGCCCCATTCATGAGCTTCCGGGTAATATTATTGTTGATAACTTCTATGCAAGACTCTCCTTTGAAGTTAAAACATTATTGGATACTTCTTGTGTTGGATCATTCATGCATAATTAAGAAGAGTTTAAATGGGATCTTCTTGATGGTATTGAAGAGAATACAAAAGCAAGAGAGAACGACAAAGGTGGGGAGTCAGGTGTAAAATAAGGCTTCGATTGCATTAAAACTTTCATGAATACCGATGCATTTCGAAATATAATAATGCTTACGGTCTTTACTCTCAAGTTGTTGCAAATTATTTTAAATCCTTTGTTGCTTATTTCGATTTACCTAAAGAGGGCCTTGAAAATATCATAAACCTTATGAAGATAAATCTATTACTCCTATAGCTAAAAGCATTGAAGTGAATACCGTTGATCATATTATTCCTGAGCCTTAAATTGAAAAAGTTCCTTTTTCTGTTGAGATGAAAGAACATTCTGTTATGTCTAGTGTGGTTAACAAAAGTACAAAGAAAGCTATAGAACCTCAAGAACAAATAAATATTGAACCTTCTGTAGCTATAGTAAAAGATCTTGTTACTGGGAATGTGGGAGATGACTATATTATATTTTGTGAGGATGCTTCTAATGTTGTTTATCATCCTAAAAGTTCAAGCAAAACTAGTGTCCTTGTGCTATCTGTTAAAATTGGTGATCATTGCTATTACGGTTTATGTGATATTGGTGCAAGCTCAAGTGCTATTCCTTATGAGCTTTACAGAGAAATTATGCATGAGATTGGTCCTTGTTAACTTGAAGAAATTGATGTGTTTATTCAACTTGCTAATAGAGAAACTATCTCTCCGATTGGTATTGTTAGAGACGTTGAATTTTTATGTGGTAAGATTAAATATCCTGCTTATTTTCTCGTACTTGGTTCAGCTGCTAGTAAGACTTGTCCTATCATTTTTGGTAGACCTTTTCTTAATACTTGCGGTGATATTATAGATTGTAAGAAAGAGAAAATCTTTACTTAGTTTGCTGGTAATTCTTATGAATTGTATTTTTCGAAATTTGCTAAAGTCCCTTATGAAACCGAATTTCCTAAGGAGGATTTAAAAATTGAATAGCTTGCCTCTATTGCTCTTGCTCCTAAGAATGTTTTGTAGCAATTGATGGAAGATCATGAAAGTGAAATCTTTATGGAAGAAAGGAATGAACTTGATGAAAGATTTCTCCATCAACCTATTCTTTAACACAATTCACAGGTGGAATACTTGGGTAAAGCACTCCCACCTAAAGAGGATCATGTCTTTGATTTAAAATCTTTGCCTGATAATCTTAAGTATGCTCATATTGATGATAAGAAAATATATCCTGTTATTATTAGTGCTAACCTTTGAGGTAAAGAAGAGGGAAGATTATTGGAAGTATTGAAGAAACACAGTGGATCTATGGGTTATACTTTGGATGATTCAAAAGGGATTTCTCCTACTATATGTCAACATTCTATTAATATGGAGCCTGATGCAAAGCCAGTTCTTGAACATCAACGTTGTTTAATACCCAAGATGAAGGAAGTGGTAAGAAATGAGGTATTAAAGCTTCTTGATGCTGGTATTATTTATCTTATTGCTGATAGTAGATGGGTAAGTCCTGTGCACTGTGTCCCTAAGAAAGGTGGAATTACTGTTGTGCCTAATGATAATGATGAGCTTATTCTTCAAAGAGTAGTAGTTGGTTATAGAATGTGCATTGATTTTAGAAAGGTTAATAAAGTTACTAAGAAAGATCATTATCCATTACCCTTTATTGATCAAATGTTAGAGAGATTAGCTAATAAAACTGATTTTTGCTTTCTTGATGGTTATTTTGGGTTCTCTCAAACTGCTGTTAAAGCCCAAGATCAAGAGAAAACCATCTTTACATGTCCTTATGGTATTTATGCTTATAGACGTATGCCTTTTGGTTTATGTAATGCTCCTGCTACTTTTCAAAGATGTATGTATGCTATCTTGCATTGTTTTTGTGAGGAAATTGTGGAAGCATTCATGGGCGATTTCTCCGTCTATGGAACTTATTTTGATAATTGCTTGCACAATCTTGATAAAGTTTTGCAGAGATGTGAAGAGACTAATCTTGTTCTTAATTGGGAGAAATCTTGCTAAGGTATCAAAGCCTCTTACTAATCTCTTACAAAAAGATGTACCATTTGATTTTAATGATGATTGTAAAGAAGCTTTTGTAACTCTTAAGAAGGCTTTAATAAGTGCTCCTATTGTCCAACCACCTGATTGGAATTTACCATTTGAAATTATGTGTGATGCTAGTGATTTTGTTGTTGGTGCTTGTAACCTCCCAAAATTTTGGAATGTTTAAAATCAGTAAATTTAAAACTTTTGCTTCCTATTAAAAATAAAATCATTAGTTGCAAGGAAAACTTAACAAAAAGGATTTATTGAATTATACAAAGATTTATGACATTAATTGAATCAAGTAAACTTTGTTTTCAAACTTGAGAGATGAGCTATAAATAGATATTCTAAATAATTATTTACCTTATATTATTAAAAGGATTTCTCATTCAGAAATGTTTTGGATATAATTTTTCTATTCGAAAACATTATATTTGGATTTATAATAAACCCTAAGTTAATTAGTGTAGTTACAAAAATATTTGGAATATCCTCTAATTTCAAAATATAGAGTTGATTCAAGTGTTTGATTTTAAAAATGGGTTTAGAATGATTTAATTTGAACATACGTATTTGTGATATTTTCCTTGATTTTGAGAAGACATAAAGTATCTTATTGAAACTCTAATTTAAATTTGCCAAAAAGAGTTCAATTTCATAATTTGAAAATATCACAATTTGAAATTATTACAAACATGAGTGTGATTGTTTTGGTCTAAGTACGGAGAAAAATCGAGAGTTCCCGGACTTTGCAGATGACGCAAGGAACCTAAGGTTTGGTCTAAGTACGGACGGCTTCAATCCTTTTGGGGAGCAGAGCAGCAGTCATAGCACATGGCCTGTGACTCTATGTATTTACCACCTTCCTCCCTGGTTGTGCATGAAGCGAAAGACATTATGATGCTAGTGCTCATCCAAGGTCTGAAGCAACCCGGCAGCGAGCTTGATGTGTATCTCAGGCCATTAGTTGATGAACTTTTAGAGTTGTGGCAGGAAGAAGGTGTACCTGTGTGGGATGAGCACAAACAGGAGGATTTTGACCTTCGAGGGTTGCTTTTCGTAACGAACAATGATCGGCCTGCTCTTAGTAACATATCAGGACAGACAACTAAGGGATACCATGCATGCACACACTGTTTGGATGATACTGAATGTATATACTTGGATAAATTGTAAGAAGTGCGTGTACCTGGGGCATCATCGATTTCTTCCAGTCAGGCATAACGTACGGAAGAAAGGCAAGCATTTCAAAGGTGAGGCATATCACCGTAGGAGGCCTATGGAACGCACCGATGATCAAATATTTGATATGGTCAAGGATATAAAAGTAATCTTTGGAAAGGGTCCTGGAGGACTACAGTTTCCGGATGATGCTAACGGACACGCACCCATGTGGAAGAAGAAATCTATATTTTGTGAGCTACCATATTGGAAAGTTCTGGAGGTCCGGTCTGCAATCGACGTTATGCATGTGACAAAGAATATTTGCGTGAACCTGCTAGGCCACTTGGGTGTGTATGGGAAGAAAAGAACACAAAGGAAGCACGGGAGAACCAGAAACGTTTGAAAGAACGAGACGACCTCCTTCCAGAACACTATGAAGGTCCTGCCAGCTATGCTCTAACAAAATAAGAGAAAGCAATATTTTCTGAATGTCTGAGCAGTATCAAGGTCCCGTATGGCTTCTCGTCGAATATAAAAGGAATAATAAATGTGGAAAAGCAAAAATTTCAAAACCTAAAGTCTCATGACTGCCACATGATTATGACGCAATTGCTTCCGATTGCATTGAGGGGGTTTTGCCGAAAAATGTTCGAGTACCCATTGTGAATCTTTGTGCATTTCTCAATGGAATATCCCAGAAGGTAATCGATCCAACGATCCTACCAAGGTTGCAGACTGATGCGGTCCAGTGTCTTGTCAGTTTTGAGTTGGTGTTCCCACCGTCCTTCTTCGATGTTATGACGCATGTCTTGGTTCACCTAGTCGAAGAGATTCACATTCTCGGTCCTGTATTTCTACACAATATGTTCCCATTTGAGAGGTTCATTGGAGTCTTAAAGAAATATGTTCATAACCGTGCTAGGCCTGAAGGAAGCATCTCCAAGGGCTATGGAACCGAGGAGGTCATTGAGTTTTATGTTGACTGTATTCCTGACATTAATCCGATTGGTGTTCCTCAGTCGCGACATTAGGGGAGACTGAGTGGCAAAGGCACTTTAGGGAAAAAAGTATTAGTATGTAGGGGCGGACCTTCTTTCAGTGAAGCACACTACACAGTTCTACAAAAATCCTCGTTGGCAGCTCCGTATATCGAGGAACACATGAATATTTTACGATCTCAGAACCCAGTGGAGGATGAGTTCTGGATGAAAGATCAACACAAGGCGAAATTCAGCGGTTGGTTGCAAACACATCTCATGGGTAACACCAAAGTTGATGATCAGATGTACTTGTTGGCCATGACACCATCTTCGACTATAGTCACATGTGAAGGGTTCGAGATAAATGGGAATACATTTTACACGATTGCTCAAGATAAAAAGAGCACCAACCAGAACAGTGGTGTCCGCTTTGACGCAATAAACAACGATGGGCAAAAGGACACATAATATGGTTACATAGAGGAGATATGGGAACTTGCGTATGGACCTTCTTTTAAGGTCCCTTTGTTTCGGTGCAAATGGGTGAAGCTGAATGTAGGCGGGGTAAAGATAGACCCGATGTACAAAATTACGATGGTGGATCTGAACAATCTTGATTACAAAGACGAACCGTTCGTCCTAGCAAATGATGTAGCTCAAGTTTTCTACGTGAAATACATGTCTTCCAAACCCAAAAAAAGAAAAAACATGGAAGCGAATACATCATACGAGCCAAAACTCCACATAGTTCTTTCAGGAAAAGAAACTTCGTGGGGGTGGAGGACAAGACAGACATGTCAGAAGATTATGATAAGTTTGATGAAATTCCGCCCTTCAAAGTCAACACTGACCTAAGCGTCACGTTAAATAATTAGGATTCCCCATGGTTCCGACCCAATGTTAAGCAATCGAAGAAAAGGAGGAATAATACAACTGATGAGAATATTAGTGATGCGTAATATTGTATTAAACATAACATTACTTTGGTGATGTTGAATATTGGTGATGTGTAATATGGCTTGAAACTTCTTTTGATGTGTAATATTGGTGATGTGTAATAAGGTCCCCATGCCAATATGCAACTATTTGTGGAATATGAGGTCTTTATCACAAACTATGTCGTGCAAATGACTGATTTGCCTTGAAACTTCTAGATGTCTATACATGATAGGCCTTTTGGTGAAGACTTTTTTTGCAAATTTTGTCAAAATCAAGTTTATCATTTTTCATAGCAACTAGTACACATATAAGGTCCCCATGCCAAAGGGTTTCTTTTTTTCAAGTGTTTATCACATTATTTATTTATTTTCACCAAAAAGTCAAAACGGTCGTTATGGCAATTCATTAAAAGATGTAAGATTTTGTAGAACTATCAATGTTTCTGTGATAAAATCAATAGTTGTGTACCTTAAAATGATTTTTCGAAAAATTTCAGACCAAGCTATCAAACAGTTGTAATTCAAATTTTAATTACTTTTGAAAAATAGGCATAAACTCATTTAACTAGGGGAAATTAGGTAGAAATCAAGGAAAAAACTAATACTTGGGAATTATCCATCATATGTGTACAAGTTTCCATGAAAATTAAATGGGTTCCATTTTGCATCATATTTTTGGTAATTTTTTCACAAAAACTTTCATTTTTTGCACTTATAAAATGGAAATGATATTTATGAAAATAATTTTAAGATTTCCTTTGACATGGTTGTTTCTTATACCAATATGCAACTATTTGTGGAATATGAGATCTTTATCACAAACTATCTCGTGCAAATGACCATAAGTTGATTATTTGGCTTGAAACTTTTAGATGTCTATACATGATAGATCTTCTTGTGAAGACTTTTTTTTGCAAATTTTGTCAAAAATCAAGTTTATCATTTTTCATAGCAACGAGTACACATAAAAGGTCCCCATGCCAAAGGGTTTCTTTTTTTTTTGAAGTGTTTATGACGTTATTTTTTTTTATCCAAAAAAGTCAAAACGGTCGTTATGACAATTCATCAAAAGAGGTAAGATTTTGTAGAACTATCAAACCAATAGTTGTGCACCTTAAAATGATTTTACCAAAAATTTCAAACCAAGCTATCAAATAGTTGTAGTTCAAATTTTAATTAGTTTCGAAAAATAGGCAAAAACTCATTTAACCAGGGGAAATTAGGTAGAAATCAAGGAAAAACCTAATACTTGGGAATTATCCATCATATGTGTACTAGTTTCCATGAAATTTAAATGGGTGCCATTTTGCATCATATTTTTTATATTTGTTCACAAAAATGTCATTTTTTTGCACTTATAAAATGGAAAATGATGGTGGTGATTACATTTTGTAATTATCTAATTTTTTAATTTGTTGAAAACATTGAATATAGATATGTTTTATCAAATTATTAGAAACTAAGTTTAATTGGTTTGAACAATTAAATCTATACATATGAAAAAACTGAAAAGAGAAAAGAAAAGAAAATAAAAGATCTTCGGTACCGGTTGCATCCACCAACCGGTACTGAAGGTTTTCATTTCGCGCCAGTTATTTGTGCGGCGAATCGTCAAACCTTCAGTACCGGTTGCAGCCACCAACCGGTACTAAAGGACCTTTAGTACCGGTCGAGGGCACGGACCGGTACTAATGGTGGGTGCTTTATATGCCTCCTCGCCCGATCGGGCAGTTTCATTTTTCACTAGTGTAGACGCAGACGCCGCCAGGACCTCGACGCCATCGACGGAGAGCCTCGCCGTGCCGCTCCCGACACCGTCGTCGTCCATTCTGGTATGGAGCTCCGCCGCCATCTTCTGTCCCGTGCGATTTGAGATCTACTATGTCGTCGATTCCCCACTTGCAGAGGAGAAACCCTAGGTTTCCGCCGCCGACGAGCAAGATTCCGGCCGTTTCTTCCACCGCCTCGCCTCGGCCATCCTCGACATTGCCTGGCCGCTCCGACAATCCTACGTGCCTCGCGGTGAGCTACTGGTCGTCGAAGACCCCCCTCTCGCCCTCGTTTCCGGCCGTTTCTTCCACCACCGTCCAGTTGTTTCTTCTACCACCGTTCGGCCTTCTTCGGAGACCATTCGAGGGCGGCGCAGCTAGCATTTAGTCGCGCGTGTGCGTAGGTACTCCTTCTCGGCCTCAATCTACAGAGGAGTGCGAGGCAGGAGCTTGGTGCACCATTGCTGACATCATGATGACGTCATCACCCCTATTGTTTATCCAGAGAGTTAGTTTAGAGGTTTTAAAAAGAATTTAGCTAATGTTTTAGGTGTTTTTTAGGTCTTCTTAGGAAAATTTAGTTATATTTTCTAGTTAGACTTGCCGTGAAATTGTAGTTAGACTTGATAGTTTAGTTAAATAGAGTTTAGGATATTTTATATAGAGTGCTAGATTATTTGTTAAATAGATATAAGGACATTTTATATAGAGTGTTAGACTATTGCAGAATTGCTAGAAAATGGTACTTTTTTAGATGAATTATATTGTTATTTATATGAATGCTATTGCTATTTCTTGATTGAATATATGGAAATGCAATGTTATAGGTACTGGTTTTGTATATATATGCTACCGTTTTTGTATATATGTTAAATTTGGGAATGTCAAATTTGGGAATGTTAAGTTTTGTAAATGAAAGTTGTAAATGTTGTTTACATGTTGTAAATGAAAGTTGTAAATGATAGATTACATGATTAAAACTTTGTATACTAGGAAAGAGAAGATGAATACATATGTGACTTTGTAATATGAAGTTGCATATATTGTGGCCTACATGTTGTAAATGCTACAGTTGTATGTAAATGTTACACTTGTATTATAAATCTCGTAGCAGCGCGCGCAACCATAATTACCGCAGCAATGCGTGAGGAATGCGACAATGTGCCAATGTAATATGAAATATTTCTATTGTTGTAGTTATCGTAATAATGTGACATCCATGTAGGATTCGTCGTCATGTTTGTGACCTTCCCGAGTCTCGTCTATCCCGCGCCTCACCGTCATTCCCGCGCATCCCCTTGTGCGCTCCCCCGCGGTGAGCCTCTACAGTGCACATGTTATTTCTTTACAATGTTCCCGCCCGATTTGGCACTAAATTGTTGTATCTTTTTTTTAGTTAAGCTATGGACGGCAGAGCTGGTGAAGAGGAATTGTTCGTCATAATCGGAGAAGGTGATGAAGATGATGGCTCGCAATATCTTAACATGTCTGGCGATGGAATGGAGGAGGACGACGACATTTTTTAACATAGAAGATATTGCCATCGGATCAAACAATCACGCCGATGAGAATGTATTGACGACTACCGTCAAGGTATACATAGGCTCTGGTGATAAATGATTTGATATGTATACATATACATATATTAACAAAATATTTCTTCTTTTAGCCCTCCGGATCGGGACCGAGCCAGTCTGGTAAATCAGCTGGTAAAAGAAAACGAGGCCCGGCCAAAAAGTTGAAAGATGAAAGGTTTGATATCAAAGAAATCCCTGAAACGGGTGCACCGATTGCCCCAGAGCAGCACGCACGTAAATATGTCAGTCAGTGCGGAGCTATTGTTCGGGACATTATCCCGATCACCATCCGAGAATGATACAAGCCAAAGTCTGGAGGAGTTAGTTTTGTTGACAATCGTGTCAAGAAGGAACTTCTGAAGATGCTGTTTGCGCATTTCAACCTACCGAGAGGCCTCTCAACTGCCGAGAAAAGGAGATTCTACATATGGACTCTTCAGAAAATGGCCGAACAATTCATGAACTACAAGAAAAGGTTATACTGGGATTTTATCAAGGTGGGAAAAATTCCAGATTTTGCTGACGGGCAGTACGTGAAGATAAAAGAACAGTGGATAGATTTCAAGTCCTATAAGGAATCAGAAGAAGCTCTAGAAAAATCGAGGAAAAATAAGTTAAACGCTGACAAAAAGATATATCACCAACGTTTGGGGCCAGGTGGTTACAGGACAGCCGTTCCTTTGTGGGAAGCAAGAGACGCCAAGTTAATTGAAGACGGGGTCACTCCAACTACATCGAGTTTTCCCACAAGGGTCAAGAATTGGGTGTACCCCTTAGGGTTGGATCCCAGCCGCGATACAGTGAGTCTTGTCTTGAGGCCAAAAGTTAAACGAGGCCGCTCAGAAGAAATTGATAATGAAGCAGCAGCCAAAGAAAGAGAAACAATTTTCAACGTAGTCAAAGACCTTGATCAAGCAGTAGCTTCCGTTCACGAGGGAATCTTCAAGCCCAATAGAGAGCACGATGAGCTGACACTCGTCCTCGGGAATGACGAACACACCGAACGAGTACGAGGCGTGGGTGTCGTCCCTTGGAAGGTTCGGTTCGACAATGATCGGGACACTTACAGGAGCCGTGATAGGAAGAATAAACAGGAGGCCGACAAGTATGCCAGATTGGAAAACATGATAGTAGAGCTGCAGCAGCAGAATGCACAGAGGGACGAAAGGTCATCTCAGCCGTCGGAGGACCAACTGGATACGACATCTCAGCGGAGAAGCAGTGTGGCTTCCACACCGCATATTCAGGCTGATGAGGCAATATACCCCGTGGATCAGATTCAGGTTCAGACGATGTGTGAGCTCCACACCAAAATGAAGAACCTATCCATGAAGGTGGCGGCCGACTATGCTTTGGAGAATACGCCCGGAGTAACCTTCCATGGCGGTCCGATTCCAGCTGGCTACGCTCGAGTCGGTGTGGATGAAATTGTTAAGGGATACGAGGAACTGGAGCTTGACATTCCTGCAGCTGTAGGGGAGATGACACTAGGAGAAGTGTTTCGTGGAATCATTCTATGGAGAAAGGAACTCATCGTTTTTCCAGAATCGACGCGTAGGCCACCAACCCCCCCCCCCCCCCCCCCCCCCCCGAGTAGCAATCAACCTCCAAGTCCACCACACATTGATAATATGCAGAACGAGAGGGAACCCAGCGCGACTCCATCTCCCCGGTACAAGAGTCCAACCCACCGGGAGTCCACCCCGGAGCGTGCAAAGAGTCCGCCTCAGCATAAGTCCACGCCGGGGCGTGCAAAGAGTCCCCCTACGCATGAGTCCACGCCGGAGCGTGCGAAGAGTCCGCCCACCAGCAGTAGGTCCTTCTCAATGAGGCAGAGGATGCTTGCCGGTGCGCCGAGTGGTGCTTCGTTGAAGCCTGCTCCGGTGTAAACTTGGGAACGCACAGTTGAGGAAAATGCTCCAGCGTTAAAAGCTGAGATAGACGCACGGGCCGCTGCAAGCGCTGCAAAGAAAGTCCCCCCGCCAAAGCATGTACTAAACCCTTAGGGTGTTAAGCACATTCTAGACATGGTGTATGATCCTAACCGTAGAACTTTGAATGATAACTATACACGCTCTATCTCGAAGAGTTATAACCAAGAAGAGGAGGATAAAAAGAAGCGGCTCGCTGTAAAGAAAAAGAAGGGGAAGCAGGTTCCTCGGCTCGGAGAACAGAAAGCACAGTCCATCGCCCCGCTGAAGGTACAGACAGTCAAGCGTTCCAGCATTGAGACAAATATTGTTGCTGCCTCAGAATACTTGGGTGATGCTGCATTTGACTCAATATTCTCCGAGACGCATGAGGTAGCACGGCAAGTTTTCTACGGGGAAGATCTCCTCCCTCCTGATGAGATGGTGCGTCTAGCTTATCAAATGCGGAAATTGCATGACGTAGTACAATAAAAGCACCAAGAATGGCCTATTAGTGTTTTACGTGACATATTGATGCACACGGTGAGTGTTTTGTTGGAAGACCCCAGGAGGAAGGTATGAAGTAGTGCAGCAGAAAATTTCCCTCAGTTATGAAACCAAGGTTATCGAACCAGTAGGAGATGAAGAATTCCCATGAGGTATCAACAGCACATGAAAAGAGCACACAACATAATCAAAGTATTTTTTTCCCCAACTCCACGGTGAGGGTGTCAATCCCATCGGCTTGCTGTAACAAAATGATTAAACGTATGTGTGGAAAAAAGAGTGATGTTTGCAGAAAGTAACAAGTTTGTACTTGTGGTTTTATCAGATTAATGAGAAGACTGGGGTCCACAGTGCACTAGTGGTGTCTCTCCATAAATAATAATAACATTCATCCATGCATGGTAAACAAATTACAGCTAGGCAATTGACAAAATAATGAGGAGCAATCCAATGCATATACTAATTATATGGTGTCTAGTGTGAGATTCATTCGGGTATTACAACAATATACATAGACCGTTCCAACCGCATCTATGACTAATAATCCACCTTCCAGTTAGCGTCTGCACCCCTTTCAGTATTAAGTTCCATGCAACAGATTATCACCTTAAGCACTGTGTGTAAAGTAAGTAAATAACATCATCCTTAGACAAAGTACTAATGTTTTATCCCTAGTAGCAACAGTACATCTACAACCTTAGAGCTTTCTGTCACTGTCCCAAATTAAACAGAGACATGAACCTACTATCGAGCATAAATACCCCCTCTTGGAGTTACGAGCATCTACTTGGCCAGAGCCAACAGAAGTAATGGAGAGCATGCAAGATCATTAAATAGCACACACATGATATATTATGAAGCAATAACTGTAGTACTCAATATTCATCGGATCCTAGCAAACACAACTTGGAGAATTACATAAAGAAGATCTTAATCATGATAGGTAGCTCACAAGATCTAAACATGATAGCACAAGAGGAGAAGACAACCATCTAGCAACTGAGACCCGGAGTCCAAGGTAGACTACTCAAGCATCAGTCCGGAGGCGGTCATGGTGACGTAGAGGCCACCGAGGACGATTCGCACTCCCGGCAGGGTGCCGGGGAGCAATTCTGATCTCTCCTGAAATGGTGCCGACGACGGTGGCGGCTCGGGACCCGTGGAGGAAAAAGTGTTCAGTTGTGCTCTGTTTTTAGGTCAGGGGGGTTTATATGGGCGAAAGACTTAGGTCGGTGGGCGCCCGAGGGGGCTCCTCACCTCCTGGCGCGGCTGGCAGTGGGGCCGCGCCACCAGGCGATGAGGCCGCCTCGCGGCCCCTCTTCGTCTCGTCTTCGGTTTTCCTGGATGCAAATATTCCAAAAATAAAACCTGGTTGACTCGTTTCCAATTTGGCAGATATTTCCTTAAGAGCTTTTCTGAAACCAAAAACAACAGAAAACAGGGAACTGACACTATGGCATCTTGTTAATAGGTTAGTCCTAGAAAATGCATAAAACTATATAAAATGCATATAAAACATGTAATAATATGATATAACATAGCATGTAACACAAGAAATTATGGATACGTTGGAGACGTATCAACATCCCCAAGTTTAGTTCTACTCGTCCCGAGTAGGCAAGAACGATAAAAGAAGAATAATTTCTGAAGTGACATGCTT
Source organism: Poa annua (assembly GCA_026929855.1). Lineage (NCBI taxonomy): Eukaryota > Viridiplantae > Streptophyta > Magnoliopsida > Poales > Poaceae > Poa > Poa annua. Next base: position 108,448,525 of record CM049426.1, read on the forward strand.
AAACAAAATCTTGATCATATAATAATGTAAGGCATGTAAAGTGAGATCAAATGAATAAGGGCTTTAGTTTATATTGATATCAAACGTGTAATGAATAAACAAGTAGGTGAAGAAGCAAAACTTTCAATGATATAGTACTAGATAGCAATCAACTGTTCCAAGTAGATATTAGAGATGATTTAAGCTTCAAGCACAACAATATAATCATCTAATGTTTCCAACAAACATGAAAACTTAATGAAAGGATCAAGTCAAGTAATAGCAATATGTACGTAGAAGATCAATATACTATTTGTTCAAAAGAAACAAACAAGCGTTCAACGTTGGTTCCTGGCACCAGGATGTTATGGCTAAGAGAATGTTAACGGAGGTTTGGAACGCCGACGGAAGAAAGGCTCACAAAGTTGTAGATGATCATTAGACAAGAGAAAGTCATACAATCGAAGCTATGCAAGGAGTAGTGTTTGCCATACAACGGATGCACAATGAGCTATAAGTATATGAAATCTCTCCAATGGAACTAGTTGGGGTGCATCCAACTTGCTTGCTCACGAAGACCTAAAGCACTTTTGAGTTGGCTCATCATTGGAATATACAAGCCAATTCTACAGTGTAAAGTTCCCTAACATGAAAACTCTCTCATATGGAGTAAAGGTGATAAAGATGAGCACAAATGATGATCATAAATTATATGGTGCTATAACAGGAGCACAAGTGATGACTATAAATGATATGGTGCTGTGACATAAGCACAAGTGTGTGATAAATAATAGTAATGCTGCCCCCCCCCCCCCCTTTTATATTTCTTTCTTTTTTCTTTTCTTTTTCTCTTTTTTCTATTTTTTTTGTGTTTCTGTTTCTCTTTTCGATCGCCTCCATGGATCTTTTCACTTTTAGGGGCAAGCATCCTAATATGATACATGATATATGACAACACACTAATGATGATAAAACAACATATTGATGATACAAGTAACTAATATGAATGTGCCAAAAGAATGCATATGATAACGGTGCCTCTGCCAGTGTAGCAGGTTATGCAGTGCTCTAGTGTAACATGGGTAAAAACACACATTAGCTTTATAGAAACACGCAAAGCAATAAATAAGTAATGAATGACAACAAGTCATGTAATGTAAGATGGATGTTGCATGGCAATATATCTCGGAACAGCTATGGAAATGTTGTAGTAGGTAGGTATGGTGGCTGTTTTGAGGAAGATATTTGGCTTATGTGTAGGAGAACAAGATGAAGATCTCACACGAGTTTGGATGTACCCACGAAAAATGCACCAACTCTCAATGTGAGAAAGGGCAAAGCAAAGTACCGAAGAACCTAGAAATATGGTGGTGGAAGTGCCATGAAAACCGTAGTTTTAGAACTCACAAGTAAAAAGATTCCAAATAAAAATATGATCATACAAGGCATAATGAAAATTACTCATAGGGGTGCTGTGGCAAATGAACAAGTCACTATTGGGGACCCGACCGTAGCGCATAACATAAAGTCATTAAGGGTTGTTTAGGCAAATAGAAGTCATATACCAATATGCAATCAACTTGAAATTTAAGTGTGGCCCAGTTTTCAAGTTTCTCTAGACCAACCATTTAATCATTTCACTTTACTAGACCATCATGTTTACCATTAAGCAAATTAATATCTCAAAACAACATAAATGATTCAAGTGACACAATTTAATGATCTACGAGATTATGAATCATTTAATTATACCATATACCACATTTAGCATTTTATGTTCTCAACCAAACACCAATAAACTTATTTAAAAGATAAACTCTCCAAATAATTAAACAAGGAGATATGAGAGTATAATATAAAAAAGCTAACAGCTCTAGAAAGAGATGCATGAAAAACAAGAGCTAGAGAGCAAACGATAACAAGAGACGAATACTCGACGAATATAAGTGAAGAATTCGAGTATTCATATGAAAAAGTGTAGCGTGTCTCTCTCCCACACAAAGGAATGCTAGGATCCATATTTACTCAGAGAATGAAAATAACAAAAATAAAAATAAACAGAGGCTTCAAGATAAGCACATAAGATGCGACGGAATTAAAATATAGTTTCACTAGAGAGGACCTGATAGTTTGTCGATGAAGAAGGAGATGACTTGGGCATCCCCAAGCTTTGAAGCTTGAGTCTTATTGAATTATATTGGGGTGAATCACCGGGGCATCGCCAAGCTTTGGCGTTACTATCCTCTTGATCACATTATATCATTCTTCTCTCTTGATCCTTGAAAACTTCCTCCACACCAAACTTAGAGTAACTTCATTAGAGGGTTAGTGCACAAACAATTATGATATTTTGTAGAAACATAATTGCTACCATTTCTACTTGACATTAGCTACAACCACCGATACTTAAAAGGATAAAAAGATACAATCAAAATAGCAAAAGATGCATTGCAAAAGAAAATGGCAGAATCTATCAAAACATAACAGTCCGTAAAGACGAATTTTTTCGAGGCACTTAAATTGCGCAGATCAGAAAACTCAAAGCTAATTAAAGTTTCTTATACATCTGTGGATTGCGCAAAAAAAGGACAGATTTTTCTGACGTTCCAGTAGAGAGATATGAGTTTTACGGTGGACAGCACAAATCATTCTTGAGTGGGAATTGGTACTTAATGGTACCTTTTTTCATATCAATAATAGCACCCACAGTTCTCAGAAAGGGTCTTTCCAACACAATTGTATAAGATGGCTTGCATTCAATGTCCAAGACAATAAAATCAACGGGGACCAGGTTATTATTAACCATAATAAGAATATCATTGATCCTCCCCAAAGGTTTATTCAAAGCATTATCAGCAAGAAAAACATCCAAATAACAATGTTCCAATGGTGGCAAATCAAACATATCATATAGATTTTTAGGCATAATAAAAATACTTGCACCAAGTTCACACAAAGCATTGCAATCAAATGTATCTATTTTCATTTTAATGATGGGCTCCCAACCATATTCTAACTTCCTAGGGATAGAAGCTTCAAGTTTTAATTTATCTTCCCAAGCTTTAATGAAAGCATTTGTAGTATGAGCAGTAAAAGCCAAATTAAGAGAGCTAGCATTAGGACTTGTGGCCAATTTTGCAAGAACTTAATAACTTCAGAGATATTAAAATTATCAAAATCAAAATTATTATCATCAAAGCAAACCAAACCACATTCTCTCACGTTCTTAAAAATTTTAACACTTTTGTCAACACTAGTTTTAGCAGTTTTAGGCAATTTTAAATTTTGGAGGAAGTAGAGGAGACATGTCCAACACCAACTATGTTACCATGGATAGTAGGAGGCTTACCAACATGTGAAACACCATTATTTTCAGAGGTAGTAATAGTAAAAACAATATTAGCCTGTTTCTCTAGTTCTCTCTCTCTCTTTCCCATCTAGCACGTAATTGAGCCATTAATCTAACATTTTCATCAATTTGAACTTGGATGGCATTTACTTTAGCAAAGGGATTATTCTCTCTAGTTTCAGTACGCATGATAATAGATTTTAAAAGATCAACACCAAGGACAAGATTATCAACTTTAGACGCAAGAATGTTGTAGCGTACAGACACTTTAAATAAGGCAGATACCTATGAATAGTGCAAATCCCTGGATCGATTCGTTTGCACACACAGTTTACGATGTAATATCACAACGAAGTATCAATTTTATTACATCGATGATCTAGCCTTACAAAATATTCAATACAAGTTGCATAGCATAAAGCTAGCTTTGAAAGAGTAAACAGCGGAAATACAATAGCAGTGTGTCTCCATCACATTCATGTTGCCACAGGCGAAAAACATGTTGGTTGTAGACTCCAAACCTTTAAACGAAACCTCACTCATCATCTGATCAATCTGCAATAAGAAAAATATTGCAACGACGTGGGTCAGATTCCATAAAAAATGGAGTCTGGCAAGTGACACTAAGGTGGACACTTAGTGGAATAATTCTAATAACCTATATGCATATATCGCTGGTGGAGTTCAAGGATATTTTGCATAAAGCCAATTTTTCCTAACTCTTTGGAAAACACTTTTGTTCTATTCGAGAATTTCGTGGTGTCACAACCACGATCTCATTTTACCCTTGTTCACCTATCAAGTTTTATATTTTTGAAGTTGGAATGGTGGAATCCTCCGTTGACGTCCGTGATCAGCTGCTCAAATTGTTCGTACCGGGGACACGGCTAAGTACTTAGTTTTACACTCTGCAGAGGTTGTGCACGTTCACCATTGTACCCATTCAACCCAAACTATCCTTTACACACTTATAGTGATAAGGAAAAGGAGAAGAATGAGACGAGATCTTTCAGAAGCATTTTCCCTCCCACTCTGGCTTGACCCGTTCCACCTAACACCCTCTACATCTGCTTGTCAAGCCGGAGAGAGTCCACGCAACATAGTTGATCAAGCTAGAGCCCATTGGCAATGGTTGCACTAGAAGCAATCGTCACTCGGAGTTCTTGAGATTCCTCGGTTCCTGGGTGGCCATTCACAATTGTACGTACTCCAAGAACCATAGACATGGCCTGAGTAGCCACTCAACATAAACCAAACAACCACTTACCACCCGGGTGTTTCATTCTTAACTTAGTAGAATTTAGATTTTAATAAAACAACATTTGCATAGCATCAATAATTCTACTAAGTATTATATAGGTACCTAGACACAGGAGTAAGGAATTTCTACACAGGTTTAGCATAGCAATACTATCCTACACATGCTTATATAAAATACACTAAATAATGCGTATACAAAGTAGTAGGACGTTTATGAGGTGTGCCACTTGCCTTTGGATGATGTCTTTGCTCACAAACTCTTTTCAACGTTACTCGGGACTCTCCGTTCAGTCTAAACAATATAAACAAACAACAATACAACAATCATAAAACAAAACAACACAACACATACAAGCATACTAATGAACAAACAAGTTTCATAAACTTCTAAGGAAAATATGTCATGCATGATATGCAAATTATTTCTAAGGACTAGAGATGCATGTCATGCCATGAAAATATTTTATGTTAATGCAGGGAAAATATGTTGGTCAAAGTGGCTAAGGACTAAGGTCATAGGTGGGATAAAATGCTTTGCTATAAATCATCTTGAATAAGCACTCTAATGGCTTAGCCATGATGTGCTAAAATACTTAGAGAAAATACTAAGTCTATTCTTCAAGGTGATCAACAATTATTAACAACTCTTCGTAAATTGGATATTCACTATAGTGAGAGAGACAAACACCCGGCCAGCCACTTAAATTGTGGAACAGGTCTCATGTACGTGGACATGTAAGGTTAGTCTCCATGCCGCTTCATCTCACTATGCCGCTAGGATCCAACAAACTTCAAAGATGATAATAACATGATCAAAAATGGTTTATGTCTAAAGTGAAAGACAAGATTAGGAAAGAGAGAAAAGATAGAAAGAAAGATGTAGTTGGTCTTCCAGGATTCATCTCCAGACTTGTATGTTTCTCATTGGTGATGTCTTGCTTGAGTTTTTGTAGACTTGATGAATCTTTAGACTTGATTGATTCTTGTATCATCGAGGTTGGTCTTAGGTTTAACTTGGTCATCATGAAGTCTTAGAGAGAAGAAAGAAAGAGAGAAATAAAGACTTAGAGAATAAAGGAGGTTGGTCTTCTTGAACTTCTTCTTGATTTTCTTCTAAGTGCTTCTGCTCCTTGAAGATACTTCTGAAGTCTTGATTTGGCTAAGTCCTTCATTGGTGTTCTAGCTCCATGTTAAAAAAAATCCTAAGTGTCTAAGTGCATAGCACTTTACCAAAATACTAAGTTGAAAATAATCCTAACCTAGAGAAATAAATAAGAGGTTTTCCTATGAGGAGTATATCTATATAATAAAATATGTTATGCATGAAATGCACTTTTTAAATCATAAGAAACATCATACTAATTTTTGTGATATTTATAAAATATGCATGAGGCTATAAATGCAATTTAATTAATTTCTATTTTTGCAAAATATAATAAAAGGAATAAATATAAGATTAAAGTTTTTTGTAATTAAATTTTTATAATAAAAATTATAAATACGGTTATTAGGCTGAGTGGATTTAATTAAATTATAGCAATTGGATTTAATCAAAAATAATGTTTTTATTAATAGTTATGTCAAAAAAAGTCAAACTATGCAAATTAAACATATAACTAATAAATCATCAAGATAATATTCAAAATTATTTTATAACAGAGGCATCACATTACAAATATTCCAAAGTTTCCAAATACATTTTATTTGCAATTTTTTTATTTACTGATTTAAAGTTATGACAAATATACTCAAATTCACCATTTGAAATTTGAATATTTTAAACTAAGTAAAATTTGAATTTTGGCAGATCTAAAATATTCTACATGTCAAGGGCTTTCCAAATATATAAATATATTTTAATTTGGATAAATAGAGAAAAAGATATGATAAAACTAATGTACAGGGTCTTTTCTGCAAAAATGACAGACCAGATGACTGGGCGCTGACTGGATCCTACGTGGCGCTGACTGTGTTTGCTGACTCGGCGCTGACGTGGTTAAGTGGATGGATCTGGGCCGTTGGATCTGGATCTGATGGTCCAGATCTTTCCGTACCCATTCGCGTTAAGGATCTAATCTTGCCCGTTGAAAACAGATCGGACGGCTCACCTTGCGTTGACCCAAAGCCGGCGGCGGGATTTTGCCGGAGACGAGGCCGACGGCGGCGGCGGCTCGGTCATGGACGCCGGCGACGCTGCGAGGCTCCCCCGTACGCGTGGAGGGTCTCCTCGGATGCGGTGCTTCATGGCGGACCGGATGGTGGCGTCGCTGTCGTGGATTGCGTCTCGGAGCGGCGTGGAGGCATGGCCGGAGGTGGTCGGGCCACGGCGAGTTCTTTTCCGGCACCGAGTCATCGACTCAGACACGGGGAAAGGGCCGGGAAGTGTTTAGGAGAAGCGCACGAGTGAGGGAGGGGCAGAGGACGAGGAATGGGCGGCGGGATCGTATCGAGTCGTCGGAAAACAGAGGAATACGGCGGCGGAAGTGGCGAATTCCGGAGAGCTTTCGTGGCAGCCTGGGGGCGTGTTTTGGAGAGGAAGGAGAGGGGAATGATAGAGGGGGTCGCGGGGTTTAAATAGGGGGCATAGGGGGAACCAATTCCGCAAGAATCGCTCGGATTTTGGAAAGGAATCAGAGAGAGTTTCAGGCGGGATTTGAGGACAGAGGTTGAAGACGATGACGTGAGCATGATGTCAGTGATTTTTCTTTTTCTTTTTCTGATTTTTCATTTTATTAATATCTTTTGATTTTAGTGTCCAAATGATGTCAAATTAATTTCTACATATCTATGCTTTAAAACATTAGTGGGTATGTTTTGAAAACTTTTTAAAATTAATATTTTTGATATATTGGTTTAATACAAATTTGACCATTAATGTCAAATTTGAAATTATAGCTTAATTAAATTTCCTTTTGACAAAATAAAATTTGTAAAATACCCATATTCAAATATGTTTGAATTTAAGTTATTTAAACTCATTTGCTTTAACCATTCATCTTTATTTTGGTATAATAGTAAAATAACTAAATATAAATAATTTTAAGGAAATGGGAAATATAATAAATTCCATTTTTAATTCTAAATGTTTTGTGCACCATTATGTTTTATATTATACTATTTTATTTGAAACTCCATACAATATCTTTGAAAAATATTTCTGATTTAATTTATTTCTTATATATAATGTATTCATCATCTTATGTTTTGAAAATTAATGAAATTAATTTAAGTTAATGAAATGCCTATTTGGATAATTCATTAATTTAAATCCATGAAGTTTTAAAGTTATAAACTATAGACTTGTAATTTCCAAAACTATGTTTTGAACTTAGTTAAAAGAATGAAAACCATTTGGCAAATAGATCATTTTTTAAATAGTTTCAAAGAACATTTGTAAATATTATTTTAATTTATGAATACCTATGACTAGGGTTGAAATCAAATACTTATAAAGAAACTATTTTATTACATGAAAGTGGTTTGGAGTTGGTAATTCATTTGTCAAATTAAATTGAGTTTTAAGAAATACTATGGATAATAAAATGATTAACTTGAACAAGTTTTGAAAAATAGTGATTACTTGAGATATTTTAAATATTAAATTTTTTCAATATGCTTGAAGTCTTTTATAGTTGGTTTTCTTATGCATTTTAATATTTATTTTAATAAATTGAAAAGTTTTAAATTTTAGTGATTTTTAAACATTCAAAAATATTGGGATGTTACAAATGTCAATTTTCCCAAACTTTTCCTCAACAGTTTTATTAAACAATGTTTGTGTAGTGATAAAATATTTTAGCTTGGTTTCAAGTTCAGAGGTGGTAGTCCTATTCTTGTTATAGGAATTACCATAAAAGTTGCCATTATTAGGAGGATAGGGCTTATAGTTGTTGTTACCATAGTTGTTCCTATGGGCATTGTTGTTAAAATTGTTACTTTTCATGAAATTCACATCAACATGCTCTTCTTGTGCAACTAAAGAAGCTAAAGGAACATTATTGGGATCAATATGTGATTTACCACTAGCAAGCATAGACATAATAATATCAATCTTTTCACTCAAAGACGAGGTTTCTTCAACAGAATTTACCTTCTTACCTTGAGGTGTTCTCTCCGTATGCCATTTAGAATAATTCACCATCATACCATCCAAGAGTTTTGTTGCAGCCCCCAAAGTGATGGACATTAAGGTACCTCCAGCAGCTGAATCCAATAAGTTTCTTGAAGAAAAATTCAGTCCTGCATAAAAGGTTTGGATCATCATCCAAGCAGTCAGTCCATGGGTAGGGCTATTCTTTATCAATGATTTCATTCTTTCCCAAGATTGAGCAACATGTTCATTATCAAGTTGTTTAAAATTCATGATGCTACTTCTTAGAGAAATAATCTTAGCAGGAGGATAGTATTTTCCAATGAAAGCATCTTTCCATTCAATCCATGAATCAATACTATTCCTAGGCAATGAAAGCAACCAATCTTTAGCTCTTCCTCTCAAAGAGAAAGGAAATAATTTCAGTTTTATGATATCACCATCTATATCTTTATATTTTTACATTTCACATAATTCAAAAAAGTTATTTAGATGGCCAACAGCATCATCAGAACTAACACTAGAGAATTGCTCTCCAATAACAAGGTTCAATAAAGCAGGTTTAATTTCAAAAAAATCAGCTTTAGATGCAGGTGGAGCAATAGGTGTGCATATAAAATCATTATTTTTGGTGCTTATGAAGTCACACAACTTAGTATTATTAGTGGGACTCATTTAAGCAATTTAAATAACAAACCAAAATAACAATATTAAAGAAAATAATCACAAACCGAAATAAACAAGAGCAACAAAACTGAAAATAAAATAGAAATATAAAAATGTAATGCAAGAAACTAATTTTTTTCTATTTTTGATATTAAGCAAACAAAACAGTAATAAAAATAAATTAAGCAAGACAATAACAAAATAACAAGATTGGAAGTGCGAAAACTCCCCTCGTAGTGAATCTTCAAATCTCCCCGGCAACGGCGCCAGAAAAGAGCTTGATGCACACGGTGGGTGTGTTGTTGGGAGACCCCAAGAGGAAGGTATGAAGTAGTGCAGCAACAAATTTACCTCGGTTATCAAACCAAGGTTATCGAACCAGTAGAAGATGAAGAATTCCCTCGAGGTATCAACGGTGCAAGAAAAGAGCTTGACGTAGTTGACGTGGAATCTACACACAACACAATCAAAGTATTTTGCCCCAACACAACGGTGAGGGTGTCAATCCCACCGGCTTGCTGTAACAAAAGGATTAAACGTATGTGTGGAAGAAAGAGTGATGTTTGCAGAAAGTAATAAGTTTGCAGTTGTGGTTTTATCAGATTAATGAGAAAGACCGGGGTCCACAGTTCACTAGTGGTGTCTCTCCATAAATAATAATAACATTCATCATTGCGTGGTAAACAAATTACAGCTAGGCGATTGACAGAATAATGATGAGCAACCCAATGCATATACTAATGATATGGTGTCTAGTGTGAGATTCGTTCGGGCATCACAACAATATACATAGACCGTTCAAACCGCATCTATGACTAATAATCCACCTTTCGGTTAGCGTCCGCGCCCCTTTCAGTATTAAGTTGCATGCAACAGATTATCGTCTTAAGCACTATGTGTAAAGTAAGTAAGTAACATCAGTGTAAGGACCCCTCAAAACAAGTCCGAGATGCCCACGTTATGTAAAAGATCACGATCCCAATGATCAGTGCATCGCAATCACATAACCAACATAGGTATCAAAGAGTTACATCATTTAAGTCGTACGAATAAAAGTCTTACAACACATGGACGGTCATACGACCAAAGTGAACAAACCTCGTCACGCAGGACGGAATTATCTAAGATAGCGGAAGCTCGTGGCTAGCGACGGCTCCTGACATCTCCGAGCGCTAATCCCACAAGTGCAGTTGACCGGTGACAGCTAAGTGGCGAATTCTTCGTCGTACACCTCCTCCTCGACGTAAATCTCCTCATTCTAATCTGGACATTTGAATATCCAGGGACAAAGACATATGAGTACAATTACGTACTCGCAAGACCACCTCTAAGGCTTAAGGTTTCATGATAATGCAAGAAAACACTTTTCGAAAACTGGGGTAGCTGCTATATACGACTATAGGGCTTATATTTCGAATACGATGATTTTAGGCATAGAGAATACGACATCTCTATATCTTTGTTGAAGAAAAACATTTAGAGATAGAATTCTCTTCTCTTAGATATAGCAAAGACATATCCAAGTTCCAAACTTTCTTTCATAAAAGTTTATCAAAACACTAGGATAGGGGTAACCCTTTTTCCTGACTTGAGATCGGACTGGTTGTCTCCCCGAGATCAACCATCCTCACCCAAAATCCGTACCTCTCAGGTACCTCTTTGATGCCTCTTTGTTTTCCTTTGAAAACCACTTTCTCTTTTAAAACCAGATTGCCCATACGCCTAGATCAGTGGCCTTTCCAACCGTCCATGACCGCGGACACGGCTATTCGAATAGATTTACACTCTGCAGAGGTTGCACACTTTACCCACACCAATCGGTCCTTCCGCCGTGTCTGCTACGGCCCGTCATACGAATGCATGCGGGGGTCCGGATAACACGATCAAAGCTTTCCACTATGACCACCCTAGTATCGGGGCCTCCCGGTAGGTTTGTTCTCCTCGGCACCGTGTGCTCCACTAGACCTCTTGGTCTTTCCTCGGGACGCCACACCGCCACGTCAGGAGACCCACCGTAACGTCCGGCTGCTGATCCGCAGCAGTGTATTGTCTCTTCCGGATGACAACTCGGCTTCGAGGGCCCAGCCCTCATAGAAAGTATGAGAGCCCCAACACTAAAATAGACAAGCTTCCGGCTAAGCCCTACCCATGTAAGGTAGTGTGGTTGCACGGGTTAATTGTTCGAGCGGCTGCTAGGGCAGTACTTTGTTTTTCAAAAACAACCTCCAATCCACGACTACTCCCAGCAGCTCGGGTTTTCGCAAACATCTCCGATTGCTCCCAGCAACTCGGGCTTTAATAAAACACTTGCTCTCCGATTGCTCCCAGTAACTCGGGTTTTCCTCCGTAAAACAATTTTATCAAATAGGTTCCCATCCTATAGTTTTGAGGTAAGTAGAGGAAGGTAAACTACTAGAAAACTTAATCTTTTTGATGGAGCCTTCAACAACAAGGCTCATCAAATAAACTCTTTTTGTAACACCTATAGTATTCTAGTAGGTAACTTTGGCCAAATAATACTTTGTAAAATAGTTTTCGGGTGGCAAGGTGCCACAAAAGAAGTGAAACATGCATCACTTTATTTTAAAAACAAAACAATGCTTGATAAAATAGTATGATTAATTATAGTGGTGAGGTGGCTTGCCTTGCTCAGAGTACTATCCCTGGTCTTGTTCTTCTCCGTAGTTGTGCGCAGCTACCTCGTACTGCTCTTCCTCGGGTTGCGGTTCTATCGTAACATGAAAACAAACGAGACTAGTGTAAATCCTAAAGTGTGAGTTGATAACAATCTAAAGCATACTAACAAACAACAAGCACCATAAAACAAGAAATTCAACTAAAGCTCTTAATTAGTTATCAAGGGTTGTTTATATGAAATATGCATAACTCCTAAGTTACTTCTCCAAAAATTAAACCCTTCTACCACCTTACTCCTATCTACCATAGGGAGCTCTGAAAATTAGCTGAGCATGAAAATCTATCACCAAATAGGAATTCAAAATCAGACAAGAGCTACTGATGTCAAACTCAGATGCCAACCCAGTGGGGTAAGTTGGATAAAACCTGTGGCTATTCCACAAAAATATCCCCAACATTAATTCATGGACAGAGGTGGCTCCACCAAACAAAACTAGACATGCACTAATCTCTGAAATTACAACAAATGCAGTTCAAGAGACTCTCTTCCTGTTTTTAAGAACTTTAATCAACAAGCATTAAATATTTACTGGAAAATCTACACTTGTAGCACATGATACTTCCAACTCATACCCAACACTTCCAAGTGGATTTACCTCAAAAAGTGTTTGTATTTATGAATCAAAAATCACCAAACACCTATTGGTGTTATTCTTAGACTAAATACATCTTTTGCTAGACAATCTCCTGTATGCAAGATTTACCAATCTAGGTAGACATTTTTACAGGCTCTCCAAAGGATCCAAGATTGCATGATTTGGATTTATAAAACCAAAGTTATTAAACAAATGGTGAAATGAATACTTTTTACTAGATCTGTTTTACCACACAACAGGGAATATATTTTGGACCAAATCCAGAGCCACATGCTTAAGAAAACGTGTATGCATGTTACAAAATTAACCTCACAATTTTATCTATAATAAATTAACCACAGTAGAATAAAAGCTAGACTAAAGATTCCCTGGAAAATAACAGAAATAAGAATAAAAGGAAAAACAGGCCGGAACCGGCCGGATCTGGCGATGGGCCGAGGGGGGCGAGCTGGGCCGGCCGGGTCGCTGCGCGCGCGCTGGCGAAGCGGTACGAGGCCGCCGGATCGGGAGCGAACGGTGGAGATAAGAGAGGGAGGGATTCAAAAAGGGCCCTCAATCTCAGATCTGACGGCTCTGGTTCTATCTTCTTCCTCGCGCCGGTGACACGAGAGAGACACAGAGAAGAAAGAGAGAGAAGAAGAGGGGAGCGACGGGGAGCTCACCTCGGACGCCCAGAACTCGAGTGAGGTGTGGGATTCGGCGGAGAGGAAGCAGGGCAGCAGATCCCTACGCGAGGCAACGCCGGGGAGGTCCTCTGCATGCAGCCATGGCGCCTCCTCCGAGCTCGGGTCGTGGATGAATGCGACGTTTCTGGGCACCTGGAGCAACGAGGAAGGTGAGGAGGAGTTAGAGCTCTAGATGGGGGTCACAGAGAGCCAAAAATGGCGAGAAACGAAGAAGAGGGGCGTCGGCTAGAGCCCTTTCTTGCCGTCGGCTACCGAGGGGATTTTCTTCTCCTCGAGAGCAAATGGGGGAGGGAGCTCAATGATTTTTGCCAGAGGGGAGAGGAGTGGGATGTGGAGGTGACTGGGAGGGGGAGAAATGAGCAGAGGAGAGCTCGGGGTGGCTATAACGAGTGCCACCCGATCTAGGGTTCGGCTCAGGCAGGAGAGAGGGAGGGATGGGTGTCCCTCGTTCTTACTGGCTCTGGAGGGCGGTGGAGAGGGGACAGAGATGAGCTGGTCGGTATGACACGACCTGGCCAGTAGGGATAGAGGAGGTGTGCTTCGGTTGGGTGGAGAGAAAGAGAGAAAAGAGAAGAGAGGAGGAGGGGTGACCCGAGCCCATGACAGGTGGGCCAGGGGGTGAGCATGCTGCCCTTCTTTTCCTGTAGGTGGAGTAAAAAAAGAGTGAGAGAGAAAGGGTGGAAGATTGGAGGAATTTCTTCAAATGATTTTCAAACCCTAAGTTTGAATAATTCAAACATTAATCACAAAAGAAAAAATAAGTCAATCACCCAAACTCACCATATTTATAAATGCCCAAGTCAAACATCTCATTGAGCTCTCAAAGAACATAAAACTTTTAGTGAGAAGGAAAAGAATAACTCAAATGGTCATGTTATATTGATGGCTACAAAAGCTAGTAAGATTTATGTGCAAGCAAACTCTTTTGTGAAAATTTAGAACAGGGTAAGAAACTATATATGACCTAGATCAAAATGTTTCAAATGCATGTCAAAAACCATTTAGGTTTTTCTTACTAATAGCTCCTAGTTTGGCTAAGTTTTAACAGTCATGAAGATCCTAATAATTGATGATTTAAAAATAGTTGTTGAGTTTTTAGTGTTTTCTAACCTCTTAGAGTACTAGTGGAACTCAACAAGCATAATAAGTGCAAACAAGACATCTCATGCATCATAATTCTACACACACCAAAGTTTTGCTAAGGTTGAAAATCTAGGCTAACACCACAATACTAAGGATAAGAGAATTAAGGTGTTACAGACCTTCCCCCCTTAGGAGAATCTCGTCCCCGAGATTCCAGATTTGATGAAGAAAGAAACCCAGGCAATTCACGCTCCAAATAATCTTCACGCTCCCAGGTGGCTTCTTCCTCAGAATGGTTGCTCCATTGAATCTTCAGGAATCTGATCTTCCGACTCCGGTCAGACGGATATCTTCAGCGAGGACACGGAGTGGTCGTTCACGGTAGGTGAGATCATGATTGAGATCAATGGTGCGATGATCTACCTCTGGATAAGAATGAGTACCACCAGGAACTTGTAGGCACTACCGGAGCAGAGACACGTGAAACACGTCATGAAAATCTGACAGATGGGGTGGCAGGTCTAGTTGATAATATACTTCTCCTCTTCGACCGCTTACTCTAAAAGGACCAATATACCTTGGTGCTAACTTCCCCTTCACATGAAAACATTGCATTCCCTTGAGTGATGTAACACAC
This sequence comes from Poa annua, assembly GCA_026929855.1. Taxonomy (NCBI): domain Eukaryota; kingdom Viridiplantae; phylum Streptophyta; class Magnoliopsida; order Poales; family Poaceae; genus Poa; species Poa annua. The sequence goes on from CM049426.1 coordinate 108,463,568, forward strand.
ATATATACCATGTCACCAGCCTTGAAGCTGAGTTCCCGCCTCCTGGAATCGGCGTAACTCTTTTGCCTGGATTGGGCGGCCTTAAGACGGTAGCGAATGAGTTGAACTTGCTCCTCGGCTTCCCTCAGGGTGTCAACACCAAAAATTTGGCTGTCTCCTGTTTGCGACCAGTTCAAGGCGGTACGGCACCTGCGCCCGTACAAATCCTCAAATGGTACCATCTTCAGACTGGCTTGATAGTTGTTGTTGTACGAAAACTCGGCAAACGGCAAACAACTTTCCCATTTGGCCCCATAAGCTAACACACAAGATCGAAGCATATCCTCTAAGATCTGGTTGACTCTCTCCGTTTGTCCTCCTGTCTGGGGGTGATATGCGTTACTGAAAAAGAGTTTGGTTCCGAGTTCCTCTTGAAGCTTAGTCCAAAAACGGGAAGTGAATTGGGTTCCCCGATCTTATACGATCGTCTTAGGTATTCCATGAAGGCTGACGATACGGGACATGTAGAGATCCGCAAGTTGATCCGATCGATGGGTAGTCCGCACAGGTAAGAAGTGTGCAACCTTGGTGAGTCTATCCACAGTAACCCAAATGGCGTCATGTCCGCGATTGGATCGGGGTAATCCAGTGATAAAATCCATGCCGATCTCATCCCATTTCCACTCAGGCAACTTGAGAGGTTGGAGTAATCCAGCGGGTCTCTGATGTTCTTCTTTTATCCTTTGGCAGATGTCGCAATTCTGGACGAAGAGTGCAATCTCGTGCTTCATGCCATGCCACCAGAAATTTTGTTTTAAATCCTGGTACATCTTGGTTCCACCAGGTTGGATGGAATACAAAGTCTCGTGAGCCTCCTTCATAATTAACATCTTCGAAACAGGATCTGACGGTACACAAATACGCCCCTTGTACCAAAGAATACCCTTAGAATCGATGGTGAACCCAGGGACTTCCTCTTTGTCCAATCTTCTTTTGATGCCCTCAATGCTTTCGTGACCCTTCTGTGTTTTCTTGATCTGCTCCAATAAGGTCAGTTGCAACAAGAGTTGATCGACAGCCCCATAACTGACTACCTCTATACCCATCTTATCAAGCTCTTCCCAAAGTTCTTGCTGTCGAATCTTGATCATGGAGTTGAGTGAACACGGCTGACGGCTAAGGGCATCAGCTACGACGTTAGATTTTCCAGGGTGGTAATGGATGTCCAAATCATAATCCTTGATGAGCTCTATCCATCTTCGCTGCCTCATATTCAAATCCCTCTGGGTGAAGATATACTTCAGACTCTTGTGATCACTGTAAATTTCGCAACGGTTGCCCATCAGAAAGTGGCGCCAAGTCTTGAGCGCATGAACCACTGCAGCAAACTCTAGGTCATGGGTTGGATAATTTTGCTCATGCTTGCGGATTTGTCGCGACGAGTAGGAAATCACTTTGCCCTCTTGCATAAGGACACATCCAAGTCCAAGTTTGGAGGCATCGCAATAAACCACAAAATCTTTGGTCACATCTAGCATGGTAAAAATAGGTGCGGTAGTAAGGCGCTTTTTCAGTTCCTGGAAGCTGGCTTCACATTTGTCGGTCCAAACAAACTTCTGATCCTTCTTCAATAGTTCGGTAAGAGGCTTTGCGATGCTCGAGAATCCCTCAACAAACTTGCGGTAATAACCCGCTAATCCGAGGATGGACCTCACTTCGGTTTTGTTGGTGGGGGTTGGGAATTCAAGGATGGACTTGATGTGGGTAGGATCTACAGATATCCCTCCAGCTGAGATAACATGACCAAGAAAACCTACTTCTTTCAACCAAAACAGGCACTTACTGAACTTAGCATACAACTGGTGCTCTCGTAGGGTACCGAGAACCAATCTCAGATGCTCTTCATGCTCCTCTTCTGACCTGGAATAAATCAGGATGTCATCGATGAAGACAACTACAAACTTATCCAAGTATTCCATGAACACCTTGTTCATGAGATTCATGAAGTAGGCAGGGGCATTGGTCAGGCCGATAGACATCACCGTATACTCAAACAATCCATAACGAGTGATGAAGGCCGTCTTAGGGATGTCAGATTCTCTTACTCTCAGCTGATGGTAACCGGTGCGGAGATCGATCTTAGAGAAGACTCGGGCTCCGTTGAGCTGATCAAACAGATCTTCAATTTTGGGTAGAGGGTACTTGTTTTTAATGGTCACGTCATTTAACTTACGGTAATCCACACACAAGCGAGTGGTACCGTCTCTTTTATCCACAAAAATGATTGGTGACCCCCAGGGTGACGCACTAGGGCGAATCATCCCTTTTCTAAGCAGGTCATCCAACTGCTTCTTCAGTTCCACCAACTCTTCGGAGTTCATCCGGTAAGGTTTTTGAGCTATAGGACCAGTACCGGGTACCAACTCAATGATGAACTCAATATCCCGATCCGGTGGCATACCGGGTAACTCCTCGGGAAAAACATCCGGGTAATCACATACTACCGGTAACTCTTCCAAAATGGTTCCAGCTACACACTTATGGCAATGACTCGAGGTGGGGTAATGGGTTGAGTAATGTGTAATCTCTTCTCCTTCCGGGGTGGTTAGGATGACAGACTTGTTATTGCAATCGATTTTTCCCCGGTTGACTGACATCCAATTCATTCCTAAAACCACTTCTATCCCTTGCTTTCCTAATACCACCAAGTCTGCATGGAATCGGGCTCCTTGGATTTCCACAGGAGTCTCCTTGCAAGACACAATGGCCTTGGTTGTGGCCCCCGGAATTTGCACCCTCATAGTACGATGCATCAAAGTTGGAACCATACCACTCTTTCTAACAAACGGTTCCGTAACGAAACAATGGGAAGCTCCCAAATCAAACAAAACTGAGGCAGGAACGGAGTTGACAGGGAATGTACCCATAACCAGGTCTGGCGCCTTCTGAGCTTCTTCTGCACTGATGTGATTCAGATGGCCTCGGGTGACAGGGGCTGCTTTCTTTGGGTACGGGTTTTTGCCTCCAGGTGGACGGGGTGGCCCTTGGTTCATCTTTGTCGCATTAGGGCGACCACCGGCGGGCTGTCTAGTGGGACAATCTCGCGAGAAATGTCCAGGCTGTCCACAAGTGAAACATCCCCCTGTTGGCTTAGGAGTAGGCGGCCTATTAAAGCTAAGGGCGGGGTTGAAACCACCTCCAGGATGAGGTGCAGGCGGACGAGAAGGGTAGCTGGGTCTTGGTTCAAAAGTTGGAGGCCTTGGTGATGGATAAGAAGGCCTTGGTGGAGGTGAAGGGCGCGGACGGGGATAACTCCCGGCTGGGCTGCTGCTGCTACTGCCTTGCTGCATCTGCTGGCGACGCTTGCGGTTATCAAACGAAGCCTTGCGCTTGTGCTCCATCATAATGGCTGCATCCGCGAGGGACTCCAGGTCGGTGAAAGGCATCACCACCAGAATACACTGTATCTCATCATGAAGCCCATTCAGGAACCTCTCCTTCTTCTTGTCTTCGGTATCGGTATCGGTGGACGCATACCTTGCTAGAGAAGTGAACTTCTCCAAGTACTCACTAACAGACATACCGCCTTGCTTGAGCTGCAGGAACCTCTCTCGCATGATACTGACGAGTCCCGAGGGCACATAACGCTTCAAGAACTTGGTCTTGAACGCCGTCCAAGCCACAACTTCCTTCGGCGGCAACAGAGCACGAATGGCCTCCCACCATGCTCGGGCAGGCCCAGAGAGGTAGTGAGTGGCGTAGACCACCTTCTCATTGTCACCCACCTGGGCGACCCTCAGGTTTTCCTCGATGGTACGGATCCAATCATCAGCATCCAGTGGCACTTCACTCTTGGAGAAGACTAGGGGATTGGTGTTCTGAAAGTCACGAAGCTTAGAGCGGGGCTCCTCGTTTCCTTGGCAGCCATTCTGGTTGATGGCAATCTGAGCAAGATGCTGCAGGGTGGAGAGGTTGGCATTCCTCTCAGTGCGAGCTGCCTCGCGATCCTCCAAGAGAAGACGTAGCACTTGAGCCATAGATGGCTCGGGTGGTGGGGGTGGTGGTGGATCCCTTGCCATTCAGAGTTTCAGAAAAAAAATACATGTTAATTTTTCCCATTTAGAATTTTAAAACAAGTTTTGGGAAAAGAGTTCATCAATCATACACAGTAGTATATAAATTTTAGCAAGACATTACTCATAAGAAGACATGATCCACGCCATAGCAAGGTTCCAAAAGCATCATCACATAGTTCAGAACCAAAAAACACCGAACTGACATAGTCTTACAATAATTCAGACACACACTCATGTTAACTAGACCACACAATCGCATCCACTTATCGCGATGGTTCGGTCCTAACCCAAAAGGTACTACGCAACTAGCTACTCCACGTCCACGGCAGCGTCACTGTCAAAGGGTGGCTCGTTCGGGTCCTCGTCCTCGGACATCACAGCTCTCGAGTCCTCACCGTCCTCGCCTCGAAGGTCGTCGTCGTCCTGCCCACTCTCAGGCTCCATATCCATATCCTCCATAGGGTCCTCCTCATCAGGCAGAAGATCATTGTTCTCCTTGCTCAGCGCCTCCACCTCGCTCTCCAGCTCGCTGATCCTCTCGTCGCGGGCATCAATGGTCGACCGGAGCATATCAACCATACCGTCAAGCTGGAACTTGTAGAAGCGGGTAGTCTGGAAACGCGCAAAGAGGGAACGGCGCTCCTTGCGCTCCTTCTTGAGCCCTGCCTGGGACTCCACTAGACGCTCCTCTGAGGTCTTGAGCTTCAGCTCCACGGTCTTCAGCTTGTTTTTAGATGCCTTGAGTTGCGTCTCCAGGTCCTCAATCCTCAGTTCAGCTGCCGAGATCCGCACCTCAGCACCGTCGTGGTTCAGACGGTGAAGGTCACTCTCGAAACGACTAGTGACTAGCTGGGACTGGGTGTACTTGACGAGGAGTCCCAGCTCGGCCAAGTGGTTCCCGAAAGTGGGGTGGGGTCACGGCGGCACAGGGTTACTCTGCTCGTCCAAGCCAGAGTAAAACTCAAAACTGGTGCCGCCCAGCCCGGCGCTGTGAGCACACACCAAGCGGGCAAGAGTTCTCTGCAGCACGTTGACGAACGCCCCCATCTGAGTTGATGCAAGGGCATCCTCAATCAGTTCCTCGGCGAAGGGTGGCACCAGCGGTCCTCGAAGGATGCACCTCACGGTCCAGGACATCTCGTCTCCAACCATAGGTAGACATCGTCCTATCAGCAGCTCTGGTAGCGGATGCCTCAAGTGCCGGGTCAACTGAGTAGGTCTGCCTGGAACAGACGCGAAACTCCGGTGTCTGACACAGCTCCCAACTGAATCGACGACGAGAACTCTCCGCTCATCTACACAAAATTTTCAATAGAGGTTTAATTAGTGAACGGTGTGCAAAATTTTAAACAGGTAAAAACATAAGATTTAATGCAAATATGATATTAATCAGTAATTAATAACAGAGGGGAGGGAGGAGTAGCAGCATATTCTGCGTATTTTAAGTATCTCTCTCCTAAATTTTTAGGAAATACATTTTTGCGTGACGTCGACGCCCAAGCTAACTAAAGCCTCCTAAGGTCAACGATGGCTCTGATACCAAGTCTGTAAGGACCCCTCGAAACAAGTCCGAGATTCCCACGTTATGTAAAAGATCACGATCCCAATGATCAGTGCATCACAATCACATAACCAACATAGGTATCAAAGAGTTACATCATTCAAGTCGTACGAATAAAAGTCTTACAACACATAGATGGTCATACGACCAAAGTCAACAAACCTCGTCACGCAGGACGGAATTATCTAAGATAGCGGAAGATCGTGGCTAGCGACGGCTCCTGACATCTCCGAGCGCTAATCCCACAAGTGCAGTCGACCGGTGATAGCTAAGTGGCAAAGTCGTCGTCGTACACCTCCCCCTCGACGTAAATCTCCTCATTATAATCTGGATATTTGAATATCCATGGACAAAGCCATATGAGTACAATTACGTACTCGCAAGACCACCTCTAAGGCTTAAGGTTTCATGATAATGCAAGAAAACACTTTTCGAAAACTGGGGTAGCTGCTATATACGACTATAGGGCTTAGTTTTCGAATACGATGATTTTAGGCATAGAGAATACGACATCTCTATATCTTTGTTGAAGAAAAACATTTAGAGATAGAATTCTCTTCTCTTAGATATAGCAAAGACATATCCAAGTTCAAAACTTTCTTTTGTAAAAGTTTATCAAAACACTAGGATAGGGGTAACCCTTTTTCCTGACTTGAGATCGGACTGGTTGTCTCCCCGAGATCAACCATCCTCACCCAAAATCCGTACCTCCCAGGTACCTCTTTGATGCCTCTTTGTTTTCCTTTGAAAACCACTTTCTCTTTTAAAACCAAATTGCCCATACGCCTAGATCAGTGGCCTTTCCAACCGTCCATGACCGCAGACACGGCTATTCGAATAGATTTACACTCTGCAGAGGTTGCACACTTTACCCACACCAATCGGTCCTTCCGCCGTGTCTGCCACGGCCCGTCATACGACTGCATGCGGGGGTCCGGATAACACGATCAAAGATTTCCACTATGACCACCCTAGTATCGGGGCCTCCCGGTAGGTTTGTTCTCCTCGGCACCGTGTGCTCCACTAGACCTCTTGGTCTTTCCTCGGGACGCCACACCGCCACGTCAGGAGACCCACCGTAATCGTCCGGCTGCTGATCCGCAGCAGTGTATTGTCTCTTCCGGACGACAATCCGGCTTCGAGGGCCCAGCCCTCATAGAAAGTATGAGAGCCCCAACACTAAAATAGACAAGCTTCCGGCTAAGCCCTACCCATGTAAGGTAGTGTGGTTGCACGGGTTAATTTTTCGAGCGGCTGCTAGGGCAGTACTTTGTTTTTCAAAAACAACCTCCAATCCACGACTACTCCCAGCAGCTCGGGTTTTCGCAAACATCTCCGATTGCTCCCAGCAACTCGGGTTTTAATAAAACACTTGCTCTCCGATTGCTCCTAGCAACTCGGGTTTTCCTCCGTAAACATATTTTATCAAATAGGTTTCCATCCTATAGTTTTGAGGTAAGTAGAGGAAGGTTAACTACTAGAAAACTTAATCTTTTTGATGGAGCCTTCAACAACAAGGCTCATCAAGTAAAACTCTTTTTGTAACACCTATAGTATTCTAGTAGGTAACTTTGGCCAAACAATACTTTGTAAAATAGTTTTCGGGTGGCAAGGTGCCACAAAAGAAGTGAAACATGCATCATTTTATTTTGAAAACAAAACAATGCTTGATAAAATAGTATGATTCATTTTAGTGGTGAGGTGGCTTGCCTTGCTCAGAGTACTGTCCCTGGTCTTGTTCTTCTCCGTAGTTGTGCTCAGCTACCTCATACTGCTCTTCCTCGGGTTGCGGTTCTATCGTAACATGAAAACAAACGAGACTAGTGTAAATCCTAAAGTGCGAGTTGATAACAATCTAAAGCATACTAACAAACAACAAGCACCATAAAACAGGAAATTCAACTAAAGCTCTTAATTAGTTATCAAGGGTTGTTTATATGAAATATGCATAACTCTTAAGGTACTTCTCCAAAAATTAAACCCTTCTACCACCTTACTCCTAACTACCATGTGGAGCTCTGAAAATTAGCTGAGCATGAAAATCAATCACCAAACAAGAATTCAAAATCAGACAAGAGCTACTGATGTCAAACTCAAACAGAAGATAGATTCAGTTTTATAGCTCCCCTGTAAGCATAGTTAATTTTTCTGGTGAGATATGAATTTTCTCTTTAAGTGGACATTTTATTCATCAAGTTTGGATACTCCTAGCTCAAGTTATCCTTGTTATAAGATAACATTAACTTCTGACTATTATTTATGTCCAGGGAATAATGTGGGGTATTTTGATGCCAAACCAGTGGGGTAAGTTGGATAAAACCTGTGGCTATTCCAAAAAAATATCCCCAATATTAATTCATGGACAGAGGTGGCTCCACCAAACAAAACTAGTTATGCACTAATCTCTGAAATTACAACAAATGTAATTCAAGAGACTATCTTCTTGTTTTAAAGAACTTTAATCAACAAGCATTAAATATTTACTGGAAAAATCTACACTTGTAGCACATGATACTTCCAACTCATACCCAACACTTCCAAGTGGATTTACCTCAAAAAGTGTTTTTATTTATGAATCAAAAATCACCAAACACCTACTGGTGTTATTCTTAGACTAAATACATATTTTGCTAGAGCAAGCTCCTGCATGCAAGATCTACCAATCTAGGTAGACATTTTTACAAGCTTTCCAAAGGATCCAAAATTGCATGCTTTCGATTTATAAATGCAAAGTTATTAAACAAATGGTGAAATGAATACTTTTTACTAGATCTGTTTTACCACACAACAAGGAATATATTTTGGACCAAATCCAGAGCCACATGCTTAAGAAAATGTGTATGCACGTTACAAAATTAACCTCACAATTTTAGCTATTATAGATTAACCACAGTAGAATAAAAGCTAGACTAAAGATTCCCAGGAAAATAACAGAAATAAGAATAAAAGGAAAAACAGGCCGGAACCGGCCGGATCTGGCGATGGGCCGTGGGGGCGAGCTGGGCCGGCCCGGTCGCTGCGCGCGTGCTGGCGAAGCGGTACGCGGACGCCGGATTGGGAGCGAACGGTGGAGATTAGAGAGGGAGGGATTCAAACAGGGCCGTCAATCTCAGATCTGACGGCTCTGGTTCTATCTTCTTCCTCGCGTCGGTGACACGAGAGAGAAACAGAGAAGAAAGAGAGAGAAGAAGAGGGGACGGACGGGGAGCTCACCTCGGACACCCAGAGCTCGAGTGAGGTGTGGGATTCGGCGAAGAGGAAGCAGGGCAGCAGATCCCTACGCGAGGCAACGCCGGGGAGGTCCTCTGCATGCAGCCATGGCGCCTCCTCCGAGCTCGGGTCATGGATGAATGCGACGGTTCTGGGCACCTGGAGCAACGAGGAAGGTGAGGAGGAGTTAGAGCTCTAGATGGGGGTCACAGAGAGCCAGAAATGGCGAGAAACGGAGAAGAGGGGCGTCGGCTAGAGCCGTTTCTTGCCGTCGGCTACCGAGGGGATTTTCTTCTCCTCGAGAGCAAATGGGGGAGGGATCTCGATGATCTTCGCCAGAGGGGAGACGAGTGGGATGTGGAGGTGACTGGGAGGGGGAGAAATGAGCAGAGGAGAGCTCGGGGTGACTATAACGAGTGCCACCCGATCTAGGGTTCGGCTCGGGCAGGAGAGAGGGAGGGATGGGTGTCCCTCGTTCTTACTGGCTCTGGAGGGGCGGTGGAGAGGGGACAGAGAGGAGCTGGTCGGGGTGACACGACCTGGCCAGTAGGGAGAGAGGAGGTGTGCTTCTGTTGGGTGGAGAGAAAGAGAGAAAAGAGAAGATAGGAGGAGGGGTGACCCGAGCCCATGACAGGTGGGCCAGGGGGTGAGCATGCTGCCCTCCTTTTCCAGCAGGTGGAGTAGAAAAGAGTGAGAGAGAAAGGGTGGAAGATTGGAGGAATTTCTTCAAATGATTTTCAAACCCTAAGTTTGAATAATTCAAACATTAATCACAAAAGAAAAAATAATTCAATCACCCAAACTCACCGTATTTAAGTGAAGCTATTGAATTTATAAATGCCCAAGTCAAACATCTCACTGAGCTCTCAAAGAATATAAAACTTTAGTGAGAAGGAAAAGAATAACTCAAATGGTCATGTTATTTTGATGGCTACAAAAGCTAGTGAGATTTATGTGCAAGCAAATTCTTTTGTGAAAATTTAGAACAGGGTAAGAAACCATATATGACCTAGATCAAAATGTTTCAAATGCATGTCAAAAACCATTTAGGGTTTGCTTACTAATAGCTCCTAGTTTGGCTAAGTTTTAACAATCAGGAAGATCCTAATAATTGATGATTTAAAAATAGTTGTTGAGTTTTTAGTGTTTTCTAACCTCTTAGAGTACTAGTGGAACTCAACAAGCATAATAAGTGCAAACAACACATCTCATGCATAAGAATTCTACACACACCAAAGTTTTGCTAAGGTTGAAAATCTAGGCTAACACCACGATACTAAGGATAAGAGAATTGGGGTGTTACAATCACCCTTAGACAAAGTACTACTTTTTTATCCCTAGTAGCAATAGTACATCTATAACCTTAGAGATTTCTGTCACTGTCCCAGATTAAATAGAGACATGAACCTACTATCGAGCATAAATACCCCCTCTCGGAGTTACGAGCATCTACTTGGCCAGAGCATACACAAGTAACGGAGAACATGCAAGATCATTAAATAGCACACACATGATATATTATGAAGCAATAACTTTAGTACTCAATATTCATCGGATCCCAGCAAACACAACATAGAGAATTACATAAAGATGATCTTTATCATGATAGGCAGCTCACAAGATCTAAACATGATAGCACAAGAGGAGAAGACAACCATCTAGCTACTGCTATGGACCCGTAGTCCAAGGTAGACTACTCACGCATCAGTCCGGAGGCGGTCATGGCGACGTAGAGGCCTCCGGGGTCGATTCCCTCTCTCGACAGGGTGCTGGGGAGCAGTTCTGATCTCTCCCGAAGTGGTGGTGACGTCGGCGGCGGCTCGGGATCCGTGGAGGAAAAAGTGTTCAACCGTGCTCTGTTCTTAGGTCAGCGGGTTTATATGGGCAAAAGACCTAGGTCGGTGGGCGCCCGCGGGGGCCTCCTCACCTCCTGGCACGGCTAGCAGTGGGTCTGCGCCACCAGGCGATGAGGCCGCCTCGCGTCCCCTCTTCGTCTCGTCTTCGGTTTTCTTGGACGCAAATATTCGAAAAATAAATCCTGGTTGACTCGTTTCCAATTTGGCGGATATTTCCTTAAGAGGTTTTCCGAAACCAAAAACAGGGAACTGGCACTATGGCATCTTGTTAATAGGTTAGTGCCAGAAAATGCATAAAACTATATAAAATGCATATAAAACATATAATAATATGATATAACATAGCATGGAACACAAGAAAATATGGATACGTTGGAGACGTATCACATACCGGGCCGACCAATTCTTCATCAACAACGAGATATGTGTCGAATTTGAAGAATTATGGCAGTTATACAACCGGCAAACTCTCATCACAACTATCATGAGTTGCTATGTTTTGTAAGTGATAGTTTCTAAGTCTCTAGTTAGCTGAGCTTGTGGATATTATCCTCACTATATTCTTTTGTTTGCTATTATATATGCAGGTTGATGTTTGTGGAGTGCAGAAGGAAAAGAGTCTGGGACGTTGGGTTCATTGACCCATTCCTATTTAACTGCAAAAACTTAGTGCGGAAGACCCAGGACTGCGAGGAGGTATTGTTGACCAGGCTATTGAAGCAAACTCAGGCGACAAATATACTTTTTCCTTACAACTTTGGGTGAGTGTGACTGTCTTGAACACATTTCTATATTGCTAACTACTAGATGCTAAGTTTAATTCATGAGTTCTATGCATGCCCCACTGTATAAATGTGTGCAGCTACCATTGGATTCTGCTGGACATTCTCATTGACAAGGGAATAGTTGAAGTCTTTGATTCATTACGCAAACAAGAATCAAACTACCAGGACTTGATTGACATGCTTCAGAGGTAAATTCAACCATTAATCCATTTCATAATATCAAGTAATCAATAACTCATTATTCATTTTCTTTTGCGGGTAGGATTTGGAAAATATTCATCAAGAGAGAGTCTGGTAAATGGAAACCAGAGCTGACGTTTAAACATATTGATGTGAGTGTACTTCTATTGACCATAGTCTCTTTAATTCATCATCATTTTGGATTATTATTTACTTAATTTATACTGTTGTAAAAACCTTGCAGCAACCCCCGGGAAATGAATTATGTGGATTCTACATCTGCGAATTCATGAGGAAATTGAGCGTTGAGCATGCATCGCATGAGAAAAGAATGGATGTGAGTGTGACTGTCTTGCACTATATCTCAATCTTATTATGATTTGATATGTATATAGACAAAACTAATATTTTCATATTGATCTCCTCTAAGCTTAACGACATGCGCGTTGCCATCCTACGACATGAGCCGGAAGAAGCAATTCAAGAGGAGTTGGCGGGATTTATTTTAGAGGAGGTCATGTCGCCAAAGGGAGAATACCATAGTTCAAAATATATCTATCCCACATGAAAGGAACTCCCAACGTAATGAGGAGGATGTATGTAATTAATGCGATGTCGATATATGTAACATCCCAACATTTTATAATGTTCAAAAATCACTAAAATTTAAAAAATTTGTTCTGATTAAAATAAAATATTAAAATGCATAAGGAAATCAACTTTAAAAGACTTCAACCAATTTGAAAAAGTTTATTATTTCAAAATTCTGAATGTATCATTATTTTCAAAAGTTGTTTCAAATTAAACATTACATTATCCATTGTATTTCATTAACCTTAATATGTAAGTTGACAAATGTTTTACAAACTTCAAACCATATTATTCTAATAAAATAGTTTACTTATAAGTAATTGATTTCAACCACTTAGCCATAGCTATTCATAAATTAAAATAATATTTACAAGTGATCTTTAAACTATTTAAAACTTGGTCTATTTGACAAATGGTTTTCATTCTTATAACTAAATTCAAAAAATAGTTTTGGAAATTACAATTCTATAGTTTATAACTTTAAAACTTCATAGATTTAAATTAATAAATTATCCAAATAGGCATTGCATTAACTTAAATTACTTTCATTAATTTTCCAAAACATAAAATGATGAATATATTCTATATAAGAAATGAATTAAATATGAAATCTATTCTAAAGATATGTTATAAAGTTTTCAAAGTATTTATCATATTATGAAACTTAATGGTGCATAAAATAATTTGAAATAAAAATGAATACTCTATAATTCCCATTTCCTTAAAATTATTTATATTTAGTTATTTTAATATTATGCCAAAATAAAGAGGAATGATTTCAGCAAAATAAGTTTAAATAACTTGAATCCAAACATATTTGAATGTGGGTAATTTCATAAGTTTTATTTAACCTCAAATGAATTATTAAATCCCTAATTTCAAAGTTAACCTAAAATAGACAAATTTGTATTTTTATGAATAATTCTAAATTTTTTTTTTCAAAAAAATTCAAAACAAGCCCACTAATGTTTTAAAACATAGATATGAATTTTACAAATCTATAGAAATTTGTTTGACTTGATTTGGAGTCTTAAATAAAAAGATATGAATAAAATAGAAAAACAGAAAAGAAAAATCCCTGACAGGCGGGACCTACCTGTCAAGGGGAGTCATCTTCAACCTCCAGCGAGATTTTCGCGCCCGAGAACGCCGGCTATCCCCTTCCAAAATCCGAGCATAAATCGCGCATTTCGGTTCCCTCTCCTGCCCCTACTTAAACCCCGCGCCCTCCTCCGGGTTTTCCCTCTCCTCCCTCTCCGTTTGACGCCGCCAGGCCGTCCCAATCGCTCGCCGGAGCCGCACCACCGCCGCCGCCCTTTACTTCAACTCCGGTGAGCCTCGACGACCCCGTCTCCTTCCTTTATGCGTAAACGTCTTACCCTCACTCGTACGGTTCTTTTGGTCAAGACCTCGACTCCCATAGCGCTACCTCCCGACAACGTCTTCATCGACCCGACGCCACCGTCGGCCGTCTTCGAGTCCGGCGAGGAATCGCTAACGCTGGAGACCTATCGCGCCGCCGTAGACCGCGGGACCCTCTACGCCACGTCCTGCCGCGCCTCCGCGTCGTCTTCCCATGAACCGAGGAGCACCAGAAGGAGGAAACGGTCCACGCCCGAGCGTGCGCCGCCGTCGTCGCCGTCTCCGGCGAACTCCGCCGCCAGTTTCTGGTACTCTCCTCCTGCGGCGTCCGATCCCTATCTTGCGGCCGAGATTAGATCTTTTAATTGCACCGGTATGATTAGATCTGGACCGTCAGATCCAGATCTGATGACTTATCCACGTCAGATCCCAGTACGCGCACAGTCAGCAACCCAGTAAGCGCACACGTGGAAATTAATTTCTTTTACTTAGATTAAATGGCAGTTTTGCAGAAAAGACACTGCAACTTAGATCTGTTATAACTTAGATTAAATGGCACTTATCCGAATTTGATTAATTTTATATATTTGGAAATCTCTTGACTTGTAGAATATTTTGGTACTGTTAGAATTCAAATTTGACTTAGGCTAAAATATTCAAATTTCAAATGGTGGATTGGAGTATATTTGTAATAACTTTAAATCTATAATTCCAAAAATTGAAAATAAAATTGTTTTGGAAACTCTAGAATACTTGTAAATATTCCAAAGTTTCCAAAGTTTCCAAATATTCCAAAGTTTCCAAAAACATTTTATTTGCAATTTTTGGATTTGTTGATTTAAAGTTATGATAAATATACTCAAATTCACCATTTGAAATTTGAATATTTTAAACTAAGTAAAATTTGAATTTTGGCAGATCTAAAATATTCTACATGTCAAACTTTCCAAATATATAAAAATATTTTAATTTGGATAAACAAAGAAAAAGATATAATAAAACTAATGTATAGGGTCTTTTCTGCAAAAATGACAGACCAGATGACTGGGCGCTGAATGGATCCTACGTGGCGCTGACTGTGTTTGCTGACTTGGCGCTGATGTGGTTAAGTGGATGGATCTGGGCCGTTGGATCTGGATCTGATGGTCCAGATCTGTCCGTACCCATTCGCGTTAAGGATCTAATCTTGCCCGTTGAAAACAGATCGGACGGCTCACCTTGTGTTGACCCAAAGCCGGCGGCGGGATTTCGTCGGAGATGAGGCCGACGGCAGCGGTGGCACGGTCGTGGACGCCGGCGACGCTGCGAGGCTCCCCCGTACGCGTGGAGGGTCTACTCGGATGCGGTGCTTCATGGCGGACCGGATGGTGGCGTCGCTGTCGTGGATTGCGTCTCGGAGCGGCGTGGAGGCATGGCCGGAGGTGGTCGGGCCACGGCGAGTTCTTTTCCTGCAGCGAGTCATCGACTCAGACACGGGGAAAGGGCAGGGAAGGGTTTAGGAGAAGCGCACGAGTGAGGGAGGGGCAGAGGACGAGGAATGGGCGGCGGGATCGTATCGAGTCGTCGGAAAACAGAGGAATACGGCGGCGGAAGTGGCGAATTCCAGAGAGCTTTCGCGGCAGCCTGGGGGCGTGTTTTGGAGAGGAAGGAGAGGGGAATGAGAGAGGGGGGCGTGGGGTTTAAATAGGGGGCATAGGGGGAACCAATTCCGCAAGAATCGCTAGGATTTTGGAAAGGAATCAGAGAAAGTTTCGGGCGGGATTTGAGGAGAGAGGTTGAAGACGATGACGTGAGCATGACGTCAGCGATTTTTCTTTTTCTTTTTCTGATTTTTCATTTTATTAATATCTTTTGATTTTAGTGTCCAAATGATGTCAAATTAATTTCTATGAATTTGTAAATTCTTATCTATGCTTTAAAACATTAGTGGGTATGTTTCGAAATCTTTTTAAAATTAATATTTTTGAAATATTGGTTTAATACAAATTTGAGCATTAATTTGAAATTTGAAATTATAGCTTAATTAAATTTCCTTTTGACAAAATAAAATTTGTAAAATACCCATATTCAAATATGTTTGAATTTAAGTTATTTAAACTCATTTGCTTTAACCATTCATCTTTATTTTGGTATAATAGTAAAATAACTAAATATAAATAATTTTAAGGAAATGGGAAATATAATAAATTCCATTTTTAATTTTAAATGTTTTGTGCACCATTATGTTTTATTTTATACTTTTTTATTTGAAACTCCATACAATATCTTTGAAAAATATTTATGATTTAATTTATTTCTTATATAGAATGTATTCATCATCTTATGTTTTGAAAATTAATGAAATTAATATAAGTTAATGATATGCCTATTTGGATAATTCATTAATTTAAATCCATGAAGTTTTAAAGTTATAAACTATAGACTTGTAATTTCCAAAACTATGTTTTGAACTTAGTTAAAAGAATGAAAACCATTTGGCAAATAGATCATGTTTTAAATAGTTTCAAAGAACACTTGTAAATATTTTTTTAATTTATGAATAACTATGACTAGGGTTGAAATCAAATACTTATAAAGAAACTATTTTATTACATGAAAGTGGTTTGGAGTTGGTAATTCATTTGTCAAATTAAATTGAGTTTTAAGAAATACTATGGATAATAAAATGATTAACTTGAACAAGTTTTGAAAAATAGTGATTACTTGAGATATTTTAAATATTAAATTTTTTCAATATGCTTGAAGTCTTTTATAGTTGGTTTTCTTATGCATTTTAATATTTTATTTTAATAAAATGAAAAGTTTAAAATTTTAGTGATTTTTAAACATTCCAAAATATTGGGATGTTACAAATGTCAATTTTCCCAAACTTTACCTCAACAGTTTTATTAAACAAGGTTTGTGTAGTGATAAAATATTTTAGCTTGGTTTCAAGTTCAGAGGTGGTAGTCCTATTCTTGTTATAGGAATTTCCATAAAAGTTGCCATTATTAGGAGGATAGGGCTTATAGTTGTTGTTACCATAGTTGTTCCTATGGGCATTGTTGTTAAAATTGTTACTTTTCATGAAATTCACATCAACATGCTCTTCTTGTGCAACTAAAGAAGCTAAAGGAACATTATTGGGATCAATATGGGATTTACCACTAGCAAGCATAGACATAATAATATCAATCTTTTCACTCAAAGAGGAGGTTTCTTCAACAGAATTTACCTTCTTACCTTGATGTGTCCTCTCCGTATGCCATTCAGAATAATTCACCATCATACCATCCAAGAGTTTTGTTGCAGCCCCCAAAGTGATGGACATTAAGGTACCTCCAGCAGCTGAATCCAATAAGTTTCTTGAAGAAAAATTCAGTCCTGCATAAAAGGTTTGGATGATCATCCAAGCAGTTAGTCCATGGGTAGGGCTATTCTTTATCAATGATTTCATTCTTTCCCAAGATTGAGCAACATGTTCATTATCAAGTTGTTTAAAATTCATGATGCTACTTCTTAGAGAAATAATCTTAGCAGGAGGATAGTATTTTCCAATGAAAGCATCTTTGCATTTAATCCATGAATCAATACTATTCCTAGGCAATGAAAGCAACCAATCTTTAGCTCTTCCTCTCAAAGAGAAAGGAAATAATTTCAGTTTTATGATATCACCATCTATATCTTTATATTTTTACATTTCACATAATTCAACAAAGTTATTTAGATGGCCAGCAGCATCATCAGAACTAACACTAGAGAATTGCTCTCCAATAACAAGGTTCAATAAAGCAGGTTTAATTTCAAAAAACTCAGCTTTAGATGCAGGTGGAGCAATAGGTGTGCATATAAAATCATTATTGTTGGTGGTTGTAAAGTCACACAACTTAGTATTTTCAGCGGGACTCATTTAAGCAATTTAAATAACAAACCAAAATAACAATATTAAAGAAAATAATCACAAACCGAAATAAACAAGAGCAACAAAACAGAAAATAAAATAGAAATATAAAAAAGTAATGCGAGAAACTAATTTTTTTCTATTTTTGATATTGAGCGAACAAAACAGTAATAAAAATAAATTAAGCAAGACAATAACAAAATAAAAAGATTGGAAGTGCGAAAACTTCCCTCGTAGTGAATCTTCAAATCTCCCCGGCAACGGCGCCAGAAAAGAGCTTGATGCACACGGTGGGTGTGTTGTTGGGAGACCCCAAGAGGAAGGTATGAAGTAGTGCAACAACAAATTTACCTCAGTTATCAAACCAAGGTTATCGAACCAATAGAAGATGAATAATTCCCTCGAGGTATCAACGGTGCTAGAAAAGAGCTTGACGTAGTTGACGTGGAATCTACACACAACACAATCAAAGTATTTTGCCCCAACTCAACGGTGAGGGTGTCAATCCCACCGGCTTGCTGTAACAAAAGGATTAAACGTATGTGTGGAAGAAAGAGTGATGTTTGCGGAAAGTAATAAGTTTGCAGTTGTGGTTTTATCAGATTAATGAGACCGGGGTCCACAGTTCACTAGTGGTGTCTCTCCATAAATAGTAATAACATTCATCCATGCGTGGTAAACAAATTACAGCTAGGCGATTGACAGAATAATGATGAGCAACCCAATACATATACCAATGATATGGTGTCTAGTGTGAGATTCATTCGAGCATTACAACAATATACATAGACCATTCAAACCGCATCTATGACTAATAATCCACCTTCCGGTTAGCGCCCGCACCCCTTTGTGTATTAAGTTGCATGCAACAGATTATCGTCTTAAGCACTATGTGAAAGTAAGTAAGTAACAACAGTGTAAGGACCCCTCGAAACAAGTCTGAGATGCCCACGTTATGGAAAAGATCACGATCCCAATGATCAGTGCATCGCAATCACATAACCAACATAGGTATCAAAGAGTTACATCATTCAAGTCGTACGAATAAAAGTCTTACAACACATAGACGGTCATACAACCAAAGTCAGCAAACCTTGTCACGCAGGACGGAATTATCTAAGATAGCGGAAGCTCGTGGCTAGCGACGGCTCCTGACATCTCCGAGCGCTAATCCCACAAGTGCAGTTGACCGGTGACAGCTAAGTGGCGAAGTCGTCGTCGTACACCTCCTCCTCGACGTAAATCTCTTCATTATAATCTGGACATTTGAATATCCAGGGACAAAGCCATATGAGTACAATTACGTACTCGCAAGACCACCTCTAAGGCTTAAGGTTTCATGATAATGCAAGAAAACACTTTTTGAAAACTGGGGTAGCTGCTATATACGACTATAGGGCTTATATTTCGAATAAGATGATTTTAGGCATAGAGAATACGACATCTCTATATCTTTGTTGAAGAAAAACATTTAGAGATAGAATTCTCTTCTCTTAGATATAGCAAAGACATATCCAAGTTCAAAACTTTCTTTTGTAAAAGTTTATCAAAACACTAGGATAGGGGTAACCCTTTTTCCTGACTTGAGATCGGACTGGTTGTCTCCTAGAGATCAACCATCCTCACCCAAAATCCGTACCTCCCATGTGCCTCTTTGATGCCTCTTTGTTTTCCTTTGAAAACCACTTTCTCTTTTAAAACCAAATTGCCCATGGCCTTTCCAACCGTCCATGACCGCGGACACGGCTATTCGAATAGATTTACACTCTGCAGAGGTTGCACACTTTACCCACACCAATTGGTCCTTCCGCCGTGTCTGCCACGGCCCGTCATACGATTGCATGCGGGGGTCCGGATAACACGATCAAAGCTTTCCACTATGACCACCCTAGTATCGGGGCCTCCGGTAGGTTTGTTCTCCTCGGCACCGTGTGCTCCACTAGACCTCTTGGTCTTTCCTCGGGACGCCACACCGCCACATCAGGAGACCCACCGTAATCGTCCGGCTGCTGATCCGCAGCAGTGTATTGTCTCTTCCGGACGACAACCCGGCTTCGAGGGCCCAGCCCTCATAAAAAGTATGAGAGCCCCAACACTAAAATAGACAAGCTTCCGGCTAAGCCCTACCCATGCCAGGTAGTGTGGTTGCACGGGTTAATTGTTCGAGCGGCTGCTAGGGCAGTACTTTGTTTTTCAAAAACAACCTCCAATCCACCGACTACTCCCAGCAGCTCGGGTTTTCGCAAACATCTCCGATTGCTCCCAGAAACTCGGGTTTTAATAAAACACTTGCTCTCCGATTGCTCCCAGCAACTCGGGTTTTCCTCCGTAAACCAATTTTATCAAATAGGTTCCCATCCAATAGTTTTGAGGTAAGTAGAGGAAGGTAAACTACTAGAAAACTTAATCTTTTTGATGGAGCCTTCAACAACAAGGCTCATCAAGTAAAAATCTTTTTGTAATACCTATAGTATTCTAGTAGGTAACTTTGGCCAAACAATACTTTGTAAAATAGTTTTCGGGTGGCAAGGTGCCACAAAAGAAGTGAAACATGCATCATTTTATTTTGAAAACAAAACAATGCTTGATAAAATAGTATGATTCATTATAGTGGTGAGGTGGCTTGCCTTGCTCAGAGTACTGTCTCTGGTCTTGTTCTTCTCCGTAGTTGTGCTCAGCTACCTCGTACTGCTCTTCCTCGGGTTGCGGTTCTATCGTAACATGAAAACAAACGAGACTAGTGTAAATATCCCCAACATTAATTCATGGACAGAGGTGGCTCCACCAAACAAAACTAGACATGCACTAATCTCTGAAATTACAACAAATGCAATTCAAGAGACTATCTTCCAATTTTTAAGAACTTTAATCAACAAGCATTAAATATTTACTGGAAAAATCTACACTTGTAGCACATGATACTTCCAACTCATACCCAGCACTTCCAAGTGGATTTACCTAAAAAAGTGTTTTTATTTATGAATCAAAAATCACCAAACACCTACTGGTGTTATTCTTAGACTAAATACATCTTTTTCTAGAGAAATCTCCTGCATGCAAGATTTACCAATCTAGGTAGACATTTTTACAGGATTTCCAAAGGATCCAAGATTGCATGATTTGGATTTATAAAACCCAAGTTATTAAACAAATGGTGAAATCAATACTTTTTACTAGATCTGTTTTACCACACAACAGGGAATATATTTTGGACCAAATCCAGAGCCACATGCTTAAGAAAACGTGTATGCATGTTACAAAATTAACCTCACAATTTTAGCTATTATAGATTAACCACAGTAGAATAAAAGCTAGACTAAAGATTCCTTGGAAAAATAACAGAAATAAGAATAAAAGGAAAAACAGGCCGGAACCGGCCGGATCTAGCGATGGGCCGAGGGGGCGAGCTGGGCCGGCCCAGTCGCTGCGCGCGTGCTGACGAAGCGGTACGCGGACGCCGGATTGGGAGCGAACGGTGGAGATTAGAGAGGGAGGGATTCAAACAGGGCCGTCAATCTCAGATCTGACGGCTCTGGTTCTATCTTCTTCCTCGCGCCGGTGACACGAGAGAGAAACATAGAAGAAAGAGAGAGAAGAAGAGGGGACGGACGGGGAGCTCACCTCGGACACCCAGAGCTCGAGTGAGGTGTGGAATTCGGCGAAGAGGAAGCAGGGCAGCAGATCCCTACGCGAGGCAACGCCGGGGAGGTCCTCTGCATGCAGCCATGGCGCCTCCTCCGAGCTCGGTTCGTGGATGAATGTGACGGTTCTGGGCACCTGGAGCAACGAGGAAGGTGAGGAGGAGTAAGAGCTCTAGATGGGGGTCACAGAGAGCCAAAAATGGCGAGAAACGGAGAAGGGGGGGAGGGTCGGCTAGAGCCGTTTCTTGCCGCCGGCTACCGAGGGGATTTTCTTCTCCTCGAGAGCAAATGGGGGAGGCAGCTCGATGATTTTCGCCAGAGGGGAAAGGAGTGGGATGTGGAGGTGACTGGGAGGGGGAGAAATGAGCAGAGGAGAGCTCGGGGTGGCTATAACGAGTGCCACCCGATCTAGGGTTCGACTCGGGCAGGAGAGAGGGAGGGATGGGTGTCCCTCGTTCTTACTGGCTCTGCAGGGCGGTGGAGAGGGGACAAAGAGGAGCTGGTCGGGGTGAGCTCATTGAGCTCTCAGAGAACAGAAAACTTTTAGTGAGAAGGAAAAGAATAACTCAAATCGTCATGTTATTTTGATGGCTACAAAAGCTAGTGAGATTTATGTGCAAGCAAACTCTTTAGTGAAAATTTAGAACAGGGTAAGAAACTATATATGACCTAGATCAAAATGTTTCAAATGCATGTCAAAAACCATTTAGGGTTTGCTTACTAATAGCTCCTAGTTTGGCTA
Source organism: Poa annua (assembly GCA_026929855.1). Classification (NCBI taxonomy): domain Eukaryota; kingdom Viridiplantae; phylum Streptophyta; class Magnoliopsida; order Poales; family Poaceae; genus Poa; species Poa annua. Next base: position 108,485,431 of record CM049426.1, read on the forward strand.
AGTTTTAACAGTCATGAAGATCCTAATAATTGATGATTTAAAAATAGTTGTTGAGTTTTTAGTGTTTTCTAACCTCTTAGAGTACTAGTGGAACTCAACAAGCATAATAAGCGCAAACAAGACATCTCATGCATCAGAATTCTACACACACCAAAGTTTTGCTAAGGTTGAAAATCTAGGCTAACACCACAATACTAAGGATAAGAGAATTGGGGTGTTACAATCTGCCTTAGACAAAGTTCTACTTTTTTATCCCTAGTAGCAATAGTACATCTACAACCTTAGAGATTTCTGTCAGTGTCCCAGATTAAATAGAGCCATGAACCTACTATCGAGCATAAATACCCCCTCTCGGAGTTATGAGCATCTACTTGGCCAGAGCATACACAAGTAACGGAGAACATGCAAGATCATTAAATAGCACACACATGATATATTATGAAGCAATAACTTTAGTACTCAATATTCATCGGATCCCAGCAAACACAACATAGAGAATTACATAAAGATGATCTTTATCATGATAGGCAGCTCACAAGATCTAAACATGATAGCACAAGAGGAGAAGACAACCATCTAGCTACTGCTATGGACCCGTAGTCCAAGGTAGACTACTCACGCATCAGTCCGGAGGCGGTCATGGCGACGTAGAGGCCTCCGGGGTCGATTCCCTCTCCCGACAGGGTGTTGGGGAGCAGTTCTGATCTCTCCCAAAGTGGTGGTGACGACGGCGGCGGCTCGGGACCCGTGGAGGAAAAAGTGTCCAACCGTGCTCTGTTCTTAGGTCAGGGGGTTTATATGGGCGAAAGACCTAGGTCGGTGGGCGCCCGCGGGGGCCTCCTCACCTCCTGGCGCGGCTGGCAGTGGGGCTGCGCCACCAGGCGATGAGGCCGCCTCGTGGCCCCTCTTCGTCTCGTCTTCGGTTTTCTTGGACGCAAATATTCGAAAAATAAATCCTGGTTGACTCGTTTCCAATTTGGCGGATATTTCCTTAAGTGGTTTTCTGAAACCAAAAACACAGAACTGGCACGGTGGCATCTTGTTAATAGCTTAGTCCTAGAAAATGCATAAAACTATATAAAATGCATATAAAACATGTAATAATATGATATAACATAGCATGGAACACAAGAAATTATGGATACGTTGGAGACGAATCACATACTGGGCCGACCAATTCTTCATCAACAACGAGATATGTGTCGAATTTGAAGAATTATGGCAGTTTTACAACCGGCAAACTCTCAACACAACTATCATGAGTTGTTATGTTCTGTAAGTGATAGTTTCTAAATCTCTAGCTAGCTGAGCTTGTGGATATTATCCTCACTATATTCTTTTGTATGCAATTATATATGCAAGTTGATGCTTGTGGAGTGCAGAAGGAAAAGAGTCTGGGACGTTGGGTTCATTGACCCATTCCTAGTTAACTGCAAAAACTTAGTGCGGAAGACCCAGGACTGCGAGGAGGTATTGTTGACCAGGCTATTGAAGCAAACTCAGGCGACAAATATACTTTTTCCTTACAACTTCGGGTGAGTGTGACTGTCTTGAACACATTTCTATATTGCTAACTACTAGATGCTAAGTTTAATTCATGAGTTCTATGCATGCCCCACTGTATAAATGTGTGAAGCTACCATTGGATTCTGCTGGACATTCTCATTGACAAGGGAATAGTTGAAGTCTTTGATTCATTACGCAAACAAGAATCAAACTACCAGGACTTGATTGACATGCTTTAGAGGTAAATTCAACCATTAATCCATTTCATAATATCAGGTAATCAATAACTCACTATTCATTTTCTTTTGCAGGTAGGATTTGAAAATATTCATCAAGAGAGAGTCTGGTAAATGGAAACCAGAGCTGACGTTTAAACATATTGATGTGAGTGTACTTCTATTGACCATAGTCTCCTTAATTCATCATCATTTTGGATTATTATTTACTTAATTTATACTATTGTAAAAACCTTGCAGCAACCCCCGGGAAATGAATTATGTGGATTCTACATCTACGAATTCATGAGGAAATTGAGCGTTGAGCATGCATCGCATGAGAAAAGAATGGATGTGAGTGTGACTGTCTTGCACTATATTTCAATCTTATTATGATTTGATATATATATAGACAAAACTAATATTTTCATATTGATCTCCTTTAAGCTTAACGACATGCGCGCTGCCATCCTACGACATGAGCCGGTAGAAGCAATTCAAGAGGAGTTGGCGGGAGAGGTCATGTCGCCAAAGGTATAATACCATAGTTCAAAATATAGCTATCCCACATGAAATGAACTCCCGACGTAATGAGGAGGATGTATGTAATTAATGCGATGTCGATATATGTCACATCCCAACATTTTATAATGTTCAAAAATCACTAAAATTTAAAACTTTTGTTTTGATTAAAATAAAATATTAAAATGCATAAGGAAACCAACTTTAAAAGACTTCAACCAATTTGAAAAAGTTTATTATTTCAAAATTCTCAATGTATCATTATTTTCAAAAGTTGTTTCAAATTAAACATTACATTATCCATTGTATTTCATTAACCTTAATATGTAATTTGAAAAATGTTTTACAAACTTCAAACCATTTTATTCTAATAAAATAGTTTACTTATAAGTAATTGATTTCAACCACTTAGCCATAGCTATTCATAAATTAAAATAATATTTACAAGTGATCTTTAAACTATTTAAAACTTGGTCTATTTGACAAATGGTTTTCATTCTTTTAACTAAATTCAAAACATAGTTTTGGAATTACAATTCTATAGTTTATAACTTTAAAACTTCATAGATTTAAATTAATAAATTATCCAAATAGGCATTGCATTAACTTAAATTACTTTCATTAATTTTCCAAAACATAAAACGATGAATATATTCTATATAAGAAATGAATTAAATATAAAATCTATTCTAAAGATATGTTATAAAGTTTTCAAATGATTTATCATATTATGAAACTTAATGGTGCATAAAATAATTTGAAATAAAAATGAATACTCTATAATTCCCATTTCCTTGAAATTATTTATATTTAGTTATTTTACTATTATGCCAAAACAAAGAGGAATGATTGCAGCAAAACAAGTTTAAATAACTTGAATTCAAACATATTTGAATGTGGGTAATTTCATAAATTTTATTTAACCTCAAATGAATTATTAAATCCCTAATTTCAAAGTTAAACTAAAATAGGAAAATTTGTATTTTTATGAATAACTCCAAATATTTATTTTTCAAAAAAATTCTAAACAAGCCCACTAATGTTTTAAAACATAGATATGAATTTTACAAATCTATAGAAATTTGTTTGACTTGATTTGGAGTCTTAAATAAAAAGATATGAATAAAATAGAAAAACAGAAAAGAAAAATCCCTGACAGGTGGGACCCACCTGTCAGGGGGAGTCATCTTCAACCTCCAGCGAGATTTTCGCGCCCGAGAACGCCGGCGATCCCCTTCCAAAATCCGAGCATAAATCGCGCATTTCGGTTCCCTCTCCTGCCCCTACTTAAACCCCGCGCCCTCATCCGGGTTTTCCCTCTCCCCCCTCTCCGTTTGACGCTGCCAGGCCGTCCCAATCGCTCGCCGGAGCCGCACCACCGCTGCCGCCCTTTTCTTCAACTCCGGTGAAACTCGACGACCCCGTCTCCTTCCTTTATGCGTAAACGGCTTACCCTCACTCGTACGGTTCTTTTGGTCAAGACCTCGACTCCCATAGCGCTACCTCCCGACGGCGTCTTCATCGACCCGACGCCACCGTCGGCCGTCTTCGAGTCCGGCGAGGAATCGCTAACACTGGAGACCTATCGCGCCACCGTAGACCGCGCGACCCTCTCCGCCACGTCCTATCGCGCCTCCGCGTCGTCTTCCCGTGAACCGAGGAGCACCAGAAGGAGGAAACGGTCCACGCTCGAGCATGCGCCGCCGTTGTCGCCGTCTCCGGCGAACTCCGCCGCTAGTTCACGTACTCTCCTCCTGCAGCGTCTGATCTCCATCTTGCGGTCGAGATTAGATCTTTTAATTGAACCGGTATGATTAGATCTGGACCGTCAGATCCAGATATGATGACTTATCCACGTCAGATCCCAGTCAGCGCACAGTCAGCAGCCCAGTAAGCGCACACGTGGAAATTGATTTCTTTTAATTAGATTAAATGGCAGTTTTGCAGAAAAGACCCTGCAAATTAGATCTGTTATAACTTTTTAACCACTTATCCGAATTCGATAAATTTTATATATTTGGAAATCCCTTGACTTGTAGAATATTTTGGTACTGTTAGAATTCAAATTTGACTTAGGCTAAAATATTCAAATTTCAAATGGTGGATTTGAGTATATTTGTAATAACTTTAAATCTATAATTCCAAAAATTGAAAATAAAATTGTTTTAGTAACTCTAGAATACTTGTAAATTGATGACACTGCTATAAAATATTTTTGAGTAGTATTTGAATGATTCGATAGTTATATATTTAATTTGAAAAGTTTGAATAATTTTGACATAACTCTTGATAGAAAAATCATTTTTGAATAAATTCAATTGCTAAAAATTTAATTAAATGCCCTTTGTATATTAACACCATTTATAAAATTCTGTTATAAAATTTAATCACATAAAACTTTAATCTTATATTTATTCCTTTTATTATATTTCGCAAAAATAGAAATTATTTAAATTGCATTTATAGCCTAATGCATATTTTATAAATATCACAAAAATTAGTATGATGTTTCTTATGATTAAAAGGTGCATTTCATGCAAAACTTATTTTATTATATAGTTATACTCCTCATAGGAAAACTCCTCTATTATTCTCTCTGAGTTAGAAGTCTTTTCAACTTAGCATTTTTGGTAAAGTGTTATACACTTAGACACTTAGGATTTTAAAGATGGAGGTAGAAGGCCATTGAAGGACTTAGCCAAAACAAGACTTCAGAAGTACCTTCAAGGAGCAGAAGCACTTAGAAGAAAATCAAGAAGAAGTTCAAGAAGACCAACCTCCTTTATTCTCTAAGTCTTTCTTTCTCTCTTTCTTGCTTCTCTCTAAGACTTCATGATGACCAAGTTAAACCCAAGACCAACCTCGATGATACAAGAATCAATCAAGTCTGAAGATTCATCAAGTCTACCAAAAATTCAAGCAAGACATCACCAAGGAGAAAGTTACAAGTCTGGATATGAAACCTGGAAGATCAACTACATCTTTCTCTCTTCTTTTCCCCCTTTCCTAATCTTGTCTTTCACTTTAGACATAAAGAAATTTTGATCATGTTATTACCATCTTGAAGTTTGTTGGATCCTAGCGGCATAGTGATATGAAGCGGCCTTGAAACTAACCTTACATGTCCACGTACATGAGACCTGTTCCACAACTTAAGTGGTTGGCCGGGTGTCTGTCTCTCTCACTATAGTGAATATCCAATTTACAAAGAGTTGTGAATAATTGTTGACCATCTTTAAAAAGAGACTTAGTATTTTCTCTAAGTATTTATGCACATCATGGCTAAGCCATTAGAGTGCTTATTCAAGATGAATTATAACAAAGTTATTTTATCCAACTTATGACCTTAGTCCTTAGTCATTTTTTACCAACCTAATTGCCTTGCATTAACTTAAAAGATTTTCATGGCATGACATGCATCTCTAGTCCTTAGAAATAATTTGCATATCATGCATGACATGTTTTTATTAGAAGTTTATGAAACTTGTTTGTTCATTATGTATGCTGGTATGTGTTGTGTTGTTTTGTTTAATGATTGTTGTATTGTTATTTGTTTATATTGTTTAGACTGAACGGAGAGTCCCGAGTAACGTTGAAAAGAGTTTGTGAGCAAAGACATCATTCAAAGGCAAGTGGAACACTTCATAAACCGCCTACTATTTTCTATATGCATTACTTAATGTATTTTTATATAAGCATGTGTAGGATAGTATTGCTATGATAGACCTGTGTAGAAATTCCTTACTCCTGTGTCTAGGTTCCTATACAATACTTAGTAGAAATATTGATGCTATGCAATTGATGAAAAGTTTTACAAAATGTTAAGTGACTACTCAGGGCTGTGCTCATGGTTGTCGTCGCCTGGGATGAATTTCTATTCTACTTAGGGTCGTGAGCATTGTGGTTGTCAACCTGGGAGTACACATCCAGTAAGTTAATGAAACACCTGGGTGGATTGGTTGAATGGTTTATGTTGAGTGGCTACTCAGGACTATGCTTGTGGTTGTCTTCGCCTAAGATAGTTTCTACTATACTTGGGGCCATGAGCATGGGGGTTGTCAACCTGAGAGTGCACTTGTGGATGGCTTGACAAACAGATGTAGAGGGTGTAAGGTGGAACGGGTCAAGCCAGAGTGGGAGGGAAAATGCTTCTGAAAGATCCTGTCTCATTCTTCTCCTTTTCCTTATCACTATAAATGTGTAAAGGATAGTTTGGGTTGAATGGGTACAATGGTAAAAGTGCACAACCTCTGCAGAGTATAAAACTAAGTACTTAGCCGTGTCCCGATATGGACAATTTGAGCAGCTGATCACGGACGTCAACGGAGGACTCCACCATTCCAACTTCAGAAATAAAAACTTGATGGGTGAACAAGGGTAGAATGAGACAGTGGTTGTCATACCACGCATGTCTCAAATAGAAGAAAAGTATTTTCCAAAGAGATAGGAAAAATTGGCTTTACGCAAAATAGTCTTGAACTCCACCAGCCAAATAAGCATATAGGTTATTAGAGTTACGTGTCCACTATAGTGTCACTTGCTAGACTCCATTCTTAATGGAATCTGACCCACGTTGTTGCAATATTTTTCTTATTGCAGATTGATCAGTTGACGAGTGAGGTTTCGTTTAAAGGATTCAAGTCTACAACCAACATGTTTTCGCCTGTGGCAACATGAATGTGATGGAGACTCACTACTATTGTAATTCCGCTGTTTACTCTTTAAAAGCTAGCTTTGTGCTATGCAACTTGTATTGAATATTTTGTAAGTCTGGATCATCGATGTAATAAAATTGATACTTTGTTGTGATATTACATCGTAAACTGTGTGTGCAAACGAATCGATCCTAAGATTTGCACTATACACAGGTATCTGCCTTATTTTAAGAGCAGGTACGCTACAATATACCGGATTATATATATATATATGTATGTAATAGCGTAGTATGAATATGTCTTATATGTAAATTGTATTATATATATCAATGTTTTTCGTATGTAGTAGCGTAGAATACATATATGAAAAGTATAATATGTATGCTTCAAATGTGTATCGTATATATGTAAGACAGTAGATGGAAAAGAAAACATAAAATCAAATTGCAGTACCCTAGAAATTGCAGTAAAGAAAAGACAACAGAAAAGAAAATCGAAAAACAAAAAAACAAAACTTTAGTAGCGGTGAGTAACACCGACCGGTACTAAATGTTTCCCCACGAAACCGCACTTCGCGCCCCACGTGGAGGCCCTTTAGTACCGGTCGCAACACGCCCGGTACTGATGCTTTGGGGCAACAATCCCTCTTGGGCAGTACCGGTTGCACAACCGGTACTGATGCCCCTCCCCGACCGGTACTACTGGTCCGTTTTCAACTAGTGCTATCTGGGTGTTGGTAGAATGTCGGAAACGGTGATCCCCCGGGGTAACCCTTGGATGGGAGGTTGGATTACAAGTGTGGAAAGCCACCCAAGATTAAAGAGATTCAAAGTTACTCCATGTTTAGATTGCTTCCAGTGCAGCCAAATGTCATATGGGCTCTGTCTTGACCATATAAGTTGTGAGACCCCGAAATCCGCATGACCAGGAGATGTAGTGATGATAAGTGTGGATGGTTCCGCAGTATGATTTTGGGGAATTACTTCTAAAAGGTCTCGTCCCAGTCTTATCTTTTCCATTTCATAATAGGGTGACATGGACGAGGAAATGATTGGGTCTTGTGGTGAAAGTGCACAAACTCTTGAGAGTCAAAAACAAAGTACTTAGTTGTGTCCCCGGTTACGGACAATTTGAGAACCTGAACAAGGAACTGACGGAGGATCTCATCATTCCAATTTCTAAATAAAATTTGATGGGTTGAACAAGGGTAAAATATGACAGTTCTCGTGATGCCAACCTGTAAGGTGGCACAGCAAACCCACATGATCATATTTAGTGGTGATGCTAACCGATAAGGTTGCACAGGAAACGCACAAATGGTTAGTTAAATAATTAGTGGTGATGCTAACCTATAAGGTTGCACAGGAAACCCACAAACGAATAGTTACACATAAAGTGGTGATGCCAACCAGTATGGCACATGAAACCCACATGATATTAATTGAATGATAAAATATTTTTTGAAAAATATCGGATAAAACGGGCTTTATGCAAATCAGACTCAAACTCCACCAAGCCAAATATGCATGTAGGAGATAGGATGCCATTTATATCCACTAGTATCACTTGCCACCACAATTCAATTGTGCTGACCCAATATAGTTTGGGTTGCTACTCACCATTGCAGGACCCACTGACGAAGAGTGAAGATTGACAAGATCGCGACTCGCGAGTCTCCAACCAACATGTCTTTCCTGTGGCACATGAAGAAGATGGAGCTCACATTATCCATTTGCTTTATGTTGTATGTTTACTTTGGTTTGATCTAGCCATGGGCTATGCACCTTGTATCGAACCCTTTTATTTCTAGATCATCGTGCAATGAATATTGATGCAATGTTATGGTATTTCATCTTAAACTATGTGTGCTAGAAAGTCGATTCAGGGACTAGCACAATACACTAGAGATTGCTACCTTATAATAAAAGGGGGGCCCTTTGCAGTGTTGTCCTTGGACAAAGAATAGATAAGAAGTTAAATGTTATTCATTATGCTAGTAAGATTCTTGACTCGGCTCAAAAGAATTATGCTACAACTGAAAAAGAATTTCTAACTGTTGTTGTTTGCTTGTGATCAATTTAGACAATATATTGTTGATTATAAAATTATTATTCATACTGATCATGCTGCTATTAGATATATATATCTTATGGTAAAGAAAGATGTTAAGCCTAGCCTTATTAGATTGGTGTTACTTTTGCAAGAATTCGATTTGCATATTGTAGATAGGAAAGGTGCTGAAAATCTTGTTGCTGATAATTTGTCTGGATTGGAAAATATTGAATTGACCCTATTCATGTTAATGATAGTTTTCCAAATGAACAATTGGCAGCAATAAGCACTACCCCAGAAAAGGCTTAATGTGTAAATCTTAATTGTGGCGCATCCTACATGCCGTGCGCCACAAGTACATAACTGTGGTGCACCCATGTTTGGTGCGCCACAGTTAAGACATTCAATTGTGGCGCACGACATATGGGATGCACCACAGTTAAGGTTGGTCAGGGGCCTGCCCAAATCGAAGACATATCTGTGGCGCATACACACACCATGCGCCACAGTTAAGAGATTTAATTGTGGCGCACCACTAATCCGTGCGCCACAGAAAAAAATGGGGCCCACGAGTAAAGGAGTAAATTTGTAAGTGTGGCGCAGTCCCAAAAGATGTGCCACAACTAAGCCTCATATCGAAATCAGAATGTTTGCCTCCCCATTTTCTCCCCACTATGTTCATTATTGTTGTGTGTGAATATTGTTGTTTGGTTGGGGTGTCGTTTGTGAATTAGCACGGCCCGCGGCGGTGTATGCATACATTCGAAGGGGATCGTAGGCAGAAAACAAAAAATTCCTAGCAACAATATCCTTAAACTAGCCAAGATCTATACTATGCAGATATAGAAGTACAACGGAGATCGGAATACATACCCTTGTAGACCGAAAGTGGGGATTACGTTCCCACGCGAACGTTGACGATGAAGACGATGAAGCCGACCTCTAGGTCGTGTAGTGGAAGTAGACCTCCCAGCACCGCTAGCGCAGCACCTCGCAGGGTGTTACACACGTAAGGTGGAGACGACGACTCCCGAAGCTCCAGTCCAGGACGAGCAGCGGAAGACTTGGACCGGAACACCAGCAGCGCGGCAGCGGGCTATGGTGGAGAGACCTACACTCTTCTCGGCGCAACTCCGACAAAGGGAATCACGAAATCGAGAGAGAAATGAGAGATTAATTGGTGAATTAAAAGGAAAAATGTGCACCTCTATATAAAGGCTCCCGGGGGGAGCCAACTTTGCCAGCCAGGCAATGTGGGAATATCCCCCATTGCCTGGTGCGGCTCCAGATGGTGCGCCGGCCCTAGGTGGGCCTCATTTGGCCCACCTAGGCCGGCCTCCCTTCCCCCACCGAATTCCCTAGGGGAATTTCCCCCCATGGGCCTTCTTTCCACCAGAAGGCCATATTTAATCATTAATTACACTAATTAATATCAAGTATATTATATATAATGTATTCTAGCTCCGAAAACTATTTCGTCGCTGCCCGATCTCCATCGGACCATTCCTAGGACGTTCCCGGTGATCTCTTTCCTTTCCGGTTGTCTTGTAGAAACCCCTTAAGTGTGTTACCCTAGCGGTTCGCTATAATAACAAAAATGATCGAGACCCCTCTCCGATCAATGATCAACTCGTAGGCCTGGACCCCATGAATCAACCCCTGTGATATAACGAATGACTATCATCTATCAAACCTGGACGTCGAGTCTTAAACCTTTTGCCATAGCGATACTTAGTGTGTCCGAGACTCGTTCATAGATATTTCCATACCTAGTATGATCTCGTTACTGACAACACTATATTCTACTCATCTGTGATCTTATGTCCGGCTGACCTAGTCACATGCTTGCAGGCTCATTTGACATAATCTCACGGAGTGAGCCGTAGAGTATTTATCCTGCTATGCGGACTGGCAAATCCCGCTCTTGACACCTCGTGTCAACTACCCCCTTCTGATACCCGAAAGTGTAACTGTTATTGTCACACTATATAAGATATGACGTTTGATGCGATCAAAGTATCTTCCAGGAATAACAATAAGAGTTGATCTCACGGTCGAAGGTGTAATGACTACGTCCTACAAATATGGTATGTCCATCACATCGGTCTACCAACGATATGACTTCATTGCCAAGTGACGCCATGTCACATGAACGGGAAACCTCGATCATCAATCACACAATGAACTAGTCTTAGTAGAGGCTACTAGGGACCTGGTTGTTTATTTATCACACGTGTATTAATGTTTCCGCTTAATACAGTTAGCATGACACAAAATGTATTGTGAACAAACGAGATATGATAAATAAATCACTTTATTAATCGCCTCTAGGGCATATCTCCATTAACATTTTGGTACATATATGTGCATGTGAATGTGTATAAGATGACTGAAATAATGACGATACAACACATAACTAAAATAATGACGATACAACGACATAGCTGAAATGAAGATATAACAGTACAACTCAGATGACGATAGAACATAATTGAAATGAAGATACAATCACAACTAAAATTACGATACAACCATTAGCTGAAATGGATAGAACACAACTCACAATTAAATCCGCCGAACTTAATAAATTCACCTCCCATCGACGCAGCTTCCTACATCCGACGATGCAGTACCCTTGACCTTTGATGATGGTACACTCTTCTTCTTCTTCTTCTTCTTCTGCTTCTTCATCTTATTCTTCTTCTTCTTCTTCTTCTTCTTCTTCTTCTTCTTCTTCGACGTTGCTTCAGTCTTGAAGGGCTTCGACGACGACATGAAGTCATCAGAATCATCGCTCTCATCTACACCATGGTAAGACGATGATACACTCTTCTTCTTCTTCTTCTTCGACTTTGATGTTGCTTCAGTCTTCTGGGGTTTTGACGACGGCATGAAGTCATCAGAATCATCGCTCTCATCTACCCAACGGTAAGACTCTTCGTATGAATCCATATCCCACTAAGTTTTGAACTTGCCCTTCTCAACTTTCTTCACAAACCTGGCTCGAATCCTAAGCAGTTCACGATGAATTTGGTTAGGGGTCCGATATGGATACACAGCGCTGCAAAGTTTGGCTCCCAGCAAAGAGAGATGGATCTCACTCTCAGTAAGTTCATCGTGATCTCAACATGCAAACTATGAGCACTACGCGCGAAATACTCCACGACGGGACTGTGTAACCCGCCAAATGCACACTTATTGCAATGACCAACACAAACATGCTTGCCCGTAGCTAGCTAGACACTGAATCGATCCGTACCAAGCTCGGACCGCTTCGGGGGTGGGGGGGGGGGGGGGTGGGTTGTCGGACCAGGAGAGAAGAAAATGGTGGGAATAGGTGGCAGGAGGAGAAGACGGGAAAACAAATGATTCTGTGGCGCACGGATAAAGAATGCGCCACTAATAACATTCTGGCCGTGGCGGGATAAACGGTGGCATGGATGAGAAATGGCGGGAAAGGGGTGACGGGAAAGGTTTTCCCGGGAGAAATAATTTCCAACTCTTTATTTTAATTCATACCTTTTTCATAATATGAACATTTAAATTAACCAAAACATTTCAATTTGATTATATATTTACTTATTTATATTTCCAAATGTTTGTTTTAATTCTTCCTGATCTAGAAAATGAATATTTAAATTAACCAAAACATTTCAATTTGATAATATATTTACTTATTTATATTTCCAACTGTTTATTTTAATTCATACATTTTTTAGAGATTTTTTTAATTCAATGAACATTTAAATTAACCAAAACATTTCAATTTGATAATATATTTACTTATTTATATTTCCAACTGTTTATTTTAATTCATACATTTTTTCAGAGATTTTTTTAAAAGGGAGGGGTGGAGTGTGGATTTGCTTATTTATATTTCCAACTGTTTATTTTAATTCATACATTTTTCAGAGATTTTTTTAATTCTTCCTTATCCAGAAAATGAACATTTAAATTAACCAAAACATTTCAATTTGATAATATATTTACTTATTTATATTTCCAAGTGTTTATTTTAATTCATACATTTTTTCATAGATTTTTTTAAAAAGGAGGGGTGGAGTGTGGATTTGAACCCGGGTCGAGCGTACCACACGCGGGAACACAGCCAATGAGCTGTGCGAGGTCAACTGATTCATCTAACCTTATTTTCTTTATGAAGACACTGCGTAACCGTTGCGCATCTCTCCTTCCTGCGCCGAGTCCTAGCAAATCCTCGACCCCGACCGCCCGTATCCCCTTTCTCTCTCCACCGCCGCTCGCTCCACCTCCCTCGACCCCGGCCGCGACCACCACAGCGCAGTCCCCTCGGCCCCATATCGACGCAGCGCTCCTCCTCCCTCGACCCCAGCCGCCACCACCGCGGCGCAGCCCCCCTCGGCCCCGTGTCGATGTCGTCTTCCTCCCTGTGTCGATGCCGGCCGCCACCACCGCAGCGCAGCCCCCCTCGGCCCCGTCTCGATGTCGTCCTCCTCCCCGTATCCATGCCGGCCTCCCCCACGAGCTCCTTCACGGACGAGCGGTCGTTCTCCTCCACGCGCCCCTGCAGATCGACGCTGGCGGCCTCCCCCACGAGCTCCACCGAGCTGTCATCCTCCTCCACGCGCCCTTGTAGAACGACGACGACGTCCTCACCCACGAGTTCCACCGAGCGAACGGTCGTCCTCCTCATCGCGCCCCTGCATCTCGATGCCGGCCTCCCCCACGAGGTGAAGAAATTTCCCTAAGTTATGTAGCACTGTTATTTAGCTAATGAACTGTTAGTAGCACTTTTAGTAGCAATTGAACTGTTAGTAGCACTGTTATTTAGCTATTGAATTGTTAGTAGCACTGTTATTTAGCTAAGTTATGCACTGTTATTTAGCTAAGTTGTTATTTAGCTAAGTTGTTATTTAGTTATGCATTGTTATTTAGTTATGCATGTACTGTTATTCCTTGTGTTTGATGGCTGCTTGTTTATGATATTGTTCATGTTAATTGATCAAGTATTTCATGTCAATGATTAAACTGTTGTAACACCGGTTTCTGGGGTGGGGCAGTGAGCCTTCTAATATGCATGAGTGCACAGATCTTGTGCAATCTACTTGGCTGCTAGCTCCATCCCTGAAGCATGTTTCGCTTCTAAGTATAATGCATCATTGTTTTAAGTTTGTTTATTTCTAACTATTTTTGGTTTATGATTAAATCGTTGTATCTTCAGGGAGGTGTGAGTGAACAATGTTGGCTGAACATATATGTAGTGTTCATTCCATATTGTTCGCTTACACTGTCCCTGAAGTTCATTTATATGATAAATTTCATATGAGGCCTTGCTTGTTTTTGTTGAATGCTTTTTAACTTGCATTTTGATATGCCGACTTGTATTTTGATGTGCCGATGATTAAACTATGGGACACGTTGTGATCTAGAGGTGACGTTAGTGAGACCTGTGATTTGCATGCATACACATTTTCTGCACCCCATTGGCTCTCACTAACGCCTTCTCTGAATTGTGTGTCCAGTCTAAGTATGAGGCAAATAAATTATTTCTCATTTGTTAGTCTGATTTTGTTGGGTTAGTTTAAGATGATTACTTTTGGCCGATGATTAGATGATTGCATGTTGCATCTCCAGGGAGGTGTGACTGAACCATGTTGTGTGAACATATATGCAATGTTCATTCCACGTTGTTTGCTCACATTGTCTCTGTAGCAATTCTATATGAGTCCTTGTTTGTTTTTGGTGAGTGCTTTTTAAGTTGCATCATTCTTGTTTATAGTTATGTATTCTCGCGATACCGATGATTAAATCATTGTGGCACCGTGTGTGATCCAAAGGTGAGGTTACTGAAACCTATGGTGCCTATGGTGTGCAAGAATTAATACACATCTGCACCCCATTGGATTTCCGTAAGGCCATCTCTGAATTTGTGTGTCCAATATATGAGACATGCTTTTAAGTTGACCCTACCTAATTTCTAAAATGCCGATGATTAAATAATGTGGCGCATTATATAAGATATCCTGATAGTTTGTTGAACCTTGTATCATGCACACATATAAATTGTGTGCCTCCTACTTGGTTCAACAAGGTTATCAGGATTCGTGTTTCCTAGTATGAGGTATAATTTTTTTGAATCTTGTTCCAACAAGTACTCATTTAGAATATTTATTTACATCTCACCATTAAGCAAGTTTAATGTGCTTTTCTAACCGTTGAAACTACATATGTAGACGATGTCGTCGCGTCGCCTATAACATATCAAAACTTTGGAATGTTTAAAAATCACTAAAAATTAAATTTTTATTTTTGATTAAAATATAACAGTAATTACCAATGAAAAACAAACTATGAAGGAATTCAAGCATCTTGAAAAAGTTTAATGATTCAAATATCTCAGTAATCACTATCCTCAAAAATGGATTCAAGATAAACATTTTACTATGCATTGTATTTCTTAAGTTTCAGTAAATATAATTGACAAAAGATTTACAACTTTTAATAATTTTTTCATATAATAATTTTTTCATTATAAGTATTTGTTTATAAACACTTAGGATTGTCACTTAGGATTGCCCTTGATAAATCCAAGGGTCAATTGGTTATGTGCCATACCTAGCTGAGTTCTATCTGCCTGTGCCATACCTGTGTTGTTTCTCTGGTCTGTGCCCAGGTTTGCTCGCATATCGGTCAAACGCTCGTTTCCCACTGGTCAACCTAATTTGACACGCACTTGGCCTGACTGCTAAGGTCGGCCTGGCGCGGTTCGGCTGGAATTTCCGCGGCTCGGCTAGTGTGCGGCTCGGTTGGGATTTGGTCGGCTGTTTTCGAAATGGACCGTTGGATGATTTAGTAATACCGTGGCTCCAATTTAATACCGTGTGTCGGCTGTTTTCAAATTGAACCCTAACCAGCCCTAATATATACTAACTAGCCCTACTCTAAACTCCCTTGAGGTCGCCCTGGCTTGCCTCGAAGCATGCTCTCCGCCTGGCGCACAGGTTGGAGACAACCGCCAGCTGGGCGGCCTCCATCGAGGCTATGTTCGCCGCGCACTTCGCCGCCACGGCGTTGAAGTCGTCGTACACCGCGCGCTTGGCGGCCATGAAGGCGCGGCAGGTGTCGATGGCCTCCATGGCGTCATCAATCGCCTCCGCATAGTCATCAACCGCCTCATCCAAGGTGTCGATGGAGTTCAGCGCGGCCAACTGGTCAGGACACAGCGACAGTGGCAGCTCCTGCTCCTACGGCGGCTCCTCCTACTGCTATGTCGGCCCAGTGAGGACTGGGGTGTGTAGAGCCTACTCTCCCCAGGCCTCGCATGCTGGCAGATCAGACGAAACGACTAATGACCAAGCCACCGCTTGGATAGACCCTCGAGAGGCAACTCCTCTTGAGGGCCTAAAGAGGAAGCGAAGGCCTGAAGAGGACCTGCGCTTCAAGAGACTCTCGCGAGGCTCCTCTTGCCTGGAGAGAAGTCAACAAGAATTCCTCCGTAGGCCGCCTCGGCCCTGTGGAGAAGCTTCGCGGCCAAGGAAATGCTGCAGGGCGCACATGGCCTTTGCAGCGGCTGCAGAGTGACGCGAGCACTCCAATTGCCATTCTGGTGATAAAGGAGTCAACAAAGTTGCGCCGCCTGCGCCAGGACAGCTGGGACTTTCCTCTCTGGTGATAAAGCGGCTGGACGGCACAACGCTCCAAGAAGATCGTCATCGTGGGCTCCACCACGATCACTGCAACCCTTGCGAGCCGTTTTGCGTGGTCTGCAGCCTGTCGGCCACCACGCCCAACTTTATCTCGGATGTACCACATCCAGGGAGGTTGGAACAGTGGTGGACTCCAACTCCTCCGCGCCAATGCCGTGTGGGAGCCCACCTTGGACGCCCGGCGCAAGGAAGAAGTCCGCAGCACCTATAAAAGGAGCCAGAGCTCCACCGTAGCAAGGGGTCAGGGAATTGCTTACTAAACACTTGTAAACCCTAGCCCAACTAGTAGGATAGCCTTCGGCTTGAGGAGGAAGACGACCATTGCGTCCCTGTCCAAGCACGAACTGTCTCAAGAGAGCCCTCGGCAAGCTCAGTTGTACTGTAACCTCTGAAGTGCAATACAGACAAGCAGGAGTAGCGGTGTTACCTCCTCCTGAGGGCCGTGAACCTGGGTACGGGCCGGTGTCCATCTATGTCGTGAGTGTTCCTGTCCAGGCCTGGCGAGCACCGTCGTCGTGCCTGTTGAGGGTCGCTTGACCTCCGTGTTCAATCCCTCTCGCGATCTACTCTTCAGGGTGTGACTACGCTTGTTCCGTGGGAGTCACTCTCCGACATTTGGCGCGCCAGGTAGGGGATTGAGACGCGTCAACGACCTTCGAGCCGCCTCCGCGCTATGGCGAACACCCGCGCTACTCCCGCCACCCGCGCCAACAGACGTGCGTCCAAAGGAGCTTGCGCAGCTCCAGGCGCCACTGCCACGCGCGGACGGCGGGGACATCCCCGCCATGAGGAGCGCGCCTACTCCAGCCCTCATGTAGAGGAGCCCGAGCACGACGCCGAGCACGAGGAGGACGCGCAGTCCTCGCACCCGACGCAGCGCCCGAGCGGCTCTGCCCAAGGAAGGACGGACCCGACATCGCACACCGCCCTGCTCATGGCGCAAGAGCTTCTCCGCTATCAACCACCTCGTCGGCATCGCCACAACTCGCCCCGCTCCCTCGCAGTCCTTCGTGCACCCCTCCTAGGCGGGCATGGCTGCGCCAGACGCGCCTCCGCCTCCTCCAGGGCCTGCACCAGCCGCGACGCAGAGGGCTTCCTCCCACGCGTCCTCGCCTCACGACTGCCTGATCGTGCAACGCACCGCGCCAGACGCGTGCGTGGGGATGAAGCTCTAGCGCAACCACCAGAACCGCCTCGTGACCGCCTCGTGGAGGAAATTGGCCAGGCGGGCCAGCAGAACCGCAGCGCGCTGCAGCACGGGGTCGCCACGTACGCCACGGGCTTCATGGCGTTCATGCGCTCCCTGCGCCGCGTGGTCTGGCCCCCGAAGTTCAGGCCGGCTCTCCCCAAGGGCTACGACGGCTCCAGCAACCCCATCGGGTTCCTGCAGCTCTACACCACCTCCATCCAGGCGGCAGGCGGAGACGATAAGGTCATGGCCAACTGGTTCTCCCACGCGCTTCGCGACTCTGTGCTGTCATGGCTCCTAAACCTCCCGGAGGACTCTGTGAACTCTTGGGAGGAGCTCTGCAAGCAGTTTGTCTCCAGCGTTAAGGGGACGTACGAGTGCGCGCTCACCCACAAGGACATGCGCGCTGTGGTGCAGAAGAAGGATGAGACCCTCCCCAAGTACATCGAGCGCTTCAGCCAAGTGCGCAACAAGATCCCGAACATCCCTGACACCCAAGTCATCGCCGCCTTCCGCGAGGGCGTCACGAACATCAGGATGCTCGAGAAATTGGGCATCCACGACAAGCTCACTTCTGTGGTGAAGCGGTTCGACTTGGCTGACAAATGCGCCAAGGCTGAAGAGGGACTCATCTTCGTCAAAATGTCCTCGCGAGGTGATGACCACGCTGAGGGGTCCAAGAGACAGAAGAAGAAGGAGGAGCCCAAGCGCAAGGCCACCACGGTCCTCGCGGCAGAGCCTGACGCCAAGGGCACCCGCAGGGACTCTCCCGAGCCCGGGGAGAAAAAGGACGACCATCACCCATTCTAGCACAACAGGCGCGGCCACTCTACAGAGACCTGCTTCGACCTCAAGAGGTTGAGCAAGGAGCGCGAACAAGCAGAGGCAGCGGCCGAGGCCGTGGCTACCGTGAAGGGCGGCTACCAGAAGCCATCAGGCAATCAGGCCAACGCTGTGGAGGAGAACGACAACCTACCTGACGAGGAAGATGGGGGCTACCAAGCTCCGAGAGACGCCATTGCCTGCATCCTCGGTGGGGGCACATGCGCCCAAATCGAACGATCAGTTCAAGCAGTTCGCTCGCGAGCACAACGCCGCCCTCCCCAGCCTCGAGACTTCTAGGCCCCTCAAATGGTCGCAGTACACCATCGCCTTCGACGCTCACGACCACCCCAAGTCCACCAAGACTGTTGGAACCCTCCCGCTGGTCGGCAGACTCACCATCGACAACATCGATGTCTCCAAGACACTAATCGATGGAGGGGCAGGCCTGAATGTCATCTCAATCGAGACGTTCGAAGCGCTTCAAGTGCCCTACGAGTGGCTCATGCCCTCTAGGCCCTTCATATGAGTCACCAACGGCTTGATCGAGCCTCTGGGTGAAGGGGATCGTGTGCAGAAAACAAAAAATTTCCTACCAACGATATCCTAAAAGCATGCCAAGATCTATTCTATGCAGGTATAGTAGTACGAACGGAGATCGGAATACGTACCCTTGTAGACCGAAAGCGGGGATTACGTTCCCGCACAAACGTTGTCGATGAAGACCGACGAAGCCGACCTCAAGGTCGTGTAGAGGAAGCAGACCTCCAAGTACCGCTAGCGCAGCACCTCGCAGGGCGTCACACACGTACGGTGGAGACGACGGCCTCCGAAGCTCCAGTCCAGGACGAGCAGCGGAAGACTTGGACCGGAACACCAGCAGCGCGGCAACGGGCTATGGTGGAAGAGATCCCCCTCCTCAGCTCGGCGCGGCTCCGACAAGGGAACCACGAGATCGAGAGAGAAATCGGGAATTAATTGGTGAATTAAAAGGCCAGGGGTGCCCCTTCTTATATAGGCTCCCAGCCAGGCAATGTGGACTATCCCCACATGCCTGGTGCGGCTAGGCTAGGTGCGCGGGCCTCCTGGTGGGCCCCTTGGCCCATCCAGGCCGGTCACCATGGCCCCCACCGAATCCCCTAGGGATTTTTCCCCCTCTTGGGCCTTCTTTCGAAATTCGAAAATCAGCCTAAATAAATTCGAAAATTCGAAAATCCCCGCTTTCACCATGACCACCATTTAGGGAAATCAGCCTAAATAAATTCGAAAATAAATATATAAAATCATATTTACATATTAATTACACTAATTAATATCAAACATAATATATATAATTTTTCCTAGCTCCGAAAACTCTTTCGTCGCTGCCCGATCTCCATCGGACCCCTCCCGGGACGCTCCCAGTGATCTCTTTCTTTTCCGGTTGTCTTGTCGAAACCCCTTAAGTGTGTTACCCTAGCGGTTCGATATAATAACAGGTATGCCCAAGACTCCTCTATGATCAACGACTAACTCGTAGGCCTGGACCCCATGAATTAATCACTGTGATATAACGAATGACTTTCATCTATCAAACCTGAACGCAAAGTCTTAAACCTTTTTCCATAGCGATACTTAGCACGTCCGAGCGTCGTTCCATAGATATCTCCATACCTAATCCCGACCTCGTTACCGACGACGCTACCTTCTACTCGTTCATGATCTCATGTCTCCGTGACCTAGTCACATGCTTGCAATCTCATTAGACATGATCTCACCGAGTGGGCCCGAGAGTATCTATCCTGCTATGCGGACTGGCAAATCCCGCTCTTGACCCCTCGTCTCAACTACTCCTTTCCGATACCCAAAAGTATCACCGTTATTGTCATACTAAATAAGATACGACGTTTGGTGCGATCAAAGTATCTTCCAGGAATAACAATAAGAGTTGATCTCACGGTCAAAAGCGTAACGACTATGTTCTCCAAATCTGGGTGTGTCCATCACATCGTTCTCCAACGATATGGCTCCCATTGCCGACCGACGCCATGCCCCATGACCGGGAAACCTCGATCATTAATCGTGCAACGAAACTTGTCTTAGTAGAGGCTACTAGGGACCTGTTTGTTTACGTATCACACCCGTATTAATGTTTCCGCTTAATACGGTTCTAGCATGACACAAAAACCTATTATGAACAAACGAGATATGATAAAGAATACACTTTATTAATTGCCTCTAGGGCATATCTCCTTCAGTCTCCCACTTGCACTAGAGTAAAAATTAATCTAGATTACAACTTGGTAAAAGCTTAACACCCATAGCTAACTGGTGTTTTTCATGCTTATCAAGCGGGAGAGGCTTCGTCAGCGGATCTGCCACATTCAGATCCGTATGCACTTTGCAAATCTTCACATCGCCTCCTTGTACGTACTGACGTATCACATGGAAGCGTCGGATAATGTGTTTGGCGGTGGAGTGAGACCTTGGCTCCTTGGCGTTCGCAATGGCACCCGTATTGTCGCAGAAGAGGATCACGGGGTCTTGCACGCTCGGGAACACTCCAAGTTCGATGACGAACTTCCTCAGCCACACAGCTTCATTCGCGGCTTCGCAAGCAGCGATATACTCCGACTCTATTGTAGATTGTGCGACTATGGGTTGCTTCCCACTTCTCCAGCACACGGCGCCTCCATTCACCTTAAACACGTAACCTGTATGTGACTTACAGTCATCGGGGTCTGAGCAGAAACTTGCATCTACGTAACCCGTTACGCCAAGTTCTTCATCACAACCACCATACACAAGGAACATTTCATTTGTCTTATTGAGATACTTAAGAATGCTCTTAACAGCTATGCAATGCGGCATTCTAGGATTACTCTTGAACCGGCTTGTCAAACATAGAGCTAATGCCACATCCGGTCTAGTACTCAACATTGCATACGTGATCGATCCTATGGCTGAAGCATAAGGATGTTTGGTCATTTCGGCCTTACCCAGTTCCGTCACCGGACACTGTGCCTTCCGCAATATCTCATTCTTGATAACCGGCAGAGAACCCTTCTTTGCCTTCTCCATACGGAAACGCTTCAGTATTTTATCAAGATAAGTACTCTGACTCAGTGCTAATAGGCGCCTTGATCTATCACGATAGATTTTTATGCCTAAAACATACGCAGCTTCTCCTAAGTTTTTCATGGAAAATTTACTGTTTAAATATTCCTTCACGCTATTCAGAAGTTCCACATCATTCCCAATCAGCAATATGTCGTCAACATACAGTGCTAAGAACACAACCGAGTTCCCGCTCATTTTCTTGTAAATGCAGGTCTCTTCCACATTTTGGATAAATCCAAAACCTTTGATTACCTCATCAAAGCGAAGATTCCAGCTCCGAGATGCCTGCTTCAATCCATAGATGGATCGCTGAAGCTTGCACACCTTGTTAGCATTTCCTGGATCGACAAAACCTTCCGGCTGTACCATGTACAACTCTTCCTCAATGTTTCCATTTAGGAAGGCCGTTTTGACGTCCATCTGCCAGATTTCATAATCATAATAGGCAGCTACCGCTAACAAAATCCGAATAGACTTAAGCATCGCTACCGGTGAAAAAGTTTCATCTTAGTCAATTCCATGAACTTGTCGGAAACCCTTTGCGACAAGCCGAGCTTTATAGACGGTCACATTACCATCAGCATCAGTCTTCTTCTTAAAGATCCATTTATTCTCGACGGCCTTGCGCCCTTCGGGAATATCCATCAAAGTCCACACTTTGTTATCATACATGGATCCTATTTTGGATTTCATGGCTTCAAGCCATTTCTCGGACTCTAGACTCGCCATCGCCTCCTTGTAGTTTGTAGGTTCGTCTTGTTCGACTAACATGACGGTGCAAACCATGTTGTCATACCATTCTAGTGCGATCCGAGATCTACCAGACCTACGAGGTAGAACACCTTCCTCGATAGTTTCTACCACTCCTTCCACGGAGGACGTTTCTGGAATTGCTTCCGTTGCGCCACTTGGAATCTCGAGTTCAGGGTCAACGATTTCATCGAGGTCTACCTTCCTCCCACTTACTCCTTTCGCGAGAAACTCCTTCTCTAGAAAGGTACCGGTCTTCGCGACAAAAGTTTTGCCCTCAGCTTGGTTGTAGAAGGTGTACCCAACGGTTTCCCGCGGGTATCCTACAAAGACGACTTTCTCCGACTTCGGTTCGAGTTTTTCGGGCTGTAGTTTCTTAACGTACGCCTCACAACCCCAAACCTTCAGAAACGATAACTTAGGCTTTTGACCATACCTTAATTCATACGGTGTCGTTTCAACGGACTTGGACGGAGCCCTATTTAAAATGAATGCGGCTGTTTCTAACGCATAACCCCAGAAGGACAGTGGCAAATCGGTAAGAGACATCATAGATCGAACACTATCCAGTAGAGTACGATTATGTCGCTCGGACACGCCGTTACGCTGCGGTGTTCCGGCTGGCGTAAGTTGGGGTACTATGCCACAACTCTTCAGATGTGTGCCAAACTCAAAACTCAAGTATTCTCCACCGCGATCGGATCGGAGATGCTTGATTTTCCTATTAAGCTGATTCTCAACTTCACTTTGGAATTCTTTGAACTTTTCAAACGTTTCAGACTTGTGTTTCATCAAATAGATATAACCGTATCTACTCAAGTCATCAGTGAAGGTGACGAAGTAACGATAACCATTGCGTGTCGAAACGCTCATCGGTCCACACACATCTGTATGTATGATCCCCAACAAATCCGACACCCGTTCAACGAAACCTTTGAACGGTGTCTTGGTCATTTTGCCCATAAGGCATGGTTCGCATGTATCGAGGGATCCGAAATCCAACGAGTCCAAAAGTCCATCGGAGTGGAGTTGCTTCATGCGCTTTACACCAATATGACCAAGACGGCAATGCCACAAATACATGGCGGTATCGTCAGTACACTTAATCCGTTTGGCTTCTATGTTATGGATGTGAGTACTACGATCGAGATTCAACAAGAATAAACCGTTATTCTCGGGAGCATCAACATAAAAGATATCATTCATATAAATAGCACAATTGCTTGACACTGATTTAAATGAATAACCGTCTTGTAACAGGCAAGACCCACTTATAATGTTTACACTCAAGGATGGCACAAAATAACACTTATTTAAAACCAAAACTAATCCCGATGGTAGATGCAGAGGGAGCGTGCCGACAGCCACCATGTCGACTCTCGATCCGTTGCCGACGCGCATCGTCACATCATCCTTCGCCAGCCGCCGTCTATTCCATAACTCCTCCTGAGAGTTACATATATGAGCAACAAAACCAGTATCAAATACCCACGTGTTGCTCCGGGCGGATGTAAGGTACACATCTATAACATGTATATCAAATATACCTTGCTCTTTGTCAACCGTCTTGCCAGACTTCCTATCTTCCAGGTACTTGGGGCAGTTGCGCTTCCAGTGACCCTTCCCCTTGCAGTAGAAACACTCCACGCCAGCTCTGGGACCAGACCTGTTAGTCCTGGGCTTGGCAGCCAACTTTGCCTCCCTCCTAGACTTCCAGCTCTGCTTTCCCTTGCCACCGGATTTCTTGAAATCAACGGTCTTGTTGACCATCAACAGCGTGTGCTCCTTCTTAATCTCTACCTCAGCAGTCTTGAGCATCACGAACACTTCACCCAGGGACTTAGCCATGCCCTGCATGTTGTAGTTCATGACGAAGCCTTTGTAGCTAGGGGGCAACGATTGCAACACCCTGTCAATCGCCAGCTCATCGGGAATCTTGCATTCCAGAGCATTCAGGCGTTGAACGTAGCCAGACATCTTGACTACATGCTCGCTCACACTGCTATGCTCTTCCATCTTGGCCGAGAAGAAAAGCTCAGAAGCCTCATATCTCTCAGCCTTAGCCTGCGGCGCGAAGACAGCCTTAAGATCCGAAATTATCTCAAAGGCGCTCATCTTCTCAAAGCGCTTCTACAGGTCGGCTTCCATGGCGTAGAGCATGACACTCTGAACAAAGGTTGAATCCTCCGATCGGGTCTGGAAGACCTTCTTCTCATCCTCAGAGGCATCATCTGCGGGAGGGTCACCTATGGCGGCCTCAATGACGTAGGCCACCTATGGGGAGTGAGGAGGATCCTCAGGTTGTGGAACCAGGCCATGAAGTTTGACCCATTGGTCTTAAGTTTTTCTTTCTCAAGGAACAGACCTAGGTTAAACGAGAGGCGAGACATCTACAATGGAATTTGCAACAACATAAGACTTTGTTCATAATAATTTTGAGTTATAGTATTTTAGAAAATAACTAACATAACTCCCACTCAAACGAACATCCCTCCTGGTCGTTTAAGCGATTACACGACCCCCATCCATTGCACCACCCCTCATCATCAGAGCCGGCGGCACAACTTCAAGAGTAGACAAAAACGTCCGCCACACCAATTTTGTGACTCGTGCTCGACCTTTCGGTCTTCCTGTTCCGAGGCCATATTTCTGAATATGCTAGGCTCGCCACCAAAGACCTCCACGCTGACGCTTGTGCAACATGGCTTACACCCACTGTATGCGAACGACGAGATGTCTGACACCCGATCATCACGGCCTGCCTCATAACGTAGAACTTTCTTGGTGGTGCGCGTTGGAGGGAGAACACTAGTGGTATTAAGAAGGGATCACCTTATACAGCTACCGTCGTGTAACTAATGTATACTATACACACAATCACACAATATAAGATGCACACCAAACATCAAATGTAATGCAATGTGATATAGTCCATTGCGCCATGGTCTTCTTGGCGCCCGCAGTTTATAAACAATTTAATAAACCTACCTTGACCATATCACATAGCCCCTGCAAAATAAAGTTAGACGCTTCTACTTTATCTTTTGCATATTTTACGTGGCTTGGGACTTTCGTAAATAGAACCGCTTCATACCTACGAACCTTATGACCACGACAACGATCCATTAATTGCATGTTTAAGCATCCCTTTCGGGCCCTCCATTGAAAATGCGAAGACCAACTAAAGAGAGAGAAACTGACACCCGCCAGCCACATATACGGTACAAGACGTATGTCAGTAGTGGAACCAGTCTCGCGTAAGCGTACGCGTAAAGTCGGTCCGAGCCGCTTCATCAACTCAATGCCGCTGGAATACACAAGTGCACGCTAGAGGGTAGCAAATAACAGGAACGGTGCCCCCGTGCAGAGCACGGGTTCTAACAGCGTACAGCTATATCTACGATAGATCGGCTCTGATACCACTGAAGGGGATCGTGTGCAGAAAACAAAAAATTTCCTACCAACGATATCCTAAAAGCATGCAAAGATCTATTCTATGCAGATATAGTAGTACGAACGGAGATCGGAATATGTACCCTTGTAGACCGAAAGCGGGGATTACGTTCCCGCACAAACGTTGTCGATGAAGACCGACGAAGCCGACCTCAAGGTCGTGTAGAGGAAGCAGACCTCCGAGTACCGCTAGCGCAACACCTCGCAGGGTGTCACACACGTACGGTGGAGACGACGGCCTCCGAAGCTCCAGTCCAGGACGAGCAGCGGAAGACTTGGACCGGAACACCAGCAGCGCGGCAGCGGGTTATGGTGGAAGAGATCCCCCTCCTCAGCTCGGCGCGGCTCCGACAAGGGAACCACGAGATCGAGAGAGAAATCGGGAATTAATTGGTGAATTAAAAGGCCAGGGGTGTCCCTTCTTATATAGGCTCCCAGGGGGAGCCAACCTTGCCAGCCAGGCAATGTGGGACTATCCCCACATGCCTAGTGCGGCTAGGCTAGGTGCGCCGGCCCCCTGGTGGGCCCCTTGGCCCATCCAGGCCGGCCACCATGGCCCCTACCGAATCCCCTAGGGATTTTTCCCCCTCTTGGGCCTTCTTTCGACCAGAAGGCCCATTTAGGGAAATCAGCCTAAATAAATACGAAAATAAATATATAAAATCATATTTGCATATTAATTACACTAATTAATAACAAACTTAATATATATAATTTTTTCTAGCTCCGAAAACTCTTTCGTCGCTGCCCGATCTCCATCGGACCCCTCCCGGGACGCTCCCAGTGATCTCTTTCCTTTCCGGTTGTCTTGTCGAAACCCCTTAAGTGTGTTACCCTAGTGGTTCGATATAATAACAGGTATGACCAAGACTCCTCTATGATCAACGACTAACTCGTAGGCCTGGACCCCATGAATTAATCCCTGTGATATAACGAATGACTTTCATCTATCAAACCTGAACGCAAAGTCTTAAACCTTTTGCCATAGCGATACTTAGCACGTCCGAGCGTCGTTCCATAGATATCTCCATACCTAATCCTGACCTCGTTACCGATGACGCTACCTTCTACTCGTTCATGATCTCATGTCTCCGTGACCTAGTCACATGCTTGCAAGCTCATTAGACATGATCTCACCGAGTGGGCCCGAGAGTATCTATCCTGCTATGCGGACTGGCAAATCCCGCTCTTGACCCCTCATCTCAACTACCCCTTTCCGATACCCAAAAGTATCACCGTTATTGTCATACTAAATAAGATACGACGTTTGGTGCGATCAAAGTATCATCCAGGAATAACAATAAGAGTTGATCTCACAGTCAAAGGCGTAACGACTACGTTCTCCAAATCTAGGTATGTCCATCACATCGTTCTCCAACGAATATGACTCCCATTGCCGACCGGCGCCATGCCCCATGACCGGGAAACCTCGATCATCAATCGCGCAACAAAACTAGTCTTAGTAGAGGCTACTAGGGACCTGGTTGTTTACGTATCACACCCGTATTAATGTTTCCACTTAATACGGTTCTAGCATGACACAAAAACCTATTATGAACAAACGAGATATGATAAAGAATACACTTTATTAATTGCCTCTAGGGCATATCTCCTTCACTGGGGCAGGTCAGGCTTGCCTTCACCTTCGGCAGCAAGGAAAACTACCGCACTGACCACATCGACTTTGGCGTTGCGCACATCGGTCTGCCGTACAACGCCATCCTCGTCTACCCCGCCCTCGCGAAATTCATGGCCTTCACACATCATGTCTACAACATGGTCAAGATTCCCGGCAGCGCTGGCACCATCACCATCCGTGGGCATGTCCTGGATGCTACACGCGCTGTCGAGACAGCCTACAAGGCAGCTGCCATGGAGTTCCCTGTTGACGAGGACATGGAGCCTCTCGAGAGACCCAAGAAGAAGAATCAGCTGTTCTCTCAGGAGCCAGCCGCCACCAAGAAGGTCTCTCTAAGCTCTAGCAGCTCGGGGGGCTGAAGGCTCGGGGGCTAGCGTCACCATTGGCGCTGCTCTGCCTCCCAAATAGTAAAGCGCGCTCGTCGCCTTCCTCCGGGCAAACTCTGACATGTTCGCATGGACTCCGTCAGATATGCCCGGTGTACCGAGGGAGGTGATCGAGCACCACTTAGCCGTGTGTCCAAACGCACGCCCCGTCAAGCAAAAAGCAAGAAAGCAAGCCCCCGAGAAGGAAGCATTCATCATCAAGGAAGTCGAGAAGCTAAAAGCGGCAAATGTCATCCGCGAAGTCGTGCACCCCACTTGGCTCTCCAACGGCGTGGTCGTCCCGAAACCCGCTGGAGGAGGCCGCCTTTGCATCGACTACACTGATGTCAACAAGGCCTGCCCCAAGGATCCTTATCCCATGCCATGAATCGACCAGATCGTGGACTCCACGGCAAGTTGCGACCTCCTCTGCTTTCTCGATGCCTTCTCTGGATATCACCAGATCAAAATGGCTAAGGAAGACGAGGAGAAGACGGCATTCCTCACCCCTTGTGGTGTGTATTGCTATATCTGCATGCCTTTCGGCCTTGAAAAACGCTGGCGCCACCTTCCAGAGGCTCATGAGGATAGCACTTGGCGAGCAAATGGGCATAAATGCAGAGGCTTACGTCGATGATATCGTCGTCAAGTCTGGAGAGGGAGATACCCTCCTCAGAGACCTTGAAGAGACCTTCGCCAGCCTGCGCAAGGTGAACATCAAGCTCAACCCCGCCAAGTGCGTCTTCGGAGTGCCTTCAGGCAAATTGCTTGGTTTGCTCGTGTCCCACCGGGGCATAGATGCAAACCCTAACAAGATCAAGGCCATAGAGGAAATGCAACCTCCACGCCGGCTCAAGGACATGCAACGTCTAGCAGGCTGCATGGCCAGCTTGGGTCGATTCATCTCCAAGTTTGGCGAGAGAGCTCTGGCATTCTTCAAGATCATGAAGAGAACGGGAACATTCAAGTGGACGCCCGAAGCGAAAAAAGCCTTTGAGGACTTGAAGAAATACTTGGCCAGCCCACCAGTCATGGTTGCCCCAAGGAGAGGCGAGCACCTGAAGTTGTACCTATCAGCCACTCCGCAGACCGCCAGTGTCGTCCTGGTGGTGGAAAGAGAAGAGCCAGTCCTCCACAAGAAGAGTGCAACCACTCCAAAGCCAAAACCGCCTGACGAAGAGCTCGACAAAGGGGCAGGCCCCACCGACCCACCGCTAGGACCAGAGCCACAAGCGAAGCCTGCCTCAAGCCAACCTCCATAGGCTGATCTCGCCAAGGAACCTGAAGGGTCTCCACATGCCAACCCCCTTGAAGGCCCTGAAGGGCCTCCACAGGTCAGCCCCCTCGAGGGCCCTGTAGAGTCTCTCCAGGCAGACGGCGCCGCGCCTAAATTGACAACCCTTGTCGAGCATCTTGTCTACTTCGTCAGTATGGTACTGTGGGATGCTCGCGAGAGGTACACAATGCAGCAGAAGCTCCTCATTGCGCTCCTCATCGCCTCAAGAAAGCTACGACACTACTTCCAGGTGCACCCCATCACGGTGGTCACCTTATTCCCTCTGGAGCAAATCCTGCGCAACCCTAACGCCACAGATCGTGTCGCGGGATGGAACATAGAGCTACAACCATTCAACTTGCACTTCGCTGGCAGACTTTGTCGCCGAATGGACTGATCCAACCCCTGAAGAGCCTCTAGGAGAAGAACCAGAGCCCTCTGGAGACAAAATGCCTAGCCACTGGACCATGAAGTTTGACGGAGCTTTCTCTTGCCGCCATGGCGGGGCTGGCATTGTCCTGATCTCGCCCAAGGGCGACAAGCTTTATTACGCGGTCCAGTTGTGCTTCGGAATTGACAAGATCTCCAACAATATTCCTGAGTATTAAGGCCTGCTCGCCGGCCTGCGTGTTGCCATCGCTCTGGGCATCAAGCACCTACTCATCAAGGGCGACTCCCAGCTGCTCGTCAACTTCTCCAACAAGAGCCACAAGCCTAAGGACGACCACATGGCCGCATACCTCGAAGAGGTCCGCATGCTTGAGAAGCACTTCAGGGGCATGGAGCTCATGCACATCCCAACGAAGGAAACTCAAAAGGCCGATGACATCGCCAAGCGCACATTGAAGGAGATATGCCCTAGAGGCAAATAAATAAGTAGTATTTATTGCATTATCTCATAAGTTTATAATAGGTTTGTGTATTATGCTATAACTGTATTAATCGGAATTATTGATACACGTGTGATACATAGACAACCAGGTCCCTAGCAAGCCTCTATATGAGCTAGTCCATTGGGCAACAGTTGATCGAGATTCCCGATCAAGGACAATGACGTCGGTTGACAATGGGGTCATCTTGTTAGTTGAATAAGGTGGTGGACATACGCAAAGTATTGCAATAAGATCGTATTACGATGTTGGTCATTTGCAATAGATAAGAATATGATAGCTTATTCCTTAGACCGTGAGACCGTACTTATTAATGCTTCGTAGGGGTGCTTTGAGAGCATCAAACGTTGTGTCTTATATAGCATGACAATAACGGTGTCCATCTTGGGTATTCCGAAAGAGCATCAAGACGTAAGGATCAAGAGCGGGATTTGTTCATTCTTGTAATGGAAAGATACTCTGGGCCCACTCGGTGATATTGCATCTATATAGCTGCACAGCTTATGACTAGGTCATGGAGATGTAATATCGCAGACGAGTTAATAACCTTCGTCGGTAACGAGATACAACAAAGACATCGGTGTGTCTACGATCATATCTCGGACAAGGTAGTATCCCTGACGATCATTGGTGAGCGGAGTGTCTCGACCATGTCTGGAGTGTTCTCGAACCATAGCGTAACAAACTTAAGGTCTTAGCGACACCAGGAGATAGGTTTTGGAATATTATAGGAATTTGTTGGAGAGAGAGAAATGATCCGGAAAGAGTTCCGGTGGCCCGGAAGGAGTTCCGGAGAGGTCTGGAATGGTTCCAGGAATGTCCGAAAGTTGTTCGGGTGGTCCGAAAGAGTTTTCGGAGTCACGGGATATTGAATTATATATAAATATATTAATTATGAATTAATGGGATTTTTATATTAATTTAATATTAATTAAATAAAGGAAAAAGGGGGCTCCCACCTACATGGGCCCTAAGAGGGCCCAAGAGGGGGGAGCCGCACCACCAAAGGGGGTGGGCCCCACGGGGGGTTCGGTCGGCCCATGGTGGGGGCGCACCACCCCCTCTCATCCTTTAGTCCCACATGGGGGAGCCAAGGGGTTTGCACACCCCCTCCCCCCTTTATATAGCAAGGCATATTAATTGGATTAATTCATTGGAAAATACAATTAATTGTATGCAGGCCGGCCGAGCTGTTTCTCCGCCCGTTTTGCCCCCCTCTCTCCACCTAAGCTATACCGCAGAGCGCCGTTGCTCTGCGGAATTCCAGATAAGATCTACCCCTGCGATTTCAGCTGGATCTGAATGACCGGGGGTTGTCGCTAAGCTCCGTATGTTTGTGAGTGCTCGGAGGTAACTCCTTTTGAGTAGCCTGGGCGACGTCGTCTCGCCCCTGCAGCCGCCGCGCGCCCTTCCCCTCTGCTGCCGGCGCACCACCCCTGGTGCTGGCGCTCTGCCTTCTTCCGCCCGACGCTCGTCGACGCAGATCATCGTCGACACCCCGGCGTCATCGTCTTCGTCATCGCGGCAAGTTCTCCGCGACCTCGAGGTCGGCTACGTACGACTTCATCGTCAACGCTTGTGCGGGAGCGTAATCCCCGCTATCGGTCTACATGGAGGTAATGTAACCCGTTCCGCCACCGTTATCGCATGTACTAGATAGATAGATCCTGGCTAGTTAGGGTTTCGTACGCTAGAAAAATTATTGTTTTCTGCACCTTAACCCCTTCAGTGGTATCAGAGCCGATCTATGCGTAGTACTGCTGGTACGGTTAGAACTCATGTTGAATGAGGGCGTCTTTCTTATATTTGCTACCCTCTAGCGTGCACTTGTGATGCCTTCGGTATTGACTTGATGAAGCGGCCCGGACCGACTTTACGCGTACGCTTACGCGAGACTGGTTCCACTACTGACATACGGCTTGCACCGTATCTGTGGCTGGCGGGTGTCTGTTTCTCTCTCTCTAGTCGGCAAAGCATTTTCAATGGAGGGCCCGAAAGGGATGCTTAAACATGCAATTATACGATCGACGTTGTGGTACAAAGTTCGTAGGTAGGGAAGCGATTCTCTTACGAATAAGCCTATATGCCACGTAAAATTTGCAAAACTAAATAAAGCTAGAGGTGTCTAACTTTGTTTTGTAGAGGCGTTATTTTATGTGACATGGTTACGGTAAGTTTTGATATTACTCGTACTGTCGTAGGCAATGGAGGGCTCTAGAGACTCGGAGCCATGCCGAGGCGCTGGGGGCCAGGCACATGGCGCCATGAAGGTCCAGGCGCATCGACCATGTCACATCGCACTTCATTGCATCATTATTGTGTGCTGTTGTGTGTGCATCCTATTGATTTCTTATATGCTAGATATACAACGGTAGCATCATGAATAGGATGATCCCTAACAAAATACCAAAATTGTGTTCTCCCTCGTTGCGCACCACCAAGAAAGTTCAACGTTATGAGGCAGGCCGTGATGATCGGGTGTCACACATCTCGTCGTTCGCATACAGTGGGTGTAAGCCATGTTGCACGCGCAGGGTCTGCGAGGTTTGATTGGTGAGCCTAGCATACTCAGAGGTATGGCCTCGGAACACGGGAAGATCGAAAGATCGAGCACGAGTCATAGAGTTGTTGTGATCGACATGTTATGTCCACCTTTGAAGCTGTGCTGCCGGCCGTGATGATCGGGGGTAGTGTGGTGGATGAGGGTCATGTAATCGCCATTATTATTTTTAGGGATAATATTCTTGGTGTGGTGTGTTTTAGATAATGAGATTATAGAACTAAAACTCACCTATATATTATAAACTTATCTTACCTCTTTTGCGATCACATCTGGAACCTACGGAACTACACTTCGGTTGCTTCCTCAAGAGCTCGGATTCTACCTTAGAAGTCGACGGGTCCAACTTCATCAGCTGGTACATTGGTTTTAGAAACATTCTCCAAACACAACAAACATCCTATATGTGCTAGAACATTAGTTAGGAGTTAGACCAGATGATTCTGATAGCAAGGAGCAAGATGATGAGTTCTGTAAGCATCATGACATGTTCATGGAAGTGACAATCGTCATGAGCGTATGCCTAGCACCTGAGTTGAAAGTGGTTTCAACACATGGAGCCATATGTCGTGATTGATGCGATCAGAGGTCACTTCAAAGATGAATTGAGTCTTGAGCAGTTCAGACAGCTTAGAAAGTTCCAGACCATTCACATGGGGAGCATACCTGTCTGGAGACTCAGTTGAAGAAGTTGTGTGACATCTACTTCAGGCTTACGAATATCTACGATTTCTAGATAGCGAACTCCAGTGCAATAGAGATTGTGCTTTACCTCCTAGCTGTGAATAGCATGTGCGTGAATATGCTATAGAGACACGGTGAGCTTCTTCACATTTGTGAACAAGTTCAAATCTCTAAAAGTTGATTCCATCGAAGAAGAGTTCTTCGACGCTACGGGTATATTTGATATACGAAGATATAAATGTATTCTTCTCATACTTGATGAAAAGTATTTGATACTTGTTCTGTTTGTGAAACAGTCCCTGATTATCACAAGTATGTGGTGAAGGGTGACGTGACAGTGCACGAGTGATGGCAAGTTCATGGCCAGTAGTGCTCACGCCCTCGAGATATCATATTAGTTATCATCAATAGTTTTTGATAAGACATTTTGTAATAGTGAGAATGTGATCTAGTTTGGTGTCTTGAATGTTACAAGACATAATTATTCATATAGAACACATCAGTTGTTTTATGTTATGAAACAAAGCAGTTGTTTCATGTTATGAGTAATTTGCATCACATCTCAATTACATTATGCGTATGATATACATTTATAATAGCGGGAATGATAAAATTATGTGTCCAAAGAACAAACACCATCAAATTTAGTCATAAAGGCAATGAAAGAAGTAATGGATATTTTTGGCCCATTTAAGTATTTCGAGTGCCAAAATTGATTAAGTTTGAAATGCAGTATTGAAGTTGCAATACTAGAGGAAATTGATTGAGAGTCAATTTTAATGATTAATCAATGGTGTTATTGCATGATCCGAATTCTTCCATGATTTTGGTAAATAGGAGTATTTGCCCGATAAATTATGGAGTCTGAAATTAATTTGATAATAGATCAAATGGGGTTTGTCAGAAGAAAGATTAGTGAACATTGTATTCACAAGATTCGATCAAAGGACAATATTTTTAAATTATGGTTTCAACACAAAAGGACTTGTGGAAATTTGTTTCACAAAATTATAATGTCATATATAGTGATATGTGGGGAATTATAATCATGCTCTATTTTAAATAAAGTGTGGTCCGTCAGAATCAGTCTTAGAATTTCCTAATATGTTCGAAACATTATAGTCAATGTCCACTTTAGAAAATAGATGTTTTTCTCAACAAGAATTCGTGAGATCGACAGTAGTGTCGACATGTATATGATTACACGATAATTCGGTATATACATGAATAGTTCTTTGTAGAATACTCGCATTGAATGGGAGTGTATTCCAAAACCAATTAGAAACAAAATTCAGTTTGTTGTCTATGTAATTCCGAGAAAAAGATGATTTTTCGAATTATGGTTTATGGACTGGAATTAGAAGTTTGGAATAAACTGTCGGACCTATGTTGGAAGGTGTTCCAAAGAGTATATGTCTGCTAATGAAAATTTGGTGATTAAGAGTGAGGGAGACTAGAAAATTGTTTTCTGCTTGCAATCCTCTTCATAAAGATCATAATATTTTCATGAAAGAAACTTCTAAATAAAGTGCTGTTATATTTAATATTGCGGTCAGGTCACATCACTGTATTAAGTATTTCAGATCTTGTTGACAGATCAATGTGCGCTTTATGAATACAAAGAAAAGTTGAGAAAATATTGGAATACGAACAAAGGTTTTTTGAGCCTGGAAATCCAAAGTTGCATTTGAAAGGATTAAGAGAGTAATTGTTGCTGCAATTCTTATTAGAGGAATAAGATTGTTTAATCGTCATATAAGGTGTTATATGAGAAATGTGACTATAAGAAAGACGCGGTAGCATGTCTTGTCAAGAAATGTGTCTTGGACAAGATCAAATTTGTTGACTACATTTGTCTAGACATGCTTGAAGTCTGAGGGATTTGTATTAATGTAATAATGTAGTTTGTATTAAACTCGAATTGATAATGGATCAATGTTTTTGGTTTGACCAAAATGTCGATTTTAGTGGGAGTCAATGTTAGTTTACTCAGGTGGAATATGTAAAGAACATGTTTTTGAGTGGGAGCTCAGGAACTCAAATATGTGGATGACACGTTTTTGAGTGGGAGCTCGTGTTATCAAATATGTGGAGACATAATTTGAGTGGGAGTCGAATTCATCTTGTGTAGTTAACACATTGTGAAACTGTACCAATAGAATAGGATGAAGTTGTGAAACTATTTGAAAGTTAGTGTCTATTTTGAAATAGAACGAGAATTTTAAATAGTTAGTCGACTTGTTTTGGATTATATCTGAGGAGTCAGAATAGAATCAAAAGGATGGTCCTTTGGAATCCAATTGATCATTAGGAGTAATGATGCATGAAAGTAATGGTTGTATGACATGTGGGTCTATTATGTAATATTAGACATCATACAGAAACCATATTATCTGCTCGATGAAGTATAACCGATGTTCTTGGAAGAAGAGCAGTTATGAAAGTAAATTTAGAATTTACTGGAAGTAGAGGTGTGTTAGTTGTTGGACTGACATTAGAATGTCAAGTTTTCTGCGTTCGTGTGAAAGTTTGTAGATATCGCGAGTTTGTAATTGTTACAAGGGGCTCTGTATAGCTGAGTGTGTTTTTCAGGGCAGTTATCTGGTTAGTATAATCAGAGTAAGCGCTGGGAAACAGAAGTCTCACTTAGTTACGGTATTTGCATATATGTTGTTAGACAACATGGTGATATCAAGCAAGTTGATGTCAATGAATTGCAAAAGCATGTACAATCATGGATTGTGCAGTAACACTCTTCCACAAGCAAGCATTATCAAATGATTCTTATTTGATAAGGGATTTTGATAAAGTAAAATGCAGTGGGTTTATTTGTACTCTAGTGCAAGTGGGAGACTGAAGGAGATATGCCCTAGAGGCAAATAAATAAGTAGTATTTATTGCATTATCTCATAAGTTTATAATAGGTTTGTGTATTATGCTATAACTGTATTAATCGGAAATATTGATACACGTGTGATACATAGACAACCAGGTCCCAAGCAAGCCTCTATATGAGCTAGTCCATTGGGCAACAGTTGATCGAGATTCCCGATCAAGGACAATGACGTCGGTTGACAATGGGGTAATCTTGTTAGTTGAATAAGGTGGTGGACATACGCAAAGTATTGCAATAAGATCGTATTACGATGTTTGTCATTTGCAATAGATAAGAATATGATAGCTTATTCCTTAGACCGTGAGACCGTACTTATTAATGCTTCGTAGGGGTGCTTTGAGAGCATCAAACGTTGTGTCTTATATAGCATGACAATAACGGTGTCCATCTTGGGTATTCCGAAAGAGCATCAAGACGTAAGGATCAAGAGCGGGATTTGTTCATTCTTGTAATGGAAAGATACTCTGGGCCCACTCGGTGATATTGCATCTATATAGCTGCGCAGCTTATGACTAGGTCATGAAGATGTAATATCGCAGACGAGTTAATAACCTTCGTCGGTATCGAGATACAACAAAGACATCGGTGTGTCTACGATCATATCTCGGACAAGGTAGTATCGCAGAGACAAAGGGAATGAATGTCATATTTATGGTTCAACGACGATATT
The DNA here is from genome assembly GCA_026929855.1 of Poa annua. Lineage (NCBI taxonomy): Eukaryota > Viridiplantae > Streptophyta > Magnoliopsida > Poales > Poaceae > Poa > Poa annua. Next base: position 108,522,359 of record CM049426.1, read on the forward strand.
TGTAGAATGCATAGGGGTCGTCATATACTTCCAGGTATCCCTGACGATCATTGGTGAGCGGAGTGTCTCGACCATGTCTGGAGTGTTCTCGAACCGCAGCGTAACAAACTTAAGGTCTTAGCGACACCAGGAGATAGGTTCTGGAATATTATAGGAATTTGTTGGAGAGAGAGAAATGATCCGGAATGAGTTCCAGTGGTCCGGAAGGAGTTCCGGAGAGGTCTGGAATGGTTCCAGGAATGTACGAAAGTTGTTCGGGTGGTCCGAAAGAGTTTTCGGAGTCACGGGATATTGAATTATATATAAATATATTAATTATGAATTAATGGGATTTTTTTATTAATTTAATATTAATTAAATAAAGGAAAAAGGGGGCTCCCACCTACATGGGCCCTAAGAGGGCCCAAGAGGGGGGAGCCGCACCACCAAAGGGGATGGGCCCCATGGGGGGTTCAGCCGGCCCATGGTGGGGGCGCACCACCCCCTCGCATCCTTTAGTCCCACATGGGGGAGCCAAGGGGTTTGCACCCCCTCCCCCCTTTATATAGCAAGGCATATTAATTGGATTAATTCATTGGAAAATACAATTAATTGTATGCAGGCCGGCCGAGCTGTTTCTCCGCCCGTTTTGCCCCCCTCTCTCCACCTAAGCTATACCGCAGAGCGCCGTTGCTCTGCGGAATTCCAGATAAGATCTACCCTTGCGATTTCAGCTGAATCTGAATGACCGGGGGTTGTCGCTAAGCTCCGTATGTTTGTGAGTGCTCGGAGGTAACTCCTTTTGAGTAGCCTGGGCGACGTCGTCTCGCCCCTGCAGCCGCCGCACCCCCTTCCCCTCTGCTGCCGGCGCACCACCCCTGGTGCTGGCGCTCTGCCTTCTTCCGCTCGACGCCCGTCGACGCAGATCATCGTCGACACCCCGGCGTCATCGTCTTCGTCATCGCGGCAAGTTCTCCGCGACCTCGAGGTCGGCTACGTACGACTTCATCGTCAACGCTTGTGCGGGAGCGTAATCCCCGCTATCGGTCTACATGGAGGTAATGTAACCCGTTCCGCCACCGTTATCGCATGTACTAGATAGATAGATCCTGGCTAGTTAGGGTTTCGTACGCTAGAAAAATTATTGTTTTCTACACCGTAACCCCTTCACACATCAAGGTGGCAAGCTCAGATGCCAGGCGCCTTTGAAAAAGACTCGTCAAGGCATCCATAAAACATCCTCAAGAGGCCATGCCCGCAAGCACAGACGAAGCGCTCCCGCCACCACCTATAACTGGGGCTCCCGATTGCGGGCCCCCTATAGGAGAGTGTTTGTTGCTCACGGCGGCGCATCAAGAAACAGGCTGGATCGATGAGCTCAAGAACTACCTCACCAAAGGGATCCTTCCCGAGGAAGATGTTGAAGCGGACCGAATTGCCCGCCAGGCAAAGTCCTACCTCATCCTCGAAGGAAGTCTCTACCGCAAGCGCCCAAATGGTATCGCGCTCAAGTGCGTTCCTCCTAAAGAAGGCAGAATGCTGATCAAATCATCCATAGCGGGGAGTGTGGCCACCCCTCGTGCGCCCGCACCCTCGCAGGCAAAGTCTTCAGGAGTGGATTCTACTAGCCTCAAGCACTTCAGGATGCAGTTGACATCGTTCAAGCATGCGAAGCCTGCCAATTCCATGCCAAGTAAATCCATCAGCCCGCGCTGAGACTACATACCATTCCGCTCTCCTGGAGTTAATTACAAAAAACCACCACAACTGTGACTCGGGTTTCGTAAAACCACCGGGATTCACAAAAATTGCAAGAAGCCACCGGTACGACGCTAATTTTTTTCAAACAGCCACCACTCGTGGTCTAACCGTGCACGAATCTCAGTTAAAACTAATTATGACAAGGGGGCCCACTTCCAGAGGACACATGGCGAGTTTGACACTACGCAAATTTTAGAGGACTTGTTTGCAATTTTCAGAAAATTAAATATATAAAGAAAAGGGAACGGGACAATATCCTCTGCTCGCCGCCCGCCACCGCCGCTTGCCGCCGCTTGCCGCTGCTCGCGCTCCCGCTCACCGCACGCCGCGGACACCGCTCCCCGCGAACGAGGCAAGGGCCCTCGCCGCGCTCCTCTCGTCTCCTCTCTCCGACGGCCACGCTCCTCTAGGACGCGGGACGGCCGGACGGCGCTCACCGACACCGCTCCTAGTCCGCAACCCAGGGCGATGCAGGGGGCAGCGCACTTCTGGGGCGAGGCAGGGCGTGGCGCGCTACGAGGCGAAGCGGGGCAGGGCGCCGCACGGTGGGCAGCAGGGCAGGCGGTGCGGCGCAGGGCGGCAGGGGCACGACGCGGCGCGGGGCGCGACGGGCAGCAGGCCGGGCGGCAGGGCCACGGCGCGGCACGAGGCGGATGGGGCACGACGCGGGGCGGCAGGGCCACGACGCGGCGCGGATGGGGCACGGCGCGACGCGGGGCGCGACAGAGAGCACGAGCAGGAAGAGGATGGTCATGTTCCCCATTTGTTTTTATTTTTTTGGATATTTAATTTTTGGAAATTTGCATAAAAGCCAAGAATTAATCTTATGTTCACGGTGCAGTCTTAAACTTGCCACATGTCCTCTGGATTTGGGGCCCCCTTGTCATAATCAGTTTTAACTGAGCTTCGTGCACGGTTAGACCATGAATGGTGGCAGTTTGAAAAAAATTAGCGCCGGACCGGTGATGTCTTGCAATTTTTGTGAACCCCGGTGGTTTTACGAAACCCTAGGCACAATTGTTGTGGTTTTTTGTAATTAACTCGCTCTCCTGGCCGTTCGCGGTGTGGGGTCTTGACATCTTGGGACCATTCCCAACAGCGCAAGGGGGCTATCGCTACCTCTTCGTGGCCATCGACAAGTTCAATAAGTGGCCTGAGGTGGAGGCGACGCGCACAATTTCAGTAGGCGCGACGGTGAAATTTATCAGATGCCTGGTCTGCCGCTTCAGAGTGCCTAACTGCATCATCACCGACAATGGCTCGCAATTCACCAGTGGCATCTTCAGGGCTTACTGCGAAAATATGGGCATCAAACTCTGCTTCGCCTCGGTCGCTCATCCATAGAGCAACGGCCAGGCTGAGCGAGCAAATGCAGAAGTCCTCAAGGGCCTAAAGACCAGGACCCTCGACGTCCTCGGCCACGGCAAGGGCTGGATCAACGAGCTCCCTTCGGTGCTCTGGTCCATTCGCACAACGCCACCCAAGCCTACGGGAGAAACACCGATCGCCCACGTCTATGGAGCCGAAGTAGTCCTTCCCACAGAGATAAAGCATGGATCCCCACGGGTCCTTGCCTTTAACGAGAACGAGCAAGAAGACCTCCACAACCACGACGTGCTGCTTCTCGAGGGATTACGCCGCCGCGCCGCCCTCCGGGCGGCAAAATACCAGCAGGACCTGCGACACTACCACAGCCGATACGTGCGCTCACGCACGCTGGAGACAGGTGATCTCGTCCTCAGGCGAATCCTCTCCAGGGAAGGCCTCCACAAGCTGTCACCCATGTGGGAAGGCCCATACAGGGTCACCCACATCGCAAGGCCTGGCGCGGCTCGCCTCGAAACTCAAGACGGCATCCCCGTCAAGAATCCATGGAACATCATGCACCTGCGCAAGTTCTACCCGTGATCATTGTCACGCCCGTGATCATTGTCACATCAAGACATCTGGCGAAAGAGGCAGCTTACGGCTCAACCTCCAAGCATTTATTGTCTCCAGAAGGATAAAAATCAAACGTGATCATTTTCACGCCCGTGATCATTCTCACGTCAAGACATCTGGCGGAAGAGGCAGCTTAGAGCTCAACCTCCAAGCATTTTTTTTGTCTCTAGAGGTTAAAAGCTCACGGCTTAAAACTCGAAGCTCCAAAGGCTTCTCTCGAGGGTCAACCCTCCGAGCTCTCCATGTAACGAGCCACCTCAGGCCGTAGAGAGTCTCTGCCACTAATGGGCGGTCCCCATGCCTCGACATGGTCAAAACATTAACTTGGCAACTCCAAGCATAATGACACAATTTCGTTCCTAAGTGAACTTTGTGCTAGCGCGCCAATGAGTAATATTTGGTGGTGAGTTTTATTTCCGCATTACTTTATTGAAATGTGCGCTTATCTCTCCACATGCGCACCTCATGAGCGGGGGCTGAGTATGGTGACAGTGCCTCAAATGACACACCAGCAGCACTGCAAAACCCAAGGATCCGAGCTCTGGCTGGAGGGCAAGCTCCCACAAACACGCCATCTCTATAAAGGACCTTGGTACTTACTCTCCTCGTGAGGAACGCCTGAGGGGACCATTAAGCGCGCACGAGTCCTCAACACCATGTACAATCGTTTGGGTTCGCCCCTCTAACCTTTACAGGGAAGAAACGTCCCTACAAGCCTGAGGAGGCAGCAGGGAAAAGACCCTGGAGAGGACCTCCTCGCCAGGCAAAAGCCTCTACAAGGCAAAAGCCTCGAGAAGCTAAGTCTCGCACCCATGTCTCGAGAGCCTTTTCCTTTGCAAGCGCACGTTTGTCCCTCGAGCGATTTCGCTTTCCCTTGAACTTCATGGACTACTCGTACGTCTAAGGGGGGCACCTGAGCATCGCGACTCAGGGCTCTTACCTCTCCTAGGCTTAAACTCCCCCCGGCCTTGTTGCGTCGTTGCTCTAGCATACCGAAGTGGCGGAGTCATGGCGCAAAGAGACGGGTCCTAATGACGCAGAGAACACATAGACATGAAATTAAGTACCTGAAGGGGATCGTGTGCAGAAAACAAAATTTTTCCTAGCAACGATATCCTTAAACTAGCCAAGATCTGCACTATGCAGATATAGAAGTACGGCGGAGATCGGAATACATACCCTCGTAGACCGAATAGCGGGGATTACGCTCCCGCACAAGCGTTGAGGACGAAGACGACATAGCCGACCTCTAGGTCGCGGAGAACTCGGCGCAACGAAGACGATGAAAATGACCTCAAGGTCGGGTGGAGGAACTAGGCCTCCGAGTACCGCTAGCGCAGCACCTCGCATGGCGTCACACACATACGGTGGAGACGACGACCTCCGAAGCTCCAGTCCAGCACGAGCAGCGGAAGACTTGGACCGGAACACCAGCAACGCGGCAGCGGGCTATGGTGGAAGAGATCCCCCTCCTCTACTCGGCGCGGCTCCGACAAGGGAACCACGAGATCGAGAGAGAAATTGGGAATTAATTGGTGAATTAAAAGGCCAGGGGTGCCCCTTCTTATATAGGCTCCCGGGGGGAGCCAACCTCCCTAGCCAGGCAATCTTGGACTATCCCACAGCCTTGGTGCGGCTAGGGATGGTGCGCCGGCCCTAGGTGGGCCCCATTTGGCCCACCTAGGCCAGCCAAGCCTCCCCCACAAAATTCCCTTGAGGGTTTTCCCCCCCATGGGCCTTCTTTCGACCAGAAGGCCCATTTAGGGAAATCAGCCTAAATAAATTCGAAAATAAATATATAAAATCATATTTGCATATTAATTACACTAATTAATATCAAAGATAATATATATAATTTTTCCTAGCTCCGAAAACTCTTTCGGCGCTGCCCGATCTCCACCGGACCCCTCCCGGAACGCTCCCGGTGATCTCTTTCCTTTCCGGTTGTCTTGTCGAAACCCCTTAAGTGTGTTACCCTAGCGGTTCGATATAATAACAGGTACGATCAAGACTCCTCTATGATCATCGACTAACTCGTAGGCCTGGACCCCATGAATTAATCCCTGTGATATAACGAATGACTTTCATCTATCAAACCTGGACGTCTAGTCTTAAACCCTTTGTCATGGCGATACTTAGCGTGTCCGAGCATCATTCTCAGATATCTCCATACCTAGCATGATCTCGTTACCGACATCGCTATCTTCTACTCGTATATGATATTATGTGAGCTGGTGACCTAGTCACATGTTTGCAAACTCATTTGACATAATCTCACCGAGTGGGCCCTAGAGTATCTATCCGGCTATGCGGACTGACAAATCCCGCTGTTGACCCCTCGTCTCAACTACCCCTTTCTGATACCCAAAAGTATCGCCGTTATTGTCACACTAAATAATATATGACGTTTGGTGCGATCAAAGTATCTTCCAGGGATAACAATAAGAGTTGATCTCACGGTCTTAAGGCGTAATGACTATGTCCTACAAATACTGGGTATGTCCATCACATCGTTACTCCTAACGATATGACTTCCATTGCCGACCGGCGCCATGCCCTATGATCGGAAAACCTCGATCATCAATCGCGCAACGAAACTAGTCATAGTAGAGGCTACTAGGGACCTGGTTGTTTATCTACCACACCTGTATTAATGTTTTCGCTTAATACAGTTATAGCATGGTATAAAACATATAATGAACGATTGGGATATTGCCAATAAACTATGTTTATTAAGTGCCTCTAGGGCATATTCCCTTCAGTACCAAAGGAACCTCTCGAGGGGCACACAAAATAGAAGCATATTGCAAACGAGAATATATTACATGCCCAAAGTTGCATAGTGTCTAAGCATGAAATTGTTTCAGATACAAGCGCACGCAGGCGCAATGAGCAAAGCTCAGGCAGAATCAGCGCCATCCTGCACATCCTCTACGGCACCCTCCTCCGTCTCGGCAGACGCGGCCTCCTCCTCGCCCTCCTCTGCAGGGACCTATGCGCGCTTGAAGCGGTTGTAGAAGGCATGGACTTTCTCGCGGAGGGAGTTGGAAACCCGTCGCACGTCTTCGCCCTGACGAACCTCAGTCACGCTGGAGAGGTCGAAGCCCGACGTGAGGAGCCGGAGGTTGGTGAAGAGGCGATCCACGACCACGCCCAGGAGTTGGCGGCTCTCGACCTTGATCACCTCGCGAAGATCACCGACAGGGCGCTCAAGCGCCGTGAAGAGCTGGTCGAAGTAGACCAGGTACATGGCTGCATCACTGAGGCCTCGAACTTCGGCGTGCGGCGCCTCTGCGCCCAGCTGGGCTGCGAGCTCATTGCCCCTGGCCACCAGCGCCTGGAACATGCGCTCTAGCTGCTTCGTGAGCACGCGAGCCGCCTGCGCTGTGTGGGCGGCCTCCGCCGCCTGCTCCACCGCTAGAGCCACCTGCTCCTCCACGTCCTTGACAAGGGCGTTGAGGTGCGATGAGCCTCCTTGGCATGCTTAAGGCGGGCCTCAAGCTTGGAGTTGGCCTTCTCGAGCTCCACAATCCGATGGGCGTCAGCAGCGTGCTTGGCCTTGAAGCGGTCCTCCTGCTTCTTGGCCTTGTCGCGGTACGCTTGGGCGGTGTTCTCCCTGAACGCCTTCTCACGCGCCACGAGGGCTTCATCCGCCTGCTTCTTCTTGTTGGCGTACCGCCGCTCGAAGCGCTCCAGGGCTTGCTTCTGGAAAGCGACGTTCTCGTCGTATTTTCGGAGTGCATGGGCCAGGTACCCTCGGCGCCTCAAGGTCTTCACGCTGGGTGGCGAGCCCACCCTCCGCCTGAAGCTGATGCTCGTCGCGCAACTGCACGTCTTTATCCCTGGAAGCTAACTGTCGCTCGCGGTCCGCGAGACTCTTGAGGTCCTCCTCCAGGGTCTCCTGCGCGGCTTGATGGGCGGAGAGCAACTGGTTCTCCAGTTGGCCCAACTCGCGGCATTTATGCACCAACGAGACCTCCATGGCTTCGCACTCGGTCGTTGCCGTGGCCAGTAGCTCGGCTGCGGCGTCATGCTCCTCCTGGAGGGGCGCATGGAGCTCGGTGGCATCACAGATGGCCCCCTCACGGACCTCCTTGGTGAAGCGGGTGGCCTCCTCGCGTGCGTTCTGCGGCGCCTGGTCCTCCTGGCGACAAGCCTCGACCGCCGCGTGGAAGGACGCCCACGCCCCTGCAAGCTCTTCGCGCTGCTGGGAGATCTGCACGTCCTCGAGGGGAGGTGCGCCTCCAAGCCCTCTAGGGAGTCCCTCACTGGGTGGAAGGCGACCTCGCGGTGCCCAGCGCTCCAGTCCCAGCCACTGAGGACCAGGTCTCGGCTTGTGGAGGGCCCAGCCCCGGCGTCGAGGCCTGAGAACCTGGCCTCAGAGCGCGCTTGGGGGCTAGGCTGCACTCTGTCCCTGGCAGCGCCAAAAACATCCTCGCCGCCCGCACCAGCCTAGCGCTCGTCCCCTGCAGCCGGACGGAGCGGAGACAGAGGAGATCCCCCGGCAGGTTTGTCAGCGCCTTCTGGCTCCTGGCCCGCCTCTGCCTCAGCTGCGCGGGAGGCGTGGGTGCATGCGGCGGAGTAACCGCGCGGGCTGGAGTTGGCTCGCGCGGTGGCGTAATCGCGCGAGGCGGGGTAGGAGCGCGAGGAGGGGAAGCGACCCTCTCCTCTGGAGCCTTCACCACCATTGGCTCAGGAGGCGACAAAGAGGCCTCTGGGCGAGGCGCGGCCTCCTCCGCCTAAGGCGCGGCAGCCTCCGCCTGAGGCGCAGACGCCTTCTCTTAAGGCACCTCCTCAGTTGGTCCCGTGGAGGCCATCTCCATAGGCCTCGTGGCCTCTTCAGCCACGGCCTCAGTAGTGGCTCTCTTCACATCTGCTGCCTTGCGAAGCTTACGGCGCTTCGCTGGCACAAGATCACTGGCAAGAACCAAGAAAACATCTTCAAGAGAGGATAAAGAGGAAAAGAGCAAGAATCAAGCAACCAAATGCTAGAAACACTTACCCAGACGACAGGGCGCCCGACCCACGCCAAGCCTGGTGAGTGCCAGGAGGGCTTGGCCTTGGGGCCAGAACCCTCCGGAGGCGACTCGGCTTTCCTCTTGGAGGGGACATCGGATGGCCTTGCCCCGGACCGGTCCATAGCTGCCTTGGTGCGGGGCTCGCGCGGCCCCGGCGTGGCCTCCTCGTCGGAGGCCGCCTCCTTCTCCTCGTCTTCCTCCTCCGCGCTTCGCTGGCACAAGATCACTGGCAAGAACCAAGAAAACATCTTCAAGAGAGGATTAAGAGGAAAAGAGCAAGAATCAAGCAACCAAATGCTAGAAACACTTACCCAGACGGCAGGGCGCCCGACCCACGCCAAGCCTGGTGAGTGCCAGGAGGGCTTGGCCTTGGCGCCAGAACCCTCCGGAGGCGACTCGGCTTTCCTCTTGGAGGGGACATCGGATGGCCTTGCCCCGGACCGGTCCATAGCTGCCTTGGTGCGGGGCTCGCGCAGCCCCGGCGTGGCCTCCTCGTCGTAGGCCGCCTCCTTCTTCTCGTCTTCCTCCTCCACGTGACGCGAGGGCGCCACCACGAAGGCGCCATCGTCACATGACGAGATGTCGCAAATCTCGTCAGTGAAGGGCCCGGGCCTCGAAGAGGACACCTCCCCTACCGTGGCCTCCTCCTCGCCTCGCCCAGCTCCCGGGGCAGAGGGAGAGTCTGCTCCCTCCGCTTCCTGCACCACCGGCACAGGCACCTCTTTCCCCGCCTGGCCTGCCGGGGTAAACGAGGGCATCCCCTCCAAGATGGCCAGGTGCTCGGTCATGTTTTACTGGTGCAGCGGCCGGAGCGTAATGGGGAGCTGGTCTATGGCAGGCACCACCGGGTTGATGAAGAGCGCAGACATGACGTTGTCGATGGCGTCCTTGTCGTTGTCCTCGCGGTGGAGCCGCATCTTGTCCTGAGGGACGGACTACATCCACATGGGCCTCGAGTGCGCCTGGAAGGGAGCGATGCGGCGCGTCACGAAGTCCGCAATGATGATTTGCCCCGTGAGGCCCTCCACGTGAAGGAAGCTCACGTGGCCCATCAGGATTGTGTTCCGCGCGCCGTCGAAGGGCGCCTTGCCCCAGTGGGAGTTCTTCACGGGTGGCGCGTCGGGGACCTCGAGGAAGGCGCAGGGCTGCTCCACCCCGACCAAAAACCACCGCTGGCGGAAGTCGTCCACCTTCTTCATCACCGAAGTGACGGCCTTGCCGTCGTTCCACGACATGGGGATGTATACGCTCCCCATGCCGTCCACGATGCGGAACGAGACGCACCCCGAGCGCTCGTTCTTCGCCGTGTTCCGGAGTGCGTAGAAGCACAGGAAGAGCCCCACCGTGGGCTCCAGGCCCAAGTACGCCTCGTAGAGGTAGGAGAACACAACGAGGATGAGGACGGAGTTGGGGTGGAGATGCAGCAGTTGAATCTGGTAAAAGGCTAGCACCGCTTCAAGGAAAGGAGAGAACGGCGGCACCAGCTCGGTGGAGACGCAATGCTGGAAGACCGAGAAAAACCCTCGTGGGCGTTTCCCATGCGCAGACGGCTTGAGCGCGGTAGCGCCGTGCTCGTTGGTCTGGTCCGCCACCAGGTAGTGGACCTTGGAGAGCGCCTTGTCGTTGACGCGCACCCCGAGCAGCGCAGCGCCGTGCACGACCTCGGCTGGCGCCGCCTGAGAAGAGGATCCCGCAGATGCCTTGCCCTTGTTCTTGGCGGGACTCATCGCCGTATTTTGGTGGGTCGCTGGAGGCGAAAGGAGGCAAGAGCGCTGGAGAGCAGAAGCGGAGAGCTCGAGAACAGCGGAGGCTTCTACGAGAAGGAATGGAAACAGTAACGGCTCCCTGCTCCGGCGTCCAGACTTTATGTCTCTTCAAGGAGCAGTTACCGGGGCGTGGTGGGACCCCCCACTACACGCGCCCCAGATCGTGGGCGGCCGTTACTCACCTGAGCGACGCGTGGCTCGGGCCAGCCGGACACTTTGGGCCAACGATGCTCCGACTGCACCCATGGGCTCAGTCGCCCCCATCGCGGGCCCAGGGGCTACTCTCGGCCCAATGAGGACTAGGGTGTGCAGGGCCTACTCTCCCCAGTCCTTGCACGCTGGCAGATCAGACAAAACGACTAAGGACCAAGCCACCGCTTGGAGAGACCCTCGAGAGGCAACTCCTCTTGAGGGCCTAAAGAGGAAGCGAAGGCCTGAAGAGGACCTGCGCTTCAAGAGACTCTCCTGAGCCTCCTCTCGCCTGGAGAGAAGTCAACAGGAATTCCTCCGCAGGCCGCCTCGGCCCTGTGGAGAAGATTCGCGGCCAAGGAAGTGTTGCAGGGTGCATATGGCCTCTGCAGCGGCCGCAGAGTGACGCGAGCACTCCAATTTCCATTCTTGTGATAAAGGAGTCAACAAAGTTGCGCCACCTGCGCCAGGACAACTGGGACTTTCCTCTCTGGTGATAAAGCGGCTGGATGGCGCAATGCTCCAAGAAGATCGTCACCGTGGGCTCCACCACGATCACTGCAACCCCTGCAAGCCGTTCTGTGCGGTCTGCAGCCTGTCGGCCACCGCGCCCAACTTTATCGTAGATGGACCGCGTCCAGGAAGGTTCGAGCTGTGGTGGACTCCAACTCCTCCGCGCCACTGCCGTGTGGGAGCCCACCTTTGACGCCCAGCGCAAGGAAGACGCCCGCAACGCCTATAAAAGGAGCCAGAGCTCCACCATAGCAAGGGGTCGGGGAATTGCTTACTAAACACTTGTAAACCCTAGCCCAGCTAGTAGGATAGCCTTCGGCTTGAGGAGGAAGACGACCATTGCGTCCCTATCCTAGCACGAACTGCCTCAAGAGAGCCCTCGGCAAGCTCAGTTGTACTGTAACCTCTGCAGTGCAATACAGACAAGCAGGAGTAGCGGTGTTACCTCCTCCTGAGGGCCGTGAACCTGGGTACGGGCCGGTTTCCATCTCTGTCGTGGGTGTTCCTCTCTAGGCCCGGCTAGCACTGTCGTCGTGCCTCTCGAGGGTTGCTTGACCTACGTGTTCAATCCCTCTCCCGAACTACTCTTCAGGGTGTGATTACCCCTGTTCCGTGGGAGTCACTCTCCGACATGGTCCTCCCCGTCGACGTCCGCCCAGTCGAGGGGCAAGACGTCGCCGATAGGCTGGAGCACCAGCTCCGACGCCTGCTCCGGCTGGTCCTCGTACCCCAAAGGGTGGGCGGGGCACGCAGCCTGGGTGAGGGTGGCGCAGGTGGTCTGGAGGCTGCGGGCACGGTGGAGGAGTTATATAGGCGGGGAGGGGACGGAAACGGAGGCGGGAAGGGGTGGCAATAGGCGGGAAGCGGCGGGTGGGTGAGCATGCGTCGCGTCGGAGTTATTGCGGCGGCGATGAGATACGGCCACACCGACGCTTGGGAAGCCGGGAAAGCCTGGGCGCCGGCGTAATTTCAAGGTGTGTCGCAGACGTGTCGCCGTCCCGTCGCTTTGTCGCCTGCAGAAACGCGTCCCCATTAAGGCGGGCGTACCGCCTCGTGCAGACCGGCACAAATTAGAGAACAACCTCGCGACGGGTGGGCCGCACCTGTCGGAGGCCATGTCCGGACGATATCCGGCACCCCCAGGAAGCGCGTAAGTGCGAAACACGTGGGAAGAGAGTAAGTGGGAAACGTGCAGTTGTGGGGCGTGGGGAAACGAGTTCGTGGGGTACTTCATCCTCCAGTCTCGCATAAATAGAGGTGCACACCCCCTCCCGTATGTACTTCATCCTACAGTCTTCCCGACACCGCCACTCATCCAAATTCTTGTACTCGTCGCAGCTTCACCATCCATGGTATCACCGCTCAAGTGCTCCGCTACCATGATGTAGGTGTAGTCTGATTCCGATTGTTAGTTCCTTACGGTTGCATCTGTTGTTTACATCAGGTCACATGGTTGTTAATATCATATATATATTCGGATTATGGGAGCAGGGATAATGCCGCGGAGGCGGATCGCACGCCGGAGGAGGTGTCGGTGATCGTGTCCCTCACGCAGTCGATTGAGGACTTACAAGAAAGACTAGTTGCAGCCTTGAAGAAAGCTAATCAGTACATGGACGAGACGATGGAAGCTAGAGAGCAGTCCCTCAAGTCCTCAGACTTCGCTGAGAAGATTTCCGACCAGCTGAAGGTCTAGGTGGAGAACAACCTAAAGCTTCATGAGAAGGTTTGGGCCCTCCAGATGGAGAACAACCTGGCGCGGAAGGAAGCTTTAGCCTTGGAAATCCAAGCTATGACGCTGCAGAAGCAGCACCTCGACAAGAAGGTGAAGAAGGCCAAGAAAGAGCAGCTGCTACAGAGGGAGCTCCTCGCTGTTGAGATGGCCAAGCGAGGCCAGTAGGGTCTGATACGTCTCCAACATATCTATAATTTCTTATGTTTCATGTTATATTATACCATGTTATTACATGTTTTATATACATTTTATATAGTTTTATGCATTTTCTGGGACTAACCTATTACCAAGATCTCATAGTGCCAGTTCCCTGTTTTTTGCTGTTTTTAGTTTCAGAAAAGTACTTAAGGAAATATTCTCGGAATTGGACAAAAAACATCCTGGAATTATTTTTGCGCCGGAAACGTTCCAGAAGACCGAAAAGGACACGAAGTGGGGCACCGAGGCGCTCCCACCTGGTGCTTGCGCGGCCAGGAGTGGGCCCGCGCCAGCACGTGGTGGGGAGCCCTTGGGCCTCCATCGCCTTCGCCCTTTCGCCTACAAGTACCCCGCCACAAACTTAAAAATCGCACGGAGTTCAGTATTTCCTCCACGGGTCCAGAGCGCCGCCGCCATCGAAGACAAGATTCGGGGGACATAAGTCTCTGTTCCGGCACCCTGCAGGCACGGAGAATTGCCCCCGGATCCATCTCCATCGACTCCACCGCCATCTTCATCGCCGTTGCTGACTCCTATGATGAGGAGTGAGTAGTTCTCCCCCGGGGCTGCGGGATCTACGGTAGCCATGTGGTCTATCTCTCTCTCCCATGTGATCTTTTACGTTATCATGAGCTCTGTAATCTAGTTGAATATGTGATGCTACTCTTTATCTATTATGCACTCTAGAGGTTACTTTAATATGAACTCCGGGTTATTCACGGTTGTAATGGTAACAGTGTGTGCACCGTGTGCGATTCCTTTATGAAGTTGTTGGTATTAGTTTACTCTGACTTTGAGGGTGCTCTTGTAGCCCTACACAATGAATGGTGTTTGTTATCCAACATGAGAGTATTCGAGAATAGTGTTTATTTATTTAACTTTGATGTCATTGTTGAGAATGTCCACTGGTGAAATAAGGATCCCTAGGCCTTGTTTCTAAGCATTAAAACAACGCTTCCAACAAGTTCTGCTACATGTTTGCTTGCTGCCATTTTTATTACAGATTTCAATTACTACTTATAATTATCCATATTACTTGTATTTCACTAACTCTTCGCATAACTAGTGCACCTATACATCTGGCAAGTGTATTGGGTGTGTTGGGGATACAAGAGACTTTTTGTATCTTAACTGCAGGGTTGCTTGAGAGGGTTATCTTTGACCTATACCTCTCTGAGTTCGATATACCTTGGGTGATCCACTTAATGGAAACTTATTGCTGTTCTACAAACCTCTGCTGTTGGAGGCCAACACTGTCTACGAGAATAGAAGCGTGCGTAGATATCAAGCTATTTTTTGGCGCCGTTGCCGGGGAGGTGAGCGCTTGAAGCTATCTTCTTTAGATTCTACAGTTATTACGTTTTGTTTCTTGTTTTTTTTTCACTAGTTAGGCTAATGGAAAATAAAAAAAATTAGAGATCTCTATGAAATTTATATTGCATTAGGACATGATACTTTTGAAGAGAAAATTAAAAAAACCTATGGAAGTTTGTTTACATATTAGTGGCAGTAATGTTATCAGTATAGATTCTCTGGACACAATTATTGCTAAGGCTGTGGAAAAACGTAAGCTTGGGGGAGCTAGTTTAAACAAAAATAATCTTTTTTGCTCCTCAGCTTTGGAGGAATTATTTAGCCTTGATAATGCTTTACCTCCAACATGTGATAATTCTAATGATGCTTATGATATTCTTAAGCCAACTGAAGAAATAGTGCCATTTAAAATAGCTATGAAAATTATTGATCGTGTTATGAATAACCGCTACGTAGGGGATGGAACTGTCCATCCTGGTGATCGTTTGCTATTTTTACATGAATTATGCGAGTTGTTCAAGTATGCAGGTATTTCCATGGACAAAGTTAAGAAGAAATTATTTTCTATATCACTTGGTGGAAGAGTTGCGCATTGGTATAAATTGTTGAAGGATATGCACTCTCTTGAATGGGAGGAGGTTGTATCTCTCTTTTATTCTAAATTTTATCCTTCAAGTGAGATTCACCAAGATCGTAATTCTATATATAATTTCTGACCTCTTGAAGGCGAAAGCATTGCTCAAGCCTAGGGAAGGCTAAAAACATTAATACTCAAATGTCTTAACCATGAGCTTCCTGATAATATAATTGTTAATAATTTTTATGCAAGGCTTTCAAGACATTGCAAGGATTATCTAGATGCATGTTCAGGTGGCTCTTTGACAAGTAAGAATGTTGAATCTAGATGGGATCTCCTTGAAACAATTCGAAACAATGCTGAAGACTGGGAGAATGACAAAGGTAAAGAATCAGGTATGAACTATGAATATGATTGCATTAAGTCTTGGGTTGAATCTGCTGGTTTTCAAGAGCTTAGTGCTAAATATGGTCATGATTCTCATATTATTGTTGATTATTTTAGAACCTTTGTTTCTCATATTAATGTTCCTAAAGAAAATTGGGACGTGTATCATGAACCTTTCAAATACACTTGCTTGGAAAATGAAATTGTTGTTAATGATTGCAATAAACATGCTCAAACTTCTAAAAATACTATTTCTTATAAGCATGTTAATTTTTCTGGAATGCATAGACCTTGTGGAATTAATCTAGTTGAAAATGAATATTGTATCCATCATAGGAATGAAAATACTAGAGGTTGGTATAAAGTTTTAAGAGATCTTGGTAACACAATTTGTGCCACCATCCTTTTATTTGTCAACTTTGCTATGAAAAAGGACATTTTAAATTTCAGTGCTCAGGTTCTCATAAAGATATTGCAGGAGACTTTTGTGATAACATGATCACCCCTAATCACCATGATGAAATTACATTATTTTTGGGGGTGTGAAGAGATATCAAGAAAAATTTCTTTGTTAAATATGAGTGATATTGATATGAAGCGATTGGATTGGCCAGACTCTTCAAGACCAAAGATACTCGGCTTCCTCTTCATCAAGTCAAGAAATTGAACTCGCAACACCAAAACCAGAGCAGGGATTGACTTCGGCTCCTATTATCTTTGTTTACCAATCTTCAAATTGGTGAATTGGTTAATAGGAAGTGCGCGCTAGCACGCTTCATATTTCTTGTAACAAGGGTCGTTGCTTGTTTGCATAATGGCTGGAGCAGTGGATATAGCATCTATCATAACGACCCGAAGGGCCTACCAAGAGGAATTGAATCTAGGCGGGTATCTCTTGTAGCGGAGGGAAGAGGCAAGCGGAGCATGAGCCTGTGGACTACGAAAAGAGCACGAATCCAAGGACATCATATTCCGGTTTTTCCAACACTTGATAAAAACCGGGCGCAGAAATTCCTTTTCGGGGCCATCAATAGAATAGTTCTGTTCTTTAGCCGACGTTTTCCCTTGCCGTCTATATCCGAGCAGTTCCCTTTGGCATATTTCACTTGCTTTGCTACTATGGTACCCGCATTCTTGAAAGAAAAAGGGCAGCGGCTCATCAAACCTTTTTGTTTCGGTTACAGCTCAAGCGGTTTGTTTTCCAGTAAGGTACTCAAGCAAGATTTCCTCCTGAAGATAGAGTTTCAGGTGGATCAATCACAATGGGTCTTGGATAAGGATATCCTTGCGATGGTAAATGAATGGAGGGCAAGCAGCCTTAAAACGAGCCAATATATCCCGCCCTACTTCATCCAAGCCACCTTGAGTCTTTCCTTTCCTATCGGTTTGAGTGATTTGTTGCATGGATGTTATCTCTATTGTGTTAATAATTGCCATGCTAACACCTACATACAAAATATTATAAAGGATGGGACTTACCAAAGTATGATAGGACTAATATGTGCTTTCATCTTATTAATGAAAGAGAGGAATTCTCCCAAGTTTCTTCCATTGTTTATAATACTAAACCAGATTATGTGGAGAAGCTTCCTTTCAAGCCTGTCCCTCCTAAAGAGGAAAAGACGAAGAAAAATTGAAAGAGGAAGAAGAAGAAGAAGAAGAACAAGAAGAAGAGGAGTAAAAAGAGAGAGGAAACGGTATCTTCTCCCAAACTTGTTGCTCCTGTTACTATTTATACTTATAATTCTGAATTCGATGATTCTGAACTTGATGATGTACCTACGCATGTTATTTATATTAGTGATCATTATTGGGATAAGCATACTTCTTTTGATATTAAAGATCTTTGGGATGAAAGAAACAAGATAAAATAAAGCATATTTTATACCCGAATATTCGGTTTGATAACCTGCTACTAATTCTTCCTCTGCTTCTGGTAAATCTATAATTTCTTAAGTTTCATGTTATATTATACCATGTTATTACATGTTTTATATACATTTTATATAGTTTTATGCATTTTCTGGGACTAACCTATTAACAAGATCTCATAGGGCCAGTTCCCTGTTTTTTGCAGTTTTTAGTTTCAGAAAAGTACTTAAGGAAATATTTTCGGAATTGGACAAAATACATCCTGGAATTATTTTTGCGCCGGAAATGTTCCAGAAGACCGAAAAGGACACGAAGTGGGGCACCGAGGCGCTCCTACCTGGTGCTTGCGCGGCCAGGAGTGGGCCCGCGCCAGCACGTGGTGGGGAGCCCTTGGGCCTCCATCGCCTTCGCCCTTTCGCCTACAAGTACCCCGCCAAAAACTTAAAAATCGCACGGAGTTCAGTATTTCCTCCACGGGTCCAGAGCGCCGCCGCCATCGAAGACAAGATTCGGGGGACATAAGTCTCTGTTCCGGCACCTTGCAGGGACGGAGAATTGCCCCCGGATCCATCTCCATCGACTCCATCCCCATCTTCATCGCCGTTGCTGACTCCTATGATGAGGAGTGAGTAGTTCTCCCTCGGGGCTGCGGGATCTACGGTAGTCATGTGGTCTATCTCTCTCTCTCCCATGTGATCTTTTACGTTATCATGAGCTCTGTAATCTAGTGGAATATGTGAAGCTACTCTTTATCTATTATGCACTCTAGAGGTTACTTTAATATGAACTCCGGGTTATTCACGGTTGTAATGGTAACAGTGTGTGCACCGTGTGCGATTCCTTTATGAAGTTGTTGGTATTAGTTTACTCTGACTTTGAGGGTGCTCTTGTAGCCCTACACAATGAATGGTGTTTGTTATCCAACATGAGAGTATTCGAGAATAGTGTTTATTTATTTAACTTTGATGTCATTGTTGAGAATGTCCACTGGTGAAAGAAGGATCCCTAGGCCTTGTTTCTAAGCATTAAAACACCGCTTCCAACAAGTTCTGCTACATGTTTGCTTGCTGCCATTTTTATTACAGATTGCAATTACTACTTATAATCATCCATATTACTTGTATTTCACTATCTCTTCGCATAACTAGTGCACCTATACATCTGGCAAGTGTATTGGGTGTGTTGGGGATACAAGAGACTTTTTGTATCTTAACTGCAGGGTTGCTTGAGAGGGTTATCTTTGACCTATACCTCTCTGAGTTCGATATACCTTGGGTGATCCACTTAATGGAAACTTGCTGCTGTTCTACAAACATCTGCTGCTGGAGGCCAACACTGTCTACGAGAATAGAAGCGTGCGTAGATATCAAGCTATTTTTTGGCGCCGTTGCCGGGGAGGTGAGCGCTTGAAGCTATCTTCTTTAGATTCTACAGTTATTACGTTTTGTTTCTTGTTTTTATTTTCACTAGTTAGGCTAATGGAAAATAAAAAAATTAGAGATCTCTATGAAATTTATATTGCATTAGGACATGATACTTTTGATGAGAAAATTAAAAAAACCTATGGAAGTTTGTTTACATATTAGTGGCAGTAATGTTATCAGTATAGATTCTCTGGACACAATTATTGCTAAGGCTGTGGAAAAACGTAAGCTTGGGGGAGCTAGTTTAAACAAAAATAATCTTTTTTGCTCCTCAGCTTTGGAGGAATTATTTAGCCTTGATAATGCTTTACCTCCAACATGTGATAATTCTAATGATGCTTATGATATTCTTAAGCCAACTGAAGAAATAGTGCCATTTAAAATAGCTATGAAAATTATTGATCGTGTTATGAATAACCGCTATGTAGGGGATGGAACTGTCCATCCTGGTGATCGTTTGCTATTTTTACATGAATTATGCGAGTTGTTCAAGTGTGCAGGTATTTCAATGGACAAAGTTAAGAAGAAATTATTTTCTATATCACTTGGTGGAAGAGCTGCGCATTGGTATAAATTGTTGAAGGATATGCACTCTCTTGAATGGGAGGAGGTTGTATCTCTCTTTTATTCTAAATTTTATCCTTCAAGTGAGATTCACCAAGATCGTAATTCTATATATAATTTCTGACCTCTTGAAGGAGAAAGCATTGCTCAAGCCTAGGGAAGGCTAAAAACATTAATACTCAAATGTCTTAACCATGAGCTTCCTGATAATATAATTGTTAATAATTTTTATGCAAGGCTTTCAAGACATTGCAAGGATTATCTAGATGCATGTTCAGGTGGCTCTTTCACAAGTAAGAATGTTGAATCTAGATGGGATCTCCTTGAAACAATTCGAAACAATGCTGAAGATTGGGAGAATGACAAAGGTAAAGAATCAGGTATGAACTATGAATATGATTGCATTAAGTCTTGGGTTGAATCTGCTGGTTTTCAAGAGCTTAGTGCTAAATATGGTCATGATTCTCATATTATTGTTGATTATTTTAGAACCTTTGTTTCTCATATTAATGTTCCTAAAGAAAATTGGGACGTGTATCATGAACCTTTCAA
Source organism: Poa annua (assembly GCA_026929855.1). Taxonomy (NCBI): domain Eukaryota; kingdom Viridiplantae; phylum Streptophyta; class Magnoliopsida; order Poales; family Poaceae; genus Poa; species Poa annua. The sequence goes on from CM049426.1 coordinate 108,542,149, forward strand.
ATACACTTGCTTGGAAAATGAAATTGTTGTTAATGATTGCAATAAACATGCTCAAACTTCTAAAAATACTATTTCTTATAAGCATGTTAATTTTTCTGGAATGCATAGACCTTGTGGAATTAATCTAGTTGAAAATGAATATTGTATCCATCATAGGAATGAAAATACTAGAGGTTGGTATAAAGTTTTAAGAGATCTTGGTAACACAATTTGTGCCACCATCCTTTTATTTGTCAACTTTGCTATGAAAAAGGACATTTTAAATTTCAGTGCTCAGGTTCTCATAAAGATATTGCAGGAGACTTTTGTGATAACATGATCACCCCTAATCACCATGATGAAATTACATTATTTTTGGGGGTGTGAAGACATATCAAGAAAATTTTCTTTGTTAAATATGAGTGATATTGATATGAAGCGATTGGATTGGCCAGACTCTTCAAGACCAAAGATACTCGGCTTCCTCTTCATCAAGTCAAGAAATTGAACTCGCAACACCAAAACCAGAGCAGGGATTGACTTCGGCTCCTATTATCTTTGTTTACCAATCTTCAAATTGGTGAATTGGTTAATAGGAAGTGCGCGCTAGCACGCTTCATATTTCTAGTAACAAGGGTCGTTGCTTGTTTGCGTAATGGCTGGAGCAGTGGATATAGCATCTATCATAACGACCCGAAGGGCCTACCAAGAGGAATTGAATCTAAGCGGGTATCTCTTGTAGCGGAGGGAAGAGGCAAGCGGAGCATGAGCCTATGGACTACGAAAAGAGCACGAATCCAAGGACATCATATTCCGGTTTTTCCAACACTTGATAAAAACCGGGCGCAGAAATTCCTTTTCGGGGCCATCAATAGAATAGTTTTGTTCTTTAGCCGACGTTTTCCCTTGCCATCTATATCCGAGCAGTTCCCTTTGGCATATTTCACTTGCTTTGCTACTACGGTACCCGCATTCTTGAAAGAAAAAGGGCAGCGGCTCATCAAACCTTTTTGTTTCGGTTACAGCTCAAGCGGTTTGTTTTCCAGTAAGGTACTCAAGCAAGATTTCCTCCTGAAGACAGAGTTTCAGGTGGATCAATCACAATGGGTCTTGGATAAGGATATCCTTGCGATGGTAAATGAATGGAGGGCAAGCAGCCTTAAAACGAGCCAATATATCCCGCCCTACTTCATCCAAGCCACCTTGAGTCTTTCCTTTCCTACCGGTTTGAGTGATTTGTTGCATGGATGTTATCTCTATTGTGTTAATAATTGCCATGCTAACACCTACATACAAAATATTATAAAGGATGGGACTTACCAAAGTATGATAGGACTAATATGTGCTTTCATCTTATTAATGAAAGAGAGGAATTCTCCCAAGTTTCTTCCATTGTTTCTAATACTAAACACTCCTAAAGAGGAAAAGACGAAGAAAAATTGAAAGAGGAAGAAGAAGAAGAAGAAGAAGAAGAAGAAGAGTAAAAAGAGAGAGGAAACGGTATCTTCTCCCAAACTTGTTGCTCATGTTACTATTTATACTTATAATTCTGAATTCGATGATTCTGAACTTGATGATGTACCTACGCATGTTATTTATATTAGTGATCATTATTGGGATAAGCATACTTCTTTTGATATTAAAGATCTTTGGGATGAAAGAAACAAGATAAAATAAAGCATATTTTATACCCGAATATTCGGTTTGATAACCTGCTACTAATTCTTCCTCTGCTTCTGGTAAATCAAAGGATAATCTTTCACATTCTGCCAAAGAAGAAATTAGAAAAATCATAAAACCTATAGGCTGGCGCCAAATATTCCATCCAAAAAAACCATATTTAGACTGTGCTTCAACTATATCAACTGTACTTGAACAGTTAGATAATCATAGTCGACGATAACATCACAGTTCCCACCGCTGAGCTCGGGGATGAGGTGTTTGAAAATCATTTTGCTACTTGTCGGAGAGTGACTCCCACGAAACAGGGATAGTCACACCTTGAAGAGAATGTTCGAAGGCGGACTGAACGCGGAGGTTAAACAACCCTCGAGAGGAACATCAACGATGCTCGTCGAGCCTGAAGAGGAGCAACACGACAGAGAAGGACACCATCCCGTACCTAGGTTCACGGCCCTCAGGAGGAGGTAACACCGCTACTCCTGCCTGTTTGTATTGCACTGCAGAGGTTACAGTACAATGAGCTTGCCGAGGGCTCTCTTTTGGCAGTGCGGTGCTTGAAGAGGGAAGTAGTCCTTCTTCCTCCCCTAGCTAATTGGCTATCCTATGCGCTTGACTAGGGTTCAAGGGCGCGAATGAGCGATCCCTTGCTACGGAGGTGCTCCTGCTACTTTTAAAGGCGCCCCGGGACTCATCCATGCACTTTATGCAGAGGATGGGTTCCCACATGGCAGTGGCGCAAAGGAGTGGAGTTCACCACCGCAGAATTGTCCGTGGACTCGGTCCATCCGTGCAAAAGCCAGCTGTGGTGGCCGACAATCCACCGTCCGCGCAGAACGGCTAGCCGGCGCTGCAGAGATCAGGGCGGAGCCCACGATGACGTTTCCCTTGGAGCGTTGCGCCGTCCAGCTGCTTTATCACCAAAGAGGAAAGCTTCGTAGTCCAGCTCTAGCGGCGCAACTTTGTTGACTCCTTTAATCAACAGAATGGCAACTGCGGCGCCCGCGTCACTGTCTGCAGGCGCGAGCGTCACTTTGCGGCTGCTACAAATGTCGTGTGCGCCCTGCAGCGGTTACTTAGCAGCGAAGTGTCTCCTCAGGGCCTTGGTGGCCTTGTGGAGGGATTTGCGTTGACTCCTCTCCAAGCCGGTGGAGCCTTTTAGAGTCTCTTGAAGCAAGGGCGTCCTCTTCAGGCCCTTGCTTCCTCTTCAGGCCCTCGAGAGGGTTGGCCTCTCGAGAGTCTCTCTAAGCGGTAGCTTGGTCCTTAGTCATGTTGTCGGTTTTGTCGCGTGCGAGGGCAGTGGAGAGTGGGCTCTACACACCCTGGTCTTCACTGGGCCGACAGTAGCCCCCGGGCCCAAGATGGGCACGGCTGAGCCCATGGGTGCAGTCGCATCATCGTGGGCCCAAAGTGTCCGGCCGGCCCGAGACACGCATCGCGCGGTCGCGCAACTGCCACTCACGATCTCAGGGGCGTGCGTCGTGGGGGGTCCCACCACGCCCCGGTAACTGCTCATGACGAGACATAATGCCTGCGAGCCGCGACGGAGAGCCGTTCCTGCTCCATTTTCGCCTCCAAGCCTTCTGCTTCTGAGCTCTTCGCCCGCACGCTCTGGAGAACTTGCTTCCTTTCTCAATCTTCCTTTGTCCTCCGTCCTTCTTCCACTCCGGCGATGAGTCCAGCCAAGAGCAAGGGCAAGGCGGCGATGTCGAGGTCCTCCCCAGATGCGCCCGGTGAGCCCGCGTTTGGCACAGCACTGGTTGGGGCACGCACCCAAGAGGCGGCGCTGCACAAGATCCGGTTCATGGTCACTGGGCGGACCAACAAGCACGGAGCCTGACGGGGTGTAAACCCGGCAAATGCCTCGGTTAGGTACCTCGGGTTTCGTATAGGGAGACAAGTATGGCGTCTGGTGGTTCCGGACGGCTGACAAGCAAGGATTTAACCAGGTTCGGCCCTCATTGGGAGATAAAGACCTACTCCTGCTTGGCTGGTCTTGCATTGATGATGATTACATGGTGGCCCTGATGGCGATTGAGATGGCTAGGGCTAGATGTGTCATTGCCTGTCTATTGTCTATTGTGGTGTAGTCTTGGCTAGATCTGTCTATCTGTTGGCTTGTCTTTTTGTTTACCCCTCCCTGTCTTTATATATGGAGCCAGGGGGTTTTACATGAGAGTCCTAATAGACTATAAATAGGAGTCCTTGTCTTGTCCTTCAAGTTATTTACTTAGCAGCTTCTTGGTCTTCATTGGGCCACACGGCGGGCCTCCTCCTTATTATACGCCATAGTGGGGGTACCCGGAAGGTATACCCACGTTAGTAGCCCCCGAGTGTCTAGTCGACTCGAAGAGTCGGGCAGGGACTCAACACTTCATAGATCTTCAGGTACTCTTTAATCTTGATGGTTGATTGTAGTCTTCAGTCGGAATTGAGTCGGGTGCTTCTGTCTTGGTTATACTTCGAGTGCTTCTGTCTTGATAACCGTTCGAGTGCTTCTATCTTGATAATTCTTCGAGTGCTTCTGTCTTGATAATTCTTCGAGTGCTTCTGTCTTGATAATTCTTCGAGTGCTTTTGTCTTGGTTATACTTCAAATCATCAGTTGCACGATCAGCGCTCATCGGGTGCGCGGCTAGCGCTCCCGATGGGAGTAGCCCTCGAGGCTATGTGCGACCCGCAGAGTCGGGCATAGTCTCAAGTTGTTCTAATCCCATGTATTTTACCTTCTGTTTCTTGGTTCCTCGTGTCCTCCTGTTGAGGATATAATGCGCGAGATTTCATGACTCGAGATATTTGATATATATATCCTTTCTTTTCGCCTCATGGGGATGGATGGCATAGAAGGCCTGATTCAACCGGTGGATCGGGGTCAAGTTAATTCGCGACTCGGGCGAAATACCTTACTAGCCTACTCAATCTCGAGTCCCCTGACTCGAAACCGGTAAGACCGTTCAAGTTCGACTCAAGCCTGTCGGGACTTACTGGTCAGATCCCAGTCAAATATAATGTACCCTTAGTGCGTCCGCCGGGATTTCGATGCATGCCTGTTGGCACGGAATTTCAACGAGTTTACGTAGCTTGTACGGGTCACCCGGCCTTGTTCAGGTCTTACCGTTGCATAGTTTGATGCAGCATCGGGGACTAGACTATAAAGATATTTTCTTAAGATCAGGGAGGTACTTGACCGGATTTCGACTACATATGAGAGCCTGTTGATCAAAATATTTTTGAGATGATTCCGATCCATCAACTGTACTTCATCTTCGACTGACGCTGATCGTCGACTAAAAACATCGGGTGCGCGGCAGCGCTCCCGATGGGAGTAACCCCCGAGGCTATGTTTAATTGCTTGCAATTGAGCGTAGACTCAAAATCGCACTCGAAAATATTGCGGGTACCCTCCCGATGGGAGTAAATTGCTGAAGTATGAAGCGACTGAGGAGATGCTCAACTCGTCTTTTGCATATGAAAATATTGACTTGAAGCAGTGGCTAATCGGCCAATTAGTGTACACAAATATAATATTCTGGAGTAAAAAAGTATTGTCCATGTTGGTAAAGGGATATATCATAAATTAAAACTTAGCTTTAAGAAGAAATAGAGATCGTGAGCAGAGTCGACACGATGAATAACGCGGTCGACAAATGTTGCGGACCGGAGTCGACACAGCCCCCGAGCGTTGAGTGCGACTGGGTGACTTGTTGAATAACCTGTTATGCCGCAGCCCCCGAGCGTCGAGTGCGACTGGGTGATTTGTTAAATAACCTGTTACACCGCAGCCCCCGAGCGTTGAGTGTGACTAGGGTGAATTAGAATGAACTGTTATGACGCAGCCCCCGAGCGTCGAGTGCGACTAGGGCGGATAATAGATAGGGACTCGACGCGGCATTGGGTGCGGCGTTTTAACCAGAAGATAATCCTGGCGGCGGATGAGATCGACATCTGTTTGAGAAATCCGATGCGGGTTATAAAGAGTCCGACTTTAAAAACTCTGATGTATTCGATGTAGGTATAGAGAACCCGACTTTGAAAAAATTCTGATGCGGGTAATGAAGAACCTGACTTGAATATCCGATGCAGGTTATGACCCGATTTTAAAAATCCGATGTGGGTAATATCGCAACTTTTATAAATCCAATGCGAGGTATGACCCGACTTTAAGAAATCCAGGTGATAATCCAATATTTGCGCCAATGTGTAATTTCGGCCAGCGAACAATATGATTTATTGTAAAAGAGAAAAATGACCGTATTAGCCGCAATTGTTATATCTATAGTGGCTTAGCTGCCAATTAGTGCAAGAATTTTTTTAAAGTAAATAAATTTTGTCTGTAGCGATAAAATATAATGCTGTAAATTTAAATTGATTATTCTAACTAACGTCCGTGCCCTATGATATATCTATATCCGGCGGGTGGATGTTAACAATCTCCACTATAAGGAAGCGGAACGGATGATCATACATAAATGAAAGGAATCTTTTTCATAACTGAAAATTCAAATAAATTATCTCTTAAACCGCTATTCAATTGACGATCCGTTTTCACCGATGGGTTCGCATCGACGAGAACTTCAAAACAAGATCCCATCTTAATATGTTTTGACGAACCTTTTTTTTTCGTTGTCAGTTACCAGGTTATAATACTGTAGTTACCATATTACTATCTAACATTTACCATTCAAATAATGCCTTGTTACCATGCAATTTTACCATGTTTTACCGTCATATCCATAATCTTCATGTTCAAATAGTGAGTATTAGATTCATTCTAAACACTTAAAAATATGAAATACCGTCGTGAAAAGATTACGTTGGTGAGTAGAGAAGAGTAGAGAAGTTCAAATAAACAGGTAACCATTTGATTTAAACCTGATAATTAACATGACAATACCTGGTGACTAAGTGACTACAATATGATAACTTGGGTCAGGAAAAAAAGTTGTCAAAACATATCAAGATGAGATTTAGTTTTGAAGATCTCATCGCGATAAAACCAACCGTAAAAATGGATTTGAATTTTGATTTACGGTTTAAGAAATAAAACATTTTAAAGTTTAAAACACAAAAGGAATCTACGTGTATGCATGACCTGGTTGCATGTATGCATGGCTCGGTTACCCTATTCTTTCCGTGCCCACGGAAAACTAATCTGGGGCATGTGCCCTTATTAGCACAGTCCAATTTAAATTTATCTACGAGATGTAATTGATGCGACTTAATATATGGACTCAACGTGGTGAACGGAGTCGACATGGAGTCGTGCGTCCTAGACAGGTGGAGTTGATGTCTCGATTGCAACGCGCAACCTAAGAGTTCATATCGATTCGGCAAGGCGGAGTCAAAAAAAGGCACGAAGCGCGAAGCCTCTTATGCATGTGGCGCCCTTGTGTAGCGAGATTGAAGTCGCCAATGTTGACCGTTGCGAGTCTGGCCGCGATCATTGAGGTGATTTTTTTATTACCCTTGATGGGATTGCACGCACTGAACTAAGCGAGCATGCCGACACCTGCATGCCTGCGTCTGCGTGGCTAATGTCTGACTTGCGACTGCGGCCTGATTGCTTGACCCGCGCGAAAGCCGGCTGGAGACGGACGCATGTTTCCTAATTCTAACGCGCGTCCTGCATGTACACGTCTGCACGCTTGCAGCTTGCACGATCGTCGGACGGGAATCGTCTGCTGCTCTGACTCTGATCCGAAACGAATAAATTAGCAACGAAAGCTGGCCTTTCCTCGAACGTGTGCGCCCAGATTTTTTTTCTTTTTGTTGTTGTTTCTTGATCCTCGTATATGGACTGGAGACATGGAGTATACGCCAGGTCTTGCCTTCCGCCATGAGTTGCCGCCTCATGCATGCATCACGCTCTGTGCTGCTCTTTCTTTTCAGACTCTTAGCATCTCGTAGCATGACTTGATTTCCCTGTATGTGCTCTCGGCTGGCACGGCACCGCGCGCCTTGTCCGTATAGATTATGTCGTCGCCGTGTGTAAGATACCGATTACCTATTAAGCAACTATGAGCTCCAGTAAGAACAAGAGCTCGGTAATTAGAGTCGATCCCGCAGAATTATTGCGGAATCATAGATGTTCCTCCGAACCTCTCTCACATTTGTAGCATATTACAAGGTAGGTGATCCAGATCAAGTGTAGCCAATACAAGTCCCCAACTCCTTGCCCACGCCACACCGGGCTAAGTAGATGATGTGATCAACATGTCCAGTCGCTCGACGCCAACCACGTTGGAGGCCGAGTTGCTCTCTTGGGCCGGCCCACGTTAGCTCGATGGGCTGTGTTGTTGACACTTTTATCGGCAGTGATGTCTTGGTTACTGACAATACCTCCTTCTTCAGTACCAGCTTGACCCCAAGCTGGGGCTCGAGGGAACCTTTGCAGCAAGGATTCCAGGTCTTCCCAGGTGTCTGGTGTCGGAGAGATGCCGCTCCAGCGGACGAGGACTTGCGATGTTGCCATATTCCCCTTGTGCACCAAACGACGCTTCAAATCCGACACGGAACCTGCAGGTGGGTAAGGATACATGCACAACCGGATGTATTTTGGATTATTTGGGCAGATCTAGGCCACCTCCCCCACACGCTCCAGTACCAAATATGGTCCATAATACTCACAAGTTTTTGGTTGGCACCATCTGCAACTGAAGCTTGAACATAAGGCTGGAGCTTGAAAAAGACCTGATCACCCACTTGGAACTGACTGTCAATCCTTTTCTTGTCAGCTTGGACCTTCATGCCCACCTTAGCACGAACGAGATGTTGCTTAACTGTGGCTAGCACCACTGTCCTGTTCTGAAGCCACTGCTCGACGGTGTCAGAGCTGATCGCACTGTGCGGTTGCAGTCCAAAATAACGTGGAGGGTGCCCGTACAAAACCTCAAATGGTGTGTAACCTGTTGCCGAATGTCAATTTGTATTGTACCAAAATTCACAAAGAAAAGCCACTGTGCCCATTTAGTAGGAGGAGCACTAATGAAGCAGCGCAAATAGCACTCGACAGCTTGATTAACTCGTTCCGTCTGACCATCAGATTGAGGGTGGTAAGACGAACTCATGCACAACTTGGTGCCCAATCTGGCAAATACCCCTTTCCAAAAACCACTTGTGAAAACAGGTTCCCTGTCCGAGACCACAGGTACAGGAAGGCTATGCAAGCGAAACACTTGATCCACAAAAATGTCAGCAATCTTAGCGGCAGTAAACGGATGGCGCACTGGAATGAAATGTCTATACTTAGAAAAGGAATCGATAATTACCAGAATGCAATTATATTTGCTAGAAGAAGGTAACCCATGTATGTAGTCCAGTATGACAGTGTGCCATGCTTGGGACGGAATCGACATGGCTGTAGTAATCCAGGGTGCAAAACCCTCTCTAGCTTGGCTTGCCGGCACACCTGACAAGTGACCACGAATTGACGCACTTGCCTTTTCATACCAACCACACGAAATAAGGACAACACCCTCCTGTAAGTGACAGGGAAACCATAATGGCCACCCTACAGGTGAAGCATGCAGAGCTGAGATAAATTTTAACTGAAGTTCACTATCAGTGCCTACCCAAATTGCATTCTTGTATCGAGCACCCCATTCTGTAGTGTGAACTTAAGATCTGTTTCCGATACAACTTATAATTGCTGTAGTAAACCTTGTGCTTTGGGATCAGCAAAATGGCTATCAAGAATAGCTTGTATCCACACTGGTTGCACCACCGACATTGCTAGTACCTCTAGGTTGTCATGAGGCCGACGAGATAAGGCATCCGCAACTCTATTCTCAATCCCCTTCTTGTAAATTATTTTGTAGTGGAGCCCCATAAGTTTAGTCAAAGCTTTTTGCTGCCAATTAGTGTGGATCCGCTGATCGGTTAAGTTGCACAAGCTTTTCTGATCAGTGAGGATGATAAACTCTTTAACTTGCAAATATGCCCTCCATTGCTGAATAGCGAAGAGAATAGCCAAGTACTCCTTCTCATAGACTGACAAAGTTTGATTCTTTGGGCCTAGTGCTCAGCTAACATAGGCCAAAGGATGAGAATCTTGCATAAGGACAACACCAATACCCATATCACAAGCATCAGTTTCAACAACAAAAAATTTACCAAAATCTGGCAATGCAAGGACAGGAGCAGTGCACAGAGCTGTCTTGAGCGTTTGGAACGCAGTTTCTGCAGCAGGAGTCCAAATGAACAGGGTCCCCTTTTTTTAACAAATTTGTGAGAGGCTTGCAAATAATCCCATAGTTCTTGATAAACTTCCTATAATAACCTGTCCTGCCCAAAACACTCCTTAATTGCTTAACATTGACTAGCAAAGGCCATGTGGATAGAGGAGCAATTTTAGTTTGGTCAGTTGCCACCCCTTTGCCACTGACAGTGTGTCCCAGATAAATAATCTCTTGTTGCCCAAACACACACTTAGACAATTTCACCTGCCACTTGTGTTGATCTAGAATAGTCAACACTTGTCTGAGGTGATCAAGATGTTCTCTATAGCTTTTACTGTGCACAAGAATATCGTCAAAGAACACGACAACACACTTCCTTAACACAGGTGCCAAGGTATCCTTCATTGCTCGCTGGAAAGTGGCAGGGGCTCGTGTTAGCCCAAAAGACATAACTTTAAATTCAAATTGTCCATGATGCATTTGAAAAGCAGTTTTGTGTTCCTCTCCAGGAGCAAGCCTGATCTGGTGGTACCCTGCTCGGAGATCCAACTTAGATAACCAAGAGGAACCCACTAGCTCATCCAACAATTCATCAATGACAGGTAGGGGATATTTTCCTTTTTCAGTCAAGGCGTTTACCCTTCTGTAATCAAAAACCAATCTCCAGGTTTTGGGTGGAATTGCTCCCGCCACAACATCTTGTTGAACCACCTCATCTTCCTTTTTATTTACCAGGATAACCGATGAAGCAAAAGGGCTATTAATATACTGAATAACACCTTGTTCCAACAGTTCAGTTACCTGTCGTTCAATTTCTGTTTTTAACTCCGGTGCAAATCTATAAGGCCTGATAGCAACCGGTTGTGCTCCTGGCACTAATGGTATCGCATGGTCATAATGGCGACTAGGTGGCATACCCATAGGAGCCACACAAATAGAAGCAAATTGATCCAATATCGTCTGAATTTCTGTTGGAACTTGAATTTTCTCACTAGACACAGAGTAAACCTGCACAAAAGTGCACCGTAAGTCCGGAACAGGAGTCCCCCAAAAGGTGATCAATTTTCCTTGATAATTTACTTGCAACCATTGCTGTCCCCAATCCACTGCCATCTGTCCCAATGATGCCAACCAATCCAAGCCAAGAATGCCATCATACTCACCCAAGGACAAGAGTCTGAAATGTGTACTGAAAGATGCAGAATCGTATTGCCATTGACAGTCGGGTATGTGTGCAGTACTAAGTATATCCTCGCCATTAGCAACCTTCACTGACACTGGGCTCATGGAAGTAACACCTTCCAATGTACTTGTAAACTTCTCATGCAGGAACAAATGTGTAGTTCCTGAATCTATAAGCATGGAGTAACTTCGACCAGCAATCTTGATCTGTACTTGCATAGTTGCATTAGTCCGTTTTCTTCCAAGGCAGCAGAGAGACACATTATTTCAGAAGCACGTTCAACTACTTGACTTTCATCAGAACATTCTGACTGTAGCAATTCAATAATTTCTTGCACTATATGTAGTTGTACAGAACCAGAGCACTTGTGGTCTTTTCCCCACTTCTCTCCACATGTGAAACAAAGCCCTTTAACTCTGCTGTAGTTCCGCAACGCTGTCCACTTGTCTTCCACCATAGCTGATCGTGTCGGAGCAGTTGGTGGCTTGTCAGCAGCCCTATTCACCTGAGCAACTGGTGCTGCTTGAACAAATGGTCTGCGATAAGCTGCTGGCGAGTTGAGTGGTGTACTACCATCTCCCAATTCCTCATGAAGAAGAGCTAGCTGGTAAGCCTTGTCGAGATCTTCAGGCATCTGAATTGCTACCATCAGACGAACTTGTGGTTTAAGGCCATCCATAAAGCGTGTGACATAATACAAAGGATCAGGATGGTGACCATAAGCAGACAACTGGTCCATAAGCACAACAAACTCCTCCACATAACCTTCCACTGTTGATGTCTGGTTTATATGGAACATCTTCCGGAGCAATGTGGCGTGCTGGTTGCGGCCAAAACGCGCTTGCAGAGCCAAGCAAAAATCAGCCCAGGGTGTTGCAGGAAATTTGGTCTTGTACGATTCAAGCCACTTCATGGCTGCTCCTTCAAATCGCGCTGAAGCATATGATATCCACAGCGAGCTTGGCGTTCCCCAGAGGCCAAAGTACTCCTCGCAACGTGATTGCCAGAGACGACGATGAGCACCGTCGAAACGGGGCAATTCCACCCGCGGCCCCGGCGTGAAATGGTCAGTACAATCCAACAATAATTCCTCACCAGTTTTGTCCAGATAAGATGAGTTGGGGTCAGCTCGCGTACCTCTCGCTGGAGGTGGGATGTATGTCCCTGCCCTCCGGCTCTGAAAATCACCGTCGTGCCCTTGATGGCCGTCAGCACCCTCTGAATGACAAGGTGATTTGGACACCGATGGCGTGTATTCAGGTGTCCCGGCATTCAATTTCTCCAGCGCCTTGCGGATCTACGTCATGGCGTCGTCCACTTTTGTGTGGAGATCGCCGAACTTGGTCTCGTTGTCTCGAATCAGTTGCGTCATGGCGATCGATGCGGAGGCCTTGTAAGTGTTCACCCGCTCTTCGGCCACCTCCTTGGCCGAGATCCGCAACAGATCGAGGATCTTCTTCCCTTCCGCCGAGAGATCCTCCATCGCTCGTGCGTGTTGAAGCTGTCGATGCCTGGTATCGTGGTGATGCGTAGGAAGCGCCAGGATCCAAAGCTCTGAATACCAATTGTAAGATACCGACTACCTATCAAGCAACTAAGAGATCCAGTAAGAACAAGAGCTCGGTAATTAGAGTCGATCCCGTGGAATTGTTGCGGAATCGCAGATGTTCCTCCAACCTCCCTCACATCTGTAGCATATTACAAGGTAGGTGATCCAGATCAAATCTAGCCAATACAAGTCCTCCTATTCCTCCGCCCCCAACTCCTTGCCCACGCCACACCGGACTATGTAGATGATGTGATCAAAATGTCCAGTTCGCTCGATGCCAACCACGTTGGAGGGCCAGTTCGGACCGGCCCGTTAGCTCGATGGGCTGTGTTGTTGACGCTCTTATCGTGAGTGACGTAGCGCTGACACCGTGAGGCCCTGGCCGATCCCATCCGGTACCAATTAAATATACTGAACATTGTCGCCGAGATGTAAAATCGGATGCTCCCGGTCTTTCCGAGTCAGTCTCGGACACGGTTTCGCCCCTGACGTTCTACAAGCAAGCACTCTTTTGTTTTATTTTTTCTTGATCCCCGCGCGTGTGAGCTGGGCTCCTCGTGACGACGTTGTTGCCCTGCACATGCATTGGAGTTTGGATTCGTTTTTCTTTCCGGGTTGCAGCCGAACACGGCGCTGACGAACGGCTGCGTGTCTCCGGCGAAGACTTGAAATCTTCACCTGGTAACCAAACGCTAGGTTGTTCGGCTGATCCTTGAAACTATCGCTTGGTTTGCATACGTCATGCACGTGCATGCATCTTCTTCCTTCTATGTGCCTCCACGTTGCTTTGTACCTCAGCGACTCCGTACGTCGGCTGCTATTTGGTGATCCCGTGTGTTGATCCGGCGGTCACTACGATCATGTTCCCGCCGGCCAGCTGCTCGCTCAGCTGCCGTGAAGATTTGAAGATGACGCGCACTCTCGGCTTGGCTCGGATCAGAACAAGTCGCCGCATGACGGACTTCTTCCAAAATAAATCCGATCCTGTTGATACGGTCGGCGGACGCACACGAGAGTATTGTTGACGTAGGTTCGTGATATGTGGCGGCCGCTGTTGTCGATGTAGATTCATCGTAGTTGTTGTAGATTGGATCGGATCAGTGAGTATGATGTTGTCGTCAAGTCTCCGCACGCTAATCTGATATGTCGTCAAGTCTCCGCACGCTAATCTGATATGGTGAGTCACCGTCGTTGTTGTTGATAAAGATTGGGCCGCCGCAACCGTGAATCCAACATGCTGTTCTTCTCACAGACGGCGCCAATTGATGGTTGTAAATCCGGCAAATCTCTTGGTTAGTTACCTCGGGTTTTGTATAGTGAGAGAAGTATGGCGGCTGGTGGTTCCGGACGGCTGACAAGCAAGTATTTACCCAGATCCGGCCCCTCATTGGGAGGTAAAAACCTACTCCTGCTTGTCTGGTCTTGCATTGATGATGATTACATGGTGACCTTGATGACGATTGAGATGGCTAGGGCTAGATGCGCCGTTGTCTGTCTATTGTCTATTGTGGTGTAGTCTTGGCTAGATCTGTCTATCTGTTGGCTTGTCTTTTTGTCTACCCCTCCCTGTCTTTATATATGGAGACAGGGGGTTTTACATGAGAGTCCTAATAGACTACGAATAGGAGTCCTTATCGTGTCCTTCAACTTGTTTGCTTAGCAGCTTCTTGGTCTTCATTGGGCCACACAGTGGGCCTCCTCCTTATTATACGCCATAGTGGAGGTACCCGGTAGGTATACCCACGTCAGAGTCAGCATGCTCCGGGCCGCGGAGCTCGTGAAGCGCCCAAAGGGATTCTACCCCATCTTCCTCCACTGCGTCTCCGCTGGGCTGGTGCCTCCGTACTCACCTTTCCTGTAGGCGGCGCTGGAATTCTACCAGATCCAGCTCCTGCACCTTAATCCAAACTCCGTCATCATCCTCTGTATCTTCGCCTACCTCTGCGAGGCCTACCTGGGCGTGGAGCCCTCGCTGGCCCTCTTCCGGAGTTTCTACGCGCTCTGGTGCACCGCGGCCAATGAGCGGTTCGGGTGCGTCTCCTTCCGCATGGCGGACGGCATGGGGGGGCGTCTACATCCCCATGTTATGGAATGGTGACAGGTCCCTCACGGCGGTGGTGAAGAAGGTGGATGACTTCTGCCAGAAATGGTTCCTCATTGGTGTGGAGTCGCCATGCGCCTTTCTCGACATCCCGGAAGCGCCGCCTGTGAAGAACTCCCACTGGGGCAAGTCCGCCTTCAGCTGCACGAAGAGCGCGAACCTGGTGGGCCGCCTGCGCTATCTCCGGGAGGAGGGCCTCACGAGGGAGATGATCGTCTCGGACTTCGTGACGCACCGCATCGCTCCACTTCAGGCTCACAAGAAGCCAATGTGGATGTACGCGGGCCTCTCGGACCCGATGCGGACCTTGCGGCAACATCAAGGACGCCATCGACTTCGTCCAGTCCGTCCTCTTCATCAACCCGGAGGTGCCGACGGTGGACAAGTTTCCGCCCTCGTTGAGGCCTCTGCACCAGCTCCACATGGCCGAACTACTGGCCATCTTGGAGGGGATGCCTACGTTCACCCCAACAGGCCTGGCGGGGGAGAAGAGGGAGGAGGCCGCGCCTGTGGCGCAGGAGGCAGGGGCCAAGGAGTCGCCCTATGCTTCGGGAGCCGGGCCATGCTGCGAGGAGGCCATGACAGAGGCGACCTCGTGAAGGGCCAGGCCCTTCTCTGATGAGATCTTCGAGATCTCGTCAGGCAATGACGAGGCCTTAAGGGTGGCGCCTTCGTGCCCCGTGGAGGAGGAGGAGGACGAGGTGGCCGCGGCGGGGCGGCGAGAGCCCCGGTCCAAGGCAGCCGTCGACAGGCCTGTGCCGAGGTCGTCTGACGTCCCCTCCAAGAGGAAGGCCGAGGCGCCTCCGGAGGGGTCTGGCGCCAGGGCCAAGCCCTCGTGGCGCTCACCAGGCTTGGCGTGGGTGGACACCGGCGCCCAGCGAGCAAGGTAAGTATCAAAACCTCGATCTTGATTGCTTATTTCTTTGTCTTCCCCTCTTCAACCTTTTCTGAAGGTTTTCCTTGTTGATTGCTAGTGATCTGGTGCCTGCAAAGTGCCGCAAGCTTCGCAAGGCCGCAGACGTGAAGAAAGCCACGACGGAGACCGTGGCTGACGAGGCTGCCAGGCCTATGGAGACGGGCTCCACAGGTCCTACTGAGGAAATTCCTCAGGCAGAGGCGACAGCTCCGCCTATCGAGCAATCGATGCCTGAGGAGCAAGAGGAGAGAGTGCCTACTCCTCCTCGCGCCCCTACTCCGCCTCACACTCCGACGCCGCCTCAGGTGCCAACGCCACCTTGCGCGCTAACCCCGCCTCGCGCGGCAACCCCTCCCGCGCAGCAGGAGGCTGAGGCGGGCCAGGGCCAGCCTGGCGCTGGTGAGGAAGAGGGGGGAGCTCCTTCGCCGCCCTCGCCACGCCCCGCTGCAGGAGCAGAGCCGCCGCAGGAGATGGTGCACCAGGGCGGCGATGACGGCGAGAAGGATGCGGGAGCCCAGGAGAACGACTCGCCGCCCAACCCCCAAGCCCGCTCTGAGGTCCTGTTCTCCAAGCTCGATGCAGGAGTGGGGTCCTCCGCCTGCCGAGACCTAGTCCTCAGCGGCTGGGACAGGAGCAGGGGACGCCGCGACGCGCCTTCCGCCTGGTGCAGGAGTCGCTCGAGGGGCTGGAGGCCCACCTCGCCCTTGAAGATGCGCAGATCGCCCAGCAGCAGGGCGAGCTTGCGGAGGCGTGGGCATTCTTCCATGCTGAAGTGGAGGCTCGCCGTGAGGACGACTTGGCTCTGCAGATCAAGCGCGAGGAGGCGCTGCGCTTCGCCGAAGAGGTGCGCGATGGGGCCATTCGCGAGGCTGACGAGATCCTCGCACCCCTTCAGGCTGAGCGCGACGCGGCCGCGGAGCTCCTGGCCGAGGTGAGGGCGGAGCAGGAAGCCATGGAAGGCTCGCTGGCGCAAAAACACAACGAGCTCGCCCAGCCCGAGTGCCAGCTTTGCTCCGCCCATGAGGCCGAGCGAGCCTCTATAGAGGAAGCCCGGAAGGGCCTTGTCGTCCAGGAGCAGCAGTTGCTCTCCACTGAGAAGGAGGTGCGCCTGCGTGACGAGCAGCGGCAGTAGGCGAAGAACGAGCTCGCGACCAAGCGCGAGGAACTCGAGGCCCGGGAGAGCAGCTTGACCGATGCCCTCACCAAGCACGCCAAAGAAGTGGCCTCCCAACGGAAGATCATGGAGCGCTTCAGGGCATCCTTTGCCCAGAAGAAGGACGAGGCTGAGGAGGACCTCGCGTCTCGGCGGAAGAAGTTCTGCGCCGCTGTTGCTCACGACTACCGCGACAAGCTCGAGAAGCATGAGAGCCGCTTCAAGAGCAAGCACGCCGAGGACGCCAAACAGATCATTGAGCTCGAGAAGGCCAACACCAAGCTGGCGAGCCGCGTCCAACGTGCCGTGGAGGGTCGTCGTGAAGCAGAGGCAGCTCGCAAGGCGGCCACGTAGGACCTGAACTCCCTCATCAAGGATATGGAGGAGATGAACAAGCAGGTGGGTCCAGCGGTGCAACGCGCGGTGGAGGCTGCCGAGGGCGCCCATGCGGCTTGGGTGCTGACGCAGCATCGAGAGCGTATGTTCCAGTCCTTGGTGACTAGGGGCAACGAGCTCGCCGCCAAGCATGGCACAGAGGCGCATCACGCTGCTGCCTGGGGCCACGGCGATGCTACCATGTACCTGGTCTACTTCGACCAGCTCTTCACGGCGCTTGAGGGCCCTGCCGCCAAGCTCCGCGAGGTGATCGAGGCGGAAAGCCGCTAGCTCCTGGATGTGGTCGTCGACCGCATCTTTGCCAACCTCGAGCGCCTCATGCCTGGATTCGACTTTTCGACGGTGACCGAGCCTCTCAAGGGTGAATAAGGGTGGAAGATCTCCAACTCACTCCGCGGCCAAGTTGACGCCTTCTGGAGCCGCTTCAAGCGTGCTGAGGTGCCAGCCGATGAAGGCGAGGAGGCTTGCTCTGCATGCGCTGGAGAGGAGGGCTCCGAAGAGGAGGGCGCGGGCGAGGACTCCGCCTGAAGTTCTCTTGTATTTGTCATGCGCCTGGAGCACTTTGCATTCGAAAGACTTTTGTTTAGTCGATTTGAATCATGGTCTGTAATATACTCTTTAAGTATTTTAATTAAGCATGTGTGCCCCTCGAGAGGCTCTTTATCTTATTTTCATGTCTTTGTTCACTCTGCGTCGTTAGGACCCGTCTCTTTGCGCTATGACTCCGCCACTACGGTATGCTAGAGCAATGACTCAGCAAAGCCGGGGGGAGTTTAAGGCTTGGAGAGGTAAGAGACTTGAGTCGCGATGCTCAAGTGCCGCCCTTTGACGTACGAGCAGTCCATGAAGCGTAAGGGAAAACGAAGCGCTCGAGGGACTACGTGTGCTTGCGGAGGAGAAAAGGCTCTCGAGACATGGGTGCATGACTTAGTTTCTCGAGGTTGTTTGCCCTTTAGAGATTTTTCCCTGGCGAGGAGCTCCTCTTTAGGGGTTGAGCATTTTGCCTCCTCAGGCTTGGAGGGACACTTGTTCCCCGCGGATGTTAGAGAGGCAAACCCAAATGCGTGTGCATGGTAGTAGGAACTCATGCGCGCTTATAGGTTTCCTCAGGCGTTCCTCGCGAGGAGAGTAAGTACCAAGGTCCTTTGGAGAGATGCGTGTTTGTGGGAACTTTCCCTTTAGCCAGACCTCTGATCCGTTGGGTTTTGCAGTGCTGCTGGTGTGTCATCGAGGCACTGGCACCATTCTAGCCCCCTTTCGCGAGGTGCGCATGGGGAAGCATATAAGCGCACATTGAAAAACAATAATGCAGAAATAAAAACTCACCACCAAAATATTACATAGTGGCGCCGTAGCGCATAGTTCACTTAGTAACGAAATGTTTCATTATGCTTGGGTTTGCCAAGTTAATATACTTTTCATGTCGAGGCATGGCGACCACCCATCAGTGGAAGAGACTCTGTACGGCCTACGGTGGCTCGTTACAGGGACAACTCGGAGGGATGACCCTCAAGAGAAGCTTTTGTGAAGCTTGGAGGTGAGCCGTCCTCTAGAGACAAAAAAATGCTTGGAGGTGGAGTCGTAAGCTTCCTCTAGAGACAGATGGCACGCACGTGACAATGATCACGGGCGTGACTATGATCATGGGTAGAACTTTCGTAGATGCATGATGTTCCACGTGTTTGTGACGGGGATGCCGTCTTGAGTCTCGAGGCGAGCCGCGCCAGACCTGGCGATGTGGGTAACCTTGTAGGGACCTTCCCACATTGGTGACAGCTTCTGGAGGCCTTCCTTTGAGAGGATTCTCCTGAGGACGAGATCGCCAGCCTCCAGGGTGCACGAGCGCACGTGGCTGCTGTGGTAGCGTCGCAGGTCCTGCTGGTATTTTGCCGCGCTGAGGGCGTCGCGGCGGCGTAGTCCCTGGAGAAGCAGCAGGTCATCGTTGTGGAGGTCCTCTTGCTCGTCCTCATTGAAGGCAAGGACTCGTGGGGATCCATGCTTAATCTTTGTGGGGAGGACTGCTTCGGCTCCATAGACAAGGGCGAACGGTGTTTCTCCCATGGGCTTGGCCGGAGTTGTGCAGATGGAGCAGAGCACCAAAGGGAGCTCGTTGATCCAGCCCTTGTCGTGGCCCTTGAGGATGTTGAAGGTCCTGGTTTTTAAGTCCTTGAGGACTTCTGTGTTTGCTCGCTCGGCTTGGCCATTGCTCTGTGGGTGAGCCACCGAGGCGAAGCAGAGCTTGATGCCAAGTTTCTCGCAGTAAAACCTGAAGATGCCGCTGGTGAATTGCGAGCCATTGTCGGTGATGATGCGATTAGGCACTCCGAAGCGGCAGACCAGGCCTCTGATGAACTTCACTGCTGCACCTCCTGGGATGGTGCGCGTCGCGTCGACCTCGGGCCAATTGGTGAACATGTCGATGGCCACGAAGAGGTAGCGATAGCCCCCTTGCGACTTGGGGAATGGTCCCAAGATATCTAGCCCCCAGACCCCGAAGGGCCAGGAGAGCGGGATGGTCTGCAGCCCCAGCGCCGGTTGACGGATTTGCTTGGCGTGGAACTGGCAGCCCTCGCATGCTTGGATGATGTCGACTGCATCTTGAAGTGCTTGTGGCCAGTAGAATCCGCTCCTGAAGACTTAGCCTGCGAGGGTGCGGGCGCACGAGCGTTGGCCGCACTCCCCGATGTGGATGTCCCTTATCAGCCTTCTGCCTTCTTCAGGAGGGACGCATTTGAGTGCGATGCCATTTGGGCGCTTGCGGTAGAGATCTCCCTCGAGGATGTAGTAGGACTTCGCCTGTCGAGCTATTTGCTCTGCTTCGACGTCTTCGTTGGGGTGGATTCCCTTGGCGAGGTAGTCTTTGAACTCGTCGATCCAGCCTGTTTCTTGATGCGCCGCTGTGAGCAGTAGGCGCTCCCCTGTGTGAGGACCGCCATCGGGAGCCCCAGCTGCAGGAGGTGGTGGGAGCACTTCGTCTGTGCTTGCGACTATGGCCTCTTGAGGCTGTTTTATGGATGCCTTGACGAGTCTCTCTTCAAAGACGCCTGCCTGCAGAGCTTTCCTTCTTGATGCACGATTGGCGATGTCGTCAGCCTCTTGTTTCTCCTTCCTCAGTATGTGCATGAGCTCCATGCCCCTGAAGTGCTTCTCAAGCTTGCGGACCTCCTTCCTCGGGATGTGGTCGTCTTTAGACTTGTAGCTCTTGTTGGAGAAGTTGACGAGCAGCTGGTAGTCGCCCTTGACGAGTAGGTGCTTGACGCTTAGGGCGATGGCGGCCCGTAGGCCGGCGAGGAGGCCTTCGTACTCATCGATGTGGTTGGAGATCTTTTTGATTGCGAAGCACATCTGGACGACGTAGTAGAGCTTGTCGTCCTTGGGCGAGATCAAGACGACGCCAGCCCCGCCCTTGTGGCAGGCGAAGGCTCCATCGAATTTCACTGTCCAGTGGCTGGGCATCTTCTCTCCAGAGGGCTCTGTCTCCTCTCCTAGAGGCTCTTAAGGGGTTGGGTCAGACCATTCGGCGAAGAAGTCTGCCAGCGCTCTTCCTTTGATGACTCTTGTGGTATTGAAGCACAAATTGAATGACTGTACTCTATGTTCCATCCCGTGACACGATCTGTAGCATTGGGGTTGCATAGGATCTGCTCCAGGGGAAATGATGTGACCACCGTGATGGAATGGCCCTGGAAGTAGTGTCGCAGCTTCCTTGAGGCGATGAGGAGCGAAATGAGGAGCTTCTGCTGTATTGGGTACCGTTCCCGAGCGTCCCGTAGTACTGTACTGACGAAGTAGACGGTGTGCTCGACAAAGGTTGTCAGCTTAGGCGCAGGGTTGGCTGCCTGAGGAGGCTCTTCAGGGCCCTTGAGGAGATCGGCTTGTGGAGGCTCTTCAGGGCCCTTGGCGAGATCGGCATGTGGAGGCTCTTCAGGGCCCTTGGCGAGATCGGCTTGTGGAGGCTCTTCAGGGCCCTTTGCGAGATCGGCTTGTAGAGGCTCTTCAGGGTCCTTGGTGAGATAAGCTTGTGGAGGTGTCTCGGCAAGGGTGCTTGGGGCAGACTCGTCTTGTGGCTTTGGGCCTGGCGGTTAGTTTGTTGAGTCTGTCCCTTTGTCGAGCTCTTCGTCATGTGGCTTTGGACTTGGAGTAGTTGCACTCTTCTTGGGGAGGACTGGCTCTTCTCTTTCTACCACCAGGACGGCGCTGGCGGTCTGAGGAGTGGCTGAGAGATACAGCTTCAGATGTTCGCCTTGAAGGAGATATGCCCTAGAGGCAATTAATAAAGTGTATTCTTTATCACATCTCGTTTGTTCATGATAGGTTTTTGTGTCAAGCTATAACCGTATTAAGCGGAAACATTAATACGGGTGTGATGCGTAAACAACCAGGTCCCTAGTAGCCTCTACTAAGACTAGTTTCGTTGCGCGATTGATGATCGAGGTTTCCGATCATGGGGCATGGCGCCGGTCTGCAATAGGAGTCATATCGTTGGAGAACGATGTGATGGACATACCCAGATTTGGAGGACGTAGTCGTTACGCCTTTGACCGTGAGATCAACTCTTATTATTATTCCTGGAAGATCTTTTGATCGCACCAAACGTCGTATCTTATATAGTATAGCGATAACTTTTGTGTATCGGAAAGGAGAAGTTGAGACGAGGGGTCAAGAGCGGGATTTGCCAGTCCGCATAGCAGGATAGATACTCTCGGGCCCACTCGGTGAGATCATGTCTAATGAGCTTGCAAGCATGTGACTAGGTCACGGTGACATGAGATCATAGACGAGTAGAAAATAGCGTTTTGGGTAACGAGGTCAAGCTAGGTATGGAGATATCTATGATACGACACTCGGACACGCTAAGTATCGCTATGGCAACAGGTTTAAGACTTTGCGTTCAGGTTTGATAGATGAAAGGCATTCGTTATATCACAGGGATTAATTAATGGGGTCCAGGCCTACGAGTTAGTCGTTGATCATAGAGGAGTCTTGATCATACATGTTATTATATCAAACCGCTAGGGTAACACACTTAAGGGGTTTTGACAAGACAACCGGAAAGGAAAGAGATCACCGGGAATGTCCCGGGAGGGGTCCGATGGAGATCGGGCAGCGATGAAAGAGTTTTCGGAGCTAGAATAAATTATATATAATATGTCTGATATTAATTAGTGTAATTAATATGCAAATATGATTTTATATATTTATTTTCGAATTTATTTAGGCTGATTTCCCTAAATGGGCCTTATGGTCGAAAGAAGGCCCAAGAGGGGAAAATCCCCAAGGGGATTCAGTGGGGGGCATGGAGGCCGGCCTAGGTGGGCCAAATGGGGCCCACCAGGGCCGGCGCACCAGCCATGCCGCACCAGGCAATGTGGGGATAGTCCCACAATGCCTGGTGAGGAGGTTGGCTCCCCCTTGGGAGCCTATATAAGAAGGGGCACCCCTGGCTTTTTAATTCACCAATTAATTCCCGGATTCTCTCTCGATTTCGTGATTCCCTTTGTTGGAGTTGCGCCGAGTTGAGAGGGGGATCTCTTCCACCATAGCCCGCTGCTGGTGTTCCCGTCCAAGTCTTCTGCTGCTCGTCCTGGACTGGAGCTTCGGAGGTCGTCGTCTCCACCGTACGTGTGTGACGCCCTGCGAGGTGCGGCGCTAGCGGTACTCGGAGGTCTGCTTCCTCTACACGACCTTGAGGTCGGCTTCGTCGGTCTTCATCGACAACGTTTGTTCGGGAACGTAAGCCCGCTTTCAGTCTACAAGGGTATGTATTCCGATCTCCATTCGTATTACTATATCTGCATAGAATAGATCTTGGCATGCTTTTAGGATATCGTTGGTAAGAAATTTTTTGTTTTCTGCACACGATCCCCTTCAGTGGTATCAGAGCCGATCTATCGTAGATATAGCTGTACGCTGTTAGAACCCGTGTTCTGCACGGGGGCATCGTTCCTGTTATTTGCTACCCTCTAGCGTGCACTTGTTATTTGCCCGGACCGACTTTACGCGTACGCTTACGTGAGACTAGTTCCACTACTGACATACGGCTTGTACCGTATCTGTGGCTGGCGGGTGTCAGTTTCTCTCTCTTTAGTTGGTCTTCGCATTTTCAATGGAGGGCCCGAAAGGGATGCTTAAACATGCAATTATTGGATAATTGTTGTGGTCATAAGATTCGTAGGTATGAAGCGGTTCTATTTACGAAAGCCCCAAGCCACGTAAAATATGCAAAAGATAAAGTAGAAACGTCTAACTTTATTTTGCAGGGGCTATGTGATATGGTCAAGGTAGGTTTATTAAATTGTTTATAAACTGCGGGCGCCAAGAAGACCATGGCGCATTGGACTATATCACATTGCATTACATTTGACGTTTTTGTGTGCATCTTATATTATGTGATTGTATATACAGTATATATTAGTTACACGGCGGTAGTTATATAAGATGACCCCTTCAAAATACCACTAGTGTTCTCCCTCCAACACGCACCACCAAGAAAGTTCTACGTTATGAGGCAGGCCGTGATGATCGGGTGTCAGACATCTCGTCGTTCGCATACAGTGGGTGTAAGCCATGTTGCACAAGCGACAGTGTGGAGGTTTTTGGTGGCGAGCCTAGCATATGCAGATATGGCCTCGGAACAGGGAGACCGAAAGGTCGAGCACGAGTCACAAAATTGGTGTGGCGGACTTTTGTCTACTCTTGAAGTTGTGCCGCCGGCTCTGATGATGAGGGGTGGTGCAATGGATCGGGGTCGTGTAATCGCTTAAACGACCAGGAGGGATGTTCGTTTGAGTGGGAGTTATG
The DNA here is from genome assembly GCA_026929855.1 of Poa annua. NCBI lineage: Eukaryota > Viridiplantae > Streptophyta > Magnoliopsida > Poales > Poaceae > Poa > Poa annua. Next base: position 108,566,083 of record CM049426.1, read on the forward strand.
TTAGTTATTTTCTAAAAATACTATAACTCAAAATTATTATGAACAAAGTCTTATGTTTTTGCAAATTCCATTGTAGATGTCTCGCCCCTCGTTTAACCTAGGTATGTTCCTTGAGAAAGAAAAGCTTAAGACCAATGGGTCAAACTTCATGGCCTGGTTCTGCAACCTGAGGATCCTCCTCACTCCCCATAGGGTGGCCGACGTCATTGAGGCCACCATAGGTGGCCCTCCCGCAGATGAAGCCTCTGAGGATGAGAAGAAGGTCTTCCAAACCAGATCGGAGGATTCTACCCTTGTCCAGAGTGGCATGCTCTACGCCATGGAAGCCGACCTGCAGAAGCGCTTCGAGAAGATGATTGCCTTTGAGATTATTTATGATCTCAAGGCTGTCTTCGAGCCGCAGGCTAAGGCTGAGAGATATGAGGCTTCTGAGCTTTTCTTCTCGGCCAAGATGGAAGAGCATAACAGTGTGAGAGAGCATGCGGACAAGATGTCTGGCTACGTTCAACGCCTGAATGCTCTGGAATGCAAGATTCCCGATGAGCTGGCGATTGACAGGGTGTTGCAATCGTTGCCCCCTAGCTATAAAGGCTTCGTCATGAACTACAACATGCAGGGCATGGCTAAGTCCCTGGGTTAAGTGTTCGTGATGCTCAAGACTGCTGAGGTGGAGATTAAGAAGGAGCACATGCTGTTGATGGTCAGCAAGACCGTCGATTTTAAGAAATCCGGTGGCAAGGGAAAGCAGAGCTGGAAGTCCAGGAGGGAAGGCAAGATGAGTGCCAAGCCCAAGACTAACAGATCTGGTCCCAGAGCTAGCGTGGAGTGCTTCTACTGCAAGGGGAAAGGTCACTGGAAGCGCAACTGCCCCAAGTACCTGGAGGATAGGAAGTCTGGCAAGACGGTCGACAAAGAGCAAGCTATATTTGATATACATGTTATAGATATGTACCTTACATCCGCCCGGAGCAACACGTGGGTATTTGATACTGGTTCTGTTGCTCATATATGTAACTCTCTGGAGGAGTTACGGAATAGATGGCGGCTGGCGAAGGATGAGGTGAAGATGCGCGTCGGCAACGGATCGAGAGTCGACATGGTGGCTGTCGGCACGCTCCCTCTACATCTACCATCGGGATTAGTTTTGGTATTAAATAAGGGTTATTTTGTGCCATCCTTGAGTGTAAACATTACAAGTGGGTCTTGCCTGTTACAAGACGGTTATTCATTTAAATCAGTATCAAGCAGTTGTGCTATTTATATGAATGATATCTTTTATGTTGATGCTCCCGAGAATAACGGTTTATTCTTGTTGAATCTCGATCGTAGTACTCACATCCATAGCATAGAAGCCAAACAGATTAAGTGTAGTGATGATACCGCCATGTATATGTGGCATTGCTGTCTTGGTCATATTGGTGTAAAGCGCATGAAGCAACTCCACTCCGATGGACTTTTGGACTCGTTGGATTTCGGAACCCTCGATACATGCGAACCATGCCTTATGGGAAAAATAACCAAGACACCGTTCAAAGGTTTCATTGAACCGGCGTCAGATTTATTGGGGATCATACATACAGAAGTGTGTTGACCGATGAGCGTGTCGACACGCAATGGTTATCGTTACTTCGTCGCCTTCACTGATGACTTGAGTAGATACGGTTATATCTACTTGATGAAACACAAGTCTGAAACTTTTGAAAAGTTCAAAGAATTCCAGAGTGAAGTTGAGAATCAGCATAATAAGAAAATCAAACACCTCCGATCCGATCGTGGTGGCAAGTATTTGAGTTTTGAGTTTGGCACACATCTGAAGAGTTGTGGCATAGTACCCCAACTTACGCCAGCCGGAACACCGCAGCGTAACGGCGTGTCCGAGCGATGTAATCGTACTCTACTGGATAGTGTTCGATCTATGATGTCTCTTACCGATTTACCCGTGTCCTTCTGGGGTTATGCGTTAGAAACATCCGCATTCATTTTAAATAGGGCTCCGTCCAAATCCGTTGAAACGACACCGTACGAATTATGGTATAGCCAAAAGCCTAAGTTATCGTTTCTGAAGGTTTGGGATTGTGAGGCGTATGTTAAGAAACTACAGCCCGACAAACTCGAACCGAAGTCGGAGAAAGTCGTCTTTGTAGGATATCCGCGGGAAACCGTTGGGTACACCTTCTACAACCAAGGTGAGGGCAAAACTTTTGTCGCGAAGACCGATACCTTTCTAGAGAAGGAGTTTCTCGCGAAAGGAGTAAGTGGGAGGAAGGTAGACCTCGATGAGATCGTTAATCCTGAACTCGAGATTCCGAGTGGCGCAACGGAAGCAATTCCGGAAACGTCCTCCGTGGAAGGTGTGGGAGAAACTGTCGAGGAAAGTATTCGACCTCGTAGGTCTGGTAGATCTCGGATCGCACCAGAATGGTATGGCAACATGGTTTGCACCGTCATGTTAGTTGAACAAGATGAACCTACGAACTACAAGGAGGCGATGGCGAGTCTAGAGTCCGAGAAATGGCTTGAAGCCATGAAATCCGAAATAGGATCCATGTATGACAACAAAGTGTGGACTTTGATGGATATTCCCGAAGGGCGCAAGGCCGGCGAGAATAAATGGATCTTTAAGAAGAAGACTGATGCTGATGGTAATGTGACCGTCTATAAAGCTCAGCTTGTCGCAAAAGGTTTCCGACAAGTTCATGGGATTGACTACGATGAAACTTTTTCACCGGTAGCGATGCTTAAGTCTATTCGGATTTTGTTAGCAGTTGCTGCTTATTACGATTATGAAATCTGGCAGATGGACGTCAAAACAGCCTTCCTAAATGGAAACATTGAGGAAGAGTTGTACATGGTACAACCGGAAGGTTTTGTCGATCCAGGGAATGCTAACAAGGTATGCAAACTTCAGCGATCCATCTATAGATTGAAGCAGGCATCTCGGAGCTGGAATCTTCATTTTGATGAGGTAATCAAAGGTTTTCGATTTATCCAAAATTTGGAAGAGACCTGCATTTACAAGAAAATGAGTGCGAGCTCGGTTGTGTTCTTACCACTATATGTAGATGACATATTGCTGATTGGGAATGATGTCGAACTTCTGAATAGCGTGAAAGAATATTTAAACAGTAAATTTTCCATGAAGGACTTAGGAGAAGCTGCATACGTTTTAGGCATAAAAATCTATCGTGATAGATCAAAGCGCCTATTAGCGTTGAGTCAGAGTACTTATCTTGATAAAATACTGAAGCGTTTTGGTATGGAGAAGGCAAAGAAGGGTTCTCTGCCGGTTATCAAGAATAAGATATTGCGGAAGGCACAGTGTCCGGTAACGGAACTGGATAAGGCCGATATGACTAAACATCCTTATGCTTCAGCCATAGGATCGATCATGTATGCAATGTTGAGTACTAGACCGGATGTGGCATTAGCTCTAAGTTTGACAAGCCGGTTCCAGAGTAATCCTGAAATGGGCTGCGATGAAGAACTTGGCGTAACGGGTTACGTGGATGCAAGTTTCTGCTCAGACCCCGATGACTCTTAAGTCACAGACAGGTTATGTGTTCAAGGTGAATGGAGGCGCCGTGTGCTAGAGAAGTGGGAAGCAACCCATTGTCGCACAATGTACAATGCAGTCGGAGTACATTTCTGCTTGCGAAGCCGCGAATGAAGCTGTGTGGCTGAGGAAGTTTGTCATCGAACTTGGAGTGTTCCCGAGCGTGCAAGACCCCGTGATCCTCTTCTGCGACAATACGGGTGCCATTGCCAACGCCAAGGAGCCAAGGTCTCACTCCACCGTCAAACACATTCTCCGACGCTTCCATGTGATACGTCAGTACGTACAAGGAGGCGATGTGAAGATTTGCAAAGTGCATACGGATCTGAATGTGGCAGATCCGCTGACGAAGCCTCTCCCGCTTGATAAGCATGAAAAACACCAGTTAGCTATGGGTGTTAAGCTTTTACCAAGTTGTAATCTAGATTAATTTGTACTCTAGTGCAAGTGGGAGACTGAAGGAGATATGCCCTAGAGGCAATTAATACAGTGTATTCTTTATCATATCTCGTTTGTTCATAATAGGTTTTTGTGTCATGCTATAACCGTATTAAGCGGAAACATTAATACGGGTGTGATGCGTAAACAACCAGGTCCCTAGTAGCATCTACTAAGACTAGTTTCGTTGCGCGATTGATGATCGAGGTTTCCCGATCATGGGGCATGGCGCCGGTCGGCAATGGGAGTCATATCGTTGGAGAACGATGTGATGGACATACCTAGATTTGGAGGACGTAGTCGTTACGCCTTTGACCGTGAGATAAACTCTTATTGTTATTCCTGGAAGATACTTTGATCGCACCAAACGTCGTATCTTATATAGTATGACAATAACGGTGATACTTTTGGGTATCGGATAGGAGTCGTTGAGACAAGGGGTCAAGAGCGGGATTTGCCAGTCCGCATAGCAGGATAGATATTCTCGGGCCCATTCGGTGAGATCATGTCTAATGAGCTTGCAAGCATGTGACTAGGTCACGAAGACATGAGATCATAGACGAGTAGAAGATAGCGTTGTCGGTAACGAGGTCAAGCTAGGTATGGAGATATCTATGATACGACACTCGGACACGCTAAGTATCGCTATGGAAAAAGGTTTAAGACTTTGCGTTCAGGTTTGATAGATGAAAGTCATTCGTTATATCACAGGGATTAATTCATGGGGTCCAGGCCTACGAGTTAGTCGTTGATCATAGAGGAGTCTTGATCATACCTGTTATTATATCGAACCGCTAGGGTAACACACTTAAGGGGTTTCGACAAGACAACCAGAAAGGAAAGAGATCACCGGGAATGTCCTGGGATGGGTCCGATGGAGATCGGGCAGCGACGAAAGAGTTTTCGGAGCTAGAATAAATTATATATAATATGTTTGATATTAATTAGTGTAATTAATATGCAAATATGATTTATATATTTATTTTCGAATTTATTTAGGCTGATTTCCCTAAATGGGCCTTCTGGTCGAAAGAAGGCCCAAGTGGGGGAAAATCCCTAAGGGGATTCGGTGGGGGGCATGGAGGCCGGCCTAGGTGGGCCAAATGGGGCCCACCAGGGCCGGCGCACCAGCCATGCCGCACCAGGCAATGTGGGGATAGTCCCACATTGCCTGGGTAGGAGGTTGGCTCCCACCTGGGAGCCTTTATAAGAAGGGGCACACCTGGCCTTTTAATTCACCAATTAATTCCCGAATTCTCTCTCGATTTTGTGATTCCCTTTGTTGGAGTTGCGTAGAGTTGAGAGGGGGATCTGTTCCACCATAGCCCGCTGCCGCGCTGCTGGTGTTCCGGTCCAAGTCTTCCGCTGCTCGTCCTGGACTGGAGCTTCGGAGGCCGTCGTCTCCACCGTACGTGTGTGACGCCTTGCGAGGTGCTGCGCTAGCGGTACTCGGAGGTATGCTTCCTCTACACGACCTTGAGGTCGTCTTCGTCGGTCTTCATCGACAACGTTTGTGCGGGAACGTAATCCCACTTTCGGTCTACAAGGGTATGTATTCCGATCTCCGTTCGTACTACTATATCTGCATAGAATAGATCTTGGCATGCTTTTAGGATATCGTTGGTAGGAAATTTTCGTTATCTGCACACGATTGTAGCGTACCTGCACTTATAAATATGGCAGGTACCTGTGTATAGTGCAAACCCCTGGATCGATTCATTTGCACACAAAGTTTACGATGAATATCACAACATTGTATCAATATTATACGAATAATCCAGACTTAGTAAAAATAAATAGTTCGATACATCTTTGCATAGCTTATAGCTAGCTCAAAACAATATAGCAGCGGAAATAAATCTTCAATGAGCCTCCATCTTCATGATACGCCACAGGCGAAAACATGTTGGTGCAGACTCGAAACCCAAACGTAATCCTTACTCTTCGTCAGATATTTCTGCAACAAATAATAATTTGCAACAGAGTGGGTCAGATTCCATTAGAAATGGATCTGGCAAGTGACACTATGGTGCACACTTACTGGAAAAACTCTGTAGCCTATATGCATATTTGGCCGGTGGAGTTCAAGGCTATTTTGCATAAAGCCAATTTTATCCTATCACTTTATAAAAACAGTTTCAACATCATAGTTGGCAACACTGGCAAGTTCCAGTGGACCAAAAGATATCTCGTCCTTAGGTGTACTCTCAGGTGAAAACCCCCACATTCAATGGTCCTAAGTATAGTAAAAACTATCTTAGGTGAAAACCCCCATGAACATGGTCCTGAGTAGCCCACTGTTGTTTACTTATCAAAATTTTATTGAGAAATTAGAATGTTGGGATTCCTCCATGTTCCTTGATCAGCTGTAGTCTTTACTTGGAATACTTCTCCTTGCGTTCTTCACAATCTTCTCCATTCATTCCTCACATCCCTTTGTTCCTGGGTGGCCTTCCACAAGTGTGCTCTCAGGTGAAAACCCCCACGTTCATGATCCTAAGTATAGTAGAAACTATCTTAGGTGAAAACCCTCATGGACATGGTCCGAGTAGCCACTCAATATAAACCAAACAACCAATCCACCCAGATGATTCATTAACTTAGTGGATGTGCACTCCCAGGTGAAAATCCCCACATACTATGATCCTAAGTATAGTAAAGACTATCTCAGGTGAAAACCCTCATAGACATGGTCCTGAGTAGCCACTTAACATTTAAAAAAAAACCTTTCATCAATTGCATAGCATCAAAATCTACTAAGTCTTTTCATAGGTACCTAGACACAATGGAATAGGGAATTCTAAAGTCTTGAATAGCAAAATCTATTTAGCTCTACTCATGCATAGGAAAATAACTAAGTTATGCATAGAAAATACTTAGGAACTTTATGAGGTGTTCCACTTGCCTTGGCAACAAGAAGAATAGCAACAACAGCTGCAACAGTTGTCGTTTCCCTCTGAAATTTCTAACACATCAAACAAAACACACATAAACATACAAACCAAAATAACAATACAAAAATATGCTATGCATGATGTGCAAAATACTTAGAGAAAATACTAAGTCTATTCTTTAAGGTGATCGACAATTATCAACAACTCTTTGTAAATTGGATATTCACTATAGTGAGAGAGACAGACACCCGGCCAGCCACTTAAGTTGTGGAACATATCTCATGTACGTGGACATGTAAGGTTAGTTTCCAGGCCGCTTCATCTCACTATGCCGCTAGAATCCAACAAACTTCAAGATGGTAATAACATGATCAAAAATTGTTTTAAGTCAAGATTAGGAAAGATAGAAGAAAATGATGTAGATTATCTTCCAGGCTTCATCTCCAGACTTGTATTATTCTCCTTTGTGATGTCTTGATTGAATTCTTGGTAGACTTGAATAATCTTCAGACTTGATGATTTGTTTTTTGTATCACCTGAGCTGGTCTTGGATTTACTTAGTCTTCATGAAGTCTCAGAGAAGAAGAAAGGACAGATAGAAAGACTTAGAGAATAGAAGGGAGGCTGGCCTTCTTGAACTTCTTCTCACTTTTCTTCTAAGTGCTTGACATCTTGTGATGCTTACAGAGTCTGTTTTCTTCTAAGTTCTTCACTGGTCTTCTAGCTCCATGTTGAAAATCCTAAGTATCTAGTGCATAGCACTTTTTCCAAAATACTAAGTTGGAAATAATCCTAACTTAGAGAAAATGGGGAAGGAGTTTTCTTTATGGAAATATAATTACAAAATAAAATATGCTATGCAAGAAATGCCATTTTTAATCACAAGAAAGCATCAAATAGCTTTTTGTGATTTCTTTATAAATATGCATGAATTTATAAATGTAATTTAATTAATTTCTATTTTTTTTGGAAAATATAATAAAAGGAATAATTATAAGATTAAAGTTTTCTATGATTAAATTTTTATAACAAAAATTTATAAGTAGTGTTAATAGACAGAAAGCATTTAATTAAATTCATAGCAATTTGATTTAATCAAAATTAACATTTCTATTTATAGTTATGCTGAAAATACTCAAACTATTCAAATTAAGTATATAACTATGAATTCATTCAAATATTACTCAAAAATATTTTATAACAGAGGCATCACACTACAAATATTCTAAAGTCTCTAAAACAATTTTATTTGCAATTTTTGGAATTATAGATTTAAAGTTAGGACGAATATACTCAAATGTTCCATTTGAAATTAGAATATTTTAAACTTAGTCACATTTGAATTTTGGCAGATCTAAAATATTCTACATGTCGAGGGCTTTCCAAAAATATAAAGTTTGTTAAATTTGGATAAGTGGTTAAAAAGTTATGACAGATCTAAGTGGCGGGGGCTTTTCTGCAAAACTGCCAATTAAATCTAAATAAGAAATTCATTTTCCACGTGGCAGCTGACGAGGCATTGACTGGGCGCTGACTGGATCTGACGAGGCGCTGACGAGGCATGACGTGGCTTCCTCCCATTGGCTGGTACCGGTTCGGGTAAGTGAAACAAAGCGGGCCGCTGGATGGAGATCTAACGGTCCAGATCTAATGCCCCTACGCGAGCGGCGCTAGATTACCGGAAACTTCGCCGGCGACGTGCCCGTGGCGGCGACACGCACGGCAACGCACGTTCTACAAGATCTAAGAAGCTATGGGACGAATGGTTCATACCACGACGTGCAGGGGGACGATTCGATGTCTATGGCGAGGTGGCGGAGGTCGGAGCGTCTCGGTCTTTCTCCGATTGCTCGCCGGAGTTGTTGTTGGCGGCGGTGAGCTTCGGCCGGGGATGAATCGCTCGTTCTGGTGCACCAACAAATACGGGACCAAGTCAGGAAGATGCGCAGGGAGAAAATAAGAAGCAAGGAAGCGGAGAGTGGCCTGAGGCGATCTGTACTCGCCGGAAACTGAAGAAGACGGCGGCGGCAATGGAAGAACGGCGGTGGTGTTTGTGGACAGCCTGGGGGCGGTTTGAGCTCGGGTTTGGGTTGCGGAGAGAGGTGGCAGGGCTGGGTATTTATGGGGTGCTCGGGCACGGGATAAGGATCGTTTAAACCACCGAATCGATCTCGAGTTTGAGGTCAGTTCGGAGCCGAGAAATCCTCTGCCGGAGGTTGGGGATGATACGGCTTGTCAGATGTGGGTCCCACGTGACAGAGAGAGAGAGAGCGCGCGGTGCGGGCGGGAATGGAGTTGGGCCGCTGCTGGGCCAAGGCGAGTTGCGCGCGCGGGAGAGAAAGAAATGGGCCGCAGTGTCGGCTCGGCCGGTTCTTTTTTTTCTTTTTCTATTTCTTTTCTGAAATATTTCATAACTTTTGTTTTACAACTCCAAATGAACTCAAATAAGAATGTAAATTCTTGTAAAATTATTCTTTAACAAAGTAACTATTTGGAAGCACTTTGCAACATTTTAAAAATCAAAATTTTCAATTCTTTTAGAATTTGATAACAAAGGTGCAAATGCAATGAAATAATGCATGGTATGAATGCAATTTGAAAGTTTTAAATTTTTGTGAAATTTGGGATGTTACAACGATCCCCTTCACGCCTGTCCTTGGGGCTACCATGACTGGTGGGCTGGACAAGTACCTCTTCAAGTCGTCAAAGGCTTTTTCCGCTTTAGGCGTGCACTTGAAAGTGCCAGATCTCTTCATTATCTTGAAGAATGGCAGGGCTCTCTCGCCGAACTTGGAGATGAAGCGGCCCAAGCTGGCCATGCAGCCCGCTAGGCGCTGCATATCCTTGAGCCGGCGAGGAGGCTGCATTTCTTCTATAGCCTTGATCTTGTCAGGGTTTGACTCTATGCCGCAGTGGGACACGAGGAATCCGAGCAATTTGCCTAAAGGTACTCCAAATACGCACTTGGCGGGGTTGAGGTTGATGTTTACTTTCCACTGGATGGCGAAGGTTTCCTCGAGGTCCCTCAGGAGAGTGTCTCCCTCTCGAGACTTGACGACGGTGTCGTCGACATAAGCCTCTGAATTTCTGCCCATCTGCTCGCCAAGAGCTATCCTCATGAGCCTCTGGAAGGTGGCGCCAGCGTTCTTCAGGCCGAAGGGCATGCAGACATAGCAATACAGACCACAAGGGGTGAGGGAATGCCGTCTTCTCCTCGTCCTCTGTATCCATCTTGATCTAGTGATAACCAGAGAAGGCGTCAAGGAAACAGAGGAGGTCGCAGCCTGTAGTGGAGTCCACAATATGGTCGATCCTTGGCATGGGGTATGGGTCCATCGGGCAGGCCTTGTTGACATCAATGTAGTCAATGCAGAGACGGCCTCCTCCGGCGGGCTTTGGGATCACCACGTCTTTAGAGAGCCAAGTGGGTGCGTGACTTCGCGAACAACTTTTGCCGCTTTGAGGTTCTCTACTTCCTTGACGATGAAAGCTTGCTTCTCGGGGGCGTTCTTTCTTACTTTTTGCTTGACGGGGTGTGCGTTTGGACACACGGCTAAGTGGTTCTCAATCATCTCCCTCACTACACCGGATATGTCTGACGGAATCCATGCGAACATGTCAGAGTTTGCCCGGAGGAAGGCGACGAGCCCGCTTTCCTATTTGGGAGGCAGAGCAACGCCAATGGTGACGCTAGCCCCCGAGCCCTCAGCCCCCGAGCTGCTGGAGCTCAGGGAGACCTTCTTCGTGGAAGTTGGCTCCTGAGAGAACAACCTCTTCTTCTTCTTGAGCCTCTCGAGAGGCTCCATGTCCTCTTCAGCCGGAAAAGCCATGGCGGCCGTCTTGTAGGCGGTCTCGACAACGCGCATGGCATCCAGGATGTGACCATGGATGGCGATGGTACCTGCGCTGACGGGAATCTTGACCATGTTGTACGCATGATGCGTGACGGCCATGAACTTCGCGAGGGCGGGGTAGCCGAGGATGGCGTTGTACGGCAAGCCGATGTGCGCGACATCAAAGTCGATGAGCTCGGTGCGGTAGTTCTTCTGTGTTCTGAAGGTGACGGCGAGCCGGACTTGCCCCAGAGGCTCGATTGAGCCACTGGTGACCCCCGTGAAAGGCCTGGAGGGCATGAGCCACTCCTAAGGCACTTGAAGAGTCTCAAATGTCTCGACATAGATGACATTCAGGCCTGCACCACCATCGATGAGCGTCTTGGAGACGGTGATGTTGTTGATGGTGGGGAGCAGACCTGGGGGAGGGTGCCAACAGTCTTGGTGGACTTGCGGTGGTCTTGTGCATTGAAGGCGATGGTGTACTGCGACCACTTGAGGGGCCTGGAGATCTCGACGCTGGGGAGCGCGGTGTTGAGGTCACGGGCGAACTACTTGAACTGGTTGTTCAACTTGGAGCCTGAGCCCCGCCGAGGATGCAAGCCATAGCCCCTCTCGGGGCTTGGTAGAATCTGTCTTCCTTGCTAGGGAGGTTGTTGTTCTTCTCGGCGGCGTTGGCTTGAGTGCCTGATGGCCTCTGGTAGCCGCCTTTGCGTCCGCCTCCGCGGTAGCCGTGGCTTCCGCTGCCCTCTGCTTGTTCGCACTCTTTGCTCAGCCTCTTGAGGTCGAAGCAGGTCTCTGTAGAGTGATCGCGTCTGTTGTGGTAGACGCAGAATGGACGATTGTCCTCCTTCTTCTCGCCAGGCACTGGAGAGTCCCTGCAGGAGCCCTTGGCGTCTGGCTCTGCCGCGAGGACTGCGGTGGCCTTGCGCTTGGGCTCCTCCTTCTTCTTGTGGCTCTTGGACCCCTCAGAAGGGTCGTCCCCTCGCGAGCTCATCTTGATGAAGAGGAGTCCCTCTTCAACCTTGGCGCACTTGTGAACGGGAATCCGGCACCTAGAGGGGGGGGGGGGGTGAATAGGTGCTATTACAAATTTTAGGTCTTTTCAAATTTAGGCTCAACACAAAGGTAAATTCTCTAGATATGCAACTACGGTGAATTTACCTAAATGATAATCTAAGCAATAACAAGATAAACAAGCTAACAAGACAAGCAAGTAAGGGAGCAAAGATAAAGGGAACCGAGTGAAGCACGCGGAGACGAAGATGTAATCCCGAGTTCCACCCAAGGGTGTACGTCTCGTTTGGAGAGGTGTGCGCTACCACAACAGGTTAGCCGCAACGCCACAAAGGCTCACCTTCTTCTCCGATGAACTCAACCACAAAGGTTTCGAGTCCACCTTCCACTATTGATCCCCTTTTAGGGCGGAGATCGAATCCCTTACAAACGCTTGAGACACACACCCACAACTGAATTGGGGGCTCCCAAGAAGACCACAAAAGGTCAAGGACCACAAAAGGTCAAGGTAACACCAAGAGTACAACAATGGTGAACTAGGTTTTCCCACCGGAAACCCTAGCCACGAAATCCCCAAGTGAATGGGGGATAAATGCAAATCCCTTCGGTGAAGATGTAGATCTGGGCCTTCTCCTCCAATCCTCCAAAGATCAATGAATTTGGGTGGGGGGATTGGGAGATCTTGATGATTTGAGCTTTCAAGAATAGTAGGAGAGAGAAAATCTGAGAGCTCACTGTTCTTGAGTGAGTGAGGGGGTATTTATACTCCCCCTCAAAATCTGGCCGTTGGCTGTCTCGGGCACCCGGAAATTCCGGTTTAAGTAACACCCGGAAATTCCGGTCACCCTGAATATCCGGGTCTTTGAATATATCCGAGCCGAATTTCCGGTTGAGATCAGAACCAATTCTGAACTTGACTTAGCCGATTTTCTGAGGGTGACTCGGAATATCCGAGTCCTTGAAATTTCCGAGCTGAATTTCCGGTTGAGATCAGAACCACTTCTGAACTTGACTTAGCCGATTTTCTGAGGGTGACTCGGAATATCCGAGTCCTTGAAATTTCCGAGCTGAATTTCCGGTTGAGATCAGAACCACTTCTGAACTTGACTTAGCCGATTTTCTGAGGGTGACTCGGAATATCCGAGTCCTTGAAATTTCCGAGCTGAATTTCCGATTGAAGTCAGTACCACTTTCTGAACTTGACTTAGCCAATTTTCTGGGGTTGACTCGGAATATCCGAGTTGGGGAACCGGAATATCCGAGTCTGGGAAGAATTCCAGAAACTCTTTTTCTCTACAATTTGGCTTTAGGATTTGTGATATGAGTTTCACCCAAACTGAAATACTTAGCAATAGGATTAGTATATCATTGGTATTGTTAACTAACACACAAAACACTAGGGATTAAGAAATGTTCTTTCAATCTCCCCCTTTTGGTGTTAGATGACAATACCAAGATTTGCATAGAAACAAAAAGCAATATCATGTTTTTGACAGAAAATGGCTCCCCCTAAATAAATGCAAGCAACACAATATGACAAAGGATAGGAGCAATTTTATAACAACAAACACAAGATATCACAAAGGAGAAAAGAGACAAAATGTAAGATTATGGTAGCAATTGAGACTAGATAGATTTTCATACCTTGTGTATATAGAATATGAAGAGAATACCAACACAAGCAATTCGAAGTCTCAACCATAAGATAATGATAACATCAAACCATTGTCTCAATACATAGTTATCACATAATGAAATAAAAATAGTTCACAAATAACTTAAAACATGATAAATGGACACAAGCGCAAATAAATGGTAAACGCATAAGCTTGTGCCCGACCCTTTGCAAATCCCCGAAGAAGTCCTAGTAGAGCAACTTCTCCCCCTTTGGCATCGAAACGCCAAAAAGGAAGAAGAGCGATGCTACGTCCCATGGAAGTCTTCAGTCCGAGGGGGTCTCCTCATCATCATCATCACCATCATCATCCTCATCATCATCATCATCCTCTTCATACTCTTCAGACTCTGCCTCCTCATCATCATCTGCCTCCTCATCATCATAGTCATAGCCAGTGGTGTAAGAGCTGCCGCCAAGGTCCTGGTCAATCAGTGTCCACGGAGCCAAGGAACCCTGGTTCCCCTGAGCAAAGGTCAGGGGATCAGACAGAGCAGCAGGAGCAGGAGAGCCAGATGCATGGTGAAGGATCAAGTCTTGCTTGTATTCCAGCTGACGGCGATCCTTGTAGGCAGTGTATTGCTCTTTGCGGATGTCCACATTCATGCAAAGGATGTTGCGCTGGAACCAGTTCAGCTTCTTGACATGCGCATGAGTGGCAGGAACATGAGTATGAGCAGCAGCAGCCCTCCTAGCATCACCCATGAAAGATCCACCTGGAGCTGAGGTAGTAGAAGGCCTAGGATGGGGCTTGACCACAGTCTTCTTCACATAAAGCTTCTTGAAGTCATGTGGCTCCATATCACCATTGCTGAAGTTGTAGTCAGGGAACTTAAACTTGAGGAGCTTCATTGTGTAAGGAGCATAAGGAATAGAGACCTTGGTGGTCATAGCTTCATACATCTCATTGTAGATGTAATCCATCACATCTACACTCCAGTCTGCATCAGAACTAGAGTCCTCCACAATGCGGTTGGCGTGAAGGAGCAGGTTGCAGAGAGGGGTAACCACGTTGTCGTTGTTGCCACCACTCGGTGCAATGTTCTCACGCAGGATGCGCACAAGAACATCATACATTGGAAGCAAGTCACGAGAATTTCCAGGGGTGGCTCCCACACCATATAAGTGCGCAGTTTGCTTCTTGTTGAGCTTGTAGGGGGTGTGCATGCGAAAGCCTTGGGGATTGTCACCATCAAACCTGTAGCCCAGTACCTTGGCGAACTCCTCGAAGTTGGACTCACAGTATGATTCCCCAGTCATCCACTTCATAGTCTTCTTCGAGTCACCCTTGATCACTAGGGTGGCGAAGAATTGCATCACAAGCTGGGCGTTGTAGGGACAACGGGTGAGCACCAACCTCTCCAAGCCCATGGTCTTGACAATGTGGATAGCCTCAGCAAATGCGGCTTTCTTCTGCAGAGATGCAAAATCAAACGGGTGCATGGGTCGAATGGGCTTCGACAGAGAGAGATAGAGATCCACGAATATGTGCTCTTGCGCTTGGCAGCAATAGCTGCGATCAGCGAGAGAGTTGTCTCTTGGGCTAAGGTACTAGTCCCCCTATCTCAGCTGAGAATAATCCACTGAGTTCATCTTGGAGTAGTCCTGACGTTGGGGATTAGGGGCATTCTTCCTCTTCTTGGATGAAGGCTTGCTGACAACAGCTTTCTTCGGCCTTTGAATTGCAGGACCCTTTCCCTTGTTGACTGGGTTCTTGTGGACAGGTGCTCTTCCTGTGTTCCTTGATGCCCCAGCGGACGGACTCCCACCAGAACCTGTGAATTTGAGCATAGTGGGTAGCATAATGTAAGTGCACACGAGTCAGGAGATAATACACACATTAGGTAGGCATTTGATGAATCATATGTAGTTAAACATGAGTTAATCTTAAAACTGCAGTGTTTGACTCGGAAATTCCGATTCAGACATGACCGGAAATTCCGGGGGACCAGAAATTCCGAGTCAGACTGAGTCGGAAATTCCGAGTCAGACAGAAACAGTGCAGATCTGAGATTGACTCGGTCTAAAACTAGATCGATCCAACATAATGCAAACCTAATGTATGTAGATAGCAGGGAATAGTGCTAGGAACAATCTCTACCAAGCAATGTTGAAACAAATAACTCCACATCAAGATCCAAGTGCAAGCACATGAGGAAGAAGAAAAGTGAAGTTACCCTCATCCATTGAGGCCGTTGCTTGGAGGAGTGAGTTCCCGGGGCGGAGGAGGAGCAGATCCGGCCGAGAAAGAGGTTCCCGGCGGTCGGAGTGCTCCGGAGGGACCTTGGAGCAGCAGGGGCGGCGGCTGGAGGAGAGGGAGGTCGGGGGTGGAAGAAGGGCACTAATGAGCCCTTCACCCCGAGCATGCCCTTATATTTTTGGACAAACCGCCCGACCGGATATTCCGAGTGTAACTTACACCGGAAATTCCGAGTCATCGGATATTCCGAGTGTAACTTACACCGGAAATTCCGAGTCACCGGATATTCCGATTCATAAATGAACCGGATATTCCGACCTGCTGAACCAAAATCCCAGTTTTCAAATGGATGACTTGTGTGCAATAGAGAGAAATGTTTTCAGGGGTAAGTAGGCTTGGGATAGATTTCCAAACTGTTATTGGTACACCATACTCAACTCACAACTACCAAATCGAAACATAAAGCGCCAAGTTGAGTAGGTTTCCCACATGCATGAAAAGGAGGGCCAATAGCAACAATAAGCTCCAAATAAAATCAACTCTTCAAGGAGAAGAGGTCAGTGGCCGAGGCCACCATCTAGGAGTGTATGGCATGTTACCGCGAAGATGTATCTTGGGTACATAACCAATACTCGTCGTTTTAGCTCATTAGTCATAAGAATGAATATGGAGATAAAAGAACACTTGCTATCGGTATAATGGGGGGAGGGATGGTCCAATGTATTAGGACCACACTCCCCCTATTTCCATGCCTACATCTAAACAAGATAAGATGCAATTACGCCCTAGGTGAGTGTGCAAGCGATCAAGCTAAGGACCTCGAATCAATGATATTTAGCTCATTCCTCAAAAAGCAAAACCTTCCTTCCTCAAGGGGCTTCGTGAAGATATCCGCCAATTGATCCCTTGTGCCCACATATGATAAGTCAATGTCTTCTCGGGCCACATGATCTCTTATGAAATGATGGCGGATCTCAATATGCTTGGTTCTTGAATGTTGCACCAGGTTGTAAGCAATCTTGATGGCACTTTCGTTGTCACATAGAAGAGGCACTTCGTCGCAATCGACTCCGTACTCCTTTAAAGTTTGCCTCATCCATAGCAACTGAGTGCAACAACTTGCGGCGGCAACATACTCGGCTTCGGCGGTGGAGAGATATATACAATTTTTCTTCATAGAAGACCAACTCACCAAGGATCTCCCAATAAATTGACAAGCGCCGGAGGTTGACTTCCTATCATCATGATCTCCCGCCCAATCGGAATCCGTGAACCCACATAATGAGAAATGTGCATCCTTGGGATACCACAATCCATAGGTTGGGGTATAAGCCAAATATCTAAAGATTCTCTTGACCGCCATATCATGGCTTTCTTTAGGAGCCGCATGATATCTTGCACACACTCCTACGGCTAGCACTATATCCGGTCTAGATGCACAAAGGTAGAGAAGAGATCCAATCATGGAGCGGTATACCTTTTGATCCACATCCTTACCCTTGGGGTTGAGCTCAAGGTGGCATTTGGTTTGCATTGGGGTAGAGGCACCCTTGAGCTCAAGCAACCCGTACTTCTTGAGCATGTCTTGAATGTACTTGGCTTGGTTGATGAATGTCCCTTCCTTCAATTGTTTGATCTCAAATCCAAGGAAGAACTTCATCTCACCCATCATAGACATCTCAAACCTGTCAGTCATAAGCTTGGAGAATTCTTCGTTAAATGCTTTGTTAGTAGATCCAAATATAATGTCATCCACATATAATTGACAAATGAAAAGCTCTCCATTAACTTTCTTAGTGAAAAGGGTGGGGTCGATTTCCCCAACTTGAAATCCACGGTCTACAAGTAGTTCTCTAAGGTGCTCGTACCACGCTCATGGGGCTTGCTTAAGGCCATAGAGTGCCTTATCCAACTTGTAGACATGGTTCGGATACTTGAGGTCCTCGAACCCCGGAGGTTGCTTAACATAAACAAGTTCATTTAGTGGACCATTCAGAAAAGCGGATTTAACATCCATTTGTTGCAACTTAAAGTTATGATGAGAAGCATAGGCAAGAAGAATACGAATTGACTCAAGTCGAGCCACGGGCGCGTAGGTTTCTCCAAAGTCAATGCCTTCAATTTGGGAGTAACCTTGAGCCACCAATCTTGCCTTGTTCCTTATCACCATGCCATGTTCATCTTGCTTGTTCTTGAAGATCTACTTGGTGCCGATAACATTGCGGCAATCTTTGGGTCTTTCCACCAACTTCCACACTTTGTTGCGCTCGAAGTTGTTGAGCTCTTCATGCATAGCATCAAGCCAATCTTTATCTTCAAGAGCTTCAAAGACCTTCTTGGGTTCCACCATGGAGATGTGAGCTTGATGTTCACTAAAGCTTACGAGTTGTCTTCGGGTAGAGACCTTGCTTCTCACATCACCAAGCACCTTGTCAAGAGATAGAGCTCTTAATTCTTGTGAGGTGCCAACCCTATTCAAGCGGCGGATCTCGATTTCCCTCCGAGTGGTGGGAGGAATCGCTTGATCATCTTGATCATTCATGTCTCCGCCTTGACTGAATTGATGGCCTTGATCAACCATTGGAGTGGTGTCCATTGGTGAGGGAGAGGGTTGATCTTGGCCTTGCGAACTGCCACCGGGAATGTCAGCAGGACCGGATATTCCGGGTTCATGGACCGGAAATTCCGAACCACCGGAATTTCCGACTCCAGCTTGAACCGGATTTTCCGGTCATCCGGAAATTCCAGGAGCAGCTGTAGAATCTTGTGCTTCTTCTTGGCTAGGCGTATTGGGCACGGTGTTGTCGATGGGTGTTTCTTGTGTTGGGGTGGTCACCACTTGTGAAGAACTTGATCCTTGTTGATCAACCTCATAATAGAGTTCAACGTGGCGGTGGACTCCCAACCCCATTCTTCGGATAGCATTTTGAGGTTCATCATCACCTACAACGGAAACACCACTTTGCTCCACGAGGGATCCGTCATTCTCCTCGAACACCACACTACAAGTTTCTATGATTATGCGCGAGGCCTTATCATAGACTCTATAAGTGTGGGATTCGGATCCGTAGCCCACAAATGTCCCTTCAAGAGACTTAGAATCAAACTTGCCCAAACGAACACCTTTGATGAGATAGAAACACTTACAACCAAATACTCGGAAGTATGAGATATTGGGCTTGTTCCCGGTAAGGACTTCATAAGGTGTCTTCATGAGTCCTTTGCAAAAGAAGAGCCGGTTGGATGAATGGCAAACGGTGTTGACGGCTTCGGCCCAAAAGTTGTGAGCGGACTTGAACTCGGCCATCATCGACCTTGCCATCTCAATAAGTGTGCGGTTCTTCCTTTCGGCTACACCATTTTGTTGGGGAGTATAAGCAGCCGAATATTGATGACGAATCCCTTCTTCACTAAGGAACTCGTTTAAGGTGTAGTTCTTGAACTCGGACCCATTGTCACTTCTAATCACCAAGATAGGGACATTGTGTTGACGTTGAGCTTCATTGGAGAAGTCGATGATAGTTTGTTGAGTCTCCATCTTCGTCTTGAAGAAGAAAACCCATGTGTATCTTGAAAAGTCATCAACAATAACCAAGCAATATTTCTTGCCACCAAGACTAGCTTCCGGAATGGGACCAAAGAGGTCAACATGGAGAAGGTCCAAAACCCTTTTTGAAGAAATGATAGTCTTGCTTGGATGGTAGATGTCATGAATTTTTCCTTCAACACACGCCCTACACATTCGATCCTTCGAGAAAGAAACATGGTCTTTTAGTCCTAGGATATGGCCACCCTTGTGGAGACTTTGCAAAGTCCTCATGTTGACATGGGCTAGTCGGCGATGCCATAGCCAACCCAAGTCCGCCTTTGCGAATAGGCACATTGTATGGGAAGTGGTGACTCCGGAGAAGTCAACCACATAGAGCCCATTCTCAATGTACCCAACGAAAGACACATTGAGAGACTTGCTCCGCAAGAGAATGACCATTTCCTTTTCGAAGCCCAAACAAGTTAAGGAATGGATGGAGAACAAGTTGAAACCTAGGGACTCGACAAGCAAGACATTCACAAGTGTGATGTCCGGTGCCACTACCACCTTGCCGAGTCCTATTACCTTAGACTTAGAATTATCACCATATGTAACGATCATTTGATCATCATTGGGCTTCAACTCCGTTACAATATCCTTGCTTCCGGCCATATGACTAGTGCACCCACTATCAATTATCCATTTCGATCCTCCAGAAGCAAGGCCCTACACACAATCAATTCTTTGGTTTAGGTACCCATTTTGCAATGGGTGCATTTTGGTTAGCAACAAGGGTCTTTGGAACCCAAATAGCATATTCAATGTAACCATCAAAAGGACCAATGTATCTAGCATAGACATCCCCATAATAATCAACATATAAAGCATAGTTGGGGTTAGATATGCCCGCAAAGTCATTACGAGTGGGAGTGCCCCTTGTGGCATTTCCACTCGCAATGTCATCCTTCTTGGCTTGTGCGGACTTGGTCTTCTTCTTGATCTTCTTCTTCTCCTTAGCAACATAGACTAGACCTTCCTTACCCTTGTGGGGCACTCGCTCATGAAGAGGAGTAGTGAGTGTCCCCTTACCTTTATCAAGAGAGGTCTTGGGCTTGGTTGCCATGGAAGGAACAAACACAACCCTAGCAATATCCTTGACAACATTTGCATTAGCATTCAAAGGAGTAGAGGTGCTAGGTTTCTCAAGAGTAGATATCCGAGATTGAAGTTGATCACGAGACTTGAGAAGACGTTCGTGATCACTTGTCAACACCTTGTGAGCATTGTCAAGTGACTCGAAGTCTTCGCAAAGTCTAGCATGAGCAACTACAAGCTCGGACTTTTAATTTTTCACAATTTTACATTTAGCAAAGTAGAGATCACGATCCTTAGTGATCTTAGCAAGTTGCTCCTTAAGGAGAGCATGAGCTTCTTGTTCATCTTCGAGAGAGGATTGGAGAGACACCTTAGCGTGTGCATCCTCTCTCTCAATCTCACCTTTTAATTCAAGCTCATCCTCAAGCTCACCTATACGACTCATGATTGAGCCAAAGTGTTTCTTTCCTTCTCCTTGCAAGTTTGTCATGAATTTATCAAAAGCAATGATTTCTTCCTTGACTTCTAAGCTCATAGCATCATCAATGTCATGTGATATGGAGTTGGGGGATAATATTACCTCGGATGTCTTTGCCACAAGACATCTTGCATTCTTGACGATGGGGCTCTCGTTTGGTGAGGAGAAGAGTGACGGAGGTGTGGAAGAAATGGCTAGTGCGGCCACTTGCGTTGAAGTATCCTCCTTGTCACTATCTTCATCATCGGTGGGATATTGCTCTTGAGTCACCAAGACAATCTTTTGGTTCTTCTTGAAGAACGGCTTCTTCATGGGCATGGGCCCCTTGCCCTTCGTCTTGGCCACGAGCCTCCCACCATGATCCTCTCTTCTCTCCCATGGTCCATCGGCAACAAAGTGGCTCTTGTCATCGCAGTTATAGCAAAGCCTCACTTTGTTGAATGGCTTTCCTCCGTTGGGGGGAAACTTCTTGTCAATCCTTGCTTTGGCCCTTCCGGGGTTCTTCCAAAAGGTTCTTGCCGCAAGACCCATGTGTTGAGTGAGAGTGCTTGAGAGAGCTTCACTAGATAGCTCGACTTGATCATCACACTCCTCTTCATCCTCTTCTTCAACGGTGGCCTTCAAAGCAATTGAGGCATGCTTGTGCATCCCTATGGCTCTAGCTCTTGCATCTTGTGCAATCTTGGAGGCCACCTTGTATGCGGTCATCTCTTGCATAACTTCATTGGATGTCATCTTTGCGAAGTCATGTCTCCCTTGGAGTGTCTTCAAATCTGTTTCCTCAAAGGGCAAGAGAGCGGTCACAAAATTCCTCTTGATCCAAGCATCATTAATGTACACCGCCCCGAGGTTCTTGAAGGAGTTGGCAACCAAAACCAACCTCCGGTACATGTCCTCGTGGCTTTCTCCATCCAACTTGTAGAACCCTTCCACCTCATTGCATAAGGCATCATACCAGTTCTTCTTCATGCTCTCATTCCCGACGAAGATGTCAGAAAGAGCATTCCAAACTTCCTTGGCGGTGGAGAATTGTTGAATGAGCGCCATGTACTTCTCTCCAACGGCCATTTGGAGTTGATGAAGAGCGGTGGCGTTGAGTTGGCTATCAACCACCTCTCTTCTTGTCAAGTTGGTTGGATCATGGGGCTTGTACCATTCTTCAATGATACGCCAAAGCTCAATGGAGGCACTACATAGATGAGACTCATTAGAAATTCCCATTGAGAGAAATGAGTAGGTTTAAGCTTAGGAGGATCACTTCTAAAGTTTACATGAGGGTGAGGGATAGGAGGGTTAGGAGAGTAATTATGGTTGACATTATGAAATTCCTCTCCTTTGGGGGTGTTAGAGGAGCTAGGTGATTCATCCTTTTCCGCCTTCCCGAGGGGAACACTTGAGGTAACATATTTGGACCCATCCGAAGATGACTCCTTAGAGTTCCCCGCATGTTCCTTAGGAGGAGGAGAGGGAGAAGTAGCCTCGGGCTCCTTAGACTTCAAGAGTGCCATGAGCATCTCATTCATCTTGAGGAGTTGGGCCTCCAAGGACGATCTCATATCAATAAGATCGGCCATGGTTGCCCTTTGGCTAACGCCTCCTTCTCCGCCTCTAATTTTTCACGGGCGGCCCTCTCGGCATTGGATTCCGTCATCGTTGCACTTAGGCGGTTAAGCCCTTAAAAGTGAACCTGGCTCTGATACCAATTGAACGGGAATCCGGCACCTAGAGGGGGGGGGGGGGGGGTGAATAGGTGCTATTACAAATTTTAGGTCTTTTCAAATTTAGGCTCAACACAAAGGTAAATTCTCTAGATATGCAACTACGGTGAATTTACCTAAATGATAATCTAAGCAATAACAAGATAAACAAGCTAACAAGACAAGCAAGTAAGGGAGCAAAGATAAAGGGAACCGAGTGAAGCACGCGGAGACGAAGATGTAATCCCGAGTTCCACCCAAGGGTGTACGTCTCGTTTGGAGAGGTGTGCGCTACCACAACAGGTTAGCCGCAACGCCACAAAGGCTCACCTTCTTCTCCGATGAACTCAACCACAAAGGTTTCGAGTCCACCTTCCACTATTGATCCCCTTTTAGGGCGGAGATCGAATCCCTTACAAACGCTTGAGACACACACCCACAACTGAATTGGGGGCTCCCAAGAAGACCACAAAAGGTCAAGGACCACAAAAGGTCAAGGTAACACCAAGAGTACAACAATGGTGAACTAGGTTTTCCCACCGGAAACCCTAGCCACGAAATCCCCAAGTGAATGGGGGATAAATGCAAATCCCTTCGGTGAAGATGTAGATCTGGGCCTTCTCCTCCAATCCTCCAAAGATCAATGAATTTGGGTGGGGGGATTGGGAGATCTTGATGATTTGAGCTTTCAAGAATAGTAGGAGAGAGAAAATCTGAGAGCTCACTGTTCTTGAGTGAGTGAGGGGGTATTTATACTCCCCCTCAAAATCTGGCCGTTGGCTGTCTCGGGCACCCGGAAATTCCGGTTTAAGTAACACCCGGAAATTCCGGTCACCCTGAATATCCGGGTCTTTGAATATATCCGAGCCGAATTTCCGGTTGAGATCAGAACCAATTCTGAACTTGACTTAGCCGATTTTCTGAGGGTGACTCGGAATATCCGAGTCCTTGAAATTTCCGAGCTGAATTTCCGGTTGAGATCAGAACCACTTCTGAACTTGACTTAGCCGATTTTCTGAGGGTGACTCGGAATATCCGAGTCCTTGAAATTTCCGAGCTGAATTTCCGGTTGAGATCAGAACCACTTCTGAACTTGACTTAGCCGATTTTCTGAGGGTGACTCGGAATATCCGAGTCCTTGAAATTTCCGAGCTGAATTTCCGATTGAAGTCAGTACCACTTTCTGAACTTGACTTAGCCAATTTTCTGGGGTTGAATCGGAATATCCGAGTTGGGGAACCGGAATATCCGAGTCTGGGAAGAATTCCAGAAACTCTTTTTCTCTACAATTTGGCTTTAGGATTTGTGATATGAGTTTCACCCAAACTGAAATACTTAACAATAGGATTAGTATATCATTGGAATTGTTAACTAATACACAAAACACTAGGGAATTAAGAAATGTTCTTTCAACTTGTCAGCTAGGTCGAACAACTTCACCACGGAGGTGAGCTTGTCGTGGATGCCCAGCTTCTCGAGCATCCTGCGGTTCCTGACACCCTCGCGGAAGGCGGCGATGACCTGGGTGTCAGGGATGTTCGGGATTTTGTTGCGCACTTGGCTGAAGCGCTGGATGTACGTGCGGAGGATCTCGTCCTTCTTCTGCATCACAGCGCGAAGGTCGTTGTGGGTGAGCACACGCTCGTACGTGCCCTTGAAGTTGGCGACGAACTGCTTGTAGAGCTCCTCCCACGAGCTAACAGAGTCCTCAGGCAAGTTCAGGAGCCACGACAGCGCGGAATCGCGATGCGTGTGGGAGAACCAGCTGGCCACGACCTTGTCATCTCCTCCTGTAGCTTGAATGGAGGTGTTGTAGAGCTACAGGAACTCGATGGGGTTGCTGGAGTCGTCGTAGCCCTTGGGGAGAGCTGGCCTGAACTTGTGAGGCCAGACCACGCAGCGCAGAGCACGGGTGAAAGCCATGCAGCCCGTGGCGTACATGGCGATCCCGATCTGGAGAGCCCCGCGGTTCTGATGGCCCACCTGGCCAATCGTCTCCACGAGGCGGTTCTGGAGAGTCTCGTTGGCGCTCCATCCCCATGCGTGCGTCTGGTGAGGTGCGCTGCACGATTTGGCAGTCACGCGGCGAGGATGCGTGGAAGACAACTCTTTGCGCCGTGGTCGGAGCGGGTCCCGGAGGAGGCGGAGGCGCGTCATGTGCAGCCGTTCCCGTGAGAGAGGTGCACAATCGACCGCGACGGTGCGGGGCGCGTCGTGGCAATGCCGACGAGGTGGTTGAGGCGTTCCAGCCACTAGTCGTGAGCCTCTGGAGTAGGCCAGTAGCGGAGTAGTTCTTGTGCCATGAGCAGAGCGGTGTGCGGACCGGGCTCTGCGCGTCATTGGAAGGAGCCGCTTGGGCGTCGCGACGGGTGCGAGGACTCGGCGTCGTCTTGGTGCTCGGAGCGATCCTCCTTGTCGCGCTCGGCCTCGCTCTCGGGCTCCTCCACGTGCGGGCCGGTGTTGGCGCGCTCCTCTCGGTGGGGCCGACCTCGACGGCCGTGAGTGGTGGTGGCGCCGGGCGCGGTGTGAAATCCTCCAGGTGCGCGCTTGTTAGTGCGGGCGGCGCGTGTGCCGTGGGTGTCCGTCATGTCGCGGAGGCGGCTCGAAGGTTGCAGATGAACCTCAATCCCCAACCTGGCGCGCCAAATGTCGGAGAGTGACTCCCACGGAACAGGGATAGTCACACCCTGAAGAGAATGTTCGAAGGGAGACTGAACGCGGAGGTCAAACAACCATCGAGAGGCACGGCGACGATGCTCGTAGAGCCTGAAGAGGAGCAACACGACAGAGAAAGACACCATCCCGTACCTAGGTTCACGACCCTCAGGAGGAGGTAACACCACCAGTCCTGCTTGTCTGTATTGCACTGCAGAGGTTACAGTACAATGAGATTGCCGAGGGCTCTCTTTTGGTAGTGCGGTGCTTGAAGAGCGAAGTAGTCCTTCTTCTTCCTCTAACTGATTCGCTATACTATGCGCTTGACTATGGTTCAAGGGCGTGAATGAGCGATCCCTTGCTACGGAGGTGCTCCTGCTCTTTTTATAGGCGCCCTGGGCCTCATCGTTGCACTTTATGCAGAGGATGGGTTCCCACATGGAAGTGGCGTGAAGGAGTGGAGTTCACCGCCGCAGAATTGTCCATGGACTCGGTCCATCCGTGCAAAAGCCAGCCGTGTGGCCGACAATCCACCGTCCGCGCAGACCAGCCAGCCGGCGCTGTAGAGATCGTGGCGGAGCCCACGATAACATTTCCCTTGGAGCGTTGCGCGTCCAGCTGCTTTATCACCAAAGAGGAAAGCTTCGTAGTCCCGCTCTAGCGGCGCAACTTTGTTGACTCCTTTAATCACCAGAATGGCAACTGCGGCGCCCGCGTCACTGTCAGCAGGCGCGCGCGTCACTCTGCGGCTACTGCAGAGTCCATGTGCGTCTTGCAGTGGTTACTTCACAGCGAAGTGTCTCCTCAGGGCCTTGGTGGCCTTGTGGAGGGATTTGCGTTGACTTCTCTCCAAGCGGGTGGAGCCTTGTGGAGTCTCTTGAAGCGAGGGTGTCCTCTTCAGGCCCTCGAGAGGGTTGGCCTCTCGAGAGTCTCTCCGAGCGGTAGCTTGATCCTTACCCGTTTTGTCGGTTCTGTCGTGTGCGAGGGCTGTGGAGAGTGTGCTCTGCACACCCTGGTCCTCACTTGGCCGACACTACTAATGATTATATATTTGATACATCCCCTTCTATTAAAAATGATGACATGCTTGCAAATAAACACACTTTAGAGGATAACTATTATATTGCTTATGATGATACTATGCGTCCGGTCTTTGATAATTATAAAGAATACTATGACATGGGTTATAATTACAATTATCCTTTTGAAACTTTTCATAATTATAGAGGAATTACTCAAACCAATCCTTTTGATATACAACTTGTCTATCATGTTCAAGTTCTTTATGATGATCCTACTCCCCTTGTTATTAATGAGAAGAACTTTTCTTATGAGGGAGATAATGATACTTTTATGCATATGGATCATGATAAGAATGTTTCATGTGATGGTTATATTGTGAATTTTATCAATGATGCTACTGAAAGTTATTGTGAGAGAGGAAAACACGGTTGTAAAAGTTTTCAAGTTACTAAAACACCTCTCTTTATGTTGAAAGTTTTGAAGTTGCATTTGCTTCATGTTGCTATGATAGTTGCTTTATGTTTCAATAATTTATCCTATTACAAGATTCCTTTGCATAAGAAGTGGGTTAGACTTAAATGTGTTTGATATTTACCCCTTGATGCTCTCTTATGTTTTTCAACTCCCATTTTTATGAGAGCATCATAAAAATCACTATGCCTATCTTAAATGGCTATAAAGAAAGAGCTTACGGGAGACAACCCACTATTTATTTCCTGTTATTTTATTTTGTTGAGTCAAGGCGTTTGCTTACCTCTGTAGCAATTCCTTTGTATATTTATTTTATTGCATTGTTGTGTCAAGTTAAGCCTCTAGTTGAAAGTTGATGCTAAAATTGGATTCATGCACAGAAACAGTTTTCTTCTGTCCACCGTTTAATTCGTAACTCTTAATGACCCACAAGTATAGGGGGTGTATCGATGTACTTTCGATAAATAAGAGTGTCGAACCCAACGAGGAGCAGAAGGTGTTGAAAAGTGGGTTTGATGAGGATTTCACTGTAAACACTAGCAGACAAGTTTTTATCATAGTTTGATATGACAGAGAAATTAAGTGCGAGTAAATAGAGCGCGGCAAATATAATTGCAGCGAGTGGCCCAATCCTTTTGAGAGCAAAGGACAAGCCGGTTTGTTTACTTATGATGACCAACCGCTCTTGAGGACACACGGGATTTTTGTCTAGTGCTTTCGCTTTATATTGATGAATAATCTTTAGTGTTTAGATAACTGCCGTGTGGGTGAACCTATGCTAATGCACCGCCCTTCCTAGGACTAATACATACTTATGATTATACCCCTTGCAAGCATCCACAAATACAAGAAAGTAATTAAGATAAATCTAACCATAGCCTTAAACTCTGAGATCCTGCGATCCCTCGCGCATCACAATACCAACGGGGGTTTAGGTTTCTGTCACTCCGGCAACACCACAAATGATAACCGAATACACGATGCATTGCCCTAGTTCCATAAAGGCAAAGTGTCATGTAGTCGACGTTCACATTACACCACTAGTAGAATGGCACCACAACTTAAATATCGAAACATCAAATATTAATCAACATAGTTCACTACTAAGATCTAGACTTCTCCCATGTTCCCATGACGATGGCGATGATTTCCCCCCTCCGGGAGGGAATTTCCCCGGCGGCAATGCAGCCTGCCGGAGAGCTTATCTCTCTCTGTCTTCTCCGCCTCGTGGTGGTGGCGGAGATGGTTTCTGTCCTTATGGTAAATCTTAGGTTTTCGGGGGGATGATGTACGCGAAGGGGTACGCTAGGTGGTGGGCCGGGGCGCTCACACCACCTGCTCGCGTGACGGGGTTGGCAGCCGCACCGGGAGGTGTTGTGGGCCCCCTGGGCCCCACCCCAAGATCCCCTTTTGGCCTCCTCGACGAAATAATTCATAAATAATTCCCAGTTGGCCACTTTGTTCTTTTGGTCTTCGGAAATAATGTATCTTGACGGTGCTTTTTCCAACAGAATTCAGCCTCCGGGATTCCATCCCCCAATGGTCATCAATCATGTAAAATATATAAATAACATAAGTATCATCTCCAAATACGATATATATCAATGAATAACAGTAAATTATGATATAAAATAGTGATGCAAAATGGATGTATCAACTTCCCCCAAGCTTAGACCTCACTTGTCCCCAAGCGAAAACTGAACTCGGTAAACATGACCACAAGTTTATGGAGTGAAGTGTCGATATAAAATATACGAACAAGAAGCATCACATGTATAAATGCACAAATCACCTTAGATATTAACTCCGTTCATGTATAAATCAACTTGTAACAAGTAGAGATAAACCATAGTAAAGTACATAGAGAAAACCATAGTTCGTGTTGGCAAACTAGGTCCTTGGTCAGAGAACAATGAGCAATTGAGCTTAATTTATAAAAAAGCCCTCTTTATAGGTTGATAGCTCCGAAAATCAAATTAATTAGATACCAAAAATGTGCTAAACAAGTACGAATGAAAGACATGATTAACAATACTAATGTATGAATGGTTGAATCATAATCAACTCAAATGCTTGCTTAAGATAGAACGAGATAGGTTTATTGACTCAACATAAAGTAAATGATAGGCCCTTCACAGAGGGAAGCAGAGATACAAGCATGTGCTAGAGCTTTTGGTTTTATAGCTTTTTGAAATCATATAGAGAGCATAAAAGTAAGTTTTTGAGCGGTGTTTGTAGTTGTCAAGGATTTGTAACAGAGTTCTTGTCATCTTCCATACTAAGCAAGTTAAGGGTGGTTCCGATTTTTTAAAAAAACAAGCCTTTATCATATTCATCTTCTTTTTCTCTTTACTTTCATAGCCATGCCACTCCTCCTCACCTTTCTAACATAACCATGGCTAGCCGAATTCACGGTGGCCCAGCAATCAATCTCAAACCATGGAGGAGTGCCTATATTTTTGAAAAACTCAACCTTTGATATTATAGTGGTCTGACCACCCATTTGCAATATTAATGACGAGCAAATGTAGCATGCAAGTCCTGGGTTACTCAATTAGAACGGAAGATAACAAACCCAACTATTATTTCCTCATGAGCTAGTGAACATTGACACAAATAAGGGATAGCTATTTTGAATAAAGATAGCACAAGAAGTATTTACATGGAGTGGCGCAAAATACCACATAGTAGGTAGGTATGGTGGACACAGATGGCAGGGGTTTTGGTTCAAGGTTTGGATGTATGATGTAACATCCCAATATTTTGGAATGTTTAATAATCACTAAAAATTCAAACTTTTGTTTTAGATTAAAAATAACATTAAAAACATAAGAAAACCAACCATAAAAGACTTCATAGCAATTTCCAATTTGTTTATTATTTTAATTCACAATTTTCATAAGTTGTTTCAAGTTAAACATTTTACTATCCATTGTTTTTCTTAAACTTCATTATATATTTTGACAAATGGTTTACAAACTTTCAAACTATTTTCCTATAATAAAAAGGTTTCTTAATAAGTATTTCATTTCAACCACTAAGCCATAGCTATTAATAAATTAAAATAATATTTACAAATTTTCTTTTAAACTATATAAAACATGGTATATTTGCCAAATGGTGTTGATTATTTACTTGAGTTCAAAACATGGTTTTAAGTAAATTCAACCCTAGAGTTTATATCTTTGAAAACTATATATATATTTATAAGTATTTAAATTATCTAAATAAGCATCTCATTAATTTAAATTATTTCATCAACTTTTAAAACATAAAATGAATTTCATGAATATTTCAAGATAAGAAATGATTTAAAGACATAATGTTTTCCAATATATATTATGGCCTTTTCAAATGATTTATCATAATATAAAACTTAATGGTGCACAAAATATTTTGAATTTAAAAATGAATGCATTATATTTCCCTTTCCATTTAAAATAAATGTGTTATGTTATTTAATATTGTACTAAAGACAAAAATGTTTTAATATTGGAAAATGAGTTTAATTAACTAAATTTCAAACCTATATAAGAATTGTATTTTTATAAATTTTATTTATCCAAAATGAAATTATATAAGCCATGTTTTCAAATTTAATCAATAATTCAAATTTTTGATTTTTAAAAGGGTTCAAAACATGCCCACAACTGGTTTAACACAAAGATATTGTTTTTACAAATTTTTAGAAATTTATTTGACTTCATTTGACACTTAAATCAAAAGATATGAAATAAATAGGAAAAATCAGAAACAGAAAAAGAAAAATTGCTGACGTCATCAATGTCGTCATGGTCGTCTTCAAGCTCCAGCCACCTGAAATCACGCCCGTGGCTTCAGAAAAACGGACCAATTTAATTTCTTTGATTCCGGACATTTTACTCCACCAAATCACGCGTCGTTTCTTCCTAATTAAAGCCCTCGGCCTCTTCTTTCATTCCCCCACAAAATCCCTCTCCGTAACGCCCTAAGATGCTCTAATTTTGTCCGTCATTAGGCACGGCCATTTTTGGTCGAACTCACGGAGCTCGCCGGTGACCCGAGCTTCTCCGGCGGAGCGTCCACGCCACTCTCGGACACCCACCACGACGTCGACGCCACCATCCTCTCCGTCGCGACGCGCCGCATACGGGGAGCCCCTCCACACGTACGAAGAACCATGGGAACGTCGTCTCCGACCTCCACCCGACGTCGGTGCCACCGTCTTCCTCAACTCCGGCGAACCGCACCGCCACCTCCAGACCATCTCGATGTAAGCCCTTAGATCTTGATCCAGCGGTGTATATGATGACTTGTCAGGTATTTTCCATTTTCGTTTTTCGATTTTCTGCCTATTTTAGTGAGAGAACTTCCAAAATTCATATCAAATCAACTGTAACTCCGTTTTCAATGTTTTTGTAGTCTATAAATTCCTATAAGCGTGTAGAATACAGTGGTATAATAAAAACATATATTTTAGTCGTGCACTAACTTGTTATTTATAGAAACATGTAAACCATTGTTATAGTTATAGCTTTAATTCTATAAGTTCAAATTTTATAAATAAAATATCCTTGGAAAGCTCATCACCTTTGATGATGTTAGTTCTGTTGTTTTTCAACCTTGAGAAGTTTAGATTTATTTCAAGTTCAAAATATGGTGTTTGAGTATTGTGACATACCTTTAGATAGAATAATTATTTTTGAGTGAATCAAATTGCTAAAGAAATTGTTTAGATGCCCCCTATCCATTAGCACTCTTTATAATTTTAAGTTATAAAAGTTTAATCACAGAAAACTTTAATCTTGTATGTACTCCTTTTATTTTATTTGCAATAATATAAATTAATTAAATTGCATTTATAGCCTAATGCATATTTTATAAATATCACAAAAATTAGTATGATGTTTCCTATGATTAAAAAGTACATTGCATGCATAAAATATTTTACCATATTGTTATACTCCTCACAAAAGTTAGGATTATTTTCAACATAGTATTTTGGTAAAGTGCTATGCACTTAGACATTTAGGATTTTCAACATGGAGATAGAAGGCCAATGAAGGACTTAGCCAAGAAAACAAGACTTCAGAAGTAGAAGCACTTATAAGAAAATCAAGAAGAAGTGCAAGAAGACCAACCCCCTTTATTCTCTAAGTCTTTCTTTTTCTCTCTCTTTTCTTCTCTCTGAGACTTCATGATAACTAAGTTAAATCCAAGACGAGCCTTGATGATACAAGAATCATCAAGTCTTCATAGCCATCAAGTCTATAAAATTACAATGAAGTCATCACATCAAGAAGAAAAGGAAGAAAGGAGAAGATTCTACATCTTTTTATCTGTCTTTTCCCTCTTTCCTAATCGTGTCTTTCACTTTAGACATAAACGATTTTTTATTATGTTATTACCATCTTGAAGTTTGTTGGATCCTAGCGGCATTGTGAGATGAAGCAGCCTGGAGACTAACCTTACATGTCCACGTACATGAGACCTGTTCCACAATTTAAGTGGCTGGCCGGGTGTCTGTCTCTGTCACTATAGTGAATATCCAATATAGAAAGAGTTTTTAATAATTGTTGATCACCTTGAAGAATAGACTTAGTTTTTTCTCTAAGTATTTTTGCACATCATGACTAAGCCATTAGAGTGCTTATTCAAGATGATTTATAGCAAAATATTTTATCCAACTTATGACCTTAGTCCTTAGTCATTTTTTACCAACCTATTTGCCTTGCGTAAACTTAAAAGATTTTCATGGCATAACATACATCTCTATTCCTTAGAAATATTTTTGCACATCATGCATAAACATATTTTTGGTTAGAAGTTTTAATAAAACTTGTATGTTCATTATGTATGTGTTGAATGCGTTGTGATGTTGTGTTTTATGTTGATTGTTGTATTGTTGTTTGTCAATATTGTTTAGATTCAACGGAGAGACTCGAGTTACGTTGAAAATAGTTTGTGAGCAAAGACATCATACAAAGGCAAGTGGCACACCTCATAAACTACCTACTATTTTTTATATGCATTAATTAGTTTATTTTGTATAAGCATATATAGGATAGTATTGCTATGCTAGACTTGTGTAGAAATTCCTTACTCCTGTGTGTAGGTTCCTATATAATACTTAGTAGAAATATTGATGCTATGCAATTGATGAAAAGTTTTACAAAATGTTAAGTGACTACTCAGTGTTGTGCTCATGGCTGCCGTCGCATAGGATGAATTTCTATTCTACTTAGGGCCGTGAGCATGGTGATTTTCACCTGAGAGTACACATCCACTGAGTTAATGAACCTCCTGGGTGGATTGGTTGTAGGGAGTCGATTTGTGTGGCTACTCAGGCCCATGTCTATGGTTCCTGGAGTACGAGCACTTGTGGATGGCCACCCAGGGAACAGAGGAAACTGAAAAACTCCGAGTGATGATTGCTTCCAGTGCAGCCATTGCCATATGTGCTCTGGCTTGATCAACTAAGTTGCGTGGACTCGACCCGGCTTGACAATCATATGTAGAGGGTGTTAGGTGGTACGGATCAAGCCAGAGTGGGAGGGAAAATTCTTCTGAAAGATCTCGTCTCATTCTTCTCCTTTTCCTTATCACTATAAGAGTGTAAAGGATAGTTTGGGTTGAATGGGTACAACGGTGAACGTGCACAACCTCTGCAGAGTGTAAAACTAAGTACTTAGCGTGTCCCCGGTACGGACAATTTGAGAAGCTGATCACGGACGTCAACGGAGGATTCGACCATTCCAATTTCTAAGATAAAACTTGATGGGTGAACAAGGGTAGAATGAGACAGTGGTTGTCATGCCTCAAATGTCTCGAATAGAAGAAAAGTGTTTTCCAAAGAGTTAGGAAAAATTGGCTTTATGCAAAATAGCCTTGAACTCCACCAGCCAAATATGCATATAGGTTATTAGAGTTATTGTGAGGACCCCTCTGACTACCAGCCAGAGATGCCCACGTTATGTAAACAGATCACGATCCCAATGATCAGTGCATCACGATCACATAACCAACATGGTATACAAAGTTACATCATACATCTCGAATAGTTTCAGACTTACATAATATACTGATCATATGACCAAGTTTGCAAACATCATCACACTAGACGAATATTAACTAAGGTACAGCGGAAGATTTCGACTAGCGTCGGCCCTCGTCACGTCTTGATGCAATTCCCACAGAGCAGTTGAGCGGGACACTCAGTTGGCGTAGTCGTCGGCATACTCCTCCTTCTTGTTGTACATCTCTTCATTTCAACCTGGACGTTTGAATATCCAGGGACAAAGCCATATGAGTACATTTACGTACTCGCAAGACCCCCTCTAAGGCTTACGGTTTTAGGATAATGCAAGTAAAGCATTTTCGAAAACTAGGATAGCTCCTAAATACAACTATAGGGCTTATTTTCGAATACGATGATTGTAAGCATAGAGAATACGACATCTCTATATCTTTGTTGAAGAAAAACATTTAGAGATAGAATTCTCTTCTCTTAGATATAGCAAGGACATATCTAAGTACTGAAAACTTTCTTTAGTAAACCTTTAAAAGGACTAGGATAGGGATACCCCTTTTTCCTTCCTTGAGATTGGACTGATTGTCTCCCGGAGACCAATCATCCTCACCCAAATTCCGTACCTCCGAGGTACCTCTTTAATGTCTCTTTGTTTCCTCCGAAAACATTTCTCTTTTAAAACCAAATTGCCCATACGCCTAGATCAGTGGCCTTTCCAACCTTCCATGACCGCGGAACCGGCTATTTGAATAGATTTACACTCTGCAGAGGGTGCACACTTTACCCACACCTATCGGTCATTCCGCCGTGTCTGCCACGGCCCGTCATATGACAACATGCGGGGGTCCGGATAACACGATCAAAGCTTTCCACTATGACCACCCTAGTATCGGGGCCTCCTGGTAGGTTTGTTCTCCTTGGCACCGTGTGTTCCACTAAACCTCTTGGTCTTTCCTCGGGATGCCACACCGCCACGTCAGGAGACCTGCCGTAATCATCCGACTGCTGGTCCACAGCAGTGTATTGTCTCTTCCGGACGACAACCCGGCTTCGAGGGCCCAGCCCTCATAGAAAGTATGAGAGCCCCAACACTAAAATAGACAAGCTTCCGGCTAAGCCCTACCCATGTCAGGTAATGTGGTTGCACGGGTTAATTGTTCGAGCGGCTGCTAGGGCAGTACTTTGTTTTTCAAAAACAACCTCCAATCCACCGACTACTCCCAGCAGCTCGGGTGTTCACAAACATCTCCGATTGCTCCCAGCAACTCGGGTTTTAATAAAACACTTGCTCTCCGATTGCTCCCATCAACTCGGGTTTTCCTCCGTAAACCAATTTTATCAAATAGGTTCCCATCCTATAGTTTTGAGGTAAGTAGAGGAAGGTAAACCACTAGAAAACTTAATCTTTTTGATGGAGCCTTCAACAACAAGGCTCATCAAGTAAAACTCTTTTTGTAAAACCTATAGTATTCTAGTAGGTAACTTTGGCCAAACAATACTTTGTAAAATAGTTTTTGGGTGACAAGGTGCCACAAAAGAAGTGAAACTTGCGTCATTTTATTTTGAAAACAAAACCATGCTTGATAAAATAGTAGGATTCATTATAGTGGTGAGGTGGGCTTGCCTGGCTCAGCAATATGTCCTGGGTCTTGGTCTTGATGCTCCTCAGGTTCACTCCTCACTTCCAGTTCCTTCCCGATCGTATCTAACGTCGTAAACAGAAAGAGGAACAACACTCAGAAAACAAGACAATGCCACAAAGACATAACAAACAACAAGCATCGCATAAGACATTAAGCTAACAATCAAAGGTGAACAACTTATTTAGTTAAACAACAATAAACCACAAAGTCCATAGAGCTAAGACAATAACAGATTCTCCTAAGAAAATATACACAACAACTCTGGGTATTAAAAAGGTAGTTCTACAGAACACTAACACAACACATCACTTAGGGTTATTATATCATTTAACAAGAGTTGTTACAATATTTTCAGGAAATACTTCAGACAAAAACATCTTAGCAGTTCAGGAAATACTTCAGACAAAAGTATCTTAATAGTTCAAGAAATACTTCAGACAAAAGTATATTAATTGTTTAGGAAATACTTCAGACAAAAGTATCTTAATATACAAGAAAGTATTGATATTAACACAAGCATTAAGCCTACTCACATGCAAACATGTTACTAGCTAAAGAAACACCTACTAACAAGTAACTAAGCGACAAACAATGGTAATACCACTGTCCAAACAAGTTTATGACTAAGAGCTAAAAAGGTGCATTAAGCCTATTTAATAAGACACTGCAATTAATACCACTTCAACAATTGAACCAAACAATCACACAGTAAACAAGGGTTGACAGCAAATCTTGAAGTGAATAAACCATACAACAATCATTACAAAGCACAAACAATTACTGTATAGCATTTAACACCAATCACATCCACATGCATAATACATAAGTAAAGTTAGTGCAACACCTAAGAAACAAGATGAACTATGTGAAACTCAAAAGTGAAAGGGCTAACAATACTTTTAGGAAATTCATTAAGGTTATTAAAGGATAGCCTAAGTTTCTGGACTTATGAGATACTAAGCACATCAACACATCACAATTCAGGTAAAACAAGGAATTAACTTATTACATTTATTAGATAGTAAGATGATGTTTTAAGAGATAAAACATGACACACAAACATACCTACAAGCAAAGCATATAAACACAATTGATGGTACTATAAGGTACAACGTGAATAATGCTAAACATAAGTAAACAATGCACCACACATTATAAAAGTGGTTTAATAAAGTAATTATTATTGAGTTAAGGTTCTGATCTTCAAAAGATGATTAGTAATATTTCTACAATTCACATTTGCTAAGAACAGATGATTAAAAGCTAATACTTCTATTAGTCAAATGTTGTTGTTTTGGTAGATAAATCATAACTCCTTAGATAATGTTCATAAAGCAGAATCCTTCTACCACAATACACGTAGCAACCATATGAAGTGGTAAAAATTGGATTTGCATCAAAAGTTATTACCCAACAGGAGTTAAAAATCATACAAATGCTATTTGTCTCAAAACCAAAAAGATTGTATCTTCAGTTTTAGGAATCTCCTGAGTGCAAGGTTAATTTCTATGGATAGGAATTTCCTTAAGTTTTCTGTAGAAATTGGATTAACTCAATTTGGACACTCCTAGCTCCATATATTTCAGTTTTGTGGAACACACACATTTTACCATTAATGGTGTACAACATAAGATATAAATTATTTTTACAGAAACCAAACTTTTCATGCTTAGCAAAACACATAGGAATCCAAAAAAATTACTCTTAATTTATTTGTACAAACAGATATAACACCAAACATTGAAATCAAACACATGCAATTAACAGAAAATATAAGTATTCTTTTTCAAGTGTAATAACCTACAGTTTTAAAATATAATCTACCAAGAGAAAAATATAAGATGTAAAATTATACCAAGCTAGGATATGATAGCTACTACTCATATATACCACATACAATTGGATTTGCTAAAAAAAGTAGTTTTAATAATGAATTAAAAATCCCCAAAGTGGTACTGGTGTCAACCTTAAACATGATATAACTTTAGTTATAAACTTCTCCTGCATGCACGACTTATATATCTAGATAGGTATTCTCACTGGCTTTCCATAGGACAAAACTTTGCTAATTTTGGATATATAAAACTCAAGTTATTAACTAAATGGTAAAAAAAAATACCTTTTGCAAGAACAGATCTAGCACACACATAAAAGTATATTTGTGCAAACGGCCAATTCCAAATGGTTAATAAAACACACAGTTACCACCAAAAATTTGAATCAACTCATTTGCATGTTCGGTGATTAAATGGTCAATTAAAACCCAGAGTACAACTGACAGGATCTACAAATCCAGAAATGATTTGACTAAAACAAAACACTAAGAGGGCCAGATCCGAGTTGGGCCGAGCAGCACGGTGCTGGGCTGGCCTACTTCTGTGCACACTCAAGTGAAGGGGTAAGATGCCACTGGATTATGATCTAAAGGCTGAGATTAAATCTAGCATGTTCAAATGAGAACCGTTGATTTTCAGATCGACGACAGCTGTTTATCTTCTTCCTTGCAACGGGTAGAACGTGGAAAAATGGAGGAAACCGACCAGGGCTGATGGTTGCTCACTGATGGGGCTTCTGGGGCGAGGGAGAGGATGGAGCAGAGGTTAGGAGGGTCGGAGCAGTCGATGGTGGCTGCAGTTCGAGTTGGGGGAGCTCCCAAACGGCGGCGACGTCGCAAACCGCCATGACGGACACGAGGTGGTGACAGCAGCTCTGGTGGACCTACAACCAAACTAGAATGTCTAAGAAGTAGATCTAGAGGAGAGGACCATGTTGGTGCAGAAATGGAGCCAAGAAGTGGTAGGATTCGTCTGGGAGCAAGGCTCCAAGCCGGCAGCCCGAGGTGGAGGAAACCCTAGCTCCACCGAGCTAGAGCATAGGAGAGCTCGTCTGTTCTGCTACGTGTCGTGGAGTGGACACGGGGGAGGCATAATGGCAAGTTTGGAGGGGTGGAGAGTGGTTGTGGAGCTAAATCTTTGAGGTGGCCGGTCCATGGTGCACTAGGTGCAAGGGTTGTGAGAGAAAGGGGGAGGAGCAGCGATTGGGGGGGAGGGGCGGTGGAGCAAGGCCTCCTGGTGCTGCAGCTCGTTTTGGACGCGAGTGAATGGCTTGGAGTCGTTGGAGGGAGAGGAAATAAAGAAGAGGTCCTGTCTGCCCAATAGGTGCTCGACGAAATGACTGGAGAGAAAAAGAGAAGAGGAGAGCAATTCTTGGGTAGGTAAGGGCTGATGGCAAGGTGTTGGACAAGAATTGGACATGAATTACTGATCTACCTTGGGTAAACACGAATTTGGATGCTAAAACGGAAGTTTAGAATTTCAGAATTTCAGCATTGACTATCCCTAAAATCACACATTAAGCGATGTTGTTTTTCAACAGCAAACGTTCAAAAACACCATGGGGTGATATACAAAGTGCCATAGATGAAGTGTGTGGTGGTTCATTGGCTAAAGGATCCAATTAAAGCACTAAAACAAGTGGGTGAAAATGCAATAAATTATTTCAGAACTGTGCACAGTTTTGTTTAGCCATGTTTGCAAAGATGGTATAGTCAAATATTTGCTCCAAAAATTATAAACTAAATTGCGATGGTTTTTAGGGGTACATGTGCCACATTTGGTTTAAATTTTTTGGTCAAAAGGCCCAACATGAACTAAATCCAAAAATGGTAATATGATTTCTTATAACATCACAAAAGGCCATCTTATAATATGGCACTCAAAACAAGCATGAACTAAAGGTTAAACATTTTTGAAAATCTTGAAGGATGCTCTTTAAGGGAAGTACATGTGATGAGGATGCTTTTATGTGAGTTGAATTTGCAAAATGAACAAAATAAACTCTAGCTATCATGCCGTATAAATGCTCAAAATTATTAGACATAGAGATAGTCATCCACTATTAGAATTTTTTTTTTTGAGTTTCTCATGAACCACATCATAATAAAGGAGGTCAAACACACTACAACCATAAAAGACAATATTCAAGCATGTTATAACTGACATCAAACCATACACCAAAATGGACACATAATATTCACATATCAAAACAAGAAAAATCAAATACAAACCAAACAATTCAAGAAACAAGTAAATGAATAAGCAACACAAGCATTTAGGATATAGCAAGTATAAGGTGAGATGGTGACCAATACGACCCAAACAGGGTTTTTGGTAGAAAATAGATTTAATCAAACATGTTGAGTATTGATTTACCAAAGGCTAGTAAAACTGGGATTTTTGAAAAGAGAGTTGCTAATACTTGCAACATATTGAACTCAAAATATATTAGGACTTATTATATGGTCCTATATAGTTTTGCAAGTATATAACTTTTGGAAATACTTTTAATTTCTCAAATATGGGTCTTTGGTGTGCTAAAATCAAAATAAAAATTGAGTTTGTTAACAAATAAGAAGGGAGGAGATATATGGACTATTTTATTTGTCAAGACATGGTTAGAAGTTATAACTTGGTTGCCTTTTAATAAGTTGTTATTTTGAGGTCAACAACATAAACAACAACACACAAGAGGACAAACAGAGCATACCAAAGAAAACACATCCATTAACAGGACCTTTAAAAAAAATTGTTGGCTCAGAATTTTGGATCTTATATATATAAGTTTTTGTTGCTTCCAAAATTTGGGGCGTTACAGTTATTTCACTAAGTGTCCACCATAGTGTCACTTGCCAGACTCCATTTTTAATGGAATTTGACCCATGTTGTTACAATATTTTCTTACTGTAGATTGATCAGATAACGAGTGAGGTTTCGTTTAAAGGTTTCGAGTCTACAACCAACATGTTTTCGCCTGTGGCAACATGAAGATAATGGAGACTCATTGCTATTATATTTACGCTATTTACTCTTTCAGTGCTAGCTTTATGCTATGCAAGTTGTAAAGAATATTTTTTAAGTCTGGATCATCGATATAATAAAATTGATACTTTGTTGTGATATTACATCGTAAACTGTGTGTACAAACGAATCGATCCATTGATTTGCACTATACACATGTACCTTGCCATATTTTAAGTGCAGGGACGCTACAGATGGTATCAGAGCACTGTGTTGCCTGTAGGTTCGAAACCCTATGTTTGGATAGAAATAGGATTTAACCATAGGATTGAAAATCTATTTTATTCAGTTTTATAGAAACAAAACTTTTCATTTTATCTTCCTCGTACTCTCATCTACAATCAACCTTCTGAAAATATCTCATCTTACTCTAGATGACCATGTTCTTATAGTCTAAGTCTTATTCTGCTGCCTCATATGGAAAAGCTACAATTCGTCATGAAGTTCTACATGCATGGAACACCACTTAAGGACCAGGATTCGTCCAACACTTCGAACATATCCAAGAAAGTTGAACAAGAACTTGAAGCACTCACGAAGGAGGTAGATTTGACCACCACTTAAATAGAACGACGATATCGTGTTAGTGTATTGGCCATGCCAACTTAGGTTGTGTGACAATACTAGATTGTTTGTTTGTGTTGAACCTTGTTGCTTGATGTTTGTCAGATGTTGTTTGTAATTATTTGTCTTGATCTTCTTGTATAAGTTAGAATGTTTGACTATCAACAAAAAAATTCTTTCAAGGGTGATAGCTACCCAGATAATTCAAACCCAGCTGCTTAAATCCAGAGATCCCAAATCATCTTTCTTTCTAGCCTCTCCGAATCTCGGGGATGAGATTCCTTTTAAGGGTGGTAGTCTGTAACATCCCAATATTTTGCAATGTTTAAAAATCACTAAAAATTCAAACTTTTGTTTTAGATTAAAAAAACATTAAAATCATAAGAAAACCAACCATAAAAGACTTCATAGAAATTTCCAATTTGTTTATTATTTTAATTAATCACTATTTTCATAAGTTGTTTCAAGTTAAACATTTTACTATCCATTGTTTTTATTAAACTTCATTATATATTTTGACAAATGGTTTACAAACTTTCAAACCATTTTCTTATAATAAAAAGGTTTCTGAATAAGTATTTGATTTCAACCATTAGCCATAGCTATTCATAAATTAAAACAATATTTACAAATTTTCTATTAAACTATATAAAACATGGTATATTTTCCAAATGGTGTTGGTTAATTACTTGAGTTCAAAACATGGTTTTAGTAAATTCAACCCTATTATATCTTTGAAAACTATATATATATTTATAAGTATTTAAATTATCTAAATAAGCATCTCATTAATTTAAATCATTTCATCAACTTTTAAAACATAAAATGAATTTCATGAATATTTATGGATAAGAAATGATTTAAAGACATAATGTTTCCCAATATATATTATGGCCTTTTTAAGTTCGCAAGCAAGGGACATGCCGAACACCTACCTTTCCAGCCTTGCATTCGTTAAACTGACCTAAGATTGGACTCTTCAGATGAGAAGCAAACCTGTGTCATAGGCGTCAGTCTCGATGACGAGGAATATGTACAGCCAACAAAGAGAAGAAAAACAAAGAAAGAGCTAGCTGAAGAAAAAGACTTTTGTGGACCACTCATTGGAATAATTCCAGGAATCAATTGCCTCTGGGGCTGAATTCATTAATGAAACTAATGGGAAGAATTGGGAGTGCTTCGCTCTTTAATGGAGTTTTGCGTGATAGAAAGGTCTTTCCGTCCCTTCGGTTTTAGGTTATGCTTTGGCCTACCTAAAACTTGTATCATAATATAAAACTTAATGGTGCACAAAATATTTTGAATTTAAAAATGAATACATTATATTTCCCTTTCCATTTCAAATAAATGTGTTATGTTATTTAATATGGTACTAAAAAAATGATTTAATATTGGAAAATGAGTTTAATTAACTTAATTTCAAACCTATATAAGAGTTGTATTTTTAAAAATTTTATTTAGCCAAAAATAAAATTATTTAAGCCATGTTTTAAAATTTGACATTAAGTGTCAAATTTGTATTTAATCAATAGTTCAAAATTTTGATTTTTGAAAAGTGTTCAAAACATGCCCACAACAGGTTTAACACAAAGATATTGTTTTTACAAACTTTTACAAATTTATCTGACTTTATTTGAACACTTAAATCAAAAGATATGAAATAAATAAGAAAAATCAAAAAAAGAGAAAGAAAAATTGCTGACGTCATCAATAACGTCATGGTCGTCTTCAAGCTCCAGCCACGTCAAATCACGCCCGTGGCTTCAAAAAAATGGACCTATTTAATTTCTTTGATTCCAGACGTTGTACTCCACCAAATCACGTGCCGTTTCTTCCTGATTAAAACCCTCGACCTGTTCTTTCATTCCCCCACAAAAGCCCTCTCCGAAACGCCCTAAGATACTCTAATTTCTTCCGTCATAAGGCACAACCGTTTTTGGTCGAAATTAATCTCCGATTGATCGCGGGAGATTTACTCCACCAAACTTTGCACCGTTTCTTCCTATAGATAGCCCTCAGCCTCCTCCGTCATTTGACCCAAAACCCCTCTCCGAATCGCCCCCAGGCCTTAGAATTTGCTCGCCGGAGTTCTTCACAGCCACGGCCGATTTCTTTGATTCAGGCGAGGTGAGGCGACCCCCGAGGCCGAGATCCCTCTCCTCTTTCTCCCCATCCCCGTGCGCATCCACTGACCCCATCCTACCCCTTTTAACGCAGTGGAGAGGTGGAGTTCGTGCTCACCGAGCTCGCCGGTGACCCGAGCTTCTCTGGCAGAACGTCCACGCCACTCCCGGACACCTGCCACGACGTCGACGCCACCATCCTCTCCATCGCGACGCGCTGCATACGGGGAGCCCCTCCGCACGTCCGGAGAACCAAGGGAACGTCGTCTCCGACCTCCACCCGACATCGGCGCCGTCGTCTCCCTCAACTCCGGCGAACCGCGCCGCCAACTCCAGACCATCTCACTGTAAGCTCTTAGATCTTGATCCAGCGGTGTATATGATGACTTGTTTGAATCAGTATCGGCCAGTAGCATCGCCCCGCGTGGCTGCTGTGTCAGCTATTTTCCATTTTCGTTTTTCTGCCAATTTTAGAGAGAGAACTTCCAACATTCATATCAAATCAACTGTAACTCCTTTTTCAATGTTTTTGTAGTCTATAAATTCGTATAAGCGTGTAGAATACAGTGGTATAATAAAAACATATATTTTAGTCGTGCACTAACTTCTAATTTATAGAAACATGTAAACCATTGCTTTAGTTATAGTTTTAATTCTATAAGTTCAAATTTTATAAATAAAATATCTTTGGAAAGCTCATCACCTGTAGATGATGTTAGTTATGTTGTTTTTCAACCTTGAGAAGTTTAGATTTATTTCAAGTTCAAAATATGATGTTTGAGTATTGTGACATAACTTTAGACAGAATAATTATATTTGAGTGAATCAAATTGCTAAAAAAATTGTTTAGATGTCCACTGTCCATTAGCACTCTTTATAATTTTAAGTTATAAAAGTTTAATCACAGAAAACTTTAATCTTGTATGTACTCCTTTTATTTTATTTGCAACAATAGAAATTAATTAAATTGCATTTATAGCCTAATGCATACTTTATAAATATCACAAAA
Organism: Poa annua; assembly: GCA_026929855.1. Classification (NCBI taxonomy): domain Eukaryota; kingdom Viridiplantae; phylum Streptophyta; class Magnoliopsida; order Poales; family Poaceae; genus Poa; species Poa annua. The sequence continues at coordinate 108,609,845 of CM049426.1, forward strand.
AATAGTATGATGTTTCCTTTGATTAAAAAGTGCATTGCATGCATAAAATATTTTACCATATTGTTATACTCCTCATAGGAAAACTCCTCCCTCATTTTCTCTAAGTTAGGATTATTTTCAACATAGTATTTTGGTAAAGTGCTATGCACTTAGACACTTAGGATTTTAACCATGGAGATAGAAGGCCAATGAAGGACTTAGCCAAGAAAACAAGACTTCAGAAGTAGAAGCACTTATAAGAAAATCAAGAAGAAGTTCAAAAACACCAACCCCCTTTATTTTCTAAGTCTTTCTTTTTCTCTTTCTTTTCTTCTCTCTGAGACTTCATGATAACTAAGTTAAATTCAAGACCAGCCTCGATGATACAAGAATCATCAAGTCCACAAAATTGCAATGAAGTCATCACATCAAGAAGAAAAGGAAGCAAGGAGAAGATTCTACATCTTTCTATCTATCTTTTCCCTCTTTCCTAATCTTGTCTTTCACTTTAGACATAAACGATTTTTGATCATGTTATTACCATATTCAAGTTTGTTGGATCCTAGCGGCATAGTGAGATGAAGCGGCATGGAGACTAACCTTACATGTCCACGTACATGAGACATGTTCCACAACTTAAGTGGCTTTCCGGGTGTCTGTCTCTCTCACTATAGTGAATATCCAATTTACAAAGAGTTGTTAATAATTGTCGATCACCTTGAAGAATAGACTTAGTATTTTATCTAAATATTTTTGCACATCAAGACTAAGTCATTAGAGTTCTTATTTAAGATGATTTATAGCAAAGTATTTTATCCAACTTATGACCTTAGTCCTTAGTTGTCGGGTTATGACTCCCTAGGAACATGGGTAGTCACTTCCTGAAGGGTAGTTCGTGAAGGGGACTGAACGCGGAGGTCAAGACCCTCGAGGGGCACGGCGACGGTGCTCGCCAGACCTGGAGATGAAACACCCACGACCGAGATAGACACCAGCCCATACCCAGGTTCACGGCCCTCGAGAGGAGGTAAGACCGCTACTCCTGCTTGTCTGTATTGAACTATGGAGGTTACAGTACAACAGAGCTTGCCGAGAGCCCCCTTGAGGCGGTTCTTGCCTGGGGAGGGAAGCGTTGATCTTCTTCCTCCTCCAGCCAGAGGCTATTCTACTCATTAGTGCTAGGGTTTAGAAGTGTTGTAGCAAGAAATTGGCCGACCCTCTCTACGATGGAGGTCGTGCTCCTTTTATAGGCGCCGCAGGCGCTCTTCTTCTGCTTGGCGCCCACAGTGGTTCCCACACGACAGTGGCGTGGAGGAGCAGAAGTCCACCACCGCGGGCTCGTCCATGGACGCGCTCCATCATCGATAAAGTAGGGCGCGGTGGCCGACCAGCGGCTGACCGCGCAGTACTGCCCGCAGGGACGGCAGTCTCTGAGGTGGAGCCCGCGATGACGTTCTCCTTGGAGGGTTGCGCCGTCCAGCTGCTTTAACACCAGATAGGAAGGTCTTGGCAGTCCTGGGGCAGGCGGCGCAACTTTATTGACTCCTTCATCACCAAAACGGCAACGGGAGCGCCTGCATCACCACGTGGGCGTGGCAGAGGCCATGTGCGCCTTGCCGTACTTCCTTGGCCGCGACGTTTCCCCACAGGCCTGGGGAGGCCTGTGGAGGGGTTCTTGTTGACTTCCCTCCAGGCGCGCTCCGCATCGGGAGGGTCTCCTGAAGCGAGGGTCCCCTTGAGGCCCTTGCTTCCTCATCAGGCCCTCGAGGGGAGTTTCCTCTCGAGGGTCTCGCCAAGTGGCGAGGCTTGGTCCTTAGTCGTTTTGTCTGATCAGCCCGCGTGCGAGGCCTGGGGGGAGTGGGCTCTTCATACCCCAGTCTCCACTGGGCCGACATTAGTCATTTTTGACCAACCTTTTTGCCTTGCGTATACTTAAAATATTCTCATGGCATAACATACATCTCTATTCCTTAGAAATATTTTTGCACATCATGCATAAACATATTTTTCCTTAGAAGTTTTAATAAAACTTGTATGTTCATTATGTATGTGTTCAATGCGTTGTGATGTTGTGTTTTATGTTGATTATTGTATTGTTGTTTGCCAATATTGTTTAGATTGAACGGAGAGACTCGAGTTACGTTGAAAAGAGTTTGTGAGCAAAGACATCATCCAAAGGCAAGTGGCACACCTCATAAACTTCCTACTGTTTTCTATATGCATTACTTAGTGTATTTTATATAAGCATGTGTAGGATAGTATTGCTATGCTAGACCTGTGTAGAAATTCCTTACAACTGTGTCTAGGTTCCTATATAATACTTAGTAGAAATATTGATGCTAAGCAATTGATGAAAAGTTTTACAAAATGTTAACTGACTACTCAGGGTTGTGCTCATGGTTGTCGTCGCCTAGGATGAATTTCTATTCTACTTAGGGCCATGAGCATGGTGATTTTTACCCGAGAGTACACATCCACTAAGTTAATGAACCTCCTGGGTGGATTGGTTGTAGGGGGTCGAGTTGAGTGGCTACTCACGCCCATGTCTATGGTTCCTGGAGTACGTGCACTTGTGGATGGCCTCCCAGGGAACAGAGGAATCTGAAGAACTCCGAGTGACGATTGCTTCCAGTGCAGCCATTGCCATATGAGCTCTGGCTTGATCAACTAAGTTGTGTGGACTCGCCCCGGCTTGACAAGCAGATGTAGAGGGTGTTAGGTGGAACGGGTCAAGCCAGAGTGGGAGGGAAAATGCTTCTGAAAGATCTCGTCTCATTCTTCTCCTTTTCCTTATCACTATAAGAGTGTAAAGGATAGTTTGGGTTGAATGGGTACAATGGTGAACGTGCACAACCTATGCAGAGTGTAAAACTAAGTTCTTAGCCGTGTCCCCGGTACGGACAATTTGAGCAGCTGGTCACGGACGGCGACAGAGGATTCCACCATTCCAATTTCTAAGATAAAACATGATAGGTGAACAAGGGTAGAATGAGACAGTGGTTGTCATGCCACAAATGTCTCGAATAGAAGGAAAGTGTTTTCCAAAGAGTTAGGAAAAATTGGCTTTATGCAAAATAGACTTGAACTCCACCAGCCAAATATGCATATATGTTATTAGAGTTATTCGACTAAGTGTCCACCATAGTGTCACTTGGCAGACTCCATTTTTTATGGAATCTGACCTACAATGTTGCAATATTTTTCCTATTGCATATTGATCAGATAACGAGTGAGGTTTCGTTTAAAGGTTTCGAGTGTACAACCAACATGTTTTCGCATGTGGCAACATGAAGAGAATGGAGACTCACTGCTATTGTATTTCCGCTGTTTACTCTTTCAGTCCTAGCTTTATGCTATGCAAGTTGTAAAGAATATTTTCTAAGTCTGGATCATCGATGTAACAAAATTGATACTTTGTTGTGATATTATAACGTAAACTGTGTGTGCAAAAGAATCGATCCAGGGATTTGCACTATACACAGGTACCTTGCCATATTTTAAGTGCAAGTAAGCTACATATGAGAAGCATTCCCTCTCGATACAGATCTTTGACTAGCAAGGTTGGGTAGCAAGCATAAGAGTTGAAGGATGCAATCAAACATACATGTAGTAAAAGACAATCATGCAATTCTTACTTGAAAGCACACACAATTTTAAGTTGTGAATACTAAGCTTGTCATAGACAAGTGAGATAGATCAATGAATGCTATATTCTACATGTGATTCTTTTTCCTCTTAAGTCTCAAAGTATTGTAGCTACAGACCAATGCTAAGTTTGCCAAAGCCAAAAGATTTAATATATGTTCCCAAAATGATCACGAATACTAAATACAAGATCAATCATATATGAAAAAAGTTGCAACCTAAAATAAAGTGTGTAGAAAATAAATGATAACACTTCTCATTAATATTTCATAACGGTAACTCACACCAAGGGATACATAGATAACCAACTAAAAGAGAGATACTTCCACATTGCAAACCATAATATAAGATAACTTCCCTAATCATGATATGACACTACTAAAAAGTAAAAGATGAAAGATAATGGTGATACCGCGGCACTCCCCCTAAGCTTGGAACAAGCTAAGGGAGATGCCAATATTGATGATGAATTACTCCTTCGGTGGCGATGGTGGAACAACTCGAAGTGCATTAAGGTAACGCTCCAACATCATGCGGACCCTGTTATTCTCCTCTTTAAGTATATCCACCTCCCTCCTAAGGACGCAGTGCTGCTCGCAAAATTTATCCGTGACTCGGAGAGCTTCAGTTGCTTCTGGAAAAAAACTAATATCTGGAACAGGTGGTATCGCTCCCTGCATATTATGAGAAAAAGCACGTTGGGGGTTAATTGATCCCACGAAGATGGGCTTGCTGGCTCCCGTCCTTGCACGATCCTTCTTTGCCGCTTGCATGTTCTTCACCTCCTTCATGATGCTCTCGTCCATGTCCTTGCGCCTAGCCTTCGCCTTCTCATCGTCCGCCCATCCGACAAAAGACCCTTGATCAAGATCTTGAAGGAGTTCACGTTGCGATGAAGTGCGAAGTCTTCGGAGCACGAACCTTGAGACGACATCTGGACAACAACAACTCGAAACAAAAACGCGTCGAAAACACAATATATGGACCTCAGGGGCCTCGGGCGACTTTATAGCAAAAATTTACGAAATAAAAGGAAGGCAACAACACGAAACCGAGTAGGAGAGGAGCTCCAAGGGCTCCACACCGCCTGATACGGGGTGGTGTGGTGGCCTCGGACTTCGTGTCCAGTTCGTTTTCATCTCATATTTTTCCATATTTTCCAAAAATAAATCACAGTTAACCAAAAATTAAATTTGCAGACTTTTTCTTACCGAAACTGTACCTTTTCCAAATCAGGTTCTGCGAACTCAGAAATATTTTATTTAATATAATTCTCCGGAGAAATTGCTTGAATAACATCAACGTCTTCATTATAAGAATCTCCAAAAATATAATGCTTGATTCTTTGTCCATTTACCCCTTGTGTAGAGTCATCCTTGAGCAAACAATTTTTATCGCACCAGAGCGAAACACTTCCAAAATAACATATGGTCCTTCCCACTTGGAGAGTAATTTACCTGCAAAGAATCAAAGACGAGAACTATACAATAGCACTTTCTCACCAACATGAAATTCTCTCTTAAGGATTCTCTTATCATGCCATCTTATAACTTTCTCTTTAAATAGTTTAGCATTTTCATAAGCTTCACTTCTCCATTCATTTAAAGAACTCAAATTAAGCAATCTTTTCTCACCAGCAAGTTTAAAATCTCTATTTAGTTCTTTCACTGCCCAATAAGCTTTGTGTTCTAATTCTAAGGGCAAGTGACATGCTTTTGTATAAACCATTTTATAAGGAGACATACCCATGCGATTTTTATAAGCAGTTCTATAAACCCACAATGCATTATTTAATTTACTAGCCTAATTCTTCCTTGTTCTATTAACAGTCTTTTGCAACATAGATTTAATTTCTCTATTTGATAGCTCTACTTGCCCACTAGTTTGAGGATGATAAGCTGAAGCAATTCTATGATTAACACCATATTTAGCAAGAACCTTTCTAAAACCACCATGAGTAAAATGAGAACCTCCATCAGTCATAGATATCTAGGAACACCAAACCTAGGGAAAATAATTTCTTGAATCATTTTTAATGAGCTTTCACCATCAACACTTTTAGTAGGAATAGCTTCTACCCATTTAGTAACATAATCAACAGCAACAAGTATATGTGTATTACCTTCTGAAGAAGGGAAAGGACCCATAAAGTCAAATCCCCAACAATCAAACGGTTCAATAACAAGAGAATAATTCATAGGCATTTCATTACGTCTACAGATATTACCAACTCTTTGACATTCATCACAAGATAAAATAAACTTTCTTGCATCTTTAAAGAGAGTAGGCCAATAAAAAACCTGATTGTAAAACCTTTTGTGCGGTTCTATCTCCAGCGTGATGTCCTCCATAAGTGCTCCTATGGCACTTCCTCAATATCTCTTTCTGTTCAAACTCCGGAACACATCTTCGCATAATACCATCAACTCCTTCTTTATAAAGTGTGGGTCATCCCAGAAATAATGCATCAAGTCATAGAAGAATTTTCTTCTTTGTTGAGCTGAAAAGGTTGGAGGCAAATACTTCGAAGCAATAAAGTTAGCATAACCTGCTTACCAAGGACTATCTCATGAACTCACCCTTATTGCAGCCAATTGTTCATTCGGAAAACTATCATTAACAGGTATAGGATCATAAGCAATGTTTTCCAATCTAGAAAAATTATCAGCAACAGAATTATCAGCACCTTTCCTATCTAAAATATGCAAATCGAATTCTTGCAACAATAATACCCATCTAATAAGCCTAGGCTTTGCATCTTTCTTTTCCATAAGGTATCTAATTGCAGCATGATCAGTATGAATAATAACTTTAGAATCAATAATGTATTGTATAAATTTATCACAAGCAAAGACAACAGCTAGAAATTCTTTTTCAGTTGTAGCATAATTCTTTTGAGCAGAATCAATAATATTACTAGCATAATGAATAACATTTAACTTTTTATCTATTCTTTGTCCAAGAACAGCACCAACAGCAAAATCACTAGCATCACACATAATTTCAAATGGCAAATTTCAATCAGGTGGTTGAACAATAGGAGCAGTTATTAAAGCTTTCTTATGAGTTTCAAAAGCTTCCTTACAATCATCATAAAAAACAAACGGTATATCTTTTTATAAGAGATTAGTAAGAGGCTTCGATACCTTGGCAAAGTCTTTGATAAACCTTCTATAGAAACCAGCATGACCTAGAATACTACGAATACCTTTAACATCTCGGGGGCAAGGCATTTTCTCAATTGCCTCCACTTTAGCTCTATCAACTTCAATACCTCTTTCAGAAAATTTTATGTCCAAGAACAATCCCTTCTTAACCATAAAATGGCATTTCTCCCAATTAAGAACAAGGTTAGTTTCTTCACATCTCTGCAAAACTTTATCAAGATTGTGCAAGCAATTATCAAAAGAAGTGCCATAGATGGAGAAATCGTCCATGAACACCTCCACAATTTCCTCACCTAAACCATGAAAGATAGCAGACATACATCTTTGAAAAGTAGCAGGAGCATTACAGAAACCAAAAGGCATACACCCATAAGCATAAGTACCATAGAGACAAGTAAATGTGGTTTTCTCTTGATCTTGAATTTTAGCAGCAATTTGAGAGAAACCAGAATAACCAGCAAGAAAGCAAAAATGAGTTTTATTGGCTAATCTTTCCAACATTTGATCAATAAAGGGTAATGGATAATGATCTTTCTTAGTAACTTTATTAACCTTTCTAAAATCAATGCACATTCTATAATCAACCACTACACTTTGAGGAATAAGTTCATCCTGATCATTTGGAACAACAGTAATTTCACCCTTCTCAGGGACACAATGCACATGACTAACCCATCTACTATCAGCAATAGGATATATTATACCAGCATCAAGAAGTTTTAATACCTCATTTCTTACCACTTCCTTCATCTTAGGTATTAAACGGCGTTGATGTTCAACAACTGGCTTCGCGTTGGGCTCAATATTAATAGAATGTTGACATATAATAGGAGAAATCCCCTTCAAATCATCCAAAGTATAACCCATAGCTCCACGGTGTTTCTTCAGTATTTCCAACAATTTTTCCTCTTCTTTACCTGAAAGGTTAGCACTAATAATAACAGGATATATTTTCTTATCATCAAGAATGAGCATACTTGAGATTATCTGACAAAGGTTTTAAATCAAAGACAAGATCCTCTTCCGGTGGAACGGTTTTACCCAAGTCTTCCACTTTTAAATTATGTTTAAGAATAGGTTGATCAAGGAATATGTCCTCAAATTCATTTCTTTCTTCCATAAAAGTTTCATCTTCATGATCTTCCATAAATTGCTGAATATAATTAGTAGGAGCAAGAGAGACTGAGGCAAGTTGTTCTACTCTAAAATCTTCTTTAGGCAATTTGGATTCAAAAGGAGTTTTTGCAAACTTCGAAAAATTGAATTCATATGAATCACCAGAAAATTTAGTAATGATTTTCTCTTTCCTACAATCTATAACAGCACCACAAGTATTCAGAAAAGGTCTACCAAAAAGAATAGGACAAGCCTTACTAGCAGCAGAACCAAGTACGAGAAAATCAGCAGGATATTTAGTCTTACCACATAGAACTTCAACATCTCTAACAATGCCAATGGGAGAGATAGTTTCTCTATTAGCAAGTTGAATAACCAAATCAATATATTCAAGTTGGTTGGGGCCAAATTCATGCATAATCTCTTTGTAAAGCTCATAAGGAATAGCACTTGAACTTGCACCAATATCACATAAACCATAATAACAATGATCACCAATTTTAACAGATAACACAAGAACACTAGCCTTTCTTGGCTTTGCAGGATGAGAGACAACAATAGAAGCATCACCACAAAATATAATATATTCTTCTCCCACATTTTCAGAAACAAGTTCTTTAATTATAGCCACAGAAGGTTCAACTTTAATTTGTTCATTAGGTTCTTTAGCTTTCTTATCACTTTTATTAACCACACTAGCCATAAGAGAATGTTCGTTTACTTTAACAAGAAAAGGAATTTTATCAACATAAGGCTCAAGAATGATATGATCAACAATATTAACTTCAATGCTTAAAGGAACAATAGGTTTATCTTTATAAGGTTCATGATATTTTTCAAACCCCTACTTGGGAAAACCGAAATAATCAGCAAAGGATTTATAATGATTTGCAACAACTTGAGAATCAAGACCATAAGCATTATTCATATTTCGAAATACATTAGTGTCCATAAAAGTCTTAATGCATTCAAAGTCATATTTTATACCTGACTCCCTACCTTTGTCGTTCTCACATGCTTCAGTATTTTCTTCAATACGATCAAGAAGATCCCATTTAAACTCCTTCTTATTACGAGTGAATGATACAGCACATGAAGTATCCAATAATGTTTTATCTTCAAACGAGAGTCTTGCATAGAATGGGACATTTGAGAATTAATGCCTTCAATCTCCCCCACGCTTGGGCAATACTCTCTCCATCATGAGGCCATAAGTTATATATAGAATTCTGATCTTGATGAATTTCACTTGGAGGATAAAATTTAGAATAAAAGAGAGGTACAATTTCCTCCCATCCAAGAGAATTCTTGTTCTTCAGCAGTTTATACCAATGCGCAACTCTCCCTCAAAGTGATATGGAGAATAATTTCTTCCTGACTTCGTCCATTGTAATACTTGCACACTTGAACAACTCGCATAATTCATGTAAATACAGCAAATGATCACCGGGGTGGACAGTTCCATCCCCGAAATAGCGGTTATTTATAAGACGTTTAACAATTTTTATATGTATTTTAAATGGCACAATATCATCAGGAGGCGCCTCATATTCTACCTCAACAGCGGTAGAAGACTTCCCAAACAAGGAAGCAATATTTCTCTTCTCCAGTACAAAGCAAATAAGGAGATAGAAATAAAAACAACACTTACAGTTGAAGTCTTCCTTACCAATTCTTTTTACCAATAGCGCTTCACTCCCCGGCAACGGCGCCAGAAAATAGTATTGATGACCCACAAGTATAGGGGGTGTATCGCAATACTTTTTATAAATAAGAGTGTCGAACCCAACGGGGAGCAGCAGGTGTTGACAACTGGTTTTGATGAGGATTTCACTGTAAACACTAGCAGACAAGTTGTTAGCAGAGTTTGATATGACATAAATAAAGTGCGAGTAAATAGAGCGCGGCAAATATAATTGCAGCGAGTGGCCCAATCCTTTTGAGAGCAAAGGACAAGCCGGTTTGTTTACTTATGATGACCAAATGTTCTTGAGGACACACGAGATTTCTATCTAGTGCTTTCACTTCATATTGATGAATAATCTTTAGTGTTTAGGTAAGTGTCGTGTGGGTGAACCTATGCTAATGCACCGCCCTTCATAGGACTAATACATACTTATGATTATACCCCTTGCAAGCATCCGCAAAAACAAGAAAGTAATTAAGATAAATCTAACCATAGCCTTAAACTCCGAGATCCCGCGATCACTCGCGCATCGGAATACCAACGGGGGTTTAGGTTTCTGTCACTCTGGCAACCCCACAAATGATAACCGAAAACACGATGCATTCCCCTAGGTCCATAAAGGCGAAGTGTCATGTAGTCGACGTTCACATGACACCACTAGAAGAATGGCACCACAACTTAAATGTCAAAACATCAAATATTAATCAACATAGTTCACTACTAACATCTAGAGTTCTCCTATGTCCTCAAGAACACAACGAACTACTCACAACACACCATAATGAACATGATCAGAGGTGATAAAATGATGGATAACAATCTGAACATAAACCCTAGATCAACGGTTTCACTCAATAGCATCAATAACAATAGCAATCAACACCTGGAGAGTTTCCCCTATCAAATACACGGAGTTTAGCCCTAGATGTTACAACGGGAACGAAGTGGATGGATGGAGATGTCGTGTACCTGTACCTTAAATAAGGCAGATACCTGTATATAGTGCAAATCCCTGGATCGATTCGTTTGCACACACAGTTTACGATGTAATATCACAACAAAGTATCAATTTTATTACATCGATAATCCAGACTTACAAAATATTTGATACAAGTTGCATAGCATAAAGCTAGCATTGAAAAAGTACACAGCGGAAATACAATAGCAGTGGGTCTCCAACAACTTCATGTTGCCACAGGCGGAAACATGTTGGTTGTAGACTCAAAATCCCTTAACGAAACCTCACTCGTCATTTGAATAACCTGTAACAAATAAAATTTTGCAACAGAGTGGGTCAGATTCCATTAAAAATGGAGTCTGGCAAGTGACACTATCACTTAATGGAATAACTCTAAAGCCTATATGCATATTTGGCTGGTGGAGTTCAAGGCTATTTTGCATAAAGCAAGTTTTTCCCTAACTTTTTGAAAAACACTTTTCTTCTATTCGAGACATCCGTGGCATGAAATCCACTGTCTCATTCTACCCTTGTTCACCCATCAAGTTTTTAATTTATAAGTTGGAATGGTGGAATCCTCCGTTGACGTCCTCGTTCAGCTGCTCAATTGTCCGTTTCCGGGGACACGGCTAAGTACTTAGATTTTAACTCTGCAGAGGTTGTGCACGTTCACCATTGTACCTATTCAACCCAGGTTATCCTTTACACACCATTTGTGATAAGGAAAGGAAAGAATAAGACAAGATCTTTCAGAAGCATTTCCCCTCCCACTCTGGCCTGACGCGCTCCACCTACAAATCCTCTACCACCACCTGTCAGGCCGTGGAGAGTCCACGCAGCTTAGTTGATCAAGCCAGAGCCCATATTGGCAATGGCTGCACGAGAAGCAATCTTCACTTGGAGTTCTTCAGATTCCTTTGCTCCTGGGTGGCCTTCCACAAGTGAATATTCCACAGGTAAAACCCCTGGGAACAACACTCAACTCATACAGCCAAGCAACCAATTTCCACCCAGGTGTTTGATTAAAACTTCGTAGACTTATCTTTTTCATCAAAATAGTTTTTGCATAGCATCACTATTCTACTAAGTAATTTCATAGGAACCTAGACACATGAATAAAGAGATCTATCATGGCTTGCATAGCAATGCTATCCTACACATGCTTATAGAAAATACTCTACTCATGCATAGAAATAATAGGACTTTCATGGGGGTGTGCCACTTGCCTTTGGATGATGTCTTTGCTCACAAACTTTTCAAAAACGAACGTTTGCTCTCCGTTCAATCTAAACAATATAAGCAAATAACAATACAACAATCAACATAAAACACAACAAACATGGACAACAACACAAGGCATATAAAAGCAAAAACAAATTTCACAAAGGTTCATCACATAATTCAATATGCAAAAAGAATTGATGTGCTGAATAATGGGTTTTAATGGGCTGGTCTTAAATAGAAATTTATCACGCATTAATTTGGTCAAAAAAAAACATTTAAATCAAACTTAATGGTCTTAAAAGGCTTTTAATACCACTTAATTACCTTTAAAACACTGTTAAGACACTTTAAATGTTTTACCATCAGTTTTAATTGTTTTCTTTAATTAATATTTTTATAACTCAATTTTATAAATAGTGTTAATAGACAGGGAGCATTTAATTAAATTTATAGCAATTTGATTTAATCAAAAATAGTATTTCCATTAATAGTTATGTTGAAAATACTCAACCTATTCAAATTAAATATATATAACTATGAATTTATTCAAACATTACTCAAAATATTTTATAGCAGTGTCATCAATTTACTATTATTCTAAAGTTTCTAAAAAAAATTATTTGGAATTTTTGAATTTACAGATTTAAAGTTATGACAAAAATACTCAAATTTACCATTTGAAATTTGAATATTTTAAACTAAGTCAAATTTGAATTTTGGCAGTTCTAAAATATACATGTCAAGGGCTTTCCAAATATATAAAAATATTTGAATTTGGATAAGTGATTAAAAAGTTAAGAAGATTTGAATATGCAGGGGCTTTTCTGCAAAAATGCCATTTAAAATTTATTCGGGAAAATGTTTTCCACGCTGGCGCTGACGTGTCGCTGACTGGGCACGCTGAGTCAGCGTACCGATTCGGTTTAAAGGAGATCTAATCGTGGCCGTGGAAAAAGGATCGGACGGCTCACATTGAGTTGACCAAAAGGTGGCGGCGCAAGTGGCCGGAGATGGAGGGGACGGTGGCGCTGCGCTCGGGCGTGGACGGAGGCGACGCTGCGGAGCTCCGCCGGATGAACGGAGGCGACGGGGATGTGCAGCTCGTCGCGGCGAGGCGGATGGTGGCGACGGCGTCTACCCGGGCGTCCTGGACTGGCGTTGAGGCACGGGCGGAGCCACGGCTACTCCGGCGAGCTCGACTTGCTCGGTTTCGCCGACTTGCTGCGGGGAAAAGCGAAACAAGGGGTCATACGGTTGCGCACGAGGATGGCAAGGACAGAGGAGAGGACCAGGGGCTCGGGGGAGGTCTCACCGTGACGAGATCATGAGAAACGCGGCGGCGGCCGAAGCAACTCCGGCGAGATCTCGCGGCAGCCTGGGGGCACGAAACTGAGTGGGAGGAGAGGCGAAAGAGAGAGGAGAGCGAGGGCTTTTAAAGGGCGTGGTCGGAGCAGTGAATCCGCGTCTTAATCGTACGAATGAACGCGAGTAACTCCGGCCGTTTTCGGGCGTGGTCTCCGGCCGGAGATTGAAGACGACGACGTCACGCTGACGTCATCATTTTTTTCTTTTTCTTTTCTGAATTTTCCTTTAATTCATATCTTTTGATTTAATGGTCCAAATGATGTCAAAATAATTTCTATAAATTGCTAAAATTAATATCTATGTTTTAAAACAATAGTGGGCAAGTTTTGAAACTTTTTGAAAAATAATATTTTGAAATATGAATTAAATACAAATTTGGCACTTAAAGTCAAATTTGAATTTCTATCTTAATTAAATTTTCTTTTGGCTAAGTAAAATTTGTAAAATACCCACATTCCAATTTGTTTGAATTTAAGTTATTTAAACTTGTTTTGCTGAAATAATTCATCTTTATTTTGGCATAATATTAAAGAACTAAATATAAATAATGTTTAGGAAATGTGAAATATAACTTATTCATTTTTTTATTGAAAATAATTTGTGCACCATTATATTTTATATTATGATAATTCATTTGAAAACTTCATAACAACTTTGGAAAAGATTTTTGTTTTAATTCTATCCTTATTTAGAATATATTAATCATTTCATGCTTTGAAAATAAATGAAATTCATTTAAGCAAATGAAATGTTTATTTGGCTAATTCATTAATTTAAAATCTATGAAGTTTATAGTTATAAATTACAGAATTGAAATTTTAACACCATGTTTTGAACTTAGTTGAGAGAATGAAAACCATTTGGCAACTAACACCATTTTTAAATAATTTCTGAATTTATGAATAGATATGGCTAAGTGGTTGAAATCAATTTCTTATAAGTAAACTATTTACTTAAAATAAATGGATTGTAGTTTGTAAAATATTTGTCAAATTACATTTTAAGGTTTTTGAAATACAGTGGATAATAAAATGTTTAAACTGTGACATTTGAAATATTAAACTCTTTCAATAAGTTTGAAGTCTTTCATAGTTGGTTTCCTTATGCATTTAATATTTTATTTTAATAAAAAGAAAAGTTTTAAATTTTAGTAATTTTTGAACATTATAAAATGTTGGGATGTTACAGGAGATGACGGCGTCGGCGGTGGAGATGGTCGTGTTGGCGATGGTGATGGAGTGCAGCTCGATGACGATGACGATGGCTGATTTCCCCCCTCCGGGAGGGAATTTCCCCGGCGGCAACGCAGCCTACCGGAGAGCTTTTCTCTCTCTGTCTTCTACGCCTCGTGGTGGTGGTGGAGATGGTTTCTATCCTTCTGGTAAATCTTAGGTTTTCGGGGACATGATGTACGCGAAGGGGTACGCCGAGTGGTGGGCCAGGGCGCTCACACCACCTGCTCGCGCGGCGGGCTAGGGAGCCGCGCCGGGAGGTGGTGTGCCCCCCTGGCCCCACCCCACGCTCCCTTTTGGCCTCCTCGACGAAATAATTCATAAATAATTCCCAGTTGGCCACTTTGTTCTTTTGGTCTTCGGAAATATTGTATCTTGACGGTGTTTTTTCCAGTAGAATTCAGCCTCCGGGATTCCATCCCCCAGTGATCATCAATCATGCAAAATAGATAAAATAACATAAGTATCATCTCCAAATACGGTATATATCAATGAATAGCAGTAAATTATGATATAAAATAATGATGCAAAATGGACGTATAAACTCTTCACAGAAAAATCAAACAAATCTGCCCTTTTTGTGCGTGATCCTCAGATATATATGCAACTTTCATTAGTTTTGAGTTTTCTGATCTGAGCAAGTTAAGAGCCTCAATTTTTTTTGTCTTTACAGACTGTTCTGTTTTTGACAGATTCTGCCATTTTATTTTGCAATGCCTCTTTTGCTATTTTGATTGTATCTTTTTATCCTATTAAGTATCAGTGGCTGTAGCTAATGTCAAATAGCATTGGTAGCAATTGTGTTCCTACAAAATATCATAATTTTTGTTCACTAACCCTCTAATGAAGTTACTCTAAGTTTTGTGTGGAGGAAGTTTTCAAGGATAAAGAGAGAAGGATGATATGATGTGATCAAGAGGATAGTAAAGCCAAAGCTTGGGGATGCCCCGGTGGTTCACCCCCAATATATTTCAAGAATACTCAAGCATCAAAGCTTGGGGATGCCCAAGGATCCCCTTTTTCATCAACAAACTATCAGATCCTTTCGAGTGAAACTATATTTTAATTCCGTCACATCTTATGTGCTTGCTTGAAGCGTCTGTCTGTTTTTTGCTTTTTTTTTTTTGTTATTTTCATTCTCTGAATTAAATGGATCCTAGCATTCCTTTCTGTGGGAGAGAGACACGCTTCGCTTTTTCTTATGAATACTCGTATTCTGCACTTATATTTGTTGAGTATTCTTCTCATGTTATTGTTTGCTTTCTAGCTCTTGTATTTCATGCATCTCTTGCTAGAGTTGTTAGCTTGTTATACCATACTCTCATATCTCATTGTTTAATATCTTGCAGAGTTTATCTTTTAAATAAGTTGATTGTTGTATGGTTGAGAACAGAAAATGCTAAATGTTGTAGATGGTATAACTAAATGATACATAATCTTATAGATCATTAAATTGTATCACTTGAATCATTAATGGTAAACATGATGGTCTAGTTAAGTGGAATGATTAATGGTTGGTCTAGAAAAACTTGAAGCTGTGCCACACTTAAATTTCCAGTTGATTGCATAATGGTATATGACTTCTATATGTCTAAGGCAACCGTAATGACTTTGTATTATGCGCTACGGTCGGGTCCCCAACAGTGACTTTTTCATTTGCCACAGTTCCTCTAGGAGTAATTTTCATTATGCCTTGTAAGATCATATTTTTATTTGGAATCTTTTTACTTGTGAGTTCTAAAACTGCGGTTTTCATGGCACTTCCACCACCATATTGTTAGCCTTTTCGGTACTTTGCATTGCCCTTTCTCACATTGAGAGTTGGTGCATTTTTTGAGGGTACATCCAAACTCGTGGGAGATCTTCATCTTGTTCTCCTACACATTAGCAAAATATCTTCCTCAAAACATCTTTTTCGCGGGCAAGCATTTCCACATAAGCCAACATGCATCTTACATTACATGACTTGTTGTCATTCATTACTTATATATTGCTTTGCGTGTTTCTATAAAGCTGATGTGTGGTTTACCCATATTTCCCAAGAACATTGCATAATCTGCTACACTGGCAGAGACACCGTTGTCATATGCATATTATGGCACATTCATATTAGTTACTTGTATCATCAGTATGTTGTCGTATCATCATTAGTATGTTGTCATATATCAAATATCATATTAGGATGCTTGCCCATAAAAGTAAAAAGAGCCATGGAGGCCATCGAGAAGAGAAACAGAAAAAGATAAAAAATAGAAAAAGAAAAAAAGAAAGAAAGAAAAAATAAAAAAGGGGGCAGCATTACTATTCTTTATCAAACACTTGTGCTTATGTTATAGCACCATATCATTTATAGTGATCACATGTGCTCATGTTATAGCACCATATCATTTGTGATCATCATTTGTGCTCATGGTTAGCACCTTTACTCCATATGAGGGAGTTTTCATGTCTTACTTGCATAACTATGTGGGGAACTTTAACTATAGAACTTGTCTTGTATATTCCAATGATGAGCCTCCTAAAAAGTGCTCTAGGTCTTCGTGAGCAAGCAAGTTGGATGCACCCCCACTAGTTCCATTCGAGAGCTTTCATATACTTATAGCTCCATCTGCATCCGTTGTGTGGAAATCACTACTCCTTGCATAGCTTCAATTGTAAGACTTCCTCTTGTCTAATGATCACTCCAGCTTTGTGAGCCTTTCTTCCCTTGGCCTTCCAAACCTCCGTTTACATTCTCTTAGCCATAACATCTTGGTGTCAGGAACCAACGTTGTACGCTTGCTTGTTTCTTTTGAACAAATAAGGAGTTGATCTTCTACGTGCATATTGATATTGCTTGACTTGATCCTTTCAAAAAGTTGTCATAGTTGTTGGAAGCATTAGATGATTATATTGTTGTGCTTGAAGCTTAAATCATCCCTAATATCTATTTTGCACAGTTGATTGCTATCTAGTCTATATCATTGAAATCTTTACTTGCTTTACCTACTTGTTTATTTATTACTTGTTTGATATCAATATAAACTACAACCCTGATTCATTTGATCTCAATTTACATGCCTTATATTATTACGTGATCAAGATTGTGTAGAAGCATGTCACTTCAGAAATTATCTTCTTTTATCGTATAGCCTACGGCATAGCCAATGGTACCAAGCGGTAGAGGTCCGGTAATACCGCTGGTGTCCTTTGTTTTTCGACTAAGGACCCCGCGGTAGTACCGCTGGCTCAGCGGTAGTACCGCTGGCATGGGAGCAACGGTAGTACCTCTGGTACCGCTGTTGCTGACGAACTCTTCTTCCTAGGTACCGTTGTTATCTGAGGCGGTAGTACCGCCAGCTACCGCTGGAATTAGAAAAACTCTCGGCATAGGCTACGGTACCAGGTGGTATCACTCCGGTAGTACCGCTGGAGTTCTTTCCGTGCTACGGCTAAAGAGCCAGCGGTAGTACCGCTGCACCACCCTCAACAATTGTACCGCTGGAGCTGGAGAGTAATTCTGCCTGGGTACCGTTCAGCTGTAGTACCGCTGCCCCAGCGGTAGTATCACTGAGGGATTTTTTCGCCAACGGCTCGTTTTTGGGGGTCCCTATTTAAAGACTTCATCTTCTCCAAGAGCAGCTGACGATTCTACACTCTCTCTCCTCCATTGTTGCTGAGCTTTGAAGCTTTGGATCTCCCTACTCCTCCACCCAAATCGCTTCATCTTTTGGGAAGTGAGGGAGAACACCTAGATCCAGCTCTCCACCGAAGGAAATAGAATCTCCCCCTCTCTATCAAGAGGGATCTACTGCTTGGTTTTCCTTTGGAAACCTAGGGCTCTTACTTTGTTGTATTTGTTGGATTGGAGACCTTTGTGGTCAAGACCTCTTGTGGTCATCGTGAGAGAATTCAGTTGTGGGTGTGTGCCTCACGAATTTGTACGAGATCTTCTCCACCCTTAAAGGAGTCCTTAGTGGAAAAGTGAGCTCGTACCTTTGTGGTCGAGTTCACGGAGAATAGGGTGAGTCCTTTGTGGCGTTGAGCTTACCTTTGTGGTAGCTCACACCTCTCCAACGGGACGTACACCTATGTGGTGGAACTCGGGATAAAATCGCCGTCTTCGAGTTCTTCTTTGGTTATCTCGTTCCACTCACTCTCCTTTATTGTTTTCCTTTTTATCATTCTTGCTTAGTATCCTTGTTGTCTAGCACTTGTATCATCTAGTTCACATATAGAAAACTTACTTTCCGCTTGCCTAAAACTTAAAAAGACATAAAAATTGGTCACCACCTATTCACCCCCCCCCTCTAGGTGGTCAACTTCCGTTCAATTGGTATCAGAGCCAGGTTGTCTCTTAAAAGCTTCACCGCTTGAGACCAACCTTGGACAATGCAAGTTGACCCTAAAGAGGTTGCCGAAACAGCCGCCGAGACTTTCGCGGCAATGCAAGAGAAAGGTGCCACTATGGCCGATATCAACTCTTTGGAAACAAAGTTGACATCGTCCATACAAACCGAGTTCAAGAAGTTTCATGATATGCTTGAGTCCCTTAAGACATCCAAGATAACCGCTCTTGCATTGCCCACAAAGACTCCGGTGCTTCCGGGCATTACTCACGATGTGAACCCCGAAATGATAAAGGGAAAGCAAATGCCTTTGGATGGGAAGGGTGATGATAGTAGCTCCTCAAACCCTCATATCTCTCCATCTACCCAAGATGGAGTGCCCAAAGGCTACAACGCCACTCCTCCCCCATCCCAATACCATACCCCCGATCCCATTATCCCTCGTCCACAAGTTTCTCATAGGGGTGATCCCCCATTGCTTAAAGATTATTATAATGTAGCTGCACTTAAAATATGGCAAGGTACCTGTGTATAGTGCAAATCTCTGGATCGATTCGTTTGCACACACAACTTATGATGTAATATCACAACAAAGTATCAATTTTATTACATCGATGATCCAGACTTAGAAAATATTCTTTACAACTGCATAGCATAAAGCTAGCACTGAAAGATTAAACAGCGGAAATACAATAGCTGTGAGTCTCCGCCATCTTCATGTTGCCACAGGCGAAAACATGTTGGTTGCAGAATCGAAACCTTTAAACGAAACCACATTCGTCATCTGATTAATCTGCAATAAGAAAAATATTGCAACAACGTGGGTCAGATTCCATTAAAAATGGAGTCTGGCAAGTGACACTATGGTGGACACTTAGTGGAATAACTCTAATAACATATATGCGTATTTGGCTGGTGGAGTTCAAGGCTATTTTGCATAAAGCCAATTTTTCCTAAGTCTTGGGAAAACACTTTTATTCAATTCGAGACATCCGTGGCATGAAATCCACAGTCTCATTCTACCCTTGTTCACCCATCAAGTTTTATATTTTTGAAGTTGGAATGGTGGAATCCTCCGTTGACGTCCGTGATCAGCTGCTCAATTTGTCCGTACCGGGGACACGGCTAAGTACTTAGTTTTACACTCTGTAGAGGTTGTGCACGTTCACCATTGTACCCATTCAATCCAAACTATCCTTTACACTCTGAAGTGATAAGGAAAGGAGAAGAATGAGATGAGATCTTTCATAAGAATTTTCCCTCCCACTCTGGCTTGACCCGTTCCACCTAACATCCCCCTACATCTGCTTGTCAAGCCGGAGAGAGTCCATGCAACATAATTGATCAAGCCAGAGCCCATATGGCAATGGCTGCACTTGAAGCAATCGTCACTCGGAGTTCTTCAGATTCCTCTGTTCCCGGGGTGGCCATCCACAAGTGCACGTACTCCAGGAACCATAGACATGGACCGGAGTAGCCACTCAACTTCGCCACCAATAACAACCAATCCACCCAGGAGTTTCATTAACTTAGTGGATGTGCACTCTCAGGTAAACATCACCATGCTCACGGCCCTAAGTAGAATAGACATTCATCCTAGGCGACGACAACCATGAGCACAGCCCTGAGTAGTCAAATAACATTTTATAAAACTTTTCATCAATTGCATAGCATCAATACATCTACTAAGTATTATATAGGAACCTAGACACAGGAGTAAGGGAATTCTACACAGGTTTAGCATAGCAATACTATCCTACACATGCATATAAAAATATACTAA
Source organism: Poa annua (assembly GCA_026929855.1). Classification (NCBI taxonomy): domain Eukaryota; kingdom Viridiplantae; phylum Streptophyta; class Magnoliopsida; order Poales; family Poaceae; genus Poa; species Poa annua. Next base: position 108,630,329 of record CM049426.1, read on the forward strand.
GTAATGCATATAGAAATAATAGGAAGTTTATGAGGTGTGCCACTTGCCTTTGAATGTTGTCGTTGTTCACAAACTCTTTTCAACGATACTCAGAACTCTCCGTTCAGTCTAAACAATATAAACAAACAACAATACAACATTCATGAAACAAAACAACACAACACATACAAACAAGTTTCATAACTTCTAAGGAAAACATGTCATGCATGATATGCAAATTATTTCTAAGGACTAGAGATGCATGTCATGCCATGAAATTCTTTTAAGTTAACGCAATGCAATTAGGTTGGTCTAAATGACTAAGGACTAAAGTCATAAGTTGAATAAAATATTTTGTTTTATATCATCTTGAATAAGCCCTCTAATGGCTTAGTCTTGATGTGTAGAAATATTTAGAGAAAATACTAAGTCATTTCTTTAAGATGATCAACAATTATTATCAACTCTTTGTAAATTGGACATTCACTATAGTGAGAGAGACAGACACCCGGCCATCCACTTAAATTGTGGAACAGGTCTCATATACATGGACATGTAAGGTTTGTCTCCAGGCCGCTTCATCTCACTATGCCGCTAGGATCCAACAAACTTCAAAGATGACGACATCATGATCAACAAGATGACAACATCAGACTTAAACAAAGTTATTTCTACACATCAAGACTAAGCCATTAGAGGGCTTATTCAAGATGATATAAAACAAAATATTTTATTCAACTTATGAATTTAGTCCTTAGTCATTTAGAACAACCTAATTGCATTGCGTTAACTTAAAAGAAATAAATGGCATGACATGCATCTCTAGTCCTTAGAAATAATTTGCATATCATGCATGACATGTTTTCCTTAGAAGTTATGAAACTTGTTTGTATGTGTTGTGTTGGTTTGTTTTATGAATGTTGTATTGTTGTTTGTTTATATTGTTTAGACTGAACGGAGAGTTCCGAGTATCGTTGAAACTAGTTTGTGAACAACGACAACATTCAAAGGCAAGTGGCACACCTCATAAACTTCCTATTATTTCTATATGCATTGCTTAGTATATTTTTATATGCATGTGTAGGATAGTATTGCTATGCTAAACCTGTGTAGAATTCCCTTACTCATGTGTCTAGGTTCCTATATAATACTTAGTAGATGTATTGATGCTATGCAATTGATGAAAAGTTTTACAAAATGTTAAGTGACTACTCAGGGCTGTGCTCATGGTTGTCGTCGCCTAGGATGAATGTCTATTATACTTAGGGACGTGAGCATGATGATTTTTACCTAAGAGTGCTCATCCACTAAGTTAATGAAACTCCTGGGTGGATTGGTTGTTAATGGTGGCGAAGTTGAGTGGCTACTCCGGTCCATGTCTATGGTTCCTGGAGTACGTGCACTTGTGGATGGCCACCCCGGGAACAGAGGAATCTAAAGAACTCCGAGTGACGATTGCTTCCAGTGCAGCCATTGCCATATGGGCTCTGGCTTGATCAATTATGTTGCATGGACTCTCTCCGGCTTGACAAGCAGATGTAGGGGGATGTTAGGTGGAACGGGTCAAGCCAGAGTGGGAGGGAAAATGATTCTAAAAGATCTCGTCTCATTCTTCTCCTTTCCTTATCACAAATGGTGTGTAAAGGATAATTTGGGTTGAATGGGTACAATGGTGAACGTGCACAACCTCTGCAGAGTGTAAAACTAAGTACTTAGCCGTGTCCCCGGTACGGATAATTTGAGCAGCTGATCACGGACGTCAACGGAGGATTCCATCATTCCAACTTCAGAAATAAAACTTGATGGGTGAACAAGGCAAGATGAGATTTATGGTTTTCATACCATACTTGTCTTGATTTGAAGAAAGTGTTTTCCAAAGAGATAGGAAAAATTGGCTTTATGCAAAATAGCCTTGAACTCCACGAGCCAAATATGCATATAGGCTATAGAGTTATTCCATTAAGTGTCCACCATAGTGTCACTTGCCAGACTCCATTTTTAATGGAATCTGACCCACGTTGTTGCAATATTTTTCTTATTGCAGATTGTTCAAATGACGAGTGAGGTTTCGTTTATAGGTTTCGAGTCTACAACCAACATGTTTTCGCCTGTGGCAGCATGAAAGTGATAGAGACTCACTGCTATTGTATTTCCGCTGTGTACTATTTCAAAGCTAGCTTTATGCTATGCAACTTGTAATGAATATTTTGTAAGTCTGGATCATCGATGTAATAAAATTGATACTTTGTTGTGATATTACATCATAAACTGTGTGTGCAAACGAATCGATCCAGGGATTTGCACTATACACAGGTATCTGCCTTATTTAAAGTGCAGGTACGCTACAGATGGTATCAGAGCACTGTGTTGCCTGTAGGTTCGAAACCCTAGGTTTGGATAGAAATAGGATTCGACCATAGGATTGAAAATCTATTTTATTCACTTTTCTAAAAACAAAACTTTTCATTTTATCATACGAATTTTTCTGTTTCATTTTAATTCTAATACTCTTTCCTCTTCAAAATTTTAGATGGGAGAGTACACTGAGACCGCATATGCTGGAGTTTTGTCGGATTTCATCTTTGGGAGGCAGCTGTCTAGGTTGACAAGTATATTGAAGCTACCACCGCCCTATTTCCGAGGAAGGAAGGAAGAGACCGACATACATGATGTGACGCGTTGGGAAATACGCACAATCATGACCCCAGATCCCACTATGCTAGACTTCGAGCCCGTGGACTATGTCACCTACTACCCTGAATGGATTGAAGGAGTGAACATAGCTATGGTGTACTTGATTGCCCGACTGTGTTATAAGTATTGCAACAAGCTTGCACCAGAATCGCCCTTCCGTGCCTTTGGGAAGAGGGATGCGCATGTCCACTCAATGGCTCACACGGGAAATCGCCTGGACATGCCCATCACTAACAAGATGTTTGAAGACTTGGATTTTCTCATGAACCGTCTGACCAGAAAGGTTCAGCAAGCTTATAACATCGTAGATCATGCCCGAACCTTCATACACGCTAAACCCCAAGAACTCCAGACTTCTGAAACCCTCATTGGCCATATGGAGGAACTCATCCATGAACTACATTTGCAGAATCTTAACAAGGATGAGCAGATCGCCACCCTTGAGGCGCAACTCAATGCACCTCCACCGCCAGTAGCTGAAGAAAATGACGAAGGCACTTGAAATGTGGTAGTAACGAAGAAGACCCCGAAGAGGTGCTTTCTGAAGAGTCAATTGAGGGAGAAGTCACGCCTGTGGCGAATAACCCCGCAATGAAGCGCAAGCGTGAGGAGGAATAAGTGGATCAATGTAGCACCCCATCTTTTAAATAAAGATGGAACACCTGTGTTATGTGCTAGTCCCTGGATCACTGCCAGCACCACAGTACAAAATATATAGTATCATTGCATAAGTATAAAATTACTACAACGAGATCCAAAAATAGCTAAGTATAGCTTTATTACAAAGTGCATAGTCATGAAGACTAGCTAAAATATTCAGAGTTCACAAAGAAAGTAATAGCAATGAGCCTCTTCTTCAAGCATGCGCCACAGGCAGACATGTTGGGTGTAGACTCGAGTCCAAACTCATTCCTCATCAGAATTACCTGCACATTTGAATATGCAGCCCCCGAAGGAGGTCAATACAATGAAGTATTGGCAAGTGACTATGGTGGTTATTTTATGACAAGTCTAATTCTATATGCATATTTGGCTTGGTGGAGTTGTAGGCTATTTTGCAGAAAGCCAGTTTTCTCCTAGCTTTTGTAAAACAATTTTGTTTCTCAAAGACTTGGCACCAAGGGATGAAGCCCAAGTGCACCAACTATTATTTCCTTAGTCAAATTTTACTTTATGAAAACTATGATGAGATTCTTCCGTCCATCCTTGTCCAGTTGCTCGAAGTAGTCCATCACCGGGGACACGGCTGAGTACTCAGATTGTCGACTCTGCAGAGGTTGTGCACTTTCACCTTGAGACTCAATTAACCCAAACATCCTATACACGCGGAGTGCATTAAGGAAAGGAGAGAATTGAGACAAGAACTTTCAGAAGAAGAATGCAACCATACTAGCATGACCCGTTCCACCTACCAACTCTACATCTGCTTGTCAAGCTGACAGGTTGCACTCTCACAACTTAGTAATTCTAGGCAGAGCCCATTGTCAAAAGGCTGCACGGGAAGCTTCTAAACTTGGAGGGACTTAGAAATCACTTTGTTCCTGGGTGGCCGTCCACAAGTGCGCTTCTGGGTGACAACCACCATGCTCATGGCCCTAAGTAGAATAGACATTCATCCTAGGAAAAGACAACCACAAGCATAGTCCCAAAAGCCACTCAACATAAACCAACAACCAATTCCACCCAGGTGTGCATTTAAAGTTTTAACACTTAGCAATATTTCAATAACATGGTAAGTAAACACTTTTTATAGCATAGCTAAGCATCTAATAAAACTTTTGATGGCTGCATGGGGAGGGATGGCTACACACTACTAGGATATTTTCAAAGTGTAAACTAACTTAGCATTATAAGATAGTTCAAAAATTCCCTATCATGCATACTACTCAAAAATCTACTAATAATGCATATAGAAAACATTGGGTAGATTATGAATGTCACTTGCCTTGGTAACAAGAGGAACAAGCACAGCAAGAATAACAATCACAAGGGCCTTCCTCCTCTTCACAATCTAGAGACAAACAATAAAACTAAATAAACACACAAACACAACACTTAAAATATCAAGACAAAAATATGTATGCATGCTTGATATGCAATGAACTTAACAAGACAAAATAATTACCATTTTATTTCCTCTGTTATTAATGCATGAAATGCAATGATAAATATTTTAATATTTTATTAAATCATTTAAATATTGAGCATAACATAGAAATATTAATCCCTACAGCCAAATTATTTAATCCTATTGTGCAAAGTTTCAAATAAAACCCAAGTTGCACTCTATGGACAGAGGACAATACTATGATTTTAAAACAATTGGATTTATTTGGAAAACATTTTTATTATTTAAGTTTTAGATTTAATAGACGAAATCCTCCTCGGATAAAAATAGAAATTATAATTTATCAAAAGGAAAAACAAATGATGTAGAAATAATCTACACAAGCAGGGCTATCCGTAGATATAAAGTTTATCAAATTTGGATAAACAGATCAAAAGTTATGAATTTTGCAAGTTTCAATAGTTTTCTGTTTTTAAAACAAATTTTCAGCCGAAATAGATAATTAACAGGCCACGCGGCGCGATCTTATTGGACGGTACCGGTTCGCCGCGGATCGGCCACGCAAACCGTCCGATCTACTTTAAAACGGGTGCTCCAGATTGCAGGGATCTTGATCCGTTGGATCTAAATCCAACGGTTCGAAATTAGAGGCCCGGCGCGGGCGGAGCGAGTCGCCGGAAAACCTCTGCCCGCGGCGGCGCCATGGCTGGCGTCGCACGCACTCGCGATCTACGGCTAAGGGGAGGGGGAAATTCATACCACGATGGAGAGGAGGTCGAGGCAGAGGTGATGGCGCGGTTGACGGCGTCGCGGTGGTCGGCTTCTCCCGAGGTTGCTCGCCGGAGTAAGCGAGGCGGACGGCGGCGGCGGTTGCGGACGGATGCGTCGATACGCTGCGAAAACAAAAGCACGGCCGTGTCAAAAACGTGCGCAAATACGAAAGAAAACGAGGGGAGGGAAGGAGAGGGTCCGTGGTGGCCGGGGTGCACCGTACGGTGGACTTCTCGCCGGCGGATATGGCGAGATGCCGAGCTCTAATACGAACAGCCCGGTGGCGGAGGAGTTAGGGTTTTGTGGGGGAAAAGTGTGGCGGTGATGCGGGGTACTTATGGGGCGAGAGAGAGAGAGCGAAAATCGACTCGTAGTCGGTTTGGATGGATTTGTTCGCCGGAGTCAAAATCGACTTCGCGCGGAGGTTGAAGACGTCGGGGGTGTGGCCCACCTGTCAGCGAGGTGAGAGGAGGCGCGGCTGGAGTTGGGCCACGGTTGGGCCGCAAGGCAACGCGCGCGCGCGGCAGATAGAGCTCGGCCGGCCCGGTAAGAAATCCTTTTAATTAAACTCTTTTTTTCTGTTTTAAAACTTTTCGAAACAATTTTATTTTTAAATCTTATCAAAACATTTCAGAAAAATTCATAAAAATATGTTTTGAAAAGCTAATTTAACTTAGAAATTTTTTATATCATTTTACTAAATAAATAAAATAATAAAATACAGATTTTTATGAGGAGCTCAATTAGACCTCTTTATGGAAAACAACTTTATTTAAACTTATAAATAAAATTTAAATTATTCTTTATGTGATTTCAATGTCATGCCTATATGATGCATGATGTGTGAATGAAAGTTTTAAATTTTTGAGAAATTTGGGATGTTACAGACTAACCCCCTTAAGAGGAAGCTCGCCCTCGATCTTCGGAAAGGTCAGCAAATAGGTGTGGGTGGTCTTCTCGGAGGTCATCCTCTCGTTCCCAGGTGGCTTCGTCCTCTGTGTGATGATTCCACTGGACTTTGCAAAACTTGATGGTTTTGGTACGGGTGACTCTTTCTGCTGTTTGTAATATCTTGATGGGCTTCTCCTCGTATGTCAGGTCACTTTCCAATTGTACCTCCTCGAGAGGTACAGTATCCTTTAAAGGAACTCCCATCATCTCGGGATGACATTTCTTCAACTGACTGACATGGAACACATTATGAACAGCAGACAGAACTTCAGGTAGTTCTAACTCATATGCCACTTCACCTTTGCGAGAAAGAATTTTGAATGGTCCAATGAATCGAGGTGCTAACTTTCCTTTGATCCCAAACCTTTTCACACCCCGTAGTGGTGACACTCTTAAATAGGTTCTGTCACCCACTTTGTAGGTGACTTCTATACGCTTGGAATCTGCATAGCTTTTCTGGCGTGACTGTGCCATTTTCAATCTGTCCTTAATCAGCCTGACTTTCTCTTCAGCATCCTGTATTATATCAGGCCCAAAGAAACTCCGTTCTCCTACACCACTCCACAATAGTGGGGTTGTGCATTTCTTTCCATATAAGGCTTCAAACGGTGCCATCTCAATGCTGGCTTGGTAGCTGTTGTTGTAGGAGAACTCAGCGTATGGTAAATTATCATCCCAACTAGATCCATAGTCGAGCGCACAAGCTCTTAACATATCCTCTAAAATCTGATTCACTCTTTCAGTCTGACCATCTGTTTGCGGGTGGAAAGTCGTACTGAATTCCAATCTGGTTCCCAAAGATTCGTGCAACTGCTTCCAGAAATGAGAAGTGAACTGGGTCCCTCTATCAGACACGATACTCTTAGGAACGCCGTGAAGGCACACAATTCTCTTCATGTAAATATCGGCTAGCTTTGCACTAGTATAAGTGGTCTTCACGGGTATGAAGTGAGCTATTTTGGTTAGGCGACAAACAATAACCTAAATAGAATCATAACCCGATCTGGTCCATGGTAATCCGGTGATGAAGTCCATCCCAATAGAATCCCACTTCCAATCCGGTACTTTCAAAGGTTGTAAGAGCCCCGCTGGTTTCTGATGTTCTGCCTTTACTCGACTACATACATCGCACTTAGCGATGTATTCTGCTATTTCTCTTTTCAGATTATTCCACCAAAATCTCTCTTTCACATCCATATACATCTTGGTATTTCCCGGATGAATAGAATAAGGTGTTTCATGAGCTTCTTGCAGAATTAACTTCCTAACATCAGGATCATTGGCCACACATACACGTTTTTCAAACCACAAAATCCCTTGCTCATCCTTATGAAATCCTTTAGCTTTGCCGGCTCTTAGATTGACTTTGATCTCTTCTATTTCCTTGTCTCCTTTCTGAGCTTCACGTATCTTGTCCATCAAAGTGGGTTGTACAACTAATGAGGTTACAAACCCTTCAGGTACTACTTCCAATCTGAGGTCCTTGAATGCCTTGCATAAATCCTCGGGTAATTCTCCTGCTGTAAGGCCATTCACATACACTTTACGACTCAGAGCATCTGCTACCACATTAGCTTTCCCCGGATGGTATTGGAGACTTAGATCATAATCTTTAATAAGTTCCAACCATCTTCTTTGTCTCATGTTCAATTCCTTCTGTGTAAATATGTACTTCAAACTTTTGTGGTCCGTGAATACCTCACATATTTTTCCCATCAGGTAGGGTCTCCAAGTTTTCAGGGCATGCACTACTGATGCTAACTCGAGATCATGAGTTGGATAATTTGCTTCATGTTTCTTGAGTTGTCTAGAGGCATAAGATGCCACTCTGCCTTCCTGCATCAACACACTTCCCAAGCCTTGGCGTGAAGCATCACAGTATACTTGGAATTCCTTCTCCAAATCAGGTAAGCATAGAACTGGGGCTGAAACCAGACGTTTCTTCAACTCCTGAAAACTGGCTTCGCATGCCTCAGTCCACTCAAATTTCTTCTCCTTCTTTAATAATTCCGTCAAAGCCTTGGCAATCTTGGAGAAGTTTTCAATGAATCGTCGGTAGTATCCTGCTAGGCCCAGAAAACTTCGTAATTCACCAACATTCTTCGGCGGTTCCCAATTAGTTACAGCTGAAACTTTTTCAGGATCCACCGCTATACCTTCCTTGGACACCACATGGCCTAAAAATCCGACTTGTTCTAACCAAAACTCACACTTGCTGTACTTGGCATACAACTTATGTTCACGTAGTCTCTGCAGTACCAGACGCAAGTGCTCCTCATGTTCTTTGTGACTCTTGGAGTAGATTAGAATATCATCTATGAACACTACCACAAACTTATCCAGAAAATCCATGAACACTTTATTCATCATATTCATGAAATAGGCTGGTGCATTGGTTAATCCAAAAGGCATCACGGTGTACTCGTATGACCCATATCTCGTAACAAATGCAGTCTTGGGTATATCCATTTCTCTCACTTTCATTTGGAGGTACCCTGATCGAAGATCGATCTTTGAGAAAACACAAGCCCCTTCCAGTTGGTCAAATAGTTCGTTTATCTTGGGTAACGGGTACTTGTTTTTGATAGTTTGCTCGTTTATATCTCTATAATCCGTGACTAGCCTCTGTGTTTGATCCTTCTTTTTAACAAATAAGACTGGTGCTCCCCATGGCGATGAACTTGGACGAATGAATCCTTTCTGGATATGTTCCTCTAGTTGCTTCTTGAGCTCTTTCAATTCATCGACGACCATAGGATAAGGTCTTTTAGCTATTGGTCCTGTTCCCGGCTTCAGTTCGATGAGAAACTCTACATCTCTATCGGGTGGCATTCCCGGTAGTTCTTCCGGAAAAACATCTGGGTATTCCTTGACAATAAGCACATCACCAAGGCTAACCCCCTTAAGAGAATTTAGCCTAACCTTCTTAAGTTCGAAGGTTGATCTGAACTTAATCTTCCTTTTTTCTGGGGTGGTGAGGGTGATTGCTCTATTTGCACAGTCTATGATTCCTTCAAAACGAGTCATCCAATCCATTCCGATGATAACATCCAATCCTTGGGTTTCTAGGATGACTAAGTCTGTTGGAAAAGTGTGTTTTCCGATTTGCAAGTCTAACTGCCTACACCCGGAATTTACTATCATCTCCCCTCCAGGTGAACTTACCCTAATAGGTTTTCCTAGACTTTCCTCAGCTAACCCATGTTTGTTTACAAAAGCTCTTGATATGAATGAATGAGATGCTCCAGTATCAAATAAGACTAATGCTGGAGAGGAGTTGAGCAAGAACGTACCAATCACGGCATCAGGTTCATCATGAACTTCTTCCACATTGATGTGGTTCACTTGTCCCTTCTGGAAAGGTTTGGGCTTGGAATTTTCATCAGCTTTCCTCTCTGGGCATTCAGTTGCATAATGTCCTGTCTTCTTGCACTTGAAGCAGGTCACATTAGACAAGTCTTTATTCCCTTCATAGTTAGGGCGGTGATTACCATTCCCATGATTATGGCCATGGTGATGGTTTCCCCTGGATCCACCATTATTTCCATTGTATCCTCCATTATTTCCTTTGTATCCTCCATTGCTTCCTTTGTATCCTCCATTGTGGTTATGACCATGATGTTTTTGGCCACTACCAGTGTTGGAGTAATTCCAGGGTTTATGGCTACTGACTTCAGAGGTGTGTTGTTTCTTATATGTCCCTTCAGAATGAACCTTTCTTGCACTGAACTTCCTCTTCCTATTCTCTTCCTTTCTTATGTTGTTGTCCAGGGTGATAGCTTGATCCAGCAGAGCTTGATAGTTTGGAGTATATGCCACAGACAAAGGTATCTTCAGTTCTCCCTTAAGTCCATTAAGAAACTTTTCCTTCCTCTTTGCATCAGTGTCAATGTCCTCTGGCGCATACCTTGATAGCATACAGAAGTCATCCATATACTCCTTCAGAGTTCTACCTCCTTGCCTCAAGCTGCGAAATTCCTCTTTCTTCATGTTCATTATACCTGAGGAGATGTGAGCATTCCGGAAACCTTCCTTGAACGCATCCCAAGTCATGCCATCCAAAGGATGAGTCACTTGATAAGTCTCCCACCACAACGCTGCGGGTCCTTCCAGCAGGTGTGCAGTGAACCTCACTTTTTCTGCCTCAGAACACTCACAAGTTACTAAGTCCTTGTTGACTGAACGGAGCCAATCATCCGCCACTATTGGTTCAGTAGCAGAGGAGAACTTATTAGGCCTAAGCCTTAGGAATCTAGCAAGTCTGTCCACTGGGGGTGGTGGTGGAGGTGGCGGGTTGTTGTTGTTGTTGTTGGTTGCTGCAATGAATTGAGTCATCATATTCATCAACTGAGCTTGAGCGGCCATCAGTTGTTGCATGGCATCATCGTTGTTGGCATCACGACGAGGAGGCATCTATAGGGTTTTCAGCATAGATGAGTGAAAGATAGATAGAACTAAGAGAAGAAAAATCCTACCCATGCACAAAGCAACCAAGTCAACACAATCAACACTCAAAGACAACTTAAAAAGAAAAAGTCTACTTAGCAAATCGAAACAAGTATTCTAAGTTGATTTAATAAAACAACATAGTCTGCAAACCAATCATTCTATCATTGTCACACCACAAGTTGGAGATCAATGTTTTTTAAAAAGAACGACGAACTAAGCGAGGGAGAACATGGTGGTCCAACTACTAAGTCTAAACTTCGTCCATGACGTCTCCTTCATCTTCTTCGACTTCCTAGATGGTGATGCCTTCCTTCGTAAGGATCTCCTTGTAGTCATTCACCTCCTTCTCCAAGGCCTCGTTCTTCTCCTGTAACATTGTCGTCTCACGGTGCAGGGTCTCGATCGCTTCCTTCTCCAGGACTTCAATCTTCTCTTGTAGCATTCTCTTCTCACGGCGTAGAGTCTCGATCAAATCTCGATCAGCTTTGAACTCGACGTCGTTGCTCAGAATTTCATCCTTCAAGGTCTTGATCTCCTTGTTCTTGTTTCTAATTCTCTTTTCATGATTTTGGAACTTCTTCTCTTGAGCTCGGAATTTCTCCTCTTGTGCGTTGGCCACCTCTTCTTGGGCTTCAATCTTCTTTTGAGTCTCCTTGACTTGTGCCATTATTTCATCATTCTTCAACAGCTCGTTGCGCCTATCCTCTTCGAGTTGCCAGAGGTGAAGTTCTAAGTCTTGGAGATATGGGTACAAAGGTTCTGGTTTGTTTTTGTCTTCCTTGCTAACAAGGTAAGGTATCCCATGTTCGTCACGTTGGCTAAGGTTAGAAAAGTAGTGGTCTTTTAACTCCTCCTGGAATTGCCAGCAAAGACGTCCTATTAGCTCCTGTGTGACGAGATTCAGCCCTTTCTCCAAGGAGTCACTAATCGACTTGTACTGGATGTCTTCGGTCTTGGGTTCAGTCTGGCGCCCTTGTTGGAAAAGACGAATTCCCCATAAGTCTTCTTTGTTGAAGTGCTTCAGCTGGCTTGCCTTGAAGATGGGTGTTGGAAGTGCCAACAGTTCTACCAACTCTAGAAGATATCTTCCAAAGCGCATGTCCTTGAATGTAGCGTACCTGCACTTTAAATAAGGCAGATACCTGTGTATAGTGCAAATCCCTGGATCGATTCATTTGCACACACAGTTACGATGTAATATCACAACAAAGCGTCAATTTTATTACATCGATGATCCAGAATTACAAAATATTCTTTACAAATTGCATAGCATAAAGCTAGCTTTGAAAAGTACACAGCGGAAATACAATAGCAGTGAGCCTCTATAACTTTCATGCTGCCACAGGCGAAAACATGTTGGTTGTAGACTCGAAACCTTTAAACGAAACCTCACTCGTCATCTGCTCAAATCTGAAATAAGAAAAATATTGCAACAACGTGGGTCAGATTCCATTAAAAATGGAGTCTGGCAAGTGACAATATGGTGGACACTTATGGAATAACTCTAAAGCCTATATGCATATTTGGCTGGTGGAGTTCAAGGCTAATTTGCATAAAGCCAATTTTTCCTATCTTTTTGGAAAACACTTTTCTTCAAATCAAGACGAGTATGGCATGAAAACCATAAATCTCATCTTCCCTTGTTCACCCATCAAGTTTTACTTTTGAAGTTGGAATGATGGAATCCTCCGTTGACGTCCTTGATCAGCTGCTCAAAATTGTCCGTAACGGGGACACGGCTAAGTACTTAGTTTTACACTCTGCAGAGGTTGTGCATGTTCACCATTGTACCCATTCAACCCAATTTATCCTTTACACACCATTTGTGATAAGAAAAGGAGAAGAATGAGACGAGATCTTTCAGAAGCATTTTCCCTCCCACTCTGGCTTGACCCGTTCCACCTAACATCCCCCTACATCTGCTTGTCAAGCCGGAGAGAGTCCACGCAACATAATTGATCAAGCCAGAGCCCATATGGCAATGGCTGCACTGGAAGCAATCGTCACTCGGAGTTCTTCAGATTCCTCGGTTCCTGGGTGGCCATTCACAAGTGTACATACTCCAGGAAACCATAGACATGGACCTGAGTAGCCACTCAACATAAACCATACAACCACTTACCACCCAGGTGTTTCATTCTTAACTTAGTAAAATTTAGATTTTCACAAAACAACATTTGCATAGCATCAATAATTCTACTAAGTATTTCATAGGAACCTAGACACAGGAATAAGGAATTCTACACAGGTTTAGCATAGCAATACTATTCTACACATGCATATAAATACACTAAGTAATGCATATAAAAATAGGAAGTTTATGAGGTGTGCCACTTGCCTTTGAATGTTGTCGTTGTTCACAACTCTTTTCAACGATACTCGGGACTCTCCGTTTAATCTAACAGTATAGACAAGCAACAATACAACAATCAACAGCAAGCACAACTCCACAATGCATACAAACACCTACTAGATGAATAAATAAGTGTTATAAAACTTTCTAAGGAAAATATGTTTATGCATGATGTGCAAAATATTCCTAAGGACTAGAAATACTTTTTCATGCCATGAAAATCTTTTAAGTTAATGCAAGGCAAATAGGTGGGTCAAGAATGACTAAGGACTAAGGTCTTAAGTTGGATAAACATACTTTGTTTTATATCTCCTTGAAACAAGCACTCTAATGGCTTAGCCATGATGTGAATAATACTTAGAGAAAACTACTAAGTCATTTGTTCAAGATGATCAACAATTATTATCAACTCTTTGTAAATTGGACATTCACTATAGTGAGAGAGACAGACACCCGGCCAGCCACTTAAATTGTGGAACTGGTCTCATGTACGTGGACATGTAAGGTTTGTTTCCAGGCCGCTTCATCCCACTATGCTGCTAGGATCCAACAACTTCAAGATGATAACATCATGATCAAAATTTGTTTAAGTCTAAAAGACAAGATTAGGAAAGAGGGAAAGGATAGAAAGAAAGATGTAATTGTCCTCCAGGCTTCATCTCCAGACTTGTAACTTTCTTCTGGATGATGTCTTGATTGAGTTCTTGGTAGTCTTGCTGAATCTTCAGACTTGATGGTTCTTGTATCCTAGAGGCTGGTCTTGGATTTACTTAGTCTTCATGAAGTCTCAGAGGAGAAGAAATGACAGAGAGAGAGACTTAGAAAATAAAAGGGGTTGGCCTTCTTGAACTTCTTCTCACTTTTCTTCTAAGTGCTTGACATCTTGAGGATGCTTCCAGAGTCTGTTTTCTTCTAAGTCCTTCATGAACTTCTTCTTGATTTTCTTCTAAGTGCTTCTTCTCCTTGAGGATACTTCTGAAGTCTTGTTTTTGGCTAAGTCCTTCATTGGTCTTCCAGCTCCATGTTGAAAATCCTAAGTGTCTAGTGCATAGCACTTTTCCCAAAATACTAAGTTTGGCAATAATCCTAACTTAGAGAAAACTTATGAAGAGGGGTTTTCTTATGAGAATAAAATATGCTATGAATGAAATGAAATTTTAAATCACAAGAAACACAAAAATAACTTTTGTGATTTCTTTATAAATATGCATGAATTTATAAATGCAATGTAATTAATTTCTGGTTTTGGAAAATATAATATAAGGAATAATTATAAGATTAAAGTTTCCTATGACTAAATTTTTATAACAAAATTTTATAATTAGTGTTAATAGACAGAGAGCATTTAATTAAATCTATTGCAATTGGGTTTAATCAAAAATAATGTTTCTATTAAAAGTTATTTCAAAATTAGTCAAACTATTAAAATTAAACACACAACTATGAAATCAATCAAAAATTACTCAAAAATATTTTATAGCAGTAGCATTAATTTACAAATATTCTAAAGTTTCTAAAACATATTTATTTGCAATTTTTGGATTTATAGATTTAAAGTTATTACAAATATACTCAAATTCACCATTTGAAATTTGAATATTTTATGCTAAGTCAAATTTGAATTTTGGCCGATCTAAAATAATCTACATGTCAAGAGCTTTCCAAATATATAAAAATTATTAAATTTGGAATTGTGGTTAAAAAGTTATAACAAATCTAAGTGGCAGGGGTGTTTCTGTAAAACTACCAATTAAATTTAATTAAGAAATCATTTTCCACGTGGCAGCTGACGCGGATGCTGACGCGGATGCTGACGTGGTTTAAGTGATCAGATCTGATCCGTACGATCTAGATCTAACGGTCGGAAATCAACCGTACCGTTTCGTTTTAATCGATCTTATCCTAGCCGCGGGATGTACATCGGACGGCAGAGGGGGGATGGTGCTCGCCGGGCGGCGCTCTGGTCGCCGGAGACGGAGCGCACGGCGGCCACACGATCAGAAAACGCGTTCCTGCCTATCCATGACCTACGAGGATGAACAGATTGTACCGTGGGATTCGGTAGGTCGAGGCGATGTTGGTGGCGCGTCACGGATCCTCGGCGTGCTCTGTTCCTCCTCCTGGTGCTCACCGGAGTTGCGTACGGCGGCGGGGAGCTCCGGGCGTGGATGAATCACTCGTCCTAGTGCGGGAAAAACACAACGGAGGTGTCACCGAGATGCGCAAGAAAAGGAGAACGCGAAGAGAGGGGTAGGGAGCACTTGGGGTTGCAAGGGCTCACCGGAGACGAAGAATTTCGCCGGCGGCAGTGGCGGCGACGGCGGCTCGATTTTAGGGCAGCCCGGTGGCGAGTTTGTTTAGGGTTTGAGAGGGGAAACAGGCGGCGGGATCTGGGGTATATATGGGGCACACGGGGAGACTTATCGCGCAAGAATCGGCGCCCGATTTCCACCGTGATCGGATCGAACTCCTCCGGTTCGTGTTCTGTTCGTTGAGATATGGAAGGAGAGGGATGACGCGTGGGTCCCGCGCGTCAGTGGGAGGAGGAAGAAGATGGGCCGCTGCTGGGCTTCGGGCGGCTGCGCGCGCGGCAGACAGGAGATGGGCTTCGGCCCGGTGGCTCGGGCTGTTCTTCTCATTTTTTTTTTTGACAAATCCTTTTCTGTTTTCTGTATTTAAAATAACTTTTAAAATATATCTCCAATTCAACTCAAATCAAATTCTAAAAATTTGTAAAATCATTATCTCTCTGTTAAACCAATTGTGGGAGTGTTTTGAACATTTTTCAAAAAATAATAATTTCAAACTATTGCTTAAATGTAAAAATAGACACTTTATGTTTAATTTAAACTAGGTTTTAATTAATTTTAATTTTGGCTAAATAAATTATATGAAATACCCATATTCAATTATGTTTGGATTTATGTTATTTAAACTTGTTTTGCTGATATGATTCTTCTTTATTTTGGCATGATATTAAGGAACTAAATATAAATAATGTTTAGAAAATGTGGAGTATAAGGTATTCATTTTTAATTGAAAATAATTTGTGCAACATTATATTTTATAATATGATAATGCATTTGAAACTTCATAACAAATTTGGACAAGACCTTTGTTTTAAATTTTATTCTTATTTAGAATATATTAATCATTTCATGCTTTGAAAATAGATGAAATTCATTTAAGCAAATGAAATGTTTATTTGGCTAATTCAGTAATTTAAATTCTATGAAGTTTTAAAGTTATACACTATAGGCTTATAATTTCCAAACTATATTTTGAACATAGTTAAAGGAATGAAAACCATTTAGTAATTATATAATCTTTTGAATAATCTTGTATTTATGAATAGATATGGCTTAGTGGTTTAATTCAAATACTTATAAAGAAGTAATTTATTTAAATTAAAATGAATTGAAGTTTGTAAAATATTTGTCAAATTATATTTTAAGGTTTTTGAAACACACTGGATAATAAAATGTTTAAACTGTGACATTTGAAATATTAAACTCAAGTTGAAGTCTTTCATAGTTGGTTTCTTTATACATTTAATATTTTGTTTTAATAAAAGAAAAGTTTTAAATTTTAGTGATTTTTGAACATTCCAAAATGTTGGGATGTTACAGACTACCACCCTTAAAAGGAATCTCGTCCCCGAGATTCGGAGAAGCTAGAAAGACAAAGCAATTGTTTGATTGATTCTGATAACTCGAGATGTTTTGGGGAATGAAATTTCTGACATGGAAACTTGAAAACTTGTAGGGAATAGATTTTCTAATTGGGGAGGCTAGAAGATTGTTTGGGATCTTTGGGTTTAATAAGTTGGGTTTGAATATTCTAGGTGGCTACCACCCTAAAAAAAAAAATTTGTTGGTAATTAAACATTCTAATGCACAACCGACAATCAAGGTAATCCATTACAAACATCATCTAACAAACATCAAGCAACAAGGTTCAAAAACAAGCAATTGCATACATGAAAATTTCAAACTTATTTTGATAAATCGAACAATTCGTTTATCAAATGAAACACACCAAAGTCGTGGGAATACGAAAGTAACAGTACTGCCATACCACAATTTGATAGGTCAATACACTAAATCGATACTATACGCTAAATAAGATAACTGGTGGTCCCTCTAACATGGTTTTGATTGCTACACTTATCCCTCCTAAATATTACGCTTGCGTTTATTTCTTGGTTATTTGCCACAGT
This sequence comes from Poa annua, assembly GCA_026929855.1. Classification (NCBI taxonomy): domain Eukaryota; kingdom Viridiplantae; phylum Streptophyta; class Magnoliopsida; order Poales; family Poaceae; genus Poa; species Poa annua. Next base: position 108,647,813 of record CM049426.1, read on the forward strand.
CGTGACTTCTTCCTCAGTTGACTCTTCAAACAGCACCTCTTCGGGGTTTTTTTTCCTCTGGTCCTTCCTCCTTCGTAGCTGCAGATACAGTCACATTTCCAGTGCCTTGGTCACCTCCTTCTTCAGCTACTGGCGGTGGTGGAGGTGGAATGAGTTGCGCCTCAAGCATGGCAATTTGCTCATCCTTGCCAAGGTTCTCCAAATGTAGGTCATGGATGAGTTCCTCCAACTGACCAATAAGATTTTCAGAAGCCTGGAGTTCTTGGGTTTTTGCGTGTATGACGGCTTGTGCATGATCCGCGACGTCATAAGCCTGTTGGACCCTCCTGGTCAGACAGTTGATGAGATAATCCAAGTCTTCAAACGTCTTGTTAACGAGGGGCAGGTCCAGACGATTTCCCGTGTGAGCCATCGAGAGACCATGTGCATTCCTCTTCCGAAAGGCACGGAAGGGCGATCCTGGTGCTAGCTTGAATCGATACTTGTAACACAAACGAGCCATTAAGTCCACCATAGCTATGTTCACTCCCTCAATCCACTCTGGGTAGTAGGTGACATAGTCCACGGGCTCAAAGTCTGGCATCGTAGGATCCGGGGTCATGATAGTGCGTATTTCCCAACGTATCCCATGGGGTATGTCGGTCTCCTCCTTCCTTCCTCGGAAAAAGGGTGGTGGTAGCTTCAATACACTTGTCAATCTAGACAGCTGCCTCCCAAAGATGAAACCGACAAAACTCCAGCATACGCAGTCTCAATGTACTCTCCCATCTAAAATTTTGAACAGGTAAGAGTATTAGAATTTTAAAGAAAAGGGAAAGATGCAAGACAAGATAAATAATGTAAAACAATATTAAAGGAAAGTTCAAAATTTACTCATGTTTTGGAAACCTAGTTTAGTTAACTATTTAACCTTTGGGACTTAGTCCAAACCTAGGGTTTCGAACCTACAGGCAACACAGTGCTCTGATACCATCTGTAGCGTACCTGCACTTTAAATAAGGCAGATACCTGTGTATAGTGCAAATCCCTGGATCGATTCATTTTGCACACACAGTTTATGATGTAATATCACAACAAAGTATCAATTTTATAACATCGATGATCCAGAATTACAAAATATTCATTACAAGTTGCATAGCATAAAGCTAGCTTTGAAATAGTACACAGCGGAAATACAATAGCAGTGAGTCTCTATCACTTTCATGCTGCCACAGGCGAAAACATGTTGGTTGTATACTCGAAACCTTTAAACGAAACCTCACTCGTCATCTGCTCAAATCTGAAATAAGAAAAATATTGCAACAACGTGGGTCAGATTCCATTAAAAATGGAGTCTGGCAAGTGACACTATGGTGGACACTTATGGAATAACTCTAAAGCCTATATGCATATTTGGCTGGTGGAGTTCAAGGCTAATTTGCATAAAGCCAATTTTTCCTATCTTTTTGGAAAACACTTTTCTTCAAATCAAGACGAGTATGGCATGAAAACCATAAATCTCATCTTCCCTTGTTCACCCATCAAGTTTTACTTTTGAAGTTGGAATGATGGAATCCTCCGTTGACGTCCTTGATCAGCTGCTCAAAATTGTCCGTAACGGGGACACGGCTAAGTACTTAGTTTTACACTCTGCAGAGGTTGTGCACGTTCACCATTGTACCCATTCAACCCAATTTATCCTTTACACACCATTTGTGATAAGAAAAGGAGAAGAATGAGACGAGATCTTTCAGAAGCATTTTCCCTCCCACTCTGGCTTGACCCGTTCCACCTAACATCCCCCTACATCTGCATGTCAAGCCGGAGGGAGTCCACGCAACATAATTGATCAAGCCAGAGCCCATATGGCAATGGCTGCACTGGAAGCAATCGTCACTCGGAGTTCTTCAGATTCCTCGGTTCCTGGGTGGCCATTCACAAGTGTACATACTCCAGGAAACCATAGACATGGACCTGAGTAGCCACTCAACATAAACCATACAACCACTTACCACCCAGGTGTTTCATTCTTAACTTAGTAAAATTTAGATTTTCACAAAACAACATTTGCATAGCATCAATAATTCTACTAAGTATTGCATAGGAACCTAGACACATGAATAAGGAATTCTACACAGGTTTAGCATAGCAATACTATCCTACACATGCATATAAATACACTAAGTAATGCATATAAAAATAGGAAGTTTATGAGGTGTGCCACTTGCCTTTGAATGTTGTCGTTGTTCACAACTCTTTTCAACGATACTCGGGACTCTCCGTTTAATCTAACAGTATAGACAAGCAACAATACAACAATCAACAGCAAGCACAACTCCACAATGCATACAAACACCTACTAGATGAATAAATAAGTGTTATAAAACTTTCTAAGGAAAATATGTTTATGCATGATGTGCAAAATATTCCTAAGGACTAGAAATACTTTTTCATGCCATGAAAATCTTTTAAGTTAATGCAAGGCAAATAGGTGGGTCAAGAATGACTAAGGACTAAGGTCTTAAGTTGGATAAACATACTTTGTTTTATATCTCCTTGAAACAAGCACTCTAATGGCTTAGCCATGATGTGCAAAATACTTAGAGAAAACTACTAAGTCATTTGTTCAAGATGATCAACAATTATTATCAACTCTTTGTAAATTGGACATTCACTATAGTGAGAGAGACAGACACCCGGCCAGCCACTTAAATTGTGGAACAGGTCTCATGTACGTGGACATGTAAGGTTTGTTTCCAGGCCGCTTCATCCCACTATGCTGCTAGGATCCAACAACTTCAAGATGATAACATCATGATCAAAATTTGTTTAAGTCTAAAAGACAAGATTAGGAAAGAGGGAAAGGATAGAAATAAAGATGTAATTGTCCTCCAGGCTTCATCTCCAGACTTGTAACTTTCTTCTGGATAATGTCTTGATTGAGTTCTTGGTAGTCTTGTTGAATCTTCAGACTTGATGGTTCTTGTATCCTAGAGGCTGGTCTTGGATTTAGTTAGTCTTCATGAAGTCTCAGAGGAGAAGAAAGGACAGAGAGAGAGACTTAGAAAATAAAAGGGGTTGGCCTTCTTGAACTTCCTCTCACTTTTGTTCTAAGTGCTTGACATCTTGAGGATGCTTCCAGAGTCTGTTTTCTTCTAAGTCCTTCATGAACTTCTTCTTGATTTTCTTCTAAGTGCTTCTTCTCCTTGAGGATACTTCTGAAGTCTTGTTTTTGGCTAAGTCCTTCATTGGTCTTCCACCTCCATGTTGAAAATCCTAAGTGTCTAGTGCATAGCACTTTTCCCAAAATACTAAGTTTGGCAATAATCCTAACTTAGAGAAAACTAATGAAGAGGGGTTTTCTTATGAGAATAAAATATGCTATGAATGAAATGAAATTTTAAATCACAAGAAAGACAAAAATAACTTTTGTGATTTCTTTATAAATATGCATGAATTTATAAATGCAATTTAATTAATTTCTGGTTTTGGAAAATATAATACAAGGAATAATTATAAGATTAAAGTTTCCTATGACTAAATTTTTATAACAAAATTTTATAATTAGTGTTAATAGACAGAGAGCATTTAATTAAATCTATTGCAATTGGGTTTAATCAAAAATAATGTTTCTATTAAAAGTTATTTCAAAATTAGTCAAACTATTAAAATTAAACACACAACTATGAAATCATTCAAAAATTACTCAAAAATATTTTATAGCAGTAGCATTAATTTACAAATATTCTAAAGTTTCTAAAACATATTTATTTGCAATTTTTGGATTTATAGATTTAAAGTTATTACAAATATACTCAAAGTCACCATTTGAAATTTGAATATTTTATACTAAGTAAAATTTGAATTTTGGCCGATCTAAAATAATCTACATGTCAAGAGCTTTCCAAATATATAAAAATTATTAAATTTGGAATTGTGGTTAAAAAGTTATAACAAATCTAAGTGCCAGGGGTGTTTCTGTAAAACGCGTTCCTGCCTATCCACGACCTACGAGGATGAACAGATTGTACCGTTGGATTCGGTAGGTCGAGGCGAGGTTGGTGGCGCGTCACGGATCCTCGGCGTGCTCTGTTCCTCCTCCTGGTGCTCACCGGAGTTGCGTACGGCGGCGGGGAGCTCCGGGCGTGGATGAATCACTCGTCCTAGTGCGGGAAAAACACAACGGAGGTGTCACCGAGATGCGCAAGAAAAGGAGAACGCGAAGAGAGGGGTAGGGAGCACTCGGGGTTGCAAGGGCTCACCGGAGACGAAGAATTTCGCCGGCGGCAGTGGCGGCGACGGCGGCTCGATTTTAGGGCAGCCCGGTGGCGAGTTTGTTTAGGGTTTGAGAGGGGAAATAGGCGGCGGGATCTGGGGTATATATGGGGCACACGGGGAGACTTATCGCGCAAGAATCGGCGCCCGATTTCCACCGTGATCGGATCGAACTCCTCCGGTTCGTGTTCTGTTCGTTGAGATATGGAAGGAGAGGGATGACGCGTGGGTCCCGCGCGTCAGTGGGAGGAGGAAGAAGATGGGCCGCTGCTGTGCTTCGGGCGGCTGTGCGCGCGGCAGACAGGAGATGGGCTTCGGCCTGGTGGCTCGGGCTGTTCTTCTCATTTTTTTTTTTGACAAATCCTTTTCTGTTTTCTGTATTTAAAATAACTTTTAAAATATAACTCCAATTCAACTCAAATCAAATTCTAAAAATTTGTAAAATCATTATCTCTCTGTTAAACCAATTGTGGGAGTGTTTTGAACATTTTTCAAAAAATAATAATTTCAAACTATTGCTTAAAAGTAAAAATAGACACTTTACGTTTAATTTAAACTAGGTTTTAGTTAATTTTAATTTTGGCTAAATAAATTATATGAAATACCCATATTCAATTATGTTTGTATTTAAGTTATTTAAACTTGTTTTGGTGATATCATTCTTCTTTATTTTGGCATGATATTAAGGAACTAAATATAAATAATGTTTAGAAAATGTGGAGTATAAGGTATTCATTTTTAATTGAAAATAATTTGTGCAACATTATATTTTATAATATGATAATGCATATGAAACTTCATAACAACTTTGGACAAGACCTTTGTTTTAAATTTTATTCTTATTTAGAATATATTAATCATTTCATGCTTTGAAAATAGATGAAATTCATTTAAGCAAATGAAATGTTTATTTGGCTAATTCAGTAATTTAAATTCTATGAAGTTTTAAAGTTATACACTATAGGCTTATAATTTCCAAACTATATTTTGAACATAGTTAAAGGAATGAAAACCATTTAGTAATTATATAATCTTTTGAATAATCTTGTATTTATGAATAGATATGGCTAAGTGGTTTAATTCAAATACTTATAAAGAACTAATTTATTTAAATTAAAATGAATTGTAGTTTGTAAAATATTTGTCAAATTATATTTTAAGGTTTTTGAAACACACTAGATAATAAAATGTTTAAACTGTGACATTTGAAATATTAAACTCAAGTTGAAGTCTTTCATAGTTGGTTTCCTTATACATTTAATATTTTATTTTAATAAAAGAAAAGTTTTAAATTTTAGTGATTTTTGAACATTCCAAAATGTTGGGATGTTACATTGAAGTCCTCCGCGGTTTGATACATGAAGAACGACATCCTTAAGTGATAAAGGTAGAGTTTGTTAAAACAAGACACAAGGTAAGAAATACTAGTTGTGGTGTACTTAAGTACTTAGAGAAAAAGAAGTTCTTTTCTAAAAGGTGATAAATACTATTATCAACTCTTTGTAAGTCGGATATTCACTATAGTGAGAGAGACAGACACCCGGCCAGCCACTTATAATTGTGGAACAGGTCTCATGTACGCGGACATGTAAGGTTAGTCCCGGGCCGCTTCATCCCACTATGCCGCTAGGATCCAACATACTTCAAAGATGGTAATATTATGATCAAAATGAGGCTTAACCAATCCTAAGGGCTCGAACCTACAGGCAACACTTTAGCTCTGATACCATTTTGTAGCGCCCCATCTTTTAAATAAAGATGGAACACCTGTGTAATGTGCTAGTCCCTGGATCACTGCCAGCACCACAGTATAAAATATATAGTATCATTGCATAAGTATCAAATTACTACAACGAGATCCAAAAATAGCTAAGTATAGCTTTATTACAAAGTGCATAGTCATGAAGACTAGCTAAAATATTCAGAGTTCACAACGAAAGTAATAGCAATGAGCCTCTTCTTCAAGCATGCGCCACAGGCAGACATGTTGGGTGTAGACTCGAGTCCAAACTCACTCCTCATCAGAATTACCTGCACATTTGAATATGCAGCCCCCGAAGGAGGTCAATACAATGAAGTATTGGCAAGTGACTATGGTGGTTATTTTATGACAAGTCTAATTCTATATGCATATTTGGCTTGGTGGAGTTGTAGGCTATTTTGCAGAAAGCCAGTTTTCTCCTATCTTTTGTAAAACAATTTTGTTTCTCAAAGACTTGGCACCAAGGGATGAAGCCCAAGTGCACCAACTATTCTTTCCTTAGTCAAATTTTACTTTATGAAAACTATGATGAGATTCTTCCGTCCATCCTTGTCCAGTTGCTCGAAGTAGTCCATCACCGGGGACACGGCTGAGTACTCAGATTGTCGACTCTGCAGAGGTTGTGCACTTTCACCTTGAGACTCAATTAACCCAAACATCCTATACACGCGGAGTGCATTAAGGAAAGGAGAGAATTGAGACAAGAACTTTCAGAAGAAGAATGCAACCATACTAGCAAGACCCGTTCCACCTACCAACTCTACATCTGCTTGTCAAGCTGACAGGTTGCACTCTCACAACTTAGTAATTCTAGACAGAGCCCATTGTCAAAAGGCTGCACGGGAAGCTTCTAAACTTGGAGGGACTTAGAAATCTCTTTGTTCCTGGGTGGCCGTCCACAAGTGCGCTTCTGGGTGACAACCACCATGCTCATGGCCCTAAGTAGAATAGACATTCATCCTAGGCAAAGACAACCACAAGCATAGTCCCAAAAGCCACTCAACATAAACCAACAACCAATTCCACCAGGTGTGCATTTAAAGTTTTAACACTTAGCAATATTTCAATAACATGGTAAGTAAACACTTTTTGTAGCATAGCTAAGCATCTAATAAAACTTTTGATGGCTGCATGGGGAGGGATGGCTACACACTACTAGGATATTTTCAAAGTGTAAACTAACTTAGCATTATAAGATAGTTCAAAAATTCCCTATCATGCATACTACTCAAAAATCTACTAATAATGCATATAGAAAACATTGGGTAGATTATGAATGTCACTTGCCTTGGTAACAAGAGGAACAAGCACAGCAAGAATAACAATCACAAGGGCCTTCCTCCTCTTCACAATCTATAGACAAACAATAAAACTAAATAAACACACAAACACAACACTTAAAATATCAAGACAAAAATATGTATGCATGCTTGATATGCAATGAACTTAACAAGACAAAATAATTACCATTTTATTTCCTATGTTATTAATGCATGAAATGCAATGATCAATATTTTAATATTTTATTAAATCATTTAAATATTGAGCATAACATAGAAATATTAAGCCCTACAACCAAATTATTTAATCCTATTGTGCAAATAAAACCCAAGTTGCACTCTCTGGACAGAGGACAATACTATGATTTTAAAACAATTGGATTTATTTGGAAAACATTTTTATTATTTAAGTTTTAGATTTAATAGCCGAAATACTCCTCGGATAAAAACACAAATTATAATTTATCAAAAGGAAAAAACAAATGATGTAGAAATAATCTACACAAGCAGGGCTATCCGTAGATATAAAGTTTATCAAATTTGGATAAACAGATCAAAAGTTATGAATTTTGCAAGTTTCAATAGTTTTCTGTTTTTAAAACAAATTTTCAGCCGAAATAGATAATTAACAGGCCACGCGGCGCGATCTAATTGGACGATACCGGTTCGCCGCGGATCGGCCGCGCAAACCGTCCGATCTACTTTAAAACGGGCGCTCGGGATTGCAGGGATCTTGATCCGTCGGATCTAAATCCAACGGTTCGAAATTAGAGGCCCGGCGGGGGCGGAGCGAGTCGCCGGAAAACCTCTGCCCGTGGCGGCACCATGGCGGGCGTTGCACGCACTCGCGATCTACGGCTAAGGGGAGGGGGAAATTCATACCACGCCGGAGAGGAGGTCGAGGCAGAGGCGATGGCGCGGTTGACGGCGTCGCGGTGGTCGGCTCCTCCCGAGGTTGCTCGCCGGAGTAAGCGAGGCGGACGGCGGCGGCGGTTGCGGACGGATGCGTCGATACGCTGCGAAAACAAAAGCACGGCCGTGTCAAAAACATGCGCAAATACGAAAGAAAACGAGGGGAGGGAAGGAGAGGGTCCGGGGTGGCCGGGGTGCACCGTACGGTGGACTTCTCGCCGGCGGATATGGCGAGATGCCGAGCTCCAATACGAACAGCCCGGCGGCGAAGGAGTTAGGGTTTTGTGGGGGAAAAGTGTGGCGGTGATGCGGGGTACTTATGGGGCGAGAGAGAGAGCGAAAATCGACTCGGAGTCGGTTTGGATGGATTTGTTCGCCGGAGTCAAAATCGGGAATGAACTCCGTGTTCGTTGCTGACTTCGCGCGGAGGTTGAAGACGCCGGGGGTGTGGCCCACCCGTCAGCGAGGTGAGGGGAGGCGCGGGCTGGAGTTGAGCCACGGTTGGGCCGCAAGGCAACGCACGCGCGCGGCAGATAGAGCTCGGCCGGCCCGGTAAGAAATCCTTTTAATTAAACTCTTTTTTTCTGTTTTAAAACTTTTCGAAACAATTTTATTTTTAAATCTTATCAAAACATTTCAGAAACATTCATAAAAATATGTTTTGAAAAGCTAATTTAATTTAGAACTTTTTGATATCATTTTACTAAATAAATAAAATAATAAAATACAGATTTTTATGAGGAGCTCAATCATACCTCTTTATGGAAAACAACTTTATTTAAACTTATAAATAAAATTTAAATTATTCTTTATGTGATTTCAATGTCATGCCTATATGATGCATGATGCATTATGCATGAATGAAAGTTTTAAATTTTTGAGAAATTTGGGATGTTACAAGCAATAAAAACCACGTTAGAGGGACCACCATTTATCTCATTTAGCTTATCGTATTGATTTGATGTATTGACCTATCAACTGTGGTATGGCAGTACTATCGTTTTTGTAATTCCACGACATTGGTGTGTTTTCGTTCGATAAACGATTAGTTCGATTTCTCAAAAGAAGTTTGAAATTTTCACGTATATGTTGCTTGTGTTTGAACCTGGTTGCTTGATGCTTGTTAGATGTTGTTTGTAATGATTTTGTATTGATCTTCTTATATAAGTTAGGACAATTTGAGTATCAACAAAACTTTTCTTTTAAGGATGGTAGCCACCCAGTTAAATTAAACCCCGTTGCTTAAACCCAGAGATCCCAAACCATCTTTCTTTCCAGCCTCCCCAATCAGAACATTCATCCCCTGCTAGTTTCCATGTCAGAAATTTCATTTCTCAAAACATCCCGAGTTATCAAAATCATTCAAGCATTTGCTTTGTCTTCCTAGCTTCTCCGAATCTCGGGGACGAGATTCCTTTTAAGGGTGGTAGTCTGTAACATCCCAACATTTTATAATGTTCAAAAATCACTAAAATTTAAAACTTTTGTTTTGATTAAAAATAAAACATTAAAATGCATAAGAAAACCAATTATGAAAGACTTCAAACATTTTGAAAGAGTTTAATATTTCAAATATCTCAGTTATTATTATTTTCAAAACTTGTTTCAAGTTAAAAATTTATTATTCCATTGTATTTTCTTTAAAACCTCAATATCTAATTTGACAAATGTTTTACTAGGCTTCAAACCATATTCATGAAATAAATAGTTTCCTCATAAGTATATGAGTTCAACCACTTAGCCATAACTATTCATAAATTAAATAATATTTATAAGTGTTCTTGTAAACTAATTAAAACATGATCCATTTGCCAAAAGGTTTTCATTCTTTTAACTAAGTTCAAAACATGGTTTTAGAAATTACAAGTATATAGTTATAACTTTAAAACTTCATAGATTTAAATTAATGAATTATCCAAATAGGCATTTCATTAGCTTAAAATGATTTTCATTTATTTTCAAAACATGAAATGATTAATATACTCTATTTAAGGAATACATTGAATCAAAAATCTTTTCCAAAGTTGTTTTAGGAGTTTTTCATATGATTTACCATAATATAAAATATAATGATGCACAAAATAAAAATTGAATTAAAATTGAATCCAATATATTTCCTATTACTTTAAAAATATTTATATTCTATTATTTTACAATTATACCAAAATAGAAATGAATGGTTATGGAAAATGAATTTAAATGACTTAAATTCAAACATATTTGAATGTGGGTATTTTACAAATTTTATTTAGCCAAAATAAGATTTAATTAAAATATATTTTCAAAATTGACTTTAAGTGTCAAATTTGTATTTAATCAATATTTCAAAATATTATTTTTGAAAAATGTTCAAAACATGCCCACAACTGGTTTAACACAAATACAATAATTTAACAAATTTTTAGAAATTTGTTTGACATCATTTGGACTATTAAATCAAAAGATATGAATTAAAAGAAAAATCAGAAAAGTAAAACAAAATGATGACGTCATGCTGACGTCACCTTCTTCTTCCTCCGACCGAGATTTTCGCCCCCAAATTCTGCCCCCGATTTCCTCTCCCAAATCCGGCGAGATTAGCGCGATGTGGTTCCCTCCTCCTGCCCTAGAAAACCCCCAGCGCCTCCGCCACCTTTTCCCCGAAGAACCCTAGCCCAAGCGCCCTAGGTTGTCCGCAAATCGCTCGTCGGAGTCAGCCGTCCCCGCCGCCGTGTTCTTCGATTCCCGGCGTGGTAAGCCCCGCCCGAGCCCGAGAACCTCCCCATCCTCTTCCTCGTGCCCGTGCACATCTTTCTAACCCCTCCCCATCTCTCCTACGCAGCTAACTCGACCGGAGAGTGCACGAACCGAGCTCGTCGGAGTTGGAGTCTTCTCCGTCCGCGCGTCCCCGACGTTTCGGGACGAATACGAAATCGTCCCCACCTCCATCGTCTCCGCCACCGCGCCACGATCGTCGCCGTCGCCTCCGTTCATCCGGGGAGCCACCCCAACGTCTGTCGGGGGGCTGCCCCCCGGGTAGGGCAGATCCCGGCGTAATCCAACATTGTAGCAACAGTGATCGACCTTTGGCGAGAGCAAAGGCCACCCCCTAGTGTGCTGAAGGGGCAACTTGACCTTTGAGAGCTGGTAGAGTGCAAGGTGCCACCTGGCAGATGCGAAGGTCATCTCTGGCGGCTATAAATAGCCACCCCGAGCCCTCATAACAGCACAGGCATCAGCGGGTGGTTCCTCTAAGAACTAGCTTCTCGAAGATGTCTTTGCTGGTAGGCTAAGACATCTTCGGGAGGCTAGGCCTAGAGATACTCATCCTAAGAGGAACTCGGATGTGTCCGGGTGTGACCTTGGACCTTATGGCCCCGAGAAGACTCCCGGAAGGAGAGGTACTCGGTCTTACCGGATAGGTAATCCGGGTAAGTTCTAACCGGAATATTTATCTCGGTCCTAGACTTGCGCAGGAAGGACTCGTAAGGTCGAGCAAGAAGGTGACTAGCAGGAGGGATACCGGTAGGCCGTCAACGGTCTGCAGGACGCTTTCCCGCCTGATGCGGGGGGAAGTACCATTCCGTCTGACACGGAAGCATGGTCACCTCCCGCCTGACACGGAAGCATGGTCACCTCCCGCCTGACACGGGAGCGCGTCAGCCGGTACGACAACGGTACGACAAGACACGACGTGCCTAGCCCGGCAATCCGGAAAAGGCTATCCGGGATGGGCAAAGACATGTCCTGTCTCTGACAGGGGACAATGATGTTCCAGGACGGCGCCTGCTGTCCTTGCCGGAATGATGACGAAGGGGCTACGCCGGATAGCACGGCGACTAGGTCGCACTAGCCGGTGTCGACATAACGGTTAGGCCTGTCCGGTGGGGCCAAGCCGGATTAGGGTGCCTGGCCTTCCTGGCCGGAACTCTATAAAAGGCGCCATAACTGCTCCTGTGAAAGAGAGACGAACTTGGAGGCCAAAACTATAGTCTCATTTACTCCTAGATCATTTACTTCGTCCTCCCTTGAGTTCATCTAGTTCTTTGTGTTCTTCACCTCAAGAGATCTAAGAGCAAGTTGTAGCCCTTGTACCACACTTATATAGAGAGGAAAGGCAGGAGTCGGGGTGTTACCTCCTCACGAGGGCCCTGAACCTGGGTATATCGTGTGTGTGCTGTGTGCCTTCGTGCATTTGTTCTCGTTTGCTTGATCTTCTCCCTCATACATTGATCTTGTTTCTCGTTCTTGGGAGATCTCGGTTAAACCGGGCTCCTCCCCGTATGAGCTCTTCAGCTCGCTATCCCTCCCCGGATCCACCAACGTCCATCGGCCCCACACATTATCCATCCTATGGCATCTGCCGTGACACCACCACGACAGTTGGCGCCCACCGTGGGGCAGACAGAGGCGTTGGCTGGTGTACACATCCGGACGGGTTCCCCCGTTCACTTCGCCGTCCTAGTTCTCTCTAGCCTTGTCGTAAGGCTAGGCGAGATGGACTTCGTCAGTGACAACGCAGGGTGCTTCCGGAACAAACCCTTCCCAGTGAATGGATGCATCATTGACTTCGGTGGCTTCACCACTTACGTCGCTACCGAGGTTATCTGCAACTACCCGGACGATGTCCTGGAAGCTGAGGACCCTCCCATGCTCAGCGCAACTCGGGGTCCGTGTGCTGGTCGCTCCCCGAGTTCCGTCGCGGTCATGATGGTCGGGACAACCGAGGAGGAGTACCAGGACGCCGACGGCGATGCCAGTAGCGGCCACATTCGTTTGGCCAAAACCCCTCAGGAAAGAGGTGCGGCCCGAGATGGCGATCCGCAGCCGTCCCAGCCACGTCGTCGACCGGATCCCCTCTCGGGTCTGGTGGCCAAGTTGGCTGTCCCTGTGACAGCTGAAGCAGACACCCAAGCCACTTCGGCTGACTTGGAGGAGCAGCGTAGGTTGCTGCTCGCCGAAGCGCAAGAGATCGCCGAGATCCGGCATGAACTCAATGCTAGCCTGCGGGAGTACAATGCAGCTCACGGATTCCTTAAAATAGACTCTCGGGACAAGCGTATCGCGGATCTTCACAAAAAGGGCAGAATCGTGAATGATGAGCTGGCCGGTGGGTCCGCTACGAGTCAGGCGGGTAGCATTTTCTCGGCGGGGAAGCCGGTATACAACTCCCCGGCGAAAACTCTTAGGGCTGCCGAAGCCGCCATGGCAGAGCTGGTAGGGCTATCCGGTGAGGCTCTACGCAAACAACAGGAACGGGTGAATGAGTTGGTCGTCGAGGACAACCGGCAGAATCAGGCCTTCAAGAAAAAGAACCCCGGGGGGGGGGGGGATCCCAAGTGCACTCAGCTAGGCCCGACAGCCAGAGATCGGACGGAGAGGCCTCCTCCCCGCATCCGAGCAAGAGCAAGAGCCGGAGCCGGAGCCGAAGTCGAGGCTCCGGAAAAAACAAGCAGTTGCAGACCTACGACCCGGCCTTTGCCGGTATCCAGCAAGCCGGGCAGCGTAACTCGGCGCAAGCAGAGAGCGCTCACGGTGGTGGTGACCGGGGTGTAGGAAACAATAACCCGGCTAGCCGTGGTAATCCACCCCGGAATCCGCTAGATGTTCAGGGGAACCCGCGAAGGGAGGCCGCCTCTGTCCCGCAGCAGGCTGTAATCCCGGTGCAAGACAGGCACAACGATGGCAACTCAAGGTTGCAGTAGTTCGGGTACCAGCCCAATGAAAATCCTTTGGGATCTCGGATAGGAACCAGGCAACTGGATCCGGCAGATGCCAGAATTCGGCTCGACCGGATTCACCAATCCGAACTAGTGGAAGAGCAAGGACCTCTGTGACCTGCCTGCTTTGGACCCCGGATCATGCGGGAGCCGCCTGTCCGGAATTTTCAGCTCAACCGAGGTGCTAAGACCTATGACGGCAGCAAGAAGCCGGAGGACTGGTTGACCGACTATGTAACTGCAGTAAGCATAGCCGGTGGAAACAGACACTGGGCGGTACGTTACGTGCCGCAGATGTTGGAAGGACCTGCCAGGATCTGGTTGAACAACTTGAGAGCTGACAGCATAGACTGCTGGTTAGATTTCAAGGAGGCGTTCATCAGCAACTTCACCAGCACGTACAAAAGGCTAAACAAGCCTCAACAGCTCGCCATCTGTAGGCAAAGGAGCAACGAAACCGACCGGGAGTACCTTACCCGGTGGAGCAACATTCGCAATTCTTGCGAAGGAGTGGTGGAGGCGCAGGCCATCTCCTGGTTTGCACAAGGATGCCGGCATGGCTCAATGTTGTGGCAGAAGTTGCAGAGAAAGATGCCAACGACCTTGGCAGAGACCATGCGCATCACCGATACCTATACGCTTGGAGATCGCATGCAACCCCTGGTGGATGTCGGTGACTCCAACAGGAGGAATGCGGGACCTGAGCGTCCAGGATCGAGCAGGAGCCATGATCGCCAGGATTTTGGCCAGAAGAGGAATCAGCCCGAGTACCACCATGCCGCGCAGCATGTTGCAGCTGTGACCCGAGATCAAGAGGATGCCGGCGACAGTCAGCGTCAGAAGACAAGTGGCCCGGCTTGGGGTCAGAGCCAGGAAGTGCAAAAAACTTGGGTGGAACAGAAGAAGCCCCTGACGTATGAAGAGATGCTGAACAAGCCATGCTGCTACCACACCCTGGAGGCCAACAAGCCGGCGAACCACTATACTCGGCAGTGCAGCTGGTATCAGCGCACATTGCAGGAGGGCAGCTCGGGGGCTATTCGGCCGAGTGCTCCGGCATCTCGACCCAACATTCCGAGACCTCCTCCTCCGACGTCGGGAGCCAACGCGATCCGGATCAATCAGCCTCAGCGAGGACCCCCACCTCGGCCGGTGAACGTGGTGCACACCCAGAACGAGAATGGTGCAGGCCTCAGTAATCAAGCCGGACATCAGCAAGGCAGCTACCGAGAGGCACATCAGAGCTATGTGGTCTTCGTAACCGAGCCCACTGACCGGAAGAGTGTGCGACAGCGTGCCCTGGAAGTCAACGCTGTGATTCCGGCGGTACCCAAGTTCCTGCACTGGTCCGAGATGGAGATCACGTGGAGCCGGAAATATCATCCCAGAGTTATGCCTAAGCCGGGGGCGTACGCCTTTGTGGTGGACCCAACATTTGTCGGACCAAGCCTCAACGTCCGCTTCAGTAGGGTTCTGATTGACAATGGCAGTGCCATTAACATCATGTACAAGGATACAATGCTGAAGCTGGGGGTGTCCATGAACACCTTGCTACCCACCGAGACGACCTTCCATGGCATTGTGCCTGGAGTCTCTTGCTCACCCATGGGTAAAATCTGGGTTGAGGTGCTATTCGGAACTCGGGAGAAATGCCGAACCGAGAGCTTGGAATTCGAGAGCGTGGACCTCGAAAGCCCGTATCACGCACTGATCGGCAGGCCGGCCCTGGCCAAGTTCATGATCTCAACTCACATGGGCTACCTGAAGATGAAGATGCCGGGTCCTAACGGCATAATCACCATCTCGGGAGACCACAAGCGCTCCATGGAGTGTGCTTCGGCCGGCTCGAGCTTAGCCGAGTCCCTGGTGATAGCTGAAGAAGAGAAGAGGATCCAGCAGGTGGTGGCGCTGGCCAAGACCTCCCAACTCGGAATGCCCGGGATGGTGAACCCGGAGCAGAGTGCATCATTCCAACCACCTAAGGAGACGAAGAATGTGGGGGTGGACCCCAGCAACCCGGAGCGCCAAGTTATCATTGGCAGCAACCTGGACAGCAAATAGGAAGGCGAGCTCGTCGACTTCCTCCGTGAGAATCGGGATGCTTTCGCGTGGTCGAGTGACGATCTGCAAGGTGTTCCGAGGGAGTTGGCTGAGCACTCTCTGTTTGTTAGACCGGATGCGAGGCCGGTGAAGCAACTGACTAGGCGCCTCTCGGATGAAAGAAGAGCCACCGTCATGGAGCATCTGGCTATACTGCTGGCTGCCGGATTCATAATGGAAGTGCTGCGCCCGGATTGGATATCAAATCCGGTCCTAGTAGAGAAGAAGAAAGATGATCCCCTCCTGCTTAAGGTGTGGCGCATGTGCATCGACTTCACCAACCTCAACAAGGCATGTCGGAAGGACCCCTTTCCACTTCCCCGGATAGATCAAGTGATCGATTCCACTGCCGGGAGTGAGCTTTTAACTTTTTAGATGCCTATTCTGGTTTTCACCAGATACCTTTGAATCCGGATGATCAATTGAAAACTGCTTTTATTACCCCGTATGGGGCTTATTGCTATCGTGTCATGACTTTCGGTTTGAGAAATGCTGGTGCCACGTACCAGAGGTGCATGCAGAAATGTTTGCACGACCAGATAGGCCGGAATGCCGAGGTCTATGTCGATGATATAGTCATAAAAACAAAAGAAAAAGCCTCATTGATCGATGATCTGAGGGAAACATTTAAGAACTTAAGAAGATTCCAGATGAAGTTGAATCCGGATAAGTGCACATTCGGTGTTCCGGCAGGGAAATTGCTCGGTTTCCTCATTTCAAGCCGGGGAATTGAAGTCAACCCGGGTAAGATACGTGCTATCGAGAGCATGAAATTGCCCGTGCGTCTCAAAGATGTGCAGAAGTTCACTGGTTGTCTTGCATCCCTAAGTCGGTTTGTGAGCCGACTTGGAGAGAAGGCCTTGCCCCTGTACCAATTGATGAAGAAGAGCAAAACATTTGTTTGGACCCCGCAGGCCGATGCGGCGTTCAACGATTTGAAGAGAATGCTTTCAATAACACCCGTGTTGGCATCTCCGTTGCCCAAGGAACCTATGCTGCTGTATATTGCTGCCACCAACCGGGTAGTCAGCGTAGCCATTGTGGTAGAGAGGGAAGAAGGAATCAAACTGATACAGAGACCGGTGTATTACCTCAGTGAGATGATCTCGGAATCCAAGCAGAACTACCCGCATTACCAGAAGATGGCGTATGGAGTGTACATGGCAGTGACCAGGCTCAAACCCTACTTTCAAGAGCACCCAATCACGGTGGTATGCGAGGCTCCTCTCGCCGAGATCATCGGTTGCAAGGATGCTAGCGGCCGGGTTGCCAAATGGGCCATCCAGTTGTCTCCGTATGCTCCGGCATACGAGAGACGAGATGCCATCAAGTCGCAGGCGCTGCCGGACTTTTATGTAGACTGGGCCGAGATGTAGTATGAAACTCCGATGCCGGATTACAATTTCTGGAGGATGCATTTCGATGGCTCCAAGGCCAAGATCGGGTTGGGTGCCGGAGTGGTTCTCACCTCACCAAAACAAGATGTGCTGAAGTATGTCTTGCAAATTCATTTCCGGGCATCAAACAATGTCGCTGAGTACGAGGCCTTGGTTCATGGACTGAATGTCGCCAAGGAGATCGGCATCCGCCGGATAGAGTGTTTCGGCGATTCCGATCTCGTGGTGCAGCAGGTGTCGGGGAACTGGGATGCACTGGATGCCAAGATGGCCTGATATCGGTTTCATGTGCAGAAAATATCCGGATTTTTCGAAGGATGCGAGTTCAAGCACATACCCAGAGGAGAAAACGAGGCAACAGATGTGGTGTCCAAGCTAGGATCATCTCGGGATGCCATCCCACCCGGGATCTCTCTTGAGCATTTGAGGAAGCCATCTATTCAGCCATCACCCGAGTCAGATTCTATCTTCATCCCCAAGGAGCCTGGTTCGGAAGCTGTACCCATGGAAGTGGAAGTCGGGAGCATCGTATCGAACCCGGGGACTGCATCACAGTGCTCAGAGGGGCAAAGAAAGATGATGATGGAGGTGATGTCGACAGAGCTAATGGACATAGATATTCCCATGTTCCCGGTTCAGCCTGTCCCGGGATTGGCGCAGCCTATTATGGTTTATATCTTGGAAGGAACCCTCCCGGAGAATGAAGTGGAAGACAGGCAGATAGTGCGAAGGTCAAAAGCATACACCGTCATCAATCAAGAGCTATATAAAAGGAGTGTCACCGAGGTACTCCAAAGGTGTGTAGAACCGGAAGAAGGCCAAGAGATGCTGCTGGATATACATCAGGGGGAGTGTGGACATCATGCATCATCCCGGGCCCTGGTGGCGAAAGTGTTCCGGCATGGGTTCTACTGGCCCACTGCGTTACAGCAAGCAGAAGACATTGTCCGGAAGTGTGGAGGATGCCAGAGGTTTGCTCACCGAATACATATGCCGGCATCGGCACTGAAGACAATCCCTATCACTTGGCCATTCGCAGTACGGTGTTTGGACATGGTCGGGCAGTTCAAGCCGGCAAGAGGCAATATGACTCACATACTGGTCATGGTGGACAAGTTCACCAAGTGGATAGAGGTCAAGCCAATCCGGAAGTGTGACGGACACACCGCCGTGCAATTCCTGAAAGACATCATCTTGAGGTACGGATACCCGCACGGCATCATCACGGATAATGGCCCCAATTTTGCTGTAGGGGAATTCACTCGATTTTGTGCTGAGAAGGGAATCCGGTTGGATGTAGCATCAGTTGCACACCCGGAAGCAAACGGACAAGTTGAAAGAGCAAATGCATTGGTCTTGGCCGGCATCAAAGCCCGCTTGATCGAACCACTATTGAGAACTCCGGGATGCTGGATAGAGGAGTTACCAGCAGTATTATGGGGTCTCCGGACCACACCGAATAGATCTACCGGGTATATGCCATTCTTCATGGTGTATGGTGTCGAGGCAGTGCTCCCGACCGACATACAATATGATTCCCCGAGAGTGACAATGTTCACCGAGACCGAGGCGAAAGAGGCCCGAGAAAATGATGTCGACTTACTTGAAGAAGCAAGAGAATTGGCATTATCCCGGTCTGCAATTTATCAGCAAAACCTCCGTCGCTATCATAACCGGAAGGTGCATCCGAGAGTGTTCCGAGAAAGAGATCTTGTGCTGAGGCTCATCCAACGCACGGCCGGAATGCATAAGCTGTCACCTCCATGGGAGGGACCTTTTGTGATAAGCAGGTCATTGCACAATGATTCTTATTACCTTGTAGATGCACAGGAGGCTAGGAAAGGTGTAATGGAAAAATCCGGTTAGGAAACCAAGCGTCCATGGAATGTAGCCCTGCTTCGACCCTTTTACACGTAAAGGGCACAATGTATGATTGTATTTCTATTTTTTCCTATTAATGGAAGTTCGGCACCCCGGGAGGAACTCGGGGACTGCCTCGTTGCGTGCCCATTTACTTTGTCCCGTTTATTTATTATTTCATGTCGGCATCCCGGGAAGGAACCCGGGGACTGCCTGGTACCTTTTTTACTTTATGTTATCTATATGCCGGGAAAGTTCCGAGATCGATTCTCAAAGTCAAAGTAATGTATGTCATGTGAAATCATCTTGTGACTCGACTGACGAACGCCAAAATGGTAGTCAAGAGCAAAGAGAATCAAATATGGGGAACACGAAAATGGTCTCGGGGACTCGGAGCAGGAACTTATCCGGCATAACTGTTTTACTAACCCGGTTATTTTTTATGTCGGGAATTCGGTTAACTAGAACTCGGATATTATTAAGTAATGTATGCCGTGTATGGAGTTTTGTGACTCGACTGTCGAACGTCGAAATGGTAGACAAGAGCAGAAATTGCCTAAGTACGGTAAACATGAAAAGGAACTCGGGGACTCGTGGCAGAGTAAACCGACATAGCTCGTTTTAATATATAAGATAGTGCGAAACATAAATCTTAAAAGTATGTATTACATCTTGCACCCGGCATCCCGGGGATTTAACAGTTCTACACTTAAGCATTTCTAAGGAACAGGAGAAGCCGGCTTCTCGGCGGTAGCAGCAGCAGAAGCGGTGATGACGGTATCCTCAGCGCCAGCAGCAGCGCTAGGGACATCCGGATGCACCTCGGCCTGAGAGGCCTCGGGCGGCGTTGGAGTAGAAGCATCCCGGGAGACCACGGTCTCTGTGGCGGCACCGGAAGCGGCGTCGTCCTCCTCCGGGATCTCGGCGTCCACGTCATCAGTTGCACCGGTTTCATCGTCATCCTCGTAATCTGACTCGGAGTCAGAGGTGACGAGGCTGGCGGTGAAGAGCAAATGTTCGACCAGGAGGCGATACGATGCGCCACTTCTCGGCGCCGCTGGACCTTAGCCGGATCGCTGCACCACGGCGAGATGGTGCGCAGGCGCTGGACCACGTCAAGGTCGAGACCCTCGTACCAACTAAGTACATGGCTCAAGACCTGATCGGCACCAGCCCGCGCACCGTAGCGCTTCCAAGCGTGGACACGCTTCCCGGCAGCTCGGAGTGCACTCGCCAGTTCGCTGACCGAGAGCGTCGCGCTGACGCCCGGCCATAGTGCACCATGGACGTGAACCGCGGCGCTGATCAACTCGGTCCCGATCGACCGGAGAGGCACTATCCGGGCTTTCAGGGCAGTGAGGTGATCCTCAATGTCCCAAGAGTCTGAGACGGGGCCCTTCCCGGCGCGCTTCTCCCGGGCGGCAGCGACGGCAAGATTGGCAGCGTCGCGGGAGTGCTAGAATTCCCCTTTAAAAAGAAGAGCTGTCAAGCGACTAGGTCATAAGGATTGTAGCAGTAAAGAAAGAGAGCAGGAGAAAAAGGAGGTCGGTCAACTTACTGTTAAGATCCCGGTTCAATCCGGTCAGCTCAGAGAGCCAAGTATCGGCCTGTGACCGGAGAAGCGCCAGCCCGGTCTCGGCGAGATGCGCGCGCGCCTCGGATTGGTCCAAGGTCTCCTTCTGCTTCTTCGTCGCCTCCACGAAGCGCGTCTTCATGTCGCTCGCGGCAGACTTGGCCTTTTCGAGCTCGGCACTTAGCCGTGCGATCTCTGCCTGGGTCGCGGCTAGCGCAGACTTCTACTCCACCGAGATTTTGCACAATGCATCCCGCTCCTCCCGGAGGCGCCCCTCGCACTTCTTGGACTGACCAAGGTCAGAAAGGACCCGGTGGAAGATGCTGCCCCGTTTCTTGCCGCACTCCTGAATTCAAAACAAAGAAAGTTATATCAATCTCGGGAAGGATCCCGGAGACTCGGGATGTTCCGAGATCTATGTCAGTTAAAGTTACTCGGTAGGGAGGATCTCGGGGACTCATCTTCCAAGTCCTGTGATTTTCTCTAAGATTGGAGCCTAGTGGTCTGCTATTCGGTGGAATCTAGAGCACTAAGTAGTAAGCACCAATCTCGGGGACTAGTGGAGATGGAGGAATTTTCAAAGCTACTCGGTAGGGAAGATCTCGGGGACTCGTCTTCCAAGTCCTGTGATTTTCTATAAGATTAGAGCCTAGTGGTCTGCTATTCGGTGGAATCTAGAGCACTAAGCGTCAATCTCGGGGACTAGTGCAGATGGAACAATTTTTTAAAGCTACTCGGTAGGGAAGATCTCAGGGACTCGTCTTCCAAGTCATGTGATTTTCTCTAAGATTGGAGCCTAGTGGTCTCCTATTCGGTGGAATCTAGAGCACTAAGCACCAATCTCGGGGACTAGTGGGGAAGGAACAAATAATTTTTGGAGAAGGTAAAGGGAACAAACTTACCTCGGTCACCCGAGTAACGTCCAGCGCGGCCACCTGGAGAGCGTGTAGAGCTTGAGCGATGCGGCTAAGGCCGACAGCGTGCAAGTCCTCCACGATCTCGGAGGCATCAGCGGCAATCCAGTCTTGGTTGTATTCTTCAACAACACGTATGCCGGAGCCGCCAGGCGCGCGAGCAGCAACAACCTCCTGGGATCCTGAAGGCATAAAGGAGCTTACGGTTGCTCGCAGCGTCTGCAGGGCAGTAGTGGGGATCTCGGCACGAGGTGGCGGTAATGGCGAAAACTTACCCGAGCTCAGGGCCAAGTCTTGAGCCGAAGTTGTCGGAGGAGCAGCAGGTTTGGCGGAGGCTGTTTTCTACCCGGCGGCCTTGCTGCGTGACTTCCCGACAGGATGGTCAGTTTGCCGGGAAGGGGTCGTGGGCTGTTTCGGCGGAGCAGGCTTGCCCGGGGCCTGCCGAGGGGAGGCTCCCGGCACGACCTGGCGAGGAGGACTTGCAGTGTCCGTCTCAAGACCAGGCACCCTGCACGGGATCTCCGGAAGGAAGACATCTTCCGGTGCGCTGGTAGCCTGGGTCGGAATCTCGTCCACCACGGGACGCGCATCCGAAGTCGCCGCGGCAGTCTGCGTGGCACCAGGCGCAGGATGCTCGCTCTCTCGTGCGGAGGGGCGACGTGGAGAAGGAGCAGCCCTAGGCGGGCTAGGTGTGCGGGATCCCGGAGGATCGGAAGCCGCGGATGTCGGAACGTCAAGTGCATCGCTGAAAGAAGTATATCAGTAAAGACTTCAGGAGAAGACAAGAACATGTAACTCGAAGCAAAGAGATCTTACCCGGAATTGACGGTGGGAGGACCTCGCCTTCGGCGTAGAGGCTTCTCGGCCGTTTGCTTGTTAGGCCTGCTCTTCTTGGGGGTGGTGCCGGATGCACCGGCAGGGTTGGTGTCGGAAGCCGCACGCTTCCGGGTTTCGGCGCGCTTAGTCACGGCCGTGGGTTTCGGAGCCGCTGGCGAGCCCAGTTGAGGGGAAGAGCGTCAATCACATCGAGTATTTGACAATCAATCTCACCCTCATCATCTGAAGAAATGGAAATAGCCTCTGAAGTTGAAGGGTTACCCGGAGCAGCAGCACGAACTAGAGGAATAGCAAGGTGGTCCTCGCCGTCCGGATCCTCTCTCGGCATCTTTTCCGGTGGCGTGATATTCGGCACAAAATTCCCACCGGCATGCATAGCGTCCTCTTCGGTTTGACGCTCGAATAGCTGCACGAACAAATCACTGCATGATAACCATGTCGGTTTCCAGCAGAATCCAGGTGCAAATGCAAGTTTGCGAAAGACAGACACTAGCACCTGTTTTAGTGGTTTTTTCCGGGACCCACCGACAAGACCCCAGATATAATCATCCGGCATCTTCAGTCGAGCAATAGCTCGAACGCGCCGGACGATTGCGGGACGGTCCAACCCGAAGATGCTGGTCCTGGTGGGATCTAGTGACCCGTCCATATGGCACATCTTATGCACTCGGGTTTGTAGCGGAAAGACACGGCGAATGATGAAACACCGCAGAAGATCGTCGCCAGTCATCTTGTCCGTCAGCACGTTGAGGACGTCGTGCATACATCTGATCTCCTCGGTATCAGGGAGCCGGTTCCAGAGGCCGAATTCGCGGGGAGGTCCGATGGCGAACTCCGGCAAATTGATGAAATCCGGGTTCGAGGATCCCGAAGCCTCCCGGTTCTTCACGTAGAAGAAACTACGCTGCCACTTCCGGCAAGATTCTAGTCCCTTGACTATGGGAAATCCGGAGTCAGCGCGGGGAATTATGGTGGCCGCTCCGCAGTCGACTAAGTCTTTGACTTTCTGATCCGGATTGGGGATGACTTGGCGGCGGAGGATGAAGTACTTGGCCCAGAGGTCCAAGAAAGGCCACACGCCGATATATGCTTCTGTATAGGTGGTGAAGACCGAAAGCATCATAATGGCATTGGCTGGGAGATGATGGGGTTGGAGGCTGTAGGTGTCGAGGAAGTTGCGGAAGAAGGGGCTAGCCGTAAGCCCAAACCCGCGCTCGAAATGCGTGAGGAATACAACGTATTCCCCGGGTTGGGGTTCCGGTTGAACCTCGCCCTCCGGAAGTCGACTCTCGACTTCTGGTGGAATCCGGTGAGTCCGGTACAGCCAATCGAGATCCTTCTGCATGATCTCGGACCCATCCCAACATCCCCGAACACTTTCTTCAGCCATGTCGGAGGGGTCTGCGGATGTGTCCGGGCTATTCTGCAGGCGCAACGGCAGTTAGTGGAGTTAGTCTACCGGGAGCTAAGATACCGGATCGCAAACTCCTAAATGCATCCGGATTCCTAGAAAATAAGATCTACCGCACGCGAGTAAATCGAAACTTAATCGACGAAAATATGCTCGGGCAAGATACGAAGGTGGCCTAAATGCAAACGAAAAGTAACCTGCGGAGCGCATCCTCGTTAGCGCCGTGCGAATCGTGCTCGCCGGCGGCTGCGCCGCCGCGCTTGTGTCATTGCACGACCAAACGCGAGGCAACCTAACCGTGGGGAAGTTCATCGGAGCGGACGGAAGAACTCACCGGAGAAAGCGAGGCCGGTGACGGGCAAGAAGGGCGCGACCCGATGGTGGAGGCGAAGAGCTCCGGCGACCAGCGAGAGTGGCGGCGTTCGAGCTCCAGGCGCGGCAACGGCGACGTGCTCGAGACGACGGTGGGAGAAGTGAGAATTTGGGGAAGAAGAAGAAGTGACCGTTCCGGTACCCTATTTATGAGGGGGATCCGGAGCGGTTTCCGAATTTCCCGCCCACGATCTCTCCGATCGTGGGTGGGATCTATTTTGTGCAGCGCGACACGTGGCGTACACCGGAGCGCCCGATCCGGCCACACCGGGGGCCACACAGCCCCAACGGTTGGACTTCGGATCGGCTGCGGCTCCCGGCGCGCGAACCCGAGGGGCGGCGTGCTCGGTCAGAAGCACTTGAGTGCATTTCTGATTCGACAGGACCTCGGGTGGGACCCAGCCAAAGATCTGGAATTCAATGCAGAGCCAACGAGGAAGATTCACTCACGTGGCACTATCCGGTCAGGAGCATGGCCTTCCGGTCGAAACGATCTGGGTGCGAGGATCTCGGAAAAACTCATCTCGGAATCAAGTCGAAGGATAGTCTCATATTGTCTAGGGAGATTGTTGTTATTAAAGCTGATCCCGCACATCATCCGGGGTCGCTGCGCAGCACCAGCTTCGGGGACTAGTGTCGGGGGGGCTGCCCCCCGGGTAGGGCAGATCCCGGCGTAATCCAACAGTGTAGCAACAGTGATCGACCTTTGGCGAGAGCAAAGGCCACCCCCTAGTGTGCTGAAGGGGCAACTTGACCTTTGAGAGATGGTAGAATGCAAGGTGCCACCTGGCAGACGCGAAGGTCATCTCTGGCAGCTATATATAGCCACCTCGAGCCCTCATAACAGCACATGCATCAGCGGGTGGTTCCTCTAAGAACTAGCTTCTCGCAGATGTCTTTGCTGGTAGGCTAAGACATCTTCGGGAGGCTAGGCCTAGAGATACTCATCCTAAGAGGAACTCGGATGTGTCCGGGTGTGACCTTGGACCTTATGGCCCCGAGAAGACTCCCGGAAGGAGAGGTACTCGATCTTATCGGATAGGTAATCCGGGTAAGTGCTAACCGGAATATTTATCTCGGTCCTAGACTTGCGCAGGAAGGACTCGTAAGGTCGAGCAAGAAGGTGACTAGCAGGAGGGATACCGGTAGGCCGGCAACGGTCTGCAGGACGCTTTCCCGCCTGATGCGGGGGGAAGTACCATTCCGTCTGACACGGAAGCATGGTCACCTCCCGCCTGACACGGAAGCATGGTCACCTCCCGCCTGACACGGGAGCGCGTCAGCCGGTACGACAACGGTACGACAAGACACGACGTGCCTAGCCCGGCAATCCGGAAAAAGCTATCCGGGATGGGCAAAGACATGTCCTGTCTCTGACAGGGGGACAATGATGTTCCAGGATGACGCCTGCTGTCCTTGCCGGAATGATGACGAAGGGGCTACACCGGATAGCACGGCGACTAGGTCACACTAGCCGGTGTCGACATAACGGTTAGGCCTGTCCGGTGGGGCCAAGCCGGATTAGGGTTCCCGGCCTTCCTGGCCGGAACTCTATAAAAGGCGCCATAACTGCTCCTGTGAAAGAGAGACGAACTTGGAGGCCAAAACTATAGTCTCATTTACTCCTAGAGCATTTACTTCATCCACCCTTGAGTTCATCTAGTTCTTTGTGTTCTTCACCTCAAGAGCTCTAAGAGCAACTTGTAGCCCTTGTACCACACTTATATAGAGAGGAAAGGCAGGAGTAGGGGTGTTACCTCCTCATGAGGGCCCTGAACCTGGGTATATCGTGTGTGTGCTGTATGCCTTCGTGCATTTGTTCTCGTTTGCTAGATCTTCTCCCTCATACATTGATCCTTTTTCTCGTTCTTGGGAGATCTCGGTTACACCGGGCTCCTCCCCGTGTGAGCTCTTCAGCTCGCTATCCATCCCCGGATCCACCAACGTCCATCGGCCCCACACATTAGCCATCCTATGGCATCTGCCGTGACACCACCACGACAACGTCCGCGCCGTCCGTGCCCGAGCCCGCGCCGCCGTCATCCTCCGTCTCCGGCGAGAAGCGCCGCCTCGTTTTGGTCAAAGCACTGTAAGTCGTCCGATCCTTTTTCTACGGCCGAGATTAGAACTCGTAACCGAATCGGTAGGATTAGATCTGGACCGCCAGATCCAGATCTGACGGCCCAGATCTGATCACTTATCCACGTCGGATCCCCGTCAGCAGCCCAGTCAGCGCACAGTCAGCGCCCAGTCAGCACTGACGTGTAAAATCATTTTCGCGATTAAATTAATTGGCAGTTTTGCAGAAAAGCCCCTATCTATTCAAACTATCATATCCTTTTTCTCTGTTTATCCAAATTCAAATATTTTTATATATTTGGAAAGCCCTCGACATGTAGAATATTATAGATCTGCCAAAATTCAAATTTGACTTAGTTTAAAATATTCAAATTTCAAATGGAAGATTTGAGTATTTTTGTCATAACTTTAAATCTGTAATTGATGCCACTGCTATAAAATGTAAATTTGAGTATTTTTGTCATAACTTTCAAATTTCAAATGTAAATTGATGCCACTGCTATAAAATATTTTTGAGTAATGTTTGAATGAATTCGTAGTTATATATCTAATTTGAATAGTGTGAGTATTTTCAACATAACTATTAATAGAAATATTATCTTTGATTAAATCAAATTGCTATAAATTTAATTAAATGCTCCCTGTCTATTAACACTATTTATAAAATTTTATTATAAAATTTTAATCATAGAAAACTTTAATCTTATAATTATTCCTTTTATTATATTTTCCAAAAGTAGAAATTAATTAAATTGCATTTATAGCCAAATGCATACTTTATAAATATCACAAATTTTGTATGATATTTCTTAGGATTTAAAAAGTGCATAGCATGCATAACTTATTTTCACATATGGATATATTTCCCATAGGAAAACTCCTCTTCATTATTTTCTCTAAGTTAGGATTATTTTCAACTTAGCATTTTGGTAAAGTGTTGTACACTTAGACACTTAGGATTTCCAAGATGGAGCTAGAAGGCCATTGAAGGACTTAGCCAAAACAAGACTTCAGAAGTATCCTCAAGGAGTAGAAGCACTTAGAAGAAAAGCAAGAAGAAGTTCAAGAAGACCAACCTCCTTTATTCTCTAAGTCTTTCTTGCTCTCTCTCTTTTCTTCCTTCTTATCTGAGACTTCATGAAGACTAAGTTAATTCCAAGACCAGCCTCGGTGATATAAGAATCATCAAGTCTGAAGATTTATCAAGTCTACAAAAATTCATTCAAGACATCACCAAGGGGAAAGCTACAAGTCTGGAGATGAAGCCTGGAAGACAAACTACATATTTCTTTCTTTCTTTTCCCTCTTTCCTAATCTTGTCTTTTAGACTTAAACAAAGTTTGATCATGATGTTGTCATCTTTGAAGTTTGTTGGATCCTAGCGGCATAGTGAGATGAAGCAGCCTGGAGACAAACCTTACATGTCCACGTACATGAGACCTGTTCCACAATTGTCGTGGTGGTGTCACGGCAGATGCCATAGGATGGCTAATGTGTGGGGCCGATGGACGTTGGTGGATCCGGGGAGGGATAGCGAGCTGAATAGCCCACGCGAGGAGGATCCCGGTATAACCGAGATCTCCCAAGAGCGAGAAACAAGATCAAAGTGCGAGGGGGAAGATCTAACAAACACAAACAAATGCACGAAGGCACACAACACACACACGATATACCCAGGTTCAGGGCCCTCGTGAGGAGGTAACACCCCTACTCCTGCCTTTCCTCTCTATATAACTGTGGTACAAGAGCTACAACTTTCTGCTAGATCTCTCAAAGGGAAGAGTACAAAGAACTAGATGAACTCAAGGTGTGAAGAAGTAAATGCTCTAGGAGTAAATGTAACTATAGCTTTGGCTCCCAAGTTGGTCCTCTGCCCACAGAAGCAGTTATGGCGCCTTTTATAGAGTTCCGGCCAGGAGGGCCGGAAACCCTAAATCGGCTTGGCCCCACCGGACAGGCCTAACCGGCATGTCGTCACCGGCTAGTGCGAGCTAGTCGCCGCGCTATCCGGCATAGCCCCTGCGTCATCATCTCGATAAGGACAGCAGGCGCCGTCCTGAACCATCATTGCCCCCCTGCCAGAGACAAGACATGTCTTGGCCCATCCCGGATAGCCTTTTCCGGATTGCCGGGCTAGGCATGTCAGGTCTTGTCGTACCATGGTCGTACCGGCTGACGCGCTCCCGTGTCAGGCGGGAGGTGACCATGCTTCCGTGTCAGGAGGAATGGTACTCTCCCCCGCAATAGACGGGAAAGCCTGCTATAGACCGTTGATGGCCTACCGGGATCCCTCATGCCGGCTACCTCCTCGCTTGCCACTGTGAGCCTCTCCTACATAAGATCAAGACCGAGACATACACTCCGGTTAGCACTTACCCGGACCATCTATTCGGTAAAACCGAGTACACCTCCTTCCGGGAGATTTCTCGGAGCCCGAGATCCGGGATCCTTTCCGGAGGCGCCCGAGCTCGTCTCAGGATGAGTATCTCTTGGGCTAGCCTCCCGAAGATGTCTTAGCCTATAAGCAAAGACATCTTCGAGAAGCTAGTTCCTAGAGGAACCACCCGCTGATGCTTGTGCTGCCATTGAGAAGGCCGGGGGTGTCTATTTATAGCTGCCAGAGCTGACCCTTGCGCCTGCCAGGAGGCACTTTGCACTCTACCAGCGCTCAAGGGTCAAGTTGCCTTTTCAGCACACCAGAAGGTGTCCCTTGCCCTCGCTATAGGTCAAGTACTGTTGGCACCTTATTGAATTATTCCGGGATCTGCCCCTACCCGGGGGGCAGCCCCCCGACACTAGTCCCCGAAGCTGGTGCTGCACAGCGACCTCGGATGATGTGCGGGATCAGCTTTAAATAATAACTATTTTCCGAGAACGCATGACATCATCCTTCGTTTACTTGCCGAGATCGATTCTTCCCGAGATCTTCTTATCGAGACTGTTTTAACCGGGAGACGAAGCCTGCAACCGGATAATGCAGTCTCAGTGAATCTTGACCGTTGGCTCCGTATCGAACTCGAGATCTCGAGCTGGGTCCCATCCGACGTCCCGTCCGACCAGAAATGCACTCGAGTGCCTCTGTCCGAGCACGTCGTCGCTTGGGTTCGCGCGCCGGGAGCCGCAGCTGATCCGAAGCCCAACCGTTGGGGCCGTGTGGCCCTCGGTGTGGCCGGTTCGGGCGCTCCGGCTAGCGCCACGTGACGCGCTGCACAAACTAGATCCCACCCACGATCGTGGAGATCGTGGGCGGGAAAACTGGAAACCGCTCCGGAATCTCCCCATAAATAGGGGACCGGAACGGTCTCCTTTTCTTCTTCGTCTTCTTCTCTCCTCCGCCTCCGTCGTCTCGAGCGCACCGCCGCAGTCGCGTTCGTTGCCCTCGCTGTCCGCCGGAGCCGGAGCCCGAACGCCGCCGTTCCTCTTGCACGTCCTCGACCTCCTCTTCTCCGGTGAGTTTCTCTCTCTTCCCCGATGATCTTCTCCAGTAGGATGATATCTCGCCTTCGGCCGTGCCCTAACACACGCGCGGTTGCGCTGCCGCCGGCGAGCACAACTCGAGCGGCGCGCACATGGTGCGCGGCGGAGATGCACCGTTGCGATAGGGCTTAGATCTTTCATTCGCATTGCGTACTGTTCGAGTTTAGCCCGAGCCTATTTTCCTCACTTTTGTTTCGATTTATCAGCACACGGTAGATCTTATTCGTGCTGAACTCGGTTGTGTTTAGGAGTTTGCGATCCGACATCCTAGCTCCCGATAGACTAACTCCGACTAACTGCCACTGCGCCTGCAGAGTAGGCCGGATACTTTTGCGGACTTCTTCGGCATGGGTGAAGAGAGTATTCGGGGGTGCTGGGACGGATCCGAGACCAAACAGTCTGATCTGGATGGGCTGTACCGGATTCACCGGATACCGCCATAAGTTGAGAGCCGTCTTTGTAGCGTACCTGCTCTTTAAATAAGGCAGATACCTGTGTATAGTGCAAATCCCTGGATCGATTCATTTGCACACACAGTTTACGATGTAATATCACAACAAGGCGTCAATTTTATTACATCGATGATCCAGAATTACAAAGTATTTAATACAAGTTGCATAGCATAAAGCTAGCATTGTCAAAGTACACAGCGGAAATACAATAGCAGTGAGTCTCTATAACTTTCATGTTGCCACAGGCGAAAACATGTTGGTTGCAGACTCGAAACCTTTAACGAAACCTCACTCGTCATCTGATCAATCTGCAATAAGAAAAATATTGCAACAACGTGGGTCAGATTCCATTAAAAATGGAGTCTGGCAAGTGACACTATGGTGGACACTTATGGAATAACTCTAAAGCCTATATGCATATTTGGCTGGTGGAGCTCAAGGCTAATTTGCATAAAGCCAATTTTTCCTATTCTTTTGAAAACACTTTTCTTGAAATCTCGACGAGTATGGCATGAAAACCATAAATCTCATCTTCCCTTGTTCACCCATCAAGTTTTACTTTTGAAGTTGGAATGGTGGAATCCTCCGTTGACGTCCTTGATCAGCTGCTCAATATTGTCCGTAACCGGGGACACGGCTAAGTACTTAGTTTTACACTCTGCAGAGGTTGTGCACTTTCACCATTGTACCCATTCAACCCAAGGTATCCTTTACACACCATTTGTGACAAGGAAAGGAGAGAATGAGACGAGATCTTTCAGAAGCATTTTCCCTCCCACTCTGGCTTGACCCGTTCCACCTAACATCCCCCTACATCTGCTTGTCAAGCCGGAGAGAGTCCACGCAGCATAATTGATCAAGCCAGAGCCCATATGGCAATGGCTGCACTGGAAGCAATCGTCACTCGGAGTTCTTCAGATTCCTCTGTTCCTGGGTGGCCATTCTCAAGTGTACATACTCTAGGAACCATAGAAATGGACCTGAGTAGCCACTCAACATAAACCATCCGACCAATTACCACCCAGGTGTTTCATTAACTTAGTGGATGTGCACTCTCAGGTAAAAATCACTATGCTCACAGCCCTAAGTAGAATAGAAATTCATCCTAGGCGAAGACAGCCATGAGCACAGTCCTGAGTAGTCACTTAACATTTTGTAAAAAAACCTTTCATCAATTGCATAGCATCAATATTTCTGCTAAGTATGATATAGGAACCTAGACACAGAAATAAGGGATTCTACACAGGTTTAGCATAGCAACACATGCATATAAAAATACACTAAGTAATGCATATAAAAATAGGAAGTTTATGAGGTGTACCACTTGCCTTTGAATGTTGTTGTTCCCAAACTCTTTTCAACAACGAACGTTAGCTCTCCGTTTAATCTAAACAATAATAGCAAACAACAATACCACAATCAACAAACAACAATCATCAAACATACATGCTCATATCAAATGAACAACAAGTTTTGTAAAACTCCTAAGGAAAACATGTCATGTATGATATGCAAGTTATTTCTAAGGACTAGAGATGCAAGCCATGCCATGGGAAATCCTTTAAGTTAATGCAAGGCAATAGGTTGGTCCAAAAAGGACTAAGGGCTAAGGTCTCAAGTTGGATAAAAATACTTTGTTTTATATCATCTTTAAACAAGCACTCTTCTGGCTTAGCCATGATGTGCAAAATACTTAGAGAAAAATACTAAGTCATTTGTTCAAGCTGATCAACAATTATTATCAACCCTTTGTAAATTGGACATTCACTATAGTGAGAGAGACAGACACCCGGCCAGCCACTTAAATTGTTGAACAGGTCTCATGTACGTGGACATGTAAGGTTTGTTTCCAGGCCGCTTCATCCCACTGTGCTGCTAGGATCCAACAACTTCAAGATGATAACATCATGATCAAAATTTGTTTAAGTCTAAAGACAGATTAGGAAAGAGGGAAAGGGTAGAAAGAAGGATGAATTTGTCCTCCAGGCTTCATCTCCAGACTTGTAATATTCTCCTTGATGAAGTCTTGATTGAAGTTTTGATCTTCAGACTTGGTGGTTCTTGTATCCTCGAGGCTGGTCTTGGATTTACTTAGTCTTCATGAAATCTCAGAGGAGAAGAAAAGACAGAGAGAAAGACTTAGAGAATAAAAGGGAGGTTGGCCTTCTTGAACTTCTTCTCACTTTTCTTCTAAGCGCTTGACATCTTGGGGATGCTTCCAGAGTCTGTTTTCTTCTAAGTCCTGCATGAACTTCTTCTTGATTTTCTTCTAAGTGTTTCTTCTCCTTGAAGATACTTCTGAAGTCTTGTTTTTGGCTAAGTCCTTCAATGGTCTTCTAGCTCCATCTTGAAAATACTAAGTGTCTAGTGCATAGCACTTTCCCAAAATACTAAGTTTGAAAATGATCCTAACTTAGAGAAAATGGGAAGGAGTTTTCCTTATGAAAATATAACTGTAAAATATGCTATGCATGAAATGCAATTTTAAATCACAAGCAACATAACACTAATTTTTTGTGAAGTTTATAAAATATGCCTAAAGTTATAATTGCAATTTAATTAGTTTCTATTTTGCAAAACATAATAAAAGGAAACATATAGATTAAATTTTATGTGATTTATATTTTATATCACAATTTTCTTTATAGATGGTGTTACTAGCCAGAGGTGGTTTAATTATATTTAATGAAATTTTGATTTAATCAAAAATAATATTCCTATTAAAAGTTATTTCAAAATTAATCAAACTATTCCAATTAAACTCACATCTATGAAATCATTCAAAAATTACTCAAAAATATTTTATAGCAGTGGCATTAATTTACAAATATTCTAAAGTTTCTAAAACATATTTATTTGCAATTTTTAGATTTATAGATTTAAAGTTATTACAAATATACTCAAATTCACCATTTGAAATTTGAATATTTTATACTAAGTCAAATTTAAATTTTGTCAGATCCAAAATATTCTATATGTCGAGAGCTTTCCAAATATATAAAAATTATTAAATTTGGAGTTGTGGTTAAAAAGTTATAGATGTTTTAATTACAGGGATTAATCTGCAATTTTTCCAATTTAAAAATAAAATAGGAAAATTGATTTACACGCTGGCGCTGACTGTGCAGGCCACGTCAGCGCTGACTGGGTCTGACGTGGATAAGTTACAGATCTGGGCCGTCAGATCTGAATCTGACGGTCCAGATCGGATCGTACCGCTTCGTTAGTAGGATCTAATCTAGGCCGCGGAATCTTGATTGGACGGTAGGGATCGGTCGACCATACCGTGGTGGCGCGGCTCGCCGGAGATGGCGCGGACGACGGCGTCGGTGGCTCGGCGTGGACGCTCCGGTCGATTCCGTGCTTCCCCGGATGCGCGGAGGCCAGCTCCGGACGCGGCGCAGCACGGCGAAGGGAATGGTGGCGACGGTTGGTGGCGGGGGGGCTCCGGTGCTCGATCTACTCCTCGCCGGAGTTGCGGGTGGCGGCGGCCAGCTCTGTGGATGACGGGGACGGTGTTCTGGCGCGCGAAAGAACCACGGTCATGTTAGGAAAGATGCGCAAGGGGAAAATAAAGAGGAAGAGAGCAATGAGAGAGCTCGGGAGGTCTTGTACCCGCCTGAGTTGGAGAAAATCGCCGGCGGTAATGGTCGAACGGCGGCGGCGATTGCGGCAGCCTGGGGGCGTTCTGAGCTAGGTTTTGAGAGGGGAAAAGTGGCGGAGGCGGGGGGCTACTTATAGACGCACCCGGGAGCAACCAACTGCGCAAGGATCGCTCGGATTTTGGAAACGAATCGGAGACGAAATCGGAGAAAATCCCGGACGGAGGTTAGAGATGATCTGCTGACGTCAGCATGACGTCAGCCAGTATTTTCTTTTTCTGATTTTATTTATTTAATTCATAACTTTTGATTTAAATGTCCAAATGATGTCAAATTAATTTCTAAAAATTTGTAAAAATAATATCTTGCTGTTAAACCAGTTGTGGGTATGTTTTGAGAACTTTTTAAATTTAATAAATTTGAAATGTTGCTTTAATACAAAATTGATACTTAATATCAATTTTGAATTTATAACTTAATTAAATTTTCTTTTTGCTAACTAAAATTTGTAAAATACCCTCATTTCAATATGTTTGAATTTTAAGTTATTTAAACTCATTTTAAATTTCTAAATTCATTTTTGGCTTTGGTATAATTATTAATGACATAACACAACTTTATGAAAATGGAAAAGACAATGTATTCCTTTTTAATTGACAACAATTTGTGCAACATTATATTTTATGCATTTGAAACTTCATAACAACTTTGGACAAGACCTTTATTTTAATTATATTTTTATTTAGGATCTATTAATCATTTCATGTTATGAAAAATAGATGAAATTCATTTAAGCAAATGCAATGTTTATTTGGCTAAATCATTAATTTAAATTCTATGAAGTTTTAAAGTTATACACTATAGGCTTATAATTTCCAAACTTTATTTTGAACTTAGTTAAAGGAAGGAAAACCATTTAGTGATTATATACTATTCTGAATAATCTTATATTTATGAATAGATATGGATAAGTGATTTAATTCAAATACTTATAAGTAGACTATTTACTTAAAATAAAATGGATTGTAGTTTGTAAAATATTTGTCAAATTATATTTTAAGGTTTTTGAAACACAGTGGATAATAAAATGTTTAAACTGTGGCATTTGAAATATTAAACTCATGTTTGAAGTCTTTCATGTTGGTTTCCTTATGCATTTAATATTTTATTTTAATAAAAAGAAAAGTTTTAAATTTTAGTGATTTTTGAACATTCCAAAATGTTGGGATGTTACAGACTACCACCCTTAAAAGGAATCTCGTCCCCGAGATTCGGAGAAGCTAGAAAAGAAATCAAAGGCTTGAATGATTCTGATAACTCGAGATGTTTTGAGAAATGAAATTTCGGACATGGAAACTTGAAAACTTGTAGTGAAGGGGTTTTCTGATTAGAAGGGTGAAAGGAGAGATAGTTTGAGATCTCTGTGTTTAAGCGACTGGGTTTGAATTCTCTAGGTGGCTACCACCCTTAAAAGCAACTTTTTGTTGATAATTCAACATCCTAATGCACAACCAAAAATCAAGATAATCCATTACAAACATCATCTAACAAACATCAAGCAATAAAGTTCAAACACAAGCAACACATACATAAAATTTCAAACTTCTTTTGAGAAATCGAACTAATTGTTTATCGAACGAAAGGTCGGGGAAATACAAAAGTAACAGTACTGCCATACCACAATTTGATAGGTCAATACACTAAATCGATACGATAAGCTAAAAGATAAATGGTGGTCCCTCTAACATGGTTTTGATTGCTACACTTATCCTTCCTAAATACTACGCTTGCGTTTTATTGCGTGGTTATTTGCCATAGGCGTGACTTCTTCCTCAGTTGGCTCTTCAAACGGCACCTCTTCGGGGTCTTCTTCCACTGGTCCTTCCTCCTTCGTAGCTGCAGATACAGTCACATCTCCAGTGCCTTGGTCACCTCCTTCTTCAGCTACTGGCGGTGGTGGAGCTGGAATGAGTTGCGCCTCAAGCATGGCAATTTGCTGATCCTTGCCAAGGTTCTCCAAATGTAGGTGTAGCGTACCTGCACTTTAAATAAGGCAGATACCTGTGTATAGTGCAAATCCCTGGATTGATTCATTTGCACACACAGTTTACGATGTAATATCACAACAAAGCGTCAATTTTATTACATCGATGATCCAGAATAACAAAATATTTAATACAAGTTGCATAGCATAAAGCTAGCATAGAAAAAGTACACAGCGGAAATACAATAGCAGTGAGTCACTATAACTTTCATGCTGCCACAGGCGAAAACATATTGGTTGTAGACCCGAAACCTTTAGGAAACCTCACTCGTCATTTGATCAAATCTGCAATAAGAAAAATATTGCAACAACGTGGGTCAGATTCCATTAAAAATGGAGTCTGGCAAGTGACACTATGGTGGACACTTATGGAATAACTCTAAAGCCTATATGCATATTTGGCTGGTGGAGCTCAAGGCTAATTTGCATAAAGCCAATTTTTCCTACTCTTTTGAAAACACTTTTCTTGAAATCCAGATGAGTATGGCATGAAAACCATAAATCTCATCTTCCCTTGTTCACCCATCAAGTTTTATTCTGAAGTTGGAATGATGGAATCCTCCGTTGACGTCCTTGATCAGCTGCTCAAAATTGTCCGTAACCGGGGACACGGCTAAGTACTTAGTTTTACACTCTGCAGAGGTTGTGCACGTTCACCATTGTACCCATTCAACCCAAGGTATCCTTTACACACCATTTGTGATAAGGAAAGGAGAGAATGAGACGAGATCTTTCAGAAGCATTTTCCCTCCCACCTGGCTTGACCCGTTCCACCTAACATCCCCCTACATCTGCTTGTCAAGCCGGAGAGAGTCCACGCAACATAATTGATCAAGCCAGAGCCCATATGGGAATGGCTGCACTAGAAGCAATCGTCACTCGGAGTTCTTCAGATTCCTCGGTTCCTGGGTGGCCATTCTCAAGTGTACATACTCTAGGAACCATAGAAATGGACCTGAGTAGCCACTCAACATAAACCATACAACCAATTACCACCCAGGTGTTTCATTAACTTAGTGGATGTGCACTCTCAGGTAAAAATCACCATGCTCACAGCCCTAAGTAGAATAGAAATTCATCCTAGGCGAAGACAGCCATGAGCACAGTCCTGAGTAGTCACTTAACATTTTGTGAAAACCTTTCATCAATTGCATAGCATCAATATTTCTGCTAAGTATGATATAGGAACCTAGACACAGGGATAAGGGATTCTACACAGGTTTAGCACGACAACACATGCATATAAAAATACACTAAGTAATGCATATAAAAATAGGAAGTTTATGAGGTGTGCCACTTGCCTTTGAATGTTGTCGTTGTTCACAAACTCTTTTCAACAACGAACGTTTGCTCTCCGTTTAATCTAAACAATATAAGCAAGCAACAATACAACAATCAACAGCAAGCACAAATCCACAATGCAAACAAACACATACTAGATGAATACATAGGTTTTATAAAACTTTCTAAGGAAAATATGTTTATGCATGATATGCAAAAATATTCCTAAGGCTAGAAATGCTTTTTCATGCCATGAAATTCTTTTAAGTTATTGTAAGGCAAATAGGTTGGTCAAAAAGGACTAAGGATTAAAGTCTTAAGTTGGATATACATACTTTGTTTTATATCTCCTTAAAACAAGCACTCTAATGGCTTAGCCATGATGTGCAAAATACTTAGAGAAAAATACTAAGTCATTTGTTCAAGATGATCAATTATTATCAACTCTTTGTAAGTTGGACATTCACTATAGTGAGAGAGACAGACACCCGGCCAGCCACTTAAATTGTGGAACAGGTCTCATGTACGTGGACATGTAAGGTTTGTTTCCAGGCCGCTTCATCCCACTATGCTGCTAGGATCCAACAACTTCAAGATGATAACATCATGATCAAAATTTGTTTAAGTCTAAAGGAGAAGATTAGGAAAGAGGGAAAAGATAGACAGAAAGATGTAGTTGTCCTCCAGGCTTCATCTCCAGACTTGTAATATTCTCCTTGATGATGTCTTGATTGATTTCTGGGTAGTCCTGATGAATCTCCAGACTTGATGATTCTTGTATCCTCGAGGCTGGTCTTGGATTTACTTAGTCTTCATGAAGTCTCAGATGAGGAGAAAAGACAGAGAGAAAGACTTAGAGAATAGAAAGGGGGTTGACCTTCTTGAACTTCTTCTCACTTTTCTTCTAAGTGCTTGACATCTTGGGGATGCTTCCAGAGTCTGTTTTCTTCTAAGTCCTTCATGAACTTCTTCTTGATTTTCTTCTAAGTGTTTCCTCCTTGAAGATACTTCTGAAGTCTGGTTTTTGGCTAAGTCCTTCAATGGTCTTCTAGCTCCATCTTGAAAACTACTAAGTGTCTAGTGCATAGCACTTTTCACAAAATACTGAGTTTGAAAATAATCCTAACTTAGAGAAAACTATTGAAGAGGGGTTTTCCTTTGAGAATTATATCTACAATATAAAATATGCTATGAATGAAATGAAATCTTAAATCACAAGAAACATAAAAATAACTTTTGTGTTTTATTTATAAATATGCATGAATTTATAAATGCAATTTAATTAATTTCTAATTTTGGAAAATATACTAAAAGGAATAATTATAAGATTAAAGTTTCCCATGACTAAATTTTTATAACAAAATTTTATAATTAATGTTAATAGACAGAGAGCATTTAATTAGATCTATTGCAATTGGATTTAATCAAAAATATTGTTTCTATTAAAAGTTATTTCAAAATTAGTCAAACTATTCAAATTAAACACACAACTATGAAATCATTCAAAAATTACTCAAAAATATTTTATAGCAGTGGTATTAATTTACAAATATTCTAAGGTTTCTAAAACATATTTATTTGCAATTTTTGGATTTATAGATTTAAAGTTATTACAAATATACTCAATTTCACCATTTGAAATTTCAATATTTTATACTAAGTCAAATTTGAATTTTGTCTGATCCAAATTATTCTACATGTCGAGAGCTTTTCAAATATATAAAAATTATTAAATTTGGAGTTGTGGTTAAAAAGTTGTGACAGATCTAAGTGGCAGGGGTGTTTCTGCAAAACTGCCGATTAAATTTAATTACGAAATTGATTATACACGTCAGCGCTGACTGTGCGCTGACGGGGCATGCCACGTAGGCGCTGACGTGGTTAAGTCATCTGATCTGGGCCGTCAGATCTGGATCTGACGGTCCAGATCGGAGCGTACCGCTTCGTCCGCAACGATCTAATCTAAGCCGTTAAAAATAGATCCAAAGGCTCACCGTGCTCGTCCAGAAGATGGCGGCGCTTCTCACCGGAGATAGAAGCTGACGGCGGCGCGGGCTCCGGCGTGGACACTCCGGTCGTCGCCGTGCCTCCCCGGATGCGTGGAGAGCAGCCCCGAGCGCGGCGCAACACGGCGAAGGCGATGGGGAGGTCGGTTGGTGGCGGGGGGGCTCCGGAGCTCGATTTACTCCTTGCCGGAGTTGCGGGTGGCGGCGGGGAGCTCCGGGCGTGGACGATTTACTCGTTCTGGTGCACCAACAACCACGGGACCAAGTCAAAACGAAGCGCAAGAAGAAAGGCAGGAGAGCAGGGGGAGTAGGAGGGCTCGGGGTCGACGGAGCTGACCGAGGGGCGAGCTTTTTGCCGGCGGCAATGGAGACGCTACGAAGCTCGATTTCAGCGGCCTGGAGGCGAGTTCTATTTAGGGTTTGAGGGGAAAGCGGAGGCGGTGTCTCGGGCTACTTATGGGGTGCACGGAGGCGGCTTATCGCGCAAGAATCGCGCCCGATTTCCACCGTATTCGGATCGAACTCCTCTGGTTCGTTTTTCTGTTCGTGGAGATATGGAAGGAGAGGGATGACGCGTGGGTCCCGCGCGTCAGAGAGAGAGCGCGCGGCGCGGACGAAGCTGGGCCGCTGCTGGGCCAAGGCGAGCTGTGCGCGCGGCCGAGAGAGTCTGGGCTTCGGCCCAGTTGGCTCGAGCTGTTCCCTTTTTTTTTTGACAAATTCTTTTCTGTTTTACAACTTTTAATTCACAATTTATTTTTAAACTTAACCAAACCTTTTCAGAAAAATTCATAAAAATATGTTTTGGAAAGCTAATTTAATTTAGAACTTTTTGGTAGTATTCTTCCCCAAAAATAAAATTAAATAAAAGGGAAATCATAAAAGATAGAAATAACATGTTTATGGATTAATTTCCAAAACACACTTTTAGTTAAATATTAAATTTCCAACTCTTATTCATGAAATGATGCTTATGCATGATTGTATGTGTGCAATGCTTGAATCCTCTTTCAAAGGTAACATTATGTCTTATATTAAGATAATCATTTGGACTTCATAACAACTTTGGAAAAGATTTTTATTTTAATTTTATTCTTATTTAGAATCTATTAAACATTTCATGCTTTGAAAAATAGATGAAATTCCTTTAAGCAATTGAAATGTTTATTTGGCTAATTCATTAATTTAAATTTTATGAAGTTTTAAAGTTATACACTATAGGCTTGTAATTTCCAAACTATAATTTGAACTTAGTTAAAGGAATGAAAACCATTTAGTAATTATATAACCTTTTGAATAATTTTGTAATTAAGTGGTTTAATTTAAATACTTATAAAGAAATAACTTATTTAAAATAAAATGAATTTTAGTTTGTAACATTTTTGTCAAATTTTATTTTAAGGTTTTGAATTACATGGGATAATAAAATGTTTTAAACTGTGACATTTGAAATATTAAACTTTTGAAGTCTTTTATAGTTGGTTTCCTTATACATTTCATATTTTATTTTAATCACAAGAAAAGTTTTAAATTTTAGTGATTTTTGAACATTATAAAATGTTGGGATGTTACAGTAGGTCATGGATGAGTTCCTCCAACTGACCAATAAGATTTTCAGAAGCCTGGAGTTCTTGGGTTTTTGCGTGTATGACGGCTTGTGCATGATTTGCGACGTCATGACTCTGTTAGACTCTCCTGGTAAGACAGTTGATGAGATAATCCAAGTCTACAAACGTCTTGTTAACGAGGGGCAAATCCAGGCGATTTCCCGTGT
Organism: Poa annua; assembly: GCA_026929855.1. NCBI lineage: Eukaryota > Viridiplantae > Streptophyta > Magnoliopsida > Poales > Poaceae > Poa > Poa annua. The sequence goes on from CM049426.1 coordinate 108,688,896, forward strand.
GAGCCATCGAGAGACCATGTGCATTCCTCTTCCCAAAGGCACGGAAGGGCGATCCTGGTGCTAGCTTGAATCGATACTTGTAAAACAAACGAGCCATTAAGTCCACCATAGTTATGTTCACTCCCTCAATCCAATCTGGGTAGTAGGTGACATAGTCCACGGCCTCGAAGTCTGGCATTGTAGGATCCGGGGTCATGATGGTGCGGATTTCCCAACGTATCCCATGGGGTATGTTGGTCTCCTCCTTCCTTCCTCGGAAATAGGGTGGTGGTAGCTTCAATACATTTGTCAATCTAGACAGCTGCCTCCCAAAGATGAAACCCGACAAAACTCCAGCATACACAGTCTCAGTGTATTCTCCCATCTAAATTTTTGAACAGGTAAGAGTATTAGAATTTAAAAGAAAAGGAAAAGATGCAAGACAAGATCAATGATGTAAAACAATATTAAAGGAAAGTTCAAAATTTACTCATGTTTTGGAAACCTAGTTTAGTTAACTATTTAACCTTTGGGGTCTTAGTCCAATCCTAGGGGTTTCGAACCTACAGGCAACACAGTGCTCTGATACCATCTATAGCGTACCTGCTCTTTAAATAAGGCAGATACCTGTGTATAGTGCAAATCCCTGGATCGATTCATTTGCACACACAGTTTACGATGTAATATCACAACAAGGCGTCAATTTTATTACATCGATGATCCAGAATTACAAAGTATTTAATACAAGTTGCATAGCATAAAGCTAGCATTGTCAAAGTACACAGCGGAAATACAATAGCAGTGAGTCTCTATAACTTTCATGCTGCCACAGGCGAAAACATGTTGGTTGCAGACTCGAAACCTTTAACGAAACCTCACTCGTCATCTGATCAATCTGCAATAAGAAAAATATTGCAACAACGTGGGTCAGATTCCATTAAAAATGGAGTCTGGCAAGTGACACTATGGTGGACACTTATGGAATAACTCTAAAGCCTATATGCATATTTGGCTGGTGGAGCTCAAGGCTAATTTGCATAAAGCCAATTTTTCCTATTCTTTTGAAAACACTTTTCTTGAAATCTCGACGAGTATGGCATGAAAACCATAAATCTCATCTTCCCTTGTTCACCCATCAAGTTTTACTTTTGAAGTTGGAATGGTGGAATCCTCCGTTGACGTCCTTGATCAGCTGCTCAATATTGTCCGTAACCGGGGACACGGCTAAGTACTTAGTTTTACACTCTGCAGAGGTTGTGCACTTTCACCATTGTACCCATTCAACCCAATGTATCCTTTACACACCATTTGTGACAAGGAAAGGAGAGAATGAGACGAGATCTTTCAGAAGCATTTTCCCTCCCACTCTGGCTTGACCCGTTCCACCTAACATCCCCCTACATCTGCTTGTCAAGCCGGAGAGAGTCCACGCAGCATAATTGATCAAGCCAGAGCCCATATGGCAATGGCTGCACTGGAAGCAATCGTCACTCGGAGTTCTTCAGATTCCTCTGTTCCTGGGTGGCCATTCTCAAGTGTACATACTCTAGGAACCATAGAAATGGACCTGAGTAGCCACTCAACATAAACCATCCGACCAATTACCACCCAGGTGTTTCATTAACTTAGTGGATGTGCACTCTCAGGTAAAAATCACTATGCTCACAGCCCTAAGTAGAATAGAAATTCATCCTAGGCGAAGACAGCCATGAGCACAGTCCTGAGTAGTCACTTAACATTTTGTAAAAAAACCTTTCATCAATTGCATAGCATCAATATTTCTGCTAAGTATGATATAGGAACCTAGACACAGAAATAAGGGATTCTACACAGGTTTAGCATAGCAACACATGCATATAAAAATACACTAAGTAATGCATATAAAAATAGGAAGTTTATGAGGTGTACCACTTGCCTTTGAATGTTGTTGTTCCCAAACTCTTTTCAACAACGAACGTTAGCTCTCCGTTTAATCTAAACAATAATAGCAAACAACAATACCACAATCAACAAACAACAATCATCAAACATACATGCTCATATCAAATGAACAACAAGTTTTGTAAAACTCCTAAGGAAAACATGTCATGTATGATATGCAAGTTATTTCTAAGGACTAGAGATCCAAGCCATGCCATGGGAAATCCTTTAAGTTAATGCAAGGCAATAGGTTGGTCCAAAAAGGACTAAGGGCTAAGGTCTCAAGTTGGATAAAAATACTTTGTTTTATATCATCTTTAAACAAGCACTCTTCTGGCTTAGCCATGATGTGCAAAATACTTAGAGAAAAATACTAAGTCATTTGTTCAAGCTGATCAACAATTATTATCAACCCTTTGTAAATTGGACATTCACTATAGTGAGAGAGACAGACACCCGGCCAGCCACTTAAATTGTTGAACAGGTCTCATGTACGTGGACATGTAAGGTTTGTTTCCAGGCCGCTTCATCCCACTGTGCTGCTAGGATCCAACAACTTCAAGATGATAACATCATGATCAAAATTTGTTTAAGTCTAAAGACAGATTAGGAAAGAGGGAAAGGGTAGAAAGAAGGATGAAGTTGTCCTCCAGGCTTCATCTCCAGACTTGTAATATTCTCCTTGATGAAGTCTTGATTGAAGTTTTGATCTTCAGACTTGGTGGTTCTTGTATCCTCGAGGCTGGTCTTGGATTTACTTAGTCTTCATGAAATCTCAGAGGAGAAGAAAAGACAGAGAGAAAGACTTAGAGAATAAAAGGGAGGTTGGCCTTCTTGAACTTCTTCTCACTTTTCTTCTAAGCGCTTGACATCTTGGGGATGCTTCCAGAGTCTGTTTTCTTCTAAGTCCTGCATGAACTTCTTCTTGATTTTCTTCTAAGTGTTTCTTCTCCTTGAAGATACTTCTGAAGTCTTGTTTTTGGCTAAGTCCTTCAATGGTCTTCTAGCTCCATCTTGAAAATACTAAGTGTCTAGTGCATAGCACTTTCCCAAAATACTAAGTTTGAAAATGATCCTAACTTAGAGAAAATGGGAAGGAGTTTTCCTTATGAAAATATAACTGTAAAATATGCTATGCATGAAATGCAATTTTAAATCACAAGCAACATAACACTAATTTTTTGTGAAGTTTATAAAATATGCCTAAAGTTATAATTGCAATTTAATTAGTTTCTATTTTGCAAAACATAATAAAAGGAAACATATAGATTAAATTTTATGTGATTTATATTTTATATCACAATTTTCTTTATAGATGGTGTTACTAGCCAGAGGTGGTTTAATTATATTTAATGAAATTTTGATTTAATCAAAAATAATATTCCTATTAAAAGTTATTTCAAAATTAATCAAACTATTCCAATTAAACTCACATCTATGAAATCATTCAAAAATTACTCAAAAATATTTTATAGCAGTGGCATTAATTTACAAATATTCTAAAGTTTCTAAAACATATTTATTTGCAATTTTTAGATTTATAGATTTAAAGTTATTACAAATATACTCAAATTCACCATTTGAAATTTGAATATTTTATACTAAGTCAAATTTGAATTTTGTCAGATCCAAAATATTCTATATGTCGAGAGCTTTCCAAATATATAAAAATTATTAAATTTGGAGTTGTGGTTAAAAAGTTATAGATGTTTTAATTACAGGGATTAATCTGCAATTTTTCCAATTTAAAAATAAAATAGGAAAATTGATTTACACGCTGGCGCTGACTGTGCAGGCCACGTCAGCGCTGACTGGGTCTGACGTGGATAAGTTACAGATCTGGGCCGTCAGATCTGAATCTGACGGTCCAGATCGGATCGTACCGCTTCGTTAGTAGGATCTAATCTAGGCCGCGGAATCTTGATTGGACGGTAGGGATCGGTCGACCATACCGTGGTGGCGCGGCTCGCCGGAGATGGCGCGGACGACGGCGTCGGTGGCTCGGCGTGGACGCTCCGGTCGATTCCGTGCTTCCCCGGATGCGCGGAGGCCAGCTCCGGACGCGGCGCAGCACGGCGAAGGGAATGGTGGCGACGGTTGGTGGCGGGGGGGCTCCGGTGCTCGATCTACTCCTCGCCGGAGTTGCGGGTGGCGGCGGCCAGCTCTGTGGATGACGGGGACGGTGTTCTGGCGCGCGAAAGAACCACGGTCATGTTAGGAAAGATGCGCAAGGGGAAAATAAAGAGGAAGAGAGCAATGAGAGAGCTAGGGAGGTCTTGTACCCGCCTGAGTTGGAGAAAATCGCCGGCGGTAATGGTCGAACGGCGGCGGCGATTGCGGCAGCCTGGGGGCGTTCTGAGCTAGGTTTTGAGAGGGGAAAAGTGGCGGAGGCGGGGGGCTACTTATAGACGCACCCGGGAGCAACCAACTGCGCAAGGATCGCTCGGATTTTGGAAACGAATCGGAGACGAAATCGGAGAAAATCCCGGACGGAGGTTAGAGATGATTTGCTGACGTCAGCATGACGTCAGCCAGTATTTTCTTTTTCTGATTTTATTTATTTAATTCATAACTTTTGATTTAAATGTCCAAATGATGTCAAATTAATTTCTAAAAATTTGTAAAAATAATATCTTGCTGTTAAACCAGTTGTGGGTATGTTTTGATAACTTTTTAAATTTAATAAATTTGAAATGTTGCTTTAATACAAAATTGATACTTAATATCAATTTTGAATTTATAACTTAATTAAATTTTCTTTTTGCTAACTAAAATTTGTAAAATACCCTCATTTCAATATGTTTGAATTTTAAGTTATTTAAACTCATTTTAAATTTCTAAATTCATTTTTGGCTTTGGTATAATTATTAATGACATAACACAACTTTATGAAAATGGAAAAGACAATGTATTCCTTTTTAATTGACAACAATTTGTGCAACATTATATTTTATGCATTTGAAACTTCATAACAACTTTGGACAAGACCTTTATTTTAATTATATTTTTATTTAGGATCTATTAATCATTTCATGTTATGAAAAATAGATGAAATTCATTTAAGCAAATGCAATGTTTATTTGGCTAAATCATTAATTTAAATTCTATGAAGTTTTAAAGTTATACACTATAGGCTTATAATTTCCAAACTTTATTTTGAACTTAGTTAAAGGAAGGAAAACCATTTAGTGATTATATACTATTCTGAATAATCTTATATTTATGAATAGATATGGATAAGTGATTTAATTCAAATACTTATAAGTAGACTATTTACTTAAAATAAAATGGATTGTAGTTTGTAAAATATTTGTCAAATTATATTTTAAGGTTTTTGAAACACAGTGGATAATAAAATGTTTAAACTGTGGCATTTGAAATATTAAACTCATGTTTGAAGTCTTTCATGTTGGTTTCCTTATGCATTTAATATTTTATTTTAATAAAAAGAAAAGTTTTAAATTTTAGTGATTTTTGAACATTCCAAAATGTTGGGATGTTACAGTCTTCCGGAGGACGAGGTTCAACCGGAACCCCAACCCGGGGAATACGTAGTATTCCTTACGCACTTCGAGCGCGGGTTTGGGCTTCCGGCTAGCCCCTTCTTCCGCGACTTCCTCGACACCTACAGTCTCCAACCTCATCATCTCCCAGCCAACGCCATCATGTTGCTTTCGGTCTTCACCACTTACACGGAAGCATATCTCGGTGTATGGCCATTCCTGGACCTCTGGGCCACGTACTTCATCCTTCGTCGCCAAGTCATCCCCAATCCGGATCAGAAAATCAAAGACTTTGTCGACTGCGGAGCTGCCACCGTCATCCCCCGTGCTGACTCCGGATTCCCAATAGTCAAGGGACTAGAGTCCTGCCGGAAGTGGCAGCGCAGCTTCTTCTATGTGAAGAACCGGGCAAGCTCGGGCGATGCTCCGGGATCCTCAAATCCGGACTTCATCAACCTGCCGGAGTTTGTCATAGGTCCTCCTCGCAAATTCAACCTCTGGAAACGATTCCCCGACACCGAAGAGGTCAAGTGCATGCACGACGTTCTGAACGTGCTGACCGACACGATGACCGGCGATGATCTCCTGCGCTGCTTCATCATTCGCCGCGTCTGCCCCCTCCAAACCCGAGTGCACAAGATGTGCCACATGGCCGTGAATTTAGACCCTACCCGGACCAGTATCTTTGGGCTAGATCACGCTGCGGTCGTCCGCCGCGTTCGAGCTATTGCTCGGACGAAGATGACGGATGACTACTCTTGGGGTGCCATCGGGGGATCTCGGAAAAAACCCCTGAAATAGGTGCTCCTGTCTGCCTTTCGTAAACTTGCATTCGCACCCGGGTTCTGTTGGAAACCGACATGGGTATCATGTGGTGATTTATTTGCGCAGTTATTCGAGCGGCAAATCGAGGAAGACGCTATCCACGCCAACGGGAATTTCGCGCCGAACTTCCCAACACCGGAAGAGATGCCGAGGGAAGATCCTGATGGTGAGGAGCACCTCGCCGTTCCTCTGGTGAAAGCTGCCGCCCCGGGTAACCCTTCAACCTCAGAGGCAGTTTCCATTTCTTCGGATGATGAGGATGAGATTGACTGCCAAATTCTCGATGTGATTGACGCTCTCCCTCTCAACTGGGCCTCAGCAGTGGTTCCGAAGCCGACAGCCGGGACAAAACGCGCCGAGAGCCGGAAGCGCGCGGCTTCCGACACCGAGGCTGCCGACAACTCCGGCAACCCCCCCAAGAGGAGCAAGCCGAATAAACAAACGGCCGAGAAGCCTCCTCGGCGCCGGCAGAGGGGCCCTCCCACTGTGGATTCCGGGTACATTCTCCTTGCCTTATGCCACATGATTTTGCCTTCTCCAAAAATTATTACTGAGATATTTTATTTCAAGGACGCACTCGACCTCCCATCACCTGCTATTCCTCCTCCTCCCGGAACTCGGACTCCCAGCCCGGTTCGGGCTTCCCCTTCTCCTCCTCGCCCTTCTACTCGAGGAAGCGAGCCTGCTGCCTCCGGTGTGGCACCGGCTACCGTCGTGACTCCGGATGCACGCGCGGTGATCGACGAGATCCCGGTGCCGGCCACGACCACCTCGGGAGACATTCTTCTTCCGGAAAGTCCTCGCCGAGTGCCCGGGCTTGAGGCAGAGATTCTGAGCCCTCGCCGGCAGCTCGCGCCAAGCGGTCTCTCCCAGCAAGCCACGAACAAGACCGCCCCGGAGAAACGTCCCACAACCTCTTCCCGGCAAGCTGATCAACCTGCCGCGAAGTCGCGCCCCAAGGTTGCCGGGCAGAAAACAACTTCTGCCAAACCTGCAGCTGCCCCGACATCCTCGGCCCAAGACTTGGTGCTGCGCACGGGTACGTTTTCACCGTTACCACCGCCTCCTGCCGAGATCCCTACTGCCGCCCTGCGGATGTTGCGAGCAACCGTAAGCTCTTTTGTGCCTCCAGGATCTCGGGACGTTGCTGCTATTCGCGCGCCCGGCGGCTCCGGCATACGCGTTGTTGATGAATACAACCAGGCCTGGCTTGCCGCCGACGCCTCCGAGACCGTGGGAGACTTGCACGCTGCGGGGCCAAGCCGCAACGCTCAAGCCTTGCACGCTCTCCAGGTGTCCGCGCTGGATGTTACTCGGGTGACCTAGGTAAGCTTGTTTCCTTTCTCTTTTCCATAAACATGTGTTCCTTCCCCACTAGTCCCCGAGATTGGTGCTTAGTGCTCTAGATTCCACCGAATAGCAGATCACTAGGCTCCAATCTTAGAGAAAACTTCAGGACTCGGACACCGAGTCCCCGAGGTCCTCCCAGTCGGCTAGATTGTTTCAAAATTTGCTCCATCACCACTAGTCCCCGAGATTGGTGCTTAGTGCTCTAGATTCCACCGAATAGCAGATCACTAGGCTCCAATCTTAGAGAAACTTTCAGGACTCGGGCACCGAGTCCCCGAGATCCTCCCCACCGGGTAACTTGTTTCAAAATTTGCTCCATCACCACTAGTCCCCGAGATTGGTGCTTAGTGCTCTAGATTCCACCGAATAGCAGATCACTAGGCTCCAATCTTAGAGAAACTTTCAGGACTCGGGCACCGAGTCCCCGAGATCCTCCCAACCGGTTAGCCATTACTTGCTACTGATCTCGTAATTTTCCGAATTGGTCTCATCCTTCTTTGTTTTGATTTCAGGAGTGCAGCAAGAAACGCTGCAGCATCTTCAACCGAGTTCTTGCTGACCTCGGTAAGTCAAGAAGTGCGAGGGGCGCCGCCGGGAGGAGCGGGATGCTGCACGCAAGGTCTCGATAGATCAGAATGCCGCACTTGCTACCGCGCAAGCCGAGATCGCGCGACTCAACGGCGAGCTTGAAAAGGCCAAGGCTGCTGTGACCGAGATGAAGACGCGCTTCGTTGAGGCGACGAAGAAGCAGAGGGAAACCTTGGATCAGTCCGAGGAGCGCGCGCATCTCGCGGAGACCGGGCTGGCTATTCTCCGGTCACGGTCTGATAGCTGGCTCTCCGAGCTAACCGTACTGAACCGGGACCTTAACAGTAAGTGGACCGACATCCCCCATGCTTTCCTTGCTCTCTTTTTTTTTGTTGTAGTTCTTCTTATGCTCTAGTCGCTTGACAGCTCTTCTTTTTAAAGGGCAATTTGAGCACTCCCGGGAAGCTGCTGTTCTTGCCGTTGCTGCTCCTCGGGAGAAGCGTGCCGGGAAGGGTGTTGTCTCGGACGCCTGGGATATTGAGGACCACCTCACCGCGCTGAAGGCCCGGATAGTGCCTCTCCGGTCTATCGGGACGGAACTGCTCAGCGCTGCGATCCACGTCCACGGCGCGCTGTGGCCGAGTATCCGCGCGACGCTCTCGGTCTCCGAACTCGCGAGCGCACTCCGGTGTGCCGGGAGGCGCATCCACGCTTGGAAGCGTTCCGGTGCGCGTGCTGGTGCCGACCAGGTCTTGACCCAAGTACTTAGCTGGTACGAAGGTCTCGACCTGGACGCGATCCAGCGCCTGCGGACGATCTCGCCGTGGCTGAGCGATCCGGCTAAGGTCCAGCGGCGACAAGAGGTGGCGCACCGCATCGCCTCGTGGTCCAGCATCCGCGCCTTCACCGCCAGCGTCATTCCTTCCGACTCCGAATCCGACTATGAGGACGATGAAGAAACCGACGCGACCGGTGATGCGGATGACGAGATCCCGGAAGAGGATGACGCTGCCTCCGGTGCTGTCACCGAGACCGCGGCTCCCCGGGATGCTGCTACTTCCCCGACACCCGAGGCTTCTCAGGCCGAGGTGCGCCCCGACGCCCCGAGTATCGCCGCTGAAACTGAAGCCCCTGCTGCTCCTGCTGCTGCTCCCGCTGCTGCTCCCGAGGTCGCTGCTTCTGCTGACGTCTCCGCTGAGAAGCCGGCTTCCCCTACCGTCTAGAAAAAATCTTAAGAGTAGAACTGTCAAATCCCCGGGATGCCGGGTGCAAGATGTAACATACACTATTCAATATTGTCTTTTCGTACCGAACCATCTACTCGAACAAGTTATGCCGATTTATTCTGTTACGAGTTCCTGAGTTGTTTTTCATGTTTACCGTACTTAGGTAATTTCTGCTCTTGTCTACCATTTCGGCGTTCGACAGTCGAGTCACAAAACTCCACATACGGCATACATTACTTCAGACAATCCGAGTTCTGGCTAACCGAATTCCCGACATAAAAAATAATTGGGTTAGCAAAAAACAGGTATGCCGGATAAGTTTCTTTTCCGAGTCCCCGAGACCATTTTCGTGTTCCCCACCTTTGACTCTCTTTGCTCTTGACTACCATTTCGGCGTGCGTCAGTCGAGTCACAAGATGAATTCATATGACATACATTACTCTGACTTTGAGAATCGAACTCAGAACTTTCCCGGCATACAAATAAAACAGAAGATAGTTATCCGGCAGTCCCCGGGTTCCTTCCCGAGATGCCGGTAAAAAAAAACAGCAAATGAACTTGACAAAAATAAAAACAAAATATGCATATAACCAGGCAGTCCCCGGGTTCCTCCCGCGGTGCCTTACTTTCATTAATACTGAAAATTGAGATACAATATACACTGAGCCCTTTATGTGTAAAAGGGGCGAAGTAGTGCTACATTCCATGGACGCTTGGTTTCCTCACCGGATTTGTCCATTACACCTTTCCTAGCCTCCTGTGCATCTACAAGGTAATAAGAGTCATTGTGCAATGCCCTGCTTATCACAAAAGGTCCCTCCCATGGAGGTGACAATTTATGCATTCCGGCCGTGCGTTGGATGAGCCTCAGCACAAGATCCCCTTCTCGGAACACCCTCGGGTGCACTTTCCGGCTATGATAGCGACGGAGATTTTGTTGATAAATTGAAGAACGAGATAGTGCCAATTCTCTTGCTTCTTCGAGTAAATCTACATCATCTTCTCGGGCCTCCTTTGCCTCGGTCTCGGTGAACATTGTCAATCTCGGGGAATCATACTGTATGTCGGTCGGGAGTACTGCCTCGGCACCGTATACCATGAAGAATGGCGTGTACCCGGTAGATCTATTCGGTGTAGTCCGGAGACCCCATAACACCGCCGGTAACTCCTCTATCCAGCATCCCGGAGTTCTCAACAGTGGTTCGATCAAACGAGCTTTGATGTCGGCTAAGACTAAGGCATTTGCTCTTTCGACTTGCCCATTTGCTTCCGGGTGTGCAACTGATGCTACATCCAGCCGGATTCCCTTCTCAGCACAAAATCGAGCGAATTCCCCCACAGCAAAGTTGGTGCCATTATCCGTGATAATGCTGTGCGGGTACCCGTATCTCAAGATGATGTCTTTCAGGAATTGCACAACGGTGTGTCCATCGCACTTCCGGATTGGCTTGACCTCTATCCACTTGGTGAATTTGTCCACCATAACCAGTATATGTGTCATATTGCCTCTTGCCGGCTTGAACTGCCCGACCATATCCAAACACCATACTGCAAATGGTCAAGTGATAGGGATTGTCTTCAGCGCTGACGCCGGCATATGTATCCGGTGAGCAAACCTCTGGCATCCTCCACACTTCCGGACAATATCTTCTGCTTGCTGTAATGCAGTGGGCCAATAGAACCCATGCCGGAACACTTTCGCTACCAGGGCCCGGGATGATGCATGATGCCCACACCCCCCCTGATGTATTTCTACGAGCGTCTCTTGTCCTTCTGCCGGTTCTACACACCTCTGGAGTACCTCAGTGACAATCCTCTTGTACAATTCTTGATTGATGACGGTGTATGCTTTTGACCGTCGCATTATCTGTCGGGCTTCCACTTCATTCTCCGGGAGGACTCCTTCCAAGATATAAGCCATAATGGGCTGTGCCCATTCCGGAACAGGTCGAACCGGGAACACGGGAGCGTCTATGTCCATTGGCTCTGCGGACATCACCTCCATCATCATCTTTCTTTGCCCCTCTGAGCACTGTACCGCAGTCCCCGGGTTCGATGTTATGCTCCCGACATCTACTTCCATGGGTACGGCATCTGAACCAGGCTCCTTGGGGATGAAGGTAGAATCTGACTCGGGTGAGGATTGAATAGATGGCTTCCTCAAATGCTCCAGAGCTATCCCGGGTGGGATGGCATCCCGAGATGACCCTAGTTTGGACAAGACGTCTGCTGCCTCGTTTTCTCCTCTGGGTATGTGCTTGAACTCGCATCCTTCGAAAAAACCGGATATTTTCTGCACATGAAACCTGTATAAGGCCATGTTTGCATCAAGGGCATCCCAATTCCCCGACACCTGCTGCACCACGAGGTCGGAGTCACCGAAACACTCTATCCGGTGGATGCCGATCTCTTTGGCAACGTCCAGTCCATGAACCAAGGCCTCATATTCCGCGACATTGTTAGATGCCCGAAAATGGATTTGCAGAACATACTTCAGTACATCCTGCTTCGGGGAAGTGAGGACCACTCCGGCACCCAATCCGATTTTAGCCTTTGAGCCATCGAAATGCATTCTCCAGAAATTGTAATCCGGCATCGGAGGTTCATACTGCATCTCGGCCCAGTCTACCAAAAAGTCCGGCAGCGCCTGCGACTTGATGGCATCTCGTCTCTCATATGCCGGAGCATATTTAGACAACTGGATGGCCCATTTGGCTACCCGGCCGCTAGCGTCCTTTCAACCGATGATCTCGGCCAGAGGAGCTTCGCATACTACTGTGATCGGGTGTTCCTGAAAGTAGTGCTTGAGTTTGGTTACTGCCATGTACACTCCATACGCCATTTTCTGGTAGTGTGGGTAGTTCTGTTTAGATTCCGAGATCACCTCACTGAGGTAATACACCGGCCTTTGTATCAGTTTGCCCCCTTCTTCCCTTTCTACCACCATTGCCACACTGACTACCCGGTTGGTTGCAGCGATGTATAGCAGCATCGGTTCCTTGGGTAACGGTGATGCCACCACGGGTGCTGTTGAGAGCATCCTCTTCAAATCGTTGAACGCCGCGTCAGCCTGCGGGGTCCAAACAAATGTTTTGCTTTTCTTCATCAATTGGTACAAGGGCAAGGCCTTCTCCCCAAGTCGACTGACAAACCGACTCAGGGATGCAAGACACCCAGTGAATTTCTGCACATCATTGAGACGGACGGGCAATTTCATGCTCTCGATAGCACGAATTTTACCCGGGTTGACCTCGATTCCCCGGCTTGAGATGAGGAAACCGATTAACTTCCCCGCCGGAACACAAAATGTGCATTTATCCGGGTTCAATTTCATCCGGAACCTGCTTAAGTTTTTGAATGTTTCCCTCAAATCATCTATTAGTGAGGCTTTTTCTTTTATTTTTATGACTATGTCATCGACATAGACCTCGGCATTCCGGCCTATTTGGTCATGCAAACATTTCTGCATACACCTCTGGTATGTAGCACCAGCATTCCTCAAACCGAAAGTCATGACACGATAGCAATAAGCCACATAAGGGGTAATAAAAGCAGTTTTCAATTGATCATCTGGATTTAAAGGTATCTGGTGAAAACCCGAATATGCATCTAAAAACGTCAAAAGCTCACTCCCGGCAGTGGAATCTATCACTTGATCTATCCGGGGCAGTGGAAAGGGGTCCTTCGGGCATGCCTTATTGAGGTTGGTGAAGTCGATGCACATGCGCCACAGCTTAAGCAGGAGGGGATCATCCTTCTTCTTCTCTACCAAGACCGGATTCGATATCCAATCCGGGTGCAGCACCTCCATTATGAATCCCGCAGCCAGCAGTATAGCCAGATGCTCCATGACCGCGGCTCTTCTTTCATCCGAGAGGCGCCTAGTTGGTTGCTTCACCGGCTTCGCATCCGGTCGAACAAACAGAGAGTGCTCAGCCAACTCCCTCGGGACACCTTGCAGATCGTCACTCGACCACGCAAAAGCATCCCGATTCTCACGGAGGAAGTCGACGAGCTGGCCTTCCTATTTGCTGTCCAGGTTGCTGCCAATGATCACTTGGCGCTCCGGGTTGCTGGGGTCCACACACATCTTCTTGGTCTCCTTGGGGGGCTGAAATGACGCACCCTGCTCCGGGTTCACCATCCCGGGCATTTCGAGTTGGGAGGTCTTGGCCATTGCCACCACCTGCTGGATTCTCTTCTTCTCTTCTGCGATCACCAGGGATTCAGCTAAGCATGACCCCGCTGAGGCACACTCCATGGAGCGCTTGTGGTCTCCCGAGATGGTGATCACGGTGTTAGGTCCCGGCATCTTCATCTTCAGGTAGCCCATGTGAGTTGATATCATGAACTTGGCCAGGGCCGGTCTGCCGATCAGCGCGTGATACGGGCTCTCGAGGTCCACGACCTCGAACTCCAAGCTCTCGGTTCGGCAGTTCTCCCGAGTTCCGAATAGCACTTCAACCCAGATTTTTCCCATGGGTGAGCAAGAGACTCCGGGCACGATGCCGTGGAAGGTCGTCTCGGTAGGCAGCAAGGTGTTCATGGACACCCCCAGTTTGAGCATCGTGTCCTTATACATGATGTTAATGGCACTGCCATTGTCGATCAGAACTCGGCTGAAACGGACATTGAGGCTGGGTCCGACAAAGGTTGGGTCCACCACCAAGGCATATGCTCCCGGCTTGGGCATAACCCTGGGGTGATCCTTCCGGCTCCATGTGATCTCCATCTCGGACCAGTGCAAGAACTTGGGCACTGCTGGGATCACGGCATTCACCTCCAAGGCACGCTGCCGCACACTTCTTCGATCAGTGGGTTCGGTTACGAAAACCACATAACTTTGATGGGCCTCCCGGTAGTTGCCCTGCTGCTGTCCGACTTGGTTAGTGGGGCCTGCACCGTTGTCATTCCGGGTGTGCACCGTATTCACTGGCCGAGGCGGGGGTCCTCGCGGAGGTGGGTTGATTCGGATAGCATTGGCCCCCGACATCGGAGGAGGGGGTCTCGGAATGTTGGGCCGAGATGCCGGAGCACTCGGTCGAACAGCTCCCGAGCTGCCTTCCTGCAATGTGCGCTGGTACCAACTGCATTGCCGAGTAGAGTGTTTTGCTGGCTTGTTGGCCTCCAGAGTATGTTAGCAGCATGGCTTGTTCAGCATCTCCCCGTATGTCAGGGGCTTCTTTTGTTCCACCCAGGTCTTTTGCACCTCCTGACTCTGACCCCAAGTCGGGCCACTTGTCTTTTGACGCTGGCTGTTGCCGGCATCGTCTTGCTCCCGGGTCACTGCTGCAACGTGCTGTGCGGCATGGTGGTACTCGGGGTGATTCCTTTTCTGGCCAAAATCTTGGCGATCATGGCTCCAGATCGGTCCCGAACGCTGAGGTCCCGCATTCCTCCTGCTGGAGTCATCGACATCCACTAGGGGTTGCATGGGATCTCCAAGCGTGTAGGTATCGGCGATGCGCATGGTTTCTGCCAAGGTTGTTGGCATCTTTCTCTACAACTTCTGCCACAACATTGAGCCATGTCGGCATCCTTGTGCAAACCAGGAGATGGCCTGCGCCTCTACCACTCCTTCGCAAGAATTGCGAATATTGCTCCACCGGGTAAGATACTCCCGGTCAGTCTCGTTACTCCTTTGCCTACAGATGGCGAGCTGCTGAGGCCTGTTTGGCCTTTTGTACGTGCTGGTGAAGTTGCTGATGAATGCCTCCTCAAAGTCTAACCAGCAGTCTATGCTGCCAGTTCGCAGGTTGTTCAACCAAATTCGGGCAGGTCCTTCCAACATCTGTGGTACGTATCGTACCGCCCATCGTCTGTTTCCACCGGCTATGCTTACTGCAGTTACATAGTCGGTTAGCCAGTCCTCCGGCTTCTTGCTGCCGTCATAGGTCTTGGCACCCCTATTGAGCTGAAATTTCCGAACCGGTGGCTCCCGCATGATCCGGGGTCCAAAGCAGGCAGGTCCTGGAGGCCCTTGCTCTTCCACTAGCTCAGATTGGTGAATCCGGTCGAGCCGGAATCTGGCATCTGCCGGATTCAGCTGCCTGGTCCCTATACGAGATCCCAAAGGGTTCTCGTCAGGCTGATATCCGAGCTGCTGCAGTCTCGAGTTGCCATCGTTTAGCCTGTCCTGCGCCGGGATCACAGCTTGCTGTGGAACAGAGGCGATCCCCCTTTGTGGGTTTCCCTGAACATGAGGGGGATTCCGGGGTGGATTACCACGGCCGACCGGGTTATTGTTTCCTACACCCCGGTTACCGTCCTCACGGGTACTTCCCGCCTGCCCTGAGTTACGTTGCCCAGCTTGCTAGATAACGGCGAAGGCCGGATCATAGGTCTGTAGCTGCTTGTTCTTCCGGGAACCTCGACTCCGGCTCCGGCTCTTGCTTTTGCTCGGATGTGGGGACGAGGCCTCCCCGTCCGATTTCTGGCTATTGGGTCTAGCTGAGTGCACTTGGGATCCTGCCCCGGGGTTCTTCTTCTTGAATGCCTGATTCTGACGGTTGGCCTCGATTACCAACTCGTTTACTCGCTCATGCTGCTTGCATAGGGCCTCACCGGATAATCCTACCAACTCTGCCATGGCGGCCTCGGCAGCTCTGAGAGTTTTCGTCGGTGAGCTGTACACCGGCTTCCCCGCTGAGATCCGGCTTCCTGTCTGACTGGTGGTGGCTCCACCTGCCAGCTCGTCATCCACCATTCTTCCTTTCTTGCGCAGCTCCGCGATGCGCTTGTCCTGGGAGTCGATCTTAAGGAATCCGTCAGCTGCATTGTATTCCCGGAGACTGGCATTGAGCTCGCGTCGGATCTCGGCGATCTCCTGCGCTTCGGCGAGTAGCAACCTCCCCTGCTCCTCCAACTCAGCCGAAGTGGCCTGGGTATCCGCTTCAGCGGCTACAGGTACAGCCAATTTGGCCACTAGACCCGAGAGGGGATCCGGGCGACGTCGTGGCTGGGACGGTTGTGGATCGCCATCCCGGGCCGCACCCCTTTCCTGAGGAGGTTTGGCCAAACGGATGTGGCCGCTCACGGTATCGCCGTCAGCGTCCTGGTACTCCTCCTCGGTTGCCCCGACCATCATCACCGCGACGGAACTCGGGGGGAGACCGGCACGCAGACCCCAAGCAGCGCAGAGCATGGGAGGGTCCTCAGCTTCCAGGACCATGTCCGGGTAACTACAGACAACCTCGGTGGCGACGTAGGTGGTAAAACCACCAAAGTCAATGAGACATCCGTTCACCGGAAAGGGCCTGTTCCGGAAGCATCCTGCGTTGTCGCTGACGAAGTCCATCTCCCCTAGCCTTACGACCAGGCCAGAGAGAACCCGGATGTCGAAATGAGCGGGGGGACCCGTCCGGATGTGTACACCAGCCAACGCCTCCGTCAGCCCCACGGTGGGCGCCAACTGTCGTGGTGGTGTTACGGCAGATGCCATAGGATGGCTAATGTGTGGGGCCGATGGACGTTGGTGGATCCGACGAGGGATAGCGAGCTGAATAGCCCACGCGAGGAGGATCCCGGTATAATCGAGATCTCCCAAGAGCGAGAAAGAAGATCAAAGTGCGAGGGGGAAGATCTAACAAACACAAACAAATGCACGAAGGCACACAACACACACACGATATACCCAGGTTCAGGGCCCTCGTGAGGAGGTAACACCCCTACTCCTGCCTTTCCTCTCTATATAACTGTGGTACAAGAGCTACAACTTGCTGCTAGATCTCTCAAAGGGAAGAGTACAAAGAACTAGATGAACTCAAGGTGTGAAGAAGTAAATGCTCTAGGAGTAAATGTAACTATAGCTTTGGCTCCCAAGTTGGTCCTCTGCCCACAGAAGCAGTTATGGCGCCTTTTATAGAGTTCCGGCCAGGAGGGCCGGAAACCCTAAATCGGCTTGGCCCCACCGGACAGGCCTAACCGGCATGTCGTCACCGGCTAGTGCGAGCTAGTCGCCGCGCTATCCGGCATAGCCCCTGCGTCATCATCTCGATAAGGACAGCAGGCGCCGTCCTGAACCATCATTGTCCCCCTGCCAGAGACAAGACATGTCTTGGCCCATCCCGGATAGCCTTTTCCGGATTGCCGGGCTAGGCATGTCAGGTCTTGTCGTACCGTGGTCGTACCGGCTGACACGCTCCCGTGTCAGGCGGGAGGTGACCATGCTTCCGTGTCAGGCGGAATGGTACTTCCCCCCGCAATAGACGGGAAAGCCTGCTATAGACCGTTGATGGCCTACCGGGATCCCTCATGCCGGCTACCTCCTCGCTTGCCACTGTGAGCCTCTCCTACATAAGATCAAGACAGAGACATACACTCCGGTTAGCACTTACCCGGACCATCTATCCGGTAAAACCGAGTACACCTCCTTCCGGGAGCTTTCTCGGAGCCCGAGATCCGGGATCCTTTCCGGAGGCGCCCGAGCTCGTCTCAGGATGAGTATCTCTAGGCCTAGCCTCCCGAAGATGTCTTAGCCTATCAGCAAAGACATCTTCGAGAAGCTAGTTCCTAGAGGAACCACCCGCTGATGCTTGTGCTGCCATTGAGATGGCCGGGGGGTGTCTATTTATAGCTGCCAGAGCTGACCCTTGCGCCTGCCAGGAGGCACTTTGCACTCTACCAGCGCTCAGGGGTCAAGTTGCCTTTTCAGCACACCAGAAGGTGTCCCTTGCCCTCGCCAAAGGTCAAGTATTGTTGGCACCTTACTGAATTATTCCGGGATCTGCCCCTACCCGGGGGGCAGCCCCCCGACAACAATTTAAGTGGCTGGCCGGGTGTCTGTCTCTCTCACTATAGTGAATGTCCAATTTACAAAGAGTTGATAATAATTGTTGATCATCTTAAAGAAATGACTTAGTATTTTCTCTAAATATTTCTACACATCAAGACTACGCCATTAGAGGGCTTATTCAAGATGATATAAAACAAAATATTTTATTCAACTTATGACTTTAGTCCTTAGTCATTTAGACCAACCTAATCGCATTGCGTTAACTTAAAAGAATTTCATGGCATGACATGCATCTCTAGTCCTTAGAAATAATTTGCATATCATGCATGACATGTTTTCCTTAGAAGTTATGAAACTTATTTGTATGTGTTGTGTTGTTTTGTTTTATGAATGTTGTATTGTTGTTTGTTTATATTGTTTAGACTGAATGGAGAGTTCCGAGTATCGTTGAAAAGAGTTTGTGAACAACGACAACATTCAAAGGCAAGTGGCACACCTCATAAACTTCCTATTATTTCTGTATGCATTACTTAGTATATTTTTATATGCATGTGTAGGATAGTATTGCTATGCTAAACCTGTGTAGAATTCCCTTACTCCTGTGTCTAGGTTCCTATATAATACTTAGTAGATGTATTGATGCTATGCAATTGATGAAAAGTTTTACAAAATGTTAAGTGACTACTCAGGGCTGTGCTCATGGTTGTCGTCGCCTAGGATGAATGTCTATTCTACTTAGGGCCGTGAGCATGGTGATTTTTACCTAAGAGTGCTCATCCACTAAGTTAATGAAACTCCTGGGTGGATTGGTTGTTAATGGTGGCGAAGTTGAGTGGCTACTCCGGTCCATGTCTATGGTTCCTGGAGTACGTGCACTTATGGATGGCCACCCCGGGAACAGAGGAATCTAAAGAACTCCGAGTGACGATTGCTTCCAGTGCAGCCATTGCCATATGGGCTCTGGCTTGATCAATTATGTTGCATGGACTCTCTCCGGCTTGACAAGCAGATGTAGGGGGATGTTAGGTGGAACGGGTCAAGCCAGAGTGGGAGGGAAAATGCTTCTGAAAGATCTCGTCTCATTCTTCTCCTTTCCTTATCACAAATGGTGTGTAAAGGATAATTTGGGTTGAATGGGTACAATGGTGAACGTGCACAACCTCTGCAGAGTGTAAAACTTAGTACTTAGCCGTGTCCCCGGTACGGACAATTTAAGCAGCTGATCACGGACGTCAACGGAGGATTCCATCATTCCAACTTCAGAAATAAAACTTGATGGGTGAACAAGGGAAGATGAGATTTATGGTTTTCATGCCATACTTGTCTTGATTTGAAGAAAGTGTTTTTCAAAGAGATAGGAAAAATTGGCTTTATGCAAAATAGCCTTGAACTCCACCAGCCAAATATGCATATAGGCTATAGAGTTATTACATTAAGTGTCCACCATAGTGTCACTTGCCAGACTCCATTTTTAATGGAATCTGACCCACGTTGTTGCAATATTTTTCTTATTGCAGATTGTTCAGATGACGAGTGAGGTTTCGTTTATAGGTGTCGAGTCTACAACCAACATTTTTTCGCCTGTGGCAGCATGAAAGTGATAGAGACTCACTGCTATTGTATTTCCGCTGTGTACTATTTCAAAGCTAGCTTTATGCTATGCAACTTGTAATGAATATTTTGGAAGTCTGGATCATTGATGTAATATAATTGATACTTTGTTATGATATTACATCGTAAACTGTGTGTGCAAACGAATCGATCCAGTGATTTGCACTATACACAGATATCTGCCTTATTTAAAGTGCAGGTACGCTACACACAGAGATCCATCAAGACTCGACCCGCAACTAAACCCTCCACACCAGCAACGAGCAACAGCAACCCGTCGAGCAAGGAAAAAGAGCCCATGGAGGTCATGCTGGTCGAAGCGACATGGAAAGGACCATACCTTGCGTACATACTGCACCAGAGGCTTCCAACTGATTCAGTCGAAGCAAAACGCATCATCCGGCGCTCCAAAAGTTTCACCGTCGTCAATAGGGAACTCTACAAGAGAATCATCTCAGGAATTATGCAAAGGTGCGTAGATCCAGTAGACGGCCAGGCCATCCTACTCGACATCCATGCGGGTATATGTGGGCATCATGAAAGTAGTCGAGCCTTGGTGGCCAAAGCACTGCGAGCCGGGTTCTACTGGCCAACAGCTATGCAAGACACAAAAGACCTAGTAAAGAAATGCCCCGGATGCCAGGAATCTACAAACAAGCCACACGCACCGGCGTCGGCACTCAAGACAATACACTAGCCTGGCCCTTCGCCCAATGGGGGTTGGACATGGTAGGTCCGCTTAAGAAATCCTCGCCCGGAGGGCACACTCACCTCCTGGTCGCAGTCGACAAGTTCACCAAGTGGATTGAGGCAGTGCCCATCACAAGTTCGACTGCATCGTCAGCGGTAAACTTCATCAGATCCATCATCTTCAAATTCGGGGTGCCAAACGGGATTATCACGGACAACGGCTCAAACTTCACAGCCGAAGAGTTCAAAGACTTCTGCTCAGATCAAGGCATCAAACTCAACTATGCATCTGTCCCACTCCCGCAGTCCAATGGGCAAGTCGAGAAAGCCAACGACCTACTCTGCAGCGGCATCAAGAAACGTCTGCAAGTGCCACTGAGACGCGCCGCAGTCGCGTCGGTCGAAGAACTGCCATCAGTCCTCTGGAGCTTGCGAACTACGCCAAACAGATCCACTCAGTACACTCCATTCTTCATGGTGTACGGTGTAGAGGCGGTTCTCCCCTGCGACATCAAATTCGACGCGCCAAGAGTGATCACCTACGACGAGTCAGATGCAGAAGACGCACTCGAAGACAACATGGATATCCTGGACGAAGCACGCGACATCGCGTTAGCACGGTCAGCCGTGTATCAGCAAGACCTGTGCAACTACCCCGGAAGGAGGTTGCGACCAAGGGCATTCGTAGCAGGCGACCTGGTCCTCCGTCTCAAGCAGAAGAAGGTGCACAAGCTCGCCTCACCGTGGGAGGGCCCGTATGTTGTGACAGAGGCAATCGGCAACGAAGCCTACCGTTTGAAGGACTCGAAGACGGGAGCAGTCTGCAGCAACCCGTGGAACGTTGCGCAACTTCGCCGGTTCTACGCCTAGTCGACAAAATCATTGTACCAAGGAAAGCATGTCAACGCAGCAAATTTCAGACGCACTCTTTCCCTTACCAGGGTACCTAAGGGGACTGGAAGGGTTTCAATGAGGCGGCCTGTTCGCAAGAATCAATAAAGAAGATTTACAGAAAAAGCTGTTCACTTTAACTTCGCAGTCAAGGCAATTAGTAATCTAGGCCGTCACTCGAATCACTCGGGGGCTGCGCATACAGGTTGAAACAAAAATCCTAGGCCGCCACTCGAATAACTCGGGGGCTGCGCCATACAGGTTGAAAAATAAGCCTAGGCCGCCACTCGAATCACTCGGGGGCTGCGTCATGCAGGCCCTACTCGTAAAATCATAGGCCACCACCTGAACCACTCGGGGGCTGCGCCATACAGGTCAAGTCCTAATATCCTAGGCCGCCGCCCGACACACTCGGGGGCTGCGCTTCACAGGTATCACTTGAAATCCTAGGCCACCACTCGAACTACTCGGGGGCTGCGCCATGCAGGACCTACTCGTAAAATCATAGGCCGCCACCTGAACCACTCGGGGGCTGCGCCATGCATGTCAAGTACTAAAATCCTAGGCCCCCACTCGAAACACTTGGGGGCTGCGCTTTACATGTAACACTTGAAATCCTAGGACGCCACTCGAAACACTCGGGGGCTGCGCCATACAGGTCCACGACAAAGCCATGGCCGCTACCCAAGGTGCTCGGGGGCTGCGCCGCACAGGTCCACGACTCGCGCTCAATGTACCTGAGCCACGTCGCACAAGACCTAGTACTAAGTCGCACTAAGTCCATTTGAAGGAGCACCACAGATAATCGCACAGTAAAGCAAACAGTTTTAACTTGCTTACTCGGGCACTCCCCATATCTAATACATTGATGTTTACATTCGGCAAATTCGCCTCCTATGACTAATCCTGTACAGCAGAATATTGTTGTCCCTGTTCTGCAGGCTCATCCTTTGGCGCGTCGAGTGGCCCTACAAGGCGCTCACTCAGCTGTTGGACCTGTTCAACCATTTGGCGAGCAGCCGCCAAGGTGTCGGCGTAGTCATCGTCACCGGGCAGGCCGCCCAGCACCCTATCCAGAGGAAGGTTCGGCCGGTGCAGCCGAAGGTACGCCAGCGCCACATTCGCCCCAGCGACGAGTTGCGCGTGGACTACCTACTTCAACACATCACCCTCGCGGAACCTCTCCAGCTAGGCGGTCAGCCCATGCGGCTGCCCGTTGTGTGGGAAGTACACACGGTGGATATGCCAGAGGGTCTTCCGACCCTTCAAGAAGAAAGGCAGCCCGCCAAGTTCGATCGAGCATGCACACGAGGATTTGCCCTCCCGACTTGGTCTGCCAATCCGGGTTCACATCTGCGCCCAGAAATTACAAGTTAGAACCAGCAAATCTAAAGGAGGAAGTCAAGCAACAAAAGGCTACCAACCTTGCAGCTGTCGACTGATTAAATCAATCTCGCCAAGCAAAAATTCCTCACGCTGGGAGAACCCCGCAGTGGGACACGATTTGGAGCGCTCCAGCTCCAACTCAGCAAGCTTCAGACTCGCTTCAAGGCTAACCACCTTATTCCTCATATAGGTGATCAACCGCTGGTCATTCGCGCTTCGCTGTGAAACGGGTACTGATCGACGACGACGCCCAGCTGCAGTCGAGCGAGAACCTCCATCGCCACTCGCGCGAGTCGTCGCAGCGGCAGAAGTGGCCTCATGCGTGTCAGTCTGTCACGAATATGCAATGTCAATACAGAAAAAAGACTGCTCAGCCAAAGCACAGTTGAAGGGAAAGAAATTATAATTCAGAATAAGAGGTTCCAAGGCCAGAAGACCCGACAAAATAAAGGTCATTACAAGCTGCAGAATGAAATACAAGTTCTTGCGACTAAAAGGACACACGCCACAAAAGCTACTAAACTACCGACTACGACCGGGAGCGACTCTTCCGAGAAGCCGCCTCAGTTGCCGTGGCAAGCGCCCTCTCGAAGGTGGCCACAAGCTTCACAGGTAGCTGTGCAGCATGCGCCTTCACCCCGCTAAGGGGCGCGGTCCGGCCATCGGACCTCGCGGGAAGCCGCTGACAACCTTCTCGAAATCGCCAAGTACTTGATGGCCTACCAGAAGCTGGAAGGTGAGCTCGGAGCCGCGTACCGTCTGCGCCCGAGTGAAGTCGGCGAGGGTAGTCGCTTCATCTTCAAACGGCGCCGTGAGGGCATCGACGGCTGTCGGCGGCGGGTCGCTCAGAAAGATCCTCCGGTGCACAGTCGTGAGCGCTCCAGTCGACTTCTGCAGCGCCGCCGACGACTTCTGCAGCGCAGCGGATGCATACGCGCAGACGCGGTCGAGAAATCCGACCGCGGTGGCCAAGTCGACATTGTCGCTGGACGAGCCTTCCGGAGGAGCGCCGCCACATTTCTCTGAAACGAGAGGTCACAAATCAATAGAAAGAAAAATAAGCAAAGACAAAGTAGGCGCTAAGCCGAAAACTCACCTCCAAGGGCACCGGCGAGTGAGAGCAGGCGGTCGACCTTGGTCTTCTCCCGGACGACCCGCATACGCTTGCGCTCTTGGGACTCGTGCAGGGCCTTCTCAAGCTCCGCCTGAGCCTGAAGCTTCAACTCCAACTCTTCAGCTCGCTTAGTAGCCTGGTCCAGAGAGGTATGCAGCTCGTCGCTCTCCTTCTCCAGGCGAACATAGGCAGCGGCTGACTCAAGCTGTTGGCGGTAGTATGGCTGCAGAAAAAACAAAAAGTTATAAAGTTGCGGATGACTATACTAGTCACCCACACCTTCCGGGGCTACTCCCATCGGGAGCACTGTTCGCGCACCCGATGAAATTTAAGGACTATAAGGACAAGAGCAATGACTTACGTGGTCCAGTAGGTCAACATCATCCGAAGCCGCGGGGGGGAGCACGACTCGGTGCCCTGAAGTCGCCAGTCGGCGCACGCTCCTCGACCACCGCCTGCGTCACCAGCTCAGTCGAGGGAGCAGAGGTGTGCTCCACTTCGCGGCGAGGGGAGCTGACCTCGCCAGAGCGGTTGCTGGAACAAATTCAAGGCAAAACTCAACTCGATGCTCGAAACTCGAAAATACAACACGACGAAGAAGTAATAAAAGGAACTCACCTGGCGGCCTCGTCGACGGCATCCGAGCGAACCCACGCGGCGGCGCCAAACTGACCGGAGGAGCAGGCAAGGGTTCGTCCCAGTCGTCCTGGGACCACACACCCGAAGAGGACATGCCAGCCTCCTCCAAGTCAACATCGGCATCCTTGACGGGTGACGAAGCAGTCGCCACCACTTCGCCGCTTCTGCCCCTTCCGTGCGGGTTCCTCCTCGTCATCGTCATCCTCCAACTCTTCGCCAGGAGAGATAGCGGACGGGATGTCCTCATCGTCATCCTCCTCCTCCACAAACTTCGACTCATCGTGAGGTCCGTTCTCAAGGAGAGGAGGAAGGCTGACAAGAAGAGAGCGACCTTGAAGCAAACAAAGCAGAGTCGAATCAAGAAAAAGAAGATCAAGAAAACCAGCAACGAAGAGAACAATGCAAAAACTCACCTCAGGAACAGGGTTCGCTCCTCCGTACGCAGCGACCGGACACTTGACGTTGCAGGGGTCCGCGGCTCGAATGCTGGTGATGCCCCTCACCTTGGTCTCCACTTCTTCGTCGTCAAGCGGTTGGTCGTGGACACCCTCGACTGCCCACATCGGGTGGGGGCGAGCGCGTAGCGGCTGGACGCGCAGCCCGAAGAAGGTGGCCATCAAGTAGACGCCACCCGTCTCGCGCCCCAGGGTCTTGAGAAGGTTGCGCAGCAGGCTCAGCAGAGGCTTCACAGACTCCTTCTCCGCCTCGGCGAGCGGATGCGCCCAGGCACGGGTCTTCCGCAAGCCGCACTCGACGTCGAGGGGCGCCAGACCCTCCTGGTCGCACTGGAGGTAGAACCACCTCTTTCGCCACCCCTGGACGGAGTCTGACTTCTTCATCTGGAAGAACGCGGTGTCGCCGTGCACCTGGATGCCAAAGCCACCCACGGGGTACGTTAACCCGCTCTTCCCAACGTTCTTGCGAACGAGGAAGAGCGACTTCCAGAGAGCCCAGTGGGGTGCGATCCCCAGGAAGCACTCGCAAAGCACCATGAAGCTCGCGATGCTTAAGACGCCATTGGGGGTCAAATCGTGGATCTAAACCCCATAGGCGTACAAAAGACCACGAACGAAATCGTGGAGAGGGAACCCGAAGCCCCGTGGAAGGAAATCCACGAAGCACACGCGTTCCCCTTTGCGAGGCGCGGGGTACACCTCCTTGCCAGGAGCACGTACCGTGGCCTCGTCAGTCGGGGGTAGGAGACCCTGCGTGCGCAGGAGCTCGAAGTCCGTCTTCTTCACCGTGGACCTCTGCCAGTCGCCGTCGGGCTTCTTCATCACCCCGGCTTCGGCGGCGGAGGCGCTAGCGGCGATCTTTGACTTGCCCATGGCGTCGAGGGATCGCAGAATGTGGGAGGAGAATTGGCACAGAGCTTGGATGGAGACAAGAATGGCAGAGAGCAAAGGAATGGAGGCGCGGACGATTGGAGAAGATGACGCCCTCGCGCTGCGGCGCAGTACTTATGCCTTGCAAAAATTCATCTCAGCCATCCGCAAAGGAACTGTTCCAAGCAGCTATATCCATCCGTCCACGTGTCATGTGGAGAGACTAACCGTCGCCGCCCACTCCGCCCACTACGCACGGGAATCAAGGCGTCATCATCGTGCCGCGAAATTTTTGCGCCCAGTTCGGAGAGACGTGACAACTGCTGACCACAGTCAACGCTGACAGTGGGCCCCGCTACGTCACGTCCCATCGGGCGTAGAGGCGTGCCACGAAGCGTCATCACTGATGTCAGCAAGACAATGGCTCTAGAGAAGAAGTGGAGCAGCACGACAACTCAAACACAAGATTCGAGTAGTAAGCTTTACAGCTGAAAACAAACAAGTAGGACAGGGTGCTGATCCGAGAACCCCAATCAATCATTCGGGTGGCAAAGAAAAGGAAGTAAGCTCACACAGCTGAACCAATCTACAAAGTAAGCCAACATGCCGAATAAAAGCAAGTGTCGCACAAGGCCAAGATAAAGTAATTTGACTGCAGAGATTACTCCCATCGGGAGCATCCTCTTCGACTGAAGAAAGCAAGTTCAGACTCAAGAATAAGAAATATGGCGGCGCGCCCAGGAGAAAGGAGTCCTTTGCTCGACTATACGATTCAACCAAGCACTCGGGGGCTACTGACGTGGGGCTACTCTTCGACTATCCCACGGTGAGGATACCTGGGCCACACCAAGCTTACGAAGGCCCACAGAAGGCCCACTAGGGGTATCATGTGACCTATTCCTAGTCGGTTAGGTCGCATAACCTGACATATCTATAATTGCCATACGGCATCGTTCACCCGAGACCTGGCCTACCTATAAAGGCCGGGTGGGTTGCTCGTCTCAGGGACACGCTCGTAGCCGCCACCACAAACCCTAGCGAGATCGCAATCTCGCCATTGTAATCGCTACTCGCCATCAATATCAGACAAGCAGGAAGTAGGGTGTTATCCTCCGGGAGCCTGAACCTTGGTAAATCGCCCTGCTTGTCAGCCGTCGTGATCACCAACGCTTCTCTCTCCCCCTCAATCAACCCGGGGTGGACAACCCAGGGATTTGTCGAGTTACACCCTCGTCACACCGAGGCTGGTCTTGGATTTAACTTAGTCATCATGAGGTCTCAGAGAAGAAGAAAAGAAAGAGAGAAGACTTAGAGAATAAAGGGGGTTGGTCTTCTTGGACTTCCTCTTGATTTTTCTTCTAAGTGCTTCTACTTCTTGGAGATGCTTCGAGAGTCTGTTTTCTTCTAAGTCGGCCTTCTAGCTCCATGTTGAGAATCCCAAATGTGACTAAGTACAACTTTTTCAAAACACTATTTAAAATAACTCTGAACAAAATACTTAGAGAAAACTAAGGGAGAAGTTTTCCTATGAGGAGTAATACTATAAAATAAAATATGTTATGCATGCCATGCACTTTTTAATCATAAGAAACATCATACTAATGTTTGTGATATTTATAAAGTATGCATGAGGCTATAAATGCAATTTAATTAATTTCAATTTTTGCTAAATATAATAAAAGGAATAAATAAAAGATTAAAGTTTTCTGTGATTAAATTTTTATAACAAAATTTTATAAATAGTGTTAATAGACAGATGGGATTTAAATAAATTTATAGCAATTGGATTTAATCAAAATAATGTTTCTAACAAAAGTTATGTCAAAATTACTCAAACACCATATTTTGAATTTGGATAAATCTAAATTTCTCAAGATTGAAAAAAAAAACAACAGAACTAACACAATCTACAGGTCATGGGCTTTCCAAAGATATTTTATTTACAAATTTTGACCGTACAGAATTAAAACTATAATTAAAATAATTTTTAACATGTTTCTGTAAATACTAAGTTAGTGCACGACTAAAATACAAGTTTTTATTTTACCAGTGTATTCTACACGTTCATACAATTCAATAGACTACAAAAATGTCGAAAACGGAGTTACGATTGATTTGATACGAATTTTGGAAGTTCTATCTCTAAATTAGGTAGAAAATGAAAATGGAAAAAAATAGTTGACACAGCAGCCATGCGGCGCGATGCTACTGGCCCATACCGATTCAAACGAGTCATATAATCTACACCGATGGATCACGATCTGAGGGCTTACAGCGAGATGGTCTGGAGGTGGCGGCGCGGTTCGCCGGAGTTGGTGATGATGGTGGCGGCGTGACTCGGCCTCCGACGAACTCGAAGATCCGGTGGCTCCCCGGACACGCGGATGAGACGACGAGAAGCGGCCCGCCGTAGCGAAGGTGATGTCAGGGTCGGTGTCGTGTCGTTCGTCTCGGTGTGGCGACCGAGGGCGGATGGAGCAGTGCAGGACGCCGGCGGCCTTCTATTCATGCTCCCCTTCTCGATTGGCAGTGTAGAGGGGTCGGGTAAGGAGTGACGAGGTGCGCACGGACGTTGGGAAGTGGTGGGAGGCGTTCTCGGGCTCGGGGGATTGCTTACTTGGCCGGAATCAGAGAGAAACGGCGGCGGCGGCTGTGAACTCCGGTGACAAAATTCTCTAGCCTCGGGGCGTATTCGAGAGGGATTTTGGGTGGGAATGGAGGAGGAGGTCGAGGGCTTTCTATAGAATCCAACGGTGCTTGATTTGATGCAGTAATTTGCCCGCAATTGTTTTGACAGGAAAACAGTAGGGAAAGCCCCTACTGTGTTTTATATATAAAAATGATGGATTACCAGCATGGAGGCAAAAGTTTTCCTGTCAAAAATTACATGGCATCAAGCCATTGTTGCATGCCTTCTCTAAGAGATGGCTTAGCTCTATGCATAGTAAGGGTAAAAACCTCTTTGAATAAGAGGAAACAAAGATCAACACTACACTGCCCAGCCTCAAATATGATGTCATTCCTGTGCTTCCATAAACTCCAACATCCAATGATTAAATATTCAGTGAAGCAGACTTGTCCTGATCGGTATTTCCCATCCATAAGCATCTAATATAAGTCTAGATCATAATTCCACTCCTGGTTTAATCTCCACCAGAATGTTTGGCTGAAATCACATCCAAAGAATAGATGTTGCATGTATTCCAGATGGGCATCAGGGCAAAGAACACATGACGTGTCATCTATGTATAAGGTTTTTCGACAAAGGATGTCTCTGGTATTCAGGCGATCATGGAGTAGAAGCCAAAAGAAGAATTTATGCTTTAATTGAGCACATGATTAATTTGCCCGCAATCAATCGGAGATTAATTTCGACCAAAAATGGCCGTGCCTAATGGCGGGCGAAATTAGAGCATATTAGGGCATTTCGGAGAGGGCTTTTGTGAGGGAATGAAGGAGGACGTCAAGGGCTTCAATTAGCAACAAACGGCGCATTAAACAGTGTAGTAAAATGCCCGGAATCAAAGGAGCAAATTCGGCCATTTTCGGGCGTGCGTGCGTTTCGGGTTCCTGGAAGACGATGCTGACATCATCGCTGACGTCATCAATTTTTATTTTTCTGAATTTTTCATTTGTCAATTATATGTCGATGACATTATCTTTGGTTCTGCTAACCGTGTGTTCAATGATGAGTTTTCCAACTTAATGACCGACAAGTTCGACATGTCCATGATGGGTGAACTCAAGTTCTTTCTCGGTTTTGAGATAAAGCAACTGAGGGAAGGAACATTCATATGCCAAGCCAAGTACATTCAAAATATGATCAACAAATTCAAGTTGCTTGGACTCGTGACTACTCCTATGCAAACCAAGTGCCACCTCGAGCTTGACCCCAATGGTAAAGAGGTAGACCAAAAGGAGTATCGTTCTATGATTGGGTATGTTCTTTGCTTATGCGCATCTAGGTCCGATATTGTCCTAAGCGTTGGAGTGTGTGCTCGGTATCAAGCCGCGCGTAATGAAAGTCATTTGATGGCCGTGAAGAGAATCTTTAGATATTTGGTTCATACTCCATGTTTCGGGTTGTGGTATCCCAAAGATGGCACCATGTCTCTTTGTGGATACACCGATTCCGATTGGGCGGGCGACATTGATGATAGGAAGTCCACATCCGGGACGTGTCATTTTCTTGGAAGATTTTTGGTGAGTTGGTCCTCGAAGAAGCAAAATTGCATCTCATTATCCATCGCGGAAGCCGAGTATGTCGCTGCCGCACACGGGTGAACTCAACTTCTTTGGATGCAGCAAATTTTAAAGGATTACGGTGTCCACTTGGACAAAGTTCCGCTTCTTTGTGATAATGAGAGTTCCATCAAGATTGCGTATAATCCGGTGCAACATTCAAGGACCACCCATATTAAGATTCTCCACCATTTCATTCGCGATCTTGTGACACGAGGAGATATTGATTTATCATATGTTGGTACAAGGGATCAATTGGCGGACATCTTCACGAAGCACCTTGATGAAACCCGCTTTTGATACTTGAGGAATGAGCTTAATATCATAGATTCTCGGGCCTTGGCATGATATCCAAACACACTCTCCCATGCTTATTGCATTATTAGAAGTAGATGCACGCATAGACTTAGGGGGAGCGTTTTCCTAATACATTGGATCATTTCTCCCCCTATTATGCATATAGTAATGAATCATTGATAAAACTTCAAATTAATCTATAATTTTTTAGCTTCAATGATGAGAAGTAGTTATGGACCCAAGATATATCTTCGCGGTGCCATGCTTCAACTCATACACGGTGGCTTCAGCCACCACAAACTCTTTTTGATGTCATTGGATTTCTTTGGGTTTATCTTTGGTTTTTCACTTGCATTGTCTCTTTTGAGTCTTTTGGATTACACACACATTTTTTATCTCTCTTGTTTTTTTTTGCTCCTTGAGTGTGTAAGTCCGTTCTCAGTTTGTTTCTCTATCCTAAGCCTCCATTCTCACCTCAAACAAAAATTCCATCGCATTGCATTTTCCTAGACCAGCTCGGAAGCACTTTTGCCTCTGCTGCCCGGTACTACCGCTGGCCCAGCGGTACTACCACTGCCTGGAACTTCAGTTCTCAGGCAGCCGTAGTACCGCTCGTGCCATAGTAATTACCAGGCAGCGGTACTACCGCTAGCGCAGCGGTACTACTGCTCCATCCCAGGAGCGGTAGTACCCCTACGGTACCGGTGAATACCAGGTGGCGGTACTACCACTGAGGCCAGCGGTACTACCGCTAACGGATTTTTCCTAAGGGGTTAAGTAGGGCGTGGAGGGGTAAAGTTCTTCCCTTTTACTCTCTCCACACCCGACCCCCACAGAAAAAACCTCCCAGCCGCCACCGGAGTCAACATTGCCGCCGGGAGAGCTTCTTACCGGCATTGGACGGCCCCTCCTCACCTTTGGAAGTTTGAGGACCATCTCCTCCATCCCCTTCTCCACCATGAGTTCCTGTAAATTTTTCCATCCTTCTCAACTTAGTAGATTTGTTGATATTCGTTGGAGATTGTGCTTTTCCGATATTCTAGTTGGTAGAATGGTTAGGAATGAGTAGGTACTCAGTTTAGAATCAGTTTTGCAAAGATTGATTGGACAAATCCATAGATAGGGGCAGATTCGTTTCAAAACCGCCAGATCTGAAACTGACGGTACTACCGCTGGGACAACTGTACTACCGCTACGCGGTACTACCGCTGGCTGAGACTTTTCCAGAAATTGTGCAATCCTGATTCTTTTTCTTTTGGTCTTATGGAATGCATTACTTATCCCCTTGCTACCTCTCTCTGCTGTCTTAGGTCCTAGCAAGGGGTCTCGAGGAAGTGCTACCAAGCGTGTGGCCAGGCGGGGCCGCAAGGGTCCTATCTATGAGCCTGAGATTGAAGAAGAAAGCAGCCAGGAAGTGGTGACAGTTGGCACTCGCCGCGAGCGTTCAAATGCAGCCAAGGCTCAAGCTAGAGCAAAGGATATTCCCAGTGCACCTCCTCCTCGATCACTCAACTCTATGTCCTCACCTGAGTTTGTGAGGCTTAGGAGGGAGAATGCTTATGCCACTCCTCGGAACCGCAATTACACCAACCTTGAATTCCACAACTTATTCCAAGAAAAGGTGTTCAATGAGATCCTTTCCCGTCACAATACCAAGGTTGTGATGCAATTTAGCATCAACACGGAGCATATGGAGTTACATCCGTAATATTTTGGAGGTACTGTTGAGATTTGCAAGGAGTTCAACATATATGATTTCATTGCCGTGCAAAAGGACTATAGTGAGCTACTTGTGGCTCAATTCTTTGCCACCGTGCATTTCTTTGCGGATAAGCCAAGGAAGGTCAAATGGATGTCAAGGGGAGTTGTGCTTGAAGCCACTTGGGCTCAGTTTGCTAGTTTGCTTCATGTGGAAGAACTTGGTTTCAGCTTGAGCAACATCACTGTGGAGCAATACTTTCGGATTGACTACTCTCTCCCCGCGATGAAGCCCCATGGCCTCTTTGATCTCTATATTCAAGGAAGGGCCATGGTTGGAGAGCAAAAGAACTTGGTTCGGGAGTGGGACATCATGCATAGGATCTTTCGCAACACCATTGCTCCTCGGGTTGGCAATTTGGACAAGATCCATGGTATGCTCATCAACATTATGAACAAAAGCTATCACATGGTTGGAGAAGGCAAGAACTTGGACGTCATGGACATTCTTTGGCATGAGATGTATGCCGTGGTGATGAAGAAAAGGGCACTAGTTTTTGGTGCTATTGTCATGAAGCTCATCAAGTTTGCTTGGAAGGTGAAAGGATTGGACTTGGTCGGTATAAATACCCATGAGGGACTCAGCACTCATAGGGTCAAGGAATTGATGATCAGGAAGCATCTTCCTCCCCTCATTCCAAATGATCAAGAGGAAGAGACCTCCGATGATGAAGAGCAAGACCCCTTGTTTGAACTACCTCGCCGCCAAGAGAAAGCACAAGAAAAATGATTCAAGAAACGGATCTCTAATGCTCTCAAGATGGTCTTTTGCCGCCAAGATGATAGTGAAAGAAAGGCATACCAAGCTCATGTTAGAAGAAAGGAAGAGCGTGTTCGGACGCGTCAACGGTTTGAGCATTTGGGTGTGCCATGAACGGAGGGATCGGAGGATAGATTTACTACCTCACAAGAGTGGATGCAACCTCGCTACGATTGGGTTGGTGCCGATCTTCAAGATGATGCCTCCACCTCTCATAACCCTTGGAAGCCAACCGGTGATGAAGATGTTGATGATGAAGATGAGTACATGGAAGAAGATGACCCCGCCTCCGCCGGAAGCTCGGATGAGTGACTTCCTCTTGGGTCGTTAGAGTTCCTCTCCTTTTTGGTATCTTGATGCCAAAGGGGGAGATGTGTCTAGGTTCACGGGCATTTGCAAGGGTTGGGGCACAAGTTTGCTTTTTCATTTGGATCTTTTCACTTGTGCTCCTTGTATCCTTTTCTCTCTCATTAGTTTGACAAACTCATGGGGTAAGACATGGTTGGTAAACTTTTATTCGTGCAAGACTTTGTGTTGTAATAACTCTTATTTATTAAGTTCTACCCTTGTACAAGTTTTTGTTTAATCTTTGTATCCTTTTTGTGGTGACTTGCTCAGTTTTCCAAAATGAGGGGGAGTGTTAATCCTAGTGAATATGCATTTTGTATTCAAACGCAAAACTCAAATGATGCATATCGTTAGGGGGAGCTCCTTCTAATTTTTGTGAACCTTTGTGGGTGTGTTGTCATCAATCTCCAAAAAGGGGGAGATTGAAAGTGCATTTCCTCTAAATTGATTTTAGAGATTGTTCACAACACATCTACAGGACTAATTGGTGCGCTAAGTTATTTGCAGATTTTACAGGTCTTATAAAGAGATGAAAAAGGAGAGAGTGGCCGCTTATTTTTGTGGTGTAATTCTGTTTTTCAGTTAAGCGGTAGTACCGCTGGACCTTGAAAAACCCTCGGCATAGCCTACGGTACCAAGCGGTAGAGGTCCGGTAGTACCGCTGGTGTCCTTTGTTTTTCAACTAAGGACCCAGCGGTAGTACCGCTAGTCTAGGAGCAACGGTAGTACCTCTGGTACCGCTGTTGCTGACGAACTCTTCTGCCTAGGTACCATTGTTATCCGTGGCGGTAGTACCGCCAGCTACCGCTGGAGGTACCGCTGGAATTAGAAAAACTCTCGGCATAGACTACGGTACCAGGCGGTATCACTCCGGTAGTACTGCTGGAGTTATTTCCATGCTACGGCTAAGGACCCAGCGGTAGTACCGCTGCCCCAGCGGTAGTACCGCTGAG
Source organism: Poa annua (assembly GCA_026929855.1). NCBI lineage: Eukaryota > Viridiplantae > Streptophyta > Magnoliopsida > Poales > Poaceae > Poa > Poa annua. The sequence goes on from CM049426.1 coordinate 108,722,975, forward strand.
GGATTTTTTCAGACACCAACGGCTCGTTTTCGGGGGTCCCCATTTAAACACTTCATCTTCTCCAAGAGCAGTTGACGATTCTACACTCTCTCTCCTCCATTGTTGCCGAGCTTGGAAGCTTTTGATCTCCCTACTCCACCACCCAAATCGCTTGATCTTTTGGGAAGTGAGGGAGAACACCTAGATCTAGCTCTCCACCAAAGGAAATAGAATCTCCCCCTCTCTATCAAGAGGGATCTAGTGCTAGGCTTTCCTTTGGAAACCTAGGGTTCTTACTTGGTTGTATTTGTTGGATTGGAGACCTTTGTGGTCAAGACCTCTTGTGGTCATCGTGGCAGCCCCCAATTCAGTTGTGGGTGTGTGCCTCACGAATTTGTACGGGATGTTCTCCGCTCTTAAAGGAGTCCTTACTGGGAAAGTGAGCTCGTACCTTTGTGGTCGAGTTCACGGAGAATAGGGTGAGGCCTCTGTGGCGTTGAGCTTACCTTTGTGGTAGCTCACACCTCTCCAACGAGACGTACACCTATGTAGTGGAACTCGGGATAAAATCGCCCTCTACGATTTGTTCATTGGTTATCTCGTTCCACTCACTCTCCTTTATTGTTTTCCTTTTTATCGTTCTTGCTTAGTTTCCTTGTTGTCTAGCACTTGAATCATCTAGTTAACATATAGAATACTTACTTTCGGCTTGCCTAAAACTGAAAAAGACATAAAAATTAGTCACCACCGATTCACCCCGCCCTCTAGGTGGTCAACTTCCGTTCAACAAGTGGCCATAGTGTCAGTTCCTTGTTTTCTGCTGTTTTTCGTTTCAGAAAAGTACTTAAGGAAATATTCTCGGAACTGGACAAAAAACATCATGGAATTGTTTTTGCATCGAGAACATTCCAGAAGACCGAAGAGGACACGAAGTGGGGAGTCGAGGCGCTCCCACCGGGTGCTCGCGCGGCCAGGAGTGGGCCTGCGCCAGCACGTGGTGGGGAGCCCTCGGGCTTCCACCGCCTTCGCCCTTTCGCCTACAAGTACACCCCAAAAACCTAAAAATCGCACGGTGTTCAATATTTCCGCACGGGTCCAGAGCGCTGCCGCCATCGAAGACAAGATTCGGGGGACATAAGTCTCTGTTCCGGCACCCCGTCGGGACGTGGAATTGCCCGCGGATTCATCTCCATCGACTCCATCGCCATCTACATCGCCGTTGTTGACTCCTATGATGAGGAGTGAGTAGTTTTCAACGGGGCTGCGGGATCTACGATAGCCATGTGGTCTATCTCTCTCTCCCATGTGATATTTTATGTGATCATGAGCTTTGTAATCTAGTTGAATATGTGATGCTAGTCTTTATCTATTATGCACTCTAGAGTTTACTTTAATATGAATCTGGGTTATTCACGGTTGTAATGGTGACAGTGTGTGCACCGTGTGTGATTCCTTTGTGAAGTTGTTGGTGTTAGTTTCGTCTGACTTTGAGGGTGCTCCTGTAGCACTACACAATCAATGGTGTTTGTTATCCAACATGAGAGTGTTTGAGAGTAACGTTTATTTATTTAACTTTTCTGTCATTCTTGAGAATGTCCACTTGTGAAAGTAGGATCCCTAGGCCTTGTTTCTAAGCATTAAAACATTGTTTCCAACAAGTTCTGCTACCTGTTTGCTTGTTGCCATTTTTATTACAGATTACAATTACTACTTATAATCATCAATATTACTTGTATTTCACTATCTCTTCGCATAACTGGTGCACCTATAGATCTGACAAGTGTATTGCGTGTGTTGGGGACACAACATACTTTTTGTATCTTAACTGCAGGGTTGCTTGAGAGGGTTACCTTTGACCTCTACCTTACTGAGTTCAATATACCTTGGGTGATCCACTTAAGGGAAACTTGATGTTGTTCTACAAACCTCTGTTCTTGGAGGCCCAACACTGTATACGAGAATAGAAGCGTGCGTAGACATCAGGGTGTTTCTGCAGGGCCAAGAAAGAGCAGCTGCTACAGAGGGAGCTCTCTATGTTTGTTTGAACACTAATGTATCCGCCTTTTTATTTTCATCGAATTATGAACTTAGGGTTATCTTCATATATATTATGAACTTAGGGATATTCGAATATGAACATCTCATCTATATAGCTATGTTTGCGTATTATTAATGTTACTGAGTTATTGTACTTTTGTCAAACACCTTAAGTGTGCACTCTGGACGCGTTCCGGACAAGGATGAGTGGACACGACTTGTATGTGTCAACACAACAAGCGCAATCTTGACACGAACTGGACGTGAACTTGCACCCACAATGCGCGCTCTGTGTTGTTACGCTGTATGTACGTGTGTAGACCTTGTTTATCAACTTGAATCGTTTGAATATTTCTTATTGTACTTCTGTCGAACACCTTAAGTGTACACTCTGGACACGCTCATAGCGTGCCCGGCGTGCTCTGGGCGCGAACATGCGCACATTTGTGTACAATTTGTGCGCTAACTAGGCCTAGACCATTCTTAGTCACTCCTAAATGATACTTTCGTGAGTATTTTGAAAATATCATGTTGCAATTCTCATTTGCACATTTGAGATATGCGATATCACATGAGATCCTCGCCCTTCTCATTTGAATGTATGTAGACCATGTTTTTCAACATGAGTCGTTAGTATATGACATATTAAGACTATTTGCGTCGGTTTTTCAATATTCTGATAATTTTTTAATATATTATGGTTATTTCAAAATCGGTCAAACCTAAGTTTGACCAACATTGAAACAAGTTTAAAACATGAAAATGAAAAACTAAGCATGGATCCTTCTTAGTCACTCCAAAACGAAGATTTTATGAGGTTTTTGAATATTTCATGTTGCAATTCCAAAACCACTTCTCTCCAACCTTAGACCTCATAGTTTGAGTTATGCGATATCACCTGACCTCCATGCCCTTATCCTTATGAATGTATGTAGACCATGTTTTTCAAATTGAGTTGTTAGTATATGACATAAGACGACTATGTGCGCAAGATTTTACTTTTTTGTCATTTTTTAATATTTGAAGCTCATTTCAAATGTCGATCAAACTATAGCCGTTCGATTTCCTTTAGAAGGAATATGCAGCCGTCTGATTTCCTCCGGAGGGAATCTGCCGGCGATCCGCGAGAAACTCGTTCTGTGATCTGATTGTACGCGCGCAGATGCCTGATGGACACGGTGAGTGTGTTGTTGGGAGACCTCAAGAGGAAGGTGTGAAGTAGTGCAGCAGCAAGTTTCCCTCAGTATGAAACCAAGGTTATCAAAACAGTAGGAGATTAGAATTCTCCCGAGATAACAACGGCGCCGGAAAAGTGCTTGCGACGTAGTTGACCTGGAGCCTGCACACAAACAATCAAGGTACTTTGTCCCAACTTAACAGTGAGGTTGTCAATCTCACCGGCTTGCTGTTACAAAGGATTAAACGTATGTGTGGAAGAAAGATGTTTGTTTGCAGAAAGTAACAGGTTTGCAGTTGTGGTTTTATCAGACTAAAGAGAAGGACCGGGGTCCACGGTTCAATAGTGGTGTCTCTCCATAAATAATAATAACATTCTTTCATGCGTGGTAAACAAATTACAGCTGGGTAATTGATAGAATAATGATGAGCAAACCAATGCATATTCTAACGTTATGATTTCTATTGTGAGATAAATCTGGGAATCACAACAATATACATAGACCGTTCCAACCGCATCTATGACTAATAATCCACCTTCCGGTTAGCGTCCGTACCCCTTTTAGTATTAAGTTGAATGCAACAGATTATCGCCTTAAGCACTGTGTGTAAAGTAAGTTAGTAACATCATCCTTAGACGAAGTACTACTGTTTTATCCCTAGTAGCAATGGTATATCTACAACCTTAGACCTGTCTGTCACTACCCAGATTAAATAGAGACAAGAACCTACTATCGAGAATAAATACCCCCTCTTGGAGTTACAAGCATCTGATTGGCCGAAGCACAAACAAGTAACAGAGAGCATGCAAGATCATTAAATAGCACACACATGATATATTATGAAGCAATGACTTTAGTACTCAATATTCATCGGATCCAAGCAAACACAACATGGAGAATTACATAAAGGTAATCTTGATCATGATAGGAAGCTCACAAGATCTAAATATGATAGCACAAGAGGAGAAGACAACCCTCTAGCTACTGTTATGGACCCGTAGTCCAAGGGTAGACTACTCACGCATCAGTCTGGAGGCGGTCATGGCGACGTAGAGGCCTCCGGGGACGATTCGCCCTCCCGGCATGGTGTTGGGGAGCAGTTACGATCTCTCCCGAATTGGTGTTGACGACGGCGGCGGCTCGGGACCCGTGTAGGAAATAATGAACACCGTGCGATTTTTATTTTTTTGGGGGGTACTTATAGGAAAAGGGCGAGGTTGGTGGAGGCCCGAGGCCACGTCACCACGTGCTCGTGCAACTCAGAAGGGAGCCGCGTCAGCACCTGGTGAGGGCGCCTTGGTGCCCTACTTCCTCACGTCTTCGGTCTTCTAGAACCTTCATTTTTAAAAAATAATTCCAGGATGTTTCTTTTCGAATTCCGACAATATTTCCTTAAGTACTTTTCTGAAACCAAAAACAGCAGAAAACATGGAATTGGTACTTTGGAATCTTGTTAATAGGTCCAGAAAAAGCATAAAACTATATAAAATGCATATAAAACATGTAATAACATGATACAACATAGCATGGATCATAAGAAATTATAGATACGTTGGAGACGTATCAACATCCCCAAGCTTACTTCTACTCGTCCCGAGTAGGCAAGAACTATAAAAGAAGAAGAATTTCTGAAGTGACATGCTTAAACACAATCTTGATCACGTAATAATGTAAGGCATGTAAACTGAGATCAAATGAATAAGGGCTGTAATTTATATTTATATCAAATGAGTAATAAACAAGTAGGTAAAGCAAGCAAAGCTTTCAATGATATAGTACTAGATAGCAATCAACTGTGCAAAATAGATATTAAAGATGATTTAAGCTTCAAGAACCACAATATAATTATCTAATGCTTCCAACAAACTTGACAACTTAATGAAAGGATCAAGTCAAGCAATATCAATATTCACGTAGAAGATCAATACTTTATTTGTTCAAAAGAAACAAGCAAGTGTTCAACGTTGGTTCCTGGCACCAGGATGTTATGGCTAATAGAATGTTAATGGATGTTTGGAAGGACAACGGAAGAAAGGCTCACAAAGTTGCAAGTGATCATTAGACAAGAGAAAGTCCTACAATCGAAGCTATCCAAGGAGTAGGGATTGCCACACAACGGATGCATATAGAGTTATAAGTATATGAAAGCTCTGCAATGGAACTAGTGTGGTTGCATCCAACTTGCTTGCTCACGAAAACCTAGAGCACTTACGAGGAGGCTCATCATTGGAATATACAAGCCAAGTTCTATAGTGTAAAGTTCCCCACATAGTTATGCAACTAAGACATGAAAACTCTCTCATATGGAGTAAATGTGCTAAACATGAGCACAAATGATGATCATAAATGATATGGTGCTATAACATTAGCACAAGTGATCACTATAAATGATATGGTGCTATAACATGAGCACAAGTATGTTACAAAGAATACTAATGCTGCCCCCTTTTTTCTCTTTTTTCTTTTTTTTTTCTTTTTCTGTTTCTCGTTTCGATGGCCTCCATGGCTCTTTTGAATTTTAGGGGAAATCATTCTAATATGATATATGATATATGACAACACACTAATGATGATATGACAACATACTGATGATACAAGTAACTAATATGAATGTGCCATAAAATGCATATGACAATGGGGACTCTGCAAGTGTAGCAGTTATGCAATGATCTAGCGTAACATGGGTAAAACCACACATCAGCTTTATACAATCACGCAATCCAATATATAAATAATGAATGACAACAAGTCATGTAATGTAAGATGGATGTTGCATGGCAATATATCTCGGAAAAGCTATGGAAATGCTATAGTAGGTAGGTATGGTGGATGTTTTGAGGAAGATATTTGGCTTATGTGTAGGAGAACAAGATGAAGATATCCTACGAGTTTGGATGTACCTGCGAAAAATGCACCAACTCTCCATGTGAGAAAGGGCAAAGCAAAGTACCGAAGAGGCTAGCAATATGGTGGTGGAAGTGCCATGAAAATTGTAGTTTTAGAACTCACAAGTAAAAGATTCCAAATAAAAATATGATCATACAAGGCATAATGAAAATTACTCCTAGAGGGATCGTAGCGAATGACGAAGTCACTGTTGGCTTTCCCGACCGTAACGCATAAGATGAAGTCATTACGTTTGCTTTAGGTAAATAGAAGTCATATACCATTATGCAATCAACTGGAATTTCAAGTGTGGCACAGCTTCAAGTTTCTCTAGACCAACCATTAATCATTCCACTTTACTAGACCATCATGTTTACCATTAAGCAAATTAATATTTGAAAACAACATCAATGATTCATGTGACACAATTTAATGATCTACAAGATTATGTATCATTTAGTTATACCATCTAACACATTTAGCATTTTCTGTTCTCAACCAAACACCAATCAACTTATTTAAAATATAAACTCTCCATGTAATTAAACAACGAGATATGAGAGTATGATATAATAAAGCTAACAACTCTAGCAAGAGATGCATGAAAAACAAGAGCTTGAAAGCAAACAATAATATGAGAAGAATACTCAACGAATATAAGTGAAGAATACGAGTATTCATAAGAAAAAGCATAGCGTGTCTCTCTCCCACACAAAAGAATGCTAGGATCCATTTTATTCAGAGAATGAAAATAAATAAAACAAAAACAAACAGACGCTTCAAGCAAGCACATAAGATGTGACGGAATTAAAATATAGTTTCACTAGAGAGGACCTGATAGTTTGTCGATTAAGAAGGGGATGCCTGGGCATCCCCATGATTTGACACTTGAGTCTTCTTGAATTATATTGGGGTGAACCACCGGGGCATCCCCAAGATTTGGCGTTACTATCCTCTTGATCACATTATATCATCCTTCTCTCTTTATCCTTAAAAAATTCCTCACAATCAAACTTAGAGTAACTTCATTAGATGGTTAGTGCACAAAAAATAATGATATTCTGTATGAACACAATTGATACCAATGCTACTGGATATTAGATACAACCACTGATACTTCATAGGATAAAAAGATCCAATCAAAATAGCAAAAGAGGCATTGCAAAATAAATGGCAGAATCTGTCAAAAACAGAACAGTCCGTAAAGAAGAAATTTTTCGAGGAACTTAACTTGCTCAGATCAGAAAACTCAATCCTAATGAAAGGAGCGTATACATCTTAGGATTATGCCCAAAAAAGAAATTATGAATTTAACGGTGAATAGAAGAAATTTGTTTATGTGCATGAATTAAAATTTAGCATCAACTTTCAACTAGAAGCTTAACTTGACACAACAATGCAATAAAATAAAGATAAAAAGGAATTGCTACAGAGGTAGGACAAGTCCTTGACGCAAGAAAAATAAAATAAAATAAAATAACAGGAAATAAAAGTGAGTTGTCTCCCATAAGGGCTTTTGTATAACGCCTTTGAGCTAGGCACAAAGAGCAAAACTCAAGTATTATCAAGATCAATAATAGAAACCCTCTAAACTATGAATTTTATTTTATCTATATTAGGTTCAGAGGTACCCCTTTCATTTCTTTTAGGCTTACTACTTTCAACAAATGGGTTTTGAGGGAAATCCAATCAAATTTTTTTCCAAAGCTTCATGCATACCACAAGTTTAACAGGTATTGGCACTTTCATTTCTTCCCACTTTATAGGTTTGGTTTTCCCTAATTTTTCAAGTGCATTAATAGCATCTACACATGAGCAAAAAAATTCTAGCTTCTATGGTAACATCACCAAATTCTTTAAGCAAGGTGTCCATGATAATATCATTCTTTTCAGCATTTTTAACATTGTGAAGATCAAGAAACATTTGTTGTATTATGGGATGAATGTTAACAAACCTAGTTTCCAACATGTGAACTAATGAAGTTGCAGCAGTTTCATAGTTTGGAGCAAGTTCTGCTATGGATTTCTCCTCAATATCACTATTCTTACTAATATGATTAAAGAATTCTCCAATATTTTCTTTTCCAATTATAGAACCAGTACGTACAGAAAGATCATCAAACGTGTACTTAGGAAGCAACATTGCAATAAAGATAAAACTAAAACCGATTTTTTTTTAAAAAGAAATAATTAAACTGAAGTAACAAAAGCAATAAAACTGAATATAAAAGTGCAAACCGAAATAAAGAAAGTAATGCAAGTAACTAATTTTTTTTGTATTTTTGATATTAAGCAAACAAGACAGTAAAAAAATTAACTAAGCAAGACAATAATAAAATAAAAAGATTGGAAGTGCGAAAAGTCCCCTCGCTGAAGAATGCTCAAACCCCCGACAACGGCGCCAGAAAAGAACTTGATGCACACGGTGGGTGTGTTGTTGGGAGACCCCAAGAGAAAGGTGTGAAGTTGTGCAGCAGCAAGTTTCACTCAGTATGAAACCAAGGTTATCGAACCAGTAGGAGATGATAATTCCCCCGAGGTATCAACGCCGCCGTCAAAGTGCTTGCGACGTAGTTGACATGGAGCCTGCACACAAACAATCAAGATACTTTGCGCCAACATAAAAGTGAGTATGTCAACCTCACTGGCTTGCTGTAACTAAGGATTAAACATATGCATGGAAGAAAGATGTTTGTTTGCAGAAAGTAACAGAGTTGCAGTTGTGATTTTATTAGATTAAAGAGAAGGACCGGGGTCCATAGTTCACTAGTGGTGTCTCTCCATAAATAATAATAACATTCATTCATGCGTGGTAAACAAATTACAGCTGGGCAATTGATAGAATAATGATGAGCAAACCAATGCATATAGTAACGTTATGATGTCTAGTGTGAGATTCATTCGGTCATTACAGCAATATACATAGACCGTTTCCAACCGCATCTATGACTACTAATCCAGTGAGGACCAGGGTGTGCAGAGCCCACTCTCCACAGGTCTCGCACGTGACAGATTCGACAAAATGACTAAGGACCAAGCCACCGCTTGAAGAGACCCACGAGAGACATTTCCTCTTGAGGGCCTGAAGAGGAAGCCAGGGCCTGAAGAGGACCCCGCGCTTCAAGAGACTCCCCAAGGCTCAACTCGCCTGAAGAGAAGTCAACAGAAACCCCTCCACATGCCACAGCGGCCCTGTGGAGACACTTCGTGGCTAAGCAACCGCTGCAGGGCGCACATGGCCTCTACAGCAGCCGCATAGTGACGCGAGCACCACAGTTGCCATTCTGGTGATACAGGAGTCAACAAAGTTACGCCGCCCGCCCAGGACAGCTAGGACTTTCCTCTTTGGTGATAAAGCGGCTAGACGGCGCAACGCTCCAAGAAGATCATCATCGTGGGCTCCGCCACGACCCCTGCAACGCCTGCGAGCCGTTCTGCGTGGTCTGCAGTTTGTCGGCCACCGCGCCCAACCTTAGCACGGATGGACCGAGTCCAGGGACATCTCCGCGGCGGTGGACTCCCTCTCGTTCGCTCCAATGCCCTGTGGGAATCCACCCTCTGCGTACAGAGAAAGAATGAGGCCCGAGGCGCCTATAAAAGGGGTAGGAGCTCCACCGTAGGAAAGGATCAGCGAATCGCATTCTGAACCCTTGAAACCCTAGCCAAGCACATTGGATAGCCAACTGCTCGAGGAGGAAGAAGACCATAGCTTCCCTCTCCAAGCACCAAACTGCCTCAAGAGAGCCCTTGGCAAGCTCATTGTACTGTAACCCTCGCAGCGCAATACAGACAAGCAGGAGTAGCGGTGTTACCTCCTCCTGAGAGCCGTGAACCACCTCGTCGGCATCACCACCATCTGCCCCGCTCCATCGCGATCGATTGTCCACCACTCCCTCGTGGGCCCGGCTGCGCCTGACGTGCCTCCGCCACCTCCAGGACCTGCTTCGGAAGCGACACAGAGAGCTGCCTCGCATGCATCCTCGCCGCGCGACTTCGAAATCGTGCAGCGCACCGCGCCGGACGCGCGCATGGGGATGGAGCACCAGCGAGACCGCCAGAACCGCCTCGTGGAGGAGATTGGCTAGGCGGGCCAAAAGAACTGCGCGGCTTTGCAGAACGGGGTCGCCACATACGCCTCGGGCTACATGGCGTTCACCCGCTCCCTGCGCCGCGTGGTCTGGCCTCAGAAGTTCAGGACAGCCCTCCCCAAGGGTTACGATGGCTCGAGCATGAAAAGGTTCCGGTGCAGAAAACAATATTTTTCTAGCGAATGAAACCCTAACTAGCCAGGATCTATCTATCTAGTACATATGATAACGGTGGCGGAACGGGGTACATTACCTCCATGTAGAACGATAGCGGGGATTACGCTCCGCACAAGCGTTGACGATGAAGTCGTACGTAGCCGACCTCGAGGTCACGGAGAACTTGTCGCGACGATGTAGACGATGACGCCGGGGTGTCGACCATGAGCTGCGTCGACGGGTGTCGGGCGGAAGATGGCGATGCGCCGGCGGCTGGGGGGGGTGCGCCGGCGGCAGGGGGTGCAGCGGCTGGGCTGTAGGTGGGCGAGACGATGTCGCCCAGGCTCCTCAAAAGTGGTGCCTCCGAGCACTCGCAAACATACAGAGCTTAACAATAACCCCCGGTCATTCAGATCTAGCTGAAATCGCAGGGGTAGAACTTTTCTGGAATCCCACAAGGCAACGGCGCCCGGCGGTATAGCTTTGGTGGAGAGGGAGGGCAAAACGGGCGGAGAAGCAACTCGGCCGGCCTGCTATACAATTAATTTTATTTTTCTTCAATTAATCCAATTAATATGACTTGCTATATAAACGGGGGAGGGGGTGTGCAAACTCCTTGCCTCCCCCATAAGGTACTAAAGGAAAAGGAGGGGGAGGGGGGTTCGGCCGAACCTCCTAGTCCGAATTGGACTAGGGGCACAAGCCCCCTTCCTCCTTGGTGGTGCGGCTCCCCCTCTTGGGCCCTCTCAGGGCCCATGTAGGTGGGCTGCCCCTTTTTCCATTTATTAATTAATAATTAAATTTATATAAAATATAATTAATATATTTAAATACTATTTAATATCCTGTGACTCCGAAACAATTTCCGAACCACCTGAACAACTTTCGGACATTCCTGGAACCCTTCTAGACCTTCCCAGAACTCCTTCCGGACCACTGGAACTCTTTCCGGATCATTTCTCTCTCTCCAATAAATCATATATTATTTCAGAACCTTTCTCCCGGTGTCGTTAAGACCTTAAGTTTGTTACGCTACGGTTCGAGAACACTCCAGACATAGTCGAGACACTCCGCTCACTAATGACCGCCAGGGATACCTGGATGCATATGACGGCCCCTGTGCATTCTACGAATATCGTCGTTGAACCATAAACATGATATTCATTCCCTTTGTTTCTGTGATACTACCTTGTCCGAGATATGATCGTAGACATCCGATATCTTTGTTGTATCTCGTTACCGACAAGGTTATTACCCCGTCTGTGATATTACATCTCCATGACCTAGTCACAAGCTGCGCAGCTATATAGATGCAATCTCACTGAGTGGGCCCAGAGTATCTTTCCATGACAAGAATCAACAAATCCTGCTCTTGATCCTTACGTCTCAATACTCTTTCGGGATACCCAAGATGGACACCGTTATTGTCATGCTAAATAAGACACAACGTTTGATGCTCTCAAAGTACCCCTACGAAGTAGTAATAAGTACGGTCTCACGGGATAAGGAATAGGCTATCATATTCTTATCTATTGCAAATGACAAACATCGTAATACGATATTATTGCATTACTTTGCGTATGTCCATCACCTTATTCAACTAATAAGATGACCCCATTGTCAACCAACGTCATTGTCCTTGATCGGGAATCTCGATCAACTGTTGCCCAATGGACTAGTTCATATAGAGGCTTACTAGGGACTATGGTTATCTATGTATCACACGTGTATTAATAATTCCGATTAATACAGTTAGCATAATACATAAACCTATTATAAACTTATGAGATAAAGCAATAAATACTACTTATTTATTTGCCTCTAGGGCATATCTCCTTCACAACAACCCCGTCGAGTTCCTGCAGCTCTACACCACCTCCATCCAAGCCGCAGGATAGTGGGTTCTTGTCTCTATTAAATCTGGGGCAGTGACAGAAAGATCTAAGGTTGTAGATGTATTGTTGCTACTAGGGATAAAATAGTAGTACTTTGTCCAAGGATGATGTTACTTACTTACTTACTTACTTTACACATAGTGCTTAAGGCGATAATCTGTTGCATGCAACTTAATACTGAAAGGGGTGCGAGCGCTAACTGGAAGGTGGATTATTAGTCATAGATGTGGTTGGAACGGTCTATGTATATTTTTCTAATGCCCGAATGAATCTCACACTAGACATCATAAAGTTAGTATATGCATTGGTTTGCTCATCATTATTCTGTCAATGCGCAGCTGTAATTTATGAATGTTGTTATTATTTATGGAGAGACACCACTAGTGAACTGTGGACCCTGTTCCTTCTCACTAATCTAATAAAACCACAACTGCAAACTTTTTACTTTCTGCAAACAAACATCTTTCTTCCACACATACGTTTAATCCTTTGTTACAGCAAGCCGGTTAGATGGACAACCTCACTGTAAGTTGGGGCAAAGTATCTTGATTATTTGTGTGCAGTCTCCACGTCAACAGCTCTTTTCTGGCGCCGTTGATACCTCGGGGGAATTCTCATCTCCTACTGGTTCGACAACCTTGGTTTCATAACTGAGTGAAATTTGCTGCTGCACTACTTCACACCTTCCTCTTGGGGTCTCTCAACAACACACCCACCGTGTGCATCAAGCTCTTTTCTGGCGCCGTTGCCGTGGAGATTTGAAGATTCTTCACGAGGGGCGTTTTCACAGTTCCATTCTTTTTATTTCGGTATTGTCTTGCTTAGTTTACATTTATTACTGTCTTGTTTGCTTAATTTAAAAAATACAAAAAAAAAGTTACTTGCATTACTTTTTATATTTCAAGTTTGCACTTTTATTTCCAGTTTTGTTGCTCATGTTTATTTCGGTTTGGTAATTTTCTTTGCTTTGTTTATTTCGGTTTAGCTTTACCCTTAATACAATGTTGCTTCCTAAGTACAGTTTTCAGGATCTTTCAGTAGGTAGTGGTTCTATAATTGGAGAATTCTTTAATCATATTAGTAAGAATAGTGATATTGAGGAGAAATCCATAGCAGAACTTGCCCCAAACTATGAAACTTCTGCAACTTCCTTAGTTCACAGGCTGGAAACTAGGTTTGTTAACCTTCATCACTTAATACAACAAATGTTTCTTGATTTTCACAATGTTAAAAATGTTGAAAAGAAAGATTTTATCATGGAAACCTTGCTTAAAGAATTTGGTGATGTTGCCATAGAAGCTAGATTTTTTTTGATCGTTTTAATATGCTAGGATCATGTGTAGATGTTATTAATGCACTTGAAAAATTAGGGAAAACCAAACCTTTAAAGGGGGAAGAAATGAAAGTGCCAATACCTGTCAAACTTGTAGTTATGCATGAAGCTTTGGAACAAAATTTTGATTGGATTGTCCCTCAAGACCCATTTGATGAAAGTAATAAACCTAAAAGGAATGAAATAGGCACGTCTGAACCTTGTATAGATAAAATACTGCATAGATGAGAGGGTTTCTATTTTTTATCTTGATAATACTTGAGTTTTGTTCTTTGTGGCTAGCTTAAAGGCGTTAAACAAAAGCGCTTATGGGAGACAACCCACTTTTCGTTCCTATTATTTTATTTTATTTTGCTTGTGTCAAGAACTTGTCCTACCTCTGTAGAGATTCCTTTGTATCTTTATTTTATTGTATTGTTGTGTCAAGTAAAGCCTCTAGTTGAAAGTTGATGCTAAATTTCAATTCCTGTGCATAAACAGATTACTTCTGTTCACCGTTAAATTCATAACTCCTCACTGGAACGTCAGAGAAATCTTCCCTTTTTTGAGAATAATCCTCGGATGTATACGCAACTTTTATTAATTTTGAGTTTTCTTATGTGAGCAAGTTAAGTGCCTTGAAAAAAACCGCCTTTACGGACTGTTCTGTTTTTGACAGATTCTGCCATTTATTTTGCAATGCCTCTTTTGCTATGTTGATTGGATCTTTTTGTCCTATTAGGTATCAGTGGCTGTAGCTAATGTCCAGTAGCATTGGTAGCAATTGTGTTCCTACAGAATATCATAATTGTTTTATGCACTAACCCTCTGATGAAGTTTACTCTAAATTTGGTGTGGAGGAAGTTTTCAAGGATCAAGAGAGAAGGATGATATAATGTGATCAAGAGTATAGTAACGCCAAAGCTTGGGGATGCGCTGGTGGTCCACCCCAATATAATTCAATAAGACTCAAGTGTCAAAGTTTGGGGATGCCCAAGGCATCCCCTTCTTCATCGACAAACTATCAGGTTCTCTCTAGTGAAACTATATTTTAATTCCGTCACATGTGCTTGCTTGAAGTGTCTGTCTGTTTTGGTTTTTATTTTTTTATTTTCATTCTCTGAGTAAAATGGATCCTAGCATTCTTTTGTGTGGGAGAGAGACACGCTCCGCTTTTTCTTATGAATACTCGTATTCTTCACTTATATTTGTTCAGTATTCTTCTCATGTTATTGTTTGCTTTCTAGCTCTTGTTTTTCATGCATATCTTGCTAGAGCTGTTAGCTTTATTATATCATACTCTCATATCTGATAGTTTAATTACTTTGAGATTTTATCTTTTCAATAAGTTGATTGGTGTTTGGTTGAGAACATAAAATGCTAATTGTGGTATATGGTATAATTAAATGATACATAATCTTGTAGATCATTAAATTGTGTCACTTGAATCATTGATGTTGTTTTGAGATATTAATTTGCTTAATGGTAAACATCATGGTCTAGTAAAGTGGAATGATTAATGGTTGGTCTAGAAAAATTTGAAGTTGTGTCACACTTAAATTCCAGTTGATTGCATAATGGTATATGACTTCTATTTACCTAAAGCAAACGTAATGACTTTATCTTATGCGTTACGGTCGGGGAAGCTACCTGTGACTTTGTCATTCGCCACGATCCCTCTAGGAGTAACTTTCATTATGCCTTGTATGATCATATTTTTATTTGGAATCTTTTTACTTGTGAGTTCTAAGACTGCGGTTTTCATGGCACTTCCACCACCATATTGCTAGCCTCTTTGGTACTTTGCATTGCCCTTTCTCACATTGAGATTTGGTGCATTTTTCAAGGGTACGTCCAAACTCGTGGGAGATCTTCATCTTGTTCTCCTAGACATAAGCCAAATGTCTTCCTCAAAACATCCACCATACCTACCTACTACATCATTTTCATAGTTGTTCCGAGATTAATTGCCATGCAACATCCATCTTACATTACATGACTTGTTGTCATTCATTACTTATATATTGCTTTGCATGATTCTATAAAGCTGATGTGTGGTTTTACCCATGTTATGCTAGATCATTGCATAACCTGCTACACTGACAGAGGCACCGTGTCATATGCATTCTTATGTCACATTCATATTAGTTACTTATATCATCAGTATGTTGTCATATCATCATTAGTGTGTTGTCATATATCATATGCCATATTAGGATGCCTGCCCCTAAAAGTGAAAAGAGCCATGGAGGCCATCGAAAAGAGAAACAGAAAAAGAAAAAAAAGAAAAAATAAAAAGGGGGCATCATTACTATTCTTTATCACGCACTTGTGCTCATGTTATAGCACCATATCATTTATGATCATCATTTGTGCTCATGTTAGCACCTTTACTCCATATGAGAGAGTTTTCATTGTCTTAGTTGCATAACTATGTGGGGAACTTTACACTATAGAACTTGGCTTGTATATTCCAATGATGAGCCTCCTCAAAAGTGTTGTAGGTCTTCGTGAGCAAGCAAGTTGGATGCACCCCCACTAGTTCCATTGGAGAGCTTTCATATACTTATAATTCCATGTGCATCCGTTGTGTGGCAATCACTATTCATCGCATAGATTCGATTATAAGACTTCTTCTTGTCTAATGATCACTTGCAGCTTTGTGAGCCTTTCTTCTATTGGCCTTACAAAGCTCCGTTAACATTCTCTAAGCCAAAACCTCCTTGTGCCAGGAACCAATGTTGAACGCTTGCTTATTTCTTTTGTACAAATAATGTATTGATCTTTTACGTGCATATTGATATTGCTTGACTTGATCCTTTCATTAAGTTGTCATGTTTGTTGGAAGCATTAGATGATTATTGTCGGAGAGTGACTCCCACAGAACAGGGATAGTCACACCCTGAAGAGTAGTTCGAAAGGGGATTGAACACGGAGGTCAAACAACCCTCGAGAGGCACGACGACGGTGCTCGACGATGTAACATCCCAATATTTTGGAATGTTTAAAAATCACAAAAATTTAAAACTTTTGTTTTGATTAAAATAAAATATTAAAATGCTTAAGAGAACCAACTATATAAGACTTCAAGCATCGTGAAAAGATTTAATATTTCAAATATCTCAGTTCATAATTACTTTCAAAAGTTGTTTCAAGTTAAACAATTTATTATCCATGGTTGGTGTTAAACCTCAATATGTAATTTGAAAAATGTTTTACAAAATTTCAAACCATTTCATTATAATAAAAAGGTTTCTTTATAAGTATTTGATTTCAACCACTTAACCATAGCTATTCATAAATTAAAATAATATTTACTAGTATTCTTTAAAACTATGTAAACATAATATATTTTGCCAAATGGATTTTCATTCTTCAACTAAGTTCAAACCTAGTGTTGAAATTACAACCCTATAGTTTATAACTCTAATAACTTCATATATTTCATAATTTATGAATTATCCAAATAAACATTTCATTAGCTTAAATGATTTTCATTTATTTTCAAAACATAAGATGACTTCTTGAATATATGTTCTAAATAAGAAAGTAATTAAAATTAAAATCTTTTCCAATGTTGTTATGAAGTTCAATTGAAATTACCTTAAAAATAAAATATAATGGTGCACAAATTTTGTTGAATTAAAATGAATACATTTTTTCCCTTTTTATTTTCATATAGTAAGTGTTATGTTATTTAGTATTTTACTAAAGCCTAGAATGAGTTAAGTATTTAGAAATGAGTTTAAATAACTTAAATTCAAACATATTTTGAATAAGGGTATCTTACAAATTTTATTCATCCAAAAGAAAATTTAATTAAATTATAATTTCAAATTTTACTTTAAGTGTCAAATTTGTATTTAATGAATATTTCAAAATATTAATTTTCAAAAAAAATCAAAACATGCCCACAACTGGTTTAACACAAAGATAATAATTTTACAAATTTTTAGAAATTTGTTTGACTCCATTTGGAGTTTTAAATCAAAAGTTATAAAGGAAGTAAATAAATCAGAAAAGAAAAAGTGAAAAACCTGACAGGCGGGACCCACCTGTCAGGGCTTCATCCCTAACCTCTAGCCGTGATTTTCGCCGGCGATTGCTCCACCGATTTCCTTCCAATCCGGAAAAATCCTTGCGAGTTGTTTCCTTTGCTCTGGCTTATTTAAACACCACGACCTCCTCTTCCATTTGCCCCAAACCCTAACTTCTAGGACGCCGACAGGCCGGAGAAATAGATCGCCGGAGTTCTTCGCTACCGCCGGCGAGATTTCTTCAAAACCGGTGAGCTCCGACGACCACTGCCTCTCCCACCTTGCCCATCCTATTCGCCGTCCCCGGTCGCGGCTCCTTACGCTTTCCTCGCCCCCCCTACAGAGCAAAACGTGCGCGGCAAGCACGACTGGAGGTCACCGGAGCACCGCCGCATCCTTTCCGCCGCTCCCGGTCGTTCCAGGAGGAACGACTCGACTCCGTCGCCACCGTCGCCTCCAGGACATCGCGCCGCACACCTTCGTCTCTTTCCCGTGGCGGGGCGACCACCGGAGCCTCGCCGTCAACCTCGCCGAGCGTCGCGCCGCCGCGTCCTTCCTCTGCTCCGGCAACCCCGCGCTGCCTTGTATGACCACCTCCCCAGATCGTCCGATCTTGATCCATCGGTTCCGATTTGATCACTTAAGTGAACCGGTACCGACGAATAGGAGCTGGCCACATCATTGCCTCGTCAGTGCCCAGTCAGATCCGTGTCAGCAGCCCAGTCAGCGCCGCGTGGATTTGAATTTAGTTAATTTAATTTAATTGACACTTTTGCAGAAACACCCCTGTCACTTAGAATAGTTATAACTTTTTACTCACATATCCAAATTCAAATATTTTTACATATTTGGAAAGCCCTTGACATGAAGAATATTTTAGATCTACCAAAATTCAAATTTGACTCAGTTTAAAATATTCAAATTTCAAATGGTGAATTTGAGTAATTTTATCATAACTTTTAATCTATAAATCCAAAACTGGCAAATAAAATTGTTTTAGAAACTTTATAAAATGTGTGATATGATTCCTCTGTTATAAAATAATTTTTGAGAATTATTTTGTTGATTTAAATAGTTGCATGTTTAATTTTAATAGTTTGACTATTTTTTACATAACACTTAATACAAACATTATTATTTTATTAAATCCAGTTGTATGCATTTAATTAAAAACACTCTGTCTATTAACCCCATTTACAAAATTTTGTTATAAATAATGTTTGAACAATTTAAAATGAATTTAAAGGTCAGAGGCTTAATTTGATTTATTTTAGCACATTATAAGGTTTATCAATTTAAATTTTATTACTTTGCACCAAAGACATAAATAATTGTCCTTATCCATAGAAAGCTCAATTTCCTGTTTAATAATATACTTCTTGACATTAATAAGTAGGTTTTGTTTAAAACCTTTTAAATGATTTTAGTTCATTTACAAGTGCATATAAATGTTATTGGTTAATTAGGTGTTTCTAAAAATGTGATTTAAATAATTGTCCTTATCCAGAGAAAGCTCAAATTCCTGTTTAATAATATACTCCATGACATTAATAAGTAGGTTTTGTTTAAAACCTTTTAAATGATTTTAGTTCATTTACAAGTGCATATAAATGTTATTGGTTAATTATGTGTTGCTAAAAATGTGATTTAAAACATTATGCCATTTCAATTACTAAGTTATTATTAATACTATAAACCTTAAGTTGGTGATTAAAAATGTTTAGATATGAGAAACTTAAGAAATTCTTGAATATGAATTTGGTTAAAGTTAATTTTAAACATAACCTTGGGTAATTGTAATTTAACAATGATAGTGGTATTAGAGTTCTAAACCTTGCTTTTAAATTGTGATTAAGCCTTCTTGATGTCCCTTTGTGTAAACTTTTGAAGACCATTTCATTAGAAACCTTGGAAACACCCATACAACATTTCGAGTTGAAAATCTTTATTTGACCCCAGACCCTTCCTTGGCGAAACCCTAAAACCAAACACAATTTCTATCGTATCTTGGATTATGTGACACCTCTGACCAAACCCTTCCGAGAAGACCGTTACGCTTGTATTTTTCAGTATGTTTTGTGTTTGTTGAATTGCTTGTTTATGGGGTGTCCTTTTTACTATATAGTTGAAACGGGGAGCAACCTTTGACTTGGACAAGTGTTTGTGAGAATGGACAAATTTCATAAGGCAAGTGACTTCATAAAACACCTACTATTTTATTCTATTGCATACCTAGTGTTTTAAGCAGTATTTGCAAAAGTAGTATGCATGATAGGTTTTTGGGAGATTGTAGTATGCTATGCAAACCTGTTAGGTTACCCCTTAGAAATTACAGTTAGACCCCTATTATAATTTAGTGGAAGTACCTGCTGCAAAAATGATTGTTTTATGGTTGATGTGATAAATGAAAATTTCCACTAAATTAATTTAACGCATGGGTGGATTGAGTCGATCGAGGAGGTTTCAAGTTGAGTGGCTTCTCAGGGCCAAGTCTCATGGTCGTCTTCGCCCAAAATAGTTTTCACTTAATTGGGGCCATGATATGCGGTGTTAACCTGAGTTGCTCACTTGTGGTAGGCCACCCAGGGCTATGAGATTTAAGTTTACACTGAGTCTAGTTGCTTATCGTGCAACCATTGGTCAATATGGGCTCTGTCTTGATGGAGTAAGTTGATGTGGACCTGGGTCAAGAGATTGATGGTGGTAGAATTGATAGGATGGTGGTAATCTCTTAGTATGATCATGGGAAAGCAACTTCAGAAAAGTCTCGTCTTGATCTTCTCCTTTTCCTTCTCACTAAAGGAGTGTAGAGGATAGTTTGGGTTGATTGAGTCTAATGGTGAGAGTGCACACACTCTCGAGAGTTAAAACCTAAGATCTTAGCCGTGTCCCCGGCATCGGACAATCTGAGTAACTACACAAGGCTGTCTTCTGAAAATCTCTTCATCCCAATTTCTTAATTAAATCTTGATGGGTGAACATGGGTAGGAGACATGGATTTGTCTCGAGTTTGTCTATAAAGAGAAGATATTGTTTCAAAAATTTGTTTACCAAAAGAAGGAGAAAACTCGCTTTGCGCAATAGCCTTGAGCTCCACCAGCCAAATAAGCATATAGATATCGCTTACTAGAATATTAGAAATTAAAGTCACTTGCCACCACAGTTCAATTGTGCTGACCCTTTATAGCTGGGCTACAACAAACATTGCAGATTGTTCGAATGAGGAGTAAGGGGGTTGTCTTCGAGCTACAACCAACATGTTTGCCAGTGGCTTCATGGAGATGATGTAGCTCCATGCTATCTTTAGAATTGCGTACGAACTCTGAAATAAAGTGTGAACTATTTATTTCAGTAGCATTTCAGCTACGCTGAGTTGTAAGGATTATTTGTTTTGGGATCATTCGTCTCGTTTGTAATAAATTATGACATTGTACTGTGATATTTACATCTTATTGGAAAATGCGAGACTTATGTGATCCAAGTCTTCCGCACTATTCATATGTGCCATTGCTCTTTTGAGCAAGGGCACTACAGATGGTATCAGAGCACGAATGTTGCCTATAGGCTCGAAACCCCTAGGATTGGACAGAAACCAAAAGTCAAACATTTTTAAGTTACTATTCTATTTATACTTTATTTTTCTTGTTTTGTTTCTTTTCTCTTTCACTTTAATTCTAATACTCTTACCTTTTCAAAATTTTAGATGGGAGAGTACACTGAGACCGCGTATGCTGGTGTTTTGTCGGATTTCATCTTTGGGAGGCAGCTGTCCAGGTTGACAAGTCAATTGAATCTACCACCGCCCTATTTTCGAGGAAGGAAGGAGGAGACCTACATACCTAATGTGACGCGCTGGGAAATCCGCACAATCATGACCCCAGATTCCATGATGCCAGACTTCGAGCCCGTGGACTATGTCCCCTACTACCTAGAGTGGATTGTAGGAGTGAACGTAGCTATGGTGGACTTAATAGCACGTTTGTGCTACAAGTATTGCAACAATCTACCACCGGAATCGCCCTTCTGTGCCTTTGGGAAGAGAGATGCACATGGCCACTCGTTGGCTCACATTGGAAATCGCTTGGACCTACCCCTCATCAACAAAATGTTTGAGGACTTAGATTTTCTCGTCAACTGCTTGACCAAGAAGGTTCAACAAGCTTCTGACATCACGGATCATGCCCGTGCCGTCATACACGCAAAGACCCAAGAACTCCAGACTTCTGAAACCCTTATTGGCCATATGGAGGAACATATCCATGATCTACAGTTGCAGAACCTTGACAAAGATGAGCAGATTGCCGCACTTCAGGCACAACTCAACCCATTTTCACCACCACCGCAGGTAGCTGAAGAAGAAGTTGACCAAGGCACTGGAGATGTGGCTGTACCCGCAACTGTAAAGGAGGAAGAACAGGAGGAAGAAGACCCCGAAGAGGTGCTTTTTGAGGAGTCAAGTGAGGAAGAAGACACACCTGTGGTAAATAACCACGCAATAAAGCGCAAGCGTGAGATCAAAGAGGAATGAGTGAAGCAAGTCAAGCAACGTTAGAGAGACCACCATTTATCTTATTTAGCATATCGTATCAGTTTAGTGTATTGACCTATCAAAATGTGATATGGCAGTACCAGCGTGTTTATTTTGGAACCCAAATCGTTTTTGGATTTTAGAATTAAAAACTTCGAGTTTCAGGATTATTAAGATCCAGCGGTTTTGAACCTTGAGTTGTGAATATGTTCGATTGCTTGATGTGTTGTTTGTATGACTGAAATGATTTTAAGGGTGGTAGCCACCCAAATAAAATTAATCTCTGCCGCATAAACCCGGAGATCCCAAGCTACCCTTCTTTCTAGCCTTTCCAATCAGAAAAATCATCCCCTACAAGTTTCCAAGTTTCCATGTCAGAAATTATCTTTCCCAAAACCTCTCGAGTATCAAAATCATTTCAAGTTTTTGCTTTTCTTTCTAGCCTCTCCGAATCTCGGGGACGAGATTCCTTTTAGGTGTGGTAGTCTGTAACATCCCAATATTTTGGAATGTTTAAAAATCACAAAAATTTAAAACTTTGTTTTGATTAAAATAAAATATTAAAATGCTTAAGAGAACCAACTATAAAAGACTTCAAGCATCTTGAAAAGATTTAATATTTCAAATATCTCAGTTCATAATTACTTTCAAAATTTGTTTCAAGTTAAACAATTTATTATCCATGGTAGGTGTTAAACCTCAATATGTAATTTGACAAATGTTTTACGAAATTTCAAACCATTTCATTATAATAAAAAGGTTTCCTTATAAGTATTTGATTTCAACCACTTAACCATAGCTATTCATAAATTAAAATAATATTTACTAGTATTCCTTAAAACTATGTAAACATAATCTATTTTGCCAAATGGATTTTCATTCTTCAACTAAGTTCAAACCTAGTGTTGAAATTACAACCCTATAGTTTATAACTTTAATAACTTCATATATTTCATAATTTATGAATTATCCAAATAAATATTTCATTAGCTTAAATGATTTTCATTTATTTTCAAAACATAAGTTGACTTCATGAATATATGTTCTAAATAAGAAAGTAATTAAACTAAAATCTTTTCCAATGTTGTTATGAAGATCTAGAACAAATTTTTTACTGAATATAATGGTGCACAAATTCAAACTAAAACCTTAAAAATAAAATATAATGGTGCACAAATTTTGTTGAATTAAAATGAATACATTTTTTGTCCTTTTTATTTTCATATAGTAAGTGTTATGTTATTTAGTATTTTACTAAAGCCTAGAATGAGTTAAGTATTTAGAAATGAGTTTAAATAACTTAAATTCAAACATATTTTGAATATGGGTATCTTAAAAATTTTATTCATCCAAAAGAAAATTTAATTAAATTATAATTTCAAATTTGACTTTAAGTGTCAAATTTGTATTTAATGAATATTTCAAAATATTAATTTTCAAAAAAATTCAAAACATGCCCACAACTGGTTTAACACAAAGATAATAATTTTACAAATTTTTAGAAATTTGTTTGACTCCATTTGGAGTTTTAAATCAAAAGTTATAAAGGAAATAAATAAATCAGAAAAGAAAAAGTGAAAACCTGACAGGCGGGACCCACCTGTCAGGGCTTCATCCTTAACCTCTAGCCGTAATTTTCGCCGGTGATTGCTCCACCGATTTCCTTCCAAATACGGAAAAATCATTGCAAGTTGTTTCCTTTGCTCTGGCTTATTTAATCACCACGACCTCCACTTCCATTGCCCCAGAAATAGATCGCCGGAGTTCTTCGCTACCGCCGGCGAGATTTCTTCAAAACCGGTGAGCTCCTACGACCACTGCCTCTCCCACCTTGCCCATCCTATTCGTCGTCCCCGTGCGCGGCTCCTTACGCTTTCCTCACCCCCCCCCCCCCCCGACAGAGCAAAACATGCGCGGCAAGCACGACCGGAGGTCACCGGAGCGCCGCCGCATCCTTTCCGCCGCTCCCGGGTGTTCCAGGAGGAACGACTCGACTCCGTCGCCTCCAGAACATCGCGCCGCACACCTTCGTCTCTTTCCCGTGGCGGGGCGACCACCGGAGCCTCGCCGTCGACCTCGCCGAGCGCCGCGCCGCCGCATCCTTCCTCTGCTCCGGCTACCCCGCGCCGCCCGGTATGACCACCTCCCCCAGATCGTCCGATCTTGATCCATCGGTTCCGATTTGATCACTTAAGTGAACCGGTACCGAAGAATAGGAGCTGGCCACATCGTTGCCTCGTCAGCGCCCAGTCAGATCCGCGTCAGCAGCCCAGTCAGCGCCGTGTGGATTTGAATTCAGTTAATTTAATTTAATTGACACTTTTGCAGAAACACCCCAGTCACTTAGAATAGTTATAACTTTTTACTCACATATACAAATTCAAATATTTTTATATATTTGGAAAGCCCTTGAAATGAAGAATATTATAGATCTACCAAAATTCAAATTTGACTCAGTTTAAAATATTCGAATTTCAAATGGTGAATTTGAGTAATTTTATCATAACTTTAAATCTATAAATCCAAAAATTGCAAATAAAATTGTTTTAGAAACTTTATAAAATGTGTGATATGATGCCTCTGTTATAAAATAATTTTTGAGAATTATTTTGTTGATTTAAATAGTTGCATGTTTAATTTGAATAGTTTGACTATTTTTTACATAACACTTAATACAAACATTATTATTTAATTAAATCCAGTTGTATACATTTAATTAAAAACACTCTGTTTATTAACCCCATTTACAAAATTTTGTTATAAATAATGTTTGAACAATTTAAAAATGAATTTAAAGGTCAGAGGCTTAATTTGATTTATTTTAGCACATTATAAGGTTTATCAATTTAAAATTTATTACTTTGCACCAAAGACATAAATAATTGTCCTTATCCAGAGAAAGCTCGAATTCCTATTTAATAATATACTTCATGACATTAATAAGTAGGTTTTGTTTAAAACCTTTTAAATGATTTTAGTTCATTTACAAGTGCATATAAATGTTATTGGTTAATTAGGTGTTGCTAAAAATGTGATTTAAAACATTATGCCATTTCAAATACTAAGTTATTATTAATACTATAAACCTTAAGTTGGTGATAAAAAATGTTTAGATCTGAGAAAATTAAGAAATTCTTGAATATGAATTTGGTTAAAGTTAATTTTAAACATAACCTTGGGTGATTGTAATTTAATAATGATAGTGGTATTAGAGTTCTAAACCTTGCTTTTAAATTGCGATTAAACCTTCTTGATGTCCCTTTGTGTAAACTTTTGAAGACCATTTCATTAGAAACCTTGGAAACACCCATACAACATTTCGAGTTGAAAATGTTTATTTGACCCTAGACCCTTCCTTGGCGAAACCCTAAACCCAAACACAATTTCTTTCGTATATTGGATTATGTGACACCTCTGACCAAACCCTTCCGAGAAGACCGTACGCTTGTATTTTTTAATATGTTTTGTGTTTGTTGAATTGCTTGTTTATTGTAACGCCCCAAATTTTGGAAGCAACAAAAACTTGATTATAAAAGATCCAAATTTCTGAGGCAACAAAAACTTTCTGAAATGTCTTGTTAATGGATATATTTATCCTCTGATTTCTCTATTGGGCATGTTGTGTTTTGTGTCTGTGTTGATGACTTCCAAATAACAACCATCTAAAAATCAAAACAAGTTATTATATGACCTCTGTGGTCAATGTTTTAACAAGTGAAATAGTCCACATATCTTCTCCCATTCTCTTTTTAATAAACTCTATTTTTCCCAATTTTTTTGATTTTATCAACCACCCAAAATATATATATCATTTGAGAAACCAACAGTATTCCTATAAACTATTGGTTTGCAAAACTATACAGGACCATACAATAAGTCCTCAATATTATTGCTTGTTAATATGTTGCAAGCATTACCAACACTCTCTTCCAAAAACACCAATTTAGTTAGCCTCTGGAAATCAATGCTCAACATGTTGGAATAATTCTATTTCTACCAAGAATACCTTGTCTTGATTTTTGTTAATCACCTCCTCACAAATATTTTTGATTTATATTAAAAGTATGGCTATTGATCCAATTGTGTGGGTGTTTATCTATTTTTATGTGTGGTTGACCTATATGTTATGTGTTTAAATTGTTTCCCATGAGTGTGTTAATTTATGTGTGTTCATGTGGTGGTGTATGAGACAACATCTTCTTTATATAATTTAATTGAGACCATTCATGCTTTAAATGTTGTGACATATGATAAAGGTGTGTTTAACTCTTTATTTTAATGTGTGATTTTAGGAGTAACTCAAATATTTCTCCTTTTTCAAATATGAAATAATCATCTTCTTTTCTCTCAATTTCTAGTCTTTCTAGAAAATGACCATTAGAGTTTATTTTATTCAATTTGGAAATGCAACTCACCTAACCTCATCCTTATCATCTCTACTATCCACACATAACCTTATTTAAAATATTCAAAAATGTTTGATCATAAATTCATGCTTGTTTTTAGTGCTTCATATTAATGTGACCACATGTGATGTTAATAGATAGAATCTTGTCATTTTTGCATCTAGTGATGTTGATACCTTTTTACCTAATCTCTTTAGCCAAGTACTACACCTATGCCCCTTCTAATCAAATCTTCTTACATCTTATTTTTCTTGTCATAGAATTGACTTGTTCTTCTTAGCAAAGTCACATAATCAACATCTCCCACAAATGTTTCAAACTCTCAAATCTACCCCTCTCCACTGGTCCAGCTAGTTGGTTTGAGTGTGCATTCGAATCCCACACCGCTGGAAAACCCATAGCAAGACCTCCTCTAAACCCCAGCATTGTTATTTTTTGTCTTGTTCGTTTGGACATTCTGTCAAACAATTTGTGGGCAGGAGAAGACCTCTCCTTTACTCACCACCCTCCATCAGCTCCAAGCCAATTGCTAGCGTCTAAATAGTGCCTCTGTGCCCTCATGATGGACTCCACCACCCCTCTCCCCCAATGCCTGAGCTCGAGCCCTCTCTCTCTCTCGTGCCCATGCCCGTGAACGAGCAAACCGACCACCCTCCTTGTTAAGGCAACCGAGACCCCCTCTGCCCCTCTCGCATTGCCATTCTGCTCCATCCCACTCCCCTCCACCATCCATCGAGAGCCCGTGCAAGCTCTAGTTCGAGCATAGCCAGGAAAGGCCGAGACCTCCATTCGCTACCGAACTCGTGCGAGCATGTTCTCGAGCGAATCCATCCTCCTCTGCTCTCCTACTCTGTATACTCTTGCTCCCCTCCACGTGGGAGACCTATTTGACATCCTCGTCGGTGTGCAGGTTCACCGGAGCAGCCGAGACCTCGTCGCACCCGAGCAAGGCCTCCTCGTCGTTCTCGTCGACCGGAGGCTCGCCGACGAGATCTAAGCCCTTCCTCGACTCCCCCTAGCTCTCCGCACCCGCCTCCAACCACTCCATCGTCTTGGGGAAGCTCTAGGTGAGCAGGGCGTGACCCCCCTCCATCGTCGTGGATTCCGATCTAGCGGCCACTTAACCGTTCGCCTGCGCGCGCGTCGCCGTGGGCCGGCCCAGCTCGCACCGCGCGGCCCGGTGCAGATCCGGCCCCCTTTTTCTGATTTTTCCTTTTTGGTTATTTTCTGTCTTATTTCCCATAAATCTTGTGGTCTAGCTTTAATTCGTTTCTAGAAGATTTACTTATCCCAATTGGTTAGTTCAAATTGTTTTGAGTAGCTATGAGTTTTCTTAACCATGTGGCACTGGCCTTTGTCAAAAATATGTTTGTATGTGTGCTCTATGTCCAATCTTGTAAATGGTTTAGGAATATTTTTGTGTAGTACCTATGTGTTTTGTTTATCATACCACACTGGTTTTGTCTCAAAAATATTTATGCTTTGTGTTGCACATTAAAGCAAGTAAAAAGTATGGTCTTCACTCAAAATGGAATATCTTGAGTTAGGAGTGTCCAAATTAAGTGAATCCAATTTCTAAAGAAGGATAAAACCAGTACCTATCCATAGAAATTTGTGTTGCATCTAAGAGATACTTAAAACTGAAACTACAATCTTTTTGGTTTTCAAACCAGTAGCACTTGCATCATTTTTAGCTACTGTTTGGTAATAGCTTATGATCCAAATCCAATTTTGACCACTTCATATGGTTGCTAGGTGTACTGTGGTAGACGGATTCTACTTTATGAACATTATCTTAGGAGTTATGATTTATCTACCAAAACAGCAACATTTGGCTAATGGAAGTATTAGCTTTTAATCATCTGTTCTTAGCAAATGTGATTTGTTGAAATACTACTAATCAACTTTTGAAGTTCAGAACCATAACCCAATAATAATGACTTGGTTAAACCACTTTGATAATGTGTGGTGCATTGTTTACTTATGTTTAGCATTATTCACGTTGTACCCTAATAATAACATCAATTGTGTTTTTATGCTTTGCTTGTGGGTATGTTGGTATGTTATGTTAAATCTCTTTAAACATCATCTTATTTATCTAATAAGTGTGATGAGATAAATTCCTGTTTTACCTCAATTGTTATGTGTTGGTGTGCTTAGTTACTCTTAAGTACTGAAACTTAGGTTATCCTTTAATCACCTTAATGAATTTCCTAAAAGTATTGTTAGGACATTCACTTTTGAGTTTTCACATAGTTCATCTTGTTTCCTAGGAGTTGCACTAACTTTACATGGGTATTATGCATGTGGACGTAATTGGTGTTAAATGCTATACAGTAATTGTTTGTGCTTTGTAATGATTGTTGAATTGTCTGTTCACTTCAAGAATTGCTGTCAACACTTGTTTACTGTGTGATTGTTTGGTTTAATTGTTGAAGTGGTATTAATTGCAATGTCTTATTAAATAGTCTTAATGCACCTTTTTAGCTCTTAGTCATAAACTAGTTTGGATAGTGGTGTTACCATTGTTTGTCGCTTAGTTACTTGATAGTAGGTGTTTCTTGAGCTCATAACATGTTTGCATGTGAGTGTGCTCAATGCTAGTGTTAATATTAAAACTTGCTTGTGTGTTCAGATACTTTTGTCTGAAGTATTTCCTAAACAATTAATATACTTTTGTCTGAAGTATTTCCTAAAAAATTAATATACTTTTGTCTGAAGTATTTCCTAAACCATTAAGGTACTTTTGTGTGAAGTATTTCCTGAAACTAGTATAACAGCTCTTGTTAAAGGATATAATAACACTAAGTGATGTGTTGTTTTAGTGTTCTGTAGAACTACCATTTTAATACTCAGGGTTGTTGTGTATATTTTCTTAGGAGAATCTGTTGTTTGTCTTAGCTCTATGGACTTTGTTGTTTGATTTTGTTTAGCTAAAGGAGTTGTTTGCTCTCGATTGTTAGCTTACTGTCTTGTGCAATGCTTGCTGTTTAGTATGTCCTTGTAGCTTTGTCTTGTATTCTGAGTGTGCTTCATTTTTCTGTTTACGACGTTAGATACGATCGGGAAGGAACTAGAAGTGAGGAATGAACCTGAGGAGCATCAAGATCAAGACCAAGGACATATTGCTGAGCCAGGCAAGCCCACCTCACCACTATAATTAATCCTATTATTTTATCAAGCATGTTTTGTTTTAAAATAAAATAATACATGTTTTACTTCTTTTGTGGTACCTTGCCACCCAAAAACTAATTTTTTTTTACAAAATATTGTTTGGCCAAAGTTATCTACTAGAATATTATAGGTGTTACAAAAGAGTTTACTTGGTGAGCCTTGTTGTTGAAGGCTTCATCAAAAAGATTAAGTTTTCTAGTAGTCTACCTTCATCTACTTACCTCAAACTATAGGATGGGAACCTGTTTGATAAAACTATTTTATGGAGGAAAACCTGAGTTGCCGGGAGCAATCAGCGAGAAAGAAATGTTTTATGAAAACCCGAGATGCTGAGAGCATTCGGAGATGTTGCGAAAACCCGAGCTGCTGGGAGCAGTCGGAGATGGAGGTTTAATTTCGAAGTCCCTCCTGCCGCCCGAACAATTAACCCGTGCAACCACACTACCTGACATGGGTAGGGCTTAGCCGGAAGCTTGTCTGTCTTAGTGTTGGGGCTCTCATACTTTCTATGAGGGCTGGGTCCTCGAAGCCGGGTTGTCGTCCGGAAGAGACAATACACTGTTGAGGACCAACAACCGGACGATTACGGTGGGTCTCCTGACGTGGCGGTGTGGCGTCCCGAGGAAAGACCAAGAGGTCTAGTGGAGCACACGGAGCCGAGGAGAACAAACTTACCGGGAGGACCCGATACTAGGGTGGACATAGTGGAAAGCTTTGATCGTGTTATCCGGACCCCCGCATGCTGTCGTATGACGGGCCGTGGCAGACAAGGCGGAATAACCGATAGGTGTGGGTAAAGTGTACCACCTCTGCAGAGTGTAAATGTATTCGAATAGCCGCGTCAGCGGTCATGGACGGTTGGAAAGGCCACACTGGGCGCCTGGGGAAAGAAGTTCTTTTATAAAGGAAAGTGTTTATGTGGAATCAGGAGGTACCTGTGAGGTACGGAATTTGGGTGAGGATGATTGGTCTCGGGGAGACAATCAGTCCGATCTCAAGGAAGGAAAAAGGGTTACCCTATCCTAGTGTTTTTAATGGTTTTACAAAAGAAAGTTTGGAACTTGGATATGTCTTTGCTATATCTAAGAGAAGAGAATTCTATCTCTAAATGTTTTCTTCAACAAAGATACAGAGATGTCGTATTCTCTATGTCTAAAATCATGGTATTCGAAAACTAAGCCCTATAGTCGTATATAGCAGCTATCCCAGTTTTCGAAAAGTGTTTTCTTGCATTATCATGAAAACTTAAGCCTTAGAGGTGGTCTTGCGAGTACGTAAATGTACTCATATGGCTGTGTCCCTGGATATTTAAACGTCCAGGTTGAAATGAGGAGATGTACGACAAGAAGGAGGAGTACGCCGACGACTATGCCAACTGAGTGCCCCGCTCAACTGCTCTGTGGGAATGTGTCAGGACGTGACGAGGGTCGACGCTAGCCGAAGCTTCCGCTGAACCTTAGTTAATATTCGTCAAGTGCGACGATGTTTGCAGACTTGGTCATGAGACCATTATTTATGTAAGTCTTATACTATTCGAGTTGTATGATGTAACTTTGTATACCATGTTGGTTATGTGATCGCGATGCACTGATCATTGGGATCGTGATCTGTTTACATAACGTGGGCATCTCTGACGGTTAGTCAGAGGGGTCCTCACAGACTTGGTATCAGAGCCATCGTTGACCTTAGGAGACCTTAGTTAGCATGGTCGTTAGCTTAGGAAGGAAATGTTTTGCTAAAACCTATTTTGACAGAAATCTAATTTCTTCTGGAAAGCCTAATATGGTTTCCACTCCTCACTTATTCTCCAAAAATATCTTGATCTTACCTCTCTAATTTCGGTTATTTCAAAAGAGTTTCCTCCATTATCTTGCCCTATTCAAAACTTGTTTAGACTTGACGATGAACCCAATTGAGACCTAAGTAACTAGTACCGAGAAGGCGAAGTTCAGTCTCAAGATTTCAGCATATGGCATCAAGGTGGACGTCAAGTGAAGAAACAAACTACAGAACAACCCCTGCTTGCCGAAGCAGTCTCACTAAGACTTCAATCCCAACAATGGTACTCTCGTTGCAACTTCGACGGTCTCAAGCTGACCAACAATAGCCCCAAGTGAACAAGTATAGACTCCACAAAGTAGGAATGACCAAGACCCATAGGACTTCTAGGATATGACCCTAGGTTGGATTCTCCAACTAAAGTGTTTGTAGAGTGCCCTTTTAGTTCTAGATGTGTCTTGTGTGTTCTTTTGCTGGTATGCTTGTTGCTCGTGTGTGCCTTGTTTGTTTGCTTGTTGTTGATATTTTGTTCTCATGTATCTTTCACAAGCACGTCTTGTAGGCAATGCATATTAGGCACATACTTCAAATTTGTTTGAACATCTTGTTATCTTTGCACAAAAACCTTCCATGTTTGTTTTTGCCATAGATGCACCCTAATGCACTTCTAAGCTTGTCCTCAAAAACTTCCTAAAAATGCTTTCCCTCTGATCTAAACTTTATCATGTGAGAGATATAAGCTACGCGTGATACCGAAGCCCCAAAGAAAGCCCATCCCCGTAATGTGGCGAGCCTTGACAACTTTAATGAACTATTTGAATTACAAGTATACCATCCCAAACTTAACGTATCTACCCCTTGAGTAACATCTAACACCAATTACTTGTTACTAACTAATCTCTTTAAGACCTACAAACCAAGATCAGAAGAGAAGTGTCTACGGAAGTATCTCTTGCAGATGACAGCACAAAGGACTCAGATAACGCCAAGACCCTCTGCTTTTTGAAGATTTTATGAGAACCTCCAACCAGTGACGTGCAAAGACGCCTGACGTCATCAACAACGGCAGCAACCAGCACGGAAGACCGTCTACTTGAAGATGTGTCATGAAGCTAGTGTCATTTGTGCCTTCTACGCGTCAACTTGATTAACTCAATTGACCCTTACTTGAGTTTCATATAAAATAATGACTTTTAGGCTAACTTAGATGCAACTAACCTCTGAAGACTGGTGCAAAGTTGTATGAAGCCCAATAACCAAGGAAGTCTCCATCAACACTCTACGGCAGGTAAACGAAAGATGGACACAATAGGACACACCATAGCCAGCAAGTCGCCAAGAAGGGCGAGAAGACTGAAGATTGTTGCACTTGGTAACACCTTGCATCAAGCAATCTTAGATGTCTTTAGTATGTCTTAGCACCCTTTGACTTTTTTATGAAAAGAAAGGGAGTCAAGTCTACCGACCTGACGCTTTGTGAGGTTTGAAAAGTTGTTTGCCTGTGTCTAACTGCTAACTCCTCAAGATGGCAATATCGAGACGAGTGTCTACATCAACCCCCAAGCACCTAGGAGCCGCGACCTAGATGAAGATCATCATGATGCTCAAGACAAACTACACCCTGAAGTCGGCGACAACTTTTATCATCAACTTTAACCCTTCATGTGTGCCCCTTTTTAAGGGGGGAAGACACATGCTAGTTTTATTAGATAGTTGTGACAAGTTGTTCCTTGCGCCCCAACCCCTGGAGTTTTTGAAATCAGCTCAACAAGAACCCTGCATCAGCATCTACCAACGTATCAACACCTTTAACCAAGACCCAAGTCTTCCAGAAGATATCAGAAGTCTCATCAACAAGGAAGGCTCATTCAGAAATCAACAACCTCGGGAAATGAAGAATCATTGGACCATCTTTCCCTTTCACTCTCTTAATATACACTTAGGAATCTCGGGACGAGATTCTTATAAGGGGGGAAGGTCTGTAACACCCCAAATTTTGGAAGCAACAAAAACTTGATTATAAAAGATCCAAATTTCTGAGGCAACAAAAACTTTCTGAAATGTCTTGTTAATGGATATGTTTATCCTCTGATTTCTCTATTGGGCATGTTGTGTTTTGTGTTTGTGTTGATGACTTCTAAATAACAACCATCTAAAACTCAAAACAAGTTATTATATGACCTCTGTGGTCAATGTTTTAACAAGTGAAATAGTCCACATATCTTCTCCCATTCTCTTTTAAAAAAACTCTATTTTGCCCTAATGTTTTGATTTTATCAACCACCCAAAATATATATATCATTTGAGAAACCAACAATATTCCTAAAAACTATTGGTTTGCAAAACTATACAGGACCATACAATAAGTCCTCAATATTATTTCTTGTTAATATGTTGCAAGCATTACCAACACTCTCTTCCAAAAACACCAATTTAGTTAGCCTCTGGAAATCAATGCTCAACATGTTGGAATAATTCTATTTCTACCAAGAATACCTTGTCTTGATTTTTGTTAATCACCTCCTCACAAATATTTTTGATCTATATTAAAAGTATGGCTATTGATCCAATTGTGTGGGTGTTTATCTATTTTTATGTTTAGTTGACCTATATGTTATGTGTTTAAATTGTTTCCCATGAGTGTGTTAATTTATGTGTGTTCATGTGGTGGTGTATGAGACAACATCTTATTTATATAATTTAACTGAGACCATTCATGCTTTAAATGTTGTGCCATATGATAATGGTGTGTTTAACTCTTTATTTTAATGTGTGATTATAGGAGTAACTCAAATATTTTCCTTTTTCAAATATGAAATAATCATCTTCTTTTCTCTCAATTTCTAGTCTTTCTAGAAAATGACCATTACAGTTTATTTTATTCAATTTGGAAATGCAACTCACCTAACCTCATCATTATCATCTCTACTATCCACACATAACCTTATTTAAAATATTCAAAAATGTTTGATCATAAATTCATGCTTTCTTTTAGTGCTTCATATTAATGTGACCACATGTGATATTAATAGATAGCATCTATTCATTTTTGCATCTAGTGATGTTGATACCTTTTTACCTAATCTCTTTAGCCAAGTACTACACCTATGCCCCTTCTAATCAAATCTTCTTACATCTTATTTTTCTTGTCATAGAATTGACTTGTTCTTCTTAGCAAAGTCACATAATCAACATCTCCCACAAATGTTTCAAACTCTCTAATCTACCCCTCTCCTCTGGTCCAGCTAGTTGGTTTGAGTGTGCATTCGAATCCCACACCCCTGGAAAACCCATAACACGACCTCCTCTAAACCCTAGCATTGTTTCTTTTTGTCTTGTTCGTTTGGACATTCTGTCAAACAGCTTGTGGGCAGGAGAAGACCTCTCCTTTACTCACAACCCTCCATCAGCTCCAAGCCAATTGCTAGCGTCTAAATAGTGCCTCTGTGCCCTCATGATGGACTCCACCACCCCTCTCCCCCAATGCCTGAGCTCGAGCCCTCTCTCTCTCGTGCCCATGCCCGTGAACGAGCAAACCGGCCACCCTCCTTGTTAAGGCAACCGAGACCCCCTCTGCCCCTCTCGCATTGCCATTCTGCTCCATCCCACTCCCCTCCACCATCCATCGAGAGCCCGTGCAAGATCTGGTTCGAGCATAGCCAGGAAAGGCCGAGACCTCCGTTCGCTACCAAACTCGTGCGAGCATGTTCTCGAGCGAATCCGTCCTCCTCTGCTCTCCTACTCTGTATCATCTTGCTCCCCTCCACGTGGGAGACCTCTTTGACCTCCTCGTCGGTGTGCAGGTTCACCGGCCCGCCCCTACATTTCTAGGGTTTTCGGCCCGCCTCTTGTGACTGGAGGAAGAAGAAGGTGCTGGAGCCATCGGATCCGTGATCAACGACCTGCTTTTGAACCTCGCAGATCTAATCTTGACCCTTGGATTCCGATCTGGCAGCCACTTAACCGTTCGCCTGCGCGCGCTTCGCCGTGGGCCGGCCCAGCTCGCACCGCGCGGCCCGGGGCAGATCGGGCCCCCTTTTTCTGATTTTTCCTTTTTGGTTATTTTCTGTCTTATTTCCCATAAATCTTGTGGTCTAGCTTTAATTCGTTTCTGGAAGATTTACTTAAAACTGAAACTACAAATTTTTTGGTTTTGAAACCAGTAGCAGTTGCATCATTTTTAGCTACTGTTTAGTAATAGCTTATGGTGCAAATCCAATTTTCACCACTTCATATGGTTGCTAGGTGTACTGTGGTAGAAGGATTCTACTTTATGAACATTATCTTCGGAGTTATGATTTATCTACCAAAACAGCAACATTTGGCTAATAGAAGTATTAGCTTTTAATCATCTGTTCTTAGCAAATGTGATTTGTTAAAATATTACTAATCAACTTTTGAAGTTCAGAACCATAACCCAATAATAATGACTTGGTTAAACCACTTTGATAATGTGTGGTGCATTGTTTACTTATGTTTAGCATTATTCACGTTGTACCCTAATAATAACTTCAATTGTGTTTTTATGCTTTGCTTGTGGGTATGTTATGTTAAATCTCTTTAAACATCATCTTATTTATCTAATAAATGTGATGAGATAAAGTCATGTTTTACCTCAATTGTTATGTGTTGGTGTGCTTAGTTACTCTTAAGTACTGAAACTTAGGTTATCCTTTAATCACCTTAATGAATTTCCTAAAAGTATTGTTAGGACATTCACTTTTGAGTTTTCACATAGTTCATCTTGTTTCCTAGGAATTGCACTAGCTTTACATGGGTATTATGCATGTGGACGTAATTGGCGTTAAATGCTATACAATAATTGTTTGTCCTTTGTAATGATTGTTGTATTGTCTGTTCACTTCAAGAATTGTTGTCAACACTTGTTTACTGTGTGATTGTTTGGTTTAATTGTTGAAGTGGTATTAATTGCAATGTCTTATTAAATAGTCTTAATGCACCTTTATAGCTCTTACTCATAAACTAGTTTGGATGTCGCTTAGTTACTTGATAGTAGGTGTTTCTTGAGCTAATAACATGTTTGCATGTGAGTGTTCTCAATGCTAATGTTAATATTAAAACTTGCTTGTGTGTTCAGATACTTTTGTCTGAAGTATTTCCTAAACAATTAATATACTTTTGTCTGAAGTATTTCCTAAACAATTAATATAATTTTGTCTGAAGTATTTCCTAAACCATTAAGGTACTTTTGTGTGAAGTATTTCCTGAAACTAGTATAACAACTCTTGTTAAAGGATATAATAACCCTAAGTGATGTGTTGTTTTAGTGTTCTGTAGAACTACCCTTTTAATACTCAGGGTTGTTGTGTATATTTTCTTGGGAGAATCTGTTGTTTGTCTTAGCTCTATGGACTTTGTTGTTTGATTTTGTTTAGCTAAAGGAGTTGTTTGCTCTCGATTGTTAGCTTACTGTCTTGTGCAATGCTTGCTGTTTAGTATGTCCTTGTAGCTTTGTCTTGTATTCTGAATGTGCTTCATTTTTCTGTTTACGACGTTAGATACGATCAGGAAGGAACTAGAAGTGAGGAATGAACCTGAGGAGCATCAAGATCATGAGCAAGGACATATTGCTGAGCCAGGCAAGCCCACCTCACCACTATAATGAATCCTATTATTTTATCAAGCATGTTTTGCTTTAAAATAAAATAATACATGTTTTACTTCTTTTGTGGTACCTTGCCACCTGAAAACTTTTTTTTTTACAAAATATAGTTTGGCCAAAGTTATCTACTAGAATATTATAGGTGTTACAAAAGAGTTTACTTGGTGAGCCTTGTTGTTGAAGGCTTCATCAAAAAGATTAAGTTTTCTAGTAGTCTACCTTCATCTACTTACCTCAAACTATAGGATGGGAACCTGTTTGATAATACTATTTTATGGAGGAAAAGCTGAGTTGCTGGGAGCAATCAGCGAGAAAGAAATGTTTTATGAAAACCCGAGATGCTGAGAGCATTCAGAGATGTTGCGAAAACCCGAGCTGCTGGGAGCAGTCGGAGATGGAGGTTTAATTTCGAAGTCCCTGCTGCCGCCCGAACAATTAACCCGTGCAACCACACTACCTGACATGGGTAGGGCTTAGCCGGAAGCTTGTCTGTTTTAGTGTTGGGGCTCTCATACTTTCTATGAGGGCTGGGTCCTCGAAGCCGGGTTGTCGTCCGGAAGAGACAATACACAGTTGAGGACCAACAGCCGGACGATAACGGTGGGTCTCCTGACGTGGCGGTGAGGCGTCCCGAGGAAAGACCAACAGGTCTACTGGAGCACTTGGAGCCGAGGAGAACAAACCTACCGGGAGGCCCCGATACTAGGGTGGACATAGTGGAAAGCTTTGATCGTGTTATCCGGACCCCCGCTTGTTGTCGTATGACGGGCCGTGGCAGACACGACGGAATAACCGATAGGTGTGGGTAAAGTGTACCACCTCTGCAGAGTGTAAATCTTTTCGAATAGCCGCGTCCGCGGTCATGGACGGTTGGAAAGGCCACACTGGGCGCCTGGGGAAAGAAGTTGTTTTATAAAGGAAAGTGTTTATGTGGAATCAGGAGGTACCTGTGAGGTACGGAATTTGGGTGAGGATGATTGGTCTCGGGGAGACAATCAGTCCGATCTCAAGGAAGGAAAAAGGGTTACCCTATCCTAGTGTTTTTAATGGTTTTACAAAAGAAAGTTTGGAACTTGGATATGTCTTTGCTATATCTAAGAGAAGAGAATTCTATCTCTAAATGTTTTCTTCAACAAAGATACAGAGATGTCATATTCTCTATGTCTAAAATCATGGTATTCGAAAACTAAGCCCTATAGTCGTATATAGCAGCTATCCCAGTTTTCGAAAAGTGTTTTTTTGCATTATCATGAAAACTTAAGCCTTAGAGGTGGTCTTGCGAGTACGTAAATGTACTCATATGGCTGTGTACCTGGATATTCAAACGTCCAGGTTGAAATGAGGAGATGTACGATAAGAAGGAGGAGTACGCCGACAACTATGCCAACTGAGTGCCCCGCTCAACTGCTCTGTGGGAATGCATCAGGACGTGACGAGGGTCGACGCTAGCCGAAGCTTCCGCTGAACCTTAGTTAATATTCGTCAAGTGCGACGATGTTTGCAGACTTGGTCATGAGAGCATTATTTATGTAAGTCTTATACTATTCGAGTTTAATGATGTAACTTTGTATACCATGTTGGTTATGTGATCGCGATGCACTGATCATTGGGATCGTGATCTGTTTACATAACGTGGGCATCTCTTACGGTTAGTCATAGGGGTCCTCACAGACTTGGTATCAGAGCTATCGTTGACCTTAGGAGACCTTAGTTAGCATGGTCGTTAGCTTAGGAAGGAAATGTTTTGCTCAAACCTATTTTGACATAAATCTATTTTTGTAGCGTACCTACACTTAAAATATGGCAGATACCTGTGTATAGTGCAAATCCCTGGATCGATTCGTTTGCACACACAGTTTACGATGTAATATCACAACAAAGTATCAATTTTATTACATCGATGATCCAGACTTACAAAATATTCGACACAAGTTGCATAGCATAAAGCTAGCATTAAAAAAAGTACACAGCGGAAATACAATAGCAGTGGGTCTCCAAAAACTTCATGTTGCCACAGGCGAAAACATGTTGGTTGTAGCCTCGAAATCGCTTAACGAAACCTCACTCGTCATTCGAATAACCTGTAACAAATAAATTTTTGCAAAAGAGTGGGTCAGATTCCATTAAAAATGGAGTCTGGCAAGTGACACTATGGTGGACACTTAATGGAATAACTCTAAAGCCTATATGCATATTTGGCTGGTGGAGTTCAACGCTATTTTGCATAAAGCCAATTTTTCCTATCTCTTTGGAAATACTTTCTTCAATTCAAGACAAGTATGGCATGAAAACCATATATCTCATCTTCCCTTGTTCACCCATCAAGTTTTATTTCTGAAGTTGGAATGATGGAATCCTCCGTTGACCTCCTCGTTCAGCTGCTCAATTGTGCGTTTCCGGGGACACGGCTAAGTACTTAGATTTTAACTCTGCAGAGGTTATGCACGTTCACCATTGTACCCATTCAACACAGGTTACCCTTTTCACACCATTTGTGATAAGGAAAGGAAAGAATGAGACGAGATCTTTCAGAAGCATTTTCCCTCCCACTCTGGCCTGACGCGCTCCACCTACAAATCCTCTACCACCACCTGTCAGGCCGGGAAGAGTCCATGCAGCTTAGTTGATCAAGCCAGAGCCCATATTGGCAATGGCTGCATGAGAAGCAATCTTCACTTGGAGTTCTTCAGATTCCTTTGCTCCTGGGTGGCCTTCCACAAGTGAATATTCCACAGGTAAATCCCCTGGGAAGAACACTCAACTCATACAGCCAAGCAACCAATTTCCACCCAGGTGTTTGATTAAAACTTAGTAGACTTTATCTTTTTCATCAAAATAGTTTTTGCATAGCATCACTATTCAACTAAGTAATTTCATAGGAACCTAGGCACAGGAATAAAGAGGTCTATCATGGCTTGCATAGCAATGCTATCCTACACATGCTTATAGAAAAATACTCTACTCATGCATAGAAAAATAATGGGACTTTTATGGGGGTGTGCCACTTGCCTTTGAATGTTGTCGTTGTTCACAAACTCTTTTCAACAACGAACGTTTTCTCTCCATTCAATCTAAACAATATAAGCAAACAACAATACAGCAATCAACAAACAACAATCATCAAACATTCATGCACATTCATAGTGAACAAACAAGTTTTGTAAAACTTCTAAGGAAAGCATGTCATGTATGATATGCAATTTATTTCTAAGGACTAGAAATGCA
Source organism: Poa annua (assembly GCA_026929855.1). Taxonomy (NCBI): domain Eukaryota; kingdom Viridiplantae; phylum Streptophyta; class Magnoliopsida; order Poales; family Poaceae; genus Poa; species Poa annua. Next base: position 108,763,278 of record CM049426.1, read on the forward strand.
TGTCATGCCATGAAAATCTTTTAAGTTAATGCAAGGAAATGTGTTGGTCAAAATGACTAAGGACTAAATTCATAAGTTGAATAAAGTATTTTGTTTTATATCATCTTGAATAAGCACTCTAATGGCTTAGTCCTGATGTGTAGAATACTTAGAGAAAATACTAGCTCTATTATTCGAGGTGATCAACAATTATTATCAACTCTTTGTAAATTGGATATTCACTATAGTGAGAGAGACAGACACCCGGCCAGCCACTTAAATTGTGGAACAGGTCTCATGTACGTGGACATGTAAGGTTTGTTCCCAGGCCGCTTCATCTCACTATGACGCTAGGATCCAACCAACTTCAAGATGGTAATAACATGATCAAAATCGTTTATGTCTAAAGTGAAAGATGAGATTAGGAAAGAGGGGAAAGATAGAAAGAAAGATGTAGTTGGTCTTCTAGACATCTTCTCCATACTTGTAACTTTCTCATGAACTTGTTTTGATTTTTCTTCTAAGTGCTTCTACTTCTTGGAGATTCTTCTGGAGTCTTGTTTTGGCTAAGCCCTTCATTGGTCTTCTTGCTCCATGTTGAAAATACTAAGTTTTAAAAATATTTCTGACTTAGAGAAAATGAGGGAGGAGTCTTATTTTGGGAATTATAACTACATGTGAAAATAAGTCATGCATGCAATGCACTTTTAAATCTTAAGAATATCATACAAAAATTGTGATATTTTATAAAGTATGCATTTAGCTATAGTTGCAATTTAAATAAATTTTGATTTTTGGAGAAAATAATAAAAGGATAAGATTAAAGTTTTCTATGATTAATATTTTTATAACGTAATTTTATTAATAGTGTTAATAGACAGGGAGCATTTAATTAAATATATAGCAAATTGATTTAACCAAGAATAGTATTTCCATTAATAGTTATGTTGAAAATACTCAAACTATTCAAATTAAATATATATAACTATGAATTTATCCAAACATCACTCAAAATATTTTATAGCAGTGCCATCAATTTACAATTATTCTAAAGTTTCTAAAACAATTTTATTTGCAATTTTCGAATTTCCAGATTTAAAGTTATGACAAAAATACTCAAATTTACCATTTGAAATTTGAATATTTTAAACTAAGTCAAATTTGAATTCTAGCAGATCCAAAATATTCTACATGTCTAGGGCTTTCCAAATATATAAAAATATTTGAATTTGGATAAACAGAGAAAAAGATATGATAGTTTGAATAGACATGGACTTTTCTGTAAAATTGCTATTTAAATTTTATTCGGGAAAATAAAACAGAATCCAGAGACACGTGGCGCGATCGGATTGGATCTGACGTGGCGCTGACTGGGACTGCTGACTGGGCGCTGACGTGTTTAAGTGAATTGATCTGGGCCGTTGGATCTAGATCTAAGGGCTCAGATCTAGCCGTAGCTCTTCGTTTTAAAAGATCTAATCGTGTGCGTTGGTTGCCGATCGAACGGCTAGGAGTGAAACCGAGAGAGGAGCTCACCGGTGGCGGCGCTAGGTCACCGGAGCACGGCGGCGATGGCTCGGCATTCGCGTTCTACGCGCTCTAGGAGAGGAAGGGAAGAACTGATCTTACCCAGACAAAGAGGAGGCCGTGGCCGACTCGGTGGCGAAGTTTACGACAATGGGGTGCACGGACGCACCGGATATCGCTCGCCGGAGTTGCTCCCGCGGGCGGCTTTCTTCGGGCGTGGATGAACGCGAAGACCTGGTGCACAAAGAAATGTCCAAGCTAGTCACGAGGTTGCGCACGGACTTGGAGAAGTGCAAGGAAACGGTCTCGGGCTCGGGGGTTGCTCACCTCGCCGGAGAACGGAGAAAATCGGCGGCGTAAATGGCGGACGGTGGCGGCTTCAACTCGAACAGCCCGACGGCGATTGGGCAAGGGTTTTTCGGGGGAAACGGAGAGGAGAGGCAGAGGGTTTAAATAGGCCGAAGGGGGAATCAAGTCCGCGCGCTCGAATTTGGGTAAGGATCGGAGGCGGGATTCTCGGGCATGATTTTCGCTGGAGGTTGAAGAAGGTCGACCACCTGACAGGTGGGTCCCACATGTCAGGTATTTTTCTTTTTCTTTTCTGTTTCATTTATTTCCTTTATAACTTTTGTTTTATAACTCCAAATGATGTCAAATTAATTTCTAAAAATTTGTAAAAATAATATCTTGCTGTTAAACCAGTTGTGGTTATGTTTTGAGAACTTTTTAAAATTAATAAATTGAATTATGGTTTTAATACAATTTTGACACTTTATGTTAAATTTAAAACTAGGGTTTAATAAATTTTATTTTTGGCTAAAATAAATTCTATGGGATACCCACATTCAAATATGTTTTGAATTTAAGTTATTTAAACTCATTTTCAAATACTAAATTCATTTTAGACTTTAGTATAATACTAAATAACATAACACTTACTATATGAAAATAAAAAGGGGGAAATAATGTATTCATTTTAATTCAACATCATTTGTGCACTATTATATTTTATATTATGATAATTCATTTGAAAACTTCATAACAACTTTGGAAAAGATTTTTGTTTTAATTCTATTCTTATTTAGAAGATATTAATCATTTCATGCTTTGAAAATAAATGAAATTTACTTAAGCAAATGAAATATTTATTTGGATAATTCATTAATTTTAATTTATGGAGTTATTAAAGTTATAAACTATAAACTTGAAATTAACAAAACTATGTTTTAAGTTCTGGTAAAAGAATGAAAACCATTTGACAAATAGGTCCTGTTTTTAAATATATTAAATGAATTCTTGTAACCATTATTTTAATTTATGAATAGCTATGGCTAGGTTATTTAAATCAAATACTTATAAAGAAACTTTTATTACAAGGAAAGGGTTTGAAATTTTGTAAAACATTTGTCAAAATACATATGGAGGTTTTCAGAAATACAATGGATAATGAAATATTTAAACTGAGACATTAAATTTTTTAAACCGTTTCCATACGGTTGAGGTCTTTCATAGTTGGTTTTCTTATGCATTTAATATTTTATTTTAATAAGAAGAAAAGTTTTAAATTTTCGTGATTTTTGAACATTATAAAATGTTGGGATGTTACAGACTACCACCCTTAAAAGGAATCTCGTCCCTGAGATTCAGAGAAGCTAGAAAGGAAGCAAATGCTTGAATGATTCTGATAACTCGAGAGGTTTGAGAAATGTAACGTTTTGACATGGTACTTGAGAATTGGCAGCGAGTGATTTTTATGATTAGGAGGATAGAAAGAAAGATGGTTTGGGATCTCTGGGTTTTAGCAATGGGTTTTAATTTAACTGGGTGGCTACCACCCTTTAAAAGAAAAGTTTTGTTGATACTCAAATTGTTTTAATTTATATAAGAAGATCAATTCAAATCATTACAAACAACATCTAACAAGCATTAAGCAACAAGGTTCAAACACAAGCAAACATACGTGAAAGACTTCAAACTTTTTTGAGAAATCGAACTAATTGTTTATCGAACGAAAACACACCAATGTCGTGGAATAACAAAAATGATAGTACTGCCATACCACAATTTGATAGGTCAATACATCAAATCGATACGATAAGCTAAATGAGATAAATGGTGGTCCCTCTAACGCTGCTTGAATTGCTTCGCTTATTCTTCCTTGATCACACGCTTGCGCTTCATTGCATGGTTATTCACCACAGGTGTGGCTTCTTCCCCACTTGTCCCTTCAGACAGCACCTCTTCGGGGTCTTCTTCCTCCTGTCCTTCCTCCTTCGTAGCTGCAGGTACAGTCACGTCTCCAGTTCCCTGGTCACCTCCTTCTTCAGCTACCGGCGGTGGTGGAGGTGGAATGAGTTGCGCCTCAAGCGTGGCAATCTGCTCATCCTTGCCAAGGTTCTGCAAATGTAGGTCATGGATGAGTTCCTCCAAATGACCAATAAGGTTTTCAGAAGCCTGGAGTTCTTGGGTTTTTGCGCGTATGACATCTTGTGCATGATCCGCGACGTCATAAGCCTGTTGAACCTTCCTGGTCAGACAGTTGATGAGAAAATCCAAGTCTTCAAACATAATGTTAATGATGGGCAGGTCCAGGCGATTTCCCGTGTGAGCCATCGAGAGACCGTGTGCATCCCTCTTCCCAAAGGCACGGAAGGGCGATCCTGGTGCTAGCTTGTTGCGATACTTGTAACACAAACGAGCCATTAAGTCCACCATAGCTATGTTCACTCCCTCAATCCACTCTGGGTAGTAGGTGGCATAGTCCACGGGCTCGAAATCTGGCATCGTGGGATCTGGGGTCATAATTGTGCGGATTTTCCAACACGTCACATTAGGTATATCGGTCTCCTCTTTCCTTCCTCGGAAATAGGGCGGGGGTAGCTTCAATATACTTGTCAACCTAGACAGCTGCCTCCCAAAGATGAAACCCGACAAAACTCCAGCATACGCGGTCTGAGTGTACTCTCCCATCTAAAATTTTGAAAAGGAAAGAGAATTAGAATTAAAAGGAAGCAGAAAAATTCATATGATAAAATTAAAAGTTTTGTTTTTAGAAAGGTAATAGATTTTTCAATCCTATGGTCAAATCCTATTTCTATCCCAAACCTAGGGTTTCAAACCTACAGGCAACACAGTGCTCTGATACCATCTGTAGCGTACCTGCACTTAAAATATGGCAGATACCTGTGTATAGTGCAAATCCCTAGATCGATTCGTTTGCACACACAGTTTACGATGTAATATCACAACAAAGTATCAATTTTATTACATCGATGATCTAGACTTACAAAATATTCGACACAAGTTGCATAGCATAAATCTAGCATTAAAAAAAGGACACAGCGGAAATACAATAGCAGTGGGTCTCCAACAACTTCATGTTGCCACAGGCGAAAACATGTTGGTTGTGGACTCGAAATACCTTAACGAAACCTCACTCGTCATTCGAATAACCTGTAACAAATAATATTTTGCAAACGAGTGGGTCAGATTCCATAAAAAATGGAGTCTGGCAAGTGACACTATGGTGGACACTTAATGGAATAACTCTAAAGCCTATATGCATATTTGGCTGGTGGAGTTCAAGGCTATTTTGCATGAAGCCAATTTTTCCTATCTCTTTGGAAAACACTTTCTTCAATTCAAGACAAGTATGGCATGAAAACCATAAATCTCATCTTCCCTTGTTCACCCATCAAGTTTTATTTCTGAAGTTGGAATGATGGAATCCTCCGTTGACGTCCTCGTTTAGCTGCTCAATTGTCCGTTTCCGGGGACACGGCTAAGTACTTAGATTCTAACTCTGCAGAGGTTGTGCACGTTCACCATTGTACCCATTCAACCCAGGTTACCCTTTTCACACCATTTGTGATAAGGAAAGGAAAGAATGAGACGAAATCTTTCAGAAGCATTTTCCCTCCCACTCTGGCCTGACGCGCTCCACCTACAAATCCTCTACCACCACCTGTCAGGCCGGGAAGAGTCCATGCAGCTTAGTTGATCAAGCCAGAGCCCATATTGGCAATGGCTGCATGAGAAGCAATCTTCACTTGGAGTTCTTCAGATTCCTTTGCTCCTGGGTGGCCTTCCACAAGTGAATATTCCACAGGTAAATCCCCTGGGAACAACACTCAACTCATACAGCCAAGCAACCAATTTCCACCCAGGTGTTTGATTAAAACTTAGTAGACTTTATCTTTTTCATCAAAATAGTTTTTGCATAGCATCACTATTCAACTAAGTAATTTCATAGGAACCTAGGCACAGGAATAAAGAGGTCTATCATGGCTTGCATAGCAATGCTATCCTACACATGCTTATAGAAATATACTCTACTCATGCATAGAAAAATAATGGGACTTTTATGGGGGTGTGCCACTTGCCTTTGAATGTTGTCGTTGTTCACAAACTCTTTTCAACAACGAACGTTTTCTCTCCGTTCAATCTAAACAATATAAGCAAACAACAATACAGCAATCAACAAACAACAATCATCAAACATTCATGCACATTCATAGTGAACAAACAAGTTTTGTAAAACTTCTAAGGAAAGCATGTCATGTATGATATGCAATTTATTTCTAAGGACTAGAAATGCATGTCATGCCATGAAAATCTTTTAAGTTAATGCAAGGAAATGTGTTGGTCAAAATGACTAAGGACTAAATTCATAAGTTGAATAAAGTATTTTGTTTTATATCATCTTGAATAAGCACTCTAATGGCTTAGTCCTGATGTGTGAAATACTTAGAGAAAATACTAGCTCTATTATTCGAGGTGATCAACAATTATTATCAACTCTTTGTAAATTGGATATTCACTATAGTGAGAGAGACAGACACCCGACCAGCCACTTAAATTGTGGAACAGGTCTCATGTATGTGGACATGTAAGGTTTGTTCCCAGGCCGCTTCATCTCACTATGACGCTAGGATCCAACCAACTTCAAGATGGTAATAACATGATCAAAATCGTTTATGTCTAAAGTGAAAGATGAGATTAGGAAAGAGGGGAAAGATAGAAAGAAAGATGTAGTTGGTCTTCTAGAAATCTTCTCCATACTTGTAACTTTCTCATGAACTTGTTTTGATTTTTCTTCTAAGTGCTTCTACTTCTTGGAGATTCTTCTGGAGTCTTGTTTTGGCTATACCCTTCATTGGTCTTCTTGCTCCATGTTGAAAATACTAAGTTTTAAAAATATTTCTGACTTAGAGAAAATGAGGGAGGAGTCTTATTTTGGGAATTATAACTACATGTGAAAATAAGTCATGCATGCAATGCACTTTTAAATCTTAAGAATATCATACAAAAATTGTGATATTTTATAAAGTACGCATTTAGCTATAGTTGCAATTTAAATAAATTTTGATTTTTGGAGAAAATAATAAAAGGATAAGATTAAAGTTTTCTATGATTAATATTTTTATAACGTAATTTTATTAATAGTGTTAATAGACAGGGAGCATTTAATTAAATATATAGCAAATTGATTTAACCAAGAATAGTATTTCCATTAATAGTTATGTTGAAAATACTCAAACTATTCAAATTAAATATATATAACTATGAATTTATCCAAACATCACTCAAAATATTTTATAGCAGTGCCATTAATTTACAATTATTCTAAAGTTTCTAAAACAATTTTATTTGCAATTTTCGAATTTCCAAATTTAAAGTTATGATAAAAATACTCAAATTTACCATTTGAAATTTGAATATTTTAAACTAAGTCAAATTTGAATTCTAGCAGATCCAAAATATTCTACATGTCTAGGGCTTTCCAAATATATAAAAATATTTGAATTTGGATAAACAGAGAAAAAGATATGATAGTTTGAATAGACATGGACTTTTCTGTAAAATTGCTATTTAAATTTTATTCGGGAAAATAAAACAGAATCCAGAGACACGTGGCGCGATCGGATTGGATCTGACGTGGCGCTGACTGGGACTGCTGACTGGGCGCTAACGTGTTTAAGTGAATTGATCTGGGCCGTTGGATCTAGATCTAAGGGCTCAGATCTAGCCGTAGCTCTTCGTTTTAAAAGATCTAATCGTGTGCGTTGGTTGCCGATCGAACGGCTAGGAGTGAAACCGAGAGAGGAGCTCACCGGTGGCGGCGCTAGGTCACCGGAGCACGGCGGCGACGGCTCGGCATTCGCGTTCTACGCGCTCTAGGAGAGGAAGGGAAGAACTGATCTTACCCAGACAAAGAGGAGGCCGTGGCGGACTCGGTGGCGAAGTTTACGACGATGGGGTGCACGGACGCACCGGATATCGCTCGCCAGAGTTGCTCCCGCGGGCGGCTTTCTTCGGGCGTGGATGAACGCGAAGACCTGGTGCACAAGAAATGTCCAAGCTAGTCACGAGGTTGCGCACGGACTTGGAGAAGTGCAAGGAAACGGTCTCGGGCTCGGGGGTTGCTCACCTCGCCGGAGAACGGAGAAAAACGGCGGCGGAAATGGCGGACGGTGGCGGCTTCAACTCGAACAGCCCGACGGCGATTGGGCAAGGGTTTTTCGGGGGAAACGGAGAGGAGAGGCAGAGGGTTTAAATAGGCCGAAGGGGGAATCAAGTCTGCGCGCTCGAATTTGGGTAAGGATCGGAGGCGGGATTCTCGGGCATGATTTTCGCTGGAGGTTGAAGAAGGTCGACCACCTGACAGGTGGGTCCCACATGTCAGGTATTTTTCTTTTTCTTTTCTGTTTCATTTATTTCCTTTATAACTTTTGTTTTATAACTCCAAATGATGTCAAATTAATTTCTAAAATTTTGTAAAAATAATATCTTGCTGTTAAACCAGTTGTGGTTATGTTTTGAGAACTTTTTAAAATTAATAAATTGAATTATGGGTTTAATACAATTTTGACACTTTATGTTAAATTTAAAACTAGGGTTTAATAAATTTTATTTTTGGCTAAAATAAATTCTATGGGATACCCACATTCAAATATGTTTTGAATTTAAGTTATTTAAACTCATTTTCAAATACTAAATTCATTTTAGACTTTAGTATAATACTAAATAACATAACACTTACTATATGAAAATAAAAAGGGGGAAATAATGTATTCATTTTAATTCAACATCATTTGTGCACTATTATATTTTATATTATGATAATTCATTTGAAAACTTCATAACAACTTTGGAAAAGATTTTTGTTTTAATTGTATTCTTATTTAGAAGATATTAATCATTTCATGCTTTGAAAATAAATGAAATTTACTTAAGCAAATGAAATATTTATTTGGATAATTCATTAATTTTAATTTATGGAGTTATTAAAGTTATAAACTATAAACTTGAAATTAACAAAACTATGTTTTAAGTTCTGGTAAAAGAATGAAAACCATTTGACAAATAGGTCCTGTTTTTAAATATATTAAATGAATTCTTGTAACCATTATTTTAATTTATGAATAGCTATGGCTAGGTTATTTAAATCAAATACTTATAAAGAAACTTTTATTACAAGGCAAGGGTTTGAAATTTTGTAAAACATTTGTCAAAATACATATGGAGGTTTTCAGAAATACAATGGATAATGAAATATTTAAACTGAGACATTAAATTTTTTAAACCGTTTCCATACGGTTGAGGTCTTTCATAGTTGGTTTTCTTATGCATTTAATATTTTGTTTTAATAAGAAGAAAAGTTTTAAATTTTCGTGATTTTTGAACATTATAAAATGTTGGGATGTTACAGACTACCACCCTTAAAAGGAATCTCGTCCCTGAGATTCAGAGAAGCTAGAAAGGAAGCAAATGCTTGAATGATTCTGATAACTCGAGAGGTTTGAGAAATGTAACGTTTTGACATGGTACTTGAGAATTGGCAGCGAGTGATTTTTATGATTAGGAGGATAGAAAGAAAGATGGTTTGGGATCTCTGGGTTTTAGCAACGGGTTTTAATTTAACTGGGTGGCTACCACCCTTTAAAAGAAAAGTTTTGTTGATACTCAAATTGTTTTAATTTATATAAGAAGATCAATTCAAATCATTACAAACAACATCTAACAAGCATTAAGCAACAAGGTTCAAACACAAGCAAACATACGTGAAAGACTTCAAACTTTTTTGAGAAATCGAACTAATTGTTTATCGAACGAAAACACACCAATGTCGTGGAATTACAAAAATGATAGTACTGCCATACCACAATTTGATAGGTCAATACATCAAATCGATACGATAAGCTAAATGAGATAAATGGTGGTCCCTCTAACGCTGCTTGAATTGCTTCGCTTATTCTTCCTTGATCACACGCTTGCGCTTCATTGCATGGTTATTCACCACAGGTGTGGCTTCTTCCCCACTTGTCCCTTCAGACAGCACCTCTTCGGGGTCTTCTTCCTCCTGTCCTTCCTCCTTCGTAGCTGCAGGTACAGTCACGTCTCCAGTGCCCTGATCACCTCCTTCTTCAGCTACCGGCGGTGGTGGAGGTGGAATGAGTTGCGCCTCAAGCGTGGCAATCTGCTCATCCTTGCCAAGGTTCTGCAAATGTAGGTCATGGATGAGTTCCTCCAAATGACCAATAAGGTTTTCAGAAGCCTGGAGTTCTTGGGTTTTTGCGTGTATGACAGCTTGTGCATGATCCGCGACGTCATAAGCCTGTTGAACCTTCCTGGTCAGACAGTTGATGAGAAAATCCAAGTCTTCAAACATAATGTTAATGATGGGCAGGTCCAGGCGATTTCCCGTGTGAGCCATCGAGAGACCGTGTGCATCCCTCTTCCCAAAGGCACGGAAGGGCGATCCTGGTGCTAGCTTGTTGCGATACTTGTAACACAAACGAGCCATTAAGTCCACCATAGCTATGTTCACTCCCTCAATCCACTCTGGGTAGTAGGTGGCATAGTCCACGGGCTCGAAATCTGGCATCGTGGGATCTGGGGTCATAATTGTGCGGATTTTCCAACACGTCACATTAGGTATATCGGTCTCCTCTTTCCTTCCTCGGAAATAGGGCGGGGGTAGCTTCAATATACTTGTCAACCTAGACAGCTGCCTCCCAAAGATGAAACCCGACAAAACTCCAGCATACGCGGTCTCAGTGTACTCTCCCATCTAAAATTTTGAAAAGGAAAGAGAATTAGAATTAAAAGGAAGCAGAAAAATTCATATAATAAAATGAAAAGTTTTGTTTTTAGAAAGGTAATAGATTTTTCAATCCTATGGTCAAATCCTATTTCTATCCCAAACCTAGGGTTTCAAACCTACAGGCAACACAGTGCTCTGATACCATCTGTAGCGTACCTGCACTTAAAATATGGCAGATACCTGTGTATAGTGCAAATCCCTAGATCGATTCGTTTGCACACACAGTTTACGATGTAATATCACAACAAAGTATCAATTTTATTACATCGATGATCTAGACTTACAAAATATTCGACACAAGTTGCATAGCATAAATCTAGCATTAAAAAAAGGACACAGCGGAAATACAATAGCAGTGGGTCTCCAACAACTTCATGTTGCCACAGGCGAAAACATGTTGGTTGTGGACTCGAAATACCTTAACGAAACCTCACTCGTCATTCGAATAACCTGTAACAAATAATATTTTGCAAACGAGTGGGTCAGATTCCATAAAAAATGGAGTCTGGCAAGTGACACTATGGTGGACACTTAATGGAATAACTCTAAAGCCTATATGCATATTTGGCTGGTGGAGTTCAAGGCTATTTTGCATGAAGCCAATTTTTCCTATCTCTTTGGAAAACACTTTCTTCAATTCAAGACAAGTATGGCATGAAAACCATAAATCTCATCTTCCCTTGTTCACCCATCAAGTTTTATTTCTGAAGTTGGAATGATGGAATCCTCCGTTGACGTCCTCGTTCAGCTGCTCAATTGTCCGTTTCCGGGGACATGGCTAAGTACTTAGATTCTAACTCTACAGAGGTTGTGCACGTTCACCATTGTACCCATTCAACCCAGGTTACCCTTTTCACACCATTTGTGATAAGGAAAGAATGAGACGAAATCTTTCAGAAGCATTTTCCCTCCCACTCTGGCCTGACGCGCTCCACCTACAAATCCTCTACCACCACCTGTCAGGCCGGGAAGAGTCCATGCAGCTTAGTTGATCAAGCCAGAGCCCATATTGGCAATGGCTGCATGAGAAGCAATCTTCACTTGGAGTTCTTCAGATTCCTTTGCTCCTGGGTGGCCTTCCACAAGTGAATATTCCACAGGTAAATCCCCTGGGAACAACACTCAACTCATACAGCCAAGCAACCAATTTCCACCCAGGTGTTTGATTAAAACTTAGTAGACTTTATCTTTTTCATCAAAATAGTTTTTGCATAGCATCACTATTCAACTAAGTAATTTCATAGGAACCTAGGCACAGGAATAAAGAGGTCTATCATGGCTTGCATAGCAATGCTATCCTACACATGCTTATAGAAAAATACTCTACTCATGCATAGAAAAATAATGGGACTTTTATGGGGGTGTGCCACTTGCCTTTGAATGTTGTCGTTGTTCACAAACTCTTTTCAACAACGAACGTTTTCTCTCCGTTCAATCTAAACAATATAAGCAAACAACAATACAGCAATCAACAAACAACAATCATCAAACATTCATGCACATTCATAGTGAACAAACAAGTTTTGTAAAACTTCTAAGGAAAGCATGTCATGTATGATATGCAATTTATTTCTAAGGACTAGAAATGCATGTCATGCCATGAAAATCTTTTAAGTTAATGCAAGGAAATGTGTTGGTCAAAATGACTAAGGACTAAATTCATAAGTTGAATAAAGTATTTTGTTTTATATCATCTTGAATAAGCACTCTAATGGCTTAGTCCTGGTGTGTAAAATACTTAGAGAAAATACTAGCTCTATTATTCGAGGTGATCAACAATTATTATCAACTCTTTGTAAATTGGATATTCACTATAGTGAGAGAGACAGACACCCGACCAGCCACTTAAATTGTGGAACAGGTCTCATGTATGTGGACATGTAAGGTTTGTTCCCAGGCCGCTTCATCTCACTATGACGCTAGGATCCAACCAACTTCAAGATGGTAATAACATGATCAAAATCGTTTATGTCTAAAGTGAAAGATGAGATTAGGAAAGAGGGGAAAGATAGAAAGAAAGATGTAGTTGGTCTTCTAGAAATCTTCTCCATACTTGTAACTTTCTCATGAACTTGTTTTGATTTTTCTTCTAAGTGCTTCTACTTCTTGGAGATTCTTCTGGAGTCTTGTTTTGGCTAAGCCCTTCATTGGTCTTCTTGCTCCATGTTGAAAATACTAAGTTTTAAAAATATTTCTGACTTAGAGAAAATGAGGGAGGAGTCTTATTTTGGGAATTATAACTACATGTGAAAATAAGTCATGCATGCAATGCACTTTTAAATCTTAAGAATATCATACAAAAATTGTGATATTTTATAAAGTATGCATTTAGCTATAGTTGCAATTTAAATAAATTTTGATTTTTGGAGAAAATAATAAAAGGATAAGATTAAAGTTTTCTATGATTAATATTTTTATAACGTAATTTTATTAATAGTGTTAATAGACAGGGAGCATTTAATTAAATATATAGCAAATTGATTTAACCAAGAATAGTATTTCCATTAATAGTTATGTTGAAAATACTCAAACTATTCAAATTAAATATATATAACTATGAATTTATCCAAACATCACTCAAAATATTTTATATCAGTGCCATCAATTTACAATTATTCTAAAGTTTCTAAAACAATTTTATTTGCAATTTTCGAATTTCCAGATTTAAAGTTATGACAAAAATACTCAAATTTACCATTTGAAATTTGAATATTTTAAACTAAGTCAAATTTGAATTCTAGCAGATCCAAAATATTCTACATGTCTAGGGCTTTCCAAATATATAAAAATATTTGAATTTGGATAAACAGAGAAAAAGATATGATAGTTTGAATAGACATGGACTTTTCTGTAAAATTGCTATTTAAATTTTATTCGGGAAAATAAAACAGAATCCAGAGACACGTGGCGCGATCGGATTGGATCTGACGTGGCGCTGACTGGGACTGCTGACTGGGCGCTAACGTGTTTAAGTGAATTGATCTGGGCCGTTGGATCTAGATCTAACCGTAGCTCTTCGTTTTAAAAGATCTAATCGTGTGCGTTGGTTGCCGATCGAACGGCTAGGAGTGAAACCGAGAGAGGAGCTCACCGGTGGCGGCGCTAGGTCACCGGAGCGCGGCGGCGACGGCTCGGCATTCGCGTTCTACGCGCTCTAGGAGAGGAAGGGAAGAACTGATCTTACCCAGACGAAGAGGAGGCCGTGGCGGACTCGGTGGCGAAGTTTACGACGATGGGGTGCACGGACGCACCGGATATCGCTCGCCGGAGTTGCTCCCGCGGGCGGCTTTCTTCGGGCGTGGATGAATGTGAAGACCTGGTGCACAAAGAAATGTCCAAGCTAGTCACGAGGTTGCGCACGGACTTGGAGAAGTGCAAGGAAACGGTCTCGGGCTCGGGGTTTGCTCACCTCGCCGGAGAACGGAGAAAAACGGCGGCGGAAATGGCGGACGTTGGCGGCTTCAACTCGAACAGCCCGACGGCGATTGGGCTAAGGTTTTTCGGGGGAAACGGAGAGGAGAGGTAGAGGGTTTAAATAGGCCGAAGGGGGAATCAAGTCCGCGACAATCTCGCTCGAATTTGGGTAAGGATCGGAGGCGGGATTTTCGGGCATGATTTTCGCTGGAGGTTGAAGAAGGTCGACCCCCTGACAGGTGGGTCCCACATGTCAGGTATTTTTCTTTTTCTTTTCTGTTTTATTTATTTCATTTATAACTTTTGTTTTATAACTCCAAATGATGTCAAATTAATTTCTAAAAATTTGTAAAAATAATATCTTGTTGTTAAACCAGTTGTGGTTATGTTTTGAGAACTTTTTAAAATTAATAAATTTGAATTATGGGTTTAATACAATTTTGACACTTTATGTTAAATTTAAAACTAGGGTTTAATAAATTTTATTTTTGGCTAAAATAAATTCTATGGGATACCCACATTCAAATATATTTTGAATTTAAGTTATTTAAACTCATTTTCAAATACTAAATTCATTTTAGAGTTTAGTATAATACTAAATAACATAACACTTACTATATGAAAATAAAAAGGGGGAAATAATGTATTCATTTTAACTCAACATCATTTGTGCACTATTATATTTTATATTATGTTAATTCATTTGAAAACTTCATAACAACTTTGGAAAATATTTTTGTTTTAATTCTATTCTTATTTAGAAGATATTAATCATTTCATGCTTTGAAAATAAATGAAAATTACTTAAGCAAATGAAATGTTTATTTGGATAATTCATTAATTTTAATTTATGGAGTTATTAAAGTTATAAATTAGAGACTTGAAATTAACAAAACAATGTTTGGAGTTCTGGTAAAAGAATGAAAACCATTTGACAAATAGGTCCTGTTTTTAAACATATTAAATCAATTCTTGTAACCATTATTTTAATTTATGAATAGCTATGGCTAGGTTATTTAAATCAAATACTTATAAAGAAACTTTAATTACAAGGCAAGGGTTTGAAAGTTTGTAAAACCTTTGTCAAAATACATATGGAGGATTTAGAAATACAATGGATAATGAAACATTTAAACTGAGACATTTAAATTTTTAAACCCTTTCTATACGGTTGAGGTCTTTCATAGTTGGTTTTCTTATGCATTTAATATTTTATTTTAATAAAAAGAAAAGTTTTAAATTTTCGTGATTTTTGAACATTATAAAATGTTGGGATGTTACAATTTTCTTCTGGTAAGCCTAATATGGTTTCCACTCCTCACCTATTCTCCAAAAATATCTTGATCTCACCTCTCTAATGTCGGTTATTTCAAAAGAGTTTCCTCCATTATCTTGCCCTATTCAAAACTTGTTTAGACTTGACGATGAACCCAATTGAGACCTAAGTAACTAGTACCGAGAAGGCGAAGTTCAGTCTCAAGATTTCAGCATATGGCATCAAGGTGGACGTCAAGTGAAGAAACAAACTACAGAACAACCCCTGCTTGCCGAAGCAGTCTCACTAAGACTTCAATCCCAACTTCGACATTCTCAAGCTGACCAACAATAGCCCCAACTGAACAAGTATAGACTCCATAAAGTAGGAATGACCAAGACCCATAGGACTTCTAGGATATGACCCTTGGTTGGATTCTCCAACTAACGTGTTTGTAGAGTGCCCTTTTTGTTCTAGATGTGTCTTGTGTGTTATTTTGTTGGTATGCTTGTTGCTCGTGTGTGCCTTGTTTGTTTGCTTGTTGTTGATGTTGTTCTCATGTATCTTTCACAAGCACGCCTTGTAGGCAATGCATATTAGGCACATACTTCAAATTTGTTTAAACATCTTGTTATCTTTGCACAAAAACCTTCCATATTTTTTTTGCCATAGATGCACCCTAATGCACTTCTAAGCTTGTCCTCGAAAACTTCCTAAAAATGCTTTCCCTCTGATCTAAACTTTATCATGTGAGAGATATAAGCTACGCGTGATACCGAAGCCCCAAAGAAAGCCCATCCCCGTAATGTGGCGAGCCTTGACAAGTTTAATGAACTATTTGAATTACAAGTATACCATCCCAAAATTAACGTATCTACCCCTTGAGTAACATATAACACCCATTACTTGTTACTAACTAATCTCTTCAAGACCTACAAACCAAGATCAGAAGAGAAGTGTCTACAGAAGTCTCTCTTGCAGATGGCAGCACAAAGGACTCAGATAACGCCAAGACCCTCTGCTTTTTGAAGATTTTATGAGAACCTCCAACCTGTGACGTGCAAAGACACCTGACGTCATCAACAATGGCAGCAACCAGCATGGAAGACCGTCTACTTGAAGATGTGTCATGAAGCTAGTGTCATTTGTGCCTTCTACGCGTCAACTTGATTAACTCAATTGACCCTTACTTGAGTTTCATATAAAATAATGACTTTTAGGCTAACTTAGATGCAACTAACCTCTGAAGACTGGTGCAAAGTTGTATGAAGCCCAATAACCAAGTAAGTCTCCATCAACACTCTACGGCAGCTAAACGAAAGATGGACACAATAGGACACACCATAGCCAGCAAGTCGCCAAGAAGGGCGAGAAGACTGAAGATTGTTGCACTTGGCAACACCTTGCATCAAGCAAGCTTAGATGTCTTTAGTATGTCTTAGGACCCTTTGACTTTTTGATGAAAACAAAGGGAGTCAAGTCTACCGACCTGACGCCCCTGTGAGGCTTGAAAAGTTGTTTGGATGTGTCTAACTGCTAACCCCTCAAGATGGCAATATCGAGACGAGTGTCTACATCAACCCCCAAGCACCAAGGAGCCGCGACCTAGATGAAGATCATCATGATGCTAAAGACAAACTACACCCTGAAGTCGGCGACAACTTTTATCATCAACTTTAACCCTTCATGTGTGCCCCTTTTTAAGGGGGGAAGACACATGCTAGTTTTATTAGATAGTTGTGACAAGTTGTTCCTTGCGCCCCAACCCCTGGAGTTTTGGAAATCAGCTCAACAAGAATGCATCAGCATCTACCAACGTATCAACACCTTTACCAAGACCCAAGTCTTCCAGAAGATATCAGAAGTCTCATCAACAAGGAAGGCTCATTCAGAAATCAACAACCTCGGGAAATGAAGAATCATTGGACCCTCTTTCCCTTTCACTCTCTTAATATACACTTAGGAATCTCGGGACGAGATTCTTATAAGGGGGAAAGGTCTGTAACGCCCCAAATTTTGGAAGCAACAAAAACTTGATTATAAAAGATCCAAATTTCTGAGGCAACAAAAACTTTCTGAAATGTCTTGTTAATGGATATGTTTATCCTCTGATTTCTCTATTGGGCATGTTGTGTTTTGTGTTTGTGTTGATGACTTCTAAATAACAACCATCTAAAACTCAAAACAAGTTATTATATGACCTCTGTGGTCAATGTTTTAACAAGTGAAATAGTCCACATATCTTCTCCCATTCTCTTTTTAATAAACTCTATTTTGCCCTAATGTTTTGATTTTATCAACCACCCAAAATATATATATATCATTTGAGAAACCAACAGTATTCCTAAAAACTATTGGTTTGCAAAACTATATAGGACCATACAATAAGTCCTCAATATTATTGCTTGTTAATATGTTGCAAGCATTACCAACACTCTCTTCCAAAAACACCAATTTAGTTAGCCTCTGGAAATCAATGCTCAACATGTTGGAATAATTCTATTTCTACCAAGAATACCTTGTCTTGATTTTTGTTAATCACCTCCTCACAAATATTTTTGATCTATATTAAAAGTATGGCTATTGATCCAATTGTGTGGGTGTTTATCTATTTTTATGTGTGGTTGACCTATATGTTATGTGTTTAAATTGTTTCCCATGAGTGTGTTAATTTATGTGTGTTCATGTGGTGGTGTATGAGACAACATCTTATTTATATAATTTAATTGAGACCATTCATGCTTTAAATGTTGTGCCATATGATAAAGGTGTGTTTAACTCTTTATTATAATGTGTGATTTTAGGAGTAACTCAAATATTTTCCTTTTTCAAATTTGAAATAATCATCTTCTTTTCTCTCAATTTCTAGTCTTTCTAGAAATTGACCATTAGAGTTTATTTTATTCAATTTGGAAATGCAACTCACCTAACCTCATCCTTATCATATCTACTATCCACAGATAACCTTATTTAAAATATTCAAAAATGTTTGATCATAAATTCATGCTTGTTTTTAGTGCTTCATATTAATGTGACCACATGTGATGTTAATAGATAGCATCTTGTCATTTTTGCATCTAGTGATGTTGATAACTTTTTACCTAATCTCTTTAGCCAAGTACTACACCTATGCCCCTTCTAATCAAATCTTCTTACATCTTATTTTTCTTGTCATAGAATTGACTTGTTCTTCTTAGCAAAGTCACATAATCAACATTTCCCACAAATGTTTCAAACTCTCAAATCTACCCCTCTCCTCTGGTCCAGCTAGTTGGTTTGAGTGTGCATTCAAAACCCACACCACTGGAAAACCCATAGCACGACCTCCTCTAAACCCTAGCATTGTTTCTTTTTGTCTTGTTCGTTTGGACATTCTGTCAAACAGTTTGTGGACAGGAGAATACCTCTCCTTTACTCACCACCCTCCATCAGCTCCAAGCCAATTGCTAGCGTCTAAATAGTGCCTCTGTGCCCTCATGATGGACTCCACCACCCCTCTCCCCAATGCCTGAGCTCGAGCCCTCTCTCTCTCTCTCGTGCCCATGCCCGTGAACGAGCAAACCGGCCACCCTCCTTGTTAAGGCAACCGAGACCCCCTCTGCCCCTCTAGCATTGCCATTCTGCTCCATCCCACTCCCCTCCACCATCCATCAAGAGCCCGTGCAAGCTCTAGTTCGAGTATAGCCAGGAAAGGCCGAGACCTCCGTTTGCTATCGAACTCGTGCGAGCATGTTCTCGAGCGAATCTGCCCTCCTCTGCTCTCCTACTCTGTATCATCTTGCTCCCCTCCACGTGGGAGACCTCTTTGACATCCTCGTCGGTGTGCAGCTTCACCGGAGCAGCCGAGACCTCGCCGCATCCGAGCAAGGCGTCCTCGGCGTTCTCGTCGACCGGAGGCTCGCCGACGAGATCTGAGCCCTTCCTCGACTCCCCCTAGCTCTCCGCACCCGCCTCCAACCACTCCATCGTCTTGGGGAAGCTCTAGGTGAGCAGGGCGTGACCCCCCTCCATTGCTAGGGTTTTCGGCCCGCCCCTTGTGACTGGAGGAAGAAGAAGGTGCCGGAGCCATCGGATCCGTGATCAACGGCCTGCTTTTGAACCTCCCAGATCTAATCTTGACCCTTGGATTCCGATCTGGCGGCCACTTAACCGTTCGCCTGCGCGCGCGTCGCCGTGGGCCGGCCCAGCTCGCACCGCGCGGCCCGGGGCAGATCGGGCCCCCTTTTTGTGATTTTTCCTTTTTGGTTATTTTCTGTCGTATTTCCCATAAATCTTGTGGTCTAGCTTTAATTCGTTTCTGGAAGATTTACTTATCCCAATTGGTTAATTCAAATTGTTTTGAGTAGCTATGAGTTTTCTTAACCATGTGGCACTGGCCTTTGTCAAAAATATGTTTGTATGTGTGCTCTATGTCCAATCTTGTAAATGGTTTAGGAAATTTTTTTTGTAGTTCCTATGTGTTTTGTTTATCATACCACACTGGTTTTGTCTCAAAAATATTTATGCTTTGTGTTGCACATTAAAGCAAGTAAAAAGTATGTTCTTCACTCAAAATGGAATATCTTGAGTTAGGAGTGTCCAAATTAAGTAAATCCAATTTCTAAAGAAGGATAAAACCAGTACCTATCCATAGAAATTTGTGTTGCATCAAAGAGATACTTAAAACTGAAACTACAATCTTTTTGGTTTTGAAACCAGTAGCAGTTGCATCATTTTTAGCTATTGTTTGGTAATAGCTTATGATGCAAATCCAATTTTCACCACTTCATATGGTTGCTAGGTGTACTGTGGTAGAAGGATTCTACTTTATGAACATTATCTTAGGAGTTATGATTTATCTACCAAAACAGCAACATTTGTTTAATAGAAGTATTAGCTTTTAATCATCTGTTCTTAGCAAATGTGATTTGTTGAAATATTACTAATCAACTTTTGAAGTTCAGAACCATAACCCAATAATAATGACTTGGTTAAACCACTTTTATAATGTGTGGTGCATTGTTTACTTATGTTTAGCATTATTCACGTTGTACCCTAATAATAACATCAATTGTGTTTTTATGCTTTGCTTGTGGGTATGTTGGTATGTTATGTTAAATCTCTTTAAACATCATCTTATTTATCTAATAAGTGTGATGAGATAAATTCCTGTTTTACCTCAATTATTATGTGTTGGTGTGCTTAGTTACTCTTAAGTACTGAAACTTAGGTTATCCTTTAATCACCTTAATGAATTTCCTAAAAGTATTGTTAGGACATTCACTTTTGAGTTTTCACATAGTTCATCTTGTTTCCTACGAGTTGCACTAACTTTACCTGGGTATTATGCATGTGGACGTAATTGGTGTTAAATGCTATACAGTAATTGTTTGTGCTTTGTAATGATTGTTGTATTGTCTGTTCACTTAAAGAATTGTTGTCAACACTTGTTTACTGTGTGATTGTTTGGTTTAATTGTTGAAGTGGTATTAATTGCAATGTCTTATTAAATAGTCTTAATGCACCTTTTTAGCTCTTAGTCATAAACTAGTTTGGATAGTGGTGTTACCATTGTTTGTCGCTTAGTTACTTGATAGAAGGTGTTTCTTGAGCTAATAACATGTTTGCATGTGAGTGTGCTCAATGCTAGTGTTAATATTAAAACTTGCTTGTGTGTTCAGATACTTTTGTCTGAAGTATTTCCTAAACAATTAATATACTTTGTCTGAAGTATTTCCTAAACAATTAATATACTTTTGTCTGAATTATTTCCTAAACCATTAAGGTATTTTTGTGTGAAGTATTTCCTGAAACTAGTATAACAGCTCTTGTTAAAGGATATAATAACCCTGAGTGATGTGTTGTTTTAGTGTTCTGTAGAACTACCCTTTTAATACTCAGGGTTGTTGTGTATATTTTCTTAGGAGAATCTGTTGTTTGTCTTAGCTCTATGGACTTTGTTGTTTGATTTTGTTTAGCTAAAGGAGTTGTTTGCTCTCGATTGTTAGCTTACTGTCTTGTGCAATGCTTGCTGTTTAGTATGTCCTTGTAGCTTTGTCTTGTATTCTGAGTGTGCTTCATTTTTCTGTTTACGACGTTAGATACGATCGGGAAGGAACTAGAAGTGATGAATGAACCTGAGGAGCATCAAGATCAAGACCAAGGACATATTGCTGAGCCAGGCAAGCCCACCTCACCACTATAATGAATCCTATTATTTTATCAAGCATGTTTTGTTTTAAAATAAAATAATGCATGTTTTACTTCTTTTGTGGTACCTTGCCACCCGAAAACTATTTTTTTTTTCAAAATATTGTTTGGCCAAAGTTATCTACTAGAATATTATAGGTGTTACAAAAGAGTTTACTTGGTGAGCCTTGTTGTTGAAGGCTTCATCAAAAAGATTAAGTTTTCTAGTAGTCTACCTTCATCTACTTACCTCAAACTATAGGATGGGGACCTATTTGATAAAACTATTTTATGGAGGAAAACCTGAGTTGCTGGGAGCAATCAGCGAAAAAGAAATGTTTTATGAAAACCCGAGATGCTGAGAGCATTCGGAGATGTTGCGAAAACCCGAGCTGCTGGGAGCAGTCGGAGATGTAGGTTTAATATCGAAGTCCCTGCTGCCACCCGAACAATTAACCCGTGCAACCACACTACCTGACATGGGTAGGGCTTAGCCGGAAGCTTGTATGTCTTAGTGTTGGGGCTCTCATACTTTCTATGAGGGCTGGGCCCTCGAAGCCGGGTTGTCGTCCGGAAGAGACAATACAATGTTGAGGACCAACAGCCGGACGATTACGGTGGGTCTCCTGACGTGGCGGTATGGCGTCCCGAGGAAAGACCAAGAGGTCTAGTGGAGCACACGGTGCCGAGGAGAACAAACCTACCGGGAGGCCCCGATACTAGGGTGGACATAGTGGAAAGCTTTGATCGTGTTATCCGGACCCCCGCATGCTGTCGTATGACGGGTCGTGGCAGACACGGCGGTATAACCGATAGGTGTGGGTAAAGTGTACCACCTTTGCAGAGTGTAAATCTATTTGAATAGCCGCGTCCGCGGTAATGGACGGTTGGAAAGGCCACACTGGGCGCCTGGGGAAAGAAGTTGTTTTATAAAGGAAAGTGTTTATGTGGAATCAGGAGGTACCTGGGAGGTACGGAATTTGGGTGAGGATGATTGGTCTCGGGGAGACAATTAGTCTGATCTCAAGGAAGGAAAAAGGGTTACCCTATCCTAGTGTTTTTAATGGTTTTACAAAAGAAAGTTTGGAACTTGGATATGTCTTTCCTATATCTAAGAGAAGAGAATTCTATCTCTAAATGTTTTCTTCAACAAAGATACAGAGATGTCGTATTCTCTATGTCTAAAATCATGGTATTCGAAAAATAAGCCCTATAGTCGTATATAGCAGCTATCCCAGTTTTCGAAAAGTGTTTTCTTGCATTATCATGAAAACTTAAGCCTTAGAGGTGGTCTTGCGAGTTCGTAAATGTACTCATATGGCTGTGTCCCTGGATATTGAAACGTCCAGGTTGAAATGAGGAGATGTACGACAAGAAGGAGAAGTACGCCGACTACTATGCCAACTGAGTGCCCCGCTCAACTGCTCTGTGGGAATGCGTCAGGACGTGACGAGGGTCGACGCTAGCCGAAGCTTCCGCTGAACCTTAGTTAATATTCGTCAAGTGCGACGATGTTTGCCGAGTTGGTCATGAGACCATTATTTATGTAAGTCTTATACTATTCGAGTTGTATGATGTAACTTTGTATACCATGTTTGTTATGTGATCTTGATGCACTGATCATTGGGATCGTGATCTGTTTACATAACGTGGGCATCTCTGACGGTTAGTCAGAGGGGTCCTCACATTTATGGGGTGTCCTTTTTACTATATAGTTGAAACGGGATCAACCTTTGACTTGGACAAGTGTTTGTGAGAATCGACAACTTTCATAAGGCAAGTGACTTCATAAAACACCTACTATTTTATTCTATTGCATACCTAGTGTTTTAAGCAGTATTTGCAAAAGTAGTATGCATGATAGGTTTTTGGGAGATTGTAGTATGCTATGCAAACCTGTTAGGTTACCCCTTAGAAATTCCAGTTAGACCCCTATTATAATTTAGTGGAAGTACCTGCTGCAAAAATGATTGTTTTATGGTTGATGTGATAAATGAAAATTTCCACTAAATTGATTTAACGCCTGGGTGGATTGAGTCGATCGAGGAGGTTTCAAGTTGAGTGGCTTCTCAGGGCCAAGTCTCGTGGTCGTCTTCGCCCAAGATAGTTTTCACTTACTTGGGGCCATGATATGCGGTGCTAACCTGAGTTGCTCACTTGTGGTAGGCCACCCAGGGCTATGAGATTTAAGTTTACACTGAGTCTAGTTGCTTATCGTGCAAAAATTGGTCAATATGGGCTCTGTCTTGATGGAGTAAGTTGATGTGGACCTGGGTCAAGAGATTGATGGTGGTAGAATTGATAGGATGGTGGTAATCTCTTAGTATGATCATGGGAAAGCAACTTCTGAAAAGTCTCGTCTTGATCTTCTCCTTTTCCTTCTCACTAAAGGAGTGTAGAGGATAGTTTGGGTTGATTGAGTCTAATGATGAAAGTGCACACACTCTCGAGAGTTAAAACCTAAGATCTTAGCCGTGTCCCCGACATCGGACAATCTGAGTAACTACACAAGGCTATCTTCTGAAAATCTCTTCATCCCAATTTCTTAATTAAATCTTGATGGGTGAACATGGGTAGGAGACATGGATTTGTCTCGAGTTTGTCTATAAAGAGAAGATATTGTTTCAAAAAGTTGTTTACCAAAAGTAGGAGAAAACTTGCTTTGCGCAATAGCCTTGAGCTCCACCAGCCAAATAAGCATATATATATATAGCTTAGTAGAATATTAGAAATTAAAGTCACTTGCCACCACAATTCAATTGTGCTGACCCTTTATAGCTGGGCTGCAACTAAACCTTGCAGATTGTTCGAATGAGGAGTAAGGGGGTTGTCTTCGAGCTACAACCAACATGTTTTCCAGTGGCTTCATGGAGATAATGTAGCTCCATGCTATCTTTAGAATTGCGTATGAACTCTGAAATAAAGTGTGAACTATTTATTTCAGCTAAGCTGAGTTGTAAGGATTATTTGTTTTTGGATCATTCGTCTCGTTTGTAATAAATTATGACATTGTACTGTGATATTAAATCTTATTGGAAAATGCGAGACTTATGTGATCCAAGTCTTCCGCACTATTCATATGTGCCATTGCTCTTTTGAGCAAGGGCACTACAGCCGAGCCTGGAGAGGAACAACCACGTCAGAAATAGACACCGGCCCGTACCCAGGTTCACGGCCCTCAGGAGGAGGTAACACCGCTACTCCTGCTTGTCTGTATTGCACTGCTAAGGCTACAGTACAACGACTTGAGGCAGTTTTGTGTTTGGAGAGAGACACAATGGTTGTCTTCCTCCTCCAGGAGATGGCTATCCTACTTGCTCGGTTAGGGTTTCAATTGTTTAGCAAGCAATTGGCCGATCCCCTCTCTACGGTGGAGCTCTTGCTCCTTTTATAGGCACCACGAGCACCTTCCTTGCGTAGTGCGCCCAAGGTGGGCTCCCACACGGGAGTGGCGCGGGGGAGATGGAGTCCACCACCGCCGAAACCTCTATGGACACGGTCCATCCGCGATAAAGTTGGACGCGGTGGCCGACAGGCAGCAGACCGCGCATAACGGCTCGCAGGGGTTGCAGTGATCGTGGTGGATCCCGCACTGTCCAACCACTTTATCACCAGAGAGGAAAGTTCCAGCAGTCCTGGTGCGGGCGGTGCAACCCTGTTGACTCCTTTATCACCAGAATGGCAACTGGAGTGCTCGCGTCACTCTGCGGCTGTTGCAGAGGCCATGTGCGCCCTGCAGCGCTTGCTTGGCCGCGAATTGTCTCCACAGGGCAGTGGAGGCATGTGGAGAGGTTTCCGTTGACTTCTCTCAAGACGAAATGTGCCTTGGGGAGTCTCTTGAAGCGCGGTCCTCATCAGGCCCTGGCTTCCTCTTCAGGCACTCGAGGGGAGTTGCCTCTCGAGAGTCTCTCCAAGCGGTGGCTTGGTCCTTAGTCGTTTTGTCTGACCTGTCAGCGTGCGAAGCCTGAGGAGAGTGGGCTCTGCACCCAGTCCTCAATGGGCCGACAGTAGCCCCCGGGCACGCGATGGGCGCGACTGAGCCCATGGGCAGTTAGAGCATCGTGGGCCCAAGGTGTTCGGCCGGCCTGAGCCACGCGTCACCCAGACGAGTAACGGCCGCGCACTATCTGGGCGCACGTAGTGGGGGGCCCCACCACGCCCCGGTAACTGCTGCTTGACGAGACATAAAGTCTGAGCGCCGGGGCAGGGAGCCGTTACTGTTTCCATTTCTTCTCGTAGAAGCCTTCTCAGTCTCGAGCGTTTCGCTCCTACCCTCCGGCGCTCTCGCCTCCTTTCTCCTCCAACTTCTCTCGCTGCCGCGACCTACCCTCCTCCAGCGATGAGTCCAGCCAAGAACAAGGGCAAGGCGGCCGCGGGGTCTTCTTCTTAGGCGGCGCCTGCCGAGGTCGCACACGGCGCAGCGCTGCTCGGTGTGCTTGTCAACAACAAGGCGCTTGCAAAGTTCCGCTTCCTGGTGGCGGACCGGACGGCCCTACCGCCCTCAAGGCCGCGGCACACGGGAAACGCCCACGAGGTTTTTTCCCCGTCTTCCAGCACTGCGTCTCAGCGGGGTTGGTGCCGCCGTTCTCCCCATTCTTGGGGACGGTGCTGGCCTTTTACCAGATTCAATTGCTGCACCTCCACCCCAACTTCGTCCTCATCCTTGCCGTGGTCGCCTATCTCTACGAGACGTACTTGGGCCTAGAGCCGACGGTGGGTCTCTTCCGGTGCTTCTACGCGCTCCGGAACACAGCGAAGAATGAGCGCGCGGGATGCGCCTCATTCCGCATCATGTCATGGAGCAAGGGCAAGGCCCACTTCGGTGGCGAAGAAGGTGGACGACTTCCGCCAGCGGTGGTTCTTCGTCGGGGGGGGGGGGGGGGGGGGAGCAGCCATGCGCCTTCCTTGAGGTTCCTGACGCACCGCCCGTGAAGAATTCGAACTGGGGCAAAGCCCCCTTCAGCGGCGCGCATAACGCTATCTTGATGGGCCGCTTGAGCTACCTTCGTGAGGAGGGCCTCACAGGGCAAATCATCGTCGCGGACCTCGTGACGCTCCGCCTCGCTCCCCTTCAGGCGCATGCGATGCACATGTGGATGTACTCCGGCCCCAGGACAAGATGCGGCTCCACCGCGAGGACAACGGGAAGGACGTTGTCGACAACGTCCTGTCCGCGCTCTTCATCAACCCGGTGGTTCCTGCCATGGACCAGCTCCCCATCACGCTCCGGCCGCTGCACCAGTACAACATGACCGAGCACCTGCCATCTTGGTGGGGATGCCCTCGTTTACCCCGGCAGTCCTGGCAAGGAAGGAAGTGCCTGTGCCGGTGGTGCAGGAAGCAGAGGGAGCAGACTCGCCCTCTGCCTCTAGAGCTGGGTTAGGCGAGGAGGAGGCTGCGGCTGGGGAGGTGTCCTCTTCGAGGTCCGGGCCCTTTACTAACAAGATTTGCAACATATTGTCAGGCGATGACGATGCCTTCGTGGTGGCGCCCTCGCGCCCCATGGAGGAGGAGGTCGAGGAGGAGGAGGCCACGCCGGGGCGGCACCAAAGCAGTCGTGGACCGGCCTGGTGCTTGCCAGTGATATTGTGCCTGCGAAGCGCCGTAAGCTCCGCAAGGAAGCAGAGGTGAAGAGATCCACGGTTGAGGCCATGGCTTCAGAGGCCAAAAGGCATGTGGAGACGGCCTCCACAGGCCCAACCGAGGAGATGCCTCGGGCGGAGGAGGCTGCGCCTCAAGCGGAGGCAGCTGTGCCTCTGGCGGGAACTGCAGCGCCTCAGGCGGAGGAGGCAGCGGCGACACCTCCCGTGCAGGAGGTGGAGGAGCTACCGGAGGAGCGGGCTGCGACTCCTCCGTGCTCCCCTACTCCGCCTCGCGTGGCCACACCACCGCGCGAGCCTACTTCACCGCGCGAGGCCACGCCAGCCCGCGCAGCTACTCCACCCCGCGCGTCCACGCCTCCCGTGCAGCCAGGGACCGAGGAGGGCCAGGGACCGCCAGGCGCTGGCGAGCCTGTGGGGGGAGCTCCCTCGTCTCCGCCGCGCGTCGCTGCAGGGAGCGAGCCGCAGGCGGGGATGCACCAGGATGGTGAGGGCGGCGAGGCCAGCTCGAGCGCCGCGGGAGACGGAGCACGGCCCAGCCCCCTCGTGCGCCCTGAGGCTAGGTTCTCCACGCTCGACGCCAAGGCAGGGCCCTCCACGTGCCGCGACGTGGTCCTTGGCGGCTGGGACTGGAGCGCGGGGCACCGTGAGGTAGCCTTCGGCTTGGTGAGGGGGTCTCTGGAGGGCCTGGAGGCGCATCTGGCTCAGGAGGTTGCGCATCTTGCTCGGCAGCGCGGCGAGCTTGCGGGGGCGTAGGCGTCCTTCCACGTCGCGCTATAGGCCCGCCGCCAGGAGGATCTGGCGCTGCAGGCCGCGCGCGAGGAGGCCGTCCGCTTCGCCAAGGAGGTCCGCGAGGGTGCCATCCGCGATGCCGACGAGCTCCTCGGGCCCCTCAAGGACGAATGCGACGCGGCCGCTGCGCTCTTGGCGGAGGTGAAAGCCGAGCCCTTGGCCATGGAGGGCTCCCTGGCGCAGAAGCGCCGCGAGCGGTCTCGGCTGGAGACCCAGCTCCTCTCGGTCCACCAGGCAGCGCAGGAGACCCTGGAGGGGGACCGCAAGAGCCTGGCAGAGCGCGAGCGGCAGATGGCCTCCAGAGAGAAGGACATGTTGCTGCGTGACGAGCTGCGGCTCCAGGCGGAAGGTGAGCTCGCCACCCTACGCGAGGACCTCAAGGCGCGCGAGGGGAACTTGGCTCAGGCGCTCCAGAAATACGACGAGAACGTCGTCACGCAGAAGCAAGCTCTGGAGCGCTTTGAGCGGAGGTACGCCAAGAAGAAGAAAGAGGCGGAGGACTCCCTTGCGGAGCACGATAAGGAGTTCAGGAAAACCACCCTCAAGGCGTACCGCGACAAGGCAAAGAAGCATGTGGACCGCTTCTAGGCCAAGCATGCCGCGGATGCCCGGCGGATCGCCGAGCTCGAGAAGGCCAACTCCAAAATTGAGACCCGCCTTAAGCGCGCCAAGGAGGCCTACCACCAAGCCGAGTACGGTCGCAAGGCTGCCATCCTGGACCTGAACGCCCTGGTCAAGGACGTGGAGGAGCAGGTGGGCCCTGCGGCTGAGCAGGTGGCGGAGGCTGCGAACACAGCTCACGCGGCTCGCATGCTCACGAAGCAACGGGAGCGTATGTTCCAGGCGCTGGTGACCCGTGGCAACGAGCTTCCGGCCTAGCTTGGAGCGGACGTGCCGAACTCCGAGGTCCGAGGACGTGGCGATGTCGCCATGAACCTGGTCTACTTCGACCAGCTCTTCACGGTGCTCGAGAGCCCCGTCGCTGATCTCCTCGAGGTGATCGAGGTCAAGAGCCGCCAGCTCCTGGGTGTTGTCGTGGATCGCCTCTTCACCAACCTCAGGCTTCTCACGCCGGGCTTCGATCTCTCCACCGTGACTGAGGCTCGTCAGGGCGAGGAAGTGTGGCGGGTTTCTAACTCCCTCCGTGACCAAGTCGATGCCTTCTGGAACCGCTTCAAGCGCGTGGAGGTCGCTGCGGTGGAGAGCGAGGAGGAGGTCGCCCCTGCCGAGAGGGAGGAGGGTGCCACAGAGGAGGAGCGTAATGGCACGGATTCCACCTGAGCCAGACTGTTGCGCCTGTGTGCGCTTGTATCTGAAACAATTTGATGTTTAGACAATATGCAACTTTTGAGCATGTAATATATTCTCTTTGGCAATTTGTTTTTAGCTTGTGTGCCCCTCGAGAGGTCCCTTTTGTCTTATTTTCATCTCTATGGGTTCTCTGCGTCGTTAGGACCCGTCTCTTCGTGCCATGACTCCGCTACTTCGGTATGCTAGAGCAATGACTCAGCAAGGCCGGGGGGAGTTTAAGCCTAGGAGGGGTAAGAGCCCTGAGTCGCGATGCTCAAGTGCCCCCCTTAGACGTACGAGTAGTCCATGAAGTACAAGGGAAAGCGAAATCGCTCGAGGGACCAACGTGCGCTTGTGGTGGAAAAAAGGCTCTCGAGGCACGGGTGCGAGACTTAGCTTCTCGAGGCTTTTAGCCTGGCGAGGAGGTCCTCTTTAGGGGTTTTTCCCCTGTTGCGTCCTCAGGCTTGCAGGGATATTTCTTCCCTGTAGATGTTAGAGGGGCGAACCCAAACGCTTGTGCCCGGTACTGGGGATTCGTGCGTGCTTATAGGTCCCCTCAGGCGTTCCTCGCGAGGAGAGTAAGTACCAAGGTCCTTTATAGAGATGGCGTGTTTTGCCCTCCAGCCAGAGCTCGGATCCTTGGATTTTGCAGTGCTGCAGGTGTGTCATTTGAGGCACTAGCACCGTACTAAGCCCACGCTCGCGAGGTGCGCATGTGGAGAGATATAAGCCTACATTTTTAAGAAAGTAATGCGGAAACAAAACTCAACACCAAATATACATAGAGGCGCCTTAGCGCAAAGTTCACTTAGGAACGCAATTGTCTCATTATGCTTGCACTTGACAAGTTAATGTTTTGACCATGTGGTGGCAGAGACTCTCTACGGCCTGAGGTGGCTCGTTGCATGGAGTGCTCGGAGGGTTGAACCTCGAGAGAAGCCTTTGGGGGTTGGAGGTTTAAGCCGTGAGCTTTTAACCTCTAGAGACAAAAAATTCTTGGAGGTTGAGCCGTACGCTGCCTCTTCCGCCAGATGTCTTGACGTGACAATGATCACGGGCGTGACGATGATAACGTTTGCTTTTTATCCTTCTGGAGACAAAAAATGCTTGGAGGTTGAGCTGTAAGCTGCCTCTTTAGCTAGATGTCTTGACGTGACTATGATCACGGGTAGAACTTGCGTAGGTGCATGATGTTCCACAGATTTTTGAGTTTCGAGGCGAGCCGTCTTGAGTTTCGAGGCGAGCCGCGCCAGGCCTGGCGATGTGGGTGACCCTGTAGGGGCCTTCCCACATGGGTGACAACTTGTGGAGGCCTTCCCTGGAGAGGATTCACCTAAGGACGAGATCACCTGTCTCCAGCGTGGACGAGATCACATGTCGTCGTTGTGGAGATCTTCTTGCTCGTCCTCGTTAAAGGCAAGGACCCGTTGGGATCCATGCTTAATCTGTGTGTGGAGGACTGCTTCAGCACCATAGACGAGGGCGAACGGTGTTTCTCCCATAGGCTTGGGCGGCGTTGTGCAGATGGACTAGAGCACTGAAGGGAGCTCGCTGATCCAGCCCTTGTTGTGGCCCTTGAGGACGTCGAAGGTCCTTGTTTTTAGGCCCTTGAGGACTTCTGCATTTGCTCGCTCGGCTTGGCCATTGCTCTCTGGATGAGCGAACGAGGCGAAACAGAGCTTGATGCCCATTTTCTCGCAGTAAGCACTGAAGATGCCAATGGTGAATTGTGAGCCATTGTCGGTGATGATGCGATTAGGCACTCCAAAGCGGCAGACCAGGCCTCTGATAAATTTCCTCGTTGCGCCACGAAGAGGTAGCGATATCCCCCTTGCGCTGTTGGGAATGGTCCCAAGATGTCCAGCCCCCAGACCGCGAACGTCCAGGAGAGCGGGATGGTATGTAGTCCCAGCGCGGGCTGATGGATTTGCTTGGCGTGGAATTGGCAGGCTTCGCACGCTTGGACGATCTCAACTGCATCCTGAAGTGCTTGAGGCTAGTAGAAGCCACCCCTGAAGACTTTGCCTGCGAGGGTGCGGGTGCACGAATGGTGGCCACATTCTCCGCAGTGGATGTTCTTGATCAGCATTCTGCCTTCTTCAGGAGGGACACATTTGAGCGTGATGCCATTTGGGCGCTTGCGGTAGAGATTTCCATCGAGGACGTGGTAGGATTTTGCCTGGCGAGCGATTCGCTCTGCTTCGACATCTTCCTTGGGGAGAATTCCCTTAGTGAGGTAGTCCTTGAGTTCATCGATCCAGCTTGTGTCCTGATGCACCGCTGTGAGCAACATGCGCTCCCCTGTCTGGGGGCCGCAATCGGGAGCCCCAGTTGTAGGTGGTGGCGGGAGCACATCGTCTGTGCTTGCGGGCATGGCCTCTTGAGGCAGCTTTATGGACGCCTTGACGAGCCTCTCTTCAAAGACGCCTGGCAGCTGAGCTTGCCTCCTTGATGCGCGTTTGGCAATGTCATCAGCCTCCTGATTTTCCTTCCTCGGGGTGTGCATGACCTCCATGCCCCTGAAGTGCTTCTCAAGCTTGCGGACCACTTCAAGGTATGCGGCCATGTGGTCGTCCTTAGGCTTGTAGCTCTTGTTGGAGAAGTTTATGAGCAGATGGAAGTCATCCTTGATGCGTAGGTGCTTGAAGCCTAGAGCGATGGCGGCACGTAGGTCAGCGAGCAGGCCCTCGTACTCAGCAATGTTGTTGGAGATCTTGTCGATTCCGAAGCATGGCTGGACCGCGTAATAGAGCTTGTCACCCTTGGGCGAGATCAGAACGACGCCAACCCCACCATGGCGGCAAGCAAAAGCTCCGTCGAACTTCATGGTCAAGTGGTTGCGCATTTTGTCTCCAGAGGGCTCTGGCTCTTCTCCTAGAGGCTCTTTAGGGGTTGGATCAGTCCATTTGGCGACAAAGTCGGCCAGCGCTCTCCCTTTGATTACCCTTGTGGTATCGAAGTGCAGATTGAATGGCTGTAGCTCTATGTTCCATCCCGCGACACGGTCTATGGCGTTAGGGTTGCGCAGGATCTGCTCCAGGGGGAATGAGGTGACCACCGTGATGGGGTGTCCCTGGAAGTAGTGTCGCAGCTTTCTTGAGGCGATGAGGAGCGCAATGAGGAGTTTTTGTTGCACTGTGTATCGTTCCCGAGCATCCCGCAGTACTGTACTGACGAAGTAGACAGGATGCTCGACAAGGGTTGTTAGTTTAGTCGCAGCGCTGTCTGCCTGGGGAGGCTCTCGAGGGCCCTTAAGAGGATTGGCTTGTGGAGGCTCCTTAGGGCTCTCAAGAGGATTGGCCTGTGGAGGCTCTTCAGGCTCCTTTGCGAGATCAGCATGTGGGGGTTGACTTCGGGCAGGTGTGACGCCCTAAAATCGGTACTATGTAGATTTAAGCGATCCCGCCGAAATCCGCATAATAACGATTTTAGGTCGCCCACCAGACATAATGTGCACGCCGAAACATGCGCATTATGTGGGTGGAATTGTGATAACATTACAACAGTTCCGATACATCCATAAATACAACAAAGATATATAAATACAACAACGACTCGAACGAGTCAAGATACAAATGATACAATACAAAGATACAAATGACAGCGAAAAAAAAATAGTTTCCGTCTAAGGATAAGATGCAAATTGGACTAAGAGTCCTGAAGATAAGCGATGGCGCCAAATCCCTGCCCAGCCAAGCTGGAGGGATTCCCAAGCTAACGTCGTCTCACTTCAAACTTGTTGACTGCACATAAAGCATAACCCAAAAGAGGGTCAGGGCACTCCCTGGCAAGCAAAACCGACTTGCCTACTTTCTACACCATCTCCCAAAATATAGGGGAGGTGGACTTAGCGGCAGCAGCACTAGCAACCTAAAGAGACACGCTACAACTTCCGTCTAATTAGAGAGGGATAAGAGAGCGCATAAGTAAACAGCTACTACTAACACCAATCATAACCCATGCTCGGATTAACCCCCTCAACCAAATATGAGGAAGCAATTCGGGAAACTCACACATTGAACAATTTTAGTTATCATTAATTGTGAAAGTAATTCTATATTACTAGTCAAATGAATTAACAATGATTA
Source organism: Poa annua (assembly GCA_026929855.1). Classification (NCBI taxonomy): domain Eukaryota; kingdom Viridiplantae; phylum Streptophyta; class Magnoliopsida; order Poales; family Poaceae; genus Poa; species Poa annua. Next base: position 108,796,497 of record CM049426.1, read on the forward strand.
GGTGTAAGTTGTCTAGATCTTGTTAGCCAGCATCATCACCAAGTCGTCCATAACCCGCGCGGCTGACTTGCGGGACCCGATGCCACACTTGCGTGTGCGGGTGTGTGGGTGAAATGCGGGCTAGGTGGGTCACTGACGGGTGGGCCAAATATGTCAGCGGGCAAACGAAAAAAACAAAAGGAGAGCTTTTCCTGGTCAACGCGCTCGCGGGGAGTCGATCTCGCGCACTCGCTGCGGTAACACAGGAACCCAACCACTGAGCTACAGATCGGATCGTGTTAGGATAGCCAAACCAGTGTAGCTAAACTACAGAAGCGAGCTTAACAGAATTTTTCGACACCAAAGTTCAGTCCTTTGAGGGACAGACGCCGGAAGCAACGACCACAGCGAGCGACTCCGGTGGCGACGACGCAGGTAGGACGTGATGGTGCGCAGCGTGGATGTGGAGAGGTGCAGGCCGTGCACTCGCGGGCGGAGGCACAGGCGCGGCATCAACAGCGAGCGTGCGTATAGCTCGGCTCGGCAGCCATGGCGGAAAACAGAGACGAAGGCGTGGACGAGGGCGACTACGAGGGATGGAGAAGTAGTCGCGTGTAGCACCCCAACTTTTATTAAAGTTGGAACACCTGTGTTATGTGCTAGTCCCTGGATCACTGCCAGCACCACAGTACAAAATATAAAGTATCATTGCATAAGTATTAAATTACTACAACGAGATCCAAAAATAATAGCCAAAATGGCTTTATTACAAATTGCATAGCCGTGAAGGCTAGCTAAAGTTCATAGTTCACAGCGAAAGCAAAAATAACATTGAGCCTCATCTTCAAGCATGCGCCACAGGCAGTCATGTTGGGTGTAGACTCGAGCCAATCATTCAGCATCAGAAATTCCTGCACATTGGAATATGCAGCCCCCGAAGGAGGTCAATACAATGATGTATTGGCAAGTGACTATGGTGGATAAATATACTGGCAAGTCTAACATCTATATGCATATTTGGCTTGGTGGAGTTGAAGGCTATTTGCAGAAAGCAAGTTTTCTCCTATCATTTTATAAAACACTTTTATTTCTCGAAGACTTGGCACCGAGGGACAAGGCCCAGGTGCACTAACAATTCTTTCCTTAGTCAAAATTTTACTTTATGAAAACAGTGTTGAGATTCTTCTGCCCATCCTTGTCCAGTTGCTCGAAATAGTCCATTTCCGGGGACACGGCTGAGATCTCAGATTGTCGACTCTGCAGAGGTTGTGCACTTTCACCTTTAGACTCAATTTGTCCGGGAAATCCTATACACGCGGAGTGTATTATGGAAAGGAGAGAATTGAGACAAGAACTTTCAGAAGAAGAATGCAACCATACTAGCAAGACCTGTTCCACCTATCATCTCTACATCTGCTTGTCAAGCTGACAGGTTGCACTCTCACAACTTAATCGTTCTAGACAGAGCCCATTGTCAAAAGGCTGCACGGGAAGCTTCTAAACTTGGAGGGACTTGGAAATCTCTTCGTTCCTGGGTGGCCATCCACAAGTGTACTTCTGGGTAACAACCACCATACTCATGGCCCTAAGTAGAATAGACATTCATCCTAGGCGAAGACAACCACAAGCATAGTCCCAAAAGCCACTCAACATAAACCATATCAACCAATTCCACCCAGATGTGTATTTTAGAATTTTTAACAATTAGAAACATTTCCATAACATGGCAACATTTTTATAGCATGGCTAAGCAACTAATAAAATCTTTTCATGGCTGCTTAGGGAAAAGGGTGGCTACACACTACTAGGATATTTGTAAAATACCAACTAACTTAGCATTATAAAATAAATCAAAATCCCTATCATGCACACTACTCAAAACATACTACTTATGCATATAGAAAATATGGGATATTGTATGAATGTCACTTGCCTTGGTAACAGGAGGAACAAGCACAGCAGGAATAACAATCACAAGCAAGTCCTTCCTCTTCTTCACAATCTAGCACAAACAATGAATAACATAAATACCAACACTAAACAAAATCATGTATGCATGAAAGATATGCTATGATGATTAGACACACTTATTAATAATTCTAATTTTCTGTCATTAATAAATGAATTATAGTGTCTAGGTATTTCTTATTTTATTTATTAAGTAATTTGAAATGATATAGTAAAACTTTGATTTCCATAATTACAACTTTTATTGTTTTTATGACATCTTTAATTTGGACATTTATTAATATTGCTGGACAGAGGGAAATTATACAATCTTAAAACAATTACATTTATTTCTAAATATTTTTTATTATTTAAGTTATTATTTTAATGGCCGAAATACTCCTCTGATAATTATTCAATTTATAATTTGTCAAAGGGAAAAACAAATGATGTAGAATTAAACTACATGAACAGAGCTTTCCAATGACATAAAGTTTATTAAATTTGGACTTACAGATCAAAAGTTATGAATTTTGTAAGTTTTATCTATTTTCTGTTTTATTTATAAAATTTCCTGCGAAATAGAAATTAACTGGGCTACGTGGCGCAATCCTATTGGCCGGTACCGCTTCGGCGCGGATCGGCTGCGAGAGCCGTCCGATCTAAATTAAAATGGACGCGCGAGATCTAATCGATCTAGATCCATTGGATCTAGATCTAACGGTCCACGATTCGTTGACATAAAACGGGCGGCGCGGTCACCGGAGACGCGCGGTGCGCGGCGGAGCCATGGCCGGCGTTCGCGCCCGAGGTGTGCTACGATGCTAAGAGGAAAACAGAGCTCACCAGGAGATGCGCGACGTCGTGGGGAGGGCGATGGCGCGGTGATGATGACCGGAGCGTCCTCGTCTTCCCGGAAGAGCTCGCCGGAGTTGCGCACGGCGTCGGTTTCTCTCGGTCGTGGACGGAGGCGGGGTTTCGCTGCAAAAACACACGCTCCACTATGTCAACTCGATGCGCACGGCTCACAGGGAGCGAAGGGAGGTGGAAAGGCGGTCCGAGGTGGCCGGAGTTGCTCGGGCGGCAGAGTTCTTACCGACGGCGACAGCGGGATGGCGCGAGCTCGTGCGGGCAGCCTATGGGCTCTCGGGAGGTGAGGCTTGGGGCAATCGGACGAGAGCGAGGAGGGCTATTAGTAGGGGGAGGAGGCGAGGTAAGGGGAGCAGTAAATCGCTCGTAATCGTGCGAATCAAATCTGCCGTTTCCTGTCGGGGTCGGGGCGTGATTTGGGGAAGAACGTTGGCGCGGGGGTGATGACAGGTGGGTCCCACCTATCAGCGTCTGCTGGCGGGCGCGCGGGGCGCTGGGCCGCTGGCGGGCTGCTCGGCTACGCGCGCGCGGTAGATAGTTACGGGCCACGGCCCACTTGTTCCGAAATTCAATTATTTTTATTTAAATCCTTTTCTGTTTTTAAATACTGATTTCAAATATGATTTTTAAACTTATTCACAATATTTCAGAAAAATTCATAAAAATATGTTTTGGAAAGGTTATTAAAAATGGAACTTTTTAACATTATTCTTGCCCATATATATTTTGGTAAAATTTTATTTATTAAAGGAGTTTTAAATAAACGCTTTATGAAATTTGTAGATTATTTATATTTAAAATTTGAAGTTTTATTTAATATTTTTGGTGATGTATTCTTATGCTCATGATGCATGATGCTTGAATGCAAGTTTTAAATTTTTGCAAAATTTGGGATGTTACTGACTAACCCCCTTAAGAGGAAGCTCGCCCTCGAGCTTCGGAAGGATCAGCAAATAGGTGTGGATGGTCTTTTCGGAGGTCGTCCTCTCGTTCCCAGGTGGCTTCTTCCTCAGTGTGATGGTTCCATTGGACTTTACAGAATTTGATGGTTTTGGTACGGGTGACTCTTTCTGCGGTCTGCAATATTTTGATGGGTTTCTCCTCGTAGGTCAAGTCACTTTCCAATTGTACTTCTTCGAGGGGTACATTATCCTTTAAAGGAACTCCCATCATCTCGGGGTGACATTTCTTCAGTTGACTGACATGGAACACATTATGAACCGCAGATAGAGTTTCTGGTAGTTCTAACTCATATGCCACCTCACCCTTACGAGACAAAATTTTAAAAGGTCCAATGAACCGAGGTGCTAATTTCCCTTTAATTCCAAACCTCTTCACACCCCTGAGTGGCGACACTCTAAGATAGGTTCTATCACCCACCTCGTAGGCGACTTCCCTACGTTTAGAGTCCGCATAGCTTTTCTGGCGGGACTGTGCTACCTTCAATCTATCTTTAATTAATCTGACTTTCTCTTCAGCCTCTTGGATTATATCAGGTCCAAAGAAACTTCGTTCTCCTACACCACTCCACAACAATGGGGTTGTGCATTTCTTCCCATATAAGGCCTCAAATGGTGCCATCTCGATGCTAGCTTGATAACTGTTATTGTAAGAGAACTCGGCATAGGGTAGGTTGTCATCCCAACTAGACCCATAATCGAGCGCGCACGCTCTTAACATATCTTCTAGAATCTGGTTTACTCTTTCGGTCTGACCATCCGTTTGCGGATGAAATGCTGTACTGAACTCCAATCTAGTTCCCAATGACTCATGCAACTGCTTCCAAAAATGGGAAGTGAACTGGGTCCCTCTATCGGACACGATACTCTTGGGGATGCCGTGTAAGCACACAATCCTCTTCATGTAAATATCAGCTAGCTTTGCGCTGGTATAGGTGGTCTTCACGGGTATAAAGTGAGCTATTTTGGTTAAGCGACAAACAATAACCCAAATAGAATCATACCCTGATCTGGTCCTTGGTAACCCGGTGATGAAATCCATCCCAATAGAATCCCACTTCCAGTCCGGTACCTTCAAAGGTTGCAAAAGTCCTGCTGGTTTCTGATGCTCAGCCTTTAGTCGACTGTATACATCGCATTTTGCTATATATTTTGCTATTTCTCTTTTCAGATTGTTCCACCAAAATCTCTCCTTCACATCCATATACATTTTGGTATTTCCTGGATGAATGGAGTAAGGTGTTTCATGGGTTTCTTGCAGAATTAACTTCCTAAGATCAGGATCATTTGCCACACATACACGATTTTCAAACCACAGGGTTCCTTGCTCATCTTCATGAAATCCTTTGGCTTTTCCTGCTCTCAAATTGGCTTTGATTTCTTCAATATCCTTGTCTCCCTTCTGAGCTTCACGTATATTGTCCATCAAATTTGGTTGTACTACCAACGAAGCTACAAAACCTTCTGGTACCACTTCCAATCGGAGGTCCTTGAATGCCTTGCATAAATCCTCAGGTATTTCTCCTGCCGTGAGGCCATTCAAGTAAACCTTACGACTCAGGGCATCAGCTACTACATTAGCCTTTCCAGGATGATATTGAAGACTTAGGTCATAATCCTTGATAAGTTCTAACCATCTTCTCTGCCTCATGTTCAATTCTTTCTGTGTGAAAATATACTTCAAACTTTTGTGGTCAGTGAACACTTCACATCTTTTACCCATTAGGTAGGGTCTCCAAGTTTTTAGGGCATGAACTACTGAGGCTAACTCGAGATCATGAGTGGGGTAATTTGTTTCATGCTTCTTGAGCTGTCTAGAGGCATAAGACGCCACTCTGCCTTCTTGCATCAGCACACTTTCCAGGCCTTGGCGTGAAGCATCACAGTAAACTTGGAATTCTTTCTCTAAATCAGGTAAACACAGAACTGGGGCTGAAACTAGTCGTTTCTTTAATTCCTGAAAACTGGCTTCGCACGCGTCAGTCCATTCAAATTTCTTCTCCTTCTTTAATAATTCTGTCAGTGCCTTGGCGATTTTGGAAAAGTTTTCTATAAACCTTCGGTAGTATCCTGCTAGACCAAGAAAACTTCGTAATTCTCCAACATTCTTTGGTGGTTCCCAATTGGTTACAGCTGAGACCTTTTCAGGATCCACTGCTATACCCTCCTTGGATACTATGTGTCCTAGAAATGCGACTTGTTCCAACCAAAATTCACACTTGCTGAATTTGGCATATAACTTATGTTCACGTAGTCTCTGTAATACTAGGCGCAAATGCTCTTCATGATCTTTGTGACTCTCGGAGTAGATCAGAATGTCATCTATGAACACTACCATGAACTTGTCCAGAAAATCCATGAACACTTTATTCATCATATTCATGAAATAAGCTGGAGCATTGGTTAATCCAAATGGCATTACTGTATATACTCATAAGAGCCATATCTTGTAACAAACGCTGTTTTTGGTATATCCATCTCTCTAACTTTCATTTGGAGATATCCTGATCGAAGATCGATCTTGGAAAACACACATGCACCTTTCAATTGATCAAATAATTCATTTATCTTGGGTAACAGATACTTGTTCTTGATGGTGTGTTCATTTATATCTCTGTAGTCCGTGACTAATCTCTGGATTTGATCCTTCTTTTTGACAGAAAGAACTGGCGCTCCCCAGGGCGAAGAACTTGGACGGATAAATCCTTTCAAAAGGTGTTCCTCCAGTTGCTTCTTGAGTTCTTTTAGTTCATCGACGGCCATTGGGTAAGGTCTCTTGGCTATTGGTCCGGTACCCGGTTTTAGTTCAATGAGAAATTCCACATCTCTATCAGGTGGCATTCCCGGTAATTCTTCTGGGAATACATCTGGGTACTCTTGGACAATCAGCACATCACCAAGGCTAACCCCCTTAAGAGAATTTAGCCTAACTTTCTTAAGTTCGAAAGTTGATCTGAATTTAATCTTTTGTTTTTCTGGGGTGGTGAGGGTGATAGCTCTGTTTGCACAGTCTATGATTCCTTCAAAACGGGTCATCCAATCCATTCCGATAATAACACCCAAACCTTGGGTTTCTAGAATGACTAAGTCTGCTGGAAAAAGATATTTTCCAATCCTTAATTCTAACTGCCTACAGCCTGAATTTACTATCATCTCACCCCTAGGTGAACTCACTCTAATAGGTTTTCCTAAGCTTTCGTCGGCTAGCCCATGTTTGTTTACAAAAGCTCTTGATATGAATGAATGCGATGCTCCAATATCAAATAAGACCAATGCTGGAAAAGAATTGAGCAGGAACTTACCAATCACAGCATCAGGTTTATCATGAACTTCTTCCACGTTGAGGTGATTTACTTGTCCCTTCTGGAAAGGATTGGGCTTGGAATTTTCATCGGCCTTTCTCTCTGGGCAATCAGTAGCATAGTGTCCCGTCTTCTTGCACTTGAAGCAAGTCACATTAGACAAGTCCTTCTTCCCTTCAGTGTTAGGACGAGGATTTCCATTTCCATGATTATGGCCATGGTGATGGTTTCCCTTGAACCCACCATTATTTCCTTTATACCCTCCATTGTGGTTATGGCCATGATACTTTTGGCCACTACCATTGTGGGAGTAGTTCCAGGGTTTATGGCCACTGACTTCTGAGGTGTGTGGTTTCTTGTGAGCCACTTCAGTGTTACCCTTACTTGCACCAAACTTCCTCTTCGTATTCTCTTCTTTTCTGATGTTATTGTCCAGGGTGATTGCCTAATCTAGCAGAATCTGATAGTTAGGAGCATATGCCACAGACAGAGGTATCTTTAGTTCTCCCCGAAGTCCATTTAGGAATTTGTCCTTCCTTTTTGCATCAGTGTCGATGTCTTCTGGTGCGTACCTTGATAGCGTACAGAAGTCATCTATATACTCCTTCAGAGTTCTACCTCCCTGTCTCAAGCTACGAAACTCCTCCTTCTTCCGGTTCATTATGCCAGAGGAGATGTGAGCATTGCGGAAACCATCCTTGAACGCATCCCAAGTCATGCCATCCAAGGGATGGGTCACTTGATAGGTTTCCCACCACATGGCAGCAGGTCCTTCCAATAGGTGAGCAGTGAACCTCACCTTTTCTGCCTCAGAACACTCACAGGTTACTAAGTCCTTGTTGACGGAACGGAGCCAGTCATCCGCCACTATGGGTTCAGTAGCAGAGGAGAACTTATTAGGTCTAAGCCTGAGAAATCTTGCAAGTCTGTCCACCGGAGGTGGGGGTGGTGGTGGATGGTTGTTATTGTTGTTGTTGTTGTTGGTTGCTGCAATGAACTGGGTCATCATGGTCATCAGTTGGGCTTGAGCTGCCATCAGCTGTTGCATAGTTTCGCTGTTGTCGGGATCACGACGTGGAGGCATCTGTGGGGTTTTTGCATGGATGAGTAAAAGATAGATAGATCTATAAGGAGAAACCTTTCCCATGCACAAAACAAACCAGTCAAGCACACCATCAATCAACACACCACTCATAAAACAATCAGCAAATAGTTCAAAACCTTTGGTTTTAGGAAAACGATATGAAAGTTTGGAAAACAACTCGCGAGGTTCCGAAGATACAAGGGAAGGTACTGCCTTACCACAAGTTGGTAGGTCAATACAAGATCAAGACATTGTGGTGTATGATAAATGGTAGTCTCACTAACTAACTACTCGACCATATCCTCTTCCTCCTCTTCAAGTTCCTGTATCTCGATTCCTTCATTGGCGAGTACATCCTTGAGTTCCTTTACTTCTTTCTCCAGAGCAAGATTCTTTTCTTGCAGCTCTCTCTTCTCAGTACGAAGCCTTTTTATCAAGTCACTATCAGCCTCGAACTCGACTTCATTGCTCTCGAGTTCTGCCTTTTGTTCCCTGATGATCTTGTTCTTCTCTTGAACTCTTTTCTCTTGTCTCCTGTACTTCTCCTCTTGTGCAGCGAATCTCTCTTCCTGTGCCTTAGTTACTTCCTCCTGAACCTTGACCTTCTCTTCGTTCTCCTTAAGTAAGGCACATAACTCATCGTTCTTCAGGAGCTCGGTGCGTCGATCTTCATATAGTTCGGTGACAAGGATTTCCAGCTCCTGGAAATAAAGGCTAAGGGGTTTTGCCTTGCCTCTTTCTCCGACATCATACAGGTAAGGTTCTCCATCTTCGTTTCTTCTTCCAAAGAAAATGGAGTAGTGGCCCCTCAACTCTAGGCTGTAGCGTCCGCAGAGGCGCCCAATCAAATCTTGCATGACTAGATTGAGCCCTTTGTCTTTGGAGTCACTAACCATTTTGATCTCTAGTGGGGGCTCCTCTCCACGTCCTGGTTGTGTTGCTTTTATTCCCCAGCAACCCTCTTTGTTAAACTTCTTCAGAATGAAGCCCTTTATTTGGGGTAGTGGAAACCATATCTTCTCGCCGATGTCGAGGAGGTAACAGCCAAAACGGGTGTTCTCGAAGTCCTCCGCAGTGGTGAAGTGAAAGCTCGTCATCCTTTAAGTAGGAAGGAAGGGAAATTATAACAAGAATTGCATAAGATAAGGAAGTACTGGTTATGGAGTGTATTATTACTTTTAGGGGGAATACTAAGTCAAAATCCTAAGGTGATCAACATGTATTAACAACTCTTCGTAAATTGGATTTTTCACTATAGTGAGAGAGACAGACACCCGACCAACCACTTATATTGTGGAACATGTCTCATGTACGTGGACATGTAAAGTTTGTCCCGGGCCGCTTCATCCCACCATGCCGTTAGAATCCAACATACTTCAAAGATGGTAACATTATGACCAAAAAGGGCTTAACCAATCCTAGGGGCTCGAACCTACAGGCAACACTTTGCTCTGATACCATTTTGTAGCACCCCAACTTTTATTAAAGTTGGAACACCTGTGTTATGTGCAAGTCCCTGGATCACTGGCAGCACCACAGTACAAAATATAAAGTATCATTGCATAAGTATTAAATTACTACAACGAGATCCAAAAATAATAGCCAAAATGGCTTTATTACAAATTGCATAGCCATGAAGGCTAGCTAAAGTTCAGAGTTCACAGCGAAAGCAAAAATAACATTGAGCCTCATCTTCAAGCATGCGCCACAGGTAGTCATGTTGGGTGTAGACTCGAGCCAATCATTCAGCATCAGAAATTCCTGCACATTGGAATATGCAGCCCCCGAAGGAGGTCAATACAATGATGTATTGGCAAGTGACTATGGTGGATAAATATACTGGCAAGTCTAACATCTATATGCATATTTGGCTTGGTGGAGTTGAAGGCTATTTGCAGAAAGCAAGTTTTCTCCTATCATTTTATAAAACACTTTTATTTCTCGAAGACTTGGCACCGAGGGACAAGGCCCAGGTGCACTAACAATTCTTTCCTTAGTCAAAATTTTACTTTATGAAAACAGTGTTGAGATTCTTCTGCCCATCCTTGTCCAGTTGCTCGAAATAGTCCATTTCCGAGGACACGGCTGAGATCTCAGATTGTCGACTCTGCAGAGGTTGTGCACTTTCACCTTTAGACTCAATTTGTCCGGGAAATCCTATACACGCGGAGTGTATTATGGAAAGGAGAGAATTGAGACAAGAACTTTCAGAAGAAGAATGCAACCATACTAGCAAGACCCGTTCCACCTATCATCTCTACATCTGCTTGTCAAGCTGACAGGTTGCACTCTCACAACTTAATCGTTCTAGACAGAGCCCATTGTCAAAAGGCTGCACGGGAAGCTTCTAAACTTGGAGGGACTTGGAAATCTCTTCGTTCCTGGGTGGCCATCCACAAGTGTACTTCTGGGTAACAACCACCATACTCATGGCCCTAAGTAGAATAGACATTCATCCTAGGCGAAGACAACCACAAGCATAGTCCCAAAAGCCACTCAACATAAACCATATCAACCAATTCCACCCAGATGTGTATTTTAGAATTTTTAACACTTAGAAACATTTCCATAACATGGCAACATTTTTATAGCATGGCTAAGCAACTAATAAAATCTTTTCATGGCTGTTTAGGGAAAAGGGTGGCTACACACTACTAGGATATTTGTAAAATACCAACTAACTTAGCATTATAAAATAAATCAAAATCCCTATCATGCACACTACTCAAAACATACTACTTATGCATATAGAAAATATAGGATATTGTATGAATGTCACTTGCCTTGGTAACAGGAGGAACAAGCACAGCAGGAATAACAATCACAAGCAAGTCCTTCCTCTTCTTCACAATCTAGCACAAACAATGAATAACATAAATACCAACACCATATCATCACAGCACTAAACAAAATCATGTATGCATGAAAGATATGCTATGATGATTAGACACACTTATTAATAATTCTTATTTTCTGTCATTAATAAATGAATTATAGTGTCTAGGTATTTCTTATTTTATTTATTAAGTAATTTGAAATGATATAGTAAAACTTTGATTTCCATAATTACAACTTTTATTGTTTTTATGACATCTTTAATTTAGACATTTATTAATATTACTGGACAGAGGGAAATTATACAATCTTAAAACAATTACATTTATTTCTAAATAATTTTTATTATTTAAGTTATTATTTTAATGGCCGAAATACTCCTCTGATAATTATTCAATTTATAATTTGTCAAAGGGAAAAACAAATGATGTAGAATTAAACTACATGAACAGAGCTTTCCAATGACATAAAGTTTATTAAATTTGGACTTACAGATCAAAAGTTATGAATTTTGCAAGTTTTATCTATTTTTTGTTTTATTTATAAAATTTCTTGCGAAACAGAAATTAACTGGGCTACGTGGCGCAATCCTATTGGCCGGTACCGCTTCGGCGCGGATCGGCTGCGAGAGCCGTCCGATCTAAATTAAAATGGACGCGCGAGATCTAATCGATCCTAGATCTAACGGTCCACGATTCGTTGACCAAAAACGGGCGGCGCGGTCACCGGAGACGCGCGGTGCGCGGCGGAGCCATGCCCGGCGTTCGCGCCCGAGGAGTGCTACGATGCTAAGAGGAAAATGGAGCTCACCAGGAGATGCGCGACATCGTGGGGAGGGCGATGGCGCGGTGATGATGACCGGAGCGTCCTCGTCTTCCCGGAAGAGCTCGCCGGAGTTGCGCACGGCGTCGGTTTCTCTCGGTCGTGGACGGAGGCGGGGTTTCGCTGCAAAACACACGCTCCACTATGTCAACTCGATGCGCACGGCTCACAGGGAGCGAAGGGAGGTGGAAAGGGGGTCCGAGGTGGCCGGAGTTGCTCGGGCGGCGGAGTTCTTACCGACGGCGACGACGGGATGGCGCGAGCTCGTGCGGGCAGCCTATGGGCTCTCGGGAGGTGAGGTTTGGGGCAATCGGACGAGAGCGAGGAGGGCTATTAGTAGGGGGAGGAGGCGAGGTAAGGGGAGCAGTAAATCGCTCGTAATCGTGCGAATCAAATCTGCCGTTTCCTGTCGGGGTCGGGGCGTGATTTGGGGAAGAACGTTGGCGCGGGGGTGATGACAGGTGGGTCCCACCTGTCAGCGTCTGCTGGCGGGCGCGCGGGGCGCTGGGCCGCTGGCGGGCTGCTCGGCTACGCGCGCGCAGTAGATAGTTACGGGCCACGGCCGAGTTGTTCCGAAATTCAATTATTTTTATTTAAATCCTTTTCTGTTTTTAAATACTGATTTCAAATATGATTTTTAAACTTATTCAAAATATTTCAGAAAAATTCATAAAAATATGTTTTGGAAAGGTTATTAAAAATGGAACTTTTTAACATTATTCTTGCCCATATATATTTTGGTAAAATTTTATTTATTAAAGGAGTTTTAAATAAACACTTTATGAAATTTGTAGATTATTTATATTTAAAATTTGAAGTTTTATTTAATATTTTTGGTGATGTATTCTTATGCTCATGATGCATGATGCTTGAATGCAAGTTTTAAATTTTTGCAAAATTTGGGATGTTACATCGGGGGAGAGGGGAAATGGGACCGGGAGCTCACAGTGAGGGTGTCGGTAGAGTCGCGCTTGCCGGAGAAGACCGGAGAGGAGGGAATTGGAGGCGGCGTCCCGCCGGCCGTGGGGAGGAAGTGGAAGAGGGCGTCACCCGTAGAGGCTCCCGGTTCAAACGTCTCGGAGGAGGAGGTCGGCGATGAAGCGGTGCATCTTCTGGCCTCCCCTCGGTCCTTCGACGGCGCCCGAGCAACCGCGCCACGTGAGGTGTTCTCCGGTGAACTTTTCCGGTGGGGAAAAAGAATAACAGAGGCTGGAGATGGGGAAGAAGGGGGGCGGCGGCGGCTGTGTGGGGGAGGAGGAAGGAGGGGTGCGGCTAGGGTTTGGACAGAGAGAGAGGGAGAGGCTAAGTAGAGGGGAGGAGTGGGTGGAGGTGCACATGGTGGGGATCATGGTCGCTTTTCTCCTTTGCTCTGTGTACGGGGAAGAAAGGGACAGGGGTGGTGGGCTGGGCTAGAAGAAGAGGGAGATGGGCCAGGAGAGAGAGAAAGGCCCAGGTAGTTTTTATTTGTTTTCTTGCTGTTTTATTATTTTCTTCTTTATTATTTTCCTGTTTTTATGTTTTAAAACAAAATAGAGGAAGACAAAGCTATAAAGACTTTTGGAAAATAATTATAGTTTCCAAAAATACACAATTTCATATTTTAGTTTGATTATTTGAAAAGAAATTTAAATATCACATTTAAATTAATTGGATTTGCAATTAGATTTAAAAGTAGAAAGAATTTAAATACAGTTAAATATAAATGCAATAATTTTAAATTAAGATTCACAAATGCAAATGATCCATGATGATGCCATGTTGATGCAAAAATAAAAACAAACAATTTCCTACTTGGGAAAAATCCCGGGGCGTTACAACAGACACCACTAACAAGGGATCGCGTCCCGCGATCCACGCCGAGACCAGAAAAGAGAGGGATAACTACCGAGTCTTCCGGTTTCGTGATGAAGTCCTCGACACCACTAACAAGGGATTGTTACTCCACCTGGAAATCCTCGAAACCACTAACAAGAGGAGTTGATCATGTCGATGAAGATTTGAGAAGATCGAACCCTAATAGGATAAAAGGCAAGAAATCGTCCACCCACACGTAGGATCCTAAAACTTTGAAAGTTTGGATAAGAAAAGAGACACCAAAAAAAGTAAGGTAAGAGGAGAAATAGAATAGAGGTAAGGAGTAAAAAGAAACCTATTGAGATATTTTTCAAAAAATAATTTTAGTCAAATAGTTTAGACATTCCAGAAACAACGACCGTTAGCGAGGTTATCCTACAGGCTTTTGCGGACCCGCTGCTTCGATAACCAATCGTATCGAAACAACAAGGAGATCGAAACCAAGACTCTGATACCACTTTGTGACGCCCTAAAATCGGTACTATGTAGATTTAAGCGATCCTGCCGAAATCCGCATAATAACGATTTTAGGTCGCCCACCAGACATAATGTGCACGCCGAAACATGCGCATTATGTGGGTGGAATTGTGATAACATTAAAACAGTTCCAATACATCCACAAATACAACAAAGATATATAAATACAACAACGACTCGAACGAGTCAAGATACAAATGATACAATACAAAGATATAAATGACAGCGAAAGCAAAAATAGTATCCGTCTAAGGATAAGATGCAAATTGGACTAAGAGTCCTGAAGATAAGCGATGGCGCCAAATCCCTGCCTAGCCAAGCCGGAGGGATTCCCAAGCTAACGTCGTCTCACTTCAAACCTGTTGACTGCACATAAAGCATAATCCAAAAGTGGGTCAGGGCACTCCCTGGCAAGCAAAACCGACTTGCCTACTTTCTACACCATCTACCAAAATATAGGGGAGGTGGACTTAGCGGCAGCAGCACTAGCAACCTAAAGAGACACGCTACAACTTCCGTCTAATTAGAGAGGGATAAGAGAGCGCATAAGTAAACAACTACTACTAACACCAATCATAACCCATTCTCGGATTAACCCCCTCAACCAAATATGAGGAAGCAATTCGGGAAACTCACACATTGAACAATTTTAGTTATCATTTATTGTGAAAGTAATTCTATATTACTAGTCAAATTAATTAACAATGATTAGGTTTAAGTTGTCTAGATCTTGTTAGCCAGCATTATCACCAAGTCGTCCATAACCGTGGACACGGCTCATCGATAAGATTATACCCTGCAGGGGTGCACTACTGGACCCATACTCGCATGATCAACCCAGTCAAAAACATTAGGGCCTTTCAACCCAACTCTTTTCCTTCACCGCAACAAGTCCAGGAGCCACGGGAGTTATGCTGGTCCCGGCCAAAAGGGTGCGGACTCCCGCAGGACACACCCCTCCGCACCAACTGGCCGCGCCCTATATGCATGTAACAAGGCACACCGCCAAAGTAAAATACAACACTATATCGATGCATATGAGACAAATGGAAAACCCGAACTAGGTGCGGCTCCCGGACAAGTCGAAGTTCCAGTCAAAGTCGAGGGGGGCTCCATTGGGCCTCCCACAAGTGGTTAGTGCGCTCAAAATTGGATCCGAGGACAAAATCTCAGTTCCTAGGTCGACACTTAGCAGAACAAAGCACCTCGCAAGGCCTTCCGCCGGGGCCTTATCATTTAATTATAATACCCCAAATATAATACAACATTTTATTAAGGTAGAATAATCTATCAAGCTAAGCATATGAAATAAACGACCAACAGAGGACTCGCACAACCAACTCTAAGCATGCGCTACGACACGTAAGGCTAACAGATAAACATTCAACAGGTGATGGGATGTGGGGATAAAGCTGTATAGGTTGCAGGATAAACATGTGATGGGATCGCAATAAAGAAATGAATACTAGGGTAGTAGAGATCAACGGCAGGAATGAAACACAATGTATAGGTAAACAAGAAAACTTTGCTTGCCTGGAATCCCGCATGGAAGTAGATCTTGTCGTTGCTCACACATCTCAACGTCTTATCCGCGAAGAAGCAACAAACACTGGAAGCGCAAAAGATACATTTTACAACTACGGCAAAAGATCCAGCATGATCATACGAGAATGATGCATGACATGGCAAGATGCATAACAAATGCATTTAATCCAAATTAAGCGGGAAAGCAATCCCGTCAATTAATATTTAGGTGCAAGTTATTTATTTACTCATCAATATTAAATGTTGATTAACATGGCAACACATGACATGCGTGATCTAATTAAATTAAATGGAATAGGGTAATAATTAATTAAAGCCCAACACATTCCATATTTATTTATTTAGGTGCAGTAAATAAATTAGACTAAGAAATTAAAATAACAGATGCAAAATGGCATACAAATGGCATATTAATATTCATTGCATTTTTCTGATAATAATACATATAAAGATTATTTTATTTGGAGTTATAAATTAAAAGTTATTAACATTTTAGTTTTAGGGGTGTTTCTGTAAATGTCAGGGACCTGTTGGTGAGGAAACAGTGCTGGGGAGGTGTTCTGGGTAGAAATCAGCAATTACAGGGGGCTCTGGGTAATTATCCCAGCGTCTTTGGGTTCTGGGACTTTTTTCACCGCAGGGGATCCCAATCCGCGCGGCTGACTTGCGGGACCCGATGCCACACTGGCGTGTGCGGGTGTGTGGGTGAAATGCGGGCTCGGTGGGTCACTGACGGGTTGGCCATATATGTCAGCGGGCAAACGCAAAAAACAAAAGGAGAGCTTTTCCTGGTCAACGCGCTCGCGGGGAGTCGATCTCGCGCACTCGCTGCGGTAACATAGGAACCCAACCACTGAGCTACAGATCGGATCGTGTTAGGATAGCCAAACCAGTGTAGCTAAACTACAGAAGCGAGCTTAACAGAATTTTTCGACACCAAAGTTCAGTCCTTTGAGGGACAGACGCCGGAAGCAACGACCACAGCGAGCGACTCCGGTGGCGACGACGCAGGGAGGACGTGATGGTGCGCATCATGGATGTGGAGAGGTGCAGGATGTGCACTCGCGGGCGGAGGCACAGGCACGGCATCAACAGCGAGCGTGCGTATAGCTCGGCTCGGCAGCCATGGCGGAAAACAGAGACGAAGGCGTGGACGAGGGCGACTACGCGGGATGGAGAAGAAGTCGGGGGAGAGGGGAAATGGGACCGGGAGCTCACAGTGAGGGTGTCGGTGGAGTTGCGCTTGCCGGAGAAGACCGGAGAGGAGGGAATTGGCGGCGGCGTCCCGTCGGCCGTGGGGACGAAGTGGAAGAGGGCGTCGCCCGTAGAGGCTCCCGGTTCAAACGTCTCGGAGGAGGAGGTCGGCGATGAAGCGGTGCATCTCCTGGCCTCCCCTCGGTCCTTCGACGGCGCCCGAGCAACCGCGCCACGTGAGGTGTTCTCCGGTGAACTTTTCCGGTGGGGAAAAAGAATAACAGAGGGTGGAGATGGGGAAGAAGGGGGCGGTGGCGGCTGAGAGGGGGAGGAGGTAGGAGGGGTGCGGCTAGGGTTTGGACAGAGAGAGAGGGAGAGGCTAAGTAGAGGGGAGGAGTGGTTGGAGGTGCACATGATGGGGATCATGGTCGCTTTTCTCCTCTGCTCTGTGTACGGGGAAGAAAGGGACAGGGGTGGTGGGCTGGGCTAGAAGAAGAGGGAGATGGGCGAGGAGAGAGAGAAAGGCCCAGGTAGTTTTTATTTGTTTTCTTGCTGTTTTATTATTTTCTTCTTTATTATTTTCCTGTTTTTATGTTTTAAAACAAAATAGAGGAAGACAAAGCTATAAATACTTTTTGAAAATAATTATAGTTTCCAAAAATACACAATTTCATATTTTAGTTTGATTATTTGAAAAGAAATTTAAATATCACATTTAAATTAATTGGATTTGCAATTAGATTTAAAAGTAGAAAGAATTTAAATGGAGTTAAATATAAATGCAATAATTTTGAATTAAGATTGACAAATGCAAATGATGCATGATGATGCCATGTTGATGCAAAAATAAAAACAAACAATTTCCTACTTGGGAAAAATCCCGGGGCGTTACAGCAGGCTCCGCTTGTGGGTCTGGGCCTGGCGGTGGGTTTGTGGGGCATGTCCCTTTGTCGAGCTCTTCGTCGGGCGGTTTTGGCTTTGGAGTGGTTGCACTCTTCTTGTAGAGGACTGGCTCTTCTCTTTCTACCACCATGACGATGCTGGCGATCTGTGGAGTGGCTGATATATACAGCTTCAGGTGCTCGCCTGTCTTTGGGGCAACCATGACTGGTGGGCTGGCCAAGCACCTCTTCAAGTCCTCAAAGCCTTTTTCTGCTTCAGGCGTCCACTTGAAAGTGCCAGAACTCTTCATGATCTTAAAGAAAGGCAGGACTCTCTCACCGAACTTGGAGATGAAGCGGCCCAAGCTGGCCATGCAGCCTGCTAGGCGTTGCATGTCCTTGAGCCGGCGAGGAGGTTGCATTTCCTCAATGGCCTTGATCTTGTGAGGATTCGCCTATATGCCTCGGTGGGACACGAGGAAACCTAGCAACTTGCCTGAAGGCACTCCGAAGACGCACTTGGCGGGGTTGAGCTTGATGTTTACCTTGCGCATGTTGGCGAAAGTCTCTTCAAGGTCCTGAGGAGAGTATCTCCCTCTCGAGACTTGACGGCGATGTCATCGACGTAGGCTTCTGCATTTATGCCCATTTGCTCGCCTAGGGCTATCCTCATGAGCCTCTAGAAGGTGGCGCCAGCGTTTTTCAGGCCGAAGGGCATGCAGAGATAGCAATACACACCACAAGGGGTGAGGAATGTCGTCTTCTCCTCGTGTTCCTTAGCCAGCTTGATCTGGTGATAACCAGAGAAGGCATCAAGAAAGCAGAGGAGGTCGCAGCCTGCCGTGGAGTCCACGATCTGGTCGATTCTTGGCATGGGATAAGGGTCCTTGGGGCAGGCCTTGTTGACATCAGTGTAATCGATGTAGAGGCGGCCTCCTCCGGCGGGTTTTGGGACAACCACGTTGTTGGAGAGCCAAGTGGGTTGCGCGAATTCGCGGACGACTTTTGCCGCTTTTAGCTTCTCGACCTCTTTGACGATGAATGCTTGCTTCTCAGGGGCTTGCTTTCTTGCCTTTTGCTTGACGGGGGTGCGTTTGGACATGTCTGACGGAGTTCAAGCGAACATGTCAGAGTTTGCCATGAGGAAGGCGACGAGCGTGCTTTCCTATTTGGGAGGTAGAGCAGCGCCAATGGTGACGCTAGCCCCCGAGCTACTGGAGCTCAGATAGATCTTCTTTGTGGCGGCTGGCTCCTGAGAGAACAACTGCTTCTTCTTCTTGGGCCTCTTGAGAGGTTCCATGTCCTCATCAGCAGGGAATTCCATGGCGGCCGCCTTGTAGGCTGTCTCGCCATCACGCGTAGCATCCAGGACATGTCCACGGCTGGTGATGGTGCCAGCGTTGCCGGGAATCTTGACCACGTTGTAGGCATGATGCGTGACGGCCATGAACTTCGCGAGGGCGGGGTAGCCGAGGATGGCGTTGTATGGCAGGCCGATGTGTGCCACATCAAAGTCGATGTGCTTAGCGCGGTAATTCTCCTCGTTGTCGAAGGTGACGGCAAGCCTGACCTGCCTCAAAGGCTCGATTGAGCTTCTGGTGACTCCCGTGAAGGGCCTAGAGGGCATGAGCCGCTTGTAGGGGCACTTGAAGCGCTTCGAATGCCTCGATTGAGATGACATTCAGGCCTGCACCGCCATCGATGAGCGTCTTGGAGACGGCGACGTTGTTGATGGTGGGGCTGCAGACTAGCGGGAGGGTTCCAACGGTCATGGTGGACTTGGGGTGGTCCTGTGTGTCGAAGTCGATGGTGTACTGCGACCACTTGAGGGGCCTGGAGTTCTCGATGCTGGGAAGGGCGGCGTTGAGCTGGCGAGCAAACTGCTTGAACAGGCTGTTTGATTTGGGCGCCTGTGCCGCACCGAGGATGCTGGCAATAGCGCCGCTTGGAGCTTGGTAGCCTCCATCTGCCTCGTCAGGGAGGTTGCCGTTCTTCTCAGCGGCGTTGGCCTGATTGCCTGATGGCTTCTGGTAGCCGCCCTTGCATCCGCTTCAGCGGTAGCCACGGCCTCGACCGCGGCTGTCGCTGCCCTCTGCTTGTTCGCGCTCCTTGCTCAGCCTCTTGAGGTCGAAGCAGGTCTCCGTAGAGTGGCCGCGCCTGTTGTGGTAGATGCAGAATGGACGATGGTCGTCCTTTCTCTCCAAGGCTCGGGGGAGTCCCTGCGGGTGCCCTTAGCTTCAGGCTCTGCCGCGAGGACCGCGGTGGCCTTGCGCTTGGGCTCCTCCTTCTTCGTCTGGCTCTTGGACCCCTCAACATGATCGTCCCCTCGCGAGGACATTTTGACGAAGAGGAGTCCCTCTTCAGCTCGAGCATCCTGCTGTTCGTGACGCCCTCGCGAAAGGCGGCGATGACTTGGGTGTCAGCGATGTTCGGGATCTTGTTGCGCACTTGGCTGAAGCGCTGGATGTACTTGCGGAGGGTCTCATCCTTCTTCTGCACCACATCGAGCAGGTCGTTGTGCGTGAGCGCGCTCATATGTCCCCTTGAAGTTGAAGATGAACTGCTTGCGGAGCTCCTCCCAAGAGTTCACAGAGTCCTCAGGGCGGTTCAGGAGCCACGACAGCGCAGAGCGCGTGGGAGAACCAGTTGGCCATGACCTTGTCGTCTCCGCCTTCCGCCTGGATGGAGGTGGTGTAGAGCTACAGGAACTCGGTGGGGTTGCTGGAACTGTCGTAGCCCTTGGGTAGAGCCGGCCTGAACTTCGGAGGCCAGACCACACGGCGCAGGGAGCGGATGAATGCCATGCAGCCCGTGGCGTACGTGGCGACTCCGTTCTGCAGCATGCTGCGGTTCTGCTGGCCCGCTTGGCCAATTTCTTCCACGAGACGGTTCTGGCGGTTGCGGTGGAGATCCATCCCCACGTGCGTATCTGGCGCGGTGCGCTGCCCGATCAGGCAGTCGTGAGGCGAGGACGCGTGGGAGGCAACCCTCTGCGTCGCATCCGGCGCGGGCCATGGAGGAGGCGGAGGCGCGTCTGGTGCAGCCATGCTGCGAGGGAGTGGGACACGATGGACTGCGACGGAGCGGGGTGAGTCGTGGCGATGCCGACGAGGTGGTTGAGGCGCTCCAGCCATTGCTCGTGGGCCTCAACGGTAGGCTGGTAGCAAAGAAGTTCTTGTGCCATGAGTAGGGCGGTGTGTGGTGCGGGGTCCGTCCTTCCTTGGGCGGAGCCGCTCGGGCGCAACGTCGAGTGCGAGGACTGCACGTCCTCTTGATGCTCGGCGTCTTGCTCGGGCTCCTCCACGTGAGAGCCGGAGTTGGCGCGCTCCTCACGGCGGGGACATCCCCGTCGTTCGCGCGCGGCGGTGGCGCCGGGCTCGGCGCGAGCTCCTTCCGACGCGCGCTTGTCGGCGCGGGCGGCGCGAGTAGCGCGGGTGTCCACCATGGCGCGAAGGCGGCTCGAAGGTCGTTGATGCGCCTCAATCCCCTACCTGGTGCGTCAAATGTTGGAGAGTAACTCTCATGGAACAGGGATACTCACACCCTGAAGAGTAGTTCGAAAGGGGATTGAACACGGAGGTTAAACAACCAGGCACGACGACGGTGCTCGCCCAGCCTGGAGAGGGACAACCACGACAGAAATGGACACCGGCCCGTACCCAGGTTCACGGCCTTTACGAGGAGGTAACACCGCTACTCCTGCTTGTCTGTATTGCACTGCTAAGCCTACAGTACAACGAGCTTGCCGAGGGCTCTCTTGAGGCAGTTTTGTGCTTGGAGAGAGACACAATGTTTGTTTTCCTCCTCTAGCTGATGGCTATCCTACTTGCTCGGTTAGGGTTACAATTGTTTAGCAAGCAATTGGACGATCCCCTCTCTACGGTGTAGCTCTTGCTCCTTTTATAAGCGCCACAAGCACCTTCCTTGCGTAGTGCGCCCAAGGTGGGCTCCCACACGGCAGTGGCACGGGGAGATAGAGTCCACCACCGCTGAAACCTCCATGGACACGGTCCATCCGCGATAAAGTTGGGCGCGGTGGCCGACAGGCAGCAGACCGTGTAGAACGGCTCGCAGGGGTTGCAGTGATCGTGGTGGAGCCCGCGATGACGATCTTCTTGGAGCGTTGCGCCGTCCAGCAACTTTATCACCAGAGAGGAAAGTCCCAGCTGTCCTGGTGCGAGCGGCGCAACATTGTTGACTCCTTTATCACCAGAATGGCAACTGGAGTGCTTGCTTGGTCGCGAAGTGTCTCCACAGGGCAGTGGAGGCCTGTGGAGAGGTTTCCGTTGACTTTTCTCTAGGCGAAATGTGCCTTGGGAACTCTCTTGAAGCGTGCGGTCCTCTTCAGGCCCTGGCTTCCTCTTCAGGACCTCGAGGGGAGTTGCCTCTCGAGGGTCTCTCCAAGCGGTGGCTTGGTCCTTAGTTGTTTCGTCTGACCTTTCATCGTGCAAAGCCTGAGAAGAGTGGGCTCTGCACACCCCAGTCCTCACTAGGCCGACAATTATATTGTTGTGCTTGAATCTTAAATCATCTTTAATATCTACTTTGCATAGTTGATTGCTATCTAGTACTATATCATTGAAAGCTTTGCTTGCTTCACCTACTTGTTTATTAATTACTCAGTTTGATATCAATATAAACTACAGCCTTATACATTTGATCTGATTTTACATGCCTTACATTATTACGTGATCAATATTGTGTTTAAGCATGTCACTTCAGAAACTATTTTTCTTTTATCGTTCTTGCCTACTCGGGACGAGTAGAACTAAGCTTTGGGATGTTGATACGTCTCCAACGTATCCATAATTTCTTATGTTCTGTGCTATGTTATATCATGTTTTTACATGTTTTATATGCATTTTATATAGTTTTATGCATTTTCTAGGTCTAACCTATTAACAAGATGCCAAAGTTTGAGTTCCCTGTTTTCTGTTGTTTTTGCTTTCATAAAAGTACTTAAGGAAATATTCTAGGAATGGGAAATAAAAGTCCTGGAATTATTTTTGGAAAAGGAACGTTCCAGAGCACCAAAGACGAGACGGAGAAGAGCCACGAGGAGGCCATATCACCCCGTGGCGCGACACCCTTCCTGGCCACGCTAAGAGGTAGTGTGGGCCCCTCGGGCACCTACCGACATCGCCCTTTCTCCCATAAATACCTCCTCACCTAAAAACGCACAGACGGTGTTGAGTTTTTCCTCCGTGGGTCCCGAGCCACCGGCGTCGTCAGCACCAATTCGGGAGAGATCATAACTGCTCCCTGGCACCCTGCCGAGAGTGGGAATCATCCCCGGAGGCCTCTAAGTCGCCATGACCGCCTCCGGACTGATGCGTAAGAAATATACCCTTGGACTACGGGTCCATAGCAGTAGCTAGATGGTTGTCTTCTCCTCTTATGCTATCATGTTTAGATCTTGTGAGCTGCCTATCATGATCAAGATCATCTTTATGTAATTCTCTGTTGTGTTTGCTGGGATCAACAACTCTTTTCTGGCGCCATTGATACCTCGGGGGAATTCTCATCTCCTACTGGTTCGATAACCTTGGTTTCATAACAGGGGGAAATTTGCTGCTGCAGTACATCACACCTTCCTCTTGGGGTCTCCCAACAACACACCCACCATGTGCATCAGGAGTTCAAATGATTCATTACATTTTAATACTAAATACTGCACAAAGTATTTGTTTTGGAAAATGAAGCCAATATATTCCATTTCATTCCAAACACCAATGTCAAGTGAAATACTATTTTACTAGAACCAAAGAATGATTTTTGTTTGAAAAAGAAGTTAAGGTGACTTATTTTCATTTGTAATATTTTTATAAACTTTATTTAGCCACACATAAGTTTATTAAAGCCATATTTTCAAATTTGGTAAAAGGTGCTAAATTTGTAGTAAAACAATATATCAAAATTATGTTTTTGAAAATTGTTAAAAACATACCCATGAATGGTTTAACACAAAGATTTGATTTATAGGAATTTATAGAAATTTATTTGGCTTAATTTGAACCTCTAAATCAAAAGATATGAGCAAAATACAAAAACGGAAAAATACATATCGGGATTACATCATCGATGACGCCATTGTCCCTAACCTCCAGACGAAAATCTCGCCCGAAAATCATCTCCGATTTCGTCCAAAATCGGTGCGATTGTTGCGGGATTCGCTCCCTCCTCTTCCCCCATATAAACCTCCATCCCGCCGCCATCATTTCCCGCTCCCCCCCCCCCCTCCAAAAATCGCCGCCAGGATGTGGATTGTTCTCGCCGGATTTTTCTTCAAATCCGGTGAGATGAGATCGTGCCCTTCCCCGAGACCTTGCCACACCGTTCCCCTACGTTTGTGCGCATCTCCTCACCCCCTTCCTGTTTCTTTTCCGCCGCCGTTCATCGAGGACGAACTCAACCGAATCTTCGCCGGTGTAAGGAGCGCTCCGGTGGTGCATCGCTGCCGTTCGGAGAAGCAATCGGCGCCGCCACCGCTCCCACCGTCTTCATCACGACCTTCCGCATCCCGTCCTGGTCTCCCCGAAGCCCCATTGATACGTCACCAACGTATCCATAATTTTTTATGTTCCATGCTATGTTATACCATGTCATTACATGGTTTATATGCATTTTATATAGTTTTATGCATTTTCTGGGACTAACCTATTAACAAGATGCCAAAGTGCCCATGACCTGTTTTCTGCTGTTTTTAGTTTCAGAAAAGTACTTAAGGAAATATTCTCGGAATTGAAAATAAAACATCCTGGAATTATTTTTGGAAAAGGAACGTTTCAGAACCCCGAAGACGAGACGGAGAAGAGCCACGAGGCGGCCACACGACCACGTGGCGCGGGTCCCCTTCTGGCCGCGCCAGGAGGTGCTGTTGGCCCCTCGGGCGCCCACCGACATCGCCCTTTCGCCAATAAATACCTCCTGACCTAAAAACGATCGCACGATGTTCGATATTTCCTCCACGGGTCCAGAGCGCCGACGCCATCAAAGACAAGATTCGGGGGAGAGAAGTCTCTGTTCCGGCACCCTGCCACGACGGGGAATTGCCCCCAGAGCCATCTCCGTCGACTCAACCACCATCTCCATTGCCGTTGCTGACTCCTATGATGAGGAGTGAGTAGTTCTCCCCCGGGGCTGCGAGATCTACGAAAGCCATGTGGTTTATCTCTTTCTCCAATGATGTGAGATTTTATGTGATCATGAGCTTTGTAATCTGGTTGAATATGTGATACTACTCTTTATATATTATGCACTCTAGAGGTTACTTTAATATGAACTCTGGGGTTATTCACGGTTGTAATGGTGACAGTGTGTGCACCGTGTGTGATTCCATTTATGACATTGTTGGTGTTAGTTTACTCTGACTTTGAGGGTGCTCTTGTAGCCCTACACAATGAATGGTGTTTGTTATCCAACATGAGAGTGTTTCAGAGTAGTTTTATTTATTTAACTTTGATGTCGTTGTTGAGAATGTCCAATGGTGAAAGTAGGATCCCTAGGCCTTGTTTCTAAGCATTAAAACACCGTTTCCAACAAGTTCGGCTACATGTTTGATTGCTGCCATTTTTATTACAGATTTCAATTACTACTTATAATCATCTATATTACTTTTATTTCACTATCTCTTCGCATGACTAGTGCACCTATACATATGACAAGTGTATTGGATGTGTTGGGGACACAAGAGACTTCTTGTATCTTAATTGCAGGGTTGCTTGAGAGGAATATCTTTGACCTCTACCTCCCTAAGTTCGATATACCTTGGGTAATTCACTTAAGGGAGACTTGCTGCTGTTCTACAAACCTCTGCTCTTGGAGGCCCAACACTGTCTAAAAGAATAGAAGCGTGCGTAGACATAAAGCTATTTTCTGGCGCCGTTTCCGGGGAGGTGAGCGCTTGAAGTTATCTCCTTTAGATTCTGCCGTTATTACTTTTTGTTTCTTGTTTTTATTTTCACTAGTTCGGCGAATAGAAAATTACAACAAAAATTAGAGATCTTTATGAAATTTATATTGCATTAGGACATGATAATTTTGAAGAGAAAATTAAAAAACCTATGGAAGTTATTTGCATAATAGTGGTAGTAATGTTATTAGTATAAATTCTTTGGACACTATTATTGCTAAGGCCATGAAAAAACCTAAGCTTGGGGTAGCTAGTTAAAACAAAAATATTCTTTTTTGCTCCTCAGCTTTGGAGGAATTATTTAGACTTGATAATGCTTTACCTCCAATATGTAATAATTTTGATGATGCTTGTGATATTCTAAAGCCACCTGAAGAAATAGTGCCATTTAAAATACATTTGAAAATTATTGAACGTGTTATGAATAACCGCTATGGAGGGGATGGAACTGTCCATTCTGGTGATCATTTGCTATTTTTACATGAATTATGCGAGTTGTTCAAGTTGCAGGTATTTCAATGGACAAAGTTAAGAAGAAATTATTTTCTATATCACTTGGTGGAAGAGCTGCAAGTTGGTATAAATTGTTGAAGAATCAGCACTCTCTTGAATAAGAGGAGGTTGTATCTCTCTTTTATTCTAAATTTCATCCCTCAAGTGAGCTTCACCAAGATCGTAATTCTATATATAATTTCTGGACTCTTGATAGAGAAAGCATTGCTCAAGCATGGGGCATGCTGAAAACATTAATACTCAAATGTCCTAACCATGAGCTTCCTGATAATATAATTGTTAATAATTTTTATGCAAGGCTTTAAGGACATTGCAAGGATTATCTAGATGCCTGTTCGGATGGCTCTTTCACAAGTAAGAAGGTTGAAGCTAGATGGGATATCCTTGAAACAATTCGAAACAATGCTGAAGATTGGGAAATGACAGAGGTAAAGAATCAAGTATTAACTATGAATATGATTGCATTAAGTCTTGTGTTGAAACTGCTAGATTTCAAGAGCTTAGTGCTCAATATGGTCTTGATTCTCATATTATTGTTGATTATATTAGAACCTTTGCTTCTCATATTAATATTCCTCAAGAAAATTGGGATGTGTATCATGAACCTTTCAAAGACACTTGCATGGAAAATGAAATTGTTGTTAATGATTGTGATAAACATGCTCAAACTTCTGATAGTACTATTTGCTATAAGCATGTTAATTTTTGTGGAATGCATAGACCTTGTGGAATTAATCAAATTGAAGATGAATATTGTATCCATCTTAGGAATGAAAATACTAGATGTTGGTATAAAGTTTTAAGAGATCTTGGTAACACGATTTGTGCCACCTATCCTTTTATTTGTGAACTTTGCTATGAAAAAGATAATTTCGATTTTCAATGCTTAGGTTCTAATAAAGATATGGCAAGAGACTTTGGTGATAACATGATCACTCCTAATCAATATGATGAACTTACATTACTTTTGGGGTGTGAAGAGATATCAAGAAAAACTTCTTTGTTAAATATGAGTGATATTGATATGAATGATTTGTTGCATGGATGTTATTTCTATTGTGTTATTAATTGCCATGCTAACACCTACATACAAAATATTATAAAGGATGACACTTTACCAAAGTATGACAGGACTAATCTGTGTTTTCATCTTATTAATGAAAGAAAGGAATTCTCCCAAGTTTCTTCCATTGTCTCTAATAGTAAACCAGGTTATGTGGAGAAGCTTCCTTTCAAGCCTCTCCCTCCAAAATAGGAAAAGAAGAAGAAAAATGGCAAGAGGAAGAAGAAGAAGAGGAGTAAAAGGAGAGAGGAAACGGTATCTTCTCCCAAACTTGTTGCTCCTGTTACAATTAATACTTGTAATTCTGAATTCGATGACTCTGAACTTGTTGATGTACCTATGCCTGTTATTTATATTAGTGATAATGATTGGGAAAAGCACACCTCTTTTGATATTAAAGATCTTTGGGATAATAATTCTAAAAATGATGATGTTAATAATTGATGCACAATTAATACTATTCATGTTCCTTCCCATGATGATATAGAGAGCTTTGAGCTCGGGGATGAGGTGTTTGAAAATCCTTTTGCTACTAATGATTTATAATTTATACACCCACTTCTAGTAAAAATGATAACATGTTTGCAAATGAACACACTTTGGAGAATAATTATTCTATTGCTTATGATGATACTATGCCTCCGGCCTTTGATAACTATAAAGAATACTATGACATGAGTTATAATTACAATTATCCTTTTGAAACTTGTCGTAATTATCTAGGAATTACTCAAACCAATCCCTTTAATATACAACTTGTCTATCATGTTGAAGTTCTTTATGATGATCCTACTCCCTTGATTATTAATGAGAAGAACTTTTCTTATTAGGGGGATAATGATACTGTCGGAGAGTGACTCCCACGGAACAGGGACAGTCACACCCTGAAGAGTAGTTCGAAGGGGGGTTGAACACGGAGGTCAAACAACCCTCGAGAGGCACGACAAAAGTGCTCGCCGGGCCTGGAGAGGGACAACACGACAGAGATGAACACCAGCCCATACCTAGGTTCACGGCCTTTAGGAGGAGGTAACGCCGCCAATCCTGCTTGTCTGTATTGCACTGCGAGGGGTATAGTACAATGAGCTTGCCGAGGGCTCTCTTGAGAAAGCTATGGTCTTCTTCCTCCTCGAGCAGTTCGCTATCATATGCGCTTGGATAGGGTTTCAAGGGTTCTGAATGCGATTCGCTGATCCTTTACTACGGTGGAGCTCCTACACCTTTTATAGGCACCTCGGGCCTCATCCTTGCTCCGTACGCAGAGGGTGGGTTCCCACAGGGCAGTGGGGCGAAGGAGAGGGAGTCCACCGCCACGGAGATGTCTGTGGACATGGTCCATCCGTGCTTAAGTTGGGAGCGGTGGCCGACAAACTACAGACTACGCAGAACGGCTCGCAGGCGTTGTAGGGGTCGTGGCGGAGCCCAGGATGACGATCTTCTTGGAGCGTTGCGCCGTCCAGCCGCTTTATCACCATAGAGGAAAGTACTAGCTGTCCTGGAGCGGGCGGCGCAGCTTTTTTGACTCCTTTATCACCAGAATGGCAACTGTGGTGCTCACGTCACTCTACAGCTGCTGAAGAGGCCATGTGCGCCCTGCAGCGGTTGGTTAGCCATGAAAGATCTCCACAGGGCCGCTGTGGCCTGTGGAGGGGTTTCTATTGACTTCTCTCCAGGTGAGTTGAGCCATAGGGAGTCTCTTGAAGCGCGGGTTCCTCTTCAGGCCCTAGCTTCCGCTTCAGGACCTCAGGAGGAAATGCCTCTTGAGGGTCTCTTCAAGCGGTGTCTTGGTCCTTAGTCGTTTTGTTGAATCTGTCGCGTGCGAGGCCTGTGGAGAGTGGGTTGTGCACAACCTGATCCTCACTGGGCCGACATTAGACCACGGGCCCGCGATGGGCGCGGCTGAGCCCATGGACACAGTCGAAGCATCGTGGACCCAAAGTGTCCTGCCTGCCCGAGCCATGCGTCACTCATATGAGTAACGACCGCGCACGATCTGGGGCGTGCGTCGTGGGGGCCCCCACCACGCCCCGGTAACTGCTCCTCGACGGGACATAAAGCCTGCACGCCACGGCTGGGAGCCGTTACTGCTCACCAATCTTCTCGCAGAAGCCTCGTTCATCTCGAGCTCTCCGCTTCCGCTCTCCGACGCACTCGTCTCCTTCTTCCTCCAGTTTCCTCCGCTGCCGCACTCAGCTCCTTTCCGGCGATGAGTCCCACCAAGAACAAGGGCAAGGCGTCCGCGACATCCTCTTCGCAGGCGGCGCCTTCCGCGGTTGCCAACGGTGCGGCATTGTTGGGGGGTGCGCGTCCAGAACACGGCCCTCGAGAAGGTCTGCTTCGTGGTGGCGGACTGCACCAACGAGCACAGCCTACCGCGCTCCGGGCTGCGGCGCACGGGAAACGCCCGTGGGGGTTTTTCCCCATCTTCCAGCACTACGTTACTGTAGGGCTGGTGTCGCCGTTTTCTCCATTCCTGGAGGCGGTGCTGGCATTCTACCAGATTCAGCTGCTGCACCTCCAACCAAACTCCGTCCTCATCCTCGCCATCTTTGCCTACCTCTGCGAGGCGTACCTGGGCGTGGTGCCCACGGTGGGCCTCTTCCGATGCTTCTACGCGCTCCGGAAGACGGTGAAGAATGAGTGCTCCGGGTGCGTATCCTTTCGCATCATGGACGGCATGGGGAGTGTATATCCCCATGACGTGGAACAAGAACAAGGCCATCACTGCGGTGACAAAGAAGGTGGACGACTTCCGCCAGCGGTGGTTCTACGTCGGGGTGGAAAAGGCCAGCGCCTTCCTCGAGGTCCTTGACGCGCCACCCGTGAAGAACTCGCACTGGGGCAAGGCCCCCTTCAGCATCGCGGACAACGCGATCTTGTCGGGCCGCCTGAGCTACCTCCGGGAGGAGGGCCTCACGGGGCAGATCATCGTGGCGGACTTCGTGACGCGCCGCATTGCTCCTCTCCAGGTGCACACGACGCCGATGTGGATGTACTCCGGCCCCCGGGACAAGTTGCCGCTCCACCGTGAGGACAATGACAAGGATGCAGTTGAATGCGTTATGTCTGCGCTCTTCATCAACCCGGTGGTGCCTGCCATGGAGGCACTCCCACTCACGCTACGGCCCCTGGACCAGCTCAATATGACCGAGCACCTGGCTATCCTGGAAGGGATGCCCTCGTTCACCCCGTCAGGTCCGGTGGGGAAGGAGGTGTCTGTGCCGGTGGTGCAGGAGGCGGAGGACGGAGAGTCTCCCTCTGCCTCAGGAGCCGAGCGAGGCGAGGAGGAGGCCGCGGCAAATCCCTCCGTAGGGGAGGTGTCCTCTTCACGGGCCGGGCCCTTCACTGACGAGATCTGTGATATCTCGTCAGGCAATATCATGGAGGAGGAGGAGGAGGACGTCGATGATGAGACGGCCACGTCGGGGCGGCGAGAGCCCCGGTCTAAGGCGGCTAGCGACAGGCCTTGTGCGAGGCCATCAGACGCCCCCTCCAAGAGGAAGGCCGAGGCGCCCCCGGAGGGGTCTGGCGCCAAGGCCAAGCCCTCCTGGCGCTCTCCAGGCTTGGTGTAGGTCGACACCGGCGCCAAGCAGCCTGGTTAAGCGTTTTTTACCTTTGGTGGTTTGATTCTTGTTCTTTCTCTTTTCATCCATTCCTGAAGATCTTTCCCTGGTGCTTGCCAGTGACCTTGTGCGTGCGAAGCGCCGCAAGCTTCGCAAGGCAGCAGAAGTGAAGAGAGCCACGACTAAGGCCGTGGCTGAGGAGGCCGTGAGGCCTGTGGAGACGGCCTCCATAGGCCCAACCGAAAAATGCCTCAAGCGGAGGCCGTTGTGCCTCAGGCGGAGGCAACAGCGCCGCCTCCTGAGCAGAAGGTGGTGGAGACGCAAGAGGAGCATGTTGCTACCCCTCCTCGCGCTCCTACTCCGCCTCGCACGGCCACGCCATCGTGCGAGCCAAATCCAGCCCGCGAGGCAACTCTGGCTCGCGCGGCTACTCTACCCCGCGCGGCCACGCCTCCCGCCCAGCCAGAGGCCTAGTTGGACCAGGGCCCGCCAGGCGTTGGCGATTCTGTAGGAGGAGCTCCTTCGTCTCCACCGCGCCCCGCTGCAGGGGGCGAGCTGCAGGAGGTGACGCACCGGGATGGCAAGGGTGGCGAGGCCAGCTCAGGCGCCGCGGGGGACGGAGCACGGCCTAGTCCCCAGGCACGCCCTGAGGCCCAGTTCTCCAGGCTCGACGCTGGGGCTGGGGCTGGGTCTTCCTCTTGCCACGACATGTTCCTTGGCGACTGGGACAGGAGCAAGCGGCACCGCGAGGTCGCCTTCCACCTCGTGAGAGAGTCTCTGGAGGGCCTGGAGGCGCACCTTGCCCTTGAGGATGCCCAGCTCGCCCAGCAGCCCGGCGAGCTTGCGGGAGCATGGGCATCCTTCCATGCCGCGGTTGAGGCCCGCCGCCAGGAGGATCTGGCACTTCAGGCCTCGCACGAGGAGGCCGTCTGCTTCGCCAAGGAGATCCGCGACGCAGACGAGCTCCTTGCTCCCCTCCAGGACGAGCGCAATGCAGCCGCTGACCTCCTGGCAGAGGCGAGGGCCGAGCGGGAAGCCATGGAGGGCTCGCTGGTGCAGAAGCGCCGCGACCTGGCCCAGCTAGATTTCCAGCTTCTCTCCGAACACCAGGCCACCCTGGAAACCCTGGAGGAGGACCGCAAGGGCCTGGCTGCCCGCGAGCGGCAGCTGGCCTCCAAGGAGAAGGACGTGCTGCTGCACGATGAGCAGCGGCTCCAGGCGGAGAACAAACTCGCCACCAAGCGCGAAGAGCTCCAGGCGCGTGAGGGGAACCTGGCCCAGGCGCTCCAGAAGCACGACGAGAACGTCGCCGCCCAGAAGCAAACCCTGGAGCGCTTCCAGCAGCGATTCGCTAAGAAGAAGGAGGCGGAGATGGACCTCGTGGAGCGGGAGAAGGAATATAGGCAGGCCACGGCCCAAGCGTATCGCGACAAGGCCAAGAAGCAGGAGGACCGCTTCAAGTCCAAGCACGCCACTGACGCCAAGCGGATCGCTGAGCCTGAGAAGGCCAACTCGAAGCTTGAGGTCAACCTCTAGCGCGCCAATGAGGCATATCGCCAGGCAGAGGATGCTCGCAGGACAGCTGTCCTGGACCTGAACGCCCTCGTCAAGGACGTGGAGGAGCAGGTGGGCCCCATGGTTGAGGAGGTGGCGGAGGCTGCGGACATTGCGCAGGCGGCTCGTGTGCTCACGAAGCAATGGGAGCGCATGTTCCAGGCATTGGTAGACAGGGGCAACGAGCTCCCTGCCCAGCTTGGAGTAGAGGCGCCACATGCCGAAGCTCGAGGCCGTGGCGACGAAGCCATGTACCTGGTCTACTTCGACCAACTCTTCACGGCACTCGAGAGCCCCATCGCTGATCTCCGCGAGGTGATCGAGGTCGAGAGCCACCAGCTCATGGGGGTGGTCGTTGATCGCATCTTCACCAACCTCCGGCTCCTCACGCCTGGCTTCAACCACTCCACGGTGACCAAGGCTCGTGAGGGAGACGAGGTGTGGCGGGTCTCCAACTCCGTTCGCGAGCAGGTCGAGGCCTTTTGCAACCGCTACAAGCGCGCGGAGGCTGCTGCGGACGAGAGCGAGGAGGAGGTCGCCCCTGCCTAGACGGAGGAGGACGTTGCGGAGGAGGGGCATGATGGCGTGGACTCCGCCTGAGCCTTGTTTATTGCACCTTTGAGTGCTTGTATCTGAAACATTCTTATGTTTATACACTATGCATTTTGGGCATGTAATGTACTCTTTGAGCAATTTATGTCAGCTTCTGTGCCACCTCGAGAGGCCCCTTTTGTCTTATTTTCATGTCTATGTTTTCTCTGCGTCGTTAGGACCCATCTCTTCGCGCTATGACTCCGCCACTGCGGTATGCTAGATCAATGACTCAGCAAGACCTGGGGGAGTTTAAGGCTTGGAGAGGTAAGAGCCCTGAGTCGCGATGCTCAAGTGCCCCCCTTAGACGTGCGAGTAGTCCATGAAGCACAAGGGAAAATGAAATCGCTCGAGGGACAAACGTGTGCTTGTGGCGGGAAAAAGGCTCTCGAGGCATGGGTGCGGGACTTAGCTTCTCGAGACTTTTGCTCTGTAGAGTTTTTTTTTTGCCTGGCGAGGAGGACCTCTCCAAGGGTTTTTGCCCTGCTGCCTCCTCGGGCTTGTAGGGACGCTTGTTCCCCGTAAGTTAGAGAGGCAAACCCAAATGCTTGTACATGGTAGTGGGAACTCATTCGCGCTTATAGGTCTCCTCAGGCGTTCCTCACGAGGAGAGTAAGTACCAAGGTCCTTTGCAGAGATGGCGTGTTTGTGGGAGCTTGCCCTCCAGCCAGATCTCGGATCCTTTGGTTTTGCAGTGCTGCTGGTTTTGCAGTGCGCTAGCGAGGTGCGCATGTGGAAAGATATAAGCGCACATTGAAACACAATAATGCGGGAATAAACTCACCACCAAAATATTACATTGCGGCGCCGAAGCGCATAGTTCACTTAGGAACGAAATTGTCTCATTATGCTTGGAGTTGCCAAGTTAATGTATTTATCCATATCGAGGCATGGGGACCACCCATTAGTGGCAGAGACTCTCTACGGACTGAGGTGGCTCGTTACATGGAGAGCTCGGAGGGTTGACCCTCGAGAGATGCCTTTGGGGCTTGGAGGTTTAAGCCGTGAGCTTTTAACCTCTAGAGACAAAAAATGCTTGGAGGTGGAGCCGTTACCTGCCTCTTCAGCCAGATGCCTTGACGTAACAATGATCATGGGCGTGACAATGATCACGGGTAGAACTTACGTAAGTGCAAGATGTTCCATGTATTTTTGACGGGGATGTCGTATTGGGTCTTGAGGCGAGCCGCGCCAGGCCTGGTGATGTGGGTGACCCTGTAGGGGCATTCCCACATGGGTAACAGCTTGTGGAGGCCTTCCCTGGAGAGGATTCTCCTGAGGACGAGATCGCATGTCTCCAGGGTGCGCGAGCGCATGTTGCGGCTGTGGTAGCGTCGCAGGTCCTGCTGGTATTATGCCGCCCAGAGGGCGGCACGGCGGCGTAGTCCTTCGAGGAGCAGCAGGTCGTCGTTGTGGAGGTCCTCTTGCTCGTCCTCATTGAAGGCAAGGACCCGTGGGGATCCATGCTTGATCTCTGTAGGGACGACTGCTTCGGCTCCGTAAATGAGGGCAAACGGTGTTCCCCCGTAGGCTTGGGCGGCGTGCTGCGGATAGACCAGAGCACTGAAGGGAGCTCGTCGATCCAGCCCTTGTCGTGGCCCTTGAGGATGTTCAAGGTCCTTGTCTTTAAGCCCTTGAGTATTTCTGCGTTTGCACGCTCGGCTTGGCCATTGCTCTGCGGGTGAGCTACCGAGGCGAAGCAAAGCTTGATGCCCAGTTTCTCGCAGTAAGCCCTGAAGATGCCGCTTGTGAATTGCGAGCCGTTATCGATGAACTTCACTGCTGCGCCTGCTGGAATGTTGTGCATCGCCTCAACCTCGGGCCACTTGGTGAACTTGTCGATGGCCACGAAGAGGTAGCGACAGCCCCGTTGCGTTGTTGGGAATGGTCCCAAGATGTCCAGCCCCCAGACCGCGAACGGCCAGGAGAGCGGGACGGTTTGAAGTCCCAACACGGGCTGATGGATTTGCCTGGCGTGGAACTGGCAGGCTTCGCAAGCTTGAACGATGTCAACTGCATCTTGAAGTCCTTGCGGCCAGTAGAAGCCACTCCTGAAGACCTTGCCTGCGAGGGTGCGGGCGCACGAATGGTGGCCGCCTTCCCGCCTTCCCCGCTGTGGATGTCCTTAATTAAGCTTTTTCCTTCTTCAGGAGGAACGCATTTGAGTGCGAAGCCATTTGGGCGCTTGCGGTAGACATCTCCCTCGAGGATGTGGAAGGATTTTTCCTGGAGAGCGATTCACTCTGCTTCGACATCTTCCTCGGGGAGGATTCCCTTGGCGAGGTGGTCCTTGAACTCGTCGATCCAGCCTGTTTCTTGATGCACCGCTGTGAGCAACAGGCGCTCCCCTGTCTGGGGTCCGCAGTCGGGAGACCCAGTTGTAGGCGGCGGTGGGAGTGCTTCGTTTGTGCTTGTGGGTTTTGCCTCTTGAGGCTGATTTATGGATGCCTTGATGAATCTTTCTTTAAAGACGCCTGGCAGTTGGGCTTGCCTCCTTGATGCGCGCTTGGCGATGTCATCAGCCCCTTGATTTTCCTTCCTCGGGATGTGCATGAGCTCCATGCCCCTGAAGTGCTTCTCAAGATTGCGGACCTCTTCCAGGTATGCGGCCATGTGGTCGTCCTTAGACTTATAGCTCTTGTTGGAGAAGTTGACGAGCAGCTGGGAGTCGCCCTTGATGAGCAGGTGCTTGACGCCTATAGCGATGGCGGCCCGTAAGCCGGCGAGCAAGCCCTCGTACTCAGCAATGTTGTTGGAGATTTTGTCGATCACGAAGCAAAGCTGGACCCCATAATAGAGTTTGTCACCCTTGGGCGAGGTCAGGACGATGCCATCCCAACCATTGCGGCAGGCGAAGGCTCCGTCGAATTTCATGGTCCAGTGGCTGGGTATTTTTTCTCCAAAGGGCTCTGGCTCTTCTCCTAGAGGCTCTTTAGGGGTTGGATCAATCCATTCGGCGACAAAGTCTGCCAGCGCTCTTCCTTTCATGACCCTTGTGGTATCGAAGCGCAAGTTGAATGGCTGTAGCTCTATGTTATATCCCGCGACACGGTCTGTGGCGTTAGGGTTGTGCAGGATCTGCTCCAGGGGAAATGAAGTGACCACGGTGATGGAGTGTCCCTGGAAGTAGTGTCGCAGCTTCATTGAGGCAATGAGGAGTGCAATGAGTAGCTTCTTTTGCATTGTGTACCGTTCCCGAGCGTCCCGCAGCATTGTACTAACAAAATAGACGCGATGCTCAACAAGGGTTGTCAATTTAGGCGCAACGTTGTCTGCCTGAGGAGGCTCTTCAGGGCCCTTGAGGGGATTGGCCTGTGGAGGCTCTTTAGGCGCCATTGCGAGATTAGCCTGTGGAGGCTCTTCAGGCTTCTTGGCGAGATTTGCCTGTGTAGTCTCTTCAGGCTCATTGGCGAGATCAGGACTTGGGGCAGACTCGGCTTGCGGCTCTCGGCCTGGCGGTGGGTTTGTGGAGCCTCTCCCTTTGTCGAGCTCTTCGTCAGGCGGTTTTGGCTTTGGAGTTGTTGCACTCTGCTTGTGGAGGACTGGCTCTTCTCTTTCTACCACCAGGACGGCGCTGCCGGTCTGTGGAGTGTCTCATAGATACAGCTTCAGATGCTCGCATGTCCTTGGAGCAACCATGACTGGTGGGCTGGCCAAGTACCTCTTCAAGTCCTCAAAGGCTTTTTCCGCTTCAGCCGTTCACTTGAAGGTGTCATATCTCTTCATGATCTTGAAGAAAGGCAGGGCTCTCTCGCCAAACTTTGAGATGAAGTTGCCCAAGCTAGCCATGCAGCCTGCCAGGCGTTGCATGTCCTTGAGCCGGCGAGGAGGCTGCATTTCCTCTATGGCCTTGATCTTGTCAGGATTTTCCTCTATGCCAAAGTGGGACACGAGAAAACCAAGCAATTTGCCTAAGGGCACTCCAAAGACGCATTTGGCGGGGTTGAGCTTGATGTTCACCTTGCGCAGGCTGGCGAAGGTCTCTTCAAGGTCCCTGAGGAGAGTATCTCCCTCTGGAGACTTGACTACAATGTCATCGACGTAAGACTCAACATTTCTTCCCATTTGCTCGCCAAGGGCAATCCTCATGAGCCTCTGGACGGTGACGCCAGCGTTTTTCAGGCCGAAGGGCATGCAGACATAACAATACACACCACAAGGGCTGAGGAATGCCGTCTTTTCCTCGTCCTCCTTAGCCATCTTGATCTGGTGATAACCAGAGAAGGCATCGAGGAAGCAGAGGAGGTCGCAGCCGGCCGTGGAGACCACGATCTGGTCGATTCTCGGCATGGGGTATGGGTCCTTGGGGCAGGCCTTGTTGACATCAGTGTAATCAATGCGGAGGCAGCCTCCTCCGGCGGGCTTTGGGACAACCACACTATTGGAGAGCCAACTGGGGTGTGCGTCTTCGCGGACAACATTTGTCATTTTGAGCTTCTCGACCTCTTTGACGATGAATGCTTGCTTCTCGGGGGCTTACTTTCTTGACTTTTTCTTGACGGGGCGTGCGTTTGGACACACGTCTAAGTGGTGCTCGATCACCTCCCTCGGTACACCGGACATATCTGACGGAGTCCACGCGAACATGTCAGAGTTTGCCAAGAGGAAGGCGACCAGCGCGCCTTCCTATTTGGGAGGCAGAGCGGAGCCAATGGTGACGCTAGCCCCCGAGCCCTCAGCCCCCGAGCTGCTGGTTCTGTGGGAAACCTTCTTCATGGACGCTGGCTCCTGAGAGAACAGCTGCTTCTTTTTCTTGGGCCTCTCGAGAGGCTCCATGTCCTCTGCAGCCGAAAATGCCATGGCGGTTTCCTTGTAGGCTGTCTCGAAGGCGCGCGTGGCGTCCAGTTCGTGGCCGTGGATGAAGATGGTGCCAGCGCTGCCGAGGATAACGTTGGATGGCAAGACAATGTGCGCGACGTCGAAGTCGATGAGCTCGGTGCGGTAGTTCTTCTGCGTGCCAAAGGTGACAACGAGTCGGACCTGCCCCAGGGGCTCGATGGAGCCGCTGGTGACTCCCGTGAAGGACCTAGAGGGCATGAGCCACTCGTAGGGCACTTGAAGCGTCTCGAAAGTCTCGATGGAGATGATGTTCAGGCCTGCACCTCCATCAATGAGCGTCTTGGAGACGGCGATGTTGTTGATGGTGGGGGAGCAGACCAGCGGGAGGGTTCTAACAGTCTTGGTAGACTTGGGGTGGTCTTGCGCGTCGAAAGCGATGGTGTACTGCGACCACTTGAGGGGCCTGGAGGTCTCGACGTTGGGGAGCGCGGCATTGAGCTCGCGGGCGAACTGCTTGAACTGATTTTTCGACTTGGGTGCCTGAGCCCCGCCCAGGATGCAGGCAATAGCCCCTCTCGGTGCATTGTAGCCTCCATCTTCCTCGTCAGGGAGGTTGCCCTTTTTTCTCGGCGACGTTGGCCTGAGTGTCAGGTGACTTTTGGTAGCCGCCCTTGCGTCCGCCTCCGCGGTACCGTGGCCGCCGCTGCCTTTGGCTTGCCCGTGCTCCTTGCTCAGCCTCTTGAGGTCGAAGCAGGTCTTAGTAGAGTGGCCGCGCCTGTTGTGGTAGACGCATAATGCACGGTCGTCCTCCTTCTTCTCGCCAGGCTCGGGAGAGCCCCTGTGGGAGCCCTTTGCGTCAGGCTCTGCCACGATGACCGCGGTGGCCTTGCACTTGGGCTCCTCCTTCTTCTTGTGGCTCTTGGACCCCTCAACAGGGTCGTCTCCCCGCGAGCTCATCTTGACGAAGAGGAGTCCCTCTTCAGCCTTGGCGCACTTGTCCGCTAGATCGAACAGCTTCACCACAGATGTGAGCTTGTCATGGATGCCTAGTTTCTCGAGCATCCTGCTGCTCGTGACGCCCTCGCGGAAGGCGACGATGAACTGGGTGTCGAGGATGTTTGGAATCTTGAACCGCACCTGGCTGAAGCGCTGGATGTACTTGTGGAGGGTCTCATCCTTCTTCTGCACCACAGCGCGCAGGTCATTGTGGGTGAGCGCGTGCTCGTACGTGCCCTTGAAGTTGGCGACGAACTTCTTGAAGAGCTCTTTCAACGTGCCCACAGAGTCCTCGGGGAGGTTCAGGAACCACGACGGCGCAGAGTCGCGAAGCCCGTGGGAGAACCAGGTTGCAATGACCTTGTTGTCTCCTCCTGCAGCTTGGATGGAGGTGGTGTAGAGCTGCAGGAACTCGACGGGGTTGCTAGAGCCGTCGTAGCCCTTGGGGAGGGCTGGCCTGAACTTCTGAGGCCAGACCACGCGGCGCATGGAGCTGGTGAACGCCATGCAGCCTGAGGCGTAAGTGGCAACCCTGTTCTGCAGAGCCGCGCGGTTTTGCGGGCCCGCCTGGCCAATCTCCTCCACGAGGCGGTTCTGGCGGTCCCGCTAGCGCTCCAACTCCACGCGCGCGTCCGGTGCGGTGTGCTGTACGATTTGGCAGTCGCGCGGCGAGGATGCGTGCGAGGCAGCTCTCTGTGTCGCGGTCAGAGCAGGTTCTGGAGGTGGCTGAGGCGCGTCAGGCGCAGCCGTGCCCGCGAGGGAGTGGTGCACAATCAACTGTGATGGAGCGGGGCGAGTGCTGGCGATTCTGACGAGGTGGTTGAGGCGTTCCAGCCACTGCTCGTGAGCCTCTGCCGTAGGCCGGTAGCGGAGAAGTTCTTGCGCCATGAGCAGGGTTGTGTGCGGGCCTGGCTCCACGCGTCCTTGAGAGGAGGCGCTCTGGTCCTGCGTCCTGCGCTAGGACTACGCGTCGGCCTGGTGCTCGGGGTGCTCCTCCCCGTTGTGCTCGGGCTCGATTTCGGGGAATTCCACATGCAGCTCGGTGTTGGCGCGCTCCTCACGGCGGGGCGACCCCGCCGTCCACGAGTGGCGGTGGCGCCAGGCGTGGCGTTGGTTCCTTCGGGTGCGCGCCTGCTGGAGCGGGCGTCGCGAGCGGTGCGAATGTCTGACATGGCGCGGAGGCGGCTCGAGGGTCGTTGATGCGCCTCAATCCCCTACCTGGCGCGCCAAATGTCGGAGAGTGACTCCCACGGAACAGGGATAGTCACACCCTATAGAGGAATTGACCACGGAGGTCAAACAACCCTTAAGAGGCACGAAGACGGTGCTCACCGGGTCTAGAGAGGGATAACACTACAGAGATGAGCACCATCTCGTACCTAGGTTCACGACCCTCAGGAGGAGGTAACACCGCTACTCCTGCTTGTCTGTATTGCACTGTGATGGTTACAGTTTAATGAGCTTGTCGAGGGCTCTCTTGAGGCAGTTTGGTGCTTGGAGAGGGAAGCTATGGTCTTCCTCCTCGAGCAGGTCACTATCCTATGCGCTTGGCTAGGGTTTCAAGGGTTCAAAATGCGATTCGCTGATCCTTTCCCACGGTGGAGCTCCTACCCCTTTGATAGGCGCCTCGGGCCTCATCCTTGCTCTGTACGCAGAGGGTGGGTTCCCACAGGGTAGTGGCGCGAAGGACATGGAGTCCACCGCCGTGGAGATGTCCCCGGACACGGTCCATCCATGCTAAAGTTGGGCGCGGTGGCCGACAAACTGCAGACTGCGCAAAACAGCTAGCAGGCGTTGCAGGGGTCGTGGCGGAGCCCACGATGACGATCTTCTTGGAGCGTTGCGCCTTCCAGCCGCTTTATCACCAAAGAGGAAAGTCCTAGCTGTCATGGGGCGGGCGGTGCAGCTTTGTAGACTCCTTTGTCACCAGAATGGCAATTGTGATGCTCGCGTCACTCTGCGGCTGCTGCAGAGGCCATGTGCACCCTGCAGCGGTTGCTTAGCCACGAAGCGTCTCCACAGGGCCGCAGTGGCCTGTGGAGGGGTTTCTGTTGATTTATCTCCAGGCGAGTTGAGTCTTCGGGAGTCTCTTGAAGCGCGGGGTCCTCTTCAGGCCCCGTCTTCCTCTTCAGGCCCTCAAGAGGAAATGCCTCTCGAGGGTCTCTTCAAGCGGTGGCTTGGTCCTCAGACGTTTTGTCGAATCTATCGCGTGCGAGGCCTGTGGAGAGTGGGCTCTGCACACCCTGGTCCTCACTGGGCCGACAAATACTTTTATACATATGGATCATCATAAGAATGTTGCATGTGATGGTTATATTGTAGATTTTATCAATCATGCTACTGAAAGTTATTATGAGAGAGGAAAACACGGTTGTCAAAGTTTTCAAGTTACTAAAACACCTCTCCTTATGTTGGAAGTTTTGAAGTTCCATTTGTTTTATCTTTCTATGATAGTTGCTTTATGTTTCAATAATTTATTCTATCACAAGACTCCTTTGCATAGGAAGTCGGTTAGACTTAAATGTGTTTGATGTTTACCTCTTGATGCTATCCTATATTGTCCAACTCTCATTTTTATGAGAGCATCATATGAATCTCGGTGCCTAGCTCAAAGCCGTTAAACAAAAGCGCTTATGGGGGAAACCCACTTTTATTTTCTCTTATATTATTTTATTTTGCTTGTGTCAAGGACTTGTCCTACCTCTGTAGCAAATCCTTTGTGTATTTATTTTATTGTAATGTTGTGTCAAGTTAAGCCTCTAGTTGAAAGTTGATGCTAAATTTCAATTTCTGCGCATAAACAGATTTCTACTATTTAACGTTAAAGTCATAACACTTCACTGGAACGCCAGACAAATCTTTCCTTTTTTGTGCGTAATCCTAAGATGTATACGCAACTTTTATTAGTTAAGAGTTTTCTGATCTGAGCAAGTTAAGTGGCTCGAAAAAATTCGTCTTTACGGACTGTTCTGTTTTTGACAGATTCTGCCATTTATTTTGCAATGTCTCTTCTGCTATTTTGATCGGATCTTTTTTATCCTACAAAGTATCAGTGTCTGTGGCTAATGTCCAGTAGCTTTGATAGCAATTGTGCTCCTACAGAATATCATATTTTTTCATGCACTAGCCCTCTAATGAAGTTTACTCTATGTTTTCCGTGGAGGAAGTTTTCAAGGATCAAGAGAGAAAGATGATATAATGTGATCAAGAGGATAGTAACGCCAAAGCATGGGGATGCCCGGTGGTTCACCCCCAATATATTTCAAGAAGACTCAAGCGTCAAAGCTGAGGGATCGACAAACTATCAGGTCCTTTCTAGTGAAACTATATTTTAATTTCGTCACATCTTATGTGCTTATCTTGAAGCGTCTGCTTGTTTTTGTTTTGTTATTTTCATTCTATGATTAAAATGGATCCTATCATTCTTTTGTGTGGGAGAGAAACACGCTCCGCTTTTTCATATGAATACCCGTATTAGCCGCTTATATTCGTTGAGTATTCTTTTCATGTTATTGTTTGCTTCCTAGCTGTAGTTTTTCATGCATCTCTTGTTAGAGCTGTTAGCTTTGAGCTGGCGAGCGAACTGCTTGAACAGGTTGTCTGATTTGGGCGCCTGTGCCGCACCGAGGATGCAGGCAATAGCGCCTCTCGGAGCTTGGTAGCCTCCATCTTCCTCGTCAGGGAGGTTGCCGTTCTTCTCAGCGGCGTTGGCCTGATTGCCTGATGGCTTCTGGTAGCCGCCCTTGCATCCGCTTCAGCGGTAGCCACGGCCTCGACCTCGGCTGTCGCTGCCCTCTGCTTGTTCGCGATCCTTGCTCAGCCTCTTGAGGTCGAAGCAGGTCTCCGTAGAGTGGCCGCGCCTGTTGTGGTAGATGCAGAATGGACGATGGTCGTCCTTTCTCTCCAAGGCTCGGGGGAGTCCCTGCGGGTGCCCTTAGCTTCAGGCTCTGCCGCGAGGACCACGGTGGCCTTGCGCTTGGGCTCCTCCTTCTTCGTCTGGCTCTTGGACCCCTCAACATGATCGTCCCCTCGCGAGGACATATTGACGAAGAGGAGTCCCTCTTCAGCTCGAGCATCCTGCTGTTCGTGACGCCCTCGCGAAAGGCGGCGATGACTTGGGTGTCAGGGATGTTCGGGATCTTGTTGCGAACTTGGCTGAAGCGCTGGATGTACTTGCGGAGGGTCTCATCCTTCTTCTGCCCCACAGCGAGCAGGTCGTTGTGCGTGAGCGCGCTCGTATGTCCCCTTGAAGTTGAAGACGAACTGCTTGCGGAGCTCCTCCCAAGAGTTCACAGAGTCCTCAGGGCGGTTCAGGAGCCACGACAGCGCAGAGTCGCGAAGCGCGTGGGAGAACCAGTTGGACATGACCTTGTCATCTCCGCCTTCCGCCTGGATAGAGGTGGTGTAGAGCTGCAGGAACTCGATGGGGTTGCTGGAACTGTCGTAGCCCTTGGGGAGAGCCGGCCTGAACTTCGGAGGCCAGACCACGCGGCGCAGGGAGCGGATGAACGCCATGCAGCCCGTGGCGTACGTGGCGACTCCGTTCTACAGCACGCCGCGGTCCATCCGCGATAAAGTTGGGCGTGGTGGCCGACAGGCAGCAGACCGTGTAGAACGGCTCGCAGGGGTTGCAGTGATCGTGGTGGAGCCCGCGATGACGATCTTCTTGGAGCGTTGCGCCGTCCAGCAACTTTATCACCAGAGAGGAAAGTCCCAGCTGTCCTGGTGCGAGCGGCGCAACTTTGTTGACTCCTTTATCACCAGAATGGCAACTGGAGTGCTTGCTTGGTCGCGAAGTGTCTCCACAGGGCAGTGGAGGCATGTGGAGAGGTTTCCGTTGACTTCTCTCTAGGCGAAATGTGCCTTGGGAACTCTCTTGAAGCGTGCGGTCCTCTTCAGGCCCTGGCTTCCTCTTCAGGACCTCGAGGGGAGTTGCCTCTCGAG
This sequence comes from Poa annua, assembly GCA_026929855.1. NCBI lineage: Eukaryota > Viridiplantae > Streptophyta > Magnoliopsida > Poales > Poaceae > Poa > Poa annua. The sequence goes on from CM049426.1 coordinate 108,840,161, forward strand.
GGTCTCTCCAAGTGGTGGCTTGGTCCTTAGTCGTTTCGTCTGACCTTTCATCGTGCAAAGCATGAGGAGAGTGGGCTCTGCACACCCCAGTCCTCACTAGGCCGACAATTATATTGTTGTGCTTGAATCTTAAATCATCTTTAATATCTACTTTGCACAGTTGATTGCTATCTAGTACTATATCATTGAAAGCTTTGCTTGCTTCACCTACTTGTTTATTAATTACTCAGTTTGATATCAATATAAACTACAGCCTTATACATTTGATCTGATTTTACATGCCTTACATTATTATGTGATCAATATTGTGTTTAAGCATGTCACTTCAGAAACTATTCTTCTTTTATCGTTCTTGCCTACTCGGGACGAGTAGAACTAAGCTTTGGGATGTTGATACGTCTCCAACGTATCCATAATTTCTTATGTTCTGTGCTATGTTATATCATGTTATTACATGTTTTATATGCATTTTATATAGTTTTATGCATTTTCTAGGTCTAACCTATTAACAAGATGCCAAAGTTTGAGTTCCCTGTTTTCTGTTGTTTTTGCTTTCATAAAAGTACTTAAGGAAATATTCTAGGAATGGGATATAAAAGTCCTGGAATTATTTTTGGAAAAGGAACGTTCCAGAGCACCAAACACGAGACGGAGAAGAGCCACGAGGAGGCCATATCACCCCGTGGCGCGACACCCTTCCTGGCCACGCCAGGAGGTAGTATGGGCCCCTCGGGCGCCTACCGACATCGCCCTTTCTCCCATAAATACCTCCTGACCTAAAAACGCACAGACGGTGTTGACTTTTTCCTCCGCGGGTCCCGAGCCGCCGGCGTCGTCAGCACCAATTCGGGAGAGATCATAACTGCTCCCTGGCACCCTGCCGAGAGTGGGAATCATCCCCGGAGGCCTCTACGTCGCCATGACCGTCTCCGGACTGATGCGTGAGTAATATACCCTTGGACTACGGGTCCATAGCAGTAGCTAGATGGTTGTCTTCTGCTCTTATGCTATCATGTTTAGATCTTGTGAGCTGCCTATCATGATCAAGATCATCTTTATGTAATTCTCTGTTGTGTTTGCTGGGATCCGATAAATATTGAGTACTAAAGTTATTGCTTCATAATATATCATGTGTGTGCTATTTAATGTCTTGCATGCTCTCCGTTACTTGTTTGTGCTTTGGCCAAGTAGATGCTCGTAACTCCAAGAGGGGGTATTTATGCTCGATAGTGGGTTCATGTCTCTATTAAATCTGGGGCAGTGACAGAAAACTCTAAGTTTGTAGTACTTTGTCCTAGGATGATGTTACTTACTTACTTTACACGTAGTGCTAAAGGCGATAATCTGTTGCATGCAACTTAATACTGAAAGGGGTGCGGGCGTTAACTGGAAGGTGGATTATTAGTCATAGATGCGGTTTGAACGGTCTATTTATATTGTTGTAATGCCCGAATGAATCTCACACTAGACATCATAACGTTAGTATATGCATTGATTTGCTCATCACTATTTTGTCCATTGCCCAGCTGTAATTTGTGTACCACACATGCATGAATTTATTATTACTTATGGAGAGACACCTCTAGTGAACTGTGGACCCCGGTCCTTCTCATTAATCTGATAAAACCACAACTGCAAACATGTTACTTTCTGCAAACAAACATCTTTCTTCCACACATACGTTTAATCCATTGTTACAGCAAGCCGGTGAGATTGACAACGTCACTGTAAGTTGGGGCAAAGTATCTTAATTGTTTATGTGCAGGCTCCACGTCAACAGCTCTTTTCTGGCGCCATTGATACCTCGGGGGAATTCTCATCTCCTACTGGTTCGATAACCTTGGTTTCATAACAGGGGGAAATTTGCTGCTGCAGTACATCACACCTTCCTCTTGGGGTCTCCCAACAACACACCCACCGTGTGCATCAGGAGTTCAAATGATTCATTACATTTTAATACTAAATACTGCACAAAGTATTTGTTTTGGAAAATGAAGCCAATATATTCCATTTCATTCCAAACACCAATGTCAAGTGAAATACTATTTTACTAGAACCAAACAACGATTTTTGTTTGAAAAAGAAGTTAAGGTGACTTATTTTCATTTGTAATATTTTTATAAACTTTATTTAGCCACACATAAGTTTATTAAAGCCATATTTTCAAATTTGGTAAAAGGTGCCAAATTTGTAGTAAAACAATATATCAAAATTATGTTTTTGAAAATTGTTAAAAATATACCCATGAATGGTTTAACACAAAGATTTTATTTATAGGAATTTTTAGAAATTTATTTGGCTTAATTTGAACCTCTAAATCAAAAGATATGAGTAAAATATAAAAACAGAAAAATACATATCGGGATTACATCATCGATGACGCCATTGTCCCTAACCTCCAGACGAAAATCTCGCCCGAAAATCATCTCCGATTTGGTCCAAAATCGGTGCGATTGTTGCGGGATTCGCTCCCTCCTCTTCCCCCATATAAACCTCCATCCCGCCGCCATCATTTCCCGCTCCTCCCCCCCTCCAAAAATCGCCGCCAGGATGTGGATTTTTCTCGCCGGATTTTTCTTCAAATCCGGTGAGATGAGCTCGTGCCCTTCTCCGAGACCTTGCCACACCGTTCCCCTACGTTTGTGCGCATCTCCTCACCCCCTTCCCGTTTCTTTTCCGCGGACGTTCATCGAGGACGAACTCAAACGAATCTTCGCCGGCGTAAGGAGCGCTCCGGTGGTGCATCGCTGCCGTTCGGAGAAGCAATCGGCGCCGCCACCGCTCCCACCGTCTTCATCACGACCTTCCGCATACCGTCCTGGTCTCCCCGAAGCACCATTGATACGTCACCAACGTATCCATAATTTTTTATGTTCCATGCTATGTTATACCATGTCATTACATGTTTTATATGCATTTTATATAGTTTTATGCATTTTCTGGGACTAACCTATTAACAAGATGCCAAAGTGCCCATTCCCTGTTTTCTGCTGTTTTTAGTTTCAGAAAAGTACTTAAGGAAATATTCTCGGAATTGAAAATAAAACATCCTGGAATTATTTTTGGAAAAGGAACGTTTCAGAACCCCGAAGACGAGACGGAGAAGAGCCACGAGGCGGGAGGTGCTGTTGGCCCCTCGGGCGCCCACCGACATCGCCCTTTCGCCAATAAATACCTCCTGACCTAAAAACGATCGCACGATGTTCGATATTTCCTCCACGGGTCCAGAGCGCCGACGCCATCAAAGACAAGATTCGGGGGACAGAAGTCTCTGTTCCGGCACCCTGCCACGACGGGGAATTGCCCCCAGAGCCATCTCCGTCGACTCAACCACCATCTCCATTGCCGTTGCTGACTCCTATGATGAGGAGTGAGTAGTTCTCCCCCGGGGCTGCGAGATCTACGAAAGCCATGTGGTTTATCTCTTTCTCCAATGATGTGAGATTTTATGTGATCATGAGCTTTGTAATCTGGTTGAATATGTGATACTACTCTTTATATATTATGCACTCTAGAGGTTACTTTAATATGAACTTTGGGGTTATTCACGGTTGTAATGGTGACAGTGTGTGCACCGTGTGTGATTCCATTTATGACATTGTTGGTGTTAGTTTACTCTGACTTTGAGGGTGCTCTTGTAGCCCTACACAATGAATGGTGTTTGTTATCCAACATGAGAGTGTTTCAGAGTAGTTTTATTTATTTAACTTTGATGTCGTTGTTGAGAATGTCCAATGGTGAAAGTAGGATCCCTAGGCCTTGTTTCTAAGCATTAAAACACCGTTTCCAACAAGTTCGGCTACATGTTTGCTTGCTGCCATTTTTATTACAGATTTCAATTACTACTTATAATCATCCATATTACTTTTATTTCACTATCTCTTCGCATAACTAGTGCGCCTATACATATGACAAGTGTATTGGGTGTGTTGGGGGACACAAGAGACTTCTCGTATCTTAATTGCAGGGTTGCTTGGGAGGAATATCTTTGACCTCTACCTCCCTAAGTTAGATATACCTTGGGTGATTCACTTAAGGGAAACTTGCTGCTGTTCTATAAACCTCTGCTCTTGGAGGCCCAACACTGTCTAAAAGAATAGAAGTGTGCGTAGACATAAAGCTATTTTCTGGCGCCGTTTCCGGGGAGGTGAGCGCTTGAAGTTATCTCCTTTAGATTTTGTCGTTATTACTTTTTGTTTCTTGTTTTTATTTTCACTAGTTAGGCTAATTGAAAATAACAACAAAAATTAGAGATCTTTATGAAATTTATATTGCATTAGGACATGATAATTTTGAAGAGTATATTAAAAAACCTATGGAAGTTGTTTGCATAATAGTGGTAGTAATGTTATTAGTATAAATTCTTTGGACACTATTATTGCTAAGGCCATGAAAAAACCTAAGCTTGGGGTAGCTAGTTTAAACAAAAATATTCTTTTTTGCTCCTCAGCTTTGGAGGAATTATTTAGACTTGATAATGCTTTACCTCCAATATGTAATAATTTTGATGATGCTTGTGATATTCTAAAGCCACCTGAAGAAATAGTGCCATTTAAAATACCTTTGAAAATTATTGAACGGGTTATGAATAACCACTATGGAGGGGATGGAACTGTCCATACTGGTGATCATTTGCTATTTTTACATGAATTATGCGAGTTGTTCAAGTTGCAGGTATTTCAATGGACAAAGTTAAGAAGAACCTATTTTCTATATCACTTGGTGGAAGAGCTGCAAGTTGGTATAAATTGTTGAAGAATCAGCACTCTCTTGAATAAGAGGAGGTTGTATCTCTCTTTTATTCTAAATTTTATCCCTCAAGTGAGCTTCACCAAGATCGTAATTCTATATCTAATTTCTGGACTCTTGATAGAGAAAGCATTGCTCAAGCATGGGGAATGCTGAAAAAATTAATACTCAAATGTCCTAACCATGAGCTTCCTGATAATATAATTGTTAATAATTTTTATGCAAGGATTTAAGGACATTGCAAGGATTATCTAGATGCCTGTTCGGATGGCTCTTTCACAAGTAAGAAGGTTGAAGCTAGATGGGATATCCTTGAAACAATTCGAAACAATGCTGAAGACTGGGAAATGACAGAGGTAAAGAATCAGGTATGAACTATGAATATGATTGCATTAAGTCTTGTGTTGAAACTGCTAGATTTCAAGAGCTTAGTGCTAAATATGGTCTTGATTCTCATATTATTGTTGATTATATTAGAACCTTTGCTTCTCATATTAATATTCCTCAAGAAAATTGGGATGTGTATCATGAACCTTTCAAAGACACTTGCATGGAAAATGAAATAGTTGTTAATGATTGTGATAAACACGCTCAAACTTCTGATAGTACTATTTCCTATAAGCATGTTATTTTTTGTGGAATGCATAGACCTTGTGGAATTAATCAAATTGAAGATGAATATTGTATCCATCTTAGGAATGAAAATACTAGATGTTGGTATAAAGTTGTAAGAGATCTTGGTAACACGATTTGTGCCACCTATCCTTTTATTTGTGAACTTTGCTATGAAAAAGATCATTTCGATTTTCAATGCTCAGGTTCTAATAAAGATATGGCAAGAGACTTTGGTGATAACATGATCACTCCTAATCAATATGATGAACTTACATTACTTTTGGGGTGTGAAGAGATATCAAGAAAAACTTCTTTGTTAAATATGAGTGATATTGATATGAATGATTTGTTGCATGGATGATATTTCTATTGTGTTATTAACTGCCATGCTAACACCTACATACAAAATATTATAAAGGATGACACTTTACCAAAGTATGACAGGACTAATCTGTGTTTTCATCTTATTAATGAAAGAAAGGAATTCTCCCAAGTTTCTTCCATTGTCTCTAATAGTAAACCAGGTTATGTGGAGAAGCTTCCTTTCAAGCCTCTCCCTCCAAAAGAGGAAAAGAAGAAGAAAAATGGCAAGAGGAAGAAGAAGAAGAGGAGTAAAAGGAGAGAGGAAACGGTATCTTCTCCCAAACTTGTTGCTCCTGTTACAATTAATACTTGTACTTCTGAATTCGATGACTCTGAACTTGTTGATGTACCTATGCCTGTTATTTATATTAGTGATAATGATTGGGAAAAGCACACCTCTTTTGATATTAAAGATCTTTGGGATAATAATTCTAAAAATGATAATGTTAATAATTGTTGCACAATTAATACTATTCATATTCCTTCCCATGATGATATAGAGAGATTTGAGCTCGGGGATGAGGTGTTTGAAAATCCTTTTGCTACTAATGATTTATAATTTATACACCCACTTCTAGTAAAAATGATAACATGTTTGCAAATGAACACACTTTGGAGAATAATTATTCTATTGCTTATGATGATACTAGGCCTCCGGTCTTTGATAACTATAAAGAATACTATGACATGAGTTATAATTACAATTATCCTTTTGAAACTTGTCGTAATTATCTAGGAATTACTCAAACCAATCCCTTTAATATACAACTTGTCTATCATGTTGAAGTTCTTTATGATGATCCTACTCCCTTTGTTATTAACGAGAATAACTTTTCTTATTAGGGGGATAATGATACTGTCGGAGAGTGACTCCCACGGAACAGGGACAGTCACACCCTAAAGAGTAGTTCGAAGGGGGGTTGAACACGGAGGTCAAACAACCCTCGAGAGGCACGACAAAAGTGCTCGCCGGGCCTGGAGAGGGACAACACGACAGAGATGAACACCAGCCCATACCCAGGTTCACGGCCTTTAGGAGGAGGTAACGCCGCTACTCCTGCTTGTCTGTATTGCACTGCGAGGGGTACAGTACAATGAGCTTGCCGAGGGCTCTCTTGAGAAAGCTATGGTCTTCTTCCTCCTCGAGCAGTTCGCTATCATATGGGCTTGGATAGGGTTTCAAGGGTTCTGAATGCGATTCGCTGATCCTTTACTACGGTGGAGCTCCTACACGTTTTATAGGCGCCTCGGGCCTCATCCTTGCTCTGTACGCAGAGGGTGGGTTCCCACAGGGCAGTGGCGTGAAGGAGAGAGAGTCCACCGCCACGGAGATGTCTGTGGAAATGGTCCATCCGTGCTAAAGTTGGGAGCGGTGGCCGACAAACTGCAGACTACGCAGAACGGCTCGCAGGCGTTGTAGGGGTCGTGGCGGAGCCCAGGATGACGATCTTCTTGGAGCGTTGCGCCGTCCAGCCGCTTTATCACCAAAGAGGAAAGTACTAGCTGTCCTGGAGCGGGCGGCGCAGCTTCTTTGACTCATGGCAACTTTGGTGCGCGCGTCACTCTACAGCTGTTGAAGAGGCCATGTGCGCCCTACAGCGGTTGGTTAGCCACGAAAGATCTCCACAGGGCCGCTGTGGCCTGTGGAGGGGTTTCTATTGACTTCTCTCCAGGCGAGTTGAGGCATAGGGAGTCTCTTGAAACGCGGGTTCCTCTTCAGGCCCTGGCTTCCTCTTCAGACCCTCAGGAGGAAATGCCTCTTGAGGGTCTCTTCAGGCGGTGTCTTGGTCCTTAGTCGTTTTGTTGAATCTGTCGCGTGCGAGGCCTGTGGAGAGTGGGATGTGCACAGCCTGGTCCTCACTGGGTCGACAGTAGTCCACGGGCCCGCGATGGGCGCGGCTGAGCCCATGGACACAGTCGAAGCATCGTGGACCCAAAGTGTCCAGCCTGCCCGAGCCATGCGTGACTCATATGAGTAACGACCGCGCACGATCTGGGGCGTGCGTCGTGGGGGCCCCCACCGCGCCCCGGTAACTGCTCCTCGACGGGACATAAAGCCTGCACGCCACGGCTGGGAGCCGTTACTGCTCACCAATCTTCTCGCAGAAGCCTCGTTCATCTCGAGCTCTCCGCTTCCGCTCTCCGACGCACTCGTCTCCTTCTTCCTCCAGTTTCCTCCGCCGCCGCACTCATCTCCTTTCCGGCGATGAGTCCCACCAAGAATAAGGGCAAGGCGTCCGCGACGTCCTCTTCGCAATCGGCGCCTTCCGCGGTTGCCAACGGTGCGACATTGTTGGGGGGTGCGCGTCCAGAACACGGCCCTCGAGAAGGTCTGCTTCGTGGTGGCGGACCGCACCAACGAGCACAGCCTACCGCGCTCCGGGCTGCGGCGCACGGGAAACGCCCGTGGGGGTTTTTCCCCATCTTCCAACACTACATTACTGTAGGGCTGGTGTCGCCGTTTTCTCCGTTCCTGGAGGCGGTGCTGGCATTCTACCAGATTCAGCTGCTGCACCTCCAACCAAACTCCGTCCTCATCCTCGCCATCTTTGCCTACCTCTGCGAGGCGTACCTGGGCGTGGTGCCCATGGTGGGCCTCTTCCGATGCTTCTACGCGCTCCGGAAGACGGCGAAGAATGAGTGCTCCGGGTGCGTATCCTTTCGCATCATGGACGGCATGGGCAGTGTCTATATCCCCATGACGTGGAACGAGAACAAGGCCATCACTGCGGTGACAAAGAAGGTGGACGACTTCCGCCGGCGGTGGTTCTACGTCGGGGTGGAGAAGGCATGCGCCTTCCTCGAGGTCCTTGACGCGCCACCCGTGAACTCGCACTAGGGCAAGGCCCCCTTCAGCATCGCGGACAACGCGATCCTGTCGGGCCGCCTGAGCTACCTCCGGGAGGAGGGACTCACGGGGCAGATCATCGTGGCGGACTTCGTGACGCGCCGCATTGCTCCTCTCCAGGTGCACACGACGCCGATGTGGATGTACTCATTGCTCCTCTCCAGGTGCACACGACGCCGATGTGGATGTACTCCGGCCCCCGGGACAAGTTGCCGCTCCACCGTGAGGACAATGACAAGGATGCAGTTGAATGCGTTATATCTACGCTCTTCATCAACCCGATGGTGCCTGCCATGGAGGCACTCCCACTCACGCTCTGGCCCCTCCACCAGTTCAATATGACCGAGCACCTGGCTATCCTTGAAGGGATGCCCTCGTTCACCCCGTCAGGTCCGGCGGGGAAGGAGGTGTCTGTGCCGGTGGTGCCAAGCAGCCTGGTTAAGCGTTTTTAACCTTTGGTGGTTTGATTCTTGTTCTTTCTCTTTTCATCCATTCCTGAAGATCTTTCCCTGGTGCTTGCCAGTGACCTTGTGCGTGCGAAGCGCCGCAAGCTTCGCAAGGCAGCAGAAGTGAAGAGAGCCACGGCTAAGGCCGTGGCTGAGGAGGCCGTGAGGCTTGTGGAGACAGCCTCCACAGGCCCAACTGAAAAATGCCTCAAGCGGAGGCCGTTGTGCCTCAGGCGGAGGCAACAGCGCCGCCTCCTAAGCAGACGGTGGTGGAGACGCAAGGGAGCGTGTTGCTACCCCTCCTCGCGCTCCTACTCCGCCTCGCACGGCCACGCCACCGTGCGAGCCAACTCCAGCCCGCGAGGCAACTCCGGCTCGCGTGGCCACTCTACCCCGCGCGGCCACGGCTCCCGCCCAGCCAGGGGCCTAGTTGGACCAGGGCCCGCCAGGCGTTGGCGATTCTGTAGGAGGAGCTCCTTCGTCTCCACCGCGCCCCGCTGCAGGGGGCGAGCCGCAGGAGGTGACGCACCGGGATGGCAAGGGTGGCGAGGCCAGCTCAGGTGCCGCGGGGGACGGAGCGCGGCCTATTCCCCAGGCACGCCCTGAGGCACAGTTCTCCAGGCTCGACGCTGGGGCTGGGGCTGGGTCTTCCTCTTGCCGCGACCTGTTCCTTGGCGGCTGGGACAGGAGCAAGCGGCACCGCGAAGTCGCCTTCCGCCTCGTGAGAGAGTCTCTGGAGGGCCTGGAGGCGCACCTTGCCCTTGAGGATGCCCAGCTCGCCCAGCAGCCCGTGAGCTTGCGGGAGCATGGGCGTCCTTCCATGCCGCGGTTGAGGCCCGCCGCTAGGAGGATCTGGCACTTCAGGCCTCGCGCGAGGAGGCCGTCCGCTTCGCCAAGGAGATCCGCGACGCAGACGAGCTCCTTGCTCCCCTCCAGGACAAGCGCAATGCAGCCGCTGACCTCCTGGCAGAGGCGAGGGCCGAGCGGGAAGCCATGGAGGGCTCGCTGGTGCAGAAGCGCCGCGACCTGGCCCAGCTAGATTTCCAGCTTCTCTCCGAACACCAGACCACCCTGGAAACCCTGGAGGAGGACTGCAAGGGGCTGGCCGCCCGCGAGCGGCAGCTGGCCTCCAAGGAGAAGGATGTGCTGCTGCACGATGAGCAGCGGCTCCAGGCGGAGAACGAACTCGCCACCAAGCGCGAAGAGCTTGAGGCGCGTGAGGGGAACCTGGCCCAGGCGCTCCAGAAGCACGACGAGAACGTCGCCGCCCAGAAGCAAGCCCTGGAGCGCTTCCAGCAGCGGTTCGCTAAGAAGAAGAAGGAGGCAGAGATGGACCTCGTGGAGCGGGAGAAGGAATATAGGCAGGCCACGGCCCAAGCGTATCGCGACAAGGCCAAGAAGCAGGAGGACCGCTTCAAGTCCAAGCACGCCACTGACGCCAAGCGGATCGCTGAGCCTGAGAAGGCCAACTCGAAGCTTGAGGTCAACCTCTAGCGCGCCAATGAGGCCTATCACCAGGCAGAGGATGCTCGCAGGACAGCCGTCCTGGACCTGAACGACCTCGTCAAGGACGTGGAGGAGCAGGTGGGCCCCATGGTTGAGGAGGTGGCGGAGGCTGCGGACATCGCGCAGGCGGCTCGTGTGCTCACGAAGCAATGGGAGCGCATGTTCCAGGCGTTGGTAGACAGGGGCAACGAGCTCGCTGCCCAGCTTGGCGTAGAGGCGCCACACGCCGAAGCTCGAGGCCGTGGCGACGAAGCCATGTACCTGGTCTACTTCGACCAACTCTTCACGGCACTCGAGAGCCCCATCGCTGATCTCCGCGAGGTGATCGAGGTCAAGAGCCACCAACTCATGGGGGTGGTCGTTGATCGCATCTTCACCAACCTCCGGCTCCTCACGCCTGGCTTCAACCACTCCACGGTGACCAAGGCTCGTGAGGGAGACGAGGTGTGGCGGGTCTCCAACTCCGTTCGCGAGCAGGTCGAGGCCTTTTGCAACCGCTTCAAGCGCGCGGAGACTGCTGCGGACGAGAGCGAGGAGGAGGCCGCCCCTGCCGAGACAGAGGAGGACGTTGTGGAGGAGGGGCATGATGGCGTGGACTCCGCCTGAGCCTTGTTTATTGCACCTTTGAGTGCTTGTATCTGAAACATTCTTATGTTTAGTCACTATGCATTTTGGGCATGTAATATACTCTTTGAGCAATTTATGTCAGCTTCTGTGCCACCTCGAGAGGCCCCTTTTGTCTTATTTTCATGTCTATGTTTTCTCTGCGTCGTTAGGACCCATCTCTTCGCGCTATGACTCCGCCACTGCGGTATGCTAGAGCAATGACTCAGCAAGACCTGGGGGAGTTTAAGGCTTGGAGAGGTAAGAGCCTTGAGTCGCGATGCTCAAGTGCCCCCCTTAGACATGCGAGTAGTCCATGAAGCACAAGGGAAAATGAAATCGCTCGAGGTACAAACGTGTGCTTGTGGCGGAAAAAGGCTCTCGAGGCATGAGTGCGGGACTTAGCTTCTCGAGACTTTTGCTCTGTAGAGGTTTTTTTGCCTAGCGAGGAGGACCTCTCCAAGGGTTTTTGCCCTGCTGCCTCCTAGGGCTTGTAGGGACGCTTGTTCCCCGTAAGTTAGAGAGGCAAACCCAAATGCTTGTACATGGTAGTGGGAACTCATTCGCGCTTATAGGTCTCCTCAGGCGTTCCTCACGAGGAGAGTAAGTACCAAGGTCCTTTGTAGAGATGGCGTGTTTGTGGGAGCTTGCCCTCCAGCCAGATCTCGGATCCTTTGGTTTTGCAGTGCGCTAGCGAGGTGCGCATGTGGAAAGATATAAGCGCACATTGAAACACAATAATGCGGGAATAAACTCACCACCAAAATATTACATTGCGGCGCCGAAGCGCATAGTTCACTTAGGAACGAAATTGTCTCATTATGCTTGGAGTTGCCAAGTTAATGTATTTATCCATATCGAGGCATGGGGACCACCCATTAGTGGCAGAGACTCTCTACGGACTGAGGTGGCTCGTTACATGGAGAGCTTGGAGGGTTGACCCTCGAGAGATGCCTTTGGGGCTTGGAGGTTTAAGCCGTGAGCTTTTAACCTCTAGAGACAAAAAATGCTTGGAGGTGGAGCCGTTACCTGCCTCTTCAGCCAGATGCCTTGACGTAACAATGATCATGGGCGTGACAATGATCATGGGTAGAACTTACGTAAGTGCATGATGTTCCATGTATTTTTGACGGGGATGTCGTATTGGGTCTTGAGGCGAGCCGCGCCAGGCCTGGTGATGTGGGTGACCCTGTAGGGGCATTCCCACATTGGTAACAGCTTGTGGAGGCCTTCCCTGGAGAGGATTCTCCTGAGGACGAGATCGCATGTCTCCAGGGTGCGCGAGCGCATGTTGCGGCTGTGGTAGCGTCGCAGGTCCTGCTGGTATTATGCCGCCCGGAGGGCGGCACGGCGGCGTAGTCCTTCGAGGAGCAGCAGGTCGTCGTTGTGGAAGTCCTCTTGCTCGTCCTCATTGAAGGCAAGGACCCGTGGGGATCCATGCTTGATCTCTGTAGGGAGGACTGCTTCGGCTCAGTAAACGAGGGCAAACGGTGTTCCCCCGTAGGCTTGGGCGGCGTGCTGCGGATAGACCAGAGCACTGAAGGGAGCTCGTCAATCCAGCCCTTGTCGTGGCCCTTGAGGATGTTCAAGGTCCTTGTCTTTAAGCCCTTGAGTATTTCTGCGTTTGCACGCTCGGCTTGGCCATTGCTCTGCGGGTGAGCTACCGAGGCGAAGCAAAGCTTGATGCCCAGTTTCTCGCAGTAAGCCCTGAAGATGCCGCTTGTGAATTGCGAGCCGTTATCGGTGATTATGCGACTAGGCACTCCGAAGCGGTAGACTAGGCGTCTGATGAACTTCACTGCTGCGCCTGCTGGAATTGTGTGCATCGCCTCAACCTCGGGCCACTTGGTGAACTTGTCGATGGCCACGAAGAGGTAGCGACAGCCCCCTTGCGTTGTTGGGAATGGTCCCAAGATGTCCAGCCCCCACACCGCGAACGGCCAGGAGAGCGGGACGGTTTGAAGTCCCAACGCGGGCTGATGGATTTGCCTGGCGTGGAACTGGCAGGCTTCGCAAGCTTGAACGATGTCAACTGCATCTTGAAGTCCTTGCGGCCAGTAGAAGCCACTCCTGAAACCTTGCCTACGAGGGTGCGGGCGCACGAATGGTGGCCGCCTTCCCCGCTGTGGATGTCCTTAATTAAGCTTTTTCCTTCTTCAGGAGGAACGCATTTGAGTGCGAAGCCATTTGGGCGCTTGCGGTAGACATCTCCCTCGAGGATGTGGAAGGATTTTGCCTGGAGAGCGATTCACTCTGCTTCGACATCTTCCTCGGGGAGGATTCCCTTGGCGAGGTGGTCCTTGAGCTCGTCGATCCAGCCTGTTTCTTGATGCACCGCTGTGAGCAACAGGCGCTCCCCTGTCTGGGGTCCGCAGTCGGGTGACCCAAGTGTAGGCGGCGGTGGGAGTGCTTCGTTTGTGCTTGCGGGTTTTGCCTCTAGAGGTTGATTTAAGGATGCCTTGATGAATCTTTCTTTAAAGACGCCTGGCAGTTGGGCTTGCCTCCTTGATGCGCGCTTGGCGATGTCATCAGCCCCTTGATTTTCCTTCCTTGGGATGTGCATGAGCTCCATGCCCCTGAAGTGCTTCTCAAGCTTGCGGACCTCTTCCAGGTATGCGGCCATGTGGTCGTCCTTAGATTTATAGCTCTTGTTGGAGAAGTTGACGAGCAGCTGGGAGTCGCCCTTGATGAGCAGGTGCTTGACGCCTATAGCGATGGCGGCCCGTAAGCCGGCGAGCAAGCCCTCGTACTCAGAAATGTTGTTGATTTTGTCGATCACGAAGCAAAGCTGGACCCCATAATAGAGTTTGTCACCCTTGGGCAAGGTCAGGACGACGCCAGCCCAACCATTGCGGCAGGCGAAGGCTTCTTCGAACTTCATGGTCAAGTGGTTGGCCATTTTTTCTCCAGAGGGCTCTGGCTCTTCTCCTAGAGACTCTTCAGGGGTTGGATCAGTCCATTCGGCGACAAAGTCTGCCAGCGCTCTTCCTTTGATGACCCTTGTGGTATCGAAGCGCAAGTTGAATGGTTGTAGCTCTATGTTCCATCCCACGACACGATCTGTGGCGTTAGGGTTGTGCAGGATCTGCTCTAGGGGAAATGAAGTGACCACGGTGATGGAGTATCCCTGGAAGTAGTGTCGCAGCTTCCTTGAGGCAATGAGGAGCGCAATGAGTAGCTTCTTTTGCATTGTGTACCGTTCCCGAGCGTCCCGCAGCACTGTACTGACGAAATAGACGCGATGCTCAACAAGGATTGTCAATTTAGGCGCAGCGTTGTCTGCCTGAGGAGGCTCTTCAGGGCCCTTGAGGGGATTGGCCTGTGGAGGCTCTTTAGGCGCCATTGCGAGATTAGCCTGTGGAGGCTCTTCAGGCTTCTTGGCGAGATTTGCCTGTGTAGTCTCTTCAGGCTCCTTGGCGAGATGAGGACTTGGGGCAGACTCGGCTTGCGGCTCTCGGCCTGGCGGTGGGTTTGTGGAGCCTCTCCCTTTGTCGAGCTCTTCGTCAGGCGGTTTTGGCTTTGGAGTTGTTGCACTCTGCTTGTGGAGGATTGGCTCTTCTCTTTCTACCACCAGGATGGCGCTGCCGGTCTGTGGAGTGCCTGATAGATACAGCTTCAGATGCTCGCCTGTCCTTGGAGCAACCATGACTGGTGGGCTAGCCAAGTACCTCTTCAAGTCCTCAAAGGCTTTTCCGCTTTAGCCGTCCACTTGAAGGTGTCATATCTCTTCATGATCTTGAAGAAAGGCAGGGCTCTCTCGCCAAACTTTGAGATGAATTGGCCCAAGCTAGCCATGCAGCCTGCCAGGCGTTGCATGTCCTTGAGCCGGCAAGGAGGCTGCATTTCCTCTATGGCCTTGATCTTGTCAGGATTTTCCTCTATGCCAAAGTGGGACACGAGAAAACCAAGCAATTTGCCTAAGGGCACTCCAAAGACGCATTTGGCGGGGTTGAGCTTGATGTTCACCTTGCGCAGGCTGGCGAAGGTCTCTTCAAGGTCCCTGAGGAGAGTATCTCCCTCTCGAGACATGACGACAATGTCATCGACGTAAGACTCAACATTTCTTCCCATTTGCTCGCCAAGGGCAATCCTCATGAGCCTCTGGATGGTGGCGCCAGCGTTTTTCAGGCCGAAGGGCATGCAGACATAGCAATACACACCACAAGGGCTGAGGAATGCCGTCTTTTCCTCGTCCTCCTTAGCCATCTTGATCTGGTGATAACCAGAGAAGGCATCGAGGAAGCAGAGGAGGTCGCATCCTGCCGTGGAGACCACGATCTGGTCGATTCTCGGCATGGGGTATGGGTCCTTGGGGCAAGCCTTGTTGACATCAGTGCAATCAATGCGGAGGCAGCCTCCTCCGGCGGGCTTTGGGACAACCACGCTGTTGGAGAGCCAACTGGGGTGTGCGACTTCGCGTACAACATTTGTCGTTTTGAGCTTCTCGACCTCTTTGACGATGAATGCTTGCTTCTCGGGGGCTTACTTTCTTGACTTTTGCATGAGCCACTCGTAGGGCACTTGAAGCGTCTCGAAAGTCTCGATGGAGATGATGTTCAGGCCTGCACCTCCATCAATGAGCGTCTTGGAGACGGCGATGTTGTTGATGGGTGGGGAGCAGACCAGCGGAGGGTTCCAACAGTCTTGGTAGACTTGGGGTGGTCTTGCGCGTCGAAAGCGATGGTTAACTGCGACCACTTGAGGGGCCTGGAGGTCTCGACGCTGGGGAGCGCGGCATTGAGCTCGCGGGCGAACTGCTTGAACTGATTTTTCGACTTGGGTGCCTGAGCCCCGCCCAGGATGCAGGCAATAGCCCCTCTCGGTGCATTGTAGCCTCCATCTTCCTCGTCAGGGAGGTTGCCCTTTTTCTCGGCGATGTTGGCCTGAGTGCCAGGTGACTTTTGGTAGCCGCCCTTGCGTCCGCCTCCGCGGTATCGCGGCATCGACCGCGGCCGCCGCTGCCTTTGGCTTGCCCGTGCTCCTTGCTCAGCCTCTTGAGGTCGAAGCAGGTCTTAGTAGAGTGGCCGCGCCTATTGTGGTAGACGCATAATGCACGGTCGTCCTCCTTCTTCTCGCCAGGCTCGGGAGAGCCCCTGCGGGAGCCCTTTGCGTCAGGCTCTGCCACGAGGACCGCGGTGGCCTTGCGCTTGGACTCCTCCTTCTTCTTGTGGCTCTTGGACCCCTCAACAGGGTCGTCTCCCCGCGAGCTCATCTTGACGAAGAGGAGTCCCTCTTCAGCCTTGGCGCACTTGTCCGCTAGATCGAACAGCTTCACCACAGATGTGAGCTTGTCATGGATGCCTAGTTTCTCGAGCATCCTGCTGCTCGTGACGCCCTCGCGGAAGGCGGCGATGAACTTGGTGTCGAGGATGTTTGGAATCTTGTTCCGCACCTGGCTGAAGCGCTGGATGTACTTGTGGAGGGTCTCATCCTTCTTCTGCACCACAGCGCACAGGTCATTGTGGGTGAGCGCATGCTCGTACGTGCGCTTGAAGTTGGCGACGAACTTCTTGAAGAGCTCTTTCAACGTGCCCACAGAGTCCTCAGGGAGGTTCAGGAGCCACGACGGCGCAGAGTCGCGAAGCCCGTGGGAGAACCAGTTGGCAATGACCTTGTTGTCTCCTCCTGCAGCTTGGATGGAGGTGGTGTAGAGCTGCAGGAACTCGACGGGGTTGATAGAGCCGTCGTAGCCGTTGGGGAGGGCTGGCCTGAACTTCTGAGGCCTGACCACGCGGCGCATGGAGCTGGTGAACGCCATGCAGCCCGAGGCGTAAGTGGCGACCCTGTTCTGCAGAGCCGCGCGGTTCTGCGGGCCCGCCTGGCCAATCTCCTCCACGAGGCGGTTCTGGTGGTCCCGCTGGCGCTCCAACTCCACGCGCGCGTCCGGCGCGGTGTGCTGTACGATTTGGCAGTCGCGCGGCGAGGATGTGTGCGAGGCAGCTCTCTGTGTCGCGGCCAGAGCAGGTCCTGGAGGTGGCGGAGGCGCGTCAGGCGCAGCCGTGCCCGCGAGGGAGTGGTGCACAATCGACCGCGATGGAGCGGGGCGAGTGCTGTCGATTCTGACGAGGTGGTTGAGGCGTTCCAGCCACTGCTCGTGAGCCTCTGCCGTAGGCCGGTAGCGGAGAAGTTCTTGCGCCATGAGCAGGGCTGTGTGCGGGCCTGGCTCCACGCGTCCTTGAGAGGAGGCGCTCTGGTCCTGCGTCCTGCGCTAGGACTCCGCGTCGGCCTGGTGCTCGGGGTGCTCCTCCCCGTTGTGCTCGGGCTCGATTTCGGGGAATTCCACATGCAGCTCGGTGTTGGCGCGCTCCTCACGGTGGGGCGACCCTGCCGTCCACGAGTGGCGGTGGCGCCAGGCGCGGCGTTGGTTCCTTCGGGTGCGCGCCTGCTGGAGCGGGCGTCGCGAGCGGTGCGAATGTCTGACATGGCGCGGAGGCGGCTCGAGGGTCGTTGATACGCCTCAATCCCCTACCTGGCGCGCCAAATGTCGGAGAGTGACTCCCACGGAACAGGGATAGTCACACCCTGAAGAGGAATTGACTACGGAGGTCAAACAACCCTTAAGAGGCACGAAGACGGTGCTCACCGGGTCTAGAGAGGGATAACACTACAGAGATGAACACCATCTCGTACCCAGGTTCACGACCCTCAGGAGGAGGTAACACCGCTACTCCTGCTTGTCTGTATTGCACTGTGATGGTTACAGTTTAATGAGCTTGTCGAGGGCTCTCTTGAGGCAGTTTGGTGCTTGGAGAGGGAAGCTATGGTCTTCTTCCTCCTCGAGCAGTTCGCTATCCTATGCGCTTGGCTAGGGTTTCAAGGGTTCAAAATGCGATTCGCTGATCCTTTCCCACGGTGGAGCTCCTACCCCTTTGATAGGCGCCTCGGGCCTCATCCTTGCTCTGTACGCAGAGGGTGGGTTCCCACAGGGCAGTGGCGCGAAGGAAATGGAGTCCACCGCCGTGGAGATGTCCCGGGACACGGTCCATCCATGCTAAAGTTGGGCGCGGTGGCCGACAAACTGCAGACTGCGCAAAACAGCTCGCAGGCGATGCAGGGGTCGTGGCGGAGCCCACGATGACGATCTTCTTGGAGCGTTGCGCCTTCCAGCCGCTTTATCACCAAAGAGGAAAGTCCTAGCTGTCATGGGGCGGGCGGTGCAGCTTTGTAGACTCGTTTATCACCAGAATGGCAACTGTGATGCTCGCATCACTCTGCAGCTGCTGCAGAGGCCATGTGCACCCTGCAGCGGTTGCTTAGCCACGAAGCGTCTCCACAGGGCCGCAGTGGCCTGTGGAGGGGTTTCTGTTGATTTCTCTCCAGGCGAGTTGAGTCTTGGGGAGTCTCTTGAAGTGCGGGGTCCTCTTCAGGCCCCGTCTTCCTCTTCAGGCCCTCAAGAGGAAATGGCTCTCGAGGGTCTCTTCAAGCGGTGGCTTGGTCCTCAGACGTTTTGTCGAATCTATCGCGTGCGAGGCCTGTGGAGAGTGGGCTCTGCACACCCTGGTCCTCACTGGGCCGACAAATACTTTTATACATATGGATCATCATAAGAATGTTGCATGTGATGGTTATATTGTAGATTTTATCAATCATGCTACTGAAAGTTATTATGAGAGAGGAAAACACGGTTGTCAAAGTTTTCAAGTTACTAAAACACCTCTCCTTATGTTGGAAGTTTTGAAGTTCCATTTGTTTTATCTTTCTATGATAGTTTGCTTTATGTTTCAATAATTTATTCTATCACAAGACTCCTTTGCATAGGAAGTGGGTTAGACTTAAATGTGTTTGATGTTTACCTCTTGATGCTATCCTATATTGTCCAACTCTCTTTTTTATGAGAGCGTCATATGAATCTCTGTGCCTAGCTCAAAGGCGTTAAACAAAAGCGCTTATGGGGGAAAACCCACTTTTATTTTCTCTTATATTATTTTATTTTGCTTGTGTCAAGGACTTGTCCTACCTATGTAGAAAATCCTTTGTATCTTTATTTTATTGCAATGTTGTGTCAACGTAAGCCTCTAGTTGAAAGTTGATGCTAAATTTCAATTTCTGCGCATAAACAGATTTCTATTGTTCAATGTTAAATTCATAACACTTCACTGGAACGCCAGAAAAATCTTTCCTTTTTTGTGCGTAATACTAAGATGTATACACAACTTTCATTAGTTAAGAGTTTTCTGATCTGAGCAAGTTAAGTGGCTCGAAAAAATTAGTCTTTACGGACTGTTCTGTTTTTGACAGATTCTGCCATTTATTTTGCAATGTCTCTTCTGCTATTTTGATCGGATCTTTTTTATCCTACGAAGTATCAGTGGCTGTGGCTAATGTCCAGTATCTTTGATAGCAATTGTGCTCCTACAGAATATCATATTTTTTCATGCACTAACCCTCTAATGAAGTTTACTCTATGTTTTGTGTGGAGGAAGTTTTCAAGGATCAAGAGAGAAAGATGATATAATGTGATCAAGAGGATAGTAACGCCAAAGCATGGGGATGCCCGTTGGTTCACCCCCAATATATTTCAAGAAGACTCAAGCGTCAAAGCTTAGGGATCGACAAACTATCAGGTCCTTTCTAGTGAAACTATATTTTAATTTCGTCACATCTTATGTGCTTATTTTGAAGCGTCTGTTTGTTTTTGTTTTTTTATTTTCATTCTATGATTAAAATGGATCCTATCATTCTTTTGTGTGGGAGAGAAACACGCTCCGCTTTTTCATATGAATACTCGTATTAGCCGCTTATATTCGTTGAGTATTCTTTTCATGTTATTGTCTGCTTCCTAGCTGTTGTTTTTCATGCATCTCTTGTTAGAGCTGTTAGTTTTGTTATATTTTACTCTCATATCTCGTTGTTGAATTACTTGGAGAGTTTATCTTTTAAATAAGTTGATTGGTGTTTGGTTGAGAACAGAAAATGCTAAATGTGGTAGATGGTATAATTAAATGACACATAAATCTTGTAGATCATTAAATTGTGTGAGTTGAATCATTGATGTTGTTTCGAGATATTCATTTTCTTAATGGTAAACATTATGGTCTAGTAAGTGGAGTGATTAATGCTTGATTTAGAAAAAACTTGAAGCTGTGCCACACTTAAATCTCCAGATGATTGCACAATTGTGTATGACTTCTATTTGCCTAAGGCAGCCTAATGACATTATGTTATGCGCTACGGTCGGGGAAGCCAATGATGACTTTGTCAGTCGCCACGATCCCACTAGGAGTAATTTTCATTATGCCTTGTATGATCATATTTTTATTTGGAATCTTTTTACTAGTGAGTTCTAAAACTGCGGTTTTCATGGCACTTCCACCACCATATTGCTAGCCTCTTCGGTACTTTGCATTTCCCTTTCTCACATTGAGAGTTGGTGCATTTTTCGAGTGTACATCCAAACTCGTGGGAGATATTAATCTTGTTTTCCTACACATAAGCCAAATATCTTTCTCAAAATATCCACCATACCTACCTACTACAGCATTTCCATAGCTCTTCTGAGCTATATTGCCATACAATCCATCTTACATTACATGACTTGCTGTCATTTATTACATATTTATTTCTTTGTGTGATTCTAAAAAGCTGATGTGTGGTTGTTACGCTAGATCATTGCATAACCTGCTACACTGGCAGAGACACCGTTGTCATATGCATTCTTATGGCACATTCATATTAGTTACTTATACCATCAGTATGTTGTCATATCATCATTAGTGTGTTGTCATATATCATGTATCATATTAGGATGCTACCCCTAAAAGTGAAAATACCCATGGAGGCCATCGAAAAGTGAAACTGAAAAAGAAAAAAAAAGAAAAAAGAGAAAAAGAAAAAGAAAGAAATAAAAAAGGGGCTAGCATTAGTATTCTTTATCACACACTTGTGCTCATGTTATAGCACCATATCATTTATAGTCATCACTTGTGCTCATGTTATAGCACCGTATCATCTATGATCATCATTTGTGCTCATGTTTAGCACCTTTACTCCATATGAGACAGTTTTCATGTCTTAGTTGCATAACTATGTGGGGAACTTTACACTATAGAACTTGGCTTGAATATTCCAATAATAAGCCTCCTCAAAAGTGCTCTAGGTCTTCGTAAGCAAGCAAGTTGGATGCACCCCCACTAGTTCCATTAGAGAGCTTCCATACAGTTGTAGCTCTATGTGCATCGGTTGTGTGGCAATCACTACTCCTTGCATAGCTTTGATTGTAAGACTTTCTCTTGTCTAATGATCACTTGCATCTTTGTGAGCCTTTCTTCTGTTGGCCTTCAAAACCCCCGTTAACATTCTCTTAGCCAAAACATCCTGGTGCCAGGCACCAACGTTGAACGCTTGCTTGTTCCTTTTGAACAAATAAAGTATTGATCTTCTACGTGCATATTGATATTGCTTGAATTGATCCTTTGACAAATTTGTCATGTTTGTTGGAAGCATTAGATGATTATATTGTTATTCTTGAAGCTTAAATCATCTTTTATATCTACTATGCACAGTTGATTGTTCTTTAGTACTGATTCATTGAAAGTTTTACTTTGTTCTTCCGACATGTTTATTCATTACTCATTTGATATCAATATAAACTACAACTCTTATTCATTTGATCTCAGTTGACATGCCTTACATTATTACATGATCAAGATTGTGTTTAAGCACGTCACTTCAGAAATTATTCTTCTTTTATCCTTCTTGCCTACTCGTGACGAGTAGAACTAAGCTTGGGGATGTTGATACGTCTCCAACGTATTCATAATTTCTTATGTTCCATGCTATGCTATACCATGTTTTATATGCATATTATACAATTTTATGCATTTTCTGGAAATATCCTATTAACAAGATGCCAAAGTGCCAGTTCCCTGTTTTCTGTTGTTTTTGTTTCAGAAAAGTACTTAAGGAAATATTCTCGGATCTGGAAATAAAACATCCTGAAATAATTTTTGGAAAAGGAATGTTCCAGAACACCGAAGACGAGACGGAGAAGAGCCACAAGGCGGCCACACCACCCCGAGGCGCGGGTCCCCTTCTGGCCGCGCCAGGAGGTGGTGTGGTCCTCTCGGGCGCCCACCGACATCGCCCTTTCGCCCATAAATACCTCCTGATCTAAAAACAATTGCACGTTGTTCGATATTTCCTCCACGGGTCCAGAGCGCCGCCGCCATCGAAGACAAGATTCAGGGGACATAAGTCTCTATTCTGGCACCCCGCCGGGACGGGAAATTGCCCACGGAGCCATCTCCATCGACTCCACCACCATCTCCATCGCCGTTGCTGACTCCTACGATGAGGAGAGAGTAGTTCTCCCCTGGGGCTGCGGGATCTACGGTAGCCATGTGGTTTATCTCTCTCTCCCATGATGTGGTCTTTTATGTGATCATGAGTTTTTGTAGCCCTACACAATGAATTGTTTTGGTTATCCAACATTAGAGTGTTCGAGAGTAGTGTTTATTTAATTAACTTTGATGTCATTGTTGAGAATGTCCACTGGTGAAAGTAGGATCCCTAGGCCTTGTTTCTAAGCATCGAAACACCGTTTCCAACAAGTTCTACTACAAGTTTGCTTGCTGCAATTTTTTTTACAGATTGCAATTGCTTCTTACAATCATCCATATTACTTGTATTTCACTATCTCTTCGCATAACTAGTGCATCTATACATCTGACAAGTGTATTGGGTGTGTTGGGGACACAAGAGACTTCTCGTATCTTAATTACAGGGTTGCTTGACAGGAATATCTTTGACCTCTACCTCCCTGAGTTCGATATACCTTGGCTGATCCACTTAAGGGGAACTTGCTGCTGTTCTACAAACCTCTGCTCTTGGAGGCACAACATTGTCTACAAGAATAGAAGCGTGCGTAGACATCAAGCTATTTTCTATCGCCGTTGCCGAGGAGGTTAGCGCTTGAAGGTATCTCCTTTAGATTCTGCAGTTATTACTTTTTGTTTCTTGTTTTTATTTTCACTAGTTAGGATAATGGAAAACAACAAACAATTAGACATCTCTATGAAATTTATATTGCATTAGGACATGATACTTTTGAAGAGGAAATTAAAAAACCTATGTAAGTTTGTTTACATAATAGTGTTAGTAATGTTATTACTATAAATTCTTTGGAAATTGTTATTGCTAAGGCTGTGGGAAAACCTAAGCTTGGGGGAGCTAGTTTAAACAAAAATCTTTTTTGCTCCTCGGCTTTGGAGGAATTATTTAACCTTGATAATAATTTACCTCCAATATGTGATAATTTTATTGATGCTTGTGATATTCTAAAAACACCTGAAGAAATAGTGCCATTTAAAATACCTATGAAAATTATTCAACGTGTTACGAATAACCGCTATGTAGGGGATGGAACTGTCCATCCTGGTGATGATTTGCTATTTTTACATGAATTATGCGAGTTGTTCAAGTGTGCAGGTATTTCAATGGACAAAGTTAAGAAGAAATTATTTCCTATATCACTTGGTGGAAGAGCTGCGGATTGGTATAAATTGTTGAAGGATAGACACTCTCTTGAATGGGAGAAGGACATTGCAAGGATTATCTAGATGCCTGTTTGGAGGGCTCTTTCGCAAGTAAGAAGGTTGAAGCAAGATGGGATCTCCTTGAAAAAGTTCGAAACAATGCTGAAAATTGGGAGAATGAGAAAGGTAAAGAATCAGGTATGAACTATGAATATGATTGCATTAAGTCTTGTGTTGAAACTGCTAGTTTTCAAGAGCTTAGTGCTAAATATGGTCTTGATTCTCATATTATTGTTGATTATTTTAGAAACTTTGCTTCTCATATTAATGTTCCTAAAGAAAATTGGGACGTGTATCATGAACCTTTCAAAGACACTTGCATGGAAAATGAAATTGTTGTTAATGATTGCAATAAACATGCTCTAACTTCTAAAAATACGATTTCTTATAAGCATGTTAATTTTTGTGGAAAGCATAGACCTTCTGGAATTAATCAAATTGAAGATGAATATTGTATCCATCATAGGAATGAAAATACTAGAGGTTGGTATAAAGTTTTAAGAGATTTGGTAACACAATTTGTGCCACCTATCCTTTTATTTGTTAACTTTGCTATGAAAAAGGTCATTTCGATTTTAAATGCTCAGGTTCTCATGAAGATATTGCAGGAGAATTTTGTGATAACATGATCACCCCTAATCAATATGATGAACTTGCATTATTTTTGGGGTGTGAAGAGATATTAAGAAAAACTTCTTTGTTAAATATGAGTGATATTGATATGAATGATTTGTTGCATGAATGTTATCTCTATTGTGTTAATAATTCCATGCTAACACCTACATACAAAATTTTATAAAGGATGAGACTTCACCAAAGTATGACATGACTAATCTGTGTTTTCATCTTATTAATGAAAGAGATGAATTCTCCCAAGTTTCTTCCATTGTCCCTAATAGTAAACCAGGTTATGTGGAGAAGCTTCCTTTCAAGCCTCTCCCTCCAAAAGAGGAAAAGAAGAAGAAAAATGGAAAGAGGAAGAAGAAGAGGAGTAAAAGGAGAGAGGAAACGGTATCTTCTCCCAAACTTGTTACTCCTGTTACTATTTACACTTATAATTCTGAATTCGATGATTCCGAACTTGATGATGTACCTATGTCTGTTATCTATGTTAGTGCTCATGATTGGGATAAGCACACTTATTTTGATATTTGTAACATCCCAACACTTTATAATATTCAAAAATCACAAAAATTTAAAACTTTTGTTTGATTAAAATAAAATATTAAGATGCATAAGAAAACCAACTATAATGGACTTCAGACTTATTGAAAGGGGTTTAATATTTTAAATATCTCAATGCATCATTTTTTTCAAAAGTTGTTCAGGTTAAACATTTTATTCCATTGTATTTTCTTAAAACCTCAACATATAAAGTGAGAAAAGTTTTACAAACTTCAAACCATTTTATTTTAATAAAATAGTTTCCTTATAAGTATTTGATTTCAACCACTTAGCCATAGCTATTCATAAATTAAAATAATATTTACAAGTGTTATTTTAAACAAATTAAAACATGATCTATTTTCCAAATGGTTTTTTATTATTTCAACTAAGTTCAAAAACATAGTGTTGAAATTACAACCTATAGTTTATAACTTTATTAACTTCATATATTTTATAATAAATGGATTTTCCAAATAAACATTTCATTAGCTTAAAATGATCTTTATTATTTTCAAAACATAAAATGATTTTCATGAATATATATTCTATATAAGAAAAGAATTTAATCTAAAATCTATTCTAAAGATATGTTATAAAGTTTTCAAATGATTTATCATATTATGAAACTTAAAGGTGCACAAAATAATTTGAATGAAAATTGATTACATTACATTTTATCCTTTCATTACAAATAGTTGTAATGTGTTATTTAATAATCTATTAAAACTAAAATTTATTTAATATTGGAATATGAGTTTAAATAACTTAATTTCAAACATATTGAATATGGGTATTTTATAAATTTTATTTAGCCAAAAGAAAATTTAATTAAGTTATAATTTCAAAATTGATATTAAGTATCAAATTGGTATTTAATGAATATTTCAAAATATTATTTTTCAAAAATGTTCAAAACATGCCCACAACTGGTTTAACACAAAGATAATAATTTTACAAATTTTTAGAAATTTGTTTGACTTCATTTGGACATTTAAATCAAAAGATATGAATAAAATAAAAAATAAAAATCAGAAAAAGAAAAAGAGCTGACCTCATGCTGACGTCATCGTCTTCAACCTCCATCCCTAAAATCACTCCCGAAAATCCCCTTTCCAAATCCTATCCAATCGGGCGTTTCTTGCGGAGATGATTCCCTCCCCCTGCCTCCATATAAACCCCAGTCCGCCACCTTTCCCCCGCCTCCTAAAACACTAAATCTAGCGCCTCCAGGCCGGAGAAATCGCTCACCGGAGTCAGCCATTTCCTCCGCCGTGTTCTCCTCGGTTCCGATGAGCTGAGCACCCCCCACAGCCCGAGAGCACTCCCCTCCTCCTCGCCCCCACCCATACGCTCCCCCTGACCTTTTCCCCTGCTCTTCCTACGCAGCCAATCGTGCGGGCAAGCACGAACCGAGCTCGCCGGAGAAAGTCGGGCGTCTGCCCTCGACCCCGCGCCTCTAACCGAGCTCGCCGGAGAAAGTCGGGCGTCTGCCCTCGACCCCGCGCCTCTGCAAGACGCAAACGAGGACGCCACCACGTGCTTCGCCTCCCCCATGTCCTCCTGAACCTCGTCGTCGTCTCCCCCGAGCAAGGAGACCATCGGGGCGACCAATCGGTCCACGCCTGAGGCCGCGCCGCCGCCATCTCCTCCATTTCCGGTGGATTCCGCCGCCACCTCCTCTCCATCGCACGGTGAGCGTCCGATCCATTTTATACTGCCCGGATTAGATCACTTCGGACGAAACGGTACGGAAGAGTCAGATCCATCCGATCTGGATCTGACGATCCAGATCGCTTTGAGCCCAGCCGTGCCCGGCTCAGTCTAAGCCGAGTAGCTTCCAAGCCAAGCCCAGCCAATCACGAACTGCCACGTGTCCAACCTTTTTCTGTTTTATTTCCGAATAGAATTGAATTGGCTGTTTTGCAGAAAAGCCCCTGCTACTTAGAAGTGTTATAACTTTTCATTCACACATCCAATTTTGATAAATTTTATATATTTGGAAAGCCCATGACATGTAGAATATTGAAGATCTGCCAAAAAATTCAAATTTGACTTAGTTTAAATTTTTAAATTTCAAATGGTGAATTTGAGTAATTTTTATCATAAAATTTTATCTATAAATCCAAAAATTGCAAATAAAATTGTTTTAGAAACTTTATAAAATATGTAATATGATGCATATATTATTAAATAATTTTGAGAATTATTTTGATGATTTAATAGTTGTATGTTTAATTTGAATAGTTTGACTATTTTTGACATAACTTTTAATACAAACATTATTTTTTATTAAATCCAATTGCTATACATTTAATTAAAAGCCCTATCTTTATTAACCCCATTTATAAAAATTTGTTATAAATAATGCTTGAACAATTTAAAATGAATTTAAAGATCATAGACTTAATTTGATTTATTTTAGCACATTATAAGGTTTATTAATTTAGAATTTATTACTTTGCACCAAAGACATAAATAATTGTCCTTGTACAGAGAAAGCTCAAATTCCTGTTTATTAATATATTTCATAACATTAATAAGTAAGTTTTGTTTAAACCTTTTTAATGATTTTAGTTCATTTACAAGTGTTTGTAAATGTTATTGGTTAAATTAGGTGTTACTAAAAATGTGATTTAAAACATTATATCATTTTAAATAGCTAAGTTATTATTAATACTATAAACTTTTAAGTTGGGAATTAAAAATGTTTAGATATGAGAAAATTAAGAAATTCATGAAATTGAATTTGGTTAAATTTAATTTTAAACATAATCTTGGGTAAATGAAATTAAATATTTATAGTTGCATTAAAGTGTTAAACCTTGCTTTTAAATTGTGATTAAGCCTTCTTGATATCCCTTTGTGTAAACTTTTGAAGACCATTCCTTGGCGAAACCCTAAACCCAAACACATTAATTCTTTTTGTATATTGAATTATGTGACACCTTTGAGCGAACCCTCCCGAGAAGACTCGTTACGCTTGTATGTTTTAATATGTTTTGTGTTTTTTGAATTGCTTGTTTATTGGATTCCCTTTTACTATATAGTTTGAAACGGGGAGCAACTTTTGACTTGGACAAGAGTGTGTGAGAAACGACAAATTTCCAAAGGCAAGTGACTTCATAAAATACCTACTATTTTTATTCTATTGCACTACTAGTATTTTTAAGCAGTATTTGCAAATAGTATGCATGATAGGTTTTTGTGAGAATAGTAGTATGCTATGCAAACCTATTAGGTTACCCCTTTAGAAATTCCAGTTAGACACCTATTATAATTTAGTGGAAATACATGCTGCCAAAAATGACTGTTTTATGATAGATGTGATAAGTGAAAATTCCACTAAATTAATTTACCGCCTGGGTGGATTGGTTCGATCGAGGAGGTTTCAAGTTGAGTGGCTACTCAGGGGTCGGGTCTGCGGCGGCCTAAGTTTGCTCACTTGTGGAAGGCCACCCAGGGCTATAAGATTTGATGTTGCACTGCATAAAGTCGCTTATACTGCAACCATTAGTCATTTTGGGCTCTATCTTGATGGAGTATGTTGATGTTGACCTGAGTCAGATGTTCCAAGGGTGGTAGTTGGGATAGGTTGGGCAGTGGACTCCGTCGACTTGGGAAGACAACTTCTGAAAAGTCTCGTCTCTGTCTTCTCCTTTTCCTTCTCACTGAATGAGTGTAGAGGATAGTTTGGGTTGATTGAGTTTAATGGTGAGAGTTAAAACCTAAGATCTTAGCCGTGTCCCCGGCATCGGATAATTGAGTGACTTCACAAAGCTGTCTTCCGAAAATCTCTTCATCCCAATTTCTCAATAAAACTTTGATGGGTGAACATGGGTAGGAGACATGGATTTGTCTCGAGATGTCTCATAAAGAGAAGATATTGTTCCAAAAATTGTTTACCAAAAGTAGGAGAAATCTTGCTTTGCGCAATAGCCTTGAGCTCCACCAGCCAAATAAGCATATAGATATAGCTTAGTAGAAATATTAGCATTTAAAAGTCACTTGCCACCACAATTCAATTGTGTTGACCCTTTATAGCTGGGCTGCAACTAAACCTTGCAGATTGTTCGGATGAGGAGTAAGGGGGTCGTCTTCGAGCTACAACCAACATGATTGCCAGTGGCTTCATGGAGATGATGTAGCTCCATGTTATCTTTAGAATTTGTGTATGAACTCTGAAATAATTTGTGAACTATTTATTTATTTAGCTAGCGCTTTCAGCTATGCAAAGTTGTAAGGAATATTGTTTTTGTATCGTTCGTTCTCGGTTGTAATAAATTTGACATTGTACTGTGATGTTTCATCTTATTGGAAAATACGAGACTTATGTGATCCAAGTCTTCCGCACGATTCATATGCGCCATTGCTTTCTTAAGCAAGGGTGCTACAATATTGAAGATCTTTTGGATAATAATTCTGAAAATGATGATGTTAATAATTGCTGCACTATTAATACTATCCATGTTCCTTCCCATGATGATACAGAGAGCTCTGAGCTCGGGGATGAGGTGTTTGAAAATACTTTTGCTACTAATGATTATATATTTGATACAGCTCCTTCTAGTAAAAATGATGACATGTTTGCAAATGAATACACTTTATAGGATAATTATTCTATTGCTTATGATGATACTATGCCTCCGGTCTTCGATAATTATAAAGAATACTATGACATGGGTTATAATTACAATTATCCTTTTGAAACTTGTCATAATTATATAGGAATCACTCAAAACAATCCTTTTAATGTACAACTTGTTTATCATGTTCAAGTTCTTTATGATGATCCTACTTCCCTTGTTATTAATGAGAAGAACTTTTCTTATGAGGGATATAATGATACTTTTATGCATATGGATCATGATAAGAATGTTTTATGTGATGGTTATATTGTGGATTTTATCAATGATGCTATTGAAAGTTATTATGAGAGAGGAAAACAATATTGTAAAAGCTTTCAAGTTACGAAAACACCTCTCTTTATGTTGGAAGCTTTAAAGTTTCATTTGTTTCATCTTTGTATGATAGTTGCTTTATGTTTCATTAATTTATTCTATCACAAGACTCCTTTTCATACGAAGTGGGTTAGAATTAAATTTGTTTGATGTTTACCTCTTGATGCTCTCCTATGTTTTTCAAATTTTATTTTTATGAGAGCATCATATGAATCTATGTGCATAGCTCAAATGCGTTAAAGAAAAGCGCTTATGGGAGACAACCCACTTTTATTTCCTGTTATTTTAATTGGTTTTTCTTGATTCAAGGAACATGCCTACCTCTGTAGAAATTCCTTTGTATCTTTATTTTATTACAATGTTGTGTCCAGTTAAGCCTCTAGTTGAAAGTTGATGTTAAAATTCAATTCCTGTGCTGAAACAGATTTCTTCTTTCCACCGTTAAATTCATATCAATTCACTGTAATGTCAAACAATTCTGCCCTTTTTTGTGCGCAATCCTGAGTTGTATACGCACGTTTCATTAGTTTTGAGTTTTCTGATCTAAGCAAGTTAAGTGTCTCACAAAAATTGTCTTTACGGACAGTTCTGTTTTTGATAGATTCTGCAATTTTCTTTTGCAATGCCTCTTTTGCTATTTTATTGGATCTTTTTATCCAATTAAGTATCAGTGGATGTAGCTAATGTCCAGAAGAATTGTTAGCAATTGTGCTCCTACAGAATATCATAATTTTTTATGCACTAACCCTCTAATGAAGTTACTCTAAGTTTGATGTGTAGGAAGTTTTCAAGGATCAAGAGAGAAGGATGATATAATATGATCAAGAGGATAGTAAAGCCAAATCTTGGAGATACCCCGGTGGTTCACCCCAATATAATCCAAGAAGACTCAAGCGTCAAAATTTGGGGATGCCCAAGGCATCCCCCTCTTCATCAACAAACTATCAGGACCTCTCTAGTGAAACTATATTTTAATTCCGTCACATCTTATTTTCTTATCTTGAAGCGTCTTTTTTTACATTCTATGAATAAAATGGATCCTAGCATTCTATTGTGTGGGAGAGAGACACGCTCCGCTTTTTCATATGAATACTCGTATTCTTCACTTATACTTTTTGAATATTCTTTTCATACTATTGTTTGCTCTCTAGCTCTTGTTTTTCATCCATCTCTTGTTAGAGCTGCTAGCTTTGTTATATTATACTTTCATATCTCATTGCTTAATTACTTGCAGAGTTTGTCTTTTAAATAAGTTGATTGGTGTTTGGTTGAGAACAGAAAATGCTAAATGTGGTAGATGATATAACTAAATGATTCGTAATCTTGTAGATCATTAAATTGTGTCACTTGAATCATTGATGTTGTTTTGAGATATTAATTTGCTTAATGGTAAACATGATGGTCTAGAGAAACTTTAAAACTGTGCCACACTTAAATTTCCAGTTGATTGCATAACGGTATATGACTTCTATTTGCCTAAAGCAACCGTAATGACTTTATGTTATGCGCTACGGTCGGGGAAGCCAACGGTGACTTTGTCATTCGCCACGATCCCTCTAGGAGTAATTTTCATTATGCCTACTGATAATGTGGTGGAGTTTGTTCAGATGGAAGTTCAGTCTCATGATGCATTAGCATTAGTGCCTGTTAACTCCCCTAGTTTGGGGGGTTTTTCATTTGCTGCAGAGGAGATTAGAGGACTGACTGTGCCAGATCCTTTTGCTGACACAATCTTACAACCCAGTTTGGAGAGCTTGATTTGGCATTCCAATTCTATTGGTGGGAAGAGAAGCTCTGCTGAAATCTATCACCCACTGGATCAGTTTGGGGCTAGGAGAGTTTCCAGGAAATTATTTATTGCTCAGTCACCGGCTGACAATCCTTTGGCCATTGTACCTTATTTCTGCAGGGATCAGTTGAGGAACTCTGTAGCTGATCTGGGGGTTTTATCTGCTACACCTGCTCCTGTTACAGCTCGTCGCATCAAACGTTTTGTGCCAGCATGCTCCACTCAGGTACGCCGAAGTACAAGAAGTACTAGATATGATGGCTTTAAGTGCATTTCAGTCTCTGATTCTAAGCCTTATAAATCAAAGGTTAAGGCTAGGAGAACATCAGATCTAGCTTTGGATGCTGATACTGCTGTGGAGGAATTGAACGCGGAGCAAGAGGACGTAAGCACTGAGATCCCTCCTGACACCCTGGTCCAAGTCCTGCAAAGCATTGCTATCAATCTATGTGGTGTTCCACCTGAAGAAGTCTCTCGAGCAAACCTGCTGGCTAGTCTCCAGCTGGATGAGGCCCCAACTTCATCCACCATTTAATCTAGTTCTTTAATGAGTTTATTAAAGACTTGGTGTGTTTTGTGCTGGAATATTCGAGGTTTAAATTCCAGAGATAAACAATTAGCTTTGTGGAATGCTATTAATGTCAGTGGTTGTTCTGTAATTTGTTTGCAAGAAACTAAGAAGCATCACTTTGATCCTGGGTTTATTAAGTCTTGTTGCCCTCCCCGTTTTGATGAGTTTGTTTTTGTCCCATCTGTTGGGGCCTCTGGTGGTCTCATTGTGATTTGGAACAGTGCTATCTTCAGTGGTATGGTCATGCATTGTGAACCCTTTGCATTGTCGGTTTATTTCACTTCCACCCAATCTGCTCAGTCTTGGACACTAGTGAATGTGTATGGTCCATGTTCTGGTGAACAGAGAGATACATATGTAAACTGGTTATTTGATTTGAACATTCCAGATGATGAGGACTGGTTAATCCTAGGAGACTTCAACTTCATGCGTTTTTCGAGTAACCGCAATAAACCAGGGGGCAATACAGCTGACATGATGCTTTTCAATGATTTTATCCGAGAACAAAACCTTACTGAATTACCTTTAAAAGGAAGACAATATACCTGGAGTAACATGCAAGCTGATCCTTTACTTGAACAGCTCGACTGGTTTTTCACGTCTTTGCACTGGACTACTTCTTTTCCGAATACAGTGGTTAACCCTCAAGGCAAACCGACTTCTGATCATACTCCTTGCGTAGTGTCCATTAAAACTTCTATCCCTGGAAGTAAGTTGTTTCGTTTTGAAAATTACTGGACTGCCCATCCTGGATTCCTTGATACAGTGAAGGCTAGTTGGTGTAAGCCTACTCATAAGAGTAATAGTGCTGCTAATTTGAATGCTAAGTTCAAAAGACTTCGCTCTGATATTAAGCATTGGAGTAAAGGCATCTCTAAGCTCAAGATATGTATTGATAACACAAACAAGGCTATAAGTGAGCTGGATCTTCTTGAAGATCAGAGAGGGCTATCTGTTCCTGAATACAACTGTAGAGTCATCCTGAAAAAACACTTGCTGAGGTTACTTGATTATCAGAACAAGTATTGGAAGAAGAGATGTACAGTAAGATGGACTAAGCTGGGTGATGAGAATACAAAATTCTTCCATTCTATTGCCTCTGAGCGTTATAGAAGGAATAATATTGCTAAGCTGGTTCTACCAGATGGGTCTGAAGCTGTTTCCCACATGGAAAAAGAAAAGGTTATTTTTGACACTTTCAAAGACAGACTTGGTACGTCTTGCTCCCCTCCGATGATCTTTGATCTGAATCAACTTATACAACCAATTCCTGGTTTGGAAGAGCTCTCAGTGGTTTTTACTACACAAGAGATTGATGATATTGTTAAGCTCATGCCTGGTGATAAAGCCCCTGGCCCGGATGGTTTTAATGGACATTTCTTAAAGAATACCTGGCATATTGTGAAGCAGGACATATATCAGCTCTGTTTTGATTTTTATGAGGGGAAAATGAATATCGAAAGTATTAACATGGGGTACATTACACTGATTCCTAAAATTGGTGCTCCTTCCGGTGTTAATGACTATCGACCGATCACTTTGCTCAATTGCTGCCTCAAGATTATCACCAAATTGCTAGCAAACAGATTGCAAAAAATTGTTCTCAAAATAGTACATAAGAATCAGTATGGTTTCTTGAAGGGGAGGACAATTCAAGATTGCTTAGCATGGGCTTTTGAATTTATCCACCAATGTTCTACCTCCAAGAAAGAAATTATAATGCTCAAGCTGGATTTTGCTAAGGCTTTTGATACTATTGATCATGAGGCAATGCTCAAAATCATGGTAAGCATGGGGTTTGATGCTAAATGGATTAGTTGGATTAAACTTCTCTTTCAGTCTGGCTTGTCTGCAGTTCTTCTAAATGGTACTCCTGGGAGACAGTTTCATTGCAGGAGAGGTGTCAGACAGGGGGACCCTCTTTCTCCCTTATTATTTGTGCTAGCTGCTGATCTGCTCCAATCTGCTATGAACAAAGCGTTTCGAGATAATATCCTAACAGCACCTCTCTCCCCTCACTTTGGGATGGATTACCCTATTGTACAGTACGCAGATGACACCATTCTGATTATGCCTGCATGTCCCCAGCAGATTATCATAATGAAGGAAATCCTTAATTCATATGCAACATCGACTGGGTTATGCATTAACTATCAGAAATCTTCAATGATTCCTCTGAACTTGTCTGAGTCTAGGGCTAAGGAGCTGGCTGACATTCTGCAGTGTAGCATTGGGAAAATGCCCTTTACCTATTTAGGTTTGCCGATGGGGACTACTAAGCCTACTGTTCTTGATTTAATGCCGCTAGTAGATCGGATTGAAAGACAACTCTCTGCTAATTATATGATGATGGCCTACAGTGGCAGGGTAACATTGATCAACTCTTTACTGACGTCAATTGCCATGTTTGCCATGTGTTCTATTAAAGTGCCTCCTAAGATTTTAGAGCACATCGACAAAATTAGGAGACACTGTTTGTGGAACAAGAAAACTGATGATGGGGAAAAATGTAATTCTCTGGTTGCTTGGAAAGAGGTTTGCAAACCAAAAAACAAAGGAGGATTAGGTGTACTTAATCTCAAAGCCCAAAATGAAGCTCTGTTGCTGAAGGCTTTACATAAATTCTATTCCAATAATGACACCCCCTGGGTACAAATTATTTGGAGAACATACTATACAGGGAAGGTTCCGCACGCTTTGGCTCCATGTGGCTCTTTCTGGTGGAAAGATGTATTTAAACTGAACCCAACTTTTAGAGGAATAACTCAATGTGAGGTGTTATCTGGTTCTAGTGTTCTTTTCTGGAAGGATAATTGGCTAGGATTGGAAAACTCCAGTTCCTACCCAAGAGCTTACTCCTATGCCCAGAAAGAGGATATTTCTGTGCAAGAATTCTTAACTACTAATGATTTAGCAGCCCTCTTTCATCTGCCCTTGTCACCACAGGTCTTAAACGAGATTAGAGCTCTGCAGCAAGCATCCCTTCATGTCTCTTTAGATGGCAATGCGGCTGGTGACAGTTGGATCTTTCAATGGGGGTCAAAGAGCTATGCTGCCAGTAAATACTATAAATTCTGTCACAGAAATATCACTCCTCATGATGCTTTCCTGTGGTTATGGAAATCCAAATCGACACCGAAGCTTAAGTTCTTCTGTTGGCTTCTACTTGCTGATAGACTCAACACCAGGAACATGCTTAGAAGGAGACATTTTAATATTGGAAACAACTACTCTTGCTTGCTTTGCAATTCTGCTCCAGAGGAAACGGTGGAACATCTGTTTTTTCATTGTCCTTTCAGTAGAGAATGTTGGAGTGAACTTGGTTTTAGTTGGGGGCCTGCTAACAACAGATTGACTATGGTATCCTTTGGTAAAGATAATTGGAATGCACCCTTGTTTATGGAGATATTCACCACAGCTGCTTGGAGCATTTGGAAGGAGCGGAACAGATTACTTTTCGAAGGCTTCCCACATTCCTTGACTTCATGGAAAGTTAGATTTAAGGAAGATTTCTCTCTGCTTCAATATAGGACTAAGTCCTCCTTACACCCCTATATTTTCTCTTTAGTTAATAGACTTTGAAAACTTTGGGGCTAGGCCCCTCTACTTGTAAATATGTAATGTTTTGGCTGTTTAATCAGAGGCAGTAGGAGCCTTTCCTACTGTCATAAAGCTTCAAAAAAAAAATCATTATGCCTTGCATGATCATATTTTTATTTGAAATCTTTTTACTTGTGAGTTCTAAAACTGCGGTTTTCAAGACACTTCCACCACCATATTGCTAGCCTCTTCGGTACTTTGCTTTGCCCTTTCTTACATTGAGAGTTGGTGCATTTTTCGTGTACATACAAACTCGTGGGAGATCTTCATCTTGTTCTCCTACACATAAGCCAAATATCTTCCTCAAAACATCCACTATACCTACTGATGCACACGGTGGGTGTGTAGTTG
Organism: Poa annua; assembly: GCA_026929855.1. Lineage (NCBI taxonomy): Eukaryota > Viridiplantae > Streptophyta > Magnoliopsida > Poales > Poaceae > Poa > Poa annua. The sequence continues at coordinate 108,876,260 of CM049426.1, forward strand.
GGAGACCCCAAGAGGAAGGTGTGAAGTAGTGCAGCAGCAAGGTTCCCTCAGTATGAAACCAAGGTTATCAAACAAGTAGGAGATGAAGGATTCCCTTGAGGTGTCAAGGCGCCAGAAAAATGCTGGTGCTGAGTTGACGTGGAGCCTGCACACAAACAATCAAGATACTTTGCCCCAACTTAACAGTGAGGTTGTTAATCTCACCGGCTTGCTGTAACAAAGGATTAAACGTATATATGGAAGAAAGAGTGATGTTTGCAGAAAGTAACCGGTTTGTTGTTGTGGTTTTATCAGATTAATGAGAAGGACCGGGGTCCACAGTTCACTAGTGGTGTCTCTCCATAAATAATAATAACATTCATCCATGCCTGGTAAACAAATTACAGCTACGCAATTGACCGAATAATGATAAGCAACCCAATGCATATACTAATGATATGGTGTCTAGTGTGAGATTCATTCGGGCATTACAACAATATAAATAGACCGTTCCAACCGCATCTATGACTAATAATCCACCTTCCGGTTAGCGTCTGCACCCCTTTCAGTATCAAGTTGCATGCAACAGATTATCGCCTTAAGCACTGTGTGTAAAGTAAGTAAGTAACATCATCCTTAGACAAAGTACTACTATTTTATCCCTAGTAGCAACAGTACATCTACAACCTCAGAGCTTTCTGTCAGATTAAATAGAGACATGAACCTCCGATCGAGCATAAATACCCCCTCTTGGAGTTACAAGCATCTACTTGGCCAGAGCATACACAAGTAACGAAGAGCATGCAAGATCATTAAATAGGACACACATGATATATTATTAAGCAATAACTTTAGTACTCAATATTCATCGAATCCCAGCAAACACAACATGGAGAATTACATAAAGATAGGCAGCTCACAAGATCTAAATGATAGCACAAGAGGAGAAAACAACCATCTAGCTACTGCTATGGACCCGTAGTCCAAGGTAAACTGCTCACACATCAGTCCAGAGGCGGTCATGGCGACGTATAAGCCTCCGGAACGATTCCCTCTCGCAGCAGGGTGTCGGGGAGCAGTTCTGATCACTCCCGAAGTGGTGGCGGCGACTGCGACGGCTCGGGACCCATGGAGGAAAAAGTGATTAACCTTCTGGATTTTTTAGGTCAGGGGGGTTTATATGGGCGAAAGACCAAGGTCGGTGGGCGCCCGAGGGCGCCACACCCCCTCCCGGCGCGGCAGGCTTCTAAGCCGCGCCAGCAGGCGATGTGGGCCCCTCGGGGCCCGTCTTCGTCTCGTCTTTGGTTCTTCTGGTCGCAAATATTCCAAAAATAAATATTGGTTGGCTCGTTTCCCATTTGGCGGATATTTCCTTAAGAGATTTTCTGAAACCAAAAACAGCAGAAAACAGGGAACTGGCACTGTGGCATCTTGTTAATAGGTTAGTCCCAGAAAATGCATAAAACTATATAAAATGCATATAAAACATGTAGTACCATGATATAACATAGCATGGAACACAAAAAATTATGGATACGTTGGAGACGTATCAACATCCCCAAGCTTAGTTCTACTCGTCCCGAGTAGGCAAGAACGATAAAAGAAGAATAATTTCTGAAGTGACATGCTTAAACACAATCTTGATCATGTAATTCATTGTAAGGCATGTAAACTAAAAATCAAATGAATAAGGGCTATAGTTTATATTGATATCAAATGAGTAATGAACAAACAAGTAGATGAAGCAAGCAATGCTTTCAATGATATAGTACTAGATATCAATCAACTGTGCAAAGTAGATATTAAAGATGATTTAAGCTTCAAGCACAACAATATAATCATCTAATGCTTCCAATAAACATGACAACTTTATGAAAGGATCAAGTCAAGTAATAGCAATATGCACGTAGAAGATCAATATATTATTTTTTCAAAAGAAACAAGCAAGCAACGGAGGTTTGGAAGGCCAACGGAAGAAAGGCTCACAAAGCTATAGATGATCATTAGACAAGAGAAAGTCATACAATCAAAGCTATGCAAGGAGTAGTGATTGCCATACAATGGATGCACAATGAGCTATAAGTATATGAAAGCACTCCAATGGAACTAGTGGGGGTGCATCCAACTTGCTTGCTCACGAAGACCTAGAGCACGTTTGAGGAGGCTCATCATTGGAATATACAAGCCAAGTTCTATAGTGTAAAGTTCCCCACATAGTTATGCAACTAAGACATGAAAACTATCTCATATGGAATAAAGGTGCTAAACATGAGCACAAATGATGATCACAAATGATATGGTGCTATAACATGAGCACAAGTGATGACTATAAATGATATGGTGCTGTAACATTAGCATAAGTGTGTGATTAAAAATAGTAATGCCGCCCCCTTTTTATTTCTTTCTTTTTTTCTTTTATTTTCCTCTTTTTTCTTTTCTTTTCCTATTTTTCCTCTTTTTTTCTTTTTATGTTTCTCTTTTCTATGGCCTCCATTGCTCTTTCCACTTTTAGGGGAAAGCATCCTAATATGATACATGATATATGACAACACACTAATGATGATAAAACAACATACTGATGATATGAGTAACTAATATGAATGTGCCATAAGAATACATATGATAACAGTGCCTCTGCCAGTGTAGCAGGTTATGTAGTGCTCTAGCATAACATGGGTAAAACCACACATCAGCTTTATAGAAACACGCAAAGCAATAAATAAGTGATGAATGACAACAAGTCATGTAATGTAAGATGGATGTTGCATGGCAATATATCTCGGAACAGCTATGGAAATGTTGTAGTAGGTAGGTATGGTGGCTGTTTTGAGGAAGATGTTTGGCTTATGTGTAGGAGAACAAGATGAAGATCTCCCACGAGTTTGGATGGTACCCGCGAAAAATGCACCAACTCTCAATGTGAGAAAGGGCAAAGCAAAGTACCTAAGAGGCTAGCAATATGGTGGTGGAAGTGTCATGAAAACCGCAGTTTTAGAACTCACAAGTAAAAAGATTCCAAATAAAAATATGATCATGCAAGGCATAATGAAAATTACTCCTAAGGGTGCTGTGGAAAATGAACAAGTCACTGTTGGGGACCCGACCGTAGCGCATAACATAAAACCATTACGGTTGCCTTAGGCAAAAAGAAGTCATATACCATTGTGCAATCAACAAGAAATTTAAAGGTGGCACAGTTTTCAAGTTTCTCTAGACCAGCCATTTAATCATTCCACTTTACTAGACCATCATTTTTACCATTAAGCAAATTAATATCTCAAAACAACATCAATGATTCAAGTGACACGATTTAATGATCTACAAGATTAATGTATCATTTAATTATACCATCTACCACATTTAGCATTTTATGTTCTCAACCAAACACCAATCAACTTATTTAAAAGACAAACTCTACAAGTAAGTAAACAATGAGATATGATAGTATGATATAACAAAGTTAACAGCTCTACAAGAGATGCATGAACAACAAGAGCTATTGAGCAAACGAAAAAGACGAATACTCAACGAATATAAGTGAAGAATACAAGTATTCATATGAAAAGGCGGAGCGCGTCTATCTCCCACACAAAAGAATGCTAGGATCCATATTTATTCAGAGAATGAAATTAATAAAAACAAAAAACAAAAAACAAACAGACACTTCAAGATAAGCACATAAGATGTGACGGAATTAAAATATAGTTTTACTAGAAAGGACCTGATAGTTTGTCGATGAAGAAGGGGGTGCCTTGGGCATCCCCAAGATTTGACACTTGAGTCTTCTTGAATTATATTGGGGTGAACCACCGGGGCATCCCCAAGCTTTGTCTTTACTACCCTCTTGATCACATTGTATCATCTTCTTCTCTTGATCCTCGAAAACTTTCTCCACACCAAACTTAGAGTAACTTCATTAGAGGGTTAGTGCACAAAAAATTATGATATTCTGTAGGACCACAATTGCTACCATTGCTACTGGATATTAGCTACAGCCACTGATACTTAAAAAGGTAAAAAGATCCAATCAATATAGCAAAACGGGCATTGCAAAAGAAAATGGTAGAATCTGTCAAAAACAGAACAGTCCATAAAAATGAATTTTTTCGAGGCACCTAACTTGCTCAGATCAGAAAACTCAAAACTAATGAAAGTTGCGTATACATCTGAGTCTTATGCACAAAAAAGGGAAGATTTTTATAAAGTCCAGCGAATAGATATAATTTTTACGGTGGACAGCAGAAATCTGTTTCAGCATAGAAATTGAATTTTAACATCAACTTTCGACTAGAGGCTTAACTTGACACAACATTGCAATAAAAATAAGATACAAAGGAATTGCTACAGAGGTAGTCATGTTCCTTGACTCAAGCAAAACAAATTAAAATAACAGGAATAAAAGTGTGTTGTCTCCCATAAGCGCTTTTGTTTAACGCCTTTGAGCTAGGCACAAAGTGAAACTGAACTATTATCAAGTGAAACTAAAGTAGCATCAACACCATAATTTGAACAAACAATAGAATCAAAAGGTAGCTTCATTTTTTTCCTAGGGAAGTGCTCCATATCTTTCTTGAGTGGGAATTGGTACTTGATGGTACCTTCTTTCATTTCAACAATTGCACCCACAGTTCTCAGAAAGGGTCTTCCCAACACAATTGGACAAGATGGATTGCATTCAATGTCCAAGACAATAAAATCAGCGGGGACCAGATTATTGTTAACCATAATAGGGATATCATTGATCCTCCCCAAAGGTTTCTTCAAAGCATTATCAGCAAGAAAAACATCCAAATAATAATGTTCCAATGGTGGCCAATCAAACATATCATAGAGCTTTTTAGGCACAACAGAAATACTTGCACCAAGGTCACACAAAGCATTGCAATCGAATATATATACTTCCATCTTAATGATGGGCTCCCAACCATCTTCTAACTTCCTAGGGATAGAAGCTTCAAGTTTTAATTAATCTTCCCTAGCTTTTATGAGAGCATTTGTAATATGAGCAGTAAAAGCCAAATTAAGAGAGCTAGCATTAAAACTTGTGGCCAATTTTTGCAAGAACTTAATAACTTCAGAGATATTACAATTATAAAAATCAAAATTATTATCATCAAAGCAAACCGAACCACTTTCTCTCACGTTCTTAAAAATTTCAGCAATTTTATCAACTCTAGTTTCAGCAGTTTTGGGCAATCTTAAATTTTTGGGTGAAGTAGAGGAGACATTTTCAACACCAACTATGTTACCATGGATAGTAGGAGGGTTACTAACATGTGAAAAACCATTCTTTTCAGAGGTAGTAATAGTAAAAACTTTAACAATATTAGACTCTTTCTCTAATTCTCTCTCTCTTTCCCACCTAGCACGTAACTGAGCCATCAATCTAACATTTTCATCAATTTGAACTTGGATGGCATTGATTTTAGCAAAGGGATTATTTTCTTTAGTTTCAGTAGGCATGATTTTAGATTTTAAAAGATCAACATCAAGGACAAGACTATCAACTTTAGACGCAAGAATATCAATTTTATCAAGCTTTTCCTCAACAGTTTTATTAAACAAAGTTTGTGTAGTGATAAAATCTTTTAGCATGGTTTCAAGTTAAGAGGTGGTAGTCCTATTGTTGTTATAATAATTACCCTGAGAATTACCATAAGAGTTGCCATTATTAGGAGGATAGGGCTTATAGTTGTTATTACCATAGTTGTTCCTATAGGCATTGTTGTTAAAATTGTTGCTTTTTATGAAGTTTACATCAACATGCTCTTCTTGTGCAACTAAAGAAGCTAAAGGAACATTATTAGGATCAATATGGGATTTACAACTAGCAAGCATAGACATTATAATATCAATCTTTTCACTCAAAAAGGAGGTTTCTTCAACAGAATTTACGTTCTTACATTGAGGTGTCCTCTCCGTATGTCATTCAGAATAATTCACCATCATATCATCCAAGAGTTTTGTTGCAGCCCCCAAGGTGATAGACATAAAGGTACCTCCCGCAGCTGAATCCAATAATTTTCTTGAAGAAAAATTCAGTCCTGCATAAAAGTTTTGGATGATCATCCAAGCAGTCAGTTCATGGGTTGGGCAATTCTTTATCATAGATTTCATTCTTTCCCAAGCTTGAGCAACATGTTCATTATGAAGTTGTTTAAAATTCATGATGCTACTTCTTAGAGAAATAATTTTAGCAGGGGGATCGTATTTTCCAATGAAATCATCTTTGCATTTAATCCATGAATCAATACTATTCCTAGACAATGAAAGCAACCATTATTTAGCTCTTCCTCTCAAAGAGAAAGGAAATAATTTCAGTTTTATAATATCACCATATATATCTTTTTATTTTTGCATTTCACATAATTCAACAAAGTTATTTAGATGAGCAGCAACATCATCAGAACTAACACCAGAGAATTGCTCTCTCATAACAAGATTCAATAAAGCAGGTTTAATTTCAAAGAACTCAGCTTTAGATGCAGGTGGAGCAATAGGTGTGCATATAAAATCATTATTGTTGGTGCATGTAAAGTCACACAACTTAGTATTTTCAGCGGAACTCATTTTAGCAAATTACTTAACAAACCGAAATAACAATATTCAGGAAAATAATGACAAACTGAAATAAACAAGGCAACAAAACTGAAAATAAAAGTGCAAAACCAAAATAACAAAAGTAATGCAAGTAACTAATTTTTTGTATTTTTGATATTAAGCAAACAAAACAGTAATAAAAATAAACTAAGCAAGACAATAACAAAATAAAAAGATTGTAAGCGCGAAAACTCCACTCGCAGTGGAATGCTTATCTCCCCGGCAACGGCGCCAGAGAAATGCTTAATGCACACGGTGGGTGTGTTGTTGGGAGACCCCAAGAGGAAGGTGTGAAGTAGTGCAGCAGCAAGTTTCCCTCAATATGAAACCAAGGTTATCGAACCAGTAGGAGATGAAGGATTCCCTTGAAGTGTCAAGGCGCCAGAAAAATGCTGGTGCTAAGTTGACGTGGAGCCCGCATACAAACAATCAAGATACTTTGCCCCAACTTAACAGTGAGGTTGTCAATCTCACTGGCTTGTTGTAACAAAGGATTAAACGTATGTGTGGAAGAAAGAGTAATCTTTGCAGAAAGTAACAGGTTTGCAGTTGTGGTTTTGTCAGATTAATGAGAAGGATCGGGGTCCACAGTTCACTAGTAGTGTCTCTCCATAAATAATAATAATAATAATAATAATAATAATAACATTCATCCATGCGTGGTAAACAAATTACAGCTAAGCAATAGACAAAATAATGATAAGCAACCCAATGCATATTATAATGATATGGTGTCTAGTGCGAGATTCATACGGGCATTACAACAATATACATAGACCGTTCCAACCGCATCTATAACTTATAATCCACCTTTCGGTTAGCGTTCGCACCCCTTTCAGTATTAAGTTGCATGCAACAGATTATCGCCTTAAGCACAGTGTGTAAAGTAAGTAAATAACATCATTGTCAGACCCTGAATTCAGGCTACACAAACAAAACGTATCGGTTGGGCCACATAACTAGGAGCATACTGGGTAATACCAACCTAGGAAACAGGCAGGCCTGGCTCAGAATGGATCATCAGCCGACAGCTCCTAGCGACCCCAACGTCACATACGTCTCAAGATTGTGCACGCAAGAACCCAAAATCCTACCAACTCGTATAATTCAATCATAAACACATGGTATACGAGTCAGGTTTTAACAGAGTGGAAATCACAGGATAAACCTAAGACACAAAGAAAGGAAAATAAGTATCCAAAGCTCTCACTGAGAAAATATATCGAATGTGACCAAACAGAGGACACATGTCCCAACATTACATCATGCAGCGGAAAACAAGCCGGTCTGAGTACAGACAAGAAGCAAAGGCACAAGGCCGAAACGAAAAGAGAAGGCCCATCCACGCGGTCCACAGGAAAAAGCCCAGGGAACTCTAACTACTCGTCGTAGATCTCGTCGTCAAACTCCACGTAGTAGCCACCCACCTTGTCGTACGGAGAATCCTCAACTGCAGAGAAAACCACAGCCCGCGAACGGTTCAATACACCGAAGCGTATCGAACAAGCTAAAGCTAACAGGTTACAAAACTGAAAGACTCCCAAAGTATGGGGTTTGGTGGACTTAGCGGCAGCAGCACTAGCAACCTAATAGAGACACGCTACAACTTCCGTCTAATTAGAGAGGAATAAGAGAGCACATAAGTAGCCAGCTACAACTAACACCAATCATAACCCATTCTCGGATTAACCCCCTCAACCAAGTATGAGGAAGCAATTCGGGAAAACTCACAGTTAACAGTTTTAGTTACTATTTATTGTGAAAGTAATTCTATATTACTAGTCAAGTTAATCAACAATGGTTAGGTGTAAGTTGTCTAGATCTTGTTAGCCAGCATCATCACCAAGTCATCCATAACCGTGGACACGGCTCATCGATAAGATTATACCCTGCAGGGGTGCACTACTGTACCCATACTCGCATGATCAACCCAGTCAAAAACATTAGGGCCTCTCAACACGACTCATTCCTTCACTACAGCAAGTCCAAGTGCCACTCATATGAGTTGTTACCCACGTCAGGAGTCCGGCCGAATCTCAATCACGGACTCATTAGTTTGCGACTACGCCACCATGCGGCTCAAACCACAGTAGGAATTGTCCACTTCGCGTCGTACCGCCCCTGTATGACCCCCCATATCACATAACCTCTCATCAATCAACATCATGCACATGCATATGAATAAATGGAAAGCCCGAACTACTTACGATGCATGAAAAAGCTGGAGATCCGTTCAAAGTCGAGGGGGGCTCCATTGGACCACCCACAAGTGGTTAGTGCGCTCAAAATTGGATCCGAGGACAAAATCTCAGTTCCTAGGTCCACACTTAGCAGAAAAAAGCACCTCGCAAGTCCTCCCGTCGGTGCCTTATCATTTAATTATAAAACCCAACATAAGACATCAGTTTATTAAAATAGAACAATCTATCATACTAAGCATATGAGATAAATGATCGACGGACGACTCGCACAACCAACTCTAAGCATGCACTACGACTCGCAAAGGCCAACAAATAAACATGCAAGGGGTTATAGGTTGTGGGGTAAAGCTGTATAGGATGCAGGATAAACAAGTGATGGGATCGCAATTCAAGAAACGAATACTAGGGTAGCAGAGATCAACGACAAGTATGAAAACCAAACAATCGTGTAACATGTTAGCAGAAGCTTGCCTGACAGCTCGTGGCCCGGCACAAAAGCTGGAACCTCAGGGACGAAAGTACCGGTAGCAGACACGTCGTCGTCTACCCAGAGAAGAGCCAAACACAGACAATAGGAAACATAATCAATAAATGAAATGGGCAAACAATTGATGTTGCAATATGGTATGCGATGATTAGGTCACATTAAAGCGGGGTTGAAAATCCCGGCAATTAATTATGGTGCAAATTATTAATCTACACATCAAATTAAATGTTTATTAGCATGGCAAGACATGGCATAGATGGTATGAGAAAATTAAATGGAATTAGGGCATTATACATTTATTACCCCTCACATTCCATATTTAATTATTTAGTTGCATTTGTTAAATTAAACTAATAATTTAAAAAATAAATGATGCAAAATGACATAAGAGTGTTATATTAATGTTGATTGCATTTTTTTGATATTAAAACATATAGAAAATATTTTATTTGGAGTTAATGATTAAAAGTTATTGCATTTTTAATGTTAGAGGTGTGTAGCGTACCTGCTCTCAAAATAAGGCAGATACCTGTGTATAGTGCAAATCCCTGGATCGTTTCATTTGCACACACAGTTTACGATGTAATATCACAACAAAGGTCAATTTTATTACATCAATGATCCAGAATTACAAAATATTTGATACAAATTGCATAGCATAAAACTAGCATTGAAAAAGTACACAGCGGAATACAATAGCAGTGAGTCTCTATAACTTTCATGCTGCCACAGGCGAAAACATGTTGGTTGCAGACTCGAAACCTTTACGAAACCTCACTCGTCATCTGATCAAATCTGCAATAAGAAAAATATTGCAACAACGTGGGTCAGATTCCATAAAAAATGGAGTCTGGCAAGTGACACTATGGAGGACACTTATGGAATAACTCTAAAGCCTATATGAATATTTGGCTGGTGGAGCTCAGGGCTAATTTGCATAAAGCCAATTTTTCCTACTCTTTTGAAAACACTTTTCTTGAAATCTCGACGAGTATGGCATGAAAACCATAAATCTCATCTTCCCTTGTTCACCCATCAACTTTTAACTTAGAAATTGGAATGGTGGAATCCTCCGTTGACGTCCTTGATCAGCTGCTCAAAATTGTCCGTAACCGGGGACACGGCTAAGTACTTAGTTTTACACTCTGCAGAGGTTGTGCACTTTCACCATTGTACCCATTCAACCCAAGGTATCCTTTACACACCATTTGTGATAAGAAAAGGAGAGAATGAGACGAGATCTTTCAGAAGCATTTTCCCTCCCCATACTGGCTTGACCCGTTCCACCTAACATCCCCCTACATCTGCTTGTCAAGCCGGAGAGAGTCCACGCAACATAATTGATCAAGCCAGAGCCCATATGGCAATGGCTGCACTGGAAGCAATCGTCACTTGGAGTTCTTCAGATTCCTCTGTTCCTGGGTGGCCGTTCTCAAGTGTGCATTACCCTTTAGGAACCATAGAAATGGACCGAGTAGCCACTCAACATAAACCATCCGACCAATTACCACCCAGGTGTTTCATTAACTTAGTGGATGTGCACTCTCAGGTAAAAATCATCATGCTCACAGCCTAAGTAGAATAGAAATTCATCCTAGGCGAAGACAGCCATGAGCACAGTCCTGAGTAGTCACTTAACATTTTGTAAAACCTTTCATCAATTGCATAGCATCAATATTTCTGCTAAGTATGATATAGGAACCTAGACACAGGAATAAGGGATTCTACGCAGGTTTAGCATAGCAACACATGCATATAAAAATACACTAAGTAATGCATATAAAAATAGGAAGTTTATGAGGTGTGCCACTTGCCTTTGAATGTTGTCGTTGTTCACAACTCTTTTCAACAACGAACGTTTGCTCTCCGTTTAATCTAAACAATATAAGCAAAGAACAATACAACAATCAACAGCAAGCAAAACTCAAAATGCATACAAACACATACTAGATGAATAAATAAGTTTTATAAAACTTTCTAAGGAAAATATGTTTATGCATGATGTGCAACATATTCCTAAGGCTAGAAATACTTTTCATGCCATGGAAATCTTTTAAGTTTATGCAAGGCAAATGTGTTGGTCCAAAAGGACTAAGGACTAAAGTCTTAAGTTGGATACACATACTTTGTTTTATAACTTCTTGAAACAAGCACTCAAATGGCTTAGCCATGATGTGCAAAATACTTAGGGAAAAATACTAAGTCATTTGTTCAAGATGATCAAAATTATTATCAACTCTTTGTAAGTTGGACATTCACTATAGTGAGAGAGACAGACACCCGGCCAGCCACTTAAATTGTGGAACAGGTCTCATGTACGTGGACATGTAAGGTTTGTTTCCAGGCCGCTTCATCCCACTATGCTGCTAGGATCCAATAACTTCAAGATGATAACATCATGATCAAAATTTGTTTAAGTCTAAAAACAAGATTAGGAAAGAGGGAAAAGATAGACAGAAAGATGTAGTTGTCCTCCAGGCTTCATCTCCAGACTTGTAATATTCTCCTTGATGATGTCTTGATTGATTTCTGGGTAGTCCCGATGAATCTTCAGACTTGATGGTTCTTGTATCCTCGAGGCTGGTCTTGGATTTACTTAGTCTTCATGAAATCTCAGGGGAGAAGGAAAGACAGAGAGAAAGACTTAGAGAATAGAAAGGGGTTTGGCCTTCTTGAACTTCTTCTCACTTTTCTTCTAAGTGTTTCCTCTCCTTGATGGTACTTCTGAAGTCTTGTTTTTGGCTAAGTCCTTCAATGGTCTTCTAGCTCCATCTTGAAAATTACTAAGTGTCTAAGTGCATAGCACTTTCCACAAAATACTAAGTTTGAAAATAATCCTAACTTAGAGAAAACTATTGAAGAGGGGTTTTCCTTTGAGAAGTATATCTACAATATAAAATATGCAATGAATGAAATGCAATTTTAAATCACAAGAAACATCAAAATACCTTTTGTGATTTCTTTATAAATATGCATAAGTATATAAATGCAATTTAATAAATTTCTAGTTTTGGAAAATATAATAACAGAAATACTTATAAGATTAAAGTTTCCTATGATTAAATTTTTATAACAAAATTTTATAAGTAATGTTAATAGACAGAGAGCATTTAATTAAATCTATTGCAATTGGATTTAATCCAAAATAATGTTTCTATTAAAAGTTATTTCAAAAATTAGTCAAACTATTCAAATTAAACACACAACTATGAAATCATTCAAAAATTACTCTAAAATATTTTATAGCAGTGGTATTAATTTACAAATATTCCAAAGTTTCTAAAACATATTTATTTGCAATTTTTGGATTTATAGATTTAAAGTTATTACAAATATACTCAAATTCACCATTTGAAATTTGAATATTTTATACTAAGTCAAATTTGAATTTTGTCTGATCCAAATTATTCTACACATCCCAAGCTTTCCAAATATATAAAAATTATTAAATTTGGAGTTGTAGTTAAAAAGTTATGATTTTTACAAGTTTGTGTTATTTTCTGTTTTTAAAACAAATTCTCTGCCGAAATAGAAAATAAAATCGCCACGCGGCGCTCGCTGATTGGCCGGTACCGTTTCGCGCGGATCGCGTGCGTGGACCGTACGATCTAATTTAAATCTACGCACCAGATCTGTTGGACGAAGCGGTATAAGTGATCTAATCTCGCCCGTCCGATCTCGCACGAACTGCTCAGATCTAAAGGGTGCAGCGCGGCCGGCCGGAGCACGCCGGAGATCTCGTGCCCGCGGCGGCGCCCTCGTCGGCAAACACGTTTCCGGCGATCTACGTCGTGCGAGCAAGAACAACTCATACCGTTGGGAAGAGGAGGTCAAGGCGGAGCTGTTGGCGCGGCTGGGGTCCTCGACGTGCCTCCCTTCTCCTCCTAGAGCTCGCCGGAGATGGGAACGGCGGAGGCTTGCTTCGGTTGAGCGCGTACCCGATGAACTGGTGCAATAGGATAGCAAGGAAAGTGTCAGGGACGTGCGCGTGATCACTGTGAGTCGAAAGGAAGTCGCGGGAGGGTTTGAGGGGCTCGGTACTCACCGGAGATCGAGAAAATTGGCGGCGGTAATGGCGGACGGCGGCGAGCTTTTTCTGAGCGGCCTGGGGGCTATTCCCTAGGGTTCTGGCGTTCGGGAGAGGCGGTGGAAGGGGGGGTTTATATGGGGGCATTGGGAACGATCTCCTCGCGATTTTCTCAACCGATTTTGATCCGAACGATGCTAGGGTTCGGTAGGATTTGAGTTCATGTTCTACACGAGTGGGGGAGATGATGACAAGTGGGGCCAGGCCGTCAGCGAGAGAGGAGAGGAGATGGGCTGCTGTTGGGCCGAAGCAGCACGCACGCGCGGTAGAGAAGAAATGGGCTTCGGCCGTTTCTCTTCTTCTCTTTTTTTTTTGTCAAATCATTTTCTGTTTTTTTTTACTTTTAATTCAAACTTGATTTTTAAACTTAACCAAACCTTTTCAGAAAAATTCATAAAAATATGTTTTGGAATGCTAATTTAATTTAGAACTTTTTGGTAGTATTCTTGCCCAAACTAAAAATAAATAAATTGGAATATTTTGAAGGATACTATTTAACAAGTTTCATGGAATAATTTCCAAAACAATATATCATTAAACATTAAATTTCAAACTCTTATTTAATTTAAGCCACAAGATGAAATGGTGTTTTATGCATTAATGCATGAGTGCCATGCTTGAATCCTCTTTCAAAAGTAATATTAAGTTTTATTTTAAGATAATCATTTGAACTTCATAAACAACTTTGGAAAGGATTTTTGTTTTAATTCTATTCTTATTTAGAATATATTAATCATTTCATGTTTTGAAAATAGATGAAATTACTTTAAGCAAAAGAAATGTTTATTTGGCTAATTCCGTACTTTAAATTCCATGAGGTTTTGAAGCTATACACTATAGTCTTATAATTTCCAACTATATTTTGAACATAGTTAAAGGAATGAAAACCATTTAGTAATTATATACCATTTTGAATAATCTTATATTTATGAATAGATATGGCTAAGTGGTTTAATTCAGATACTTATAAGGAAAAATGGATTGATGTTTGTATAATATTTGTCAAATTATATTTTAAGGTTTTTGAAACACAGTGGATAATAAAATGTCTAAACTGTGACATTTGAAATATTAAACTCAATTTTGAAGTCTTTCATAGTTGGTTTCCTTATACTTTTAATATTTTATTTTAATAAAAGAAAAGTTTTAAATTTTAGTGATTTTTGAACATTCCAAAATGTTGGGATGTTACAGACTACCACCCTTAAAAGGAATCTCGTCCCCGAGATTCAGAGAAGCTAGAAAAGAAAGCAAGGGCTTGAATGATTCTGATAACTCGAGATGTCTTGAGAAATAAATTTCGGACATGGAAACTTGAAAACTTGTAGTGAAGGGGTTGTTCGGATTGAAAGGATGGAAGGAAAGATAGTTTGAGATTTCTGGGTTTAAGTGACTGTGTTTAAATTTTCTAGGTGGCTACCACCCTTAAAAGAAAAGTTTTGTTAATAATTAAACCTTCTAATGCACAACCAACAATCAAGATAATCCACTACAAACATCATCTAACAAACATCAAGCAACAAGGTTCAAACACAAACAACACATACGTAAAATTTCAAACTTCTTTTGAGAAATCGAACTAATCGTTTATCGAACGAAAGGTCGGGGAATTACAAAAGTAACAGTACTGCCATACCACAATTTGATAGGTCAATACACTAAATCGATACGATAAGCTAAAAGATAAATGGTGGTCCCTCTAACATGGTTTTGATAACTGCACTTATCCTCCTAATTATTACGCTTGCGTTTTATTGCGTGGTTATTTGCCACAGGCGTGACTTCTCCCTCAGTCAGCACTTCTTCGGGGTCTTCTTCCACTGGTCCTTCCTTCTTCGTAGCTGCAGATACAGTCACATCTCCAGTGCCTTGGTCACCTCCTTCTTCAGCTACTGGCGGTGGTGGAGGTGGAATGAGTTGAGCCTCAAGCATGGCAATTTGCTGATCCTTGCCAAGGTTCTCCAAATGTAGGTCATGGATGAGTTCCTCCAACTGACCAATAAGATTTTCAGAAGCCTGGAGTTCTTGGGTTTTTGCGTGTATGACGGCTTGTGCATGATCTGCGACGTCCTGAGTCTGTTGGACTCTCCTGGTCAGACAGTTGATGAGATAATCCAAGTCTTCAAACGTCTTGTTAACAAGGGGCACGTCCAGGCGATTTCCCGTGTGAGCCATCGAGAGACCATGTGCATTCCTCTTCCCAAAGGCACGGAAGGGAGATCCTGGTGCTAGCTTGAATCGATACTTGTAACACAAACGAGCCATTAAGTCCACCATAGCTATGTTCACTCCCTCAATCCACTCTGGGTAGTAGGTGACATAGTCCACGGGCTCGAAGTCTGGCATCGTAGGATCCGGGGTCATGATGGTGCGTATTTCCCAACGTATCCCATGGGGTATGTTGGTCTCCTCCTTCCTTCCTCGGAAATAGGGTGGTGGTAGCTTCAATACACTTGTCAATCTAGACAGCTGCCTCCCAAAGATGAAATCCGACAAAACTCCAGCATACGCAGTCTCAGTGTACTCTCCCATCTAAAATTTTGAACAGGTAAGAGTATTAGAATTTTAAAAGAAAAGGGAAAGATGCAAGACAAGATAATTAAGGTAAAAAAATATTAAAGGAAGTTCAAATTTCTCGTGTTTTGGAAACCTAGTTTAGTTAACTATTTAACCTTTGGGGTCTTAGTCCAATCCTAGGGGTTTCGAACCTACAGGCAACACAGTGCTCTGATACCATCTGTAGCGTACCTGCTCTCAAAATAAGGCAGATACCTGTGTATAGTGCAAATCCCTAGATCGTTTCATTTGCACACACAGTTTACGATGTAATATCACAACAAAGGTCAATTTTATTACATCAATGATCCAGAATTACAAAATATTTGATACAAATTGCATAGCATAAAACTAGCATTGAAAAAGTACACAGCGGAATACAATAGCAGTGAGTCTCTATAACTGTCATGCTGCCACAGGCGAAAACATGTTGGTTGCAGACTCGAAACCTTTACGAAACCTCACTCGTCATCTGATCAAATCTGCAATAAGAAAAATATTGCAACAACGTGGGTCAGATTCCATTAAAAATGGAGTCTGGCAAGTGACACTATGGAGGACACTTATGGAATAACTCTAAAGCCTATATGAATATTTGGCTGGTGGAGCTCAGGGCTAATTTGCATAAAGCCAATTTTTCCTACTCTTTTGAAAACACTTTTCTTGAAATCTCGACGAGTATGGCATGAAAACCATAAATCTCATCTCCCCTTGTTCACCCATCAACTTTTAACTTAGAAATTGGAATGGTGGAATCCTCCGTTGATGTCCTTGATCAGCTGCTCAAAATTGTCCCTAACCGGGGACACGGCTAAGTACTTAGTTTTACACTCTGCAGAGGTTGTGCACTTTCACCATTGTACCCATTCAACCCAAGGTATCCTTTACACACCATTTGTGATAAGAAAAGGAGAGAATGAGACGAGATCTTTCAGAAGCATTTTCCCTCCCCATACTGGCTTGACCCGTTCCACCTAACATCCCCCTACAGCTGCTTGTCAAGCCGGAGAGAGTCCACGCAACATAATTGATCAAGCCAGAGCCCATATCGCAATGGCTGCACTGGAAGCAATCGTCACTCGGAGTTCTTCAGATTCCTCTGTTCCTGGGTGGCCGTTCTGAAGTGTGCATTACCCTTTAGGAACCATAGAAATGGACCGAGTAGCCACTCAACATAAACCATCCGACCAATTACCACCTAGGTGTTTCATTAACTTAGTGGATGTGCACTCTCAGGTAAAAATCACCATGCTCACAGCCCTAAGTAGAATAGAAATTCATCCTAGGCGAAGACAGCCATGAGCACAGTCCTGAGTAGTCACTTAACATTTTGTAAAACCTTTCATCAATTGCATAGCATCAATATTTCTGCTAAGTATGATATAGGAACCTAGACACAGGAATAAGGGATTCTACGCAGGTTTAGCATAGCAACACATGCATATAAAAATACACTAAGTAATGCATATAAAAATAGGAAGTTTATGAGGTGTGCCACTTGCCTTTGAATGTTGTCGTTGTTCACAACTCTTTTCAACAACGAACGTTTGCTCTCCGTTTAATCTAAACAATATAAGCAAACAACAATACAACAGTCAACAGCAAGCAAAACTCAAAATGCATACAAACACATACTAGATGAATAAATAAGTTTTATAAAACTTTCTAAGGAAAATATGTTTATGCATGATGTGCAACATATTCCTAAGGCTAGAAATACTTTTCATGCCCTGGAAATCTTTTAAGTTTATGCAAGGCAAATGTGTTGGTCCAAAAGGACTAAGGACTAAAGTCTTAAGTTGGATACACATACTTTGTTTTATAACTTCTTGAAACAAGCACTCAAATGGCTTAGCCATGATGTGCAAAATACTTAGGGAAAAATACTAAGTCATTTGTTCAAGATGATCACTATATTATCAACTCTTTGTAAGTTGGACATTCACTATAGTGAGAGAGACAGACACCCGGCCAGCCACTTAAATTGTGGAACAGGTCTCATGTACGTGGACATGTAAGGTTTGTTTCCAGGCCGCTTCATCCCACTATGCTGCTAGGATCCAATAACTTCAAGATGATAACATCATGATCAAAATTTGTTTAAGTCTAAAAACAAGATTAGGAAAGAGGGAAAAGATAGACAGAAAGATGTAGTTGTCCTCCAGGCTTCATCTCCAGACTTGTAATATTCTCCTTGATGATGTCTTGATTGATTTCTGGGTAGTCCTGATGAATTCAGACTTGATGGTTCTTGTATCCTCGAGGCTGGTCTTGGATTTACTTAGTCTTCATGAAATCTCAGGGGAGAAGGAAAGACAGAGAGAAATACTTAGAGAATAGAAAGGGGTTTGGCCTTCTTGAACTTCTTCTCACTTTTCTTCTAAGTGTTTCCTCTCCTTGATGGTACTTCTGAAGTCTTGTTTTTGGCTAAGTCCTTCAATGGTCTTCTAGCTCCATCTTGAAAATTACTAAGTGTCTAAGTGCATAGCACTTTCCACAAAATACTAAGTTTGAAAATAATCCTAACTTAGAGAAAACTATTGAAGAGGGGTTTTCCTTTGAGAAGTATATCTACAATATAAAATATGCAATGAATGAAATGCAATTTTAAATCACAAGAAACATCAAAATATCTTTTGTGATTTCTTTATAAATATGCATAAGTATATAAATGCAATTTAATAAATTTCTAGTTTTGGAAAATATAATAACAGAAATACTTATAAGATTAAAGTTTCCTATGATTAAATTTTTATAACAAAATTTTATAATTAATGTTAATAGACAGAGAGCATTTAATTAAATCTATTGCATTTGGATTTAATCCAAAATAATGTTTCTATTAAAAGTTATTTCAAAAATTAGTCAAACTATTCAAATTAAACACACAACTATGAAATCATTCAAAAATTACTCTAAAATATTTTATAGCGGTGGTATTAATTTACAAATATTCCAAAGTTTCTAAAACATATTTATTTGCAATTTTTGGATTTATAGATTTAAAGTTATTACAAATATACTCAAATTCACCATTTGAAATTTGAATATTTTATACTAAGTCAAATTTGAATTTTGTCTGATCCAAATTATTCTACACATCCCAAGCTTTCCAAATATATAAAAATTATTAAATTTGGAGTTGTAGTTAAAAAGTTATGATTTTTACAAGTTTGTGTTATTTTCTGTTTTTAAAACAAATTCTCTGCCGAAATAGAAAATAAAATCGACACGCGGCGCTCGCTGATTGGTCGTTACCGTTTCGCGCGGATCGCGTGCGTGGACCGTACGATCTAATTTAAATCTACGCACCAGATCTGTTGGACGAAGCGGTATAAGTGATCTAATCTCGCACGAACTGCTCAGATCTAAAGGGTGCAGCGCGGCCGGCCGGAGCACGCCGGAGATCTCGTGCCCGCGGCGGCGCCCTCGTCGGCAAACACGTTTCCGGCGATCTACGTCGTGCGAGCAAGAACAACTCATACCGTTGGGAAGAGGAGGTCAAGGCGGAGCTGTTGGCGCGGCTGGGGTCCTCGACGTGCCTCCCTTCTCCTCCTAGAGCTCGCCGGAGATGGGAACGGCGGAGGCTTGCTTCGGTTGAGCGCGTACCCGACGAACTGGTGCAATAGGATAGCAAGGAAAGTGTCAGGGACGTGCGCGTGATCACTGTGAGTCGAAAGGAAGTCACGGGAGGGTTTGAGGGGCTCGGTACTCACCGGAGATCGAGAAAATTGGCGGCGGTAATGGCGGACGGCGGCGAGCTTTTTCTGAGCGGCCTGGGGGCTATTCCCTAGGGTTCTGGCGTTCGGGAGAGGCGGTGGAAGGGGGGGTTTATATGGGGGCGTTGGGAACGATCTCCTCGCGATTTTCTCAACCGATTTTGATCCGAACGATGCTAGGGTTCGGTAGGATTTGAGTTCGTGTTCTACACGAGTGGGGGAGATGATGACAAGTGGGGCCAGGCCGTCAGCGAGAGAGGAGAGGAGATGGGCTGCTGTTGGGCCGAAGCAGCGCGCGCGCGCGGTAGAGAAGAAATGGGCTTCGGCCGTTTCTCTTCTTCTCTTTTTTTTTTGTCAAATCATTTTCTGTTTTTTTTTACTTTTAATTCAAACTTGATTTTTAAACTTAACCAAACCTTTTCAGAAAAATTCATAAAAATATGTTTTGGAATGCTAATTTAATTTAGAACTTTTTGGTAGTATTCTTGCCCAAACTAAAAATAAATAAATTGGAATATTTTGAAGGATACTATTTAACAAGTTTTATGGAATAATTTCCAAAACAATATATCATTAAACATTAAATTTCAAACTCTTATTTAATTTAAGCCACAAGATGAAATGGTGTTTTATGCATTAATGCATGAGTTCCATGCTTGAATCCTCTTTCAAAAGTAATATTAAGTTTTATTTTAAGATAATCATTTGAACTTCATAAACAACTTTGGAAAGGATTTTTGTTTTAATTCTATTCTTATTTAGAATATATTAATCATTTCATGTTTTGAAAATAGATGAAATTCCTTTAAGCAAAAGAAATGTTTATTTGGCTAATTCAGTACTTTAAATTCCATGAGGTTTTGAAGCTATACACTATAGTCTTATAATTTCCAACTATATTTTGAACATAGTTAAAGGAATGAAAACCATTTAGTAATTATATACCATTTTGAATAATCTTATATTTATGAATAGATATGGCTAAGTGGTTTAATTCAGATACTTATAAGGAAAAATGGATTGATGTTTGTATAATATTTGTCAAATTATATTTTAAGGTTTTTGAAACACAGTGGATAATAAAATGTCTAAACTGTGACATTTGAAATATTAAACTCAATTTTGAAGTCTTTCATAGTTGGTTTCCTTATACTTTTAATATTTTATTTTAATAAAAGAAAAGTTTTAAATTTTAGTGATTTTTGAACATTCCAAAATGTTGGGATGTTACAAGGTGTTTCTGAAATTATCTAGGGACTTAACTGTGATGGGAAAAATATCTGGAAGGATCCCTGTGCAAAACCAGAGAACCAGGGGCTTCGGTGTAAAAGCTACAGCGCCTCCGGACTTTTCTCATCGTGGGAAAAAAAGCCCGGGTGGCTGACGCGCGGGCCCAGGCCGCGCGGACGCTGCGCTGGCTCCATGGTCGCTGACCGGTGGGGCCAGGCTGTTAGGGGCGTGCAGCAAAAAAGGGGGCTTTTTCTCTGCGCCTTGGGGGGATCGAACCCGGGAGCGCGCGGAGCGCGGGCGTGCAATCCGCTGTTAACCAGTGGGCGGTTGTGTGTTAGTGATAGATTAGATTAGTATTATTTTTACTTGCTCTCTGACGAAACTGAAAGCTGCACGTGTCCGAGCGCCGCGGCGGAGGAAACCACGCCGGCGAGCACGAATCTATCGGCGCTGGGGTTGGTTCTGGAGCGTGTTCGGTTGCAGGAACGCGGGCGGTATCGTTTTCGTGCTCGAAAGGGAAGGTGGAGTGCGGCGTGCACTTGCCCGTGGTCGACACCTCGGGTCTGTGCATGTCCGTGGAGGGGCTCGTCCGGCGCCGGCCAAGACACCGCGTAGTAAGAAGTAAACGGAGGGGGAGACGCGGGGATTCGACGGAGCAGCTCACTAGGAGGCGTATGGCGAGCGGAGGAGGCGAGGGGAGGCCAGAGGACGACAGACGGTGCTCGGCATGAAGGGGTTCTGCGGCGACCGGTGACGGGGAAGGCGATCGAGCGGGGCTCCCGGCTCCTGTCGTTGGTCGACGAAGGGGAAGAAGGACGCGGCGTAGCAGCTAGCGCGAGGAAAAGGCAGGGCGCGGCTGGAGTCATGCCGGAGAGGAAGTCGATCCTCCTAGAGTCATGGCGACGGCGTGAGTTTGGGGGCTTGCGGCGGCGGGGGGTGAGAGGAAACAGGAACCTAGGGTTAGGGTTTGGGGTCCCGTGGGGGTTGAAATAGGAGAGGGAGGAGGCCAGGTGGAGGTGGGGCGAGCTCGGCAGCGTCTTTGCCATGGACTGTCGAGTTGTAAAGGTGGAGCCGTACAAAGGAGGGGGAAGAGGCCGTGGGCCAGGGTTGGGCTGAGTTAGGCTGAACAGGCCCAGCTTGAGCTCGGCTAGGTGAGTTTTTTCTCCTCTCTTTTTTTGTTTTCTGCTTTTTCTTTTGTTTTATTCTTTTCTGGTTTTGTATTTTTAAAACAAAACAGAAAAGAAACATGATAAAAACTTTTGAACACTTTTTAATAGTTTCAAAATAGACAAATTCATTTATTGATAAGATTATTTGTAAATAGTTGAAACTTCATTTTTGAATTCACTTGAAAATGCATTTGAATTGAAATAGAATTTGAATTTGTAAGCAATTTATTTAATCAAAAACAAACACAAATGGAATGCTGACATGGTGATACACTTTATTACACACAAGCACAACATTTTTGGTAGGTCTACACTTGGGATGTTACAACACTCCCCCCCTCAAAGGAATCACGCCCCGAGATTCTTCATGGAGCAACGAAGAGGTCGGGATACTCGGCACGGAGGTGGTCTTCACGTTCCCATGTAGCTTCCTTGTCAGAATGATGAGACCATTGAACCTTGTAGAACTTGACACTGTTGTTACGGGTGCGACGTCCAGCTTCGTCTAGAATGCGAATCGATTGTTCCACATAAGAGAGATCTTCTCAAGTTCAATTGATCCATGATCAACTGCACGTCCTGGATCTTGGAAGCACTTCTTGAGTTGTGACACGTGGAAGACATCGTGCACTTTGGAGAGGTTTGGAGGAAGTTCAAGACGGTAAGCCAATTCACCACGCCTTGAAAGAATGTTGAAAGGCCCAACATAAAACGGAGCGAGCTTGCCTTTGATGCCAAAGCGTTGCATGCCTCTCAGAGGAGTGACACGAAGGTAAGCTTGATCACCAGGTGCATAGACCATGTCTCTGTGCTTGCTATCATAATAGCTTTTCTGCCGAGACTGGGCAATCTTCAGATTTTCATGAATGATGCGAACCTTTTCTTCAGCCTCCTGGATAATGTCAGGGCCAAAGAATTGATGTTCACCAGCTTGGGACCAATTCAGAGGAGTTCTGCATTTGCGGCCATAGAGAGCTTCGAAGGAGCCATGCCTAGATTTGCTTGGAAGCTTTTGTTGTAGGAGAACTCAGCATACGGAAGGCAATCCTCCCATTTCATGCCAAAGGAGATAATACAAGCTCTGAGCATATCCTCCAGAATTTGATTCACCCTTTCAACCTGTCCACTTGTCTGCGGATGGTTAGCGGTGCTGAACAGAAGTTTGGTACCCAAGGCTTTCTGAAAGCTATCCAAAAATCGAGAAGTGAAGATACTTCCACGATTTGAGCTTATTGCCAAAGGAACACCATGTAAAGGAACCGGTCTTGTCATATAGAGTTCTGTCAACTGACTAGTTGAGACTGTCTCTTTGACTGGGAAGAAGTGAGCCACTATGGAGAGACGATCAATGACAACAAATATTGCATCGTTGCCTTTCTTGGAATTTGGAAACCTAGTAACGAAGTCTATCTCGATCTTGTCCCATTTCCACTCAGGAATTAAAGTGGTTGAAGAAGTCCAGGTGCTCTCTGATGAACTTCCTTGACACGACAGCAAACATCACACTGAGATACATAGCGAGGAATTTCACGCTTCATCCTGGTCCACCAATAGATTGACTTGAGATCCTGGTACATCTTTGTTTTGCCAAGTGGATAGAAAGCGGAGTATCATGAGCCTCCTTGAGAATGAGCTCTCTTAAGTTGTCAAGCTTGGGCACTACAATGCATTCTTCAAAGAGCAAGGTACCGATGTTGGCTTTGATATTCTTGACACCAGAATCACGCAACTGTGCGGAACGGATTTTATCCTCAAGTGTAGGAGTGGCAACTAAGTTTGCAAGATAACCAGAAGGAACCACTTGAAGATTGAACTTCCTGAATTCTTCGTGAAGGGGAGGTTGGATGCCCTCAACCATGACGTTGTTGCAATAGGACTTGCGACTAAGAGCATCAGCCATTACATTAGCTTTTCCTAGAGTGTAAGAGATGGTGAGATCGTAATCTGAGAGTTTCTCAAGCCACCTTTTTTGCCTGAGGTTCAAATCTGGTTGACTGAAGAGATATTTGAGAATCTTGTGGTCGGTGAAGATCTCACAGTTGTGCCCCAACAAATAAGGTCTCCAAGCCTTGAGGGCATACATGATTGTTGCAAGTTCAACATCATGTGTAGGATAGTTGAGCTCATGAGGGTGCAACTGACGAGATGCATAAGCCACAACTTTGCGTTCTTGCATGAGGACTGCGCCTAGTCCTTGAAGAGATGCATCGCAGAAGATTTGGAAAGGTTTGGAAGTGTCTGGGCCACCTAGAATAGGAGTAGAAGTGAGTTTAGCTTTCAATAGATTGAAGCTCTCATCACACTTTGGAGTCCAAAGAAACTTTCTATCCTTCCTGGTAAGATCGTTGAGAGGCTTAGCGATTTGGGAGAAGTTCTCAACAAATTGACGGTAATAGCTAGCCATGCCAAGGAAGCTCTTGACTTGTTTCACCGTTGTAGGAGGCAACCATTCAACAATGGCCTTCACTTTTTCTGGATCAACAGAAATGCCTTCAGAAGAGATGACGTGACCAAGGTAGGATACTTTAGGAAGCCAGAATTCACATTTGGAGAACTTGGCGTAGAGACGATGTTCTCGGAGTTTCAACAAGATAAGACGTAGATGTTCTCCCTGTTCTTCCTCGGATTTGGAATAGATAAGAATGTCATCGACATAGACTTCCACGAACTTATCGAGGTATTCCATGAAAACGAAGTTCATGAGACGTGATAAAGTCGTCGGAGCATTTGTGAGACCGAAACACATGACAGTGTATTCATAGAGACCATAACGGGTGGTGAAAGTTGTCTTTGGAATGTCTTCTTTGCGGATCTTGATCTGGTGATAACTTGACCTTAAGTCCAACTTGGAGAAAACCTTAGCACCAGCGAGTTGATCAAATAGGTCATTGATGCGAGGGCGAGGATACTTGTTCTTGATGGTTTTCTTGTTCAGAGGAAGGTAGTCAACAACCAGTCGCTCAGTTGTGTCCCTCTTTTTGACAAACAAAGTAGGACAACCCCAAGGAGAAGTACTAGGTTAGATGTGACCTTTAGTTTCCAACTCTTCTAGCTATCTCTTAAGTTCAGTCAGTTCTTTGGGCCCATCTTGTAAGGGCGTTTGGAGATAGGAGCAGTGCCTGGTTCTAGTTTAATAACAAACTCCACGGCTCTGTCAGGTGGCATACCTGGCAATTCTTCAGGAAAGACGTCAGGAAAGTCTCGGACCACCGGAATAGCTTCTATGCAAGGAAGAGGATCAACATTGAGAGTGAAAAGCTGAGCTGAAGGGGTATGGTTTGGAGAATAGACTATCTGTCCAGAAGGATGAGAAAGAGTTATAGTCTTTGTGGAACGGTCTATCTTAGTTTGATTGGCCTTCAACCAATCCATGCCCAGAATGACATCAATATCTGAATTGCCGAGAATTATTAGAGATGTCAAGAAGATGTGGCCTCCAATTTGGATTTCATTGTCGTGGCTTATCTTGGAAGAAGTCATCTGAGCGCCAGGGGAAGTGACAGTGAGATTTCTCAAGAGGGGTTCGTGAGGTAAACTATGAGTTACAGCAAACTTAGTCGAAACGAAAGAATGAGATGCTCCTGTATCGAACAACACCCTCAAAGAGATAGAGTTAACGGGTAGTGTACCAAGAACAACTTCTGAAGCTTCTTCTGCTTCCTCGGCCCTAATGTGGTTCACCCGCGCAGCACGTGCTGGAGGCCTGTTGTTGGGGACGAAAGGCCTAGTCGGGGCAGGTGCGCGGACAATCGCCTGAGTTGGAGCAGGGCGAGGTGGTGGTGGAGGAAGACGGGGCTCCGGGCAATTGTTGGAGTTGTCGCCCGGTTGTCCGCACTTGTAGAAGGTCACGTTGGGGCAAGCTCCCGTTGGCCTTGGCGGTCCTCTGAAACCCCTCGTAGCAAGAGCCGGGTTCGGTGGGCGAGGCGCGAGTCCTGGAGGTCCTGTCACGTAGATAGCTCGTGCGAAGGCGCTGTTAGGCACCCAGATCCGACGCTTCTAAGTAGGAGCGGTGGCGATTGAGGATGAAGAAGAGTTTCTCTCACGGGAGTGCTTGCGGGGCTCCTCGAAGATGTTGCGCCCATGCTCCTCATTGAGCGCGATGTTGACGAGGTCCTCGAAGTTATCAGCCTTGACGAGGTTCAGCTTGAACTTGAGCGCAGGGTTGAAACCCTTGCGGAACTTGGCCATCTTCTTGGCCTCAGTGTTCACCTCATCTCCAGCGTAACGAGCAAGGCGATTGAACTCGCCATTGTACTCCATCACGTCCATCTTTCCTTGCGTCAGCGGGTTAAACTGCTCGCGCATCCTGTCCATGAGACCTTCTGGAATGTGGTGGCGCAGGAAGGCTGTCTTGAAATCCCCCCAAGTGGTGACCACCCCGGGAGCTCTCATTGCCTGGAAGTTCTCCCACCATGAGGAAGACTTGCCCCTCAGCAGGTAGGACACGTAAGGCACCTTGTCTTGCTCAGCCACGTGGGCGATAGCAAGGGTCCTTTCAATCTCGTGAAGCCAATCATCAGCTTCCAGTGGCTCAGTGGAGGAAGCAAAGTTCCTTGGGCCCAGACTGAGGAAGTCCTTGACGGTTACACGTGCATTGTCTTCATTGTGATGCCCGTGGTTGTTCTGCTAGACTTGGTGCTCAGCCATTTGAGCCAGAACTTGGGTCATCTGCCCAAGGAACGCAGTGATCGGTGGCGGCTCATTGCCTTCTGCATTGCGGTTGTTCCTGGTGTTCATCATCCTAGAGACATTGGATATTAGAACAGCAACAAGATACATAAAGCCAGGGAAAAACTTGGAAGTAGAATTCTTGCTCAAAAAACAGTTGCAAACTGTAGGATAACAAGGATAAGCTTCTCATAGAAAAGGATCACAACATACACTTAGTTAGCTATCAGTACAACCGCCAAGGTTTCAGTACAACAAGGATAACTACTAGTACATAGTTAACCATCCGTACAACCAAAACGGTTTCAGTACAACAAGGACAACTACTACAACAAAGGAAGAGATACGACATGAAGACTAGCTCGCACTTCCCTCGGAAGACGAATCTCTGTGGTGATGGTGAGTGTAACGGCGATCAACATACACGTGGTACTCCGGCACAACACGAAGTATCTCACAAAAGTAGGCGTCTGGTGTCTGTCTCCCGTACAGCAGTCGTCCCACGTGGTCTGGAGAAGTAGTGATCAGTGGACCAAGCTCTGGAACGTGTCCGTCCACATCAGACAGGCGACTTAGTGGTGGGAGCTGGAACCTCGGGAAAGCGCCCGGTGTGACGTTCCCCCTGTCGTACTGACCAAGGTGAGAAAGTGCCCGTTGCAGCTGCTCACGGACTGCTGCTAGCTCCAAGCGTAGAGCTCCAGCAACTGAGTCTGAAGACTGGCCAAACTGAGCGGTCTTGTCAAGAGCATCAGTTTCGTACTGAGAGTCTGTGAAGGTGAAGTATGGAACGTAGCAGAACGGAGCGTAGTTGAAGCGGTAGTAGTCCTTGCGCAGAGCCACAGCTGCATCATAAGCTGCCAAGTGTACTGCCATGTCCACACTGGAAGCTGCAGTCTCGTACTTGTGCACAGTAACACCGTAATCTCCCCTGATCCGAACGATAGCTCTGTAGGAGGTCTGTCTGAAATCTCTCGGGATCTCGAACACCTGGTACTCCAGAAGATAGCGGAAACCGACATAGTCAACTATGCCTCTGAGAAGGTTCGGGTAACCGGTAGTCCGCTCGCACTGGGTCATATGCACCACCTGATAGTGAGCCATCTACATTGCAGTTTGAAGTAGAAGTTAGCCGCCGGAAACAAAATGATTGATTGCACAAAACAAATTGTACAATGACAAAGAGATGATTCAAGTGAAAGGTGGAATTACAACTGATTGATTCAAGATTGAAACTGAACATAGCCGAAGAGGTAGATAACTGCCAAAACGAAAAACAACCTTC
Organism: Poa annua; assembly: GCA_026929855.1. Taxonomy (NCBI): domain Eukaryota; kingdom Viridiplantae; phylum Streptophyta; class Magnoliopsida; order Poales; family Poaceae; genus Poa; species Poa annua. The sequence goes on from CM049426.1 coordinate 108,904,238, forward strand.
AAACACCTGCAACTATGGTACTACGGAAACCCAGAACACGTGATGTCCTAATTTGAAATTAGAGATGAGAAGGGAAAAACCTCGTAACACTTCCTTACCATAAGAACAGGGAGGGTGGGTGGGGAAAGAAGTAAAAGAACAGAATTCATACTCTCACGTTTAAGATTTTTCCTGATAACTACAAAATATTTTTCTAGACTCAAACAACGACCAGTAGAAGGGAACCTGAGGGCGTTTAGGCTCTGATACCAACTGTCAAACCCTGAATTCAGGCTACACAAACAAAACATACCGGTTGGGCCACACAACTAGGAGCATACTGGGTAATACCAACCCAGGAAACAGGCAGGCCTGGCTCGGAATGGATCATCGGCCGATAGCTCCTAGCGACCCCAACGTCACATACGTCTCAAGATTGTGCACGCAAGAACCCAAAATCCTACCAACTCGTATACTTCAATCATACACACATGGTATACGAGTCGGGTTTTAAATGAGTGGAAATCACAGGATAAAGCTAAGACACAAAGAAAGGAAAATAAGTATCCAAAGCTCTCACTGAGCAAATATATCGAATGTCACCAAACAGAGGACACATGTCCCAACATTACATCATGCAACGGAAAACAAGCCGGTATGAGTACATACAAGAAGCAAAGGCACAAGGCCGAAACGAAAAGAGAAGGCACATCCACGCGGTCCACCAGGAAGAAGCCCAGGGGAACTCTAACTACTCGTTGTAGATCTCTTCGTCGAACTCCATGTAGTAGCCACCCGCCTGGTCGTACGGAGAATCCCCAACTGCAGAGAAAACCACAGCCCGCAAACGGGTCAATACACCGGAGCGTATCGAACAAGCTATAGCTAACAGGTTACAAAACTGAAAGACTCCCAAAGTATGGGGTTAGGTGGACTTAGCGGCAGCAGCACTAGCAACCTAATAGAGACACGCTACAACTTCTGTCTAATTAGAGAGGGATAAGAGAGCGCATAAGTAGCCAGCTACAACTAACACATATCATAACCCATTCTCAGATTAACCCACTCAACCAAGTATGAGGAAGCAATTCGGCAAAACTCACACGTTAACAGTTTTAGTTACCATTTATTGTGAAAGTAATTCTATATTACTAGTCAAGTTAATCAACAATGATTAGGTGTAAGTTGTCTAGATCTTGTTGTAACGCCCCGGGATTTTTTCCCCAATTAGAAAATTGTTTGTTTTTCTTTTTGCATCAACATGACATCATCATGCATCATTTACATTTGCCAATCTTAATTTAAATTATTGCATTTAAATTCAACACCATTTAAATTCTTTTCCACTTTTAAATCTAATTGCAAATCAAATTATTTTAAAATGTGGTATTTAATTTTTTTTCAAATATTCAAACTAATATATATTAAATTGTGTATTTTGAAAATAATAATTATTTGACAAAAGTTATATGTCTTTTTCTTCTTCTATTTTAATTTTAAAACATAAAACAGTAATGTTTTAAATAAAAGAAATAAAAAACTTCAGAGAAGAAAAAATACCTTCCTGGGCCACTTCTCTCCTCTGGCCCATCTCCAAAACCCAGCTCCGGCCGCTCCCCTCACTCCCAACCTCCGTACAGAGGAGAGCGAGGCACTTTCCAGCTCGACCATGGTGATCCCCACCACGTGCTCCCCCCCCCCACTCTACTTAGCCCCCTCCTCTGCTCCTCCCTAACCTAGTTTCGCTCCTTCTCCTCCCTCTGTGCCACCACCTCCTTTTCTTCTCCCCCTCCGATCTCCTCTTCTCCACCGAGAGCTCACCGGAGCAACCACACCGTCCACGGCCACTCCGGTGCCGTCGAAGCCCCTCGGAGGAGCCTAGGAGCTGCGCGGCGTCGTCGGCCACCTCTCCGCGCCAGGAATCGTGCCGGGAGTCCCCGCCCTCGTCCACATCGTCTCCGACGCCGGCGGGGCACGCCGCTACAATTCCTCCTCTCTGTCGACCACGCGCTCGCCACCGGCCTCCCCTCGGTGAGCCACACACCCCCTGCTAGTTGCCACCTTCAACTCGTCCTCCGTCGCCGTGGTCGGTCCTCGCCGGAGCAAACAGCGGGCTCGGTCGCGCCACCACCGCCGCCGAGCACGAACCCGAAGGTCCCCGTGCCTCCACTCCATGTCTAGGCACAAAAACGGACTCACCAATCGATCGACCACCACCCGCATGCACGAACGCCTCCCGCGCCGCCTGGGTGTGGTCGCCGCCGGCAATTCCCTCCGTTGTGCGCCCGCTGTCGCGAGTTGCAGTGCGTCAGTCAACTGCGTAGTTTTGTTCTGTTAAAAGATGCCCGTTCTGCTCTCTGTCAACAACACTAGGTCGGCCCAGTGGCTAGCGCAGCCATCGCCCTCTCCCTCACGAGGTTGCGAGTTCGAATCCCACCCGCACGTTGGAACGGAAAAATCCACTTTTTATTTCTTTCCCGTCACTAACAGGTGGGTCCCACCAGTCATAGACAGTACCTCCTGGGAGATTTGCACCGAGCCCCTCTGCTCTCTGTTTTTCTCCCCTAAGCCCTCACTGAATTATTTCCCATCACGGATAAGTTCCTGCAATTTGAAGAAAGAACCCTAAAAGTAAATTGCTAATATTTTTTAATCTACAACTCCAAATAAAATAATCATTATATGTTTATTTCTCAGAAAAATGCAGTGAATATTAATATGCCATTTGTATGTCATTTTGCATATGTTATTTTAATTGCTTAGAATAATTTATTAATTGCAACTAAATAATTAAATATGGAAGGTTAGGGGGTAATAAATATATAATGCCCTATTCCATTTAAGTTAATTAGGTCACCCATGCCATGTGTTACCATGTTAACCAACATTTAATATTGTTGAGTACATAAATAACTTGCACCTAAATATTATTTGTCGGGGTTGCTTTCCCACTTAATTTGGATTTCCTGCATTGTATTGCATCTTGCCATGCCATGCATCATTCTCGTATGATCATGCTGAATCTTTTGACGTAGTTGTAAAATGCATCTTTTACGCTTTCCAGTGTTTGTTGCTTCTTCGCGGATAAGACGTTGAGATGTGTGAGCAACGACAAGATCTGCTTCCATGCGGGATTCCAGGCAAGCAAAGTTTGCTTGTTTACCTATACATTGTCTTTCATTCCTGCCGTTGATCTCTGCTACCCTAGTTATCGATTCTTGAACTGCGATCCCATCACATGTTTATCCAGCAGCCCATACAGCTTTATTCCCACATCCCATCACCTGTTGTTTGTTTATCTGTTGGCCTTGAGAGAGGTAGCGCATGCTTAGAGTTGTTTGTGCGAGTCGTCTGTTGGTCTTATGTTTCATCTGCTTAGTATGATAGAATATTCTACCTTAATAAAATGTTGTTTTATATTGGGGTATTATAATTGAAAGATAAGGCACCAGGCGGAAGGCCTTGCGAGGTGCTTTGTTCCGCTCAGTGTCGACCTAGGAACTGAGATTTTTTCCTCGGATCCAATTTTGAGCGCACTAACCACTTGTGGGAGGCCCTATGGAGCTCCCCTCGACTTTGAACGGATCTACAGCTTGTCCATGTGCCGCAACTAGTTCGGGTTTTCCATTTGCTCATATGCATGTGCATGATGATGATGATGAAGAGAGGGTATGTGATACGGGGGGTCATGTAGGTGCGGTACGACACGAAGCGGACAGTTCCTACCGTGGTTTGAGCCGCATGGTGGCGTAGGCGCAAACTAATGAGTCCACAATTGAGATTCGTCCGGACTCCTGACGCGGGTAACAACTCATATGGGTGGCACTTGGACTTGCTGTAGTGAAGGAATAAGTCGTGTTGAGAGGCCCTGATGCTTTCTTGGGTTGATCATACGAGTATGGGTACAGTAGTGCACCCTTGCAGGGTATAATCTTATCGATGAGCCGTGTCCACGGTTATGGACGACTTTGGTGACGATGCTGGCTAACAAGATCTAGACAACTTACACTTAATTAATGTTAATTAAATTGACTAGTAATATAGAATTACTTTCACCATAAATTATAACTAAAACTGTTCAATGTGTGAGTTTCCCGAATTGCTTCCTCATATTTGGTTGAGGGGGTTAATTCGAGAATGGTTTATGTTTGGTGTTAGTTGTAAATGTTTATCTTATGCGCTCTCTTATCCCCCTCTGATTAGACGGAAGTTGTAGCGTGTCTCTTTAGGTTGCTAGTGTTGCTGCCGCTAAGTCCACCTCCCCTATATTTTGGGAGATGGTGTAGAAAATAGGCAAGCCGGTTTTGCTTGCCAGGGAGTGCCCTGACCCTCTTTTGGGATGTGCTTTATGTGCAGTTCTCAGGTTTGAAGTCCGACGACATTAGCTTGGGAATCCCTCCGGCTTGGCTGGACAGGGATATGGCGCCATCGCTTATCTTCAGGACTCTTAGTCCAATTTGCATCTTATCCGTAGTCGGATACTTTTTTGCTTCCGCTGTCATTTGAATCTTTGTATTGTATTATTTGTATCTTGACTCGTTCGAGTCATTGTTGTAATTATATCTTCTGTTGTATTTGTGGATGTATCGGAACTGTTGTAATGTTATAACAATTCCACCCACATAATGCGCATGTTTCGGCGTGCACATTATGTTTGGTGGGCGACCTAAAATCGTTATAATGCGGATTTCGGCGGGATCGCTTAAATCTACATAGTACCGATTTTATGGCGTCACAAAGTGGTATCAGAGCCTTGATTTCAATCTCCTTGTTGTTTCGATACGATTGTTTATCGAAGCAGCGGGTCCGCAAAAGCCTGTAGGATAACCTTGCTAACGGTCGTTGTTTTTAGAGTGTCGAAAACTATTTGACTAAAGTTATTTTTGAAATGGTCTCAATAGGTTTCTTTTTACTCCTTACCTCAATTCTATTTCTCCTCTTACCTTACTTGTTTTGAGTCTCTTCTCTTATCCAACTTTCAAAGTTTTAGGATCCTACGTGTGGGTGGACGATTTCTTGCCTTTTACCCTATTAGGTTCGATCTTTCGGAGTCGTCTTCGTCGTGGGCAACAATCCCTAGTTAGTGGTGTCGAGATTTTTCAGGTGGAGCAAAAATCCCTTGCTAGTGCTGTCGAGAAGTTCATCACGGAACCTGAAGACTAGGTAATTACCCCTCTCTTCTTTTGGTTTCGGCGTGGATCGCGGGACGCAATCCCTTGTTAGTGGTGTCGATTGTAACGCCCCGGGATTTTTTCCCCAATTAGAAAATTGTTTGTTTTTCTTTTTGCATCAACATGACATCATCATGCATCATTTGCATTTGCCAATCTAAATTTAAATTATTGCATTTAAATTCAACTCCATTTAAATTCTTTTCCACTTTTAAATCTAATTGCAAATCAAATTATTTTAAAATGTGGTATTTAAATTCTTTTCAAATATTCAAACTAATATATATTAAATTGTGTATTTTGAAAATAATAATTATTTAACAAAATTTATATATCCTTTTCTTCTTCTATTTTAATTTAAAAACATAAAACAGTATGGTTTTAAATAAAAGAAATAAAAAACTTCAGAGAAGAAAAAATACCTTCCTGGGCCACTTCTCTCCTCTGGCCCATCTCCAAAGCCCAGCTCCGGCCGCTCCCCTCACCCCCAACCTCCGTACAGAGGAGAGCGAGGCACTTTCCAGCTCGACCATGGTGATCCCCACCACGTGCTCCCCCCTCCCCTCTACTTAGCCCCCTCCTCTGCTCCTCCCTAACCCTAGTTTCGCTCCTTCTCCTCCCTCCGTGCCGCCGCCTCCTTTTCTTCTCCCCCTCCGATCTCCTCTTTTTTCCTCTTCTCCACCGAGAGCTCACCGGAGCAACCACACCGTCCCCGGCCACTCCGGTGCCGTCGAAGCCCCTCGGAGGAGCCAAGGTGCTGCGCGGCGTCGTCGGCCACCTCTCCGCGCCAGGAATCGTGCCGGGAGTCCCCGCCCTCGTCCACATCGTCTCCGACGCCGGCGGGGCATGCCGCTACAATTCCTCCTCTCCGTCGACCACGTGCTCGCCACCGGCCTTCCCTCGGTGAGCCACACACCCCCTGCTAGTTGCCACCTTCAACTCGTCCTCCGTCGCCGTGGTCGGTCCTCGCCGGAGCAAACAGCGGGCTCCGTCGCGCCACCACCGCCGCCGAGCAAGAACCAGAAGGTCCCCGTGCCTCCACTCCACGTCTAGGCACAATAACGGACTCACCAATCGATCCACCACCAACCGCACACATGAACGCCTCCCGCGCCGCCTGGGTGTGGTCGCCGCCGGCGATTCCCTCCGTTGTGCGCCCGCTGTCGCGAGTTGCAGTTCGTCAGTCAACGGCGTAGTTTTGTTCTGTTAAAAGATGCCCGTTCTGCTCTCTGTCAACAACACTAGTTCGGCCCAGTGGCTAGCGCAGCCATCGCCCTCGCCCTCACGAGGTTGCGAGTTCGAATCCCACCCGCGCGTTGGAAGGGAAAATTCCACTTTTTATTTCTTTCCCGTCACTGACAGGTGGGTCCCACCAGTCATAGACAATAGCTCCTGGGAGATTTGCACCGAGCCCCTCTGCTCTCTGTTTTTCTCCCCTAAGCCCTCACTGAATTCTTTCCCATCACGGATAAGTCCTTGCAATTTACAGAAAGAACCCTAAAAGTAAATTGCTAATATCATTTAATCTACAACTCCAAATAAAATAATCTTTATATGTTTATTTATCAGAAAAATGCAGTGAATATTAATATGCCATTTGTAAGTCATTTTGCATCTGTTATTTTAATTGCTTAGTATAATTTATTAATTGCAACTAAATAATTAAATATGGAAAGTTAGGGGGTAATAAATATATAATGCCCTATTCCATTTAAGTTAATTAGGTCACCCATGCCATGTGTTACCATGTTAACCAACATTTAATATTGTTGAGTAGATAAATAACATGCACCTAAATATTATTTGTCGGGGTTGCTTTCCCGCTTAATTTGTATTTCCTGCATTGTATTGCATCTTGCCATGCCATGCATCATTCTCGTATGATCATGCTGAATCTTTTGCCTTAGTTGTAAAATGCATCTTTTACGCTTTCCAGTGTTTGTTGCTTCTTCGCGGAAAATACGTTGAGATGTGTGAGCAACGACAAGATCTGCTTCCATGCGGGATTCCAGGCAAGCAAAGTTTGCTTGTTTACCTATACACTGTCTTTCATTCCTGTCGTTGATCTCTGCTACCCTAGTTATCGATTCTTGAACTGCGATCCCATCACATGTTTATCCAGCAGCCCATACAGCTTTATTCCCACATCCCATCACATGTTGTTTTTTTATCTGTTGGCCTTGCGAGTCGTAGCGCATGCTTAGAGTTGTTTGTGCGAGTCGTCTGTTGGTCTTATGTTTCATCTGCTTAGTATGATAGAATATTCTACCTTAATAAAATGTTGTTTTATATTGGGGTATTATAATTAAAAGATAAGGCATCAGGCGGAAGGCCTTGCGAGGTGCTTTGTTCCGCTCAGTGTCGACCTAGGAACTGAGATTTTGTCCTCGGATCCAATTTTGAGCGCACTAACCACTTGTGGGAGGCCCTATGGAGCTCCCCTCGACTTTGAACGGATCTACAGCTTGTCCATGTGCCGCAACTAGTTCGGGTTTTCCATTTGCTCATATGTATGTGCATGATGATGATGATGATGATGAGAGGGTATGTGATACGGGGGGTCATGTAGGTGCGGTACGACACGAAGCGGACAGTTCCTACTGTGGTTTGAGCCGCATGGTGGCGTAGGCGCAAACTAATGAGTCCGCAATTGAGATTCGGTCGGACTCCTGACGCGGGTAACAACTCATATGGGTGGCACTTGGAATTGCTGTAGTGAAGGAATAAGTCGTGTTGAGAGGCCCTGATGCTTGCTTGGGTTGATCATACAAGTATGGGTACAATATTGCACCCATGCAGGGTATAATCTTATCGATGAGCCATGTCCACGGTTATGGACGACTTTGGTGATGATGCTGGCTAACAAGATCTAGACAACTTACACTTAATTAATGTTAATTAAATTGACTAGTAATATAGAATTACTTTCACCATAAATTATAACTAAAACTGTTCAATGTGTGAGTTTCCCGAATTGCTTCCTCATATTTGGTTGAGGGGGTTAATTCGAGAATGGGTTATGTTTGGTGTTAGTTGTAAATGTTTATCGTATGCGCTCTCTTATCCCCCTCTGATTAAATGGAAGTTGTAGCGTGTCTCTTTAGGTTGATAGTGCTGCTGCCGCTAAGTCCACCTCCCCTATATTTTGGGAGATGTTGTAGAAAGTAGGCAAGCCGGTTTTGCTTGCCAGGGAGTGCCCTGACCCTCTTTTGGGATGTGCTTTATGTGCAATTCTCAAGTTTTAAGTCCGACGACGTTAGTTTGGGAATCCCTCCGGCTTGGCTGGGCAGGGATATGGCGTCATCGCTTATCTTCAGGACTCTTAGTCTAATTTGCATCTTATCCGTAGTCGGATAATATTTTTTGCTTCCGCTGTCATTTGAATCTTTGTATTGTATTACTTGTATCTTGACTCGTTCGAGTCGTTGTTGTAATTATATCTTCTGTTGTATTTGTGGATGTATCGGAACTGTTGTAATGTTATCACAATTCCACCCACATAATGCGCATGTTTCGGCGTGCACATTATGTTTGGTGGGCGACCTAAAATCGTTATAATGCGGATTTCGGCGGGATCGCTTAAATCTACATAGCACCGATTTTAGGGCGTCACACTTGTTAGCCAGCATCATCACCAAGTCGTCCATAACCGTGGACACGGCTCATCGATAAGATTATACCCTGCAGGGGTGCACTACTGTACCCATACTCGCATGATCAACCGATTCAAAAACATTAGGGCCTCTCAACACGACTCATTCCTTCACTACAGCAAGTCCAAGTGCCACCCATATAAGTTGTTACCCGCGTCAGGAGTCCGGCCGAATCTCAATCACTGACTCGTTAATTTGCGACTACGCCGCCATGCGGCTCAAACCAGAGTAGGAACTGTCCGTTGCGCGTCGTACCTCCCCTGTATGACCCTCTGTATCACATAACCTCTCATCAATCATCATCATGCACATGCATATGAGCAAATGGAAAACCCGAACTACTTCCGGCACATGGACAAGCTGGAGATCCGTTCAAAGTTGAGGGGAGCTCCATTGGGCCACCCACAAGTGGTTAGTGCGCTCAAAATTGGATCCGAGGACAAAATCTCAGTTCCTAGGTCGACACTTAGCAGAACAAAGCACCTCGTAAGGCCTCCCGTCGGTGCCTTATCATTTAATTATAATACCCAACTTAAGACAGCTGTTTATTAAAGTAGAACAATCTATCGTACTAAGAATATGAGATAAAAGACCGACGGACGACTCGCACAACCAACTCTAAGCATGCACTACGACTCGCAAAGGGCAACAGATAAACATGCAAGGGGTTATAGGTTGTGGGGGTAAAGTTGTATAGGCTGCAGGATAAACATGTGATGAGATCACAATTCAAGAAACGTATACTAGGGTAGCACAGATCAATGGCAAGTATGAAAACCTAACAATCGTGTAACATATTAGCAGAATCTTGTGTGACAGCTCGTGGCCCAGCACAAAAGCTGGAACCTCAGGGACGAAAGTACCGGCAGTAGACACGTCGTCGTCTACCAAGAGAAGAGCCAAACACATACAATAGGAAACATAATCAATAAATGAAATGCGCAAACAATTGATGTTGCAATATGGTATGCGATGATTAGGTCACATTAAAACGGGGATGAAAATCCCGGCAATTAATTATGGTGCAAATTAATTATCTACACATCAAATTATATGTTTATTAGCATGGCAAGACATGGCATAGATGGTATGAGCAAATTAAATGGAATTAGGGAATTATACATTTATTACCCCTCACATTCCATATTTAATTATTTAGTTGCATTTGTTAAATTAAACTAAGCATTTAAAAAGAAAAATCAAAATGACATAAGAGTGTTATATTAATGTTCATTGCATTTTTCTGATATTAAAACATATAAATATTATTTTATTTGGAGTTATAGATTAAAATTTATTGCATTTTTAATGTTAGGGGTGTTTCTGAAATTATCCAGGGACTTAACCGTGATGGGAAAAATATCTGGAAGGGTCCCTGTGCAAAACCAGAGAACCAGGGGCTTCTGTGTAAAAGCTACAGCGTCTCCAGACTTTTCTCACCGTGGGAAACTAGCCTGGGTGGTTGACGCGTGGGCCCAGGCCGCGCGGACGCTGCGTAGGCGCTGCGCTGGCTCCACGGTCGCTGACCGGTGGGGCCAGGCTGTCAGGGGCGTGCAGCAAAAAAGGGGACTTTTTCTCTGCGCCCTGGGGGGATCGAACTCGGGAGCGCGTGGAGCGCGGGCGTGCAATGTGCTGTTAGCCAGTGGGGCGGTTGTGTGTTAGTGATAGGATTAGATTATGATATGTTTTACAGTGAGATGGTTCTCTGAACTTGCTCTCTGACGAAATTGAAAGCTGCCCGTGTCCGAGCGCCGCGGTTGAGGAAACCACGCAGGCGAGCACGAATCTGGCGGCGTTGGGCTTGGTTCTGGAGCGTGTTCGGTTGCAGGAACGCGGGCGGTCTCGTTTTCGTGCTCGAAAGGGAAGGTGGAGTGCGGCGTGCACTTGCACGTGGTCGACACCTCGGGTCTGTGCATGTTCATGGCGGGGCTCATCCGGCGCCGGCGAAGACACCGCGTAGCAAGAAGTAAACGGAGGCGGAGACGCGGGGATTCGACGGAGCAGCTCACCAGGAGGCGTATGGCGAGCGGAGGAGGCGAGGGGGGGCCAGAGGACGACGGACGGTGCTCGGTAAAGGAGGGGTTCTTTGGCGGCCGGTGACGGGGAAGGCGATCGAGCGGGCCTGCTGGCTCCTGTCGTTGGTCGACGAAGGGGAAGAAGGACGTGGCGCAGCAGCTGGCGCGAGGACGAGGCAGGGCGCGGCCAGAGTCACGCCGGAGAGGAAGCCTATCCTCCTGGAGTCATGGCGACGGCGTGAGCTTGGGGGCTTGCGGCGGCGGAGGGCGAGAGGAAACATGAACCTATGGTTAGGTTTTGGGGTCCCGTGGGGGTTCAAATAGGAGAGGGAGAAGGCCAGGTGGAGGTGGGGCGAGCTCGACAGCGTCTCTGCCATGGACTGTCGAGCTGTAAAGGTGGAGCCGTACACAGGAGGGAGAAGAGGCCGTGGGCCAGGGTTGGGCTGATTTGGGCCGAACAGGCCCAGCTTGGCCAGGTGAGTTTCTTCTCCTCTTTTTTAGTTTTCTGCTTTTTCTTTTACTTTTGTTTTTATTCATTTCTGGTTTTGTATTTTTAAAACAAAACAGAAAAGAAACATGATAAAAACTTTTGAACAATTTTTAATAGTTTCAAAATAGACAAATTCATTTATTGATAAGATTATTTGTAAAGATTTGAAACTTCATTTTTTGAATTCACTTGAAAATGTATTTGAATTTAAATATGGAATTTGAATTGGAAAGCAATTTATTTAATTAAAAACATACACAAATGGAGTTCTGGCATGATGATACACTTTATTACACACAAGCACAACATTTTTTTAGGTCTACACTTGGGATGTTACAATCATCCTTAGACAAAGTACTACTGTTGTATCCCTAGTAGCAACAGTACATCTACAACCTTAGAGCTTTCTATCACTGTCCCAGATTAAATAGAGACATGAACCTACTATCGAGCATAAATATTCCCTCTTGGAGTTACAAGAATCTACTTGGCCAGAGCATACACAAGTAACGGACAACATGCAAGATCATTAAATAGCACACACATGCTATATTATGAAGCAATAACTTTAGTACTCAATATTCATCGGATCCTAACAAACACAACATGGAAAATTACATAAAGATGATCTTGATCATGATAGGCAGCTCACAAGATCTAAACATGATAGCACAAGAGGAGAAGACAACCATCTAGCTACTGCTATGGACCCGTAGTCCAAGGTAGACTACTCACGCATCAGTCCAGAGGCGGTCATGGCAACGTAGAAGCCTCCGGGGATGATTCCCCCTCCAGGCAGGGTGTCGGGGAGCAGTTCTGATCTCTCCCAAAGTGGTGGCTGCGTCGGCGGCGGCTCGGGACCCGTGGAGGAAAAAGTGATTAACCGTCTGGAGTTTTTAGGTCAGGGGGTTTATATGGGCGAAATACCTAGGTTGGTGGGGGGCGAGGGCGCCACACCCCCTCCCGGCGCGGCAGGCTTCTAAGCTGCGCCAGCAGGCGATGTGGGCCCCTCGGGGCCTGTCGTGGTGCTGTCACGGCAGATGCCATAGGATGGCTAATTTGTGGGGCCGATGGACGTTGGTGGATCCGGGGAGGGATAGCGAGCTGAAGAGCTCACACGGGGACGATCCCGGTAAAACCGAGATCTCCCAAGAACAAGGAATAAGATCAAAGTGCAAAGGGGAAGATCTAACAAATACAAACAAATGCACGAAGGCACACAGCTCACACACGATATACCCAGGTTCAGGGCCCTCGTGAGGAGGTAACACCCCTACTCCTGCTTTTCCTCTCTATATATTGGTGATATAAGGACTACAACTTGCTGCAAGATCTATCAAAGTGAGGAGTACAAAGAACTAGATGAACTCAAGGTGAGAAGGAGTGAATGCTCTAAGAGTAAATGTGACTATAGCTTTGGCTCTCAAGTTGGTCTCTCCCTCTCAGGAGCAGTTATGGCGCCTTTTATAGAGGTCCGGCCAGGAGGGCCGGAAACCCTAACTTGGCTTGGCCCCACCGGACAGGCCTAGCCGGCATGCCGTCACCGGCTAGTGCGACCTACCAGCCGGACTATCCGGTGTAGCCCCTTCGTCATCATCTCGTTAAGGACGGCAGGCGCCGTCCTGCATCATCATTGTCCCCTTGTCAGAGACAAGACATGTCTCTGCCCATCCCGGATAGCCTTTTCCGGATTGCCGGGCTAGGCATGTCAGGTCTTGTCGTACCACGATCGTACCGGGTGACGCGTTCCCGTGGCAGGCGGGAGGTGACCATGCTTCCGTGTCAGGCGGGAGGTGACCATGCTTCCGTGTCAGGCGGAATGGTACTTCCCCCCGCGACAGACGGGAAAGCCTGCTATAGACCGTTGACGGCCTACCGGAAGCCCCGCACGCCGGCTACCTCCTCGCTTGCCACTGTGAGCCTCTCCCGCATAAGATCAAGACCGAGACACACACTCCGGTTAGTACCTACCCGGAATACCTATCCGGTAAAGCCGAGTACACCTCCACCCGGAAGTCTCCCCGGAGTCCTAGATCCGGGATCCTTCCCGGAGACGTCCGAGCTCGTCTCAGGATGAGTATCTCTAGGCCTAGCCTCCCGAAGATGTCTTAGCCTACCAGCAAAGACATCTTCGAGAAGCTAGTTCTTAGAGGAACCACCCGCTCATGCCTGTGCTGCGATTGTGAGGGTCGGGGGTGTCTATTTATAGTTGGGAGACCTGACCCTTGCGCCTGCCTGGAGGCACTTTGTCCTCTACCAGCGCTCAGGGGTCAATCTGCCCTTTCAGCACCGTAGGGGGTGTCCCTTGCTCTCGCCAAAGGCCGGGTACTGTTGACACCTTGTTGAATTATACCGGGATCTGCCCCTACCCGGGGGGTAGCCCCCCGACAGGGCCCGTCTTCGTCTCGTCTTCGATTCTCCTGGTCGCAAATATTCCAAAAATAAATACTGGTTGGCTCGTTTCTAATTTGGCGGATATTTCTTTAAGAGCTTTTCTGAAACCAAAAACAGCAGAAAACAGGGAACTGGCACTTCGTCATCTTGTTAATAGGTCAGTCCCAAAAAATGCATAAAACTATATAAAACGCATATAAAACATGTAATAACATGATATAACATAGCATGGAACACAAGAAATTATGGATACATTGGAGACGTATCACCTACCTACTACAACATTTCCATAGCTGTTCCGAGATATATTGCCATGCAACATCCATCTTACATTACATGACTTGTTGTCATTCATTACTTATTTATTGCTTTGCATGTTTCTATAAAGCTGACGTGTGGTTTTACCCATGTTACGGTAGAGCACTACATAACCTGCTACACTAGCAGAGGCACCATTGTCATATGTATTCTTATGGCACATTCATATTAGTTACTTATATCATCAGTATGTTGTTTTATCATCATTACTGTGTTGTCATATTAGGATGCTTGTCCCTAAAAGTGAAAAGAGCCATGGAGGCTATCGAAAAGAGAAACAGAAAACGAAAAAAAATCAAGAAATTAAAAAAGGGGGCAGCATTACTATTCTTTATCGTACACTTGTGCTCATGTTATTGCACCATATCATTTATGATCATCATTTGTGCATCCGTTGTGCATCTGTTGTATGGCATCACTACTCCTTGCATAGCTTCGATTGTATGACTTTCTCTTGTCTGATGATCATCTATAGCTTTGTGAGTCTTTCTTCTGTTGGCCTTCCAAACCTCCGTTAACATTCTCTTAGCCATAACATCCTGTTGCCAGGAACCAACGTTGAACGCTTGCTTGCTTCTTTTGAACAAATAATATATTGATCTTCTTCGTGCATATTGATGTTGCTTGACTTGATCCTTTCATAAAGATGTCAAGTTTGTTGGAAGCATTAGATGATTATATTGTTGTGCTTAAAGATTAAATCATCTTTAATATCTACTTTGCACGATTGATTGTTATCTAGTACTATATCATTGAAAGCTTTGCTTGCTTCACCTACTTGTTTATTCATTACTCGTTTGATATCAATATAAACTACAACCCTTATTCATTTTATCTCAGTTTACAAGCCTTACATTATTATATGATGAAGATTGTGTTTAAGCATGTCACTTCAAAAATTATTCTTCTTTTATCGTTTTTTCCTATTCGGGACGAGTAGAACTAAGCTTGGGGATGTTTATACGTCTCTGACGTATCCATAATTTCTTATATTCCATGATATGTTATATCATGTTATTACATGTTTTATATCCATTTTATAATGTTTTATGCATTTTCTGGGTCTAACCTATTAACAAGATGCCATAGTGGCAGTTCCCTGTTTTCTGCTGTTTTTTGTTTCAGAAAATCACTTACGGAAATATCCGCCAAATTGGAAATAAATCATCCTGGAATTATTTTTGGAATATTTGCGTCGCGAGTAACCGAAGACGAGACGAAGAAGGGCCGCGAGGAGCCCACACCACCTGCTGGCGCGGGCCCCATCCTGGCCGCGCCAGGAGGTGATGTGGCACCCTCGGGCGCCCACCGACCTAGGTCTTTCGCCCATAAATACCTCCCTGGACTAAACACTCTGTACGGTTAATCACTTTTTCCTCCACGGGTCCAGATCACCGCCGCCATCAAAGAAAAGATTCGGGGGACAAAAGTCTCTGTTCCGGCACCCTGCCGGACGGGGAATTGCCCCCGGAGCCATATCCATCGACTCCACCACCATCTCCATCGCCGTTGTTGACTCCTACGATGAGGAGTGAGTAGTTCTCCCCGGGGCTGCGGGATCTACGGTAGCCATGTGGTTTATCTCTCTCTCCCAAGATGTGGTCTTTTATGTGATCATGAGCTTTGTAATATAGTTGAATATGTGATGCTACTCTTTTGTCTATTATGCACTCTAGAGGTTAATTTAATATGAACTCCGGGGTTATTCACGGTTGTAATGGTGACAGTGTGTGCATCGTGGGTGATTCCTTTATGACATTGTTGGTGTTAGTTTACTCTGACTTTGAGGGTGCTCTTGTAGCACTACACAATGAATGTGTTTGTTATATATCCAACATGAGAGTGTTCGAGAGTAGTGTTTATTTATTTAACTTTGATGTCATTGTTGAGAATGTCCACTGGTGAAAGTAGGATCCCTAGATGTTGTTTCTAAGCATCTAAACACCGTTTCCAACAAGTTCTGCTACATGTTTGCTTGCTGCCATTTTTATTACATATTGCAATTACTACTTCTAATCATACATATTACTTGTATTTCACTATCTCTTCGCATAACTAGTGCACCTATACATCTGACAAGTGTATTGGGTGTGTTGGGGACACAAGAGAATTCTCGTATCTTAATTGCAGGGTTGCTTGAGAGGAATATCTTTGACCTCTACCTCCCTGAGTTCAATATACCTTGGGTGATCCACTTAAGGGAAACTTGCTGCTGTTCTACAAACCTCTGCTCTTGGAGGCCCAACATTGTCTACAAGAAAAGAAGCGTGCGTAGACATCACATGTCAAGAGAATTTTCCTCAAATAGAATAAACTGTTGTCTTGCAGGAACCTGTAGAAGAGGAAATTGCTGAACCTGAAAGCTCATTAGATTAAAAAGAGGAGAATACTGAAGCACTACAGGAGGATTTACCTTCTAAAGATAGTAACTCTTAAACTCTTACATTATTTGATTTCCCTCCATGGGTGTCTAAGGAGGAAGTGTGTCATATTGTTGAATATCATGAATCTATTGAGATATCCCCTTTTTATAAATTTGAAAAAAAAACATGATCCTTGACACAACAAAACAAAATAGCAGAAGTCAAAATGAGCTCCCAAATGTTATATATGATAATGCTTTAGATGATGGTCCTATGCTTATCAATAATCCTCTATGTTTAGAAGTTATTACTTATTCATGTGAGGATAAGAATGATATAATTGCTGCTTGTGATGGTACTCTTACTCATGAGAGTCCTACCTTGTTTTTGAATTCTCCTTACTACACCATGGAGGAGAAACTTTCTTATGTCAAGAGATACTTATGTGGTTTGCAATTGTCTCTAGTTCCAAATTTTTGTTGCAACCATGATCTTAAACCTGTATTGATCTCAATAACTATTATGAGAGAGGAGAATACGGTTGTGAAGTTTTGAAGTTACTCTTGTTTTATCTTCCTATGCTTGTCACTTTGTTCTTTGTGAATACATTTGTGTACAAGATTCCTATGCATCGGAAGTGGGTTAGACTTAAATATGTTTTGAATTTGCCTCTTGATGCTCCTTTATGCTTCATTTTCTATATTTATGAGAGCATTATAAAAACTATCAAGCCTAGCTAAAAGGCATTAAAGAAAGCGCTTTTGGGAGGCAACCCATTATCATTTATTTTCAGTTTGAGTCAAGGACTTGTCCTACCTCTGTATGAACTCCATTGTATCTTCATTTTTTTGCAATGTTGTGTCAAGTTAAGATTCTAGTTGAAAGTTGATGCTAAATTTTTCCTGCGCATAAACAGTTTTCTTCTGTTTACCGTTAAATTCATAACTCTACACAGTAACGTCAGAAAATTCTGCCCTTTTTTGTACGTAATCCTCATATATATACGCAATTTTCATTAGTTTTGAGTTGTCTGATATGAGCAAGTTAAGTGCCTCGAAACAATTCGTCTTTACGGACTGTTCTGTTTTTGACAGATTCTTCCATTTATCTTGCAATGTCTCTTTTGCTATTTGGATTGGATCTTTTTATCCTATGAAGTAACAGTGGCTGTATATAATGTCCAGTAGCATTGCTAGCAAATGTGTTCCTACAGAATATCATAATTTTTTGTGCACTAACCCTCTAACGAAGTTTACTCTAAGTTTAGTGTGGAGGAAGTTTTCAAGGATCAAGAGAGAAGGATGATATAATGTGATCAAGAGGATAGTAACGCAAAGTTTGGGGATGCCGAAGGCATCCCCTTCTTTATCGAGAAATTATCAGGTCCTTTCTAGTGAAACTATATTTTAATTCCGCCACATCTTATGTGCTTTTCTTGAAGCATCGGTTTGTTTTTCTTTTTATTTTTGTTATTTTCATTCTCTGAATAAAATTGATCCTAGAATTATTTTGGGTGGGAGAAAGATTAGCTCCGCTTTTTCTTATGAATACTCGTATTTTTCACTTATATTCGTTAATTATTCTTTTCATGCTATTGGTTGCTTTCTAGCTCTTGTTTTTCATGCATCTCTTGCTAGAGCTGTTAGCTTTATTATATCATACTCGCATATCTCATTGTTTAATTACTTGGAGAGTTTATCTTTTAAATAAGTTGATTGGTGTTTCGTTGAGAATAAAAAATGCTAAAAGTGGTAGATGGTATAACTAAATGATGCATAATCTTGTAGATCATTAAATTGTGTCACTTGAATCATTGATGTTGTTTTGAGATATTAATTTGCTTAATGGTAAACATGATGGTCTAGTAAACCGGAATGATTAATAGTTGATCTAGAAAAACTTGAAGTTGTGCCACACTTAAATTTCTAGTTGATTGCATAATGGTATATGACTTCTTTTTTCCTAAAGCAACCGTAATGTTTTTTATGTTATGCGCTACGGTCGGGGAAGCCAAGAGTGACTTTGTCATTCTCCACGATCCCTCTTGGAGTAATTTTAATTATGCCTTGTATGATCATATTTTAATTTGGAATTTTTTTACGTGTGAGTTCTAAAATTGCGGTTTTCATGGCACTTCCACCACCATATTGCTAGCCTCTTTGGTACTTTGCATTTCCCTTTCTCACATTGAGAGTTGGTGCATTTTTCGCGGGTACATCCAAACTCGTGGGAAATCTTCATCTTGTTCTCCTACACATAAGCTAAATATCTTCCTCAAAACATCCACCATACCTACCTACTACAGCAACATCCATCTTACATTACATGACTTGTTGTCATTCATTACTTATATATTGCTTTGCGTGATTCTATAAAGTTGATGTGTTGTTTTACCCATGTTACGCTAGATCATTGCATAACCTGCTACAATGGCAGAGGCATCGTTGTCATATGCATATTATGTCACATTCATATTCGTTACTTGTATCATCAGTATGTTGTCATATCATCATTAGTGTGTTGTCATATATCATATATCATATATCATATTAGGATGGTTGCCCCTAAAATTGAAAAGAGCTATGGAGGCCATCGAAAAGAGAAACAGAAAAAGAAAAAAAAACTGAAAAAAAAAGAGAAAAAGAAAAAAAGAAAGAAATAAAAAAACGGGGCAGCATTACTATTCTTTAACACACATGTGGGCTCATGTTATAGCACCATATCATTTCTAGTCATCACTTGTGCTCATGTTATAGCACCATATCATTTATGATCATCATTTGTGCTCATGTTTAGCACCTTTACTCCATATGAGAGAGTTTTCATGTCTTAGTTGCATAACTATGTGGGGAACTTTACACTATAGAACTTGGCTTGTATATTCCAATGATGAGCCTCCTCAAAAGTGCTCTAGGTCTTTGTGAGCAAGCAATTTGGATGCAACCCCACTAGTTCCATTGGAGAGCTTTCATATACTTATAGCTTTGTGCATCCGTTGTGTGGCAATCACTACTCCTTGCATAGCTTTGATTGTTAGACTTTCTATTGTCTAATGATGACTTGCAGCTTTGTGAGCCTTTCTTCCGTTGGCCTTCCAAACCTCCGTTAACATTCTTTTAGCCAAAACATCCTGGTTCTAGGAACTAACATTGAACGCTTGCTTGTTTCTTTTCAACAAATAAAGTATCGATCTTCTACGTGCATATGTATATTGCTTGACTTGATTCTTTCATTAAGTTGTCATGTTTTGTTGGAAGCAGTAGATGATTATATTGTTGTGCTAGAAGCTTAAATCATCTTTAATATCTACTTTGCACAGTTGATTACTATATAGTACTATATCATTGAAAGTTTTGCTTGCTTTACCTACTTGTTTATTTATTACTCATTTGATATCAATATAAACTACAGCCCTTATTCATTTGATCTCGGTTTACATGCCTTACATTATTACGTGATCAAGATTGTCTTTAAGTATGTGACTTCAAAAATTATTCTTCTTTTATCGTTCTTGCCTACTCGGGACGAGTAGAACTAAGCTTGGGGATGTTGATACGTATCCAACATATCTATAATGTCTTATGTTCCATGCTATGTTATACCATGTTATTACATGCTTTATATGCATTTTATATAGTTTTATGCATTTTCTGGGACTAACCTATTAACAAGATGCCAAAGTGCCAGTTCCCTGTTTTCTGTTGTTTTTTGTTTCAGAAAAGTACTTAAGAAAATATTCTAGAAATTGGACGAAAAACATCCTGAAATTATTTTTGGATTATGAACGTTCCAGAAGACCGAAGGAGACACGAAGTGGGGCACCGAGGCGCCGTCACCTGGTGCTGGCGCGGCCAGGATGGGCCCCGCGAGAGCACGTGGTGACGTGCCCTCGGGCCTCCACCGACCTCGCCATTTCGCCTACAAGTACCCCCAAAAAACCTAAAAATCGCATGGTGTTCATTATTTCCTCCACGGGTCCCGAGCCGCCGCCGTCGTCAACACCAATTCGGGAGAGATCAAAACTGCTCCCCGGCACCCTGCCGGGATGGGGAATCATTCTCAGAGGCCTCTACGTCGCCATGACCGCCTCTAGACTGATGCGTGAGTAGTCTACCCTTGGACTACGGGTCCATAACCGTAGCTAGATGGTTGTCTTCTCCTCTTGTGCTATCATGTTTGGATCTTGTGAGCGGCCTATCATGATTAAGAGCACCGTTATGTAATTATCCATGTTGTGTTTGCTGGGATCCGATGAATATTGAGTACTAAAGTTATTACTTCATAATATATCATGTGCGTGCTATTTAATGATCTTGCATGCTCTCCGTTACTCGTGTGTGCTTTGGCCAAGTAGATGCTTGTAACTCCAAGAGAGGGTATTTATGCTCGATAGTAGGTTCTTGTCTCTATTTAATCTGGGTCAGTGATAGAAAGCTCTAAGGTTGTAGATGTACTGTTGCTACTAGGGATAAAACAATTGTACTTTGTCTAAGGATAATGTTACTTACTTACTTTACACACAGTGCTTAAGGCGATAATCTGTTGCATGCAACTTAATACTGAAAGGGGTGCAGACGCTAACCGGAAGGTGGATTATTAGTTATAGATGCGGTTGGAACGGTCTATATATGTATATTGTTGTAATGCCCGAATGAATCTCACACTAGGCATCATAACGTTAGTATATGCATTGGTTTGCTCATCATTATTATATAAATTGCCCAGCAGTAATTTGTTTACCCGCATGAATGACTGTTACTATTATTTATGGAGAGACACCACTAGTGAACTTTGGACCCCGGTCCTTCTCTTTAATATGATAAAACAACAACTGCAAACCTATTATTTTATGCAAACAAACATCTTTCTTCCACACATACGTTTAACCCTTTGTTACAACAAACCGGTGAGATTGACATCCTCACTGTTAAGTTGGGGCAAACTATCTTGATTGTTTGTGTGCAGGCTCCACGTCAATTACGTCAAGCTCTTTTCTGGCGCCGTTGATACCCTGGGGGAATTCTCATCTCCTACTGGTTTGATAACCTTGGTTTCATACTGAGAGAAACTTGCTGCTGCACTACTTCACACCTTCCTCTTGGGGTCTCCCAACAACACACCCACCGTGTGCATCAGGGACCAGGGTGTACAGAGCCCACTCTCCACAGCCCTCGCACGCGACAGCATCGAAGAAATGACTAAGGACCAAGCCAGCGCTTGGAGAGACTCTCGAGAGGAATGTCCTCGACAGGGACTGAACAGGAAGCGAGAACCTGAAGAGGCTACTCAAGCAACAGCTACTCTACAAGGCTCCCACCCCCTAAAGAGGAGTCAACGCAAATCTCTCCACAAGGCCACCAAGGCCCTGTGGGGATACTTCGCTACGAAGCTGTAGCGCCCCATCTGTTAAATAAAGATGGAACACATGTGTTATGTGCTAGTCCCTGGATCACTGCCAGCACCACAGTACAAAATATATAGTATCATCGCATAAGTATCAAAATACTACAACGAGATCCGAAAATAGCCAAGTATAGCTTTATTACAAAGTGCATAGTCATGAAGACTAACTAAAATATTCAGAGTTCACAATGAAAATAAAAGCAATGGGCCTCCTCTTCTAGCATACGCCACAAGCAGACATGTTGGGTGTAGAATCGAGTCCAAACTTACTCCTCATCAGAATTACCTGCACATTGGAATATGCAGCCCCCGTAGGAGGTCAATACAATGAAGTATTGGCAAGTGACTATGGTGGATAAATTATGACAAGTCTAATTCTATATGCAAATTTGGCTTGGTGGAGTTTGTAGGCTATTTTGTAGAAAGCCAGTTTTCTCCTATCTTTTGTAAAACACTTGTGTATCTCAAAGACTTGGCACCAAGGGATGAAGCCCAAGTGCACCAATAACTCTTTCCTTAGTCAAATTTTACTTTATGAAAACCATGTTGAGATTCTTCCGTCCATCCTTGTCCAGTTGCTCGAAGTAGTCCATCACCGGGGACACGGCTGAGTACTCAGTTTGTCGACTCTGCAGAGGTTGTGCACTTTCACCTTAAGACTCAATTAACCCAGACATCCTATACACGCGGAGTGCATTAAGGAAGGAGAGAATTGAGACAAGAACTTTCAGAAGAAGAATGCAACCATACTAGCAAGACCCGTTCCACCTATCAACTCTACATCTGCTTGTCAAGCTGACAGGTTGCACTCTCACAACTTAGTAGTTCTAGACAGAGCCCATTGTCAGAAGGCTGCACGGAAAGCTTCTAAACTTGGAGGGACTTAGAAATCTCTTTGTTCCTGGGTGGCCGTCCACAAGTGCGCTTCTGGGTGACAACCACCATACTCATGGCCCTAAGTAGAATAGAAATTCATCCTAGGCAAAGACAACCACAAGCATGGTCCCAAAAGCCACTCAACATAAACCAAACAACCAATTCCACCCAGAAGTGCATTCAAGGTTTTTAACACTTAGCAATAATTCTATAACATGATAAGTAAACTCCTTTATAGCATAGCTAAGCATCTAATAAAACTTTTGGTGGCTGCATGGGGAGGGATGGCTACACACTACTAGGATATTTTCAAAGTGTAAACTAACTTTAGCATTATAAGATAGTTCAAAATTTCCCTATCATGCATACTACTCAAAATCTACTAATAATGCATATAGAAAACATAGTATAGATTATGAATGTCACTTGCCTTGGTAACAAGAGGAACAAGCACAGCAAGAATAACAATCACAAGGACCTTCCTCCTCTTCACAATCTAGAGACAAACAATAAAACTAAATAAACACACAAGCATAGCACTTAAATTATCAAGACAAAAATATGTATGCATGCTTAATATGCAATGAACTTAATAAGACCATATAATTACCATTTTAATTTCTCTGTTATTAATGCATAAAATGCAATGATCAATATTTTAATATTTTATTTAATCATTTAAAATATTAAGCATAATAGTAGTTTTAAGTTCTAACCAATTTCTTTAAGTCTATTATGAGAAGTTTCAAATAAAACTCATGTTGCACTCTCTGGACAGAGGGCATTAATAAATCTTTAAAACAATTGGATTTATTTGGAAAGAGATTTTATTAATTAAGTTATAGATTTAATATCCGAAAGCTAAACAATTAAATTCCGCAATTTAATATACACTAAAATAATAAACTAATGAAACCATACTAAACTACACGAGTAGAGCTTCACGTGGATATAAAATTCATCAAATTTGGATGAACAGAACAAAAGTAATGAATTTTGTAAGTTTGTGTTGTTTCTGTTTTTAAAACAATTTCTCAGCGAAAATAGAAAATAAAGATGCCACGCGGCGCTCTCTGATTGGCCGATACCGGTTCGACGCGGATCGCGAACGCGAACCGTCCGATCTATTTTAAAACGAACGCTACAGATCCACCCGATCTAGATCCATTGGATCTAGATCCGACGGCCAGGATCAAAAGGGGGCGGACGGGCGGCGTGGTTCGCCGGCGAACTCGTGCCCGCGGCGGCGCCATGGCCGACGTCGCTCGTCTTCGCGTTCTACGGCTAAGGAGAGAGGGAAACTCATACCACTTGAAGCGGATCGTCGTGGGGAACTTGATGGCGAGGTAGGCGCGGTCGAGGTGGCCTTCTCCTCCCCTGCGTGCTCGTCGGAGATGCGCGGCGGACGGCGGCGTCAGGTCGTCGAAGGATCAGTCGCCCTGGTGCAAGAGAGGACGCTGGAGCAAGTCCGTTAGATGCGTACGGAGACGGGGAGTCGCAGAGGGGGTGTGGGCGTGGAGCTCGGGTGCCGGACTCACCGGAACGGAGCGAAACACGACGGCGGCGATGTCGGAGATGAAACTCGCGTTTCCGCGATTTAGGCGAGTATCGGTTAGGGTTTTTGGGCGCGGGAGACGGCGGCGGAGAGGTGCTTTATATGGGGAAAGAGGGGAGCTATTTACTCGCGATTTCCCAACGGATTTCGATCCGCAAGATTCTAGGTTCGGTTGTGTTCGTGTTCTTCACGAGTTGGGGAGGGAGATGACGTGTGGGCCCCGGCTGGCAGTGAGAGAAGGAGGGAGGTGGGCTGATGTTGGGCCACTGCGCTTCGCCTGCGCTGCGCGCACGGGAGGGAACGAAGTGGGCTTCGGCCCAGATTGGGTCGGGCCGTTCTTCTCTCCCCTTCTTTTTGACAAAACATTTTCTGATTTCAAACATTTAATTCAAATTTGATTTTAAAACTTAGTCAAAACTTTTCAGAAAAATTCATAAAAATATGTTTTGAAAAGCTAATTTAATTTATAACTTTTTGATATCATTTTGCTAAATAAATAAAATAATAAAATACAGATTTGTATAAGGAGCTCAAATAGACCTCTTTAATGAAAACAATTTTATTTAACCTTATAATTAAAATTCAATTTACTCTTTATGTGATTTCAATGCCATACTCATATGATGCATGATGCATGAATGCAAAGTTTTAAATTTTTGGAAATTTTGGGATGTTACAGACTAACCCCCTTAAGAAGAAGCTCGCCCTCGAGATTCGGAAAGGTCAGCAAATAGGTGTGGGTGGTCTTCTCGGAGGTCGTCCTCTCGTTCCCAGGTGGCTTCGTCCTCGGTGTGATGATTCCACTGGACCTTGCAAAACCTGATGGTTTTGGTACGGGTGACTCTTTCTGCTGTCTGTAATATCTTGATGGGCTTCTCTTCGTATGTCAGGTCACTCTCCAATTGTACCTCCTCGAGGGGTACAGTATCCTTTAAGGGAACTCCCATCATCTCGGGATGACATTTCTTCAACTGACTGACATGGAACACATTATGAACAGCAGACAGTACTTCAGGTAGTTCTAACTCATATGCCACTTCACCTTTGCGAGACAGAATTTTGAATGGTCCAATGAATCGAGGTGATAACTTTCCCTTGATTCCAAACCTTTTCACACCTCGAAGTGGTGACACCCTTAAATAGGTTCTATCTCCCACTTCATAGGTGACTTCTCTACGCTTGGAATCTGCATAGCTTTTCTGGCGTGACTGTGCTATTTTCAATCTGTCCTTAATCAGCCTGACTTTCTCTTCAGCATCCTGTATTATATCAGGCCCAAAGAAACTCCGTTCTCCTACACCACTCCACAACAGTGGGGTTGTACATTTCTTTCCATATAAGGCTTCAAACGGTGGCATCTCAATGCTGACTTGGTAACTATTGTTGTAGGAGAACTCAGCGTATGGCAAATTATCATCCCAACTAGATCCATAGTCGAGCGCACAAGCTCTTAACATATCTTCTAAAATCTGATTCACTCTTTCAGTCTGACCATCTGTTTGCGGGTGGAAAGCCGTACTGAATTCCAATCTGGTTCCCAAAGATTCGTGCAACTGCTTCCAAAAATGAGAGGTGAACTGGGTCCCCCTATCAGACACGATACTCTTAGGAACGCCGTGAAGGCACACAATTCTCTTCATGTAAATATCGGCTAGCTTTGCACTAGTATAAGTGGTCTTCACGGGTATGAAGTGAGCTATTTTGGTTAGACGACAAACGATAACCCAAATAGAATCATAACCCGATCTGGTCCTTGGTAATCCAGTGATGAAGTCCATCCCAATGGAATCCCACTTCCAATCCGGTACTTTCAAAGGTTGTAAGAGTCCTGCTGGTTTCTGATGTTCTGCCTTTACTCGACTACATACATCACACTTACCGATGTATTCTGCTATTTCTCTCTTCAGATTATTCCACCAAAATCTCTCTTTCACATCCATATACATCTTGGTATTTCCCGGTAGTTCCTCCGGAAAAACATCTGGGTATTCCTTGACGATAAGAACATCACCAAGGCTAACCCCCTTAAGAGAATTCAGCCTAACCTTCTTAAGTTCGAAAGTTGATCTGAACTTAATCTTCCTTTTCTCAGGGGTGGTGAGGGTGATTGCTCTATTTGCACAATCTATGATTCCTTCAAAACGAGTCATCCAATCCATTCCGATGATAACATCCAATCCTTGGGTTTCTAAGATGACTAAGTCTGTTGGGAAGGTGTGTTTTCCAATTTGCAATTCTAACTGCCTACACCCTGAATTTACTATCATCTCTCCTCCAGGTGAACTTACCCTAATAGGTTTTCCTAGACTTTCCTCAGCTAACCCATGTTTGTTAACAAAAGCTCTTGATATGAATGAATGTGATGCTCCAGTATCAAATAAAACTAATGCTGGAAAGGAGTTGAGCAAGAACGTACCAATCACAGCATCAGGTTCATCATGAACTTCTTCCACATTGATGTGGTTCACTTGTCCCTTCTGGAAAGGATTGGGCTTGGAATTTTCATCAGCTTTCCTCTCTGGGCACTCGGTTGCATAATGTCCTGTCTTCTTGCACTTGAAGCAGGTCACATTAGACAAGTCTTTCTTCCCTTCATAGTTAGGACGGTGATTACCATTCCCATGATTATGGCCATGATGATGGTTTCCCCTGGACCCACCATTATTTCCATTGTATCCTCCATTGCTTCCTTTGTTCCCTCCATTGTGGTTATGACCATGATGTTTTTGGCCACTACCAGTGTTGGAGTGGTTTCAGGGTTTATGGCTACTGACTTCAGAGGTGTGTTGTTTCTTATATGTCCCTTCAGAATGAACCTTACTTGCACTGAACTTCCTCTTCCTATTCTCTTCCTTTCTTATGTTGTTGTCCAGGGTGATAGCTTGATCCAGCAGAGCTTGATAGTTTGGAGTATATGCCACAGACAAAGGTATTTTCAGTTCTCCCTTAAGTCCATTGAGGACTTTTCCTTCCTCTTTGCATCAGTGTCAATGTCTTCTGGCGCATACCTTGATAGCATACAGAAGTCATCCATATACTCCTTCAGAGTTCTACCTCCTTGCCTCAAGCTGCGAAATTCGTCTTTCTTCAGGTTCATTATACCTGAGGAGATGTGAGCATTCCGGAAGCCTTCCTTGAACGCATCCCAAGTCATGCCATCCAAAGGATGAGTCACTTGATAATTCTCCCACCACAATGTTGCGGGTCCTTCCAACAGGTGTGCAGTGAACCTCACTTTTTCTGCCTCAGAACATTCACAAGTTACTAAGTCCTTGTTGACTGAACGGAGCCAATCATCCGCCACTATTGGTTCAGTAGCAGAGGAGAACTTATTTGGCCTAAGCCTTAGGAATCTAGCAAGTCTGTCCACTGGGGGTGGTGGTGGAGGTGGCGGGTTGTTGTTGTTGTGGTTGTTGTTGTTGTTGTTGTTGTTGTTGTTGTTGTTGTTGTTGTTGTTGTTGGTTGCTGCAATGAACTGAGTCATCATATTCATCAACTGAGCTTGAGCGGCCATCAGTTGTTGCATGACGTCGTCGTTGTTGGTATCACGACGAGGAGGCATCTGTAGGGTTTTTCAGCATAGATGAGTGAAAGATAGACAGAACTAAGAGGAGAAAAATCCTACCCATGCACAAAGCAACCAAGTCAACACAAACAACATGAAAGGAAAAATCTACTTAGCAACATGAAACAAATAATCTAAGTTGATTTAGTAAACCACAGAGTCTGCAAACCAAACATTCTATCATTGTCACACCACAAGTTGGAGATCAATGTTTTAAAAAGAACGACGAACTAAACGAGGGAGAATATGGTGGTCCAACTACTAAGTCTAAACTTCGTCCATGACGTCTCCTTCATCTTCTTCGACTTCCTCGATGGTGATGCCTTCCTTCGTAAGGATCTCCTTGTAGTCATTCACCTCCTTCTCCAAGGCCTCATTCTTCTCCTGTAACATTGTCGTCTCACGGTACAGAGTCTCGATGGCTTCCTTCTCCAGGACTTCAATCTTCTCTTGCAGCATTCTCTTCTCACGGTGTAGAGTCTCGATCAAATCTCGATCAGCTTCGAACTCGACGTCGTTGCTCAGAATTTCATCCTTCAAGGTCTTGATCTCCTTGTTCTTGTCTCTAATTCTCTTTTCTTGATTTTGGAACTTCTTCTCTTGAGCTCGGAACTTTTCCTCTTGCGTGTTGGCCACCTCTTCTTGGGCTTCAATCTTCTTTTGAGTCTCGTTGACTTGTGCCATTATTTCATCATTCTTCAACAGCTCATTGCGTCTATCCTCTTCTAGTTGCCAGAGGTGAAGTTCTAAGTCTTGGAGATATGGGTACAAAGGTTCTGGTTTGTTTTTGTCTTCCTCGCTAACACAGTAAGGAATCCCATGTTCGTCACGTTGGCCAAGGTGAGAAAAGTAGTGGTCTTTTAACCCCTCTTGGTATTGTAAGCAAAGACGTCCTATTAGCTCCTGCGTGACGAGATTCAGCCCTTTCTCCAAGGAGTCACTAATCGACTTGTACTGGATGTCTTCGGTCTTGGGTTCAGTCTGGCGCCCTTGTTGGTAAAGGCGAATTCCCCATAAGTCTTCTTTGCTGAAGTGCTTCAGCTGGCTTGCCTTGATGATGGGTATTGGAAGTGCCAACAGTTCTACTAACTCTAGAAGATATCTTCCAAAGCGCATGTCCTTGAAGTCCTCCGTGGTTTGATACATGAAGAAAGACATCCTTAAGTGATAAAGATAGAGTTTATTAACACAAGACAAGGGTAAGATATACTAATTGTGGTGTACTTAAGTACTTAGAGAAGAAGAAGTTCTTTTCTAACAGGTGATCAACACTATTATCAACTCTTTTGTAAGTCGGATATTCACTATAGTGAGAGAGACAGACACCCGGCCGGCCACTTATATTATGGAACAGGTCTCATGTACGCGGACATGTAAGGTTAGTCCCGGGCCGCTTGATCCCACTATGCCGTTAGGATCCAACATACTTCAAAGATGGTAATATTATGATCAAAAAGAGGCTTAACCAATCCTAAGGGCTCGAACCTACAGGCAACAACCTGGCTCTGATACCATTTTGTAGCGCCCCATCTTTTAAATAAAGATGGAACACCTGTGTTATGTGCTAGTCCCTGGATCACTGCCAGCACCACAGTACAAAATATATAGTATCATCGCATAAGTATCAAAATACTACAACGAGATCCGAAAATAGCCAAGTATAGCTTTATTACAAAGTGCATAGTCATGAAGACTAGCTAAAATATTCAGAGTTCACAACGAAAATAAAAGCAATGGGCCTCCTCTTCTAGCATACGCCACAAGCAGACATGTTGGGTGTAGAATCGAGTCCAAACTTACTCCTCATCAGAATTACCTGCACATTGGAATATGCAGCCCCCGTAGGAGGTCAATACAATGAAGTATTGGCAAGTGACTATGGTGGATAAATTATGACAAGTCTAATTCTATATGCATATTTGGCTTGGTGGAGTTTGTAGGCTATTTTGCAGAAAGCCAGTTTTCTCCTATCTTTTGTAAAACACTTGTGTATCTCAAAGACTTGGCACCAAGGGATGAAGCCCAAGTGCACCAATAACTCTTTCCTTAGTCAAATTTTACTTTATGAAAACCATGTTGAGATTCTTCCGTCCATCCTTGTCCAGTTGCTCGAAGTAGTCCATCACCGGGGACACGGCTGAGTACTCAGTTTGTCGACTTTGCAGAGGTTGTGCACTTTCACCTTAAGACTCAATTAACCCAGACATCCTATACACGCGGAGTGCATTAAGGAAAGGAGAGAATTGAGACAAGAACTTTCAGAAGAAGAATGCAACCATACTAGCAAGAACCGTTCCACCTATCAACTGTACATCTGCTTGTCAAGCTGACAGGTTGCACTCTCACAACTTAGTAGTTCTAGACAGAGCCCATTGTCAGAAGGCTGCACGGAAAGCTTCTAAACTTGGAGGGACTTAGAAATCTCTTTGTTCCTGGGTGGCCGTCTACAAGTGCGCTTCTGGGTGACAACCACCATACTCATGGCCCTAAGTAGAATAGAAATTCATCCTAGGCAAAGACAACCACAAGCATGGTCCCAAAAGCCACTCAACATAAACCAAACAACCAATTCCACCCAGAAGTGCATTCAAGGTTTTTAACACTTAGCAATAATTCTATAACATGGTAAGTAAACTCCTTTATAGCATATCTAAGAATGTAATAAAACTTTTGGTGGCTCCATGGGGAGGTATGGCTACACACTACTAGGATATTTTCAAAGTGTAAACTAACTTTAGCATTATAAGATATTTCAAAATTTCCCTATCATGCATACTACTCAAAATCTACTAATAATGCATATAGAAAACATAGGATAGATTATGAATGTCACTTTCCTTGGTAACAAGAGGAACAAGCACAACAAGAATAACAATCACAAGGACCTTCCTCCTCTTCACAATCTAGAGACAAACAATAAAACTAAATAAACACACAAGCATAGCACTTACATTATCAAGACAAAAATATGTATGCATGCTTAATATGCAATGAACTTAATAAGACCATATAATTACCATTTTAATTTCTCTGTTATTAATGCATAAAATGCAATGATCAATATTTTAATATTTTATTTAATTATTTAAAATATTAAGCATAATAGTAGTTTTAAGTTCTAACCAATTTCTTTAAGTCTATTATGAGAAGTTTCAAATAAAACTCATTTTGCACTCTCTGGACAGAGGGCATTAATAAATCTTTAAAACAATTGGATTTATTTGGAAAGAGATTTTATTAATTAAGTTATAGATTTAATATCCAAAAGCTAAACAATTAAATTCCGCAATTTAATATACACTAAAAGAATAAACTAATGAAACCATACTAAACTACACGAGTAGAGCTTCACGTGGATATAAAATTCATCAAATTTGGATGAACAGAACAAAAGTTATGAATTTTGTAAGTTTGTGTTGTTTTCTGTTTTTAAAACAATTTCTCAGCGAAAATAGAAAATAAAGATGCCACGCGGCGCTCTCTGATTGGCCGATACCGGTTCGACGCGGATCGCGAACGCGAACCGTCCGATCTATTTTAAAACGAACGCTACAGATCCACCCGATCTAGATCCATTGGATCTAGATCCGACGGCCAGGATCAAAACGGGGCGGACGGGCGGCGTGGTTCGCCGGCGAACTCGTGCCCGCGGCGGCGCCATGGCCGACGTCGCTCGTCTTCGCGTTCTACGGCTAAGGAGAGAGGGAAACTCATACCACTTGAAGCGGATCGTCGTGGCGAACTTGATGGCGAGGTAGGCGCGGTCGAGGTGGCCTTCTCCTCCCCTGCGTGCTCGTCGGAGATGCGCGGCGGACGGCGGCGTCGGGTCGTCGAAGGATCAGTCGCCCTGGTGCAAGAGAGGACGCCGGAGCAAGTCCGTTAGATGCGTACGGAGACGGGGAGTCGCAGAGGGGGTGTGGGGGTGGAGCTCGGGTGTCGGACTCACCGGAACGGAGCGAAACACGGCGGCGGCGATGTCGGAGATGAAACTCGCGTTTCCGCGATTTAGGCGAGTATCGGTTAGGGTTTTTGGGCGCGGGAGACGGCGGCGGAGAGGTGCTTTATATGGGGAAGGAGGGGAGATATTTACTCGCGATTTCCCAACGGATTTCGATCCGCAAGATTCTAGGTTCGGTTGTGTTCGTGTTCTTCACGAGTTGGGGAGGGAGATGACGTGTGGGCCCCGACTGGCAGTGAGAGAAGGAGGGAGGTGGGCTGATGTTGGGCCTCTGCGCTTCGCCTGCGCTGCGCGCACGGGAGGGAACGAAGTGGGCTTCGGCCCAGATTGGGTCGGGCCGTTCTTCTCTCCCCTTTTTTTTGACAAAACCTTTTCTGATTTCAAACATTTAATTCAAATTTGATTTTAAAACTTAGTCAAAACTTTTCAGAAAAATTCATAAAAATATGTTTTGAAAAGCTAATTTAATTTATAACTTTTTGATATCATTTTGCTAAATAAATAAAATAATAAAATACAGATTTGTATAAGGAGCTCAAATAGACCTCTTTAATGAAAACAATTTTATTTAACCTTATAATTAAAATTCAATTTACTCTTTATGTGATTTCAATGCCATACTCATATGATGCATGATGCATGAATGCAAAGTTTTAAATTTTTGGAAATTTTGGGATGTTACAGAAGCAACCACTTCAGGGCGCACATGGACTCTGCAGCGGCCGCAGAGTGACGCACACGAATGCGCGCGATGACGAAGGCGCCGCATTTGCCATTCTGGTGATTAAAGGAGTCAACAAAGCTGCGCCGCCCACGCCGGACTACGAAGCTTTTCTCTTTGGTGATAAAGCAGCTGGACGGCACAATGCTCCAAGGACATTTATGCTGCGGTGCACCCTACTTGTTCGCCTCACCGCCACGTGGGAGCCCATCCTCTGCTCAAAGCGCAAGGATGAGGCCCGGGGCGCCTATAAAAGGAGTAGGAGCATCTTCGTAGCAAAGGATCAATCATTTGGAGCCCTTGAGCACCAGTCAAGAGCATAGGATAGACAACTAGCTCGAGGAGGAAGAAGATCCTAACTTCCCTCTTTGAGCTCCGCGCTGCCAAAAGAGAGCCCTCGGCAATCTCATTGTACTATAATCTTCTACAGTGCAATACAGACAAGCAGGAGTAGCGGTGTTACCTCCTCCTAAGGGTCGTGAACCTGGGTACGGGTAGGTGTCCTTCTCTGTCGTGATGTTCCTCTTCAGGATCGACGAGCACCGTCGTTGTTCCTCTTGAAGGTTGCTTGACCTCCACGTTCAGTCCCCCTTCGAACACTCTCAGCAGAGTGTGACTATCCCTGTTTTCTGGGAGTCACTCTCCGACACACACTATACGTCTAATCCTTTGTTACAGCAAGCAAGTGAGATTGACAACCTCACTGTTTCGTTGGAGCAAAGTATCTTGGTTCTGTTGTGTGCAGGTCCCTCGTCAACTCCCCTTCAACACCAGCTATTTTCTGGCGCCGTCGACACCTTCAAAGTGTTCTCCATCTCCTACTGGTTTTATAACCTTGATTTCATAACCGAGGGAAAATTTGTTGTTGCACTCATCATACCTTCCTCTTAGAGTTTCCTAACAACACCACCATGTTCATCAGTTGTGTGCAGGTTCTACGTTCGTTGTTGACACCGGTAGTGCGCCCTGTCAAAGTCAGCTTCAACAATCTTCAGAAGAGCATTTAACTCCTACTGGATTGATAACCTTGGTTTCATAACTGGGAGAAATCTAATACTGCACTACTTCATACGTACCTCTTGGAGTTTCCCAACAACACCACCGTGTGCATCAGTTTCCAAGCGTTTTTCAAGTTTGGCCACCCTATATCTTTCTAGTCAACTGGATTGATGGTTGCAGCCTGTAGGTTTAGCAGGACAAGTGACGCTCGACTTCCAAATGATACACTATAGATATTTCTTAATTATAGGTATATATGTTTTAGCGGTTTGTTTCCATGCAGACGGAAATTAGGTGTGTACTGGTTTCCGCTCTCTTAAAAAAAACAACTTTGACTTGTCGCGGCAAAAGTGGTTCTTGTGAAAATAAACCGATTGACAATCAGTGCTCCTACAATCGAATTGTTCACAACATCCTCAACATGTTTCATCAACTTATAATCAACTCGGTTTACCTGCACCAGGAAAAAAAAGACAATATGGGACTATTTGGTAGCCCGGTTGGATTCCAAATATCGCCCCCCACCCAATTTTCGGGTTTGGTAGCCCTGTTTTGTCTCCTGGGCCATGCCCACCTCATGAAAAAAGCCCCCTCAGCCATGCCCAGTTGAGAAGTGAGAATTGAGCTTCACACTCGGGCTAGGCCGAGCTCATACGAAAAAACCCACGTGTAGGCCCCACCCGCGAGCCGCGAGCTTCGTGCCACCCACCCCCTCGCTCACTGCCTAGCTCCTCGGCGAAGCTCGTCGGGGCTCCTCCTCGATGTTCCTCGCCACGCGGCGCCCCGCATCTAGCTCCTCATCACGCGGCGCCCTGCACTACGCCTCCAGTTGCCCAGCCCCGGTCGCCGGACCTCCACTGGATGCGCCGCCCCGCGCCGGACTCTCCCGACCTCTTCTGGTATCTCCCTGCCGTGGAATAGGAGGGGCGTGGGCCTCAGACGGCGTCGAGCAGGTGGACAAGCTCAGCCTCCGACGGCGGCTCCTCTGGCCAGAGACGGTGGGGAAGCCGGAGCACTCAGCCCAGGGACCTGATTGCGTTTATGGTTTTTATTTCAGGGTCCTGATTGCTTTCAAAAAATGCTGGCCAGGATCAGTTCATACAGGCTACCAAACAGACAATCAACACAGCATAGCTTACCTCATACGGCCTACCAAACACACACATTGAAACACACTTGTATCTACTCAGCTTAGCTAGAGTGAAAATGTATGAGATGAGAAGGCCCATACAGGCTACCAAACACACCCTATATATACAAACCCAAACTCTTATTCTCACGTGCGTTGTGCCGACGTCGCCAGCGGCAGCCCGCGAGTCGTCTGATCCTTGCGTGTCTTTGCGATCCGTGCGTCTGGTGCCACCTAGTCGGACTAGGTCCCCACCTGGCAGCGAGGCACACATTAACGTACTCATGTGCATGTAGCAATTTCTTATCCCGTCCCGCACCGCACCCACCGCTCTCGTCAGTTTCGCCCACCTCGCGTGTGTTTCCCCATTCTCGCTGGGAGAGAGAACAAGCGGGAGAAGACGGAGTTGCGCCCCCGTCCGCCTACTGCGAGGAAGCGCAGATGGGAGCAGCGGCGAGGCGGCGGAGGTGCGGAGCCACGGGGGACAAGCATGGGCGATTCATATCGAGCGGTGGCGGCCTAAGGTTTGAAGTGGCGACGGGTCTCCGGCCACCACGATGGCGACGAAGCCTCGTCAACCTCACGCTGCAGGAAGGGCCAGTCATCTCCTGCTCCTCTGGCTGGCAACCGGTACAGGCGCGCCGTCCTCACGCCTACCCACACCTCCCTCTGCCTCATGTCCTCCGGCGAGCACCGCCGCTGTCGGTAGTCCCCCATGTGCCAACAGATACCATCTGTCCACGCCCCAAATATTCTTCTCCCCTCTAGATTTTGTTTCGGCCGTAAGCCCCGATCCCCTTCCTATATTTCACTCTGCTCTGCTCGCGTTTTGGTGCAATGCTCATCCTTGCTCCTGTATCATACTGCAGATTGCTATGCAGGTTAGCTGCTCACTATCGTGAATTAATGCTTTTCTAGCCCTATGCTGCTTACTCGTTTTGGATAAACAAAATTGGCTACTAACTGCTGATGCTGAGTTGGATACATCAGCCAAGACACACGAAAGCATGCTTCTTGTTTGTTTTAGGGCAAAATTTGGAGTGATTTCAGGAAAACTTTGGAGTGCTTCGGGGTAAATTTAATAGTTCTTTTTGGCAATTAAGTGGTCCGGCACAAAATTTGAACTCCTTACTTAGGCATTTTTTTGCTTCATCCTCCTCTAAGTAGTGGTTTATTTTCTAACTTTTCAGACAATATGAGTAGTTTTTCAGGTAAACTTGGCAATGCTTGATGGGGAATTCATTGGTTGCTCCGGGCGTCAGGTGCTCTCGTCCTATCCACGGCTGGGATGACTTCAAGATGCGCACTCATGCAGTGACCATTGGCGTGTAGAGAAGCAACAATTCGTTTCTCCAGAGTATTTTTGAATGTATTCTGCTGGCTAGACGGCAACAGACGTAGGGTGGGTGTCAAAGGAACTTTTGATTCGAAAACATCGTAGGTGTTAGAGGTAGGAACTGTATAACGGACACAACGAGTGTGTCCATGACCGGGGCGGCTCTCGTGGTGAGCTTGATCCGGCGTCCTCGTCCATGGTGTCGGCGTCCTCGTCCACCGCATCGGCGTCATCGGCGTGCGCCTCGCGCACCTTGCACAAGAAATCGGCGGCGTCGTCAGCGTGCGCCTCGAGCAACTTGCAAAAGGAATCAGCGGCGTCGTCGGCATGCGCCTCGCGCACCTTGCAAAAGGAATCGGCGACCGTATGTGTTCACTGTTCGTGGTCCTGATGACCCAGTTCCGACGAGGCAGACGAAGCGAAGGGTGACCGGGACAGACAGGAGAGACACCGACTGCGCGCAGCTCATGCACTCCTCCCGCTTTCTCCATTCGTATTGGCCGCCACGCAACACCTCCTCGCTCGCTACCGTGGGCCCGCGCCGCTGCGATAGCTCCGAGCACCTGCACGTGCCGAGCTCGAGCTCGACCTCTGCCTCTACCGCGTGCCCGTATGCGCCAGAATGTACGCTCTCCGCGTAGCCACGACGTGCAAGCGCGCCGTGCAGGTCTGCGCAGCCCGTAGAGCAGGTCCACGCAGCCCCGTTGTGCAGGTTCTCGCAGCCCCGCGCACCTCACGCACCAGATTCAGCCGCGCCGCGCAGCGGCGGTCGGCGGCGTCGGCAGGCGCTGTGAGTCATGCGCCGTCCGTGCAACGTGCTGGAGCTGGACGAAGCTCGCAGTAGCACCCGGCAGGGCGGCAGCTGGACGAAGGTCGCAGTGGCAAAATCAATCAAGACGGGGCCGCCCCGTGCAAGGCTGGAGCCCACGATCATTAATTAGCCCACGTGGATCAGCCCCCGCACAGTGAACCTATGCCGTTTTTACGAAGGGGCGAAAAAATAGGCTTTATAAAGCCTGTGCAGTAAAGCAAATGATTCCAATTTTTCTGTGCTGATGGTCATTTACGTCATGTCAGACAGATCCAGCGGTCAGATATGGTGAAATTTCACAAAAATAACTCTTTGGATAAAGTTTAGCAAAAAATAACCCATTTTCAAAACTATTTTAAAATCTAACCCTTTTTGGTAGCGCCCGGCGCTACCCTCTGTGTGGTAGCGCCACAACCTCCGTCGCTACCCTCGTGCCAGCGTGGCAACGCGGGCCCGTGTGGAAACGGCTATGTCCGAAGGGTAGCGTCGAAGGGCTTGTTGCCACGCTGGCACGAGGGTAGCGACGGAGGCTGTGGCGTTACCACACAGAGGGTAGCGCCGCATCGTTGGGCGCTACCAAAAAGGGTTAGATTTCAAAATAGTTTTGAAAAGAGGTATTTTTTGCTGAAATTTGTCCAAAGGGTTATTTTTGTAAAATTTCACCCAGATATGCGGGAGCACGGGCCGTCGGGTTCTATTTATCCACGTCTGGGACGACTTCAAGATGTGCACTCATGCAGTGACCATTGGCGTGTAGAGAAGCAATCATTCGTTTCTCCGAGTGTATTTTTGAATGTATTCTGTTGGGTTCTGCGACGTTTCTCCGAGTACATTTATCCACTCTCATGCTTGATGCAACTAAAATAGTGCTATCGGGCAACAAAGTATTGTTTCATGCATTTCAGGCAACTAAGTAGTGTTTCATGTATTTTTCCACAAAAAAGTAGTGTTTTCATGCATTTTAAAGTTGTGTTCTTAGGCAAGTTTAAATCATTGTTTATGTATTTTAGAATTATGACAGTAGGCAATACGCAGTGTGATTTTCTTCTTTGAAAGGATTTTTAGGCAATTAAAATCATAAGTGAGGCAATTTGATTGGTTGAGTGGGCATCTTTTTGGCTATTGTATTGTATGTCCACTTTTGAATATCTAGGACAAGCAAGTATGGAATAATGGAGGCAACTTCTGAACTATGTTAATGTCGCTTACTCAAAGTGCACCATGTAATTGTAGTGGGGAGGCAACTATTTTTTGTTTTGCCAATAGAAAAATTAACCAAGACAACATTCTTTTGGAATTTGCACCAAGAACATATCAAACAAAGAAGCAAATGCAATTTACTGAATTAATTAGGCAAGTTATGTACCCATACCATATCATCACTTTTTATGTGAAATCAGTTTTCTAACAACTTGGTAAACTTATTATGCAAGTTGTTTCTCCATCTCAGCATTTCTCCTTGTGGATTTTCCGTTCTAACTATTGTTGCCACATTAAGCAACTTGAGACATTAATTAAGGCAACATTGTTGTTCACTTAAACAACTTTATAAGCTTTCACTCACGATGGTTTGGTGTGCAAAGTTTTCTTAGCTATCTAGGCAACTGATTCATGTTTTTTGCATCTCTTATTTAAAAGATTAGAATTTTTTGCAAGTAAAGACAATTTATCACAATTAGTTAGGCAAGATGACAAAACATGGGCAAGTTTTCCTCAAATGAATAGTAAGAGTTGTGTGCACAACCGAACATTATGTTCTTTTTTTCTACCTATATATTTTTCCTTTATCTCTATTCTCTACTATATAATACGGCTTAAGGTGTCCCATGGTACGTCGTGGCGTTTTTGCACAAAATCCCTTATAAAATACAGAAGTCAGCCCACACTCCAGCATAAGAGACACTTTTACATGCTAGCCCCTCCACCTGTATCCTCTCCTCCTCTCTCGATTAGCGGTGGCGTGTCGAACGAGTCCAAGGGAGAGGAGGCCGGGGTCAGCGTTGTCTAGGTTCCGCTCTACTGAAAGTGCATTTCCTCTAAATTGATTTTAGAGATTGTTGACAACACATTCACAAGACTAATGAGTGTGCTAAGTTATTTGCAGAGTTTACAGGTCATATCAAGATTTGAAAAACGAGAGAGTGGCCAAGGTTCTCAAGGGTGTGATTCTGTTTTTTCAGTACAACGGTAGTACCGCTGCTCCAACGGTAGTAGCGCTGGATCTTGAAAAACTCTCGGCATAGCTTACGGTACCAAGCGGTAGAGATCCGGTAGTACCGCTGGTGTCCTTCGTTTTTTTACTAAGGGCTCAGCGGTAGTACCGCTGGCTCAGCGGTAGTACCGCTAACCTGGGAAGCAACGGTAGTACCCCTGGTACCGCTGTTTCTGACGAACTCATCTGCCTAGGTACTGTTTCTATCCGTAGCGGTAGTACCGCCAGCTACCGATGGAGGTACCGCTGGAATTAGGAAAACTCTCGGCATAGGCTACGGTACCAAGCGGTATCACTCCGGTAGTACCGCTGGAGTCCTTTCCGTGCAACGGCTAAGGACCCAGCGGTAGTACCGCTCGTGCAGCGGTAGTACCGCTGCCCCAGCTTCAACGGTTGTACCGTTGGAGCTGGAGAGTAAGTCTGCCTGGATAGCGTTCAGCGGTAGTACCGCTGCCCCAGCGGTAGTACCGCTGAGGGATTTTTCCAGACACCAACGGCTCGTTTTCGAGGGCCCCTATTTAAAGACTTCTTCTTCTCCAAGAGCAAATGACGATTCTACACTCTCTCTCATCCATTGTTGGTGGGCTTTGAAGCTTTGGATCTCCCTACTCCTCCACCCAAATCGCTTGATCTTTTGGGAAGTGAGGGAGAACACCTAGATCTAGCTCTCCACCGAAGGAAATAGAATCTCCTCCTCTCTATTAAGAGGGATCTAGAGCTAGGCTTTCCTTTGTAAACCTAGGGTTCTTACTTGGTTGTTGTTGTTGATTTGGAGACCTTTGTGGTCAAGACCTCTTGT
This sequence comes from Poa annua, assembly GCA_026929855.1. Taxonomy (NCBI): domain Eukaryota; kingdom Viridiplantae; phylum Streptophyta; class Magnoliopsida; order Poales; family Poaceae; genus Poa; species Poa annua. The sequence goes on from CM049426.1 coordinate 108,943,985, forward strand.
GGTCTTTGTGGGAGCCCCCAATTCAGTTGTGGGTGTGTGCCTCACGAATTTGTCCCTACGACTGCTGCACCCGAGGCACGACGAGAGATAAGAACCTCTAGGACGGCACCTCCAATAAGGTAGCAACGTATGAGAACACGCCGCCGCCGCCCGCTCCAGGAGAGCTCAGGTTTTCATCCGGAGAAACCTAAGGCACTCGTGTCGGTGGAGAATCGTAGCTTCCGAACGACGTAATCAAGAAGGAAAACAACACCCTGGAGCACCGCCGCCGTTGGCACCGAAGTGCGAGGCTTTCACCTGAAGCACGACCTCAATCGCAAAGCCAAGGGCTTGGGCTAGGGAGCAGCAAGGCGGTGTGGCTATGACGCCGACCACCAGGAGCAACTACACGGCGTGGGGTGGCAACACCTCCTGCAAGGACGCCCATGCCATGTCGGCCACCGATCCGCGGCCGACGCCCCGGCTTCCTTGCTGCAGGATGAAGAAGACCACGCCCTCTTGCGCCACCGAACTGCTGCGTTGACTGAGAAGCCAGGTGATGACGAACTCCATGACTGCTCGGGCCCGCAGGCCCCGGTCGAGCTCGAGAGGGCCCAGATCTGGCGCCACCCAACACGGACGCGAGCACCACAACCGGCAGCGCCGCCGCAGCCCATGCCCATGCCGCGCCCGACGCAGAAGTCCCTGTCGCCGCGCCGACGACGAATCCGGCATGCCGCCCTCAAGGCCAGGCAGGACCTATCCCCACTAGATCCGGGGGCGGGAGCCCCGGATCTGTTGAGGACCGTCGTCCCGGAGCCACCGCTCCGGCGTACCCGCGCCGTTGAGTCCGACATTACCGTCCCAGTCGGGGCCGGCGAGCTCCACGCGCGAGGAAGAGGACGACACCCCCGCCCACCAGTTGTGTGGCGGCGGGGAGGTCGCCACTGCCGCGGCGCACCGGCCGGCAACAACAGCGGCGAGGGGACGCAGGAGGCGGGGGGCTGGTGGAGTGCGCGTATTCGCCCCCTGTGTCGCCTGGGGGGGAGGCAGCTTTTGTCCCGTTCGTATTTGTAGGATGGGGCGGAGTAGGGACTGCCGCCTCCTCCACTTCTCTTGGCACCTACGTAGAAGTGGTAGGACGGGGTGGAGTAGGGACTGCGGCTACGGAGCCGACCACCTGCTCCAGCGACCTCATCCCCTCGATTACCAGATGCAGAGTTGTCGGGAAACTTCCCCAACACCGCCACGAGGAAGCCGCCATGGCTGAGCTCCGTCGGCAGGGAGGTCGTGGATCTGAAGACCGACTGGGTGGGAGTGGGACGTTCATGACCTGCAAGCTGTTCGCCCAACGCGGCTAGCTCCACGACATATTGCTCAACCAGCATTCCTCGATCAGTTTCTCATCGTAAATCTCAGTCGGATTTTTTTTTAGTTGAGTTCAGTCGGATCTTTAGTAGTTCTGGTGCCTTGGTTTGGTTAGAACCGTGCGACCCCTTTTTCCTCTAGAGGTAAAGTGGATTGTTATTGTAATTAATCCGTGTATGTAAAAATCTGTCTAGGCCAGCAAAATTTTGCTTCAGTTCTCTTCCAGGAGTTGTTTCGTTGATCTCACATTCTTGATTTTAATGTCTTTGTACGGCTAGATTTAGTATTGTCGCAGCTCATTGCAATGGCAAGGAGATGAACAACGTGGAGAAACACATCCCGATCGGAGGTCATGATGATCTTGTTAAGATGATGGTTTCCTCCAACAATTATATTTAAATGAGGGCCTTCTACGTATACATATTTTGCCTCTCTTGAGAGGTTTCAATTCCTACAGTTCATGCAACCGCACCTGCTCCACTTCATGGCCATCAACTTTAGTGCTTTCTGATTTGTGTTATGTTCTATCATCTGTTTTCATCAGTAAAACGTATCTATAGATTTTTTAATTCCCTGGTATGTTGCGTCGTTTAGAATTTGTTGTATGCGTCAGGATTTTAACTTCAAATCTAGAACGTCCACATGAGCATATGCGCATGAGTGCATAACTAAAATACATTACCTAGGTGCTAATTTCATAGTACCTATGGGTGATGTTAGTAATATATTTGAAACAGTTCGTGTTGCAATTTAAATTTCGATGTAGCTTCCCGTTGCTGGTAGTATAGCGTTTCCGAAATTTTGAGTAGATATGCTACCGAGATTTTACTTGGATAACTCCTAAAAAGCATTGTTTTCATAATTTTCAGATCCAAAGTAGCTTTGCATGGCTGATAAATCAGGGCATATGTAACAGGATGTCCGCTGATTATGTCTATACTATGACTGATTTATTCTCTCATATTCAGTTTTGTTACTTTTACAATATTAGTAGTAGCTATACACGTGCACGCACGTATTTATAAGACACATTTTATGATAGGTAAAAGGGCAGTGCAACACACATCTATAAGATAATTACGTCTATATATACATTTGTTCTATTATCCCCTTCTTTTTCTCACCAACACTAACCACACATCCTACTACCACCGCCTCGCTCAACTGAAATCTTACCTTTGTCGATTTATAGCCACCCGGTCATCCTCCAAAAGTCCCATGGACCTTTTTGCACATTCTCGAAAAAATTAAAAATTAAATTTTAATCATAAATTCATATTTGAAAGTGATAGTAAAATATTTTATCTTGAAATCATTTCATTTGAATTTATAGAACTGCCACCGTCAAAAAAAATTCCAACTCATGTACATACCCTCCTCACTCAAACAAAATCAAATCTTACACATTTAAGTTAAATCTATCTTCCACTTTCAAGAGATGGCAACTGTATCTAATAGAATTTTGTCTGAATTGGACGTCTTAATTCATCTGTCATCTTATATAATCTTTTTTTAACTAGTCTTGTTATATTATCTCTCTGAACACTTCTAATCATTGTATGCACATCACATAATCCATAACAATAATCAGTGATTTATTCCACCAAAAAGCATTGCATAGTACTCAACTGAGAAGAATGATACATTCAAAACTGATCATGTACATTCCCACTTCAGTACTACAAACACAACATCCATCACTACAGCGACACGGAAGATATGCAATATACACTGATGGCTCATAGTTCTCTCCTCAAAACCAAACATAAAGGAGTGGTCCACGCAATAGCCTTGGAAAGTGAACAAACATTGTTCTTCCAACGCAGCTACAGAATAAACAATGGCGCTTATTGAGTGCTATCCTCAAGAATGTTTGATTCAACATTGTGTTCCATATTCAACAATGACAATAGTACTCATGTTGGACATATCACAATCAATGGAATTGATCCTAAGCAAGAAGATTATGTAACTAAACAGGGGTCAGTGTAGATATGAACAATTAAAATCCGACAAGACGGTCAGGTTGGCAAACAGAAGAACATTCATAAAGAGAATTCTGAATTCACAACCAGCTTCGAAAAAAGCAGATTTAAATTTTAAATTCTTGTAGACACTCACTCTTAGATCCTCATTTAACAATGGCACGGCTTATATTTTCTAAAAAGGATGCAAGAACACGCTTCATATTCAGCGTAATATTCAGCGTAATATTCAGTAACCATCCCATTAAACAATAGCACTACTCATAATCAGAACAGGATGCAAGGACACGTTAATATTCAGAGCAATATTCAGTAACTATCCCATCTAACAATGGCACGACTCATATATACCAAGACCCCACGAAACTGCGCTCCCTCCAGCTTCCACGTCGCCCGATTGCGCTCCCTCCAGCTTCCACGTCGCCCGATTTCCACGGGCCGTCCATTATGCGCGATCAACGGCCAGGATACGACCGCGTCACCCCGGAGCGGACGGAACTGTTCATCCTCAAATTTCTTCCAATCAAAACGCGCCACGCATCCCGGTCACCACCCGGTAGCATCCCGTCCCGCCAGTCACCATGGCACTTTTACAGAAAAGCATCCGAAAGAACACTCATGCCCTGCAGTCCAAACAACAACACGTGGAGGGACCTGTTCAAAATTAGGTGCACCGGGAGGGGCTTTCCTGCAAAATCACCACCGTACTTCCCCCCTCCCTCTTCTCTCTCTCCCGCGCGTGCGAGCCGCCGCCGCCGTCCAGCGCCGCCAGTACCCGCCTCCCCGGTCAGATCGAAGGTGGCGGGGAGGTCCGCCGTCATTCCCTCCCCATCATCGTTGAAGATCGACCGCCAGGACGCCGCTTCCACGCCGGAATCATCCAAGGCGTGGTCGGCATGTTCGACCACGTCCGCGCGACGCCGGCGTCACTCCGGCGACCTGTGACTGGCGGCGCCGCCTCTCCCGTGCATCCCGCGACCGCACGCGTCCAGGACGTCTACCCGAGCCGCCCAGATCGGCCCAGCCCGCCGGGAACTGCCGCCGGCGTCGTTGGCGCCGCCACGGCCGCTCCGCCCTAGCTGGCGTCAACGGCACGTCAGGGTGGGGCCCGCTGTCAGCGCCCCATATTTACCCAAAAAAGGAAAAAAATCCTAAAATTGAATTATTAATAACTTTAGAATTACCCATAAAAAAATAAAAAATAAATATCCAAATGCTGACAATAAAGAAACCTACTTACTTATGGCCAGAATACAAAACTTTTTTGCAGTTTCATGACATTTTAAATCGGGCTAAATTTCAAACCTATTCCTTTCAAATATAAACCATTAATGCTTTCAAATTTACCCATCAGAAAATTACAAAAAATATATCAAGATGCTCACAAAAAAGAAACCTAATTACTCACGGCAAAAAATACAAAACATTTTTTAGGTTTCAAAACATTACAAGTTTGGCCAATATTCAAATCGATTCCTTCCAAATATAAACCACAAAATATCAAAATAACCACAATAAAAATATTACCTACGGAGAAATACAAGAATATTTGAAAGTTTCTACACGGTGTAGATTTCAGGAAACCTAAAATTTATTTCTAAACCGAATTTGGATTTACAAACGCCCCCACTTGAATAATTTCCTAGACCTAAACAATTATTAGATGTAAACATCTTTTGGTTCCAGTCATACTGAAGCCCAAATTTTTATAAGTGTGCCCATTACCAAGTTTACATTTCGTTTACCTCCGAGTTTATATTTTTTTCCCACTTTACCACCCAAATCACATTTCCAAACATACATAATTAAAAACTATTAAAATTACCCAATTTAAACACCATTTACCGCCGCACCAAAGTCCACTAGTATTCAGAAAAGATGCAAGACCACGTTATGATTCCCGGTGTATGCATCAACGATTTTACCAACTACTCAAATAGCAACTCTGCATATTTTTTTGGTAGAAGGGGAACCATCCAAATACAAGATACATTAACCATCTCATAGGTTCTACCAAAATAACCAGCAATCAACTTAGTAACGGGGTGAGGATGAGGGATGCACCACCAGCTTTCAGATGCACACCATCTTTGCTCCATCAGCAATTCCACCCGGTTCCGGCATCCTGTTGAAAACAGAAAATCTCTTGGACCTGAATGTGTTGCAGAACATGTTTGTAACTACTACTGTGAGCTACGGTCAACTTTCACCATCAACACTGGACTGGCGTAACATTGAAACCACTGATAGCCGCAAGCTTGTTACGATGGAGAAATGCGCATAGTGCTTGATGCCTGGATTTCATTCACAGTAATCAGCCTGGTCGATCAAGGGACTCCCCTCTTCATCTTCACTACTAAAAAATACTCCATTTGGTCAACGCTATCGCCACCAACAAGCATGGTATTGACATATCATTTAATCTATTAAATATTTTTAAAACAAATATGCTGGTGTCATATCTTACAACTGCAATCGAGAGGTGGCTTCATATTCTTTGTGATTCTTAGTATCATGGGAAGAGGACATACATACCAGCCTGTTTGTTCTCCATAAAATTGTATTATTTAGTGACCATAATCCGACTACAATGCAGCTATAAAGATGATTCTGCCACAAAATGGGGATGGTAGTAAAAATATTAAACTCGCAACATGTATCAATGATCAGGTAGAAGCGGCAGGCCAACAACAACAACTCGAAAACAGCACAGAAAATTGTACTAAAAACAAAAGAGCTGACGGAAATTACTTCGGCATTGTAACTTATTCAAACATGCTCGAATAATAAAATAGCCCAGAGAGAATCTGGGGGTGATGGTTTCAGTTAGATCTATCGGTAGAAAATACATACGGCATGCAGAGCAACAAACAATTCAAAATTATATATGGGCATGGAAATACGATAAACGGACAAAGGTCTGACTGACCTGGAAATAAATCCAAAGGAGAAGATGTCCAGTTGGGGCTGGCAAGTTTATTGTTTGATGAGTTACTCTGCACAGTACTTCCATTTTACCACTTCAAAGAGTCCTGCAACAATGCTAATGGTATATTGTTTCTCACTAGCACAATTCAGATTTGTCAACAATGTTTGCCACAGGAAAAAACTGCTAAATGTCAGCTACCTTTAATCTTTTCACCCTGGTCCCTCATTGATCAGCTAGAGAGTGTTAATTAATACAATGAATTATTAGCACTATATGATTCCAACACTAACTGGATTATTTGCACAAGTTGTAGCTAACAAGTGAAAAGGTGCACAAATCAAATCAAGTTGAAAGTATCAATAAAAAAAATCATGTTGAACGCTCAAATCTTTTGATGAATGACTTCCATGTATTAGAACGGGCACTGCTGTGAACATAAGCAAACAATCTATACAAACTAAACAAATCGTTTGGGCACACCAGTTCCTCCTTAATCTGAAGCATGAACATGGAACTGAATCATCAGAACAGAAGGAAAGACGACAATCTCTGCTAGATGCCGCTTCCTGCGGCCTGTGCCATCAGAACCTGAAGCCTGAAAATAGAACTGATGAGAACTTGCGTTCTTTAACAGTTTGATCCTAGATTTGGTAAAGAAAACACCACCCTCAAATTTACATGCGTGGAGCAGGAAAGTAGTGAACAGAGAGCAAGGTTTGGCAAGATGAATTTAGAGAAAAGGCCAGCAGGCTCAACGGATCTAGGTAGCCAGGTATGCTCACCATGTTGAGTGCGGAGAGGAGTGAGTTGAGTCTGTTAACGTTCAAATATCTGACCGCTTCCTGATTGTAACTAACTCCTTGTCTGTAGGCAGCTCCCTAGCGATAGCCTCTCTCCCCACTTCGGTAGCCACGATCTTCACGATCGCTAGCACGATCACCTCGATCGCCAGCTCTCCTTGTACTATAAATATGAGTTGCAATACAACGGCAGCACTCACGCAGTGCTCTAACCCCATCTAAGCTTCCACATGGTATCAGAGGCTCACACGATCCTGTGAGTTCTCAGTCTTCCGCTGCTCCTACGCCATGACAAACCTCTCCTCCACCTCAGCCGGCGTCCTCTTCTCCAGCACCGACGCTGCCGCTGCCGCGGCTAACCCTCTCCCAGGCACCCTCTCCGCGCTGGCGGACATGCTGGCCTCCCACCAGGCGATCCAGGGGTCTCTCCCGCTCTCCGGCATGGCCCCCGCCGCACCTGCTGCACCGCACCTCGTCCCCACCGTTGCCCCGGTCGCCCACACTGCTCCAGCCCGCGTCGCGCCTCGTCAGAACCTGCGCCACGTCATCATCAAGCAGCAGGTTCAGGTAAACCTCGACCTCCAGCGCCCCTCCTTCCATATGTGGCGTCGCCTCTTCACCGTCGCCCTTGGGCAATTCGGCGTCCTCGACCACATCGACGCCGACGTCGACGTACGCCACGACGACCCTGAGTGGGTCCAAGACGACTACACCATCGTCTCCTGGCTCTACTCCACCGTCTCCGAGGAGATCCTTGCGCTCATCATCACGCCGGACGACACGGCGTTCGCGGTCTGGCGCCGCATCGAGAACCTCTTCCTCGACAACGCCGTCACTCGCGCGGTCTACCTCGACGACGAGTTCCACGGTCAGCGCGAGGGCAACATGACCATCTCCGCCTACTGCTCCAGGCTCAAGTCCCTCGCCGATCGTCTGCGCGACCTCGGGCGCACCGTCACCGACGCTGATCTGGTCCACCGCGTCCTCGCCGGCCTTCGCTCCGACTTCCGTCACGCCGTCACCACCCTCTCCCGTGAGAGGCCGCTCCCGTCCTTCCAGGACATGCGCTCCTTCCTCGTGCTTGAGGAAACCCGCCACGAAGACGGCGACACCAACACCACTGCGGCCGCGCTCCATGCCAGCGCCCCTGCCCCGGCTCCGCCTGCGCCTCCACCAGCTCCAGCGCCGCCTGCCCCTCCCGCTCCACCACCCGCGTCGTCCCATGGGAAGAACAAGCCGTGGAACCGCAACGGCGGCGGCAAAGGCAAGGCCACCACGTCCACATCTACCTCGACCGTACAGGCACCCGTGCCCACTGCTCAGCACCCCTGGGCGGGCATGGTACAGGCGTGGCCTTACCAGTGGCGCCCACACTACCCTGGTGCCGGTGTTCTCGGCCCTCGTTCGTCCGGTGCTCCTGGTGCTCCACCGTTCGCCGGCGCTGCCGTTCAGGTGCCCTCGCCCGTGTACGCGCCCGTCTCCACTCCCGCCCATGTGTACGCACCGTCCTACGCCCAACCCACCACATCCGCGCCATGCTGGGATCAGGCCGGCCTCGTCCACGCGCTCCAACAACTGTCCATCCAGCAGCAGCACCCCGTCGGCGGCGCATGGGTCATGGACACGGGCGCCACCGTGCACATGACGAACTCCACCGGTAACCTCTCATCCTCGCAACCTTGTCATTCTCCTTCTAGCATTGTAGTTGGTAATGGTCACACTTTGCCGATCACACACACTGGGCACTCCTCCTTGGCCACCACTTCACGACCCCTCCACCTACGGCATGTTCTTGTTTCCCCCTCCCTCATCAAAAACCTTCTCTCTGTCAAAGCTCTCGCCCGCGCTAATCCTGTTAATGTTGAATTTGACGATGTTGGTTTTTTTATTAAGGATCGGCATACCAGCCAGGTGCTCCTCCGATGTGAATCTCCCGGCGATGATCTCTACCACGTCCAACCAACAACCACCGCCACCAGCCTTCTCACCAGCACCTCCGCCGACCTGTGGCATCAACGCCTAGGTCACCCCGGCCATCATCAACGTTCCCAATAGAATTTCCAATCATACTTGTAATGCATGTCAATTAGGAAAAAATGTTCGATTTCCCTTTTCCAATTCTAGTACCATCTCATTTTTCCCTTTTCAATTATTACATTGTGACCTATGGTCATCTCCTGTTTCCAGTGTATCCGGATATAAATACTACTTAGTTTTGCTTGATGATTTTAGTCACTTTGCCTGGACCTTTCCCCTCAAACGCAAATCAGATTCTTTCGATGCCATCCGTCGTTTTCATGCCTTTACTCTCACACAATTTAATCTCCCAATTGTCACAATCCAAAGCGACAATGGTGGGGAATTCGACAACCTTGCTGCTCGTGGTTTCTTTGGTGATCACGGCATCTCCTTCCGCATGTCGTGTCCGTATACTTCACCGCAGAACGGCCGGGCTGAGCGAATTCTTCGCACTCTCAACGAAACCTGCAGAGCTTTGCTCTTCCACGCCCATCTCCCTCCTGTTTTCTGGGCCGAAGCCTTATCCACCTCCACCTTCCTTCTCAATCGCCGTCCCTGTCGCCCACGGCAACTAGTCACCCCTTTCCAGCTCATCTACGGCTCCCCACCAGACTACTCGAACCTACGGGTCTTTGGTTGTCTCTGTTACCCGAACACCACGCCCATGAGTCCTCACAAACTCTCCCCACGATTTGTTCCTTGCGTCTTCCTCGGCTACTCTCCGGATCACAAGGGATATCGTTGCCTCGAGCCCAAAACGAACCGCGTATACATCTCTCGCCATGTTCACTTTGATGAACACGTCTTCCCCTTCTCTCTCACACCAACCCAAAGCCCACCAGACTCGCTCGATTTCCTTTTGGATCTCCTACCCACAGGCAACCATACCTTCGATCTTGATTCATCTCCTAGCGAGCCAACCACACCACCACAACCACAGCCTGGCCCTTCCTCGCCTACCGTACGCCCCCCTGATCCTTTATCGCATGTAGCCTCGACACCCACCTCTCCGACCTCTCGATCTTTCGATCACGACCAGCCTACCTCTCCCATCTCTTCATCGCCTCCCTCGCCACAAAACTCACCACCGCAACCCGCTACCACCTACTCGCCCTGCCATGCTCCTGCCAAGTCACAACATGCGCACTCGCGGTCAATCTGGCATCTTCAAGCCCAACCCTCACTACGCCCACATAGCCACCACCGAGACAATCTCTCCCCTGCCCAAGAGTGTGCGCTCGGCTTTGTGTGACCCTAACTGGCTTCAAGCGATGCAGGATGAATACAGGGCTTTGCAGGAAAATCGGACATGGACTCTCGTTCCGCGTCCGCGCGATGCCAATGTCGTCAGTGGCAAGTGGATCTTTCGCCACAAGTTTCGTGCAGACGGAACTCTGGAGCGGTACAAGGCAAGGTGGGTCGTGCGCGGCTTCTCTCAGCAACCAGGGGTGGACTTCGACGAGACATTCAGCCCCGTCGTCAAATCCGCCACCGTCAGGACAGTCCTCGCCATCGCCGCCAACAAGGACTGGCCTGTTCATCAGATGGATGTCAACAACTGTAACGTACCTGCACTTAAAAATATGGCAGGTACCTGTGTATAGTGCAAACCCCTGGATCGATTCGTTTGCACACACAGTTTACGATGTAATATCACAACAAAGTATCAATTTTATTACATCGATGATCCAGACTTACAAAAATAAATAGTTCGATACATCTTTGCATAGCTTAAAGCTAGCTCAAAACAATAAAGCAACGGAAATAAATCTTCTATGAGCCTCCAACTTCATGATACGCCACAGGCGTAAACATGTTGGTGCAGACTCGAAATCCCTTAACGAAAACCTCACTCGTCATCTGAACAACCTGTATCAAATAAAATTTTGCAACAGAGTGGGTCAGATTCCATTAAAAATGGAGTCTGGCAAGTGACACTATGGTGGACACTTAATGGAGTAACTCTATAGCCTATATGCATATTTGGCTGGTGGAGTTCAAGGCAAATTTGCATAAAGCCAAATTTTTCTACTCTTTTGAAAACACTTTTCTTGAAATCAAGACGAGTATGGCATGAAAACCATAATCTCATCTTCCCTTGTTCACCCATCAACTTTTAACTTAGAAATTGGAATGTTGGGAGCCTCCGTTGAATCCTTGATCAGCTGCTCAGATTGTCCGTAACCGAGGACACGGCTAAGTACTTAGTTTTACACTCTGCAGAGGTTGTGCACTTTCACCACGAGACTCAAACAACCCTTCTGTCCTTGACCCTCATGTAGTGAAAAGGAAAGGAGAAGCCTGAGACGAGACCTTTGGGGAAAGGTCAAGGCAGAGCCATTATACCACGTGGTTGCACTGGAAGCATCTTCACTTGGAGAAACTTTGGTCCCTTTATTCCTGGGTGGCCATCCTCAAGTGTACGTACTCAGGTTCACTCATCTAAATGAGCCTGGGTCTTAGCCAGGTGCACCCACCTAAATGAGCCTAAGCAGCCACTCAACTCTAACCTCCATCCTCTTGCCACATCCACCCAGAAGTATCTTTAACTTAGTAGAAAATAACTTTTCACAAAACAACTTTTGCATAGCATCAATATTTCTACCAAGTTACCCATAGGATTCTAGACACAACTAGTGTAAGGGATATAGTAGTTTCAGCATAGCAATACTATCCAACACATGCATATAAGAAATACACTAAGTAATGCATAGAAAAATACTTAGGAAGTTTATGAGGGTGTGCCACTTGCCTTGGCAACAGGGAGAGCAGGAGTAACAGTTGCAAAATCCTTCGTTTCTCTCCGAAATTTCTAACAAGTCAAACAAAGCCAATAAACATACAAACAAAATAACAATACAAAAATATGCTATGCATGATGTGCAAAATATTTCTAAGAACTAGAGATGCATGCATGAAGTTTATTATTAAGTTAATGCAAGGCAAGTGTGTTAGTCAAAATTACTAAGGACCAAGGTCATAAAATCAATTGCTATAAGCCAACTTGACTAAGTTGTAAGACTGCTCCTAGTCTTCATCATGTTTGATCTTGAATTCTTCAACTCCTTTGTAGTTTCCTTCATCTTCAATTAACACTCTAAGGACTTGGTCAAAATCACTAAGGACTTGGTTTATGTCCAAAGTGGAAGAAGAATAGGGAGACAGAAAAAAAATACAGGGAAGATATAGTTGATCTCCCAGGCTTCATCTCCAGATTTATAACTTTCTCCTTGGTGATGTCTTCATTGAATCATGTAGACTTGATGGTTCTTTAGACTTGATGATTTGTATATCACCAGGGCTGGTCTTGGATATAACTTAGCCACCACGAGGTCTAAGAGAGAAGAAAAGAAAAGAGAGAAAAGACTTAGAGAAATAAAGGGGTTTGTCTTCTTGAAGTTCCTCTTGATTTTCTTCAAAGTGTATTTTGTTTCTTGGAGATGCCTTCGGAGTCTGTTTTCTTCTAAGTCTTCGTTGGCCTTCTAGTATTCATATTGAGAATCTCAAGTGTCTAAGTGCATAGCACTTTACCAAAACACTATGCTCAAAATAATCCTAACTTACAGAAAATAAGGAAGGAGTTTTCCTCAGAGGAGTATAACTATACAATACAATATGCTATGCATGCAATGCAATTTATTTCTAAGGACAACACTTAACAAAATAAAACAACTAAGTCTTCTAGATGCTAAAATTTTCTAAGGAAAAGATTTAGCATCTTTGAGATGTTGAAATTTTTCTAAGGAAGAGTGTTGTCGAAAAATAGTTATCAAATATTTTCTAAGGAAGAATTAATTTTGTTTAAAGAGGCAAAATATTTCTAAGTACCTTTTAATACCAAAGTGGTCATAATATGACTAAGTACTTTATAATTCGAATAGATGATGAAATTAATTTTAATATATTTTTAATAAGTTTTTTTATTCATTAAAATATCATTTAAAGTATTAAATCAATATTATTTACAAAATCATAGAAAAATTATTCTACAAAATTAGTAGAAAAATACTACTGCCAATACTTAGTCATTCAAATTTATAGCAAAAGAGTTTGATAAATTTTAAATTTCAAATTTGAAGTTATGTTCAAATTACCATTAATGCCACTTTTGAATTTCAACAAATTTTAATTTGACAAAACATAAAAGTAATGATGCCAGCTTTCCAAAAATATTTTATTTGTAAAATTTGACCAAACCAATAAAAAGTAGTGATAGATTTAAAATTTAGGATTTTTCTGCAAAACTGCCGGTCTTCGGATACTGTTGACTTTGACTGCTGACGTGGGAATTGACTTGCTGACGTGGCAGGCTGACTGGGATTTGACTACGAATTTGACCAAAAATAAAGTTGCTCGGATGGAAAAATACTCTTTAGGAAAGTTGTAGAGAATTACGTGCACTTTCTAATTATCACAATTATAACATAAGTGGATGAATAGATTGGTCACAAATCTCAAAATACCTTTCTGGTCCGAAACTTCAAACGCGAATATCTCTCAGCTCGCTGAATCAAAAGAGATGAGGGTTGGGGCAAAAGAAAGGTCTTGATCAGAGGAACAACTTTCGTATTGTCGTCCCAAACTTTTGAGATGGTTTGGTTACTCGAACAACATCAAACACGATCTGTATTATACACAAAAATACTACGTTAAAATAAAAAGTTGTAGATATAGAGTATATCTACCTTTTCACCGAAGGAATTTCGATTTGACGCAACGAGCGCGAAGAGATCTGAGAAATACGACTTCAGATCTGATGGATGACGATTCGAAATTCTTCCTCCACGCTTGATGAAAAGAGTTGAGGCTTATTGGGATGGAAAGGTATCGACGAGATCTACAACAATGATTAAGCCCCCGTCGCGATTGGAGATGGTTTTGCGTCGAACGAACGAAATACTATTTCGCTGATTAGGGTTTCGGTGGAACGAAAAGAGTAAAATAGATGCCGGCGGCTACAGGGGTTTATATAGGCGGAGTGATGGTGGAATAGATAGGGCTCAGAGTTGTGAACGCGTAGGATCAAGCGGATCCGGATTTGGAGTTATATTTCTTGAGATAAACGTTTTTGAACGAAAGGTGGTTAGAAAAACGAATTTTCAGAGTTTGAGTTGGATACGGTTCCGTGGGCCGGCCGGCTGGCCCGTTTCGTTTTTTTTTTCCTTAATTCCTTCATAACTTTTGTTTTAGAACTCCGAATTAAGTGAATTTAATTTCTAAAAATTTGTAAAAATCATATCTTTATTTTAAAATATTTATGGACATGTTTTGACCACTTTTTAAAAATATTAGTTTTGAATATTTGATTTAATGCAGATTTGACACTTTTGTCAAATTTGGAAATAGAAATTTAATTAATTTATTTATGGCTAAATAATATTTGGTACCACAATTGTGAACATATGAAAATAATTATTTCTAATAATTACAATCAAAATATTAAAGTAAAATAAGATAAATAGCATAATCATTATTTTGTTTTTAATATTTTCTCAGATAGATTTTTCAAATGGAAATAGTATTTCAACCATTGTAATTTCAAATCTAAACAATGCAAGAAAATGATGAATGCATGCATGAATTTTGTTTTCAAATCGACATACAAATAGTTTTCAAAAAGTTTTTAATTTTTCTGATTTTTTAGAATTTGAAAAATCCTAGGATGTTACAGACTACCACCCTTAAAAGGAATCTCGTCCTCGAGATTCGAGAAGGCTAGCAAAAGGTTGTGACTGGATATCTGGGTGGGCTACCACCCTTAAAAGGAATCTTTGTTGGTAGTGAAACTTCAATATAACAACTTGATTTAGAAAGTACCGTTCACTTCTTCCACGGTGATTTGATTCACATATCCTTTATCGAAAGGATTTGGCTTGACAGCGGCTTCGGCCCCTTTCTTTTCTGGGCAGTCAGTGGAGTAGTGTCCTTGCTTCTTGCAGTTATAACATGTGATATGATTGAGGTTTTTCTTGGGCTCCACATTTGGACGGTGATTGTGGTTAGGAGCATCGTGTCTGTTTCCCTTGAATCCACCATTGTGTTCATGATGCTTGTGGTTGCTTCCTCCACTATGGTGGTTTCCAAGTTTATGACCATGGTTCCCATCATGAACAAAATGCTTCTTGAATGAGGGTTCAGAGGAGTGCTTGTTCATCTTTCTTTTCCTGTTTTCAGCTTTCTTCATGCTATCTTCAAGGGTGATTGCTTGATCAAGAAGTATCTGATAGTTTGGAGCATAAGCAACAGTCAGAGGTATCTTCAGCTCATCACATAGTCCCTTGAGAAATTTTTCCTTCCTCTTTGCATCTGTATCAATGTCCTCAGGAGCATATCGAGCCAAGGCATGAAAGTCATCCATGTACTCCTTAAGACTTCTGTTACCCTGACGCAGATTGCGAAACTCCTCCTGTTTCAGATTCATAATCCCCGTGGAGACATGAGCTTTACGAAATCCTTCCTTGAATTCCTCCCAGGTCAAGGTGTCCAATGGGTGAGTAATCTGATAAGTTTCCCACCATTGGGCAGCAGGTCCTTCGAGAAGATGTGCGGTGAACCTGACTTTCTCAGCATCATAACATTCAGTTGTCACCAAATCCTTTTGCACGGAACGCAGCCAGTCATCAGCTACCATTGGCTCAGTTGAGGTTGAGAACTTGTTTGGCCTAAGCCTCAGAAATCTAGTAAGCCTGTCCACTTGGGGAGGTGGTGGCGGTGGAGGATTGTTGTTGTTGTTGTTATTATTGTTGTTGTGGTTTGCTGCAATAAACTGAGTCATCATAGTCATCAACTGGGCTTGGGCGGCCATCACCTGCTGCATAGCATCATTGTTGTCGTTGTTGTTGTTGATGTTCCCAGGAGCACGTCGGGGAGGCATCTATGGGTTTTAGCATAGATGAGTAAAAGATAGAAGGGTACTAGTGAAAATTTCTACCCCAAACTCAACAAACTGAGGCAAATCATCTTACAAACAATATCTAACAAACATCGAGCAACAAGTTTCAACACAAACAAGCAATCTAGTATTGTCATACCACACTGAGTTGGCATGATCAATACACTATCACGGTGTCGTTGTTCTAATTAAATGGTGGTCTCTTGTCTATCTCCTTGTTGAGTGCTTCAAGTTCTTCTTTCTTCAAAAATCTTCTAAGTGTTTGAGCTATGAATCTGGATTCTTCAGTGTTCTTCCATGTAGGTAGTTCTTCATGTTGACTTGTGGAATTGCATATGAAGTATCAAACTCAGACATTACGAACATGGTCAACTAGAAAAAGATAAGATATTTTCAGAAGTTTGATATTAGACGAGAGTATAAGAGAGGATAAAATGAAAAGTTTTGTTTTAAGATAACTGAATAAAAATAGATTTTCAATCCTATGGCCAAATCCTATTTCTATCCAGACTTAGGGGTTTCGAACCTACAGGCAACACAGTGCTCTGATACCATCTGTAACGTACCTGCACTTAAAAATATGGCAGGTACCTGTGTATAGTGCAAACCCCTGGATCGATTCGTTTGCACACACAGTTTACGATGTAATATCACAACAAAGTATCAATTTTATTACATCGATGATCCAGACTTACAAAAATAAATAGTTCGATACATCTTTGCATAGCTTAAAGCTAGCTCAAAACAATAAAGCAACGGAAATAAAATCTTCTATGAGCCTCCAACTTCATGATACGCCACAGGCGAAAACATGTTGGTGCAGACTCGAAATCCCTTAACGAAAACTTCACTCGTCATCTGAACAACCTGTATCAAATAAAATTTTGCAACAGAGTGGGTCAGATTCCATTAAAAATGGAGTCTGGCAAGTGACACTATGGTGGACACTTAATGGAGTAACTCTATAGCCTATATGCATATTTGGCTGGTGGAGTTCAAGGCAAATTTGCATAAAGCCAAATTTTTCTACTCTTTTGAAAACACTTTTCTTGAAATCAAGACGAGTATGGCATGAAAACCATAATCTCATCTTCCCTTGTTCACCCATCAACTTTTAACTTAGAAATTGGAATGTTGGGAGCCTCCGTTGAATCCTTGATCAGCTGCTCAGATTGTCCGTAACCGAGGACACGGCTAAGTACTTAGTTTTACACTCTGTAGAGGTTGTGCACTTTCACCACGAGACTCAAACAACCCTTCTGTCCTTGACCCTCATGTAGTGAAAAGGAAAGGAGAAGCCTGAGACGAGACCTTTGGGGAAAGGTCAAGGCAGAGCCATTATACCACGTGGTTGCACTGGAAGCATCTTCACTTGGAGAAACTTTGGTCCCTTTGTTCCTGGGTGGCCATCCTCAAGTGTACGTACTCAGGTTCACTCATCTAAATGAGCCTGGGTCTTAGCCAGGTGCACCCACCTAAATGAGCCTAAGCAGCCACTCAACTCTAACCTCCATCCTCTTGCCACATCCACCCAGAAGTATCTTTAACTTAGTAGAAAATAACTTTTCACAAAACAACTTTTGCATAGCATCAATATTTCTACCAAGTTACCCATAGGATTCTAGACACAACTAGTGTAAGGGATATAGTAGTTTCAGCATAGCAATACTATCCAACACATGCATATAAGAAATACACTAAGTAATGCATAGAAAAATACTTAGGAAGTTTATGAGGGTGTGCCACTTGCCTTGGCAACAGGGAGAGCAGGAGTAACAGTTGCAAAAGCCTTCGTTTCTCTCCGAAATTTCTAACAAGTCAAACAAAGCCAATAAACATACAAATAAAATAACAATACAAAAATATGCTATGCATGATGTGCAAAATATTTCTAAGAACTAGAGATGCATGCATGAAATTTATTATTAAGTTAATGCAAGGCAAGTGTGTTAGTCAAAATTACTAAGGACCAAGGTCATAAAATCAATTGCTATAAGCCAACTTGACTAAGTTGTAAGACTGCTCCTAGTCTTCATCATGTTTGATCTTGAATTCTTCAACTCCTTTATAGTTTCCTTCATCTTCAATTAACATTTTAAGGACTTGGTCAAAATCACTAAGGACTTGGTTTATGTCCAAAGTGGAAGAAGAATAGGGAGACAGAAAAAAAATACAGGGAAGATATAGTTGATCTCCCAGGCTTCATCTCCAGATTTATAACTTTGTCCTTGGTGATGTCTTCATTGAATCATGTAGACTTGATGGTTCTTCAGACTTGATGATTTGTATATCACCAGGGCTGGTCTTGGATATAACTTAGCCACCACGAGGTCTAAGAGAGAAGAAAAGAAAAGAGAGAAAAGACTTAGAGAAATAAAGGGGTTTGTCTTCTTGAAGTTCCTCTTGATTTTCTTCAAAGTGTATTTTGTTTCTTGGAGATGCCTTCGGAGTCTGATTTCTTCTAAGTCTTCGTTGGCCTTCTAGTCTTCATATTGAGAATCTCAAGTGTCTAAGTGCATAGCACTTTACCAAAACACTATGCTCAAAATAATCCTAACTTACAGAAAATAAGGAAGAAATTTTCCTCAGAGGAGTATAACTATACAATACAATATGCTATGCATGCAATGCAATTTATTTCTAAGGACAACACTTAACAAAATAAAACAACTAAGTCTTCTAGATGCTAAAATTTTCTAAGGAAAAGATTTAGCATCTTTGAGATGTTGAAATTTTTCTAAGGAAGAGTGCTGTCGAAAAATAGTTATCAAATATTTTCTAAGGAAGAATTTATTTTGTTTAAAGAGGCAAAATATTTCTAAGTACCTTTTAATACCAAAGTGGTCATAATATGACTAAGTACTTTATAATTCGAATAGATGATGAAATTAATTTTAATATATTTTTAATAAGTTTTTTATTCATTAAAATATCATTTAAAGTATTAAATCAATATTATTTACAAAATCATAGAAAAATTATTCTACAAAATTAGTAGAAAAATACTTCTGCCAATACTTAGTCATTCAAATTTATAGCAAAAGAGTTTGATAAATTTTAAATTTGAAGTTATGTTCAAATTACCATTAATGCCACTTTTGAATTTCAACAAATTTTAATTTGACAAAACATAAAAGTAATGATGCCAAAAGTTTCTACTTTTGTCAAATTTGGAAATAGAAATTTAATTAATTTATTTATGGCTAAATAATATTTGGTATCACAATTGTGAACATATGAAAATAATTATTTCTAATAATTACAATCAAAATATTAAAGTAAAATAAGATAAATAGCATAATCATTATTTTGTTTTTAATATTTTCTCAGATAGATTTTTCAAATGGAAATAGTATTTCAACCATTGTAATTTCAAATCTAAACAATGCAAGAAAATGATGAATGCATGCATGAATTTTGTTTTCAAATCGACATACAAATAGTTTTCAAAAAGTTTTTAATTTTTCTGATTTTTCAGAATTTGAAAAATCCTAGGATGTTACAACAACGCCTTCCTGCAAGGCTTTCTCCAAGAGAAGGTCTACGCGCAGCAACCCGCAGGTTTCGTCGACTCGGCGCGCTCCGGTGACGTTTGCCTCCTCGCCAAGTCGTTGTACGGGCTCAAGCAAGCACCGCGGGCATGGTACGCCCGCTTCGCCGGCTTCCTCGCCACGATCGGCTTCATCTGCGCCAAGAGCGACACGTCCCTGTTCGTCCTCCATCAACCCGCGGGCACTGCGTACCTTCTTCTGTATGTGGACGACATCGTGCTCACCGCATCGTCCTCAGCTCTTCTCCGCTCCGTCATCGACAAGCTCCAGCGGGAATTCTCCATCAAGGATTTGGGCGCGCTGCACTACTTCCTCGGGATCAGCGTGACGCGCTCCCGCGAGGGGTTTTTTCTCTCCCAAGGAAAATATGCTGCTGAGCTCCTGGACCGAGCCAACATGGTTCACTGCCGCCCGTCGTCCACCCCCATCGACACCAACTCGAAGCTCTCCTCCGCCGATGGCTCTCCTGTCTCTGATGCTTCTGAATATCGCAGCATCGTCGGTGGGCTTCAGTACCTGACGATGACACGGCCCGACATCACCTATGCCGTTCAGCAGGCGTGCTTGCATATGCATGCGCCCATGGACAGTCATCTCGCCATCGTCAAAAGGATCCTACGCTACATCAGCGGCACCGCTGGCTACGGGCTCCATCTTTAGCGTTCGTCGACATTCGACCTCGTGGCGTACACGGACGCTGACTGGGCCGGCTGCCCCGACACGCGTCGCTCGACTTCTGGGTATGCAGTCTTCCTCGGCGATGCACTGGTGTCTTGGTCTTCGAAGCGCCAGCCGACCGTCTCACGGTCCAGCGCTGAGGCTGAATACCGCGGCGTCGCGAACGTCGTCGCGGAAAGCTGCTGGCTTCACCAACTGCTCGGCGAGCTCATTGTCATCGTGCCCAAGGCCACCGTCGTCTACCGCGACAATGTCTCTACCGTCTACATGGCTGCCAATCCCGTGCATCACCGGCGCACGAAGCACATCGAACTGGACATCCACTTCGTTCCTTTTCTACCTTTTAAAAGGAGTGGTGATGGTACTTTGGTATTCCCTACAGGTAAGTTTGTAGGTGTCTATTTCTCTGAGGAGCTAAAATTTGCAGGGAGAAGGTGGCGCTTGGTCAGCTGCGAGTTCTTCATGTTCCAACCGATTAGCAGTATGCGGATATCATGACCAAAGGCCTTCCAACGTCTGCGTTCCAAGATTTTCGCTCCAGTTTATGCGTTCGTCCACCCGACGCTCAAACTGCGGGGGGGTGTTAACGTTCAAATATCTGACCGCTTCCTGATTGTAACTAACTCCTTGTCTGTAGGCAGCTCCCTAGCGATAGCCTCTCTCCCCACTTCGGTAGCCACGATCTTCACGATCCCTAGCACGATCACCTCGATCGCCAGCTCTCCTTGTACTATAAATATGAGTTGCAATACAACGGCAGCACTCACGAAGTTCTCTAACCCCATCTAAGCTTCCACAGAGTCAGGGCAGCTCGGCGATCCCGACGTGCATCCGGCGGCGGCGACGAACCCTAGGTCCAGCGGACGGGATCATGGGGATGTTATACTCAACACCATGAAAAGCAGCAGCCCGTATTAGCCATCTGACACCAGCGCGGGGCGGCGCCATGGCGGGGCGGAGTAGGGCCTGGGCGGCACGCAGTGCAGGGCGGAGCAGGGCCGAGGCAGCGCCCAGGGCGGGGCGACCGGGGTTGACCGACCTCTTGGACATCCCCCGCTCCTTGCTGGGCCCCGCCCTCCCTGAATCCCTTCGGTGAACTGTCAACGACCAAGGGCCACTCATCAGCCACTCACAAGACGAAGGCCTGGAACCTGTGTCTACAACAACTGAAGCACGGCCCAAGAGAGCCAAAGGCATTCCGGCCTGGCTAGGCGATGGCAATTTGATTACCTGATCACTTGTATATATAGTCTGCTAGGTCGAGAGAGAAAAGGTTGGCTTGTAAGAAACTAATGAACGGCAGTGCCGTCGAATATGCTCGGGGGAGGTTGGGAGGAACGAGCATCTCTAAATTAATCCATTGTTGCAGATGATTGAGAGTTCTTTTGCCATAGATTAGGACTTCTCGTCGGGTTGCTTACACTTGGTAATCAGAGCCTTAAGATCCCCGATCTGGCTGTTCCCACCCACTCATATCCCACAAGATTTTCGTCTCGCTCCCGCTCGCAGATCATGGATGATCTTCCGCCAGAATCAAGAGTGATATTCGATCTACTCAAGACGACGACGGCAGAAGATTCTGAAGCCCGATTCCTCGAATTCAAGACGGAGACGCTGGAGGTCGTGCGCAAGTACGTCGCCAACACAGACAAGCAGATCAAGACGGTGAACGCCGCCGTCGACTCGATCCAAGCCTCTGTGAGTTCAGATCTGGAGGCGATCAAGATCTCCATCGCAGGCGACATCAACAGCGTCAAGGAGTCGTTGAGCAGCGAGATCGCGTCGCTGACGGCGGCGATCCGCCGAAGTCCGCAGCAGGATCCAAGCACGACGCAGTCTCAACACTCGGAGGTGCACGCACAAGCTCGCGGCGGCGGCACCAACGACCCAATTGGGCACGGCAGTGACCATCAAAACCGGGGGATCGCATGGGAATCACCCTTGCCTCCTCCGGGAGGAGGTAACCTCTCGGACCGATTCCTGTTGGCATCTTCGTTTAGTTCACAACATGTTCAACCTGCAAATTCTGACACATCGCATCACGGGCCTCGTGTGGAATTGCCACAATTCGATGGAGCAAACCCGAAATTGTGGCAACGCAGATGTGAGGAATACTTCAAGCGCTGGCACACACCGGTGACACTGCAGAGGTCGTATGGCTCGTCTTTGTTCCAGGGAGCGGCGGCAACATGGTTGGAAGCCTTCCTGGAGCAGAATCCTCATGCATTTTGGCCTGAATCTTCAGCTGCAGTTTTGGCTCGCTTTGGCAGAAACCAGCATCAGGTGCTAGTTCGACGCCTGTTCCACATTGCACAGATTTCAACAGTCGAAGATTATGTACAGCGTTTTTCAGAATTGGTGGATCAAATTGCGGTGTACGAACCTAACCCTGATCCAGTACACTATACAACAAGGTTCTTGGATGGACTATATCCTAATGTCAGAGTGTTGGTCGCAATTCAGCAGCCCCGCAATTTGGATACTGCATACACCTTGGCCTTGCTGTATGAGGAACTAGGTGAGGGCATCAGTCAGCCAAACACACCAGCAAGTCACCAAATTCCTTATTCAACACCACGTCGTGTGCCATCCATGCAACCACTGCCGGCACCACCACCGCAGCCACCATCCAAGTGGGTTTCTCGCACCGTTGAAGAGAAACGTTCAGCTGAGAGCCAGCGAACACCAATAGATGACAAGTGGACTAATCTGAAGGCCTTCAGGCGTGCCAAGGGGCTATGTTTCACTTGTGGGGAGAAATGGCACAGAGAACATCAGTGTAGCAAGACAATTTCCCTTCATATTGTTCAGGAAATGATCGATTGTATGCAACTGACTGATGCTAGTGAAAGTGAATCGTCAGGGAGCGATCCAGCGGCGTCACCGCCGCAAGGGCAACAACATCAATCTCTGGTGTTGTCAGTTGCAGCTCTCTCAGCGAATGCAGTAGCTCCTAAAACCATGCAATTAAGAGTGCAAATTCAAGGACAGTCGCTCTTGTTCTTAGTCGATTCGGGAAGCTCCACTTGTTTCATCGATCAACAACGAGCTCGCCTTCTTACAGGTGCTCAACAGTTAAAGGAGGTGATATCTGTTCAAATTGCTGGAGGCGCAATGCTTCAGAGCACTGTTTACTTTCCTGAGCTCAAATGGCAGGCTAATGGAGCACAGTTCTCTGACAATTTCCGAGTACTAAATTTAGCTAGTTATGATGGTATAATTGGGCTGGATTGGTTAGGAAAACACAGTCCAATGCTAACTCATTGGGAACAAGGTTGGTTAGCCTTCCAACATGATGGTTAGCAGGTAGTGCTCCAGGGTGAGAGTAATCCTTTATGCACACATGCCCTGGTGGAGTTGCAGTTGCTGCAAGAGGCAGACAGAGAACCACTGTCAGTTCCACCGGAAGTACAAACCTTATTGCATCAATACTGCAAGGTGTTTGAGGCACCAGTGGGCTTACCTCCTAGAAGGCAGTATGACCATCAAGTTCCACTAATTCCAGGTGCCAGAGCATCATCAGTTCGACCCTATCGTGTAGCTCCAGAGCTCAAGGATGAATTGGAAAAACAAATTGCAGAGATGCTAGAGCAAGGTGTTATTACTCACAGTAGCAGTGCCTTCAGTGCACCTGTGTTAATGGTCCGAAAGAAAGATCACAGTTGGAGGCCAGTAATTGATTTTCGCAATCTCAATGCAGTGACAATCAAAGGCAAATACCCACTCCCGGTAATTGATGAGTTATTGGATGAACTTCCGGGTGCTAAGTGGTTTTCCAAATTGGATTTGAAGGCAGGGTATCATCAGATAAGATTGGCCCCTGGTGAGGAATACAAAACAGGCTTTCAAACCCACAATGGACATTACGAATTCAAAGTAATGGCATTCGGCCTAACAGGTGCTCCTGCGACCTTTCAACACGCAATGAACGCGTCCCTAGCTCCTGTTTTGCGCAAGCATGCTTTGGTTTTCTTCGACGATATTCTTATTTACAGCAAAACATATGAGGAACACCTCAAGCACCTTGCTGGAATTCTAGAGATACTCCAGAAGGATCAGTGGCAAGTTAAACTGTCCAAATGTGAATTTGCCCAGCAGAGGATTGCTTATCTGGGACATGTGATTTCAGCCGAAGATGTTGCTACAGATGAAACAAAGATTGCTACAATCAGAGACTGGCCAACACCTACAAATCTGAAGGAATTGCGAGGAATATTAGGAATCACAGGATATTATCGCAAATTCATTCATCTGTACGCATTGCTGAGTCAGCCACTAACATCACTGCTTAAAAAAGGAGTACTCTTCAACTGGACTAGTGAAACTGCCTTTCAAGTGCTGAAACAGGCACTGATCTCAGCGCCAGTGCTTGCTCTGCCCGATTTTTCACAACAATTTGTGATTGATACCGATGCGTGCGACACCGGCATCGGTGCAGTGCTATCACAAAAAGGACACCCAGTAGCTTATGTCAGTCGTTCTCTAGGCCCAAGGAACCGTCAGTTGTCAGTATACGAAAAGGAATACTTAGCAATTTTATTGGCGGTTCAGCAGTGGCGTGCTTATCTCCAATTGGGTGAATTTGTGATTCGAACTGATCACAAAAGTCTCACACACCTGTCTGACCAGAGACTACATACTGACTGGCAGCAAAAAGCTTTAACAAAGATGATGGGACTACAATATTCAATACAATATAAAAAGGGAATTAACAATGGTGCCGCAGATGCTTTGTCGAGGAAACCTGCTTCTAGCTCTCAGGTGTTTGCTGTCACAACAGTTCAACCAGCCTGGTTGGAAGAAGTCCTACACAGCTATGAAACAGATGAACAAGCCATTAAGTTGTTGCAGCAGTTAGCCTTGGACCCACACACAGACACCAAATTTACATTGAACCAAGGTGTACTGCGACACCAAGGGAGAATATGGGTTGGAAATGATGCCAAACTACAGATGCAATTGATATCTGCCTTCCATGACACTCCTCAAGGTGGCCATTCCGGTTTTCCAGTTACTTATAGAAGGTTAGTGTCACTATTCAAGTGGACAGGCATGAAGCACATGGTTAAAGAATATGTCCGTAATTTTCATGTGTGTCAAAAGGCTAAATCTGAGAGGATCCCACCAGCAGGTTTGTTGCAGCCATTGCCAATTCCTTCAGACCCCTGGGAAGTGGCTACAATGGATTTCATAGATGGTTTGCCACCTTCTAAACATTATAATTGCCTATTTGTGGTAGTGGATAAGCTAACCAAGTATGCTCATTTTATCCCTCTAAAGCATCCATACACTGCAACAAGAGTGGCAGAGATCTTTGTCGACAACATCTATAAGCTGCATGGCATGCCTCAGTCAATTGTCTCTCACAGAGACCCTATCTTCACAAGTAATTTTTGGCAAGCAGTGTTCAGAGCAACCGGCACACAACTCAAAATGAGCACCGCAAATCATCCAGAAACCGACGGGCAAACAGAAAGAGTCAACCAGTCAATAGAATGTTACCTCAGGTGCTTCATTAGTGCACATCCTAATCAGTGGGCCAAGTGGATCTCCTTGTGTGAGTTTTGGTACAACACGAACTGGCATTCATCAACTGGCAAAACCCCATTCGAGCTGTTATATGGTCGACAGCCGAGATACTTTGGAATTACAGCCACTACTACTATTCCGTCAGTGGATACCCAGATGTGGCTTGAGGAAAGAAAGATGATCCTAGCTTCAGTGCAGCAACACCTCTTGCGTATGCAACAGAGGATGAAAGATCAAGCAGACAAGAAAAGAGTCGAGCGGGAATTCTCTGTTGGTGATTTAGTGTTTTTGCGCCTACAACCATACATACAGTCATCTGTTGCCAGAGGCATAAACCAGAAGCTATCCTTTAAGTTCTTTGGACCATACAAGGTGCTGGCGCGCATTGGCCAAGTAGCTTACAAGCTGGAACTGCCACCAACAAGCAGAGTTCACCCCGTATTCCATGTGTCTCAACTCAAAATCTGTATTGGGGATGATACACAGGTGTCACAGTTGTTACCATCTGCTGATGATCTGTTTCAGGTACCTCTGAAAGTTTTGCAGCATCGCCAACGTCATCGTGGGCACCGTACAACTACACAAGCGCTCATCCAGTGGAGTGGCGGCACTACGAAGCAGGCCACCTGGGAAGATGTGGATCCTCTTCGTCAACACTTCCCGCATGCGCCTGCTTGGGGACAAGCAGGTTTTCAAGAAGAGGGGATTGTCAACGACCAAGGGCCACTCATCAGCCACTCACAAGACGAAGGCCTGGAACCTGTGTCTACAACAACTGAAGCACGACCCAAGAGAGCCAAAGGCATTCCGGCCTGGCTAGGCGATGGCAATTGGATTATCTGATCACTTGTATATATAGTCTGCTAGGTCGAGAGAGAAAAGGTTGGCTTGTAAGAAACTAATGAACGGCAGCGCCGTCGAATATGCTCGGGGGAGGTTGGGAGGAACGAGCATCTCTAAATTAATCCATTGTTGCAGATGATTGAGAGTTCTTGTGCCATAGATTAGGACTTCTCGTCGGGTTGCTTACATGAACGGGCAAGGAAGGTCTCCTCTATGCCAGACGCTCCTCGATCGACAAACGTGGATTGAAACGAGCCCGGCGACGGAGGCGCGGTGAGGTTGGTCGTACCTGTAATGGCGGGCCGCAGACGGGGTTCAGCGGCGGCGGTGGCGGCGCTTGGGTTGGTCCGGATCTGGGGTTGGGCGGAGGCAGGGATCAGGTTGGAGCTCCTCGGCGGGGGAAATTTCTCTGATAGAAAGAGAGATGTGTTTCCGAACGGGTACGCGGACGTTGGCGGGAAACCTTGCAGGAAATTTCTCTGCCGGTACAGGAGTAATCTGGAGCATTTATTTGGGCAGATCTGATTTGTGACGTTTGATTTTTTTTAGTGGATTGGATCTGATGGTTCAGATCGACCTATGTACACTTTATCTGAGTGGCTGTAGCAAAATTAAAGTTGACTTTTTTATAAGTAGCGAAGATTGATTGGTTGATATCCATGACAATTTCACTTAATTTGATACTTGTGTGATTTAATATTGCAGGCATTGACAAGATCGGATTTTGGAGACCTACTGACGAGAGCAAATTGGATGCACAACCACAAATGTCCCCTGACAAGGCCGTTGTCACACTCATACTTATTGATAGCGGTATTGGTATGATCAAGTCAGATCTGGTGAACAACCTCGCAAGGTCTGGGAACATTGTGTGGTAATGCCGATATGTTCATGATTGGTCAGCTCGGTCATCCACTTCGTCTGATCCTGACGTTTTTAGCTTGAGACAGAGATGATGATTTAGTCATTTGTTAAGTTGTAGCTTTCATCAGATATTGATGAGCTGCAAGAGTGTGATATGCTGAGTTATGTACGGATTCCAGTAATCATAGGCTCGGCTAATGATATGTTTATGGGTTAATTGGTTATGTGCCATGTTTCTCTGAGTTCTATCTGTTTGTGGCATACCCGCATTGTTTCTCTGGTTTGTGCCCTAATTTGCTCGCATATCGGCCAAACGGTCGTTTCCCTCTGGTCATCCTACTTTAACCTGTGGGATCGGCTTGGTGGGGTCGTCCTGGCACGGCTCGGTTGGAATTTCATGGGGTCGGCTAGTGGGGTCGTCCCTTTGACCTTAGAGCATGCATGGAAGTGGCTAGCGGCGGCGGAGAGCATGCATGGAGCCGTATGCCACGTCCATGCCTGTGCTCGCCGCCTCTTCAATGGCGTGCCCCACTGGCCGGCAAAAAGCTACCTCTCCGCCTACATTGCCGGCCTGGACGCGCATCTGCTCCGCCGTCCTCACGTCTCTCTTGCCTACTATGTCCTGATGCAAGCTGAGCAGTCTGGAGCCGAATTAATGTCCGATCGCCATTACTGCCGTCTAGACCGCGACGCCGTCCAGACCGCAGATGGCATTAAAATAAAGTCATCTCCTTGCATGTTGTGCTCACAAATCCCCTCTTCCTCTCGTACACACCTTCGCTCAGTCCCTTATCTCTCTATGGCTCGTGGTGATGGAAGCTCCACTCCCAGCTCGAACCGCCGCCACGTCCCCTATCCTTGGTTTCTTGAGGCAAGCGAGGGAAGCGGCATGGGGAGTGGGTGTGCGCGTACTCCTCCAAGTTTGAGCAGGAGGCGAGCGAGCAAAGCAGCATGGGACGGGGAGTCTCCAAATCCAAGGGGCAGGGGCATGGCCATTGCTCCTGATCACATTCCCTTCATCGATCTGTCTGATGAGGACGAGGACCACCAGGGTATGCACTGGACCATGGACTGGAAGGAGGAGGTCACGGAGGTGCTGGACCCGGGTTTGTCCTGGGCCATGGCCGACCAGAAAGCCATGGACCTTGTCAAGCATTCCGTCGCCAAGCAGCAACGGCTCAAGATCTACTCGGAGAGCCACGGGAAGAAGGAGGACATGTGGTCGGCGTTAAACAGCAATGCCTCAGAAGATGTCGATGCAAAGGGCAAGTGCAAGGGCAAGGCCGAGACGGTGGAGGTTTTAGATGATGAGGACGAATGGTAGTCTATTTTAGTTATTAGTTGCTTTATTAAGTGCAATGGCATTGTGCTTGACGTTTCCAATTGTGTGTGTAAATCCACTTCAGTTTGCAAATTTTCCGGCGAGTCCACCATTTTTGCTTAGAAATGAGGCCGTTAACCCTACCTTTGGACCTCATTTGAAACACATTTTTCAACGAGTCCACCATTTTTTTCTTAGATATGGGGTTGCTTACCCTACCTTTGGAGCTCATTTGAAACACATTTTTGCGGTGGATGCACCATTTTTGCATAGAAATGAGGCCGTTTACCCTACATTTGTAGCTAATTTGAAACACATTTTTGCGGCAACTACACCATTTTTTGCTTAGAAATAAGGTCGTTTACCCTACCTTTGGAGCTTATTTGAAACACATTTTTCAGCGAGTCCAAGCTTATTTGAAAATTTATATGGATCCAAGCTAGATTTGAGCAAGCTCATCGCTATCCTCATTTGGTTTGCCAAAATACCCATTTGGTTACGACGGGTAACAGCCAAAATCCGCATTTGGTATGCCAAAACACCCATTTGGTGTCACCGAGGCAAATGGGGGTGGGCGAGCAATCCCCGTTGGGTCCACTCGTCAGCGGGTGTACATCCCTTATACTACGCGCGCTTCCAATCAGATCGCAAAACGAGCTTCTCGTGGATCGCCTGTAGATTGCCTCTAGAGAAAATCGGACGGCTGCATATTCCTTCTAGAGGAAATCGGACGGCTGCATATTCCTTCTAGAGGAAATCGGACGGCTGCAGTTTGATCGACATTTGAAATGATCTTCAAATATTCAAACAAATGTCAAAAAAAGAAAAATCTTGCACACATAGTCGTCTTATGTCATATACAAACGACTCAAGTTGAAAAACATGGTCTACATGCATTCAAAAGGAGAAGGGCATGGAGATCATGTGATATTGCATAACTCAAACTATGAGCTCTAAGATTGGAGAAAAGTTGTTTTGGAATTGCAACATGAAATTTTCGAAAACCTCACAAAAGTTTTGTTTTGGAGTGACTAAGAAGGATCCATGCTTAGTTTTTCATTTTCACGTTTTAAACTTGTTTAAATGGTGGTCAAACTTAGGTTTGATCGAATTTAAAATAACCATAATAAATTGAAAAAATATCAAAAAATTGAAAAACTGACGCACATAGCGCGCATTGTGGGTGCAAGTTCACGTCCAGTTCGTGTCTAGATTACGCTTGCTGTGTTGACACGGATGCACTGATACGTGTAGTTTACGTCCTGTTCGTGTCCAGATATTTGTACGTAAAAAGAAAATTAATCGCGTCAGTTCTCGCAACAAATGGTTCTGATACGCGTAGATGTCTCACAACGTCTCGTCTCCAACTGCAGTAAATTTGACCTGAACGACGACGCGCATCAACTGTTCGACAGTTGTACTCGACACTTCTAGGGGCACCAGATGATGTGGTAAATATTTACAGGCATGTCACTTCGACTAGACGTGAAGCGCGGTCACACGATGTCATCATTGCGAATAAAATCCCAATGCGCATTGTGTTGTCATGTTACACTACGTTGGCAAGAAAACCAAGAGATGAGCTTGTTCATTGCCCAAGCGCGGTTATCGATTTACACGCCGGCGGCAGTAAATTCATCACGAACAGTTATCCCTTCACTAATAAAAACCCCAATGTGCATTGGTATTGTCGTTCACTTTCTCTTCTCTCCATTCTCTCTTCTCTGCGAAAAACCCCAACCACCACTTCTCTCCAACAACAATGTCGTCGGACGACGAGCCTTGGTGACAGAACACAGCCATCCCGAGCGACTCCGACGGGGAGGGGAACCCGATCGACTGGTGGGAGGGGGGCCACGGGAACGGCAGCGGCTCCGGCAACGACAACGAGGGGAGAGGTCCGACGCCGACCAGAGCGGCGGCAACGGCGAGGGGTCCGACCCTGACTCCAGGGACGCGTTTTGAGTTACTTTTGAGTTTTCTTATCTGAGATATGTACGAAAATTTCTGAGCGTGATCCTCAGATGTGTACGCAACTTTCATTAGTTTTGAGTTTTCTGATCTGAGCAAGTTAAGTGCCTCGAAAAAATTCATCTTTACTGGCTGTTCTGTTTTGACAGATTATGTCTTTGTTTTTTGCAATGTCTCTTGTGAACTTTAAGCAAGGTTCTCTATCATGGAGGGATGTAGCTAATGTTTTATTGAGTTCTTGAATTGTGTCACAACAGTACCAAAGTGGATTAATGTTTTTGAATACTAACCCCTCTAATGAAGTTTATGAGAAGTTTGGTGTGAAGGAAGTTTTCAAGGATCAAGATAGAAGGATGATATAGCCTAAGCTTCGTGATGCCCCCGTGGGTCACCCGAGCATATTTCAAGAAGACTCAAGCGTCAAAGCTTGGGGATTCCCAAGGCAACCCCTTCTTCATCAACAACTTATCAGGTCATCTCTAGTGAAACTATATTTTAATTCCGTCACATCTTATGTGCTTTACTTGGATCGTCTATTTGTTTTTGTTTCTGCTTTTGTTATTTTCATTCTCTGAATAAATTGGATCCTAGCATTATTTTGTGGGAGAGAGACACGCTCCGCTTTTTCTTATGAATACTCCTATTCATCACTCATATTCGTTGAGTATTCTTCTCTAGCTACTATATTTCTGTTTTTGTTATTTTCATTCTCTGAATAAATTGGATCCTAGCATTCTTTTGTGGGAGAGAGACACGCTCCGCCTTTTCTTATGAATACTCCTATTCTTCACTTATATTCGTTGAGTATTCTTCTCTGACTACTGCAATACTTTCAGCTCTTGTTTTTCATGCACCTCTTGTTCAGAGCTCTTAGTTCTTATATATTATACTCTCATATCTCATTGGTTAATACTCGGAGAGTTTATTGATGTTTGGTTGGAAACAGAAAATGCTAAATGTGGTAGATGGTATAATGAAAAGATATACATGTTCTTGTAGATCATTGTCTTGAATTTTTTGTGATGCTTGGCAATTGTTTTGAGATCTCAAGTAGATCATGTTTAAGCTTTTGCATCATGTAGTTAAAACCCATTAGTGGAGAACTACCATAAAACTTGTTGAAATTTGGTTTGCATGTTTGGCATCTCTAAGGTCTAGATATTTTCTAGTTAAAGTGTTTGAGCAACAAGGGAGACAATGTACAGTTTTATAAAGCTTGCAATATTTTTTGTATATACGTCTTGTTGTCATAGTTTATACTTGTGTTTGCTTCAAACAACCTTGCTAGCCAAAGCCTTGTATTGAGAGAAATACTTCTCGTGCATCCAAAACCTTGAGCCAAAACCTATGCCATTTGTGTCCACCATACCTACCTACTACATGGTATTTGCTGCCATTCCAAGCAAATATTTCGTGTGCTATCTTTTATTCAAAACTTATTATCCCTTATTTGTGTCAATGTTTATTAGCTCATTAGGAAGTATGTGGTGTTACGGATATCAACCTTGTTGTTTGCTTTTAGACAGACTTTCACCAACCGGACTAGTGGCATATACACCGCTTATCCATTAATTTTGCAAAAAGAGTTGGAAAATGAGGTGCCCAGTCCCAATTAATTATAACTTTAACTGCTGCATTCTCTTCACATTTTTGCCCTGATCTAATCAGCCAAGCAATGATACTAGTTCTAAACTACATGTGTAAACAAAAAGATAAAAGAGGGATGACCTGCCCTTGGGTAGAAATAACGTCCTTCATGGGAGCCGCTCTTGAAAGTCTGGTTGACAAGGGGGGTTGAGTGCCCATTACCATTCGTTGACAACGACAAACACCGCTCAAAACTTACTTTTATGCTCTAAATTTCGAAAACTTATAAAACTAAGAAGCTCTAGCACATGCTTGTATCCCTGCTTCCCTCTGCGAAGGGCGTATCTTTTACTTTATGTTGAGTCAGTTTACCTACTTCTTTCTATCCCCAAGGAAACACTTGTGTCAATTGTGCACAACAATTCTTATATGCTTACTTATTGTACTTGTTATATTCCTTTGTGTTGACAACTATATATATGATATACATGTTAAAAGTTGAAAGCCAATGCTGAAACTTATATCTTCCTTTGTGTTGCTTCAATACTCTTTTACTTAGATAATATTGCTTTATGAGTTAACTCTTATGCAAATCTTATTGATGCTAGTTTGAAAGTACTATTCATGCAGAGTTTTTACCTATATGATGTAGTTGCTTACTCCTTGTCTATTTGTTAGCAAATTATAGATCATTGCCTCGAGTCATTTCATCATAACATGAGCCTTACATTATTATATGATCAAGATTATGTTAAAGCATGTCACTCCAGAAATTATTCTTTTTATCGTTCTTGCCTACTCGGGACGAGTAGAACTAAGCTTGGGGATGTTGATACGTCTCCAACGTATCTATAATTTCTTATGTTCCATGCTATATTATACCATGTTATTACATGTTTTACATACATTTTATATAGTTTTATGCATTTTATGAGACTAAGCTATTAACAAGATGCCAAAGTGCCATTTCCATGTTTTCTGCTATTTTTGGTTTCAGAAAAGTACTTAAGGAAATATTCACGGAAACGCACGAAAAACATCCTGCATTTATTTTTGATTTATGAACGTTCCTGAAAGCCGAAGAGGAGACGAACACGATGCCCGAGGGCCCCACACCTGGTCCAGGCGCAGGTCCCCCCTCTGCCGCGCCAGGAGGTGGTGAGGGGCCCACGGAGCGCCACCGACATCGCCCTTTCGCCCATAAATACCTCCCGGATCAAAAACCGTAGCACGATGTTCAATATTTTCTCCACGGGTCACGAGCGCTGCCACTATCGCCGACAAGTTTTGGGGGTCAGAAGTTCCTGTTCCGGCACCCTGCCGGGACGGGGATTGACCCTCGGAGCCATCTCCATCGACTCCACCGCCTCCTGTCGTGGTGGTGTCACTGCAGATGCCATAGGATGGCTAAAGTGTGGGGCCGATAGACGTTGGTGGATCCGGGGAGGGATAGCGAGCTGAATAGCCCACGCGAGGAGGATCCCGGTGTAACCGAGATCTCCCAAGAACGAGAAACAAGATCAAAGTGCGAGAGGGAAGATCTAACAAACAAGAGCAAATGCACGAAGGCACACAACACACACACGACATACCCAGGTTCAGGGCCCTCGTGAGGAGGTAACACCCCTACTCCTGCCTTTCCTCTCTATATAAGTGTGGTACAAGGGCTACAACTTGCTGCTAGCTCTCTCGAAGGGAAGAACACGAAGAACTAGATGAACTCAAGGTATGAGGGAGTAAATTCTCTAGGAGTAAATGCAACTATCGCTTTGGCTCCCAAGTTGGTCCTTTTTTCACAGAAGCAGTTATGGCGCCTTTTATAGAGTTCCAGCCAGGAGGCTGGAAACCCTAAATCGACTTGGCCCCACCGGACAGGCCTAACCGGCATGTCGTCACCAGCTAGTGCGACCTAGTTGCCGTGCTATCCGGCATAGCCCCTTCGTCATCATCTCGATAAGGACAACAGGCGCCGTCCTGAACCATCGTTGTCCCCCTCCCAGAGACAAGACATGTCTTGGCCCATCCCGGATAGCCTTTTCCGGATTGCCGGGCTAGGCATGTCAGGTCTTGTCGTACCGTTTTCGTACCGGCTGATGCGCTCCCGTGTCAGGCGGGAGGTGACCATGCTTCCGTGTCAGGCGGGAGGTGACCATGCTTCCGTGTCAGGCGGAATGGTACTCCCCCCCGCAACAGACGGGAAAGCCTGCTATAGACCGTTGACGGCCTACCGGGATCCCTCATGCCGGCTATCTCCTCGCTTGCCACTGTGAGCCTCTCCTACATAAGATCAAGACCGAGACATACACTCCGGTTAGCACTTACCCGGACCATCTATCCGGTAAAACCGAGTACACCTCCTTCCGGGAGTCTCCTCGGAGCCCGAGACCCGAGATCCTTTCCGGAGGCGCCCGAGCTCGTCTCAGGATGAGTATCTCTAGGCCTAGCCTCCCGAAGATGTCTTAGCCTATCAGCAAAGACATCTTCGAGAAGCTAGTTCTTAGAGGAACCACCCGCAGATGCTTGTGCTGCCATTGTGAAGGCCGGGGGTGTCTATTTATAGTTGCTAGAGCTGACCCCTGCGCCTGCCAGGTGGCACTTTGCACTCTACCAGCGCTCAAGGGTCAAGTTGCCCTTTCAGCACACCAGGAGGTGTCCCTTGCTCTCGCCAAAGGTCAAGTACTGTTGGCACCTTACTGAATTATTCCGGGATCTGCCCCTACCCGGGGGGCAGCCCCTCGACACTAGTCCCCGAAGCTGGTGCTGCACAGCGACCTCGGATGATGTGCGGGATCAGCTTTAAATAACAACTATTTTCCGAGAACACATGACATCACCCTTCGTTTATTTGCCGAGATCGATTCTTCCCGAGATCTTCTTATCGAGACTGTTTTAACCGGGAGACGAAGCCTGCAACCGGATAATGCAGTCTCAGTGAATCTTGACCGTTGGCTCCGTATCGAACTCGAGATCTCGAGCTGGGTCCCATCCGACGTCCCGTCCGACCAGGAATGCACTCGAGTGCCTCTGTCCGAGCACGCCGTCGCTTGGGTTCGCGCGCCGGGAGCCGCAGCCGATCCGAAGCCCAACCGTTGGGGCCGTGTGGCCCTCGGTGTGGCCGGTTCGGGCGCTCCGGCTAGCGCCACGTGCCGTGCTGCAGAAACTAGATCCCACCCACGATCGTGGAGATCGTGGGCGGGAAAACTGGAAACCGCTCCGGAATCCCCCCATAAATAGGGGACCGGAACGGTCTCCTCTTCTTCTTCTTCGTCTTCTTCTCTTCTCCGCCACCGTCGTCTCGAGCACACCGCCGCAGCCGTGTCCGTCGCCCAAACTTCACCGCCCTCGCTGTTCGCCGGAGCCGGAGCCCGAACGCCGACGTTCCTCTTGCGCGTCCTCGACATCCTCTCCTCCGGTGAGTTGCTCTCTCCGCCCCGATGATTTTCTTTGGTAGGATGATACCTCGCCTTCGGCCGTGCCCTAACACACGCGCGGTTGCGCCGCCGCCGGCGAGCACAACTCGAGCGGCGCGCACAGGGTGCGCGGCGGAGATGCACCGTTGCGATAGGGCTTAGATCTTTCGCTCGCATTGCGTACTGTTCGAGTTTAGCCCGAGCCTATTTTCCTCACTTTTGTTTCGATTTACCAGCACACGGTAGATCTTATTCGTGCTGAACTCGGTTCTGTTTAGGAGTTTACGATCCGGCATCTTAGCTCCCGATAGACTAACCCCGACTAACCGCCACTGCGCCTGCAGAGTAGCCCGGATGCCTCTGCGGACTCCGCCGGCATGGGTGAAGAAAGTATCCAGGGGTGCTGGGATGGATCCGAGACCAAACAGTCAGACCTGGACTGGCTGTACCGGACTCACCGGATACCGCCAGAAGTTGAGAGCCGTCTTCCGGAGGACGAGGTTCAACCGGAACCCCAACCCGGGGAATACGATGTATTCCTTACGCATTTCGAGCGCGGGTTTGGGCTTCCGGCTAGCCCCTTCTTCCGCAACTTCCTCGACACCTACAGTCTCCAACCCCATCATCTCCCAGCCAACGCCATCATGATGCTTTCGGTCTTCACCACCCACTCGGAAGCATATCTCGGTGTATGGCCATTCCTGGACCTCTGGGCCAGGTACTTCATCCTTCGTCGCCAAGTCATCCCCAATCTGGATCAGAAAATCAAAGACTTGGTCGACTGCCGAGCTGCCACCGTCATCCCCCGTGCTGACTCTGGATTCCCAATAGTCAAGGGACTAGAGTCCTGCCGGAAGTGGCAGCGCAGCTTCTTCTATGTGAACCGGGCGAGCTCGGGCGATGCTCCGGGATCCTCGAATCCGGACTTCATCAACCTGCCGAAGTTTATCATTGGTCCTCCTCGCAAATTCAAC
This sequence comes from Poa annua, assembly GCA_026929855.1. NCBI lineage: Eukaryota > Viridiplantae > Streptophyta > Magnoliopsida > Poales > Poaceae > Poa > Poa annua. Next base: position 108,980,685 of record CM049426.1, read on the forward strand.
CTCTGGAAACGATTCCCCGACACCGAAGAGGTCAAGTGCATGCACGACGTCCTGAACGTGCTGACCGACACGATGACCGGCGATGATCTCTTGCGATGCTTCATCATTCGCCGCGTCTGCCCCCTCCAGACCCGAGTACACAAGATGTGCCACATGGCCGGGAACCTAGACCCTACCCGGACCAGTATTTTTGGGTTAGACCATGCTGCGGTCGTCCGCCGCGTTCGAGCCATTGCTCGGACGAAGATGACGGATGATTATTCCTGGGGTGCCATCGGGGGATCCCGGAAAAAGCCCCTGAAGCAGGTGCTCCTGTCTGCCTTTCGTAAACTTGCATTCGCACCCGGGTTCTGTTGGAAACCGACATGGGTATCATGTGGTGATTTATTTGCGCAGTTATTCGAGCGGCAAATCGAGGAAGACGCTATCCACGCCAACGGGAATTTCGCGCCGAACTTCCCAACACCGGAAGAGATGCCGAGGGAAGATCCCGATGGTGAGGAGCACCTCGCCGTTCCTCTGGTGAAAGCTGCTGCCCCGGGTAACCCTTCAACCTCAGAGGCAGTTTCCATTTCTTCGGATGATGAGGATGAGATTGACTGCCAAATTCTCGATGTGATTGACGCTCTCCCTCTCAACTGGGCCTCAGCAGTGGTTCCGAAGCCGACGGCCGGGACCAAACGCGCCGAGAGCCGGAAACGCGCGGCTTCCGACACCGAGGCTGCCGATAACTCCGGCAACCCCCCCAAGAGGAGCAAGCCGAATAAACAAACGGCCGAGAAGCCTCCTCGGCGCCGGCAGAGGGGTCCTCCCACTGTGGATTCCGGGTACACTCTCCTTGCCTTATGCTACATGATTTTGCCCTCTCCATAAATTATTACTGAGATATTTTCTTTCAGGGACGCACTCGACCTCCCGTCACCCGCTATTCCTCCTCCTCCCGGAACTCGGACTCCCAGCCCGGCTCGGGCTGCCTCTTCTCCACCTCACCCTTCTACTCGAGGAAGCGAACCTGCTGCCTCCGGTATCGCACCGGCTACCGCTGCGAATCCGGATGCATGCCCGGTGATCGAAGAGATCCCGGTGCAGGCCACGACCACCTCGGGAGACATTCTTCTTCCGGAGAGTCCGCGCCGGGTGCCCGGGCTTGAGGCAGAGATCCTAAGCCCTCCCCGGCAGCTCGTGCCCAGCGGTCCCTCCCGGCAAGCCACGAACAAGACTGCGCCGGAGAACCGGCCCGCAGCTTCCTCCCGGCCAGCCGATCAACTTGCTGCGAAGTCGCGCGGCAAGGTTGCCGGGCAGAAAAAAACCTCAGTCAAACCTACTGCTGCTCCGCCATCCTCGGCCCAAGACTTGGCGCTGCGCACGGGTAAGTTTTCACCGTTACCACCGCCTCCTGCCGAGATCCCTACTGCCGCCCTGCGGATGTTGCGAGCAACCGTAAGCTCCTTTGTGCCTCCAGGATCTCGGGACGTTGCTGCTATTCGCGCGCCCGGTGGCTCCGGCATACGCGTTATTGATGAATACAACCAGGCCTGGCTTGCCGCCGACGCCTCCGAGACCGTGGGAGACTTGCACGCTGCAGGCCCAAGCCGCAACGCTCAAGCCTTGCACGCTCTCCAGGTGGCCGCGCTGGATATTACTCGGGTGACCGAGGTAAGCTTGTTTCCTTTCTTTTTCCAATAAACATATGTTCCTTCCCCACTAGTCCCCGAGATTGGTGCTTAGTGCTCTAGATTCCACCGAATAGCAGATCACTAGGCTCCAATCTTAGAGAAAACCTTCAGGACTCGGGCACCGAGTCCCCGAGATCCTCCCAACCGGCTAGATTGTTTCAAAATTTGCTCCATCACCACTAGTCCCCGAGATTGGTGCTTAGTGCTCTAGATTCCACCGAATAGCAGACCACTAGGCTCCAATCTTAGAGAAAATTTCAGGACTCGGGCACCGAGTCCCCGAGATCCTCCCCACCGGGTAACTTGTTTCAAAATTTGCTCCATCACCACTAGTCCCCGAGATCGGTGCTTAGTGCTCTAGATTCCACCGAATAGCAGACCACTAGGCTCCAATCTTAGAGAATTTTTTAGGATTCGGACACCGAGTCCCCGAGATCCTCCCAACCGGTTAGCCATTACTTGCTACTGATCTCGGAATCTCCCGATTTCCTTACATCTTCTCCCGGATTGATCTCATCCTTTTTTGTTTTTATTTCAGGAGTGCCGCAAGAAACGCTGCAGCATCTTCAACCGCGTTCTTGCTGACCTCGGTCAGTCCAAGAAGTGCGAGGGGCGCCTCCGGGAGGAGCGGGATGCTGCGCGCAAGATCTCGACAGATCAAAAGGCCGCACTCGCTACTGCGCAAGCCGAGATCGCGCGACTCAACGGCGAGCTTGAAAAGGCCAAGGCTGCCGCGACCGAGATGAAGACGCGCTTCGTTGAGGCGACGAAGAAATAAAGGGAAACCTTGGATCAGTCCGAGGAGCGCGCGCATCTCGCGGAGACCGGGCTGGCTCTTCTCTGGTCACGGTCTGATAGTTGGCTCTCCGAGCTAACCGTACTTAACCGGGACCTTAACAGTAAGTGGACCGACATCCCCCATGCTTTCCTTGCTCTCTTTTCTTTTGTTGTAGTTCTTCTTATGCTCTAGTCGCTTGCCAACTCTTCTTTTTAAAGGGGAATTCGAGCACTCCCGGGAGGCTGCTGTCCTTGCCGTTGCGGCTGCTCGGGAGAAGCGTGCCGGGAAGGGTGCTGTCTCGGATGCCTGGGATATTGAGGACCACCTCACCGCCCTGAAGGCCCGGATAGTGCCTCTCCGGTCGATCGGGACGGAGCTGCTCAGTGCTGCGATCCACGTCCACGGCGCGCTGTGGCCGAGTATCCGCGCGACGCTCTCGGTCTCCGAACTCGCGAGCGCAGTCCGGTGTGCCGGGAGGCGCATCCACGCTTGGAAGCGCTCCGGTGCGCGGGCTGGTGCCGACCAGGTCTTGACCCAAGTACTTAGCTTGTACAAAGGTCTTGACCTGGACGCGATCCAGCGCCTGCGGACGATCTCGCCGTGGCTGAGCGATCCGGCTAAGGTCCAGCGGCGACAAGAGGTGGCGCACCGCATCGCCTCGTGGTCCAGCATCCGCGCCTTCACCGCCAGCGTCATTCCTTCTGACTCCGAATCCGACTATGAGGACGATGAAGAAACCGGCGCGATCGGCGATGCGGATGACGAGATCCCGGAAGAGGATGACGCTGCCTCCGGTGCTGTCACCGAGACCGTGGCGCCCCGGGATGTTGCTACTTCTCCGACACCCGAGGCCTCTCAGGCCGAGGTGCGCCCCGACGCCCCGAGTACTGCCGCTGAAACTGAAGCCACTGCTGCTCCTGCTGCTGCTCCCGCTGCTGCTCCCGAGGTTGCTGCTTCTGCCGAGGTCTCCGCCGAGAAGCCGGCTTCTCCTATCACTTAGAAAGACTTAAGAGTAGATTCGTTAAATCCCCGGAATGCCGGGTGCAAGATGTAACATACACTATTTAATATCTTCTTTTCGTACCGAATTATCTATTCGAATAAGTTATGCCAATTTATTCCGTTACTAGCTCCCGAGTTGTTTTTCATGTTTACCGTACTTAGGTAATTTCTGCTCTTGTCTACCATTTCGGCGTTCGACAGTCGAGTCACAAAACTCCACATACGGCATACATTACTTAAGACAATCCGAGTTCCGGCTAACCGAATTCCCGACATAAAAAATAATTGGGTTAGCAAAAAACAGGTATGCCGGATAAGTTCCTTCTCCGAGTCCCCGAGACCATTTTCGTGTTCCCCACATTTTACACTCTTTGCTCTTGACTACCATTTCGGCGTGCGTCAGTCGAGTCACAAGATGATTTCACATGACATACATTACTCTGACTTTGAGAATCGAACTCGGAACTTTCCCGGCATACAAATAATACAGAAGACAGTTACCCGACAGTCCCCGGGTTCCTTCCCGAGATGTCGGTATAAAACAACAAATTAACTTGACAAAATTGAAACAAAAATAGGCACCTAACCAGGCAGTCCCCGGGTTCCTCCCGGGGTGCCTTACTTTCATTAATACTGAAAACTGAGATACAACATACACTGAGCCCTTTATGTGTAAAAGGGGCGAAGCAGTGCTACATTCCATGGACGCTTGGTTTCCTCACCGGATTTGTCCATTACACCTTTCCTAGCCTCCTGTGCATCTACAAGGTAATAAGAGTCATTGTGCAATGCCCTGCTTATCACAAAAGGTCCCTCCCATGGAGGTGATAATTTATGCATTCCGGCCGTGCGTTGGATGAGCCTCAGCACAAGATCCCCTTCTCGGAACACCCTCGGGTGCACTTTCCGGCTATGATAGCGACGGAGATTTTGTTGATAAATTGCAGACCGAGATAATGCCAATTCTCTTGCCTCTTCGAGTAAATCAACATCATCTTCTCGGGCCTCCTTTGCCTCGGTCTCGGTGAACATTGTCACTCTCGGGGAATCATATTGTATGTCGGTCGGGAGTACTGCCTCGGCACCGTATACCATGAAAAATGGCGTGTACCCAGTAGATCTATTCGGTGTAGTCCGGAGACCCCACAAAACCGCCGGCAACTCCTCTATCCAGCATCCCGGAGTTCTCACCAGTGGCTCGATCAAGCGAGCTTTGATGCCGGCTAAGACCAAGGCATTTGCCCTTTTGACTTGCCCGTTTGGTTCCGGGTGTGTGACTGATGCTACATCCAGTCGGATTCCCCACAAAATCGAGTGAATTCCCCCACAGCAAAGTTGGTGCCATTATCCGTGATAATGCTGTGCGGGTACCCGTATCTCAAGATGATGTCTTTCAGGAATTGCACAGCGGTGTGTACATCACACTTCCGGATTGGCTTGCCCTCTACCCACTTGGTGAACTTGTCCACCATAACCAGTATATGTGTCATATTGCCTCTTGCCGGCTTGAACTGCCCGACCATATCCAAACACCATACTGCGAATGGCCAAGTGATAGGGATGGTCTTCAGTGCTGACGCCGGCATATGTATCCGGTGAGAAAACCTCTGGCATCCTCCACACTTCCGGACAATATCTTCTGCTTGCTGTAATGCAGTGGGCCAGTAGAACCCATGCCGGAACACTTTCGCCACTAGGGCGCGGGATGATGCATGATGCGCACACTCCACCTGATGTATCTCCAGGAGCATCTCTTGTCCTTCTGCCGGTTCTACACACCTCTGGAGTACCTCAGTGACACTCCTCTTGTACAACTCTTGATTGATGACGGTGTATGCTTTTGACCTTCGCATTATCTGCCGGGCTTCCACTTCATTCTCCGGGAGGATTCCTTCCAAGATATAACCATAATGGGCTGTGCCCATCCCGGGACCGGTCGAACCGGGAACACGGGAACGTCTATGTCCATTGGCTCTGCCGACATCACCTCCATCATCATTTTTCTCTGCCTCTCTGAGCATTGTACCGCCGTCCCCGGGTTCGATGTGATGCTCCCGACATCTACTTCCATTGGTATGGCATCTGAACAAGGCTCCTTGGGGATGAAGATAGAATCCGACTCGGGTGAGGGTTGAATAGATGGTTTCCTCAAGTGCTCCAGAGCTATCCCGGGTGGGATGGCATCCCGAGATGATCCTAGCTTGGACAAGACGTCTGCTGCCTCGTTTTCTCCTCTGGGTATGTGCTTGAACTCGCATCCTTCGAAAAAACCGGATATTTTCTGCACATGAAACCTGTATAAGGCCATGTTTGCATCAAGGGCATCCCAATTCCCCGACACCTGCTATACTACGAGGTCGGAGTCACCGAAACACTCTATCCGGCGGATGCCGATCTCCTTGGCGACGTTCAGTCCATGAACCAAGGCCTCATATTCCGCGACATTGTTAGATGCCCGAAAATGGATTTGCAGAACATACTTCAGTACATCCTGTTTCGGGGAAGTGAGGACCACTCCGGCACCCAATCCGATCTTAGCCTTTGAGCCATCGAAATGCATCCTCCAGAAATTGTAATCCGGCATCGGAGGTTCATACTGCATCTCGGCCCAGTCTACCAAAAAGTCCGGCAGCGACTGCGACTTGATGGCATCTCGTCTCTCATACGCCGGAGCGTATGGAGACAACTGGATGGCCCATTTGGCTACCCGGCCGCTAGCTTCCTTGCAACCGATGATCTCGGCCAGAGGAGCTTCGCATACCACTGTGATCAGGTGTTCCTGAAAGTAGTGCTTGAGTTTGGTTACTGCCATGTACACCCCATACGCCATTTTCTGGTAGTGTGGGTAATTCTGTTTGGATTCCGAGATCACCTCACTGAGGTAATACACCGGCCTTTGTATCAGCTTGCCCCCTTCTTCCCTTTCTACCACCATTGCCACACTGACTACCCGGTTGGTTGCAGCGATGTATAGCAACATCGGTTCCTTGGGTAACGGTGATGCCAACACGGGTGCTGTTGAGAGCATCCTCTTCAAATCGTTGAACGCCGCGTCAGCCTGCGGGGTCCAAACAAATGTTTTGCTTTTCTTCATCAATTGGTACAAGGGCAAGGCCTTCTCCCCAAGTCGACTGACAAACCGACTCAGGGATGAAAGACACCCAGTGAATTTCTGCACATCCTTGAGCCGCACGGGCAATTTCATGCTCTCGATAGCACGAATTATACCCGGGTTGACCTCGATTCCCCGGCTTGAGATGAGGAAACCGAGTAACTTCCCCGCCGGAACACCAAATGTGCATTTATCCGGGTTCAATTTCATCCGGAACCTTCTTAAGTTCTTGAATGTTTCCCTCAGATCATCTATTAGTGAGGCTTTTTCTTTTGTTTTTATGACTATGTCATCGACATAGACCTCGGCATTCCGGCCTATTTGGTCATGCAAACATTTCTGCATGCACCTCTGGTATGTAGCACCAGCATTCCTCAAACCGAAAGTCATGACACGATAGCAATAAGCCCCATAAGGGGTAATAAAAGCAGTTTTCAATTGATCATCCGGATTCAAAGGTATCTGGTGAAAACCAGAATATGCATCTAAAAATGTCAAAAGCTCACTCCCGGCAGTGGAATCTATCACTTGATCTATCCGGGGCAGTGGAAAGGGGTCCTTCGGGCATGCCTTATTGAGGTTGGTGAAGTCGATGCACATGCGCCACACCTTAAGCAGGAGGGGATCATCCTTCTTCTTCTCTACCAAGACCGGATTCGATATCCAATCCGGGTGCAGCACCTCCATTATGAATCCCGCGGCCAGCAGTATAGCCAGATGCTCCATGACGGCAGCTCTTCTTTCATCCGAGAGGCGCCTAGTTGGTTGCTTCACCGGCTTCGCATCCGGTCGAACAAATAGAGAGTGCTCAGCCAACTCCCTCGGGAGACCTTGCAGATCGTCACTCGACCATGCAAAGGCATCCCGATTCTCACGGAGGAAGTCGACAAGCTCGCCTTCCTATTTGCTGTCCAGGTTGCTGCCAATGATAACTTGGCGCTCCGGGTTGCTGGGGTCCACACCCACCTTCTTGGTCTCTTTCGGGGGCTGAAATGACGCACCCTGCTCCGGGTTCACCATCCCGGGCATTCCGAGTTGGGAGGTCTTGGCCATTGCCACCACCTGCTGGATCCTCTTCTTTTCTTCTGCAATCACCAGGGATTCAGCTAAGCATGACCCCGCCGAGGCACACTCCATGGAGCGCTTGTGGTCTCCCGAGATGGTGATCACGCCGTTAGGTCCCGGCATCTTCATCTTCAGGTAGCCCATGTGAGTTGAGATCATGAACTTGGCCAGGGCCGGCCTGCCGATCAGCGCGTGATACGGGCTCTCGAGGTCCACGACTTCGAACTCCAAGCTCTCGGTTCGGCAGTTCTCCCGAGTTCCGAATAGCACTTCAACCCAGATTTTTCCCATGGGTGAGCAAGAGACTTCGGGCACAATGCCGTGGAAGGTCGTCTCGGTAGGAAGCAAGGTGTTCATGGACACCCCCAGCTTCAGCATCGTGTCCTTGTACATGATGTTAATGGCACTGCCATTGTCAATCAGAACTCGGCTGAAGCGGACATTGAGGCTGGGTCCGACAAAGGTTGGGTCCACCACCAAGGCATACGCTCCCGGCTTGGGCATAACCCTAGGATGATCCTTCCGGTTCCATGTGATCTCCATCTCGGACCAGTGTAAGAACTTGGGCACTGCTGGGATCACGGCATTCACCTCCAAGGCACGCTGCCGCACACTTCTCCGGTCAGTGGGTTCGGTCACGAAGACCACATAACTTTGATGTGCCTCCCGGTAGTTGCCCTGCTGCTGTCCGGCTTGGTTACTGGGGCCTGCACCGTTGTCGTTCCGGGTGTGCACCGTATTCACTGGCCGAGGTGGGGGTCCTCGCGGAGGCGGGTTGATTCGGATAGCGTTGGCTCCCGACATCGGAGGAGGGGGTCTCGGAATGTTGGGCCGAGATGCCAGAGCACTCGGCCGAACAGCTCCCGAGCTGCCTTCCTGCAATGTGCGCTGGTACCAACTGCATTGCCGAGTAGAGTGGTTTGCTGGCTTGTTGGCCTCCAGAGTATGGTAGCAGCATGGCTTGTTCAGCATCTCCTCATATGTCAGGGGCTTCTTTTGTTCCACCCAGGTCTTTTGCACCTCCTGACTCTGACCCCAAGTCGGGCCACTTGTCTTTTGACGATGGCTGTTGCCGGCATCCTCTGGCTCTCGGGTCACCGCTGCGACGTGCTGTGCAGCATGGTGGTATTCGGGGTGATTCCTTTTCTGACCAAAATCCTGTCGATCATGGCTCCTGCTCGGCCCCGAACGCTGAGGTCCCGCATTCCTCCTGTTGGAGTCACCGACATCCACTAGGGGTTGCATGGGATCTCCAAGCGTGTAGGTATCGGCGATGCGCATGGTTTCGTCCAAGGTCGTTGGCATCTTTCTCTGCAACTTCTGCCACAGCATTGAGCCATGCCGGCATCCTTGTGCAAACCAGGAGATGGCCTGCGCCTCTACCACTCCTTCGCAAGAATTGCGAATATTGCTCCACCGGGTAAGATATTCCCGGTCAGTCTCGTTACTCCTTTGCCTACAGATGGCGAGCTGCTGAGGCCTGTTTGGCCTTTTGTACGTGCTGGTGAAGTTGCTGATGAATGCCTCCTCAAAGTCTAACCAACAGTCTATGCTGCCAGTTCTCAGGTTGTTCAACCAAATTCGGGCAGGTCCTTCCAACATCTGCGGTACGTATCGTACCGCCCATCGTCTGTTTCCACCGGCTATGCTTACTGCAGTTACATAGTCGGTTAGCCAGTCCTCCGGCTTCTTGCTGCCGTCATAGGTCTTGGCACCCCTGTTGAGCTGAAAATTCCAAACTGGTGGTTCTCGCATGATCCGGGGTCCAAAGCAGGCAGGTCCTGGAGGCCCTTGCTCTTCCACTAGCTCGGATTGGTGAATCCGGTCGAGCCGGAATCTGGCATCTGCCGGATTCAGCTGTCTGGCCCTATCCGAGATCCCAAAGGGTTCTCGTCTGGCTGATATTCGAGCTGCTGCAGTCTCGAGTTGCCATCGTTTAGCCTGTTCTGTGCCGGGATCACAGCCTGCTGTGGAACAGAGGCGACCTCCCTTTGGGGGTTTCCCTGAACATGAGAAGGGTTCCGGGGTGGATTACCACAGCCGACCGGGTTATTGTTTCCTACACCCCGATTACCGTCCTCACGGGTACTTCCCGCCTGCCCCGAGTTACGTTGCCCAGCTTGCTGGATACCGGCGAAGGCCGGATCATAGGTCTGTAGCTGCTTGTTCTTCCCGGAACCTCGACTCCGGCTCTTGCTTTTGCTCTTACTCCTGCTCGGATGCGGGGAAGAGGCCTCCCCGTCCGATTTCTGGCTATTGGGTCTAGCTGAGTGCACTTGGGATCCTGCTCCGGGGTTCTTCTTCTTGAATGCCTGATTCTGACGGTTGGCCTCGATTACCAACTCGTTTACTCGCTCCTGCTGCTTGCGTAAGGACTCACCGGATAACCCTACCAACTCTTCCATGGCGGCCTCGGCAGCCCTAAGCGTTTTCGCCGGTGAACTGTACACCGGCTTCCCTGCTGAGATCCGGCTTCCCGTCTGACTAGTGGTGGCTCCACCTGCCAGCTCGTCATTCACCATTCTTCCTTTCTTGCGCAGCTCTGCGATGCGCTTGTCCTGGGAGTCGATCTTAAGGAATCTGTGAGCTGCATTGTACTCCCGGAGACTGGCATTGAGTTCGTGTCGGATCTCGGCGATCTCCTGTGCTTCAGCGAGTAGCAACCTCCGCTGCTCCTCCAACTCAGCCGAAGTGGCCTGGGTATCCGCCTCAGCAGCTACAGGTACAGCCAACTTGGCCACCAGACCCGAGAGGGGATCCGGGCGATGTCGTGGCTGGGACGGTTGTGGATCGCCATCTCGGGCCGCACCTCTTTCCTGAGGAGGTTTGGCCAAACGGATGTGGCCGCTCCCGGTATCGCCATCAGCGTCCTGGTACTCCTCCTCGGTTGCCCCGACCATCATCACCGCGACGGAACTCGGGGGGCGACCGGCACGCAGACCCCGAGCAGCGCAGAGCATGGGAGGGTCCTCAGCTTCCATGATCACGTCCGGGTAGGTACAGACGACCTCGGTGGCGACGTAGGTGGTGAAACCACCAAAGTCAATGAGACATCCGTTCACCGGAAAAGGTCTGTTCCGGAAGCATCCTGCGTTGTCGCTGACGAAATCCATCTCCCCTAGCTTTACGACCAGGCCAGAGAGAACCCGAATGTCGAAATGAACGGGGGAGCCCGTCCGGATGTGTACACCAGCCAACGCCTCTGTCTGCCCCACGGTGGGCGCCAACTGTCGTGGTGGTGTCACGGCAGATGCCATAGGATGGCTAAAGTGTGGGGCCGATAGACGTTGGTGGATCCGGGGAGGGATAGCGAGCTGAATAGCCCACGCGAGGAGGATCCCGGTGTAACTGAGATCTCCCAAGAACGAGAAACAAGATCAAAGTGCGAGAGGGAAGATCTAACAAACAAGAGCAAATGCACGAAGGCACACAACACACACACGATATACCCAGGTTCAGGGCCCTCGTGAGGAGGTAACACCCCTACTCCTGCCTTTCCTCTCTATATAAGTGTGGTACAAGGGCTACAACTTGCTGCTAGCTCTCTCGAAGGGAAGAACACGAAGAACTAGATGAACTCAAGGTATGAGGGAGTAAATGCTCTAGGAGTAAATGCAACTATCGCTTTGGCTCCCAAGTTGGTCCTTTTTTCACAGAAGCAGTTATGGCGCCTTTTATAGAGTTCCAGCCAGGAGGGCCGGAAACCCTAAATCGACTTGGCCCCACCGGACAGGCCTAACCGGCATGTCGTCACCAGCTAGTGCGACCTAGTTGCCGCGCTATCCGGCATAGCCCCTTCGTCATCATCTCGATAAGGACAGCAGGCGCCGTCCTGAACCATCGTTGTCCCCCTGCCAGAGACAAGACATGTCTTGGCCCATCCCGGATAGCCTTTTCCGGATTGCCGGGATAGGCATGTCAGGTCTTGTCATACCGTTGTCGTACCGGCTGATGCGCTCTTGTGTCAGGCGGGAGGTGACCATGCTTCCGTGTCAGGCGAGAGGTGACCATGCTTCCGTGTCAGGCGGAATGGTACTTCCCCCCGCAACAGACGGGAAAGCCTGCTATAGACCGTTGACGGCCTACCGGGATCCCTCATGCCGGCTACCTCCTCGCTTGCCACTGTGAGCCTCTCCTACATAAGATCAAGACCGAGACATACACTCCGGTTAGCACTTACCCGGACCATCTATCCGGTAAAACCGAGTACACCTCCTTCCGGGAGTCTCCTTGGAGCCCGAGACCCGAGATCCTTTCCGGAGGCGCACGAGCTCGTCTCAGGATGAGTATCTCTAGGCCTAGCCTCCCGAAGATGTCTTAGCCTATCAGCAAAGACATCTTGGAGAAGCTAGTTCTTAGAGGAACCACCCGCAGATGCTTGTGCTGCCATTGTGAAGGCCGGGGGTGTCTATTTATAGTTGCTAGAGCTGACCCCTGTGCCTGCCAGGAGGCACTTTGCACTCTACCAGCGCTCAAGGGTCAAGTTGCCCTTTCAGCACACCAGGAGGTGTCCCTTGCTCTCGCCAAAGGTCAAGTACTGTTGGCACCTTACTGAATTATTCCGGGATCTGCCCCTACCCGGGGGGCCGCCCCCCGACACCTCCACTTCGACTCTGTGATGGTTTGTGAGTAGTTCCCCCATAGACTACAGGTTCTTAGCAGTAGTTAGTTGCTACTCTCTCTCCCATGTACTTAAATGCAATGTTCTCATGAGTTTTCTTACATGATTTAGATCCATATGATGTAATCCGTGTTGTGTTTGTTGGCATCCGATGAATTGTTACATTATGATCAGTCTATCTATATAAGTTTGTGAAGTTATTGTTGCTGCAATCTTGTTGTGTTTAATGCTTGTCACTAGTGCACGAGTGGCATGATCTTAGATGTAAGCTCAATATTTATTGCTTAGATCGTATCTACAAGTTGTATGCACATGTCATTGTCCGGAACCGATGGCCCCAAAGTGACAGCAATTGGGATAACCGGAGGGAATGGCTGTGATGTGAGGATCACATGTTTCCACCAAGTGTTAATGCTTTGCTCCGGTACTTTATTAAAAGGAGTACCTTAATTGCCAGTAGTTTCCCTAGAGGCCCCGGCAAACGGGCTGGCAGGACAAAAGATGTTATGCAAGTTTTTCATTGCGAGCACGCACAACTATATATGGAAAATATGCCTACTTAATTAATAATCTGGATATTTTTACTTAATGTTATTTCAATACTGTCAATTGTCCAACTGTAATTTTCACCCGACACTTGTTTTTGAGAGCTACCACTAGTGTAGATAGCTGGGAACCTCGGTCCTTTGGTCACCATCATTGCTTTTCTATCAACTCCACGCAAACAACTATTCTCCGGTGCTATTGTCTCGGTGTTATTGTTACTATTGCTCTCATATTACTGCTGCTTTCACATCACCCCTGTTACTAGTGCTTTTCCAGATGCAGCCGAATTGATAACTCGGCTGTTAAGGCTTATAAGTATTCTTTACCTCCCCTTGTGTCGAATCAATAAATTTGGATTTTACTTCCCTCGAAGACCGTTGCGATCCCCTATACTTGTGGGTTATCATGAACCTCCCGAAGATGGCGGCTGCAAAATCATTTGAAATAAACATCAATTTTAGGGTTTGCTTACACCAGTATGAGATGGACTATGAATTTCACATAAGGAATTCTAAATGATTTATAAAAATATAATTATTTCTGTGCTCGCCATTAATGATGAGGTATTTATGGAGATACTTTCAGGTTTAGGCATGATCAACTTATTTACTGTGGATAACTCAACAACCCTACATGTGAGATAGGTCCTTTCCACTGATGTTGTTTACATCAACTATTGAACTAAATTAGTTGCTTAACTAAAATACGCCGTATATGTACCAACAAGAACTTGTGCGTCTTCACGACGCAGTTTTTTTCCTCGCCATTGCAACACATGGACATGATTGCTATGCAACTCGATCGATTATAGAACTGGTTATGCAGCTCGATCGATTTTTGAGTAAAATTTGATTGTGATGGCATTTGTTTTATAAAAAATGATTTTTCTGCCCATAGCAACGCACATGCATTATACTTGTGGTCATATAAGTTGCTTACTCTATTTTCCAGTTTTTCCTTACAGTGGGAGGGGTTAGATTCAGGCAAACGACTACATATCTAGAACATGTGGTTTTCATGCTACTTTATTAGACTGATCTCATTGTCATTTAGTATATTACCAGTACCTTGTACAGTTTAGACTTGTCTTTTTTGAACAATACATCTATCTAGCACTAGTTGCAAACAATTTTACGTCCTTTTTTCCAGGTTGTACAGCTATATTCCCCAAATCAGTTCCTAAGTAAGTTGCACACTAAGCTAGCTCCTAGATAACTGCAAATTGCTTAGTACCACAATGTTGTTGCCCAAATATACAGTTGGTTATGTCTACTGACTTGTAATTTGTCAAGAAAATAATAATATTAATTTTCCTAGTCCCACAATGGTGTTGCCCAAATGTGCAGTTGAATTTGCCTACCTAAACTGTAATTTTCCCATGAGATAGAGTATCAAAATGATCTCGTGTGGAACTGTTATGTTTTTATCCAGAAGTACCTTACTTTTGGGTCCATTAAAACTGTCTCAAGTGACTTGCAGGTCTACCAGACCAAGATTTTGCCCCTAAACCACATCCTAGTTGCCTAACTAATGCTTTACATTTCACCCGTTGACACATTGCCAGAGTTTCTCCCCCTTTTCGAGAGAGCAAGCTTGCAAATGAAATTGATCTGCCTGACGGGGAGGGGAAAGAGAAGATGCATGTTGGGTGGTCATGGGAGGGGGCTACATGAGAAGATGCATGCTGGCTGGGTGGTCACTGATTTTTTACTTTTTGGATGGGCCGTTGGAATCAACCAACGCGCGGTCGTTTCCCCTTTGGCGGCTGCGCATGGGAGGTGAGGGCGATGCCTGCCTTTTTTGGGTTGCTGTTTGATACAGCGAACCAACGGCCGGCCGTTGACTCGGCCTATATCTTGTCTTGATTTTGTTATTGGGCTTCTAGTTTGTATGTTTGTTTGTATATATTGCTTGGGCTTTAGCATTTGGTTCAAGAAAAACGAAACACGACAAGGGTTGAACTTGCTGCTCACGAAAGATGTCAAACTGAAAAAATCAATTTGAATGGTATGATTTCTGTTAGTGCACTGATGTCAAACTGAATAAAAACACAAAAATGAACTCCAAAATTTGGGTTTTACCTTGGGGTTGAAGTTTTGAATAAGTAGTTTAGCTTCTTCTTAAGTGTTGTGCATAATGAACACAAGGTCAACTGCGGTCTATTTTCTGAAGCTAGGAATATCAGCTGCTGAAAAAGCATACATTGTAGGATTCCTCGGGCAAAAAAGCTCCATCAACTTAATTGCAAAAAAAAATCCACAATCAATGCAGCCAAAAGAGAAATGAAGCCTCAAGGGATTTGATTTACAATAATCTCATGAAACAAACTACAAACGCCAAAATAAGATTTGGGTATACTCTGTTTTCTATTTTAGAACGTTAGGAAAAATATGGTCAAAACGGTCAAAATGAATGGTTTTAACCCACCTTCATACAATGTATTTACAAAATTTCTAACCTGCAGTTAAAAACAAAAATGTAAGCACACATTTTAGGGGGGAAATATTAATACTCATTTAACTCAAACTATCAAATAATAAGCAGGTTCACAAAAAAATATTTTACTTTTGATCAAAAATTTCAGAGAACAAATCACAAAAAAGTGGTGTTGTCAAGCAAGTTTAGTTCCAGATGCAACTTATATCGTGATAAAACCATCGCAAGAAAACACTAAGTTGCACATTGTAACATCCCAACATTTTATAATATTCAAAAATCACTAAAATTTAAAACTTTTCTTTTTATTAAAAATAAAATATTAAATGCATAAGGAAACCAACTATGAAAGACTTCAAACTTATAGAAAGAGTTTAATAATTCAAATGTCACAGTTTTAACATTTTATTATCCACTGTGTTTCAAAAATCTTAAAATATAATTTGAGAAATATTCTACAAACTACAATCCATTTTATTTTAAATAAATTAGTTTCTTTATAAGTATTTGAATTAAACCACTTAGCCATATCTATTCATAAATATAAGATTATTCAAAATGGTATATAATCACTAAATGGTTTCATTCCTTTAACTAAGTTCAAAATATAGTTTGGAAATTATAAGCCTATAGTGTATAACTTTAAAACTTCATAGAATTTAAACTAATGAATTAGCCAAATAAACATTTCATTTGCTTAAATGAATTTCATCTATCTTTCAAAACATGAAATGATTAATAGATTCTAAATAAAAATAAAATTAAAATAAAGGTCTTGTCCAAAGTTGTTATGAAGTTTCAAATGCATAAAATATAATGTTGCACCAATTATTCTCAATTAAAAAGGAATACATTATCTTTTCCATTTTCATATAGTTGTGTTATATCATTAATAATTATACCAAAGCCAAAAATGAATTTAGAAATTGAAAATAAGTTTAAATAACTTAAAATTAAACATATTGAAATGTGGGTATTTTACACATTTTATTTAGCAAAAAGAAAATTTAATTAAGTTATAAATTCAAAATTGATATTAAGTATCAATTTTGTATTAAACCAACATTTCAAATTTATTAATTTTAAAAAGTTCTCAAAACATACCCACAACTGGTTTAACAGCAAGATGTTATTTTTACAAATTTTTAGAAATTGATTTGACATCATTTGGACATTTAAATCAAAAGATATGAATTAAATAAATAAAATCAGAAAAAGAAAATACTTGCTGACGTCAGCAGATCATCTCCAACCTCTGTCCGAATCTGGCGCCGAAGATCAAATCGAATCAGAGTCGATTTCCTCTCCGTTTCTTGCGGGATTTGTTGCCATAGATGCGTCCATATAAACCCCAGAACCCGCCGCCGCTTTTCCCTCTCGAAACCTAGCTCAGAACGCCCCCAGGCCGCCATGGTTGCTCGCCGGAGAAGCTCGAAGCCGCCGCCGTTTTCCTTCGTTTCCCGGCGAGGTAAATCCTCCCCGTCTCCGAGACCACGCCTATCTGCCACGCCGCGTCCGTGCGCACCTTCTGACCCCTTCCTCGCTCCTGTCCTACAGCCGAAGTGGAGGCGAGAGCACGACCCGAAGGTCACCGGCGTTTGAACCACTCCGGCCCCGTACCCTCGCTGCCCTCGCACGCAATCGACGACGCCGCCACTTCCATCTCCTCCGTCGCCGCACGCCGCGCGTCGCCGTCGTCTCCGCCGAGCAAGGGAGTCACCGGAGCGACGAATCCGTCGTCGACCGAGGCCGCGCCGTCGTCTTCCTCGTCGCCGGTAGCCACCGCGCCGCCACCTTCTGGTATGCAACGATAGCCCTTCGATCTAGATCTGACGGTGCAGATTAGATGCCGAGGACGAAGCGGTACGATCCGATCTGGACCGTCAGATCCAGATCTGACGGCCCAGATCTGCGACTTATTCACGTCAGCTAGCCACGTCAGCGCCACGTAGTGCACAGTCAGCGCCGCGTCAGCGCCAGCGTGTAAATCAGTTTTCTAATTTAATTTTAATTGGAAAATTTGCAGATTAGTCCCTGTAATTAAAATATCTATAACTTTTTAACCACAACTCCAAATTTAATAATTTTTATATATTTGGAAAGCTCTTTACATGTAGAATATTTTGGATCTGACAAAATTCAAATTTGACTTAGTATAAAATATTCAAATTCCAAATGGTGAATTTGAGTATATTTGTAATAACTTTAAATTTATAAATCCAAAAATTCCAAATAAATATGTTTTAGAAACTTTAGAATATTTGTAAATTAATGCTACTGCTAGAAAATATTTGTGAGTAATTTTTGAATGATTTCATGGTTGTGTGTTCAAATTGGAATAGTTTGACTAATTTTGAAATAACTTTTAACTGAAACATTATTTTTGATTAAATCCAATTGCAATAGATTTAATTAAATGCTCTCTGTCTATTAACACTAATTATAAAATTTTGTTATAAAAATTTAGTCATAGGAAACTTTAATCTTATAAGTATTCCTTTTATTATATTTTCCAAAATCAGAAATTAATTAAATTGCATTTATAAATTCATGCATATTTATAAAGAAACCACAAAAGTTACTTTTATGTTTCTTGTGATTTAAAAATTTCATTTCGTTCATTGCATATTTTATTCTCATAGGAAAACCCCTCTTCATTAGTTTTCTCTAAGTTAGGAATTATTTTCAAACTTAGTATTTTGGGAAAAGTGCTATACACTTAGACACTTAGTAATTTTCAACATGGAGATGGAAGACCAATGAAGGACTTAGCCAAAACCAAGACTTCAGAAGCATCTCCAAGAAGAAGAAACACTTAGAAGAAAATCAAGAAGAAGTTCATGAAGGACTTAGAAGAAAACAGACTCTGGAAGCATCCCAAAGATGTCAAGCACTTAGAAGAAAAGTGAGAAGAAGTTCAAGAAGGCCAACCCCCTTTCTATTCTCTAAGTCTTTCTCTCTGTCTTTTCTTCTCCTCTGAGACTTCATGAAGACTAAGTAAATCCAAGACCAGCCTCGAGGATACAAGAATCATCAAGTCTGAAGATTCATCAAGACTACCAAGAGCTCAATCAAGACATCATCCAGAAGAAAGTTACAAGTCTGGAGATGAAGCCTGGAGGACAACTACATCTTTCTTTCTATCTTTTCCCTCTTTCCTAATCTTGTCTTTTAGACTTAAACAAATTTTGATCATGATGTTATCATCTTGAAGTTGTTGGATCCTAACGGCATAGTGAGATGAAGCGGCCTGGAAACAAACCTTACATGTCCACGTACATGAGACCTGTTCCACAATTTAAGTGGCTGGCCGGGTGTCTGTCTCTCTCACTATAGTGAATGTCCAATTTACAAAGAGTTGATAATAAATTTTGATCATCTCGAACAAATGACTTAGTATTTTTCTAAGTATTTTGCACATCATGGCTAAGCCATTAGAGTGCTAGTTTCAAGAAGATATAACACAAAATAAGTTTATCCAACATAAGAACTTAGTCCTTAGTCATTCTTGACCCACCTATTTGCCTTGCATAAACTTAAAAGATTTCAAGGCATGAAAAAGCATTTCTAGCCTTAGGAATAGTTTGCACATCATGCATAAACATATTTTCCTTAGAAAGTTTTATAAACTTATTAATTCATCTAGTATGTGTTTGTGTGCATGGTGGAGTTGTGCTTGCTGTTGATTGTTGTATTGTTGCTTGTCTATATTGTTTAGAGTAAACGGAGAGCAAAACGTCCGTTGTTGAAAAGAGTTTGTGAACAACGACAACATTCAAAGGCAAGTGGCACACCTCATAAACTTCCTATTTTTATATGCATTACTTAGTGTATTTTTATATGCATGTGTTGCTATGCTAAACCTGTGTAGAATCCCTTATACCTGTGTCTAGGTTCCTATGCAATACTTAGTAGAATTATTGTTGCTATGCAAATGTTGTTTGGTGAAAATATAAATTCTACTAAGTTAAGAATGAAACACCTGGGTGGTAATTGTTTGCATGGGTTATGTTGAGTGGCTACTCAGGTCCATGTCTATGGTTCCTGGAGTATGTACACTTGAGAATGGCCACCCAGGAACAGAGGAATCTGAAGAACTCCGAGTGACGATTGCTTCCAGTGCAGCCATTGCCATATGGGCTCTGGCTTGATCAATTATGTTGCGTGGACTCTCTCCGGCTTGACAAGCAGATGTAGGGGGATGTTAGGGGTCAAGCCAGGTGGGAGGGAAAATGCTTCTGAAAGATCTCGTCTCATTCTCTCCTTTCCTTATCACAAATGGTGTGTAAAGGATACTTTGGGTTGAATGGGTACAATGGTGAACGTGCACAACCTCTGCAGAGTGTAAAACTAAGTACTTAGCCGTGTCCTCGGTACGGACAATTTGAGCAGCTGATCACGGACGTCAACGGAGGATTCCACCATTCCAACTTCAGAAATAAAACTTGATGGGTGAACAAGGGAAGATGAGATTTATGGTTTTCATGCCATACTCGTCGAGATTTCAAGAAAAGTGTTTTCAAAAGAGTAGGAAAAATTGGCTTTATGCAAATTAGCCTTGAACTCCACCAGCCAAATATGCATATAGGCTTTAGAGTTATTCCATAAGTGTCCACCATAGTGTCACTTGCCAGACTCCATTTTTAATGGAATCTGACCCACGTTGTTGCAATATTTTTCTTATTGCAGATTGATCAGATGACGAGTGAGATTTCGTTTAAAGGTTTCGAGTCTACAACCAACATGTTTTCGCCTGTGGCAGCATGAAAGTTATAGAGACTCACTGCTATTGTATTCCGTTGTGTACTTTGTCAATGCTAGCTTTATGCTATGCAACTTGTATTAAATATTTTGTAATTCTGGATCATCGATGTAATATAATGAATGCTTTGTTGTGATATTACATCGTAAACTGTGTGTGCAAATGAATCGATCCAGGGATTTGCACTATACACAGGTATCTGCCTTATTTAAAGTGCAGGTACGCTACAGATGGTATCAGAGCACTGTGTTGCATGTAGGTTCGAAACCCCTAGGATTGGACTGAGACCCCAAAAGTTAAATAGTTAACTAAACTAGGTTTCCAAAACTTGAGAAATTTTTGAAAATTCCTTTAATATTGTTTTACATTATTGATCTTGTCTTGCATCTTTTCCTTTCCTTTAAATTCTAATACTCTTACCTGTTCAAAATTTTAGATGGGAGAGTACACTGAGACTGCGTATGCTGGAGTTTTGTCGGGTTTCATCTTTGGGAGGCAGCTGTCTAGATTGACAAGTGTATTGAAGCTACCACCACCCTATTTCCGAGGAAGGAAGGAGGAGAACAACATACCCCATGGGATACGTTGGGAAATACGCACCATCATGACCCCGGATCCTACGATGCCAGACTTCGAGCCAGTGGACTATGTCACCTACTACCCAGAGTGGATTGAGGGAGTGAACATAGCTATGGTGGACTTAATGGCTCGTCTGTGTTACAAGTATCGATTCAAACTAGCACCAGGATCGCCCTTCCGTGCCTTTGGGAAGAGGAATGCCCATGGTCTCTCGATGGCTCACACGGGAAATCGCCTGGACCTGCCCCTCGTTAACAAGACGTTTGAAGACTTGGATTATCTCATCAACTGTCTGACCAGGAGGGTCCAACAAACTTTTGACGTCGCAAATCATGCACAAGCTGTCATACACGCAAAAACCCAAGAACTCCAGACTTCTGAAAATCTTATTGGTCAGTTGGAGGAACTCATCCATGACCTACATTTGGAGAACCTTGGCAAGGATGAGCAAATTGCCATGCTTGAGGCGCAACTCACTCCACCTCCACCACCGCCAGTAGCTGAAGAAGGAGGTGACCAAGGCACTGGAGATGTGTCTGTATCTGCAGCTACGAAGGAGGAAGGACCAGAGGAAGAAGACCCCGAAGAAGTGCCGTTTGAAGGGGCAACTGAGGAAGAAGTCACGCCTGTGGCAAATAACCACACAATAAAACGCAAGCGTAGTATTTAGGAAGGATAAGTGTAGCAATCAAAACCATGTTAGAGGGACCACCATTTATCTTATTTAGCTTATCGTATCGATTTAGTGTATTGACCTATCAAATTGTGGTATGGCAGTACTGTTGCCTTCGTATTCCTACGACTTTAGTGTGTTTCGTTTGATAAAAGAATTGTTCGATTTCTTAAAATAAGTTTGAAGTTTTCATGTATGCATTTGCTTGTGTTTGAACCTTGTTGCTTGATGTTTGTTAGATGATGTTTGTAATGGATTATCTTGATTTATGGTTGTGCATTAGGATGTTGAATTATCAACAAAACTTTCCTTTTAAGGGTGGTAGCCACCTAGATAATTTAAACCCAGTCGCTTAAAACCCAGAGATCTCAAACTATCTTTCCTTTCATCCTTCTAATCAGAAAAACCATTCACTGTCAAGTTTTCAAGTTTCCATGTCAGAAATTTCATTTCCCAAAACATCTCGAGTTATCAAAATCAATCAAACAATTGCTTTGCCTTTCTAGCCTCTCCGAATCTCGGGGACGAGATTCCTTTTAAGGGTGGTAGTCTGTAACATCCCAACATTTTATAATATTCAAAAATCACTAAAATTTAAAACTTTTCTTTTTATTAAAAATAAAATATTAAATGCATAAGGAAACCAACTATGAAAGACTTCAAACTTATAGAAAGAGTTTAATAATTCAAATGTCACAGTTTTAACATTTTATTATCCACTGTGTTTCAAAAATCTTAAAATATAATTTGAGAAATATTCTACAAACTACAATCCATTTTATTTTAAATAAATTAGTTTCTTTATAAGTATTTGAATTAAACCACTTAGCCATATCTATTCATAAATATAAGATTATTCAAAATGGTATATAATCACTAAATGGTTTCATTCCTTTAACTAAGTTCAAAATATAGTTTGGAAATTATAAGCCTATAGTGTATAACTTTAAAACTTCATAGAATTTAAACTAATGAATTAGCCAAATAAACATTTCATTTGCTTAAATGAATTTCATCTATCTTTCAAAACATGAAATGATTAATAGATTCTAAATAAAAATAAATTAAAATAAAGGTCTTGTCCAAAGTTGTTATGAAGTTTCAAATGCATAAAATATAATGTTGCACCAATTATTCTCAATTAAAAAGGAATACATTATCTTTTCCATTTTCATATAGTTGTGTTATATCATTAATAATTATACCAAAGCCAAAAATGAA
Organism: Poa annua; assembly: GCA_026929855.1. Taxonomy (NCBI): domain Eukaryota; kingdom Viridiplantae; phylum Streptophyta; class Magnoliopsida; order Poales; family Poaceae; genus Poa; species Poa annua. Next base: position 109,003,156 of record CM049426.1, read on the forward strand.
TTTAGAAATTGAAAATAAGTTTAAATAACTTAAAATTAAACATATTGAAATGTGGGTATTTTACACATTTTATTTAGCAAAAAGAAAATTTAATTAAGTTATAAATTCAAAATTGATATTAAGTATCAATTTTGTATTAAACCAACATTTCAAATTTATTAATTTTAAAAAGTTCTCAAAACATACCCACAACTGGTTTAACAGCAAGATGTTATTTTTACAAATTTTTAGAAATTGATTTGACATCATTTGGACATTTAAATCAAAAGATATGAATTAAATAAATAAAATCAGAAAAAGAAAATACTTGCTGACGTCAGCAGATCATCTCCAACCTCTGTCCGAATCTGGCGCCGAAGATCAAATCGAATCAGAGTCGATTTCCTCTCCGTTTCTTGCGGGATTTGTTGCCATAGATGCGTCCATATAAACCCCAGAACCCGCCGCCGCTTTTCCCTCTCGAAACCTAGCTCAGAACGCCCCCAGGCCGCCATGGTTGCTCGCCGGAGAAGCTCGAAGCCGCCGCCGTTTTCCTTCGTTTCCCGGCGAGGTAAATCCTCCCCGTCTCCGAGACCACGCCTATCTGCCACGCCGCGTCCGTGCGCACCTTCTGACCCCTTCCTCGCTCCTGTCCTACAGCCGAAGTGGAGGCGAGAGCACGACCCGAAGGTCACCGGCGTTTGAACCACTCCGGCCTCGTACCCTCGCTGCCCTCGCACGCAATCGACGACGCCGCCACTTCCATCTCCTCCGTCGCCGCACGCCGCGCGTCGCCGTCGTCTCCGCCGAGCAAGGGAGTCACCGGAGCGACGAATCCGTCGTCGACCGAGGCCGCGCCGTCGTCTTCCTCGTCGCCGGTAGACACCGCGCCGCCACCTTCTGGTATGCAACGATAGCCCTTCGATCTAGATATGACGGTGCAGATTAGATGCCGAGGACGAAGCGGTACGATCCGATCTGGACCGTCAGATCCAGATCTGACGGCCCAGATCTGTGACTTATTCACGTCAGCTAGCCACGTCAGCGCCACGTAGTGCACAGTCAGCGCCGCGTCAGCGCCAGCGTGTAAATCAATTTTCTAATTTAATTTTAATTGGAAAATTTGCAGATTAGTCCCTGTAATTAAAATATCTATAACTTTTTAACCACAACTCCAAATTTAATAATTTTTATATATTTGGAAAGCTCTTTACATGTAGAATATTTTGGATCTGACAAAATTCAAATTTGACTTAGTATAAAATATTCAAATTCCAAATGGTGAATTTGAGTATATTTGTAATAACTTTAAATTTATAAATCCAAAAATTCCAAATAAATATGTTTTAGAAACTTTAGAATATTTGTAAATTAATGCTACTGCTAGAAAATATTTGTGAGTAATTTTTGAATGATTTCATGGTTGTGTGTTCAAATTGGAATAGTTTGACTAATTTTGAAATAACTTTTAACTGAAACATTATTTTTGATTAAATCCAATTGCAATAGATTTAATTAAATGCTCTCTGTCTATTAACACTAATTATAAAATTTTGTTATAAAAATTTAGTCATAGGAAACTTTAATCTTATAAGTATTCCTTTTATTATATTTTCCAAAATCAGAAATTAATTAAATTGCATTTATAAATTCATGCATATTTATAAAGAAACCACAAAAGTTACTTTTATGTTTCTTGTGATTTAAAAATTTCATTTCGTTCATAGCATATTTTATTCTCATAGGAAAACCCCTCTTCATTAGTTTTCTCTAAGTTAGGAATTATTTTCAAACTTAGTATTTTGGGAAAAGTGCTATACACTTAGACACTTAGTAATTTTCAACATGGAGATGGAAGACCAATGAAGGACTTAGCCAAAACCAAGACTTCAGAAGCATCTCCAAGAAGAAGAAACACTTAGAAGAAAATCAAGAAGAAGTTCATGAAGGACTTAGAAGAAAACAGACTCTGGAAGCATCCCAAAGATGTCAAGCACTTAGAAGAAAAGTGAGAAGAAGTTTAAGAAGGCCAACCCCCTTTCTATTCTCTAAGTCTTTCTCTCTGTCTTTTCTTCTCCTCTGAGACTTCATGAAGACTAAGTAAATCCAAGACCAGCCTCGAGGATACAAGAATCATCAAGTCTGAAGATTCATCAAGACTACCAAGAGCTCAATCAAGACATCATCCAGAAGAAAGTTACAAGTCTGGAGATGAAGCCTGGAGGACAACTACATCTTTCTTTCTATCTTTTCCCTCTTTCCTAATCTTGTCTTTTAGACTTAAACAAATTTTGATCATGATGTTATCATCTTGAAGTTGTTGGATCCTAACGGCATAGTGAGATGAAGCGGCCTGGAAACAAACCTTACATGTCCACGTACATGAGACCTGCTCCACAATTTAAGTGGCTGGCCGGGTGTCTGTCTCTCTCACTATAGTGAATGTCCAATTTACAAAGAGTTGATAATAATTTTTGATCATCTCGAAAAAATGACTTAGTATTTTTCTAAGTATTTTGCACATCATGGCTAAGCCATTAGAGTGCTAGTTTCAAGAAGATATAACACAAAATAAGTTTATCCAACATAAGACCTTTGTCCTTAGTCATTCTTGACCCACCTATTTGCCTTGCATAAACTTAAAAGATTTCAAGGCATGAAAAAGCATTTCTAGCCTTAGGAATATTTTGCACATCATGCATAAACATATTTTCCTTAGAAAGTTTTATAAAACTTATTAATTCATCTAGTATGTGTTTGTGTGCATGGTGGAGTTGTGCTTGTTGTTGATTGTTGTATTGTTGCTTGTCTATATTGTTTAGAGTAAACGGAGAGCAAAACGTCCGTTGTTGAAAAGAGTTTGTGAACAACGACAACATTCAAAGGCAAGTGGCACACCTCATAAACTTCCTATTTTTATATGCATTACTTAGTGTATTTTTATATGCATGTGTTGCTATGCTAAACCTGTGTAGAATCCCTTATACCTGTGTCTAGGTTCCTATGCAATACTTAGTAGAATTATTGTTGCTATGCAAATGTTGTTTGGTGAAAATATAAATTCTACTAAGTTAAGAATGAAACACCTGGGTGGTAATTGGTTGCATGGGTTATGTTGAGTGGCTACTCAGGTCCATGTCTATGGTTCCTGGAGTATGTACACTTGAGAATGGCCACCCAGGAACAGAGGAATCTGAAGAACTCCGAGTGACGATTGCTTCCAGTGCAGCCATTGCCATATGGGCTCTGGGTTGATCAATTATGTTGCGTGGACTCTCTCCGGCTTGACAAGCAGATGTAGGGGGATGTTAGGGGTCAAGCCAGGTGGGAGGGAAAATGCTTCTGAAAGATCTCGTCTCATTCTCTCCTTTCCTTATCAAAAATGGTGTGTAAAGGATACTTTGGGTTGAATGGGTACAATGGTGAACGTGCACAACCTCTGCAGAGTGTAAAACTAAGTACTTACCCGTGGCCCCGGTACGGACCATTTGAGCAGCTGATCACGGACGTCAACGGAGGATTCCACCATTCCAACTTCAGAAATAAAACTTGATGGGTGAACAAGGGAAGATGAGATTTATGGTTTTCATGCCATACTCGTCGAGATTTCAAGAAAAGTGTTTTCAAAAGAGTAGGAAAAATTGGCTTTATGCAAATTAGGCTTGAACTCCACCAGCCAAATATGCATATAGGCTTTAGAGTTATTCCATAAGTGTCCACCATAGTGTCACTTGCCAGACTCCATTTTTAATGGAATCTGACCCACGTTGTTGCAATATTTTTCTTATTGCAGATTGATCAGATGACGAGTGAGGTTTCGTTTAAAGGTTTCGAGTCTACAACCAACATGTTTTCGCCTGTGGCAGCATGAAAGTTATAGAGACTCACTGCTATTGTATTCCGCTGTGTACTTTGTCAATGCTAGCTTTATGCTATGCAACTTGTATTAAATATTTTGTAATTCTGGATCATCGATGTAATATAATGGATGCTTTGTTGTGATATTACATCGTAAACTGTGTGTGCAAATGAATCGATCCAGGGATTTGCACTATACACAGGTATCTGCCTTATTTAAAGTGCAGGTACGCTACACACATGCCTCAGACTAGTTACACATGCAACTTAGCCACTTAGGCATGGGCTTTTTTATGCAAAAAATTTGCAAAAAATCTAAGGCAACTTGTTAATTCACTTAAAAGAAAACACACATGACAAGGCGTTCTCTAAAAGGTAATTCAGTTGCACCTGCACCTATGGAGTTCACGGTTCCTTTCGGACGAGTTGCATGTGCACCTTGGTCCCGCATGAGTTGCACATGCAACTCGGTCTCGGACGAGTTGCACACGCAATTTAGGCTCGGATGAGTTGCAAGACAGTCCGTTGTGCATGCAACCCTCTCCACAAAAAGCAAAGTCTTGTGTAGTTCTAGATGCCAAAATGTGTTGAAAAATTCTAAGAGTTACACAGGCAAATGTGTAACATCCCAATAATTTGGAATGTTTAAAATTCACTAAAATTTTAAACTTTTATTTTTGATTAAGATAAAACTATAAAAGCATAAGAAGATCAACTTTAAAAGACTTCATAGCATTTTCTAGATATTTAAAATTGAAAATATCCAACTAATCACTATTTAAAATTTTGGAGTTTAGTTTAAATTCTTATATAAAAAGTATTTCTTAAACCTAATATTATTTGGTAAAATAATTTAAATCATTTCCATCAACTTTCGAAACATAAAAAGGATTTCATGAATAATTTCAACATCAGTAATATGATAAAGGTAGAATGTTTTCCAAATGCACATATGGAGTTTTCAAATGATTTATCATATTATGAAAACAAATTTTGCACAAGTATTATTAGTTTGAAAATGAATAAATTATTTTTGCCATCTCTTTTAAAATAATTTATATTTTGTTATTTTACTATTCTACCAAAATAAAAATAAATGGTCATTAAAAATGAGTTTAAGATAACTTAATATCAAACATATATAATTGTGGCAATTTAATAAATTTTCTTTAAACCCAAATGAATTTATAAAATCCCTAAATTCAAAGTTGACCTAAATGGGCAAATTTGTATGTTGTGAATATTTCAAATATTAATTTTCAAAAGTGTTCAAAACATACCCACAGCTGGTTTAACACAAAGATAATGTTTTTACAAATCTTTAGAAATTTATTTGACTTCATTTGGAGTTTTAAATCAAAAGTTATAAAAGAAATAAAGAAAAACGGAAAAGAAATAGAAAAATATTTGTGACGTCACTGCTGATGTCATGTCGTCTTCAACCTCCGCACGCGAATCACGCCGAAACCGCCGACGATTTCTTTCCTTCGGTTCGCGCCGTGAAGAACGCGATTTATACTCCCGTCGGTCCCTACATAAAGCTCGACCCCGTCGCCACATTTTCCCCTCTCTCCTCGTGACAAATTGCGCCGTCAGGTTGAAGGAAAAGCTCGTCGGAGTCGTCGAAGCCACCATCGTTTTTCTCTGTTCCCGGAGAGGTGAGCCTCCTTCCTCCCGTGCTTTCCCCTCCTTTTACTTCACCGTCCCCGCATGAGTTTTTTTAACCCATTCCCCGACCCCCTTCTCAGCAAATCGATTTGGCCGAGCTCGCCGGACCCGCCGGAGACTTCACCGCTCCGCCCGCCTCTCCCCACTGCCCCAGGAAATGAAGGTCGACGCCGACCACCCCATCCAACTCGCCATGCCGCGGGGAACCCCCTGGAACCATTCACGCGTCCAGGGCACCACCGGAGGGGTCGCGCCGGTCACGCCCGAGACGGAGCGCCACCATCTTCTTCGTCTCTGGCCACCCCGCGCCGCCCGGTGAGCACCACCCTCTCTCTGCCCTCCGATCGTGATTCTACGGCCAGGACTAGATCGTAGAAGCGAAGGGGTACGATCAGATCTGGACCGTCAGATCTAGATCTGACGATCAGATCTCTTTGACTTATCCAGCTCAGCGCCTACGTGGACGCCATGTCAGATCCAGTCAGCGCCACGTCGGAAAATGAATTTCTGTGAATTTTCTTAATTAGATTAAATTGGCAGTTTTACAGAAACACCCTTGCTTATTAAAATTGTTATAACTTTTGATTCACACATCCAAATTAGATAAATTTTATATTTTTGGAAAGCCCTTGACATGTAGAATATTTTATATCTGTTAGAATTCAAAATTGACTTAGTTTAAATTATTCAAATTTCAAATGGATGATTTGAGTATATTTGTCATAACTTTAAATCTATAAATCAAAAAATTGCAAATAAAATTGTTTTGGAAACCTTGGAATATTTGTAATATGATGCCTCTGTTACAAAATATTTTTGAGTATTATTTTGATAATTTAATAGTTATATGTTTAATTTGAATAGTTTGAATATTTTTGACATAACTTTGATAGAAAAATCGTTTTTGAGTAAATCCAATTGCTATAAATTTAATTAAATCCCCTCTGTCTATTAACACCATTTATAAATTTTTGTTATAGGAATTTAATCACAGAAAACTTTGATCTTGTATTTACCCTTTTAATTTATTTTCCTATAAAAGAAATTAATTAAATTGCAATTATAACTTTATGCATAATTATTAAAATCACAAAAGTTGTTATGATGCTTTCTTGTGATTAAAAATTGCATTTCATGCATAGCATATTTTATTTTGTAGTTATACTTCTCATAGGAATACTTCTTCATTATTTTCTCTAAGTTAGGATTAGTTTCAACTTAGTATTTTGGTAAAGTGCTATGCACTTAGACACTTAGGATTTTTAACATGGAGCTAGAAGACCAATGAAGAACTAAGCCAAGAAAACAAGACTACAGAAGTATATTCAAGGAGTAGAAGTACTTAGAAGAAAAGCGAGAAGGAGTTCATGAAGACCAACCAGAATTTTTTTCTAAGACTTGCTTCCTCTCTCTCTATTCTCCCTTCTTTTTAGACCCCTGGATGACTAAGTTATATTCAAGACCAACCTGGAGGCTATCAACACCATCAAGTCTTCAGAGCCATCAAGTCTACAAAATTGCAATGAGGTCATCACATCAAGAAGAAAAGGAAGCAAGGAGAAGATTCTACATCTTTCTTTCTATCTTTTCCCTATTACCTAATATTGTCTTTCACTTTAGACATAAACAAACTTTTGATCATGTTATTTCCATCTTGAAGTATGTTGGATCCTAGCGGCATAGTGATATGAAGCGGCCTGGAGACTAATCTTACATGTCCACGAACATCAGACCTGTTCCACAACTTAAGTGCCTGGCCGGGTGTCTGTCTCTCTCACTATAGTGAATATCCAATTTACAAAGAGTTGTTAATAATTGTTGAACACCTTGAAGAATAGACTTAGTATTTTTATCTAATAATTTTGCACATCATGACTAAGTCATTAGAGTGCTTATTCAAGATGAATTATAAAAAAGTTATTGTATCCAACTTATGACCTCAGTCCTTAGTCATTTTTGACCAACCTATTTGCTGACACTTAACTTAGAAGATTTTCATGGCATGACATGCATCTCTAGTCAATAGAAATATTTTGCACGTCATGCATAAACATAATTTCCTTAGAAGTCTTATGAAACTTGTTTGTTCATTTTGTATTGTGTTGGTGTGTGATTGTTTATGATTGCTATGTATAGATCGAACGGAGAGCTTCGAATAACATTGAAAAGAATTTGTGAGTAAAGACATCATCCAAAGGCAAGTGGCACATTCATAAACCTCCTACTATTTTCTATATGCATTACTTAGTGTATTTTTCTATAAGAATGTGTAGGATACTATTGCTATGCAAGCCATGTTTTGATTTCCCTATTCCATTGTGTCTAGGTACCTATGTAATGACTTAGTAGAATTATTGATGCTATGCAAATTTTGTTTTGTGAAAAGTTAACTTCTACTAAGTTAAGAATGAAACACCTGGGTGGATTGGTTGAATGGTTTATGTTGAGTGGCTACTCAGGGTTCTGCTTGTGGTTGTCTTCGCCTAAGGTAGTTTCTACTATACTTAGGGCCATGAGCATGGTGGTTTTCACCTGAGAGTACACTTGTGGATAGCCATCCAGGAACAAAGGGATCTGAAGAACTCCGAGTAAAGATTGCTTCCAGTGCAGCCATTGTCAATGGGCTCTGGCTTGATCAATTAAGTTGCATGGACTCGCCCTGGCTTGAAAAGAAGATGTAGGGTGTTAGGTGGAACTGGTCAAGCCAGAGTGGGAGGGAAAATGCTTCTGAAAGATCTCGTCTCATTCTTCTCCTTTTCCTTATCACTTCAGAGTGTAAAGGATAGTTTGGGTTGAATGGCTACAATGGTGAATGTGCACAACCTCTGCAGAGTATAAAACTAAGTACTTAGCCGTGTCCCCGGTACGGACAAATTGAGCAGCTGATCACGGACGTCAACGGAGGGTTCCACCATTCCAACTTCAAAAATTAAAACTTGATGGGTGAACAAGGGTAGAATGAGACAGTGGTTTTCATGCCACGAATGTCTCGAATAGAAGAAAAATGTTTTCCAAAGAGTTAGGAAAAATTGGCTTTATGCAAAATTGCCTTGAACTCCACCAGCCAAATAAGCATATAGGTTATTAGAGTTTTTCCACTAAGTGTCCACCATAGTGTCACTTGCCAGACTCCATTTTTAATGGAATCTGACCCACGTTGTAGCAATATTTTTCTTATTGCAGATTTTTCATATGACGAGTGATGTTTCGTTTAAGAGTTTCGAGTCTGCAACCAACATGTTTTCGCCTGTGGCAACATGAATGTGATGGAGACTCACTGCTATTTTATTTCCGCTGTTTGCTCTTTCAAAGCTAGCTTTATGCTATGCAACTTGTATTGAATATCTTGTAAGTCTGGATCATCGATGTAATAAAATTGATACTTTGTTGTGATATTACATCATAAACTGTGTGTGCAAACGAATCGATCCACGGGTTTGCACGATACACAAGTACCTTGCCATATTTTAAGTGCAGGTACGCTACAGATGGTATCAGAGCACTGTGTTGCCTGTAGGTTCGAAACCCTAAGTTTGGATAGAAATAGGATAAGTATCTCTTCTTGTTTTTAGATGACCGCCCTCATTGAATCACTCAAGAAAGGACCAGTGATGACCATGACCTTGGAATGTGAGACGGAGTTTCCAAGAGCACTTAAGGATAACATGAAGAGCTTAGGTTTTGAAGGAGAAGCAGTATACAAAGGTTTTCCTTTCATGGATGAAGGCCAAGAGTACTGGTGGGTGCAAGTCCATCTATATAGGAGCAAAGAAGATGACCACAAGACTGAGGGTGACTGCATGTTCACCAACCCAATATTTCACACATCATTCTTTGATTTAGCAAGAAATGCAGCATGGAGAGCCATCGAGTACCTTGCAGAAAGACTTCGTTTTAAACTTCACAACACCCAGAAGTATCTTGAAGAACTCAAGGATGTTGAGGAAGAACTCGAGACACTCAAGAAAAAGATAGATTAAACCACTTATCCATTAGAATAACAAGATCCGATAATGTATTGACCTATCAAATTGTGGTATGGCAGTACTGTCACTTTTGTATTTCCATGACGTTGGTGTATTTCGCTCGATAAACGATTAGTTCGATTTCTCAAAAGAAGTTTGAAAATTTTCACGTATGTGTTTGCTTGTGTTTGAACCTTGTTGCTAGATGTTTGTTAGATGTTGTTTGTAATGAATTGTTTTAAACTTCATGTATCAGTTAGAATGTTTGAGTACCAACAAAACTCTTCTTTTAAGGGTGGTATCCACCCAGATAATTCAAACCCAATTGCCTAAACCTGGAGATCCAAGCCTATTTTTCTTTCTATTATCCCCAATCAGCAGAATCATTTTCTGCTTGTTTGCAGTTTCTGTGTCAACAACTGGATTACTCCCCCTCCCGAGCTATCAGAATCTTTCCAAGCATTTGCTTTGTCTTTCTAGCCTGTCCGAATCTCGAGGACGAGATTCCTTTAAAGGGTGGTAGTCTGTAACATCCCAATATTTTGGGATGTTTAAAAATCACTAAAAATTTAAACTTTTATTTTTGATAAAGATAAAACTATAAAAGCATAAGAAAAACAACTTTAAAAGACTTCATAGCATTTTCTAGATATTTAAAATAAAAAATATCCAACTAATCACTATTTAAAATTTTGGAGTTTAGTTTAAATTCTTTTATACAAAGTATTTCTTAAACCTAATATTATATTTGAAGGAGATATGCCCTAGAGGCAATTAATAAAGTGTATTATTTATCATATCTCGTTTGTTCATAATAGGTTTTTGTGTCATGCTAGAACCGTATTAAGCGGAAACATTAATACGGGTGTGATACGTAAACAACCAGGTCCCTAGTAGCCTCTACTAAGACTAGTTTTGTTGCGCGACTGATGATAGAGGTTTACCGGTCATGGGGCATGGCGTCGGTCGGCAATGGGAGTCATATCGTTGGAGAACGATGTGATGGACATACCCAGATTTAGAGGACGTAGTCGTTACACCTTTGACCGTGAGATCAACTCTTATTGTTATTCCTGGAAGATACTTTGATCGCACCAAACGTCGTATCTTATATAGTATGACAATAACGGTGATACTTTTGGATATCGGAAAGGAGTAGTTGAGACGAGGGGTCAAGAGCGGGATTTGCCAGTCCACATAGCAGGATAGATACTCTCGGGCCCACTCGGTGAGACCATGTCTAATGAGCTTGCAAGCATGTGACTAGGTCACGGAGACATGAGATCATGGACGAGTAGAAGATAGCGTTGTCGGTAACGAGGTCGAGATTAGGTATGGAGATATCTATGGAACGAAACTCGGACATGCTAAGTATCGCTATGGCAAAAGGTTTAAGACTTTGCGTTCAGATTTGATAGATGAAAGTCATTCGTTATATCACAGGGATTAATTCATGGGGTCCAGGCCTACGAGTTAGTCGTTGATCATAGAGGAGTCTTGGTCATACCTGTTATTATATTGAACCGCTAGGGTAACACACTTAAGGGGTTTCGACAAGACAACCGGAAAAGGAAAGAGATCACCGGGAGCGTCCCGGGAGGGGTCCGATGGAGATCGGGCAGCGCCGAAAGAGTTTTCAGAGCTAGGAACAATTATATATATTATGTTTGATAATAATTAGTGTAATTAATATGCAAATATGATTTTATATATTTATTTTCGAATTTATTTAGGCTGATTTCCCTAAATGGGCCTTCTGGTCGAAAGAAGGCCCAAGAGGGGGAAAATCCCCAAGGGGATTCAGTGGGGGCTTGGGTGGCCGAACCAGGAGGGCCAAGAGGCCCACCAGGGAGCCGACGCACCATGGCTGGCCGCACCAGGCATGTGGGGATAGTCCCACATTGCTTGGTGAGGAGGTTGGCTCCCCCGTGGGAGCCTATATAAGAAGGGGCACCCCTGTCCTTTTAATTCACCAATTAATTCCCAATTTCTCTCTCGATCTCGTGATTCCCTTGTCGGAGTCGCATCGAGCAGAGGAGGGGGATCTCTTCCACCATAGCCCGATGCCGCGCTGCTGGTGTTCTGATCCAAGTCTTCCGCTGCTCATCGTGGACTGGAGCTTCGGAGGCCGTCGTCTCCACCGTACGTGTGTGACGCCCTGCGAGGTGCTGCGTTAGCGGTACTCGGAGGTCTGCTTCCTCTACACGACCTTGAGGTCGGCTTCGTCGGTCTTCATCGACAACGTTTGTGCGGGAACGTAATCCCCGCTTTCGGTCTACAAGGGTACGTATTCCGATCTCCGTTTGTACTACTATATCTGCATAGAATAGATCATGGCATGCTTTTAGGATATCGTTGGTAGGAAATTTATTGTTTTCTACACATGATCCCCTTCAGTGGTATCAGAGCCGATCTATCGTAGATATAGTTGTACGCTGTTAGAACCCGTGTTGTGCACGGGGGCACCGTTCCTGTTATTTGCTACCCTCTAGCGTGCACTTGTGTCTTCCAGCGGCATTGAGTTGATGAAGCGGCCCGGACCGACTTTACGCGTACGCTTACGCGAGACTGGTTCCACTACTGACATACGGCTTGTACCGTATATGTAGATAGCGGGTGTTAGTTTCTCTCTCTTTAGTTGGTCTTCGCATTTTCAATGGAGGGCCCGAAAGGGATGCTTAAATATGCAATTATTGGATCGTTGTTGTGGTCATAAGGTTCGTAGGTATGAAGCGGTTCTATTTACGAAAGCCCCAAGCCACGTAAAATATGCAAAAGATAAAGTAGAAGCGTCTAACTTTATTTTGCAGGGGCTATGTGATATGGTCAAGGTAGGTTTATTAAATTTTTTATAAACTGCGGGCGCCAAGAAGACCATGGCGCAATGGACTATATCACATTCCATTACATTTGATTTTTTGTGTGCATCTTGTATTGTTTGATTGTATATATAGTATATATTAGTTACACGGCGGTAGCTATATAAGGTGATCCCTTCAAAATACCACTAGTGTTCTCCCTCCAACGCGCACCACCAAGAAAGTTCTACGTTATGAGGCAGGCCGTGATGATAGGGTGTCAGACATCTCGTCGTTAGCATACAGTGGGTGTAAGCCATGTTGCACAAGCGTCAGCGTGGAGGTCTTTGGTGGCGAGCCTAGCATATTCAGAAATATGGCCTCGGAACAGGAAGACCGAAAGATCGAGCACGAGTCACAAAATTGGTGTGGCGGACTTTTGTCTACTCTTGAAGTTGTGCCGCCGGCTCTGATGATGAGGGGTGGTGCAATGGATGGGGGTTGTGTAATCGCTTAAACGACCAGGAGGGATGTTCGTTTGAGTGGGAGTTATGTTAGTTATTTTCTAAAATACTATAACTCAAAATTATTATGAACATAGTCTTATGTTGTTTCAAATTCCATTGTAGATGTCTCGCCCCTCGTTTAACCTAGGTCTGTTCCTTGAGAAAGAAAAGCTTAAGACCAATGGGTCAAACTTCATGGCCTGGTTCCGCAACCTGAGGATCCTCCTCACTCCCCATAGGGTGGCCTACGTCATTGAGGCCGCCTTAGGTGACCCTCCCGCAGATGATGCCTCTGAGGATGAGAAGAAGGTCTTTAAGACCAGATCGGAGGACTCTGTCGTGGTATCGGCATAATTGATAGGAGACGGGCGTCCTCTAGCCTACGTATGGATTGTGGGGAAGAAGGTTGGTGTCGTCAAGGACGGGATTGAACACGGCGAGTTTACCCAGCTTCGGATCCCACAGCGGTGGCGAGATCCTACGTGCTGCCATAATTCACTATGAGGCAATAGCCGTGAACAGGTTACAATGGGTATGATGCCTATTGAAGTGTCTCAACTTGGATGAGCTTGGTTGAGCTTGCCCCTAAAGGCCTCCCGGTGGCCGGCTTATATAGGCGGCCAGACCCCGGGTTACAAGGTAAGTACTTGGCCGGCAAGTAAACAGAGTCCTTGTTGTAGTCGGCTTTGGTTGCCGCCTTCCATCTTGGGCTTGGTGGCTTTATGGGCTTCAGTCTGCTGCCTTCCTTGGACCGTCCGCCTTCTTCCTTGTACGTCAGCTATCTGGGCCGCCCGGCAGGCATCAGCCTTACCACCCTTGGGCCACCCTGGACTAGCCGGGTTGATCCATGTTAGAGATACCCCTTGTCGTGGTGGTGTCACGACAGATGCCATAGGATGGCTAATGTGTGGGGTCGATGGACGTTGGTGGATCCGGGGAGGGATAGCGAGCTGAAGAGCTCACACGGGGAGGATCCCGGTAAAACCGAGATCTCCCAGGAACAAGAAATAAGAACAAGGTACGGTGGGGGAGATCTAACAAACACAAACAAATGCACGAAGGCACATAACACACACACGATATATCCAGGTTCAGGGCCCTCGTGAGGAGGTAACACCCCTACTCCTGCCTTTCCTCTCTATATAGTTGTGTTACAAGAGCTACAACTTGCTGCTAGATCTCTCAAAGGGAGGAGTACAAAGAACTAGATGAACTCAAGGTGAGAAGGAGTGAATGCTCTAAGAGTAAATGAGACTATAGCTTTGGCTCTGAAGTTGGTTTTTCCCTCTCAGGAGCAGTTATGGCACCTTTTATAAAGCTCCGGCCAGGGGGGCCGGAAACCCTAAATTGGCTTGGCCCCACCGGACAGGCCTAGCCGGCATGCCGTCACCGGCTAGTGAGACCTAGTCGCCGGGCTATCCGGTGTAGCCCCTTCGTCATCATCTTGACAAGGACGGCAGGCGCCGTCCTGCACCATCATTGTCCCCCTGTCAGAGACAAGACATGTCTTTGCCCATCCCGGGTAGCCTTTTCCGGATTGCCGGGCTAGGTACGCCAGGTCTTGTCGTACCACGATCGTACCGGCTGACGCGCTCCCGTGTCAGGCGGGAGGTGACCATGCTTCCGTGTCAGGCGGAATGGTACTTCCCCCCGCAATAGACGGGAAAGCCTGCTACGGACCGTTGACGGCCTACCGGAAGCCATCACGCCGGCTACCTCCTCGCTTGCCACTGTGAGCCTCTTCTGCATAAGATCAAGACCGAGACATATATTCCGGTTAGTACCCACCCGGACAACCTATCCGATAAAACCGAGTACACCTCCTTCCGAGAGTCTCCTCGGATCCCGAGACTCGGGACCCTTTCCGGATACGTCCGAGCTCGTCTCAGGATGAGTATCTCTAGGCCTAGCCTCCCGAAGATGTCTTAGCCTATCAGCAAAGACATCTTCGAGAAGCTAGTTCTTAGAGGAACCACCCGCTCATGCTTGTGCTGCGATTGTGAGGGCCGGGGGTGTCTATTTATAGCTGCGAGGCCTGACCCTTGCGCCTGCCAGGAGGCACTTTGTCCTCTACCATCGCTCAAGGGTCAAGCTGCCCTTACAGTACAGCAGGAGGTGTCCCATGCTCTCGCCAAAGGTCAGGTACTGTTAGCACCTTACTGAATTATACCGGGATCTGCCCCTACCCGGGGGGCAGCCCCCCGACACTAGTCCCCGAAGCTGGTGCTGCACAGCGACCTCGGACGATGTGCGGGATCAGCTTTAAACAACAACTATCTTCCGAGAACACATGACACCAGCCTTTCCTTATCTGCCGAAGTCGGTTCTTCCCGAGATATTCTTACCGAGATTATTTTTACCGGGAGGTGAAGCCTGCAACCGGATAACACAGCCTCAGTGAATCTCGACCGTTGGCTTCCTGATGAACTTGAGACTGTGCGATGGGGCCCACCCGACGTCTCGTCTGAGCACAGATGCACTCGAGTGCTCCTGCGCGAGCACGCTGTCGCTTGGGTTCCCGTGCCGGGAGCCGCAGCCGATCCGGAGTCCAACCGTTGGGGCCGTGTGGCCCTTGGTGTGGCCGGATCGGACGCTCCGGATAGCGCCGCGTGGCTTGCTGCACAAACTAGATCCCACCCACGATCGTGGGGATCGTGGGCGGGAAAATTGGAAACCGCTCCGGACTCCCCCCCCCCCCCCCCCCCATAAATAGGGGACCGGAGCGGTCTCCTCTCCTTCTTCCTCTTCCTTGCTTCTCCATCATTGTCCCGAGCACATCACCGCCACTGCGCTCGTCACCCGAACGTCGTCGTCCTCGCCGTGCGCCGGAGCTCGAACATCGCCGACCCTCTCGCACGCCACCGATCTCCTCTTTCACCGGTGAGTCTCTCTCTCCGTCTCGATGATTTTCCTCGGTAGAGCAACCGCCCGACCCCGGCCGTGCCGCAACACAAGTGCGGTTGAGCCGCCGCCGGTGAGCACAACTTGGGCGGCGCGCACGAGGCGCACGGCGGTGATGTACCGTCGCGGTAGGACGCAGATCATTTACTTGCATTGCGCCTCGCCCGAGTCTAGCGCGAGCCTTTTTTCCTCCCTTTTGCTTTGATTATTTAGCATACGGTAGATCTTGTTTCCTAGGAACCCGGTAGTGTTTAACAGTTTGTGCTCCGGCATCCTAGTTTCCGGTAGACTAACTCCGACTAACCGCCGCTGCGCCTGCAGACAAGCCCGAATACACCTGCAGTCTTCTCCGACATGGGTGAAGAAAGTATCCGGGGATGCTGGGATGGCTCCGAAACCAAACAATGGGATCTGGACTGGCTGTATCGGACTCACCGGATTCCTCCAGAAGTCGAGAGCCGTCTCCCGGAGGGCGAGGTTGAGCCGGAACCCCAACCTGGGGAATACGTTGTATTCCTTACGCATTTCGAGCGTGGGTTTGGGCTTCCGGCTAGCCCCTTCTTCCGCGACTTCCTCGACACCTACAGCCTCCAACCACATCACCTCCCAGCTAACGCCATAATGATGCTCTCGGTCTTCACCACGTATGCGGAAGCATACCTCGGCGTGTGGCCCTTTTCTGGATCTTTGGGCCAAGTATTTTATCCTACGCCGCCAAGTCATCCCCAACCCGGATCAGAAGGAGAAAGACTTGGTCGACTGCGGAGCGGCCACCATCATCCCTCGCGCTGATTCCGGGTTCCCCATAGTCAAGGGACTAGAATCCTGCCGGAAGTGGCAGCGCAGTTTCTTCTACGTGAAGAACCGGGAGCACTCGGGAGATGGTGTAACATCCCAAATTTCTCAAAAATTTAAAACTTTGCATTCATGCATCATATAAGTAGGGCATTGAAATCATAAGGAGTAAATTGAATTTTAATTATAAGGTTAAATAAAATTGTTTTCATTAAAGAGGTCTATTTGAGCTCCTTATACAAATATGTATTTTATTATTTTATTTATTTAGAAAAATGATATCAAAAAGTTATAAATTAAATTAGCTATTCAAAACATATTTTTATGAATTTTTCTGAAAAGTTTTTAATTAGTTTTAAAATCAAATTTGAATTGAGTGTTTGAAATCAGAAAATGTTTTGTTAAAAAAAAGGGAGAGAAGAACGGCCCGACCCAATTTGGGCCGAAGCCCACTTCGTTTCCTCCCGTGCGCGCAGCGCAGGCGCAGCACAGAGGCCCAACAGCAGCCCATCTCTTCCCCCCTCAGTCGCTGACAGCCCGGCCCCACTCGTCATCTTCCCCAGTCGTGAAGAACACAAACTCAACGAACCCTAGTCTGTTATGGATCAAAATCCGGTGGCAAATCGCGATTTAATCGCTCCCCTCCGTCCCCTTATAAACTCCCCCCTCTGCCGCCTCCTCCCGAACCCCAAAACCCTAGAAGATAGCCTCCAGGCCGCTCAGAAACTGTCCGCCGCCGTCCGCCATTGCCGCCGCAAAAATCTTCAATCTCCGGTGAGTGTAGAGCCCGTCGAGTCCTCCCGCGTCTCTCTTCCGACTCCCAGCTAGCGCGCGCACGTCCTTGACATCTTCCCTGTTGTTCTTCTGCTCCAGATCGTCGCGTCCGTGATCGACCGAAGCAAACCGCCGCTGTTTCCATCTCCGGCGAGCCTTAGGAGGAGAAGGGAAGCCCGCCGAAGACCCTTGTCGCGCCAACATCTCCGTCTCGACCTCCTCTTTGTAGCGGTACGTGCCGTTCTTGCCCGCACGTCGTAGATCGCCGGAAACGACTATGCCGACGATGGCGCCACCGCCGGATGAGGCCATCGGAGACTACTCCGGCGGCCGCGTCACTCACTATAGATCCGAGCGGTCCGATTTAGATCGGACAGGCACGATTCAAATTCCTTTACCGTTTCGTCCCGCAAATCTGGAGCGTCCGATGTAAGTAGATAGGACGGCCCCCGCGTCGATCCGCGGCGAACCGGTATCGCCCAATCGGAGCGCGCCGCGTGGCAAGTTATTTTCTATTTCGGCAGGAAAATAGTTTTAAAAACAGAAAACAACACAAACTTACAAAAATCATAACTTTTGATCTGTTCATCCAAATTTGATGAATTTTATATCCACGTGAAGCTCTGCTCGTGTAGTTTAGTATGGTTTCATTAGTTTATCCTTTTAGTGTATATTAAATTGCGGAATTTAATTGTTTAGCTTTCGGATGATTAAATCCATAATTTAATTAATAAAATTTCTTTCCAAATAAATCCAATTGTTTTAGAGATTTATTAATGCCCTCTGTCCAGAGAGTGCAACCTGAGATTTATTTGAAACTTCTCATAATATAATTAAGGAAATTGGTTTTAGAACTTAAAACTACTATTATGCTCAATATTTTAAATGATTAAAATAAAATAGTATAATATGGATCATGGTAATTCATGCATGAATAACAGAGAATTTAAAATAGTAATTAATTGGTCTTGTTAAGTTCATTGCATATTAAGCATGCATACATATTTTTGTATTGATATTTTAAGTGTTATGCTTGTGTGTTTATTTAGTTTATTGTTTGTCTCTAGATTGTGAAGAGGAGGAAGGTCCTTGTGATTGCTATTCTTGTTGTGCGTGTTCCTCTTGTTATCAAGGCAAGTGACATTCATAATCTATCCTATGTTTTTCTATATGCATTATTAGTAGATTTTGAGTAGTATGCATGATAGGGAAATTTTGATACTATCTTATAATGCTAAGTTAGTTCACACTTTGAAAATATCCTAGTAGTGTGTAGCCATCCCTTCCCATGCAGCCACCAAAAGTTTTATTAGATGCTTAGCTATGCTATAAAGAAGTTTACTTATCATGTTATAGAATTATTGCTAAGTGTTAAAACCTTGAATGCACTTCTGGGTGGAATTGGTTGTTTGGTTTATGTTGAGTGGCTTTTGGGACCATGCTTGTGGTTGTCTTTGCCTAGGATGAATTTCTATTCTACCTAGGGCCATGAGTATGGTGGTTGTCACCCAGAAGCGCACTTGTGGACGGCCACCCAGGAACAAAGAGATTTCTAAGTCCCTCCAAGTTTAGAAGCTTCCCGTGCAGCCTTCTGACAATGGGCTCTGTCTAGAACTACTAAGTTGTGAGAGTGCAACCTGTCAGCTTGACAAGCAGATGTAGAGTTGATAGGTGGAACGGGTCTTGCTAGTATGGTTGCATTCTTCTTCTGAAAGTTCTTGTCTCAATTCTCTCCTTTCCATAATACACTCCGCGTGTATAGGATTTCTCGGACAAATTGAGTCTTAAGGTGAAAGTGCACAACCTCTGCAGAGTCGACAAACTGAGTACTCAGCCGTGTCCCCGGTGATGGACAACTTCGAGCAACTGGACAAGGATGGACGGAAGAATCTCAACATGGTTTTCGTAAAATTTGACTAAGGAAAGAATTATTGGTGCACTTGGGCTTCATCCCTTGGTGCCAAATCTTTGAGATACAAAAGTGTTTTACAAAAGATTGGAGAAAACTGGCTTTCTGCAAAATAGCCTACAAACTCCACCAAGCCAAATATGCATATAGAATTAGACTTGTCATATTTTATCTAGTCACTTGCCAATACTTCATTGTATTGACCTCCTACGGGGGCTGCATATTCAAATGTGCAGGTAATTCTGATGAGGAGTAAGTTTGGACTCGAATTCTACACCCAACATGTCTGCTTGTGGCGTATGCTAGAAGAGGAGGCCCATTGCTTTTATTTTCGTTGTGAACTCTGAACATTTTAGCTAGTCTTCATGACTATGCACCTTGTAATAAAGCTATACTTGGCTATTTTTGGATCTCGATGTAGTATTTTGATACTTATGCAATGATACTATATATTTTGTACTGTGGTGCTGGCAGTGATCCAGGGACTAGCACATAACACAGGTGTTCCATCTTTAATTAAAAGATGGGGCGCTACAGATGGTCCGGGATCCTCGAATCCGGATTTCATAAATCTGCCGGAGTTTGTCCATGGCCCTCCTCGCAAGTTCACCCTCTGGAAAAGACTCCCGGATAACGAAGAGGTCGATTGCATGCATGACGTGCTCCAGGCGCTGAACAAGAAAATGACCGGCGACGATCTCCTTCGCTGCTTCATTATTCGGCGCGCCTGCCCTCTGCAAAACCGAGTGCACAAGATGTGCCATATGGACGGGAGCTACGACCCCACTAGGACCAGTATATTCGGGTTAGACCACGCTGCGGTCGTCCGACGCGTTCGAGCCATTGCTCGGACGAAGATGAGGGATGATTACACCTGCGGTGTCATTGGGGGATCCCGGAATAAACCGTTAAAACAGGTGCTCCTGTCTGTCTTTCGCGCATTTGCCCACGTTCATGCGTTTACTTGGAAATCATGTGATGACCTATTTGCGCAGTTATTCGAGCGGCAGGCCGAGGAGGACGCAGTCCACGCCAACGGGAACTTCGTGCCGAACCTCCCGGTGCCGGATAAGATGCCGAGAAAGGACCCCGATGGCGAGGACCATCTCGCCATTCCTCTGCTCAAGGTTGCAGCTCCGGGTAACCTTTCAACCTCAGAGACAGTTTCTATTTCTTCGGATGATGAGGATGAGATTGACTGCCAGATTCTGGATGTTATTGACGCTCTCCCTCTCAATTGGACCTCAGCAGTGGTTCTGAAGCCGACTGCCGGAACCAAACGCGCCGAGAGCCGGAAGCGCGCGGCTTCCGACACCGAGGCCGTCGACAACTCCGGCAACCCCCCCCAAGAGGAGCAAACCGAATAAACAAACGGCTCTGAAGCCTCGCCGGCAAAGGGGCCCTCCCCTTGTGGACTCCGGGTACATTTTCCTTGCCTTATGCTACATGACTTTGCCTTCTCCATAAATTATTACTGAGATATTTTGTTTCAGGGACGCACTCGACCTCCCGTCGCCTGCCATTCCTCCTCCTCCCGGCACTCGGACTCCCAACCCGGCTCGGGCTTCGCCTTCTCCTCCTCGCCGCTCTACTCGAGGAAGCGCAGCTGCCGCCTCCGGCGCCGCCCCGGCATCCGTTGTGACTCCGGATGCTTGTCCGGTGACCGACGAGATCCCGGCGCAAGCCATGACGACCTCGGGAGATATTCTCCTTCCGGAAAGTCCACGCCGGGTGCCCGGGCTTGAAGCGGAGATCTTGAGCCCTTCTCGGCGGTCCGTGCCCAGCTGTCCCTCCCGGCAAGCTTCGGACAAGACTGCCCCGGAGAAACGGCCCGCAGCCTCCTCCCGGCCAGCTGATCCACCTGCCGGGAAGTCGCGCCCCAAGGTTGCTGGGCAGAAAACGACTTCTGCCAAGCCTGCCGATGCCCCGACATCCCCGGTCCAGGACTTGGTGCTGCGCAAGGGTACGTTTTCATCGTTACCACCGCCTCCTGCCGAGATCCCTACTGCTGCCTTGCGGATGCTGCGAGCAACTGTTAGCTCCTTTGTGCCTTCAGGGTCCCGGGATCTTGCTGCTACCCCGTGCTCCCGGCGGCTCCGGCATACAGTTTGTTGACGAATACAACCAGGCCTGGCTTGCCGCCGACGCCTCCGAGACCGCGGGAGACTTGCACGCTGCAGGCCCAAGCCGCAACGCCCAAGCTCTGCACGCTCTTCAGGTGGCCGCGCTGGATGTAAATCGGGTAACCGAGGTAAGCTTGTTTTATTTCTTTCAAAAAATACTTGTTCCTTCCACCACCACTAGTCCCCGAGATTGGTGCTTAGTGCTCTAGATTCCACCGAATAGTAGATCACTAGGTTCCAATCTTAGAGAAAAATCTAGGACTCGGATAACGAGTCCCCGAGATCCTCCCAACCGGGTAGCTTGCTTCAAAATTCGCTTCACAACCACTAGTCCCCGAGATTGGTGCTTAGTGCTCTAGATTCCACCGAATAGCAGATCACTAGGTTCCAATCTTAGAGAAAAATTCAGGACTCGGATAACGAGTCCCCGAGATCCTCCCAACCGGGTAACTTGTTATGTGTTAGGGATCCCGGATTCTCCCGATTTCTTTACATTCTTCCCCGGCTGATTCCTCCTTCTTTGTCTTGTTTTTAGGAGTGCAGCAAGAAACGCTGCAGCATCTTCAACCGAGTTCTTGCTGAGCTCGGTCAGTCCAAGAAATCCGAAGGACGCCTCCGGGAGGAGCGCGACGCCGCGCGCAAGGTCTCGGTTGACCAGAAGACCGCACTTGCCACCGCGCAAGCCGAGATCGCGCGGCTCAACGGCGAGCTCGAAAAGGTCAAGGCTGCTGCGACCGACATGAAGACGCGCTTCATCGAGGCGAGCAAGAAGCAGAAAGAAACCTTGGACCAGTCCGAGGAGCGTGCGCATAATGCCGAGACCGAGCTGGCTCTCCTCCGGTCACGGTCCGATACTTGGCTCTCTGAGCTCACTGTATTGAACCGGGATCTGAACAGTAAGTGGACCGACATCCCTCTTCTCTTGCTGCTTCCTTTCTTTGTTGTTGCTCTTCTTATGATCTAACTGTTTGATAGTTCTTCTTTTTAAAGGGGAATTTGAGCACTCCCGGGAGGCTGCTGTTCTCGCCGTTGCTGCTGCCCGAGAGAAGCGCGCCGGGAAGGGCCCTGTCTCGGACGCCTGGGACATCGAGGATCACCTCACCGCCCTCAAGGCCCGGATAGTGCCCCTTCGGTCTATTGGGACGAGCTGCTTAGCGCTGCGGTCCACGTCCACGGCGCACTGTGGCCGAGCATCCGCGGGACGCTCTCAATTCCCGAGCTCGCGGGCGCACTGCGGTGTGCCGGGAGGCGCATTCACGCGTGGAAACGTTCCGGTGCACGAGCTGGTGCCGACCAGGTCTTGACCCAAGTACTTAGCTGGTACGAGGGTCTTGACCTGGAGGTGAATCAGCGCCTGCGGACGACTTCGGCGTGGTTGAGTGATCCGGCCAAGATTCAGCGGCGACAGGAAGTGGCGCACCGGATCGCCTCGTGGTCCAGCATCCGTGCCTTCACCGCGAGCGTCCTTCCTTCCGACTCGGAATCCGATTACGAGGATGACGAAGAAACCGGCGCGACCGGCGACGCGGAAGACGATGCCCCGGAAGAAGATGATGCTGCCTCCGGAGCCGCGCCCGAGAGCGAGGTTCCCCGGGACGCAACGACTTCGCCGAGACCCGAGGCCCCCGAGGTCGAGGTGCGTCCCGACGCCCCGAGTAGTGCTGCCGGAACCGAAGCCGAAGCCGCTCCTGCTGCGTCTCCCGAGAGAGCTGCTCCCGCTGATGCCACCGAGACTGCTGCCCCTGCTGAAGCTACTCCCAACGCTGCTCCTCCTGCTGGTGTCTCGGTCGAGAAGCCGACATCTCCTATCGCTTAAAACACTTAAGAGTAGATTCGTCAAATCCCCGGGATGCCGGGTGCAATATGTAATATACACTTATACTATTTTCTCTTTGTACTGAACTATTTACTCGAGTAACTTATGTCAATTTATTCTGTTTTGAGTTCCCGACTTGCCTTTCATGTCTACCGTACTTAGGTAATTTCTGCTCTTGTCTACCATTTCGGCGTTCGACAGTCGAGTCACAAAACTCCACATACGGCATACATTACTTAGAACAATTCGAGTTCCGTCTAACCGAATTCCCGGCATAAAAAACAACTAAGTTAGTAAAAAACAGGTATGCCGGATAAGTTCCTGCTCCGAGTCCCCGAGACCATTTTCGTGTTTCCCACCTTCCCTCTCTTTGCTCTTGACTACCATTACGGCGTGCGTCAGTCGAGTCACAAGATGATTTCACATGACATACATTACTTTGACTTTGAGAATCAAACTCGGAACTTTCCCGGCATACAAAAATAAAAAATAAAAATAGAGAACAGTTATCCGGCAGTCCCCGGGTCCCTTCCCGAGATGCCGGTGAAAAACAGTAAATGATCTTGACAAAAAATAACAACAAGACATGCACATAACCAGGCAGTCCCCGGGTTCCTCCCGGGGTGCCTTACTTTCATTAATATTGAAAATTGAGATACAACATACACTGAGCCCTTTATGTGTAAAAGGGGCGAAGTAGAGCTACATTCCATGGACGCTTGGTTTCCTCCCCGGATTTGTCCATTACACCTTTCCTAGCCTCCTGTGCATCTACAAGGTAATAAGAATCATTGTGCAATGCTCTGCTTATCACAAAAGGTCCCTCCCATGGAGGTGATAACTTATGCATTCCGGCCGTGCGTTGGATGAGCCTCAGCACCAGATCCCCCTCTCGGAACACCCTCGGGTGTACTTTCCGGCTATGATAGCGACGGAGATTCTGTTGATAAATTGCAGACCGAGATAGTGCCAATTCTTTTGCCTCTTCGAGTAAATCTATATCATCTTCCCGGGCCTCCTTTGCCTCGGTCTCGGTGAACATTGTCACTCTCGGGGAGTCATACTGTATGTCGGTCGGGAGTACTGACTCAGCACCGTATACCATGAAGAATGGCGTGTAGCCGGTAGATCTATTCGGTGTAGTCCGGAGACCCCATAACACCGCCGGTAAGTCCTCTATCCAGCATTCCGGAGTTCTCAACAACGGTTCGATCAAACGAGCTTTGATACCGGCTAAGACCAAGGCATTTGCTCTCTCGACTTGCCCATTTGCTTCCGGGTGTGCGACTGATGCTACATCCAGCCGGATTCCCTTCTCAGCACAAACTCGAGCGAATTCCCCCACAACAAAGTTGGTGCCATTATCCGTGATAATGCTGTGCGGGTATCCATATCTCAAGATGATGTCTTTCAGGAATTGCACAGCGGTGTGTCCATCGCACTTCCGGATTGGCTTGACCTCTATCCACTTGGTGAACTTGTCCACCATCACCAGTATATGTGTCATATTGCCTCTCGCCGGCTTGAACTGACCGACCATATCCAAACACCACACTGCGAATGGCCAAGTGATGGGGATTGTTTTCAGTGCTGACGCCGGCATGTGTATCCGGTGAGCAAATCTCTGGCATCCTCCACACTTCCGAACAATATCTTCTGCTTGCTGTAATGCAGTGGGCCAGTAGAACCCATGCCGGAACACCTTTGCCACCAGGGCCCGGGATGATGCATGATGTCCACACTCCCCCTGATGTATTTCCACCAGCATCTCTTGTCCTTCTGCCGGTTCCACACACCTCTGGAGTACCTCAGTAACACTCCTCTTGTATAGCTCTTGATTGATGACAGTGTATGCTTTTGATCTTCGCATTATCTGCCGGGCTTCCACTTCATTCTCCGGGAGGGTTCCTTCCAAGATATAAGCCATAATGGGTTGTGCCCATTCCGGAACAGGTCTAACCGGGAACATGGGAGCGTCTATGTCCATTGGCTCTGCCGACATCACCTCTATCATCATCTTCCTTTGCCTCTCTGAGCACTGGGACGCAGTCCCCGGGTTCGATGTTATGCTCCCGACATCTACTTCCATGGGTACTGCATCTGAACCAGGCTCCTTGGGGATGAAGATAGAATCCGACTCGGGTGATGGTTGAATAGATGGTTTCCTCAAATGCTCCAAGGCTATCCCGGGTGGGATGGCATCCCGAGATGACCCTAGCTTGGACAAGACATCTGCTGCTTCGTTCTCTCCTCTGGGTATATGCTTGAACTCGCATCCTTCAAAAAATCCGGATATTTTCTGCACATGAAACCTGTATAAGGCCATGTTTGCATCGAGGGCATCCCAATTCCCCGACACCTGTTGCACTACGAGGTCGGAGTCACCGAAACACTCTATCCGGCGGATGCCGATCTCCTTGGCGACGTTCAGTCCATGAACCAAGGCCTCATACTCTGCGACATTTTTGGATGCCCGAAAATGAATTTGCAGCACATACTTCAGTACATCTTGTTTTGGGGAAGTGAGGACCACTCCTGCACCCAGTCCGATCTTAGCCTTTGAGCCATCGAAATGCATCCTCCAGAAATTGTAATCCGGCATCGGAGGTTCATACTGCATCTCGGCCCAGTCCACCAAAAAGTTCGGCAGCGCCTGCGACTTGATGGCATCTCGTCTCTCATATGCCGGAGCGCATGGAGACAACTGGATGGCCCATTTGGCTACCCGGCCGCTAGCGTCCTTGCAACCGATGATCTCGGCGAGAGGAGCTTCGCATACCACTGTGATCGGGTGTTCCTGAAAGTAGTTCTTGAGCTTTGTCACTGCCATGTACACCCCATACGTCATCTTCTGGTAGTGCGGGTAGTTTTGCTTGGACTCCGAGATCACCTCACTGAGGTAATACACCGGCCTCTGTATCAGCTTGCCCATTTCTTCTCTTTCTACAACCATTGCTACACTGACTACTCGGTTGGTTGCGGCAATATACAACAGCATAGGTTCCTTGGGTAATGGGGATGCCAGCACAGGTGCTGTTGAGAGCATTCTCTTCAAATCGTTGAACGCCGCGTCAGCCTGCGGGGTCCAAACAAATGTTTTGCTCTTCTTCATCAGCTGGTACAGAGGCAAGGCCTTCTCCCCAAGTCGGCTCACAAATCGACTTAGGGATGCAAGACACCCGGTAAACTTCTGCACGTCCTTGAGACGCACGGGCAATTTCATGCTCTCAATAGCACGAATCTTACCCGGATTGACTTCAATCCCCCGGCTTGAGATGAGGAAACCGAGTAACTTCCCTGCGGGTACACCAAATGTGCACTTATCCGGATTCAACTTCATCCGGAATCTTCTTAAGTTCTTAAATGTTTCCCTCAGATCACCTATTAGTGAGGCTTTTTCTTTTGTTTTTATGACTATGTCATCGACATAGACCTCGGCATTTTGGCCTATTTGGTCATGCAAACATTTCTGCATGCATCTCTGGTATGTAGCACCAGCATTCCTCAAACCAAAAGTCATGACACGATAGCAATAAGCCCCATAAGGGGTAATGAAAGCAGTTTTCAATTGATCATCCGGGTTCAAAGGTATCTGGTGAAAACCAGAATAAGCATCTAAAAAAGTTAAAAGCTCACTCCCGGCAGTGGAATCTATCACTTGATCTATCCGGGGCAATGGAAAGGGATCCTTCGGGCAGGCTTTGTTGAGGTTGGTGAAGTCGATGCACATGCGCCACACCTTAAGCAGGAGGGGATCATCTTTCTTCTTCTCCACCAGGACCGGATTCGATATCCAATCCGGGTGCAGCACCTCCATTATGAATCCAGCGGCCAGCAGTATAGCCAGATGCTCCATGACCGCGGCTCTTCTTTCATCCGAGAGACGCCTAGTCGGTTGCTTCACCGGCTTCGCATCCGGTCTAACAAATAGAGAGTGCTCAGCCAACTCCCTCGGGACGCCTTGCAGATCGTCACTCGACCACGCAAAAGCATCCCGATTCTCACGGAGGAAGTCGACGAGCTCGCCTTCCTATTTGCTGTCCAAGTTGCTGCCGATTTTAACTTGGCGCTCCGGGTTGGTGGGATCCACACACACCTTCTTGGTCTCCTTGGGGGGCTGAAATGACGCACCCTGCTCCGGGTTCACCATCCCGGGCATTCCGAGTTGGGAGGTCTTGGCCATTGCCACCACCTGCTGGATCCTCTTCTTCTCTTCCGCGATCACCAGAGACTCAGCCAAGCACGACCCCGCCGAGGCACACTCCATGGAGCGCTTGTGGTCTCCCGAGACGGTGATTACACCGTTAGGTCCCGGCATCTTCATCTTGAGGTAGCCCACGTGAGTCGAGATCATGAACTTGGCGAGGGCCGGTCTGCCGATCAGTGCGTGATACGGGCTCTCGAGGTCCACGACCTCGAACTCCAAGCTCTCGGTTCGGCAGTTCTCCCGAGTTCCGAATAGCACCTCAACCCAGATTTTTCCCATGGGCGAGCAAGAGACTCCGGGCACAATGCCGTGGAAGGTGGTTTCTGTAGGCAGCAGGGTGTTCATGGATACTCCCAGCTTCAGCATCGTGTCCTTGTACATGATGTTTATGGCACTGCCATTGTCAATCAGAACCCGGCTGAAGCGGACGTTGAGGTTGGGTCCGACAAAGGTTGGGTCCACCACCAAGGCATACGCTCCCGGCTTAGGCATAACTCGGGGGTGATCCTTCCGGCTCCAGGTGATCTCCATCTCGGACCAGTGCAAAAATTTGGGCACCGCCGGGATCACAGCATTCACCTCCAGTGCACGTTGCCGCACACTCTTTCGGTCAGTGGGTTCGGTCACGAAGACCACATAGCTCTGATGTGCCTCCCGGTAGTTACTTTGCTGCTGTCCGCCTTGGTTACCGTTGTCGTTCCGGGTGTGCACCACATTCACCGGGCGAGGTGGGGGTCCTCTTGGAGGAGGGGGAAGTCGAACAGCGTTGGCCCCAGATGTCGGAGGAGGGGGTCTCGGGATATTGGGCCGAGATGCCGGAGCACCCTTCCGAATAGCTCCCGAGTTGCCTTCCTACAACATGCGCTGATACCAACTGCACTGCCGAGTAGAGTGATTTGCGGGCTTGTTGGCCTCCAGAGTATGGTAGCAGCAGGGCTTGTTCAGCATCTCTTCATATGTCAGGGGCTTCTTTTGCTCCACCTAGGTCTTTTGCACCTCCTGACTCTGACCCCAAGCCGGGCCACTTGTCTTTTGACGCTGGTTGTTGCCGGCATCCTCCTGCTCCCGGGTTACTGCTGCGACGTGCTGTGCGGCATGGTGGTACTCGGGCTGATTCCTCTTGTGGCCGAACTCCTGGCGATCATGGCTCCTGCTCGTTCCCGAACGCAGAGGTCCCGCATTCCTCCTGTTGGAGTCACCGACATCCACCAGGGGTTGCATGGGATCTCCAAGCGTATAGGTATCGGCGATGCGCATGGTCTCTGCCAAGGTCGTGGGCATCTTTCTTTGCAACTTCTGCCACAGCATAGAGCCATGCCGGCATCCTTGTGCAAACCAGGAGATGGCTTGTGCCTCTACCACCCCTTCGCACGAGTTGCGAATATTGCTCCACCGGGTAAGGTATTCCCGGTCGGTCTCGTTGCTCCTTTGCCTACAGATGGCGAGCTGTTGAGGCCTGTTGGGCCTTTTGTACGTGCTGGTGAAGTTACTGATGAATGCTTACTCAAAGTCTAACCAGCAGTCTATGCTGCCAGTTCTCAAGTTGTTCAACCAGATCCGGGCTGGTCCTTCCAACATCTGCGGCACATAACGTACCGCCCATCGTCTGTTTCCACCGGCTATGCTTACTGCAGTTACATAGTCGGTTAGCCAGTCCTCCGGCTTCTTGCTGCCGTCATAGGTCTTGGCACCCCTGTTGAGCTGAAAGTTCCGAACAGGTGGTTCCCGCATGATCCGAGGTCCGAAGCATGCAGGTCCCGGAGGTCCTTGTTCTTCCACCAATTCGGATTGGTGAATCCGGTCGAGCCGGAATCTGGCGTCTGCCGGGTTCAGCTGCCTGGTTCCTATCCGAGATCCCAAAGGGTTCTCGTCCGGCTGATACCCGAGCTGCTGCAGCCTCGAGTTGCCATCATTGAGCCTGTCTTGTACAGGGATCACGGCCTGCTGGGGAACAGAGGCGACCTCCCTCTGTGGGTTTCCCTGAACGTGCGGAGGAATCCGGGGTGGATTACCACGGCCAACCGGGTTATTGTTTCCCACACCCAGGTTTCCATCCCCACGGGTACTTCCCGCCTGCCCCGAGATACGCTGCCCGGCTTGCCCGGCTTGCTGGATACCGGCGAAGGCCGGGTCATAGGTCTGTATCTGCTTGTTCTTCCCGGAACCTCGACTTCGGCTCCGGCTCTTGCTCTTGCTTCTGCTCGGATGTGGGGAAGAGGCCTCCCCGTCCGACCTCTGGCTATTGGGTCTGGCTGAGTGCACTTGGGACCCTGCCCCGGGGTTCTTCTTCTTGAAGGCCTGATTCTGACGGTTGGCCTCAATCACCAACTCGTTTACCCGCTCCTGCTGCTTGCGCAGGGCCTCACCGGATAACCCTACCAACTCGGCCATGGCGGCTTCGGCGGCCCTAAGAGTTTTCGCCGGTGAGCTATACACCGGCTTCCCTGCTGAAATCCGACTTCCTGTGTGACTGGTGGTGGCTCCACCAGCCAGCTCCTCATTCACCATTCTTCCTTTCTTGGGCAGATCCGCAATGCGCTTGTCCCGGGAGTCTATCTTAAGGAATCCGTGAGCTGCATTGTACTCCCGGAGGCTAGCATTGAGCTCGCGACGGATCTCGGCGATCTCCTGCGCTTCGGCGAGTAGCAACCTTCGCTGCTCCTCCAATTCAGCTGAAGTGGCCTGGGTATCCGCTTCGGCAGCCACTGGTACAGTCAACTTGGCCACCAGTCCCGAGAGGAGATCCAGGCGGCGCCGCGCGTGGGACGGCTGCGGATCGCCATCTCGGGCCGCAGGTCTTTCCTGCGGGGGTTTGGCCAAACGGGGGTGGCCGTCGGTTTCGCCGTCAGCGTCCTGGTACTCCTCCTCGGTTGCCCCGACCATCATCACTGCGACGGAACTCGGGGGGCGACCGGCACGCAGACCCCGAGCAGCGCAGAGCATGGGAGGGTCCTCAGCTTCCAGGACCACGTCCGGGTAGCTACAGACAACCTCTGTGGCGACGTAGGTGGTGAAACCATCAAAGTCAATGAGACATCCGTTCACCGGAAACGGTCTGTTCCGGAAGCAGCCTGCGTTGTCGCAGACGAAGTCCATCTCCTCTAGCCTCACGACCAGGCCAGAGAGAACCCGAACCTCGAAGTGAACAGGGGAGCCCGTCCGGATGTGTACACCAGCCAACGCCTCTGTCTGCCCCACGGTGGGCGCCAACTGTCGTGGTGGTGTTACGGCAGATGCCATAGGATGGCTAATGTGTGGGGCCGATGGACGTTGGTGGATCCGGGGAGGGATAGCGAGCTGAAGAGCTCACACGGGGAGGATCCCGGTAAAACCGAGATCTCCCAGGAACAAGAAATAAGAACAAGGTACGGTGGGGGAGATCTAACAAACACAAACAAATGCACGAAGGCACATAACACACACACGATATATCCAGGTTCAGGGCCCTCGTGAGGAGGTAACACCCCTACTCCTGCCTTTCCTCTCTATATAGTTGTGTTACAAGAGCTACAACTTGCTGCTAGATCTCTCAAAGGGAGGAGTACAAAGAACTAGATGAACTCAAGGTGAGAAGGAGTGAATGCTCTAAGAGTAAATGAGACTATAGCTTTGGCTCTGAAGTTGGTTTTTCCCTCTCAGGAGCAGTTATGGCGCCTTTTATAGAGCTCCGGCCAGGGGGGCCGGAAACCCTAAATTGGCTTGGCCCCACCGGACAGGCCTAGCCAGCATGCCGTCACCGGCTAGTGCGACCTAGTCGCCGGGCTATCCGGTGTAGCCCCTTCGTCATCATCTTGACAAGGACGGCAGGCGCCGTCCTGCACCATCATTGTCCCCCTGTCAGAGACAAGACATGTCTTTGCCCATCCCGGGTAGCCTTTTCCGGATTGCCGGGCTAGGTACGCCAGGTCTTGTCGTACCACGATCGTACCGGCTGACGCGCTCCCGTGTCAGGCGGGAGGTGACCATGCTTCCGTGTCAGGCGGAATGGTACTTCCCCCCGCAATAGACGGGAAAGCCTGCTACGGACCGTTGACGGCCTACCGGAAGCCGTCACGCTGGCTACCTCCTCGCTTGCCACTGTGAGCCTCTTCTGCATAAGATCAAGACCGAGACATATATTCCGGTTAGTACCCACCCGGACAACCTATCCGGTAAAACCGAGTACACCTCCTTCCGGGAGTCTCCTCGGATCCCGAGACTCGGGACCCTTTCCGGATACGTCCGAGCTCGTCTCAGGATGAGTATCTCTAGGCCGAGCCTCCCGAAGATGTCTTAGCCTATCAGCAAAGACATCTTCGAGAAGCTAGTTCTTAGAGGAACCACCCGCTCATGCTTGTGCTACGATTGTGAGGGCCGGGGGTGTCTATTTATAGCTGCGAGGCCTGACCCTTGCGCCTGCCAGGAGGCACTTTGTCCTCTACCAGCGCTCAAGGGTCAAGCTGCCCTTACAGTACAGCAGGAGGTGTCCCATGCTCTCGCCAAAGGTCAGGTACTGTTAGCACCTTACTGAATTATACCGGGATCTGCCCCTACCCGGGGGCAGCCCTCCGACACCCCTACTTGGTATATCCCCAACATTAGCCCCCAGAAAGGTTGAAGTTCTCCAGGCGCCGGCTTCTTCGTCTTCTTGATCTTCATTTTTGAACGTTGGCGGCTGCAGGGCTTGAACCATTCTGAATAAAAATGGGGGACACGTGCCGGCTCGATCACCAGCGCGCGGCCGCCTTTAACCTACATGGGAAAGACAGCTGGCTTAACTTGTTGGATGACTTCTTGGAGAAGCCTTACCCTTACTAACAGGTCAAACTAATGTCTGGTAGATGACGTCATTTGGTCCACGATAGTTTGAACTCAAATGTAACGAAACCATGCATTGTCGGCCATACCAAGGAGGCGGCCTTTAGCCACGGAGGCAACCATGTCGCTGACGACAATGGCAGTTGTGCCATGAAGGCGGTTATGTCGTTGACGACAAGACAATCATGCCACGGAGGCGACTATGCCGCAAACGATAAGTCGGTCCTACCATGGAGGTGACCGTGTCGCTGACGACAAGACGGTCATGCCACCATTGCGGCCTTCTTGTTGACAATAGGGCTGCATATCGTGCAGCCCCCAAGTATCGAACGAGGGCAAATATCGATGTCGAGCCCCCGCGTGTCGGAGTTTTTCTTAATCCGCCTATCTCCAGCCCCCAAGCGTTGATTCGATGTACTCGGAAGTCGTCTCGACGCTTGGAAGAACATGTGGCGTTGTAAGTCGATGATTGCAGTCCCCGAGGCTCGTGCCGGCTTAACTGAAAGACGGCTTGAGACATGATGAAAATGCTGCGGTTGCAGCCCCCAGGTGTTAAGTATCCTGCATAGTAGACATAGCTGCATTAAGATGTACTTTTAATGAAAGCTGAATAATTTTAAGGCCTGAGCCGGTCGATTTTAACAAGCACTTATGGGTTGAAAATTTTATGTGGCCCGCCTTAATATTTATCTGGTTTCTGTGTTTAACTTTTCATATGTTAGCAGAACCGCAGCCGGAAACTTTAGCTGAGACAACCAGGGCTAGTACCAAATAGTTTAGAATCAGAGACAAATTAAAGCCAGCATGTTGGTGCTAATGACATACTACTAGGTAATCCGCACATGAACAATCAGATAACGATATTAGGCGGTGCAAACTGATTGCTTAATTTGGCCCGGAGGCGGCAAGTATCTAAAAGTTTGAACCATGCAGCGCAGAGCAAATATCAGGTAACTTTGATACTAAGAGGGATATGATCAAATGAAAAGACAAAAGATGGCACGATCTCAAAGCATAATGAGCAAACCACGGACTTTTATTTCATGACCATACATATAATTAAATTAAGTGTATATAAACTTAGCTTATTTGACGTTGATGTCGAGGAGGCGGGCGTGGCGGAAGACGCCAGCCCCAGAATGTAGGCGGCATATATCGTAATTTGCTCTTCGGAAATCGATCCAGCAGATTGACTAGTTTTTCCTTCTTCGAGACCTCAATCACGTGGTAGCATAGCTCTAGTCGGATTAGACTTCTAGTCATATCGGACGTGCTTCCATAACTCGCGTACGTGAATCTCTTTGTAATGATCGAGCAAAATAGAAACGAGCTAGCTTTCCTTCTCAAGCCGGAACGGATCCGTCTTCTTGTATGCGCCTCGGAAGATCGACTCCCGTCTTGCACGAGAATTGTCGCCGCCTTAGCTGGCCACATATGGATCACAATCGATTAGATGGAGCAAGCGACCATGACAATTCTTCATATCGATCTGTCTAGATCAGATCTTTGTACGAACCAGCAGAACGGATCAGCCAGCTGAACCGATCTGACTGACGATATAAGATGTTTGATCGAGCCGGCCTGCCGGGGCAGAGTACACGGCTAGATGCTTTTACGACGTTCGATCATGCCGGCCTGCCGGAGCAGAGTACACGGCTAGATGCGTTACGACGTTCGATCATGCCGGTCTGCCGGAGCAGAGTACGCGGCTAGATGCATTACGACGTTTGATCCTGCCGGCATGCCGGAGCAGAGTACACGGCATGCGATCTGGTCGCAGTAGATTAAGATGGCGATCGGAATCGTCGGCTGCGGACAGCCAATATTGTTCCCGCCAGGAACATGACGCCAGGAACCTTATGCCCCACGGTGGGCGCCTTTGTCCAGAGTGGCATGCTCTACGCCATGGAAGCCGACCTGCAGAAGCGCTTCGAGAAGATGAGCGCCTTCGAGATTATTTCTGATCTGAAGACTGTCTTCGCGCCGCAGACTAAGGCTGAGAGATATGAGGCTTCTGAGCTTTTCTTCTCGGCCAAAATGGAAGAGCATAGCAGTGTGAGCGAGCATGTAGTCAAGATGTCTGGCTACGTTCGACGCCTGAATGCTCTGGAATGCAAGATTCCCGATAAGCTGGCGATTGACAGGGTGTTGCAATCGTTGCCCCCTAGCTACAAAGGCTTCGTCATGAACTACAACATGCAGGGCATGGCTAAGTCCCTGGGTGAAGTGTTCGTGATGCTCAAGACTGCTGAGGTAGAGATTAAGAAGGAGCACACGCTGTTGATGGTCAACAAGGCCGTTGATTCAAGAAATCCGGTGGCAAGGGAAAGCAGAGCTGGAAGTCCAGGAGGGAAGGCAAGATGAGTGCCAAGCCCAAGACTAACAGATCTGGTCCCAGAGCTAGCGTAGAGTGCTTCTACTGCAAGGGGAAGGGTCACTGGAAGTGCAACTGCCCCAAGTACCTGAAGGATAGGAAGTCTGGCAAGACGGTCGACAAAGAGCAATATAGATGTGTACCTTACATCCGCCCGGAGCAACACGTGGGTATTTGATACTGGTTCTGTTGCTCATATATGTAACTCTCAGGAGGAGTTACGGAATAGACGGCGGCTGGCGAAGGATGAGGTGACGATGTGTCGGCAACGGATCGAGAGTCGACGTGGTGGCTGTCGGCACGCTCCCTCTGCATCCACCATCGGGATTAGTTTTGGTTTTAAATAAGTGTTATTTTGTGCCATCCTTGAGTGTAAACATTATAAGTGGGACTTGCCTGTTACAAGACGGTTATTAATTTAAATCAGTGTCAAGCAACTACGCTATTTATATGAATGATATCTTTTATGTTGATGCTCCCGAGAATAACGGTTTATTCTTGTTGAATCTCGATCGTAGTACACACATCCATAACATAGAAGCCAAACGGATTAAGTGTAGTGATGATACCGTCATGTATTTGTGGCATTGCCGTCTTGGTCATATTGGTGTAAAGTGCATGAAGCAACTCCAGTCCGATGGACTTTTGGACTCGTTGGATTTCGGATCCCTCGATACATGCGAACCATGCCTTATGGGTAAAATGACCAAGACACCGTTCAAAGGTTTCGTTGAACGGGCGTCGGATTTGTTGGGGATCATACGTACAGATGTGTGTGGACCGATGAGCGTTTCGGCACGCAATGGTTATCGTTACTTCGTCACCTTCACTGATGACTTGAGTAGATACGGTTATATCTATTTGATGAAACACAAGTCTGAAACTTTTGAAAAGTTCAAAGAATTCCAAAGTGAAGTTGAGAATCAGCTTAATAGGAAAATCAAGCACCTCCGATCCGATCGCGGTGGCGAGTACTTGAGTTTTGAGTTTGGCACACATCTGAAGAGTTGTGGCATAGTACCCCAACTTACGCCAGCCGGAACACCACAGCGTAACGTCGTGTCCGAGCGACGTAATCGTACTCTACTGGATAGTGTTCGATCTATGATGTCTCTTACCGATTTGCCAGTGTCCTTCTGGGGTTATGTGTTAGAAACAACAACATTCATTTTAAATAGGGCTCCGTCCAAATCCGTTGAAATGACACCGTATGAATTATGGTATGGCCAAAAGCCTAAGTTATAGTTTCTGAAGGTCTGGGGTTGTGAGGCGTACGTTAAGAAACTACAGCCCGACAAACTCGAACCAAAGTCGGAGAAAGTCGTCTTTGTAGGATATCCGCGGGAAACCGTTGGGTACACCTTCTACAACAAAGCTGAGGGCAAACCTTTTGTCATGAAGACCGGTACCTTTCTAGAGAAGGAGTTTCTCGCGAAAGGAGTAAGTGGGAGGAAGGTAGACCTCGATGAGATCGTTGATCCTGAACTCGAGATTCCGAGTGGCGCAACGGAAGCAATTCCGAAAACGTCCTCTGTGGAAGGAGTGGGAGAAACTGTCGAGGAAGGCATTCTACCCCGTAGGTCTGGTAGATCTCGGATCGCACCAGAATGGTATGGCAACATGGTTTGCACCGTCATGTTGGTTGAACAAGACAAACCTACGAACTACAAGGAGGCGATGTCGAGTCTAGAGTCCGAGAAATGGCTTGAAGCAATGAAATCCGAAATAGGATCCATGTATGATAACAAAGTGTGTACTTTGATGGATATTCCCGAAGGGCGCAAGGCCGTCGAGAACAAATGGATCTTTAAGAAGAAGACTGATGATGATGGTAATGTGACCGTCTATAAAGCTCGGCTTGTCGCAAAGGGTTTCCGACAAGTTCATGGAATTGACTACGATGAAACTTTTTCACCGGTAGCGATGCTTAAGTCTATTCGGATTTTGTTAGCAGTAGCTGCCTATTATGATTATGAAATCTGGCAGATGGACGTCAAAACAGCCTTCCTAAATGGAAACATTGAGGAAGAGTTGTACATGGTACAACCGGAAGGTTTTGTCGATACAGGGAATGCTAACAAGGTATGCAAGGTTCAGCGATCCATCTATGGATTGAAGCAGGCATCTCGGAGCTGGAATCTTCGCTTTGCTGAGGTAATCAAAGGTTTTGGATTTATCCAAAATTTGGAAGAGACCTGCATTTACAAGAAAATGAGTGGGAGCTCGGTTGTGTTCTTAGCACTGTATGTAGACGACATATTGCTGATTGGGAATGATGTGGAACTTCTGAATAGCGTGAAGGAATATTTAAACAGTAAATTTTCCATGAAGGACTTAGGAGAAGTTGCATATGTCTTAGGCATAAAATTCTATCGTGATAGATCAAGGCGCCTATTAGCACTGTCTCAGAGTACTTATCTTGATAAAATACTGAAGCGTTTCGGTATGGAGAAGGCAAAGAAGGGTTCTCTGCCGGTTATCAAGAATAAGATATTGCGGAAGGCAGGTAACGGAACTGGATAAGGCCGATATGACTAAACATCCTTATGCTTCAGCCATAGTATCGATCATGTATGCAATGTTGAGTACTAGACCGGATGTGTCATTAGCTCTAAGTTTGACAAGCCGGTTCCAGAGTAATCCTGGAATGCCGCATTGGATAGCTGTTAAGAGCATTCTTAAGTATCTCAATAAGACAAAGGAAATGTTCCTTGTGTATGGTGGCTGCGATGAAGAACTTGGCGTAACGGGTTACGTAGATGCAAGTTTTTGCTCAGACCCCGATGACTCTAAGTCACAGACAGGTTATATGTTCAAGGTGAATGGAGGTGCCGTGTGCTGGAGAAGTGGGAAGCAACCCATAGTCGCACAATCTACTATGGAGTCGGAGTATATTGCTGCTTGCGAAGCCGCGAATGAAGCTGTGTGGCTGAGGAAGTTCGTCATCGAACTTGGAGTGTTCCCGAGCGTGCAAGAGCCCGTGATCCTCTTCTGCGACAATACGGGTGCCATTGCGAACGCCAAGGTGCCAAGGTCTCACTCCACCGCCAAACACATTCTCCGACGTTTCCATGTGATACGTCAGTACGTACAAGGAGGCGATGTGAAGATTTGCAAAGTGCATACGGATCTGAATGTGGCAGATCCGCTGACGAAGCCTCTCCCGCTTGATAAGCATGAAAAGCACCAGTTAGCTATGGGTGTTAGGCTTTTACCAAGTTGTAATCTAGATTAATTTGTACTCTAATGCAAGTGGGAGACTGAAGGAGATATGTCCTAGAGGCAATTAATAAAGTGTATTCTTTATCATATCTCGTTTGTTCATAATAGGTTTTTGTGTCATGCTAGAACCGTATTAAGCGGAAACATTAATACGGGTGTGATACGTAAACAACCAGGTCCCTAGTAGCCTCTACTAAGACTAGTTTCGTTGCGCGATTGATGATCGAGGTTTCCCGGTCATGGGGCATGGCGCCGGTCGGCAATGGGAGTCATATCGTTGGAGAACGATGTGATGGACATACCCAGATTTAGAGGACGTAGTCGTTACGCCTTTGACCGTGAGATCAACTCTTATTGTTATTCCTGGAAGTTACTTTGATCGCACCAAACGTCGTATCTTATATAGTATGACAATAACGGTGATACTTTTGGGTATCGGAAAGGAGTAGTTGAGACGAGGGGTCAAGAGCGGGATTTGCCAGTCCGCACAGCAGGATAGATACTCTCGGGCCCACTCGGTGAGATCATGTCTAATGAGCTTGCAAGCATGTGACTAGGTCACGGAGACATGAGATCATGGACGAGTAGAAGATAGCGTTCTCGGTAACGAGGTCGAGATTAGGTATGGAGATATCTATGGAACGACACTCGTACATGCTAAGTATCGCTATGGAAAAAGGTTTAAGACTTTGCGTTCAGGTTTGATAGATGAAAGTCATTTGTTATATCATAGGGATTCATTCATGGGGTCCAGGCCTACGAGTTAGTCGTTGATCATAGAGGAGTCTTGGTCATACCTGTTATTATATGAACCGCTAGGGTAACACACTTAAGGGGTTTCGACAAGACAACCGGAAAAGGAAAGAGATCACCGGGAGTGTCCCGGGAGGGGTCCGATGGAGATCGGGCAGCGCCGAAAGAGTTTTCGGAGCTAGGAAAAATTATATATATTATGTTTGATATTAATTAGTGTAATTAATATGCAAATATGATTTTATAGATTTATTTTCGAATTTATTTAGGCTGATTTCCCTAAATGGGCCTTCTGGTCGAAAGTAGGCCCAAGAGGGGGAAAATCCCCAAGGGGATTTGGTGGGGAGTGGCCGCACCAGGCATGTGGGGATAGTCCCACATTGCCTGGTGAGGTGGTTGGCTCCCCCCTGGGAGCCTATATAAGAAGGGGCACCCCTGGCCTTTTAATTCACCAATTAATTCCCAGTTTCTCTCTCGATCTCGTGATTCCCTTGTCGGAGTCACGCCGAGCAGAGGAGGGGGATCTCTTCCACCATAGCCCGCTGTCGCGCTGCTGGTGTTCCGGTCCAAGTCTTCCGCTGCTCGTCCTGGACTGGAGATTCGGAGGTCGTCGTCTCCACCGTACGTGTGTGACGCCCTGCGAGGTGCTGCGTTAGCGGTACTCGGTGGTCTGTTTCCTCTACACGACCTTGAGGTCGGCTTCGTCGGTCTTCATCGACAACGTTTGTGCGGGAACGTAATCCCCGCTTTCGGTTTACAAGGGTACGTATTCCGATCTCCGTTCGTACTACTATATCTGCATAGAATCTTGGCATGCTTTTAGGATATCGTTGTTAGGAGAAAAAAAATCTGCACACGATCCCCTTCAATATTTTGGTAAATTAATTTAAATCATTTCCATCAACTTTGCAAAACATAAAAAGGATTTCATGAATAATTTCAACATGAGAAATATGATAAAGGTATAATGTTTTCCAAATGCACATATGGAGTTTTCAAATGATTTATCATATTATGAAAACAAATTTTGCACAAGTATTATTACTTTGAAAAAGAATAAATTATTTTTCCCTTCTCTTTTAAATAATTTATATTTTGTTATTTTACTATTCTACCAAAATAAAAATAAATGGTCATTAAAAATGAGTTTAAGATAACTTAATATCAAACATATAATTGTGGTAATTTCATAAATTTTATTTAAACCCAAATGAATTTATAAAATCCCTAAATTCAAAGTTGACCTAAATGGGCAAATTTGTATGTTATGAATATTTCAAATATTAATTTTCAAAATTGTTCAAAACATGCCCATAGCTGGTTTAACACAAAGATAATGTTTTTACCAATTTTTAGAAATTTATTTGACTTTATTTGGATTTTTAAATCAAAACTTATAAAAGAAAAAAAGAAAAAAAAAAGAAATAGAAAAATACCACGGCGAATCCGCCGGCGATTTCTTTCCTTCGGTTCGCGCCGTGAAGACCGTGATTTATACTCCCGTCGGTCCCTATATAAAGCTCGACCCCGCCGCCACATTTTCCCCTCTCTCCTTGTGACAAATTGTGCCGCCAGGTTGAAGGAAAAGCTCGTCGGAGTCGTCGAAGCCGCCGTCGTTTTTCTCTGTTCCCGGAGAGGTGAGCCTCCTTCCTCCCATGCTTTCCCCTCCTTTTTCTTCACCGTCCCCGCATGAGTTTTTTTTAACCCATTCCCCGACCCCCTTCAAAGCAAATCAGCGGGCCAAGCTCTCCGGACCCACCGGAAACTTCACCGCTCCGCCTGCCTCTCCCCACTGCTCCAGGAAACGAAGGTCGACGCCGACCACCCCATCCAACTCGCCGTGCCGGGGCGAACCCCCTGGAACCATTCCCGCGTCCGGGGCACCACCGGAGGAGCCGCGCCGGTCACGCACGAGACGCAGCGCTGTCGTCTTCTTCGTCTCCG
This sequence comes from Poa annua, assembly GCA_026929855.1. Taxonomy (NCBI): domain Eukaryota; kingdom Viridiplantae; phylum Streptophyta; class Magnoliopsida; order Poales; family Poaceae; genus Poa; species Poa annua. Next base: position 109,043,545 of record CM049426.1, read on the forward strand.
GCCACCCCGCGCCGCCCGGTGAGCACCACCCTCTCTCTGCCCTCCGATCGTGATTCTACGGCCAGGACTAGATCGTAGAAGCGAAGGGGTACGATCAGATCTGGACCGTCAGATTTAGATCTGACTATCAGATCTCTTTGACTTATCCAGCTCAGCGCCTACGTGGACGCCACGTCAGATCCAGTCAGCGCCACGTCGGAAAATGAATTTCTGCAAATTTTCTTAAATAGATTAAATTGGCTGTTTTACAAAAACACCCCTCTTATTAAAATTGTTATAACTTTTGATTCACACATCCAAATTAAATAAATTTTATATTTTTTAAAGGCCCTTAACATGTAGAATAATTTAGATCTGTAAGAATTCAAATTTTATTTAGTTTAAATTATTCAAATTTTAAATGGATGATTTGAGTATATTTGTCATAACTTTAAATCTATAAATCCAAAAATTGCAAATAAAATTGTTTTGGAAACCTTGGAATAGTTGTAATATGATGCCTCTGTTATAAAATATTTTTGAGTATTATTTTGATGATTTAATAATTATATGTTTAATTTGAATAGTTTGAATATTTTTGACATAACTTTGATAGAAATTTTATTTTTTGAGTAAATACAATTGCTATAAATTTAATTAAATCCCCTCTATATATGAACACCATTTATAAAATTTTGTTATAAAAATTTAATCACAGAAAACTTTGATCTTGTATTTACCCATTTATTTTATTTTCCTATAATAGAAATTAATTAAATTTCAATTATAACTTTATGCATAATTATAAAAATCACAAAAGTTGTTATGATGCTTTCTTGTGATTAAAAATTGCATTTCATGCATAGCATATTTTATTTTGTAGTTATACTTCTCATAGGAAAACTTCTTCATTATTTTCTCTAAGTTAGGATTATTTCAACTTAGTATTTAGGTAAAGTGCTATGCACTTATACACTTAGGATTTTCAACATGGTGCTAGAAGGCCAATGAAGGACTTAGCCAAAACAAGACTTTAGAAGTATCTTCAAGGAGTAGAAGCACTTAGAAGAAAATCAAGAAGAAGTTCATGAAGACCAACCTACAATATTTTCTAAGTCTTGCTTCCTCTCTCTCTCTATTCTCCCTTCCTCTCTTAGACCCCTGGATGACTAAGTTCTATTCAAGACCAACCTGGAGGCTATCAACACCATCAAGGCTTCAGAGCCATCAAGTCTACAAAATTGCAATGAAGTCATCACATCAAGAAGAAAACGAAGCAAGGAGAAGATTCTACATCTATCTTTCTATATTTTCCCTCTTACCTAATCTTGTCTTTCACTTTAGACATAAACAAACTTTTGATCATGTTATTTCCATCTTGAAGTATGTTGGATCCTAGCGGCCTGGAGACTAACCTTAAATGTCCACGTACATGAGACATGTTCCACAACTTAAGTGGTTGACCGGGTGTCTGTCTCTCTCACTATAGTGAATATCCAATTTACAAAGAGTTGTTAATAATTCTTGAACACCTTGAAGAATAGACTTAGTATTTTTTTCTCTAATAATTTTGCACATCATGACTAAGTCATTAGAGTGCTTATTACAGATGAATTATAACAAAGTTATTTTATCCAACTTATGACCTCAGTCCTTAGTCATTTTTGACCAACATATTTGCTGGCACTTAACTTAGAAGATTTTCATGGCATGACATGCATCTCTAGTCATTAGAAATATTTTACACGTCATGCATAAACATATTTTCCTTAGAAGTCTTATGAAACTTGTTTGTTCATTTTGTATTGTGTTGTTGTGTGATTGTTTATGATTGCTATGTATAGATCGAACGGAGAGCTCCGAATAACGTTGACAAGAGTTTGTGAGTAAAGACATTATCCAAAGGCAAGTGGCACATTCATAAACCTCCGACCATTTTCTATATGCATTACTTAGTGTATTTTTTATAAGCATGTGTAGGATAGTATTGCTATGCAAGCCATGTTTAGATTTCCCTATTCCATTGTGTCTAGGTACCTATATAATGACTTAGTAGAATTATTGATGCTATGCAAATGTTGTTTTGTGAAAAGTTAAATTCTACAAAGTTAAGCATGAAACACCTGGGTGGATTGGTTGAATGGTTTATGTTGAGTGGCTACTCAGGGTTGTGCTTGTGGTTGTCTTCGCCTAAGGTAGTTTCTACTATACTTAGGGCCATGAGCATGGTGGTTTTCACCTGAGAGTACACTTGTGGATAGACACCCAGGAACAAAGGGATCTGAAGAACTCCGAGTGAAGATTGCTTCCAGTGCAGCCATTGCCAATGGGCTCTGGCTTGATCAATTAAGTTGCGTGGACTCGCCCCGGCTTGACAAGCAGATGTAGAGGGTGTTAGGTGGAACGGGTCAAGCTAGAGTGGGAGGGAAAATGCTTCTGAAGGATCTCGTCTCATTCTTCTCCTTTTTCTTATCACTTCAGAGTGTAAAGGATAGTTTGTGTTGAATGGGTACAATGGTGAACGTGCACAACCTTTGCAGAGTTTAAAACTAAGTACTTAGCCGCGTCCCCGGTTCGGACAAATAGAGCAGCTGACCACGGACGTCAACGGAGGATTCCACCATTCCAACTTCAAAAATTAAAACTTGATGGGTGAACAAGGGTAGAATGAGACAGTGGTTTTGATGCCACGAATGTCTCGAATAGAAGAAAAGTGTTTTCGAAAGAGTTAGGAAAAATTGGCTTTATGCAAAATAGCCTTGAACTCCACCAGCCAAATAAGCATATAGGTTATTAGAGTTTTTCCACTAAGTGTCCACCATAGTGTCACTTGCCAGACTTCATTTTTAATGGAATCTGACCCACGTTGTTGCAATATTTTTCTTATTGCAGATTGTTCAGATGACGAGTGAGGTTTCGTTTAAGAGTTTCGAGTCTGCAACCAACATGTTTTCGCCTGTGCCAACATGAATGTGACGGAGACTCACTGCTATTGTATTTCCATTGTTTACTCTTTCAAAGCTAGCTTTATGCTATCCAACTTGTATTGAATATCTTATAGGTCTGGATCATCGATGTAATAAAATTGATACTTTGTTGTGATATTACATCGTAAACTGTGTGTGCAAACGAATCGATCTAGTGATTTGCACTATACACAGGTACCTTGCTATATTTTAAGTGCAGGTACGCTACAAAATGACTCAAGTCACATCACTGACATAGAACACACACATCACCAATTCTGTTGCACCTGCACTCGGACTAGTTGCATGTGCACCTCGGTCTCGGATAAATTGCGTGTGCACCTCGGTCTCGGACGAGTTACACATGCAACTCGGCTCGTACAAGTTGCACAAAGCAACTCAGCCTTAGGACGAGTTGCAGGGCACTCAGTTGCAAATAAAAACCATCACAAAAATGGATTCAGACAACATCATTTGCTTGTGCAACTCGAGCTCGGACGTGTTGCACAAGCAACTCGGGCTCAGACAAAGTTGCACATGCAACTCAGGCCTCTAGGCGAGTTGCATGACACTCGGTTGCAAATGGAACTCAAAATCCATCACAAAAAATGGATTCAGAAAAACTTCTCGTCGTCTCATCTCAGAAAAACATCATTTGCATGTGCAACTCGAGCTCGAACGAGTTGCGCATGCAACTTGGGCTCGGACAAGTTGCACATGCAACTTAGGATCGAGACGAGTTGTAGCACACTCAGTTGTGAATCACGCATCATAACTAGAAAACAAATAAAACACTAAGTTGAAACCATCACTAAAAACTGGATTCAGAAAACAACATTTGCATGTACAACTTGAGCTCGGATGAGTTACCCATGCAACTTGGGCTCGGACAAGTTGCACATGCAACTTGGGCTCGGACAAGTTGGGCTCGAGACGAGTTATAGGACACTCAGTTGCACATGCAACTCTCTAAATCACGCATCATAACCAGAAAACAAATAAAACACTAATTAAATATCCAAATAAAAATACAGACATGACATATACAAAAGCATCACTGTAGTTGGAAACTGGAACTTTATATATAACTAGAAAAACTGAACACATCTTGTTCATTTTAACAGAAACATTGAAACTTTACCACTTAGCTAGCTCTAACTCTTGCTAAAATGAAACTTCAGAGCAACATAAACATACACGCTATTTAGTTAGAGCAACACGTGAATGAATTCACTACTACAGCTAGTAGCAACTCCACTGGCGAATTAAAATTCTTATCAAAATAAAACAGTCACACATACGTGATGTGCCAAATCATATGTCTATAAAATGAAGAAAACTAAATAACATGGGCAAGTTTTCCTCAAATGAATAGTAAGAGTTGTGTGCCCACAACCCACAGTTACGTTCTTTTTTCTACCTGTATATTTTCCCCTTATCTCTATTCTCTACTATATAATACGGCTTAAGGTGTCCCGTGGTACGTTGTGGCATTTTTGCATAAAACCCCTTATAAAATACAGAAATCAGCCCGCACTCCAGCATAAGCGACACTTTTACATGTTAGCCCCTCCACCCGTATCCTCTCCTCCTCTCTCGATCAGTGGTGGCGTTTCAAGCGAGTCCAAGGGATAGGAGGCCGGGGTCAGCGTTGTCTAGGTTCCGCTCTACGTCGGAAAGATGAGGTGGAACTGCACAGGCAGGAGCATCGTCGTTGGGAGGCTATAGGGCCGGTTGCTCGCGCCGCCACCGTCACATCCTCTAGTTCGCCGTTGTATTTTTTTTTTGAAAGAACCAGCAATTGCTGGCTTTCAGTACATTAGCAGAGGGAAACCGTACACAACAATACATGGATGTCGCCCCGGGCGAAATTATGTCCGGAGGTGAACAGAAAAAGGAAAAGAAATATAAGAAACTCAAAGCAACAAACTAGCCACCCTCGTGACTCTTTCGACACCCCGACAATGCAGAAATCAAGGCCCTGCCTCATCGAGCCTTGGTTGCAAAGCCTCCCAAGGCCAACGCCTCGGCGCACGACTGCCATCCGGGACCGCCATCCCGCAACCACCGCCCTCGCCACAAAGCCACCCCACGACAGCTGCACCTGAGGCACGACGAGAGATAAGAACCTCCAGGACGGCGCCTCCAAGAAGGTAGCGACGTATGAGAACACGCCGCCGCCCGCTCCAGGGGAGCTCAGGTTTTCAGCCGGAGAGACCTAAGGCACTCGTGTCAGAGGATAATTGTAGCTTCTGAACGATGCAATCAAGAAGGAAAACAACGCCCTGGAGCGCCGCCGCCGTTGGCACCGAAGTGCGAGGCTTTCACCTGAAGCATGACCTCGATTGCCAAGCCCAAGGGCTTGGGCTAGGGAGCAGCAAGGCGGTGTGACTATGACGCCGACCACCAGGACCAACTACACGGCGCGGGGGGGCACCACCTCCTGCAAGGACGCCCACGCCATTTCGGCCACCGATCCGGGGCCGACGCCCCGGCTTCCTTGCTGCAGGATGAAGAAGACCACGCCCTTTGGCGCCACCGAACTGATGCCTTGACTGAGAAGCCAGTCGACGACGAACTCCATGACTACTTGAGCCCGCAGGCCTAGGTCGAGCCCGAGAGGGCCCAGATCTGGCCCGCACTGCCACGCCCGAGGACAAGCCGCTGCGGCCATGGTGCCACCCAACACGGACGCGAGCACCACAACAGGCAGCGCCGCCGCAGCCCAGGCCCATGTCGCTCTCGACGCAGAAGTCCATGTCGCCCTCACGGCCAGGCAGGACCTGCCACCAGATCCGTGGGCGGGAGCCCCGGATCTGCCACCACGCCGAGGACCGACGTCCGGGAGCCGCCGCTCCGGCCTGCCCGCGTCGTCGAGTCCGCCATTACCGTCCCAGTCGTGGTCGGCGAGCTCCGCGCGAGAGGAAGAGGACGACACCCCCGTCCACCAGTTGTGTGGCGGCGGGGAGGTCGCCACTGCCGCGGCGCACCGGGCGGCGACAACAGCGGCGAGGGGACGCCGGAGGCGGGGGGCTGGTGGCGTGCGCGTATTCGCCCCCAGTGTCGCCTGGGCGCGACACGGGGGGAGGGAGCTTTTGTCTCGTTCGTATTTGTAGGATGGGGCGGAGTAGGGACTGCCGCCTCCTCCAGTTCTCTTGGCACCTACGTCGCAGTGGTAGGACGGGGTGGAGTAGGGACTGCGGCTACGGAGCCGACCACCTGCTCCAGCGACCTCATCCCCTCGATTACCAGATGCAGAGTCGACGGGGTTGATCTCACATTGTTGATTTTAATGTCTTTGTGCGGCTAGATTTAGTATTGTCGCAGCTCATTGCAATAGCAAGGAGATGAACAACGTGGAGAAACACATCCCAATCGGAGTTCATGATGGTCTTGTTGGGATGATGGTTTCCTCCAACAATTATATTTAAATGTTGGCCTTATACATATGTTGCCTCTCTTGAGAGGTTTCAGTTCCTGCAGTTCATGCAACCGCACCTGCTCGGCTTCATGGCCATCAACTTTAGTGCTTTCTAATTTGTGTTCTGTTGTATCACCTGTTTCCATCAGTAAAACGTAGCTCTAAATTTTAAAATTCCCTGGTATGTTGCGTCGTTTAGAACTTTGTTGTATGCGTCAGGATTTGAACTTCAAATTTAGAACGTCCACATGAGCATATGGCATGAGTGCATAACTAAAATACATTACCTAGGTGCTAATTTTGTAGTACCTATGGGTGATGTTCGTAATATTTTTTAAACCGTTTGTGTTGCAATTTTAAATTTCAATGTAGCTTCCCGTTGCTGGTAGTATAGCTTCCGAAATTTTAAGTAGATATGCTACCGGGACTTTACTTGGATAACTCCTAAAAAGCATTGTTTTCACAATTTTTAGATCCGAAGTAGCTTTGCATGGCTGATAACTCAGTGCATATGTAACAGGATGTCCGCTGATTATGTCTATACTATGACTGATTTATTCTCCCATATTCAGTTTTTTTTAATTTTACAATACTAGAGGTAGCTATGCACGAGGTGCACGCACGTATTTATGAGACACATTTTATGACAGGTAAAAGGGCAGTGCAACACACATCTATAAGATAATTACGTCTATATATACATTTGTTCGATTATGCCCTTCTTTTTCTCACCAACACTGACCACGCATCCTACTACCACCGTCTCGCCCTACTGAAATCTTACCTTCGTTGATTTATAGCCGCCCGGTCATCCTCCAAAACTTCCATGGACCTTTTTGCACATTCTCGAAAAAATTAAAAATTAAATTTTAATCATAAATTCATATTTGAAAGTGATAGTAAAATATTTTATCTTGAAATCATTTCATTTGAATTTATAGAACTGCCACCGTCAAAAAAAATTCCAACTCATGTACATACCCTCCTTACTCAAACAAAATCAAATCTTACACATTTAAGTTAGATCTATCTTCCTCTTCAAAGAGATGGCAACTGTGTCTAATAGAATTTTGTCTGAATTGGACGTCTTAACTCATCAGTCATCTCATATAATCTTCTTTTTTTAACCAGTCTTGTTATATTATCTCTCTGAACACTTCTAATCATTGTATGCACATCACATCATCCATAACAATAATCAGTGATTTATTCCACCAAAAAGCATTGCATAGGACTCAACTGAGAAGAATGATACATTCAAAACTGACCATGTACATTGCTACTTGAGTACTACAAACACAACATCCATCACTACAGCGACACAGAAGATATTCAATATACACTGATGGCTCATAGTTATCTCCTCAAAACCAAGCATAAAGGAGTGGTCCACGCAATAGCCTTGGAAAGGGAACAAACATTGTTCTTCCAACGCAGTTACAGAATAAACGATGTCGCTTACACCATCAGTTCCGAATCAGTCTCAATGACAATCCAAATAGTACATTAAAATCATCAACAATGTTTGATTCAACATTGTGTTCCATATTCTACAATGACAATAGTACTCCTGTTGGACATATCACAATCAATGGAATTGATCCAAAGCAAGAAGATTGTGTAACTAAACAGGGGGTCAGTGTAGATATGAACAATTTAAATCCAACAAGACGATCAGGTTGGCACACAAAAGAACATTCATAAAGAGAATTCTGAATTCACAACCAGCTTCAGAAAAAGCAGATTTAAATTTTAAATTCTTGTAGACACTCACTCTTTGATCCTCATTTAACAATGGAACGACTTATATATTCTGAAAAGGATGCAAGAACACGCTTCATATTCAGCGTAATATTCAGTAACCATCCCATTTAATAATAGCACTACTCATAATCAGAACAGGATGCAAGGACACGTTAATATTCAGAGCAATATTCGGTAACCATCCCATCTATCAATGGCACGACCCATATATTCAGAAAAGGATGCAAGAACACGTTATATTTCCCGGTGTATGCATCAACGATTTTACCAACTACTCAAATAGCAACTCTGCAGATTTTTTTGGTAGAAGGGGAACCATCCAAATACAAGACACATTAACCATCTCATAGGTTCTACCAAAATAACCAGCAATCAACTTAGTAACGGGGGTGAGGATGTGGGACGCACCACCAGCTTACAGATACACACCATCTCTGCTCCATCAGCAATTCCACCCGGTTCCGGCATCATGTTGAAAACTGAAAATCTCTTGGACCTGAATGTGCTGCAGAACATGTTTGTAACTACTATTGTGAGCTGCGGTCAACTTTCACCATCAACACTGGACTGGCGTAACATTGAAACCACTGATAGCCGCAAGCTTGTTACGATGGAGAAATGCGCATAGTGCTTGATGCCTGTTTGGATTTCATCCATAGTAATCAGCCTGGTCGATCAAGGGACTCCCCTCTTCATCTTCACTGCTTAAAATACTCCATCTGGTCAACGCTATCGCCACCAACAAGCATGGTATTCACATATCATTTAATCTATTAAATATTTTAAAAACAAATATGCTGGTGTCATATCTTACAACAGCAATCGAGAGGTGGCTTCATATTCTTTGTGATTCTCAGTAGCATGGGAAGAGGACATACATACCAGCCTGTTTGTTCTCCATAAAGCTGTATTATCTAGTGGCCATAATCCGACTACAATGCAGCTACAAAGATGATTCTATCACAAAATGGGGATGGTAGTAAAAAAATTAAACTCGCAACATGTATCAATGATCAGGTAGAAGCGGTAGGCCAACAACAACAACTCGAAAACAGCGCACAAAATTGTACTAAAATCAAAAGAGCTGATGGAAATTACTTCGGCATTGCAACTTATTCAAACATGTTGGAATAATAAAATAGCCCAGAGAGAATCTGGGGGTGATGGTTTCAGTTAGACCTATCGGTAGAAAATATAGAGGGCATGCAGAGCAACATACAATTCAAAATTATATATGGGCTTGGAAATACGGTAAACGGACAAAGGTCAGAGATAATGACTGACCTGGAAATAAATCCAAAGGAGAAGATGTCCAGTTGGGGCTCGCAAGTTTATTGCTTGATGAGTTACTCTGCACAGCACTTCCATTTTACCACTTCAAAGAGTCCTGCAACAATGCTAATGGTATATTGTTTCTCACTACCACAACTCAGATTTGTTAACCATGTTTGCCACAGGAAAAAACTGCTAAATGTCAGCTACCTTTAATCTTTTCACCCTGGTCCCTCATTGATCAGCTAGAGAGTGTTAATTAATACAATGACATATTAGCACTATATGATTCTAACAGTAAGTGGATTATTTGCACAAGTAGTAGCTAACAAGTGAAAAGGTGCACAAACCAAACCAAGTTGAAAGTATCAATAAAAAAATCATGTTGAAAGCTCAAATCTTTTGATGAATGACTTCCATGTTTCAGAACGGGCACTGCTGTGAACATAAGCAACCAATCTATACAAATTAAACAAATCGTTTGGGCACACCAGTTCCTTCTGAATCTGAAGCATGAACATGGAACTGAATCATCAGAACAGAAGGAAAGACGACAATCTCTGCTAGATGCCGCTTCCTGCGGCCTGCGCCATCAGAACCTGAAGCCTGAAAATAGAACTGATGAGAACTTGCGTTCTTTAACAGTTTGATCCTAGATTTGGCAAAGAAAACACCACCCTCAAATTTACATGCGTGGAGCGGGAAAGTAGAGAACAGAGAGCAAGGTTTGGCAAGATGAATTTAGAGAAAAGGCCAGCAGGCTCAACGGACTAGGTAGCCAGGTATGCTCACCATGTTGAGTGCGGAGAGGTGTGAGTTGAGTCAAGGCAGCTCGGCGATCCCGGCGTGCATCCGGCGGCGGCGACAAACCCTAGGTCCAGCGGACGGGATCATGGGGATGTTATACTCAACGCCATGAAAAGCAACAGCACGTATTAGCCATCTGTCACCAGCGCGGGGGCGGGGCGGAGCAGGGCCTAGGCGGCGCGGAGCAGGACCGAGGCGGCGCGCAGTGCAGGGCGGAGCAGGGCCGAGGCAGCGCTCGGGGCGGGGCGACCGGGGTTGACCAACCTCGTCGATATCCCCCGCTCCTTGCTGGGCCCCGCCCTCTCTGAATCCCTCCCGTGGACGGGCGAGGGAGGTCTCCTCTATGCCAGACGCTCCTCGATCGACAAGCGTTGATTGAAACGAGCCCGGCGACGGAGGCGCGGTGAGGTTGGTCGTAGCTATAATGGCGGGCCGCAGAGGAGGTCCGGCGGCGGCGGTGGCGGTGGCGGCGCTAGGGTTGGTCCGGATCTGGGGTTGGTCCGAGGCGGGGATCAGGTTGGAGTGAGGCGACAGGGGAAATTTCTCTGGCAGAAAGAGATTGTGTTTCCGAACGGGTACGCGGACGGGGAACCTGGCAGGCCGGTCGACAGGAGTAATCCTTTTTTATTAGCAAAACTAAAGTTAGTTTTTTTATAAGTAGCGGAGATTGACTGGTTGATATCGGAAAATCTATTTGGTGCGTGCGCTCCATATAGTCCAAAAAAGTGCTCACTGCTCGCGTCCATTGGATCTCCATCGCGTATTCGCGTGGTATATCCCTTCGAAGCGAACCGGTGCTAGGCGACAAACACGGATCCACGTGTCCAAAACTCACAATCCCCACTTCTTCTTCCTCTCACCCGCATCTCCTCGGCGATAGAGGGGAGAGAGAACTCGCTCAATCCGCGGATCGACGAGCTCGAGGAAGACGCGCGCTGGACGGCGGAGCTCCGCGGAACGCCACTGTCGAAGGGGCAAAGCGCCGTCACCAAAAACCGCATCGCCGGCAGCACCACCTCCTCAACGCCGACGAGCGGGGTCCTATGGGAACCTACGCTATGAACAGCCGCGAATCGGGATTCCCCGTCCTCCCGCCGACGGAGGGCGAGAAATGCCCGATTCCTCGGCGAACTTGGTGGATCTCCCGGGAGGCTTCAAGAATTTTTCCTCTCTATACTGTAGCTAAGGAGTGATACGGTCGATTTGGCAGGGCTGAGAGCAGAGGACGCCGGGGAGCATCAACGTCCCAATCCTAGTTTACAGCTCACGTCTTTCGATTCCGTTCTGTGAGTTTCTGAATCTCTCTCCCGTCTATTTTTTCCACTGACTGTAGTTGCGCCGGCGTTAGCATATCCGAGCTACGTATCCATGTCCCTTTGGATATGCACATCGCTAGTTGCTAATGTACATCAGAGGTTCGTGGATGTGTAAATCCACTGAAATCAAACTTGGTAGTGCTTGTTTACTAATGTAGATCGTCTACAATCAATCTTGTAAGTACTAATTGTTTACTCATGTACATCAGGAGCGATAGATACATGTACATAAGTTGATGCAGGCCCGTCAAGGGTGGTTCTGTAGTGTTCTTTGAATTTTTTTGTAGTGTTGTTGATACTATATTGGACAGTAGTTGGTATGGTGCTGTTCCGCTACTGTTTTGTGTCACGGAATGTAGCTCTCATGTTCAAATTAGCAGTAATTCATCTTAGGATGTAGTTATCATGTGTTCCAGTTAGCACTAATTTTAGACACTTTAGAAATTGTATATGTAACTTTTTTCTAGTGTTACAGAATGCATTTTTCATGTTTCATATTAGTACTATTGAACATAATTGTATGTAACTTTTTTCTACTGCCACAGCAAGGTCATGCATTTGTGGGAATAGCCGATGTAGTTCCTTTGTAGTACTATTTCGGTCTGTATGCCTTTGCTGGATGTCATGTTTCAATTCATATGCCTTTCCTGGATGTAGCTTTCAATGGCTTCAAGGTCATCTAGTACAACAAGCATGCTCGTGTTTTGATGTAGTTTTCAGTTTATATGCCTTTGCTGAATATAGTTCTTCAATTGGCTGCAAGGTCATCTAGTACAATAAGCATGCTAGTGTTTCTATGTAGTTTTCAGTTTGTATGCCTCTGCTGGATGCAGTTTTCAATTATAGGAACTAGAACAGGATGTTCATGCCCCTGAATGTAGTTTATGCTTTTGAGATGGATGCAGAAATGTAGTTTAGTGTTGCCACCATAACATTAGATGTAATATTTATACAAGTCATTTTATACTCATTTCGATTAAATTGACGTTTGATGCTACATTCTTTCTCTTCCTTGGAAATAGAGAAAATTGGAGATGATATTCAAGCAGGGACGGCCTTCCTTACTCAGATTTCATGTACGATAGACAGTGGTCGGTACTGAACAACAAGGGGAGGGTATGCATGCAGAAGGTGGTGCGGAAAATGGTGCTGGTCCAGGTTGAGTTGCCGCCGGACGGCCGGATGTAACGCCCCGGGTTTTATCCCCAATTAGATTTTTGGTTGTTTTTCTTTTATGCATCATCATGTTATCATTTCATCATGCATTGGTCACTTCATTTAATTTATTGCATTTAAATTTAAACTCCACTTAAATTCTTTTTCTCACAATTATATTCAAATGCTTTTGAAATTAATTAAAATGTGTATTTCAAATATTTTGCCAATATTATAAAAACTAGTTTATTAAATTGCCTATTTTAAACTAAACCTATTTTTGTAAAGTTTCTTTATTAAAAATTCTTTTCTATTTTGTTTTAGAAATACAAAAACAGAAAAAGAACTAAAAGAGAAATAAAATTTCAGAGAAGGAAATAAAAAACCTCCCTGGGCCGAATCCACTTCTCTAACCCATCTCCAAAGCCCAATCCGGCCCACTCACCTCTCATCCATGTCCTCTTCCTCGCTTTACAGCGAGGCAGAGAGGAGGCAATGGTGATCCCCACCACGTGCTCCCCTCCTCCCCTTCTTAGCCTGAGCCCCTCCTCCAACCTGAAACCCTAGCCTCCTCCCTTTCTCCTCCTCTGTGCCGCCGCCGCCTCCCTTTCTCTTCCCCATCTCCTCCTCTGTGTTTTCTTCCCACCACCGAACCTCCACCACCGGAGAGCACCCCGCCGCTGCCCCGGCTCGCCATCGCCGTCGAAGGCCAGCAGATGGTCCCAGGAGTTGCGTCGGAGCGTCCTCGACCTCCACGACCGACGGATTTGTCCCGGGAGCCTCCGGAACGACGACGCCGCCCCCTTCTTCCCCGTGGCCGGTGGTCCCCCGCCTCCCATCCCGGCGACATTCGCGGCCCTGGAGCTCTCCCCGCACCAGAAAATACGCCGACGAACCCTACGTGAGCTCCCCCTCCGTTTCCCCCTCTCCCCGTCGCTAATCCGTGCGGCCTTCATCGTTTTCGTCCACGGCACCGCCGGTGTCCGTCAGGCATCGCCATGACTGAGCACGGACCCCAGCGCCCGTGCCTCCCCTCCTCGACTTGGGTACAAAAATGAGTCTGCCATACCTCTCCGCACACCCGCGCGCCACCCGTCCGCGCCGCACCGCCCTGCTATTGTCGCCGGCGTCGGTTGTTGTCCGCCGCCGACGTGCACTGTCTCCTTTCTGAAGTTCAGTTTCGTTAGTCTTATGTTCTTTTGATTCCTGTTAAAAACGGTGTTTCGCTAGCCCAAACAACAACACGATTCCCAGCCTTCTGGCTAGCAGCGCCGGTTCCTCCATCCGTGTGCTGAGGCGAGTTCGATTCCCGGCTTAGTTGAATAAAATCCAAACCTTTTATTTTTGTTTTGGGCCCCTGACATGTGGGCCCCTCCTGTCATCGACTCCAGATCCAGATCTGAATCTGGAACTTTTGCACCGAGCCCCTGGTTCTCTGGTTTTCGCACATGAGCCCTCACCAGTACTGTTTCATCACGAATAAGTCCTGTAAAATTACATAAACAACCCTAGAACTAAAAAATGCAATAACTTTATTTTTACAACTCCAAATTAAATAAACTTTATATGTTTGTATATCAGAAAAATGCAATGAACATTATTATAACATTCTTATGTCATTTTGCATCATTTATTTTAAATGCTTAGTTTAATTTAACAAATGCAATTAAATAATTAAATATGGAATGTTAAGGGTAGTAAATATATAATGCCATATTCCATTTAATTTAATTATGTCACCATGCCATGTGTTGCCATGTTATCCAACATTTAATATTGCTGGAAAATAAATAACGTGCACCTAAATAATAATTGACGGGGTTGTTTTTCCGCTTAATTTGGATTACCTGCATTGTGCTACATCTTGCCATGCCATGCATCATTCTCATATGATCATGCTGAATCTTTTGCCGTAGTTGTAAAGTGCATCTTTTACACTTTCCAGTTTTTGTTGCTTCTTCGCGGATATGACGTTGAGCTGTGTGAGCAACGACAAGATCTGCTTCCATGCGGGATTCCAGGCAAGCAAAGTTTGCTTGTTTATCTATACATTATCTTTCATTCCTGCCGTTGATCTCTGCTACCCTAGTTACGATTCTTTATTGCGATCCCATCACATGTTTATCCTGCAGCCTATACAGCTTTATCCCCACATCCCATCACCTGTTGTATGTTTATCTGTTAGCCTTGCGAGTCGTAGTGCATGCTTAGAGTTGGTTGTGCGAGTCCTCTGTTGGTCGTTTATTTCATATGCTTAGCTTGATAGATTATTCTACCTTAATAAAATGTTGTATTATATTGGGGTATTATAATTAAAAGATAAGGCACCGGCGGAAGGCCTTGCGAGGTGCTTTGTTCTGCTAAGTGTCGACCTAGGAACTGAGATTTTGTCCTCGGATCCAATTTTGAGCGCACTAACCACTTGTGGGAGGCCCAATGGAGCCCCCCTCGACTTTGACTGGAACTTCGACTTGTCCGGGAGCTGCACCTAGTTTGGGTTTTCCATTTGCCTCATATGCATCGATACTAGTGTAGTATTTTACTTTGGCGGTGTGCCTTGTTACATGCATATAGGGCGCGGCCTGTTGGTGCGGAGGGGTGTGTCCTGCGGGAGTCCGCACCCTTTTGGCCGGGACCAGCATAGCTCTCGTGGCTCCTGGACTTGTTGCGGTGAAGGAAAAGAGTTGGGTTGAGAGGCCCTAATGTTTTTTGACTGGGTTGATCATGCGAGTATGGGTCCAGTAGTGCACCCCTGCAGGGTATAATCTTATCGATGAGCCGTGTCCACGGTTATGGACGACTTGGTGATGATGCTGGCTAACAAGATCTAGACAACTTACACCTAATCATTGCTAATTGACCTGAATAGTAATATAGAATTACTTTCACCATAAATGGTAATTAAAACTGTTCAACGTGTGAGTTTCCCGAATTGCTTCCTCATACTTGGTTGAGGGGGTTAATTCGAGAATGGGTTATGTTTGGTGTTAGTAGTAGTTGGTTATCTTATGCGCTCTCTTATCCCTCTCTGATTAGACGGAAGTTATAGCGTGTCTCTCTAGGTTGCTAGTGCTGCTGCCGCTAAGTCCACCTCCCCTATATTTTTGGGAGATGGTGTAGAAAGTAGGCAAGTCGGTTTTGCTTGCCAGGGAGTGCCCTGACCCTCTTTTGGGATGTACTTTATGTGCAGTCAACAGGTTTGAAGTCAGACGACGTTAGCTTGGGAATCCCTCCGGCTTGGCTGGGCAGGGATATGGCGCCATCGCTTATCTTCAGGACTCTTAGTCCAATTTGCTTCTTATCCGTAGTCGGATACCATTTTGCTTCCGCTGTCATTTGTATCTTTGTATTGTATCATTTGTATCTTGACTCGTTCGAGTCGTTGTTGTATTTATATCTTTGTTGTATTTGTGGATGTATCGGAACTGTTGTAATGTTATCACAATTCCATCCACATAATGTGCATGTCTCGGCGTGCACATTATGTCTGGTGGGCGACCTAAAATCGTTATTATGCGGATTTCGGCGGGAAAGCTTAAATCTACATAGTACCGATTTTCGGGCATCACAAAGTGGTATTAGAGCCTTGGTTTCGATCTCCTTGTTGTTTCGATACGAATGGTTATCGAAGCAGCGGGTCCGCAAAAGCCTGTAGGATAAGCTCGCTAACGGTCGTTGTTTCTAGAGTGTCGAAACTATTTGACTTAAGTTATTTTTTGAAAAATATCTCAATAGGATTCTTTTATTCCTTAACTCTATTCTATTTCTTCTCTTATCTTATTTGTTTTGGAGTCTCTTCTCTTATCCAACTTTCAAAGTTTTAGGATCCTACGTGTGGGTGGACGATTTCTTGCCTTTTACCCTATTAGGTTCGATCCTTCGGAGTCTACTTCGTCGCGAGCAACAATCCCTTGTTAGTGGTGTCGAGAATCTCGAGGTGGAGCAACAATCCCTTGTTACTGGTGTCGAGAAGTTCATCACGGAGCCTGAAGACTCGATAGTTACCCCTCTCTTCTTGTGGTCTCGGCGTGGATCGCCGGACGCGATCCCTTGTTAGTGGTGTCGGTTGTAACGCCCCGGGTTTTATCCCCAATTAGATTTTTGGTTGTTTTTCTTTTGTGCATCATCATGTCATCATTTCATCATGCATTGGTCACTTCATTTAATTTATTGCATTTAAATTTAAACTCCACTTAAATTCTTTTTCTCACAATTATATTCAAATGCTTTTGAAATTAATTAAAATGTGTATTTCAAATATTTTGCAAATATTATAAAAACTAGTTTATTAAATTGCCTATTTTAAACTAAACCTATTTTTGTAAAGTTTCTTTATTAAAAATTCTTTTCTATTTTGTTTTAGAAATACAAAAACAGAAAAAGAACTAAAAGAGAAATAAAATTTCAAAGAAGGAAATAAAAAACCTCCCTGGGCCGAATCCACTTCTCTAACCCTTCTCCAAAGCCCAATCCGGCCCACTCACCTCTCATCCCTGTCCTCTTCCTCGCTTTACAGCGAGGCAGAGAGGAGGCAATGGTGATCCCCACCACGTGCTCCCCTCCTCCCCTTCTTAGCCCGAGCCCCACCTCCAACCTGAAACCCTAGCCTCCTCCCTTTCTCCTCCTCTGCGCCGCCGCCGCCTCCCTTTCTCTACCCCATCTCCTCCTCTGTGTTTTCTTCCCACCACCGAACCTCCACCACCGGAGAGCACCCCGCCGCTGCCCCGGCTCGCCATCGCCGTCGAAGGCCAGCAGATGGTCCCAGGAGTTGCGCCGGAGCGTCCTCGACCTCCACGACCGACGGATTTGTCCCGGGAGCCTCCGGAACGACGACGCCGCCCCCTTCTTCCCCGCGGCCGGCGGTCCCCCGCCTCCCATCCCGGCGACATTCGCGGCCCTGGAGCTCTCCCCGCACCAGAAACTACGCCGACGAACCCTACGTGAGCTCCCCCTCTATTTCCCCATCTCCCCGTCGCTAATCCGTGCGACCTTCGTCGTTTTCGTCCACGGCACCGCCGGTGTCCGTCAGGCATCACCATGACTGAGGACGGACCCCAGCGCCCGTGCCTCCCCTCCTCGACTTGGGCACAAAAATGAGTCTGCCATACCTCTCCGCACACTCGCGCGCCACCCGTCCGCGCCGCGCCGCCCTGCTATGGTCGCCGGCGTCGGTTGTTGTCCGCCGCCGACGTGCACTGTCTCCTTTCTGAAGTTTAGTTTTGTCAGTCTTATGTTCTTTTGATTCCTGTTAAAAACGGTGTTTCGCTAGCCCAAACAACAACACGATTCCCAGCCTTCTGGCTAGCAGCGCCGGTTCCTCCATCCGTGCGTTGAGGCGAGTTCGATTCCCGGCTTAGTTGAATAAAATCCAAACCTTTTATTTTTGTTTTGGGCCCCTGACATGTGGGCACCTCCTGTCATCGACTCCAGATCCAGATCTGGATCTGGAACTTTTGCACCGAGCCCCTGGTTCTCTGGTTTTCGCACAGGAGCCCTCACTAGTACTGTTTCATCACGAATAGGTCCTGTAAAATTACAGAAACAACCCTAGAACTAAAAAATGCAATAACTTTATTTTTACAACTCCAAATTAAATAAACTTTATATGTTTGTATATCAGAAAAATGCAATGAACATTATTATAACATTCTTATGTCATTTTGCATCATTTATTTTAAATGCTTAGTTTATGCAATTAAATAATTAAATATGGAATGTTAAGGGTAGTAAATATATAATGCCCTATTCCATTTAATTTAATTATGTCCCCATGCCATGTGTTGCCATGTTATCCAACATTTAATATTGCTGGAAAATAAATAACTTGCACCTAAATATTAATTGACGGGGTTGTTTTCCCGCTTAATTTGGATTACCTGCATTGTACTGCTTCTTGCCATGCCATGCATCATTCTCATATGATCATGATGAATCTTTTGCCGTAGTTGTAAAGTGCATCTTTTACGCTTTCCAGTGTTTGTTACTTCTTCGCGGATACGACGTTGAGCTGTGTGAGCAACGACAAGATCTGCTTCCATGCGGGATTCCAGGCAAGCAAAGTTTGCTTGTTTACCTATACATTATCTTTCATTCCTGCCGTTGATCTTTGTTACCCTAGTTACGATTCTTTATTGCGATCCCATCACATGTTTATCCTGCAGCCTATACAGCTTTATCCCCACATCTCATCACCTGTTGTATGTTTATCTGTTAGCCTTGCGAGTCGTAGCGCATGCTTAGAGTTGGTTGTGCGAGTCCTCTGTTGGTCGTTTATTTCATATGCTTAGCTTGATAGATTATTCTACCTTAATAAAATGTTGTATTATATTGGGGTATTATAATTAAAAGATAAGGCACCGGCGGAAGGCCTTGCGAGGTGCTTTGTTCTGCTAAGTGTCGACGTAGGAACTGAGATTTTGTCCTCGGATCCAATTTTGAGCGCACTAACCACTTGTGGGAGGCCCAATGGAGCCCCCCTCGACTTTGACTGGAACTTCGACTTGTCCGGGAGCTGCACCTAGTTCGGGTTTTCCATTTGCCTCATATGCATCGATACTAGTGTAGTATTTTACTTTGGCGGTGTGCCTTGTTACATGCATATAGGGTGCGGCCTGTTGGTGCGGAGGGGTGTGTCCTGCGGGAGTCCGCACCCTTTTGGCCGGGACCAGCATAGCTCCCGTGGCTCCTGGACTTGTTGCGGTGAAGGAAAAGAGTTGGGTTGAGAGGCCCTAATGTTTTTGACTGGGTTGATCATGCGAGTATGGGTCCAGTAGTGCACCCCTGCAGGGTATAATCTTATCGATTAGCCGTGTCCACGGTTATGGACGACTTGGTGATGATGCTGGCTAACAAGATCTAGACAACTTACACCTAATCATTGTTAATTAACCTTAATAGTAATATAGAATTACTTTCACCATAAATGGTAATTAAAACTGTTCAACGTGTGAGTTTCCCGAATTGCTTCCTCATACTTGGTTGAGGGGGTTAATTCGAGAATGGGTTATGTTTGGTGTTAGTAGTAGTTGGTTATCTTATGCGCTCTCTTATCCCTCTCTGATTAGACGGAAGTTATAGCGTGTCTCTCTAGGTTGCTAGTGCTGCTGCCGCTAAGTCCACCTCCCCTATATTTTTGGGAGATGGTGTAGAAAGTAGGCAAGTCGGTTTTGCTTGCCAGGGAGTGCCCTGACCCTCTTTTGGGATGTACTTTATGTGTAGTCAACAGGTTTGAAGTCAGACGACGTTAGCTTGGGAATCCCTCCGGCTTGGCTGGGCAGGGATATGGCGCCATCGCTTATCTTCAGGACTCTTAGTCCAATTTGCTTCTTATCCGTAGTCGGATACCATTTTGCTTCCGCTGTCATTTGTATCTTTGTATTGTATCATTTGTATCTTGACTGGTTCGAGTCGTTGTTGTATTTATATCTTTGTTGTATTTGTGGATGTATCGGAACTGTTGTAATGTTATCACAATTCCACCCACATAATGTGCATGTCTCGGCGTGCACATTATGTCTGGTGGGCGACCTAAAATCGTTATTATGCGGATTTCGGCGGGAAAGCTTAAATCTACATAGTACCGATTTTCGGGCATCACAAAGTGGTATTAGAGCCTTGGTTTCGATCTCCTTGTTGTTTCGATACGAATGGTTATCGAAGCAGCGGGTCCGCAAAAGCCTGTAGGATAAGCTCGCTAACGGTCGTTGTTTCTAGAGTGTCGAAACTATTTGACTTAAGTTATTTTTTGAAAAATATCTCAATAGGATTCTTTTATTCCTTAACTCTATTCTATTTCTTCTCTTATCTTATTTGTTTTGGAGTCTCTTCTCTTATCCAACTTTCAAAGTTTTAGGATCCTACGTGTGGGTGGACGATTTCTTGCCTTTTACCCTATTAGGTTCGATCCTTCGGAGTCTACTTCGTCGCGAGCAACAATCCCTTGTTAGTGGTGTCGAGAATCTCGAGGTGGAGCAACAATCCCTTGTTACTGGTGTCGAGAAGTTCATCACGGAGCCTGAAGACTCGATAGTTACCCCTCTCTTCTTGTGGTCTCGGCGTGGATCGCCGGACGCGATCCCTTGTTAGTGGTGTCGGTTGTAACGCCCCGGGTTTTATCCCCAATTAGATTTTTGGTTGTTTTTCTTTTGTGCATCATCATGTCATCATTTCATCATGCATTGGTCACTTCATTTAATTTATTGCATTTAAATTTAAACTCCACTTAAATTCTTTTTCTCACAATTATATTCAAATGCTTTTGAAATTAATTAAAATGTGTATTTCAAATATTTTGCAAATATTATAAAAACTAGTTTATTAAATTGCCTATTTTAAACTAAACCTATTTTTGTAAAGTTTCTTTATTAAAAATTCTTTTCTATTTTGTTTTAGAAATACAAAAACAGAAAAAGAACTAAAAGAGAAATAAAATTTCAGAGAAGGAAATAAAAAACCTCCCTGGGCCGAATCCACTTCTCTAACCCTTCTCCAAAGCCCAATCCGGCCCACTCACCTCTCATCCCTGTCCTCTTCCTCGCTTTACAGCGAGGCAGAGAGGAGGCAATGGTGATCCCCACCACGTGCTCCCCTCCTCCCCTTCTTAGCCCGAGCCCCACCTCCAACCTGAAACCCTAGCCTCCTCCCTTTCTCCTCCTCTGCGCCGCCGCCGCCTCCCTTTCTCTTCCCCATCTCCTCCTCTGTGTTTTCTTCCCACCACCGAACCTCCACCACCGGAGAGCACCCCGCCGCTGCCCCGGCTCGCCATCGCCGTCGAAGGCCAGCAGATGGTCCCAGGAGTTGCGCCGGAGCGTCCTCGACCTCCACGACCGACGGATTTGTCCCGGGAGCCTCCGGAACGACGACGCCGCCCCCTTCTTCCCCGCGGCCGGCGGTCCCCCGCCTCCCATCCCGGCGACATTCGCGGCCCTGGAGCTCTCCCCGCACCAGAAACTACGCCGACGAACCCTACGTGAGCTCCCCCTCTGTTTCCCCCTCTCCCCGTCGCTAATCCGTGCGACCTTCGTCGTTTTCGTCCACGGCACCGCCGGTGTCCGTCAGGCATCACCATGACTGAGGACGGACCCCAGCGCCCGTGCCTCCCCTCCTCGACTTGGGCACAAAAATGAGTCTGCCATACCTCTCCGCACACTCGCGCGCCACCCGTCCGCGCCGCGCCGCCCTGCTATGGTCGCCGGCGTCGGTTGTTGTCCGCCGCCGACGTGCACTGTCTCCTTTCTGAAGTTTAGTTTTGTCAGTCTTATGTTCTTTTGATTCCTGTTAAAAACGGTGTTTCGCTAGCCCAAACAACAACACGATTCCCAGCCTTCTGGCTAGCAGCGCCGGTTCCTCCATCCGTGCGTTGAGGCGAGTTCGATTCCCGGCTTAGTTGAATAAAATCCAAACCTTTTATTTTTGTTTTGGGCCCCTGACATGTGGGCACCTCCTGTCATCGACTCCAGATCCAGATCTGGATCTGGAACTTTTGCACCGAGCCCCTGGTTCTCTGGTTTTCGCACAGGAGCCCTCACTAGTACTGTTTCATCACGAATAGGTCCTGTAAAATTACAGAAACAACCCTAGAACTAAAAAATGCAATAACTTTATTTTTACAACTCCAAATTAAATAAACTTTATATGTTTGTATATCAGAAAAATGCAATGAACATTATTATAACATTCTTATGTCATTTTGCATCATTTATTTTAAATGCTTAGTTTATGCAATTAAATAATTAAATATGGAATGTTAAGGGTAGTAAATATATAATGCCCTATTCCATTTAATTTAATTATGTCCCCATGCCATGTGTTGCCATGTTATCCAACATTTAATATTGCTGGAAAATAAATAACTTGCACCTAAATATTAATTGACGGGGTTGTTTTCCCGCTTAATTTGGATTACCTGCATTGTACTGCTTCTTGCCATGCCATGCATCATTCTCATATGATCATGATGAATCTTTTGCCGTAGTTGTAAAGTGCATCTTTTACGCTTTCCAGTGTTTGTTACTTCTTCGCGGATACGACGTTGAGCTGTGTGAGCAACGACAAGATCTGCTTCCATGCGGGATTCCAGGCAAGCAAAGTTTGCTTGTTTACCTATACATTATCTTTCATTCCTGCCGTTGATCTTTGTTACCCTAGTTACGATTCTTTATTGCGATCCCATCACATGTTTATCCTGCAGCCTATACAGCTTTATCCCCACATCTCATCACCTGTTGTATGTTTATCTGTTAGCCTTGCGAGTCGTAGCGCATGCTTAGAGTTGGTTGTGCGAGTCCTCTGTTGGTCGTTTATTTCATATGCTTAGCTTGATAGATTATTCTACCTTAATAAAATGTTGTATTATATTGGGGTATTATAATTAAAAGATAAGGCACCGGCGGAAGGCCTTGCGAGGTGCTTTGTTCTGCTAAGTGTCGACGTAGGAACTGAGATTTTGTCCTCGGATCCAATTTTGAGCGCACTAACCACTTGTGGGAGGCCCAATGGAGCCCCCCTCGACTTTGACTGGAACTTCGACTTGTCCGGGAGCTGCACCTAGTTCGGGTTTTCCATTTGCCTCATATGCATCGATACTAGTGTAGTATTTTACTTTGGCGGTGTGCCTTGTTACATGCATATAGGGTGCGGCCTGTTGGTGCGGAGGGGTGTGTCCTGCGGGAGTCCGCACCCTTTTGGCCGGGACCAGCATAGCTCCCGTGGCTCCTGGACTTGTTGCGGTGAAGGAAAAGAGTTGGGTTGAGAGGCCCTAATGTTTTTGACTGGGTTGATCATGCGAGTATGGGTCCAGTAGTGCACCCCTGCAGGGTATAATCTTATCGATTAGCCGTGTCCACGGTTATGGACGACTTGGTGATGATGCTGGCTAACAAGATCTAGACAACTTACACCTAATCATTGTTAATTAACCTTAATAGTAATATAGAATTACTTTCACCATAAATGGTAATTAAAACTGTTCAACGTGTGAGTTTCCCGAATTGCTTCCTCATACTTGGTTGAGGGGGTTAATTCGAGAATGGGTTATGTTTGGTGTTAGTAGTAGTTGGTTATCTTATGCGCTCTCTTATCCCTCTCTGATTAGACGGAAGTTATAGCGTGTCTCTCTAGGTTGCTAGTGCTGCTGCCGCTAAGTCCACCTCCCCTATATTTTTGGGAGATGGTGTAGAAAGTAGGCAAGTCGGTTTTGCTTGCCAGGGAGTGCCCTGACCCTCTTTTGGGATGTACTTTATGTGTAGTCAACAGGTTTGAAGTCAGACGACGTTAGCTTGGGAATCCCTCCGGCTTGGCTGGGCAGGGATATGGCGCCATCGCTTATCTTCAGGACTCTTAGTCCAATTTGCTTCTTATCCGTAGTCGGATACCATTTTGCTTCCGCTGTCATTTGTATCTTTGTATTGTATCATTTGTATCTTGACTGGTTCGAGTCGTTGTTGTATTTATATCTTTGTTGTATTTGTGGATGTATCGGAACTGTTGTAATGTTATCACAATTCCACCCACATAATGTGCATGTCTCGGCGTGCACATTATGTCTGGTGGCGACCTAAAATCGTTATTATGCGGATTTCGGCGGGAACGCTTAAATCTACATAGTACCGATTTTCGGGCGTCACACCGGAGGCCTTCCACGAGGACTGGCAATCGACTCCGGACTCCTTGCCTAGGTACTACTGCGATTCTTCCTCCCCCCTCTTTTTGTCTCATGCATTTGTCTTATATGTAACTTCTAAGGTTTTTATAGTTTATAAGTATGGTTTAGATGTAAATTTCGATATTATAGACGCCCCTCCTTTACGTAGTTCTTTTTTCTCGTGTAATAAATTGAGATTTTTCTAGCTTTTTTGCATGATTATTTTGAAATCTCTTATCTGAAGCAAATGTCTCATCATTTTTTGTATCATAG
This sequence comes from Poa annua, assembly GCA_026929855.1. NCBI lineage: Eukaryota > Viridiplantae > Streptophyta > Magnoliopsida > Poales > Poaceae > Poa > Poa annua. The sequence continues at coordinate 109,068,139 of CM049426.1, forward strand.
GAAAAAACAAGTGCACTTTTCTCCATAAAAAATGTGAGTAGTTATGCACAAAATTTCTCTGAATTCCCTTTTGTATGATAGGATACAAACCAAAAACGTTTGCTAACATGTATGTTTGCCACTTTGTTACAGTCAACAAACCATGGCGATCTACACCTTTGAGGAAGCAGAAAACTTACGAAGTACAATACCTGAGAAAGTACATTCGACATGTTTCATTTGATTTGGTTCAGTTTTTGTGGGTACATTATGAGCATTTGAGTGTGGTTCCATTGGGGGTTGTGCACTTTTTGCATCTACGTACTTTCCTGTTGTTTTTCCGCTATGCAGATTCCCGTGAGATATACTACATGGTGTTGACAACAAACTCTACTTAGAAAGTACATGCACGCCATGGTGTTTCCCCTTCGAAATTGGACGTATGGTTTCTATCCGGAGAATTCATAGAATTTCCGTTACACTGAACTTGATGAAGAACCATGTGTTCTTTCCATGGTTTCAATCTGGGAAAACTATTCTAGATTAGGATTTTTTTCCGGAAGCAAGCTATAACCTTGTAAATCTTGATGCTTGTCTTTAACTTTGGCACTCTGCTGGAGTGGATCTGGAGTTTCTCCGTTATTTTTCCTTATGTAACTAGTCCTGCCTCTCCCTGAGTTTTTGCTGCAAAAAAATAGCAGGTATTTCGGGAGGTCTCATTTACTACTCGCTCAGGGCGCACCGTCCCGCTATTAATAACGTGTGCTTGCGCGTCGAAAGCTAAGCCAAAACGGGTCCTTGTTTTGTAGTAATATGTCGCTGTCAATTCGTGGGACCACTTCCTTTTCTGGTAAATTTTGGTTCAGACAGGGGGAGCACTCCGTAAGGCCAAAAGAGTGCCCGGGCACCGTGTAGTCGTGTCCGGTTGATATCCATGACAATTTCACTTAATTTGGTACTTGTGTGCTTTAATATTGCAGGCATTGACAAGATCGGATTTTGGAGACCGCCTAACGAGAGCAAATTGGATGCACAGCCACAAATGTCCCCTGACAAGGTCGTTGTCACACTCATACTTATTGATAGTGGTATGGTATGACCAAGTCAAATCTGGTGAACAACCTTGCAAGGTCTGGGAGCACTGTGCGGTAATGCCGATATGTTCAAGATTGGTCAGCTCGGTCATCCACTTCGTCTGATCCTGACGTTTTAAGCTTGTGATAGAGATGATGATTTACGCATTTGTTAAGTTGTAGGTTTCACTAGATATTGATGAGATGCAAGAGTGTGATATGCTGAGTTATGTACGGTTTCAGTAATCATAGGCTCAGCTAATGATATGTTTATGGGTTAATTTGTTTTTTTGCCATGTTTCTCTGAGTTCTATATGTCTGTGCCATACCCGCGTTGTTTCTCTGGTATGTGCCCTGGTTTGCTCGCATATCGGCCAAACGCTCGTTTCCGTTTGGTCAACCTACTTCAACCGGTGGGATCGGCTTGGTGCGGTCGGCCTGGCGCGGCTCGGTTCGAATTTCGTGGGGTCGGCCAGTGGGGTCGTCCCTTTGACCTTAGAGCATGCATGCAAGTGAGGCCAGCGGCGGCGGAGAGCATGCATGGAGCCGTTCGTGCGCGTCCATGCCTGTGCTCGTCGCGCCTTCAATGGCGTGCCCCCCTTGGCCGGCAAAAAGCTGCCTCTCCACCTACATTGTCGCCCCGGACGGGCATCTGCTCCGCCGTCCTCACGTCTCTCTAGCCTACTCTGTCCTGCTCCAAGCTGAGCAGTCTGGAGCCGAATTAATGTTAGGTCGCCATTACTACCGTCTAGACCGCGACGCCGTCCAGACCGCAGATGGCATTAAAAGAAGTCATCTCCTTGCCTGTTGCGCTCACAAATCCCCTCTTTCTCTCCTAGACACCTTCGCCCAGTACCTTATCTCTCCATGGCTCGTGGTGATGGAACCTCCACTCCTAGCTCGAACCGCCGCCGCCACGTCCCCTATCCTTGGTTTCTTGAGGCGAGCGAGGGAAGCGGCATGGGGAGTGGGCGTGCGCGTACTCCTCCAAGTTCGAGCAGGAGGCGAGCGAGCGAAGCAGCATGGGACGGGGTGTCTCCAAGTCCAAGGGGCAGGGGCAGGGCCATTTCTCCAGATCCCATTCACTTCATCGATCTGTCTGACGAGGACGACGAGGACGACCAGGGTATGCACTGGACCATGGCCTGGAAGGAGGAGGTCACGGAGGTGCTGGACCCGGGTTTGGCCTGGGCCATGGCCGACCAGAAAGCCATGGACCTTGCCAAGCATTCCGCCTTCAAGCAGCAACGGCTTAAGATCTACTCGGAGAGCCATGGGACGAAGGAGGAGATGTGGTCGGCGTTGAACAGCAACGCCTCAGAAAATTTCGATGCAAAGGGCAAGGGCAAGGCCGAGACGGTGGAGGTTTCCGATGACATGGACAAGTGGTAGTCCATTTTAGTTATTAGTTGCTTTATTGAGGGTAAGTGCCAATTTAGTTATTAGTTGTTGATCTATTTTAGTTATTAGTTGCTTTATTAAGTTCAATGGCATTGTGCTTGACGTTTCCAATTGTGTGTGTAATCCACTTCAGTTTGCAAATTTTCCGGCGAGTCCACAATTTTTGCTTAGAAATGAGGCCGTTTACCCTACCTTTGGAGCTTATTTGAAACACATTTTTCAGCGAGTCCACTCTTTTCTTCTTAGAAATGAGGTTGTTTACCCTACCTTTGAAGCTCATTTGAAACACATTTTTGCGGCGAGTCCACCATTTTTGCTTAGAAATGAGGCCGTTTACCCTACCTTTGGAGCTCTTTTGAAACACATTTTTGCGGTGACTCCACCATTTTTTGCTTAGAAATGAGGTCGTTTACCCTACCTTTGGAGCTCATTTGAAACACATTTTTCAGCGAGTCCAAGCTCATTTGAAAATTTATATGGATTCAAGCTTGATTTGAGCAAGCTCATCGTTATCCTCATTTGGTTTGCCAAAATACCCATTTGGTTACGACGGGTAACAACAAAAATCCGCATTTGGTGCGCCAAACCACCCATTTGGTGTCACCGAGGAAAATGGGGGTGGGCGAGCCAAAATCCCCGTTGGGTCCACTCGTCAGCGGGTGTACAACCCTTATCCTACGCGCGCTTCAAATCAGATCGCAAAATGAGCTTCTCGTGGATCGCCTGCAGATTCCCTCTAGAGGAAATCAGACGGCTACTTATTCCTTCTAGAGGAAATCGGACGGCTGCAGTTTGATCGACATTTGAAATGAGCTTCAAATATTCAAAGAAATGTCAAAAAAAGACAATCTTGCGTACATAGTCGTCTTATGTCATATACTAACGACTTAAGTTGAAAAACATGGTCTACATACATTCAAAAGGAGAAGGGCATGGAGATCATGTGATATTGCATAACTCAAACTATGAGGTCTAAGATTGGAGAGAAGTTGTTTTTGAATTGCAACATGAAATTTTCAAAAACCTCACAAAAGCTTCGTTTTGGAGTGACTAAGAAGGATCCATGCTTAGTTTTTCATTTTCACATTTTAATATTGTTTAAATATTGGTCAAACTTAGGTTTGACCGAATTTGAAATAACCATAATAAATTCAAAAATTATCAAAAAATTGAAAAAACGACCCACATAGTCTTAATATGTCATTGAAAAACATGGTCTACATACATTCAAATGTGAAGGGCGAGGATCTCATGTGATATCGCATATCTCAAATGTGCAAATGAGAATTGCAACATGATAATTTCAAAATACTCACAAAAGTACCATTTAGGAGTGACTAAGAATGGTCTAGGCCCAGTTCGTGCACAAATTTTACACAAATGTGCGCCTGTTCACATACCCTTCTTCATCAACAACTTATCATGTCATCTCTAGTGAAACTATATTTTAATTCCGTCACATCTTATGTGCTTTACTTGGAGCGTCTATTTTTTTTTTTAGTTTTTTGTTATTTTCATTCTTTGAATAAATTGGATCCTAGCATTCTTTTGTGGGAGAGAGACACGCTCTGATTTTTCTTATGAATACTCCTATTCGTAACTTATATTTGTTGAGTATTCTTCTCTAGGTACTATATTTCTGTTTTTGTTATTTTCTTTCTCTGAATAAATTGGATCCTAGCATTCTTTTATGGGAGAGAGACACGCTCCGCTTTTTCTTATGAATACTCCTATTCTTCACTTATATTCGTTGAGTATTCTTCTCTAGCAACTGCAATACTTTCAGGTTTTGTTTTTCATGCACCTCTTGTTCAGAGTTGTTAGTTCTCATATATTATACTCTCACATCTCATTGTTTAATACTCGGAGAGTTTATTGATGTTTGGTTGGAAACAGAAAATGTTAAATGTTGTAGATGGTATAATAAAAGGATATATGTTCTTGTAGATCACTGTCCTGAATTTTTTATGATGCTTGACAATTGTTTTGAGCTCTCAGGTAGATCATGTTTAAGCTTTTGCATCATGTAGTTAAAACCCATTAGTGGAGAACTACCGTAAAGCTTGTTGAAATTCGGTTTGCATGTTTGGTATCTCTGGGTCTATATATTTTGTAGTTAAAGTGTTTGAGCAACAAGGGAGACAATGTAGAGTTTTATAATGCTTGCAATATGTTTTGTATATATGTCTTGTTGTCATAGTTTATACTTGTGTTTGCTTCAAACAACCTTGCTAGCCAAAGCCTTGTATTGAGAGTAATACTTCTCGTGCATCCAAAACCTTGAGCCAAAACCTATGCCATTTGTGTCCACCATACCTACCTACTACATGGTATTTCCTGCCATTCCAAGCAAATACTTTGGGTGCTACCTTTTATTCAAAACTTATTATCCCTTATTTGTGTCAATGTTTATTAGCTCATGAGGAAGTATGTGGTGTTACAGATATCAACCTTGGTGTTTGCTTTTAGACAGACTTTCACCAACCAGACTAGTGGCATATACACCGCTTATCAATTAATTTTGCAAAAAGAGCTGGCAAATGGGGTGCCCAGTCCCAATTAATTATAACTTTAACCGCTGCATTCTCTTCACATTTTTGCCCTGATCTAATCAGCCAAGCAATGATACTAGTTCTAAACTACATGTGTAAACAAAAGAGAAAAGAGGGATGATCCACACTTAGGTAGAAATAACGTCCTTCTTGGGAGCCGCTCTTGAAAGTCTAGTTGACAAGGGGGGTAGAGTGCCCATTACCATTCGTTGACAATGACAAACACCACTCAAAACTTACTTTTATGCTCTAAATTTCGAAAACTTATAAAACTAAGAAGCTCTAGCACATGCTTGTATCCCTGCTTCCCTCTGCGAAGGGCGTATCTTTTACTTTATGTTGAGTTAGTTTACCTACTTCTTTCTATCCCCGAAGCAAACACTTGTGTCAATTGTGCACAACAATTCTTATATGCTTACTTATTGCACTTGTTATATACCTTTGTGTTGACAACTATCTATATGATATACATGTTCAAAGTTGAAAGCCAATCCTGAAACTTATATCTTCCTTTGTGTTGATTCAATACTCTTTTACTTAGATAATATTTCTTTATGAGTTAACTCTTATGCAAATCTTATTGATGCTTGTTTGAAAGTACAATTCATGAAGAGTTTTTACTTATATGATGTAGTTGCTTACTCCTTGTCTATTTGTTAGCAAATTATAGATCATTGCCTCGAGTCATTTCATTCATAAGATGAGCCTTACATTATTATATGATCAAGATTGTGTTAAAGCATGTCACTCCATAAACTATTCTTTTTATCGTTCTTGCCTACTCGGGACGAGTAGAACTAAGCTTGGGGATGTTGATACGTCTCCAACGTATCTAGAATTTCTTATGTTCCATGCTATATTATACCATGTTATTACATGTTATACATACATTTTATATAGTTTTATGCATTTTCTGGGACTAACCTATTAACAAGATGCCAAAGTGCCCGTTCCCTGTTTTCTGCTGTTTATGGTTTCAGAAAAGTACTTAAGGAAATATTCTCGGAAACGCACGAAAAACTTCCTGCATTTATTTTTGATTTATGAATGTTCCAGAAAGCCGAAGAGGAGACGAAGACGATGCCCAAGGGCCCCACACCTGGTCCAGGCGCGGGTCCCCCCTCTACCGCGCAAGGAGGTGGTGAGGGGCCCACAGAGCGCCACCGACATCGCCCTTTCGCCCATAAATACCTCCCGGACCAAAAAACCCTAGCACGATGTTCAATATTTCCTCCACGGGTCCCGAGCGCCGCCGCCATCGCCGACAAGTTTCGGGGGTCAGAAGTTCCTGTTCCGGCACCTTGCCGGGGCGGGGATTGACCCCCGAAGCCATCTCCATCGACTCCACCGCCTCCACTTCGACTCCGTGATGGTTTGTGAGTAGTTCCCCCATGGACAACGGGTTCTTGGCTATAGCTAGTTGGTACTCTCTCTCTCCCATGTACTTAAATACAATGTTCTCATGAGCTGTCATACATGACTGGGATCCATATGATGCAATCAGTGTTGTGTTTGTTGGGATCCGATGAATTGTTACATTATGATCAGTCTATCTATATAAGTTTGTGAAGTTATTGTTGTTGCAATCTTGTTGTGTTTGATGCTTGTCACTAGTGCACGAGTGGCATGATCTTAGATGTAAGCTCTATATTTATTGCTTCGATCGTATCTACAAGTTGTATGCACATGTCATTGTCCGGAACTGATGGCCCCAAAGTGACAGTAATTGGGATAACCAGAGGGAATTGCTGTGATGTGAGGATCACATGTTTTCACCAAGTGTTAATGCTTTGCTCCGTTGCTCTATTAAAAGCAGTACCTTAACTGCCAGTAGTTCCCCTAGAGGCCCCGCTGCAAACGGACTGGCAGGACAAAAGATGTTATGCAAGTTTCTCATTGCGAGCACGCACAACTATATATGGAAAATATGCCTACTTAATTAATAATCTGGATATTCTTACTTAATGTTATTTCAATACTGTCAATTGCCCAACTGTAATTTGTTCAGCCGACACTTGTTTTTGAGAGCTACCACTAGTGTAGATAGCTGGGAACCCCGGTCCTTCTGTCACCATCATTGCTTTCCTGTCAACTCCACGCAAACAACTATTCTCTGGTGCTATTGTCTCGGTGTTATTGTTACTATTGCTCTCATATTACTGCTGCTTTCACATCACCCCTGTTACTAGTGCATTTCCAGGTGTAGCCGAATTGACAACTCGGTTGTTAGGGCTTATAAGTATTCTTTACCTCCCCTTGTGTCGAATCAATAAATTTGGGTTTTACTTCCCTCGAATATTGTTGTGACGCCCTATACTTGTGGGTTATCACGAACCTTCGAAAGACGGCGGCTGCAAAATCATTTTAAATAAACATTAATTTTAGGGTTTGTTTACACCAGTATAAGCTGGACTATGAATTTCACATAAGGAATTCTAAATGATTTACAAAAATATAATTATTTCTGTGCTCGCCATTAATGATGAGGTATTTAAGGAGATACTATCAGGTTTAAGCATAATCAACTTATTTACTATGGAGAACTCAACAACTCTACATGTGAGATAGGTCCTTTCCACTGATGTTGTTTACATCAACTATTGAACTTAATTAGTTGCCTAACTAAAATACGCCGTAGATGTACCAAAAAGAACTTGTGCGTCTTCACGATGCAGTTTTTTTCCTCGCCGTTGCAACACATGGACATGATTGCTATGCAGCTCGATCGATTATAGAACTGGTTATGCAGCTCGATCGATTTTTGAGTAAAATTTGATTGTGATAGCATTTGTTTTATTAAAAATGATTTTTCTGCCCGTAGCAACGCACATGCATTTTACTAGTGGTCATATAAGTTGCTTACTCTATTTTCCAGTTTTTCCTTACAGAGGGAGGGGTTAGATTCCGGCAAACGACTACATATCTAGAACATGTGGTTTTCATGTATTGTTCTAAGAATCATTCTGGCTACTTTATTAGGCTGGTCTCATTGTCATTTAGTATATTACCAGTACCTTGTAGAGTTTAGACTTGTCTTTTGTGAACAATACATCTATCTAGCACTAGTTGCACACAATTTTAAGTCCTTTTTTGCCAGGTGTTACAACTACATTGCCCAAATCAGTTCCTAAGTAAGTTGCACACTAAGCTAGCTCCTAGATAACTGCAAATTGCTTAGTCCAACAATGGTGTTGCCCAAATATACAGTTGGTTATGTCTACTGACTGTAGTTTGTCCAGAAAATAATAATATTAATTTTCCTAGTCCCACAATGGTGTTGCCCAAATGTGCAGTTGAATTTGCCTACCTAAACTGTAATTTCCCATGAGATAGAGTATCAAAAATGATCTCGCGTGAAACTGTTATGTTTTTAGCAAGAAGTACCTTACTTTTGTGTCCATTAAAACTGTCTCAAGTGACTTGCAGGTCTACCGGACCAAGATTTTGCCCCTAAACCACATCCTAGTTGCCTAACTAATGCTTTACATTTCACCCGTTGACACACTGCCAGAGTTTCTTCCCCTTTTTGAGAGAGCAAGCTTGCAAAGGAAATTGATCTGCCTGACGGGGAGAGGAAAGAGAAGATGCATGTTGGGTGGTGACGAGGGTGTAACTCGACAAATCCCAGGGTTGTCCACCCCGGGTTGATTGAGGGGGAGAGAAAGGAGCGTTGGTGATCACGACGGCTGAAAAGCGAGGCGTTTACCCAGGTTCAGGCTCCTGGAGGATAACACACTACTTCCTGCTTGTCTGGTATTGATTGCGAGTTGATATTACAATGGCGAGATGTCGATCTCGCTAGGGTTTGTGGTGGCGGCTATGAGCGTGTCCCTTGGACGAGCAACCCTCCTGGCCTTTATAGGTAGGCCAGGTCCCGGGTGAACGGTGCCGATGGCATTTACAGATATGGTAAGTCGTATGACCTAACCGGCTAGAACTAGGTCACACGATACCCCTAGTGGGCCTTCTATGGGCCTCCGTAACCTTGGCGTGGCACAGGTAGCCTCATCGTGGGGTAGTCGAAGGGTAGCCCCACGTCAGTAGCCCCCGAGTGCTTGGTCGAATCGTAGAGTCGGGCAAAGGACTCCTTCCTTCTGGGCACGCCACCAAGTTGCTTGTGCTTGAGTTTGGACTCGCTTTCTTTAGTCGAAGAGCACGCTCCCGATGGGAGTAAATTGTGCAGTTGAATTACTTTGTCTTGGCTTGTATGGGACTCGCTTCTATTCGGCCTGCTGGCTTACTGTCTGTTGATTCAGCCGGTTGGGCTTACTGTTTTTTCTTTGTCACTCGGTTGAATGCTTCGAGTTCTTGGATCAGCAACATGTCTGGTTTATTTTCGGCTGTAAAGCTTACTACTCGAATCATGCGCTCGAGTTCTTCCTCAGCAGAGTCTGAGTCGCCAGCAGGGCAGTTGTCTTGCTGACGTCATTGATGACGCTTCGTAGCACGCCTCTGCGCCTGATGGGACGTGACGAGGCGGGCCCCACTGTCAGTGTTGACTCTAGTCAGCAGTTGCCGCTTATCTCTGGTTTTGGGCGCGAAATTTTCGCGGCGTGATGATGATGCCTTGATCTCCGTGCGTAGTGGACAGAGTGGGGGGCGACGGTTAGTCTCTCCGTATGACACGTGGACGGCTGGATCTTTTCGCTGGGAACGGTTTCTTCGCGAAGGGCTGAGATGGACTGCCCTGCACGGCATAAGTACTGCACCGCGGCTCAACAACAAGTCATCTTCTCCAATCGTCCTTGCCTCCATTCCTTGCGCCATTCTTGCCCTCCTCCGAGCTCTTTGCCATTTGTCCTCTCACCTTCCGTGAGCACCCAATCTTGATGGGGAAGTCGAAGGATACCGCCAGCGCCGCCGCCGCCGAAGCAGGGGTGATGAAGAAGCCTGACGGCGACTGGCAGAAGTCGTCGGTGAAGAAGGCCGATCTCGAGGTCCTGTGCACGCAGGCTGCCCCCGACGGACCAGGCCACGGTACGTGTTCCTGGTAAGGAGGTCTACCCCGCTCCTCGCGAGGGGGAGCGTGTTTGCTTCGTGGATTTCGTTCCACGGGGCTTCGGGTTCCCTCTCCACGATTTTGTTCGTGGTCTTCTGTACGGCTATGGGGTTCAGATCCACGATCTGATCCCCAATGGTGTCTTAAGCATCGCGAGCTTTATTGTGCTCTGCGAGTGCTTTATGGGGATCGCTCCCCACTGGGCTTTAAGGAAGTCGCTCTTCCTTGTTCGGAAGAACGTGGGGAAGAGCGGGTTGACATACCCGGTGGGCGGCTTCGGCATCCAAGTGCGCGGCGACACCGCGTACTTCCAGATGAAGAAGTCGGTGTAGCGCCCCATCTTTTATATAAAGATGGTGCACCTGTGTTATGTGCTAGTCCCTGGATCACTGCTAGCACCACAGTACAAAATATAAAGTATCATTGCATTAGTATTAATTTCTACAACGTGATCCAAAATAATAGCCAAGTATAGCTTTATTACAAATTGCATAGCCATGAAGGCTAGCTAAAGTTCAGAGTTCACAACGAAAAACGATAACAATGAGCCTCATCTTCAAGCATGCGCCACAGGCATACATGTTGGTTGTAGACTCGAGTCCACTCATTCCTCATCAGAATTACCTGCACATTTGAATATGCAGCCCCCGAAGGAGGTCAATACAATGAAGTATTGGCAAGTGACTATGGTGGATAAAATTATGGCAAGTCTAATTCTATATGCATATTTGGCTTGGTGGAGTTGTAGGCTATTTTGCAGAAAGCCAGTTTTCTCCTATCTTTTGTAAAACAATTTTGTTTCTCAAGAACTTGGCACCAAGGGATAAAGCCCAAGTGCACCAACTATTCCTCCCTTAGTCAAATTTTACTTTATGAAAACAGTGTTGAGATTCTTCCGCCCGTCCTTGTCCAGCTGCTCGAAGTAGTCCATTTCCGGGGACACGGCTGAGTACTCAGATTGTCGACTCTGCAGAGGTTGTGAACTTTCACCTTTAGACTCAATTAACCCAAACATCCTATACACGCAGAGTGTATTAAGGAAAGGAGAGAATTGAGACAGGAACTTTCAGAAGAAGAATGCAACCATACTAGCAAGACCCGTTCCACCTATAAACTCTACATCTGCTTGTCAAGCTGACAGGTTGCATCCTCACAACTTAGTTATTCTAGACAGAGCCCATTGTCAAAAGGCTGCACGGGAAGCTTCTCAACTTGGAGGGACTTGGTAATCTCTTCGTTCCTGGGTGGCCGTCCCCAAGTGCACTTCTGGGTAACAACCACCATGCTCATGGCCCTAAGTAGAATAGACATTCATCCTAGGCGACGACAACCCCAAGCATAGTCCCAAAAGCCACTCAACATAAACCATAACAACCAATTCCACCCAGAAGTGTATTTTAGATTTTAACACTTCGAAACTTTTCTATAACATGGCAAACATTTTAATAGCATAGCTAAGCAACTAATAAAACTTTTCATGGCTGCTTAGGAGAAAGGGTGGCTACACACTACTAGGATATTTGTAAAATACAAACTAACTTAGCATTATAAAATAAATAAAAAATCCCTATCATGCACACTACTCAAAAATATACTACACATGCATATAGAAAATATTGGGTAGAATATGAATGTCACTTGCCTTGGTAACAGGATGAACAAGCACAACAAGAATAACAATCGCAAGCAAGTCCTTCCTCTTCTTCACAATCTTGCACAAGCAATAAAATAAAATAAATACAAAATCATCACAACACCAGACATAAATATGTATGCATGAATGATATGCTATGAAAATATGATTCACTTATTAATAATTTTTATCCTCTTTTATTACATGTATGAGATATAATTTCTAGGAATTTCTTATTTCATTTATCAATTTAATAATTGAAAACAATATAGCAAACTTGATTTCTCGATAGAGGGAATTAATATATTTATTAATATTTCTAGACAGAGGGAATTAATATGACCCTAAAACAATTTAATTTATTTTCCAAATCATTTTTATTATTTATGTTATTATTTTAATAGCCGAAATGCTCCACTGCTAATTATATAATTATAATTTGTCAAAAAGGAAAACAAATGATGTAGAAATAAACTTCATGAGCAGGGCTATCCGTGGATATAAAGTTTATTAAATTTGAACTTGTAGATCAAAAGTTATGAATTTTCTAAGTTTTGCATATTTTCTGTTTTATTTATAAAAATTCCTGCGAAAAAGAATTAATTTGGTGCTACGTGGCGCGATCTTATTGGTCAGTACCGCTTCGACGCGGATCGGCTGCGGGAGCCGTCCGATCTAAATTAAAACGGACGTGCGGGATCTAATCGATCTAGATCCATTGGATCTAGATCCAACGGTCCACGATACGTTGACCAAAAACAGGCGGCGCGCTCGCCGGAGCTCACCCGACCGCGGCGGCGCCACGGCTGGCGTTGCTCGTTTCTCGCGTCCTAGGAGGCTACGGGGTGAACGGAGCTTACCGAAGCGTAGCGGACGTCGGGGCGGAGTCGATGGCGCGGTGGTGGTCGTCGGTGTGACCTTCTCCTCCTCGTGCAGCTCGCCGGAGTTGCTTGCGGTGGCGGTCTCCTTCGGGCGTGGATGAATACGTCGTTCGGCTGCAAAATACACTGCGGGACGAAGTCAAAAACGTGCGCAACGAGGAGGGGTCGAGGGGGGGCAATACGAGCTCGGGGGGAGGTCGGAGTACCCCGTACGGCTTGCGTTACGACGGCGGAGATCCGAGCTTGCTCGTGAGCTGCCCGGCGGCGGAACTTTTAGGGTTTGGGGTGCGGAGGGTTGCGGCGGAGGTGGGGGTTTATATAGGGTGGCGCGGGGAGCAGCCTAGCGCTGATTATGCTCGCGAATCACGGCCGGTTTCCGAATTCGTCTCGGGCGCGATCTCCGGCGAGAGGAAGACGAAGCTGACAGGTGGGTCCCACCTGTCAGCGAGAGGAGGGTGGAGATGGGCTGCGCGGGCCGGCTTGGGCCGCGTTCGGACGCGCGCGCGCGGTGGATAGCTACGGGCCGGCCCGATTTCCTTTTCCTTTTTAATAAAAATAATATCTGTTTTTAAATACTGATTTCAAACATGACTTTTAAACCTATTCAAAACATATCAGAAAAATTCATAAAAATATGTTTTGGAAAGGTTATCAAAATTGGAGCTTTTTAATATTATTTTTGCCCATAACAATATTGCTAAAATAATATTTATTAAAGAGGTTTAAATAAACATTTTCTGCAACATATAGATTATTAAATCTTATAACCTAAGGTTTTATTTTATATTTTTGTGGTGTAGTTTTATGTTTATGGATGAATGATGCATGAATGCAAAAGTTTTAAATTTTTGCAAAATTTGGGATGTTACCGACTAACCCCCTTAAGAGGAAGCTTGTCCTCGAGCTTCGGAAAGATCAGCAAATAGGTGTGGATGGTCTTCTCGAAGGTCATCCTCTCGTTCCCAGGTGGCTTCTTCCTCGGAATGATGATTCCACTGGACTTTGCAAAACTTGATGGTTTTGGTACGGGTGACTCTTTGTGCGGTCTGCAGTATCTTGATGGGTTTCTCTTCGTAGGTCAAGTCACTCTCCAAATATACTTCTTCGAGGGGTACAATATCCTTTAAAGGAACTCCCATCGTCTCGGGGTGACATTTCTTCAACTGACTGACATGGAACACATTATGAACCGCAGACAGAGCTTCTGGTAGTTCTAACTCATATGCTACTTCACCTTTGCGAGAAAGAATTTTGAATGGTCCAATGAATCGAGGTGCTAGCTTTCCTTTAATCCCAAACCTCTTTACACCTCGGAGTGGTGATACTCTAAGATAGGTTCTATCACCCACCTCGTAGGTGACCTCTCTACGTTTAGAATCTGCGTAGCTTTTCTGGCGTGATTGTGCTATCTTCAATCTATCCTTAATCAGCCTGACCTTCTCTTCAGCCTCTTGGATTATATCAGGTCCAAAGAAACTTCGTTCTCCTACACCACTCCACAACAATGGAGTTGTGCATTTCTTCCCATATAATGCCTCAAATGGTGCCATCTCAATGCTAGCTTGGTAACTGTTGTTGTAGGAGAACTCAGCATAGGGTAGATTGTCATCCCAACTAGATCCATAATCGAGCGCACAAGCTCTTAACATATCTTCTAAAATCTGATTCACTCTTTCAGTCTGGCCATCCGTTTGCGGGTGAAAGGCCGTACTGAATTCCAGTCTGGTTCCCAAGGATTCATGCAACTGCTTCCAGAAATGAGAAGTGAACTGGGTCCCTCTATCGGACACGATACTCTTGGGAACGCCGTGTAGGCACACAATTCTCTTCATGTAAATATCAGCTAGCTTCGCGCTGGTATAGGTGGTATTCACGGGTATAAAGTGAGCTATTTTGGTTAAACGACAAACAATAACCCAAATAGAATCATATCCTGATCTGGTCCTTGGTAACCCGGTGATGAAATCCATCCCAATAGAATCCCACTTCCAATCCGGTACCTTCAAAGGTTGCAAAAGCCCTGCTGGTTTCTGATGTTCAGCCTTTACTCGACTGCACACATCGCACTTCGCGATATATTCTGCTATTTCTCTTTTCAAGTTGTTCCACCAGAATCTCTCCTTCACATCCATATACATCTTGGTATTTCCCGGATGAATGGAATAAGGTGTCTCATGAGCTTCTTGCAGAATCAACTTTCTAATATCAGGATCATTGGCCACACATATACGTTTCTCAAACCACAGAGTTCCTTGCTCATCCTCATGAAATCCTTTAGCTTTCCCTGCTTCCAGATTGACTTTGATTTCTTCTATTTCCTTATCTCCTTTCTGCGCTTCACGTATCTTGTCCATCAAGGTAGGTTGTACTACCAATGAGGCTACAAAACCTTCTGGTTCTACTTCCAATCTGAGGTCCTTGAATGCCTTGCATATATCTTCGGGTAATTCTTCTGCTGTGAGGCCATTCACATACGCTTTACGGCTCAGGGCGTCTGCTACTACATTTGCCTTTCCTGGGTGATATTGGAGACTTAGATCATAATCCTTGATAAGTTCCAACCACCTTCTCTGTCTCATGTTCAATTCCTTCTGAGTAAAAATGTATTTCAAACTTTTGTGGTCCGTGAATACCTCACATATTTTCCCCATCAGGTACGGTCTCCAAGTTTTTAGGGCATGCACTACAGATGCTAACTCGAGATCATGAGTTGGATAATTTGCTTCATGCTTCTTGAGTTGTCTAGAGGCATAAGAAGCCACCCTGCCTTCTTGCATCAACACACTTCCCAGTCCTTGGTGTGAGGCATCACAGTATACTTGAAATTCTTTCTCCAAATCAGGTAAGCATAGAACTGGGGCTGAAACTAGACGTTTCTTCAATTCTTGAAAACTGGCTTCGCATGCCTCAGTCCACTCAAATTTCTTCTCCTTCTTTAATAATTCCGTCAGTGCCTTGGCGATTTTGGAAAAGTTTTCTATAAATCTTCGGTAGTATCCTGCTAAGCCAAGGAAACTCCGTAATTCTCCAACATTCTTTGGTGACTCCCAATTGGTTACAGCTGAAACCTTTTCAGGATCCACTGATATTCCCTCTTTAGATACTATGTGACCTAGGAATGCGACTTGTTCCAACCAAAATTCACACTTGCTGAATTTGGCATATAACTTATGTTCACGTAGCCTCTGCAATACTAGGCGTAGATGCTCTTCATGTTCTTCGTGATTCTTGGAGTAGACTAGAATGTCGTCTATGAACACTACCACAAACTTGTCCAGGAAATCCATGAACACTTTATTCATCATATTCATGAAATAAGCGGGAGCGTTTGTTAATCCAAATGGCATTACTGTGTACTCATATGAGCCATATCTTGTAACAAATGCTATCTTTGGTATATCCATCTCTCTAACCTTCATTTGGAGGTAGCCTGATCGAAGATCAATCTTGGAGAAGACACAAGCACCTTTTAGTTGATCAAATAGTTCATTTATCTTGGGTAACGGATAATTGTTTTTGATGGTGTGTTCATTTATATCCCGGTAGTCCGTGACTAGTCTCTGGGTTTGATCCTTCTTTTTGACAAATAGAACTGGCGCTCCCCAGGGCGAAGAACTTGGGCGGATAAATCCCTTCAAAAGGTGTTCCTCTAGTTGCTTCTTGAGCTCTTTTAGCTCATCGACGGCCATAGGGTAAGGTCTCTTAGCTATTGGTCTGGTACCCGGTTTCAGTTCAATGAGAAACTCCACATCTCTATCGGGTGGCATTCCCGGTAATTCCTCTGGGAAAACATCTGGGTACTCCTGGACAATCAGCACATCCCCAAGGCTAACCCCCTTAAGAGAATTTAGCCTAACTTTCTTAAGTTCAAAAGTTGATCTGAATTTAATCTTCTGTTTCTCTGGGGTGGTGAGGGTGATAGCTCTGTTTGCATAGTATATGATTCCTTCAAAACGGGTCATCCAATCCATTCCAATGATAACATCCAAACCTTGGGTTTCTAGGATGACTAAGTCTGTTGGAAAACGATATTTTCCAATCCTTAACTCTAGTTGCCTACATCCCGAATTTACTATCATCTCACCCCCAGGTGAGCTCACTCTTATAGGTTTTCCTAAGCTTTCCTCGGCTAATCCATGTTTGTTTACAAAAGCTCTTGATATGAATGAATGCGATGCTCCGGTATCAAATAATACTAATGCTGGAAAAGAATTGAGCAAGAACTTACCAATCACAGCATCAGGCTCATCGTGTACTTCTTCCACATTGATGTGGTTTACTTGTCCCTTCTGGAAAGGATTGGGCTTGGAATTTTCATCGTCCTTCCTCTCTGGGCAATCAGTAGCATAATGTCCTGTCTTCTTGCACTTGAAGCAAGTCACATTAGACAAGTCTTTCTTCCCTTCAGAGTTAGGACGGGGATTTCCATTTCCATGATTATGACCATGGTGATGGTTTCCCTTGAACCCCCCATTATTTCCTTTATATCCTTCATTGTGGTTATGACCATGGTGCTTTTGGCCACTACCACTATTGGAGTAGTTCCAGGGTTTATGGCCACTGACTTCAGAGGAGTGTGGTTTCTTGTGTGTCCCTTCAGAATGAACCTTACTTGCACTAAACTTCCTCTTCCTATTCTCTTCCTTTCTTATGTTGTTGTCCAGAGTGTTTGCTTGATCCAGCAGAACTTGGTAGTTAGGTGCATAAGCCACAGACAAGGGTATCTTCAGTTCTCCCCTAAGTCCATTAAGGAATTTGTCCTTCCTTTTAACGTCAGTGTCGATGTCCTCTGGTGCATACCTTGATAACATACAAAAGTCATCCATATATTCCTTCAGAGTTCTACCTTCCTGCCTCAAGCTACGAAATTCCTCTTTCTTCAGGTTCATTATGCCAGAGGAAATGTGGGCATTGCGGAAACCTTCCTTGAACGCATCCCAAGTCATGCCATCCAAGGGATGAGTCACTTGATAGGTCTCCCACCACATGGCGACAGGTCCTTCCAGTAGGTGTGCGGTGAACCTCACTTTTTCTACCTCAGAACATTCACAAGTTACTAAGTCCTTGTTGACTGAACGGAGCCAGTCATCTGCCACTATTGGTTCAGTAGCAGAGGAAAACTTATTAGGCCTGAGCCTTAGAAATCTTGCAAGTCTGTCCACCGGAGGTGGTGGTGGTGGGTTGTTGTTATTGTTGTTGTTGTTGTTGTTGTTGTTGTTGTTGTTGTTGTTGTTGTTGTTGTTGTTGTTGTTGTTGTTGTTGTTGTTGTTGTTGTTGTTGTTGTTGTTGTTGTTGTTGTTGTTGTTGTTGTTGTTGTTGTTGTTGTTGTTGTTGTTGTTGTTGTTGTTGTTGTTGTTGTTGTTGTTGTTGTTGTTGTTGTTGTTGTTGTTGTTGTTGTTGTTGTTGTTGTTGTTGTTGTTGTTGTTGTTGTTGTTGTTGTTGTTGTTGGTTGCTGCAATGAACTGAGTCATCATAGTCATCAGTTGGGCTTGAGCTGCCATCAGCTGTTGCATAGCTTCGTTGTTGTCGGACTCACGACGTGGAGCCATCTGTGGGGTTTTAGCATGGATGAGTAAAGGATTGATAGAACTATAAAGAGAAATCCTACCCATGCACAGAACAAACAAATCTAGCAATCAATCAACAAGCAACTTATAAAACAACCAAACACACAAAACAAAACCTTTGGTTTAGTGAAAAATGGTATAAAAGTTTGGAAAATAAACTCGCGGGGTTCCGGGGATACAAAGGAAGGTACTGCCTTACCACAAGTTGGTAGGTCAATACAAGACTAAGATAATGAGGTGTATGATAAATGGTAGTCTCACTACGAACTACTCGACCATGTCTTCTTCTTCCTCTTCAATTTCCCGAATCTCTATTCCTTCATTGGTGAGTACATCCTTAAGTTCCTTTACTTCCTTCTCTAGGGCAGAGTTCTTTTCTTGCAGCTCCCTCTTCTCAGCACGAAGCCTCTTGATCAAGTCACTATCGGCCTCGAACTCAACTTCATTGCTCTCGAGTTTCGCCTTTTGTTCTCTGATAGTCTTGTTCTTCTCTTGAACTCTTTTCTCCTGCCTCTTGTATCTCTCCTCTTGCGCAGCGAACCTCTCTTCTTGTGCCTTGGTCACTTCCTCTTGTGCCTTCATCTTCTCTTCGTTGTCCTTGAGTAGAGCACATAACTCATCGTTCTTCAGGAGCTCCGTGCGCCGATCTTCATACATCTCCGTGACAAGGATTTCCAACTCCTGGAAATAAAGACTAAGGGGTTTTGCCTTGCCTCTTTCTCCAACATAGTAAAGGTAAGGTTCTCCATCTTCGTTTCTCCTTCCAAAGAAAATGGAGTAGTGGCCCTTCAACTCTGTGCTGTAGCGTCCGCAGAGGCGACCAATCATATCCTGCATGACTAGATTGAGTCCTTTATCTTTGGAGTCGCTAAGCATCTTAATCTCCAGTGGGGGCTCTTCTCCACGTCCTGGCTGAGTTGCTTTGATTCCCCAGCAACCTTCTTTGTTAAACTTCTTCAGGATGAAACCCTTGACTTGGGGTAGTGGTAATCCTATCTTTTCGCCGATGTCTAGGAGGTAGCATCCAAAGCGGGTGTTCTCGAAGTCCTCCGCGGTGGTGAAGTGGAAGCTCGTCATCCTTTAGGTAGAAAGAAGAAAAGTTTAAAACATGAAAAGCATAATGTAAGGGGGAACTAGTCATAGTGTGCATTATTTAGAAAAAATACTGAGTCAAATCTTGAGATGGTCAACGGATATTAACAACTCTTGGTAGATTGGATTTTTCACTATAGTGAGAGAGACAGACACCCGGCCAGCCACTTATATTGTGGAACAGGTCTCATGTACGCGGACATGTAAGGTTTGTCCCGGGCCGCTTCATCCCACTATGCCGCTAGAATCCAACATACTTCAAAGATGGTAACATTATGACCAAAAAGGGCTTAACCAATCCTAGGGGCTCGAACCGACAGGCAACAACTTTGCTCTGATACCATTTTGTAGCGCCCCATCTTTTATATAAAGATGGAACACCTGTGTTATGTGCTAGTCCCTGGATCACTGCTAGCACCACAGTACAAAATATAAAGTATCATTGCATAAGTATTAATTTCTACAACGTGATCCAAAATAATAGCCAAGTATAGCTTTATTACGAATTGCATAGCCATGAAGGCTAGCTAAAGTTCAGAGTTCACAACGAAAAACGATAACAATGAGCCTCATCTTCAAGCATGCGCCACAGGAAGACATGTTGGTTGTAGACTCGAGTCCACTCATTCCTCATCAGAATTACCTGCACATTTGAATATGCAGCCCCCGAAGGAGGTTAATACAATGAAGTATTGGCAAGTGACTATGGTGGATAAAATTATGGCAAGTCTAATTCTATATGCATATTTGGCTTGGTGGAGTTGTAGGCTATTTTGCAGAAAGCCAGTTTTCTCCTATCTTTTGTAAAACAATTTTGTTTCTCAAGAACTTGGCACCAAGGGATAAAGCCCAAGCGCACCAACTATTCCTTCCTTAGTCAAATTTTACTTTATGAAAACAGTGTTGAGATTCTTCCGCCCGTCCTTGTCCAGCTGCTCGAAGTAGTCCATTTCCGGGGACACGGCTGAGTACTCAGATTGTCGACTCTGCAGAGGTTGTGCACTTTCACCTTTAGACTCAATTAACCCAAACATCCTATACACGCAGAGTGTATTAAGGAGAGGAGAGAATTGAGACAAGAACTTTCAGAAGAAGAATGCAACCATACTAGCAAGACCCGTTCCCCTATCAACTCTACATCTGCTTGTCAAGCTGACAGGTTGCATCCTCACAACTTAGTTATTCTAGACAGAGCCCATTGTCAAAAGGCTACACGGGAAGCTTCTCAACTTGGAGGGACTTGGTAATCTCTTCGTTCCTGGGTGGCCGTCCACAAGTGCACTTCTGGGTAACAACCACCATGCTCATGGCACTAAGTAGAATAGACATTCATCCTAGGCGACGACAACCCCAAGCATAGTCCCAAAAGCCACTCAACATAAACCATAACAACCAATTCCACCCAGAAGTGTATTTTAGATTTTAACACTTAGAAACTTTTCTATAACATGGCAAACATTTTAATAGCATAGCTAAGCAACTAATAAAACTTTTCATGGCTGCTTAGGAGAAAGGGTGGCTACACACTACTAGGATATTTGTAAAATACAAACTAACTTAGCATTATAAAATAAATCAAAAATCCCTATCATGCACACTACTCAAAAATATACTACACATGCATATAGAAAATATTGGGTAGAATATGAATGTCACTTGCCTTGGTAACAGGATGAACAAGCACAGCAAGAATAACAATCACCTTTTATTGTTATGAAAATATGATTCACTTATTAATAATTTTTATCCTCTTTTATTACATGTATGAGATATAATTTGTAGTAATTTCTTATTTCATTTATCAATTTAATAAATGAAAACAATATAACAAACTTGATTTCTACAATTACACTTTTATTGTTTTATGAAAGTTTTCATTTAAGATATTTATTAATATTGCTAGACAGAGGGAATTAATATGACCCTAAAACAATTTAATTTATTTTCCAAATCATTTTTATTATTTATGTTATTATTTTAATAGCCGAAATGCTCCACTGC
The DNA here is from genome assembly GCA_026929855.1 of Poa annua. NCBI lineage: Eukaryota > Viridiplantae > Streptophyta > Magnoliopsida > Poales > Poaceae > Poa > Poa annua. Next base: position 109,089,317 of record CM049426.1, read on the forward strand.
TAATTATATAAATTATAATTTGTCAAAAAGGAAAACAAATGATGTAGAAATAAACTTCATGAGCAGGGCTATCCGTGGATACAAAGTTTATTAAATTTGAACTTGTAGATCAAAAGTTATGAATTTTCTAAGTTTTGCATATTTTCTGTTTTATTTATAAAAATTCCTGCGAAAAAGAATTAATTCGGGGCTACGTGGCGCGATCTTATTGGTCGGTACCGCTTCAACGCGGATCGGCTGCGGGAGCCGTCCGATCTAAATTAAAACGGACGCGCGGGATCTAATCGATCTAGATCCATTGGATCTAGATCCAACGGTCCACGATACGTTGACCAAAAACAGGCGGCGCGCTCGCCGGAGCTCACCCGACCGCGGCGGCGCCACGTCCGGCGTTGCTCGTTTCTCGCGTCCTAGGAGGCTACGGGGCGAACGGAGCTTACCGAAGCGTAGCAGACGTCGGGGCGGAGTCAATGGCGCGGTGGTGGTCGTCGGCGTGGCCTTCTCCTCCTCGTGCAGCTCGCCGGAGTTGCTTGCGGCGGCGGTCTCCTTCGGGCGTGGATGAATACGTCGTTCGGCTGCAAAATACACCGTAGGACGAAGTCAAAAACGTGCGCAACGAGGAGGGGGTCGAGGGGGGGCAATACGAGCTCGGGGGGAGGTCGGAGTACGCCGTACGGCTTGCGTTACGGCGGCGGAGATCCGAGATTGCTCGTGAGCTGCCCGGCGGCGGAACTTTTAGGGTTTGGGGTGCGGAGGGTTGCAGCGGAGGTGGGGGTTTATATAGGGTAGCGCGGGGAGCAGCCTAGCGCTGATTATGCTCGAGAATCACGGCCGGTTTCCGAATTCGTCTCGGGCGCGATCTCCGGCGGGAGGAAGATGAAGCTGACAGGTGGGTCCCACCTGTCAGCGAGAGGAGGGTGGAGATGGGCTGCGCGGGCCGGGTTGGGCCACGTTCAGACGCGCGCGCGCGGTGGATAGCTACGGGCCGGCCCGATTTCCTTTTCCTTTTTAATAAAAATAATATCTGTTTTTAAATACTGATTTCAAACATGACTTTTAAACCTATTCAAAACATATCAGAAAAATTCATAAAAATATGTTTTGTAAAGGTTATCAAAATTGGAGCTTTTTAGTATTATTCTTTCCCATAACAATATTGCTAAAATAATATTTATTAAAGAGGTTTAAATAAACATTTTCTGCAACATATAGATTATTAAATCTTATAACCTAAGGTTTTATTTTATATTTTTGTGGTGTAGTTTTATGTTTATGGATGAATGATGCATGAATGCAAAAGTTTTAAATTTTTGCAAAATTTGGGATGTTACAGTCGGATTCCGTCCAGGGGTGGCGGAAGCGGTGGTTCTACATCAGGTGCGACTAGGAGGGTCTCGCAGGCTTCAACGGCAATCGCGAGTTGCAGAAGATGCACGCTTGGGCGCACCCGCTCGCTGAGGAGGAGAAGGAGTCTGTGAGACCGTTGCTGAGCCTGTTGCGCAATCTGCTCAAGTCCCTGGGACGCGAGTCGGGCGGCGTCCACCTTATGGCCACTTTCTTCAGGCTGCGAGTCCAGCCGCTCCGCGCTCGTCCCTACCCGATGTGGGCAGTCGAGGGCGCCGGCGACCCGCCACTTGACCACGAGGAGGTGGAGACCAAGGTGAGGGGCATCACTAGCCTCCGAGCCGCAGACCCCTCCAACGTCATGTGTCCTATCGCCGTGTACGGAGCGGCGAACCCTGTTCCTGAGGTAAGCTTCTTCTTTTTTCTTATTTTCTTGACTTGATTTCTTGATCTTTTGTTCCTTGATTCGGCTTGTCCTTATTTGCTACAGGGCCGCTCTTCTCTTGTTAGCCTTCCTCCACTCCCTGAAAATGGACCTCACAACGAGGCGACGTATGTGGAGGAGGAGGGTGACGACGAAGACATTGCACCCGCCGTCTCTCGGAGTGATGAGGCGGATGAAGAAGAGGAAGAGGAGCCCGTGCGGAAGAAGCAGAAGATGCGGAGTGGCGGTGACTCTACGACTGCTTCGTTGCCTGCAAAGGATGCGGCTGCTGACTTGGAGGAGGCTGGCATGTCTTCTTCGGGTGTGCGGTTCCAGGACAACTGGGACGAGCCCTTGGCTGCTCCTCCTGTCAGCTCTGCGCCACCGCGCGCGTTCACTCGGATGCCGTCCGTCTCCCTGGGGAGCGACGATGACCTCGAGACCACCAGGTAAGTTGTTCATTCATTTTTGTTGCGTCGAGTTGCCTTCGTGAGATTTAGGCTTCGAGTTGATTTTCTTTGAATCTTGTGCCAGTTACCGCTCTGGCGGCGTCAACTCCCCTCCACGCGAAGTGGAGCATACGTCTGCTCCCTCGACCGAGCTAGTTATGCGGGTGGCGGTCGAGGAGCATGCGCATGCTGGTGGCTCCGTGGCGCCGAGTGGCGCTGCCCCGGCGACTTCGACGGATGCCGACCTCCTGGACCACGTAAGTTCCTTTTCTTGTTCTTGTTCTTGTTCTTCTGTAGTTACATCGGGTGCACGAACAGCGCTCCTGATGGGAGTAGCCCCCGAAGGTGTGGGTGACTAGGATAGTCGCCCGCAACTTGATAATTTCTTGCTTGTTTTGCAGCCATACTACCGCCAGCAGCTTGAGGCAGCCGCTGCCTACGTTCGCCTGGAGAAGGAGAGGGTTCAACCGCGCACCTCCTTGGATCAGGACGCTAGGCGGAATGCAGAGTTGGAGATGAAGCTTCAGGCTCAGGCTGAGCTGGAGAAAGCGCTGCACGATTCGCAGGAGCGCGAGCGTGTGCGGGTCGTTTAGGAGAAGACCCATGTCGACCGCCTGCTCGCACTCGCCGGCGCCCTTGGAGGTGAGCTTTTCGGCTTAATGCCTACTTATGTCTTTTCTTGATTTGCCTTGTGTTGATTTCTAATCTTTTGTTCAGAGAAATGCGGAGGCGTTCCTCCGGAGGGCTCGTCCAGTGACGACGTCGACTTGGCCACCGCGGTCGGGTTTCTTGATCGAGTCTGCGCGTATGCCTCCGCTGCGCTGCAGAAATCGACGACGGCGCTGCAGAAGTCGACCGGGGCGCTGGCTACTGTGCATCGGAGTATCTTTCCCAGCGCGCCGCCACCGACTGCCGTAGATGCTCTCGCGGCGCCGTTTGAAGATGACGCGACCACCCTCGCGGACTTCACTCGGACGCAGACGGTACGCGGCTCCGAGCTCACCTACCAGCTTCTGCTTGGTCACCAGGTCGCTGGCGACTTCGAGAAAGTTGTTAGCGGCTTCCCTCGAAGGCCTGACGGCAAGACCGCGTCCCTTAGCGGGGTGAAGGCTCAGGCTGCACAGCTGGCTGTGAAGCTTGTTGCCACCTTCGAGAGGGGGATCACCAAGGCAACCGAGGCGGCTGCTGCTCGGAGGAGTCGCTCCCTGTCGGAGTCAATAGCATAGGAACCTTGTAGTGTAGGACTTGGCACTCGTAGTAGTCTGTGCTTGTAATCACTTATATTTTGTCGGGTCTTCTGGCCTTGAACTATCTTTTGTGCTGAATTATATTTTCCTTCACTTCAACTTTGCTTTGGCTGAGAAGTCGCCTTTTTCTGTATTGACACTGCATATTTGTGACAGACTGACATGCGTGATACCTCTTCCATTGCTGCGACGGCTGGCGCGAGTGGCGAGGGCGGTTCTCGCTCGACTGCGGCTGTGCGCTGTCGTCAATCAACACCAGTTCTTCAGCGAAGCACGAACGACCAACGATTGATCACCTACACGAGGAACAAGGTGGTCGACCTCGAGGCGAGGCTGAAGCGTACCGAGTTGGAGTTGGAGCGCTCTAAATCGCGTCCTTCCGCGGGGTTCTCTCAGCGCGAGGACTTCTTGCTTGGCGAGATTGACCTGATCAGTCGGCAGCTGCAAGGTTGGTAGCACTTTGTCTTTGACTTCCTCCTTGCGATTTGTGGATTGTAACGCTATTAGTTTCTTGATGCAGATGTGAACCCTGATTGGCAAGCTGAGCAGGCTCGGGTCGAAGAGAGGGTCGCCCGGGAGGCGACTGGCGATTCTCACGAGGCGCGCCACTTCTGGTCGAACAGATCGAGAGGGCGTATCCTCGCGTGTATGCTTGATCGTACCTGGCGGACTGCTTTTCTCCTGGAAGGTTGCTGGAAGACCCTCTGGCACATCCATCGCGTGTACTTCCCGCACAATGGGCAGCCCCACGAGTTGGCCAGGTTGCTGGAGAGGTTCCGCGAAGGTGACGCGTTGAAGGAGGTTGTCGACGCCCAACTCGTCGCCGGGGCGAATGTGGCTCTGGCGTATGTCCGACTGCACCGACCAAATCTTCCTCTGGAGAGGTTGTTAGGTGGCCTGCCTGGGGATGACGATTATGCTGATACCTTGACAGCTGCGCGCCAGATGATTCAGCAGGTCCAAAAGCTGAGTGAGCGCCTCGTAGGGCCACTCGATGCGCCGAAGGATGAGCCTGCGGATTAGTGGTAGCGATTTTCTGCTGTATAGGGTTAGTTATAGGAGGCGAATTTGCCAAATGTATATATCAATGTATGAGGTTGAGGGAGCCCCCGAGTAAGCAAGTTGAAACTGTTTGCCTTACTATGCGAGTATCTGTTGTGCACCCTCGAGTGGACTTAGTGCGACTTAGTCCTAGTCCTTGTGCGACGTGGCCCGAGTGCATCGAGCGCGAGTCTTGACCTGCGTGGCGCAGCCCCCAAGTGCATTGGGTGGCGGCCTAGGTCTTTGTCGTGGATCTATGTGGCGCAGCCCCCGAGTATTTCGAGTGGCGGCCAAGGATTTTTTGACTTGACCTGTGCGGTGCAGCCCCCGAGTGGCTCGGGTGGTGGCCTAGGATTTTAATGGTAGGGCCTGTATGGCAAAGCCCCCGAGTAGTTCGAGTGGCGGCCTAGGACTTCAAGTGATACCTGTAAAGCGCATCCCCGAGTGTGTCGGCGGCGGCCTAGGATTTTTGACTTGACCTGTATGGCGCGGCTCCCGAGCGGATCGGTTAGCGTCCTAGGATTTTGCTAGTAAGGCCTGTATGGCGCAACCCCCGAGTATTTCGAGTGACGGCTTAGGCTTTTGACTTGACCTGTATGGCGCTGTCCCCGAGTGGTTCGAGTGGCGGCCTAGGTTATGGGTTGCCTTGACTGAAAAAGTAAAGGGGAGAGCTTGTTCCATGAATCACTTTATTGATTTTTGCGAGCAGTCCGCCTCGTTAAAACCCTTCCAGTCCCCATAGGTACCCTGGTAAGGGAAAGAGTGCGTCTAAAACCTGCCGCCTTGACATGCTTTCTTTGGTACAATGATTGAGTCGACTAGGCGTAGAAACGACGAAGCTGTGCGACGTTCCACGGGTTGCTGCAGGCTGTTCCCGTCTTCGAGTCCTTTAGGCGGTAGGCTCCGTTGCCAATTGCTTCTGTCACAATGTACGGTCCCTCCCATGGGAGGCAAGTTTGTGCACCTTCTTCTGCTTGAGTCGGAGGACTAGGTCGCCTGCGACGAATGCCCTTGGCCGCAACCTCCGTCCATGGTAGTTGCGCAGGTCTTGTTGATACACGGCTGATCGTGCCAGGGCGATGTCGCGGGCTTCATCCAGGATGTCCATGTTGTCTTCGAGTGCTTCTTCTGATCTGACTCGTCGTAGGCAACCACCCGTGGTGCGTCGAACTTGATGTCGCACGGCAGTACCGCCTCTGCACCATACACCATGAAGAATGGAGTGTACTGGGTGGACCTGTTGGGCGTGGTTCGCAGGCTCCAGAGTACTGATGGTAGTTCTTCGACCCATGCGCCCGCGGCGCGTCTCAACGGTACTCGCAGGCGCTTCTTGATGCCGTTGCAGACTAGACTGTTGGCTTTCTCGACTTGCCCATTGGACTGCGGGTGTGAAACAGATGCATAGTTGAGCTTGATGCCTTGATCCGAACAGAAGTCCTTGAATTCTTCGGCTGTAAAGTTTGAGCCGTTGTCCGTGATAATGTCGTTTGATACTCCAAATCTGAAGATGATGGATCTGATGAAGTTGACTGCTGACGATGCCGTCGAACACGTGATAGGCGCGGCTTTGATCCACTTGGTGAACTTGTCGACTGTCACCAGGAGATGAGTGTGTCCTCCAGGTGAGGATTTCTTCAGCGGGCCTACCATGTCCAGCCCCCATTGGGCGAAGGGCCAGGCTACTGGTATTGTTTTTAGCGCGAACGCCGGTGCGTGTGGCTTGTTGGCGAATTCCTGGCACCGGGGACACTTCCTTACTAGGTCTTCTGCGTCTTGCATCGCTGTTGGCCAGTAGAACCCGGCTCGTAGCGCTTTGGCCACCAGAGCTCGACTGTTGGCGTGATGTCCGCAGACGCCGGCGTGAATGTCGAGTAGGATAGCTTGGTCGTCGACTGGATCCACGCACCTTTGTAGGATTCCTGAGATGCTTCTTTTTTATAACTCACCATTGATGACGGTGGAACTTTTGGAGCACCGAATGATGCGCTTGGCTTTGACTGGGTCGGTTGGTAGCCTTTGGTGCAGCATGTAAGCCAAATATGGTCCCGTCCATGTGGCTTCGACCATCATGACTTCCATGGGTTCCTTTTCCTTGCTCGGCGGGTTGGCAGTGCTCGTTGCTGGTGTGGAGGGGATTGTTGCGGGTCGAGTCTTGATGGACCTCTGCGTGATGCGCTCGAGGAAGACGCCGGGTGGAACTGGTACTTTGTCTGATCCCATGTTGGCGAGGGCGTCGGCTTCCTCATTGCTGTCGCGGCCAATGTGCCGCAACTCACAGCCGTCGAATGTTCCCTCCAGCTGGTTGTACAGGTCTCTGTAGGCGATCATGTTGTCGGCGATGGCGTCGCAGGACTTCATGGTTTGTTGTACGACGAGGTAAGAATCTCCGTAGATCATGAGGTGAGTGGCGCCGCAGTTCTTGGCCATCCGCATGTCGTGGATCAGGGCCTCGTACTCTGCTTCGTTGTTGGAGGGTGTAGGGAAGTCCATCTGCAGAACGTATTTCAGTTTGTCGCCTTTGGGGGAGATGAGGACGACTCCGGCCCCTGCCGCTTTGAACTTCTTGGAGCCGTCAAAGTACATTGTCCATGCATTGGACAAGTCTGGGACATCTGGTAGCTGGGCTTCTATCCACTCGGTGGTGAATTCTGGAAGGACTTGGGCCTTGATCGACTTCGGGTGAGCATACTTCAGCCCCCAGGGTCCTAGTTCGACAACCCACTTGGCAACTCTTCCTGTCACGCGCTGGTTTGTGAGGATGTCTGCTAGCCCAGAGGAGCTTACTACCGTGATCGGGTGCTCGGAGAAGTAGTGGACGACCTTTCTGGAAGTCATGAAGACCCCGTAGGCCATCTTCTGGTAGTGCGGGTAGTTTTGCTTGGACAATGTCAAGACTTCGCTGAGGTAATAGACTGGTCTTTGGACAGAGTGACTGTGCCCTCTTCTTCTCGCTCCACTACGAGTATGGTGCTTACCACCCTGTTGGTTGCTTAGACGTACATGTATAGCGGCTCGTTCTCCAGTGGTGCTACCAGGACCGGGGAAGTCGTCATGGTCTTCTTGAGCTGGTCGAATGCCTCTTGCGCTTCTTCTGTCCACTCGAACTTGTCCGTCCTCTTCATCAGCTGGTAGAAGGGCAGGGCCTTCTCACCCAACTTACTTATGAACCTGCTGAGAGCTGCGACTCGGCCAGCCAGTCATTGTACCTCACGGAGTTTGGTTGGTGCTGGCATTGTGAGTATGTTCTGCACTTTCTCAGGGTTTGCTTCAATTCCTCTCGCAGAGACGAGGTACCCCAGCAATTCGCCGGCTGGCACGCCGAAGACGAACTTCTCTTGCTTCAGCTTGATCTGATATGCATCGAGCGCCGCGAAGACCTTGCGGAGGTCGGCGACTAAGGTGTCTTCCTTTTGGGTCGTGACTACGATGTCATCGACGTAGACTTAGACAATATGCCCGATGAGCCCCTTGAGGCATGCTTGCATTGTACGCTGGTATGTAGCACCGGCGTTCTTTAACCCGAAGGGCATTGTCTGGTAATAAAAGACGCCGTCGGGTGTGATGAATGCAGTTTTTTCTTTGTCGTCGACGTTCAGTCTGATCTGTTGGTAACCTGAGTAGGCGTCCAGGAAAGACAGGCGCTCGCAGCCTGCTGTCGAGTTGACAATCTTGTCTATCCGCGGGAGCGGGAAGTGATCCTTGGGGCAACATTTGTTGACGGCGGTGAAGTCGACGCACATGCGTAGTTTCTTCGTCTTCTTCTTCTCTACTAGGACGGGGTTGGCGACCCAGTCTGAGTCTTTAATTTCTCAGATGAACTTGGCGTGCAGCAGTCGGTCGATTTCCATGGTGATCTTGTCCCGTTTGGGCCCGGAGAAGCGTCTCATGGCTTGTTTGACGGGTCTGGCGTCCTTGTGAACTTTTAAGCAGTGCTCGGCGAGATTCCTAGGTATTCCTAACATGTCAGAGGGTTGCCATGCAAAGATTTTCCAGTTCTCACGTAGAAACTCGACGAGCGCGCCTTCCTATGCGGGGGTCAAGCTTGACGACACTTTGACCGTCTTGCTGCTGTCACTCGGATGGACCTGGTGAGTTGTTGTGTCGTCGTTCGTGTTGAAGGCGGCATCCTTGGCTGGTTTCTTTCGGGGTAGAAAGACGGTCTTGTCATTGTCGGCTGATATGGCCTTGAAGTGCTCTTCGACCCCGAAGAACTCAGAAATCATGCTGAACTCACGGTTTTGGCTGTTAGAGCGGTCGAAGTCGCCGCGCACCGTGATCACTTCTTTGGGTCCATGCAACTTGATCATCAGGTAGGCGTAGTGCGGTACAGCCATGAACCTGGCGAAGGTTGGGCGCCCAAGTATGGCATGGTATTGCGACTTCCAGTCGACGACCTCAAAGTCAATCAACTCTTTCCTGAAGTGCTCGGGTGTGCCGAGTATGACGTTGAATGTGATCGTTCCCATGGGTGTGATTGCTTGCCCTGGTACTATGCCGTGGAAGGTGGTTTCAGACTCCGGCAGCTTCTCTGTCGACTTGTCCATCCTTCTCAGGGTGTCGGCGAATATGATGTTAATGCCACTGCCTCCATCCATGAAAACCTTCTTCAGGTTGTAATCTCCGATCAGGGCTTCAACGACTAGGGCGGCGTGCCCGGGTCAAGGTACATTTGACGGGTGGTCTGCCCTGGAAAATGTGATTGGTGTCTCTGACCCTCTCAGGTAGTTTGGTACTGCGCGTGGGCAGGTGGTGGCCTGAAGGACTTGGCGGGTGATGAGCTTATGCGCCCTGTTTGAAGGGTGTCCCTTCTGTATCATGTTGAGTTGTCCCCGCGCAGCTGGGTACGCATCGTGTGCTATTGGCTTGGCTTCTTGCTGCTGCTGTTGGGGGAAGGCTCCTGCTGCCTGTGTCGGGTTGTTGTTCGCAGGTGCTGCCTGAATAGCAAGCTGTGGGGCTGGCTGCAGCGCCGGCACAGGAGTGATGATATGCTGCAATCCTTCAACAGGTGGTTGGCGCCCCACTTGCCCGTTTCCGGGTTGCGGAACATGTGACCTTGCAAGGTTGCGCCAACTCATCGGCTGGTGTCAACGCGCGTCTCCTGTCGCGTTTCTGGCCTCCGTCGTTGCGGTTGATGCTACCGCCGCTGCGGTTGTACTGTCCTGGGTCGGACTGTCGACCGTGATCGCTGCTGCGACTGTATTGGCGACCTTGCTCATAGTGGCGATTGCTATCGCGCGCATCATCACGGGGGGTTTGATATCCCGTCGCTACTAGCTCGATCGAGTCGAGGTTGGTGAAACGTGGTTTCTTCTTCTGGCGTCCATCCCGCCAGCTACTTGTTCCGGCTTCGTTCCTTGGATAGGTGTCGCGGACGTAGTCCTCTCCTTCGGCCCACTGGTTGGCTATCTTCATGAGGTCGATCGTGGTCTTCAGCTGGAGCCTACCAAACTCTTCGCGGAGGTCGCGGCGAGCGACGCCATGCATGAACGCATCCATCACCCGGTCTTCTGAGACGGCTTCCATGGTGCTGCGGAGAAGTGTCCACCGTTAGATGTATGACCAGAACGACTCATTGTAGCGTACCTGCACTTTAAATAAGGCAGATACCTGTGTATAGTGCAAATCCCTGGATCGATTCGTTTGCACACAGAGTTTACGATGTAATATCACAACAAAGTATCAATTTATTACATCGATGATCCAGACTAACAAAATATTCAATACAAGTTGCATAGCATAAAACTAGCTTTGAAAGAGTAAACAGCGGAAATACAATAGGAGTGAGTCTCCATCATCATCATGTTGCCACAGGCGAAAAACATGTTGGTTGCAGACTCGAAACCTTTAAACGAAACCTCACTCGTCATCTGAACAATCTGCAATAAGAAAAATATTGCAACAACATGGGTCAGATTCCATTAAAAATGGGGTCTGGCAAGTGACACTATGGTGGACACTTAATGGAATAACTCTATAGCCTATATGCATATTTGGCTGGTGGAGTTCAAGGCTATTTTGCATAAAGACAATTTTTCCTAACTCTTTTGGAAAAACTTTTCTTCTATTCGAGACGTTTGTGGCATGACAACCACGATCTCATTCTACCCTGTTCACCCATCAAGTTTTATTTCTGAAGTTGGAATGATGGAATCCTCCGTTGACGTCCGTGATCAGCTGCTCAAATTGTCCGTACCGGGGACACGGCTAAGTACTTAGTTTTACACTCTGCAAAGGTTGTGCACGTTCACCATTGTACCCATTCAACCCAAACTATCCTTTACACACTTATAGTGATAAGGAAAAGGAGAAGAATGAGACGAGATCTTTCAGAAGCATTTTACCTCTCACTCTGGCTTGACCCATTCCACCTAACACCCCCTACATCTGCTTGTCAAGCCGGAGAGAGTCCACGCAACATAGTTGATCAAGCCTGAGCCCATTGGCAATGGCTGCACTGGAAGCAATCGTCACTCGGAGTTCTTCAGATTCCTCTGTTCCCTGGGTGACCATCCACAAGTGCACATACTCAATTATACACCATAGAAATGGTCCTGAGTAGCCACTCAACTTCGCCTCCGTATACAACCAATCCACCCAGGAGGTTCTTTATTAACTTAGTAGAATTTAGATTTTCACAAAACAACATTTTCATCGCATCAATAATTCTACTAAGTATTGCATAGGAGCCTAGACACACGAGTAAGAGATTCTACACAGGTTTAGCATAGCAATACTATCCTACACATGCTTATATAAAAATACACTAAGTAATGCATATATAAAATAATAGGAGGTTTATGAGGCGTGCCACTTGCCTTTGAATGAAGTCTTTACTCACAAACTCTTTTCAACGAACTCGGGTCTCTCCGTTCAGTCTAAACAATATAAACAAACAACAATACAACAATCATAAAACAAAACAACACAACACATACAAACAAGTTTCTTAAACTTCTAAGGAAAACATGTCATGCATGATATGCAAATTATTTCTAAGGACTAGAGATGCATGTAATGCCATGAAAATCTTTTAAGTAAATGCAAGGCAATTAGGTTGGTCAAAAGTGACTAAGGACTAAGGTCATAAGTTGGATAAAATAGTTTGTTTTATATCATCTTGAGAAAAGCACTCTAATGGCTTAGTCATGCTGTGCAAAACTACTTAGAGAAAATACTTAGTCTATTCTTCAGGGTGATCCACAATTATTATCAACTCTTTGTACATTGGATATTCACTATAGTGAGAGAGACAGACACCCGGCCAGCCACTTAAATTGTGGAACATGTCTCATTTACGTGGACATGTAAGGTTTGTCTCCAGGCCGCTTCATCTCACTATGCCGCTAGGATCCAACACACTTCAAAAATGATAACATCATGATCAAAAATCGTTTAAGTCTAAAATGAAAGACAAGATTAGGAAAGAGGGAAAAGATAGAAAGAAAGATGTAGTTGTCCTCCAGGCTTCATCTCCAGACTTGTAACCTTCCCCTTGGTGATGTCTTGATTGACTTTTTGTAGACTTGATAAATCTTCAGACTTGATGATACTTGTATCACCGAGGCTGGTCTTGGAATTAACTTAGTCATCATAACACTAAGAGAAGAAGGGAGAACAGAAAGAGAGAGGGAGCAAGACTCAGAAAATATCGGTGACTGGTCTTGATGACTTCTTCTTGATTTTCTTCTAAGTGCTTCTACTCCTTGAAGATACTTATGAAGTCTTGTTTTGGCTAAGTCCTTCATTGGCCTTCTAGCGCCATGTTGAAAATCCTAAGTGTCTAAGTGCATAGCACTTTACCAAATGCTAAGTTGAAAATAATCCTAACTTAGAAAAAATGGGGGAGGAGTTTTCTTATGGGAAATATAACTACAAAATAAAATATGCTATGCATGAAATGCAATTTTAAATCACAAGAAACATAATACTAATTTTTGTGATATTTATAAAGTATGCATAAAATTATAATTGCAATTTAATTAGTTTCTAATTTTGCAAAATATAATAAAAGGGTTAAATATTATATTAGAGTTTATGTGATTAAATTTTTATAACAAACTTTTGTAATTATTATTAATAGACATATGTGATTTCAATAAATTTATAGCAATTGGATTTATTCAAAAAAATAATGTTTATGTTAAAAGTTATGTTAAATTTTTTCAAACTATTCAATTTAAATATGTAACTATGAATTCATCCAAATACTACTCAAAATTATTTTATAACAGAGGCATCAAGTTACAAATATTCCAAAGTTTCTAAAACAATTTTATTTGCAATTTTTGGAATTATAGATTTAAAGTTATGACAAATATACTCAAATTCACCATTTGAAATTTGAATATTTTAAACTAAGTCAAATTTGAGTTTTGGCAGATCTAAAATATTCTACATGTCAAGGGCTTTCCAAAAATATAAAATTTGTCAAATTTGGAGTTGTGATTAAAAAGTTATAGATGTTTTAATTACAGGGACTATTCTGCAAAACTGCCATTTAATCTAATTAAAAGAAATCCTTTTCTGACGTGGCAGCTGACTGGGATGCTGACTGTGCACGCTGACGTGGATAAGTGTTTTGATCTCGTCCGTAGGATTTAGATCTAACGGATCACATCTGCCCGTACCGATTCGCTAACCAGATCTAATCTGGGCCGTAGGTTGAAGATCGGACGGCAGAGGGATGGTGGTGCTCACCGGGCGGCGCGGGAGGGTCGCTGGAGACGGAGGGGACGTTTGCGCAGCTCGGTCGTGGACGGAGCAGACGCTGGGGTGGCTCCCCGGATGAACGGAGGGCTGCTCCGGGCGCGGCGTGACGCGGGGAGGGCGATGGCGGCGGCGTCGACCACGCGCGTGTACTCGGGCGGACGGAGCGCACGGGCGGGGCGCCGTATTCCGGCGAGCTTCGGTTGGAGCACGGTTTCGATGCATTTGCTGCGGATAAATTCAGAGGAGGGGTCAGGGAGATGGGAAAGGTTATCGTTGAGCGCGGGGACCGAGAATGGGCGGCGGATACTCACTGGCTTGACCGGAGAAGAAGAAAACGTGGCGGCGGAAATGGCGAGCTCCGGCGAGCTCGTGCGGAGGCCTGGCGGCGTGAAACGAAGAGGGATGAGAGGGGTAAGAGAGGCCGAGGTGCGGGGAATTTATAGGGGGCAGAGGGGAAACCAATCGCGCCATTCACGCTCAGAATCGAGGCGAAATCAGAGGAGGAGTTTTGGCCGGAAATCTTGGGCTGGAGGTTGAAGAAGCTGACGTCACCGCTGACGTCAGCAGGTATTTTCTTTTCTTTTTATGTTTTCTTATTTAATTCATATATTTTGATTTAAGACTCCAAATGATGTCAAATTAATTTCTATAAATTTGTAAAATTCATATCTATGCTTTAAAACATTAGTGGGTATGTTTTGGAAACTTTTTAAAATTAATAATTTTGAAATATTGGTTTAATACAAATTTGATAGTTAATATCAAATTTGGAATTATAGCTTAATTAAATTTTATTTTGGCTAAATAAAATTTGTAAAATACCCACATTCAAATATGTTTGAAAACAAGTTATTAAAACTCATTTTACTGAAATCATTCATCTTTATTTTGGCATAAGAGTAAGATAATAGAATATAATTATTTTTAAAATAATAGAAAATATAATGGATTAAATTTTAATTCAATTTTTATTTTGTGCACAAATATATTTTATATTAAGATAAATAATTTGAAAACTTCATAAAACAACTTTGGAAAATATTTTAGATTTAATTATCTCTTATTAACTATATTCATGAAAATCATTTTAGCAATTAGACCATGTTTTAGATAGTTTTAAAGAATATTTGTAAATATTATTTTAATTTATGAATTGCTATGGCTAAGTGGTTAAATTCAATTACTTGTAAGTAAACTTATTTTAATTAAAATAAAATGATTTGAAGTTTATAAAACATTTGTCAAATTTACACATTAAGGTTTTTGAAATACCATGGATAATGTAATGTTTAATTTGAAATAACTTTTGAAAATACTGAGACATTGAGAATTTGAAACAATAGACCTTTTCAATTTAGTTAAAGTCTGTTATAGTTGGTTTCCTTAGGCATTTTAATATTTTATTTTAATCAAAGCAAAAGTATTAAATTTTAGTGATTTTTTTAACATTATAAAATGTTGGGATGTTACACTCATCTCTTCCTTGCTTATAGGCTTGCAACTCGATGTAGGTCGACGGCCTCGCGTATGTTCCAAGGAAACTTTTGATAAAGGTATCTTGGAACTCTTCCCAGGTCTTGAAGGAGTCCTTGGGTTGGCTGTGAGCCACCCGCGTGCTGAATCCGTGAGCATGACCTGGATGTACTGCATCGCCGTGGTCGATGTTCCGCCTTGACAGGTGCAGGCAATGAGGTAGTCTTCGAGCCAGAGGCACGGTTCTTGTTTCCCGTCGTACTTAGGTGTTCCTGCTGCTAGCTTGAAGCCTTTTGGCATGCGGGTCTCGCGGATGTTGAAGCTGAAGCATGCGGCACCACACGGCTCGAAGTTGCGATCGGCTTGGTCGTCCGGGTTCGTCGTGTCAGTCGAACGCTGGGCCCCGTTGCGGTCCACCGTCCTTTGCACGATGACATTGCGAAGGTCTTCGCCTGGTTGTGGCTGTCGTAGTGGCCTTGCTGCAGGGCCATCTAGAGCTGCCGGCTCTCGTGCTTGATGTTCTTGCTCCTCACGTGCCCGGCTGCTTGGCGCCTTGTTCGACAAGGCGTTCTCGATTGCCTTCATGGACATGATCTGCTGTTTGTGGAGAAGGGCGCGCACGTCTCCCTCCGGTGGCTGAGTAAGCCGAAGGTATGTTTCGACTGCCATGATAGCAGCATTCGCCGTTTTGGGGACGGGTATCCCGTTCTCGTCCTCGGTTAGGAAGGAAGAGTCGAGATTGTGGGTGAACCTCGCTCGATCTGCTTCCGTCATAAGGGGAACGCGAGCTCTGTGTCGCCGTCCTCCTTGGTTGACTTCGGTGGAGGAAGTAAATGAGTAGGCAACCCGTCTGGCGCTTGACGCGTCGGCCTCCCTCTTGCGCCGGAGTAGCTCGGCTTTTTTGGCGCAAAGTCGCTCGCCTTCCTTGCGTAGCAAGTACTGGACTGCCAGCTGATCGTCCCGAGGTGCATCGGGTGGTGGAAACGTGCCTTCATCGACGTGCTTCATTGCCATGATCGCCATGTCGCGCGTGATGGTGAGCCGCGTCACCTGGTCAGGCATGACCACCTCCAATGGATATGCGGGTTCATCGTTGCCTTCTAGAGGCACTGTGCCAACCATGAAGACTTGCGCGGGGTAAACTTGGGTGGGGGTGTTTACGCTGCCGTTGCTGCTTCCGTCATCTGAGCCTTGCTCGGGATCGACAATTGCTGCCACGTGATAGGCAACATAGCCGTCGTTGCGCCTTCTCGTGATCTTTACCGCGGTCGTGGAGGATGATTTCGCAATCGCCGGAGCGAGCGCGATTGGCTTGGGGAAGACTTGATCGGTCCATGAAGATGTGCACGACGCGGTTGTCGGCAGCGCGATCTCGGTCGCACGCGTGGGTGCGATTGCCGCAGTCGAAGTCGGAGTAGATCTTGGTTTCGCCAACCGTGCGATCGAGATGGTCGAAGTAGACTCGATCTGCATGGCCGCTGTCGAAGTGGTTGACGTAGTCGAGGTAGAAGCGGGTTGATCTGTCGGAGACGCGATCTTCACACTTGTGGCAGGCGCGGCCTCCTTGGTAGGCGACGACGAGTGCGGGGCGAAGATAGTCGATGCGGGTATCACCGCTGCAAGTGGCACGGTCGCCGTGGACCTGAATATTCCACGACTGTCCACGAAGCAATGTATGGAACCAAAGGTGATGTGTATACCGTCATACAGATCGGCGTACACCGAGCGGCGGGCCGGCGGGCGGAAGGCGTACTCGAAGGAGCCGAACCGAATTGACTCCCGGGTGATGCAGACGTCGGTATTCTTCACGGATGGAGCCGGTGTGACCATGATTCTAACGCTCGTTCTTTCCCACAGACGGAGCCATTTCACGAAGGTGTAACTCGACAAATCCTAGGGTTGTCCACCCCGGGTTGATTGAGGGGGAGAGAAAGGAGCGTTGGTGATCACTGACAAGCGAGGCGCTTACCCAGGTTCAGGCTCCCGGAGGATAAAACCCTACTTTATGCTTGTCTGGTATTGATTGCGAGTTGAGATTACAATGGCGAGATGTTGATCTCGCTAGCGTTTCTGGTGGCGGCTATGAGCGTGTCCCTTGGATGAGCAACCCTCCTGGCCTTTATAGGTAGACCAGGTCCCGGGTGAACGGTGTCGATGGCATTTACAGATATGGTAAGTCGTATGACCTAACCGGCTAGAACTAGGTCACACGATACCCCTAGTGGGCCTTCTATGGGCCTCCGTAACCTTGGTGTGGCCCAGGTAGCCTCATCGTGGGGTAGTCGAAGGGTAGCCCCACGTCAGGTGGTCACGGGAGGGGACTACAAGAGAAGATGCATGCTGGCTGGGTGGTCACTGATTTTTACTTTTTGGATGGGCCGTTGGAATCAACCGACGCGCGGCCGTTTCCCCTTTGGTGGCTGCGCACGTGGGGTGAGGGTGATGCCTGCCTTTTTTGGGTTGTTGTTCGATACAGCGAACCAACGGCCGGCCGTTGGCTCGGCTTCTGTCTTGTCTTGATTTTTTTACTGGGCTTCTAGTTTGTATGTTTGTTTGTATATATTTCTTGAGCTTTAGCATTTGGTTCAAGAAAAACGAAACACGACAAGGGATGAACTTGCTGCTCACGAAAGATGTCAAACTGAAAAAACAATTTGAATGGTATGAATTCTGTTAGTGCACTGATGTCAAACTGAATAAAACACAAAAATGAACTCCAAAATTTGGGTTTTACCTTGGGGTTGAAGTTTTGAATAAGTAGTTTAGCTTCTTCTTAAGCGTTGTGCATATTGAACACAAGGTCAACTGCGGTCTGTTTTATGAAGCTAGGAATATCAGCCGCTGAAAAAGCATACATTGTAGGATTACTCGGGCAAAAAAGCTCCATCAACTTCATTGCAAAAAAAATCCAGAACCATTGCTGCCAAAAGAGAAAAGAAGCATCAAGGGATTTGATTTGCAATAATCTCATGAAACAAACTACAAACGCCAAAATAAGATTTGGGTATACCCTGTTTTCTGTTTTGGAACGTTAGGAAAAATATGGTCAAAACGGTCAAAATGCATGGTTTTAACCCACCTTCATACAATTGTATTTACAAAATTTCTAACCTGCAATTAACAACAAAAATGTAAGCACACATTTTAGGGGGAAAATATTAATACACATTTAACTCAAACTATCAAATAATAAGCAGGTTCACTAAAAAATATTTTACTTTTGATCAAAAATTTCAGAGAACAAACCACAAAAAAGTGGTGTTGTCAAGCCAGTTTAGTTCCAGATGCAACTTATATCGTGATACAACCATCACAAGAAAACACAAAGTTGCACATGCCTCAGACTAGTTACACATGCAACTTAGCCACTTAGGCATGGGCTTGTTTATGCAAAATTTGTTGCATAAACTCTAAGACAACTTGTCAATTCACTTAAAAGAAAACACACATGACAAGGCGTTCTCTAAAAGGCAATTCAGTTGCACCTGCACCAATGGAGTTCACAATTCCTTTCGGACGAGTTGCATGTGCACCTTGGTCCCGGATGAATTGCAAGACAGTCAGTTGTGCATGCAACCCTCTCCACAAAAGACAGAGGCTTTGAAGGGGATCGTAGGCAGAAAACAAAAAAAATCCTAGCAACGATATCCTTATAACATGCCAAGATCTATTCTATGCAGATATAGTAGTACGAACGGAGAGCGGAATACGTACCCTTGTAGACCGAAATCGGGATTATGTTCACGCACGAACGTTGACCATGAAGACCGACGAAGCCGACCTCAAGGTCGTGTAGCAAAAGCAGACCTCCCAACACCGCAAGCGAACCACCTCGCATGGCGTTACACACGTACGGTGGAGACGACGGCCTCCGAAGCTCCAGTCCAGGACGAGCAGCGGAAGACTTGGAACGGAACACCAGCAGCGCGGCAGCGGACTATGGTGGAGAGATCCCCCTCTCAACTCGGCGCAACTCCGACAAATGGAATTATGAAATCGAGAGAGAATTGGGGAATTAATTGGTGAATTAAAAGGCCAGGGGTGCCCCTTCTTATATAGGCTCTCAGGGGGGAGCCAACTTGCCAGCCAAGCAATGTGGGACTATCCCCACATGCCTGGTGCGGCCAGCCATGGTGCGTCGGCTCCCTGGTGGGCCTCTTGGCCCTCCTGGATCGGCCACCCAAGCCCCCACTGAATCCCCTAGGGAATTTTCCCCTCTTGGGCCTTCTTTCGACCAGAAGGCCCATTTAGTGAAATCAGCCTAAATAAAGTCGAAAATAAATATATAAAATCATATTTAGACATTAATTACACTAATTAATATCAAACATATTATATATAATTTAGTCTAGCTCCAAAAACTATTTCGTCGCTGCCCGATCTCCATCGGAGCT
Organism: Poa annua; assembly: GCA_026929855.1. Classification (NCBI taxonomy): domain Eukaryota; kingdom Viridiplantae; phylum Streptophyta; class Magnoliopsida; order Poales; family Poaceae; genus Poa; species Poa annua. Next base: position 109,108,398 of record CM049426.1, read on the forward strand.
CTCCCGGGACGTTCCCGGTGACCTCTTTCCTTTCCGGTTGTCTTGTTGAAACCCCTTAGGTGTGTTACCCTAGCGGTTCGATATAATAACAGGTATGATCGAGAATCCTCTCTGATCAACGACTAACTCGTAGGCCGAGACCCCATGAATTAATCCCTGTGATATAACGAATGACTTTTATCTATCAAATCTGAATGTAAAGTCTTAAACCTTTGGCCATAGCGATACTTAGCGTGTCCGAGTATCGTTCATAGATATCTCCATATCTAGCTCACCTCGTTACCGACAATGCTATCTTCTAATCTTCTATGATTTCATTTTTCCGTGACCTAGTCACATGCTTGCAACCTCATTAGACATAATCTCACCGAGTGGGCCCTACAGTATATATCCTGCTATGCGGATTGGCAAATTTCGCTCTGAAAGTGCATTCTTTGCACTCCCATATTTTGGTGACTAATGACAACACAAAATATGTTCTAATGTTTGTGATGAACTATGCAGGTTCTAGTACAGGTCGGTTAATAAGAGTGAACACTTAAATTGCCTGATTTTCAGTACTACATCACTTGGTCTTTCATCAGGAAATATTTCAGGAGATTTCCGGATCTCGGAGATTTCCGGTCCCCAATGCGGAGATCTCCGAGCTACTCAAGATTTTCACTAAGTCAAGAACTCCAGAGCGCACTGACTACATTTCGTTTTAGCCGGAAATGCTCTAGGAGATTTCCGGTGCTCGGAGATTTCCGAGTCCCAGTCCGGAGATCTCCGAGTGACAGAAGAATTTCACCAAGTCAAGAACTCAGATGCGCACTGACTCCAATTCGAGTTTAGCCGGAATTGCTCTAGGAGATTTCCGGCGCTCGGAGATTTCCGAGCCCCAGTCCGGAGATCTCCGAGTGACAGAAGATTTTCTACCAAGTCAAGAAGACCAATCAGCACTGACATCGAGCTCCACTCAGCCGGAATTTCTGCAGGAGATTTCTAGACACCGGAGATCTCCGGACCTCAACCCGGAGATCTCCGAGCTGGCGGCTGTACAACGGTCAGAATTTGGGGAGGGGTATAAATACCCCTCCACCTACCTCCAACAGTTTAAGCTTCCAAATTTCTCTCTCCTCCATTGGTGCTGAAGCTTGTTTCTTCCGGATCTCCCAATCTATCCACTCAAATCATTTCATACTTGGGGATCTCAGGGAGAAGCCACCCGATCTACAACTCCACCAAAGCGTTTTGATTTTCCCCTCTATATCTTGAGGGGCAACGGATCTAGGGTTCCTTTGTGAATAGCTAGGTTCAATCTTGTGTGTTTTGGTCCTTTGTGGATTCCTTTGTGGAAGTGACCTGTTGTGGTCATTGTGAGAGCCCCCAATTCAGTTGCGGGTGTGTGCCTCACGAATTTGTACGGGACCTTCTCCGCCCTTAAAGGAGTCCTTAGTGGAAACGTGGATTCGCACCTTTGTGGTCAAATTCACAGGAGAATAGGGTGAGTCCTTTGTGGCGTTGAGAAAACCTTTGTGGTAGCTCACACCCCTCCAACGAGACGTACACCTATGTGGTGGAACTTGGGATAAAATCACCGTCTCCGAGTGCCTACGGTTGTCTTGTTCCACTCTCCTTTACCGCTTCTTCAATTCTTGTACTTGCTTAGTTTCTTTGTTGTTTATCACTTGTATCACCTAGTTGCACATATAGACAACTTACTTTCCGCTAGCCTAAAACTGAAAAAGACATAAAAATTGGTCACCACCTATTCACCCCCCCCCCCCCTCTAGGTGGTCAACTGTCGTTCAATTGGTATCAGAGCCAGGTTGTCTCTTAAAAGCTTCACCGCTTGAGACCAACCTTGGACAATGCAAGTTGACCCGAAAGAGGTTACCAAAACGGACGCCGCGACTTTGGCGGCAATGCAAGAGAAAGGTGCCACTAGGGCCGATATCAACTCTTTGGAAACAAAGTTGACATCTTCCATACAAACCGAGTTCAAGAAGTTTCATGATATGCTTGAGTCTCTCAAGACATCTAAGGAAACCTCTCTTGCATTGTCCTGAAAGCCTCCGGTGCTTCCGGGCATTACTCACGATGTGGACCCCGAATTGATAAAGGGAAAGCAATTGCCTTTGGATGGGAAGGGTGATGCTAGTAGTTCCTCAAACCATCAAAACACTCCATCTTCCCAAGATGAAGTGCCTAAAGGATACAACCCCACTCCTCCCCCATCCCAATACCATACCCCCGATCCCATTATTCCTCATCCGCAATTTTCTCATAGGGGTGATCCCCCATTGCTTAAAGATTATACATTCTCTCAATGGAAATATGTGATGAAGTCTCATGTGCGCAGCTCTTCAATCGAGTTGTGGCGCATCGTTCAAGTTGGATACAAGCCGTATGATGCGACCAACTTGACAAGAAGAGAAGTGGTGGAAGCTCAACTTGATGCCACCGCTCTCTACATGATCCAAAAGGCAGTTGGGAACAAGGACATGTCTCTCATCTAACACCTCACCACCGCCAAGGATACATGGGATGCTCTATCCGAGTTGTTCGTTGGGAATGATAGCATGAGGAGGAACCGCTATGACTCTTTGAGCACTGAAGCCGAGGGCTTTTTCAAGCTTGATGGTGAAGACCATGAGATGATGTATCAAAGATTGGTGACAATAGCCACAAGCTTTCGAGAAGTTGGTACCTCTCATATTGATGATGCATGGATCAAGAGGAACTATGTGAGCTCTATGATGTCATGTGAGCCAACCGACGTCAAGAGTCTTCAAGGAAGACACAACTACCATCTCATGACGTCTAATGAGGTTATGCGAGAGATGGCCGCGTACAAGGTGGCCACGAAGAATGCTCAAGACGCAAGGGCAAGGGCTCTTGGAATGCAAAGAGGCACAACCAACCTTGCCTTGAAGGCTACCATTGAGGAAGACAACGATGATGATCTTGGAAGCTTTGCCGCCATGTCCGAGGAAGCACTCAAGATTTCTTACAACAATCAGCTCGCTCTTGCGGCTCGCACATTTTTGAACAACCCTTCAAGAGGCAAGATGTGAGTTGACAAGAGTCCACCTAAGCCAATAGGGTCTCACCCTCCAAGTCAAGGACATGTTATAATTGTCAAGACAAGTTCCATTTCGTCGCCGATTGCCCTTATGAGAAAAGAGAAGAGCATGGTGGACGTGTAGTGCTCAAGGACAAAGCCAAGATGCCTCCCAAGAAGGCCTATAGAAAGAAGAGGCCTCTTCACAAGAAGCCTCACATCGTGTTGTTGACCCAAGAGGAGTACCCCACCGATGATGAAGAGTCGGAGGAAGAAACGCCAAATGAAGTGGTGGCTCTTGCCACCACATCAACACCTACCGCCCCTTCGTCAACGACAAGAACTCCCTCATCACCAACAAGAACTCCTCCAACTACGACAAGCTCTTCATCATCTCTATTCACGTCGCCAAATGAGAACTCCATCACCAAGAGCTCAAGATGTCTTATGGCCAAGGCATCGGAGGTACCTTAATCCTCTTCCTCTCTCATGAATGAAATGAATGAGCTTGATTATGCTTCTAGCCTTCAAATCAAGCAAGATCTTGTGGCCTTTGAGTCTTTTATCACTAACTTGCAAAGTGATAGCAAGAAACATGTTGGTTCCCTCATGGCTCGTATTGGTGAGCTAGAGCATATCAATGAAGAGAAGGGTAAGATAAAAAGAGAAGACGCTATTTCTCTTTTTTATTTGAAGTCCTCTCTTGAGGAGGTTGAAGAGTCTCATGCCCGTCTTGAGGAGCAACTTGAAACTATTGAGGAAACTCATAACTCCTCACATGCTAAGCTCATTAAGGTCGTGATATGTACTTTGCTAAATTTAAGGTGGCTCAACAAGATAAAGCCGAATTTTCGGTTGGGCATGATAGACTCATTGGGGACATGGAGAAGCTCGTCATAGCTCACAAGGCTTTGGAGAGTGAACATGCTCTTCTAAAGGAGTCTTATGCTCAACTCCAAACTCGGCTAACTAACCTTGACTCTCCTAGCATCTCTAGCTCTAATTGTTCTTGTGATAATGCTAATCTTGTGAAAGAGAATGCTAGGTTGAAGAATGAGATTGCTAAGGCCTCCACATCCAAACTCATCCTTCTCAAGGGTAAGCAAGTTGTTGAGACTCCCATCGTGGAGCCTCACACTCGACAAGGGAAGGAAGGACTTGGATATGTGCCTCCAATGAAGATGAATGTCAAGAAGGGTATTCCCAAGAGCGTCAACCCCATCCAAGCCAAGAAGGCCGACTCCATTCAATCCAAGGACGGTCTTGCGAGTAGGAATGCCTCAAGGGGCAAGCCTACTCGTAAAGATCACGCCGGGAACAACAATCCTAACTATGCTTTATATGTAGATTATTATGGGAATGTTTGTGCTCGTTACATTGGACCCTACTATGGTTTTATTTCATATGCTATTTGGGTTCCTAAGTCTCTTGTCGCTAACCATAAAGCACCCATTGTGAAGCAATGGGTTGCTAAATGCAAGAATCGATCTCTTGTAGGACCTTGCTCCCGGTGGTTCAAAATGGATAATTGATAGTGGATGTACAAGTCATATGACCGGGAGCAAAGAACTCGTCACGGAGTTGAAACCTAATGTAGATCAAGTAACCGTGACGTTTGGTGACTTATCAAGGTCTAAGGTAACCGGGCTTGGCAAATTGACAGTTGCCCCCGACATTACTCTTGTCAATGTTATGCTTGTTGAATCTCTTGGCTATAATTTGTTATCGGTTCGTGCCTTGACAAAGTTGGGGATCTCTCCCTTCTTTGATAAGGACGTTGTGGTCCTTTTGTGGAGCAAGTCGCTAAGAGTGGCTTTCGTGGGATACGTGGAGCATGTGCTTTATGTGGTGGACTTCTCCGGAGCCACCACTACTCAAGCCATGTGTCTCTTCGGAAAAGCCGACGTGGGTTGGCTTTGGCATCGCGACTAGCCCACGTAAACATGCGCACTTTGCAAAGCGTTCAAAAGGGTGGCCACATCCTTTGACTAAAAGTTCATGTTTTCTTTTCAAGGAATCGAATTTGTAGATCTTGTGTGAAAGGCAAGATGCATGATATTCCTCATCCAAGCAAGACCATCCTATCTTCATCCCGGATTTTGGAGCTCCTTCATGTTGATTTATTTGGACCAATTCCGGAGATAAGTCTTGGAGGCAAGAAATATTGCCTCGTGATTGTTGATGACTATTCAAGGTATACATGGGTCTATTTCTTCAAGACCAAGGATGAAACTCAACAAGTCTTCATCGACTTCTCCAAGGAGGTTCAACGCCAACATGACCTCCCCATATTGGTTGTTCGAAGTGACAATGGGTCAGAATTCAAGAACTACACCCTTAACGACTTTCATAGTAAAGAAGGCATTCATAGTGATAAGAGTCATATTGGTCTGCTGCATACAAAATGGCGTTGCCGAAAGGAAGAACCGGACTCTTATCGATATGGCAAGATCTATGTTGGCGGAGTTCAAGTCTCCCATCAACTTTTGGGCGGAGGCTATTTCCACCACATGTCACTCATCAAACCGCCTCTACTTCCGCAAGGGTTTGAAGAAGACTCTATATGAGATCCTTACCGGCAACAAACCCAACATTGGCTACTTCCGAGTGTTTGGATGTAAGTGCAATTATCTCGTCAAGGGTGTCCGGTTGGGTAAGTTCCACTCTAAATCAATTGAGGGGATATTTGTTGTCTATGGTAGCGAGTCCCACACTTATAGAGTCTTTGATAAATCCTCCCGGATTATCATAGAATCTTGTAGTGTGGAATTCGATGAAAATGATGGCTCCCAAGTGGAGCAAGTTAGTGTTTGTGATGTAGGTGATGAACAACCTTTTGATTCCATTAAGAAGATGGGAGTGGGCTTTCTTCGCCCCATTGAAGTTCATCAAGACGTTGTTCAAGAAAGCTCAAACTCTTCTATCAAGGAGACCTCACCTTTACAAGAGCCACAAGGTGACTCACCCATAGCAAATGATGAATCCACTCAAGAACAATCTCAAGATCTTCCTCAACAAGAGCAAGCTACCTCTTCTCAAGATGAAGCCCATGATGAGCCTCAACAAGATCTTCATCAACAAGTAGATCATGCCTCCCCCACCAAGATTATCGAAGATAACTCCATTTCTCCAAGTTCTACTCAAGGGCAAGATCATCCTTCCCACCACTGGAAGAAGCTTCTCATGATGATCAAGGCCCTCAAGAAGGTCAAGACGAGGATCCAAAGGACTAAGATGGTCAAGAGATTGTCCCCACAACAAGGGCGGCAATTGAAACTGGTCGTCAAGTTCGCTTTGCAAAGTCATTGGAACTAAGAGCTTTATCTCTCGACAAGGTCATCGGCGATATACGAGCAAAGGTCTCTACACAAAGTCAATTGGCTCACTTTAGTGAGCATCAAGCGCACATTTCCATGGTCGAGCCCAAGAAAGTATTCGATGCTCTTGAAGATCCCGATTGGCTAGGGGCTATGCATGAAGAACTTAACAACTTCGAGCGCAACAAAGTGTGGCGCCTAGTTGAGAAGCTCAAGGATTGCCGCAACGTTATTGGCAGTAAGTAGATCTTTAAGAACAAGCAAGATGAACATGGTATCGTTGTAAGGAACAACGCGCGGTTGGTGGCTCAAGGTTTTTCTCAAGTCGAAGGCATCGACTTTGGAGAAACATTCGCGCCGGTCTCAAGACTCGAATCGATACGTATTCTCATCGCTTATGCTTCTCATCATGGTTTCAAATTGCAACAAATGGTCGTAAAAAGTGCATTTCTTAATGGTCCTTTGCAAGAACTTGTGTATGTTAAACAACCCCCGGGTTTTGAGAACCCCAACCATCCTCACCACGTCTATGTCTTGGACAAAGCTCTCTATGGCCTTAAACAAGCACCCCGTGCATGGTACGAGCACTTGAGAGAGTTCTTGGTAGACCGTGGATTTGAGGTTGAGGTAATCGATCCCACTCTTTTTACTAAAAAGGTTAATGGTGAACTCTTCATTTGTCAATTATATGTCGATGACATTATCTTCGGTTCTTCTAACCGTGTGTTCAATGATGAGTTTTCCAAGCTAATGACCGACAAGTTCGAGATGTCCATGATGGGTGAACTCAAGTTCTTTCTCGGTTTTGAGATCAAGCAAATGAGGGAAGGGACTTTTATTTGCCAGGCCAAGTACATTCAAGATATGATCAAGAAGTTTAAGTTGCTTGGACTAAATGGTGTGCCTACTCCTATGCAAACCAAGTGCCACCTCCAACTCAACCCCGACGGTAAAGAGGTAGACCAAAAGGAGTATCGTTCTATGATTGGATCTCTCCTTTATTTATGTGCGTCTAGGCCAGATAGTTTTAAGCGTTGGAGTGTGTGCTCGTTCTCAAGCCGCGCCTAAGGAAAGTCATTTGATGGCCGTGAAGAGAATCTTGAGATATTTTTTTCATACCCCTTGCTTTGGATTGTGGTATCCCAAAGATGGCACCATGTCTCTTTGTGAATACACCGACTCCGATTGGGCGGGCGACATTGATGATAGGAAGTCACATTTGGGACGTGTCAATTTCTTGGAAGATCTTTGGTGAGTTGGTCCTCGAAGAAACAAAATTGCATCTCATTATCCACGGCGGAACCCGAGTACGTTGCCGCCGCAAGCGGGTGTGCTCAACTTCTTTGGATGCGGCAAACTTTAAAGGATTACGGTGTCCTCTTGGACAAAGTGCCGCTTTTATGTGATAATGAGAGTGCCATCAAAATTGCATACAATCCGGTGCAACATTCAAGGACCAAGCACATTGAGATTCGTCATCATTTCATCCGTGATCACGTGGCACGAGGAGATATTGATCTTTCATATGTTGGTACAAGGGATCAATTGGCGGATATCTTCACAAAGCCCCTTGATGAAGCCCGCTTTTGCTACTTGAGGAATGAGCTCAATATCATAGATTCTCGGGCCTTGGCATGATATCCTTGCACACTCTCTAACGTTTAACGCATTATTATAACTAGAGGCACGCATGGAATTAGGGGGAGTGTTTTCCTAATACATTGGACTCTTCCTCCCCCTATTATGCATATAGTGATGTATCATTGCTAAAACTTCAAATTAAATCTAATTTGTGAGCTTCAATGTTGACCTGTAGTTATGGACCCAAGATATATCTTCGCGGTGCCATGCTACAACTCATACACGGTGGCTTCGGCCACCAACACTCTTCTTGAAGTTTCTGGATGTTATTTAGTTTTATTTTTGATCTTCACTTGCATTGTCTTTGGTTCTTTTGGGAAAACACACTCTTATTGGTCTTCTCTTTTGGTTTATGTTTCTTGCAACTTGAGTGTGTCTTCTTTATTCAGTTTGGGTATCTATCCTAAGCTTTTCACTATCTTCAAACATGCTTTTCCCCACTCATGTCCTCTTATTGATTTCATGTTCCTGGAGTTGAAAGGAAATCTCCGAGCCTTACTAGGAAATCTCCGGTCTACCAGAAAATTTTGAGACTAAGTATGCTAAAAAATCAGCACTGACCTGTGATGATTATTGACCGGAAATAGTCCCAGAAATTTCCGGTGTCCGGAAATTGCCGGCTGAGACTCGGAAATCTCCGGCCCCTGCGATTTTTCAGCACCTAAGTCTTTTTTTCAAATTCGGCACTGCACCCTGTCGAAGATGAATCAGAATTAGAGCTGGAAACCTCCGGCGTCCGGAGATCTCCGGTCCGATGTCCGGATATCTCCGAACATGCAAAAATTTCGAGGGCTAAGTCCAAATCAAATTCGGCACTGACCTCAGGCGAATCCGATTCGGAAATAGCCACAGAAATTTCCGGCACCAGGAGATCTCCGAGCCACAGTACGGAAATCTCCGGTTCAAATTGGGCTGTCTATATAAGGGCACGGGTGGACTGGCCGGTTCAGCCAGTTCATCCACCCCGTGCCCTAATCCTCTCTCTCCTCCTAAAACCTCCTCATTCTTTTGATCCTTGCTGCGGGTGTTTCGTCAGAGGGTTTCTCGCGTGCTTCTCGGATCTGCTTCTCCTCATCGAGGGCTTCGTTTCTATCCGCACGCTTTTCGCATTGTCTTCCGGTAACTCCTCGTATTTGAAATCTAGGATGAAACTTGTTTTCGTTTAACCTAGCCGATTTAGGAGGTTGTTGCTTGTTTCTTTTGGTAGAATGTAGCGTACCTGCACTTTAAATAAGGCAGATACCTGTGTATAGTGAAAATCCCTGGATCGATTCGTTTGCACACACAGTTTACGATGTAATATCACAACAAAGTATCAATTTTATTACATCGATGATCCAGACTTACAAAATATTCGATACAAGTTGCATAGCATAAAGCTAGCTTTCAAAGAGTAAACAGCGGAAATACGAAAGCAGTGAGTCTCCATCATCTTCATGTTGCCACAGGAGAAAACATGTTGGTTGCAGACTCGAAACCTTTAAACGAAACCTCACTCGTCATCTGAACAATCTGCAATAAGAAAAATATTGCAACAACGTGGGTCAGATTCCATAAAAAATAGAGTCTGGCTAGTGACACTATGGTGGACACTTAGTGAAATAACTCTAATACCTATATGCTTATTTGGCTGGTGGAGTTCAAGGCTATTTTGCATAAAGCCAATTTTTCCTAACTCTTTAGAAAACATTTTTCTTCTATTCGAGACATTTGTGGCATGACAACCACTGTCTCATTCTACCCTTGTTCACCCATCAAGTTTTAAATCGTTCAGAAGCATTTTCACTCCCACCTGGCTTGACCCGTTCCACCTAACACCCTCTACATCTGCTTGTCAAGCCGGAGAGAGTCCATGCAACATAGTTGATCAAGCCAGAGCCCATTGGCAATGGCTGCACTGGAAGCAATCGTCACTCGGAGTTCTTCAGATTCCTCTGTTCCCTGTGTGGCCATCCACAAGTGCACATAGTCAAGTATACACCATAGAAATGGTCCTGAGTAGCCACTCAACTTTGCCTCCGTATACAACCAATCCACCCAGGAGGCTCTTTATTAACTTAGTAGAATTTAGATTTTCACAAAACAACATTTGCATAGCATCAATAATTCTACTAAGTATTGCATAGGAGCCTAGACGCAGGAGTAAGGAATTCTACACAGGTTTAGCATAGCAATACTATCTTACACATGCTTATATAAAAATACACTAAGTAATGCATATAGAAAATAATAGGAAGTTTATGAGGTGTGCCACTTGCCTTTGGATGAAGTCTTTACTCACAAACTCTTTTCAACGAACTCGGGTCTCTCCGTTCAGTCTAAACAATAGAAACAAACAACAATACAACAATCATAAAAGAAAACAAAACAACACAACACATACAAACAAGTTTCTTAAACTTCTAAGGAAAATATGTTTATGCATGATATGCAAAATATTCTTAAGACTAGAAATGCATGTCATGCCATGAAAATCTCTTAAGTTAATGCAAATAAAATATGTTGGTCAAACCCTAAACCCTAAACCCTAAACCCTAAACCCTAAACCCTAAACCCTAAACCCTAAACCCTAAACCCTAAACCCTAAACCCTAAACCCTAAACCCTAAACCCTAAACCCTAACCCTAAACCCTAAACCCTAAACCCTAAACCCTAAACCCTAAACCCCAAACCCTAAACCCTAAACCCTAAACCCTAAACCCTAAACCCTGACTAAGGACTAAAGGTCATAAGTTGGATAAAATAACTTTGTTATAATTCATCTTGAATAAGCACTCTAATGTTATATTCATGATGTGCAAAAATAATTAGAGAAGATACTAAGTCTATAAGGTGATCAACAATTATTATCAACTCTTTGTAAATTGGATATTCACTATAGTGAGACAGACAGACACCCGGCTAGCCACTTAAGTTGTGTAACATGTCTCATGTACGTGTACATGTAAGGTTAGTCTCCAGGCCGCTTCATCTCACTATGCCGCTAGGATCCAACAAACTTCAAGATGGTAATAACATGATCAAAAGTTGTTTAAGTCTAAAGTGAAAGACAAGATTAGGAAAGAGGAAAAAGAGAGAAAGAAAGATGTAGTTGTCCTCCCGGTTTCATCTCTAGACTTGTAGCTTTCTCCTTGGTAATGTCTTGAATGAATTTTTGTAAACTTGGATAATTTTCATACTTGATGACTCTTGTATCACCGAGGCTGGTCTTGGAATTAACTTAGTCTTCATGAAGTCTCAGATAAGAAGGGAGAAAAGAGAGAGAGGAAGCAAGACTTAGAAAATATAGCTGGTTGGTCTTCATGACTTCTCCTTGATTTTCTTCTAAGTGCTCCTACTCCTTGAAGATACTTCTGAAGTCTTGTTTTGGCTAAGTCCTTCATTGGTCTTCTAGCTCCATGTTGAAAATCCTAAATGTCTAGTGCGTAGCACTTTTACGAAAATACTAAGTTTGAAAATAATCCTAACTTAGAGAAAATGCGGGAGGAGTTTTACTATGGGGAAGTATAACTACAAAATAAAATATGCTATGTATGAAATGCAATTTTTAATTACCATAAACATCATACTTATTTTTGTGATATTTATAAAGTATGCATAAAATTATAATTGCAATTTAATTAATTTCTAGTTTTGCAAAATATAATAAAAGGAAAACATATAGATTAAAGTTTTATGTGATTTAATTTTTATAACACAATTTTTAGCAATTACATTTAATAAAATTTATAGCAATTGCATTTAATAAAAAATAATGTTTCTATTAATAGTTATGTCAAAAATAGTCAAACTATTCAAATTAAACATACAACTATTAAATCATGAAAATAATACTCAAAACTATTTTATAACAGAGGCATCATTTTACAAATATTCCAAAGTCTCTAAAACAATTTTATTTGCAATTTTTGAATTTATAGATTTAAAGTTATGAAAAAATACTCAAAATTCACCATTTAAAATTTGAATATTTTAAACTAAGTCAAATTTGAAATCTAAAAGATCTAAAATATTCTACATGTCGAGGGCTTTCCAAAAATATAAAGTTTGTTAAATTTGGATGTGTGAATACAAAGTTATAACAATTCTAAATGGCAGGGGCTTTTCTACAAAAATGTCTGATCTGTTGACTGTGCGCTGACTGGATCCGACGTGGCGCTGACTGTGCACGGTGAGTCAGCGCTGACGTGGATAAGTCGATAGCTCTCGGCCGTAGGATTTAGATCTAACGAATCACATCTGCCCGTACCGATTCGTTAACCCGATCTAATCTGGGCGTTAGGTTGAATATCGGAGGGCGCAGATGGAAGAGCTCACCGGGCGGCGCTCCGGTCGCCAGAAATGGAAGTCGCGGCGGCGTTCGGCTCGTGTGAAGAAGCTCCGGTGACTCCGATCACCTCCTCGCTCTGGTTTCTGGCGTAAGAGGTACAACTCGCGACGGGGGAGTTGATGGAGCCAACGCCGTCGAGCAGCTCGTGATGGAGAGGCGTTCGGGAGCGCCCGAGATGGCTCGGTTGCCGGCGGTTTCCCTCCGTCTGTGCCCCGCGCGATAGCTGCAAGGAGAGAGCGACGAAAGGTTCAGGAGGATGCGTAGGAGGACGGCGAAGGGAAGGAGGGGGTCTCGGGTACGAGGGGTACAGTTACCTGCCGGGATTTGGAGGAAAGCGGCGGCGGCAATGGCGGACTCCAGCGCTCAAATTCCTCGGCCTGGCGGCGGATTGGGCTAGGGTTTCGAGGGGAAAAGAACGGAGGGCTCGGGGGCATTATATGGGGGCCGAGGGGAGCACCACGCGATCATCACGGCGTTGATTTGGAGAAGGAAGATCCGGCGATCTCGGGCGTGATTCCCGTGCGGGAGGTTGAAGACAACCCCCTGACAGGTGGGTCCCACTGTCAGGTTTTTCTCTTTTTATTTTATGTTTTATTTATTTCTTTTATAACTTTTGTTTTATTTGTCCAAATGAGGTCAAACAAATTTCTAAAAATTTGTAAAATTATTATCTTTGTGTTAAACCAGTTGTGGGTATGTTTTCGATACTTTTTAAAATTAATAATTTCGAATTATTCATAAAATGCAAATTTGCCCATTTAGATCAACTTTGATATTAATAATTTAATAAATTCATTTGGTGTTAAATTAAATTTATAAAATTACCACAATATTATATGGTTGATATTTAGTTATTTAAAACTCTTTTTTAGTAACCATTCATTTTTGTTTTGGCATAACAGTAGAAAAATAGAATATAAATATTTTTAAAGTAAAACAAAATATAATGGATTAAATTTTAATTCAATTTTATTTTGTGCTCCATTATATTTTATTAAGATAATTCATTTGAAAACTCCATAACAACTTTGGAAAAGATTTAGATTTACTTCATTTCTTATATAGAAAATATATTCATGAAAATCATTTTATGTTTTGAAAATAAATGAAAGCATTTAAGCTAATGAAATGTTTATTTGGATAATTCATTAATTATACAATCTACGAAGTTTTAAAGTTATAAACTATATACTTGTAATTTCCAAAACTATGTTTAGAACTGAGGTAAAATAATGAAACTATTTGGCAAATAGATCAGGTTTTAAATAGTTAAAATAACACTTGTAATTATTATTTTAATTTATGAATAGCTATGGCTAAGTGGTTGAAATCAAATACTTAACAGAAAAAAAATTATTATATGAAATTGGCTTGAAGGTTTGTAAGACATTTTTCAATTTACATATTGAGGTTTTTAAGGAAATACAATGGAATAATAAAATGTTTAACTTGAAACAAGTTTTGAAAATAATAATAACTGAGATATTTGAAATATTAAACTCTTTCAATATGTTTGAAGTCTTTCATAGTTGGTTTTCTTATGCATTTAATATTTTATTTTAATCAAAAATAAAAGTTTTAAATTTTAGTGATTTTCAAACATTATAAAATGTTGGGATTTTACATAGAATTGCTCTCCTAGGCATGCTCTACCTTCCACGTGCACATATCTGTTTTTCATTCATAGAATTTGTTCAAATCTGTCAAAATTCATACAGACCCGGAAATCTCCGGACACCGGAGATCTCAGAGTCAGACCCGGAAATCTCCGGCCTACTCAGAATTAAATCAGCTAAGGACAGAAACTTTGATTGCTTAACTTCTCTAGTACGTTCCATTTGCCTTCTCGGACATGAGTGCTTACCACATATGCTTTCTATCTTCTCTATGATGTGTGTTTGCAGGTTCCAACCCTCGTGGACGTGTCAAGCAAATAGCTCAGCGAGGGAGGGCCAAACCAGTTCATTCTCGCCCTCCCAGCGGGTCCTCGAGTGAAGATAGCACCCCAGCTGAGTCTGCAGCTCTGCTCAAGAGAGCCACAGGGCCAAGCAAGAAGAAGAGGCCCGAGCTCCGCCTTGAGGACTTCAACAAAGGCAGTTTTCGCAAGTGGCGAAGTGAGCTATCTTACAACGTGGAATCTGATGATCCCAAGTTCTTTTGCACCGAGATGGCATGGCTCTATAGGGAAGTTTATCAGAAGTTCTCCATTGACAAGCCCATTTGCCCCATGAAGTGGATTGACTTCGACAAGTTGATGAAGAAGGCTGAGTATTTTAGGGGAGCAGTCTAGGTCTGTCGAGTTCTGGGTTTGGAGCATTTGATGAGGACCGTGTGCAGCTACAATGTATCTCTCATCCATCAGTTTTATACTACTGTGGTGTCTGACTCTTCTGAGGATATTGGGATGACTTGGATGTCTGGCAGGCAGCGCTTGACCTCCTCTTTCTGTGAGTTTGCTCGGATTCTTGGCTGCCCTTTCAGTGGTCTCTCTGTTCTAGCTGGTGCTCGCATGCACGTCCATGGCATGTCCTACGACAAGCATGTCATAACTGATCTATACCAGCCTGGAGGTAAAATTGGCTCTCAATATGGACTCCTACCCACTTATGACATCTTGCTCCGCATGTTTCGGTGGACCATTGCTCCCATTGCCAGCAATGCGGACAATATTGCCGGGGCTCTAGTTAACTTGATGGTCAAGGCTCATGCGGCCTATCTTGGGGAGTATGAGGTTGAGCAGGACGCTTATAAGTTGGATGTCATGGAATTCATTTTCCAAGAGATGAACCTGGCAGTTTTTTAGAGGAAAGTTCCTCCATATGCTCCCTATGTGATGAGGCTCATCAAGAGGCTCTACACGCTCTCTGAGGAAGATGGTAATGACATTGATGCAGCTCTTGGTTGTCAGCCCCACAAGGCAGCCTTGCTAATCCAGAAATCTTCTCATGTTGTCCAACAACAAGCCTCCATGCAAGATATCAATGAGGATGAGATTTTTGGTGGTCCATCTCGGGTTCCTACCTATCCCAACATCAAGAAAGCTGCAAAGAAGAGTCGCCCATGGGTTGTTAGAGCAATTGAGAAGATCCTCAATATGAACTGATGCATTCACAGTGAGAACTACTCCATCTACTCTCAGAATCATCGCATTATGAAGCGTCAATAGGAGATTATGTCTCATTTGAAGATGCCTGCTCCAAAGCACCCTTTGAAGCCCGTGATTCCGTTCAAGGATTGGAATGCCGATGGCCTCAACTTTGATTGGGATGATGCAGTTCCAGAGGACAGTGATCTTGAGTATGATGATGATAATGAGGAGGAGGATGAGGAAGCCGAGCAGGGTTCCGACTCTTGAGTCATGGGCCGTTAGTGGAACCTCCTCCCTTTTTGGTATCTTGATGCCAAAGGGGGAGAAGTATCTCTTTAGGACTCTCGGGTTTTGCATGGGTTGGGAGCACTTCGTGTTGTTTTCCTTTCGTTTTGTCTTAAGTGCTACCTCTTATTGGTTGTTTTATCTCGTCATGTGTGTAAGACATGAGTACCTTTGAATCTCTATTGTAATAACTGTGTTGCTCAAGTTATTCGCTACTATTTTGTTTTGTTATATTTGTTTGCTCGCGTGGTTTGTAAAATCTAGGGGGAGTGTTGATCCTAAGGAATGTGCATTTTGTATTCCAAAACATCCTAAAATAGTGCACGTACTTAGGGGGAGATCCGTCTATATTTTCCAAATCCATTCTCCTTTCGTGTTGTCATCATTCGCGAAAAAAGGGGAGATTGAAAGTGCATTCTTTGCACTCCCATATTTTGGTGACTAATGACAACACAAAAGATGTTCTAATGTTTGTGATGAACTATGCAGGTTCTAGTACAGGTCGGTTAATAAGAGTGAACACTTAAATTGCCTGATTTTCAGTACTGCATCACTTGGTCTTTCATCAGGAAATCTTTCAGGAGATTTTCGGATCCCTGAGATTTCCGGTCACCAGTCTGGAGATCTCCGAGCTACTTAAGATTTTCACTAAGTCAAGAACTCCAGAGCGCACTGACTACATTTCGTTTTAGCCGGAAATGCTCTAGGAGATTTCCGGTGCTCGGAGATTTCCGAGTCCCAGTCCGGAGATCTTCGAGTGACAGAAGAATTTCACCAAGTCAAGAACGCAGATGCACACTGACTCCAATTCGAGTTTAGTCGGAATTGCTCTAGGAGATTTCCGAGCCCCAGTCCGGAAATCTCCGAGTGATAGAAGATTTTCTACCAAGTCAAGAAGACCAATCAACACTGACATCGAGCTCCACTCAGCCGGAATTTCTGCAGGAGATTTCCGGAGACCGGAGATCTCTCGACCTCAACCCGGAGATCTCCGAGCTGGTGGTTGTACAACAGGCAGAATTTGGGGAGGGGTATAAATACCCCTCCACCTACCTCCAGCAGTTTAAGCTTCCAAATTTCTCTCTCCTCCATTGGTGTTGAAGGTTGTTTCTTCCGGATCTCCCAATCTATCCACTCAAATCATTTGATACTTGGGGATCTAAGGGAGAAGCCACCGATCTACAAATCCACCGAAGCATTTTGATTCCCCCTTCTATATATTGAGGGGCAACAGATCTAGGGTCCTTTGTGGATAGCTAGGTTCAATCTTGTGTGTTTTGATCCTTTGTGGATTCCTTTGTGGAAGTGACCTGTTGTGGTCATTGTGAGAGCCCCCAATTCAGTTGTGGGTGTGTGCCTCACGAATTTGTACAGGACCTTCTCCGCCCTTAAAGGAGTCCTTAGTGGAAACGTGGATTCGCACCTTTGTGGTCGAATTCACAGGAAAATAGGGTGAGGCCTTAGTGGCGTTGAGCAAACCTTTGTGGTAGCTCACACCCCTCCAACGAGACATACACCTATGTGGTGGAACTCACGATAAAATCGCCGTCTTCGAGTCCCTACGGTTGTCTTGTTCCACTCTCCTTTACCGCTTCTTCAATTCATGTACTTGCTTAGTTTCTTTGTTGTCTATCACTTGTATCACCTAGTCGCACATATAGACAACTTACTTTCCGCTAGCCTAAAACTGAAAAAGACATAAAAATTGGTCACCACCTATTCACACGCCCCCCCCCCCCCCCCCTCTATGTGGTCAACTGTCGTTCACGCTCTTGACCCCTCGTCTCAACTACACCCTTCCGATACCCAAAAGTATCACCGTTATTGTCATACTATATAAGATAGGATGTTTGGTGCGATCAAAGTATCTTCCAGGAATAACAATAAGAGTTAATCTCACAGTCGAAGGCGTAATGACTACGTCCTACAAATATGGGTATGTCCATCACATCGTTCAACCAACGACATGACTTTCATTGCCGACCGGCGCCATGCCCTATGATCGGAAAATCTCGATCATCGATCGCGCAACGAAACTAGTCTTAGTAGAGGCTACTAGGGACCTGGTTGTTTACGCATCACACCCGTAATAATGTTTCCGCTTAATACGGTTATAGCATGACACAAAAACGTATTATGAACAAACGAGATATGGTAAAAAAATACACTTTATTAATTGTCTCTAGGGCATATCTCCTTCAGTCTCCCACTTGCACTAGAGTACAAATTAATCTACATTACAACTTGGTAAAAGCTTAACACCCATAGCTACTTGGTGTGTTTCATGCTTGTCAAGCGGAAGAAGCTTCGTCAGGGAATCTGCCACATTCAGATCCGCATGCACTTTGCAAAGTTTCACTTCGCCTCCTTGTACGTACTATCGTATCACATGGAAGCGTCGGAGAATGTGTTTGGTGGTGGAGTGAGACCTTGGATCCTTGGTGTTAGCAATGGCACCCGTATTGTCGCAGAAGAGGATCACGGGGTTTTGCGCGCTCAGGAACACTCCAAGTTCCATGATGAAATTCCTCATCCACACAACTTCATTCGCGGCTTCGCAAGCAGCAATGTACTCCGAATCCATTGTAGACTGCGCGACGATGGGTTGCTTCTCACTTCTCCAGCACACGACGCCTCCATTCACCTTGAATACATAACCTGTCTGTAACTTAGAGTCATCGGGGTCTGAGCAAAAACTTGCATCAACATAACCTGTTACGCCAAGTTCTTCATCACAGCCACCATACACAAGGAACATTTCCTTTGTCTTATTGAGATATTTAAGAATGCTCTTAACAGCAATCCAATGCGCCATTCCTGGATTACTCTGGAAACGGCTTGTCAAACTTAGAGCCAATGCCACATTAGGTCTAGTACTTAACATTGCATACATAATCGATCCTATGGCTGAAGCATAAGGATGTTTAGTCATTTCGGTCTTACCATGTTTCGTTACCGGACACTGTGCCTATCGCAATTTTTTATTCTTGATAACAGGCAGAGAACCCTTCTTTGCCATCTCCTTACCGAAATGCTTCAGTATTTTATCAAGATAAGTACACTGACTCAACGCTAATAGACGTCTTGATCTATCACGATAGATTTTAACTCCTAAGACATATGCAGCTTCTCCTAAGTCCTTCATGGAAAATTTACTGTTTAAATATTTCTTCATGCTATTCAGAAGTTCCACATCATTCCCTATCAGCAATATGTCATCTACATATAGTGCTAAGAACACAACCGAGATCCCACTCATTTTCTTGTAAATGCAGGTCTCTTCCAAATTTTGGACAAATCCAAAACCTTTGATCACCTCATCAAAGCGAAGATTCCAGCTCCGAGATGCTTGCTTCAATCCATAGATGGAGCGCTGAATCTTGTATACCTTGTTAGCATTTTCTGGATCGACAAAACCTTCCGGATGTACCATGTACAACTCTTTCTCAATGTTTCCATTTAGGAAGGCTGTTTTGAGATCCATCTGCCATATTTCATAATCGTAATATGCAGCAACTCTGCTAAGAAAATCCGAATAGACTTCAGCATCGCTACCGGTGAAAAAGTTTCATCGTACTCAATCCCATGAACTTGTCGGAAACCTTTTGCGACAAGCCGGGCTTTATAAACGGTCACATTACCATCAGATCAGTCTTCTTCTGAATGATCCATTTATTCTCGACGGCCTTGCGCCCTTCGGGAATTTCCATCAAAGTCCACACTTTGTTATCATACATGGATCCTATTTTGGATTTCATGGCTTCTAGCCACTTCTCGGACTCTAGACTCGCCATTGCCTCCTTATAGTTCGTAGGTTCGTCTTGTTCAATTAACATGACGGTGCAAACCATGTTGCCATACCATTCTGGTGTGGTACGAGATCTATCAGACCTACGAGGTAGAATACTTTCCTCGACAGTTTCTCCCACTCCATCTGTGGAGGACGTTTCCGGAACGGCTTCTGTTGCATCACTCGGAATTACGAGTTCAGAATCAATGATCTCATCGAGGTCTACCTTCCTTCCACTTACTCCTTTCGCGAGAAAATCATTCTCTAGAAAGGTACCGGTCTTCGCAACAAACGTTTTCCCCTCAGCTTGGTTGTAGAAGGTGTATCCTACGGTTTCCCGTGGATATCTTACAAAGACGACATTCTACGACTTCGGTTCGAGTTCGTTGGGCTGTAGTTTCTTAACATACGCCTCACAACCCCAAACCTTCAGAAACGATAACTTAGGCTTCTTGTAACACCACATGATTTTTCCCCAATTAAATAATTGTTTGTTTTTGTTTTTTGCATCATCATGACATCATCATGCGTCATTTTCACCTCCAATGTTTTTATTAAATCACTTAAAAATAAATAATTATAAAACTATTTGAAATTAAAGTGTTGTCAATTATTTTGTAAAACTTTATCTCTCTGTTATTTTTCTCTCTTCCCAAATAATATTTTCTTTCCTATCCTCTTTTTTTCTGGAATTGGAGAAATCATCAATTTCATTTTTGGGCCTAGTCCAACTCCTTTTGGCCCAGCCCACTTCTCCCTCACCTTTCTTCTCTGTACAGAGAGCATGGGAGAAGCGTTGGCCATGGCCCCCACCTCCCACCTGCTCTCCCCCTCCTTAAGGCCTTCCCCCACAGCCCCAAGGAACCCTAACCGCCCCCTATTTCCCCTCTCCGTCCGCGCCGCCGCCTCGCTCTTCTTCTCCCCTCCCTTTTCTCTGTTTCCCCACCGAAGAGTTCCATCCATGGCCGGCACTAGGAAGTTCGTCGCCCTGCCTCCACGAAGCGTCGCTCGCCGAGATGAGCATGGGAATGGAGCCGCCACATCTTCCGCGTCGTCCGCGCTGAAGAACCGGAACTCCAGCGCCTCCATCGAGCTCGTCTTCCTCGTCGTCGTCCACCTCGTTTTCCGGTCATCTCCATCGCCCTCCGGCCACACGAGCTCGCCCCCTACCTCCCCAAGGTGAGCCTCACCTCTGGGATTTGTTCCCCTTCCTTTTCCCCTTGCTCTGTGGGCTAGCCGTCGCGCAGTCGCGTGATCCTCGCGGCATGGATCCCTGCAGTTTTGTTTTCCCCGTCGTTCCTATGACTGTATCTGCAATCTCTGAACCAGAGTTCTGTTCAGTCAGCTTCATCTTCAAGCATTCACTCCTCTGGTCACCAACACGGAGCGGGCCCAGTGGTTACGCTCCTGATCCCACCTCTGCAGATCGCGAGATCGAACCCCCAAAACGCTTTCCTTTTTCTCATTTTTCCCCAGCTCTGGCGTATGTCGTTGTTGCAGTCCCCAGAATTCAGTTTACACCGGAGACAGAGATCTTATACCGTCAGGCTCCTATATAATCACTAAGGAAGCTGCACTCTACTGGCTGCACACCTGATCCGAACATCACAAGTCTTGAGGTCAAATATCCCACCGGGCGCATTCTGTGCTTTTATTTTCTTTTTTCTTTTTACAGAAAATATAAAACTTGCATATTCCATATCTACTGTTTTATTACTCCAAATAATACAAACTTTATATCTATTTTCATCATAAAAATGCAATAAACAACATTATGCCATTCTTATGCCATGTTGCATCTTTTATTTTAATCACTAAGTGTAATTTGTTAGTTGCACCTATGTAATTAAATATGGAATGTGTTGGGTATTTAATTAATTATAATTGCCCTATTCCATTTAATCTTGTGTAGATCACCTATGCCATATTTTTCCATGTTAATAAACATTTAACATTGTTGGGTAGATAAATAACTTGAATCTAAATATTAATTATCGGGATCCCGGTTCCCGCTTATTTTGGATTAAGTGCATCTCGTATTGCATCTTGCCATGTCATGCATCATTCTCATAAGATCATGTTGTATGTTACATCTTTTATTTTAATCACTAAGTGTAATTTGTTAGTTGCACCTAAGTAATTAAATATGGAATGTGTTGGGTAATTAAGTAATTATAATTGTCCCATTCCATTTAATCTTGTGTAGATCACCTATGTCATATTTTGCCATGTTAATGAACATTTAACATTGTTGGGTAGATAAATAACTTGAATTTAAATATTAATTATCAGGATCCCGGTTCCCGCTTAATTTGGATTAAGTGCATCTCGTATTACATCTTGCCATGTCATGCATCATTCTCATATGATCATGCTGGATCTTTTGCCGTAGTTGTAAGATGCATCTTTTACGCTTTCCAGTGTTTCTTGCTTCTTCGCGGATACGACGTTGAGATGTGTGAGCAACGACAAGATCTGCTTCCATGCGGGATTTCAGGCAAGCAAAGTTTGTTTGTTTACCTATACATTGTCTTTCATTTTTGCCGTTGATCTCTACTACCCTAGTATTCGATTCTTGTGTCGCGATCCCATCACATGTTATCCTGCAGCCCATACAGCTTTATTCCCCCACATCCTATTACATGTTGCACGTTTATCTGTTGGCCTTGCGAGTCGTAGCGCATGCTTAGAGTTGTTTGTGTGAGTCGTCTGTTGGTCTTTGTTTCACATGATTAGTATGATAGATTGTTCTACCTTAATAAAATGTTGTCATATGTTGGGAATTATAATTAAAGTATAAGACACCGGCGGAAGGCCTTGCGAGGTGCTTTGTTCTGCTAAGTGTCGACCTAGGAACTGAGATTTTGTCGTCAGATCCAATTTTGAGCGCACTAACCGCTTGTGGGAGGCTCTATGGAGACCCCCGCGGCTTCAATCTAATCCGCTTCTTATCCAGGGCGCCGCAAGTAGTTCGGACTTTTCATATGATGCATGCATATGGTTACATAACGATCTCAAGATGATGGAGTAATCGATTCTCATATAGGATGACACGTTCTTAGAGTGCTATAAAGGTTGATCCCACGGGCACTTGACCTGATTAGCCATGCACACAATCATGCGGTTCCCTGTATGGGTTGTAGAGAAGAGATTTGCCGTGTTGAGATGTCCTACCTTCTGTCTTGCTTTTTGGGGTTGATCAAACGAGTACGGATCCAGTAGTGCACCTCTGCAGGGTATAGTCTTATCGATGAGCCGTGTCCACGGTTGTGGACGACTTGGTGATGATGCTGGCTAACAAGATCTAGACAACTTGCACCTAATTAATGTTAATTAACTTGACTAGTAATATAGAATTACTTTCACAATAAATGGTAACTAAAAGTGTTCAATGTGTGAGTTTCCCGAAATTCTTCTTCATACTTGGTTGAGGGGGTTAATCCGAGAATGGGTTATGATTGGTGTTAGTAGTAGATGTTTACTTATGCGCTCTCTTATCCCTCTCTAATTAGACGGAAGTTGTAGCGTGTCTCTATTAGGTTGCTAGTGCTGCTGCCGCTAAGTCCAACTACCCCATATTTTCGGAGATGGTGTAGAAAGTAGGAAGGTTAGTTTTGCTTGCTAGGGAGTGCCCTGACCCTTTTTTGGGCTGTGCTTTATGTTCAGTTAACATGCAGTTAACAGGTTTGAAGTCTGACGACGTTAGCTTGAGAATGCCTCCGGCTTGGTTGTGTAGGGATATGGCACACTTGCTTATCTTCAGAACTCTTAGTCCAATTTTTATCTTATCCGTAGTCGGATATTATTTTGCATTCGATGTCATTTGAATCTTTGTATTGTATAATTTGTATCTTGATTCGTTCGAGTCGTTGTTGTAATTATATCTTTTGTTGTATTTCTGGATATATCGGAACTGTTGTAATGTTATCACAATTCCACCCACAATGCGCATGTTTCGGCGTGCACATTATGTCTGGTGGGCGACCTAAAATCGTTATTATGCGGATTTCGGCGGGATCGCTTAAACTTGCATAGTACCGATTTTGGGGCGTCACACTTCTTGCCATACCATAACTCATACGGTGTCGTTTAAACAGATTTGGATGAAGCCCTATTTAATATGAATGCGTCTGTTTCTAACACACAACCCCGGAAGGAAATGGGCAAATCGGTAAGAGACATCATAGACCGGACACTGTCTAGTAGAGTACGATTATGCCGCTCGGATACGCCGTTACGTTGTGGTGTTCCGGCAGGCGTAAGTTGCGGTACGATGCCACAACTCTTCAGATGTGTGCCAAACTCAAAACTCAAATACTCGCCACCACAATCGGATCGGAGGTGCTTGATTTTCTTGTTAAGTTGATTTTCAACTTCACTTATAAATTCTTTGAACTTTTCAAATGTTTCAGACTTGTGTTTCATCAAATAGATATAACCGTATCTACTCAAGTCATCAGTGAAGGTGGCGAAGTAACGATAACCATTGCGTGTCGACACGCTCATTGGTCCACACACATCTGTATGTATGACTCCTAACAAGTCCGACGCCCGTTCAACGAAACCTTTGAACGGTGTCTTGTTCATTTTGCCCATAAGACATGGTTCGCATGTATCGAGGGATCCAAAATCCAACGAGTCCAAAAGTCCATCTGCATCGAGTTTCTTCATGCGCTTTACACCAATATGACCGAGACGGCAATGCCACATATACATGGCGGTATCATCACTACAATTAATCCTTTTGGCATCTATGTTATGGATGTGAGTACTAAGATCGAGATTCAACAAGAATAAACCATTACTCTCGGGAGCATCAACATAACAGATATCTTTCATTGAAATAGCACAACTGCTTGATACTGATTTAAATGAATAACCGTCTTGTAACAAGTAAGACCCACTGATAATATTTACACTCAACGATGGTACAAAATAACACTTATTTAAAACCAAAACTAATCCCGATGGTAGATGTAGAGGGAGTGTGCCGACGGCCACCACGTCGACTCTCGATCCGTTGCCGACGCGCATCGTCACCTCATCCTTAGCCAGGCGCCTCTTATTCCGCAACTCCTCCTGAGAGTTACAAATATGAGCAACAGAACCATTAACAAATACCCAAGTGTTGCTACGGGCGGATGTAAGGTACACATCTATAATATGTATATCAAATATACCTTGCTCTTTGTCGACTATCTTGCCAGCTTACCTGTCCTACAGGTACTTGGAGCAGTTGCGCTTACAGTGACCTTTTCCCTTGCAGTAGAAGCACTCCACACAGCTTTGGGACCAGATTTTGGAGTCTTGGGCTTGGCAACCAATTTGCCTGCACTCCTGGACTTCCAGCTCTTCTTTCCCTTGCCACCGGATTTCTTGAAATCGACGGTCTTGTTGACCATCAATAGCATGTGCTCCTTCTTGATTTCCACCTCAGCAGTCTTGAGCATCATGAACACTTCACCCAGGGACTTAGCCATGCCCTGCATGTTGTAGTTCATGACGAAGCCTTTATAGCTAGGGGGCAACGATTGCAGCACCCTATCAATCGCCAGCTCATCGGAAATCTTGCATTCCAGATTATTCAGGCGTTGAACGTAGCCAGACATCTTGACCACGTGCTCGCTCACACTGCTATGCTCCTCCATCTTGGCCGAGAAGAAAAGCTCAGAAGCTTCATATCTCTCAGCCTTAGCCTGCGGCGCAAAGACAGCCTTGAGATCAGAAATTATCTCAAAGGCGCTCATCTTCTCAAAGCGCTTCTGCAGGTCGGCTTCCATGGCGTAGAGCATGCCACTCTGGACAAAGGCGGAATCCTCCTATTTGGTCTGGAAGACCTTCTTCTCATCATCAGAGGCTTCATCTACTGGAGGGTCACCTATGGCGGCTTCAATGACGTAAGCCACCCTATGGGGAGTGAGGAGGATCCTCAGGTTGCGGAACCAGGCCATGAAGTTTGACCTATTGGTCTTAAGCTTTTCTTTCTCAAGGAACATACCTAGGTTAAACAAGGGGCGAGACATCTACAATGGAATTTGCAACAACATAAGACTTTGTTCATAATAATTTTGTGTTGTAGTATTTTTAGAAAATAACTGACATAACTCCCACTCAAACGAACATCCCTCTTGATCGTTTCAGCGATTACACGACACCCATCCATTGCACAACCCCTCATCGTCAAAGCCGGCAACAAAACTTCAAGGGTAGACAATTGTCAATCACAACAATTTTGTGACTCATGCTCGACCTTTCGGCCTCCGTGTTCCGAGGCCATATCTGCATATGCTAGGCTCGCCACAATAACCTCCACGTAACGCTATTGCAACATGGCTTACACCCACTGTATGCGAACGACGATATGTCTGACACCCGATTGTCACAGCCTGCCTCATAACGTAGAACTTTCTTGGTGGTGCTCGTTGGAGGAAGAACACTAGTGGTATTTTGAATGGATCATCTTATATATAATTACCGCCGCGTAACTAATATAAACTAATATATATAATCACACAATACAAGATGCACACAATAACATCCAATGTAATGCGATGTGATATAGCCCATTGCGCCATGGTCTTCTTGGCGCCCGCATTTTATAAACAATTTAATAAACCTACCTTGACCATATCACATAGCCCCTACAAAATAAAGTTAGACGCTTCTACTTTATCTTTTGCATATTTTACGTGGTTGGGGCTTTCGTAAAAAGAACCGCTTCTTACCTACGAACTTATGACCACAACAACGATCCATTAATTGCATATTTAAGCATCCCTTTCGGGCCCACCATAAAAAATGCAAGACCAACTAAAGAGAGAGAAACAGGCACCCGCCAGCCACAGATACGGTACAAGCCGTATGTCAGTAGTGGAGCCAGTCTCACGTAAGCGTACGCGTAAAGTCGGTCCGGGCCGCTTCATCAACTCGATGCCGCTGGAATCACAAGTGCACGCTAGAGGGTAGCAAATAACGGGAACGGTGCCCCCGTGCAGAACACGGGATCTAACAGCGTACAGCTATATCTACGATAGATCGGCTCTGATACCACTGAAGGGGATCGTAGGCAGAAAACAAAAAAATTCCTAGCAACAATATCCTTAAAACATGCCAAGATCTATTCTATGCAGATATAGTAATACGAACGGAGATCAGAATACATACCCTTGTAGACCGAAGGCAGGATTACGTTCCCACACGAACGTTGACGATGAAGACCGACGAAGCCGACCTCAAGGTCGTGTAGCGGAAGTAGACCTCCCAGCACCACTAGCGCAGCACCTCGCAGGACGTTACACACGTACGGTGGAGACGACGGCCTCCGAAGATCCAGTCTAAGACGAGCAGCGGAAGACTTGGACCGGAACACCAGCAACGCGACAACGGGCTATGGTGGACAGATCCCCCTCTCAACTCGGCGCAACTCCGACAAAGGGAATCACGGAATCGAGAGAGAATTGGGGAATTAATTGGTGAATTAAAAGGCCAGGGGTGCCCCTTCTTATATAGGCTCCCAAGGGGGAGCCAACTTGCCAGCCAGGCAATGTGGGACAATTCCCACATGCCTGGTGCGGCATGGTTGGGTGCGTCGGCCCCATGGTGGGCCCCTTGACCCACCAAGGTCAGCCCCCAAGCCCCCCCCCCCCCCATCGAATTCCCCTAGAAAATTTTCCCCTCTTGGGCCTTCTTTCGACCAGAAGGGTCATTTAGGGAAATCAGCCTAAATAAGTTTGAAAATAAATCTATAAAATCATATTTAGACATTTATTACACTAATTAATATCAAACATATTATATATAATTTATTCAAGCTCCAAAAACTATTTCGTCGCTGCTCGATCTCAATCGGACCTCTCCCGGGACGTTCCCGGTGATCTCTTTCCTTTCCGGTTGTCTTGTCGAAACCCCTTCAGTGTGTTACCCTAGCGGTTCGATATAATAACAGGTATGATCGAGACTCCTCTCTGATCAACGACTAACTCGTAGGCCTTGACCCCATGAATTAATCCCTATGATATAACGAATGACTTTCATCTATCAAACCTGAACGTAAAGTTTTAAACCTTTTGCCATAGCGATACTTAGCGTGTCCAAGTATCGTTCATAGATATCTTCATATCTAGCTGACCTTGTTACCGACAACGTTATCTACTACTCGTATATGATTTCATGTCTCCGTGACCTAGTCACATGCTTGCAATCTCATTAGACATAATCTCACCGAGTGGGTCCTAGAGTATCTATCCTGCTATGCGGATTGGCAAATCCCGCTCTTGACCCCTCATCTCAACTACTCCCTTCCGATACCCAAAAGTATCACCGTTATTGTCATACTATATAAGATACGACGTTTGGTGCGATCAAAGTATCTTCCAGGAATAACAATAAGAGTTGATCTCACGGTCGAAGGCGTAATGACTATGTCCTACAAATATGGGTATGTCCATCACATCGTTCAACCAACGACATGACTTTCATTGCTGACCGGCGACATGCCCTATGATCGGAAACTTCGATCAACGATCGCGCAACAAAACTAGTCTTAGTAGAGGCTACTAGGGACCTGGTTGTTTACGCATCACACCCGTATTAAAGTTTCCGCTTAATACGGTTATAGCATGACAGAAAAACATATTATGAACAAACGAGATATGATAAAGAAATACACTTTATTAATTGCCTCTAGGGCATATCTACTTCAGGCTTGTGTAACTGTAGATGAAAAAATGTGTTGAATAAATCTAAGAGATACACATGCAAATGACTCAGGTCACATCACTCACATAGAACACACACACATCACCATTTTTGTTGCACCTGCACTCGGACTAGTTGCATGTGCACCTCGGTCTCGGATAAGTTGCATGTGCACCTCGGTCTCGGAGGAGTTACACATGCAACTCGGCTCGGACAAGTTGCACAAAGCAACTCAGTCTTGGGACGAGTTGCAGGGCACTCAGTTGCAAATAAAAAACCATCACAAAAATGTATTCAGAAAACATCATTTGCATGTGCAACTCGAGCTAGGACGTGTTGCACAAGCAACTCGGGCTCCGACAAAGTTGCACATGGAACTTAGGGCTCTAGGCGAGTTGCATGACACTCGGTTGCAAATGCAACTCAAAATCCATCACAAAAAATGGATTCAGAAAAACTTCTCGTCGTCTCATCTCAGAAAAACATCATTTGCATGTGCAACTCGAGCTCGAACGAGTTGTGCATGCAACTCGGGCTCGGACAAGTTGCACATGCAACTTAGGATCGAGACGAGTTGTAGCACACTCAGTTGTGAATCACGCATCATAACTAGAAAACAAATAAAACACTAAGTTGAAACCATCACTAAAAACTGGATTCAGAAAACAACATTTGCATGTGCAACTTGAGCTCAGATGAGTTGCCCATGCAACTCGGGCTCGGACCAGTTGCACATGCAACTTAGGTTCGAGACGAGTAATAGGACACTGAGTTGCACATGCAACTCTCTAAATCACGGATCATAACCAGAAAACAAATAAAACACTAATTAAACATCCAAGCAAAAAATATAGACATGGCATATACAAAAACATCACTGCAACTGGAAATTGGAACTTTATATATAACTACAAAAACTGAACACATCTTGTTTATTTTAACAGAAACATTGAAACTTCACCACTTAGCTAGCTCCAACTCTAGCTAAAATGAAACTTCAGAGCAACATAAACACACACGCTATCCAGTTAGAGCAACACGTGAATGAATTCACAGCTACAGCTAGTAGCAACTCCACTGGCGAATTAAAAGTCTTATCAAAATAAAATAGTCACACATACGTGATGTGCCAAATCTTATGTCTATAAAATGAAGAAAACTAAATAACAACCATCAACAAGAGCATGAACTTGTAGCAGCACCACGCTAGCTAGCTCTAAAACTCAACCTCAAAGCAAATTTTTGCCCAGAACATATAATCAGAGGCGCCACATCATATACACAAATGTAACTCCGCTGACAAACTACTTTACACACATCCGCGTGGCCAATGTCATGCAATCGCTGACGCTCCACAACTCTCTGCATGACGCCGACAGAAACACACACAAAATGGGTAGGTGTGGCACTCAAAAAGCCAAAATCCGAAGCTCATGCCAGCCTCCACATCCAACAAACCACAAAATTGAAAGTATAATTCATACTTGATGTCACACTGAAAGCTAAGCAGTGGTAGCACAAACGACCAAAACAAAACTCTACATCTCCAACTACTAGTTGTTTCCAAGGGGGGGATTGATTTTAACCCCCTCAATTCATGAAACTTGGATCATATGCCCCTTTCTTCGCCTACCTCACTTCTAAGCCCCCAAATTGGCCTAATCGTTGTTGTTTGCCCCCTTTGGCTTGATTAACATGTTTGTCAAAATTATAACCAACAACTAGGCATGTAAATAATAGAATTGTCCTTCACTGTGTAAGGTTCCAGAACAAGGATCGATCGGATTTCCACTCAAGCACAGGAACTGGTTTATAATTTAGCTCTCCTCCCAACCTCCCCCGAGCTAATTCGATTACACACGGCACTGCCGTCCAGTTCGTCCATTCCTTGCCTACCTCCTCACACGTACGCACACCTACTTATATAGTTGGAAACGACGATCAGGAGCGTGACGACATGGGCTTCTTCCTTCCCAAGTCATGGCCCGCTAACCAGCCCGGTATCTTGCTTGCTCTCTAGGGCCTGGTGTGTTGCTGATGTGTCGTAGTAGAGTCTGTCTAAAGGTCGCTGACAATCCCCTGGCCTTGAAAATCTGCTTGCCTCCAAGCAGACGCACGTGGGAATCGTTGATGAAGAAACTCCTTGTCCTCCCATGTCGCCAGCTCCTCAGAACAGCCACTACACTGCACCAGTACTTGATCAACAGTTCGACGACCTCGCTGCTGCACGCGTTGCTGCAAGACACGAACAGGAACCTGCAAAAGATCCTCAGCTGGGGGCAATTGCGAAGTTACCTGTTGTCCAGGGCCAATGCACGGTTTCAAATGTGAAACGTGGAACACAGGATGTACACGGCTGGACAGAGGCAATTCCAGCTTGTAAGCAACAACACCAATGCGTTCCAGCACAATGAAAGGCCCGAAGAACTTGAACGCCAACTTGTGGTTGTGACGTCGTTCGACCGAAGTCTGAAGGTATGGTTGTAGTTTCAGAAATACACGATCACCAACAGAGAGGACACGCTCAGACCTGTTCTTGTCCGCCTGATGTTTCATCCTCTGCTGCATCCGGAGAAGATGCTGTCGTACTGAAGCTGTAACAAGACTGCGTTCACTGAGCCAAGCATTGATGTCCGCTGAAGCAATTTTGTCTGAGGCAGTGATTCCGATGTACCGCGGCTTCCTTCCGTATATAACCTCGAACGGAGACTTGCCCAATGAAGAATGCCAGTTGGTGTTATACCAGAACTCGCACAGAGCGAACCATTTAGACCACTTGTTCGGGTGTGAACTGATGAAACATCTGAGATAACATTCCAATGACTGATTAACGCGCTCCGTTTGTCCGTCAGTCTCGGGATGATGCGTTGTGCTCATATGAAGTTGTGTGCCTGTAGCTCGAAAAATGGATTGCCAGAACTGACTCGTGAATATTGGATCACGGTCAGATACCACCGACTGAGGTAGGCCATGCAACTTGTAGATATTATTCAAGAAAAGCTCAGCCACTGTTGTCGCCGTATAAGGGTGCTTCAAGGGAATGAAATGTGCGTATTTAGACAGCTTGTCTACGACAACCAGCACACAGTTGTACCGGAAGGAAGGAGGCAACCCTTCAACGAAGTCCATCGATGCAATCTCCCATGGTTCTGACGGAATTGGAAGTGGTTGGAGTAACCCAGCAGGCAGTGTGCGCTCCGGCTTCGCCTGTTGGCAAACATGGCAGTTCTTGACAAAAACGCGCACAAATTGTTTCATGCCTGTCCATTTGAACAATGATAGCAAACGACGATAAGTCACCGGAAACCCGGAGTGCGCCCCCACAGGGATAAAGCAACTGTTGTGCCATTATGGATGCCTTTCTTGTATTGCACAGTGTATTGTAACCCCGTTAACTTGGTTAGTGCCTTTTGCTGCCACTCCGTGTGCAAACGTTGGTCTGTTAAGTGTGTTAAGCTCTTGTGGTCAGTTTTAACGACGAACTCGCGAAGCTGAAGATAAGGCCGACATTGCTGAACTGCTAACAGTATTGCCAAGTACTCCTTTTCATATACAGACAGACACCTGTTGCGTGGACCGAGTCCTCGGCTGACAAACGCAATCGGGTGTCCCTTCTGTGACAGGACTGCTCCAGTCCACACGCGTCAGTCCAAGAAAAATCGGGTGTTCCCTACGTCACACGCGTCTGTTTCCACCACAAATGGGCAAGAAAAATCAGGCAAGGCCAAGACTGGTGCTGTCAGAAGGGCTTTTTTCAGTACCTGAAATGTTGTCTCTTGCGCGTCAGTCCACAAGAAGGCCACACCCTTCTTCAGAAGTTCAGTAAGTGGTCGACTGATAATCGCGTAAAACTGGATGAACTTGCGATAATATCCAGTCATGCCCAGCAAAGCTCTGAGTTCCTTTAGTGTTAACGGTCGAGGCCATTTCTGCACGGTCTCGATCTTGCTTGGATCAGTAGCAACTCCCTTGTCAGAAATGACATGTCCCAGCTAATTCACAGACTGTTGAGCAAACTCGCATTTGGACAATTTCACCCTCCACTTTTCCTTATCCACAACCTCGAGAACTTGACGAATGTGGCTCAAGTGCTCGTCATAAGTCTTGATGTATATCAGGATATCATCGAAGAAAACCAGAGCAAATTTACGCAACATCGGCGCGAGGGCAGCATTCATCGCAAATTGCAATGTTGCGGGCGCGCTAGTTAGGCCAAAAGCCATCACACAGAATTCATAGTGGCCATTGTGAGTTTGGAATACAGTCTTATGCTCTTCTCCTGGCGCCAAGCGAATCTGGTGGTAACCTGCTCGGAGGTCGAGCTTAGAAAACAAGCTAGATCCTACCAAATCATCC
Organism: Poa annua; assembly: GCA_026929855.1. Taxonomy (NCBI): domain Eukaryota; kingdom Viridiplantae; phylum Streptophyta; class Magnoliopsida; order Poales; family Poaceae; genus Poa; species Poa annua. The sequence goes on from CM049426.1 coordinate 109,140,948, forward strand.
AGAAGCTCATCGATCACGGGCAACGGGTACTTCCCCTTAACTGTCAGTGCATTTAGCTGACGAAAGTCGATAACCAGCCGCCCTGCTTTAGCTAGGGCATCTCCCTTCTTAACCAGAATCACACATGAGGCATAAGGACTGTTACTGTGTGTAATGACACCTTGTTCGAGCAGTTCCTTAATCTGGCGTTCCAATTCAGTTTTCAGTTCTGGGGCTACTCGGTGCGGTCGCATTGATACTGGCCTGGCACCTGGAATTAATGGAATGTGGTGATCGTATTGGCGTCGAGGTGGTAACCCAGTAGGAGCCTCGAAAACTGATGCAAACTCGTCCAAAATCACTTGTACATCCGAACTTGGCGTTTGTTTAGCTTCCTTGACCTCTTCTCTCACTAGATTGAGTTCCAGCATTACTTGAGCTGCTTCATGAGCTCCTTCACCTTTCAGCACAATCAGAGCTCCTTTATGTTCAAAAGCCAACCACTGTTGTGTCCAGTGTGTTATCATTGGGCTATGACTTGCCAACCAATCGTAGCCAATGATACCATCATAACTCTTGAGAGGCAATATGCGAAAACCGTTAGATAAAATATTATCACCGGCTGACCATTCCAGTTGCGGAAAATATTCAGTAGACAGTAGTATATCACCTCCTGCAACCTGAACACGAGTTGCAGTGTCAAATTTTTGCTTGCCCAACAAGGTTGTTGCTCTCTCGCTGTCAATGAAAAATGTTGAGCTTCCTGAATCCACCAGAAACACCAGTTGCTGCCCCTGCACTTGTACCTTGAGTAACATTGTACGACTGCTGGAACTAGGCACCGTTCCAGTTGCCATTGCCGACAACATCATGATCTGGCCTGTTGGCTTATCCTGGTCGGTCACTGGTTCAGTAAGCTCGTCTTCGTCTGTTTGCAGACAGTTAAGCATCTCATGTACCACATGCAATGGAACTGCACGCTGACACTGGTGGTCTTTGCTCCATTTCTCTCCACAGATGAAACAGAGCCCCTTGGCTCGACGATAAGCTTTCAGATTAGACCACTTATCATCTGCTACAGATCTGAATGGCTCTTGCTGTTTCTTCTCTTCGACAGTCTTGGATACCCAACAAGCTGGAGGCGTTGGTGGTGGCGCTGGCGGTGAATAATGAGACACACGCCGAATCGTGGACTGAAACTTTTGTGGTGTATCAAAAGGGTTGCAGCCATCACCCAATTCTTCATACAGCAAGGCCAAGGTGTAAGCCTGATCAAGATCTTCAGGTTGTTGAATAGCCACTAGCACTCTCACGGATGGTACCAAGCCATCCAAGAATCTGAAAGAACATTTCTATGATCTCTGTGTTTTGTGTGTTAGTTAACAACATGTGGATGTATTAAGTTGGTGTTAAGTAATGCAGGATAATCTAGGAACTCTTCAGATGCATCAGCACCAAAAGAGGAGAAAAAGAGACAGCACTGAAAGTGTGCTCAGCCCCTGGTGGGGGCCGGAGTTTCCGGTCCAGGGGGCCGGAGTTTCCGCCCCTGCCTGAAGTTTCCGGTCCCTGAGGACCGGAATCTTCTCCGATGCTCGGTTACCGAAGTTGTGCTCAGCCCCTGGTGGGGGGCGGAGTTTCCGGTCCCATGGACCGGAGTTTCCGCCCCACGCCAAAGTTTCCGGCCTCGTGTATCTCGAAGATGTCCAAGTTCAAATTGAAGATCTGGTGTTCAGCCCCTGGTGCCCCCCGGAGTTTCCGCCCCTGGCCGGAGTTTCCGGCCACTAGGGCCGGAGTTTCCGGCCTGGGATTTGGCTGCAACGGCTACATCTTTGGAGGGGTATAAATACCCCTCCTCCTTCCTTCAGAAAAGTACTTGACCTAAAATAGGAGGATCTCCATTGTTGCAAGCCAAGAATCCCAAGATCTCCCAATCCCCCCATTCAAACTCGTTGATCTTTGGAGGATTGAAGGAGAAGGCCCCGATCTACATCTTCACCGAGCCGTTCTTCATTTCCCCCTCATTCATTTGAGGGAACACTTGCTAGGGCTTCCTCTAGGAAACCTAGCCCATTGTTGTACTTACCTATTGTCTTTGTGACAGATTGTAGCTGTTCGGGAGCCCCCAAGCCCTTTGTGGGTCGTGCCCCGAATCGTTGTTGTAAAGGCTCCGGATTCCGCCTCGAAGGATTCCGATAGTGGAAGTGGACCAAACCTTTGTGGTGCGGTTCACCGGAGATTAGGGTGAGGCCTTTGTGGCCGTTGAACCATTGTGTTGGTTCACACCTCTCCAATGAGACGTACTCCCATTCAAGGGAGGAACTCGGGAATACATCCTTGTCGTCTCGTGTCTTCACTTTGGTTACTTCTATCCTTTTTATTGCCTTATTATATCTTGCTTAGTTGCTAGCTTGTCATATAGGAAATTCACCTTAGTTGCATATCTAGTGAATTTACCTTTTGTGTCAAGCCTAATTTGAAAAAGAACTAAAATTTGAATTAGCACCTATTCACCCCCCCCCCCCCCCCCCCCCTCTAGGTGTCATACCGATCCTTTCAATTGGTATCCGAGCTAAGGCTCTCTTTTCGGGTTTAACCGCCTAAGAGAAGTATGACACAAAGTGAGGATGAGACCGCAAGGCTTGCCGAGGCTAATGAGTCCCTTAAAAAGGACCAAGCCACCGCGGCATCCATGGCCGATATCAAAGCTTTGGAAACAACTTTGACATCTTCCATGGATGCTAGGTTTAATGAGTTTCGTGACTTGCTCAATAAACTCATTAACAACAACCCTCGGATATCATCCCGCTTGAAAAAGCTTCTAACTCCGATGAGGGTGGACCCAAGGAGGATAAAGAGCAAAAAGAGAAGGAGGTGAAAGCAAATGATAAGCCTAAGTCATCTCCCAACTCGCATGAGGAAAAGGAAGAGTATCATGCCGTTCGGGGATGGTACTCTCCCGATCCAATTATCACTACCCGCATAAACCCTTTAGGTCCCCCACCTAAGCTTAATGCATTAGCTTTTGCTAGTTGGCAACGCTCAATGAAATCTCATGTCAACAGTGCCTCCATCGAGCTTTGGAGGATTATTGAAGAAGGATACATAGTGGAGGATCCAAGCAACATGACCAAGAGAGAGTTCGCCGAAAAGCAACTAAACGCTTCCGCTCTCCATATGATTGAACTCTCCTTGAGCGACAACGACAAGCATCATGTTCTACATGCCACCACCGCCAAAGAAGTTTGGGATTGTCTTGAGCGTGCCTTCCTTGGAAATGAAAGCATGAAGAGAAATAGATATGAATCTTTGAGCAATGCCGCCGAAGGTTTCTACATGCTTGACAACGAGACCCATGAAGAGATGTATGGTAGACTCAAGACTCTTGCCAAAGCCTTTTATGATGTGGGAGCAACATATGTTGATGATGATTGGGTGAAGAGGAAGTATGAGAATGCTCTCTTGCCCTCGGAGCCAATGGAGTTGAAGTCTATTCAAGGAAGATACAACTACCTTCAGTTGTCTTCCCATGAAGTTATGCAAGAAGTCCAAGCCTCCAAGGTTTCCACCAAGAATGCCGAAGATAACCGTGCTAGGGCCATGGGAATGAGGCAAGGTCCCTCTCTTGCCTTGAAGGCCAAGGTGACTTGCCTAGATGCCAATGATGAAGTTGAAGCTTGTCCTGGCAACATTGCTCCACATGATCTTGAGCAAGCCCTCAATGGTCACATTGCACTTGCCACAAGAGTGTTTTGGAATGACCCGGCTAGTGCTAAAGCTCGTGTTGATCGAGATAACAACTCAAGTGGCAAGAAAGAGCTTGCCTCAAGGACAAAGACATGCTACAATTGTCATGACAAGAACCACTACATAAGAGAGTGCCCTTATGAGAACCGTGAGCAAAATGGTGGGAAGCTTATCCCAAAGGATCACTCCAAGTTGATTCAAAAGAAGCCCGCAAGACCAAGAAAGCCCTTCTTCAAGAAGGCACCGAGAATAGTGTTGGTGGCACAAGAGGAATATGCCACAAGTGATTCCGAAGATGAAGATGCACCTAACAAAGAGGTAGCCGCATTGGCTATTGTCTCCACTTCATCATCATCTCTCTTTGAATCCCCCAATGAGAACCTCTCCATCAACACCGCTCGTTGCCTCATGGCTCATGTCACCGAGGTATCATCCCCTTCTCCTAAGACTATGCATGATCAATCTAGTCTTGAGATTAAGAAGGAATTAGTTGCCTTCGATACTTTTGTGACTAACTTGCAAGGTGAGGCCAAGGAACATGTTGAGTCTCTCATGAGACAACTATGTGCGGCCGAAGAACTTCTTCAAGAAAAGAGTAAGATTGAGAGAGAGGATTCTCTCACCATTGCTTCCTTGAATGCTTCCATAGCATCCTTAAATAGCTCTCTTGATGAAGAAAGTGAATATAGAACCACTCTAGAGGAAAGAATTGAATCTCTTGATGCTAAAAATGATGAAATCATTAGTAAAATCATTAAGGATAGAGATCATGTTTTTGCCAAATATAAAGTGATTAAAAAGGAGAAAGTTAAACTTGGGGTTGCAAATACTATACTTCTTGAGGATATGGAGAAGCTTGATAAAGCTCACAAGGTCTTGAAAACGACCCACTCCATCCTTGTTAAGTCACGTGAGCAACTCCAAACTCAACTCTCTAAAACTTGCTCAACTAGCATAACCATTCTTCCTCGTGTTCATGAAAATGTCATTGAAGAAAATGCTAGGTTAAAGGTGGATCATGCTAAGACCTCTATTCCCAAAGGTAACGATAAGGGTTTTGCTTATTTGTTTGAGTTAAAACCACACAAAGGAAAGGAAGGTCTTGGGTATGTGGCCGAGGCAAAGAAGAAGGTGAGCAACACCAAGGAGAACAAGACCAAGCCCGCACAAGCTAAGACTAACATTGCGAGTGGTAATGCCACTAGGGGCAAGACCACTCGTAGTGACTTTGCGGGGCATAACAATCCCAACTACATTCTTTATGTTGATTATTATGGTGATGTTTATGCAAAATATGTTGGTCCTTATGATGGTTACATTGACTATTCTATTTGGGTTCCTAAGACCCTTGTTGCTAACCGAAAGGGACCCATTGAGAAATGGGTACCTAAATGCAAGAAATGATTTCTTGTAGGACTATGCTTCCGGTGGATCTAAATGGGTGATTGATAGTGGATGCACTAGTCATATGACCGGAAGCAAGGAGATCATGACGGAGTTGAGACCAAATTTAAATCACTCAACCGTCTCTTATGGTGACAAGTCCAAAGCCGAGGTAAAGAGTCTTGGCAAGGTGGTAGTTGCAAGGGATATCACCCTTGTAAATGTCATGCTTGTTGAGTCTCTAGGTTACAATCTTATGTCCGTTCGTGCTCTTAATAAGATGAACTTTGATGTCTATTTTACTCTTGATATGGTGGTACTCTTGAGGAGCAAGACTCTAAAGGTCATGTTCGTTGGGCATGTTGAAAATGAGTTGTTTGTGGTAGACTTTTCGGGGTCAACCAACACTCAAGCAATATGCCTATTCGGAAAGGCCGACGTGGGGTGGTTGTGGCATCGCCGCTTGTCCCATGTTAATATGAGAACTTTGCAAAGTCTCCACAAGGGTGGCCACATTCTTGGACTAAATGAGAATGTTTCTTTTTTCTAGAGATCGTCTTTGTAGGGCTTGTGTTGAAGGAAAGATGCATGATTCTCCCCACCCAAGCAAGACCATCATTTCATCATCAAGGGTATTGGAACTTCTTCATGTTGATCTTTTTGGTGCCGTACCTCAACCTAGCCTTGGTGGGAAGAAATATTGTTTGGTGATTGTCGATGACTATTCAAGATTCACTTGGGTTTTCTTCTTCAAGACGAAGGATGAAACTCAACAAACCATCATCGAATTCTCCAATGAAGTTCAACGTCAACACAATCTTCCCATATTGGCCATTAGAAGTGACAATGGCTCCGAGTTCAAGAACTACACCCTAAATGAGTTTCTTAGCGACGAGGGAATTCGACATCAATACTCCGCCGCATATACTCCTCAACAAAACGGTGTAGTCGAGAGGAAGAACCGGACTCTTATGGATATGGCTAGGTCCATGTTGGCGGAGTTTAAGTCTCCACTCTTCTTGTGGGCCGAAGCTATCTCCACGGCGTGTCACTCCTCCAACCGGTTATTCTTTCGCAAAGGGAAGAAGGAAACTCCATATGAAATGCTTACCGGCAACAAGCCCAACATCTCCTACTATCGAGTCTTTGGTTGTAAGTGTTTCTACAAAATCAAAGGTGTACATCTTTCTAAGTTTGAAGTTAAAGCCTTAGAAGGTGTTCTTGTTGGGTATGGTGCGAACTCTCACACTTATAGAGTCTACGACAAATCCTTAGGGAGAGTTGTAGAATCTTGTAGTGTGAGGTTTGATGAGAATGACGGCTCCCAAGTGGCGCAATTTCATGTTTGTGATGTAGATAACGAGGAACCTCAAGATGCAATACAAAGAATGGGTGTTGGATTTCATCGCCCCATCGAGATTCATCATGAGCCTCCTCAAGAAAGTACAAGCTCCACTCAAGTGGAGATTCCATCATCACAAGTTGAAGTGGCACCCTCTATGGAAGCAAATGAGACACCTATCCAAGAACAAGATCAAGTTCCTCCTCAAGTTGACCAAGAGGTCTCACAAGATTCAAGAACTCCTATTCTCAACCCTAGTCAAGATCAAGAGCAAGAGCATCCATCTTCTCCCATCATTGAAAATGTGCAACAAGATGGCAATGCTCATCAAGACCGTCAAGACGGGGACTCAAATGATCTAGGTGATCAAGCCGAAATCCCACGCAACAATGGGAATATCGAAACCCGTCGTCAAGAAAGAGTAAAGAGAAACTTGGAAATCAAGTGTCACAAGCTTGAAGCCATCATTGGTGATGTATCTCGCAAGGTTTCCACAAGAAGTCAATTGGCAAGCTTTAGTGAACATCAAGCTCATATCTCTATGATTGAACCAAAGAAGGTGTTTGAAGCACTTGAAGATCCGGATTGGTTGGAAGCCATGCATGAAGAACTCAACAACTTCAAGCGCAACAAAGTATGGAATCTAGTAGAAAAGCCAAAGGATTGCCGCAATGTTATTGGCACCAAGTGGATATTCAAGAACAAGCAAGATGAGCATGGATTGGTTGTAAGGAACAAGGCGAGATTGGTAGCTCAAGGGTACTCTCAAGTTGAAGGCATTGATTTTGGAGAGACCTATGCTCCCGTGGCTCGTCTTGAGTCCATCCGTATCCTACTTGCCTATGCATCTCATTTTAATTTTAAGTTGCAACAAATGGATGTGAAGAGTGCATTTCTTAATGGTCCCTTAAAGGAGTTGGTATATGTAAAGCAACCTCCGGGATTTGAGGATCCACACTTCCCAAACCATGTCTACAAGCTTGATAAGGCCCTCTATGGTCTCAAACAAGCACCTCGAGCTTGGTATGAGCACCTAAGAGAGCTATTGCTAGACCGTGGCTTTGAAGTGGGGCAAATCGATCCCACTCTCTTCACAAAGAGGGTAAAAGGGGAGCTTTTCATATGTCAACTTTATGTTGATGATATTATCTTTGGCTCATCTAACAAAGCTTTCAATGATGAATTTTCAAAGCTTATGACGGATAGGTTCGAGATGTCCATGATGGGAGAGTTGAAATTCTTTCTTGGTTTTGAAATCAAGCAATTAAGTGGAGGGACTTTCATCTCTCAAGCCAAATACATCCAAGACATGCTCAAGAGGTTCAAGATGCAAGATGCAAAAGAGAAGAGGTTTCCTATGGACACCAAATGCCATCTTGAACTTAGTCCAAACGGTAAAGATGTCGATCAAAAACTCTATCGCTCTATGATTGGTTCTTTGCTTTATCTTTGTGCATCTAGACCCGATATTGTGTTGAGTGTAGGAGTGTGTGCAAGGTATCAAGCGGCTCCTAAAGAAAGTCACTTGATAGCGGTGAATCGAATCTTCCGATATTTGGTTTATACCCCAAGGTTTGGTTTGTGGTATCCTAGGGGGTCCAACTTCTCTCTTGCCGGTTACACGGATTCGGATTGGGCCGGTTGCAAGCATGATAGGAAGTCTACTTCCGGTGCATGTCAATTCCTTGGGAAATCTTTGGTGAGTTGGTCCTCCAAGAAGCAAAATTGCATATCCTTATCTACCACCGAAGCCGAGTATGTGGCGGCCGCTAGTGCTTGCACTCAATTACTTTGGATGAGGCAAACTTTAAAGGAATACGGTGTCCTTTGTGACAAAGTGCCTCTTTTATGTGACAATGAAAGTGCTATCAAGATTGGTCACAACCCCGTGGAGCACTCAAGAACGAAGCATATTGAGATTCGCTATCATTTTATTCGAGATCACATCAACCGGGGTGACATTGAGCTTGGTTATATTCCAACGAAGATTCAACTTGCCGATATGTTCACCAAGCCACTTGACGAAGCACGGTTCACATTTTTGAGGCATGAGCTAAATATCGTGGATTCTAGGAGCATTGGTTGACTACCTTGCATACACACCTCTATATCAACTTTCTTTTTTGGTCTAGGTGTAGGCATGGTCATAGGGGGAGTGCGGTCCTAATCTATTGGACTTTCCCTCCCCCCATTATGCCAATAGTAAGAATTGTTTTCGTCTCCTTTTGTTCATTCTTATGAATTGGGAGCCTAAATGTTGAGTAATGGCGGTGAACCCAAGATATATCTTCGCGGTATCACACCACATAATCTCATACATGGTGGCCTTGGCCACCAACTTCTTCGTTGTGAAGAATTGATACTCTTGTGGTGTTATCTTGTTTTCTTTGTTTCATTCTTGCTCTTATGGAAAATGCACTCAAGCGTTGCTTCTTAATGTCGCTTTTGTTGTTTCTTACCAAACTTGAGTGCATGGTACCATCTCCAGTGACCATTTGTCTTATCCCAGGCCTACCTCATCTTAAAAACTGCTCCTCTTGCCTTTGCATGTCCAAAACACATTAAAACCTGGGATTTGGAGTCGGTGGGGCCGGAAACTCCGGTCTTCCAGGCCGGAGACTCCGGTCTGACTGAAGTTTCCGCCCCTAGAACCGGAATCTCTGGCCAGGGCCGGAGACTCCGGTGTCTAGGGCCGGAAACTCCGGTCTAGGCAGTTTCGCTGGGATCTTCAAAGGGGATCGGGGTGAGGAGTTGTTCCACAACTCCCCACACACCCCCGACCCCCACTCCTCTCCCAGCCGCCGCCGCCGCCTCCAAGGACCACTCCGGCCGCTCCCCGCCGCCGGAATCCGCCGTGCCACCGGCCCCTCCTCCGTACAAGTGCTAGGGATCCTTCTCCCTCGCATTTTGACCTCCACCATGTCGGGTAAAGGCTTTCTTCTCTCTCTCTCTAGGTTTTCACTCTAGATCTTGTTTTGAGAGAAGTTCTGTCTGTGCTGCATGGTGTAGAACCCTAGTGTTGGCATTTCAATCTCTAGAAAATTAGTTGTGCTCAATTTTTCCTTAGATTTGACCTAGATTGCAGTTTTCCTGCCACAGGGCATAAACTCCGGCCCCTCCCGCACCTGAATCTCCGGTGTGGACCGGAATATCCGCCCCTGTGGCCGGAAACTCCGGCCTAGCTCATATCTGAGAGAAAGTCTGACACTTTTAATTTTCTTCTTTTGGCTTTCTTGGACATGCAAACTTATCTCCATGCTATCCTTGTACTCTCTGTTTCATAGGTCAGAGGAAAAAGGTGGTCACTCGGAATCCGCTCCTTGCTTCAAGTAAAGAAAGAGCTCAAACAAGGGACAAGCTTATTTTTGATAGCAGCAGTGGCCGCATGAGACAGCAGAGCACTATTGATGAGGAGGCCACTAGACAAGCTGAACTTGGTGGTTTTGATAATGAAGAAGAGGCCGAGCAAGCCCATTTTGACTCTTTGACCACCGTTCTGGGTATGGGAAAGACTGAGTTCCGTCGTATGAGCTCACAACAGTTCTATGACTTGCCTCCCAACACCACCAACCCCAATTTCCCAAGGAGGGAGCAGCAGCTGATTATGCAGGAGATTTATGCCTGGATTGAGAAGCACGCAGTCTGTGAACAGAAGATTCTGGATCTTGAGGCGCTGAACAAGAAAGCATACTTTTGGGAGGTTGTTTGGATTGCTAGGAAGCTTGGTCTGGAAAAGCTCATCTCTTACACTCAGCAGGATTATGATATTCAGCTTGTGCAGCAGTTCTTTGCCACGGTGGTGTTTGACAATGATGAGGATGTCACTATGACGTGGATGACTGGACCTATCAGGTGCACCTCCAACTTTGTGGAGTTTGCGACAGCTCTGGGCTATGAATTCAAGGGGGCCACTACTCCAGTTGGGATGAGGATGCATGTGGAAGGGACTGCATATAACAAGAGCCGTTTGCGCCCTCTTTACTCCGTTGCTTCTTCTGTGGGCTCTAATCAAGACCTCCTTCCCACCTTCAACATCTTCCTCCGCATGGTTCGGCTCAACCTTGCTCCTCAAGCCGGGAATGTGGATGCTATTCGAGGAGGCCTTGTCAACCTACTCTACCATGCTTACAGGGTCCTTCAAGCCGGTCCGGAGTGCCGTGGCCAAGAGGTGGATGTGATGGATTTCATTAAGTGCGAGATGCATTGGGCCATTTTCGAGCACAAGAATCCACTCTACGCTCCCTATGTGATGAAGCTCATTCTCTCCAAAGTGCCCACACTTGATCGCTCTACCTTCATCAAGCATGCGAAGGGTACTCTCCATATTCTCTCCAAGCACACAAAGCAAGCTTCTTCCTCTCATGCACCTCCTCCACAAACTAGTGATGAAGAGGACGTTCCCTTACCTAAGAGGAGAAGTAAGAATGCCGATCCCCCCACTAGTCTTCAAGGGAAGGCCAAGGTAAACGCAGAATTTCGCAAGCTCTCTTGGTGGAAGAGGAAACTGCTATGCATGGATGTTGCCATTCACAAGGAGAATCATGGGTCATATGTGAGAGAGAAACACATTTTGAGCAACCAAAATTTGATGATCAAGGAGATGCGCAAAATGAACAATGGAAATGTTACTCCTCCTCCGGAAGAAGATGAAGCTGGCATTCCCATCATTTCCTCATCTTCGTCTGACACGGTCCCTCTTGAGCAATGGAATCAGGATGTCTTTCCTTGGGCTGATTATTCGGATGTGACCTCCTTTCCTACCTCGTCTCACAACCACGGCAAGGCTCCCATGAACCTCTCCGATGAGGACTACGACAACGAAGGAGATGACGACATGGATGAAGACACCGAGTGATCTTCATGGGCCCGTTAGTTATGCTCTTTTCCCCTTTTTGGTGTCTCGGTGCCAAAGGGGGAGAAGTAGTTCTATTAGGTTCTCTCCGGGATTTGCATGGGTTGGGACACAAGCATGTGCCTCTATCATTTTATTGCGCTTGTGTCCTTGTTATGTTATTTGAATTTCGAACTCATTTGCCTTCTCTTTGACATGAACTATGTGTGTGTAAGTCATGTGGATTTCTTATATTATGTGGTTAAGACTACTATTGTGCCTTGGTTATATGGGGTTAATATCTTCAGTTTTGTGCACAAGGTATGTCTTATTTGTGAAATGTATTGCCTACCTTTCATGCTTGCAAATTGTTGTTCGAATTTGCCTCTATATGTGTGCACGTGCATTCCAAAGCAAATTTTCTTGATGCACACATCTAGGGGGAGCTCTTTCAGCTATCATTACATGTTAGTGAAATTACTGTTATTGCAAATCCATATGTTGTCATCTAACACCAAAAAGGGGGAGATTGAAAGAACATTTCTATGATCTCTGTGTTTTGTGTGTTAGTTAACAACATGTGGATGTATTAAGTTGGTGTTAAGTAATGCAGGATAATCTAGGAACTCTTCAGATGCATCAGCACCAAAAGAGGAGAAAAAGAGACAGCACTGAAAGTGTGCTCAGCCCCTGGTGGGGGCCGGAGTTTCCGGTCCAGGAGGCCGGAGTTTCCGCCCCTGCCTGAAGTTTCCGGTCCCTGAGGACCGGAATCTTCTCCGTTGCTCGGTTGCCGAAGTTGTGCTCAGCCCCTGGTGGGGGGCGGAGTTTCCGGTCCCATGGACCGGAGTTTCTGCCCCACGCCAAAGTTTCCGGCCTCGTGTATCTCGAAGATGTCCAAGTTCAGATTGAAGATCTGGTGTTCAGCCCCTGGTGCCCCCCGGAGTTTCCGGCCTCCCTAGGCCGGAGTTTCCGCCCCTGGCCGGAGTTTCCGGCCACTAGGGCCGGAGTTTCCGGCCTGGGATTTGGCTGCAACGGCTATATCTTTGGAGGGGTATAAATACCCCTCCTCGTTTCTTCAAAAAAGTGCTTGACCTAAAATAGGAGGAGCTCCATTGTTGCAAGTCAAGAATCCCAAGATCTCCCAATCCCCCCATTCAAACTCGTTGATCTTTGGAGGATTGAAGGAGAAGGCCCCGATCTACATCTTCACCGAGCCGTTCTTCATTTCCCCCTCATTCATTTGAGGGAACACTTGCTAGGGCTTCCTCTAGGAAACCTAGCCCATTGTTGTACTTACCTATTGTCTTTGTGACAGATTGTAGCTGTTCGGGAGCCCCCAAGCCCTTTGTGGGTCGTGCCCCGAATCGTTGTTGTAAAGGCTCCGGATTCCGCCTCGAAGGATTCCGATAGTGGAAGTGGACCAAACCTTTGTGGTGCGGTTCACCGGAGATTAGGGTGAGGCCTTTGTGGTCGTTGAACCAATGTGTTGGTTCACACCTCTCCAACGAGACGTACTCCCATTCAAGGGAGGAACTCGGGAATACATCCTTGTCGTCTCGTGTCTTCACTTCGGTTACTTCTATCCTTTTTATTGCCTTATTATATCTTGCTTAGTTGCTAGCTTGTCATATAGGAAATTCACCTTAGTTGCATATCTAGTGAATTTACCTTTTGTGTCAAGCCTAATTTGAAAAAGAACTAAAATTTGAATTAGCACCTATTCACCCCCCCTCTAGGTGTCATACCGATCCTTTCAGAATCGAGTGAGGAAATGTAAATAGTCAGGTTGAGCATCATACGCATTGATCTGATCCACAAGTTCAGAGAAACGCTGGACATAATCAGCCACTGTACATGTCTGTGATATGTGGTACATCCTTTGAAGCAAGGTAGAACGCTGGTTCCGCATGAATCTTGCTTGAACTGCAGCAACAAAATCTGCCCACACTGCTTGCGGACTCTTCAGCAAGAATGATTCCAACCAGTTGGGTAGTTGTTGCTCCCGAAAACTGTGATGATCCATACGAAATCCAGTGCTCTGACGGCGTTTGCCAACGCCGGAAATATTCATCAGAGCGCCGCTGCCACCGCTTGGGATTTGTGCCATCGAATTGCGGAAGTTCGACACGAGGAGCCGAAGGAGATGGGTCAGAACCTGATGAACCAGAACTCGCACTCAATCTACATAGGAAAGGTGTGTTCGTACTCGTACCTCCTCCCGGAGGAGGCGTGTGAAAATCACAGGCCGTCCCCCGGTTGTGTAGCGCAGAGCGGTGCCCATCGGGGCCGACGGCGCCAGGTCCCGGCCGCCACGCGTGCGAGGACGGTGTTGGATCTGCCGCGGCGGTCGGAATTGAGGCGATGACGCGGTCAATTGCAGCAGAGAGCTGCGAGATCTCTCGGCTCAACTTGATTTGTACTCCTTCCAGGTCTGCTCCCAACGAGGCCTTTTGCGTCGGCGACCTCGTCACCGATGCGGTCGTTGACGGAGGCGACCGATTCGTGCACCGTCTTGAACTGCTTGTTCGTGCCGTCGACGTATCCTTTGACGGAGTCGAGAATCTGCTTCTTGTGCTCGAGGAAGCGAGCCTCGTACGCCTCCTTCATGTCCACCATGAGTATGTCGTAGATCTCCTTGGCTTCCGGCGACGGATTCGCCATGATCGTCTGCCGCTGATGCAAACGGAAACGGGTATGGTGTGGGTGGTTAGGGATCTTCAGATCGGGGACCGTACGGCTCTGATACCAGATGTAAGGTTCCAGAACAAGGATCGATCGGATTTCCACTCAACCACAGGAACTGGTTGATAATTTAGCTCTCCTCCCAACCTCCCCCGAGCTAATTCGATTACACACGGCACTGCCGCCCAGTTCATCCATTCCTTGCCTACCTCCTCACTCGCACGCACACCTACTTATATAGTTGGAGACGACGATCAGGAGCGTGACGCCATGGGCTTCTTCCTTCCCAAGTCATGGCCCGCTAACCAGCCTGATATCTTGCTTGCTCTCTTGGGCCTGGTGTCTAGCTGTGTGCCGTAGTAGAGTATGTCTCCAGGTCGCTGACACACTGCTCCGGCCTCCACTCCACACGAGCGACCGCCGCCGTCCTGCTATTCATCTCCAGGACGAGCTCCAGATGGCAGCCACCAGCCCAATTGTATGCCAAACCTTCTCACGTCATACCCCCGTCGCTTTAAATCCCGAACGCCAATTCTACAGATTCTCGACGCTATACAAATCCCGCACGCTAATTCTTACCCTTCCAAAATCTGTGAGGATGGAAACCAGAGAAATGCATCAAGAAATTGCTCGTTAAATGGCAAGAACACAAACCTTAGGCATGTGAGTGATATCCATATTGAGCGGGACCTCGTTGTTCGCGCTGCCGGTCACCGTCAATCTCTGCTCCGGCCGACCGAACTGGGGTGAGCACACGGGCGAAAATCCACAAAATATGGAGACTCTTATCTTGAGGCAGCAATGGAAAGAGGCACACTGCAGGGGAATGCGGCGCAGCGGCCAGGGACGAGGCGCGGCGGCTCTGGGGGCAAGGTCACGGACGGGCCGGGCAGAGGAAACACGCAACTTCTCTGCGGCCCAGCGCGTGCGACTTGGAAGAAATTGATATGGGCATGAGCACACGGGCGAAAATCCACAAAATATGGAGACTCTTATCTTGAGGCAGCAATGGAAAGAGGCACACTGCAGGGGAATGCGGCGCAGCGGCCAGGGACGAGGCGCGGCGGCTCTGGGGGCAAGGTCACGGACGGGCCGGGCAGAGGAAACACGCAACTTCTCTGCGGCCCAGCGCGTGCGACTTGGAAGAAATTGATATGGGCATATTTGTCATTTTGGATTATAATTAGCCTATAATACTGGATTATTAGCTTAATCAGAGATAACGAAGGCAGAGACGGCTATTAGCAACAACTGGACTGATCTCGGGGCTCAGAAATGAGATGGACTAAAAAGAGGGCATATTATCCAAGTCGCAACTGAGGGGGTTAAAAATCAATTCTCCCCACAAACATGACCAAAAAATACTCTGAGTCAACCACATACTGCTCACGCTCACGGCTCGTGGGTGCGCACACCCACACCACGCCGCTCGTCTCTCTCTCCTCTGTCTCCTTACAGCTATCTCCGTACGGCGTAGAGCACACGAAGAGCGGGCGCGAGCAGGTCAGGTTGTAACTGGAGACGCTCAGATTGCTGCAGAAATTGTTGGATTATACGGCCTATGAATTCAAGCTAACACGCATGAGCCCCATACACATTCAGAAGCCGCGAATCATGACCCTATGAAAAAAAGCGCAGACTAACTGGATTAATACAGCTTACTCCACAAAATATCGCGGGACTGATTCCGCACGAACATCTCAAATCAAAGACTCTAAATAGGAAAAGGAAAACTAGCACGAACGAGGATCTGGACAGAAGTGAGCTGCTGGATTATACCTCTAACTGGGCAAAAATCACGAAGCCAGTCTGCTCGATTCCGGGCAAAAACAACTCAAACACTGAAGGTTTATCGTGTACCCGCAGCACGACCGAAGGTCTGCCGCCCCCTCAGGGCGAAGCTCTCAACGTGATCTCTCTTTGTTTCGCGAGGGGAATAGAGCAGCGAGGAAAATACTTTACGAAAAAAACTACTAATTAAAATTCGAATAGACAAAGCTCAACGTAGAGGAAAAAAAGAACAAAGCCAAGCACAAAAACAAATACAGACAAAAACATAGCTTACCACGCGACGCGGGCTGGCCCACAAACCAGAAAAACGAGGCCGACCTGCTACAAGCACGAATCTCACCACAAAAGGATCCAACGGCAATGCATGTGAGTGAGCTCTATCTTAGTTCTCACATGAGAATTAGCAAATCCGTACAAAATGGTGAAATGACTGTAAGCTTCTGATATTATTATCTTGTTTAATTTTGATGACACTGTTGAGTATATAGGCAATTGTTCGATTAAACTAATCCAATAATAAATCATGAACATGGCATAAACAGTGCTAATGACATACTGAAACTTGATGATAAGACTACACACTAGACAGATAGTAGAAACATCTACACATGTGACTAGTACTACAAACACGGAAATAATTAGTAGAGGTATGAACATATCATACCCGGCAGTTGGCCAATTGGCCGAAGCGGAAGCAGCAGCGTTGTCGGCAGCCCTCTTGTCAGCGGCAGCCTTCTCTATCTCGGCGTCAGTGCTCATGGTGATGGTGAAGGCGACGAGGACGTAGTTGAAGTAGCCGACGTAGTGGACAAAGATTGGGGAGCAGTCGCGTATGAGACGCTCCCCAAAAACCTAATCGCCCCTCTCTCGTACAGGAAACGGAGAGGCGGGGTTTCGGAGGCCTGCTCTCCCATCGACCGTGTACGCGGCGGACGGGATGGGATCAACTAAGGCAGCAACAGCGAGGAGGACGATGGTGGCGGCTGTGGGAGGATGATTATGTTGTCAGGTCTATTTGTCGGAGAGGAGCGACCTCTCCTTTTATGCACAGACGCGGGAGACAAAGGGTCCAGCCGAAACGCACGTAATGAATGATCGTTAAGACTGAAAACGCACGTACTTAAAAGCACTTAAGACACGACATTTCAGCTAGCAATCAATCTCCATTACCGCAGAGCGTTTCGTGACCGTTGACATTTTATTCCTGCGTGACAAAAAGAATACATCGGCTCGGCGAGATTACCGCAACCCGCGGCGCGTCGTGACGTGTCGTGACGAGGCGAGGCGTGGCAAGGCGGGCGGCGGAGGAGGAGGAGCGCGCGTGTGGTACACAGCCATTCTCCTCATACCTCATATCAACTCATACTAGTAGTAGAATGCCTCACTATATAAGTTGATGCACATCTCATCCAACTAGCAGTATGGGACTAAACTCCCACCACATACCATGACAACATGGGCCTTAGGGATTTTTTCAGGAATTGATAATGGGCTAAAGGCCCAATATTTCAGCAATCCCCCACCAGATCCCAAAGACCCATGAAGTTGTCATCCGTTCCAAACACTGTTTTGATATACCAGTATTTTTAGTAGAGACCTGTTAAGGTTGAACTCCACCTAGAGCAATTAGCTACACTCCTTCACAACTGACAATGGACTAGGACTTGAATTGTCAGTTTGGCGTAAAGTAGCTTCACTAACTGTCTTACCAGTACTAGACTGCCGAAGGCTGACCCCTCGGGTGGAGCATATTAGTCACTCCAGACCTATTCATAAACTTACTAGAGATCACCCTAATCTCATAGACTGTGACCAGCAGTCAGGTTCATATAGGTGTGTTCCTCCAAAGATCACTCTGTAGGATAGCGTCTTGCTTATGCAAAGCTTTGGAACACATTAAGACATACGTCAACCTGCCATACAGGTACCGAGAGTATTGCATTTCCAACGGAGTGGGTTAGTAAAGATTTTACTCTCTTCAGTTAACTACTAGCTTGTTTTCCCAGGTCCTAATTGTAACAGCCCGTTTGTAACTTTCCTTTTCTGTGTGCAATAAAATGGATAGTCATGTCATCATTCCATATAGGGGTGGTTGCTTTCTTTTAATTATGTGCATCAAATTCAAATTACAAATTTAAATTCTTATTTTGAATTCAAATGCTTTCAAAATAAATTCATTTGAAGTTTCCAATTATTTATAAATAATCAAATAAGATATTAATATCACTAATTTGAAACTTGTAAAAATTGTTCAAAAGTTATTTTTATGTCTCTTCTCTTATTTGTTTTACAAATACAAAAATCGGAATGTTTAAAAAGGGAAAAATAAGCAAATAGGGAAAAAAATAAGAGCACCTGGCCGAGCTGGGCCACCACGGCCCAACTCAGCCAGCCCGACAGGCCCACTCCCGTCGTCGTCCTCGTACGGACGCCCCCTCCTCCCTTTCCACGTCGCCATGGCGCTCCCCCGCTGGCAAGCACGCCCCACCGGCCCCCACTGCCACCTCCTCTCCTCTCCCCTACTTATTCTACCCCGGAGCAAACCCTAACCCTAATACCTTCTCCTCCCCCGCCGCCGCAGCTCGCTCCCCACGCATCGCCGTCGACATGGCCGCACGAACGAGCTCGCCGCCGCGTTGACCTCCGTCGACCGCACGCCAGCAGCGTCCCTCCGACCTCCTCTTCATCCTCGACGCACGCAGGACGGACGGGAGACACCGCACGCCGCTCTTCCCCAACGCCGGTCCGAGCTCTGCCTCGGCCTCCCCCACACCGTCCGCTCATTACCGGCGTCCCCGCACCTCCTCCGCTCGCCATCCGCCTCCTGGTGAGCTACGCCTTCGTTTTCCCCTCGTCTCCCCTTCGAATGCTTCTGGAAAACGCCGTGTTCTGGCCGGCGCCGGACGAGCTCCGTCACGGCCACGCCGCAGCCGCACGAACGTGCACGGACGCGCAGGGAAAAGGTCCAATTTTTTGTCGCCCCGAGCACGCGCCCGCACGCACGCACTCTCCCGCATCCACGGCACGCCCGCACGCAGCTGCGCCGCCACAAAGTGGTCGCCGCCGGCGCCGATTCCCTGTCGCCGCGCCGCGCTGTCCCTGTTTTTCTTCGTCGTTTTTGTCAGTAACGGAGCCGAGCACGTTTAGCTGTTTTAAATGCAACGCACACTAATCCTATCACTAACACGCACCGCTCCACTGGTTAGCAGCGCCGTCCCGCGCCGCACTCGCCGCAAGTCGCGAGTTCGAATCCCCCTCCCGCGGGCAGTGGAAAAAGGAGCCCTTCTTTTGCCTCGTGTCACTCGCTGACAGGGCGGGCCCACTGGTCAGCGACTGTGGCGCCCGCAGCGCGTGGTCAGCGCCCGCGTGGCCCAGGGATCCACCGGACAGCCTCATGGGTGCGCCCCCGCTGCGGTGAGAAAAATCCCAGGGACATGAAATTTTGCACAGAGCCCCCTGCTCTCGGGTTATCCCACCTAAGTCCCCAGAATTTATGTTTCTATCACGGATAAGTCCTAGAAACTTGCAGAAACACCCCTACACTTACAAATGCAATAACTTTTATTATATAACTCCAAATTAAATAAACTTTATATGTTTTCATATCAGAAAAATGCAATAAACATTAATATCACATTCTTATATCATTTTGCATCATTTATTTTTAAATGCTTAGTTTAATTTAACAAATGCAATTAATTAATTAAATATGAAATGTGTGGGGTACTAAATATAGAATGCCCTAATTCCATTTAATATGCTCATATCTTTATACCATTTCTTGCCATGCTAATAAATATTTAATTTGAGTTGAAGTTAAATAATCTGCAATTAAATACTAAATATGGAATGTGTTGAGCAATTAATTAATTAATGCATATTCCATTTAAATTAATTAGATCACCACATCTTCTTTATATTAAGTAACATTTAAATGGTTGGCTACGCAAATCACTTGCACCATAATCTTTTGTCGGGATTTCATCCCCGCTTTAAATGTGACCTAATCATTTCATACCATATTGCACCATCATTTGTTTGCGCATTTCTTTGTATTGATTATTGTTTCCTATTGTCTGTGTTTGGCTCTTTTTGGGTAGACGACGACGTGTCTGCTGCGAGTACCTACGATACTGAGGTTCCAGCTGTCGTGCCAGGCCACGAGCTGCCAGGCAAGCTTCTGCTAACCGGTTACACGATTGTTTGGTTTTCATTCTTGCCTTTTGATCTATGCTATCCTAGTTATCGATTCTTGAATTTCGATCCCATCACATGTTTATCCTGCAGCCTATACAGCAATATCCCCACAACCCATAACCCCTTGCATGTTTATCTGTTGGCCTTTGCGAGTCGTAGTGCATGCTTAGTAGTGGTTGAGCGAGTCGTTCCTTTGTCTTTATCGCATATGCTTAGTATGATATATTGTTCTACTATAATAAATTGTTGTCTTACTTTGGGGTTCTATAATTAAAAGATAAGGCACCAGGCGGAAGGCCTTGCGAGGTTCTTTGTTCTGCTCAGTGTCGACCTAGGAACTGAGATTTTGTCCTCGGATCCAATTTTGAGCGCACTAACCACTTGTGGGTGGCCCAATGGATCTTTTATGGGTGATGCTAGGAGGGCTGCTGCTCCTACTTATGTCCCAGCCACTCATGCGAAGGTAAAGAAGCTGAATTGGTTGCAACGCAATATCATGTGCATGAATGTGGACATCCGCAAGGAGCAATACACTGCCTACAAGGATCGCCGTCAGCTGGCCTACAAGCAAGACTTGATCCTTCATCATGCGTCTGGCTCTCCTGCTCCTGCAGAACTCTCTGATCCCCTGACCTTTGCTCAGTGGAACCAGGGTTCTTTGGCTCCGTGGACTCAGATTTACCATGACCTTGGCGGCAGCTCGTACACCACTGGACATGATTATGATGATGAGGAGGAAGATGATGATGAGGAGGCAGAGTATGAGGAGGATGATGATGGTGATGATGCTGATGATGATGATGAGGAGGAGACCCCCTCGGACTGAAGACCCTCATGGGACGTAGCATCGCTCCTCTTCCTTTTTGGCGTTTAGATGCCAAAGGGGGAGAAGTTGCTCTAGTAGGACTTCGGGGATTTGCAAGGGTTCGGGCACAAGCATATGTGTTTACCATTTATTTGCGCTTGTGTCCATTTATCTTGTTTAAGGTTATTTGTTGAACTCTTTTATTTTCTATGTGTGATGACTATGTGTTTTGAGACAATGTTATGCTATCATTATCCTATGGTTGAGACTTCAAATTTATTGTGTTGGTATTCTCTTCATATCCTATATACACAAGGTATGAAAATCTATCTAGTCTCAAATGCTACCATCACCTTACATTTTGTCTCCTTTCTCCTATGTGATATCTTGTGTTTGTTGTTATAAAATTGCTCCTATCCTTTGCCATATTGTGTTGCTTACATACACTTGTTTAGGGGGAGCCATTTTCTGTCAAAAACATGATATTGCATTTTGTTTCTTTGCAAATCTGGGTATTGTCATCTAACACCAAAAAGGGGGAGATTGAAAGAACATTTCTTAATCCCTAGTGTTTTGAGTGTTAGTTAACAATACCAATGATATACTAATCATATTGCTAAGTATTTCAGTTTGGGTGAATTGCATATCACATATCCCAAAGCCAAAATGTAGAGAAAAAGAGTTTCTGGAATTCTTCCCAGAATCGGATTATTGGAACCGGAAATTTTCAGGATCGGAAATTCCGGGTCTCCCATACCTAACAGAAAAATGGCTAAGGAAAAGTCAGGAAGTGGTTCTGACTTCAACCGGAAATTCAGCTCGGAAATTTCACTGACTCGGAATTTCCGAGTCACCCTCAGAAATTTGGCTAAGTCAAGATGTCAAAGTGGTTCTGACTTCAACCGGAAATTCAGCTCGGAAATTTCACTGACTCGGAATTTCCGAGTCACCCTCAGAAATTTGGCTAAGTCAAGATGTCGAAGACGTTCTGATCTCAACCGGAAATTCAACTCGGATATTTCACAGACTCGGATATTCCGAGTGACCCGGAATTTCCGGGTGTCACTTATACCGGAATTTCCGGGTCCTCGAGGCAGCCAACGGCCAGATTTTGGGAGGGGGTATAAATACCCCCTCACTCACTCAAGAACAGCTAGCTCTCAAATTTTCTCTCTCCTACTATTCTTGAAAGCTCAAATCATCAAGATATCCCAATCCCTCAACCCAAATTCGTTGATCTTTGGAGGATTGGAGGAGAAGGCCCAGATCTACATCTTCACCGAAGGGATTTGCATTTCCTCCCCATTCACTTGGGGATTTCGTGGCTAGGGTTTCTGGTGGGAAAACCTAGCTCACCATTGTTGTAATCTTGGTGTTGCCTTGACCTTTTGTGGTCCTTGACCTTTTGTGGTCATCTTGAGAGCCCCCAATTAAGTTGTGGGTGCGTGCCTCAAGCGTTTGTAAGGGATTCGATCTCCGCCCTAAAAGGGGATCAATAGTGGAAGGTGGACTCGCAACCTTTGTGGTTGAGTTCATCGGAGAAGAAGGCGAGCCTTTGTGGCGTTGCGGCTAACATGTTGTGGTAGCGCACACCTCTCCAAACGAGACGTACACCCTTGGGTGGAACTCGGGATTACATCTTCGTCTACGCGTGCTTCACTTGGTTCCCCTTATCTTTGCTCCCTTACTTGCTTGTCTTGTTAGCTTGTTTATCTTGTTATTGCTTAGAATGTCATTTAGGTAAATTCACCGTAGTTGCATATCTAGAGAATTTACCTTTGTGTTGAGCCTAAGTTTGAAAAGACCTAAAATTTGTAATAGCACCTATTCACCCCCCCCCCCCCCCCCCCCTCTAGGTGCCGGATTCCCGTTCACATACAGAAAGAGTCGAACTCATTAGAGAAGTACTCTCCACCACGATCAGACCGGATGTGTTTAATTTTCTTTTCAAGTTGGTTCTCAACTTCTGTCTTATAGATTTTAAAGTAGTGTAGAGCCTCATCTTTAGTATTTAACAAATATACATAGCAAAATCTAGTGGAATCATCTATTAGTGTCATGAAGTATCTCTTTCCACCTTTAGTTAAAACACCATTCATCTCACAAAGATCAGAATGTATAAGTTCTAATGGTGCCAAGTGTCTTTCCTCCGCAGCTTTATGAGGCTTGCGAGGTTGCTTTGGTTGAACACACGAAAGACATTAAGAACCTTTGGCTAAAGTGAAAGATGGGATTAAACTTAGTTTTGCTAGCCGCGTCATACAACCGAAACCAATGTGACAAAGACGTGAATGCCAAACTTCTGTTTCAATAACATTCGAATGAATATTGTTCACGACTTTATTACAGAAATCAGCAAGAGAAAAGCGGAACATGCCTCCGCATTCATAACCTTTTCTAACAAATAGTCCATATTTCGTAACAACTACTTTATTAGACTCGAATACCAACTTAAACCCTTCTCTACATAGAAGGGAGCCACTAACAAGATTCTTCTTGATGGCGGGGACATGTTGAACGTTCCTGAGCTGCACGATCCTTCCCGAAGTAAACTTCAGATCGACCGTGCCAACACCAAGAACAGAAGCACTCGCGCCATTCCCCATCAATACGGATCCGTTCCCTGTGACCTGATAAGAAGAAAACAATGAAATGTCAGCACACACATGAGTATTTGCACTAGTATCAATCCACCATTCATTAGACTGAAAAACTGAAAATACAGTAAATAAATTACCGTACTCGGATGCACCGTTCTCATTGTTGCTCACGATCATGTTGACAGACTTGGGGTCTTGTCCTGATTTCTTGAACTTCTTCGGGCACTTAGGAGCCCAATGTTCCTCTGAACCACAGGTGTAGCATGCACCTTTCTTTTTATCCTTCTTGAAAGGTTTGTTACCCTTCCTCTTGAAGTCGGTATTCTGTTGGACGACAGTTTTTCCCTTGTGCTTGTGGGAGTTGAAGTTCTTCTGTACCATATTAGCAACAGAAGCACCTTCGCCTTTTCCATGCGAGTCCTTTGCCCTTGAATTCTGCTCAACACTCAGATGGCCAATGACATCCTCAACAGAGAATTCACGCCTCTGATGTTTCAGAGTAGTAGCAAAGTTCCTCCAGGAGTTAGGCAACTTAGCGATTATGCATCCCGCGACAAACTTGCCCGGTAGCACACAATTCAGAAGCTCAAGCTCCTTAGCGATGCACTGTATCTCATGAGCTTGTCCCAATACAGAACGGTTATCAACCATCTTGTAATCATGGAACTGCTCTATAGTGTACATCTCGCTTCCAGCATCAGTTGCGCCGAATTTAGATTCGAGCGCCTCCCACAAGTCCTTGGCAACCCGCACATGTAAATATGCGTCGACCAACTTATCTCCGATCACGCTTAGAATGGCTCCAACAAAGACGACGGTGGCATCCCTAAACGCCTTCTCCTGTTCAGGAGTAATCGTTTCAGTGGGAGTGACACCAGCGACCCAGAACACGTTCATCGCAGTGAGACATAAGATGGTTTTGGTTTGCCAACGCTTAAAATATGTCCCCGTAAACGGGACTGGTTTCAGTGCAGCAGCAAAACCATTGACCGAAAATTGCCTACACATACTAGGTTTTGGATTGTTGAGTATATAGGCAATTGTTCGATTAAACTAATCCAATAATAAATCATGAACATGGCATAAACAGTGCTAATGACATACTGAAACTTGATGATAAGACTACGCACTA
Source organism: Poa annua (assembly GCA_026929855.1). NCBI lineage: Eukaryota > Viridiplantae > Streptophyta > Magnoliopsida > Poales > Poaceae > Poa > Poa annua. The sequence continues at coordinate 109,165,434 of CM049426.1, forward strand.
GACAGATAGTAGAAACATCTACACATGTGACTAGTACTACAAACACGGAAATAATTAGGAGAGGTATGAACATATCATACCCGGCAGTTGGCCAATTGGCCGAAGCGGAAGCAGCAGCGTTGTCGGTAGCCCTCTTGTCAGCGGCAGCCTTCTCGATCTCGGCGTCAGTGCTCATGGTGATGATGAAGGCGACGAGGACGTAGTTGAAGTAGCCGACGTAGTGGATGAAGATTGGCGAGCAGTCGCGTATGAGACGCTCCCAAAAACCTAATCGCCCCTCTCCCATATAGGAAACAGAGAGACGGGGTTTCGGAGGCCTGCTCTCCCGTCGACCGTGTACGCGGCGGACGGGATGGGATCAACTAAGGCAGCAACAGTGAGGAGGAACGATGGTGGCGGCTTTGGGAGGATGATTCTGTTGTCAGGTCTATTTGTCGGAGAGGAGGGACCTCTCTTTTTATGCACAAACGCGGGAGACAAAGGGTCTAGCCGAAACGCACGTAATGAATGATCGTTAAGACTGAAAACACACGTACTTAAGAGCCCACCACGACGCGGCGCGTCGTGACGTGACGTGACGTGACGAGGCGGGCGGTGGAGGAGGAGGAGCGCACGTGTGGTACACAGCCATTCTCCTGATACCTCATACCATATCATACTAATAGTAGAATAACTCACTATATAAGTTGATGCACATCTCATCCAACTAGCAATATGGGACTAAACTTCCACCACATATCATGACAAAATAGGCCTTAGGAATTTTTTTAGAAATTGATAATGGGCTAAAGGCCCAATATGTCAGCCGACACGTCCGTGAAACATCTATTTTTGATTCAGTCACGAAAAATGTCTATTTTTTATAAATAATAGATATATTTTTATTAATCAATTCGACGGAGAGGTATTGCTTTCGTAAGTCATAAAAAAAATGTATTGCTTTCGTTCCCATCATTTGTGTAACAAGGTACCCGGCGATTCACGAATCCTCCACCGCAACACTGGCCTAACACCGCGCCAGGACCCGGAGCGGCAACCGAAGATGGCGCCGCCGCCGGAGGAGCGGCGAAAGCCTTCGCCAGCGGAGTCCGGCGAGTGGACGCTGCGGTTCCTCCGATCCCTGGGAGTGGACGCGATGCTCCCGGCGTCAGCGGAGCACCCCGATGCCTACTCCGCCCTCGTCCGCGCGCTCCTGTCCTCCGCCACCGTCTCCTCCTCCCCGGCGCCGCGCGTCTCCTGCACCCTCTCCATATCCTCCGCCGCAACCGTGAGCACCATTACCCGCCGGCGGTTGGCGTCTCCTTTAGAAAACTGTACCTAGTGATGCTGGTCTGACCATTTGTTCGGCTGAGCAGAACGCATACAACACGCTCCACGGCGGCGCGGTAGCAGCCGTCGCGGAGGCCGTAGGGATGGCGTGCGCGCGCGCCGCGGCAGGGGACAAGGAGATGTTCCTCGGCGAGCTCAGCACCGCCTACCTCTCAGCCGCCCGCCTTGATGTGAGATCTACATCTCTTCTTCAATTTCTGACACTAATTCGATGCTTCCGTTTGGGAATTTGGGGACTGGTTACTATCAGTGAACTATTTGTGACTCGGGATTTTGTTTTCTTGTAACCGATTGATCTAGAAAACCTCTAACCGATATGTAAAGTGAAGATTATAGCTAAAGTATTGGTTCGTATATCGTTTCAGGAATGAAATGCTAGACCATTCTAACTAGTATTTCCTAAACGTACAACCAGTACATGTGAACTTATAAACTGTGAATTACATGTGTCTTTGATGGTACGTTTGAAGCAACTAGCAAGGTAAGTGGTCTAACATATGGAGGTCGGAAAACTGGATGTCACAGTGCTAACTGACAAGGGTGTTGGATTGCACTATGTACACCCTGGGTGTCAGCATATGACATTTGGGTCAGAACCTCATTTTCGAAGAAAAATTAGGACGGTTTGATTTAGAGATTTCACTCCCACGGAAACTCAAAACTTGCAACGCAAAAATGCCAATTACTTCTGCAGAAGTGCAACTCTGGCATGAATGAGCTAATGGCATGACAAAAATTTAGCATAGTGTAGTTATGGGATTTGAACATCTGCATAATATTAGAACTAGTGTCTAATGAGCTAATGGCATGACTAAAAGCTAGCATGGTGGAATTATAGTTTCTGTTGCAAGGTTTGAAAGAGAAATTGAACTTCTTATCCTGCACGTGGACTTGCATCGGAGATACAAAAATGAAAAATGTACACTTATGAACACAAAAGGTCATACCAAATATACACGGAGGTATCTTTGTTTTATGAAATGTTTGAGCGAAACTAGTGATGCTTCCTCATGAAGATGCCCTTGTATATGTTAGAGTAAGTAATGAGCCTGGTCCCATTAGTTTTAAGGGTTTACTTAGGGGTCAAGTAAGCCTTACTTGGGAGTCAAGGAAACCCCTCTATATAAGGAGGGGAGATGTATCAATCTAATCAAGCGAGAATTCAGAGGAAAACCTTCCCTCTTGCCCGGCCGTGGGACAGGATCCCCGCGGCCGGCGATCAAGCGCGCCCTCGCTGCTCTCTCTCTCCCTTCCCCATCAAACCCTAGCAACCATAACATCTGGTAATCAGAGCGCTTTGGTTCGATGACTTCCCTCGGCCTCCCCACCACCACCGCCCCCACCACCACCGCCGCCGCCTATACTGGCGCGGCCACCATCACCTCCCAGCAGCTGCCGCAGGGGCAGCAGCCGCCGGCGTGGGCCGCCGCCGCCCACGCACCACTGGCGGCCGTTACGCCGCCCGACCTCTCTCTGATCGAGGCGCTGCAGGCCCTCCGCCTGGAGATCGCGGAGCTGCGAGCGGCCCTGCACCCACCATCCCCGCCACCGACGGCCGCGCCGTTTGCCCCACCTCGACATCCAGTCTGGGAGAAGATCGATGCGGTGGCGGCTTGGGCGTCACAGCACAAGCGGTCGCCGCCGGCGCCGACCCCTGCACAGCCGTCGCTGCCGCGCTCGGCCACGACCACGGCGCCGGTCACCACGGCGCCGCCGTCCTCGACTGCTGCCCACCACGCGTCAGCGACGGTGAGACTGCAGGCTGCTACGCGCGGCCTCCTAGCGCGTCGGCATGTGCGGGAGATGCGTGATTTCCAGCTGCAGCGCCTCCAAGTTGCGCTTCACGGCGCACGAGACCTCGTTCTCGTCCGTTGTGTGGGAGATCTTGGGCACTCGATTTTCCCCACGGGCGGCGGGCACGCTGTTTTCTCCGCGGGCAGCGACCTCCACGTCTATGACATCGACAGTCAGCCAGCGGGGAGAAAACATGGTGTCACAGACGGGAGCGCACCGCGTAGTGCCACGGCATTCCGCCGCCGGCCGCCGCGAGGGCTCCCTTGGTCCCGATGGCGTCCTTGGGATCCAGGGGGCTGCACACGCACAATTTCGGCGCGCGGAGGATTCTTGCCACATCGTTCGGAGTCAAAAATAAAAAGTCGGAGTCTCATTCGGGTTAGCTTATTTTCAGGTCCATCCACTAAGCCGAGATGTAAAAGTCTTAGGTCGATATAAAAGTCGGAGTCTTATTAGGTTGCAGCTCGAGGACGAGCTGCGTGTCCAGGTGGGGTGTAGTGTTAGAGTAAGTAATGGGCCTGGGCCCATTAGTCTTAATGGTTTACTTAGGGGTCAAGTAAGCCTTGCTTGGGAGTCAAGGAAACCCCTCTATATAAGGAGGGGAGATGTATCAATCTAATCAAGCAAGAATTCAGAGGAAAACCTTCCCTCTTGCCCGGCCGTGGGACAGGATCCCCGCGGCCGGCGATCAAGCGCGCCCTCGCTGCTCTCTCTCCCTTCCCCCTCAAACCCTAGCAACCATAACAGTATATGTGTCCCTTATGTTGTTTACGTACATCATAGTTTCTTCTGCAATCAATTTATAGTCAAACAGGTCTGGGTTCTCTTTTAAAGTGTTCAACCATCAGCGATGTTTATATCTTGATCATTTTTGGATCTTTACTATGAAACTATTTTCATGCATTGCTGGCTGGCGAATAACCAATGATTTTCTGACAACTGAAAAAATCTGCTAAAGAATAACATCTATAGGTATTTCATCATAGCTCTCAGAGGACTTTCATCTGCAAACAATCAGTCACGTAAGTCATTCTCGTTTGAATATAACCCTTTTTGGCTTCTTAAACATTTATATACATTCGAGGAAAAAGTAGTGTGGAAGCCTGTGTTTTCTTGCAGACCATATTCAAAAATAGGAATTCACTCCAGGATTGTGTGATGTGCCTGACTGTAGGCTCTTTGTGTTCAACATATAGCGTAGAGAAAACACCGAAGTGGGGATTGTGCAAGACGTGATGCAAACGTTTTGCATCTTTTTTTAACAAGTTACAATCAGCACACCATGTAGGCTCATTGTGTTCAATTGGGCAGGACGACAGCATGATCTACTCAGTTCGTGAATGTGCATTTTTCAAGTACTGACTGCACAATTCAATTGCCCGTCACATAGTTGCTCAAACAACAAGCTATCAGGAATCGAAATCTACACATTGGAACCCTTTCTCATTTTCAGAATTTTCAATCCTGCACATGTTTTCCTAAGGTGTTCTTTCATCATTTTCTCTGTTTATGCAGTCTGAAGTAGAAGTGGAAGGGCAGATACTGAGGAAGGGCAGATCTGTCGTGGTTACTACAATTGAGTTTCGGCTGAAGGACAGCAAGAAGCTCTGCTACACATCTCGAGCCACTTTCTACATCATACCTGTGGCAAGCCTGTAAATGATCTACTGTAAACAGAACAGTGTTGTATTTACACGACTAGAGCTGCACGTATGTATTATTACTGCACTGATAAATAAAGCAAAGGCTCATGTGATTGAGAAAATAGATAACTTTTCCTTAAAAAAATGCAGTCAGGTATTCAGATTACCAATATTCTGCTAGTTTATCTGCTCAATACTGTCCATCAGTTCATAAATTTGGCAGGCTGATGAACACTGACAAATGTTATCAGGATATAAATAGGACACTTGTGTTCTGTACTTCTGTTAGTAGCCATCTGACGCAAGGCTACTTGGATAAGCGCCACTGGAGAACGTCCAATCCCTAGATACCACAACTTGAATTCTGGTTTCACACGGTAGAATTAAGTTGTAAAAAACCCTTTACATTTCAAACAGATACCAGATAGCTTAAGAAACTGATAAAATGACAGTACTGGTACACCCAACAGCACACGATCTGCAAATATTTCTGGAAACAATTCAAAACATTTTATCTTTAGAAACAGACCATGTATGTACATGTAACTAAGCCCAAATCCACTGAACATTTGCACAAATGAGTACTTTTCACATGTTTAAACAGCTACACAAAGAACCATGAGAAACAGTAAAAGTAAACTGATCAAGTCGAGAAAAGAATGTACATCACACACTTTGCCTTACTAGTACCGCTGCAAGAAAAGCACTTCAGGGACCATCTATGGACCACCTATACCTTGTAACTCAACGAGTGAAATGGTTGTGTAACCACACACAACCGGTATGCAGTACAACTGATGAACTCAACAGGAATGTATCAAGAGGCATTCTCACTTATACTGCCTACACCTCTTCGCTATCAAGGTTGCTCTTGATGATGTTAAACTTGCACAGTGGACATGTAGCGTTTATGTGAAGCCACTTTTCTATGCAGGTGCAATGGAAATGATGGTTGCAGGGAAGTTCTCGCAGCTCGACACCATCTTCGTATGGGCATAGGCAGATACAGCACTCCTGCATTCACAAGTGTAAAGGTAATTTAAAAACCTATTTGGATGACATTTTGGGGATAGGCAAATTTGATCACCCACAATAAATACTAGAACTGGACTTGTGGTATCCTGGCATCTGATGAATACGCTAGTAAACAATCATATCTGTGGACTTGTATAAATATGCTAGCAATACAAATCACATGAAGAGTGTACAATTTCACCAACGGCCAAGACTGAGTCAAGAGACTGAGAAAAAAAAGGAACCAGTTTCGAAACCAAATACCATCCAAGGAATGTTCTAACCATTCCTAAACTTAACCAAGAGCCAAGATTCAATCACCATTTTATATCTGGCAGAGTGCATGCTAACAATGAGTTAGTAATTCTACTTGTGAACTACAGATCTAGTTATCAATCATCAAGAGTGTATAATGTGAACTATTCCCTCTGATCCTTAAAAAGTGTCGCCAACTGTGCTATCCATTTGCATGCCATTAGTTGTTTTCTTATGACAGTAAAATTGGATCGGAGGGATTACATAATTACTCCCTACAGTACAAAATAAAATGACTGCATGGGAGGCTAGATGTCTGCAGTTAAACGATATTAACTTGGAATCAAAGATGTTGCATAAGATGCAGTGAGTAAATAAAATGAAAATATTTTCAAAAATAGCAACATTTAAATAACCTTGCTAGCTTTGAGAAGCAAAGTTACTCTGTAGCAACTAGAGTGAGTACACGATCAATCTAGAGAGAATACATGATTAGTTGACCCAAAATCCAGAGTGAATTTCTAAAAAGGATTTTGCACTACATTCCAATTTAATTTTACGTCAATTTGATCACTGATAGCTTGGAATAATAATAATAAAATTATAACATTAAAATTTCTGATCTTTTAAGAACTTACTGCATCCTCAGCTGAAAGAATGTGCTCAACAGGAGGGTTGGTGCCACACTCAGTCATTACTCCACCCACAGGTGCTGCAATACCAGCAACCAGCTTGTCTGCCTCACCCAATGTCCGAAATTTGTATTTGGATAGGTTATTAATGTCGTCCTCAGATGCTCCTTCCTGCTTAAGGTAAAACAAGCCACAGCTTCAGTAGGAGATATAGTCTGCTTTCCTCACCTATTTTGTAAAAGTGGATACCCAGTAAAATCCTCCCCCATTCTCCCCGGGGTCTCATGGATCATTTATTAAAATTGGGTTGGGTTTGGCGTCATATAATAGATGAATAAATATACCATGGAAGAGGGTTGAAAACAACGTTGGTCGGTGCATATGTACATACTAAAAACGAGCAGTGCTTCCACTTAAGATTCGTTATACCACTATGGAAAAAGTTCTAGTTTTCTTATGGATTATATGACACAGGTCAATCAACTGAAGGAAAACACAGAGTCGAGATACTTAATATTGTATGTCCGGCTATCTTTATCATCTAAACAGATCATTAGTCACGGCATTTGAAATAAATACATCTAGAAGACAAAGTGGTCATTAGTCCAAACACTCAATAAAATCTTATTGCATATCTTTCTAAAAATAATATTTCTCCAGCACAACCGGCATACCTGATCAGCTACAGCATATAAGATGGCAATAATGCAAGGTAGGCAACAACAGACAGCAATGCCAATCACACAAGCCAGGGCAACACAGAACACCACAAAGAAAACATCAAATGCCAGAAAAACAATGGAGAGCCTGCAAGGAGAAAGCTATATTAGACGAAAGCCACAAATAACAAGAAACTTAGCATCGTTTGCATGCCAATGCTTGAGAGTCATACCAGTAAAGTTGAGGAGCATCTTGTGATAAAGCTTGACCACCTGCAGATACCCAATAGAACCCAATGACCCACCATATGAAGGAAAACATCGTGTTTCCAGACTCCAAGTGCTTGACAATACTGAACAAAGTACAAATATTATGGGCAAGCTGGTAAAACCAATTAAATTTAAGCATTTAAGAACCTAGCTCACAGTGCAGAATTAAAAGAAATGAACAAATGATCATGTGAAAAACAGGGGAGAAATGTATCAGCTACATTAATTCATTAATGTTAAAAGTGGAAACTGTACACATTTTAGCATTTATTACTGGATTTTTCAACAAAACCATTTCCATGGTTTAACCATAATTGCATATTTAACAATCTCAAACAACCTACTCAGACTAGACTGCCTATTTAAATGTGTACCATCATGGATGATATTTCCAATCAATCGCTTGTAGTGATTAGATAGCAATCAAGTGTCAACAGCAAGCAGCTGAGCCTTGACAAATCAAATGGTAGACAGATCACACATCTATAGTTCAGCGTAGGATATCATTCAATAGAATCAGTCCTATAAGGACAATAAGGCTTGACAGATAAGTGACCTGGTTACTGAACTGTGCTTATACCACAGAGCACCACAGTGTAAGCCATTTTGCTAAATCAGTTTTCAAGTCACCCACGCTATCATAAATGACCTCCAGATTCCACAACATTTATAATAATGCACCAGGTCTTTGACTTCACCACATTTGAAGTTTTCTAACCAGCGGACAACCACACAAATACAGTACCCCAAAAACCTTATCAAATAATGAATTGCCACCCACCAGGTCCACCACCCTGATGAGCAGAAAACCTTGAAGCCCATTCTATTGACAATTAACCTATCTCCCATCCATGTCCACTGATTCACTGTCTAGTTTGGGAAAATGTCAACGGGATACACAGAAATCTCGCTCTAAACATTCCAAAAGTGTAGAAAACTAGGCTTGGTTTGCGTTATGAAGAACTGACTGACATTTGATGGGAAAATATGAATCATTATAGCAATAAATTAAGTCCACCACTAACATTAGCAGTTGTAACTCCAAAAGCACACAGACAAAATGTTTCGATTAAAGGCGCACGCAGTATAATAGTTACATTAACTTGTGCACCAAAATTTCACGAAGTATTGGATTAATCGAAAGAAGTCCAAATAACCCCCCTATGTTTCACGTTTAGGTCGCTTAGCCCCCCTAACTTTAAACTGGGTCATTTAACCCCCCTAACTTTACAAAACCGGACACAAAGCCCCCCTAGACTCTAGTAAGCTGTTTTGACAGTGGTTTTAACCACGTAGGATAGCGGTTTAGACAGTGGTTTTAACCCTTCCGATCTCCGTCACGCCGACGGCGACCAGGACCCGCGCCGCAGGCCTTCGCGCAGGCAATCCGCTGGTCGTCGTGCACCGTCCCCGACCTACCGGTCCGTCATGTGTCGTCTGGAGGAGAACTGGGTCCTTGCGGCGGCCACGCCCATCAGCGGCGTCTTGAGGATGATCTAGTGTGGCAGCCCATCGCCGGCCTCCACCTTGTGCGGGGATGTGATGATGCCTCTAGTCGAGCCGGTGTGTGGCCAGGCTTGAGGTCGTTTGTGGCGTCAAAGGACTGGCATGCAGCGATCGCAAGGGAAGCACGATGGCGTTCAGGTCTTGCGGAGGAGCTAGAGCTCACGTTGGAGACGACCGGATCACACGAGGTCGTTTGTGGTATGGCCATTAGAGTCCATCATCGCTACGTTCTGGTTAGCTCCTATAGTTTGAGTTGTTAGATTATTGGTTTTGTGCCAACAGAAAGAGAAAAAAGGTGTTTGTGCAGCGCAGGCATTCGTCGCCAGAAAAACTCATCCTGTGTCTTGCTTTTTTCTTCTTTCATCTCCATTCGGGTGAGTGAGCCGTGAGAGAGACTACACGAGACGCACGCTGCACAGGAGCACCGGCGTGAGGAGCGAGCCGCTCGCTGCGCAGGAGAGCCGGCGTGAGGAGCCAGTCGCCATCGGATGCGCGCAAAGAAATCTCGCCGGAGGCTGCAGGTGCAGCAATTGGCACGGCCGAGGCCGCATGAGAAGAGCGTGAGAGCCATGAAATGGGGAGGCGAGGGGGAGTGGTACGGCGGGAGAGTGAGCCAGTGGCATCGACATTGCGCGAGCTAGCGGCAGCGGCGTTGGGTGAGCTAGCGGCAGCTGCAGTGTGTGTGGCGTCTTTGCCGGAGGAGACGGTGCAGACGGACGATGTGGAGCTACGCGCGTGCGGCTGGAGGCGGAAGCAAGAGCGAGCTTCTCCCTCGTTTCACGTTTCAGTCGCTAAAACCGCTTTCAAAACAACCAATCAGCTCAGGTAATTTGCCCGGTTTTGTAAAGTTGGGGGGGTTAAATGACCCCGTTTGAAGTTAGGGGGGCTTAGCGACCGAAACATGAAACATAGGGGGGTTATGTGGACTTCTTTCTGGATTAATCTGAGGAAAATTCTCACCTGATCTTGACATCCCCATCTCCAGCATCATCCTGCTGTGCCCCGACCCCGGCCACACCAGTACGGGCCTCCCGGCGGCGGCGCCTGTACTCGACGACGACGCAGAGGACGTGAAGGAGGCACTGGAGCACGTATCCCGCGATCCAGAAGCGGAGAGGAACGGCGGGGCTCTCGGTGAGGGAGGCGGCGATGACGGCGGCAGCAACGGCGACGAAGGCGAGGTTCCAGAGCACGTCGAGCACGACGACGGGCTTGGAGTAGGCCCAGTCGGTATGGCGCTCCTCGAGGTGCTCCGCCGCATTCTCCCTTACCGCCACCGACGGCTCGCGCATGAGGCGGCGGCTGCCCGAGCGGCGTAGGAACCGCGCCGCGCCGCGGAGGCTCGGCAGCCGCCCGCTGCCGTTCGCCGTCGCGCGGGAGGTCGGTGAGGTGGGGGAGGTTGGGGAAGGGAGGAGGGGAGAGGACGGTGAGAAGTCGCCGGAGCGACGCGGGGAGTTGGACGCCATGGCCGATGCGGAACCCTAGCCTGGCTCTCTGTCTCGGTCCCTTCCTCTGTCTCGGTTTGATTTTTCTTTTCCTGCCTTTGTGGTGGTGCGGCTCTTCTTCCGACACTAAATTCCAGTCGTCTCGCCCCAGGAGTTTTGGGGGCGCCGTCACACGGTGCTAATCTCAAAAGAGTGCATGATTTTCAATGTTTCGGACCATAAAATTAAAAAATGACGCTAACATTATTTGACATAAACAGTGGCGATTTTACTAATATTCGGCGCAAACTGGACAGGTACAAAGTACGAAATTGAACTAAAAACACTTAACTTATAAACTAGGCGATCTAAACGCTTAGTCGAACAGGTCGAGACTGGCCGCAATCGCATGTCTGTAATCGGGGTCGCCTCTGTCGTCGTCCGAGTCGTCGCCTTGATTGCTCGGGCCTGGGTCACCGTCCTCGTCGCACTGCGTGCTCGGGCCGGCCCCGTAGTTCCACCACCTGTTGTGCTCCAGGGTGCGGCCGAACTCCTCCTCCTCGTCGGTGTCGGGGTCGAGGACGACGTACTCGACCTCCTTCGGCTGCGGAGGTGGAGGGATGTGGCGGCGACGGGCATTGGCGGGGGCCTGCTGTTGGTTGTGTTCCTCGCGATTCCGCTCCGCCTCGGCGTAGAGCTGGCGCTGGACCTCTATCTCCTGCACCGTGAACTCGTGCAGGCTCTAGTCATCGGCGAAGTCGTCCGTCGCCGGCTGGAAGGTGTTGAAGGAGGGCTCCCGGGCCTCTTTCAGGCCGGGCCACTCCTCTTCCTGCTCCTCCTCCGCCGACTCCGGTTTGGGCTCTGACGAGTGATGTCCCCATCAATACCCATGGTTATTAGCCTAGGCTAAGAGTTATGAGCTAGAGAACGTGTGGTGTTGGTAGATTCATCGGCTGACAAGCGGGAATTACCCAGGTTCGGGGCCCTCGAATGAGGTAAAACCCTTACTCCTGCTTGTCTGTTATTGATTGTGTATATGCGGTGAGTACAAGGGTCTAGCAACACATCGATCTTGCTAGGGTTTTGTGGTTCTGGTCGGGTGTGTCCCTAACCGGCCACCCTCATGTCCTTTATATAGGGGTATAGGTCTCGGGTCGTAACCGACTAGAACTACATGTATGGAAAGTATTACCGACTATGCTATCTATAGTAAGAGATCTTCGACTTGGGCTTCATTTGATAGGCTTCCTCAGCTTGTGACAATTGGGGTTTAGTCATTACATGCACCAGGTACCCACACGAATGGGTACCCGTTTGGTATAATCTTGTCATTAGCCCCCGAGTGCTTGGCTAATTCGGAGAATCAGTCATGGACTCACTACATAGTGCAAGTCTCATGTTTTATGCTTTTGACACGATATTTATGTCTTTTGGATTTTATGGATTTTGACAAAGGATTTCGACTGAGTAGGCCTGGATTTTACTCGATGAGTCGAAACCAGTTAACTGCACTTGGGCAAAACCTTACTAGCCTTCAGTCAGGTTTCGAGTCCTTGGGCTCGACCCTGGAACATACTGGACAGACACACCCCAGGCCAGTCGATGGTCTTACTGATATTGTGCTGCAGTTTTAATTTGTTACCCAGCGCGTCCGCCAGGATTTTCATCGTATCTGTTGATACGGAAATGTCTAGGAATAAAACACTGATGGAGTGATCCTCGGCCCTTTCGACTAATCGATGGGTCTTAACTTTGTATTTCTTGCATACAGCATCCGAGATACTCTATCGACTGATTTTCACTCGACAATTTTTATGTTTTGAATGTCTTTTGATTCTATCGGGTGCACGACAGTGCTCCCGATGGGAGTAGCCCCCGAGATTGTGCTTTATTGCTTGCAGTAGAGGACAATCTCAATTTTCGTTCTGTCAGTCGAATGTTATTTGCCTGCTCCCGATGGGAGTTTCCCACTCGAATATTTTTTACCTTTATTTTTGCGACCGTGTTTTGCCAGGAGCTTTTCCTACTTGCCCATCGTGGTATGACGCCTGTTTGTATTTGCTCTTCTGGAATGATGTCATGTGTGACATCCTTGGCGTGCGAGTAGCATTCTGACAGGACATGACCAAGTGGGTCCCATTCTTTGACCGTTGTGGACGTTGGTTCAGTTCTGATTTGACCTGACGTGGCGAAATTTTTGCAGCCATGATGATGGCCTCCTCGTTTTGCGCGCGTAGTGGGTGGCGTGTCTGTGATTATTTCCCTCCGATTACGCCGCGTGTCCTGTCCATCGTACCTCGGACGGCTGTGATGAATAGTTGTCTGCACCGTCAATATATGATCTTCTATTATGTTTTAATTTTACCTTGCCATTTGCTCTTCGTCTTGTTCCTCCCGCCCGACCGAGATTCCTTTGCCCACCCTGTGCTTTCCTTTCGCCATGGCTTCTCTGACCAAGATCTCCTCCACCACTGATACTTCTTCTACGAACCCGTCCTCAAAGGACAAGATTTCTGTTGACTCCGCTGCTACCGCCGCCATTACAACGAAGAAACTCCCCGACGATTGGGTTAAATCCATCGTCACCGAGGAGAAGTTGGAAGACTTCCGCCAGACGGCGATACTGTCTTCCGCTGAAGTTGTTGCTGTGCGGGCTCCGATCCATAAAGAGGTACTTCCCATGCCTCTTTCTGGGGAACGAGTTTGCTTTGCGGATTTTCTCCCCCGTGGATTTGGGTTTCCTTTACACAACTTCGTCCGGGGTCTTCTTTTTGCCTATGGGATTCAAATACACGATCTGAACCCTCCTAGCATTTTGCATATTGCCTTCTTTGTGGTTTTATGCGAGTGTTTTCTTGGAGTGCATCCCAGTTGGGCTCTCTAGAAACATATCTTCGAGGTTAGTTTACTCTATTGTGATGGCCGCCCTTTGTCGACTGGGGGTTTCTGTATTGACATGCGCGACGGCTAAGGATATTTTTATGTGACGTCCGCCGAGGCTTCTCAAAAATGGAGGAAGAAATGGTTTTATGTGCTAGTCGACCAAAACCTACTTCCTGCCTTTTCGACTACTTCTCCCGAAATGTTGGAGTCCGGGGACCATGACTTGTCAACTGCGGAAGAAGAAGAAGCTTCTTTTCTTATGCTTAGAGTTCAAGAGCCGCGTCGGGCCGTTATAGGGATCCAGCTAGTCAGCACGTATGTGCACCGCCGAGTTTGGCCCTTGCGACAACGAGTGCACCCCTTGTGGCGATATGAGGGATGTCTTGACGCCACTCGTATGAGTCCAATTGAGTTGTCCAGCCATGGATTTCACGGTTATCTGAAACATAGTACTGGAATCTCGCCTGTTAATATTGCTTCTTTCGACTTCTCTGTGTTCCCTTATGGCCTTGGGACTCCTATTCCCGAGGTATTCTGATTTTCTGCTTGCCCAGCTTTTATCGCTCTTCTCGGTCGCTAGCATGTTCTTCCCTATGTGCTTGACTGACTTGTTTTGTCTTGTGTTGTGCTCAGGGATCACCAGTCGTGACCTCTCTGCCGCCGCTACCTGAACATGGTTCAACTGCAGAAAAGGCTTCTTCCGCTGAAGTTGGTGGACTTGGAGCCTCTTGCCTTGCTAATGGTGTGGTTGCCTCTAAGGCGACTACCACCGGGGAGGTTCCTTTGGCAGCGGCCGATTATGCGACTGTGCCCTCAACTAAGCGTCGTCGACTGCACCGACCTGGCAGCGTTGATTCCGTTGATGCGGATCTGTCTTTGGTTGCTGTGGCTTCTTCTGTTGATGTTGATGTTGAGAGGTAAGCTTGTACTTCGACTATCTCTTGTTTGCGCGTTATTGTCTCGTCGTTTAATTATACGAACAACTCCTTTGTCAGGTGAGATTGTCTTTGCCCTCCTGCCAGGGTCGGCGACCCTTTATCTTCCGACTCTTCTTCTTGGGTCGATCATGTAAATCTTTCCTCTCTCTCTTTTTTGTGCTCGTCTTTCTTCGTTTTGTGCATCATTCTCTTCTGACTCGATTGGCCATCTCTTGTTCTCCTTGCAGCCTGCTGTAAGTAGTTTGGTCGCCGTTGGCCAAGCCTTTGTGTACGCGGAAGAAGAAAAGACCCGCCTGCGTTCTTCCCTGGAACAGATCAGTCGTAAGGCTCTACCTTTTTGCATGTTCTTGTGACTTGAACCATCTTTTGCTCTGCCTTCTCATATTATGTTTTTCTGTAGAGGAAAAAACTTCTCTTGAAGATCGAGTGGCCTCCTTGGAGAGAGAGCTTCATGATCAGCAAGTCCGTTCTCGTGAAGAGCAGGACAACACTCGGCGCTCTCTGGACGTGTCCGTTCAGACACTAAGTGCCATTTTTGCAGAAGTTTTGCCCGGGACTGCCACTCCTTCGTCTGCGGAAGAGTTTTCCAAGGTGCTTGGTCCTGGTACGACGACTCTTACTCAGTGGGCACGCGATTTGTCGGTTCGCGGCTCGGACATTACTCTGAAGTTGCTGCTGGCGAATGGCGTCGAGGCTGATTATGAGGCTTCTCTGTCAGATTACCCGAAGAAGTCGAACGGGAAACCTTTGTCTTTTCGGGGAATCTCAGGTACCACTGCTCGTCTTGCTCAGGTTAGCATTTGGACTGGAGAGAGTCGTCAGGCCGCCGTGGCCGCCGAGCTTCATTCGCGTGGCAACAAGGCTAAGCTGGTAGCTCGTGAATGACTGTTCCGTTTGTAATAGACTGAGCTCCCCATTGTAATGTAAGACCTCATAGCATATTCTGCGTATTGCTTGTTATCTGTTCTTATGACTTGTTCGAGCCACGCTAGCTTTCTTGTCTTCCTTGAGGTCCCACTTTCGATACCGTTGAGTGAGTCGTATGTGACTATGTAGTTTGAAACGAGCTTCAACTCCTCGAGTCTACCGGGTGTGTGTGTGTGTGTATATATAGTATTTGAGTAAGACCCAGCCCCCGAGTACGTCGGGTGGGTTTATGTGTTTATGAACCTTTAAGTAAGACCCAGCCCCCGAGCCCGTCGGGTGGGTTTATGTGTTTATGAACCTTTAAGTAAGACTCAGCCCCCGAGTCCGTCGGGTGGGTTTATGTGCTTATGAATTTTAACAAGATCTAGCCCCCGAGTCCGTCGGGTGTATGTGTGTGGCCAAGATGTTGTAGCAAAGTATCATTTATTGATAATATATGTCCAGTAGATCGCCTCATTAAAAACCTTCCAGTTCCCGTGGGTACCCTGGTAAGGAAAATAGCGCGTCTGGAATCTACTATGACTTTTACAATGATTTGTCAAGAGACCTATGCGTAGAAGAGACGTAAGTGTGCCACGTTCCATGGGTTATGTGATAGTTCTCCCGTTTGTGCATGCTTTAGTCGATAAGCTCCTCCTTCGATGACTTCAGTGACTATGAATGGTCCTTCCCATGGTGACGCGAGTTTGTGGACTTTCTTCTGTTTTAGTCGCAACACCAAGTCGCCTACCTCGAAAGCCCTTGGTCGGAGACGTCGACTGTGATAGTTTCTTAGGTCCTGCTGGTAAAAAGATGTGCGGGCCAAGGCCATGTTGCGTGCTTCGTCGAGTACATCCAAAGCGTCTTCTTGTGACACATTTGCCTCTTTCTCTTCGTATGCTTCTATTCTTGGCGCGCCAAATTTTATTTCTGGTGGCAGTACTGCCTCTGCTCCGTAGACCATAAAAAATGGAGTGAACTGTGTCGACATGTTTGGGGTTGTGCAAAGACTCCAAAGTACTGCGGGTAGCTCCTCGACCCAGGCACCTGCAGCTCTTTTGAGTGGGACTAGTAGTCTTTTCTTGATGCCCGCACATACGAGGGCATTTGCTTTCTCGACATGTCCATTAGATTGCGGATGTGCTACTGATGCGTAGTTGAGTGTGATATCACATTCTTTGCAAAAGGCTTGGAATTCTTCCGCCGTGAAGTTTGTGCCGTTATCTGTGATGATGCTGTTTGGAACACCAAAGCGATAGACTATGGATTTAATGAACTTGACTGTTGTGGATGATGTTGAACTTGTCATTGGGATTGTTTCGATCCATTTTGTGAATTTGTCGACTGCCACCAGTAGGTGTGTATGTCCTCCAGGTGATGATTTTTTGAGTGGTCCTACCATATCGAGCCCCCATTGTGCAAACGGCCATGTTAATGGTATGGTTTTGAGTGCTGATGCTGATGCTGGCGCGTGGGGCTTTGTTGCAAATTTCTGGCACCCGATGCTCTTCTGACGATATCTTCTGCGTCTTTGAGTGCAGTAGGCCAGTAGAATCCTGCTCTGAAAGCTTTAGCTACCAGCGATCGACTGCCAGCATGATGTCCGCAAGTTCCTGCATGAATGTCACGGAGTATAGTTTTGCCATCCTCTAAATCTACGCATCTTTGGAAGACACCTGACGTGCTTCGCTTGTAGAGTTCACCGTTGATAATGGTGTATGATTTTGCTCTTTGAGTGATCCTTCTGGCTTCTGTTGTGTCGTCTGGTAGCTCCTCTCAGAGAAAATATGCTAAAATTGGCTCGGTCCAGGCTGGAGTCACATGATCGCCTTGGCATAAGAGGACTTTGACTGCTGGGTCCAGTGTGCTAGGTGTGTTACCTGCCGTGGCTTCTTTTGAATTTGTTGTTGACCGCTTCTTGTGGATCGATATGTGCGTGATGCGTTCCAGAAACACACCTGGTGGGACTTGCGCCTTAGTCGACCCAATGTTGGCTAGCATATCTGCTTCCTCAGTGCTTTCTCGTCTGATATGTTGTAGTTCGCAACCGTCGAAGTCGCCTTCCAATGTGTTGTATAAATCGCGATATGCGACCATATTGTCTGCTATGGCGTCGCAAGCCTTCATTGTCTGCTGCACCACCAGGTTTAAGTCGCCATATATCATTAGTCGAGTGCATCCCAATGCCTTAGCCATTCGTATGCCATGTATTAGACCTTCGTATTCGGCTTCGTTGTTGGATGGCATTGGGAAATCCATTTGGAGTACGTGAAGGGGATCGTGTGCAGAAAACAAAAAATTTCCTAGCAACGATATCCTTAAACTAGCCAAGATCTATTCTATGCAGATATAGTAGTACGAACGGAGATCGGAATAAGTACCCTTGTAGACCGAAAGCGGGGATTACGTTCCCGCACAAACGTTGTCGATGAAGACCGACGTAGCCGACCTCAAGGTCGTGTAGAGGAAGCAGGCCTCCGAGTACCGCTAGCGCAGCACCTCGCAGGGAGTCGCACACGTACGATGGAGACGACGCCTCCGAAGCTCCAGTCCAGGACGAGCAGCGGAAGACTTGGACCGGAACACCAGCAACGCGGCAGCGGGCTATGGTGGAGGAGATCCCCGACTCCTCTTGCTCGGCGCGGCTCCGACTTGGGAACCACGAGATCGAGAGAGAAATCAGGAATTAATTGGTGAATTAAAAGGCTGGGGGTGCCCCTTCTTATATAGGCTCCCAAGGGGAGCCAACCTTGCCAGCCAGGCAATGTGGGACTAACCCCCCACAGCCTGGTTCGGCCAAGGGAGTGCGCCGGCCCCCTGGTGGGCCCCTTGTGGCCCACCTAGGCCGGCCCTCCTGGCCCCCACCGAATTCCCCTAGGGAATTTTCCCCTCTTGGGCCTTCTTTCGTCCGGAAGGCCCATTTAGGGAAATCTGCCTTAATAAATTCGAAAATAAATATATAAAATCATATTTACATATTAATAACACTAATTAATATCAAACATAATATATATAATATTTCCTAGCTCCGAAAACTCTTTCGGCGCTGCCCGATCTCCATCGGACCTCTCCCGGGACGTTCCCGGTGATCTCCTTCCTTTCCGGTTGTCTTGTCGAAACCCCTTAAGTGTGTTACCCTAGCGGTTCGATATAATATCAGGTATGATCAAGACTCCTCAATGATCAACGACTAATCCGTAGGCCTGGACCCCATGAATTAATCCCTGAGATATAACGAATGACTTTCATCTATCAAACCTGAACGTGAAGTCTTAGACCTTTTGCCATAGCGATACTTAGCACGTCCGAGCGTCGCTCCATAGATATCTCCATACCTAATCCCGACCTCGTTACCGACGACGCTATCTTCTACTCGTTCATGATCTCATGTCTCCGTGACCTAGTCACATGCTTGCAAGCTCATTAGACATGATCTCACCGAGTGGGCCCGAGAGTATCTATCCTGCTATGCGGACTGGCAAATCCCGCTCTTGACCCCTCGTCTCAATACTCCTTTCCAATACCCAAAAGTATCACCGTTATTGTCATACTAAATAAGATACGACGTTTGGTGCAATCAAATTATCTTCGGGGAATATCAATAAGAGTTGATCTCACGGTCAAAGGTGTAACGACTATGTTCTCCAAATCTGGGTATGTCCATCACATCACTCTCCAGCGATATGATTCTCATTGCCGACCGGCGCCATGCCCCATGACCGGGAAACCTCGATCATCAATCGCACAACGAAACTAGTCTTAGTAAGCTACTAGGGACCTGGTTGTTTACGTATCACACCCGCATTAATGTTTCCGCTTAATACGGTTCTAGCATGACACAAAAACCTATTATGAACAAACGAGATATGATAAAGAATACACTTTATTAATTGCCTCTAGGGCATATCTCCTTCAGTCTCCCACTTGCACTAGAGTACAATTTAATCTAGATTACAACTTGGTAAAAGCCTAACACCCATAGCTAACTGGTGTTGTTCATGCTTATCAAGCGGAAAAGGCTTCGTCAGCGGATCTGCCACATTCAGATCCGTATGCACTTTGCAAATCTTCACATCGCCTTCTTGTACGTACTGACGTATCACGTGGAAGCGTCGGAGAATGTGTTTGGCGGTGGAGCGAGACCTTGGCTGCTTGGCGTTCGCAATGGCACCCGTATTGTCGCAGAAGAGGATCACGGGGTCTTGCACGCTCGGGAACACTCCAAGTTCGGTGACGAACTTCCTCAGCCACACAGCTTCATTCGCGGCCTCGCAGGCAGCAATGTACTCCGACTCCATTGTAGATTGTGCGACTATGGGTTGCTTCCCACTTCTCCAGCACACGGCGCCTCCATTCACCTTGAACACGTAACCTGTCTGTGACTTACAGTCATCGGGGTCTGAGCAGAAACTTGCATCTACGTAACCTGTTACGCCAAGTTCCTCATCGCAGCCACCATACACAAGGAACATTTCCTTTGTCTTATCGAGATACTTAAGAATGCTCTTAACAGCTACCCAATGCGGCATTCCAGAATTACTCTGGAACCGGCTTGTCAAACTTAGAGCTAATGCCACATCCGGTCTAGTACTCAACATTGCATACATGATCGATCCTATGGCTGAAGCATAAGGATGTTTCGTCATTTCGGCCTTACCCAGTTCCGTCACCGGACACTGCGCCTTACGCAATATCTTATTCTTGATAACCGGCAGAGAACCCTTCTTTGCCTTCTCCATATGAAAACTCTTCAATATTTTATCAAGATAAGTACTCTGACTCAGTGCTAATAGGCGTCTTGATCTATCGCGATAGATTTTTATGCCTAAAACATACGCAGCTTCTCCTAAGTCCTTCATGAAAAACTTACTGTTTAAATATTCCTTCACGCTATTCAGAAGTTCCACATCATTCCCTATTAGCAATATGTCGTCAACATGCAGTGCTAAGAACACAACCGAGCTCCCACTCATTTTCTTGTAAATACAGGTCTCTTCCACATTCTGGATAAATCCAAAACCTTTGATTACCTCATCAAAGCGAAGATTCCAGCTCCGAGATGCCTGCTTCAATCCATAGATGGATCGCTGAAGCTTGCACACCTTGTTAGCACTTCCTGGATCGACAAAACCTTCCGGCTGTACCATGTACAACTCTTCCTCAATGTTTCCATTCAGGAAGGCCGTTTTGACGTCCATCTGCCAGATTTCATAATCATAGTAGGCAGCTACCGCTAACAAAATCCGAATAGACTTAAGCATTGCTACCGGTGAAAAAGTTTCATCGTAGTCAATTCCATGAACTTGTCGGAAACCCTTTGCGACAAGCCGAGCTTTATAGACGGTCACATTACCATCAGCATCAGTCTTCTTCTTAAAGATCCACTTATTCTCGACGGCCTTGCGCCCTTCGGGAATGTCCACCAAAGTCCACACTTTGTTATCATACATGGATCCTATTTCGGATTTCATGGCTTCAAGCCATTTCTCGGACTCTAGACTCTCCATCGCCTCCTTGTAGTTCGTAGGTTCGTCTTGCTCGACTAGCATGACGGTGCAAACCATATTGCCATACCATTCTGGTGCGATCCGAGATCTACCAGACCTACGAGGTAGAACATCTTCCTCGACAGTTTCTCCCACTCCTTCCACGGAGGACGTTTCCGGAATTGCTTCCGTTGCGCCACTCGGAATCTCGAGTTCAGGATCAACGATTTCATCGAGGTCTACCTTCCTCCCACTTACTCCTTTCGCGAGAAACTCCTTCTCTAGAAAGGTACCGGTCTTCGCGACAAAAGTTTTGCCCTCAGCTTGGTTGTAGAAGGTGTACCCAACGGTTTCCCGCGGATATCCTACAAAGACGACTTTCTCCGACTTCGGTTCGAGTTTGTCGGGCTGTAGTTTCTTAACGTACGCCTCACAACCCCAAACCTTCAGAAACGATAACTTAGGCTTGTGGCCATACCATAATTCATACGGTGTCGTTTCAACGGATTTGGACGGAGCCCTATTTAAAATGAATGCGGCTGTTTCTAACGCATAACCCCAGAAGGACACTGGCAGATCGGTAAGAGACATCATAGATCGGACACTATCCAGTAGAGTACGATTACGTCGCTCGGACACACCGTTACGCTGCGGCGTTCCGGCGAGCGTAAGTTGGGGCACTATGCCACAACTCTTCAAATGTGTGCCAAACTCAAAACTCAAGTACTCTCCACCGCGATCGGACCGGAGATGCTTGATTTTTCTATTAAGCTGATTCTCAACTTCACTCTGGAATTCTTTGAACTTTTCAAACGTTTCAGACTTGTGTTTCATCAAGTAGATATAACCGTATCTACTCAAGTCATCAGTGAGGGTGACGAAGTAACGATAACCATTGCGTGTCGAAACGCTCATTGGTCCACATACGTCTGTATGTATGATCCCCAACAAATCCGACGCCCGTTCAACGAAACCTTTGAACGGTGTCCTGGTCATTTTGCCCATGAGGCATGGTTCGCATGTATCGAGGGATCCGAAATCCAACGAGTCCAAGAGTCCATCGGAGTGGAGTCGCTTCATGCGCTTTATACCAATGTGACCAAGACGGCAATGCCACAAAAACATGGCGGTATCGTCACTACACTTAATTCGTTTGGCCTCTATGTTATGGATGTGAGTACTACGATCGAGATTCAACAAGAATAAACCATTACTCTTGGGAGCATCAACATAAAAGATATCATTCATATAAATAGCACAATTGCTTGACACTGATTTAAATGAATAACTGTCTTGTAACAAGCAAGACCCACTTATAATGTTTACACTCAAGGATGGCACAAAATAACATTTATTTAAAACCAAAACTAATCCCGATGGTAGATGCAGAGGGAGCGTGCCGACAGCCACCACGTCGACTCTCGATCCGTTGCCGACGCGCATCGTCACCTCATCCTTCGCCAGCCGCCTTCTATTCCGTAACTCCTCCTGAGAGTTACATATATGAGCAACAGAACCAGTATCAAATACCCACGTATTGCTCCGGGCGGATGTAAGGTACACATCTATAACATGTATATCAAATATACCTTGCTCTTTGTCGACCGTCTTGCCAGACTTCCTATCCTCCAAATACTTGGGACAGTTGCGCTTAGGTGATCCGATGGTTACCTCCATCTTCTTCAGCTTGATTTCTAATTCGGCCACTTCGAGCATCTTCAGGATTTCCGACAGGGGTTTTGACGTCCCTTTCATGTCATAGTCCACTATGGCGTTCTTATAGCTAGGGGGCAGAGAAATCAGCGCCCTATCAATCACCAACTCTTCTGGGATCACACTTCCCAGATCACTCAGAAGTCGAGCGCAGCCAAACAACTTGGCCAAGTGCTCACTGATATTGCCGTGCTCTTCCATCTGGGCTGAGAAGAAAAGTACAGTTGCCTCGTACGTCTCAGCCTTGACTTGTCGTGCAAAAACAACCATGAGTTCAGTGATTATTTCATAAGCACCCTTGTTCATGAAGCGGTTTTGCAGGTCAGCCTCCATGGCAAAGAGCATGCCACTCTGGACATAAGAAGAAATCTCCGCTTTTACCCCATGGACAATCCTTTCGATTTCCGGGGCAGTGCTGGGAAGATCACCTAAGGGGGAATCAAGGATGTAGGCCACCTTGTGGGTTTCAAGGATGGACTTCAGATCGCGGAACCAGGACACGAAGTTAGACCCATCGGTCTTAAGCTTCTCTTTCTCAATGAACAGGTTCAGGTTAAATGAGGGGTGAGACATCTACAATGGAATTTGCAACAACATAAGACTTTGTTCATAATAATTTTGAGTTATAGTATTTTAGAAAATAACTAACATAACTCCCACTCAAACGAACATCCCTCCTGGTCGTTTAAGCGATTACACGACCCCCATCCATTGCACCACCCCTCATCATCAAAGCCGGCGGCACAACTTCAGGAGTAGACAAAATCGTCCGCCACACCAATTTTGTGACTCGTGCTCGACCTTTCGGTCTTCCTGTTCCGAGGCCATACCTCTGAGTATGCTAGGCTCGCCACCAAAGACCTCCACGCTGACGCTTGTGCAACATGGCTTACACCCACCGTATGCGAACGAAGATATGTATGACACCCGATCATCACGGCCTGCCTCATAACGTAGAACTTTATTGGTGGTGCGCGTTGGAGGGAGAACACTAGTGGTATTTTGAAGGGATCATCTTATTCAGCTACCGCCGTGTAACACACAATCACACAAAATAAGATGCACACAAAACATCAAATGTAATGCAATGTGATATAGTCCATCGCGCCATGGTCTTCTTGGCGCCCGCAGTTTATAAACAATTTAATAAACCTACCTTGACCATATCACATAGCCCCTGCAAAATAAAGTTAGACGCTTCTACTTTATCTTTTGCATATTTTACGTGGCTTGGGGCTTTCGTAAATAGAACCGCTTCATACCTACGAATCTTATGACCACAACAACGATCCAATAATTGCATGTTTAAGCATCCCTTTCGGGCCCTCCATTGAAAATGCGAAGACCAACTAAAGAGAGAGAAACTGTCACCCGCCAGCCACATATACGGTACAAGTCGTATATCAGTAGTGGAACCAGTCTCGCGTAAGCGTACGCGTAAAGTCGGTCCGGGCCGCTTCATCAACTCAATGCCGCTGGAATACACAAGTACACGCTAGAGGGTAGCAAATAACAGGAACGGTGCCCCCGTGCAGAGCACGGGTTCTAACAGCGTACAGCTATATCTTACGATAGATCGGCTCTGATACCACTGAAGGGGATCGTGTGCAGAAAACAAAAATTTTCCTAGCAACGATATCCTTAAACTAGCCAAGATCTATTCTATGTAGATATAGTAGTACGAACGGAGATCGGAATACGTACCCTTGTAGACCGAAAGCGGGGATTACGTTCCCGCACAAACGTTGTCGATGAAGACCGACGTAGCCGACCTCAAGGTCGTGTAGAGGAAGCAGGCCTCCGAGTACCGCTAGCGCAGCACCTCGCAGGGAGTCGCACACGTACGGTGGAGACGACGCCTCCGAAGCTCCAGTCTAGGACGAGCAGCGGAAGACTTGGACCGGAACACCAGCAGCGCGGCAGCGGGCTATGGTGGAGGAGATCCCCGACTCCTCTTGCTCGGCGCGGCTCCGACTTGGGAACCACGAGATCGAGAGAGAAATCAGGAATTAATTGGTGAATTAAAAGGCTGGGGGTGCCCCTTCTTATATAGGCTCCCAAGGGGAGCCAACCTTGCCAGCCAGGCAATGTGGGACTAACCCCCCACAGCCTGGTTCGGCCAAGGGAGTGCGCCGGCCCCCTGGTGGGCCCCTTGTGGCCCACCTAGGCCGGCCCTCCTGGCCCCCACCGAATTCCCCTAGGGAATTTTCCCCTCTTGGGCCTTCTTTCGTCCGGAAGGCCCATTTAGGGAAATCTGCCTTAATAAATTCGAAAATAAATATATAAAATCATATTTGCATATTAATAACACTAATTAATATCAAACATAATATATATAATATTTCCTAGCTCCGAAAACTCTTTCGGTGCTGCCCGATCTCCATCGGACCTCTCCCGGGACGTTCCCGGTGATCTCCTTCCTTTCCGGTTGTCTTGTCGAAACCCCTTAAGTGTGTTACCCTAGCGGTTCGATATAATATCAGGTATGATCAAGACTCCTCAATGATCAACGACTAATCCGTAGGCCTGGACCCCATGAATTAATCCCTGAGATATAACGAATGACTTTCATCTATCAAACCTGAACGTGAAGTCTTAGACCTTTTGCCATAGAGATACTTAGCACGTCCGAGCGTCGCTCCATAGATATCTCCATACCTAATCCCGACCTCGTTACCGACGACGCTATCTTCTACTCGTTCATGATCTCATGTCTCCGTGACCTAGTCACATGCTTGCAAGCTCATTAGACATGATCTCACCGAGTGGGCCCGAGAGTATCTATCCTGCTATGCGGACTGGCAAATCCCGCTCTTGACCCCTCGTCTCAATACTCCTTTCCAATACCCAAAAGTATCACCGTTATTGTCATACTAAATAAGATACGACGTTTGGTGCAATCAAAGTATCTTCGGGGAATATCAATAAGAGTTGATCTCACGGTCAAAGGTGTAACGACTATGTTCTCCAAATCTGGGTATGTCCATCACATCACTCTCCAGCGATATGACTCTCATTGCCGACCGGCGCCATGCCCCATGACCGGGAAACATCGATCATCAATCGCGCAACGAAACTAGTCTTAGTAGAAGCTACTAGGGACCTGGTTGTTTACGTATCACACCCGCATTAATGTTTCCGCTTAATACGGTTCTAGCATGACACAAAAACCTATTATGAACAAACGAGATATGATAAAGAATACACTTTATTAATTGCCTCTAGGGCATATCTCCTTCAGTATGTACTTTAGTTTGTCTCCTTTTGGGGATATTAGTACTACCCCTGCTCATGCCCCTTCGTTTTTCTTGGAACCATCAAAATACATTATCCATGAATTGGATATGTCTGGTGTTCCTGGTAGTTGTGACTCGATCCACTCTGTGGTGAAATCTGGCAGCACTTGAGCTTTGATAGCTTTTGGGTGATCGTATGTTATTCCGAGTGGCCCCATCTCAATGAGCTATTTTGCGACCCGCACTGTTGCGTCTGGACTGGTGAGTATGTCTCTGATTGCTGATTTGCTGATCACCATTATTGGGTGTTCCGTGAAGTAGTGCCGCAGTTTCCTTGTTGTTATGAATACTGCATAAGCTAGCTTCTGGAAGTGTGGATATCTTTGCTTTGATAGGGATAACACCTCGCTGATGTAGTAGACTGGCCTTTGCATACTCTGGGCTTTTCCTTCTTCCATGCGCTCGACTACCAGTACTGTGCTGACCACTCTGTTTGTTGCTGCCACATAAAGGTATAGCGGCTTATTTTCCTTTGGTGCTGCTAGAATGGGAGGTTTAGTGAGTGTTCGCTTGAGGTCTATGAAAACCGCTTCTGCTTCCTCTGTCCACTCAAATTTATCTGCTTTCTTCAACAGTCGATAAAGCGGTAGTGCTTTTTTGCCTAGCGTGCTGATGAACCGACTGAGGGCTACCACTCTTCCTGTCAGTTGTTGTACCTCATATAGCTTTGTAGGCCTTTGCATAGTTAGTATAGCCTGTATTTTCTCTAGATTTGCTTCAATTCCTCTTGCTGACACCAAGTATCCAAGAGCTCTCCTGCCGGGACTCCAAAGGTGCATTTCTCTGGGTTCAGCTTTATGCTATAGCTTCTGAGGTCATCGAATGTCTCCTTTATGTCTGCTAGTAGTGTGCACTCCTTTTTTTACTTGATCGCTATGTCGTCAACGTAAACTTCCACATTTTTGCCAATCTATGCTTTTAGACAGTTTTGCATCATGCCTTGGTAGGTAGCTCCTGCATTTTTGAGGCCGAAAGGCATTGTAGTGTAGCAGTATACTCCGAGTGGAGTTGTGAAGGCTGTCTTTTCTTGGTCTTCTTTCTTCATTCTTATATGATGATATCCAGAGTATGCGTCCAAAAATGACAGTCGGGCGCATCCTGCAGTAGAGTCGACAATCTGGTCGATACGAGGTAGTCGAAAATGGTCCTTTGAGTAGCATTTGTTTAGCCCTGTGAAGTCGATACACATTCTTGTCTCGGTTGTCTTCTTCTTCTCAACTATCACGGGTTGGCAACCCATTCTGATTTCTTTATCTCTCGAATAAAATTTGCTTTGAGCAACTTGTCTACATGCTTCTCGATGGCTTCTCTTTTAGGCCCTGATACACGTCGTACCGTTTGTTTGACGGGTCTGGTTCCTGGACTGAGTTGAAGAGTGTGCTCGGCGAATTCCCTGGGTATGCATGGCATGTCATCAGCTGACCATGCAAACATATCCCAATTCTCATGGAGGAATTCGACGAGCGCGCCTTCCTATGCGGGAGGCAAGCTTGTCGACACTATGACTGTTTTTGTTGAGTCCGTCGGGTGGACCTGGTGCGTCCGTGTGTCGTCTGAGGTGTTGAATGTCTTGCATGTGGCCTACTTTTTATGCTCTAGGATGTATGTTGCGTCGCTGAGAAGCGGGAGTTCTTCTAATGTTTTCTCTGCTCCGAATGTTTCAGAGATCTTGTTGAAGTCTCGGTCGCAAGCGTCTGACTTTTGAAAGTTTCTAGTGACATAAATATGCGATCTCAGTCGATCTCTTCTGAAGTGGCTGAGTTGCAGTTTGTTCGACTAAATCCTGCACACCAAGCTGATCAATAAAGAAATTATGTTCCCCAACAGTTAGATTAAAACCTGAATCGAGATTGGAGTAGATCTCCTGAGCTTCGGGTGAGAATGGCCTGATCCTTGCTGGCGATGCTGCCTTTGGCGAGTGGTCGCCTGTGATCTGGATATGAGCTGAGGTTGCTGATGTGTATCCTTTTGAAGTAGTCGGCGGATCGCCGTTTAAAATTTGGACCGAAAAATCTGTGGATCCAACACCACCTTCCCACAGACGGCGCCAATTGACGAAGGTTGTCCCCATCAATACCCATGGTTACTAGCCTAGGGTAAGAGTTATGAGGTAGAGAACGCGTGGTGTTGGTAGATTCGTCGGCTGACAAGCGGGAATTACCCAGGTTTGGGCCCTCGAGTGAGGTAAAACCCTTACTCCTGCTTGTCTGTTATTGATTGTATATATGTGGTGAGTACAAGGGTCTAGCAAGACATCGATCTTGCTAGGGTTTTGTGGTTATGGTCGGGTGTGTCCGTAATCGGCCACCCTCGTGTCCTTTATATAGGGGTACAGGTCTCGGGTCGTAACCGACTAGGACATGTATGGAAAGTATTACCGACTATGCTATCTAGAATAAGAGATCTTCGACTTGGGCTTCACTTGATAGGCTTCCTCAGCCTGTTGACAATTGGGGTTTAGTCATTACGTGCACCAGGTACCCACACGAAGGGGTACCCGTTTGGTATAACCTTGTCAGTCTCCTTCTTCGGCTTAACGAGGCGCCGGAGGAGCGAGCGCGGGGGAGATGCCGCGCGGTGATTGTGACGCCCCAAAATCGGTACTACGTAGATTTAAGCGATCCCGCCGAAATCCGCATAATAACGATTTTATGTCGCCCACCAGACATAATGTGCACGCTGAAACATGCGCATTATGTGGGTGGAATTATGATAACATTACAACAGTTCCGATACATCCACAACAGCAACAAAAGATATATATATATATATATATATATATATATATATATATATATATATATATATATATATATATATATATATATATATATATATATATATAACAACGACTCGAACAAGTCAAGATACAAAGGATACAATACAAAAATACAAATGACAGCGGAAGCAAAATAGTATCCGAATACGGATAAGATACAAATTGCACTAAGAGTCCTGAAGATAAGCATTGGCGCCATATCCCTGCCCAGACAAGCCGGAGGGATTCCCAAGCTAACGTCGTCAGACTTCAAACTAGTTAACTGCACATAAAGCACAAACCAAAAGAGGGTCAGGGCACTCCCTGGCAAGCAAAACCAACCTGCCTACTTTCTACACCATCTCCCAAAATATGGGGTAGGTGGACTTAGCGCCAGCAGCACTAGCAACCTAAAGAGACACGCTACAACTTCCGTATAATTAGAGAGGGATAAGAGAGCGCATAAGTAACCATCTACAACTAACACCAATCATAACCCATTCTCGGATTAACCCCCTCAACCAAGTATGAGGAAGCAATTCGGGAAAACTCACACGTTAAACAGTTTTAGTTACCATTTATTATGAAAGTAATTCTATATTACTAGTCAAATTAATTAACATTAATTAGGTGCAAGTTGTCTAGATCTTGTTAGCCAGCATCATCACCAAGTCGTCCATAACCGTGGACACGGCTCATCGATAAGATTATACCCTCCAGGGGTGCACTAATGTACCCATACTCGTTTGATCAACCCAATCTAGCACCAGGGCCTCTCAACATGACTCGTTCCTTCACTACAGCAAGTCCAAGTGCCACCCATATGAGTTGCTACACGCGTCAGGAGTCCGGCCGAATCTCAATTGCAGACTCATTAGTTTGTGTCCACACGCCATGCGGCTCAAACCACAGTAGGAACTATCCGCTTCGCGCGCACCACCCCTATATGACCCCCCGTATCATGTAACCTCTCATCAATCATCATCATCATGCACATGCATATGAGAAAATGGAAAACCCGAAATACTTGCGACACATGGACAAGCTGAAGATCCGTTCAAAGTCGAGGGGGGCTCCAGAGGGCCACCCACAA
The DNA here is from genome assembly GCA_026929855.1 of Poa annua. NCBI lineage: Eukaryota > Viridiplantae > Streptophyta > Magnoliopsida > Poales > Poaceae > Poa > Poa annua. The sequence continues at coordinate 109,195,033 of CM049426.1, forward strand.
GTGGTTAGTGCGCTCAAAATTGGATCCGAGGACAAAATCTCAGTTCCTAGGTCAACACTTAGCAGAACAAAGCACCTCGCAAGGCTTTCCGCCGGTGCCTTATTGTAACATCCCAACATTTTGGAATGTTTCAAAATCACTAAAATTTAGAACTTTTGTTTTTTATTAAAATAAAACATTAAATGCATAAGAAAATCAACTATAAATACTTCAAGCATTTTCAAAAGGTTGTTTCAAGTTTAACATTTTATTATCCATTGTATTTCTTAAACCTCAAAATGTAATTTGACAAATGTTTTACAAATTTCAAACCATTGCCTTATAATAAAAAGTTTCTTTATAAGTATTTGATTTCAACCACTTAGCCATAGCTAAATTAAAATAATATTTACAAATGTTCTTTTAAACTATTGAAAACATGGTCTAACTGCTAAATGGTTTTCATTCTTTTACCTGAGTTCAAAACATAGTTTTGGAAATTATAATTCTATAGTTTATATCTTTAAAACCTCATGGATTTTATAATCAATGATATAGCCAAATAGGCATTTCAATAACTGGAAATATTTCCATCATTTTGCAAAACATAAAATGATTTTCAAGAATAATTTCAACATAAGAAATGAAATAAAGATATATTGTTTCCTATTGTACTATAGAGAGTTTTCAAATGAGTCATTATAAAATAAAACTTAATGGTGCACAAAATATTTTGAATTAAAAATACATTCATTATATTCCCCTTTTCATTTCGAATAGTGGTGTTATGTTATTTAACGTTGAACTAAAGCCAAAAATGATTTAATGTTGGAAAATGAGTTTAAATAACTTAATTTTAAACCTATATAAGTGTTGTATTTTTATAAATTTTATTTAGTCAAAAACAAAAAAAATTAAGCCATATTTTCAAATTTGACATTAAGTGTCAAATTTGTATATAATCAATATTTTAAAATTTTGATTTTTGAAAAGTGTTCAAAACATGCCTATAACTGGTTTAACACAAAGATATTGTTTTTACAAATTTTTAGAAATTTATTTAACTTGATTTGGAGTCTTAAATCAAAAGTTATGAAAGAAATAAGAAAAATGAGAAAAAGAAAAAGAAAAAAAATGCTGACGTCATCATCGTCTTCATCCTCAGGAAACCAGCAACGCACGCGCAGTCAACTCGAAAACGTCCGAAATGGCTCTCTTGATTCTCGGTGATTTAGAGCACCAAATGACGCACCGTTTCTTTCTAATTAAATCCCATGATCTCCTCTTTCATTCCCCAATAAAAGCCCCATCCGAAACGTCCTAAAATGCTCCAATTTCGTCCGCCATTAGACATGGCCGTTTTTGGTCGAAATTAATCTCCGATTGTTTGCGGGCAAATTACTGCACCAAATCAAGCACGGTTGGTCCTATAGATAGCCCTCGACCTCCTCCTCCATTCCCCCCCAAAAGCCCTCTCCAATACGCCCCAAGGTCGACGAATTCTTCGCCGGAGTTTTCGCTCGACCGCACCGTATTTCTTTGATTCCGGCGAGCAGAGTGATTCCCCGGCTTGGTCCTTCGTCTTTCCCACGTACGTGCGCTCCTTTAAACACCCTCCTTGCTTCATTTCCACAACCAAATCGTGGAGGCCGAGCTCGACCCGAAGGTCATCGTCACCGTCACGCAGATCTGGGAAGCGCCGCTCAACTCCGACACCGTCTTCCTCTCCGCCGTGTCTAGCCGCGCATCGCCGTTGTCTCCCTCGCGTCCAGGAGCTTCCGAAACATCGTCACCGTCCACACCCGTCGCCGACGACCACAGCACCGCCGACCGTCTGCGTCCGCCCGCGATCGCTCGGCCGATCCACCGCCGTCGTCATCTTCTCACGCCCGGTGAGCTGCTATTGTGCTTTCTTCTTTGTTGTTACATACATATCACTTGATGAAGGGTAGCAACCATTTGAAAAAAATGCCATAGGTCACCTATTCAATATTTTCGTTTTTCTGCCTAGATATAACTTTCAAAATTCTTATTAAGTCAATCGTAACTCTGTTTTTGATGTTTTTGTAGTCTATGGAATCGTATGAACGTGTAGAAAATAGTGGTATAATAAAAACTTGTATTTTAGTCGTGCACTAACTTGATATTTACAGAAACATGTAAAACATTATTTTAATTATAGTTTTAATTCTGTAAGGTCAAAATTTGTAAATAAAATTTCTTTGAAAAGCCCATGACCTGTAGATTGTGTTAGTTTTGTTGTTTTCCAACCTTGAAAATTTTAGATTTATTCAAATTCAAAATATGATGTTTGAGTAAATTTGACATAACTTTTGATATAAACATTATTTTGAGTAAATCCAATTGCTATAAATTTATTTAAATCCCCTCCGTCTATCAACACTATTTATAAAATTTGGTTATAAAAATTTAATCATAGAAAACTTTAATCTTGTATTAACCCTTTAATTATATATTGCTATAATAGAAATTAATTAAAATGCATTTATAACTTCATGCATATGACAAAAGTTGTTATGATGCTTTCTTGTGATTAAAAATTGCATTCCATACATAGCATTTATTGTATAGTTATACTCATAGGAAAACTTATCTCTTATTCTTCTCTAAAGTTAGGATTATTTTCGACATAGTGGTTTTGAAAAAGTTGCACTTAGACACTTAGGATTTTCAACATGGAGCTAGAAGGCCAATGAAGAACTTAGCCAAAACAAGACTTCCGAAGTATCTTCAATGAGTAGAAGCACTTAGAAGAAAATCAAGAAGAAGTTCATGAAGACTAACCAGCAAATATTTTCTAAGTCTTGCTTCCTCTCTCTTTCTTTTCTCCCTTCTTCTATGAGACTTCGTGAAGACTAAGTTATATCCAAGACCAGCCTCGGTGATACAAGAATCATCAAGTCTGAAGATTGATCAAGTCTACCAAAAATTCAATCAAGACATCACCAAGGAGAAAGTTACAAGTCTGGAGATGAAGCCTGGAAGACAAACTACAACTTTCTTTCTATATTTTCCCTCTTTCCTAATCTTGTCTTTCACTTTAGACTTAAACAATTTTTGATCATGTTATTACCATCTTTGAAGTTTGTTGGATCCTAGCGGCATAGTGAGATGAAGCGGCCTGGAGACTAACCTTACATGTCCACGTGCATGAGACCTGTTCCACAATTTAAGTGGCTGGCCGGATGTCTGTCTCTCTCACTATAGTGAATATCCAATTTCCAAGGAGTTGATCACCTTGAAGAATAGACTAAGTATTTTTGCACATCATGACTAAGCCATTAGAGTGCTTATTCAATATGAATTATAACAAAGTTATTTTATCCAACTTATGACCTTAGTCCTTAGTCTTTTTTGACCAACCTAATTGCCTTGCATTAACTTAAAAGATTTTCATGGCATGACATGCATTTCTAGTCCTTAGAAATATTTTGCATATTATGCATAAACATATTTTCCTTAAAAGTTTATGAAACTTTTTTGTTCATTAGGTATGTGTTTGTATGCATTGTGTGGTTGTGTTATATGTTGATTGTTGTATTGTTGCTTGTCTATATTGATAGACTGAACGGAGAGTCCCGAGTAACGTTGAAAAGAGTTTGTGAGCAAAGATATTATCCAAAGGCAAGTGGCACACCTCATAAACTTCCTATTATTTTCTATATGCATTACTTAGTGTATTTTTATATAATCATGTGTAGGATAGTATTGCTATGCTAAACCTGTGTAGAATTCCCTTACTCCTGTGTCTAGGTTCCTATATCATACTCAGCAAAAATATTGATGCTATGCAATTGATGAAAAGTTTTACAAAATGTTAAGTGACTACTCAGGACTGTGCTCATGGTTGTCGTCGCCTAGGATGAATTTCTATTCTACTTAGGGCCGTGAGCATGGTGGTTTTCACCTGAGAGTACACATCACTAAGTTAATGAATCACCTGGGTGGATTGGTTGAATGGTTTATGTTGAGTGGCTACTCAGGGCTGTGCTTGTGGTTGTCTTCGCCTAAGATAGTTTCTACTATACTTGGGGCCATGAGCATGGTCGTTTTCACCTGAGAGTGCACTTGTGGATGGCCACCCAGGGAACAGAGGAATCTGAAGAACTCCGAGTGACGATTGCTTCCAGTGCAGCCATTGCCAATGGGCTCTGGCCCTATCAACTAAGTTGCGTGGACTCGCCCCGGCTTGACAAGCAGATGTAGATGGTGTTAGGTGGAACGGGTCAAACTAGAGTGGGAGGGAAAATGCTTCTGAAAGATCTCGTCTCATTCTTCTCCTTTTCCTTATCACTATAAGTGTATAAAGGATAGTTTGGGTTGAATGGGTACAATGGTGAACGTGCACAACCTCTGCAGAGTGTAAAACTAAGTACTTAGCCGTGTCCTCGGTACGGACAATTTGAGCAGCTGATCACGGACGTGAACGGAGGATTCCACCATTCCAATTTCAAAAATATAAAACCTAATGGGTGAACAAGGGTAGAATGAGACAGTGGTTTTCATGCCACGAATGTCTCTTATAGAAGAAAAGTGTTTTCCAAAGAGCTAGGAAAAATTGGCTTTATGCAAAATAGCCTTGAACTCCACCAGCCAAATAAGCATATAGGTTATTAGAGTTATTCCTCTAAGTGTCCACCATAGTGTCACTTGCCAGACTCCACTTTTAATGGAATCCGACCCACGTTGTTGCAATATTTTTCTTATTGCAGATTGATCAGATGACGAGTGAGGTTTCGTTTAAAGGTTTCGAGTCTGCAACCAACATGTTTTCGCCTGTGGCAACATGATGTTGATGGAGACTCACTGCTATTGTATTTCCGTTGTTTACTTTTTCAAAGCTAGCTTTATGCTATGCAACTTGTATTGAATATTTTGTAAGTCTGGATCATCGATGTAATAAAATTGATACTTTTTTGTGATATTACATTGTAAACTGTGTGTGCAAACGAATCGATCCAGGTATTTGCACTATACACAGGTATCTGCCTTCTAAGTGCAGGTACGCTACACTTATCTTTTAATTATAATACCCCAACAGAAGATAGCATTTTATTAGAGTAGAACAATCTATCGAGCATGTGAAATATAAGACAGACATACGACTCGCACAACCAAGTCTAAGTATGCGCTACGACTCGCAAGGCCAACAGGTAAACATGCAACGGTAATAGGATGTGGGGATAAATCTATATGGGTTGCAGGATAAACATGTGATGGGATCGCGATGAAGAATCGAATACTAGGGTAGCAGAGATCAACGGCAGTAATGAAAGACAATGTATATGTAAACAAACAAACTTTGCTTGCCTGGAATCCCGCATGGAAGCAGATCTTGTCGTTGCTCACACATCTCAACGTCTTATCCGCGAAGAAGCAACAAACACTAGAAAGCGTAAAAGATGCATTTTACAACTACAGCAAAAGATCCAGCATGATCATATGAGAAAGATGCATGACATGGCAAGATGCAAAACAAATGCAATTAATCCAAATTAAGCGGGAAACCAACCCCGACAATTAATATTTAGGTGCAAGTTATTTATCTACTCCAGAATATTAAATGTTCGTTAACATGGTAACACATGGCATGTGTGCTCTAATTAAATTAAATGGAATAGGGCAATAATTAAATATTTGCCCAACACATTCCATATTTAATTATTTAGGTGTAACAAATAAATTACACTAAGCAATTAAAATAAAAGATGCAAAATGGCATAATAATATTCATTGCATTTTTCTAGATAAATGAACATATAAAGATTATTTAATTTGGAGTTATGGATTAAAGTTATTGCATTTTAAGTGTTAGGGATGTTTCTGTAAAAGGCAGGGACCTATCTATGATGGAAAAGTGTTTATGGGGGTTTAAACACTAAACCTGAGAAGACAGGGGGCTCGGGGTAATTCTGCAGCGTAGAAATCCTCTCTGACTTTTGTCACCGCGCGCAAACATAGCCAGAGAGGCTGACGCGCGGGACCCAACGCTAACTGGGCGCTGCGGGCACCCACTATCGCTGACAGGTGGGGCCGCCCTGTCAGTGAGCGCGAGAAATAAAAAGGGGCCTTTTCCAACCAACGCGCTCGATAGGATTCGACCTCGCGACGCGGGGGAAGTAGAGCGTGCGTCTGCGCTAGCCACTAGGGTCGGTGTGTGCTTGTGTTCGCTAACATGAAAGACTGAATATAATCTGTAGAGTCACGGATAACCGAAACTGAAACAAAGTTTCAGACTTGCAGTGCAGAACGACGAGGACGAACGGGAACGGAGGCCAGCGACCACCACAACCTGACGACGCCCGTTTCAAGCAAGGGGACGTGCGGGGGTGCAGCGGGGTGTGTGTGTTTGTGCAGGGGCGAGCGTGGAGGGTGCAGCGCAAGGGGGCAAGGCTGAGCGCATACAGGAGCTCGACCTCCGTTCGGCCATGGCGGAGACCGAGAAGGACGAGTACCGATTCGAGAAACCCGACAGCAAAATGAGTGGGGGAGAGGGGGGGATCGGAAGAAGAGCTCACGGGGAGGGGGCTCGGCGTGGTTGTACGACTCTGAGACCGCGAATTCCGCCGGAGCCACTCCGCCGGCGTCGGGAAGACGTGGACGAGGGCGACGGCAGCAGTGGCTCCCGGTCCAATTACTCGCTGGCAGAGGAAGATGACGACACGACGCTGCTTCTGGGTCTCTTCCTGGCCTTTCGACGGTGGCGGTGTGGCGGCGCAACGTGGAGGCTCCGGTGGGTTTCTAATGGTGGGGGATCGGAGGAGGAAGAAGGATGGGGAAGAGAGAGTGGCGGCGCATTGGGGAGAAGAGGAGGGCTCTAGGGTTCCGGAGGGGCAGTCGGCTGGCTAAAAGGGAGAGGGAAAAGGTGGGAGTAGGGGCACATGGTGGGGGCACCATGGCACGCTCCTCTCGTGCTCTCTGTACGGAGAAGAAAGATGAGGGAGAGGTGGGCTGGGCCAAAAGAAAAAAAGAGTTGGGCCAGAGTGGGGGGTTTCGGCCCAGGTAAGTATTTTTCCTCTGTTTTTATTTTATTTTGTTTTATTCTTTTTATGTTTTGTGTTTTAAAACAAAATGGAAAAGAAAAGGAGAGATAAAACTTTTAGCCAATTTTAATAGTTTCAAAAAATAGACAATTTGATAAACTAGTTTGAATATTTGCAAAAGATTTGAAATATCACATTCAACAAGATTTGAAATGCATTTGAATTCAAATTGTGTGATTTAAATTTAAATGCAACAATTTAAATAAATGAGGTGACAATTGCATGATGACATGATGATGCAAAAAGAAAATAACAAAATCTAATTTGGGAAAATCCCGGGGCGTTCCAGTGATGCACACGGTGGGTGTGTTGTTGGGAGACCCCAAGAGGAAGGTGTGAAGTAGTGTAGCAGCAAGTTTCCCTCGGTATGAAACCAAGGTTATCGAACTAGTAGGAGATGAAGGATTCCCTTGAGGTGTCAAGGCGCCAGAAAAATGCTGGTGCTAAGTTGACGTGGAGCCTGCACACAAACAATTAAGATACTTTGCCCCAACTCAATCTCATCGGCTTGCTGTAACAAAGGATTAAACGTATGTGTAGAAAAAGAAGTGATGTTTGCAGAAAGTAACAAGTTTGAAGTTATGGTTTTATCAGATTAATGAGAAGGATCGGGGTCCACAGTTCACTAGTGGTGTCTCTCCATAAATAATAATAACATTCATCCATGCGTGGTAAACAAATTACAGCTAGACAATTGATAGAATAATGATGAGAAACCCAATGCATATACTAATGATATAGTGTCTAGTGTGAGATTCATTCAGGCATTACAACAATATACATAGACCGTTCCAACCGCATCTATGACTAATAATTCACCTTCCGGTTAGTGTCCGCACCCCTTTCAGTATTAAGTTGCATGCAACAGATTATCGCCTTAAGCACTACGTGTAAAGTAAGTAAGTAACATCATTCTTAGACAAAGTACTACTGTTTTATCCCTAGTAGCAACATCACATCTACAACCTTAGAGATTTCTGTCACTGCCCCAGATTAAATAGAGACATGAACCTACTATCGAGCATAAATAACCCCCTCTTGGAGTTACGAGCATCTACTTGGCCAGAGCATACACAAGTAACGGAGAGCATGCAAGATCATTAAATATCACACACATGATATATTATGAAGCAATAACTTTAGTACTCAATATTCATCGGATCCCAGCGAACACAACATGGAGAATTACATAAAGATGATCTTGATCATGATAGGCAGCCCACAAGATCTAAACATGATAGCACAAGAGGAGAAGACAACCATCTAGCTACTTCTATGGACCTGTAGTCCAAGGTAGACTACTCACGCATCAGTCTGGAGGCGGTCATGGCGACATAGAGGCCTCCGTGGATGATTCCCCCTCCCGGCAGGGTGCCGGGGAGCAGTTCAGATCTCTCCCGAAGTGATGACGGCGACGGAGCCGGCTCGGGACCCGTGGAGGAAAAAGTGATTAACCGTCTAGAGTTTTTAGGTCAGAGGGGTTTATATGGGCGAAAAACCTAGGTCGGTGGGCGACCAAGGGCGCCACACCCCCTCCCGACACGGTAGGTTCCTGAGCCGCGCCATCAGGCGATGTGGGCCCCTCGGGGCCGTCTTCGTCTCGTCTTCGGTTCTTCTGGTCGCAAATATTCCAAAAATAAATACTGGTTGGCTCGTTTCTAATTTGACGGTTATTTCCTTAAGAGCTTTTCTGAAACCAAAAACAGTAGAAAATACAGAATTGACACTGTGGCATATTATTAATAGGTTAGTCCCAAAAAATGCATAAACCTATATAAAATGCATATAAAACATGTAATAATATGATATAACATAGCATGGAACACAAGAAATTATCGATAAGTTGGAGACGTATCACGCAGCGCTGGGAGGAGGCGCGCGGCTCGCCGATGCGCAGGACGCCGCTGCGCATGGGAGTAGGGCGCCCGGAGTTGAGAAGGGGAGGCGTGAGGGACACCGAGCGCGTTCCTGAAGGCGCTGACCGCGCTGCGCCGGAGGAAGAGGAGGTGGCCATGGCGTCCATCCGGTGCGGCGTCCATGCCCGCGGCGACATCGTCAGCCGGGGCTCGTTGCCGGCATAGATGTGGTCGAGCACCCACTGGAGAGTGCGGTGCTCGCCGCCCCACCACCGTTTGCGCCCGGTGGAGTTGCAGCGGCCCTCCACGGGGCCGTTGTTGCCGCGTTTGGCGACGTCCTCGTCGTGGCGGCGCTGGAAGTACGCCGTACAGAAGGCATCGTTGCCTTCTACCCTTCAGCGCCTTTTCGCATCCTGCTCCGGCGTCAGGCCGGCGCGGACCTCCGCAATCGCCCACCTGAACTGCTCACCGGCAGGGACGGGGGGCACGGGGACGCATCCCGCGTTGAGCTGCCACACCCCCTGGCCGGCGGAGGCGCCGGGGACGCGCATGTCTGGCGGGCACAAGTACCCTGCCTGGTGCAGGGCCCAGGCCTCGTCCTTGTGGAGGTGGCGGCGGACCCAGCCGTTCGCGGCGGCAGCAGCGTCGGCGTCGTAAGCCATATCATCGGTGGCGGGTGGGAGAGAAGGGAGTGGGGGCAGAGGCGACGACAGAGAGGAGGTGGGGAGAGACGGCGAGGTCTCGGGGGGCTTTATAGCACGGTGGCCAGGCAAAGGGGAGGTGCCATGCCATTACTCCGACAGCGCGCCGTGTGACCCTTCGTATTGGACGTCGCAGCCCCGCCGCGCCACGCCATTATTTCAGGCAGCCTTTTGACTGGCTGCCCGCCCGCCACGCCTTAACTCCGGCAGCCTTTGACTGACGCGGGAGCCGAGGAGATGAGCACGCGGCCTCACGAGCAGTTTTTGTTCCCGTCATTATCTGCCACGTCGCTGACAGCGCTGGCCGGCGTCGCGTTTCGTGCCATTTGACCCCCTCCCCCCAAGCCGAACCCAGTGCGCTGGGTTTCGCTTGGGTACACCGGCGCGAAATAACGTCGAAACGACGCTAACTGGGATTCGGGGGGGTGGGGGGTGGGGGAGGGGGGCGACTAGTACGAAAATGGCGCTTTTGACTTGGGCGGGCGCTAAAAGGATCTCCTGGGGGGCGACTGGCCCTTAGGTACTTGCAAATTTCTGTATCAGCAATATAGGTGGCCAAATGGGTCGTGCTAAACGGGCCGGCCCGAGGCACGGCCATTTTGGCCCGGCACGAGGACGGCCCGGCACGCCACGGGCCCGTGCTCAACTTCAGGTTGAAGCACGCGGGCAGACCCGACACGGAACGATTAATTTTTTTTATTTTAGGATTTTTAGTTTTAATTTGCCCCTTTCCCTATTTATAATTTTTGTTATTTTTTTATTTATTTTTGTTAATTTTTTAATTTTTTTTAATTTTTTTTAATTTTTTCTGGTGTGCTGTCTCGTGGGCCAACCGTGCCGTGCCGGGCCAACGGCCGCCCGCGTACCGGCGTGCTCATGCCCCGAGGCCGATCGCAGCACGTGGGCTGGCCCGACACGGCACGACTGCAGGCCGTGCCAAGGCCGGCACCCGACGTGCCGTGCCGGGTGGCCCGTTTGGCCAGCTATCAACATGAAATTATACTCTCGTAAGCCAAACTGGCTTTGCCCTCTGTGGCGATTTGCCGGCGATTGACTTGATGCCTTTCTTCTTCCCGCGATTCCTTCTCGATCTATCCTCGTTCCTCTCATCCTCACATGATTCAGCTCCGTCCTGGTCCATTCTGCCCTTTCCTCTGATCCCTGCGCTCCGTTGGTGCATAGCTAGCCTCTGCTGCTCCTAAAGCAGAGTGCTCTGTCCTGTTGTTCGGATAGGGTTCGTGCGCTCTGGCGATTTAGGATCCCATTGTCCTCGACAAGATCCGGTGCAGGCGATCCCCACCCTTGCCCCATTCTCCTCTCGTATTCTTCGTCTTCTCCGTTGTGCCTACCCTCTCGGTGGTGGTTCATGATGGCGTTGGACGGCAGAATTCCGGAAGAGGTCCGCTCCCGCGACACTGCATCGACCGGGAAACTGGCGATCCGCCTTGAGGATCTGCCTCATAACACTACTTCGTCTTCACGACCCCCTACTGATGCCTCTGGTGATGGGGTTGCTGAGATGATGGGTCGTCTGAAACTCACTTCCCAGGAGGCGGAGGCTTTCATTTTTGAAGATGAGGATGTTGCTGATTTGGGGTGCCCTGAATGGGTGTTGGTAGGGAAGGTGCTGGCCTTAAATAATCTCCACATATCTACAATCTTATCGGCGTTGCGTGCTGCCTCGGGAAATCCCAAAGATCTAGAACTGCGTCCGATGGGTGCCAATATGTTCCTAGCGGAATTTGCTCATCAAGCTGACAAGACCCGCATCCAGAACGGATCAACCATGGATAGTTGATAATCATGCTGTTATTCTTTCTGAATTTAATCCTTTGATACGATCTTCAGATTACTTGTTTGAGCGTCTATCAGTCTGGGCACAGATTATGCATTTACCCTTTGGCCTCATGAACGAGCACCGTGGTAAGGGTTTTGCTAGCAGGCTTGGCAGTGTGGAGAAGATGGATGTGGATGCCAATGGACGTGCGTGGGGTGAGTATGTTCGGGTCAGTGTGAATATCACCGAACCCCTGCTGCGCTGTCTCTCGGTATACTCTCAAAGTAGGAAGATGACAGATTACTATGTTGTGAAGTATGAAAACCTTCCCATACTCTGTTACTCATGTGGGTTGATTGGACACTCATGTTTGAGTTGCCTGACACCTGCAGAGTGAGATGAAGATGGTTTGCTGCCCTATCATGGGTCGCGGATGTGTATTCCAGATGAGAGGAGAAAGAAACAGTCCGGAGCGAGATCGAGTCATGGCTCTTCTAATGGACAGAGTGCATGGCCTGGAGGTGGGCAAACTGGTCCGACCAGGCAGCTGCGGGATGCGCATGCACGGGACAATTATGTCAAGGATAAAACAGCGGAGGTCACTTCTCCAATTAAAACCAAGAAATCCAAGGCAAGGTTTGCTCAGTCAATACCCAATAAATCTTCAGTTATGGCTTATGAGACTCCTCGCATGAGTGGCCAGAAGCGTAAAGTTTATCGTGTGAAGAACATGGCCAGTCAGATTGAGGAGAACCTCGTACATGTCCCTGTTACCGAGTCACCATGTGTGGACCCTATGGCATTGGCCCTTGTTGTGTCGGCCACGCAGGAGAAGGAAGCTGTATCAGTGGTGGTTTAAAACAAGAAACAGAAGAAGGAGCCCTTGCGGCATCACCAGGATCGGCGGATCAGGCGGAGACTGCGTTGTAGTCCCGCCGGACGCAATGAGTATTTTAGCTTAAACTGTCAGGGACTTGGGTCGGACTCGGTAGTTGGAGAGCTCCGCTGGCTTGTGCGGACATATAGACCCTCCTTCCTCTTCCTATCTGAGACGAAGATGAAGGATACAAAAGCGCAAAACTTTATGTGATCATTTGGATATTCTTGTAGTTTTGCTGTCAGTTCCGCGGGCCAAAGTGGAGGTCTCACTCTTTTCTGGTTACATGATTTCACGGTGACTCTCAAAGTCTTCAACTCCCATTGTATTGATGTGATGATCTCCTCCGAGAGAATGTCCCCGTGGCGTGCAACCTTTGTCCATGGGGAACCATGCAGAGATTTTAGGCATGAGTTCTGGGCCCTTCTTTGTTGTCTTCGATCAAAGTGGGATGGCCCGTGGATCTGTTGTGGTGACTTCAATGAGGCTCTTGTTCAAGATGAGCATATGGGATCAACCCCTCGATCAGAAAATCAGATGTCCTTATTCAGAGATTGTCTGGATGACTGTGGTTTAGCTGATCTTGGTTTCTCAGGACCAAAGTACACGCGGAATAACCGTCAACAAGGTGTTGCTCATGTTAAAGTTCGTCTGGATCAAGCGGTAGCTAATGGTGCCTTCAACAACTTATTTGTTGAATGCTCTGTGGAGAATGTTATCACTACTGCTACAGATCATTTAGCTATTTTCATCAATCTGGCTGCTGGTACAACTGAGAAAGCTGGCCCAGTCCATCAGGCCTTTCGGAAGCAGCATGGTTGCGGGCCGAGGACTATAGGGAGGTGTTGGAGAAATGTTGGTCTGAGAGTGGTGGTGATGGCCCCCGTCCCTGCAGCATACCTGGACCACTCTCCACGGAGTGGCCAAATCGCTCAAGAAGTGGAGCCGTGATTCGTTCGGCTGTGTCCGGAAGAAAATTCAAAAGGCCGAACGAAAATTGAAATCCTTGCGTATGGATGATCTTCCGAATAGTCTGCTGGAAATTTGCAAGGTTGAGAAAGAGCTTTGTGAACTTTTTGAGAGAGAGGAGATCATGGCTCGCCAAAGGTCCCGGGTGGAGTGGCTCCGCGAGGTTGAGCGTAACACTGCCTTCTTCCATTCTAAAGCTCCGGCTAGAAAGAAAACAAATAAAGTTAAATCTCTGGTTCGGGAGGATGGCTCAAGATGTGAAAATATGGACAAAATTAAAGGTATGATTCAGGAGTTTTATGGTGCTTTATTCTCCTCTGAACCTTCTTTCTCTGTGGATTCTATTCTAGACTGCATTCCGGCTAAGGTTACGTCCGAGATGAATGCGGAGTTGGCCCAAGACTATTCTAATGAGGATATTAAGTGTGCTTTATTTCATATGGTTCTGACCAAGGCGCCAGGGCCAGATGGTTTTCCTGCTCTCTTCTATCAGACCCACTGGAATTTCTTTGAGGAGGAAATTTGTCAAGCTGTTAGAAGTTTTTTAAATGGTGGCACAATCCCGGAAGGTTTTTGTGATTCTATCATCGTTTTGATTCCTAAGATTAATAACCCAGTCCATCTCAAGAATTTTAGACCTATCAGCTTGTGCAATGTCTTATACAAGATTGCTTCGAAGGTTCTAGCAAACCGTTTGAAGCTTATTTTGCACGAGATTGTTTCTGAGAATCAAAGTGCATTTGTTCCTGGCCGTCTTATTACTGACAATGTACTTGTTGCCTATGAATGCCTACACACCATCAGACAACAACGTATAAAACAACCTTTCTTTGCTCTCAAGCTTGATTTGATGAAGGCATATGCCCGAGTTGAATGGGACTATCTGTCAGAGTCAGCAGTGGATCAGGACAGTGATGAGATGTGTAACCAATGTATGATATGCTGTTCGTATCAATGGTGACCTGACTGATCCAGTGGTTCCAACCCGTGGTATTCGTCAAGGTGACCCAATTAGTCCCTATCTTTTCCTTTTGCGTACGGAAGGATTATCCTGTATCCTGCAATGCAACGAAAGGAGGCCCAAGGTATGCTACAAGGTCTACGTAATGGTCGACTTGGCCCTCCTATTTCTCATTTACTGTTTAAAGATGACAGTATTTTCTTTGCCCAAAGCGATGGGAGAAGTGTGAGTGCTCTGAAGCTGGCTCTAGACAGCTTTTGTCAAGGTTCAGGTCAAAAAGTGAATCTTGATAAATCGTCTATTTTCTTTGGGCATCATTGTCCAGAGTTGGTCAAGCAGGAGGTTATGAACAACCTAGATCACAATGAGGCATTATCTGGGCATGCCAACAGAGGTGGGGCGGTCTGCGCCCCGCACTTCTTGCATGATCGTATGTGGCAGCGCATGAGTGGTATCTCGGGAAGACCTTTGTCTCGAGCAGGGAAAGAAACTTGGCATGAAGCCGTTATTCAGGCAATTCCCACCTACGTCATGAGTTGCTTTATGTTGCCGGCATCCACATGTGATGATATGAGGAGATCTCTTGCGAATCAATGGTGGGGAGTGGAGAATGGCAAGAAGAAGATCCATTGTCGTTCTTGGAAGTGACTCTCTACCCCTAAAGATTTAGGGGGGATGGGTTTCCACGACCTAAAGTTATTCAACCAGGCTATGTTGGGTCGACAATGTTGGAGATTATTGACTGAACCCAACTCCCTTTATGCACGCGTGCTCAAGGCTCGTTACTATCCCGATTGTGATTTCTTGGAGGCGCCAAGTCCAAGATCAGCTTCATACAGTTGGAGAAGTATTCTTTTTGGTAAAAAGCTCTTGAAGGACGGCATCATATGGGGTATAGGAGATGGAAAGAGAACTAAAATATTGACAGACAACTAGATACCGGGATGCCCTCCTTATATGATTCGTATCTGCGAGGGTGTTAATATCTCGGCTGATCAGATGGTTGATTCCTTTTTACTGTTAATTCGTGAAGCTGGGACCATGATATTGTGCATGCTTTCTTTCAGGAGGGAACGGCACGACAGATTTTGCTGGTTCCTATTAGTCGACATGGTGGCGAATATTTCATCTCTAGGCCACATACACGTTTTGGAGTCTACTCGGCACGCTCAGCCTACAACTTGGCTCGCTCGGCTAAGGTAGGCAACTTGGGTTCCTCCTCAGACCTGCAGGGCGAGGCGAAAATTTGGAGGAAGCTTTGGGCGTCTAAGGTGCCAGGTAAGATGAAGATCACAATGTGGCGCTTCACACATGATTGTTTGCCGAGTGGAATCCAACTTCACCGACGTGGAGTACCAGAAGCTGGGGCATGTATATTCTGTGGTCAAGAGGAGTCAGTTGCACATGCACTCCTTTCTTGCACTTATGCGCGAGAGGTGTGGCAAGATGTGAAGTCTGAATTTCCAGTTCAACTTCATAGACGAGCCCTCATCTCTCCCCGGGCGTGGGTTTCAGATTTCCTTTCTCGATGCTCAGATTTGGAAGCCACGACGGTGATGACAACTTTCTGGCACATATGGGATGCACGCAACAAAGTCCGGGAAGGCGACCCGTTGATGCACCCTAGTTCTATCGCCACAAAGGTAAAGACTTACATTTCTATGATTGTGCAACATCTCTTTAAACCTGTTGTCAGCCACAGGCGTGAGTCTACGACGATCTACAAGTGGTCTCCGCCGCCGGCAAACAAGGTTTTGGTTAAACTCAGATGCTGCGATTTTCTCTTCATCAAACAACATGGGTTTTGTGACTGGTATCCGAGATCACAATGGCTCATGCCTTGCTGCATGCGGCGAGCATGTTGAAGGGATAACTTCTCCAGAGTTGGCTGAAGCTCTGTCTTTGAGGCAAGCTGTCTCCTTTGCTGTCGAGGAGGGTTTCAGTCATATGATTGTGGCTTCAGACTGCCTTTCTGTTATCCAAAGGGTGCTCAGCTTGAAGGTTGATCGTTCGGCTTTGGGGGCTGTCACAGAGGATATCAAACACCTGTCTCGCTTGGTCTCAGATTGCTCTTTTATTCATGTTTACCTGGGAGCTAATGTTTCTGCTCATTTTCTGTCTAGATCGTGTGAGTTTTCTAGTGTGATTTATTCATGTTTACCTGGGAGCTAATGTTTCTGCTCATTTTCTGTCTAGATCGTGTGAGTTTTCTAGTGTGATGTCACGTGGTGTTGCTCTGGATTGCATTCGGATGCACATTTGTAATGACATTATGGTTATGTGATCAATTAAGTACACGTTTTACCTTAAAAAAAAGAAACCCTCCGCTTAACGCTGTACCAAATGATCACGCACCCATCCACATCAAAAGCCGTGGAGATTTAGGGCCAGTTAAGTGTTATAGACGAAGGTCGATAAGATGAACAAGAAAATAATACACAGCCACACAGGGATATAAGAATTTTAACGTGGAAAAGGTCTTCAAATAAGAAGGTAAAGATAACTACGGTCGTGGAAATCTTCACCATGACTGGGGAGATTAAAAAGTCAGGAATTTACGGTAATAATATATCAAGAGGTAAATAAATCAGATTTCACGTAGATCGTTACTGATATGTACCGTGTGCTTAGCCTCTTATCTTCATAGTTTTCATGGACACCTTGCAGTGGACAAGAACTTTGACTCTCGGTGAAAAGGAATTCATGATAATAAGATATCTCAGCGTCCATGTGAAGCTGGATGTACCAAGACTTTTGAAGATGTAAACATTACTAGCAAAATACCCGTGCGTTGTTAAAATAAATCAATCATTTTTCTTATATTTTGAAGTAAACTTTCATTTTGCTTTTATAATTTGACTTTCTTTCAGATTTCCCATTATACAGTAATCCTAACAAAGACTACATGCTATATATTTAGCATGACAAAATAAAGAAATTAGTACATTGACACCGTTGAAAATATCATCATGTAAAAATTAAGTGGAAGATGTAGTACTCAATGATTGCAGCTGGGAATTTTTTTCAATAAAGTTTATTTTTCTCTGTTGGCTAGTCCTTGTGCTCCCAACCATTCCTATAGGAGTAATTTTTTTCAAGATTATTCATGAAATGAAGCATGTAAAGAAATTGGGACCAGTAGACAATGCATTTTTACATTGTTGTACATTGCACACTGCATTAAATAGAATGAGGGCTATGAACATTCACACTATGTAGGGAGAATGACTCCCGAGTCATCAGCCATATACTAATAGAAGGAAAACTATTATTTCCAATCCAAGAAATAACCTAAAAACTATTTTAACACCTGAACCTTACTGGAGTCAAATGCAATAGATCGAGCTAACTCTCAGCTCTAGTGACATTCAGGAAATCATCGAGTCTGATGTGCTACAGAAGTACAATTGTATTGACCATATCCGACATCATCACAACCTACAGCAAACAGGTAAGGTAGCAGCAACAGTTAGTGTCCTGAGGTTTTGCTCGGCACCTACCATGTCACACAATAACAATGTAAGAATATTTTTAAAAAGGACTTACTGAAACTATACACATCTAGCATCTAAATTGTTCTTAGTGATAGCATTCGGGAGTCTATTGCCATATCCTTCAGCTCAGACTCATGGTGTCAAGTTCCATCATCCAGCTTTTGAACCCAATTAGTAAAATCTTTCACTGTTCTGACCCTAGAGAACCTGACACCGTTCATGTAACTTGATGACACAAGATAAAATTCATGGTACGACCAGTTTTGCCAATATGTTACCCTGTGGTCGTCCAACAGTTTGAGCAGCGGGAGCAAATTGAATGCTCAAAGCACTGAAAGAAATTTTGCAGGTTCAGAGAATAATCTACCTCGCTAGCTGGCAACGCCGGCGGAGGCAGAGGCGCTACTGCCTACTGCCCCGCTTGATCCCACGCCAAGACCTTCATCGATCCGCATGCTTGCCCTATGCATCCCAATACTACAAGTCGTAACTTTGCTCCATTATGCATATGCTCAAATACAATTCTTGGTTCAGTACAGACGGCATGAGCAGAGGCCGGGAACGTTGGAAAATGGTACCTTGTTGCGGCGGCTTCAGTCCTCGTGGTGGCGGCCGGGAAATGACGGCGGCGGCAGTTCAAACCTTCCCGACTCGTGCGCCCGGCGAGATGGTCTATGCGACTCGCCCCATGGGGGTGGAGGAGCCGCTCTGGGAATTGGAGCTCAGGTTGGAGGTTCCTTGGCGGCGCATGAGCTTGAGCTTCTGGAAGAGTGGAGAGCGGCTGATGAGCAGCTCTAACTCCTCCACGGTGAGCTTCCGCCCGTTGCCGACGTCGCGGAGGCCGGACTCCTCCTCTTGCGCCACGAACTGGGTGTCCTAGTCGGGCCCTCCTCCCCAATCGCGGCCCTGGGACCTGGAGCTACTCCGCTGAGATAACGCTGGAGCGCAAGCGCGACATCGAGGCGGGAGGGGGAGAGGAGCGAGGAGAGAAGTCCGGGCAGGATGGCGTCGGGGGACGTGGAGGAGAGTGCCAAGGGGAGGAGCGCGTCGAGGAGCGGAGGGGAGTGCGTGGCGAGCGCATGGAGCAGGACGGGGAAGGTGGCGGCGAGGAGCGGGGATGCGGGCGGCGTGGCGGCGAGGAAGAAGGAGAGCTTTGAGGTCGGCGGGAGCGCGGGTGGCGGAGGATGTGGAGGCGGACGGGGAGCGGCGCGGCGGGGAGGAGTGAGGGCGGGATGTGCGGCGTGGTGAGGAGGTGGCTCGCGAGGTGGGTGGCGAGGAGCGCGCGGCGAGGCCGGAGGGCTGGTGGTGGCCGTGGTCGCCGGACTCCTCTCGCGCCGCGAACTGGGTGTCGTAGTCGGCCCTCCTCCCAAATCGCGGCCCTGGGACCTGGAGCTCCTCCGCTGAGATAACGCTCGAGGATTTGGGGGTGGAAGACGGCGTTGACCGTTCTCTGATGCGGGGACTGCGGGTTGATTAGCTAAAAGCTGAGAGGCTAAAAGCTGAGAGGCTAAAGTGTAAAGAAGACTCGACGTCGGACAGCATATAGAGAATTTTCATTTGACACTACTTTAAGTTTTAGTTCCTTATTTGACCCTGAGAATCCTATTCTTCCCTATTTGACACTCTAACTTTATTTTCTTCCCTATATGATACTCTAGTACATTTTGAGCACTAACTTGGACGTAAATTGTTGTTTTTGCCCCTGGTTCAAATGTGACCAATTTTTTTACATGACAAAAATAACAGTACCAAGGCAAAGAACTCTCGATAGAAAATTGGTTCAAGTTGATAAGTCAGATCTGCACTTGTGCATGTATGGCAGCAGTAATTGTAGGGCAATTAAAAATAGGAAAAAAATGCATAACCGGTGAACTAGTTGGGTGTCCATGCAAACTACCTAGTTTTTTTATTTTTCTGAATGGATAAACAAACTACCTAGCAGCGCGGGTATCAGGGCATGTACATGCAGAAAAAGCAAAGAATGCACATGCAGCTTCACGCGTGCATGCGGCAAGCAGACCTGCCAGTCTAAGAACTCGCTTAAATCAACTTTTAAATCAATTTGAGCCAATTTTTTATCAAGAGTTGTTTGTCCTTATTTTTGTAATGTAAAAAAATTGATCACGTTTTGAATCAGGGGCAAAAACGACAATTTAGGTCCAAGTTAGTGCTCAAAATGTACTAGAGTGTCATATAGGGAAGAAAATGAAGTTAGAGTGTCAAATAGGGAAGAAAAAATTTCTCAGTGTCAAATAAGGAACTCAAACTTAAAGTAGTGTCAAATAAGGAATTCTCTCTATTATATAATAGTAGAGATAGAAGAGATAAAACACTACGATACAAACTATTGGTTGTTACTATCATGATGAAACAAAGGTGCATGGGTGATTTTTAGAAGAAGAAAAATTAGGTGTATTCTTGTCTACAACAAGGCATTTGAAGGTCCTTCCTATTCAAAAACACTAAGAAGCAACTCGTAAGAAAACATCACTCCCTCTTCCATGTTCACTGTTCTACACCACCAACTATTATTCATTGTAGATCATGGGCTATGGTTTTGCTATTTGTGTAAAATCTTCCAAATCATATATAAACTCACCACCGTACCTACAGGGTATGCCAGGTGGGCCGTGGCATACCCCATGGGCCGGCCCATGTATGTACTACTAGTACTACTGGTATTCGGAAACAAGCAAACCGGCCTCCATATGATCGACGTCCTATATACTTCAATCGATGGATCGATCTGCCGCCGCTCCGCCAACACGAACGATCGGCGCGCCCACGCCCTAGATAGCCAGTTCACCACGCCGGTACGACGTCGCGCCGTCGCGTTCGCCGGCCGTTCGCCACAACGTCTTGTTGACTTGTTCGCCGGCCGTTCGCCAAAAGCGTCTTGTTCGCCGGTCGTCAACACAAGTACACGCAAGGTAGTGCTCTACCTGACTAACCTGTATGCGATCGCCAGGTACAGCTAGCTAGTAGCTAGACATAGGAGTACTGATCCCTAGTGATAGATTTGTGATTTTTTTATAGCATTATTCATCGCTTCACATAACTGATTTTGGGAAATTTGAAATTTCAGCTATGAAGAGAAGCAGCGATATTGCGTCTCTTTTTCAGAAACACACGGGCTAAAAAGGCTGCCGCTGCTTCAAATCGTTCTTCAGATGAGCCTTTAACCGAGGATCACAGTGAAGAGCGACATATAGTACTTGAGGAAACTGTTAATCATATGCCGGTGTCGCCTCCACCGTTGTCGCCATCACCGCCGCCATCACCGCCTCCACCACCGCCGTCATCACCGTCGCCGCCGCCATCATCACCAGTGCCACCGCCGGTTTATGACATCAATCACCTTCCACATGATCCAGGTGAGAGACATCCCATTCAAAGTTATGCTGTTAATGATCAAGATGCAGTTCGAAGAGCATATATTCTTAAAGGTCCATCCAAACCTTATACACATGTTTTCCCAAAAAAGAAGATTGGAAAAAGAGAGCGTAAGTTCAATTTTGTATGGCTTTATAATCATGAGTGGCTTGAATATAGTATCAAGAAGGATTCTGCATTTTGCTTTGTTTGCTACTTGTTCAAGAAGGGTGTTGGGTCTGATACATTTACTGTTAATGGTTGGAGCAACTGGAATATTGGAGAGAAATCACTTTTGAAACATATGGGTTCTAAGGCACATGCTGCAGCTCAAGAGAGATATATTTCCTTCAAGAATCCCGATGAAAGTGAAGATTCAAGCAATAGAGGGATTTTTCTTGAACTTTTGGAGTTTCTTGCAGGAAATAGTGAAGAGGTGCGTAAGTATGTTTTAAGCAATGCTCCAGGTAATTGCATCTTAATTAGCCCAAAAACACATAAGCAAATTATTCAATGTTGTGCCATGGAAACTAGAAAGAAAATAATGGAAGATCTTGGTGATGAGCCCTATGCAATATTAGCGGATGAGTCTAGCGATATTTCACATAAAGAACAACTAGCACTTTGTTTGCGTTATGTTGATCAATCAGGAAGGCCATGTGAGCACTTTATTGGAGTTGTTCATGTAGATAACACTACCTCTTTATCACTTAAGTGTGCAATTGAAGATTTATTTACTAGTCAAGGACTGACCATGAGTCAAATCCGTGGTCAAGGTTATGATGGGGCTAGCAACATGAAAGGAGATATTAAAGGACTGAAAACATTGATTATGAAAGAGTCACCTTCAGCTTACTATATTCATTGTTTTGCACTTCCACTCCAGTTAGTGCTCATTGCTTTTGCTAAGGGAAATGTTGATTGTGTGAGTTTTTTTGATCAAGTGTCTCTTTTGCTGAATATTGTTGGAATTTCATGCAAGCGGCATGACATGATTCGAAATGCTAGGCTTGAGAGTATCAAGAAAGCACTTGATTGTGGTGAACTTGAAACTAGGACTGGATTAAATCGGGAGATGTGTTTGCCTAGGCCTGGTGACACTCGGTGGGGCTCTCATTATAAAACAGTATACACCACAATTCATGACGTACTCACCGAACTTGCAGATGATGCATCATATAAGGATGATTGGACAAGAATCCATTATGTGCTTGGAGCATTTGAGAGCTTTGAGTTTGTCTTCTTTGCACACTTAATGGTTTGTATTCTTGGATATACAAATGAAATATCTCAGTGTTTGCAGAGAAAAGAGCAAGATATTCTTAATGCAATCAGACTGGTTAATATGGCCAAGGGGAAAATGCAACGATTGAGATCTGATGGTTGGGTTCAGTTTCTTCAGAAGGTCACTTTGTTTTGTGACAAAAATGGTGTTGAAGTTCCTTGTATGGATGACAATTATGTGCCTTATGGTAAATCGACAAGGCTTGCTCGTGCTCGAAACCAAACAAATGATGACCACTTCAGAAGAGAAGTATATATTGGTGTCATCGACAAAATTAGTCAAGAGCTTGATAATCGGTTTAATGAGGTCAATATGGAGCTATTGTCTTGTATGTCAGCATTGAATCCTTCAAACTCATTTGATGCGTTTGATGCACACAAGGTACGCAGGCTAGCTGAATTCTACCCTAATGATATACCGAACAATGATTTGCTAAAGCTTGAATTGCAACTTGATAATTACATTGATGACATGAGACAAGATGAATACTTTCAAAGACTAGAGAATCTTGTTGACCTGTCAGTTAAACTTGTTGAAACAAAGAGGCATAAAGTGTATGATATGGTTTACTTGCTTCTCAAATTGGTATTGGTTCTACCGGTGGCGACAACAAGTGTTGAAAGGGTGTTTTCAGCAATGACTTTAGTGAAAACAAAGTTAAGAAATAAGATGAGTGATGATCTGTTGGATGATTGTCTAATCACATACATCGAGCGGGATATTTTCTTGGACGTAGGTGAAGATGATATAATTGAGACTTTCATGTCCTTAAGGAGGCGTAGGCCAGACAAGTCCAACTAATACTACTGTTAGTTTCATTTATACATTTTTTGGACTATTATTGTGAGTTTTGAACTAGTTTCCTCTAGAATACATGCAACATCTATTCTTTGGATGTGATTTCGGCCAAACATTCTGGTGGAGATTAAACCAGAAGTGGAATTATGATCTGGACTTATATCAGATGCTTATGGATGGGAAATATCGAGCATGACAAGTCTGTTTCACTGAATATTTAATCATTGGATGTTGGAGTCTATGGAAGCACATGAATGACATCATATTTGAGGCTGGGCAGTGTAGTGTTGATCTTTGTTTCCTCTTATTCAAAGAGGTTTTTATACTTACTATGCATAGAGCTAAGCCATCTCTTAGAGAAGGTATGCAACAATGGTTGATGCCATGTAATTTTTTGACAGGAAAACTATTCCGCCAACTGTAAATCCATTTTTTTTATATAAAACACAGTAGGGGCCTTCCCTACTGTTTTCCTGTCAAAAATTAATGCAATTTTCGTACTTATTCTTTCAGTTACATATTATATATTGCTTTTATATCGTATTATAATGCAAATTGAAAAATATAATATATTAAATAGTAAAAAAAAATTGGGGTATACCCAATGGTAAAATCCTAGGTCCGCCACTGGTGGAACTTATGGTGTGATATTGGATTTTCTTTGTGTGCAAAGTATTGGTTTTTACTATTCACGATAAAACATTAAGTGCCTCGATTTTTAAAAGAAAAAAAACTATAGAGTGCAAAGTATTGGTTTTTACTATTCACGATGAAACATTAAGTGCATTGATTTTTAAAAGAAAAAACTATATAGTATATACTCCCTCCCTCCTTAAAAGAATGTACATATACCTTTATTATAGTAAGTAAAATTGTTAACATTTGACCACTTTATAAGAAATTGTACCAACATTTATGACACTTAATTAGTATCGGTAGATTGTTCTTGAAATAAAGTTTCAAAATATATTAATTTAATGTCATACATATTGCTATATTTCTCTATAGAGTTGGTCAAAGGTTTAATATATTAACTTAGTAGAGAAGTTAAATCTACACTCTTTTAAGTACGGAGGTACGTATCTTACAAGATTTTTATTTTTTAAAAAGGGAAAAATCTATGAAGGTATGCAAACTATATTACTTCATCAATGGTGAAAACATAATTACAAAGCGGGCCTCAGAAGTCATAGAAATGAAAATTACAATCCATCTCTCGATCTTTAACAAGACACATGATCGGATTTCTCGGGCGTCTCTGAAATAGACACTTCCCAAAATTTGACCTATATGAACGTGTGAGACGCGGGATAGCAACCACGTGCGAGGAAGAATGCTTTAACCTTAACACACGACGTGAGGAAGAATGTTTGCAAGGTTGTAATATGGCAGACGTACGTGTGGACAAGTATTGCAACAAGAGGTATCCACGATGCTGAAAGCGACTCACACTGGAAACGAAGGGATTATTGCCATTTATTTACCACATAAAATCTAATCTAATCAAACGCTTTTTTTTCCAGATCAGCTAATCTATAACCACTTGATACTTATATGATCGATCGTTCAGGACCATGCGGTGCAACCAAGCATGATTCTAAACTTGCGGTACACCTCGTATGTAATATACGCATCTATTGCTACATACTCAATGTTATAACCGTCAAGTGGGTACTTCTCTCAAAGTTTGTGCCGCTCCTTGTCGAATCTTATCTTCAAATCAGCGTACGCGTCCTCGTCGATCACGGCGCTTGCCACCATTCCAGTTTTGACATGGTCAAGTCTAAACAAGTCCTGAAAATCAATGTGGCAGGCAGACGATATCTCAAGACCCCAAGTGCGTCTCATCTTGATCTTGTCATTCATTGTATCAATGCTAGCAAAATGAATGCGGCTGCAAAGAAAATCAATAAGTATTGGACATTGCTTGTCTCTTCTGTAACAACAAATGGAACACATGTTAAAAATACTGCCAATATAATTTGAGATCAAGTAGTATAATAAGAATAACAACAATATGCAACTTTCATTCTCGGATAATTATATAATTTGAGATCTTGTATAATAAGATAACAACAATATGCAATGTAACTTTCATTTTCGGCCAATATATAATTTGAAATCAAGTATAATAAGAATAATAACAATATGCAACTTTCATTCTCGGCCAATTATATAATTTGAGATCTTGTAAAATAAGGATAACAACAATATGCAATGCAACTTTCATTTTCGGTCAATATATAATTTGAGATCAAGTATAATAAAAATAACAACAATATGCAACTTTCGTTTCGGCCAATATATAATTTGAGATCATGTATAATAAGAATAACAACAATATATGTAATGCAACTAAGATTTTCGGCCAATATATAATTTGAGATCAAATATAATAAGAATTTATAACAACAATATGCAACTTTTATTTTTGGTCACTATATAATTTGATGAGATCATGTATGATATAAGAATAACAACAATATGCAATGCAACTTTCATTTCAGCCAATTGCTTGAAGGGGTTCCGAAGCAGAAAACAATAATTTTTCTAACTTACGAATACCGAAACTAGCCAGGATCTATCTATCTAGTATATGCGATGACAGTGGTGGAACTGATCACATACCTCTTGTAAACCGAATAGCGGGGATTACACTCCCGCACAAGCATTGCCGATGAAACCGACGTAGCTGACCTCAAGGTCGCGAAGAACTTGGCGCGACGAAGTAGACGATGACGCGGCGATGTTGACGAAGACACGGCATCAACAGGCTCGTCCAACAGGTGGGGCGGCGCCGACGGCTGGGAGGGGTGGCGCCGGCGGCAGTGCTGCGGCGGTGGCGAGACGACGTCGCCCAGACAACTCAAATATGGCGCCTCCGAGTACTCACGAGCATACAAAGCTTAACAACAACCCCCGGTCACTCAGATCCAGCTGAGATCACATGAGTAGAACTTTTCTGGAATCCCGCAGGGCAATGGCGCCCAGCGGTATAGCTTCGTGTGAGAGAGAAAGAGAAGCGGGCGGAGAATTAACTCAGACCGGCATATACAACATTAATTGTATTTTAGATGTATTTAATCCAATTAATATGCCCTTGAATATAAAGGGGGTGGGGGGTGTGCAAACTCCCTAGCTCCCCCATGCGGGACTAAACAAAATCAAGAAAAAGGAGGGGGGGGGGGGCTAGTTCGGCCGAACCAGCCATGTGGGCTCCCCCCCCCACATGGGCCTCTCTTGGCCCATTAAGTGGGCTGCCCCCTTTTTCTTTCTTTTTAATTAATATAAAATATAATTAATTCATAATTAATATATTTGCATACTATACTATTTAATCTTTCGTGACTCCGAAACATTTTCCGGACCACCCGAACATTTTTCAGACATTCCTGGAACCCTTTTGGACCTTTCCGGAACTCCTTCCGGAACCACCGTAACCATTTCCGGATTATTGCTCTCTCTCTCTCTCTATTTCCTCCATCTATCATTCCAAAACTATCTCCAAGTGTCGTTAAGACCTTAAGTCTTATTACGCTACGGTTCGAGAATACTCCAGACATGGTCGAGACCCCTCGCTCGCCAATGACCGTCAGGGAGATCTGGATGCCTGTGACGGTCCCTGTGCATTTTACGAATGTCGTCGTTGAACTATAAACATGATATTCATTCCTTTTGTTTCTACGATACTACCTTGTCAGAGATATGATCGTAGACATCCGATGCCCTATTGTATCTCGTTACCGACAACTGTTAAAAACCCGTATGTGATATTACATCTCCATGACCTAGTCATAAGCTGCGCAACTATATATACGTAATCTCATCGAGCGGACCCAGAGTATCTTTTCACTACGTGAATGAACAAATCCCGCTCTTGATCCATATGTCTTAACATACTCTTTCGAGATACGCAAGATAGACACCTTTATTTTCATGCTTTATAAGACACAAGTTTGATGCACTTAGAGTATCCTACGGAGCAGCAATAAATACGATCTCACGGTCTGAGGAATAAGCTATCATATTATTTTCCTATTACAAATGATGAACATCGTAATACGATCTTATTTTAATACTTTGATGCGTATGTCCATCACCTTATTCCACCAATAAGATGACATCATTGTCAACCGACGTCATTGTCCATGATCGGGAAATTTCGATCCACAGTTGGCCAATGAACTAGTTTATATAGAGCCTTACTAGGGACTCTGGTTTGTCTATGTATCACACGTGTATTAACAATTCCCATTAATACAGTTATAGCACGATACAAAAACATATTATAAACTTATGAGATAATGCGATAAATACTATATATTTTTTGCCTATAGGGCATATCTCTTTCAGTCTCCCACTTGCACTAAAGTACAAATAAACCCGCTGCATTTTACTTTCCAATCATATCCCCTTATCTAATAAGCGTTATATGATAATGACTGCTTGTGAAAGAGTGTTACTACAACAATCTATACCATACATAATTGTATGTTCTTTGCGATTCATTGATATCAACTTGTTTGATATTATCATGTTATCTGATAACATATATACATACTAGATCATGTAGGTGCGCGTTGTTGCGCCCCTCCATTATGAATATAGATTCATACGAAATTAGAATTTTTTAAATAATTTGAAAAAGAATGAATTTGAAGGTGGGACTCATGTGCTACACTTTATTTGCACTTTATCACGTACGTGCCCTTCTTTAGATAAATTACCCTATATATGAAAGTGCGTCGTTTTCGCATCCATATCTGGCATCCACGTCCTCTAGATTCTCTTTTGATCGGCACAACGAACGGTCAAGATGCACCCAGAACACCCCCATATCGCGCATTACTATAGCTAGGGGCTTCTAGCCAATCACGTGCGACACGTCGCCCGGTCGCAGGCCGGTCGACCCCGGTTCCACCGGTCACCGCGGCTGTTTTGCAGAAAAATGCCACGTAAATCGACACAATGCTCCGCAATCCACATTTCAACACGTCGATGAACCGACTTGCAAATACGAAGAAGTTCACATACTTTTCTGTAAAACTAACATCGCATCCCCCTCCCTCCTTGTTTCTCTCTTCCGTGCGGCGCCGCCGACGCGCACCCCCGCCGCGACCCATCCACCACGCCATCCACGATCTTCTCCATAGATCAAACCAGAGCTGCTGCTCACGTAGAGCGACGAAGGCCGACCGACCGACAGGAACCTAGATCCCACCGGCCACCCCGTCCCCTCCCAACTCTCGAGATCCCTCTTGCGGCACCTACACCGGCTCTCCTCCCCACCACCTCCTCTAACGACCTCTGGCCAAAAGGATGGCAACGAGAAGGTCGGCACCTACCTCGCCCCTCCTCCTCCTAGAGAGCCGGTGGTGGGTCAAACTGTGGGTCGTCTGCGGTCGACGACGCCATCGAGTAGATCGGCTGTTAACCCAGATGGCCGCCGTGCTTTGCTTCTCCACCTCTACCTTCCATGGGCGCACCAGGAGAACATCAGCATGGACAATTTGAGGTTTGCGTGAAGCGTCTAACAGCGGTGAGCGCGTCCAGATCGGTGTGCAGGTTAGTCCCCTCCGGCCAACTTCTAGCAGGTCCATGAGGCACTATTGCAGGCTTGCTGTTTGACGGATTGATTTGTGGGAACCTAGGTGCTGTTGTATGGCCTCTCCGATTGACCTGCCTATGAGGACTGCACCTCAAGGTGCCCGTGCGCCTGCGAGAGTTCCTGCGGTGGCAAGAGTTATTTCATCTAGACATGCTGGTACCACAAGAGTTATTGTCATTTTTATTTCGTTTGCTACCATTCAGAGGATTGGAGAATTTCGAATCATAACAAGTTAACTGTCCCTGCTTCATCTGGCATTATTGTGCTGAACAAAGTTTGTTTCTTCATAGATTGCTTGGTCTGATACTTTGATGCAAGTCTGTTAGACAGATCTTATGTTGGGTGCCGTATGGATGGGGAAGTGTCATTCTGTCCCTTGCCACTAAAAAAAGTGGTTGTGTGATGGAATTGTAGTCAAGAATTATAGTGTGTTGAGCTGAGCCTTGGTAATAAGATTTCTAATTCGGAGAAGGAGTATATAAAGGGAGGATGGTGCTAATTTTTTAATGGCTTTTGACACCTGAGGAATTACTAAATCAGTTAAGAATTGATAAGACATAGCATGCACAACTTTCTAACAGCTTCACTGAATGGTTTCGTCTCTGCTTATGGCAGTTGGCATCACAGTCGACGGTGCAATCTTATTTGTTTTTGTAGTGAGTTGATAGAATTTTGCAGTTAAATTGTAGGGAGAACAGACGCCTCAACCATCCTAGCTATCATGCTGTAAGATTTGAGGTGTTCCAAAGGTCATATATATTTTTGATGATATTATTTCTTCTATTAGGAACTGATGCTTACATGGTCGCCTTACGTAAAATTTGTCATCTTTAACCTTTTGCTTCACCGCGGGATTTAATGGGCTTAGTCCTGCAATTTCCAGAATTATGTAGGATTGAGCAATGCATATTTAAGCCTCAAATTTCTATTTTGCCAAATATTTGTATTGTATCTACCTCTTTCACCTATTGGGCTTCTAGATGATACTGGTTCTAAACTTGTGGTCACATTTATATCGGTATACTGTCAGTTCATATTTGTGATTACATTTTTTTTCAGGCAGCGAAACGTGTGCTGATTTCTAGACCAGATGGTGTCTATTATGTCAGCAAATGATAGGCTGGTGCATTTAAATATTTATTATTCATACTGATGTCTACACAAGCTTGGTTTATATCCTAATTTATGCCTCTCATATCTTAATTTAAATGTATGCAAAATGTTATATCATAGTAATTG
Organism: Poa annua; assembly: GCA_026929855.1. Taxonomy (NCBI): domain Eukaryota; kingdom Viridiplantae; phylum Streptophyta; class Magnoliopsida; order Poales; family Poaceae; genus Poa; species Poa annua. Next base: position 109,225,013 of record CM049426.1, read on the forward strand.
ATTCCTTTTATTTTCTTTGGGCAAAAAACTTATACCGTTGTCTAGACCTGATAAAGTATTTGGTCAACCAGATCTGCGATTATTAGATATGGCGCATTTGAATATTTATTTAGGTAGGTGGTTTCTGCTGCAGCTTACATGTTGTCAGATTTGGAACGCTCAACATCTTGAATGCCAACATATCTTTCATGGATCCGGTCTCTCTAAATACCTAATAATGTTCATATATGGATGGTACACCATATATCATCTGGTTATGCTCAGTTTGTTAATTTAATTCTGACACTCATTGATATGTGCTGTTCTTTAAGTTTAACAATATTCTATGGTCTTTGTTCCTCTAAACAAATATGCTTTTGTTGAGTCAATCTCTTGATAATGTTCAGCTCCATATAGAGTTTCATAACTACCCTCTGTTTTTTTCTCTAGAAAAAGAAAAAATATACTACATTTCCCTCAAGCTTGAAATGACACATTTCTTTTCCCTAGACATAATCTCTTTAGCTTATTAGCTTCCCAATCAGCGAAGCTTCTATTTTTTTGCCCCATATTTGTTCCTGTCAACTACGAATTTAGGTTGGTTATTTATACTTAAGAAAGGCAATCCGTGGTGCATACTGTTTGTTTGATTTACCAATTGTTCTGCACATAGATTGATTTTCACTAACAGTGTAAGATTATGTACATAAATTGTCATCCCTTACTAATTGAACATCTATGTAAAACATCATGATATCTCTAGCCTTCCACGTAGGTGTGAAAGAGACCATTTTAGCAGAGTTTTTTTACACAAGGTTAATGACCGTATCAAGTTATATTGCTTATGTTCCTAATAAATACGATATGATATCTCTTGATTTTTTACTCCAACAAAAGCCCTGGATACGCAATCTCCATATTGTTTTTTGCTGCATTTTTGTACCATCTGTTCTTGATGAGGAATTCATGTAGCAAATGATATTTCTATGGCTCTGACAGAGTGTCTTATTTAGGTCTTAATGAGATTTTCAATGGACTGGGAAGGAAGTGGATCCGGCTAGCAGCGCAACAACCATGCCTCTTCCGCCTCTTCTCCCCTCACTGTCAAAGAATGCCACACATAAGGTAAGCCTAGCCTCCTCTGCCTCTTCTCTCCTCACCGTTGACGAATGCCACCACATCATGTATTCATTTGGCCTTGCCCACACAACCTGGTCGATGAGACGAAATGGATGAAGAAAAACCATTTTGCATCTTGCAGGAATTATTTTAAGTTATGGAATCTATTTTTCGATGTGGGAGTTTAATAGGAAATCGCTGCTTCATTGACTAAACAAAACCTACAGTTGGAATATATTTGGCCTTCCTCCCATGCATCTGTTTTTTTTTGAAGTTCTGTTATTTTAATATGGGTAGAAGATCATGTGATAGAATATATCAATATATTGGCATGCTGACTTGGTTAGTATTGTCCCTTTCATGGCACCAGACCACGTCCAAATGGTGGGAATTTATTTGTTTTATTTGTATACCTGCTATTTGAACCTTTTTGACTGGATTATGTTTAGATGGAAGAAATGATCTAAAGTCAGAATTATACGAGCATACTGTAGTACTGACTTTTCTCTATTGCCAGACTTTTAAATCATAGATATAGTAATGTGTGGTTAGTGTTGTGTACAGATATATTTGTATTAATCCAAGTGTTTCTGCGCGAGCATGGTCAATCTAAAGTGCTATCAATTTGTATCATAATCTAAATGGACATAGGAGTTAAGAAATATCTAATCATGCTTCTATTGTTATGTCCTATACCTCCGTTCTGGTTTACAGATTTCCTTACATGGATACAAATACAATGTAGGTTTGTTCCTATGGAGCTCTTGATTATTCGTTGTAATTCGTTGAGTGGATACAATGTAGGATTTCCTGATGAAAATCACTCAATAACAAAGGTGCACTCCTTTTTGTTATGCAGGTTTCTGCAGGATTATTGCACCTTCGACTTGAGCTTGGAGCGTCTTAAATCATCATCCGGCTTTGTATCCGACGAGGCGAGATCCTGTGGCTGTCTCTGAAATACGTACATTAGTGGTAGATCATGTATAATTAACCCGGGCTTTGTAAGACACGACTAATGGTACTCTAAAATTAGCGGTTGGCAACTATCATTCTCCACAAGTATCTATAATGCATAAATTTCACCCGCTAACTATGAACAATATGTTCTATTTTTATTATACTCATATACACAAAACACGGGTGCGGCGTGTCGCCGAACCATATTTTCTAGTATATTGTTAATGGATGGACATATATTGGTTACCAAGTGAAAAGCATAGCTACACCAAGTATATATCTAGTTTTCACGTTAGAAAGAAAATAGCAATTTCTAAACACTTATCTCCCTACCTAATGTTAACATAATTGGATTGTATTATGGTGACATGCGGTACTACGAAACTTTAAAAAAGATACACATTGAGTTTGTGTGCTCCAGGCAGACGCTCTTCATTTTCCGAAACTACGTCACATAGTTTGTACATGAGATTCGTCTTCTATAATATCATGTAGAAATCCAAATTTTTATATATTTAAAGTAAGGTTGAAGTGCTATTTTTAATAACTTGTAGCAAAGTAATTGACTCTCCTACAACCAATCTTGAAACCAAGGTTAATGTAAAATTGATTTGTGTAAACCAAACACTTAAAACTGAAAAATAAGTTTCAATACATGCAACTAATCTAGCAGTAGAATTTATGAACTACCCATTTGTGGTAATCAGTACCGCCAAATTATTTAGAAAAATATGTATCCTAAACAACTTAATTATGTTACAAGGTGAAAAGTTAGTTTTGAACTTTTCAATAGAATGTTTTAAGAAGCTTTAGTCTAAAACCTGATTGTTGGGTTAAACATGACTCTACAATGCTAAACCGAATTTCTAAGTATTTATAGATTCATCACTCAGTGATATATACATGCAGTTTGTTTCGGTGATAAAAGCTTTATTTCCTAGAACGTGAAGCTATGCTACTGAGTCTATACAAGTCTATGATATTAAATTTAGTTCCCTGAATAAAATTGGCCCTGTATATTTATGTCTAACCTTTGCAAATAACAAGCTTCAATTTAGCTTCCAGGAAGCCATGCTTATGGTAGCTAGTAATGTCCATCTTAGATAGACAAATATTGAAACTAAACATTCATATATAGAGGAATCGATGCAAACAGAACCACATATATTCAAATGGAACAATAGATGACAAATTAGCAGCAGATAACTCCTTCACGGCTAAAGCAGGAAAAAACGACACTATTAATAACTATCATTTGACAGTACACTATATGATGTACACATGATTTTCGAAAAATTGTGGACCACAAAAGACTCCATTCTTTCACACACAAGTTAATGGTTTCTGGTTCCACAAAACAGAACGCGGCGTGGATACTTCAATGGTGGTACACATTCCGTCAAAATCCTACAAACTGTGTAAGCATATCATAATATATAAATACTGACCATAAAAAAGATCATAAAAATATGCAAAAAATACTGACCAAAATCCTTCAAACTGTGCAAGCATACCATATGTGCATTAAGCATGAGATTTAGCTTCAGTTTTTTCTTGCAATGTATGTAAAAAACTAAAAAAACTTGTAATATCCCAACATTTATAATATTTAAAAATCACTAAAATTTTAGAACTTTTTTTATTAAAATAAAACATTAAATGCATAAGAAAATCAACTATAAAGACTTCAAGCATTTTCAAAAGGTTGTTTCAAGTTTAACATTTTATAATCCATTATATTTCTTAAACCATCATATGTAAGTTGACAAATAAATTACAAACCTTCAAACCATATTCATGAAATAAAAAGTTTCTTTATAAGTATTTGATTCAACCACTTAGCCATAACTATTCATAAATTAAAATAATATTTACAAGTGTTCTTTTAAGCTATTTAAAACATGGTCTAATTGCTAAATGGTTTTCATTCTTTACCTGAGTTCAAATCATAGTTTGTAAATTTAAAGTCTATAGTTCATATCTTTAAAAGTTCATAGATTTAATAATTAATTAATTATCAAAATAAGCATTGCATTAACTTAAATTAGTTTCATTAATTCTCAAACATAAATTGATCTTCATGAATATATATCCAATATAAGAAATGAAATAAACCTAAAATATTTTCCAAAGTTATGTTATGAAGTTTTCAAATGATTTATCGTATTATGAGACTTAATGGTACACAAAATAATTTGAACTAAAAATGAATACTCTATAATTCCCTTTTCCTTAAAATTATCTAAATTTAGTTATTCTACTATTATACCAAAATAAAGATGAATGGTTAAAACAAATGAGTTTAAATAACTTAAATTCAAACATTTTTGAATGTGGGTTCTTTACAAATTTTATTTAGCCAAAAGAAAATTTAATTAAGCTATAATTTCAAATTTGATATTAAGTGTCAAATTTGTATTAAACCCATATTTCAAAATTATTAATTTTTTTTTTCAAAACATGCCCACTAATGTTTTAAAATATAGATATGAATATTACAAATTTATAGGAATTTATTTGAGTTCATTTGGAGTCCTAAATTAAAAGTTATAAATGAAATAAATAAAATAGAAAAGAAAAAGAAAAATCCCTGACAGGCGGGACCCACCTGTCAAGGGGTTGTCTTCAACCTCCCGCGCGGGAATCACGCCTGAGACCGCCGGAGTTTCCTTCTCCAATTCGCGCCGTGAAGACCGCGTTGTGCTTCCCTTGGTCCCTATATAAAGCCCATCCCCGCTGCCTCCTTTCCCCCCAAAAACCCTAGCCAGATTGCCGTTGGGCTGCTCGATTTGGAGCCGCCACCGCCACCATTTCCAACGCCCATTTCTTCATTTTCCGGTGAACTCCAGCGACCCCGAGTCCCCATTTCTTTTTCTTTCTCCTTACTGCATCCGTGCGAAACTCCCTGACATCTTTTTCCTAAATTTACCTCACCAGAGCGAGCAGTTCGTGCACACCCGAGGAGGACCGCCGCCGTGCGCATCTCCGGCGAGTGATTTCAAGAGAAGGGGAGCACGCCGAGCACCGCTACCTCACCACCACCTCCGCCGCGACCTCCTTCAAGTCCTGGTAAAATCCTTTCTTCCCTGGAAACCGTACGGCGCGTAGAACGCTGCGTCGCCGCCGTCGGTACCGTCTCCGGCGACCTAGCGCCGCCCGTCCTAGGTAGTTTTGATCTGAGCCGTAGGATCGAAATCTCGTAGCCACTTTAGAAGTCTTTAGCGAACCGGTACAAATCGATGTCGACCGTCAGATCCAGATCTGACGATCCAGATCAGATCCAGTCAACGCTGACTCAGCGTGCACAGTCAGCGCCGTGTCACCGACACGTCAGCGCAAGCGTGGAAAAAAAATTTCCGAATAAAATTAAAATGGCAATTTTACAGAAAACACCCCACATCTTAGATCTATTATAACTTTTATTTGGTTTGGCCAAATTTAGCAAATTTTATATTTTTGGAAAGCTCTTGACATGGAGAATATTTTAGATCTGTTAGAATTCAATTTTGACCTAGTTTAAAGTATTCAAATTTGGAATGGATAATTTGAGTATATTTGTAATAACTTTAAATCTATAAATCCAAAAATTTCAAATAAAATTGTTTTAGAGACTTAGGAATATTTGTAATATGATGCCTCTGTTGTAAAATAATTTTTAGCATTATTTTGATGATTTAATAGTTGTATGTTTAATTTGAATAGTTTGACTATTTTTGACATAACTATTAATAGAAACATTATTTTTGATTAAATCAAATTGCTATATATTTAATTAAATACCCTATGTCTATTAACATCATTTATAAAATGTTGTTATGAAAATTTAATCAAAAAAAACTTGATCTTGTATTTACCCTTTTATTTTATTTTCATATAATAGAAATTAATTAAATTGCAATTATAACTTTATGCATACTTTATAAATATCACAAAATTTAGTATGATGTTTCTTGTGATTAAAAATTTCATTTCATGCATAGCATATTTTATTTTGTAGTTATACTTCCCATAGGAAAACTCCTCCATTATTTTCTCTAAGTTAGGATTATTTTCAAATTAGTATTTTGGTAAAGTGCTATGCACTTATACACTTAGGATTTTCAACATGGAGCTAGAAGGCCAATGAAGGACTTAGCCAAAACAAGAATTCAGAAGTATCTTCAAGGAGTAGAAGTACTTAGAAGAAAAGCGAGAAGCAGTTCATGAAGACCAACCCCCCGTATTCTCTAAGTCTTTCTCTCTTTCCTTTCTTCTTCTCCGAGACTTCCTGATGACTAAGTTAAATCCAAGACCAGACTCAATGATACAAGAATCATCAAGTCTGAAGATTTATCAAGTCTACCAAAAATTCAATCAAGACATCACCAAGGAGAAAGTTACAAGTCTGGAGATGAAGCCTAGAAGACCAACTACATCCTTCTTTCTATCTTTTCACTCTTTCCTAATCTTGTCTTTCACTTTAGACATAAACAATTTTAGATCATGTTATTACCATCTTGAAGTTTGTTGGATCCTAGCGGCATAGTGAGATGAAGCGGCCTGGAGACTAACCTTACATGTCCACGTACATGAGACCTGTTCCACAACTTAAGTGGCTGGCCGGGTGTCTGTCTCTCTCACTATAGTGAATATCCAATTTTCAAAGAGTTGATAATAATTGTTGATCATCTTGAAGAATAGACTTAGTATTTTCTCTAAGTATTCTATGCACATCATGACTAAGTCATTGAGTGCTTATTCAAGATGATTTATAACAAAGTTATTTTGTCAAACCTATTACCTTAGTCCTTAGTCATTTCGGATCAACATAGTTGCCTTGCATTAACTTAGATTATTTTCATGGCATGACATGCATCTCTAGTCCTTAGAAATATTTTTGCACATCATGCATAAACATATTTTTCCTTAGAAGTTTTATAAAACTTGGTTGTTGATTAGGTATGTGTTTGAATGGATTGTGTAGTTGTGTTTTATGTTGATTGTTGTATTGTTGCTTGTCTATATTCTTTAGATTGAACGGAGAGACCCGAGTTACGTTGAAAAGAGTTTGTGAGCAAAGACATCATTCAAAGGCAAGTGGCACACCTCATAAACTTCCTTCTATTTTCTATATGCATTACTTAGTGTATTTTTATAAGCATGTGTAGGATAGTATTGCTATGCTAGACCTTTGTAGAAATTCCTTACTCCTGTGTCTAGGTTCCTATGCAATACTTAGTAGATTTATTTGATGCTATGCAAATGTTGTTTTTGTGAAAATCTAAATTTTACTAAGTTATGAAAGAACCTCCTGGGTGGATTGGTTATATGGAGTCGAGTTGAGTGGCTACTCAGGCCCATGTCTATGGTTCCTGGAGTACGTGCACTTGTGGATGGCCACCCAGGGAACAGAGGAATCTGAAGAACTCCGAGTGACGATTGCTTCCAGTGCAGCCATTGCCATATGGGCTATGGCTTGATCAACTATGTTGCGTGGACTCTCCCCGCTTGACAAGTAGATGCAGAGGGTGTTAGGTGGAACGGGTCAAGTCAGAGTTGGAGGGAAAATGCTTCTGAAAGATCTCGTCTCATTATTCTCCTTTTCCTTATCACTATAAGTGTGTAAAGGATAGTTTGGGTTGAATGAGTACAATGGTGAACATGCACAACCTCTGCAGAGTGTAAAACTAAGTACTTAGCCGTGTCCCCGGTACAGACAATTTGAGCAGCTGATCACGGACGTCAACGGAGGATTCCACCATTCAAACTTCAAAATATAAAACTTGATGGGTGAACAAGGGTAGAATGAGACAGTGGTTTTTATGCCACGAATGTCTCGAATAGAAGCAAGTGTTTTCCAAAGAGTTAGGAAAAATTGGCTTTATGCAAAATAGTCATGAACTCCACCAGCCAAATATGCATATAGGTTATTAGAGTTATTCCTCTAAGTGTCCACCATAGTGTCACTTGCCAAACTCCATTTTTAGTGGAATCTGACCCACGTTGTTGCAATATTTTTCTTATTGCAGATTGATCAGATGACGAGTGAGGTTTCATTTAAAGGTTTCGAGTCTGCAATCAACATGTTTTCGCCTGTGGCAACATGAATGTGATGGAGACTCACTGCTATTGTATTTCCGCTGTTTACTCTTTCAGTGCTAGCTTTATGCTATGCAAGTTGTAAAGAATATTTTCTGAGTCTAGATCATCGATGTAATAAAATTGATACTTTGTTGTGATATTACATCGAAAACTGTGTGTCAAACGAATCGATCGAGGGATTTGCACTATACACAAGTACCTTGCCATGTTTTAAGTGCTGGTACGCTACAGATGGTATCAGAGCACTGTGTTGCCTGTAGGTTCGAAACCCTAGATTTGGATAGAAATAGGATTTGACCATTGGATTGAAAATCTATTTCATTCAGTTTGGTGAAAATAAGAACTTTTCAAACTTCATTCTTGTAACTATCTTAACTATTTCCTTTCTAATTATCTTCTCTTGTTTCTTAGATGACCGCCCTCATTGAATCACTCAAGAAAGGACCAGTGATGACCATGACCTTGGAATGCGAGACTGAGTTTCCAAGAGCACTTAAGGATAACATGAAAAACATAGATTTTGAAGGAGAAGCAGTATACAAAGGTTTTCCTTTCATGGATGAAGGCCAAGAGTATTGGTGCGTGCAAGACCATCTATACAGAAGAAAAGAAGATTACCACAAGACTGAGGGTGACTGCATGTTCACGAACCCAATACTTCACACATCATTCTTTGATTCAGCAAGAAATGCAGCATGGAGAGCCATCGAGTACCTTGCAGAAAGACTTCGTTTTAGACTTCACAACACCCAGAAGTATCTTGAAAAACTGAAGGAAGTAGAAGAGGAACTCGAGACACTCAAGAAAAAGATAGATTAGACCACCTACCCTTTAGAATAACGAGATCCGATGACATATTGACCTATCAAATTGTGATATGGCAGTACTGTCACTTTTGTATTTCCATGACGTTGGAGTGTTTCGTTCGATAAAATTTCTCAAAAGAAGTTTGAAAATTTTCACGTATGTGTTTGCCTGTGTTTGAACCATGTTGATTGATTTTGATAGAGATTGGTTGCCTTGTTCTGATTTATTGAACTAGGATTCCTCCATAGTACCTATAATTCAAGTCATTTATTTTCTAAACCAAACAGATGTCTCACCCCAATACCAACACCTATGATATGCACACAACAATGCGACTACTATTAGAGAACTAGAGTAAGTTGTGGAATTTGATCAATGACCATCTGCCTAAGATTGATCAAAACCATAGTGAGTATCAAGAGGGTCTTATGACCAAACCGAAGGCATGCAAAACTTGTGGAGAGATAGGACATACGTCCAAAGAATGTCTTGATGAGTGACCCGATGGTGATACTAGACATCTAGTTAATGGATGCCCCACAAGTCAGATTACTTTCTTCTTGTGTGAAGGAACAAATCATGTCCCAATTCAGTGTCAACTTTATCCCTTGGTGCAACAAGTTATCCAGAAAACCAAGGAAGGAATGCAACAGTCTCTCATGAAGACCCTTGAAGAACAAGAAAAAAAGGTTAAATCCAAGAAAGATATTAGCCACATCAATTGCTACAAGTGCAAAGAACAAGGACATTATTCATCGAACTGCATAAAGAAGAAGATGGGTAAGGACACTGAACCAAATCATTGTCCAAGGATGATTGTAGCCCCTACCAAGATGGAAAATGAAGTGAGAGTAAAGGCACACCCGAAGATATCCAAAAGTACCTCCAAGTATTGCTATAAGTGTAAAGGAGATCAGCTAGCTCGAAATTGTCACATCAAACGAGACTGGACTTCTTTAATTGAGATAGAATATGGCAAACAAGATTTGGAAGAACTTTTAGCCTTGGAAACACCTAAGAAGAAGAAGAACTTAAACGATGTCATTTGCTTCAAATGCAAAGACAAAGGACATTACGCTGATAAGTGAAAGGATCGGTATGACACCTAGAGGGGGGGGGGGGGTGAATAGGTGCTAATTCAATTTTAGGTCTTTTTCAAATTAGGCTTGACACAAAAGGTAAATTCACTAGATATGCAACTAAGGTGAATTTCCTATATGACAAGCTAGCAACTAAGCAAGTTATAATAAGGCAATAAATAAGGATAGAAGTAACCGAAGTGAAGACACGAGACGACAAGGATGTATTCCCGAGTTCCTCCCTTGAATGGGAGTACGTCTCGTTGGAGAGGTGTGAACCAACACAATGGTTCAACGGCCACAAAGGCCTCACCCTAATCTCCGGTGAACCGCACCACAAAGGTTTGGTCCACTTTCCACTATCGGAATCCTTCGAGGCGGAATCCGGAGCCTTTACAACAACGATTCGGGGCACGACCCACAAAGGGCTTGGGGGCTCCCGAACAGCTACAATCTGTCACAAAGACAATAGGTAAGTACAACAATGGGCTAGGTTTCCTAGTGGAAGTCCTAGCAAGTGTTCCCTCAAATGAATGAGGGGGAAATGAAGAACGGCTCGGTGAAGATGTAGATCGGGGCCTTCTCCTTCAATCCTCCAAAGATCAACGAGTTTGGATGGGGGGATTGGGAGATCTTGAGATTCTTGGCTTGCAACAATGGAGCTCCTCCTTTTCTAGGTCAAGCACTTTTCTGGAGGAAGGAGGAGGGGTATTTATACCCCTCCAAAGATGTAACCGTTGCAGCCAAAACCCAGGCCGGAAACTCCGGCCCTAGTGGCCGGAAACTCCGGCCAGGGCGGAAACTCCGGCCTAGGGAGGCCGGAAACTCCGGGGGGCACCAGGGGCTGAACACCAGATCTTCAATCTGAACTTGGACATCTTCGAGATACACGAGGCCGGAAACTTTGGCCTGGGGCGGAAACTCCGGTCCATGGGACCGGAAACTCCGCCCCTCACCAGGGGCTGAGCACAACTTCGGCAACCGAGCAACGGAGAAGATTCCGGTCCTCAGGGACCGGAAACTTCAGACAGGGCCGGAAACTCCGGCCCCCTGGACCGGAAACTCCGGCCCCCACCAGGGGCTGAGCACACTTTCAGTGCTGTCTCTTTTTCTCCTCTTTTGGTGCTGATGCATCTGAAGAGTTCCTAGATTATCCTGCATTACTTAACACCAACTTAATACATCCACATGTTGTTAACTAACACACAAAACACAGAGATCATAGAAATGTTCTTTCAGTCTCCCCCTTTTTGGTGTTAGATGACAACATATGGATTTGCAATAACAGATAGCTGAAAGAGCTCCCCCTAGATGTGTGCATCAAGAATATTTGCTTTGGAATGCACGTGCACACATATAGAGGCAAATTCGAACAACAATTTGCAAGCATGATAAGTAGGCAATACATTTCACAAATAAGACATAGTATAGTATGGGTTGAGTGTTAGGAGATAAACCATACCTTGTGCATAAAACTGAAGATATTAACCCCATATAATCAAGGCACAATAGTAGTCTCAACCACATAATATAAGAAATCCAAATGTCTTACACACACATAGTTCATGACAAAGAGAAGGCAAATGAGTTCGAAATTCAAATAACATAACAAGGACACAAGCGCAATAAAATGATAGAGGCACATGCTTGTGTCCCAACCCATGCAAATCCCGGAGAGAACCTAATAGAACTACTTCTCCCCCTTTGGCACCGAGACACCAAAAAGGGGAAAAGAGCATCACTAACGGGCCCAAGAAGATCACTCGGTGTCTTCATCCATGTCGTCATCTCCTTCGTTGTCGTAGTCCTCATCGGAGAGGTTCATGGGAGCCTTGCCGTGGTTGTGAGACGAGGTAGGAAAGGAGGTCACATCCGAAAAATCAGCCCAAGGAAAGACATCCTGATTCCATTGTTCAAGAGGGACCGTGTCAGACGAAGATGAGGAAATGATGGGAATGCCAGCTTCATCTTCTTTCGGAGGAGGAGTAACATTTCCATTGTTCATTTTGCGCATCTCCTTGATCATCAAATTTTGGTTGCTCAAAATGTGTTTCTCTCTCACATATGACCCATGATTCTCCTTGTGAATGGCAACATCCATGCATAGCAGTTTCCTCTTCCACCAAGAGAGCTTGCGAAATTCTGCGTTTACCTTGTCCTTCCCTTGAAGACTAGTGGGGGGATCGGCATTCTTACTTCTCCTCTTGGGTAAGGGAACGTCCTCTTCATCACTAGTTTGTGGAGGAGGTGCATGAGAGGATGAAGCTTGCTTTGTGTGCTTGGAGAGAATATGGAGAGTACCCTTGGCATGCTTGATGAAGGTAGAGCGATCAAGTGTGGGCACTTTGGAGAGAATGAGCTTCATCACATAGGGAGCATAGAGTGGATTCTTGTGCTCGAAAATGGCCCAATGCATCTCGCACTTAATGAAATCCATGACATCCACCTCTTGGCCACGGCACTCCGGACCGGCTTGAAGGACCCTGTAAGCATGGTAGAGTAGGTTGACAAGGCCTCCTCGAATAGCATCCACATTCCCGGCTTGAGGAGCAAGGTTGAGCCGAACCATGCGGAGGAAGATGTTGAAGGTGGGAAGGAGGTCTTGATTAGAGCCCACAGAAGAAGCAACGGAGTAAAGAGGACGCAAACGGCTCTTGTTATATGCAGTCCCTTCCACATGCATCCTCAGCCCAACTGGAGTAGTGGCCCCCTTGAATTCATAGCCCAGAGCTGTCGCAAACTCCACAAAGTTGGAGGTGCACCTGATAGGTCCAGTCATCCACGTCATAGTGACATCCTCATCGTTGTCAAACACCACCGTGGCAAAGAACTGCTGCACAAGCTGAATATCATAATCCTGCTGAGTGAAAGAGATGAGCTTTTCCAGACCAAGCTTCCTAGCAATCCAAACAGCCTCCCGAAAGTATGCTTTCTTGTTCAGCGCCTCAAGATCCAGAATCTTCTGTTCACAGACTGCGTGCTTCTCAATCCGAGCATAAATCTCCTGCATAATCAGCTGCTGCTCCCTCCTTGGGAAATTGGGGTTGGTGGTGTTGGGAGGCAAGTCATAGAACTGTTGTGACCTCATACGACGGAACTCAGGCTTTCCCATACCCAGAACAGTGGACAAAGAGTCAAAATGGGCTTGCTCGGCCTCTTCTTCATTATCAAAACCACCAAGTTCAGCTTGTCTAGTGGCTTCCTCATCAATAGTGCTCTGTTGTCTCATGCGGCCACTGCTGCTATCAAAAATAAGATTGTTCCTTGTTTGAGCTCTTTGTTTACTTGAAGCAAGGAGTGGATTCCGAGTGACCACCTTTTTCCTATGACCTGTGAAAAGAGAGTACAAGGATAGCATGGAGATAAGTTTGCATGTCCAAGAAAGCCAAAAGAAGAAAATTAAAAGTGTCAGAATTTCTCCCAGATATGAGCTAGGCCGGAGTTTCCGGCCACAGGGGCGGATATTCCGGTCCACACCGGAGATTCCGGTGCAGGAGGGGCCGGAGTTTCCGCCCTGTGGCAGGAAAACTTCAATCTAGGTCAAATCTAAGGAAAAAATGAGCACAACTAATTTTCTAGGGATTGAAATGCCAACACTAGGGTTCTACACCATGCAGCACAGGCAGAACTTCTCTCAAAACAAGATCTAGAGTGAAAACCTAGAGAGAGAGAGAAGAAAGCCTTTACCCGACATGGTGGAGGTCAAATGCGAGGGAGAAGGATCCCTAGCACTTGTACGAAGGAGGGGCCGGTGGCACGGCGGATTCCGGCGGCGGGGAGCGGCCGGAGTGGTCCTTGGAGGCGGCGGCGGCGGCTGGGGGAGGAGTGGGGGTCGGGGGTGTGTGGGGAGTTGTGGAACAACTCCTCACCCCGATCCCCTTTGAAGACCCCAGCGAAACTGCCCAGACCGGAGTTTCCGGCCCTAGACACCGGAGTCTCCGGCCCTGGCCAGAGATTCCGGTTCTAGGGGCGGAAACTTCAGTCAGACCGGAATCTCCGGCCTGGAAGGCCGGAGTTTCCGGCCCCACCGACTCCAAATCCCAGGTTTTAAAGTGTTTTGGACATGCAAAGGCAAGAGGAGCAGTTTTTAAGATGAGGTAGGCCTGGGATAAGACAAATGGTCACTGGAGATGGTACCATGCACTTAAGTTTGGTAAGAAACAACAAAAGCGACATTAAGAAGCAACGCTTGAGTGCATTTTCCATAAGAGCAAGAATGAAACAAGGAAAAAACAAGATAACACCACAAGAGTATCAATTCTTCACAACGAAGAAGTTGGTGGCCAAGGCCACCATGTATGAGATTATGTGGTGTGATACCGCGAAGATATATCTTGGGTTCACCGCCATTACTCAACATTTAAGCTCGCAATTCATAAGAATGAACAAAGGAGACGAAAACAATTCTTACTATTGGCATAATGGGGGGAGGGAAAGTCCAATAGATTAGGACCGCACTCCCCCTATGTCCATGCCTACACCTAGACCAAAATAGAAAGTTGAGATAGAGGTGTGCATGCAAGGTAGTCAACCAATGCTCCTAGAATCCACGATATTTAGCTCATGCCTCAAAAAGGTGAACCGTGCTTCGTCAAGTGGCTTGGTGAACATATCGGCAAGTTGAATCTTCGTTGGAATATAACCAAGCTCAATATCACCCCGGTTGATGTGATCTCGAATAAAATGATAGCGAATCTCAATATGCTTCGTTCTTGAGTGCTCCACGGGGTTGTGACCAATCTTGATAGCACTTTCATTGTCACATAAAAGAGGCAGTTTGTCACAAAGGACACCGTATTCCTTTAAAGTTTGCCTCATCCAAAGTAATTGAGTGCAAGCACTAGCGGCCGCCACATACTCGGCTTCGGTGGTAGATAAGGATATGCAATTTTGCTTCTTGGAGGACCAACTCACCAAAGATTTCCCAAGGAATTGACATGCACCGGAAGTAGACTTCCTATCATCCTTGCAACCGGCCCAATCCGAATCCGTGTAACCGGCAAGAGAGAAGTTGGACCCCCTAGGATGCCACAAACCAAACCTTGGGGTATAAACCAAATATCGGAAGATTCGATTCACCGCTATCAAGTGACTTTCTTTAGGAGCCGCTTGATACCTTGCACACACTCCTACACTCAACACAATATCGGGTCTAGATGCACAAAGATAAAGCAAAGAACCAATCATAGAGCGATAGAGTTTTTGATCGACATCTTTACCCTTTGGACTAAGTTCAAGATGGCATTTGGTGTCCATAGGAAACCTCTTCTCTTTTGCATCTTGCATCTTGAACCTCTTGAGCATGTCTTGGATGTATTTGGCTTGAGAGATGAAAGTCCCTCCACTTAATTGCTTGATTTCAAAACCAAGAAAGAATTTCAACTCTCCCATCATGGACATCTCGAACCTATCCGTCATAAGCTTTGAAAATTCATCATTGAAAGCTTTGTTAGATGAGCCAAAGATAATATCATCAACATAAAGTTGACATATGAAGAGCTCCCCTTTTACCCTCTTTGTGAAGAGAGTGGGATCGATTTGCCCCACTTCAAAGCCACGGTCTAGCAATAGCTCTCTTAGGTGCTCATACCAAGCTCGAGGTGCTTGTTTGAGACCATAGAGGGCCTTATCAAGCTTATAGACATGGTTTGGGAAGTGTGGGTCCTCAAATCCCGGAGGTTGCTTTACATATACCAACTCCTTTAAGGGACCATTAAGAAATGCACTCTTCACATCCATTTGTTGCAACTTAAAATTAAAATGAGATGCATAGGCAAGTAGGATACGGATGGACTCAAGACGAGCCACGGGAGCATAGGTCTCTCCAAAATCAATGCCTTCAACTTGAGAGTACCCTTGAGCTACCAATCTCGCCTTGTTCCTTACAACCAATCCATGCTCATCTTGCTTGTTCTTGAATATCCACTTGGTGCCAATAACATTGCGGCAATCCTTTGGCTTTTCTACTAGATTCCATACTTTGTTGCGCTTGAAGTTGTTGAGTTCTTCATGCATGGCTTCCAACCAATCTGGATCTTCAAGTGCTTCAAACACCTTCTTTGGTTCAATCATAGAGATATGAGCTTGATGTTCACTAAAGCTTGCCAATTGACTTCTTGTGGAAACCTTGCGAGATACATCACCAATGATGGCTTCAAGCTTGTGACACTTGATTTCCAAGTTTCTCTTGACTCTTTCTTGACGACGGGTTTCGATATCCCCATTGTTGCGTGGGATTTCGGCTTGATCACCTAGATCATTTGAGTCCCCGTCTTGACGGTCTTGATGAGCATTGCCATTTTGTTGCACATTTTCAATGATGGGAGAAGATGGATGCTCTTGCTCTTGATCTTGACTAGGGTTGAGAATAGGAGTTCTTGAATCTTGTGAGACCTCTTGGTCAACTTGAGGAGGAACTTGATCTTGTTCTTGGATAGGTGTCTCATTTGCTTCCATAGAGGGTGCCACTTCAACTTGTGATGATGGAATCTCCACTTGAGTGGAGCTTGTACTTCCTTGAGGAGGCTCATGATGAATCTCGATGGGGCGATGAAATCCAACACCCATCCTTTGTATTGCATCTTGAGGTTCCTCGTTATCTACATCACAAACATGAAATTGCGCCACTTGGGAGCCGTCATTCTCATCAAACCTCACACTACAAGATTCTACAACTCTCCCTAAGGATTTGTCATAGACTCTATAAGTGTGAGAGTTTGCACCATACCCAACAAGAACACCTTCTAAGGCTTTAACTTCAAACTTAGAAAGATGTACACCTTTGATTTTGTAGAAACACTTACAACCGAAGACTCGATAGTAGGAGATGTTGGGCTTGTTGCCGGTAAGCATTTCATATGGAGTTTCCTTCTTCCCTTTGCGAAAGAATAACCGGTTGGAGGAGTGACACGCCGTGGAGATAGCTTCGGCCCACAAGAAGAGTGGAGACTTAAACTCCGCCAACATGGACCTAGCCATATCCATAAGAGTCCGGTTCTTCCTCTCGGCTACACCGTTTTGTTGAGGAGTATATGCGGCGGAGTATTGATGTCGAATTCCCTCGTCGCTAAGAAACTCATTTAAGGTGTAGTTCTTGAACTCGGAGCCATTGTCACTTCTAATGGCCAATATGGGAAGATTGTGTTGACGTTGAACTTCATTGGAGAAATCTATGATGGTTTGTTGAGTTTCATCCTTCGTCTTGAAGAAGAAAACCCAAGTGAATCTTGAATAGTCATCGACAATCACCAAACAATATTTCTTCCCACCAAGGCTAGGTTGAGGTACGGCACCAAAAAGATCAACATGAAGAAGTTCCAATACCCTTGATGATGAGATGATGGTCTTGCTTGGGTGGGGAGAATCATGCATCTTTCCTTCAACACAAGCCCTACAAAGACGATCTCTAGAAAAAGAAACATTCTCATTTAGTCCAAGAATGTGGCCACCCTTGTGAAGACTTTGCAAAGTTCTCATATTGACATGGGACAAGCGGCGATGCCACAACCACCCCACATCGGCCTTTCCGAATAGGCATATTGCTTGAGTGTTGGTTGACCCCGAAAAGTCTACCACAAACAACTCATTTTCAACATGCCCAACGAACATGACCTTTAGAGTCTTGCTCCTCAAGTGTACCACCATATCAAGAGTAAAATAGACATCAAAGTTCATCTTATTAAGAGCACGAACAGACATAAGATTGTAACCTAGAGACTCAACAAGCATGACATTTACAAGGGTGATATCCCTTGCAACTACCACCTTGCCAAGACTCTTTACCTCGGCTTTGGACTTGTCACCATAAGAGATGGTTGAGTGATTTAAATTTGGTCTCAACTCCGTCATGATCTCCTTGCTTCCGGTCATATGACTAGTGCATCCACTATCAATCACCCATTTAGATCCACCGGAAGCATAGTCCTACAAGAAATCATTTCTTGCATTTAGGTACCCATTTTTCAATGGGTCCTTTTCGGTTAGCAACAAGGGTCTTAGGAACCCAAATAGAATAGTCAATGTAACCATCATAAGGACCAACATATTTTGCATAAACATCACCATAATAATCAACATAAAGAATGTAGTTGGGATTGTTATGCCCCGCAAAGTCACTACGAGTGGTCTTGCCCCTAGTGGCATTACCACTCGCAATGTTAGTCTTAGCTTGTGCGGGCTTGGTCTTGTTCTCCTTGGTGTTGCTCACCTTCTTCTTTGCCTCGGCCACATACCCAAGACCTTCCTTTCCTTTGTGTGGTTTTAGCTCAAACAAATAAGCAAAACCCTTATCGTTACCTTTAGGAATAGAGGTCTTAGCATGATCCACCTTTAACTTAGCATTTTCTTCAATGACATTTTCATGAACACGAGGAAGAATGGTTATGCTAGTTGAGCAAGTTTTAGAGAGTTGAGTTAGGAGTTGCTCATGAGACTTAACAAGGATGGAGTGGGTCGTTTTCAAGACCTTGTGAGCTTTATCAAGCTTCTCCATATCCTCAAGAAGTATAGTATTTGCAACCCCAAGTTCAACTTTCTCCTTTTTAATCACTTTATATTTGGCAAAAACATGATCTCTATCCTTAATGATTTTACTAATGATTTCATCATTTTTAGCATCAAGAGATTCAAGTCTTTCCTCTAGAGTGGTTCTATATTCACTTTCTTCATCAAGAGAGCTATTTAAGGATGCTATGGAAGCATTCAAGGAAGCAATGGTGAGAGAATCCTCTCTCTCAATCTTACTCTTTTCTTGAAGAAGTTCTTCGGCCGCACATAGTTGTCTCATGAGAGACTCAACATGTTCCTTGGCCTCACCTTGCAAGTTAGTCACAAAAGTATCGAAGGCAACTAGTTCCTTCTTAATCTCAAGACTAGATTGATCATGCATAGTCTTAGGAGAAGGGGATGATAGCTCTGATACCAATTGAAAGGATCGGTATGACACCTAGAGGGGGGGGGGGGTGAATAGGTGCTAATTCAATTTTAGGTCTTTTTCAAATTAGGCTTGACACAAAAGGTAAATTCACTAGATATGCAACTAAGGTGAATTTCCTATATGACAAGCTAGCAACTAAGCAAGATATAATAAGGCAATAAATAAGGATAGAAGTAACCGAAGTGAAGACACGAGACGACAAGGATGTATTCCCGAGTTCCTCCCTTGAATGGGAGTACGTCTCGTTGGAGAGGTGTGAACCAACACAATGGTTCAACGGCCACAAAGGCCTCACCCTAATCTCCGGTGAACCGCACCACAAAGGTTTGGTCCACTTTCCACTATCGGAATCCTTCGAGGCGGAATCCGGAGCCTTTACAACAACGATTCGGGGCACGACCCACAAAGGGCTTGGGGGCTCCCGAACAGCTACAATCTGTCACAAAGACAATAGGTAAGTACAACAATGGGCTAGGTTTCCTAGTGGAAGTCCTAGCAAGTGTTCCCTCAAATGAATGAGGGGGAAATGAAGAACGGCTCGGTGAAGATGTAGATCGGGGCCTTCTCCTTCAATCCTCCAAAGATCAACGAGTTTGGATGGGGGGATTGGGAGATCTTGAGATTCTTGGCTTGCAACAATGGAGCTCCTCCTTTTCTAGGTCAAGCACTTTTCTGGAGGAAGGAGGAGGGGTATTTATACCCCTCCAAAGATGTAACCGTTGCAGCCAAAACCCAGGCCGGA
The DNA here is from genome assembly GCA_026929855.1 of Poa annua. NCBI lineage: Eukaryota > Viridiplantae > Streptophyta > Magnoliopsida > Poales > Poaceae > Poa > Poa annua. Next base: position 109,244,715 of record CM049426.1, read on the forward strand.
AACTCCGGCCCTAGTGGCCGGAAACTCCGGCCAGGGCGGAAACTCCGGCCTAGGGAGGCCGGAAACTCCGGGGGGCACCAGGGGCTGAACACCAGATCTTCAATCTGAACTTGGACATCTTCGAGATACACGAGGCCGGAAACTTTGGCCTGGGGCGGAAACTCCGGTCCATGGGACCGGAAACTCCGCCCCTCACCAGGGGCTGAGCACAACTTCGGCAACCGAGCAACGGAGAAGATTCCGGTCCTCAGGGACCGGAAACTTCAGACAGGGCCGGAAACTCCGGCCCCCTGGACCGGAAACTCCGGCCCCCACCAGGGGCTGAGCACACTTTCAGTGCTGTCTCTTTTTCTCCTCTTTTGGTGCTGATGCATCTGAAGAGTTCCTAGATTATCCTGCATTACTTAACACCAACTTAATACATCCACATGTTGTTAACTAACACACAAAACACAGAGATCATAGAAATGTTCTTTCAATAAGTGCCCAAAAAGGGTGAAGGAGAACTACCTTGTCCGCTCGCACAAGAATGATATCAGTCTCGTGACGTGTCACAAGTGTAATGATAAAGGGCACTATGCCAACTGTTGCCCTAAGAAGAGGAAGGAGGTGTCCATCAATGGGACTATGTGGAGTATAGTAAGTCCTAAATCATTCCTCCCACCACATACCATTGTATTTTGAATATTAGTACACTCTATAAAAGAAAAGTAAGCAAGATTAAACAAAGTTTCTAGACTGACCATAAAAATTTCTTTTAAGGGTGGTAGCCACCCAGTTAAATTAAACCCCGTTGATTAAACCCAGAGATCCCAAACTATCTTTCTTTCGAGCCTCCCCAATCAGAAAAATCATCCCCTGCCAGCTTTCAAGTTTCCATGTCAAAACATTTCATTTCTCAAAACCTCTCGAGTTATCAGAATCATTCAAGCATTTGCTTTGTCTTTCTAGCTTCTCCGAATCTCGGGGACGAGATTCCTTTTAAGGGTGGTAGTCTGTAACATCCCAACATTTTATAATGTTTAAAAATCACTAAAATTGAAAACTTTTGTTATTGATAAAAATTAAATTATATGCATAAGCAAATCAACTATAAAAGACTTCAAGCATTTTCAAAAAGGTTGTTTCAAGTTTAACATTTTATTATCCATTGTATTTCTTAAACCACCATATATAAGTTGACAAATAAATTACAAACCTTCAAACCATATTCATGAAATAAAAAGTTTCTTTATAAGTATTTGATTTCAACCACTTAGCCATAACTATTCATAAATTAAAATAATATTTACAAGTGTTCGTTTAAGCTATTTAAAACATGGTCTAATTGCTAAATGGTTTTCATTCTTTACCTGAGTTCAAAACATAGTTTGTAAATTTCAAGTCTATAGTTCATATCTTTAAAAGTTCATAGATTTTATAATTAATTAATTATCCAAATAAGCATTGCATTAACTTAAATTAGTGTCATTAATTCTCAAACATAAATTGATCTTCATGAATATATATCCAATATTAGAAATGAAATAAACCTAAAATATTTTCCAAAGTTATGTTATGAAGTTTTCAAATGATTTATCGTATTATGAAACTTAATGGTACACAAAATAATTTGAAATAAAAATGAATACTCTATAATTCCCTTTTCCTTAAAATTATCTAAATTTTGTTATTCTACTATTATACCAAAATAAAGATGAATGGTTAAAAAAAATGAGTTTAAATAACTTAAATTCAAACATTTTTGAATGTGGGCATTTTATAAATTTTCTTTAGCCAAAAGAAAAGTTAATTAAGCTATAATTTCAAATTTGATATTAAGTGTCAAATTTGTATTAAACCAATATTTCAAAATTATTAATTTTAAAAAGTTTTGAAAACATGCCCACTAATGTTTTAAAACATATATATGAATATTACAAATTTATAGGATTTTGTTTGACTTCATTTGGAGTCCTAAATTAAAAGTTATAAAGGAAATAAATAAAATAGAAAAGAAAAAGAAAAATTCCTGACAGGCGGGACCCACCAGTCAGGGGGTTGTCTTTAACCTCCCGCGCGGGAATCACGCCCGAGACCGCCGGAGTTTCCTTCTCCAATTCTCGCCGTGAAGACCGCGTTGTGCTTCCCTCGGTCCCTATATAAAGCCCATCTCCACCGCCTCCTTTCCCCCCAAAAACCCTAGCCAAATCGCCGTCGGGCTGCTCGATTTGGAGCCGCCACCGCCACCATTTCCGTTGCTCGTTTCTTCAATTTCCGGTGAACTCCATCGACCCCGAGTCCCCATTTGTTTTTCTTTCTCCTTACTGCATCTGTGCGAAACTCCCTGACATCTTTTTCCTAAATTTACCGCACCAGGGCGAGCAGTTCGTGCACACCCGAGGAGGACAGCCGTCGTGCGCATCTCCGGCGAGTGATTTCAAGAGAAGGGGAGCACGCCGAGCACCGCTACCTCGCCACCACCTCCGCCGCGACCTCCTGCACGTCCTGGTAAGATCCATTCTTCCCGGGAAACCGTAGGGCGCGTAGAACGCTGCGTCGTCGCCGTCGGCACCGTCTCCGGCTACCTAGCGCCGCCCGTCCTAGGTAGTTTTGATCTGAGCCGTACGATCGAAATATCGCGGCCACTTTAGAAGTCTTTAGCGAACCGGTACGGATCAATGTCGACCGTCAGATCTGGATCTGACGATCCAAATCAGATCCAGTTAATGGTGACTCAGCGTGCACAGTCAGCGCCGCGTCAGCGACACGTCAGCGCCAGCGTGGAAAACAATTTTCCGAATAAAATTAAAATGGCAATTTTACAGAAAACACCCCACATCTTAGATCTATTATAACTTTTATTTGGTTTGGCCAAATTTAGCAAACTTTTTATTTTTGGAAAGCCTTTGAAATGGAGAATATTTTAGATCTGTTATAATTCAATTTTGACTTAGTTTAAAATATGCAAATTTCAAATGGATGATTTGAGTATATTTGTAATAATTTTAAATCTATAAATCCAAAAATTGCAAATAAAATTGTTTTAGAGACTTTGGAATATTTGTAATATGATGCCTCTTTTATAAAATAATTTTTAGTATTATTTTAATGATTTAATAGTTGTATGTTTAATTTGAATAGTTTGACTATTTTTGACATAACTATTAATAGAAACATTATTTTTGATTAAATAAAATTGCGATAAATTTAATTAAATACCCTCTGGGTATTAACATCATTTATAAAATGTTGTTATAAAAATTTAATCACAGAAAACTTGATCTTGTATTTACCCTTTTATTTTATTCTCCTATAATAGAAATTTATTAAATTGCAATTATAACTTTATGCATGCTTTATAAATAACACAAAATTTAGTATGATGTTTATTGTGATTAAAAATTTCATTTCAGGCATAGCGTATTTTATTTTGTAGTTATACTTCCCATCGGAAAACTCCTCCATTATTTTCTCTAAGTTAGGATTATTTTCAACTTAGTATTTTGGTAACGTGCTATGCACTTATATACACTTAGAATTTCCAACATGGAGCTAGAAGTCCAATCAAGTACTTAGCCAAAACAAGAATTCAGAAGTATCTTCAAGGAGTAGAAGCACTTAGAAGAAAAGCGAGAAGAAGTTCATGAAGACCAACCCCCTCTATTCTCTTAGTCTTTCTCTCTTTCCTTTCTTCTTCTCCGAGACTTCCTGATGACTAAGTTAAATCCAAGACCAGCCTCAGTGATACAAGAATCATCAAGTCTGAAGATTTATCAAGTCTACCAAAAATTCAATCAAGACATTACCAAGGAGAAAGTTACAAGTCTGGAGATGAAGCCTATAAGACCAACTACATCCTTCTTTCTATCTTTTCCCTCTTTCCTAATCTTGTCTTTCACTTTAGACATAAACAATTTTAGATCATGTTATTTCAATCTTGAAGTTTGTTGGATCCTAGCGGCATAGTGAAATGAAGCGGCCCGGAGACTAACCTTACATGTCCACGTACATGAGACCTGTTCCACAACTTAAGTGGCTGGTCGGGTGTCTGTCTCTCTCATTATAGTGAATATCCAATTTTCAAAGAGTTGATAATAATTGTTGATCATCTTGCAGAATAGACTTAGTATTTTCTCTAAGTATTCTATGCACATCATGACTAAGTCATTGATTGCTTATTCAAGATGATTTATAACAAAGTTATTTTGTCCAACCTATGACCTTTGTAACATCCCAACATTTTATAATGTTCAAAAATCACTAAAATTTAAAACTTTTCTTTTTATTAAAATAAATATTAAATGCATAAGAAAACCAATTATGAAAGACTTCAAACATATTGAAAAAATTTAATATTTCAAATATCTCAGTTTATCTTTATTTTCAAAAGTTGTTTCAAGTTAAAAGATTTTATTATCCATTGTAATTTTTGAAACCTCAATATCTAATTTGACAAATGTTTTACAAACCTTCAAACCCTATTCATGAAATAAAAGGTTTCTTTATAAGTATTTCATTTCAACCACTTAGCAATAGCAATTCATAAATTAAAATAATAATTACAAGTGTTATTTATAAACTATTGAAAACATTGTCTAATTGCCAAAAGATTATTATTCATTTACCTGAGTTCAAAACATAGTTTGGATATTACAAGTCTATAGTTTATAACTTTAATAACTTCATATATTTAATGGAATATCCAAATAAACATTTCATTTGATTAAACGATTTTCATTTATTTTCAAAACATAAAATGACTTTCATGAATATATTTTCTATATAAGAAATGAAGTAAAACTAAAATCTTTTCCAAAGTTTTTATGAAGTTTCAAATGAATTATCATAATATAAAATATAATGGTGCACATTTTGAATTGAAAATGAATACATTATATTTCCCTTTTCATTTCAAATAAATGTGTGATGTTATTTAATATTGTACTAAAGACAAAAATTATTTAATTTTGGAAAATGAGTTTAAATAACTTAATTTTAAACTTATATAAGTGTTGTATTTTTATAAATTTTATTTAGCCAAAAACGAAATTATTTAAGCCATGTTTTCAAATTTGATATTAAATGGCAAATTTGTAATTAATCAATAATTCAAAATTTTGATTTTTTAAAAGTGTTCAAAACATGCCCACAAATGGTTTAACACAAATATATTATTTTTACATATTTTTAGAAATTTATTTGACTTGATTTGGAGTCTTAAATCAAAAGTTATGAAAGAAATAAAAAAAATCAGAAAAAGAAAAAGAAAAAAATGTTGACGTCATGATGACGTCAGCGTCGTCTTCAAGCTCCAGCACGCACGCACGCGAAAACTGCTCACCGTGCCTCCTTCCCGAATTGATTCCCGTTGATTTAGAGCCCCAAATGATGCACCGTTTGTTTGTAATTAAAGCCCTTGATCTCCTCTTTCATTCCCCCATAAAAGCCCTCTCTTAAACGCCCTAAATTGCTCTAATTTCATCTGCCATTAAACATGGACGTTTTTTGTCGAAATTAATGTCCGATTGATTGCGGGAAAATTACTGCACAAAATCAAGCACGGTTGGTTTTACCTCCCCCGAGGGCCGTGAACCTGGGTACGTGCTGGTGTCCATGTCTGTCGTGGGTGTTCCTCTACAAGCCCGGCGAGCACCGTCGTCGTCCCTCTCGAGGGTCTTGACCTCCGTGTTCAATCCCCTGCACGAACTACTCATCAGGGAGTGACCACCCCAATTTCGTGGGAGTCACAACCCGACAAGGTCCGCCTATACAGACGTCGCGTAACTGAGCAATAATGTTTGGTGAATGGCACCGCTGACTCAATCTAGTCGAGGGAAGTGATTAAGTTCTTAGTCAAGTTTGTCAAGATTTTCCAAAAGATGTTTCCACAACAATGAATGCAAAACCAAACTTTTCAGATGCATCAACAAAACAATGTCAGGGTGACAACAAGCAAAGTTCCACATGATCATCACAATATATATATATATATATATATATCACATATCAAACACATATCAAGAACAAGATATAACATAACAGGAAGTAAACAAAGTCAAGTTAAACCGACCGGGCATTCGCGGCGGCTGTGCCGGAATTTTCTCATGTCGTCTTTAGTTGGTTATTAACATGCACAATATATCATATAACAGGAACAAACAAGGTCATATTAAACCGACCGGGCATTCGCGACGGGTGTGCCAGAATTGTCTCGTGTCGTCTTTAGTGGGTTGTTAATATCCAACATTCCATTGACGGCAGCGGTACCCCCAATCCAATGTCTCAAAAATGGTGGGGTTAGCACATAATAAATAACACAATGTAAATATAATAGCGAGTTAAATTAGTAAAGTCATATGAAGCACAAACAATAAACAAGCATGTATAAACATAACAATACACAGACATATATAAACACGCAACATGGTAATAAGCAACTAAACAAACAAACATTGTGGGACGAGTCATAGCAAGGGGTTAACTTGCCTTCGAATACAGGTTCCAAATGCTCCGAAAAGTCTCGACGTCGTCGCATGTCGGGAACTCGAAAAATTACTAAACTGCGAAACGGAAAACAACGTGTTTGAAAACGACATTGAAATGAAATGTTTTAAAAGAAAGCAAAACTGGTACCAACGTGTAGATATGATCGAGACAAATTTTTAGAAATTTGAATCACTCAAAACGGAGCTACGGTTCAAAGGTTCAAAAGTTACGGAGGTTTGAAAATCTGTCTAGACGAAAAAAACAAAGTTCCGCGAAATCAACAACACGGGCTGATTCGGCCCGCGAACTGGGCCGGAAATGGGCTGCTGCGCGCCGCCCATGCGCTGCGCTGGCCGGGCCGCTGCTGGATTGCGAGCTGCTGCTGGCTAGCTGGGCCGAAACGGTTCGGAACGGGAAAACAGCAGAAAACGGATTGCCGACCACATGAGGTCGTCTTCAACCTCCAGACACGCACTGGAAGGTGCGGCCGCCGGCCGGAGGGCGGCAGGTGGCGGGGCACCGCGGCCGGGGGAGGAGAAAATGGAGGCGGGGGCGGCCTCCCGCACGCGTGCCCGAGCTCGGGGAGCTCCGTCCATGGAGGGATATTCTTGTGTGGCTTTCTCTCCATCATGGGCACTGAATGAAGAGTGTAGGAGGCAGAGGATTGGGGTAAAATGGCTAGGGTTTGTTCGGGATGCTCTGAGGGGGTCTTATATAGAGGGAGGAGAGGAGAGTTAGGTGAACACCATTGATGACCTTGAGGTCATGGATGACGTTTTCTCTCCTACAGGAAGGAGATAGGAACGAATGGGGGAGGGTGAGGCTGTGGTTCTGGACACGTGGGTGCACTGGTGTAGAGAAATTAGGTGGAGATTAGTTCTAAGTGAGATTAAGGGCAATGTCGATGTGTGCGCCCCGAACGTCCCGGTATTACGCGAGCGGCATCGACAATTTCCCGGAGTCTCGAAACACCAAATGCAAAAAGGAGGGTACCTACGGGTGGCTAATGAGAAGGCCTACACCACTGAACTAGTCTCAAGCTCACACGACACATTTTATAAAACAAAGTTTTTCGAAAACGACACACACAGAAGGTGTTCGATAGAAAGGAAGGCAGACTTTCTCAAATCAGAAAAATCTCAAATAAATCTCACGGGGTATATTGGTTATATGGAGAGTGTCTATGGAGTCTGGGCTCATTTAGTGGCATGGAGAAAGGTTTTGCATGTATACGCTAAACCGCGTACCGACATCGGTGCTTGGTTTACAAAGGAAGTAGCTCAAGACTTGCCCAAATGGATTTTGGTTCAACTGAAGAAGTGTGGAAAAGAAAAAACATGCATTACTCTAAAATATGACAATTTTCGGAGACTTCTAAGTTGGCCAAAGAATTTGGGATCCGGACCGACATTGAACAGTCTACGTCGGAAACGGAAATTTGATATTGGAGTACAAAAGGTTTTTGAGCAGGTCGTCGTCGAAATGTATGGCGAGTCCTCCGGTATTCAACTGGACAAAGAAAGGTTGAGTAGAATCGTCTCGAAAGATTTTTGAAAACATTTATTAGAATTAGAAAAGTTTTCCAGCGTCAAAATAAAATTTAAATTGGGTCTAAATTCTCGGGGCGTTACACGCCCCGACCTGATAGGTGGTGGTAGAGGTTTTGTAGGTGGAGCGCGTCAGGCCGTTATGGGAGGGAAAATGCTTCGAATAGTCTTGTCTCAACTCTCTCCTTTTCCTTAGCCCAAATTGAGTGCTTGAGGATAGTTTGGGTTTGTTGGGTCTAATGGTGAAAGTGCACAACCTTTACAGAGTGTAAAACTAAGTACTTAGCCGTGTCCCCGGTTACGGACAATTTTGAGCAGCTGATCAAGGACGTCAACGGAGGATCCTACCATTCTAATTTCTAAGTTACAAGTTGATGGGTGAACAAGTGAAGATGAGATTATGGTTTTCAGTCCATACTTGTCTTTATTTGAAGAAAATGTTTTCAAAAGAGTAGGAAAAACTAGGTTTATGCAAAATATCCTTGAACTCCACCAGCCAAATATGCATATAGGCTATAGAGTTATTCCATTAAGTGTCCACCATAGTGTCACTTGCCAGACTCAATTTTTAATGGAATCTGACTCACTCTGTTGCAAAATTTTATTTGTTACAGGTTATTCAGATGATGACGAGTGAGGTTTTGTTAAGGGATTTCGAGTCTGTAACCAACATGTTTTCGCCTGTGCCAACATGAAGATGGTGGAGACTCACTCCTATTGTATTTCCGATGTGTATTGTTTGCAATGCTAGCCTTATGCTATGCAAATTGTAATGAATATTTTCTAAGTCTAGATCATCAATGTATTAAATTTGATACTTTGTTGTGATATTATATCATAAACTGTGTGTGCAAACGAATTGATCAAGGGATTTGCACTATACACAGGGATTTGCCATTTTCTAAATGCAGGTCCTCCACAAACTTCAAAAAATTTAGCATACAGAGAGGTGTTTTAATACCAAGAAAAGTTCTACAACCATATTTTCCTCTCTCGTAATAATTTTCAGTAGCATCATGAATAAACTCAACAACATAACCATCACATAAAGCATGCCTTTCATGATCTACAATCACATAATTTTTATAAAGCTCCAAAATAGTGGGATAAAAACTTTCAAACCCACTTTTAACAATTTGATAACAAGATAATTGATCATACTCAAGAGATTGGGACTCCTAAATAAAGTCAAGACTTCTCCAATCCCATTTTCATTAGAAGTACAATTAATATTATCAAGTAACATAGGACCATCATCTAGAGCCTTATCATAAACATTTTCTAAGAAACTTCTTTAGTACCATCCATTTCGAAATTAGGCATAAATAAAGGATTTTCATAAGATTTATCAAAATAGCATGGATTATCATATACAACAGTAGCATAATTGTTTTCACAAGTTTACTCATAGTGAATATTTCATGAGAATCCAAAGGAACATAACATTCATCCTCATTTGGTAAGCATGGGTGACAATCAAATAGTGTAAGGGATGAAGTCTTTGTCACATTATAAGGTAGGCATGGGTAGCTAATCCATTCTTCCTCCTTTTGTTCTTCAATCTCCTCCTCTTTTTCATCTAATGAGCTTTCAGGTTCAGCAATTTCTTCTTCCATAGGTTCTTGCAAATTGTATACATTCTCGTGCATTAATGAGTCTCTCTTTGTAATCAATGATATAAAAATTATTGTTGAAATATTCTACACAATAATCAAGGATAGAAGAGACATAATCTTTAAAAGCTTTACAAGCAAAACAGGTTTCATAATTTTTTGACACGAAGGATTCTATTTCAGAAGCTCCCATAAATAAAACAAATTGTTCTACTTCTTCAAATCCTAGGTCAATATAGTTATTCCAATGATAGTTCACAATTAAAACTTCTTTACTAAAGCCACTTTGAAATTTAAGATGATTAGTATCTTGTTTAGAGCAACAATTTATATCATGGCGTCTAAGATAAATTTTAGCAATTGCATTCAACTTAACAAGCACGCCTCTCATGACTTTCCCTTTATATGATTCTCTATAATTCATAAGTTCCATAGCAACCGTTTTTTTTAATTTTTCGGTTTTTCAGATTTTACGGTTTTTTGGGTGTATGAAAATAAAACAAGACAAAAATAAAATAAATAAAAATAAACTAGACAAAAGTAAACTAAACAAAATACAATTAAACAGAAATAAACTACACATAAATAAACTAGACAAGAGAATAAAATAAAATAAAATAAAAACAAAGAGTGAGAGGTAGAGTGTACTCCCCAGGTGAACTTATGAGTAGAGCTATGCCTCCCGGCAACGGCAATAGAAAATAGTCTTGATAACCCACAAGTATAGGGGATCGCAACAGTCTTCGAGGGCAGTAAAACCCAAATTTATTGATTCGACACAAGGGGAGACGAAGAATACTTATAAGTCTTAACAGCGGAGTTGTCAATTCAGCTGCACCTGGAAAAGCACTAGTAACAGGGGGGATGTGAAAGCATCAGTAATATGAGAGCAGTAGTAACGGTAACACAGAGACAATGTTACCTAAAAATAATTGTTTGCGTGGAGTTGACTTTAGAGCAATGATGATGACAGAAGGACCGGGGTTCCCGGCTATCTACACTTGTGGTAACTCTCAAAAGAACAAGTGTTGGGTGAAAAAAATTACAGTTGGGCAATTGACAGTATTGAAATAACATTAAGTTAGAATATCCAGATTATTAATTATATAGGCATGTTTTCCATATATAGTTGTGCGTGCTCGCAGTGAGAAACTTGCTGTAATGTACCTGCACTTAAAAATATGGCAGGTACCTGTGTATAGTGCAAACCCCTAGATCGATTCATTTGCACACACAGTTTACGATGAATATCACAACATTCTATCAATATTACACGAATAATCCAAACTTGGTAAAATAAATAGTTCGATACATCTTTGCATAGCTTAAATCTAGCTCAAACAATAAAGCAGAGGAAATTAATCTTCAATGAGCCTCCAACTTCATGATACACCACAGGCAAAGACATGTTGGTGCAGACTCAAAACCCAAACGTAGTCCTTACTCTTCGTTAGAAATTTCTGCAACAAATAATAATTTACAACAGGGTGGGTCAGATTCCATTAAAAATGGAGTCTGGCAATTGGCACTATGGTGGACACTTAGTGGAAAAACTCTATAGCCTAAATGCTTATTTGGCACGTGGAGTTCAAGGCTAATTTGCATAAAGCCAAATTTTCCTACTCTTTGGAAAATACTTTTCTTAAAATCAAGACAAGTATGGCATGAAAACCATAATCTCATCTTCCCTTGTTCACCCATCAACTTTTATATTAGAAATTGGAATGTTGGGAGCCTCCGTTGAATCCTTGACCAGCTGCTCAAATTGTCCGTGACCGGGGACACGGCTAAGTACTTAGTTTTACACTCTGCATAGGTTATGCACTTTCACCACGAGACTCAAACAACCATTCTGTCCTTGACCCTCATGCAGTGAAAAGGAAAGGAGAAGTCTGAGATGAGACCTTTGGGGAAAAGTCAAGGCAGAGCCATTATACCACGTGGCTGCATTGGAAGGATCTTCACTTGGAGAAAACGTTGGTCCCTTTGTTCCTGGGTGGCCATCCTCAAGTGCACGTTCTCAGGTTCACTCATCTAAATGAGCTTGGGTCTTAGCCAGGTGCACCCACCTAAATGAGCCTATGCAGCCACACAACTACAACCTCCATCCTCTTGCCACATCCACCCAGAAGTTTCTTTAACTTAGTAGAAATTAACTTTTGATAAAACAAATTTTGCATAGCATCAATATTTCTACCAAGTTATCCACATGATTCTAGACACAACTAGTGTATGGGAGATAGTAGTTTTAGCATAGCAATACTATCCAACACATGCATATTTTAAATACACTAAGTAATGCACAAAACAATACTTAGGAAATTTATGGGGGTGTTCCACTTGCCTTGGCAATAAGAAGAATAGCAACAGGAGCTGCAACAGTTGTCGTTTCCCTCAAAAATTTCTAACACATCAAACAAGACAGAAATAAACATACAAACAAAATAACAATACAAAAATATGTTATGCATGATGTGCAAGAATTTTCTAAGGACTAGAGATGCATGCCATGCCATGAAATATTCGTAGTTAATGCAAATCAAGTAGACAAAATGGCTAAGGACCAAAGTCATAAAAATAACTTGCTATAAATCAACTTGAATAGGTTGTAAGGCTGCTCCAAGTCTTCACACAAGTTTGATCTCGAAATCTTCAACTCCTTTGTAGTTTTCTTCATCTTCAATTATAATTCTAAGGACTTGGTTAAAATCACTAAGGACTTGCTTCATGTCCAAGGTGCAAGAATAATAGGAAGGCAGAAAAAGATAAAGAAAAAGATGTAGTTGATCTCCCAGGCTTCATCTCCAGACTTGTAATTTTCTCCTTGGTGATGTCTTCATTCAATTCTGTAGACTTGATGGTTCTTCAGACTTGATGATTTTGGTATCACCAGGGCTGGTCTTGGATATAACTTAGCCACCACGAAGTCTAAGAGAAAGGAAAACAAGGAGAGAAACACTTAGAGAAAGTAAAGGGGGTTGGTCTTCTTGAATTTCCTCTTGATTTTCTTCTAAGTGTTTTTGCTTCTTGGAGATGCCTTCCGGAGTCTGTTTTCTTCCAAGTCTTCGTTGGCCTTCTAGTTTTCATGTTAAAAATCACAAGTGTCTAAGTGCATAGCACTTTACCAAAACAACTATGTCGAAAATAATCCTAACTTAGAGAAAATAATAACTAATAAATATGCTATGCATGCAATGCCAAATTTCTAAGGAAGAATTTACTTTGATTGAAAAGCCAAAATATTTCTATGTACTTTTTGTTACCGAAGTGGTCATAATATGACTAAGTACTTTATAATTCCAATAGATGATGAAATTTAATTTTAATATATTTTTAATCAATTTTAATCATTAAAATGTCATCTAAAAAATGTTTAATCAATATTAATTACAAAATACATAGAAAATTATTCTACAAAACTTATTTGAGTATTCCTATGGCCAGTACTTGGACATTCAAATTTTATAGCAAACAAGTTTGATAAAATTTAAATTTTAAATTTGAAATTATGTTCAAATTACCATTAATGCCACTTTTGAATTTAGACAAATTTTAATTCGACAAAACATAAAAGGAATGATGCCAAAAGTTTCTACTAGTAATAAGCTTTCCAAAAATATGAAGTTTGCAATTTTTGGCCAAGCCTATAAAAAGTAGTGATATATCTAATCACAAGGACTAATCTGAGAAGGAAAACAAATGAAATCTTCTCGTTGAGGTCCCTGGCCACGTGGCATCTTCTGATTGGTGCGGAGCGTTTGTTGACCGGTCTTCTGGGCATTGTGGGATAAGTGGACGTGGATAGTTGCAGAGCGGCGTGGACGGATGCGGGACATGCGACATGGCGATCTCCTACTGGCCGATACCCCTTCGAACATGCATCTAATCTCACGAATTGATAACCGATCTAATGGTGAAAAATCAATGGGCCATAAACCAGCGGCGCTTTTCGCCGGAGACACTCCGATGAGCTCATCCCGCGACGGTGCCATGGCTGTAGTGCACGCGCTTGACGATAAAGTGAGGCGCATGGTGTCGGGATCATACCTTTCGAAAGAGGGGTTCAAGGGATGGTCGTAGGCGTGGTCTAGGGTGTCGCGGACGCTCGGGTTCACCGGAAATCCCTCGCTTGGGTCAGGAGAGCGGCTGGAGCTTCGGGTCAACGACGGATGGATCTATCTGGTGCGGGAATGTGAGGACCCCTCGGACAAGTCCGAGATGCCCACGTTATGTAAGAGATCACGATCCCAATGATCAGTGCATCACAATCACATAACCAACTTAGGTATCAAAGAGTTACATCATTCAAGTCGTACGAATAAAAGTCTTACAACACATAGACGGTCATACGACCAAAGTCAGCAAACCTCGTCACGCAGGACAGAATTAACTACGATAGCGGAAGCTCGTGGCTAGCGACGGCTCTTAACATCTCCGAGCGCAGATTCCCACAAGTGATGTTGACCGGTGACAGCTAAGTGGCGAAGTCGTCGTCATACACCTCCTCCTCGACGTAAGCCTCCTCATTGAAATCTGGACATTTGAATATCCAGGGACAGAGCCACATGAGTACAATTACGTACTCGCAAGACCACCTCTAGGCTTAAATTCTCATGATAATGTAAGAAAAACACATTTCGAGAACTGGGAAGGCTCCTGAATACAACTACATGGCTTACTTTGGAAAACAATGATTTCAAACATAGAGAATACGACATCTCTATATCTTTGTTGAAGCAAAACATTTAGAGATAGAATTCTCTTCGCTAAAATGCGACATCTCTATATCTTTGTTGAAGAAAAACATTTAGAGATAGAATTCTCTTCTCTTAGATATAGCAAGGACATATCCAAGTTCAAAAACTTTATTTTGTAAAACCTTTAAAAACACTAGGATAGGGGTAACCCTTTTCCCTTCCTTGAGGTCGGACTGGTTGCCTCCCCGAGATCAACCATCCTTGCCCAAATTCCGTACCTCCCAGGTACCACTTTATTGCCTCCTCGTTTTCCTTCGAAAACCTTCCTCTTTTGAAACCATAAAACATCCAGCATGCCTAGTGGGACCTTTCTAACCATCCATGACCGCGGACACGGCTATTCGAATAGATTTACACTCTGCAGAGGTTGTACACTTTCACCACAAGATTCGGATGCTCTGCCGTGGATCAACCACGGACTGTACAGAGACAGCATGCACACAATAGACGGCCAATCCTAATTTCCACTATGTTGATGCTGGTATAAGAATATCCTCTTCGAGTGTGTTTGTTCTCCCCAGCACCGAGTGAGCCAGCCGTATCTATACGGTTTCCCCTAGCCTCATACCGCCATGACAGGAGACCCACCGTTGCTTCCCGGTGGCACACGAAGTCCACTTTATGTATGCCCATTCTCTTGCAGCATTCGGTTCCGGGGCCTCGAACCCCATCTAGCCCATTGAGGAAGATTCGAATACCAACACCGACAAGCTTCCGTTAAGCCTCGTACCCATTTTGACGTAATGTGGTTGCACGGGTTAATTGTTCAAGCGGCAGCTAGGGTCACACTTTGTTTTTCAAAACACTTTCTTCTCCGACTACTCCCAGCAGCTCGGGTTTTCGCAAACATCTCCGATTGCTCCCAGCATTTCGGGTTTTAATAAAACACTTGCTCGCCGATTGCTCCCAGCAGCTCGGGTTTTCCTCCATAAAACATTTTTATCAAATAGGTCCCCATCCTATAGTTGTGAGGTAAGATAACAGAATATACTATTTGAAAACTTAATCTTCTTTATAGAGCCTTCAATGACAAGACTCATCAAGAAAAACTCTTTTTATAATACCTACAGCTAATCTAGTAGATAACTTTGGCCAAACAATATTTTGTAAAAAATAGTTTTCGGGTGGCAAGGTGCCACAAAGGAAGTAAAACATGCATTATTTTATTTTTGAAAACAAAACAATGCTTGATAAAATAGTGGGATCCATTATAGAGGTGAGGTGGGCTTGCCTTGCTCAAGGTACTGTCCCTGGTCTTGATCTTCAGCGTAGTCGTGCTCAGCTACCTCGTACTGCTCGTCCTCGGGTTGCGGTTCTACCGTAACATGAAAAACAAACGAGACTATCGTAAGCCCTAAGATGCGAGTTGATAACAATCTAAAATATCTCAACAAACAACAAGCAACACAAACAGAAAACACAACTACTGCACTCAATAGCTATTAGGGGCTGTATACATATTTTAAGCATAACTCTTAGGGTACTGCTCCTAAAATTAAACCCTTCTACCACATTACTCCTAACAAACATGTGGGGCTCTGAAAATTAGCTGAGCATGAAAATCTATCACCATATAAGAATTAAAAATCAGACAAGAGCTACTGATTTCAAACTCAAACAGAAGTTAGGTTCAGTTTTATAGACCTCCTGAATGCATAATTAAACTTTCTGGTGAGATAGGAGTTTTCTCTTTAAGTGGGGATTTTATTCATCAGATTTGGGTACTCCTAGCTCAAGTTATCCCAGTATTAAAATAAAGTATACTCCTGACCATTATCTAAGTACAGAAAATAATAAGATTTATTTTAGTGTCAAACCAGTGGGGTGAGTAAGATAAAACTTGTGGCTAGTCCACCAAATTATCCCCAACATTTATCTATGGACAGAGGTGGCTCCACCAATTAAAACTAGACATGTCATAATCTCTGAAATTTCAGAAATGCATTTTAAGAGATTATTTCCCTGTTGTTCAGGGATTTATTCACTAAGAAATAACAAGTTACTGGAAAAATCTACATTTGTAGTGTATGGTACCTCCAACACATATCTAACACCTACAATTGGATTTACCTCAAAAAGTGTTTTTATTGAAGAGTTAAAAATCCCCAAACACCTACTGATGTTATTCTTAGACTAAAAATAACTTTTGCTAGATTATTCTCCTGCATGCAAGATGTACCAATCTAGATAGGCATTTTTACAAGCTTTCCAACAGATCCAAGATTGCATGATTTGGATTTATAACACACAAGTTATTAAATAAATGGTGAAATAGGTACTTTTTACTAAATCTATTTTACCACAAAACAGAAAACACATTTTGGAACAAGTCCAACGCCACATGGTTAAGAAAACGTGCATGCATGTTACAAAATTAATCTCATCATTTTATCTAATATATATTTACCACAAAAGATTAAAAGCTAGGCTTAAGATTCTCTGGAGAAATAACAGACAAGAATTTTTAAAAGGAAAAAGGGCCGGACGGCCAGATCTGGGCCAAATCGGCCCTGCGACCACGCGGAGCAGCGCGGGAGACTGAGCTGGGCCGGCCCAACCGCGCGAGGCCACGCGCGCACGGCGCGATTCAAACCAGGCCGTAGATCTCTCGATCTACGGCTCACGGTTGTCGTCAACCTCGCGACGTGGCGCGGAAAGAAACCAGACGCGGGGGAGGGAAATGGTGGCGATGGCGCTCACCAGAGACCGCGCGGGGCCAGGGGAAGGGTGGAGATCGACGGAGGGGACGATGGCGAGCTCGACGGTGTCCTCAACTCTCGCATGCAACGTCGGAATCCATGGTGACGGCGACGGCGAGCTTCTCGGGTCGAGGACGAGCGCGGCGGCTACGGACACTTAGAAGAGAAAAGGAGGGCAGGGGGAGTTAGATCTCGACGAGACGCGCTTAAGGGGCCAAAAATGGCAGAGAGAGGTGGAAAGGAACGACGATGAGCACGGCGGGAAGAAATCGGTCTCCGGCGAGGTTTTTCACCTCCAGAGCTCGAGGGAGGGCGTGGCTTTGGGTGAGGGTGGTAGGGGTGAGCAGAGGAGGTGAGGGAGAGCCTCGGGCAAGGATTTAAGGGGGAGGGCGAGGCTGAGCACGACTCCAAAACCAGGGGCCGGTTTTTGGACTCCCACGGGCAGGAGCGGTTTGGGGAGGGGGAGGGGAGTTCTGGTTGGTCCTCTAGGGCGGTGTAGAGGGGCAGAGAGGATGCTGGTCGGGAGGAGACTGCCTGGCCAGTGAGAAGAGAGGGGAGTGTGCTTCGGTTGGGTGGAGAGAAAAAGAGAAAGGAGGAAAGAGGAGGAGAGGTGACCCGAGCCCATGACAGGTGGGCTAGGGGGTAATCATGCTGCTCTCCTTTTTCCAGCAGGTGGAGTAGAAATGAGAGAGAGAGAGAGAAAAGAAGTTTTGAGTAAAATCCTCAAACATATTCAAACCTTAAGTTTGAATAATTCAAACATTAACCACAAAAGAAGAAAAAAATAAATCAATTACCCATACTCACCACGTTAAGTGAAACTACTGAATTTCTAAATGCCCAAATCAAACATATTATTTAGCTCCCAAAGAAAAGAAAACTTTTGGTGAGAAGGAAAAAGAATCACTCAAATGGTCATGTTATTTTGATGACTCCAAAAGCTAGTGAGATTCATATGCAAACACGCTCTTGTGTGATAATTTAGAACATGGTATGGAATTATATGTGACATAGATGGAAATGTTCCAAATGCATGCCAAAAACCATTTAGGGTTTGCTTAATAATAGCTCCTTGTTTGGCTAAGTTTTAACCACCATGAAGATCATAATAGTGGATATTTTATTTTGGTGTTATGTGACTTTAGTGTTTTCAATGTTAGGGAACACTAGTGGAGCACACACAACATAAGATGTGCAAACAAATTAAATCCTTACTCAAACTTCTACACACAAAAGTTTTCAGCAAGAGGTGAAAAATCCAGAATAACACCACAATGCTAAAGCTAAGAGAATTGGGGTGTTACAGACCTTCCCCCCTTTAGGAGAATCTCGTCCCCGAGATTCCAGATTTGAAGAAGAAAGAAAACCCGGAAATTCACGCTCCAAATAATCTTCACGTTCCCAGGTGGCTTCTTCCTCCGAATGGTTGCTCCATTGAATCTTCAGGAACCTGATCTTACGTCTCCTGGTTAGACGGATGTCTTCAGCGAGAACACGAAGTGGTCGTTCTCGATAGGTTAGATCATGGTTGAGATCAATGGTGCGATGATCTACCTCTTGATAAGAATGAGTATCACCAGGAACTTGCAGACACTTCCGGAGTAGAGATACATGAAACACATCATGGAATCCTGATAGATGGGGTGGCAGGTCTAGCTGATAGGATACTTCTCCTCTACGACTGACCACCTTAAAGGGGCCGATATACCTTGGTGCTAATTTCCCCTTGACATAGAAACGCTGCATTCCCTTGAGTGGTGTAACGCGCAAGTAAACCATATCTCCTTCCTTGAAGTTAAGTTCACGCCTCCTGGAATCTGCGTAACTTTTCTGTCTGGATTGGGCGGCCTTAAGACGGTCGCGAATGAGTTGAACTTGCTCTTCGGCTTCTCTCAAGGTGTCAACTCCAAAAGTTTGACTGTCCCCGGTTTGCGACCAGTTCAAGGGTGTACGGCATCTGCGCCCCGTACAAAACCTCAAATGGTGCCATTTTCAGACTGGCTTGATAGCTGTTGTTGTACGAAAATTCGGCAAACGGCAAGCAACTCTCCCACTTGGCCCCGTAAGCCAACACACAAGACCTAAGAATATCCTCAAGGATCTGATTGACCCTTTCCGTTTGTCCTCCTGTCTGCGGGTGATACGCAGTACTAAAAAAGAGTTTTGTTCCGAGTTCCTCTTGAAGCTTAGTCCAAAAACGAGAGGTGAATTGAGTTCTTCGATCAGACACGATAGCCTTAGGTATTCCATGAAGGCTGACGATACGAGACATGTAGAGATCCGCAAGTTGATCAGCTCGATGACGAGTGCTTACCGGGAGAAAATGTGCAACCTTGGTGAGTCTATCCACAATAACCCAAATGGCATCATGCCCACGATTGGACCGGGGCAATCCAGTGATGAAATCCATGCCGATCTCATCCAATTTCCACTCGGGCAGCTTGAGAGGTTGAAGTAATCCAGCGGGTCGCTGATGCTCTGCTTTGACCCTTTAGCAGATATCGCAATGCTGGACGAACAATGCAATCTCGCCCTTCATGCCGTGCCACCAGAAATTCTGCTTCAAATCCTGGTACATCTTGGTTCCACCGGGGTGGATAGAATACAAAGTCTCGTGGGCTTCCTTCGTAATCAACTGCTTTAACTCAGGATCCGACGGGACGCAGATACGTCCCTTGTACCAGAGGATACCTTCAGAATCAAT
Source organism: Poa annua (assembly GCA_026929855.1). Lineage (NCBI taxonomy): Eukaryota > Viridiplantae > Streptophyta > Magnoliopsida > Poales > Poaceae > Poa > Poa annua. Next base: position 109,264,503 of record CM049426.1, read on the forward strand.
GGTGAATCCAGGGACTTCTTCCTTATCCAACCTTCTCTTGATGCCTTTGATACTCTCGTGGCCCTTCTGTGCTTTCTTGATCTGATCCCATAAAGTGGGCTGCAACATAAGTTGATCAATGGCTCCATAACTGACTACTTCTATACCCATTTTATCCAGCTCTTCCCAGAGCTCTGGTTGCTGAGTCCTGATCATGGAGTTGAAAGAACACGGCTGTCGGCTAAGGGCATCTGCCACAACGTTAGCCTTTCCAGGGTGGTAATGGATATCCAGGTCATAATCTTTGATGAGTTCTATCCATCTTCGCTGCCTCATGTTCAAGTCCCTCTGGGTGAATATATACTTCAGACTCTTGTGATCGGTGTAAATGTCGCAACAGTTTCCCATCAGAAAGTGTCGCCAAGTCTTGAGTGCATGGACCACAGCAGCAAGCTCTAGGTCATGGGTTGGGTAATTTTGCTCATGCTTGCGGAGTTGTCGCGACGAGTAGGAAATTACCTTGCCCTCTTGCATAAGGACACAGCCAAGTCCAAGTTTGGAGGCATCGCAATATACCACAAAATCCTTGGTAACATCTGGCATGGTTAAGATAGGTGCGGTAGTAAGGCGCTTTTTCAGCTCCTGGAAGCTGGCTTCACATTTGTCGGTCCAAATGAACTTCTGGTCCTTCTTCAATAGTTGGGTAAGGGGCTTTGCGATGCTTGAGAATCCCTCAACAAACTTGCGGTAATAACCGGCTAATCCAAGAATGGACCTTACTTCGGTTTGGTTGGTGGGGGTTGGGAATTCAAGAATGGACTTGATGTGGGTAGGGTCTACAGATATCCCTCCGGCTGAAATAACGTGGCCGAGAAAGCCTACTTCTTTCAACCAAAACTGGCACTTACTGAACTTAGCATACAACTGGTGTTCTATTTTCCCTCGATCTAAACCAGGCCAAAGAAGAAAAATAAACAAATCAATTACCCATACTCACCACATTAAGTGAAACTACTGAATTTCTAATGCCCAAATCAAACATCTTATTTAGCTCCCAAAGAAAAGAAAACTTTTGGTGAGAAGGAAAAAGAATCACTCAAATGGTCATGTTATTTTGATGACTACAAAAGCTAGTGAGATTCATATGCAAACAAGCTCTTGTGTGATAATTTAGAACAAGGTATGGAATTATATGTGACATAGATGGAAATGTTCCAAATGCATGCCAAAAACAATTTAGGGTTTGCTTAATAATAGCTCCTTGTTTGGCTAAGTTTTAACCACCATGAAGATCATAATAGTGGATATTTTATTTTGGTGTTATGTGACTTTAGTGTTTTCAATGTTAGGGAACACTAGTGGAGCACACACAACATAATATGTGCAAACAAATTAAATCCTTACTCAAACTTCTACACACAAAAGTTTTCAGCAAGAGGTGAAAAATCCAGAATAACACCACAATGCTAAAGCTAAGAGAATTGGGGTGTTACAGGGAATTTTAGGGAAAAGATGTCACGGCAATGCGCACTGAGATGGAAAAGAACGAGGGCTTGAAGGTAGAGCTTGAGGAGCTCGGTACTCACCGAAATCGGAGAAATACGGCGGCGACAATGGCGGCACTGGCGACACGAATCCGGGCAGCCTCGGGGCGTTTATCTTTAGGGTTTGGGGGGGGGGGGGGGGAAGAAGTGGCGGGAGCTGGGGTATATCTAGGCGGTGTTCGGGGATGAAAATGTGGAGCGCACGGTGCGGATTCCACTCGTGATCGAAACGGACTCCACGATAGGAAGATCTCGTTCGGGAGGTTGGGGACGATACGTGTCATAGATGACGTCAGCGCGGGTCCAGCGTGTCAGGGAGAGAGGGGAGAGCGAGGCCGGCGCTGGGCTGTTGCTGGGCTTTAGCTTCCACGCACGCGAGAGTGAAGAGAGTGGGCCGAGGGCTGAGGTGGGCTGCTCGGCCGTTTTTTTAATCTCTTCTTTCTTTTCTGAATTTTTATAACTTTTGATTTATAACTCCAAATTAATTCAAACCAATTTGAACAAATTTGTAAAATCAAACTTTACGAAACTAAACTATTTGGAGGCACTTTGCAATAATTTTATAAATCAAATTTTTAATTCTTAAAATTTGAGTGCAAATACAAAATGCAATGAAATGATGCATGCTATGGATGCAAAATACAAGTTTTATTTTTGTGTGAAAATTGGGATGTTACACTTGCATAACATCTTTTTTCTTACCAGCCCGTTTGCAGCGGGGCCTCAGGCGAAACTACTGGTAATTAAGGTACTCGTTTTAATAGAGCACCGAAGCAAAGCATTAACACTTGGTGAAAACATGTGATCCTCACATCATAGCCATTCCCCTCAGCAAAGCATTAAACATAACAAGATTGCAACAACAAGAACTTCACAAACTTTGATAGATAGACTGATCATAATGAAACAATTCGTCGGATCCCAACAAACACAACATGAATTACATCATATGGATCTCAATCATGTAAAGCAGCTCATGAGAACATTGTATTAAAGTACATGGGAGAGAGAGTACCAACTAGCTACAGCCAAGAACCCGTAGTCCATGGGGGAACTACTCACAAACCATCATGGAGTCGAAGTGGAGGCGGTGGAGTCGATGGATATGGCTCCGGGGGTCAATCCCCGTCCCGGCATAGTGCCGGAACAGGAACTTCTGACCCATGAAACTTGTCGGGGATGGCGGCGGCGCTGTGGAACTTTTCGTGGAAGATGGCCTATATTTTTAGGGCTTTGCGTCGGGGTCTTTTTATGGGCGAAAGGGCGATGTCGGTTGGCGCCCGAGAGGCGCCCACCATGTCCTCGCGCAGCCAGGGTTCCTGCCGCGCGAGCACTTGGTGCCGCTGCCTTGGCCGTCCACTTTGTGTCATCTTCGGTCTTCTGGAACGTTCCCAAATAAAAACGGACTTCAGAAAAGAAATCGTCCAATTCCGAGAATATTTCCTTAAGTACTTTTCTGAAACCAAAAACAACAGAACACAGGGAACTGTCACTATGGCATCTTGCTAATAGGTTAGTCTCAGAAAATGCATAAAACTATATAAAATGTATATAAAACATGTAATAACTTGGTATAATATAGCATGGAACATAAGAAATTATAGATACGTTGGAGACGTATCACATCTCCCGGAGGACGATCACCGGTGAGCCCTTCACTCGTAATCAAGATCTCCTACATGGTGAACGAACAAGGAAAGCACACAAGGATCTACCCTGGATCAGGCCGCCCGGAGGCTAAAATCCCTACTCCTGCAGGTCTGGATATATGAGTGGAACATGGTGTGGCTACAATGGTGGTGCTCGTCGGGGTACCCGGCAGGGTGGCCCGACCAAGAGGAAGGAGAAGGACAGATCCTTGCCCGGAGGAGATCACCTTCCTTTCTTCTCTCTCTAACTCTCTATCTAGCCTAGCTTGAGTTCGTCCTGAGTTCGACCTTTCCCTCGCTATAGCCTTGGTCCTCCTTTTATAGGGAAAGGGGATCCGACATAGGTCATGCGAGCAGCGTGAGGGGATTTGGCGGGAGGCAACCCCTCTCCATGGTGGAGACATCGACGTTGCCTCTTCTCCTCCAAGTATCCGTCACTCGGTTGGTGAGATCTCTTCTACCTTTGGGGAAAGCCGCGGGGAGGGGGTGACAGTTGGTAGGTGGTGTCCCCTGGCCGCGGCTTGCCTCCCAAGCCTTCTTGCGCCTTCTACTGCCTTCCGGAATGAGGTGGGAGTCTTATCCTTTCCTTGTACGGTCTTGGACCCAGGAGGGAGTCGGGGCTCGCTTCTCCCGGGGTCTTCTCTTCGCTCCGAGGTGCAGGGGAACCGGGTGCCCTGCGAACCCGTCGGGGTGCCGGCGGCGATGGCACAACTGCCAAGCATGACAGTGAGTCTTGGCCATGGTTGTCTTGGGGTTGGGCCCATAGGCGGTGGACCCACTTGGGAAGCTCTAGGGGAACCCCATGTCCCACTACTGCGACAGTAGCCCCCGGGCATGGTCCCGGTGGCTTCGATCTTCAGAGGCTGCCGGGGCGATGACCAAAAAATTGTCAAAAAGGGTCCGACGCCTGGTTGCTTACGGGGCCCGCCATGTTGAGGTAAATGCGAGCCCCCGAGTTTTGTGTGGCCGCGTCGTGCCGCCCGTTGCGGTCGGTGCGGGCCTAAGACGTGGCCGAGTCGTGCCACACGTTGCGATTTGCGCGGGCTTTGGACGGGGTCATGCGCCGGCGGTTGGGTCGCGCCAAAGTCAGCACGTCCCTCGATCCCCACGCTCGTCGGAGTAATGGGGCTGCGACGTGGTGCGTGGGGCCTGCGAGTCTTGACCTAGCGGTTACTTGGGACGCCGCCTCCCAGCCTTCGTCATTCTCCCCCTTCGCCATCGCCTCCATATCCCTTCCTTCTTTCGTCGAAATCCAAGGGTTTGTTCCGCTTCACCCCAACGCAATAGAATGAGGCCAGGTGCATCTGATGTCGCCTAAGAAGGTTCGCCAGGCGGCGGTTAGGGCATCAACATCGGTCGAGTGCGCTTTGGCGGCGGATGAGCAGGCTTCGGCAGCTGAGGCTTGGCTTTCGAAGGCGCTGTTGTTCCCGAGCGAGTTTCATGATGAGGAGTCCATTGGATCCGTCCGTCGTGCTCTGTCTTCACGTTTCCAAGGGGGGAAAGGTGGAAGTGTACCACGGGGCCGGAGGAGACCGCGAAGGCGAGGTGATTACCTTCCATGCTTTCTCGATCGTCAGCCTTTTGCCCCCTTTCTTTGAGTTTTTCTCGGTCGTCCTTGAGGCCTATAGACTCTCAATGCTGCACCTGCATCCCCACGCGGTGCTGATCCTCGTGGTATTCGCCTACGCATGCGTGGCTTTGTTTCGGCACCTCTTCTGCCCCGCCTGGGCGGGTCTAAATGGATAGTTGGGGGAGCGACGGATGCACACGCTGGGTGTGTTGTTGGGAGACCCCAAGAGGAAGTGTGAAGTAGTGCAGTAGCAAGTTTCACTCAGTTATGAAACCAAGGTTATCAATCCAGTAGGAGATGAGCGTTCCCCCGAGGTTGTTCGCGGCGCCGATTACGATTACCAACATGGAGCCTACACAAAAACAATCAAGAAACTTTGCCCCAACTTAACGGTGAGGTTGTCAATCTCACCGGCTTACTGTAACAAAGGATTAAACGTATATGTGGAATAAAGATGTTTGTTTGCAGAAAGTAACAGGTTTGTTGTTGCGGTTTATCATATTAATGAGAAGGACCAGGGTACACAGTTCACTAGGGGTGTCTCTCCATAAGTAATAATAACATTCATTCATGCGTGGTAAACAAATTACAGCTGAGCAATTGATAGAATAATGATGAGCAAACCAATGCATATACTAACGTTATGATGTCTAGTTTGAGATTCATTCAGGCATTACAACAATATACATAGACTGTTCCAACCGCATCTATGACTAATAATCCACCTTTCGGTTAGCGCTGCACCCCTTTCAGTATTAAGTTGTATGCAACAGATTATCGCCTTAAGCACTGTGTGTAAAGTAAGTAAGTAACATCATCCTTAGACAGAGTACTACTGTTTTATCCCTAGTAGCAATTGTACATCTACAACCTTAGAGCTTTCTGTCAGTGCCCCAGATTAAATAGAGATAAGAACCTACTATCGAGCATAAATACCCCCTCTAGGAGTTACGAGCATCTACTTGGCCAAAGCAAACACAAGTAACGGAGAGCATGCAAGATCATTAAATAGCACACACATGATATATTATGAAGCAATAACTTTAGTACTCAATATTCATTGGATCCCAGCAAACACAACATGGAGAATAACATAAAGATGATCTTGATCATGATAGGAAGCTCACAAGATCTAAACATGATAGCACAAGAGGAGAAGACAATCATCTACCTATTGTTATGGAACCGTAGTCCAAGGGTAGACTACTCACGCATCAGTCCGGAGGCGGTCATCGCGACGTAGAGGCCTCCGGGGACGATTCCCCCTCCCGACAGGGTGGCGGGGAGCAGTTCTGATCTCTCCCGAATTGGTGTTGACGACGGTGGCGGCTCGGGACCCGTGGAGGAAATGATGAACACCGTATAATTTTTTAGGTTTTAGGGGGTACTTATAGGCGAAAGGGCGAGGTCGGTGGAGGGCCAACCTGCTCGCGCGGGACCAGGGCTAGCGGCGGCACGAGGTGGTGTCGGCCCCTCGGTCGTCCACTTCGTCAAGTCTTCGGTCTTCTGGAACCTTCATTTTCCCAAAATAATTCCCGGATGTTTCTTTTCGAATTTCAAAAATATTTCCTTAAGTACTTTTCTGAAACAAAAAACAACAGAAAACAGGGAACCTACACTTGGTTATCTTGTTAACAGGTTAGTCCTAGAAAATGCATAAAATGCATATAAAACATCTAATAACATGATATAACATAGCATGGAACATAAGAAAATATAGATACATTGGGGACGTATCAACATCCCCAAGCTTAGTTCTACTCGTCCCGAGTAGGCAAGAACGATAAAAGAAGAATAATTTCTCAAGTGACATGCTTAAACACAATCTTGATCACGTAATAATGTAAGACATACAAACTGAGGTCAAATGAATAAGGGATGTAGTTTATATTGATATCAAATGAGTAATAAATAAACAAGTAGGTGAAGCAAGCAAAGCTTTCAATGATATAGTACTAGATAGCAATCAACTGTGCAAAGTAGATATTAAAGATGATTTAAGCTTCAAGCACAACAATATAATCATTTAATGCTTTCAACGTACATGACAACTTAATAAAAGGATCAAGTCAAGCAATATCAATATGCACGTAGAAGATCAATACTTTATTTGTTCAAAAGAAACAAGCAAGCATTCAATGTTGGTTCCTGGCACCAGGATGTTATGGCTAAGAGAATGTTAACGGAGGTTTGGAAGGCCAACGAAAGAAAGGCTCACAAAGCTGCAAGTGATCATTAGACAAGAGAAAGTTTTACAATCGAAGCTATGTAGGGAGTAGTGATTGCCACACAACGGATGCACATAGAGCTATAAGTATATGAAAGCTCTCCAATTGAACTAGTAGGGGTGCATCCAACTTGCTTGCTCACGAAGACCTAGAGCACTTTTGAGGAGGCTCATCATTGGAATATACAAGCCAAGTTCTATACTGTAAAGTTCCCCACATAATTATGCAACTAAGACATGAAAACTCTCTCATATGGAGTAAAGGTGCTAAACATGAGCACAAATGATGATCATAAACGATATGGTGCTATACATGAGCACAAGTGATAACTATAAATGGAGAAAATTGCAAATAATCACCACAATTGTGCCTAGGGTTTCAAAAAACCACCATGTCTTCATTTTTTATCAAAAAACACTATTTTCCGGTCTGACGGTCGCAAGGAACACTAATATTTCTTTAAGCCCGTTGTAATGACGAATCTGACTGGTGGACCCCATTATTAGGCTGATGTGGCATAACAAGGAAAGGTCAAAGGATATTTACGGTGTAGAAATTTTAAATCTGGGTTATTTTATAAAACTACACTGGACTAGAGTTGTCATGCCCATCTTCAAAGAAAAACAACGATTCCCCATTGCCGGACCTCGCCGGCAGAGGTCGGGGTCCTGCTCCCGGAGCTCCTCGATGCGTGCGAGCGCCTCCTTGATGTCCTATCGTGCGGCTCTAACTCCGCCTCGGTAGGCCGCGCCGGCGCCGCTCCCGAGCCCAAAGCCGCCGCTCAGCAGGTGGTGCGGGATGGCCTCGTTCCGCCCTCGCCCCGGCCCCCGCAGAGGCCCTTCCTCGCATCTCGCCGCCGCTCGCCCTCGCTGTCCTGGAGTCCGCGCCGCCGCCGCCCGCCCTTGCTCTTGCGAGGATGCGCCGTGGCCGTCGCTGGCCGTGCTAGTTGTTGTGCGTGCTAGCTGCTGTGCGTGCCGTGCAAGCTGCTGTGCGAGTCCGCGCACCGGCCGTATGAGCTGCCGTGCAAGCTGCTGTGCGTGCTAGCTGTTGTACGTGCCGTGCAAGCTGTTGTGCGAGTCCACGCACTAGCCGTGCAAGCTGTTGTGCGAGTGCCACCATGGGGAATTTCTCCGGCGATCTCCGGCAACGAGCTCTCGCGCTTGGATTTGACCAAGACATGACCGAGCAGCCTGCACCCACCGTGGGGAATTTCTCCGGCGACGGGATTTCTTGGTCGAGCTCTAGCACTGGGAATTTGACAAGGGACGGGGAATCAGAAGATATAATTTGTAAGGTTTTTTTTGTAATATAGACATGCCACGTAAGCCCACTGGGGTCCGCTGGTCAGAAATTAAATTAGGACGCAAAAAACATCCAATCAGTGTTCCTTGCGACCGTCAGACCGAAAAATAGTGTTTTTTGCTAAAAAATGAAGACATGGTGGTTTTTTGAAACCCTAGGCACAATTGTGGTGATTATTTGCAATTTTCTGCTATAAATGATATGGTGCTATAACATGAGCACAAGTGTGTGATAAAGAATAGTAATGCTGCCCCCTTTTTTCTTTTTTTCTTTTTTTTTCTTTTTCTGTTTCTCTTTTTCGATGGCCTCCATGGCTCTTTTCACTTTTAGGGGAAAGCATACTAATATGATATATGATATATGAGAACACACTAATGATCATATGACAACATACTGATGATACAAGTAACTAATATGAATGTGCCATAAGAATGCATATGACAACGGTGCCTCTGCCAGTGTAGCAGGTTATGCAATGATCTAGCGTAACATGGGTAAAACTACACATCAGTTTTATAGAATCACGCAAAGCAATATATAAGTAATGATTGACAACAAGTCATGTAATGTAAGATGGATGTTACATGGCAATATATCTCGGAACAGCTATGAAAATGTTGTAGTAGGTAGGTATAGTGGCTGTTTGGAGGAAGATATTTGGCTTATGTGTAGGAGAACAAGATGAAGATCTCCCATGAGTTTGGATGTACCCGCGAAAAATGCAGCAACTCTCAATGTGAGAAAGGGCCCTGCAAAGTACCGAAAAGGCTAGCAATATGATGGTGGAAGTGCCATGAAAGCCGCAGTTTTAGAACTCACAAGTAAAAAGATTCCAAATAAAAAATGATCATACAAGGCATAATGAAAATTACTCCTAAAGGGATCATGGCGAATGACAAAGCCACCGTTGGCTTCCCCGACCGTAGCGCATAACATAACGTAATTACGGTTGCTTTAGGCAAATAGAAGTCATATACCATTATGCAATCAACTGGAAATTTAAGTGTGGAATAGCTTCAAGGTTTTTTATACCAACCATTAATCATTCCACTTTACTAGACCATCATGTTTACCATTAAGCAAATTAATATCTCAAAACAACATCAATGATTCAAGTGACACAATTTAATGATCTACAACATTATGTATCATTTAATTATACCATCTACCACATTTAGCATTTTCTGTTCTCAACCAAACACTCCAAGTAATTAAACAAATAGATATGAGAGTATGATATAACAAAGCTAACAGCTCTAGCAAGAGAAGCATGAAAAACAAGAGCTAGAAAGTAAAAAATAACATGAAAATAATACTCAACGAATATAAGTGAAGAATACGAGTATTCATATGAAAAAGCGGAGCGTGTCTCTCTCCCACACAAAAGAATGGTAGGATCCATTTTTTTCAGAGAATGACAATAACAAAAACAACAAACATACGCTTCAAGAAAAGCACATAAGATGTGGCGGAATGAAAATATAGTTTTACTAGATAGGACCTGATAGTTTGTCGATGAAGAAGGGGATGCCTTGGGCATCCCCAAGCAAAAAAAAGGGAAGATTTTTCTGACGTTCCGGTGAAGAGTTATGAATTTAACGGTGAACAGCAGAAATCTGTTTATGCGCATGAATTGAAGTTTAGCATCAACTTTCAACTAGAGGCTTAACTTGACACAACAATGCAATAAAATAAAGATACAAAGGAATTGCTACAGAGGTAGGACAAGTCCTTAACACAAGAAAAATAACTGAGCGAAATTTGCTAATGCACTACTTCATACCTAATGGGTTCGTAGCATAGAAAATAAAAAGTTTCCAACGGTGCGAACAAATCAACAAGCCAAGATCTAGTATAGGAGAAGCTCGTAACGAGTGGAACATATTCCAAGAGAACTAACCCTCGAAGACCGTAAACGTTTCGAGAATAATTCTCGTGGATGATGTAGTCATTCACTCGCCGAACTCAAGATCGTGAAGATGTGCGCTGCAACGGGCAGCGCCTCCATACTCGGTCACACGTACGGCTTGATGACAACCTCCGTCCCTCAATCCAGCGGGGCAGCGGAAGTAGTAGAACCACCGGAAACTCCAGCAGCACGATGGCGTCCTATGGTGGAGAAACTAATCGGCCATGGATTCGCCAAGCGGATGGCTGGAAGGTGGAGTAGCGGGAGGAGGGAGAAAGAGGCAAGTGTCTGTGGGCAGGGAGCTTACACCCCTCTTTATATAGGACGGGAAGGGAGCCACGAATTTGGAGTGCCCCCACCTCTCCCCTCATCATGTGAGTGGAGACTCCACTCAACCCACTCATTCTCTCATCAATTTCCACTCAAATTCCAAGTGGTTTTCTTTATTAAATAAAACAATTTTATTTCTTTTTTTAATATTTGCTAATTCTATTAAAAAACATTAACACTTACCCCCTTTGTTCATTTATTAATTCTATTAACAAACATTGGCAACGATTGACAATTAACTCCTTGAACTATTTCAGTATTACCCGAAACAATTTCGGTGCTATCCAAACTTTTCTCCAAAATTCGGTGTCTACCCAAAAGCGTCGACAAACCTTAAGTGTGTCACCCTACGGTTCGTGAATAATGTAGACATGATCGAGACACCTCTCCGATCAATAGTCAACAGCGGGACCTGGAGATCCGTAATGACTCCTACAAATTCGACGATGGATCTTGTGATCGTGTGAACCAAAAACGTCATAACCAATTCCTTTTGTCTCAAGATATTTTACTTGTCCGAGATCCGATCATTGGTATCATCTATACCTAGTTCGATATCGTTCCCGACAAGTACTCTTTACTCGTTATGTGATATGACATCCTTGTGACCTAGTCACGTGCTTGCAAGCGGTGTCGATGTGATATCACCGAGAGGGCCCAGAGTATATCTCTCCGTCATCTGGATGGACAAATCCTACTTCTTGATCCATGAGCCTCAACTAATACTTTCGGAATGCCCAATGCCACCTTTATAGTCACCCTGTTACGGTGTGGCGTTTGATGTTATCAAAGCATTCTTCCGGTGTTAGTGATTGACATGATCTCATGGTCTAAGGATTAGGATTACTTCATATGCTTAGTACAACAATGTAAACTGAATGACTTGATCGCATTGCTATACTTAATTTGGGTGTGTGTTCATCACATCATTCTCCTAATGACGTGATCCCGTTATTAACAACATCCAATGTTCATGATCAGGAAACGTTAATCATCAGTTAATCAACGAGCTAGTTAAACGAGTGGTGTTACTAGGAACTCTTATTTGTTCATTAGTCACACTTGTATTAACATTTCTAGTTAATACAATTCTAGCATGAGAAATAAACATTTATGATAAACATGGAATAGTATAATAACCACTTTATTATTGCCTCTCGGGCATATTCCTTTCAGTCTCCCACTTGCACTAGAGTCAATAATCAAGTTAACACTTGTAAAGATCCAACACCAATGGCCTTCTAGGGATGATCATGTTTAGCTCATGGAAGAGGTTTTAGCCAACGGACCTTGAACGTTTCAGGTCCGTATGTATATTGCATATCTTTTGCGTCTCTACGCACGACTCATTCCGAATGAGATTAGGCATGACTTAGTATAGCTTTGGTCACATGGTGGAACCTTTAGTTCATCGGTCTGAATCACGTTGCTAATACTGTCAAAACAATATAGCTACATAGATCTGACACACATGGAACTACACCAAGTTTGCAAGAAATTATTGACTCAAAATTTGTTGTCAAAACAACGATATACTTAGCTATCGTTTGCTTGTCATAGCAATGATATATTTAGGCTTAGGTTGTAGTATGTCGTTGGTCACAACGATAGTACACTTATCCTCATTTGTAGAATCCGTCATATTGTTGAACTTTGGAACTCATCCAAAACCAACATGGAACTTCCTTCCATCCTATTGGGCCACTTTCACTGAACACACATATAGCCTTATTGAGAGCAAAATTAATTTTATTCGGATATGTGATACAACTCCCCTACGTGTATCATATTACAGCGATATGTTTGTCACTTTCGTACCCAAAATATATTCTTCGTTCTTACAAAGCACCCAAGAATATCCTTCTAGTATCCAGTGATCATCACATGAATCACTCTGGTATAAGCTTGTAACTATATTACAACATATGATATCTGGTTGTGTACATATCATGGCATTTATGAAAAAAAAACTCATATTTCAAAACTCATCAAGTGTCGAATACACTCAAGCCTTGTTAACACGCCATGTAACAAGAACACTTCTTGTGTTTCCATATCGAACTACTTCGGTATCTCTTTTATGTACTTTGACCCAACCTTTTAAGCGTATCAATTGATCTCCATGAATCTTAGATGCCTAACATGGTTTTTGGTCTAAGTACTTTTAGTGAAAACTATTTTTAGTAAAACTTTTAATTAAGTCAAATAAATATACATGATCTTTCAGTCAATGATATGTCATCTACATAAAGTATCATGAATATGTCTTAGCGCTCCCACTTAATTTCTTGCGAAAGCACGCATCTTCATTGATCATAATGAAATCAAAAATTCATTTGACTATTTCATTCAATGAAAATATCATCTCCGTGATGCATACTTCTATCATGGAAGTTTGCATTCCCCTTTTTAGCTCTCTCGGGATCAACAACTCCCTCGGATGTATCAGCTATACGTCCTTGGTTAGTACTCCAACTAAGGAACACAATTTTGTTACCCGACATAACTTATATGCATCGATTGCTAGAATAATCCCATTCAGATTTAAGGTTTTGCTACGAAAGATCCAAATCTTAACGTAGTCAACTTCTTGAACTTTGTCGTGAACAATTTTTGACAACTCGAACCTTTTATGGATGTGAATTCCACTTCTGTTTATAGACTCATTTTTATTTTACCAAGTTCAAGCTTGATTTCGTCTATGAATACTATCTTGGATTTTATGGCGTTCAACCATTTTTAACGGAGTTAAGGGCCCAACATCGCTTCCTTGTATACAATCGGTTTACTATTGTGCTACAATAATATTTTGTTCACAAATCCTTATTATTCGATTACGAAAGCGTACCCGGCTAGTGAGGTTCAATATATAATTCAATCTCCAGAGCTTCAACAACTTGTAGTTGTGGGTGTCATGGGCGACATGGCTGCTTCCAGAACAAATTCTGGTGTTGCGCCACTCTGCTCATCTTAGTTATTGAATTCTATTGTCCTCCCACTCAAATCTTTCACGAGAACATCCTTCTCGGAAATAAGCCATTCTCAGCGACAACAACACTTTGTCTTTGGCTTAAAGTGGAAAGAATTCCCAATGCTTCCTTGGGATAACCTACAAAGATATTTATCCATTTTGGTTGGAAAATCATTTGCATACCAAAAATGAAGAAAAGACCGTTGGGTAACTTCCCATCACATATCTCATATGGTTGTCAATTCAGTGGATCATATATGATGGTACTCTTTTAAGTGTAAAAGCGGTAGTCTCTAAAGTATAGCTCTTCAAAAATATAATGGCAATTTCAGTTTACATCTTTGATATTCCATGTCAAAACACGGTCTGATTATGTCTCTCGAACCAACCATACTTCTGTGGTGTTTTAGGGAGGCATAATTTATGGAATTAATTCCGCAACACTTAGATGTCTTGTGCTAAACTTGTAACTTAAATAATCCCTTCTATGAACTCATACTAGATATTATTGTTACGATGCTTTTCTACGTCATGATGAAATCTTTGAACATGTTCAAATGTTTCAGATTTCTTTCTCATTAAATAGGTAAATCCGAATATATCTATTCAAATCATCAACGAAGTAGATGAATCTACCGCTTATGGCTACACCCAATGGATCACATACATCAATCATTGTGATTTCCAACATGTTTAGCCATTCGTTCAATGTTAGGCCTCTCAAACGAAGTTCAAGTCATTTTCCTTTTAGAAAGTGTTGCAAGCGTCAAATGATTCAAAATCAAGTGACTCTGAAATTCAACAACATTGAGTTTCTTCATGCAATTATTTCTAATATGACTTAAATGGCGGTTCCACAAGTATGTGGATTTCAAATCATTAGCCTTGTGGCGTTTAGCGTTAGTATTATAGATATATGTTTTACCAACAAGATTTATAATAACTTATCCATCTTCTATGGATTATGGTCAAAATTTGAACAACTACTTGTTTTATTTAGACCAGAACAAAATAACAAATTTATTAAGTTACTTTAGAATAAATCTCGCGGGCTAGTTATAATACCAACTACGAACACAATACCAAATTATCATATTTTTGTTGCGTATTGTTACCACATTCCTCGTAAGTCACTTAGGCCATTGTATTCTTGTATTGAGTTGTATGACAGTTCATACCAACCAATCTAGTACAAATATCCAAGAATTACAGTACGTGACTAATAGGAAAAATATCTATAACATGTATATCATCCATATACACATGAACTAGACTTTCTAGTCTTTTATTTTCTGCCAAATACTTTTACAGATCCTCTTTCGGTTTTTCCTCTCTATGCGGAAGAAGCATTCAACATCAAAATATGTGCCAATAAAATTGGAACAAAATCCTAGGCGTGAATAGTCAGTATTAGCACCCTTTGGAGTTTTATGTTGAAGTTGATCATCATATGATAAGTGTTCTTCTGGATTTGACTATTAGTGGTCTTTTAATGCAATGAACAAATTCACTTACACTATTTATCCATCCCATCATGAATCCTATCATGAAACTACGATGGCTCAATTAGATTGGATATGAATCAGTGCCAAACTAATTTGGATATCGAGATGCCTAGAATCTTCTATCTTGTAGTACATACTCATACAATATGAGCTCAGGTACTCCCACTGAAATTCATAAAACTTGTAACCAAAACAAGGTCCTAGATATCAGTCATATCTCATACCTCATTCATTTCTGAAAAAAAATTCAGCTCCATCATTCTCCTCAATTATCAAACAAATTCGAAAACTAAGTTTCACGGAGACAAGAATGAATTAAGACACCAATAAGAATTGTTGCTCATTTTAGATTCCAAATCACATGGAGCAATTTTAGAGTTACCGGAAGTTTGCAATAAAACTTTAAAACTTTTCGATACATAATTACTTACTTACAATATAGTACCAGTCCATAGAGTAAATATCAGATTTTGAACAGTTTTTATCTCAACTAACAAGCCTAGTGCGTAGTGGACTACGGATGCCAATACTACAAATATTCATGCAAAGACAATTTTAGACTATGTTTATGATAGATATATGGAGTTAAACTAATTCTAAATTATTACGTCAACTCCCACTCAAAAACAACATCCCTCTAGTCGTTTTAGTGATTACACGAACCAAATTCACTACACCAATAACCGATCACCACGAGAGATGGTGCAGATGCAAAGGCGAACATCGCCATGTTGATCATATCATCCATATGACTCATGCTTTACCTTTCGGTTACGTGTTCCGAGACCATGTCTGTACATGCTAGGCTCGCCAAGTAGAACCGTAGTATTTGCGTGTGTAAATCTGGCTTACATCCGTTGTATGCGAACGTTGAGTCTATCACACCCGATCATCACGTGGTGCTTCGAAACGACGAACTTTCTTAACGGTGCATACTAAGGAAGAACACATTATTATCTTGATATTAACTGTGAGAGGGATCATCTTATAGTGCTACCGTCGCGATCTAAGCAAAGATCTAAGCAAACTAAGATGCATAAAAGGATTAACATCACATGCATGGATAATGTGTTATGATATGGTCCATCTCGCACTTAATCTCTATCTTGTGCATCTTGGCATGATCTCCATCATTCCACCAGCGTGTCACCATGGTCCATGGTGCCTCCTTCTTGATTATCCTCCAAATTTACAACATATCATCTAGATATGATATTTAGCACGCATGACATAAATTAAAAAGACAACCATTTGGCTCCTGCCGGTTTTTCATAATTTACAAAAGGTATCATCTCATACATCAAATTTGTAACTTTGACCATATCACATCACATGCCCTCTAAAACAAGTTTGACGTCCTCTAATATGTTTTTTCATATTTTACGTGGCTTAGGGCTTTCGAAGATAGAACCGTTCTTACCTACAAACATGAAACCACAACGGTGATAAAAGTATTATTAGCAACCCGTTCTATTTTAAATTTTAACTATAGTGGGAGAGACAGACACCCGCAAAGCCACTTATGCAAGACAAGTTGCATGTCAGTCGTGGAACAAGCCTCATGTACGTGGACATGTAAGGTTAGTCCGGGCTGCTTAATCCCACTATGCCACTAAGATAAAAAATATACAAAGGAAGCAATAGCATGATCATCAACGCCCACATATACATATGTGTTCTACCCGTACAAAACATCTAAGCATAGACACGGCTCTGATACCACTAATGGGTTCGTAGCATATAAATAAATTCCTACGGTATGAACAAACCAACAAGCCAAGATCTAGTCTAGGAGAAGCTCGTAACGAGTGGAACATATTCCAAGAGAACTAACCCTCGAAGACTGTAAGCGTTTCGAGAATAATTCTCGTGGATGATGTAGTCGTTCACTCGCCGATCTCAAGATCGTGAAGATGTGCGCTGCAACGGGCAGCACCTCCTTACTCGGTCACACGTACGGCTTGATGACAACCTCCATTCCCTCGATCTAGCGGGGCAGCGGAAGTAATAGAACCACCGGAAACTCCAGCAGCACGACGGCGTGCTGTGGTGGAGAAACTAATCGGCCATGGCTTCGCCAAGCGTATGGCTGGAAGGTGGAGCAGCGGGAGGAGGGAGAGAGAGGCAAGTGTGTGTGGAGAGGGAGCTTACACCCCTCTTTATATAGGAGGGGAAGGGAGCCACGAATTTGGAGTGCCCCCACCTCTCTCCTCATCATGTGAGTGGAGTCTCCACTAAACCCACTCATTCTCTCATCAATTCTCATTCAAAATTCCAAGGGTTTTTTTATTAAATAAAATAATTTCATTTCTTTTTTTAATATTTGTTAATTCTATTAACAAACATTAACACTTACCCCCTAGGTTCATTTGTTAATTCTATTAACAACCATTGGCAACCATTGACAATTAACTCCTTGAACTATTTCAATATTACCCGAAACAATTTCGGTTCTATCCAAACTTTTCTCCGAAATTCCGTGTCTACCCAAAAGCGTTGACAAACCTTAAGTGTATCACTCCACGGTTCGTGAATTATGTAGACATGATCGAGACACCTCTCTGATCAATAGTCAACAACGGGATCTGGAGATCCGTAATGACTCCTACATATTCGACGATGAATCTTGTGATCGTGTGAACCAAAAACGTCATAACCAATTCCTTTTGTCTCGCGATATTTTACTTTCCGAGATCCGATCATTGGTACCATCTATACCTAGTTCGATCTCGTTCCCGACAAGTACTCTTTACTCGTTATGTGATATGACAGCCTTGTGACCTAGTCACGTGCTTGCAAGCGGTGTCGATGTGATATCACCGAGAGGGCCCAGAGTATATCTCTCCGTCATCTGGATGGACAAATCCTACTTCTTGAACCATGAGCCTCAACTAATACTTTCGGAATACCCAACGCCACCTTTATAGTCACCCTGTTACGGTGTGACGTTTGATGTTATCAAAGCATTCTTCCGGTGTTAGTGATTGACATGATCTCATGGTCTAAGGATTAGGATTACTTCGTATGCTTAGTACAACAATGTAAACTTAACGACTTGATCGCATTGCTATACTTAATTTGGGTGTGTGTTCATCACATCATTCTCCTAATGACGTGATCCCGTTATTAACAATATCCAATGTTCATGATCAGGAAACCTTAATCATCAGTTAATCAACGAGCTAGTTAAACGAGAGGCGTTAGTAGGAACTCTTATTTGTTCATTTGTCACACATGTATTAACATTTCCAGTTAATACAATTCTAGCATGAGAAATAAACATTTATCATAAACATGGAATAATATAATAACCACTTTATTATTGCCTCTCAGGCATATTCCTTTCAATACCTTCCTCTTGGGGTCTCCCAACAACACACCCACCGTGTGCATAAAGCTAATTTCTGGCGCCGTTGCCGGGGAGATTTGAGCATTCCTCTGCGAGGGGAGTTTTCGCACTTCCAATCTTTTTATTTTGTTATTGTATTGCTTAGTTTATTCTTATTACTGTCTTGTTTGCTTAATATCAAAAATACAAAAAATTAGTTACTTGCATTACTTTTCTTATTTCGGTTTTGTCATTTATTTGTAGTTGTGTTGCTTTTTTTATTTCGGTTTTAGCATTATTTCTTTAATATTGTTATTTCGGTTTGTCATTAATTTGCTGAAAATGGGTAGTCCTGAAGTTGAAGTTCGTTCGTTCAAACAATAAGGAGGAGAAGTTTAAAAGATGCCTGGTATAGGATAAATGGTGCTCATAAAAAATGCACCAAGAAACACTCCACTTTAATCCTCCTTAGGAATTTTTATGTTGGTATTTCTAGTTGATATAGGTATGTTCTTGACACTCTTACGGGGGGTAACTTTCTTGGCATACCTGCTTTTGAAGCCTGCAACTTCATTGAAAGTTTAGTAGGATCACCACACCTTACTAAAGAAGTTCAAACTGAGATCACTTTTGAAGATATTATTAAAAGGTTGGATTCTATAGAGAATTTTTTTCGTGATAATGCTAGCAAGGGTAATGAATCAATAGATGACATTAATGGAAGAATCAGCGCTTTAGAAACTAGCAACACCCTTGATACTCATAATCATAGAATTGATGAATTGGAAGATGCTATGGAAATTTTAAGTTCAACCTTTGCCTCTATTAAAACTAAGAAAGATAAGGCTTTTCTAGGAAGGGAGCAAAAATTTATCTATATTCCCAAGCCCAAACCTCCCAATATGCCTAAAAGTGCTGGTTTACATAAAAGGACACACTCATGGATACCAAAAACACCAATTAAAACTAACCATGTTTTGGAGGAAATTATTGATGTTGATGCTTCATCTCTTGATAATACTTAAGTTTTGCTCTTTGTGCCTAGCTCAAAGGCGTTAAACAAAAGCGCTTATGGGATACAACCCACTTTTATTTATTGTTATTTTATTTTGTATGAATCAAGAACTTGTCCTACCTCTCTAGCAGTTCCTTTTTATCTTTATTTTATTTCATTGTTGTGTCAAGTTAAGCCTCTAGTTAAAAGTTGACGCTAAATTTGGATTCCTGCGCATAAACAGTTTTCTGCTGTCCACCGTTAAATTCATAACTCTTCAGAGGAACGTCAGAAAAATCTTCCTTTTTTTTGCATGATGCTAAGATATATACGCAACTATTATTAGTTTTGAGTTTTCTGACCTGAGGAAGTGAAGTGCCTTGAAAAAATTTGTCTTTACAGACTGTTCTATTTTTGACAGATTCTTCCATTTATTTTGGAATGCCTCTTTTGCTATTTTGATTGGATATTTTTATACTATTAAGTATCAGTGATTTTAGATAATTTCCAGTAGCATGGGTAGAAATTGTATTCCTACATAATATCATAATGGTTTGTGCACTAACCCTCTAATGAAGTTACTCTAAGTTTGGTGTGGAGGAAGTTTTCAAGGATCAAGAGAGAAGGATGATATAATGTGATGAAGAGGATAGTAAAGACAAAGCTTCGGGATACACCGGTGGGTCACCCCCAATATATTTCAATAAGAATCAAGCGTCAAAACTTGGGGATGCCCAAGGCTTCCCCTTCTTCATCAACAAACTATCAGGTCCTTTCTAGTGAAACTATATTTTAATTCCGTCACATCTTATGTGATTTTCTTGAAGTGTCTCTATGTTTTTTTTGTTTTTGTTTTTGTTATTTTCATTCTCTGAATAAAATGGATCCTATCATTCTTTTGTGTGGGAGAGAGACACGCTCCGCTTTTTCATATGAGTACTCGTATTCTTCACTTATATTCGTTGAGTATTCTTTTCATGTTATTGTTTGCTTTCTAGCTCTTCTTTTTCATGCATCTCTTGCTAGAGCTGTTAGCTTTGTTATATCATACTCTCATATCTCATTGTTTAATTACTTGGAGAGTTTATCTTTTAAATAAGTTGATTCGTGTTTGGTTGAGAACATAAAATGCTAAATGTGGTAGATGGTATAATTAAATGATACATAATGTTGTAGATCATTAAATTGTGTCACTTGAATCATTGATGTTGTTTTGAGATATTAATTTGCTTAATGGTAAACATGATGGTCTAGTAAAGTGGAATGATTAATGGTTGGTATAAAAAAACTTGAAGCTATTCCACACTTAAATTTCCAGTTAATTGCATAATGGTATATGACTTCTATTTGCCTAAAGCAACCGTAATGACTTTATGTTATGCGCTACGGTCGGGGAAGCCAACGGTGACTTTGTCATTCGCCACGATCCCTTTAGGAGTAATTTTCATTATGCCTTGTATGATCATTTTTTATTTGGGATCTTTTTACTTGTGAGTTCTAAAACTGCGGCTTTCATGGCACTTCCACCATCATATTGCTAGCCTCTTCGGTACTTTGCAGGGCCCTTTCTCACATTGAGAGTTGCTGCATTTTTCGCGGGTACATCCAAACTCGTGGGAGATCTTCATCTTGTTCTCCTACACATAAGCCAAATATCTTCCTCCAAACAGCCACCATACCTACCTACTACAGAATTTTCATAGTTGTTCCGAGATATATTGCCATGTAACATCCATCTTACATTACATGACTTGTTGTCATTCATTACTTTTATATTGCTTTCCGTGATTCTATAAAACTGATGTGTAGTTTTACCCATGTTACGCTAGATCATTGCATAACCTGCTACACTGGCAGAGCCACCGTTGTCATATGCATTCTTATGGCACATTCATATTAGTTACTTGTATCATCAGTATGTTGTCATATGATCATTAGTGTGTTCTCATATATCATATATCATATTAGGATGCTTTCCCCTAAAAGTGAAAAAAGCCATGGAGGCCATCGAAAAGAGAAACAGAAAAAAAGAAAAAAAAGAAAAAAAGAAAGAAATAAAAAGGGGGCAGCATTACTATTATTTATCACATACTTGTGCTCATGTTATAGCACCATATCATTTATAGTCATCACTTGTGCTCATGTATAGCACCATATCGTTTATGATCATCATATGTGCTCATGTTTAGCACCTTTACTCCATATGAGAGAGTTTTCATGTCTTAGTTGCATAACTATGTGGGGAACTTTACACTATAGCATTTGGCTTGTATATTCCAATGATGATCCTCCTCAAAAGTGCTCTAGGTCTTTGTGAGCAAGAAAGTTGGATGCACCCCCACTAGTTTCATTGGAGAGCTTTCATATACTAATAGCTCTATGTGCATCCGTAGTGTGGCAATCACTACTCCTTGCATAGCTTCGATTGTAAGACTTTCTCTTGTCTAATGATCACTTGCAGCTTTGTGAGCCTTTCTTCTGTTTGCCTTCCAAAACTCTGTTAACATTCTCTTAGCCATAACATCCTGTTGCCAGGAACCAACGTTGAACTATTGCTTGTTTCTTTTGAACAAATAAAGTATTGATCTTCTACGTGCATATTGATAATTCTTGACTTGATCCTTTCACAAAGTTGTCATGTTTGTTGGAAGCATTAGATAATTATATTGTCGTGCTTGAAGCTAAAATCATCTTTAATATCTACTTTGCACAGTTGATTGCTATCTAGTACTATATCATTGAAAGCTTTTCTTGCTTCACGTACTTGTTTATTTATTACTCATGTTATATCAATATAAACTACATCCCTTATTCATTTGATCTCAGATTACATGCCTTACATTATTACGTGATCAAGATTATGTTTAAGCATGTCACTTCAGAAATTATTCTTCTTTCATCGTTCTTGCCTACTCGGGACGAGTAGAACTAAGCTTCGGGATGTTGATACGTCTCCAACGTATCTATAATTTCTTATGTTCAATGCTAGGGTATATCATGTTATTACATGTTTTATATACATTTTATATAGTTTTATGCATTTTCGGGGACTAACCTATTAATAAGATGCCAAAGTGCCAGTTCACTGTTTTCTGCTATTTTTGGTTTTAGAAAAGTACTTAAGGAAATATTTTCGGAATTGGACAAAAAACATCTTGGAATTATTTTTGCATCGGGAACGTTCTAGAAAACCGAAGGAGACACGAAGTGGGGTACCGAGGCGCCGACACCATGTGATGGCGCGACCAGGATGAACACCGACCTTGTCCTTTCGCCTATAAGTACCCTCCGCCGTCGTTCATATTTCCTCAACAGGTCCCGAGCCACCGCCGTCGTCAACACCAATTCAGGAGAGATCAGAACTGCCCCCCGGAACCCTGCCGGGAGGGGGAAACGTCACGGAGGCCTCTACGTCGCCATGACCACCTCCGGACTGATGCGTGAGTAGTCTACCCTTGGACTACGGGTCCATAACAGTAGCTAGATGGTTGTCTTCTCCCCTTGTGCTATCATGTTTAGATCTTGTGAGCCGCCTATCATGATCAAGATCATCTTTATGTAATTCTTCATGTTGTGTTTGCTGGGATCCGATGAATATTGAGTACTAAAGTAATTGCTTCATAATATATCATGTGTGTGCTATTTAATGATCTTGCATGCTCTCCGTTACTCGTGTGTGCTTTGGCCAAGTAGATTTTTGTAAATCTGGGGCAGTGACAGTAGCTCTAAGGTTGTAGATGTACCGTTGCTACTAGGGATAAAATAGTAGTACTTTGTCTAAGGATGATGTTACTTACTTACTTTACACACAGTTCTTAAGGCGACAATCTGTTGCATGCAACTTAATACTAAAAGGGGTGCGCACGCTAACCGGAAGGTGGATTATTAGTCATAGATGCGGTTGGAACGGTCTATGTAAATTGTTGTAATGACCAAATGAATCTCACACTAGACTTCATAACGTTAGTATATGCATTGGTTTGCTCATCATTATTCTATCAATTGCCTAGCTGTAATTTGTTTACCCGCATGAATGAATGTTATTATTATTTATAGAGAGACACCACTAGTGAACTATGGACCCCGGTCCTTCTCTTTAATCTGATAAAACCACAACTGCAAAGCTATTACTTTCTGCAAACAAATATCTTTATTCGACACATACGTTTAACCCTTTGTTACAGCAAGCCGGAGAGATTGACAACCTCGCTATTAAGTTGGGGCAAAGTTTCTTGATTGTTTGTCTGCAGGCTCCACGTTGGTAATCGTAAACGGCGCTGCAAACAACCTCGGCGGATCTCTCATCTCCTACTGGATCGATAAATCTTGGATTCATAACTGAGGGAAATTTGCTGCTGCACTACTTCATACCTTCCTCTTGGGGTCTCCCAACAACACACCCACTGTGTGCATCATGTACCAGCTAGCGTCTTCGCAGGAGCGGAGAAGCGGCGGTTGAAGTGGAGATCCCGACGAGGCTCTCCCTGGACGTGAGGCGAGCTCGGTGGCGCTAAGGTCCTGGCTGATTCTAGGCCCGATCATCCATCCGCAGGCTCGGAGGAGATCCCTCCGACAACCGGCGGGGACAATGCTAGGGGCCTTGGAGCCCTCGACCCCCCAGCGAGATCGGCGCCAGGAGTCAAGATCATGACGGAGGGGTCGGCTCCGGTCGGAACAAGTTCGATCACTGCCGGACGTTGTCCAGCGTCAAAAAGCTTCTGTCTCTTGGCCTTGACACGGAGGTGAGGCGATGCCTACGGAGCAGGCCGAGGCGTCGGGTGCTCTCGTGCCCCGAGAGGAGGGGCGTCTGGCAGACTTGGTCGCGCGGAAGCGAAAGCTTTCTGATCGCGAACGAGAGTTGGACGCTCGGATAGCGGCGCTGGAAAGCGCTGAGGATCGAAGCTGGGAGAGGGAGTGTCAGCTTAGCTTGAAGCTGGATGAAAGCGAAGCCCGCCTGGACCTAGGCATGGCGAGCGTCGATACCTGGGCGCGGCGAGAGGTTGACGTCAAGAGCGGGCAAATTTCCCGGATTTCTGAGCGGGTGGACCGCTTGTCCAAGGACCTTGAGGACATGAAGCGGGACCAGGACGCCGCCCCACGCGACCTTCGGAAGGCCCTGGAAGACCGGGATAAGCAAAAAGAGCAGGCTGACGGTCTGGCGACCCGAATCGCTAGGCTGAAAGGAGTGGTCGACGACCGTGAAGGTCAACTCACGCGAGGCGCCGTGCTTTGCAAGAATGAGAAGCAAGAGTTGGAAACCGTGAAGGCTGATCTTGCAGCAGCCAAAGAGGTCGCGAGGTTCTCCGATTCTTCTACTCAGGCGGCCCGTGTGCGCCAGGACGAGCTGTCCGGGCAGCTGACAACGACCTTGGGAGAGCGAGACCAGACGAGGGTCACCGTGCGAGACATGGTGACTCATCTGCCAGGGATGACCGTGCGGGCGAGGAAGATAGTCAAGGAGCTCAGCGAACTGCGGATGACCCAGCTCCCAGTCGTTGCGAGCGACTTCTCCGACTCTTGCAAGGGTTACCCGACGTTTCTGGAGCGCGTGGCCAAGCTGCTTTACTCGATTCGCCCGAGGGCGGACCGTGTGTAAAGGCCCTCCTCATTATAAGGTAGCGACCTCCTGTTTATAGTACTAGTCCCTGGATCGACTTGCTAGCACACACAGTTTAAGATGAAATACCATAACATTGCATCAATATTCATCACACGATGATCTAGAAATAAAGGTTCGATACAAGGTGCATAGCCCATGGCTAGCTCAAACTGAAATAAACACACCGCGGAAAGCAAACGGATAAGTGAGCTCCATCTTCATCATGTGCTACATGCAAGGCATGTTGGTTGGAGACTCGTGACCCTATCAATCCTTACTTCTCGTCAGGGGGTCCTGCAATGGTGAGTTGCAGCCCAAACTATATTGGGTCAGCACAATTGAATTGTGGTAGCAAGTGATACTAGTGGATATAAATGGTATCCTATCATCTACATGCATATTTGGCTTGGTGGAGTTTGAGGCTGATTTGCAAAAAGCCAGTTTTATCCTATATTTTTCAACAAATATTTTATCTTTCAATTAATATCATGTAGGTTTCCTGTGCCATAATGGTTGGCATCACCACTTAATGTATAACTATTTATTTGTGGGTTTCCTGTGCAACCGTATAGGTTAGCATCACCACTAATTATTGAACCAACCATTTGTGGGTTTCCTGTGCAACCTTATGGGTTAGCATCACCACTTAATATGATCATGTGGGTTTCCTGTGTCATCTTGTCGGTTGGCATCACCACAACAGTCATATTTTACCTTTGTTTAACCCATCAAATTTTATTTAGAAATTGGAATGATGAGATCCTCCGTCAGTTCCTTGTCCAGCTGCTCAAATTGTCCGTAACCGGGGACACGACTAAGTACTTAGTTTTTGACTCTTGAGAGTTTGTTGTGCACTTTCACCCAAGACCCAATCATTCACTCGTCCATGTCACCCAATTATGAAATGGAAAAGAGAAGACCGAGACGAGACCTTTCAGAAGTAATTCTCCAAAATCATACTACGGACCCATCCCCACTTATCATCCCTACATCTGCGGGTCACGCGGATTTCGGAGTCTCACAACTTACATGGTCAAGACAGAGCCCATATGACATGTGGCTGCACTGGAAGCAATCTAAACATGGAGTAACTTCGAATCTCTTTGATCCTGGGTGGCTTTCCACACTTGCAATCCATCCTCCCATCCTGGGATTACCCCGCGGATCACCTTTTCCAACTTTCCACCAACACCCAAGTAGTTCATTAAACTTAGTTGTTTTTCCTTACTCAACTACTAAAAACATTTTCCATAGCATATCCAAGTGTCAACTAAGTTTGGTGGCTCACTAAGCCTAGAGGGATGTAAGTGGATGGCTATTCTAAATAGGATTCCCATATCAGCATATTATACCAAATCTGGTAGTAAGCCTATAATGCATACTACTGAAAACACTAGATACAATAAAATAAAAATAGTAGGACATTTATGAGTGAGCATCACTTGCCTTGGTCACAGGGGGAATACGCTTAACTACCACAGCAACGGAAACACTCCGCACCATCTAAATAAATAAATAGTACTCAATGAACATATCAATCAATCATATGCACAAATCATAGAAACATGGTTTGCATGACTAAAAGCAATCAACATATTTAAAGTGGGTTATATCAGTATTATTTGCTCCCTGGTTGATAAAATAATGTATTATGACATGGGCAAGATTAAATGCAATTTTGTTATTTGAAAACATTTTTAAATCACTAGAGGGTTTGCATGAAAAAATATTACTCTTATGATTTATTGACTATAAAAATTAAGTTTAATGTTCTCTGGACAGAGGATGTAATTATCAACATTTTAAAAAAGGTTTCACTTTTGAAATTTTCTTGAATACAAGTTATGGATTAAATGGCCGAATTGCCTCTCTGCATATCTATCAATTTTAACAGATGAGGAATGCAAACATAATGATGCAATATTAAACTACATGACAAGAGCTTTCGTTGGACATAAAGTTTACTAAATTTGGAGTTGTAGTTTGAAAGTTATGAATTTTTGAAGTTTGAATTAGTTTTTGTCTTTTTTTTTTGCAATTTTCAGAAAATCGACTAATCTCGTCCATCGGATCCAACTAAAATGGACGCCTCAGAAAAATCGATAACGGTTCAGAAATTGGAATAATTACTAGCCGTTCGATCGTGATCTAACGATCTAGGTCTTAATGACGAAAGACTGGCGGCGCCGTCTCGCCGGAGAAGATCCGGTGGCGGTGGCGCCATCGCCGGCGTGCTCGGGTGCGACAACAGGGAGGGGCCCGGGCCGTGTGTTTGATACCTTGGGATAGAGGAAGTCGAGGCAGAGCTGGCGGGGGTGGTGTCCTCCTCCGGTAGTTGCTCGCCGTTGTTGGAGCTGCGGGCGGCGAACTCGGGCGGTGACGCTGCCGTTGATGCGGTGCTCTAGGGAGGGGAACGCGATGTCAAAATCTGCGCCAGTACGAGGGAAAGGGAAAGGAAGAAACAATAGGGAAAGGGGATTACCGAGCTCGCCGAAATCGGAGTTTGACCTCAGCGGCCAATGGCGGACTCCGGCGGAAAAATTCGTCGGCCTGGGGGCGGGATTGGAGTGGGGAATAGGGGGAGATGAGAGAGGGTCGAGGGGTCTACAAGGGCAAGGACGTAGGAGGCTAGGAGGGGCTGGGGGAGCGTGGGCGTCGTGGAGGTTGCGGCCACGTTCTCCGGTCGTGGGCGACGACAGCGGTTGGAGGAGGGAGACGATCCTGACAGGTGGGGTCCACCTGTCAGCGGCTGGGAGGGGATTGCAGCGGGGCTGGGCCGTTGTTGGGCTACTCTGCGTCGCCTAGCGTGGAAGGAAAGGACTGGGCCGGCTCGGCCGGCTTGGCTTCTTTTTTTTATTCCTTTTCTTTTTTCTGATTTTCTTTTTGTTTTAATATTTTTGAATTCAATTTAAAATAGAATTTGATTCAAACATTTTCAGAAAAATATGGAAAAATATATTTTGGGAAGCTTTTTCATAATAGAACCTTTTAATAATACTTGGATACTTTCAAGGCAATTGTAAAATAAAAATATTATATATGGCACCTAAATGCCATTTGAAAAATAATTCCAATTATGAATTAAATGAAATACAAATTGTGGTGATTATGAATCAAGAGATTTAAAATGCAACTATGTCAAGGTGATTATGATTGTATGCATGGTTTTAAAATTTTTAGACTCCATAAACATTTTCTTGGGGTTTATTGAACACCAAAAATAATATTATTAAATTCAACTTCAATATTTCATATTTTAATTTATTAAATAAAAGTTTTAAATTTTAGTGATTTTAAACATTCCAAAGAATTTGGGATGTTACATCGTGCCATCCTTCTGGCCGGGGAGAAGGCCACGCGCCTAGCGGTTACCCACCTGGTCTCCGCCCTTAAGAGGCGGCATCCTGCCATCTCCCTGTTCGCGGAGATGGAAGACGCTCCTCCGGGGGTGGCGCCTTCCCGGGTATCGACGACTAGGTGGAGAAGATCATGGGGAGCTTCTTCATCGAGGGAGATCAGTAAGCTGGTGTGCGTCCTGAAACGCTAAGAACAAGAACCGAGTGTCGTGAACTATGTTTTGAAGTAGTGCCAGACGGCAAACTTTTAATGCTTTTGAGTTTATCCTTTCCTCGCATTTAACTGTCTGTTTTATACCCGTGGAGGCTTGACGCTCTCGCGAGCATAAATACCCCCTCTTAGAGTCACAAGCATCTACTTGGCCAGAGCATCTACTAGCAATGGGGAGCATGCAAGATCATAAATAGCACAAACATAATATATGATGAAGCAAATGACTTAGTACTCAATATTCATCGGATCCCAGCAAACACAACATGAATTATTATATAACGATGATCTTGATCATGACAGGCAGCTCAGAAGATCAAAACAAGATAGCACAAGAGGAGAAGACAACCATCTAGCTACTCCTATGGACCCGTAGTTCAAGGGTGAACTACTCACAGATCAGTCCGGAGGCGGGCATGGTGATGTAGAGCCCTCCAGTGTCGATTCCCCCTCCCGGTAGGGTGCCGAGGAGACCTTCTGATCTCCCCCGAAGAGGTGTTGACGAAGGCGGCGGCTCGGGTATCCATGGAGGAAATATTTTCTTCGTAGGTGTCTTACAAGGTTATACCAAATAGGTACCCCCTCATGTGGGTACCTGGTGCACGTAATAACTAAACCCTAATTGTCAATAGGCTGAAGAGGCCCAACAAGCGAAGCCCAAGTCGAAGAATTAAACCATAGATAGCATAGTCGGTAGAACTTTCCATAAGTGTAATCCTAATCGGTTACGACCCGAGACCTGTACCCCTATATAAAGGACAGGAGGGTGGCCGATCAAGGACACGCCCAACCAGAACCATTAAACCCTAGCAAGATCGACATCTTGTTAGACCCCTGTACTCGTCGCATATACACAATCAATAACAGACACGCAGGAGTAGGAGTTTTACCTCACTCGAGGGCCCCGAACCTGGGTAATCCCCGCTTGTCAGCCGACGAATCTACCAACACCACGTGTTCTCTACCTCATAACTCTTACCCTAGGCTAGTAACCATGGGTATTGATGTGGACATCCCTCGTCAATTGGCGCCGTCTGTGGGAATAGGTGGTGTTGGATCTACGGATTTTTCGGTCCAAATTTCAAATGGCGATCCGCCGACTTCTTCAAAGGGATGCACATCAGCAACAGCAGATCGCATCCAGATCATAGGCGACCACTCGCCAAAAGCAGCATCACCAGCAAGGATCAGGCCATACTCACCCGAAGCTCAGGAGATCTACTCTAATCTCAAATCAGGTTTTGATCTAACCATCGGGGAACATAACTTTTATGTTGATCAGCTTGGTGTGCAGGACCTAGCCGAACATATTGCAACTATGCCACTCCAAGAAAGATCGACTGAGATCGCATCTGCGATAGACAAGGGTGATACAACATCATAGCTCGATCTGATCCCGCCACCAAAATCCCCACGGATTCAATGACATCCGAAGAATTCAACAAATTCATGGCAGATGAGTTCCCTGAAGAGGAAGGGCTGTCGACTACCTCAGTCGACGATATGATCATATCGACGACTTTGGCTGGAAGCACTGGAGCGCCAACATCACAGATCGATCCGATCTCATCCATATAAGGATCCATGTCCACAAGAGAGTTTAACGAATTCATGATGCAAAACGAGATGGAAGAAGAAGTGCAGTCGACCCTCCAAATCAACCGAGTCGAAGATCATATGCAAATCGATGCTCCAGAAGAAAGCTTCCACCTCCCCAAGTATGAAGAGCCTGCAGAAGACAGCATACGTCTGGCCGACTTCACCGGCGCAGAGATCCAATCTCCACATCATGCTGCAGTCGATTATGACGAACATATGCAGCAAACAGAAGATGGCAAAAACAGCAAAAGCATATAGCAGGATAGCGACATCGAAGTAGCATATGAAGAACAGTGAGACTACACATACACCTACCACATACCCTAGCAGGTTTACGTGGCAACAGCCGCGGAAACATCAAAAAACGCATCCAATCGACAACAAGTCGAGTACCCCCAGGCGGTCACTTCACCAGATGGTACCACCACTCTGGATATCACGGCAGAGATGTCTGCAAAGGTGACAAAGGTCATTGAAGAGGGCATAATGATGCCAGCAGACGCAACTCCAGATGAGTTGGCAACATACAACTACTTCAACTGGCAGGAATCGCAGCGCTTGAGGCAATACAGAGCAACACTCAAGGACCGAAGAAGGCAAGCAAGCATATCAAGCGCAGGCAGACGACAACTATCTATGAGTTCTACAGGGGCAACCGAGGCACGACACAGATCCAGATTCGACAGAATACCCGAAAACGAAAGGGCAGACGTCACTCGAAACCTGAACAACTCGTTCCTAACCGTCGACTATGACGGCATAATCCAACCCAAAACTGCAGAAGGAGCCCTCATATCCATAGGAGCATACCTTCAAGCAGGAAAACCACCTGCAGGTGACCCTGCTGAAGCAAGATACCTGCAGAAAATGAAGGCCCTGGAAATCACAGCAAAATAACTGGTCGACGGAGGAAGGAGAAGACGTTGCAGGAGCCGCTCGAGAGGACGTTCTAGTCATAGTCCTCAGCGAAGCAGTGGCAGAAAAAGCTCAAGCCGTCGCAGATCAAGAAGCCGCTCAAGAAGCAGGTCCAGGAGATCCGGCGATCGCGACTCACTCGTCAATCACAATGTAGGACCATGCGGAGCACAATGCTTCACTCGGCGGATCCAAGAAACAAAGCTACCAAAAAAGTTTGATCTACCAACCATGCCGAAATTCAATTCAAAACAGGAACCCTCGGGCTGGCTGGAAGATTACAAACTGGCAGTCATATGCCAATGAGGAACAACAATGACGACACTACAATACATACAATTGATGCTTGAAGGAACAGCACGCGACTGGCTCAAGTCTTTACCCGAAGGAACCTACGATTCTTGGGACCACTTCAAGGAAGACTTCATAAAATATTTTGACCCTCTCTGCGAAAGGTCGAAAACATTCGAGGAATTAAGAGCATGCCGTCAAAAGACAGACGAGACACTCAGGTCTTACATCAGAAGGTGTGCCTCCATCAGGAACTCCGTAGGCGCAATATCAGAAGACAGAGCAATGGACGCCTTCACGAATGGAGTCTACAGAAAAGATTCCAGGGAAGCACTTGGACGGCAAAAGCCAAAAAACATGGCGGAACTCATGAAGCTAGCAACCGAGTGGGCAGATGGCGAAGATGCGGTCCATAGCAAAGCTCCATACTCACCACATCAACATCGTGATCGACGAGACAGTCGCGACCACAGGACAGCCGAGTTCGCCTGGATAGGGACGACAAACGACGACGACGCGATCACGACAGCAGGGGCAAAGGCAATTTCAAATTCATGGCAGCGGGATTCTCGAGTAACGATCGCAATCAAGATGACAGAAAACAAGACAACCGTCGAGAAGCCAGAAGCGGCTACGAGAACGACATAACAGTCGATCGGCATGACAACATAAACCATGGTCAACGCGGAAGCTACAACAAACAAGATGGACAACAACGCTTAGATCCAAGAATAGAGAATCCGTGCAGATTGCACTTATTCAAGGACCCACAGACGGGAAGATTAATATCAAGTCATACGATTGAAAACTGTCGAGAATTCAAGCAGTTGGCAATCGAGTATGAAAAAAGGCATAGGAGCAATACATTCGAGCACATGGTACCTACTTCACAAGGCATAGCACTACCACCACCACCATCATATGACCCTAACAGTCAAGCCATGGGAGCGGTATATTTCACACACCAAAAGAAGACAGATCAGCACTCCAGTCATTAGAGGCAAGCGTACATGATCCAGAAGGGGCGACCGTCAAACAGGCAACATAAACTGCACACCAGGCATGTCAACATGGCAGTCATGGCACCACCAGCTGTGCCAGAATACCTTCGCGGATCTGAAACAGCAATCACATTCAGTCGAGAGGACAACCCACCATCTGTATATAGGCCAGGTCATTCCGCCCTGGTAGTAGAAGCCCAAATAGGAAGTTACAACATGACTAAGGTCTTCATGGATGGAGGAAGTGGCATCAATATCATCTTCGTCGACACACTGCGCGGAATGAGCTTACCTCCATCATCAAATACTTACCATGGCATAGTTCTAGGCAATTCCATTGTGCCAAAAGGCACGATACAGCTCGATGTCATATTCGGAGATGCAACGCACTTCCGCACCAAAACAATGGAATTCGAAGTTGTCGACTGGAGGTCACAATATCATGCTATACTCGGACGACCAGCATTTGTCCGATTTATGGCAATACCACATTACGCATATCTCCAATTGAAGATGCCAGGCCCAAAAGGAATAATTACAGTCAGTGGAAACTTTCAAAGGTTAGACGCTTGCGACCGTGACTTCAAAAAGATCTCTGAAACATTCGGAGCAGAGTAAACACTGGATGAGCTCTCACTTCTCAGCGACACAACATACATGTCGGAGCATAAAAAGCAGGCCACAGGAAAAACATTCAACACCGCAGATGATACATGGACGCACCAAGTCCATCCGACTGACTCGGCAAAAACGGTCAAAGTGTCAACAAGTTTGCCTCCCGCATAGGAAGGCGCGCTCGTCGAATTCCTCCGTGAGAACTGGGATATGTTTGCATGGTCAGCTGATGACATGCCAATCATACCCAGGGAATTCGCCGAGTACACTCTCCAACTCAGTCCGAGAACCAGGCCGTCAAACAAACGGTACGATGTGTATCAGGGCCTAAAAGAGAAGCCATCGAGAAGCACGTAGACAATTTGCTCAAAGCAAATTTCATTCGAGAGATAAAGAAATCAGAATGGGTAGCCAACCCCGTGATAGTCGAGAAGAAGAAGACAACCGAAACAAGAATGTGCATCGACTTCACAGGATTAAACAAGTGCTTCCCAAAGGACCATTTCCCGCTACCTCGCATCGATCAGATTGTCGACTCCACTCCGGGATGCGCCCGACTGTCATTCATGGACGCATACTCTGGATATCATCAGATAAGAATGAAGAAAGAAGACCAGGAAAAGACAGCCTTCACAACTCCACTCGGAGTATATTGCTTCACTACAATGCCTTTCGGCCTAAAAAACGCAGGAGCCACTTACCAGCGCATGATGCAAAACTGTTTAAAAACACAGATTGGCAAAAACGTGGAAGTCTACGTCGACGACATAGTGATCAAGTCAAAAAGGGAGTGCACACTACTAACAGACATAAGAGAGACATTCGATAACCTCAAAAGCTATAGCATAAAACTGAATCCAGAAAAAAGTACCTTTGGAGTCCCGGCAGGAGAACTCTTGGGGTATCTGGTCTCAGCAAGAGGAATTGAAGAAAATCCAGAGAAAATACAGGCCATACTAACCATGCAAAGGCCTACGAAGCTCTATGAAGTACAACAATTAATAGGAAGAGTGGCAGCCCTCAGTCGGTTCATCAACAAGTTAGGCGAAAAAGCACTACCGCTTTATCGTCTAATGAAGAAAGCAGATAAATTCGAATGGACAGAAGAAGCAGAAGCGACTTTTATCGACCTTAAGCGAACACTCACCAAACCCCCCATCCTAGCTGCACCAAAAGAAAAGGAACCACTATACCTCTATGTGGCAGCAACAAGCAGGGTGGTCATCACAGTGCTGGTAGTCGAGCGCATGAAAGAAGGAAAAGCTCAAAGTATGCAGAGGCCAGTCTACTACATCAGTGAAGTGTTATCCCTATCAAAGCAGAGATACCTGCATTTTCAGAAACTAGCCTACGCAGTGTTTATAATAACATGAAAGCTACAACACTACTTCACAGAATACCCAATAACGGTGACCAGCAAATCAGCAATTGGAGACATACTCACAATCCAGATGCAACAGGGTGGGTCGCCAAATGGCTCATCGAGATGGGGCCACTCGGAATAACATATGATCACCCAAAAGCCATCAAAGCTCAACTGTTGCCAGATTTCACCACAGAGTGGATCGAGTCACAGCTGCCCGAAATACCAGACATATCCAATTCATGGACAATGTATTTCGATGGATCCAAGAAAAACGAAGGGGCAGGAGCAGGAGTAGTACTAATATCCCCAAAAGGAGACAAACTGGAGTACGTACTCCAAATGGATTTCCCAACACCATCCAATAACGAAGCCGAATACGAAGGTCTAATACATGGCATACGAATGGCCAAGGCATTGGGATGCACTCGACTGATGATATATGGCGACTCAAACCTGGTGGTACAGCAAACAATGAAGGCTTGCGACGCCATAGCGGATAATATGATCGCATATCGCGACTTATATAACACATTGGAAGGAGACTTTGATGGATGCGAATTACGGCATATCAGACGAGAAAGCAATGAAGAAGCAGACATACTAGCCAACATTGGGTCGACTAAAGCACAAGTTCCACCAGGTGTCTTCCTAGAGCGCGTCACGCACAGATCTATCCACAAGAAATGATCGATGGCAAACTCAAATGAAACTACGACAGGTAAAACACCTAGCACACTAGACCTGGTTGTCGAAGTTCTTTTGTGTCAGGATGATCATGTGACTCTAGTCTTGACTGAGCCAATTCTAGCATATATGCTCCAAGAGGAGCTACCAGACGACACAACATAAGCTAGAAGGATTACTCGAAAGCAAAAGCATACACCATTATCAAGGGTGAACTCTACAAGCGAAGCACTTCAGGTGTTTTCCAAAGGTGCGTAGAATTCGAGGATGGCAAAACTATACTCCATGACATTCATGCAGGAACTTGCGGACATCATGCTGGCAGGCGATCGCTGGTAGCTAAGGCCTTCAGAGCAGGATTCTACTGGCCCACCACGCTTAAAGACGTGGAAGATATCGTCAAAAGGTGCATCGGGTGCCAAAAATTTGCAACCAAGGCCCACGCACCAGCATCAGCACTCAAAACCATACCATTAATATGGCCGTTCGCCCAATGGGGGCTTGATATGGTAGAACCACTCAAAAAATCGTCACCTGGAGGACATACACACCTACTGGTAGCAGTCGACAAATTCACAAAATGGATCGAGGCAATCCCAATCACAAGTTCAACAGCAACAACAACAACAACCAAGTTCATAAAGTCCATAGTCTATCGCTTTGGTGTTCCAAACAGCATCATCACAGACAACGGCACAAAATTCACGGCGGAATAATTCCAAACCTTTTGCAACGAATGGGATATTACACTCAACTATGCATCGGTAGCGCACCGGCAGTCAAATGGACAGGTCGAAAAAGCAAACGGCCTCGTATGTGCAGGCATCAAGAAAAGACTACTAGTTCCACTCAAAAGAGCCGCAGGTGCCTGGGTCGAGGAATTGCCAGCAGTGCTTTGGAGTCTTCGCACAACCCCAAATGCGTCGACACAGTTCACTCCATTCTTTATGGTCTATGGAGCAGAGGCAGTACTGCCGCCAGAGATCAAGTTCGGTGCACCAAGAATAGAAGCCTACAAAGAAGAAGAAGCAAACAAATCACAAGAAGATGATGTGGATATACTCGACGAAGCACGCGACACGGCTTTGACTCGCACAGCTGTTTACCAGCGGGACCTGAGGAACTATCACAGTCGACGCCTCCGACCAAGTGCCTTCATGGTGGCTGACTTAGTGCTGCGACTAAAACAGAAAAAAGTCCACAAGCTCGCGTCACCATGGGAAGGACCGTTCTTAGTCATTGTAGTCATTGAAGGAGGAGCCTATAGACTGAAGCATGCACATACGGGAGAACTATCACACAACCCATGGAACGTTGCGCACTTGTGTCGTTTTTACGCATAGGTCTCTCGAAAAATCATTGTAAAAGTCACAGTAGATTGTAGACGCGCTCTTTTCCTTACCAGGGTACCCACGGGGAATGGAAGGTTTTTAATGAGGCGGTCTACTGGACATATATTCTCAACAAACGATAATGACCATGATGTCTTAGCCACCCAAAACTACTCGATACACTCGGGGGATGGGTCTTGCTTCAAGTTCATAATCACATACACCCACCCGATGGACTCGGGGGTTGTGTCTTACCTATAAGATCATAATCCCATACACCCACCCGATGGACTCGGGGGCTGGGTCTTACTCAAAAATCATAATCACATACACCCACCCGATGGACTCAGGGGCTGTGTGTTACCTATAAGATCATAATCACACACACCCACCTTAATCACATAAACCTACTCGATGGGATCGAGGGTCGGACCTCAAGGAAGACAAGAAAATTAACAAAGTTCGACCAAGTCATAAAAGCAGAAAACAAGCAAAAACAGTATATTTTACGAAGGTCTTATATTACAACAGGAAGTTCAGTTGATTACAAAGGGAGCAGTCATTTGCAAGCTGCCATCTTGGCCTTGCCACCGCGAAACTGACGCTCAGCGGATACAGCATCCTGACGACATTCTCCGATGCAAATGCTAACCTTAGCAAGACGGGCAGCGCCATCCGAGATTCCCCGAAAAGACGAAGGCTGCCCGTTCGACTTCTTCGGGTATTCTGATAAAGCAGCCTCATAATCAGCCTCAACGCCATTCGCCAGCAGCAGATTCAGAGTAATTTCCGAGCCACAAACCGTCAAATCACGTGCCCACTTGGTAAGGTCGTCGTACCAGGTCCAAGCACCTTAGAAAGCTCCTCCAAAGTCGAAGGAGCAGCAGTCCTAGGCAAGGCCTCTGCAAAAAATAGCACTTAGCGTCTGAATAGACACGTCCAGAGAGCGTCGAGTGTTGTCCAGTTCTTCACGAGAACAGACTTGCTGATCATGAAGTTTTTTCTCTAGCTCAGCCACTCGATCTTCAAGAGAGATATTTTCCTCTACAAAGTAGCATAGCGAGTGAAGGTTGTACAAAAATTTAACGTTCAAGTCACAAAACAGGCGAAAAGGTAGAGCTTTACGACTGATCTGCTTCAAAGAGGAGAGCATGCGGGTCCTTTCCTCCCCCGCATGAACAAAAGCCTGTCCAACGGCGACCAAACCACTTACAGCAGGCTACAAAGGGGACATGAGACATCCAGACGAGTTAAAGGAAAGTGACGACCAAAAGAAGGAAGACAAGAACAGGAAAAAGCGGAAAGTCTTACATGATCAACCCAAGAAGAAGAGGCGGAGGATAACTGCTCGACGACCCTAGCGGGAGGACAAGTCCAACTGCATCAACCTCAACAGAAGGAATTTTCTTTGCAGTTGAATCATGCTCGGGCAGCGGCGACAGAGAAGTAACGACTGATAGTGCCTGAGCACAGCATAAGAAAGACAAGTCAGTCATACAAACACATATGGAAGAAGGCACTGGTGACCAAGAAGACAAGTAAAAGATGGGCAAGCAAAAAATCAAAAAGTACCTCGGAATAGGAGTCCCAAGGCCATAAGGGAATACAGAGAAGTCGAAAGAAGCAATATCGACAGGCAAGATTCCAGTAATATGCTTTACATAATCAAGAAATTCACGACCGGAAAACTCAATTTCACTCATACGAGTGGCGTCAAGACATCCCTCATATCGCCATAAAGGGTGTACTCGCTGTCGCAATGGCCAGACTCGGCGTTTCACATAAGTACTGACTAACTGGATCCCTGTGATGGCCTTTCGCAGCTATTGGACCCTAAGCATAAGAAAAGACGCTTCTTCTTCTTCCTCAATCGACAAGTCATGCTCCCAGGACGCCAACCTTACAGGAGGGGCAGTCGAAAAGGCTGGCAGTACGCTTTGATCGACTGGCACATAAAACCACTTGTTCCTCCATTTTTGAAAAGGCTCGGCTGACATCACATCAAAGTATCGACAGCCATCGCGCACTTCAATGCAGAAACCCCAGTCGACAAAGGACGACCATCACAGTGGAGTAAACGCACACTAGTAGAAAAAGGCTTATAGGTGTAAGCCTTTTTGTGACGCACCAAATTGTATGCGCCACAGAAAAGCCTTTTTGTGGCGCACATGATCCCATGCGCCATAGAAACTCATATTTCTGTGGCGCATGGGCTCGGGTGCGCCACAGTAATATGACTTTCTGTGGCGCATGGGCTCGGGTGCGCCACAGAAAGTCGATATTCTGTGGCGCATCAGCGCGGTGCGCCACGGAAATTGGACATTATGTGGCGCATCTGGTTGGGTGCGCCACAAAATGTATGCACTTTTTGTGGAGCATGGGGTCCCATGCACCACAGAATTTCTACACACAGCTCCAAGCCCCCCCCCCCCCCCCCCCCGTGGATCGCCTTTTCAATCTTGCGGCAAAAAGAAGAAAATGAAAAAATGTTCAAAAAATTCCATCCTTTGAAATATGGTTAGGTATTAGTGTCTACTTCGTGTACCATATTTGAAATATGAGTTTTGACTTTTTATGAAAAATCACTATAAAGAAAGTCGAAATGGCCATAACTTTTGCATACGACGTCGAAAAAATGCGTTTAATACCTTAAAAAAACTAGAGAAAATAAGAAAATCTGTCACACCCGGGCTTGCCCGGTTAGCCGTTTTCAGATTACTCAAATTCCAAAAGGAAAACAAGTTATTTTAAAATGATTGGTTTTTTAGCAAAATCAAAAAAGAAGAAAAAAAAACTCTGTGGCGCATGGGGCTAGGGTGCGCCACAAAATTGTTGCGCGGGAATTTTTTTCGAACCGGAGCAGCCAACTCCCTTATCCTCTCCCCTTTTCTCATTTCCTTCTCTCTCCTTCACTTCTTTTCTATCCACTTCTTCTCTCCCCTTCTCCTCTCCTCCACTTCCCTTCTCCTCTCCACTTCTCCTCTCCTCCACTTCCCTTCTCCTCTCCCCTTCTCCTCCACTCCACCAACTCTGGCGAAGAGAGACGACTTCGACCTCCTCCTCTCCTACTCCGGTAACCACCTCCCTCGACCTCCGACGACGACGACCTTGACGGCGACCTCCTCCTCGGGCGACCACCACCACCTCCTCCTCTGGTGACCTCCTCCTCCTCCGCCGCCGACCTCCTGCTCCTCCTCCGTCGCCGACCTCCTCCTCTGGTGGCCTCCTCCTCCGGTGGCCTCCTCCGGTGACCTCCTCCGACAAGCTCCTTCTCCTCCACCCACCTCCGGCGACCACCTTCTACACCCACTTACGACGACCTCTTCCTCCGATGACCACGTGCTCCGACGAAATTCTGGCGAAAAACAGGCGCCACCAGATCCAGATTTGGATCTGGCCGCCATTTTTTTTTAAATTCAAAAATAAAATTTAGTGGCGCACCTAAGTGGGGGTGCGCCACAGATATGTTTCTGTGGCGCATGGTGGTGGGGTGCGCCACAGAAATATTTTTGTGGCGGACCGGGTGGGTGCGCCACAGAAATATATTTTACTGGCGAGAGAACAGTGGCGCACCCCCCATTTTTCTTGGTGCGCCACAAAAAGGCTAAAAGGTGCGCCACAGATAGCCATTTTTCCACTAGTGGCACCTGGATGATACGTTTCCAGAGAGCCCAGCTGGGGTGCACTCCAAGAAAACACTCGCATAAAACCACAAAACATGTGATATGTAAAACACCAGAAGGATTTAGATCGTGCATTTGAATCCCATAGGCAAAAAGAAGGCCCCGGACGAAGTCATACAAAGGAAATGCAAATCCATGAGGGAGAAAATCCACAAAGCAAACTCGTTCCCTAGAAAGAGGCATGGAAAGTACCTCTTTATGGATCGGAGCCCGAGCAGCAACAACCTCGGCTGAAGACAAGATTCCCGCCTGGCGGAAGTCTACCAGTGTCTTCTCTGTAATAGTGGATTTTTCCAAATCGCCGGTGACTTTCTTCGTCGCAGCAGCGGGGGTACCGGCGGAATCAACGAAATCTTATCCTTTGTGGACTGGTTAGTGGAGGAAAGATCAGTGGCGGAGGAGATCTTGGTCAGAGACGCCATGGCGAAACTAAAGCACAGGGAAGGCAAAGGGAGCAAAGAGGAGCGTTCGAAAGAAGATGAAGCAGAAGGGGGTAGGATGAAATCAACAGCGAAAAAGAACTCCGTATCTACGGTAAAAGCAACATACCCATCGCAACCGTTCAAGCAAAAAATACCATAACACGTGGCAAAATCAGAGACCAATCATCGGTGAAGTCACATCCCACTACGTGCGCAAAACGAGGAGATCATCATCACGTCTGTGAAAATCTCGCCACGTCAGGTCAAATCGGAACTAAACCGGCGTCCACAACGGTCAAAGAGAGGGACCCACTGTGTCACGTCCCATCAGAGTGCTATTCGCACGCCAAGGATGTCACGCATGACATCATTCCAGACGAACAAACGTAAAAGGCGTCATACCATGACTGACATAGAGGAAAAGCCCCTTACAACTCGAAAGCAAAATTGCAAAACCAAAGGTAAAGAAGGGTCGAGTGTGAAACTCCCATCGGGAGAAGGCAAAAAGCATTCGACTGACAAAACGCAAATTGAGATTATCCTCTATTGCAAGCAATATAGAACAATCTCGGGGGCTACTCCCATCGGGTGCACTGTCGTGCACCCGATAGAATCAAAAAACATTCAAAGCATAAGAATTGCCGAGTAAAAAAAAGTCGATAAGATACCTCGGATGCTGTATACAAAAAATACAAAGGTAAGACCCATCGATCAGACGAAAGGGCCGAGGATGACTCCAGCAGTGCTTTAATCCAAGACATTTCCGTATCAGCCGATGCGATAAAAACCCTGACGGACGCGCTGGGTAGCAAATTGAAACTGTAGAACAATATCAGTAAGACCATCGACTAGCCTTAGGTGTGTTTGTCCAGTATGTTCCAGATTCGAGCCCAAGTACTCAAAACCTGACTGAAGGCTAATAAAGTTAAGCCCAAGTGCAGTTAACTGGTTTGAACTCAGCGAATAATCCCAGGCCCGCTCAGTCGAAATCCTTTGTCAAAATTCGTAAGTCAGAAAGATAAAAAATATCATATCAAAAGCATAAAACATGAGACGTGCACTATGTAGTGAGTCCATGACTTATCTCTGAATTAGCCAAGCACTCGGGGGCTAATGACAAGGTTATACCAAATGGGTACCCCCTCATGTGGGTACCTGGTGCACGTAATGACTAAAACCCAATTGTCAATAGGCTGAAGATGCCCAACAAGCGAAGCCCAAGTCGAGACTTATACCATAGATAGCATAGTCGGTAGAACTTTCCATAAGTGTAATCCTAGTCGGTTACGACCCGAGACCTATACCAATATATAAAGGACAGGAGGGTGGCCGTTCAAGGACACGCCCAACAAGAACCATCAA
This sequence comes from Poa annua, assembly GCA_026929855.1. Lineage (NCBI taxonomy): Eukaryota > Viridiplantae > Streptophyta > Magnoliopsida > Poales > Poaceae > Poa > Poa annua. The sequence continues at coordinate 109,306,247 of CM049426.1, forward strand.
ACCCTAGCAAGATTGATATCTTGCTAGACCACTGTACTCGTCGCATATACACAAACAATAACAGACAAGCAGGAGTAAGGGTTTTACCTCACTCGAGGGCCCCGAACCTGGGTAATTCCCGCTTGTCAGCCGACAAATCTACCAACACCACGCGTTCTCTACCTCATAACTCTTACCCTAGGCTAGTAACCATGGGTATTGATGGGGACATCCCTCGTCAGTGTCTTAAGTTTCCGAGGGGTATAAATAGGCGAAAGGGCGAAGGCGGTGGAGTGCCGTTGGCCCCACACCACGAGTCCGCGCGGCAGGGGGGACCCGCGCGTGGACATGGTGTTGGCGCCTCGGCCTCTGTCTTCGTTTATTTTTCGGAGTTCTCGAACGTTCCCAGGAAAATATGGGCTTTGGAAAAGAAATCGTCCAATTCCGAGAATATTTCCTTAAGTACTTTTCTGAAACCAAAAACAACAGAAAACAGGGAACTGGCACTGTGGAATATTGTTAATAGGTTAGTCCCAGAAAATGCATAAAACCATATAAAATGCATATAAAACATGTCATAAGTGGTATATGATGGGGATCGCAGATAGAAACAATAATTTTCTAGCAACGATATCCTTAAACTAGCCAGAATCTATACTATGCAGGTACAGTAATACGGAGGAGATCGGTATACATACCCTTGTAGACCGAAAAGAGGGGATTACGCTCCCGCACAAGCGTTGACGATGAAGACGGCGTAGCCGACCTTAAGGTCGTGTAGTGGACGTAGACCTCCCAACACCACTAGCATGGCACCTCGCAGAGCGTCACACCCATACGGTGGAGACGCCGGCCTCCGAAGCTCCAGTCTAGGACGATCAACGGAATACTTGGACCGGAACACCAACAGCACGGCATCGGGCATATGGTGGAGAGTACTCTCTCCTCGGTGCAACACCAACAAAGGGAATCACGTAATCAAGGAGAAAATGGAGAATAATTGAGTGAATTAAAAGGCCAGGGGTGCCCCTCTATATCAAGGGGCAAGGGAGCAGCCAACCTCACCAGCCGGGCGGTGTGGGACTATTCCCACACCAGACACGACCCTTGTAGGTGCGCCGGCCCTAGGTGGGCCCAAAGTGGCCCACCTAGGGGCAGCCGAACACCCCTCTCCCTTTGGGAGGAAACTTCCCTCCTCATGGGCCTTCTTGCAAGAAAAGGTCCATTTAGGGTATTCTGCCTTTAAACATTCAGGAAAAATATATAAAATTATATTAAACTATTAATTACATTAATTAACATTAAATACATATTACATAATTTATCCTGGCTCCGAATACTATTTCGTCGCTGCCCGATCTCCATCGGACCATTCCCGGGACGTTCCCGATGTTCTCTCTTTCTTATTTGCCTTTCCGGTTGTCTTGTCGAAACCCCTTAAGTGTGTTACCCTAGCCGTTTGATATAATAAGAGACATGATCGAGACTCCGCTCCGATCAATGATTAATTTGTGGGCCTGGACTCCTTGAATTAATCCCTGTGATATAACGAATGACTTTTGTAGATCGAACCTAGACGTCGAGTCTGAAACCTTTTGCCATATCAATACTTAGCATGTCCGAGACTCGTTCATAGATATCTCCGTACCTAGCATGATATCGTTACCGACAACACTATATTCTACTCGTTTGTGATAGTATGTCCTGGTGACCTAGTAACATGTTTGCAAACTCATTTGACATAATCTCACCGAGTGGGCCCTAGAGTATCTATCCTGCTATGCGGACTGGCAAATCCCGCTAATGACCCCTCGTCTCAACTAATCCCTTCCGAAACCCAATATACACCTTTCTTGTCACACTATATAAAACATGACATTTGATGCAATCAAAGTATCTTTCAATAATAACAATAGAGTTGATCTCACGGTCGAAGGCGTAATGACTATGTAGTGTACCTGCACTTAAAATATGACAAGGTACATGTTTATAGTGCAAATCCCTAGATCGATTCGTTTGCACTCACAGTTTACGATGTAATATCACAACAAAGTATCAATTTTATTACATCGATGATCCAGACATAGAAAATATTCGACACAACTTGCATAGCATAAAGCTAGTACAGAAAGAGTAAACAGCGGAAATACAATAGCAGTGAGTCTCCATCATCTCCATGTTGCCACGGGCGAAAACATGTAGGTTCTAGACTCGAAACATTTAAACGAAACCTCACTCGTCATCTGAACAATCTGCAATAAGAAAAATATTGCAACAACGTGGGTCAGATTCCATTAAAATGGAGTCTAGCAAGTGACACTATGGTGGAACTTAGTGGAATAACTCTAATGACCTATATGCATATTTGGCTGGTGGAGTTCAAGGCTATTTTGCATAAAGCCAATTTTTCCTAACTCTTTGGAAAACACTTTTCTTCTATTCGAGACATCCGTGGCATGAAATCCACTGTCTCATTCTAACCTTGTTCACCCATCAAGTTTTATCTAAGAAATTGGAATGATGGAATCCTCCGTTGGCGTCCGTGATCAGCTGCTCAAATTGTCCGTACCGGGGAAACGGCTAAGTACTTAGTTTTACACTCTGCAGAGGTTGTGCATGTTCACCATTGTACCCATTCAACCCAAACTATCTTTTACACTTTTAAGTGATAAGGAAAAGGAGAAGAATGAGACGAGATCTTTCAGAAGCATTTTCCCTCCCACTCTGGCTTGACCCGTTCCACCTAACACCCTCTACATCTGCTTGTCAAGCCAGGGCGAGTCCATGCAACTTAGTTGATCAAGCCAGAGCCCATTGGCAATGGCTGCACTAGAAGCAATCTTCACTCGGAGTTCTTCAGATCTCTTTGTTCCCTGGGTGGCCATCCCCAAGTGCATGTACTCCAGGAACCATAGACATGGGCCTGAGTAGCCACTCAACTTCGCCACCATATACAACCAATCCACCCAGGAGGTTCTTTATTAACTTAGAAGAATTTAGATTTTCACAAAACAACATTTGCATAGCATCAAATAATTCTACTAAGTATTGCATAGGAACCTAGACACATGAGTAAGGAATTTCTACACAGGACTAGCATAGCAATACTATCCTACATATGCTTATATAAAAATACACTAAGTAATGCATATAGAAAATAGTAGGAAGTTTATGAGGTGTGCCACTAGCCTTTGGATGATGACTTTGTTCACAAACTCTTTTCAATGTAACTCGAGTCTCTCCGTTCAATCTAAACAATATAGACAAACCACAATCAATCCAATAACACAACATCACAACGCATACAAACACATACAAAATGAACAAACAAGTTTCATAAACTTCTAAGGAAAAATATGTTTATGCATGACGTGCAACATATCTAAGGACTAGAGATGCATGTCATGCCATGAAAATCTTCTAAGTTAAGTAACAGCGAATAGGTTGGTCAGAAATGACTAAGGACTAAGGTCATAAGTGGGATAAAATACTTTGCTGTAAATCATCTTGAATAAGCACTCTAATGGCTTAGTCATGATGTGCAAAATACTTAGAGAAAAATACTAAGTCTAATCTTCAAGGTGATCAATAATTATTAACAACTCTTTGTAAATTGGATATTCACTATAGCGAGAGAGACAGACACCCGGCCTACCACTTAAGTTGTGGAACACGTCTCATGTACGTGGATATGTAAGGCTAGAAGGAAATATGTAGTTGGTCTTCCAGGCTTCATCCCCAGACTTGTAACTTTATCCTTGGTGATGTCTTGATTGAATTTTTGGTAAACTTGATAAATCTTCAGACTTGATGATTCTTGTATCATCGAGTCTTGTCTTGGATTTAACTTAGTCATCATGAAGTCTTAGAGAAGAAGAAAAGAAAGACAGAAAGATTAGAGAATAAAGGGGGTTGGTCTTCTTGAACTTCCTCTTGATTTTTCTTCTAAGTGCTTCAACTCCTTGGAGATGCTTCTGAAGTCATGTTTTCTTGGCTAAGTCCTTCGTTGGCCTTCTAGCTCCATGTTGAAAATCCTAAGTGTCTAAGTGCATAGCACTTTACCTAAATACTAAGTTGAAATTAATCCTAACTTAGAGAAAATAATGAAAAGGTTTTCCAATGAGAAATATATCTATATGGGAAAATATGTTATGCATGCAATGCACTTTTTAATCATAAGAAACATCATACTAATTTTTGTGATATTTATAAAGTATGCATGAGGCTATAAATGCAATTTAATTAATTTATTTATTTTGCAAAATATAAATAAAGGAATAAATATAAGATTAAAGTTTACTGTTATTAAATTTTTATAACAAACTTTTATAAGTAGTATTAATAGACATAAGGGATTTAAATAAATTTATGGCAATTGGATTTACTCAAAACTAATCTTTCTATCAAAAGTTATGTCAAAAATAGTCAAACAATTCAAATTAAGAGTATGATTATTAAATCGTCAAAACTATTCTGAAAATTTATTTTTTAACAGAAGCATAACATAACACATATTTCAAGGATTCCAAAACAATTTTATTTACATTTTTTGGAATTATAGATTTAAAGTTATGACAAATATACTCAAATCATCCATTTGAAATTTGAATAATTTAAACTACGTCCAATTTGAATTCGAGCAGATCTAAATTATTCTACATGTCAAGGACTTTCCAATTATATAAAATTATTTGAATTTGGATAAACAGAGAAGAAGTAATGATAAATCTAATATACATGTGGTTTTTTGCAAAACTTTGAGAATGAATTAAATAGGAAATCATTTTCTGACGTGGATGCTGACTGTGCTGCTGACGCGGATCTGACTAGGCGATGACTGGGCTGCTGACTTGATTAAGTGAATGGATCTGATCCGATGGATCCAGATCGGACGCTCGAGATCTACGCGTACCGATTCGCATAAAACTTCTAATCTGGGCCGCACGTTTTAGAACGGTCGGATCTGGGAGGGGATGCTCACCAGGCGGCGCGGATGGTCGCCGGAGATGTCGACAACGGCGGCGCTGCGCTCGGGCGAGGACGGCTCTGGCATTGTAGTGCCTCCCCGGCGCGCGAAGGTAGCTCCGGACGCGGAGCTCCAAGGCGAGGAAGATGAGCGCGTCGGTGGCGAGTCTCTCTTCTTGGAACGCCGTGGAGGGAGAAGATGGAGGCTCAGCTGCTCCGGCGACTCGTTCGAGCACGGACTCGTAGTTCGGCTGCGGGAAAATTGCCCAAATCGTTATGGGAACATGCGTACAAAGAAAGTAGAGAGGATGGTGGAAGGGAGAGGAGACGGGGACGTTTGGTCCCATCGGAATCGAAGCACAACGGCGGCGGAGGAGGTGAACTCCGGCGAGATTTTCCGGCAGCCTGGGGGCACCTGGAGCTAGGGTTTGAGAGGGGAAAGATGCGGCAGGGGCTGGGGAATTTATAGGGCCGAACGGGGAAACAATTTGCGAAGATTGCGCTTGGATTTGGGAATGAAATTGGAGAGGAGTTTTGGCCGGAAAAATCCCTGGAGGTTGAAGACAACCCCCCCTGACAGGTGGGTCCCGCCTGTCAGGGATTTTTCTTTTTCTTTTCTGTTTTTCTATTTCCTTCATAATTTTTGATTTAAGACACCAAATGAAGTCAAACAAATTTCTATAAATTTGTAAAATTCATATGTATGCTTTAAAACATTAGTGGGCATGTTTTGAAAACTTTTTAAAATCAACAATTTTGAAATATTGGTTTAATACGAATTTGACACTTAATGTCAAATTTTAAATTATAGCTTAATTAAATTTCAGTTTGGCTAAATAAAATTTATGAAATACCCACATTCAAATATGTTTGAATTTAAGTTATTTAAAATCATTTTCTAATACCAAATCCTTTTTGGCTTTGGTATAATATTAAATAACATATTAGAACTATTTCAAATGAAGAAGAGAAAAAATAATGTAATCATTTTCAATTCAAAATATGTGTGCACAATTTAATTTTTGTATTATGGTAAATCATTTGATAAGTCCATATATTACATTTTGTGAAATATTCTATTTTATTAGGTTGATATTATTCTAGAAAATCATTTTTATGTTTTGAAGGTTGATGGAAATGATTTAAATTAATTACTAAAATATAATTTTAGGTTTAAGAAATACTTTGTATAAAAGAATTTTAACTAAACTCCAAAATAAATAGTGATTTGTTGGATATTTTAAATTTTAAATATCTAGAAAATGCTATGAACTCATTTAAAGTTGATTTTCTTATGCTTTTATTGTTTCATCTTAATCAAAAATAAAAGTTTAAATTTTTAGTGATTTTTAAACATTCCAAATGTTGGGATGTTACAGACTACCACACGTAAAAGGAATATCGTCCCCGAGATTCGGAGAGGCTAGAAAGACAAAGAAAATGCTTGGAATGATTTTGATAGCACGAGAGGTTTTGAGCAATGTAATTTCTGATATGGACCTTGAAAACTGGTAGGGGATGATTTTTTCTCATTAGGGAGGCTAGAAAGAAAGATGGGTTTGGAATCTCTGGTTTTAAGCAGCTAGGTTTGAATTATCTGGGTGACTACCACCCATAAAAGAATTTTTTTTTGTGGTCAGTCTAGAAACTTTGTATAATCTCGCTTACTTTTCTGATGTAGAGTGTACTAGTATTCAAAATACAATGGTATGTGGTGATACGGCAAGTTATACCACTCACGTTTTCCATAATGTCCTTGGAGGGGTTTATCCTTCTTCCACTCAGGGCAGCCACATACATAGTGCCCTGTTACTTTGCATCTACGGCATGTCACGGGACTGATGATTTTCTTGTGCGAGCGGATAAGGCAGTTCTCCGTCATCTTTTCTGGGCACTTATCAGCATAGTGTCCCTTCTCTTTATATTTGTAGCAATTTACGTCGCTTAAGTTCTTCTTCTTCTTCTTAGGTGTTTCCAGGGTTAAAAGTTCTTCCAAATCTTGTTTGCCATATTCTATCTCAATTAAAGAAGTCCAGTCTCGTTTGATGTGACAATTTCGAGATAGGTGATCTCCTTCACACTTATAGCAATGCTTGGAGGTACTTTTGGATATCTTCAGGTGTGACTTTACTCTCACTTCATTTTCCATCTTGGTAAGAACTACAATTGTCCTTGGACAATGATTTGGTTTAGTGTCCTTACCAATCTTCTTCTTTATGCAGTTCGATGAATAATGTCCTTGTTCTTTGCACTTGTAGCAATTGATGTGGCTAAGATCTTTCTTGGATTTAACCATTTTGTTCTTGTTCCTCCAGGGTCGTCATGAGAGACTGTTGCATTCCTTCCTTGGTTTGCTGGATAACTTGTTGCACCAAGGGATAAAGTTGACACTGTATTGGGACATGATTTGTTCCTTCACACAGAAAGCAAGTAACCTGACTTGTGGGCACCCTTTAACTACATGTTTTGTATCACCATGGGGCCACTCATCTGGACATTCTTTGGACGTATGTCCTATCTCTCCACAAGTTTTGCATGCCTTCGGTTTGGTCATAAGACCCTCTTGATAATTACTATGGTTTTGATCAATCTTAGGTAGGTGGTCATTGATCAAATTCCACAACTGACTCTGGTTCTCTAATAGTAGTCGCATTGTTGTGTGCAAATCATTGTTGTTGGTATTGGGGTGAGACATCTGTTTGGTTTAGAAAATAAATGAGTTGAATTATTGGTACTATGGAGGATTTCTAATTCAATAATTAAGAACAAGGCAACCAATCTCTAACAAAATCAATCAACATGGTTCAAACACAAGCAACACACATACGTGAAAATTTTCAAACTTCTTTTGAGAAACTGAACTAATCGTTCATCGAACGAAACACACCAACGCCATTGAAATACAAAATTTATAGTACTGCCATACCACAATTTGATAGGTCAATACATCATCGGAATTCGTTATTTTAATAAATAGGTGGTCTAATCTATCCTTATCTTGAGTGCCTCGAGTTCCTTTTCTACTTCCTTGAGTTCTTCAAGATGCTTCTAGGTGTTGTCAAGTCTAAAACGAAGTCTTTCTGCAAGGTACTCGATAGCTCTCCATGCTGCATTTCTTGCTGAATCAAAGAATGGTGCGTGAAGTATTGGGTTGGTGAAAATGCAGTCACCCTCAGTCTTGTGGTCATCTTCTTTGCTCATGTATAGATGGACTTGCACCCACCAGTACTTTTGGCCTTCATCCATGAAAGGAAAACCTTTGTATATTGCTTCTCATTCAAAACCCAAGCTCTTCATGTTATCCTTAAGTGCTCTTGGAAACTCCGTCTCACATTCCAAGGTCATGGTCATCACTGGTCCCTTCTTGAGTAATTCAATGAGGGCGGTCATCTAAAAACAAGGGAAGATAACTAGAAAGAAAATAGTTAAGATAGTTAAAAGAATGATGTTTGAAAAAGTTCTTATTTTCATCAAACTGAATGAAATAGATTTTCAATCCTCTGGCCAAATCCTATTTCTATCCAAACTTAGGGTTTCGAACCTACAGGCAACACAGTGCTCTGATACCACTTGTAGTGTACCTACACTTAAAATATGGCAAGGTACCTGTGTATAGTGCAAATGCCTGGATCGATTCGTTTGCACTCACAGTTTACAATGTAATATCACAAAAAAATATCAATTTTATTACATCGATGATCCAGACTTAGAAAATATTTGATACAGCTTGCATAGCATAAAGCTAGCACAGAAAGAGTAAACAGCGGATATACAATAGCAGTGAGTCTCCATCATCTTCATGTTGCCACAGGCAAAAACATGTTGGTTGCAGACTCGAAACCTTTAAACAAAACCTCACTCGTCATCTGAACAATCTGCAATAACAAAAATATTGCAACAACGTGGGTCGGATTCCATAAAAAATGGAGTTTGGCAAGTGACACTATGGTGGACACTTAGTGGAATAACTCTAATAACCTATATGCATATTTGGCTGGTGCAGTTCAAGGCTATTTTGCATAAATCTAATTTTTCCTAACTCTTTTGAAAACACTTTTCTTCTATTCAAGACATCCGTGGCATGAAATCCACTGTCTCATTCTACCCTTGTTCACCCATCAAGTTTTAACTTAGAAATTGGAATGATGGAATCCTCTGTTGACGTCCGTGATCAGCTGCTCAAATCGTCCGTACCGGGAACACGGCTAAGTACTTAGTTTTACACTCTGCAGAGGTTGTGCATGTTCACCATTGTACCAATTCAACCCAAACTATCCTTTACACTCTAAAGTGATAAGGAAAAGGAGAAGAATGAGATGAGATGTTTCAGAAGCATTTTCACTCCCACTCTGGCTTGACCCGTTCCACCTAACACCCTCTACATCTGCTTGTCAAGCTGGGGCGAGTCCATGCAACTTAATTGATCAAGCCAGAGCCCATTGGCAATGGCTGCACTAGAAGCCTCGGAGTTCTTCAGATCCCTTTGTTCCCTGGGTGGCCATCCACAAGTGCACGTACTCCAGGAACCATAGACATGGGCCTGAGTAGCCACTCAACTTCGCCACCATATACAACCAATCCACCCAGGAGGTTCTTTACTAACTTAGTATAATTTAGATTTTCACAAAACAACAGTTGCAAAGCATCAAATAATTCTACTAAGTATTGCATAGGAACCTAGACACAGGAGTAAGGAATTTCTACGCAGGTCTAGCATAGCAATACTATCCTACACATGCTTATATAAAAATACACTAAGTAATGCATATAGAAAATAGTAGGAAGTTTATGAGGTGTGCCACTTGCCTTTGGATGATGACTTTGTTCACAAACTCTTGTCAAAGTAACTAGAGGCTCTCTGTTCAATCTAAACAATATAGACAAACCACAATACCACAATCAACACAATAGCACAACATCACAACGCATACAAATACATACGAAATGAACAAAAAAGTTTCATAAACTTCTAGGAAAAATATGTTTATGCATGACATGTAACATTTCTAAGGACTAGAGATGCATGTCATGCCTTGAAAATCTTCTAAGTTAAGTGCCAACAAATAGGTTTGTCAAAATTGACAAAGGACTATGGTCATAAGTGGGATAAAATACTTTGTTATAAATCATCTTGAATAAGCACTCTAATGGCTTAATCATGATGTGCAAAATACTTAGAGAAAAATAAAAAGTCTAATCTTCCAGGTGATCAATAATTATTAACAACTCTTTGCAATTTGGAAATTTACTATAGTGAGAGAGACAGACACCCGGTCAGCCACTTAAGTTGTGGAACAGGTCTCATGTACGTGAACATGTAAGGTTAGAAAGAAATATGTAGTTGGTCTTCCAGGCTTCATCTCCAGACTTGTAACTTTCTCCTTGGTGATGTCTTAATTGAATTTTTGGTAAACTTGATAAATCTTCAGACTTGATGATTCTTGTATCATCGAGGCTGGTCTTGGATTTAACTTAGTCATCATGAAGTCTCACACAAGAAGAAAATAAAGTTAGAAAGACTTAGAGAATAAAGGGGGTTGGTCTTCTCGAACTTCCTCTTGATTTTTCTTCTAAGTGCTTCTACTCCTTGGAGATGCTTCTGAAGTCATGTTTTCTTGGCTAAGTGCTTCGTTGGCCTTCTAGCTCCATGTTGAAAATCCTAAGTGTCTAAGTGCATAGCACTTTACCTAAATACTAAGTTGAAATTAATCCTAACTTAGAGAAAATAATGAAAAGGTTTTCCAATGAGAAATATATCTATATGAGAAAATATGTTATGCATGCAATGCACTTTTTAATCATAAGAAACATCATACTGGTTTTTGTGATATTTATAAAGTATGCATGAGGCTATAAATGCAATTTAATTAATTTCTTTATTTTGCAAAATATAAATAAAGGAATAAATATAAGATTAAAGTTTTCTGTTATTAAATTTTTATAACAAACTTTTATAAGTAGTATTAATAGACATAAGGGATTTAAATAAATTTATGGCAATTGGATTTACTCAAAACTAATCTTTCTATCAAAAGTTATGTCAAAAATAGTCAAACAATTCAAATTAAGAGTATGATTATTAAATCGTCAAAACTATTCTGAAAATTTATTTTTTAACAGAAGCATAACATAACACATATTTCAAGGATTCCAAAAAAAATTTATTTACATTTTTTGGAATTATAGATTTAAAGTTATGACAAATATACTCAAATCATCCATTTGAAATTTGAATAATTTAAACTACGTCCAATTTGAATTCGAGCAGATCTAAATTATTCTACATGTCAAGGGCTTTCCAATTATATAAAATTATTGGAATTTGGATAAACAGAGAAGAAGTAATGATAAATCTAATATACATGTGATTTTTTGCAAAACTTTGAGAATGAATTAAATAGGAAATCATTTTCTGACGTGGATGCTGACTGTGCTGCTGACGCGGATCTGACTAGGCGATGACTGGGCTGCTGACTTGATTAAGTGAATGGATCTGATCCGTTGGATCCAGATCGGACGCTCGAGATCTACGCGTACCGATTCGCATAAAAATTCTAATCTGGGCCGCACGTTTTAGAACGGTCGGATCTGGGAGGGGATGCTCACCAGGCGGCGCGGATGGTCGCCGGAGATGTCGATGACGGCGGCGCTGCGCTCGGGCGAGGACGGCTCTGGCGTTGTAGTGCCTCCCCGGCGCGCGAAGGGCAGCTCCGGACGCGGAACTCCAAGGCGAGGAAGATGAGCGCGTCGGTGGCGAGTCTCTCTTCTTGGAACGCCGTGGAGGAGAAGATGGAGGCTCAGCTGCTCCGGCGACTCGTTCGAGCACGGACTCGTAGTTCGGCTGCGGGAAAATTGCCCAAATCGTTATGGGAACATGCGTACAAAGAAAGTAGAGAGGATGGTGGAAGGGAGAGGAGACGGGGACCTTTGGTCCCATCGAAATCGAAGCACAACGGCGGCGGAGGAGGTGAACTCCGGCGAGCTTTTCCGGCAGCCTGGGGGCACCTGGAGATAGGGTTTGAGAGGGGAAAGATGCGGCAGGGGCTGGGGAATTTATAGGGCCGAACGGGGAAACAATTTGCGAAGATTGCGCTTGGATTTGGGAATGAAATCGGAGAGGAGTTTTGGCCGGAAAAATCCCTGGAGGTTGAAGACAACCCCCCCTGACAGGTGGGTCCCGCCTGTCAGGGATTTTTCTTTTTCTTTTCTGTTTTTCTATTTCCTTCATAATTTTTGATTTAAGACACCAAATGAAGTCAAACAAATTTCTATAAATTTGTAAAATTCATATGTATGCTTTAAAACATTAGTGGGCATGTTTTGAAAACTTTTTAAAATTAATAATTTTGAAATATTGGTTTAATACAAATTTGACACTTAATGTCAAATTTTAAATTATAGCTTAATTAAATTTCAGTTTGGCTAAATAAAATTTATGAAATAACCACATTCAAATATGTTTGAATTTAAGTTATTTAAAATCATTTTCTAATACCAAATCCTTTTTGTCTTTGGTATAATATTAAATAACATATTAGAACTATTTCAAATGAAGAAGAGAAAAAATAATGTAATCATTTTCAATTCAAAATATGTGTGCACTATTTAATTTTTGTATTATGGTAAATCATTTGATAAGTCCATATATTACATTTTGTGAAATATTCTATTTTCTTAGGTTGATATTATTCTAGAAAATCATTTTTATGTTTTGAATGTTGATGGAAATGATTTAAATAAATTATTAAAATATAATTTTAGGTTTAAGAAATACTTTGTATAAAAGAATTTTAACTAAACTCCAAAATAAATAGTGATTTGTTGGATATTTTAAATTTTAAATATCTAGAAAATGCTATGAACTCATTTAAAGTTGATTTTCTTATGCTTTTATTGTTTCATCTTAATCAAAAATAAAAGTTTAAATTTTTAGTGATTTTTAAACATTCCAAATGTTGGGATGTTACAGACTACCACCCGTAAAAGGAATATCGTCCCCGAGATTCGGAGAGGCTAGAAAGACAAAGAAAATGCTTGGAATGATTTTGATAGCACGAGAGGTTTTGAGCAATGTAATTTCTGATATGGACCTTGAAAACTGGTAGGGGATGATTTTTTCTCATTAGGGAGGCTAGAAAGAAAGATGGGTTTGGAATCTCTGGTTTTAAGCAGCTAGGTTTGAATTATCTGGGTGACTACCACCCATAAAAGAATTTTTTTTTGTGGTCAGTCTAGAAACTTTGTATAATCTCGCTTACTTTTCTGATGTAGAGTGTACTAGTATTCAAAATACAATGGTATGTGGTGATACGGCAAGTTATAGCACTCACGTTTTCCATTATGTCCCTGGAGGGGTTTATCCTTCTTCCACTCAGGGCAGCCACATACATAGTGCCCTGTTACTTTGCATCTACGGCATGTCACGGGACTGATGATTTTCTTGTGCGAGCGGATAAGGCAGTTCTCCGTCATCTTTTCTGGGCACTTATCAGCATAGTGTCCCTTGTCTTTATATTTGTAGCAATTTACGTCGCTTAAGTTCTTCTTCTTCTTCTTAGGTGTTTCCAGGGTTAAAAGTTCTTCCAAATCTTGTTTGCCATATTCTATCTCAATTAAAGAAGTCCAGTCTCGTTTGATGTGACAATTTCGAGATAGGTGATCTCCTTCACACTTATAGCAATGCTTGGAGGTACTTTTGGATATCTTCAGGTGTGAATTTACTCTCACTTCATTTTCCATCTTGGTAAGAACTACAATTGTCCTTGGACAATGATTTGGTTTAGTGTCCTTACCAATCTTCTTCTTTATGCAGTTCGATGAATAATGTCCTTGTTCTTTGCACTTGTAGCAATTGATGTGGCTAAGATCTTTCTTGGATTTAACCATTTTGTTCTTGTTCCTCCAGGGTCGTCATGAGAGACTGTTGCATTCCTTCCTTGGTTTGCTGGATAACTTGTTGCACCAAGGGATAAAGTTGACACTGTATTGGGACATGATTTGTTCCTTCACACAGAAAGCAAGTAACCTGACTTGTGGGCACCCTTTAACTACATGTTTTGTATCACCATGGGGCCACTCATCTGGACATTCTTTGGACGTATGTCCTATCTCTCCACAAGTTTTGCATGCCTTCGGTTTGGTCATAAGACCCTCTTGATAATTACTATGGTTTTGATCAATCTTAGGTAGGTGGTCATTGATCAAATTCCACAACTGACTCTGGTTCTCTAATAGTAGTCGCATTGTTGTGTGCAAATCATTGTTGTTGGTATTGGGGTGAGACATCTGTTTGGTTTAGAAAATAAATGAGTTGAATTATTGGTACTATGGAGGATTTCTAATTCAATAATTAAGAACAAGGCAACCAATCTCTACCAAAATCAATCAACATGGTTCAAACACAAGCAACACACATACGTGAAAATTTTCAAACTTCTTTTGAGAAACTGAACTAATCGTTCAGCGAACGAAACACACCAACGCCATTGAAATACAAAATTTATAGTACTACCATACCACAATTTGATAGGTCAATACATCATCGGAATTCGTTATTTTAATAAATAGGTGGTCTAATCTATCCTTATCTTGAGTGCCTCGAGTTCCTTTTCTACTTCCTTGAGTTCTTCAAGATGCTTCTAGGTGTTGTCAAGTCTAAAACGAAGTCTTTCTGCAAGGTACTCGATAGCTCTCCATGCTGCATTTCTTGCTGAATCAAAGAATGGTGCGTGAAGTATTGGGTTGGTGAAAATGCAGTCACCCTCACTCTTGTGGTCATCTTCTTTGCTCATGTATAGATGGACTTGCACCCACCAGTACTTTTGGCCTTCATCCATGAAAGGAAAACCTTTGTATATTGCTTCTCATTCAAAACCCAAGCTCTTCATGTTATCCTTAAGTGCTCTTGGAAACTCCGTCTCACATTCCAAGGTCATGGTCATCACTGGTCCCTTCTTGAGTAATTCAATGAGGGCGGTCATCTAAAAACAAGGGAAGATAATTAGAAAGAAAATAGTTAAGATAGTTAAAAGAATGATGTTTGAAAAAGTTCTTATTTTCATCAAACTGAATGAAATAGATTTTCAATCCTCTGGCCAAATCCTATTTCTATCCAAACTTAGGGTTTCGAACCTACAGGCAACACAGTGCTCTGATACCACTTGTAGTGTACCTACACTTAAAATATGGCAAGGTACCTGTGTATAGTGCAAATCCCTGGATCGATTCGTTTGCACTCACAGTTTACAATGTAATATCACAAAAAAGTATCAATTTTATTACATCGATGATCCAGACTTAGAAAATATTTGATACAACTTGCATAGCATAAAGCTAGCACAGAAAGAGTAAACAGCGGATATACAATAGCAGTGAGTCTCCATCATCTTCATGTTGCCACAGGCAAAAACATGTTGGTTGCAGACTCGAAACCTTTAAACAAAACCTCACTCGTCATCTGAACAATCTGCAATAACAAAAATATTGCAACAACGTGGGTCAGATTCCATTAAAAATGGAGTTTGGCAAGTGACACTATGGTGGACACTTAGTGGAATAACTCTAATAACCTATATGCATATTTGGCTGGTGCAGTTCAAGGCTATTTTGCATAAATCTAATTTTTTCTAACTCTTTGGAAAACACTTTTCTTCTATTCAAGACATCCGTGGCATGAAATCCACTGTCTCATTCTACCCTTGTTCACCCATCAAGTTTTAACTTAGAAATTGGAATGATAGAATCCTCTGTTGACGTCCGTGATTAGCTGCTCAAATCGTCCGTACCGGGAACACGGCTAAGTACTTAGTTTTACACTCTGCAGAGGTTGTGCATGTTCACCATTGTACCAATTCAACCCAAACTATCCTTTACACTCTAAAGTGATAAGGAAAAGGAGAAGAATGAGATGAGATGTTTCAGAAGCATTTTCACTCCCACTCTGGCTTGACCCGTTCCACCTAACACCCTCTACATCTGCTTGTCAAGCTGGGGCGAGTCCATGCAACTTAATTGATCAAGCCAGAGCCCATTGGCAATGGCTGCACTAGAAGCCTCGGAGTTCTTCAGATCCCTTTGTTCCCTGGGTGGCCATCCACAAGTGCACGTACTCCAGGAACCATAGACATGGGCCTGAGTAGCCACTCAACTTCGCCACCATATACAACCAATCCACCCAGGAGGTTCTTTACTAACTTAGTATAATTTAGATTTTCACAAAACAACAGTTGCAAAGAATCAAATAATTCTACTAAGTATTGCATAGGAACCTAGACACAGGAGTAAGGAATTTCTACACAGGTCTAGCATAGCAATACTATCCTACACATGCTTATATAAAAATACACTAAGTAATGCATATAGAAAATAGTAGGAAGTTTATGAGGTGTGCCACTTGCCTTTGGATGATGACTTTGTTCACAAACTCTTGTCAAAGTAACTAGAGGCTCTCTGTTCAATCTAAACAATATAGACAAACCACAATACCACAATCAACACAATAGCACAACATCACAATGCATACAAATACATACGAAATGAACAAAAAAGTTTCATAAACTTCTAGGAAAAATATGTTTATGCATGACATGCAACATTTCTAAGGACTAGAGATGCATGTCATGCCTTGAAAATCTTCTAAGTTAAGTGCCAACAAATAGGTTTGTCAAAATTGACAAAGGACTATGGTCATAAGTGGGATAAAATACTTTGTTATAAATCATCTTTAATAAGCACTCTAATGGCTTAATCATGATGTGCAAAATACTTAGAGAAAAATAAAAAGTCTAATCTTCCAGGTGATCAATAATTATTAACAACTCTTTGTAAATTGGAAATTCACTATAGTGAGAGAGACAGACACCCGGCCAGCCACTTAAGTTGTGGAACAGGTCTCATGTACGTGAACATGTAAGGTTAGAAAGAAATATGTAGTTGGTCTTCCAGGCTTCATCTCCAGACTTGTAACTTTCTCCTTGGTGATGTCTTAATTGAATTTTTGGTAAACTTGATAAATCTTCAGACTTGATGATTCTTGTATCATCGAGGCTGGTCTTGGATTTAACTTAGTCATCATGAAGTCTCACAGAAGAAGAAAATAAAGTTAGAAAGACTTAGAGAATAAAGGGGGTTGGTCTTCTTGAACGTCCTCTTGATTTTTCTTCTAAGTGCTTCTACTCCTTGGAGATGCTTCTGAAGTAATGTTTTCTTGGCTAAGTCCTTCATTGGCCTTCTATCTCCATGTTGAAAATGCTAAGTGTCTAAGTGCATAGCACTATACCTAAATACTAAGTTGAAATTAATCCTAACTTACAGAAAATAATGAAAAGTTTTCCTATGACAAATATATCTATATGACAAAATATGTTATGCATGCAATGCACTTTTTAATCATAAGAAACATCATACTAATTTTTGTGATATTTATAAAGTATGCATGAGGCTATAAATGCAATTTAATTAATTTCTATTTTGGGAAAATATAAAAAAGGAATAAATATAAGATTAAAGTTTTCTGTTATCAAATTTTTATAACAAACTTTTATAAGTATTATTAATAGACAGAGGGGATTTAAATAAATTTATGGCAATTGGATTTACTCAAAAATAATCTTTCGATCAAAAGTTATTTTATAAATAGTCAAACTATTCAAATTAAGGGTATGATTATTAAATTGTCAAAACTATTCTCCAAATTTATTTTCAAACAGAAGCATAATATAACACATATTTTAAGAATTCCAAAACAATTTTATTTACAATTTTTGGAATTATAGATTTAAAGTTATGACAAATATACTCAAATCATTCATTTGAAATTTGAATAATTTAAACTAAGTCAAATTTGAATTCTAACAGATCTGAATTATTCTACATGTCAAGGGCTTTCCAATTATATAAAATTATTTTAATTTGGATAAACAGAGAAAAAGTAATGATAAATCTAATATACAGGGGGTTTTCTACAAAACTGCGAAAATGAATTAAATATAAAAATCATTTTCTGACGTGGATGCTGACTGTGCTACTGACGCGGATCTGACTAGGCGTTGACTGGGCTGCTGACTGGATTAAGTGAATGGATCTGATCCGTTGGAGATCTACTCGTACCGATTCGCATATAACTTCTAATCTGGGCCGCACGTTAGATCAGACGGATCTGGGAGGGGATGCTCACCGGGCGGCGCGGATGGTCGCCGGAGATGTCGACGACGGCGGCGCTGCGCTCGGGCGAGGACGGCTCCGGCGTTGTAGTGCCTCGCCGGACGCGCGGAGGGCAGCTCTGGACGCGGTGCTCCAAGGCGAGGAAGATGAGCGCGTCGGTGGCGAGTCTCTCTTCTTGGAACGTCGTGGACGAGAAGATGGAGGCTCGACGGCTCCGGCGACTCGGTTCGAGCACGGACTCGTAGTTTGGCCGCAGGATAAACAATTTGATTGTGTTTGTATGAATTGTGTAGTGTTGATTGCTGTATTGTTGTTTGTCTATATTGGTTAGACTTAACGGGGAGCTCCGAGTTACGTTGAAAAGAGTTTGTGAGCAAAGACATCGTCCAAAGGCAAGTGACACATTCATAAACCTCCTGCTATTTTCTATATGCATTACTTAGTTTATTTTTATATAAGCATGTCTAGGATAGTATTGCTATGCTAAACCTGTGTAGAAATTCCTTACTCCTGTGTCTAGGTTCCTATGCAATACTTAGTAGAATTATTTGATGCTATGCAAATGTTGTTTTGTTAAAATCTAAATTATACTAAGTTAATAAAGAACCTCCTGGGTGGATTTGGTTGTATATAGAGTCAAGTTGAGTGGCTACTCAGGCCCGTGTCTATGGTTCCTAGAGTACGTGCACTTGTGGATGGCCACCCAGTGAACAGAGGAATCTGAAGAACTCCGAGTGACGATTGATTCCAGTGAAGCCATTGCCATATGGGCTCTGGCTTGATCAACTAAGTTGCATGGACTCGCCTCGGCTTGACAAGCAGATGTAGAGGGTGTTAGGTGGAACGGGTCAAGACAGAGTGGGAGGGAAAATGGTTCTGAAAGATCTCGTCTCATTCTTCTCCTTTTCCTTATCACTATAAGTGTGTAAAGGATAGTTTGGGTTGAAAGGGTACAATGGTGAACATGCACAACCTCTCGAGATTGTAAAACTAAGTACTTAGCCGTGTCACCGGTACGGACAATTTGAGCAGCTGATCACGGACGTCAACGGAGGATTCCACCATTCCAACTACAAAAATATATAACTTGATGGGTAAACAAGGGTAGAATGAGACAGTGGTTTTCATGCCACGAATGTCTCGAATAGAAGAAAAGTGTTTTCCAAAGAGTTAGGAAAAATTGGCTTTATCCAAAATAGCCTTGAACTCCACCAGCCAATTAAGCATATAGGTTATTAGAGTTATTCCTCTAAGTATCCACCACAGTGTCACTTGCCTGACTCCATTTTTTATGGAATCTGACCCACGTTGTTGCAATATTTTTCTTATTGCAGATTGTTCAGCTGACGAGTGAGGTTTCGTTTAAAGGTTTCCAGTCTGCAACCAACATGTTTTCGCCTGTGGCAACATAAAGATGATGGAGACTCACTACTATTGTATTTCCGCTGTTTACTCTTTCAAAGTTAGTTTTATGCTATGCAACTTGTATTGAATATTTTGTAAGTCTGAATCATCGATGTAATAAAATTGATACTTTGTTGTGGTATTACATCGTAAACTGTGTGTGCAAACGAATCGATCCAGTGATTTGCACTATACACATGTACCTTGCCATATTTTAAGTGCAGGTACGCTTCACATGGTATCAGAGCACTGTGTTGCCTGTAGGTTCGAAACACTAAGTTTGGATAGAAATAGGATTTGGCCATAGGATTGAAAATCTATTTCATTTTGTTTGCTGAAAATAAGAACTTTTCTAACATCATTCTTGTAACTATCGTAACTATTTCCTTTCTAAGTATCTTCTCTTGTTTTTTTTAGATGACCGCCCTCATTGAATCACTCAAGAAAGGACCAGTGATGACCATGACCTTGGAATGTGAGACAGAGTTTCCAAGTGCACTTAAGGATAACATGAAGAGCTTGGGTTTTGAAGGAGAAGCAGTATACAAAGGTTTTCCTTTCATGGATGAAGGCCAAGAGTACTGGTGGGTGCAAGGCCATCTATATAGGAGCAAAGAAGATGACCACAAGACTGAGGGTGACTGCATGTTCACCAACCCAATACTTCACACATCATTCTTTGATTCAGCAAGAAATGTAGCATGGAGAGCCATCGAGTACCTTGCAGAAAGACTTCGTTTTAGACTTCACAACACCCAGAAGTATCTTGAAGAACTCAAGGAAGTAGAAGAGGAACTCGAGGCAATCAAGAAAAAGATAGATTAGACCACCTACCCATTAGAATAACGAGATCCGATGACGTATTGACCTATTAAATTGTGGTATGGTAGTACTGTCACTTTTGTATTTCCATGACGTTGGTATATTTCGTTCAATAACGATTAGTTCGATTTCTCAAAAGAAGTTTGAAAATTTTCACGTATGTGTTTGCCTGTGTTTGAACCATGTTGATCAATTTTGTTAGAGATTGGTTGCCTTGTTCTGAATTATTGAATTAGAATTCCTCCATAGTACCTATAATTCAACTCATTTATTTTCTAAACCAAACAGATGTCTCACCCCAATACCAACACCAATGATATACACACAACAATGCGACTACTATTAGAGAACCAAAGTCAGTTGTGGAATTTGATCTATGACCACCTGCCTAAGATTGATCAAAACCATAGTGAGTATCAAGAGGGTCTTATGACCAAACCGAAGGCATGCAAAACTATGTGGAGTATAATAAGTCCTTAATCATTCCTTCCACCACATACTAATGTATTTTGAATACTAGTACACTCTACATCAGAAAAGTAAACAAGATTAAACAAAGTTTCTAGACTGGCCAACTTTTTTAAAGGGTGGTAGCCCACCCAGTTAATTCAAACCGGGTTGCTTAAACCCAGAGATCCCAAACTATCTTTCTTTCTAGTCTCCCCAATCAGAGAAAGCATTCCCTTCCAGTTTTCAAGTTTCCATGACAGAAATTACATTTCTCAAAATCTCTCGTGCTATCAAAATCATTCCAAGCATTTTCTTTGTCTTTCTAGCCTCTCTGAATCTCGGGGAAGAGATTCCTTCTAAGGGTGGTAGGCTGTAACATCACAATATTTTGGAATGTTTAAAAATCACCAAAATTTAAAACTTTTGTTTTGATTGAAATAAAATATTAAAATGCAGAAGAAAACCAATTATAAAAGACTTCTAGCAAATTGAAAAAAAAGTTTAATATTTCAAATATCTCAATTTATCATTATTTTCAAAATTTGTTTCAAGTTAAACATTTTAATATCCATTGTATTTATTAAACCTCAATATATTATTTGACAAATGATTTACCAACCTTCAAACCACTTTCATGTAATAAAAAGTTTCTTATAAGTATTTGATTACAACCACTTAGCCATATCTATTCATAAATATAATATTTACAAATGTTCTTTAAATCTATTTAAAGCATGGTATATTTGCAAAATGATTTTCATCCTTTTACATGAGTTCAAAACATAGTTTTTGGAAATTACAAGTGTATAGTTTATAACTTTAAAACTTCATAGAATTTATAATTTGTGATTTATAAATAGGTATCTCATTAAATCAACTTAATCTCATTAATTTCTCAAAACATAAAATGATTTTCATGAATATATATTCAACATGAGAAGTGAAATAAATCTAGAATATGTTCCAAAGATATTTTATGGAGTTTTAAAATGATTTATCATAATATAAAACATAATGGTGCACAAAATAAATTGAATTTAAATTAAATCCATTATATTTTCCATTTCTTAAAAATATTTATATTTTGTTACATTACTATTATACCAAAATAAAGAATAATGGTTATTTGAAAAGGAGATTTAAATAACTTAATATCAACCATATATGATTGTGATATTTTCATAATTTTAATTTAGCCACAAATAAATTTATTAAAACTCTTAATTTAATTTGGACATGAGGTGTCCATTTTGCAAATAGTCAATATTTCAAAAATATTATTTTTGAAAAGTATTCAAAACATACCCACAAATGTTTTAAAGCATAGATATGAATTTTACAAATTTATAGAAATTTGTTTGGCTTCATTTGGAGTCTTAATCAAAATTAATAAAAGAAATAGAAAAGAAAAAGAAAAATCCCTGACAGGCGGGACCCACCTATCAGGGGGGCTCGTCTTCAACTGAAGACCTCTGGCCGATTTTCACGCCCTAAAACTCCGGCGATTTCCTTCTTCAATACGCGCGAATTCGGCACCGATCAACGCAAGTTCGTTGCTATATAAACCCCACGCCTCCCCTCTCTCGTTTCCCCTAAGAACCCTAGCCCTAGCCCCCCCCCCCAATCTGTCCACAACCACCGCCACCGTTCATCCATTGCCGCCGCCGCGATCTGCACGTTCCGGTGAGAGTCGACCTCCCCGAGCTCTCCCTCGTGTCCCCTACTCCCTTCCTTATCCGTGCGCGTCCATTTGACATTGCCGTCTGTCCTTTCCTGCGCCAGATCGACAAGTCCGTGCGCGACCGAAGCACGTTGCCGCCTCCGGCAACTCCGGCGAGCGATCCACAGAGGAGAAGGGCACGTCGAAGCCGTCGACCTCGCCAACGTCTCCGCCGCAACCTCCCGCACGCTCTGGTAACATCAGTTCATCCCCGTGGCTTTTGTTTCGTCGGGAACACACGATGCTGAGGCGTCGCCGCCGCGGGCGCATCTCCGGTGAGGACTCCTGCAACCAAGCGCCGCTAGCTTCTAGTAGATTAGATCTCCACCGTCGGATCTCGATCGGACGGATCGGTTTTATTGTTTCTAATCGAACCGGTACGCTTTGTTCTCATCTGTTAGATCTAAATCCTACCGCTCAGATCAAACCACTTATCCAGCTCAGCGCCAAGTCAGCGGCCACGTCACTGCCCAGTCAGCGCTGACGTGGAAATTGAATTTTTCGATTTAGTTTAATTGGCAGTTTTACAGATTAGTCCCTGTAAGTTCAAGCCTTCATATCGTTTTAACCACATATCTAAATTTGACAAATTTTATATATTTGGAAAGCTCTTCACATGTAGAATATCTAAGATCTGCTAGAATTCAAATTTGACTTAGTTTAAAATATTCAAATTAAAAATGGATGATTTGAGTATATTTGTCATAACTTTAAATCTATAATTCCAAAAATTGCAAATAATTTTTTTTGGAATCCTTAGAATATGTGTTATATTATGCTTCTGTTAGAAAATAATTTTTGAGAATAGTTTTGACGATTTAATAATCATACCCTTAATTTTAATAGTTTGAGTATTTTTTACATAACTTTTGATAGAAGGATTATTTTTGAGTAAATCCAATTGCTAAAAATTTATTTAAATCCCCTCTGTGTATTAACATTATTTATTAAATTTTGTTATAAAAAGCTAATCACAAAAAACTTTAATCTTATATTTATTCCTTTTATTATATTTTGCAAAAATAGAAATTAATTAAATTGCATTTATAGCCTCATGCATACTTTATAAATATCACAAAAATTAGTATGATGTTTCTTATGATTAAAAAGTGCATTGCATGAATAACATATTTTATTATATAGTTATACTCCTCATAGGAAAACTCCTCCCTCATTTTCTCTAAGTTAGGATTATTTTCAACATAGTATTTTGGTAAAGTGCTATGCACTTAGACACTTAGGATGTTCAACATGGAGCTAGAAGACCAGTGAAGGACTTAGAAGAAAACAGACTCTGGACGCATCTCCAAGAAG
The DNA here is from genome assembly GCA_026929855.1 of Poa annua. NCBI lineage: Eukaryota > Viridiplantae > Streptophyta > Magnoliopsida > Poales > Poaceae > Poa > Poa annua. The sequence continues at coordinate 109,330,062 of CM049426.1, forward strand.
TAGAAGCACATAGAAGAAAAATCAAGCGGAAGTCCAAGAATACCAACCCCCTTTTTATTCTCTAAGTCTTCTCTCTTTATTTTCTTCTTCTCTGAGACTTCGTGAAGACTAAATTAAATCCAAGACCAGCCTCGGTGATACAAGAATGATCAAGTCTGAAGATTCATCAAGTCTACCAAAAAATTAAAGCGAAGGCCTGAAAAGGACCTGCGCTTCAAGAGACCCTCCCGAGGCGATATGCGCCTGTCGAGAAGTCAACATAAATCCCTCCACAGGCCCCCCTCGGGTCTGCGGGGAAGCTTCGCAGCCAAGGAAGTACGGCAAGGCGCACATGGCCTCTGCCGTAACCACAGAGTGACGCAGACTCTCCCTTTCCCGTTTTGGTGATAAAGGAGTCAATAAAGTTGCGCCGCCTGCTCCAAAACAGCCAGGACCTTTCTCTCTGGTGATAAAGCAGCTGGACGGCGCAACCCTCCAAGAAGATCGTCATCGTGGGCTCCACCTCAAAGACTGCAACCCCTGCAAGCCGTTCTACACGGTCTGCAGCCCGTCGGCCACCGCGCCCAACTTTATCCCCGATGGACCGTGTCCATGAACGATCCCGCAACGGTGGACTCAAACTCCTCCACGCCGCTGCCGTGTGGGAGCCCACCTCGGACGCCAAGCGCACGGAAGATGCTTGCGGCTCCTATAAAAGGAGGAAGACCTCCACCAAAGAGGGGGTCGGCCAATTGCTTGGAGAACACTTGTAAACCCTAGCTCAGCCAAGTAGACTAGCCTTCGCCTGGAGGCGGAAGAAGACCATTACTTCCCTCCCCAGGCACGAACCACCTCAAGTGGGTCTTGGTCTAGCTCAGTTGTACTGTAATCCTCCACATCGCAATACAGACAAGCAGGAGTAGCGGTTTTACCTCCTCCTGAGGGTCGTGAACCTGGGTACGGGCTGGTGTCCATCTCTATCGTGGGTGTTCCTCCCCAGGCCCGGCGAGCACCGTTGTCGTGCCTCTCGAGGGTCTTGACCTCCGTGTTCAATCCCCTTCAGGAACTTCTCTTCAGGGAGGGACCACCCCTGTTTCGTGGGAGTCACAACCCGACATTTGGCGTGCCAGGTAGAGCATTGAGGCGCGTCAACGACCTTCGAGCCGCCTCTGCGCCATTGTGAACACTCTCGCTACTCGCGCCGCCCGCGCCGGCACCTGAAGGAGCACGCGTTACGCCCGGCGCCACGGCCACGCGCGCACGACGGGGGCGATCCCGCCGTGAAGAGCGCGCCAACTCAGGCACTCAGAAGGACGAGCAGTCGTCGCACCCGACACGGCGTGCGGGCAGCTCCGGTCCAGGCAAGACGGACCCCACGCCGCACACCGCACTGCTCATGGCGCAGGAACTTCTCCGCTATCAGCCTACCACTGAGGCCCACGAGCAGTGGCTGGAGCGCCTCAACCACCTCGCAGGCATCGCCACGACCCGTCCCGCTCCCTCCCAGTCCGTCGTGCACCCGTCCTCGCGGGCATGGCTGCGCCTGATGCGCCTCCACCTCCACCAAGGCATGCACCGGTTGTGACGCATAGGGCTGCCTCGCACGCGTCCTCGCCTCACGACTGCCTAATCGTGCAGCGCACCACGCCAGACGCGCGCGTGGGGATGGAGCTTCAGCGCAACCGCCAAAATCGGCTCATGGAAGAAATCGGTCAGGCGGGCCAGCAGAACGGCAGCGCGCTGCAGCACGGGGTCGCCACGTATGCCACAGGCTGCATGGCGTTCACCCGCTCCCTGCGCCGCGTGGTATGGCCCCTCAAGTTCAGGTCGGCTCTCCCCAACGGCTACGACGGCTCCAGCAACCCAATCGAGTTCCTGCAGCTCTACACCACCTCCATCCAGGCGGCAGGCGGAGACGATTAGGTCATGGCCAACTGGTTCTCCCACGCGCTTCGCGACTCTGTGCTGTCGTGGCTCCTGAACTCTTGGGAGGAGCTCTGCAAGCAGTTCGTCTCCAACTTCAAGGGGACGTACGAGCGCGCGCTCACCCACAACGACCTGCGCGATGTGGTGCAGAAGAAGGATGAAACCCTTCGCAAGTACATCCAGCGCTTCAGCCAAGTGCGCAACAAGATCCCGAACATCCCTAACACTCAAGTCATCAACAACAGGATGCTCTAGAAGCTGGGTATCCACTACAAGCTCACCTCTATGGTGAAGCTGTTCGACTTGGTGGACAAGTGCGCCAAGGGTGAAGAGGGACTCCTCTTCGTCAAGATGTCCTCGAGAGGGGACGAGCACGCTGAGGGGTCCAAGAGCCAGAAGAAGAAGGAGGAGCCCAAGCGCAAGGCCACCGCGATCCTCGCGGCAGAGCCTGACGCGAAGGGCACTCTCCCGAGCCTGGGGAGAGAAAAGACGACCACCGCCCATTCTGCATCTACCACAACAGGCGCGGTCACTCTACCGAGACTTGCTTCGACCTCAAGAGGCTGAGAAAGGAGCGCGAACAAGCAGAAGGCAGCGGCAGCCGCGGTCGAGGTCGTGGCTACCACAGAAGCAGGAGCAAAAGCGGCTACCAGAAACCATCTGGCAATCAGGCCAACGCTGCGGAGAGGAACGGCAACCTCCCTGACGAGGAAGATGGAGGCTATCAAGCTCCAAGAGGCGCCATCGCCTGCATCCTCGCCGGGGCACATGCGCCCAAATCAAACAATCAGCTCAAGCAGTTCGCTCGCGAGCTCAATGCTGCCCTCCCCAGCCTCGAGACCTCCAAGCCCCTCAAGTGGTCGCAGTACACCATCGCCTTCCACGCTCAGGACCACCCCAAGTCCACCAAGACTGTTGGAACCCTCCCACTGGTCTGCAGCTCCACCATCGACAACATCGCTGTCTCCAAGACACTCATTGATGGTGGAGCAGGTCTGAATGTCATCGCCTTTCAGACGTTCGAAGCGCTTCAAGTGCCCTACGAGCGGCTCATGCCCTCTAGGCCCTTAACGGGAGTCACCAGCGGCTCGATCGAGCCTCTGGGGTAGGTCAGGCTTGCCGTCACCTTCGACAGCGAGGAAAACTACCGCACTGAGCACATCGACTTCGATGTTGCACACATCGGCCTGCCGTACAACGTAATTCTTGGTTACCCCGCCCTCGCAAAATTCATGGCCGTCACGCATAATGCCTACAACATGGTCAAGATCCCCGGCAGCTCTGGCACAATCACTATCCGTGGACATGTCCTGGATGCCACGCGCGCTGTCGAGACGGCCTACAAGGCAGCAGCCATGGAGTTCCCTGCAGACGAGGACATGGAGCCTCTCGAGAGACCCAAGAAGAAGAAGCAATTGTTCTCCCAGGAGCCAGCCGCTACAAAGAAAGTCTCTCTAAACTCCAGCAGCTCGGGGCTGAGGGCTCGGGGGCTAGCATCACCATTGGCGATGCGCTGCCTCCCAAATAGGAAAGCGCACTCTGACATGTTTGCATGGACTCTGTCAGATATGTCCGGTGTACTGAGGGAGGTGATCGAGCACCACTTAGCCGTCTGTCCAAACGCACGCCCCGTCAAGCAAAAAGCAAGAAAACAAGCCCCCGAGAAGCAAGCATTCATCGTCAAAGAGGTCGAGAAGCTAAAAGCGGCAAATGTCATCCGTGAAGTCACACACCCCACTTGGCTCTTCAACGGCGTGGTCATCCCAAAGCCTGCCGGAGGAGGCCGCCTCTGCATCGACTACACTGATGTGAACAAGGCTTGCCCAAAAGACCCTTATCCCATGCCAAGAATCGACTAGATTGTGGACACCATGGTAGGCGGCGACCTCCTCTGCTTCCTCGACGCTTTCTCTGGTTATCACCAGATAAAAATGGCTAAGGAAGACGAGGAAAAGACAGCTTTCCTGAAGAACGTTGTAGCCACCTTCCAGAGGCTAATGAGGATAGCACTTGGCGAGCATATGGGCATAAATGCCAAGGCTTATGTCGATGACATTGTCGTCAAATCTCGAGAGGGAAACACTCTCCTCAGGGACCTTGAAGAGACTTTCGCCAGATTGCACAAGGTGAACATCAAGCTCAACCCCATCAAGTGTGTCTTCGGAGTGCCTTTAGGCAAATTGCTTGGTTTCCTCGTGTCCCACCGAGGCAAACCCTGACAAAATCAAGGCCATAGATTCATCTCCAAGTTTGGCGAGAGGGCTCTACCGTTCTTCAAGATCATGAAAAGAACTAGCACTTTCAAGTGGACTCCTGAAGCGGAAAAAGCATTTGAGGTTTTGAAGAGGTACCTGGCCAGCCCACCAGTCATGGTCGCCCCAAGGACAGTCGAGCACCTGAAGCTGTATCTATCAACCACTCCACGGACCGCCAGTGCCGTCCTTGTGGTAGAGTGGGAAGAGCTAGTCCTCCACAAGAAGAGTGTAACCACTCCAAAGCCAAAACCGCCTGATGAGGAGCTTGGCAAAGGAACAGGCCCCACAAACCCACCGCCAGGCCCAAAGCCCCAAGCGGAGCCTGCCCCAAGTCCACTGCTACAGGACAATCTCGGCAGGGAGCCTGAAGAGCCTCCACAGGCCAACCCTCTCGAGGGCTCTCCACAGGCCAGTCCCCTTGAGAGCCCTGCAGAGCCTCCTCAGGCAGAATGTGCCAAGACTAAACTGACAACCCTTGTCGAGCATCCAGTATACTTCATCAGCACAGTACTGCGCGATGCTCGCGAGCGGTACACCATGCAGCAAAATCTCTTCGTCGCGCTCCTCATCGCCTCAAGAAAACTGCGACACTACTTCCAGGGGCACCCCATCACGGTGGTCACCTCCATTCCCCTGGAACAGATCCTGCGCAACCTTAACGCCACAGATCGTGTCGCAAGATGGAATATAGAGCTACAACCATTCAACTTGCGCTTCGATACCACCAGGGTAATCAAAGGAAGAGCGCTGGCGGACTTCGTCGCCAAATGGACTGACCCAACACCTGAAGAGCCTCTAGGAGAAGAACAAGAGCCCTCTGGAGACAAAACGCCCAGCCACTGGACCATGAAGTTCGATGGAGCTTTCGCTTGTCATCACGGTGGGGCTGGCAAGCTCTATTACGCGGTCCATCTGTGTTTCGGAATCGACAAGATCTCCAACAATATTGCCAAGTACGAAGGCTTGCTCGCGGGCCTACGTGCCGCAATTGCCCTAGGCATCAAGCACCTGCTCATCAAGGGCGACTCCTAGCTGCTCGTCAACTTCTCCAACAAGAGCTACAAGCCTAAAGACGACCACATGGTCGCATACCTTGAGGAGGTCCACATCCCAAGAAAGGAAAATCAAGAGGCTGATGACAACGCCAAACGCGCGTCAAAGAGGCAAGCTCAGCTGCCAGGCGTCTTTAAAGAAAGACTCGTCAAGGCATCCATAAAACAGCCTCAAGAGGCCATGCCCGCAAGCACAGATGAAGCGCTCCCGCCACCACCTACAGATGGGGCTACCGATTATGGGGCCCCTACACGGGAACGTCTGTTGCTCACATCGGCGCATCAAGAAGATGAATGGATTGACGAGATCAAAGACTACCTCGACAAAGGGATCCTTCCCGAGGAAGATGTTGAAGCGGAGCGAATTGCCCGCCAGACAAAATCTTACCGCATCCTCGAAGGAAATCTCTACCGCAAGCGCCCAAACGGCATCGCGCTCAATTGCGTTCCTCTTGAAGAAGGCAAAATGCTGATCAAAGACATCCACAGCGGGGAGTGCAGCCACCACTCGTGCGTCCACACCCTCGCAGACAAAGTCTTCAGGAGCAGATTCTATTGGCCTCAAGCGCTTTAGGATGCAGTTGACATCGTTCAAACATGTGAAGCTTGCCATTCCACGCCAAGCAAATCCACCAACCTGCGCTGGGACTACAGACAATTCCCCTCTCCTGACCGTTCGCGGTCTGGGGGCTGGACATCCTGGGACTATTCCCAAAGGTGGAACGGGGATATCGCTACCTCTTCGTGGCCATCGACATGTTCACTAAGTGGCCCGAAGTGGAGGCGACGCGCACAATTCCAGCAGGCGCGGCGGTGAAATTCATAAGAGGCCTGGTCTGCCGCTTCGGAGTGCCTAACCGCATCATCACCGACAACGGCTCGCAATTCACCAGTGGCATCTTCAGGGCTTACCGTGAAAAGATGGGCATCAAGCTCTGCTTCGCCTCAGTCGCTCACCCATAGAGCAATGGGCAGGCCGAGCGAGCAAACGCAGAAGTCCTAAAGGTCCTAAAGACCAGGACCTTTGACGTCCTCAAGGTCCACGACAAAGGCTGGATCAGCGAGCTCCCTTCGGTGCTCTGGTCCATCCGCACATCGCCACCCAAGCCTACAGGGGAAACACCGTTCGCCCTCGTCTATGGAGCCAAAGCAGTCCTCCACACAGAGATAAAGCATGGATCCCCACGGGTCCTTGCCTTTAACGAGGACCAGAAAGAGGACCTCCACAACGATGACCTGCTGCTTCTCGAGGGACTACGACGCCGTGCCGCCCTCCGGGCGGCCAAATACCAGCAAGACCTGCGACGCTACCACAGCCGCAATGTGCGCTCGGGCACCATGGAGGCAGGCGATCTCGTCCTCATGCGAATCCTCTCCAGGGAAGGACTACACAAGCTGTCACCGATGTGGGAAGGTCCCTACAGGGTCACCCACATCGCCAGGCCTGGCGCGGCTCGTCTCGAGACTAAAGACGGCATCCCCGTAAAGAACCCATGGAACATCATGCACCTACGCAAGTTGTACCCGTGATCATCGTCATGCCCGTGATCATTGTCACGTCAAGACATCTGGCGGAAGAGGCAGCTTACGGCTCAACCTCCAACCATTTTTTGTCTCCACAAGGATGAAAAGAAAAATGTGATCATTATCACGCCCGTGATCATTGTCACGTCAAGACATCTAGCGGAAGAGGCAGCTTACGACTCAACCTCCAAGCATTTTTTGTGTAACATCCCAACATTTTATAATGTTCAAAAATCACTAAAATTTAAAACTTTTATTTTTGATTAAAATAAAATATTAAAATGCATAAGAAAACCAATTATAAAAGACTTCAGGCATATTAAAAAGGATTATTAATTCAAATATCTCAAGTAATCACTAATTTTCAAAACTTGTTTCAAGTTAAACATTTTTATTATTCCATTGTATTTTCTTAAAAACCTCAATATATAATTTGATAAATGTCTTACAAACTTTCAAGCCAATTTCATATAATAAAAAGTTTTATTTTAAGTATTTGTTTTCAACCACTTAGCCATATCTTTTCTTAAACTCATAAATTCAAAATTATTTAAAAATGGTATACTTGCAAATTGGTTTCAATCTCTCACCTGAGTTCAAAACATATTTTTGTAAATTACATGCCTATAGTCTATAACTTTAAAACTTCATAGATTTTAATTAATGATTTATCCAAATAGACATTTCCTTAGCTTAACTGAATTTCATCCATTTTCAAAACATAAAATGATTTTCATGAATATATATCCAGTATAAAAAATAAATTAAATCTAAAATCGATTCTAAAGATATGTTATAAAGTTTTCAAATGATTTATCATATTATGAAACTTAATGGTGCACAAAATAATTTGAATTAAAAATGATTACATTACATTTTCTCTTTTCATTACAAATAGTTGTAATATGTTATTTAATAATCTATTAAAGCTAAAATTTATTTAATATTGGAATATGTGTTTAAATAACTTAAATTCAAACATATTTTGAATATGGGTATTTAAAAAAAATTATTTAGCCAAAAGAAAATTTAATTAAGATATAATTTCTAATTTGACTAAAGTGTCAAATTTGTATTTAAGCAATATTTCAAAATATTATTTTTCTAAATTGTTCAAAACATGCCCACAACAGGTTTAACACAAAGAGAATAATTTTAAAAAATTTTAGAATTTTATTTGACATCATTTGGACATTTAAGTCAAAAGATATTAATAAAATGGAAAATCAGAAAAAGAAAAAGAAAAATCGCTGACGTCAGCATCGTCTTCAACCTCCCGCACGGAAATCACGCGATCGGTCTCTTTCCAAAATCTGGGCGCAATCGTCGTGATTAGTGTCTCCTCTTCGGCCCATATAAATCTCCTTGCTCCCCTCCCTCTTTCCCCTCTCATCTCGCTCAAAAAGGTGCCCCCAGGCCGGCAAAATAACTCACCGGAGTCCACCCTGTCCTCCGTCGTATTCCTTTTGTTCCGGCGAGGTGAGCCACCCCCTCGCGCCCGAGACCCCCTCCTCCTCTTTCCCTCGACGACGCGCTCCTCCTGACGTTTTTCCCGACTTCTCTTCACAGCAAATCACGAGGGGGAGGACGAGCCGAAGCTCGCCGGTGTCCGAACTCCTCCGGCCGGTCGTCATGGTCGCTCCGGGGAGAAGAGCACGCCACCGACGCGCTTATCTTCACCGCCTTGGAGCACGGCGTCCGGAGCTGCCCTCCGCGCATCCGGGGAGGCGCCGTAGTGACCGGATCATGCTCGCCACGCCCAGCGCCGCCGTCGCCTCCGTCTCCAGCAATCATCCGCGCCGCCCGGTGAGCTCCTATTCTCCTGCGCCGTCCGATCCGTATCAAACGGCCCAGATTAGAAGTTTTAAACGAACCGGTCCGGACAGATCTGGACCGCCAGATCCAGATCTAACGGCCTTGATCCAATGACTTACCCACGTCACCGCCAGCGTGGCAGCCGCGTCAGCACACAGTCAGCGCCCAGTCAGCGCTGACGTGTAAATTGATATTTCTCGATTTATTTAATTTGGCAGTTTTACAGAAAAGCCCCTTCTTATTAAAATTGTTATAACTTTTACTCACATATCCAAATTCAAATATTTTTATATATTTGGAAAGCCCTTGACATGTAGAATATTTTAGATCTGTTAGATTTCAATTTTGACTTAGTTTAAAATATTCAAATTTCAAATGGATGATTTGAGTATATTTGTAATAACTTTAAATCTATAAATCCCAAAATTGTAAATAAAATTGTTTTAGAAACTTTATAATATGTGTAATATGATGCCTCTGTTATAAAATAATTTTGAGAATTATTTTGATGATTTAAAAGTTATATGTTTAAATTGAATAACTTGAGTAATTTTGATATAACTTTTAATATAAACATTATTTTTGATTAAATCAAATTGCAATAAATTTAATTAGATGCTCCCTGTCTATTAACAATATTTAAAATTTTGTTATAAAAAATTAATCATGGAAAATTTTAATCTTATAATTATTCCTTTTATTATATTTTCGAAAAATAGAAATTAATTAAATTGCATTTATAAATTCATGGATATTTATGAAGAAATCACATAGTGATTTTTATGTTTTCTTGTGATTTAAAATTGCATTTCATTCATAGCCTATTTTATTTTGTAGCTATATTTCCCATAAGAAAACTCCTCCTCCATTTTCTCGAAGTTAGGATTATTTTCAACTTAGCAGTCTTGTAAAGTGCTATGCACTTAGACACTTAGGATTTTCAACATGGAGCTAGAAGGCCATGGAAGGACTTAGCAAAAAAATAGACTTCAGAAGTATCTTCAAGGAGTAGAAGCACTTAGAAGAAAATCAAGAAGAAGTTCATGAAGACTAACCAGCAAATATTTTCTAAGTCTTGCTCCCTCTCTCATTCTTTTCACCCTTCTTCTCTTAGACTTCGTGAAGACCAAGTTAAATACAAGACCAGCCTAGGTGATACAAAATTCATCAAGTCTGAAGATTATTCAAGTCTACCAAGAATTCAATCAAGACATCACCCAGGAGAATATTACAAGTCTGGAGATGAAGTCTGGAAGACCAACTACATCATTCTTTCTATCTTTTCCCTCTTTCCTAATCTTGTCTTTCACTTTAGACTTAAACAATTTTTGATCATGATATTATCATCTTGAAGTTTGTTGGATCCTAGTATCCAATTTACGAAGAGTTTTTAATAATTGTTGATCACCTTGAAGAATAGACTTAGTATTTTCTCAAGTATTTTATGCACATCACGACTAAGTCATTAAAGTGCTTATTCAAGATAAATTTTAACAAAGTTATTTTTATCCAACTTGACCTTAGTCCTTAGTTATTTTGACTGACATATTTTCCTTGCATTAACTTAAAAGATTTTCATGGCATGACCCGCATCTCTAGTCCTTAGAAATAATTTGCATATTATGCATAAACTAATTTTCCTTAGAAGTTTTATGAAACCTGTTTGTTCACTATGTATGTGGATGTATGTTTGATGATTGTTGTTTGTTGATTGTTGTATTGTTGTTTGCTTATATTGTTTAGATTGAACGGAGAACAAACGTTCGTTGTTGAAAAGAGTTTGTCAACAACGACTACATTCAAAGGAAAGTGGCACACCTCATAAACTTCCTATTATTTTCTATATGCATTACTTAGTGTATTTTTATGTAAGCATGTGTAGGATAGTATAGCTATGCTAGACCTGTGTAGTAATTCCTTACTCCAGTGTCTAGTTTCCTATATAATACTTAGTAGATATATTGATGCTATGCAATTGATGAATTTTTTTACAAAATGTTAAGCTACTACTCAGGGCTATGCTCATGGTTGTCGTCGCCTAGGATGAATGTCTATTCTACTTAGGGTCGTGAGCATGCTGATTTTCACCTGAGAGTGTACATCCACTAAGTTAATGAATCTCCTGGGTGGATTGGTTGTATATGGTGGCGAAGTTGAGTGGCTACTCCGGTTCATGTCTATGGTTCCTGGAGTATGTGCACTTGTGGATGGCCACCTAGGGAACAGAGGAATCTGAAGAACTCCGAGTGACGATTCCTTCCAGTGCAGCCATTGCCATATGAGCTCTGTCTTGATCAACTATGTTGCATGGACTCTCTCCGGCTTGACAAGCAGATGTAGGGGGTGTTAGGTGGAACGGGTCAAGCCAGAGTCGGAGGGAAAATGCTTCTGACAGATCTCGTCTCATTCTTCTCCTTTCCTTATCACTATAAGTGTGTAAATGATAGTTTAGGTTGAATGGGTACAATGGTGAACGTGCACAACCTCTGCAGAGTGTAAAACTAAGTACTTAGCCGTGTCCCCGGTACGGACAATTTGAGCAGCTGATCACGGACGTCAACGGAGGATTCACCATTCCAACTTCAGAAATAAAACTTGATAGGTGAACAAGGGAAGATGAGATTATGGTTTTCATTCCATACTTGTCTTGATTTGAAGAAAGTGTTTTCTGAAGAGATACAATTTGTCTTTATGCAAAATATGCATATAGGCTATTAGAGTTATTCCAAAAAGTGTCCACCATAGTGTCACTTGCTAGACTCCATTTTTAATGGAAATCTGACCCACGTTGTTGCAATATTTTCCTTATTGCAGATTGATCAGATGACGAGTGAGGTTTTGTTTAAAGGTTCGAGTCTACAACCAACATGTTTTCGCATGTGGCAACATGAAGTTGTTGGAGACCCACTGTTATTGTATTTTTGCTGTGTACTATTTCAAAGCTAGCCTTATGCTATGCAACTTGTAATGAATATTTTGTAAGTCTGGATCATCGATGTAATAAAATTGATACCTTGTTGTGATATTACATCGTAAACTGTGTGTGCAAACGAATCGATCCAGGGATTTGCACTATACACAGGTATCTGCCTTATTTAAAAGTGCAGGTACGCTACAGATGGTATCAGAGCACTGTGTTGCATGTAGGTTCGAAACCCTAGGTTTGGATAGAAAAAGGATTTGACCATAGGATTGAAAATCTATTTCCTCCACCTTTCAAAAAACAAAACTTTTCATTTTTACCTTCCTCGTACTCTCGTCTACTATAAACCTTCTGAAAACATCTTATCTTTTTCTAGATGACCATGTTCTTATAGTCTAAGTCTGATTCTTCTACTTCATATGGGAATGCTACGATTCATCATGAAGTTCTATATGCATGGAAGACCACTGAAGAACAAGGATTCGTCATACACTTCTAAGATATCCAAGAAAGTTGAACAAGAACTTGAAGCACTCAAGAAAAAGATAGATTAGACCACCTACCCATTAGAATAACGAGATCCGTTGACGTATTGACCTATCAAATTGTGGTATGGCAGTACTGTCCCTTTGTCTTTCCATGACGAGGGTGTGTTTCGTTCGATAAACAATTAGTTCGATTTCTCAAAAGAAGTTTGAAATTTTCATGTATGTGTTTGCTTGTGTTTGAACCTTGTTGCTTGATGTTTGTTAGATGTTGTATGTAATGAATTGTCTTGATCTTCTTGTATCAGTTAGAATGTTCGACTACCAACAAAACTTTCCTTTTAAGGGTGATAGCCACCCAGATAATTCAAACCCTGCTGCTTAAACCCAGAGATCCCAAACCATCTTTCTTTCTATTTTCCACAATCAGAAAAATCATTCCCTGCTAGTTTTCAAGGTTCCATTTCATTTCCCAAAACCTCTCGAGCTATCAGAATCATTTCAAGCAGTTGCTTTTCTTTCTAGCTTCTCCGAATCTCGGGGACGAGATTCCTTTAAGGGTGGTAGTATGTAACATCCCAACATTTTATAATGTTCAGAAATCACTAAATTTAAAACTTTTGTTTTTGATTGAAATAAAATATTAAATGCATAAGAAAACCAATTATAAAAGACTTCAGGCATATTAAAAAGGATTATTAATTCAAATATCTCAAGTAATCACTAATTTTCAAAACTTGTTTCAAGTTAAACATTTTAATTATTCCATTGTATTTTCTTAAAAACCTCAATATATAATTTGATAAATGTCTTACAAACTTTAAAGCCAATTTCATATAAGAAATTTTTTTCTTTTAAGTATTTGTTTTCAACCACTTAGCCATATCTTCTCTTAAACTCATAAATTCAAAATTATTTAAAAATGGTATACTTGCAAATTGGTTTCAATCTCTCACCTGAGTTCAAAACATAGTTTATAAATTACAGGCCTATAGTTTATAACTTTAAAACTTCATAGATTTTAATTAATGATTTATCCAAATAGACATTTCCTTAGCTTAAATGAATTTCATTTATTTTGAAACATAAAATGATTTTCATGAATATATATCCAGTATAAGAAATAAATTAAATCTAAAATCTATTCTAAAGATACGTTATAAAGTTTTCAAATGATTTATCATATTATGAAACTTAATGGTGCACAAAATAATTTGAATTAAAAATGATTACATTACATTTTCTCTTTTCATTACAAATAGTTGTAATATGTTATTTAATAATCTATTAAAGCTAAAATTTATTTAATATTGGAATATGAGTTTAAATAACTTAAATTTAAACATATTTTGAATATGGGTATTTTACAAATTTTATTTAGCCAAAAGAAAATTTAATTAAGATATAATTTCAAATTTGACTAAAGTGTCAAATTTGTATTTAAGCAATATTTCAAAATATTATTTTTCAAAAATGTTCAAAACATGCCCACAACTGGTTTAACACAAAGAGAATAATTTTACTAATTTTTATAATTTAATTTTACATCATTTGGACATTTAAATCAAAAGATATTAATAAAATGGAAAATCAGAAAATGAAAAAGAAAAATCACTGACGTCATGCTGACGTCAGCATCGTCTTCAACCTCCCCCACGGAAATCACGCGATCGATCTCTTTCCAAAATCTGGGCGCAATCGTCGCGATTGGTGTCTCCTCTCCGGCCCATATAACTCTCCTCGCTCCCCTCCCTCTTTCCCCTCTCATCTCGCTCAAAACGGTGCCCCCAGGCCGGCAAAATAACTCACCGGAGTCCACCGTGTCCGCCGCCGTATTCCTTTTGTTCCGGCGAGGTGAGCCACCCCCTCGCGCCCGAGACCCCCTCCTCCTCTTTCCCTCGACGACGCACTCCTCCTGATGTTTTTCCTGACTTCTCTTCACAGCAAATCGCGAGGGGGAGGACGAGCCGAAGCTCGCCGGTGTTTGAACTCCTCCGGCCGGTCGTCACGGTCGCTACGGGGAGAAGAGCACGCCACCGTCGCGCTTATCTTCACCGCCTTGGAGCACGGTGTCCGGAGCTGCCCTCCGCGCATCCGGTGAGGCGCCGTAGCGACCGGAGCGTCCTCGCCACGCCCAGCGCCACCGTCGCCTCCGTCTCCGGCGACCATCCGCGCCACCCGGTGAGCTCCTATTCTCCTGCGCCGTCCAATTCATATCAAACGGCAATGATTAGAAGTTTTAAACGAACCGGTACGGACAGATCTGGACCGCCAGATCCTGATCTGACGGCCCAGATCCAATGACTTACCCACGTCAGCGCCAGCGTGGCAGCCGCGTCAGCGCACAGTCAGCGCCCAGTCAGCGCCCAGTCAGCGCTGACGTGTAAAATGATTTTTCTCGATTTATTTAATTTGGCAGTTTTACAGAAAAGGCCCTGCTTATTAAAATTGTAATAACTTTTTACTCACATATCCAAATTCAAGTATTTTTATATATTTGGAAAGCCCTTGACATGTAGAATATTTTAGATCTGTTAGATTTCAATTTTGACTTAGTTTAAAATATTCAAATTTCAAATGGATGATTTGAGTATATTTGTAATAACTTTAAATCTATAAATCCAAAAATTGTAAATAAAATTGTTTTAGAAACTTTACAATATGTGTAATATGATGCCTCTGTTATAAAATAATTTTGAGAATTATTTTGTTGATTTAAAAGTTATATGTTTAAATTTGAATAACTTGAGTAATTTTGATATAACTTTTAATATAAACATTATTTTTGATTAAATCAAATTTCTATAAATTTAATTAAATGCTCCCTGTCTATTAACGCTATTTAAAATTTTGTTATAAAATTTAATCATGGAAAATTTTAATCTTATAATTATTCCTTTTATTATATTTTCCAAAAATAGAAATTAATTAAATTGCATTTATAAATTCATGCATATTTATAAAGAAATCACAAAAGTTGTTTTGATGTTTTCTTGTGATTTAAAATTGCATTTCATTCGTAGCATATTTTATTTTGTAGTTATATTTCCCATAAGAAAACTCCTCCCCCATTTTCTCTAAGTTAGGATTATTTTAAACTTAGCAGTCTTGTAAAGTGCTATGCACTTAGACACTTAGGATTTTCAACATGGAGCTAGAAGGCCATGGAAGGACTTAGCAAAAAAATACTTCAGAAGTATCTTCAAGGAGTAGACGCACTTAGAAGAAAATCAAGAAGATGTTCATGAAGACTAACCAGCAAATATTTTCTAAGTCTTGCTCCCGCTCTCATTCTTTTCTCCCTTCTTCTCTTAGACTTCGTGAAGACCAAGTTAAATCCAAGACCAGCCTAGGTGATACAAAATTCATCAAGTCTGGAGATTATTCAAGTCTACCAAGAATTCAATCAAGACATCACCCAGGAGAATATTACAAGTCTGGAGATGAAGTCTGGAAGACCAACTACATCATTCTTTCTATCTTTTCCCTCTTTCCTAATCTTGTCTTTCACTTTAGAGTTAAACAATTTTTGATCATGATATTATCATCATGAAGTTTGTTGGATCCTAGTATCCAATTTAAGAAGAGTTGTTAGTAATTGTTGATCACCTTGAAGAATATACTTAGTATTTTCTCTAAGTATTTTATGCACATCATGACTAAGTCATTAAAGTGCTTATTCAAGATAAAGTTTTAACAAAGTTATTTTTATCCAACTTGACCTTAGTCCTTAGTAATTTTGACTGACATATTTTCCTTGCATTAACTTAAAAGATTTTCATGGCATGACCCGCATCTCTAGTCCTTAGAAATAATTTGCATATCATGCATAAACATATTTTCCTTAGAAGTTTTATGAAACCTGATTGTTCACTACGTATGTGCATGTATGTTTGATGATATTGTTTGTTGATTGTTGTATTGTTGTTTGCTTATATTGTTTAGGTTGAACGGAGAGCAAACGTTCGTTGTTGAAAAGAGTTTGTGAACAACGACAACATTCAAAGGCAAGTGGCACACCTCATAAACTTCCTATTATTTTCTATATGCATTTCTTAGTGTATTTTTATGTAAGCATGTGTAGGATAGTATTGCTATGCTAGACATGTGTGGAAATTCCTTACTCCAGTGTCTAGGTTCCTATATAATACTTAGTAGATATATTGATGCTTTGCAATTGATGATTTTTTTTACAAAATGTTAAGTGACTACTCAGGGCTATGCTCATGGTTGTCGTCGCCTAGGATGAATGTCTATTCTACTTAGGGCCGTGAGCATGGTGATTTTCACCTGAGAGTGTACATCCACTAAGTTAATGAATCTCCTTGGTGGATTGGTTGTATATGGTGGCGAAGTTGAGTGGCTACTCCGGTCCATGTCTATGGTTCCTGGAGTATGTGCACTTGTGGATGGCCACCCAGGGAACAGAGGAATCTGAAGAACTCCGAGTGACCATTGCTTCCAGTGCAGCCATTGCCATATGGGCTCTGGCTTGATCAACTATGTTGCATGGACTCTCTCCGGCTTGACAAGCATATGTAGGGGGTGTTAGGTGGAACGGGTCAAGCCAGAGTGGGAGGGAAAATGCTTCTGAAAGATCTCGTCTCATTCTTCTCCTTTCCTTATCACTATAAGTGTGTAAAGGATATGTTGGGTTGAATGGGTACAATGGTGAACGTGCACAACCTGTGCAGAGTGTAAAACTAAGTACTTAGCCGTGTCCCCGGTACGGACAATTTGACCAGCTGATCACGGACGTCAATGGAGGATTCCACCCTTCCAACTACAGAAATAAAACTTGATGGGTGAAAAAGTGAAGATGAGATTATGGTTTTCATGCCATACTTGTCTTGATTTGAAGAAAGTGTTTTCTAAAGAGATAGGAAAAATTGGCTTTATGCAAAATAGCCTTGAACTCCACTAGCCAAATATGCATATAGGCTATTAGAGTTATTCCAATAAGTGTCCACCATAGTGTCACTTGTCAGACTCCATTTTTAATGGAAATCTGACCCACGTTGTTGCAATATTTTTCTTATTGCAGATTGATCAGATGACGAGTGAGGTTTCGTTTAAAGGTTTCGAGTCTACAACCAACATGTTTTCGTCTGTGGCAACATGAAGTTGTTGGAGACCCACTGTTATTGTATTCCCGCTGTGTACTATTTCAAAGCTAGCCTTATGCTATGCAACTTGTAATGAATATTTTGTAAGTCTGGATCATCGATGTAATAAAATTGATACCTTGTTGTGATATTACATCGTAAACTGTGTGTGCAAACGAATCGATCCAGGGATTTGCACTATACACAGGTATCTGCCTTATTTAAAGTGCAGATACGCTACATTTTGTCTCTAGAGGTTAAAAGCTCACGGCTTAAACCTCCAAGCCCCAAAGGCTTCTCTCGAGGGTCAACCCTTCAAGCTCTCCATGTAACGAGCCACCTCAGGCCGTTGAGAATCTCTGCCACTAATGGGTGGTCCACATGCCTCGACATGGTCAAAACATTAACTTGGCAACTCCAAGCATAATGAGACAATTTTTTTCCTAAGTGAACTTAGCGCCACAGTGCCGTTATGTAATATTTGGTGGTGAGTTTTATTTACGCATTACTTCATTGAAATGTGCGCCTATATCTCTCCACATGCGCACCTCACGAGCGGGGGCTGAGTACGGTGCCAGTGCGTCAAATGACACACCGGCAGCACTGCAAAATCCAAGGATCCGAGCTCTAGCTGGAGGGCAAGCTCCCACAAACACACCATCTCTACAAAGGACCTTGGTACTTACTCTCCTCGCGAGGAACGCCTGAGGGGACCTATAAGCGCGCACGAGTCCTCTGTACCGTGCACCAGCGTTTGGTTTCGCCCCTCTAACATCTACAGGGAAGAAATGCTCCCGCAAGCCTGAGAGGCATCCGAGAACGATCCCTCAAGAGGACCTCCTCGCCAGGCAAAACAATACCTCTACAGGGAAAAAGCCTCGAGAAACGAAGTCTCGCACCCGGGCCTCGAGAGTTTTTTCCCCGCAAGCGCACGTTTGCCCCTCTAGCGACTTCGCTTTCCCTTATACTTCATGGACTACTCGTACGTCTAAGGGGGGCACTTGAGCATCGTGACTTAGGGCTCCTACCTCTCCAAGGCGTAAACTCCCCCTGGCCTTGTAGAGTCATTGCTCTAGCATACCGAAGTGGCGGAGTCATGGCACGAAGAGATGGGTCCTAACGACGCAGAGAACAAATAGACATGAAGATAAGTCCAAAGAGACCTCTCGAGGGGCAAGCAAGCTAGAAACAAATTGCAAATGGAAGTATATTACATGCCCAAAGGTCGCAAATGTCTAAACATAAAACTGTTTTAGATACAAGCGCACACAAGCGCAATGACAAATAGCTTAGGCTGAACCATCATCATCCTGGACCTCCTCCACTGCGCCCTCCTCGGTCTCGGCAGAGGCGGCCTCCTCCTCGCTGTCCCCCGCAGCAACCTCCGCACGCCGGAAGCGGTTGCAGAAAGCATCAAGTTTCTCACGGAGGGAGTTGGAGACCCGCCGCACGTCCTCTCCTTGACGAGCCTCCGTCACCGTGGAGAGGTCGAAGCCTGGCGTGAGGATCCTGAGATTGGTGAAGATGCGGTCGACGACCACCCCTAGAAGCTGCTAGATCTCGTCCTCTATCACCTCGCGGAGGTCAGCGATATGGACCTCGAGCGCCGTGAAGAGCTGGTCGAAATAGACCAGTTACATAGCAGCATCTCCACGGCCTCGAACCTCGGCGTGCGGCGCATCCGCACCAACCAGGGCGGCAAGCTCGTTACCCCGGGTGACCAACACTTCAAATATGCGCTCCCGCTGCCTCGTGAGCGCACGAGCCGCCGCGGTAGTGTCAGCAGCCTCCGACGCCTGCTCCAATGCGGGAGCCACCTGCTCCTCCACATCCTTGGCGAGGGCGTTGAGGTCATGGATGGCCTTGCCGCAGGCCTGCTCCGCCTGGCGTCGACCATCCTTGGCGCGCTTGAGGCGGGCCTCTAGCTTGGAGTTGGCCTTCTCAAGCTCAGCGATCTGCTGAGTATCGGCGGCGTGCCTGGCCTTGAAGCGGTCCTCCTGCTTCTGTGCCAAGTCACGGTACTCCTGGGCTTTGGTCAGCCTGTACTGCTTCTCGCGATCCACGAGGGCGTCCTCCGCCTCTTTCTTATTCTCAGTATACCGCTGCTCGAAGTGCTCACAAGCACGCTTCTGGGCAGCGACGTTCTCGTCGTACTGGCGGAGCGCCTGGGCCAGGTCCGCCTCGCGCGCCTCGAGGTCTTCGCGCTGAGCGTCGAGCGCGCTCTCCGACTGAAGCCGCTGCTCGTTGCGCAGCCGCACCTCCCTCTATTTGAGGGCCAGCTGCTGGTCGCCCTCGGCGAGGCCCTTGCGGTCCTCCTCCAGGGCCTCCTGCGCGGCCTGGTGGGCGGAGAGGAGCTGGGTCTCCAGCTGGCACAGCTCGCGGCGTTTTTGCGCCAGCGAGCCCTCCATGGCTTCGCGCTCGGCCGTCGCTGCGGACAGGAGCTCGGCAGCAGCGTCATGCTCCTCCGGGAGGGGCGCGAGAAGCTTGGAGGCGTCGCGGATGGCCCCCTCGCGGATCTCCTTGGCGAAGTGGATGGACTCCTCATGCGCGGCCTGCAGCGCCAGTTCCTCTTGGCGGCGAGCCTCGACGGCCGCGTTGAAGGACGCCCACGCCCTCGCCAGCTCCTCGCGCTGCTGTGTGAGTTGTATGTCCTAGAGGGCGAGTTGCGCCTCCAAGCCCTCCAGGGACTCCCTCACGAGGTGAAAGGAGACCTCGCGGTGCCCCGCGCTCCAGTCCCAGCCACGGAGGACCAGGTCTCGGCTTGTCGAGGGCCTAGCCCCTGAGTCGAGGCCCGAGAGTCTGGCCCCTGAGCGCCCTCGTTGGCTAGACTGCACTCTGCTCCCCGCGCCAACGGCCTCCTCGACGCCTACACCATCCTGGGCCTCATCCCCTGCCGCAGAAGGAGGAGGAGAAGAAGGAGCCCCTCCTACAGGCTCGCCCACACCTGGCGGCACCTGGCCCGCCTCGACATCTGGCTGCGCGGGAGGCGTGGACACACGAGCCGGAGTTGGCTCGGCGGGAGCGTGACCGCGCGAGGAGGAGTAGAAGCGCGAGGAGGAGTAGAAGTCCTCTCCTCCGGAGCCTCCACTACCATTGACTCAGGAGGCGGCGCAGAGGCCTCTGGGTGAGGCGCGGCCTCCTCCGCCCGAGGCGCAGCCGCCTCCCCTTGACGCACCTCCTCAGTAGGGCCGTGAAGGCCGTCTCCACAGGCCTCGTGGCCTCTTCAGCCACGGCCTCGGCCGTGGCTGTCTTCACCTCTGCTGCCTTGCGAAGCCTACGACGCTTCGTAGGCACAAGATCACTGGCAAGAACTAAGAAAAGACCTTCAAGAGAGGATAAAGCGAAAGGAAACAGGAGTCAAACCACCAAGTGCCAGCAACAATTACCCGGACGGTAGAGCGCTAGTGTCTACCCACGCCAGGCCTGGCGAGCGCCAGGAGGGCGTGGTCCGGGCGCCTGACCCCTCCGGAAGCACCACCGCTTTCCTCTTGGAGGGGACGTCAGACGTCCTCGCCCTAGAGCGGTCCACGACAGCCTTGGTGCGTGGCTCGCGCCTCCCCGGAGTGGCCTCCGCGTCGGAGGCCTCCATCTCCTCAACCTCCTCCTCCACGGGGCGCAAGGGCGCCACCACGAAGGCGTCATCATCACCTTACGAGATGTCGCAAATCTCGTCAGTAAATGGCCCTGCCCTCGAAGAGGACACCTCCTCTACCGCGGCCTCCTCCTCGCCTAGCCCAGCTCCCGAGCCCGAGAGAGAATCCGCTTCCTCCGCTCCCTGCGCCGCCGTCACAGGCACCTCCATCCCCGACTGGCCTGCCGGGGTGAACGGAGGCATCCCCTCCAAAATGACCATGCGCTCAGTCATGTTGTATTGATGGAGAGAACGGAGCGTGACGGGGAGCTTATCCGCGGCAGGCATGATCGGGTTGATGAAGAGCGCGGACAGGACTGTCGACGACGTCCTTGTCGTTGTCCTCGCGGTGGAGCCGCATCTTGTCGTTCGGCCCAGAGTACATCCACATGGGCACCGAGTGTGCCTGGAGAGGAGCGATGCGGCACGTGACGAAATCGTCCACAATGATCTACCCCATGAGGCCCTCCTCGCGGAGGAAAATCAGGCGTGCCATCAGGCTCGCGTTCTTCGCGCCGTCGAAGGGCGCCTTGCCCCAGTGGGAGTTCTTCAGAGGCGGCTCATCGGGGACCTCGAGGAAGGCGCAAGGATGCTCCACCCGACAAAGAATCACTTCTGGCGGAAGTCGTCCACCTTCTTCATCACCGAGGTGACGGCCTTGCCGTCGCTCCACGACATGGGGATGTAGACGCTCCCCATGCCGTCCACGATGCAGAACGAGACGCACCCCGAGCGCTCGTTCTTCGCCGTGTTCCGGAGTGCATAGAAGCACCGGGAGAGTCCCACCGTGGGCTCCAAGCCCAGGTACGCCTCGCAGAGGTACGCGAAGAAGGCGAGGATGAGGACGGAGTTGGGGTGGAGGTGCAGCAGCTAGACCTGGTAGAACGCCAACACTGCCTCCAGGAACGGCGAGAATGGCGGCACCAACCCGACGGCAAGGCACTGCCGGAATATCAGGAAATACCCTCGCGGGCGTTTCCCGTGCGCCGTGGGCTTGAGCGCGGTGGCGCCGTGCTCGTTCGTCCGGTACGCTACCAGGAAGCGGACCTTGGCGAGTTCTTTGTTGTTGACGCACACGCCAAGTAGTGTCGCGCCATGCACGACCTCAGCGGCCTCGGCCTGGGAAGAGGACCCCACAACGGCCTTGCCCTTGTTCTTGGCGGGACTCGTCGCCGGAGTTCAGGGTGTCGCTGGAGGCGGAAGGAGCAGAGGGCGCTGGAGAGAAAAGGCGAAGAGCTCGAGGAAAAAGGAGGCTCTTGCGAGAAGGATGGAAAGTAGTAACGGCTCCCTGCTCCGACGCTCGGGTTTTATACCCCTTCAAGGAGCAGTTACCGGGGCGTGGTCGGACCCCCCACGACGCACGCTCCAGATCGTGTGCGACCGTTACTCGTCTGAGTGTCGTGTGGCTCGGGCCGGCCGGGCACTTTGGGCCCACGACGCTCCGCCTGCGCCCATGGGCTCAATCGCGCCCATCGTGAGCCCGGGGGCTACTATCGGCCCAGTAGAGACTGGGGTATGAAGAGCCCACTCTCCTCAGGCCTCGCTCGCGGGCTGATCAGTCTAAACGACTAAGGACCAAGCCACCGCTTGGAGAGACCCTCGAGAGGGAAATCCTCTTGAGGTCCTGAAAAGGACCTGCGCTTCAAGAAACCCTCCCGAGGCGATATGCGCCTGTCGGGAAGTCAACAGAAATCCCTCCACAGGCCCCCCTCGGGCCTGCGGGCAAGCTTCGCGGCCAAGGAAGTACGGCAGGGCGCACATGGCCTCTGCCGTAACCGCAGAGTGACGCATGCGCTCCCTTTGCTGTTTTGGTGATAAAGGAGTCAATAAAGTTGTGCCGCCTGCTCCAGGACAGCCAGGACCTTCCTCTCTGGTGATAAAGCAGCTGGACGGCGCAACCCTCCAAGAAGATCATCATCGTGGGCTCCACCTCAAAGACTGCAACCCCTGCGAGCCGTTCTGCACGGTCTGCAGCCTGTCAGCCACCGCGCCCAACTTTATCGCCGATGGACCGCGTCCATGAACAATCCCGCAGCGGTGGACTCCAACTCCTCCACGCCGTTGCCATGTGGGAGCCCACCTCGGACGCCAAGCGCAAGGAAAATTCCTGCGGCGCCTATAAAAGGAGCAAGACCTCCACCATAGAGGGGGTCGTCCAATTGCTTGGGGAACACTTGTAAACCCTAGCTCAGCCAAGTAGACTAGCCTTCGGCTGGAGGAGGACGAAGACCATTACTTCCCTCCCCAAGCACGAACCACCTCAAGTGGTTCTTGTTCTAGCTTAGTTGTACTGTAATCCTCCACAGCGCAATACAGACAAGCAGGAGTAGCGGTTTTACCTCCTCCTGAGGGTCGTGAACCTGGGTACGGGCTTGTGTCCATCTCTGTCGTGGGTGTTCCTCTCCAGGCCCGGCGAGCACCGTCGTCGTGCCTCTCGAGGATCTTGACCTCCGTGTTCAATCCCCTTCACGAACTTCTCTTCAGGGAGTGACCACCCCTATTTCGTGGGAGTCACAACCCGACACAATTTTTGATCATGTTATTACCATCTTCGAAGTATGTTGGATCCTAGCGGCATAGTGAGATGAAGCCGCCTGCAGACTAACCTTACATGTCCACGTACATGAGACCTGTCCCACAACTAAAGTGGCTGACCGGGTGTCTGTCTCTCTCACTATAGTGAATATCCAACTTACAAAGAGTTGTTAATAATTGTTAATTACCTTGAAGAATAGACTTAGTATTTCCTCTAAGTAGTTATGCACATCATGACTAAGTCATTTGAGTGCTTATTCAAGATGAAATATAACAAAGTTTTTTTGTCCAACTTATGACCTTAGCCCTTAGTCATCTTTGACCAACATATTTTCCTTGCATTAATTTAAAGGATTTTCATGGCATGACATGCATCTCTAGTCCTTAGAAATATTTTGCACATCATGCATGACATATTTTCCTATGCATTGGTAGTGTTGATTGTTATTTGTCTATATTGTTTAGACTGAACGGAGAGCTCCGAGTTACGTTGAAAAGAGTTTGTGAGCAAAGACATCATCCAAAGGCAAGTGGCACATTTATAAACCTCCTACTATTTTCTATATGCATTACTTAGTGTATATTTATATAAGCATGTGTAGGATAGTATTGCTATGCTAAACCTGTGTAGAAATTCCTTACTCCTGTGTCTAGGTTCCTATGCAATACTTAGTAGAATTATTTGATGATATGCAAATGTTGTTTTGTGAAAATCTAAATTCTACTAAGTTAATAAAGAACCTCCTCGGTGGATTTGGTTGTATATAGAGTCGAGTTGAGTGGCTACTCAGGCCCATGTCTATGGTTCCTGGAATACGTGCACTTGTCGATGGCCACCCAGGGAACAGAGGAATCTGAAGAACTCCGAGTGACGATTGCTTCCAGTGCAGCCATTGCCATATGGGCTCTAGCTTGATCAACTAAGTTGCGTGGACTCGCCACGGCTTGACAAGCAGGTGTAGAGGGTATTAGGTGGAACGGGTCAAGCCAGAGTGGGAGGGAAAATGTTTCTGAAAGATATCGTCTCATTCTTCTCCTTTTCCTTATCACTATAAGTTTGTAAAGGATAGTTTGGGTTGAATGGGTACAATGGTGAACGTGCACAACCTCTGCGGAGTGTAAAACTAAGTACTTAGCCGTGTCCCCGGTACGGAAAATTTGAGCAGCTGATCACGTACGTCAACGGAGGATTCCACCATTCCAACTTCAAAAATATTAAACTTGATGGGTGAACAAGGGTAGAATGAGACAGTGGTTTTCATGCCACGAATGTCTCGAATAGAAGAAAAGTGTTTTCGAAAGAGTTAGGAAAAATTGGCTTTATGCAAAATAGCCTTGAACTCCACCAACCAAATAAGCATATAGGTTATTTGAGTTATTCCTCGAAGTGTACACCATAGTGTCACTTGCAAGACTCCATTTTTAATGGAATCTGACCCACGTTGTTGCAATATTTTTCTTATTGCAGATTGTTCAGCTGACGAGTGAGGTTTCGTTTAAAGGTTTCGAGTCTGCAACCAACATGTTTTCGCCTGTGGCAACATGAAGATGCTGGAGACTCATTGCTATTGTATTTCCACTGTTTACTCTTTCAAAGCTAGCTTTATGCTATGCAACTTGTATTGAATATTTTGTAAGTCTGGATCATCGATGTAGTAAAATAGATACTTTGTTGTGATATTACATCGTAAACTATGTGTGCAAACGAATCGATCCAGGGATTTGCACTATACACAGGTACCTTGCCATATTTTAAGTGCAGGTACGCTTCAGATGGTATCAGAGCACTGTGTTGCATGTAGGTTCGAAACCCTAAGTTTGGATAGAAATAGCATTGCGCCATAGGATTTGAAAATCGATTTCATTCTGTTTGCTGAAAATAAGAACTTTTCAAACATCATTCTTGTAACTATCGTAACTATTTCCTTTCTAAGTATCTTCTCTTCTTTTTTTTAGATGACCGCCCTTATTGAATCACTCAAGAAAGGACCGGCGATGACCATGACCTTGGAATGTGAGACAGAGTTTCCAAGAGCACTTAAGGATAACATTAAGAGCTTGGGTTTTGAAGGAGAAGCAGTCTACAAAGGTTTTCCTTTCATGGATGAAGGCCAAGAGTACTGGTGGGTGCATGTGCATCTATATAGGAGCAAAGAAGATGACCACAAGACTGAGGGTGACTGCATGTTCACCAACCCAATACTTCACACATCATTCTTTGATTCAGCAAGAGATGCAGCATGGAGGGCCTTTCGAGTACCTTGCAGAAATACTTCGTTTTAGACTTCACAACACCCAGAAGTATCTTGAAGAACTCAAGGAAGTAGAAGAGGAACTCGAGGCACCCAAGAAAAAGATAGATTAGACCACCTACCCATTAGAATAACGAGATCCGATGACGTATTGACCTATCAAATTGTGGTATGGCAGTACTACCACTTTTATATTTCCATGACGTTGGTATATTTCGTTCGATAAACTATTAGTTTGATTTCTCAAAAGAAGTTTGAAAATTTTCACGTATGTGTTTGCCTGTGTTTGAACAGTGTTGATTATTTTGTTAGAGATTGGTTGCCTTGTTCTGAATTATTGAATTAGAATTCCTCCATAGTACCTATAATTCAACTCATTTATTTTCTCAACCAAACAGATGTCTCACCCCAATACCAACACCAATGGTATGCACACAACAATGCGACTACTATTAGAGAACCAAAGTCAGTTGTGGAATTTGATCAATGACCACCTGTGTAACATCCCAATATTCTGGAATGTTTAAAAATCACTAAAATTTGAAACTTTGATTTTGATTAAGATTACTCAATAAAAGCATAAAAAACCATCTATAAAAGACTTCAAGCATACTGAAAAAGTTTAATATCTTTAATATCTCAAATAATCATTATTTTCAAAAGTTATTTCAAGTTAAACATTATAATATTCATTGTATTTGTTAAAACCTCAATATATAAAGTGACAAACAATTTACAAACTTTCAAACCATTTTCATAATAAAATAGTTTCCTGATAAGTAATTGATTTCAACCACTTAGCCATATCTATTCATAAATTCAAAACTATTTAAAATTGGTATACTTGCAAATTGGTTTCATTCTTTTACCTAAGTTCAAAATATAGTTTGGAAAATTTCAAGTCTATAATTTATATCTTTAAAGCTTCATAGATTTTTTTATTAATTGATTATCCAAATAATTATTTCATTGACTTAAATTATTTTCATTTATTTTCAAAACATAAAATAGTTTCCATGAATATATTTAACATAAGAAATGAAATAAAGATATATTGTTTTCCTAATGTACTATAGGAAGTTTTCAAATGAATCATTATAATATAAAACTTAATGGTGCACAAATTGTTTTGAATTAAAAATGAATACACCATATTTCCATGTTTATTTCAAATAGTTATAATATGTTATTTAATATTCTACTAAAGCTAAAAATTATTTAAAATTGGAATATGAGTTTAAATAACTTAAATTCAAAACTTATATAGTATTATAATTTTATAAATTTATTTAGCCAAAAATAACCCTATTTTCAAATTCAACGTAAAAGTGTCAAATTCGTATTTAATCATTATTTCTAAATTATTATTTTTGAAAATTGTTCAATACATGCCCACAAATGTTTTAAAACAAAGATATTAATTTTAGAAATTTTTAGAAACTTATTTGAATTGATTAGGAGTTTTAAATCAAAAGTTATAAAGGAAATATATAAATCAGAAAGGAAAACGTGAAAACCTTACAGGCGGGACCTACCTGTCAGGGTGCCTTCTTCAACCTCTCGCCGGAAATTCCTCCGAGATCAACTCCGATCCGCTTCCAAATTTCGGGGCGAAATCAACGCGATTTGTTCCCTCCTCTACCACCATATAATCCCGCGAACCCCCTCTCTCGATTCCCCCAAGAACCCTAGCTCGAGCGCCCCCAGGCTGCCCACAAACGACGCCGCCGTTCGTCCATTGCCGCCGGCGAGTTCTACAAACTCCGGTCGCCCTCATCTACCTCGTTCCATCTCACCTGTTCCTTTCTCTCTATATTCTTCGTGCGCATCTTTTTGACAAGGTTCGGCATTTTGTTCGGCAGTGAATCAAGCCGTGCGTCCACGACCGAAGATCACCGCCACCTTCCCCAACTCCGGTGAGGAATAAGACGAGCACCGGAGCACCCCGCCACCAACAACCGCCTCCATCCTCTTCGTCGAGACGCGTCGCATCTGGAGGTGATCTTCTTCGAGCCTAGGAACCACCAGAGCTTCGCCCCCGTCGACCACCGGAGTGCAGCGCCGCCGTCCCCTCCATCTCCGGCCACCCCGCGCCGCCCGGTGAGCGCCACTCCTCCTGCGCCGTCTGATCCACATCTTGCGGTCCAGATTAGATTCATTAAGCGAACTGGTCTCTTTAGATCTCACCCGTCAGATCTGGATCCAACGGACCAGATCCAGTCACTTAACCATGTCAGCGCCACGTCGATGCCTAGTCAGCATCCAGTCAGCGCCAGCATGGAAATTGATTTTCTTAATTAGATTAAATTGGCAGCTTTGCAGAAAAGTCCATGTAAATTCAAACCTTCATAACTTTTTAACCACATATCCAAATTTGACAAATTTTATATATTTGGAAAGCCCTTGACAAGAAGAATATTTTAGATCTGTTAGAATTCAAATTTAACTTAGTTTAAATTATTCAAATTTCAAATGGATGATTTGAGTATATTTGTCATAACTTTAAATCTATAAATCCAAAAATTGCAAATAAAATTGTTTTAGAAACTTTGTAATATTTGTAACTTGACGCCTCTGTTATAAAATAATTTTTAGTATTATTTTGATGATTTAATACTTATATGTCTAAATTAAATAGTTTGAATAATTTTGACATAACTCTTGATAGAAAAATCATTTTTGATTAAACCCAATTGCTATATATTTAGTTAAATCATCTTTGTCTATTAACACCATTTATAAAATTTTGTTATAAACGTTTAATTATAGAAAACTTTAATCTTATATTTATTCCTTTTATTACATTTTGCAAAAATAGAAATTAATTAAATGGCATTTATAGCCTCATGCATACCTTATAAATATCACAAAAATTAGTATGATGTTTCTTATGATTAAAGAGTGCATTGCATGCATAATATATTTTCTCATAAAGATATACTTCTCATAGGAAAATCTCTTCATTAATTTCTCTAAGTTAGGATTATTTTCAACTTAGTATTTGGTAAAGTGCTGTGCACTAGAACACTTACAATTTACAACATGGAGCTAGAAGGCCAATGAAGGACTTAGAAGAAAACAGACTCTGGAAGCATCTCCAAGAAGTAG
Organism: Poa annua; assembly: GCA_026929855.1. Taxonomy (NCBI): domain Eukaryota; kingdom Viridiplantae; phylum Streptophyta; class Magnoliopsida; order Poales; family Poaceae; genus Poa; species Poa annua. Next base: position 109,358,652 of record CM049426.1, read on the forward strand.
AAGCACTTAGAAGAAAAATCAAGAGGAAGACCAACCCCCTTTATTCTCTAAGTCTTTCTCTCTTTCTTTTCTTCTTCCCTGAGACTTCATGATGACTAAGTTAAATCCAAGACCAGCTTTGATGATACAAGACTCATCAAGTCTGAAGAATTATCAAGTTTACCAAAAATTCAAGAAAAGACCTTCAAGAGAGGATAAAGCGAAAGGAAACAGGAGTCAAACCACCAAGTGCCAGCAACAATTACCCGGACGGTGGAGCGCTAGTGTCGACCCACGCTAGGCCTGGCGAGCGCCAGGAGGGCGTGGTCCGGGCGCCTGACCCCTCCGGAAGCGCCACCGCTTTCCTCTTGGAGGGGACGTCAGACGGCCTCGCCCTAGAGCGGTCCACGACAGCCTTGGTGCGTGGCTCGCGCCTCCCCGGAGTGGCCTCCGCGTCAGAGGCCTCCCTCTCCTCAACCACCTCCTCCACGGGGCGCGAGGGCGCCACCACGAAGGCGTCATCATCGCCCGACGAGATGTCGCAAATCTCGTCAGTAAATGGCTCTGCCCTCGAAGAGGACACCTCCTCTGCCGCGGACTCCTCCTCGCCTAGCCCAGCTCCCGAGCCCGAGAGAGAATCCGCTTCCTCCGCTCCCTGCGCCGCCGTCACAGGCACCTCCATCCCCGACTGGTCTTCCGGGGTGAATGGAGGCATCCCCTCCAAAATGACCATGCGCTCAGTCATGTTGTATTGATGGAGAGACCGGTGCGTGACGGGGAGCTTATTCGCGGCAGGCATGATCGGGTTGATGAAGAGCGCGGACAGGACTGTCGACGACGCCCTTGTCGTTGTCCTCATGGTGGAGCCGCATCTTGTCGTTCGGCCCAGAGTACATCCACCTGGGCACCGAGTGTGCCTGGAGGGGAGCGATGCGGCGCGTGACGAATTCGTCCACAATGATCTGCCCCATGAGGCCCTCCTCACGGAGGAAAATCAGGCGTCCCATCAGGCTCGCGTTCTTCGCACCGTCGAAGGGCACCTTGCCCCAGTGGGAGTTCTTCAGAGGCGGCTCATCGGGGACCTCGAGGAAGGCGCAAGGATGCTCCACCCGACAAAGAATAACTTCTGGCGGAAGTCGTCCACATTCTTCGTCACCGAGGTGACGGCCTTGCCGTCGCTCCACGACATGGGGATGTAGACGCTCCCCATGCCGTCCACGATGCAGAACGAGACGCACCCCGAGCGCTCGTTCTTCGCCGTGTTCCGGAGTGCGTAGAAGCACCGGGAGAGTCCCACCGTGGGCTCCAAGCCCAGGTACGCCTCGCAGAGGTTCGCGAAGACGGCGAGGATGAGGACGGAGTTGGGGTGGAGGTGCAGCAGCTAGACCTGGTAGAACGCCAACACTGCCTCCAGGAACGGCGAGAATGGCGGCACCAACCTGACGGCAAGGCACTGCCGGAATATCAGGATATACCCTCGCGGGCGTTTCCCGTGCGCCGTGGGCTTGAGCGCGGTGGCGCCATGCTCGTTCGTCCGGTCCGCTACCAAGAAGCGGACCTTGGCGAGTTCTTTGTCGTTGACGCACACGCCAAGTAGTGTCGCGCCATGCACGACCTCAGCGGCCTCCGCCTGGGAAGAGGACCCCACAACGGCCTTGCCCTTGTTCTTGGCGGGACTCGTCGCCGGAGTTCAGGGTGTCGCTGGAGGCGGAAGGAGCAGAGGGCGCTGGAGAGAAAAGGCGAAGAGCTCGAGGAAAAAGGAGGCTCTTGCGAGAAGGATGGAAAGTAGTAACGGCTCCCTGCTCCGACGCTCGGGTTTTATACCCCTTCAAGGAGCAGTTACCGGGGCGTGGTGGGACCCCCCACGACGCACGCCCCAGATCGTGCGCGACCGTTACTCGTCTGAGTGTCGTGTGGCTCGGGCCGGCCGGGCACTTTGGGCCCACGACGCTCCGCCTGCGCCCATGGGCTCAATCGCGCCCATCGTGAGCCCGGGGGCTACTATCGGCCCAGTAGAGACTGGGGTATGAAGAGCCCACTCTCCCCAGGCCTCGCTCGCGGGCTGATCAGTCTAAACGACTAAGGACCAAGCCATCACTTGGAGAGACCCTCGAGAGGGAAATCCTCTTGAGGTCCTGAAAAGGACCTGCGCTTCAAGAAACCCTCCCGAGGCGATATGCGCCTGTCGGGAAGTCAACAGAAATCCCTCCACAGGCCCCCCTCGGGCCTGCGGGGAAGCTTCGTGGCCAAGGAAGTACGGCAGGGCGCACATGGCCTCTGCCGTAACCGCAGAGTGACGCATGCGCTCCCTTTGCTGTTTTGGTGATAAAGGAGTCAATAAAGTTGCGCCGCCTGCTCCAGGACAGCCAGGACCTTCCTCTCTTGTGATAAAGCAGCTGGACGGCGCAACCCTCCAAGAAGATCATCATCGTGGGCTCCACCTCAAAGACTGCAACCCCTGCGAGCCGTTCTGCACGGTCTGCAGCCTGTCGGCCACCGCGCCCAACTTTATCGCCGATGGACCGCGTCCATGAACGATCCCGCAGCGGTGGACTCCAACTCCTCCACGCCGTTGCCATGTGGGAGCCCACCTCGGACGCCAAGCGCAAGGAAAATTCCTGCGGCGCCTATAAAAGGAGCAAGACCTCCACCATAGAGGGGGTCGTCCAATTGCTTGGGGAACACTTGTAAACCCTAGCTCAGCCAAGTAGACTAGCCTTCGGCTGGAGGAGGACGAAGACCATTACTTCCCTCCCCAAGCACGAACCACCTCAAGTGGTTCTTGGTCTAGCTTAGTTGTACTGTAATCCTCCACAGCGCAATACAGACAAGCAGGAGTAGCGGTTTTACCTCCTCCTGAGGGTTGTGAACCTGGGTACGGGCTTGTGTCCATCTCTGTCGTGGGTGTTCCTCTCCAGGCCCGGCGAGCACCGTCGTCGTGCCTCTCGAGGATCTTGACCTCCGTGTTCAATCCCCTTCACGAACTTCTCTTCAGGGAGTGACCACCCCTATTTCGTGGGAGTCACAACCCGACACAATTTTTGATCATGTTATTACCATCTTCGAAGTATGTTGGATCCTAGCGGCATAGTGAGATGAAGCCGCCTGCAGACTAACCTTACATGTCCACGTACATGAGACCTGTCCCACAACTAAAGTGGCTGACCGGGTGTCTGTCTCTCTCACTATAGTGAATATCCAACTTACAAAGAATTGTTAATAATTGTTAATTACCTTGAAGAATAGATTTAGTATTTCCTCTAAGTAGTTATTCACATCATGACTAAGTCATTTGAGTGCTTATTCAAGATGAAATATAACAAAGTTATTTTGTCCAACTTATGACCTTAGCCCTTAGTCATCTTTGACCAACATATTTTCCTTGCATTAATTTAAAGGATTTTCATGGCATGACATGCATCTCTAGTCCTTAGAAATATTTTGCACATCATGCATGACATATTTTCCTATGCATTGGTAGTGTTGATTGTTATTTGTCTATATTGTTTAGACTGAACGGAGAGCTCCGAGTTACGTTGAAAAGAGTTTGTGAGCAAAGACATCATCCAAAGGCAAGTGGCACATTTATAAACCTCCTACTATTTTCTATATGCATTACTTAGTGTATATTTATATAAGCATGTGTAGGATAGTATTGCTATGCTAAACCTGTGTAGAAATTCCTTACTCCTGTGTCTAGGTTCCTATGCAATACTTAGTAGAATTATTTGATGCTATGAAAATGTTGTTTTGTGAAAATCTAAATTCTACTAAGTTAATAAAGAACCTCCTGGGTGGATTTGGTTGTATATAGAGTCGAGTTGAGTGGCTACTCAGGCCCATGTCTATGGTTCCTGGAATACGTGCACTTGTCGATGGCCACCCAGGGAACAGAGGAATCTGAAGAACTTCGAGTGACGATTGCTTCTAGTGCAGCCATTGCCATAAGGGATCTAGCTTGATCAACTAAGTTGCATGGACTCGCCACGGCTTGACAAGCAGATGTAGAGGGTATTAGGTGGAACGGGTCAAGCCAGAGTGGGAGGGAAAATGCTTCTGAAAGATATCGTCTCATTCTTCTCCTTTTCCTTATCACTATAAGTGTGTAAAGGATAGTTTGGTTTGAATGGGTACAATGGTGAACGTGCACAACCTCTGCGGAGTGTAAAACTAAGTACTTAGCCGTGTCCCCGGTACGGAAAATTTGAGCAGCTGATCACGTACGTCAACGGAGGATTCCACCATTCCAACTTCAAAAGTATTAAACTTGATGGGTGAACAAGGGTAGAATGAGACAGTGGTTTTCATGCCACGAATGTCTCGAATAGAAGAAAAGTGTTTTCGAAAGAGTTAGGAAAAATTGCCTTTATGCAAAATAGCCTTGAACTCCACCAGCCAAATAAGCATATAGGTTATTAGAGTTATTCCTCGAAGTGTACACCATAGTGTCACTTGCAAGACTCCATTTTTAATGGAATCTGACCCACGTTGTTGCAATATTTTTCTTATTGCAGATTGTTCAGCTGACGAGTGAGGTTTCGTTTAAAGGTTTCGAGTCTGCAACCAACATGTTTTCTCCTGTGGCAACATGAAGATGATGGAGACTCATTGCTATTGTATTTCCACTGTTTACTCTTTCAAAGCTAGCTTTATGCTATGCAACTTGTATTGAATATTTTGTAAGTCTGGATCATCGATGTAGTAAAATAGATACTTTGTTGTGATATTACATCGTAAACTATGTGTGCAAACGAATCGATCCAGGGATTTGCACTATACACAGGTACCTTGCCATATTTTAAGTGCAGGTACGCTTCAGATGGTATCGGAGCACTGTGTTGCATGTAGGTTCGAAACCCTAAGTTTGGATAGAAATAGCATTTCGCCATAGGATTTGAAAATCGATTTCATTCTGTTTGCTGAAAATAAGAACTTTTCAAACATCATTCTTGTAACTATCGTAACTATTTCCTTTCTAAGTATCTTCTCTTCTTTTTTTTAGATGACCGCCCTTATTGAATCACTCAAGAAAGGACCGGCGATGACCATGACCTTGGAATGTGAGACAGAGTTTCCAAGAGCACTTAAGGATAACATTAAGAGCTTGGGTTTTGAAGGAGAAGCAGTCTACAAAGGTTTTCCTTTCATGGATGAAGGCCAAGAGTACTGGTGGGTGCATGTCCATCTATATAGGAGCAAAGAAGATGACCACAAGACTGAGGGTGACTGCATGTTCACCAACCCAATACTTCACACATCATTCTTTGATTCAGCAAGAGATGCAGCATGGAGAGCCTTTCGAGTACCTTGCAGAAATACTTCGTTTTAGACTTCACAACACCCAGAAGTATCTTGAAGAACTCAAGGAAGTAGAAGAGGAACTCGAGGCACCCAAGAAAAAGATAGATTAGACCACCTACCCATTAGAATAACGAGATCCGATGACGTATTGACCTATCAAATTGTGGTATGGCAGTACTACCACTTTTATATTTCCATGACGTTGGTATATTTCGTTCGATAAACTATTAGTTTGATTTCTCAAAAGAAGTTTGAAAATTTTCACGTATGTGTTTGCCTGTGTTTGAACAGTGTTGATTATTTTGTTAGAGATTGGTTGTCTTGTTCTGAATTATTGAATTAGAATTCCTCCATAGTACCTATAATTCAACTCATTTATTTTCTCAACCAAACAGATGTCTCACCCCAATACCAACACCAATGGTATGCACACAACAATGCGACTACTGTTAGAGAACCAAAGTCAGTTGTGGAATTTGATCAGTGACCACCTGTGTAACATCCCAATATTCTGGAATGTTTAAAAATCACTAAAATATGAAACTTTGATTTTGATTAAGATTAAACAATAAAAGCATAAAAAACCATCTATGAAAGACTTCAAGCATACTGAAAAAGTTTAATATCTTTAATATCTCAAATAATCATTATTTTCAAAAGTTGTTTCAAGTTAAACATTATAATATTCATTGTATTTGTTAAAACCTCAATATATAAAGTGACAAATAATTTACAAACTTTCAAACCATTTTCATAATAAAATAGTTTCCTGATAAGTAATTGATTTCAACCACTTAGCCATATCTATTCATAAATTCATAAATTCAAAACTATTTAAAATTGGTATACTTGCAAATTGGTTTCATTCTTTTACCTAAGTTCAAAATATAGTTTGGAAAATTTCAAGTCTATAATTTATATCTTCAAAGCTTCATAGATTTTTTTATTAAATGATTATCCGAATAAGCATTTCATTGACTTAAATTATTTTCATTTATTTTCAAGACATAAAATAATTTCCATGAATATATATAACATAAGAAGTGAAATAAAGATATATTGTTTCCTATTGAACTATAGGAAGTTTTCAAATGAATCATTATAATATAAAACTTAATGGTGCACAAATTTTTTTGAATTAAAAATGAATACACCATATTTCCATGTTTATTTCAAATAGTTATAATATGTTATTTAATATTCTACTAAAGCGAAAAATGATTTAAAATTGGAATATGAGTTTAAATAACTTAAATTCAAAACTTATATAGTATTATAATTTTATAAATTTATTTAGCCAAAAATAACCCTATTTTCAAATTCAACGTAAAAGTGTCAAATTCGTATTTAATCATTATTTCTAAATTATTATTTTTGAAAATTGTTCAAAACATGCCCACAAATGTTTTAAAACAAAGATATTAATTTTAGAAATTTTTAGAAACTTATTTGAATTGATTAGGAGTTTTAAATCAAAAGTTATAAAGGAAATATATAAATCAGAAAAGAAAACGTGAAAACCTTACAGGCGGGACCCACCTGTCAGGGTGCCTTCTTCAACCTCTTGCCGGAAATTCCTCCGAGATCAACTCCGATCCGCTTCCAAATTTCGGGGCGAAATCAACGTGATTTGTTCCCTCCTCTACCACCATATAATCCCACGAACCCCCTCTCTCGATTCCCCCAAGAACCCTAGCTCGAGCGCCCCCAGGCTGCCCACGAACGACGCCGCCGTTCGTCCATTGCCGCCGGCGAGTTCTACAAACTCCGGTCGCCCTCATCTATCTCGTTCCGTCTCACCTGTTCCTTTCTCTCTATATTCTTCGTGCGCATCTTTTTGACAAGGTTCGGCATTTTGTTCGGCAGTGAATCAAGCCGTGCGTCCACGACCAAAGATCACCGCCACCTTCCCCAACTCCGGTGAGGAATAAGACGAGCACCGGAGCACCCCGCCACCAACAATCGCCTCCATCCTCTTCGTCGAGACGCGTCGCATCTGGAGGTGATCTTCTTGGAGCCTAGGAACCACCAGAGCTTCGCCCCCGTCGACCACCAGAGTGCAGCGCCGCCGTCCCCTCCATCTCCGGCCACCCCGCGCCGCCCGGTGAGCGCCACTCCTCCTGCGCCGTCTGATCCACATCTTGCGGTCCAGATTAGATTCATTAAGCGAACTGGTCTCTTTAGATCTCACCCGTCAGATCTGGATCCAACGGACCAGATCCAGTCACTTAACCATGTCAGCGCCACGTCGATGCCTAGTCAGCATCCAGTCAGCGCCAACATGGAAATTGATTTTCTTAATTAGATTAAATTGGCAGCTTTGCAGAAAAGTCCATGTAAATTTAAACCTTCATAACTTTTTAACCACATATCCAAATTTGACAAATTTTATATATTTGGAAAGCCCTTGACAAGAAGAATATTTTAGATCTGTTAGAATTCAAATTTAACTTAGTTTAAATTATTCAAATTTCAAATGGATGATTTGAGTATATTTGTCATAACTTTAAATCTATAAATCCAAAAACTGCAAATAAAATTGTTTTAGAAACTTTGGAATATTTGTAACTTGACGCCTCTGTTATAAAATAATTTTTAGTATTATTTTGATGATTTAATACTTATATGTCTAAATTAAATAGTTTGAATAATTTTGACATCACTCTTGATAGAAAAATCATTTTTGATTAAACCCAATTGCTATAAATTTAGTTAAATCCTCTTTGTCTATTAACACCATTTACAAAAAAAATTATAAACGTTTAATTATAGAAAACTTTAATCTTATATTTATTTCTTCTATTACATTTTGCAAAAATAGAAATTAATTAAATGGCATTTATAGCCTCATGCATACCTTATAAATATCACAAAAATTAGTATGATGTTTCTTATGATTAAAAAGTGCATTGCATGCATAATATATTTTCTCATATAGATATACTTCTCATAGGAAAATCTCTTCATTATTTTCTCTAAGTTAGATTTATTTTCAACTTAGTATTTGGTAAAGTGCTGTGCACTAGAACACTTACAATTTACAACATGGAGCTAGAAGGCCAATGAAGGACTTAGAAGAAAACATACTCTGGAAGCATCTCCAAGAAGTAGAAGCACTTAGAAGAAAAATCAAGAGGAAGACCAACCCCCTTTATTCTCTATGTCTTTCTCTCTTTCTTTTCTTCTTCCCTGAGACTTCATGATGACTAAGTTAAATCCAAGACCAACTTTGATGATACAAGACTCATCAAGTCTGAAGAATTATCAAGTTTACCAAAAATTCAATTAAGACATCACCAAGGAGAAAGTTACACTTTGTAAGTCTGGATCATCGATGTAATAAATTTGATACTTGTTGGTGATATTATATCGTAAACTGTGTGTGCAAACGAATCGATCCAGTGATTTGCACTATACACAGGTACCTTGCCATATTTTAAGTGCAGGTACGCTTCAGATGGTATCGGAGCACTGTGTTGCATCACCAAGGGAATAATTGCAGTTTTATGATATCACCATCTATATCCTTCTATTTTTGCATTTCAGAAAGTTAGAAAAAATTATTTAGATGGGCAGCAGCATCATCAAAACTAACACCAGAAAATTGCTCTGTCATAACAAGGTTTAACAAAGTAGGTTTCATTTCAAAGAATTCTGCCTTAGATGCAGGTGGAGCAATAGGTGTGCATATAAAATCATTATTGTTGGTGCTAGTAAAGTTACACAACTTAGTATTCTCAACAGTACTCATTTTAGCAAATTAAATAGCAAACCAAAATAAACAAAACAAGAAACTGAAATTTAAATAACAAACCGAAATACAATAAGTAATGCAAGTAGCTAATTTTGTTGTTTTTTTTTTATTAAGCAAACAAAACAATAATAAAAATAAACTAAGCAAGACAATAAGAAAATAAAAAGATTGGAATTGTGAAAACTCCTCTTGTGGAGGAATCTTCAAATCCCCGGCAACGACGCTAGAAAAATGCTTGATGCACACGGTGGTGTGTTGTTGGGAGACCCCAAGAGGAAGGTATGAAGTAGTGCAGCATCAAATTTCCCTCAGTTATGAAACCAAGGTTATCGAACCAGTAGGAGAGGAAGAATTCCCTCGAGGTATCAACGGCGCTAGAAAAGAGCTGTTGACGTGGGGTCTGCACACAAAAAATCAAGATACTTTGCCCCAACTTAACAGTGAGTTTGTCAATCTCACCGGCTTGCTGTAACAAAGGATTAAACGTATGTGTGGAAGAAAGAGTGATGTTTGCAGAAAGTAACATGTTTGCAGTTGTGGTTTTATCAGATTAATGAGAAGGACCGGGGTCGACAGTTCACTAGTGGTGTCTCTCCATAAATAATAATAACATTCATCCATGCTTGGTAAACAAATTACAGCTAGGAAATTGACAGAATAATGATGAGCAACCCAATGCATATACTAAGGATATGGTGTCTAGTGTGAGATTCATTCGAGCATAACAACAATATACATAGACCGCTCCAACCGCATCTATGACTAATAATCCACCTTCCGGTTAGCGTCTGCACCCCTTTCAGTATTAAGTTGCATGCAACAAAATATCGCCTTAAGCACTGTGTGTAAAGTAAGTAAGTAACATCATCCTTACACAAAGTACTACTGTTTTATCCCTAGTAGCAACAGTACATCTACAACCTTAGAGCTTTCTGTCATTGCCCCAGATTTAATAGAGACATGAACCCACTATCGAGCATAAATACCCCATCTTGGAGTTACGAGCATCTACTTGGCCAAAGCACACACAAGTAACAAAGAGCATGCAAGATCATTAAATAGAACACACATGATATATTATGAAGCAATAACTTTGGTACTCAATATTCATCGGATCCCAGCAAACACAACATGAAGCATTACATAAATATGATCTTGATCATGATAGGCAGCTCACAAGATCTAAACATGATAGCACTAGAGGAGAAGACAACCATCTAGCTACTTCTATGGTCCCGTAGTCCAAGGTAGACTATTCACGCATCAGTCCGGAGAGGGTCATGGCGACGTAGAGGCCTCCGGGGACGATTCCCACTCCCGGCAGGGTGCCGGGGAGCAGTTCTGATCTCCCTCGAATTGATGTTGACGACGTCGGCCGCTCGGGACCCGTGGAGGAAAAAGTGATTAACTGTGCTCTGTTTTTGGGTCAATGGGGTATTTGTAGGCGAAAGACATAGGTCGGTGGGCGCCCGAGGGCACCACGTCGCCTCCCGACGCGGCAGGAGGTGGGGCCGCACCACCAAGTGATGTGGCCATCTCGCGGCCCCTCTTCGTCTCGTCTTCGGTTCTTCGCGACGCAAAATAATTCCTGGTAGATTTATTTCCAATTTGGCGGATATTTCTTTAAGTACTTTTCAGAAACAAAAAATAGCGGAAAACAGGGAACTCGCACTGTGGCATCTTGTTAATAGGTTAGTCCCAGAAAATGCATAACACTATATAAAATGCATATAAAATATGTAATAACATGATATAACATAGCATGGAACATAAGAAATTATGGATACGTTGGAGACGTATCAACATCCCAAGCTTAGTTCTACTCGTCCCGGGTAGGCAAGAACGATAAAAGAAGAATAATTTCTGAAGTGACATGCTTAAACACAATCTTGATCATATAATAATGTAAGGCATGTAAACTGAGATCAAAGGAATAAGCCTTGTAGTTTATATTGATATCAAAAGAGTAATGAATAAACAAGTAGGTGAAGCAAGCAAAGCTTTCAATGATATAGTACTAGATAGCAATCAACCGTGCAAAGTAGATATTAAAGATGATTTAAGCTTCAGGCACAACAATATAATCATCTAATGCTTCCAACAAACATGACAACTTAATGAAAGGATCAAGTCAAGTAATAGCAATGTGCACGTAGAAGATCAATATATTATTTGTTCAAAAGAAACAAGCAAGCGTTCAACGTTGGTTCCTGGCACCAGGATGTTATGGCTAAGAGAATGTTAATGGAGGTTTGGAAGGCCAACGGAACAAACGCTCACAAATCAGTAGATGATCATTAGACAAGAGAAATTCATACAACCGAAGCTATGCAAGGAGTAGGGATTGCCATACAACGGATACACATGGAGCTATAAGTATATGAAAGCTCTCCAATGGATCTAGTGGGGGTGTATCCAACTTGCTTCCTTACGAAGACCTAGAGCACTTTTGAGGAGGCTCATCATTGGAATATACAAGCCAAGTTCTATAGTGTAAAGTTCACCACATAGTTATGCAACTAAGACATGAAAACTCTCTCATATGGAGTAAAGGTGCTAAACATGAGCACAAATGATGATCACCATTCACAGCCATAGACATAATAATATCAATTTTTCCACTCAAGGAGGAGGTTTATTCAACATAATTTACCTTCTTACCTTGAGGTGTCCTTTCCGTATGCCATTCAGAATAATTCACCATAATATCATCTAGAAGTTTTTTTGCAGCCCCCAAACTGATGGACATAAAGGTACCTACAGCGGCCGAATCCAATAAGTTTCTTGAAGAATAATTCAGTCCTGCATAGAAGGTTTGGATGATCATCCAAGCAGTCAGTCCATGGGTTAGGCAATTCTTTATCAAAGCTTTCATTCTTTCCCAAGCTTGAGCAACATGTTCATTATCAAGTTGTTTAAAATTCATGATGCTACTTCTTAGAGAAATAATCTTAGCAGAAGGATAGTATTTTCCAATAAAAGCATCTTTGCATTTAATCCATGAATCAATAATATTCATAGGCAATTAAAGCAACCATTATTTAGCTCTTCCTCTCAAAGAGAAAGGGAATAATTGCAGTTTTATGATATCACCATCTATATCCTTCTATTTTTGCATTTCAGAAAGTTAGAAAAAATTATTTAGATGGGCAGCAGCATCATCAAAACTAACACCAGAAAATTGCTCTGTCATAACAAGGTTTAACAAAGTAGGTTTAATTTCAAAGAATTCTGCCTTAGATGCAGGTGGAGCAATAGGTGTGCATATAAAATCATTATTGTTGGTGCTAGTAAAGTTACACAACTTAGTATTCTCAACAGTACTCATTTTAGCAAATTAAATAGCAAACCAAAATAAACAAAACAAGAAACTGAAATTTAAATAACAAACCGAAATACAATAAGTAATGCAAGTAGCTAATTTTGTTGTGTTTTTTTTTATTAAGCAAACAAAACAATAATAAAAATAAACTAAGCAAGACAATAAGAAAATAAAAAGATTGGAATTGTGAAAACTCCTCTTGTGGAGGAATCTTCAAATCCCCGGCAACGACGCTAGAAAAATGCTTGATGCACACGGTGGTGTGTTGTTGGGAAACCCCAAGAGGAAGGCATGAAGCAGTGCAGCAACAAATTTCACTCCGTTATGAAACCAAGGTTATCGAACTAGTAGGAAATGAGAATTCCCTCGAGTTATCAATGGCGCCAGAAAGTGCTTGGCGTGAAGTTGACGTGGAGCCTGCACACAACACAATCAAGAAACTTTGCCCTAACTTAATGGTGAGGTTGTCAATCTCATCGCTTTGTTGTAACAAAGGATTAAACGTATGTGTGGAATAATTATGTTTGTTTGTAGAGAATGAAAGTAACATGTTTGCAGTAGGTTGTTTATCAGACTAAGGAAAAGGACTGGGGTCCACAGTTCACTAGTGGTGTCTCTCAATAAATAATAATAACATTCATGCGGGTAAAGAAATTATAACTGGGCAATTGATAGAATAATGAAGTGCATAACAATGCATATACGAATGTCATGATGTCTAGTGTGAGATTCATTTGGGCATTACAACAATATACATAGACCGTTCCAACCGCATCTATGACTAATAATCCACCTTCCGGTTAGCGTCCGCACCCCTTTCAGTACTAATTTGCAAGAAACAAATTATTGCCTTAAGCATTGGGTGTAAAGTAAGTAAGTAACATTATCCTTAAACAAAGTACTACTTTTTTATCCCTAGTAGCAACTGTACATCTACAACGTTAGAGCTTTCTTTCACTACCCCAGATTAAATAGAGACATGAACCTACTATCGAGCATAAATACCCCCTCTTGGAGTCACAAGCATCTACTTGGCCAAAGCATCTACTAGCAACGGAGAGCATGCAAGATCCTAAATAGCACACACCTAATATATTATGAAGCAAATGACTTAGTACTCAACATTCATCGGATCCCAGCAAACACAACATGAATTATTACATAACGATGATCTCGATCATGATAGCCAGCTCACAAGATCTAAACATGATAGCAAAAGAGAAGAAGACAATCATCTAGCTACTGCTATGGACCCGAAGTTCAAGGGTGAATCACTTACGCATCAGTCCGGAGGCAGGCATGGTGATGTAGAGCCCTCCGGTGTCGATTCTCGCTCCCGGTAGGTTGCCGAGGAGAGCTTCTGATCTCCCCCGAAGTGGTGTTGACGAAGGCAGCGGCTCGGGTATCTGTGGAGGAAATATTTTCTTCGTACATATCTTAGGTTTCTGAGGGGTAAAAGTAGGCAAAAGGGTGAAGGAGGTGGAGTGCCGTGGGCCCCACACCACGTGTCCGCGCGACATGGTGCCCGCGCCTCGGCCTCCGTCTTCGTTTCTTTTTCGGAGTTCTGGAACGTTCCCAGGAAAATAGGGGCTTTGGAAAAGAAATCGTCCAATTTCGAGAATATTTCCTTAAGTACTTTTCTGAAACCAAAAACAACATAAAAAAGGGAACTGGCACTGTGGCATCTTGTTAATAGGTTAGTCTCAGAAATTTCATAAAACCATATAAAATACATATAAAACATGTCATAAGTGGTATAATATAAGCATGGAACATAAGAATTTATATATACGTTGGAGACATATCATTGGCGGGCACACCAGTGGGAGAGTGCCCACAGTGGCGACGGACTTGGGATGGTCAATAGCATCGAAGTTGATGGGGTACTCTGCCCATTTGAGAAGTCGGGAGGCCTCCGTCGACGGGAGGGCATCATTGATTGTACGGGTCAGCTGCTTGAAGTGGCGGTTAAAGATAGGTGCCTGAGCGCCTCCCAAGATAAAAGCCGCGTGCCTGGGCTCCTGATATCCGCCATTAGCCTCCGTAGGGAGGTTATGGTTGCCCTCGTCAGGCTGCGGCTGTACGGCGTTGGCCTGAGAAGGCTTCTGCTAGTTGCCCTTGTACTGTCCCTACCAACCTTGTTGCTGGTTGTTGGCCCACCCCCATTGTTCCACTTGTTGCTACTGTTGTATTTGCCCGCCTCGACCTCTGCTGCGGCCTCCAACAAAGCTCCCGCGCTTTTCCTGCTGCTTCTCGCGCATCTTCATGATCTTGTTACACTCTCCGGTACTGTGGGAGTGAAGCTGATGATATTCGCAGTAAGGGCTATCTTCATCATCAACCTTAGGCTCCTTCTTTGACTTCTGCTCCGGCTCCGCGACCAACATGGTGGGTGCCTTTCGCGTAGGGTCCTTCGTGCCCTTCCCCCTCAAGCAGGTAGGCTCCTCGTCAAGCATGCACTGCTGGGAGAGCCTGCCCTCCTTCGCTTTGGCGCACTTGTCGGCGAGATCGAACAACTTGACCATCGTCCCTAGGTCCTCGTGGATGCGGAGCTTCTCCCGCATGCGGGTGTTGGTCACTCCTTCCACAGCGGCCGCGATGATAGAGGCATCGGTGCAGTTGGTGACCTTGTTGTGGACGTGGTTGAAGCGTTGGATGTACTTTCGGATCGTTTCCCCGGTCTTCTGCTTCATCTTGCGGAGGTCGTTGAGGTTGAGAGGTCAGTGGTAAGTTCCTTTGAAGGTCGAGATAATCTGCTGACACAGGTCCTCCCAAGAGACCACCGACTTCTCGGGGAGATTTAGCAACCAGGTCCACGCTGCGTCCTTGTGGGCCAGCGGGAACCTGTTTGCCATGACCTTGTCATCACCTCCTGCGGCCTGTACCCCCATGGTGTAGAGCTGCCAAAACTCGACAGGGTTTTGGGTCCCGTTGTACCGAGGGAGGAAGCTCAGGCCTGAACTTGTTCGGCCAGTTGACGCGGCGAAGATTCCCGCAGGAAGTCACGCAGCCGCCGCTGTAAGTGGCGGGCCTCCCCGCTAGCCCAGAGTAGTTCTGGAGCCCTGTCACGGCGATGTTCCGGACCGTATGGTCCTGCCGCTCTTTGTCCCTTGCCCGGGAATCGTTAGGCACGCGAGGGATGATTTGATAGTTGGGCCTGTCATCGTTTCCCGGATGTGGGGACGACGCGCCGCGTGATGGCGCAAGAGCCCGGTCGCCCGCCCGTGGGGCGGGTACCGGGTGAACCCCCTCCCCGGCACGGGGAGGAGGCTGGTGCGGAGGGAGGGCGTTAGTTGCTTGCCCTCCAGAAGCCGCGGGGGCGGCCAGCGAGCGAGAGGGCGCGGAGGTGATCCCTTCAGCCCGGACCAGCTCCGTCACGAGGGTGAGCCAATACTCCTGCGCGTTCTTGGGCGGCCTGAAACGCAGAAGCTCCTGGGCCATGCGCAGTGCCGTGCGTGGCCCCGGCGGGATGCCCTATGCCGAAGCGGTGGTATGCGCGACAGACGGCCCTCTAGAAGGCTCCACATACGGTATGACGGACGGCTCGACAGAGGGCGCGACATGCGTCGTGTTCTGCGGCGCGGTTTGCGTGGTTGATGATTGTTCTCCGTCCTCCGGCGAGTTGTCGGGTGTTGTCGCGTTTCTGCGGCGGGCACGGATCTCGGTGGTGGCGCGGGCGGCGCGGCACAGAGCGCGTTCTCGCGCGTTTCCCCGGCAGGAGTGCGCTTACCGGCGGTGCTTCCTCCTATGGTCATGTGCTGCTGGTGAAGCTGAGGCGCGCTCAAAGGCCGCCTACCTGGCGCGCCAGATGTCGGAATATAGCCTCCGAAGAAGCTATGAAAGAGTATTGAACACTGGGTCTTAGAGTGTTGCCTTTGTCCTTACGAGGCTCGACAAAGGAGGAAGAAACACTACAGAGATTGACACTTTGTTTACGCAGGTTCAGGCCACCACGGAGGTGAACGCCCTACTCCTGCTTTGTTGTATTGTTTGGATGAACTCGAGGAGCTACAATGGTGAACGCCTAGGGTTTCTAGGGTTTGTGTTTACAATGTCCGAACCCTTAGCCGGGTCGGCGGCTGCCCCTTTTATAGGCGGCTATGTCTTAGTCTTCAAAACTCCATTGCGGGACGCTCCCGCAAGTTTCCAAAGGGGGCTCCGCCCCTCTGCCGCGGTTTTGGCAAAGGCAGTCGACCAAGTCAGATCAACGGCCCTATGCTCTGTGCTATCGTTGTCCTCTTCCTTCTGCATCTTCAGTTATATCTTCTTTACACAGAGCCGAGCGTCCTCGGTAAAGAAGAAAGCGGAGGCAAGCAAGAACATCGCGGCGGTCGGCGTTGCTTTGCACCGAATTGGTAAGTCTTGGTAGGACGGCCTTGGACGGCCACGCCGATCCCTCCTCTGTATCACCAAAAGGGTAAGTTGCGGACTCCACCACCCTGCTCTGAAGGCGAGGACTGTTAAGGGGCCTACCGTCCAGCTGTAGCACGTGACTCCGAGCGCGGCAAGCTTCCTGATGTTGCGCCTTGCCTCCTGAGACTCCTATTCTTTGGCCTGAGGAGCCTGTCCTCCTGATGCCTCCGTCTCCTAGTCCGCTCCGTGGACCGTACATGACCCTACGCCCTCCAACGGAAAGACGGGCCAGCATACCCCGTTATTCATGGGCCCGACACATGGGTTCTATGGGCAGCACGACGTTGAGGAGGCACGTGAGGGGGACTACACAGCGCATTACGCCAAATCGTCCTCGAGTTCGTATCATGGCGAAGGTTCCTCATCATGGGCGCCATGGGGCTGATCTCCACTTAGGCCGAAAGCCTAAGCTTGGGGTGAGGTATACCGATAGCACCCTCATCTACATATCATTATCGTTTGGTACTTTGTATATCCACGTTTCTCTTTCATTTTCTTTGTTTATGTTTTGCTTTAGTTTCCAAAACTCAAAAAGAAAAAAAATATTTTTGTTATTTCTCTTGCTAGTTCATTTAGTTCTCTATTATTAGTTTGCTTAGTTGTTTAGTTCAGTTCAATATGTAAAAACCCAAAAATATTTTGCTTTTCGCGTAGGGACAGATTTCGGATGCCACCGTTTAATTCGTAACGCTTCACAGAAAAATAGGAATGATCTGAAATTTCTTGGACATGATACTCAGATATGTATGGAACTTTCATTAGCTTTCCTTTTTCTGATCTAAGCATGTTAAGGTCCTCGAAAAAAATCATCTTCACAGACTGTTATGTTTTTTGTTTCTAAATCCGAAAACCCAATTTTTTTTTGTTTATTATTGGTTTTGTATAGTTTGTTTCGGAGTTCAACACCTTTCAGTTACTCCGTGGAGCTTGGTTATTATCTCATATCTTTCAAGCACACTAGTGGAAAAGCAATACTGATGATTATGTTGATTCGAGTTGGGTAAGAGGCTGGTAATGAATTCTATTTGTTTTCATTTGTGTACATATACTCATTCATGTGACCATGCTTTGATTGTTCGCATAAGGCATATGCCGATTGGTGGCTTCTTAGTAGTTCATGTTCTCTTATAATCAGCTCCAATTTATTAATGGTAGATTGCATGTTCTATGGACATTTGCTTGCATTGTTTTGCTCATAAAAGAATATGACATTGTGGAATCCTCCTCTGAATAATTCATTTGAATCGACTTGGCACATGCTCACACATGTATATGACTGAAAACAAAGTGTCAATTGAGCCTTAATGATTTATTTTGCCTCAGAGTTCCAGTATCATTTCTATGCCTCCATTAATTTTATTTTGTCGCAAGCATGATTATGACGGTCATTGCTCTCTTGAATTGTCGCTTCCCAGTCTATTGCTAGCCTCCACTTGTACTAAGCTGAAAATGCTTGTGCTTCCAAATCCATTAAAACCAAGTTACCATAAAGACTCCACCAGAAGTACCTATGTATGGCATTTCAAACCATTCAAGTAAATTTGCATGTGCTACCTTTAAAATCTTCAAAACACTTCTCATTTTGTGACACTGTTTTTAGCTCATGAGGAAGTAGTGGTTGGGCTTGTTATCTTCCATACTAATTAAGTAACCATCGACTTGCATGTTTCATCTACTCATCATGAATATTGCAATAGGGCAGGTTAGAGCACTATAATATCAAAAAGTTTGGGAAAGTAAAAATAGACACTCCATGGTATTTGATTGTTGGTGGGCAACCGAGGATTCGGTTAGCCATGGTTTGTGAAAGCAAAGGTTGGGAGGAGTGTCAAGCTATGAATATGAATAGAAATATGCATATTGATGACCCACAAGTATAGGTGGTGTATCATAGTACTTTCATAAATAAGAGTGTCTAACCCAACAAGGAGCATAAGGTGTTGACAAGTGGTTTTGATGAGGATTTCACTTTAAATATTAGCAGACAAGTTTTCAGAGACTTTGATATAACAGATAAATAAAGTACGAGTAAATAGGGCGCGGAAATTATAGTCGCAGCAAGGGGCCCAATCGTTTTGAGAGCAAAGGACAAAACTGTTTGTTTACTTATGACGACCAAACGTTCCTGAGGACACGCGGGGATTCTGTCAAGTGCTTTCGCTTCATATAGATGATTAATCTTTAGTGTTTAGATAAGTGTCGTGTGAGTGAACCTATGCTAATGCACCACCCTTACTAACACATACTTATGATTATACCGCTTTCAAGCAACCGCAAATACAAGAAAGTAATTAAGATAAATCTAACCATAGCCTTAAATTATGAGATCCTGCTATCCTTCATACATCAAAATATCAACGGGGGTTTAGGTTTCTGTCACTCCGCCAACCCCACAATTAATAACCGGGTACACGATGCATTCTCCTAGATCATAAGGGTGAAGTGTCATGTAGTCAACGTTCACATGACACCACTAGAAGAATGGCACCACAACTTAAATATCAAAACATTAAATATTACTCAACATTGTTCACTACTAACATCTAGACTTCTCCCATGTCCTCAAGAACTTAACGAACTACTCACAACACATCATATGAAACATGATCAGAGATGATATACGGATGGGTAACAATCTGAACATAAACCCTATTTGTACGGTTTCACTCAATAGCTTCAATAACAAGAGTAATCAACACCGAGAGAGTTTCCCCTATAAAATACACAAGATTTAGCCCTAGATGTTACAGCGGGAACAGAGTGGACCGATGGAGATGACAGTGTCGGTGGTGGAGATGGTGGTGTTGGTGATGGTGATGGAGTGCAGCTCGATGACGGTGAAGATGGCGACGATTTCCCCCCCTCTGGGAAGGAATTTCCCCGGCGGCAAGACGGCCTGCCATAGAGCTTTTCTCTTTCTGTCTTCTCCGTCTCGTGGTGGCGGCGGAGAGGAATTCTGAACACCGTTGGGGTCTTAGGTTATCGGGGGCTTCAAGTACGCGAAGGGGCACGGCCAGAGGTTGGCCAGGGCAGGCCCACCACCTGCTCGCGCGTCCAGCATGCCCGCCGCGCCACGGCATGGTGTGGGCCCCACCTCGGGCTCCCCTTTTGCACTCCTCTGTGATTTGGCAAAATAATAAGTTTGGTCTTCTGAGCTTTGCAAATATTGTATCTCGATGGCGCTTTTTCCAGCAGAATTCATACTCCGGAGTTCCATCCTCCAATGATCATCAAACATGCAAAATAGATGAAATAACATAAGTACCATATCTAAATACGAAATATATCAATGAATAACAGTAAATCATGATATAAAATAGTGATGCAAAATGGACGTATCAACTCCCCCCAAGCTTAGACCTCGCTTGTCCCCAAGCGAAAGCTGAACTCGATAAACATGACCACAGGTTTATGGAGTTAAGAGTCGATATAAAACATACGGACAAGAAGCATCACATGTATAAATGCACATGTCATCTTACATATCAACTCCGTTTATATAAATCAACTTGTAACAAGTAGAGGCAAATCACAATAAGGTACATAGAGAAAACCTTAGTTGGTATTGCCAAACTTAGTCCTTGGTCAGAAAACAATGAACATATTGAGCTGGCTTTATAAAACAGCCCTCTTTGTTAGTTGATATCTCCAAAAATCAGATTCATTAGATGCCAACAATGTGCTAAGCAAGAAAGAATAAAAGACATGATTAACAATACTAATGTATAAATGGTTGAATCACAATCAACTCAAATGCTTTCTTAAGACAGAAGGAGATAGGTTTACTGACTCAACATAAAGTAAAAGATAGGCCCTTCGCAGAGGGAAGCAGACATACAAGCATGTGCTAGAGCTTTTGGTTTTATAGGTATTCGAAATCATATAGAGAGCATCAAAGTAAGTTTTTGAGCGGTGTTTGTTGTTGTCAACGAATGGTAATAGAGTTCATGTTATCTTCCATTCTAAGCAAGTTAAGGGTAGTTCCAATTTATTTTTAAAACAAGCCTTTATGATATACATCTTTGTTTTCCTTTACTTTCACAGCCTTGACCCTCCTCCCCACCTTTCTACCATAACCATGGCTAGCCGAATCCTCGGGTAACTACCAATCCATCTCAAAACCTGGAGGAGTGCCTATTTTAAAAAAAAGTCTCAACCTTTGATATTATAGTGGTCTGACCACCCCTTTGCAATATTAGTGACGAGCAGATGTAGCATGCAAGTCAAGGGTTACTTAATTAGTATGGAAGATCACAAACCCAACTATTATTTCCTCATGAGCTAGTAAACATTGACACAGATAAGGAATAGTAGTTTTGAATAAAGGTAGCACATGAAGTATTTACTTGGAGTGGTGCAAAATACCGCATAATAGGTAGATATGGTGGACACAAGTAGCAAGGGTTTTGCTTCAGGGTTTGGATGTATGAGAAGCATTCCCTCTCGATACAGGTCTTTGGCTAGCAAGGTTGGGTAGCAAGCATAAGAGTTGATGGATACAAACAAATATACATGTATTAAAGACAACCATGCAATTCTTACTTGAAGTCACACACAATTTTAAGTTGTGAATACTAAGGTTATCATCTACA
Organism: Poa annua; assembly: GCA_026929855.1. Taxonomy (NCBI): domain Eukaryota; kingdom Viridiplantae; phylum Streptophyta; class Magnoliopsida; order Poales; family Poaceae; genus Poa; species Poa annua. Next base: position 109,380,013 of record CM049426.1, read on the forward strand.
AGTGTGAAAGATCAATGAATGCTATATCTAAATGTAATTCTTTTTCCACTTAAGTCTCAAAGTATTGTAGCTACTGACCAATGCTAAGGTTGCCAAAGCCAAAAGATTTACTATATGTTCCCAAAGTGATACCAATACTAACGACAAGATCAATCATACATGATAAAAGTTGCAAACTAAAATAAAGTGTGTAGAAAATAATGATAACACTTCTCATTAATATTCCATAACGGCAACTCACACCAAGGGATACATAGATAACCAACTAAAAGAGATACTTCTACATTGCAAACCATCATATAAGATAAGTTCTCTACTCATGATATGACACTACTAAAAGGTAAAAGATGAAAGATAATGGTAATACCGCGTCACTCCCCCCAAGATTGGAACAAGCAAAGGGAGATGCCAATACTGATGATGATTTACTCCTGCGGTGGTGATGGAGAATCTCAGATAAGATTCTCAACCAACTCCTTCAGTTTGTCAACCTTGTAAGCAAGGATACGAATCATCTCCGTGTTGTGCTCAATACGGCTCATGAATATACCAGGCTTTGAATCACAGCTCTTGGAGTTGTTTCCTCACTTCTCATCAGCCTTGGAGCTATTTTTCCCTGCATTGTTAGAACGATCTACATTCCAAGGGTTTGGTCGCATCACCCCAGGAATCCTTTCGATTTGGTCCAAGTGGATCAAGTTATGGAAGGGGTAGTTGGTGCTTGATGAAGATGCCCTTGAAGTTAGAAGATGATGTGGAACTCTCCCTCCGGTGCTCATCTTTGCGCTCATCCTGCGGTTGAAGGGGTTCTCCACCATTCCAATGCTCGTGATGGCTGCGCGAGGGTGATGACGCTTGTCTTCTTCCTCCTCCTCTTCGTCTTCGCACTTTATTTCTTCCTCGAGCTTGGGGCCTTGGAGTCCATCCTTCAAAGTCTTCTTTCCCTTGCCGTTGGCGGAGACCATGATGCCTCTAAAACTGGGACAAAATTCTGACAGAAAACATCTCTAAACAAGAACACATCGAAAACACGATATACTGACCTCAGGCGATCCAGGGGATTATATAGCAATAATTTATGTAATAAAAGGAAGGCATCAAGGCGAAATTGAATAGGAAACGAGCTCCGAGGCTCCCTCACTTGGTGCTCGCGCGGCTAGGAGGGGCCCGCGCCACCACGTGGTGACGGCGCCTCGGACTTCGTGTCATGTTCGCTTTCGTCTCGTATTTTTCCATATTTTCCAAAAATAAATATTCCATATCTCAAAATTAAATTCACGAACTTTCTCTTACCGAAATTGTACCTTTTCGAATTCAGTTTCTGCAGACTCAGAAATATTTTCTTTAATAAAATCTTCCAGAGTAATTGCTTGAATAATATCAACATCTTCATTATAAGAATCTCCAGAACATAATGCTTGAGTATTTGTCCATTTACCACTTGTGTACAGTCATCCTTGAGCGAAGCAATTTTTATTGCAACCGAACGAAACACCTCCACAATGACATATGGTCCTTCCCACTTGGAGAGTAATTTCCCTGCAAAGAATTTAAGACGAGAGCTATACAATAGAACTTCCTCACCAACATGAAACTCTCTCTTAAGTATTCTCCTATCATGCCATTTCTTAATTGTTTCTTTAAAGAGTTTAGCATTTTCATAAGCTTCACTTCTCCATTCATCTAAAGAACTTGAATCTTGTAATCTCTTCTCACCAGCAAGCTTAAAATCTCGATTTAGTTCTCTCACTGCCCAATAAGCTTTGAGATCTGATTCTAAAGGCAAGTGACAAGCTTTTCCATAAACCATTTTATAAGGAGACATCTCCATGGGGTTTTTATAAGCAGTTCTATAAGCCCACAATGCATCATTTAATTTACTAGCCCAATTCTTCCTCGTTCTATTAACAGTCTTTTGTAAGATAGATTTAATTTCTCTATTCGATAGTTCTACTTGCCCACTAGTTTTAGGATGATAAGTCGAAGCAATTATATGATTAACACCATATTTAGCAAGAACTTTTCTAAAACCACCATGAATAAAATGAGAACCTCCATCAGTCATAAGATATCTAGGAACACCAAACCTAGGGAAAATAATATTTTGAAGCATTTTCAATGATGTCTTACCATCAGAAATTTTAGTAGGTATAGCTTCTACCCATTTAGTAACATAATCAACAGTAACAAGTATATGAGTATTACGTTCTGAAGAAGGGAAAGGACCCATAAAATCAAATCCCCAACAATCAAATGGTTCAATAACAAGAGAATAATTCATAGGCATTTCATTACGTCTAGAGATATTACCAACTCTTTGACGTTGATCACAAGATAAAATAAACTTTCTTGCATCTTTAAAGAGAGTAGGACAATAAAAACCTGATTGTAAAACCTTTTGTGCGGTTCTATCTCGAGCGTGATGTCCTCCATAAGCACTACTATGGCATTTTCTCACTATCTCTTTTTCTTCATACTTCGGAACACATCTTCGCATAATACCATCAACTCCTTCTTAATATAAATGTGGGTCATCCTTAAAATAATGCCTCAAGTCATAGAAGAATTTTATTCCTTGTCGAGCTGAAAAGGTTGGAGGCAAATACTTCGAAACAATAAAGTTAGGATAATCTGCATACCAAGGACTATCTCGTGAACTCACCCTTATTGCAGCCAATTGTTCATTTGGAAAACTATCATTAACAGGTATAGGATCATAAGCAATGTTTTCCAATCTAGACAAATTATCAGCAACATGATTGTAAGCACCTTTCCTATTCTTGCAATAGTAATACCCATCTAATAAGCCTAGGCTTTGATTATTTTGTTTCCATAAGGTATCTAATTGCAGCATAATCAGTATGAATAATACCTTTAGAATCAACAATGTATTGTCTAAATTTATCACAAGCAAAGACAACAGCTAGAAATTCTTTTCAATTGTAGCATAATTCTTTTGAGCAACATCAAGAGTCTTACTAGCATAATGAATAACATTTAACTTCTTATCTGTTCTTTTTCCAAGAACAGCACCAACAGCAAAATCACTAGCACCACACATAATTTGAATTGTAAATTCCAATCAGGTGGTTGAACAATAGGAGCAGTTATTAAAGTTTTCTAAAGAGTCTCAAAAGCTTCCTTACAATCATCATCAAAAACAAATGGTATATCTTTTTGCAAGAGATTAGTAATAGGCTTTGATACCTTAGCAAATTCTTTGATAAACCTTCTGTAGAAACCAGCATGACCAAGAATACTACAAATAACTTTAATATCTCTGCGGCAAGTCATATTCTCAATTGCCTCCACTTTAGCTCTATCAACTTCAATACCTCTTTCAGAAATTTTATGTCCAAGAACAATCCCTTCATTAACCATAAAGTGACATTTCCCCCAATTAAGAACAAGATTAGTTTCTTCACATCTCTTTAAAACTTTATCAAGATTGTGCAAGCAATTATCAAAAGAAGTGCCATACACGGAGAAATCGTCCATGAACACCTCCACAATTTCTCACAAAAACCATGAGGATAGCAGACATACATATTAGGAAAGTAGCAGGATAAGTAAATGTGGTTTTCTCTTGATCTTCTGTAAAGGCCCTCCTTATTATAAGGTAGCGACCTCGTGTGTATCGTGCTAGTCCCTGGATCGGCATGCTAGCACACACAGTTTAAGATGAAATACCATAACATTGCATCAATATTCATTACACGATGATCTAGAAAGGGGTTCAATACAAGGTGCATAGCCCATGGCTAGCTCAAACCAAAATAAACACACAACGGAAAGCAAATGGATAAGTGAGCTCCATCTTCATCATGTGGCACAAGCAAGGCATCTTGGTTGGAGACTCGTGACCCTAACAATCCTTACTCCTCGTCAGGGAGTCCTGCAATGGTGAGTTGCAGCCCAAACTATATTGGGCCAGCACAATTGAATTATGGTGGCAAGTGATACTGGTGGATATAAATGGTATCCTATCTTCTACATGCATATTTGGCTTGGTGGAGTTTGAGGCTAATTTGCACAAAGTCAGTTTTATCCTATATTTTTAAAAAATATTTTATCTATCAAATAATATCATGTGGGTTTCCTGTGCCATAATGGTTGGCATCACCACTTTATGTGTATCTATTCATTTGTAGTTTCCTGTGCAACCTATTAGGTTAGCATCACCACTAATTATTTAACTAACCATTTGTGGGTTTCCTGTGCAACCTTGTCGGTTAGCATCACCACTTAATATGATCATGTGGGTTTCCTGTGCCACCTTGTCGGTTGGAATCACCACAATTGTTATATTATACCCTTGTTCAACCCATCAAATTTTATTTAGAAATTGGAATGATGAGATCTTCCGTCAGTTCCTTGTCAAGCTGCTCAAATTGTTCGTAACCGGGGACACGACTAAGTACTTAGTTTTTGACTCTCGAGAGTTTGTGCACTTTCACCACAAGACCGAATCATTCCCTCGTCCATGTCACCCAATTATGAAATGGAAAAGAGAAGACCGAGACGAGACCTTTCAGAAGTAATTCCTCAAAATCATACTGCAGACCCATCCCCACTTATAATCCGTACATCTGCGGATCACGCGGATTTCGGGGTCTCACAACTTATATGGTCAAGACAGATCCCATATGACATGTGGCTGCACTGAAAGCAATCTAAACACGGAGTAACTTCGAATCTATTTGATCCTAGGTGGCTTTCCACACTTGCAATCCATCCTCCCATCCTGGTGTTACCCCGAGAGATCACCGTTTCCAACTTTCCACCAAAATCCAGGTAGTTAACTCCTAAAAACATTTTCCTTAGCATATCCAAGTATCAACTAAGTTCAGTTGCTGACTAAGCCTAGAGGGGCTGTGAGTGGATGGCTATTCTAAAAAGGATTCCGATAGCATAGCATATTATACCAATTCTGGTAGTAAGCCTATCATGCATACTACTGAAAACACTAAATGCAATAAAATAAAAATAGTAGAACATTTATGAGTGAGTATCATTTGGCTTGATCACAGGGGGAACACGCGTGACTACCACAGCAACGCGGAACACTCTGCACAATATAAATAAATAAATAACACTCAATAAACATACCAGAAAATCACATGCACAAATCAAAAACGATGTTATGCAATTATGGATGAAACCCACATTATTAAGAGTGTAGAACACTTTAATAGTTCTCTGGTTGCTAAATATATATATGATGGCATGAGTCAAACTTTAATGAGTTTGTATTTGAAAATCATTTGATTTAAATAATTTTACACAAAACAAGTGTAAATAGTTATTCATTAAAATTATGTTTTGGCTCCTCTAGACAGAGGGTACAATTTAAAAACATTTATCAAAAGGTATCACTTAAAAAAATATTTTTGGAAAACAAGATATGGATTATATGGCCGAAATGCCTCTCCGCATATTAATAAATTTTATCAGTTGAAAATAGGAAAACTAATGATGCAACATTAATCTACATGACAAGGGCTTTCCAGGGACATAAAATTTGCTAAAATTGGAGTTAGGGTTTTGAAAGTTATGAATTTTTGAAGTTTATATTGTTTTCCATCTTTTAAAACAATTTTAACAAAATCAATTAAACAGAGCCGTCCGATGTGACTTAGAATGGACGCGCGAGATCGCCTGATACCGTTTGGGGATTTAAAACGGAGGGAGCCATCGGATATCGATCTGACGATCAATATTCATTGACCAAAAATCGGGCGTCGCCGGTACGCCTGAAAGTCACCGGTGATGGCTGCGCCATGGACGGCGTTCGCACCTTCGAGGTAAAGAAGAGAGAAGAGCCCCGAAATGCATACCTTCTTGCGGAGGAGGTTGAGGCAGATTGGGTGGCGAACGGGGTAGGTTGTGCGCGTCCAGGGGCCTCTCCGAATGCTCGCCGCAGTTGATGGCGCGGCGGCGAGTTTTGGTCTTGGATGGGGCCGAGGTTCTTGAGGCGCTGGGGCGATTCAAAATGGTTGGGGAGAGCAGTGAGGGAGCGATGGTTCTGGAGACGTACACACGAGGGAAGGAGGTGGCCGGGACTCACCGCAATTCGTTGGCCGCCGGCGGCGGCCGAAATGATTTCGAGCTCTGGTTGGGTGCATCCCGGCGTAGAATTGAGGCGCACGTGTTGGGGGAAATGGTTACGGCAGCGTGGGCATTTGAAGACGGCCGTCAAGTCGTTGTGCCGACACTCAGGCGAGTGGGGGTCGTGCCGGGCGTGGGCGACGTCATCGCGAACGTGGCGCGACAGTTGGAGAAGAAGCTGACCAGTGGGGCCCAATGGTCAGTGAGAGGGAGGAGGGGGAAGGTCGGGCGGGCCGCTGCTGGGCTCACTTTGCCCGCACGCACAGCAGGAAAATGATGGGCCGGCTCGGGCTGGTCGAGTTTTTCTTTTTATATTCTCTTTTCTTTTCTGTTTTATTATTTCTTTTATATCTTTTGTTTTATTTATCCAAATGGCCTCAAATTAATTTCCAAAAATTTGTAAAATTCATCTCTTTCTTTTAAAACAATAAAACTCATGGTTTTAATACATTTCAAATTGTGATATTTTCAAATAATGATATTTAACACATTTTGGCAAATTTAAACTAGAGTTTCAAAAGATAACTTATGTCTTCACAAAATCAAGGAAAATATCACCAATACACATGTTTAAATAAATCATTCTAAAACCATTTTCAAAGTCAGACATTTGAATCAAATCTATATTTTAAAATATTGCGATATTCCAAATAGTTTTGCGAATATAATTATTGACCTACAATTTATTATGAATCCAAAATACAAGGTTTTCGAATTAATTAATTTTATCCAAAACATTTCTGAACTAGATATCCTGTAAAAATATAAGGTAAATAATTATTTAGAAAATTTATTTATAGCTCATCACTCAGGTTTGAAAACAAGGTTTACTTGATTCAATTGATGTCATAAATCTTTTGTATAAATCAATAAAATCCTTTTTGGTTTAGGGTTCATGCATTTGATGATTTTACTTTTAATAAGGAATAAAAGTTTTAAATTTTAGTGATATTTAAACATTTCCAAAATGTTGGGATGTTACAGACTACGACCCTTAAAAGGAATCTCGTCGCGAGATTTGAAGAGGCTAGAAAGAAAGATGGGTTTGGATATATGGGTTTAGGAGAGTTGGGTGGGCTACCACCCTTAAAAGAAACTTTTGTTGGTTGTCTAGGACTATTGTTTCCACCGTCGAGGTAACTCAGGTGAGATGGCTAGATCTTTAGTTTTTCAATTGTGCTTCATCATCCTTGATTCCAGATATATAGCATGTACTAGTATTTGAGAAATATTTACGCTGAAATTAACTGATTAAGGACTTACTGTTGACCGCTTCACGCGCCTCAAACACTTCTTCCACATTGACATGATTCACATATCCTTTCTGGAATGGGCTGGGCTTGGCTGCTTCAGTATCCTTCTTTTCAGGGCAACCACTAGAATAATGGCCCATCTCTTACACTTATAGCATTTTATATGACTCATGTCCTTCTTGCCTTGGTGTCTATGCTGACCATTGCCATTTTGGTTACCATCCTAGTTGTCACCATTGCTTCCCTTTTGGTCTTCATTATGGATGTGACCATGATGGTTGTGGCCATTTCCACCAATTTGATTGTTTCCATGGTTCTGGAATTTATTGCCACTGCTTCCCTCAAAATGATTGTGTCTCTTGTGTGAAGTTTCAGAGTGGTACTTGCTTGAGCTATGCTTCCACTTTCTATTTTTGGCTTGTGTCTGTTTATTCTCCAAGATAGTGGCCTTGTTGAGAAGTGACTGATAGTTGGGGGTGTAGACAACTGATAACTGAATGGCTAACTCATCATTCAGACCATCCAAGAATTTCTCCTTCCTCTTGGCATCTGTGTCAACATCGTCTGGCGCGTAGCATGCTAGATTGTTGAAGTCCTCTATGTACCCAGCAAATATGCGGTTTCCTTGACGTAGATTGCGGAATTCTCTTTTCTTCAAGCTCATCACACCAGTTGATATGTGTGTAGTACGGAAACCTTCTTGGAACATCTCCCAGGTGACCTCCTCAATTGGGTGAGTGATCTAATAGTTGTCCCACCAGCTGGCTGCAGGTCGTTCTAGCAGATATGCTGCAAACCTGACCTTCTCTGCGTCTGTGCACCCAATGGTTACTAGATTCTGATTCACCGAGCGTAACCAGTCTTGTGCTACAACTGGCTCTGAGGCGCTAGTGAATGTTGCTGGTCGCAGCCTCAGAAATCAGGTGAGCATGTCCACTTGAGGGGGGGGGGGGTGGTGGTGGATTGTTGTTGTTGTTGTTGTTGTTGTTTGCTAGAAACTGAGTCATCACTTGCATGAGTTGGGTCAACACTTGTTGCATCCCATTGTTGTTGTTACCATTGTTGTCTTCATTGTTGTTGTTTTGGGTTTCTCGACGAGGAGGCATCTGTTGGTTTAGCATAGATAAGCACATATAGAGAGATTTAAGAGGAGAAAATCCTACCCTCACAAACAATCATGACAAAAGAAACACACAAACATTCATAAAACAACAACCTACTTATTTAACCAATCAACAAGATTCAACCACAAACAAGAAAAAATCAATCTAGTATCGACGTACAACCTAAATTGGTATGTACAATACACTAACACGAAAGCGTTGTTCTAATGAAATGGTGGTCTCTGGTCTAATTCCTTGTTGAATACTTCAGGTTCTTCCACTTATTGGATATCTTTGAAGGGTTTGCCGTATATTGGTCCTCCAATGGTCTTCAATGTAGTGATTTGTATTGATATTGAGAATTCCATATGAAGTATTGAACTCAGAATTCAAGAACATGGTCTTCTAGATTAAGAAGAAATATTTTCAAAAGGTTGAAGGTAGACGAGAGTATAAGAAAAAGGTAAAATGAATTATATATTTATTTTAGAAATATGAATAAAAATAGATTTTCAATCCTATGATCAAAACCTATTTCTATCCAAACCTGGGGTCACAAACCTACAGGCAACACAATGCTTTAATACCATCTGTAAAGGACCTCATTATTACAAGGTAGCGACATCCTCTGTATAGTTCTAGTTCCTGGATCGACATGCTAGCACACACAGTTTAAGAGGAAATAACATAACATTGCATCAATATTCACTAAACGATGATCCAGAAAGGGGTTCGATACAAGGTGCATAGCCCATGGCTAGCTCAAACCGAAATAAACACACACCGGAAAGCAAATGGATAAGTGAGCTCCATCTTCATCATGTGCCACGAGCAAGGCATGTTGGTTGGAGACTCGTGACCCTAACAATCCTTACTCCTCGTCAGGGGGTCCTGCAATGGTGAGTTGCAACCGAAACTATATTTAGGTCAGCAAAATTGAATTGTGGTGGCAAGTGATACTGGTGGATATAAATGGCATCCTATCTTCTACATGCATATTTGGCTTGGTGGAGTTTAAGGCTGATTTCACAAAGCCAGTTTTATCATATATTGTTCAACAAATCTTTTATCTTTCAAATAATATCATGTGTGTTTCCTGTGCCATAATGGTGGGCATCACCACTTTATGTGTGTCTATTCATTTGTGGGTTTCCTGTGCAATCTATTACGTTAGCATCACCACTAATTATTTAACTAACCATTTGTGGGTTTCCTGTGCAACCTTATCGATTAGCATCACCACTTAATATGATCATGTGGGTTTCCTATGCCACCTTGTCGGTTGGCATCACCACAGTTGTCATATTTTACCCTTGTTCAACCCATCAAATTTATTTAGAAATTGGAATGATGAGATCCTCCGTCAGTTCCTTGTCCAGCTGCTCAAATTGTCCGTAACGGGGGACACGGCTAAGTACTTATTTTTTACTCTCGAGAGGTTGTGCACTTTCACCACAAGACACAATCATTCCCTCGTCCATGTTACCCAATCATGAAATGGAAAAGAGAAGACCGAGACGAGACCTTTCATAAGTAATTACTCAAAATCATACTGCGGACCCATCTCCACTTATCATCCGTACATCTGCGGAACACGTGGATTTCGGGGTCTCACAACTGATATGGTCAAGACTGAGCCCATATGACATGTGGCCGCATTGGAAGCAATCTAAACACGGAGTAACTTCGAATCTTTTTGATCATGGGTGGCTTTGCACACTTGCAATCCATCCTCCCATCCTGGGGTTACCCCGGGGATCCCATTTCCAACTTTCCACCAACACCAAGGTAGTTTGTAACGCCCCAAATTTCGGAAGAAGCAAAAACTTAATTATAAAACATCCAAAATTCTGAGGCAACAATTTTTTTTTGAAATGTCTTGTTAATGGAGGTGTTTATCCTCTGATTTCTCTATTGGTCATGTTGTGTTTTGTGTTTGTGTTGATAACCCCTCTAGCCATCAACCCTAAAACTCAACCTAGTTGTAATAGGACATTTGATAACAATGTTTTGATAAATAAAACAGTCCATATATCTTCTGCTATCTTATGATTAACAAAACTGTATTTACCATGATGTTCTGAAATTAGCAGCTACCCAAAGACCCTTTTATTTCAGAAAATAAAAGTATTTCCAAAACCTATATGGTAGCAAACTATAAAGGACTATCCAATAAGTCCTAATAAATTTTGAGTTTTTACGTAGATAATATTAGCAACTCTCTTTTCAGAACCCCATTTTCTATTGGTCTTGGAAATCCATTCCAAAAATGTATGTTTAATTCTTTTCCAACCAAAAATACCCTGTCTTGATTTTGTTGATCACCTCCTCACAAATATTTTTGTTTTATATTGAAAGTATGGTTAGTGATCCAATTGTGTGGGTGTTTATCTATTTGTATGTGTAGTTGACCTATGTGTTATGTGCTTAAATTGTTTCCCATGAGTGTGTCAAGTTTATGAGTATTCATGTGGTGGTGTTTGAGAAAAAAAATTATTTATATAATTTAATTGAGATCATTCATGGTTTAATGTTGTGCCATATGGTGGTGGTGCGTTTAACTTTTTATTATTATGTTTGATTTTAGGAGAAACTCAAATATTACCTCTTTTCAAATAGGAAATAACTATCTTCATTTCCATTAATTTTTTGGCTTTGTAGAACATGATAATTAGGGTTTATTTTATTCAAATTAGTAATGCAACTCACCTAACCTTATCATCATCACCTCTACTTCCCACATTTATCCCTCTTGATAATTTACAAAATCATTTGGTCACAAATTATTAATTGTTCGGAGTGCTACATTATAATGTGACCATATCTTGTTTGTAACTTAGCTATCTCCCATTTTTGTATGTAGTGGTTTAATGACCCTTTTTCATAAACTTATAAACCAAATGGTGCACTTATACTCCCCCTAACCAAAACAACTTGCTTTATAATTTTCTATGCAAGGAGTGGACTAATCCATCCATGCAAAGTTGCCTAAGCTAATCAGCCCGAAAATATTAAAAACCCTAAACCTCCACTCCGCTCCTCCCAACCCATGATCTTAGACGAGCATTGGATACCCTCACACCCATAGACCCCTTGGACTCTCCCCTGGCAAACCCCAGCTCCCCTCTCCTTTGTCCTTTTCTTTTTGGCATTGTGTCGAACACCTGGCGGATAGGAAACCTCTCCTCCATTACTTCAACCTCTCCAACGACCTCAGTCTGTTTGCTACAGTCCAAGGAGGTGATGCAGTGCATAGCATCATTGCACACCGCCTCCACGAGCCAATCCCCCAGCCGCTTCCCTCTCTCTCCCATGCCCCTGCCTGTGAACACCAAACCAGCCAGCCCCCCCCCCTCTCTTATTGCAGCCGAGGCTCCCACAGACTGTCTCACCTTGCCATTATCTGCCTCTCACTCTCCTATCCCACCCCTGGCGAGATCGAGAGAGCTCTCGCTCGTTTCTGCTCGGGTTCTTGAAGGAACCACCGCTCGGACCGCGAGCCCGTAGAGGGCGCTGCCTTCTCCTCCGACAATCTCAGACCTCCATTCTTGTTTCTGCGAGTTCCCCTCCTCGTGTTCTACGTATTTGACACGACCATTCAGGCGCACCAGAGCTCCCGAGGACGTGTCATGGCCGTGGCAGGCGCCGTCGGACGCGCCGCCGTTCCAGACCTCGCCGACACCAACCGAGCCCACCCCGATCGTGCCCGGAGCATCTGCAACCTCGTCGACCCTCCCTTTTTTCTTGAACGCGCCCGAGGTGAGCTACTGGAGCCCCGTGCCGTTTCTAGGTTTTCTGCCCTTGCTCTGCTCGTCTGGAGGAAGAAGATGGCCCTGGGCCGTCGATCCTGGCATCAACAGCCGAGTTTGAACTCCCCTAGATCTGAGCGTCCATCGCGTATCCGGCGGCGGCATGCCTCTTCGGCAGCGCGCTCCGTGACGTGGACCAGCCCCCGTTGCCTCGGCCCGCTCCATATCTAGCCTGCTTAGTGTTTTTTAAGCAGAACTAATTTTCCTGTTATTCATACAGTGTAGTTTTTATTTATTTCTGGTAGATCTATGCACGATAAATTTCTAAAATAAATTTTGTTGGATTGATATGTGTTTTCTCCACCATGTGGCACTAGCTTTTCTCAAAACTATGTTTGTATCTGTGCTCTATGTTTAATCTTGTAAAAAGTATATTTTTCAGTATTTAATTAATACCTTGAGTTTATAAATCCAAATCCTACAAACTTTAGTTCTCTAGAAATCCTAGGAGAATACCTACCAAGATCTGTAACCCATTCATGCAGGAGATGCCCATAACTAAAGTTCTATTAAGTTTGAGAATGACATCAGTAGCTGTATGAGGATTTTTAATTCATTATTTAAAATACGTTTTGGAGTAAATCCAATTGAATGTGGTAGATATGAGTTGTATATTTCATATCCTAGATTTGTAGAATTTTCCAGCTTGTATTTTGCACAAGATGAAGTATTCTCTTAAACAGTAGGTTTTTCCACTTCAAAAATAATATATTTATTTTCTGAGATTTGCATGTGTCTAGTTCTAATTGTTTGAGCTATATATATTTGTGAAAATAGTTTACGAGTATTTTTGTGGAGTAGCCTTGTGTTTTCTTTAACACGCAACACTGGATTTGTATAAAACTAATTCATACATTATTAGGTACACTATTATTGCTAAAACATGTTTGTTTCACTAGAACTGAAATATATCGAGCTAGGATTGTTCAAATTGAGTGAATCCAATTTCCACAGAAATCTTAAGTCAATACCTATCCATAGAAATTAACCTTGCTTGTAGGAGATTCCTAAAACTGAAACTATATTCATCGTAGTTTTGAGACCAGTAGCATTTTCATGATTTTTATCTTCTCTTTAGTAATAGCTTTGAATGCAAAGCCAATTTTCATACCTTCCTATAGTTACTAGGAGTACTGTGGTAGAAGGATGTGTCGGCCCTATGGAGACTGGGGTATGAAGAGCCCACTCTCCCCAGGCCTCGCACGCGGGCTGATCAGACGAAACGACTAAGGACCAAGCCACCGCTTGGAGAGACCCTCGAGAGGCAAATCCCCTCGAGGGCCTGAAGAGGACCCGCGCTTCAAGGGACTCTCCCGAGGCGCAATGCGCCTGGAGGGAAGTCAACATAAACCCCACCACAGGCCGCCTTGGGCCTGTGGGGAAGCTTCCCGACCAAGGAAGTACGGCAGGGCGCACATGGGCTCTGCCGTATCCGCAGGGTGACGCAGGCGCCCCCCTTGCTGTTTTGGTTATAAAGGAGTCAATAAAGTTGCGCCGCCTGTGCTAGGACAGCTGGGACCTTCCCCTCTGACGATAAAGCGGCTGGACGACACAACACTCCAAGAAGATTGTCATCGTGGGCTCCACCCCGAAGACTGCAACCCCTGTGAGCCGTTATGCACCGTCAGCAGCTTGTCGGCCACCGCACCCAACTTTATCGCCGATGGACCGCGTCCATGGAGGATTCCGCCGCGGTGGACTCCAACACCTCCACGCCACTAACGTGCGGGAGCCCACCTTGGACGCCAAGCGCAAGGAAGACGCCTACGGCGCCTATAAAAGGAACAATTCCTCCATCGTAGAGGAGGTCGGCCAATTGCTTGGAAAACACTTGTAAACCCTAGCCAAGCTAGTAGAATAGCCTTAGGCTGGAGGAGGAAGAAGACCATTGCTTCCCTCCCCAGGCACGAACTGCCTGAAGAGAGCCCTTGGCAAGCTCAATTGTACTGTAATCTCTGCAGCGCAATACAGACAAGCAGGAGTAGCGGTTTTACCTCTAGTAGAATAGCCGTGAACCTGGGTACGGGCTGGTGTTCATCTCTATGGTGGGTGTTCCTCTCCAGGCGCGGCGAGCACCGTCGTCGTGCCTCTCGAGGGTCTTGACCTCCGCGTTCAATTCCCTTCACAAACTACTCTTCAGGGAGTGACCACCCCTGTTTCGGATTGAGGCGCGTCAACGACCCGACATTTGGCGCGCCAGGTAGGGGATTGAGGCGCGTCAACGACCTTCAAGCCGCCTCCGCGCCATGGCGAACACCCGCGCTACCCGTGCCGCCCGCGCCAACAGTCGCGCGCCCGAAGGAGCACGCGCCATGCCCGACGCCACGGCCGCGCACGGACGATGCGGACGACCCTGCCGTGAAGAGCGCGCCAACTCAGGCCCTCATGTGGAGGAGCCCGAGCACAACGCCGAGCACGAGGAGGATGCGCTGTCGTCGCACGGGACGCAGCGCCCCAGCGGCTCCGGTCCAGGCAGGACGGACCCCGCGCCACACACCGCCCTGCTCATGGCGCAAGAGCTTCTCCGCTATCAGCCTACCACTGAGGCCCACGAGCAGTGGCTAGAGGGCCTCAACCACCTCGTCGGCATTGCTACGACTCGCCCCACTCCGTCACAGTCCGTCGTGCACCCGCCTCCGCCTCCACCAGGGCCCATACCGGCTGCGATGCGGAGGGCCGCCTCCCACGCGTCGTCGCCTCACGACTGCCTGATCGTGCAGCGCACGACGCAGGCGAGGGGATGGAGCTCCAACGTAACAACCAAAACCGGCTCGTGGAAGAAATTGGCTAGGCGGGCCAGCAGAACCGCAGCGCCCTGCAGCACGGGGTCGCCACGTACGCCACCAGCTGCATGGCATTCAACCGCTCGCTGCGCCGCGTGGTTTGGCCCCCGAAGTTCAGGCCGGCTCTCCCAAAGGGCTACGACGGCTCCAGCAACCCCCATCAAGTTCCTGCAGCTCTACACCACCTCCGTCCAGGCGGCCGGTGGAGACGACAAGGTCATGGCCAACTGGTTCTCCCACGCGCTTTGCGACTCGACACTGTCGTGGCTCCTGAACCTCCCTAAAGACTCTGTGAACTCTTGGGAGGAGCTCTGCAAGCAGTTCGTCTCCAACTTCAAGGGGACGTACGAGCGCGCGCTCACCCACAACGACCTAACGCAGTGGTGCGGAAGAAGGAACCCTACACAAGTACATCCAGCGCTTCATCCAAGTGCGCAATAAGATCCCGAACATCCCTGACACTCAAGTCATCGCCACCTTCCGCGAAGGCGTCACGAACATCAGGATGCTCGAGAAACTAGGTATCCACGACAAGCTCACCTCTGTGGCGAAGCTGTTCGACCTGCCAGACAAGTGCGCCAAGGCCGAAGAGGGACTCCTCTTCGTCAAGATGTCCTCGAGAGTGGACGAGCACGCTGAGGGGTCCATGAGCCAAAAGAAGGAGGTGCCCAAGCGTCAGGCCACCACGGTCCTCGCGGCAGAGCCTGACGCTAAGGGCACCCGTAGGGACTCCCCAGACCCTGGGGAGAGAAAGGACGACCACCGCCCATTCTGCATCTACAACAACCGGCACGGTCACTCTACTGAGACTTGCTTCGACGTCAAGAAGATGAGCAAAGAGCGCAAACAAGCAGAGGGCAGCGGCAGCCGTGGTCGAGGCCATGGCTACCGCGGAAGCGGGCGCAAGGGCGGCTACCAGAAACCATATGGCAATCAGGCCAACGCTGCGGAGAGTGAAGGGGATCGTGTGCAGAAAACAAAAAATTTCCTAGCAACGATATCCTTAAACTAGCCAAGATCTACACTATGCAGATATAGAAGTACGGCGGAGATCGGAATACATACCCTCGTAGACCGAATAGCGGGGATTACGCTCCCGCACAAGCGTTGACGACGAAGACGACATAGCCGACCTCTTGGTCGCGAAGAACTCGGCGCGACGAAGATGACGAAGATGACCTCGAGGTCGGGTGGAGGAAGTAGGCCTCCGAGTACCGCTAGCGCAACACCTCGCAGGGCGTTACACACATACGGTGGAGATGACGGCCTCCGAAGCTCCTGTCCAGGACGAGCAGCGGAACACTTGGACCGGAACACCAGCAGCGCGGCAGCGGGCTATGGTGGAAGAGATCCCCCTCTCAACTCGGTGCAACTCCGACAAAGGGAATCACGAGATCGAGAGAGAATTGGGGAAATAATTGGTGAATTAAAAGGCCAGGGGTGCCCCTTCTTATATAGGCTCCTAGGGGGAGCCAACCTCTCTAGCCAGGCAATGTGGCACTATCCCACATGCCTTGGTGCGGCTAGGGAAGTGCGCCGGCCCTAGGTGGGCCCCATTTGGCCCACCTAGGCCGGCCCTCCCTCAATCCGAAGCCCTGGGGGGACTTCCCCCCCCCCCCTCATGGGCCTTCTTTCCACCAGAAGGCCCATTTAGGGAAACCAGCCTTTAAAAATTCGACAAAAATATATAAATCATATTTAATCATTAATTACACTAATTAATATTAAACATATTATATATAATTTATACTAGCTCCGAAAACTATTTCGTCGCTGCCCGATCTCCATCGGACCATTCCCGGGACATTCCCGGTGATCTCTTTCCTTTCTGGTTGTCTTGTCGAAACCCCTTAAGTGTGTTACCCTAGCAGTTCGATATAATAACAGGTACGATCAAGACTCCTCTATGATCAATGACTAACTCGTAGGACTGGACCCCATGAATTAATCCCTGTGATATAACGAATGAATTTCATCTATCAAACCTGGACGTCTAGTCTTAAACCCTTTGTCATGGCGATACTTAGCGTGTCCGAGCATCATTTTCAGATATCTCCATACCTAGTATGATCTTGTTACCGACATCGCTATCTTCTACTCGACTATGATATTATGTCAGCTGGTGACCTTGTGACATGTTTGTAAACTCATTTGACATAATCTCACCGAGTGGCCCCTAGAGTATCTATCCGGCTATGCGGACTGGCAAATCCCGCTGTTGACCCCTCGTCTCAACTATCCCCTTCTGATACCCAAAAGTATCACCGTTATTGTCAGACTATATAAGATATGACGTTTGGTGCGATCAAAGTATCTTCCAGGGATAACAATCAGAGTTGATCTCACGGTCTAAAGGCGTAATGACTATGTCCTATAAATATTGGGTATGTCCATCACATCGTTACACCTAACGATATGACTTCCATTGCCGACCGGCGCCATGCCCTATGGTCGGAAAACCTCGATCATCATTCACACAATGAAACTAGTCTTAGTAGAGGCTACTAGGGACCTGGTTGTTTATCTACCACACTTGTATTAATGTTTTCGCTTAATACAGTTATAGCATGGTATAAAACATATAATGAACAATTGGGATATTGCCAATAAACTATGTTTATTAAGTGCCTCTAGGGCATATTCCCTTTAGAGAGGAACGGCAACCTCCCTGACGAGGAAGATGGAGGCTACCAAGCTCCAAGAGGCGCCATTGCCTGCATCCTCAGTGGGGCATAGGCGCCCAAATTGATCAATCAGTTCAAGCAGTTTGCTCGCGAGCTCAATGCCGCCCTCCCCAGCCTCGAGACCACCAGGCCTCTCAAGTGGTCGCAGTACACCATCGCCTTCGACGCTCATGACCACCCCAAGTCCACCAAGACCGTTGGAACCCTCCCGCTGGTCTGCAGCCCCACCATCGACAACAACGCTGTCTCCAAGACACTCATTGATGGTGGAGCAGGCTGGAATGTCATCTCCATTGAGACGTTCGAAGCGCTTCAAGTGCCCTACGAGCGGCCCATGCCCTCTAGGCCCTTCACGGGAGTCACCAGCGGCTCGATCGAGCCTCTGGGGCAGGTCAGGCTTGCCTTCACCTTCGGCAGCGAGGAAAACTACCGCACCGAGCACATCGACTTTGATGTTGCGCACATCGGCTTGCCGTACAACGCCATCCTCGGCTACCTCGCCCTCGCGAAATTCATGGCCGTCACACATCATGCCTACAACATGGTCAAGATCCCCGGCGGCGCTGGCACAATCACCATCCGTGGACATGTCCTAGATGCTACGTGCGTTGTCG
Organism: Poa annua; assembly: GCA_026929855.1. Lineage (NCBI taxonomy): Eukaryota > Viridiplantae > Streptophyta > Magnoliopsida > Poales > Poaceae > Poa > Poa annua. The sequence goes on from CM049426.1 coordinate 109,398,367, forward strand.
AGACAGCCTACAAGGCAGCCGCCATGGAGTTCCCTGCAGACGAGGACATGGAGCCTCTCGAGAGACCCAAGAAGAAGAAGTAGCTGTCCTCCCAGGAGCCAGCCGCCACGAAGAAAGTCTCTCTAAGCTCCAGCAGCTCAGGGGCCGAAGGCTCGGGGGCTAGCGTCACCATTGGCGTTGCGCTCCCTCCGAAATAGGAAAGCGCGCTCGTTGCCTTCCTCCGGGCAAATTATGACATGTTCGCTTGGACTCCGTCAGATATGTCCGGTGTATAGAGGGAGGTGATCGAGCACCACTTGGCCGTGTGTCCAAACGCACGCCCCGTCAAGCAAAAAGCAAGAAAGCAAGCCCCCGAGAAGCAAGCATTCATCGTCAAAGTGGTCGAGAAGCTAAAAGCGGCAAATGTCGTCTGCGAAGTCGCGCATCCCACTTGGCTACCCAACGGCGTGGTCGTCCCAAAGCCCGTCGGAGGAGGCCGCCTCTGCATCGAATACACTGATGTCAACAAGGCTTGCCCCAAAGACCCTTATCCCATGCCAAGAATCGACCAGATTGTGGACTCCATGGCAGGCTGCAACCTCCTCTGCTTCCTCGATGCTTTCTCTGGTTATCACCAGATAAAAATGGCTAAGAAAGATGAAGAGAAGACGACTTTCCTTACCCCTTGCGGTGTGTATTGCTATGTCTGCATGCCTTTCAGCCTGAAAAACGTTGATGCCACCTTCCAGAGGCGAATGAGGACATCACTTGGTGAGAAAATGGGCAGGAACACCGAGGCTTAGTCGATGACATCGTCTTCAAGTCTCGAGAGGGAGATTCGCTCCTCAAGGACCTTGAAGAAACCTTCGCCAGCTTGCGCAAGGTGAACATCAAGCTCAACCCTGCCAAGTGTGTCTTTGGAGTGCCTTCAAGAAAATTGCTTGGTTTCCTCCTGTCCCACCGAGGCATAGAGGCAAACCCTGACAAAATCAAGACCATAGAGGAAATGCAACCTCCACGCCGGCTTAAGGATATGCAACGGCTAGCAGGCTGCATGGCCAGCTTGGGTAGATTCATCTCCAAGTTCGGTGAAAGAGCTTTGCCCTTCTTCAAGATTATGAAGAGAACTGGGACCTTCAAGTGGAATCCTGAAGCGGAAAAAGCCTTTGAGGATTTGAAGAGGTACCTGGCCAGCCCACCAGTCATGGTTGCCCCAAGGACAGGCGAGCACCTGAAGCTGTATATATCAGCCACTCCACAAACTGCCAGTGCCGTCCTGGTGGTAGAAAGAGAGAAGTCAGTATTCCACAAGAAGAGTGCAACCACTCCTAAGCCAAAACCGCCTGACGAAGAGCTTGACAAAATAACAGGCCCCATAAACCCACCGCCAGGCCCAAAGCCACAAGCGGAGCCTGCCCCAAGTCCACCGCTACAGGACGATATCGCCAGGGAGCCTAAAGAGCCTCCACAGGCCAACCCCCTTGAGGGTCTTAAAGAGCCTCCACAGGCCAACCCCCTCGAGGGTCATAAAGAGTCTCCACAGGCCAACCCCCTTGAGGGACCCGCAGAGCCTCCTCAGGCAGAGTGCGATAAGACTAAACTGGCAACCCTTGTCGAGCATCCAGTCTACTTCGTTAGTACAGTACTGCGCGATGCTCGTGAGCGGTACACAATGCAGTAAAAGCTCCTCGTCGCGCTCCTCATCGCCTCAAGAAAACTGCGACACTACTTCCAGGGGCACCGCATCACGGTGGTCACCTCTTTTCCCCTTGAGCAGATCCTGTGCAACCCTAACACCACAGATCGTGTCGCAGGATGGAACATAGAGCTACAGCCATTCAACTTGCGCTTTGATACCACAAGGGTAATCAAAGGAAGAGCGTTGGCAGACTTCGTCACCGAATGGACTGATCCAACCCCTGAAGAGCCTTTAGGAGAAAAACAAGAGCCCTCGGGAGACAAAATGCCCAGCCACTGGACCATCAAGTTCGATGGAGCTTTCGCTTGTCGTCACGGTGGGGCTGGCGTGGTCTTGACCTCACCGAAGGGCGACAAGCTGTATTGCGCGGTCCAGTTGTGCTTCGGAATCGACAAGATATTCAACAGTATTGCCGAGTACGAAGGCTTGCTCGCGGGCCTACGGGCCGCAATCGCTTTGGGCATCAAGCACCTGCTATTCAAGGGCGACTCCCAGTTGCTCGTCAACTTCTCCAACAAGAGATACAAGCTTAAGGACAACCACATGGCCGCATACCTTGAAGAGGTCCGCAGGCTTGAGAAGCTTTTCAGGGGAATGGAGCTCATGCACATCCCAAGAAAGGAAAATCAAGAGGCTGATTACATCGCCAAACGCGTCAGAGAGGTAAGCTCAGCTGCCAAACGTCTTTTAAGAAAGACTTGTCAAGGCTTCCATAAAACAGGCTCAAGAGGCCATGCCCGCAAGCACAGACGAAGTGATCCCGCCACCACCTAAAGTTGGGGCTCCCGATTGTGGACCCCCTACAAGGGAACGTCTGTTGCTCACAGCGGCGCATCAAGAAAAAGGATGGATTGACGAGATCAAAGACTACCTCACCAAAGGGATCGAACCTGAGGAAGATGTTGAAGCGGAGCGAATCGCCCGCCAGGCAAAATCCTACCACATCCTCGAAGAAAATCTCTACCGCAAGCGCCCAAACGGCATCACGCTCAAATGCGTCCCTCCTGAAGAAGGCAAAATGCTGATCAAGGACATCCACATCGGGGAGTGCGGCCACCATTCGTGCGCCCGCACCCTTGCAGGCAAACTCTTCAGGACCGGCTTCTATTGGCCTGAAGAACTTCAGGATGCAGTTGACATCGTTCAAGCATGTGAAGCTTGCCAATTCCGCGCCAAGAAATCCACCAACCTGCGCTGGGGCTACAGACAATTCCGCTCTCCTGGCCGTTCGCGGTCTGGGGGCTGGATATCCTGGGACCTTTCCTGACAGCGCAAGGGGGATATCGCTACCTCTTCGTGGCCATCGACAAGTTCACTAAGTGGCCTCGAGTAGAGGTGACACGCACAATTACAGCATGTGCGGCGGTGAAATTCATCAGAGGCCTGGTCTGCCACTTCGGAGTGCCTAACCGCATCATCACCGACAATGGCTCGCAGTTCACCAGTGGCATCTTCAGGGCTTACTGCAAAATGATGGGCATCAAGCTCTGCTTCGCCTCAGTCGCTCATCCACAGAGCAATGGACAGGCTGAGCGAGCAAACGCAGAAGTGGTAAAGGGCCTAAAGACTAGGACCTTTGACATCCTTAAGGGCCACGGCAAGGGATGGATCAGCGAGCTCCATTCGGTGCTCTAGTCCATCCGCACAACGCCACCCAAGCCTACAGGGGAAACACCGTTCGCCCTCGTCTATGGAGCCGAAGCAGTCCTCCCCACAGAAATAAAGCATGGATCCCTACGGGTCCGTGCCTTCAACGAGGACCAGCAAGAGGATCTCCACAACGACGACCTGCTGCTTCTCGAGGGAATACAACGCTGCGCCGCCCTCCGGGCGGCAAAATACCAGCAGGACCTGGGACGCTACCATGGCTGCAAAGTGCGCTCACGCACGCTAGAGACAGGCGATCTTGTCCTCAAGCGAATCCTCTCTAGGGAAGGCCTCCACAAGCTATCACCAATGTGGGAAGGCCCATACAGGGTAACCCACATCGCCAGGCCTGGCGCGGCTCGCCTCGAAACTCAAGACGGCATCCCCGTCAAGAATCCATGGAACATCATGCACCTACGCAAGTTCTACCCGTGATCATTTTCACGCCCGTTATCATCGTCACGTCAAGACATCTGGCGGAAGAGGCAGCTTACGGCTCAACCTCCAAGCATTTTTTGTCTCCAGAAGGATAAAAGGCAACACGTGATCATTGTCACGCCCGTGATCATCGTCACGTCAAGACATCTAGCGAAATAGGCAGCTTACGGCTCAACCTCCAAGAAATTTTTTGTCTCAAGAGGTTAAAAGCTCACGGCTTAAACCTCCAAGCTCGAAAGGCTTCTCTCGAGGGTCAACCCTCCGAGCTCTGCATGTAACGAGCCACCTCAGGCCGTCGAGAGTCTCTGCCACTAATGGGTGGTCCCCATGCCTCGACATGGTCAAAACATTAACTTGGCAACTCCAAGCATAATGAGACAATTTTGTTCCTAAGTGAACTTAGCGCTACGGCGCCGCTGTGTAATATTTGGTAGTGAGTTTTATTTACTCATTACTTCTTTGAAATGTGCGCTTATATCTCTCCACATGCGCACCTCGCGAGCGGGGGCTGAGTACGGTGCCAGTGCCTCAAATGACACACCAGCGGCACTGCAAAATCCAAGGATCTGAGCTCTGGCTGGAGGGCAAGCTCCCACAAACACGCCATCTCTACAAAGGACCTTGGTACTTAGTCTCCTCGCGAGGAACTCCTGAGGGGACCTATAAGGGCGCACGACACTACAACAAAACCCGCCCTACAGCAACGCATCCATCTATATCTAGGAGCCTATATAAGCGTTGCTAGGTCCTTTACCAACGGATAAGCATGTGTTGCCTTATCGGGCGTTGCTAGAGTACAATGCAACGGATATATGTGCGTTGGTAACCAATCAGATAAGCGTTGCTAAGTTGCTACTGATTTCAACCAATGGTTGTATGCGTTGGTAGAGAAATCCTACAGGTAATGAAAATTCAGTTTAAAAATAATATTTTGAATCTGCTTGACCGTTTTGGAACATGGTAGATTTCTTACTACACGAAAGAACTTAATTCATACATGACATACCACATCACACAAATTGTAGAATATATATGAATGCATTGTGTGATAATGAATTCAATATTTATATTGTATTTTCCATCTCATACATGAAAAATATTTAAAAGAGTGAGAGAAATTACAATCAGCCATCAGAGTATGATATTCTACCTAGTCATACACATACATAGTATGCGGTTTACAATCTTACATCGAAACATGACACTGTATGAGTCTTGTCTCTAAATCATTCTAATATTTTCCTGACATGTTCAAAGATACTTCCGGAAATAGCAAGTCCTGCTGATGTATAGACCTGCAAATACAAAACTTCGTGTTCAGTATCAAAGTTGTAAAAGATAATAAATGGTATAGTGAACTCTACCAGATCAGCACGTAAGACATTTTTGTTGTTATGTGCACTTAAAATAGCTCATGAGACCCACAAGTCATAGTGGTTACAAACTGATGGACACAAAAAATGAATTTGGCGCAAGAAATAACCATGTCTTGATCTAAACGAATATGTTAAACAAAAGATCCAAATACTTTCAGTACTAGCATGGACAAGGCATAGTGTTAAATGGCAGATTTTGTATGTGGTACCCTCCAAAACTACCCAGCAGCTAAGCAAAATATTTTACTACTAACCGTCTGCCTTTAGATATGCTCATAGCTTATATCCGAATATGTTAAGCCCTCTGATCTTTTGGTCCTGCAATAAACAAAATTCCTATTTTAGTACCAAAATGGGAAAAGCTAGCATATGGTGAATTTTACTACTACTTTCGCAAAACAGAGAACCAGTTATGGAGATAAAACCACTGTAGGTACCAAAAATTATAGTATGTTATTATATGTAGTTGTGGTCAACTCGTTAAAGAAACCAATTGCCTCGAAGAAAGGCGAAGACAGATTTGTCGATGCATGGCCATTGCTAGCTCTTGCTGGTGGTGGAACTAGCACAGGAAGTGCAAACAGCAATGATGCCAATGGCACTGTGTTCAATGGAACAAATGGCACTCATCATAATATTGGTGGTGAAAAGCAGCACCCAACGGGCTAGTAATGAAACAATACATATAGAAACATACGCTATTTAGAGACTGTTGTTGCAATATTTCTGGTTCTTCAGATAGTGGAGGACTGCTGTTTACCACTCTTTTACTTTCAGCACCTAGTCACTTATACCATTTTTAGTAAAGAGAGGGGAATATTTCTTATACAAATAAATTAGCATTCATAATAAGACTGCATAATTCTTTGTATGCTTATCACCCATGTTACTATAGTAGATCGTTAGCAAAGGTTGGAAGTTAAGAGCAATATCTTAAGGGCTTCCTCGATTAATTGACAATGAAGGTCAAAGAGTTCAACAATAAGAAAATCTTAATTATAAAGCATTGATATCTGATATTAAGGACAACACAGTCTTCCATCTAATAACTTCAGGGACGAAATTTTCTTTCCCGAGCGATCTGTCAAAGTGCATATTTGTGACATTGGCCACGGGCAGCAAGTTCCAGATCTTCACCCAGCAGACAATGCCTAGCAGCATCATATTGGAAAACAAGAACAAGGGTCGAACATACATAAAATACAAAAAAGTACAGAGGGGGGAAGATGAGTAGAAAAGAGCAACCTTGTACTTGATGCATCATCAGTCTGTATCTTGTGTGTCTCCTCTGCAAAAAGAAAAAAGAATCACCGAAATATTTACAGGACAGAGAGGAGAAAAGGAATACACTCACTGAAACTTGTCAAGTGTGAGGACTTGCTCCCCACGTAGCAGAATGAACTGTGACATAGATGCCGGATATGGAGCACCCACCCGCAGACCTGAACCTAATTACATGTATAGATCTAACCTGGGGATGAGGAATAGAGAGAGAATGAGAGATATACTGAGAAGAAGATCAAAATCTGCCTGTTGGATCAGGACGCGAATAAATTACCTAGCTCCGGCGGCCGTGCGAGCTCTGCTTTGTCGGTGGGCACCGATCTAGAGTTAGGCGGCGCCTGCGTCCCTGCGGAACAATACTGTGGGTGTGCTTGACAGAGAAGATTGCTCAGAGGCAGATCTACGTTCTAAAGTGGTGGAGGCCCCCGCCGACCGGCGATCGGTAGTCGGAGAGATCGGGAGGGTGGGAGGAAGAACTGCGGATATGTGAGAAGGGCGTAATCTGAGAACGGGTGGTTATTCACTTGCCTAATAACGAAAAAAAAAATCACTTGCCTAATAACGAAAAAATTTCAATTGCGCGCAACTAATCCCGCCACGGTATTGAAATTTTAAGCCACGACTAACGGGAAACTTAAAAAACTCAGTTTCCCGGGAAGATTGATACCATCTAGCGCCAATTGTTTTTAATGGATTTTACCCACCCTACTGCAGAAGAAACGGATGTGCTCTGCAACGGATACGTGCGTATCTACAAAATAAATTTACAACGCATACTTATTTCGTTGGAAGGTATATGTTGCTTAATTGGGAGTCATCTTGTAGTGCGAGTCCTCTATACCGTGCACAAGCGTTTGGGTTCGCCCCTCTAACATTTACAGGGAAGAAGTGCCCCCACAAGCCTGAGGAGGCATTCGGGAAAGGCCCCTAGAGAGGACCTCCTCGCCAGGCAAAAACTTCTACAGGGCAAAAGCATCTAGAAGCTAAGTCACACACCCGCGTGTCGAGAGCTTTTTTCCCTGCAAGCGTGCGTTTGCCCATCAAGCGACATCGCTTTCCCTTACGCTTCATGGACTACTCGTACGTTTAAGGGGGGCACTTGAGCATCGTGACTCTGGGCTCTTACCTCTCCTAGTCCAAAACTGCCCCCGGCCTTGCAGAGATTGCTCTAGCATACCAAAGTGGCAGAGTCATGGCACGAAGAGATGGGTCCTAACGACGCAGAGAACAAATAGACATGAAAATAAGTCCAAAGGAACCTCTCGCGGGGCAAGCAAGCTAGAAGCGGCTGAGGCGGCCCCCTGCTCTCTATCCTCCGTAGCGGCCTCCGCACACTTGATGCGGTTGCAGAAGGCATCGACTTGCTGGCGGAGGGAGTTGGAGTGTAACATCCCAACATTTTATAATGTTCAAAAATCACTAAAATTTAAAACTTTTCTTTTTATTAAAATAAAATATTAAATGCATGAGGAAACCAACTATAAAAGACTTCAAAGTTTAATATTTTCAAATGTCACAGTTTAAACATTTTATTATCCACTGTGTTTCAAAAACCTTAAAATATAATTTGATAAATATTTTACAAACTACAATTCATTTTATTTTAAGTAAATAGTTTACTTATAAGTATTTGAATTAAATCACTTAGCCATATCTATTCATAAATACAAGATTATTCAAATAGTATATAATTACTAAATGGTTTTCATTCCTTTAACTAAGTTCAAAATATAGTTTGGAAATTATAAGACTATAGTGTATAGCTTCAAAACCTCATAGAATTTAAATTAATGAATTAGCCAAATAAACATTTCATTTGCTTAAATGAATTTCATCTATTTCTGCATAACATGAAATGATTAATAGATTCTAAATAAAATAAATTTAAAATAAAGGTCTTGTCCCAAGTTGTTATGAAGTTTCAAATGCATAAAATAAAATGTTGCACAAATTATTTTCAATTTAAAATGAATACCCTATATTTCACATTTCCTAAACATTTTTATATTTAGTTCATTAATATTATGCCAAAATAAAGATGAATGATTTCAGCAAAACAAGTTTAAATAACTTAAACTCAAACATATTGAAATGTGGGTATTTTACAAATTTTATTTAGCCAAAAGAAAATCTAAATAAGATAGAAATTCATATTTGACTTTAAGTGTCAAATTTGTAATAAATCAATAAGTCAAAATATTATTTTTGAAAAGTGTTCAAAACACTCCCACAATTGGTTTAACAGAAGGATAATAATATTACAATTTTTTAGAAAATAATTTGACATCATTTGGAGTTATAAATCAAAAGATATGAAATAAATAAAAACAGAAAAAGAATTACCTGGATGACGTCATCGCTGACGTCATCACCGTATCTCCTTCAACCTCCGGTAGAAATCCGGCTGAGAGTCCTCTTTGATCCCGCCTCAAATGCGAGCTAAATACGCGGAGTTTGTTCGTTCTGTTCACCCCTATAAATACCCAGCCCCGCCGCCTCGCCCTTGCCTCAGAAAACCCTAAATCTAGCGCCTCTAGGCCGGAGAAATCGCCGCCGCCGTGTCGCCATTGCCGTCGGCATCTTCGAGGTTTTCCGGTGAGATTCGATCGACCTAGCCTCTCCCATCCACCCCCTTAGCTTTCCCTCGATCTTCCGCATCTCCCTGACTTGACGCGGTAGCGAATTGCGCAGCAGAACGAGCAATCCGTGCGAGACCGAAGCTCCCCGCCGCCGTGCGCAACTCCGACGAGGTGCAGCCGAAGAACGAGGAAGCTCCAAGGACCACGAGCGCGCCATCGACCTCGCCCGGACCTCCTCTACATCACGGTATGCTCCGCTTGTCCTCTAGGGCTGTAGATCATCGGGAACGAGTTTTTCCGATCGTGGCGCCGCCGCGCGCTCCGTCTCCGGCGACCTAGCGCCGCTCGCTTCTGCCGTGAGTTCTCGTCCGTCCGATCGAGATCCCGTGGCCAGGATTAGAAGTTTTAAAACGAAGCGGTACGCTCCGATCTGGACCGTCAGATCCAGATCTGACGATCCAGATCGCTCCACTTATCCACGTCAGCGCCACGTGGCATGCCCCGTCAGCGCACAGTCAGCGCTGACGTGTATAATCAATTTCGTAATTAAATTTAATTGTCAGTTTTGCAGAAACACCCCTTTCACTTAGATCTCTCATAACTTTTTAACCACAACTCTAAATTTAATAATTTTTATATATTTGGAAAGCTCTGGATGTGTAGAATAATTTGGATCAGACAAAATTCAAATTGGACTTAGTATAAAATATTCAAAATTCAAATGGAAATTTGAGTATATTTGTAATAACTTTAAATCTATATATCCAAAAATTGCAAATAAATATGTTTTAGAAACTTTGAAATATTTGTAAATTAATACCACTGCTATAAAATATTTTTGAGTAATTTTTGAATGATTTCATAGTTGTGTGTTTAATTTGAATAGTTTGACTAATTTTGAAATAACTTTTAATAGAAACATTATTTTGGATTAAATCCAATTGCAATAGATTTAATTAAATGCTCTCTGTCTATTAACATTAATTATAAAATGGTGTTATAAAAATTTAGTCATAGGAAACTTTAATCTTATAATTATTCCTTTTAGTATATTTTCCAAAATTTGAAATTAATTAAATTGCATTTATAAATTCATGCATATTTATAAATAAAACACAAAAGTTATTTTTATGTTACTTGTGATTTAAAATTTGCATTTCATTCATAGCATATTTTATATTGTAGATATAATTCTCAAAGGAAAACCCCTCTTCAATAGTTTTCTCTAAGTTAGGATTAATTTCAAACTTAGTAGTTTGGGAATAGTGCTATACACTAGACACTTGGTAATTTTCAAGATGGAGCTAGAAGACCATTGAAGGACTTAGCCAAAAACAAGACTTCAGAAGTATCTTCAAGGAGAAGAAACACTTAGAAGAAAATCAAGAAGAAGATCATGAAGACCAACCAGAAATATTTTCCAAGTCTTGCTCTCTCTCTCTCTTTCTTATCTCTGAGACATCATGAAGGACTTAGAAGAAAACAGACTCTGGAAGCATCCTCAAGATGTCAAGCACTTAGAAGAAAAGTGAGAAGAAGTTCAAGAAGGCCAACCCCCTTTCTATTCTCTAAGTCTTTCTCTCTGTCTTTCCTTCTCCCCTGAGATTTCATGAAGACTAAGTAAAACCAAGACCAGCCTCGAGGATACAAGAACCATCAAGTCTGAAGATTCATCAAGACTACCAAGAACTCAATCAAGACCCCATCCAGAAGAAAGTTACAAGTCTGGAGATGAAGCCTGGAGGACAACTACATCTTTCTGTCTATCTATTCCCTCTTTCCTAATCTTGTCTTTTAGACTTAAACAAATTTTGATCATGATGTTATCATCTTGAAGTTGTTGGATCCTAGCAGCATAGTGGGATGAAGCGGCCTGGAAACAAACCTTACATGTCCACGTACATGAGACCTGTTCCACAATTTAAGTGGCTGGCCGGGTGTCTGTCTCTCTCGCTATAGTGAATGTCCAACTTACAAAGAGTTGATAATAATTGTGATCATCTTGAACAAATGACTTAGTATTTTTCTCTAAGTATGTTGCACATCAAGACTAAGTCATTAGAGTGCTTGTATCAAGAAGATATAAAACAAAGTACGTCTATCCAACCTAAGACTTTAGTCCTTAGTCCTTTTGGACCAACACATTTGACTTGCATAAACTTAAAAGATTTCCATGGCATGAAAAAGCAATTCTAGCCTTAGGAATATTTTGCACATCATGCATAAACATATTTTCCTTACAAAGTTTTATAAAACTTATTTATTCATCTAGTATGTGTTTGTTTGCATTGTGGATTTGTGCTTGCTGTTGATTGTTGTATTGTTGTTTGCTATTATTGTTTAGATTAAACGGAGAGCAAGCGTTCGTTGTTGAAAAGAGTTGTGTACAACGACAACATTCAAAGGCAAGTGGCACACCTCATAAACTTCCTATTTTATGCATTACTTAGTGTATTTTTAAATGCATGTGTTGCTATGCTAAACCTGTGTAGAATCCCTTATACCTGTGTCTAGGTACCTATGCAATACTTAGTAGAATTATTGTTGCTATGCAAATGTTGTTTTGTGAAAATCTAAATTCTACTAAGTTAAGAATGAAACACCTGGGTGGTAATTGGTCGGATGGTTTATGTTGAGTGGCTACTCGGTCCATTTCTATGGTTCCTAAAGAGTAATGCACACTTGAGAACGGCCACCCAGGAACAGAGGAATCTGAAGGAACTCCAAGTGACGATTGCTTCCAGTGCAGCCATTGCCATATGGGCTCTGGCTTGATCAATTATGTTGCATGGACTCTCTCCGGCTTGACAAGCAGATGTAGGGGGATGTTAGGTGGAACGGGTCAAGCCAGGTGGGAGGGAAAATGCTTCTGAAAGATCTCGTCTCATTCTCTCCTTTCCTTATCACAAATGGTGTGTAAAGGATACCTTGGGTTGAATGGGTACAATGGTGAAAGTGCACAACCTCTGCAGAGTGTAAAACTAAGTACTTAGCCGTGTCCCCGGTTACGGACAATTTTGAGCAGCTGATCAAGGACGTCAACGGAGGATTCCACCATTCCAACTTCAAAAGTAAAACTTGATGGGTGAACAAGGGAAGATGAGATTTATGGTTTTCATGCCATACTCGTCGAGATTTCAAGAAAAGTGTTTTCAAAAGAATAGGAAAAATTGGCTTTATGCAAATTAGCCTTGAGCTCCACCAGCCAAATATTCATATAGGTTTTAGAGTTATTCCATAAGTGTCCACCATAGTGTCACTTGCCAGACTCCATTTTTAATGGAATCTGACCCACGTTGTTGCAATATTTTTCTTATTGCAGATTTGATCAGATGACGAGTGAGGTTTCGTAAAGGTTTCGAGTCTACAACCAACATGTTTTCGCCTGTGGCAGCATGAAAGTTATAGAGGCTCTCTTCTATTGTATTCCGCTGTGTATTTTTCCAATGCTAGCTTTACGCTATGCAACTTGTATAAAATATTTTGTAATTCTGGATCATCGATGTAATAAAATTGACCTTTGTTGTGATATTACATCGTAAACTGTGTGTGCAAATGAATCGATCCAGGGATTTGCACTATACACAGGTATCTGCCTTATTTTAAGAGCAGGTACGCTACAGATGGTATCAGAGCACTGTGTTGCCTGTAGGTTCGAAACCCCTAGGATTGGACTCAGACCCCAAAAGTTAAATAGTTAACTAAACTAGGTTCCCAAAACATGAGTAAATTTTGAACCTTCCCTTAATATTTTTTTACTTTATCTTGTCTTGCATCTTTCCCTTTCTCTTAAATTCTAATACTCTTACCTGTTCAAAATTCTAGATGGGAGAATACACTGAGACTGCGTATGCTGGAGTTTTGTCGGGTTTCATCTTTGGGAGGCAGCTGGCTAGGTTGACAAGTGTTTTGAAGCTACCACCATCCTATTTCCGAGGAAGGAAGGAGGAGACCGACATACCCCATGGGATACGTTGGGAAATACGCACCATCATGACCCCGGATCCTACGATGCCAGACTTCGAGCCCGTGGACCATGTCACCTACTACCCAGAGTGGATTGAGGGAGTGAACATAGCTATGGTGGACTTAATGGCTCGTTTGTGTTACAAGTATCGATTCAAGCTAGCACCAGGATCGCCCTTCCGTGCCTTTGGGAAGAGGAATGCACATGGTCTCTCGATGGCTCACACGGGAAATCGCCTGGACGTGCCCCTTGTTAACAAGACGTTTGAAGACTTGGATTATCTCATCAACTGTCTGACCAGGAGAGTCCAACAGACTCAGGACGTCGCAGATCATGCACAAGCCGTCATACACGCAAAAACCCAAGAACTCCAGGCTTCTGAAAATCTTATTGGTCAGTTGGAGGAACTCATCCATGACCTACATTTGGAGAACCTTGGCAAGGATCAGCAAATTGCCATGCTTGAGGCTCAACTCATTCCACCTCCACCACCGCCAGTAGCTGAAGAAGGAGGTGACCAAGGCACTGGAGATGTGACTGTATCTTCAGCTACGAAGAAGGAAGGACCAGTGGAAGAAGACCCCGAAGAAGTGCTGTTTGAAGAGTCAACTGAGGGAGAAGTCACGCCTGTGGCAAATAACCACGCAATAAAACGCAAGCGTAGTATTTAGGAAGGATAAGTGTAGCAATCAAAACCATGTTAGAGGGACCACCAGTTGTCGTATTTAGCTTATCGTATCAATTTAGAGTATGGACCTATCAAATTGTGGTATGGCAGTACTGTCGCATCTGTATTTCCCCGACCTTTCCGCGATAAACAATTAGTTCGATTTCTCAAAAGAAGTTTGAAATTTTTACGTATGTGGTTGCTTGTGTTTGAACTTTGTTGCTTGATGTTTGTTAGATGATGTTTGTAGTGGATTATCTTGATTGTTGGTTGTGCATTAGAAGGTTTATTTATTAACAAAACTTTTCTTTTAAGGGTGGTAGCCACCTAGAAAATTCAAACACAGTCACTTAAACCCAGAAATCTCAAACTATCTTTCCTTTCATCTTTCTAATCAGAAAAACCATTCACTGTCAGTTTTCAAGTTTCATGTCAGAGATTTCATTTCCCAAAACATCTCGAGTTTCAGAATCATTCAAGCCTTGCTTTCTTTTCTAGCTTCTCCGAATCTCGGGGACGAGATTCCTTTTAAGGGTGGTAGTCTGTAACATCCCAACATTTTATAATGTTCAAAAATCACTAAAATTTAAAACTTTTCTTTTTATTAAAATAAAATATTAAATGCATGAGGAAACCAACTATAAAAGACTTCAAAGTTTAATATTTTCAAATGTCACAGTTTAAACATTTTATTATCCACTGTGTTTCAAAAACCTTAAAATATAATTTGATAAATATTTTACAAACTACAATTCATTTTATTTTAAGTAAATAGTTTACTTATAAGTATTTGAATTAAATCACTTAGCCATATCTATTCATAAATACAAGATTATTCAAATAGTATATAATTACTAAATGGTTTTCATTCCTTTAACTAAGTTCAAAATATAGTTTGGAAATTATAAGACTATAGTGTATAGCTTCAAAACCTCATAGAATTTAAATTAATGAATTAGCCAAATAAACATTTCATTTGCTTAAATGAATTTCATCTATTTCTTCATAACATGAAATGATTAATAGATTCTAAATAAAATAAATTTAAAATAAAGGTCTTGTCCCAAGTTGTTATGAAGTTTCAAATGCATAAAATAAAATGTTGCACACATTATTTTCAATTTAAAATGAATACCCTATATTTCACATTTCCTAAACATTTTTATATTTAGTTCATTAATATTATGCCAAAATAAAGATGAATGATTTCAGCAAAACAAGTTTAAATAACTTAAACTCAAACATATTGAAATGTGGGTATTTTATAAATTTTATTTAGCCAAAAGAAAATCTAAATAAGATAGAAATTCAAATTTGACTTTAAGTGTCAAATTTGTAATAAATCAATAAGTCAAAATATTATTTTTGAAAAGTGTTCAAAACACTCCCACAATTGGTTTAACAGAAGGATAATAATATTACAATTTTTTAGAAATTAATTTGACATCATTTGGAGTTATAAATCAAAAGATATGAAATAAATAAAAACAGAAAAAGAATTACCTGGATGACGTCATCGCTGACGTCATCACCGTATCTCCTTCAACCTCCGGTAGAAATCCGGCTGAGAGTCCTCTTTGATCCCGCCTCAAATCCGAGTAAATACGCGGAGTTTGTTCGTTCTGTTCACCCCTATAAATACCCAGCCCCGCCGCCTCGCCCTTGCCTCCGAAAACCCTAAATCTAGCGCCTCTAGGCCGGAGAAATCGCCGCCGCCGTGTCGCCATTGCCGTCGGCATCTTCGAGGTTTTCCGGTGAGATTCGATCGACCTAGCCTCTCCCATCCACCCCCTTAGCTTTCCCTCGATCTTCTGCATCTCCCTGACTTGACACGGTAGCGAATTGCGCAGCAGAACGAGCCATCCTTGCGAGACCGAAGCTCCCCGCCGCCGTGCGCAACTCCGACGAGGTGCAGCCGAAGAACGAGGAAGCTCCAAGGACCACGAGCGCGCCATCGACCTCGCCCAGACCTCCTCTACATCACGGTATGCTCCGCTTGTCCTCTAGGGCTGTAGATCATCGGGAACGAGTTTTTCCGATCGTGGCGCCGCCGCACGCTCCGTCTCCGGCGACCTAGCGCCGCTCGCTTCTGCCGTGAGTTCTCGTCCGTCCGATCGAGATCCCGTGGCCAGGATTAGAAGTTTTAAAACGAAGCGGTACGCTCCGATCTGGACCGTCAGATCCAGATCTGACGAGCCAGATCGCTCCACTTATCCACGTCAGCGCCACGTGGCATGCCCCGTCAGCGCACAGTCAGCGCTGACGTGTATAATCAATTTCGTAATTAAATTTAATTGTCAGTTTTGCATAAACACCCCTTTCACTTAGATCTCTCATAACTTTTTAACCACAACTCTAAATTTAATAATTTTTATATATTTGGAAAGCTCTGGATGTGTAGAATAATTTGGATCAGACAAAATTCAAATTGGACTTAGTATAAAATATTCAAAATTCAAATGGAAATTTGAGTATATTTGTAATAACTTTAAATCTATATATCCAAAAATTGCAAATAAATATGTTTTAGAAACTTTGAAATATTTGTAAATTAATACCACTGCTATAAAATATTTTTGAGTAATTTTTGAATGATTTCATAGTTGTGTGTTTAATTTGAATAGTTTGACTAATTTTGAAATAACTTTTAATAGAAACATTATTTTGGATTAAATCCAATTGCAATAGATTTAATTAAATGCTCTCTGTCTATTAACATTAATTATAAAATGGTGTTATAAAATTTTGTCATAGGAAACTTTAATCTTATAATTATTCCTTTTAGTATATTTTCCAAAATTTGAAATTAATTAAATTGCATTTATAAATTCATGCATATTTATAAATAAAACACAAAAGTTATTTTTATGTTACTTGTGATTTAAAATTTGCATTTCATTCATAGCATATTTTATATTGTAGATATAATTCTCAAAGGAAAACCCCTCTTCAATAGTTTTCTCTAAGTTAGGATTAATTTCAAACTTAGTAGTTTGGGAATAGTGCTATACACTAGACACTTGGTAATTTTCAAGATGGAGCTAGAAGACCATTGAAGGACTTAGCCAAAAACAAGACTTCAGAAGTATCTTCAAGGAGAAGAAACACTTAGAAGAAAATCAAGAAGAAGATCATGAAGACCAACCAGAAATATTTTCCAAGTCTTGCTCTCTCTCTCTCTTTCTTATCTCTGAGACATCATGAAGGACTTAGAAGAAAACAGACTCTGGAAGCATCCTCAAGATGTCAAGCACTTAGAAGAAAAGTGAGAAGAAGTTCAAGAAGGCCAACCCCCTTTCTATTCTCTAAGTCTTTCTCTCTGTCTTTCCTTCTCCCCTGAGATTTCATGAAGACTAAGTAAAACCAAGACCAGCCTCGAGGATACAAGAACCATCAAGTCTGAAGATTCATCAAGACTACCAAGAACTCAATCAAGACCCCATCCAGAAGAAAGTTACAAGTCTGGAGATGAAGCCTGGAGGACAACTACATCTTTCTGTCTATCTATTCCCTCTTTCCTAATCTTGTCTTTTAGACTTAAACAAATTTTGATCATGATGTTATCATCTTGAAGTTGTTGGATCCTAGCAGCATAGTGGGATGAAGCGGCCTGGAAACAAACCTTACATGTCCACGTACATGAGACCTGTTCCACAATTTAAGTGGCTGGCCGGGTGTCTGTCTCTCTCGCTATAGTGAATGTCCAACTTACAAAGAGTTGATAATAATTGTGATCATCTTGAACAAATGACTTAGTATTTTTCTCTAAGTATGTTGCACATCAAGACTAAGTCATTAGAGTGCTTGTATCAAGAAGATATAAAACAAAGTACGTCTATCCAACCTAAGACTTTAGTCCTTAGTCCTTTTGGACCAACACATTTGACTTGCATAAACTTAAAAGATTTCCATGGCATGAAAAAGCAATTCTAGCCTTAGGAATATTTTGCACATCATGCATAAACATATTTTCCTTACAAAGTTTTATAAAACTTATTTATTCATCTAGTATGTGTTTGTTTGCATTGTGGATTTGTGCTTGCTGTTGATTGTTGTATTGTTGTTTGCTATTATTGTTTAGATTAAACGGAGAGCAAACGTTCGTTGTTGAAAAGAGTTGTGTACAACGACAACATTCAAAGGCAAGTGGCACACCTCATAAACTTCCTATTTTATGCATTACTTAGTGTATTTTTAAATGCATGTGTTGCTATGCTAAACCTGTGTAGAATCCCTTATACCTGTGTCTAGGTACCTATGCAATACTTAGTAGAATTATTGTTGCTATGCAAATGTTGTTTTGTGAAAATCTAAATTCTACTAAGTTAAGAATGAAACACCTGGGTGGTAATTGGTCGGATGGTTTATGTTGAGTGGCTACTCGGTCCATTTCTATGGTTCCTAAAGAGTAATGCACACTTGAGAACGGCCACCCAGGAACAGAGGAATCTGAAGGAACTCCAAGTGACGATTGCTTCCAGTGCAGCCATTGCCATATGGGCTCTGGCTTGATCAATTATGTTGCATGGACTCTCTCCGGCTTGACAAGCAGATGTAGGGGGATGTTAGGTGGAACGGGTCAAGCCAGGTGGGAGGGAAAATGCTTCTGAAAGATCTCGTCTCATTCTCTCCTTTCCTTATCACAAATGGTGTGTAAAGGATACCTTGGGTTGAATGGGTACAATGGTGAAAGTGCACAACCTCTGCAGAGTGTAAAACTAAGTACTTAGCCGTGTCCCCGGTTACGGACAATTTTGAGCAGCTGATCAAGGACGTCAACGGAGGATTCCACCATTCCAACTTCAAAAGTAAAACTTGATGGGTGAACAAGGGAAGATGAGATTTATGGTTTTCATGCCATACTCGTCGAGATTTCAAGAAAAGTGTTTTCAAAAGAATAGGAAAAATTGGCTTTATGCAAATTAGCCTTGAGCTCCACCAGCCAAATATTCATATAGGTTTTAGAGTTATTCCATAAGTGTCCACCATAGTGTCACTTGCCAGACTCCATTTTTAATGGAATCTGACCCACGTTGTTGCAATATTTTTCTTATTGCAGATTTGATCAGATGACGAGTGAGGTTTCGTAAAGGTTTCGAGTCTACAACCAACATGTTTTCGCCTGTGGCAGCATGAAAGTTATAGAGGCTCTCTTCTATTGTATTCCGCTGTGTATTTTTCCAATGCTAGCTTTACGCTATGCAACTTGTATAAAATATTTTGTAATTCTGGATCATCGATGTAATAAAATTGACCTTTGTTGTGATATTACATCGTAAACTGTGTGTGCAAATGAATCGATCCAGGGATTTGCACTATACACAGGTATCTGCCTTATTTTAAGAGCAGGTACGCTACAGATGGTATCAGAGCACTGTGTTGCCTGTAGGTTCGAAACCCCTAGGATTGGACTCAGACCCCAAAAGTTAAATAGTTAACTAAACTAGGTTCCCAAAACATGAGTAAATTTTGAACCTTCCCTTAATATTTTTTTACTTTATCTTGTCTTGCATCTTTCCCTTTCTCTTAAATTCTAATACTCTTACCTGTTCAAAATTCTAGATGGGAGAATACACTGAGACTGCGTATGCTGGAGTTTTGTCGGGTTTCATCTTTGGGAGGCAGCTGGCTAGGTTGACAAGTGTTTTGAAGCTACCACCATCCTATTTCCGAGGAAGGAAGGAGGAGACCGACATACCCCATGGGATACGTTGGGAAATACGCACCATCATGACCCCGGATCCTACGATGCCAGACTTCGAGCCCGTGGACCATGTCACCTACTACCCAGAGTGGATTGAGGGAGTGAACATAGCTATGGTGGACTTAATGGCTCGTTTGTGTTACAAGTATCGATTCAAGCTAGCACCAGGATCGCCCTTCCGTGCCTTTGGGAAGAGGAATGCACATGGTCTCTCGATGGCTCACACGGGAAATCGCCTGGACGTGCCCCTTGTTAACAAGACGTTTGAAGACTTGGATTATCTCATCAACTGTCTGACCAGGAGAGTCCAACAGACTCAGGACGTCGCAGATCATGCACAAGCCGTCATACACGCAAAAACCCAAGAACTCCAGGCTTCTGAAAATCTTATTGGTCAGTTGGAGGAACTCATCCATGACCTACATTTGGAGAACCTTGGCAAGGATCAGCAAATTGCCATGCTTGAGGCTCAACTCATTCCACCTCCACCACCGCCAGTAGCTGAAGAAGGAGGTGACCAAGGCACTGGAGATGTGACTGTATCTTCAGCTACGAAGAAGGAAGGACCAGTGGAAGAAGACCCCGAAGAAGTGCTGTTTGAAGAGTCAACTGAGGGAGAAGTCACGCCTGTGGCAAATAACCACGCAATAAAACGCAAGCGTAGTATTTAGGAAGGATAAGTGTAGCAATCAAAACCATGTTAGAGGGACCACCAGTTGTCGTATTTAGCTTATCGTATCAATTTAGAGTATGGACCTATCAAATTGTGGTATGGCAGTACTGTCGCATCTGTATTTCCCCGACCTTTCCGCGATAAACAATTAGTTCGATTTCTCAAAAGAAGTTTGAAATTTTTACGTATGTGGTTGCTTGTGTTTGAACTTTGTTGCTTGATGTTTGTTAGATGATGTTTGTAGTGGATTATCTTGATTATTGGTTGTGCATTAGAAGGTTTATTTATTAACAAAACTTTTCTTTTAAGGGTGGTAGCCACCTAGAAAATTCAAACACAGTCACTTAAACCCAGAAATCTCAAACTATCTTTCCTTTCATCTTTCTAATCAGAAAAACCATTCAGTGTCAGTTTTCAAGTTTCATGTCAGAGATTTCATTTCCCAAAACATCTCGAGTTTCAGAATCATTCAAGCCTTGCTTTCTTTTCTAGCTTCTCCGAATCTCGGGGACGAGATTCCTTTTAAGGGTGGTAGTCTGTAACATCCCAACATTTTATAATGTTCAAAAATCACTAAAATTTAAAACTTTTCTTTTTATTAAAATAAAATATTAAATGCATGAGGAAACCAACTATAAAAGACTTCAAAGTTTAATATTTTCAAATGTCACAGTTTAAACATTTTATTATCCACTGTGTTTCAAAAACCTTAAAATATAATTTGATAAATATTTTACAAACTACAATTCATTTTATTTTAAGTAAATAGTTTACTTATAAGTATTTGAATTAAATCACTTAGCCATATCTATTCATAAATACAAGATTATTCAAATAGTATATAATTACTAAATGGTTTTCATTCCTTTAACTAAGTTCAAAATATAGTTTGGAAATTATAAGACTATAGTGTATAGCTTCAAAACCTCATAGAATTTAAATTAATGAATTAGCCAAATAAACATTTCATTTGCTTAAATGAATTTCATCTATTTCTTCATAACATGAAATGATTAATAGATTCTAAATAAAATAAATTTAAAATAAAGGTCTTGTCCCAAGTTGTTATGAAGTTTCAAATGCATAAAATAAAATGTTGCACACATTATTTTCAATTTAAAATGAATACCCTATATTTCACATTTCCTAAACATTTTTATATTTAGTTCATTAATATTATGCCAAAATAAAGATGAATGATTTCAGCAAAACAAGTTTAAATAACTTAAACTCAAACATATTGAAATGTGGGTATTTTATAAATTTTATTTAGCCAAAAGAAAATCTAAATAAGATAGAAATTCAAATTTGACTTTAAGTGTCAAATTTGTAATAAATCAATAAGTCAAAATATTATTTTTGAAAAGTGTTCAAAACACTCCCACAATTGGTTTAACAGAAGGTTAATAATATTACAATTTTTTAGAAATTAATTTGACATCATTTGGAGTTATAAATCAAAAGATATGAAATAAATAAAAACAGAAAAAGAATTACCTGGATGACGTCATCGCTGACGTCATCACCGTATCTCCTTCAACCTCCGGTAGAAATCCGGCTGAGAGTCCTCTTTGATCCCGCCTCAAATCCGAGTAAATACGCGGAGTTTGTTCGTTCTGTTCACCCCTATAAATACCCAGCCCCGCCGCCTCGCCCTTGCCTCCGAAAACCCTAAATCTAGCGCCTCTAGGCCGGAGAAATCGCCGCCGCCGTGTCGCCATTGCCGTCGGCATCTTCGAGGTTTTCCGGTGAGATTCGATCGACCTAGCCTCTCCCATCCACCCCCTTAGCTTTCCCTCGATCTTCTGCATCTCCCTGACTTGACACGGTAGCGAATTGCGCAGCAGAACGAGCCATCCTTGCGAGACCGAAGCTCCCCGCCGCCGTGCGCAACTCCGACGAGGTGCAGCCGAAGAACGAGGAAGCTCCAAGGACCACGAGCGCGCCATCGACCTCGCCCAGACCTCCTCTACATCACGGTATGCTCCGCTTGTCCTCTGGGCTGTAGATCATCGGGAACGAGTTTTTCCGATCGTGGCGCCGCCGCGCGCTCCGTCTCCGGCGACCTAGCGCCGCTCGCTTCTGCCGTGAGTTCTCGTCCGTCCGATCGAGATCCCGTGGCCAGGATTAGAAGTTTTAAAACGAAGCGGTACGCTCCGATCTGGACCGTCAGATCCAGATCTGACGAGCCAGATCGCTCCACTTATCCACGTCAGCGCCACGTGGCATGCCCCGTCAGCGCACAGTCAGCGCTGACGTGTATAATCAATTTCGTAATTAAATTTAATTGTCAGTTTTGCATAAACACCCCTTTCACTTAGATCTCTCATAACTTTTTAACCACAACTCTAAATTTAATAATTTTTATATATTTGGAAAGCTCTGGATGTGTAGAATAATTTGGATCAGACAAAATTCAAATTGGACTTAGTATAAAATATTCAAAATTCAAATGGAAATTTGAGTATATTTGTAATAACTTTAAATCTATATATCCAAAAATTGCAAATAAATATGTTTTAGAAACTTTGAAATATTTGTAAATTAATACCACTGCTATAAAATATTTTTGAGTAATTTTTGAATGATTTCATAGTTGTGTGTTTAATTTGAATAGTTTGACTAATTTTGAAATAACTTTTAATAGAAACATTATTTTGGATTAAATCCAATTGCAATAGATTTAATTAAATGCTCTCTGTCTATTAACATTAATTATAAAATGGTGTTATAAAATTTTGTCATAGGAAACTTTAATCTTATAATTATTCCTTTTAGTATATTTTCCAAAATTTGAAATTAATTAAATTGCATTTATAAATTCATGCATATTTATAAATAAAACACAAAAGTTATTTTTATGTTACTTGTGATTTAAAATTTGCATTTCATTCATAGCATATTTTATATTGTAGATATAATTCTCAAAGGAAAACCCCTCTTCAATAGTTTTCTCTAAGTTAGGATTAATTTCAAACTTAGTAGTTTGGGAATAGTGCTATACACTAGACACTTGGTAATTTTCAAGATGGAGCTAGAAGACCATTGAAGGACTTAGCCAAAAACAAGACTTCAGAAGTATCTTGAAGGAGAAGAAACACTTAGAAGAAAATCAAGAAGAAGATCATGAAGACCAACCAGAAATATTTTCCAAGTCTTGCTCTCTCTCTCTCTTTCTTATCTCTGAGACATCATGAAGGACTTAGAAGAAAACAGACTCTGGAAGCATCCTCAAGATGTCAAGCACTTAGAAGAAAAGTGAGAAGAAGTTCAAGAAGGCCAACCCCCTTTCTATTCTCTAAGTCTTTCTCTCTGTCTTTCCTTCTCCCCTGAGATTTCATGAAGACTAAGTAAAACCAAGACCAGCCTCGAGGATACAAGAACCATCAAGTCTGAAGATTCATCAAGACTACCAAGAACTCAATCAAGACCCCATCCAGAAGAAAGTTACAAGTCTGGAGATGAAGCCTGGAGGACAACTACATCTTTCTGTCTATCTATTCCCTCTTTCCTAATCTTGTCTTTTAGACTTAAACAAATTTTGATCATGATGTTATCATCTTGAAGTTGTTGGATCCTAGCAGCATAGTGGGATGAAGCGGCCTGGAAACAAACCTTACATGTCCACGTACATGAGACCTGTTCCACAATTTAAGTGGCTGGCCGGGTGTCTGTCTCTCTCGCTATAGTGAATGTCCAACTTACAAAGAGTTGATAATAATTGTGATCATCTTGAACAAATGACTTAGTATTTTTCTCTAAGTATGTTGCACATCAAGACTAAGTCATTAGAGTGCTTGTATCAAGAAGATATAAAACAAAGTACGTCTATCCAACCTAAGACTTTAGTCCTTAGTCCTTTTGGACCAACACATTTGACTTGCATAAACTTAAAAGATTTCCATGGCATGAAAAAGCAATTCTAGCCTTAGGAATATTTTGCACATCATGCATAAACATATTTTCCTTACAAAGTTTTATAAAACTTATTTATTCATCTAGTATGTGTTTGTTTGCATTGTGGATTTGTGCTTGCTGTTGATTGTTGTATTGTTGTTTGCTATTATTGTTTAGATTAAACGGAGAGCAAACGTTCGTTGTTGAAAAGAGTTGTGTACAACGACAACATTCAAAGGCAAGTGGCACACCTCATAAACTTCCTATTTTATGCATTACTTAGTGTATTTTTAAATGCATGTGTTGCTATGCTAAACCTGTGTAGAATCCCTTATACCTGTGTCTAGGTACCTATGCAATACTTAGTAGAATTATTGTTGCTATGCAAATGTTGTTTTGTGAAAATCTAAATTCTACTAAGTTAAGAATGAAACACCTGGGTGGTAATTGGTCGGATGGTTTATGTTGAGTGGCTACTCGGTCCATTTCTATGGTTCCTAAAGAGTAATGCACACTTGAGAACGGCCACCCAGGAACAGAGGAATCTGAAGGAACTCCAAGTGACGATTGCTTCCAGTGCAGCCATTGCCATATGGGCTCTGGCTTGATCAATTATGTTGCGTGGACTCTCTCCGGCTTGACAAGCAGATGTAGGGGGATGTTAGGTGGAACGGGTCAAGCCAGGTGGGAGGGAAAATGCTTCTGAAAGATCTCGTCTCATTCTCTCCTTTCCTTATCACAAATGGTGTGTAAAGGATACCTTAGGTTGAATGGGTACAATGGTGAAAGTGCAGAACCTCTGCAGAGTATAAAACTAAGTACTTAGCCGTGTCCCCGGTTACGGACAATTTTGAGCAGCTGATCAAGGACGTCAACGGAGGATTCCACCATTCCAACTTCAAAAGTAAAACTTGATGGGTGAACAAGGGAAGATGAGATTTATGGTTTTCATGCCATACTCGTCGAGATTTCAAGAAAAGTGTTTTCAAAAGAATAGGAAAAATTGGCTTTATGCAAATTAGCCTTGAGCTCCACCAGCCAAATATTCATATAGGTTTTAGAGTTATTCCATAAGTGTCCACCATAGTGTCACTTGCCAGACTCCATTTTTAATGGAATCTGACCCACGTTGTTGCAATATTTTTCTTATTGCAGATTTGATCAGATGACGAGTGAGGTTTCGTAAAGGTTTCGAGTCTACAACCAACATGTTTTCGCCTGTGGCAGCATGAAAGTTATAGAGGCTCTCTGCTATTGTATTCCGCTGTGTATTTTTCCAATGCTAGCTTTACGCTATGCAACTTGTATAAAATATTTTGTAATTCTGGATCATCGATGTAATAAAATTGACCTTTGTTGTGATATTACATCGTAAACTGTGTGTGCAAATGAATCGATCCAGGGATTTGCACTGTACACAGGTATCTGCCTTATTTTAAGAGCAGGTACGCTACATGGAGACCCACCGCACGTCCTCGCCTTGACGAGCCTCCATCACTGTGGAGAGGTCGAAGCCTGGCGTGAGGACCCTGAGGTTGGTGAAGATGCGGTCAACGACTACCCCCAGGAGCTGCCGGCTCTCGTCCTCTATCACCTCGCGGAGGTCAGCGACAGGGACCTCGAGCGCCATGAAGAGCTGTTTGAAGTAGACCAGGTACATGGCAGCATCGCCTTGGCCTCCGACCTCGGCGTTTGACGCGTCTGTGCCAAGCTGAGCGGCGAGCTTGTTACCCCGGGCGACCAGTGCCTCGAACATGCGCTCCCGCTGCCTCGTGAGCGCACGGACCGCCTTGGCGGTGTCCGCAGCCTCCGTCGCCTGCTCCATCGCGGGAGCCACCTGCTCCTCCACGTCCTTGGCCAGGGTGTTGAGGTCGTGGATGGCCTCGCTGCGGGCCTCCTCTGCCCAGCGTCGACCGTCCTTGGCGCTATGGAGGCGGGCCTCGAGCTTGGAGTTGGCCTTCTCAAGCTCAGCGATCCGCTGAGCATCGGCGGTGTGTCTGGCCTTGAAGCGGTCCTCCTGCTTCTGGGCCAAGTCGCGGTACTCCTGGGATTTCGTCAGCCTGTACTACTTCTCGCGCTCCAGGAGGGCGGCGTCCACCTCTTTCCTCTTCTCGGCGTACCGCTGCTCGAACCGCTCCAGGGCGCGCTTCTGGGCGGCGACGTTCTCGTCATACTTCTGGAGCGCCAGGGCCAGGTCCCTTTCGCGCTCCTCGAGTTCTTCGCGCTGGAGGGCGAGCGCTCTCTCCGCCTGAAGCCGCTGCTCGTCGCGCATCCGCACCTCCTTCTCTTTGAGGGCTAGCTGCCGCTCGCGCTCGGCGAGGCCCTTGTGGTCCTCCTCCAGGGTCTCATGCGTGGCCCGGTGGGCGGACTAGAGCTAGGTCTCCAGATGGCCGAGCTCGTGGCGTTTTTGCGCCAACGAGCCCTCCATGGCCTCGCGCTCGGCCGTCGCCGCGGACAGGAGCTCGGCAGCGGCGTCACGCTCCTCCTGGAGGGGCGCAAGAAGCTCGGAGGCGTTGCGGATCTCCTTGGCGAAGCGGACGGCCTCCTCGCGCACGGCCTCCAACGCCAGGTCCTCTTGACGACGAGCCTCGACGGCCGTGTTGAAGAACGCCCACGCCCTCGCCAGCTCCACGCGCTGCTGAGCGAGCTGTATGTTCTCGAGGGCGAGATGCGCCTCCAAGCCCTGCAGGAACTCCCGCACTCCAGTCCCAGCCACGGAGGACCAGGTTTTGGCTTGTCGAGGGCCCAGCCCCTGAGTCGAGGCCCGAGAGCCTGGCCCCAGAACGCGCTCGGGGGCTAGGATGCACTCCGTCCCCGGCCGCGCCAGAAGTCTCCTCGGCGCCCGCGCCTGCCTGGGTCTCATCCCCTGCAGCGGAATGAGGCGGAGAAGAAGGAGCCCCTCCTGCGGACTCGCCCGCGCCTGGCCCGCCTCGGCCACTGGCTATGCGGGAGGCGTGGACACACGCGCCAGGGATGGCTCGCGCGACGGAGTTGGCTCGCGCGGGGGCGTGACCACGCGAGGTAGAGTAGGACCGCGAGGAGGAGAGGCAATCCTCTCCTCTGGAGCCTCCACCATTATTGGCTCAGGAGACGGCGCAGAAGCCTCTGGGCGATGCGCGGCCTCCTCCGCCTGAGGCGCTGCAGCCGGCTCAGCCGCCTCCCCTTGAGGCACCTCCTCAGTAGGGCCTACGGAGGCCGTCTCCACAGGCCTTGTGGCCTCTTCAGCCACGGCCTCAGTCGTGGCTCTCTTCACATCTGCTGCCTTTCGAAGCTTACGGCACTTCGCAGGCACAAGATCACTAGAAAGAACCAAGAAAAAACCTTCAAGAAATGATAAAAACAAAAAAGAGCAAGAATCAAACAACCGAGTGCCGGGAACACTTACCCGGACGGTTGAGCGCCGGTGTCGAGCCACGCCAGGCTTGGCGAGCGCCAGGAGGGCGTGGTCCTGATGCCAGACCCCTCCGTTGGCACCGCAACTTTCCTCTTGGAGGGGACGTCGGACGGCCTCGCCCCAGACCGGCCCACGGACGCCTTGGTGCGCGGCTCGCGCCGCCCTGTATTGGCCTCCGTGTCGGAGGCCTCCCTCTCCTCATCCTCCTCCTCCACAAGGCATGAGGGCGGCACCACGAAGGCGTCATCATCGCCTGACGAGATGTCGCAAATCTCGTCAGTGAATGGCCCAGGCCTCGAAGAGGACACCTCTCCCGTCGCGGCTTCCTCCTCGCCGCGCCCGGCACCCGAGTCTGAGGGAG
Organism: Poa annua; assembly: GCA_026929855.1. NCBI lineage: Eukaryota > Viridiplantae > Streptophyta > Magnoliopsida > Poales > Poaceae > Poa > Poa annua. The sequence goes on from CM049426.1 coordinate 109,426,032, forward strand.
AGTCTGCTCCCATCGCCTCCTGCAATACCGGCACAGGCACCTCCATCCCCGCCTGGCCTGGCGGGGTAAACAAGGGCATCCCCTCTAAAATGACCATGTGCTTAGTCATGTTGTATTGGTGGAGGGACTGGAGCGTGACAGGGAGCTGGTCTGCGGCAGGCACCACCGGGTTGATGAAGAGCGCGGACAGGACGTTGTCGACATCGTCCTTGTCGTTGTCCTCGTGGTGGAGCCTCATCTTGTCGTGAGGCCCGACGTACATCCACATGCGTCACGAAGTCCGCCACAATGATCTGCCCCGTGAGGCCCTCCTCGCGAAGGAAGCTCAGGCGTCCCATCAAGCTCGTGTTCTTCGCGTAGTAGAAAGGCGCCTTTCCCTAGTGGGAGTTCTTCACGGGCGGCGCATCGAGGACCTCGAGGAAGGCGCAGGGCTTCTCCACCCCGACGAAGAACCACTTCTGGCGGAAGTCATCCACCTTCTTCGTCACCGAGGTGACGGCCTTACCGTCGCTCCACGACATGGGGATGTAGACGCTCGCCATGCCATCCACGATGCGGAACGAGTCGCACCCCGAGCGCTCGTTCTTCGCCGTGTTCCGGAGCGCGTAGAAGCACCGGAAGAGCCCCACCGTAGGATTCAAGCCCAAGTACGCCTCACAAAGGGAAGCGAAGACATCGAGGATGAGGACAGAGTTGGGATGGAGATACAACAACTTGACCTGGAAGAACGCCAGCACCGCCTCCAGGAACGGCGAAAACGGCGGCACCAGCCCGACGGAAAGGCAGTGCTGGAATATCTGGAAATACCGTCACGGGCGTTTCCCGTGTGCCGCGGGCTTGAGAGCTGTGGCGCCGTGCTCGTTTGTCCGGTCCGCTACCAGGAAGCGGACCTTGGCGAGCGCCTTGTCGTTGACGCGCACGCCAAGCAGAGCCGTGCCATGCGCGACCTCCGCCTGGGAAGAAGGCCCCGCGGCGGCCTTGCCTTTGTTCTTGGCGGGACTCATCGCCGTAGTTCCGGGATTCGCTGGAGGCGAGAGGTGCAGAGTGCGCTAGAGAGCGGAGTTGAAGAGCTCAGAATGGCGGAGGCTTCTGCGAGAAGGATTGGAAATGGTAACGGCTCCCTGCTCCGGCGCTCGGGTTTTCTGTCCCTTCAAGGAGCAGTTATCGGGGCGGGGTGGGACCCCCCACAACTCACGCCCCAGATCGTGCGCGACCGTTACTCGTCTGAGTGACGCGTGGCTCGGGCCGGCCGGGCAGTTTGGGCCCACGACGCTCCGCATGCGCCCATGGGCTCAATCGCGCCCATCGCGGGACCGGGGGCTATTGTCGGCCCAGTGGAGACTGGGTATGAAGATATCACTCTCCCGAGGCCTCGCACGCGGGCTGATCAGACGAAACGACTAAGGACCAAGCCACCGTTTGGAGAGACCCTGGAGAGGGAAATCCTCTTGAGGGCGTGAAGAGGAAGCGAGGTCCTGAAGAGGACCCGCGCTTCAAGGGACTCTCCCGATGCGCAATGCGCCTGGTGGGAAGTCAAAAGAAAACCCACCACAGGCCACCTCGGGCCTGTGGGGAAGCTTCGCGACCAAGGAAGTACGGCAGGGCGCACATGGCCTCTGCCGTATCCGCAGGGTGACACAGACGTCCCCTTGCCGTTTTGGTGATAAAGGAGTCAATAAAGTTGCGCCGCCTGCGCCAGGACAGCTGGGACCTTCCTCTCTGACGATAAAGTGGTTGGACGGTGCAACACTCCAAGAAGATCGTCATCGTGGGCTCCACCCCGAAGACTGCAACCCCCGCGAGCCGTTCTGCGCGGTCTGTAGATTGTCGGCCACCGCGCCCAACTTTATCGCCGAAGGACCGCGTCCATGGAGGATTCCGCCGCGGTGGACTCCAACACCTCCACGCCACTGACGTGCGGGAGACCACCTTGGACGCCAAGCGCAAGGAAGACGCTTGCGGCGCTTATAAAAGGAACAAGACCTCCATCGTAGAGGAGGTCGGCCAATTGCTTGGAAAACACTTGTAAACCCTAGCCAAGCTAGTATAATGGCCTTCGGCTGGAGGATGAAGAAGACCATTGCTTCCCTCCCCAGGCACGAACTGCCTGAAGAGAGCCCTCGGCAAGCTCAATTGTACTGCAATCTCTACAGCGCAATACAGACAAGCAGGAGTAGCGGTTTTACCTCCTCCTGAGGGCCGTGAACCTGGGTACGGGCTGGTGTTCATCTCTGTCGTGGGTGTACCTCTCCAGGCTCGGCAAGCACCGTCGTCGTGCCTCTCGAGGGTCTTGACCTCGGCGTTCAATCCCCTTCACGAACTACTCTTCAGGGAGTGACCACCCCTGTTTCGTGGGAGTCTCAACCCGACAGGATTTAATGTTCTGAACATTATCTTAGGAGTTATGATTTATCTCCCAAAAACAGCAATATTTGGCTAATAGAAGTATTAGCTTTTAATCATCTGTTTTTAGCACATGTGGATGGTAGAAATATTACTAATCAACTTTTGAAGTCCAGAACCTTAACTCAACCATACTAACTTGTCTAAAATCCACTTTGTTAATGTGTGGTGCATTGTTTACTTATGTTTAGCATTATTCATGTTTTACCCTAATAATAATATCAATTGTGTTTATATGTTTTGCTTGTGGGTATGTTTGTGTGTTATGTTTTTCTCCAGTAAGTGGTGATGATTTGAGATGCTTGTTGTTTGCTTGTTTACAGTAGATTGTTGTCAACACGCTCCTTTGTGATATTTGGTTAAATTAGCCAACTACACCTTTTTAGTTTCTAATCAACAACTTGTGTAAGCAATGGTGTTAACCTTATTTGATTGATCAACTACTTCTTGGTATTTGTTTATGGAACTAGCAACATGGTTGCATGTGCGTGTGCTCAATGCTAGTGTTAATATTAATACTTGCTTGTGTGATTAAGATACGTTTGTATGAAGTATTTCCTAAACAATAAAGCTACTTTCATTTGAAGTATTTCCTAAGCAATTAAGCTACTTTTGTTTGAAGTATTTCCTAAACAATTAAGATACTTTTGTCTGAAGTATTTCCTTAACTACTAAGATACTTTTTTCTGAAGTATTTCCTGAAACTAATATAACAACTCTTGTTAAATGATATAATAACCCTAAGTGTTGTTTTAGTGTTCTGTAGAACTAACTTTTTAATACTCAGGGTTGTTGTGTACATTTTCTTAGGAGAATCTGTTGTTTGTCTTAGCTCTATGCACTTTGTGGCTTATTGTTGTTTCGCTAAATGAGTTGTTTGCTTTTGATTGTTAGCTTAATGTCTTGTGGGATGCTTGCTGTTTGTTATGTCCTTGTGGCATTGTCTTGTATTCTGAGTGTTGTTCCTCTTCCTGTCTACGACGTTAGATACGATCGGGACGGAACTGGAAGTAAGGAGTGAACCTGAGGAACATCGAGATCAAGACCAAGGACATATTACTGAGCCAGGCAAGCCCACCTCACCACTATAATGAATCCTATTATTTCATCCAGCATGTTTTGTTTTCAAAATAAAATAATACATGTTTCACTTCTTTTACAAAATATTGTTTGGCCAAAGCTATCTACTAGAAATACTCTAGGTGTTACCAAAAATGAGTTTTACTTGATGAGCCTTGTTGTTGAAGGCTCCATCAAAAAGATTAAGTTTTCTAGTAGTCAACCTCCATCTACTTACCTCAAAACTTTAGTATGGGAACCTATTTGATAAATGTGTTTCTCGCAGGAAAATCAAGGAGGCAACAAGGTGGTACCTGGGAAGTATGGAATTTGGGTGAGGATGATTGACCTCGGGGAGACAAGCAGTCCAATCTCAAGTCAGGAAAAAGGGTTACCCCTATCCTAGTGTTTTGATAAACTTTTACAAAATAAAGTTTGATGTACTTAGATATGTCCTTGCTATATCTAAGAGAGGAGAATTCTATCTCTAAAAGTTTTTCTTCAATAAAGATATAGAGATGTCGTAATCTCTGTGTCGAAAATCATTGTATTCGAAAAATAAGCCCTATAGTCGTATATAGCAGCTATCCTAGTTTTCAAAAATGTTTTACTTGCATCTCCATGAAAAGAAAATTTAAGCCTTAGAAGTGGTATTACGAGTACCTAAATGTACTCATATGGCTATGTCCCTGGATATTCAAACGTCCAGGTTTCATTTAGAAGATGTACGTCAAGTAGGAGGAGTATGCCGACGACTACGCCAACTGAGTGTCACCGCTCAACTGCTCTGTGGGATTTCGTCAAGATGTGACGAGGGCCGACGAGCGTCGCAAATCTTCCGTTGTACCTTAGCTCATTTTCGTCATGTGCGCGATGTTTGCAGACTTGGTCATGTAACCAATATTTATGTAAGTCTTATACTATTCGAGTTGTATGATGTAACATTGTATACCATGTGGGTTATGTGATCGTGATGCACTTATCATTGGGATCGTGATCTGTTTACATAACGTCGGCATCTCTGACGGGTAGTCAGAGTGGTCCTTACAGACTTGGTATCAGAGCTATCGTTGACCTTAGGAGACCTTAGTTAGCATGGTCGTTAGCTTAGGAAGGAAATATTTTTCTAAAACCTATTTCAACATAAATCTTTTCTTCTATGTAAACCTTGTATGGTTTCCACTCCTCACCTATTCTCCAAAATATCTTGACCTTGCCTCTCCAATTTGAAGTATTACAAAAGATTTTCTCCACTATATTGTTCCTATTCAACGCTTGTATAGACTTGACGATGAACCCAAATGAGACCTAAGTAACTAGTATCGAGAAGGCGAAGTTCAGTCTCAAGACTTCAGCATACAACATCAAGGTGGTCGTCAAGTGAAGAAACAAGCTACAAAGCAACCCTTGCTTGCCGAAGCAGTCTCACTATCAACGCTTCAACCCCAACAATGGTACTCTAGTTGCAACTTCGACAGTCTCAAGCTTTCCAGCAGGAGCCCAAGCTGAAGAAAGGTAGACTCCAACAAGTAGGAATTACCGAGACCCATAGGACTTCTTGGATATGAATCTTTGTTGGATTCTCCAACTAACGCGATTGTTGAGTGCCCTTTTTGTTCAATAGGTGTCATGTGTGCTCTTTTGCTGGTATGCTTGTTGCTCGTGTGTGCCTTGTTTGTTTGCTTGTTATGGATATGTGGTTCTCTAGTATCTTTCACAAGCGCCCCTTGTAGGCAATGCATATTAGGCACATACTTTAAATTTGTTTAAAACATCTTGTTATCTTTACACAAAAATCTTTCTTACCTTTTTCCATAGATGCACCCTAATGAACTTATAAACTTGTACTCGAAAACTTCCTAAAATGCTTTCCCTCTGATCTATACTTTAGCACGCAAGAATTATTAACTACCCATGATCTGCAGCCCCAAAGAAAGGCAATCCCCGTAATGTGCCGATCCTTGTCTAATTTAATGAACTATTTGAATTGCACGTATACCATCACTAACCCGAGTATCTAACTTAAGAGAATCTAACACCAGTTTTTCTAATGTATCACAAACCTCTTCAAGACCAACAAACTGAGATCAGAAAAGAAGCACCAACAAAAGTTTCACTTTCAGATGGCAACGAGGAATACTCACATATTAGTAAGAGCCACTACTTTCTAGAAAAATTATGAAGCCCTCAAACCATGACGTACAAAGGAGGTCGACATCAGCAAGAACGAACACAACCAACACTACAAATCGTCTACAGGATGATGTACCACGAAGCAAGAATCATCAACGCCTTCTATGCGCTAATCTTATTAACTCAACCGACCTCGACTTAAGACAAATAGCAAGAAGTACCTTCACTAATCTTTTAGGCCAACTAAGATACAAGTGATCTATGAAGGTTATTGCGACAGCATCAGGAAGCCCTATAACCAAGAAAGTCTTCATCAACCCTCTTCGTCGGCTAAACTAAATATGGACACAATAGGAGACACCATGTCCAGCAAGACTCCAAGAACAACGAGAAGACCAAAGACTGTTGCAGTTGAAAATACCTAAAAAACAAGCAAGTTTAGACGTTTTAAGCAGATCTTAGCACCATTGGGCTTATTATGAAAAACAAGAGAGTAAAGTCTATGGGTCTGACGCCCTTGTGAGGTTTGAAAACTTTTTACGTGTGTCTATTTGCTAACCCCCTCAAGACGGTAATATGGGGAAAAGTATGTACATTAAACCCAGGCATCGAGGAGCTTCGGCCAAGATGAAGATCGTCGTGATACCCTAGACCAACAACACCTTGAAGTCGGCAGCATCTTTTAGCACCAACTTTAAACCTTCTAGTGCCCCCTTTTTAAGGGGGGAAGGCACGTGCTAGTTTTATTAGATAGTTGTTCTTTGCGCCACAAACCCTGGATTTTTTGAAGTCTACTCAACAAGAACCCTGCATCAGCAACAACCAACATGTCAACCCCTTCAGCAAATACCCAAGTGTTCCAGAAGAAATCAGATGCCGCATCGACAAGGAAACCTCAGTCAAGAATCAACAACCTTGCAAGGTGAAGGACCATGAAACCCCTAACCTTGCACTCTCTTAGTACACGCTTAGGAATCCCGGGACGAGATTCTTTTAAGGGAGGAAGGTCTGTAACGCCCCAAATTTTGGAAGCAGCAAAAACTTAATTATAAAAGATCCAAATTTGTGAGGCAACAAAAACTTTTTGAAATGTCTTGTTAATGGAGGTGTTTATCCTCTGATTTCTCTATTGGTCATGTTGTATTTTGTGTTTGTGTTGATAACCCCTCTAGACACCAACCCTAAAAGTCAACCTAGGTGTAATAGGACATCTGATAACAATGTTTTCATAAATAAGACAGTCCATATATCTTCTGCTATCTTATGATTAAAAAAACTGTATTTACCATGATGTTCTGAAATTAGCAGCTACCCGAAGACCCTTTTATTTAAGAAAATAAAAGTATTTCCAAAACCTATATGTTAAAAAACTATAAAGGACTATACAATAAGTCCTAATATATTTTGAGTTTTATATGTAGCTAATATTAGCAACTCTCTTTTCATAACCCCATTTCTATTGGTCTTGGAAATCCATTCCAAAAATGTATGTTTAATTCTATTCCTACCAAAAATACCCTGTCCGCATTTTGTTGATCACCTCCTCACAAATATTTTTGTTTAATATTGAAAGTATGGTTAGTGATCCAATTGTGTGGGTGTTTATCTATTTGTATGTGTGGTTGACCTATATGTTATGTGCTTAAATTGTTTCCCTTGAGTGTGTCATGTTTATGAGTGTTCATGTGGTGGTGTTTGAGACAACATTTTATTTATATAATTTAATTGAGATCATTCATGCTTTAATGTTGTGCCATATGGTGGTGGTGCATTAAACTTTTTATTATTATGTTTGATTTTAAAATAGGAAATAACTATCTTCATTTCCATTAATTTTTAGCCTTTGTAGAACATGATAATTAGGGTTTATTTTATTCAAATTAGTAATGCAACTCACCTAACCTTATCATCATCACCTCTACTTCCCACCTTTATCCCTCTTGATAATTTACAAAATCATTTGGTCACAAATTATTAATTGTTTGGAGTGCTACATTATAATGTGACCATATCTTGTTTGTAACTTAGCCATCTCCCATTTTTGTATGTAGTGGTTTAAAGACCCTTTTTATAAACTTCTAAACCAAATGCTGCACTTATACTCCCCCTAACCAAAACAAATTGCTTTATAATTTTCTATGCAAGGAGTGGACTAATCCATCCATGCAAAGTTGCCTAAGCTAATCAGCCCGAAAATATAAAAACCCTAAACCTCCACTCCCCTCCTCCCAAACCATGATCTTAGACGAGCATTGGATACCCTCACACCCCTGGACCCCTTGGACTCGCCCCTGGCAAACCCTAGCTCCCTCTCCGTTGTCCTTTTCTTTTTGGCATTGTCTCGAACACCTGGCGGACAGGAAACCTCTCCTCCATTACTTCAACCTCTCCAACGACCTCAGTCCATTTGCTACTGTCCAAGGAGGTGCAGCAATGCTTAGCATCATTGCACACCGCCTCCACGAGCCAGTCCCTAGCCGCTTCCCTCTCTCTTCCATGCCCATGCCCGTGAACACCAAACCGGCCACCCCCCTCCTCCCTTATTGCAGCCGAGGCTCCCACAGACTCTCTCACCTTACCCATTCTCTGCCTCTCACTCTCCTATCCCACCCCTGGCGAGATCGAGAGAGCTCTCGCTCGTTTATGCTCGGGTTCTTGAAGGAACCACCGCTCGGACCGCGAGCCCGTCAAGGGCGCTGCCTTCTCCTCCGACCATCTCAGACCTCCATTCTTGTTTCTGCGAGTTCCCCTCCTCGTGTTTGAAGGGGATCGTGAGCAGAAAACAAAAAAATTCCTACCAACGATAACCAAAAAGCATGCCAAGATTTATTCTATGCAGATATAGTAGTACGAACGGAGATCGGAATACGTACCCTTGTAGACCGAAAGCGTGGATTACGTTCCCGCACAAACGTTGTCGATGAAGACCGACGAAGCCGACCTCAAGGTCGTGTAGAGGAAGCAGACCTCCGGGTACCGCTAGCGCAGCACCTCGCAGGGCGTCACACACGTACGGTGGAGACGATGGCCTCCGAAGATCCAGTCCAGGACGAGCAGCGGAAGACTTGGACCGGAACACCAGCAGTGCGGCAGCGGGCTATGGTGGAAGAGATCCCCCTCCTCTGCTCGGCACGACTCCGACAAGGGAATCACGAGATCGAGAGAGAAATTGGGAATTAATTGGTGAATTAAAAGGCCAGGGGTGCCCCTTCTAATATAGGCTCCTAGGGGGGATCCAACTTGCTAACCAGGCAATGTGGGACTAAACCCCACATGCCTGGTGCGGCATGGGAGGGTGCGCCGGCCCCCTAGTGGGCCCTTGGCCCGCTTGGGTCGGCCCCTCCTGGCCCCCAACGAATCCCCAAGGGGATTCCCCCCCTCTTGGGCCTTCTTTCAACCAGAAGGCCCATTTAGGGAAATCAGCCTAAATAAATTCAAAAATAAATATATAAAATCATATTTGCATATTAATTACACTAATTAATATCAAACATAATATATATAATTTTTCCTAGCTCCGAAAACTCTTTCGGCGCTGCCCGATCTCCATCGGACCCCTCCCGGGACGCTCCCGGTGATCTCTTTCCTTTCCGGTTGTCTTGTCGAAACCCCTTAAGTGTGTTACCCTAGCGGTGCGATATAATACCAAGTATGATCAAGACTCCTCTATGATCAACGACTAACTCGTAGGCCTGGACCCCGTGAATTAATCCCTGTGATATAACGAATGACTTTCATCTATCAAACTTGAACGCAAAGTCTTAAACCTTTTTCCATAGCGATACTTAGCGCGTTCGAGTGTCGTTCCATAGATATCTCCATACCTAATCTCGACCTCGTTATCGACAAACGCTATCTTCTACTCGTCTATGATCTCATGTCTCCGTGACCTAGTCACATGCTTGCAAGCTCATTAGACATGATCTCACCGAGTGGGCCCGAGAGTACATATCCTGCTATGCGGACTGGCAAATCCCTCTCTTGACCCCTCGTCTCAACCACTCCTTTCCGATACCCAAAAGTATCACTGTTATTGTCATACTATATAAGATACGACGTTTGGTGCGATCAAAGTATCTTCCAGGAATAACAATAAGAGTTGATCTCACGGTCAAAGGCGTAACGACTACGTACTCCAAATCTGGGTATGTCCATCACATCGTTCTCCAACGATATGACTCCCATTGCCGACCGGCGCCATGCCCCATGACCGGGAAACCTCGATCATCAATCGCGCAACGAAACTAGTCTTAGTAGAGGCTACTAGGGACCTGGTTGTTTACGTATCACACCCGTATTAATGTTTCCGCTTAATACGGTTCTAGCATGACACAAAAACCTATTATGAACAAACGAGATATGATAAAGAATACACTTTATTAATTTTCTCTAGGGCATATGTCTTTTAGTATCCCACTTGCACTAGAGTACAAATTAATCTAGATTACAACTTGGTAAAAGTTTAACACCCATAGCTAACTGGTGGTTTTCATGCTTATCAAACGGGAGAGGCTTCGTCAGCGGATCTGCCACATTCAGATCCGTACGCACTTTGCAAATCTTCACATCGCCTCCTTGTACGTACTGACGTATCACATGGAAGCGTCGGAGAATGTGTTTGGCGGTGTAGTGAGACCTTGGCTCCTTGGCGTTAGCAATGGCACCCGTATTGTCGCAGAAGAGGATCACGGGGTCTTGCGCCCTCGGGGACACTCCAAGTTCGATGACAAACTTCCTCATCCACACAACTTCTTTTGCGGCTTCGGAAGCAGCAATGTACTCCGACTCCATTGTAGATTGTGCGACAATGGGTTGCTTCCCACTTCTCCAACACACGGCACCTCCATTCACCTTGAACACATAACCTGTCTGTGACTTAGAGTCATCGAGGTCTGAGCAGAAACTTGCATCCACGTAACCAGTTACGCCAAGTTCTTCATCGCAGACCCCATACACAAGGAACATTTCCTTTGTCTTATTGAGATACTTAAGAATGCTCTTAACATCTATCCAATGCGGCATTCCAGGATTACTCTGGAACCGGCTTGTCAAACTTAGAGCTAATGCCACATCCGGTCTAGTACTCAGCATTGCATACATGATCGATCTTATGGCTGAAGCATAAGGATGTTTAGTCATATCGGCCTTATCCAGTTCCGTTACCGGACACTGTGCCTTCCGCAATATCTTATTCTTGATAACCGGCAGAGAACCCTTCTTTGCCTTCTCCATACCGAAACGCTTCAGTATTTTATCAAGATAAGTACTCTGACTCAGTGCTAATAGGCTCCTTGATCTATCACGATAGATTTTTATGCCTAAGACATACGCAGCTTCTCCTAAGTCCTTCATGTAAAATTTACTGTTTAAATATTCCTTCACGCTATTCAGAAGTTCCACATCATCCCCAATCAGCAATATGTCGTTTACAAACAGTGCTAAGAACACAACCGAGCTCCCACTCATTTTCTTGTAAATGCAGGTCTCTCCCAAATTTTGGATAAATCCAAAACCTTTGATTACCTCATCAAAGCGAAGATTCCAGCTCCGAGATGCCTGCTTCAATCCATAGATGGATCGTTGAAGCTTGCACACCTTGTTAGCATTCCCTGGATCGACAAAACCTTCTGGTTGTACCATGTACAACTCGTCCTCAATGTTTCCATTTCGGAAGGCTTTTTGATGTCCATCTGCCAGATTTCATAATCATAATAGGCAGCTACGGCTAACAAAATCCGAATAGACTTAAGCATCGCTACCGGTGAAAAAGTTTCATCGTAGTCAATTCCATGAACTTGTCGGAAACCTTTTGCGACAAGCCGAGCTTTATAGACGGTCACATCACCATCAGCACCAGTCTTCTTCTTAAAGATCCATTTATTCTCGACGGCCTTGCGCCCTTCGGGAATATCCATCAAAGTCCACACTTTGTTATCATACATGGATCCTATTTCGGATTTCATGGCTTCAAGCCATTTCTCGGACTCTAGTCTCGCCATCGCCTCCTTGTAGTTCGTAGGTTCGTCTTGTTCAACTAACATGACGGTGCAAACCATGTTGCCATACCATTCTGGTGCGATCCGAGATCTACCAGACCTACGGGGTAGAATACCTTCCTCGACAGTTTCTCCCACTCCTTCCACGGAGGATGTTTCCGGAATTGCTTCCGTTGCGCCACTCGGAATCTCGAGTTCAGGATCAACGATCTCATCGAGGTCTACCTTCCTCCCACTTACTCCTTTCGCGAGAAACTCCTTCTCTAGAAAGGTACCGGTCTTCGCGACAAAAGTTTTGCCCTCAGCTTGGTTGTAGAAGGTGTACCCAACGGTTTCCCGCAGATATCCTACAAAGACGACTTTCTCCGACTTCGGTTCGAGTTTGTCGGGCTGTAGTTTCTTAATGTACGCCTCACAACCCCAAACCTTCAGAAACGATAACTTAGGCTTTTTGCCATACTATAATTCATACGGTGTCGTTTCAACGGATTTGGACGGAGCCCTATTTAAAATGAATGCGGTTGTTTCTAACGCATAACCCCAGAAGGACACTAGAAAATCGTTAAGAGACATCATAGATCGAACACTATCCAGTAGAGTACGATTACGTCGCTCGGACACGCCGTTACGCTGCGGTGTTCCGGCTGGCATAAGTTGGGGTACTATGCCACAACTCTTCAGAAGTGTGCCAAACTCAAAACTCAAGTACTCGCCACCGCGATCGGATCGGAGGTGCTTAATTTTCCTATTAAGCTGATTATCAACTTCACTTTGGAATTCTTTGAACTTTTCAAAAGTTTCAGACTTCTGTTTCATCAAATAGATATAACCGTATCTACTCAAGTCATCAGTGAAGGTGACGAAGTAACGATAACCATTGCATGTCGAAACGCCCATCGGTCCACATACATCTGTATGTATGATCCCTAATAAATCCGACGCCCGTTCAACGAAACCTTTGAACGGTGTCTTGGTCATTTTCCCATAAGGCACGGTTCGCATGTATCGAGGGATCCGAAATCCAACGAGTCCAAAAGTCCATCGGAGTGGAGTTGCTTCATGCGCTTTATACCAATATGACCAAGACGGCAATGCCACATATACATGGCGGTATCATCACTACACTTAATCCGTTTGGCTTCTATGTTATGGATGTGAGTACTACGATCGAGATTCAACAAGAATAAACCGTTATTCTCGGGAGCATCAACATAAAAGATATCATTCATATAAATAGCACAACTGCTTGATACTGATTTAAATGAATAACCGTCTTGTAACAGGGAAGACCCACTTATAATGTTTACACTCAAGGATGGCACAAAATAACACTTATTTAAAACCAAAACTAATCCCGATGGTAGATGCAGAGGGAGCGTGCCGACAGCCACCACGTCGACTCTCGATCCGTTGCCGACGCGCATCTTCACCTCATCCTTCGCTAGCCGCCGTCTATTCCGTAACTCCTCCTGAGAGTTACATATATGATCAACAGAACCAGTATCAAATACCCACGTGTTGCTCCGGGCGGATGTAAGGTACACATCTATAACATGTATATCAAATATACCTTGCTCTTTGTCAACCGTCTTGACAGACTTCCTATCCTCCAGGTACTTGGGGCAGTTGTGCTTCCAGTGACCCTTCCCCTTGCAGTAGAAGCACTTCACGCTAGCTCTGGGACCAAATCTGTTAGTCTTGGGCTTGGCACTCATCTTGCCTTCCCTCCTGGACTTCCAACTCTGCTTTCCCTTGCCACCGGATTTCTTGAAATCAACGGCCTTGTTGACCATCAACAACGTGTGCTCCTTCTTAATCTCTACCTCAGCAGTCTTGAGCATCACGAAAAATTCACCAAGGGACTTAGCCATGCCCTGCATGTTGTAGTTCATGACGAAGCCTTTATAGCTAGGGGCAACGATTGCAACACCCTGTCAATCGCCAGCTCATCGGGAATCTTGCATTCCAGAGCATTCAGGAGCTGAACGTAGCCAGGCATCTTGACTACATGCTCGCTCACACTGCTATGCTCTTCCATCTTGGCTGAGAAGAAAAGCTCAGAAGCCTCATATCTCTCAGCTTTAGCCTGCGGCGCGAAGACAGCCTTCAGATCAGAAATAATCTCGAAGGCGCTCATCTTCTCGAAGCGCTTCTGCAGGTCGGATTCCATGGCGTAGAGCATGCCACTCTGGACAAAGGCAGAGTCCTCCGATCTGGTCTAGAAGACCTTCTTCTCATCCTCAGAGGCATCGTCTGTGGGAGGGTCACCTATGGCGGCCTCAATGACGTAGGACACCCTATGGGGAGTGAGGAGGATCCTCAGGTTGCGGAACCAGGCCATGAAGTTTGACCCATTGGTCTTAAGCTTTTCTTTCTCAAGGAACAGACCTAGGTTAAACGAGGGGCGAGACATCTACAATGGAATTTGCAAAAACATAAGACTTTGTTCATAATAATTTTGAGTTATAGTATTTTTTAGAAAATAACTAACATAACTCCCACTCAAACGAACATCCCTCCTGGACGTTTAAGCGATTACACGACCCCCATCCATTGCACCACCCCTCATCATCAGAGCCGGCGGCACAACTTCAAGAGTAGACAAAAGTCCGCCACACCAATTTTGTGACTCGTGCTCGACCTTTCGGTCTTCCTGTTCCGAGGCCATATTTCTGAATATGCTAGGCTCGCCACCAAAGACCTCCACGCTGACGCTTGTGCAACATGTCTTACACCCACTGTATGCGAACGACGAGATATCTGACACCCGATCATCACGGCCTGCCTCATAATGTAGAACTTTCTTGGTGGTGCGCGTTGGAGGGAGAACACTAGTGGTATTTTTGAAAGGATCATCTTATATAGCTACCGCCGTGTAACTAATATATACTATATATACAATCACACAATATAAGATGCACACAAAACATCAAATGTAATGCAATGTGATATAGTCCATTGCGCCATGGTCTTCTTGGCGCCCGCAGTTTATAAACAATTTAATAAACCTACTTTGACCGTATCACATAGCCCCTGCAAAATAAAGTTAGACGCTTCTACTTTATCTTTTGCATATTTTACGTGGCTTGGGGCTTTCGTAAATAGAACCGCTTCATACCTACGAACCTTATGACCACAACAACGATCCAATAATTGCATATTTAAGCATCCCTTTCGGGCCCTCCCTTGAAAATGCGAAGAGCAACTAAAGAGAGAGAAACTGAACCCGCCAGCCACATATACGGTACAAGCGTATGTCAGTAGTGGAACCAGTATCGCGTAAGCGTACGCATAAAGTCGGTCCGGGCCGCTTCATCAACTCAATGCCGCTGGAAGACACAAGTGCACGCTAGAGGGTAGCAAATAACAGGAACGGTGCCCCCGTGCAGAACACGGGTTCTAACAGCGTACAGCTATATCTACGATAGATCGGCTCTGATACCACTGAAGGGGATCGTGTGGAGAAAACAAAAAATTTCCTACCAACGATAACCAAAAAGCATGCCAAGATCTATTCTATGCAGATATAGTAGTACGAACGGAGATCGGAATACGTACCCTTGTAGACCGAAAGCGGGGATTACGTTCCCGCACAAACGTTGTCGATGAAGACCGACGAAGCCGACCTCAAGGTCGTGTAGAGGAAGCAGACCTCCGAGTACCGCTAGCGCAGCACCTCGCAGGGCGTCACACACGTACGGTGGAGACGACGGCCTCCGAAGATCCAGTCCAGGACGAGCAGCGGAAGACTTGGACCGGAACACCAGCAGTGCGGCAGCGGGCTATGGTGGAAGAGATCCCCCTCCTCTGCTCGGCGCGACTCCGACAAGGGAATCACGAGATCGAGAGAGAAATTGGGAATTAATTGGTGAATTAAAAGGCCAGGGGTGCCCCTTCTTATATAGGCTCCTAGGGGGAGCCAACTTGCTAACCAGGCAATGTGGGACTAAACCCCACATTCCTGGTGCGGCATGGGAGGGTGCGCCGGCCCCCTAGTGGGCCCTTGGCCCACTTGGGTCGGCCCCTCCTGGCCCCCACCGAATCCCCAAGGATATTCCCCCCCTCTTGGGCCTTCTTTCGACCAGAAGGCCCATTTAGTGAAGTCAGCCTAGATAAATTCGAAAACAAATATATAAAATCATATTTGCATATTAATTACACTTATTAATATCAAACATAATATATATAATTTTTCCTAGCTCCGAAAACTCTTTCGGCGCTACCCGATGTCCATCGGACCCCTCCCGGGACGCTCCCGGTGATCTCTGTCCTTTCCGGTTGTCTTGTCGAAACCCCTTAAGTGTGTTACCCTAGCGGTTCGATATAATAACAGGTATGACCAAGACTCCTCTATGATCTACGACTAACTCGTAGGCCTGGACCCCATGAATTAATCCCTGTGATATAACGAATGACTTTCATCTATCAAAACTGAACGCAAAGTCTTACACCTTTTGTCGTAGTGATACTTAGCGCGTTCAAGTGTCGTTCCATAGATATCTCCATACCTAATCTCGACCTCGTTACTGACAAACGATATCTTCTACTCGTCTATGATCTCATGTCTCCGCGACCTAGTCACGTGCTTGCAAGCTCATTAGACATGATCTCACCGAGTGGGCCCGAGAGTATCTATCCTGCTATGCGGACTGGAAAATCCCGCTCTTGACCCCTCGTCTCAACTACTCCTTTCCGATACCCAAAAGTATCACCGTTATTGTCATACTATATAAGATACGACGTTTGGTGCGATCAAAGTATCTTCCAGGAATAACAATAAGAGTTGATCTCACGGTCAAAGGCGTAACGACTACGTCCTCCAAATCTGGGTATGTCCATCACATCGTTCTCCAACGATATGACTCCCATTGCCGACCGGCGCCATGCCCCATGACCGGGAAACCTCGATCATCAATCAAGCAACAAAACTAGTCTTAGTAGAGGCTACTAGGGACCTGGTTGTTTACGTATCACACCTGTATTAATGTTTCCGCTTAATACGGTTCTAGCAAGACACAAAAACCTATTATGAACAAACGAGATATGATAAAGAATACACTTTATTAATTGCCTCTAGGGCATATCTCCTTCAGAGTTCTAAGTCTTTGACACGACTGTTTTCTTTCAGGCGCACCAGAGCTCGCGAGGACATGTCATGGCCGTGGCGGGCGCCGTCGGCCGCGCTGCCGTTCCAGACTTCGCCGAGGCCAACCGAGCCCACCCCCATCATGCCCCGAGCATCCCCAACCTCGTCGACCTCCCTTTTTTTTGGAACGCGCCCGAGGTGATCTATCGGAGCCCCGAGCTGTTTCTAGGTTTTCTACCCTTGCTCTCCTCGTCTGGAGGAAGAAGATGCCACCGGGCCGTCGATCCTGGCATCAACGGCCGAGTTTGAACTCCCCTAGATCTAATTCCTGAGCGTCCATCGCGTATCCGGCAGCGGCATGCCTCTTCGGCAGCGCGCGCCGTGCCGTGGGCCGTCCCATCTCCGTTGCCTCGGCCCG
Source organism: Poa annua (assembly GCA_026929855.1). Lineage (NCBI taxonomy): Eukaryota > Viridiplantae > Streptophyta > Magnoliopsida > Poales > Poaceae > Poa > Poa annua. The sequence continues at coordinate 109,443,127 of CM049426.1, forward strand.
CTCCATATCTAGCATGCTTAGTGTTTTTTTAGCATAACTAATTTTCCTGTTATTTTCTTGTTATTCATACAGTACAGCTTTTATTCATTTCTGGTAGATCTGTGCATGATAAATTTTGGAAATAAATTTTATTGGATTGCTATGTGTTTTCTCCACCATGTGGCACTCGCCTTTCTCAAAAATATACTTGTACGTGTGCTCTATGTTTAATCTTGTAAAAAGTACATTTTTGAGTATTCAATTAATAACTTGAGTTTTGTAAATCCAAATCCTGCAAACTTTAGTTCTCTGGAAAGTCTAGGAGAATACCTACCTAGATCTTTAACCCATTCATGCAGGAGATGCCAATAACTAAAGTTCTTCTAAGTTTGAAAATGACATCAGTAGTTGTTTGAGGATTTTTAATTCTTTATTTAAAATACTTTTTGGAGTAAATCCAATTGAATGTGGCAGATATGAGTTGTATATTTCATATCCTAGATTTTTAGAATTGTCCAGCTTGTATGTTGCACGAAGTATTCTCTTAAACATTAGGTTTTTGCACTTCAAAAATAATATATTTATTTTCTGAGGTTTGCGTGTGTCTAGTTCTAATTGTTTGAGCTATATATGTTTGTGAAAATAGTTTAGGAGTATTTTAGTGGAGTATCCTTGTGTTTTCTTTAACATGCAACACTGGATTTGTATAAAAATAATTTATACATTATTAGGTACACTATTATTGCTAAAACATGTTTGTTTCACTAAAACTGAAATATATGCAGCTAGGAGTGTCCAAATTGAGTGAATCCAATTTCTACAGAAATCTTAAGTCAATACATATCCAAAGAAATTAACCTTGCATGTAGGAGATTCCTAAACCTGAAACTATATTCATTGTGGTTTTGAGACCAGTAGCATTTTCATGATTTATAGCTTCTGTTTACTAATAGCTTTGAATGCAAATCCAATTTTCAGAGCTTACTACAGTTACTAGGAGTACTGTGGTAGAAGGATTTAATGTTCTGAACATTATCTTAGGAGTTATGATTTATCTCCCAAAAACAGCAACATTTGGCTAATAGAAGTATTATCTTTTAATCATCTGTTCTTAGCACATGTGGATGGTAGAAATATTACTAATCAACTTTTGAAGTCCAGAGCCTTAACTCAACCATAATAACTTGTCTTAAAACCACTTTGTTAATATGTGGTGCATTGTTTACTTATGTTTAGCATTATTCACGTTGTACCCTAATAATAACATCAATTGTGTGTATATGTTTCGCTTGTGGGTATGTTTGTGTGTTATATTTTTATCCAGTAAGTGGTGATGTTTTGAGATGCTTGTTGTTTGCTGGTTTACAGTAGATTGGTGTCAACACGCTCCTTTGTGATGTTTTGTTAAATCAGCCAACTACACCTTTTTAGTTTTTAATCAACAACTTGTGTGAGCAATGGTGTTAACCTTGTTTGATTGATCAACTACTTTTTGGTATTTGTTTATGGAACTAGCAACATGGTTGCATGTGCGTGTGCTCAACGCTAGTGTTAATATTAATACTTCCTTGTGTGATTACAATATGTTTGTTTGAAGTATTTCCTAAACTATTAAGCTACTTTTGTTTGAAGTATTTCCTAAACAATTAAGCTAATTTGTTTGAAGTATTTTCTACACAATTAAGATACTTTTGTCTGAAGTATTTCCTGAACTACTAAGATACTTTTGTCTGAAGTATTTCCTGAAACTAATATAACAGCTCTTGTTAAATGATATAATAACCCTAAGTGATGTGTTGTTTTAGTGTTCTGTAGAACTACCTTTTTAATACTCAATGTTGTTGTGTATATATTCTTTGGAGAATCTGTTGTTTGTCTTAGCTCTTGGGACTTTGTGGATTATTGTTGTTTAGCTAAATGAGTTGTTTGCTTTTGATTGTTAGCTTAATGTCTTGTGTGATGCTTGCTGTTTGTTATGTCCTTGTGGCATTGTCTTGTATTCTGAGTGTTGTTCCTCTTCCTGTCTACGACGTTAGATACGATCGGGAAGGAATTGGTAGTAAGGAGTGAACCTGAGGAACATCAAGATGAAGACCAAGGACATATTACTGAGCCAGGCAAGCCCACCTCACCAATATAATGAATCCTATTATTTTATCCAGCGTGTTTTTTTTCGAAATAAAATAATGCATGTTTCACTTCTTTTGTGGTACCTAGCCACCCAAAAACTATTTTTACACAATATTGTTTGGCCAAAGGTATCTACTAGAAATATTCTAGGTGTTACCAAAAAATAGTTTTACTTGATGAGCCTTGTTGGGGATATACCAACTAGGGGTATCTCTAACATGGATCAATCCGGCTAGTCCAGGGTGGCCCAAGGGTGGTAAGGCTGAAGCCTGCCGGGCGGCCCAGATAGCTGACGTACAAGGAAGTAAGTGGACGGTCCAAGAAAGGCGGAAGGCCGAAGCCCATCAAGCCACCAAGCCCAAGGCGGAAGGCGGCAACTAAGACGGCTAGGTCTAGGACTCTGATTACTTGCCGGACAAGTACTTGCCTTGTATCCTGGGGTCTGGCCGCCTATATAAGCCGGCCACCAGGAAGCCTTTAGGGCACGCTCAATACGCATCATACCCATTGTAACCTGTTCACGGCTATTTGCCTCATAGTGAATTATAGCAGCACGTAGGATCTCACCACCGCTGCGGGATTTGAAGCTGGGTAAAATCACCGTGTTCAATCCCGTCCTCGACGACACCAACCTTCTTCCCCACAATCCATATGTAGGCTAGAGGACCCCCGTCTCCTATCAAATATGCCGATACTACGACAGTTGGCGCCCACCGTGGGGCATAAGGTTCCTGGCGTCACGTTCCAGGCGGGAACACTTGGCGGCGTGGGCAAGCATATCGCCATCGGCCGCGTCACAAGGTATGGCGGCCACATCTACGTTAACTCAGATGAGTCCTGGCTCCCGGCGGACGACTACCTTATCGGGTGCGCAATTTTACCGATTGGAAGGATCGACGTCTTCATCGGGTACACGCCAGAGGCGTACGGCCTACCGCGTTTCTACGACCCCACCCACCAACCCTTCGACCAAGCAGTCGACCGACAAGATGGATCCGAATCCGCCTTCTCCCAGGAGTCGGCCGAATCTGACTTCCACTTCATCGGAGTTGTCGGACTGGGATCCGACTCCCAGCCGGAAAACAACGATCCTGAGTCAATCCTTCCTGCTCTCTAGGAGGATGCGATGTCAGATGCCGGATCCAGATCTACTGTTCAAGTCAACATAGATTATGACTCTGATGATGATGCAAGTCTCTTCGAAGAGAAAATCAAAAGCCGCTTTTCCAATGATAATCCGGTTCCTTCAGAGGGCACAGCGGATACTGACATGCCTGATAACCTGGCTATGATGTTTGTCGTCGGTCACGAGTCAACCCCAGTTGCTTCTGAAACGCAAAACAAGCCGGCGGAAGATGCCGGCGACATCGTCGCCGGTCAACTCATTGACGGTTCCGAAAAGGTGCGCGCAAAGAAGAAAGCTGGTCTCGAGAAAGGCGGCAGCAGCAAACCCACGGATTTGCTCTCCGTCATCGAAGAAGTAGAAGAGATCATGCACACTCCGGTGAACAAGGATACCCCACTCGAGGAAGTGGAAGAACTTAGGCTTAATATGCTTAAGCACTCTGACTTCCTGCGCAAAAGAGAGGAGCATGTTGAGAGCCTTGCAAAGAAGATCGAGAAAGAACAGGAAAAGATGTCGGCCAAAACAAGCCGGCAACTCTTCGAGTAAATAAGGCCATCAAAAAACCGCCGTGATAAGGAGCCGCTAATTCGTGAAACAACAGGAGCTCATGATCTTGGGTTCGACTGGCGCACAGCACCACATCGCGTGGATAGAAGGGGGATGTTGTCTTCTGCACCCCCATCCTTAACGCTGCTGCTGCGCTAGACAACCTAGACGACAAGACTTACACAGCGGAGGAAAAGTTGGCCAACGCAAGACACTTCGTGAGCAAGGCCCTCGAACAGCAAGCCCGCGCTGACTCCTATGGCCACATGGCGGATGCCCGCGGGGGAGATCTAGAATCCAAGTCAGGAAAGTGCAAAGCTGCACCTGGCGCTGACCCCGAAGGCCCGTCCGGCTCCAGTAGCCATGGAGACAAAAGGAAAGCAACGCCACCTCCAAAAAAGATGCCACCGCCAAAACCAAGGCGGGACGAGAATTCAAGAACAGGAAGCAGAGGAGACCTGCCACCTCTAGCCCAGCCAAGGCACGGTAATGGCGGTAGCCGAGATAATGGACAACCGCCTAAAAAAGATGCCGGTAACGATCCTCCCAGGAGAGGTCGAAGCCGGTCCCCGCAGCGCAGCACCGGCAGCAAGAGGAAGGAGGCGGCAGAAGGGCCCAGGCGCAGCTTATGCCGGGCAGCGCAGGACGAGCCAAACGCAAACAGAGGCGGACAGCAACTTGATCCAAAAGACGCGCGACATCGCCTACAAGACATAGCAAGAGGAATGGAGCCGCTATATTCTGGACCAAAGTGCTTTGGCGACGCCATCCGCAGAGAGCCGTTCCCCAAGGACATGACATCAGTGTCTAAAAATTATTCTAGCCGATTACGCCATGGCCATAGAAATTACCGGCGGAAGCAATCATATTGCCGTCCGCTACCTACCTCTCATGTTGGAAGGCACGGCAAGGGCTTGGATCGACAACCTTCCTGAAAAGTCTATCCATAGCTGGTACGACATGGAAAAGGTTTTCTCCCAGCACTTCTAAGAAACATACAAGCGTCCAAATACCTACATGGATTTGCAACGTTGTATTCAGAAGCCGGACGAAACTATGACAGACTTTGTCAGCCGTTGGATCTCCGAAAAGGCCAACTTCCATGGTGTATCGGACGCACAGGCTATCCATGCCTTCTACACGGGCCTGCAGAAGAAATCTCTGCTCCGTCACCGGCTCGTCCGCGAGCAAGTCACGAACATTGGCGAGATCCTTGACCTAGCCGCCAAATACGCGGCAGCAGATCATGACACACGTGACGATGATCCAGACGTCAGCACCGCGCCAAGACGGAACAACAAACAAGCAAGGAGTGGAAGACAAAACCGGACCTTCCAACGAGGTAGCCGTCGCGTTCCAAGGGAATGCCGGCAAAAAGAAGTGGAAGAACAAGAAAGATAATCGCGACGCCGGCTCAGGCCCTAAGGCGGCGCGTATCACTTACGAGCAGGAAAAACTTTTGTCATGCCCCATCCACGCCTCACTTGGCAAGGTCAACCATATGCTCAGCGAGTGCCGTTTTATGGATGACTTCAAAAAGGATCCTACAGTTGGCTGGAAGTCAAAAAAGTCAAAGAAGTACGACAAGAAAGACAGCAAGGACGACGAGGATGACGACGACATGTCAATCTCAAGCGATGACGACGTTGCCGCCAAGAAAAAGAAGCCATACCCGAAGGTCAAAGAATCTCTCGTGTGTTTTGTCGGCACGCCTTCGGCTAAGGTGGAAAAGGCGGAGATGCGCGAACTCAACGAAACAATGCCGGACGCCCCTCAGTATTTAAACTGGTCTGAGTCGGCAATAACTTAGGATCGGTCCGACCACCCTGATCACGTCCCTCACACAAGCAAATACGCCCTTGTCGTCGACCCCATTGTCGACAACTTCAGGCTCACAAAAGTACTCATGGATGGCGGTAGCAGCGTCAACATCCTGTACTATGATACACTAAGCCGCATGAACTTGTCAGAGGATCAGCTTGATCACAGCAACCTCACTTTTCATGTCATAGTGCCCGGCAGACAAGCAAAGTCAATTTGGAGCATTAGGCTGAAGGTAACTTTTGGACCAAAGGAGAACTATTGCTCAGAGTTTCTCCGGTTCGAAGTTGTCCCCTTGAAAAGCGCCTACCATGCAATCTTCGCACGACCGGCTTTCGCCAAGTTCAATGCAAGGCCGTGCTATATATATAGCAAGCTTAAAATGCCAGGGGAAAATGGAACCATCACGGTTTCCGGCAACTTCAAGAAAGCTAAGGAATGCGAGCGTGACATGGCCGCCTTTGCAGAAGCCGTCATCCACAAGGAAGAGCTCGCACTACTTGAGGCGGACCCAGACAACTCCATGCCCAAGCCAAAGATTGATGTCAAGAAGACCTTTGAAGCTTCAGAAGACACCAAAAAGGCGGACCTCATCCCAGGTGACAAGTCTAAGCAAGTTATCATCGGCGCCAACCTTGACAGCAAATAGGAAGGCGCGCTCATCGAGTTCCTCCGTGAGAATCGCGACATCTTTGCATGGTCGCCTTCCGACATGCCTGGTGTACCGAGGGAACTTGCCGAGCACTCGCTTAACATCATAAAAGGATCCAAGCCGGTGAAGCAAGCAACAAGACGCTTTGGAGATGAGAGACGCAAGGCTATAGGAAAGGAGATAAATAGGCTGAAGGCCGCCAATTTCATAAAAGAAGTTGTACACACCGATTGGGTGGCAAATCCTGTACTTGTCCCAAAGAAGAATAAAGAGCTGAGGATGTGTATCGACTATACCGGTGTTAACAAGTGTTGCCCAAAGGATCCCTTTGCGCTGCCCAGAATTGACCAAGTCGTAGACTCCACAGAAGGCTCCGAGCTACTTTGTTTTTTGGACGCCTGCTCAGGATACCATCAAATCAATATGAGGGAGTCAGATCAACTGAAAACATCTTTCACCCTTCCATACGGGACTTTCTGCTACATCACGATGCCTTTTGGCCTGAAGAATGTAGAGGCAACATACCAGCGATGTATGCAAAATTTCCTGCACGAACAGATCGGCCGCAATGTTCACGTCTACGTAGACGACATTGCGGTGATGTCGAAAACAAGGCGGATCTCTCAGAGGATTTGGAAGAAACCTTTCAGAATCTCCGAAAATACCAGATGAAACTCAATCCCGCCAAGTGTGTTTTCGGTGTTCCAGCCGGCAAACTACTCGGATTTATCGTCTCAGAACGAGGGGTCAAAGTTAATCCGGAGAAGATCAAGACTATCCAAAACATATCCAGACCCACTTGTCTTAAGGACGTGCAACGCCTAGCCGGATCGGCGGCAGCTTTCAGTCGTTTCATAAGCCGCCTTGGTGAAAAGGCAATACCTCTCTACTGGCTATTGAAGAAATCCGACAACTTTGAGTGGACAGCTGAAGCAGATGTCGCCTTGCAGCAACTTAAGGAGGCTCTCGTATCCGCTCCGATATTGGCAGCACCTCGATCGCAGGAACCAATGATGCTCTACATCGCGGCAACTGGAGCAGTTGTCAGCGTTTTCTTGGCTATGGAAAGAAAGGAAAGAGAAGCCGCGACGTCCGAGCAATGTCCGGTTTACTTCATCAGTGAAGTCTTCTCCGGCTCCAAGCAGAGGTATCCACATTACAAAAAGTTGGCTTATGGTGTATTCTTTGCCGCCAGAAAGCTTAGGCATTATTTCCAGGAGCACGTAGTGACAGTAGTCAGCAGGGCTCCGTTGGGAGACATAATCAACAACGCGGAGGCAACAGGTCGAGTCGCCAAGTGGGGCATCGAACTTGCCGCCTTCGATATAGTCTACAAACCACGGACCGCCATTAAGGCTCAAGCGCTAGCAGACTTTGTTGCCGATTGGACAGAAGCCATGGAGGAAACAGTACTCGCCGAGTCAGAATATTGGGTCATGCACTTTGACGGATCAAAGATGCTCAAAGGCTCGGGGGCCGGAGTTGTTCTGTGCACACCCAAAGGCGACCAGCGCAGCTACGTGTTGCAGATTCATTTCACAGCAACCAATAACGTAGCAGAGTATGAACCTTTACTTCACGGGTTGCACATGGCAAACGACTTCGGCGTCAAGAGAATCCTCTGTTATGGCGAACCCGATTTAGTCACCCAGCAAGTAAGCGGCACATGGGATGCGAAGAGCTCAACAATGGCGGCATACAGAGCCAAAGTTGACGAATTCGCCAAAAATTTCATGGGCTGCGAAGTCTGGCATGTTCCAAGAGCTGAGAACGAGGCGGAAGACACCCTCGCCAGACTCGGGTCAGAACGCAAAAAAGTGCCAAAGGATATTTCCCTGGAACATTTGCACAAGCCGTCCATTAAGGGCGCCGACTTGTTGGATCCCGATGCGGAAGAACCAGTAGAAGCGGCAAGTCTCGCTGTCTACTCGATACAGCCGGATTGGACTGTCCCATACCTCGATTTCTTAATCGACAAGAAGTTGCCGGAGGACGATGAGGTGTTAAAAAGGCAGATCATAAGGCGAGCCAAGGCATTCACAATAATCAAAGGCGAGCTATATAATCGAAGCACGTGCGGTGTCTATCAGCGGTGCATACTACCAGCAGAAGGCCGGGAAACTCTGAAGGACATACATATCGACACCTGCGGGCATCACGCCTCTGCCAGGTCCATCGTGTCCAAAGCTTTTCGCCAAGGTTTCTACTGGCTTACCACCAAAGAAGACGCCGAGCACATCGTGAAAACATGCAAAGGCAGCCAGATGTACGCCCGCCAACCTCACATGCCCGCACAAGAGCTCAGGACAATTCCAATCACCTGGTCGTTCGCGGTCTAGGGCTTAGACATGGTTGGTCCCTTCAAGAAGGCACGTGTTGCGTACACACACCTATTGGTCGCTGTCGACAAGTTCACTAAATGGGTCGAGGCCAAGCCGATCAGCAAACTTGACGCACGAACAACCACCAATTTCCTCTGGGGAATTATCTCTCGGTTCGGAGTTCCACACTGCATTATCAATTATAATGGCAGCAACCTATCTCAAGGCGACATAGAAGAATACTGCAGTGAGCTAGGTATCCGGCTTGATTTGGCATCCGTGTCACACCCTCAATCAAATGGGCAAGTAGAGCGTACAAACGGCTTAGTCCTCTCAGGACTTAAGCCCCATCTCTAAGCTCCATTACACAGGGCAGCCGACGCTTGGGTAGAAGAGCTACAGTCAGTACTCTGTAGTTTGCGCACAACGCCAAACAGATCTACTGGCTACACTCCGTTCTTCTTAGTATATGGCGTAGAGGCGGTGCTACCTACCGACATGAAATACGATTCCCCAAGAGTTCAAGCCTACATCGAGCAAGACGTAGAAGGTGCAAGACAGGATAGCCTAGACCTGTTAGATGAAGTAAGAGATGTTGCTCTACATCGCTCCGCCGCTACCATAGCCGGAGAGTGCGGAAGCGAGGATTTAGAACAGGTGACCTGGTTCTCCGCCTAATTCAGGACAGAAAAGGCTTGCACAAGTTATCCCCGCCATGGGAAGGACCGTTTATAGTCACAAAGGCGTTGCTCAGTGGTTCCTACTACCTAGCCGACATTCGCGACGAAGAAGAAAAGAAAAGGCGCAAGAAGGCGGCAGGAAGAAGACGAACCAAGCGCAAAGGAGGCATTGACGACCCGTTTGAACAAACAAGACAGCCTTGGAACATTGAGCAGCTACGTCCTTTCTACACTTAGCAATTTATAATTGTAATAAGTTATATATGATTATGAAATAAAAGTCTATGGTTCCTCATCTGTGTTGAGGAGCATGCCATCTTTTGTCTTTTCTTGCAGTCATATATCCCCTATGTATCTAAGTTACCTATTTTTTTTTGCTCCGTGCAAGGGTTCAAACTGGTAGATACTTCCAGCTTTCGAGCCAACCCAAAGCAAAAATTAACTTTTTTCGCCGCCTTATTCCTTTACGTCTGATTACTTATATGTGGTTCGCCTAGTAGTATGTCTTTGGCGCCAACATGTTGGCTTTGGTTTCTGATTCTAAACATATGATTTAGCCCTGGTTGTTTCAGCTAAAGTTTTCGGCTGAGGTTTGCCAACATACAAACAGTCAAGCATATAAGTCAGGGTAAAATTAAGGCGGGCCAAATAAAAATAAGGCAAAAAATAAATAGTCAACTGGCTTCCCGCCTAGCAGAGCATCTCTAACAATATTTAAAATATTACAAGTTGAGATTCGATTGTTTCAGGGGGCAGGGAAAAGCTAGCCGTCAAGATGTAAAGGAGACCGGCAATAGCAACTTCGTCTCAGGGGGCGCCTACATCAGGCTTTGGGGCTGACAACCTCAGCCCCAGAGCTGTCGCTTCCCTCCGCCTCGGCCGTACCAGCAACTCCAGCTTCTCCAGCGGCAGGTACAGGATGGCGCCGGTAGAAAACCGGCGTGTCAACCATGTCAGAAACACGCGTGGCATAGCCGGCAACGCTGTTCAACACAGCAGCCGGCTGGACCTCGCTGCCGTCTTCATAAGTAGACGGCATGGCTTCGGTGACGGCTTCTATCTCCGCCTCAGGGTAGTGCACCATGAATAATCCAAGCGCAGTCTTGGCACCACCCCGTGCCGCCGACATCAGCAAGCTCTTGTGTAGCTTCATAGCTTGCTCCAGCATGCTGGGCACATCGCTGAACTCGGACGGCTCCTGGCTGCCGGAGGAGATGAAGAACTTGGCGGCAAACCGCTTGGCCGCCGCCAATGTCTCAGTGATCTGCTCACCCAGACGCGCAAGGCGATCTAGGCGGGGGCTGACAACCTTGTCATCGCCTAAGCCGGCAGCATTTGTACCAAAAAATAAAAGCGTCGGTTTGGTCCAGGCTAAACAAGTTGACGAAAACAGATGAAGAGTGAGGAATTTCCAAGGACCGAGTTATTGAAGGCGGACAACTCAATCATATGAGCTGCCACCGCATCCTCCGCAAACTGGGCGCGAGAAGCCTGCTTGGATATTTCTGCAGCAACCGCCTTCTCCGCCTCCGCCAATTTTTTGCGCAGGCCATCCAGCTCCCCAGTAAGTTGGCTAGACTCCTGCGCAAACTTCAACTGTTGGGCCTCCATCTCCTTCCGATGCTCCTCCTTCATCAACAAATTGGCGGTCGCCAGATCGGAAGCTTCATTCATAATAGCTTGCATATCAGTGGACGCCTTCAGTATATCCTGGGCGTGATCTAGCAGTTCTACAATATGGATTCTCTAGCTAAAATATTGGCGGAAGCAAAACTGAAAAATGGCGGAAGGCAAAAAACAATGATTTTACCTTCATCCTTCTTGTGGGCCACCTCCAACTCGGCAATCCGCAAGTCCTTGGCCTCGCAATCTTTCTTCAGATCGTGGCACCACTGGTTTATCTCCAACCTGGAGGAGATAAGCTCCATGTTGGCGGACAGGCTGCCCTGCGGACAAGGACAAAGGCATATAACATATTGTCAAAAAACCACTAAGCCGGCGATCAATGTTTTTGACCTGCCATCTAAGTGCTCTAGGGGGGAGACTATGTATATGCCGCCAAGTTAGAAAAACTTACAGAAATATCGCCCTCCAGGTCGGCAAAGGCCTGGGAGGCGAAGTTGGCAAAAGCCAGGGTGGATTCCTTGGCCTCCTTAAAAGTGGACCAAGGATCCCTAACTCTGCCGCCTCCGGCAGCCGGGGCTGCCCTTCGCGTTCCGCCGGCATCCTCCGCCAGCAACTCCTCCTTGGCGGCGCGCGATTGGATGGCTTCATTGGTCGTAGCCTCAGCCGATGGAAAGGGAGTGCTGGTTGCGCGGCCAGCAGAGGAGGTCCTTGACGGCGGACCAGAAGCCGGAACCTGGGGCTGGCGGCGAGCATCGCTCATAAAACCGCTGGCCCAGGGCTGAGGAGTTTGCGGCACGGTAGCGGGCGAGCTACCCTGGAGCCGCTTTCCCTTGGATAGAAGGGACTTGGACGGCAACTTGGAAGTCGCCACCCGTTCCCTGGAAACAAAGCAAGGTCAGCCAGATGAATACCGGTAATAGAGAAATTCGACGACTACTTAAGGCGGAAATGGGTACCTTCGGGGGATATTAATCCCCGCGTTCTTGTCGAGGTCGACGAGCACCGGCTCTGTAGCCATTGCGGTTCGTTTCTTCCTCTCGGCGTTCACCATAGAGGAAGCAGCGCCGGACGCCTTGCGCTTCTTGGTTTTCCCGGCTTCCGACTCATAAAAGTCGGGAGCCAGGTCACCCTCCCCCAGAGCAGAGAGCTGCCAATCGAGAAGAAAGCAAGTGTTAATAGGACTCCATTAAGCCGGCAAAAGCCGTCAAAGAAGGGAAACAAGAAAAATATCTACCTCAAGGGGAGGGTTGTCGTGGGTGTGCATGGGCACGCCTTCCACCGCCTTCACTAGCCTTGATTTGACAAGGCTGCGAAGTCAGAACGCCAGGTCGGCAGCTGGTAACCCCTCTTAGCTTACGCGAAGAGAGGCTGTGGCAGTAGGCGAATACTGACACATCTTGTGCGGGATGTACCGCAGGGGCAGTATCTGCCGGCTAAGCAAGCAGATGATGGTAGCCAACCCATCCAGCAAGGGGGGAACCATCGTGCGGGTGAGGAACTCGATCCGCCTTTGAATAAGGCGGAGCTCCTCCGTCAACTTGGGGACCGCCTCGTCCCAGCATGGCCTGGGCATAGGCGGCGCATTGACAAAGTCCTGGACGCCAAATTGGCACCCCGGTGCTGGCATGTCTTGGCAGTAGAAGAAGGTGGACGTCTAGCCCTTGACGGACTCGATGTATGGTATCTTGGGATACCATTGGCGTCCTTGGCGGCAGTTGAAGGTGACGCTGCCGCAGGTCGCCAGTCCGCTGTCCGGCACAGTTTGGCGCCGGCAACGGAAGGAGTATCTGAAGAAGTCTAAACTAGGCCTAATACCTAGATAGCCCTCAAACAGAGTTGTGAAGCCGGCTAAGACTAATATGCTATTGGGCGCTATATTGTGGGGCTGGAGCCCGTAGTGATCTAACACCTCGCTAAAGAAGGTGGAAGGCGGCAAGGCCATTCCCCTAACTAAATGGGAGGTGAGGATTACCCGTTCCCCGGCTTTCGGAGCCGGGATGATGTCACCGAAGGCGGGCCTCCAGTTGCAGTCCTCCCGAGTCGGGAGGTAGCCGACAGCCTCCAAGTCCTGGAGCGCTTCTTCGTCCACAATGGAGGGAAGCCAGTAGCACGACCCAAGGTCGGCTGACTCCTCCTCCTCGTCGACGGGCGCACCTCTCGCCGCCGCCGGTGCGGTGGAAGACGAGGGTGCCGAAGGCGCCACCGCACGAGCACGCACGGTGGGGCTCGAAGAGGGGGGGGTGGTGACATTGCCCGCATGCACCGTCGCAAGACGCGACGCCGCACCACCCATCGCCGTCGCGGTGGTGTTCTCGGCCGCAAGACCGCTGGACGCCGTTGAGGGAGTGTTCTGCTCGATGGACATCGCCGTGCGTGGAGGTCGCCGGAGGAAAGTGTTCACCGGAGTTCGCTCGGTGAGGAGAGAAAGATTGGGAGAGCGGGAGAGCGGGAGAGCAAAGGACGGTGGAGAGTGAGAGCAGAGATGAAAAATGAACTGCTCGGCTTCCTATTTATAGGTCCAAGCGTTGCTCCCTGTGCAACGGCATAGTTAGTCGGACACGTGTCGAACATCCGTTGCCTCAGGGCAGCGCACGATCGCACGATCTCCACAACTCCTCTTTTCCCACGATTTTGAATCATGACGTGATTTTCGCTTCAGTTGGTTTCAATCTGTCGTGAACCGACTGGCAATATCTGTCAAAAATATGTTTGACTGGTCGTCAAAGATCATGCTTTCTTGTGAAGCTATCTGGCAAGTTTCGTTAAGCCGTCTATCCCATGTTGGATAAAGGCGGCCGTGTGCCAACGTTGAGGTACACGTTCCCCCATTATTTTCATAATGGTTCAAGTCATGCAGCCGCCAACATTGAAGAATGAAGAATCAAGAAGAAGAAGCCGGCGCCTGGAGAACTTCAACCTTTCTAGGTGCTAATGTTGGGGATATACCAACTAGGGGTATCTCTAACATGGATCAATCCGGCTAGTCCAGGGTGGCCCAAGGGTGGTAAGGCTGAAGCCTGTCGGGCGGCCCAGATAGCTGACGTACAAGGAAGTAAGCGGATGGTCCAAGGAAGGTGGAAGGCCGAAGCCCATCAAGCCACCAAGCCCAAGGCGGAAGGCGGCAACTAAGCCGGCTAGGTCTAGGACTCTGATTACTTGCCGGACAAGTACTTGCCTTGTATCCTGGGATCTGGCCGCCTATATAAGCCGGCCAGCAGGAAGCCTTTAGGGCACGCTCAATACGCATCATACCCATTGTAACCTGTTCACGGCTATTAGCCTCATAGTGAATTATAGCAGCACGTAGGATCTCGCCACCGCTGAGGGATCTGAAGCTGGGTAAACTCGCCGTGTTCAATCCCGTCCTTGACGACACCAACCTTCTTCCCCACAATCCATACGTAGGCTAGAGGACCCCCGTCTCCTATCAAATATGCCGATACTACGACAAGCCTTGTTGTTGAAGGCTCCATCAAAAAGATTAAGTTTTCTAGTAGTCAACCTCCATCTACTTACCTCTAAACTTTAGGATGGGAACCTATTTGATAAAAGTGTTTCTCGGAGGAAAAACAAGGAGGCAACAAGGTGGTACCTGGGAGGTACGGAATTTGGGTGAGGATGATTGACCTCGGGGAGACAACCAGTCCAATCTCAAGTCAGGAAAAAGGGTTACCCCTATCCTAGTGTTTTGATAAACTTTTACAAAAGAAAGTTTTTTGTACTTAGATATGTCCTTGCTATATCTAAGAGAGGAGAATTATATCTCTAAAAGATTTTCTTCAACAAAGATATAGAGATGTCATAATCTCTGTGTCGAAAATCATCGGATTCGAAAACTAAGCCCTATAGTCGTATATAGCAGCTATCCTAGTTTTCAAAAATGTTTTACTTGCATCTCCATGAAAAGAAAACATAAGCCTTAGAGGTGGTCTTGCGAGTACGTAAATGTACTCATATGGCTATGTCCCTGGATATTCAAACGTCCAGGTTTCATTAAGAAGATGTACGTCAAGTAGGAGGAGTATGCCGACGACTACGCCAACTGAGTGTCACCGCTCAACTGCTCTGTGGGATTTCGTCAAGATGTGACGAGGGCCGACGCTAGTCGCAAATCTTCCGCTGTATCTTAGCTCATTTTCGTCATGTGCGACGATGTTTGCAGACTTGGTCATGTAACCAGTATTTATGTAAGTCTTATACTATTCGAGTTGTATGATGTAACTTTGTATACCATGTTGGTTACGTGATTGCGATGCACTGATCACTGGGATCGTGATCTGTTTACATAACGTGGGTATCTCTGACGGGTAGTCAGAGGGGTCCTTACAGACTTGGTATCAGAGTCATCGTTGACCTTAGGAGACCTTAGTTAGCATGGTCGTTAGCTTAGGAAGGAAATATTTTGCTAAAACTATTTCAACATAAATCTTTTCTTCTATGTAAACCTAGTATGGTTTCCACTCCTCACCTATTCTCCAAAATATCTTGACCTTGCCTCTCCAATTTAAAGTATTAAAAAAGATTTTCTCCGCTATCTTGTTCCTATTCAACGCTTGTATAGACTTGACGATGAACCCAAATGAGACCTAAGTAACAAGTATCGAGAACGCGAAGTTCAGTCTCAAGACTTCAGCATACGACATCAAGGTGGTCGTCAAGTGAAGAAACAAGCTACAAAGCAACCCTTGCTTGCCGAAGCAATCTCACTATCAAGACTTCAACCCCAACAATGGTACTCTAGTTGCAACTTCGACAGTCTCAAGCTTTCCAGCAGGAGTCCAAGCTGAAGAAAGGTAGACTCCAACAAGTAGGAATGACCGAGACCCATAGGACTTCTAGGATATGAATCTTGGTTGGATTCTCCAACTAACGCGATTGTTGAGTGCCCTTTTTGTTCAATAGATGTCATGTGTGCTATTTTCTGGTATGCTTGTTGCTCGTGTGTGCCTTGTTTGTTTGCTTGTTATGGATATGTGGTTCTCTAGTATCTTACACAAGCGCCCCTTGTAGGCAATGCATATTAGGCACATACTTTAAATTTGTTTAAAACAGCTTGTTATCTTTACACAAAAATATTTCTTACCTTTTTCCATAGATGCACCCTAATGCACTTATAAACTTGTACTAAAAAACTTCCTAAAATGCTTTCCCTCTGATCTATACTTTAACACGCAAGAATTATTAACTACCCATGATCTGAAGCCCCAAAGAAAGCCAATCCCCGTAAAGTGTCGATCCTTGCCTAATTTAATAAACTATTTGAATTACACGTATACCATCACTAACCAGAATATCTAACTTAAGACTAGAATCTAACACCAGTTTGTCTAGTTGATCACTAACCTCTTCAAGACCAACAAACTGAGATCAGAAAAGAAGCACCAACAAAAGTTTCACTTTCAGATGGCAACGAGGAATACTCACATATCAGTAAGAGCCACTACTTTCTGGAAAAATTATGAAGCCCTCAAACCATGACGTACAAAGGAGGTCGACATCAGCAAGAACGAAGACAACCAACACTACAAATCATCTACAGGAAGATGTACCACGAAGCAAGAATCATCAACGCCTTCTATGCGCTAATCTTATTAACTCAACCGACCTCGACTTAAGGCAAATAGCAAGAAGTACCTTCACTAATCTTTTAGGCCAACTTAGATACAAGTGACCTTTGAAGGTTATTGCGACAGCATCAGGAAGCCCTATAACCAAGAAAGTCTTCATCAACCCTCTTCGTCGGCTAAACTAAAGATGGACACAATTGGAGACACCATGTCCAGCAAGACTCCAAGAACAACGAGAAGACCAAAGACTGTTGCAGTTCAAAACACCTAACATCAAGCACGTTGAGACATCTTTAGTAGATCTTAGAACCATTGGGCTTATTATGAAAAAGAAGAGAGTCAATTCTACGGGTCTGACGCCCTTGTGAGGTTTGAAAACTTTTTACGGGTGTCTAACGGCTAACCCCCTCAAGACGACAATATGGGGAAAAGTATGTACATTAAACCCAGGCATCGAGGAGCTTCGGCCAAGATGAAGATCATCGTGATACCCTAGACCAACAACACCTTGATGTCGGCAACATCTTTTAGCACCAACATTAAACCTTCTAGTGTCCCCTTTTTAAGGGGGGAAGGCACATGCTAGTTTTATTAGATAGTTGTTCCTTGCGCCCCAAACCCTGGAGTTTTTGAAGTCTACTCAACAAGAACCCTGCATCAGCAACAACCAACATGTCAACCCCTTTAGCAAATACCAAAGTCTTCCAGAAGAAATCAGATGCCGCATCGACAAGGAAACCTCAGTCAAGAATCAAGAACCTTGCAAGGTGGAGGACCATCAAACCCCTATCCTTGCACTCTCCTAGTACACGCTTAGGAATCTCGGGACGAGATTCTTTTAAGGGGAATGGTCTGTAAAGCCCCAAATTTTGGAAGCAGCAAAAACTAAATTATAAAAGATCCAAAATTCTGAGGCAACAAAAACTTTTTGAAATGTCTTGTTAATGGAGGTGTTTATCCTCGGATTTCTCTATTGGTCATGTTGTGTTTTGTGTTTGTGTTGATAACCCCTCTAGGCATCAACCCTAAAACTCAAACTAGTTGTAATAGGACATCTTCTAACAATGTTTTGATAAATAAAACAGTCCATATATCTTCTACTATCTTATGATTAACAAAACTGTATTTACCATGATGTTCTAAAATTAGCAGCTACCCAAAGACCCTTTTATTTCAGAAAATAAAAGTATTTCCGAAACCTATGTGTTAGCAAACTATAAAGGACTATACAGTAATTCCTAATATATTTTGAGTTTATATGTAGCTAATATTAGCAACTCTCTTTTCAGAACCCCATTTCTATTGGTCTTGGAAATCCATTCCAAAAATGTATGTTTAATTCTATTCCTACCAAAAATACCTTGTCTTGATTTTGTTGATCACCTCCTCACAAATATTTTTGTTTTATATTGAAAGTATGGTTACTGATCCAATTGTGTGGGTGTTTATCTATTTGTATGTGTGGTTAACCTATGTGTTATGTGCTTAAATTGTTTCCCATGAGTGTGTGCTGTTTATGAGTGTTCATGTGGTGGTGTTTGAGACAACATTTTATTTATATAATTTAATTGAGATCATTCATGCTTTAATGTTGTGCCATATGGTGGTGTTGTGTTTAAATTTTTATTATTATGTTTGATTTTAGGAGAAACTCAAATATTACCTCTTTTCAAATAGGAAATAACTATCTTCATTTCCATTAATTTTAGCCTTTGTAGAACATGATAATTAGGGTTTATTCAAATTAGTAATGCAATTCACCTAACCTTATCATCATCACCTCTACTTCCCACCTTTATCCCTCTTGATAATTTACAAAATCATTTGGTCACAAATTATTAATTGTTTGGAGTGCTACATTATAATGTGACCATATCTTGTTTGTAACTTAGCTATCTCCCATTTTTATATGTAGTGGTTTAATGACCCTTTTTCATAAACTTCTAAACCAAATGCTGCACTTATACTCCCCCTAACCAAAACAACTTGCTTTATAATTTTCTATGCAAGGAGTGGACTAATTCATCCATGCAAAGTTCCCTAAGCTAATCAGCCCGGAAATATTAAAAACCCTAAACCTCCACTCCCCTCCTCCCAAACCATGATCTTAGATGAGCATTGGATACCCTCACACCCCTGGACCCCTTGGACTCGCCCTGGCAAACCCTAGCTCCCCTCTCCTTTGTCCTTTTCTTTTTGGTATTGTGTCGAACACCTGGCGGACAGGAAACCTCTCCTCCATTACTTCAACATCTCCAACGACCTCAGTCCATTGCTACTGTCCAAGGTTGTGTAGCAGTGCATAGCATCATTGCACACCGCCTCCGCGAGCCAATCCCCTAGCCGCTTCCCTCTCTCTCCCATGCCCATGCCTGTGAACACCAACCGGCCACCCCCCTCCCTCTCTTATTGCAGCTGAGGCTCCCACGGACTCTCTCACCTTGCCCATTCTCTGCCTCTCACTCTCCTATCCCACCCCTGGCGAGATCGAGAGAGCTCTCGCTCGTTTCTGCTCGGGTTCTTGAAGGAACCACCGCTCGGGCCGCGAGCCCGTCGAGGGCGCTGCCTTCTCCTCCGACCATCTCAGACCTCCATTCTTGTTTCTGCGAGTTCCCCTCCTCGTGTTCTATGTCTTTGACACGACCGTTTTCTTTTAGGCGCACCAGAGCTCACGAGGACGTGTCATGGCCGTGGCGGACGCCGTCGGCCGCGCCACCGTTCTAGACCTCGCCGACACCAACCGAGCCCACCCCCATCGTGCCCCGAGCATCCGCAACCTCGTCGACCCTCCCTTTTTTATGGAACGTGCCCGAGGTGAGCTACCGGAGCCCCGAGCCGTTTTCTAGGTTTTATGCCCTTGCTCTGCTCGTCTGGAGGAAGAAGATGCCCGTGGGTCGTCGATCCTAGCATCAACGACTGAGTTTGAACTCCCCTAGATCTAATTCCTGAGCGTCCATCGCGTATCCGACGGCGGCATGCATCTTTGGCAGCGCGCGCCATGCCATGGGCCGTCCCATCTCCGTTGCCTCGGCCCCGCTCCATATTTGGCATGCTTAGTGTTTTTTTAGCATAACTAATTTTCCTGTTATTTTCCTGTTATGCATATAGTGTAGCTTTTATTCATTTCTGGTAGATCTGTGCATGATAACTTTTGAAAATAAACTTTGTTGGATTGCTATGTGTTTTCTCCACCATGTGGCACTTGCCTTTCTCAAAAATATGTTTGTATTGTGCTCTATGTTTAACTTGTAAAAAGTATACTTTTCAGAATTTAATTAATAACTTGAGTTTTATAAATCCAAATCCTGCAAACTTTAGTTCTCTAGAAAGCCTAGGAGAATACCTACCTAGATCCGTAACCAATTCATGCAGGAGATGCCTATAACTAAAGTTCTATTAAGTTTGAGAATGACAACAGTAGCTGTTTGAGGATTTTTAATTCATTATTTAAAATACGTTTTGGAGTAAATCCAATTGAATGTGGTAGATATCAGTGGTATATTTCATATCCTAGATTTGTAGAATTTTCCAGCTTGTATTTTGCACATGATGAAGTATTCTCTTAAACAGTAGGTTTTTGCACTTCAAAAATAATATATTTATTTTCTGAGATTTGTATGTGTCTAGTTCGAATTGTTTGAGCTATATATGTTTGTGAAAATAGTTTAGGAGTATTTTTGTGGAGTATCCTTGTGTTTTCTTTAACATGCAACACTGGATTTGTGTAAAAATAATTCATACATTATTAGGTACACTATTATTGCTAAAACATGTTTGTTTCACTAAACTGAAATATATGGAGCTAGGAGTGTCAAAATTGAGTGAATCCAATTTATACAGAAAACTTTAAATCAATACCTATCCATATAAATTAACCTTGCATGTAGGAAATACCTAAAACTGAAACTATATTCATTATGATTTTGAGACCAGTAGCACTTTCATGATTTTTAGCTTCTGTTTAGTAATAGCTTTGAATGCAAATCAAATTTTCATAGCTTCCTATAGTTACTAGGAGTACTGTGGTAGAAGTATTTAATGTTCTGAACATTATCTTAGGAGTTATTATTTATCTACCAAAAACTGCAACATTAGGCTAATAGAAGTATTAGAGTTTAATCATCTGTTCTTAGCACATGTGGATGGTAGAAATATTACTAATCAACTTTTGAAGTCCATAACCTTAACTCAACCATAATAACTTGTCTTAAAACCACTTTGTTAATGTGTGGTGCATTGTTTACTTATGTTTAGCATTATTCACGTTGTACCCTAATAATAACATCAATTGTGTTTATATGTTTTGCTTGTGGGTATGTTTGTGTGTTATGTTTTTATCTAGTAAGTGGTGATGTTTTGAGATGCTTGTTGTTTGCTGGTTTACAGTAGATTGTTGTCAACACGCTCCTTTGCTATGTTTTGTTTCATCAGCCAACTACACCTTTTTAGTTTTTAATCAACAACTTGTGTGATCAATGGTGTTAACCTTGTTTGATTGATCAACTACTTATTGGTATTTGTTTATGGAACTAGCAACATGGTTGCATGTCCGTGTGCTCAACGCTAGTGTTAATATTAATACTTGCTTGTGTGATTAAGATACGTTTGTTTGAAGTATTTCCTAAACTACTAAGCTACTTTTGTTTGAAGTATTTCCTAAACAATTAAGCTACTTTTGTTTGTAGTATTTCCTAAACAATTAAGATACTTTTGTCTATAGTATTTCCTGAACTACTAAGATATTTTTGTCTGAAGTATTTCCTGAAACTAATATAACAGCTCTTGTTAAATGATATAATAACCCTAAGTGATGTGTTGTTTTAGTGTTCTGTAGAACTACCTTTTTAATACTCAGGGTTGTTGTGTATATTTTCTTAGGAGAATTTGTTGTTTGTCTTAGATCTATGGACTTTGTGGCTTATTGTTGGTTAACTAAATGAGTTGTTTGCTTTTGATTGTTAACTTAATGTCTTGTGCTATGCTTGATGTTTGTTATGCCCTTGTGGCATTGTCTTGTATTCTGAGTGTTGTTCCTCTTCCTGTCTACGACGTTAGATACGATAGAAGGAACTGGAAGTAAGGAGTGAACCTCAGGAACATCAAGATCAAGACCAAGGACATATTACTGAGCCAGGCAAGCCCACCTCACCGCTATAATGAATCCTATTATTTTATCCAGCATGTTTTGTTTTCAAAATAAATAATGCATGTTTCACTTCTTTTGTGGTGCCTTGCCACCCAAAAACTATTTTTACAAAATATTGTTTGGCCAAAGCTATCTACTAGAAATACTCTAGGTGTTACCGAAAACGAGTTTTACTTGATGAGCCTTGTTGTTGAAGGTTCCATCAAAGAGATTAAGTTTTCTAGTAGTCAACCTCCATCTACTTACCTCAAAACTTTAGGATGGGAACCTATTTGATAAAATTGTTTTACGGAGTAAAACTCGAGTTGCTGGGAGCAATCGGCGAGCAAGTGCTTTATTAAAACCCGAGTTGCTGGGAGCAATCGGAGATGTTTACGAAAACCCGAGCTGTTGGGAACAGTCGGAGGTGGAGATGTTTTGGAAAAACAAAGTACTGCCCTAGCAGCCGCTCGAACAATTAACACGTACAACCACACTACCTGACATGGGTAGGGCTTAGCCGGAAGCTTTTCTGTTTTAGTATTGGGGCAATCATACTATCTATGAGGGCTGGGCTCTCGAAGTCGGGTTGCCGTCTGGAAGAGGCAATACACATGTGATGATCACGCTAGACAATTACGGCAGGTCTTCTGCCGTGGCGGTGTGGCGTCCCGAGGAAAGACCATGGGTCTTGTGGAGCACACGGTGCCGGGGAGAACAAACCTACCGGGAGGCCCCGATACTAGGGTGGTCATAGTGGAAAGCTTTGATTGTGTTATCCGGACCCCCGCATGCTGTCGTATGACGGGCCGTGGCAGACACGGCGGAAGGACCGATTGGTGTGGGTAAAGTGTGCAACCTCTGCAGAGTGTAAATCTATTCGAATAGCCGCGTCCGCGGTCATGGACGGTTGGAAAGGCCACTGATCTAGGCGTATGGGCATTAAAGTTTTAAAAATGAAAGTGTTTCTTGGAGGAAAAACAAAGGAGGCAACAAGGTGGTACCTGGGAGGTACAGAATTTGGGTGAGGATGATTGATCTCGGGGAGATAACCAGTCCGATCTCAAGTCAGGAAAAAGGGTTACACCTATCCTAGTGTTTTGATAAACTTTTACAAAAGAAAGTTTTATGTACTTAGATATGTCCTTGCTATATCTAAGAGAGGAGAATTCTATCTCTAAAATATTTTCTTCAACAAAGATATAGCGATCTCGTAATCTCTGTGTCGAAAATCATCGTATTCGAAAACTAAGCCCTATAGTCGTATATAGCAGCTATCCTAGTTTTGAAAAATGTTTTACTTGCATCACCATGAAAAGAAATTTAAGCCTTAGAGGTGGTCTTGCGAGTACGTAAATGTACTCATATGGCTATGTCCCTGGATATTCAAAGGTCCATGTTTCATTAAGAAGATGTACGTCAAGTAGGAGGAGTATGTCGACGACTACGCCAACTGAGTGTCACCGCTCAACTGCTCTGTGGGATTTCGTCAAGATGTGACGAGGGCCGACGCTAGTCGCAAATCTTCCGATGTACCTTATCTCATGTGACAAGTATATATGTAAGTCTTATTCTATTCGAGTTGTATGATGTAACTTTGTATACCATGTTGGTTATGTGATCGCGTTGCACTGATCATTGGGATCGTGATCTGTTTACATAACATGGGCATCTTTGACGGGTAGTCAAAGGGGTCCTTTCATAGTTCATTAAACTTAGTTGTTTTTCCTTACTCAACTACTAAAAACATTTTCCATAGCATACCAAAGTATCAACTAAGTTCAGTTGCTGACTAAGCCTAGAGGGGGTGTGAGTGGATGGTTGTTCTAAGTAGGATTCTCATAGCATATCATACTATACCAATTCTGGTAGTAAGCCTATCATGCATACTACTGAAAACACTAAATGCAATAGAATAAAATAGTAGGATATTAATGAGTGAGTATCACTTGTCTTGATCACAGGGGGAACACGCGTGACTACCATAGCAACGGGGAACACTCCGCACAATCTAAATAAATAACACTCAATAAACATACCAAACAATCACATGCACATATCAAAATAAATGTTATGCAATTATGGATGAAACCCACATTATTAAGAGTGTAGAACACTTTAATAGTTCTTTGGTTGCTAAATATATGTATGATGGCATGAGTCAAATTTGAAGGAGTTTGTATTTGAAAATCATTTGATTTAAATAAGTTTTACACAAAACAATTGTTCTTATGTAAATAATTATTCATAAAATTATGTTTTACTTCCTCTAGACAGAGGGTACAATTTAGAAACATTTATCAAAAGGTTTCACTTAAAACAATATTTTTGGAAAACAAGATATGGATTATATGGCTGAAATGCCTCTCTGCATATTAATAAATTTTATCAGTTGCAAATAGGAAAACTAATTATGCAACATTAATCTACATGACAAGGGCTTTCTAGGGACATAAAATTTGCTAAAATTGGAGTTTGTGTTTGAAAGTTATGAATTTTTTAAGTTTATATTGTTTTCTGTCTTTTAAAACAATTTTCATAAAATCAATTAAACAGAGCCGTCCGATGTGACTTAGAATGGACGCCCGAGATAGCATGATACCGATTCGGGATTTAAAATGGAGGGAGCCGTCGGATATCGATCTGACGGTAAGTATTCGTTGACCAAAATCGGGCGGCGCCAGTACGCCAGAAAGTTACCGGTGACGGCTGCGCAATGGCCGGCGTTCGCACCTTCGAGGGAAAGAAGAGAGGAGAGCCTCAAAATGCATACCTTCTTGCGGAGGAGGTTGAGGCAGATCGGGTGGCGAACGGGGCAGGTTGTGCGCGTCTAGGGGCCTCTCCGAATGCTCGCCGGAGTTGATGGCGCGGCAGCGAGTTTTGGTCGTGGACGGGGCCGAGGTTCTCGAGGCGCTGGGGCGATTCAAAATGGTTGGGGAGAGAAGTGAGGGAGCGATGGTGCTGGAGACGTACACGGGAGGGAAGGAGGTCGCCGGGACTCACCGCAATTCGTCGGCCGGCGGCGGCAGCCGAGATGATTTTGAGCTCCGGTTGTGTGCAGCCCGGCGTAGAATCGAGGCGTGCGTGTTGGGGGAAATGGTTGCGGAGCGTGGGCATTTGAAGACGGACGTCAAGTCGCTGTGGCGACGCTCGGGCGAGTGGGGGTCGTGCCAGACGTGGGCGACGTCATGGCGAACGTAGCGCGGCAGTTGGAGAAGAAGCTGACCAGTGGGGCCCACTGGTTAGTGAGAAGGGGGAGAGGGAAGGCCGGTCGGTCCGCAGTTGGGCTCGCTTTGCCCGCACGCGCAGCAGGAAAATGATGGGCCGGATCGGGCTGGTCCATTTTTTTTTGTATTCTCTTTTCTTTTTTGTTTTATTATTTCTTTTATATCTTTTGTTTTATTTATCCAAATGGCCTCAAATTAATTTCCAAAAATTTGTAAAATTCGTCTCTTTCTTTTAAGACAATCAAACTTACGTTTTTAATACATTTCAAATTGTGATATTTTCAAATAATGATATTTAACACATTTTGGCAAATTTAAACTAGAGTTTCAAAAGATAACTTATTTCTTCACAAAATCAAGGAAAATATCACCAATACACATGTTTAAATAAATCATTCTAAACCCATTTTAAAAGTCAGACATTTGAATAAAATCTATATTTTAAATTTATAGGATATTCCAAATAGTTTTGCGACTATAATTATTGACCTAGAGTTTATTATGAATCCAAAATACAATGTTTTTGAATTAATTTATTTTATCCAAAACATTTCTGAAATTTATATCCTGTAAAAATATAAGGTAAATAAATATTTACATAATTTATTTATAGCTCATCACTCAGGTTTGAAAACAAGGTTTACTTGGTTCAATTAATGTCATAAATCTTTTGTATAGATCAATAAAATCCTTTTTGTTTAGGGTTCATGCATTTGATGATTTTACTTTTAATAAGGAATAATTTTTTAAAATTTTAGTGATATTTGAACATTTCCAAATTTTTGGGATGTTACATCTTGAGTTTTAACAGCAATTTGAGAGAAACCAGAATAACCATCAAGAAAACAAAAATGAGTTTTATTAGCTAATCTCTCCAACATTTGATCAATAAAGGGTAATGGATAATGTTCTTTCTTAGTAACTTTATTAACCTTTCTAAAATCAATGCACATTCTATAACCAATAACTACTGTTTGAGGAATAAGCTCATCATTATCATTAGGCACAATAGAAATTCCACCTTTCTTAGGTACACAGTGCACAGGACTAACCCATCTAATATCAGCATTAGGATAAATAATATCAACATCAAGAAGTTTTAATACCTCATTTCTTACAGCGGGAACTGAGTGGAGTGGTGGAGATGACGGTTTCGGTGGTGGAGATGATGGTGATGATGATTCAGATGAAGTGCAACTCGATGACGGTGACGATGGCGACAATTCCCCCCTCCCCCTACGGGATGGGATTTCTCCAGCATATTTCTGCCTGCCAGAGAGCTTTCTTCTCTCTGGTGTTTTCCGCCTTGTGGAGTCAGCGGAATAATTTTGGCTCTCCCTATAATGTCATAGGGTTTCGGGGGGATGAAGTATGCGAGAGGGCGATGCCTGGGCATGGTGTTGACCCCCCTGTGGCCCACTTGGCTCTCCCCTTTTGGCCTCCTCCGTGATCTGGCAAAATATTAACTTCCACGTTCTTGGTTTTGTTTCCCAAGCTTTGCAAATAATGTATCTTGATGGTGCTTTTTCCAGCAGATTCCAGACTCCGGTGATCAACTCTCCAATAATCATCAAACATGAAAAAATACATGAAATAACATAAATATCATCTCTAAATATGAAATATATCAATGAGTAACAGTAAATTATAATATAAAATAGTGATGAAAAATGGACTTATCAAAGTCCCTATTTTGGCAGAAGACCTATGGAGCCAGAAGATGAGACGGAGGGGGCAGCGAGCCGCCCACACCACATGGAGGCGCGGTAGGCTCCTGGCCGCGCCACCATATGGTATGGCCGACTCAGCCACCGCCTCACATCCCCTTCTCGTATATAAGGCCCCTTTGACCTAACAACGAGTACCCCCCCCCCCCCCCCCATCACTTTTCCAAGAAACACATCTGTGTGGCGCCGCCTCCTCAAAACTCAATTCGGGGACCAGAAGTTCTTGTTCCGGCACTCCACCGGGACGAGGATTCGAAGGAGATCATCACCATCATCATCGCCACCACTTCTCCATCAACCAACCATGTTTCCCCCATCCATGTGTGAGTAATCCACCGATATAGGCTTGAGGGGATGGTAGGGATTAGACGAGATCGTTCATGTAATAGATTTAATATCATTATGGCATGGTGCCTAGTATCTGTTATCGGTGTTTTATGCCATTGTTGCAACTTGTTATGCTTCATGATTGTAACTACGGCCTGAGTGTCATGATTTCATGTCTGTACGTGTTATTGTATCATGAAGATAATTATTGTTTTATGATCGTATCTACAATTTGTATGCACATATTATTGTCTGGAACCCGAGGCCCCAAAGTGATAATAATTGGGACAACCGGAGGGGATGGTTGTGATGTGAGGACCACATGTGTTCACGGAATGTTAATACTTTGCTCCGGTACTTTATTAAAATGAGTACCTTAATTACCAGTAGTTTCCCTCGAGGCCCCGCTGCAAACGGGCTGGTAGGATAAAAGATGATGTGTGAGTTTCTCATAGCGAGCACGCACAACTAAATAGGAGCACATGCCTATGGTCAATTAATATTTGGATTTTTTATCTTATTTATCTGCAAATGCCTATGTCTTGATATTTCATGAATTATCTTATCCATGCAACGTCCATACATCTGTCACTGTGTGACGAGGTTATACCAAACGGGTACCCCTTTGTGTGGGTACCTGGCGCACGTAATGACTAAACCACAATTGTCAATAGTCTAAAGAAGCCCAACAAGCGAAGCCCAAGTCAAAGATTTCTACCATAGATAGCATAGTCGGTAGTACGTTCCATAAATATAATCTTAGTCGGTTACGACCCGAGACTTGTAGCACTATATAAATGTAACATCCCAACATTTTGGAATGTTTAAAAATCACTAAAATTGAAAAAAAATTGTTTGATTAAAATAAAACATTAAAATGCATAAGAAAACCAACTATGAAAGACTTCAAACATATTTAAAGAGTTTAATATTTCAAATATCTCAGTTTATCATTATTTTCAAAATTGTTTCAAACATTTTATTATCCATTGTATTTCTTAAAGCCTCAATTCGAAAAATGTTTTACAAAATTCCAAACCATTTCCTTGTAATAAAAAGTTACTTATAAGTATTTGATTTCAACCACCTAGCCATATTTATTCATAAAAAAAATATTTTCAAATGTTCTTTAAAACTATTTAAAGCATGGTATATTTGCCAAATGATTTTCATCCTTTTACCTGAATTCAAAACATAGTTTTGTAAATTACAAGTCTATAGTTTATAACCTTAAAAACTTCATAGATTTTAATTAATGAATTATCCAAATAGACATTTCATTAGGTTAAATGAATTTCATTTATTTTCAAAACATAAAATGATTTTCATGTATATATTCAATATAAGAAATGAAATAAATCTAAAACCTTTTCAAAAGATATGTTATGAAGTTTTCAAATGATTTATAATGGTGCATAAAATAAAATTCCCATTACTTTGAAATATAATGGCGCATAAAATAAAATTGAATTAAAATTTGAATCCATTATAATTCCCATTACTTTAAAAATATTTATATTCTATTATTTTACTATTATACCAAAATAAAAAATGAATGGTAACTAAAAAATGAGTTTTAAATAACTTAATATCAACCATACAATATTGTGGTAATTTCATAAATTTAATTTAACCCCAAATGAATTTATTAAATAATTAATTTCAAAATTGACCTAAATGGGCAAATTTGCATTTTATGAATAATTTAAAATTATTAATTTTAAAAAGTTTTCAAAACATGCCCACTAATGTTTTAAGGCACATATATGATTTTGCAAATTTACAGAATTTTATTTGACATCATTTGGAGTCTTAAATCAAAAGATATGAATTAACTAGAAAAACAGAATAGAAAAAGAAAATTTCCTGGATGACCTCATCGCTAACTTCATCGTCTTCCTCCTCTGGCCAAGAATCACACAATTGATATCTTTCCAAAATCTGAGCACAAATCCTGTGATTTGTTTCCTTCGAGCTTCACAATAAATACCCCTGCCCCTCCTCTGTGTTTCCCCTCTCAAACCCTAGCTCGAAACGCCCCTAGGCCGTCCAATTTGAATTGCCGGAGTTCGCCATTGCCGCCGGTGTTTTCCTCGAGTTCCGGTGAATGACGACCTCCTCGTGCTCTCTCCTCTGTCCCATCTCCTCTGTTTTGTCCGTGCGCAACTCTCTGTTTTTTTCCCGTGGCTTGTTAGGCACCAGATCGACCAGTCCGTGCTCGACCCAAGGTCGCCGGAGTTCCCGTGGCTCCGCCCACGCATCCACGCCTCTCCAGGACGAAGGGGAAGACGCCGCCGCCTCCATCGTCTTTCCCGCGACAGACCACGCCCGGAGCACTCGTCAGCGAGATCGGGGGTGCACTGGAACCACCGGAGCGTCCTCGCCCGAGTGCAGCGCCGCCACCATCGCCATCTCCGGCGAGCTACGCCGCCACGGTATGGTCAACCGTTCCCCAGCCGTCTGATCTGTTTTCTGTGGTCGAGATTAGAGCTAGACGATCCGAAATGGTATCTGTTTTGATCCGTTGGATCTGGATCTAACGATCCAGATCTATTTCACTTAACCACGTTAGCGCCTACGTGGCATGCATAGTCAGCGCCAGCGTGGAATTACTTGTTTTCTATTTAAATTAAATTGGCTGTTTTACAGACTAGTCCCTGCATATTCAAACCTTCATAACTTCTTAACCACTTATTTAAAAATTTGACAAATTTTATATTTTTGGAAAGCCCTTGGCATGTAGAATATTTTAGATCTGTTAGATTTCAAATTTGACTTAGTTTAAAATATTCAAAATTCAAATGGTGGATTTGATTATTTTTGTCATAACTTTAAATCTATAAATTGAAAAAATTCAAATAAAATTGTTTTAGAAACTTTATAATATGTGTAATATGATGGCTCTGTTATAAAATAATTTTGAGTATTATTTTGATGATTTAATAGTTATATGTTTAATTTGAATAACTTGAGTAATTTTGATATAACTTTTAATATAAACATTATTTTTGAGTAAATACAATTGCTATAAA
The DNA here is from genome assembly GCA_026929855.1 of Poa annua. NCBI lineage: Eukaryota > Viridiplantae > Streptophyta > Magnoliopsida > Poales > Poaceae > Poa > Poa annua. Next base: position 109,473,013 of record CM049426.1, read on the forward strand.
TTTAATTAAACCCTCTCTGTCTATTAACACCATTTATAAAATTGTGTTATGAAAATTAAATCACACAAAACTTTAATCTATATGTTTTCCTTTTATTATGTTTTGCAAAAATAGAAATTAATTAAATTGAATTTATAGTCTCATGCATATTTTATAAATATAACAAAAAATAGTATGATGTTTCCTATGATTAAAAAGTGCATTGCATGCATAAAATATTTTACCATATTGTTATACTCCTCATAGGAAAACTCCTCCCTCGTTTTCTCTAACTTAGGATTATTTTCAACTTACTATTTTGGTAAAGTACTATGCACCTAGACACTTAGGATTTTCAACATGGAGCTACAAGATCAATGAAGGACTTAGCCAAAACAAGACTTCAGAAGTATCTTCAAGGAGTGGAAGCACATAGAAGAAAATCAAGAAGAAGTTCATGAAGACACCCCAGCAAATATTTTCTAAGTCTTGCTTCCCTCTATCTCTATTCTCCCTTCTTCTCTTATACCCCTGGATGACTAAGTTAATCCAAGACCAGCCTCGGTGATAAAAGGATCATCAAGTCTGAAGATTTATCAAGTCTACCAAAAATTCTATCAAGACATCACCAAGGAGAAAGTTACAAGTCTGGAGATGAAGCCTGGACGACCAACTACTTCTTTTTATCTTTTCCCTCTTTCCTAATCTTGTCTTTCACTTTAGACATAAACAATTTTGATCATGTTATTACCATCTTGAAGTTGTTGGATCCTTGCGGCATAGTGAGATGAAGCGGCCTGGAGACAAACCTTACATGTCCACGTACATGAGACCTATTCCACAATTTAAGTGGCTGGCTGGGTGTCTGTCTCTCTCACTATAGTGAATATCCAATTTACAAAGAGTTGATAATAATTGTTGATCACCTTGAAGAATAACCTTAATATTTTCTCTAAGTATTTTGCACATCATGACTAAGCCATTAGAGTGCTTATTCAAGATGATTATAACAAAGTTATTTTGTCCAACCTATGACCTTAGTCCTTAGTCACTTTTGACCAACCTATTTGCCTTGCATTAACTTAAAAGATTTTCATTGCATAACATACATCTTTAGTCCTTGGAAATATTTTACACATCATGCATGACATATTTTCCTTAAAAAGTTATGAAACTTGTATGTTCATTTTGTATGTGTTTGTATGCATTGTGTTGTGATGTGTTGAATGTTGATTGTTGTATTGTTGTTTGTCTATATTGTTTAGACTGAACGAAGAGCCTCGACTTACGTTGAAAAGAGTTTGTGAGCAAGGAAATCATCCAAAGGCAAGTGGCACACCTCATAAACCTCCTATTATTTTCTATATGCATTACATAGTGTATTTTATATAAGCATGTGTAGGATAGTATTTCTATGCTAAACATGTATAGAAATTTCTTACTCCTGTGTCTAGGTTTCTATGCAATACTTAGTAGAATTATTTGATGCTATGCAAATGTTGTTTTTGTGAAAATCTAAATTCTACTAAGTTATGAAAGAACCTCCTGGGTGGATTGGTTGTATGGAGTCGAATTGAGTGGCTACTCAGGCCCATGTCTATAGTTCCTGGAGTACGTGCACTTGTGGATGGCCACCCAGGGAACACTGGAATCTGAAGAACTCCGAGTGACGATTGCTTCCAGTGCAACCATTGCAAATGGGATCTGGCTTGATCAGATATGTTGCATGGACTCGCCCCGGCTTGACAAGCAGATGTAGAGGGTGTTAGGTAGAACGGGTCAAGCCAGGTGGGAGGGAAAATGCTTCTGAAAGATCTCGTCTCATTCTTCTCCTTTTCCTTATCACTATAAGTGTGTAAATGATAGTTTGGGCTGAATGGGTACAATGGTGAACGTGCACAACCTCTGCAGAGTGTAAAACTAAGTACTTAGCCGTGTCCCCGGTACGGACAGTTTGAGCAGCTGATCACGGACGTCAACGGAGGATTCCACCATTCCAACTTCAAAAATTAAAACTTGATGGGTGAACAAGGGTAGAATGAGACCGTGGTTTTCATGCCACGGATGTCTCGAATAGAAGAAAAGTGTTTTTCAAAGAGTTAGGAAAAATTGGCTTTATGCAAAATAGCCTTGAACTCCACCAGAAATATGCATATAGGTTATTAGAGTTATTCCACTAAGTGTCCACCATAGTGTCACTTGCTAGACTCCATTTTTTTAATGCAATCTGACCCACCTTGTTGCAATATTTTTCTTATTGCAGATTGATCAGTTGACGAGTGAGGTTTCGTTCAAAGGTTTCGAGTCTGCAACCAACATGTTTTCGCCTGTGGCAACATCAAGATGATGGAGACTCATTGCTATTGTATTTCCGTTGTTTACTCTTTCAAAGCTAGCTCTATGCTATGCAACTTGTATTGAATATTTTGTAAGCCTGGATCATCGATGTAATAAAATTGATACTTTGTTGTGATATTACATCGTAAACTGTGTGTGCAAACGAATCGATCCAGGGATTTGCACTATACACATGTATCTGCCTTTTTTTAAGTGCAGGTACGCTACAATAAAGGACAGGAGGGCAACCGACCAAGGACACGCCCAACCAGAATCATCAAACCCTTGCAAGATCGACATCTTGCTAGACCTCTATACTCGCCGCATATACGCAATCAATAACAGACAAGCAGGGGTAAGGGTTTTTCCGCACTCGAGGGCCCCGAACCTAGGTAATTCCCGCTTGTCAGCCGACGAATCTACCAACACTACGCGTTATCTACCTCATAATTCTTACCCTAGGCCAGTAACCATGGGTATTGATGGGGACATCCCTCGTCAATTGGCGCCGTCTGTGGGAACATGTAGTGTTGGATCTGTGGATTTTTTGGTCCAAATTACAAACGACAACTCGTTGACTTTTTCAAAAGGATGCATATCAACAACAGCAGATCAAATCCAACTCATAGGCGATCACTCGCCAAAGGCAGCGTCGCCAGCCAGGATCAAGCCATACTCACCCGAAACTCAGGAGATCTATTCCAATCTCAATTCAGGTTTTGATCTAACCATTGGGGAACATAACTTTTTTGTCTATCAGTTTGGTGTGTAGGATCTAGCCGAACAGATCGCAACTAAGACACTCCAGAAGAAATCGACTGAGATCGCATCTTTGGCAGACAAGGAAGATACCTCATCACAGCTCGATCTGATCCCGCCACCAAAATCCCCAAGGGATTCGATGTCATCAATAGAATTCAACAAATTCATGGCAGATGAATTTCCCGAAGTCAAAGGACAATCGGCCGCCTCAGTCGACGATATGGTTATATCAACGGTATCGGCTGGAAGCATAGGAGCTACAACATCACAATCGATCCGATCTCATCTATAGCAGGATCCATGTCCACAAGGGAATTCAACGAGTTCTTGATGCAAAACGAGATAGAAGAGGAAGTTCAATCAACTCTTCATACCGATCCAGTCGAAGATCATATGCAGATCGACACCCCAGAAGAAAGCTTCCACCTCTCCGAGTATGACGAGCCTACAGAAGATAGCATACGTTTGACCGACTTCGCCAACCCAGAGATCCAATCTCCACATCACGCTTTCGTCGACTGCAAAGAACACATGCAACAAACAGAAGATGGCGAAGACAACAAAAACAAAAACACAAGCGCAGAGTGGGATAGCGACACCGAGGCAGCATATGAAGAACACTCAGACTACACATATCCTCATCACATACCCCAGCAAGTTTACGTGGCAACCCCCAAGAGCCACGCTAGACAAATCTGAGATAAGCCTAACATAGATCTCGGAAGCCAACAGTTGAAATCGATAGCACAACAAAGACCCTACAACACAAGAAGCAACATATTAAGCTCTTAACAGAGCGAAGAAGCAAATATCACCAAAATAAGGTCACTGACCTGTCAATCACCAATACAACGGAAGGCAAATTATGCTATTAGACATAGCAAAACTAGCAAAAGGCCTAAGAGGCCAAAGCATAACGGCGACGTCCCAGTCCATAGATTCCAGGCTGCCGTCTGGGAACCCCAACCTACTCGTCGATGTCGATGTCCAGAAAACACACCTGTCCAAATAATTGCGCAAGGCTGAGTACAGGAGGTACTCAACTAGACTTATTTAACATGTTATATATCTGCTCGTTCAGAGAGTATTCATGAATGTATTTTGCATAAATCCATCTTTATTTTGAAATCGAGGGAGGAGAGAATCTCGCATATGTAGACTTTTTAAAAAGGGATAAGAGAGTGAAACACAAGCTTCATCCACATCTTCAGTCTCCACCAGATCATCATGAGTTGTACCACCCACCAGAATCAACCCCTCGCTCAACCCGAGGAAGCGATCCTCTCTTAGTTGGCAAGTTTTATACTTAGATTATAGTTGTCTATGATCACCGAAATAAGGTACCAAGTCATCCATAACCGTGGACACGGCTTTCCGAAAAGATTTACCCTGCACATGCCAACCAACCGATGCGCCAGCTATTAGCACCCTTCCGGGGAGTGCCGGCAGGAGGGTTGGCCACGACCTTTCCCAAGCTTCACCTATGTCCATGAGCCACAACAGTAGATCTGACCACGCGCAGCGGTCTCTAGTGCGGTTTGCCAAGTCCAAGATCTGTGACTGCAGCCCACTTGAACTTGGCCCTAAATCTCTTCAACTCATTTTACCGCACACGCAAATGGAAAACTCAAACTAGTGGCTTCACGTAGTAGGCTAGGCTAGTTGGAGTCGAGGGGTTTTCGAGCCCTGTGTGGATGCACGAATAGTCTTGGTTCCGAACCCAGGAACTCAGTTCCTAAGATCGACAAGAATGAGACAACCCACCACAATCCCATTGTGGCCTCTCATCCAAGTCTTTAGCATAATCAACACATCTCTCACCATTCCATGGCATCCTTCATGACAGTTCCTTCACTGCTATGATTCACCAACCGGATGGAGTAGAGGGAAGATCTAAGCAGGGCTAAGCATAGCAGACTCTCGCGATGCAACACTTAAGACAATCTATACCTCCACTCAAAACAACATTTGAATCGCATGCATAATATCAGAATCAAATACTTTGGAATCTTATATGTGCAGATAAGAGGTTATGCTTGCCTTGCTCTTCGATAACAAGATATAAAGCTTTTGGAAATCTTCGGATTGACTTGATCGAGATAACCAAAAAAACTCTTTATAGATATCCTGTTTGAGTACGTCGTCGATGATTCATCAAGCCTTCGGTGTTGTCGAACTACACTTCGGATTCGCATTCTACCGCGAGAAACGAAACACTGGAAAGAAACGGGAAACAACATTCAACCATGGCATAATGCGATGCGCACAATGTATGCATGGCAAGTTAAAGGATTAAAATGTAAATCCTACACATGGAAGGACATTTTAAATGGAGTGTGAATGCCCGAGAGGTGCCATTCGACAAACTCCATAATTAAAGGAAATGGTGTAATTTGTTCTTCTATTATAACATGGTTCAAAAGTTGTTTAAATATGCATGATTTGGAAATAATTAAATAGATCTTATTTGTATGCAAGTTTTTATATATTAATCACCTTTTTCTGAATTAAAATGAATTACTTATGAATTTCCAAAGATTAAACAAATTCAAATTAATTAAAAACATTTATGGAATTAGATAAATAACTTTTGTAAATATTTAACAATTTAGGAAATCATTTTTGGAAAACAATAAAATTCTGACAAGGGGACCCACATGTCATAATTAAATGAATTACAGAAAAAGAATAAATGATTTTCAGAAATTAAAAAGAAATGATGACGTCAGATGACGTCATCAATGGCCAAATCCCCACTGCCGAGCACGAATCGCTCGAACCATAAGGAATTGGAGCGTTTGTTTTGCAGCAATCAATAGAGGAGGCCGAGGCGGACCAAATGGTGGCGGGGACGCTCGAAATTGGTCACCGGAGTTGCTGCGGCGACGAGCGGCCGCGGCGGCCGGAAGAGGAGCACGGCGGTCCGAGCAACCCGAGCAGGAGGGGGGCCAAAGGAGTTCACCAAGAGAACCCTAAGATCACTCTGCAGCTCGTGGGAGGGTCGGAGGACCGACGCGAGGCCGGAGGCGGCTGGAATTATCCATGGAGGCTGGCGTCCAGAGTTGGGGAAGATGGCCCGATTCCGTTGAATTCGTGCTCTCCCCTTGGCAAGGCTCATCGAGGAGGATGCGGAGAGGATGGAGAGGCTCCAGAGCTTCTCGTGGAGGCCGGGGTGGCCGGAAATGGCGGCAATCGCCGGCGGAACATGAAGTTCTCGGGCGGCTAGGGTTTCGATATTTTGGAAGAATGAGAGAGGAGAAAGAGCAACGGTCTTCTTCCCGGCGGCGGTGGAGGTACTTGTAGGGGGCGCGACGTCAGCAGCGCGCATCTTGACGCATCCTCGACGAGGAACGACGGAGCTGAGGCCACGGTGCGCTCGCGCCGTCAGAAGCTCGAAGACGGCTGCAATTTCTTAAAAACCCCCTGGAATTTTCGGAAACCACAAAACTTTTGAAACCAAACCCGTGTTTTGGAAAATAAATGATTTGAGGGCCTTTTTGAAAAGATAAAATTTATACAAAAATACCAGGAGACTCGGAGTTTCACAAGGAAGCCATTGGCAACAATTGATTTTGAAATTTTTGAAATATTTTTAACACCTTCAAAATAACAAATGGTTTAGGCCACTCAGAGCTTTTTTCTCTTTTATTTTAAAACTCCAATTTTTGTGCAACTTTTAGTTAGATGCAAATTATGCTCATGATGCACAAAGAAATCTTAATTATAGCTATGCTAATTTGGGGACGTTACACAACAGCTGCAGAAACATCAGAGAACGTAGCCAATCGCCAACCAATCGAGTATCCCCGAACGGTCACTCTACCACATGGTACAACCACGCTGGACATCTCGGCGGAAACAGTTGCGAAAGTAACAAAGGTTATTGAAGATGGCATAATGATGCCAGCAGACGCAACTCCAAATAAGTTAGCAACATACAACTACTTCAACTGGCAGGAGTCCCAGCGCCTAAAGCAATACAGGGCAACACTCGAGGAACGAAGAAGGCAAGCAAGCATATAAAGTGCACGCAGACTACAGTTGTCTATCAGCTCTACAAGAGGAACGGAAGGACGACACAGATCCAGATTCGACAGTCCTGAAGACGAAAGGGCAGGAGTTACTCGAAATCTCGACAACTCGTTCCTAACGTTCGACTCAAGTGGCATACCCATCCCCAAAATAGCAGAAGGCACCCTCATATCCATAGGGCATACCTCCAAGCAAGAAAGCCACCAGCAGGTGACCCTGCTGAAGCAAGCTACCTCCTGCAAATGAAGGCTCTAGAAATCATAGCAAAGGAACTTGTGGATGGAGGAAGGCGAGAATGAAGCAGAAGTCACTCACGAGGACGCCACAGTCGCAACCCGCAGCGAAGTAGCGTCAGAAAGAATTCTAGTCGTCGCAGATCAAGAAGTCGTTCAAGAAGCAGGTCTAGGAGATCAGGCAGTCGCGAGTCACCCGACAATCACAACGCAGGACCATGCGGCGCACAATGTTTCACTCGGCGGATCCAACAAACAAAGTTGCCAAAAGAAAGTTTGGCCTACCAATCATGCCGAAGTTCAACTTAAAATAAGAACCCTCAGGCTGGCTAGAAGATTACAAACTGGCAGTCATATGCCAACAAGGAACAACAACGACGACACTGCAATATCTACAGATGATGCTTGAAGGAACAGCACGCGACTGGCTCAAGTCCTTATCTGAAGGAACCTATGACTCTTGGGACCACTTCAAGGAAGACTTCATAAAATATTTCGACCCTTTCTGCGAAAGGTCAAAAACATTCAAGGAATTAAGAGCATGCCGACAAAAGACAGACGAAACACTCAGAGCATACATCAGAAGATGGACTTCCATCCAAAACTCTGTGGGCGCAATATCAGAAGACAGGGCTATGGACACTTTCACAAATGGAGTCTACAGAAAGGATTTCAGGGAAGCACTCGGAAGACAAAAGCCAAAAAACATGGCAGAACTCATGAAGCTAGCAACTGAATGGGCGGACGGCGAAGACGCGGTTCAAAGCAAAACTCTGCACTCGCCGCAACGACATCGCGACCGACGAGACAGTCGAGACCACCGCTATAGTCGAGATCGCCGAGATAGAGACGACAAACGAAGAAGGTGCGACTACGATCACGGCAACAAAGACAAAGTCAAATTCGTAGCAGCTGGATTCTCACAGGACGATCGGAACCAAGGCGATAGAAAGCAAGATGACCGGCGAAGCATTCGACAAGACGATCGTCGAGACACACAAAGTGATAACTACAGATGGGATAGACCAGTCGACAGATGCGACGACCGAGCCGTGACCAGCGCGGAAGCTATAGAAGACAAGACTGGCAAAGACGCACAGAGCCAAGAATTGAGAAATCATTTCAAGAGAAAATTCAGGACGAGTGCAGACTCCATATGTTCAAAGATCCTGCGACTGGCCGACTAACATCGCACCATACAATGGGAAGTTGTCGCGAGTTCGGGCAAATGGCGATAGAATTGAAGCAGTCAAGGAGAAAACAACCACTAGTTGCCCCAACATCATATATGGCACCCCCAAAGGCAGTCGCAGCATTACCGCCACCGCCACAACATGACGCAAATAACCAGATGGCAGGCGCCATACATCACATACCGCATAATATGGACACCCAATATCCACAGCCAAAAGGACAGATGTACATGATCCAGAAGGGATGCACCTCCAACAGACAACAAAAGTGCCACACCAGAAACGTTGATATGGCAGTATTAGCCCCACCACCAGTAACAGAATTTTTGCGAGGGTCAGACACAACAATCGCTTTTGATCAGGAGGATCACCCGCCAGCCATCTATCGACCGTGACACGCCGCTCTAGTACTCGAAGGACAGATCGGAGGATATACTATGACCAAAATATTCTTGACGGAGGCAGTGGCGTCAACATAATATTCACCAACACGCTCCGAAGAATGAACAGGTCAGTCGAGAATCTTTCGCAATCTACAAATACCTTCCACGGTATTGTACCAGGCAAAGCCGTATGGTCAGAAGGGAAAATCCAACTGGACGTCACATTCGGGGATGCAACCCACTTCAGAAGCGAACTTATCGACTTTGACGTCGTCGACTGGAAATCACAATACCACGCCATAGGTTCATAGCGGTACCACATTATGCATATGTCGGAGAGTGACTCCCACGGAACAGAGGTAGTCACACTCTGAAGAGAAGTTCGGGAGAGGGATTGAACACGGAGGTCAAGTGACCCTCGAGAGGCACGATGACGGTGCTCGCCGGGACTGGAGAGCAACACCCACGGCAGAGATGGACACCAGCCCAAACCCAGGTTCACGGCCCTCAGGAGGAGGTAACACCGCTACTCCTGCTTGTCTATATTGCACTGCAGAGGTTACAGTTCAACTGAGCTTGTCGAGGGCTCTCTTGAGACAGTTCGTGCTTGGAGAGGGACGCAATGGTCGTCTTCCTCCTCAAGCTGAAGGCCATCCTACTAGGTGGGTTAGGGTTTACAAGTGTTTAGCAAGCAACTCGCCGACCTCCGGCTACGGTGGAGCTTTGGCTCCTTTTATGGGCGTTGCGGGTGTCTTCCTTGTGCCGGACGTCCAAGGTGGGCTCCCACACGGCAGTGGCACGGAGGAGTTGGAGTCCACCGCTGCTGAATCCTCCATGGACGCGGTCCATTGGCGATAAAGTTGGACGTGGTGGCCGACAGGCTGCAGACCGCGCAGAACGGCTCGCAGGGGTTGCAGTGATCGTCGTGGAGCCCACGATGACGATCTTCCTGGAGCGTTGCGCCGTACAGCCGCTTTATCACCAGAGAGGAAATTTTCAGTTGTCCTGGCGCAGGCGGCGCAACTTTGTTGACTCCTTTATAAACAGAATGGCAATAGGAGTGCTCGTGTCACTCTGCGGCCGCTGCAGAGGCCATGTGCGCCCTGCAGCACTTCGTTGGCCGCGAAGCTTCTCCACAGGGCCGAGGCGGCCCCCGGAGGAATTCCTGTTGACTTCTCTCTAGGCGGGTGGAGCCTCGGGAGAGTCTCTTGAAGCGCATGTCCTCTTCATCCCTTCGCTTCCTCTTCAGGCCCTCAAGAGGAGTTGCCTCTCGAGGGTCTCTCCAAGCGGTGGCTTGGTCCTTAGTCGTTTCGTCTGATCTGCCAGCGTGCGAGGCCTGAGGAGAGTGGGATCTGCACACCCCAGTCCTCACTGGGCCGACAGTAACCCCGGGCCCGCGAGGGGAGCGATTGAGCACATGGGCGCAGGCGGAGCGTCGTGGGCCCAAAGTGTCCGGCCGGCCCGAGCCACGCGTCGCTCAGAAGAGTAACGGCCACGCACGATCTAGGTCGCGCGTAGTGGGGGGTCCCCCCACGCCCCGGTAACTGCTTCTTGAAGAGACATAAAGTCTGGGCGCCGGAGCAGGGAGCCGTTACTGTTTCCATTCCTTCTCGCAGAAGCCTCCGCCGTTCTCGAGCTCTCCGCTTCTGCTCTCCAGCGCTCTTGCCTTCTTTCGCCTCCAGCGACCCACCAAACTCCGGCAATGAGTCCCGCCAAGAACAAGGGCAAGGCTGTCGCGGGATCCTCTTCTCAGGCGGCGCCAGCTGAGGTCGCGCACGGCGCTGCGCTCCTCGGGGTGCGCGTCAACGACAAGGCGCTCTCCAAGGTCCGCTACCTGGTGGCGGACCGGACCAACGAGCATGGCGCTACCGCGCTCAAGCTTGCGGCGAACGGGAAACGCCCGCGAGGGTTTTTCCCAGTCTTCCAGCACTGCATCTCTGTCGGGCTGGTGCCACCGTTCTCTCCATTCTTGGAGGCGGTGTTGGCCTTCTACCAGATTCAGCTGCTGCATCTCCAACCCAACTCCGTCCTCATCCTCGCCATGTTTGCCAACCTCTGCGAGGCGTACTTGGGCCTGGAGCCCACGATGGGGCTTTTCCGGTGCTTCTACGCGCTCCGGAACACGGCGAAGAACGAGTGCTCGGGGTGCGTCTCGTTCCGCATCGTGGACGGCATGGGGAGCGTATACATCGCCATGTCATGGAACGACGGCTAGGCCGTCACTTCGGTGACGAAGAAGGTGGACGACTTCTGCCAGCGGTGGTTCTTTGTCGGGGTGGAGCGGCCCTGCGCCTTCCTCGAGGTCCCCGACGCGCCGCCCATGAAGAACTCCCACTGGGGCAAGGCGCCCTTCGACGGCGCGCGGAACGCAAGCTTGATGGGCCGCCTGAGCTTCCTTCGCAAGGAGGGCCTCACGGGGCAAATCATCGTTGCGGACTTCGTGACGTGCCGCAACGCTCCCCTCCAGGCGCATTCGGTGCCCATGTGGATGTACGCAGGCCCTCAAGACAAGATGCGGCTCCACCGTGAGGAAAACGACAAGGACGCCGTCGACAACGTCCTATCCGCGCTCTTCATCAACCCGGTGGTGCCTGCCATGGACCAGCTCCCCATCACGCTATGGCCGCTCCACCAATACAACATGACCGAGCGCATGGCAATCTTGGAGGGGATGCCCCTATTTACCCCGGCAGGCCAAGCGGGGAAAGAGGTGGATGTGCCGGTGGTGCGGGAAGAAGAGGGAGCAGACTCTCCCTCTGCCTCGGGAGCTGAGTGAGGCGAGGAGGAGGCCACGGCAGGGGAGGTGTCCTCTTCGAGGCACGGGCCCTTCACTGACGAGATCTGCGACATCTCGTCAGGTGACGATGACACCTTCATGGTGGCGCCCTCGCGTCACGTGGAGGAGGAAGACGAGGAGGAGGAGGCCTCTGGTAAGGAGGCCACGCCGGGGCGCCGCGAGCGCCGCACCAAGGCGGCTGTGGACCGGTCCGGGGCGAGGCCTTTCGATGTCCCCTCCAAGAGGAAAGTCGAGGCGCGTCCAGAGGGGTCTGGCGTCAAGGCCAAGCCCTCATGGCGCTCACCAGGTTTGGCGTGTGTTGACACCGGCGCCCAGCCGTCCGCGTCAGTGTTTCTTGTGTTTGGTCGCTTGACTCTTACTCTTTTCTTCTTGCTCCTCTCTTAAAGATGTTTTCTTGGTTCTTGCCACTGATCTTGTACCTGGGAAGCGCCGTAAGCTTCGCAAGGCAGCAGATGTGAAGAGAGCAGAGGCCACGAGGCATGTGGAGACGGCCTCCACGGTCCCATTTGAGGAGGTGCCTCAAGAGGAGGCGTCTGTGCCTCTGGCAGAGGCTGCAGCGCCTCGGGTGGAGGAGGCCGCGCCTCGCCCAGAGGCCTCTGCGCTGCCTCCTGAGAAAATGGTGGTGGAGGCTCCGGAGGAGAGGGGCGCTACCCCTCCTCGTGCTCCTACTCTGCCTGGCGCGATTTCGCCACCGCGCGAGTCAACTCCACCGCGCGAGCTGACTCCAGCCCGCGCGGTTACTCCGCCGCGTGCGCCCACGCCTCCCGCGTAGCTAGAGGCAGAGGCGGGCCAGGAGCCACAAGACGCTGGCAAATCCGTAGGAGGAGCTCCTCCGTCTCCGCCCCGCTCTGCTGCAGAGGACGAGCGCCAGGCTGGCGCGAGCGGCGAGGATGTTTTCGGCGCTGCCAGGGACGGTGTGCAGCCTAGCCCCAAAGCGCGCTCCGGGGCCAGGTTCTCAGGCCTCGACGCCGGGGTTGGGCCCTCCACAAGCCGAGACCTGGTCCTTAGTGGATGGGACTGGATCACTGGGCACCGTGAGGTCGCCTTCCGCCTAGTGAGGGACTCCCTAGAGGGCTTGGAGGCGCACCTCGCCTTCGAGGAAGTGCAGATCACCCAGCAGCGCGAAGAGCTTGATGGGGCGTGGGCGTCCTTCCACGCGGCGGTGAAGGGTCGTCGCCAGGAGGACCAGGCGCTGCAGGCCGCGTGAGAGGAGGACTAGGCGCTGCAGCCATGGAGGGCTCGCTGGCGCAGACACGCCGTGAGTTGGGCCAGCTGGAGACCCAGCTGCTCTCCGCCCATCAAGCCGCGCAGGAGACTCTGGAGGAGGACCGCAAGAGCCTCGCGGACCGCGAGCGGCAGTTAGCCTCCAGGGAGAAAGATGTGCAGCTGCGCGACGAGCAGCGGCTTCAGGCGGAGGGTGAGCTCGCCACCCAGCGTAAAGATCTTGAGGCGCGCGAGGGGGACCTAGCCCAGGCACTCCAAAAATTTGACGAGAATGTCACTGCCTAGAAGTTAGCCCTGCAGCGCTTTGAGCGGCGGTACGCCGAGAAGAAGAAGGAGGCGGATGACGCCCTCGTTGCGCGTGAGAAGGCATACAGGGAGAGCACTGCCCAGGCGTACCGCGACAAGGCCAAGAAGCAGGAGGACCGCTTCAAGGCCAAGCACGCTGCTGATTCTCGGCGGATCGCGGAGCTCGAGAAGGCCAACTCCAAGCTTGAGGCCCGCCTCCAATGCGCCAACGAAGCTCATCGTCTCGCGGAGGACGGTCGCAGGACAGCCGTCCAGGACCTCAACGCCCTTGTCAAGGAAGTGGAGGAACAGGTGGCTCCGGCGGTGGAGCAGGCGGTGGAGGCTCCTCACACAGCGCAAGCGGCTCGCGTGCTCACGAAGCAGCGGGAGCGCATGTTCTAGGCGCTGGTGGCCAGGGGAAACGAGCTCGCACCCCAGCTGGGCACGGAGGTGCCGCACGCCAAGGTCCGAGGCCGCGGTGATGCAGCCATGTACCTGGTCTACTTCGACCAGCTCTTCACTGCGCTAGAGCGCCCCGTCGCTGATCTCCGCGAGGTAATCGAGGTCGAGAGCCGCCAGCTCCTGGGCGTGGTTGTGGACCGCCTCTTCACCAACCTCCGACTCCTCACGCCAGGCTTCGATCTCTCCACCGTGACCGAGGCTCGTCAGGGCGAGGACGTGCGGCCAGTTTCCAACTCCCTCTGCGAGTAGGTCGATGCGTTCTGAAACCGCTTCAAGCGTGTGGAGCTCGCTGCAGAGGAGAGCGAGGAGGAGGACGCCTCTGCCGATACGGAGGAGGACGCCTCTGCCGATACGGAGGAGGGTGTTGTGGAGGACGTGCAGGACGGCGCTGATTCTGTCGGAGCTTTGGTCATTGCGCCTGTGTGCGCTTGTATCTGAAACAATTTGATGCTTAGACACTATGCAACTTTGGGCATGTAATATATTCTCATTTGCCATTTTGTTTTAGCTTGTGTGCCCCTTGAGAGGTCCCTTTTGTCTTATCTTCATGTATATTGGTTCTCTGCGTCGTTAGGACTCGTCTCTTCGTGACATGACTCCGCCACTCCGGTATGCTAGAGCAATGACCCAGCAAGGCCGGGGGGAGTTTAAGCCTAGGAGAGGTAAGAGCCCTGAGTCGCGATGCTCAGGTGCCCCCCTTAGACGTACGAGTAGTCCAAGAAGTTCAAGGGAAAACGAAATCGCTCGAGCGACAAACGTGCGCTTGCGGAGCAAAAAGGCTCTCGAGGCATGGGTGCGAGACTTAGCTTCTCGAGGCTTTCGCCCTGTAGTGGTTTTTGCCTGGCGAGGAGATCCTTTCTAGGGTTTTTCCCTGCTGCCTCCTCAGGCTTGTAGGGTCGTTTCTTCCCTGTAAATATTAAGAGGGGCGAACCCAAACGCAAGTACATGGCTCTGGGGCTCGTGCGCGCTTATAGGTCCCCTCAGGCGTTCCTTGCAAGCAGAGTAAGTACCAAAGTCCTTTGTAGAGATGGCGTGTTTGTGGGAGCTTTCCCTCCAGCCAGAGCTCGGATCCTTGGGTTTTGCAGTGCTGCTGGTGTGTCATTTGAGGCAATGGAACTGTACTCAGCCCCCGTTCGTGAGGTGCGCATGTGGAGAGATATAAGCGCACATTTCATAAGTAATGCGGAAATAAAACTCACCATCAAATATTACACAGCGGCGCCTTAGCGCAATGTTCACTTAGGAACGAATTTGTCTCATTACGCTTGGAGTTGCCAAGTTAATGTTTTGACCATGTCGAGGCATGGGGACCACCCATTAGTGGCAGAGACTCTCTACAGCCTGAGGTGGCTCGTTACATGTAGAGCTCGGAGGGTTGACCCTCAAGAGAAGCCTTTGGAGCTTGGAGGTTTAAGTCGTGAGCTTTTAACCTCTAGAGACAAAAAATGCTTGGAGGTTGAGCTGTAAGCTGCCTCTTCCGCCAGATGTCTTGACGTGACAATGATCACGGATGTGACAATGATCACGATTGTTTTTTATCCTTCTGGCGACAAAAAATGCTTGGGGGTTGAGCCGTAAGCTGCCTCTTCCGCCAGATGTCTTGACGTGACAATGATCACGGGTAGAACTTGCGCAGGTGCATGATGTTCCATGGATTCTTGACGGGGATGTCGTCTTGAGTTTCAAGGCAAGCCGCGCCAGGCCTGGCGATGTGGGTGACCCTGTAGGGGCCTTCCCACATAGGTGACAGCTTGTGGAGGCCTTCCCTGGAGAGGATTCGCCTGAGGACAAGATCGCATGTCTCTGGCGTGCGCGAGCGCACGTTGCGGCTGTGGTAGCGTCACAGGTCCTGCTGGTATTTTGCCACCCGGAGGGCGGCACGGCGGCGTAGTCCCTCTAGAAGCAGCAGGTCGTCGTTGTGGAGATCTTCTTGCTCGTCCTCGTTAGGCAAGGACCCATGGGGATCCATGCTTTATCTCTGTTGGGAGGACTGCTCCGGCTCCATAGACGAGGGCAAACGGTGTTTCTCCCGTAGGCTTGGGTGGCGTTGTGCACATGGACAAGAGCACCGAAGGGAGGTCGCTGATCTAGCCTTGCCGTGGCCCTTGAGGATGTCAAAGATCCTGGTCCTTAGGCCCTTGAGGACTTCTGCATTTGCTCTCTCAGCCTGGCCATTGCTCTGTGGATGGGCGAACGAGGCGAAACATAGCTTGAGGCCCATCTTTTCGCAGTAAGCCCTGAAGATGCCACTGGTGAATTGCGAGCCATTGTCGGTGATGATGCGGTTAGGCACTCTGAAGCGGCAGACCAGGCCTCTGATAAATTTCACCGTCGCGCCTGTTGGGATTGTGCGCGTCGCCTCCACCTCGGGCCACTTGGTGAACTTGTCGATGGCCACGAAGAGATAGCGATAGCCCCAATGCGCTATTGGGAATGGTCCCAAGATGTCCAGCCCCTAGACCGCGAACGGCCAGGAGAGCGGAATGGTCTGAAGTCCCAGCATGGGTTGATGGATTTGCTTGGCGTTGAATTGGCAAGCTTCGCATGCTTGAACGATGTCAACTGCATCCTGAAGTGCTTGAGGCTAGTAGAAGCCACTCCTGAAGACTTTGCCTACAAGGGTGCGGGCGCACGAGTGGTGGCCGCACTCCCCGCTGTGGATGTCCTTGATCAGCAATTTGCCTTCTTCAGGAGGGACGCATTTGAGCGCGATGCCATTTGGGCGCTTGCGGTAGAGATTTTCTTCGAGGATATGGTAGGATTTTGCCTGACGGGCGATTCGCTCCGCTTCAACATCTCCGTCGGGAAGGATCCCTTTGGCGAGGTAATCTTTGATCTCGTCTATCCAGCATGTTTCTTGACGCGCCGCTGTGAGCAATAGACGCTCCCCTGTAGGGGCCCCGCAATCGGGAGCTCCAGTTGTAGGTGGTGGCGGGAGTGCTTTGTCTGTGCTTGCGGGCATGACCTCTTGAGGCTGTTTGATGGATGCCTTGACGAGTGTTTCTTCAAAGACGCCTGGCACCTAAGCTTGCCTCCTTGATGCGCGCTTGGCGATGTCATCGGCCTCTTGATTTTCCTTCCTTGGGATGTGCATGTGCTCCATGCCCCTGAAGTGCTTCTCAAGCTTGCGGACCTCTTCAAGGTATGCGGCCATATGGTCGTCCTTAGGCTTGTAGCTCTTGTTGGAGAAGTTGACGAGCAGCTGGGAGTCGCCCTTGATGAGTAGGTGCTTGATGCCCAGAGCGATGGCGGCACGTATGCCGACGAGCAAGCCTTCGTACTCAGCAATGTTATTGGAGTTCTTGTCGATTCCAAAGCACAACTGGACAACGTAATAGAGCTTGTCGCCCTTTGGCGAGATTAGGACAACGCCAGCCCCGCCATGGCGGCAAGTGAAAACTCCATCGAACTTCATGGTCCAGTGGCTGGGCATTTTGTCTCCAGAGGGCTCTGGTTCTTCTCCTAGGGGCTCTTCAGGGGTTGGATCAGT
This sequence comes from Poa annua, assembly GCA_026929855.1. Lineage (NCBI taxonomy): Eukaryota > Viridiplantae > Streptophyta > Magnoliopsida > Poales > Poaceae > Poa > Poa annua. The sequence goes on from CM049426.1 coordinate 109,490,190, forward strand.
CCCTTCGGCGACAAAGTCTGCCAGCGCTCTCCCTTTGATTACCCTTGTGGTATCGAAGCGCAAGTTGAATGGTTGTAGCTCTATGTTCCATCCCGCGACACGATCTGTAGCGTTAGGGTTGCGCATGATTTGCTCCAGAGGGAATGAGGTGACCACCGTGATGGGGTGCCCCTGGAAGTAGTGTCGCAGCTTTCTTAAGGCGATGAGGAGCGCAATGAGGAGCTTCTACTGCATTGTGTGCCGCTCGCGAGCATCCCGTAGTACCGTACTGACGAAGTAGACAGGATGTTTGACAAGGATTGTCAGTTTAGGCGCAGCACCGTCTGCCTGGAGAGACTCTACAGGGCCCTCGAGGGGGCTAGCCTGTGGAGGCTCTTCAGGTTCCTTGGCGAGATCAACTTGTGGAGGTTGCTTTGTAGCAGGCTCCGCTTGTGGCTCTGGGCCTGGCGGTGGGTCGGTGACGCCTGCCCCTTTGTCGAGCTCTTCGTCAGGCGGTTTTGGCTTTGGAGTGGTTGCACTCTTCTTGTGGAGGACTGGCTCTTCTCTTTCTACAACCAGGATGGCACTGGCGGTCTGTGGAGTGGCTGATAGATACAGCTTCAGGTGCTCGCCTGTCCTTGGGGCAACCATGACTGGTGGGCTGGCCAGGTACTTGGTCAAGTCCTCAAAGGCTTTTTCCGCTTCAGGCATCCACTTGAAGGTGCCAGTTTTCTTCATGATCTTGAAGAATGGCAGAGCTCTCTCACCAAACTTGGAGATGAATCGACCCAAGCTGGCCATGCAGCCGTCTAGACGTTGCATATCCTTGAGCCGGCGTGGAGGTTGCATTTCCTCTATGGCCTTGATCTTGTCAGGGTTTGCCTCTATGCCCCGGTGGGACACGAGGAAACCAAGCAATTTGCATGAAGGCACTCTGAAGACGCACTTGGCGGGGTTGAGCTTGATGTTCACCTTGCGCAGGCTGGCGAAGGTCTCTTCAAGGTCCCTGAGGAGAGTATCTCCCTCTCGAGACTTGACGACGATGTCATCGACGTAAGACTCGGCATTTCTGCCCATTTGCTCGCCAAGTGGTATCCTCATGAGCCTCTGGAAGGTGGCGCCAGCGTTTTTTAGGCCGAAGGGCATGCAGACATAGCAATATACACCGCAAGGGGTGAGGAATGTTGTCTTCTCCTCGTCTACCTTAGCCATTTTGATCTGGTGATAGCCAGAGAAGGCATCGAGGAAGCAGAGGAGGTCGCAGCCTGCCGTGGAGTCCACGATCTGGTCGATTCTTGGCATGGGATAAGGGTCCTTGGGGCAGGCCTTGTTGACATCAGTGTAGTCGATGCAGAGGTGGCCTCCTCCGGCGGGCTTTGGGACGAGCACGCCGTTGGAGAGTCAAGTGGGGTGCACGACTTCGCGGATGACATTTGCCGCTTTTAGCTTCTCGTTCCTTGACAATGAATGCTTGCTTCTCGAGGGCTTGCTTTCTTGCTTTTTGCTTGATGGGGCGTGCGTTTGGACACACGGCTAAGTGGTGCTCGATCACCTCCCTCGCTACATCGGATATATCTAACGGAGTCCATGCGAACATGTCAGAGTTTGCCCGGAGGAAGGCGACGAGCGTGCTTTCCTATTTGGGAGGCAGAGCAGCGCCAATGGTGACGCTAGCCCCCAAGCCTTCAGCCCCTCAGCTCCTGGAGCTTAGCGAGACCTTCTTGGTGGCGGCTGGCTCCTGAGATAACAACTGCTTCTTCTTCTTGGGTCTCTCGAGAGGCTCCATGTCCTCGTCAGCAGGGAGCTCCATGGCGGCTGCCTTGTAGGCTGTTTCTACAGCGCACGTAGCATCCAGGACATGCCCACAGATGGTGATGGTGCCAGCGCAGCCGATAATCTTGACCATGTCGTAGGCATGATGCGTGACGGCCATGAATTTCACGAGGGCGGGTAGCCGAGGATGGCGTTGTATGGCAGACTGATGTGCGCAACGTCGAAGTCGATGTGCTCAGTGCGGTAGTTTTCCTCGCTGCCGAAGGTGACCGCAAGCCTGACCTGCCCCAGAGGCTCGATCGAGCCGCTGGTGACTCCCGTGAAGGGCTAGAGGGCATGAGTCGCTCGTAGGGCACTTGAAGCGCTTTGAACGTCTCGATTGAGATGACATTCAGACCTGCCCCTCCATCGATGAGTGTCTTGGAGACAGCGATGTTGTTGATGGTGGGGTTACAGACCAGCGGGAGGGTTCCAACTGTCTTGGTGGACTTGGGGTGGTCCTGAGCGTCGAAGGGGATGGTTTAATGCAACCATTTGAGGGGCCTGGAGGTCTCGAGGCTGGGGAGGGCGGCGTTGAGCTTGCGAGCGAACTGCTTGAACTGATTGTTCGATTTGGGCGCCTGTGCCCCACCGAGATGCAGGCAATGGCGCCTCTAGGAGCTTGGTAGCCCCCATCTTCCTTGTCAGGGAGGTTGTCGTTCTTCTCCGCCGCGTTGGCTTGATTGCCTGATGGCTTCTGGTAGCCACCCTTGCACCCGCTTCCACGGTAGACACGGCCTTGACCGCGGCTGCCGCTGCCCTCTGCTTGTTCGTGCTCCTTGCTCAGCCTCTTGAGGTCGAAGCAGGTCTCCGTAGAGTGTCCGCGCCTGTTTTGGTAGATGCAGAATGGGCGATGGTCGTCCTTTCTCTCCCCAGGCTCGGGGGAGTCCCTGCGGGTGCCCTTGGCGTCAGGCTCTGCCGCGAGGACCGTGGTGGCCTTGCGCTTGGGCTCCTCCTTCTTCTTCTGGCTTCTGGACCCCTCAACGTGGTCGTCCCCTTGCGAGGACATTTTGACGAAGAGGAGTTCCTCTTTAGCCTTGGCGCACTTGTCAGCCAAGTCGAACAGCTTCACCAAAGAGGTGAGCTTGTCGTGGATAGCCAAGTCCTGCTGTTCGTGATGCCCTCGCGGAAGGCGGCGATGACTTGGGTGTCAGGGATGTTCGGGATCTTGTTGCGCACTTGGCTGAAGCGCTGGATGTACTTGCGGAGGGTTTCATCCTTCTTCTGCACCACAGCGTGCAGGTCGTTATGGGTGAGCGCGCGCTCGTACGTTCCCTTGAAGTTGGAGATGAACTACTTGCAGAGCTCCTCCCAAGAGTTCACAGAGTCCTCAGGGAGGTTCTGGAGGCACGCCAGCGCAGAGTCGCGAAGCGCGTGGGAGAAACAGTTGGCCATAACCTTGTCGTCCCCACCTGCCGCCAGGATGGAGGTGGTGTAGAGCTGCAGGAACTCGATGGGGTTGCTGGATCCGTCGTAGCCCTTGGGGAGAGTCGGCCTGAACTTTGGGGGTTAGACTACGCGGCGCAGGAAGCGGGTGAACGCCATGTAGACGGTGGCGTACGTGGCGAACCCGTGCTGCAGCGCGCTACGGTTCTGCTGGCCCGCCTGGCCAATTCCCTCCACGAGGCGGTTCTGGCGCTTACGCTAGAGCTCCATCCCCACGCGTGCGTCTGGCGGAGTGCGCTGCACGATCAGGTAGTCGTGAGGCGAGCACGCCTGGGAGGCATCCCTCTGCGTCGCAGCCGGTGCAGGCCCTGGTGGAGGCGGAGGCGCGTCGCAGCCGGTGCAGGCCCTGGTGGAGGCAGAGGCGCGTCAGGCGCAGCCATGCCTACGAGGGAGGGGTGCACGACGGACTGCGACGGAGCGGGGCGAGTCGTGGCGAAGCCGACGAGTTGGTTGAGGCGGTCCAGCCACTGCTCGTGAGCCTTAGCGGTAGGGTGATAGCGGAGAAGTTCTTGCGCCATGAGCAGCGCGGTGTGCGGTGCCGGGTCCGTCCTTCCTTGGGTGGAGCCGCTCGGGCGTTGCGTCGGGGGCGAGGACTGCGCGTCCTCCTCGTGCTCGGCTTCGTGCTCGGGCTCCTCCACATGGGAGCCGGAGTTGGCGCGCTCCTCACGGCAGGAACGTCCCCGCCGTCCGCGCGCGGCCATGGTGTCGGTTGCGCCGCAAGCTCCTTCTGGGGCGCGTCTGTTGGCGCGGGCGGCGCGAGTAGCGCGGTTGTTCGCCATGGCGCGGAAGCGGCTCGAAGGTCGTTGACGCGCGTCAATCCCCTAACTGTCGCGCCAAATGTCAGAGAGTGACTCCCACGGAACAGGGGTAGTCACACCCTGAAGAGAACTTTGGGAGAGGGATTGAACACGGAGGTCAAGCGACCCTCGAGAGGCACGACGACGGTGCTCGCCGGGCCTGGAGAGGAACACCCACGACAGAGATGGACACCAGCCCGTACACAGGTTCACGGCCCTCAGGAGGAGGTAACACCGCTACTCCTTCTTGTCTGTATTGCACTGCAGAGGTTACAGTTCAACTGAGCTTGCTGAGGGCTCTCTTGAGGCAGTTTGTGCTTGGAGAGGGACGCAATGGTCGTCTTCCGCCTCAAGCCGAAGGCTATCCTACTAGCTGGGCTAGGGTTTACAAGTGTTTAGCAAGCAATTCGGCGACCTCCTGCTACGGTGGAGCTCTGGCTCCTTTTATAGGCTCTGCGGGTGTCTTCCTTGCGCCGGACGTCCAAGGTGGGCTCCGACACGGCAGTGGCACGGAGGAGTTGGAGTCCACTGCTGCTGAATCCTCCCTGGACGCGGTCCATTGGCGATAAAGTTGAGTGCGGTGGCCGACAGGCTGCAGACCGCGCAGAACGGCTCGCAGGGGTTGCAGTGATCGTGGTGGAGCCCACGATGACAATCTTCTTGGAGAGTTGCTCCGTCTAGCCGCTTTATCACCAGAGAGGAAAGTTTCGGCTGTCCTGGCGCAGGCGGCGCAACTTTGTTGACTCCTTTATCACCAGAATGGCAATAGGAGTGCTCGTGTCACTCTGCGGCCGCTGTAGAGGACATGTGCGCCCTGCAGCACTTCCTTGGCCACGAAGCTTCTCCACAGGGCCGAGGCGGCCCCTGGAGGAATTCTTGTTGACTTCTCTCCAGGCGGGTGGAGCCTCGGGAGAGTCTCTTGAAGCATTGGTCCTCTTCAGGCCTTCGCTTCCTCTTCAGGCCCTCAAGAGGAGTTGCCTCTCGAGTGTCTCTCCAAGCGGTGGCTTGGTCCTTCGTCGTTTTGTCTGATCTGCCAGCGTGTGAGGCCTGGGGAGAGTGGGCTCTGCACACCCCACTCCTCACTGGGCCAACAACATACCTCAAGCTCAAAATGCCAGGTCCAAAAGGAGTCATCACAGTCAGTGGAAACTTTCACAAATCAGATGACTGTGATAGAGGCTTTTGCAGAATCTCTGAGACATTCGAAACAGAGCAAACCTCAGACAGGACGCGAGTCGAAAGGGAAACGACAACAGAGCCAGAGTGTAAGAAGCGAGCAACTACAACCGCAGCACATGAGGTAAACGCCATATGGACAGTCGAGCCTGCAGAAGAAGAAGAAGAAGAAGAAGAAGACACACGTGCCAAACCATGGACAATACATTTTGACGGGTCAAAGAATGGCAGAGGCACAGGCGCAGGTATGATACTCATAACACCCCACAAGGAACGAATAAGCTATGTACTGCAAATAGACTTTCCATCTCCATCAAAGGTTGAAGTTGACTACGAGGGTCTGTTCCAAGGCATGCGACTAGCAAGAGTATCAGAAGCACAAAACATCGTCATCCGGGGGAGCTCATGCATAATCACGCAAAACGCGGCAGGCGCGAGTAGGATGAGCATGGACAATCTGGCCAGATATCAGGATTATTTGAATATGCGGCAAAAAAGATTCCACAGTTGCAAGCTACAACATGTAGCGTGCATGCGTAACAAACAAGCCAACAGGCTGGCAAACATTGGAGCAGTAAAGGCGCAGGTACCGCCAGGTGTTTTCTTCAGGCACATAAACCATAGGTCAATCAGAAGGTGGCACCCACATGCCACTCGAGCAATAAAAGTCTTCAGACAAAAACCAGATCAAAAGGACCCTCCAAGCAAAACAAATCAAGCCACGATCGATAAGACGAGATCAGTCATAAGCAGGATGGCAAATCAAAATCACATCACTACTATCTTCAGCCATGGAGTACCAAACTGTGTCATCATAAGTGGCAATCACAGGACGGAAGAGCAAGACGCAAAGGCTGCACTGCCACTCGAAGCTTTTACCACCATGCACATCACACTGTCACAAAAAGACTCATTCCACGGAGAACCCCTGATGTTTCGACTATGCGAACCAAAGAGATCGTACGAGAGGAAGTACAAGCCAAATATGCCACAACGCCAAGAGGAAGCATACAGCTCGAAGAATGTGGCCAATTAGGGTCATCAGTATTTAGCAAAATTCAGCTAGTCGATGTAGCAAAAGCTCATGTATCAAAAAGACCAGCAGGTTCCAGACGCGCTCTTTTTCTTACCAGGGTACCTAAGGGGGATGGAAGGTTTTTAATGAGGCGGCTTGCTGGTCAACATTTATAAAGAAAAGAGATTATCCATACTTTTCCCGCATAATTTATCATCACAACAAAAAACGGCCACTCGATACACTCGGGGGCTGCACATATATCAAAAAGCAAAAGGCAGTCACTTGATACGCTCGGGGGCTGCACATCAAAGGACAAAACGCACAAAAGCAGCCACTCGACACGCTCGGGGGGCTGCGTATGTATCGAAGAACAAAATGCAAACAACTCAATGAACTTGATAGCCACGCAAAAGAAAATATTCGCTACGCTCGGAGCCCACGCCTCAAGAGATTACAAAGGAAGCACCCCGGAAACATGAGTAAAGGACTTCTATCATAAGCAGGCATACAAACAAAACCCCACTCGCTATACTCAAGGGCTGAGTCTCTATACTATACATCATATACAGTGCAAAACCTATAAAGATAGAGGCTAAGCATCTTCGTCCTTCAACGGTAAGTTGGAGTCGATTAATTGCTTACACGCTCGGCTTATCAACCTCTCAGCAGGAGCAAGAGTCCGCTCCATGTATTCGCTCGACAGTCAAAGCTCCGACCGAGATGAAGAAGAAGAGGAGCGCTCGGAGTCTTGACTCTTCATGTATGCGAACGTGGCGTTGGCTCCAAGCACAACCCGACGTATCACAGCCTCTCAAATGGGTTCATGAGCGCAGAACAAGTTGACCAGAGCATGGATCCTTCGAGGTTGGGGACCCTTAGGGAACGGGTAATGGTTCGCCCACATAAGTGCTACCCGACAGTGCTCCAGGAAGATAGCACCACGCCACACGCGGTCCTTCAGAGTGGCAAGGATGTTGGCATGATATGTATCAAGCCAGAAATGTTGCGGACCGGTGACAGCCGTTGGGGTAGCATCTGCCAAACGTTCCGCCACACGAGCAGCTTCAGCTTGGAAATCATCTACAAAAATTGCATACATAGCAAAGTGACGAGACATTAGGCGCAACTCACACATACGCAAGAAGCAAAGTCGACACACTAAATACCTTCAAGTTGCCTGTTCGAGTCCTCCATCTGATAAAGAACATACTTCTCTCTCTAGGTAGAAAGAGAAGGCCTCCCTCGAAGAATCTCCATGTCAGTTCGAGCTGCTTTAAGCTCTTGCTCCAGTTGAACAACCTTCATCTTGGCGTACTCAAGTACTCGGGCATCATTCCTCAGCTGTGCAGTCGAGCGGAACTCTCCTTCCGCAGGAACATCTTTCTGAGTGGTGGTGATGCTTGACTGGGACACAATCGCATAGTCTCAGACAAGATACAAGTCAAAGCAAAAAAGGAGGCACAAAAATACACATCAAGGACCAACAGGAGCTTTATTTCCAAAAAAAAACATATCACAAGTGGCAAAATATACATCCCAATTTACAGCGTAAAGCAAAAAGCTCTAGCAAATGCTCCCTACGACTGGGCAGCAAACTCAGACCCAGCTTTTCGGACAACAGCAACGGCTACCGATCGATGCTCCATAGTCGCAATGCTAGACTTAGCAAGGCTGGAGACGCGTGTGCCAAACTTCTTCAGACTAGAAGGCCTCTCATCTGACTTCTTATGAAAGTCAGACAGGACGGTCTCATAGTCAGCATCCAAGCCATGACTAAGGAGAACCTTGAGGGTGGAGTCTGAGCCGCGTACCATCAGCTCCTGCGCGTAGTCCTTCAAAGTCTTCGACTCAGCCCCCAGCTGCGCAGCAAATCCCGCAACAGTCGACGGGACCTCGGCGGAAGGTAGCACTTCCTTGAAAGCGTCTGGACGGAGGTCTCCAGAGACTTCTTGGCATGTTATATGGTCACCCCAACCTGGTCAATGGCTTGGTCGAGTCCCAAAGCGTCACTCGCTACACCACTAGAGCTGGAAGAGGGACCTGCAAAACAAAAAAAGAGTCAAGAAGCTAGAAAAAGACCAACAGCAAATCCTCACACAAAAAAGAGTACCATCCTCACCCGCAAGAGAATGTGCAAAGCCGAGCAGTCGCTTCACCTGCTCCCCCTCAGAAGCACGAAGAGCATCAAGCTCCTCCCTGGCAGTCGACTCCTGGGAGAGGGTTTTCTCTACTCCAGCCAACCGGGATTCCAAAATATCTTTCTCCCCTGCAACAAAAGGGAAGAACTCCGGTCACATGGAAGAAGAAAGGCAACACGCGCAAGTAAAAATAGGGACTTACGGTTGAGCTGGTCTAGCTGAGAGCGAAGAACGACTCGCTCCTCCTCTGACTGCGCAAAGCCTCGCCAAAAGAAGCAAGGTCGCTTACGGCCGGCTACAAGCATAAGGCATACATCACACACATATGTCAAAGACAAGAACACTATACTGACAAAAAGAAGAAATCTTACATGATTCATCCAAGAGGGCGTGGAAGAAGAGGAAGGCGCAACAATCGAAGCAGCCACGGTATGCGCCGCGACTTCTACCGCAGGAACGGAAGGTGGCGAAGGTGCGACTACCGCCTCCGCAGCAGGAGAGAAGGTGGCAGTCGTGGCGCAGGCAGCCAAAGTACTAGCTGCCCGATCATCGCTAAAGTATGAAAGATGCAGAGGAAAGACATTCAGAAATTAAAATAGAGCAGAGAGTCGAAGTACGTACACATATTCATATGACAAAGAAATCACCTTCGCTCATCTTCCTCAGAAGTGAGGTCAAAGTCAAATTGAGGCCCGCCAAAGCCAGATTGGCAAGTAGAAGGTGGCGGCGAGCGCTGGGCCAAGGGTGGCACATCCCTCACAGGATAAGAAGCATCGGAGTCCGCTGCCTCCTCACCTTCGCCCGTGTGCACCAGACGGTGGCGCTTTAGAGCGGGCTCAATGGTCGTCTCAGCCTCGAGCTGCCCTACACCTTTTCCATCGACTTCAGATTTCTCCGAAGAAGAGTGTAACATCCCAAAATTTTGGAATGTTTAAAAATCATTAAAATTTTAAACTTTTTTTATTTAAATAAATCATTCAAGACATAAGGAAACTAAAATATAAAGAACATTAAAGGTCCTTCCAAAGAGTTAACAATTAAAACATTCTAGTAAACACTATTTGAAATTTGGAGTTTAGTTTAAAAACCTTTTATCCAAAGTATTTCTTAAATCCCATGTTAGTTTGCTAAGTTGAATTGAATTTGGAGAGAGCCTTCTTCATTCATAAAAATTTTCATTCTAAGTAATTGACTCTAAAATACTTAGCCTTGGCTATTTATAAAACTTAAAACCATATATTAAAAGATGTTTTAAGTATTCTTAAGTATGCCCTTTTCTAAAACGGTTTTGATTTAAACCATATGTTTTAAAGATGTCTATGCAACCCTTGGATGTTTAATTGACCTTCCAATAATGTTTACAAATGTTTTAAAAGCTATTTAAAGCATAATCTATTTTATAAAATGTCTTTCATTTAAATATGTTTTGACGTATGAGATATAGGAAGTACAATCCATATAAAGTTTAAACTCCAAATAACGATTTTAAATTCTCACATGCATCCTTGTAAATCTAAAAGAATTATGGTACTTTAAAACTTAAATATTTTGCACGAACTACTTTGGTTAGATAATGAATTCATCCTAATACATAGTCAATACAAATAATTGTGGTATTTCTATTTTACTAAACTACATATGACTTTGTTAGACACTATTTTAAATTGACAAAGTTTTTAATCAAGCAGTTATCAAACAATTCAAGTATTATATTTTGAATTATATTTAAAAGCAAACCAACAATTCATCATCATCATGGCATCCTTGCATTTAAATCACAAATGTTTTGTATGTGAAATCCACACTTAAACCCGTAAATAAACAATCTTAATATAAGATATTTTGAATTACTAAATTATCATGTGACTAAAGTATTACCAAAAAGTTCCATTATGGACAAGTTATTCAAAACATATGATATACAGTCTTTCTAGATTTCGTTCAAAGCCAAAATTGAGTTTTATTGACAAAGGATTATAATTTGTGGTATTTTCAAATATATGTATTTTTTCTATTTTCATAGATATAATTTAGCTACAAAGAAATTAATTAAAATCCCTAATTTCAAATTTAACATACAGTGTCAAATCTATATTTGAACAATATTTCAAATTATTATTTCTGAAAAGTATTCAAAATATATGCATGATTGTTTTAAATTATAGATATGATTATTAAAAAGGTTTAGAAACTTGTTTCATTTAATTTGAAATTATAAAACAAAAAATATATAAGAAATAAGAAAAACCAACCAAAAAAACATTGCAAGCTCGCGCGGCACACCGGTCGGCCCAGTTGGCCTGCTGGATCGCGTACGCGCGTTCAGCCTGCGCGCAGCCGTTTGCCTCTTTTATTCACACCTTGCTACTCTAGCCCCCATACGTATAGAAATAATCACAAATACAAATTCTGGTTGGACCATTTATTTTGGTTTCAATAGAATAAAATATTTATTTTTATCTTTGGTGGGATTTCTTTCTTCTCTTTCGACGGTGCATCTCACACAACGGAGGTACTGCGCATACTTCTTTTTTCCGCTCTTTGTATATAGTTTTGTAAAGTAGCTCTTGTAGTATAATTTAGACTACAAATTTAGTAGTCGTAGTTTCCGTAGCGTAGTTCGTAGTTTCGGAGTAGCTATATGTATTAGTGTTGTTTTTAGTCTAGTGTAGTATTTACTCATACACCGTATGATCCGTTTTTAAATCGAGTCGTGTCGTAACTTTAGTTACATGTTTTTGATCCTACGACAATATTTAATTTTTATAAAACAACCTATACTAACCAACCACCTCATGTCACTTAGCCTAGTTGTTTTCTGGATTGACCCCAATATGAAATTCGTATGCAGTTTTTGCATAAACACCCCTATAACTTCAAACTCTCATATTTTTTAAACCACATGTTCAAATTTGACAAACTTTATGTCTATGGAAAGCCCTTGACCAGTAGAATCTTTTGACACTATTGTATTTAGAATTTTACTAGGTTAAATTCGTTCCATTTTTAAATGCTTGATTTAAGTATATTTACATAGAGTCTAAACATTAAGTATTCGCTATTATACATTATTGTTTTTAATCAACTTTAAAATGAATGTTTAAGTTTGGACTTAAAATATTATAGGATAATATAACAAACTTGATTAATAAAATTTGTCAAAACCTTTTAACAATTTAATGTGTCATCTTTTAACCAAGATCAAAACTAAGTATTATTATTTAATATGAAACAATTAAATTGTGTACAAGTGTTAAAATAGGTTAGTTACTTTAAATATAGTAAATCTCGCTATGTGTTAAGCTATCTTGACTATTCTCGTGTTATCTTTTTGTTTAAGACCAACTCTTTTAGACCTATGGAATATCACGCCAATATATATTAAATTGTCGAACTATTCAAATTGTTTCAAAATAAATTGTTCACCAACCATCAACCAATATGGCAAACAACTAAACACTTTTATTCACTCTATTGCATATTACCCTTAACCAAATATATTATGAAGAATATGTTATTCATGTTTGTCTTGGTATGCATCGAGGTGTTGAAATGTTTGCTTGTTGGTGTGCTATTTATATGTTATAGTTGATCGGAGTGAAACGTTACTTATTGAGAAGAGTGTGACAAACGTCGATCAACTTCCAAAGGCAAGTGATACCATAAATGACCCATTATTTTATAATATTTCATTTGTAGTTTTTAGTATTATGCATGATAGGTTTATTACTGTTATATATTATGCTATGCAAACCTTTTTAGGATATCCATATGATCACCTTGGTAGTGGCCTATTAAAATTTAGTGGAAGTATATGCTGCCAAAATGATTGTTTTATGTTAGATGTGATAAGAGAAAATTTCACTAAATTAATTTACCGCCTGGGTGGATTGGTTCAATTGAGGAGGTTTCAAGTTGAGTGGCTACTCAGGGGTCGGGTCTACAGCGGCCTGAGTTTGCTCACTTGAGGATGGCCACCCAAGGCTATGAGATTCGATGTTGCACTGCGTTTAGTCGCTTACAGTGCAACCATTAGTCATATGGGCTCTGCCTTGACGGAGTATGATATTGTTGACATGGGTCGGATGTTCCAAGGGTGGTAGATGGGATACGTTGGGCAGTGGACTCCGTCGACTCGGGAAGACAACTTCTGAAAAGTCTCGTCTCGATCTTCTCCTTTTCCTCCTCACTAGATGAGTGTAGAGGATAGTTTGGGTTGATTGGGTCTAATGGTGAAAGTGCACACACTCTCGAGAGTTACAATCTAAGATCTTAGCCGTGTCCCCGGCATCGGACAATTTGAGGGACTTCACAAGATTGTCTACTGAAAATCTCTTCATTCTAATTTCATAATAAAATTTGAGATGGGTGAACAAGGGTTGGGAGTTCACTGATGTCTATCAGTGGTACTCATTAATTATAGTTTAGCAAAGGCGTTCACTGATATCTATCGGTGGTACTCTTTGCAAAGATGAAAATGTCTTTACAAATATAGTACAAAATTGGCTTTACGCAAATCAGCCTTGAACCCCACCAGCCGAATATGCATGTAGTATTAGTCTTGCCATTTATATCCACCATAGCATCACTTGCCACCACAATTCAATTGTGCTGACCCTATATAGCTGGGCTGCAACTAAACCTTGCAGATTTGACAGATGACGAGTGAGGTTTCGATAGGATTTCGAGTCTACAACCAACATGCCTTGCCTTTGGCACATGAAGAATATGAGGCTCATTGTATCTACTGTTTTCCGCTGCCGCTATTTGAATTTTGCTTGCCTTTTAAGGTTATGCAAGTTTTAAGAGATATTTGTATCACTGGATCATGCAATTTAATAAAGTATTTGACACTTTTGCATGATATACATCTTAAACTGTGGTGCTAGCATTTGATACAGGGACTAGCACATTAACACAGGGATCTCAACCCTATAATAAAAAGGTGAGGTCGCTACAGATGGTATCAGAGCACTGTGTTGCCTGTAGATTGGAGACCCTAGGTTTGTATAGAAATGGGCTTTGACCATAGGAGTGAAAATCTATTTCTATTCACTTTACTAAAATAAATGTATAATTCAGTTTGTCTTTTCTTCTTCTCTCATCTACTATCTACCTTCTGTAATATATCTTATCTATTTCTAGATGACCATTGTTCTTGAAGTCTGATACTTCATAAGGAATTCAATGATTCAACACGAAGAACTACATGGAAGACCATAGAAGAACTTAGATTTAGAGTTCATCCAGTTGGAAGAATTTCAAGAAATTGAAGAAGAACATGAAGCACTCAAGAAGGAGCTAGAGACTAGACCACCATTTAGAACACCGATATCGCTATAGTGTATTGTTCATACCAACTTAGATTGTATGACAATACTAGATTGTTTGTTTTTGTTTGAACCTTGTTGTTTGTTGTTTGGTGTTTGTTAGATGTTGTTTGTAAAATGATTTGCATTGTCTTATTTTGTTGGGGTAGGATTCTTTCTTAGTATCTTTCTATCTCAACTCATCCATGCTAAACCCAACCAAATGCAATCTCTATCCTTGGATACAACATTTGAACCAACTAGAAGGGATATAATTACGGAAATGAAGCTTGTAAGTTAAGACACATGAAAGTTCTATCACATCAAGGAGAAGAAGTGATGAAGAGACAACATCCTTAGATATTTCATTTTGTAGGAATTAACGCGACCTATTAGTATGAGGATCGAGAGTTTAGCCCAGGTTTGTCTTACCGATTGGAAACCTTCTGTAAGATAAGTGAGGACCGACCGAGTGTTAGATTGTGTGATTCTCCAATTTACATGTGGAAGAAATGATACGGGTGTATGATGGATTGATCACCATTCCTACTACTTCTATTATTCACGCTCACTATATTGGATTGATGAATTATGTGTACCTTGAACCCTAGTTGAGAGACGACGATGTTATACCTAAACCATAGGAAGGTAGAATATATATAACCCAGTGTGAGGCAAGTTTTGCCGAAAACATATAATTATACGGTGAGGATGACTGCAAGCAAAGTTTTGGAGATTACTACAATCGGAGATTTGCCTACCATGAGAGTTAGGTTAGTTGCTTCAAAACTGAAAAATATGAAGATGAAGCACATGGGCACATCAAGTGGTTCGAGTTAAGGAGGTCCTTGTGAAATCCTCTCAGCTTGGTTTTCATATTATGCCAAGAGTGATATTCAGTACCACAAGCAGTTCAATGGACTTATGTTATCCTACAACTCTACGGTGAGTGAAAATTTCGACTCAAGGATGGAAGAAAAGATTTAGACTGATCAACATAAATTCCTTTTAAGGGTGGTAGCCACCCAGATGCTTAAAACCCAGTTTTCCAAACCCAATAGCCTTCTCGAATCTCGGGGACGAGATTCCTTTTAAGGGTGATAGTCTGTAACATCCCAAATTTTTGGAATGTTGAAAAATCACTAAAATTTTAAACTTTTGTTTTTGATTTAAATAAATCATTCAATACATAAGGAAACTAAAATATAAAGACCATTAAAGGTCCTTCCAAAGAGTTAACAATTCAAACATTCTAGTAAACACTATTTGAAATTTGGAGTTTAGTTTAAAAACCTTTTATCCAAAGTATTTCTTAAATCCCATGTTAGTTTGCTAAGTTGAATTTAATTTGAAGAGAGCCTTCTTAATTCATAAAAAGTCTCATTTTAAGTAATTGACTCTAAAACACTTAGCCTTGGCTATTTATAAAACTTAAAACCATATATTAAAAGATGTTTTAAGTATGCCCTTTTCTAAAACGGTTTGATTTAAACCATATGTTTTAAAGATGTCTATACAACCCTTGGATGTTTAATTGACCTTCCAATAATGTTTACAAATGTTTTAAAAGCTATTTAAAGCATAATCTATTTTATGAAGTGGCTTTCATTTAAATATGTTTTGACGTATGAGATTTAGGAAGTACAATCCAGATAAAGTATAAACTCCAAATAACGATTTTAAATTCTCAAATGCATCCTTGTAAATCTAAATGAATTATGGTATTTTAAAACTTAAATATTTTGCACAAACTACTTTCGTTAGATAATGAACCCATCATAATCCATAGTCAATACAAAAAATTGTGGTATTTCTATTTTACTAAACAACATATGACTTTGTTAGACACTATTTTAAATTGACAAAGTTTTTCATCAAGCAGTTATCAAACAATTCAAGTATTATATTTTGAATTATATTTAAAAGCAAACCAACAATTCATCATCATCATGGCATCCTTGCATTTAAATCACAAATGTTTTTTATGTGAAATCCACACTTAAAACCGTAAATAAACAATCTTAATATAAGATATTTTGAATTACAAATTATCATGTGACTAAAGTATTACCAAAAGGTTCCATTATGGACAAGTTATTCAAAACATATTATATACAGTCTTTCTAGATTTTGTTCAAAACTAAAAATGAGTTTTATTGACAAACGATTATAATTTGTGGTATTTTCAAACATATGTATTTTTGGTATTTTCATAAATATAATTTAACTACAAAGAAATTAAACAAAATCCCTAATTTCGAATTTAACATAAAGTGTCAAATTTACATTTGAACAATATTTCAAATTATTATTTCTGAAAACTATTCAAAATATATGCATGATTGTTTTAAATTATAGATATGATTTTTAGAAAGGTTTAGAAACTTGTTTCACTTAATTTAAAATTATATAAAAAAAGATATACAAGAAATAAGAAAAACCAACCAAGAAAACAACGCACGCTCGCGCGGCCACAACGGCCGGCCCAGCTGGTCTGCTAGCTCACGTGTGTACGCGCGTTCGGCTCGCGCGCGCAGCGGTTTACCTCTTTTAGTCCCATGTTGCTACTTTAGCAGCACCCACATCCAATTTTAGGCTATATATAGCCCTCATATGTATGGAATCACAAATACAAATTTGGGTTGAACCATTTATTTTGGTTTGACTAGAATAAAATAAAATGTTTATTTTTATTTTCGGTGGGATTTCTTTCTTCTCTTTCGACGGTGCATCTCACACGCCAGAGGTACTGCGCATACTTCTCTTTTCCGCTTTTTGTATATAGTTTTGAAAAGTAGCTCTTATAGTACAATTTAGTTTACAAATTTAGTAGTCGTAGTTTCCATAGCATAGTTCGTTGTTTCGGAGTAGCTATGCATATTCGTGTAGTTTTTAATCTAGTATACTATTTACTCGTACACCATACGATCCGTTTTTAAATCGAGCCGTGTCGTAACTTTAGTTACATTTTTTTTTCCTACGAGTATATTTAGTTTGTCTAAACCAACCTATACTAACCAAGCACCTCATGCCACTTAGCCTAGTTGTTTTCTGGGTTGACCCCAATATAAAATTCGTATACAGTTTTTGCAAAACACTCCTATAAATTAAAACTCTCATATCTTATAAACCACATGTTCAAATTTAACAAACTTTATGTCTATGAAAAGCTCTTGTCCCGTAGAATCTTTTGACACTATTATATTTCGAATTTTACTAGGTTAAATTTGTTCCATTTTTAAATGCTTGATTTAAGTATATTGACATAGAGTCTAAACATTAAGTATTCGCTGTTATACATTATTATTTTTAATCAAATTTCAAATGAATATTTAAGTTTGGACTTAAATATTATAGGATAATATGATCAACTTGATTAATAAAATTTGTCAAAACCTGTTAACAATTTAATGTGTCATCTTTTAACCAAGATCAAAATAGTATTATTAATTTAATTTGAAACAATTAAAGTGTGTACAAGTGTTAAAATATGTTAGTTAATTTAAATATAGTAAATCTCGCTATGTGTTAAGCTATCTTGACTATTCTCGTGTTATCTTTTTATTTAAGACCAACTCTTTTAGACCTATGGAATATCACGCCAATATATATTCAATTGTCGAACTATTCAAATTGTTTAAAAATAAATTGTTGACCAACGTTCATCCAATATGTAAAACAACTAAACAATTTTATTCACTCTATTGCATATTACCCTTAACCAAATATATTATGAATAATATGTTATTCATGTTTGTCTTGGTATGCATCGAGGTGTTGAAATGTTTGCTTGTTGGTGTGTTATTTGTATGTTATAGATTGATCGGAGTAAAACGTTTTTTAGAAGAGTGCGACAAACATCGATCAACTTCCAAAGGCAAGTGATACCATAAATGACCCATTATTTTATAATATTGCCTTTGTAGTATTTTTAGTAGTATGCATGATAGGTTTATTACAG
This sequence comes from Poa annua, assembly GCA_026929855.1. Lineage (NCBI taxonomy): Eukaryota > Viridiplantae > Streptophyta > Magnoliopsida > Poales > Poaceae > Poa > Poa annua. The sequence goes on from CM049426.1 coordinate 109,507,826, forward strand.
TTATACATTATGTTATGCAAACCCTTTTAGGATATCCATATGACCACCTTGGTAGTGACCTATTAAAATTTAGTGGAAGTATATGCTGCAAAAATGATTGTTTTATGGTAGATGGCATAAGAGAAAATTCCACTAAATTAATTTACCGCCTGGGTGGATTGGTTCGATTGAGGAGGTTTCAAGTTGAGTGGCTACTCAGGGGTCGGGTCTGCGGCGGCCTAAGTTTGCTCACTTGAGGATGGCCACCCAGGGCTATAAGATTCGATGTTGCACTGCGTTTAGTCGCTTACAGTGCAACCGTTAGTCATATGGGCTCTGTCTTGACGGAGTATGCTGATGTTGACCTGGGTCGGATGTTCCAAGGGTGGTAGATGGGATAGGTTGGGTAGTGGACTCCGTCGACTCGGGAAGACAACTTCTGAAAAGTCTTGTCTCGATCTTCTCCTTTTCCTCCTCACTAAATGAGCGTAGAGGATAGTTTGGTTTGATTGGGTCTAATGGTGAAAGTGCACACATTCTCGAGAGTTAAAATCTAAGATCTTAGCTGTGTCCCCGGCATCGGACAATTTGAGTGACTTCATAAGGTTGTCTACTGAATATCTCTTAATTCCAATTTTATAATAAAATTTGAGATGGGTGAACAACGGTTGGGTGTTCACTGATGTCTATCAGTGGTACTCATTAATTATAGTTTAGCAAAGGCGTTCACTGATGTCTATCGGTGGTACTCTTTGAGAAGATGAAAATGTCTTTACAAATATAGGACAAAATTTGCTTTACGCAAATCCGCATTGAACCCCACCAACCAAATACAAGCAATTTCATTGTAGAAGGGGTGTTCGTCAAGGAGATCCCTTATCACCTTTGTTATATGTTCTTGGAGGTGATCTCTTGCAAAGTACAGTGAATCAAGCTCTAGCAGAGGGGAGGCTTAAATTGCCAATTCCAGTTGGGGAGAAATACCCCATCATTCAATATGCAGATGATACCCTTATTGTTTTGCCAACTGATCCGGCTCAACTGCTTGTTTTCAAGGAATTGCTTGACCAATTTGTAGCTTTACTGGTCTGAAAGTGAACTATCACAAGTCTTCCATGATACCTATCAACTTGGATCACAATGAAGCCTCTGGCTTGGCTCAGGTGTTGGAATGTCAACTGGCTAAGATGCCCTTTACTTATCTAGGTTTACCTATGGGCACTACTAGACCAACAATCAAGGATATGGCTCCAATGGTTGACAGAATTGAGAGAAGATTATCGGCTACAGTAAATTTTCTCTCTTATGGTGACAGCTTAGTCCTAATTAACTCAGTGTTATCCTCTTTGCCAACTTACTTCATGTGTATTTTGGTCATTCCTAAAGGAATTATAGAGATCATTAACAGGGCTAGAAGGAGATGTCTTTGGAGGAAAGATAAAAGCAAACATAGAGTAAACTCTCTGGCAGCTTGGGATATGATATGTAGACCAAAGGATAAAAGAGGACTGGGTATCATTAATCTGCACATTCAGAACAAAGCACTCCTCTTGAAACATTTAGATAAGTTCTATAATAATGTTGATCTGCCTTGGGTGAAGCTAATAAGAGATTCTTATTATTATGAGGCAGTACCACACGCTGTGGTTCTAAGAGGTTCCTTCTGGTGGAAAGGAATCCTGCATCTAGCTGACACATGGAGATCTATCTCTCACTGCAAAGTGAAGTCTGGATCGTCTATGCTTTTTTGGGAGGACATCTGGCACAATAATGCGTTGTCTATACAATTCCCTAGACTTTTTTCCTTTGCCAAGGATAAGCTAGCTTCGCTGAAGGAATTCATGACTCTGTAGCATTTTTCTGATGGTTTTCACCTGCCATTGTCTGTGGAAGCTCTCGAGGAATTCACCTCTTTGGTTGACCTTCTATCACGAGTCAATCTGGAGCAAGGGGATGATAGTTGGATCTGCAATTTCAAAAATGGGACATATACCCTGAAAGGGTTTTATCAGTTACAGTTCCAGTCAGCCCCATCTCATCAACCTTCTACTCGGATCTGGAAATCCAAGTGCATGTCCAAACATAAGGTGTTTGCATGGCTTTTGTTGCATGACATATTGAACACTAAGGATATGATGCTTAGAAGGAACTGGCAGGTCACTGATGACAATGATTGTGTGCTTTGTCATGCTGGCATTAGAGAAGATTGGTGTCACCTGTTTTTCCAGTGTCAATACAGTGCGAGGATATGGAATTTTCTCCAAATTGAGTGGACCTCGGATATTTGGCCAGGAGTCCCATACATGCAAAGAAAACATTCTCGGGACCTTGTTTTATGGAGATTGTTATTCTTACTTGTTGGAATATTTGGAAGCAGCGGAATGGTTGGATCCTCAAACACATTAGACAATCTTTCAAGGGATGGAAGGCCACCTTTGTATATGATATATCTTTGCTTAAGCATTAAGGCTTCGGTTGTGCCAAGCCTAGATATTTGGATTAGTAATTTTGTAAATAGGTAAGTAAAATAGGTAAGTCGATTTGTTACTTTCTGGTTATTCAGCCAAGGCTGAAAGTTGTAAATAACTGTATATTCTTTCTATCCCTGAAATAAAAGGCTGTGGGGGTCTCCCCTGCTGTATTTCCCTTCAAAAAAATATGCATGGAGTATTAGTCTTGCCATTTATATCCACCATAGCATCACTTGCCACCACAATTCAATTGTGCTGACCCTTTATAGCTGGGCTGAAACTAAACCTTGCAGATTTGACAGACGACGAGTGAGGTTTCGATAGGATTTCGAGTCTACTACCAACATGCCTTAACTGTGGCACATGAAGATGATGAGGCTCATTGTATCTACTGTTTTCCGATGCTGCTCTTTGAATTTTTCTAGACTTTTAAGGTTATGCAAGTTGTAAGAGATATATGTAACACTCGATCATGCAATTTAATAAATTATTTGACACTTATGCATGATATACATCTTAAACTGTGGATCTAGCATTTGATCCAGGGACTAGCACATTAACACAAAGATCTCAACCCTATAATAAAAAGGTGAGGTCGCTACAAAGAGGATTCGGCCTCAGGCAGGGAGTCTATCGACTTCTCTCACTCCTTCAGCACAGCCATCTCTTCGACAGGCCCTACCTCTAGAAGGGGAGTCGACTTCAGGAGCAAATGAGCAGAAGATTACAAAATCTAGTCGACAAAAACAAAAGTGCAAGCATAAGCAAAGAACTTACTTCAGGAAGAGGCTTCTCCAAGCAGAAAGGAGTTGTGGCAAAAGCATAGTCGATGGTATCCTCAGCTTTGTAGCTGGTCACCGACTTCACAAGTGTGTCGAGCTCGTTCGTGGACAGCTCCACAGCACTAACCCGGATGGCGTTGTGTGCCCCCTCGTACGCCCACATCGGGTGCACACGCTGTTGAAGGGGACACACCCGACGTTTTAGGAAGGTGTAGATCAGCTGAACACCGGTAACACTGGTGTTCAGCAGCATGTCGACCTTCTCCAGCAGCGGGGCGGCCTCGTGCTCTTCGGCTGGAGTAAGAGCGTGCTCCCAGACCTTCGTCTTCTCAGGAGCGTCTCCAGTCGAAAAGGCTGGCTTGACGTCCTGGTCCACGGGGACGTAGAACCACCTGGTCCTCCACCCCTGAGCGGAGTCGACTGCCTTCAAAGAGAAGTACTTGCAGCCGCTCTTGACTTGGAAGCCGACCCACCCGACTGGGTTCACCAGGTTGTTGCGGGCCATATGGCGCACCTGGAAGATGGACTTCCAAAGGGGCCAGCTAGGGGATACCCCCAAGAAGCACTCGCACATCACCATAAAACAGGCAATGTGCAGAACACCATTGGGGAGCAGATCATGGATCTGTATCCCATAGGCTAAAAGAAGACCGCGCACAAAATCGTGCAGCGGAAAACCAAAGCCCCGAGGGAGAAATTCAGCCAAACACACCCGCTCACTGAGGAGTGGCGCGGGGGAGTTCTCCTTGCCCGGAGCGCGGACGGCGAGCTCCATCGCAGGTGGCAGCAGCCCTTCATTACGAAGGAGTGTCAGCATATTCTCCGTAAAGATTGACGAAGTCCAGCCGCCAGACTCCTTCTTCAGCACGGGGGGGACGGTGGCGGCACTCGCATTCTTCCTCTTCTGGCCGGTGGCGGCAGCTGCAGCAGTAGAGGAGGCCGAGCTCTTTTTGGGAGCCATGGTGGGTGGTGACTGCGAAAGAAAGGTGGTGCAACGGTGCAAAGACAGAGCGGCGGCGGGAGCAAGAAAGAAGATGAAGCAGAAGGAGGCAAGAGGCAAATGGCAAGGTAAAACAATTTGCAGCGGAGAAACCCGTACTTATGGTAAAAGACAGAAAGTTCATCGCAGACGTCCAAGAAAAATTACCACGACGCGTGGCACAATCGGAGGACAATCGTCATGAGCCACGCCGCCCACTACGCGCGCAAAACGAGAAGATCATCATCACGTCTGCGAAAATCTCGCCACGTCAGGTCAAATCGAAACTGAACCGGCGTCCACAACGGTCAAAGAGTAGGACCCACTATGTCACGTCCCATCAGAGTGCTATTCGCACGCCAAGGATGTCACGCATGGCATCATTTGAGACGAACAAACGCTAAAAGGCGTCATACTACGACTGACAAAAAGGAAAAGCTCCTTACAAATCGAAAGCAAAAATACAAAGCAAAGGCAAAAAATGGTTGAGTGGGAAACTCCCATCAAGAGCAGGCAAAAAGTATTCGACGGATGAAACACAAATTGAGATTATCCTCTACTGCAAGCAATAAAGCACAATCTCGGGGGGCTACTCCCATCGGGAGCACTGTCGTGCACCCGATAGAATCAAAAACATGTAAAGCACAAGAATTCCCGAGTGGAAATCCGTCGATAATACCTCAGATGCTGTATACGAAAAATACAAAGGTAAGACACATCGATCAGTCGAGTGGGCTGAGGATCACTCCAGGAGTGTTTTAATCCTAGACATTTCCGTATCATCAGATACGATGAAAATCCTGGCGGACGCACTGGGTAGCAAATTGAAACTACAGAACAATATCAGTAAGTCCATCGACTGGCCTGAGGTGAGTCTGTCCAGTATGTTCCAGGTTCGAGCCCAAGGACTCGAAACCTGATTGAAAGCTAGTAAGGTTTTGCCCAAGTGTAGTTAACTGGTTTCGACTCATCGAATAATCCCAGGCCTACTCAGTCAAAATCCTTTATCATAATTCATAAGTTAGAAAAAAACAAACAATATCATATCAAAAGCATAAAACATGAGAGGTGCACTATGCAGTGAGTCCATGATTGATTCTCCAAATTAGCCAAGCACTCGGTGGCTAATGACGAGGTTATACCAAACAGGTGGGTACCTGGTGCACGTAATGACTAAATCTCAATTGTCAATAGGCTGAAGAAGCCCAACAAGCGAAACTCAAGTCGAAGACTTCTACCATAGATAGCAGAGTCGGTAGTACTTTTCATAAATGTAATCCTAGTCGGTTACGAGCCGAGACATGTACCATTATATAAAGGACAGGAGAGCGACTGACCAAGGACACGCCCAACCAGAATCACCAAACCCTAGCAAGATCGACATCTTGCTAGACCTCTGTACTCACCACATATACACAATCAATAACAGACAAGCAGGAGTAAGAGTTTTACCTCACTCGAGGGCCCCGAACTTGGGTAATTCCCGCTTGTCAGACGACGAATCTACCAACACTACGCCTTCTCTACCTCATAACTCTTATCCTAGGCCAGTAACCATGGGTAATTATGGGGACATACCTCGTCACTGTGCCTACAATATTTTAATCGTGTTGTCTATTATAATCACTACTGATGTCTTTATTTCGCTGTTGCTATTATTTCAATATTATCACTACTATAAAATTGTTGCTACTGATATTTGTCTCGAGAAAGCCTATTCACAGGTGCAGCTGAACTGACAATTCATTTGTTAAGACTTATAAATATCCTTTGACTCCCGTTGTGTCGAATCAATAAATTTGGGTTTTACTTCGCTTAAAATTATTGTGATTCCCTATACTTGTGGGTCATTAGTGCGCGTGTCATCGGTTTGGTGCAAACTACATGCATGTGTTATTTGTGGCGGTCTGCAGCCAAGTTCGCTGCGTATGTGTCCTCTCGACGTGATTTTAAAAAGCACCTCTCATGAGGATCCCGCGTTTATATAGTGCTTCCCTGCCTTGTCTGAAAGGGTAGAGGATGTAAGAGCGGCTCACTTATTGCCACAGAAGGTTTTTGAACTACACATCTCTTCATGGCGTCACAAACAAGAATTACTGCTCCACCGAATGGTTCAGATGTGCTTTCGAAAGCATGATGGTTTATATGTGCGGCATGAAGCTCGTCTAACATTTTAATGTTTGTTTACAGGAGGCCAAGCGGTGGCGTTGATGCCTACCATCGCGTCACATCGCGATGTGCTTGTACAAACACTGCAGATGGTTGGTGCAACTCCACCAATAAGAGCCCTTTTGTGGTACCCTCAAATAAACCATAACCATCTATTTTCATTGATCTAAAGTTTCATACCGGTGCTTAAATGATGACTAGTATAAGTCATACTAGTACTAAATTTGAGCCTCCTGTAAATGGGCATAGGCCCAATAAGGTAAAAGGCTGTTGGCCCAGTAGAAATTTCGGTTATCCTCAGTGCAAGAATCCAGCACATCCATTGCAGCAGTCGGAGCGCCCAGCACCGGTTCTATAGAACGATTCATCATATAAATCCCCAATGTCCACGATATTAAACCCTAGCTCTACCACACCTCTACAACGAACTCAATCGCATGTCGAGCACCCAACACTGGTCCTCACCGGCGCCAACTCCAGCAGCAACCAAGTCTCTGAGCATATGAAGGACGAGGTGTGGTAGGTCGACCGATGCACGTCAGGTTGATCTCCTTGCACGCGGCCATGAAAGACAAAGCATTAAAATGCCCTTATTAATTAAAACAAACATGTACAATACATGAATATTAAAATGTCTGAAGTGGTAGCATTTTATTTCAACTTGGTGCAGTGACCCTTTTGCACTGTTTAACGTGCATAGTTCAGGTTCGTTTCATGGCTCCAGTGATCACAACACATCCAGCGATGCAGCTAGTGCTAGCTCTACGAGAATGTCAGGTCAGACCATTGTGGAAGAACCGAAGAAGGGTCACAGCCTCGTCAGATCGCCTCTGACCGATGCAGCCTCCGTGTGGAAACGGCGGCTGCTGCGCGACAAGTGGAGAGAGGGGAGGGTTAGTGGCAGCGTGCATTCTAGGGTTGAAGGCGTCGGCGTTGAGAATGGAAAGCAGGAGAGGGGTTGGCGACGGCGGCGAGATCGGAGATACGTTCTCGTCAAAGGATTGTTTTGTTCGTTGAAAACTGTCAGACTAACAACTCGTTATTGTTTTTTTCGCCAAATTACTATTAGTGGGCCGGCTGTGCCAAATCATTTTTAACCGTTAGATCAAACCATACTAGTCATATTTTAGCACTAGTAAAAGGTAATATAAAAGTTGCCACCAATATATCAGACAACTGAGACGGTGGATGTATTAGTGCTATTCATACGACAGTTCCAGTGGCAGGCCATCCAGAGAATCGTATGCAGGACTACATCCAAGAAGTTGTTGGAAAGAGAATGCTTTCTTATCAGAGGAGGACGCTGTGGCACGCTTGCTTCATGAAGTGAGTGAGCGATTCCATATCACAGATACTGATGATTCGGAATGGCCCGGTAGAATCCGCAGGCATTTGGCCGCCGTGAGAGCATCTTTGCACAACATGTTTAGTAACAACGCCTCTCCGCCGGCTCCAGGTGAAAGTGACACTGGATGAGAATGATATAAATTTTTAAGTGCGCTAGTGGAAAACGGACATCCAGTACCGGTTGGGGAGGGGCATCAGTACCGGTTACGCAACCGATACTGCTCAATCGGGACTAAATGCCCACAAACATTAGTACCGGTTGTGTTGCGACGGGTACTAAATGATATGGATTCGGCTGGATACTTTTGTACCTGTCGGTGGTAACACCGACCGGTACTAAAAATTTTACAAAAAATTAATTTCATTTTGAAATTTTCGGAGAAAAAATATTTTTTTAAAATTTCAAAAAAAATTCACTTAACTATCCACTAACCCACCCTAACTATTTAATCTAGTTAATTTTCCCCTTTCCTACACAATTAATATCTACACACTTAATTTATTTGAGAACTGTCAAATTTTCCGATTGGTCACCCATCCTGAAACTGCTATAACACTAGCACGCTTAACATTTAGGTTTCTTACAAACTAGGTACAAAGAGTGAACTGAGAACTTACTGATAGTCTATCTTATCAATCATGTTAACCACTCGGTCATGATGAAACACTTATTCATTTTTTATTATTATAAGATTTTACTTGATTAAACAAATATATTATATAATAATAATATTGAAATAAGTAATGGTAAAATAAATATTACTTTATTTTAAAAATGATTATATAATAAATACATATTAAAAAAATGAAATAATGTGATAAACACTTAAAAAAGATATCTTTTTTGGAAAAATCATTTGAAGTTACACAATTAGTAGTTATATCACAGAAATATTGATATTCTATAAAACATTACATATTTTGACGAATTGTCATCGCGACCGTTTTGATTTTTTTATGAAAAAAATGAAATAATGTGATAAACACTTCAAAAAAAGAATTTTTTTGGCATGGGGACCTTATATGTATACTAGTTGCTATGAAAAATTATAAACTTCATTTTTGAAAAACTTACATAAAAATTCTTCACAAAAAGGTATATCATGTATAGAGATTTAGAAGTTTCAAGCCAAATGATCAAATTATGATCATTTTCAAGATATAGTTTGTGATAAAGATCTCATATTCCACAAATAGGTGAATATTGGTATAAAAACAACCATGTCATAGGAATTCTTAAAATATTTTTCATAAATATCATTTTCCATTTTTAAGTGCAAAAACTTACTTTTTTGTGAACAAAGTGCCAAAAATATGATGCAAAATGTCACCCATTTAATTTTCATGGAAACTAGTACACATATGATGGATAATTCCCAAGTATTAGGTTTTTCTTGATTTCTACCTAATTTCCCCTAGTTAAATGAGTTTATGCCTATTTTTTGAAAGTAATTCAAAGTTGAACTAAAACTGTTTGATAGCTTGGTCTGAAGTATTTGGAAAAATCATTTTAAGGTACACAACTAGTGGTTATATCGCAGAAATATTGATATTTCTATAAAACATTACATCTTCTGATGAATTGTCATCGCGGCCGTTTTTACTTTCTTTATGAAAAAATGAAATAATGTGATAAACACTTCAAAAACTGAGGAGACACTCAAGCACTACAAAATATTAGAGATAAATTGTTTGCAACAATAACACTGCTCACATCTACATGAGGAGACACTCAAGCACTACAAAATATTAGAGATAAATTGTTTGCAATAATAATTAACACTACTCACTTCCACATGAGGAGACTCTCAAGCACTACAAAATATTAGAGATAAATTTTTTGCAACAATAACACTACTCACATCCACATGAGGAGACTCTTAAGCACAACAAAATATTAGAGATAAAATTTTTGCACTAACACTATTGTCTTCCATATGAGGAGACCCTCAAGCACTACAAACACTAGTAGAAATAGTCCTCCGAATCAGAATCAGAAGACTCCTGCACTGGTCGCGGTACGAGGTGACGCTGCCCATAGTTGATGATTCTAATCTTGCGGTACAACTCGTATGCAACATACGTATCTATTGTTGCATACTCAATGTTGTAACCATCAAGTGGGTACTTCTCCCAAAGTTTGTGCTGCTTCTTGTCGAATCTTGTATTCATATTAGCATGCGCGTCCTCGTCGATCACGGCGCTTACCATATCAGCCATTCCAGTCTTGGCATGGTCAAACCTAAACAATTCTGGAGATCAATGTGGCAGGCAGATGGTATCTCAAGACCCCAGGTGCGTCTCATCTTGATCTTGTCATTCGTTGTATCAACGTTAGCAAAATGAATGCCACTGCGAAGAAAATCCATGAGCATTGGACATTGCTTGTCACTTATGCAACAACAAATGGAACACAACAATATATAATTTGAGATCAAGTATAATAAGAATAACAACAATATATTCAATGCAACTAAGATTTTTGGCCAATATATATATAATTTGAGATCATATGTATAATAAGAATAACAACAATATGCAAATTTAATTTTTGGCCATATATAATTTGAGATCTTGTATAATAACAGCAATATGCAATGCAACTTCCACTTTTGGCCAATATATAATTTGAGATCAAGTATAATAAGAATAACAACAATATGCAATGCAACTTTCATTTTCGGTCAATATATAATTTGAGATCAATATAATAAGAATAACAACAATATATGCAATTAATGCAACTAAGATTTTCTCGGCCAATATATAATTTGAAATCATATGTATAATAAGAATAACAACAATATATGCAATGCAACTAAATTTTTTGGAAAATATATATTTTGAGATCAAGTATAATAAGAATTTGTAGGAACAAATGCAACTTTCATTTTCGGCCACTATATAATTTGATGAGATCATGTATAATATAAGAATCCTATGCAATTTTCCTATCCTGTGCAATTTTACTGTCCTAATAGGCAATTTTCCTATCCTATATCATTTGATGAGATCATGTTCACTACAATCAAAGAGATATTGCTATCCTATGCAATTTTCCTATCCTATGAATCAATACAAATTAAAGAAAATAACCCCTAATATTGGATTAATTAACTTGCCCATTGGAAAACCATCACACGTTTCTTAAAACATGGTTGGATGACCGCAACTTTTTCTTGATCGTCCGTGTACTCGAGATCAAGGCCCATGAACTTCTCTTGCTCCCGAGCTTCGCCAAGCCAAGTAGTGAAATCGGAGAGAAAACCCGCCACCTTAGCGCTATCGTTCGTGTACGCCACATTGAGGTTTGTGCCATGTGCAAGCACCTCCCCGTAGCGAGTGGTTGTTGGTGACGGATTCATGGTGGCCGGAGGGATGCAAGAAGAGGAGAGGGTCGCTGGCGGCCGGAAGAAAGAAGGAGAGAGGAAGAGGATCACCGGCGCGGGGAGAAGAAAGAAGACAGAGGAGAAAATGAGAACTACCGTAACCGGTCTCGTCTAAAATCGTGGCGGGAGTCGAACGGTTAGGGGTTTTAGTACCGGTCTGTAACACGAACCGGTACTAAAGCTCTACTCGCCCAGCCCCGCGCGGCTGTTGCGAACCCACTGAGATTTAGTACCAGCTCGTGTTACGACCCGGTAGTTAAGGTCCCGTACGGATCGGTACTGCTGCCCCCCTCCTATCTGACCGTTCGGACCGACTGATTCTTATTAGTACCAGCCGCAAATATAAGCAGGACTAAATCTTTGGACGTAAGTCCTTATTCCACTAGTGGTGGTAGCAGAAGCAAAAAATAAAGTTGTTTTAATATCTATAATGTTTAATGGAGGCATGAGAATAATCACGTATCTGATATCCTTTCTGGTGTTTTGCTGGTCTAGGCAACAGATGGATTTGCATTTGCACTTATGATCTAGGCACGGAGATTTGAATTAGCGTCGTTCCTAGGAACGTCTATAACCTGAGTATTAAGATTTAAGCTAGTGATATGAACGTAACTTCAGTCTATGTCTTGGCTGCAACTGGTATTAGCACCTTTCTGTGGCAGATGTATGTGCAGAGTAAAGTACAAAGATTAAAATCAATGTTGGTGTCCACGGCTATGACCTATCACTAGTAGAAATATGAGCTTTAGTTCCGGTTCTATAGGACCTTTAGTCTCGGTGTAGCAACCGGGACTATCAAGGCGGGACTAAAGGTGTCCAAACCTTTAGTCTCGGTTACTTACGAACCTGGACTAAATGTCCTTCCACATGGTCACGTGTGCCCACAGCGTTTGAATCTTTGAATTGTTTTTGAACTTCGAATCTTTCAATTATTTTACCAATTAATTTATATTTACCCCTATTCTCAAATCAAAGTGCATACCTACGGTCAAACTTCCTGCTCGGTCACCCATCCTCACACTACTCCACCTCAAGCACGCTTAACATTTAGATTCCATTCAAATTAGATACTAAGAGAGAACAGAGAACTTACTGATATAACTACTGATATAACTGTCTTATCTATCATATTAACCACTCGGTAATGATGATATATTTTTTCATTGCTTGTATTATAAAATTTTGGTTGAATAAATAAAAATGATAATACAATAAAATATTGAAATAAATAATGATAAAATAAATATTACTTTAATTTTGCCTTTTTATATAGTATGGAATAATCCGTATCTTTAAATCCTTAAATCGAAATTCAAAAAGTAAAATGTCTAAATTGATCAAAAATATTAGAGGAATCCAAATATGACATCCAAATCATATTTTGCATTACAGAAACATCGATAGCCATGGTGACCATTTCGATCTTTTTTACGAACAAATGAAATAAAGTGATAAACACCTCAAAAAATCAAATCCTTTGGCATGGGATCCTTATATGTGTACTATGTGGTATGAAAAATGATAAACTTGATTTTTGACAAAATTTGAAAAAAAAGTCTTCACAAAAAGGACTATCATCTTGTGATAAAGATCTCATACTCCACACATAGGTGCATATTGTTATATTAAACAATCTTGCCAAAGGGATTCTTCAAATTATTTTCATAAATATCATTTTCCTTTTTTTAAGTGGAAAAAACGAGGTTTATTGTGAAGGAAGTACAGAAAATATGACTCCAAATGGCACCCAACAAATTTTCACTAAGAGTGGTGCACATATGATGGATGATCCACAGGTATGAGTTTTTTATTTAAATTCTAACTAATTTCCCCTAGTTAATTGATTTTATGTTGATTTATCATAAATAATTCAAATTTGAACTACAATTGTTTGATAGTTTGCTATGAAACTTTTGGAAAAATCATTTTAAGATACACAACAAGTGGTTATATCACAGAAACATTGATAATTTTAGAAAATATCACATCTTCCGATGATTAGTCATAGCGACCGTTTTGATCGTTTTTAAGAAGAAATGAAATAAAGTGATAAACACCTAAAAAAATCAACTCCTTTGGCATGGGATCCTTATATGTGTACTAGTTGCTATGAAAAATGATAAACTTGATTTTTGCCAACATTTTCATAAAAAGTCTTCACAAAAAGGTCTATCATGTATGAACATTTAGAAGTTTCAAGCCGAATGACCAAGTTATGGTCATTTCGACGACATATTTTGTGATAAAGATCTCATACTCCACACATAGGTGCATATTGTTATATTAAACAATATTGCCAAAGGGATTCTTCAAATTATTTTCATAAATATCATTTTTCTTTTTTTAAGTGGAAAAATGAGGTTTTTTGTGTAGGAAGTACAGAAAATATGACTCCAAATGGCACCCAACTAATTTTAACTAAGAGTGGTGCACATATGATGGATGATCCCCAGGTATGAGTTTTTTCTTTGAATTCTAACTAATTTCCCCAAGTTAATTGAGTTTATGTTGATTTATCGAAAGTAATTCAAATTTAAACTACAACTGTTTGATAGTTTGGTATGAAACTTTTGTAAAAATCATTTTAAGGTACACAACTAGTGGTTATATCACAGAAATATTGATAGTTCTAGAAAATATCACCTCTTCTGATGATTAGTCATAGCGACTGTTTTGATCGTTTTTAAGAAAAAGTAATAAAGTGATAAACACCTCAAAAAATCAAATCCTTTGACATGGGATCCTTATAAGTGTACTAGTTGCTATGAAAAATGATAAACTTGATTTTTGTCAACATTTGCAAAAAAAGTCTTCACAAAAAGGTTTATCATGTATGAACATCTAGAAGTTTCAAGCCGAATGACCAAGTTATGGTCATTTCGACGACATAGTTTGTGATAAAGATCTCATACTCCACACATAGGTGCATATTGTTATATTAAACAATCTTGTCAAAGGGATTCTTCGAATTATTTTCATAAATATCATTTTCGTTTTTTAAGTGGAAAAAATGAGGTTTTTTGTGAAGGAAGTACAGAAAATATGACTCCAAATGGCACCCAACTAATTTTCCCTAAGCGTGGTGCACATATGATGGATGATCCCCAGGTATGAGTTTTTTCTTTGGATTCTAACTAATTTCTCCTAGTTAATTGAGTTGATGTTGATTTATCGAAAGTAATTCAAATTTGAACTACAACTGTTTGCTAGTTTGATCTGAAAATTTTGGAAAAATCATTTTAAGGTACACAACTAGTGGTTATATCACAGAAACATTGATAGTTCTAGAAAATATCACCTCCTCCGATGATTAGTCATAGCGACCGTTTTGATCGTTTTTAATAAAAAATGTAATAAAGTTATAAACACCTCAAAAAATCAAATCCTTTGGCATGGGATCCTTATATGTGTACTATGTGGTATGAAAAATGATAAACTTGATTTTTGACAAAATTTGAAAAAAAAAGTCTTCACAAAAAGGACTATCATCTTGTGATAAAGATCTCATACTCCACACATAGGTGCATATTGTTATATTAAACAATATTGCCAAACGGATTCTTCAAATTATTTTCATAAATATCATTTTCCTTTTTTTAAGTGGAAAAAACGAGGTTTTTTGTGAAGGAAGTACAGAAAATATGACTCCAAATGGCACCCAACAAATTTTCACTAAGAGTGGTGCACATAAGATGGATGATCCACAGGTATGTGTTTTTTATTTAAATTCTCACTAATTTCCCCTAGTTAATTGATTTTATGTTGATTTATCGAAAATAATTCAAATTTGAACTACAATTGTTTGATAGTTTGCTATGAAACTTTTGGAAAAATCATTTTAAGATACACAACAAGTGGTTATATCACAGAAACATTGATAATTTTAGAAAATATCACATCTTCCGATGATTAGTCATAGCGACCGTTTTGATCGTTTTTAAGAAGAAATGAAATAAAGTGATAAACACCTAAAAAAATCAACTCCTTTGGCATGGGATCCTTATATGTGTACTAGTTGCTATGAAAAATGATAAACTTGATTTTTGCCAACATTTTCATAAAAAGTCTTCACAAAAAGGTCTATCATGTATGAACATTTAGAAGTTTCAAGCCGAATAACCAAGTTATGGTCATTTCGACGACATAGTTTGTGATAAAGATCTCATACTCCACACATAGGTCCATATTGTTATATTAAACAATATAGCCAAAGGGATTCTTCAAATTATTTTCATAAATATCATTTTTCTTTTTTTAAGTGAAAAAAATGAGGTTTTTTGTGAAGGAAGTACAGAAAAATATGACTCCAAATGGCACCCAACTAATTTTCACTAAGAGTGGTGCACATATGATGGATGATCCCCAGGTATGAGTTTTTTCTTTGAATTCTAACTAATTTCCCCAAGTTAATTGAGTTTATGTTGATTTATCGAAAGTAATTCAAATTTGAACTACAACTGTTTGATAGTTTGGTATGAAACTTTTGTAAAAATAATTTTAAGGTACACAACTAGTGGTTATATCACAGAAATATTGATAGTTCTAGAAAATATCACCTCTTCCGATGATTAGTCATAGCGACTGTTTTGATCTTTTTAAGAAAAATGTAATAAAGTGATAAACACCTCAAAAAATCAAATCCTTTGACATGGGATCCTTATAAGTGTACTAGTTGCTATGAAAAATGATAAACTTGATTTTTGTCAACATTTGCAAAAAAAGTCTTCACAAAAAGGTTTATCATGTATGAACATCTAGAAGTTTCAAGCCGAATGACCAAGTTATGGTCATTTCGACGACATAGTTTGTGATAAAGATCTTATACTCCACACATAGGTGCATATTGTTATATTAAACAATCTTGTCAAAGGGATTCTTCAAATTATTTTCATAAATATCATTTTCGTTTTTTTAAGTCGAAAAAATGAGGTTTTTTGTGAAGGAAGTACAGAAAATATGACTCCAAATGGCACCCAACTAATTTTCACTAAGCGTGGTGCACATATGATGGATGATCCACAGGTATGAGGTTGATGTTGATTTATCGAAAGTAATTCAAATTTGAACTACAACTGTTTGCTAGTTTGATCTGAAACTTTTGGAAAAATCATTTTAAGGTACACAACTAGTGGTTATATCACAGAAACATTGATAGTTCTAGAAAATATCACCTCCTCCGATGATTAGTCATAGCGACCGTTTTGATCGTTTTTAATAAAAAATGTAATAAAGTGATAAACACCTCAAAAAATCAAGTCCTTTGGCATGGGATCCTTATATGTGTACTATGTGGTATGGAAAATGTTAAACTTGATTTTTTACAAAATTTGAAAGAAAAAAAAGTCTTCACAAAAAGGACTATCATCTTGTGATAAAGATCTCATACTCCACACATAGGTGCATATTGTTATATTAAACAATCTTGCCAAAGGGATTCTTCAAATTATTTTCATAAATATCATTTTCCTTTTTTTAAGTGGAAAAAACGAGGTTTTTTGTCAAGGAAGTACAGAAAATATGACTCCAAATGGCACCCAACAAATTTTCACTAAGAGTGGTGCACATATGATGGATGATCCACAGGTATGAGTTTTTTATTTAAATTCTAACTAATTTCCCCTAGTTAATTGATTTTATGTTGATTTATCGAAAATAATTCAAATTTGAACTACAATTGTTTGATAGTTTGCTATGAAACTTTTGGAAAAATCATTTTAAGATACACAACAAGTGGTTATATCACAGAAACATTGATAATTTTAGAAAATATCACATCTTCCGATGATTAGTCATAGCGACCGTTTTGATCGTTTTTAAGAAGAAATGAAATAAAGTGATAAACACCTAAAAAAATCAACTCCTTTGGCATGGGATCCTTATATGTGTACTAGTTGCTATGAAAAATGATAAACTTGATTTTTGCCAACATTTTCATAAAAAGTCTTCACAAAAAGGTCTATCATGTATGAACATTTAGAAGTTTCAAGCCGAATAACCAAGTTATGGTCATTTCGACGACATAGTTTGTGATAAAGATCTCATACTCCACACATAGGTCCATATTGTTATATTAAACAATATAGCCAAAGGGATTCTTCAAATTATTTTCATAAATATCATTTTTCTTTTTTTAAGTGAAAAAAATGAGGTTTTTTGTGAAGGAAGTACAGAAAAATATGACTCCAAATGGCACCCAACTAATTTTCACTAAGAGTGGTGCACATATGATGGATGATCCCCAGGTATGAGTTTTTTCTTTGAATTCTAACTAATTTCCCCAAGTTAATTGAGTTTATGTTGATTTATCGAAAGTAATTCAAATTTGAACTACAACTGTTTGATAGTTTGGTATGAAACTTTTGTAAAAATAATTTTAAGGTACACAACTAGTGGTTATATCACAGAAATATTGATAGTTCTAGAAAATATCACCTCTTCCGATGATTAGTCATAGCGACTGTTTTGATCTTTTTAAGAAAAATGTAATAAAGTGATAAACACCTCAAAAAATCAAATCCTTTGGCATGGGATCCTTATATGTGTACTATGTGGTATGAAAAATGATAAACTTGATTTTTGACAAAATTTGAAAAAAAAAGTCTTCACAAAAAGGACTATCATCTTGTGATAAAGATCTCATACTCCACACATAGGTGCATATTGTTATATTAAACAATATTGCCAAACGGATTCTTCAAATTATTTTCATAAATATCATTTTCCTTTTTTTAAGTGGAAAAAACGAGGTTTTTTGTGAAGGAAGTACAGAAAATATGACTCCAAATGGCACCCAACAAATTTTCACTAAGAGTGGTGCACATAAGATGGATGATCCACAGGTATGTGTTTTTTATTTAAATTCTCACTAATTTCCCCTAGTTAATTGATTTTATGTTGATTTATCGAAAATAATTCAAATTTGAACTACAATTGTTTGATAGTTTGCTATGAAACTTTTGGAAAAATCATTTTAAGATACACAACAAGTGGTTATATCACAGAAACATTGATAATTTTAGAAAATATCACATCTTCCGATGATTAGTCATAGCGACCGTTTTGATCGTTTTTAAGAAGAAATGAAATAAAGTGATAAACACCTAAAAAAATCAACTCCTTTGGCATGGGATCCTTATATGTGTACTAGTTGCTATGAAAAATGATAAACTTGATTTTTGCCAACATTTTCATAAAAAGTCTTCACAAAAAGGTCTATCATGTATGAACATTTAGAAGTTTCAAGCCGAATGACCAAGTTATGGTCATTTCGACGACATATTTTGTGATAAAGATCTCATACTCCACACATAGGTGCATATTGTTATATTAAACAATATTGCCAAAGGGATTCTTCAAATTATTTTCATAAATATCATTTTTCTTTTTTTAAGTGGAAAAATGAGGTTTTTTGTGTAGGAAGTACAGAAAATATGACTCCAAATGGCACCCAACTAATTTTCACTAAGAGTGGTGCACATATGATGGATGATCCCCAGGTATGAGTTTTTTCTTTGAATTCTAACTAATTTCCCCAAGTTAATTGAGTTTATGTTGATTTATCGAAAGTAATTCAAATTTAAACTACAACTGTTTGATAGTTTGGTATGAAACTTTTGTAAAAATCATTTTAAGGTACACAACTAGTGGTTATATCACAGAAATATTGATAGTTCTAGAAAATATCACCTCTTCTGATGATTAGTCATAGCGACTGTTTTGATCGTTTTTAAGAAAAAGTAATAAAGTGATAAACACCTCAAAAAATCAAATCCTTTGACATGGGATCCTTATAAGTGTACTAGTTGCTATGAAAAATGATAAACTTGATTTTTGTCAACATTTGCAAAAAAAGTCTTCACAAAAAGGTTTATCATGTATGAACATCTAGAAGTTTCAAGCCGAATGACCAAGTTATGGTCATTTCGACGACATAGTTTGTGATAAAGATCTCATACTCCACACATAGGTGCATATTGTTATATTAAACAATCTTGTCAAAGGGATTCTTCGAATTATTTTCATAAATATCATTTTCGTTTTTTAAGTGGAAAAAATGAGGTTTTTTGTGAAGGAAGTACAGAAAATATGACTCCAAATGGCACCCAACTAATTTTCACTAAGCGTGGTGCACATATGATGGATGATCCCCAGGTATGAGTTTTTTCTTTGGATTCTAACTAATTTCTCCTAGTTAATTGAGTTGATGTTGATTTATCGAAAGTAATTCAAATTTGAACTACAACTGTTTGCTAGTTTGATCTGAAAATTTTGGAAAAATCATTTTAAGGTACACAACTAGTGGTTATATCACAGAAACATTGATAGTTCTAGAAAATATCACCTCCTCCGATGATTAGTCATAGCGACCGTTTTGATCGTTTTTAATAAAAAATGTAATAAAGTGATAAACACCTCAAAAAATCAAATCCTTTGGCATGGGATCCTTATATGTGTACTATGTGGTATGAAAAATGATAAACTTGATTTTTGACAAAATTTGAAAAAAAAAGTCTTCACAAAAAGGACTATCATCTTGTGATAAAGATCTCATACTCCACACATAGGTGCATATTGTTATATTAAACAATCTTGCCAAACGGATTCTTCAAATTATTTTCATAAATATCATTTTCCTTTTTTTAAGTGGAAAAAACGAGGTTTTTTGTGAAGGAAGTACAGAAAATATGACTCCAAATGGCACCCAACAAATTTTCACTAAGAGTGGTGCACATAAGATGGATGATCCACAGGTATGTGTTTTTTATTTAAATTCTCACTAATTTCCCCTAGTTAATTGATTTTATGTTGATTTATCGAAAATAATTCAAATTTGAACTACAATTGTTTGATAGTTTGCTATGAAACTTTTGGAAAAATCATTTTAAGATACACAACAAGTGGTTATATCACAGAAACATTGATAATTTTAGAAAATATCACATCTTCCGATGATTAGTCATAGCGACCGTTTTGATCGTTTTTAAGAAGAAATGAAATAAAGTGATAAACACCTAAAAAAATCAACTCCTTTGGCATGGGATCCTTATATGTGTACTAGTTGCTATGAAAAATGATAAACTTGATTTTTGCCAACATTTTCATAAAAAGTCTTCACAAAAAGGTCTATCATGTATGAACATTTAGAAGTTTCAAGCCGAATAACCAAGTTATGGTCATTTCGACGACATAGTTTGTGATAAAGATCTCATACTCCACACATAGGTCCATATTGTTATATTAAACAATATAGCCAAAGGGATTCTTCAAATTATTTTCATAAATATCATTTTTCTTTTTTTAAGTGAAAAAAATGAGGTTTTTTGTGAAGGAAGTACAGAAAAATATGACTCCAAATGGCACCCAACTAATTTTCACTAAGAGTAGTGCACATATGATGGATGATCCCCAGGTATGAGTTTTTTCTTTGAATTCTAACTAATTTCCCCAAGTTAATTGAGTTTATGTTGATTTATCGAAAGTAATTCAAATTTGAACTACAACTGTTTGATAGTTTGGTATGAAACTTTTGTAAAAATAATTTTAAGGTACACAACTAGTGGTTATATCACAGAAATATTGATAGTTCTAGAAAATATCACCTCTTCCGACGATTAGTCATAGCGACTGTTTTGATCGTTTTTAAGAAAAATGTAATAAAGTGATAAACACCTCAAAAAATCAAATCCTTTGACATGGGATCCTTATAAGTGTACTAGTTGCTATGAAAAATGATAAACTTTATTTTTGTCAACATTTGCAAAAAAAGTCTTCACAAAAAGGTTTATCATGTATGAACATCTAGAAGTTTCAAGCCGAATGACCAAGTTATGGTCATTTCGACGACATAGTTTGTGATAAAGATCTTATACTCCACACATAGGTGCATATTGTTATATTAAACAATCTTGTCAAAGGGATTCTTCAAATTATTTTCATAAATATCATTTTCGTTTTTTTAAGTCGAAAAAATGAGGTTTTTTGTGAAGGAAGTACAGAAAATATGACTCCAAATGGCACCCAACTAATTTTCACTAAGCGTGGTGCACATATGATGGATGATCCACAGGTATGAGGTTGATGTTGATTTATCGAAAGTAATTCAAATTTGAACTACAACTGTTTGCTAGTTTGATCTGAAACTTTTGGAAAAATCATTTTAAGGTACACAACTAGTGGTTATATCACAGAAACATTGATAGTTCTAGAAAATATCACCTCCTCCGATGATTAGTCATAGCGACCGTTTTGATCGTTTTTAAGAAAAAATGTAATAAAGTGATAAACACCTCAAAAAATCAAGTCCTTTGGCATGGGATCCTTATATGTGTACTATGTGGTATGGAAAATGATAAACTTGATTTTTTACAAAATTTGAAAGAAAAAAAAGTCTTCACAAAAAGGACTATCATCTTGTGATAAAGATCTCATACTCCACACATAGGTGCATATTGTTATATTAAACAATCTTGCCAAAGGGATTCTTCAAATTATTTTCATAAATATCATTTTCCTTTTTTTAAGTGGAAAAAACGAGGTTTTTTGTCAAGGAAGTACAGAAAATATGACTCCAAATGGCACCCAACAAATTTTCACTAAGAGTGGTGCACATATGATGGATGATCCACAGGTATGAGTTTTTTATTTAAATTCTAACTAATTTCCCCTAGTTAATTGATTTTATGTTGATTTATCGAAAATAATTCAAATTTGAACTACAATTGTTTGATAGTTTGCTATGAAACTTTTGGAAAAATCATTTTAAGATACACAACAAGTGGTTATATCACAGAAACATTGATAATTTTAGAAAATATCACATCTTCCGATGATTAGTCATAGCGACCGTTTTGATCGTTTTTAAGAAGAAATGAAATAAAGTGATAAACACCTAAAAAAATCAACTCCTTTGGCATGGGATCCTTATATGTGTACTAGTTGCTATGAAAAATGATAAACTTGATTTTTGCCAACATTTTCATAAAAAGTCTTCACAAAAAGGTCTATCATGTATGAACATTTAGAAGTTTCAAGCCGAATGACCAAGTTATGGTCATTTCGACGACATAGTTTGTGATAAAGATCTCATACTCCACACATAGGTGCATATTGTTATATTAAACAATATTGCCAAAGGGATTCTTCAAATTATTTTCATAAATATCATTTTTCTTTTTTTAAGTGGAAAAAATGAGGTTTTTTGTGAAGGAAGTATAGAAAATATGACTCCAAATGGCACCCAACTAATTTTCACTAAGAGTGGTGCACATATGATGGATGATCCCCAGGTATGAGTTTTTTCTTTGAATTCTAACTAATTTCCCCAAGTTAATTGAGTTTATGTTGATTATCGAAAGTAATTCAAATTTGAACTACAATTGTTTGATAGTTTGGTATGAAACTTTTGTAAAAATCATTTTAAGGTACACAACTAGTGGTTATATCACAGAAATATTGATAGTTCTAGAAAATATCACCTCTTCCGATGATTAGTCATAGCGACTGTTTTGATCGTTTTTAAGAAAAATGTAATAAAGTGATAAACACCTCAAAAAATCAAATCCTTTGACATGGGATCCTTATAAGTGTACTAGTTGCTATGAAAAATGATAAACTTGATTTTTGTCAACATTTGCAAAAAAAGTCTTCACAAAAAGGTTTATCATGTATGAACATCTAGAAGTTTCAAGCCGAATGACCAAGTTATGGTCATTTCGACGACATAGCTTGTGATAAAGATCTCATACTCCACACATAGGTGCATATTGTTATATTAAACAATCTTGTCAAAGGGATTCTTCAAATTATTTTCATAAATATCATTTTCGTTTTTTTAAGTGGAAAAATGAGGTTTTTTGTGAAGGAAGTACAGAAAATATGACTCCAAATGGCACCCAACTAATTTTCACTAAGCGAGGTGCACATATGATGGATGATCCCCAGGTATGAGTTTTTTCTTTGAATTCTAACTAATTTCCCCAAGTTAATTGAGTTTATGTTGATTTATCGAAAGTAATTCAAATTTGAACTACAACTGTTTGATAGTTTGGTATGAAACTTTTGGAAAAATCATTTTAAGGTACACAACTAGTGGTTATATCACAGAAATATTGATAGTTCTAGAAAATATCACCTCTTCCGATGATTAGTCATAGCGACTGTTTTGATCGTTTTTAAGAAAAATGTAATAAAGTGATAAACACCTCAAAAAATCAAATCCTTTGACATGGGATCCTTATAAGTGTACTAGTTGCTATGAAAAATGATAAACTTGATTTTTGTCAACATTTGCAAAAAAAGTCTTCACAAAAAGGTTTATCATGTATGAACATCTAGAAGTTTCAAGCCGAATGACCAAGTTATGGTCATTTCGACGACATAGTTTGTGATAAAGATCTTATACTCCACACATAGGTGCATATTGTTATATTAAACAATCTTGTCAAAGGGATTCTTCAAATTATTTTCATAAATATCATTTTCGTTTTTTTAAGTGGAAAAAATGAGGTTTTTTGTGAAGGAAGTACAGAAAATATGACTCCAAATGGCACCCAACTAATTTTCACTAAGCGTGGTGCACATATGATGGATGATCCACAGGTATGAGGTTGATGTTGATTTATCGAAAGTAATTCAAATTTGAACTACAACTGTTTGCTAGTTTGATCTGAAACTTTTGGAAAAATCATTTTAAGGTACACAACTAGTGGTTATATCACAGAAACATTGATAGTTCTAGAAAATATCACCTCCTCCGATGATTAGTCATAGCGACCGTTTTGATCGTTTTTAAGAAAAAATGTAATAAAGTGATAAACACCTCAAAAAATCAAGTCCTTTGGCATGGGATCCTTATATGTGTACTATGTGGTATGGAAAATGATAAACTTGATTTTTGACAAAATTTGAAAGAAAAAAAGTCTTCACAAAAAGGACTATCATCTTGTGATAAAGATCTCATACTCCACACATAGGTGCATATTGTTATATTAAACAATCTTGCCAAAGGGATTCTTCAAATTATTTTCATAAATATCATTTTCCTTTTTTTAAGTGGAAAAAACGAGGTTTTTTGTCAAGGAAGTACAGAAAATATGACTCCAAATGGCACCCAACAAATTTTCACTAAGAGTGGTGCACATATGATGGATGATCCACAGGTATGAGTTTTTTATTTAAATTCTAACTAATTTCCCCTAGTTAATTGATTTTATGTTGATTTATCGAAAATAATTCAAATTTGAACTACAATTGTTTGATAGTTTGCTATGAAACTTTTGGAAAAATCATTTTAAGATACACAACAAGTGGTTATATCACAGAAACATTGATAATTTTAGAAAATATCACATCTTCCGATGATTAGTCATAGCGACCGTTTTGATCGTTTTTAAGAAGAAATGAAATAAAGTGATAAACACCTAAAAAAATCAACTCCTTTGGCATGGGATCCTTATATGTGTACTAGTTGCTATGAAAAATGATAAACTTGATTTTTGCCAACATTTTCATAAAAAGTCTTCACAAAAAGGTCTATCATGTATGAACATTTAGAAGTTTCAAGCCGAATGACCAAGTTATGGTCATTTCGACGACATAGTTTGTGATAAAGATCTCATACTCCACACATAGGTGCATATTGTTATATTAAACAATATTGCCAAAGGGATTCTTCAAATTATTTTCATAAATATCATTTTTCTTTTTTTAAGTGGAAAAAATGAGGTTTTTTGTGAAGGAAGTATAGAAAATATGACTCCAAATGGCACCCAACTAATTTTCACTAAGAGTGGTGCACATATGATGGATGATCCCCAGGTATGAGTTTTTTCTTTGAATTCTAACTAATTTCCCCAAGTTAATTGAGTTTATGTTGATTATCGAAAGTAATTCAAATTTGAACTACAATTGTTTGATAGTTTGGTATGAAACTTTTGTAAAAATCATTTTAAGGTACACAACTAGTGGTTATATCACAGAAATATTGATAGTTCTAGAAAATATCACCTCTTCCGATGATTAGTCATAGCGACTGTTTTGATCGTTTTTAAGAAAAATGTAATAAAGTGATAAACACCTCAAAAAATCAAATCCTTTGACATGGGATCCTTATAAGTGTACTAGTTGCTATGAAAAATGATAAACTTGATTTTTGTCAACATTTGCAAAAAAAGTCTTCACAAAAAGGTTTATCATGTATGAACATCTAGAAGTTTCAAGCCGAATGACCAAGTTATGGTCATTTCGACGACATAGCTTGTGATAAAGATCTCATACTCCACACATAGGTGCATATTGTTATATTAAACAATCTTGTCAAAGGGATTCTTCAAATTATTTTCATAAATATCATTTTCGTTTTTTTAAGTGGAAAAATGAGGTTTTTTGTGAAGGAAGTACAGAAAATATGACTCCAAATGGCACCCAACTAATTTTCACTAAGCGAGGTGCACATATGATGGATGATCCCCAGGTATGAGTTTTTTCTTTGAATTCTAACTAATTTCCCCAAGTTAATTGAGTTTATGTTGATTTATCGAAAGTAATTCAAATTTGAACTACAACTGTTTGATAGTTTGGTATGAAACTTTTGGAAAAATCATTTTAAGGTACACAACTAGTGGTTATATCACAGAAATATTGATAGTTCTAGAAAATATCACCTCTTCCGATGATTAGTCATAGCGACTGTTTTGATCGTTTTTAAGAAAAATGTAATAAAGTGATAAACACCTCAAAAAATCAAATCCTTTGACATGGGATCCTTATAAGTGTACTAGTTGCTATGAAAAATGATAAACTTGATTTTTGTCAACATTTGCAAAAAAAGTCTTCACAAAAAGGTTTATCATGTATGAACATCTAGAAGTTTCAAGCCGAATGACCAAGTTATGGTCATTTCGACGACATAGTTTGTGATAAAGATCTTATACTCCACACATAGGTGCATATTGTTATATTAAACAATCTTGTCAAAGGGATTCTTCAAATTATTTTCATAAATATCATTTTCGTTTTTTTAAGTGGAAAAAATGAGGTTTTTTGTGAAGGAAGTACAGAAAATATGACTCCAAATGGCACCCAACTAATTTTCACTAAGCGTGGTGCACATATGATGGATGATCCACAGGTATGAGGTTGATGTTGATTTATCGAAAGTAATTCAAATTTGAACTACAACTGTTTGCTAGTTTGATCTGAAACTTTTGGAAAAATCATTTTAAGGTACACAACTAGTGGTTATATCACAGAAACATTGATAGTTCTAGAAAATATCACCTCCTCCGATGATTAGTCATAGCGACCGTTTTGATCGTTTTTAAGAAAAAATGTAATAAAGTGATAAACACCTCAAAAAATCAAGTCCTTTGGCATGGGATCCTTATATGTGTACTATGTGGTATGGAAAATGATAAACTTGATTTTTGACAAAATTTGAAAGAAAAAAAGTCTTCACAAAAAGGACTATCATCTTGTGATAAAGATCTCATACTCCACACATAGGTGCATATTGTTATATTAAACAATCTTGCCAAAGGGATTCTTCAAATTATTTTCATAAATATCATTTTCCTTTTTTTAAGTGGAAAAAACGAGGTTTTTTGTCAAGGAAGTACAGAAAATATGACTCCAAATGGCACCCAACAAATTTTCACTAAGAGTGGTGCACATATGATGGATGATCCACAGGTATGAGTTTTTTATTTAAATTCTAACTAATTTCCCCTAGTTAATTGATTTTATGTTGATTTATCGAAAATAATTCAAATTTGAACTACAATTGTTTGATAGTTTGCTATGAAACTTTTGGAAAAATCATTTTAAGATACACAACAAGTGGTTATATCACAGAAACATTGATAATTGTAGAAAATATCACATCTTCCGATGATTAGTCATAGCGACCGTTTTGATCGTTTTTAAGAAGAAATGAAATAAAGTGATAAACACCTAAAAAAATCAACTCCTTTGGCATGGGATCCTTATATGTGTACTAGTTGCTATGAAAAATGATAAACTTGATTTTTGCCAACATTTTCATAAAAAGTCTTCACAAAAAGGTCTATCATGTATGAACATTTAGAAGTTTCAAGCCGAATGACCAAGTTATGGTCATTTCGACGACATAGTTTGTGATAAAGATCGCATACTCCACACATAGGTGCATATTGTTATATTAAACAATATTGCCAAAGGGATTCTTCAAATTATTTTCATAAATATCATTTTTCTTTTTTTAAGTGGAAAAAATGAGGTTTTTTGTGAAGGAAGTATAGAAAATATGACTCCAAATGGCACCCAACTAATTTTCACTAAGAGTGGTGCACATATGATGGATGATCCCCAGGAATGAGTTTTTTCTTTGAATTCTAACTAATTTCCCCAAGTTAATTGAGTTTATGTTGATTTATCGAAAGTAATTCAAATTTAAACTACAACTGTTTGATAGTTTGGTATGAAACTTTTGTAAAAATCATTTTAAGGTACACAACTAGTGGTTATATCACAGAAATATTGATAGTTCTAGAAAATATCACCTCTTCCGATGATTAGTCATAGCGACTGTTTTGATCGTTTTTAAGAAAAATGTAATAAAGTGATAAACACCTCAAAAAATCAAATCCTTTGACATGGGATCCTTATAAGTGTACTAGTTGCTATGAAAAATGATAAACTTGATTTTTGTCAACATTTGCAAAAAAAGTCTTCACAAAAAGGTTTATCATGTATGAACATCTAGAAGTTTCAAGCCGAATGACCAAGTTATGGTCATTTCGACGACATAGTTTGTGATAAAGATCTCATACTCCACACATAGGTGCATATTGTTATATTAAACAATCTTGTCAAAGGGATTCTTCAAATTATTTTCATAAATATCATTTTCGTTTTTTTAAGTGGAAAAATGAGGTTTTTTGTGAAGGAAGTACAGAAAATATGACTCCAAATGGCACCCAAATAATTTTCACTAAGCGAGGTGCACATATTATGGATGATCCCCAGGTATAAGTTTTTTCTTTGGATTCTAACTAATTTCCCCTAGTTAATTGAGTTGATGTTGATTTATCGAAAGTAATTCAAATTTGAACTACAACTGTTTGCTAGTTTGATCTGAAACTTTGGGAAAAATCATTTTAAGGTACACAACTAGTGGTTATATCACAGAAACATTGATAGTTCTAGAAAATATCACCTCCTCCGATGATTAGTCATAGCGACCGTTTTGATCGTTTTTAAAAAAAATGTAATAAAGTGATAAACACCTCAAAAAATCAAATTCTTTGGCATGGGATCCTTATATGTGTACTAGTTGCTATGAAAAATGATAAACTTTATTTTTGCCAACATGTGCAAAAAAAGTCTTACAAAAAGATCTATCATGTATGAACATCTAGATGTTTCAAGCCGAATGACCAAGTTATGGTCATTTCGATGACATAGTTTGTGATAAAGATCTCATACTCCACACATAGGTGCATATTGGTATATTAAACAATCTTGCCAAAGGGATTCTTCAAATTATTTTCATAAATATCATTTTCCTTTTTTTAAGTGGAAAAAATGAGGTTTTTTGTGAAGGAAGTACATAAAATATGACTCCAAATGGCACCCAACTAATTTTCACTAAGAGTGGTGCATATATGATGGATGATCCCCAGGTATGAGTTTTTTATTTGAATTCTAACTAATTTCGCCTAGTTAATTGAGTTTATGTTTATTTATCGAAAATAATTCAAATTTAAACTACATTTGTTTGATAGTTTAGTCTGAAACTTATATGTGTACTAGTTGCCATGAAAAATGATAAACTTGATTTCTGACCAAATTTACAAAAAAAAGATTCCTTCCGGTTGACTGGTCCTCCAAGATGCGCATTTTATCATTCCATTCTATACTAAACTTTGGCTACAATTAATATAAAAAAACTTAAAATGGTAAATCATCACACAATGTCATTTTATGTGACCTAATTGCGTAGATAGTTTTTCACATATACACAATGTTTTCCGAATTCATACGCAAAATTTATACTTTTTTAAATTGAGATCACTTTTTTTACAAAAAAAAGTTAAACATCAAAAATTAAAATTTTCTCTAATAATAGGTTGCGATAGGTACCGGCACGTCAAAGGTTTTTTAAATTTGAAGTTTTTTTCATTTTTAAATTTATTTTAGACGTTGTTTTTTCACGGTAAAAAAGTAGCCTACCGTAGACCCTTTAGTACAGGTTGGTGCCCGAACCGGGACTAAAGGGTCAAACACTGGGCCCCGCCTATACGGCCGCATATGGTGACCCTTTAGTCCCGGTTCGTGTCACGAACCGGGACTAAAGGTCCCTCCGAAATTCAATCTGGTGGCTTGCACCTTTTAGTCTCGGTTCCTTTTTAAATGTGTACTAAAGGGGTGAACCAAAGCTCCGTTTTCCACCAGTGTATGAGGCCAGTACAAAAAGCTGAGTTAGTGCTACAGACATAGCTGCAATCGTGTGTCGACCATGTACTAATTCGGCAGTATATACACAGTAATTTTTTTTCTGTTCATGTTGGCATATTTGCTAATTTTCCGGACATACAGATTTGAAGTTTTTGCTATACTTTGAAATAGTACTCGAAATATTTGTAATTTTTGAAATGCAAATGGCTTCACTATTGTAAATTGGAAGATCTTTTCAGTGTCTAAGTTTTGAGTTCTTTCTATAATAAACGGACTGTTTGTGCCATATTAGTTTTTCGATGTAGTTTTTCTTTGAATGGACGAATGAGAAAAGTAAAGAGAAAATGTTTGTATATACATAGATAGAATAGGCTACGTTTACGACTGAGGCGTGGGCGCCGAGATGCGTTTTCTATTTTGGGCTAATTAGTTTTGGTTTTGCATAATGAACTTGGAGCTCTTGGCGTTTTAAAATGCTAATTGTAAAAAAATCAAAGAGAAGAATCGTTGAGGACTGAAGGAGCTCAGCGTGACGTCAGCGACGGCGGAGGTGCTGGAGGTCACCGGGCTGGCCTATTTTTGAAACTTGGAGCTCTTGGTTTTGTGTTTTAATTTTCCATTTCCTTATGAATTTGGAGGCTGGCGGTGGGGCCGGGCTGGCGTTAGCGTGACGTCAGCGTTGGACGCGCTCGAGGTCGCCGGAGCCGCCGAGTTCGTGGACACGCGCGAGGCCACGACCGCACTGATCCGCAAGAGGAGCTGGATGCGAGGCAGATGGGCGGCATGGCGGGCCATTTGGTCGCAAGAGTAGGCGGCGGCGAGAGATTTCGCGGCGGCGTACCCGAAGCACGGCGATGAATCGCCGATTCCGGCCGTCCCGGCACGCGGCTGCTAGCGAGATTGGAGAGGAATCGGCGGCGGAGCTCCCTGTGGTCGTGGATTTGGGCGGGGAGGCGCGGAGCGGTGGTGCGGCGCGTCGGAGGCGGTGACGATCTCCGGTCGTGGGAGAGAGAGGAAAGGGGTGGGGATTATGTGGGGATTTTTGCAAAAGAACGTGTGACATTTTCCGTATTCACGAATAGGTCCCTCGACGTAGTAAAACCTGGATTACGGGTCACTGCCTCAATTCGCGAGTGGCTTTTCTACAAAATAGCAACGGTTACCGGGTAGTACCGGCCCAATTGGCCTGATATGTGTACGTAGCTCTTCCCGTGACATCTTGAGCCTGCTTTGGAAACCCGACTGTTAGAGTAAGTAATGGGCCTGGGCCCATTAGTCTTAAGGGTTTACTTAGTGGTCAAGGAAGCCTTGATTGGGAGTCAAGGAAACCCCTCTATATAAGGAGGGGAGATGTATCAATCTAATCAAGCAAGAATTCAGAGGAAAATCCTCCCTCTTGCCCGGCCGTGGGACAGGATCCACGCGGCCGGCGATCCAGCGCGCCCTCGCAGCTCTCTCTCCCTTCCCCCTCAAACCCTAGCAACCATAACATCTCGTATCAGAGCGCTTTGGTTCGATGACTTCCCTCGGCCTCCCCACCACCACCGCCCCCACCACCACCGCCGCCGCCTATACTGGCGCGGCCACCATCACCTCCTAGCAGCTGCCGCAGGGGCAGCAGCCGCCGGCGTGGGACGCCGCCGCCCACGCACCACTGGCGGCCGTTACGCCGCCCGACCTCTCTCTGACCGAGGCGCTGCAGGCCCTCCGCTTGGAGATCGCGTATGGTTGCTAGGGTTTGAGGAGGAAGGGAGAGAGAGAGCTGCGAGGGCGCGCTGGATCGCCGGCCGCGGGGATCCTGTCCCACGGTCGGGCAAAAGGGAGGGTTTTCCTCTGAATTCTTGCTTGATTAGATTGATACATCTCCCCTCCTTATATAGAGGGCTTTCCTTGACTCCCAAGAAAGGCTTACTTGACCCCTAAGTAAACCCTTAAGACTAATGGGCCCAGGCCCATTACTTACTCTAACACTACACCCCACCTGGACACGCAGCTCGTCCTCGAGCTGCAACCTAACAAGACTCCGACTCTTATATCGACCTAAGCCTTTTACATCTCGGCTTAGTGGATGGACCTGAAATAAGCTAACCCGAATGAGACTCCGACTCTTTATTTTTGACTCCGAACGATGTGGCAAGAATCCTCCGCGCGCCGAAATTGGGCGTGTGCAGCCCCCTGGATCCCTAGGACGCCATCGGGACGAAGGGAGCCCTCGCGGTGGGCGGCGGCGGAATGTCGTGGCACTACGTGGTGCGCTCCCGTCTGTGACACCATGTCTTCTCCCCGCTGGCTGACTATCGATGTCGTAGACGTGGAGCTCGCTGCCCGCGGAGAAAACAGCGTGCCCGCCGCGCGTGGGGATAATCGAGTTCCCAAGATCTCCCACACAGCGGACGAGAACGAGGTCCCGTGCGCCGTGAAGCGCAACTTGAAGGCGCTGCAGCTGGAAATCACGCATCTCCCACACATGCCGACGCGCTAGGAGGCCGCGCGCAGCAGCCTGCAGTCTCACCGCCGATGACACGTGGTGGGCAGCAGTCGAGGACGACGGCGCCGTGGTGACCGGCGCCGCGGTCGCGGCCGAGCGCGGCAGCGATGGCTGTGCGGGGGTCGGCGCCGGCGGCGACCGCTTGTGCTGCGACGCCCAAGCCGCCACCGCATCGATCTTCTCCCAGACTGGATGTCGAGGTGGGCCAAACGGCGCGGCCGTCGGTGGCGGGGACGGTGGGTGCAGGGCCACTCGCAGCTCCGCGATCTCCAAGCGGAGGGCCTGCAGCGCCTCGGTCAGAGAGAGGTCGGGCGACGTAACGGCCGCCAGTGGTGCGTGGGCGGCGGCGTCCCACGCCGGTGGCTGCTGCCTCTGCGGCAGCTGCTGGGAGGTGATGGTGGCCGCGCCAGTATAGGCGGTGGCGGTGGTGGTGGGGGCGGTTGTGGTGGGGAGGCCGAGGGAAGTCATCGAACCAAAGCGCTCTGATACCAGATGTTATGGTTGCTAGGGTTTGAGGGGGAAGGGAGAGAGAGCTGCGAGGGCGCGCTGGATCGCCGGCCGCGGGGATCCTGTCCCACGGCCGGGCAAGAGGGAGGGTTTTCCTCTGAATTCTTGCTTGATTAGATTGATACATCTCCCCTCCTTATATAGAGGGGTTTCCTTGACTCCCAAGCAAGACTTACTTGACACCTAAGTAAACCCTTAAGACTAATGGGACCAGGCCCATTACTTACTCTAACACCGACACTCATCAAAAACACATGTTCATCCGGGCAATTGGTGTTTGGAGGAAGTAGAGATTCCTGATTTGGGCCAAGATATTTATAAGTGATATAAGTATATAATGATCAATTAGTTTTGCTTTCTAGTCGCAAGTTTTCCCAAGGCATCATATGTTTTAGATCTTTGGGACGGAATTCTGAATGGATTGGTCCCTAGAACGTCCACACCGTGTTTTCTCCCAGACTCCAGTCGACTAGGAAGCCGGGCAACACTAGGAAGTTGTTCCTTCTCGCGCACGATGTGGCATGAAGTACTATCTTAGATACGATCAAACTCAAGACCGCCTGTTGCTGAGGACGACTTCGCGACCTGGTGGGCGTTGGTTCTCAAGGCCACCCCTCGTACGCTGCGCAAGGGCATCTATTAGGTGATCATGCTCTCCGCATGGTGGATCTGAAAACAACGGAATGCAATCGTTTTCGACAACGCACGCCCCTCTGTTAGCGCTTTGATGGAAACCATCAAGACGGAGGCGCACTCGTGGGTGAGCATAGGAGCCCAGGGTCTCGCCCTAGTTCTTTCTTAGTCTTGGGTTGAGTTGTACGGTGCTGGGTCGCCTCCTTGCAGGCTTGTAATTAACTCTCTTTTCTATCAATGAAATGAATAGCAATACTTTTTACGTTTTCGGAAAAACTAGGAAGTCGGGCAACACCTTGGGACTTGATTGTTGTGTCGGGTTTGTAATACGGTACTAGTACCATCTGTTTCAAAATGTAAGTTATTTTAGCAAACTAAACTACTCCCTTCAATTCAAATTAAACGACTTCCATTCCACACACATGTAACATCTCTAGACAAATAGAATTCATCTACTTTAGAATGGACTTACTGAGCGAGGGAATAGCTAACTAAAAAGACTTACATTGTGGAAACGGAAGGAATATATGTTATGAGGCACAAACTCAATAGCCAATTTGACCACTCTGCATGTTGCATCCGATTGGCCGACTACCCTAATAGAATTCTCTTGAAAGTAATGCAGGATAAGACTGGACGCACCGTTTGGTAGTTCTATCCGAAGAAGGCGGGTGGTATAAAGCTATCACCGAAGAGGAAGGGAGCCTGGGTGTCCATGTTCATGTTGTTGGTCAGCTGTATCTGCTTTATGATCTTCTTCTCGATCAGATAGTACAGTCCGAGGAGACCATACATGTCGCCTCCGACAAGAACCATATCCGGGATACCGGTGCCGATCACCCAGTCCGCGTGGAACAGCGGCGGCAGGTCGACCTGGGCGTGCCGTGTCCTGCTCTGGTCGTTGGCTGGCTATAGTCCTCGAGGACGCAGAGGTCTAGGCAATCGTTCAGCATGGTGGCCAGCGCGAGCATACCGTGCATCTCCAGCAGGCAGAGATCCTGTTTCCAATGGCGACATTGTGTTAGCAACCCTAGTGAAGCCCACAAGGAATCCAGGCCCAAACGGTTGGTCCACAAGGAATCCAGGCCCAAACGGTTGGTCCAGCCCAACTGTCGTCACTTCGGGCCTGAATGGACAAGATGAGATCGTCACGGCAGCTACGTTATAAAGCTGCCTCTCACCTGCTGAGAACGGCATCCTTGGGATCAGTGGCCATTACGGCATCGGCACAGCTGCGTCTCTGATTTACTTTTTGTTCTTCCTCTACCTGTTCATCAGATCGAACCTCCTGTAACATATACTGGTGAATCCCTGGATAATATACACCCCCGTATCGAGTACCTAACATCGTGGCATCAGAGCCACCAATTCCCTCGAAAAATTCCCCCACGATTCCAGAAACCAGGCGCTACGCGGAAGATCGACGCCACCTGCTCGACAACATGGATCCAGCGCTCAAGGAGTACCTCGACGCCATGCACAAGGATGCGGCCGAGATCAAGAACTCCATCAACTCGGTCGATTTGAACGGCCGAGCGGTCATGGCCAAGCAGGAGGCCATGGCTCAACAGATCGACGCCCAGTCAAGCCAATTGTCGGATCTCTGCGGATGGAAGCCCGATCTCGAAACCCGTTTCGCTAAGCTCCAAGCAACTGTGAGCGAGATCCAGCACGCGCAACCCGCGATTGGTGGATCGGTGACCTTTCAAGTCGTCACAAGGCCCCCGCCACACCAAGGGCTGATCCACGGGCCAGATGGCCACGGCGTCATCAACATCCCCGGGGGTCCACCGACGGCGGCCTCTGCGCCGTCGTCGGCATCCCCGATCACGGGTATGCTCTCTCTCCAACAACCCATGAATCAATTCCCTGATCAGCAGTGTATGTCGAGTCAGATCATAGCAGGATTGGGTTCTCAGGCTCCCAATTTTCCCTTTCCAGCTTTCTCAGGCGATAATCCTAATATGTGGGTTACGCTAGCCGAACAATATTTCACCATGTTTTCCATTCACGAGTCATTTTGGGTTTCTATGGCCATCCTGCATTTTTCCGGCGCAGCAGGCATATGGCTACAGTCGGTCAGGAAGAAGATAGCATCTCTAGAGTGGATCTCTTTCACATCTCTCTTGTGCACTCGTTTTGGGCGAGATAGACACCAATTACTCATTAGGCAATTCTATTCCATTAAACAAACTTCCACGGTAGCTGAATATATTGGACGTTTTGATATTCTTACCAATCATTTAGTTTCTTATTCGGATGCTACTCACCCATACTATTTTCGTACTCGTTTTGTCGAGGGCCTGAGGGCGGATATTCGGTTAGTTGTCATGGTTCAGAGGCCGACAGACTTGGATACTGCATGTTCATTGGCACTGTTGCAAGAAGAAGTAACCGAAGGCGAGTGTACTTCACCTCCTCGCAGGAATGAACACAGGTTCATGAGATACTCGCCAAGATCAGTGCAGTTGCAACCAATGTCTGCTCCAACAACACCAGCCAGCAGAGCAGTGGACAACCGTGGCATGGACAGTGCAAGGAACAAAGGTAATGACAAACTCAACCTCTTGCGTGATTATAGAAGAGCCAAGGGTCTCTGTTTCACTTGTGGCAAGAAGTGGACGAAGGAACACACCTGCCTACAGATAGTTCAGTTACATATTGTCGAAGAGTTACTCGAGTTGTTTTCTCAAGAGGAAGTCACAGGCACGGGCAGCCCAAGTTCTAGCCCTGAAGATATTGATACAGCATGCTCCATATCAGTTCATGCTCTATCAGGACCAACTGCAACAACATCTGGGGTGATTCAACTGCATCCTTTCATCACCAAACACGAGGTGCTGATTTTGATTGATTCTGGTAGTTCAACTTCGTTTATTAACAGTCAGCTAGCCAACCAATTGCCAGGCAACCAACCCCTGCCCAAGCCGTGCAGAGTCAATGTCGCGGGTGGATCACAACACATATGCACTTCTTATATTCCCAACTGCCAGTGGTCAGCTCAAGGGCATCAATTCCAGACAGATCTCAAGATTTAACCACTGGGTTCGTTCGATGTGATTCTCGGTATGGATTGGCTGAAACAGCACAACCCCAATATAGATTGGCTGGGAAAATCAATGACCATCGAATCACAGCAACGGCAAATCACATTGCAAGGACACACAAGTGGACCAGCACAGTGTGCGGCCATTCTGCTAATGAACTGGCAACAGTGTGCCGCCAGGGCTCTGTAGCACATCTGATACATGTTTACGCGCTGGGAGAGACAGTGCACACTGAGGAAGTGACACCTGAAGAAATCCAACACATGCTATCCCAATTTGATGATGTCTTTGCTGCACCAACAACATTACCGCCAAGACGCGAGTGTGATCACCGGATTC
The DNA here is from genome assembly GCA_026929855.1 of Poa annua. Lineage (NCBI taxonomy): Eukaryota > Viridiplantae > Streptophyta > Magnoliopsida > Poales > Poaceae > Poa > Poa annua. The sequence goes on from CM049426.1 coordinate 109,544,388, forward strand.
CTCTGATCTCAGGAGCGCAACCAGTTAACTCTCGTGCTTACCAACACAAGCCGGAACTCAAGTCTGAAATTTACAGACAAGTCGCAGAGCTGTTGGCCTCAGGGGTGATTCAGCGGAGCACGAGCAACTTCTCTTCGCCAGCTATCTTGGAGAAGAAAAAGGACGGCACCTGGCGGCTTTGCATTGATTATCGCGCACTCAACTCCATGACAGTGGTCAGCAAATACCTTGTGCCGGTGATCGACGAATTACTTGATGAACTATCAGGCGCACGCTGGTTCTCCAAGTTAGACCTGCGAGCGGGTTACCACCAGATCCGGCTAGCGCCAGGTGAGGAGTCCAAAACAGTGTTTCAGACACACGCGGGACACTGGGAGTACACGGTGATGCCTTCTGGGCTGGCAGGAGCCCCGGCAACTTTCCTTGGTGCAATGAACGCAACATTGCAGCCGATGTTGCACAAGTGTGTGGTGGTGTTCTTTGACGATATACTAGTCTATAGCCGTAGTTTCCCGGAGCACAAATGCCACCTGGAGCAAGTGATGCAGATGTTACGTCGTGACAAGTGGGCAGATCAAGCGACCCAAGTGCTCTTTCGGCCAGCAGAGAATCGCATACTTGGGTCACGTCATTGACAGCAACAGGGTGTTGTCAGACCCAGAAAAGGTCAAGAAGGTAGCACTGTGGCCAACACCGACAAACAACAAGCAGTTGCGCAGCTTTCTGGGATTCATTGGTTATTATCGAAAATTCTGCGAGCATTTTGGCATCATTGCCAGACCATTGTTCAACTTACTCAAGAAAATGGTCCCATTTGTTTGGTCAGACGAGACTGAAACAGCTTTCCAACTACTGAAACAGAAACTGATCGAGGCCCCAGTTCTAAAATTGCCAGATTTCAACAAGGCCTTCGTACTCGATACAGACGCGTGTGACACTAGAGTGGGAGCAGTCCTGCAGCAGGACGGCCACCCAATCGCATATATGAGCAAACCACTGGGTCCAAGGAACCGAGGACTGTCCACATACGAGAAGGAGTGTCTCACAATTCTGATGGCAACTGAGCACTCGCGACCCTACCTGCAACACCAAGAATTTGTTATTAGAACTGATCAGAAAAGTCTAGTACACCTTGAAGAACAGCGCCTGACCACGGTGTGGCAACAAAAGGCATTCACCAAACTACTAGGCCTTAGGTACAAGATTTGCTATCGCAAAGGCCTGGAGAACAGAGCAGCTGATGCACTCTCGCGACGCCCACACGATGAGACAATCAGATTGCACACTGTCACTGAATGTCAGCCAGTGTGGCTTGACGAGGTCCGTGCCAGCTACGCAACCAATCCTCATGCAAGTAAATGGATTCAAAAACTCCAACAAGCACCCGACGCTAAGGGTCGTTTCTCCTGGCACGACAACATGCTTTACTTCCACCAGAGAATTTGGGTGGGAGGATCGACAGAGTTACAGCAGAAAATCCTCGCAGCTTTCCACTCCAGCACCATTGGGGGTCACTCTGGATTCCCAGCTACTTACCCGCACATTCGCCGTTTGTTTGCTTGGCCGAAGATGAAAGCACAAACAAGAGAGTTCGTCCAGACCTGCCTAACCTGTCAGCAAGCAAAGCCTGAGCGCATCAAGTACCCAGGGCTGCTCGAACCACTGCCCACACCTGACGCCGCTTGGCAAATGGTAACGATGGTCTTTTTCGAAGGTCTACCAACATCGGGCAATGCAAACTGCCTTATGGTGGTGGTTGACAAGTTCACACGCTATGCTCACTTCATCCCGTTGCACCACCCTTTCACAACAGTAAAGGTAGCAGCAGCTTATGTTGACAACGTGTTTAAATTACACAGTCTGCCACAAGTGATGGTATCTGACAGGGACCCAATCTTTACAACCAAATTTTGGAAGGAGCTGTTTGTACAATTGGGCAGCGAGCTGAGGATGAGTTCAGCTTATCATCCTCAGACAGACGGACAATCTGAGCGTGTCAATCAGTGCCTGGAGATTTACCTCTGTTGTTTCACTCATGCATGCCCGAAGAAGTGGGCCCAATTTCTCTCGCTGGCGGAGTTCTGGTACAATACCAGCCACCATTCCACCATCAAGATGTCGCCATTTGTCGCTCTGTATGGGCATGAACCACGACATTGGGGTATAGAGGATCGACATACCTGCACATACCGCTTCTGGAGGACTGGCTCACGGAACGCATGCAAATGCAACAATTACTGAAGCAGAACTTGAACCATGCTCGACAATACATGAAGAATCAAGCCGATAAGAAGCGCACAGAGAGAACCTTTCAGTTGGGGGAAGCGGTCTTCATCAAGCTGCAACCATATGTGCAATCTTCAGTGCAGCATCGAGCTAATGCCAAACTGGCGTTTCGCTACTTCGGCCCGTTTCATATCACCAAATGCATCAACCCAGTGGCGTACCAAGTGGGTCTTCCTCCGGACTCCAAGATTCATCCAGTCTTCTACGTCTCGCAGTTGCGCAAAGTCCTCAAGGCAGGTACTCAAGCATCCAGTTCTCTTCCTATCATCGCTGACATTGTGTCTGTTCTTGTCAAGTTCTTCCATACAAGATGGCGGCAGACACCATCAGGACGACGCGAGCAAATCCTGGTGCAATGGTCGACTGACGCTGAAGAAGACCTCACGTGGGAAGACAAAGTCGAGCTGCAGCAAAAGTTCCAGGATACATTGTCTTGGGGGCAAGCCAATTCTCAAGGAGGAGGGGATGTTAGCATCCCTAGTGAAGCCCACAAGGAATCTAGGCCCAAACGGTTGGTCCAGCCCAACCGTCGTCACTTCGGGCCTGAATGGACAAGATGAGATCGTCACGGCAGCTACGTTATAAAGCCGCCTCTCACCTGCTGAGAACGGCATCCTTGGGATCAATGGCCATTACGGCATCGGCGGAGCTGCATCTCTGATTTACTTCTTGTTCTTCCTCTACCTGTTCATCAGATCGAACCTCATGTAACATATACTGATGAATCTCTGGATAATATACACCCCTGTATCGAGTACCTAACACATTGTCAGTACCTGACGAAGCAAACCGATGAAAGTGAAGTTCAGTTATCGAACGGTTCTCCACGCTCCACACCTACGGCCAAGATGTAGCATAGACTGCATTTACCGTTCTGCCATGTATCCCTTTTAAGCCCAGCTGCGCCTGGCATCTTCGTCATTGCTATTTGTTGCTTTCAAGCACCAAAACCAAATAATATAGTACTCTCTATACGAACCCTAAGTCGGGGTATTTGGAAGTAACTCAATTCCCCATCTCCATCTAGAGTTCTTGAGTAGTTTGTGTGTGAGATTTGAGGATTAATTCACCATGTTGAGCATGTCAATCCCTTCCGGGACCTGACAATTGGTATCAAATTCCAATAAATCCTTGGAGGCGAGTCGATTTGTAGGAGAAGTAGGGTTTGGTTCTCCTGTAAAATCCCCTTTCTTCTTCCTCATATCGCGGCGGCGGGGGGTGCAGTTGACGGAGGCGTTGGCGGTGGTGTGGTCACTTACTGACCGTGTTGACGGAGGCGGCATCATTCAGGCACAAATCGTTTCCCTGTCTAGGTTGCTCGAGATCATCTCCTTGGGTAGTAAAATTCCTTTTGACATATCTGATTCGTGTGCTTTCCGGTGGCGGGATGGCAAGAAGGTGGCAGGATCTACTCCGGGATTCGGGTTACTGAAACTTTTTCAGTGTAAAATTCCTCTTCAACGAGAGCAAGGTCAGGATGACTCGAACCACTAAATCTGTGGTTGATGACGAGGAGGCTTTGGAAAAAATTCGCCAAGAATTGGTACACACACGCAAAGATACTGCAGAACTGCGTCAAGAGGTCTCCCAGATGAAAAATGATATTACGGTGATGCATGGGAAGCAGACCGAGGTGATTGAAGTTGTGGAAGAACTTCATACTGCTGTGGGCACTATTAGCACCCAGCTGACATCAATGGCTAAGACAATTAATTCTCTTAGGCCATCTATCTCACCTTAAACGCAAGCCACTGCAGTAGTAGAACAAGAAGCAGCAACCACTGTCGAACAACAAAAAACCCCTACTTTTCAGCAGCATACAGAGCTCACATAAAGTTAAAGAAGAGATTGCTATTGGAAAGGGCAAAAACCCAATACTTGGATCAGTTGACCGTGAACACTTTGCCTCCAATTAACACTGGCAGGCTCTCAGCTCCGCCTTATGCAAGGGGCAAGTCATTACTTTAATTATACATGCAAACGTATTAATGAACTAGACGAACAGCGAGCTTCGCTTCGCCGGCTGCAATGTGTTTCGACGTAGTGTGGCCATTGGCGAGTTACCCTTGGAGATGCCGTGACACACTGCTGATATCAAGTTACAGTAAGATGATTGGATGTATATCTTTCTCAGTAGCACTATGGTTGATTATTTTAAAAATGCCAGTAGTAAGTTGGTACATATCGAACATTTAAATAGCCTTATTAATGTTGTGAGGACATAGTAGTGTATATATAGATGGAAGGGAAAAGGATTTCTAATGCATTATTTTAAGTAAGAAAAGGCTATTTTTCAGTTTGACATTCATCAAAATGTATGCCAAAATAAGATCCTACAACCCAATACTGAATTGAAATATCATTAGTGTCAATTTTTTGGAAATATCATGTCATATAAAATGTAAGCTCCATGGTTTTTCCATGTTGAGTAAAAAGGAACGTCGACATCTTGCACAAAGTAAATCTGAAATGTAAGAGAATACGATGATCACGCACAAAACAAAGATGGTGTTGTGCAGGTAGTCTTGTTTGCACAATCATTCTTAGTAATTTTCTAAGCGTCTTTATACACATTTGATTCAGAGTGCAATCACCAAATAAAAAAAACATCATTAGTGATCTCACATCCTTATAACTTCCTATGTATGGCTGCTGAAAATGACAATAAGCCGATAAGAAAAAACAACGGATGTAAATTTACTGCAATTGTGAATGGCAATAAGCCTAGGAATATCAAGCAAATCAACATTACATGTGAAGGAGGGGTCTTCCTTTATTAATGCATATCTGAAATCTGCACACAAATATGGATAGAAGCAAATGGAATTAATTGTTAGAAAATAGGTACCTTATACAGCTTTATTTCAAAAGGAAGATAAACCCAAGTAATAAAATAAATATACTTGTCGTAGTGTTCCACGATAGTGACAATGGCACTCACTCGTTGGCTGCAGGACACCAGAATTCAAAAAGCCTAAAGTTTTGGTGAAGGCACCAACTGATTGCAGAAAACAAAGGCTTCTTTGACCACCCAACAACATCAAAGCATTTGTCGAGAAACACGAACACCGATCATCTTCCGGTCCTAGTTCGTATGAACCAGATTGGTTTTTCGCAGTCAACTGAGCTGAACTAAGCAACTGTGTACTCTAATTTAAATAGATAAATGAACACACACGGATAACCGATAACTCAAGGCACATAAACACTGAATTACAGAGAAAGACCAACCATACCTGGAATGGAGGAAGAAGAAGAGAAAGTCGAAGAGGAGAAAAAGAATCTCGCCAGGCTACCAGGCTGGGGTCTGGGGCTGGGTGGCCGGGAGAACGCAGCGGAGATACGGGTCAGGAAACAAAGACTATTTCTTCTACTCGCTCAGCGTGGCTGTCGCTGACCTATGGGTCCGTTCGTGGGTGGGACGGTGGTAGGTGAGGAGTACCAGGGTAACTAAACTATTACTCACCGCCTCGATCTGACGGTTGTGGATCGGCCAGAGAGACAATCCGACGGCTTAGAATGCCTCGCGCGGGAGTGGCCTAAGCAGGTGGGTAGATCACCAAACGTAAGTCTTTAGATAATATGTGTCATAAGCTGTTGGTTCCAGCGGCTGTTATATTTGTACACAAATAGGCACGACAGGTTAATATAGAGGCGTCTTAAAAACTTATTTACATTAGAGGGTAACAAAAGCAAAAGACACATCTTAGGGACCTCATAAGGAGATGACTTGGCGTGTACTGTCCTTGAGTTCGTTGGTCTTTCCTAACTGCTGATCAGCGACGGTACTGATTTAATTTAGACATCTTGGCTGCAATGGATAATGAATAGGAATTAGATCCTTTTGTATGAGGTTATAAAAGTAGATGAGGTAATGTACTGTATCTGCGAGTTTACTTGATTCTGTAAAGGTTGTTCATTGTTCTGGAATACTATTCTCTCTTGAAGGAAATCATAGCAGCTATGTGAAGAAAATGCAATTGACCAATACTGTAGAAATAAGCATCAAAGAACACCATTTCAGAAAAGTGAAAGTCTATCATATAATGGTAGGAAAATTAATCAAACATCTCGCAGAACGGAGCTAGGACGGAGGACGAGAAGGAAGAGGAGGCGGCAGTTGATGTGGTTATACCCGATAGGTATACCCATCGGGCTATATTAAAGGGTGGTTTCCTATAAGACCCAGTCGTTGGCCCATATAAAGATGAAGACGAATGGCTTTTTTAATAGCTGGAGTATGGAATAAGTTTGGCGGCTTCGTGCCGACTTAGGAATCTAATAGATGTAACTCTAGTTGGACTCGAACTCCTGAGACCTGGATCCCTATATATATGGGTCAGGAGGGAGGTGAAAGGCTACGTGCAATCTGAGATAACCAAACCCTAGCGAAGCATTGACTCGCCGGGATATCCTTTTAATCACACTGAGAGTTTGATAATATAGATCTGACGAGCAATCTTTTGCTTGTCAGCCATCCGAGTTCGCCAACACCCATTGTGAGATCCTAGCTAAGGGCTTAATAGGATTGATAGAATACTCATATCAACAAGTTGCAACTTCTTTTCGGGAAGCTCATATGGAAAGAACTCAGAGGTTAAGCGTGCTTGGCCCGGAGTACTCCAAGGATGGGTGACCGACCGGGAAGTCCTTCCCGGGTGCGCACGAGTGAGCACAAAGTGCGTAGAAAAGACCATTGTTGATCTGCGAATGGTTGTTGATCTGCGAAGGATCGCATCTGGGTCACTCGCGGGATCCTCGACTCCCACGTCGCCATCAATAGTCAAGATCGCATCTGCGTCACTCGCGGGATCCTCGACTCCCGCGTCATCATCAACAGTCAAGATCGCATCTGCGTCACTCGCGGGATCCTCGACTCACGCGTCATCATCAACAGTCAAGATCACGTCTGCGTCACTCACGGGAGTTTTGATTCTTGCGTCATCATCAGCAACCTAATCCACGCCCGCGTCGTCCCCGGATACAGTAAATCCGTTCACTTCCATGAAGGAGTTAGGCGTGCTGTGCTATTGCTCCGACTGCGTTGCTTTCCAAGTCGCATCCATACTCCGCAGTGGGGGATCGTTCGTGGACAGCAAGCGCGAGCATAGGTGCAGGGTGCACAGAGCGCACAGTCAACAGGTTATTCAAGTATGCACGGTGGACGCCTTCCAGGAGCCGCACCTATGCAGCACTCGGCGCCATAGGGCACCCAGTACCCTATCATAGTACGGATGGCGGGTGAGGATCTGGAAATCAAAGAGGAGATGGCCACCAGGTTGGAAGATGTTGTGAACAGAGGCACGTTGTTACCTGTCGACTCCGCCAGGGAGGATTTATTGGCATACCAGTACCTGTTACGCAAGAAAAATCTCAAGTTAGTTGAGCTGCAGAACACCCTCGACGAGCGGCGGGTCAGAGCTGACTCGCTCAATGCAAGAAGACTGGCTTATTCGTCCTCGTATTCGAATGGTGCGGATCCAGACACAGCAGAGTATGTAAGGACCAGATCCAGGTTACCTGGGGCTAGGCAAAACCTAAATAACGTCAGGCAGAAATTTATGACTATCGCGGAGGACAGTATTCCCATTCCAAAAACAATAGCAGCAGCCGTAGCTTCTGTAGCAACCTACCTCAGATCCACCATGCCTCCGCAGGATGACCCATGGCACGCTCTCCACCGAGCACAGATCGAGGCTTTAGGGCATGTTGGGTCAGCTTTCGTACCAGTCACTACCCCGACGGGCCGACCCGGGAACAGCCCTAGTCAGAATCCTCCTGGTACGGGCACCTGTACAAATGGCAATACACCAGTCGATCAGTCGGCCACGGGCGAAAACACCCGTCACAGCAATATGCGACAGGAGGAAGGTGCTTAGGACGAACCAGAAGGTAGCAGGTCCAGGCGCCGTCACCGCGATGAGCGAGACCGAGGAGACTTGGAGCGGAGCAGGTCCAGGCAACGGAATCAGAGCAGCCGAGACAGAGAAGAGACCGAAGAAGAGCGGTCCACTCGACGTCGCCACGAGAGAGAAGAGCGCAGGCGTAATAGAGAGGAGCAGCGTCAGCAGAGACAAGCCGCCAGTTTTGATCATGATTATGCAAAGGAGGGATTCGATGCAAGAGATGTAATCACTCAGCGGTTAATAAACAGGCGCCGACACCAGCGTAGGCATCGCAGTCGCACTCCAGGTTCCAGTCATAGCAGTTCAGATTCGAAATCTGATGTTGAGCCATGTGGTGCAATATGGTTCACATCAGCAGTACGGGAAACCCGCATGCCAAAAAGATTCAAACTAACTTCTGAGACTCCCAAGTATGATGGCAGTCAAGAGCCGTCAGCATGGTTAGAGGACTATACAACGGCAGTAGCGTGTCAGCGAGGAAATACCACGACTGCCATGCAGTACATCCAGTTAATGTTGACGCGATCAGCCCGTGCTTGGCTCAGAGGACTGCCGCGCAGTTCGTATGGTACATGGGAAGCTTTTTGTAGCGACTTCAAGAGAAACTTTTCCTCCACGTTCAAACAACCCGCGTCTTTCCAGTAGCTCCGAGCTTGCAAGCAAAAGTCGGGTGAAACACTTCGCGAGTACATTTAGCGCTGGACCACCATGAAAAACTCAGGCGCAAATATCTCCAAGGACAACGCCATATTCGCATTTATACAAGGTGTCAGGCGCAATGACTTGCAGGAAGCATTAGGTCGTGAAGACCCCAAGACAATTGCGCATCTCAAGGAAATAGCCAATAAATGGGCTGACGGGGAAGACTCAGTCAGAAACGACAGAGTGCCATCACGAGAGGCGGATCGCCAACAGGGCAATAACGGACGTCGCGGCCGTTTCGACAGGAGAATCAGGCCAAGTCCATACGGTGGAATGGATGGAGTCGAGGAAGTAGCGGCAGGGTTCCAGGAGAACCGGGCGAACCGTAGCACCCAGCAGGGGGAGAACTCGCGTGATACAAGAGGGAACTCCCCAAGGTACGAGCACAATGAAGGATTTGCATTTCAATATAGTGTGCACAACATGGAATCCTCACTCCCTCCTAGATGCTTTTGAACACAAAAAGGTGCAAGATTGTAGGTAAGAAAATAATTACACCTTGCAACAAACCAATGTTGAGCAATAAAGGAGAGAAGTGGAAAATAAACACTTGCTCAGCCGGGAAAGGATGGGTGTGACATGGAAATACATTTTTGGAGACTAAACAAGGATGAGCCTAAGAAACACCATAGTCTTTCCATTATGAGGCACAAAGTGCATATCCTGTATTTCGCATACAAGTACACCAAAGAGGATACATCAAATAGGATCACAAGCTTATTAAGAGGCAATGTGATACCAAAAGAAAATCAAAGCTTGTGCCTTTTAGAGATCACCAAAGAATCAAGAAAGTAATAAAAGGTGATCACTAAAGATTTTGGATACCAATTAAATATGCAACTACCCTCATGTGTATAAGTTTCTAAGTGGACACTAAGTCCACAAAGAAACATGCACACACAATGTAGGTACAAGGTAAAGCACATGGTATCCAAGAGGAAGTCATAAATACACCGATAAGATTTTTGCTTAAAAGCAAAGCACATAGCTCAAAATAATCTTAAAGGGCATAGATAAACTTCCACACCAAATTCTCAAAGCATCACAAATACCCACATAGGATAAGTGATAGTTGGGATACTTCGAGATACAAAGCAAATATCACATAAGGCAAATGATTTATGAGAATTCATCAATATTGCACATGAGAGACTTTGAAATGAATTTGCTAGATTAACATATTGAGGATCGGTGAATCATGAATATGATTAAATAAATCCCCTTGATGTGTAATCATCTCGGCTTACTCACATTAGCAATGAAGATATTTTGAAAGAAACTTTGCAAAAACCATATAAAATGCAACTTAGAGAAATTCATGCCAAAGAACAACCTACACAAGGTTGAGAGCTAGAATTATATGCATGAGTTAGATACTTGTTACCGAGATAGCATTGACGGTGTAGAAGATGAGAGTTCACAATCATCCAAGCTTGGCTCCAAGAAGCACATGGTGAAGACACCTTCTTTAAAAAGAGGCAAGCTTTCAATGCATCTCCCATGTACCTAAGACAAATCAAGTACACTATGGTACCCAAACTAATTGGGTCCAAAGTAGTTAGACCAACTACAATACATAGGACAAACTCCACATAAATATGTGCATATTGATAAGAAATAGAATTTCATGCACATCTTAGCCATTTAGGATTTGATGGAGTTTATCATATATACTGGATCAACGAAAGTAAGCATGTCATAAGATATACATATAGTAAATATGCACGCACAAAACTTCCAAGACCAACCGAGATACAATTTGGACAAAACACCAATTAAATCAAGAACCTACACAAAAGTGTGGCAAGAGAAGGATTTGTCCTCATTGTATCAAAGACTCAAACCAACCCATGATTGGAGAAACCAATTTGAAAAGATATCAAATGAAAACACGGTCAAGGCTAAACCAATGAGCATAAGAAATATATCAAACATGCATGCTCGAAGGTTTATCTCATCCAAGAAGGTATACTGAGAACCATGGGATGAGATAGACAACTCCACAAAGAAGAGTACGGTTCCAACAAATAAACCAAGCCCTCTACACTTTTCATGATGACACAAAGTACCAAGACGAAAAATGTTTGTCTTTCAAAGAGACATGTCATCGGGATCAAAAACCAATTGAAGATAACTAATATTCAATAACGTATAGGATTGCTCCCCCAAGATTTGTGCATTATTTATTATCTTGTATATGAATACAAAATGCACACAAATGAGATCATTACTCTCCATGTACATTGTTAACACATTAGTCATGTTCAAGAAGAGCAATAGGATTCCAAACCAATTTAAAGAATAGTGTTCTAAAGAGTATAGAGTAGCTTCCCCATGATTAGTGCATTATTTGAGATTTTGTATGTAAATACAAAATGCACACAAGTGGGATCATTACCCTCCATATATCCTTTTGAGCACAAACTTCAAGAAAAAGCAATAAACCCTGATAATAATTAAAGGATGATGTTCTACTCAATGTAGGATAGCTCCCCCAAGGATGGTGCATTACTTAGAATTAAGTCTTCGAATGTAAATGCACAACAATGGGATCCTTGCTTTTCCTAACTCAAGAGAGCACAACACAAATTATGAGTAGAGCAACAAAAAGATCCAAATGAAGCAAAAAAGACAAAAGGATGGTTAAACCTAAACAAACTTGGCGAAAGAATAATACAATTTAGGAACAATAGCCAATGTAAATATGATCAATAATTTTACCACCAATATAATTATCACTTGTCAAAGACAATGAATGTATTGAGATATTTTTCCGTGGTACAAGACATATATGTATTTAAGATCATATTCACAAAACATAAGCATGTAGCAAAATATAAGATTTGAAAAACATGCTTATCTCGAGATTCTTGATGACTTCACATATTCAATGATCATATTAAGCATCAAGAAACTCTCTCACAAACAAGATACCAAAAGATGGGTGAACAAAATGCATTTAAGCAAATATGGAACTTGTTTGAGTACCATGCCACCTAGGAACAAGATAATCACAAATATCAACTCTAGGTGACACTACCTCACATGTTCACATTTTCTAGGCTTGTAATATGCACATAGCTTATTACTCGCCCATAATGTGATAATCCATTTTTTTAAAACAAGATCCAAAAGAAATCTAACAAGAGATAATTAATGGACATTAGAATTTGAATTTCTCATGAGTAAGACATACCACAAAGAGAGTAGATAATATTGAAATATCGCCACTAAGTGGTATTCCTCATGAATACACATTTTAGGGTGGAGAGTTACCAAAAAGCACATCACTCCCCCAAAATGGGATAGTCCATTAAAATTCCTAACAGAGCCAATTAAGATGAAAACAAATAGACAAGGGGCTCAAACATTCATGGTGTGCAAACCAACATACACAAGCTTGATTACTCAACATAAGTAAGTAGAGTTCACAACACATATGAAACACTAGTAAGGTACAAAACCAAACACATGTAAGGGTGCAAGTAACTTTCAATGAGTACATATGAATTAAATACAAGTTAACGCAAGGAGGAGCATTTGATATATGTTAAGATAATATAATCCAATTGAGGTTACTTGAGAGAATATGAATGAGGAAGATCCCTTAATTCTTCATGATTTAGTCAAGTCTCCAATGTCCTTCTCTTACACCTATTGATCAAGTTTTAGCTTGTTCGTCCCCAACCAAGTTGGGTCCTAAGAGGTTAGTCACAATAGGCTTGGCAACCCAAATGGTTCTTTTATTGACACCACTTTGAGTACCAATAACTTTGGCAAACACATTGCCAACCTTATTCTTCCGAAGAGAATAAACATTATCAATAGTAGAAGGGTTGGATAATGTACCATGACTGCATGAAGAAGCAAAGTGATCCTTCCCACGACATTTGTAGCAAAGGCGGTTTTTACCTTTCTTCTTGGGAAGGGAAGGTTTTTCAACTTGGGAAGCTTGATTTTGGACTTGAGGTTGCTTCCCTTATTGCTTCTTACTAGGAGGCTTCTTCTTCAAAGGGCAAGATCTCACATGGTGCCCTTCAACCTTGCACTTGAAGCACACAATCTTGGCTGAATCAATAACTTGTTCTTGGCCCTTCTTCTTGACGAACTTGTGCTTCATCTTGTTCTTGGACTTGTTCTTGTTGTTGGAGTTGAATCCAAGTCCACTCTTGTCATGAGGAAGTTGTTGCACTCTCAACATATTGTAGAGGGTGGACTTACCTTCATGACACTTCTTCAAGTCTTTCTTTAAAGAAGTGACTTGTGCCTTGAGCTCTTTAAGTTCCTCTACAGGGTTAGTTTTAACACAAATACTAGAGGAAGTCGTAGCTACATTGTTAGAGCAACAAGGCAAGGAAAGTAATTCATCACAAGATGTAGCAATTTTATGAGTGGATGAATTACTAGAACTAGCACATGGCAATAATGCATTAGAAGTAGAGTTTGTGCTAGTGACCACAAGAGGCTCACAATATTTTACCTTCGTAGTGATTGCCTCATGAGCTAACTTTATCCTAGCATGGGATGTTAGAAGATCCTCATTAGAGCTTGAAAGCTTTTCATGATTTTTTTCCAATATCCCATACTTGCTAGTTAGCAAATCAAGTTGAGCCCTTAGCTCAACATTCTCCTTCAAAAAAGATGCTTCACACAAAGTGGAGTTAGTAGCACAAGCATCATTATATATTAGAAATGGAAGGAGACAACATGACAAGCTCATTATTTAACTTAGCATTTTCTTTACTAAGCACATTATATTTAGCAATAGCATGGTCATGTTCTTTAGTGAGTTTAGCAATTAATTCATTATTTAACTCCTCACTAGATTCCAATCTCTTCTCGAGAGCAACTCGAGTTTCTTGCTCTTCCTCAAGAGCATTCTCAAGATTGTGGATCTCACCCGCGGAATCACGAGCAAGACTCCACCCTTCATGACAACGGGTCTCCATGGCCTCAAAGGTCTCCTTGAGCTCAACAAGGGTAGTCATGTTTTCCAAGAAGTTCTTATGAGCATTTTTATTATTTAAGAGAGCATGCGAGACAATATCAAACTTCTCCTTAATTAGATCATCATCATCATCATGAGATATATTGGAGTGCACGGTAGGAGATACCTTAACCTCCTTAGCCATAAGGCAAACGTGAGTAGTGGATGAAGACGATGAAGAGACACTTGAAGCACCATTGAGATCCATGTCTTGTTCCAACAATTGTTTGGATTTCTCTACATTGTTAGACAAATAAGTACTAGAGGAAATAGAAACATTTTTGTCATGGCAACAAGACAAGTAAAGCATATCATCATGAGATTTAATTAAGCAACTACTACATGATATGCAAGGACTATCAACACTAGCATTTATGACATTTGAAGTGCTAGAGGTGTTTAAGTCCAAAGATAGGGCATTGGAATAAGATGGGTGAGAAGTATAGTCAATAGTGGATTCACCATCAAGAATGCAAATTTTATCTCCACTCACCATATCATTACCTTGTGGCAAACCACATGTCGGTGAAGTGGAGGAAGACGTGAGCTCATCACGACCGGATGTGGAAGGAGGACAATCATCCTTGGACATGTTGGACACCTCATATATATCTTGAAGTTTTGTCCATAATTCTTGAGCGCTCCGAAAAGGCATGATTGACGCAAGGACTAGATCTCTAAAAGCACATATAAGACCATTAGATGCTAGAGTATCGAGATAAGAGTTTTTCTCATCCTCTAAAGATAATTCTTGTGAATCCTTTGGAGGAGGAAAACCCATATCTACAATACTCTCTAAATTTAAACCCATGTCTCTAAAAAGATTAAGCATGCGAATTTTCCAAACATCATAATTTGTGCCATCGAATCTATAAGTGGGATTGTGCACTAGATCTCTAAACGACATCTTTATCTCTAGGCGGTTAGTCCTAACAATGAGATAACCTGGCTCTAATACCAATTGAACAGATAGACGTCGCCAAGAGGAGGGGTGAATAGGCGATTTAAAACTTTTTCCGAGGAGCCGGAATATCCGGTCCAAGAATGACCCGGAAATTCCGGTATGCTTGATAAAGGCGCAATAAAACTAGAGGTTTACTTTAACAAGCATACAACCTAGATAAATATACTAGGCTCACCTATGTGCACCAATAACTTATGCTAAGCAATACAAGAAATAAGGTTATAGCTAGCAAGATAGATAACTTTGAGCACGAAGGCTATCACAAAGTAAAGTGCATAAGTAAAGAGCTCGGGTATAGAAATAACCGAGGCACGTGGAGACGAGGATGTATCCCGAGTTCCACCCAAGGGTGTACGTCTCGTTTGGAGAGGTGTGCGCAACCACAATAGGTTAGCCGCAACGCCACAAAGGCTCACCTTCTTCTCCTGATGAACTCAACCACAAAAGGTTGCGAGTTCACCTTCCACTATTGATCTCCTTTGGGGCGGAGATCAAATCCCGTACAACTCTTGAGGCACACACCCACAACTTAATTGGGGGCTCCCAAGTCTTGAGGCGAACACCCACAACTTAATTGGAGGCTCTCAAGTGACCACAAAAGGTCTTGACCACAATAGGCCGGCCACAAAAGGCGTCTAGGGTCCAATGACCCAAGAGTAACAAGCTCACAAGTATCACCACCACGAATCCTCGTGGAGGGCTCAAACCGATGCAAATACAATGGCAAGAGCACACGAAGTGCTCAAGTCCTTCACTCTCAAATTCCAACAAAACAACAAATTTTATGGGGAATAAGAGAGAAAGAACAAAGGAAACCACAATGGAGTCAAATCTTTTACTCCCAAATCCCACCAAAAGCAACTAATGCTTATGGGGGAGAAGAGAGGAAGAACAAAGAAGAAGAACCACAAAGGAACTCCAAGATCTAGATCCACTAAGTTCCCCTCACTTAGAGGAGAGATGGATTGGTAGGATTGTAGATCTAGATCTCCTCTCAACTTTCCCTAAAGAATATACAAGAATCTATGGAGGGATTGAGAGGGAAGTGAGCTTTCCAAGGTCAACAATGGAGTAAGAGAGAGGGGAAAGTCGTGCTGCCTTGGATTGGCTGAGGAAGAAGAAGGGGAGGGGTATTTATACCTCTCCAGGAAATATAGCCGTTCACTACAACAAATGTGATAATTTATGACGCTCATTCTATGACGTTTCATTGAAAAAACGTCACAGTTTATGAAATTTTCATGATTCTCTGACGTTTTTTGACTCTATCGTCACAGAATTAGCGTCATAGAATATCAAATCTCTTGTAGTGGTTGGCTGTTTCGACACTCGGAAATTCCGGTATAAGTGACACTCGGAAATTCCGCTCAACCGGAAATTCCGAATCCATGAAATTTCCGAACTGAAATTCCGGCTGGAGTCAGAACCTGTGACGCCCTAAAATCGGTACTATGTAGATTTAAGCGTTCCCGCCGAAATCCGCATAATAACGATTTTAGGTCGCCCACCAGACATAATGTGCACGCCGAAACATGCGCATTATGTGGGTGGAATTGTGATAACATTACAACAGTTCCGATACATCCACAAATACAACAGAAGATAAAATACAACAACGACTCGAACGAGTCAAGATACAAAAGATACAATATAAAGATACAAATGACAACGGAAGCAAAAAAGTATCCGACTACGGATAAGAGGCAAATTGGACTAAGAGTCCTGAAGATAAGCGATGGAGCCATATCCCTGCCCAGCCAAGCCGGAGGGATTCCCAAGCTAACGTCGTCTGACTTTAAACCTGTTGACTGCACATAAAGCACATCCCAAAAGAGGGACAGGGCACTCCCTGGCAAGCAAAACCGACTTGCCTACTTTCTACACCATCTCCCAAAATATAGGGGAGGTGGACTTAGCGGCAGCAGCACTAGCAACCTAGAGAGACACGCTACAACTTCCGTCTAATCAAAGAGGGATAAGAGAGCGCATAAGTAAACAACTACAACTAACACCAGACATAACCCATTCTCGAATTAACCCCCTCAACCAAATATGAGGAAGCAATTCGGGAAACTCACACGTTAAACAGTTTTAATTATAATTTATTGTGAAAGTAATTCTATATTACTAGTCAAATTAATTAACTTTAATTAGGTGCAAGTTGTCTAGATCTTGTTAGCCAGCATCATCACCAAAGTCGTCCATAACCGTGGACACGGCTCATCGATAAGATTATACCCTGCAGGGGTGCACTACTGTACCCATACTCGCATGATCAACCCAAGCAAGCATCAGGGCTTCTCAACACGACTTATTCCTTCACTACAGCAAGTCCAAGTGCCACCCATATGAGTTGTTACCCGCGTCAGGAGTCCGGCCGAATCTCAATTGCGGACTCATTAGTTTGCGACTACGCCACCATGCGGCTCAAACCACAGTAGGAACTGTCCGCTTCGTGTCCTACCGCACCTATATGACCCCCCGTATCACATACCCTCTCATCATCATCATCATCATCATCAACATCATGCACATGCATATGAGCAAATGGAAAACCCGAACTACTTGCGGCACATGGACAAGCTGTAGATCCGTTCAAAGTCGAGGGGGGCTCCATAGGGCCTCCCACAAGTGGTTAGTGCGCTCAAAATTGGATCCGAGGACAAAATCTCAGTTCCTAGGTCGACACTGAGCAGAACAAAGCACCTCGCAAGGCCTTCCGCCTGGTGCCTTATCTTTTAATTATAATACCCCAATATAATAGAACATTTTATTAAGGTAGAATAATATATCATACTAAGCAGATGAAACATAAGACCAACAGACGACTCGCACAAACAACTCTAAGCATGCGCTACGACTCGCAAGGCCAACAGATAAACATGCAAAGGGTATTAGGTTGTGGGGATAAAGCTGTATGGGCTGCAGGATAAACATGTGATGGGATCGCAGTTAAAGAATCGATAACTAGGGTAGCAGAGATCAACGGCAGGAATGAAAGATAATGTATAGGTAAACAAGCAAACTTTGCTTGCCTGGAATCCCGCATGGAAGCAGATCTTGTCGTGGCTCACACATCTCAACGTCCTATCCGCGAAGAAGCAACAAACACTGGAAAAGCGTAAAAGATGCATTTTACAACTACGGCAAAAGATCCAGCACATGGAAGAATGATGCATGACATGGCAAGATGCATTGTGAGATGCATTTTATCCAAAATAAGCGGAAACGGGATTCCGACAATTAATATTAATGTTAAAGTTATTTATCTGCCCAACAAATTAAATGTTCATTAACATGGCAAGACATGGCAAAGGTGTTCTAGTAAAATTAAATGGAATTGGGCAATACATATATTGATTTTCCCCACACATTCCATATTTATTAATTAGGTGATTTACTACACCCGCAAACCCAAGAAATGCAGCACATGTAATTATGATGCGCAAAGCACAAGATAGATGATATTTTACAAAAATAGGTATAGGGTTAGGGTTTGGGTTCGCACGTTGGACCGGGAGAGATAGGGTTCGAAACCGAAGTCTTCGGTCCGTAGAGGAAGTAGTCAACGTCGGGGAAGTAGGCGTCGCAGAACCGGGGCATCGTCGTTTGTCGGTGTCGTGGAAGTGGCCGGGAAAGTAGTCGTACTCGGTCCTTCTCGTTGGCGGGCGCGGGCACGTAGGAGCAAGGCAAATGGACACCGGAAGGAGGCGCACACGGGGCGTGCACCGCAACACGGACACGGGGTCACGGAAACGTGGCACCGGAAGAGCACGCGCACGCGCATGTAGCAACACCACGAAGGGTGGACAACTCGGACAAAAGTGGCGACGAAGTTCTTGCGGACATTTTGTCGAACACCTGGCGGGCGGCGGCGTGCACGCGACCGGAAATAGAAGAACGCACGGCGGCGTGGAGCGGCACGGGCGGAGGCGCGCGACACGGTGGCGTGGGACGCGGCGCGGAGGCGCGCGCGGCAGCCGGGGAGCACGGGACGGAGGCACGCGGTGGCTCGTGCGTGCGGTAGGCGGCGCACGGCGTCGGGGCGCACGGGCACGGGCGGAAAGGCGTCGACGGAGCTGCCGCGCGCGGGGTCTCGGGAGGAGCTCGGGGCACGGCCAGCGGCGGCGAGGCGCAGCGCAGGCGCATGAGACGTGCGGCGGCTGGGGCGGCGTAGGCAGCGGTGGCCGGAGGAGGGGCTCTCGGGAGCGGGGACAGGAGGAGGCCGGGGCGCGCGGGGAAGGAGGCGCGGGGAGAGGCGGCGCGACGAGCTGGCGGCGGGGCGCAGGGGCGGTGCGGCGGCGCTCGACCGGAGGCGTGGGCCGCCGGAGCAGGGAGCGCGGGGCGCGGCCGGAGGCGGAGCGAACGGGAGAGGAGGCGGCGCAGCGCGGCAGCGCGGCCGGGGCGAGAGGCGGCCGGCCCGGTGT
The DNA here is from genome assembly GCA_026929855.1 of Poa annua. Taxonomy (NCBI): domain Eukaryota; kingdom Viridiplantae; phylum Streptophyta; class Magnoliopsida; order Poales; family Poaceae; genus Poa; species Poa annua. The sequence goes on from CM049426.1 coordinate 109,563,660, forward strand.
GGCGGCGCGGGAGGAAAGAAGAGAAAGGAAAGAGAAGAAAGGAAGGAAAAGAAGAAAAAGAAAAGAAAAAGGGAAAAGAAAAGAAAAAGAAAGGAGGGGGGAAAGAGAAAAAGAGAGGGTGGGAGGACTTTTGTAAAAATCCAGAAAAAAGGAGGTGGGTGGCTGCAAATTTCCAGGGGGTGGGAAAAGTTTTCAGGGGACAAAACCTAGGGTTTGGGGTTAGATGGGCTTGGGCTTTTATTTCTCACCGTTTAAAATATTTCTGATTTATATTTTTAAAACAAAAACGAAAAGGAATTTGAATACGAAACCTTTACAAAATATTTTTAGTTTTGAATAGACAATTTAATAAACTAGTTTTTAACATTTTTAAAAGATTTGAAAATAACACATTTTTAATTAATTTGAAATGCATTTGAATTTAATTATGGAAATTTAATTTAAATGCAACAAATTAAATTAATACGATGCGATGCCATGTCGATGCAAAAAGAAAACTCACAAAAACAAAAAAGGGATAAATCCCGGGGCATTACAATCGACACCACAAACTTTGAAAGTTGGATAAGAGAAGAGACTCAAAACAAGTAAGGTAAGAGGAGAAATAGAACTGAGGTAAGGAGTAAATAGAAACCTATTGAGATCATTTCAAAAATAATTTTAGTCAAATAGTTTCGACACTCTAGAAACAACGACCGTTAGCGAGGTTATCCTACAGGCTTTTGCGGACCCGCTGCTTCGATAACCATTCGTATCGAAACAACAAGGAGATCGAAACCCTGGCTCTGATACCACTTTGTGACGCCCTAAAATCGGTACTATGTAGATTTAAGCGTTCCCGCCAAAATCCGCATAATAACGATTTTAGGTCGCCCACCAGACATAATGTGCACGCCGAAACATGCGCATTATGTGGGTGGAATTGTGATAACATTGCAACAGTTCCGATACATCCACAAATACAACAGAAGATAAAATACAACAACGACTCGAACGAGTCAAGATACAAAAGATACAATATAAAGATACAAATGACAACGGAAGCAAAAAAGTATCCGACTACGGATAAGAGGCAAATTGGACTAAGAGTCCTGAAAATAAGCGATGGCGCCATATCCCTGCCCAGCCAAGCCGGAGGGATTCCCAAGCTAACGTCGTCTGACTTTAAACCTGTTGACTGCACATAAAGCACATCCCAAAAGAGGGTCAGGGCACTCCCTGGCAAGCAAAACCGACTTGCCTACTTTCTACACCATCTCCCAAAATATAGGGGAGGTGGACTTAGCGGCAGCAGCACTAGCAACCTAGAGAGACACGCTACAACTTCCGTCTAATCAGAGAGGGATAAGAGAGCGCATAAGTAAACAACTACAACTAACACCAGACATAACCCATTCTCGAATTAACCCCCTCAACCAAATATGAGGAAGCAATTCGGGAAACTCACACGTTAAACAGTTTTAATTATAATTTATTGTGAAAGTAATTCTATATTACTAGTCAAATTAATTAACTTTAATTAGATGCAAGTTGTCTAGATCTTGTTAGCCAGCATCATCACCAAAGTCGTCCATAACCGTGGACACGGCTCATCGATAAGATTATACCCTGCAGGGGTGCACTACTGTACCCATACTCGCATGATCAACCCAAGCAAGCATCAGGGCTTCTCAACACGACTTATTCCTTCACTACAGCAAGTCCAAGTGCCACCCATATGAGTTGTTACCCGCGTCAAGAGTCCGGCCGAATCTCAATTGCGGACTCATTAGTTTGCGACTACGCCACCATGCGGCTCAAACCACAGTAGGAACTGTCCGCTTCGTGTCGTACCGCACCTATATGACCCCCCGTATCACATACCCTCTCATCATCTTCATCATCATCATCATCAACATCATGCACATGCATATGAGCAAATGGAAAACCTGAACTACTTGCGGCACATGGACAAGCTGTAGATCCGTTCAAAGTCGAGGGGGGCTCCATAGGGCCTCCCACAAGTGGTTAGCGCGCTCAAAATTGGATCCGAGGACAAAATCTCAGTTCCTAGGTCGACACTGAGCAGAACAAAGCACCTCGCAAGGCCTTCCGCCTGGTGCCTTATCTTTTAATTATAATACCCCAATATAATACAGCATTTTATTAAGGTAGAATAATATATCATACTAAGCAGATGAAACATAAGACCAACAGACGACTCGCACAAACAACTCTAAGCATGCGCTACGACTCGCAAGGCCAACAGATAAACATGCAACGGGTATTAGGTTGTGGGGATAAAGCTGTATGGGCTGCAGGATAAACATGTGATGGGATCGCACTTAAAGAATCGATAACTAGGGTAGCAGAGATCAACGGCAGGAATGAAAGATAATGTATAGGTAAACAAGCAAACTTTGGTTGCCTGGAATCCCGCATGGAAGCAGATCTTGTCGTGGCTCACACATCTCAACGTCGTATCTGCGAAGAAGCAACAAACACTGGAAAAGCGTAAAAGATGCATTTTACAACTACGGCAAAAGATCCAGCATGATCATGAAAGAATGATGCATGACATGGCAAGATGCATTGTGAGATGCATTTAATCCAAAATAAGCGGAAATGGGATTCCGACAATTAATATTAATGTAAAGTTATTTATCTGCCCAACAAATTAAATGTTCATTAACATGGCAAGACATGGCAAAGGTGTTCTAGTCAAATTAAATGGAATTGGGCAATACATATATTGATTTTCCCCACACATTCCATATTTATTAATTAGGTGATTTACTACACCCGCAAACCCAAGAAATGCAGCACATGTAATTATGATGCGAAAAGCACAAGATAGATGATATTTTATAAAAATAGGTATAGGGTTAGGGTTTGGGTTCGCACGTTGGACCGGGAGAGATAGGGTTCGAAACCGAAGTCTTCGGTCCGTAGAGGAAGTAGTCGACGTCGGGGAAGTAGGCGTCGCAGAACCGGGGCATCGTCGTTTGTCGGTGTCGTGGAAGTGGCCGGGAAAGTAGTCGTACTCGGTCCTTCTCGTTGACGGGCGCGGGCACGTAGGAGCAAGGCAAATGGACACCGGAAGGAGGCGCACACGGGGCGTGCACCGCAACACGGACACGGGGTCACGGAAACGTGGCACCGGAAGAGCACGCGCACGCGCATGTAGCAACACCACGAAGGGTGGACAACTCGGACAAAAGTGGCGACGAAGTTCTTGCGGACATTTTGTCAAACACCTGGCGGGCGGCGGCGTGCACGCGACCGGAAATAGAAGAACGCACGGCGGCGTGGAGCGGCACGGGCGGAGGCGCGCGACACGGTGGCGTGGGACGCGGCGCGGAGGCGCGCGCGGCATCCGGGGAGCACGGGACGGAGGCACGCGGTGGCTCGTGCGTGCGGTAGGCGGCGCACGGCGTCGGGGCGCACGGGCACGGGCGGAAAGGCGTCGACGGAGCTGCGGCGCGCGGGGTCTCGGGAGGCGCTCGGGGTCTCGGGAGGCGCTCGGGGCACGGCCGGCGGCGGCGAGGCACGGCGCAGGCGCAGGAGACGTGCGGCGGCTGGGGCGGCGTAGGCAGCGGTGGCCGGAGGAGGGGCTCTCGGGAGCGAGGACAGGAGGAGGCCGGGGCGCGCGGGGAAGGAGGCGCGGGGAGAGGCGGCGCGACGAGCTGGCGGCGGGGCGCAGGGGCGGTGCGGCGGCGCTCGACCGGAGGCGTGGGCCGCCGGAGCAGGGAGCGCGGGGCGCGGCCGGAGGCGGAGCGAACGGGAGAGGAGGCGGCGCAGCGCGGCAGCGCGGCCGGGGCGAGAGGCGGCCGGCCCGGTGTGGCGGCGCGGGAGGAAAGAAGAGAAAGGAAAGAGAAGAAAGGAAGGAAAAGAAGAAAAAGAAAAGAAAAAGGGAAAAGAAAAAGAAAAAGAAAGGAGGGGGGAAAGAGAAAAAGAGAGGGTGGGAGGACTTTTGTAAAAATCCAGAAAAAAGGAGGTGGGTGGCTGCAAATTTCCAGGGGGTGGGAAAAGTTTTCAGGGGACAAAACCTAGGGTTTGGGGTTAGATGGGCTTGGGCTTTTATTTCTCACCGTTTAAAATATTTCTGATTTATATTTTTAAAACAAAAACGAAAAGGAATTTGAATACGAAACCTTTACAAAATATTTTTAGTTTTGAATAGACAATTTAATAAACTAGTTTTTAACATTTTTAAAAGATTTGAAAATAACACATTTTTAATTAATTTGAAATGCATTTGAATTTAATTATGGAAATTTAATTTAAATGCAACAAATTAAATTAATACGATGCGATGCCATGTCGATGCAAAAAGAAAACTCACAAAAACAAAAAAGGGATAAATCCCGGGGCGTTACAATCGACACCACTAACAAGGGATCGCGTCCCGCGATCCACGCCGAGATCACAAGAAGAGAGGGGTAACTATCGAGTCTTCACGCTCCGGGATGAACTTCTCGATACCACTAACACGGGATTGTTGCTCCACCTTGAAATTCTTGACACCACTAACAAGGGATTGTTGCTCACGGCGAAGATGACTCCGAAAGATCGAACCTAACAGGATAAAAGGCAAGAAATCGTCCACCCACACGTAGGATCCTAAAACTTTGAAAGTTGGATAAGAGAAGAGACTCAAAACAAGTAAGGTAAGAGGAGAAATAGAACTGAGGTAAGGAGTAAATAGAAACCTATTGAGATCATTTCAAAAATAATTTTAGTCAAATAGTTTCGACACTCTAGAAACAACGACCGTTAGCGAGGTTATCCTACAGGCTTTTGCGGACCCGCTGCTTCGATAACCATTCGTATCGAAACAACAAGGAGATCGAAACCCTGGCTCTGATACCACTTTGTGACGCCCTAAAATCGGTACTATGTAGATTTAAGCGTTCCCGCCAAAATCCGCATAATAACGATTTTAGGTCGCCCACCAGACATAATGTGCATGCCGAAACATGCGCATTATGTGGGTGGAATTGTGATAACATTACAACAGTTCCGATACATCCACAAATACAACAGAAGATAAAATACAACAACGACTCGAACGAGTCAAGATACAAAAGATACAATATAAAGATACAAATGACAACGGAAGCAAAAAAGTATCCGACTACGGATAAGAGGCAAATTGGACTAAGAGTCCTGAAAATAAGCGATGGCGCCATATCCCTGCCCAGCCAAGCCGGAGGGATTCCCAAGCTAACGTCGTCTGACTTTAAACCTGTTGACTGCACATAAAGCACATCCCAAAAGAGGGTCAGGGCACTCCCTGGCAAGCAAAACCGACTTGCCTACTTTCTACACCATCTCCCAAAATATAGGGGAGGTGGACTTAGCGGCAGCAGCACTAGCAACCTAGAGAGACACGCTACAACTTCCGTCTAATCAGAGAGGGATAAGAGAGCGCATAAGTAAACAACTACAACTAACACCAGACATAACCCATTCTCGAATTAACCCCCTCAACCAAATATGAGGAAGCAATTCGGGAAACTCACACGTTAAACAGTTTTAATTATAATTTATTGTGAAAGTAATTCTATATTACTAGTCAAATTAATTAACTTTAATTAGGTGCAAGTTGTCTAGATCTTGTTAGCCAGCATCATCACCAAAGTCGTCCATAACCGTGGACACGGCTCATCGATAAGATTATACCCTGCAGGGGTGCACTACTGTACCCATACTCGCATGATCAACCCAAGCAGGCATCAGGGCTTCTCAACATGACTTATTCCTTCACTACAGCAAGTCCAAGTGCCACCCATATGAGTTGTTACCCGCGTCAGGAGTCCGGCCGAATCTCAATTGCGGACTCATTAGTTTGCGACTACGCCACCATGCGGCTCAAACCACAGTAGGAACTGTCCGCTTCGTGTCGTACCGCACCTATATGACCCCCCGTATCACATACCCTCTCATCATCTTCATCATCATCATCATCAACATCATGCACATGCATATGAGCAAGTGGAAAACCTGAACTACTTGCGGCACATGGACAAGCTGTAGATCCGTTCAAAGTCGAGGGGGGCTCCATAGGGCCTCCCACAAGTGGTTAGCGAGCTCAAAATTGGATCCGAGGACAAAATCTCAGTTCCTAGGTCGACACTGAGCAGAACAAGGCACCTCGCAAGGCCTTCCGCCTGGTGCCTTATCTTTTAATTATAATACCCCAATATAATACAACATTTTATTAAGGTAGAATAATATATCATACTAAGCAGATGAAACATAAGACCAACAGACGACTCGCACAAACAACTCTAAGCATGCGCTACGACTCGCAAGGCCAACAGATAAACATGCAACGGGTATTAGGTTGTGGGGATAAAGCTGTATGGGCTGCAGGATAAACATGTGATGGGATCGCACTTAAAGAATCGATAACTAGGGTAGCAGAGATCAACGGCAGGAATGAAAGATAATGTATAGGTAAACAAGCAAACTTTGGTTGCCTGGAATCCCGCATGGAAGCAGATCTTGTCGTGGCTCACACATCTCAACGTCGTATCTGCGAAGAAGCAACAAACACTGGAAAAGCGTAAAAGATGCATTTTACAACTACGGCAAAAGATCCAGCATGATCATGAAAGAATGATGCATGACATGGCAAGATGCATTGTGAGATGCATTTAATCCAAAATAAGCGGAAACGGGATTCCGACAATTAATATTAATGTTAAAGTTATTTATCTGCCCAACAAATTAAATGTTCATTAACATGGCAAGACATGGCAAAGGTGTTCTAGTCAAATTAAATGGAATTGGGCAATACATATATTGATTTTCCCCACACATTCCATATTTATTAATTAGGTGATTTACTACACCCGCAAACCCAAGAAATGCAGCACATGTAATTATGATGCGAAAAGCACAAGATAGATGATATTTTATAAAAATAGGTATAGGGTTAGGGTTTGGGTTCGCACGTTGGACCGGGAGAGATAGGGTTCGAAACCGAAGTCTTCGGTCCGTAGAGGAAGTAGTCGACGTCGGGGAAGTAGGCGTCGCAGAACCGGGGCATCGTCGTTTGTCGGTGTCGTGGAAGTGGCCGGGAAAGTAGTCGTACTCGGTCCTTCTCGTTGACGGGCGCGGGCACGTAGGAGCAAGGCAAATGGACACCGGAAGGAGGCGCACACGGGGCGTGCACCGCAACACGGACACGGGGTCACGGAAACGTGGCACCGGAAGAGCACGCGCACGCGCATGTAGCAACACCACGAAGGGTGGACAACTCGGACAAAAGTGGCGACGAAGTTCTTGCGGACATTTTGTCAAACACCTGGCGGGCGGCGGCGTGCACGCGACCGGAAATAGAAGAACGCACGGCGGCGTGGAGCGGCACGGGTGGAGGCGCGCGACACGGTGGCGTGGGACGCGGCGCGGAGGCGCGCGCGGCATCCGGGGAGCACGGGACGGAGGCACGCGGTGGCTCGTGCGTGCGGTAGGCGGCGCACGGCGTCGGGGCGCACGGGCACGGGCGGAAAGGCGTCGACGGAGCTGCGGCGCGCGGGGTCTCGGGAGGCGCTCGGGGTCTCGGGAGGCGCTCGGGGCACGGCCGGCGGCGGCGAGGCACGGCGCAGGCGCAGGAGACGTGCGGCGGCTGGGGCGGCGTAGGCAGCGGTGGCCGGAGGAGGGGCTCTCGGGAGCGAGGACAGGAGGAGGCCGGGGCGCGCGGGGAAGGAGGCGCGGGGAGAGGCGGCGCGACGAGCTGGCGGCGGGGCGCAGGGGCGGTGCGGCGGCGCTCGACCGGAGGCGTGGGCCGCCGGAGCAGGGAGCGCGGGGCGCGGCCGGAGGCGGAGCGAACGGGAGAGGAGGCGGCGCAGCGCGGCAGCGCGGCCGGGGCGAGAGGCGGCCGGCCCGGTGTGGCGGCGCGGGAGGAAAGAAGAGAAAGGAAAGAGAAGAAAGGAAGGAAAAGAAGAAAAAGAAAAGAAAAAGGGAAAAGAAAAAGAAAAAGAAAGGAGGGGGGAAAGAGAAAAAGAGAGGGTGGGAGGACTTTTGTAAAAATCCAGAAAAAAGGAGGTGGGTGGCTGCAAATTTCCAGGGGGTGGGAAAAGTTTTCAGGGGACAAAACCTAGGGTTTGGGGTTAGATGGGCTTGGGCTTTTATTTCTCACCGTTTAAAATATTTCTGATTTATATTTTTAAAACAAAAACGAAAAGGAATTTGAATACGAAACCTTTACAAAATATTTTTAGTTTTGAATAGACAATTTAATAAACTAGTTTTTAACATTTTTAAAAGATTTGAAAATAACACATTTTTAATTAATTTGAAATGCATTTGAATTTAATTATGGAAATTTAATTTAAATGCAACAAATTAAATTAATACGATGCGATGCCATGTCGATGCAAAAAGAAAACTCACAAAAACAAAAAAGGGATAAATCCCGGGGCGTTACAATCGACACCACTAACAAGGGATCGCGTCCCGCGATCCACGCCGAGATCACAAGAAGAGAGGGGTAAATATCGAGTCTTCACGCTCCGGGATGAACTTCTCGACACCACTAACACGGGATTGGTTCTCCACCTTGAAATTCTCGACACCACTAACAAGGGATTGTTGCTCACGGCGAAGATGACTCCGAAAGATCGAACCTAACAGGATAAAAGGCAAGAAATCGTCCACCCACACGTAGGATCCTAAAACTTTGAAAGTTGGATAAGAGAAGAGACTCAAAACAAGTAAGGTAAGAGGAGAAATAGAACTGAGGTAAGGAGTAAATAGAAACCTATTGAGATCATTTCAAAAATAATTTTAGTCAAATAGTTTCGACACTCTAGAAACAACGACCGTTAGCGAGGTTATCCTACAGGCTTTTGCGGACCCGCTGCTTCGATAACCATTCGTATCGAAACAACAAGGAGATCGAAACCCTGGCTCTGATACCACTTTGTGACGCCCTAAAATCGGTACTATGTAGATTTAAGCGTTCCCACCGAAATCCGCATAATAACGATTTTAGGTCGCCCACCAGACATAATGTGCACGCCGAAACATGCGCATTATGTGGGTGGAATTGTGATAACATTACAACAGTTCCGATACATCCACAAATACAACAGAAGATAAAATACAACAACGACTCGAACGAGTCAAGATACAAAAGATACAATATAAAGATACAAATGACAACGGAAGCAAAAAAGTATCCGACTACGGATAAGAGGCAAATTGGACTAAGAGTCCTGAAAATAAGCGATGGCGCCATATCCCTGCCCAGCCAAGCCGGAGGGATTCCCAAGCTAACGTCGTCTGACTTTAAACCTGTTGACTGCACATAAAGCACATCCCAAAAGAGGGTCAGTGCACTCCCTGGCAAGCAAAACCGACTTGCCTACTTTCTACACCATCTCCCAAAATATAGGGGAGGTAGACTTAGTGGCAGCAGCACTAGCAACCTAGAGAGACACACTACAACTTCCGTCTAATCAGAGAGGGATAAGAGAGCGCATAAGTAAACAACTACAACTAACACCAGACATAACCCATTCTCGAATTAACCCCCTCAACCAAATATGAGGAAGCAATTCGGGAAACTCACACGTTAAACAGTTTTAATTATAATTTATTGTGAAAGTAATTCTATATTACTAGTCAAATTAATTAACTTTAATTAGGTGCAAGTTGTCTAGATCTTGTTAGCCAACATCATCACCAAAGTCGTCCATAACCGTGGACACGGCTCATCGATAAGATTATACCCTGCAGGGGTGCACTACTGTACCCATACTCGCATGATCAACCCAAGCAAGCATCAGGGCTTCTCAACACGACTTATTCCTTCACTACAGCAAGTCCAAGTGCCACCCATATGAGTTGTTACCCGCGTCAGGAGTCCGGCCGAATCTCAATTGCGGACTCATTAGTTTGCGACTACGCCACCATGCGGCTCAAACCACAGTAGGAACTGTCCCCGCTTCGTGTCGTACCGCACCTATATGACCCCCCGTATCACATACCCTCTCATCATCATCATCATCATCATCATCATCATCATCATCATCAACATCATGCACATGCATATGAGCAAATGGAAAACCTGAACTACTTGCGGCACATGGACAAGCTGTAGATCCGTTCAAAGTCGAGGGGGGCTCCATAGGGCCTCCCACAAGTGGTTAGTGCGCTCAAAATTGGATCCGAGGACAAAATCTCAGTTCCTAGGTCGACACTGAGCAGAACAAAGCACCTCGCAAGGCCTTCCGCCTGGTGCCTTATCTTTTAATTATAATACCCCAATATAATACAACATTTTATTAAGGTAGAATAATATATCATACTAAGAAGATGAAACATAAGACCAACAGACGACTCGCACAAACAACTCTAAGCATGCGCTACGACTCGCAAGGCCAACAGATAAACATGCAACGGGTATTAGGTTGTGGGGATAAAGCTGTATGGGTTGCAGGATAAACATGTGATGGGATCGCAGTTCAAGAATCGATAACTAGGGTAGCAGAGATCAACGGCAGGAATGAAAGATAATGTATAGGTAAACAAGCAAACTTTGCTTGCCTGGAATCCCGCATGGAAGCATATCTTGTCGTGGCTCACACATCTCAACGTCGTATCCGCGAAGAAGCAACAAGCACTGGAAAAGCGTAAAAGATGCATTTTACAACTACGGCAAAAGATCCAACATGATCATGGAAGAATGATGCATGACATGGCAAGATGCATTGTGAGATGCATTTAATCCAAAATAAGCGGAAACGGGATTCCGACAATTAATATTAATGTTAAAGTTATTTATATGCCCAACAAATTAAATGTTCATTAACATGGCAAGACATGGCAAAGGTGTTCTAGTCAAATTAAATGGAATTGGGCCATACATATATTGATTTGCCCCACACATTCTATATTTATTAATTAGGTGATTTACTACACCCGCAAACCCAAGAAATGCAGCACATGTAATTATGATGCGAAAAGCACAAGATAGATGATATTTTATAAAAATAGGTATAGGGTTAGGGTTTGGGTTCGCACGTTGGACCGGGAGAGATAGGGTTCGAAACCGAAGTCTTCGGTCCGTAGAGGAAGTAGTCGACGTCGGGGAAGTAGGCGTCGCAGAACCGGGGCATCGTCGTTTGTCGGTGTCGTGGAAGTGGCCGGGAAAGTAGTCGTACTCGGTCCTTCTCGTTGACGGGCGCGGGCACGTAGGAGCAAGGCAAATGGACACTGGAAGGAGGCGCACACGGGGCGTGCACCGCAACACGGACACGGGGTCACGGAAACGCGGCACCGGAAGAGCACGCGCACGCGCATGTAGCAACACCACGAAGGGTGGACAACTCGGACAAAAGTGGCGACGAAGTTCTTGCGGACATTTTGTCGACGCGACCGGAAATAGAAGAACGCACGGCGGCGTGGAGCGGCACAGGCGGAGGCGCGCGACACAGTGGCGTGGGACGCGGCGCGGAGGCGCGCGCGGCAGCCGGGGAGCACGGGACGGAGGCACGCGGTGGCTCGTACGTGCGGTAGGCGGCGCACGGCGTCGGGGCGCACAGGCACGGGAGGAAAGGCGTCGACGGAGCTGCGGCGCGGGGGGTCTCGGGAGGCGCTCGGGGCACGGCCGGCGGCGGCGAGGCGCGGCGCAGGCGCAGGAGACGTGCGGCGGCTGGGGCGGCGTAGGCAGCGGTGGCCGGAGGAGGGGCTCTCGGGAGCGAGGACAGGAGGAGGCCGGGGCGCGCGGGGAAGGAGGCGCGGGGAGAGGCGGCGCGACGAGCTGGCGGCGGGGCGCAGGGGCGGTGCGGCGGCGCTCGACCGGAGGCGTGGGCCGCCGGAGCAGGGAGCGCGGGGCGCGGCCGGAGGCGGAGCGAACGGGAGAGGAGGCGGCGCAGCGCGGCAGCGTGGCCGGGGCGCGAGGCGGCCGGCCCGGTGTGGCGGCGCGGGAGGAAAGAAGAGAAAGGAAAGAGAAGAAAGGAAGGAAAAGAAGAAAAAGAAAAGAAAAAGGGAAAAGAAAAAGAAAGGAGGGGGAAAGAGAAAAAGAGAGGGTGGGAGGACTTTTGTAAAAATCCAGAAAAAAGGAGGTGGGTGGCTGCAAATTTCCAGGGGGTGGGAAAAGTTTTCAGGGGACAAAACCTAGGGTTTGGGGTTAGATGGGCTTGGGCTTTTATTTCTCACCGTTTAAAATATTTCTGATTTATATTTTTAAAACAAAAACGAAAAGCAATTTGAATACGAAACCTTTACAAAATATTTTTAGTTTTGAATAGAAAATTTAATAAACTAGTTTTTAACATTTTTAAAAGATTTGAAAATAACACATTTTTAATTAATTTGAAATGCATTTGAATTTAATTATGGAAATTTAATTTAAATGCAACAAATTAAATTAATACGATGCGATGCCATGTCGATGCAAAAAGAAAACTCACAAAAACAAAAAGGGGATAAATCCCGGGGCGTTACAGAACCAAAACCAAACTTTTCCTTAGCCAATTCTGGAGGGCTTTTCTGGGTGCACTCGGAAATTCCGGTATATGGAAATTTCCGAGCACAATTTCCGGTTGGAGTCAGAACCAAAAGTCCTTCTTTCCTTAGCCAAAACTGGAGCGCTTTTCTGGGTGCACTCAGAAATTCCGGTAGACTGAATTTCCGAGCACAATTTCCGGCTCGCGTCAGAACCCTTTTCCTCCTTTCCTTAGCCGTTTTCTTGGATGAGCTGGGGAACCGGAAATTCCGGTAGGGCGGAATATCCGGCCCCAATAATCCGAATCAGCAAAACACCGAAACAAAAACTGCTATAACTTTTGCAAATGAACTCCAAATGAGGTGAGACCAATTTTGTTGGAAAGATAGTGACGATGAGCACCCAACAAAAATAGAGTAAAATCGCCACACATGGCAAGGTGTGGGACTTTCCTCACAGTATAACCGGCAATATTTCCGCCACCGGTTGTCCAAAGAAAAACCGATTTCGATGACCAAGAGCTTGACATGGAGATGAACCAAGCTCTAACTCCTCACCGCCATAAAAGCCAAATAAGAAACAAGAAATATGATATGCCAAGTATGCAAAGGTTTGAGCTCTCCACAACGATGCGATCAAGTTACTAACTTGAGAGCCCCTCTTGATAGTACGCCTATTTATCTTAGCCCTATCAAGATCATACCTTTGCCTTGAGCATTCCACTTGAGTTGGATGAAAACAATCTTGATCTCTTCAAGTGGTTCATCTTTCTTGATTGTGCGTCCAAGCACATGCTTGATGAAGACTTCTCCAACTACTCCCCCATGATCACAATGAGAGAGTCTCGCTTAGCTCCGTCTTCATGTATCCATAGCAAGCTCACAACATAGGATCTCTTCAAGAAGCTTCTCTTGGTCTTGCATATCTCACCTTGATGACGATCACCACATGACGTCAACCTCCATGAGCTATACGAAATCTTCATTTGATGCAAGCCCATGGGAAGATACCTAACCTCATATAATGATACCACATACACATATATCATGGGTTAGTTCACAAAGCTATGCGTACAAGTGATTACCATCCCAAGAGATACATGATCGCTCTTGGTACTTCTTGTAGCTTTGTGTGTTGATCAACATCTTGATCAACCTTGTATCTTCCAACATTTCTTCACTAATATAATGTCTTGAATCCTTCAAGACATACTTGCAATAAGCTTCACTCAACACAAGAGGTCCACTAATCCCATGGACATGATCTATAATGATATCTCAATGCAAACATTAGTCCATAGAGATTGTCATATAATTACCAAAACCACACATGAGGGAAAATGCTCTTTCAACTGGCCTCGCCACAACAGCAGTTTGGAGGTCATCGCAGCCGCGACATCTACGACGGGCGACTGCGCCTCATCATTCTTCTGCTCTGATGCTTTCGGGGAAGGCGTGTTTTCATGAGGAGGAGTCATGTTTGTAGCAGGTTCTGAGTTCTCAGACTCGTCCTCGCTAGTAGTGCTGCAAGTTTGAGAAGGAGTGTCAGGTTTATGGAGCAGAACTCGAACAACGAGTGAGTTAGTCTAATATACCTCGTTTCCCATGGAAATAGCTCTCGGTGGCTAAGACCTCCTATCGTCAAGGGAGGTAGGCTAGAAATCGGAACGGCCTTCAGGGCCTCCGAGGCAGTTACAGGAGTAGGTGAAGGGACGGCCTCATCTCGGGTGTCAGCAGTCGCAAGACGTTTTGTTCTTTCTTGTGAGTCACCAGAGCTTTCAGCTGGAGACCGAGTTCGCTTGTGAGTTACGCTCTTCTCTGTCCCGTCACCCTCCGAGTGAGCCGTTGCGACTGACGGCTCAGAGGGAGGGTCTCCAGTTGGAGCTACTGGTGTGTCCTCTTCAAGGATAGTTGGCTCGGAGGGTTGGTAGGCAATATCCTGTTAGACAGACAAAAAGTGAAAAATGAGTACTTAGAGAGGTTTGCAGGTGCAGTGGGTACATAAAAGCGAAAGGAAATATAAAAAGAATCAATACCTCAGGTACAGGGTTGGATTTCTTGTATCCGTCAATGGGTGAGATCAGCTCCCCAACTTTAACTTTCAAGCCAGTGAGCATCTTCACCGCTTGAATCAGTTTGTTGGTGGAGAAGTTTTCACTTGAAACTTGGATGGAGTCGTCGTCACCAGCGTACTCGAACATTGGGTGAGCGCGTGCTTGCAGAGGTTGCACGCGTCGCCGCAGGAAGGTGGTAACGAGGTGCGCGCCAGTGAGCACTCTCCCCTTGGTAGTCTGCAGCTCAATGACCTTGGCCAGAAGTTCCTTGGCATCCTTTTGTTCAGTCTGGCTCAGGGCGTTGTTCCAGGAGCGCTTCTTGGTGAGCTCAGCCTCAGGATTGAAGGGTAGCAGTCCAGTTGACTCCCCTGCGACAACTTCATCCTTCACATAGAACCAGCGTTCGCGCCAGTTCTGGACTGACTCGGACATTGGTATCTGAAGTACCCGGACTTGGGTTTGGCCTGAATACCAAGGCCGCCCGGGCCGGTGCCTGACCCCTGGCTCTTGATGCTGAAGCAGAGGCGAAACAGCCCCCAGTGTGGGGCTATCCCGAGGAAGCACTCGCAGAGCATGATGAAGCAGGCGATGTGGAGAACAATTTTTGGTGGCAAATCATGGATTTGCGCACCGTACACACAGAGCAAGCCGTGAAGGAAGGGATGAATGGGGAAGGAGAGTCCTCGGTTCATGTGGTCGAAGAAACATACCCGTTCATTGGCTGCAGGAGTAGGTTGGTTTTCCTCGCCGGCCAACCGAGCAAAGTCCGGCGATGCGGGGAGGACGTCCCTCAGGGACTCGAGGTGCCTTGCTCACAGCGAGGAGCGGCGCTCCACCTCTCTCCTGGGTTTCCGTGGCGGTGGTTTCTTTGCCTTTGGCAGTGGCGGACTTCCCCATCGTACGGCAGAGGGATGAGCTGGGAGAGAGACGGCGAGGTGCTGCAATGGGTTCGAGCTCGGTGCGCAGGAGGAAGAAGAGCAGAGGGCGGCGGCGCAAATGAGAAAGTTAGGATAAAAATTTACATCGCGGTAAGAACTTATGTGAAACGGCAGTAGCGAGACAGCCGTTGGATTGCTGAGCGTGTACGCGTGTCATACATCGAGCGGAAGGCATTGAAACCGAAGCGGCGCCGCAGTAACCCATGATGCGCGAAAAACGAGGAGGCCATCATCGTGATGGTGTGGCTTGCATGGCGTTCGGTCAAATCAATATGACTAGTCAGAACAGTCCATGACAAAGTGGGCCCATCAGGGGTCGTGTCTCTTTAGAGGTGGGGTGGAATTTTTTAATCTTGCGGCAACAGTTGCGTCAGAGTAAATGGTCAGTCAGTGGAATATCGACATACTGGTAAGGCAGTCAGGAGGTGACAGTCGCCATTCAATACAGTTTGGGGACACAAAAAAAATAAAAAATATACAAGCAGTTTCAGTCTACATATAATTTAAGGTCGGCACTCAGACAGTCGCTAAGTGCACTCCCATCGGGAGTGTGATTCTTGCATTTAATAGTTTTTCGGGTTGTTTTTTTTCAGATTAAGCACAATTTTAGGCAATTGCACTCAACCTCGGGGGCTACTCCCATCGGGAGCGCTGCGCGCACCCGATGCATGTTTGTCAGTCGGTATTACCGTCAGTCGAAGGATGAAATTCACTCGACGATAAGCTTTAGTCGAAGGATGAAATTCACTTGACGATCAGCGTCAGCCGGTGGATGAAGTTGAGTCGGTGGCAAACGCTAGAGCAAAGAGGTTTTCATTCACAGGCATTGGGTGATGTCAAGCGAATATATACACAAAATATAAAGCAATTCCGGGATGTTCTAGCCTAGTCTAGTCCCCGATGTTGCATCAAACTATGCAATGGTAAGACCTGAATAAGGCCGGGTAACCCGTACAATCTACATGGGCTCGTTGAAATTCCGTGTCAGCAGGCATGAAGCAAAATCCCGTCGGACGCGCTAAGGGTACCTTATATTCGACCGGGTTCAAACCAGTAAGTCCCGACAGGCTTGGTTTGGATTTGAACAGTTTGCCAGTTTCGAGTCAAGGGACTTGAGACTGAGTAGGTTAGTAAGGTATTTGGCCCGAGTCGCGAATTAACTTGACCCCGATCCGTCGGCTGAATCAGGCCTACTATGACAATCATCCCTTAAAGAGGCGAATTGAGCATTTATGTGATCTTGCGATTAACAGTCGCTCTGATTTGTAATAATGCACCTTCAAATACAGGTTGTGAACAACAAAGGAGGATAGCCAGGTGATATATAAAGTGGGGGAATCCCTACCCGATCCTTTGGATTCAAATAGGCATTTGGGGGCTACTGATGTGGTTATACCCGATAGGTATACCCAGCGGGCTATATTAAAGGGTGGTATCCTACAAGGCCCAGTCGTTGGCCCATATAAAGATGAAGACGAAGGGCTTTTTTAATAGCTGGAGTATGGAATAAGTTAGGCGGCTTCGTGCCGACTTAGGTATCTAATAGATGTAACTCTAGTTGGACTCGAACTTCTGAGACCTGGATCGCTATATATATGGGTCAGGAGGGAGGCGAAAGGCTACGTGCAATCTGAGATAGCCAAACCCTAGCGAAGCATTGACTCGCCAGGATATCCTTGTAATCACATTGAGAGGTTGATAATATAGATCTGACGAGCAATCTTTTGCTTGTCAGCCATCCGAGTTCCCCAACACCCATAGATTCTTCCTATCGATACAACCCTAGGTACTTCACCATGGGACTTGTCGAGTTAATCCCTCATCAGCAGTCGAAGAACGCATCTCGCATATGGTCAACATGAGCAGGGAACCGACCTCCACAAAACCGACCTCGTTAAACAAACACCAAACAAAACGCTAACACAAAACCGGACGGCCGGGCCAGAGCGAACATGTCGCGAAGACATACCGGAAACACGCCCAACGCCACTGATATGCGGGACCATCACACGATCAACCAGAACGCTTCGTTTACGGTATCGTCTACTTTCCCCCCTACGGTATCGTATAGGTTTAGGAAAGATTCTATCTATTCGAAAGGACGGACCTGGTTGGAGAACAACCGGTTTAGACTAGTCATAGTGGGGAGTATCATAGAGTGGTATCATGCATATGATACTAGTATATGTTACTATCTCAATAGTGAGTGGTATCATATAAGTAATATCATATAATTAGCCTATATACTCATCTTGTTTCGAAATCCGTTATGTTACGGTATCTACCTATATACCGTTATCACCTATCTCTTGATTAAATATTTGCCACATCACCATTTTTAACTATGTGACAATTATGTTAACCTATGTTACCCACTATGACTGGTCGTATGGTACCGTCTACTTTCCCGTCTCCATTCGTGCATTCCGTCGTTCGGGATAATCTACGATAACCCCCTGGTCACTTAAGTATCGTCCAGAGGCCCCTTTGATGGGTGACATATAAGGTTTAAGTGACGGGGTTATTAGGGAATCTCCCCCGTCGTTCCGGTCCCACGCGGCAGAAGCTCCCGACGGGGGCGACTAGATGGAAGCCGACGCTACCCACTTCCCCAATCCGCCGCCGGCGCCGGATCAAGCCCCACAAGAGGATTCCTCGGAGGCGCGCTCCTACTACGAGGCCTCCCCCGCGGCTACGGCGGCGCCTCATGAGGCGAGTAAGGTGGCGGCGGCGATGGAGGCAGTGGAGCGAGATGCCGCCGCCATCGCCGAGAGCTACGCCTCCCTATTCGCATCCCTCCGCCTCGCACTCTCCAACGTACGCGTACTACTCACAACCGCGAGTCAAGTTTCTTTGCTTGTATTGTAGTATGTGTTGCAGTTAACCGAGCGCCTAATTCGGCTGTTTTGACACACTGGAAGGTTACCTCGACGTCAGCGGAGAACATGGAGTGTTTGGGCGAGGTCGTCGGCCGTCTCCAAGAATCTGGTGAGGATGTTGAGAAGTCTACCAAGCTCTCTGTAGTCTGCATCTGAATATCTGAATTTATGAAGTGTTTGCGTTCAAATGTCGCCCCCTTTAGTAGAATTATGTATTTTGGACTATAACATTTCCTTAGTTTTATTTTACAGTTGAAAAGTATCGTTGTAGAGCATAGATGCATTAAATTAGTTGACCATTTTGCGAGTTTTATTTTTTTACTCTATTTTTGCAGCACTGGAAGGGTCTTCTAAAGGAAATAAGTACATACATTCGTGCCTGAGGTGATCACTATTTACTTCTTTTCTTGATCCCCCTCTATGTCATTCTATGTGCGATAGTGCAGTGTGAATGTTTATAGCCTGCATTGTACTCGTTTCGTAAATCATAACTAACTTTAGAGATATTCTGTTTCCCCTTACGAGTTAGGGATCAATTTTTTTTGTTTGAAAGTAATGTCGTAGGGGAATCCCATACGGTGAGAGTTCGGAATGAATCATATACATTTTCTTGTTGCTATCAGAACTTTGTAGGCAACATATGCACTTCTTTCTTAAAACCGTGTGCCGCTTTTATGCATTTACATTGCTCTCGCAGCTGTCTTCTGGTGACATTATATGATATGTGTGTGTTGCAGGTTAAATGAGGAAATGCGAGGCTTGGAAAGCCTAAGTATCCAACTGTATCCTTTTTTCAGTTGCTGATAACATGTAAATTTTGCCGTTGTGCCGTCCAATTGGTGAAATATCATTTTAATATGATTGATTTAGTTAGTTTCATAACATTTTTGCATTGATCTTTTTGTATTATGTTAAACCTTAATTGTTGGAAAGGAAGATTATGCGGAAGAACATTGATTCACTAGACATGGCTGTTGATCGTCTACTCCACCTCCCCTAGTCAGTGGATATTATCGCTACCTTCTACAAGGTAATTGCCAGTTACATGCTTTTTTGTCTCACTTGTTTATAGTTTTATGTCTAATATTTACAGATGTGTTGGAAGTGCTCGAGTACATTTTGCAAAAAACAATTAGCAAAAAAATTGGAGAAAAATGACAACAACCACTATTCTGTTACTAGTTTGTTTTCTTAAAGAATTTGTGCAATTTAGTATTTTCAGTGCATGGGGGCTCTACACATATGCCTCTGATGATAGGCCCCTTGTTGACACTATTAACTTATTTAGAAATTATGTGGGATACTTAATGCTCTAGGAACAAGTTAATGCTTTAACACTTAACAGATGGTTTTATCTAAGACTCCTTGACTTGACACATGCCTTTTATAGGGAAGAATGTTCCTTAAATATTTATTTTTAACGTCATTAAGAAAACTACTATGATGCATGTGCATTTACGGTTGCAAATTAAGGGCTGCAGGAACTTCTAATGAAAGTTATACAACAAGTAGCTGTCACATTTTGGGAGGCAACCAACTACTATCAACCTGAAATGGCGTGTACAAGCAAAGGAGTAGGTCTTCCCTTCCATGGCATGCTAAGATTCCCCAACTCTCGACTTCAGTACAGCTATCTGTTTGAGAACAATGTTATGCATTTGTTGAGAAATAACGATTTGTAACTCTACCAGTCTTTACCTTCTTTTGATATATGTTAAAGATATTTGTAGAGTCAGTCATTCAACCTATGGCCGCACAAGTTTGGTATTCTCTGTAACAGGAAAAAAAGTGAAATAAAGATTTTTATTTATTTATAACTATTAGCTCATCGTCGTTTACTCACTTGTGGATTTGTTTCGATGTGCTCACTTGTGATTGTATTAACTTACATACGTTGTTCAGTTCTGAACCTTTTATTTTAAGTTTTTAATCATTCTCATGCTATTAAGTGACATATGATTTTATTACCTTATCTATAAATATCACCAAGTGAAGGACTAGATATGATATTGAGACTGGAGACAGTTTCTGATTTATTTGGACACCTGCGATCTACGCCAGTTGTGTTGCAGATTAATGTTTTACCATTTCAGATGTTCTGATTTATGCTTATATGGTTACATCTTCATACTATGGTTGAAACTTCAAAGCTCAGGTCCTTACGTGAAAGTGTAACCTGGACTTGCAACCGTACTCTGTGGTTTAAGGTCATAAGGCCCCCATCGCCATCGGCCCAGGTGGTTGTTGATTTGCTTGTTCAAAACTATTCTAAAGGATTTGATACATCTTTTCTTTTTAAATGTTAATTTTTTTGGGTACGGAACAGATCTTGAATGTGCGTTCATGGAATTCATGATGAGAACTAGCGTCCATATCTTTTCAGCTCACTTGAGAATTATCCTGATTGGGCAGTAACATTGTTGAGTTAAAATTTTAAAATATACTATGTTCTCTTAGTGCGTCAATATAATCCAGTGCTCGTATGAATCAAGGTAGCAAGTCGTTCAATTACTGTAGAGGACTTCCTGTGTCTGGTAGTTTGTCCAAGATTTTAATCGATAATGTCAAGAGCTAAGTGTGATATCAGTTCTTTCTAGATTAACTCTTCTCTATCGATGGTTGACGTCAGTTCTCCATAATGCTCTTCAGCTGCCAGGAGAGTGAAGCTTCTTATTCCAAGTGAGTAAAAGAATGAATTTTCAGTCAGTTGTTGTAATCGTGCTGCAACATGCAAGGAGTTACATTTTTCAGGTACAGTAAGGGTCTGATGCTTGTCCTCATAATACAGAATGGTGTTATACTCAAACATTAAAAAAAAGGTATTTGAGCAGCTCGTTCAAAAAAGAGTATGTGAGCAGAACAATATTCACTTGCAGAGGGTCTCAAAAGCCTGGATTTCATGATTGAGGTATAATGCTCTTATGCGTATAACAATGATCCGGCTTTGAGGATGACTCGGTTGTAGAAAAATCTTGTTGATATAAACATTTCAACTCGAACTATGCAGCTTAAAGTCTGAATCTCCTAACTTTTAAGCACAAAATTATATACTTGACTTATTGTATCCTCTCCGGTACAACAATTATATATTATGATATTGTACCCAATGCTAGTGTACTACAATGTACTGACAATAGAAAACAAATACAAAGAATTATATTACACGACATTGGTAGTTCATCTCCAAGAACCTTTACAGCAAAGAGTCCGTCTTTGCAGGTAGCCTCCTGAAGAAGTTTACCGGTGCTGCGGGAACCTTGTGACGGAACCGTGGGTGCCTCATCCAGAAGAACCCAAGGCAGAGTGCAATCACTTGGAATGGTGTAATATACAGTACAATTGCAGTGAACAGGCAAAATAATAGGAACATAGCTGTTGCTCTTGGGTCCCTCCAGCTTAGCAATGACTGCAATCTCTCACCCTGAGTTGCGATGTCCCCAACCACTGTCTGTATCCTCCCGGCAACGTGCCGTAGCCTGTCATACCTCATCCTAATTAGGTCTGGGCTCTTTGTGGTTGGGAAAGTGTCAAATTCTTCATCAAGCTCGTCTGGATGGGCAACATCAGCATAAGATATCCTTGTGTTCATATGTGGTGGGACACGTGGCCGGAACCGATAATTCCACAACCCAATCAAGAACATGTAGAGGAAGATCGTTGGAAGGATAAGGTCTGGATAAAAGACGAGCATGATGAAGAGCACATGAACCAATACTGTGGTGACTGGGTTTTTCCACTGGCAGACGTCACCAAACCACTTCCCTGCAGCAATGAATCCTGAGAAAACTTGCATAAGACGGAAGAAGTTTGCTTTGCTTCGTCGCATGCTCCACAGGTGAGAACGGGCGTCTGACATGAACTCAACAACTTCCCTGCGAACTGGTGGTTCCATGCGCCCAAGGCGCTGTGCAACAAGCTGCACAGCCTGGTGGCGTAGCATTTCCTGCTGGACTATTGAGAGTGGCTGGGCGTAGTGCATCTTGGGCAAGAGAGGCCGTGAGTATGTAAGGAACACATTGAGCAGGGATGTGACTGAGAACCTGATAGCAAGGTGGAGTTCACCCATCTTCTTAACTCCTGATGGGTGGAGGACAAGCAGCGGATATGTGTGTGTGTACACCCGCCTAGTCTCAAGGGTTGAGATCCGGATTCGCACTTTTCCGATGGGCTTATCCATGTGGCTGGGGGAGCTGTGGCTCTGGCTCTGGCTGTGATTGTTGTTGTTTTCTCCGCCTATGTGGCAGTTGTCAAACAGACCAATGGTGAGTACTGTTCCATGGTCGAAGACATCCCATGTATACTGCTCATTGAATCGAGGGTTCAAGTTGTCAACTATTGTGCGTGTCCGCACCCATTTATGGCCATACTTGGCAACACAATATGGGTCACATGACCCTCTTTCTTGCCTGGTCTTTGTTGGGTTGAGGCCATTGGCACTCAGAATGCCAACTTCAAGCACCCCTATTGGTGGTTTCCACAACTGCTTCATTGTCGGCCGGAGATCACTGCAGTACTGGGTTGATTCATCAAGCACATGGTAACCACCTTCCAGGCAAACACGAAGCCTTATCTTTGCATAGAATTTGTCTTCCTTTAGCTGGTTCACATCAATTAGTCCTGGCCTT
Source organism: Poa annua (assembly GCA_026929855.1). NCBI lineage: Eukaryota > Viridiplantae > Streptophyta > Magnoliopsida > Poales > Poaceae > Poa > Poa annua. The sequence goes on from CM049426.1 coordinate 109,586,597, forward strand.
CTGAGATCGAACCACACTGGATGTACTACTGACCTGTGATCAGCCCTCTTTTGAAGCCTTGCAAGTGGTATGATAGCTTCACCAATCACCTCATCCTTGTTCTGTGCAACACGGTCTTCTATTTGTATAATCAAATCATCCTCAAAAGGTTCTGCTGCAACAAACATCAGCTCTTCATTCCACATGAAGTTTTTTGTTGGTGAGCGAACTTGCCTTGTCTTCAACAATTGGTGACCCAGCCTCAACTTTACAAAAACATCAGGTATGTGGTGGTGCTCCATTGTGAATATATCCTGTGCCTCAATTACATTGACCCTGAGGTACCACATTCTTGGTGTAGGGTAAACCTTCCCACGTATATAGTTGTGAAGATGGGAATCAATTGGAGTTGATCCTGCATGGATGGCACTCGGGAAGCATTCATCTGCTTGGGTTCCGTACCAGACTGCAAGCATCAACTCCCCTCTATCCCTCATCCCATCCTTGCCCATTAAACGATACCACTCTGGGGCCAATGGGCTGTCAGGAGGGACCCTTACAGGTACCTCATTCAGGTCGAGCATCACCCTGCCGACATAGTCATCCCGAAGGATGTCCTTATCCTTGACAACAACTTCGAGTGTCGTTGACTGCATTACTTCCCTAGGGAAAGCGAACACCTCATCCCACTCTGGCCTCTGGTTCTTCTCAAAGAACTTTGTTGTCATTTTGTAGTTTCCAAGGTGCACCTCAACATAAGGGTCAAGACTCCCGGTGAGGTCCATGTGGGGCAGGTCACGAGCCTTGACCACACGTACAAAGAGGATGTGCATCTTCTCAACAAGGTCATAGGCCCCTGCCTTCTCACCAGGCATCACCCGGCCATGAATAATACGCCCACCACCGAGTGTTGGGCTTGTCTCCTTCAGCTGAAAGTCTACAGGCTGCTGTGGACCTGTGGAATACATCCTTGCTACCTGAGGGGCTTCTGGTTTGTTCCCTGTTGCAGAGTAGCTTCTCTGTTGCTGCTCTCCATATAAACCTTGACCTTGAGCATAGTACTGCTGTCCGGCAATTGGTGATGGACGCTGTTGTTCCCGTGGCAGGTGTTGGAACTGTCTCACTTGATTTGTCCTGGTGTCTTGGAAAGGATTTGGAATAACATTGGCAGCTGCCTGCTCTTGGGCGGTGGTGGGTGTGCTTGCAAAATCGAAATCCTGACCTGGAGTGGACACCCTTACTGATGGATCATTTGTAAGGAAAACCCTAAGGCCAAGCTCACCGCGTGCACGTGATAAGATCGTGCGCTTCTCCAAGGGGTAGTGCAGAGCTGTGGCATCAGAGTGGCCGACAAAGGATGTACCAGAGATCTTGACCTTGCCTAGGCAAGTCTTGTTATTGCTGACACGGTTTGCATGGTACACATAGGCCTCAAGCTCTTTCTCCTGGAGGCGAGATGGATCTGTTATGTTGAAGAAAAACTGCTCATTCCAGACAGGGTTGATGTCCCCATCTTTGATGGCGGTGCGGAACTTCTGATCATCAAATTCAACCTCTACAAAGGCATTAGCTGTGCCCTGATCTTTAGGGAGGAGATCATGAGCGCTGACGACCTCTACACCAAGCTTCAGATTGTTCATGATGGCGCGCCACCACCGAACAGGTCCTCCTTATTCTGAAATAATAATCACAGGCATTTAGAAATCTGTCATCGCAAAACTTCGGCAGCTTGTAACTACCAGTTGGACAAATGTTCTAGATTGGAGCAAGAGACTGGAAAATGGTGCACAGGGCAACATGGAAGAAAGTTGTGCCAACTGGAAGTTGGTCGGGGAAAAATTCTGTCTATGCCCACAAGTTTTAGTTTGGCCCACCTCCCAAGGAATCAAGGCTCGTCCGCTGGTTTGTCCGAACATATATAGGTACTGTACTAAAAGTTGCAATGAATTATCGTTGTGATCCCCGAAATTACCTGGTCCCAAAGGAATAAAATATTGGTAGCAGTGATGCACAGCTTGTTTGAAGATATCAATATTAAAAGCTAGACGAGATATTCTTAGAGATGCGCACAAGTGCCTTTGGTCCCAAGGAATCAAATATTGGTTGTAGGAATCGACGGGTTGTTTGGAGCATATGAGGCAACAAAAGTTGGCTAGAAAGTGTTGACAACAACGGGAAGTATAATAAAGAAAGAAAGAAAGAAAGAAAGAAAGAAAGGAAAAATGTCTTATTTCTGCAGATCAATGTATTCCGACCTGGTGCATAGCTTTCGATGTAGCATCGTAAAGGTGAACTGTGACTGGCCTCTTGTATCGTGCTTCAAGAAGACTCTCTAGGATTATCAGGTCATGACGACTTGGGCAATCATTCAGCCATCAAGTGTGTACATTTATTTTCCATGCAATGCAACACTGGTGATGACATTTTATTGGTGCACACAGTCAGCACCTAATCACATATTTTAAAATCCAATCCAGATAATTGAATGCATTACTGGCCACGAGCAGCAGCATTTGGTAGACCAGACATGTGTGCAGGGATAGCGAGAGGTCACCGGCCACCTTTATTTTTTTTATTGAGACTTCCACTCCAACCATAAGATCACAAATGAACAGGACCAAAACGGGCATGCCCGGTGTATAGAAGGGTCTGTATACACGGAGCGGGTGCCCCTACCCGTTACGGTACAAATTGTCTGTTAGATCCGTATAGTCCAACTGGTCAGACCATATAATCACTACCATGTGGCTTACCAACTGGTTACTACTATTTTTTATAACGTAGGAGAAACATTCTATTTTTTTTATGTCAAATTAGACCATCCACTATGTGGATGCGGTTCAAGCAAAACTATGTGGATGCGGTTCAAGCAAAAGGGAGTCAGAGTTAAGAATCGATAAGTTTATGCTGCAATGTATAGCTCCACTTTACTGTTTGTGTTGGGACCCACTACCAAATTAAGTAATAGTATTTTCCAGCTCGTCTGCATGCCATGTAGTCCATCCAAAGGTCATGGTCCCACTAGGAGCAGCGATGATTCGCGCACCATTTTCACGGTTCGCTTTTCCTGTCAGGCAAAATGAATCGATGTCCTGCAATGTATCGAATCGATTTATAGACACATTTGGTTCGCTTTTCACATACATAGTGGATGGCCTTAGGTGTCCATTTATCAGCACATCTTGTTTGCGTGGAACACGCAAAGCTTAACAAGGATATAGGCGGTGACATGGCATAAATGAAGCAGCACAAGTCGGACGTCAGAAAAGTAGCATCTGAATTGTTCAATTAAGCACTTATGGGATGTGGCGCATCATGGACTAAAAGGTGGGCAGGTGATGGGGCTAGCTATGGGATATGGTGGTGGTGTCACCATTGAGTTTAGGGAAGTTCTCCATGATGTTGAAGTCCATCAACAGATCAGAAACTGACAATAAAGACTACCATATCCATTGGTATCACTGGAGAATTCGGCAACTTCATTAAACACACAATTAATTGCTAAACCGTAGGAGAAGAAGCATGGGTGTACCACACAAGGGGGCAGGGAGCAGATCTAGCTTGAGACAACTAAAGTCTGAGTTTTTTCAAGAGCCCAATTATTGAGCTTTTTTCCAAGAACTTGGACTATTTTTCACATTTAGCCTTGGAATTTCTTTTCCTTTCGAGAACATGTAAATATAGTGTGAATTCCACAAGAACATTAGGGAGAAGCTTCTTGTACAGAAAAAACAAAAAAGGCGCACCTCAAGTCCTATGGTGGTAAATTTGCAAGCCAGATGGTTCTACGGAGAACTCAACTTTTCATCCCCATACAACCAATGACCCGGAAAAAGGGAGACTGAAGTTTTGGATCCAGATACTATCACCAAAATTCATCAGCGGAGTCAAACTTGAGAACCACAACAAAGAAAGGGGAGAAAGAAAGAGGGAAGAAGGGTGTAATATAAACTAGAATTATCATTCATCGCCATAGCCACGGAGAAAACTGAAAATGGAGGAGCACATGAAATTCAGGCAGAGAAAAGCTCTGCAAATTAGAGACATGGAGAGGCAGGTAGTAACCTTGATGTTCTTCAGCTGGACAGCAGCTTCAGTTCTTGACCTCGATTTGAAGTAGAAGAGAGGCACGGCCGGACTACCTTGCCTGCTTCCTACGAGGAGAGCGGACAACTGGCTACATAGAGAGAGAGGAGAGAGGAGAGGGAGGTAGTAAGCTTAAAGAATAGCTGTGGAGCGAGAAACACATGCAGCTGTGGTTCTTGTGGCCTGCTGGGTGGCGTGGTGGTTGCGCGCGGTTGCCGTGTTGGATTAGGGGATGGTTTAACTGGAACGGAGAAGGAGAACGGAGCGTGTGAGCTGAGATTGATAGCAAAAGGCCAAAAGAAATACTCTAGTTTAATAATATCGGAGCGCGATTTCACCAGCCGCTCGGTGCGCCAAGAAACATAAATTTAAAAGTTCTCTTTCCGCGCCAAAAAAAGCCCGAGTTCGGCGATCATCGGCCGCAGTTGCCGATCATATAAAAAAACGCCACAGATGAGCGATCATAAAAAAAGACGCCAATGTTGTACGATATGGTCGCAATCGGCAGTCAGGCAGTAGATGGGCGCGGCGGTCGGAGCGACATCTTCGGGGACGGCATCCTCCAGGTCGATGGCCGTCACAGCAGTTGTGACGTCCTCTCCCCCGGCCTCGAAGTCGACGACGGGCATCGCAGCAGTGGGCGTCGCAGCAGGCTCGACGTTCGGCGTCGCAGCAGTGGGCGTCGCCGAGCTTGACGGCTGCTGGCCGGCCGGCTGATGTATTCCCACACCTCGGGGTCCATCGCGTCCGGATCGCCGCCGCCCACGAGGAAGGCGAGGTCGTGGTTCCTCTTCTTCGCCACGGTGCCGGTCCTGAGGAGGTCGAGCTTGACCTTCGAGTTGTCCATGACCGCCGCCCACCGCGCCTTGGAGGTCTCCTCCCTTTTCGTGGCGTGGGCCTGGGCGTCGGCGACGTAGGTTCGACGCCTGTAGCTTCGCCGCAGCCGGCGCGGCGTACCTCGCAGCTCTGGCCTTCTTGTTGCCTATTGGGGGACGGTCATCCAAAGCATCTGCAACCGGCGCGTCCGGGACATACACCTTGCCGGCCTTCGCCAGCGATCGGCGCGTTTCGGTCCACTTCTCACAATTTTCGATGACGACGAAGACGTGAAAGTACTTGAAGTCCGTCTTCTCGTCGGCCTTGTACGCCTCTAGCATCCGAGCGATCTCCATCTCCACGTTCGCCCCGCTCTTCGGCCTGTGCTTGACCTCCTCGAGTATGCCGTGCCACTTGTTGCAGGCGGTCTGCTTCAGCGACCAATGGTTGGACATCGCCTTCTGGCCGCGATCCGTCGTACACATGGCGAAATCGGCGTCGATCACGCGGCACTCGTCGTACGCCGACTTGACGCGCTTCCAGTAGTTTTCCATGGCCTGGTTCGAGCCGTGGATAGTGTCCTGGTCGTCACCTTCCATGCCTCGGCGAGGAGGGTGTCCTCCCGGCTCGTCCACTTGATGCGCGGCTCGACGGGCGACTTTGGTTGCGCGTACGGCTTCTTGGGATGGCGGCCGCCCATGCCGCTTTCCTTGGCCGGCCCTTCTTCACCCCCGGCCGCCTGAGATTCATCAGCTCCCTCGACCTCCTCCGTGCCGGTGCCACCGCCGTAATCGATGCCACCCGTGGCAAAATCCTCTCGCCCGACGCCGACAGGAAACCCGGGGATGCCGCTGCCGCCGCCGAGCCCGTGGTGATGATGTCGTCCATCTCGGCGCTCATCCCGAGTATGGACTGCGTCCCGAAATTGGGGGAGCGTCGCAGCGGTGGCGAAGGCACGTAGCCCGGTGAGCCGGCGTACATCATGTTCAGATGGTGGGGGAAGGTGACGTTGGGGTCGAAGCCACCATGGAGCTCGCCGTCGGCGTAGAAAGGCGAGTAGTGCGGCGACGCGCACCAGCGCGGCGAAGGCGATGGTGACGCAGATTGGCCCCAGCCCGCGAACTGGGGGTAGAGGTGAGGATGAGGGACCATGTCGGTTCTGCGCTGGGCCGGCGGCGCCGCAGAAATGGCCGGAGTTGGCGGCTCGACATCTTGAACTTCCTCCTCATCCTCCTCCTCCTCTTCCTCTTCTTCCGCGGCGGCAGCTTCGCCCGCGGCCTTCAGCTTCTCGTCCAGCTTCCTTTGCCGCTGCTTGAGCTCCCTCCCCTAGCGTTGGAGGTTCTCCGCCCTCCGGCGCTCCTGCTCGGCGATCCAATCTTTGTTGGTCATGCCCGGCGGTCTTTGCTTCGGCGGTCTCGTCTTGCGCGGCTTTTGGACATGGAGAGCGGCGAGGGCGGCGGCGGCATTGGTCGCTGCGGCTCGCGGGCCGGTGTATTTGGCGGGAGGCATGGCGGGCTCGAGTGAAGAACTGGGGGGAAATGGCGGGATCGGGCGGCGGGCGAGCTATTTGGGCGGCAAAAAGGGAGGGAAGCTCAAAGTTATGGAGTGAAATCGCCCAGTCTCGCCGACATGGCTGGCCCGCGCACGCCTTTCCCCCCCCCCCCCGCGCCCACACCCCCCAGGCGGTTTCCAGGAACCTGAGATCGGCCTAGGATCGACGGCGCGAACCGGCGGAAAAAACGACGCTAACCGGCGCTAAATCGACTTCTGGGGGACGACTGGTAGATTTTTTTTTCCGCCGGCACTAAAAAGGCGTCTTGGGGACGCTGGGGACGACTGGAGATGCCCTTATTCAATTGCACGCCAAAAAGTTGTGGAAAATATAGCCACGTTTGTTTCGAGAGCGTTTAAACTGTTGAAACATATTTTTGGGACATTACCATGCATATATAAAGCATACGCATATTTGACGCCACTCATATTTGACGCCACTCTGCTGTTTTATTTCCTTTAATAAAGAGTAGTATACGTACTATGTTAACATCAAGCTGATGATACCGATTTTTCTTCATTTAGATCGAGGTTTCCGCCTGTCATTGCGTCGCTGAACTGTGTGCATAGAGACAGGGTTTACCCTACCTTTTGAGGAAAATAACACTATGGTTCCGTTTGTCGTTGCAGTACTGAATTGTGGAAGTATACTTCAATTTAATACGCCGTGTTTTCCCGGAGCCTCATATATCTAGAGTTTTGATGTCTTTACCAAAATCTCACAGGAAAGACAAGATTGGCATAGTACAGATCACTCTTGCTAATCAGATTCCAGGGCAACATGTAGCATAACTGCTACGGAGTATATATAAACACGGGGACTGATGCTTAAACTAAGAGGATAACCGAGCCGAATAATATTCTTACGTTGGACGACTTTTACCGGCCGGGTTTGTCCGCGCGATCTCCCTCACCTACGCATATGTTACCCTCTGATGTGATCATCTTTGTTTGTATCCTTGGTGTCTCTTTTTCTATCTTTTCTTATGTCGCTGCTCTCTAGTCTTTACGAGATAGCTGTGTCCCTGCACATTTTTCTAGTCCTTGTAAAGTATAATTTCACTAGTTTGTTGATTTATTTATTTTAATAAATGGCTTTTTATTACTCAAAGCATCACAAGGATAAAAAGTACGGCGCACCCGACCTCTACATACATATGATGCAAACAATCATTAAAAACAGGAAAAAAAAGTAGTTGGTGGGGTACAAGAGTCATTAAGAGCTCCTATATAACACCTAAAGAGTAGGAGGACTATCCGAAAATGTGGGATACAAATATCCCTCAAGATGTTGCTTTTGTGATCAAGATGAAACAATATAACATTTGTTTATTTCATGTTCTTTTGCTAAAATGGTTTGGCGCATTGTATTTATGACCTTTAATATTACACCCCCTGTAGTTTACCAATCTGTTTTGTAATTGGTTAAATGGGGTAGATAAAAAAGAGAAAGTACAAATCCGAGTGGGAACATGTGCTTTGCTTTGGGCCATATGAAACATATGTAGTGACATTATCTTTAACAATGCAAAAACATCTTCTTTTATGTAGGTGATACCAATGGCTATTCATTCGATTCGTATGTGGTCCTACCTACAAGTAACGGACAAGCATGCCGTTCTGGATATTGGGTGCAAGCGGCTACTTTCGGTGCCGCAGGACTTGTACAACCAATACAGCTGGCGTTCTGATCTTAAAATAACTTGCTGATGCAGAATCAATTTAAGTTATCTGTTCTGTTTAGGTGGTTAATTCATGTTGCAATCTTAAGTGATCCGTGATGCAATCCGATTATAAGACTTGACTTTGCAATAAAGTAATAAAAGCCATATGCATCTAATCGATGCAGAGGCTAGATGCGACTCTACTTTTTGGAGTTACGATTGGGAAGGAACTGGCACATTGGAAAACATCCTGCCTTCGCTGAAACTAGTCTTCCTGCGCCCTTTTCAAAAAGAAAAACAAATATCCCTCAACGTATCCTCCATAAACAAGTCGTAAAACGTCATGCACTATAGATACGACCATGAACAAATCATATGTGTGCACGGTAGATGGCCTGTGTACGAGAAAAATAATCTATCATTACAAAACTTATCATTTTTACATAGCCACATCGACCATATTATAGCAAGTCATTGTACCATAATAAGTATTCTAAACTTGTGATCAATGTCTAGCCAGCTGCAAAAAACATTGGCAATACTACATGGTGGATACAAGTCAAACGCTACTTGGATGAGTAACCATACAGAACGTGAAAAGCCCCACTAAAAAAATAAGTGTTTATTTGTTTCAATATTATTAAAAACACTTAGTACTTTCATACCAATTACGTTTAACAAATTTATCCTTTATAAGTATCCGTGTGGATCCTAGTGGTAGTGATAGTTTTTCTTGCTGGCTCCAGATTAATCATTTTCCATTTTATCATCTCAACGTGACAAGTAGTATGCATTTGAACCACTTGTTGGCATGGTATAATTTTCATGTTTGTTCGGCCTTTTTCTGCATTTTGGCAAAAACTGTCCCAATTCCAACTCTAGATGTAATGAATTTTCACATTATAATATTTGGAGAAAACACTTAGTACGTGTTTTCATGCCATTTACGTTTAACACCATTTTTTTAGATAAAGATAAATATATTAATATCGCGAGGATACAAATTACACCCGGCCTCTGCAATAACGTAATTACGGATGCACACAGCGAAGAAGAAATAAAAAAGAAAAGTCCTGCTACAGAGTTAGAGTCATTGCAACAGCCGCACAACCACCACCAAGACACCACCTGACATCCAAATCTTCTAAAGCAACGCCATAAAAAAGAACAATGCCAGACACAACCAATAAATGTCAGATCTTGGGTTTTCATCTTGAAGTTAATAATCCGCACTCTCAAAACAATGTCTTCAGTAAGAGCATTGCCGGTCATAACCAATTAAAACCAGACCTTAGATTTTCACCCTGAAACGTAGGATTTTGAACTTCACCTGTGATGTTTCCCCCACTAACATGCCGCTGCTCCGCCTCCTGCAACTCCAAGCAAGTTCCTCATCGCTGCAGAGCCTCCAATCGCCATTTGCTAGTCCTTTAATCACAGCTTTAATGACATTCTCTACATCTGACTACACCATAGATTTGCCCATGATGGCACAGAAGCAGAGCTTCACACCACTCCCTCCGGCGTGACCGAATCCCTCCGCTCTAGCAATCTCTAGGCATTAGCCCATACAAGATTACCGACGGAGCCTTTCGAAACTCGACACTCTTGCGGATCAAGATACCAACGTCAAGCAAATCTTCGTCTTCTCGCGATTTGAAACCTAGGAAAACACTAGGAGCGCCTTTATTCAACCCACAACATCCACGCCCGCCCAGCCCACCGGAAAAATCCGGAAGAGCGAAGGCGATCCTGACCACTACGCCCACCCGCACGAAGACGTGCTAGATCGGACATCACGACCTGTACACCATGGACGGTGTGCTGCGGTGCTGCCCAAACAGCCACCACGGCTGATCAAGTAGATCCATGTTGGCCAGCTTGCAACAATCTTCACGACTCCACATCAACGTCTTCTGTTAGTCCAGGTCCTAACCATCCTGAAGAGAGCAAATTGATGGTTATGACGACCAGGATCACACCAGAAGAAGATGCGCATGGCGGCGGCAGGGGAAGGTCGGGCCAAGGAAAAAAAAAACAAGGGCATCTCGCCGCCGTCCACCGTCAGACGGCTTCCTCCGACGACGGCGGGGTTACTGGGTGGGGTGTGGAGAGGCTCTGCTACTGCGGCGGCGGCGCCTCCGGAGTCGCCTCGGGCGACCCGGGAGTCTAGGCTTGGTCGGTTCACTAACAATAGTCAATACAATCCAAAAAAAAAACGTGGATGCTAATCTTCACTCGAGAAACAACCCATCGTTAGAGCATCTCCAGCAGCTCATCCAAATTTGGTCCTCTATATCTCCATATAGAGGATCATCTATAAAGATTCCTTTATAGATGTTCTCAATTTTCTAGCAGCTAATCTATATTTAAAACATCTATAAAGCAATAAACACCATTAATTAATCATTAAAAATGACACTCAATTAATTTCCTCTGGTATTGCAACTTCAATACTTGATTTCAAGCTTAATCAACTCAGCACTCGAAATACTTAAATGGACCAAAAAACATCCATTACTTCTTTCATTGCTTTCATGACTAAACTCGACGGTGTTTGTTCTATTAATAGAACCCTTATTCATAGGACACACTATTTTATCATTTTTACAATTATAAATACTTATAATACAATCAATGTAACTGAGATGTGGAACCTTTATTCATAATATAAAACAACTGACTTGTTCCATAACATAAAACAACTGAACTTGTCTTATTACATGAATAACTTTGTCTTGCAACAATCAAGACACACACTCGCTCACTATTACAAAAGAGCTTATCAAAAACTATTAATGATAACTATGATAACTTGAGGACGTGAACACCAAATGGCCATCAACTCCTTGATCACCAGCTTCAGCGCCAGGTCACATCAAACTGCGCCGCATATATGTGATAATTATGACCTGTTTCACAAACAGAACAAGTATCAAATACTTCATCATATATCAAGAGGCGAATTCATAATTCTGTATATATCAAATATATACCTGTAGCATCGAAGATCTCTCCTTCGATGGAATCAACCTTCAGAGATTTGAATTCAGACACAAATTTGTAGAAGTTCATATCATCGGCCTTCAAAATGTACTTGCGCACATGCTTCTCATAGCTAGGAGGTAGAGATATCAGGACAGTCCGAATGGCACAAGAATCTGCCATCCAGTAATCGAAGACCATCGTCAGCTGGAAGTAGATGTCATACAATCTCTTCAAATGTGTCTTCAGACAGGTATGCTCCTCCATATGAATGGTCTGGAACATTCTAAGCTGCCTGAATTGCTCACGCTTTAATTCATCCCCGAAGTGTGTCTTTATCGCATCAATCATGACGCTGGCTCCTTGCGTCGAAACAACTCTTTCAATTCGGGTGCCAGGCATACGGTCATGGTGATCTCCACTTCAATGAATATGTCTCGACGCCTACGGAAATCATCTTCTTCCTCCTCGCTAGCAAAATCTCCTGGTCCTTCTCCTAACGGTTCATCGAGAACATATAGAATGTTGTTGTGTTCGAAAATGTTTCTAAAACCCCTGTACCATCTGATGAAGTTGGACCCGTCGGCTTCTAAGGTAGCATCCGGGTTCTTGAGGAAGTAACCGAAGTATAGTTGCGTAGTCTACAGATGTGATCGCAAAAGAGGTAAGGTAAAGTTTATAATACGTAGGTGAGTTTTAGTTTTATAATCTCATTACCAAAAACACACCACACCAAGATTATTATACCTAAAAATAATAATGGCGATTACACGACCCTCATCCACCACACCACCCCCGATCATCACGGCCGGCAGCATAGCTTCAAAGGTGGACATAAAATGTCGATCACAACAACTCTGTGACTCGTGCTCGATCTTTCGATCTTCCCGTGTTCCGAGGCCATATTTCTGGATATGCTATGCTCGCCAATCAAACCTCGAAGACCCTGCGCGTGCAACATGGCTTACACCCACTGTATGCGAACGACGAGATGTGTGACACCCGATCATCACGGCCTGCCTCATAACGTAGAACTTTCTTGGTGGTGCGACGAGGGAGAACACAATTTTGGTATTTGTTAGGGATCATCCTATTTATGATGCTACCGTTGTATATCTAGCATATAAGCAATCAATAGTATGCACACACAACAGCACACAATAATGATGCAATGAAGTGCGATGTGACATGGTCGATGCGCCTGGACCTTCATGGCGCCATGTGCCTGGCCCCCGGCGCCCCGGCATGGCTCCGAGTCTACATAGCCCTCCATTGCCTCCGACAGTACGAGTAATAACAAAACTTACCGTAACCATGTCACATAAAATAACGCCTCTGCAAAACAAAGTTAGACGCCTCTAGCTTTATTTAGTTTTGCAAGTTTTACGTGGCAAATAGGCTTATTCGTAAGAGAATCGCTTCCCTACCTACGAACTTTGTACCACAATGTCGATCGTATAATTGCATGTTTAACCATCCCTTTCGGGCCCTCCATTGAAAATGCTTTGCCGACTAGAGAGAGAGACAGACACCCGCCAGCCACAGATACGGTGCAAGCCGTTGTCAGTAGTGGAACCAGTCTCGCATAAGCGTACGCGTAAAGTCGGTCCGGGCCGCTTCATCAACTCAATACCGAAGGCATCGCAAGTGCACGCTAGAGGGTAGCAAATATAAGAAAGACGCCCTCATTCAACATGAGTTCTAACCGTACCAGCAGTACTACGCATAGATCGGCTCTGATACCACTGAAGGGGTTATGGTGCAGAAAACAATAATTTTTCTAGCGTACGAAACCCTAACTAGCCAGTATCTATCTATCTAGTACATGCGATAACGGTGACGGAACGGGTTACATTACCTCCATGTAGACCGATAGCGGGGATTACGCTCCCGCACAAGCGTTGACGATGAAGTCGTACGTAGCCGACCTCGAGGTCGCGGAGAACTTGCCGCGATGACGAAGACGATGATGTCGGGGTGTCGACGATGATCTGCGTCGACGGGCATCGGGCGGAAGAAGCTGGGGCGCCGGCACCAGGGGGGGGGGGGTGCGCCGACGGCAGAGGGGGAGGCGGCGCGGCGGCTGCAGGGGCGAGACGACGTCGCCCAGGCTCCTCAAAAAGAGTTACCTCCAAGCACTCACAAACATACGGAGCTTAGCGACAACACCCGGTCATTCAGATCCAGCTGAAATCGCAGGGGTAGATCTTATCTGGAATCCCGCAGGGCAACGGTGCCCGACGGTATAGCTTAGGTGGAGAGAGGGGGCAAAACGGGCGGAGAAACAGCTCGGCCGGCCTGCAATACAATTAATTGTATTTTTCAGTGAATTAATCCAATTAATATTCCTTGGTATATAAAGGGGGAAGGGGGTGTGCAAACCCCTTGGCTCCCCCATGTGGGACTAAAGGAGGAGAAGGGAGGGGGGGTTCGGCCGAACCCCCCATGGGCCTTGCCCTCTCCTAGTCCAACTCAGACTAGGGGGGGTTCAAGCCCCCCTTGCTTGGTGCGGCTCCCCCTCTTGGTGCAGCCCCCTTCCTTTATTTAATTAATATTAAATTAATATAAAAATCCCATGAATTCATAATTAATATATTTATATATAATTCAATATCCCATGACTCCGAAACTATTTCGGAACCACCCGAACAACTTTCGGACATTCCTGGAACCATCCTAGACCTCCCCGGAACTCCTTCCGGACCACCGGAACTCTTTCCGGATCATTTCTCTCTCTCCAACAAATTCCTATATTATTCCTGGAACCTATCTCCCGGTGTCTCTAAGACCTTAAGTTTGTTACGCTACGGTTCGAGAACACTCCAGACATGGTCGAGACACTCCGCTCACCAATGACCGTCAGGGATACCTGGAAGTATATGACGACCCCTGTGCATTCTACGAATATCGTCGTTGAACCATAAATATGATATTCATTCCCTTTGTCTCTGCGATACTACCTTGTCCGAGATATGATCGTAGACACACCGATGTCTTTGTTATATCTCGTTACCGACGAAGGTTATTAACTCGTCTACGATATTACATCTCCATGACCTAGTCATAAGCTGCGCAACTATATAGATGCAATATCACCGAGTGGGCCCAGAGTATCTTTCCATTACAAGAATGAACAAATCCCGCTCTCGATCCTTACGTCTCGATGCTCTTTCGGAATACCCAAGATGGACACCGTTATTGTCATGCTATATAAGACACAACGTTTGATGCTCTCAAAGTACCCCTACGAAGTATCAATAAGTACGGTCTCACGGTCTAAGGAACAAGCTATCATATTTTTATCTATTGCAAATGACAAACATCGTAATACGATCTTATTACAATACTTTGCGTATGTCCATCACCTTATTCAACTAACAAGATGACCCCATTGTCAACCGACGTCATTGTCCTTGATCGGGAATCTCGATCAACTGTTGCCCAATGGACTAGCTCATATAGAGGCTTGCTAGGGACCTGGTTGTCTATGTATCACACGTGTATCAATAATTCCGATTAATACAGTTATAGAATAATACATAAACCTATTATAAACTTATGAGATAATGCAATAAATACTACTTATTTATTTGCCTCTAGGGCATATCTCCTTCACCCGAGTCGTGGCATGCACGGGACAAATAGGGGTGGCTATTTGTCCCGGGAGCGTGCCCGGGACAAATAGCCCTCCCGGTCCGGGACCATTGGGTTGTTCTGCTCTAGTGACACCATCCACTTCAATGTACTCTATACACATACTCAATCACTATCTTAACATCCCCAAACTACATAATATGACGTTATAGAGCCCAAAATACATAATACATCAATGACGCAAGGTAAGAAGAAACAAAAAACAATAGAATTGTTGGTTGCGCCATTTCCTTCGGAACGGCGATAGGAGTAAAATGTCAATGTCTTTTCAAGACCCTAGGCCCACGATCACATTTGAGTAGCTCTACCTGTCTCGCCTCAATTATCCGAGACAACGAATTAGTAGTCATATAGGAAGATGTGATTCTCATAATTAACACCCAACACCTCAGATTGTGTGTTGGCATTATATTTAAAGCGGGAATACGTTTATATAATTTGACAAACTGACTCTACAAAGATTGCAATATTATATCTTGATAGCATGATAAATGTTTGTCAGCTCCATCACTAGAGTCATGATAGCAACATATTCTATTGTCAGCTCCATCATCAGCTCTGTTCAGATCATGCTCTAGGTTACCATCAGTAATTGGCCATGCCTTTTTGTATGCAGTGTCACCAAAACAGAGCATCTTAGCCACTGTATTGTCACACCGTACGCAACACTCTTTAAAAATAAATGTCTTACAGAGTGCACCAAAATATTACAATAACGATAGGGTTGGAACATGTGTTTCCTTCACACTAGAAGAAACATGGCCTTTGGTGAGGCCATGTTTGACATCGGATGAACCGGTACCAAGGGGCATTAGTACCGGTTCTAGAGGCGAGACAGCCGACCGGAAACAACACCGGTTAGTGCGGACCCTGTAGTACCGGTTGGTAATACAAACCGGTACTAAAGGGTTGGGTCAGTCGGCTGCAGTGGGCGGCCCCCACAGTCAGACCCTTTGGTACCGGTTTGTAGTACAAACAAACTATGCCTCCTTCCACCCGAGCACAACACCATTGCTCCATTTCAAGCTCCAGTTTCCTCTCTCTTTGCTCTCCCAAGCTCTAGTTCACTCCTTAATCTCTACAACATTTAAAGATTGGTAGCACCTACTTGTATAATGGTTACCAACTTCATATTCTCTTCCGGCATTTCAATTTTTAGCTCATTTTCTTGCTAGTTGAACTAATTTGATTTTTCTAGTGCAAGTAAGGTGTTTGATGAAATGTCTAAATTAGGGATTTTTCTAGTGCAAGCAAGCTCAATTTAAAATATGATTTGTGCTTTTTTATAGTGTCGTCCCGTCCTCTTCCTCACCGCCGTCGATCGCCCCGTCACCGACACCGACACCACCTCGGTGAGCCTCTTGTTTTTATCTTTTATTTTAAAAAATATTTGTACTTATATAATTTTCTAACTTGATAATTGTGTGTTATATATATAGTGTCATGATTTTGACATATGTCCACACCGGCCCTCGTCCGCTCTATTATTCGGATGTGCTACGATTGTTTGTTATAGCTATATATTTGATTAATTTCATGTTTTTAACAATTATGCCGACCAACTTGACGTAGATATTTTTTTAGGAGGTAGTTGAACCGGAAATTCCAACCGACCCTATTGTCGAGTTTTTTGTAAAAGAAAACAATGATTTGAAAGCAAAATTGGAAATAAGTGAAAAGCTTCGTCTCGAAGAGAAGATGAAATTGGAGTTGAAGATTGCCGATGTCGTTGATGATAACGGGATCAAGATGGAGGCAATGCGCTTGGATCACGAGACCAATATGAATGCAATGCGCTTGGAGCTTAATTTTGTTTTAGAAAATATGCAACTAGTCAAGAGGCTTGGTATTATTATGTTGTTGGTTCAATAATTACCTTAGTTGTGATTCTGATCGCATTTCTCGTTGGATTTAAATTCTTTATCTAGTTGTATGTTAGTTTCAATTAATGAATGTTTATGAGAACTATGTACTAGATTTGTTTAAATATCTCTATTCAAGATGTTATTGTGGTGTAATGGGGATGAATCGACAATGGATGTACGTTGACCGGCGCTCTCCGGAGTTCATTAGCGGTATGCAGGAATTTCTCTGTGTGGCTGAGTTAAACAAGAAGAAAGGTTTTATCTTTTGTCCATGCGATGACTGTCAGAATAAGAGGAATTACACTTGCGCAAGAACCATTAACGTCCACTTGTTCCGAAAAGGTGTCATGCCCAATTATTTTTGTTGGACCAAGCACGTAGAAACATGGTTTATAATGGAGGACAATGAAGAAGATGATGATGACAACTTTCCTATGTTATCTGAACACGATGATACTCCAATGGGGGACGACGAAGCTGAGCATGATGTCATTGTTGATGATCAGTCCGATGATGATCTTCGTCAGGTTATTCTTGATGAACAGATAATCTGTGGTAGTGAAAAAGAGTGGTTGAAGTTTGAGCGCATGTTAGAGGATCACAAAAAAATGTTGTACCCAACTTGTGAAGATGGTCAGAAAAAGCTGGGTACAACCCTGGAATTGCTGCAATGGAAGGCAACAAATGGAGTATCTGACAAGGGATTTGAACAGTTGCTACAAATATTAAAGAAGATGCTTCCAAGGAAGAATGAATTGCCCTCTAGTACGTATGAAGCAAAGAAGATTGTCTACCCACTAGGATTAGAGGTGCAGAAGATACATGCATGCATCAACGATTGCATCCTCTACCACAGTCTGAAGGACGAGAATTTGAATGCATGCACGGTATGCGGTGCATTACGGTATAAGATCAGGCGAGATGACCCATGTGATGTTTAGGGCGAGCAGAGCCTCAGGAAGAGGGTTCCTGCCAAGGTGATGTAGTATGCTCCTATAATATCACGGTTGAAACGTTTGTTCCGAAACAAAGAGCATGGCAAGTTGTTGCGATGGCACAAAGAAGACCGTAAGGAAGACGAGATGTTGAGACACCCCGCTGATGGGTCGCAGTGGAGAAAGATCGAAAGTGAGTTTCAGGATTTTGCAGCTAACGCGAGGAACTTAAGGTTTGGTCTAAGTACAAATGGCTTGAATCCGTTTGGGGAGCAAAGAAGCAGTCATAGAACATGGCATGCCACTTTATGTATTTATATTCTTCTTCCTTGGTTGTGCATGAAGAAAAAGTATATCATTATGCCAGTGCTTATCCAAATCCCAAAGCAACCCGACAACGATATTGATGTGTATCTAAGGCCATTAGTTGACGAACTTTTACAGTTGTGGTCTGACGAAGGTGTAAGTGTGTTAGATGAGTATAAACATGAGGAATTTTACCTACGAGCGTTGTTGTTTGTAACCATCAATGATTGGCCTGCTCTTAGTAACATTTCTGGAAAATCAAACAAGGGATACAATGCATGCACGCATTGTTTAGATAAGACTAAAAGTATATATAACTGTAACAAGATTGTGTACATGAGGCATCGTCGATTTCTTGGACCCAAGCATCCCTTAAGGAAGAAAGGCAAACATTAGAAAGGTGAGGCAGATCATCGGCTGAGACCTACCCGCCCTTCTAGTTCTGTTATATATGATATGGTCAAGGATTTAAAAGTAATCTTTGGAAAGGGTCCAGGGGGACTAGAAGTTCCTAATGACGCAAACAACAACGTACCCATGTGGAAAAACATATATATATTTTGGGAGCTCCTTTATTGGTTAGTGCTACATGTTCAGTCTGCAATCGACGTGATGCACGTGACAAAGAATATTTTCTGCAACCTGCTAAACTTCTTGGGCGTGTATGGGAAGTCGAAAGAAGGGAAGTAAAAAAAAAGGGAGGTCAAAAAAAGGGAAGTCAAAAGATACATCGAAAGGAAGGCAGCCTCACTAACGTATGAGCGAAGAGATGCATCGAGACGACACTCATTCAGAGAATGAACCAACTCCTGCCAGCTACGCTCTTACGAAAGAAGAGAAGAAAATATTTTTTTGAATGCCTTCAAAGTATGAAGGTCCCATCAGGCTTCTCGTCGAATATAAAGGGAATAATAAATATGGCAGAGCAAAAGTTTCAAAACCCTAAGTCTCATGACTGCCACGTGATTATGACACAATTACTTCCGGTTGCATTGAGGGGCTTTTACCGAAAAACGTTCGAGAACCCATTGTGAAGCTATGTGCATTTCTCAATGCAATTTCTTAGAAGGTGATCGATCCAGCAACTCTACCAAGTTTACAAAAGGATGTGGTGCAATGTCTTGTCACCTTCGAGTTAGTATTTCCACCATCCTTTTTCAATATTATGACGCACCTCATAGTTCACCTAATCGAAGAGATCTCCGTTCTCGGTCCTGTATTTCTACACAACATGTCCCCCTTTGAGAGGTTCATGGGAGTGTTAAAGAAATACATTCATAACCGTGCTAGGCCAGAAGGAAGCATGTCCAAGGGCTATGGAACAGAAGAGGTCATTGAGTTTTATGTTGACTTTATTCCTGATCTTATGCCGATCGGTGTTCCTTAATTGCGCCATGAGGGGAGACTGCATGGAAAAGGCACGAGAAAAGAAAGCAACATCAAGTATCGACGGATATTATTTCACCCAAGCACACTACACAGTTCTAGAAAATTCCAGATCGGTGGCTCCGTATATAGTTGAACACATGGATATTTTACACTCTGAATACCTGGAGCAGACTGACTTCTGGATTAAAGGAAACCACGTGAATACTTTTGGCAGTTGGTTGCGTACACATCTCATTAGTAACACCAATGTTGTAGAAGAGCTATACTTGTTGGCCGATTCACCATCTTCAACTATATTGACTTTCGAAGGGTACGAGATAAATGGAAATATAATTTACACGGAAACCCAAGAAAAAAAGAGCACTAACCAAAACAGTGGTGTCCGCTTTGATGCACTAACCAGATGTTGCCACCACCGCATTGGTGGCAGTGGTGGCGGTGGCGGCGGCATGGCGTCCGCAGCCACGGCGCGCTCCCAGCGCTTGACCTCGTCGCTGACGAGGATGCGGAGTGAGGCCTCGTAGACGGCCTTCATATCCGGGTCCTCATCATTGTTGACGACATCCTCCTCGATCCACAGATCGGGCTCCTGTCCGGGTGGCGGTGCGGGGTACTCTGGGAGCTGGCTGGTCAGCGGTGCTGGAGCCAGCGCGAAGTAGGTGCGGCAGCGGTCGTCGTGCTCGTCCGTGAACGATTGGTCCCAGTTGGGGGAACTCGGCGCGTATGCTGGGTCTTTGTAGAGGTCCGCCGGGAGGAGACAACGACGGCGTGTGATTCTTCTCCAACGTATCTATAATTTCTTATGTTCCATGCTTATATTATACGAATTGCTACATGTTTTATATGAATTTATATAGTTTTATGCATTTTCTGGGACTAACCTATTAACAAGATGCCACAATGCCAATTCCATGTTTTCTGCTGTTTTTGGTTTCAGAAAAGTACTTATGGAAATATTCTCGGAATCGGATGATTTCTTTTCCAAAGTCCATATTTTCGTGGGAATGTTCCAGAACACCGAAGAGGAACCGAAGAAGGAGGCCGAGGCGCCGTCACCATGTCCTCACGCGGGTCCACCCCCTACTGCGCGAGCACGTGGTGTGGGGCCCTCAAGCCTCTACCGCCTTCGCCCTTTCGCCCATATTTGCCCCTCGGCTAAAAACCCAAAAAATATAAGCCTTTTTCCTCCACGAGTTTCAGAGCGCCGCCGCTATCGAAGATGAGATTTGGGGGACAGAAGTCTCTGTTCCGGCACCCTGCCGGGACGGGGAATTGGCCCCCGAGCCATCTCTATCGACTCCACCACCATCTCCATCGCCGTTGCTAACTCCTAGTGATAAGGGATGGCCCGATCTTCTCGTTGAGCACGTCGATGATGGATGGTGGATGATAGATAACTTGGTGTCAGCTCTCTGCCCTTTGGATATTCACGACTTCACACACTTGCGCACGTAGCCGTCGACCACAAAACGGTATAATTGCAATCTACTAATTCCCCATGGAAGAAGCAGATCACACTTCAATTGCGGTTCAACTCTGCAGATCGATACGAATTGGAGATGTATTAATTTAGAGGTAAGCTTTCGCTGTTCAACCAAAACTAGGGTTTATCTAAACGTGGTCTAACCCTCTAGGGCGCAGCCCTTGGCTATTTAAAGGGGCTGGACAAAAGTAGGACTTAATTCGGACCTGAACTCAAACTTGGTTCGACTCGGACTGACACAAACCGACCCATGGTGTGTTCGGCCTAAACATGGCACGCAGGCCTCATGCATTGCACCTTAGACTAATATCATCTTCATTAAGCCCTAGTGCGCCACTTGATCCCTCTAACGTGCTAACGTGTGATCTCCTTCATTGCCCTTGTGCGCCGACCTCCCTCTCCTCCCTCGCGCACTTGCTGATATTGGAAATCGGTGATTGCCCTTCTCCTTGTGGTATATGGTCTCCTCCTCCAACGCTTGTGTTATTAATAAACCTGATCATACATAAATGCATAGACTTAGGCAGTATAAAATTCTCATTAACACAAACATCATATTCTTACTAAGAGCGAGTTCACTTGTTGCTGAAGTAACTTGGTTCGAGCTCTTGTCATTGGTCCAATTCGAACCTCATCATTGGACTTCTTCTTTGCAACAACTATCATGTCATCATCATGTATTGGAGAGGGAACAACAGTATGGATGTCCTCATCACCTACGATGAGGAGTGAATAGTTCTTCCCCGGGGTTTCGGGATCTACGGTAGCTATGTGGTCTATCTCTCTCCCATGTGATCTTTATGTGATCACGAGCTTTGTAATCTAGCTAAATATGTGATGCTACTCTTTATCTATTATGCACTCTAGATGTTACTTTAATATGAACTTCGGAGTTATTCACGGTTGTAACGGTGACAGTGGGTGCACCGTGTGTGATTCCTTTATGATATTGTTGGTGTTAGTTTAATCTGACTTTGAGGGTGCTCTTGTAGCCCTACACAATGAATGGTGTTTGTGATCCAACATGAGAGTGTTTGAGAGTAGTGTTTATTTATTTAACTTTGATGTCATTGTTGAGAATGTCCACCGGTGAAAGTAGGATCCCTAGGCCTTATTTCTAAGCATTGAAACACCGCTTCCAACAAGTTCTGCTACATGTTTGCTTGCTATCATTTTTATTACAGATTGAAACTACTACTTATAATCATCCATATTACTTGTATTTCACTATCTTTTCGCATAACTAGTGCACCTATACATCTAACAAGTGTATTGGGTGTGTTGGGGACACAAGAGACTTTTTGTATCTTAATTGCAGGGTTGTTCGAGAGGGTTATCTTTGACCTCTACCTCCCTGAGTTCGATATACCTTGGGTGATTCACTTAAGGGAAACTTGCTGCTGTTCTACAAACCTCTTCTCTTGGAGGCCCAACACTGTCTACGAGAATAGAAGCATGCGTAGACATGAGCGTGCTATCTCCACCGCCCTGGACCGGCCACTGGCCGGAATGGGCGGCACCAGAATCTGCTGCGGATTCAGGTGCTAGTCGTCCGGCAGGTGGACATCCGACCAGAACACCGGGGCGGCATTGTTCCAATGCCACCAGCACTCCTCCACGCGGGCGTAGCGGCAGCGCCACTCCTTCTGAAGGAGATATGCCCTAGAGGCACTTAATAAAGATAGTTTATTCGTCATATCTCGATTGTTCATTATATCTTTTATACCATGCTATAACTGTATTAAGCGGAAACATTAATACACGTGTGGTAGATAAACAACCAGGTCCCTAGTAGCCTCTATCTAACTGGTTCATTGGGCAATTGATGATCGAGGTTTCCTGATCATGTGACATAGATGTCAGTTGACAATGGTGTCATGTCATTGGGACAATGACCTGATGGACATACCCAATATTTATAGGATGTAGTCATTACGGCTTTGACCGTGAGATCAACTCTTATTGCTATTCCTGAAAGATACTTTGATTGCATCAAACATCATGTCTTAATAGTATGACAATAAATGTGTCTCTCTCGGGTATCGGAAGGGAGTATGTTGAGATGAGAAATCAAGAGCGGGATTTGCCAGTCCGCATAGCAGGATAGATACTCTAGGGCCCACTCGGTGAGATTATGTCAAATGAGCTTGCAAACATGTGACTAGGTCACCAGAACTTAATATCACTAACGAGTAGAAGATAGTGTTGTCAGTAATGAGATCAAGCTAGGTATGAAGATATATGTGAACGTGTCTCGGACACACAAAGTATCGCCATGGCAAAAGGTTTAAGACTCGACGTCCAAGTTCGAACAACAAAGTTATTCGTTATCTCGCAGGGATTAATTCTGGGGATCCAGGCCCACGAAATAGTCATTGGTTGGAGAGGTGTCTCGATCATGTCTGCTAATATGTCGAAGCTCTAGGGTAACACACTTAAGGGGAGTCGACAAGTTTAATAGACCGGAAGAAGAAGCGAAATTAACAGAGAGCACTGGGAAGATCCGATGGAGATCGGGCAGCGACGAAAAAGTTTTCGGTGCCGAAATAAATTATATAATATGTATTTAATATTAATTAATGTAATTAATAGTTAAATATATTTTATTTAATTAATTTCGAATTTTCAAAGGCAAAATACCTAAAATGGGCCTTCCGGTGGAAAGAAGGCCCATGAAGGGGGGGGGGGGGAAGCTTCCCCCCAAGGAGCAAAGGGGTTCAGCCGGCCTAGGTGGGCCACATGGGGCCCACCTAGGGCCGGCGCACCATGGAGGGTGCGGGCTGGTGTGGGGTTTAGTCCCACACCGCCCGGCCAAGAAGGCCGGCAACCCCACTCCCCCTTTATATAGAGGTGCTCCCCTGGTCTTTAAAGACACCAATTCTCTCTCTATTTTTTCCTTGAATAACGTGATTCCCCTGTTAGAGTTGCGCCAAGGAGAAAGTTCTCTCCACCATACGCACGCCGTCTTGCTGCTGGTCATCCAGTCCCAGTCTTCCGCTACTCGTCCTGGATTGGAGCTTGGAGGTCGTCGGCTTCACCGTACGTGTGTGAAACTCTGCGAGGTGCCACGCTAGTGGTGCTCGGAGGCCTGCTTCCTCTACACGACCTCGAGGTTGTCTTCGTCGGCTTCATCGACAACGCTTGTGCGGGAGCGTAATCCCCGCTTTTCGGTCTACAAGGGTATGTATACCGATCTCATCCATATTACTGTATCTGCATAGTGTAGATCCTGGCTAGTTTAAGGTTATCGTTGTTAGAAAAATTATTGTTTTCTTCCTGCAATCCGCTTCAGTGGTATCAGAGCCGATCTATGCGTAGATATAGTTGTACGCTATTAGAACCCGTGTTCATCACGGGGACATCGTCCTTTATTTGCTACCCTCTCGCGTGCACTTGCAATGTCGGCAACATTGAGTTGATGAAGCGGCGCAAACCAAATTTACGCGTACGCTTACACGAGACTGGTTCCACTACTGACATACGGCTGGTACGTATATGTGGCTGGCGGATGTCTGCCTCTCTCTTTAGTTGGCTTTGCATTTTCAATGGAGGGCCCGTGTAAAGGCCCCCTTATTATAAGGTAGCAACCTCTTGTGTATGGTGCTAGTCCTTGGATCGACTTGCTAGCACACACAGTTTAAGATGAAATACCATAACATTACATCAATATTCATTACACGATGATCCAAAAATAAAAGAGTTTGATACAAGGTGCATATCCCATGGCTAGCTCAAACCAAATAAACACACAGCGGAAAGCAAATGGATAAAGTGAGCTCCATGTTCATCATGTGCCACATGCAAGACATGTTGGTTGGAGACTCGCGACCCTATCAATCCTTACTTCTCGTGAGAGGGTCCGGCATTGGTGAGTTGCAGCCCAAACTGTATTGGGTCAGCACAATCGAACTGTGGTGGCTAGTGATACTAGTGGATATAAATGGCATCCTATCATCTACATGCATATTTGGCTTGGTGGAGTTTGAGGCTGATTTGCATAAAGCCAATTTTATCTTATATTTTGCAAGAAATATATTATCCTTCAATTAATATCGTGGGTTTCTTGTGCCATAATGGTTGGCATCACCAATTTATGTGTAACTATTCATTTGTGGGTTTCCTGTACAACCTTATAGGTTAGCATCACTATTAATTATTTAACTAACCATTTGTGGGTTTCATGTGCAACCTTATAGGTTAGCATCACCACTTAATATGATCATGTGGGTTTCCTATGCCACCTTATCGGTTGGCATCACCACGACTGTCATATTTTACCCTTGTTCAACCCATCAAATTTTATTTAGAAAATTGGAATGATAAGATCCTCCGTCAGTTCCTTGTCCAACTGCTCAAATTGTCCGTAACCGGGGACACGGCTAAGTACTTAGTTTTTGACTCTCAAGAGTTTGTGCACTTTGACCATGAGACCCACTCATTCACTCGTCCATGTGACCCAATTATGAAATGGAAAAGAGTAAGACCGAGACGAGACCTTTCAGAAGTAATTCCCCAAAAAATCATACTACGGACCCATCCGCACTTATCATCCCTACATCTGCGGGTCACATGGATTTCGGGGTCTCACAACCTATATGGTCAAGACAGAGCCCATATGACATTTGGCTGCACCGGAAGCAATTTAAACATGGAGTAACTTCGAATCTCTTTGATCATGGGTGGCTTTCCACACTTGTAATCTATCCTCCCATCCTGGGGTTACCTCGAGGGATCACCGTTTCCAACTTTCCACCAACACCCAGTTAGTTCATTAAACTTAGTTGTTTTTTCCTTACTCAACTACTAAAAACATTTTCCATAGCATATCGAAGTATCAACTAAGTTCAGTGGCTCACTAAGCCTAGAGGGGGGGGGGGGGGGGGTGAGTGGATGGCTATTCCACATAGGATTCCCATAACATAACATATTACACCAAATCGGGTAGTAATCCTATCATGCATACCACTGAAAACACTAAATGCAATAACATAAACATAGTAGGACATTTATGAGTGAGCATCACTTGCCTTAGTCACAGGGGAACACGCGTAACTAACACAACAACGTGAACACTCCGCACAATCTAAATAAATAGCACTCAATCAACATACCAATCAATCATATACACAATTCATGGAAACATGATTTGCATGACTAAATACAATCAACATATTTAAAATGGGTTAAATTAGCATTATTAGCTCTATGGTTGTTAAAATAATGCATTATGACATGGGCAAGATTTAATGAAATTTTATTATTGAAAACATTTTGGAAACACTAGAGGCCTTGCATGAAATATTATTACTCTTATAATTTATTATTCATAAAAATAAGTTTATGTTATCTGGACAGAGGATGTAATTTAATACATTTAGCAAAAGGGTTCACTTTAAAATTATTTTTAAAAAGTCAAGTTATGAATTAAGTGTCCGAAATGTCTCTCTGTATATATATATATATATATATATATATATATATATATATATATATATATATATATATATATATATATCAATTTTAATAGATACAAAATGGAAAACTAATGATGCAACATTAAACTACAAGACAAGGGCTTTCCAGGGACATAAAGTTTTCTAAATTTGGAGTTGGGGTTTGAAAGTTATGAATTGTTGAAGTTTGAGTTAGTTTATGTCTTTTTAGCAATTTTCAGAAAATGCGATTAATCTCAGCCGTCCGATCTGACTAACGCGGATGCACCGGACTAATTGATACCGATTCGGAAAAACATTAAATAGAAGCCGTTAGATCCCGTTTTAACGGTCCTGGTTCCGATGACCTAACGCGGGTGGCCCGGTTCGCCAGACTTGCTCCGGTTACGGCGGCGCCATGCACGACGTGCACGGACTCGACGAACCCGAGAGGCTCGGGAAGTGCGGCTAGTACCTCAGGAAAGAGAAGGTCGAGGCGAGCTCGTTGAAGCAGTCGAGGATGGCGGGGGAGTCCTCATGCGCCGACAATGTCTCCCCGGAGTTGAAGCTACAGGCTGTGGGCTCGGGTGGAGATGCTGCCGTCAATGCGGGGCTCTAGAAAGTGGAACGCGGGGTCAAATAGATGCGCAAGGGTGAGTTAAACTGAATGGCACCGGAGAGGAGAGGAGAAGGCTGCTCTGCTCATTGGAGTCGTGCGTGAACGGCGGCGGACTATGCGGCTCGACTTCAGACGTTCTTGTCGCCTCCGTGCCCCTGGGTTCACCAAATGGTGTCAGAAAGGTGTGTAAGATCGAGGGGGTTCTAGAAGGACAAACGAGAGGGAAAGGGGTCTACCAAGATCGCCGGAATCGGAGGTGTACGGCAGCGGCTAGTGGCGGTTCGACGACCTCATGCTGCTGCAGCCTTGCGGCGTATCGGGGCGTGCTTGCTTGGGGAAATAGGAGCGGGTGCGGGGTTTTAAGTTTGGGGGGGGGGGGGGGGGGCTCGCGTGCCGTTTTGCGTTTCGGCGGGTGCGGGGCGTGCGAGAGGTGGCGACGTCGTCGGGATCGTGGCGTCATGGGCGCGACGAGCGGTTGAAGACGCTCTTACCGGTGGGGCCCACGAGTCAGTGACAGAGGGGTGGGTTGCGGGCCTGGGCTGCTATGCGCTGGGCTCGCTCGACTGGCCCAGCCGATTTTTTTTTGTTCGTTCTTCTTTTGTTTTTCTTTTTTTTTGCTTTTCTTTTGTTTTATTCATCCAAATGACATCAAACAAGATTCTAAAATTTTGAAAAATACATATCTTCCATTTAATATATTCATACACATGTTTTAAGAACTTATGAAGCTATGAAATTTTTAAATAATGTAATTAGACACTTTTGGACAAATTTATAAATAGAGTTTTAAATAAAGGAATATGTGTAATAATAAAATCTGGAAAAATACCACAATTAATAATATTGGACATGAAATATTTTAAACACATTTTGTAGTTCAAATTATTGATTCAAAACCATATATAAGAATAGACATACTTTAAATAATACAAGCACATTGTAAATACGGTTTCTGAGTTTAACAATATCTAAAAGATTTATTTTTGCTCGACCTTCAAGTATGAAAAACAAAAGATTATTTGAATCATTTGACATCATATTACTTTTAAATAATTTATAATAATTCTTTTCAATTGAACTTCTTGATAAATACAAATTTAGTTAAAGGAATTAAAAGTTTTAAATTTTAGTGATTTTAAACATTCCAAAATTTTGAGATGTTACAGACTACCACTCTTAAAAGGAATCTCGTCCTGAGATTCGAAGAGGCTAGAAAGAAAGATGGGTTTGGATATTTGGGTTTAGTAGAGTTGGGTGGGCTACCACCGTTCAAAATCCCCTACATTAAACGAAGGGGAACTGAAATTCTTTTGGTGAGGTTGTAGATCGGGGGCTTCTCCTTGGGATCTCCAAATCTCAAAGTATTTGAGTTGGTCGATGTGGAGATCTTTAAGAAAAGAGCTTCAACAACAATGGAGGAGAAAAAAAATCTGAAAGCTTGAACGGCTGGAGGTAGGTGGAGGGGTATTTATACCCCTCCTCGAAATCTTATTGTTTACTGCCTATTGGGCCGGAACTTAACCCGGAACTTCTGGTCGCCCGAAAAGTTTAGGACAAAGTTTTGGCTTGGCCAGTGTGTGGGCATTTTCAGACTTAGCAAAAATTCTGCCATCCAGATGCGGAATTTCTAGTTGTTTGCCCGGAACTTCCGGTCACCCGGAAAGGTGTGACACAACTTTCGGACAAAGTTCCGCTTGCACCAGTGCGTGGGCAATTTCTGACTTAGCGAAATTCTCACTTGGTCTGGCCCGGAATTTCCGGTCGTTAGGACGGAACTTCCGGTCACTCGAAAAGTTCCGGTCTAAATATCGGACGTAGTTCCGTACACGCCAGTGACTGGAGTCAACATGACTTAGTCGTTTTCAGCCAACATTGGAAGTTCCGACCTTGGGATCGGAACTTCCGGCCCCTCAGATGGGAAAAGTGACCAGCCCAACAAAGGTTTTAACCACCTCTTTTCAACTCCGATGTTTTCAACAAACATTCTTATATCTGTAAAACACTTGAGCGGACAGTTAGAATTCATATTTGTGTTCTCATCACTAATAAAAATCTTGGAGACCAAAAAAGCACTTTCAACGTGTAGCATTATTTGGTTATCTCGGAAGCAGAACAATTGCCTTTGAATATCAAAAAACGATGCTTCTATGCATCAAGAACAATGTTTGTTACCTTGTGCTTCCATGTTTCGTCGAGAATTGCTAGCCGGATTAAGAAATTGTTCCAATTCACAGGAAATGAGACTTCCATACATTCAGACAATAAATTAATTGAGAGCTACTTAATGATCGGATTAAACACATGGATCAGTTTTGCTCGAGCAGTTTGGAGCTCCATTTATTCCTTGCATGGAGGGAAAAGAGTCAACTACCGACTGGACGGGGCTCCCCTGACGTGCCTGCCAGGCCCTGACGGGCCCACACTCAGTGACCCCACGTCACCCCTAACGAACGTCAAAGGATCCATGTACCTATCGGCTGGGCTACTTTCATCGCACGACAAAAATGACGCTGATCCGACCGCCAAGGACTGGTCCGATGTGAAGCATGGATCAGACGTTTGATGCGGTGTCTTTATTAATTTTCACATGCAACATGGCAACATCGGTCAGGCACTCAGCATTGTCTGACGTAACGTTGGGTTACTCGGGATTACAGACTTGTGAGTAAACCACATGTGGGGCCTACAAGTTTGTCACTCAAAATCACTTGACGTTAAGTCAGCAAAACTCAACATATGGTAAAGTTCGTCACCTAGATGTCAATCCCTCCGGTCTCTTGGTGCACGCTTTATGTTAGTGATGTATGCTGACGCCTAGGGAAGAAAACGGAGAAATTGAGTAGTGCCACATTTGTTTTCATTTTTTTATGAAAGCGGAAACAAATGCAGAAACCTCAGAAAAAAATACGAAAACAAATATGGTTGAAAATAGACACAAACCGAATATGGTACGGAGACACATACTCACTAAAATTAATAGACCCCTTAAATAATTAAGGAAAAACTAATCAAATAAACAAACTTGTTATGTTTTTTAGATAAATTAAATTACAAGGAGATATCATGTTTATCTAATATATAGTGAGCAACGTTAAAAAAATATATATTATCATCGCTATCCCGCTATAACACCGAAATGGAGAACTGAGAACAACCTAAGGAGACATAGTATGCTAATACAAAGCTTTTAAACATGGTAGATTCAGATTATTTTCATTTTTATTTAGCTCTTTGGTTAAGTCTAAATATTTTTATTGAAATTTCCATGCATGTTGGATTTGAAAATCACCAAGTAATAAAAAACCAAAAGTTTCGTATTACCGGAAACGGAATTTCCGTTTCCTCTTCCTCTTCCGCAGGAATACGTTGTTCCGTATCCGTTTCCGTTTTCATTTTCGTTCCACAAAATTCCATTTCCGTTTATCGCGAAAAAGTCAGAAAGATTCCGTACCGTTTTCTCTCTACTAACGCCCCGGCTGATTAATTCAAGAAATAAAAAATCAGAGCCAAACTTTTAAACAAACTTCGCATCTTGTATGTGGTTACACTGGCGTGCCATTACGTTTTTTGCAAACTTTTTCGTAACAAGCAGTTTTTTCTTCCGATGTGATTTTTTGTTGACTTGCTATCGAGTCTAGGTCCACGTCAAGTACAGCGATGGTTTTCATGCCCATCTCTCAGATCTAGACCCATGCAGATATGCTGATCTCCAGTGTTCTTCACATCATCTTATTGTAAAATCATTCATTCAAGCCTGGCCATCACCAATCAATTTAGGAGCCCACAACTTGACCACCACTTCAATTAGTACACCATGTCAAGAAAACTAGAGACAGAGATAGAAGGAAAGGAGTGCTCGTTAGATATCCGCATATGGGAAATAGTGGGCTAGCTATGCACCCTTAATCAGTCGCTGGATCGTCTCGTTTAGATAAAGGGACCACTGCAATTTAACAACGATCTTCTCCCACCTCCCATGTACCTAACGCCGTTTATAACATAGCAAACTCCTTTACATGAACTTTTTTTGCAGCTATCTTTAGAAGCATCTTATCCTGTTTTTAAAACCACCTTGTAGTCACTTTCCCCTCCCCGTATCTTCGAAAGAAGTTTAAATTGAAAGTGCATTATTTGCACTCTCATATTTTGGTGACTAATGACAACACAAAATCTATTATAATATTTGTGATAAAGTATGCAGCTTCTATTACAGGTCGGTTGATAAGAGTGAATACTTGGCTGAATTTCAGTACTGCTTCACTTGGTCTTTTATCAGGAATTCAGTCAGGAGATTTCCCGGATTCGGAGATTTCCGGTCTTCAGACCGAAGATCTCCGAGCTAATCGAGATTTTCTCTAAGTCACAAACTCAGATACATACTGACTTCAACTCAAGCTTAGCCGAAAATGCTCTAGGAGATTTCCGGTGCTCGGAGATTTCCGAGCCCCAGTCCGGAGATTTCCGAGTGGCAGAAGAATTTTACCAAGTCCAGAACTCAGTTGCGTACTGACTCCAACTCAATCTTAGCCGGAAATGCTCTAGGAGATTTCTGGCGCTCGGAGATTTCCGAGGCCCAGTCCGGAGATTTTCGAGTGACAGAGGATTTTCTACTAAGTCAGGAAGTCCATCCAGCACTGACTCCGAGCCCCGCTCAACCGGATTTCCTACCTGAGATATCCGGAGTCAGGAGATCTCCGGATCTCAACCCGTAGATTTCCGAGCTGACGGTTGTACAACGGGCAGAATTTGGGAAGGGGTATAAATACTCCTCCACCTACCTCCAGCAGATTAAGCTTCAAGTTTTCTCTCTCCTCCATTGGTGTTGAAGCTCGTTTCTTCCGGATCTCCCAATCTAGCCACTCAAATCTTTTGATACTTGTGGATCTGAGGGAGAAGCCACCAATCTATAACTCCACCGAAGCGTTTTGATTTCCCCCCTCTATATCTTGAGGGGCAACGAATCTAGTGTTCCTTTGTGGATAGCTAGGTTCAATCTTGTGTGTTTTGATCCTTTATGGATTCCTTTGTGAAAGTGACCTGTTGTGATCATTGTGAGAGCCCCCAATTCAGTTGTGGGTGTGTGCCTCACGAATTTGTACGGGACCTTCTCCGCCCTTAAAGGAGTCCTTAGTGGAAACGTGGATTCACTCCTTTCTGGTCGAATTCACAGGAGAATAGGGTGAGTCCTTTGTGACGTTGAGCAAACCTTTGTGCTAGCTCACACCCCTCCAACGAGACGTACACCTATGTGGTGGAACTCGGGATAAAATCGTCGTCTTCGAGTTCCTACGGTTGTCTTGTTCCACTCTCCTTTACCGCATCTTTAATTCCTGTACTTGCTTAGTTTTTTTGTTGTCTATCACTTGTATCACCTAGTTGCACATATAGACAACTTACTTTATGCTAGCCTAAAACTGAAAAAGACATAAAAAATGGTCACCACCTATTCACCCCCCCTCTAGGTGGTCAACTGCCATTCAATTGGTATCAGAGCCAGGTTGCCTCTTAAAAGTTTCACCGCTTGAGACCAACCTTGGACAATGCAAGTTGACCCGAAAGAGGTTACCGAAGCGGACACCACGACTTTGGCGGCAATGCAAGAGAAATGTGCCACTATGGCCGATATCAAATCTTTGAAAACAAAGTTGACATCGTCCATACAAACCGAGTTCAAGAAGTTTCATGATATGCTTGAGTCTCTCAAGACATCTAAGGAAACCTCTCTTGCTTTGCCCTCAAAGTCTCCGGTGCTTCCGGGCATTACTCAAGATGTGGACCCCGAATTGATAAAGGGAAAGCAATTGCATTTGGATGGGAAGGGTGATGCTACTAGTTCCTCAAACCATCAAAACACTCCATCTTCCCAAGATGAAGTGCCTAAAGGCTACAACGCCACTCCTCCCCCATCCCAATACCATACCCCCGATCCCATCATTCCTCATCCGCAAGTTTCTCATAGGGGTGATCCCCCATTGCTTCAATCGAGTGATTATACATTCTCTCAATGGCAATATGTGATGAAGTCTCATGTGTGCAGATCTTCAATTGAGTTGTGGCGCATCATTCAAGTTGGATACAAGCCGCATGATCCGACCAACTTAACAAGAAGAGAAGTGGTGGAGGCTCAACTTGATGCCACCGCTCTCTACATGATCCAAAAAGCGGTTGGGAACAAGGACATGTCTCTCATCCAACACCTCACCAACGCCAAGGATACATGGGATGCTCTATCCGAGTTGTTCGTTGGAAATGATAGCATGAGGAGGAACCGCTATGACTCTTTGAGCAATGAAGCCGAGGGCTTCTTCAAGCTTGATGGTGAAGACCATGAGATGATGTATAGAAGATTGGTGACCATAGCCACAAGCTTTCGAGAAGTTGGTGCCTCTCATATTGATGATGCATGGATCAAGAGGAAGTATGTGAGCTCTATGATGTCATGTGAGCCAACCGACGTCAAGAGCCTTCAAGGAAGACATAACTACCATCTCATGACGTCTAATGAGGTTATGCAAGAGATGGTCGTGTACAAGGTGGCAACGAAGAATGCTCAAGACGCTAGAGAAAGGGCTCTTGGAATGCAAAGAGGCACAACCAACCTTGCCTTGAAGGTTACCGTTGAGGAAGACAACGATGATGATCTTGGAAGTTTTTCCGCAATGTCCGAGGAAGCACTCAAGATTGCTTACAATGATCATCTCGCTCTTGCGGCTCACACATTTTGGAACAACCCTTCAAGAGGCAAGATGTGAGTTGACAAGAGTACATCTCAAGCCGATAGGGTCTCACCCTCCAAGTTAAGGACATGTTACAATTGTCAAGACAAGTTCCATTTCGTCGCCGATTGCCCTTATGAGAAAAGTGAAGAGCATGGTGGACGTTTAGTGCTCAAGGACAAAACCAGGATGCCTCCCAAGAAGGCCTATGGAAAGAAGAGGCCTCTTCACAAGAAACCTCGCATCGTGTTGTTGACTCAAGAGGAGCACCCCACCGATGATGAAGAGTCGGAGGAAGAAATGCCAAATGAAGTGGCGGCTCTTGCCACCACATCAACACCTACAGTTCCTTCATCAACAACAAGAACTCCCTCATCAACGACAAGAACTCCTTCAACTACGACAAGCTCTTCATCATCTCTATTCACGTCGCCAAATGAGAACTCCATCACCAAGAGCTCAAGATGTCTTATGGCCAAGGCATCGGAGGTACCTTCATCCTCTTCCTCTCTCATGAATGAGATGAATGAGCTTGATGATGCCTCTAGCCTTCAAATCAAGCAAGAGCTTGTGGCCTTCGACTCTTTTATCACTAACTTGCAAGGTGATAGCAAGAAACATGTTGGTGCCCTCATGGCTCGTATTGGTGAGCTAGAGCATCTCAATGAAGAGAAGGGTAAGATAGAAAGAGAAGATGCTATTTCTCTATCTTATTTGAAGTCCTCTCTTGAGGAGGTTGAAAAGTCTCATGCACATCTTGAGGAGCAACTTGAAACTATTGAGGAAACTCATAATTCATCACATGCTAAGCTCATTAAGGATCGTGATATGTACTTTGCTAAATTCAAGTTGGCTCAACAAGATAAAGCCGGATTTGCGGTTGGGCATGTTAGACTCATTGAGGACAAGGAGAAGCTCGTCATAGCTCACAAGGCTTTGGAGAGTGAACATGCTCTTCTAAAGGAGTCTTATGCTCAACTCCAAACTCGGCTAACTAACCTTGAATCACCTAGCATATCTACCTTTAATTGTTCTTGTGATAATGCTAATCTTGTGAAAGAGACTGCTAGGTTGAAGAATGAGATTGCTAAGGCCTCCACATCCAAACTCATCCTTCTCAAGGGTAAGCAAGTTGTTGAGACTCCCATCGTGGAGCCTCACACTCGACAAGGGAAGGAAGGAATTGGATATGTGCCTCCCATGAAGATGAATGCCAAGAAGGGTATTTCCAAGAGCGTCAACCCCATCCAAGCCAAGAAGGCCGACTCCATTCAATCCAAGGACGGTCTTGCAAGTAGGAATGCCTCAAGGGGCAAGCCTACGCGTAAAGATCACGCCGGGGACAACAATCCTAACTATGCTTTATATGTCGATTATTATGGGAATGTTTGTGCTCGTTACATTGGACCCTACTATGGCTTTATTTCATATGCTATTTGGGTTACTAAGTCTCTTGTCGCTAACCTTAAAGCACCCATTGGGAAGCAATGGGTTGCTAAATGCAAGAATTGATCTCTTGTAGGACCTTGCTCCCGGTGGTTCAAAATGGATAATTGATAGTGGATGTACAAGTCATATGACCGGGAGCAAAGAACTGGTCACGGAGTTGAAACCTAATGTATATCAAGTAACTGTAACATTTGGTGACTTACCAAGGTCTAAGGTAACCGGGCTTGGCAAAGTGGTAGTTGCCCCCGACATTATTCTTGTCAATGTCATGCTTGTTGATAATCTTGGCTATAATTTTTTATCGGTTCGTGCCTTAACAAAGTTGGGGATCTCTCCCTTCTTTGATAAGGACGTTGTGGTCCCCTTGTGGAGCAAGTCGCCAAGAGTGGCTTTCGTGGGATACGTGGAGCATGAGCTTTATGTGGTGGACTTCTCCGGAGCCACCACTACTCAAGCCATGTGCCTCTTCGGAAAAGCCGACGTGGGTTGGCTTTGGCATCGCCGACTAGCCCACGTAAACATGCACACTTTGCAAAGCCTTCACAAGGGTGGCCACATCCTTGGACTAAAAGATCATGTTTTCTTTTCAAGGGATCGAATTTGTAGAGCGTGTGTGGAAGGCAAGATGCATGATATTCCTCATCCAAGCAAGTGAAGGGGATCGTGTGCAGAAAACAAAAAATTTCCTAGCAACGATATCCTTAAACTAGCCAAGATCTACACTATGTAGATATAGAAGTACGACGGAGATCGGAATACATTCCCTCGTAGACCGAATAGCGGGGATTACGCTCCCTTACAAGCGTTGACGACGAAGACGACGTAGCCAACCTCTAGGTCGCGAAGAACTCGGCGCGACGAAGACGACGAAGATGACCTCGAGGTCGGGTGGAGGAAGTAGGCCTCCGAGTACTGCTAGTGCAGCACCTCGCAGGGCGTTACACACATACGGTGGAGACGACGGCCTCCGAAGCTCCAGTCCAGGACGAGCAGCAGAAGACTTGGACCGGAACACCAGCAGCGCGGCAGCGGGCTATGGTGGAAGAGACCCCCCTTCTCTACTCGGCGCAACTCCAACAAAGGGAATCACGAGATAGAGAGATAATTAGGGAATTAATTGATGAATTAAAAGGCCAGGGGTGCCCCTTCTTATATAGGCTCCCGGGGGGAGCCAACCTTGCCAGCCAGGCAATGTGGGACTATCCCCCATTGCCTGGTGTGGCCAGCCATGGTGCGCCGCCCTAGGTGGGCCCCATTTGGCCCACCTAGGCCGGCCAAGGCTCCCCACCGAATTCCCTTGAGGAGTCCCCCCCATGGGCCTTCTTTCGACCAGAAGGCCCATTTAGGGAAATCAGCCTAAATAAATTCAAAAATAAATATATAAAATCATATTTAGACATTAATTACACTAATTAATATCAAAAATATTATATGTAATTTATTCTAGCTCCGAAAACTCTTTCGTCGCTTCCCGATGTCCATCGGACCATTCCCGGGACGTTCCCGGTGATCTCTTTCCTTTCCGGTTGTCTTGTCGAAACCCCTTAAGTGTGTTACCCCTAGCGGTTCGATATAATAACAGGTACGATGAAGACTCCTCTATGATCAACGACTAACTCGTAGGCCTGGACCCCATGAATTAATCCCTGTGATATAACGAATGACTTTCATCTATCAAACCTGGACGTCTAGTCTTAAACCCTTTATCATGGCGATACTTAGCGTGTCCGAGCATCATTCTCAGATATCTTCATACCTAGCATGATCTCGTTACCGACATCGCTATCTTCTACTCGTCTATGATATTATGTCAGCTTGTGACCTAGTCACATGTTTGCAAACTCATTTGACATAATCTCACCGAGTGGGCCCTAGAGTATCCATCCGGCTATGCGGACTGACAAATCCCGCTGTTGACCCCTCGTCTCAACTACCCCCTTCCGATACTCAAAAGTATCATCGTTATTGTGATAATATATAAGATATGAAGTTTGGTGCGATCAAAGTATCTTCAAGGGATAACAATAAGAGTTGATCTCACGGTCTTAAGGCGTAACGACTACGTCCTCCAAATCTGGGTATGTCCATCACATCGTTACAACTAACGATATGACTTCCATTGCCGACCGGCGCCATGCCCTATGATCGTAAAACCTCGATCATCAATCGCGCAATGAAACTAGTCTTAGTAGAGGCTACTAGGGACCTGGTTGTTCATCTACCACACCTGTATTAATGTTTTCGCTTAATACAGTTATATCATGGTATAAAACATATAATGAACGATTGGGATATTGCCAATAAACTATGTTTATTAAGTGCCTCTAGGGCATATTCCCTTCAGTCTCCCACTTGCACTAGAGTAACACTTAATCTAGTTTACAACTTGGTAAAAGCTCAACACCCATAGCATCTTGGTGCATGCTCGCCTTGTGAAAGAGGAAAACAGTCAATAGATCTCACACATTGAGACCTATATGTGCTTTGCAACACTTCTATGTCACCTAGTTTGACATCATCCCGTATCTTTACGATGACGGCGAAATATATCCTAGTGGATGAAGTGAGACTCGAACATTCGCGTAGCATGGGCCTTAAAAGTCTAAGAGATCTATTAAGGAGACCACATACGCCCCGAAAACTGCTCAGTCCAATCACACTTGCTACTTCTCAAGTCGCGATATATTTCTATACCTATGTAGATTATACGACAGTGCATTCATATGCGACTTCGCAAACTAACCATGTCTATTTTCAAAATAAAGGACATCTCCTATATGAGATTTCTAGTCGCATGGGTCAGTGTCATAACTTGCATCATCGTAACCGCTTTACGGCAAGTTGTCTTTCCACTCTTACCATTTACTAGAAAACATATCTTCAGTTCTCATAGACACTGAAGAATAAACTTAACGTTTGTTCATGGATCCACACAAGGATCACTCTAGAACCTGTTCTTCAACCAAGAACTTGGGTCACACTAAGTCGAGCTTTCAGTCTGATAGCATCTATGTCTGATACACAGATAATGTCGAACATCATTTTCTATTACTGAAAATGCCAAGATAAGCTTAATATTTTACCTAGTCATACAAGTAAGAACCTCTTTCTTTGCTTGTCCTATTCTGAAACACTTCAGAATCTTGACTAAGAAAATATTTCGACTTAATGTTATTAAGCCCCTTACGATATATATAATTATAAATCGGATGCCTAATACTCCTAACTTCATTTCATAGAAAATTTAATCACTTAAATAATCCTGTGCACTCTACTAGAGGATCTGTGTCATTCAATATGTCGTTACACACAAAATCACGAATGCCACCTCGCTCCCACTCAAATATGCCTTCCGCATATAAGATCAAGGAAAACTACTTTGCTCCCACTCACTTCTTTGCAAATGTAGGTTTCTTCAACTATTTTGGACAACTCCAAAATCCTTTGATCACATTATCAAAATGAATCCAGCTCCGATATGCTTGCTTCTGCCCATGAATGGACAACTGAAGTTTGCACACATGTTTA
The DNA here is from genome assembly GCA_026929855.1 of Poa annua. Taxonomy (NCBI): domain Eukaryota; kingdom Viridiplantae; phylum Streptophyta; class Magnoliopsida; order Poales; family Poaceae; genus Poa; species Poa annua. Next base: position 109,625,054 of record CM049426.1, read on the forward strand.
GCATCCTCAGGATCACCAACTCTTTCTTAATGACACTATTAAGAAAAATGGTTTCCTTATCCATCTATCAATTTCTCATTCGAAATTATAGTGATTGCTAAACGACCCAGAATAGATTTAGTCTTCGCCACTTGAGACAAACTCTCATGTGGTCAACTTTTGAATCTGTCGGAACTGTTTCACGACAAATCGAATCTGCTCAATGTCTACTTTCCAATAAAATTCCATATACTATTAACATCCTAGATGCCATCAAGAAGATCTCCCAAGTCATTACCTGGTAATCGTATATGGATTTTATTTCAGATCATAAATGACTCATAGCCATTTCTCGGACTTAGGTCCACCATCTCTTCTTCGTAGTTCGTAGGTCTATCATATTCCATTAATATGACCTTCATAACAAGATTGTCGTAACACACAGTGTGGAACACAACCTCGTATGCCTGCGCTCTTAGTTTGAGCTCAGAACATCATGATCTTGAATCATCAGCTTTTTCAAGCTGTGGAGCCTGACACCGAAAACACTTTTGGTTGCGCCACTCTGATGTCTGGAGAGAAAGTTCATCAACTTTGTCGTGCTCTACTTTCTTTCTCACTTATACACTTGGACAAGTGTCGTGGTGGTGTCACGGCAGATGCCATAGGATGGCTAATGTGTGGGGCCGATGGACGTTGGTGGATCCGGGGAGGGATAGCGAACTGAAGAGCTCACACGGGGAGGATCCCGGTATAACCGAGATCTCCCAAGAACAAGAAACAAGATCAAAGCCCGAGGGAAAGATCTAGCAAACACGAACAGATGCATGAAGTCACACAACACACACACGATGTACCCAGGTTCGGGGCCCTCGTGAGGAGGTAACACCCCTACTCCTGCCTTTCCTTCTCAATATAAGTATGGAACAAGGACTACAACTTGCTCTTAGAGCTCTTGAGGTGAAGAACACGAAGAACTAGATGAACAAGGGAGGATGAAGTAAATGCTCTAGGAGTAAATGAGACTAGAGTATTGGCTCTCAAGTTGGCCTCTCCCTCACAGGAGCAGTTATGGCGCCTTTTATAGGGTTCCGGCCAGGAGGACCGGAAACCCTAATCCGGCTTGGCCCCACCGGACAGGCCTAACGGTTATGTCGACACCGGCTAGTGCGACCTAGCAGCCGTGCTATCCGGCGTAGCCCCTTCGTCATCATTCCGGCAAGGACGGCAGGCGCCGTCCTGGACCATCATTGTCCCCCTGTCAGAGACAGGACATGTCTTTGCCCATCCCGGATAGCCTTTTCCGGATTGCCGGACTAGGCACGTCCAGTCTTGTCGTACCGTTGTCGTACCGGCTGACGCGCTCCCGTGTCAGGCGGGAGGTGACCATGCTTCCGTGTCAGGCGGGAGGTGACCATGCTTCCGTGTCAGGCGGAATGGTACTTCCCCCCGCATCAGGCGGGAAAGCCTGCTGCAGACCGTTGACGGCCTACCGGGTTCCCTCATGCCGGTCACCTTCTTGCTCGACCTTGCGAGTCCTTCCTGCACAAGTCCAGTAACCTGATAGGACCAAGACAAACGTTCCGGTTAGCACTTACCCGGATTGCCTATCCGGTATGCGCGGGTACTTCTCCTTCCGGGAGTCTCCTCGGAGCCACAAAATCCGAGGTCTCTCCCTGATGCACCCGATTTCCTCTTAGGATGAGTATCTCTAGACCTAGCCTCCCGAAGATGTCTTAGCCTACCAGCAAAGACATCTTCGAGAAGGTAGTTCTTAGAGGAACCACCCGCTGATGCTTGTGTTGTTATGAGGGCTCGGGGTGGCTATTTATAGCTGCCAGATATGACCCTTGTGCCTGCCAGGAGGCACCTTGCACTCTACCAGCTCCGAAAGGTCAAGTTGTCCCTTCAGCGCACTAGGGGGTGGCCCTTGCTCTCGCCAAAGGTCAAGCACTGTTGCCACAGTGCCGAATTGCGCCGGGATCTGCCCTACCCGGGGGGCAGCCCCCCGACACTAGTCCCCGAAGCTGGTGCTGCGCAGCGACCCCCGGATGATGTGTGGGATCAGCTTTAATAACAACAATTACCCCAGGAAATATGAGACGATCCTTTTACTTGAGGCCGAGATGAGTTTTACCGAGATCCCCGCACCGAGATCCTTTCGACCGGAAGGCCAAGCTTCTAACCGGATAATGCCACGTCAGCGAATATTATCGTTGGCTCGGAATTGAATTCCATATCTTGGGCTGGGTCCCACCCGAGGTCATGTCGAGTCAGAAATGCACTCGAGTGTTTCTGACCGAGCACGCCGTTGCTCGTGTTCGCGCGCCGGGAGCCGCAGCCGATCCGAAGTCCAACCGTTGGGGCTCTGTGGCCCCCGGTGTGGCCGGATCGGGCGCTCCGGTGGACGCCACATGTCGCGCGGCACAAAATTGATCCCACCCACGATCGGAGAGATCGTGGGCGGGAAATTCGGAAACCGCTCCGGATCCCCCCCATAAATAGGGGACCGGAACGGTCACCTCTTCTTCTTCCCCAACTCCTCATTTCTCCCACTACCGTCTCGAGCACCTCGCCATCGCCGCGCCCGGAACTCCAGCACCGCCGTTGCCGCTCGTCGCCGGAGCTCCTCGTTTCCATCGTCGGGCCGCGATATTCTCACGCGTCACCGGCCTCACTTCCTCCGGTGAGTTCTTCCTCCCGCTCTGGTGAATTTCTTTACGGGGATGATGCTTCGCGTTCGGCCGTGCAATTACGCACCGCGGTGGCGCCGCCGGCGGCGAGCACGAGCCGCGCGGCGTGGACGAGGACGCGTTCCACACTTTAGCTTTTGCTCGCACTAGGCCACCTTCGTACCTTGCCCGAGCATACTTGCGTCAATTAAGTTTCGATTTATTCGCGTGCGGTAGATCTTATTTGCTAGGAATCCGGTTGCATTTAGGAGTTTGCGATCCAGAGTCTTAGCTTCCGGTAGACTAACTCGAATAACCGCCGTTCCGCCTGCAGAACAGCCCGGACACCTCCGCAGGTCCTTCCGACATGGCTGAAGAGAGTGTTCGGGGGTGTTGGGATGGGTCCGAGATCATGCAGAAGGATCTCGACTGGCTGTACCGGACGCACCGGATTCCAGCAGAAGCTGAGAGTCGACTTCCGGAGGGCGAGGTCCAACCGGAACCCCAACTCGGGGAATACGTTGTATTCCTCACGCATTTCGAGCGTGGGTTCGGGCTTCCGGCTAGCCCCTTCTTCCGCGACTTCCTCGACACGTACGGCCTCCAACCCCATCATCTCCCCGCCAATGCGATAATGATGCTCTCGGTCTTCACCACCTACGCGGAAGCGTATCTCGGCGTGTGGCCTTTCTTGGACCTCTGGTCCAAGTACTTCATTCTCCGCCGCCAAGTCATCCCCAACCCGGATCAGAAGATTAAAGACTTATTCGACTGCGGAGCGGCCACCATAATTCCCCGTGCTGACTCCGGATTCCCCAAAGTCCAGGGGCTAGAATCCTGCCGGAAGTGGCAGCGTAGCTTCTTCTACGTGAAGAACCGGGAGGTTTCGGGAAATGGTCCGGGGTCTTCGAATCCGGATTTCATCAATCTGCCGGAGTTTGCTATTGGTCCTCCCCGCGAATTCGACCTCTGGAACCGGCTCCCGGATACCGAGGAGGTCAGATGCATGCACGATGTCCTCAACGTGCTGACTGATAAGATGACTGGCGACGATCTCCTGCGCTGCTTTATCATTCGCCGCGTCTGCCCTCTACAGACCCGAGTGCACAAGATGTGCCATATCGACGGGATATTAGATCCCACGAGGACCAGCTTTTTCGGGTTGGAACATTCTGCAGTAGCCCGGCGCGTTCGAGCTATTGCTCGAACGAAGATGCCGGATGACTACACTTGGGGTCTTGTCGGGGGTTCTCGGAAAAAACCACTGCGACAGGTGCTTTTGTCTGTCTTTCGCAAACTTACATTTGCACCCGGATTCTGCTGGAAACCGACATGGTTATCATGCAATGATTTGTTCGTGCAGTTTTTAGAGCGGCAGATCGCAGAGGACGCGATGCATGTCGGTGGGAAGTTCGTGCCGAACATCCCGGCACCGGAAAAGATGCCGAGAGAGGATCCCGACGGCGAGGACCCCCTTGCCATCCCTCTAGCCCGTGCCGCTGCTTCAACCTCAGAGGCTATTTCCGTTTCCTCAGATGACGAGGATGAGATTGATTGTCAAATACTCGATGTGATTGACGCTCTCCCCCTCAATTGGGCTTCACCAGTGGCTCCGAAACCCACGGCCGTGACGAAGCGCGCCGAGACCCGGAAGCGTGCGGCTTCCGACACCACCCCTGCCGGTGCATCCGGCATCACCCCCAAGAAGAGCAGGCCGAACAAGCAAACAGCCGAGAAGACTCCACGCCGAAGGAGAGGTCCTCCCACCGTCGATTCCGGGTAAGATCTTTTTGCTTCGAGTTATATGGTTTTGTCTTCTCCCAAAGTCTTTACTGATATACTTCTTTCAGAGATGCACTCGACATCCCGGCATCCGCGGCTTCCCAACCTCTGGGATCCCGCACTCCTAGCCCGCCTCGGGTTGCTCCTTCTCCATCTCGCCCTTCCGCACGAGGGAGTGAGCCTCCTGCTCCTGGTGCCACGCAGACTGGCGTTGCGACTCCGGATGCTCGTCCCGTGGTGAACGAGATTCCGGCCTAGACTACCGCTGCATCGGAAGACATCTTCCTTCCGGACAGCCCGCGCAGGGTTCCTGGGCTTGAGACGGAGATCGCAAGTCCTCCTCGGCAGGTCGTGCCGGGAGCCTCCTCCCGGCAGGCCCCAGGCAAGATTCCTCCGCCGAAACAGCCCACGGCCCCTTCCCGGCAACCTGATCATCCTGCCGGGAAAGCGCGCAGCAAGGCCGCCAGGCAGAAAACAACCTCCGCCAAACCTACTGCTCCCCCGACATCTTCGGCCCAAGACTTGGCCCTAAGCACGGGTAAGTTTTCGCGATTACCGCCACCTCCTGCCGAGATCCCCACTGCCGCCCTGCGGATGCTGCGAGCAACCGTAAGCTCCTTTATGCCTTCAGGATCCCGGGAGGTTGTTGCTGCTAGCGCGCCTGGCGGTTCCGGCGTGCGTGTTGGTTAAGAATACAACAAAGCCTGGATTGCCGCTGATGCCTCCGAGATCATGGAGGACTTGCACGCTGCCGGCCCTAGCCGCAGCGCCCAAGCTCTACATGCTCTCCAGGTGGACGCTGGACGTTACTCGGGTGGTTGAAGAAAGTTTGTTCCGTTTACCTTTTCCAAAATTTAATTGTTCCATCCCCACTAGTCCCCGAGATTGGTGCTTAGTGCTCTAGATTCCATCGAATAGCAGACCACTAGGCTCCAATCTTAGAAACAATCACCTGACTCGGAAGACGAGTTCCCGAGATCCTCCCTACCGAGTAGCTTTAAAATTGTTCCATCTCCACTAGTCCCCGAGATTGGTGCTTAGTGCTCTAGATTCCACCGAATAGCAGATCACTAGGCTCCAATCTTAGAAACAATCACAGGACTCGGAAGACGAGTCCCCGAGATCCTCCCTACCGAGTAGTTTTAAAATTGTTCCATCTCCACTAGTCCCCGAGATTGGTCCTTAGTGCTCTAGATTCCACCGAATAGTAGACCACTAGGCTCCAATCTTAGAAACAATCACAAGACTCGGAAGACGAGTCCCCGAGATCCTCCCTACCGAGTAGTTTTAAAATTGTTCCATTTCCACTAGTCCCCGAGATTGATGCTTAGTGCTCTAGATTCCACCGAATAGCAGACCCCTAGGCTCCAATCTTAGAAACAATCACAGTACTCGGAAGACGAGTCCCCGAGATCCTCCCTACCGAGTAGTTTTAAAATTGTTCCATCTCCACTAGTCCCCGAGATTGGTCCTTAGTGCTCTAGATTCCACCGAATAGTAGACCACTAGGCTCCAATCTTAGAAACAATCACAGGACTCGGAAGACGAGTCCCCGAGATCCTCCCTACCGAGTAGTTTTAAAATTGTTCCATTTCCACTAGTCCCCGAGATTGATGCTTAGTGCTCTAGATTCCACAGAATAGCAGACCACTAGGCTCCAATCTTAGAAACAATCACAGGACTCGGAAGACGAGTCCCCGAGATCCTCCCTACCGAGTAGTTTTAATTGACATAGATCTCGGAACATCCCGAGTCCCCGGGATCCTTCCCGAGATTGACATAGCTTTCTTTGTTTGGATTCAGGACTGCGGCAAGAAACGGGGCAGAATCTTCCACCGGCTTCTTTCTGACTTTGGTCAGTCCAAGAAGTGTGAGGGGCGCCTCCGGGAGGAGCGGGATGCCGCACGCAAAATCTCGGTGGAGCAGAAGTCTGCGCTTGCCGCGACCCAGGCCGAGATCGCGCAGCTAAGTGCCGAGCTCGAAAAGGCCAAATCTGCCGCAACCGACATGAAGGCGCGCTTCGTGGAGGCGTCGAAGAAGCAGAAGGAGACCTTGGATCAATCCGAGGCGCGTGCACACCACGCCGAGACTGGGCTGGCGCTTCTCCGGTCACAGGCCGATACTTGGCTCTCTGAGCTCACCGGATTGAACCTGGACCTGAACAGTAAGATTACCGACATCCTTTTCTCCTGCTCTCTTTCTTTACTATTACCATCCTCTTGACCTAGTCGCTTGACAGCTCTTCTTTTTAAAGGGCAATTCGAGCACTCCCGCGATGCTGCCAATCTCGCGGTCGCTGCCGCCCGGGAGAAGCGTGCCGGGAAGGGCCCCGTCTCGGACTCCTGGGACATTGAGGATCATCTCACTGCGCTGAAGGCCCGGATAGTGCCTCTCCGGTCGATCGGGACGGAGCTGATCAGCGCGGCGGTGCACGTCCACAGAGCCTTATGGCCAGGCGTCAGCGCGACCCTCTCGGTCAGCGAGTTGGCGACTGCGCTCCGAGCTGCCGGGAAGCGTCTCCATGCTTGGAAGCGCTCCGGTGCGCGGGCTGGCGCCGATCAAGTCTTGACCCATGTGCTGAGTTGGTACGAGGGTCTCGACCTTGATGTGGTCCAGCGCCTGCGCACCATCTCGCCGTGGTGCACCGACCCGGCCAAGGTCCAGCGGCGCCAAGAAGTGGCGCATCGCATCGCCTCCTGGTCCGACATCGGTGTCTTCACCACCAGCCTTGTCACCTCTGACTCCGAGTCAGATTACAAGGATGACTGCGAGACCGGTGCAACCGGTGATGCGGATGCCGAGATCCCGGAGGAAGATGACGCTGCTTCCGGTGCCGCCACCGAGATCGTGGACTCTCGGGGTGCTACCACTTCATCGCCACCCGAAGCCTCTCAGGCCGAGGCGCGTCCAGATGCCCCGGGTACCGCTGCCGGCGCGGAAGATACTGTCACCGCCGCTTCTGCTACTGCTACCACCGAGAAGCCGGCTTCCCCTATCCCTTAGAAATACTGAAGTGTAGAATTGTTAAATCCCCGGGATGCCGGGTGCAAGATGTAATATATACTTTTAAGATTCATATTTCGCACTATGCTATATATAAAAACGAGTTATGTCGGTTTATTCTGCAACGAGTCCCCGAGTTCCTTTTTATGTCTGCCGTACTTAAGCAATCTCTGCTCTTGTCTACCATTTCGGCGTTCGACAGTCGAGTCACAAAATTCCATGCACGACATACATTACTTAAGAATATCCGAGTTCTAGTTAACCGAATTCCCGACATAAAAAATAACCGGGCTAGTAAAACAGCTATGCCGGATAAGTTCCTGCTCCGAGTCCCCGAGACCGTTTTCGTGTTCCCCACATTTGATGTTCTTTGCTCTTGACTACCATTTCGGCGTTCGTCAGTCGAGTCACAAGATTATTTCACATGACATACATTACTTTGACTTTGAGAATCGATCTCAGAACTTTCCCGGCATATAGAGAACATAAAAAGAATAGGTACCAGGCAGTCCCCGGGTTCCTTCCTGGGATGCCGACATGAAATAATAAATAAATGGAACAAAGTAAATGGGCACACAACGAGGCAGTCCCCGGGTTCCTCACGGGGTGCCTAACTTTCATTAATAGATAAAAATTGAAATACAACATACATTGTGCCCTTTACGTGTAAAAGGGTCGAAGCAGGGCTACATTCCATGGACGCTTGGTTTCCTCACCGCATTGTCCATTACACCTTTCCTAGCCTCCTGTGCATCTACAAGGTAATAAGAATCATTGTGCAATGCCCTGCTTATCACAAAAGGTCCCTCTCATGGAGGTGACAGCTTATGCATTCCGGCCGTGCGTTGGATGAGCCTCAGCACAAGATCTCCTTCTAGGAACACTCTCGGGTGCACCTTCCGGCTATGATAGCGACGGAGATTTTGCTGATAAATTGCAGACCGAGACAATGCCAATTCTCTTGCCTATTCAAGTAAGTCCACATCATCTTCTCGGGCCTCTTTCGCCTCGGTCTCGGTGAAGATTGTCACTCTCGGAGCATCATATTGTATGTCGGTTGGGAGTACTGCCTCGGCGCCATACACCATGAAGAATGGCGTGTACCCGGTAGATCTATTCGGTGTGGTCCGGAGACCCCATAATACTGCCGGTAACTCCTCTATCCAGCATCCCGGAGTTCTCAACAGTGGTTCGATCAAGCGGGCTTTGATGCCGGCCAAGACCAATGCATTTGCTCTCTCAACTTGCCTGTTTGCTTCCGGGTGTGCAACTGATGCTACATCCAACCGGATTCCCTTCTCAGCACAAAATCGAGCGAATTCCCCCACAGCAAAATTGGTGCCATTATCCGTGATGATGCTGTGCGGGTATCCGTACCTCAAGATGATGTCTTTCAGGAATTGCACGGCGGTGTGTCCGTCACACTTCCGGATTGGCTTGACCTCTATCCACTTGGTGAACTTGTCCACCATGACCAGTATGTGTGTCATATTGCCTCTTGCCGGCTTGAACTGCCCCACCATGTCCAAACACCATACCGCGAATGGCCAAGTGATAGTGATTGTCTTCAGTGCCGATGCCGGCATATGTATTCGGTGAGCAAACCTCTGGCATCCTCCACATTTACGGACAATATCTTCTGCCTGCTGTAACGCAGTAGGCCAGTAGAACCCATGCCGGAACACTTTCGCCACCAGGGCCCGGGATGATGCATGGTGTCCACATTCCCCCTGATGTATTTCCAGCAGCATCTCTTGGCCTTCTTCCGGTTCCACACACCTCTGGAGTACCTCGGTGACACTCCTCTTATATAGCTCTTGATTGATGACGGTGTATGCTTTTGACCTTCGCACTATCTGTCGGGCTTCCACTTCGTTCTCCGGGAGGGTTCCTTCCAAGATGTAAACCATAATGGGCTGTGCCCATCCCGGGACTGGTCGAACCGGGAACATGGGAATATCTATGTCCATTGGTTCTGCCGACATCACCTCCATCATCATCTTTCTTTGCCTCTCTGAGCACTGTGATGCAGTCCCCGGGTTCGATGCGATGCTCCCGACTTCCACTTCCATGGGTACAGCTTCTGAACCAGGCTCCTTGGGGATGAAGATAGAATCCGATTCGGATGAGGGCTGAATAGATGGCTTCCTCAGGTGTTCGAGAGCGATCCCGGGAGGGATGGCGTCTCGAGATGACCCCATTTTGGACAATACATCCGCTGCCTCGTTTTCTCCTCTGGATGTGCTTGAACTCGCATCCCTCAAAAAATCCGGATATTTTCTGCACATGAAACCGATACAAGCCATGTTGGCATCCAGTGCATCCCAGTTCCCCGACACCTGCTGCACCACGAGGTCGGAATCGCCGAAACATTCTATCTGGCGGACGCCGATCTCCTTGGCGACATTCAGTCCATGAACCAAGGCCTCGTACTCAGCGACATTGTTAGATGCCCGGAAATGAATTTGCAGGACATACTTCAGCACATCTTGCTTTGGTGAGGTGAGAACCACTCCGGCACCCAACCCGATCTTAGCCTTGGAGCCATCAAAATGCATCCTCCAGAAATTGTAATCCGGCATTGGAGGTTCATACTGCATCTCGGCCCAGTCTACCAAAAAGTCCGGCAGCGCCCGCGACTTGATGGCATCTCGTCTCTCGTACACCGGAGCGTACGGAGACAACTGGATGGCCCATTTGGCAACCCGGCCGCTAGCATCCTTGCAACCGATGATCTCGGCGAGGGGAGCCTCGCACACCACTGTGATTGGGTGCTCTTGGAAGTAGTGCTTGAGCTTGGTCACTGCCATGTACACTCCATACGCCATCTTCTGGTAGTGCGGGTAGTTCTGTTTGGATTCCGAGATCACCTCACTGAGGTAATACACCGGTCTCTGTATCAGCTTGCCCCCTTCTTCCCTCTCTACCACAATGGCTACACTGACTACCCGGTTCGTGGCAGCAATATACAACAACATAGGCTCCTTGGGCAACGGGGATGCTAATACGGGTGCTGTTGAGAGCATTCTCTTCAAATCGTTGAACGCCGCATCGGCCTGCGGGGTCCAAACAAATGTTTTGCTCTTCTTCATCAATTGGTACAGGGGCAAGGCCTTCTCACCTAGTCGGCTTACAAACCGACTTAGGGATGCAAGACAACCAGTGAACATCTGCACATCTTTGAGACGTACGGGCAATTTCATGCTCTCGATAGCACGTATTTTACCCGGGTTGACTTCAATTCCCCGGCTTGAGATGAGGAAACCGAGTAACTTTCCTGCCAGAACGCCGAATGTGCACTTATCCGGATTCAACTTCATCCGAAACCTTCTTAAGTTCTTAAATGTTTCCCTCAGATCATCGATCAATGAGGCTTTTTCTTTTGTTTTTATGACTATGTCATCGACATAGACCTCGGCATTCCGGCCTATCTGGTCATGCAAACATTTCTACATGCACCTCTGGTACGTGGCACCAACATTTCTCAAACCGAAAGTCATGACCCGATAGCAATAAGCCCCATATGGGGTAATAAAAGCAGTTTTCAATTGATCATCCGGATTCAAAGGTATCTGGTGAAAACCAGAATAGGCATCTAAAAAAGTTAAGAGTTCACTGCCGGCAGTTAAATCGATCACTTGATCTATCCGAGGTAGTGGAATGGGGTCCTTCGGACATGCCTTGTTGAGGTTGGTGAAGTCGATGCACATGCGCCACACCTTAAGCAGGAGGGGATCATCTTTCTTCTTCTCTACCAGGACCGGATTTGATATCCAATCCGGGTGCAGCACTTCCATTATGAATCCGGCGGCCAGCAGTATAGCAAGATGCTCCATGACGGCAGCTCTTCTTTCATCCAAGAGGCGCCTAGTCGGTTGATTCACCGGCTTCGCATCCGGCCTAACAAACAGAGAGTGCTTAGCCAACTCCCTCGGAACACCTTGCAGATCGTCACTCGACCACGCAAAAGCATCCCGATTCTCACGGAGGAAGTCGACGAGCTCGCCTTCCTATTTGCTGTCCAGGTTGCTGCCAATGATGACCTGGTGCTCCGGGTTGCTGGGGTCCACTCCCACCTTCTTCGTCTCCTTAGGTGGCTGGAATGATGCGCCCTGCTCCGGGTTCACCATCCCGGGCATTCCGAGTTGGGAGGTCTTGGCCAGCGCTACCACCTGCTGGATCCTCTTCTTTTCTTCAGCTATCACCAGGGATTCAGCTAAACACGATCCGGCCGAAGCACACTCCATGGAGCGCTTGTGGTCGCCCGAGATGGTGATTATGCCGTTAGGACCCGGCATCTTCATCTTCAGGTAGCCCATGTGGGTTGAGATCATGAACTTGGCCAGGGCTGGCCTGCCGATCAGTGCATGGTACGGGCTTTCGAGGTCCACAACATCGAATTCCAAGCTCTCGGTTCGGCAGTTTTCCCGGGTTCCGAATAACACCTCAACCCAGATTTTACCCATGGGTGAGCAAGAGACTCCGGGCACAATGCCATGGAAGGTCGTCTCGGTAGGTAGAAAGGTGTTCATGGACACCCCCAGCTTCAGCATCGTATCCTTCTACATGATGTTAATGGCCCTGCCATTGTCAATCAGAACCCGACTGAAGCGGACGTTGAGTCTTGGCCCGACAAAGGTTGGGTCTACCACCAAGGCGTACGCCCCCGGTTTAGGCATAACTCTGGGATGATCTTTCCGGCTCCACGTGATCTCCATCTCGGACCAGTGCAAGAACTTGGGCACCGCCGGAATCACAGCGTTCACTTCCAGGGTGCGCTGTCGCACACTCTTCCGGTCAGTGGGCTCGGTCACGAAGACCACATAGCTCTGATGTTCCTCCCAATAGCTGCCTTGCTGATGTCCGGCTTGATTACTGGGGCCTGCCCCATTGTCGTTCCGGGTGTGCACCACGTTCATCGGCCGAGGTGGGGGTCCTCGTTGAGGTTGATTAATCCGGATTGCGTTGGCTCCTGAAGTTGGAGGGGGAGGTCTCGGAATGTTGGGACGAGATGCAGGGGCACTCGGCCGAGTAGCCCCCGTGCTGCCCTCCTGCAATGTGCACTGGTACCAGCTGCACTGCCGAGTGGAGTGGTTCGCCGGCTTGTTGGCCTCCAAGGTGTGGTAACAGCATGGCTTGTTGAGCATATCTTCATACGTCAGGGGCTTCCTCTGATCTACCCAAGTTTTCTGTACTTCCTGGCTCTGACCCCAAGCCGGGCCACTTATTTTCTGACGCTGACTGTTGCCGGCATCCTCTTGATCTCGGGTCACAGCTGCGACATGCTGTGCGGCATGGTGGTACTCGGGCTGATTCCTCTTCTGGCCAAAATCTTGGCGATCATGGCTTCTGCTCGATCCCGAACGCTGAGGTCCCGCATTCCTCCTGTTGGAGTCACCGACATCCACCAGGGGTTGCATGGGATCTCCAAGCGTGTAGGTATCGGCGATGCGCATGGTCTCTGCCAAGGTCGCCAACATCTTCCTTTGCAACTTCTGCCAAAGCATTGAGCCATGCCGGCATCCTTGCGCAAACCAGGAGATGGCATGTGCCTCTACCACTCCTTCGCACGAATTGCGAATATTGCTCCACCGGGTAAGGTACTCCCGGTCAGTTTCGTTGCTCCTTTTCCTTCAGATGGCGAGCGGTTGAGGTCTGTTGGACCTTTTGTACGTGCTGGTGAAGTTGCTGATGAATGCCTCCTCGAAATCTAACCAACAGTCTATGCTGCCGGTTCTCAAGTTGTTCAGCCAGATTCTGGCAGGTGCTTCCAACATCTGCGGCACATAACGTACCGCCCAACGTCTGTTTCCACCGGCTATGCTTACTGCAGTTACATAGTCGGTCAATCAGTCCTCCGGCTTCTTACTGCCGACATAGGTCTTAGCACCTCGGTTGAGCTGGAAATTCTGGACATGTGGCTCCCGCATGATCCGAGGTCCAAAGCAGGCAGGTCCCGGAGGTCCTTGCTCTTCCACTAGATCGGATTGGTGAATCCGGTCGAGCCGGATTCTGGCATCGGCCGGATCCAGTTGTCTGGTTCCTATCCGAGATCCCAAAGGATTCTCATTGGATTGGTACCCGAGCTGCTGCAACCTTGAGTTGCCATCGTTGTGCCTGTCTTGTACCGGGATCACAGCCTGCTACGGGACATATGCGACTTCCCTTCGTTGATTTTCTTGCGCGTGTGGCGGATTCCGGGGTGGATTACCACGGTTAGCCGGGTTATTGTTTCCTACACACCGGTCGCCACCACCACGAGTGCTCTCTGCTTGCCCCGAGTTACGCTGCCCGACTTGCTGGATACCGGCAAAGGCCGGGTCATAAGTCTGCAACTGCTTGTTTTTTCCGGAGCCCCGACTTCGGCTCCGGCTCTTGCTCTTGATCTTGCTTCTGCTTGGATGCGGGGAGGAGGCCTCTCCGCCCGACCTCTGGCTGTCAGCCCTAGCTGAATGCACTTGTGATCCTGCCCCGGGATTCTTTTTCTTGAAGACATGGTTCTGCCGGTTGGCCTCGACGACCAACTCATTCACCCGCTCCTGCTGTTTGCGCAGAGCCTCTCCGGATAGCCCAGCTAGCTCTGCCATGGCGGCTTCGGCAGCCCTAAGAGTTTTTGCCGGCGAGCTCTATACGGGCTTCCCCGCCGAGATCATGCTACCCGCATGACTGGTTGCGGCTCCACCGGCTAGCTCATCATTCACTATTCTGCCTTTCTTGCGCAGATCTGCGATGCGCTTGTCCCGAGTGTCTATCTTAAGGAACCCGTGGGCTGCATTGTACTCCCGAAGGCTAGCACTGAGCTCACGCCGGATCTCGGCGATCTCTTGCGCTTCGGCGAGCAGCAACCTACGTTGCTCATCCAAGTCAGCCGAAGTAGCTTGGGTGTCTGCTTCAGCTGTCAATGGGACAGCCAACTTGGCCACCAGACCCGAGAGGGGATCCGGGCGATGACGTGGCTGGGACGGCTGTGGATCGCCGTCTCGGGTCGTACCTCTCTCCTGAGGAGGTTTGGCCAAACGAACATGGCCGCTACCGGCATCGCCGTCGGCATCCTGGTACTCCTCCTTGGTTGTTCCGACCATCAGGACTGCGACGGAGCTCGGGGAGCGACTAGCACACGATCCCCGAGTGGCGCAGAGCATGGGAGGATCCTCAGCTTCCAGGACAACGTCCGGGTAGCTGCAGATAACTTCGGTGGCGACGTAGGTGGTGAAGCCACCGAAATCGACGAGGCATCCGTTCACCGGGAAGGGTTTGTTCCGGAAGCACCCGGCGTTGTCGCTGACGAAATCCATCTCGCCCAGCCTGACGACAAGGCCAGAGAGAACCCAGACACCGAAGTGAACGGGGGAACCCGTCCGGATGTGTACACCAGCCAACGCCTCTGTCGGCCCCATGGTGGGCGCCAACAGTCGTGGTGGTGTCACGGCAGATGCCATAGGATGGCTAATGTGTGGGGCCGATGGTCGTTGGTGGATCCGGGGAGGGATAGCGAACTGAAGAGCTCACACGGGGAGGATCCCGGTATAACCGAGATCTCCCAAGAACAAGAAACAATATCAAAGCCCGAGGGGAAAGATCTAGCAAACACGAACAGATGCACGAAGGCACACAACACACACACGATGTACCCAGGTTCGGGGCCCTCGTGAGGAGGTAACACCCCTACTCCTGCCTTTCCTTCTCAATATAAGTATGGAACAAGGACTACAACTTGCTCTTAGAGCTCTTGAGGTGAAGAACACGAAGAACTAGATGAACTCAAGGGAGGATGAAGTAAATGCTCTAGGAGTACATGATACTAGAGTTTTGGCTCTCAAGTTGGCCTCTCCCTCACAGGAGCAGTTATGGCGCCTTTTATAGGGTTCCGGCCAGGAGGACCGGAAACCCTAATCCGGCTTGGCCCCACCGGACAGGCCTAACGGTTATGTCGACACCGGCTAGTGCGACCTAGCAGCCGTGCTATCCAGCGTAGCCCCTTCGTCATCATTCCGGCAAGGACGGCAGGCGCCGTCCTGGACCATCATTGTCCCCCTGTCAGAGACAGGACATGTCTTTTCCCATCCCGGATAGCCTTTTCCGGATTGCCGGACTAGGCACGTCCAGTCTTGTCGTACCGTTGTCGTACCGGCTGACGTGCTCCCGTGTCAGGCGGGAGGTGACCATGCTTCCGTGTCAGGCGGAATGGTACTTCCCCCCGCATCAGGCGGGAAAGCCTGCTGTAGACCGTTGACGACCTACCGGGTTCCCTCATGCCGGTCACCTTCTTGCTCGACCTTGCGAGTCCTTCCTGCACAAGTCCAGTAACCTGATAGGACCGAGACAAACGTTCCGGTTAGCACTTCCCCGGATTGCCTATCCGGTATGCCCGGGTACTTCTCCTTCCGGGAGTCTCCTCAGAGCCACAAAATCCGAGGTCTCTCCCTGATGCACCCGAGTTCCTCTTAGGATGAGTATCTCTAGGCCAAGCCTCCCGAAGATGTCTTAGCCTACCAGCAAAGACATCTTCGAGAAGCTAGTTCTTAGAGGAACCACCCGCTGATGCTTGTGCTGTTATGAGGGCTCGGGGTGGCTATTTGTAGCCGCCAGATATGACCCTTGCGCCTGCCAGGAGGCACCTTGCACTCTACCAGCTCCGAAAGGTCAAGTTGTCCCTTCAGCGCACTAGGGGGTGGCCCTTGCTCTCGCCAAAGGTCAAGCACTGTTGCCACAGTGCCGAATTGCGCCGGGATCTGCCCTACCCGGGGGGCAGTCCCCCGACAACAAGAAACTATTTCTTTCGCAAGGTATATCCCGGCAACAATTTTGCCTATGTCGTGAGACATGTACCCAACTAACTCTTTAGGTACGGTACACTACAAAGATTAATCCATTTTAGGTTTGATCACATCGAAAACCTAAATTGCTGAAACGACAATCCAGGCTAAAAGCCATGCCATCACTCGTATGGTATTGTCTCCATGGATTCAAATGGTTTCCCTATTTGCTAACGTGAGTGTTTACGTTTCTACCATATGACTCTAATGATCACAATAATTCGGTAAGATATTTATTTACCACGCACTATCCGATAGGGTGTAATTACGACGTGCTAACACACCATACCACTACGGTGTTCCATGCGACGTAATTTGTGGAACTCTTCTCACAAGTCTTCCAATGTTGTGCCAACATTATAACTCAAATCTTTATTTTCTCGATCTACATCGCGGGAATTTGATTTTCTTGTTAAGTTTATTTCCTACTTCATTCTGAACTTTGTTTGATCGAATCAAAATTTCAGACTAACATCCCTCGGAGTGGATATCCATATATCTACTCGGAATATTCATGAAGTCTATGAAATAAAGACTTCCACTACACGTTAAAGTACTTAATTGATTCACATACACCCATATGCACGATTCTCAACAAACTATACTCAAAACGTTCAATGAAGTTCACGAAATAAAGGTCTCCACTACCTGTCAATTACTTCAGTGAACCACATACATCTCTATGTATGACTATCAATAAGTTATATGCCCGCTTTCCGAAAACGGTGTCACAGTTATTTTGCAAGTGTCAAAAGATCAAATCTTAGGACTTGTAGATCCATCCGATATGGAGCTAATGCATTGACTATAACATTGACATGACTAAACAGTAGTGCCACACATATGTGGTGTATTTATTAAGTTTGTATCCTTTGACATTAATATTATGAATGTGCGAGCTTCTACCATCTAAATTCATATCGGCATATGATCATTACTTCATAAATATAGGACACCAAATTTGTCACTATCATGTATGAACAAGTCTCTCGCTAGAGGAGACACACTTGTAACGATCATACTAACAGGCGATCATAAAGAATTTATTCAAATGGTAGATCTAGAGGGAGAGTGTCTATGGCCATCACAACAACTTGACTGCCATTATCAACACGCAATGTCGCCTCATCCTTTCAAGCTACTCAAGCAGTAAACCTGGTTTTCACAAAACATGACTAGTTCAAAACTTAGTCACTACTACGAGTACTTGCTTAGCTAAGACATTCATAACATGTATATCATATATACACCATCATCATTGATGACTTCCGGCGATCTGTTTCATTTTCTTGGTACTTCCATCGTAATCAAGAACCATGAAGGTGAACGATTCCCCTTACATGACATAGTCTATGACAGAGGATTTGCACTTGGCAACGATGTCTGTCATCCAGTGATTGAGCTGAGCGAGGCGTATCAATGTTCATTAAGTATGAACATATGTCATTAAGTATGACCGCCACGTGCTCCCTCAATGTGTGTATTCTCTTCCATCTTGGTTGAGAAGACAATCAGTCAACATACTGATAAACTTCATCAACCCAACGTTTGGGGTACCCAGAGTTTAGCGACCATATCATATGTTCGCGATCTAAAAAACTCGTACCCACCGTTGGTTCTCTATAGCATACACTGGACTATGATGATATCATCCGCACAAAATCTGATAATCCAAATTATCTTTTGTTAGCGGAATCTCCGGGTTTATCTCCTAGCGGGTATTGTAACACAAAGAGCTAAAGGTTTAAACAAGGAGTATCCTCAAGATAAAGCATAAAACTATGAAGTTTGGACCCAACATTTTAAGTTTCTCAATCGCAGGAATGCGCCTAATTTGAAAAGATGCTATCACAATGGTTAATATCTACAAAGGTTTGCAAAACAAACTCTGTTCATTATAATCTGAGTTCTAGTATTTTAGAAAATAACTATCCGAACTCCCACTCAAACGAACATCCCTCCTGGTCGTTTAAGCGATTACACGACCCCCATCCATTGCACCACCCCTCATCATAAGAGCCATTGCCACACCAATTTTGTGACTCGTGCTCGACCTTTCGGTCTCCCTGTTCTGAGGCCATATCTGCATATGCTAGGCTCGCCACCATAACCTCCACGCCGACGCTTGTGCAACATGGCTTACACCCACTATATGCGAACGGCGAGATGTCTGACACCCGATCATCACGGTCTGCCTCATAATGTAGAACTTTCTTGGTGGTGCGAGTTGGAGGGAGAACACTAGTGGTATTTTGAAGGGATCATCTTATATATCTACCTCCGTGCAACTAATATATACTATATATATAATCACACAATATAAGATACACACAAAACATCAAATGTAATGCAATGTGATATAGTCCATTGCGCCATGGTCTTCTTGGCGCCTGCAGTTTATAAACAATTTAATTAACCTAGCTTGACCATATCACATAGCCCCTGTTAAATAAAGTTAGACGCTTCTAATTTATCTTTTGCATATTTTACGTGGCTCGGGGCTTTCGTAAATAGAACCGCTTCATACCTACGAACATTATGACCACAACAACGATCCAATAATTTCATGTTTAAGCATCCCTTTCGGGCCCTCCATTGAAAATGCAGAGACAACTAAAGAGAGATAAACAGGCACCCGCAAGCCACATATACGGTACAAGCCGTATGTCAGTAGTGGAACCAGTCTCGCGTAAGCGTACGCGTAAAGTCGGTCCAGGCCTCTTCATCAACTCGATGCCGCTGGAATCACAAGTGCACGCTAGAGGGTAGCAAATAACAGGAACGGTGCCCCCCGTGCAGAACACGGGTTCTAACAGCGTACAGCTATATCTACGATAGATCGGCTCTGATACCACTGAAGGGGATCGTGTGCAGAAAACAAAAAATTTCCTAGCAACGATATCCTTAAACTAGCCAAGATCTACACTATGCAGATATAGAAGTACGGCGGAGATCGGAATACATACCCTCGTAGACCGAATAGCGGGGATTACGCTCCCGCACAAGCGTTGACGACGAAGATGACGTAGCCGACCTCTAGGTCGCGAAGAACTCGGCGCGACGAAGACGACGAAGATGACCTCGAGGTCGGGTGGAGGAAGTAGGCCTCCGAGCACCGCTAGCGCAGCACCTCGCAGGGCGTTACACACATACGGTGGAGACGACGGCCTCCGAAACTCCAGTCCAGGACGAGCAGCGGAAGACTTGGACCGGAACACCAGCAGCGCGGCAGCGGGCTATGGTGGAAGAGATCCCCCTTCTCTACTCGGTGCAACTCCAACAAAGGGAATCACGAGATCGAGAGAGAATTAGGGAATTAATTGGTGAATTAAAAGGCCAGGGGTGCCCCTTCTTATATAGGCTCCCGGGGGGAGCCAACCTTGCCAGCAGGCAATGTGGGACTATCCCTTTTTTCTGGTGCGGCCAGCCATGGTGCGCCGGCCCTAGGTGGGCCCCATTTGGCCCACCTAGGCCGGCCAAGGCTCCCCACCGAATTCCCTTGAGGGGTCCCCCCCCCCCCCATGGGCCTTCTTTCGACCAAAAGGCCCATTTAGGGAAATCAGCCTAAATATAATTTATTCAAGCTCCGAAAACTCTTTCGTCGCTACCCGATCTCCATCGGACCATTCCCGGGACGTTCCCGGTGATCTCTTTCCTTTCCGGTTGTCTTGTCGAAACCCATTAAGTGTGTTACCCTAGCGGTTCGATATAATAACAGGTACGATCAAGACTCCTCTATGATCAACGACTAACTCATAGGCCCGGACCCCATGAATTAATCCCTGTGATATAACGAATGACTTTCATCTATCAAACCTTGATGTCTAGTCTTAAACCCTTTGTCATGGCGATACTTAGCGTGTCCGAGCATCATTCTCAGATATCTCCATACCTAGCATGATCTCGTTACCGACATCGCTATCTTCTACTCGTCTATGATATTATGTCAGCTTGTGACCTAGTCACATATTTGCAAACTCATTTGACATAATCTCACCGAGTGGGCCCTAGAGTATCCATCCGGCTATGCGGACTGACAAATCCAGCTGTTGACCCCTCGTCTCAACTACCCCCTTCCGATACCCAAAATTATCACCGTTATTGTCATACTATATAAGATATGACGTTTGGTGCGATCAAAGTATCTTCCAGGGATAACAATAAGAGTTGATCTCACGGTCTTAAGGCGTAACGACTCCATCCTCCAAATCTGGGTATGTCCATCACATCGTTACACCTAACGATATGACTTCGATTACCGACCGGTGCCATGCCCTATGATCGGAAAACCTCGATCATCAATCGCGCAACGAAACTAGTCTTAGTAGAGGCTACTAGGGACCTGGTTGTTCATCTACCACACCTGTATTAATGTTTTCGCTTAATACAGTTATAGAATGGTATAAAACATATAATGAACGATTGGGATATTGCCAATAAACTATGTTTATTAAGTGCCTCTAGGGCATATTCCCTTCAGCAAGACCATCATATCTTCCTCCCGGATTTTGGAGCTCCTTCATGTTGATTTATTTAGACCAATTCCGGAGATAAGTCTTGGAGGCAAGAATATTGCCTCGTAATTGTTGACGACTATTCAAGGTATACATGGGTATATTTTTCAAGACCAAGGATGAAACTCAAAAAGTCTTCATGGACTTCTCAAAGGAGGTTCAACGCCAACATGACCTCACCATATTGGTTGTTGGAAGTGACAATGGGTCGGAATTCAAGAACTACACCCTTAACGACTTTCTTAGTGAAGAAGGCATTCGTCACCAATATTCCGCAGCTTACACTCCTCAACATAATGGCGTTGCCAAAAGGAAGAACCGGACTCTTATCGATATGGCAAGATCTATGTTGGCGGAGTTCAAGTCTCCCATCAATTTTTGGGCGGAGGCTATTTCCACCGCATGTCACTCATCAAATCGCATCTACTTCCGCAAGGGCTTGAAGAAGACTCCATATGAGATCCTTACCGGCAACAAACCCAACATTGGCTACTTCCGAGTGTTTGGATGTAAGTGCTATTATCTCATCAAGGGTGTCCGGTTGGGTAAGTTTCACTCTAAATCAATTGAGGGGATATTTGTCGGCTATGGTAGCGAGTCCCACACTTATAGTCTTTGATAAATCATCCCGGATTATCATAGAATCTTGTAGTGTGGAATTCGATGAAAATGACGGCTCCCAAGTGGAGCAAGTTGGTGTTTGTGATATAGGTGATGAACAACCTTTTGATGCCATTAAGAAGATGGGAGTGGGCTTTTTTCGCCCCATTGAAGTTCATCAAGAAGTTGTTCAAGAAAACTCAAGTTCTCCTATCAAGGAGACCTCACCGTCACAAGAACCACAAGGTGGATCACCCATAGCAAATGATGAATCCCCTCAAGAACAATCTCAAGATCTTCCTCAACAAGAGCATGCTACTGCTTCTCAAGATGAAGCTCATGATGAGCCTCAACAAGATCTTCATCAAAAAAAAGATCATGCCTCTCCCACCAAGATTATCGAATATAACTCCACTTCTCCAAGTTCTACTCAAGGGCAAGATCATCCTTCCCCACCACATGGAGAGAATTCTCATGATGATCAAGGCCCTCAAGAAGATCAAGTCGAGGATACAAAGGACCAAGATGGTCAAGAGATTGTCCCCACAACAAGGGCGACAATTGAAAGTCATCGTCAAGCTCGCTTTGCAAAGTCATTGGAACTAAGGGCATTATCTCTCGACAAGGTCCTTGGTGATATACGAGCAAGGGTCTCCACACGAAGTCAATTAGCTCACTTTATTGAGCATCAAGGACACATATCCATGGTCGAGCCCAAGAAAGTATTTGATGCTCTTGAAGATCTCGATTGGATAGGGGCTATGCATGAAGAACTTAACAACTTCGAGCGCAACAAAGTGTGGCGCCTAGTTGAGAATCCCAAAGATTGCCGCAACGTTGTTGGCACTAAG
This sequence comes from Poa annua, assembly GCA_026929855.1. Classification (NCBI taxonomy): domain Eukaryota; kingdom Viridiplantae; phylum Streptophyta; class Magnoliopsida; order Poales; family Poaceae; genus Poa; species Poa annua. The sequence goes on from CM049426.1 coordinate 109,647,271, forward strand.
TGGATCTTCAAGAACAAGCAAGATGAACATGGTATTGTTGTAAGGAACAAGGCGCGATTGGTGGCTCAAGGTTTTTCTCAAGTCGAAGGCATCGACTTTGGAGAAACTTTCGCGCCGGTTGCAAGACTCAAATCGATACGTATGTTAAACAACCCCCGGGTTTTGAGAACCCCAACCATCCTCACCACGTCTATGTCTTGGACAAAGCTCTCTATGGCCTTAAACAAGCCCTCCGTGCATGGTACGAGCACTTGAGAGAGTTCTTGGTAGACCGTGGATTTGAGGTTGGGGTAATTGATCCCACTCTTTTTACTCAAAAGGTTAATGGTGAACTCTTCATTTGTCAATTATATGTCGATGACATTTTCTTCGGTTCTACTAACCGTGTGTTCAATGATGAGTTTTCCTGTAGTGACCTCACCTTTTATTATAAGGTGGAAGTCCCTGTGTTAATGTGCTAGTCCCTGGATCAAATGCTAGCACCACAGTTTAAGATGTATATCATGCAAAAGTGTCAAATTCTTTATTAGATCGCATGATCCAGTGTTACAAATATCTCTTACAACTTGCATAACCTGAAAAGGCTAGCAAAATTTCCAAGAGTAGCAGCGGAAAATAGTAGATACCATGAGCCTCATCATCTTCATGTGCCACAGGCAAAGCATGTTGGTTGTAGACTCGAAATCCTATCGAATACTCACTCGTCGTCTGTCGAATCTGCAAGGTTTAGTTGTAGCCCAGCTATAAAGGGTCAGCACAATTGAATTGTGGTGGCAAGTGACTTTAATTTCTAATATTCTACTAAGCTATATCTATATGCTTATTTGGCTGGTGGAGCTCAAGGCTATTGCGCAAAGCAAGTTTTCTCCTACTTTTGGTAAACATCTTTTTGAAACAATATTTTCTATTTATAGACAATCTCGAGACAAATCCATGTCTCCTACCCATGTTCTCCCATCAAAGTTTTATTAAGAAATTGGAATGAAGAGATTTTCAGAACACAGCCTTGTGTAGTTACTCAAATTTGTCCGATGCCGGGGACACGGCTAAGATCTTAGGTTTTAAACTCTCGAGAGGGTGTGCACTTTCACCATTAGACTCAATCAACCCAAACTATCCTCTACACTCCTTTAGTGAGAAGGAAAAGGAGAAGATCAAGACGAGACTTTTCAGAAGTTGCTTTCCCATGATCATACTAAGAGATTACCACCATCCTATCAACTCTACCACCATCAAGCTCTTGATCCAGGTCCACATCAACTTACTCCATCAAGACAGAGCCCATAATGACCAATGGTTGCACGATAAGCAACTAGACTCAGTGTAAACTTAAATCTCATAGCCCTGGGTGGCCTACCACAAGTGAGCAACTCAGGTTAACACCGCATATCATGGCCCCAAGTAAGTGGAAACTATCTTGGGCGAAGACAACCATGAAACTTGGCCCTGAGAAGCCACTCAACTTGAAACCTCCTCGATCGACCCAATCCACCCAGGCGTTGAATTAATTTAGTGGAAATTTTCATTTATCACATCAATCATAAAACAATCATTTTTGCAGCAGGTACTTCCACTAAATTATAATAAGGGTCTAATCTGGAATTTCTAAGGGGAAACCTAAAAGGTTTGCATAGCATATTACAATCTCCCAAAAACCTATCATGCATACTACTTTTGCAAATACTGTTTGAAAATACTAGATATGCAATAGAATAAAATAGTAGGTGTTTTATGAAGTCACTTGCCTGATGAATGTTGTCGTTTCTCACTCACTCATTGTCGACAACGAACGCTGCACTCCGTTCAATCTATAAAGTAAACAGACATATAATGAACAAGCAATTCAACAAGCACATAACAATTTAAAACAAACAAGCGTAAAAAGGTTTAGCACAGGGTTTGGTCAAGGGTATCACATAATTTGATATGGAAAAGGAATTAATGTGATTGAGTTAAGGGTTTGCCATTTTGGTCAGGGGATGGTCTTGAAAAGATTTACACCAATGAATGCCGAGATGGTTTGAAAACAATTTAAAAGCAAGGTTCGTAATTTTAAGTTATCCAGCATATTTAAATACAAATACACATGTCTATGTTTCAAAATTGATTTAATGAGACATTGTGTTAAACTTGTTCAAATGATCACACATTAAACTTGGAAAAGGTTTTAACCTAATTTATGTTTCAAGTTTCATTAAAGTAACATAACAAATCATTTTAAAACCAAACTTAAAAGTTCATACCAATGAATTAATATTCTAGTTATTTAAATTGGTATCAAGTTTTAAATCAAATCTGTACACTAAATCATTTTAAGGTTGGTCAATATAATGTATAATCGAATACTTATTCTACATCTTAATGATTCCAAAAAAAATTCATTTAAAAATTTCTTGGACATACACAATAATATCTATGTCCAATTTACTTAAATCATGCATTTAAACATTTGAACAAGTTTAAATTAGTCAAGGTTGTAAAATAACAGTGTCAAAAGATTCTACATGTCAAGAGCTTTTCATAGACATAAAGTTCATCAAATTTGGACATGTGGTTCAAAAGTTGTGAGAGTTTTAAGTTATAGGGGTGTTTCTGCAAAATCTGCACACGAATTTTCTATTAGGGTCAACCCAGAAAACAGCTAGGCAAAGAGGCAAGATGGCGATTGGTGGAACAGATTGGTTTAGACAAACTAACTATATCCGTAGGGTCAAAAAGCAAAATTGCTAAAGGTACGACACTACTCGATCTAAAAACGTACGAGTAAATACTACACTAGACTAAGTTCTAAAACTACTCTAAACTATGCTACGGAAGATATACTACTACTAAATTCGTAGCCTAAATTATTCTACAAAAACTACTCTATAAAACTAAATATAAAAGGGGGAAAAGAGAAGATATGCGCAGTACCTCCGTTGTGTGAGAAGCGCCGTCGAGAGAGAAGAAGAGAAATTCCATCAATAGAAATCCCACCGGAGATATAATAAATATTTTATTTTATTTTAGTCAAACCAAAATAAATGGTTCAACCCAAATTTTATTTGTGATTTTACCCATACACTTGGGGTCTATATATAGGCTAAAACTGGGTGTGGGTGTGGCTAAAGTAGCAATGTGGGACTAAAAGGAGGAAGAAGGAGCAACAGAGCACGCACCGGCCAGTGTTCGCATGGTGCGAGCCAGGCCACGCGCGCGCGAGCAGCAGAGCTGCCTGCTGGGCCGGCCGGCCCAGCTGCGCCGCTGCGCAGCGTGCAGTCTTTTTTTTATCTATTTAATTCATATCTTTTGATTTATATCTCCAAATTAAGTTAAATAAATTTCTAAAAATTTGTAAAAGTATCATCTTTGTATTAAACCAGTTGTGTGTATGTTTTGAACATTTTTCTAAAATTAATATTTGAAATATTCATAATATGCAAAATTGTCCATTTATGTCAACTTTAAAAATAGGGATTTAATAATTCATTTGGGGTTAAATAAAATTTATGAAATTACCCACATTTAAATATGTTTGAAATTAAGTTATTTACTCATATTCCAATATTAAATCTTTTTTTTCTTTAGTACAATGTTAAATACATAACACATTTATTTGAAATGGAAAGGGAAATATAATGCATTCATTTTTAAATTCAAAATATTTTGTGCACCATTAAGTTTTATAATATGATAATTCATTTGAAACTTTATAACATATCTTAAGAATATATTTTTAGATTTAATTATTTTCTTATATAGAATATATATTCATGAACATCATTGTAAGTTTTGAAAATAAATGAAGATCATTTTAATCTAATGAAATGTTTATTTGGATAATCTATTTATTATGAAGTTGTTAAAGGTATAAACTATAGGTTGTAATTTCGACACTATGTTCTTGAACTTAGTTGAAATAATGAAAACCATTTGACAATTAGATCATATTTTAAATAGTTTAAAAGAACACTTGTAAATATTATTTTAATTTATGAATTGCTATTGCTAAGTGGTTGAAATCAAATACTTATAAAGAAACCTTTTATTTCATGAATATGGTTTGAAGGTTTGTAAAACATTTGTCAAATTAGATATTGAGCTTTTAATAATTACAATGGATAATAAAATCTTTTAACTTGAAACAACTTTTGAAAATAAAGATAAACTGAGATATTTGAAATATTAAACCTTTTCAATATGTTTGAAGTCTTTCATAGTTGGTTTTCTTATGCATTTAATATTTTATTTTAATACAAGAAAAGTTTTAAATTTTAGTGATTTTTGAACATTTTAAAATGTTGGGATGTTACATTTCCAAGCTAATGACCGACAAGTTCGAGATGTCCATGATGGGTGAACTCAAGTTCTTTCTCGGTTTTGAGATCAAGCAAATGAGAGAAGGGACTTTTATTTGTCAAGCCAAGTACATTCAATATATGATCAAGAAGTTTAAGTTGCTTGGGCTAAATGGTGTGCCTACACCTATGCAAACCAAGTGCCACCTCCAACTCAACCCCGACGGTAAAGAGGTAGAAAAAGAGTATCGTTTTATGATTGGGTCTCTCTTTTATTTATGTGCGTCTAGGACCGATATCGTTTTAAGCGTTAGAGTGTGTTCTCGTTATCAAGCTGCGCCTAAAGAAAGTCATTTGATGGCCGTGAACAGAATCTTCAGATATTTGGTTCATACCCCTTGCTTTGGGTTGTGGTATCCCAAAGATGGCACCATGTCTCTTTGTGGATACACCGATTCCGATTGGGCGGGCGACATTGATGATAGGAAGTCCACATCCGGGACATCTCAATTTCTTGGAAGATCTTTGGTGAGTCGGTCCTCAAAGAAACAAAATTGCATCTCATTATCCACGGCAGAAGCCGAGTACGTCGCCGCCGCAAGCGGGTGTATTCAACTTCTTTGGATGCAGCTAACTTTAAAGGATTACGGTGTCCTCTTGGACAAAGTGCCGCTTTTATGTGATAATGAGAGTGCCATCAAAATTGCATACAATCCGGTGCAACATTCAAGGACCAAGCACATTGAGATTCGTCATCATTTCATCCGCGATCACGTGGCACGAGGAGATATTTATCTATCATATGTTGGTACAAGAGATCAATTGGCGGATATCTTCACGAAGCCCCTTGATGAAGCCCGCTTTTGCTACTTGAGGAATAAGCTCAATATCGTAGATTCTCGGGCTTTGGCTTGAACTTCGTGCACACCTTCCAACATTTAAGGCTTTATTGGAACTAGAGGTACGCATGGACTTAGGGGGAGTGTTTTCCTAATACATTGGATTCTTCCTCCCCCTATTATGCATATAGTGATGTATCATTGCTAAAACTTCAAATTAAATATAATTTGTGAGCTTCAATGTTGAGATGTAGTTATGGACACAAGATATATCTTCGCGGTGCCATGCTACAACTCATACACGGTGGTTTCGGCCACCAACACTCTTCTTGAAGTTTTTTGGATACTATTTGGTTTTATTTTTTATCTTCACTTGCATTGTCTTTGGTTCTTTTGGGAAAACACACTCTTGTTGGTCTTCTTTTTTTATTTATGTTTCTTGCAACTTGAGTGTGTCTTCTTTATTCAGCTTGAGTATCTATCCTAATCTTTCACTATCTTCAAACATGCTTTTCCCCACTCATGTCTTCTTATTAACTTCTTGTTCCTAGAGTTTTTGGAGTTGAATGGAAATTTCCGAGCCATACTCGGAAATCTCCAGTCTACCAGAGAATTTCGAGACTAAGTCTGTTCAAAAATCAGCACTGACCTGTGATGATTATTGACCGGAAATAGTCCCGGAAATTTCCGGCTGAGACTCGGAAATCTCCGACCCCTGCGATTTCTCAGCACCTAAGTCTTTTTCAAACTTCGGCACTGACCTCAGGCGAAGCTGTATCGGAATTAGAGCCGGAAATCTCCGGGGTCCGGAAATCTCCGAGCGTGCCAAAACTTCCGTTGCTAAGTCCAAATCAGATTCGGTACTGACTCATGTGAATCCGATTCGGAAATAGCACCGGAAATTTCCGGCACCCGGAGATCTCCGAGCCTCAGTCCGGAAATCTCCGGTTCAAATTTCCCTTTCTATATAAGGGCACGGGTGGACTGGCCGGTTCGGCCAGTTCATCCACCCCGTGCCCTAATCCTCTCTCTCCTCCGAAATTTTACTCCTTCTTGTGATCCTTGCTGCGGGTGGTTCGTCCAAGGATTTCTCACGTCTTTCTCGGATCTGCTTCTCCTCGTCGAGGGCTTCGTTTCCCTCCGCACGCTTTTCGCAATGTCTTCCGGTAACTCCTCGTATTTCAAATCTAGGACGAAACTTGTTTTCTTTTAACCTAGCCGATTTAGGAGGTTCTTGATTGTTTCCTTTGGTAGAATTGCTCCCCTAGGCATGCTCTACCTTCCATGTGCACAAATCTGTTTTTCATTCATAGATTTTGTTCAAATCTGTCAAAATTCGTGCAGACCGGATATCTCCGAGTCAGACCCGGAAATCTCCGAACCCCGGAGATCTCCGAGTCAGACCCGGAAATCTCCGGCCTACTCAGAATGAAATCAGCTAAGGACAGAAACTTTGATTGCTTAAACTTCTCTAGTACGTTCCATTTTCCCTTCGTGGACATAAGTGCTTACCCCATATGCTTTCTATCCTCTCTATGCTGTGTATTTGCAGGTTCCAACCCTCGTGGCCGTGTCAAGCAAATAGCTCAACGAGGGAGGGCCAAACCAGTTCATTCTCGCCCTCCCAGCGGGTCCTCGAGTGAAGATAGTACCCCAGCTGAGTCTGCAGCTCTGCTTAAGAGAGCCACAATGTCAAACAAGAAGAAGAGGCCCGAGCTCCGCCTTGAGGATTTCAACAAAGGCAATTTTCGTAAGTGGCGAAGTGAGCTATCATACAACATGGAATCTGATGATCCCAAGTTTTTCTGCACCGAGATGGCATGGCTCTATAGGGAAGTTTATCAGAAGTTCTCCATTGGCAAGCCCATCTGCCCATGAAGTGGATTGACTTCGACAAGTTAATGAAGAAGGATGATTATTTTGGTGGAGCAGTCCAGGTCTGCCGTGTTCTGGGTTTAGAGCATTTGATGAGGACCGAGTGCAGCTACAATGTATCTCTTATCCATCAGTTTTATGCTACTGTGGTGTTTGACTGTTCAAGGATATTGGGATGAGTTGGATGTCTGGCAGGCAGCGCTTGACTTCCACTTTCCGTGAATTTGCTCAGATTCTTGGCTGTCCTTTCAGTGGTCTCTCTGTTCCAGCTGGTGCCCGCATGCACGTCCATTGCATGTCCTACAACAAACATGTCATGACTGATCTATACCAGCCTGGAGGAATGATTGGCTCTCAGAATGGTCTCCTCCCTACTTATGATATCTTGCTTCGCATGTTTCGTTGGACCATTGCTCCCATTGCCGGCAATGCGGACAATATTGCCGGGGTTCTAGTCAACTTGATGGCCAAGGCTCATGCGGCCTATTTTGGGGAGTCTGAGGTTGAGCAGGATGCCTACAAGGTGGATGTCATGGACTTGATTTTTCAGGAGATGACACTAGCAGTTTTTGAGAGGAAATTTCCTCCATATGCTCCCTATGTGATGTTGCTCATCATGAGGCTCTACAAGCTCTCCGAGCAAGACGATGATGACTTTGATGCAGCTCTTGGTTGTCAGCCCCACAAGGCAGCCTTGCTTATTCAAAAATCTGCTCATGTTGTTCAACAACAAGCCACCATGCAAGATATCAATGAGGATGAGATTTTTGGTGGTCCATCTCGGGTTCCTACCAATCCCAACATCAAGAAAGCTGCCAAGAAGAGTCGCCCATGGGTTGTTCGAGCAATTGAGAAGATCATGAATATGAACTATTGCATTCACAGTGAGAACTACTCCATCTACTCTCAAAACCATCGCATTATGAAGCGTCAAGAAGAAATTATGGCTCATATGAAGATGCCTGCTCCAAAGCACCCTTTGAAGCCCGTGATTCCATTCAAGGATTGGAATGCCGATGGTCTCACCTTTGATTGGGATGATGCAGTGCCAGAGGACAGTGATCTTGAGTATGATGATGATGAGGAGGAGGAGGAGGATGATGATGCCGAGCAGGGTTCCGACTCTTGAGTCATGGGCCGTTAGTGGAACCTCCTCCCTTTTTGGTGTCTTGATGCCAAAGGGGGAGAAGTATCTCTTTAGGACTCTCGGGATTTGCATGGGTTGGGAGCACTTCGTGTTGTTTTCCTTTCATTTGATCTTAAATGCTCCCTCTTATCATGTTGTTTTATTTCGTCATGTGTGTGAGACATGAGTACCTTTAATCCTCTATTGTAATAACTTTATTGTTCTAGTTTGTTGCTACTATTGTGTATTGTTATTTGTTTACTTGCGTGATTTGTAAAATATAGGGGGAGTGTTGATCCTAAGGAATGTGCACTTTGTATTCCAAAAACATCCTAAAATAGTGACCTTACTTAGGGGGAGCTCCGTCTATATTTTGCCAATCCGTTCTCCTTTCGTGTTGTCATCATTCGCCAAAAAGGGGGAGATTCAAAGTGCATTCTTTGCACTCCCTTATTTTGGTGACTAATGACAACACAAAAGGTATTCTAATATTTGTGATGAAGTATGCAGGTTCTATTACAGGTCGGTTGATAAGAGTGAATACTTAAATTGCCTGAATTTCGATACTGCTTCACTTGGTCTTTCATCAGAAATTCAGTCAGGAGATTTCCGGAGTTCGGAGATTTCCGGTCCCCAGACCGGAGATCTCCGAGCTAATCGAGATTTCCTCTAAGTCACAAACTCAGATGCGTACTGACTCCAACTCAAGCTTAGCCGGAAATGCTCTAGGAGATTTCCGGTGCTCGGATATTTCCGAGCCCCAGTCCGGAGATTTCCGAGTGGCAGAAGAATTTTACCAAGTCCAGAACTCAGTTGCGTACTGACTCCAACTCAAGCTTAGCCGGAAATGCTCTAGAAGATTTCCGGCGCTCAGAGATTTCCGAGCCCCAGTCCGGAGATCTCCGAGTGGCAGAGGATTTTCTACTAAGTCGGGAAGTCCATCCAGCACTGATTCCGCCCCGCTCAACCGGATTTCCTACCGGAGATATCCGGAGTCAGGAGATCTCCGGATCTCAACCCGGAGATTTCCGAGCTGGCGGCTGTACAGCGGGCAGAATTTGGGGAGGGGTATAAATACGCCTCCACCTACCTCCAGCAGATTAAGCTTCAAGTTTTCTCTCTCCTCCATTGGTGCTGAAGCTCGTTTCATACAGATCTCGCAATCTGGCCACTCAAATCTTTTGATACTTGGGGATCTGAGGGAGAAGCCACCGATCTACAACTCCACCGAAGCGTTTTGATTTCCCCCCTCTATATCTTGAGGGGCAACGAATCTAGGGTTCCTTTGTGGATAGCTAGGTTCAATCTTGTGTGTTTTGATCCTTTGTGGATTCCTTTGTGGAAGTGACGTGTTGTGGTCATTGTGAGAGCCCCCAATTTAGTTGTGGGTGTGTGCCTCACGAATTTTTACGGGAACTTCTCAGCCCTTAAAGGAGTCCTTAGTGGAAACGTGGATTCGCACCTTTGTGGTCGAATTCAGAGGAGAATAGGGTGAGACCTTTGTGGCGTTGAGCAAACCTTTGTGGTAGCTCACACCACTCCAACGAGACGTACACCTATGTGGTGGAACTCGGGATAAAATCGCCGTCTTCCAGTTCCTACGGTTGTCTTGTTCCACTCTCCTTTACCGCATCTTTAATTCAAGTACTTGCTTAGTTTCTTTGTTGTCTATCACTTGTATCACCTAGTTGCACATATAGACAAATTACTTTCCTCTAGCCTAAAACTGAAAAAAGACATAAAAATTGGTCACCACCTATTCACCCCCCTCTAGGTGGTCAACTGCCGTTCACAAATAACCCCCTATGTATTGGTTTTTGGGACGGAGAGCCCCCCTATGTCCAAACTGGGCACTTAACCCCCCTAAGTATAGTATACCGGACAAATTACTCCCTCCACCTCTCGAGAGCGGTATTGACTTCCGGTTTACGTATCGCGCGAGCGGTTTCCCACGGTATCGAACAGCCTTGCCGGCCGGCGCCTCGTCGGCGGCCTTGGCCGAGCCTCCCAGGCCAGCTCGTTGGTCTTCATGCACTAGAGACATGAAAGATCTCGGATGGTACACGCCTGAGGCCTTGGTCAATGATATACGCAGGCACGTACCAGCCAGCGGCTGTGCTCGGCCCTGATGGCATGCTCCTAGGCCTAGGCGACGCCGTGACGGCTGGGCTAGGACCCCAGAAACTGCCACCCGCCCGATGATCTAGTGCGCCAATCTAGGCCGCTCGCCGCCGCCTTCCTCTTCTACGATGAGGAGCGTGCGTGCGCGTGTCCGCAACACCGCCGTCATGGGGTACGCGTACTAGGATGTCGGTCTGCCATGGTTGAACGCCAAGCTGGCCAAGAAGTCCGCGAGACGCCGGAGCCGGCCACAGTCTCACTCCCGGCGATGCTATGCGAGACCGTGCGGGTGATGGTATCAAGGAGCGACGAAGAGAAGGCAACAACGGTCGGGGTGCTGGACGATTCTGGGATAGGAGGAGCAGCAAGCAGAGGATCGCATAATTGGGCGTACTTTGATCTTTGCTGTTGCTGCAGCCAGATGTTCTCCTTGATCATCTCAGAGAGGTGGACAACCTGCTTGTGCGTGAGGAGCTCATTGCTAGCTGATGCTCAGGTTCCTGCTCTGTAGAACCCCAAGTGCGCGGCGCCTGATGCTCAGGTGCGGTTCCTGCTCTATAGCAGCTCAGGGCTGATGCCCAGGTGCGCGATGGCGACGCCGTTCTTAGACCTCCCGCGCCTTACGGCCGCTCATCCATTTCTGCCTTGACGAGACGCCGGAGCGCGCCACAACGATGACGGAGGAGGTGCACAGGGCAGCTCATGTTGCAAAGCGAAATTGGTTGCATCCGGGCCAGTGCCAGCAGGGAGTTCTTGACGTTGATGCCACGCTAGAATAGCTGTTGCATGTCCACGTCACCAAAACAGCCTTCAATACCGCCAAACCACTGTCAAGGGGGTAGTTTATCCGGTATAGGATGCTTAGGGAGGTTAAGTGACCCAGTTTAGACTTAGGGGTTCTCCGTCCCAAAACCAATACATAGGGGTTATTTGGACTTCTTTCCCGTATCTTTTCCCACCTCCACCCGAGCTCTCTCCCTCCCCCATAATGCTACCCCAGGCGAGCTCCCTATCCGGCCGCACTGCTCCAGAGCGGCGTTCAAAATAGGCGTGGAATGCCAGATGCGATCTGGCCTTGGAGACGTCCATTCCGGCCGTGGACTCGACGGCCAAATCCAGCTCCCAGCAAACTTGTTTTTGTTCATACCTTTTTTTCGTGAGCTTTTGTTTTCATTCGGCGTGCTCAGAAGTTGATTCTCCCTGTGGACAACCAGATTCATGTACTTTTTTCCCGTGACCTATTTGGTCTGTATTTGTTTTTGTGCCAGATCCGATTTTTTCGTCCTGTATGAAAGAACATGTTACATATCCGAGTTCGTGCATCTTGGTAAGCTGTAGATGTTGAACACATGGCCATACGCTGAAGGGAAGTTATTTTTTATGCTCCAACCAAATCAAGTTCTCCAGTACCAGCCACCGCACACGCAAAGATTATCCACGGACGCCGGCGGTGCCAATATTTTTTAGCTGATTTGATTGACATATTTTTTTCAGATTTAACCTGCGTCGGATGACGGATCTACTCCTGATTTGACCTCTAGTTCTTCCTAATTTTATTTTCCCGATGACCACAAAAGGCTTTTTGTTCCTTTGTTCTGTACACTCATAGGGGTACAGCCACATGCGTACAACGATCTATTTTTCTTCCATGCTATCTGTTGAACACACTGTAATAGATAGCCGTTAGTGGTATAACAAACTCTCCTAGTCTTAGGATTAGATCCTGATCCTTCGGATCCCACTCACCCACTATTGTAACTCTCTTTCTATATGTACCCAAACTCACGACAATACAATCATCTTTTCCCAGTTCTGTTAAACTGCTTGGTATCAGAGCTTCGTGCTCATCCATGGCGACCCCTCCTTCATCTACCTCTCCCAATGCTTTAGATCTCGATCCCCAAACCCCTCTCCAACAACGAATCCCAACCATGCCACGAGCACCACCAACTCCTCAAATTCCCGGCGACCTCCAGCTCGGAAAACTATCCCTCAACACCGATGCCGAACAAAACCCACTGCCAGCTCCGCTGCCCAACCATCCAAACCTACATCAAGTTTCAGGTGAATTCCTCGGGGTTAAACTTCTCCAAATGGCGCCAAACCTTCGTTTTCGTCCTTACTATGTGCAAGGTACTCGACCATGTGACCGAAGGCGCCGCCCCCAACGATCCCGACGACGACTGGCGAGCCGTCGACATCCACATCTCCCTCTGGATCATGGGCACCCTCACCGACGACCTCTATCGCCTCGTTCAAGCCCCTGATGGACTCGCCTACACCACCTGGACGCGGCTGCACCAGTTCTTCCTCAACAACCACGGCTCCCGCTACCTCTTCCTCAGCAAGACGTTTCGGTCGACCGCGCGTGGTGACATGCCAATCGCCACCTACGCCAGTACGCTACAAGGTATCGCCGACGATCTCGCCACTGTCGGGCACCCGCTCGATGATCAAGATCTTTGCCTTCAATTCCTCGACGGGTTAGGCGGAGCCTTCAAGATGCAAGCCGAGATCATCAAGGGCACACGCCCTCCGCCCTCCTTCGCTGATGCCTGCTCTCGCCTCCAGCTCGCCGAAGTCGAGGACGCCTCTCAGCACCGTTCTGCTGCAGCCCAGACAATGGCAGTCCACGGCGGCGGCCGTGGCCAGTCGACCGATCGCGGTGGCTCCGGTGGGTATCGCCCACCGGGCGTGAGCCCAAACTACAAGGGCAAGAACCCCATACCTGGATTTCGTCATCCGAATCAGGGGGGCCCTTCTGGTACTCCACCAGGCGGCGGTGGCCGTGGTGGTGGCCCTGGCGGTCGTGGCGGCGAATACAGTGGCGGGCGCGGCGGCGGCGACTACAGTGGCGGGCGCGGCGCTGGCTCGTCCTCCCAACAACCTTAGCTCGGTTATTTTGCGCCGGTGGGCGCTCCCTTTCCGGTCCGAGCACCGTGGATCCCTCCCAACGCCGCAAGCGTCCTTGGATCACGACCTGGCCCGCACTCCAACGCGTACCCGATGCTGACCTACACATCAACTCCTCCATCAACTACAACCTCGCCGCACTCCTACGACCATGCTGCACTGATTCACGCTGCCACCAGCGCCTCCACCGCCCCGCCGCAACCCGAGTGGTTCCTGGACTCCGGTGCATCCTCCCACGTCACTGGTAAGACAAGTAACCTCTCCACAACTCGCTCTCCATTAATGCATGATTCTCAGTATATCGTTGTCGCAAACGGGTCCCACCTCCCAATTCTTGCTGTTGGTTCTATTCAAATTTCCTCCTTGCCACTCTATTTGCAAAACGTTCTTGTTTCACCTAATATTGTTAAAAACCTGATTTCCATTCGTCAATTCACACGTGATAATTATGTATCCATTGAGTTTGATCCGTTTGGTTTTTCCGTGAAGGACCTAGCCACGAAGACCATCCTCCACCGCTCCAATAGTGAAGGGGATTTGTACCCCTTCTTCGGTACCAAGGCACCACCCACGGCCCTCAGCATCTCCACCAGTGAATTGTGGCATCGACGACTTGGCCATCCCGGATCCAACTCCATTCATGACCTACACCTAGATTTCTTCAACAATGTAATAAGTCCACGACCTGTAGTTCTCCTTTGTGTGAAGCTTGTCAACTAGGTAGACAACCACGCCTTCCTTTCCCTACCTCATCCACTAGAACATCAGCTGCTTTTCAGCTCATTCATTGTGATTTGTGGACATCACCCATTGTAAGCTTTTCCGGATATAAATATTATTTAGTGGTGTTGGATGACTTTACTCATTATTCCTGGACTTTTCGTCTTAAAAACAAATCAGACACTTGTGATACAATCAAAAATTTCTTTCAATTTGTCGCCACTCAATTCCATGTAACCATACACTGTTTGCAATGCGACAATGGAGGCGAATTCCTCACCACCGCCCTTCGTGCCTTTTTTGCCTCGCACGGTGTCTCATTCCGCCTCTCCTGCCCCCACACTTCCCCACAAAAGGGTAAAGCCGAACGCATGCTTCGCACCACCAATGATGTCATCCGCACACTACTCTTACAAGCCAAACTCCCACCACCCTTTTGGGTTGAGGCACTTCACACAGCCACACACACCATCAACCTACGACCTTCACGCAGCATCAATTTTGACGCACCATACTTTCTCTTATACAACACACCACCGACCTATGACCATCTACGAGTTTTTGGATGTTTATGTTTTCCAAACCTTTACGCCACTAGTGCCCATAAACTCGCTCCCCGCTCGACCCGCTGCATCCTACTCGGATACCCACAAGAACATAAAGGTTATCGTTGTTTAGATCTTACTTCACGCCGCGTTATAGTTTCGCGACATGTTGTTTTTGATGAATCCTTGTTTCCTTATTTCTCACCCTCAGCCACATGCACATGCGCCACAGAAAATCCCCACACTACCAACCAAATCCCCATCGGGATCCCCGCCCCCGGTGCCGCACGCCATCCTTGCCCAGCTGACTCCGCCCCAGGTGCCGCACGACCCAGCCCCACAACCAACCCACGACCTCCACCTCATCGCCCAACATCCCACCTCCCGACCGATCTCTCGGGCGCCGAGCCAGACAAATCAACCCAGCCCATTCCACGCCTCACCTGGCCCTCATCATCATCCCAATTATCCACCGCATCTACAGCGGCAACCGAGTCCCCCATGCCCAGCCCTCCGACAGAATCCTCCTCGGCCACCGTACCTCGTACGACCCCACGCCCACGCCCAGCCACTCCGCCTCCGCCACGTCTGCCTCCTCGGTCTATTCCGGTAGATGCACCCCAAAATCCACACAGAATGACTACGCGCAGTAAATCAGGTTATTTCATGCCCAAACAAATTTTTTCTCTCACCACCACAACCACTCCCATCTCTTCCATCCCTTCCAATTATCGTTCAGCACTCAAAGACCCGAATTGGCACAACGCAATGCTTGATGAATTTAATGCATTAATGCAGAATGACACGTGGTCTTTGGTTTCTCGTCCTGCAGGTGTTAATGTGGTCACGGGAAAATGGATCTTTCGGCATAAATTAAATCCAGATGGTTCTCTCTCACGATACAAGGCTCGTTGGGTGGTGAGAGGATTCACACAAAAATATGGAGTGGACTATGACGAGACATTCAGTCCAGTCGTCAAACCTGCTACGGTTCGAGTTGTTTTGAGCATTGCCACTTGTCACTCCTGGCCCATACACCAAATGGATGTGAAGAATGCATTCCTTCACGGCACGCTCAAGAGACGGTATATTGTGAGCAACCTTCCGGTTTTCTTGATTCCACCACACCATCTTATGTTTGCAAGTTGAAAAAATCTCTCTATAGTCTTAAACAAGCTCCTCGCACTTGGTTCCACCGATTTACCTCACTCATCTGTTCTCTCGGTTTTGTGGCTTCCAAGAGTGACTCATCCCTGTTCATTCTCAAAAAGGGCTCCTCCATTGCATATTTGCTTCTCTATGTGGATGATATTATCCTCACCGCAAACACCATCACTCTCCTCAACTCCATTATTGAGTCCCTCAACCGTGAGTTCTCCATGAGTGATCTCGGTGATATTCATCATTTCCTTGGCATTAATGTTCATCGAACACATGGTGGTCTTTTCCTTTCACAGCAACAGTATGCCTTAGAGATTCTCGACCGTGCCAACATGCTCAATTGCAACCCAATTCCCACGCCAGTTGATACACACTCAAAATTATCAGCCCCCGATGGTGCTCCAGTTGCTGATCCAAAGCTCTATCGCAGCCTTGCCGGTGCTCTCCAGTACCTCACTCTCACACGGCCAGATTTGTCTTATGCCGTGCACCAGATATGCTTGTTCATGCATGATCCTTGTGAGTCACACAAACAGCTCCTTCAACACATTCTGCGGTATATAAAAGGCACTACACACTTGGGCTTGCAACTCCACAGTACTGTTTCACATGACTTAGTGGCTTACTCTGATGCTGATTGGGCTGGATTCCTGGATACTCGAAAGTCCACCTCAGGTTTCTGTGTGTTTCTTGGTGACAACTTGGTTTCGTGGTCCTCTCGGCGACAACAAACTGTATCCCGCTCCTCTGCTGAAGCTGAATACCGTGCGGTTGCAAACTGCATGGCTGAGTCTTGCTGGCTACGCCAATTACTCCAGGAGCTTCATCAGTCGCCACACAAAGCAACAGTGGTATATTGCGACAACGTGAGTGCCATGTACATGTCCTCCAACCCTGTCCAACATCAGCGAACAAAGCATGTCGAGATTGACCTTCATTTTGTTCGTGATCGTGTGGCGCTAGGCGAAGCTCGCGTACTTCATGTGCCAACCAGCTCTCAGTTTGCAGATATCTTCACAAAGGGACTCCCAACAAGTGTGTTTCAAGATTTTCGTACCAGTCTAAACATCACGGCAAGCGTAGTTCCGACTGCGGGGGCTGTTGAACACACTGTAATAGATAGCTGTTAGTGGTATAACAAACTCTCCTAGTCTTAGGATTAGATCCTGATCCTTCGGACCCACTCACCCACTATTGTAACTCTCTCTCTATATGTACCCAAACTCACGGCAATACAATCATCTTTTCCCAGTTCTGTTAAACTGCTCTATCTCTATCTCAGGATCCAGTATTTATCCATGAGAACTGATGTTTTTGTTTTGGATCGAATATGGTTCATGGTCTATCCTATTTTTTCCCTTCATGCTTTGAAAATGAGCAGAAAAAAAGTTACCGAGCTGGAATTTTTGGCAGCTGCTGCTGATGGATCACGGTTCAACATCAGGCACTATGCTCGGCAGGGGGACTCACGCTGGTTTGTTGATTTTATAGTAGATTCTTGAGCTGAGTTGATTTGATCATCTGTCAATGGATTCTTTTGCTGCATTGGTTTATCCTGTGTAAATTCAAAACTATGAATGTATATCCGGCCTTTCCCGTGAAAGTACCATTTTCCTTTCTCTCTGTAAAAAGTACAGTAGAATTTTCTTCATGGAGTACCCACTATAATAATTTTAGCTATGCATATAAGGTGTTTGTATTTGCGTTCCGTGATGAATTTTTAGCTGTGTGAATTCTACAATTTTTGTGGTTTATATTTTGTTCTCTATCCAGATTCATCTAGATACCATGTGGTGCGAAAAGTTTGTTTTATAGAAGATACGAGATGTGTTTTATGATTGGTTATGATATTCTGAGTTACTGGCAAAGCATAAAAACTGGACAAGTAAAAGAAATACTATCCTAGGATTTACGAGTTAATTAAAGCACATTTTCGTGTCTCATTGTAGCAAAATATGTGACCATGAATATATCAAGCAAGATTGCATTGACAATAGACAAAAAAAACTAAGAATGGCAACGCACAAAAATTTGGGTTACGTGTTGTGAAGAATTACTTCCCTGACAGTAATAAATAGAATATGTTATTGCTTGATTTTATTGTCGTCAAGTCTATGAAAAATTATCTTCCAGCTACCTACTTTATATTTTCAGTCCTCTGCCAAAATAATTCAAGAATACTTTGTGTGCACAGTTATTATCTTCTTCGTCGTCAAGCGGATGGTCGCTGACACCCTCGACTGCCCACATCGGGTGGGAGCGAGCGCGTAGCGGCTGGACGCGCAGCCGGAAGAAGGTGGCCATCAAGTAGACGCCACTCGGTGAGCGGTTGCGTCCAGGCACGGGTCTTTCGCAAGCCGCGCTCGACGTCGAGGGGCGCCAGACCCTCCTGGTCGCACTGGAGGTAGAACCACCTCTTTCCCCACCCCTGGACGGAGTCTGACTTCTTCATCTGGAAGAACGCGGTGTCGCCACGCAGCTGGATGCGGAAGCCGCCCACGGGGTACGTTAACCCGCTCTTCCCAACGTTCTTGCGAACGAGTAAGAGCGACTTCCAGAGAGTCCAGTGCGGTGCGATCCCCAGGAAGCACTCGCAAAGCACGATGAAGCTCGCGATGCTTAAAACGCCATTGGGGGTCAGATCGTGGATCTGAACCCCATAGGCGTACAAAAGACCACGAACAAATCGTGGAGAGGGAACCCGAAGCCCCGTGGAAGGAAATCCACGAAGCACACGCGTTCCCCTTTGCGAGGCGCGGGGACACCTCCTTGCCAGGAGCATGTACCGTGGCCTCATCAGTCGGGGGCAGGAGACCCTGCGCGCCCAGGAGCTCAAAGTCCGTTTTCTTCACCGTGGACCTCTGTCAATCGCCGTCGGGCTTCTTCATCACCCCGGCTTCGGCGGCGGAGGCGCTAGCGGAGATCTTCGACTTGCCCATGGCGTCGAGGGATCGCAGAAGGTGGGAGGACAATTGGCACCGAGCTTGGATGGAGACAAGCATGGCAGAGAGCAAAGGAATGGAGGCGCGGACGATTGGAGAAGATGACGCCCTTGCGCTGTGGCGTAGTACTTATGCCTTGCAAAAATTCATCTCAGCCGTCCGCAAAGGAACTGTTCCACGTGTCGTACGGAGAGACTAACCGTCGCCGCCCCCTCCGTCCACTACGCACGGGAATCAAGGCGTCATCATCGTGCCGCGAAATTTTCGCGCCCAGTTTGGAGAGACGTGACAACTGCTGACCACAGTCAACAATGACAGTGGGTCCCGCTACGTCACGTCCCATCGGGCGCAGAGGCGTGCCACGAAACATCATCACTGACGTCAGCAAGACAATGGCTCTAGAGAAGAAGCGGAGCAGCACGACAACTCGAACACAAGATTCGAGTAGTAAGCTTTACAGCTGAAAATAAACAAGTAGGACAGGGTGCTGATCCGAGAACCCGAATCAATCATTCGGGTGGCAAAGAAAAGGAAGTAAGCTCACACAGCTGAACCAATCTACAAAGTAAGCCAACAGGCCGAATAAAAGCAAGTTTCGCACAAGGCCAAGATAAAGTAATTCGACTGCAGAGATTACTCCCATCGGGAGCGTCCTCTTCGACTGAAGAAAGCAAGTTCAGAATCAAGAACAAGAAATCTGGTGGCGCGCCCAGGGGAAAGGAGTCCTTTGCTCGACTCTACGATTCGACCAAGCACTCGGGGGCTACTGACGTGGGGCTACTCTTCGACTATCCCACGGTGAGGATACCTGGGCCGCGCCAAGCTTACAAAGACCCACAGGAGGCCCACAAGGGGTATCATGTGACCTAGTCCTAGTCGCTTAGGTCGCATAAACTGCCATATCTGTAATTGCCATACGGCATCGTTCACCTGAGATCTGGCCTACCTATAAAGGCCAGGAGGGTTTCTCGTCTCAGGGACACGCTCATAGCCGCCACCACAAGCCCTAGCGAGATCGCAATCTCACCATTGTAATCGCTACTCGCCATCAATATCAGACAAGCAGGAAGTAGGGTGTTATCCTCCGGAAGCCTGAACCTGGGTAAATCGCCCCGCTTGTCAGTCGTCGTGATCACCAACGCTTTTCTCTCCCCCTCAATCAACCCGGGGTGGACAACCCAGGGATTTGTCGAGTTACACCCTCGTCAGACACCCAAACGTTATTAGACAAAAAAATCAACGCATAGATATAAAGGTAGGAGAGAAGGACACATTGCGTTTTAGATAAGCAAGGTAACATGTTTTGTGGGTTGAGTTTGAAAACGGAGCTGGGGCTAAGACTAAGAAAGACGGAATGGAGAGGATGTGTGAATATCCCTTTTGATTTGATGGGGCTATCCAGGACATACCAAATGAAAGAGCGATCTTACCCTCAATATCGAACGGCTACCAAGGCGTGTGTAGCTAGCCGCCATGGTATAAAATCCACATCTATCCATATATATATATATATATAGAGAGAGAGAGAGATATATTATATTAGACAAGGTTTATGCACCTCCTTAGATCTACATAACAATAGTTGAAATGGGATAAATAGTATTTTCAACTTTCAGTCTTCCAATCTAAACACTAATCTGACTCATGGTTTCTCCTTTTTTTTAGAACTCATAGTTTTTGCTTATAATGTGCTTCATTCAGTATAGAAGAGTCGCAGCGGGTCTAGTAATTCATTTTCATAAGTGTGACATCTCGGGTTTGAACCACTTCAACGACACCGATCTGACGTACATTAGGATGACCCAAAAGGAGTCTACACCGACCAACAACAATCTACGCCTGTTTCCACAAAACTGAATTAGTTCTTCATTATGTGTAAATAGGGTTATGCCACTATTAGAGAAAGGGGCAATAACACCAGTTTTAAAATGATTTTACCACCGGATTCGCAACCGATGCTACCTTGTCGGGACTAAAAGGGTACCCCTTTGGCACTGATACATTTTGAAACCGGTGCTAAAGGCCTCCACATGGGCAGAATCACGCGCGCGGCCGGAGGACCTTTTGTACCCGTTGGTTTTACTAACCGGTATTAAACTTTTCTGTTTTTTTTGCTTCCGCTAATTTTCCAGGGTTTTTGTTTTTTCTTTTGCGCTTATTTTCAGGGGTTTTGGGTTTCTGTTTTTTTCCTTTTCGCTTATTTTCAGGGTTTCCGAGCAGATCATGTATAAAGTACCCATTACACATATAAAGTATTCATATTACACATATTAATATTTTTGTCTTGCCTCGAGGAGGACTAGGTATTTTAGAAGATTTACACATATAAAGTATTCATATTACATATATTAAAATTCAGTCTACATATATACACTTCGCCAGAGTTTTTTTGGACCAAATCTTCAAGTCGAAGTCCTTCACCATGGGCGTATAGAACTTGTGTAAAATCACCGGCATCTTCTATCTCCTCCTCTCGCAAGTTTCTCATATCTCAATGTATCATGCAATCAATAAAATTTGCAACTATAAATTTGCATCTATAAATTGAAAAAAGAAAATGCAATTCTGCAATTTTTTAAAAATACAGCCCAAATTTGTGCCAGCATTGGGTCCTACCTGCCAGCCCAAAATTGGGTCAGCAGTACGTACTTAACAATTCCAGACCCGCCTTCTGCCAGCCCAAATTTGGGCCAGCATCCGCCCCTGGCCAGGAGCGCTTGGTCAATACTAGCCCACATGCCAGGGACCCGCCGGGCAACATGCGCGTGGCCAACTTCCCCGCATGGCCAATACGCACGGCCAACCGCCACGTCCCCCCTTCCCACGACCCCGCGTGACCGCCAACTGGCCTATGCTGGCCCACCTGGCAGCTACGCTTCCGCCAACTGCAGCGTCTTCCCCACACGGCCACTACGCGCGGCCAACCGCCACGTCTCCGCCCACGACCCCGCGTGACCACCCAACTGGCCTATGCTGGCCCACCTGCCAGCGACCCACCCGCCCCCTCGTATTCCACCCCGAAGTCAATGCGGCCCCGGCCCCACCTACCAGCGAGCCACCGTCTCCCACCAAACGTAGTCAATGTGGCCATCGCTGGTCCTTAAAAAATTGACCCCGGCCGATAGCGAGCCACCGTCTCCCACACTTCTCCTTCTGGCGCCCCCACCTCCAGCACTAACCATGTCGAAGTGGTCCAAGCCCGCCAAGAACCAGCGCGAGTCCGGTGGCTCCGGCTCCGACTAACGCTCCGTGCTTCCTCCTCCTCCGTCACCACGCGCCGCCGTTCCTCCACCGCCTCCGCTGGCCGCGTTCGGCCTCGCACCAGAGGGCCTGCAGATGGTCGGGGGGCGCGGCGTCGGATCTTTCCCGGGACGCTCCCAGTGCTTTCTGTTAATTTCTCTTCTTCTTCCGGTCTATTAAATTTGTCGACTCCCCTTAAGTGTGTTACCCTAGAGGTTCGAGATATTAGCAGACATGATCGAGACACCTCTCCAACCAATGACTAATTTGTGGGCCTGGATCCCCAGAATTAATCTCTGCGAGATAACGAATAACTTTGTTGTTCGAACCTAGACGTCGAGTCTTAAACCTTTTGCCATGGTGATACTTAGTGTGTCCGAGACTCGTTCATAGATATCTCCATACCTAGTTTGATCTCGTTACTGATAACACTATCTTCTACTTCTCTATGATATTAAGTCCTGGTGACCTAGTTACATGCTTGCAAGCTCATTTCACATAATCTCACCGAGTGGGTCCTAGAGTATCTATCATGCTATGCGGACTGGCAAATCCCGCTCTTGATCTTTCGTCTCAACATACTCCCTTCCGATACCCGAGAGAGACACATTTATTGTCATACTATTAAGACATGACGTTTGATGCAATCAAAGTATCTTTTAGAAGTAGCAATAGGAGTTGATCTCATGGTCAAAGGCGTAATGACTACATCCTACAAATATTGGGTATGTACATCACGTCATTCTCCCAATGACATGACTCCATTGTCAACTATCATCAATGTCACATCATCGGGAAACCTCGATCATCAATTGCCCAATGAACTAGTTAGATAGAGGCTAGTAGGGACCTGGTTGTTTATCTACCACACGTGTATTAATTTTCCGCTTAATACAGTTATAGCATGGTATAAAACATATAATGAATAATTGAGATATGACGAATAAACTATCTTTATTAAGTGCCTCTAGGGCATATCTACTTCAGTCTCCCACTTGCACTAGAGTAACACTTAATCTAGTTTACAACTTGGGTAAAAGCTCAACATCCATAGCAACTTGGTGCATGCTTGTCTCGTGGAAGAGGAATACTGTGAACAGATCTCACACACTGAGACCTATATGTGCTTTGCAATACTTCTATGTCACCTAGTTTGACATCATCCCGTATCTTACGATGACGGTGAGATATATCTTAGTGGATGGAGTGAGACTCAAACCTTCGTGTAGCATGGGGCTTAAAAATCTAAGAGATCTATTAAGGGGAACCACATATGCTCGGAAAACTGTTCAGTCCAATCACACTTACTACTTCTGAAGTTGCCATATATTTCTATACCTATGTGGATTATGTGACAGTGCATTCATATGCGACCTCGAAGCTAACCATGTCTTTCTTCAAAATAAAGGACATCTCATATATGAGATTTCTAGTCGTATGGGTCAGTGTCATAACTTGCATCAATAACTTGCATCATCGTAACCGTTTTACGGCAAGTTGTCTTTCCACTCTTACCCTTTACCAGAAAACATATCTTCAGTTCACACAGACACTGAAGAATATACTTAACGTTTGTTCATTGATCCACACAAGGATCACTCTAGAAGCAGTTCTTCAACCAAGAACTTGGGTCACACCAAGTCGATCTTTCAGTCTGATAGAATCTATGTCTGAGGCATAGAGAATGTCGAACATCATTTTATTTCATTGGCTATCACTGAAAATGCCAAGATAAACTTAATATTTTACCTAGTCATACAAGTAAGAACCTTTTTCTTCGCTTGTTCTATTCTGAAACACTTCAGAATCTTAACCTAGGAAAATCTTTCGACCTAATGTTATTAAGCCCCTTTTGATCTATACAATTATAGATCGGATGCCTAATACTCCTAACTTCATTCATAGAAAATTTAATCACTTAAATAATCCTTTATACTTTACTAGAGAATCTGTGTCATTCTCAATATGTCATTACAAAGAAAATCATGAATGACACCTAGGTCCCACTCAAATATGCATTCCACATACAAGATCAAGAAAATCTACTTAGCTCCCACTCAATTCTTGGAAAATGCAACTTTCTTAAACTATGTTGGATAACTCCAAAATCCTTTGATCATATCATCAAAGTGAAGATTCCAGCTCTGATAAGCTTGCTTCAACCCATGAATGGACTGTTGAAGTTTGCATACATGCTTGGCATCCTCAGGATCACCAAACCATTTCATTGTACAAATTACAACTCTTTCTTAATGAAACATGGTTTCCTTATCCATCTATCAATTTCTCATTTGAAATTATAGTAATTGCTAAACGACCCTGAATAGATTTAGGCTTCACCACTTGAGACAAAATCTCGTTGTGGTCACCGTTTGATCTATCAAAACTGTTTCATGACAAATCGATCTTTATCAGTGTCTACTCTCTCATAAAATTCCATATTCTATTAACAGCCTAGATGCCATCAAGAAGATCTCCCAAGTCATTACCTGGTAATCATACATGGATTTTATCTCAGATCATTGATACGTCTGCAACGTATCTATAATTTCTTATGTTCTATGCTATATTATTCCAACTTATTACATGTTTTATATGCCAAGATATAGTTTTACGCATTTTCTGGGACTTACCTATTAACAAGATGCCACAATGTCACTTCCCTGTTTTCTGCTGTTTTTGGTTTCAGAAAAGTACTTAAGGAAATATTCTCAGAATTGGATAATTTCTTTTCTGAAGTGCGTTTTTCATCGGGAACGTTCCAGAAAGCCGAACACGAGACGAAGTGGGCGACCGAGGATCCGCCACCATGTGCTCCGGCGGCTAGCTTCCTGGCCGCACGAGGAGGTGATGTGGGCCCCTCGGGGCGCCACCGACTCCGCCCTTTCTCCTACATATACCCCCTAGACTTAAAACTCTAGCACGGTGTTCAATATTTCCTCCATGGGTCCCGAGCGCCGCCGCCACCGAAGACAAGATTCGAGGGACAGAAGTCTCTGTTCGGGCACCCTGCCGGGACGGGGAATTTCCCCCGGAGCCATCTACATCGACTCCACCACCATCTCCATCGTCGTTGCTGACTCCTATGATGAGGAGTGAGTAGTTCTCCCCCGGGGCTGCGGGCTCCCATGTGAGCTTTATGTGATCATGTGCTTTGTAATCTAGTTGAATATGTGATGCTATTCTTTATCTGTTATGCACTCTAGAGGTTACTTTAATATGAACTCCGGGGTTATTCACGGTTGTAACGGTGACAATGTGTGCACCGTGTGTGATTTCTTTATGACGTTGTTGGTGTTAGTTTACTCTGACTTTGAGGGTGCTCTTGTAGCCCTACACAATGAATGGTGTTTGTTATCCAACATGAGAGTGTTTGAGAGTAGTGTTTATTTATTGAACTTTGATGTCATTGTTGAGAATGTCCACTTGTGAAAGTAGGATCCCTAGGCCGTGTTTCTAAGCACTAAAACACCGTTTCCAACAAGTTCTCCTACATGTTTGCTTGCTGCAATTTTTATTACAGATTGCAATTACTACTTATAATCATCTATATTACTTGTATTTCACTATCTCTTCGCATAACTATTGCACCTATACATCTGACAAGTGTATTAGGTGTGTTGGGGACACAACAAACTTTTTGTATCTTAATTGCAGGGTTGTTTGAGAGGGTTATCTTTGACCTCTACCTCCCTGAGTTCGATATACCTTGGGTGATCCAGTTAAGAGAAACTTGTTGCTGTTCTACAAACCTCTGCTCTTGGAGGCCAAACACTGTCTACAAGAATAGAAGTGTGCGTAGACATCAATCCTATATGACTCATAGCAATTTCTCGGACTTAGATCTACCATCTCTTTCTTCGTAGTTCGTAGGTCTGTCATATTCCATTAACATGACCTCGTACGTCTACGTTCTTAGTATGAGCTCTGAGCTTCATGATCTTTTTCATCAGCTTCTTTCCAGTTGAGGAGCATGACACCGGAAACAATTTCCGTTGCCCCACTCTGGTGTCTGGAGAGAAAGTTTATTGACTTCGTCTTGCTCTACTTTCTTTTCCACTTATACCCTTAGACAAAAAACAGTTTCTTTTGCAAGGTATATTCCGGCAACGTTTTTGCCTATGTCGTGAGGCATGTACCCAACTAATTATTTAGGTACGGTATACTACAAAGATTTATCCATTTTAGGTTTGATCACATCGAAATACATTGCTGAAACGACAATCTAGGCTAAAAGCCATGCCATCACTCATATGGTATTGTCTCCATGGATTTAAATGGTTTCCCTATTATCTAACATGAATTTAATGTTTCTACCTTATGACTCCAATGATCACAATAATTCGATAAGAGATTTATTTACCACACACTATCCGATAGGGTGCGATTACGACGTCCTAACATAACATAACACTATGGTGTTCCATGCGACGTAATTTGTGGAACTCTTCGCACAAGTCTTCCAATGATATGCCAACATTATAACTCAAATCTCTATTTCCTCGATCTGTATCGCAGAAATTTGATTTGCTTGTTAAATTTATTTTCCTACTTCATTCTGAACTTGTTTGATCGAATCAAAATTTCCAGACTAACATTCTCTAAGTGGATATCCATATATCTACTCGGAATATTCATGAAGTCTAAGAAATAAAGACTTACAGTATACGTTAAAGTACTTCATTGATTCACATACACCCATATGCATGATTCTCAACAAGTTATACTCAAAACGTTCAGTGAAGTTTGCGAAATAAAGGTCTCTACTTCACGTCAATTACTTCATTGATCCACATACATGTATATGCATGATTATCAATAAGTTATATGCTCGCTTTCCGAAAAAGGTGTCTTAGTTATCTTGCAAGTGTCAAAAGATCAAATCTAAGGACTTGTAGATCCATCCGTATGGAGCTTATTCATTGACTATAACATTGCCATGACTTAAACGGTAGTGTCACTAGAATGTGGTGTCTTTATTAAGGTTGTATGTTTTGGCATTAATATTATGAATGTGGGAGCTTCTACCATCTAAATTCAAATCGGCTTATGATCATTACTTCATAAATATAGGACAATGATTTTGTCGCTAACATATATGAACAATCGTCTCACTAGAGGAAACACACTGCGAGTACTTGCTTAGGTAAAACATTCATAACGTGTATATCATATATACACCATCATCATTGATGACTTCCCGACGATCTGTTTCATCTTCTTGATTCTTCCAACGCAATCAAGAACCATGAAGGTGAACGATTCCCCTTGCATGACATAGTCTATGACAAAGCATTTGCATCTGGCAACGTTGTCTGTCATCCAGTGATCGAGCTGAGCGAGTCGTCTCAATGTCATCAAGTATGACCACTGTCATCGAGTATGACCAGTGTCATCAAGTATGACTGCCACATGGTCCTTCAATGTGTGTATTCTCTTCCATCTTGGTTGAGAATAAAACAGGTCAACGTACTTATAAACTTCATCAACCCAACTTTAGGTGTATCCTGAGTTTAGCGATCATCTCATATGTTGGCGATCTAACAACTCCCAACCACCGTTAATTCTCTATGGCAGAGATCACAACATACACTGGGCTATGATGATATTATCCGTGCAAAAAACTTGATAATCCAAATTATCGTTTTGTTAGCAGAATCTCCTAGTTTATCTCCTAGCGGGTATTGTATCACAAAGAGATAATGGTTTGAACAAGGAGTATTCTCAAGCTAAAGTATAAAACTATGAAGTTTGGACCCAACCTTAAGTTTGCCAATTGGAGGATTGCGCCAAATTATTAAAGAAGGCTGTTACATTGGTTAATATCTACAAAGGTTTTGCAAAACACAAAGACTTTGTTCATTATAAAATAGGGTTCAAGTTTTAATAAAATAAAACTACCAGAACTCCCACTCAAAACGAATACCCCTCTAATAGTTTTAGTGATCACACGATCCTCATCCATTATGCAACCCCTCATCATCAGGGCCGGCAACATAACTTCAAAGGTAGACATCGACATGTCAATCACAACAACTCTGTGACTCATGCTTAACCTTTCGGTCAGCGTGTTCCGAGGCCATGTATGTAAAAGCTAGGCTCGCCATAATAACCTTCAACGTAAACGCTTGTGCAAACATGTCTTACACCCACTGTATGCGAATGATGATATGTCTGACACCCGATCGTCACGGCCTGCCTCATAACGTAGAACTTTTTTGGTGGTGCACGTTGAAGGAAGAACACCAATGGTATTTTGGAGGGATCATATTATATTACTACCGCCGTGAAACTAATATATACTAATACATATAATCACACAATGTAAGATGCACACAAAACATCAAGATGTAATGCGACGTGATATGGTCCTTCAGCCGATGGTCTCCTTGGCGCCCACAGTTTATAAACAATTAAATAAACCTACCTTGACCGTATCACATTGCCCCTGCAAAATAAAGTTAGACGTGTTCTACTTTATCTTTTACATATTTTACGTGGCTTGGGGCTGACGTAAATAGAACCGCTTCATACCTAAGAACTTATCAACTGGTGTGATGAGCTTGAAGAAACAAGAATTCCGTAATCTGCGCCAGGGAAGCCACACAGTTGCAGGATACATAGAGGATTTCAGCAATCTAGCACGCTACACGCCAGACGATGTTGACAGAGATGCTAAGAGGAAGGAGAAATTCTTGGATGTTGACAGAGACGCCATTCAACTGTCAGTTGTCTACACACCCAACTATCAGTCACTCCTCGACAAGGCCACTATCCCGGAGAACAAACAGACACAAGCCGAAAACCGAAAGCAAGTACCACTCTGAAACTTCACACAAGAGACACAATCATTATGAGGGAAGCAGTGGCAACAAATTTCACAACCATGGAAACAATCAAGTTGGTGGAAATGGCCACGACCATAATCAAGATCAAAAGGGAAAAAATGGTGACCATCAGGTTAGCACCCACGATGGCAATGGAAATGTCAATGGTCAACATAGCCAACAAGGCAAGAAGGACCTCAGTCATATAAAATGCTATAAGTGTAAGAACATGGGGCATTTTTCTAGTGGTTGCCCTGAAAAGAAGGATATTGAAGCAGCCAAGCCCAACCCATTGCAGAAAGGATATGTGAATCATGTCAATGTGGAAGAAGTGTTCGAGGCGCGTGAAACGGTGAACAGTAAGTCCTTAATCAGTTAATTGCAGCGTAAATAATTCTCAAATAACAGTACATGCTATATATCTGGAATCAAGGATGATGAGGCACAACTGGAACAAAAACTAAAGATCTAGCCATCTCACCTGAGTTACCTCGACGGTGGAAACAATAGTCCTGGACAACCAACAAAAGTTTCTTTTAAGATCTAGGGTTCCTTGGTAGATAAACTAGATTCCTCATGTTGCTAGTAGGCTAATCTGTGTATCCTTTATGGATTAGACATCTGTGGTCATGATGGGTGTAAAGGCCCCCCTTTTGTTATAAGGTAGCGACCTCCTGTGTATAGTGCTAGTCCCTGGATCGACTAGCTAGCACACACAGTTTAAGATGAAATACCATAACATTGTATCAATATTCATTACACGATGATCTAGAAACAAAAGGTTCGATACAAGGTGCATAGCGTAAGGCTAGCTCAAACAAAAATAAACACACAACAGAAAGCAAATGGATAAAGTGAGCTCCATCTTCATCATGTGCCACATGCAAGGCATGTTGGT
The DNA here is from genome assembly GCA_026929855.1 of Poa annua. Classification (NCBI taxonomy): domain Eukaryota; kingdom Viridiplantae; phylum Streptophyta; class Magnoliopsida; order Poales; family Poaceae; genus Poa; species Poa annua. The sequence continues at coordinate 109,676,755 of CM049426.1, forward strand.
TGTATATTCGCGACCATATCAATCCTTACTTCTCGTCAAAGGGTCCTGCAATGGTGAGTTGCATCCCAAACTATATTGGGTCAGCACAATTGAAATGTGGTTCCAAGTGATACTGGTGGATATAAATGGCATCATATCATCTACATGCATATTTGGCTTGGTGGAGTTTGAGGCTGATTTTCATAAAGCTAGTTTTATCCTATATTTTTCAATCTTTCAATTAATATCATGTGGGTTTCCTGTGCCATAATGGTTGGCATCACCACTTAATGTATAACTATTCATTTATGGGTTTCCTGTGCAACCTTATAAGTTAGCATCACCACTAATTATTTAACTAACCATTTGTGGGTTTCCTGTGCAACCTTCTAGGTTAGCATCACCACTTAATATGATCATGTGGATTTCCTGTGCCAACTTGTCGGTTGGCATCACCACAACTGTCATATTTTACCCTTGTTCAACCCATCAAAATTTTATTTCAAAATTGGAATGATGAGATCCTCCGTCAGTTCCTTGTCCAGCTTCTCAAATTGTCCGTAACCGGGGACACGACTAAGTACTTAGTTTTTGACTCTCGAGAGTTTGTGCACTTTCACCACAAGACCCAATCATTCCCTCACCCAATTATGAAATGAAAAAAAAAGACCGAGACGAGACCTTTCAAAAGTAATTCCCCAAAATCATACTGCGGACTCATCCCCACTTATCATCCCTACGTCTACGGGTCACGCGGATTTCGGGGTCTCACAACTTATATAGTCAAGAGAGAGCCCACATGACATGTGGCTGCACTGGAAGCAATCTAAACACAGAGTAACTTCGAATCTCTTTGATCCTAGGTGGCTTTCCACACTTGCAATCCATCCTCCCATCCTGGGGTTACCCCGGGGGATCGCCGTTTCCAACTTTCCACCAACACCCAGGTAGTTCATTAAACTTAGTTTTTTTTCCTTACACAACTACTAAAAACATTTTCCATAGCATATCCAAGTATCAACTAAGGCCAGTGGCTCACTAAGCCTAGAGGGGTGTGAGTGGATGGCTATTATAAATAGGATTCCCATATCATAGCATATTATACCAAATCTGGTAGTAAGCCTATCATGCATACTACTGGAAACTCTAAATGCAATAAATTAAAAATAGTAGGAGATTTATGAGTGAGCATCACTTGCCTTGATCACAGGGGGATATGAGTAACTACCACCACAACAGGAACGCTCCGCACAATCTAGGTAAACAAATAGCACTGAATCAACATACACGCCAACATAGGCACCATTCATGGAAAATGATATGCATTCTTAAATGCAAACAACATATTTGAAATGTGATAAAAATAGCTTATTAGTTCTATGGTTGTTTAAATAATGCATGATGACATGGACAAGATTTAATGCTATTTTATTATTTGAAACATTTTTATATCACTAGAAGGCTTTGCATGAAAACTTATTACTCTTATAATTTATTGACCAAACAAATTAAGTTATTTATTCTCTGGACATAGGGTGTAATTTAACACATTAAGCAAAAGGATTCACTTTAAAATTATTATTAAAAGTCAAGTTATGAATTAAGTGGCCGAAATGTCTCTCTGTATATTTATCAATTTTAATAGGTGCAAAATGGAAAACTAATTATGCAACATTAAACTACAAGACAACAGCTTTCCAGGGACATAAAGTTTGTTAAATTTGGAGTTGGGGTTTGAAAGTTATGAATTTTGGAAGTTTTTTTTGATTTCTGTCTATTTAACAAATCTCAGAAAATAGATTAAATGTGAGCCGTCCGATGTGACTTAACACAGACGCGCGAGATCACTCGATACCGGTTCGGTACGTGACCTAATCGCGGCTGTTGGATGGATATCGGATGGCTTTGGGACACGGAGCTCACCGGGCAGCGCGGAAGGTCGCGAAAATAGCGGCGTGGCAGCGGCGGCGTCGGGCATGCACGCTCCGGTCATTGTAGAGCTTCCCCGGACACTCGAAGGCGACAGCGGGGTGCGGCGCGACGCCGTGAATCCGATGGAGGTGGCGGTGCGGGCAGCTCGTCCTGGAGAGGCAGCAGATGACCGCCGAAGTTGCGACGGCGCGACGACCTCCAGTTCGTGCACGGTAAAACGTGAGGGAGAGGTCAATGGGGGTGCGCGAAGACGATGGGAGAAGGAAGAGGAGGATCTCAAGCTTCGGATACTACTCACCTCGCCCGGGTTAAATAAAATGTGGCAGCGACAGTGGGGGCTCCGGCGAGCAAGATTCACCGGCGTGGGGGCAAAAATCAGAGAGGGAAGAGAGGGGAAATGGAGCGGAGGAGGAGGGGATCTTAAAAGCGTGGCCGGGGGCGCCGTTGGGGGTCGGGAGAGAGGGGCGAGTGGAGGGACTGGGCGCCTCCGGTCGTGGCAACAGTTGGAGAAGAAGACCCCAACATGTGGGGCCCACATGTCGGTGAGAGTGAGAGGTGAGGGGCAGGTTGGGCCAGTGTTGGGCCTCTACGTGACACACGCGCGGGAGGTATGAGCTGGGCCGGCTCGGCTGGCCCGGTTGACTTTTTTGTTGTTTCTTTTCCTTTTTTGTTTTCTTTTTCTGTTTTCCTCATTTCTTTATATCTTTTATTTCATTTATCCAAATGATATCAATTAAATTTCTATAAATTTGTAAAATTCATGTCTTTCTTTTAAAACAATCAAACTCATGTTTATAATACATTTCAAATTATGATATTTTCAAATAATGAGATTTAACACTTTTTGGCAAATTTAAATTAGAGTTTTCAACAAGATAATTTTATGTATTCACATAATCATGACAAATATCAGAAATACATATGTTTAGAATAAATCATTCTAAACCTATTTTCAAAATCAGACACTTGAATCAAATCTATAGTTTAAAGTTTGAGTATATTTCAAATAGTTTTATGACTAAAATATTGACCTAGGGTTTATTTAGAAACCCAATAAATGTTTTTGAATTAAATAATGTATCCAATTTTTTTTAAAAGGCATACTTTAAATAATATAAGGTACTTTAAAAATGTGGAGTTAGGTTAAAATAGTATTTAGAATATTATTTATAGCTCATCACTTAAGTTTGAAAAAATAAAGTTTACTTGATTTAATTAATGTCAAAGAACTTCTGTATAATTCAATAATATCCTTTTTGTTTAGTTTTCTTGGCAATTGATGATTTTATTTTTAATATTATGTAAAAGTTTTAAATTTTAGTGATTTTTAAACATTCCAAAATTTTGGGATGTTACAGACTACCACCCTTAAAAGGAATCTCGCCCTGAGATTCCAAGAGCCTAAAAAGAAGGATGGGTTTGGATATCTAGGTTTAGAAGAGTTGGGTGGGCTACCACCCTTAAAAGAAACTTTTGTTGGTTGTCCAAGACTATTGTTTCCACCGTCAAGGTAACTCAGGTGAGATGGATAGATCTTTAGTTTTTCAGTTGTGCTTCGTCATCCTTGATTCCACATATATAGCATGTACTAGTATTTGAGAAATATTTACGCTGAAATTAAATGATTACGGACTTACTGTTTACCGCTTCACGCGGCTCGAACACTTCTTCCACATTGACATGATTCACATATCCTTTCTGGAATGGGTTGGGCTTGGCTCCCTCAATATCCTTCTTTTCAGGGAAACCACTTGAATAATGCCCCATGTTCTTATACTTATAGCATTTTATATGACTCAGGTCCTTCTTTCCCTTGTGACTATGATGTACATTGCCATTTCCATTGCCATTGTGTTGTCCATCCTTATTGTCACCATTGCTTCCCTTTTGGTCTTCATCATGGTTGTGACCATGATGGTTGTGGTCTTTTCACCAATCTGATTGTTTCCATGGTTGTGAAATTTGTGGCTATCGCGGCTTCCCTCATAATGATTGTCCCTCTTGTGTGAAGTTTCGGAGTGGTACTTGCTTGAGCAATGTTTCCTCTTTGTATTCTCGTCTTGTGTCTATTTGTTCTCCAAGATAGTGGCCTTGTCAAGAAGTGATTGATAGTTGGGTGTCTAGACCACTGACAATTGAATGGCCAACTCATCATTCAGACCATCCAAGAATTTCTCTTTCCTCTTGACATCTGTGTCAACATCATCTGGCGTGTAGCATGCTAGATTGTTGAAGTCCTCTATGTATCCAGCAACTGTGCGGTTTCCTTGACGTAGATTGCGGAATTCTCTTTTCTTCAAGCTCATCACACCAGTTGATATGTGTGCAGTACGGAAACCTTCTTGGAACATCTCCCAGATGACCTCCTCAATTGGATGAGTGATCTGATACTTGTCCCACGAGCTGGCTGCAGGTCCTTCTTGCAGATATGCCGCAAACCTGACCTTCTCTGCGTCTGTGCACCCAATGGTTACCAGATTCTTATTCACCGAGCGTAACCAGTCATCATCTACAACTGGCTCTGAGGCGCTAGTGAATGTTGTTAGTCGCAGCCTCAGAAATCGGGTGAGCTTGTCCACTTGAGGGGGTGGTGGTGGTAGATTGTTGTTGTTGTTGTTTGCTAGGAACTGAGTCATCACTTGCATTAGTTGGGTCAACACTTGTTGCATCCAATTGTTGTCGTTACCATTGGTGTCTTCATTGTTGTTGTTGTGGGTTGCTCGACGAGGAGGCATCTATTGGTTTAGCATAGATAAGCAGAGATAGAGAGATCTAAGAGGAGAAAATCCTACCCTCACAAACCATCACGACAAAAGCAACACAACAAACATTCATGAAACAACATCTATCAAACATCAAGCAACAAGATTCCACTAACAACAAGTCTACTATTGTCATACAACCTGAGTTGGTATGATCAATATACTAACACGATATCATAGTTCTAATTTAAGTGGTGGTCTGATCTAAGGAAACAAAGTGATGTACTTCCTTGTTTTCTTATCCTTCATGGACTTAGTGCGATGATTTTTCAAAGATCAATACTTTTACTTCATTGATGAAATCTAGGCATCCTTGGCATGCATCTGGTCTTCTTGATCACATAGTTCCAAGACCATATTCACCATGTCAGTTCTCAACTGGCTCACAGGGGTCTTCAAGCCATTAGTCTTCTCTATCTCGTTTCTAAGTTCTTCTTGTTCTCTTTCCACATCTTTGAGGTATCCTTGAGTATTGTGCATTCTAACCAAATTCTCTTTGAACGGTCCTCAATGGCCCTCCAAGCTGCTCTTCGTGCTGCATCAAAGAATGATGTTTCAAGTACTCTATTGGTGAACATCCATCGTCCCGTTGTCTTGTGGTCGTCTTCTTTATCCCGATACAAGTGTAATTCTACCCACCAGTATTCTTGGTCTTCATCCATTACAGGGAATCCTTTGTAAACTGCTTCTCCATTAAATCCCATGGTCTTTATACTCTCCTTAAGTACTTTTGGGAACTCAGTTTCACATTCCAAAGTCATGGTAAACACTGGTCCTTTCTTGAGTGAGTCTATGAGGCTGGACATCTATAAAAAGGAGAAGACATTTGGAAGGATGTGTAATAGATTAGAGTATGAGGAGAGATGTATATATTTTTAAAATAAGGAAAAATATATTTTTGTATTCCTAAGGTCTTTTCCTATTTCTATTCCAAACCTAGGGTCACGAACCTACATGCAACACAGTGCTCTGATACCATCTGTAAAGGCCCCCCTTTTATTATAAGGTAGCGGCATCCTGTGTATAGTGCTAGTCCCTGGATCGACTTGCTAGCACACACAGTTTAAGATGAAATACCATAAAATTGCATCAATATTCATTACACGATGATCCAGAAACAAAAGGTTCGATACAAGGTGCATAGCGTAAGGCTAGCTCAAACCGAAATAAACACACAACATAAAGCAAATGGATAAATTGAGCTCCATATTCATCATGTGCCACATGCAAGGCATGTTGGTTGGAGACTCGCGACCCTATCAATCCTTACTTGTAGTGCCCCAACCTTTTAATAAAGATGGAACACCTGTGTTAAGTGCTAGTCCCTGGATCACTGCCAGCACGATAGTACAAAACATAAGTATCATTGCATAAGTGTCAAATTACTACAACGAGATCCAAAAATAGCTAAGAGCTTTATTACAAGGTACCTAGCCATGAAGGCTAGCTAGAATATTCAGAGTTCACAACAAAAGTAAAATAGCAATGAACCTCATCTTCAAGCATGCGCCACAGGCAGACATGTTGGGTGTAGACTCGAGTCCAAACTTATTCTTCATCTGAATTACCTGCACATTTGAATATGCAGCCCCCGAAGAAGTTCAATACAATGAAGTATTGACAAGTGACTATGGTGGATATAAAATGACAAGTCTAGAATCTATATGCATATTTGGCTTGGTGGAGTTGGAGACTGTTTTGCAGAAAGCAAGTTTTCTCCTATATTTTAAGAAACACTTTTATTTTCAAAGACTTGGCACCAAGGGATGAAACCCAAGTGCACCAACATTTCTTTCCTTAGTCAAATTTAACTTCATGGAAACAGTGTTGAGATTCTTCCGTCCATCCTTGTACAGCTGCTCGAAGTAGTCCATCACCGGGGACACGGCTAAGTACTTCGTTTGTTGACTCTGCAGAGGCTGTGCACTTTCACCTTTAGACTCAATTAACCTAGACATCCTATACACGCGGAGTGCATTAAGGAAAGGAGAGAATTGAGACAAGAACTTTAAGAAGGAGAATTCAACCATACTAACAAGACCCGTTCCACCTACCAACTCTACATCTGCTTGTCAAGCTGACAGGTTGAACTCTCACAACCCAGTTGTTCAAGACAGAGCCCATTGTCAAAAGGCTGCACGGAAAGCTTCTAAACTTGGAGGGACTTAGTAATCTCTTTGTTCCTGGGTGGCTATCCACAAGTGCACCTTTGGGTAAAAACCACCATGCTCATGGCCCTAAGTAGAATAAAATTCATCCTAGGCGAAGACAACCACAAGCATAGTCCCAAATAGCCACTCAACATAAACCATAACAACCAATCCACCCAGGGGTGCATTTTAAATTTAACACTTAGAAATATTTCCATAACATGGCATGTAAACAATTTTTATAGCATTGCTAAGCATCTAATAAAACTTTTATATTGGCTGCATGGTAAGGGATGGCTACACACTACTAGGAATTTGCATAGCATAAAACTAACTTAGCAAAATAAAGCAATAACAAAAGTTTCTTACCATGCATACTACTCAAAAATTCTAGAAATGCATATAGGAAAATAAAGGGTGATTTATGAATATCACTTGCCTTGGTAACAGGAGGCACAAGCACAGCAAGAATAACAGTCACAAGCAATTCCTTCCTCCTTTTCACAATCTAGCAACAAGCAATACAAAAAATAAATAAACACAACATGCAACACTTAAAACATCAAAGCATAAATATGTATGCATGCATGATATGTTATGAACATAATAAAAACAACCTATTATCATTTTTTTTCTCTCTGTTTATTTAATGCAAGAAATGCAATGAATATTTTATTTTCTATTTTAATAATTAAAATATAGAGAACAATTTTAGTCAATTTAAGTACTACACTAAATTTATTTAGTTCTTTTATACAACTTTCCATAAAAACACATGTTGCACTTTCTGGACAGAGAGCAAATTTATTATTTCAAAACAATTGGATTTAGATGAATTTTTTTATTATTATTTAAGTTATGAATTTAAATGGCCGAAATGCCAATATGTAAATTTTGCAATTTCAAGGACACTAAAATGACAAACTAATGATATAGAAATAAACTACATGAGCAGGGCTTTCCAATGATATAAAGTTCAACAAATTTGGACTAACAGATTGAAAGTTATGAATTTTGCAAGTTTTAATAGTTTTATGTTTTAATTTCTAAATTCTCCTCGAAAAAGAAAAAGAATCGGCCACGCAGCGCGATCTGATTCGCCCGTACCGTTTCGACGCGGATCGCGATCGTGAGCCGTTAGATCTAAATGAAAACGGATGCGCCAGAATTATCACCCACGACGAAAAATAAAATAAAAACGGATCCGTTGGATCTAGATCCAACGGTCCATGATGCGTTGACCTAACGCGGGCGGCGCGAGTCGCCGGAGACGCGCTGGCGCGGCGGAGCCATGGCCAGCGTTTGCGCTCGCGGCTTTCTACGACTCTAGGGTAGGAACGAAGCTCACCAGGGGGTGCGCGACGTCGAGATGAAGGCGATGGCGAGGCAGCGATGTCCGGAGCGTCCTCGTCTCCCCGGAAGAGCTCGCCGGAGAAGCTTGCGGCGGCGGTTCCTCTCGGTCGTGGACGGAGACGCGGATTCGCTGCGAAAACAAATGCTCCACCGTGTCAAATCGATGCACACGGTTAAAAGAATTCGGAAGGAAGTGGAGAGAGGGTCCGAGGTGGCCGGAGTTGCGCGCCCGGCGGAGTTCTTACCGACGGCGACGGTGGAAATGCGAGGATTCTAGCGGGCAGCCTAGGGGCTCTCGGGAAAAGTGGTTTGGGGCAAAAGACGGAGGAGATCGGGGGCTTTTAGTAGGGGAAAACGGCAAGGTAAATGGAGTAGTAAATCTCCGTATTCAAACCAAATCAAATCGGGCGTTTTGGTCGGGGAAGTGGGCGTGATTTGAGGACGAACGGCTCCGCGGGGAGATGACAGGTGGGTCCCACCTGTCGGCGTCTGTGAGAGAGAGAGAGAGAGCTGGGCCGCTGGCGGGCCGCTGCGTTGCGCGCGCACGGTATATAGTTACGGGCTACGACCCAATTAGCTCAGAAAAACATTTAATTTTATTAAAATCCTTTTCTGTTTTTCAAATCTGATTTCAAATATGATTTTTAAACTTAACCAAATCATCTCAGAAAAATCATAAAAATATGTTTTGGAAAGCTTATCAAATTTAGAACTTTTTAGTATCATACTTTCTTATCAAATAATTTTATATAAAGGAATATTATAAGGAGTACAATTAAACAACTTTATGGAATTACAATTTACTTAAACTCATAATTGAATTTTTATTTAGTCCTGACGTAATTGAAATATGAAGTCTATATGATGAATGATGCATGAATGCAAAGTTTTAAATTTTTGAAAATTTTGGGATGTTACAGACTAACCCCCTTAAGAGGAAGCTCGCCCTCGAGTTTCGGAAAGGTCAGCAAATAGGTGAGGATGGTCTTCACGAAGGTCATCTTGTCGTTCCGATGTGGCCTCTTCCTCGGTGTGATGATTCCACTGAACCTTACAAAAATTGATGGTTTTATTACGGGTGACTCTTTCTACTGTCTGTAATACCTTGATGAGTTTCTCTTCATAGGTTAGATCAATGTCCAATTGTACTTCCTCGAGGGGTACCGTATCCTTTAATGGAGTTCCCATCATCTCGGGGTGACATTTCTTCAATTGGCTGACGTGGAACACATTATGGACCGCAAACAGAATTTCTGGTAATTCTAACTCATTTGCCACTTCACCTTTGCGAGAAAGAATTTTGAATGGTCCAATGAATCGTGGTGCTAGCTTTCCTTTGATTCGAAACCTTTTTACACCCCGAAGTGGTGACACTCTAAGATAGACTCTATCACCCACCTCGTAGATGACTTCTCTACGTTTGGAGTCTGCATAGCTTTTCTGTCGTGACTGTGCTATCTTCAATCTGTCCTTGATTAGTCTGACCTTCTCTTCAGCATCTTGGATTATGTCAGGTCCAAATAAACTATGTTCTCCTACACCACTCCACAACAATGGGGTAGTGCATTTATTTCCATATAGGGCTTCAAACGGTGTCATCTCAATGCTGGCTTGATAGCTGTTATTGTAGGAGAATTCAGCGTAGGGTAGATTATCATCCCAGCTAGATCCATAATCGAGTGCACAAGCTCTTAACATATCTTATAAAATCTGATTAACTCTCTTAGTCTGAACATCTGTTTGCGTATGAAAAGCTGTACCGAATTCCAATCTGGTTCCTAGTGATTCATGCAACTGTTTCCAGAAATGAGATGTGAACTGGGTTCCTCTGTCAGACACTATACTCTTGTTAACGCCATGAAGGCACACTATTATTTTCTTGTAAATATCAGCTAACTTAGCACTTGTATATGTGGTCTTCACGGGTATAAAGTGAGCTATTTTTGTTAGACGGCAAACAATAACCCAAATAGAATCATAGCCTGATTTGGTCCTGCGTAATCCGGTGATGAAATCCATTCCAATAGAATCCCACTTCCAGTCCGGCACTTTCAAAGGATGTACAAGTCATGCTGGCTTCTGATGTTCTGCTTTTACCCGACTGCATACGTCACACTTTGCGATATATTCTTCCATTTCCCTTTTCAGATTGTTCCACCAGAATCTCTCCTTCACATCCATATACATCTTGGTATTTCCTGGATGAATGGAATAAGGTGTCTCATGGGCTTCTTGCAGAATTAACTTACTAAGATCAGGATCATTTGCCACACACACACGTTTTTCAAACCACAAGGTTCCTTGCTCATCTTCATGAAATCCCTTAGCTTTTCCTGCTGTCACATTGACTTTGATTTCTTCAATATCTTTGTCTCCCTTCTGAGCTTCGCGTATCTTGTCCATCCAATTTGGTTGCACTACTAATGAGGCTACAAAACCTTCTGGTACCACTTCCAATCTGAGATCCTTGAATGCCTTGCATAAATCTTCAGGTATTTCTCCTGCTGTGAGGCCATTCACATATACCTTACGACACAGGGCATCTGCTACTACATTAGCCTTTCCCGGATGATATTGGAGACTAAGATCATAATATTTGATAAGTTCCAACCATCTTCTCTGCCTCATGTTCAATTCCTTCTGAGTGAAAATATACTTCAAACTTTTGTGGTCAGTGAATACTTCACATCCTTTTCCATCAGATAGGGTCTCCATGTCTTCAGGGCATGTACTACTGAGGCTAACTCGAGATCGTGGGTAGGATAATTTGCTTCATGTTTCTTGAGCTGTCTAGAGGCATACGATGCCACTCTGCCTTCCTGCATCAATACACTTCCCAGGCCTCGGCGTGAAGCATCACAGTACCTTTTCTAAATCAGGTAAACATAGAACTGGGGCTGAAACTAGACGTTTCTTCAACTCCTGAAAACTGGCTTCACATGCCTCAATTTTTGGGCGGAGGCTATTTCCACCGCATGTCACTCATCAAATCGCATCTACTTCCGCAAGGGCTTGAAGAAGACTCCATATGAGATCCTTACCGGCAACAAACCCAACATTGGCTACTTCCGAGTGTTTGGATGTAAGTGCTATTATCTCGTCAAGGGTGTCCGGTTGGGTAAGTTCCACTCTAAATCAATTGAGGGGATATTTGTCGTCTATGGTAGCGAGTCCCACACTTATAGTCTTTGATAAATCCTCCCGGATTATCATAGAATCTTGTTGTGTGGAATTCAATGAAAATGACGGCTCCCAAGTGGAGCAAGTTGGTGTTTGAGATATAGGTGATGAACAACCTTTTGATGCAATTAAGAAGATGGGAGTGGGCTTTTTTCGCCCCATTGAAGTTCATCAAGAAGTTGTTCAAGAAAACTAAAGTTCTCCTATCAAGGAGACCTCACCGTCACAAGAACCACAAGGTGGATCACCCATAGAAAATGATGAATCCCCTCAAGAACAATCTCAAGATCTTCCTCAACAAGAGCATGCTACTTCTCCTCAAGATGAATCTCATGATGAGCCTCAACAAGATCTTCATCAACAAAAAGATCATGCCTCTCCCACCAAGATTATCGAAGATAACTCCACTTCTCCAAGTTCTACTCAAGGGCAAGATCATCCTTCCCCACCACATGAAGAGAATTCTCATGATGATCAAGGCCCTCAAGAAGATCAAGACGAGGATACAAAGGACCAAGATGGTCAAGAGATTGTCCCCACAACAAGGGCGGCAATTGAAACTCATCGTCAAGCTCGCTTTGCAAAGTCATTGGAACTAAGGGCATTATCTCTCGACAAGTTCATTGGTGATATACGAACAAGGGTCTCCACACGAAGTCAATTAGCTCACTTTATTGAGCATCAAGCACACATTTCCATGGTCGATCCCAAGAAAGTATTCGATGCTCTTGAAGATCCCGATTGGCTAGGGGCTATGCATGAAGAACTTAACAATTTCGAGCGCAACAAAGTGTGGCGCCTAGTTGAGAAGCCCAAAGATTGCCGCAACGTTGTTGGCACTAAGTGGATCATCAAGAACAAGCAAGATGAACATGGTATTGTTGTAAGGAACAAGGCGCGATTGGTGGCTCAAGGTTTTTCTCAAGTCGAAGGCATCGACTTTGGAGAAACTTTCGCGTCCGTCGCAAGACTCGAATCGATACGTATGTTAAACAACCCCCGAGTTTTGAGAACCCCAACCATCGTCACCACGTCTATGTCTTGGACAAAGCTCTCTATGGCCTTAAACAAGCCCCTCGTGCATGGTACGAGCACCTGAGAGAGTTCTTGGTAGACCGTGGATTTGAGGTTGGGGTAATTGATCCCACTCTTTTTACTAAAAAGGTTAATGGTGAACTCTTCATTTGTCAATTATATGTCGATGACATTTTCTTCGGTTCTACTAACCGTGTGTTCAATGATGAGTTTTCCAAGATAATGACCGACAAGTTCGAGATGTCCATGATGGGTGAACTCAAGTTCTTTCTCGGTTTTGAGATCAAGCAAATGAGAGAAGGGACTTTGATTTGTCAAGCCAAGTACATTCAATATATGATCAAGAAGTTTAAGTTGCTTGGGCTAAATGGTGTGCCTACCCCTATGCAAACCAAGTGCCACCTCCAACTCAACCCCGACGGTAAAGAGGTAGACCAAAAAGAGTATCATTCTATGATTGGGTCTCTCTTTTATTTATGTGCGTCTAGGCCCGATATCGTTTTAAGCGTTAGAGTGTGTGCTCGTTATCAAGCCGCGCCTAAAGAAAGTCATTTGATGGCCGTGAAGAGAATCTTCAGATATTTGGTTCATACTTCTTGCTTTGGGTTGTGGTATCCCAAAGATGGCACCATGTCTCTTTGTGGATACACCGATTCCAATTGGGCGGGTGACATTGATGATAGGAAGTCCACATCCGGGACATGTCAATTTCTTGGAAGATCTTTGGTGAGTTGGTCCTCGAAGAAACAAAATAGCATCTCATTATCCACGACGGAAGCCGAGTACGTCGCCGCCGCAAGCGGGTGTATTCAACTTCTTTGGATGTGGCAAACTTTAAAGGATTACGGTGTCCTCTTGGACAAAGTGCCGCTTTTATGTGATAATGAGAGTGCCATCAAAATTGCATACAATCCGGTGCAACATTCAAGGACCAAGCACATTGAGATTCATCATCATTTCATCCGCGATCACGTGGCATGAGGAGATATTGATCTATCATATGTTGGTACAAGGGATCAATTGGCGGATATCTTCACGAAGCCCCTTGATGAAGCCCACTTTTGCTACTTGAGGAATGAGCTCAATATCGTAGATTCTCGGGCTTTGGCTTGAAATTCGTGCACACCTTCCAACGTTTAAGGCTTTATTAGAACTAGAGGTACGCATGGACTTAGGGGGAGTGTTTTCCTAATACATTGGATTCTTCCTCCCCCTATTATGCATATAGTGATGTATCATTGCTAAAACTTCAAATTAAATATAATTTGTGAGCTTCAATGTTGAGATGTAGTTATGGATCCAAGATATATCTTCGCGGTGCCATGCTACAACTCATACACGGTGGTTTCGGCCACCAACACTCTTCTTGAAGTTTTTTGGATACTATTTGGTTTATTTTTGATATTCACTTGCATTGTCTTTGGTTCTTTTGGGAAAACACACTCTTGTTGGTCTTCTTTTTTTATTTATGTTTCTTGCAACTTGAGTGTGTCTTCTTTATTCAGCTTGAGTATCTATCCTAAGCCTTTCACTATCTTTAAACAAGCTTTTCCCCACTCATGTCCTCTTATTAACTTCTTGTTCCTGGAGTTTTTGGAGTTGAATGGAAATTTCCGAGCCATACTCGGAAATCTCCAGTCTACCAGAGAATTTCGAGACTAAGTCTGTTCAAAAATCAGCACTGACCTGTGATGATTATTGACCGAAAATAGTCCCGGAAATTTCCGGTGTCCGGAAATTTCCGGCTGAGACTCGGAAATCTCCGACCCCTGCGATTTCTCAGCACCTAAGTCTTTTTCAAACTTCGGCACTGACCTCAGGCGAAGCTGAATCGGAATTAGAGCTGGAAATCTCCGGGGTCCGGAAATCTCCGGTCCGATGTCCGGAAATGTCCGAGCGTGCCAAAACTTCCGTTGCTAAGTCCAAATCAGATTCGGCACTGACCTCATGTGAATCCGATTCGGAAATAGCACCGGAAATTTCCGGCACCCGGAGATCTCCGAGCCTCAGTCCGGAAATCTCCGGTTCAAATTTCCCTTTCTATATAAGGGCACAGGTGGGCTGGCCGGTTCGGCCAGTTCATCCACCCCGTGCCCTAATCCTCTCTCTCCTCCGAAATTTTACTCCTTCTTGTGATCCTTGCTGCGGGTGGTTCGTCCAAGGATTTCTCACGTCTTTCTCGGATCTGCTTCTCCTCGTCGAGGGCTTCGTTTCCCTCCGCACGCTTTTCACAATGTCTTCCGGTAACTCCTTGTATTTCAAATCTAGGACGAAACTTGTTTTCGTTTAACCTAGCCGATTTAGGAGGTTGTTGATTGTTTCCTTTGGTAGAATTGCTCCCCTAGGCATGCTCTACCTTCGACGTGCACAAATCTTTTTTTCATTCATAGATTTTGTTAAAATCTGTCAAAATTCGTGCAGACCGGATATCTCCGAGTCAGACCTCCCAGCGGGTCCTCGAGTGAAGATAGTACCCCAGCTGAGTATGCAGCTCTGCTTAAGAGAGCCACAATGTCAAACAAGAAGAAGAGGCCCGAGCTCCGCCTTGAGGATTTCAACAAAGGAAGTTTTCACAAGTGGCGAAGTGAGCTATCATACAACATGGAATCTAATGATCCCAAGTTTTTCTGCACCGAGATGGCATGGCTCTATAGGGAAGTTTATCAGAAGTTCTCCATTGACAAGCCCATCTGCCCCATGAAGTGGATTGACTTCGACAAGTTAATGAAGAAGGATGATTATTTTGGTGGAGCAGTCCAGGTCTGCCGTGTTCTGGGTTTGGAGCATTTGATGAGGACCGAGGGCAGCTACAATGTATCTCTTATCCATCAGTTTTATGCTACTGTGGTGTTTGACTCTTCAGAGGATATTGGGATGACTTGGATGTCTGGCATGCAGCGCTTGACTTCCACTTTCCGTGAGTTTGCTCAGATTCTTGGCTGTCCTTTCAGTGGTCTCTCTGTTCCAGCTGGTGCCCGCATGCACGTCCATGGCATGTCCTACAACAAACATATCATGACTGATCTATACCAGCCTGGAGGAATGATTGTCTCTCAGAATGGTCTCCTCCCTACTTATGATATCTTGCTTCGCATATTTCGTTGGACCATTGCTCCCATTGCCGGCAATGCGGACAATATTGCCGGGGTTCTAGTCAACTTGATGGCCAAGGCTCATGCGGCCAATTTTGGGGAGTATGAGGTTGAGCATGATGCCTACAAGGTGGATGTCATGGACTTCATTTTTCAGGAGATGACACTAGCAGTTTTTGAGAGGAAAGTTCCTCCATATGCTCCCTATGTTATGTTGCTCATCAAGAGGCTCTACAAGCTCTCCGAGCAAGACGGTGATGACTTTGATGCAGCTCTTGGTTGTCAGCCCCACAAGGCAGCCTTGCTTATCCAGAAATCTGCTCATGTTGTTCAACAACAAGCCACCATGCAAGATATCAATGAGGATGAGATTTTTGGTGGTCCATCTCGTGTTCCTACCAATCCCAACATCAAGAAAGCTGCCAAGAAGAGTCGCCCATGGGTTGTTCGAGCAATTGAGAAGATCATGAATATGAACTATTGCATTCACAGTGAGAACTACTCCATCTACTCTCAAAACCATCGCATTATGAAGCGTCAAGAAGAAATTGTGGCTCATATGAAGATGCCTGCTCCAAAGCACCCTTTGAAGCCCGTGATTCCATTCAAGGATTGGAATGCCGATGGTCTCACATTTGATTGGGATGATGCAGTGCCAGAGGACAGTGATCTTGAGTATGATGATGATGAGAGGAGGAGGATGATGATGCCGAGCAGGGTTCCGACTCTTGAGTCATGGGCCGTTAGTGGAACCTCCTCCCTGTTTGGTGTCTTGATGCCAAAGGGGGAGAAGTATCTCTTTAGGACTCTCGGGATTTGCATGGGTTGGGAGCACTTCGTGTTGTTTTCCTTTCGTTTGATCTTAAATGCTCCCTCTTATCGTGTTGTTTTATTTCGTTATGTGTGTGAGACATGAGTACCTTTAATCCTCTATTGTAATAACTTTATTGTTCTAGTTTGTTGCTACTATTGTGTATTGTTATTTGGTTACTTGCGTGGTTTGTAAAATATAGGGGGAGTGTTGATCCTAAGTAATGTGCACTTTGTATTCGAAAAACATCCTAAAATAGTGCACTTACTTAGGGGGAGCTCCGTCTATATTTTGCAAATCCGTTCTCCTTTCGTGTTGTCATCATTCGCCAAAAAGGGGGAGATTGAAAGTGCATTCTTTGCACTCCCATATTTTGGTGACTAATGACAACCCAAAAGATATTCTAATGTTTGTGATGAAGTATGTAGGTTCTATTACAGATCGGTTGATAAGAGTGAATACTTAAATTGCCTGAATTTCGATACTGCTTCACTTGGTCTTTCATCAGGAATTCAGTTAGGAGATTTCCGGGGTTCGGAGATTTCCAGTCCCCAGACCGGAGATCTCCGAGATAATCGAGATTTCCTCTAAGTCACAGACTCAGATGCGTACTGACTCCAACTCAAGCTTAGCTGGAAATGCTCTAGGAGATTTCCGGTGCTCGGAGATTTCCGAGCCCCAGTCCGGAGATTTCTGAGTGGCAGAAGAATTTTACCAAGTCCAGAACTCAGTTGCGTACTGACTCCAACTCAAGCTTAGCCGGAAATGCTCTAGGAGATTTCCGGCGCTCGGAGATTTCCGAGCCCCAGTCCGGAGATCTCCGAGTGGCAGAGGATTGTCTACTAAGTCAGGAAGTCCATCCAGCACCGACTCCGAGCCCCGCTCAATCGGATTTCCTACCGGAGATATCCGGAGTCAGGAGATCTCCGGATCTCAACCCGGAGATTTCCGAGCTGGCGGCTGTACAATGGGCAGAATTTGGGGAGGGGTATAAATACGCCTCCACCTACCTCCAGCAGATTAAGCTTCAAATTTTCTCTCTCCTCCATTGGTGTTGAAGCTCGTTTCTTACGGATCTCCCAATCTGGCCACTTAAATCTTTTGATACTTGGGAATTTGAGGGAGAAGCCACCGAGCTACAACTCCACTGAAGCGTTTTGATTTCCCCCCTCTATATCTTGAGGGGCAACGAATTTAGGGTTCCTTTGTGGATAGATAGGTTCAATCTTGTGTGTTTTGATCCTTTGTGGATTCCTTTGTAGAAGTGACCTGTTGTGGTCATTGTGAGAGCCCCCAATTCAGTTGTGGATGTGTGCCTCACGAATTTGTACGGGACCTTCTCAACCCTTAAAGGAGTCCTTAGTGGAAACGTGGATTCGCACCTTTGTGGTCGAATTCAGAGGAGAATAGGGTGAGTCCTTTGTGGCGTTGAGCAAACCTTTGTGGTAGCTCACACCACTCCAACGAGACGTACACCTATGTGGTGGAACTCGGGATAAAATCGCCGTCTTCCAGTTCCTACGGTTGTCTTGTTCCACTCTCCTTTACCGCATCTTTAATTCCTGTACTTGCTTAGTTTCTTTGTTGTCAATCACTTGTATCACCTAGTTGCACATATAGACAACTTACTTTCCGCTAGCCTAATACTGAAAAAAAAACATAAAAATTGGTCACC
This sequence comes from Poa annua, assembly GCA_026929855.1. NCBI lineage: Eukaryota > Viridiplantae > Streptophyta > Magnoliopsida > Poales > Poaceae > Poa > Poa annua. Next base: position 109,694,724 of record CM049426.1, read on the forward strand.
ACCTATTCACCCCCCTCTAGGTGGTCAACTGCCGTTCACAAATAACCCCCCTATGTATAGGTTTTGGGACGGAGAGCCCCCCTAAGTCCAAACTGGGGCACTTAACCCCCCTAAGTATCATATACCGGACAAATTACTCCCTCCACCTCTCGAGAGCGGTATTGACTTCCGGTTTACGTATCGCGCGAGCGGTTTCCCACGGTATCGAACAACCTTGCCGGCCAGCGCCTCGCCGGCGGCCTTGGCCGAGCCTCCCAGGCCAGCTCGTTGGTCTTCAAGCACTAGAGACATGGAAGATCTCGGATGGTACACGCCTGAGGCCTTGGTCAATGATATACGCAGGCACGTACATGCCAGCGGCTGTGCTCGGCCATGATGGCATGCTCCTAGGCCTCGGCGACGCCGTGACGGCTGGGCTATGACCCAGAAACTGCCACCCGCCCGATGATCTAGTGCGCCAATCTAGGCCGCTCGCCGCCGCCTTCCTCTTCTACGATGAGGAGCGTGCGTGTGCGTGTCCGCAACACCGCCGTCATGGGGTACGCGTACTAGGATGTCGGTCTGCCATGGTTGAACGCCAAGCTGGCCAAGAAGTCCGCGGGACGTCGGGGCCGGCCACAGTCTCACTCCCGGCGATGCTATGCGAGACCGTGCGGGTGATGGTATCAAGGAGCGACGAAGAGAAGGCAACAACGGTCGGGGTGCTGGACGATTCTGGGATAGGAGGAGCAGCAAGCAGAGGATCGCATAATTGGGCGTACTTTGATCTTTGCTGTTGCTGCAGCCAGATGTTCTCCTTGATCATCTCAGAGAGGTGGACAGCCTGCTTGTGCGTGAGGAGCTCATTGCTAGCTGATGCTCAGGTTCCTGCTCTGTAGAAGCCCAAGTGTGCGGCGGCTGATGCTCAGGTGCGGTTCCTGCTCTATAGCAGCTCAGGGCTGATGCCCAAGTGCGTGGTGGCGACGCCGTTCTTAGACCTCCCGCGCCTTCCGGCCGCTCATCCGTTTCTGCCTTGTCAAGACGCCGGAGCGCGCCACAACGACGACAGAGGAGGTGCACAGGGCAGCTAATGTTGCAAAGCGAAATTGGTTGCATCCGGGCCAGTGCCAGTAGGGAGTTCTTGACGTTGATGCCACGCTGGAATAGCTGTTGCATGTCCACGTCACCAAAACAGCCTTCGATACCACCAAACGACTATCAATGGGGTAGTTTATCCGGTATAGGATACTTAGGGGGTTAAGTGACCCAGTTTAGACTTAGGGGTTCTCCGTCCCAAAACCAATACATAGGGGTTATTTGCACTTCTTTCCCGTATCTTCTCCCACCTCCACCTGAACTCTCTCCCTCCCCCATAATGCTACCCCAGGCGAGCTCCCTATCCGGCTGCACTGCTCCAGAGCGGCGTTCAAAATAGGCGTGGAAGGCCAGATGTGATCTGGCCTTGGAGACGTCCATTCCGGCCGTGGACTCGACGGCCAAATCCAGCTCCTTGCAAACTTGTTTTTGTTCATACCTTTTTTTCGTGAGATTTTGTTTTCATTCGGCGTGCTCAGAGGTTGATTCTCCCTGTGGACAACCAGATCCATGTACTTTTTTCCCATGACCTATTTGGTCTCTATTTGTTTTTGTGCCAGATCCGGTTTTTTGGTCCTGTATGAAAGAACATGTTACATATCCGAGTTCGTGCATCTTGGTAAGCTGTAGATGTTGAACACATGGCCATACGCTAAAGGGAAGTTATTTTTTATGCTCCAACCAAATCAATTTCTCCAGTACCTGCCACATGCCACCGCACGCGCAAAGATTGTCCACGGACGCCGGCGGTGCCAAAAAATTTTTAGCTGATTTGATTGACATATTTTTTTAAGATTCAACTTGCGTCGGATGACGGATCTACTCCCGATTTAACCTCTAGTTCAATTTTATTTTCCCGATGACCACAAAAGGCTTTTTCTTCCTTTGTTCTGTGCACTCATAGTGGTACAACCACATGCGTACAACGATCTATTTTTCTTCCATGCTATCTCTATCTCAGGATCCAGTATTTATCCATGATCTGAACTGATGTTTTTGTTTTGGATCGAATATGGTTCATGGTCTATCCTATTTTTTTCCCTTCAAAGCACTTTGAAAATGAGCAGAAAAATAGTTACCGAGCTCGAATTTTTGGCAGCTGCTGCTGATGGATCACGGTTCAACATCAGGCAACTATGCTCAGCAGGGGGGACTCACGCTGGTTTGTTGATTTTATAGTAGATTCTTGAGCTGAGCTGATTTGATCATCTGTCAATGGATTCTTGAGCTGCATTTGTTTATTTTGTGTAAATTCAAAACTATGAATGTATATCCGGCCTTTCCCGTGAAAGTACCATTTTCCTTTCTCTCTGTAAAAAGTACAGTAGAATTTTCTTCATGGAGTACCCACTATAATAATTTTAGCTATGCATATAAGGTGTTTGTATTTGCGTTCTGTGATGAATTTTTAGCTGTGTGAATTCTACAATTTTTGTGGTTTATATTTTGTTCTCTATCCAGATTCATCTAGATACCATGTGGTGCGAAAAGTTTGTTCTATAGAAGATACGAGATGTGTTTTATGATTGGTTATGATATTCCGAGTTACTGGCAAAGCACAAAAATTGGACAAGTAAAAGAAATACTATCCTAGGATTTACGAGTTAATTAAAGCACATTTTCGTGTCTCATTGTAGCAAAATATGTGACCATGAATATATCAAGCAAGATTGCTTGACATTAGACAAAAAAAAACTAAGAATGGCAACGCACAAAAATTTGGGTTACGTGTTGTGAAGAATTACTTTACTTCCCTGACAGTAATAAATATAATATGTTATTGCTTGATTTTATTGTCGTCAAGTCTATGAAAAATTATCTTCCAGCTACCTACTTTATATTTTCAGTCCGCTGCCAAAATAATTTAAGAATACTTTGTATGTACAGTTATTATCTTCTTCGTCGTCAAGCGGTTGGTCGCTGACACTCTCGACTGCCCACATCGGGTGGTGGCGAGCGCGTAGCGGCTGAACGCGCAGCCGGAAGAAGGTGACCATCAAGTAGACGCCACCCGTATCACGCCCCAGGGTCTTGAGAAGGTTACGCAGCAGGCTCAGCAGAGGCTTCACGGACTCCTCCTCCTCGGCGAGCGGGTGCGCCCAGGCACATGTCTTTCGCAAGCCGCGCTCGACGTCGATACCCTCCTGGTCGCACTGGAGGTAGAACCACCTCTTTCCCCACCCCTGGACGGAGTCCGACTTCTTCATCTGGAAGAACGCGGTGTCGCCGCGCAGCTGGATGCCGAAGCCGCCCACGGGGTACGTTAACCCGATCTTCCCAACGTTCTTGCGAACGAGGAAGAGCGACTTCCAGAGAGCCCAGTGGGGTGCGATCCCCAGAAAGCACTCGCAAAGCACGATGAATCTCGCGATGCTTAAAACGCCATTGGGGGTCAGATCGTGGATCTGAACCCCATAAGCGTACAAAAGACCACGGACGAAATCATGGAGAGGGAACCCGAAGCCCTGTGGAAGGAAATCCACGAAGCACACGCGTTCCCCTTTGCGAGGCGCGGGGTACACCTACTTGCCAGGAGCACGTACGCTGGCCTCGTCAGTCAGGGGCAGGAGACCCTGCGCGCGCAGGAGCTCAAAGTCCGTCTTCTTCACCGTGGACCTCTGCCAATCGCCGTTGGGCTTCTTCATCACCCCGGCTTCGCCGGCGGAGGCGCTAGTGGCGATCTTTGACTTGCCCATGGCGTCGAGGGATCGCAGAAGGTGGGAGGACAATTGGCACCGAGCTTGGATGGAGACAAGAATGGCAGAGAGCAAAGGAATGGAGGCGCGGACGATTGGAGAAGATGACGCCCTTGCGCTGCGGCGCAGTACTTATGCCATGAAAAAATTCATCTCAGCCGTCCGCAAAGGAACTGTTCCAAGAACCTATATCCATCCGTCCACGTGTCGTGCGGAGAGACTAACCGTCGCCGCCCACTCCGTCCACTACGCACGGGAATCAAGGCGTCATCATCGTGCCGTGAAATATTCGCGCCCAGTTCGAAGAGACGTGACAACTGCTGACCACATTCAACAATGACAGTGGGCCTCGCTACGTCACGTCCCATCGGGCGCAGAGGCGTGCCACGAAGCGTCATCACTGACGTCAGCAAGCCAATGGCTCTAGAGAAGAAGCGGAGCAGCACGACAACTCGACACAAGATTCGAGTAGTAAGCTTTACAGCTGAAAACAAACAAGTAGGACATGGTGCTGATCCAAGAACCTGAATCAATCATTCGGGTGGCAAAGAAAAGGAAGTAAGCTCACACAGCTGAACCAATCTACAAAGTAAGCCAACATGCCGAATAAAAGCAAGTTTCGAACAAGGCCAAGATAAAGTAATTCGACTGCAGAGATTACTCCCATCGGGAGCGTCCTCTTCGACTGAAGAAAGCAAGTACAGACTCAAGAACAAGAAATCTGGCGGCGCACACAGGGGAAAGGAGTCCTTTGCTCGACTCTACGATTCGACCAAGCACTCGGGGGCTACTGACGTGGGGCTACTCTTCGACAATCCCACGGTGAGGATACCTAGGCTGCGCCAAGCTTACCAAGACCCACAGGAGGCCCACTAGGGGTATCATGTGACCTAGTCTTAGTCGGTTAGGTCGCATAACCTGCCATATCTGAAATTGCCATACGACATCGTTCACCCGAGACCTGGCCTACCTATAAAGGCCAGGAGGATTGCTCGTCTCAGGGACACGCTCATAGCCGCCACCACAAACCCTAGCGAGATCGCAATCTCGCCATTGTAATCGCTACTCGCCATCAATATCAGACAAGCAGGAAGTAGGGTGTTATCCTCCGGAAGCCTGAAACTGGGTAAATCGCCCCGCTTGTCAGCCGTCGTGATCACCAACGCTTCTCTCTCCCCCTCAATCACCCGGGGTGGACAACCCAGGGATTTGTCGAGTTACACCCTCGTCAGACACCCAAACGTTATTAGACAAAAAAAATCAACGCATAGATATAAAGGTAGGAGAGAAGGACACATTGCTTTTTAGATAAGCAAGGTAACATGTTTTGTGGGTTGAGTTTGAAAACGGGGCTGGGGCTAAGACTAAGAGAGACGGAATGGAGAGGATGTGTGAATATCCCTTTTGATTTGATGGGGCTATCCAGGACATACCAAATGAAAGAGAGATCTTACCCACAATATCCAACGGCTACCAAGGCGTGTGTAGCTAGCCGCCATGGTATAAAATCCACGTCTATCCATATATATATATACATATATATATATATATATATATATTATATTAGACAAGGTTTATGCACCTCCTTAGATCTGCATAACAATAGTTGAAATGGGATAAACAGTATTTTCAACTTTCAGTCGTCCAATCTAAACACTAATCTGACTCATGGTTTCTCCTTTTTTTTAGAACTCATTGTTGTTGCTTATAATGTGCTTCATTCAGTATAGAAGAGTCGCAGCGGGTCTAGTAATTCATTTTCATAAGTGTGACATCTCGGGTTTGAACCACGTCAACGACACCGATCCGACGTACATTAGGATGACCCAAAAGGAGTCTACACGGACCAACAATAATCTACCCCTGTTTCCACAAAACTGAATTAGTTCTTCATTATGTGTAAATAGGGTTATGACACTATTAGAGAAAGGGGCAATAACACCGGTTTTAAAATGATTTTACCACCGGATTCGCAACCGATGCTACATGGTCGGGACTAAAAGGGTACCCCTTTGGCACTGATACATTTTGAAACCGGTGCTAAAGGCCTCCACATGGGCAGAACCACGCGCGCGGCCGGAGGACCTTTTGTACCTGTTTGTTTTACCAACCGGTATTAAACTTTTATGTTTTTTTGCTTCCGCTAATTTTCCAGGGTTTCTGTTTTTTCTTTTGCGCTTATTTTCAGTGGTTTTGGGTTTCTGTTTTTTTTTCTTTTCGCTTATTTTTCAGGGTTTCCGAGCAGATCATGTATAAAGTACCCATTATACATATAAAGTATTTATATTACACATATTAATATTTTTGTCTTGCCTCGAGGAGGACTAGGGATTTTAGAAGATTTACACATATAAAGTATTCATATTACACATATTAAAATTCAGTCTACATATATACACTTCGCCAGAGTTTTTTTGGACCAAATCTCAAGTCGAAGTCCTTCACCATGGGCGTATAGAACTTGTGTAAAATCACCGGCATCTTCTATCCCCTCGTCTCGCAAGTTTCTCATATCTCAATGTATCCTGCAATCAATAAAATTTGCAACTATAAATTTGCATCTATAAATTGAAAAAAGAAAATACAATTCTGCAATTTTTTAAAAATACAACCCAAATTTATGCCAGCATTGGGTCCTACCTGCCAGCGCAAAATTGTGTCAGTAGTACATACTTAACAATTCCAGACCCGCCTTCTGCCAGCCCAAATTTGGGCCAGCATCCGCCCCTGGCCAGGAGCGCTTGGTCAATGCTGGCCCACATGCCAGCGACCCGCCGGGCAACATGCGTGTGGCCAACTTCCCCGCATGGCCCGCGCGGCCAACCGCCACGTCCCCCGTCCCCACGACCCCGCGTGACCGCCCAACTGGCCTATGCTGGCCCACCTGCCAGCGACGCATCCGCCAACTGCAGTGTCTTCCCCGCACGGCCACTACGCGCGGCCAACCGCCAAGTCTCCGCCCACGACCCCGCGTGACCACCCAACTGGCCTATGCTGGCCCACCTGCCAGCGACCCACCCGCCCCCTCGTATTCCACCCCGAAGTCAATGCGGCCCGGCCCCACCTGCCAGCGAGCCACCGTCTCCCACCAAACGTAGTCAATGTGGCCATCGCTGGTCCTTAAAAAATTGACCCCGGCCGATAGCGAGCCACCGTCTCCCACACTTCTCCTTCCGGCGCCCCCACCTCCAGCCCTAACCATGTCGAAGTGGTCCAAGCCAGCCAAGAACCAGCGCGAGTCCGGCGGCTCCGGCTCCGACCAATGCTTCGTGCTTCCTCCTCCTCCGTCACCGCGCGCCGCCGTTCCTCCACCGTCTCCGCTGGCCGCGTTCGACCTCGCACCAGAGGGCCTCCAGATGGTCGGGGGGCGCGGCGCCGGCGCGCCGTTCAGTGGACGCGTCACAGAACAAGAAGGTGAAGGGGATCGCAGGCTGAAAACATTTTTTTTTCTAACAACGATAACCTTAAACTAGCCAGGATTTATACTATGCAGATACAGTAATACGGATGAGATTGGTATACATACCCTTGTAGACCGAAAAACGGGGATTACGCTCCCGCACAAGCATTGTCGATGAAGCCGACGAAGACGACCTCGAGGTCGTGTAGAGAAAGCAGGCCTCCGAGCACCACTAACGTGGCACCTCGCAGAGTTTCACACACGTACGGTGAAGCCGACGACCTCCAAGCTCCAATCCAGGACGAGTAGCGGAAGACTGGGACTGGATGACCAGCAGCAAGACGGCGTGCGTATGGTGGAGAGAACTTTCTCCTTGGCGCAAATGCAACAAGGGAATCACGTTATTCAAGGAGAACAAAGAGAGAGAATTGATGTCTTTAAAGACCAGGGGAGCACCTATATATTAAGGGGGAGGGGGGCTGCCAGCCTTGCTGTCCAGGCGGTGTAGGACTAAACCCCACACCAGCCCGGATCTCCTTGGTGCGCCGGCCCTAGCTGGGCCCCATATGGCCCACCTACGCCGGCCAAACCCCTTTTCTCCTTGGGGGGAAGCTTCCCCCTTTCATGGGCCTTCTTTCCACCGGAAGGCCCATTCAAGGTATTTTGCGTTTAAAAATTTGAAATTAAATAAATAATAAAACTATTAATTAAATTAATTAATATTAAATACATATTATATAATTTATTCCGGCTCCGAAAACTATTTCATCGCTCCTCGATCTCCATCGGATCTTTCCCGGGATGCTCCCAGTGCTTTTTGTTAATTTCTCTTCTTCTTCCGGTCTATTAAACTTGTCGACTCCCCTTAAGTGTGTTACCCTAGAGGTTCGAGATATTAGCAGACATGATCGAGACACCTCTCCAACCAATGACTAATTTGTGGGCCTGGATCCCCAGAATTAATCTCTGCGAGATAACGAATAACTTTGTCGTTCGAACCTAGACGTCGAGTCTGTCTATGATATTAAGTCCTGGTGACCTAGTTACATGCTTGCAAGCTCATTTCACATAATCTCACCGAGTGGGTCCTAGATTATCTATCATGCTATGCGGACTGGCAAATCCCGCTCTTGATCTCTCGTCTCAACATACTCCCTTCCGATACCCGAGAGAGACACCTTTATTGCCATACTATTAAGACATGACGTTTGATGCAAACAAAGTATCTTTTAGAAATAGCAATAGGAGTTGATCTCATGGTCAAAGGCGTAATTACTACATCCTACAAATATTGGGTATGTCCATCACATCATTCTCCCAATGACATGACTCCATTGTTAACTATCATCAATGTCACATCATCCGGAAACCTCGATCATCAATTGCCCAATGAACTAGTTAGATAGAGGCTACTAGGGACCTGGTTGTTTATCTACAACACGTGTATTAATTTTCCGCTTAATACAGTTATAGCATGGTATAAAACATATAATGAATAATTGAGATATGACGAATAAACTATCTTTATTAAGTGCCTCTAGGGCATATCTACTTCAGTCTCCCACTTGCACTAGAGTAACACTTAATCTAGTTTACAACTTGGTAAAAGCTCAACACCCATAGCAACTTGGTGCATGCTTGTCTCGTGGAAGAGGAATACTGTGAACATATCTCACACATTGAGACCTATATGTGCTTTGCAATACTTCTATGTCATCTAGTTTGACATCATCCCGTATCAAACAATGACGGTGAAATATATCTTAGTGGATGGAGTGAGACTCGAACCTTCGTGTAGCATGGGCCTTAAAAATCTAAGAGATCTATTAAGGGGAACCACATATGCTCGGAAAACTGTTCAGTCCAATCACACTTGCTACTTCTGAAGTTGCCATATTTCTATACCTATGTAGATTATGTGACAGTGCATTCATATGCGACCTCGAAGCTAACCATGTCTTTCTTCAAAATAAAGGACATCTCATATATGAGATTTCTAGTCGTATGGGTCAGTGTCATAACTTGCATCAATAACTTGCATCATCGTAACCGTTTTACGGCAAGTTGTCTTTCCACTCTTACCCTTTACCAGAAAACATATCTTCAGTTCACACAGAAACTGAAGAATATACTTGACGTTTGTTCGTTGATGCACACAAGGATCACTCCAGAACCAGTTCTTCAACCAAGAACTTGGGTCACACCAAGTCGATCTTTCAGTCTGATAGAATCTATGTATGAGGCATAGAGAATGTCGAACATCATTTTATTTCATTGGCTATCACTGAAAATGCCAAGATAAACTTAATATTTTACCTAGTCATACAAGCAAGAACCATTTTCTTCGCTTGTTCTATTCTGAAACACTTCAGAATCTTAACCTAGGAAAATCTTCCGACCTAATGTTATTAAGCCCCTTTTGATCTTTACAATTATAGATCGGATGCCTAATACTCCTAACTTCATTCATAGAAAATTTAATCACTTAAATAATCCTTTATACTTACTAGAGAATCTGTGTCATTCTCAATATGTCATTACAAAGAAAATCATGAATGACACCTAGGTCCCACTCAAATATGCATTCCACATACAAGATCAAGAAAAGCTACTTAGCTCCCACTCAATTCTTGGCAAATGCAACTTTCTTCAACTATGTTGGATAACTCCAAAATCCTTTGATCATATCATCAAAGTGAAGATTCCAGCTCTGATAAGCTTGCTTCAGCCCATGAATGGACTGCTGAAGTTTGCATACATGCTTGGCATCCTCAGGATCACCAAACCATTTCATTGTACTAATTACAACTCTTTCTTAATGAAACATGGTTTCCTTATCCATCTATCAATTTCTCATTTGAAATTATAGTAATTGCTAAACGACCCTGAATAGATTTAGGCTTCGCCACTTGAGACAAAATCTCGTTGTGGTCACCTTTTGATCTATCAAAACTGTTTCATGACAAATCGATCTTTATCAGTGTCTACTCTCTCATAAAATTCCATATTATTAACAGCCTAGATGCCATCAAGAAGATCTCCCAAGTCATTACCTGGTACGTCTCCAACGTACCTATAATTTCTCAGATCTTACATGGATTTTATCTCAGATCATTGATACGTCTCCAACGTAGCTAAAATTTCTTATGTTCCATGCTATATTATACCAAGTTATTACATGTTTTATATGCCAAGATATAGTTTTACGCATTTTCTGGGACTTACCTATTAACAAGATGCCACAGTGCCACTTCCCTGTTTTCTGCTGTTTTTGGTTTCAGAAAAGTACTTAAGGAAATATTCTCAGAATTGGATAATTTCTTTTCTGAAGTCCGTTTTTCATCGGGAACGTTCCAGAAAGCCGAACACGAGACGAAGTGGGCGACCGAGGATCCGCCACCACGTGCTCCGGCGGCTGGCATCCTGGCCGCACGAGGAGGTGATGTGGGCCCCTCGGGGCGCCACCGACTCCGCCCTTTCTCCTACATATACCCCCTAGACTTAAAACTCTAGCACGGTGTTCAATATTTCCTCCATGGGTCCCGAGCGCCGCAGCCACCGAAGACAAGATTCGAGGGACATAATTCTCTGTTCCGGCACCCTGCCGGGAGGGGGAATTTCCCCCGGAGCCATCTACATCGACTCCACCACCATCTCCATCGCCGTTGCTGACTCCTATGATGAGGAGTGAGTTGTTCTCCCCCGGGGCTGCGGGCTCCCATGTGAGCTTTATGTGATCATGTGCTTTGTAATCTAGTTGAATATGTGATGCTATTCTTTATCTATTATGCACTCTAGAGGTTACTTTAATATGAACTCCGGGGTTATTCACGGTTGTAACGGTGACAATGTGTGCACCGTGTGTGATTCCTTTATGACGTTGTTGGTGTTAGTTTACTCTGACTTTGAGGGTGCTCTTGTAGCCCTACACAATGAACGGTGTTTGTTATCCAACATGAGAGTGTTTGAGAGTAGTGTTTATTTATTTAACTTTGATGTCATTGTTGAGAATGTCCACTTGTGAAAGTAGGATCCCTAGGCCGTGTTTCTAAGCACTAAAACACCATTTCCAACAAGTTCTCCTACATGTTTGCTTGCTGCAATTTTTATTACAGATTGCAATTACTACTTATAATCATCTATATTACTTGTATTTCACTATCTCTTCGCATAACTATTGCACCTATACATCTGACAAGTGTATTAGGTGTGTTGGGGACACAACAAACTTTTTGTATCTTAATTGCAGGGTTGTTTGAGAGGGTTATCTTTAACCTCTACCTCCATGAGTTCGATATACCTTGGGTGATCCAGTTAAGAGAAACTTGTTGCTGTTCTACAAATCTCTGCCCTTGGAGGCCAAACACTGTCTACAAGAATAGAAGTGTGCGTAGACATCAATCCTATATGACTCATAGCCATTTCTCGGACTTAGATCTACCATCTCTTTCTTCGTAGTTCGTAGGTCTGTCATATTCCATTAACATGACCTTCATAACAAGATTGTCGTACCACATAGTGTGGAACGCAACCTCGTACGTCTACGTTCTTAGTACGAGCTCAGAGCATCGTGATCTTTTTCATCAGCTTCTTTCCAGTTGAGGAGCATGACACCGGAAACAATTTCCGTTGCCTCACTCTGATGTCTGGAGAGAAAGTTTATTGACTTCGTCTTGCTCTACTTTCTTTTCCACTTATACCCTTAGACAAAAAACAGTTTCTTTTGCAAGGTATATTCCGGCAACGTTTTTGCCTATGTCGTGAGGCATGTACCCAACTAATTATTTAGGTACGGCATACTACAAAGATTTATCCATTTTAGGTTTGATCACATCGAAATACTAAATTGCTGAAACGACAATCTAGGCTAAAAGCCATGCCATCACTCATATGGTGACGTGGGGTTACCTTTCGACTAGCCCACCGTAAGGCTACCTGGGCCGCGCCAAGCATGGAAAGGCCCACAGAAGGCCCACTCGGGGTACCACGTATCCTAGTCCAACTAGGTTAGGTCTTGTAACCTGCCATATCTGTACCAACCGCCCGAGACCTGGCTACCTATAAAGCCAGGAGGGTTGCCAGGCCTAGGAGACACGCTCATAGCCACCACGACAAACCCTAGCGAGATCGCAATCTCTCCATTGTAATCGCTACTCGCATCAATAATCAGACAAGCAGGAGTAGGGTGTTATCCTCCGGGAGCCTGAACCTGGGTAAAACCTTGCTTGTCAGCCATCGTGATCACCAACACCTCTCTCTCTCTCCCCATCAATCAACCCGGGGTGCACAACCCTGGGATTTGCCGAGTTACAACCTCGTCAACTGGCGCCGTCTATGGGAAAAGCAAAAAAGTGTTGGAATCATGGTCGCTTCGGCTCCATCCGCAATGAAGACTGACGTCCGCGTCACCAGGGAATCGATCCGCTTCGGCTCTTTCGAGTACGTCCTCCATCCTCCGGCTCGCCACTCGGTGTACGCCGATCTGGACTGAGGTATACACATCACCTTCGGCTCCATATGCTGCTTCGCCGACAGTCGCGGAATACTTAGGTCCGCGGCAACCGCGCCACGCGTGGCAGCACCCGCATCGGCGGATCTACCGCCGCCTTCTACCGCGCCCGCGAAGATCGCATCCGTCGCACCCGCAAAGATCGCTCCTGTCTCGCCCGGAAAGATCGCATCCGCGTCGAGTGCATCGACAACCTCAGCAACGGCCGCGCGGATCGGGTCTACTACACCAATCTCGATCGCACGGTCGGTCAAATCAAGATCTACCTCAACTACTTCCGCCTCGTCGACTCCGGCTCGCCGCTTCGACTCCCTCCGTCGCACTTCACGGCATCGATTCCACCCACTACGACATCCACAACTCGCCAAGATCGACATCCACAACTTTTACGGGTCAACCTCGACGTACTCCGCCGCGTCGACTCCGGTCCGCCGCGTCGACTGCCTCTACGGCACCACTTCGCCACGTCGACTCCGGTCCGCCAGGTCGACTACCTCTATGGCACCACTTCGCCGCGTCGACTCTGCTCCGCCGCGTCGACTGCCTCTGCGCCACTACTTCGCCGCGTCGACTGCCTCTACGACACCACTTCGCCGCGTCGACTCCGGTCCACCTCGTCGACTACCTCTACGGCACCACTTCACCGCGTCGACTCCGGTCCGCCGCGTCGACTGCCTCTGCGCCACCACTTCGCCGCGTCGACTGCCTTTACGGCACCACTTCGCCGCGTCGACTCCGGTCCGCCGCGTCGACTCCGGTCCGCCGCGTCGACTGCCTCTATGGCACCACTCCGCTGCGTCGACTCCGGTCCGCCGCGTCGACTGCCTCTACGGCACCACTCCGCTGCATCGACTCCGGTCCGCCGCGTCGACTGCCTCTACGGCACCACTTCGCTGCGTCGACTCCGGTCCGCCGCGTCGACTGCCTCTACGGCACCACTCCGCTGCATCGACTCCGGTCCGCCGCGTCGACTGCCTCTACGGCACCACTTCGCTGCGTCGACTCCGGTCCGCCGCGTCGACTGCCTCTACGGCACCACTCCGCTGCGTCGACTCCGGTCCGCCGCGTCGACTGCCTCTACGGCACCACTCCGCTGCGTCGACTCCGGTCCGCCGCGTCGACTGCCTCTACGGCACCACTCCGCTGCGTCGAATCCGGTCCGCCGCGTCGACTGCCTCTACGGCACCACTCCGCTGCGTCGAATCCGGTCCGCCACGTCGACTGCCTCTACGGCACCACTCCGCTGCGTCGACTCCGGTCCGCCGCGTCGACTGCCTCTACAGCACCACTCCGCCGCGTAGACTCCAGTCCGCCGCGCACAAACAAATTCGCCTCGGCCACACCTGATGCTCTCCCGGGTGTTGCGCCGCATAGGTCACAAACAAATTCTCCTTGGCCGCCACCCTAAGCACTCGGGGGCTGCGCCGCGCAGGTCTAAGTCAAACCTAGGCCGTCACCCGACGCACTCGGGGGCTGCGCCATAAAGGTATAACTCGAAAAATCCTTGGCCGCCACCCGAAGCACTCGGAGGCTGCGCCGCACAGGTCTAAGTCAAACCTAGGCCGTCACCCGACGCACTCGGGGGCTGCGCCATACAGGTATAACTCGAAAAATCCTTGGCCGCCACCCGAAGCACTCGGGGGCTGCGCCGCACAGGTCTAAGTCAAACCTAGGCCGTCACTCGAACACTCGGGGGCTGCGCCATACAGGTCCAACAAGAAAACCTAGGCCGCACTCGAACACTCGGGGGCTGCGCCATACAGGTCCAACAATGCAGTAGGCCGTTTGGCTGAGCAAATACTCGATATGTTTGTCGAATCCACCAAGTAGGCCGTCGGGCTGAATGAGCACTCAAATAAAAAAGGACAGTGGTTCCATCAGCGAGTTCCTAAAACGTCAATCCCATCGGGAGGTTGTCAGAGATCTCTTTTCGACTGAGAAGTTTTTGAGATTAACCTCAATTACAAGCAATTCAGCTTAATCTCGGGGGCTACTCCCATCGGGAGCACTGTTCGCGCTCCCAATAGACTCAGTCGAAGCATTAACGACTAAAGCATCCTCTGTAAGCCCTCAACGGCTGGAGTCGAATTTCTTTAACTATCGTTTTCAGGAACAAGACAGAGTGCCAATCTGAGAACCCGAAACGTCTATTCGGGTGACGAAGAAAGTCGAGTAAGCTCCCGCAGCCAAATCAGATCTACAAGTAAGCCAACATGCCGAATAGAAGCAAGGTTCACATGAAGAACAGGACAAAGTAATTCGACTGCAAAGGTTACTTCCATCGGGAGAGGCCTGTTCGACTGAGGAAATCGAGTTCAAGCTCAAGATCAAGCAATCCAATGGCGCGTCCGGGAGGAGGAAGTCCTTTGCCCGACGCTGCGCTTCGACCAAGCACTCGGGGGCTACTGGCGTGGGGTTACCTTTCGACTAGCCCAGCGTAAGGCTACCTGGGCCGCCCCAAGCATGTAAAAGCCCACTCGGGGTACCACGTATCCTAGTCCAACTCGGTTAGGTCTTGTAACCTGCCATATCTGTACCAACCGCCCAAGACCGGGCTACCTATAAAGCCAGGAGGGTTGCCCGTCCTAGGAGACATGCTCATAGCCACCACGACAAACCCTAGCGAGATCGCAATCTCGCCATTGTAATCGCTACTCGCATCAATAATGAGACAAGCAGGAGTAGGGTATTATCCTCCGGGAGCCTGAACCTGGGTAAAACCTTGCTTGTCAGCCATCGTGATCACCAACACCTCTCTCTCTCCCCATCAATCAACCCGGGGTGTACAACCCTGGGATTTGCCGAGTTACAACCTCGTCATATGGTATTGTCTCCATGGATTTAAATGGTTTCCCTATTATCTAACATGAATTTTATGTTTCTACCTTATGACTCCAATGACCACATAATTCGATAAGAGATTTATTTACCACACACTATCCGATAGGGTGCGATTACGACGTTCTAACATAACATAACACTATGGTGTTCCATGCGACGTAGTTTGTGGAACTCTTCGCACAAGTCTTCCAATGATATGCCAACATTATAACTCAAATCTCTATTTCCTTGATCTGTATCGCAGAAATTTGATTTTCTTGTTAAATTTATTTTCCTACTTCATTCTGAACTTGTTTGATCGAATCAAAATTTCCAGACTAACATTTCCTAAGTGGATATCCATATATCTACTCGGAATATTCATGAAGTCTAAGAAATAAAGACTTCCCGTATACGTTAAAGTACTTCATTGATTCACATACACCCATATGCATGATTCTCAACAAGTTATACTCAAAACGTTAAGTGAAATTTGTGAAATAAAGGTCTCTACTACACGTCAATTACTTCATTGATCCACATACATGTATATGCATGATTATCAATAAGTTATATGCCCGCTTTCCGAAAAAGGTGTCTTAGTTATCTTGCAAGTGTCAAAAGATCAAATCTAAGGACTTGTAGATCCATCCGTATGGAGCTTATTCATTGACTATAACATTGCCATGACTTAAACGGTAGTGTCACAAGAATGTGGTGTCTTTATTAAGTTTGTATCCTTTGGCATTAATATTATGAATGTGGGAGCTTCTACCATCTAAATTCAAATCGGCTTATGATCATTACTTCATAAATATAGGACAACGATTTTATCGCTAACATATATGAACAATCGTCTCACTAGAGGAAACACACTGCGAGTACTTTCTTAGGTAAAACATTCATAACGTGTAGATCATATA
The DNA here is from genome assembly GCA_026929855.1 of Poa annua. NCBI lineage: Eukaryota > Viridiplantae > Streptophyta > Magnoliopsida > Poales > Poaceae > Poa > Poa annua. Next base: position 109,711,146 of record CM049426.1, read on the forward strand.
TACACCATCATCATTGATGACTTCCCGACGATCTGGTTCATCTTCTTGATTCTTCCAACGCAATGAAGAACCATGAAGGTGAACGATTCCCCTTGCATAACAAAGTCTATGACAAAGCATTTGCATCTGGCAACGTTGTCTGTCATCCAGTGATCGAGCTGAGCGAGGCATCTCAATGTCATCATGTATGACCACTGTCATCGAGTATGACCAGTGTCATCAAGTATGACTGCCACATGCTCCTTCAATGTGTGTATTCTCTTCCATCTTGGTTGAGAATAAAACCAGTCAACGTACTGATAAACTTCATAAACCCAACTTTAGGTGTATCCTGAGTTTAGTGATCATCTCATATGTTCGCGATCTAACAACTCCCACCCACCGTTAATTCTCTATGGCAGAGATCACAACATACACTGGACTATGATGATATTATCCGCACAAAAACCTTGATAATCCAAATTATCGTTTTGTTAGCAGAATCTCCTAGTTTATCTCCTAGCGGGTATTGTATCACAAAGAGATAATGGTTTGAACAAGGAGTATCCTGAAGCTAAAGTATAAAACTATGAAGTTTGGACCCAACCTTAAGTTTGTCAATTGCAGGATTGCGCCAAATTTTTAAAGAAGGCTGTTACATTGGTTAATATCTACAAAGGTTTTGCAAAACACAAAGACTTTGTTCATTATAAAATAGGGTTCAAGTTTTAATAAAATAAAACTACCAGAACTCCCACTCAAAACGAATACCCCTCTAATAGTTTTAGTGATTACACGATCCTCATCCATTATGCAACCCATCATCGCCAGGGCCGGCAACATAACTTCAAAGGTAGACATCGACATGTCAATCACAACAACTCTGTGACTCATGCTTAACCTTTCGGTCAGCGTGTTCCGAGGCCATGTATGTACAAGCTAGGCTAGCCATAATAACCTTCAACGTAAACGCTTGTGCAAACATGTCTTACACCCACTGTATGCGAATGATGATATGTATGACACCCGATCGTCACGGCCTGCCTCATAACGTAGAACTTTTTTGGTGGTGCACGTTGAAGGAAGAACACCAATGGTATTTTAGAGGGATCATATTATATTACTACCGCCGTGAAACTAATATATACTAATACATATAATCACACAATATAAGATGCACACAAAACATCAAGATGTAATGCGACGTGATATGGTCCTTCAGCCGATGTTCTCCTTGGCCCCCACAGTTTATAAACAGATACATAAACCTACCTTGACCATATCACATTGCCCCTGCAAAATAAAGTTAGACGCGTTCTACTTTATCTCTTACATATTTTACGTGGCTTGGGGCTGATGTAAATAGAACCGCTTCATACCTACGAACTTATCAACTGGTGTGATGAGCTTGAAGAAACGAGAATTCCGTAATCTGCGCCAGGGAAGCCGCACAGTTGCAGGATACATAGAGGATTTCAGCAATCTAGCACGCTACACGCCAGAGGATGTTGACACAGATGCTAAGAGGAAGGGGAAATTCTTGGATGGTGTGAATGAAGAGTTAGCCATTCAACTGTCAGTTGTCTACACACCCAACTATCAGTCACTCCTCGACAAGGCCACTATCCCGGAGAACAAACAGACACAAGCCGAAAACCGAAATCGGAAGCATAGCTCAAGCAAGTACCACTCTGAAACTTCACACAAGAGACACAATCATTATGAGGGAAGCAGTGGCAACAAATTTCACAACCATGGAAACAATCAAGTTGGTGGAAATGGCCACGACCATAATCAAGATCAAAAGGGAAAAAATGGTGACCAACAGGTGAGCACCCACGATGGCAATGGAAATTTCAATGGTCAGCATAGCTAGCAAGGCAAGAAGGACCTCAGTCATATAAAATGTTATAAGTGTAAGAACATGGGGCATTATTCTAGTGGTTGCCATGAAAACAAGGATATTGAAGCGGCCAAGCCTAACCCATTCCAGAAAGGATATGTGAATCATGTCAATGTGGAAGAAGTGTTCGAGGCGCGTGAAGCGGTGAACAGTAAGTCCTTAATCAGTTAATTGCAGCGTAAATAATTCTCAAATAACAGTACATGCTATATATCTGAAATCAAGGATGATGAAGCACAACTGGAACAAAAACTAAAGATCTAGCCATCTCACCTGAGTTACCTCGACGGTAGAAACAATAGTCCTGGAAAACCAACAAAAGTTTCTTTTAAGATCTAGGGTTCCTTTGAAGATAAACTAGATTCCCCATGTTGCTAGTAGGCTAATCTGTGTATCCTTTATGGATTAGACATCTGTGGTCATGATGGGTGTAAAGGCCCCCCTTTTGTTATAAGGTAGTGACCTCCTGTGTATAGTGCTAGTCCCTGGATCGACTAGCTAGCACACACAGTTTAAGATGAAATACCATAACATTGTATAAATATTCATTACACGATGATCCAGAAACAAAAGGTTCGATACAAGGTGCATAGCGTAAGGCTAGCTCAAACCAAAATAAACACACAACAGAAAGCAAATGGATAAAGTGAGCTCCATCTTCATCATGTGCCACAGGCAAGGCATGTTGGTTGTATATTCGCGACCCTATCAACCCTTACTTCTCGTCAAAGGGTCCTGCAATGGTGAGTTGCAGCCCAAACTATATTGGGTTAGCACAATTGAATTGTGGTGCCAAGTGATACTAGTGGATATAAATGGCATCATATCATCTACATGCATATTTTTCTTGGTGGAGTTTGAGGCTGATTTGCATAAAGCTAGTTTTATCCTATATTTTTCAACAAATATTTTATCTTTCAATTAATATCATGTGGGCTTCCTGTGCCATAATGGTTGGCATCACCACTTAATGTATAACTATCATTTATGGGTTTCCTGTGCAACCTTATAAGTTAGCATCACCACTAATTATTTAACTAACCATTTGTGGGTTTCCTGTGCAACCTTTATAGGTTAGCATCACCACTTAATATGATCATGTGGGTTTCCTGTGCCACCTTGTCGGTTGGCATCACCACAACTGTCATATTTTACCCTTGTTCAACCCATCAAAATTTTATTTCGAAATTGGAATGATGAGATCCTCCGTCAGTTCCTTGTCCAGCTTCTCAAATTGTCCGTAACCGGGGACACGACTAAGTACTTAGTTTTTGACTCTCGAGAGTTTGTGCACCACAAGACCCAATCATTCCCTCACCCAATTATTAAATAAAAAAAAGACCGAGACGAGACCTTTCAAAAGTAATTCCCCAAAATCATACTGCGTACCCATCCCCACTTAACATCCATACGTCTACGGGTCACGCGGATTTCGGGGTCTCACAACTTATATGGTCAAGAGAGAGCCCACATGACATGTGGCTGCATTGGAAGCAATCTAAACAAACATTAACTTCAAATCTCTTTGATCCTAGGTGGCTTTCCACACTTGCAATCCATCCTCCCATCCTGGGGTTACCCCGGGGGATCACCGTTTCCAACTTTCCACCAACACCCAGGTAGTTCATTAAACTTAGTTTTTTTTTCCTTACACAACTACTAAAAACATTTTCCATAGCATATCCGAGTATCAACTAAGGTCAGTGGCTCACTAAGCCTGGAGGGGTGTGAGTGGATGGCTATTATAAATAGGATTCCCATATCATAGCATATTATACCAAATCTGGTAGTAAGCCTATCATGCATACTACTGGAAACTCTAAATGCAATAAATTAAAAATAGTAGGAGATTTATGAGTGAGCATCACTTGCCTTGATCACAGGGGGATATGAGTAACTACCACCACAACGGGAACGCTCCGCACAATCTAGGTAAACAAATAGCACTCAATAACCATACACGCCAACATAGGCACCATTCATGGAAAATGATATGCATTCTTAAATGCAAACAACATATTTGAAATATGATAAAAATAGCTTATTAGTTCTACGGTTGTTTAAATGATGCATGATGACATGGACAAGATTTAATTCTATTTTATTATTTGAAACATTTTTATATCACTAGAAGGCTTTGCATGAAAACTTATTACTCTTATAATTTATTGACCAAACAAATTAAGTTTTTTGTTCTCTGGACATAGGGTGTAATTTAACACATTAAGCAAAAGGATTCACTTTAAAATTATTATTAAAAGTCAAGTTATGAATTAAGTGGCCGAAATGTCTCTCTGTATATTTATCAATTTTAATAGGTGCAAAATGGAAAACTAATTATGCAACATTAAACTACAAGACAAGAGCTTTCCAGGGACATAAAGTTTGTTAAATTTGGAGTTGGGGTTTGAAAGTTATGAATTTTGGAAGTTTTGTTTGATTTCTGTCTATTTAACAAATCTCAGAAAATAGATTAAATGTGAGCCGTCCGATGTGACTTAACACATACGCGCGTGATCACTCGATACCGGTTTGGTAAGTGACCTAATCGCGGCCGTTGGATGGATATCAGATGGCTTTGGGACACGGAGCTCACCGGGTAGCGCGGAAGGTCGCGAAAATAGCGGCGTGGCAGCGGCGGCGTCGGGCATGCATGCTCCTGTCGTTGTAGAGCTTCCCTGGACTCTTGAAGGCGACGGCGGGGTGCGGCGCGACGCCGTGAATCCGATGGAGGTGGCGGTGCGGGCAGCTTGTCCTGGAGAGGCAGCAGATGACCGCCGAAGTTGCGACGGCGCGACGACCTCTGGTTCGTGCACGAACTCGTGGCTTCGGCTGCGGTAAAACGTGAGGGAGAGGTCAGTGGGGATGCGCGAAGACGACGGGAGAAGGAAGAGGAGGATCTCAAGCTTCGGATACTACTCACCTCGCCCGGGTTAAAGAAAATGTGGCGGCGACAGTGGGGGCTCCGGCGAGCAAGATTCACCGGCCTGGGGGCACAAATCAGAGAGGGAAGAGAGGGGAAATGGAGCGGAGGAGGAGGGGATCTTAAGGGCGTGGTCGGGGGCGCCGTTGGGGGGTCGGGAGAGAGGGGCGAGTGGAGGGAGTGGGCACCTCCGGTCGTGGCAGCAGTTGGAGAAGAAGACCCCGACATGTGGGGCCCACATGTCGGTGAGAGTGAGAGGTGAGGGGCAGGTTGGGCCAGTGTTGGGCCTCTACGTGACACACGCGCGGGAGGTATGAGCTGGGCCGGCTCGGCTGGCCCGGTTGAGTTTTTTTTTGTTTCTTTTCCTTTTCCTTTTTTTTTCTTTTTCTGTTTTTCTCATTTCTTTATATCTTTTATTTCATTTATCCAAATGATATCAATTAAATTTCTATAAATTTGTAAAATTCATGTCTTTCTTTTAAAACAATCATCTCATGTTTATAATACATTTCAAATTATGATATTTTAAAATAATGAGATTTAACACTTTTTGGCAAATTTAAATTAGAGTTTTCAACAAGATAATTTTATGTATTCACATAATCATGACAAATATCAGAAATACATATGTTTAGAATAAATCATTCTAAACCCATTTTCAAAATCAGACACTTGAATCAAATCTATAGTTTAAAGTTTGAGTATATTTCAAATAGTTTTATGACTAAAATATTGACCTAGGGTTTATTTAGAAACCCAATAAAATGTTTTTGAATTTAATAATTTATCCAATTCTTTTTTTTTAAAGTTATACTTTAAATAATATAAGGTACTTTAAAAATGTGGAGTTAGGTTAAAATAGTATTTAGAATATTTATTTATAGCTCATCACTTAAGTTTGAAAAAATAAAGTTTACTTGATTTAATTAATGTCAAAGAACTTTTGTATAATTCAATAAAATCCTTTTTGTTTAGTTTTCTTGGCAATTGATGATTTTATTTTTAATATTAAATAAAAGTTTTAAATTTTAGTGATTTTTAAACATTCCAATTTTTTTGGATGTTACAGACTACCACCCTTAAAAGGAATCTCACCCTGAGATTCGAAGAGCCTAAAAAGAAGGATGGGTTTAGATATCTAGGATTAGAAGAGTTGGGTGGGCTACCACCCTTAAAAGAAACTTTTGTTGGTTGTCCAAGACTATTGTTTCCACCGTCAAGGTAACTCAGGTGAGATGGCTAGATATTTAGTTTTTCAGTTGTGCTTCGTCATCCTTGATTCCAGATATATAGCATGTACTAGTATTTGAGAAATATTTACGCTGAAATTAACTGATTACGGACTTACTGTTTACCGCTTCACGCGGCTCGAACACTTCTTCCACATTGACATGATTCACATATGCTCTCTGGAATGGGTTGGGCTTGGCTCCCTCAATATCCTTCTTTTCAGGGCAACCACTAGAATAATGCCCCATGTTCTTATACTTATAGCATTTTATATGACTCAGGTCCTTCTTTCCTTGGTGACTATACTGTACATTGCCATTTCCATTGCCATTATGTTGGCCATCCTTATTGTCACCATTGCTTCCCTTTTGGTCTTCACCATGGTTGTGACCATGATGGTTGTGGTCTTTTCACCAATCTGATTGTTTCCATGGTTGTAAAATTTGTGGCTACTGAGGCTTCCTCCATAATGATTGTCCCTCTTGTGTGAAGTTTTGTAGTTGTACTTGCTTGAGCAATGTTTCCTCTTTGTATTCTCGGCTTGTGTCTATTTGTTCTCCAAGATAGTGTCCTTGTCAAGAAGTGATTGATAGTTGGGTGTGTAGACCACTAACAATTGAATGTCCAACTCATCATTCAGACCATCCAAGAATTTCTCCTTTCTCTTGGCATCTGTGTCAACATCATCTGGCGCGTAGCGTGCTAGATTGTTGAAGTCCTATATGTATCCAACAACTGTGCGGTTTCCTTGACGTAGATTGCGGAATTCTCTTTTCTTCAAGCTCATCACACCAGTTGATATGTGTGCAGTACGGAAACCTTCTTGGAACATCTCCCAGGTGACCTCCTCAATTGGATGAGTGATGTGATACTTGTCCCACGAGCTGGCTGCAGGTCCTTCTTGCAGATATGACGCAAACCTGACCTTCTCTGCGTCTTTGCACCCAATGGTTACCAGATTCTTATTCACCGAGCGTAACCAGTCATCATCTACAACTGGCTCTGAGGCGCTAGTGAATGTTGCTGGTCGCAGCCTCAGAAATCGGGTGAGCATGTCCACTTGAGGGGGTGGTGGTGGTAGATTGTTGTTGTTGTTGTTTGCTAGGATTTGAGTCATCACTTGCATTAGTTGGGTCAACACTTGTTGCATCCAATTGTTGTCGTTACCATTGGTGTCTTCATTGTTGTTGTTGTGGGTTTCTCGACGAGGAGGCATCTATTGGTTTAGCATAGATAAGCAAAGATAGAGAGATCTAAGAGGAGAAAATCCTACCCTCACAAACCATCACGACAAAAGCAACACAACAACCATTCATGAAACAACATCTATCAAACATCAAGCAACAAGATTCAAACACTAACAACCAGTCTACTATTGTCATACAACCTGAGTTGGTATGATCAATATACTAACACGATATCGTAGTTCTAATTTAAGTGGTGGTCTGATCTAAGGAAACAAAATGATGTACTTACTTGTTTTCTTATCCTTCATAGACTTAGTGCAATGATTCTTCAAAGATCAATACTTTTACTTCATTGATGAAATCTAGGCATCCTTGGCATGCATCCGGTCTTCTTGATCACATAGTTCCAAGACCATATTCACCATGTCAGTTCTCAACTGGCTCACAGGGGTCTTCAAGCCATTAATCTTCTCTATCTCCTTTCTAAGTTCTTCTAGTTCTCTTTCTACATCTTTGAGGTATCCTTGAGTATTGTGCATTCTAACCAAATTCTCTTTGAACGATCCTCAATGGCCCTCCAAGCTGCTCTTCGTGCTGCATCAAAGAATGATGTTTCAAGTACTCTATTGGTGAACATCCATCGTCCCGTTGTCTTGTGGTCGTCTTCTTTATCCCGATACAAGTGTAATTCTACCCACCAGTATTCTTGGGCTTCATCCATTGCAGGGAATCCTTTGTAAACTGCTACTCCATTAAATCCCTTGGTCTTCATACTCTCCTTAAGTACTTTTGGGAACACAGTTTCACATTCCAAAGTCATGGTAAACACTGGTCCTTTTTCTTGAGTGAGTCTATGAGGCTGGACATCTATAAACAAGAGAAGAGATGTATATATTTTTAAAATAAGGAAAAATATATTTTTGTATACCTAAGGTCTTTTCCTATTTCTGTTCCAAACCTAGGGTCACGAACCTACATGCAACACAGTGCCCTGATACCATCTGTAAAGGCACCCCTTTTATTATAAGGTAGAGACCTCCTGTGTATAGTGCTAGTCACTGGATCGACTAGCTAGCACACACAGTTTAAGATGAAATACCATAAAATTGCATCAATATTCATTACACGATGATCCAGAAACAAAAGGTTTGATACAAGGTGCATAGCGTAAGGCTAGCTCAAACCGAAATAAACACACAACGGAAAGCAAATGGATAAATTGAGCTCCATATTCATCATGTGCCACATGCAAGGAATGTTGGTTGGAGACCCGCGACCCTATAAATCCTTACTTGTAGTGCCCCAACCTTTTAATAAAGATGGAACACCTGTGTTAAGTGCTAGTCCCTGGATCACTGCCAGCACGACAGTACAAAATATAAGTATCATTGCATAAGTGTAAAATTACTACAACAAGATCCAAAAATAGCTAAGAGATTTATTACAAGGTACCTAGCCATGAAGGCTAGCTAGAATATTCAGAGTTCACAACAAAAGCAAAATAGCAATGAACCTCATCTTCAAGCATGCGCCACATGCAGACATGTTGGGTGTAGACTCGAGTCCAAACTTATTCTTCATCTGAATTACCTGCACATTGAATATGCAGCCCCCGAAGAAGTTCAATACAATGAAGTATTGGCAAGTGACTATGGTGGATATAAAACGACAAGTCTAGAATCTATATGCATATTTGGCTTGGTGGAGTTGGAGACTGTTCTGCAGAAAGCAAGTTTTCTCCTATATTTTAAGAAACACTTTTATTTTCAAAGACTTGTCACCAAGGGATGAAGCCCAAGTGCACCAACATTTCTTTCCTTAGTCAAATTTAACTTCATGAAAACAGTGTTGAGATTCTTCCGTCCATCCTTGTCCAGCTGCTCGAAGTAGTCCATCACCAGGGACACGGCTAAGTACTTAGTTTGTTGACTCTGCAGAGGTTGTGCACTTTCACTTTTAGACTCAATTAACCCAGACATCCTATACACGCGAAGTGCATTAAGGAAAAAAGAGAATTGAGACAAGAACTTTAATAAGGAGAATTCAACCATACTAGCAAGACCCGTTCCACCTACCAACTCTACATCTGCTTGTCAAGCTGACAGGTTGAACTCTCACAACCTAGTTGTTCAAGACAGAGCCCATTGTCAAAAGGCTGCACGGAAAGTTTCTAAACTTGGAGGGACTTAGTAATCTCTTTGTTCCTGGGTGGCTATCCACAAGTGCACCTTTGGGTGAAAACCACCATGCTCATGGCCCTAAGTAGAATAAAATTCATCCTAGGCGAAGACAACCACAAGCATACTCCCAAATAGCCACTCAACATAAACCATAACAACCAATCCACCCAGGGGTGCATTTTAAATTTAACACTTAGAAATATTTCCATAACATGGCATGTAAACAATTTTTATAGCATTGCTAAGCATCTAATAAAACTTTTATATTGGCTGCATGGTGATGGCTACACACTACTAGGAATTTGCATAGCATAAAACTAACTTAGCAAAATAAAGTAATAACAAAAGTTTCTTATCATGCATACTACTCCAAAATTCTAGAAATGCATATAGGAAAATAATGGGTGATTTATCAATATCACTTGCCTTGGTAACAGGAGGCACAAGCATAGCAAGAATAACAATCACAAGCAATTCCTTCCTCCTCTTCACAATCTAGCAACAAGCAATACAAAAAATAAACAAACACAACATGCAACACTTAAAACATCAAAGCATAAATATGTATGCATGCATGATATGTTATGAACATAATAAAAACAACCTATTATCATTTTTTCCTCTCTGTTTATTTAATGCAAGAAATGCAATGAATATTTAATTTTCTATTTTAACAATTAAAATATAGAGAACAATTTTAGTCAATTTAACTACTACACTAAATTTATTTAGTTCTTTTATACAACTTTCCATAAAAACACATGGTGCACTTTCTGGACAAAGAGCAAATTTATTATTCCAAAACAATTGGATTTAGATGAAAAACATTTTTATTATTTATGTTATGAATTTAAATGGCCGAAATGCCAATCTGTAAATTTCGCAATTTCAAGGACACTAAAATGACAAATTAATGATATAGAAATAAACTACATGAACAGGGCTTTCCAATGATATAAAGTTTAACAAATTTGGACTTACAGATTGAAAGTTATGAATTTTGCAAGTTTTAATAGTTTTCTGTTTTAATTTCTAAATTCTCCTCGAAAAAGAAAAAGAATCGGCCAGGCGGCGCGATCTGATTCGCCTGTACCGTTTCGACGCGGATCGCGATCGTGAGCCGTTAGATCTAACTAAAAACGGATGTCCCAGAATTATCACCCACAGCGAAAAATAAAATAAAAACGTATCCGTTGGATCTACATCCAACGGTCCAGGATGCGTTGACCTAACGCGGGCGACGCGAGTCGCCGGAGACGCGCTGGCGCGGCGGAGCCATGGCTGGCGTTTGCGCTCGCGGCATTCTATGGCTCTAGGGTAGGAACGAAGCTCACAAGGGGGTGCGCGATGTCGAGATGAAGGCGATGGCGAGGCGGCGATATCCGGAGCGTCCTCGTCTCCCCGGAAGAGCTCGCCGGAGAAGCTTGCGGCGGCGGTTTGTAACGCCCGGGGTTTTCCCAATTAGAAAATTGTTTGCTTTTCTTTTTTTTGCATCAACATGACATCATCATGCATCATTTGTAATTATCAACCTTGAATTAAAATTGTTGCATTTAAATTCAACTCCATTTAAATTCTTTTCCCACAATTAAATTCAAATGCTTTTCAAATTAATTAAAATGTGTATTTTCAATCTTTTGCAAATATTATAAAAACTAATTTATTAAATTGCCTATTTAAAATCTAAGGCTATTTTATAAAGTTTCTTTATACAAATTATTTTTCTATTTTGTTTTAGAATACAAAAACAGAAAAGGATTTAAAAGAGAAATAAAATTTCAGAGAAGGAAATAAAAAAAAACCTCCTGGGCCAAACCCACCTCTAGCCCATCTCCTCTTCTTCTAGCCCAGCCCACCTCCCTTGTCCCTTTCTTCCTCGTACGGAGACAGAGGAGAAAAGGGCAGCGAGCTCCTCCCCACCATGGCCCCCACTCCCTCTACCTTTTCGCCTCCTACTTAGCCCCCTCCTCTTCTCTCCCGAACCCTAACTCCTCTCCCTCCTCTCAGCCGCCGCCGCCTCCCCTCTTCTTCTTCCTCTGGTCTCCTCAACTCTTCTCTGTTCTTCCCGAAATAAGTTCCACCGGAGGACCTCACCGATGCGAAGCTTCTACGTCGACGACGAGGGATTTTCCTCAACACCCGAAGCAGCGCCTCGATGTCCTCGTCTTCCTCACCGAGCGATTCAAGCAGGAACGTGCTCTAGCCGTCGCCCTCGTCCGCGTCATGCCCGCGTCCGGCGGAACGCTGTCGCCCGAATTCCCCATCGCTGGACCTCCCCGAGACGAGCTACTCCCTCTATAACCTCCCGGTGAGCCTTCTCTCTCCATCCCCGCCTTCCCCCTCTCAGTTTGCCGGCGGAATCGACGAGTCCGTGCTCGACTTGCTCCGTCCCCGCCATGGCCGTGCCCGAGGCGCAAAGCTCTGATTTTTCTTTTGCTCTGGTTCCTTGCTTCCCTACACTGCATACGCCGCAACACCCCACACTCTCGCCCGCACGCCGCAGCGCCGCCCGCCCTTGGTCGTCGCCGGTAAGTTTATGTCCGTCGTGCGCTCTTTCACCGGTGCGGTGATGTTCAGTTCCGTCAGAGTCTTGCACCCGCGTTTCATGTTAAAATACTTAGGTCACGTAGTATAACACCAACACAGCACAGACACACTGGCTAGCAGCACCCATCATCCGCACCGAGCGTGCGCAGGCACGAGTTCGAAACCCAGCTTCGCCGATTAAACCCCCTTTTTTTCCTTCGTGCCCGCGCACTGACATGCGGGCCCCGCCTGTCATCGACAGCGTAGGCCAGCGCAACGCACCCACGCCTGCGTGGCGTCTGGGCCCGCCTGGCAGCCTCACGTGTGGGCTCTGTTTAGGTGAGAATAGCCCAGAAGAGTTTCCTGCGCTGCAGAATTACACAGAGCCCCCTGTCTTTCCTGTTTTGCACAGAGAACCCTCACTGACTAGTTTTTCCATCACGAACAGGTCCCTGCTATTTACAGAAACAACCCTAGAACAAAAAATGCAATAACTTTAAATCTATAACTCCAATTAAAATAATCTTTATATGTTTATTTGTCAGAAAAATGCAATAAATATTAATATACTATTTGTATGTCATTTTGCATATGTTATTTTAATTGCTTATTATAATTTGTTAATTGCAACTAAATAATTAAATATGGAATCTTAGGAGTAATAAATATATATTGCCCTATTCCATTTAATTTAATTATATCACCCATGCCATGTGTTGCCATGTTAACCAACATTTAATATTGATGAGTAAATAAATAACTTGCACCTAAATATTAATTGACAGGGTTGCTTTCCCGCTTAATTTGGATTACCTGCATTTGTAATGCATCTTGCCATGTCATGCATCATTCTCGTATGATCATGTTGAATCTTTTGTCGTAGTTGTAAAATTGATCTTTTATGTTTTCCAGTGTTTGTTGCTTCTTCGCGGATACGACGTTGAGATGTGTGAGCAACGACAAGATCTGCTTCCATGCGGGATTCCAGGCAAGCAAAGTTTGCTTGTTTACCTATACATTATCTTTCATTCCCGCCATTGATCTCTGCTACCCTAGTTTACGATTCTTTATTGCGATCCCATCACATGTTTATCTTGCAGCCTATACAGCTTTATCCCCACATCCTAAAACCTGTTGCATGTTTATCTGTTGGCCGTGCGAGTCGTAGCGCATGCTTAGAGTTGTTTGTGCGAGTCGTCTATTGGTCTTATGTTTTCATATGCTTAGCTTGATAGATTATTCTATCTTAATAAAACATTGTATTATATTGGGGTATTATAATTAAAAGATAAGGCACCAGGCGGAAGGCCTTGCGAGGTGCTTTGTTCTGCTAAGTGTCGACCTAGGAACTGAGATTTTTTCCTCGGATCCAATTTTGAGCGCACTAACCACTTGTGGGAGGCCCAATGGAGCCCCCCTCGACTTTGACTGGAACTTTGACTTGTCCTGGAGCTGCACCAAGTTCGGGTTTTCCATTTTTCTCATATGCATCAATACTAGTGTAGTATTTTACTTTGGCGGTGTGCCTTGTTACATGCATATAGGGCACGGCCTGTTGGTGCGGAGGGGTGTGTCCTGCGGGAGTCCGCACCCTTTTGGCCGGGACCAGCACAGCTCCCGTGGCTCCTAGACTTGTCGCGGTGAAGGAAAAGAGTTGGGTTGAAAGGCCCTAATGTTTTTGACTGGGTTGATCATGCGAGTATGGGTCCGGTAGTGCACCCCTGCAGGGTATAATCTTATCGATGAGCCGTGTCCACGGTTATGGACGACTTGGTGATGATGCTGGCTAACAAGATCTAGACAACTTACACCTATTCATTGTTAATTAATTTGACTAGTAATATATAATTACTTTCACAATAAATGGTAACTAAAAATTGTTCAATGTGTGAGTTTCCCGAATTGCTTCCTCATATTTGGTTGAGGGGGTTAATCCGAGAAAGGGTTATGTTTGGTGTTAGTTGTAGATGTTTATCTTATGCGCTCTCTTATCCCTCTCTAATTAGACGGAAGTTGTAGCGTGTCTCTTTAGGTTGCTAGTGCTGCTGCCGCTAAGTCCACCTCCCCTGTATTTTGGGAGATGGTGTAGAAAGTAGGCAAGTCGGTTTTGCTTGCCAGGGAGTGTCCTGACCGTCTTTTGGGTTGTGCTTTATGTGCAGTCAACAGGTTTGAAGTTCGACGTCGTTAGCTTGGGAATCCCTCCGGCTTGGCTGGGCAGGGATATGGCGCCATCGCTTATCTTCAGAACTCTTAGTCCAATTTGCATCTTATCCGTAGTCGGATACCTTTTTTGCTTCCGCTGTCTTTTGAATCTTTGTATTGTATTATTTGTATCTTGACTCGTTCGAGTCATTGTTGTAATATATCTTCTGTTGTATTTGTGGATGTATCGGAACTGTTGTAATGCTATCACAATTCCACCCACATAATGCGCATGTTTCGGCGTGCACATTATGTCTGGTGGGCGACCAAAAATCGTTATTATGCGGATTTCGGCCGGTTCGCTTAAATCTACATAGTACCGATTTTCGGGCGTCACAAAGTGGTATCAGAGCCTTGGTTTCGATCTCCTTGTTGTTTCGATACGAATGGTTATCGAAGCAGCGGGTCTGCAAAAGCCTGTAGGATAACCTCGCTAACGGTCGTTGTTTCTAGAGTGTCGAAATCTATTTGACTTAAATTATTTTGAAAAATATCTCAATAGGTTTCTTTTTACTCCTTACCTCTATTCTATTTCTCCTCTTACCTTACTTGTTTTGGAGTCTCTTTTCTTATCCAAACTTTCAAAGTTTTAGGATCCTACGTGTGGGTGGACGATTTCTTGCCTTCTACCCTATTAGGTTCGATCTTTCATAGTCGTCTTCGTCGGGAGCAACAATCCCTTGTTAGTGGTGTCGAGAATTTCAAGGTGGAGCAACAATCCCTTGTTAGTGGTGTCGAGAAGTTCATCCCGGAGCGTGAAGACTCGATATTTACCCCTCTCTTCTTGTGGTCTTGGCGTGGATCGCGGGACGCGATCCCTTGTTAGTGGTGTCGATTGTAACGCCCCGGGGTTTTCCCAATTAGAAAATTGTTTGCTTTTTTTTTTTGCATCAACATGACATCATCATGCATCATTTGTAATTATCAACCTTGAATTAAAATTTTTGCATTTAAATTCAACTCCATTTAAATTCTTTTCCCACAATTAAATTCAAATGCTTTTCAAATTAATTAAAATGTGTATTTTAAATCTTTTGCAAATATTATAAAAACTAATTTATTAAATTGCCTATTTAAAAACTAAGGCTATTTTATAAAGTTTCTTTATACAAATTATTCTTCTATTTTGTTTTAGAATACAAAAAACATAAAAGGATTTAAAAGAGAAATAAAATTTCAGAGAAGGAAAAAAAAAAACCTCCTGGACCGAACCCACCTCTGGCCCATCTCCTCTTCTTCTAGCCCAGCCCACCTCCCCTGTCCCTTTCTTCCTCGTACGGAGACAGAGGATAAAAGGGCAGCGAGCTCCTCCCCACCATGGCCCCCACTCCCTCTACCTTTTCCCCTCGTACTTAGCCCCCTCCTCTGCTCTCCCGAACCCTAACTCCTCTCCCTCCTCTCAGCCGCCGCCTCCCCTCTTCTTCTTCCTCTGGTCTCCTCAACTCTTCTCTGTTCTTCCCGAAATAAGTTCCACCGGAGGACCTCACCGATGCGAAGCTTATACGTCGACGACGAGGGATTTTCCTCAACACCCGAAGCAGCGCCTCGATGTCCTCGTCTTCCTCCCCGAGCGATTCAAGCAGGAACGTGCTCAGGCCGTCGCCCTCGTCCGCGTCATG
This sequence comes from Poa annua, assembly GCA_026929855.1. Taxonomy (NCBI): domain Eukaryota; kingdom Viridiplantae; phylum Streptophyta; class Magnoliopsida; order Poales; family Poaceae; genus Poa; species Poa annua. The sequence goes on from CM049426.1 coordinate 109,726,895, forward strand.
CCCGCGGCCGGCGGAGCGCTGTCGCCCGAATTCCCCGTCGCTGGACCTCCCCGAGACGAGCTACTCCCTCTATAACCTCCCTTGAGCCTTCTCTCTCCATCCCTGCCTTCCCCCTCTCAGTTTGCCGGCGGAATCGACGAGTCCGTGCTCGACTTGCTCCGTCCCCGCCATGGTCGTGCCCGAGGCGCAAAGCTCCGATTTTTCTTTTGCTCTGGTTCCTTGCTTCCCTACACTGCACACGCCGCAGCACCCCACACTCTCGCCCGCACGCCGCAGCGCCGCCCGTCCTTGGTCGTCGCCGGTAAGTTTCTGTCCGTCGTGCGCTCTTTCACCGGTGTGGTGATGTTCAGTTCCGTCAGAGTCTTGCACCCGCGTTTCATGTTAAAATACTTAGGTCACGTAGTATAACACCAACACAGCACAGACACACTGGCTAGCAGCACCCATCATCCGCACCGAGCGCGTGCAGGCACGAGTTCGAAACCCATCTTCGCCGATTAAACCCCCTTTTTTTCCTTCGTGCCCGCGCACTGACATGCGGGTCCCGCCTGTCATCGACAGCGGAGGCCAGCGCAACGCACCCACGCCTGCGTGGCGTTTTTGGGCCCGCCTGGCAGCCTCACGTGTGGGCTCTGTTTAGGTGAGAATAGCCCAGAAGAGTTTCATGCGCTGTAGAATTACACTGAGCCCCCTGTCTTTCCTGTTTTGCACAGAGAACCCTCACTGACTAGTTTTTCCATCACGAACAGGTCCCTGCTATTTACATAAACAACCCTAGAACAAAAAATGCAATAACTTTAAATCTATAACTCCAATTAAAATAATCTTTATATGTTTATTTATCAGAAAAATGCAATAAATATTAATATGCTATTTGTATGTCATTTTGCATCTGTTATTTTAACTGCTTATTATAATTTGTTATTTGCAACTAAATAATTAAATATGGAATCTTAGGAGTAATAAATATATATTTCCCTATTCCATTTAATTTAATTATATCACCCATGCCATGTGTTGCCTTGTTAACCAACATTTAATATTGATGAGTAAATAAATAACTTGCACCTAAATATTAATTGACGGGGTTGCTTTCCCGCTTAATTTGGATTACCTACATTTGTAATGCATCTTGCCATGTCATGCATCATTCTCGTATGATCATGCTGAATCTTTTGCCGTAGTTGTAAAATGCATCTTTTACGTTTTCCAGTGTTTGTTGCTTCTTCGCGGATACGACGTTGAGATGTGTGAGCAACGACAAGATCTGCTTCCATGCGGGATTCCAGGCAAGCAAAGTTTGCTTGTTTACCTATACATTATATTTCATTCCCGCCGTTGATCTCTGCTACCCTAGTTTACGATTCTTTATTGCGATCCCATCACATGTTTATCCTGCAGCCTATACAGCTTTATCCCCACATCCTAAAACATGTTGCATGTTTATCTGTTGGCCGTGCAAGTCGTAGCGCATGCTTAGAGTTGTTTGTGCGAGTCGTCTATTGGTCTTATGTTTTCATATGCTTAGCTTGATAGATTATTCTATCTTAATAAAACATTGTATTATATTGGTGTATTATAATTAAAAGATAAGGCACCAGGCGAAAGGCCTTGCGAGGTGCTTTGTTCTGCTAAGTGTCGACCTAGGAACTGAGATTTTGTCCTCGGATCCAATTTTGAGCGCACTAACCACTTGTGGGAGGCCCAATGGAGCCCCCCTCGACTTTGACTGGAACTTCGACTTGTCCGGGAGCTGCACCTAGTTCGGGTTTTCCATTTGTCTCATATGCATCAATACTAGTGTAGTATTTTACTTTGGCGGTGTGCCTTGTTACATGCATATAGGGCGCGGCCTGTTGGTGCGGAGGGGTGTGTTCTGCGGGAGTCCGCACCCTTTTGGCCGGGACCAGCACAGCTCCCGTGGCTCCTGTACTTGTTGCGGTGAAGGAAAAGAGTTGGGTTGAAAGGCCCTAATGTTTTTGACTAGGTTGATCATGCGAGTATGGGTCCAGTAGTGCACCCCTGCAGGGTATAATCTTATAGATGAGCCGTGTCCACGGTTATGGACGACTTGGTGATGATGCTGGCTAACAAGATCTAGACAACTTACACCTATTCATTGTTAATTAATTTGACTAGTAATATAGAATTACTTTCACAATAAATGGTAACTAAAAATTGTTCAATGTGTGAGTTTCCCGAATTGCTTCCTCATATTTGGTTGAGGGGGTTAATCCGAGAAAGGGTTATGTTTGGTGTTAGTTGTAGATGTTTATCTTATGCGCTCTCTTATCCCTCTCTAATTAGACGGAAGTTGTAGCGTGTCTCTTTAGGTTGCTAGTGCTGCCGCCGCTAAGTCCACCTCCCCTATATTTTGGGAGATGGTGTAGAAAGTAGGCAAGTCGGTTTTGCTTGCCAGGGAGTGCCCTGACCCTCTTTTGGGTTGTGCTTTATGTGCAGTCAACAGGTTTGAAGTTCGACAACGTTAGTTTGGGAATCCCTCCGGCTTGGCTGGGCAGGGATATGGCGCCATCTCTTATCTTTAGGACTCTTAGTCCAATTTGCATCATATCCGTAGTCGGATACCTTTTTTGCTTCCGCTGTCTTTTGAATCTTTGTATTGTATCATTTGTATCTTGACTCGTTCGAGTCGTTGTTGTAATATATCTTTTGTTGTATTTGTGGATGTATCGGAACTGTTGTAATGTGATCACAATTCCACCCACATAATGCGCATGTTTCGGCGTGCACATTATGTCTGGTGGGCGACCAAAAATCGTTATTATGCGGATTTCGGCGGGTTCGCTTAAATCTACATAGTACAGATTTTCAGGCGTCACACGGTTCCTCTCGGTCGTGGAGGGAGACGCGGATTCGCTGCGAAAACAAATGCTCCACCGTGTCAAATCGATGCGCACGGTTAAAAGAATTCGGAAGGAAGTGGAGAGAGGGTCCGAGGTGGCCGGAGTTGCGCGCCCGGCGGAGTTCTTACCAACGGCTACGGTGGAAATACGAGGACTCTAGCGGGCACCCTAGGGGCTCTCGGGAGAAGTGGTTTGGGGCAAAAGATGGAGGAGATCGGGGGCTTTTAGTAGGCGAAAACGGCGAGGCAAATGGAGTAGTAAATCTTCGTATTCAAACCAAATCAAATGGGGTGTTTTGGTCGGGGACGTGGGCGTGATTTGAGGACGAACGGCTCCGCGGGGAGATGACAGGTGGGTCCCACCTGTCGGCGTCTGTGAGAGAGAGAGAGAGAGAGAGAGTTGGGCCGCTGGCGGGCGCGCTAGATAGTTACGGGCTACGACCCAATTAGCTCGGAAAAACATTTAATTTTATTCAAATCCTTTTCTGTTTTTCAAATCTGATTTCAAATATGATTTTAAACTTAACCAAATCATCTCAGGAAAATCATAAAAATATGTTTTGGAAATCTTATCAAATTTAGAACTTTTTAGTATCATACTTTTGTATCAAATAATTTTATATAAAGGAATATTATAAGGAGTACAATTAAACAACTTTATGGAATTATAATTTATTTAAACTCATAATTGAATTTTTATTTAGTCCTTACGTAATTGAAATGTGAAGTCTATATGATGAATGATGCATGAATGCAAAGTTTTAAATTTTTGAAAATTTTGGGATGTTACAGACTAACCCGCTTAAGAGGAAGCTCGCCCTCGAGTTTCGGAAAGGTCAGCAAATAGGTGAGGATGGTCTTCTCGAAGGTCATCTTGTCGTTCCGATGTGGCCTCTTCCTCGGTGTGATGATTCCACTGAACCTTACAAAATTTGATGGTTTTGTTACGGGCGACTCTTTCTACTATCTGTAATACCTTGATGGGTTTCTTTTCGAAGGTTAGATCACTGTCCAATTGTACTTCCTCGAGGGGTACCGTATCCTTTAATGGAGTTCCCATTATCTCGGGGTGACATTTCTTCATTTGGCTGACGTGGAACACATTATGGACCGCAAAAAGAATTTCTGGTAATTCTAACTCATTTGCTACTTCACCTTTGCGAGAAAGAATTTTGAATTATCCAATGAATCGTGGTGCTAGCTTTCCTTTGATTCCAAACCTTTTTACACCCCGAAGTGGTGACACTCTAAGATAGACTCTATCACCCACCTCGTAGATGACTTCTCTACGTTTGGAGTCTGCATAGCATTTCTGTCATGACTGTGCTATCTTCAATCTGTCCTTGATTAGTCTGACCTTCTCTTCAGCATCTTGGATTATGTCAGGTCCAAAGAAACTCTGTTCTCCTACACCACTCCACAACAATGGGGTAGTGCATTTCTTTCCATATAGGGCTTCAAACGGTGTCATCACAATGCTGGCTTGATAGCTGTTATTGTAGGAGAATTCAGCGTAGGGTAGATTATCATCCCAGCTAGATCCATAATCAAGTGCACAAGCCTTAACATATCTTATAAAATCTGATTAACTCTCTTAGTCTGACCATCTGTTTGCGGATGAAAAGCTGTACTGAATTCCAATCTGGTTCCTAGTGATTCATACAACTGTTTCCAGAAATGAGATGTGAACTGGGTTCCTCTGTCAGACACTATACTCTTGGGAACGCCATGAAGGCACACTATTATTTTCATGTAAATATCATCTAACTTAGCACTTGTATATGTGGTCTTCACGGATATAAAGTGAGCTATTTTTGTTAGACGGCAAACAATAACCCAAATAGAATCATAGCCTGTTTTGGTCCTGCGTAATCCGGTGATGAAATCCATTCCAATAGAATCCCACTTCCAGTCCGGCACTTTCAAAGGTTGTAGAAGTCATGGTGGCTTCTGATGTTCTGCTTTTACTCGACTGCAAACGTCACACCTTGCGATATATTCTTCTATTTCCCTTTTCATATTGTTCCACCAGAATCTCTCCTTCACATCCATATACATCTTGGTATTTCCTGGATGAATGGAATGAGGTGTCTCATGGGCTTCTTGCAGAATTAACTTACTAAGATCAGGATCATTTGCCACACACACACGTTTTTCAAACCACAAGGTTCCTTGCTCATCTTCATGAAATCCCTTAGCTTTTCCTGCTCTCACATTGACTTTGATTTCTTCAATATCCTTGTCTCCCTTCTGAGCTTCACGTATCTTGTCCATCAAATTTGGTTGCACTACTAATGAGGCTACAAAACCTTCTGGTACCACTTCCAATCTGAGGTCCTTGAATGCCTTGCATAAATCTTCAGGTATTTCTCCTGCTGTGAGGCCATTCACATATACCTTACGACTCAGGGCATCTTCTACTACATTAGCCTTTTCCGGATGATATTGGAGACTAAGATCATAATCTTTAATAAGTTCCAACCATCTTCTCTGCCTCATGTTCAATTCCTTCTGAGTGAAAATATACTTCAAACTTTTGTGGTCAGTGAATACTTCATGTTTGCTTCACTCGAGATCGTGGGTAGGATAATTTACTTCATGTTTCTTGAGCTGTCTAGAGGCATACGATGCCACTCTGCCTTCCTGCATCAATACACTTCCCAGGCCTCGGCGTGAAGCATCACAGTACCTTTTCTAAATCAGGTAAACATAGAACTGGGGCTCAAACTAGACGTTTCTTCAACTCCTGAAAACTTGCTTCACATGCCTCAGTCGACTCAAACTTCTTCTCCTTCTTCAATAATTCCGTTAAGGCTTTGGCAATCTTGGAAAAGTTTACAATAAATCTTCGATAGTATCCTGCTAGACCCAGAAAACTACGTAATTCTCCCATATTCTTTGGTGGTTCCCATTTGGTCTCCTTGTAGTCGTTCACCTCCTTCTCCAAGGCCTCGTCCTTCTCCTGTAACATTGTCGTCTCACGGTGCAGAGTCTCGATCGCTTCCTTCTCCAGGACTTCAATCCTCTCTTGTAGCATTCTCTTCTCACGGCATAGACTCTCGATCAGATCTCGATCAGCTTCGAACTCGACGTCGTTGCTCAGAATTTCATCCTTCAAGGTCTTGATCTCCTTATTCTTGTCTCTAATTCTCTTTTCCTGATTTTGGAACTTCTTCTCTTGAGCTCGGAATTTCTCTTCTTGAGCATTGGCCACCTCTTCTTGGGCTTCAATCTTCTTTTGAGTCTCCTTGACTTGGGCCATTATTTCATCATTCTTCAACAGCTCGTTGCGCCTATCCTCTTCGAGTTGCCAGAGGTGAAGTTCTAAGTCTTGGAGATAAGGGTACAAAGGTTCTGGTTTGTTTTTGTCTTCCTCATCAACAAGGTAGGGTATCCCATGTTCGTCACTTTGACCAAGGTTAGAAAAGTAGTGGTCCTTTAACTCCTCCTGGAATTGCCAGCAAAGACGTCCTATTAGCTCCTGCGTGACGAGATTCAGCCCTTTCTCCAAGGAGTCACTAATCGACTTGTACTGGATGTCTTCAGTCTTGGGTTCAGTCTGACGCCCTTGATGAAAAACACGAACTCCCCATAAGTCTTCGTTGTTGAAGTGCTTCAGCGGGCTTGCCTTGATGATGGGTGTTGGAAGCGCCAGTAGTTCTACCAACTCCAGAAGATATCTTCCAAAGCGCATGTTCTTGAAGTACTCCGCGGTTTGATACAAGAAGAAAGACATCCTTAAGCTATAAGAGTAGAAAATGTTAAAAAATGGAAAACTTAAGGTAAAGTACTAGTCATAGTTTTAATTAAGTACTTAGAGGAATTAAGGGTTCTTTTCAAAAAGGGTGATCAACTTTATTATCAGCTCTTTGTAGGTCGGATATTCACTATAGTGAGAGAGACAGACTCCCGGCCAGCCACTTATAATTGTGGAACATGTCTCATGTACGCGGACATGTAAGGTTTGTCCCGGGCCGCTTCATCCAACTATGCCGCTAGGATCCAACATACTTCAAAGATGGTAATATTATGATAAAAAAGAGCCTTAACCAATCCTTAGGGCTCGAACCTACAGGCAACACTTAGCTCTGATACCATTTTGTAGCGCCCCATCTTTTAAATAAAGATGGAACACCTGTGTTATGTGCTAGTCCCTGGATCACTGCCAGCACCATAGTACAAAATATATAGTATCATTGCATAAGTATCAAATTACTACAACGAGATCCAAAAATAGCAAAGTATAGCTTTATTACAAAGTGCATAGTCATGAAGACTAGCAAAAATATTCAGAGTTCACAACGAAAGTAATAGCAATGAGCCTCTTCTTCAAGCATGCGCCACAGGCAGACATGTTGGGTGTAGACTCGAGTCCAAACTCATTCCTCATCAGAATTACCTACACATTTGAATATGCAGCCCCCGAAGGAGGTCAATACAATGAAGTATTGGCAGGTGACTATGGTGGCTAATTTATCACAAGTCTAATTCTATATGCATATTTGGCTTGGTGGAGTTGTAGGCTATTTTGCAGAAAGCCAGTTTTCTCCTATCTTTTATAAAACAATTTTGTTTCTCAAAGACTTGGCACCAAGGGATGAGCCCAAGTGCACCAACAATTCTTTCCTTAGTCAAATTTTACTTTATGAAAACTATGATGAGATTCTTCCGTCCATCCTTGTCCAGTTGCTCGAAGTAGTCCATCACCGGGGACACGGCTGAGTACTCAGATTGTCGACTCTGCAGAGGTTGTGCACTTTCACCTTGAGACTCAATTAACCCAAACATCCTATACACGCGGAGTGCATTAAGAAAAGGAGAGAATTGAGACAAGAACTTTCAGAAGAAGAATGCAACCATACTAGCAAGACCCGTTCCACCTACCAACTCTACATCTGCTTGTCAAGCTGACAGGTTGCACTCTCACAACTTAGTAATTCTATACAGAGCCCATTGTCAAAAGGCTATACAGAGCCTAAGTGTAAACTAACTTAGCATTATAAGATAGTTCAAAAATCCCTATCATGCATACTACTCAAAATATACTACTAATGCATATAGAAAATATTGGGTAGATTATGAATGTCACTTGCCTTGGTAACAATAGGAACAAGCACAGCAAGAATAACAATCACAAGAAAAGCCTTCCTCCTCTTCACAATCTAGAAACAAACAATACATAAAGATAAATAAACACACAAACACAACACTTAAAATATCAAGACAAAAGTATGCATGCTTGATATGCAATGAACTTAACAAGACAAAATAATTTTAATTTTACTTCCTCTGTTATTAATGCATGAAATGCAATGACGATATTTTATTATTTTATTTAGTCATTTAGTATATTGAGCATAACATAGAAATATTAAGCCCTAACACCAAATTATTTAATTCTATTATGAAAAGTTTCAAAGAAAACTCAAGTTGCACTCTCTGGACGGAGGACATTAATAAAATTTTAAAACAGTTGGATTTATTTGGAAAGCATTTTTATTAATTAAGTTATAGATTTAATAGCCGAAATACCAAACAATTAATTCCACAATTTAAAATACACTAAAATGACAAACTAATGAAACCATACTAAACTACACGAGCAGAGCTTTACGTGGATATAAAATTCATCAAATTTGGATAAACAGATCGAAAGTTATGAATTTTACAAGTTTGTATTGTTTTTCTGTTTTAATTACAAAATCCAGCCGAAAATAGAAAATGAAAAGGCCACGTGGCGCACTCTGATTGGACGGTACCGGTTCGCCGAGGATCGCGAACGTGAACCGTTGGATCTAAAGGAAAAAGAACGTTCCAGATCTATCCAACTTTCCGATGTGGACGGGCGGCGTCGGTGTACCGGAATTGCTCCGACCGCGGCGGAGCCATGGCCGGTGTCGCGCTCTACGGCAAAAGGAAGGGGAGCGGAGAGGGAATCCATTACCAAACGCTGCAGGGCGACGAGGCGATCTTGATGGCGAGGTAGACGGCGTCGCGGTGGTCGGCTGCTCCCGGGGTTGCTCGCCGGAGTCAGAGAAGCGGACGGCGGCGGCGGTCGCGGACGGATGCGTCGATACGCTGCGAAAACAGATGCACGGCCGTGTCAAAAACGTGCGCAAACACGAAAGAAAACGAGGGGAGGGAAGGAGAGGGTCCGGGGTGGCCGGGGTGCACCGTACGGTGGACTTCTCGCCGGCGGATATGGCGAGATGCCGAGCTCAAATACGAACAGCCCGGCGGCGGAGGAGTTAGGGTTTTGTGGGGAAAAAGTGTGGCGGTGATGCGGGGTACTTATGGGGCGAGAGAGAGAGCGAAAAGATAGACTCTGAATCGGTTTGGATGGATTGATTCTCCGGAGTCAAACTCGGGAACAAACTCTGCGTTCGTTGCAGACTTCGCGCGGAGGTTGAAGACGCCGGGGGTGGGGTCCACCCGTCAGCGAGGTGAGAGAAGCGCGGGCTGTTCTTGGGCTGCTCCTGGCCGAGCCTTAGCGCGCGCGCGGTAGATAGGGGGTTGGCCGGCCCGATTCTCTCGTTTAAGAAATCTTTTTATTTAAACACTTTTTCTGTTTTGAAACTTTTCAATACAATTTGATTTTTAAATCTTATCAAAACATTTCAGAAAAATTCATAAAAATATGTTTTGAAATGCTAATTTAATTTAGAACTTTTTGATACCATTTTGCCAATTAAATAATCTAATAAAATACAGATTATTATAAGCAGCTCAAATAAACCTCTTTATGGAATATAAATTCATTTAAACTTATAATTAAAATTTGAAATTATTCTTTATGTGATTTCAATGCCATGCCTATATGATGCATGATGCATGAATGCAAAGTTTTAAATTTTTGAGAAATTTGGGATGTTACAGACTAACCCCCTTAAGAGGAAGCTCGCCCTCGAGCTTCGGAAAGGTCAGCAAATAGGTGTGGGTGGTCTTCTCGGAGGTCATCCTCTCGTTCCCACGTGGCTTCTTCCTCAGTGTGGTGATTCCACTGGACTTTGCAAAACTTGATGGTTTTGGTACGGGTGACTCTTTCTGCTGTCTGTAATATCTTGATGGGCTTGTCTTCGTATGTCAGGTCACTCTCCAATTGTACCTCCTCGAGAGGTACAGTATCCTTTAAAGGAACTCCCATCATCTCGGGATGACATTTCTTCAACTGACTGACATGGAACACATTATGAACAGCAGACAGAACTTCGGGTAGCTCTAACTCATATGCCACTTCACCTTTGCGAGAAAGAATTTTGAATGGTCCAATGAATCGAGGTGCTAACTTTCCCTTGATTCCAAACCTTTTTACACCCCGAAGTGGTGACACTCTCAAATAGGTTCTATCACCCACTTCGTAGGTGACTTCTCTACGCTTGGAATCTGCATAGCTTTTCTGGCGTGACTGTGCTATTTTCAATCTGTCCTTAATTAGCCTAACTTTCTCTTCAGCATCCTGTATTATATCAGGTCCAAAGAAACTCCGTTCTCCTACACCACTCCACAACAGTGGGGTTTTGCATTTCTTTCCATATAAGGCTTCAAACTGTGCCATCTCAATGCTGGCTTGGTAACTGTTGTTGTAGGAGAACTCAGCGTATGGTAAATTATCATCCCAACTAGATCCATAGTCGAGCGCACAAGCTCTTAACATATCCTCTAAAATCTGATTCACTCTTTCAGTTTGACCATCTGTTTGCGGGTGGAAAGCCGTACTGAATTCGAATCTGGTTCCCAAAGATTCGTGCAACTGCTTCCAGAAATGAGAAGTGAACTGGGTCCCTCTATCAGACACGATACTCTTAGGAATTCCGTGAAGGCACACAATTCTCTTCATGTAAATATCAGCTAACTTTGCACTAGTATAAGTGGTCTTCACGGGTATGAAGTGAGCTATTTTGGTTAGGCGACAAACAATAACTCAAATAGAATCATAACCTGATCTGGTCCTTGGTAATCCGGTGATGAAGTCCATCCCAATAGAATCCAACTTCCAATCCGGTACTTTCAAAGGTTGTAAGAGTCCTGCTGGTTTCTGATGTTCTGCCTTTACTCGACTACATACATCGCACTTAGCGATGTATTCTGCTATTTCTCTTTTCAGATTATTCCACCAAAATCTCTCTTTCACATCCATATACATCTTGGTGTTTCTCGGATGAATGGAATAAGGTGTCTTATGAGCTTCTTGCAAAATTAACTTCCTAATATCAGGGTCATTGGCCACACATACACGTTTTTCAAACCACAAAATCCCTTGCTCATCCTCATGAAATCCTTTAGCTTTTCCAGCTCTTAGATTGACTTTGATCTCTTCTATTTCCTTGTCTCCTTTCTGAGCTTCACGTATCTTGTCCATCAAAGTGGGTTGTACAACTAATGAGGTTACAAACCCTTCTGGTACTACTTCCAATCTGAGGTCCTTGAATGCCTTGCATAAATCCTAAGGTAATTCTCCTGCTGTAAGGCCATTCACATACACTTTACGACTCAGAGCATCTGCTACCACATTAGCTTTCCCCGAATGGTATTGGAGACTTAGATCAAAATCTTTAATAAGTTCCAACCATCTTCTTTGTCTCATGTTCAATTCCTTCTGTGTAAAAATGTACTTCAAACTTTTGTGGTCTGTGAATACCTCACATCTTTTTCCCATCAGGTAGGGTCTCCAGGTTTTCAGGGCATGCACTACTGATGCTAAGTCGAGATCATGAGTTGGATAATTTGCTTCATGTTTCTTGAGCTGTCTAGAGCCATAAGATGCCACTCTGCCTTCCTGCATCAACACGCTTCCCAAGCCTTGTCGTGAAGCATCACAGTACACTTGGAATTCTTTCTCCAGATCAGGTAAGCATAGAACTGGGGCTGAAACCAGACGTTTCTTCAACTCTTGAAAACTGGCTTCGCATGCCTCAGTCCACTCAAATTTCTTCTCTTTCTTTAATAATTCCGTCAAGGCCTTGGCAATCTTGGAGAAGTTTTCAATGAATCGTCGGTAGTATCCTGCTAGGCCCAGAAAACTTCGTAATTCTCCAACATTCTTCGGCGGTTCCCAATTAGTTATAGCTGAAACTTTTTCAGGATCCACCGCTATACCTTCCTTGGACACCACATGGCCTAAAAATCCGACTTGTTCTAACCAAAACTCACACTTGCTGTACTTGGCATACAACTTATGTTCACGTAGTCTCTGCAATACTAGACGCAAGTGCTCTTCATGTTCTTTGTGACTCTTGGAGTAGATTAGAATATCTTCTATGAACACTACCACAAACTTTTCCAGAAAATCCATGAACACTTTATTCATCATATTCATGAAATAGGTTGGTGCATTGGTTAATCCAAAAGGCATCACGGTGTACTCGTATGAGCCATATCTCGTAACAAATGCAGTCTTGGGTATATCCATTTCTCTAACTTTCATTTGGAGGTACCCCGATCGAAGATCGATCTTTGAGAAAACACAAGCACCTTCCAGTTGGTCAAATAGTTCGTTTATCTTAGGTAACGGGTACTTGTTTTTGATAGTTTGCTCGTTTATATCTCTATAATCCGTGACTAGCCTCTGTGTTTGATCCTTCTTTTTAACAAATAAGACTGGTGCTCCCCATGGCGATGAACTTGGACGAATGAATCCTTTCTGGATATGTTCCTCCAGTTGCTTCTTGAGCTCTTTCAATTCATCGACGGCCATAAGATAAGGTCTTTTAGCTATTGGTCCTGTTCCCGGTTTCAGTTCGATGAGAAACTCTACATCTCTATCGGGTGGCATTCCCGGTAGTTCTTCCGGAAAAACATCTGGGTATTCCTTGACAATAAGCACATCACCAAGGCTAACCCCCTTAAGAGAATTTAGCGTAACCTTCTTAAGTTCAAAAGTTGATCTGAATTTAATCTTCCTTTTCTCTGGGGTGGTGAGGGTGATTGCTCTATTTGCACAGTCTATGATTCCTTCAAAACGAGTCATCCAATCCATTCCGATGATTACATCCAAATCTTGGGTTTCTAGGATGACTAAGTCTATTGGAAAGGTGTGTTTTCCAATCTGCAAGTCTAACTGGCTACACCCGGAATTTACTATCATCTCCCCTCCAGGTGAACTTACCCTAATAGGTTTTCCTAGACTTTCCTCAGCTAACCCATGTTTGTTCACAAATGCTCTTGATATGAATGAATGAGATGCTCCAGTATCAAATAAAACTAATGCTGGAAAGGAATTGAGCAAGAACGTACCAATCACAACATCAGGTTCATCATGAACTTCTTCCACATTGATGTGGTTCACTTGTCCCTTTTGGAAAGGATTGGGCTTGGATTTTTCATCAGCTTTCCTCTCTGGGCATTCAGTTGCATAATGTCATGTCTTCTTGCACTTGAAGCAAGTCACATTAGACAAGTCTTTCTTCCCTTCATAGTTAGGACGGTGATTACCATTCCCATGATTATGGCCATGGTGATGGTTTCCCCTGGATCCACCATTATTTCCATTGTATCCTCCATTATTTCCTTTGTATCCTCCATTGCTTCCTTTGTATCCTCCATTGTGGTTATGACCATGATGTTTTTGGCCACTACCAGTGTTGGAGTGATTCCAGGGTTTATGGCTACTGACTTCAGAGGTGTGTTGTTTCTTATATGTCCCTTCAGAATGAACCTTACTTGCACTGAACTTCCTCTTCCTATTCTCTTCCTTTCTTATGTTGTTGTCCAGGGTGATAGCTTGATCCAGCAGAGCTTGATAGTTTGGAGTATATGCCACAGACAAGGGTATCTTCAGTTCTCCCCTAAGTCCATTGAGGAACCTTTCCTTCCTCTTTGCATCAGTACCAATGTCCTCTGGTGCATACCTTGATAGCATACAGAAGTCATCCATATACTCCTTCAGAGTTCTACCTCCCTGCCTCAAGCAGCGAAATTCCTCTTTCTTCAGGTTCATTATACCAGAGGAAATGTGAGCATTGCGGAAACCTTCCTTGAACGCATCCCAAGTCATGCCATCCAAAGGATGAGTCACTTGATAAGTCTCCCACCACAATGCAGCAGGTCCTTCCAACAGGTGTGCAGTGAACCTCACTTTTTCTGCCTCAGAACACTCACATGTTACTAAGTCCTTGTTGACTGAACGGAGCCAATCATCCGCCACTATTGGTTCAGTAGCAGAGGAAAACTTATTAGGCCTAAGCCTAAGGAATCTTGCAAGTCTGTCCACTGGAGGTGGTGGTGGTGGAGGTGGCGGGTTGTTGTTGTTGTGATTGTTGTTGTTGTTGGTTGCTGCAATGAATTGAGTCATCATATTCATCAACTGAGCTTGAGCGGCCATCAGTTGTTGCATGGCATCATTGTTGTCGGTATCACGACGAGGAGGCATCTGTAGGGTTTTCAGCATAGATGAGTGAAAGATAGATAGAACTAAGAGAAGAAAAAATCCTACCCATGCACAAAGCAACCAAGTCACACAATCAACACTCAAAAGACAATTTAAAAAGAAAAAGTCTACTTAGCAATTCGAAACAGGTATTCTAAGTTGATTTAATTAAAACGACAGAGTCTGCAAACCAATCATTCTAACATTGTCGCACCACAAGTTGGAGATCAATGTTTTAAAAAGAACGACGAACTAAACGAGGGAGAACATGGTGGTCCAACTACTAAGTCTAAACTTCGTCCATGACGTCTCCTTCATCTTCTTTGACCTCCTCGATGGTGATGCCTTCCTTCATAAGGATCTCCTTGTAGTCGTTCACCTCCTTCTCCAAGGCCTCGTCCTTCTCCTGTAACATTGTCGTCTCACGGTGCAGAGTCTCGATCGCTTCCTTCTCCAGGACTTCAATCTTCTCTTGTAGCATTCTCTTCTCACGGCGTAGACTCTCGATCAGATCTCGATCAGCTTCGAACTCGACGTCGTTGCTCAGAATTTCATCCTTCAAGGTCTTGATCTCCTTATTCTTGTCTCTAATTCTCTTTTCTTGATTTTGGAACTTCTTCTCTTGAGCTCGGAATTTCTCTTCTTGAGCATTGGCCACCTCTTCTTGGACTTCAATCTTCTTTTGAGTCTCCTTGAATTGGGCCATTATTTCATCATTCTTCAACAGCTCGTTGCGCCTATCCTCTTCGAGTTGCCAGAGGTGAAGTTCTAAGTCTTGGAGATAAGGGTACAAAGGTTCTGGTTTGTTTTTGTCTTCCTCATCAACAAGGTAGGGTATCCCATGTTCGTCACTTTGACCAAGGTTAGAAAAGTAGTGGTCCTTTAACTCCTCCTGGAATTGCCAGCAAAGACGTCCTATTAGCTCCTTCGTGACGAGATTCAGCCCTTTCTCCAAGGAGTCACTAATCGACTTGTACTGGATGTCTTCAGTCTTGGGTTCAGTCTGACGCCCTTGTTGAAAAACACGAACTCCCCATAAGTCTTCTTTGTTGAAGTGCTTCAGCGGGCTTGCCTTGATGATGGGTGTTGGAAGCGCCAGTAGTTCTACCAACTCCAGAAGATATCTTCCAAAGCGCATGTTCTTGAAGTACTCCGCGGTTTGATACAAGAAGAAAGACATCCTTAAGCTATAAGAGTAGAAAATGTTAAAAATCGAAAACTTAAGGTAAAGTACTAGTCATAGTTTTAATTAAGTACTTAGAGGAATTAAGGGTTCTATTCAAAAAGGGTGATCAACTTTATTATCAGCTCTTTGTAGGTCGGATATTCACTACAGTGAGAGAGACAGACACCCGGCCAGCCACTTATAATTGTGGAACATGTCTCATGTACGCGGACATGTAAGGTTTGTCCCGGGCCGCTTCATCCAACTATGCCGCTAGGATCCAACATACTTCAAAGATGGTAATATTATGATCAAAAAGAGGCTTAACCAATCCTAAGGGCTCGAACCTACAGGCAACACTTAGCTCTGATACCATTTTGTAGCGCCCCATCTTTTAAATAAAGATGGAACACCTGTGTTATGTGCTAGTCCCTGGATCACTGCCAGCACCACAGTACAAAATATATAGTATCATTGCATAAGTATCAAATTACTACAACGAGATCCAAAAATAGCTAAGTATAGCTTTATTACAAAGTGCAAGTCATAAAGACTAGCTAAAATATTCAGAGTTCACAACGAAAGTAATAGCAATGAGCCTCTTCTTCAAGCATGCGCCACAGGCAGACATGTTGGGTGTAGAATCGAGTCCAAACTCATTCCTCATCAAAATTACCTGCACATTTGAATCTGCAGCCCCCGAAGGAGGTCAATACAATGAAGTATTGGCAGGTGACTATGGTGGATAATTTATGACAATTCTAATTCTATATGCATATTTGGCTTGGTGGAGTTGTAGGCTATTTTGCAGAAAGCCAGTTTTCTCCTATCTGTTATAAAATAATTTTGTTTCTCAAAGACTTGTCACCAAGGGATGAGCCCAAGTGCACCAACAATTCTTTCCTTAGTCAAATTTTACTTTATGAAAACTATGATGAGATTCTTCCGTCCATCCTTGTCTAGTTGCTCGAAGTAGTCCATCACCGGGGACACGGCTGAGTACTCAGATTGTCGACTCTACAGAGGTTGTGCACTTTCACCTTGAGACTCAATTAACCCAAACATCCTATACACGCGGAGTGCATTAAGGAAAGGAGAGAATTGAGACAAGAACTTTCAGAAGAAGAATGCAACCATACTAGCAAGACCCGTTCCACCTACCAACTCTACATCTTCTTGTCAAGCTGACAGGTTGCACTCTCACAACTTAGTAATTCTAGACAGAGCCCATTGTCAAAAGGCTGCACGGGAAGCTTCTAAACTTGGAGGGACTTAGAAATCTCTTTGTTCCTGGGTGGCCGTCCACAAGTGCGCTTCTGGGTGACAACCACCATGCTCATGGCCCTAAGTAGAATAGACATTCATCCTAGGCAACGACAACCACAAGCATAGTCCCAAAAGCCACTCAACATAAACCAAACAACCAATTCCACCCAGGTGTGCATTTAAAGTTTAACACTTAGCAATATTTCTATAACATGGTAAGTAAACACTTTTTATAGCATAGCTAAGCATCTAATAAAACTTTTTATGGCTGCATGGAAGGGACGGCTACACACTACTAGGAAATTTTCAAAGTGTAAACTAACTTAGCATTATAAGACAGTTCAAAAATCCCTATCATGCATACTACTCAAAATATACTACTAATGCATATAGAAAATATTGGGTAGATTATGAATGTCACTTGCCTTGGTAACAAGAGGAACAAGCACAGCAAGAATAACTATCACAAGAAAAGCCTTCCTCCTCTTCACAATCTAGAAACAAACAATACATAAAGATAAATAAACACACAAACACAACACTTAAAATATCAAGACAAAAGTATGCATGCTTGATATGCAATGAGCTTAACAAGACAAAATAATTTTAACTTTACTTCCTCTGTTATTAATGCATGAAATGCAATGACGATATTTTATTATTTTATTTAGTCATTTAGTATATTGAGCAAAACATAGAAATATTAAGCCCTACCACCAAATTCTTTAATTCTATTATGAAAAGTTTCAAATAAAACTCAAGTTGTACTCTCTGGACAGAGGACATTAATAAAATTCTAAAACAGTTGGATTTATTTGAAAAGCATTTTTATTAATTAAGTTATAGATTTAATAGCCGAAATACCAAACAATTAATTCCGCAATTTAAAATACACTAAAATGACAACTAATGAAACCATACTAAACTACACGAGCAGAGTTTTACGTCGATATAAAATTCATCAAATTTGGATAAACAGATCGAAAGTTATGAATTTTGCAAGTTTGTATTGTTTTTCTGTTTTAATTACAAAATCCAGCCGAAAATAGAAAATGAAAAGGCCACGCGGCGCACTCCGATTGGACGGTACCGGTTCGCCGCGGATCGGGAACGCGAACCGTTGGATCTAAAGGAAAAAGAACGTTCCATATCTATCCAACTTTCCGATGTGGACGGGCGGCGCCGGTGTGCCGGAATTGCTCCGACCGCGGCGGAGCCATGGCCGGTGTCGCGCTCTACGGCAAAAGGAAGGGGAGCGGAGAGGGAATCCATTACCAAACGCTGCAGGGCGACGAGGCGATCTTGATGGCGAGGTAGACGGCGTCGCAGTGGTCGGCTCCTCCCGGGGTTGCTCGCCGGAGTCAGAGAGGCGGACGGCGGCGGCGGTCACAGACGGATGCGTCGATACGCTGCGAAAAACAGATGCACGGCCGTGTCAAAAACGTGCGCAAACACGAAAGAAAACGAGGGGAGAGAAGGAGAGGGTCCGGGGTGGCCGGGGTGCACCGTACGGTGGACTTCTCGCCGGCGGATATGGCGAGATGACGAGCTCAAATACGAACAGCCCGACGGCGGAGGAGTTAGGGTTTTGTGGGGAAAAAGTGTGGCGGTGATGCGGGGTACTTATGGGCCGAGAGAGAGAGTGAAAAGATAGACTCTGAATCGGTTTGGATGGATTGATTCGCCGGAGTCAAACTCGGGAACGAACTCTACGTTCGTTGCTGACTTCGCGCGGAGGTTTAAGACGCCGGGGGTGGGGTCCACCCGTCAGCGAGGTGAGAGGAGCGCGGGCTTTTCTTGGGCTGCTCCTGGCCGAGGCTTAGCGCGCGGTAGATAGGGGGTTGGCCGGCCCGATTCTCTCGTTTAAGAAATCTTTTTATTTAAACACTTTTTTTGTTTTGAAACTTTTCAATACAATTTGATTTTTAAATCTTATCAAAACATTTCAGAAAAATTCATAAAAATATGATTTGAAAAGCTAATTTAATTTAGAACTTTTTGATACCATTTTGCCAATTAAATAATCTAATAAAATACAGATTATTATAAGGAGCTCAAATAGACCTCTTTATGGAATATAAATTCATTTAAACTTATAATTAAAATTTGAAATTCTTCTTTATGTGATTTCAATGCCATGCCTATATGATGCATGATGCATGAATGCAAAGTTTTAAATTTTTGAGAAATTTGGGATGTTACCGAAACTTTCTCAGGATCCACTGCTATAACCTCTTTGGATACCACATGGCCTAAAAATCCGACTTGTTCTAACCAAAACTCACATTTACTGTATTTGGCATACAACTTATGTTCACGTAGTCTCTGAAATACTAGACGCAAATGCTCTTCATGTTCTTTGTGACTCTTGGAGTAGATTAAAATGTCATCGATAAAAACTACCACAAACTTATCCAGAAAATCCATGAACACTTTTTTCACCATATTCATGAAATAGGCTGGAGCATTGGTTAAACCAAAAGGCATTACTGTGTACTCATAGGAGCCATATTTCGTAACAAACGCTGTTTTTGGTATATCCATGTCTCTAACTTTCACTTGGAGGTAACCTGATCGAAGATCAATCTTGGAGAAGACACAAGCACCTTCTAGTTGACAAAATATTTCATTTATCTTGGGTAACATGTACTTGTTCTTGATGGTGTGCTCATTTATATCCCTGTAGTCCATGACTAGTCTCTGGGTTTGATCTTTCTTTTTAACAAATAGAACTGGTGCTCCCCATGGCGATGAACTTGGACGGATAAATCCTTTCTGAATGTGTTCCTCCAGTTGCTTCTTGAGCTCTTTCAGTTCATCGACGACCATAGGATATGGTCTCTTAGCTATTGGTCCAGTACCCGGTTTTAGTTCAATGAGAAACTCCACATCTCTATCGGGTGGCATTCCCGGTAGTTCTTCTGGAAAAACATTTGGGTATTCCTAGACAATAACCACATCACCAAGGCTAACCCCCTTAAGAGAATTTAGCCTAACTTTCTTGAGTTCGAAAGTTGAACTGAATATAATCTTCTGTTTCTCTGGGTGGTGAGGGTGATAGCTCTATTTGCACAGTCTATGATTCCTTCAAAACGGGTCATCCAATCCATTCCAATGATAACATCCAAGCCTTGGGTTTCTAGGATGACTAAGTCTGTTGGAAAAAGGTATTTTCCAATCTTTAAATATAACTGTCTACACCCAGAATTTACTATCATCTCACCTCCAGGTGAACTCACTCTAATAGGTTTTCCTAGGCTTTCCTCAGCTAGCCCATGTTTGTTTACAAAAGCTCTGGATATGAATGAATGCGATGCTCCAGTATCAAATAAGACTAACGCTTGAAAAGAATTGAGCAAGAACGTACCAACCACAACATCAGGTTCATCATGAACTTCTTCCACATTGATGTGATTCACTTGACCCTTCTGGAAAGGATTGGGCTTGGAATTTTCATCAGCCTTCCTCTCTGGGCAGTCAGTTGCATAATGTCCCGTCTTCTTGCACTTGAAGCAAGTCACATCAGACAAGTCTTTCTTCCCCTCATAGTTAGGGCGGTGATGACCATTTCCATGATTATGGCCATGGTGATGGTTTCCCTTGAATCCTCCATTATTTCCTTTGTATCCTCCATTGTTTCCTTTATATCCTACATTATGGTTATGACCATTATACTTTTGGCTACTACCATTGTTGGAGTGATTCCATGGTTTATGTCCACTGCTTTCATTGACGTGGTGCCTTTTATGTGTTCCCTCATAATGAACCTTACTTGTATTGAACTTCCTCTTCCTGTTCTCTTCCTTTCTTATGTTGTTGTCCAAAGTGATGGCTTGATCCAATAGAGCTTGATAGTTAGGAGCATAGGCTACAGACAAGGGTATCTTCAATACTCCCTAAAGTCCATTGAGGAATTTTTCTTTCCTCTTAGCATCAGTGTCAATGTCTTCTGGTGCATACCTTGATAGTGTGCAAAAGTCATCCATATACTTGTAGCGTACCTGCACTTTAAATAAGGCAGATACATGTGTATAGTGCAAATCCCTGGATCGATTCGTTTGCACACACAGTTTACGATGTAATATCACAACAAAGTATCAATTTTATTACATCGGTGATCCAGACTTACAAAATATTCATTACAAGTTGCATAGCCTAAAGCTAGCCTTGAAATAGTACACATCGGAAATACAATAGCAGTGAGTCTCTATTACTTTCATGCTGCCACAGGCGAAAACATGTTGGTTGTAGACTCGAAACCTATAAACGAAACCTCACTCGTCATCTGAAGAATCTGCAATAAGAAAAATATTGCAACAACGTGGGTCAGATTCCATTAAAAATGGAGTCTGGCAAGTGACACTATGGTGGACACTTAATGGAATACCTCTATAGCCTATATGCATATTTGGCTGGTGGAGTTCAAGGCTATTTTACATAAAGCAAATTTTTCCTATCTCTTTGGAAAACACTTTCTTCAAATTAAGACGAGTATGGCATGAAAACCATAAATCTCATCTTCCCTTGTTCACCCATCAAGTTTTATTTCTGAAGTTGGAATGATGGAATCCTCCGTTGACGTCCGTGATCAGCTGCTCAAATTGTCCGTACCGGGGACACGGCTAAGTAGTTAGTTTTACACTCTACAGAGGTTGTGCACGTTCACCATTGTACCCATTCAACCCAGATTATCCTTTACACACCATTTGTGATAAGGAAAGGAGAAGAATGAGACGAGATCTTTCATAAGCATTTTCCCTCCCACCTGCCTTGACCCGTTCCACCTAACACCCTATACTTCTGCTTGTCAAGTCGGAGAGAGTCCATGCAACATAATTGATCAAGCCAGAGCCCATATGGCAATGGCTGCACTGGAAGCAATCGTCACTCGGAGTTCTTCAGATTCCTCTGTTCCCTGGGTGGCCATCCACAAGTGCACGTACT
The DNA here is from genome assembly GCA_026929855.1 of Poa annua. Taxonomy (NCBI): domain Eukaryota; kingdom Viridiplantae; phylum Streptophyta; class Magnoliopsida; order Poales; family Poaceae; genus Poa; species Poa annua. The sequence continues at coordinate 109,748,498 of CM049426.1, forward strand.
CCAAGAACCATAGACATGGACCGGAGTAGCCACTCAACTTCGCCACCATTAACAACCAATCCACCCAGGAGTTTCATTAACTTAGTGGATGTGCACTCTCAGGTGAAAATCACCATGCTCACGGCCCTAAGTAGAATAGACATTCATCCTAGGCGACGACAACCATGAGCACAGCACTGAGTAGTCACTTACATTTTGTAAAACTTTTCATCATTGCATAGAATCAATATATCTACTAAGTATTATATAGGAACCTAGACACATGAGTAAGGGAATTCTACACAGGTTTAGCATAGCACTACTATCCTACACATGCATATAAATATACACTAAGTAATGCATATAGAAATAATAGGAAGTTTATGAGGTGTGCCACTTGCCTTTGAATGTTGTCGTTGTTCACAAACTCTTTTCAACAGCGAACGTTTCCTCTCCGTTTAATCTAAACAATATAAGCAAACAACAATACAACAATCAACAAACAGCAATCATTAAACATACATGCTCATATCTAGTGAACAAACAAGTTTTGTAAAACTTCTAAGGAAAACATGTCATGCATGAAATTCTTTTAAGTTAATGCAATGCAATTAGATTGGTAAAAATGACTAAGGACTATAGTCATAAGTTGAATAAAATATTTTGTTTTATATCATCTTGAATAAGCCCTCTAATGGCTTACTCTTGATGTGTAGAATTAGAGAAAATACTAAGTCATTTCTTCAAGATGATCAACAATTATTATCAACTCTTTGTAAATTGGACATTCACTATAGTGAGAGAGACAGACACCCGGCCAGCCACTTAAATTGTGGAACAGGTCTCATGTACGTGGACATGTAAGGTTTGTCTTCAGGCCGCTTCATCTCACTATGCCGCTAGGATCCAACAAACTTCAAAGATGATAACATCATGATCAAACTTTGTTTAAGTCTAAAAGACAAGATTAGGAAAGAGGGAAAAGAAAGAAAGAAAGATGTAGTTAGTCTTCCAGGCTTCATCTCCAGACTTGTATCTTTCCCCTTGGTGATGTCTTGAATGAATTTTTGTAGACTTGATAAATCTTCAGACTTGATGATTCTTATATCACCGAGGCTGGTCTTGGAATTAACTTATTCTTCATGAAGTCTCAGATAAGAAGGAAGAAAAGAGAGAGAGAGCAAGAAAGACTTAGAGAATAAAGGAGGTTGGTCTTCTTGAACTTCTTCTTGCTTTTCTTCTAAGTGCTTCTACTCCTTGAAGATACTTCTGAAGTCTTGTTTTGGCTAAGTCCTTCAATGGCCTTCTAGCTCCATCTTGAAAATCCTAAGTGTCTAAGTGTATAACACTTTACCAAAATGCTAAGTTGAAAATAATCCTAACTTAGAGAAAATAATGAAGAGGAGTTTTCCTATGAGAAATATATCTACAAAATAAAATATGCTATGAATGAAATGCAATTTTAAATCACAAGAAAACATCATAATAACTTTTGTGATTTCTTTATAAATATGCATGAATTTATAAATGCAATTTAATTAATTTCTATTTTTGGAAAATATAATAAAAGGAATAATTATAAGATTGAATTTTTCTATGATTAAATTTTTATAACGAAATTTTATAAGTATTGTTAATAGACAGGGGACATTTAATTAGATTTATAGCAATTTGATTTAATCAAAAATAATATTTCTATTAATAGTTATGTTGAAAATACTCAAACTATTCAAATTAAGTATATAACTATGAATTCATTCAAATATTACTCAAAAATATTTTATAGCAGTGGCATCAATTTACAAATATTCCAAGGTCTCTAAAACAATTTTATTTGCAATTTTTGAATTTACGGATTTAAAGTTGAGACAAAAATACTCAAATCTTCCATTTGAAATTTAAATAATTTAAACTTAGTCAACTCTGAATTTTGGCCGATCTAAAATATTCTACATGTCGAGGGCTTTCCAAAAATATAAAGTTTGTTAAATTTGGATAAGTGGTTAAAAAGTTATGACATTTTTAATTAACAGGGGCTTTTCTACAAAACTGCCAATTAATTAAATCGCGAAAATGATTTTACACGTCAGCGCTGACTGGGCGATGACTGTGCGCTGACTGGCTGCTGACTGGGATCCGACGTGGATAAGTGAACAGATCTGGGCCGTCCAGATCTAGATCTACGGTCCAGATCTAAAGGTACCGATTCAATTTAAACTTCTAATCTCAGCCGTTGAAAGGAGATCGGACGCTCACCATGCGATGGAGAGGAGGTGGCGGCGCTTCTCGCTGGAGTCGGAGATGACAGCGGCGGCGGCGCTCGGGCGTGGATCGTCTCCTCCCTCTGGTGCTCTTCAGTCCACGGGAAGGCGACGTGGAGGCGCGGCTGGACGTTGCGGAGAAGATCGTGCGGTCTGCGGCGGTGCGGGGGCTCTCCTGCACTGGAGATTGCTCGCCAGCGTTGAGGAAGGCGGCGGAGGCTTCGGTCCGAACTTGAGCTCGCCGATTTGGGCTGCGATAAAAAGAACGGAGGTGTCGGGAGGGTGTGCGGGGCTGTGGTGAAGAAAAAGGGCGCAGTCTCGGGTCTTGGGGTGGCTTACCTCGACGGGAAAAGGAGAAAACACGGCGGCGGCCGAAGCAACTCCGGCGAGCAAAGGCGAAGGCCTGGCGGCGTGTTGAGCTAGGTTTTCTTGGGGGAAAGGGAGAGGAGACCACGGGCTACTTATAGGGCATAGAGGTGCGTTGAATGGGTGTCTAAATCGCGCGGATTTGGAGAAGGAAACTCCGGCGGTCTCGGGCACGATTTGGGGCAGAGGTTGAAGAAGGGCGACCCCCTGACAGGTGGGTCCCGCATGTCACGTACTTTTCTTTTTCTTTTCTGTTTTATTTATTTCCTTTATAACTTTTGATTTATAACTCCAAATGAGGTCAAACAAATTTCTAAAAATTTGTAAAATTCATATCTATGTTTTAAACCAGTTGTGGGCATGTTTTGAAAACTTTTTTAAAATTAATAATTTGGAAATATTCAGAGTGCAAATTTGCCCATTTAAGTCAACTTTGAAATTAATAATTTAATAAATTCATTTGGGGTTAAATTAAATTTATGAAATTGCCACAATGTTATATGGTTGATATTAAGTTATTTAAAACTCCTTTTTAGTAACCATTCATTTCTGTTTTGGCATAATAGTAAAGTAATAGAATATAATTATTTTCAAAGTAATGGAAATTATAATGGATTCAAGTTTTAATTCATTTTATTTTGTGCACCATTATATTTTATATTAAGATAATTCAATTGAAACTTCATAACAACTTTGGAAAAGGTTTTAGTTTTAATTCATTTCTTATATAGAAAATATATTCATGAAAGTCATTTTATGTTTTGGAAATAAATGAAAATCATTTAATCTAATGAAATGTTTATTTGGATATTCCATTAAATATATGAAGTTATTAAACTTATAAACTATAGACTTGTAATATCCAAACTATGTTTTGAACTGAGGTAAATGAATAATAATATTTTGGCAATTTGACAATGTTTTCAATAGTTTAAAAATAACTCTTGTAATTATTATTTTAATTTTATGAATTGCTAATGCTAAGTGGTTGAATTCAAATACTTCTAAAGAAACCCTTTATTTCATGAATATGGTTTGAAGGTTTGTGAAACATTTGGCATATTAGATATTGAGGTTTTAATAATTTCAATGGATAATAAATTGTTTAACTTGAAACAACTTTTGAAAAGTGAGATATTTGAATTATTAAACTCTTTCAATAAGTTTGAAGTCTTTCTTAGTTGGTTTTCTTATGCATTTAAATGTTTTATTTTAATCAAAACAAAAGTTTTAAATTTTACTGATTTTTAAACATTATAAAATGTTGGGATGTTACAATACTCCTTCAGACTTCTACCTCCCTGCCTCAAGCTGCGGAATTCCTCCTTCTTCAGATTCATTATGCAAGAGGAAATGTGAGCATTGCGAAAACCTTCCTTGAAAGCATCCCAAGTCAGGTCCTCCAGAGGATGAGTCACTTGATAGGTCTCCCACCACAGTGCAGCGGGTCCTTCCAACAGATGTGAAGTGAACCTCACTTTCTCCGCCTCAGAGCATTCACAAGTCAATAAGTCATTGTTGACTGAGCGGAGCAAGTCATCTGCCACTATAGGTTCTGTAGCAGAAGAGAACTTGTTTGTCCTAAGCCTTAGGAATTTGGCAAGTCTGCCCACTTAGGGTGGTGGTGGAGGGTTGTTGTTGTTGTGGTTGTTGTTGTTGTTGGTCGCAGCAATGAACTAAGTCATCATAGTCATCAATTGGGCTTGAGCTGCCATCAGCTGTTGCATAGCATCGTTGTTGTCGCGATCACGACGTGGAGACATCTGTGGGGTTTTTAGCATGGATGAGTAAAACATAGATAGAACTAAAAGAAGGAATTTCTACCCATGCACAAAACAATCTAGTGAAGCAGTCCACAATCAACAATCAACTTAAAATTTTTCTTTCCTAGCAATTCATGAATGAAACAAAGTTGATGGATTAAAAAAAACGACCAAGTCTGCAAACCAAACATTCTAACATTGTCATACCACAAGTTGGAGATCAATGTTTTTCAAACGACGAACTAAACGTGAAGTAACATAGGATGGTCCAACTACTAAGTTAATTATTTTTGTCCATGATATCTCCTTCATCTTCTTCGACTTCCTCGATGGTGATGCCTTCTTTCATGAGGATCTCCTTATACTCACTCACTTCCTTCTCTAAGGCCTCATTTTTCTCCTATATCATAGCCTTCTCACGGCGCAGAGTCTCGATCACTTCTTTCTCCAGGGTTTCATTCTTCTCTTGCAACATTCTCTTTTCACGGCACAGAGTCTCGATCAGATCACGATCAGCCTCGAACTTGACATCGTTACTCAGAATTTCATCCTTCAAATTTTTAATCTCCTTGTTCTTGTCTCTAACTCTCTTCTCTTGATTTTGAAACTTCTTCTCCTGTGCCCAGAATTTTTCGTCCTGAGCGTTGGCCACTTCTTCTTGGGCGTCTATTTTTGTAACGCCCCGGGTTTTATCCCCTTTTTGTTTTGTGTGTTTTCTTTTGCATCAACATGGCATTGCATTTCATCGCATTAAATTTAATTGTTGCATTTAAATTTATTTTTCACAATTAAATTCGAATGCATTTCAAATTAATTAAAAATGTGTTATATTCAAATCTTTTAAAAATGTTAAAAACTAGTTTATTAAATTGTCTACGAAAAACTAAAAATATTTTGTATTATTTTCGTATTTAAATTCCCTGTCTATTTTGTTTTAAAAATACAAAACCGAAAAGTATAAACGGGGGAGAAATAAAGCCCAAGCCCATCTAACACCAAACCCTAGGGTTTCCCCCTTGAAAATTCTTTCCCACCCCCTGCCTTTTTGCAGCCACCCTCTTCTTTTTCCTTGGTTTTAGCAAAAGGTCCTTCCACACCTTTTTCTTTCTTTTCCCCCCTCCTTTCTTTCTTTTTCCTTTTTCTTTTCTTCTTTTCTTTTTTTTTCTCCTTCCTTCCTCCTTCCTCCTCCCGCACCAAACCACCCCGAGCCGCACGCACCAGCCAGCCCCAAGCTCGCCCCCGACGCCTCCACCCCGTGCCTCTCCTCTCCCTCTCCCCCAACCTCTTCCCGCCGCCACGCCCCCCTGCGCCTCCGCCGTGCTCCCGCTCCCCAGCGCCCCCGTGCCAGCACGCCGCCGCGCCGCGCACCCCGCAGCGACGTCCCGAACTCCCGCGCCGTGACGCCGCCGTAGCGCGCCGCCTGCGCCGACCGCCGCCTCCTCCCGCGCCGCCCGGGCGCCTCCAGCCGCATCCGCCTCGCCGGCGTCGCCCCCGGCCGCCAGCGCCCCGAGCACGTCGCGCCCCGCCGCCTCCACGCCATGGCCGCCCGAGCCCGTGCTCCCACCTCCGCCTCCGGCCTCCCCTGCTCCACCTCCGCCCCGCGCCGCCGTGCTCCACCGCCGCCGCCCCGCACGCCCGCATCCGAGCTCGACGCCGCGGCCTCCTCCGCCTTCCGCGCCACGCCACCACTCACCACTCGCCGCGTCGCCGCCGCCCATCACGCCTCCGCGCCGTGCCACGCTGCGCGCCTCCGCCGTCTGTTGCTCCGCCCCGCGTGCGTTCGCCCGCGCCGTGCCGCCGCCCCCGCTGCCTCCTCTTTCCGACCGCGTCCACGCCGCCGCCGCCGCCGCCGCCCGCCAGGTGTTCGACGCAATGCCCGAAAGAACTTCGTCGTCATTTTTGTGTCCGACTTGTCCACCCTTCGAGGTGTTGCAACATACGCGTGCGCGTCCTCTTCCGGTGCCGCGTTTCCGTGACCGCCCGTGTCCGTTTTGCGGTGCACGCCCAGTGTGCGCCTCCTTCCGGTGTCCTTTTACGTGCTCTTCCGTGCGCGCGCGCCCGTCAACGGGGATGACCGAGTACAACTACCCCGACCACTTCCACGACACCGACAAACGACGATGCCCCGGTTCCGCGACGGCTACTTCCCCGACGTCGACTACTTCCTCTACGGACCGAAGACGTCGGTTTCGCACCCTAGTTCCCCCGATCCGACGTACGGACCCCAACCCTAACCCTACACCTATTTTATTAAATATCATCTATCTTGAGCATATCGCATCATACTTGCATGTGTTGCATCTCTTGGGTTTCCGGGTGTAGCAAATCATCTAAATAATTCAACATGGAATGTGTGGGGTAATAAATATATAATGCCCGATTCCATTTAAATTGACTAGATAATCTTTGCCATGTCTTGCCATGTTAATGAACATTTAATTTGTTGCGTAGATAAATAACTTTAACATTAATATTAATTGTCGGAATCCCGGTTCCGCTTAATTTGGATTAAGTGCATCTCGCAATGCATCTTGCCATGTCATGCATCATTCTCCCACGATCATGCTGGATCTTTTGCCGTAGTTGTAAAATGCATCTTTACGCTTTCAAGTGTTTGTTGCTTCTTCACGGATACGGTGTTGAGATGTGTGAGCAACGACAAGATCTGCTTCCATGCGGGATTCCAGGCAAGCAAAGTTTGCTTGGTTACCTATACATTGTCTTTCATTCCTGCCGTTGATCTCTGCTACCCTTGTTATCGATTCTTGAACTGCGATCCCATCACATGTTTATCCTGCAGCCCATACAGCTTTATCCCCACATCCTAATACCTGTTGCATGTTTATCTGTTGGCCTTGTGAGTCGTAGCGCATGCTTAGAGTTGTTTGTGCGAGTCGTCTGTATGTCTTATTTTATTTCACCTGCTTAGCATGATAGGTTATTCTACCTTAATAAAAAATTGTCTTATATTGGGGTATTATAATTAAAAGATAAGGCACCGGCGGAAGGCCTTGCGAGGTGCTTTGTTCTGCTAAGTGTAGACCTAGGAACTCAGTTCTTGTCCTCGGATCCAATTTTGAGCGCACTAACCGCTTGTGGGAGGCCCTATGGAGCCCCCCGCGGCTTCGATCTAATCCGCTTCTTATCCAGGGCGCCGCAAGTAGTTCGGGCTTTCCATTTGATGCATGCATATGGTTACCTAACGATCTCATGATGATGGAGTAGTCGATTCTCATATAGGGTGGCACGTTCTTAGAGTGCTATGAAGGTCGATCCCGCGGGCACTGGACCTGATTAGCCGTGCACACAATCATGCGGTTCCCTGGATGGGTTGTAGAGAAGAGATTTACCGTGTTGAGATGCCCTAGCTTCTGGCTTTGCTTTTGGGGTTGATCGAACGAGTACGGGTCCAGTAGTGCACCCCTGCAGGGTATAATCTTATCGATGAGCCGTGTCCACGGTTATGGACGACTTGGTGATTATGCTGGCTAACAAGATCATAGACAACTTACACCTAATCATTGTTAATTAACCTGACTAGTAATATAGAATTACTTTCACAATAACTAGTAACTAAAATTTGTTCACTGTGTGAGTTTTCCCGAATTGCTTCCTCATACTTGGTTGAGAGGGTTAATCCGAGAATGGGTTATGTTTGGTGTTAGTTGTAGATGTTTATCTTATGCGCTCTCTTATCCCTCTCTGATTAGACGGAAGTTGTAGCGTGTCTCTTTAGGTTGCTAATGCTGCTGCCGCTAAGTCCACCTCCCCTATATTTTGGGAGATGGTGTAGAAAGTAGGCAAGTTGGTTTTGCTTGCCAGGGAGTGCCGTGACCCTCTTTTGGGATGTGCTTTATGTGCAGTCAACAGGTTTGAAGTCTGACGGCGTTAGCTTGGGAACCCCTCCGGCTTGGCTGGGCAGGGATATGGCGCCATTGCTTATCTTCAGGACTCTTAGTCCAATTTGTATCTTATCCGTAGTCGGATACTATTTTTGCTTCCGCTGTCATTTGAATCTTTGTATTGTATCATTTGTATCTTGACTCATTAGAGTCGTTGTTGTAATTTTATATTTGTTGTATTTGTGGATGTATCGGAACTGTTGTAATGTTATCACAATTCCACCCACATAATGTGCATGTTTCGGCCTGCACATTATGTCTGGTGGGCGACCTAAAATCGTTATTATGCGGATTTTGGCGGGATCGCTTAAATCTACATAGTACCGATTTTCGGGCGTCACAAAGTGGTATCAGAGCCTTGGTTTCGATCTCCTTGTTGTTTCGATACGAATGGTTATCGAAGCAGCGGGTCCGCAAAAGCCTGTAGGATAACCTCGCTAACGGTCGTTGTTTCTAGAGTGTCGAAAACTATTTGACTTAAATTATTTTTGAAAAATATCTTTATAGGTTTCTTTTTTTCCTTACATCTATTCTATTTCTCCTCTTATCTTATTTGTTTTGGGAGTCCCTTCTCTTATCCAAACTTTCAAAGTTTAGATTCCTACGTGTGGGTGGACGATTTCTTGCCTTTTATCCTATTAGGGTTCGATCTTCGCGAATCTTCATCGACGTGATCCACTCCTCTTGTTAGTGGTGTCGAGAATTTCAAGGTGGAGCAGCAATCCCTTGTTAGTGGTGTCGAGAAGTTAATCCCGGAGCGTGAAGACTCGATAGTTACCCCTCTCTTCTTGTGGTCTCGGCGTGGATCGCGGGACGCGATCCCTTGTTAGTGGTGTCGATTGTAACGCCCCGGGTTTTATCCCCTTTTTGTTTTGTGTGTTTTCTTTTGCATCAACATGGCATTGCATTTCATCGCATTAAATTTAATTGTTACATTTAAATTTATTTTTCACAATTAAATTCGAATGCATTTCAAATTAATTAAAAATGTGTTATATTCAAATCTTTTAAAAATGTTAAAAACTAGTTTATTAAATTGTCTACGAAAAACTAAAAATATTTTGTATTGTTTTCGTATTTAAATTCCCTGTCTATTTTGTTTTAAAAATATAAAACCGAAAAGTTTAAACGGGGGAGAAATAAAGCCCAAGCCCATCTAACCCCAAACCCTAGGGTTTCCCCCTGGAAAATTCTTTCCCACCCCCTGCCTTTTTGCAGCCACCCTCTTCTATTTCCTTGGTTTTAGCAAAAGGTCCTTCCACACCTTTTTCTTTCTTTTTCCCCCCTCCTTTCTTTCTTTTTCCTTTTTCTTTTCTTCTTTTCTTTTTTTTCTTCTCCTTCCTTCCTCCTTCCTCCTCCCGCACCAAACCACCCCGAGCCGCACGCACCAGCCAGCCCCGAGCTCGCCCCCGACGCCTCCACCCCGTGCCTCTCCTCTCCCTCTCCCCCGACCTCTTCGCGCCGCCACGCCCCCCTGCGCCTCCTCCGTGCTCCCGCTCCCCAGCGCCCCCGTGCCAGCACGCCGCGGCGCCGCGCACCCCGCAGCTGCGTCCCGAACTCCCGCGCCGTGACGCCGCCGCGCGCGCGCCGCCTCCCCCCGAGCCGCCCGGGCGGCTCCGGCCGCATCCGCCTCGCCGGCGTCGCCCCCGGCCGCCAGCGCCCCGAGCACGTCGCGCCCCGCCGCGCCCGGCCGCCTCCACGCCATGGCCGCCTGAGCCCGTGCTCCCGCCTCTGCCTCCGGCCTCCCGTGCTCCACCTCCGCCCCGCACCGCCGTGCTCCACCGCCGCCGCCCCGCACGCCCGCATCCGAGCTCGACGCCGCGGCCTCCTCCGCCTTCCGCGCCGCGCCGCCGCCCCTCACGCCTCCGCGCCGTGCCGCGCTGCGCGCCTCCGCCGTCCATTGCTCCGCCCCGCGTGCGTTCGCCCGCGCCGCGCCGCCGCCCCCGCTGCCTCCTCTTTCCGACCGCGTGCACGCCGCCGCCGCCGTGCGCCAGGTGTTCGACGCAATGCCCGAGAGAACTTCATCGTCATTTTTGTGTCCGAGTTGTCCACCCTTCGAGGTGTTGCTACATACGCGTGCGCGTCCTCTTCCGGTGCCGCGTTTCCGTGACCGCCCGTGTCCGCGTTGCGGTGCACGCCTAGTGTGCGCCTCCTTCCGGTGTCCTTTTACGTGCTCTTCCGTGCGCGCGCCCGTCAACGGGGATGACCGAGTACAACTACCCCGACCACTTCCACGACACCGACAAACGAAGATGCCCCGGTTCCACGACGGCTACTTCCCCGACGTCGACTACTTCCTCTACGGACCGAAGACGTCTGTTTCGCACCCTAGTTCCCCCGATCCGACGTACGGACCCAAACCCTAACCCTACACCTATTTTATTAAATATCATCTATCTTGAGCATATCGCATCATACTTACATGTGTTGTATCTCTTGGGTTTCCGGGTGTAGCAAATCATCTAAATAATGCAACATGGAATGTGTGGGGTAATAAATATATAATGCCCGATTCCATTCAAATTGACTAGATCATCTTTGCCATGTCTTGCCATGTTAATGAACATTTAATTTGTTGGGTAGATATATAACTTTAACATTAATATTAATTGTCGGAATCCCGGTTCCGCTTAACTCGGACTAAGTGCATCTCGCAATGCATCTTGCCATGTCATGCATCATTCTCCCATGATCATGCTGGATCTTTTGTCGTAGTTGTAAAATGCATCTTTACGCTTTCCAGTGTTTGTTGCTTCTTCATGGATACGACGTTGAGATGTGTGAGCAACGACAAGATCTGCTTCCATGCGGGATTCCAGGCAAGCAAAGTTTGGTTGTTTACCTATACATTGTCTTTCATTCCTGTCGTTGATCTCTGCTACCCTAGTTATCGATTCTTGAACAGTGATCCCATCACATGTTTATCCTGCAGCCCATACAGCTTTATCCCCACATCCTAATACCTGTTGCATGTTTATCTGTTGGCCTTGCGAGTCGTAGCGCATGCTTAGAGTTGTTGTGCGAGTCGTTTGTATGTCTTATTTTATTTCACCTGCTTAGCATGATAGGTTATTCTACCTTAATAAAATTTTGTCTTATATTGGGGTATTATAATTAAAAGATAAGGCACCGGTGGAAGGCCTTGCGAGGTGCTTTGTTCTACTAAGTGTCGACCTAGGAACTCAGTTCTTCTCCTCGGATCCAATTTTGAGCGCACTAACCGCTTGTGGGAGGCCCTATGGAGCCCCCCGCGGCTTCGATCTAATCCGCTTGTTATCGAGGGCGCCGCAAGTAGTTTGGGCTTTCGATTTGATGCATGCATATGGTTACCTAACGATCTCATGATGATGGAGTAGTCGATTCTCATATAGGGTGGCACGTTCTTAGAGTGCTATGAAGGTCGATCCCGCGGGCACTGGACCTGATTAGCCGTGCACACAATCATGCGGTTCCCTGGATGGGTTGTAGAGAAGAGATTTGCCGTGTTGAGATGCCCTAGCTTCTGGCTTTGCTTTTGGGGTTGATCAAACGAGTACGGGTCCAGTAGTGCACCCCTGCAGGGTATAATCTTATCGATGAGCCGTGTCCACGGTTATGGACGACTTGGTGATGATGCTGTCTAACAAGATCATAGACAACTTACACCTAATCATTGTTAATTAACCTGACTAGTAATATAGAATTACTTTCACAATAACTGGTAACTAAAATTTGTTCACTGTGTGAGTTTTCCCGAATTGCTTTCTCATACTTGGTTGAGGGGGTTAATCCGAGAATGGGTTATGTTTGGTGTTAGTTGTAGATGTTTATCTTATGCGCTCTCTTATCCCTCTCTGATTAGACGGAAGTTGTAGCGTGTCTCTTTAGGTTGCTAGTGCTGCTCCCGCTAAGTCCACCTCCCCTATATTTTGGGAGATGGTGTAGAAAGTAGGCAAGTCGGTTTTACTTGCCAGGGAGTGCCTTGACCCTCTTTTGGGATGTGCTTTATGTGCAGTCAACAGGTTTGAAGTCTGACGACGTTAGCTTGGGAACCCCTCCGGCTTGGCTGGGCAGGGATATGGCGCAATTGCTTATCTTCAGGACTCTTAGTCCAATTTGTATCTTATCCGTAGTCGGATACTATTTTTGCTTCCGCTGTCATTTGAATCTTTGTATTGTATCATTTGTATCTTGACTCGTTAGAGTCGTTGTTGTAATTTTATCTTTGTTGTATTTGTGGATGTATCGGAACTGTTGTAATGTTATCACCATTCCACACACATAATGTGCATGTTTCAGCGTGCACATTATGTCTGGTGGGCGACCTAAAATCGTTATTATGCGGATTTCGGCGGGATCGCTTAAATCTACATAGTACCGATTTTCGGGCATCACAATTTTCTTTTGAGTCTCCTTGACTTGGGCTACTATTTCATCATTCCTTAGCAACTCTTCACGTCTATCCTCTTCTAGCTGCCAGAGGTGATTTTCTATGTCTTGAAGATATGGGTGCAAAGGATCTGTTTTGCTTTTGTCCTCCTCATTCACAAGGAAGGGTATCCCATCTTCATCACGTTTGCCCAAGATAGAAAAATAGTGGTCCTTTAACTTCTCTTGGTATTGCCCACAAAGACGCCCGATTAGCTCCTGCATAACAAGATTAAGTCCTTTCTCCAAGGAGTCACTAATCGTCTTGTACTGGATGTCTTCAGTCTTGGGTTCAGTCTGGCGCCCGTATTGAAAAAGGCGAACTCCCCATAAGTCATCTTTGTCGAAGTGCTTCAACTGGCTTGCCTTGATGATGGGTGTTGGAAGCGCCAGTATTTCCACTATCTCCAGAAGATATCTTCCAAAACGCATATCCTTGAAGTCCTCCACTGTTTGATACATGAAGAACGACATCCTATGTTATAAGAGTAAAATTATCAAAAAAGAAACATAAGACAAGAAGTACGAGTCTTGATGTTCAAAAATACTTAGAGAAAATATCATTTTTGCTCTACAAAGTGATCAACATTATTAACAACTCTTTGTAAGTTGGACATTCACTATAGTGAGAGAGACAGACACCCAGCCAGCCACTTATAATTGTGGAATAGGTCTCATGTACGCGGACATGTAAGGTTAGTCTCCGGGCCGCTTCATCTCATTATGCCACTAGTATCCAACATACTTTAGAGATGGTAATATTATGATCAAAAAGGGCCTAACCAATCCTAAGGGCTCGAACCTACAGGCAACACTTTGCTCTGATACTATTTTGTAGTGCCCCAACCTTTTAATAAAGATGGAACACCTGTGTTAAGTGCTAGTCCCTTGATCACTGCCAGCACCACAGTACAAAATATAAAGTATCATTGCATAAGTATCAAATTATTACAACGAGATCCAAAAATAGCTAAGTATAGCTTTATTACAAGGTGCATAGCCATGAAGGCTAGCTAGAATATTCAGAGTTCACAACAAAAGCAAAATAGCAATGAGCCTCATCTTCAAGCATGCGCCATAGGCAAACATGTTGGGTGTAGACTCGAGTCCAAACTTATTCTTCATCTGAATTACCTGCACATTTGAATATGCAGCCCCCGAAGGACGTCAATACAATGAAGTATTGGCAAGTGACTATGATGGATATAAAATGACAAGTCTAGAATCTATATGCACTTTTGGCTTGGTGGAGTTGGAGGCTGTTTTGCAGAAAGCATATTTTCTCCTATCTTTTAAGAAACAGTTTTATTTTCAAAGACTTGGCACCAAGGGATGAAGCCCAAGTGCACCAACATATCTTTCCTTAGTCAAATTTTACTTCATGAAAACACTGTTGAGATTCTTCCGTCCATCCTTGTCGAGCTGCTCGAAGTAGTCCATCACCGGGGACACGACTAAGTGAACGGAAGTTGACCACCTAGAGGGGGGGGGGGGGTGAATAGGTGGTGACCAATTTTTATGTCTTTTTCAGTTTAGGCAAGCGGAAAGTAAGTTGTCTATATGTGAACTAGATGAAGCAAGTGCTAGACAACAAGAAAGCTAAGCAGGAAAGATAGGTAATAAGACAATAAAGGAGATTGAGTGGAACGAGATAACCAAAGAAGAACTCGGAGACGGAGATTTTATGCCGAGTTCCACCACATAGGTGTACGTCTCGTTGGAGAGGTGTGAGCTACCACAAAGGTCAGCTCAACGCCACAAAGGCCTCACCCTATTCTCCGTGAACTCGACCACAAAGGTACGAGCTCACTTTTCCACTAAAGAATCCTTTAAGGGTGGAGAAGATCCCGTACAAATTCGTGAGGCACACACCCACAACTGAATTGGGGGCTCCCACAAAGACCACAAGAGGTCTTGACCACAAAGGTCTCCAAATCCACAACAACAACCAAGTAAGAACCCTAGGTTTCCAAAGGAAAGCCTAGCACTAGATCCCTCTTGATAGAGAGGGGGAGATTCTATTTCCTTCGGTGGCGAGCTAGATCTAGGTGTTCTCCCTCACTTCCCAAAAGATCAAGCGATTTGGGTGGAGGAGTAGGGAGATCCAAAGTTTCAAAGCCCAGCAACAATGGAGGAGAGAGAGTGTAGAATCGTCACTTGCTTTTGGAGAAGAAGAATTCTTTAAATAGGGCCCCTCGAAAACGAGCCGTTGGTATTTGGAAAAATCCCTCAGCTGTACTACCGCTGGGGCAGCGGTACTACCGCAGAACGGTACCCAGGCAAAATTACTCTCCAGCTCCAGCGGTACAACCGTTGAAGCTGGGGCAGCGGTACTACCGCTGCAAGAGCGGTACTACCGCTGGGTCCTTAGCCGTTGCACGGAAAGGACTCCAGTGGTACTACCGGTGTGATACCGCCTGGTACCGTAGCCTATGCCGAGAGTTTTCCTAATTCCAACGGTACCTCCAGCGGTAGCTGGCGGTACTACCGCTATAGATAGAAACGGTACCAAGGCAGATGAGTTCGTCAGCAACAGCGGTACCAGGGGTACTACCGTTGCTTCCCAGGCTAGCGGTACTACCGCTGGGTCCTTAGTAAAAAAACAAAGGACACCAGCGGTACTACCGGACCTCTACCGCTCGGTACCGTAAGCTATGCCGATAGTTTTTCAAGATCCAGCAGTACTACCGCTGGACTGAAAAACAGAATCACACCCTTGTGAACACTGGCCACTCTCTCCTTTTTCAACTCTTGATTCGACCTGTAAACTCTGCAAATAACTTAGCACACTCATTAGTCCTGTGGATGTGTTGTCAACAATCTCTAAAATCAATTTACAGGAAATGCACTTTCAATCTCCCCCTTTTTGGAGATTGATGACAACACACCCTCAAAGGTTCACAAAACTTAGAAGGAGCTCCCCCTAACGATATGCATCATTTTGAGTTTTGCGTTTGAATACAAAATGCATATACATTAGGATCAACACTCCCCCTCGTTTTTGCAAACGGAGCAAGTCACCACAACAAAATATACAAAGATTAACCAAACACTTGCACAAGGGTAGAACTTAATAAATTTGTTACAACACAAGGTCTTGCATGAAGAAAAAGTTTACCAACCATGTCTTACCCCATGAGTTTGTCAAACCAACGAGAGAAAAAAAAGATACATGGAGCACAAGTGAAAAGATCCAAATGAAAAGAAAACTTGTGCCCCAACCCTTGCAAATGCCAGTGAACCTAGACACATCTCCCCCTTTGGCATCAAGATACCAAAAAGGAGAGAAACTCTAACGACCCAAGAGGAAGTCACTCATCCGAGGCGGTGTCATCTTCTTCCATGTCCTCATCTTCATCGTTGTCATCTCCTTCTTCATTATCAACATCTTCATCAACGGTTGACGTCCAAGGGTTATGAGAGGTGGAGGCATCATCTTGAAGATCGGCATCAACCCAACCGTAGAGAGGTTGCATCCACTCTTGAGAGGTAGTAATTCTATCCTCCAAACCCGCAACGTATGGCACACCCAAATGCTCAAACCGTTGACGCGTGCGAACACGCTCTTCCTTGCTTCTCACATGAGCTTGGTAAGCCTTTCTTTCACTATCATCTTGGCGGCATAAGATCACCTTGAGAGCATTAGAGATCCATTTCTCGAACCCTTTGTCTTGTGCTTTCTCTTGGCGGCGAGGAACTTCAAACAAGGGGTCTTGCTCTTCATCATCGGAGGTCTCTTCCTCTTGCTCATTGGAAACGAGGGGAGGAAGATGCTTCTTGATCATCAATTCCTTGACCCTATGAGTAGTGAGGCCCTCATGAGTCTCTAGACTGACCAAGTCCAAGCCTTTTGCCATCCAAGCAAACTTGATGAGCTTCATGACAATAGCACCAAAGACTAGTGCTCTTTTCTTCATGACCACGGCGTACATCTCATGACAAAGAATGTCCATGACGTCCAACTTCTTGCCTTCACCAATCATGTGATATCTCTTGTTCATGATGTTGATGAGCATACCATGAATCTTTTCAAAATTCCCAACACGAGTAGCAATAGTGTTGCGAAAAATTCTATGCATGATGTCCCATTCCCTAACCAAGTTCTTTTGTTCTCGAACTATGGCTCGTCCTTGAATATAAAGGTCAAAGAGGTCATGAGGCTTCATTGCGGGGACGGAGTAGTCAATCCGTAAGTATTGATCCACGGTGATGTTGCTCAAGCTAAAACCAAGTTCTTCCACATGAAGCAAACTAGCAAATTGAGCCCAAGTGGCTTCAAGCACAACTCCCCTTGACATCCATTTGACCCTCCTTGGCTCATTGTCAAATAAATGCACGGTGGCAAATAATTGAGCCACAAGAAGTTCACTATAGTCCTCTTGCACGGCAATGAAATCATATATGCGGAAATCCTTAAAAACCCCAATAGCGCCTCCAAAATACTCCGGATGTAACTCCATATTCTCTGTGTTGATGCTGAATTGCATCACAACTTTGGTCTTGTGACGGGAAAGGACTTCATGGAACACCATTTCTTGAAAAAAGATTGTGGAATTCAAGGTTGGTGTAGTTGCGGTTCCGAGGAGTGGCATATGCATTCCCCCCCTCCCCCCGAAGCCTCACAAAATAACGAGAGGACATAGAGTTGAGTGACCGAGGAGGAGGTTCATTGGGAATTGCCTTTGATCTAGCTTGAGCTTTGGCTGCATTTGAACGCTCTCGGCGAGTTCCAACTGGTAACACTACGGGGCTGCTCTCTTCTTCCCCAATCTTCGGCTCATTGAACGGACCCTTGCGACCCGCTTAGCCACATGCTTGGAACCACTTTCTCGAGACCCCTTCCTAGGACCTAAGAAAGCAGAGAGAGGTAGCAAGGGGATAAGTAATGCATTTCATAAGACCAAAAGGAAAAGAATCAGGATTGCACAATTTATGGAAAAATCCCAGCCAGGGGTAGTACCGCTGGTCCAGCGGTAGTACCGCGCAGCGGTAGTACTGTTGTCCCAGCGGTAGTACCGCCAGTTTCAGATCTGGCGATTTTGAACAATGAACTGCCCCGATCTCTGGATTTGTCCAAACAAACTTTGCAAAACTGATTCTAAACTGAGTACCTACTCATTCCTAATCATTCTACCAACTACAATCTCGGGAAAACACAATCTCCAACTATTCTCAACGAATCTACTAAGTTGAGAAGGATGGAAAAAGTTACCGGAACTCATGGTGGAGAAGGGGAGGAAGGAGATGATCCTCAAGCTTCTTCAAATGCGTGGAGGGGCCGTCCAATGCCGGTGAGAAGCTCTCTCGGCGGCGATGTTGACTCCGGTGACGGCTGAGAGGTTTTTTCTATGGGGGTCGGGTGTGGAGAGAGTAAAAAGTGAATTTTTACCCCTCCACGCCCTACTTAACCCCTCAGGAAAAATCGCTCAGCGGTAGTACCGCTGGCCCCATCGGTAGTACCGCCACCTTGTACTTACCGGTACCGTAGGGGTAATACCGCTCCTGGGATGGAGCGGTAGTACCGCTGCCTGGTAACTACTGTGGCACGAGCGGTACTACGGCTGCCAGGGAACTGATGTTCCAGGCAGCGGTAGTACCGCTGGGCTAGCGGTAGTACCGGGCAGCAGAGACAAAAACGCTGTCAAGCTAGTCTAAGGAAATGCAATGGGATGGAATTTTTGTTTCAGGTGAGAAGGGATGCTTAGGACAGAGAAACAAACTGAGAATGACTTACACACTCAAAGAGCAAACAAAAAAACAAGAGAAATCCAAAAAGAGTATGTAATCCAAAAACTCAAGAGAGACAATGCAAGTGAAAAACCAAAGATAAATCCAAAGAAATCCAATGTCTTAAGAAAAATATTGTGGTGGCTGAAGCCACCGTGTATGAGTTGAAGCATGGTACCGCGAAGATATATCTTGGGTCCATAACTACTTCTCATCATTGAAGCTCACAAATTATAGATTTAATTTGAATATTTAGCAATGATTCATTACTATATGCATAATGGGGGGAGGCATAATCCAATGTATTAGGAAAACACTCCCCCTAAGTCCATGCGTACCTCTAGTTCAAATAAAACCTTAAACGTTGGAAGGTGTGCACGGAATTCAAGCCAAGGTCCGAGAATCTACGATATTGAGCTCATTCCTCAAGTAGCAAAAGCGGGCTTCATCAAGGGGCTTCGTGAAGATATCCGCCAATTTATCCCTTGTACCAACATATGATAGATCAATATCTCCTCGTGCCACGTGATCGCGGATGAAATGATGACGAATCTCAATGTGCTTGGTCCTTGAATGTTGCACCGGATTGTATGCAATTTTGATGGCACTCTCATTATCACATAAAAGCGGCACTTTGTCCAAGAGGACTCCGTAATCCTTTAAAGTTTCCCGCATCCAAAGAAGTTGAGTACACCCGCTTGCGGCGGCGACGTACTCGGCTTCCGCCGTGGAAAATGAGATGCAATTTTGTTTCTTCGAGGACCAACTCACCAAAGATCTTCCAAGAAATTGACACGTCCCGGATGTGGACTTCCTATCATCAATGTCGCCCGCCCAATCGGAGTCGGTGTATCCACAAAGAGACATGGTGCCATTTTTGGGATACCACAACCCAAAGCAAGGGGTATGAACCAAATATCTGAAGATTCTCTTCACGGCCATGAAATGACTTTCCTTAGGCGCGGCTTGATGATGAGCACACACTCCAACGCTTAAAATGATATCGGGCCTAGACGCACACAAATAAAGGAGAGACCCAATCATAGAACGATACTCCTTTTGGTCTACCTCTTTACCGTCAGGGTTGAGTTGGAGGTGTCACTTGGTTTGCATAGGAGTATTCACACCATTAAGTCCAAGCAACTTGAATTTCTTGATCATATATTGAATGTACTTGGCTTGGCATATGAAAGTCCCTTCCCTCAATTGCTTTATCTCAAAACCAAGAAAGAACTTGAGTTCACCCATCATGGACATCTCGAACTTGTCGGTCATTAGCTTGGAAAACTCATCATTGAACACACGTTTAGTAGAACCGAAGATAATGTCATCGACATATAATTGACAAATGAAGAGTTCACCATTAACCTTTTTAGTAAAAAGAGTGGGATCGATTACCCCAACCTCAAATCCACGGTCTACCAAGAACTCTCTCAAGTGGTCGTACCATGCAAAGCGGGCTTGTTTAAGGCCATAGAGAGCTTTTTCCAAGACATAGACGTGGTGAGGATGGTTGGGGTTTTCAAAACCCGGGGTTGTTTAACATACACAAGTTCTTGCAAGGGACCATTAAGAAAATCACTTTTTACGTCCAATTGTTGCAATTTGAAACCATGATGAGATGCATAAGCGATGAGAATACGTATCGATTCGAGTCTTGCGACCGGCGCGAAAGTTTCTCCAAAGTCAATGCCTTCGACTTCAGAAAAACCTTGGGCCACCAACCCCGCCTTGTTCCTTACAACGATACCATGTTCATCTTGCTTGTTCTTGAAGATCCACTTAGTGCCAATAACGTTGCGGCAATCTTTAGGCTTCTCAACTAGGCGCCACACTTTGTTGCGCTCGAAGTTGTTAAGTTCCTCATGCATAGCCCCTAGCCAATCGGGATCTTCAAGAGCATCGAATACTTTCTTGGGCTCGACCATGGAAATGTGTGCTTGATGCTCACTAAAGTGAGCTAATTGACTTCGTGTGGAGACCCTTGCACGTATATCACCAATGACCTTGTCGATAGATAATGCCCTTAGTTCCAATGACTTTGCAAAGCGAGCTTGACGACGAGTTTCAATTGCCGCCCTTGTTGTGGGGACAATCTCTTGACCATCTTGGTCCTTTGGATCCTCGTCTTGACCTTCTTGAGGGCCTTGATCATCATTAGAAGTCTCTTCGTGTGGTGGGGAAAGATGATCTTTCCCTTGAGTAGAACTTGGAGAAGTGGAGTTATCTTCGATAATCTTGGTGGGGGAGGCATGATCTTTTTGTTGATGAAGATCTTGTTGAGGCTCATCATGAGCT
The DNA here is from genome assembly GCA_026929855.1 of Poa annua. Classification (NCBI taxonomy): domain Eukaryota; kingdom Viridiplantae; phylum Streptophyta; class Magnoliopsida; order Poales; family Poaceae; genus Poa; species Poa annua. The sequence continues at coordinate 109,769,201 of CM049426.1, forward strand.
TCATCTTGAGAAGAAGTAGCATGCTCTTGTTGAGGAAGATCTTGAGATTGTTCTTGTGATGGTGAGGTCTCCTTGATAGGAGAACTTGAGTTTTCTTGAACAACTTCTTGATGGACTTCAATGGGGCGAAGAAAGCCCACTCCCATATTCTTAATGGCATCAAAAGGTTGTTCATCACCTACATCACAAATACCAACTTGCTCCACTTGGGAGCCATCATTTTCATCGAATTCCACACTACAAGATTCTATGATAATCCGGGAGGATTTATCAAAGACTCTATAAGTGTGGGACTCGCTACCATAGCCAACAAATATCCCCTCAACAGATTTAGAGTCGAACTTACCCAACCGGACACCCTTGACGAGATAATAGCACTTACATCCAAACACTCGGAAGTAGCCAATGTTGGGTTTGTTGCCGGTAAGGATCTCATATGGAGTCTTCTTCAATCCCTTGCGGAAGTAGAGGTGATTTGATGAGTGACATGCGGTGGAAATAGCCTCCGCCCAAAAGTTGATGGGAGACTTGAACTCCGCCAACATAGATCTTTCCATATCGATAAGAGTCCGGTTCTTCCTTTCGGCAACGCCATTTTGTTGAGGAGTGTAAGCAGCGGAATATTGGTGACGAATGCCTTCTTCACTAAGAAAGTCGTTAAGAGTGTAGTTCTTGAATTCCGACCCATTGTCACTTCGAACAACCAATATGGGGAGGTCATGTTGGCGTTGAACTTCCTTTGAGAAGTCGATGAAGACTTGTTGAGCTTCATCCTTGGTCTTGAAGAAATAGACCCATGTATACCTTAAATAGTCGTCAACAATCACGAGGCAATATTTCTTGCCACCAAGACTTATCTCCGGAATTGGTCCAAATAGATCAACATGAAGGAGCTCCAAAATCCGGGATGAAGATATGATGGTCTTGCTTGGATGAGGAATATCATGCATCTTTCCTTCAACACAAGCTCTACAAATTCGATCCCTTGAGAAGAAAACATGATCTTTTAGTCCAAGGATGTGGCCACCCTTGTGGAGACTTTGCAAAGTGCGCATGTTTATGTGGGCTAGTCGGCGATGCTAAAGCCAACCCACGTCGGCTTTTCCGAAGAGACACATGGCTTGAGTAGTGGTGGCTCCGGAGAAGTCCACCACATAGAGCTCATGCTCAACGTATCCCACGAAAGCCACTCTTAGCGAGTTGCTCCACAAGAGGACCACAATGTCCTTATCAAAGAAGGGAGAGATCCCCAACTTTGTTAAGGCACGAACCGATAACAAATTATAACCAAGAGATTCAACAAGCATAACATTGACAAGAGTAATGTCGGGGGCAACTACCACTTTGCCAAGCCCGGTTACCTTAGACCTTGATAAGTCACCAAACGTCACGGTTACTTGATCTTTATTAGGTTTCAACTCCGTGACGAGTTCTTTGCTCCCGGTCATATGACTTGTACATCCACTATCAATTATCCATTTTGAACCACCGGGAGCAAGGTCCTACAAGAGATCAATTCTTGCATTTAGCAACCCATTGCTTCACAATGGGTGCTTTGTGGTTAGCGACAAGAGACTTATGAACCCAAATAGCATATGAAACAAAACCATAGTAGGGTCTAATGTAACGAGCACAAACATTCCCATAATAATGGACATATAAAGCATAGTTAGGGTTGTTGTCCCCGGCGTGATCTTTACGAATAGGCTTGCCCCTTGTGGCATTCCTACTCGCAAGACCGTCCTTGGATTGATTGGAGTCGGCCTTCTTGGCTTGGATGGGGTTGACGCTCTTGGGAATACCCTTCTTGGCATTCATCTTCATGGGAGGCACATATCCAAGACCTTCCTTCCCTTGTCGAGTGTGAGGCTCCATGATGGGAGTCTCAACAACTTGCTTACCCTTGAGAAGGATGATTTTGGATGTGGAGGCCTTAGTCATCTCACTCTTCAACCTAGCATTCTCCTTCACAAGATAAGCATTATCACACGGACACTTAGAGGTAGAGATGCTAAGAGAATCAAGGTTAGTTAGCCGAGTTTGGAGTTGAGCATACGACTCCTTTAGAAGAGCATGTTCACTCTCCAAAGCCTTGTGAGCTATGACGAGCTTCTCCATGTTTTCAATGAGTCTAACATGCCCAATCGCAAATTCGACTTTATCTTGTTGAGCCACCATGAATTTAGCAAAGTACATATCATGATCCTTAATGAGCTTAGCATGTGAGGAATTATGAGTTTCCTCAATAGTTTCAAGTTGCTCCTCAAGACGAGCATGAGACTCTTCAACCACCTCAAGAGAGGATTTCAAATAAGATAGAGAAATAGCGTCTTCTCCTTCTATCTTACCCTTCTCTTCATTGAGATGCTCTAGCTCACCAATCCGAGCCATGAGGGCACCAACATGTTTCTTGCTATCACCTTGCAAGTTAGTGATAAAAGAGTTGAATGCCACAAGCTCTTGCTTGATTTGAAGGCTAGAGGCATCATCAAGCTCATTCATTTCATTCATGAGAGAGGAAGAGGATGAAGGTACCTCCGATGCCTTCGCCATAAGACACATTGAGCTCTTGGTGATGGAGTTCTCATTTGGCGATGTGAAAAGAGATGATGAAGAGCTTGTCGTAGTTGAAGGAGTTCTTGTCGTTGATGGAGGAACGGTAGGTGTCGATGTGGTGCCAAGGGTCGCCACTTCATTTGGCGTTTCTTCCTCCGACTCCTCATCATCGGTGGGATACTCCTCTTGAGTCGACAACATGATGCGAGGCTTCTTGTGAAAAGGCCTCTTCTTTCCATAGGCTTTCTTGGGAGGCATCTTGGTTTTGTCCTTGAGCACTAGACGTCCACCATGCTCTTCTCTTTTCTCGTAAGGGCAATCGGCGACAAAATGGAACTTGTCTTGACAATTGTAACATGTCCTTGAATTGGAGGGTGAGACCCTATCGGCTTGAGGTGCATTCTTGTCAAACCGCATCTTGCCTCTTGAAGGGTTGTTCCAAAAAGTGCGAGCCGCAAGAGCGAGATGATCGTTGTAAGCAATCTTGAGTGCTTCCTCGGACATGGTGACAAAGCTTCCAAGATCATCATCATTGTCTTCCTCAACGGTAGCCTTCAAGGCAAGGTTGGTTGTGCCTCTTTGCATTCCAATAGCCCTTGCCCTTGCGTCTTGAGCATTCTTAGTGGCTACCTTGTACGCGGCCATCTCTTGCATAACCTCATTAGACGTCATGAGATGGTAGTTGTGTCTTCCTTGAAGACTCTTGACGTTGGTTGGCTCACATGCCATCATAGAGCTAACATACTTCCGCTTGATCCATGCATCATCAATATGAGAGGCACCAACTTCTCAAAATCTTGTGTCTATGGTCACCAATCTTCGATACATCATCTCATGGTCTTCACCATCAAGCTTGAAGAAGCCCTCAACTTCATTGCTCAAAGAGTCATAGCGGTTCCTTCTCATGCTATAATTCCCAACGAACAACTCGGATAGAGCATCCCATGTCTCGTTGGCGGTGGTGAGATGTTGGATGAGAGACATGTCCTTGTTCCCAACCGCCTTTTGGATCATGTAGAGAGCGGTGGCATCAAGTTGAGCCTCCACCACTTCTCTTCTTTTTAAGTTGGTCGGATCATGCGTCTTGTATCCAACTTGAATGATGCGCCACAACTCGATTGAAGAGCTGCACACATTATACTCATCACATATTGCCATTGACAAAAAGTATAATCTTTAAGCAATGGGGGATCACCCCTATGAGAAAATTGCGGATGAGGAATAATGGGATCGGGGGTATGGTATTGGGATGGGGGAGGAGTGGCGTTGTAGACTTTAGGCACTTCATCATGGGAAGATGGAGTGTTTTGATGGTTTGAGGAACTAATAGCATAACCCTTCCCATCCAAAGGCAATTTCTTTTCCTTTATCAATTCGGGGTCCACATCATGAGTAATGCCCGGAAGCACCGGAGGCTTTGAGGGCAATGCAAGAGAGATTTCCTTAGATGTCTTGAGAGACTCAAGCATATCATGAAACTTCTTGAACTCGGTTTGTATGGACGATGTCAACTTTGTTTCCAAAGAGTTGATATCGGCCATAGTGGCACCTTTCTCTTGCATTGCTGCCAAAGTCGCGGCGTCCGTTTCGAGAACCTCGTTCGGGTCAACTTGCATTGTCCAAGGTTGGTCTCAAGCGGTGAAGCTTTTAAGAGACAACCTGACTCTGATACCAATTAAACGGAAGTTGACCACCTAGAGGGGGGGGTTGAATAGGTGGTGACCAATTTTTATGTCTTTTTCAGTTTTAGGCAAGCGGAAAGTAAGTTGTCCATAGGTGAACTAGATGAAGCAAGTGCTAGACAACAAGAAAGCTAAGCAGGAGAGATAGGTAATAAGACAATAAAGGAGATTGAGTGGAACGAGATAACCAAAGAAGAACTCGGAGACGGAGATTTTATCCCGAGTTCCACCACATAGGTGTACGTCTCGTTGGAGAGGTGTGAGCTACCACAAAGGTCAGCTCAACGCCACAAAGGCCTCACCCTATTCTCCGTGAACTCGACCACAAAGGTACGAGCTCACTTTTCCACTAAGGACTCCTTTAAGGGCGGAGAAGATCCCGTACAAATTCGTGAGGCACACACCCACAACTGAATTGGGGGCTCCCACAAAGACCACAAGAGGTCTTGACCACAAAGGTCTCCAAATCCACAACAACAACCAAGTAAGAACCCTAGGTTTCCAAAGGAAAGCCTAGCACTACACCCCTCTTGATAGAGAGTGGGAGATTCTATTTCCTTCGGTGGAGAGCTAGATCTAGGTGTTCTCCCTCACTTCCCAAAAGATCAAGCGATTTGGGTGGAGGAGTAGGGAGATCCAAAGCTTCAAAGACCAGTAACAATGGAGGAGAGAGAGTGTAGAATCGTCACTTGCTCTTGGAGAAGAAGAAGTCTTTAAATAGGGCCCCTCGAAAACGAGGTGTTGGTGTCTGGAAAAATTCCTCAGCGGTACTACCGCTGAATGGTACCCAGGCAGAATTACTCTCCAGTTCCAGCGGTACAACCGTTGAAGCTGGGGCAGCGGTACTACAGCTGCACGAGCGGTACTACCGCTGGGTCCTTAGCCGTCGCACGGAAAGGACTCCAGCGGTACTACCGGAGTGATGCCGTCTGGTACCGTAGCCTATGCCGAGAGTTTTCCTAATTCCAGCGGTAGCTGGCGGTACTACCACTACGGAAAGAAACGGTACCTAGGCAGATGAGTTCGTCAGCAACAGCGGTACCAGGGGTACTACCGTTGCTTCCCCGGCTAGCGGTACTACCGCTGGATCCTTAGTAACAAAACAAAGGACACCAACGGTACTACCGGACCTCTACCGCTTGGTACCGTAAGCTATGCCGAGAGTTTTACACTGGCCACTCTCTCCTTTTTCAACTCTTGATTCGACCTATAAACTCTGCAAATAACTTAGCACACTCATTAGTCCTGTGGATGTGTTGTCAACAATCTCTAAAATCAATTTAGAGGAAATCCACTTTCACTAAGTACTTAGTTTGTTGACTCTGCAGAGGTTGTGCACTTTCACCTTTAGACTCAATTAACCCAGACATCCTATACACGCGGAGTGCATTAAGGAAAGGAGAGAATTGAGACAAGAACTTTCAGAAGGAGAATTCAACCATACTAGCAAGACCCGTTCCACCTATCAACTCTACATCTTCTTGTAAAGCTGACAGGTTGAACTCTCACAACCTAGTTGTTCAAGACAGAGCCCATTGTCAAAAGGCTGCACGGAAAGATTCTAAACTTGGAGGGACTTAGTAATCTCTTTGTTCCTGGGTGGCCATCCACAAGTGCACCTTTGGGTGAAAGCCACCATGCTCATGGCCCTAAGTAGAATAAAATTCATCATAGGCGAAGACAACCACAAGCATAGTCCCAAATAGCCACTCAACATAAACCATAACAACCAATCCACCCAGGGGTGCATTTTAAATTTAACACTTAGAAATATTTCCATAACATGGCATGTATACAATTTTTATAGCATTGCTAAGCATCTAATAAAACTTTTATATTGGATGCATGGTAAGGGATGGCTACACACTACTAGGAATTTGCATAGCATAAAACTAACTTAGCAAAATAAAGTAATAACAACAGTTTCTTATCATGCATACTACTAAAAAATTCTACAAATGCATATAGGAAAATAATGGGTGATTTATGAATGTCACTTGCCTTGTTAACAGGAGGCACAAGCACAGCAAGAATAACAATCACAAGCAATTCCTTCCTCCTCTTCACAATCTAGAAACAAGCAATACAAAAATAAATAAACACAACATTTTTTTTGAAGCGCAAAACAGTAGGGAAAATCCCTACTGTTTAATTTTCTATTTTCTCATTGACAGCTGTACAAATACAAGGAAAAGTTCATAAAGTGTCCACCCATTGGGTCATCCCTTCCTTTAAGGAAGGTTTAGCTTTATGCAAAATCAATCTGAAAAAACAAATAAAGTCCTGGAAACAAGCCTCAAGACTAATCGGCTGAGAGTCAAAAATACATCTGTTCCTATGGGTCCAAATACTCCAGCAACCAATAATGAGAATTTCCTTATAGCAAATCAGCCTGTAAGTTTTCTTAGCTTTAATCAGCATGGAGAAGAGGTCCAGATCCGTATCCCATTCAAGATATAATTTCCACCAAAAGTTCCTGCTGAAGTCGCATTCAAAGAATAAATGGATAAACTCTTCAGTCATCCCCTGAGAGCATAGGACACAATTATAGTCCTCAATCTGAAAATGCTTTCTGGCTAGGAGGTCTCTTGTGTTCAATCTGTCTTGCAATAATAACCAAAAGAAGATCTTATGTTTTGGGAGAACACAAGATTTCCAGATCCAATGAAAAGGGGATGGTGCAGGAATATTTGGCATTAACCCTCTTACTCGGAGAACTTTTGTTGCTGGTTGACAGAACCCACCTATCAGCAGAAGAAATATCCATTTTTCCTGTCAGCAAATTATTGAACTGGGCAAATTGATGTACATCAAGGACTGAAAGTGGGGTGTGAAACAAATCCAATGACTCTTCATCAGAAAATACAGCAAGAGCCTGTTTAAGGGAATTGGATTGTGACTTCGCAAAGGAGCATAGGTGAGGCAGTTTGTGCCAAAGAAGCTCATCAGACCAATTATCCATCCAAAGTCTTACAGTTCCACCTTCACCTGGTACACAAGCAGCCAACTCCAGGAAGTTATCAAGTAACTTTAGACAATCTTTCCACCAGAAAGAACCAACATGGCCAGTGTTTTGTGGTATTCTATCATTCCCATATATGCTTGCCAAATAAGCTTGACCCAAGGCAAATCATCCTTATTCATGAACTTAAAAATGTATTTCATGAGTAAGGCAATATTTTGGGTTCTGAGATTCAGGATGCCCAATCCACCCACTCTCTTTGGCTTACATACATTTTCCCATTTGACCAAGCATTTACCTTTTTTATGAATATCTTTCCCTCTCCAAAAGAAGCCCCTGGTAGATCCCTCAATGTAGTCCAGGAAACCCAATGGCAGCTTCAAAGTGCACATAGCAAAATTGGGTATAGCAGAAATGATGGATTTAATCACCACCAGTCGTCCATCATAGGATAGTATATCAGCAATGCCAACTAATCTTCTGTCAGTCCTATGAATAATTCCAATAAGATCTTCCATCTTTGGTCTAGTAGTCCGCAAAGGCAAACCAAGGTAAGTAAAAGGTAGGACCTCAATTTTACACCCCAGAATCAGAGCCAGCTCAGCACTTTTATCTTGATCAACATTGATAGGTACCATGGAGGATTTGCTGAAATTGATCTTTAATCCAGTAGATAAAGAAAATTTATCCAGGATAACTTTCATCCTTATCAGTTGTTCAGCACATGCAGGCATAATTAGCAAAGTGTCATCATCATACTGTATTATAGGATAATCTAACCCATAAGAACAATCCAGGGGCAAACCAATCTCTCCAGATTGCCAAGCAGCATTAATGACGAATTGAAGAATCTCTGCAGTAGTCACAAACAACAAAGGAGACAAAGGATCACCTTGCCTAACTCCTCTTTTGCACCAATTTTTTTCCCTAGGTATACCATTCAAAAGTACTGAGGTGGAAGCAGTGTGCAGGATTTTGGATATCCATTTCAGCCAAAGGTCTCCAAACCCTAAATGCTTAAGCATGAATAGAATTGCAGAATATTCAACCTTGTCAAAAGCTTTTTCAAAATCCAATTTCAAGATAATGATCTCTCTCTTAGACTTATGACAGAGGTGTATGTATTCAAATGCCCATGCAAGACAGTCCTGAATGGTTCTGTTTTTGATGAATCCATACTGATTCTTGTGCAATGCTTGGATAATAATCTTCTGCATCCTATTAGCCAGCAGCTTGGTCAATAACTTCAAAGTGATACTGACCAGAGAGATAGGTCTATAATCATTAACAGATTCTGGATCAACTTTCTTAGGAATTAGAGTGATGAAGGATGTATTGATGCTGGAGATATCCAAATCACCTGCAAAGAAGCTAAAACACAACTGATAGAATTGCTACTTAACTTGATTCCAGCATTTTTTTAGGAAAGCTCCATTAAACCCATCAGGACCAGGTGACTTATCTGTTGGCATGAGCTTAACAATGTCATCAATTTCATCCTTTGTGAAGGGGAACTCAAGGCTAGCAAAATCAATATTGGAGTTGGGTACAATGAGGTTATCTAGATCAAATAGCATAATTGGATTATCAGAACAACCAATCCTCTGTTTAAAAGACTGCCAAATTACTGCTGCTTTATCTTCATGATCACAAACCAAACGACCATCCTCTGTGCTTAAAATGGCAATATAATTACATCTGAAGCTTTTGGTAGCATAGGTATGGAAGAAACTTGTGTTTTCACCTCCCAGCTTAGCCCATCTGATTTTAGCCCTACTACGCCAATAAATTCTCTTGGCCTCCAATAGTTTGGTCAAATGGGTTTTAAGTACTCTTCTAAAATTGGATTCAATAATAGAGAGTAACCTTTGGTCCTCTAGGCCATCCAATAAATCTAACACATAGTTGCATGACTGAATAGTCTTACTTAACTGAGACAAGCTCTTGCTCCATCGCTTCAATCCATATCTCAAAGATTTCAGTCTCGCTGTAATATCCTGTGCAACATTTATAAAGGACCCCCGATGCTGCCAGTTATGAGATACAATCTGTGCAAAACCCTGAATCCCCAGCCAAAATTCTTCAAATCTGAAAATCTGTGCTTTTGGAACATGGATACCAACCTGAACCTTAAGAGGGGCATGATCTGATGATAATTTAGCTAGAGGACTAGCAAGAGTATTAGGGAATAAAGCTGTCCAGCTGGCAGAGGTAAAAACCAAATCTAACTTTTCAAGCAAGGGATCAACTTGCATGTTACTCCAGGTAAAAGATCTACCCTTTAGAGGAATATCAATAAGATCACGATGGCTAATAAATCTGTTAAAAGCAAGCATATTATTGATGTCTCCTCCAAGTCTGTTCCTATTCTCTGGACCCCTAATCAGATTAAAGTCACCAAGTATCATCCACAAATGCATGGGACTCGTGTCGATGTTCATCAGCCAATTAAGAAAGAGAGCTCTCTCAGCAGGATGGGTTGGTCCATATACGTTTGTAAGATACCAAACCTGACCAATGATCTTACAGATCAGTTGAACAGTCACATGGAATTTAGAAAAGGAAATCTCAGTACCATCAAAGAGGTTCCCATTCCATAAAGTGATTATACCGCCAGAGCTCCCCATAGAAGGAGAATAAACAAATTTATTGAAACGTCTAGGGCAAAAGTTCCTGACATATTGGAGGTCAAAGTGCTCTTTTTTAGTTTCCTGGAAACAAATGATATTGCAATTTGATTCATTAATGTTTTGCCTAATGTCATCCCATCTGGTCTGTGAGTTAATCCCTCTCAGATTCCAATCCAAAATATTCCATTGTCTACTCATTGATAACCAATTTTAGGTGGTTTATGCTGAGCAATATTAAAAAGCCCAGGGACAAGCAGAAACAGTTGCAAGAAACCATCCTCCATGAACATAAAAGGAGCCCACAGTCAATTGCCAGATACAACCCAAATTGTATGACTGAAACAGAGGTTACATCCAGAAGGAAAACAGACTGTAAACATATCCCAGAATAAACAAACACAGACATCTGAGAAAAGCTGTCAACATCAGCTAGCACAAATATGGCATACTGACAGCAAAAGAGCATACAGTCAATTGCCAGATACAACCCAAATTGTATGACTGAAACAGAGGTTACATCCAGAAGGAAAACAGACTGTAAACATATCCCAGAATAAACAAACATAGACATCTGAGAAAAGCTGTCAACATCAGCTAGCACAAATATGGCATACTGACAGCAAAAGAGCATACAGCCAAGTTCACAAGCAGCCAAGTACAGTCCATACTGGTAGGATAGATGTCTATACTGGTAGAAATTCAGATAGCAAAAGGGTACCAACATATTACAAGCCAGATAAACATAAAAGTAGCAAAAGTAAATGAGGCACAAGATCCTGTTGTCCCCCTCTTCGCATAGCTTATTCGATACTATCATTGGTACTGTCATAGTTCAAGCTATCTTGTGATACATCCTCAGTATGCATCTGACAAGGTCCAGTAGCCAAAGCCTGGATAGTCTCCAAAGGCAGAAAAGGAGGAGCAGGAGCATTGACATCCCTGATAAGAACAGTGAGAGCTCCCCTGTCCTGGTCCTCATCATCATCCTCAAGGTCCTCAATGACAGTATCAGCAGGTACATCCTTGTAGCCCTCCTTGAGCTTTGCAATTCTGGTGCTTCTCCTGACCTGTTCAACAGACATAATAGTTTTTTCCTTTTCTCTTCCTTGAGGCAGATAGGGTAGCAGTTGGTGCAGCTGGGGTACCTAGTTGTTGATCAGCATGTGAGAAGCTACGAACTGCAGTTATATGGTCAGTTGGAAATTGAACTGCATCATTCCCAACTGGAACAGAATTCTCAGATGAGATGTTGCTTGTGTTTCCTAAGGAGGGGACAGGTTGATTGCGAGCTGGGGGGAACACATCCACAAAGATAGGATGCACTGGAGGTGGAGCAGCTTGGACAACTAGAACATCAACTGGCTCATTAACTAGGGCTTCCACTACATGAACATCAACAAGTTCTTGTATCACAGGTGCATGATCGCGAACAGGATCATCCAGTGCTGGTAAGACAATGTTAACATCAGGGACATGACTCTGTGGTGGAGTGACTAGAACAGGCTCCTCATTATCAGGAAGGATAGGTGGCACAACTTGAGCTTCTTCTTCATGCCACATAGCAAATCCATCAACCACAATAGGAACTGGGTGAGGGTTCTCACCATCTAGTGGGAGAGGATCTTCATCACCTGCCCCTGCTCCCAGCATACGTCTATTCAGAATGATACAAGGGAAGGACCAAGAACCACCATTGCCATCCTCACTGAAATTCTGGACAACAACAATACTGCCAGGAATCCTATCAATGTCAAAAGTCCTTATTTTCACAAGAATCCGAGCCTTGTTGGAATCATCTCTATTCCAAATCAAGAAACGCCCATATGGAGCAAAGGTGGAAATAATGGTGTTAAGGCTCCAACACTCAGGAGGAAAGTTCAGTAGCATAAGCTAGACATCATGAGTAAAAGTCGCAGCTCTGAAGTTTCTTCCTTTATCATGTTCAATGACACACATCACAGAATCACCAATAAAATAGGGGTTGTTCCTAATTGCGCTGTCACGGTCAATAACCCCATCAAATCTAACCATCACAGCACCCATCGCACAACGACTGACTTGTCTAATATCATATCCACGTTGCACCATCTGAGCAGTGATCAGAGCAGAAGTACCTTCAAATTTCTCCCAGGTAGGCTCTGGTTCGAGGAGGATGATCGCCCAGTCATCGCAAACCTCAGGAGTAGAGCCGCCAATGACCACGTAACCATGTTGCGGTCGGAGAGGACTAAAAGGTTCATAACCCGCTCCAGGAGGCAGGTGGGGGACAGGGTCGACGGGGTAGTTCGCCATCGCTTCAATGTGATACGGAGCCGACGGCGGTGGGCTGGCGGAGTCGCCGGTGCAGGGGAAGCAGGGGAAAACAGGGGAAGGTGCCGAAACAGTTATGTCGATTGGTATTTCTTTATTCAGCAAAGAGACTTCCTTAGCAGCAACTCGACGAAAGATCCTCTTATGGTTATAACGATCAAAGCAATTACGGGCAATGTGACCGTATCTTGAGCAAATTCTGCAGCGAATCTGATTAGAGCAGTTAATCTTAATATGAAACGGACTGAGGCATCTGGAGCAGCAAATAAACTCCTCTGTTGAATGGGCCAGATTTGCAGCTTTAGAAACCAGTGGTTGTTGGGCCTCTGCGCGGGCCATAGAGGAAATTTGCACTTGTCTCTGAATGGTCCTCCATTGCAACTTCAGAATTGGGCGAGAGGCAAATATGGAAAGATCCCGCTTTTGCGCCGACGAAATCGTGATCGGATGAACACTATGATTTTCCACAATAACAGAAGGATCTAAATCCGAAATATGACGATCACCAACTGGAATTGTGTTAGCACCCGTGAGAACAGAAGAGCTGGGCAAATTGGTCTCAAGATGTAACCTTAGACGCTGAAAAATTTGAGGAACAAGAGGTTGTCTAGGGTTTGCATGGGGACGTGATCGACGTGCACCCACCTGAGACCATTCCGCATTGATTTGATGATGCCAGATCTTTTCTTCTCATCCAGTTAGGTCCTCCATGACCCCAGAGATGAAAATAGCATTTGAACATTTTGCAGTCAATAGATCTCAAATTACAGATCAAGAATCCCACCTCTTTTGAGCTGACTGCAAATTTGAATACTCTATCGGAAAGAACTGACGTACCAATCTCATCATAGGCCACACCCAACACCGCCGAGAGGGCCAAAGTTACATTCAAAACATCCAAACGGAAGGCAGCATGACCAAAGGAGACCACAAGATAAAAACGTCTATAGGAGGAGACAGGGCTAACCGAGGAGGCAAAGAGATGGCGAACCTTAGATCTGAATTGGTGACCAATGGAGAAGTCCAGGAGATGGGCAATGGAGGAGGGATCATTGAATGGATCCATCCTCACTCTTCCAGCCGCCATGGAAGGACCTAGATGAGGTGGGCACCGAGATCGACATTGGAATCGCCATGGGAGCCGCCAGAGCTCGGGGGGGGGGGGGGGGGGGGCATACAACCAAATAAATAAACACAACATGCAACACTTAAAACATCAAAGCATAAATATGTATGCATGCATGATATGATATGAACATTATCAAAACAACTTATTATCATTTTATTCTCTCTGTTTATTTTAATGCAAGAAATGCATTGAATATTTTATTTTCTATTTTAACAATTAAAATATAGAGAAGAATTTTAGTCAATTTAAGTACTACACTCAATTTATTTAGTTCTTGTATACAACTTTCCATAAAAACTCATGTTGCACTTTCTGGACAGAGAGCAAATATATTATTCCAAAACAATTGGATTTAGATGAAAAACATTTTTATTATTTAAGTTATGAATTTAAATGGCCGAAATGCCAATCTGTAAATTTCGTAATTTCAAGGACACTAAAATGACAAACCAATGATATAGAAATAAACTACATGAGCAGGGCTTTCCAATGATATAAAGTTTAACAAACTTGGACTTACATATTGAATGTTATGTATTTTTCAAGTTTTAATAGTTTTCTGTTTTAATTTCTAAATTCTATTCGAAAAAGAAAAAGTATCGGCCACACGGCGCGATCTGATTCGCCCGTACCATTTCAACGTGGATCACGATCGTGAGCCGTTAGATCTAAAAGAAAACAGACGCGCCAGATAAATCACCCGCGACGAAAAATAAAATAAAAACGGATATGTTGGATCTAGATCCAACGGTCCAGGATGCGTAGACCTAATGCGGGCGGCATGAGTCACCGGAGACACGCTGGCGCGACGGAGACATGGCCGGCGTTTGCGCTCGCGGCGTTCTATGGCTCTAGGGTAGGAACGAAGCTTACCAGGGGGTGCGCGACGTCGAGATGAAGGCGATGGCGAGGCGGTGATGTCCGGAGCGTCCTCGTCTCCCCGGAAGAGCTCGCCGGAGAAGCTTGCGGCGGCGGTTCCTCTCGGTCGTGGACGGAGGCGTGGATTCGCTGCGAAAACAAATGCTCCACCTTGTCAAATCGATGTGCACGGTTAAAAGAATTTGAAAGGAAGTGGAGAGAGGGTCCGAGGTGGCCAGAGTTGCGCGCCCGGCGGAGTTCTTACCGACCGCAACGGCGGAAATACAAGGACTCTAGCGGGTAGCCTAGGGGCTCTCGGGAGAAGTGGTTTGGGGCAAAAGACGGAAGAGATCAGGGGCTTTTAGTAGGGGAAAACGGCGAGGTAAATGGAGTAGTAAATCTCCGTATTCAAATGAAATAAAATCGGGCGTTCCGGTCGGGGACGTGGGCATGATTTGAGGACGAACGGCTCCGCGGGGGAGATGACAGGTGGGTCCCACCTGTCGGCATCTGCGAGAGAGAGAGAGAGAGAGAGAGAGAGAGAGAGAGAGAGAGAGAGAGAGAGAGAGAGAGAGAGGAGAGAGAGAGAGCTGGGCCGCTGGCGGGCAGCTGCGTTGCGCGCGCGCGGTAGATAGTTACGGGCTACGACCCAATTAGCTTGGGAAAACTTTTAATTTTATTCAAATCCTTTTCTGTGTTTCAAATCTGATTTCAAATATGATTTTTAAACTTAACCAAATCATCTCAGAAAACATCATAAAAATATGTTTTGGAAAGCTTATCAAATTTAGAACTTTTTAGTATTATACTTGCCTATCAAATAATTTTATATAAAGGAATTTTATAAGGAGTACAATTAAACAACTTTATGGAATTATTATTTATTTATACTTATAATTGAATTTTTATTTAGTCCTTATGTAATTGAAATGTGAAGTCTATATGATGAATGATGCATGAATGCAAAGTTTTAAATTTTTGAAAATTTTGGGATGTTACATTACTTCTCGACAAAATGTCCTGCAATGGTGAGTTGCATCCCAAACTATGTTGGGTCAGCACAATTGAATTGTGGTGGCAAGTGATACTAGTGGATATAAATGGGATCCTATCATCTACATGCATATTTGGCTTGGCGGAGTTTGAGGCTGATTTGCATAAAGCTTGTCTTATCCTATATTTTTCAACAAATATTTTATCTTTCAATTATTATCATGTGGGTTTCCTGTGCCATAATGGTTGGCATCACCACTTAATGTATAACTATTCATTTATGGGTTTCCTAGTGCAACCTTATAGGTTAGCATCACCACTAATTATTTAAGTAACCATTTGTGGGTTTCCTGTGCAACCTTATAGGTTAGCATCACCAGTTAATATGATCATGTGGATTTTCTATGCCACCTTGTCGGTTGGTATCGCCACAACTATCATATTTTACGCTTGTTCAACCCATCAAAATTTTATTTAGAAATTGGAATGATGAGATCCTCCGTCAGTTCCTTGTCCAGCTGCTCAAATTGTCCGTAACCGGGGACACGGCTAAGTACTTAGTTTTTGACTCTCGAGAGTTTGTGCACTTTCACCACAAGACCCAATCATTCCCTCTTCCATGTCACCCAATTATGAAATGACAAAGAGAAGACCGAGACAAGACCTTTCAGAAATAATTCCCCAAAATCATACTGCGAACCCATCCCCACTTATCATCCCTACGTCTGCTGGTCACGTGGATTTCGGGGTCTCACAACTTATATGGTCAAGACAGAGCCCATATGACATGTGGCTGCACTTAAAGCAATCTAAACATGGAGTAACTTTGAATCTCTTTGATCCTAGGTGGATTTCCACACTTGCAATCCATCCTCCCATCCTGGGGTTACCCCGGGGGATCACCGTTTCCAACTTTCCACCAACACCCAGGAAGTTCATTAAACTTAGTTGTTTTTCCTTACTCAACTACTAAAAATATTTTCCATAGCATATCCAAGTATCAACTAAGATCAGTGGCTCACTAAGCCTAGAGGGGTGTGAATTTATGACTATTCTAAATAGGATTCCCATACCATAGCATATTATACTAAATGTGGTAGTAAGCCTATCATGCATACTACTGAAACTCTAAATGCAATAAATTAAAAATAGTAGGACATTTAGGAGTGAGTATCACTTGCCTTGGTCACAGGGGGGATATGAGTAACTACCACAGCAACGGGAACGCTCCGCACAATCTAGGTAAACAAATAGCACTCAATCAACATACACTCAAGCATAGGCACCATTCATGGAAAATGATATGCATGTTTAAATGCAAACAACATATTTGGAATGTGATAAAATAGCTTATTAGTTCTCTGTTTGTTAAAATAATGCATGATTACATGGACAAGATTTAATGCAATTTTATTATGCCGGCCCAGTGGAGACTGGGGTATGAAGAGCCCACTCTCCCCAGGCCTCGCACGCGGGCTGATCAGACGAAACGACTAAGGACCAAGCCACCGCTTGGAGAGACCCTCGAGAGGAAAATCCTCTTGAGGGCCTGAAGAGGAAGCGAAGGCCTGAAGAGGACTTGCGCTTCAGGAGACTCTCCCGAGATGCCGTGCCCCTAGAGAGAAGTCAACAGAAATCCCTCCACACGTCGCCTCGGGCTTGCGGGGAAGCGTCGCGGCCTAGGCAGTACTGCAGGCGCACATGGTCTCTGCAGCACCGCAGAGTGACGGGGGCACTCCCTTTGCCGTTTTGGTAATAAAGGGGTCAATAAAGTTGCGCCGCCTGCGCTCGGACAGCTGGGGCTTTCTCTCTGATGATAAAGTGGCTGGACGACGCAACACTCCAAGAAGATCGTCATCATGGGCTCCACCCTGATCTCTGCAACCCCTGCAAGCCGTTCTGCGCGGTCTGCAACCTGTCGGCCACCGCAACCAACTTTATCGCCAATGGACCGCGTCCATGAAGGATTCCGCCGCGGTGGACTCCAACTCCTCTACGCCACTGACGTGTGGGAGCCCACCTTGGACGCCCTGCGCAAGTAAGACGCCGGCGGCGCATATAAAAGGAACAATACCCCCACCGTAGGAAGGTTCGTCAAATTGCTTGGAGAACACTTGTAAACCCTAGCCCAGCTAGTAGAATAGCTTTCGGATGGAGGTGTCGGGGGGCTGCCCCCCGGGTAGGGCAGATCCCGGCACAATTTTGCAATATGGCAACAGTGTTTGACCTTTGGAGAGTGCAAGGGCCATCCTTTGGTGCACTGAAGGGACAACTTGACCTTTCAGAGCTGATTAAGCCCAAGGTGTCTCTCGGGGGGCGCAAGGGTCATCCCTGGAATCTATAAATAGCCCCCCCCCCCCCCCCCCCCCCCCCGAGCCTAGGAACAACACAAACACCAGCGGATGGTGCCTCTAAGAACTAGCTTCTTGAAGATGTCTTTGCTAGCAGCCTAAGACATCTTCGGGAGGCTAGGCCTAGAGCCACACATCCTAAGTGCTACTCGGGTACATCCGGGAAGGATCTCGGATCACACGGTCGATCGGAGGCTCCGGGTAAACTCCCCGGTGGAGAAGATCCCCGATGAACCGGATAGACTCCCCGGGTAGGTGAGAAGGGTCCAAGCTCGCTCCCCGGGTGCAGGCTAACCGACATGTAGATCTCGGTCCTGGCAGGTTGTTCAGTGTGTGCAGGGATGACTTACAGGACGGAGCAAAGAGGTAGCCGGCATGGGAGATGCCGGTGGGACGTCAACGGTCCGGAGCAAGCTTTCTCGCCTGGCACGGGGGGAAGTCCCATTCGCCCTGACACGGAAGCATGGTCACCTCCCGCCTGACACGTGAGCGTGTCAGCCGATACGATAACGGTACGACAAGATCGGACCTGCCTAGCCCGGCAATCCGGAAAAGGCTACTCGGGACGGGCAAAGACATGTCTTGTCTCTGACAGAGGGACAATGATGTTCCAGGACGGCGCCTGCTGTCCTTGCCGGAATGATGACGACAGGGCTATGTTGGATAGCTCGGCGGCTAGGTCGCACTAGCCAGTGTCGACATAACCGTTAGGCCTGTCCGGTGGGGCCATCCCGGATTACGGTTTCCGGCCCTCTCGGCCGGAACTCTATAAAAGACGCCATAACTGCTCCTGTGGGAGAGAGACCAACTTGGAGGCCAAAACCATAGTCTCATTTACTCCTTGTGCATTTACTCCCTTCTCTCTCTAGTTCATCTTGTTCATCGTGTTCTTCACCGAAAGAGATCCAAGAGCATGTTGTAGATCTTGTTCCACACTTATATTGAGAGGAAAGGCAGGAGTAGGGGTGTTATCTCCCCACGCGGGCCCCGAACCTGGGTACATCGTGTGTGTTTTTTCCCTGCCTTCGTGCAGTTGTTTGTATTTACTAGATATACTCTCGTTCCCTTCGGTTGTGTTTGGTGTTCTTCGGAGATCCCAGTTATTCCGGCATCCTCCTTCGTGTGAGCTCTTTAGCTCGCTAGCCCTCCCCGGATCCACCTGCGTCCATTGGCCCCACACTTTAGCCATCCTATGGCATCTGCCGTGACACCACCACGACAGTTGGCGCCCATCGTGGGGCAGACAGAGGCGCTGGCTGGTGTACACATCCGGACGGGTTCCTCTGTTCGCTCCTGCCTCAGAGTTCTCTCCGGCCTGGTTGTCAGGCTGGGCGAGATGAATTCGTCAGCGACAATGCCGGTTGCTTCCGGAACAAGCCCTTCCCGGCCAACGGATGCCTCATCGACTTCGGTGTGTTCACCACCTACGTCGCCACCGAGATCGTCAGCAGCTACACGGACGATGTCCTGGAGGCTAAAGATCCCCCCATGCTCCGCGCCGCCCGGGGTCCGCGTGTCGATCGCCCCGCGGGCTGTGTTGCGGTCATGATGGTCGGGGTGACCGAGGAGGTGTTCCAGGATGCCCCCGATGGCGATGCCGGCACTAACCGGGTTCGGTTAGCAAAACCTCCACAGGAGAGAGGTGCTGCCCGAGACGGCGATCCTAAGCCATCTCACCCTCGTCGCCGCCCGGATCCCCTCTCGGGTCTGGTGGCCAAACTGGCTGTCCCTATGACAGTAGATGTGGATACCCAAGTCACCTCGGCTGATTTGGACGAGCAGCGCAAGTTGCTGCTCGCGGAGGCACAAGAGATCGCCGAGATCCGGCGTGAACTTAGTGCCAGTCTTCGGGAGTACAATGCAGCTCACGGGTTCCCCAAGATAGACTCTCGGGACAAGCGCATTGCTGACCTGCGCAAGAAGGGCAGAATGGTGAATGATGAGTTGGCGTGTAGCGCAGCGCCTAGTCATAGCAGGTCGGATAGTATGATCTCGGCAGAGAAGCCGGTGTACAGCTCACCTGCCAAAACTCTTAGGGCTGCCGAGGCAGCTATGGCCGAGTTGGCCGGGCTATCCGGAGAAGCTCTGCGTAAGCAACAAGAGCGGGTCAATGAGTTAGTCATAGAGGCTAACCGGCAGAACAAGGCCTTCAAGAAGAAGAACCCGGGAGCGGGATCCCAGGTGTATTCGGCTAGTGCCGAGAGCAACAAATCAGGCGGAGAGGCTTCCTCTCCGCGTCCGAGTAAAAGCAAGAGCAAGAGCCGAAGCCGAAGCATGGGCTCCGGGAAAAACAAGCAATTGCAGGCATATGACCCGGCCTTTGCCGGATTTCAAAGCCGGACGAAACAATCCCGGCCAAGCTCAGGGTAGCCATGGTGGTGGTAACTAGGGTGCAGGAAACAATGTCCCGGCAAGTCATGGCAATCCACCCCGGTATCCGCCACAAAGTCAGGGAAACTGGCAGAGAGAGGCCGCTTCTGTCCCGCATCAAGCCATAGTTCCTGTGGTTAACAGACATGATGATGGCAACTCGAGGTTGCAGCAGCTCGAATACCAGCCTAATGAGAATCCCTTGGGATCTCGAATAGGAACTCGGCAGCTAGATCCCGTTGATGCCCGGATCAGGCTCGACCGGATTCACCAATCCGAATTGGTTGAAGAGCAAGGCCCTCCGGGACCTGCTTGCTTTGTACCTCGGATCATGAGAGAACCGGCTGTGCGAAACTTCCAGCTCAATCGGGGTGCCAAGACCTATGACGGCAGCTCGAAGCCGGAGGACTGGCTAACCGACTATGTAACCGCAGTAAGCATAGCCGGTGGAAACAGACGCTGGGCGGTACGGTATGTACCGCAGATGTTGAAAGGACCCGCCCGGATTTGGCTGAACAACTTTAGCACTGGCAGCATAGACTGTTGGTTGGATTTCGAGGAGGCATTCATCAGCAACTTCACCAGCACGTACAAGAGAACAACCGACCTCAGCAGCTCGCCATCTGCCGGCAAAGGAGCAACGAAACCGACCGGGAGTACCTTACTCGGTGGAGTAACATTCGCAATTCTTGCGAAGGGGTTGTTGAGGCACAGGCCATCTCGTGGTTTGCGCAAGGATGCCGGCATGGCTCTATGCTTTGGCAAAAGCTGCAAAGGAAGATGCCGACAACCTTGACAGAGACCATGTGCATCGCCGACACCTACACGCTTGGAGATCCCATGAAACCCCTAATGGATGTCGGAGACTCCAACTGGAGGAATGCGGGAACTCAGCGGTCGGGGCCGAGCAGAAGCCATTATCGCCACGATTTCGGCCCAAAAAGGAGCCAGCCCGAGTTCCACTATGCCTCACAGCACGTTGCAGCGGTTGGCCGAGATCAGGGGGATGCCGGCAGCAATCAGCGGCAGAAAACAACTGGCCCGGCTTGGGGTCAGAGCCAAGAAGTGCAGAAAACTTGGGTGGACCAAAAGAAGCCCCTGACGTATGAAGAGATGCTGAACAAGCCATGCTGCTATCATATGTTGGAGGCCAACAAGCCTGCAAACCACTCTACCCGGCAGTGCAGCTGGTATCAGCGCACATTGCAAGAGGGCAGCGCGGGGGCTACTCGGCCAAACGCTCCGGCGTCACGATGAAATATCCCGAGACCCCCTCCACCGCTATCCGGTGCCAATGCAGTCCGGATTAATCAACCCACCCAGGGACCCCCTCCCAGACCGGTGAACATGGTGCACACCCAGAATGATAATGGCGCTGGTCCGAGTAACCAACCCGGACACCAACAGGGCAACTACCGGGAGGCACATCAGAGCTATGTGGTCTTCGTGACCGAGCCCACTGACCGGAAGAGTGTGCGACAGCGTGCTCTGGAGGTGAATGTTGTGATCCTGGCGGTGCCCATGTTCCTGCACTGGTCCGAGATGGAGATCACTTGGAGTCGGAAGGATCACCCCCGGGTTATGCCTAAGCCTGGTGGCTATGCTCTGGTGGTGGACCCGACATTTGTCGGACCGAGCCTCAACGTCTGCTTCAGCCGGGTACTAATTGACAATGGCAGCGCCATTAACATTATGTACAAGGATACCATGCTGAAGTTAGGGGTGTCCATGAACACGCTGCTCCCAACCGAGACCACCTTTCACGACATTGTACCCGGGGTCTCATGCTCCCCTAGGGGCAAGATCTGGGTTGAGGTGTTATTTGGAACCCGGGAAAACTGCCGGACAGAGAGCCTGGAGTTCGAGGTTGTGGATCTCGAAAGTCCATACCATGCACTCATTGGCAGGCCCGCACTGGCCAAGTTCATGATATCCACCCACATGGGATACCTGAAGATGAAGATGCCGGGTCCAAATGGGGTGATCACCATAGCAGGAGACCAGAAGCGCTCCATGGATTGTGCAACTGCCGACTCAAACTTAGCCGAGTCCCTGGTCATCGCGGAGGAGAAAAAGAGGATTCAGAAGGTAGTGGTACTGCCAAGACTTCGCAACTCGGAATGCCCGGGATGGTGAACCCGGAGCAGAACGCCTCATTCCAGCCACCAAAGGAGACTAAGAAGGTGGGGGTCGATCCCAGCAACCCGGAGCGCCAGGTCATCATTGGCAGCAACCTCGACGGCAAATAGGAAGGCGAGCTCGTCGATTTCCTCCGTGAGAATCGGGATGCCTTTGCGTGGTCGAATGACGATCTGCAAGGCGTTCCGAGGGAGTTGGCTGAGCACCCACTGTTTGTCAGGCCGCATGCGAAGCCGGTGAAGCAACCGACTAGGCGCCTCTCGGACGAGAGAAGAGCGGCAATCATGGAGCATCTCGCAGTACTGCTGGCTGCCGGATTCGTGATGGAAGTACTGCACCCGGATTGGATTTCGAATCCGGTCCTGGTAGAGAAGAAGAAAGATGATCCCCTCCTGCTTAAGGTGTGGCGCATGTGCATCGACTTCACCAATCTCAACAAGGCTTGGCCGAAAGATCCTTTTCCACTTACCCGGATAGATCAAGTGATCGATTCCACTGCCGGGAGTGAACTTATGACTTTTCTAGATGCCTATTCCGGTTTTCACCAGATACCTTTGAATCCGGATGATCAGTTGAAAACTGCTTTTATCACCCCGTATGGGGCTTATTGCTATCGTGTCATGACCTTTGGTCTGAGAAATGCTGGTGCTACATACCAGAGCTGCATGAAAAAATGTTTACATGACCAGATAGGCCGGAATGCCGAAGTCTATGTCGATGACATAGTCATAAAAATTAAAGAAAGATCCTCTCTGATCGATGATCTGAGGGAAACATTTAGAAACTTAAGAAGATTCCGGATGAAATTGAATTCGGATAAATGCACATTCGGCGTTCCGGCAGGAAAACTACTCGGTTTCCTCATTTCAAGCCGGGAAATTGAGGTTAACCCGGGTAAGATTCATGCAATCGAGAGCATGAAGCTGCCAACACGTCTCAAAGACGTGCAGAAGTTTACTGGCTGCTTGGCATCCCTAAGTCGGTTTGTGAGGCGACTAGGGGAGAAGGCCTTACCCTTGTATCAGCTGATGAAAAAGAGTAAAAACTCCGTGTGGACTCCGCAGGCTGATGCGGCGTTCAATGACTTGAAAAGAATGCTCTCATCAGCACCAGTGTTGGCATCCCCATTGCCCAAGGAGCCTATGTTGCTGTACATTGCTGCCACTAACCGGGTAGTAAGTGTAGCCATTGTCGTGGAAAGAGAAGAAGGGGACAAGCTGATACAGAGGCCGGTATATTACTTGAGCGAGGTGATCTCGGAATCCAAGCAAAACTACCCGCATTACCAGAAGATAGCATATGGAGTGTACCTGGCAGTAACCAAGCTCAAGCACTATTTCCAAGAACACCCAATCACAGTGGTGTGCGAGGCTCCCCTAGCTGAGATCATCGGCTGCAAAGATGCAAGCGGCCGGGTTGCCAAGTGGGCCATCCAGTTGTCTCTGTATGCTCCGGCATATGAGAGACGGGATGCCATTAAGTCGCAGGCGCTGCCGGACTTCTTGGTCGACTGGGCCGAGATGCAATATGAACCTCCAATGTCGTAGTATCGGCATAATTGATAGGAGACGGGGGTCCTCTAGCCTACGTAGGGATTGTGGGGAAGAAGGATGGTGTCGTCGAGGATGGGATTGAATACGGCGAGTTTACCTAGCTTCAGATCCCGCAGCGGTGGAGATCCTACGTGCTGCTATAATTCACTATGAGGCAATAGCCGTAAACAGGTTACAATGTGTGTGATGCGTATTGAAGCGTGCCCTAAAGGCTTCCTGGTGGCCGGCTTATATAGGCGGCCAGACCCCAGGATACAACGACCTAGCCGGCTTAGTTGCCGCCTTCCGTCTTGGGCTTGGTGGCTTGATGGGCTTAGGCCTTACGCCTTCTTGGACCGTCCGCCTACTTCCTTGTACGTCAGCTATCTGGGCCGCCCGGCAGGCTTCAGCCTTACCACCCTTGGGCCACCCTGGACTAGCCGGATTGATCAATGTTGGAGACACCCCTAGTTGATATATCCCCAACATTAGCCCCCAGAAAGGTTGAAGTTCTCCAGGCGCCAGCTTCTTTTTGATACTCCATCTGCCAATGTTGGCGGCTGCAGGACTTGAACCATTCTGAAAATCAAAAGAAAGGGGGCAAGTGTGTCTTGAAGTTGGCACACGGCCGCCTTTATCCAACATGGAAAAAAGGGCTAACCGATAGTTTCGCCGGGAACATTTGTTGACGAATATCACTAGGCAGCTCACGACAGTTTGAAACTGGCCTAAGCGAAAATCCCGCCATGATCACAAAACCGCGGGAAACGGGGAGATGTGGAGATCGTGCGATCATGCGATGCAGTGGATGCTGGACACGTGTCCGACTAAAAACATCGTCGCACAGGAAACTACGCCCGGCTCTATAAATAGGGAGCCGAGCGGTTCACTTCGGTACCCCAGCTCTTGCACTCCTCGACCTTTTGCTTTCTCGCTCTCCCGCACCTTTCTCCGAGCGAACTCCGGCGAGCGTCCTCCTCCGGCGACCTCCGCCCACGGTGATGTCCACCGGTCAAAACATCCCCTCCGCGGCGTCTGGCGGTCCTACATCCAACACCTCGTCCGCGGCGGCGATGGGCGGCGCGGCTTCGTGTAGCGTACCTGCACTTTAAATAAGGCAGATACCTGTGTATAGTGCAAATCCCTAGATCGATTCATTTGCACACACAGTTTACGATGTAATATCACAACAAAGGTCAATTTTATTACATCGATGATCCAGAATTACGAAATATTTATACAAGTTGCATAGCATAAAGCTAGCATTGAAAAAGTACACAGCGGAAATACAATAGCAGTGAGCCTCTATAACTTTCATGCTGCCACAGGCGAAAACATGTTGGTTGTAGACTCGAAACCTTTAACGAAATCTCACTCGTCATCTGATCACATATGCAATAAGAAAAATATTGCAACAACGTGGGTCAGATTCCATTAAAAATGGAGTCTGGCAAGTGACACTATGGTGGACACTTTTGGAATAACTCTAAAGCCTATATGAATATTTGGCTGGTGGAGCTCAAGGCTAATTTGAGTAAAGCCAATTTTTCCTACTCTTTTGAAAACACTTTTCTTGAAATCGACGAGTATGGCATGAAAACCATAAATCTCATCTTCCCTTGTTCACCCATCAACTTTTAACTTAGAAATTGAAATGGTGGAATCCTCCGTTGACGTCCTTGATCAGCTGCTCAAAATTGTCCGTAACCGGGGACACGGCTAAGTACTTAGTTTTACACTCTGCAGAGGTTGTGCACGTTCACCATTGTACCCATTCAACCCAAGGTATCCTTTACACACCATTTGTGATAAGGAAAGGAGAGAATGAGACGAGATCTTTCAGAAGCATTTTCCCTCCCACCTGGCTTGACCCGTTCCACCTAACATCCCCCTACATCTGCTTGTCAAGCCGGAGAGAGTCCACGCAACATAATTGATCAAGCCAGAGCCCATATGGAAATGGCTGCACTAGAAGCAATCGTCACTCGGAGTTCTTCAGATTCCTCTGTTCCTGGGTGGCCATTCACAAGTGTACATACTCCAGGAACCATAGAAATGGACCTAAGTAGCCACTCAACATAAACCATACAACCAATTACCACCCAGGTGTTTCATTAACTTTGTGGATGTGCACTCTCAGGTAAAAATCACCATGCTCACAGCCCTAAGTAGAATAGAAATTCATCCTAGACGAAGACAGCCATGAGCACAGTCCTGAGTAGTCACTTAACATTTTGTAAAAACCTTTCATCAATTGCATAGCATCAATAATTCTGCTAAGTATGATATAGGAACCTAGACACAGGAATAAGTGATTCTACACAGGTTTAGCATAGCAACACATGCATATTAAAATACACTAAGTAATGCATAAGAAATAATAGGAAGTTTATGAGGTGTGCCACTTGCCTTTGAATGTTGTCGTTGTTCACAACTCTTTTCAACAACGAACGTTTGCTCTCCGTTTAATCTAAACATTAATAGCAAACAACAATACAACAATCAACAAACAACAATCATCAACATGCATGCTCATATCAAATGAACAACAAGTTTTATAAAACTCCTAAGGAAAACCTGTCATGTATGATATGCAAATTATTTCTAAGGGCTAGAGATGCATGTTATGCTATGAAAAATCTCTTAAGTTAATGCAAGGCAAATAGGTGGGTCAAGAATGACTAAGGACTAAGGTCTCAAGTTGGATAAAAATACTTTGTTTTATATCCTCTTTAAACAAGCACTCTAATGGCTTAGCCATGATGTGCAAAATACTTAGAGAAAAATACTAAGTCATTTGTTCAAGGTGATCAAAAATTATTATCAACTCTTTGTAAATTGGACATTCACTATAGTGAGAGAGACAGACACCCGGCCAGCCACTTCAATTGTGGAACAGGTCTCATGTACGTGGACATGTAAGGTTTGTTGCCAGGCCGCTTCATCCCACTATGCTGCTAGGATCCAACAACTTCAAGATGATAACATCATGATCAAAATTTGTTTAAGTTTAAAAGACCAGATTAGGAAAGAGAGAAAAGATAGAAAGAGAGATGTAGTTGTCTTCCAGGCTTCATCTCCAGACTTGTAGCTTTCCCTTTGGTGATGTTCTTGGATGACTTTTTGTAGACTTGATAAATCTTCAGACTTGATGATTATTGTGTCCTCCAGGCTGGTTTTGGATTTACTTAGTCTTCAAGAAGTCCCAGAGGAGAAGAAAAGACAGAGAGAGAGACTTAGAGAATAAAAGGGAGGTTGGCCTTCTTGAACTTCTTCTCACTTTTCTTCTAAGTGCTTCTTCTCTTTGAAGATACTTTTGAAGTCTTGTTTTTGGCTAAGTCCTTCCTCGGTCTTCCAGCTCCATGTTGAAACTACTAAGTGTCTGAGTGTATAGCACTTATTCCAAAATGCAAGTTTGAAAATAATCCTAACTTAGAGAAATTGGGGAGGAGTTTTCCTTATGGAAAATTTAACTATAAAATATGCTATGCATGAAATGCAATTTTAAATCACAAGCAGCATAACACAAAATTTGTGAAGTTATAATTACCATTTTAATTAGTTTCTAATTTGCAAACCATAATACAAGGAAACATATAGATTAAAATTTTATATGTTTATATTTTATAACACAATTTTCTTTATAGATGGTGTTAATAGCCAGAGGTGGTTTAATTATATTTAATGCAATTTGATTTAATCAAAAATAATAATTCTATTAAAAGTTATTTCAAAATTAGTCAAACTATTCAAATTAAGCTCACAACTATGAAATCATTAAAAAATTACTCCAAAATATTTTATAGCAGTGGCATTAATTTACAAATAGTCTAAAGTTTCTAAAACATATTTATTTGCAATTTTTGGATTTAAAGATTTAAAGTTATTACAAATATAGTCAAATCCACCATTTGAAATTTGAATATTTTATACTAAGTCAAATTTGAATTTTGTCAGATCCAAAATATTCTACATGTCCAGAGCTTTCCAAATATATAAAAATTATTAAATTTGGAGTTATGGTTAAAAAGTTATAGATGTTTTAATTCCAAGGATTAATCTGCAATTTTTCCAATAAAAATTAAAATAGGAAATTGATTTACACGCTGGCGCTGACTGTGCAGGCCATGACAGCGCTGACTGGGTCTGACGTGGATAAGTTACAGATCTGGGCCGTCAGATCTGGATCTGACGGTCCAGATCAGAGTACCGGTTCGATTATAAAACTTCTAATCGTGGCCGCTGAGATCGGATCGGACGGGCGAGATCAAACGGCAACAGGGGAGCGGCGCTAGGTCGCCGGAGACGGAGCGCGCGGCGGCGGCACGATCGGGAAACACGTTCCCGATGATCTACAGCCCTAGAGGTACAGCGGAGCGTACCGTGATGAAGAGGAGATCCAGGCGAGGTCGATGGCGTGCTCGTGGTCCTTGACGCTTCCTCGTTCCTCGGCCAGACCTCGTCGGAGTTGCGCACGGCGGCGGAGAGCTTCGGTGGAGCACGGATGGCTCGTTCTGCTACGCAAAAAGCTACCGCGCCATGTCAGGGAGGTGCGTGTCGATACGGGGAAGAGACTAGGTGGGGTCTCGGTGCTTAGGGCAGCCTACCTCGCCGGGGATGGAAGAATTACGGCGGCGGATGGTTCGGACTCCGGCGAGCTCCTCCGGCGGCCTGGGGTCACGATTTAGTTAGGGTTTGAGGGGGAAAAGACGCGGTACGGCTGGGGTATTTATGGGGACGGGGAAAAGGTAGGATCTCGTTCGGAAACGGCACGGAATCGATCTCCGGATCGCTGCGGGATTCTAGCAGAAGTTGGTTTCGGGGGTTGAAGAAGATCTGCTGACGTCAGCATGACGTCAGCAAGTATTTTTCTTTTTCTGATTTTATTTCTTTAATTCATATCTTTTGATTTAAATGTCCAAATGATGTCAAATTAATTTCTAAAAATTTGTAAAAATAATATCTTGATGTTAAACCAGTTGTGGGTATGTTTTGAATATTTTTGAAAATTAATATTTTGAAATATTGATTAATTACAAATTTGACACTTAAAGTCAAATTTGAATTTCTATCTTATTTAAATTTTCCTTTGGCTAAAATAAATTTGTAAAAATACCCACATTTCAATATGTTTGAATTTAAGTTATTTAAACTTATTTTGCTGAAATCATTCATTTTGGCATAATATTAAAGAACTAAATATAAAAATGTTTAGGGAATGTGAAATATAGGGTATTCATTCTTAATTGAAAATAATTTGTGCAACATTATATTTTATATTATGATAATTCATTTGAAAGCTTCATAACAACTTTGGAAAGGATTTTTGTTTTAATTCTACTCTTATTTAGAATATATTAATCATTTCATGCTTTGAAAATAGATGAAATTCCTTTGAGCAATTGAAATGTTTATTTGGCTAATTCATTAATTCTATGAAGTTTTAAAGTTATACACTATGGGCTTATAATTTCCAAACTATATTTTGAACTTAGTTAAAGGAATGAAAACCATTTAGTAATTATATAATCTTTTGAATAATATTGTATTTATGTATAGATATGACTAAGTGGTTGGAATCAATTTCTTATAAGTAACTATTTACTTAAATTAAAATGGATTGTAGTTTGTAAAATATTTGTCAAATTATATTTTAAGGTTTTTGAAACACAGTGGATAATATAATGTTTTAAACTGTGACATTTAAATTATTAACTCAAGTTTGAAGTCTTTCATAGTTGGTTTCCTTATACATTTAATATTTCATTTTAATAAAAGAAAAGTTTTAAATTTTAGTGATTTTTGAATGTTATAAAATGTTGGGATGTTACAGACTACCACCCTTAAAAGAAATCTCGTCCTCGAGATTCGGAGAAGCTAGAAAAGAAACCAAGGGCTTGAATGATTCTGATAACTCGAGATGTTTTGAGAAATGAAATTTCGGACATGGAAACTTGAAAACTTGTAGTGAAGGGGTTTTCTGATTGGAAGGATGAAAGAAAGATAGTTTGAGATCTCTGGGTTTAAGCTATTGTGTTTAAATTATCTAGGTGGCTACCACCCTTAAAAGAAAAGTTTTGTTGATAATTCAACATCCTAATGCACAACCAAAAATCAAGATAATCCCTTACAAACATCATCTAACAAACATCAAGCAATAAAGTTCAAACACAAGCAACACATACATAAAATTTCAAACTTCTTTTGAGAAATCGAACTAATTGTTTATCGAACGAAAGGTCGGGGAAATACAAAAGTAACAGTACTGCCATACCACAATTTGATAGGTCAATACACTAAATCGATACGATAAGCTAAAAGATAAATGGTGGTCCCTCTAACATGGTTTTGATTGCTACACTTATCCTTCCTAAATACTACGCTTGCGTTTTATTGCGTGGTTATTTGCCACAGGCGTGACTTCTTCCTCAGTTGACTCTTCAAACAGCACCTCTTCGGGGTCTTCTTCCACTGGTCCTTCCTCCTTCGTAGCTGCAGATACAGTCACATCTCCAGTGCATTGGTCACCTCCTTCTTCAGCTACTGGCGGTGGTGGAGGTGGAATGAGTTGCGCCTCAAGCATGGCAATTTGCTGATCCTTGCCAAGGTTCTCCAAATGTAGGTCATGGATGAGGTCCTCCAACTGACTAATAAGATTTTCAGAAGCCTGGAGTTCTTGGGTTTTTGCGTGTATGACGGCTTGTGCATGATTTGCGACGTCATGAGTCTGTTGGACTCTCATGGTCAGACAGTTGATGAGATAATCCAAGTCTTCAAACGTCTTGTTAACGAGGGGCAGGTCCAGGCGATTTCCCGTGTGAGCCATCGAGAGACCATGTGCATTCCTCTTTCCAAAGGCACGAAAGGGCGATCCTGGTGCTAGCTTTAATCGATACTTGTAACACAAACGAGCCATTAAGTCCACCATAGCTATGTTCACTCCCTCAATCCAGTCTGGGTAGTAGGTGACGTAGTCCACGGGCTCGAAGTCTGGCATCGTAGGATCCGGGGTCATGATGGTGCGTATTTCCCAACGTATCCCATGGGGTTGGTTGGTCTCCTCCTTCCTTCCTCGGAAATAGGGTGGTGGTAGCTTCAATACACTTGTCAATCTAGACAGCTGCCTCCCAAAGATGAAACCTGACAGAACTCCAGCATACGCAGTCTCAGTGTATTCTCCCATCTAAAATTTTGAACAGGTAAGAGTATTAGAATTTAAAGGAAAGGGAAAGCTGCAAGACAAGATAATGTAAAACAATATTAAAGGAAAGTTCAAAATTTACTCATGTTTTGGAAACCTAGTTTAGTTAACTATTTAACCTTTGTGGTCTTAGTCCAATCCTAGGGGTTTCGAACCTACATGCAACACAGTGCTCTGATACCATCTGTAGCGTACCTGCACTTTAAATAAGGCAGATACCTGTGTATAGTGCAAATCCCTGGATCGATTCATTTGCACACACAGTTTACGATGTAATATCACAACAAAGGTCAATTTTATTACATCGATGATCCAGAATTACGAAATATTTATACAAGTTGCATAGCATAAAGCTAGCATTGAAAAAGTACACAGCGGAAATACAATAGCAGTGAGCCTCTATAACTTTCATGCTGCCACAGGCGAAAACATGTTGGTTGTAGACTCGAAACCTTTAACGAAATCTCACTCGTCATCTGATCACATCTGCAGTAAGAAAAATATTACAACAACGTGGGTCAGATTCCATTAAAAATGGAGTCTGGCAAGTGACACTATGGTGGACACTTTTGGAATAACTCTAAAGCCTATATGAATATTTGGCTGGTGGAGCTCAAGGCTAATTTGAGTAAAGCCAATTTTTCCTACTCTTTTGAAAACACTTTTCTTGAAATCGACGAGTATGGCATGAAAACCATAAATCTCATCTTCACTTGTTCACCCATCAACTATTAACTTAGAAATTGAAATGGTGGAATCCTCCGTTGACGTCCTTGATCAGCTGCTCAAAATTGTCCGTAACCGGGGACACGGCTAAGTACTTAGTTTTACACTCTGCAGAGGTTGTGCACGTTCACCATTGTACCCATTCAACCCAAGGTATCCTTTACACACCATTTGTGATAAGGAAAGGAGAGAATGAGACGAGATCTTTCAGAAGCATTTTCCCTCCCACCTGGCTTGACCCGTTCCACCTAACATCCCCCTACATCTGCTTGTCAAGCCGGAGAGAGTCCACGCAACATAATTGATCAAGCCAGAGCCCATATGGCAATGGCTGCACTAGAAGCAATCGTCACTCGGAGTTCTTCAGATTCCTCTGTTCCTGGGTGGCCATTCACAAGTGTACATACTCCAGGAACCATAGAAATGGACCTGAGTAGCCACTCAACATAAACCATACAACCAATTACCACCCAGGTGTTTCATTAACTTTGTGGATGTGCACTCTCAGGTAAAAATCACCATGCTCACAGCCCTAAGTAGAATAGAAATTCATCCTAGACGAAGACAGCCATGAGCACAGTCCTGAGTAGTCACTTAACATTTTGTAAAAACCTTTCATCAATTGCATAGCATCAATAATTCTGCTAAGTATGATATAGGAACCTAGACACAGGAATAAGGGATTCTACACAGGTTTAGCATAGCAACACATGCATATAAAAATACACTAAGTAATGCATAAGAAATAATAGGAAGTTTATGAGGTGTGCCACTTGCCTTTGAATGTTGTCGTTGTTCACAACTCTTTTCAACAACGAACGTTTGCTCTCCGTTTAATCTAAACATTAATAGCAAACAACAATACAACAATCAACAAACAACAATCATCAACATACATGCTCATATCAAATGAACAACAAGTTTTATAAAACTCCTAAGGAAAACCTGTCATGTATGATATGCAAATTATTTCTAAGGGCTAGAGATGCATGTTATTCTATGAAAAATCTCTTAAGTTAATGCAAGGCAAATAGGTGGGTCAAGAATGACTAAGGACTAAGGTTTCAAGTTGGATAAAAATACTTTGTTTTATATCCTCTTTAAGCAAGCACTCTAATGGCTTAGCCGTGATGTGCAAAATACTTAGAGAAAAATACTAAGTCATTTGTTCAAGGTGATCAACAATTATTATCAACTCTTTGTAAATTGGACATTCACTATAGTGAGAGAGACAGACACCCGACCAGCCACTTAAATTGTGGAACAGGTCTCATGTACGTGGACATGTAAGGTTTGTTTCCAGGCCGCTTCATCCCACTATGCTGCTAGGATCCAACAACTTCAAGATGATAACATCATGATCAAAATTTGTTTAAGTTTAAAAGACCAGATTAGGAAAGAGGGAAAAGATAGAAAGAGAGATGTAGTTATCTTCCAGGCTTCATCTCCAGACTTGTAGCTTTCCCTTTGGTGATGTTCTTGGATGACTTTTTGTAGACTTGATAAATCTTCAGACTTGATGATTATTGTGTCCTCGAGGCTGGTTTTGGATTTACTTAGTCTTCAAGAAGTCCCAGAGGAGAAGAAAAGACAGAGAGAGAGACTTAGAGAATAAAAGAGAGGTTGGCCTTCTTGAACTTCTTCTCACTTTTCTTCTAAGTGCTTCTTCTCTTTGAAGATAATTTTGAAGTCTTGTTTTTGGCTAAGTCCTTCCTTGGTCTTCCAGCTCCATGTTGAAACTACTAAGTGTCTGAGTGTATAGCACTTATTCCAAAATGCAAGTTTGAAAATAATCCTAACTTAGAGAAATTGGGGAGGAGTTTTCCTTATGGAAAATTTAACTATAAAATATGCTATGCATGAAATGCAATTTTAAATCACAAGCAGCATAACACAAAATTTGTGAAGTTATAATTACCATTTTAATTAGTTTCTAATTTGCAAACCATAATACAAGGAAACATATAGATTAAAATTTTATGTGATTTATATTTTATAACACAATTTTCTTTATAGATGGTGTTAATAGCCAGAGGTGGTGTAATTATATTTAATGCAATTTGATTTAATCAAAAATAATAATTCTATTAAAAGTTATTTCAAAATTAGTCAAACTATTCAAATTAAGCTCACAACTATGAAATCATTCAAAAATTACTCCAAAATATTTTATAGCAGTGGCATTAATTTACAAATAGTCTAAAGTTTCTAAAACATATTTATTTGCAATTTTTGGATTTATAGATTTAAATTTATTACAAATATACTCAAATCCACCATTTGAAATTTGAATATTTTATACTAAGTCAAATTTGAATTTTGTCAGATCCAAAATATTCTACATGTCCAGAGCTTTCCAAATATATAAAAATTATTAAATTTGGAGTTATGGTTAAAAAGTTATAGATGTTTTAATTCCAGGGATTAATCTGCAATTTTTCCAATAAAAATTAAAATAGGAAATTGATTTACACGCTGGCGCTGACTGTGCAGGCCACGTCAGCGCTGACTGGGTCTGACGTGGATAAGTTACAGATCTGGGCCGTCAGATCTGGATCTGACGGTCCAGATCAGAGTACCGGTTCGATTATAAAACTTCTAATCGTGGCCGCTGAGATCGGATCGGACGGGCGAGATCTAACGGCAACAGGGGAGCGGCGCTAGGTCGCCGGAGACGAAGCGCGCGGCGGCGGCACGATCGGGAAACACGTTCCCGATGATCTACAGCCCTAGAGGTACAGCGGAGCGTACCGTGATGAAGAGGAGATCCAGGCGAGGTCGATGGCGTCCTCGTGGTCCTTGACGCTTCCTCGTTCTTCGGCCAGACCTCGCCGGAGTTGCGCACGGCGGCGGAGAGCTTCGGTGGAGCACGGATGGCTCGTTCTGCTACGCAAAAAGCTACCGCGCCATGTCAGGGAGGTGCGTGTCGATACGGGGAAGAGACTGGGTGGGGTCTCGGTGCTTAGGGCAGCCTACCTCGCCGGGGATGGAAGAATTACGGCGGCGGATGGTTCGGACTCCGGCGAGCTCCTCCGGCGGCCTGGGGGCACGATTTAGTTAGGGTTTGAGGGGGAAAAGACGCGGCACGGCTTAGGTATTTATGGGGACGGGGAAAAGGTAGGATCTCGTTCGGAAACGGCACGGAATCGATCTCCGGATCGCTGCGGGATTCTAGCAGAACTTGGTTTCGGGGGTTGAAGAAGATCTGCTGACGTCAGCATGACGTCAGCAAGTATTTTTCTTTTTCTGATTTTATTTCTTTAATTCATATCTTTTGATTTAAATGTCCAAATGATGTCAAATTAATTTCTAAAAATTTGTAAAAATAATATCTTCCTGTTAAACCAGTTGTGGGTATGTTTTGAATATTTTTGAAAATTAATATTTTGAAATATTGATTAATTACAAATTTGACACTTAAAGTCAAATTTGAATTTCTATCTTATTTAAATTTTCCTTTGGCTAAAATAAATTTGTAAAAATACCCACATTTTAATATGTTTGAATTTAAGTTATTTAAACTTATTTTGCTGAAATCATTCATTTTGGCATAATATTAAAGAACTAAATATAAAAATGTTTAGGGAATGTGAAATATAGGGTATTCATTCTTAATTGAAAATAATTTGTGCAACATTATATTTTATATTATGATAATTCATTTGAAAGCTTCATAACAACTTTGGAAAGGATTTTTGTTTTAATTCTACTCTTATTTAGAATATATTAATCATTTCATGCTTTAAAATAGATGAAATTCCTTTGAGCAATTGAAATGTTTATTTGGCTAATTCATTAATTCTATGAAGTTTTAAAGTTATACACTATGGGCTTATAATTTCCAAACTATATTTTGAACTTAGTTAAAGGGATGAAAACCATTTAGTAATTATATAATCTTTTGAATAATATTGTATTTATGTATAGATATGACTAAGTGGTTGGAATCAATTTCTTATAAGTAACTATTTACTTAAATTAAAATGGATTGTAGTTTGTAAAATATTTGTCAAATTATATTTTAAGGTTTTTGAAACACAGTGGATAATATAATGTTTTAAACTGTGACATTTAAATTATTAACTCAAGTTTGAAGTCTTTCATAGTTGGTTTCCTTATACATTTAATATTTCATTTTAATAAAAGAAAAGTTTTAAATTTTAGTGATTTTTGAATGTTATAAAATGTTGGGATGTTACACTTCGCGTCCTGCGACGGTGGCGACGGGAAATGTCGCCGCCGTCGCTTCTCACATTCCCATCGCGCGCTCACCGGCGGCGGTCTCCTCGGCTCGTCCACCCTCGGCAGCGGCGACGACGGCGAGAGGCGCTCCGGTCGATGAGGAAGAGGAAGCGGCGGACCTCGGGTCACGCTACTGGCTTCCCTCCATTGTCGACGAGGCGACCCTCCAAGACCTGGAGGCCGTTGGCTACCTCCCAACTCGGGAGGATTGCCGGTGGAGACCCGCCTTGGGAGACGTCATCCCGGCTCCGAAAGCCGGGGAACGGGTAATACTCACCTCCCACCTAGTTAGGGGAATGGCGCTTCCGCCTTCCGCCTTCTTTAGCGAGGTGCTAGATCATTATGGGCTCCAGCCCCACAACATAGCGCCCAATAGCATTCTAGTCTTAGCCGGCTTCACAGCTCTGTTCGAGGGCTACCTAGGTATTAGGCCTAGCTTAGACTTCTTCAGATACTGTTTTCGTTGTCGGCGTCAGACTATGCCGGACGGCGGGCTGGCAACCTGCGGCAGTGTCACTTTTAACTGCCGCCAGGGCCGTCAATGGTATCCTATCTTAGGATACCATACCTTGAATCCGTCAAGGGCTGGACCTCCACATTCTTCTACTGCCAATATATGGCAGCTCCGGGCCGTCAATTTGGCGTCCCGGAATTTGTCAACGCGCCGCCTATGCCCAAGCCATGCTGGGATGAGGCGGTGCCCAAGTTGACGGAGGAACTCCGCCTTTTCCAAAGGCGGATTGAATTCCTTACCCGGACGATGGCTCCCCCCCCCCCCGCTGGACGGGGTGGACACCGTCATCTGCTGGCTCGGCCGGCAGATTCTCCCCCTGCGGTACAGCCCGCATAAAATGTGTCAGTATTCGCCTACTGCCACGGCCTCTCTCCGCGTAAGCGAAGAGAGGTTGCCGGTTGCCGACCTGGCGTTCCGGCTCCGCAGCCTCGTCAAGGCGGGGCTGGTGAAGGCGGTGGAGGGCGTGCCCATGCACACCCACGACAACCCTCCCATCGAGGTAGATATCTTGCTCCTTGCCCCTTTTTGACAGCCTCGCCGGCTAACTTGAGTTCCATTAATACTTGTCTTCTTTCTCAGATCTCCGACTTGGGGGAGGATGACCTGGCTCCCGACTTCTACGAGTCGGAAGCCGGGAAGACTAAGAAGCGCAAAGCATCCGGCGCCGCTTCCTCCACGGCGATCACCGAGAGGAAGAAACGGATCGCAACGGCTACCGAGCCGGCTCTCGTCAACATTGACGAGAACGTGGGGATTAACATCCCCCGAAGGTACTCAATTTTGCCTTTAACAGTCGACGAGCTCCTTTAATACTGGCACCCAACTGACTGCTTGATGTTTATTGACAGGGAAAGGGTCAAAACTTCCCGGTTGACGACCAGGCTCCTTTCCAAGGGTAAGCGACCTCAAGGCAGCTCGCCTGCTACCATGCCGCCAACTCCCCAGCCCCGGGCCGGCAGCTTTATGGGCGACGCTCGTCGACAGCCCCCGACTCCGGCTTCTTGCGCGCCGCCAAGGACCTCCTCCGCTGACCGCGCACCCAAGACTCCCCTCCTTTTGGATGAGGCTACGGCCGATGAAGCCGCTCAATCGCGCGCTGCCAAGGAGGAGTTGCTGGAGGCGGCTGCCGGCGGGTCCCAGAGGGCAGCCCCGACTGCAGGAGGCGGCAAAGTTAGGGACCCTTGGTCCACCTTCAAGGAGGCCAAGGAGTCAGCCTTGGCTTTTGCCAACTTCACCTCCCAGGCCTTCGCCAACTTGGAGGGCGACCTGTCTGTAAGTTTTTATAACTCCGGCATATACATAGCCTTTCCCCCGAGCACTTAGATGGCAGGTCCAAATTTTTTGGCTGCCGGCTTAGTGGTTATTCGACGATAAATTTTATGCCTTTGCTTTTTCCTGCAGGGCCTTGTATCCGCCAACGTTGAGCTTGTCTCCTCCCGATTCGAGATAAACCGGCGGTGCCGCGACCTGAAGAAGGATTGCGAGGCCAAGGACCTGCGGATTGCCGAGTTGGAGGCGGCCCGCCAAAAATATGAAGGTAGAGTTGATCTTTTTTGCCTTCAACTATCTTTTCAACTTATGTTGCCGTCAATCATTTAGTTAGAGAATCCATATTTGTAGAACTGCTAGACCATGCCCACTGATATACTGAAGGCGTCCACTGATATGCAAGCTCTTATGAATGAAGCTTCCGATTTGGCAGCCGCCAACTTGGCGATGAAGGAGGATCACCAGAAGGAGATGGAGGCCCAGCAGCTGAAATTTGCGCAGGAATCTAGCCAGCTCACTGGTGAGCTGAAAAGCCTACGCAAGAAATTGGCGGAGGCGGAGAAGACGGCTGCCGAGGAAATCTCCAAGCAAACTTCTCGCGTCCAAATTGCTGAGGACGCGTTGGTGGCTCATATGATTGAGTTGTCCGCTTTCCATAACTCGGCCCTTGGTAATTTCTCACTCCTTACTTTGATTTCGCCATTTTGCTTAGCCTGAGCCAAACAGATGGTTTCATTTTTGATACAGTTCCCGCCGGTTTGGGCGACGACAAGGTTGTCAGCCCCCGCCTGGATCGCCTTGCACGTCTATGCGAGCTGATCACCGAGACTTTGGCAGCGTCCAAGCGGTTTGCCGCCAAGTTCTTCATCTCCTCTGGCAGCCAGGAACCGACCGAATTCAGCGACGTGCCCAATATGTTGGAGCAGGCTACCAAGCTACACAAGAGCTCGCTGAAGTCGGCGGCCAAGACTGCGCTTGGACTATTCATGGCGCACTACCCCGAGGCGGAGATAGAAGCCGTCACCGAAGGCATGCCGTCTACATATGAAGACGGCAGCGAGGTCGAGCCGGCCGCTGTTCTGGACAGCGTTGCCGGCTACACCACGCGTGTTGCCAACATGGTGGATACTTCGATCTTCTACCGGTGCCATCCTGTGCCTGCCGCAGGGGAAGCTGGAGCTGCCGGCACGGCCGAGGCGGAGGGGAGTGACAGTTCTGGGGCTGAAGTTGTCAGCCCCCAAGCCTGATGTAGACTCCCCCCCCGAGCCATAGTTTCCTTTCCTTGCCTTCTTCTGACATGATTTCCCAGCCTCTGAAACAATGCAACTTTAACTTGTAATATTTGTATATACTTTTGTTGTTGCTCTGCTAGGCGAGAAACTAGCTGACAAGTTTTTATTTTTCCTTATTTGTATGGCCCGCCTTTATTTTACCCTGACTTATATGTTTGACTTTTTGTATGTTTACGAACCTCAGCCGGTAACTTTAGCTGAAACAACCAGGGCTAAGCCATGCGTTTAGGATCAGAAACCAAAGCCAACATGTTGGTGCCAAAGACATACTACTAGGCGAACCACACATAATTAATCAGAGGTAAAGGAATTAGGCGGCGCAAAAAGTTTATTTTTGCTTTAGGTTGGCTCGAAAGCTGCAAGTATCTACCAGTTTGAATCTTTGCACGGAGCTAGAAAAATAGGTAACTTAGATACATAGGGGAAATATGATTGCAAGAAAAG
This sequence comes from Poa annua, assembly GCA_026929855.1. Taxonomy (NCBI): domain Eukaryota; kingdom Viridiplantae; phylum Streptophyta; class Magnoliopsida; order Poales; family Poaceae; genus Poa; species Poa annua. The sequence goes on from CM049426.1 coordinate 109,808,401, forward strand.
ACAAAAGATGGTATGCTTCTCAACACAGATGAGGAACCATAGACTTTTATTTCATATTCATATATAACTTATTACAATTATAAATTGCTAAGTGTAGAAAGGACGTAGCTGCTCAATATTCCAAGGCCGTCTTGTTTGTTCGAACGGATCGTCAATGCCTCTTTTGCGCTTGGTTCCCCTTTTTCATGCCGCCTTCTTGCGCCTCTTGTTTTCTTCTTCGTCGCGGATGTCGGCCAGGTAGTAGGAACCATTGAGCAGCGCCTTTATGACTATAAATGGTCCTTCCCATGGCGGGGATAACTTGTGCAAGCCTTTTCTGTCTTGAATTAGGCGGAGAACCAGGTCACCTGTTCTGAAGCTTCGCTTCCGCACTCTCCGGCTATGATAGCGGCGAAGTTGTTGCTGGTACAAGGCGGAGCGATGTAGAGCGATGTCTCTTTCTTCGTCTAGCAGGTCTAGGCTATCCTGTCTTGCACCTTCTACGTCTTGCTTGATGTAGGCTTGAACCCTTGGGGAATCGTATTTCATGTCGGTAGGTAGCACCGCCTCAACGCCATATACTAAGAAGAAAGGAGTGTAGCCGGTAGACCTGTTTGGCGTTGTGAGCAAACTCCATAGTACCGACTGTAACTCATGTGCCCAAGCGCCGGCTGCCCTGTGTAATGGAGCTTCGAGACGAGGCTTAAGTCCTGACAAGACTAGGCCGTTTGTACGCTCTACTTGTCCGTTGGATTGAGGGTGTGACACGGATGCCAAATCAAGCCGGATACCCAGATCACTGCAGTATTCTTCTATGTCGCCTTGAGATAGGTTGCTGCCATTATCAGTGATAATGCTGTGTGGAACTCCAAAACGAGAGATAATTCCCCAGAGGAAATTGGTGGCTGTTCGTGCGTCAAGTTTGCTGATCGGTAGCCTCGACCCATTTGGTGAACTTGTCCACAGTGACCAATAGGTGGGTATACCCACCACTCCCCTTCTTGAAGGGACCCACCATGTCTAAGCCCCAGACCGCAAACGGCCAGGTGATTGGAATTGTCCTGAGTTCTTGTGCCGGTAAGTGAGGTTGACGAGCGTACAACTGGCAGCCTTTGCATGTTTTTACGATGTTCTCGGCGTCTTCTTTGGCGGTAAGCCAGTAGAAACCTTGGTGGAAAGCTTTGGACACGATGGACCTGGCGGAAGCGTGATGCCCGCAGGTGCCAATATGTATGTCTTTCAGAATTTCCTGGCCTTCTTCTGGCTGTATGCACCGTTGATAGATGCCGCACGTGCTTCGCTTATATAGCTCGCCTTTTATTATCGTGAATGCCTTGGCTCGCCTTATGATCTGCCTTTTTAGCACCTCATCTTCCTCCGGCAACTTGCTGTCGATTAGAAAATCGAGATATGGGACAGTCCAATCCGGCTGTATCGAGTAGACATCGAGACTTGCCGCTTCTACCGGTTCTTCTGCATCAGGGTCCATCAAATCAGCGCCTTTAATGGATGGCTTGTGCAAATGTTCCAGGAAAATATCTTTTGGTACCTTTTTGCGTTCTGACCCTAGTCTGGCAAGTGTGTCTGCCACCTCGTTCTCAGCTCTTGGAACATGCCGGACTTCGTAGTCCGCGAAGTTTTTTGCGAATTCGTCAACTTTGGCTCTGTATGCCGCCATTGTTGCGCTTTTCGCATCCCATGTTCCGCTTACTTGCTGTGCGACCAAATCTGAGTCGCCATAACAGAGGATTCTTTTGACGCCGAGGTGGTTTGCCACGTGTAACCCATGAAGCAAAGCTTCGTACTCGACACCGTTGTTGGTTGCTGTGAAGTGGATTTGCAACACGTAGCTAAGCTTGTCACCTTTAGGCGTGCGTAGAACGACTCCAGCCCCCGAGCCTTTGAGCATCTTTGATCCGTCAAAGTGCATGACCCAATATTCTGATTCGGGGAGTGTCGTTTCCTCCATGACTTCTGTCCAGTCGGCGACAAAATCTGCAAGCACTTGAGACTTTATGGCGGTCCGTGGCTTATAGACTATATCAGAGGCGGCAAGTTCGATGCCCCATTTGGCAACTCGACCTGTTGCCTCTGCATTGTTGATTATGTCTCCCAACGGTGCCTTGCTGACTACTGTCACTGTGTGCTCCTGGAAATAATGCCTAAGCTTCCTGGCGGCGAAGAATACACCATAAGCCAGCTTTTGGTAATGTGGATACCTCTGCTTGGGGTGGAGAATACTTCACTGATGAATACTTCACTGATGATGTAGTAGAAAGTCCCGTATGGAGTGGTGAAAGATGTTTTCAGCTGATCCGACTCTCTCATCTTGATTTGATGGTATCCTGAGTAGGCGTCCAAAAAACAAAGCAGCTCGGAGCCTGCTGTGGAGTCTACGACTTGGTCAATTCTAGGCAGCGCAAAGGGATTCTTTAGGCAGCACTTGTTAACACCGGTATAGTCAATACACATCCTCAGCTCTTTATTCTTCTTTGGGACAAGTACAGGATTTGCCACCCAGTCAGTGTGCACAACTTCTTTTATGAAATTGGCGGCCTTCAGCCTATTTATCTCCTTTCCTATAGCCTTGCGTCTCTCATCTCCAAAGCGTCTTGTTGCTTGCTTCACCGGCTTAGATCCTTTTATGACGTTGAGTGAGTGCTCGGCAAGTTTCCTCGGTACACCAGGCATGTCGGATGGCGACCATGCAAAGATGTCACGATTCTCACGGAGGAACTCGACGAGCGCGCCTTCCTATTTGCTGTCAAGGTTGGAGCCGATGACGACTTGCTTAGACTTGTCACCTGGGATGAGGTCCGCCTTTTTGGTGTCTTCTGAAGCTTCAAAGGTCTTCTTGACATCAGTCTTTGGATTGGGCATGGAGTTGCCTGAATCCGCCCCAAGTAGTGCGAGTTCTTCCTTGTGGATGACGGCTTCTGCGAAGGCGGCCATGCCACGCCTACACTCCTTGGCTTTCTTGAAGTTGCCGGAAATCATGATGGTTCCGTTTTCCCCCGGCATTTTAAGCTTGATGTATATGTAGCACGGCCTTGACATAAATTTGGCGAAAGCTGGTCGTACGAAGATTGCATGATAGGCGCTTTTGAAGGGGACAACTTCGAAACGGAGGAACTCTGAGTGGTAGTTCTCTTTTGGTCCGAAAGTTACCTTCAGCCTAATGCTCCCCATTGACTTTTCTTGCCTGCCAGGCACTATGCCGTGAAAGGTGAGGTTGCTGTGGTCCAGCTGATCCTCTGACAGGTTCATGCGGCTTAGTGTGTCGTAGTACAGGATGTTGAGGCTGCTGCCTCCATCCATGAGTACCTTTGTGAGTCTGAAGTTGTCGACAATGGGATCGACGACGAGGGCGTACTTGCGTGGGTGAGGAACGTGATCAGGGTGGTCGGACCGGTCCCAAGTGATCGTTGCTTCCGACCAGTTCAAATACTGAAGGTGTGCCGACAAAGCATACAAGAGATTCTTTGACCTTCGGATATGGTTTCTTTTTCTTGGCGGCCGCGTCATCCTCGCTTGAGACAGACATGTCGTCGTCATCCTCATCCTCCATGTTGTCTTTCTTGTCGTTCTTCTTTGACTTCTTTGACTTCCAGCCGACTGTGGGGTCCTTTTTGAAGTCGTCCATGAAACGACACTCGCCAAGCATATGGTTGACCTTGCCAAGTGAGGCGTGGATAGGGCATGGCAAAAGTTTTGCCTGCTCATTAGTGATTCGTGCCGCCTTAGGCCCTTAGCTGGCGTCGCGATTATCTTTCTTATTCTTCCACTTCTTTTTGCCGCCATTCCCTTGGAATGCGACAGCTACCTCGTTGGAAGGTCCGGCTTTGTCATCCACCGCCTGCTTGCGCTTGTTGTTCCGTTTTGGCATGATGTTGACGTCTGGATCATCGTCCCGGGCGTCATCATCCGCCGCCCCATATTGGGCGGCTAGGTTGAGCATCTCGCCAAGGTCCGTGATTTGCTCGCGGACGAGCCGATGACGGAGCAAGGACTTCTTCTGCAGGCCCGTGTAGAAGGCATGGATAGCCTGTGCGTCCGAAACACCATGACAGTTGGCTTTTTCGGATATCCAACGGCTGACAAAGTCTGTCATGGTTTCGTCCGGCTTTTGGATACAGCGTTGCAAATCCGTGTAGGTATTTGGACGCTTGTATGTTCCTTGGAAGTGCTGGGAGAAAACCTTTTTCATGTCGTACCAGCTATGGATAGACTTTTCAGGAAGGTTGTCGATCCAAGCCCTTGCCGTGCCTTCCAACATGAGAGGTAGGTAACGGACGGCAATATAGCTGCTCCCCCCGGCAATTTCTATGGCCATGGCATAGTCGGCTAGCCATGAATCCGGCTTAACGAGGCCGTTGTACCTAGAACAATTTTTTGACACTGATGTCATGTCCTTAGGGAACGGCTCTCTGCGGATGGCGTCGCCGAAGCACTTTGGTCCAGAATATAGAGGCTCCTTTCCTCTTGCTATGTCTTGTAGGCGGTGTCATGCGTCTTTTGGATCGAGCTGTCGTGCGCCTCTGTTTGCGTCTGGCTCGTCCTGCGCTGCCCGGCTTATGCTGCGCCTGGGCCCTTCTGCCGCCTCTTTCCTCGTGCTGCCGGTGCTATGCTGCGGAGACCGACTTCGACATCTCCTGGGAGGGTCGTTACCGGCATCTTTCCTAGGCGGCAGTCCATTGCCCCGGCTACCGCCATTGTCGCATCTTGGCTGGCCTAGAGGTGGCAGGTCTCCTCTGCTTCCTGTCCTTGAATTCTCGTCCCGCCTTGGTTTTAGCGGTGGCGTCTTCTTTGGAGGTGGCGTTGACTTCCTTTTGTCGCCATGGATACTGGAGCCGGACGGGCCTTCGGTGTCATCGCCAGGTGCAACTTTGCACTTTCCTGACTTAGACTCTAGGTCTCCCCCGCGAGCATCCGCCATGTGGCCGTAGGAATCAGCGCGAGCTTGTTGTTCTAGGGCCTTGCTCACGAAGTGTCTTGCATTGGCCAGCTTTTCCTCCGTCGTGTAAGTTTTGTCGTCCAGGGTATCTAGCGCGGCAGCCGCGTTGAGGACGGGGGTGCAGAAAACAACATCTCCCCTTCTGTCCACGCGCTGTGGTGCCGTACCCCAGTCGAACCCGAGATCTTGAGCCGCTGTCGTTGCGCGTGTTGGCGGCTCCTTGTCACGGTGGTTTTTTGATGACCTTTTTTCCTCAAAGAGTTGCCGGCTTGTTTTGGCCGACATCTTCTCATGTTCTTTCTCGATCTTCTTCGCAAGGCTCTCAACGTGCTCCTCTCTTTTTCGCAGGAAGTCAGAGTGCTTAAGCATGTTAATTCTAAGCTCTTCCACTTCGTCGAGTGGGGTGTCTTTATTCACCGGAGTATTCATGATCTCGTCTACTTCTTTGATGACGGAGAGCAAATCCGTGGGTTTGTTGCTGCCGCCTTTCTCGAGACTAGTTTTCTTCTTTGCGCACACCTTGTCGGAACTTTCAATGAGTTGACCGGCAGTGGTGTTGCCGGCATCTTCCACCGGCTTGTTTTGCATTTCCGAAGAAACTGGGGTTGTCTCGTGACCGACGACAACCATCATAGCCAGCTTGTCAGGCATGTCAGTATCCGCTAGGCCCTCTGAAGGAGCTGGATTACCACTGGAAAAGCGGGTTTTGATCTTCTTTCTAAGAGACTAGCATCATCATCAGAGTCAGAGTCTACGTTGACTTGAACGGTAGATCTGGATCCGGCATCTGACATCGCATCCTCCTGGAGAACATGGAGGATTGACTCAGGATCGTTGTTTTCCGGCTGGGAGTCTGATCCCAGTCCGACAACTCCGACGAAGTGGAAATCAGATTCGGCCGACTCCTAAGAGAAGGCGGATTCAGATCCATCTTGTCGGTCGACTGCTTGGTCGAAGGGTTGGTGGGTGGGGTTGTAGAAACGCGGTAGGCCGTACGCCTCTGATCGGTATGATTGCACATCCGATAAGGTAGTCGTCCGCCGGGAGCCAGGACTCATCCGAGTTGATGTAGCTGTGGCCGCCATACCTTGTGACGCGACCGACGGCGATCTGCTTGCCCACGCCGCCAAGTGTTCCCGCCTGGAACGTGACACCAGGAACCTTATGCCCCACGGTGGGCGCCAACTGTCGTAGTATAGGCATAATTGATAGGAGACGGGGGTCCTCTAGCCTACGTAGGGATTGTGGGGAAGAAGGCTGGTGTCGTCGAGGACGGGATTGAACACGGCGAGTTTACCCAGCTTCAGATCCCGCAGCGGTGGCGAGATCCTACGTGCTGCTATAATTCACTATGAGGCAATAGCCGTGAACAGGTTACAATGTGTATGATGCGTATTGAAGCGTGCCCTAAAGGCTTCCTGGTGGCCGGCTTATATAGGCGGCCAGACCCCAGGATACAAGGCAGGTACTTGTCCGGCAAGTAATCAGAGTCCTAGACCTAGCCGGTTTAGTTGCCGCCTTCCGTCTTGGGCTTGGTGGCTTGATGGGCTTCGGCCTTATGCCTTCTTGGACCGTCCGCCTACTTCCTTGTACGTAAGCTATCTGGGCCGCCCGGAAGGCTTCAGCCTTACCACCCTTGGAGACACCCCTAGTTGATATATGTTGGAGACACCCCTAGTTGGAGACAATGTTGGAGCCTTACCACACTGGACTAGCCGGATTGATCAATGTTGGAGACACCCCTAGTTGATATATCCCCAACATCCAATGCCGGATTACAACTTCTGGAGAATGCATTTCGATGGTTCCAAGGCCAAGATCGGATTGGGTGCCGGAGTAGTCCTCACCTCACCGAAGCAAGATGTGCTGAAGTATGTGCTGCAAATTCATTTCCGGGCATCCAACAATGTCGCCGAGTACGAGGCTTTGGTTCATGGACTGAATGTCGCCAAGGAAATCGGCATCCGCCGGATCGAATGTTTCGGTGATTCCGACCTCGTGGTACAGCAGGTGTCGGGGAACTAGGATGCGATTGACACCAACATGGCCTTATATCGGTTCCATGTGCAGAAAATATCCGGATTTTATGAAGGCTGCGAGGTCAAGCACATACCCAGAGGGGAAAACGAAGCAGCAGATGTGTTGTCCAGGCTAGGGTCATCTCAGGAGGCCATCGCACCCGGGATCGCTCTCGAACATCTGAGGAAGCCGTCTATCCAGCCTTCGCCCGAGTCGGATTCTATCTTCATTCCCAAGGAACATGGTTCGGAAGCTGTACCTATGGAGGTGGAAGTCGGGAACATTGTGTTGAACCAGGGGGCTGCATCACAGGGCTCGGAGAGACTAAATAGCATGATGATGGAGGTAATGTTGGCAGAACCAATGGACATAGATGCCCCCATGTTCCCGGTTCGACCTGTACCGGGATGGGCACAACCCATCATGGCGTACATATCGGATGGAACCCTCCCGGACAACGAAGTAGAAGCCCGGCAAATACTGAGAAGATCCAAGGCATACACCGTCATCAATCAAGAGTTGTACAAGAGAAGTGTCACCGAGGTGCTCCAAAGGTGTGTGGAACCCGAGGAAGGCCAAGAGATGCTATTGGAAATACATCAAGGGGAGTGTGGACATCATGCATCATCTCGGGACTGGTGGCAAAAGTGTTCTGGCATGGTTTCTACTGGCTTACTGCCTTGCAGCAGGCAGAGGACATTGTCCGTAAATGTGGAGGGTGCTAGAGGTTTGCCCACCGGATACATATGCCGGCATCAGAACTGAAAAAAATCCCTATCACTTGTCCATTCGCAGTATGGTGCTTGGACATGGTCGGGCAATTCAAGCCGACAAGGGGCAATATGACACAAATGTTGGTCATGGTAGACAAGTTTACAAAGTGGATAGAGGTCAAACCAATCCGGAAGTGTGACGGACACACCTCGGTTCAATTCTTGAAATACATCATCTTGAGATACGGGTACCCGCACAACATCATCACGGATAATGGCACCAATTTAGCTGTGGGGGAATTCGCTCGATTTTGTGCTGAGAAGAGAATCCGATTGGATGTGGCATCGGTGGCCCACCCGGAAGCCAACGGGCAAGTCGAAAGAGCAAATGCCTTGGTCTTGGCCGGCATCAAAGCCCGCTTGATCGAGCCATTGTAGAGGACTCCGGGATGTTGGATAGAGGAAATACCGGCAGTATTGTGGGGTCTCCGGACCACACCGAATAGATCTACCGGGTACACGCCATTCTTCATGGTGTATGGTGCCGAGGCTGTGCTTCCAACCGACATCCAATATGATTCACCAAGGGTTACAATGTTCACCGAGACCGAGGCAAAGGAAGCCCGGGAAGATGATGTTGACTTGCTTGAGGAAGCAAGAGAGTTGGCATTGTCTCGGTCGGCAATTTATCAGCAAAACCTCCGTCGCTATCATAGCCGCAAAGTGCATCTCAGAATATTACGAGAAGGGGATCTTGTGCTAAGGCTTATCCAACGCACAACCGGGATGCATAAACTCTCGCCTCCATGGGAGGGTCCTTTTGTTGTAAGCAAGGCATTGCACAATGATTCTTATTACCTTGTAGATGCACAGGAAGCTAGAAAAGTTGTAATGGACAAAGACGGTGAGGAAACCAAGCGGCCATGGAATGTAGCCTTGCTTCGTCCCTTTTACACTTAAAGGGTGCAATGTATGTATCTCGGTTTCTTTATCAATGAAATTTCGGCACCCCGAGGTGTTACTCGGGGACTGCCTGCCCAGAATTGTCCTTTATCTTAACTTACATGTCGGTACCCTCGGGAGGAACCCGGGGACTGCCTCGTTTTATGCCTCCGTTTTTTCTATTATCATGTTATGCATGCCGGCAACCCAGGGAGGAACCCGGGGACTGCCTTTTATCTATTTTTGGTTTAGTGTATGCCGGACAAATTCCGAGATCGATTTTCTAGTCGGAGTAATGTATGTCATGTAAAATAATCTTATGACTCGACTGACGAACACCGAAATGGTAGTCAAGAGCAAAGAGCATCAAATATGGGAATCACGAAAACGAACTCGGGGACTCGGAATAGGAACTTCTCCGGCATATGCGTCTTGCTCATCCAGTTGTTTATTTTATTATGTCGGAAATTTAGCAAACTAGAACTCGGATATTCAGGAGTAATGTATACTGTGAATGGAATTTTGTGACTCGACTGTCGAACACCGAAATGGTAGACAAGAGCAGAAATTGCCTAACTACGGTAAACATGAAAATGAACTCGGGGACTCGTTGCAAAATATACCGGCATAACTTGTTTGCATAAGAAGGAGCAGAGTACAAATTAAAATTTATATATTACAATTACACCCGGCATTCCGGGGATCTAACGTTTCTACACTTAGTGTTTTAGGCGGTGCGGGAAGCCGGTTTCTCAGGTGCATCGGCAGAGGGAGCAGTGACGATGGTTTCCTCCACGCCAGCAGTGGTACCCGGAGCCTCCGGGTGCGCCTCGGCATGAGAGTGCTCGGGTGGCGAAGGAGCAGCAGCTTCCCGAGAGGCCACGGTCACGGTAGCAGCGCCGGTAGCAGCATCATCACCCTCCGGGATCTCGGCCTCCACATCACCGGTTTAACCCGTCTCATTGTCATCCTCATAGTCTGACTCGGAGTCAGAAGCAATGAGACTCGGGGTAAAGATGCCGGTGTCGGACCAGAAGGCGAGGCGATGGGCAACCTCTTGGCGTTGCCGGATCTTGGCCGGGTCGGTGTACCACGCCGAGATGGTGCGCAGACGCTGGATCACGTCGAGGTCGAGCCCCTCGTACCAGCTAAGCACATGGGTCAGGACTTGGTCAGCGCCAGCCCGAGCACCGGAGCGCTTCCAAGCATGGAGTCGCTTGCCGGCATCCTGGAGCAAGGTCGCCAGTTCACTGACCGAGAGGGTCTCGGTGACACCAGGCCATAGAGCACCATGGGCATGGACAGCCGCGCTGAGGAGCTCGGTCCCGATCGACCGGAGAGGCACCATCCGGGCCTTCAGGGCAATGAGATGGTCGTCTATCTCCCACGCATCCGAGACCGGACCTTTTCCGGTGCGCTTCTCCCGGGTAGCAGCAATCGCAAGATTGGCACCGTCTCGGAGTGCTCGAAGTGCCATGTAGAAAAGAGAACGGTCAAAATGGACAAGCCATAAGGAATAGTAAATGCAAAGAGGAAAACAGAGAAAGAGAACTCGTTATACTTATTGTTCATATCCCGGTTTAATCCGGTTAGCTCGGATAGCCAAGCATCTTGCTTTGATCGGAGAAGGGCCAGTTCGGTCTCGGCCAGATGGACGCGCTGCTCGGATTGGTCCAGCGTCTCCTTCTGCTTAATAGATGCATCCACGAAGCGCGCCTTCATGTCGGCAGCAACAGACTTGACCTTCTCCAACTCGGCACTCAGCCGCGCGATATCAGACTGAGCCTCAGATAGGGCAGACTTTTGGTCTGCCGCGATCTTTCACGCGGCATCCCGCTCCTCCCAGAGTCGTCCCTCCAACTTCTTGGACTGACCGAAGTCAGCAAGAAGCCGGTGGAAGACGCTGCTGCGTTTTTTACCGCAATCCTGTGTCCAAAAATTAACCGGTGTCAATCTCGGGAAGGATACCGACTACTCGGAATGGGCCGGGACCCGTATTGATTAACCAACTCGGTAGGGAGGATCTCGAGGACTTGAGATCAGAGACTTGTTATTTCTTTTCTAAGATTGGAGCCTAGTGGTCTGCTACTCGGTGGAGTCTAGAGCACTAAGCACCAATCTCGGGGACTAGTGGGGATGGAAGAATTAAACTTTGGAGAAAGTAAAAGGAGGAAATTTACATCGATCACCCGGCTGACATCCAGTGCAGCCACCTGGAGAGCGTGAAGGACTTGGGCGCTGCGGCTCAGACCGGCAGCATGCAAGTCCCCCACAATCTCGGAGGCATCAGCGGCGAGCCAGGCCTTGTTGTATTCTTCAATAACACGCAGGCCAGGCGCGGCAGGCGCGCTCGCGGCAACGATCTCCTGGGATCCTGGAGACACAAAGGAGCTTACGGTTGCTCGCAGCGCCTGCAGGGCGGCAGTGGGGATCTCGGCAGGAGGTGGCGGTAATCCGGAAAACTTACCCGAGGCACAGGAACCCTTGCTTAGGGCCAAGTCTTGGGTCAAAGATTTCGGAGGGGCGCTGGGCTTCGCAGAAACTATCTTCTGCCCGGAGGCCTGATTGCGCGAGTTCCCGCCAGGAAGATCGGGTTGCCGGGAGGAAGCGGTAGACGGCTTCGGCGGCGGGGTCTTGTGTGAAGCCAACCGGGAAGAGGCGCGCCGCACGACTTCCCGCGGAGGACTCGGCATCTCCGCCTCAAGATGGGACACCCGCCGCGGGCTATCCGGAAGGATGGTATCCTCGGCCGCAGAGCTAGGCGGAACCAGGACCTCGGTCTCCCCGGGATGGACCTCCGGAGCCGCGACCTCGGGCAGCACAGGACCAGGCGCGGGGTGCTCGCTGTCCTGCGCTGGATGCCGAGGTGGAGAAGGAGCAGCCCGGGAGGGGCTAGGAGTGCGGGATCCCGGAGGACGGGAACCCACGGAAGCCGGGACGTCAAGAGTCGCTCTATAATGAACATGTCAGAAAAGATCTCGGAAGAAACCAAAGTCAGATGAATCAAAGCAAGAAGGTCATACCCGGAGTCTACAGTGGGGGGACCTCTCCATCGCCGAGGAGGCTTCTCGCCCGGCTGCTTGCTCTGCTTGCTCTTCTTGGTGGCGCCACCAGAATCACCGACATGGGTTGTGTCGGAGCTCGCACGTTTGCGGGTCTCGGCGTGCTTCGTCACGGCCGCTGATCTCAGAACTACTGGCGGAGCGCACTTGAGGGGAAGAGCATCAATCACATCGAGTAATTGACAATCGTCGTCATCATCATCGTCAGATGCAACGGGGATAGCCTCTGGAGTTGAGGGCTTACCCGGGGCAGCTGCGCGGGCTAGAGGAATAGCGAGGTGATCCTCGCGGTCGGGGTCCTCCGCCGGCATCTGCTTCGGTGTCGGGAAGTCCTCCGCGCAATTGCCACCGACATGCATCGCGTCCTCCTCTGTCTGACGCTCGAACAACTGCAGGAATAAGTCACTACATGACAACCATGTCGATTTCCAGCAGAACCCGGGTGCAAATGGAATTTGGCGGAAGGCAGACACAAGCACCTGCTTCAGTGGTTTTTTGCGGGAACCGGCAACCCGACCCCACACGTAATCCGCCGGCATCTGTGTTCGAGCGATAGCTCGAACGCGCCGCCGGACTGCTGCTTTGTCCAGCGGGAAGATGCTGGTTCTCGTGGGGTCATATACCCCACTCACGTGGCACAGCTTATGCACTCGGGTCTGTAGAGGGCAGATGCGGTGGATAATAAAGCAGCGCAAGAGGTCATCCGAGTGTCGTGGTATCGGCATAATTGATAGGAGACGGGGGTCCTCTAGCCTACGTATGGATTGTGGGGAAGAAGGTTGGTGTCGTCGAGGACGGGATTGAACACGGCGAGTTTACCCAGCTTCAGATCCCGCAGCGGTGGCGAGATCCTACGTGCTGCTATAATTCACTATGAGGCAATACCGTGAACATGTTACAATGTGTATGATGCGAATTGGAGAGTGCCCTTGTAACATCCCAACATTTTTTAATGTTCAAAAATCACAAATATTTAAAACTTTTGTTTTGATTGAAATAAAATACTAAAATGCTTAAAGAAACCAACTATAAAAGACTTCAACCAATTTGAAAAAGCCTATTATTTCAAAATTCTCAATGTGTCATTTCCAATTAAACGTTACATTACCCATTGTATTTCAAAACCCTTAATATGTAAATTGATGAATGTTTGACAAACTTTCAAACCAATTTCATATAATAAAAGTTTCTTATAAGTATTTGAATTCAACCACTTAGCCCTAGCTATTCATAAATTAAAATAATATTTGCAAGTGTTCTTTGAAACTATTTAAAACATGATCTAATTGTCAAATGGTTTTCATTCATTTAACTAAATTCAAGTTATAGTTTTGGAAATTATAACTTTATAATTCATACCTTTAAAAAAACTTCATAGTTTATAATTAAGGAATTCTCCAAATAAATATTTCATTAGCTTAAATGAATTTCATTTATTTTTAAAGCATGAAATGATTAATATGTTCTAAATAAGAAATGAATTTAAAAAAAATTCCAAAGTTGTTATGAAGTTTTCAAGTGAATTATCATAATATAAAATATAATGGGTACAATTTTTTCTCAATTAAAAATGAATACCTTATATTTCACATTTCCTTAAAAATTATTCATATTTAGTTCTTTAATATTATGCCACAATAAAGATGAATGATTTCAGCAAAACAAGTTTAAATAACTTAAATTCAAACATATTTGAATGTGGGTATTTCATAGAATTTATTTTATTCAAAAATAAAATTAATTAAACCCTAATTTCAAATATAACATAAAGTGTCAACATTTGCATTAATCAATATTTCAAAAAATTTATTTTTGAAAATTGTTCAAAACATGCCCACAACTGGTTTAACACAAAGATAATAATTTTACAAATTCTTAAAAATTTGTTTGACTTCATTTGGAGTTTTAAATCAAAAGTTATTAAGAAAATAGAAAATCTGTAAAGGAAAAAGAAAAATCCCTGACAGTGGGACCCACCTGTCAGGGGAGGTCGTCTTCTTCCTCTAGCCAGAAATCACGCCCGAAAATTGCTCCGATCCCGTTTCCAAAATTCGAGCGAGTTCTACGGGATTTGCTCCCTCTCCTGCCCCTACTTAAACCCCGCACCCTCCTCGATTATTTCCCTCTCCTTTCTCTCGAAAACGCGCCGCCAGGCCGGAGAAATCGCTCGCCGGAGTAAGCCGTTTCCGCCGCCGTTCTTCCTCTGCCCCCGGTGAGATAAGCACGCCCCCGCGCCTGAGAACCCCTCCACCCTCTTCCTCTAATCCCTAAGCATCTCCTAAACCTATTCTCTACCCTGCCCTCGCAGCAAATCGAGCGGTTGGTGCTCGACCCGAGAGTCGCCACTGTAACCTCCACTCCGGCCGTGCATCGTCGCCGTTCGGCAGAGCCATCAGCGCCGCCACCGTGCCCATCGACTTCCCCGCGATCCGTAGCACCTCGTCGTCATCTCGTGTCCAGGGGAGCAGCGCACCGACGGGAGCGTCCACGCCCGAGCCGAACGCCGCCGTCCCCTCCATTTCCGGTGACTCGCGCCGCCAGCCGCCGACCAAAGCGAGGTGAGCCGTCCGATCTCCTTCCAACGGCCTAGATTAGATCCCGTTAGCGAACGGGTACGGGCAGATCTGGGCCATCGGATCCAGATCTGACGGCCCAGATCATTCCACTTGCCACGTCGGATCCGCGTCAGCAGATCAGTCAGCGCCCAGTCAGCGCTGACGTGGAAATTGATTTCTTTTAATTAGTTTAAATGGTACTTTTGAAGAAAAGCCACAGCATATTCAAATCTTCATAACTTTTTAACCACTCATCCAAATTTGATAAATTTTATATTTTTGGAATGCCCTTGACATGTAGAATATTTTAGATCTAAGTTTGGAAAGCCCAAAATTCAAATTTGACTAAGTTTAAAATATTCAAATTTCAAATGGAAGATTTGAGTATTTTTGGCATAACTTTAAATCTATAAACCCAAAAAATTGCAAATAAAATTATTTTAGAAACTTTGGAATATTTGTAAATTGATGCCACTGCTATAAAATATTTTTGAGTAATATTTGAATGAATTCATAGTTATATATTTAATTTGAATAGTTTGAGTATTTTCAACATAACTATTAATAAAAAAAATTATTAAAGTAAATTGCTATAAATTTAATTAAAATGCCTGTCTAATAACACTATTTATAAAATTATATTATAAGAATTTAATCATAGAAAACTTTAATCTTATAATTATTCCTTTTATTATATTTTTCCAAAAATAGAAATTAATTAAATTGCATTTATAAATTCATGCATATTTCTAAAGAAATCACAAAAGTTATTTTGATGCTTTCTTGTGATTAAAAATTACATTTCATGCATAAAATATTTTACTATATAATTATATTTCCCATAGGAAATCTCTTCATTATTGTCTCTAAGTTTGGAATATTTCTAAACTTAGTATTTTGGTAAAAGTACTATGCACTAGACACTTAGTATTTCAACATGGAGCTAGAAGGCCAATGAAGAACTTAGCCAAAACAAGACTTCAGAAGTATCTCCAAGGAGTAGAAGCACTTAGAAGAAAAATCAAGAGGAAGTTCATGAAGACCAACCAGAAATATTTTCTAAGTCTTGCTCCCTCTCTCTTTCATTTCTCCTTTCTTCTCTTTGACCTCTTGAAGACTAAGTTAAATCCAAGACCAGCCTAGGTGATACAAACATCATCAAGTCTGAAGATTATTCAAGTCTACCAAGAATTCAATCAAGACATCACCAAGGAGAATATTACAAGTCTGGAGATGAAGACTGGAAGACCAACTACATCATTCTTACTATCTTTTCCCTCTTTCCTAATCTTATCTTTCACTTTAGACATAAACGAATTTTGATCATGATGCTATCATCTTTGAAGTTTGTTGGATCCTAGCGGCATAGTGAGATGAAGCGGCCTGGAGACAAACCTTACATGTCCACGTACATGAGACCTGTCCCACAATTTAAGTGGTTGGCCGGGTGTCTGTCTCTCTCACTATAGTAAATGTCCAGTTTACATAGAGTTGATAATAATTGTTGATCATCTTGAAGAAATGACATAGTATTTTCTCTAAATATTTCTACACATCAAGACTAAGCCATTAGAGGCTTATTCAAGATAATATAAAACAAAATATTTTATTCAACTTATGACTTTAGTCCTTAGTCATTTTGACCAACCTAATTGCATTGCATTAACTTAAAAGAATTTCATGGCATGACATGCATCTCTAGTCCTTAGAAATAATTTGCATATAATGCATGACATGTTTTCCTTAGAAGTTATGAAACTTTTTTGTTCATTATGTATGCTTGTATGTGTTGTGTTGTTTTCCTTTATGATTGTTGTATTGTTGTTTGTTTATATTGTTTAGACTGAACGGAGAGTTCCGAGTATTGTTGAAAAGAGTTTGTGAACAACGACAACATTCAAAGGCAAGTGGCACACCTCATAAACTTCCTATTATTTTCTATATGCATTACTTAGTGTATTTTTATATGCATGTGTAGGATAGTATTGCTATACTAAACCTATGCAGAATTCCCTTACTCCTGTGTCTAGGTTCCTATATCATACTTAGCAGAAATATTGATGCTATGCAATTGATGAAAAGTTTTACAAAATATTAAGTGACTACTCAGGGCTATGCTCATGGTTGTCGTCGCCTAGGATGAATGGCTATTCTACTTAGGGCCGTGAGGATGGTGATTTTTACCTGAGAGTACACATCCACTAAGTTAATGAAACTCCTGGGTGGATTGGTTATTAATGGTGGCGAAGTTGAGTGGCTACTCCCGTCCATGTCTATGGTTCCTGGAGTACGTGCACTTATGGATGGCCACCCAGGGAACAGAGGAATCTGAAGAACTCCGAGTGACGATTTCTTCCAGTGCAGCCATTTCCATATGGGCTCTGGCTTGATCAATTATGTTGCGTGGACTCTCTCCGGCTTGACAAGCAGATGTAGGGGGATGTTAGGTGGAACGGGTCAAGCCAGAGTGGGAGGGAAAATGCTTCTGAAAGATCTCGTCTCATTCTTCTCCTTTCCTATTCACAAATGGTGTGTAAAGGATAGTTTCGGTTGAATGGGTACAATGGTGAACGTGCACAACCTCTGCAGAGTGTAAAACTAAGTACTTAGCCGTGTCCCCGGTACGGACAATTTGAGCAGCTGATCACGGACGTCAACGGAGGATTCCATCATTCCAACTTCAGAAATAAAACTTGATGGGTGAACAAGGGAAGATGAGATTTATGTTTTTCATGCCATACTTGTCTTGATTTGAAGAAAGTGTTTTCCAAAGAGATAGGAAAAATTGGCTTTATGCAAAATAGCCTTGAACTCCACCAGCCAAATATGCATATAGGCTATAGACTTATTCCATTAAGTGTCCACCATAGTGTCACTTGACAGACTCCATTTTTAAATGGAAATCTGACCCACGTTGTTGCAATATTTTTCTTATTGCAGATTGTTCAGATGATGAGTGAGGTTTCGTTTATAGGTTTCGAGTCTACAACCAACATGTTTTCGCCTGTGGCAACATGAAGTTGTTGGAGACCCACTTCTATTGTATTTCCGCTGTGTACTTTTTCAATGCTAGCTTTATGCTATGCAACTTGTATCGAATATTTTGTAATTCTGGATCATCGATGTAATAAAATTGACGCTTTGTTGTGATATTACATCGTAAAGTGTGTGTGCAAATGAATCGATCCAGGGATTTGCACTATACACAGGTATCTTCCTTATTTAAAGTGCAGGTATGCTACAGCCCTAAAGGCTTCCTGGTGGCCGGCTTATATAGGCGGCCAAGCCTCAGGATACAAGGCAAGTACTTGTCCGGCAAGTAATCAGAGTCCTAGACCTAGCCGACTTAGTTGCCGCCTTCCGTCTAGGGCTTGGTGGCTTGATGGGCTTCGGCCTTCCGCTTTCCTTGGACCGTCCGCCTACTTCCTTGTACATCAGCTATCTGGGTCGCCCGGCAGGCTTCAGCCTTACCACCCTTGGGACACCCTGGACTAGCCGGATTGATCCATGTTGGAGATAGCCCTAGTTGATATATCCCCAACATTAGCCCCCAGAAAGGTTGGAGTTCTCCAGGCGCCGGCTTCTTCTTGATTCTTCATTCGTCAATGTTGGCGGCTGCAGGACTTGAAACATTCTGAAAATCAACGGGGCATGTGTG
Source organism: Poa annua (assembly GCA_026929855.1). NCBI lineage: Eukaryota > Viridiplantae > Streptophyta > Magnoliopsida > Poales > Poaceae > Poa > Poa annua. The sequence continues at coordinate 109,826,283 of CM049426.1, forward strand.
TCCCGATATCTACACACGGCCGCCTTTATCCAACATGGGAAAAGACGGCTAATTCGCAATTTCACCGAGCATATTTCTTGACGGACATTGCTAGCCGGCTCACGACAGTTTGAAACCAGCCTAGGCGATAATCCCGCCATGATCACAAATCATGGGAAAAGAGGAGGCGTGGAGATCGTGCGATCATGCGTCGCAGCGGATGCTGGACACGTGTCCGACTAAAAACGCCATTTGCACAGGAAGCAACGCCCGGACCTATAAATAGGGAACCGAACGGTTCATTTTTGCACCCCTGCCCTTGCTCTCCTCGCACCCTTGCTCTCCCACTTTCCCGCTTCTTGCTCCGAGCGAACTCCGGCGAGCGTTCTCCTCCGACGACCTTCGCACACGGCGATGTCCACCGGCCAGGACATCCCTTCCGCGGCATCCGGTGGTCCGGCAACCGAAGCCATCCCCGCGGCAGCGATGGCCGGCGCAAAATCACGCCCCGCGGCGGCGGCGACGGGCAATGTCGCCACCGTCGCCTCTCAGACTCCCACCGCGCGCGCGCCGGCGGCGGTCTCCTCGGCTCCTCCATCTTCCGCCGCGGCGATGGAGGATAGAGGCGCTCCCGTCGACGAGGAGGAGGAAGCGGCTGACCTCGGGTCACGCTACTGGCTTCCCTCCATAGTCGATGAAGACGCACTCCAAGACCTGGAGGCCGTCGGCTACCGCCCCACTCGGGAGGACTGCCAATGGAGATCCGCCTTAGGAGACGTCATCCCGGCTCCGAAAGCCGGGGAACGGGTAATCCTCACCTCCCACCTAGTTAGGGGAATGGTGCTACCGCCTTCCGCCTTCTTTAGTGAGGTGTTAGATCACTATGGGCTCCAGCCCCATAACATAGCGCCCAACAGCATTCTAGTCTTAGCCGGCTTCACCGCTCTGTTCGAGGGCTATCTAGGTATTAGGCCTAGTTTAGACTTCTTTAGATACTTCTTTCGTTGTCGGCGTCAGACTGTGCCGGACGGCGGACTGGCGACCTGCGGCAGTGTCACGTTCAACTGCCGCCAAGGACGCCAATGGTATCCCAAGATACCATACCTCGAGTCCGTCAAGGGCTGGACGTCCACCTTCTTCTACTGCCAAGACATGGCAGCACCGGGGCGCCAATTTGGCATCCCGGACTTTGTCAACGCGCCGCCTATGCCCAGACCATGCTGGGACAAGGCGGTGCCCAAGCTGACGGAGGAGCTCCACCTTATTCAAAGGCGGATCGAGTTCCTCACCCGCATGATGTCTCCTCCCTTGCAAGATGGGGTGGACACCGTCATCTGCTGGCTAAGCCGACAGATACTGCCCCTGCGGTACAACCCGCACAAAATGTGTCAGTATTCGCCTACTGCCACAACCTCTCTTCGCGTAAGCGAAGAAGGGTTACCGGCCGCCGACCTGGCGTTCCGACTTCGCAGCCTTGCCAAAGCGGGGCTGGTGAAGGCGGCGGAAGGCGTGCCCATGCACACCCACGACAACCCTCCCCTCGAGGTAAAAATATCCTGCTCGTTGCCCTTCTTTGACAGCTTTTGGCGGCTAACTAGAGCCCTATTAACACTTGCCTTTCTTCTCAGCTCTCTGCCCTGAGGGAGGATGATCTGGCTCCTGACTTCTACGAGTCAGAAGCCGGGAAAACCAAGAAGCGCAAGGCGTCCGGCGCTGCTTCCTCTACGGTCAATGCCGAGAGGAAGAAACAGACCACATCGGCTACACTGCCGGTGCTCGTCGATCTCGACGAGAACGCGGGGATTAACATCCCCCAAAGGTACTCATTTCCGCCTTATATAGTTGCCGAATTCCTCTATTACCGGCATTCATCTGACTGTGCTTGCTTCATTCACAGGGAGCGGGTGGCAACTTCCAGGTTGCTGACCAGACTCCTTTCCAAGGGAAAACGGCCCTAGGGCAGCTCGCCCGCTACCATGCCGCCAACTCCCCAGCCCCAGGCCGGCGGCTTTATGAGAGATGCTCGCCGCCAGCCCCGGGCTCCGGCTTCCGGTCCGCCGCCAGCGACTTCCTCCGTGGGCCACGCCACCAGTACTCCCCTTCTAACGGCTGAGGCTACGACCAATGAAGCCGTCCAATCTTGTGCCGCCAAGGAGGAGCTGCTGGAGGTGGTTGCTGGTAGGATGCAGAGGGCAGCCCCGACTGCGGGAGGCGGCCGAGTCAGGGACCCTTGGTCCACTTTTAAGGCGGCCAAGGAGTCTACCCTGGCTTTTGCCAACTTTGCCTCCCAGACATTTGCCGACTTGGAGGGCGACATGTCTGTAAGTTTTTCTAACTTTGCGGCATATACATAGTCTCCCCCCCCCCCCCCCCCCCCGAGCAATTAGATGGCAAGTCGAGTACATTGACTGCCGGCTTAGTGGTTTTTTGACGATATGCTATATGCCTTTGTCTTTGCCTGCAGGGCCTCCTGTCTGCCAACGTTGAGCTTATCTCCTCTCGATTTGAGATAAACCAACGGTGCCGCGATCTGAAGAAGGATTGCGAGGCCAAGGACCGGCGGATTGCCAAATTGGAGGCGGCCCGCAAAAAAGACGAAGGTAGAATTATTCCTTCTGCCTTTTCGTCATCTTCCAATTTGTGTTGCCGCCAATTTTTTAGCTAGTGAATCCATATTGTAGAACTGCTAGATCACGCCCAGGGTATACTGAAGGCGTCCACTGACATGCAAGCTGTTATGAATGAAGCTTCCGATTTGGCGGCCGCCAACTTGGTAATGAAGGAGAAGCACCAGAAGGAGATGGAGGCCCAGCAGCTCAAATTTGCGCAGGAATCTAGCCAGCTTACTGGGGAGCTGGATAGCCTGTGCAACAGGTTCGCGGAGGCGGAGAAGGCGGCTGCCGAGGAGATATCCAAGCAGACTTCTCGCGCCCAAACTGCTGAGGACGCGGTGGCAGCTCATATGATTGAGCTGTCCGCCTTCAATAACTCGGCACTTGGTAATTTCTCACTCCTCATTTGCTTTCGTCATTTTGCTTAGCCTAGACCAAACTGACCTTTTTGTTTTTGATACAGTTCCTGCCGGTTTAGACGACGACAAGGATGTCAGCCCCCGCCTAGATCGCCTTGCGCGTCTGGGTGAGCTGATCACCGAGACATTGGCGGCGTCCAAGCGGTTTGCCGCCAAGTTCTTCATCTCTTCCGGCAGCCAGGAGCCGTCCGAATTCAGCGATGTGCCCAATATGTTGGAGCAAGCTACGAAGCCTCACAAGAGCTCGCTGAAATCGGCGGCGCGGGGTGGTGCCAAGACTGCGCTGGGACTCTTCATGGCGCACTACCCCGAGGCAGAGATAGAAGCTGTCACCGAAGGCATGCCGTCTACTTATGAAAACGGCAGCGAGGTCGATCCGGCCGCTGTGCTGAACAGCTTTGCCGGCCACGCCACGCGTGTTGCCGATATGGTTGACACTTTGATATTCTACGGGCGCCATCCTGTGCCTGCCGCTGGAGAAGTTGGAGCTGCCGGCACGGACGAGGCGCAGGGGAGTGACAGTTCTGGGGCTGAAGTTGTCAGCCCCCAAGCATGATGTAGGCAGCCCCCCCCCCCCCGAGCTTTAGTTTCCCTTTCTTGTGTCCCTTCCGACATGATTGTCAACCCTTTCCTGCCCCTGAAACAGTACAAACTCAACTTGTAATATTTGTTTATATTTTTGGAGATGTTCTGCTAGGCGGGATGCTAGCCGACAAGTTTTATTTCGCCTTATTTTATATGGCCCGCCTTAATTTTACCCTGACTTATATGCTTGATTGTTTGTATGTTGGCGAACCTCAGCAGGAAACTTTAGCTGAAACAACCAGGGCTAAACCATGTGTTTAGGATCAGAAACCAAATCCAACATGTTGGTGCCAAGGACATACTACTAGGCGAACCACATATAAGTAATCAGTGGTAACGGAATTAGGCGGCGCAAAAAAGTTGATTTTTTTGCTGTGGGTTGGCTTGAAAGCTGCAAGTATCTACCTGTTTGAACCTTTGCACGGAGCTAGAAAAAAGGTAACTTAGATACATAGGTGGTTTATGACTGTAAGAAAAGACAAAATATGGCATGCTTCTCAACACAGATGAGGAACCATAGACTTTTATTTCATAATCATATATAACTTATTACAATAATAAATTGCTAAGTGTAAAAAGGACGTAGCTTCTCAATGTTCCAAGGCCGTCTTGTTTGTTCGAACGGATCGTCAATGCCTCTTTTGCGCTTGGTTCCCCTTCTTCCTGCCACCTTCTTGCGCCTTTTCTTTTCCTCTACGTCGCGGATGTCGGCTAGGTAGTAGGAACCATTGAGCAATGCCTTTGTGACTATAAACGGTCCTTCCCATGGCGGGGATAACTTGTGCAAGCCTTTTCTGTCTTGAATTAGGCGGAGAACCAGGTCACCTTTTCTGAAGCTTCGCTTCCGCACTCTTCCGCACTCACCTTTTCTGAAGCTTCGCTTCCGCACTCTTTCTTCGTCTAGCAGGTCTAGGCTATCTTGTCTTGCACCTTCTACGTCTTGCTTGATGTAGGCTTGAACCCTTGGGGAATCGTATTTCATGTCGGTAGGTAGCACCGCCTCCGCGCCATATACTAAGAAGAAAGGAGTGTAGCCGGTAGATCTGTTTGGTGTTGTGCGCAAACTCCAGAGTACGGACTGTAGCTCTTCTGCCCAAGCGCCGGCTGGCCTATGTAACGGAGCTTCGAGACGAGGCTTAAGTCCTGAGAGGACTAGGCCGTTTGTACGCTCTACTTGTCCATTAGATTGTGGGTGTGACATGGATGCCAAATCAAGCCGGATACCTAGATCGCTACAGTATTCTTCTATGTCGCCTTGAGACAGGTTGCTGCCATTATCAGTGATAATGATGTGTGGAACTCCAAACCGGGAGATAATTCCCAAAGGAAAATTGGTGGTTGTTTGCGCGTCAAGTTTGCTGATCGGCTTGGCTTCGACCCATTTGGTGAACTTGTCGATAGCGACCAATAGGTGGGTATACCCACCACGTGCCTTCTTGAAGGGACCAATCATGTCTAAGCCCCAGACCGCGAACGGCCAGGTGATTGGAATTGTCCTAAGTTCTTGTGCCGGTATGTGAGGTTGGCGGGCGTACCAATTGGCAGCCTTTGCATGTTTTGACGATGTTCTCGGCGTCTTCTTTGGCGGTAAGCCAGTAGAAGCCTTGGCGGAAAGCTTTGGACACGATTGCCCTTGCGGAAGCGTGATGCCCGCAGGTACCGACATGTATGTCTTTCAGAATTTCCTGGCCTTCTTCTGGCTGTATGCACCGTTGATAGATACCACACGTGCTTCGCTTATATAGCTCGCCTTTTATTATTGTGAATGCCTTGGCTCGCCTTATGATCTGCCTTTTTAGCACCTCATCGTCCTCCGACAACTTGTTGTCGATTAGAAAATCGAGGAATGGGACAGTCCGATCCGACTGTATCGAGTAGACAGCGAGACTTGCCGCTTCTACTGGTTCTTCTGCATTTGGGGTCCAACAAGTCGGCACCCTTAATGGACGGCTTATGCAAGTGTTCCAGGAAAATATCCTTTGGTACTTTTTTGCGTTTTGACCCTAGTCTGGCAAGTGTGTCTGCCGCCTCGTTCTCGGCTCTTGGAACATGCCGGACTTCATAGCCCGCGAAGTTTTTGGCGAATTCATCAACTTTGGCCCTGTATGCCGTCATTGTTGCGCTTTTCACGTCCCATGTTCCGCTTACTTGTTGTGCGACCAAATCTGAGTCACCATAACAGAGGATTCTCTTGACGCCGAGGTCGTTTGCCACGTGCAACCCGTGAAGCAAAGCTTCATACTCTGCGACGTTATTGGTTGCTGTAAAATGAATTTGCAACACGTAGCTGAGCTTGTCGCCTTTGGGTGTGCGTAGACCGACTCCAGCCCCCGAGCCTTTGAGCATCTTTGATCCGTCAAAGTGCATTACCCAATATTCTGACTCGGGGAGTATCGTTTCCTCCATGGCTTCTGTCCAGTCGGCAACAAAGTCTGCAATGCTTGAGACTTAATGGCGGTCCGTGGTTTGTAGACTATATCAAAGGCGGCAAGTTCGATGCCCCATTTGGCAATTCGACCTGTTGCCTCTGCATTGTTGATTATGTCTCCCAACGGTGCCTTGCAGACTATTGTCACTGTGTGCTCCTGGAAATAATGCCTAAGCTTTCTAGCGGCAAAGAATACACCAAAAGCCAACTTTTGGTAATGTGGATACCTCTGCTTGGAGGCGGAGAAGACTTCACCGATGAAGTAAATCGGTCATTGCTCAGACGTCGCGGCTTCGTTCTCTTTTCTTTCCACAGCCAAGACAACGCTGACAACTGCTCCCGTTGCCGCGATGTAGAGCAACATTGGTTCCTGCGATCGAGGTGCTGCCAATATTGGAGCGGATATGAGAGCCTCCTTAAGTTGCTGTAAGGCGGCATCTGCCTCTGCTGTCCACTCAAAGTTGTCGGATTTCTTCAATAGCCGGTAGAGAGGCATTGCCTTTTCCCCTAGGCGGCTTATGAAACGACAGACGACCGCTGCCGATCCGGCTAGGCGTTGCACATCCTTCAGACAAGTAGGTCTGGATATGTTTTGGATGGCCTTGTTCTTCTCCGGATTAACCTCGATCCCTCGTTCTGAGAAGATAAACCCGAGCAGCTTGCCGGCTGGAACGCCGAAAACACACTTGGCGGGATTGAGTTTCATCTTCCGGAGATTCTGAAAAGTTTCTTCCAAGTCCTCTAGGAGATCTGCCTTCTTTTTCGACATCACCCCGATGTCGTCTACGTAGACGTGAACATTGCGGCCGATCTGTTCGTGCAGGCAATTCTGCATACAGCGTTGGTATGTTGCCCCTGCATTCTTCAGGCCAAAAGGCATCGTGATGTAGCAGAAAGTCCCGTATGGAGTGGTGAAAGATGTTTTCAGCTGATCCGACTCTCTCATCTTGATTTGATGGTATCCTGAGTAGGCGTCCAAAAAACAAAGCAGCTCGGAGCCTGCTGTGGAGTCTACGACTTGGTCAATTCTAGGCAGCGCAAAGGGATCCTTTGGGAAGCACTTGTTAACACCGGTATAGTCAATACACATCCTCAGCTCTTTATTCTTCTTTGGAACAAGTATAGGATTTGCCACCCAATCAGTGTGCACAACTTCTTTTATGAAATTGGCGGCCTTCAACCTATTTATCTCCTTTCCTATAGCCTTGCGTCTCTCATCTCCAAAGCGTCTTGTTGCTTGCTTCACCGGCTTGGATCCTTTTATGACGTTGAGTGAGTGCTCAGCAAGTTCCCTCGGTACACCAGGCATGTCAGAAGGCGACCATGCAAAGATGTCACGATTCTCACGGAGGAACTCGACGAGCGCGCCTTCCTATTTGCTGTCAAGGTTGGAGCCGATGACGACTTGCTTAGACTTGTCGCCTGGGATGAGGTCCGCCTTTTTGGTGTCTTCTGAAGCTTCAAAGGTCTTCTTGACATCAATCTTTGGCTTGGTCATGGAGTTGTCTGTGTCCGCCTCAAGTAGTGCGAGTTCTTCCTTGTGGATGACGGCTTCTGCAAAGGCGGCCATGCCACGCTCACACTCCTTGGCTTTCTTGAAGTTGTCGGAAATCGTGATGGTTCCGTTTTCTCCCGGCATCTTGAGCTTGCTGTATATGTAGCACGGCCTTGCCATGAACTTGGCGAAAGCCGGTCGTCCGAAGATTGCATGATAGGCGCTCTTGAAGGGGACAACTTCGAACCGGAGGAACTCTGAGCGGTAGTTCTTCTTTGGTCCAAAAGTCACCTTCAGCCTAATTCTCCCATTGACTTTGCTTGCCTGCCGGGTACTATGCCGTGAAAAGTGAGGTTGCTATGGTCAAGCTGATCCTCTTACAGGTTCATACGGCTTAGTGTGTCGTAGTACAGGATGTTGAGGCTGCTGCCGCCATCCATGAGTACCTTTGTGAGCGTGAAGGTGTCGACAATGGGATCGACGACAAGGGCGTACTTGCCTGGGTGAGGAACGTGATCAGGGTGGTCGGACCGGTCCCAGGTGATGGCCGCCTCGGACCAGTTCAAATATTGAGGGACGTCCGGCATTGTCGCGTTGAGTTCGCGCATCTCCGCCTTATCCGCCTTAGCCGAAGGTGTGCCGACAAAGCACACGAGAGATTCTTTGACCTTCGGATATGGTTTCTTTTTCTTGGCGGCCGCGTCATTGTCGCTTGAGATAGACATGTCGTCGTCATCCTCGTCGTCCTTGTTGTCTTTCTTGTCGTACTTCTTTGACTTCTTTGACTTCCAGCCAACTGTGGTGTCCTTTTTGAAGTCGTCCATGAAACGACACTCGCTAAGCATTTGGTTGACCTTGCCAAGTGAGGCGTGGATAGGGCATGGCATAAGCTTTGCCTGTTCGTAAGTGATACGCGCCGCCTTAGGCCCTGAGCCGGCGTCGCGATTATCCTTCTTATTCTTCCACTTCTTTTTGCCGGCATTCCCTTAGAATGCGACAGCTACCTCGTTGGAAGGTCCGGCTTTGTCATCTGCCGCCTACTTGGGTTTGTTGCTTCGTTTTGGCACGATGCCGACGTCTGGATCATCGTCGCGGGCGTCGACATCCGCTGCCGCGTATTGGGCGGCTAGGTTGAGCATCTCGCCAAGGTCTGTGATTTGCTCGCGGACGAGCCGATGACGGAGCAAGGATTTCTTCTGCAGGCCCGTGTAGAAGGCATGGATAGCCTATGCGTCCGAAACACCATGACAGTTGGCCTTTTCGAAGATCCAACGGCTGACAAAGTCTGTCATGGTTTCGTCCGGCTTCTGAATACAGCGCTGTAAATCCGTGTAGGTATTTGGACGCTTGTATGTTCCTTGGAAGTGCTGGGAGAAAACCTTTTCCATGTCGTACCAGCTATGGATAGACTTTTCTGGAAGGTTGTCGATCCAAGCCCTTGCCGTGCCTTCTAACATGAGAGGTAGGTAACGGACGGCAATATAACTGCTTCCGCCGGCAATTTCTATGGCCATGGCATAGTCGGCTAGCCATGAATCCGGCTTAACGAGGCCGTTGTACCTATGACAATTTTTTGACACTGATGTCATGTCCTTAGGGAACGGCTCTCTGCGGATGGCGTCGCCAAAGCACTTTGGACCAGAATATAGCGGCTCCTTTCCTCTTGCTATGTCTTGTAGGCGGTGCCGCGCGTCTTTTGGATCGAGTTGCTATGCGCCTCTGATTGCGTCTGGCTCGTCCTGCGCTGCCCGACTTATGCTACGCCTGGGCCCTTCTGCTGCCTCCTTCCTCTTGCAGCCGGTGCTACGCTACGGAGACCGACTTCGACCTCTCCTGGGAGGGTCGTTACCGGCATCCTTCCTAGGCGGCAGTCCATTGCCCCGGCTACCGCCATTGTCGCGTCTTGGCTGGGCTGGAGGTGGCAGGTCTCCTCTGCTTCATGTCCTTGAATTCTCGTCCCGCCTTGGTTTTGGCGGTGGCGTCTTCTTTGGAGGTGGTGTTGCCTTCCTTGTGTCGCCATGGCTACTGGAGCCGGACGGGCCTTCGTGGTCAGCGCCAGTTGCGGCTTTGCACTTTCGTGATTTGGACTCTAGGTCTCCCCCGCGAGCATCCGCCATGTGGCCGTAGGAGTCAGCGTGAGCTTGTTGTTCGAGGGCTTTGCTCACGAAGTGTCTTGCATTGGCCAGCTTTTCCTCCGCCGTGTAAGTTTTGTCGTCTAAGGTGTCTAGCGCGGCGGCGGCGTTAAGGATGGGGGTGCAGAAGACGACACCTCCCCTTCTGTACACGCGCTGTAGTGTCGTGCGCCAGTCGAACCCGAGATCTTGAGCCGCTGGTGTTGCACGCGCTGGCGACTCCTTGGTTTAGCCGACATCTTCTCCTGTTCTTTCTCGATCTTCTTTGCAAGGCTCTCAACGTGCTCCTCTCTTTTTCGCAGGAAGTCAGAGTGCTTAAGCATGTTAATCCTAAGCTCTTCCACTTCGTCGAGTGGGGTGTCTTTATTCACCGGAGTGTTCATGATTTCGTCGACTTCCTTGATGACGGAGAGCAAATCTGTGGGTTTGCTGCTGCCGCCTTTCTCGAGGCCAGTTTTCTTCTTTGCGCGCACCTTGTCGGAACTTTCAATGAGTTGACCGGCAGTGGTGTCGCCGGCATCTTCCACCGGCTTGTTTTGCGTTTCAGAAGCAACTGGGGTTGACTCGTGACCGACGACAACCATCATAGCCAGCTTGTCCGGCATGTCAGTATCCGCTGTGCCCTCTGAAGGAGTCGGATTATCACTGGAAAAGCGGCTTTTGATCTTCTCTTCGAAGAGACTAGCATCATCATCAGAGTCAGAGTCTACGTTGACTTGAACGGTAGATCTGGATCCGGCATCTGACATCGCATCCTCCTGGAGAGCAGGGAGGATTGACTCAGGATCGTTGTTTTCCGGCTGGGAGTCGGATCCCAGTCCGCCAACTCTGACGAAGTGGAAATCAGATTCGGCCGGCTGCTGGGAGAAGGCGGATTCAAATCCATCTTGTCGGTCGACTTCTTGGTCAAAGGGTTGGTGGGTGGGGCTGTAGAAGAGCGGTAGGCCGTACGCCTCTGGCGTGTACCCGATGAAGACGTCGATCCCTCCGATCGGTACGATTGCGCATTCGATAAGGTAGTCGTCCGCCGGGAGCCAGGACTCATTCGAGTTGACGTAGCTGTGGCCGCCATACCTTGTGACGCGGCCGACGGCGATCTGCTTGCCAACGCCTCCAAGTGTTCCCGCCTGGAACGTGACGCCAGGAACCCTAGGCCCCACGGTGGGCGCCAACTGTTGTGGTATCGGCATAATTTATAGGAGACGGGGGTCCTCTAGCCTACGTATGGATTGTGGGGAAGAAGGTTGGTGTCGTCGAGGACGGGATTGAACACGACGAGTTTACCCAGCTTCAGATCCCGCAGCGGTGGCGAGATCCTACGTGCTGCTATAATTCACTATGAGGCAATAGCCGTGAACAGGTTACAATGTGTATGATGCGTATTGGAGAGTGCCCTAAAGGCTTCCTGGTGGCCGACTTATATAGGTGTCCAAGCCCCAGGATACAAGGCAAGTACTTGTCCGACAAGTAATCAGAGTCCTAGACCTAGCCGGCTTAGTTGCCGCCTTCCGTCTTGGGCTTGGTGGCTTGATGGGCTTCGGCCTTCCGCCTTCCTTGGACCGTCCGCCTACTTCCTTGTCCGTCAGCTATCTGGGCCGCCCGGCAGGCTTCAGCCTTACCACCCTTGGGCCACCCTGGACTAGCCGGATTGATCCATGTTGGAGATACCCCTAGTTGATATATCCCCAACACCGAGGTCAGGCTATCTGTAAGGACGCTTAGGACGTCGTGCATACACGTGACCTCCTCAGTGTCCGGGAGCCTATTCCAGAGATAGAACTCGCGGGGAGGACCCATGACGAACTCGGGCAAGTTGATGAAATCCGGGGTGGAGGATCCCGGAGAGTCTCCCGAGGCCTCCCGGTTCTTCACGTAGAAGAAGCTCCGTTGCCACTTCCGGCATGATTCCAGCCCCTGGACCTTGGGGAATCCGGAATCGGCAAGAGGGATGATCGTTGCCGCCCCGCTCGAAATGCGTGAGGAACACTACATATTCATCGGGTTGATGTTCCGGCTGGACCTCGCCACTCGGAAGTCGACTCTCGACCTGCGGCGGGATCCGGTGTGTCCGGTATAACCATTCGAGATCCTCTTCGGTGGTCTCGGATCCATCCTAGCACCCCCGGATACTCTCGTCACCCGTCTCGGAGGGTCCAGAGGCCATATCCGAGCTACTCTGCAGGCGGAGTAGCAGTTAGTCGAGTTAGTCTATCAGTAACTAAGACCCCGGAGTGCAAACTTCTAACATCGACCGGGTTCATAGCAAACGGATCTAGCGTGCTCGAACAAATAAAATTAATTGACACGATAATACCCAAGCAAGGTATGAAGGTGGGCTAGGGCGATTGAAAACTAAGGCATGGGACGCGCCACCGTCGACGCCGCGCCAAGCGCGCTCGCCGGCGGTGACGTGGTTCGTGGAGGCGCGAAATCATGGGCTAGTACGGTGGACCGTTACCGCGAAGAAGTTCGTCGGAGGGAACGAAGAAACTCACCGAAGGGGAGAGTACCACCGAGGCACGGGAATGACGATGCCCGATGATGGAGACGAACGGCTCTGGCGGCGGTGGTGCTCAAGCTTCGGGCGCAACGACGGCGGAGCGCTCGGGGTAGTCGCGGGAGAGGTTGGAGCTTTGGGGAAGAAGAGGAACTGACCGCTCCGGTTTCCTATTTATGGGGAGATCCGGAGCGGTTTCTGGGTTTCCCGCCCACGATCTCCCAAATCGTGGGTGGGATCAGATCGTGCCGAGTAACACGTGGCGGCACCCGGAGCGTCCAATCCGGCCACACCACGGGCCACAAGACCCCAACGGTTCGAATTCAGATCGAATGCGAACCCCGGCGCGCGAACCAGAGCTGAGGTGCGCGAAGTCAAAAACACTCAAGTACTTATCTGGCTCGACAAGACCCCGGGTGGGACCCTCCCCCTGGAAAGGAATCTTGTCCGGCACGAATAATGAAATGTACCGGCATGACCATACCCGGTTGAGGCCTCCCGGTTGGAAAGATCTCGGGGTAGGGATCTCGGTAAAAGTCATCTCGGTATCGAAGCGGAAGATTGTCCCTTGCTTCCTTAGATGATTCTTGTTCTTAAAGCTGATACCGCGCATCATCTTGGGTCGCTGCGCAGCACCAGCTTCGGGGACTAGTGTCGGGGTGCTGCCCCTCGGGTAGGGCAGATCCCGGCACAATTCTGCAATATGGCAACATTGTTTGACCTTTGGAGAGTGCAAGGGCCATCCTTTGGTGCACTGAAGGGACAACTTGACCTTTCGGAGCTGGTTAAGCCCAAGGTGTCTCTCGGGGGGCGCAAGGGTCATCCCTGGAATCTATAAATAGCCCCCCGAGCCCTCAGAACAGCACAAACACCAGCGGATGGTGCCTCTAAGAACTAGCTTCTCGAAGATGTCTTTTCTAGCAGCCTAAGACATCTTCGGGAGGCTAGGCCTAGAGCCACACATCCTAAGTGCTACTCGGGTACATCCGGGAAGGATCTCGGATCTCACGGTCGATCGGAGGCTCCGGGTAAACTCCCCGGTGGAGAAGATCCCGGATGAACCGGATAGACTCCCCGGGAAGGTGAGAAGGGTCCAAGCTCGCTCCCCGGGTGCAGGCTAACCGACATGTAGATCTCGGTTCTGGCAGGTTGTTCAATGTGTGCAGGGAAGACTTACAGGATGGAGCAAGGAGGTAACCGGCATGGGAGATGCCGGTGGGACGTCAACGGTCCAGAGCAGGCTTTCCCGCCTAGCATGGGGGGAAGTCCCATTCCCCCTGACACGGAAGCATGGTCACCTCCCGCCTGACACGAGAGCGTGTCAGCCGGTACGATAACGGTACGACAAGATCGGACATGCCTAGCCCGGCAATCCGGAAAAGGCTACTTGGGATGGGCAAAGACATGTCTTGTCTCTGACAGAGGGACAATGATGTACCAGGACGGCGCCTGTTGTCCTTGCCGGAATGATGACGGCAGGGCTTTGCCGGATAGCTCGACGGATAGGTCACACTAGCCAGTGTCGACATAACCGTTAGGCCTGTGCGGTGGGGCCATCCCGGATTAGGGTTTCCGGCCCTCCCGGCCGGAACTCTATAAAAGGCGCCATAACTGCTCCTGTGGGAGAGGGACCAACTTGGAGGCCAAAACCATAGTCTCATTTACTCCTTGTGCATTTACTCCCTTCTCTCTCTAGTTCATATTGTTCATCGTGTTCTTCACCGAAACAGCTCCAAGAGCATGTTGTAGATCTTGTTCCACACTTATATTGATAGGAAAGGCAGGAGTAGGGGTGTTACCTCCCCACGAGGGCCCCGAACCTGGGTACATTGTGTGTGTGTGTTCCCTGCCATCGTCCAGTTGTTCGTATCTACTAGATCTTCTCTCGTTCCCTTCGGTTGTGTTTGGTGTTCTTCGGAGATCCCGGTTATTCCGGCATCCTCCTTCGTGTGAGCTCTTTAGCTCGCTAGCCCTCCCCGGATCCACCTGCGTCCATCGGCCCCACACTTTAGCCATCCAATGGCATCTGCCGTGACACCACCACGACAGGAGGATGAAGAAGACCATTGCTTCCCTCTCCAGGCACGAACTGACTCAAGAGAGCCATCGGCAAGCTCAGTTCTACTGTAACCTCCGCTGTGCAATACAGACAAGCACGAGTAGCGGTTTTACCTCCTCCAGAGGGCCGTGAACCTTGGTACGGGCCGGTGTCCATCTTTGTCGTGGGTGTTTCCTCTCCAGGCCCGACGAGCACCGTCGTCTTCCTCTCGAGGGTCTTGACCTCCGTGTTCAATCCCCTTCACGAACTACTCTTCAGGGTGTGACCACCCCTGTTCCGTGGGAGTCACTACTCGACATATTATTTGAAACATTTTTATATCACTAGCGGGCTTTGCATGAAAACTTATTACTCTTATAATTTATTGAACAAACAAATCAAGTTTTGTGTTCTCTGGACAGAGGGTGTAATTTAACACATTAAGCAAAAGGATTCACTTTAAAATTATTATTAAAAGTCAAGTTATGAATTAAGTGGCCGAAATGTTTCTCTGTATATTTATCAATTTTAATAGGTGCAAAATGGAAAAATAATTATGCAACATTAAACTACAAGACAAGAGCTTTCCAGCAACATAAAGTTTGCTAAATTTGGAGTTGGGGTTTGAAAGTCATGAATTTGGAAGTTTTGTTTGATTTCTGTCTATTTAACAAATCTCAGGAAATATATTAAATGTCAGCCGCCCGATGTGACGTAACACGAACGCGCGAGATCACTCGATACCTGTTTGGTATGTGACCTAATCGCGGCCGTTGGATGGATATCGGATGGCTTTGGGACACAGAGCTCACCGGGCAGCGCCGAAGGTCGCGAAAAATACTGGTGTGGCAGCGGCGGCGTCGGGCGTGCACGCTCCGGTCGTTGTAGAGATTCCCCGGACACTCGAAGGCAATGGAGGGGTGCGGCGCGACGCTATGAATCCGATGGAGGTGGCAGTGCGGGCAGCTCGTCCTGGAGAGGCAGCAGATGACCGCCGAAGTTGCGACGGCGCGACCACCTGCAGTTCGTGCACGAACTCGTGGCTTCGGCTGCGGTAAAACGTGAGGGAGAGGTCAGTGGGGGTGCGCGAAGACGACGGGAGAAGGAAGAGGAGGATCTCGAGCTTCGGATACTACTCACCTCGCCGGGGTTAAAGAAAATGCGGCGGCGGCAGTGGGGGCTCCGGCGAGCAAGATTCATTGGCCTAGGGGCACGAATCACAGAGGGAAGAGAGGGGAAATGGAGCGGATGAGGAGGGGATCTTAAGGGCGTGGTCGGGGGCGCAGTTGGGGGGTCGGGAGAGAGGGGCGAGTGGAGGGAGTGGGCGCCTCCGGTCATGGCAGCATTTGGAGAAGAAGACCCCGACATGTGGGGCCCACATGTCAGTGAGAGAGAGAGGTTAGGGGCAGGTTGGGCCAGTATTGGGCCTCTACGTGACACACGCGCGGGAGGTATGAGCTGGGCCGGCTCGGCTGGCCCGGTTGACTTTTTTGTTGTTTCTTTTCCATTTCTGTTTTCTTTTTCTGTTTTTCTCGTTTATTTATATCTTTTATTTCATTTATCCAAATGATATCAATTAAATTTCTATAAATTTGTAAAATTCATGTCTTTCTTTTAAAACAATCAAACTCATGTTTCTAATACATTTCAAATTATGATATTTTCAAATAATGATATTTAACACTTTTTGGCAAATTTTAATTAGATTTTTCAAGAAAATAATTTTATGTATTAACATAATCATGACACATATAAGAAATACATATGTTTATAATAAATCATTCTAAACGCATTTTCAAAATCAGACACTTGAATCAAATATATAGTTTAAAGTTTGAGTATATTTCAAATAGTTTTATGACTAAAATATTGACCTAGGGTTTATTTAGAAACCCAATAAAATGATTTTGAATTAAATAATTTATCCAATTTTTAAAAAAATAGTCATACTTTAAATAATATTAGGTACTTTAAAAATGTGGAGTTAGGTTAAATTAGTATTTAGAATATTTATTTATAGCTCATTACTCTAGTTTGAAAAAATAAAGTTTACTTGATTTAATTAATGTCAAAAAACTTTTTTATAATTCAATAGAATCCTTTTTGTTTAGTTTTCTTGTCAATTGATGATTTTATTTTTAATAGTAAATAAAAGTTTTAAATTTAGTTATTTTTAAACATTCCAAAATTTTGGGATGTTACAATGGGAGCCCCCAATTAGGTTGTGAGTGTGTGCCTCATCGGTTACTTGGTATAAGGGATTCGATCTCCGCCACAAAGGTTCATAGTGGAAGGTGGGCTCGAACCTTTGTGATCGAATTCATCGGAGAATAGGCTGAGGCCTTCGTGACGTTCAGCTGACATTTGTGGTAGCTCACACCCCTCCAACCTCCAACGAGACATATCCCTTGTGGTGGAACTCAGGAATAAACCATCGCCTCCGTGTCTTACACTTGGTGACCTCGCTTCTAATATTTACCTTACTATCTTGTTTACTTTGTTTAGTTATCTTGCCTAGTTGTATAGCTCTTCATATATGAATTCACCTAGTTGCATATAGATAATTACTTTGTGTTGAGCCATAAAAGTGAAAAAAGACATAAAATTTTGTAACCACCTATTCACACTCCCTCTCTAGGTGGTCGTTTCCCTTTCACCCATGTAGTAACAACTTGTTTCAAATAAAAATAAGTACTCTTATTCATTTATTTCAACATGGCAAGGTTATGTTTCCATGGACTGGACAATTTGCATCCATAGCTAATGAACATGCTTCGAGGTCACGCGAAATTTGGGTCTTGCACAAATCATTGGATACAAAACCGTGCTTCTAACAATTTGAAACTATGCTTCCAAAGAAATAACGATTGCTCTAGTCGGATCGAAAATATGCTTCCACAGTTCCATCTAGGGTCGGTGACAACAACCTCGCACCGACGTCGAGGTACCTAGATGTCTTCTTGAGCTCCCGGAGAACGACGCCAACCTCGGCGAGGAAGCATGTCTTGGCGGCGAAGTGGATGTAAGCGAGGTCTCATGGTCGCCGAGGTGCGCGACAATGTCTGTGAGGTGAGGTCGTGGTAACCCAGGTACTCAACTATGTCGGAGATCCATTGGGCGAGGCGATGCCGCTGTTGTTGGATAGAAACCATAGGGCCTCCTAAAGGTGGCAGAGCTCGGAGATGTACCCAGGAAAGTCGTCGGCGCCACCCTGGAGCAGCGGCGGCTGCAGCCCAGGCACGGCATCGAACACTTTAAGCAAGGTGGCTGTCGAGACCGATGGTGTGGGCTAGCCACAGCGAGCTTGGCCATGGGCGCCCGGATAGGATGTACGGTGTCGTCAACTATTGGTGCCGCTGCCTGGATGTCCTCGAGCCTGCCCAGGTGCGCGCCAGGTTCTATCCCTGCACACTCGATCTGGTGGGGGACGTAGAAGAATTTATAAGGGCAAGCAGCACATGCTCCATTCCCAAGAGAAAGAATTGGAGACTAGAATATTTTCCCAAAACAAATTCCAGTACAATGTGTCGTGCGGTTGTGATCTGCCCTGGAATTTGTACGGACATTTTCTGGGCCGAGTGCTTATTTGGTCTTCGTCTCCTCCACCAGTCGTTGTTCCCTACGCGACAGAAACGCGTGGGCACGGGCTGATACGCTTGCATTTGAGACGACTTCCTCCACTGACGACGCCCACGACGACGAGGACGAGACGCTAACACGGCAACGCGCATAGTATCGTGCTGGCTATTGTTGTGTTAGCGGTACTACGGGCATTGGCGCTAGAGCAGTGCGGAGAAACAAGGGTCCAGCCAACCACCGGTGAAGAAAGTTCCCTTTACTGTGGGCATAGTGCTCCATGTCGGCAAGCGAGTAGACATGGCTTTCTCGCCATATTCGAGAGAAACATGACGGACCCAACCTTATCTCCTCCCAGCTCTCCTCCCCTTCCTTGGGAGTCCGTCGACGCGGCCAAGTTTTGGCCGCTCTCGCCGGTTGGTGTAGGGATAGTTTAGGGTGCCGTCCCGCTGTGTATAGAAGAAGATTTAGGTTTTGCTTCTACTTCCTGTGTTTTCCTTCGTGGAGTATGGCGTTATGCCATCCCCTTGTTCCCGAAGATCTTTGGCTTTGGTGTCCTGGCGCAGCGCGGAGCCGGTCGGAGCTTGCCGCTCTGTCAATCCTCCATGGTGGGGGTGGGCGGTGGCGGCGGGTCCTCGGTTATCTTCTTCAATAAGCGTTATCGGCATAGTGAGGACTGGTGTGTGCAGAGCCCACTCCCCCCAGGCCTCGCCCGCTGACAGATCAGACGAAACGACTAAGTACCAAGCCATCGCTTGTAGAGACCCTCGAGAGACAACTCTCCTCGAGGGCCTGAAGAGAAGTCAAAGGAAATCTCTCCACAGGCCCTCGCGGCCCTGTAGAGACACTTCCCGGCCAAGCAAGCGCTGCAAGGCGCACATGGCCTCTGAAGCGGCTTCAGAGTGATGTGAGCAATCCAATTGTCATTCTAGTGATAAAGGAGTCAACAAAGTTGCGCCGCCTGCGCTAGGACAGCTGGAACTTTGCTCTCTTATGATAAAGAGGCTGGACGACGCAACGCTGCAAGAAGATCGTCATCGTGGGCTACACCACGATCTCTCCAACCCCTGCGAGCCGTTCTGCGCGGTCTGCTGCCTGTCGGCCGCCGCGCCAAACTTTTATCGCGGATGGACCGCGTCCATAGAGTTTTCAGCAGTGGTGTACTCCATCTCCTCCGAGCCACTGCCGTGTGGGAGCCCACCTTGGACGCCCTGCGCAAGGAAGACGCCCGTGGCGCCTATAAAAGGAGCAAGAGCTCCACTGTAGGAAGGGATCGGCCAATTGCTTGTAAAACTTTTGTAACCCTAGCCGAGCATGTAGGATAGCCATCTGCTGGAGGAGGAAGACAATCATCATGTTCCTCTCCAAGCACGAACTGCCTCAAGAGAGCCCACGGCGAGCTCAGTTGTACTGTAACCTTTGCAGTGCAATACAGACAAGCAGTAGTAGCGGTGTTACCTCCTCCTGAGGGTCGTGAACCTGGGTATGGGCCGGTGTGCATTTCTGTCGTGGGTGTTCCTCTCCAGTCCCGACGAGCACCGTCGTCGTGCATCTCGAGGGTTACTTGACCTCCGTTTTCAATTCCCCTTTCGAACTACTCTTCAGGGTGTGACTACCCCTGTACCGTGGGAGTCACTCTCCGACAGCGTCGGTGCTACGTTCCTGCCTGCAGATGTGATGGAGAGGCGCTCCTTCTGGCCGGCCGTGGAGGCGAGGAGATGGAGTATAGCGGCTCGATCATCTGCTATGCTGGAGGTGGTGCTTGGAGTGCAAGTCCAGTGCTTCGGCGTGGTGCTGGATGGCAGCTGTGCTGCATCCCTGATACGTTTCCAACGTATTTATAATTTCTTATGTTCCATGCTATGTTATATCATGTTAATATATGTATTTTATATAGTTTTATATATTTTCTGGGACTAACCTATTTACAAGATACCAAAGTGCCAGTTCCATGTTTTCTGCTGTTTTTGGTTCAGAAAAGTACCTAAAAAAATATTCTCGGAATTAGAAAAGAAACATCCTGGAGTTATTTTTGGAATATGAAGGTTCCAGAAGACCGAAAACGTGACGAAATGTGGCACCGAGGCGCCCTCACCAGGTGCTGGCGCTGCCAGACCTGGGTCCGTGCGAGCACGTGGTGACGCGGCCTCTGGCCTCCACCGACCTCTGTAACATCCCAAATTTTGGAACCAAGAAAAACTTATTTTTACCAGACCAAAAAATTCAGAACCAACAAAAACTTTTTGAAATGTTTCATTGATGATGGTGTTTCCCTTCCCATTGCTATGTTTGACATTGTGTGGCTGCTCCTTTTTGTGTGTGTGACTTGTTTGTCTTGAATGCATCATCCTTGTGATTGATGTGATCTTGTTGTGTTGTTGCTTGTGAGTATAATTAATTCAATGTGCTAGAGCAATAAATTAAAACACACACTTGGCAACAAATTTGGTATGTGACTTAAATAAAGCAAAACTCCTAAAATTATTCAACAAATGGAAATTTAGATCAGGAGTTGAAGAAATGATCTAAATAAATTATTTTCCCTACATAACTATCTATTTCCTTCAAACAAATATTTTCTCTATGAACTTATAAATTAATTGAAGTTAATATATTTGTCAAGGAAGTTCCAAGAGTTCAGAGATAATATTTTGAAGTTGCTTTAAAATCTCTAAAGGATTATAAATTTGTTTTTAAGAAAAATGCCATATTTAAACCCTGTGAACAAAAGTTATTCAAAACATTTTATTTTCAAATACCAAATTTTGTGGAGCTTCTACATGTATATGGGAGCCTACCCAAATATTTTCAAATTTTTATAAACTGTTTTAGTACCCCAAATAAAATCCCTAAAAGCTACTGGTTTTCAAAAGGAATTGAAAGAAACAGAAAAGGACTTGGATGTGATGGAAAAATCTTGCCAGGGGCCTTTCTGCGAAGCCCCCATCTTCCTGTAGCCGCAGCACGGCATGGCGCCAGTGCTGCCGTGCTCCTCGCCCTCCCCCTGCGCCGCTCGCCGCCCAGGCCCCCCCCCTTGCTGCAGCGCTCCTCCTGCCGTGTCGAGGGAGCACGACGTCGTGCCGCCCTCGGCCCTGCTCCTCCGCGACCGTGCCCCTCCCCCTCGATGTTCCCCTGCTCGCCCGACCGTGCGGCAGAGCACGCCGACGCCGGCCGCGGCCATCCCTGTCCCTGTCTCGCACCGCCCGGACCCCCCTCCTCTCCTCTCCTCCGCGACGTGGATAAGAAGCCCCGGGCCACTCCTTCCTCCCCATGCCCAAATAATTCCCCTCCCCTCTCATTTCTTCTCGCCCCCGAAACCTCGCCGCCATGGCTGAGCTCACCGCCGTCGTTGAAGCAAGCCCCGAGCTAAACTAGAACCTCCTGGAGCTCCGCATAGTCCTCCTCCACCGTCACGTACAAGGAATCGGACCGGAGAGCTGGGGATCGCCGCCATCTTCTTCCGCTCCGGCCGTCGCGCTCCGAGCATGATTCCGGCGTCTTCGTCGCCTCTCCGTCCGAGCCGAGCCTACCCACGCGTCTAGGGTGAGCACGCCGTCCTACGGGACACCCCCTCCTCCCTCCTCCTTCCCTGTAGCCTCGCCGTCGAGCGAGAGGCCGCACGGCCGCCCGCCGTGGCCGTGCGCGTCGAGAACGAGCACGACGCCGTGCGTCCTCCCCTCGGCCCCCTCTGCACGCGCACGAGCCGCCCGCGTCCCCGCACCCTTTAGCACCCCTCGCACCACGGATGCGCCGCCGGGATTTGGTCATCGCCGGCGTTCTCTCCGTCGGGCACGGGCACCGTGTGATGTTCTTCAGTTTCGTCAGTTAGGGCCATGCGAGCTAGCTCTTATTACATCAGATCCGTATTCTAGCACTCACACCGCACCACCCCAGTGGCTAGCACCCGCGCGCGCGCTCGCGAGGTCGTGAGTTCGAACTCCGGCGGCGCGCTGCCTAATCCGTTTATTTTGCGCACTGACAGGTGGACCCCACTGGTCATAGACCGTGGCGGCCAGCGCAGCTGCACCCCCCCCAGTCAGCGCCAACGTGGCCTTGGGCCCGCATGGCAGTGGCTCTGGCTAGCCAGCCCCTCGGTGAAAAACGTTTCACCGTGTTTCTCTGGAAAATAAAAAGAAAAGACAGAAAATGAATTTTGGAAGTTTTGTTTGATTTCTGTCTATTTAACAAATCTCAGGAAATAGATTAAATGTCAGCCGCCCGATGTGACGTAACACGAACGCGCGAGATCACTCGATACCTGTTTGGTATGTGACCTAATCGCGGCCGTTGGATGGATATCGGATGGCTTTGGGACACAGAGCTCACCGGGCAGCGCCGAAGGTCGCGAAAAATACTGGTGTGGCAGCGGCGGCGTCGGGCGTGCACGCTCCGGTCGTTGTAGAGATTCCCCGGACACTCGAAGGCAATGGAGGGGTGCGGCGCGACGCTATGAATCCGATGGAGGTGGCAGTGCGGGCAGCTCGTCCTGGAGAGGCAGCAGATGACCGCCGAAGTTGCGACGGCGCGACCACCTGCAGTTCGTGCACGAACTCGTGGCTTCGGCTGCGGTAAAACGTGAGGGAGAGGTCAGTGGGGGTGCGCGAAGACGACGGGAGAAGGAAGAGGAGGATCTCGAGCTTCGGATACTACTCACCTCGCCGGGGTTAAAGAAAATGCGGCGGCGGCAGTGGGGGCTCCGGCGAGCAAGATTCATTGGCCTAGGGGCACGAATCACAGAGGGAAGAGAGGGGAAATGGAGCGGATGAGGAGGGGATCTTAAGGGCGTGGTCGGGGGCGCAGTTGGGGGGTCGGGAGAGAGGGGCGAGTGGAGGGAGTGGGCGCCTCCGGTCATGGCAGCATTTGGAGAAGAAGACCCCGACATGTGGGGCCCACATGTCAGTGAGAGAGAGAGGTTAGGGGCAGGTTGGGCCAGTATTGGGCCTCTACGTGACACACGCGCGGGAGGTATGAGCTGGGCCGGCTCGGCTGGCCCGGTTGACTTTTTTGTTGTTTCTTTTCCATTTCTGTTTTCTTTTTCTGTTTTTCTCGTTTATTTATATCTTTTATTTCATTTATCCAAATGATATCAATTAAATTTCTATAAATTTGTAAAATTCATGTCTTTCTTTTAAAACAATCAAACTCATGTTTCTAATACATTTCAAATTATGATATTTTCAAATAATGATATTTAACACTTTTTGGCAAATTTTAATTAGATTTTTCAAGAAAATAATTTTATGTATTAACATAATCATGACACATATAAGAAATACATATGTTTATAATAAATCATTCTAAACGCATTTTCAAAATCAGACACTTGAATCAAATATATAGTTTAAAGTTTGAGTATATTTCAAATAGTTTTATGACTAAAATATTGACCTAGGGTTTATTTAGAAACCCAATAAAATGATTTTGAATTAAATAATTTATCCAATTTTTAAAAAAATAGTCATACTTTAAATAATATTAGGTACTTTAAAAATGTGGAGTTAGGTTAAATTAGTATTTAGAATATTTATTTATAGCTCATTACTCTAGTTTGAAAAAATAAAGTTTACTTGATTTAATTAATGTCAAAAAACTTTTTTATAATTCAATAGAATCCTTTTTGTTTAGTTTTCTTGTCAATTGATGATTTTATTTTTAATAGTAAATAAAAGTTTTAAATTTAGTTATTTTTAAACATTCCAAAATTTTGGGATGTTACAATGGGAGCCCCCAATTAGGTTGTGAGTGTGTGCCTCATCGGTTACTTGGTATAAGGGATTCGATCTCCGCCACAAAGGTTCATAGTGGAAGGTGGGCTCGAACCTTTGTGATCGAATTCATCGGAGAATAGGCTGAGGCCTTCGTGACGTTCAGCTGACATTTGTGGTAGCTCACACCCCTCCAACCTCCAACGAGACATATCCCTTGTGGTGGAACTCAGGAATAAACCATCGCCTCCGTGTCTTACACTTGGTGACCTCGCTTCTAATATTTACCTTACTATCTTGTTTACTTTGTTTAGTTATCTTGCCTAGTTGTATAGCTCTTCATATATGAATTCACCTAGTTGCATATAGATAATTACTTTGTGTTGAGCCATAAAAGTGAAAAAAGACATAAAATTTTGTAACCACCTATTCACACTCCCTCTCTAGGTGGTCGTTTCCCTTTCACCCATGTAGTAACAACTTGTTTCAAATAAAAATAAGTACTCTTATTCATTTATTTCAACATGGCAAGGTTATGTTTCCATGGACTGGA
The DNA here is from genome assembly GCA_026929855.1 of Poa annua. Classification (NCBI taxonomy): domain Eukaryota; kingdom Viridiplantae; phylum Streptophyta; class Magnoliopsida; order Poales; family Poaceae; genus Poa; species Poa annua. Next base: position 109,850,302 of record CM049426.1, read on the forward strand.
CAATTTGCATCCATAGCTAATGAACATGCTTCGAGGTCACGCGAAATTTGGGTCTTGCACAAATCATTGGATACAAAACCGTGCTTCTAACAATTTGAAACTATGCTTCCAAAGAAATAACGATTGCTCTAGTCGGATCGAAAATATGCTTCCACAGTTCCATCTAGGGTCGGCGACAACAACCTCGCACCGACGTCGAGGTACCTAGATGTCTTCTTGAGCTCCCGGAGAACGACGCCAACCTCGGCGAGGAAGCATGTCTTGGCGGCGAAGTGGATGTAAGCGAGGTCTCATGGTCGCCGAGGTGCGCGACAATGTCTGTGAGGTGAGGTCGTGGTAACCCAGGTACTCAACTATGTCGGAGATCCATTGGGCGAGGCGATGCCGCTGTTGTTGGATAGAAACCATAGGGCCTCCTAAAGGTGGCAGAGCTCGGAGATGTACCCAGGAAAGTCGTCGGCGCCACCCTGGAGCAGCGGCGGCTGCAGCCCAGGCACGGCATCGAACACTTTAAGCAAGGTGGCTGTCGAGACCGATGGTGTGGGCTAGCCACAGCGAGCTTGGCCATGGGCGCCCGGATAGGATGTACGGTGTCGTCAACTATTGGTGCCGCTGCCTGGATGTCCTCGAGCCTGCCCAGGTGCGCGCCAGGTTCTATCCCTGCACACTCGATCTGGTGGGGGACGTAGAAGAATTTATAAGGGCAAGCAGCACATGCTCCATTCCCAAGAGAAAGAATTGGAGACTAGAATATTTTCCCAAAACAAATTCCAGTACAATGTGTCGTGCGGTTGTGATCTGCCCTGGAATTTGTACGGACATTTTCTGGGCCGAGTGCTTATTTGGTCTTCGTCTCCTCCACCAGTCGTTGTTCCCTACGCGACAGAAACGCGTGGGCACGGGCTGATACGCTTGCATTTGAGACGACTTCCTCCACTGACGACGCCCACGACGACGAGGACGAGACGCTAACACGGCAACGCGCATAGTATCGTGCTGGCTATTGTTGTGTTAGCGGTACTACGGGCATTGGCGCTAGAGCAGTGCGGAGAAACAAGGGTCCAGCCAACCACCGGTGAAGAAAGTTCCCTTTACTGTGGGCATAGTGCTCCATGTCGGCAAGCGAGTAGACATGGCTTTCTCGCCATATTCGAGAGAAACATGACGGACCCAACCTTATCTCCTCCCAGCTCTCCTCCCCTTCCTTGGGAGTCCGTCGACGCGGCCAAGTTTTGGCCGCTCTCGCCGGTTGGTGTAGGGATAGTTTAGGGTGCCGTCCCGCTGTGTATAGAAGAAGATTTAGGTTTTGCTTCTACTTCCTGTGTTTTCCTTCGTGGAGTATGGCGTTATGCCATCCCCTTGTTCCCGAAGATCTTTGGCTTTGGTGTCCTGGCGCAGCGCGGAGCCGGTCGGAGCTTGCCGCTCTGTCAATCCTCCATGGTGGGGGTGGGCGGTGGCGGCGGGTCCTCGGTTATCTTCTTCAATAAGCGTTATCGGCATAGTGAGGACTGGTGTGTGCAGAGCCCACTCCCCCCAGGCCTCGCCCGCTGACAGATCAGACGAAACGACTAAGTACCAAGCCATCGCTTGTAGAGACCCTCGAGAGACAACTCTCCTCGAGGGCCTGAAGAGAAGTCAAAGGAAATCTCTCCACAGGCCCTCGCGGCCCTGTAGAGACACTTCCCGGCCAAGCAAGCGCTGCAAGGCGCACATGGCCTCTGAAGCGGCTTCAGAGTGATGTGAGCAATCCAATTGTCATTCTAGTGATAAAGGAGTCAACAAAGTTGCGCCGCCTGCGCTAGGACAGCTGGAACTTTGCTCTCTTATGATAAAGAGGCTGGACGACGCAACGCTGCAAGAAGATCGTCATCGTGGGCTACACCACGATCTCTCCAACCCCTGCGAGCCGTTCTGCGCGGTCTGCTGCCTGTCGGCCGCCGCGCCAAACTTTTATCGCGGATGGACCGCGTCCATAGAGTTTTCAGCAGTGGTGTACTCCATCTCCTCCGAGCCACTGCCGTGTGGGAGCCCACCTTGGACGCCCTGCGCAAGGAAGACGCCCGTGGCGCCTATAAAAGGAGCAAGAGCTCCACTGTAGGAAGGGATCGGCCAATTGCTTGTAAAACTTTTGTAACCCTAGCCGAGCATGTAGGATAGCCATCTGCTGGAGGAGGAAGACAATCATCATGTTCCTCTCCAAGCACGAACTGCCTCAAGAGAGCCCACGGCGAGCTCAGTTGTACTGTAACCTTTGCAGTGCAATACAGACAAGCAGTAGTAGCGGTGTTACCTCCTCCTGAGGGTCGTGAACCTGGGTATGGGCCGGTGTGCATTTCTGTCGTGGGTGTTCCTCTCCAGTCCCGACGAGCACCGTCGTCGTGCATCTCGAGGGTTACTTGACCTCCGTTTTCAATTCCCCTTTCGAACTACTCTTCAGGGTGTGACTACCCCTGTACCGTGGGAGTCACTCTCCGACAGCGTCGGTGCTACGTTCCTGCCTGCAGATGTGATGGAGAGGCGCTCCTTCTGGCCGGCCGTGGAGGCGAGGAGATGGAGTATAGCGGCTCGATCATCTGCTATGCTGGAGGTGGTGCTTGGAGTGCAAGTCCAGTGCTTCGGCGTGGTGCTGGATGGCAGCTGTGCTGCATCCCTGATACGTTTCCAACGTATTTATAATTTCTTATGTTCCATGCTATGTTATATCATGTTAATATATGTATTTTATATAGTTTTATATATTTTCTGGGACTAACCTATTTACAAGATACCAAAGTGCCAGTTCCATGTTTTCTGCTGTTTTTGGTTCAGAAAAGTACCTAAAAAAATATTCTCGGAATTAGAAAAGAAACATCCTGGAGTTATTTTTGGAATATGAAGGTTCCAGAAGACCGAAAACGTGACGAAATGTGGCACCGAGGCGCCCTCACCAGGTGCTGGCGCTGCCAGACCTGGGTCCGTGCGAGCACGTGGTGACGCGGCCTCTGGCCTCCACCGACCTCTGTAACATCCCAAATTTTGGAACCAAGAAAAACTTATTTTTACCAGACCAAAAAATTCAGAACCAACAAAAACTTTTTGAAATGTTTCATTGATGATGGTGTTTCCCTTCCCATTGCTATGTTTGACATTGTGTGGCTGCTCCTTTTTGTGTGTGTGACTTGTTTGTCTTGAATGCATCATCCTTGTAATTGATGTGATCTTGTTGTGTTGTTGCTTGTGAGTATAATTAATTCAATGTGCTAGAGCAATAAATTAAAACACACACTTGGCAACAAATTTGGTATGTGACTTAAATAAAGCAAAACTCCTAAAATTATTCAACAAATGGAAATTTAGATCAGGAGTTGAAGAAATGATCTAAATAAATTATTTTCCCTACATAACTATCTATTTCCTTCAAACAAATATTTTCTCTATGAACTTATAAATTAATTGAAGTTAATATATTTGTCAAGGAAGTTCCAAGAGTTCAGAGATAATATTTTGAAGTTGCTTTAAAATCTCTAAAGGATTATAAATTTGTTTTTAAGAAAAATGCCATATTTAAACCCTGTGAACAAAAGTTATTCAAAACATTTTATTTTCAAATACCAAATTTTGTGGAGCTTCTACATGTATATGGGAGCCTACCCAAATATTTTCAAATTTTTATAAACTGTTTTAGTACCCCAAATAAAATCCCTAAAAGCTACTGGTTTTCAAAAGGAATTGAAAGAAACAGAAAAGGACTTGGATGTGATGGAAAAATCTTGCCAGGGGCCTTTCTGCGAAGCCCCCATCTTCCTGTAGCCGCAGCACGGCATGGCGCCAGTGCTGCCGTGCTCCTCGCTCTCCCCCTGCGCCGCTCGCCGCCCAGGCCCCCCCCTTGCTGCAGCGCTCCTCCTGCCGTGTCGAGGGAGCACGACGCCGTGCCGCCCTCGGCCCTGCTCCTCCGCGACCGTGCCCCTCCCCCTCGATGTTCCCCTGCTCGCCCGACCGTGCGGCAGAGCACGCCGACGGCGGCCGCGGCCATCCCTGTCCCTGTGTCGCACCGCCCGGACCCCCCTCCTCTCCTCTCCTCCGCGACGTGGATAAGAAGCCCCGGGCCACTCCTTCCTCCCCATGCCCAAATAATTCCCCTCCCCTCTCATTTCTTCTCGCCCCCGAAACCTCGCCGCCATGGCTGAGCTCACCGCCGTCGTTGAAGCAAGCCCCGAGCTAAACTAGAACCTCCTGGAGCTCCGCATAGTCCTCCTCCACCGTCACGTACAAGGAATCGGACCGGAGAGCTGGGGATCGCCGCCATCGACGCCGTCTTCTTCCGCTCCGGCCGTCGCGCTCCGAGCATGATTCCGGCGTCTTCGTCGCCTCTCCGTCCGAGCCGAGCCTACCCACGCGTCTAGGGTGAGCACGCCGTCCTACGGGACACCCCCTCCTCCCTCCTCCTTCCCTGTAGCCTCGCCGTCGAGCGAGAGGCCGCACGGCCGCCCGCCGTGGCCGTGCGCGTCGAGAACGAGCACGACGCCGTGCGTCCTCCCCTCGGCCCCCTCTGCACGCGCACGAGCCGCCCGCGTCCCCGCACCCTTTAGCACCCCTCGCACCACGGATGCGCCGCCGGGATTTGGTCATCGCCGGCGTTCTCTCCGTCGGGCACGGGCACCCTGTGATGTTCTTCAGTTTCGTCAGTTAGGGCCATGCGAGCTAGCTCTTATTACATCAGATCCGTATGCTAGCACTCACACCGCACCACCCCAGTGGCTAGCACCCGCGCGCGCGCTCGCGAGGTCGTGAGTTCGAACTCCGGCGGCGCGCTGCCTAATCCGTTTATTTTGCGCACTGACAGGTGGACCCCACTGGTCATAGACCGTGGCGGCCAGCGCAGCTGCACCCCCCCCAGTCAGCGCCAACGTGGCCTTGGGCCCGCATGGCAGTGGCTCTGGCTAGCCAGCCCCTCGGTGAAAAACGTTTCACCGTGTTTCTCTGGAAAATAAAAAGAAAAGACAGAAAATGGATTAAGTTTGTAAAATGCATATCTTTTTAAATACTTGTCCAAAAATTACAAATAAAATACCAAAATGTTCAGAAAGGTAAATAATGCCTTTTGGTCTAATTCATTTATCCAAATAAATTAGTTTATATAATATTTCATTAAAATAAAGAAAAAGGGTAGAAAAGAAAATGAATTTAGAAAATCCATACTGGACTCATTTTGTAAATTCAATAACTTGAGATTTATAACTCCAAATGAATCAAATCCAAATGTTCTGGAATGCTTATGAAATTATCTAACCAACCCAATTGGTTTCACCTCATTTAGATATATAATAAAAATGTATTATTCAAAATTCCATAAGGAGTTTAAAATCCAGACTTGTTTGTTTCTGATACTCTGTTGGTCCAAATTGGTTGAGACCAATTTCATTGAGTCACATTTAGTCATGTTTAGCAACCCCTAAAAGGATTTATTTTTAGAACAACAGAATGTAATTGATAGCTAAAACTTGATTAATATGCTTCTGGATTGAGACCATTGTGTAGGGAGTTTGGTAACTCCAATTGACCCAAATCCAATTGTCTTGTCTTCTACACATCAGTAGCTCTCTGTAGAAATTTAGTTTGTATTTTTGTGACCAACAGAACTCAAGTTATGCAATAAAACATGTTCAACTAGTTTCTGCCATAATTAAGACATAATCAAATAAGGGCTAATTCAATTGAATTGAAACCAATTTGTGTTGCTTGATATATGAAGTGACTATTTAGAGCACTTAAGATTGTATTGCTGTAATGGTGGTTGTGTCACAATTACTCTCTAGTTGTTATTTTTTTAGTATGTTATAATATGTTAATACTGTTAGTGGAATTTGTTGGAAAAATTGGTATGAGTAAAATATTGCCTAGTTTGATGAACTTGAAGGACTTAAGTTAAGAATCAGATTAAATATCTTGTTAGTGTACCCACCTTAGCTTGGTGAGGTATTTAAATTATAGAGATTAATTGGTGACTTAACTTTTGTCTGAAGTATTTCCTGATCGGAGAAAAGTGGTTACTAATTACCTCTAATTGAGGATGCCTTGGTGCTCTATATTTTGGCATGTGTATGGTCTTATACTCCTGTGAGTATAATGCCCTAGTAAATATAAATTTAGTTCGTTGCTTGATTAAACTAGTGCTATGTATGTGGCTTGAGTGATTAGTTTGATACGTGTGGTTTGTCCCTTGTTTATATGCCACTCGTGGTTTGGTTTGCTTATGGCGTGTTGTTTATTTTCATGTTGCGGCGCTAGTTATAAACGCTACCAGAGTGGTATTTGGAAAGGATTTATCGGAGGAGGATGATATTTATCTCTTGAGCGGTGAGAAGAAGTCCAAGAACATCATACTGGAATCAGGCAAGCTATTCCCTGAGCTTGCATCTTTATACACCTATTTTGGTTCACATGTTTTACTTATAAAGAGCATATGTGATTTAAGTGGTGGTTGCCACTAAGGCTATGAGTTTGAAAACCCTTTTTCCAAAATACCAGTATATTATTTTGACACCCTGTATGGAGATATTAGATGGAAATTCTTTTTCAAACTATAGGATGGAAAAACCAAGATTTGTTGATTCAAAACTCCTTTGAAAACTTGTGTGGATATAAAGCACTATTATATGGTGTTGAAGTAAAGAAATGGAAAAAGGTGGTTTTTGAGAAAAGCACATGGTGTCTTAGTACTTACGTCGATCAGCCGATACTCTGTGCGACCACATTTACCCACATATGGGAAAGGGGCCTAGTCATATAGTTTGCTCTTATTAGTATGGGACACTGCATCAACGGAGATGACTCTGTTATGCATGAGGGAATGGTTTGACGACCTACCCCTGACCTGGGTCCTCGCTCAACATCTATGAGTAGATAAGTAGGAGGATAGAAGGATGTCCCCTATACACCGCCAGTTAAAACATGTGAGTCCTCACACTTAGATCCCGACGGGCTGGGTTAAGTGTCGATGGGAAGTATCATATGGGCAGGATCCTATACTAGCATGAGCAAAGGAAAGACTAGGGTCGGTGACTCAACTTCGCATACCGCTGGTATGGCGAAACGTGGCTGACACGATGAGTTATCGGATGAGTGTGGGAAAAGCGTGCTACCTCTGTAGAGGGTTAAAACTATTCGAATAGCCGAGTGCTCGGATATGGACAGTTGAGAGGCCCTACTTTGACCATGTGCAAGTTTTGGAAAAGATTTGAGTTTTAAAAAGAAAAATGAAGTGGAGAATGATCCATACACTATACCAACGGATCGGTATGAGGTTGTTGGAGATAGTCTTGGAAAAGGTTTGAGTTTTAAAAGAAAAAGGAAGTGGAGAATGTTCCATACACCTATACCAACGGATCGGTATGAGGTTGTTGGAGAATATGTATCATGACGGTTTATGGTCAGGAAAAGGAGGAGTTTTGGAGAAACAGATAAAATGGTGATTTTTTTTTGATAAAATGTTTATTAAAGAGACTTCTTACCTTTTTCAACAAAGACGCCCCCTTTTGGGAAAAGGTTTTAAGGAGACTTCTTACAAAGGCAGATTTATGGGAAAAGTTCTGAAGACTTCCTTTCCCTTTTTCAATAAAGACATAGGGTTTTCAGGGCAAACAAAGTTTTATTTAAACAAATAAAAGAATAGCGCATGCTCATGTTGGGGTAGTTTGCGAGTACGTAAATGTACTCATTGCTGTGTCCCTGGATATTCCCATGTCCAGTGTTCAAGAAGAAGTATGATGAAGACCGAGAGACCGATGACGTCTTTGCGAACTAGGCCGTCTTCCCAGTCAGCTGCCTGTAGGTGTCTTGGCAAATGACTCGAGCCCCACGTTGATTGGTGTTTCTCCGCTGCAAGAACTTATTGAAGATTATGGCTTCAATCAAGTAAGTAATTACGTCGGTAATTGGATGTTCTTTTGATACCAGTTTGATTGTGCTCAGCGACAGACTGATCACGGGATCGCTGATGTTGTAGGCACAAGGGTATTTCGGACAGCTAGTCCGGGGTCCCCACAACCTCGCCCTTTCTCCTGTAAGTACCCCCAAAAACCTAAAAATTGGACGGTGTTCATTATTTCCTCCACAGGTCCCTAGCCGTCGCCGTCTGATGCACACGGTGGGTGTGTTGTTGGGAGACCCCATGAGTAAGGTATAAAGTAGTGCAGCAGCAAATTTCACTCAGTTATGAAATCAAGGTTATCGAACCACTTGGAGATGAAGAATTCCCTCGAGGTATCAATGCCGCCAGAAAAGATCTGTTGACGTGGGGCCTGCACACAAACAATCAAGATACTTTGCCCCAACTTAATAGTGAGGTTTTCAATCTCACCGGCTTGCTGTAACAAAGGATTAAACGTATGTGTGGAAGAAAGAGTAATGTTTGCAGAAAGTAATAGGTTTGCAGTTGTGGCTTTATCAGATTAAGGAGAAGGACCGGGGTCCACAGTTCACTAGTGGTGTCTCTCCATAAATAATAATAACATTCATCATAAACAAATTACAACTATGCAATTGACAGAATAATGATGAGCAACCCAATGCATATACTAATTATATGGTGTCTAGTGTGAGATTCATTCGGGCATTACAACAATATACATAGACTGTTCCAACCGCATATATGACTAATAATCCACCTTACGTTTAGCGACCACACCCCTTTCAGTATTAAGTTGCATGTAACAGATTATCGCCTTAAGCACTGTGTGTAAAGTGAGTAAGTAAGTAAGTAACATCATCCTTAGACAAAGTACTATTATTTTATCCCTAATAGGAATAGTACATCTACAACCTTAGAGCTTTCTGTCACTGCCCCAGATTTAATAGAGACATGAACCCACTATCGAGCATAAATACCCCTCTTGGAGTTATGAGCATCTACTTTGTCAAAGCACACACAAGTAACGGAGAGCATGCAAGATCATTAAAAAGCACAGACATGATATATTATGAAGCAATAACTTTAGTACTCAATATTCATCGGATCCCAGCAAACACAACATGGAGAATTACATAAAGATGATCTTGGTCATGATAGGCAGCTCACAAGATCTAAACATGATAGCACAAGAGTAGAAGACAACCATCTAGCTACTGCTATGGACCCGTAGTACAAGGTAGACTACTCACGCATCAGTCCGGAGGGCGCCACATCACCTCCCGGCGCCTCTTCGTCTCGTCTTCGGTTCTTCGCGACGCAAATACTCCAAAAATAATTCCTGGTTGATTTATTTCCAATTTGGCGGATATTTCTTTAAGTACATTTCTGAAACCAAAAACAGCAGAAAACAGGGAACTGGCACTTTGGCATCTTGTTAATAGGTTAGTCCCAGAAAATGCATAAAACTATATAAAATGCATATAAAACATGTAATAATATGATATAACATAGCATGGAACATAAGAAATTATGGATACGTTGGAGATGTATGAACATCCCCAAGCTTAGTTCTACTCGTCCCGAGTAGGCAAGAACGATAAAAGAAGAATAAATTCTGAAGTGACATGCTTAAACACAATCTTGATCATGTAATAATGTAAGGCATGTAAACTGAGATCAAATGAATAAGGGTTGTAGTTTATATTGATATCAAACGAGTAATGAATAAACAAGTAGGTGAAGCAAGCAAAGCTTTCAATGATATAGTACTAGATAGCAATCAACCGTGCAAAGTAGATATTGGAGATGATTTAAGCTTCAAGCACAACAATATAATCATCTAATGCTTCCAACAAACATGAGAACTTAATGAAAGGATCAAGTCAAGCAATATCAATATGCATGTAGAAGATCAATATATTATTTGCTCAAAAGAAACAAGCAAGCGTCCAACGTTAATTCCTAGCACAAGGATGTTATGGCTTAGAGAATGTTAACGGAGGTTTGGAAGGACAACGGAAGAAAGGCTCACAAAGTTGTAGATGATCATTAGACAAGAGAAACTCATGCAATCAAAGCTATGCAAGGAGTAGTGATTGCCATACAACGGATGCACATGGAGCTAGGAGTATATGAAAGCTCTCCAATTGAACTAGTGGGGGTGCATCCAACTTGCTTTCTCACGAAGACCTGGAGAACTTTTGAGGAGGCTCATCATTGAAATATACAAGCCAAGTTCTATAGTGTAAAGTTCCCCATATAGTTATGCAACTAAGACATGAAAACTCTCTCATATGGAGTAAAGGTGCTAAAAATGAGCACAAATGATAATCACAAATGATATGGTTCTATAACATGAGCACAAGTGATGACTATAAATGATATGGTGCTATAACATGAGCACAAGTGTGTGATAAAGAATAGTAATGCAGCCTCCTTTTTTATCTTTTTTATTTTTTCTATTTTTTTCTTTTTCTGTTTCTCTTTTTGATGGCCTCCATGGCTCTTTTCAATTTTAGGTGCAAGCATCCTAATATGATATATGATATATGACAACACACTAATGATGATAAAACAAGATACTGATGATATAAGTAACTAATATGAATGTGCCATAAGAATACATATGACAACGGTGTCTCTGCCAGTGTAGCAGGTTATGTTGTGCTCTAGCGTAACATGGGTAAAACCACACATCAGTTTTATAGAATCACGCAAAACAGTAAATAAGTAATGAATGACAAACTTTCTCCACACAAAACTTAGAGTAACTTCATTAGAGGGTTAGTGCACAAAAAATTATGATATTCTGTAGGAACACAATTACTTTCAATGCTATTGGATATTAGCTACAGCCACTGATACTTCATAGGATTAAATGATCCGATCAAAATAGCAAAAGAGGCATTGTAAAAGAAAATGGCAGAATCTGTCAAAAACAGAACAATACGTAAAGACGAATTTTTTCAAGGCACTTAACTTGCTCAGATAAGAAAACACAAAACTAATGAAAGTTGCGTATACATCTGTGGATGACGCACAAAAAAGGGCAGAATTTTCTAAGGTTCCAGTGAGGAATTATGAATTTAACGGTAAACAATAAAAATCTGTTTCAGCACAGGAATTGAATTTTAACATCAACTTTGAACTACATGCTTAACTTGACACAACATTGCGATAAAATAAGGATACAAAGAAATTGTTACATAGGTAGTACAAGTCCTTGACAGAAGAAAAATAAGGTAAAATAACAGGAAATAAAATTAGGTTGTCTTTCATAAGCACTTTTGTTTAACGCATTTGAGCTAGACACAAAGTAAAACTCAAGTATTATCAAGAGATGAAGTATCAACACCATAATTTGAACGAACAATAGAATCAAAAGGTAGCTTCATTCTTTTCCTAGGGAAGTGCTCCATACCTTTCTTGAGTGGGAATTGGTACTTCATGGTACCTTCTTTCATATCAATAACAGAACCCACAGTTCTCAGAAAGTGTCTTACCAACACAATTGGAAAACATGGGTTGGATTCGATATCCAAGACAATAAAATCAACGGGGACCAGGTTATTATTAACAATTATAGGAATATCATTGATCCTCCCCAAAGGTTTCTTCTGTCGGAGCGTGACTCCCAGGGAACAGGGATAGTCACACACTGAGGAGTAGTTCGAAGGGGGATTGAACACGGAGGTCAAACAACCCTCGAGAGGCTCGACGACGATGCTCTCCGAGCTTGGAGAGGGAAAATACGACAGAGATAAACACCAGCACGTACCCAGGTTCACGGCCGTCGGGAGGAGGTAACACCGCTACTCCTTCTTATTTGTATTGCACTGCGGAGGCTACAGTACAATGTGCTTGCCGAGGGCTCTCTTGAGGCAGTTTGGTTCTTGAAGAGGGAAGGTATGGTCTTCTTCCTCCTCGAGCAGTTGACTATCCTACATGCTTGGCTAGGGTTTCAAGGGTTCAGAATGCGATTGACGGTTCCCTTGCTACGGTGGTGCTCCTGCTCCTTTTATAGGCGCCTCGGGCCGCATGCTTGCGCTGTACGCAGAGGGTGGGTTCGCACAGGGCAGTGGCGCGACGGAGAAGGAGTCTACCGCCGCAGAAATGTCCATGGACACGGTCCATCCATGCTAAAGTTAGCAGCGGTAGCCGATAAGCTGCAAACTGCGTAGAACGGCTCGCAGGCGTTGTAGAGGTCGTGCGGAGCCCATGTGCGCGGCGCAACTTTGTTGACTCCTTTATCACCAGAATGGCGACTGTGATGCTTGCGTCACTATGCGGCTTCTGCTGAGGCCATGTGCGCCCTGCAGCGGTTGCTTAGCTGATGCAGAGGCCATGTCTTCCCAGGGCCGCGGTGGCCTGTGGAGATGTTCCTGTTGACTTCCCTCCAGGCGAGCAGAGCCTTGGGGAGTCTCTTGAAGCGCAGGGTCCTCTTCAGGCCCTCGCTTCCACTTCAGGCTCTCAAGAGGAGTTGCCTCTCGAGGGTCTCTCCAATCGGTTTCTTGGTCCTTAGTCGTTTCATTGAATCTGTCGCGTATGAGGCCTGTGGAGAGTGGGCTCTGCACACCCTGGTCCTCACTGGGTTGATAGTAGCCCCCGAGCCCATGGACGCAGCCGAAGTGTCGTGGGCCCAAAGTGTCTGGAAGGCCTGAGCCACGCGTCACTCAGTTGAGCAACGCCCACGCACGATCTGGGGCGTGCGTCGTGGGGGGTCTCACCACGCCCCGGTAACTGCTCCGGACGGGACATAAAGTCTACACACCGCGGCAGGGAGCCATTACTGCTCCCCATTCTTTGCACACAAGCCTCCTTCGTCTCGAGCTCTCCGCCTCCACTCTCCGGCGCGCTCATATCCTTCTTACTCCAGCTTTCTCGCCTCCATCCTCGACTCCCTCCGGCGATGAGTCCCGCCAAGGGCAAGGGCAAGTCCGTCGCGGCGTCATCTTCACAGTCGGCGCCTGCCGCGCCCGCGTATGGCCCGGCGCTGATTGAGGCGCAAACCCAGGACGCGGCGCTGGATAAGATCCGCTTCTTAGTGGCGGCGCGGACCAACGAGCACGGCGCCACCATGCTCCGAGGCGTGGAGCTCGAGAAGCGCACGCAAGGATTTTATCCCATCTTCTTGCACTGCGTCGCCGCAGGGCTAGTGCCGCCGTTCTCTCCATTCTTGGAGGCGGTCCTGGCCTTCTTCCAGATCCAACTCCTTCACCTCCACCCAAACTCCGTTCTCATCCTCTCCATCTTCGCCTACCTTTGGAGGCGTACCTGGGTGTGGAGCCCACGGTGGCCCTCTTCAGGAGCTTCTGTGCGCTGCGGAGCACGGCGGGCAGCGAGCGCTCCAGATGCGTCTCCTTCCGCATCGTGGATGGCATGGGGACTGTCTACATCCCCATGTCGTGGAACAAGGACAATCCCGTCAAGGCGGTGACGAAGGAGATGGACGACTTCCGCCAGAGGTGGTTCTACGTTGGCGTGGAAAAAGCATGTCCCATCCTCGGCATCCCCGAGACGCCGGCCGTGAAGAACTCCACTGGGGCAAGGCCTCCTTCAGCGGTGCGGATAATGCGATCCTGGCGGGTCGCATGAGATATCTCCGGGAGGAGGGCCTCACATGGAAAATCATTCTTACGGACTTCGTGATGCGCGGCATCGCTCACTGCAGGCTCACACGAAGCCGATGTGGATGTACTAAGGCCCTGAGGACACGATGCGGCTCCACCGTGAACACAACGACAAGGAGACTGTCGACTGCGTCCTGGCCGCGGTCTTCATCAACCTGGTGGTGCCAGCCGTGGAGGACCTCCCGCTCACACTATGACCCCTGCATCAGCTCAACATGACCGAGCGCCTGGCCATTTTGGACGGGATGTCCGCGTTCACTCCAGCGGGCGAGAAGGAGAATCCTGTGCCGGTGGTGCAGGAGGCGGAGGCTGCAGATTCGCCCTCTGCTTCGGGAGCCGGGCGAGGCGAGGAGGAGGCCATGGCGAATCCCTCCGCAGGGGAGGTGTCCTCTTCAAGGGCCGGGCCCTTTACTGACGAGGTCTGTGAGATCTCGTCAGGCGACGATGATGTCTTCATGGTGGCGCCTTTGCGCCTCATGGAGGAGGAGGACGTTGATGATGAGGCGGCCGTGGCGGGGCGGCGAGAGCCCTGGTCCAAGGCTGCCATCGATAGGCCTAGTGCGAGGCCATCGGACGTCCCCTCCAAGAGGAAAGCCGAGGCGCCTGCGGAGGGTTCTGGTGCCAAGGCCAAGCCCTCCTGGCGCTCGCCAGGCTTGGCGTGGGTCGACACCGGTGCCAAGCAGTCTGGGTATGCATTTTCAACCTTTAGTTGCTTGATTCTTGGTCTTTATTTCTTCAACCGTCCCTGAAGATCTTTCCCTGGTGCTTGCCTATGACCTTGCGCCTGCGAAGCATCGCAAGCTTCGGAAGGCAGTTGATGTGAAGAGAGCCACAGCCGAGTCTGTGGCTGAGGAGGCCGCGAGGCCTATGGAGACAGCCTCCATAGGCCCAACTGAAGAAGTGCCTCAGGCGGAGGCCACTGCACCGCCTCCTGAGCAGGTGGTGCCTGAGGGGCATGAGGAGCGGGCGCCTTCTCCTACTCGCGCCCCGACTCCGCCTCGCGCGGCGACGCCATCGTGCGAGGCAACTCTCCCTCGCGAGGCGACTACCCCTCGCGAGGCGACTCCTCCTCGCGAGGCAACTACGCCCGCGCGGCAATTCCTCCTACGCAGCCGGGGGCTGAGGCGGTCCAGGGCCAGCCCGGCGCGGCGAGCCTGAGGGTGGAGCCCTTCCTTCGTCTCTGCCGCGCCCCGCTGCAGACAACAAACATCAGGAGATGGTGCGCCAGGAGGGCGAGGGCGGCGAGGCAGACCAGGCCGCCAAGGAGGACGTCACGCCGCTAAGCCCCCACGCACACCCTGAGGCCCCGTTCTCCAGGCTTGACGCGGAAGCAGGGCCTTCTTCTTGACGCGACCTAGTCCTTGGCGGCTGGGACTGGAGCAAAGGGCACAGCGAGGTCCCCTTTCGCCTCATACGGGAATCGCTGGAGGGCTTGGAGTCGCATCTCGCCCTTGAGGATGCCTAGCTTGCCCAGCAACGCGGGGAGCTCGCGGAGGCGTGGGCGTCCTTCCATGCCGCAGTGGAGGCCAGACGTTAGGAGGACGCGGTGCTGCAGGCCAAGCGTGAGGAGGCCGTCCGCTTCGCCAAGGAGATCCGTGAAGGGGCCATCAGCGATGCAGACGAGGTTCTTGCTCCCGTCCAGGACGAGCGTAATGCGGCCGCAGATCTCTTGGCTGAGGCGAGGGCCGAGCGCGAGGCCATGGAGGGTGCGCTGGCGCAGAAGCGTCGCGAGCTTTCCCATCTTGAGTCCCAGCTCCTCTCCACTCACGAGGCCGCGCAGGGAACTCCATTGAGGAGGACCGCAAAATCCTGGCCGCCCGCGAGCGGCAGCTGGCCTCCAAGGAGAAGGATGTGCTGATGCACGACGAGCAGCGGCTCCAGGCGGAGAACGAGCTTGCGTCCAAGCACAATGAGCTCGAGGCGCGCGAGGAGAACCTGGCTGAGGCGCTCCACAGCACAAACAGGCCGTTGACGCCCAGCATCAAGCCCTGGAGCGCTTCAAGGACGGTTTGTCGAGAAGTAGGAGGAGGCAGAGAAAGACCTCGCGGAGCGGGAGAAGAGCTACAGGCAGGTCATCGCCCAAGAGTACCACGACAAGGCCAAGCACGCCGATAACGTCAAGCGGATCGCGGACTTTGAGAAGGCCAACTCCAAGCTGAGGGCCCGCCTCCAGCGCACCAAGCAAGCCCCGATGCGCCTCCCGCGCGCCCCTGCTCCGGCTACCGTCCCCGCCGCCCGGCGCCCCCAGCCGCACCCGACGCCTCCTCCCAGCGCCGGCCCCTCGACGTGCGCCTCCCCGGCCGCGCGCCCCGGCCTCCCCTGCTCCAGCCCGAGCGCCGCCGCACGCCGGCACACGCCCGCCGGCCGTCACCCCCTCTGCTCCGTCGCCGCCACCTGCGCCTCGCCCGCTCGCGCCGCCGCTAGCCCGACCCTTGCGCTGCGCCTCCGATTGCTCCCGAGCTCGCCCCGCGCCCTCCGGCCGCCTGTGCGCGCCGCGCCCCAGCCGCCGCCGCCGGCCGCGCCCTCCGCCACCGCCGCAGCATGGGCCGCCGCCCCGCGCGCCGTCTCCGGCCGTGCTCCCCAGCGCCCTCCGCCGTGGCCTCCTCCGCCTCTCGCGCCGCGCAGCCGCGCCGCCGCACGCCGCGTCGCCGCACGCCCCTGCACGCCCGCATCCGCCCCCACGCGGTCATGTGCCCTCCGGCCACCGCGCCGTTTTGTCCCACGCCGTTCCTCCACCCGCTCCATTCGCCTCTTACTCCGTCCGGTGGCATCCCCGCATCCACCGCCCGCAAGGTGTTCGACAAAATGCCCGCAAGACCCCGGCGTCGCAATTTTGTCCGAGTTGTCCACCGTTCTTGGTGTTGCTACGTGCGCGTGCACATGCTTCTTCCGGTGCCACGTTGCCGTGACCGCCCGTGTCCGTGCCGCGGTGCCCGCCCGTGCGCGTTTCTTTCCGGTGTCTGATTGCCGTGCTCCTACGTGCCACGACTTCCCGCCCACTTCCACGACACCGACAAACGACGATGCCCCGGTTCCGCGACAACTACGATGACGACAACTTCCTCTACGGACCAAATACATCGGTTTCAAACCCTAGTTCACCCTGTCCGACGTACGGACCCAATCCCTAACCCTATACCTATTTTATTAAATGTCATCTATCTTGTGCATATCGCATCATACTTGCATGTGTTGCATCTCTTGGGTTTGGTGGTGTAGCAGATTACCTAAATAATAAATATGGAATGTGTGGGGCAAATCAATATATGTATTGCCCAATTCCATTTAATTTGACTAGAAAACCTTTGCCATGTCTTGCCACGTTAATGACCATTTAATTTGATGGGTAGATAAATAACTCAAACATACATATGTAGCGTACCTGCACTTTAAATAAGGCAGATACCTGTGTATAGTGCAAATCCCTGGATCAATTCATTTGCACACACAGTTTACGATGTAATATCACAACAAAGCGTCAATTTTATTACATTGATGATCCAGAATTACAAAATAATTTTTACAAATTGCATAGCATAGAGCTAGCTTTGAAAAGTACACAGCGGAAATACAATAGCAGTGAGCCTCTATAACTTTCATGCTGCCACAGGCGAGAACATGTTGGTTGTAGACTCGAAACCTTTAACGAAACCTCACTCGTCATCTGATCACATCTGCAATAAGAAAAATATTGCAACAACGTGGGTCAGATTCCATTAAAAATGGAGTCTGGCAAGTGACACTATGGTGGACACTTAAGGAAATAACTCTAAAGCCTATATGCATATTTGGCTGGTGGAGTTCAAGGCTATTTTGCCTAAAGCCAATTTTCCTATCTTTTTGGAAAACACTTTTCTTGAAATCAAGACGAGTATGGCATGAAACCATAAATCTCATCTTCCCTTGTTCGCCCATCAAGTTTTATTTCTGAAGTTGGAATGATGGAATCCTCCGTTGACGTCCTTGATCAGCTGCTCAAAATTGTCCGTAACCGAGGACACGGCTAAGTACTTAGTTTTACACTCTGCAGAGGTTGTGCACTTTCACCATTGTACCCATTCAACCCAAATTATCCTTTACACACCATTTGTGATAAGGAAAGCAGAGAATGAGACGAGATCTTTCAGAAGCATTTTCCCTCCCACCTGGCTTGACCCGTTCCACCTAACATCCCCCTACATCTGCTTGTCAAGCCGGAGAGAGTCCACGCAACATAATTGATCAAGCCAGAGCCCATATGGCTATGGCTGCACTAGAAGCAATCGTCACTCGGAGTTCTTCAGATTCCTCTGTTCCTGGGTGCCCATTCACAAGTGTACATACTCCAGGAACCATAGACATGGACCTGAGTAGCCACTCAACATAACCCATGCAACCAATTACCACCCAGGTGTTTCATTCTTAACTTAGTAGAATTTAGATTTTCACAAAACAACATTTGCATAGCAACAATAATTCTACTAAGTATTGCATAGGAACCTAGACACAGGTATAAGGGATTCTACACAGGTTTAGCATAGCAACACATGCATATAAAAATACACTAAGTAATGCATATAAAAATAGGAAGTTTATTAGGTGTGCCACTTGCCTTTGAATGTTGTCGTTGTTCACAAACTCTTTTCAACAACGAACGTTTGCTCTCCGTTTAATCTAAACAATAATAGCAAACAACAATACAACAATCAACAAACAACAATCATCAAACATACATGCTCATATCAATTGAACAACAAGTTTTGTAAACTCCTAAGGAAAACATGTTATGTATGATATGCAAATTATTTCTAAGGGCTAGAGATGCATGCCATGCCATGAAAAATCTTTTAAGTTAATGCAAGGAAAATAGGTGGGTCAAGAATGACTAAGGACTAAGGTCTTAAGTTGGAGAAAAATACTTTGTTTTATATTATCTTTAAACAAGCACTCAAATGGCTTAGCCATGATGTGCAAGATACCTAGAGAAAAATACTAAGTCTATAAGGTGATCAACAATTATTATCAACTCTTTGTAAATTGGATAATCGCTAAAGTGAGAGAGACAGGCACCCGGCCAGCCACTTAATTTGTGGAACAGGTCTCATGTACGTGGACATGTAAGGTTTGTTTCCAGGCCGCTTCATCTCACTATGCCGCTAGGATCCAACAACTTCAAGATGATAACATCATGATCAAAATTTTGTTTAAGTCTAAAAGACAAGATTAGGAAAGAGGGAAAGATAGATAGAAAGATGTAGTTGTCCTCCAGGATTCATCTCCAGACTTGTAACTTTCTTATGGATGATGTCTTGATTGAGTTCTGGGTATTCCTGATGAATCTTCAGACTTGATGATTCTTGTATCCTCGAGGCTGGTCTTGGATTTTCTTAGTCTTCATGAAATCTCAGAGCAGAGGGAAAGACAGAGAGAGAGACTTAGAGAATAGAAGGGAGGTTGGCCTTCTTGAACTTCTTCTCACTTTTCTTCTAAGTGCTTGACATCTTGAGAATGCTTCCAGAGTCTGTTTTCTTCTAAGTCCTTTATGAACTTCTTCTTGACTTTCTTCTAAGTGTTTCTTCTCCTTGAAGATACTTCTGAAGTCTTGTTTTTGGCTAAGTCCTTCATTGGTCTTCCAGCTCCATGTTGAAAATTACTAAGTGTCTTAAGTGTATAGCACTTTTCTCAAAATACTAAGTTTGAAAATGATCCCAACTTAGAGAAAATGGGGAGGAGTTTTCCTTATGGAAACTATAACTATAAAATATGCTATGCATGAAATGCAATTTTAATTCACAAGCAACAACACTAATTTTTGTGAAGTTTATAAATTATGCATAAAGTTATAATTGCAATTTAATTAGTTTCTAATTTGCAAAACATAAATAAAGGAAACATATAGATTAAAGTTTTATGTGATTTATATTTTATAACACAATTTTCTTTATAGATGGTGTTAATAGCCAGAGGTGGTTTAATTATATTTAATGCAATCTGATTTAATCAAAAATAATATTTCTATTAATAGTTATGTTGAAAATATTCAAACTATTTAAAATAAATATATAACTATGAATTCATTCAAAAAAAATTACTCAAAAATATTTTATAGTAGTGGCATTAATTTACAAATATTCTAAAGTTTCTAAAACATATTTATTTGCAATTTTTGGATTTATAGATTTAAAGTTATTACAAATATACTCAAATTCACCATTTGAAATTTGAATATTTTATACTAAGTCAAATTTGAATTTTGGCCGATCTAAAATAATCTACATGTCACGAGCTTTCCAAATATATAAAAATATTTGAATTTGGATAAACAGTGAAAAAGATATGATAGTTTGAATAGACAGGGGCTTTTCTGCAAAACTGCCAATTAATTAAATTGCGAAATTGATTTTACACGTCAGCGCTGACTGGGCGCTGACTGTGTGCTGACGGGGCATGCCACGTAGGCGCTGACGTGGTTAAGTCAACAGATCTGGGCCGTCAGATCTGGATCTGACGGTCCAGATCAGATCGTACCGATTCGTCTGCGACATCTAATCTACGCCGTTGAGATTAGATCGGACGGTTCACCTCGCTCTGACCGGAAGAGGGCGGCGCCGGTGGCCGGAATTGTCGAGGACGGCGGCGCTCCGCTCGGGTGTGGACGCCGGTGACGCTCCGGTGCTCCCCCGGACGAACGAAGGTGACGAAGGCGTGCAGCTCGTCGCGGCGGTGTCGATGGGCCTAGTGGCGAGGCCTGCTTCTTCCCGGAGCGGTGAGGAAGGGCGGGCGGGGCGGTGGAGTTCTCTCGCGATTTCGGCGAGCTCGGTCTCCTCGTTTGGCTGCAGAGAAGGACGAGGGCGATGTCAGGGGGGTGCGCACGGACGCGAGGAAGAGTTAGGAGGGCATCACGTGCTCCAGGAAGGTCTTCACTCACCGGGAAAGGAAGAATCGGGCGGCGGCGGCCGAGCGGCTCCGGCGAGCTATTTCTCGAGCCTGGCGGCGTGATTTGAAGAGGAACGAGAGGGGAAAGACGCGGCGCGGGCTGGGTATTTATGGGTGCGGGAAGGAGATAGATTCTCGTTCGAAAACGGCCCGGGATCGTCTCCGGATCGATGCGGATTTCTAGCAGGAGTTGGTTTCGGAGGTTGAAGAAGATCTGCTGACGTCAGCATGACGTCAGCAAGTATTTTCTTTTTCTTATTTTATTTATTTAATTCATATCTTTTGATTTAAATGTCCAAATGATGTCAAATTAATTTCTATAAATTTGTAAAAATAATATCTTGCTGTTAAACCAGTTGTGGGTATGTTTTGAGAACTTTTTAAAATTAATAAATTTGAAATGTTGGTTTAATACAAAATTGATACTTAATATCAATTTTGAATTTATAACTTAATTAAATTTTCTTTTTGCTAAATAAAATTTGTAAAATACCCACATTTCAATATGTTTAATTTAAGTTATTTAAACTTATTTTGCTGAAATCATTGATCTTTATTTTGGCATAATATTAAAGACTAAATGTAGATAATGTTTAGGAAAATGTGAAATATAAGGTTTTTTTTTTTTTTGACAATAATTTGTGCAACCTTATATTTTATAATATGATAATGCATTTGAAACTTCATAACCACTTTGGACAAGGCCTTTGTTTTTATTTTATTCTTATTTAGGATATATTAATCATTTCATGCTTTAAAAATAGATGAAATTCATTTAAGAAAATGCAATGTTTATTTGGCTAATTTATTAATTTAAAACTATGAAGTTTTAAAGTTATACACTATAGGCTTATAATTTCCAAACTATATTTTGATCTTAGTTAAAGGAATGAAAACCATTTAGCAATTATATACCATTTTGAATAATCTTATATTTATGAATAGATATGGCTAAGTGGTTTAATTTAAATACTTATAAAGAAATTAATTTATTTAAAATAAAATGGATTGTAGTTTGTAAAATATTTGTCAAATTATATTTTAAGGTTTTTGAAACACAGTGGATAATAAAATGTTAAAACTGTGACATTTGAAATATTAACTCATCTTTGAAGTCTTTCATAGTTGGTTTCCTTATACATTTAATATTTTATTTTAATAAAAATAAAAGTTTTAAATTTTAGTGATTTTTGAACATTATAAAATGTTGGGATGTTACAGACTACCACCCTTAAAAGGAATCTCGTCCCCAAGATTCGGAGAAGCTCGAAAAGAAAGCAAGGCTTGAATGATTCTGATAACTCGAGATGTTTTGAGAGATGAAATTTCGGACATGGAAACTTGAAAACTTGTAGGGAATAAATTTTCTAATTGGGGGATGGAAAGAAAGATGGTTTGAGATCTCTGGGTTTAAGCGACGGTGTTTGACTTATCTAGGTGGCTACCACCCTTAAAAGCAAAGTTTTGTTGATAATTAATCATTCTGATGTACAACCGAAAGTCAAGGTAATCTATTACAAACATCCTCTAACAAACATCAAACAACAAGGTTCAAACACAAGCAAATGCATACATGAAAATTTCAAACTTATTTTGAGAAATCGAACAGTTCGTTTATCAAACGAAACACACCAAAGTCGTGGGAATACGAAAGCAACAGTACTGCCATGCCACAATTTGATAGGTCAATACACTAAATCGATACGATAAGCTAAATAAGATAAATGGTGGTCCCTCTAACATGGTTTTGATTTCCTCCTAAATATTACGCTTGCGTTTTCTTGCATGGTTATTTGCCACAGGCGTGACTTCTTCCTCAGTTGAATCTTCAAACAGCACCTCTTCGGGGTCTTCTTCCTCTGGTCCTTCCTCCTTCGTAGCTATGGATACTGTCACATCTCCAGTGCCTTGGTCACCTCCTTCTTCAGCTACTGGCGGTGGTGGAGGTGGAATGAGTTGCGCCTCAAGCATGGCAATTTGCTCATCCTTGCCAAGGTTCTCCAAATGTAGGTCATGGATGAGTTCCTCCAACTGACCAATAAGATTTTCAGAAGCCTGGAGTTCTTGGGTTTTTGCGTGTATCACGGCTTGTGCATGATCCGCGACGTCATAAGCCTGTTGGACTCTCCTGGTCAGATAGTTGATGAGATAATCCAAGTCTTCAAACGTCTTGTTAACGAGGGGCAGGTCCAGGCGATTTCCCGTGTGAGCCATCGAGAGACCATGTGCATTCCTCATCCCAAAGGCACGGAAGGGCGATCCTGGTGCTAGCTTGAATCGATACTTGTAACACAAACGAGCCATTAAGTCCACCATGGCTATGTTCACTCCCTCAATCCACTCTGGGTAGTAGGTGACATAGTCCACGGGCTCGAAGTCTGGCATCGTAGGATCCGGGGTCATGATGGTGCGTATTTCCCAACGTATCCCATGGGGTATGTTGGTCTCCTCCTTCCTTCCTCGGAAATAGGGTGGTGGTAGCTTCAATACACTTGTCAATCTAGACAGCTGCCTCCCAAAGATGAAACCCGACAAAACTCCAGCATACGCAGTCTCAGTGTACTCTCCCATCTAAAATTTTGAACAGGTAAGAGTATTAGAATTTAAAAGAAAAGGGAAAGATGCAAGACAAGATAATGTAAAACAATATTAAACAAGAGTTCAAAATTTACTCATGTTTTGGAAACCTAGTTTAGTTAACTATTTAACCTTTGGGGTTTTAGTCCAATCCTAGGGTTTCGAACCTACAGGCAACACAGTGCTCTGATACCATCTGTAGCGTACCTGCACTTTAAATAAGGCAGATACCTGTGTATAGTGCAAATCCATGGATCAATTCATTTGCACACACAGTTTACGATGTAATATCACAACAAAGCGTCAATTTTATTACATCGATGATCCAGAATTACAAAATATTCTTTACAAATTGCATAGCATAGAGCTAGCTTTGAAAAGTACACAGCGGAAATACAATAGGAGTGAGCCTCTATAACTTTCATGCTGCCACAGGCGAGAACATGTTGGTTGTAGACTCGAAACCTTTAACGAAACCTCACTCGTCATCTGATCACATCTGCAATAAGAAAAATATTGCAACAACGTGGGTCAGATTCCATTAAAAATGGAGTCTGGCAAGTGACACTATGGTGGACACTTAAGGAAATAACTCTAAAGCCTATATGCATATTTGGCTGGTGGAGTTCAAGGCTATTTTGCCTACAGCCAATTTTTCCTATCTTTTTGGAAAACAGTTTTCTTGAAATCAAGACGAGTATGGCATGAAAACCATAAATCTCATCTTCCCTTGTTCGCCCATCAAGTTTTATTTCTGAAGTTGGAATGATGGAATCCTCCGTTGACGTCCTTGATCAGCTGCTCAAAATTGTCCGTAACCGAGGACACGGCTAAGTACTTAGTTTTACACTCTGCAGAGGTTGTGCACTTTCACCATTGTACCCATTCAACCCAAATTATCCTTTACACACCATTTGTGATAAGGAAAGCAGAGAATGAGACAAGATCTTTCAGAAGCATTTTCCCTCCCACCTGGCTTGACCCGTTCCACCTAACATCCCCCTACATCTGCTTGACAAGCCGGAGAGAGTCCACGCAACATAATTGATCAAGACAGAGCCCATATGGCAATGGCTGCACTAGAAGCAATCGTCACTCGGAGTTCTTCAGATTCCTCTGTTCCTGGGTGGCCATTCACAAGTGTACATACTCCAGGAACCATAGACATGGACCTGAGTAGCCACTCAACATAACCCATGCAACCAATTACCACCCAGGTGTTTCATTCTTAACTTAGTAGAATTTAGATTTTCACAAAACAACATTTGCATAGCAACAATAATTCTACTAAGTATTGCATAGTAACCTAGACACAGGTATAAGGGATTCTACACAGGTTTAGCATTGCAACACATGCATATAAAAATACACTAAGTAATGCATATAAAAATAGGAAGTTTATGAGGTGTGCCACTTGCCTTTGAATGTTGTCGTTGTTCACAAACTCTTTTCAACAACGAACGTTTTCTCTCCGTTTAATCTAAACAATAATAGCAAACAACAATACAACAATCAACAAACAACAATCATCAAACATACATGCTCATATCAATTGAACAACAAGTTTTGTAAACTCCTAAGGAAAACATGTTATGTATGATATGCAAATTATTTCTAAGGGCTAGAGATGCATGCCATGCCATGAAAAATCTTTTAAGTTAATGCAAGGAAAATAGGTGGGTCAAGAATTACTAAGGACTAAGGTCTTAAGTTGGAGAAAAATACTTTGTTTTATATTATCTTTAAACAAGCACTCAAATGGCTTAGCCATGATGTGCAAGATACCTAGAGAAAAATACTAAGTCTATAAGGTGATCAACAATTATTATCAACTCTTTGTAAATTGGATATTCGCTAAAGTGAGAGAGACAGGCACCCGGCTAGCCACTTAATTTGTGGAACAGGTCTCATGTACGTGGACATGTAAGGTTTGTTTCCAGGCCGCTTCATCTCACTATGCCGCTAGGATCCAACAACTTCAAGATGATAACATCATGATCAAAATTTTGTTTAAGTCTAAAAGACAAGATTAGGAAAGAGGGAAAGATAGATAGAAAGATGTAGTTGTCCTCCAGGATTCATCTCCAGACTTGTAACTTTCTTATGGATGATGTCTTGATTGAGTTCTGGGTAGTCCTGATGAATCTTCAGACTTGATGATTCTTGTATCCTCGAGGCTGGTCTTGGATTTTCTTAGTCTTCATGAAATCTCAGAGGAGAGGGAAAGACAGAGAGAGAGACTTAGAGAATAGAAGGGAGGTTGGCCTTCTTGAACTTCTTCTCACTTTTCTTCTAAGTGCTTGACATCTTGAGAATGCTTCCAGAGTCTGTTTTCTTCTAAGTCCTTTATGAACTTCTTCTTGACTTTCTTCTAAGTGTTTCTTCTCCTTGAAGATACTTCTGAAGTCTTGTTTTTGGCTAAGTCCTTCATTGGTCTTCCAGCTCCATGTTGAAAATTACTAAGTGTCTTAAGTGTATAGCACTTTTCTCAAAATACTAAGTTTGAAAATGATCCCAACTTAGAGAAAATGGGGAGGAGTTTTCCTTATGGAAACTATAACTATAAAATATGCTATGCATGAAATGCAATTTTAATTCACAAGCAACAACACTAATTTTTGTGAAGTTTATAAATTATGCATAAAGTTATAATTGCAATTTAATTAGTTTCTAATTTGCAAAACATAAATAAAGGAAACATATAGATTAAAGTTTTATGTGATTTATATTTTATAACACAATTTTCTTTATAGATGGTGTTAATAGCCAGAGGTGGTTTAATTATATTTAATGCAATCTGATTTAATCAAAAATAATATTTCTATTAATAGTTATGTTGAAAATATTCAAACTATTTAAAATAAATATATAACTATGAATTCATTCAAAAAAAATTACTCAAAAATATTTTATAGTAGTGGCATTAATTTACAAATATTCTAAAGTTTCTAAAACATATTTATTTGCAATTTTTGGATTTATAGATTTAAAGTTATTACAAATATACTCAAATTCACCATTTGAAATTTGAATATTTTATACTAAGTCAAATTTGAATTTTGGCCGATCTAAAATAATCTACATGTCACGAGCTTTCCAAATATATAAAAATATTTGAATTTGGATAAACAGTGAAAAAGATATGATAGTTTGAATAGACAGGGGCTTTTCTGCAAAACTGCCAATTAATTAAATTGCGAAATTGATTTTACACGTCAGCGCTGACTGGGCGCTGACTGTGTGCTGACGGGGCATGCCACGTAGGCGCTGACGTGGTTAAGTCAACAGATCTGGGCCGTCAGATCTGGATCTGACGGTCCAGATCAGATCGTACCGATTCGTCTGCGACATCTAATCTACGCCGTTGAGATTAGATCGGACGGTTCACCTCGCTCTGACCGGAAGAGGGCGGCGCCGGTGGCCGGAATTGTCGAGGACGGCGGCGCTCCGCTCGGGTGTGGACGCCGGTGACGCTCCGGTGCTCCCCCGGATGAACGAAGGTGACGAAGGCGTGCAGCTCGTCGCGGCGGTGTCGATGGGCCTAGTGGTGAGGCCTGCTTCTTCCCGGAGCGGTGTGGAAGGGATGGCGGGGCGGTGGAGTTCTCTCGCGATTCCGGCGAGCTCGGTCTCCTCGTTTGGCTGCAGAGAAGGACGAGGGCGAGGTCAGGGGGGTGCGCACGGACGCGAGGAAGAGGTAGGAGGGCATCACGGGCTCCAGGAAGGTCTTCACTCACCGGGAAAGGAAGAATCGGGCGGCGGCGACCGAGCGGCTCCGGCGAGCTGTTTCTCGAGCCTGGCGGCGCGATTTGAAGAGGAACGAGAGGGGAAAGACGCGGCGCGGGCTGGGGTATTTATGGGGGCGGGAAGGAGATAGATTCTCGTTCGAAAACGGCCCGGGATCGTCTCCGGATCGATGCGGATTTCTAGCAGGAGTTGGTTTCGGAGGTTGAAGAAGATCTGCTGACGTCAGCAAGTATTTTCTTTTTCTGATTTTATTTATTTAATTCATATCTTTTGATTTAAATGTCCAAATGATGTCAAATTAATTTCTATAAATTTGTAAAAATAATATCTTGCTGTTAAACCAGTTGTGGGTATGTTTTGAGAACTTTTTAAAATTAATAAATTTGAAATGTTGGTTTAATACAAAATTGATACTTAATATCAATTTTGAATTTATAACTTAATTAAATTTTCTTTTTGCTAAATAAAATTTGTAAAATACCCACATTTCAATATGTTTAATTTAAGTTATTTAAACTTATTTTGCTGAAATCATTGATCTTTATTTTGGCATAATATTAAAGACTAAATGTAGATAATGTTTAGGAAAATGTGAAATATAAGGTATTCATTTTTTTTTTGACAATAATTTGTGCAACCTTATATTTTATAATATGATAATGCATTTGAAACTTCATAACCACTTTGGACAAGACCTTTGTTTTTAATTTTATTCTTATTTAGGATATATTAATCATTTCATGCTTTAAAAATAGATGAAATTCATTTAAGCAAATGCAATGTTTATTTGGCTAATTTATTAATTTAAAACTATGAAGTTTTAAAGTTATACACTATAGGCTTATAATTTCCAAACTATATTTTGATCTTAGTTAAAGGAATGAAAACCATTTAGCAATTATATACCATTTTGAATAATCTTATATTTATGAATAGATATAGCTAAGTGGTTTAATTTAAATACTTATAAAGAAACTAATTTATTTAAAATAAAATGGATTGTAGTTTGTAAAATATTTGTCAAATTATATTTTAAGGTTTTTGAAACACAGTGGATAATAAAATGTTAAAACTGTGACATTTGAAATATTAACTCATCTTTGAAGTCTTTCATAGTTGGTTTCCTTATACATTTAATATTTTATTTTAATAAAAAGAAAAGTTTTAAATTTTAGTGATTTTTGAACATTATAAAATGTTGGGATGTTACAACATATTAATTGTCGGAATACCGGTTCCGCTTAATTTGGATTAAGTGCATCGCGCATTGCATCTTGCCATGTCATTCATCAGTCCCATGATCATGCTGGATCTTTTGCCGTAGTTGTAAAATGCATCTTTTACGCTTTCCAGTGTTTGTTGCTTCTTCGCCGATACGACGTTGAGATGTGTGAGTAACGACAAGATCTGCTTCCATGCGGGATTCCAGGCAAGCAAAGTTTGCTTGTTTACCTATACATTGTATTTCATTCCCGTCGTTGATCTCTGCTACCTTAGTATCTGATTCTTTATCGCGATCCCATCACATGTTTATCCTGCAGCCCATATAGCTTTATCCCAACATCCCATCACCTGTTGCATGTTTATCTGTTAACCTTGCGAGTCGTAGCGCATGCTTAGAGTTAATTGTGCGAGCCATCTGTTGGTCTTATGTTTCCTCTGCTTAGTATGATAGATTATTCTACCTTAATAAAATGTTGTTTTATATTGGGGTATTATAATTAAATGATAAGGCACCGGCGGAAGGACTTACGAGGTGATTTGTTCTGCTAAGTGTCGACCTAGGAACTGAGATTTTGTCCTCGGATCCAATTTTGAGCGCACTAACCACTTCTGGTAGGCCCTATGGAGCCCCCCTCGACTTTGGACGAATCTACAGCTTGTCCATGTGCCGCAACTAGTTCGGGTTTTCCATTTGCTCATATCCATGTGCATGATGATGATGATTGATGAGAGGTTACATGATACGGGGGGTCATATAGGGGTGGTGCGCGCGAAGCGGACAGTTCATACTGTGGTTTGAGCCGCATGCCGCGTGGACACATACTAATGAGTCCGCAGTTGAGATTCGGCCAGACTCTTGACGCGGGTAACAACTCATATGGGTGGCACTTGGACTTGCTGTAGTGAAGGAATCAGTCGTGTTGAGAGCCCCTGATGCTTGCTTGGGTTGATCATACGAGTATGGGTACATTAGTGCACCTCTGCAGGGTACAATCTTATCGATGAGCCGTGTCCACGGTTATGGACGACTTGGTGATGATGCTGGCTAACAAGATCTAGACAACTTACACCTAATCATTGTTAATTAACCTGAATAGTAATATAGAATTACTTTCACCATAAATGGTAATTAAAACTGTTCAACGTGTGAGTTTCCCGAATTGCTTCTTCATACTTGGTTGAGGGGGTTAATTCGAGAATGGGTTATGTTTGGTGTCAGAAGTAGTTGGTTACTCATGCGTTCTCTTATCCCTCTCTGATTAGACGGAAGTTGTAGCGTGTCTCTCTAGGTTGCTAGTGCTGCTGTCGCTAAGTCCACCTCCCCTATATTTTGGGAGATGGTGTAGAAAGTAGGCAAATCGGTTTTGCTTGCCAGGGAGTGCCCTGACCCTCTTTTAGGCTGTGCTTTATGTGGATTTAACAGGTTTGAAGTCTGACGACGTTAGCTTGGGAATCCCTCCGGCTTGGCTGGGCCGGCATATGGCGCCATTGCTTATCTTCAGGACTCTTAGTCCAATTTGCATCTTATCCGTAGTCGGATACTATTTTGCTTCCGCTGTCATTTGTATCTTTGTATTGTAATATTTGTATCTTGACCCATTCGAGTCGTTGGTGTAATTATATCTTCTGTGGTATTTGTGGATGTATCGGAACTGTTTTAATGTTATCACAGTTCCACCCACACAATGCGCATGTTTCGGCGTGCACATTATGTCTGGTGGGCAACCTAAAATCGTTATTATGTGGATTTCGGCGGGATCGCTTAAATCTACATAGTACCGATTTTCGGGCGTCACAAAGTGGTATCAGAGCCTTGGTTTCGATCTCCTTGTTGTTTCTATACGAATGGTTATCGAAGCAGCGGGTCCGCAAAAGCCTATAGGATAACCTCGCTAACGGTCGTTGTTTCTAGAGTGTCGAAACTATAAGACATAAATTATTTTTTGAAAAATATCTCAATAGGTTTCTTTTTACTCCTTACCTCTATTCTATTTCTCCTCTTACCTTATTTGTTTTGAAGTCTCTTCTCTTTTCCAAACTTTCAAAGTTTTAGGATCCTACGTGTGCGTGGACGATCTCTTGCCTTTTATCCTATTAGGGTTCGATCTTCGTCAATCTTCATCGACATGACCAACTCTTCTTGTTAGTGGTGTCGAGAATATCAAGGTGGAGCAACAATCCATTGTTAGTGGTGTCGAGAAGATCATCTCGAAGCCTGAAGACTCGGTAGTTACCCCTCTCTTCTTGTGGTCTCGGCGTGGATGGCGGGACGCGATCCCTTGTTAGTGGTATCGATTGTAACGCCCCGGAGAATTCTCCAATTAAATTGTTTGTTTTATTTTTTGCATAATCATGTCATTGCATTTGTCATCTCATCAATTTAAATTGTTGCATTGAAATTCAAACTCCATTTAAATTTAATTCCCTCAATTAAATTCAAATGCATTTCAAATTATTTAAAAATGTGAAATTTTAAAATCTTTTACAAATGTTGAAAACTAGTTTATTAAATTATCTATTTGAAAATAAAACTATTTTGTAAAGTTTTCGTATTCAAATTCCTTTTCTATTTTGTTTTAAAATATAAAACAGTAACAATTAAAAAGGGAGAGAATAAGACCCAAAGCCCATCTAAGCCAAAACCCTAGGTTTCCCCCTGGAAACTTTTTTCCTACCCCCTGCCTTTTTGCAACCGCCCCCTCCAGTTTTCTCCTTTTCCTTTTTCCCTTTTTCCCCTCCTTCTCTTTTCTTTTTCCTTTTTCTTTTTCTTCTTTTTCTCTTCTTCCTTTTTTCTTCTTCTTTTCTTCTCTTCCCGTCCCGCACAGGAGAAATCCTCCCGCAGCCAGCCCCGATGCGCCTCCCGCGCGCCCCTGCTCCGTCCACCGTCCCCGTCACCTGGCGCCCCCAGCCGCACCCGACGCCTCCTCCCAGCGCCCGCGCCGGCCCTTCGCCCCTGCGCCTCCCCGGCCGCGCACCCCGGCCTCCCCTTCTCCAGCCCAAGCGCCGCCGCGCGCCCCACGCCGGCACGCGCCCGCCGGCCGTCGCCCCCTCTGCTCCGCCACCGCCTGCGCCTCCCCCGCTCGCGCCGCCGCCAGCCCGACCCGTGCGCCGCGCCTCCGCTTCCTCCCGAGCTCGCCCCGCGCCCTCCGGCCGCCCGTGCGCGCCGCGCCCCAGCCGCCGCTGCCGGCCGCGCCCTCCGCCGCCGCCGCAGCGTGGGACGCCGCCCCACGCGCCGTCTCCTCCCGTGCTCCCCAGCGCCCCCCGTCGCGGCCTCCTCCGACTCCCGCGCCACGCAGCCGCGCCGCCGCTCGCCGCGTCGCCGCACACCCTTGCACGCCCGCATCCGCCCCCGCGCGCTCCTGTGCCCTCCGGCCACCGTGCCTTCTCGTCCCACGACGCGCCGGTCGCCGCCGCCGTGCGCATCCGCTCCACGCCTCCGCTCCTCCGCTTACTCCGTCCGGAGGCATCCCCGCATCCGCCGCCCGCAAGGTGTTCGACAAAATGCCTGCAAGACCCCGACGTCGCAATTTTGTTCCGAGTTGTCCACCCTTCGTGGTGTTGCTACGTGCTTGTGCGCGTGCTTCTTCCGGTGCCGCGTTGCCGTGACCCCCCGTGTCCGTGTCGCGGTGCCCGCCCGTGCGCGTTTCTTTCCGGTGTCCGATTGTCGTGCTCCTATGTGCCAAGACTTCCCGCCCACTTCCACGACACCGACAAACGACGATGCCCCGGTTCTGCGACGACTACTTCCTCTACAGACCGAAGAGGTCGGTTTTGAACCCTAATTCACCCGATCCGACGTACGGACCCAAACCCTAACCCTATACCTATTTTATTAAATGTCATATATCTTGTGCATATCGCATCATACTTGCATGTGTTGCATCTCTTGGGTTTGGTGGTGTAGCAAATCACCTAAATAATAAATATGGAATGTGTGGGGAAAATCAATATATGTATTGCCCAATTCCATTTAATTTGACTAGAACACCTTTACCATGTCTTGCCACGTTAATGAACATTTAATTTGATGGGTAGATAAATAACTCGAACATAAATATTAATTGTCGGAATCCCGGTTCTGCTTAATTTGGATTAAGTGCATCGCGCATTGCATCTTGCCATGTCATTTATCAGTCCCATGATCATGATGGATCTTTTGCCGTAGTTGTAAAATGCATCTTTTACGTTTTCCAGTGTTTGTTGCTTCTTCGCGGATACGACGTTGAGATGTGTGAGCAACGACAAGATATGCTTCCATGCGGGATTCCAGGCAAGCAAAGTTTGCTTGTTTACCTACACATTGTATTTCGTTCATGTCGTTGATCTCTGCTACCCTAGTATCCGATTCTTTATCGTGATCGCATCACATGTTTATCCTGCAGCCCATACAGTTTTATCCCAACATCCCATCACCTGTTGCATGTTTATCTGTTAGCCTTGCGAGTCATAGCGCATGCTTAGAGTTGATTGTGCGAGTCGTCTGTTGGTCTTATGTTTCATCTGCTTAGTATGATAGATTATTCTACCTTAAAAAAATGTTGTTTTATATTGGGGTATTATAATTAAATGATAAGGCATCGGCGGAAGGCCTTGCGAGGTGCTTTGTTCTGCTAAGTGTCGACCTAAGAACTGAGATTTTGTCCTCAGATCCAATTTTGAGCGCACTAACCACTTGTGGGGGGCCCTATGGAGCCCCCTCGACTTTGAACGGATCTACAGCTTGTCCATGTGCCGCAACTAGTTCGGGTTTTCCATTTTATCATATCCATGTGCATGATGATGATGATTGATGAGAGGTTACATGATACGGGGGGGCATATAGGGGTGGTGCGCGCGAAGCTGACAGTTCCTACCGTGGTTTGAGCCGCATGGCGCGTGGACACAAACTAATGACTCCGCAATTGAGATTCAACCGGACTCTTGACGCGGGTAACAACTCATATGGGTGGCACTTAGACTTGCTGTAATGATGGAACGAGTCGTGTTGAGAGGCCCTGATGCTTGCTTGGGTTGATCATACGAGTATGGGTACAGTAGTGCACCCCTGCAGGGTATAATCTTATCGATGAGCCATGTCCACGGTTATGGACGACTTGGTGATGATGTTGGCTAACAAGATCTAGACAACTTGCACCTAATTAACGTTAATTAATTTGACTAGTAATATAGAATTACTTTCACCAATCAATTATAACTAAAACTGTTCAACGTGTGAGTTTCCCAAATTGCTTCCTCATTATTGGTTGAGGGGGTTGATCCGAGAATGGGTTATGTTTGGTGTTAGTAGTAGTTGGTGACTCATGCGCTCTCTTATCCCTCTCTGATTAGATGGAAGTTGTAGCGTCTCTCTCTAGGTTGCTAGTGCTGCTGCCGCTAAGTCCACCTCCCCTATATTTTGGGAGATGCTGTCGAAAGTAGGCAAGTCGGTTTTGCTTGCCAGGGAGTGCCCTGGCCCTCTTTTGGGATGTGCTTTATGTGCAGTTAACAGGTTTGAAGTCTGACGATGTTAGCTTGGGAATCCCTCCGGCTTGGCTGGGTAGGGATATGGCGCCATTGCTTATCTTCAGGACGCTTAGTCCAATTTGCATCTTATCCGTAGTCGGATACTATTTTGCTTCCGCTGTCATTTGTATCTTTGTATTGTAATATTTGTATCTTGACTCGTTCGAGTCGTTGGTGTAATTTTATCTTTTGTTGTAATTTTGTTATATCACAATTCCACCCACATAATGCGCATGTTTCGGCGTGCACATTATGTCTGGTGGGCGATCTAAAATCGTTATTATGCGGATTTCGGCGGGATCACTTAAATCTACGTAGTACCTATTTTCGGGCGTCATACTGCACCTGAGGCGCAGCAGCTCCCTCTGGAGGCACAGCTGCCTCCGGTTGAGGCGCAGCCTCCTCCGCCAGAGGCATATCCTCGGGTGGCCCTGTAGAGGCCGTCTCCACAGGCCCCGTGGCCGGCCTCAGTCGTGGCTCTCTTCACTTCTGATGCCTTGCTGAGCTTACGGCGCTTCGCAAGCCCAAGGTCACTGGCAAGCACCAGAGAGAGATCTTCAGAAAAGGATCGAGAAGAAAAAGCAAGGGTAAAAAACAACCAAGTGCTAGATACACTTACCCAGGCGACTTGGCGTCGGTGTCGACCCACGCCAACCCTGGCGAGCGCCAGATAGGCTGGGTCTTGGCTCCTGACCCCTCCGGGGGCGCCTCGGCCTTCATTTTGGACGGGACGTCGGATGGCCTCGCCCCAAACCGATCCACGACTGCTTTGGTGCGGGGCTCACGCCGCCCCGGCGTGACCTCCTTCTCAGAGTCCTCCTCCTCTTCCACGGGCGCGAGGGCGCCACCATGAAGTCGTCGTCGTCACCTGACGAGATGTCGCAAATCTCACCAGTGAGGGGCCCGGGCCGCGAAGAGGACACCTCCCCAGGCGCGGCCTCCTCCTCGCCTCGCCCAGCTCTAGAGACGGAGGGCGAATCTGCTCCCTCCGCTTCTTGCACCACCGGCACAGGCACCTCCTTCCCCACCGATCCTGCCGGGGTAAACGCGGGCATCCCCACAAAGATGGCCAGACGGTCGGTCATGTTGTACTCGTGGAGCGGCCGGAGCGTGATGTGGAGCTGGTCCATGGCAGGCACCACCGGGTTGATGAAGAGCGCGGACAAGACGTTGTCGACGGCGTCCTTGTCGTTGTCCTTGCGGTGGAGCCGCATCTTGTCCTGGGGGTCGGAGTACATCCACATGGGCGTCGAATGCGCCTGAAGGGGAGCGATGCGGCGCGCCACGAAGTCTGCAACGATGATTTGCCCCGTGAGGCCTTCCTCGCGAAGGAAACTCAAGCGGCCCATCATGATAGCGTTCTGCGCGCCGTTGTAGGGAGCCTTGCCCCAGTTCATGTTCTTCACGGGTGGCGCGTCGGAAACCTCGTGGAAGGCGCAGGGCTGCTCCACCCCGACGAAGAACCACAGCTGGCGGAAGTCGTCCACCTTCTTCGTCACCGAAGTGACGGCCTTGCCCTGGCTCCACGACATGGCAATGTAGACGCTCCCCATGCCGTCCATGATGCGGAACGAAATGCATCCCGAGCGCTCGTTCTTCCCCGTGTTCTGGAGCGCGTAGAAGCACCGGAAGAGCCCCACCGAAGGCTCCAGGCCCAAGTACGCCTCGCAGAGATAGGCGAAGACGGCGAGGATGCGACAGAGTTGGGGTGGAGGTGCAGCTGTTGAATTTGGTAGAAGGACAGCACCGCCTCCATGAATGGAGAGAACGGCGGCACCAACCCTGCGGAGACGCAATGCTGGAAGACAGGGAAAAACCCTCGCGGGCGTTTCCCGTGTGCCGCGGTCTTGAGCGCGGTAACGCCGTGCTCGTTGGTCCGGTCTGCCACCAGGAAGCGGACCTTGGAGAGCGCTGTGTCATTGACGCGCACCCCGAGCAGCGCTGCGCCGTGCGCGACCTCGGCTGGCGGCGCCTGAGAAGAGGACCCCACGGCCGCCTTGCCCTTGCTCTCTGTTGGACTCATCGCCGGAGATTGGTGGGTCGCGGCGGCGAAGGAAGTTGAAGGAGAAAGGAGACGAGAGCGCCGGAGGGCGGGAGCGAAGGGCGCAAGACGGAGAAGGCTTATGCGAGAAGAAATGGAAACAGTAATGGCTCCTGCCACGATGCTCAGACTTTATGTCTCGTCAAGGAGCAGTTACCGGGGCGTGGTGGGACCCCCCACTACGCGCGCCCCAGATCGTGCGCGGCCGTTACTCGTCTGAGTGACGCGTGGCTCGGGCCGGCCGGGCACTTTGGGCCCATGATGCTCCGACTGCGCCCATGGGCTCAATCGCGTCCATCGCGGGCCCGTGGGCTACTGTCGGCCCAGTGAGGACTGGGGTGTGCACAGCCCACTCCCCCCAGGCCTCGCCCACTGACAGATCAGACGAAACGACTAAGAACCAAGCCATCGCTTGTAGAGACCCTCGAGAGGCAACTCCCCTCAAGGGTCTGAAGAGGGCGCCAGGGCCTGAAGAGGACCGCGCGCTTCAAGAGACTCCCCGAGCCATCTTCGCCTGGAGAGAAGTCAACGAAAATCTCTCCACAGGATCTCGCGGCCCTGTGGAGACACTTCGCGGCCAAGCAAGCACTGCAGGGCGCACATGGCCTCTGAAGCGACTTCAGAGTGATGCGAGCACTCCAATTGCCATTCTAGTGATAAAGGAGTCAACAAAGTTGTGCCGCCTGCGCCAGGACAGCTGGAACTTTCCTCTCTGGTGATAAAGCGGTTGGACGGCGCAACGCTACAAGAAGATCGTCATCGTGGGCTCCACTTTGATCTCTGCAAACCCTGCGAGCCGTTATGCGCGGTCTGCTGCCTGTCGGCCACCACCCCCAACTTTATCACGGATGGACCGCGTCCATGGAGTTTTCAGCAGTGGTGGACTTCATCTCCTCCGCGCCACTGCCGTGTGGGAGCCCACCTTGAACGCCCTGCGCAAGGAAGACGCCCGTGGCGCCTTTAAAAGGAGCAAGAGCTCCACCGTAGCAAGGGATCGACCAATTGCTTGTAAAACTTTTGTAACCCTAGCCGAGCATGTAGGATAGCCATCTGCTGGAGGAGGAAGACAATCATCGTGTTCCTCTCCAAGAACAAACTGCCTCAAGAGAGCCCTCGGCAAGCTCAGTTGTACTGTAATCTTTGCAATGCAATACAGACAAGCAGGAGTAGCGGTGTTACCTCCTCCTGAGGGCCGTGAACCTGGTTACAGCCAGTGTCCATTTCTGTCGTGGGTGTTCCTCTCCAGGACCGGCGAGCACCGTCGTCGTGCCTCTCGAGGGTTGCTTGACCTCCGTGTTCAATTCCCCTTTCGAGGTACTCTTCAGGGTGTGACTACCCCTATACTGTGGGAGTCACTCTCCGACAGCGTCGGTGCTACGTTCCTGCCTAAAGATGTGATGGAGAGGCGCTCCTTCTGGCCGGCCGTGGAGGCGAGGAGATGGAGTATAACGGCTCGATCATCTGC
The DNA here is from genome assembly GCA_026929855.1 of Poa annua. Taxonomy (NCBI): domain Eukaryota; kingdom Viridiplantae; phylum Streptophyta; class Magnoliopsida; order Poales; family Poaceae; genus Poa; species Poa annua. The sequence continues at coordinate 109,887,288 of CM049426.1, forward strand.
TATGCTGGAGGTGGTGCTTGGAGTGCAAGTCCAGTCCTTCGGCGCGGTGCTGGATGGCAGTTGTGCTGCATCCCTGATACGTCTCCAACATATCTATAATTTGTTATGTTCCATGCTATGTTATATCATTTTATTATATGTTTTATATGCATTTTATATAGTTTTATGTATTTTCTGGGACTAACCTATTAACAAGATACCAAAGTGCCAGTTCCCTATTTTCTGCTATTTCGGTTCAGAAAAGTACTTAAGGAAATATTCTAGGAACTGGAAAAGAAACATCCTGGAGTTATTTTTGGAATATGAAGGTGTAGCGTACCTGCACTTTAAATAAGGCAGATAACTGTGTATAGTGCAAATCCCTGGATCGAGTCGTTTGCACACACAGTTTACGATGTAATATCACAACAAAGTATCAATTTTATTACATCGATGATCCAGACTTACAAAATATTCATTACAAGTTGCATAGCATAAAGCTAGCTTTGAAATAGTACACAGCGGAAACACAATAACAGTGAGTCTCTATCACTTTCATGCTGCCACAGGCGAAAACATGTTGGTTGTAGACTCGAAACCTATAAACGAAACCTCACTCGTCATCTGAACAATCTGCAATAAGAAAAATATTGCAACAACGTGGTTCAAATTATTCTTCATGGAGTCCCCAATCATCATCATGTGCCACAGGCGAGCATGTTGGTTGAAGACTCGAAAAACCTTAGTAAAAACTTTCACTCATCATCAGGGCAGTCTGCAATAAGATATATATTGCAACAACGTGGGTCAGAACCATTAAAATGGAACTGGCAAGTGACACTATGGTGGACACTTAAAGGAATAACTCTATAGCCTATATGCATATTTGGCTGGTGGAGTTCAAGGCTATTTTGCATAAAGCCACTTTTTCCTATCTCTTTGGAAAACACTTTCTTCAAATCAAGACAAGTATGGCATGAAAACCATAAATCTCATCTTCCCTTGTGCACCCATCAAGTTTTATTTCTGAAGTTGGAATGATGGAATCCTCCGTTGACGTCCGTGATCAGCTGCACAAATTGTCCGTACCGGGGACACGGCTAAGTACTTAATTTTACACTCTGCAGAGATTGTGCACGTTCACCATTGTACCCATTCAACCCAGATTATCCTATACACACCATTTGTGATAAGGAAAGGAGAAAAATGAGACGAGATCTTTCAGAAGCATTTTCCCTCCCACCTGCCTTGACCCGTTCCACCTAACACCCCCTACATCTGCTTGTCAAGTCGGAGAGAGTCCACGCAACATAATTGATCAAGCCAGAGCCCATATGGCAATGGCTGTGTAACACCCCAATTCTCTTAGCTTTAGCAATGTGGTGTTACTCTGGATTTTTCACCTCTTGCTGAAACTTTTGTGTGTAGTAATTTGAGTAAGGATTTAATGTGTTTGCACATCTTACGTTGTGGGTGCTCCACTAGTGTTCCCTGACATTGAAAACACTAAAGTCACATAGCACCAAAATAATATATCCACTATTAGGATCTTCATGGTTGTTAAAACTTAGCCAAACAAGGGGCCATTATTAAGCAAACCCTAAATGGTTTTTGGCATGCATTTGAAACATTTCTATCTAGGTCACATATAATTCCATACCCTGTTCTAAATTATCACACAAGAGCATGTTTGCATATGAATCTCACTAGCTTTTGAAGTTATCAAAATAACATGACCATTTGAGTGATTCTTGTCCTTCTCACCAAAAGTTCTCTTTTCTTTGGGAGCTAAATAAGATGTTTGATTTGGGCATTTGGAAAATTCAGAAGTTTCACTAAATATGGTGGGCATGGGTAATTGATTTATTTTTTTTCTCTTGTGGTTAATGTTTAAATTATTCAAACTTAGGGTTTGAATATGTTTGAGGATTTTACTCAAAACTTCTTTTCTCTCTCTCTCATTTCTACTCCACCTGCTGGAAAAGGAGAGCAGCATGATTACCCCCCTGGCCCACCTGTCATGGGCTCGGGTCACCTCTCCTCCTCTTTCCTCCTTTCTCTTTTTCTCTCCACCCAACCAAAGCACACTCCCCTCTCTTCTCACTGGCCAGGCAGTCTCCTCCCGACCAGCATCCTCTCTGCCCCTCTCCACCGCCCTAGAGGACCAACCAGAACTCCCCTCCCCTTCCCCAAACCGCTCCTGCCCGTGGGAGCCCGAAAACCAGCCCCTGGTTTTGGAGCCGTGCTCAGCCTCGCCCTCTACTCTTAAAACCCTGCCCGAGGCTCTCCCTCACCTCCTCTGCTCACCCCTACCACCCTCACCCAAAGTCACGCCCTCCCTCGAGCTATGGAGGTGAAGAACCTCGCCGGAGACCGATTTCTTGCCGCCGTGCTCATCGTCGTTCCTTTCCACCTCCCTCTGCCATTTTTGGCCCCTCGAGCGCGCCTCGTCGAGATCTAACTCCCCCCTGCCCTCCTTTTCTCTTCTAGGTGTCCGTAGCCGCCGCGCTCGTCCTCGACCCGAGAAGCTCGCCGCCGCCGTCGCCATGGATTCCGACGTTGCATGCGAGAGTTGAGGGCACCGTCGAGCTCGCCATCGTCCCCTCCGTCGATCTCCACCCTTCCCCTGGCCCCACGCGGTCTCTGGTGAGCGCCATCGCCACCATTTCCCTCCCCCTCGTCTTGTTCGTCCGCGCTGTGTCACGAGGAGGACGACGACCGTGAGCCGTAGATCACGAGATCTACGGCCAGGTTTGAACCTCCCCGTGCGCGCGCAGCCGCGCGCGTTTGGGCCGGCCCAGCTTAGCCCCCGCGCGAATCCGCGCTGCTCTGCGTGGCCTCTGGGCCGATCTGTCCCAGATCTGGCCCGTTCGGCCTATTTCCCTTTTATTCTTTTTCCAGTTAATTTTTTCAGTAAATCTAGAGTTTAGCTTTAAATAATTTGTGGTAAATCTAGAGTGGCTAAAATGATGGGATAAATTTTGTAACATGCATGCACGTTTTCTTAACCATGTGGCGTTGGACTTGCTCCAAAATGTGTTTTCTGTTTTGTGGTAAAATAGATTTAGTAAAAAGTACCTCTTTCACCATTTGTTTAATAACTTGTGTGTTATAAATCCAAATCATGCAATCTTGGATCTGTTGGAAAGCTTGTAAAAATGCCTATCTAGATTGGAAAATCTTACATGCAGGAGAATGTTCTAGCAAAAGTTATTCCTAGTCTAAGTATAACATTAGTAGGTGTTTGGGAATTTTTAACTCTTCAATAAAAACATTTTTTGAGGAAAATCCAATTGGAGGTGTTAGATATGTGTTGGAGGTACCATATACTACAAATGTAGATTTTTCCAGTAACTTGATATTTCTTAGTGAATAAATCCCTGAACAACAGGGAAATTATCTCTTAAAATGCATTTCTGAAATTTCAGAGATTATGACATGTCTAGTTTTAATTGAAGGAGCCACCTCTGTCCCTAGATAAATGTTGGGGATAATTTTTTGGAATAGCCACAGGTTTTATCTAACTCACCCCACTGGTTTGACACCAAAATAATTTTTATTATTTTCTGCACATAAATAATGATCAGAAGTATACTTTATTTTAAAACTGGGATAACTTAAGCTAGGAGTGTCCAAATTTGATGAATAAAATCTCCACTTAAAGAGGAAACTCCTATCTCACCAGAAAGGCTAATTATGCATTCAGGAGATCTATAAAACTTAACCTATCTTCTGTTTAAGTTTGACATCAGTAGCTCTTATCTGATTTTTAATTCTTGTTTGGTGATAGATTTTCATGCACAGATAATTTTAAGAGCTCCACATGTGTGTCAGCAGTGATGTGGTAGAAGGGTTTAATTTTAGGAGAAGTACCTTAAGAATTATGCTTAAACCATGTAAACAGCCCCTAATAAATATTGAATGCATTAGTTGTGTTTTCTGTTTGTGATGCTTGTTGTTTGTTGATATACTTTAGATTGTTATCAACTCGCATTTTAGGACTTACGCTAGTCTCGTCTGTTTTTCATGTTACGGTAGAATCACAAACCGAGGAAGAGAAGTACGAGGTAGCTGAGCACGACTACGCTGAAGAGCAAGACCAGGGACAGTACTTTGAGGAAGGCAAGCCCACCTCACCACTATAATGAAATCTTATTATTTTATCAAGCATGTTTTGTTTTCAAAATAAAATAATGCATGTTTTACTTCTTTTGTGGCGCCTTGCCACCCGAAAACTATTTTTTTACCAAATATTGTTTGGCCAAAGTTATCTACTAGAATAGCTGTAGGTATTATAAGAAGAGTTTTACTTGATGAGTCTTGTCATTGAAGGCTCTATAAAGAAGATTAAGTTTTCAAATAGTATATTCTGTTATCTTACCTCAAAACTATAGGATGGGGACCCATTTGATAAAAATGTTTCGAGGAGGAAAACCCGAGTTGCTGGGAGCAATCGGCGAGCAAGTGCTATATTAAAACCCGAGTTGCTGGGAGCAAGCGGGGATGTTTGCGAAAACCCGAGCTGCTGGGAGTAGTCGGAGGACTGGAGGTTGTTTTTGAAAAAACAAAGTACTGCCCTAGCAGCCGCTCGAACAATTAACCTGTGCAACCACACTACCTGACATGGGTAGGGCTTAGCCGGAAGCTTGTCTGTTTTAGTGTTGGGGCTCTCATACTTTCTATGAGGGCTGGGCTATCGAAGCCGGGTTGTCGTCCGGAAGAGACAATACACTGTTGAGGACCAACATCCGGACGATTACGGCAGGTCTCCTGATGTGGCGGTGTGGTGTCTCGAGGAAAGACCAAGAGGTCTAGTGGAGCACACGGTGCCGAGGAGAACAAACCTACCGGGAGGCCCCGATACTAGGGTGGTCATAGTAGAAACTTTTTATCGTGTTATCCGGACCCCCGCATACTGTCGTATGATGGGCCGTGGCAGACACGGCGGAATAACCGATAGGTGTGGGTAAAGTGTGCAACCTCTGCAGAGTGTAAATCTATTCGAATAGCCGCGTCCGCGGTCATGGACGGTTGGAAAGGCCACTGATCTAGGCGTATGGGAATTTTAGTTTTAAAAAGGAAAGTGTTTCTCGAAGGAAAATAAGGAGGCAACAAGGTGGTACCTGGGAGGTACGGAATTTGGGTGAAGATGGTTGATCTCGGGGAGACATCCACTCTGACCTCAAGTCAGGAAAAAGGGTTACCCCTATCCTAGTGTTTGATAAACTTTTACAAACGAAAGTTTTAACTTGGATATGTCCTTGCTATATCTAAGAGAAGAGAATTCTATCTCTAAATGTTTCCTTCAACAAAGATATAGAGATGTCATATTCTCTATGTCTAAAAGCATGGTTTTCGAAAACTAAGCCCTATAGTCGTATATATAGCAGCTATCCCAGTTTTCCAAAAGTGTTTTCTTGCACTATCATGAGAATTTAAGCCTAGAGGTGGTCTTGCGAGTATGTAATTGTACTCATGTGGCTCTGTCCCTGGATATTCAAATGTCCAGATTGCAATGAGGAGGCCTACATCGAGGAGGAGGTGTTTGACGACGACTTCGCCACTTAGATGTCACCGGTCAACTGCACTTGTGGGAATCTGCGCTCGGAGATGTTGAGAGCCGTCGCTAGCCACGAGCTTCCGCTATCTTAGTTAATTCCGTCCTGCGTGACGAGGTTTGTTGACTTTGGTCGTACGACCGTCTATGTGTTGTAAGACTTTTATTCGTACGACTTGAATGATGTAACTCTTTTATACCTATGTTGGTTATGTGATTGCGATGCACTGATCATTGGGATCGTGATCTCTTACATAACATGGGCATCTCGGACTTGTCCGAGGGGTCCTTACAGACTTGGTATCAGAGCCATCGTTGACCTTAGGAGACTTTAGCTAGGATGGGCGTCGACGTCACGCAAACATGTTTTTCCTAAATAGCTAGGAGAAAAATACTTAAAAATATGCAGAATATACTGCTACTCCTCCCTCCCCTCTGTTAGTATTCACTCATTAATTTTATACCTGCATTAAATCTTATGATTTTACCTGTTTAAAATTTGGTACATCGTTCACTAATTAAACCTCCATTTAAAATTTGGTGTAGATCAGCGGACAGTTCTCGTCATCGATTCAGTTGGGAGCGGTGCCAGATACCGGAGTTTCGCGTCTGTTCCAGGCAGACCTACTCCAGTTGATCCAGCACCTGAGGCGTCCGCTACCAGAGCTGCTGATTGGGCGTTGCCTGCCCATGGTGGGAGATGAGATGTCCTGGACTGTGAGGTGCATCCTTCGAGGACCATTGGTGCCACCCTTCGCCGAGGAGCTGGTTGAGGATGCCCTTACATCTACTCAGATGGGAGCGTTCGTCACCGTGCTGCAGAGAGCTCTCGCCCGCTTGGTGTGTGTCATAGTTCCGAGTTGGGCGGCACCCTCTTTGAGTTTTACTCTGGCTTGGACGAGCAGAGTAACCCTGTGCCGCCGCGTCCCCACCCCACTTTCGGGAACCACTTGGCCGAGCTGGGACTCCTCGTCGAGTACACCCAGTCCCAGCTGGTCATTAGTCGGTACGAGAGTGACCTTCACCGTCTTCATCATGACGGAGCTGAGGTGCGGATCTCGGCAGCTGAGCTGAGGATAGAGGACTTGGAGACGCAACTCGAGGCATCTCAGGACCAGCTGAAGACCATGGAGCTGAAGCTCAAGACCTCGGAGGAGCGTTTAGTGGAGTCCTAGGCAGAGCTCAAGATAGAGCGCAAGGAGCGCCGTTCCACCTTTGCACGCCTCCAGACTACTCGCTTCTACAGGTTCCAGCTTGACGGGATGGTTGACATGCTCAGGTCAACCGTTGATGCCCGTGACGAGCGGATCAGCGAGCTGGAGAGTAAGGTGGAGGCCCTGAGCAAGGAGAATGACGATCTCCTGCCTGTGGATGAGGACCCTAGAGAGGACATGGATATGGAGCCCGTGAGCGAGCAGGACGATGACGACCTTCGAGGCGAGGATGGTGATGACTCGGGAGCTGTGATGTCTGAGGACGAGGACCCCGACGAGCCACCCTTTGACAGTGACGCTGCTGTGGACGTGGAATAGTTAGTTGCGCAGTATCTTTTGGGTTAGGACCGAACCATCGCGATAAGTGGATGCGATTGTGTGGTCTAGTTAGCATGTGTGTGTCTGGATGATTGTAAGAACTATGTCAGTCAGTGTTTTGTGGTTGTGCACTATGCGATGATGCTTTTGGAACCTTGCTATGGAATGGAATCATGTCTTCTTAGGAGTATTGTCTTGCTGAAATTTGTATGTTTTTGTGTATGCTTGATGAACCCTTTTTCAAAACCTGTTTTAAAATTTCTAAGTAGAATAATTAATGTGTGTTTTATTCTGGAATTCAGAATGGCAAGGGAACCACCCCCACCACCCGAGCCATCTATGGCTCAAGTGCTCCGTCTTCTCATGGAGGATCGCGAGGCAGCTCGCACTGAGAGGAACGCCAACCTTGCCACCCTGCAGCATCTTGCTCAGATTGCCGTCAATCAGAATGGCGGCCAAGGGAATGAAGAACCCCGCTCAAAGCTTCGTGACTTTCAGAACACTAATCCTCCAGTTTTCTCCAAGAGTGAAGTGCCACTTGATGCCGATGACTGGATCTGTACTATAGAGAACAACTTGAGGGTCGCCCAAGTGGGTGACAACGATAAGGTGGTCTACGCCACTCACTACCTCTCTGGTTCTGCCCGAGCGTGGTGGGAGGCCATTCGTGCTCTGTTGCCACCGGAGGAAGTTGTGGCTTGGCCAGCATTCAAGACCAAGTTCTTGAAGCGTTATGTGCCCTCTGGACTCGTCAGTTTCATGCGAGAGAAGTTCTTGTAGCTCAAGCAAGGCGGGATGTCGGTGAGTGAGTATTTGGAGAAGTTTACTTCTCTAGCGAGGTATGCGCCCACCGATACCGATACAGAGGACAAAAAGAAAGAGAGGTTCATGAATGGACTTCATGATGAAATGCTGTGCATTCTGGTGGTGATGCCTTTCACCGACTTGGAATCCTTGGCAGATGCAGCCATTATGATGGAGCACAAACGCAAGGCTTCGTTTGACAACCGCAAGCGTCGCCAACTGATGCAGCAAGGCAGTAGCAGCAGCAGCCCAACTGGAAGTTATCCCCGTCCGCGCGCTTCACCTCCACCGAGGCCTTCTTACCCATCACCAAGGCCTCCAACCTTTGCACCAAGACCCAGCTGCTCTCCTCGCCCGCCTGCACCTCGTCCTGGAAGTGGTTCCAACCCCGGCCTCAACTTTAACAGGCCGCCTGCTCCGAAGCCCACAGGAGGATGTTTCACTTGTGGACAGCCTGGACATTTCTCGCGGGATTGCCCCAGTAGACAGCCCGCCGGTGGTCGCCCCAATGCGACAAAAATGAACCAAGGGTCACCCCGTCCACCTGGAGGCAAGAACCCGTATCCCAAGAAAGCAGCCCCTGTCACCCGAGGTCATCTGAATCACATCAGTGCAGAAGAAGCCCAGGAGGCACCAAATCTGGTTATGGGTACGTTTTCTGTCAACTCAGTTCCTGCATCAGTTTTGTTTGATTCGGGAGCTTCCCATTCTTTCGTTACGGAGCCTTTTGTTAGGAAAAGTGGTATGGTTCCAACTTTGCTGAATCGTCCTATGAGAGTGCAAATTCCGGGGGCCACTACTAAAGCCATTGTATCTTGCAAGGCGACTCCTGTGGAAATTCAAGGAGCCCGATTCCATGCGGATTTAGTGGTATTAGGAAAGCAAGGGATAGAAGTGGTTTTAGGAATGGATTGGATGGCAGTTAACCGGGGAAAAATAGATTGCACCAACAAGTCTGTCACACTAACCACCCCGGAAGGAGAGGAGATTACCCACTTCTCCACCTACCACTCCACCTCAAGTCATTGTCATAAAAGTGTAGCTGGAGCCATTTTGGAAGAGGTACCGGTAGTTTGTGACTATCCCGATGTTTTTCCCGAAGAGTTGCCCGGAATGCCACCGGATAGGGATATTGAGCTCATTATTGAGATGGTACCCGGTACTGGGCCTATCGCCCAGAAACCGTACCGGATGAATCCCGAAGAATTGGAAGAACTAAAGAAACAGTTGGATGACCTACTCAGGAAGGGTATGATACGCCCTAGTGCGTCACCCTGGGGGTCACCAATCATCTTCGTGGATAAGAGAGACGGTACCACCCGTTTGTGTGTGGATTACCGTAAACTTAATGATGTGACCATCAAAAACAAATACCCCCTACCCAAGATTGAAGATCTGTTTGATCAACTCAATGGAGCTCGAGTCTTCTCCAAGATCGATCTCCGCACCGGTTACCATCAGTTGAAAGTCAGAGAATATGATATCCCTAGGACGGCCTTTGTCACTCGTTACGGATTGTTCGAGTACACAGTGATGTCTTTTGGTCTGACCAATGCTCCCGCCTATTTCATGAATCTCATGAACAAGGTGTTCATGGATTACTTGGATAAATTTGTGGTTGTCTTTATTGACGACATCTTGATTTATTCCAAGTCGGAAGAGGAGCATGAAGAGCATCTGAGGTTGGTTCTCGGTACCCTACGAGAGCACCGGTTGTACGCTAAGTTCAGTAAGTGCCTGTTTTGGTTGAAAGAAGTAGGCTTTCTTGGCCATGTTATTTCAGCCGGAGGGATATCTGTAGATCCTACTCACATCAAGTCCATCCTTGATTTCCCGACCCACACCAACCAAACCGAAGTAAGGTCCATTCTTGGATTAGCCGGGTATTACCGCAAGTTTGTTGAGGGATTCTCAAGCATCGTAAAGCCCCTTACCCAACTATTGAAGAATGATCAGAAGTTCGCTTGGACCGACAAATGTGAAGCCAGCTTCCAGGAGCTGAAAAAGCGCCTTACTACCGCACCTATCTTAACCATGCCTGATGTGACCAAAGATTTTGTGGTTTATTGCGATGCCTCCAAACTCGGACTTGGTTGTGTCCTTATGCAAGAGGGCAAGGTGATTTCCTACTCGTCGCGACAACTCCGCAAGCATGAGCAAAATTACGCACCTCGAGCTTGCTGCAGTGGTCCATGCACTCAAGACATGGCGGCACTTTCTGATGGGCAACCGTTCCGAAATTTACACCGATCACAAGAGCCTAAAGTACATCTTCACCCAGAGGGACTTGAACATGAGGCAACGAAGATGGATAGAACTCATCAAGGATTACGACTTGGACATCCATTACCCCCCTGGAAAAGCTAACGTTGTAGCTGATGCCCTTAGTCGCCAGCCGTGTTCATTCAACTCCCTGATCAAGGTTCGACGGCCAGAACTCTGGGAAGAGCTGGATAAGATGGGTATTGAGGTAGTCAGCTATGGGGCAGTCGATCAACTCCTGTTGCAATCCACCTTATGGGAGCAGATCAAGCAAGCACAGAAAGGTCACGAAAGCATTGAGGGCATCAAGAGAAGATTGGACAAAGAGGAAGTCCCTGGGTTCACCATCGACTCTGACGATACTCTTTGGTATAAGGGACGCATCTGCGTACCTTCAGACCCTGTTTTGAAGCAGTTAATTATGAGGGAAGCTCACGAGACTTTGTATTCTATCCACCCCGGTGGAACCAAGATGCACCAGGATTTGAAGCAGAATTTCTGGTGGCATGGCATGAAGCGCGAGATTGCACTCTTCGTCCAGAATTGCGATATTTGCCAAAGGGTCAAAGCAGAGCATCAGCGACCCGCTGGATTACTTCAGCCTCTCAAATTGCCCGAGTGGAAATGGGATGAGGTCGGCATGGACTTCATCACTGGATTACCCAGATCAAATCGTGGGCATGACGCTATTTGGGTTATTGTGGACAGACTCACCAAGGTAGCACACTTTTTGCCAGTGCGGACCACCCATCGATCGGATCAGCTCGCAGAGCTATACATGTCCCGTATCGTCAGCCTTCATGGAATACCTAACACTATTGTATCAGATCGAGGAACCCAATTCACCTCTCGATTTTGGACTAAGCTTCAGGAGGAGCTCGGAACCAAACTCTTTTTCAGTACTGCTTATCACCCTCAGTCAGGAGGACAAACAGAAAGAATCAACCAGGTCTTAGAGGACATGCTTAGATCTTGTGTGTTAGCTTATGGAGCCAAATGGGAAGATTGCCTGCCATTTGCCAAATTTTCGTACAACAACAACTATCAAGACAGTCTGAAGATGGCACCATTCGAGGCTTTGTACGGGCGTAGGTGCCGTACACCCTTGAACTGGTCGCAAACAGGAGACAACAAGATTTTTGGAGTTGACACCCTGAGGGAAGCCGAAGAGCAAGTTCAACTCATTCGCGGCCGTCTTAAGGCCGCCCAGTCCCGGTAGAAGAGTTACGCCGATTCTAGGAGGCGGGAGCTTAGTTTCAAGACTGGTGATATGGTATACCTACGTGTAACTCCACTCAAGGGAATGCAGCGTTTCCATGTGAAAGGAAAATTGGCTCCAAGATATATTGGTCCCTTTAGAGTAAGCGGTCGAAGAGGAGAAGTATCGTATCAGCTAGACCTGCCACCCCATCTGTCAGGATTCCATGATGTATTTCATGTATCTCTGCTCCGGAAGTGTCTGCAAGTTCCAGGTGATACTCATTCATATCAGGAGGTAGATCATCACACCATTGATCTCAACCATGATCTCACCTATCGAGAACGACCACTTCGTGTTCTCGCTGAAGATGTCCGTCTGACACGGAGACGGAAGATCAGGTTCCTGAAGGTCCAATGGAGCAACCATTCGGAGGAAGAAGCCACCTGGGAGCGTGAGGAGTATTTGGAGCATGAATTCCCTGGTTTTCTCTCTTCTTCAAATCTGGAATCTCGGGGACGAGATTCTCTTAAGGGGGGGAAGGTCTGTAACACCCCAACTCTCTTAGCTTTAGCATTGTGGTGTTACTCTGGATTTTTCACCTCTTGCTGAAATTTTGTGTGTAGTAATTTGAGTAAGGATTTAATTTGTTTGCACATCTTATGTTGTGGGTGCTCCACTAGTGTTCCCTGACATTGAAAACACTAAAGTCACATAGCACCAAAATAAAATATCCACTGTTAGGATCTTCATGGTTGTTAAAACTTAGCCAAACAAGGGGCCATTATTAAGCAAACCCTAAATGGTTTTTGGCATGCATTTGAAACATTTCCATCTAGGTCACATATAATTCCATACCCTGTTCTAAATTATCACACAAGAGCTTGTTTGCATATGAATCTCACTAGCTTTTGTAGTCATCAAAATAACATGACCATTTGAGTGATTCTTGTCCTTCTCACCAAAAGTTCTCTTTTCTTTGGGAGCTAAATAAGATGTTTGATTTGGGCATTTGGAAAATTCAGTAGTTTCACTAAATATGGTGGGCATGGGTAATTGATTTATTTTTTTCTCTTGTGGTTAATGTTTAAATTATTCAAACTTAGGGTTTGAATATGTTTGAGGATTTTACTCAAAACTTATTTTCTCTCTCTCTCTCATTTCTACTCCACCTGCTGGAAAAGGAGAGAAGCATGATTACCCCCCTGGCCCACCTGTCATGGGCTCGGGTCACCTCTCCTCCTCTTTCCTCCTTTCTCTTTTTCTCTCCACCCAACCGAAGCACACTCCCCTCTCTTCTCACTGGCCAGGCAGTCTCCTCCCGACCGGCATCCTCTCTGCCCCTCTCCACCGCCCTAGAGGACCAACCAGAACTCCCCTCCCCTTCCCCAAACCGCTCCTGCCCGAGGGATCCCGAAAACCAGCCCCTGGTTTTGGAGCCATGCTCAACCTCCCCCTCTCCTCTTAAAACCCTGCCCGAGGCTCTCCCTCACCTCCTCTGCTCACCCCTACCACCCTCACCCAAAGCCACGCCCTCCCTCGAGCTCTGGAGGTGATGAACCTCGCCGGAGACCGATTTCTTCCCGCCGTGCTCCTCGTCGTTCCTTTCCACCTCCCTCTGCCATTTTTGGCCCCTCGAGCGCGCCTCGTCGAGATCTAACTCCCCCTGCCCCCGCCATGTATTCCGATGTTGCATGCGAGAGTTGAGGGCACCGTCGAGCTCGCCATCGTCCCCTCCGTCGATCTCCACCCTTCCCCTGGCCCCGCGCGGTCTCTGGTGAGCGCCATCGTCACCATTTCCCTCCCCCTCGTCTGGTTCGTCCGCGCTGCGTCGCGAGGAGGACGACGACCGTGAGCCGTAGATCACGAGATCTACGGCCAGGTTTGAACCTCCCCGTGCGCGCGCAGCCGCGCGCGTTTGGGCCGGCCCAGCTCAGCCCCCGCGCGAATCCGCGCTGCTCTGCGTGGCCTCTGGGCCGATCTGGCCCAGATCTGGCCCGTTCGGCCTGTTTCCCTTTTATTCTTTTTCCTGTTAATTTTTCCAGTAAATCTAGAGTTTAGCTTTAAATCATTTGTGGTAAATCTAGAGTGGCTAAAATGATGGGATAAATTTTGTAACAGGCATGCACGTTTTCTTAACCATGTGGCGTTGGACTTGTTCCAAAATGTGTTTTCTGTTTTGTGGTAAAATAGATTTAGTAAAAAGTACCTCTTTCACCATTTGTTTAATAACTTGTGTGTTATAAATCCAAATCATGCAGTCTTGGATCTGTTGGAAAGCATGTAAAAATGCCTATCTAGATTGTAAATCTTGCTGCAGGAGAATGTTCTAGCAAAAGTAATTCCTAGTCTAAGAATAACATCAGTAGGTGTTTGGAGATTTTTAACTCTTCAATAAAAACACTTTTTGAGGAAAATCCAATTGGAGGTGTTAGATATGTGTTGGAGGTACCATATACTACAAATGTAGATTTTTCCAGTAATTTGATATTTCTTAGTGAATAAATCACTGAACAACAGGGAAATAATCTCTTAAAATGCATTTCTGAAATTTCAGAGATTATGACATGTCTATTTTTAATTTAAGGAGCCACCTCTGTCCATAGATAAATGTTGGGGATAATTTTGTGGAATAGCCACAGGTTTTATCTAACTCACCCCACTGGTTTGACACCAAAATAATTCTTATTATTTTCTGCACATAAATAATGATCAGAAGTATACTTTATTTTAAAACTGGCATAACTTAAGCTAGGAGTGTACAAATTTGATGAATAAAATCTCCACTTAAAGAGAAAACTCCTATCTCACCAGAAAGGCTAATTATGCATTCAGGAGATCTATAAAACTGAACCTATCTTCTGTTTAAGTTTGACATCAGTAGCTCTTATCTGATTTTTAATTCTTGTTTGGTGATAGATTTTCATGCACAGCTAATTTTCAGAGCTCCACATGTGTGTCTGCAGTGATGTGGTAGAAGGGTTTAATTTTAGGAGCAGTACATTAAGAATTAAGCTTAAACCATGTAAACAGCCCCTAATAAATATAGAATGCATTACTTGTGTTTACTGTTTGTGATGCTTGTTGTTTGTTGATATACTTTAGATTGTTATCAACTCGCATTTTAGGACTTACGCTAGTCTCGTCTGTTTTTCATGTTACGGTAGAATCGCAAACCGAGGAAGAGCAGTACGAGGTAGCTGAGCACGACTACGCTGAAGAGCAAGACCAGGGACAGTACTTTGAGCAAGGCAAGCCCACCTCACCACTATAATGAAATCTTATTATTTTATCAAGCATGTTTTGTTTTCAAAATAAAATAATGCATGTTTTACTTCTTTTGTGGCGCCTTGCCACCCGAAAACTATTTTTTTACCAAATATTGTTTGGCCAAAGTTATCTACTAGAATAGTTGTAGGTATTATAAGAAGAGTTTTACTTGATGAGTCTTGTCATTGAAGGCTCTATAAAGAAGATTAAGTTTTCAAATAGTATATTCTGTTATCTTACCTCAAAACTATAGGATGGGGACCCATTTGATAAAAATGTTTCGAGGAGGAAAACCCGAGTTGCTGGGAGCAATCGGCGAGCAAGTGTTTTATTAAAACCCGAGTTGCTGGGAGCAAGCGGGGATGTTTGCGAAAACCCGAGCTGCTGGGAGTAGTCGGAGGACTGGAGGTTGTTTTTGAAAAAACAAAGTACTGCCCTAGCAGCCGCTCGAACAATTAACCCGTGCAACCACACTACCTGACATGGGTAGGGCTTAGCCGGAAGCTTGTCTGTTTTACTGTTGGGGCTCTCATACTTTCTATGAGGGCTGGGCCCTCGAATCCGGGTTGTCGTCCGGAAGAGACAATACACTGTTGAGGACCAAAAGCCGGACGATTACGGCAGGTCTCCTGACGTGGCGGTGTGGTGTCCCGAGGAAAGACCAAGAGGTCTAGTGGAGCACACGGTGCCGAGGAGAACAAACCTACCGGGAGGCCCCGATACTAGGGTGGTCATAGTGGAAAGTTTTGATCGTGTTATCCGGACCCCCGCATACTGTCGTATGATGGGCCGTGGCAGACACGGCGGAATAACCGATAGGTGTGGGTAAAGTGTGCAACCTCTGCGGAGTGTAAATCTATTCGAATAGCCGCGTCCGCGGTCATGGACGGTTGGAAAGGCCACTGATCTAGGCGTATGGGCATTTGAGTTTTAAAAAGGGAAGTGTTTCTCGGAGGAAAATAAGGAGGCAACAAGGTGGTACCTGGGAGGTACGAAATTTGGGTGAAGATGGTTGATCTCGGGGAGACATCCAGTCCGACCTCAAGTCAGGAAAAAGGGTTACCCCTATCCTTGTGTTTGATAAACTTTTACAAACGAAAGTTTTGAACTTGGATATGTCCTTGCTATATCTAAGAGAAGAGAATTCTATCTCTAAATGTTTCCTTCAACAAAGATATAGAGATGTCGTATTCTCTATGTCTAAAAGCATGATTTTCGAAAACTAAGCCCTATAGTCGTATATATAGATGCTATCCCAGTTTTCCAAAAGTGTTTTCTTGCACTATCATGAGAATTTAAGCCTAGAGGTGGTCTTGCGAGTACGTAATTGTACTCATGTGGCTCTGTCCCTGGATATTCAAATGTCCAGATTGCAATGAGGAGGCCTACATCGAGGAGGAGGTGTTTGACGACGACTTCGCCACTTAGCTGTCACCGGTCAACTGCACTTGTGGGAATCTGCGCTCGGAGATGTTGAGAGCCGTCGCTAGCCACGAGCTTCCGCTATCTTAGTTAATTCCGTCCTGCGTGACGAGGTTTGTTGACTTTGGTCGTACGACCGTCTATGTGTTGTAAGACTTTTATTCGTACGACTTGAATGATGTAACTCTTTGATACCTATGTTGGTTATGTGATTGTGATGCACTAATCATTGGGATCGTGATCTCTTACGTAACGTGGGCATCTCGGACTTGTCCGAGGGGTCCTTACAGACTGCACTGGAAGCAATCGTCACTCGGAGTTCTTCAGATTCCTCTGTTCCCTAGGTGGCCATCCACAAGTGCACGTACTCCAGAAACCATAGACATGGACCGGAGTAGCCACTCAACTTCGCCACCATTAACAACCAAACCACCCAGGAGTTTCATTAACTTAGTGGATGTGCACTCTCAGGTAAAAATCACCATGCTCACGTGTGACGCCCTAAAATCGGTACTATGTAGATTTAAGCGATCCCGCCGAAATCCGCATAATAACGATTTTAGGTCGCCCACCAGACATAATGTGCACGCCGAAACATGCGCATTATGTGGGTGGAATTGTGATAACATTACAATAGTTACGATACATCCACAAATACAACAGAAGATAAATTACAAGAACGACTCGAACGAGTCAAGATACAAATATTACGATACAAAGATACAAATGACAGCGGAAGCAAAATAGTATCCGACTACGGATAAGATGCAAATTGGACTAAGAGTCCTGAAGATAAGCAATGGCGCCATATCCCTGCCCAGCCAAGCCGGAGGGATTCCCAAGCTAACGTCGTCAGACTTCAAACCTGTTAACTGCACATAAAGCACATCCCAAAAGAGGGTCAGGGCACTCCCTGGCAACCAAAACCGACTTGCCTACTTTCTACACCATCTCCCAAAATATGGGGTAGGTGGACTTAGCGGCAGCAGCACTAGCAACCTAAAGAGACACGCTACAACTTCCGTCTAATCAGAGAGGGATAAGAGAGCGCATAAGATAAACATCTACAACTAACACCAAACATAACCCATTCTCGAATTAACCCCCTCAACCAAATATGAGGAAGCAATTCGGGAAACTCACACGTTAAACAATTTTAATTATAATTTAATTGTGAAAGTAATTCTATATTACTAGTCAAATTAATTAACCTTAATTAGGTGCAAGTTGTGTAGATCTTGTTAGGCAGCATCATCACCAAAGTCGTCCATAACCATGGACACGGCTCATCGATAAGATTATACCCTGCAGGGGTGCACTACAGTACCCATACTCGCATGATCAACCCGTTAGGGCCTCTCAACACGACTCATTCCTTCACTACAACAAGTCCAAGTGCCACCCATATGATATGTTACCCGCGTCAGGAGTCCGGCCGAATCTCAATTGCGGACTCACTAGTTTGTGTCTGCGCACCATGCGGCTCAAACCACAGTAGGAACTGTCCGCTACGTGAGCACCACCCCTATATGACCCCCCGTATCAAGTAACCTCTCATCAATCATCATCATGCACATGGATATGAGCAAATGGAAAACCCGAACTACTTGCGGCACATGGACGAGATGAGGATCCGTTCAAAGTCGAGGGGGGCTCCATTGGGCCTCCCACAAGTGGTTAGTGCGCTCAAAATTGGATCCGAGGACAAAATCTCAGTTCCTAGTTCGACACTGAGCAGAACACAGCACCTCGCAAGGCCTTCTGCCTGGTGCCTTATCTTTTAATTATAATACCCCAATACAAGACAACATTTTAATAAGGTAGAATAACCTATCAAACTAAGCAGATGAAACATAAGACCAACCGACGACTCCCACAAACAACTCTAAGCATGCGCTACGACTCGCAAGGCCAACAGATCAACATGCAACCGGTATTAGGTTGTGGGGATAAAGCTGTATGGGCTGCAGGATAAACATGTGATGGGATCGCGATAAAGAATCGAATACTAGGGTAGCAGAGATCAACGGCAGGAATGAAAGACAATGTATAGGTAAACAAGCAAACTTTTCTTGCCTGGAATCCCGCATGGAAGCAGATCTTGTCGTTGCTCACACATCTCAACGTATTATCCGCGAAGAAGCACCAAACACTGGAAAGCGTAAAGATGCATTTTATAACTACGGCAAAAGATCCAGCATGATCATATGAGAATGATGCATGGCATGGTAAGATGCAATATGAGATGCACTTAACCCAAATTAAGCGGATCCGGGATTCCGATAATTAATATTTAGGTGGAAATTATTTATCTACTCAACAATATTAAATGTTGGTTAACATGGCAAGACATGGCATGGATGATCTAGTCAATTTAAATGGAATCGGGCAATACATATATTGATTTGCCCCACACATTCCATATTTATTATTTAGGTGAATTGCTACACCACCAAACCCCAGAGATGCAACACAGGCAATTATGATGCGATATGCACAAGATAGATGATATTTAATAAAACAGGTATAGGGTTAGGGTTTGGGTCCGTAAGTCGGAACGGGTGAACTAGGGTTCGAAACCGACGTCTTCGGAACGAAGAGGAAGTAGTTGCCGTCGGGTAGTAGTCGTCGCGGAACCGGGGCATCGTCGTTTGTCGGTGTCGTGGAAGTGGTCGGGGAAGCGCGGACACGTAGAACACGGCAAACGGACACCGGAAGGAAAAGCGCGCACGGGCGGCACCGTGACATGGACACGGACAGTGACGGCGACGCGACACCGGAGGGAGCACACGCACGCGCACGGGCAGCACCTCGAAGGGTGGACAAAACGGGCAACAAAAGTGACGCCGGGGTCTTGCGGATATTTCACCGAACACCTTGTGGGCGGCGAACGAGGACACCACCGGACGGAGAAAAACAGGGCAAGGCCGGGGAGGCGACGGCTCGGTGCGTGTGGCGGTGCTGCGGCGGCGGGCGCGCGTCGCGCGGGGGGCGGCGGCGTCCATCCTTGGCAGCGGGGTTTGGGCAGGAGGCGCGCGTGGTCGGGGCCGGAGGCGACGGCGTCTGCGGACGGCGTGGAAGGAGGCGGCTGCTGGCGGCGGCCGGCACGTCTTAAGGGAGGCGCGGCGCGCGGCGAGGGTGGCCGGCGGCGCGCGGGTCGGGGGAGCACGGTCGGGGCGAGGCGTGGTGGCCGGAGCGGCTCGGGAGGAGGAGGCGCGTGGCGTGGGGCTGCCGGAGGCGGGCAGCTGCGGGTGGGCGGCGGCCGGCGGCGGTGGAGCGCGCAGCGGCGCAAGCGCAGGCGCGGGCGCACGGGGAGGCGCGACGCACGGGGAGCGCACGGGGGTGCGGCGGAGGGACGGGGTGGCGCTGGCCCGGCGCGCGGCGCGGAGGGCGCGGCGGCCGGCGCGCGGGGTCGACGGGTAAGGAGGCTCGGGAGCTTGGGAGGCTGGTACGGGGCGCTCGGGCTGGGTGCGCGCGACTGGTGCGGGAGGAGCACGGGAGGAAGAAGGAGAAAAGGAAGGAAAGAAGAAAAGAAAAAAAGGAGAAAAGGAAAAGAAAAGAAAGGAAGGGGAGAAAAGGAAAAAGGGAGGTGGGAGGAATCTTTTGCAAATTCCAGAAAAGAGAGGAGGGTGGCTGCAAAAATTGCAGGGGGTGGGAAGAAATTTCTGGGGGAAAACCTAGGGTTTGGTTAGATGGGCTTGGGCTTTAATTTCACACCGTTTATTCTTTTCCGTTTTATATTTTTAAAACAAAATCAAAAATGAATTTGAACACGAATCTTATTCAAAATATTTTTAGTTTTGCATAGACAATTTAATAAACTAGTTTTTAACATTTTTAAAAGATTTAAAAATAACACATTTTTAATTAATTTGAAAAGCATTTGAATTTAATTGTGGAAAATAAATTTAAATGCAACCATTAAATTAATGCGATGCAATGCGATGCTATGTCGATGCAAAAAAGAAAACTCACAAAACAAAAGGGGTTAAATCCCGGGGCGTTACAATCGACACCACTAACAAGGGATCGCGTCCCGAGATCCACGCCGAGACCACAAGAAGAGAGTGGCAACTATCGAGTCTTCACGCTCCGGGATGAACTTCTCGACACCACTAACAAGGGATTGTTGCTCCACCTTGAAATTCTCGACACCACTAACAAGGGATTGTTGCTCACGACAAAGACGACTCCGAAAGATCGAACCTAATAGGGTAAAAGGCAAGAAATCGTCCACCCACACGTAGGATCCTAAAACTTTGAAAGTTTGGATAAGAGAAGAGACTCCAAATCAAATAAGGTAAGAGAAGAAGTAGAATAGAGGTAAGGAATAAAAACAATCCTATTGAGATATTTCCAAAATAATTTTTTTTAGTCAAATAGTTTTCGACACTCTATAAACAACGACCGTTAGCGAGGTTATCCTACAGACTTTTGTGGACCCGCTGCTTCGATAACCATTCGTATCGAAACAACAAGGAGATCGAAACCAAGGCTCTGATACCACTTTGTGACGCCCTAAAATCGGTACTATGTAGATTTAAGCGATCCCGCCGAAATCCGCATAATAACGATTTTAGGTCGCCCACCAGACATAATGTGCACGCCGAAACATGCGCATTATGTGGGTGGAATTGTGATAACATTACAATAGTTACGATACATCCACAAATACAACAGAAGATAAATTACAAGAACGACTCGAACGAGTCAAGATACAAATATTACGATACAAAGATACAAATGACAGCTGAAGCAAAATAGTATCCGACTACGGATAAGATGCAAATTGGACTAAGAGTCCTGAAGATAAGCAATGGCGCCATATCCCTGCCCAGCCAAGCCGGAGGGATTCCCAAGCTAACGTCGTCAGACTTCAAACCTGTTAACTGCACATAAAGCACATCCCAAAAGAGGGTCAGGGCACTCCCTGGCAAGCAAAACCGACTTGCCTACTTTCTACACCATCTCCCAAAATATGGGGTAGGTGGACTTAGCGGCAGCAGCACTAGCAACCTAAAGAGACACGCTACAACTTCCGTCTAATCAGAGAGGGATAAGAGAGCGCATAAGATAAACATCTACAACTAACACCAAACATAACCCATTCTCGAATTAACCCCCTCAACCAAATATGAGGAAGCAATTCAGGAAACTCACACGTTAAACAATTTTAATTATAATTTAATTGTGAAAGTAATTCTTTATTACTAGTCAAATTAATTAACCTTAATTAGGTGCAAGTTGTCTAGATCTTGTTAGCCAGCATCATCACCAAAGTCGTCCATAACCGTGGACACGGCTCATCGATAAGATTATACCCTGCAGGGGTGCACTACAGTACCCATACTCGCATGATCAACCCGTTAGGGCCTCTCAACACGACTCATTCCTTCACCACAGCAAGTCCAAGTGCCACCCATATGAGTTGTTACCCGCGTCAGGAGTCCGGCCGAATCTCAATTGCGGACTCATTAGTTTGTGTCTGCGCACCATGCGGCTCAAACCACAGTAGGAACTGTCCGCTACGTGAGCACCACCCCTATATGACCCCCCGTATCAAGTAACCTCTCATCAATCATCATCATCATGCACATGGATATGAGCAAATGGAAAACCCGAACTACTTGTGGTACATGGACGAGCTGAGGATCCATTCAAAGTCGAGGGGGGCTCCATTGGGCCTCCCACAAGTGGTTAGTGCGCTCAAAATTGGATCCGACGACAAAATCTCAGTTCCTAGTTTGACACTGAGCATAACAAAGCACCTCGCAAGGCCTTCCGCCTGGTGCCTTATCTTTTAATTATAATACCCCAATACAAGACAACATTTTAATAAGGTAGAATAATCTATCAAACTAAGCAGATGAAACATAAGACCAACCGACGACTCGCACAAACAACTCTAAGCATGCGCTACGACTCGCAAGGCCAACAGATAAACATGCAACGGGTATTAGGTTGTGGGGATAAAGTTGTATGGGCTGCAGGATAAACATGTGATGGGATCGCGATAAAGAATCGAATACTAGGGTAGCAGAGATCAACGGCAGGAATGAAAGACAATGTATAGGTAAACAAGAAAACTTTGCTTGCCTGGAATCCCGCATGGAAGCAGATCTTGTCGTTGCTCACACATCTCAACGTATTATCCGCGAAGAAGCACCAAACACTGGAAAGCGTAAAGATGCATTTTATAACTACGGCAAAAGATCCAGCATGATCATATGAGAATGATGCATGGCATGGTAAGATGCAATATGAGATGCACTTAACCCAAATTAAGCGGATCCGGGATTCCGATAATTAATATTTAGGTGCAAATTATTTATCTTCTCAACAATATTAAATGTTGGTTAACATGGCAAGACATGGCATGGATGATCTAGTCAATTTAAATGGAATCGGTCAATACATATATTGATTTGCCCCACACATTCCATATTTATTATTTAGGTGAATTGCTACACCACCAAACCCCAGAGATGCAACACAGGCAATTATGATGCGATATGCACAAGATAGATGATATTTAATAAAACAGGTATAGGGTTAGGGTTTGGGTCCGTACGTCGGAACGGGTGAACTAGGGTTCGAAACCGACGTCTTCGGTACGAAGAGGAAGTAGTTGCCGTTGGGGAAGTAGTCGTCGCGGAACCGGGGCATCGTCTTTTGTCGGTGTCGTGGAAGTGGTCGGGGAAGCGCGGGCACGTAGAACACGGCAAACGGACACCGGAAGGAAAAGCGCGCACGGGCGGCACCGTGACATCGACACGGACAGTGACGGCGACGCGACACCGGAGGGAGCACACGCACGCGCACGGGCAGCACCTCGAAGGGTGGACAAAACGGGCAACAAAATTGACGCCGGGGTCTTGCGGGTATTTCACCGAACACCTTGTGGGCGGCGAACGAGGACACCACCGGACGGAGAAAAACAGGGCAAGGCCGGGGAGGCGACGGCTCGGTGCTGCGGCGGCGGGCGCGCGTCGCGCGGGGGCGGCGGCGTCCATCCTTGGCAGCGGGGTTCGGGCAGGAGGCGCGCGTGGTCGGGGCCGGAGGCGACGGCGTCTGCGGACGGCGTGGAAGGAGGCGGCTGCTGGCGGCGGCCGGCACGTCTTGAGGGAGGCGCAGCGCGCGGCGAGGGTGGCCGGCGGCGCGCGGGTTGGGGGAGCACGGCCGGGGCGAGGCGTGGTGGCCGGAGCGGCTCGGGAGGAGGAGGCGCGTGGCGTGGGGCTGCCGGAGGGGGCTGCTGCGGGCGGGCGGCGGTCGGCGGCGGTGGAGCGCGCAGCGGCGCAAGCGCAGGCGTGGGCGCGCGAGGAGGCGCGACGCACGGGGAGCGCACGGGGGTGCGGCGGAGGGACGGGGTGGCGCGGGCCCGGCGCGCGGCGCAGAGGGCGCGGCGGCCGGCGCGCGGGGTCGACGGGGAAGGAGGCTCGGGAGCTTGGGAGGCTGGTACGGGGCGCTCGGGCTGGGTGCGCGCGACTGGTGCGGGAGGAGCACGGGAGGAAGAAGGAGAAAAGGAAGGAAAGAAGAAAAGAAAAAAAAGGAGAAAAGGAAAAGAAAAGAAAGGAAGGGGAGAAAAGGAAAAAGGGAGGTGGGAGGAATCTTTTGCAAATTCCAGAAAAGAGAGGAGGGTGGCTGCAAAAATTGCAGGGGGTGGGAAGAAATTTCTGGGGGAAAACCTAGGGTTTGGTTAGATGGGCTTGGGCTTTAATTTATCACCGTTTATTCTTTTCCGTTTTATATTTTTAAAACAAAATCGAAAATGAATTTGAACACGAATATTATACAAAATATTTTTAGTTTTGAATAGACAATTTAATAAACTAGTTTTTAACATTTTTAAAAGATTTAAAAACAACAAATTTTTAATTAATTTGAAAAGCATTTGAATTTAATTGTGGAAAATAAATTTAAATGCAACAATTAAATTAATGCGATGCAATGCGATGCTATGTCGATGCAAAAAAGAAAACTCACAAAACAAAAGGGGATAAATCCCGGGGCGTTACATCACGGCCCTAAGTAGAATAGACATTCATCCTAGGCGACGACAACCATGAGCATAGCCCTGAGTAGTCACTTTACATTTTGTAAAACTTTTCATCAATTGCATAGCATGAATACATCTACTAAGTATTATATAGGAACCTAGACACAGGAGTAAGGGAATTCTACATAGGTTTAGCATAGCAATACTATCCTACTCATGCATATAAAAATACACTAAGTAATGCATATAGAAAATAATAGGAAGTTTATGATGTGTGCCACTTGTCTTTGAATGTTGTCGTTGTACACAAACTCTTTTCAACAACGAACGTTTGCTCTCCGTTTAATCTAAGCAATATAAGCAAACAAGAATACAACAATCAACAAACAACAATCATCAAACATACATGCTCATATCTAGCGAACAAGCAAGTTTTGTAAAACTTCTAGGGAAAACATGTCATGCATGATATGCAATTCATTTCTAAGGACTAGAAATGCATGTCATGCCATGAAAATCTTTTAAGTTAATGCAAGGAAATTTGTTGGTAAATAATGACTAAGGACTGAAGTCATAAGTTGAATAAAATATTTTGTTTTATATCATCTTGAATAAGCCCTCTAATGGCTTAGTCTTGAGGTGTAGAAATATTTAGAGAAAATACTAAGTCATTTCTTCAAGATGATCAACAATTATTATCAACTCTTTGGACATTCACTATAGTGAGAGAGACAGACACCCGGCCAGCCACTTAAATTGTGGAACATGTCTCATGTACGTGGACATGTAAGGTTTGTCTCCAGGCCGCTTCATCTCACTATGCCGCTAGGATCCAACAAACTTCAAAGATGATAACATCATGATCAAAATTTGTTTAAGTCTAAAAGACAAGATTAGGAAAGAGGGAAAAGAAAGAAAGAAATATGTAGTTAGTCTTCCAGGCTTCATCTCCAGACTTGTAGCTTTCCCCTTGGTGATGTCATGAATGAATTTTTGTAGACTTGATAAATCTTCAGACTTGATGATTCTTATATCACCGAGGCTGGTCTTGGAATTAACTTAGTCTTCATGAATTCTCAGATAAGAAGGAAAAAGAGAGAGAGCAAGAAAGACTTAGAGAATAAAGGAGGTTGGTCTTCTTGAACTTCTTCTTGATTTTCTTCTAAGTGCTTCAACTTCTTGGAGATTCTTCTGGAGTCTTGTTTGGCTAAGTCCTCCATTGGTCTTCTAGCTCCATGTTGAAAATCCTAAGTGTCTGTGTGAATAACACTTTACCAAGTTGAAAATCCTAAGTTGAAAATAATCCTAACTTAGATAAAATGGGGAAGAGTTTTCCCTTATGGGAAATATAACTACAAAATAAAATATGATATGCATGAAATGCAATTTTTTTTAATCACATGAACAATTATGCTAATGCAATTTAATTAATTACTATTTTCACAAAATATAATAAAGGAATAAATATAAGATTAAAGTTTTATGTGATTTAAATTTTTATAACGAAATTTTATAATTAGTATTAATAGACAGAGGGAATTTAAATAAGTTTATAGCAATTGGATTTATTCAAGAATAATGTTTATATTAAAAGTTATGTTAAAAATATTCAAACTATTCAATTTAAATATATAACTATGAATTCATTCAAATATTATTCAAAAATATTTTATAACAGAGGCATCACACTAAACATATTCTAAAGTTTCTAAAAAAAAATATTTGCAATTTTTGGAATTATAGATTTAAAGTTATTACAAATATACTCAAATAATCCATTTGAAATTTGAATATTTTAAACTTAGTCAAATTTGAATTTTGGCAGATCTACAATATTCTACATGTCGAGGGCTTTCCAAAAATATAAAGTTTGTTAAATTTGGATAAGTGGTTAAAATGTTATGACAGATCTAAGTGGCAGGGGCTTTTCTGCAAAACTGCCAAATTAAATAAATCGAGAAAAATGATTTTACACGTCAGCGCTGACTTGGCGCTGACTGTACGCTGACTGGGCTGCTGACTGGGATCCGACGTGGATAAGTGAACAGATCTGGATCGTCAGATCTGGATCTGACGGTCCAGATCAATCCATACCGCTTCGGTTACGAGTTCTAATCTCGGCCGTAGAAAAAGGATCGGATGGCTCACCGTGAGTTGACCAAAAGCCGGCGGCGGATTTCGCCGGAGACGAGGCCGATGGCGGCGCTGCGCTCGGCGAGGACGAGGACGACGCTGCAGTGCTCCCCCGGACGCGCGGATGACGCCCTCGGGTGCGGCTCGTCACGGGGAAGACGATGGAGGCGACGACGTCGTCTTGGGCGCTCCGGAGCTCCGTGGAGGCGTGGCCGAAGGTGCTCGGGTGCCGGCGAGCTTTGCTTGCTCGGGCCCCGCACGATTGGTAGAGGAGGAGACACGGGGAAAGTGTCCACGGATGCGCACGAGCGGGGGGAGGAGAGGGGAGGAGGTCTTAGGGGTGGGGATGCTTTTCTCGCCGGAACTCGAAGGAAGAAGGACGGCGGCTCGGTGAAGTCCGGCGAGCAACTGCGGCGGCCTGGCGGCGAATTGGGCTAGGGTTTCATGGGGGAAATGTAGAGGATGTTGTGGGGATTAAATAGTGGCAGAGGAGAGAAATGCTCGCGTTGATCACGGCGCGGATTTGAGCTCCGGCGATCTCGGGCTGAATTTGCGCCGGAGGAGGAAGACGATGACGTCATCGCTGACGTCAGCAGGTAATTTCCTTTTCTGTTTTATTTATTTAATTCATATCTTTTGATTTAATTGTCCAAATGAGGTCAAACAAATTTCAAAAAATTGGCAAAATTATTATCTTTGTGTTAAACCAGTTGTAGGAATGTTTTGAACATTTTTGAAAAATAATATTTTGAAATATTGCTTAAATACAAATTTGACACTTTATGTTAAATTTAAAACTAGGGTTTAATTAATTTTATTTTTGGCTGAAATAAATTCTATGGAATACCCATATCCAAAATGTTTGAATTTAAGTTATTTAAATTCATATTCCAATAATAAATAAATTTTAGCTTTAATAGATTATTAAATATCACATTACAACTATTTGAAATGGAAAGAGAAAATGTAATGTAATCATTTTTAATTCAAATTATTTGTGCACCATTATATTTTATATTAAGATAAAATTATGTGAAAACTTCATAAACAACTTTGGAAAGATTTTAGATTTAATTCATTTCTTATATAGAATATATTAATCAGTTCATGCGTTGAAAATAAATGAAATTCATGTAAGCAAATGAAATGTTTATTTGGGTAATTCATTAATTTTAATTTATGAAGTTTTAAGGTTATAAACTATAGGCTTATAATTTCCAAACTATATTTTGAACTTAATTAAATGAATAATGATCTTTTGGCAAATAGACAATGTTTTCAATAGTTTAAAATAACACTTGTAATTATTATTTTAATTTATGTATAGCTAAGGCTAAGTGGTTGAAATCAATTACTTATAAGTAACTATTTACTTAAAATAAAATGGTTTTTAGTTTAATAAATATTTGTCAAATTACATATTAAGGTTTTTGAAATACAATGGATATTAAAATGTTTAACCTAAAACAATCTTTTGAAAATAATGATAAACCAGATATTTGAAATATTAAATCCTTTAAATATGTTTGGAATCTTTTATAGTTGGTTTTCTTATGCATATAATATTTTATTTTAATCAAAACAAAAGTTTTAAATTTTAGTGATTTTTGAACATTATAAAATGTTGGGATGTTACAGATGGTTCCAGAAGACCGAAGACGTGACGAAGTGTGGCACCGAGGCGCCCTCACCAGGTGCTGGCGCTGCCAGACCTGGGTCCGCGCGAGCACGTGGTGACGCGGCCTCGGGCCTCCAACGACCTCGCCCTTTCTCCTGTAAGTACCCCCAAAAACCTAAAAATCGGACGGTGTTCATTATTTCCTCCACAGGTCCCGAGCCGTCGCTGTCTGATGCACATGGTGGGTGTGTTGTTGGGAGACCCCAAGAGTAAGGTATGAAGTAGTGCAGCAATAAATTTCACTCAGTTATGAAACCAAGGTTATCGAACCACTTGGATATGAAGAATTCCCTAGAGGTATCAATGGCGCCAGAAAAGAGATGTTGACGTGGGGCCTGCACACAAACAATCACGATACTTTGCCCCAACTTAATAGTGAGGTTGTCAATCTCACCGGCTTGCTGTAACAAAGGATTAAACGTATGTGTGGAAGAAAGAGTATTTTTTGCAGAAAGTAACAGGTTTGCAGTTGTGGTTTTATCAGATTAAGGAGAAGGACCGGGGTCCACAGTTCACTAGTGGTGTCTCTCCATAAATAATAATAACATTCACTGCCCCAGATTTAATAGAGACATGAACCCACTATCGAGCATAAATACCCCTCTTGGAGTTACGAGCATCTACTTGGCCAAAGCATACACAAGTAACGGAGAGCATGCAAGATCATTAAATAACACATACATGATATATTATGAAGCAATAACTTTAGTACTCAATATTCATCGGATCCCAACAAACACAACATGGAGAATTACATAAAGATGATCTTGATCATGATAGGCAGCTCACAAAATCTAAACATGATAGCACAAGAGGAGAAGACAACCATCTAGCTACTGCTATGGACCCGTAATACAACGTAGACTACTCACGCATCAGTCCGGAGGCGGTCATGGCGACGTAGAAGCCTCCGGGGATGATTACCCCTCCCGATAGGGTGCCGAGGAGCAGTTCTGATCTCCCCCGAATTGGTGTTGACGACGGTGGCGGCTCGGGACCCATGGAGAAAAAAGTGAGTAACTGTGCTGTGTTTTTAGCTCAAGAGGGTATTTGTAGGCGAAAGACCTAGGTTGGTTGGTGCCCGAGGTCGCCACATCACCTCCCGGCGCGGCAGGAAGTGGGGCCGCGCCACCAGGTGATGTGGCCACCTCGCGGCCCCTCTTCGTCTCATCTTCGGTTCTTCGCGACGCAAATATTCCAAAAATATTCCTGGTTGATTGATTCCCAATTTGGCGGATATTTCTTTAAGTACTTTTCTGAAACCAAAAACAGCTGAAAACGGGGAACTAGCACTCTGGCATCTTGTTAATAGGTTAGTTCCAGAAAATGCATAAAACTATATAAAATTCATATAAAACATGTAATAATATGATATAACATAGCATGGAACATAAGAAATTATGGATACGTTGGAGACGTATGAACATCCCCAAGCTTAGTTCTACTCGTCCCGAGTAGGCAAGAACGATAAAAGAACAATAATTTCTGAAGTGACATGCTTAAACACAATCTTGATCATGTAATAATGTAAGGCGTGTAAACTGACATCAAATGAATAAGGGTTGTAGTTTATATTGATATCAAACAAGTAATGAATAAACAAGTAGGTGAAGCAAGCAAAGATTTCAATGATATAGTACTAGATATCAATCAACCGTGCAAAGTAGATATTAGATGATTTAAGCTTCAAGCACAACAATATAATCATCTAATGCTTCCAACAAACATGACAACTTAATGAAAGGATCAAGTCAAGCAATATCAATATGCACGTAGAAGATCAATATATTATTTGTTCAAAAGAAACAAGCAAGCGTCCAACGTTAATTCCTAGCACAAGGATGTTATGGCTTAGAGAATGTTAACGGAGGTTTGGAAGGACAACGGAAGAAAGGCTCACAAAGCTGTAGATGATCATTAGACAAGAGAATGTCATGCAATCAAAGCTATGCAAGGAGTAGTGATTGCCACACAACGGATGCACATGGAGCTAGGAGTATATGAACGCTCTCCAATGGAACTAGTGGGGGTGCATCCAACTTGCTTGCTCACGAAGACCTAGAGAACGTTTGAGGAGGCTCATCATTGAAATATACAAGCCAAGTTCTATAGTGTAAAGTTCCCCATATAGTTATGCAACTAAGACATGAAAACTCTCTCATATGGAGTAAAGGTGCTAAACATGAGCACAAATGATGATCACAAATGATATGGTGCTATAACATGAGCACAAGTGATGACTATAAATGATATGGTGCTATAACATGAGCACAAGTGTGTGATTAAGAATAGTAATGCTGCCTCCTTTTTTATTTCTTTCTTTCTTTTTTCTATTTTTTTTCTTTTTCTGTTTCTCTTTTCGATGGCCTCCATGGCTCTTTTCACTTTTAGGTGCAAGCATCCTAATATGATATATGATATATGACAACACACTAATGATGATAAAACCAGATACTGATGATATAAGTAACTAATATGAATGTGCCATAAGAATACATATGACAACGGTGTCTCTGCCAGTGTAGCAGGTTATGCTGTGCTCTAGCGTAACATGGGTAAAACCACACATCAGCTTTATAGAATCACACAAAACAATAAATAAGTAATGAATGACAACAAGTCATGTAATGTAAGATGGATGTTGCATGGCAATATATCTCGGAACAGCTATGAAAATGCTGTAGTAGGTAGGTATGGTGGATGTTTTGAGGAAGATACTTGACTTATGTGTAGGAGAAAAAGATGAAGATCTTCCACGAGTTTGGATGTACCAGCGAAAAATGCACCAACTCTCAATGTGAGAAAGGGAAAACCAAAGTACCGAAGAGGCTAGCAATATGGTGGTGGAAGTGCCATGAAAACCGCAGTTTTAGAACTCACAAGTAAAAAGATTCCAAATAAAAATATGATCATGCAAGGCATAATGAAAATTACTCCTAGGGGTGCTGTGGCAAATGAACAAGGCACTGTTGGGGACCTGACTGTAGCGCATAACATAAAGTCATTACGGTTGCCTTAGGCAAATAGAAGTCATATACCATTATGCAGTCAACTGGATATTTAAGTGTGACACAGTTTTCAAGTTTCTCTAGACCAACCATTTAATCATTCCACTTTACTAGACCATCATGTTTACCATTAAGCAAATTAATATCTCAAAATAACATTAATGATTCAAGTGACACAATTTAATGATCTGCAAGATTATGTATCATTTAGTTATACCATCTACCACATTTAGCATTTATATTCTCAACCAAACACCAATCAACTTATTTAAAAGATAAACTCTCCAAATAATTAAACAATGAGATATGAGAGTATAATATAACAAAGCTAACAACTCTAACAAGAGATGCATGAAAATTGAAAAACAAGAGATCGAGAGCAAACGATAACAAAAGAAGAATACTCAATGAATATAAGTAAAGAATACGAGTATTCATATGAAAAAAACGGAGCGTGTCTCTCTCCCACACAAAAGAATGCTAGGATCCATATTTATTCAGAGAATGAAAATAACAGAACCAAAAATAAAAACAAATAGACGCTTCAAGATAACCACATAAGATGTGACGAAATTAAAATATAGTTTCATTAGAAAGGACCTGATAGTTTGTCGATGAAGAAGGGGATGCCTTTGGCATCCCAAAGCTTTGACGCTTGAGTCTTCTTGAATTATATTGGGGGTGAACCACCGGGGCATCCCCAAGCTTTGCAGTTACTATGCTCTTGATCACATTATATCACCCTTCTCTCTTGATCCTTGAAAACTTTCTCCACACCAAACTTAGAGTAACTTCATTAGAGGGTTAGTGCACATAAAAATATGATATTCTGTAGGAACACAATTGCTACCAATTCTACTGGACATTAGCTACAGCCATTGATACTTAATAGGATAAAATGATCCAATCAAAACAGCAAAAGAGGCATTGCAAAAGAAAATGGCAGAATCTGTCAAAAAAAGAACAGTCCGTAAAGACGAATTTTTTCGAGGCACTTAACTTGCTCAGATCATAAAACACAAAACTAATGAAAGTTGAGTATACATCTGTGGATGGCGCAAAAAAAGGGCAGAATTGTCTAAGGTTCCAGTGAGGAGTTATGAATTTAACGGTAAACAACAGAAATCTGTTATAGCATAGGAATTGAATTTTAACATCAACTGTCAACTACAGGCTTAACTTGACACAACATTGCGATAAAATAAGAATACAAAGAAATTGTTACATAGGTAGGACAAGTCCTTGACAGAAGAAAAATAAAGTAAAATAACAGGAAATAAAATTGGGTTGTGTTTCATAAGCACTTTTGTTTAACGCCTTTGAGCTAGACACAAAGTAAAACTCAAGTATTATCAAGAGATGAAGTATCAACACCATAATTTGAACGAACAATAGAATCAAAAGGTAGCTTCATTCTTTTCCTAGGGAAGTGCTCCATACCTTTCTTGAGTGGGAATTAGTACTTGATAGTACCTTCTTTCATATCAATAATAGCACCCACAGTTCTCGGAAAGGGTCTTCCCAACACAATTGGAAAAGATGCGTTAGATTCGATATCCAAGACAATAAAATCTACGGGGATCAGGTTATCATTAACCATTATAGGAATATCATTGATCCTACCCAAAGGTTTCTTCTGTCGGAGTGTGACTCCCACAGAGCAGGGATAGTCACACACTGAAGAGTAGTTCGAAGGGGGATTGAACACGGAGGTCAAACAACCCTCGAGAGACTCGACGACGGTGCTCTCTGAGCTTGGAGAGGGACAATACGACAGAGATAAACACCAGCCCGTACCCAGGTTCACGGCCATCGGGAGGAGGTAACACCGCTACTCCTGCTTATCTATATTGCACTGTGGAGGCTACAGTACAATGAGCTTGCCGAGGGATCTCTTGAGGCAGTTTGGTGCTTGAAGAGGGAAGGTATGGTCTTCTTCCTCCTTGAGCAGTTGACTATCCTACACGCTTGGCTAGGGTTTCAAGGGTTCAGAATGCGATTGACCGTTCCCTTGCTACGGTGGTGCTCCTGCTCCTGCTCCTTTTATATGCGCCTCGGGGCGCATCCTTGCGTTGTACGCACAGGGTGGCTCCCCAAAGGGCAGTGGCGCGACGGAGAAGGAGTCTACCGCCGTAGAAAGGTCCATGGACGCGGTAGCCGATATGCTGCAAACTGCGTAGAATGGCTCGCAGGCGTTGTAGAGGTCGTGCGGAGCCCACGATGACGATCTTCTTGGAGCGTTGCGCCGTCCAGCCGCTTTATCAGCAAAGAGGAAAGTCCTTGTTGTCCTGGCATGGGCGGCACAACTTTGTTGACTCCTTTATCACCAGAATGGCTACTGCGATGCTCGCGTCACTATGCGGCTGCTGCAGAGGCCATGTGCGCCCTGCAGCGGTTGCTTAGCTGCTGCAGAGGCCAATTCTCCCCAGGGCCGCAGTGGCCTGCGGAGAGGTTCCTGTTGACTTCCCTCCAGGCTAGCAGAGCCTTGGGGATTATCTTGAAGCGCAGGGTCCTCTTCAGGCCCTCGCTTCTTCTTCAGGCCCTCGCTTCTTCTTCAGGCCCTCAAGAGGAGTTGCCTCTCGAGGGTCTCTCCAATCGGTTGCTTGGTCCTTAGCCGTTTCATTGAATCTGTCGCGTATGAGGCCTGTGGAGAGTGGGCTCTGCACACCCTGGTCCTCCCTGGGTTGATAGTAGCCCCCAAGCCCATGGATGCAGCCGGAGTGTCGTGGGCCCAAAGTGTCTGGAAGGCTTGAGCCACGCGTCACTCAGTTGAGCAACGGCTATGCACGATCTAGGGCGTGCGTCGTGGGGGGTCCCACCACGCCCCGGTAACTGCTCCGGACGGGACATAAAGTCTGCACGCCGCGTCAGGGAGCCGTTACTGCTCCCCATTCTTTGTGCACAAGCCTCCTTCGTCTCGAGCTCTCCGCCTCCACTCTCCGGCGCGCTCATATCCTTCTTCCTCCAGCTTTCTTGCCTCCGTCCTCGACTCCCTCCAGAGATGAGTCCCGCCAAGGGTAAGGGCAAGGCCGTCGCGGCGTCATCTTCGCAGGCGGCGCCTGTCGCGCCCGCGTACGGCCCGGCGCTGACTGGGGCGCGAACACAGGACGCGGCGCTGGATAAGATCCGCTTCCTAGTGGTGGCGAGGACCAACGAGCACGGCGCCACCATTCTCCGAGGCACGGAGCTCGAGAAGCGCCCACGAGGGTTTTATCCCATCTTCTTGCATTGCGTCGCCGCAGGGCTGGTGGCGCCGTTCTCTCCATTCTTGGACGCGGTCCTGGGCTTCTACCAGATCCAACTCCTTCACCTCCACGCGAACTCCGTTCTCATCCTCTCCATCTTCGCCTACCTTTGGATGCGTACCTGGGCGTGGACCCACGGTGGCCCTCTTCAGGAGCTTCTATGCGCTCCGGAGCACGGCGGGCATCGAGCGCTCCGGATGCGTCTCCTTCCGCATCATGGATGGCATGGGGACTGTCTACATCCCGTCACGGTGGTGACGAAGAAGGTGGAAGACTTCCGCCAGAGGTGGTTCTACGTTGGCGTGGAAAAAGCATGTCCCTTCCTCGGCATCCCCGACACGCCACCCGTGAAGAACTCGCGCTGGGGCAAGGCCTCCTTCAGCGGTGCGGATAATGCGATCCTGGCGGGCCGCATGAGCTTTCTCCGGGAGGAGGGCCTCACGGGGCAAATCATTATTGCGGACTTCGTGATGCGCCGCATCGCTCCACTCCAGGCTCACACGAAGCCGATGTGGATGTACTAAGGCCCTAAGGACACGATGCGGCTCCACTGTGAAGACAACGACAAGGAGGCTGTCGACTGTGTCCTGGCCGCGGTCTTCATCAACCCGGTGGTGCCAGCCGTGGAGGACCTCCCGCTCACGCTACGACCCATGCACCAGCTCAACATGACCGAGTGCCTGGCCAATATTGACGAGATGTCCGTGTTCACTCCAGCGGGCGAGAAGGAGACGCCTGTGCCGGTGGTGCAGGAGGCGGAGGCTGCAGAGTCGCCCTCTGCTTCGGGAGCCGGGCGAGGCGAGGAGGAGGCCACGGCGAATACCTCCGCATGGGAGGTGTCCTCTTCAAGGGTCGGGCCCTTTACTGACGAGGTCTGTGAGATCTCGTCAGGCGACGATGATGCCTTCGCGGTGGCGCCTTCGCGCCTCATGGAGGAGGAGGAGGACGTCGACGATGAGGCGGCCACGGTGGGGTGGCGAGAGCCCTGGTCCAAGGCGGCCATCGATAGGCCTGGTGCGAGGCCATCGGACGTCCCCTCCAAGAGGAAAGCCGAGGCGCTTTCGGAGGGGTCTGGTGCCAAGGCCAAGCCCTCCTGGCACTCGCCAGGCTTGGCGTGGGTCTACACCGGCGCCAAGCAGTCTGGGTAAGCATTTTCAACCTCTAGTTGCTTGATTCTTGGTCTTTCTTTCTTCAACCATCCCTGAAGATCTTTTTGTAATGCCCCGGGATTTATCCCCTTTTTGCTTTGTGAGTTTTCTTTTTTTTGCATCAACATGGCATCACATTGCATCTCATTAATTTAATTTGTTGCATATAATTTAAATTTCCATAATTAAATTCAAACGCATTTTCAGTTAATTAAAAATGTGATATTTAAAAATCTTTTGCAAATGTTAAAAACTAGTTTATTAAATTGCCTAGTTGAAACTAAAAATATTTTGTAAAGTTTTCGTGTTCAAATTCCTTTTCTATTTTGTTTAAAAAATATAAAACCAAAAAGAATAAATGGGAGAGAAATAAAGCCCAAAGCCCACCTAAGACAGACCTAGGTTTCCCCCTGAAAACTTTTTCCCACCCCCTGGAAATTTTGCAGCCACCCTCCTCCTTTTTCTGGTTTTTTGCAAAAGGTCCTCCCACCCCCTTTCTTTTCTTTTTCCCCTCCTTTCTTTCTTTTCCTTTTTATTTTTCTTCTTTTCCTTTTTTTTTCTCTCTCTCTTCTATTTTTTTCTTCTCTCTCCCTGCACGGGAGAATCCTCCCGGCCCGAGCTCGCGTGCGCCCCGTCGCCCCAACCTCCGGCCCACCGCCGCCACCGGCCGCGCCTCCGCGCGCCAGGAGCCGCCTCGCCCGCGCGCCTCGCTCCCCGCCAAGCCGGTCGCCGTGCCCCGCCTGCCAGCCGCCGTCCGCACGCCTCCACCCCGCTCCCGCGCCGGCCGCCCCCTCGCCTCCTGCCGCAACGCCCCGCGCGACCGTGCCCTCCGCCATCGCGCCGCCAGCGCGCCGTCCGGCCGCGCCGCCCCCTGCGCCTCCCTAGCTCCTTCCGCAGCCGGCCGCCTCCAGCTGCTGCCTCCCCGACGCCGCTCCGTGCGCCGCGCGCCGCCGCCGCGCACGCGCCAGCGCGCCTCTGCGCCCTGCCGCCTGCCGCCGCATGTGCCCGCGCGCCCCCACGCCGCACCGCCTCCACCCGCCGCCGCGCGCCCGCGCCCCGCGCCCTCGTTGTGGCGCTGCGCCCGTCGCCGGCCACCCCCACCCGACACCCCACGTGCTCGGCCGCCGCCGCCGCCGCGCCCCACGCCACGCACGCCCCGGCCCCCTCGCTGCCGTCGCGCACCTCCGCCCCGCGCAGCCCCGTGCCCCGCACGCCCGTTGCCGCCCGCTCCCCGCGTGCCGCACGCCACCGCCGCCGTGCGCATCCGCTCCGCGCCGCCGTCTCCCGCACGCACGCGTCCCCGCTGCCTCCTCTTCCCGGACGCGTGCACGCTGCCGCCGCCACCGGCAAGGTGTTCGACAAAATGTCCGCAAGACCCCGGCGTCGCAATTTTGTCCGATTTGTCCACCCTTCGAGGTGTTGCTACATGCGCGTGCGCGTGCCTCTTCCGGTGTCGCGTTGCCGTGACCGCCCGTGTCCGTGTCGCGGTGCCCGCCCGTGTGCGCTTTATTTTCGGTTTCCATTTGCCGTAGTCCTACGTGCCGCGACCGTCAACGATGATGATCGAGTACAACTACCCCGACCACTTCCACGACACCGACAAACAACGATGCTCCGGTTCTACGACGACTACTTCCCCGACGACAACTACTTCCTCTACGGACCGAAGACGTTGGTTTCGAACACTAGTTCACCCGATCCGACGTACGAATCCAAACCCTAACCATATACCTTTTTTATAAAATGCCATCTATCTTGTGCATATCGCATCATAATTGCATGTGTTGCATCTCTTGGGTTTGGTGGTGTAGCAAATCACCTAAATAGTTAAATATGGAATGTGTCGGGCAAATCAATATATGTATTGCCCAATTCCATTTAATTTGACTAGAACACCTATGCCATGTCTTGCCATGTTAATGAACATTTAATTTGATGTGTAGATAAATAACTTGAACATAAATATTAATTGTCGGAATCCCGGTTCCGCTTAATTTGCATTAGGTGCATCTCGCAATGCATCTTGCCATGCCATGCATCATTCTTCCATGATCATGCTGGATCTTTTGCCGTAGTTGTAAAATGCATCTTTTACGCTTTCCAGTGTTTGTTGCTTCTTCGCGGATACGACGTTGAGATGTATGAGTAACGACAAGATCTGCTTCCATGCGGGATTCCAGGCAAGCAAAGTTTGCTTGTTTAACTATACATTGTATTTCATTCCTGCCGTTGATCTCTGCTAGCCTAGTATTCGATTCTTGTCGCGATCCCATCACATGTTTATCCTGCAGCCCATACAGCTTTATCCACACATCCCATCACCTGTTGTGTGTTTATCTGTTGGCCTTGCGAGTCGTAGCGCATGCTTAGAGTTGATTGTGTGAGTCGTCTGTTGGTCTTATGTTTCATCTGCTTAGTATGATAGAATTATTCTACCTGAATAAAATGTTGACTTATATTGGGGTATTATAATTAAAAGATAAGGCACCAGGCGGAAGGCCTTGCGAGGTGCTTTGTTCTGCTAAGTATCGACCTAGGAACTGAGATTTTGTCCTCGGATCCAATTTTGAGCGCACAAACCACTTGTGGGAGGACCTGTGGAGCCCCCCTCGACTTTGAACGGATCTTCAGCTTGTCCATGTGCCGCAACTAGTTCGGGTTTTCTATTTGCGCATATGCATGTGCACGATGATGATGATTGATGAGAGGTTATGTTACTTAGGGGTCATATAGGGGTGGTGCGAGTGAAGCGGACAGTTCCTACCGTGGTTAGAGTTGCATGGCGCGCAGGCACAAACTAATGAGTCCGCCATTGAGATTCGGCTGGACTCTTGACGCGGGTAACAACTCATATGGATGGCACTTGGACTTGCTGTAGTGAAGGAACGAGTCGTGTTGAGAGGCCCTGATGCTTACTTGGGTTGATCATACGAGTATGGGTACAGTAGTGCATCCCTGCAGGGTATAATCTTATCGATGAGCCGTGTCCACGGTTATGGATGACTTTGGTGATGATGCTGGCTAACAAGATCTAGACAACTTGCACCTAATTAATGTTAACTAATTTGACTAGTAATATAGAATTACTTTCACAATAAATTATAATTAAAACTGTTTAACGTGTGTGTTTCCCGAATTGCTTCCTCATATTTGGTTGAGGGGGGCTAATCTGAGAATGGGTTATGATTGGTGTTAGTTGTCGATGTTTATCTTATGCGCTCTCTTATCCCTCTCTAGTTAGACGAAAGTTGTAGCGTGTCTCTTTAGGTTGCTTGTGCTGCTGCCGCTAAGTCCACCTACCCCATATTTTGGGAGATGGTGTAGAAAGTAGGCAAGTCGGTTTTGCTTGACAGGGAGTGCCCTGGCCCTCTTTTGGGTTGTGCATTATGTGCAGTTAACAGGTTTGAAGTCTGACGATGTTAGGTTGGGAATCCCTCCGGCTTGGCTGGGCAGGGATATGGCGCCATTGCTTATCTTCAGGACACTTAGTCCAACTTGTATCTTATCCGTAGTCGGATTCTATTTTGCTTCCGCTGTCGTTTGAATCTTTGTATTGTATCATTTGTATCTTGATTTTTTCGAGTCGTTGTTGTAATTATATCTTCTGTTGTATTTGTGGATGTATCGGAACTGTTGTAATGTTATCACATTTCCACCCACATAATGCGCATGTTTCGGCGTGCACATTATATCTGGTGGGCGACCTAAAATCGTTATTATGCGGATTTTGGCGGGAACGCTTAAATATACATAGTACCGATTTTAGGGTGTCACACTTTCCCTGGTGCTTGCCAGTGACCTTGCGCCTACAAAGCGTCGCAAGCTTCGGAACGTAGCTGACGTGAAGAGAGCCACGGCCGAGTCCGTGGCTGAGGAGGCCGCGAGGCCTATGGAGACAGCCTCCACAGGCCCAACTGAAGAAGTGCCTCAGGTGGAGGCCACTGCGCCGCCTCCCGAGCAGGTGGTGCCTGAGAGGCATGAGGAGTGGGCGCCTTCTCCTACTCGCGCACCGACTCCGCCTCGCGCGGCGACGCCGCCATGCGAGCCAACTCCCCCTCGCGAGGCGACTCCTCCTCGCGAGGCAACTACGCCCCACGCGCCGACTCCTCCTATGCAGCCGGAGGCTGAGGCGGTCCTGGGCCAGCCCGGCGCCGGCGAGCCTGAGGGTGGAGCCCCTTCTTCGTCTCCGCCGCGCCCTGCAGCAGAAAACGAACAGGAGGAGATGATGCGCCAGGAGGGTGAGGGCAGCGAGCCAGACCAGGGCGCCAAGGAGGACGGTGCGCTGCTAAGCCCCCAGGCACACCATGAGGCCCCGTTCTCCAGGCTTGACGCGGGAGCAGGGCCTTCTTCTTGCCGCGACCTAGTCTTTGGCGGCTGGGACTGGAGCAAAGGGCACAGCGAGATCGCCTTTCGCCTCGTACGGGAGTCGCTGGAGGGCTTGGAGGCGCATCTCGCCCTTGAGGATGCCCAGCTTGCCCAGCAACGCGGGGAGCTCGCGGAGGCGTGGGCGCCCTTCCATGCCGCCATGGAGGCGAGACGTCAGGAGGACGCGGCGCTGCAGGCCAAGCGTGAGGAGGCCGTTCGCTTTGCCAAGGAGATCCGTGAAGGGGCCATCCGCGATGCAGACGAGCTTCTTGCTCCCCTCCAGGACGAGCGCAATGCGGCCGCAGATCTCTTGGCTGAGGCGAGGGCCGAGCGCGAGGCCATGGAGGGCACGCTGGCGCAGAAGCGCCGCGAGCTTGCACATCTTGAGTCCCAGCTCCTCTCCGCTCACGAGGCTGCGCAGGGAACTTTGGAGGAGGACCGCAAAATCCTGGCCGCCCGCGAGCGGCAGCTGGCCTCCAAGGAGAAGGATGTGCTGATGCGCGACGAGCAGCGGCTCCAGGCAGAGAACGAGCTTGCGTCCAAGCGCGATGAGCTCGCGGCGCGCGAGGAGAACATATCTGAGGCGCTCCACAAGAACAAAGAGGCCGTTGACGCCCAGCAGCAAGCCCATAGGCGCTTCATGGCCGGTTTGTCGAGAAGAAGGAGGAGGCGGAGAAGGACCTCACGGAGCAGGAGAAGAGATACAGGCAGGTCATCGCCCAAGAGTACCGCGAAAAGGCAAAGAAGCAGGAGGACCGCTTCAAGGCCAAGCATGCCGATGACGTCAAGCAGATCGCGGAGTTTGAGAAGGCCAACTCCAAGCTGGGGGCCCGCCTCCAGCGCACCAAGTAGACCCATCGCCAGACGGAGGATGCTTGCAGAATGGCCGTCCTAGACCTGAACTCCCTCGTCAAGGACGTGGAGGAGCAAGTGGGTCCAGTGGTCGAATGGGTGGTGGAGGCTGAGGACAGCGCGAAGGCGGCTCGGGTGCTCTCGAAGCAGCGGGAGCACATGTTCCTGTCCCTGGTGGCCAGGGGCAACGAGCTCGCCGCCCAGCTTGGCGCGGAGGCGCCTCACGCCGATGCTCGCGGCTGTGGCGATGGTGCCATGTACCAGGTCTACTTCGACCAGCTCTTCACGACACTCGAGCGCCCTGCCGTCTTGAGTCTCGAGGTAGAACTTGCGTAAGTGCGTGACCATGATCACGGGTAGAACTTGCGTAAGTGCATGATGTTCCACGGGTTTTTGACGGGGATGCCGTCTTGAGTCTCGAGGCGAGCCGCGCCAGGCCTGGCGATGTGGGTGACCCTGTAGGGGCCTTCCCACATTGGTGACAACTTGTGGAGGCCTTCCCTAGAGAGGATCTGCCTGAGGACGAGATCGCCTGCCTTCAGGGTTTACGAGCGCACATGGCGGCTGTGGTAGTTTCGCAGATCCTGATGGTACTTTGCCGCCCGGAGGGCGGCATGGCAGCATAATCCTTCGAGAAGTAGCAGGTCGTCGTTGTGGAGGTCCTCCTGCTCGTCCTCATTGAAGGCAAGGACCCGTGGGGATCCATGCTTAATTTCTGTGCGGAGGACTGCTTCGGCTCCATAGACGAGGGAAAACGGCGTTTCCCCCGTGGGCTTGGGCGGAGTGGTGCAGATGGACCAGAGTACCGAAGGGAGCTCGCCGATCCAGCTCTTGCCGTGGCCCTTGAGGATGTTGAAGGTCCTGGTCTTTAGGCCCTTGAGGACTTCTGTGTTTGCGCGCTCGGCTTGGCCATTGCTCTGCGTGTGAGCTACCGAGGCGAAGCATAGCTTGATGCCCAGTCTCTCGCAGTAAGCCCTGAAGATGCCGCTTGTAAATTGCGAGCCGTTGTTGGTGATTATGTGATTAGGCACTCTGAAGCGGCAGACCAAGCCTATGATGAATTTCACCGCCGCGCCTGCTGGGATGGTGCGCGTCGCCTCAACCTCGGGCCACTTGGTGAACTTGTCAATGGCCACAAAGAGGTAGCGGTAGCCCCCTTGCACTGTTGGGAATGGTCCCAAGATGTCCAGCCCCCAGGCCGCGAACGGCCAGGAGAGCGGGATGGTTTGAAGTCCCAGCGCAGGCTGATGGATTTGCTTGGCGTGGAATTGGCAGGCTTCGCATGCTTGAACGATGTCAACTTCATCCTGAAGTGCTTGCGGCTAGTAGAAGCCACTCATGAAGACTTTGCCTGCGAGGGTGTGGGCGCACGAATGGTGGCCGCATTCCCCGCATGCTTGAGCGATTCGCTCTTCTTCGACATCTTCCTCGGGGAGATTCTGTTGGCGAGGTAGTCCTTGAGCTCGTCGATCCAGCCTATTTCTTGATGCACCGCTGTGAGCAATAGGCGCTCCACTGTCTGGGGGCCGCAGTCGGGAGCCCCAGTTGTAGGCGGTGGTGGGAGCGCTTCGTCTATGCTTGCGGGCATGGCCTCTTGAGGCTGCTTTATGGATGCCTTGACGAGTCTCTCTTCAAAGACATGTGGCTGCTGACCTTGCCTTCTTGATACGCGCTTGGCGATGTCATCAACCTCTTGGTTTTCCTTCCTCGGGATGTGCATGAGCTCCATGCTCCTGAAGTGCTTCTCAAGCTTGCGGACCTCTTCAAGGTATGCGGCCATGTGGTCATACTTCGTCTTGTAGCTCTTGTTGGAGAAGTTGAGAAGTAGCTGGCAGTCGCCCTTGATGAACAGGTGCTTGACGCCTAGGGTGATGGCGGCCCGTAGGCCGGTGAGCAAGCCCTCGTACTCAGCAATGTTGTTGGAGATCTTGTTGACCATGAAGCACAGCTGGAACGCATAGTAGAGTTTGTCACCCTTGGGCGAGATCAGGACGACGCCAGCCCCACCATTACGGCAGGCGAAGGCTCCGTCGAACTTCATGGTCCAGTGGCTGGGCATCTTCTCTCCAGAGGGCTCCGACTCTTCTCCGAGAGGCTCTTTAGGGGTTGGGTCAGTCCATTCGGCGACAAATTCTGCCAGCGCTCTTCCTTTGATGACCCTTGTGGTATCAAAGTGCAAGTTGAATGGCTGTAGCTCTATGTTCCATCCTGCGACACGATCTGTGGCGTTAGAGTTGCGCAGGATCTGCTCCAGGGGGAATGAGGTGACCACCGTGATGGAGTGGCCTTGGAAGTAGTGTCGCAGCTTCCTTGAGGCGATGAGGAGTGCAATGAGAAGCTTCTACTGCAGTATGTACCATTCCCGAGCATCCCGTAGTACTGTGCTCGACAAGGGTTGTCAGTTTAGGCGCAGCGCTGTCTGCCTGAGGAGGCTCTCCAGGACCCTTGAGGGGATCGTCCTATAGAGGCTCTTCAGGCCTCTTGGCGAGATCAGCCTGTGGAGGCTCTTCAGGCCCCTAGGAGAGATCATCCTATGGAGGCTCTTCAGGCCGCTTGGCGAGATCAGGGCTTAGGGCAGACTCATCTTGTGGCTCTGGGCCTGGCGGTGGGTTTGTGTAGTATGTCCCTTTGTCGAGCTCTTCGACAGGCGGTTTTGACTTTGGAGTGGTTGCACTCTTCTTGTGGAGGACTGGCTCTTCTCTTTCTACCACCAGGACGGCGCTAGCGGTCTGTGGAGTGGCTGATAGATACAGCTTCAGATGTTCGCCTGTCCTCGGGGCAACCATGACTGGTGGGCTGGCCAAGTACCTCTTCAAGTCTTCAAAAGCTTTTTCCGCTTCAGGCGTCCACTTGAAGGTGCCTGATCTCTTCATAATCTTGAAGAACGGTAGGGTTCTCTCGCCGAACTTGGAGATGAAGCGGACCAAGCTGACCATGCAGCCTGCTAGGCGTTGCATATTCTTGAGCCGGCGAGGAGGCTGCATTTCCTCTATGGCCTTAATCTGGTCAGGATTTGCCTCTATGCGACGGTGGGACACGAGGAAACCAAGCCATTTGCCTGAGGGCACTCTAAAGATGCACTTGGCGGGGTTGAGGTTTATGTTCACCTTGCGCAGGCTGGCGAAGGTCTCTTCAAGGTCCCTGAGGAGAGTATCTCCCTCTCGAGACTTGACGACGATGTCATCGACGTAAGCCTCTACATTTCTGCCCATTTGCTCGCCAAGGGCTATCCTCATGAACCTCTGGAAGGTGGCGCCAGCGTTTTTCATGCCGAAAGGCATGCCGACACAACAATACAAACCACAAGGGGTGAGGAATGCCGTCTTTTCCTCGTCCTCCTTAGCCATCTTGATCTGGTGATAACAAGAGAAAGCATCGAGGAAGCAGAGGAGGTTGCAGCCTGTCGTGGAGTCCACGATCTGGTCGATCATTGGCATGGGGTATGGGTTCTTGGGGCAGGCCTTGTTGCAATAAGTGTAGTCGATGCAGAGGCGGCCTCCTCCGGCGGGCTTCGGGACAACCACGCCTTTGGAGAGCCAAGT
Organism: Poa annua; assembly: GCA_026929855.1. Taxonomy (NCBI): domain Eukaryota; kingdom Viridiplantae; phylum Streptophyta; class Magnoliopsida; order Poales; family Poaceae; genus Poa; species Poa annua. The sequence goes on from CM049426.1 coordinate 109,931,279, forward strand.
GGGGTGCGCGACTTTGCGGATAACATTTGCTGCTTTTAGCTTCTCGACCTCTTTGATGATGAATGCTTGCTTCTCGGGGGTTTGCTTCCTTGCCTTTTGCTTGACGGGGCGTGCGTTCGGACACACGGCTAAGTGGTGCTCGATCACCTCCCTTGGTACACCGGACATGTCTGACGGAGTCCATGCAAACATGTCAGAGTTTGCCCGGAGGAAGGCCTCGAGCGCGCCTTCCTATTTGGGAGGCGGAGCAGCGCGAATGGTGACGCGAGCCCCCGAGCCCTCAGCCCCCGAGCTGCTGGTGCTCAGGGAGACCTTCTTCGTGGAAGCTGGCTCCTGAGAGAACAGATGCTTCTTCTTCTTGGGCCTCTCGAGAAGCTCCATGTCCTCCGCAGCCGGAAATGCCATGGCGGCTTCCTTGTAGGCTGTCTCGACAGCGCGCGTGGCTTCCAGGACGTGGCCATGGATGGAGATGGTGCCAGCGCTGCCGGGGATCGTGACCGTGTTGTAGTCATGAAGCATGACGACCATGAACTTCGTGAGGGCGGGGTAGCCGAGGATGGCATTGTACGGCAAGACGATGTGGGTGACATCGAAGTCGATGAGCTCGGTGCGGTAGTTCTTCTGCGTGCCAAAGGTGACATCGAGTCGGACCTGCCCAAGAGGCTCGATGGAGCTGCTGGTGAATCCCGTGAAAGGCCTCGAGGGCATGAGCCACTCATAGGGCACTTGAAGCGTCTCGAAGGTCTCGATGGAGATGACGTTCAGGCCTGCACCTCCATTGATGAGCGTCTTGGAGTCGGCGATGTTGTTGATGGTGGGGGAGCATACCAGCGGGAGGGTTCCAACAGTCTTGGTGGACTTAGGGTGGTTTTGCGCATCGAAATCGATGGTGTACTGCGACCACATGATGGGCCTGGAGGTCTCGACGGTGGGGGGCGCGGCATTGAGCTCGCGGGCGAACTGCTTGAACTGGTTGTTTGACTTGGGTGTCTGAGCCCCGCCGAGGATGCAGGCCATGGCCCCTCTCGGGGCCTGGTAGCCTCCGTCTTCCTCGTGAGGGAGGTTGATGTTCTTCTCGGCGGCGTGGGCCTGAGTGCCTGGTGACTTCTGCTAGCCGCCCTTGCGTTTGCCTCCGTGGTAGCCGCGGCCTCGGCTTGTTCGCGCTCCTTTCTTAGCCTCTCGAGGTCGAAGCAGGTCTCAGTAGAGTGGCCGCGCCTGTTGTGGTAGACGTAGAATGGACGATTGTCCTCTTCCTTGTCGGCAGGCTCGGGGGAGTACCTGCGGGAGCCCTTTGCGTCAGGCTCTGCCGCGAGGACCGTGGTGGCCTTGCGCTTGGGCTCCTCCTTCTTCTTGTGCCTCTTGGACCCCTCGCCAGGGTCATCTCCCCGCGACCTCATCTTGACGAAGAGGAGTCCCTCTTCAGCCTTGGCGCACTTGTCCGCCAGATCGAACAACTTCACCACAGAGGTGAGCTTGTCGTGGATGCCAAGCTTCTCAAGCATCCTGCAGTGCGTGACGCCCTCGCGGAAGGCATCGATGACCTGGGTGTCAGGGATGTTTGGAATTTTGATCCGCACCTGGCTGAAGCACTGGATGCACTTGCGGAGGGTCTCATCCTTCTTCTGCACCATAGCGCGCAGGTCGTTGTGTGTGAGCGCGCGCTCATGCGTGCCCTTGAAGTTGGCGACGAGTTGCTTGCAGAGCTCTTCCCACGAGCCTACGGAGTCCTCTGGGAGGTTCAGGAGCCACGACAGCGCTGAGTCACGAAGCGCGTGGGAGAACCAGTTGGCCATGGCTTTGGCATCTGCTCCTACAGCTTGGATGGAGGTGGTGCAAAGCTGTAGAAACTCGACGGGGTTGCTGGAGCCGTCATAGCAATTGGGGAGGGCTGGCCTGAAATCTGAGGCCAGACCACGCGGCGCAGGGAGCGGGTGAACGCCATGCAGACCGAGGCGTACGTGGCGATCCCGTTCTGCAGAGCCGCGTGGTTTTCCTGACCCGCCTGGCCAATCTCCTCCACGAGGCGGTTCTGGCGGTCCCGCTGGAACTCCATCCTCACGCGCGCGTCTGGCGCTGTGTGCTGCATGATTTGGCAGTCGCGCGGCGAGGATGCATGCGAGGCAGCTCTTTGTGTCGCGGCCGGAGCGGGTCCTGGAGGTGGCAGAGGCGCGTCAGGCGCAGCCGTGCCCGCGAGGGAGTGGTGCACAATCGACCCCGACGGAGCGGGGCGAGTGGTGGCGATGCCGACGAGGTGGTTGAGACGTTCCAGCCACTGCTCGGGAGCCTCTGCAGTAGGACGGTAGCGGAGAAGTTCTTGCGCCATGAGCAGAGCCGTGTGCGGACCGGGCTCCGCGCGTCCTTGAGAGGAGGCGCTCGGGTGATGCGTCCTATGCGAGGACTCCGCGTCGGCTTGGTGCTCGGGGTGCTCCTCCCCTTTGTGCTCGTGCTCGCTCTCGGGCTCCTCCACGTGCGGCCCGGTGTTGGAGCGCTCCTACCGGCGGGGGCGACCCCGCCGTCCACGAGTGCTGGTGGAACCGGGCGCGGTGTTGGTTCCTTCGGGTGCACGCCTGCTGGCGCGAGCGGCGCGAGTGTCAGTCATGTCGCAGAGGCGGTCGAAGGTCGTTGACGCGCCTCAATCTCTTACCTGGCGTGCCAAATGTCGGAGCATGACTCGCATGGAACAGGGATAGTGACACCCTGAAGAGTAGTTCGAAGGGGGTTTGAACACGGAGGTCAAAAAACCAACGAGAGGCTCGACGACGGTGCTCACCGAGCTTGGAGAGGGACAACATGACAGAGATAAATACTAGCCCGTACCCAGGTTCACAACACTCAGGAGGAGGTAACACCGCTACTCCTGCTTGTCCGTATTGCACTGCGGAGGCTTCAGTACAATGAGCTTGCCGAGGGCTCTCTTGAGGCAGTTTGGTGTTTGAAGAGGGAAGCTATGGTCTTCTTCCTCCTCGAGCAATTGCCTATCCTACACGCTTGGCTAGGGTTCCAAGGGTTCAGAATGCGATTGACCAATCCCTTGCTACGGTGGTGCTCCTGCTCCTTTTATAGGCTTCTCGGGCCTCATCCTTGCGCTGTATGCAGAGGGTGGGTTCCCACAGGGAAGTGGCGCGACGGAGAAGGAGTCTACCGCCACAGAAATGTCCATGGACATGGTCCATCCGTGCTAAAGGTAGAAGCGGTGGCCGACAAGCTGCAGACTGCGCATAACGGCTCGTAGGCCTTGCAGAGGTCGTGGCGGAGCCCACGATGACGATCTTCTTGGAGCGTTGCACCGTCCAGCCGCTTTATCACCAAAGAGAAAAGTCCTTGCTGTCCTGGCGCGGGCGGCGCAGCTTTGCTGACTCCTTTATCACCAGAAAGGCAACTGTTATGCTCGCGTCACTCTGCGGCTGCGACAGAGGCCATGTGCGCCCTACAGCGGTTGCTTAGCCGCGAAGTGTCTCCCCAGGGCCGCGGTGGCCTGTGGAGAGGTTCCTGTTGACTTCTCTCCAGGCGTGCAGAGCCTTGTGGAGTCTCATGAAGCGCAGGTTTCTCTTCAGGCCCTCAAGAGGAGTTGCCTCTCGAGGCTGTCTCCAAGAGGTTGCTTGGTCCTTAGTCATTTTGTTGAATCTGTTGCGTGCGATGCCTGTGGAGAGTGGGCTTTGCACACCCTGGTCCTCACTGGGCCGACATCTTCAAAGCATTATCAGCAAGAAAAACATCCAAATAGCAATGTTCCAATGGTGGCAAATCAAACATATCATAGAGCATTTTAGGCATAACAAAAATTCTTGCACCAAGGTCACACAAAGCATTGCAATCAAATTTATCTTTTTTCATTTTAATGATGGGCTCCCAACCATCCTCTAACTTCCTAGGGATAAAAGCTTCAAGTTTTAATTTATCTTCCCTAGCTTTAATGAGAGCATTTGTAATATGAGCTGGCATTGAGAAATTAAGAGAGCTAGCATTAGGACTTGTGGCCAACTTTTGCAAGAACTTAATAACTTCAGAGATATTACAATTATCAACATCAAAATTATTATCATCAAAGCAAACCGAACCACATTCTCTCACGTTCTTAAAAATTTCAGCACTTTTGTCAACACTAGTTTCAGTAGTTTTAGGCAATTTTAAATTTTTGGGTGAAGTAGAGGAGACATTTCCTATACCAACTATGTTACCATTGATAGTAGGAGGCTTACTAGCATGTGAAACACCATTATTTTCAGAGGTAGTAATAGTAAAAACTTTAACAATATTAGCCTCTTTCTCTAGTTCTCTCTCTCTCTTTCCCATCTAGCACGTAATTGGGCCATCATCCTAACATTTTCATCAATTTGAATTTGGAAGGGATTAACCTCTTTAGTTTCAGTAGGAATAACTTTAGATTTTAAAAGATCAACATCAAGGGCAAGATTATCAACTTTAGACGCAAGAATATCAATTTTCCCAAGCTTTTCCTCAACAATTTTATTAGACAAAGTTTGTGTAGCGATAAAATCTTTTAACATGGTGTCAAGTTCAGATGTGGAAGTCCTATTGTTGTTCTAAGAATTACCATACTAGCACAAGCAAAAATGGTTGAAAATTCTACTGTTTGAAAGAGAGTAAAACAACCAAAAATCCCAAGAGCTAATCCAAAATTATTAGGAGGATAGGGCTTATAGTTGTTGTTACCATAGTTGTTCATATAGGCATTGTTGTTAAAATTGTTGCTTTAATAAAGTTTACTTTAACATGCTCTTCTTGTGCAACTAAAGAATCTAAGGAACATTATTGGGATCAATATGGGGTTTACCACTTGCAAGAATAGACATGATAATATCAATCTTTTCACTCAAGGAGGGGGATTCTTCAACTGAATTTACCTTCTTAACTTGAGGTGTCCTCTTTGTATGCCATTCAGAATAATTTACCATCATATCATCCAAGAGTTTTGTTGCAGCATGATGTCTACGCACGCTTCTAATCTTGTAGACAGTGTTGGGCTTCCAAGAGCAGAGGTTTATAGAACAGCAACAAGTTTCCCTTAAGTGGATCACCCAAGGTATATCAAACTCAGGGAGGTAGAGGTCAAAGATAACCCTCTCAAGCAACCCTGCAATTAAGATACGAGAACTCGCTTGTGTCCCCAACACACCCAATACACTTGTCATATGTATAGGCGCACTAGTTATGCGAAGAGATAGTGAAATACAAGTAATATGGATGATTATAAGTGGTAATTGCACTCTGGAATTGTCGGCCCAGTGGAGACTGGGGTATGAAGAGCCCATTCTCCCCAGGCCCAGCACGCGGGCTCATCAGACGAAACAACTAAGGCCCAAGCCACCGCTTGGAGAGACCCTCGAGAGGCAAATCCTCTTGAGGGCCTGAAGAGGAAGCGAAGGCTTGAAGAGAACCTGCACTTCAAGAGACTCTCCCGAGGCGTCGTGCGCCTGGAGAGAAGTCAACAAATATCCCTCCATAGGCCGCCTCGGGCCTGCGGGGAAGCTTTGCGGCCAAGGAAGTACGGTAGGGCGCACATGGCCTCTGCCGTATCCGCAGAGTGACGCAGGCGCTCCCTTTGCCGTTTTGGTGATAAAGGACTCAATAAAGTTGCGCCGACTGATCCAGGACCTTCCTCTCTGATGATCAAGCAGCTGGACGACGCAACCCTCCAAGAAGATCGTCATCGTGGGCTCCACCTCAGAGACTGCAACCCCTGCGAGCCGTACTGCGCGGTCGGCCGCCTGTCGGCCACAGCGCCCAACTTTATCGACGATGGACCGCATCCATGAACGATCCCGCAGCGGTGGACTCCAACTCCTCCACGCCGCTGCCGTGTGGGAGCCCACCCCGGACGCCATGCACAAGGAAGATGCCTGCGGCGCCTATAAAAGGAGCAAGACCTCCACCGTAGAGAAGGTCAGCCAATTGCTTGGAGAACACTTGTAAAACCTAGCTGAGCCGAGTAGATTAGACCTCGGCTGGAGGAGGAAGAAGACCATCACTTCCCTCCCCAGGCACGAACCGCCTCAAGTCGGTCTTCGTCTAGCTCAGTTGTACTGTAATCCTCCACAACGCAATACAGACCAGCAAGAGTAGCGGTCTTACCTCCTCCTGAGGGCCGTGAACCTAGGTACGGGCTGGTGTCCATCTCTGTCGTGGGTGTTCCTCTCCAGGCCCGGCGAGCACCGTCGTCGTGCTTCTCGAGGGTTTTGACCTCCGTGTTCAATCCCCTTCACAAAATTCTCTTCAGGGAGTGACCACCCCTGTTTCGTGGGAGTCACTACCCGACATTTGGTGCGCCAGGTAGGGGATTGAGGTGCGTCAACGAACTTCGAGCCACCTCAGCGCCATGGCGAACACTCGCGCAAGACGCGCCGCCCGCGCCCACCGGCCCGCACCTGAAGGCGCGCGCGTCACGCCCGGTGGCACGGCCACACGCGCACGACGGGGCGACCCCGCCGTGAAGAGCGCGCCAACTCAGGCCCTCATGCGGAAGAGCCCGAGCACAACTCCGAGCACCAAGAGGACGCGCAGTCGTCGCACCCGACTTGGCGTCCGAGCTGCTCTGGTCCAGGCAGGACGGACCCCGCACCGCACACCGCACTTGTCATGGCGCAAGAACTTCTCCGCTATCAGCCTAACGCCGAGGCCCACGAGCAGTGGATGGAGCGCCTCAACCACCTCGTCGGCATCGCCACGACGCGCCCCGCTCCGTCACAGTCCATCGTGCACCCCTCCCTCACGGGCACGGCCGTGCCAGACGCGCCTCCGCCCCCGCCAGGGCCTGCACCGGCTGCGACGCAGAGGACTGCCTCCCACACGTCCTCGCCTCATGACTGCCTGATCGTGGAGCGCACCGCGCCAGACGCACGTGTGGGAATGGAGCTCCAGTGCAACCGCCAAAACCGGCTCGTGGAAGAGATCGGACAGGCGGGCCAGCAGAACCGCAGTGCGCTGCAGCACGGGGTCGCCACGTACGCCACAGGCTGCATGGCGTTCACCTGCTCCCTGCGCCGCGTGGTATGGCCCTGAAGTTCAGGCCGGCTCTCCCCAAGGGCTACGACGGCTCCAGCAACCCCATCGAGTTCATGCAGCTCTACACCACCTCCATCCAGGCAGCAGGCGGAGACGACAAGGTCATGGCCAACTGATTCTCCCACGCGCTTCGCGACTCTGCGCTGTCGTGGCTCTTGAACCTTCCCGAGGATTTTGTGAACTCTTTGGAGGAGCTCTGCAAGCAGTTCGTCTCAAACTTCAAGGGGACGTACGAGCGCGCGCTCACCCACAACGACCTGCGCGCTGTGGTGCAGAAGAAGGATGAGACCCTTCGCAAATACATCCAGCTCTTCAACCAAGTGCGCAACAAGATCCCGAACATCCCTGACACTCAAGTCATCGCCGCCTTCTGTGAGGGCGTCACCAACAGCAGGATGCTCGAGAAGCTAGGCATCCACGACAAGCTCACCTCTGTGGTGAAGTTGTTTGACCTGGCGGACAAGTGCGCCAAGGATGAAGAGGGACTCCTCTTCGTCAAGATGTCCTCGAGAGGGGACAAGCACGCTGAGGGGTCCAGGAGCCAGAAGAAGGAGGAGCCCAAGCGCAAGGCCACCACGGTCCTCGTGGCAGAGCCTGACGCGAAGGGCACCCACAGGGACTCTCCTGAGCCTGGGGAGAGGAAAGACGACCACCGCCCATTCCGCATCTACCACAAAATGCGCGGTCACGCTACCGAGACTTGCTTCGACCTCAAGAGGTTGAGCAAAGAGCGTGAGCTAGCAGAAGGCAATGGCAGCCACGGTCGAGGCCGTGGCTACCGCGGAAGTGGGCGCAAGAGCGGCTACCAGAAACCATCTGGCAACCAGGCCAACGCTGCGGAGAGGAATGGCAGCCTCCCTGACGAGGAAGATGGTGGCTATCCAGCTCCAAGAGGCGCCATGGCCTGCATCCTCGGTGGAGCATAGGCGCCCAAGTCAAACAATCAGTTCAAGCAGTTCGCTCGCGAGCTCAATGTCGCCCTCCCCAGCCTCGAGACCTCCAGGCCCCTCAAGTGGTCGCAGTACACCATCGCTTTCGACGCTCAGGACCACCCCAAGTCCACCAAGACTGTTGGAACCCTCCCGCTGGTCTGCAGCCCCACCATCGACAACATCGCCGTCTCCAAGACACTCATTGATGTTGGAGCAGGCATGAATGTCATCTACATTGAGACGTTCAAAGCGCTTCAAGTGCCCTACGAACGGCTCATGCCCTCTAGGCCCTTCACAGGAGTCACCAGCGGCTCGATCGAGCCTCTGGCGCAAGTCAGGTTTGCCGTCACCTTCGGAAGCGAGGAAAACTACCGCACCGAGCACATCGACTTTGATGTTGCGCACATTGGCCTGCCGTACAACGCCATCCTCGGCTACCCCGCACTCGCGAAATTCATTGCCGTCACGCATCATGCCTACAGCATGGTCAAGATCCCCGGCAGCGCTGGCACAATCACTATCTGTGGACATGTCCTGGATGCCACGCGCGCTGTCGAGACGGCCTACAAGGCAGCCGCCATGGAGTTCCCTGCAGACGAGGACATAGAGCCTCTCGAGAGACCCAAGAAGAAGAAGCAGTTGTTCTCCCAGGAGCCAGCCGCTACAAAGAAAGTATCTCTAAGCTCCAGCAGCTCGGGGGCTAGCGTCACCATTGGCGCTGCACTACCTCCCAAATAGGAAAGTGTGCTCGTCGCCTTCCTCCGGGCAAACTCTGACATGTTGGCATGGACCCCGTCAGATATGTCCGGTGTACCGAGGGAGGTGATCGAGCACCACTTAGCCGTGTGTCCAAACGCACGCCCCGTTAAGAAAAAAGCAAGAAAACAAGCCCCCGAGAAGCAAGCATTCATCGTCAAAAAGGTGGAGAAGCTAAAAGCGGAAAATGTCGTCCGCGAGGTCGCACATCCCACTTGGCTCTCCAACGGCGTGGTCGTCCCAAAACCCGCCGAAGGAGGCCGCCTCTGTATCGACTACACTGATGTGAACAAGGCTTTCCCCAAGGACCCTTTATCCCATGCCAAGAATCGACCAGATTGTGGACTCCACGGCAGGCTGCGACATCCTCTGCTTCCTCGATGCCTTCTCTAGTTATCATCAGATAAAAATGGCTAAGGAAGACCAGGAGAAGACGACTTTCCTCCTCGGCGCCCGCGTCAGCCGGGCGCTCATCCCCTGCAACTGGACGGGGCGAAGAAGAATAATCTCCTCATGCGGACTCGCCCGCGCCCTGTGGCGCCTCGCTCACCTTAGCTCCTGACTGCGCAGGGGCCATGGGCGCGCGCGGCGGAGTTGGTGCCCGCGGCAGCGTTGGCACGCACGGTGGCGTCGGCTCGCGCGGAGGAGTTGCCTCGCGTGGTGGCGTAATCGCGCGAGGTGGAGTAGGGGCGTGAGGCGGAGTGGCGATCCTCTACTCCAAAGCCTCCACCACCATTGGCTCAGGGGGCGGCCTAGAAGCCTCTGGGTGAGGCGCGTCCTCCTCCGCCTGAGGCTCAGCAGTCTCCGCCCGAGACACAGCCGCCTCCCCTTGAGGCACCTCCTCAGTAGGGCCTGTGGAGGCCATCTCCACAGGCCTCGTGGCCTCTTCAGCCACGGCCCCAGTCGTGGCCTCTCTTCACATCTGTGGCCTTGCGATCTTTACGGCGCTTCGCAGGCACAAGTTCGCTGGCAAAAACCAAGGAAAGACATTCAAGAGAGGATAAAGCATAAATACACGAGAGTCAAACGACCAAGTGCCAGGAATACTTACCCGGACAGTGGAGCGCCATTGTCGACCCACGCCAGGCCTGGCGAGCGCCAGGAGGGCATGGTCCGGGCGCCTGACCCCTCCGAAGGCGTCACCGCTTTCCTCTTGGAGGGGATGTCCGATGGCCTCGCCCCAGAGCGGTCCACGACAACCTTGGTGCGAGGCTCGCGCCTCCCCGGAGTGGCCTCCGTGTCGGAGGCCTCCCTCTCCTTGGCCTCCTCCCCCACGGGGCGCAAGGGCGCCACCACAAAGGCGTCATCATCGCCTGACGAGAAGTCGCAAATCTCGTCAGTAAATGGCCCTGCACTCGAAGAAGACACCTCCCCTGCCGCGGCCTCCTCCTCGCCTAGCCCAGCTCCCGAGGCCGAGGGAGAATCCGCTCCCTCCACTCCTCGCACCGCCGGCAATGGCACCTCCATCCCTACCAGGCCTGCCGGGGTGAACGGAGGCATCCCCTCCAAGATGGCCATGCGCTCCGTCATGTTGTATTGATGGAGAGGCCGGAGCGTGATGGGGAGTTGATCCGCACCAGGCACCGTCGGTGTTGGGGAGATCGTAGCCCGGTAGGCCCACCGACAGAGAAGATAAGTCGGCCTGGCGGGAGGCTGGGCCAGATCAAGCATAAAGACATTGGTCGGGTGATACGTAAGCCGGTGAGCGATGTATGCCTTGGCCCGCAAGTAAGAAGGATCCAGAAGGCTGGAGACCAAGTACAAGACGGAGTCCTGCTAAGGAAAGAAGAGGCTTAGAGGACTTAGAGTAGAGTCCGGGTATGATAGGAACCCGGACCCGTCTTTGTACCTCCAGCGAGACCCGCCGCCTATATAAGGGGGTCTCCTGGCTCCTAGAGAGATAAGTTGGATAAGTTCGACAGAAGAGACACCTTGTAATATCGAGACCCGGAAGCTAAGGCGCCGAGTCCCGAAACCCTAATCAGTAAAGCCGAAGCAGGAAGTAGGTCTTTACCTCACGACGAGGGGCCGAACCTGGGTAAACCCCTGTTTCCCCACGCCACGCTAGACAAGCTCCTGATGTCGGAAACCGCCATGCCCCACATCTCAAGTTACCTCCGGGTAACATCTGCCGTGACAATCCAACGACAGTTGGCGCCCACCGTGGGGCCTGCGGCCAAGAGCATCACTTTTTCAGGAGAAGCGCTGCGAGGTATGGAAAACCTAGCTATCGGCCAGATCCACACGCTCCCAAGAGGAGAAAAGATCATGGACGACTCCGGCTGGACAGAAGAGGCGGATTTCTTGGAGACCGGATCTATGTTCATCTTTGGACAGATCGATGTTTTCGTAGGCGTGATCCGGTCCGATGGAGCCGACACAGAGCAGTACGAGTCGGAGTTCGGATCCGAGTCCGGGTCAGCCACCATGACCCAGACAGACGGAGAGGAATTAGTCGGATCACCAGAAGAGAGAGAATGGATGTGCCGGGTCAGCGAGGACTGCATCGTCACCTCCGTTAACATGTGAGATCTGGATACAGACACAGAGTCAATCTTACCCTTGTTCGATGATCGTTTTGGAGACGGTTTGTGGATGAAGATTACCCGGCACCGCTGGGACCCGCGCGTCACATGACGGTTCACGTGGTAACCCGGGCACCCCGGTAGACGGAGCATCTGTTTTCGTGAGTGATGAGACAAGCGCCGAGGCGTTACCAAGGCAGAACAGAGAAAACAGGGATCAACATCAAGCTCCGCCCGCAGCAAACTATGCACCCCCTAATCCCGTAGTGGGAGGAATCTTACCGACTTTCAGTTCGTTGGCTCATATACAGACACCAGCTGCGGGAATCCCCCTTGGAAACCCGATACTTGCTGCAAGCCCGACCAACTTGGTCAGACCTCCGCCACAGCAGCAAGCGCTCGCAGGAACTTCAGCAAGCCCGGTGCAAGGCGAAGTAACAAATAATAGCACGGCCATAATGAGAGAGTTAGAAGAACTAAGACAGGCGGTGGCAAGGGCAAGCCAAGAGCGCACGGCCGAGCACCGGCGTATCCAGGAAAGGGAGCAGCTTGTGATCCAGCGAGAGAAAAACCTGTTGGAAGAAAGAAGCACCATCCAGAGAAGAAGGGACGAGTTAACCGCTGTCTAGAATAGAAGGCGCGGAAGCCGGCTACACCTCCCGACCGGAACAAATACCATAGCACCCGTGGCCTTGGAGTTTCAAACACCAAACCCGGTGCCAGTGGAAGCACCGGTGGCGATAACTGACCCGGCGCCAGCAGCTGTCCTGCCAGGAGCACCAGCAAGAAACGTGGCAGAAGCCCGAGCAGCAATCATCGAGCAACTACCACCACCACCACCCAGGTTTGATCCTCCGCCGGGTCATTACAATAACCCAGTTGACAATATTTTTGCAGTAACGCACGCCCTAGAGCGGATACCTTTCGACAATTCACCGGCCGGCTTAGAGGCAAGGAGAGCCGTGGACCTGCTAAAGACGGTCGTAGTTCAACAGAACAACAACCCACGAGGTTCACAAGCTTTCAACTCAGAGCCGGCAAGAACCCGTACCGGAACTCGGCAGCTAGAGCCGGTGATAGCGAGATCAGTCCAAAATAGGCTAGGACCGGTAAACCGGCCAGCCCCGCAACCAGTTCAACAGCAGCAGCAGCAGTAGGTGCACGGACCACGAAGGATGGCCGCGCCTGCCGTCTCCGCTGCCCAATCCATAGTAGACAGTTCGAGAGCAAGACGCGCGGCGGTGGTAGCAGCCACGCCCAGGGCCGGAGCGAGAGTCGGGTTCACGGTCCAGCCCAGACCCGTCGTAAATTCACCTGCACCGGGTCAGGGAGGAGGCTCGTCTGCAAACTTAACAGGACCCAAGTGTTCGTCAGACGCGATCAGATCAGAACCTTTCCCAGAAAAATTCAAAGAGCCAAGTAAGGTTGTCAACTATGAGCCGAACATGAACCCAGAGACATGGTTGAGTGGGTACAACATGGCCATGGACATGAAGAATGCTACACCGAACCTCTGTGCAAGATTCCTATATCTGATGATGGCGGAAGGAGCACCCAAAATTTGGCTGGACCGGCTTCCACCAAACAGCATCCAGTCATGGGAGGAACTTAAGACGGCATTTATTTCAAATTTTGTCGGGACATGCAAGAAGCAATACACTGAGGCAGATCTAGATCGGTGTGTCATGAGAAAAACCGAGTCAGCGAGACAGTGGGTAGCACGGATCACAGAGATTCTGCAATCTTCAATCAATATTTCAGCTCACACGGCAATAACCACGATGGAGAAAAACGGTGCCTTCGATTCATTAACGCACAAGCTAGGACGTATGAGAGAAGACCCGGCTCGCCAAGACATCACCATTGGAGAGGTGGTATCAATTCTTACAAATATGCAGCAATAGACAAAAGAGTAGGCGAGACGGAAGAGCAACAGAAGAGCAACCGGGTCAACGCAGCGCGTAACCCGGCGCCAAATCAGAACAATGGAAATCAAAACAATAAAAGACCCTACGAGGGAGGAAACTCAGAGTTTGTTGGAACCACCCAAGCCTCAGGTTACAGAGGACCAAGACCCGGCTGAAATTTCAGAGCCGGTCCCCCAAGAGGGCCAAACATCAGCGAAATTTATAGCATGCCAGGAACGGTAAACCAGCCAGTCACACATTAGCACAATGCGCCGACATGAGGGCATGGAGAAAACACGAGCAGTCTTTGGAGCAAAACCAAGACAACTTGAATGGAAACAATGGGAACAGTGGTAATCAAGGAAATCTCGGCAACAACGTAACCAGGGCAACCAGGGTACAGATGTGATCGCAAAAGAGGTAAGGTAAAGTTTATAATATATGTGAGTTTTAGTTTATAATCATATTATCAAACACACTCCACTAAAATTATTATCCCTAAAATAATAATAGCGATTACACAACCGTCATCCACCATACTACCCCCGATCGTCACGGCCGGCAGCACAGCTTCAAAAGTGGACATAAAATGTCGATCACAACAACTATGTGACTCATGCTCGATCTTTCGATCTTCCCGTGTTCCGAGGCCATATCTGCATATGCTAGACTCGCCAATCAAACCTCGAAGACCCTGCGCGTGCAACATGGCTTACACCCACTGTATGCGAACGACGATATGTCTGACACCCGATTGTCCCGGCCTGCCTCATAACGTAGAAATTTCTTGGTGGTGCGCGACGAGGGAGAACACACTTTTGGTATTTGTTAGGGATCATCATACTTATGATGCTACCGTTGTATATCTAACATATAAGGAATCAATAGGATGCACACACAACAACACAATATCAACATAAAGTAATGAAGTGCGATGTGACATGGTTGTCGTGCCTGGACCTCCATGGCGCCATGCGCCTAGCCCCGGGCGCCCCGTCATGGCTCCGAGTCTACGGTGCCCTCCATTGCCTCCGACAGTACGAGTAATATCAAACTTACGTAACCATGTTCCATAAAATAACGCCTCTGCAAAACAAAGTTAGACGCCTCTACCTTTATATGTTTTGCAAGTTTTACGTGGCATATAAGCTTATTCGTAAGAGAACCGCTTCCCTTCTTACGAACTTTGTACCACAACGTCGATCATATAATTGCATGTTTAAGCATCCCTTTCGGGCCGTCCATTGAAAATGATTTGCCGACTAAAGAGAGAGAAATAGACACCCGCCAGCCACAGATATGGCCGTATGTCAGTAGTGGAACCAGTCGCGCGTAAGCGTACGCGTAAAGTCGGTCCGGGCCGCTTCATCAACTCAATACGGAAGGCATCGCAAGTGCACGCTAGAGGGTAGCACATATAAGAAAGACGTCCTCATTCAACATGAGTTCTAACCGTACCAACAGTACTACGCATAGATCGGCTCTGATACCACTGAAGGGGTTCCGGTGTAGAAAACAATAATTTTCTAGCGTATGAACACCCTAACTAGCAAGGATCTATCTATCTAGTACATGTGATAACGGTGGCGGGATGGGTTACATTACCTCCATGTAGACCGATAGCGAGGATTACGCTCCCGCACAAGCCTTGACGATGAAGTCGTACGTAGCCGACCTCGAGGACGCGGAGAACTTGCCGCAACGATGTAGACGATGACGCTGGGGTGTCGACGAAGACCTTCGTCGACGGGCGTCGGGCGGAAGATGGCGAGGCGCCGGTGACTGGGGGGGGGGGGGGGGGGGGGGGCGTCGGTGGCAGAGCAGCGGCAGGGCTGCTGGGTTGGCGAGACGTCATCGCCCAGACTCCTCAAATGTGGCGCCTCCGAGCACTCGCAAACATACAGAGCTTAACAACAACCCTCGGTCATTCAGATCCAGCTGAAATCGCAGGGGTAGAACTTTTCTAGAATCCCGCAGGGCAACGGTGCCCGACGGTATAGCTTTGGTGGAGAGAGGGGGCAAAACGGGCGGAGAAGCAACTCGGCCGGCCTGGTATACAATTAATTGTATTTTTCTTTAATTAATCCAATTAATATGCCTTGCTATACAAAGGGGGGAGGGGGTGTGCAAACACCTTGCCTCCCCAATGTGGGACTAAACAAAAGGAGGTGGGAGGGGGGTTCGGCCGACTCAAGTCCGAATTGGACTTGGGCTTTGCCCCCTCCACCAAGTTTTGGTGCGGCTCGCCCTCTTGGGCCCTCTCAGGGCCCATTTAGGTGGGCTGCCCATTTTTCTCCCTTTTTAATTAATATTAAATTAATAAAATATAATTAATATATCTAAATACTATTTAATATCCCGTGACTCCGAAACATTTTTCGAACTATCCGAACATCTTTCGGACATTCCTGCAACCATTCCAGATCTTCCCGGAACTCCCTCCGGACCACCGGACCTCTTTCCGGATCATTTCTCTCTCTCCAATAAAATCCTATATTATTCCAGATCCTATCTCCAGGTGTCGTTAAGACCTTAAGTTTGTTACTCTACGGTTCGAGAACACTCCAGACATGGTCGAGACACTCCGCTCACCAATGACCGCCAGGGATACCTGGACGCATATGACGGTCCCTATGCATTCTACGAATATCGTCGTTGAACCATAAACATGATATTCATTCCCTTTGTTTCTACGATACTACCTTGTCTGAGATATGATCGTAGACATCCGATATCCTTGTTGTATCTCGTTACCGACAAAGGTTATTCACTCGTCTGTGATATTACATCTCCATGACCTATAAGCTGCGCAGCTATATAGATGCAATCTCACCGAGTGGGCCCAGAGTATCTTTTCATTACAAGAATGAACAAATCCCGCTCTAGATCCTTACGTCTCAACATACTCTTTCGGGATACCCAAGATGGACACCGTTATTGTCATGCTATATAAGACACAACGTTTGATGCTCTCAAAGTACCCCTACAGAGTAGCAATAAGTACGGTCTCACGGTCTAAGGAATAAGCTATCATATTACTCATCTACTGCAAAAAACAAACATCGGAATACTATCTTATTTCAATACTTTGCGTATGTCCAACACCTTATTCTACTAATAAGATGACCCCATTGTCAACCGACGTCATTGTCCTTGATCGGGAATCTCGATCAACTGTTGCCCAACGGACTAGTTTATATAGAGGCTCACTAGGGACTCTGGTTGTCTATGTATCACACGTGTATTAATAATTCTGATTAACAGTTATAGCATAATACAAAAACCTATTATAAACTTATGAGATAATACGATAAATACTACTTATTTATTTGCCTCTAAGGCATATCTCCTTCATTAACTTGCTCAGATCAGCAAAATCAAAACTAATGAAAGTTGCGTCGTAGCACCCCAACTTTTATTAAAGTTGGAACACCTGTGTTATGTGCTAGTCCCTGGATCACTGCTAGCACCACAGTACAAAATATAGGATATCATTGCATAAGTATTAAATTGCTACAACGAGATCCAAATATATTAGCCAAGTATAGCTTTATTACAAGTTTGCATAGCCATGAAGGTTAGCTAAAATTCAGAGTTCACAACGAAGGCAAATAACAATGATGCCTCAGCTTCAAGCATGCGCCACAGGCAGACATGTTGGGTGTAGACTCGAGTCCAAATCTTATACCTCATCAGAATTACCTGCACATTTGAATATGCAGACCCCGAAGGAGGTCAATACAATGATGTATTGGCAAGTGACTATGGTAGATATAAACGACAAGTCTATAGTCTATATGCATATCTGGCTTGGTGGGGTTGGAGGCTAATTTGCAGAAAGCAAGTTTTCTCCTATATTTTGTAAAACATTTTATTCATCAAGACTTGGCACCAAGGGACAAAGCCCAAGTGCACCGACAATTCTTTCCTTAGTCAATTTTACTTTACGAAAACAGTGTTGAGATTCTTCCGCCCATCCTTGTCCAGCTGCTCGAAGTAGTCCATTACCGGGGACACGGCTAAGTACTTAGTTTTAACTCTGCAGAGGTTGTGCACTTTCACCTTTAGACTCAATTTGTCCGAGAAATCCTATACACGCGGAGTGTATTATGGAAAGGAGAGAAATGAGACAAGAACTTTCAGAAGAAGAATGAAACCATACTAGCAAGACCCGTTCCACCTATCATCTCTACATCTGCTTGTCAAGCTGACAGGTTGCACTCTCACAACTTAATCATTCTAGACAGAGCCCATTGATAAAAGGCTGCACGGGAAGCTTCTAAACTTGGAGGGACTTGGTAATCTCTTCGTTCCTGGGTGGCCATCCACAAGTGTACTTCTGGGTAACAACCACCATACTCATGGCCCTAAGTAGAATAGACATTCATCCTAGGCGATGACAACCACAAGCATAGTCCCAAAAGCCACTCAACATAAACCATACAACCAATTCCACCGAGATGTGCATTTTAGATTTTAACACTTAGAAACATTTCCATAACATGGTAAATATTTTTATAGTATGGCTAAGCAACTAATAAAATCTTTTCATGGCTGCTTAGGAAAAGGGTGGCTACACACTACTAGGATATTTGAAAAATACAAACTAACTTAGCATTATAAAATAAATCAAAAATCCCTATCATGCACACTACTCAAAATATACTACTTATGCATATAGAAAATATGGGATATTGTATGAATGTCACTTGCCTTGGTAACAGGAGGAGCAAGCACAACAAGAATAACAATCACAAGCAAGCCCTTCCTCTTCTTCACAATCTAGCACAAGCAATAAATAAAATAAATACCAACACAATATCATCTCAACACCAAACATAAATATGTATGCATGAATTATATGCTAGGAAAATAGTACACACTCATTACTAATTTTTATTCTTCTGTTATTAAATGTATGAAATATAATTTCTAGGAATTTCTTATTTTGTTCATCAATTAAATAATTGAAAACAATATAGCAAAACTTGATTTCTATAATTATAATTTTTATTGTTTTATGAAAAATTTCATGTAAGACATTTATTAAAATTGCTGGACAGAGGGGATTGATAATACCCTTAAACAATTAAATTTATTTCCAAATTATTTTTATTATTTAAGTTATTATTTTAATAGCCGAAATACTCCTCTGAGGCATACACAATTTATAATTTGTCAAAAGGAAAAATAAATGATGTAGAAATAAACTACACTAGCAGGGCTATCCGTGGATATAAAATTTACCGAATTTGGATTTACAGAACAAAAGTTATGAATTTTCTAAGTTTTGCACATTTTCTGTTTTATTTATAAAATTCCTGCGAAAAAAGAAATAACAGGGGCTACGTGGCGTGTTCCTATTGGACGGTACCGTTTCGACGCGGATCGCAGCGCGAGCCGTCCGATCTAATTTAAAATGGACGCGCGAGATTAGATAGATCTAGATCTGTTGGATCTAGATCTAACGGCCCACAATTCGTTGACCAAAAACGGGCGGCGTGGTCGCCGGAGCTCACCCGACCGCGGCGGCGCCACAGCCGGCGTTGGGCGCTCATGCGTTCTAGAGGCTACGGGACGAGCGAATCTTACCGAGGCGTAGCGGACGTCGAGGCGGAGTCGATGGCGCGGTGGTGGTCGTCGGCGTTGTCTTCTCCTTCTCGTATAGCTCGCCGGAGTTGCTTGCGGCGGCGGTTCCTCTCGGGCGTGGACGAAGACGATGACTTGCTGCGAAACGGGGCACGAGACCGTGTCAAAAAGATGCGCAAGGACGAAGGAAAACAAGGGGAGGGGATGAGAGGGTCCGGGATGACCGGGGTGCACGGTACGGTGATCTTTTCGCCGGCGGAATGGCGGCGGCGGAAACACGCTCCCGAGCTCTCTGGCGGTGGAGCGGCTAGGGTTTTGGGCGTGGAGGTATGCGGCGAGGGTGGGGGTTTAAGTAGGGGGCGCGGGGGAGCAAACCTCGCGCTGATTTTGCTCGGGAATCACGGCCGGCTCCGATTCGAATTGGGCGCGATCTCCGGCGGGAGGAAGACGAAGCTGACAGGTGGGTCCCACCTGTCAGCGAGAGGAGGAAGGAGATGGGCTGCGTGGGCTGGCTTGGGCCGTGTTCGTACGCGCGCGCGCGGTAAATAGCCACAGGCCGGCCCGATTCCTTTTCCTTTTTAATAAAATTAATATATGTTTTTAAATACTGATTTCAAAAATGATTTTTAAACCTATTCAAAATATATCAGAAAAATTCATAAAAATATGTTTTGGAAAGTTTATCAAAATTAGAACTTTTTAATATTATACTTGCCCATAAATAAATTGCTAAAATAATATTTTCTTAAAGGGGTTTAAATAAACACTTTCTGGAATTATAGATTATTAAATCTTATAATTTGATGTTTTATTTTTATATCTTTGTGCTGAAATTTTATGTCTATGGATGAATGATGCATGAATGCAAAGTTTTAAATTTTTGCAAAATTTGGGATGTTAAAGACTAACCCCCTTAAGAGGAAGCTCGCCCTCGAGCTTCGGGAAGATCAGCAAATAGGTGTGGAAGGTCTTCTCGAAGATCATCCTCTCGTTCCCAGGTGGCTTCTTCCTCGGAGTGATGATTCCATTGGACTTTGCAAAATTTGATGGTTTTGGTACGGGTGACTCTTTCTGCGGTCTGCAGTATCTTGATGGGTTTCTCTTCGTAGGTCAAGTCACTCTCCAAATGTACTTCTTCGAGGGGTACAGTATCCTTTAAAGGAACTCCCATCATCTCGGGGTGACATTTCTTCAGCTGACTGACATGGAACACATTATGAACCGCAGACAGAGCTTCTAGTAGTTCTAACTCGTATGCTACTTCACCTTTGCGAGAAAGAATTTTGAATGGTCCAATGAATCGAGGTGCTAACTTTCCTTTAATCCCAAACCTCTTTACACCTCGGAGTGATGATACTCTAAGATAGGTTCTATCACCCACCTCGTAGGTGACCTCTCTACGTTTAGAGTCTGCGTAGCTTTTCTGGCGTGATTGTGCTATCTTCAATCTATCCTTAATCAGCCTGACCTTCTCTTCAGCCTCTTGGATTATATCAGGTCCAAAGAAACTACGTTCTCCTACACCACTCCACAACAATGGGGTTGTGCATTTCTTCCCATATAATGCCTCAAATGGTGCCATCTCAATGCTAGCTTGGTAACTGTTATTGTAGGAGAACTCAGCATAGGGTAGATTGTCATCCCAACTAGATCCATAATCGAGCGCACAAGCTCTTAACATATCTTCTAAAATCTGATTTACTCTTTCGGTCTGGCCATCCGTTTGTGGGTGAAAGGCCGTACTGAATTCCAATCTGGTTCCCAAAGATTCGTGCAACTGCTTCCAGAAATGAGATGTGAACTGGGTCCCCCTATCGGACACGATACTCTTGGGAACGCCATGTAGGCACACAATTCTCTTCATGTAAATATCAGCTAACTTTGCGCTTGTATAGGTGGTCTTCACGGGTACAAAGTGAGCTATCTTGGTTAAACGACAAACAACAACCCAAATAGAATCATACCCTGATCTGGTCCTTGGTAACCCGGTGATGAAATCCATCCCAATAGAATCCCACTTCCAATCAGGTACCTTTAAAGGTTGCAAAAGTCCTGCTGGTTTCTGATGTTCTGCCTTTACTCAACTGCATACATCGCACTTAGCGATATATTCTGCTATTTCTCTTTTCAGATTGTTCCACCAAAATCTCTCCTTCACATCCATATACATCTTGGTATTTCCCCGATGAATAGAATAAGGTGTCTCATGAGCTTCTTGCAGAATTAACCTTCTAATATCAGGATCATTGGCCACACATATACGTTTTTCAAACCACAAAGTTCCTTGCTCATCTTCATGAAATCCTTTAGCTTTTCCTGCTTCCAGATTGACTCTGATTTCTCCTATTTCCTTGTCTCCTTTCTGTGCTTCACGTATCTTGTCCATTAAAGTAGGTTGTACTACTAATGAAGCTACAAAACCTTCTGGTACTACTTCCAATCTAAGGTCCTTGAATGCTTTGCATAAATCTTCGGGTAATTCTTCTGCTGTGAGGCCATTCAGATATGTTTTACGACTCAGGGCGTCTGCTACTACATTTGCCTTTCCTGGGTGATATTGGAGGCTTAGATCATAATCCTTGATAAGTTCCATCCACCTCCTCTGTCTCATGTTCAAGTCCTTCTGAGTAAAAATGTACTTCAAACTTTTGTGGTCCGTGAATACCTCACATCTTTTCCCCATCAGGTAGGGTATCCAAGTTTTTAGGGCATGCACTACTGATGCTAACTCGAGGTCATGAGTTGGATAATTTGCTTCATGCTTCTTGAGTTGTCTAGAGGCATAAGATGCCACCCTGCCTTCTTGCATCAACACACTTCCCAGACCTTGGTGTGAAGCATCACAATATACTTGAAATTCTTTCTCCAAATCGGGTAAGCATAGAACTGGGGCTGAAACTAGACGTTTCTTCAATTTCTGAAAACTGGCTTCGCATGCCTCAGTCCACTCAAATTTCATCTCCTTCTTTAATAATTCCGTTAGTGCCTTGGCGATTTTGGAAAAGTTTTCTATAAATCTTCGGTAGTATCCTGCTAGGCCAAGGAAACTCCGTAATTCTCCAACATTCTTTGGTGACTCCCAATTGGTTACAGCTGAAACCTTTTCAGGATCCACTGCTATACCCTCTTTAGATACTATGTGACCTAGGAATACGACTTGTTCCAACCAAAATTCATACTTGCTGAATTTGGCATATAACTTATGTTCACGTAGTCTCTGCAATACTAGGCGTAGATGCTCTTCATGTTCTTTGTGACTCTTGGAGTAGACTAGAATGTCGTCTATGAACACTACCACAAACTTGTCCAGGAAATCCATGAACACTTTATTCATCATATTCATGAAATAGGCGGGAGCGTTTGTTAACCCAAATGGCATTACTGTGTACTCATATGAGCCATATCTTGTAACAAATGCTATCTTTGGTATATCCATCTCTCTAACCTTCATTTGGAGGTATCCTGATCGAAGATCAATCT
Source organism: Poa annua (assembly GCA_026929855.1). Classification (NCBI taxonomy): domain Eukaryota; kingdom Viridiplantae; phylum Streptophyta; class Magnoliopsida; order Poales; family Poaceae; genus Poa; species Poa annua. Next base: position 109,953,491 of record CM049426.1, read on the forward strand.
TGGAGAAGACACAAGCACCTTTTAATTGATCAAATAGCTCATTTATCTTGGGTAACGGATACTTGTTCTTGATGGTGTGTTCATTTATATCCCGGTAGTCCGTGACGAGTCTCTGGGTTTGATCTTTCTTCTTGACAAATAGAATTGGCGCTCCCCAGGGCGAAGAACTTGGGCGGATAAATCCCTTCAGAAGGTGTTCTTCCAGTTGCTTCTTGAGCTCTTTTAGTTCATCGGCGACCATCAGGTTCAATGAGAAACTCCACATCCGTATCGGGTGGCATTCCCAGTAATTCCTCTAGAAAAACATCTGGGTACTCCTAGACAATCAGCACATCCCCAAGGCTAACCCCCTTAAGAGAATTTAGCCTAACTTTCTTAAGTTCAAAATATGATCTGAATTTAATCTTCTGTTTCTCTGGGGTGGTGAGGGTGATAGCTCTGTTTGCACGGTCTATTATTCCTTCAAAACGGGTCATCCAATCCATTCCAATGATAACATCCAGACCTTGGGTCTCTAGGATGACTAAGTCTGTTGGGAAAAGATATTTTCCAATTTTTAACTCTAGTTGCCTACATCCAGAATTTACTATCATCTCACCCCCAGGTGAGCTCACTCTTATGGGTTTTCCTAAGCTTTCCTCGGCTAGTCCATGTTTGTTTACAAAAGCTCTTGATATGAATGAATGCCATGCTCCGGTATCAAATAATACTAATGCTGGAAAAGAATTGAGCAGGAACTTACCAATCACAGCATCAGGTTCATCATGAACTTCTTCCACATTGATGTGGTTTACTTGTCCCTTCTGGAAAGGATTGGGCTTGGAATTTTCATCGGCCTTTCTCTCTGGGCAATCAGTAGCATAGTGTCATGTCTTCTTGCACTTGAAGCAAGTCACATTAGACAAGTCTTTCTTCCCTTCAGTGTTAGGACGGGGATTACCATTTCCATGATTATGGCCATGGTGATGGTTTCCCTTGAACCCCCATTATTTCCTTTGTATCCTCCATTGTGGTTATGACCATGGTGCTTTTGGCCACTACCACTGTTGGAGTAGTTCCAGGGTTTATGGCCACTGACTTCAGAGGTGTGTGGTTTCTTGTGTGTCCCTTCAGAGTTACTCTTACTCGCACCAAACTTCCTCTTCCTATTCTCTTCCTTTCTGATGTTATTGTCCAGTGTGATTGCTTGATCCAGCATAATTTGATAGTTAGGAGCATATGCCACAGACAAGGGTATCTTTAGTTCTCCCCTAAGTCCATTAAGGAATTTGTCCTTCCTCTTAGCATCAGTGTCGATGTCCTCCGGTGAATACCTTCATAGCATACAGAAGTCATCAATATACTCCTTCAGAGTTCTACCTCCCTGCCTCAAGCTACGAAATTCCTCCTTCTTCAGATTCATTATGCCAGAGGAGATGTGAGCATTGCGGAAACCATCCTTGAACGCATCCCAAGTCATGCCATCCAAGGGATGGGTCACTTGATAGGTCTCCCACCACATGGCAGCAGGTCCTTCCAATAGGTGAGCAGTGAACCTCACCTTTTCTGCCTCAGAACACTCACAGGTTACTAAGTCCTTGTTGACTGAACGGAGCCAGTCATCCGCCACTATGGGCTCAGTAGCAGAGGAGAACTTATTAGGTCTAAGCCTGAGAAATCTTGCAAGTCTGTCCACAGGAGGTGGTGGTGGTGGTGGATGGTTGTTATTGTTGTTGTTGTTGTTGTTGTTGGTTGCTGCAATGAACTGGGTCATCATAGTCATCAGTTGGGCTTGAGCTGCCATCAGCTGTTGCATAGCTTCGCTGTTGTCGGTATCACGACGTGGAGGCATCTGTGGGGTTTTTGCAGGGATGAGTAAAAGATAGATAGAACTATAAGGAGGAATCCTACCCATGCACAAAACAATCCAGTCAAGCACACCATCAACAACACACCACTTATAAAAACAATCAGCAAACAAATCAAAACCTTTGGTTTAAGGAAAGCGATATTAAAGTTTGGAAAATAAACTCGCGAGGTTCCGAGGATACAAGGAAAAGTACTGCCTTACCAACAGTTGATAGGTCAATACAAGACCAAGATAATGAGGTGTATGATAAATGGTAGTCTCACTAACTAACTACTCGACCATGTCCTCTTCCTCCTCTTCAATTTTCTGAATCTCGATTCCTTCATTGGCGAGTACATCCTTGAGTTCCTTTACTTCTTTCTCCAGGGCAAGGTTCTTCTCTTGCAGCTCTCTCTTCTCAGTATGAAGCCTTTTGATCAAGTCACTATCAGCCTCGAACTCGACTTCATTGCTCTCGAGTTCTGCCTTCTGTTCCCTGATAGTATTGTTCTTCTCTTGAACTCTTTTCTCTTGTCTCCTGTACTTCTCCTCTTGTGCAGCGAACCTCTCTTCTTGTGCCTTAATCACTTCCTCTTGAACCTTCACCTTCTCTTCATTCTCCTTAAGTAGGGCACATAACTCATCGTTCTTTAGGAGCTCGGTGTGTCGATCTTCATACAGTTCAGTGACAAGGATTTCCAGCTCCTGGAAATAAAGACTAAGGGGTTTTGCCTTGCCTCTTTCTCCGACATCAAACAGGTAAGGTTCTCCATCCTCATTTCTCCTTCCAAAGAAAATGGAGTAGTGGCCCCTCAACTCTGTGCTGTAGCGTCCGCAGAGGCGCCCAATCAAATCTTGCATGACTAGATTGAGTCCTTTGTCTTTGGAGTCGCTAACCATTTTGATCTCCAGTGGGGGTTCCTCTCCACGTCCTGGCTGAGTTGCTTTTATTCCCCAGCAACCCTCTTTGTTAAATTTCTTCAGGATGAAGCCCTTGACTTGGGGTAGTGGTAACCCTATCTTCTCGCCGATGTCGAGAAGGTAACAGCCGAAACGGGTGTTCTCGAAGTCCTCCGCAGTGGTGAAGTGAAAACTCATCATCCTTTAGGTAGAAAGAGAGGAATTAAAACCAGAATTGCAAAGATAAGGAAGTGTGTATTATTAATTTAGAAGAATAATAAGTCAAAATCCTAAGGTGATCAACATATATTAACAACTCTTCGTAAATTGGATTTTTCACTATAGTGAGAGAGACAGACACCCGGCCAGCCACTTATATTGTGGAACAGGTCTCATGTACGCGGACATGTAAAGTTTGTCCCGGGCCGCTTCATCCCACTATGCCGTTAGAATCCAACATACTTCAAAGATGGTAACATTATGACCAAAAAGGGGCTTAACCAATCCTAGGGCTCGAACCTACAGGCAACACTTTGCTCTGATACCATTTTGTAGCACCCCAACTTTTATTAAAGTTGGAACACCTGTGTTATGTGCTAGTCCCTGGATCACTGCTAGCACCATAGTACAAAATATAGGATATCATTGCATAAGTATTAAATTGCTACAACGAGATCCAAAAATATTAGCCAAGTATAGCTTTATTACAAGTTTGCATAGCCATGAAGGCTAGCTAAAATTCAGAGTTCACAACGAAAGCAAATAACAATGATGCCTCATCTTCAAGCATGCGCCACAGGCAGACATGTTGGGTGTAGACTCGAGTCCAAATCTTATTCCTCATCAGAATTACCTGCACATTTGAATATGCAGCCCCCGAAGGAGGTCAATACAATGATGTATTGGCAAGTGACTATGGTAGATATAAACGACAAGTCTATAGTCTATATGCATATCTCGCTTGGTGGGGTTGGAGGCTATTTTGCAGAAAGCAAGTTTTCTCCTATCTTTTGTAAAACATTTTATTCATCAAGACTTGGCACCAAGGGACAAAGCCCAAGTGCACCGACAATTCTTTCCTTAGTCAATTTTTCTTTTCGAAAACAGTGTTGAGATTCTTCCGCCCATCCTTGTTGAGCTGCTCGAAGTAGTCCATTACCGAGGACACGGCTAAGTACTTAGTTTTAACTCTGCAGAGGTTGTGCACTTTCACCTTTAGACTCAATTTGTCCGAGAAATCCTATACACGCGGAGTGTATTATGGAAAGGAGAGAATTGAGACAAGAACTTTCAGAAGAAGAATGAAACCATACTAGCAAGACCCGTTCCACCTATCATCTCTACATCTGCTTGTCAAGCTGACAGGTTGCACTCCCACAACTTAATCATTCTAGACAGAGCCCATTGTCAAAAGGCTGCACGGGAAGCTTCTAAACTTGGAGGGACTTGGTAATCTCTTCGTTCCTGGGTGGCCATTGTAATGCCCCAGTCCATAAATTATACAATGATGCTATGTGTCGGTGGTCATGCTACATAATCGAAGGTTACTGGGGTTACCACTCCCAGGCCGAATAAACATCGGCAGGCGTGCTCGGCATGGATCATCGGCAACACAACCCTTCGATCATGCCATATCCAAAGCATAGCCCTCAAGTATAATAAAGAGACTAAGACACCGGAACACCTGGCACATGACAGACCCTACGACTCAAGATAAATATAGTTCAACTCTTAGTAGAGAAATATAGCAAATATTACAATCCAAGGTCGCAGACCCATCAGTACAACAAGCGGAAGCAAATTAAGTTGTTCTAAACAACAAGATCCAAATATGGCCTAAGAGGCCTACAGATAAACAATCCCGTGCCAGCTGGTTCCTAGTTGCCCCAGGCTGCCACCCGGGAACCCCAGACTACTCGTCGATGTCAACATAGAACCCACCTTTGGGGTAGGTAAAGTCCTCCTCTGAAACAAAAATAAACAAGGGTGAGTTCGACGAACTCAACAAGATTTTGAGCTATTTGCTCTATGATTGGCTCTCAAGGTTTTATGGTTGTTTTGCATAAAGCTGATTTTATTCTTAAAATATAACTCCATGGCATCGACTATCAGAATATTTTTAAAGAGGGGTAAGGAGTAACTCTTTTCTCTTTTGATTCACTTTCTCATCATCCACCACTGTACCTGTCCTTCAAAGGCACCTCCCCGAATCAACCTCGAGGAAGTCAACCTTACAATCGTGAGTGGTACCTTTAGTACCCAGTTTTTAATCATTCTGTTAAAGTTATTCTATGATCCCTGAATTCGTCACCAAGTCGTCCTTAACCGTGGACACGGCTTTTCGAAAAGATTTATCCCTGCAGGGGGTGTACAATGTGAAAGGCGCCAGGTTCCCGAGGGACCTCCCAGCTCCTTATCCATGCGTACCGTCCGGCCCATTGCCTGTACAACTAGCTCTCTTCCAGGGAAAGCCGGCTGGGTGGGAGCGGCTACGACCTTTACCTCGCTTTGGACTAACCTAGGATCATCAGTGACCGTAGGATAAGTTCAGTGCCTCCAACACCCTGCCCCGCGGCCACTCATTTTCCTACCACCATCATCCTCATCTCAGTCTTGGCCACCATCTCAACACACGCGCAAATGGAAAGCCAAACTAGAGGACCCCCGGCTAGTCCGACACAAGTTAGTCGGTCGATGAGGTTCCATATACCCACGCATGGTAGCACGCTCAACTTGGCTCAAAGGCGAGCACTCGCACTGAGGCGGCGAGAACGAGACAACCCACCACATACCATGTGGCCTCTCATCCCCACCTTTTAGCATTTTATTAAACATTACCACCATTTCTCCACCATAATCCGCGGAATTTCCACCTCTGATCCCAACATGAATATCCATCGGACCACTAAGCAGTTAACTAAGCATGGCTAAGCAACAACCTAGTAAAGTAATTAATTCAGGCCATCAACACAATCCTATGGATAATAGGAGGGGAAACAGGTAGTGGCTTCGGTAACTGAATGCAACTATAGGATACTCTAATCCAATCAAATTGACATTTGGAACCGCATGCAATAATATAGTGGAGAAAAATAATTTGCATAAAGTAGGATTAGATATGCTAGAGGGTGGGGATCACGCTTGCCTTGCTCAGCAGGCGGGTAATACTGATCGTCGGGGTAATGTGGCGAGACCCCGGTTCCTTGATCTATCGATGTTTAAAAACACCGGAAAGAACACAATCAATACAAGCAATTCATATGCAATGCGCAAACACATGATGGTATGACATTTTAATGCACTGAATTATTATAACAACTATATGACATTTAAATGGGATGCTAAGAATAATTATTCCACGATATAGGAAATATATTTTCCTATTTGTTTTTATGTTCCCCTACACTTTTCATTTAGGAAACATGCTTGAAATTATTCTGAATGTGTAGAGCCAGTGCTTATAATCATTTATACTTAGAGGGTACAATTCTAGCAATTTGAGGAATTTATTATGAAGTTAAACTACACCTTTTTATTTCTACCCCTTTCTTCATTTTAGCAAAACAGAAATTTACAGTAGCAGTAATGGAAGTGCGAGTCAGTCCATTAGATAGCATTTATTTTTCTGAGCATTTTGGTATATTATTTGCTAAATTTGGAGAAGTATTTTGAAAGTTATGAATTTTTGAAGTTTGAATCATTTCTGTCTTTTTATTAAATCGCAGGAAAACGGTTCGGGCATTTTTCACCGAACGCGAGGCTACCCCGAGCCACTGACGGGTGGGGCCAGCGCCACGCTGGCAGCCACGTCAGCTGCGCGTTGACCGGCGCGAGGACGCGCAGACCGGTGCGGCGGCGCGGCTCCGGCGAGCACGTTTTCGGCGTCTGGAGGCACGCGGGGACGAACGGGAGCGCGCAAACTAGCCTACGTGCGATTCCCTACCTACCGGAGGCGGCGACGCTGGCTTTTGGTCGCCGGAGCGAGCTCCACGGCGACCCGCGGCGGCGCCCGACGGCGAGGAACAATGACCGGACGATATAGGGGGAGAGGGGACGAGCGGGGATGTCCGTTAGGACCGCAATCTCACCCTCGACGCGTGCGGCTGCTCGGAGCGGACGGAGGAGCGTTGTGGAGGTGGCGAGCGTGCTCGAGGCGCGGCGGCCGGAGTTGGGGAAGAAGAGGACGGAGCGGTCGCGTTTGAGTTCCCCGGCGCGATTCCTGCAGCGGAGAGGGAGAAGGCGAGGCGGCGGTGCTCGTGGTGGTGCTGGATGGTCTCGGGGCGTACCCAAACGACGGCGATGCGACGGCGAGCTACTCCTAGGGTTCGGCCATGGCTGGGGAAAAACAGAGGAGAAGATCGGGGGGGGGAGGGAGCAGAGCACGGCTCGGGGTGGTCTTATCCTCTCCAGGGCAGCAGAAGAGGAGGGGGGTCCGGGCGCGGCGCAGCTCCGCTCGACACGGAGATGGGGTCCGGCGGGGTCGAGGCGCTCGGTCGCTACAGCGAATAAGACGCAGTTTTTGCAGAAAACCCCCTGGGCTACTTTCCTCTTTTCTCACAGACAGGTCCTCCCCCTTTACAGAGAGGTCATTTCCTACTTCTTTTTAAATCCAGTGCAGGGTTTTGATTTATTTGAGGCAGTGAATCCTTTTAGAAAAATTTGAAAAAAATCAGGGAGCTTCCCCATACCATGTAGAGGCACCACAAAAATTGGCTCCTCAAAATAAAATTTCTTGGTGCACTTTTGTTCATAGGTGTTAAAAAGGGCATTTTGTTGATATTTCTCTAAGTTGCCACTTTAATTATTTGGAGACAATACAAATATGCCATATTCAAAATGTTTGGATGCAATTGACATAATAGTAGCAAGTTGATATGAATGCCATGATGCCATTACACAAAAGTGGAAAAATTACAGAGGTTTTTAGGGTTTAAACCTTGGGCTGTTACAAATCTACCCCCCTTACAGGAATCTCGTCCCGAGATTCTAAAGTTGCGGAAGAAAGTCGGGATACTCCTCACGAAGACTAGACTCTCTTTCCCAGGTGGCTTCTTCTTCGGAATGGTGAGACCACTGAACTTTGAAGAACTTGGTAGTCTTATTCCGAGTCTTCCTTTCTGCTTCATCTAGGATACGTATGGGATGCTCGCGATAGGTGAGATCCGCCTGGATATCCAGCTCCTCATGACTGACTCCACGGATCGGATCCTTGAAACAACGGCGGAGTTGGGATACATGAAACACATCATGCACATCCGGGAAGTTTGTTGGGAGTTCTAGCTGGTAGGATAGATCTCCTCGTTTGGCCAGAATGGTGAACGGGCCAACATAACGAGGGGCCAATTTTCCCTTGATACCGAAGCGACGAACACCACGAAGAGGAGAGACGCGTAGATAGGCCTTGTCACCAATCTCATAGTGGACCTCCTGATGGTGCTTATCATAGTAGCTCTTCTGCCTGGACTGGGCAATCTTCAGATTCTCTCGTATGATTTTCACCTTCTCCTCAGCTTCATTGATCACATCTGGACCCAAGAGTTGCCTCTCTCCGGTCTCGGACCAATTTAGCGGAGTTCGGCATTTTCTTCCATACAGAACCTCGAATGGGGCCATACCCAGACTCGCTTGATAGCTATTGTTGTAGGAGAACTCAGCGAAGGGAAGGTATTTTTCCCACCCCTTTCCAAAAGAGATTACACAAGCTCGAAGCATGTCCTCTAGGACTTGGTTCACCCTTTCGGTCTGTCCATCAGTTTGTGGATGGAAAGCTGTGCTGAAGTTGAGGCGGGTTCCCATGGCTTGTTGGAAACTTGTCCAGAATTTCGAGGTAAACAAGCTGCCACGATCAGAGATTATCCTCTGGGGAACACCGTGAAGTACGATGATCCGGGAGGCATACAGGTCAGCCAGCTTAGCAGTTGTGATGTCGACTCGCACTGGGAGGAAGTGAGCCACTTTGGATAGTCGGTCAATGATTACCCAGATGGCATTGTTGCCCTTGGGAGACTTCGGCAGACCCGTAATAAAGTCCATACCAATCTCATCCCACTTCCATTCTGGTATCGCAATAGGGCGAAGAGTGCCAGCAGGCCTTTGATGTTCAGCCTTTACACGACGACAGGTGTCGCATTCAGAAACATACTTGGCGATTTCTCTTTTCATCCGAGTCCACCAGAATAGTGGTCGGAGGTCTTGGTACATTTTGGTACTACCGGGATGAATAGAGAGAGGGGAATCATGCGCTTCTTTGAGTATCAGCTCCTTCAGATTCTGCTCCTTTGGCACCACCAGACGGTCACCAAAGTACACGATTCCCGCTTCATTCTCCGAGAAGCATTTGGCCTTTCCACTAGCAATGTTCTTCTTGATATTAAGAATGCCAGTATCTACCTTCTGCGCCTCCTTTATCTGGTCTACCAGAGTAGATTTGATTTCCAGATTTGCGAGGTAGCCAGAAGGGACAATTTCTAGGTTCAAACGGGCGAACTCTTCATGGAGAGCAGGTTGAGCCTTCTCAACCATCAGGTTTTTGCTATAAGCTTTTCGACTTAGCGCGTCAGCCACGACGTTCGCCTTGCCGGGTTGGTAATTCAGACTCACATCATAGTCTTTGATTAACTCCAACCAACGTCTTTGCCTGAGATTTAAATCCGGCTGAGTGAAAAGGTATTTCAAACTCTTGTGATCCGAGTAAATCTCGCAACGGTTACCAAACAGGTATGGTCTCCATTGCTTTAGAGCATAAACCACCGCGGCAAGCTCCAAATCATGAGTTGGGTAGTTTTGCTCATGAGGCTTCAATTGGCGAGAGGCATATGCCATTGCATGGCCATCTTTCATTAACACACAGCCCAAGCCTTGCAGAGAGGCGTCACAGAAGACCACGAAATCCTTGCTTGCGTCTGGCAGGGCAAGCACAGGAGCAGAAGTGAGTTTGGCCTTCAGGGTTTTGAAGCTCTCTTCAGCTTGGTCCGTCCATACGAACCTTGTATCCTTCTTGAGGAGGTTGGTCAGAGGCTTGGCTATTTTGGAGAACCCTTCGATGAATCGGCGATAGTAACCTGCCAATCCCAGAAAGCTTCGGATGTCCTTGACAGACATGGGAGTTATCCAATCCATAACAGTTCGAACCTTGTCGGGAACGACAGCCACTCCACTTGCGGAAATCACATGGCCGAGGAAGACGAGATTGTCCAACCAAAACTCACACTTGGAGAACTTGGCATAGAGGCGGTGTTCTCGAAGGCGTGTCAGGATCAAACGAAGGTGTTCGGCATGCTCTTCGTCGGTTTTGGAGTAGACGAGAATGTCATCGATGTAAATGACAATGAACTTGTCGAGATAATCCATGAAGACGGAGTTCATGAGCCTCATGAACGTCGCAGGAGCATTGGTGAGACCAAAGGACATAACGGTATACTCATATGAGCCATAGCGAGTAACAAATGCCGTCTTTGGGATATCCTGCTCTCTGATCTTGATTTGATGGTACCCTGATCTCAGGTCCATCTTGGAAAATACCGTTGCCCCAGCTAGTTGATCCAATAGATCATTGATGCGAGGAATAGGGTACTTGTTTTTGACTGTCACCGCATTTAACGGCCTGTAGTCAGAGACTAGACGAGGCACGGTAGAATCCCTCTTCTTGACGAAGAGTACGGGACAACCCCAAGGTGAGCTGCTAGGCCGAATGAACTCTTTCGCTAACAGTTCATCAATTTGCTTCTTTAACAGCGCCAGCTCCTCCACCGGCATCCGGTAGGGCTTCTTGGCAACCGGCGCGGTACCGGGAAGCAACTCTATGACGAACTCCACACTTCGATCAGGTGGCATGCCAGGCAATTCCTCCGGGAACACATCCGGGAAGTCACACACAATGTGGATGTCTTGGATTTCAGGAGGGGATAAGCCTTCCATAAGGCAAAGGAGAAGCTCAGGTGAGCGGGGCATGGATGGAGATGGAGGTCTGGACTGTGCAGACCAATACTCCACAATTTCGCCGGAAGATGTGGTCACGGTGATGGTTCTGGCAGCACAGTCGGGGTTAGCCTTGTATTTCCCTAGCCAGTTCATGCCCAGTATGGCATCAAAGCCGGTTGAATTGAAGGCTATCAGCGGTAACGGGAAGGGGAATGAGCCTATATTAATTGAAACTTCAGGGGTCACCCTTTTGGTTTGCCAACGAGTACCAGGGCTGGTGACATATAACGGTGCTTCCAACTCTTCAAACGGTATATTGTTTCGTTGTGCAAATGCTACCGAAATGAATGAATGTGATGCTCCAGAATCAAACAGTACTGTAGCTAGAGCTTTAGCAATTCGAAGCGTACCCATGAGAACACTGGGGTCGTCCTCCACGTCTTCAACAGTGACGTGGTTCAGGCGACCACGACTAGCCGTACCCGTCTTGGCTACGGGCGTGGCAGGGGCTGGTGGTGGCGCTTTCCGAGGGCATTCTCTGGAGTAGTGGCCGGGCTGACCACAGCTGTAGCACGTGCTTGTCGGTGGTGCAGGGAGTTGAGGACGATAACCACTTCCGCCCGGGCCCATTTTTGGAGTAGGAGGGCGCGGCGGAGGTGGCCTGTACTCCGAGGTCCTTGGCACGAACGGAGGACGGGGCACGGAGCTATAGGGAACGAAGACCCTACGCTTCTTGCCGTCAGCAGCCAAGGAGCTCTGATGATCCCCCTGAAGTGGCCTCTTAGTGGCCTCTAGTTCCTTCCTTCCCTGTTCCAGGGTGAGAGCCTGGTTGTACAGTTCCTGGTAGCTCGGGAACTTGAAGGGCAGCAACTCATAACGAAGCCTTGGATTGAGCCCCTTGCGGAACAACTCCTGCTTGTCCGCATCATTGGTCACATCCCGAGGGGCGTAACGGGAGAGACGGCTGAACTCATGACCATAGACTGGAATGTCCATCCGTCCCTGATGCAAGTCCAGGAACTCCCTCCTCTTCAAGTCCATGAGGGGCTTGGGAATGTAGGCAGCGCGGAAGGCAGTGCGAAACTCCTCCCAGGTGAAAACATGCCCAGCAGCGAACATCGCCTGGTGGCTTTCCCACCACGCGCCCGCTGCACCCGCCAACAGGTAAGTGGCGAAGTTGGCTTGCTCCACAGCTGGAACATGCAGGGCAGCGAACTTGCGCTCCAGTGCACGCAGCCAGTCATCTGCGTCCAGGGGCTCCTTAGCATCGGAGAAGGACGGTGGCTGGGACCACAGGAACTCAGTGAGAGTATGACAATCGTTATTCCTCCGGTTCCCTTGGTGCACCAACTGCTCGAGGAGTCGGTCGCTGCGCACACGGCCCTCCTCCATAAGCAGGAGGACCTCCGCCATGGTGGGAGGTGGCGGTAAATCTTCGCCGCGGCGACGGCCCGTCATTCTGGATATTGACAAGGACACAGTTAGAATCCCATCGTGTCATCCTTGTACACAAAAATAGGGACAGCAAAACTGGTAGTAGCAGCAGATAGAACAACATGCACATCACTAGACGCACGCATAGATGGAACTGAGTTCACAAATATTGTTTCTAGTACAAGCCACAGTTTGCTAAGAGAGAGAGGTACAAGCCTCATACATATTACACTGGATGGGTACTAGGAAGATAATAGTAACGAGTCTATTACATAACGAGCTCTACTGCTCCAGGCTCCAGAGATACAAACAAAGGAGTATTTGGCACAACTCGCAGGAAGGCACAATTACTCGAGCATCTCCTGGTAGCACACATGGCTAGTAGTACGCCATGACATCCTCATCAAGTGGCGCCGGGGGAGTGTGGAAGCGGCGTGCACTGGCAGACTGGTTGCCATACGGCGACTCGAGTGCAGTAAGCTTCGGGTGTCGGTGAGGACCGGTAGGCGGGGTTACGCCACCAACTCCCGGACTGCAAACGTCGGGAGGCAACTGCTCCAACGGGGGTGGGCGAAGTAGTGTGAGAGGAAGCGTCCCATCCATGACATACGGGCGCATACTCATCAGAGTATGACGGTGACTAGCGCGCGCCGAAACAGCATAGAGGTACCACTGCCGGGCTCGACGGTCCAACGCTCGGACTAGCTCAATCAGTGCCCGGTGCCTGCTGTCCGACTCCATCTCGCCGCTGCTGTACACAGCTCGGTAAACACCCGACGTGCTGTCGTCGGCAGCTGGGAAGTGGCAGAAATCCGACGCCTGGTTAGCGAGGTACGGACAGTAGCTGCGGTAAATAGAGAGGCCGTTATACGCGGCCTCCTGAACCGCCTGCTCCACGCTCATACCCACGCCTCCAGCTACGTTCTCAACGCGACCCTCGTCGTTGAGCACGCGCACCTTACAGAAGAACTGCGCCTGGCTGTACGGTGCATACTCCTCATACACCGTGTACTCCGGGTACCACCTACAACCCTGGCTGGCCAAAGCTGCGGCAAACAAGGCGGGGAACCCTCGAACACCCTCACATCGAGTGAGGCGAACAACCAAGCCCGAACCAGTCATCTGTATCAAAAATAATTCAAATGTCAGGTCCGGAGACTCTAGAGTCAGGAATGAAAGTAGAACTCGGGTAGAGACTAGGAACAGCAAGGAAAATGATCCTGAAAGCAAACAGAGGGACGGGAGCCCCAAAAGCTGGTCGCCCCACGCCCTGAAACCCAAAGTGAGTAAGTGTATGACACGTCATGCGCGGCGGAAGAGACACGTGATAAGGCACAAAACAAATAGAGGTAAGATTGTTCCGAGAGTAGAGGGTAACCAGATAAGGAGTAAAAAGAATCCTAAGATGGTTTTCACAACTCATTTTTAGGTTAAAAATATTTTTACCAACACTAGACTCAACGTCGACCAGTAGTAAGGGTTTCCTACAGGCGGTACTGCTCTGATACCAAGTTGTAATGCCCCAGTCCATAAATTATACAATGATGCTATGTGTCGGTGGTCATGCTACATAATCGAAGGTTACTGGGGTTACCACTCCCAGGCCGAATAAACATCGGCAGGCGTGCTCGGCATGGATCATCGGCAACACAACCCTTCGATCATGCCATACCCAAAGCATAGCCCTCAAGTATAATAAAGAGACTAAGACACCGGAACACCTGGCACATGACAGACCCTACGACTCAAGATAAATATAGTTCAACTCTTAGGAGAGAAATATAGCAAATATTACAATCCAAGGTCGCAGACCCATCAGTACAACAAGCGGAAGCAAATTAAGTTGTTCTAACCAACAAGATCCAAATATGGCCTAAGAGGCCTACAGATAAACAATCCCGTGCCAGCTGGTTCCTAGTTGCCCCAGGCTGCCACCCGGGAACCCCAGACTACTCGTCGATGTCAACATAGAACCCACCTTCGGGGTAGGTAAAGTCCTCCTCTGAAACAAAAATAAACAAGGGTGAGTTCGACGAACTCAACAAGATTTTGAGCTATTTGCTCTATGATTGGCTCTCAAGGTTTTATGGCTGTTTTGCGTAAAGCTGATTTTATTCTTAAAATATAACTCCATGGCATCGACTATCAGAATATTTTTAAAGAGGGGTAAGGAGTAACTCTTTTCTCTTTTGATTCACTTTCTCATCATCCACCACTGTACCTGTCCTTCAAAGGCACCTCCCCGAATCAACCTCGAGGAAGTCAACCTTACAATCGTGAGTGGTACCTTTAGTACCCAGTTTTTAATCATTCCGTTAAAGTTATTCTATGATCCCTGAATTCGTCACCAAGTCGTCCTTAACCGTGGACACGGCTTTTCGAAAAGATTTATCCCTGCAGGGGGTGTACAATGTGAAAGGCGCCAGGTTCCCGAGGGACCTCCCAGCTCCTTATCCATGTGTACCGTCCGGCCCATTGCCTGTACAACTAGCTCTCTTCCGGGGAAAGCCGGCTGGGTGGGAGCGGCTACGACCTTTACCTCGCTTTGGACTAACCTAGGATCATCAGTGACCGTAGGACAAGTTCAGTGCCTCCAACACCCTGCCCCGCGGCCACTCATTTTCCTACCACCATCATCCTCATCTCAGTCTTGGCCACCATCTCAACACACGCGCAAATGGAAAGCCAAACTAGAGGACCCCCGGCTAGTCCGACACAAGTTAGTCGGTCGATGAGGTTCCATATACCCACGCATGGTAGCACGCTCAACTTGGCTCGAAGGCGAGCACTCGCACTGAGGCGGCGAGAACGAGACAACCCACCACATACCATGTGGCCTCTCATCCCCACCTTTTAGCATTTTATTAAACATTACCACCATTTCTCCACCATAATCCACGGAATTTCCACCTCTGATCCCAACATGAATATCCATCGGACCACTAAGCAGTTAACTAAGCATGGCTAAGCAACAACCTAGTAAAGTAATTAATTCAGGCCATCAACACAATCCTATGGATAATAGGAGGGGAAACAGGTAGTGGCTTCGGTAACTGAATGCAACTATAGGATACTCTAATCCAATCAAATTGACATTTGGAACCGCATGCAATAATATAGTGGAGAAAAATAATTTGCATAAAGTAGGATAAGATATGCTAGAGGGTGGGGATCACGCTTGCCTTGCTCAGCAGGCGGGTAATACTGATCGTCGGGGTAATGTGGCGAGACCCCGGTTCCTTGATCTATCGATGTTTAAAAACACCGGAAAGAACACAATCAATACAAGCAATTCATATGCAATGCGCAAACACATGATGGTATGACATTTTAATGCACTGAATTATTATAACAACTATATGACATTTAAATGGGATGCTAAGAATAATTATTCCACGATATAGGAAATATATTTTCCTATTTGTTTTTATGTTCCCCTACACTTTTAATTTAGGAAACATGCTTGAAATTATTCTGAATGTGTAGAGCCAGTGCTTATAATCATTTATACTTAGAGGGTACAATTCTAGCAATTTGAGGAATTTATTATGAAGTTAAACTACACCTTTTTATTTCTACCCCTTTCTTCATTTTAGCAAAACAGAAATTTACAGTAGCGGTAATGGAAGTGTGAGTCAGTCCATTAGATAGCATTTATTTTTCTGAGCATTTTGGTATATTATTTGCTAAATTTGGAGAAGTATTTTGAAAGTTATGAATTTTTGAAGTTTGAATCATTTCTGTCTTTTTATTAAATCGCAGGAAAACGGTTCGGGCATTTTTCACCGAACGCGAGGCTACCCCGAGCCACTGACGGGTGGGGCCAGCGCCACGCTGGCAGCCACGTCAGCTACGCGTTGACCGGCGCGAGGACGCGCAGACCGGCGCGGCGGCGCGGCTCCGGCGAGCACGTTTTCGGGGTCTGGAGGCACGCGGGGACGAACGGGAGCGCGCAAACTAGCCTACGTGCGATTCCCTACCTACCGGAGGCGGCGACACTGGCTTTTGGTCGCCGGAGCGAGCTCCACGGCGACCCGCGGCGGCGCCCGACGGCGAGGAACAATGACAGGACGATATAGGGGGAGAGGGGACGAGCGGGGATGTCCGTTAGGACCGCAATCTCACCCTCGACGCGTGCGGCTGCTCGGAGCGGACGGAGGAGCGCTGTGGCGGTGGCGAGCGTGCTCGAGGCGCGACGGCCGGAGTTGGGGAAGAAGAGGACGGAGCGGTCGCGTTCGAGTTCCCCGGCGCGATTCCTGCAGCGGAGAGGGAGAAGGCGAGGCGGCGGTGCTCGTGGTGGTGCTGGATGATCTCGGGGCGTACCCAAACGACGGTGATGCGACGGCGAGCTACTCCTAGGGTTCGGCCATGGTTGGGGAAAAACAGAGGAGAAGATCGGGGGGGGGGGGGGGGGGGGGGGGGAGGGAGCAGAGCACGGCTCGGGGTGGTTTTATCCTCTCCAGGGCAGCATAAGAGGAGGGGGGTCCGGGCGCGGCGCAGCTCCGCTCGACACGGAGATGGGGTCCGGCGGGGTCGAGGCGCTCGGTCGCTACAGCGAATAAGACGCAGTTTTTGCAGAAAACCCCCTGGGCTACTTTCCTCTTTTCTCACAGACAGGTCCTCCCCCTTTACAGAGAGGTCATTTCCTACTTCTTTTTAAATCCAGTGCAGGGTTTTGATTTATTTGAGGCAGTGAAACCTTTTAGAAAAATGTGAAAAAAATCAGGGAGCTTCCCCATACCATGTAGAGGCACCACAAAAATTGGCTCCTCAAAATAAAATGTCTTGGTGCACTTTTGTTCATAGGTGTTAAAAAGGGCATTTTGTTGATATTTCTCTAAGTTGCCACTTTAATTATTTGGAGACAATGCAAATATGATATTTGGAACTCCTGGAACTTCCTTGACAAATATGCCATTATTCAAAATAGTTTGTCCTTAGCAAGTGCAAATATCTCATGTTGAACTCTTGGAACTTCCTTGACAAATATGCCATATTCAAAATGTTTGGATGCAATTGACATAATAGTAGCAAGTTGATATGAATGCCATGATGCCATTACACAAAAGTGGAAAAATTACAGAGGTTTTTAGGGTTTAAACCTTGGGCTGTTACACCAATCCACAAGTGTACTTCTGGGTAACAACCACCATACTCATGGCACTAAGTAGAATAGACATTCATCCTAGGCGATGACAACCACAAGCATAGTCCCAAAAGCCACTCAACATAAACCATACAACCAATTCCACCCAGATGTGCATTTTAGATTTTAACACTTAGAAACATTTTTTTATAGTATGGCTAAGCAACTAATAAAATCTTTTCATGGCTGCTTAGGAAAAGGGTGGCTACACACTACTAGGATATTTGAAAAATACAAACTAACTTAGCATTATAAAATAAATCAAAAATCCCTATCATGCACACTACTCAAAATATATTACTTATGCATATATAAAATATGGGATATTGTATGAATGTCACTTGCCTTGGTAACAGGAGGAGCAAGCACAACAAGAATAACAATCACAAGCAAGCCCTTCCTCTTCTTCACAATCTAGCACGAGCAATAAATAAAATAAATACCAACACAATATCATCTCAACACCAAACATAAATATGTATGCATGAATGATATGCTAGGAAAATAGGACACACTCATTATTAATTTTTATTCCTCTGTTATTAAATGTATGAAATATAATTTCTAGGAATTTCTTATTTTGTTCATCAATTAAATAATTGAAAACAATATAGCAAAACTTGATTTCTATAATTATAATTTTTATTGTTTTATGAAAATTTTCATGTAAGACATTTATTAAAATTGCTAGACAGAGGGGATCGATAATACCCTTAAACAATTAAATTTATTTCCAAATTATTTTTATTATTTAAGTTATTATTTTAATAGCCGAAATACTCCTCTGAGGCATACACAATTTATAATTTGTCAAAAGGAAAAATAAATGATGTAGAAATAAACTACACTAGCAGGGCTATCCGTGGATATAAAATTTACCGAATTTGGATTTACAGAACAAAAGTTATGAATTTTCTAAGTTTTGCACATTTTCTGTTTTATTTATAAAACTCCTGCGAAAAAAGAAATAACAGGGGCTACGTGGCGTGTTCCTATTGGACGGTACCGTTTCGGCGCGGATCGCAGCGCGAGCCGTCCGATCTAATTTAAAATGGACGCGCGAGATTAGATAGATCTAGATCCGTTGGATCTAGATCTAACGGCCCACAATTCGTTGACCAAAAACGGGCGGCGCGGTCGCCGGAGCTCACCCGACCGCGGCGGCGCCACGGCCGGCGTTGGGCGCTCGTGCGTTCTAGAGGCTACGGGACGAGCGAATCTTACCGAGGCGTAGCGGACGTCGAGGCGGAGTCGACGGCGCGGTGGTGGTCGTCGGCGTTGTCTTCTCCTCCTCGTATAGCTCGCCGGAGTTGCTTGCGGCGGCGGTTCCTCTCGGGCGTGGACGAAGATGATGACTCGCTGCGAAACGGGGCATGAGACCGTGTCAAAAAGATGCGCAAGGCCGAAGGAAAACAAGGGGAGGGGATGAGAGGGTCCGGGATGACCGGGGTGCACCGTACGGTGATCTTTTCGCCGGCGGAATGGCGGCGGTGGAAACACGCTCCCGAGCTCTCTGGCGGTGGAGCGGCTAGGGTTTTGGGCGCGGAGGTATGCGGCGGGGGTGGGGGTTTAAGTAGGGGGCGCGGGGAGCAAACCTCGCGCTGATTTCGCTCGGGAATCACGGCCAGCTCCGATTCGAATCGGGCGCGATCTCCGACGGGAGGAAGACGAAGCTGACAGGTGGGTCCCACCTGTCAGCGAGAGGAGGAAGGAGATGGGCTGCGTGGGCTGGCTTGGGCCGTGTTCGTACGCGCGCGCGCGGTAAATAGCCACAGGCCGGCCCGATTCCTTTTCCTTTTTAATAAAATTAATATCTGTTTTTAAATACTGATTTCAAAAATGATTTTTAAACCTATTCAAAATATATCAGAAAAATTCATAAAAATATGTTTTGGAAAGGTTATCAAAATTAGAACTTTTTAATATTATACTTGCCCATAAATAAATTGCTAAAATAATATTTTCTTAAAGGGGTTTAAATAAACACTTTTTGGAATTGTAGATTATTAAATCTTATAATTTGATGTTTTATTTTTATATCTTTGTGCTGAAATTTTATGTCTATGGATGAATGATGCATGAATGCAAAGTTTTAAATTTTTGCAAAATTTGGGATGTTAAAGACTAACCCCCTTAAGAGGAAGCTCGCCCTCGAGCTTCGGGAAGATCAGCAAATAGGTGTGGAAGGTCTTCTCGAAGATCATCCTCTCGTTCCCAGGTGGCTTCTTCCTCGGAGTGATGATTCCATTGGACTTTGCAAAATTTGATGGTTTTGGTACGGGTGACTCTTTCTGCGGTCTGCAGTATCTTGATGGGTTTCTCTTCGTAGGTCAAGTCACTCTCCAAATGTACTTCTTCGAGGGGTACAGTATCCTTTAAAGGAACTCCCATCATCTCGGGGTGACATTTCTTCAGCTGACTGACATGGAACACATTATGAACCGCAGACAGAGCTTCTGGTAGTTCTAACTCATATGCTACTTCACCTTTGCGAGAAAGAATTTTTAATGGTCCAATGAATCGAGGTGCTAACTTTCCTTTAATCCCAAACCTCTTTACACCTCGAAGTGGTGATACTCTAAGATAGGTTCTATCACCCACCTCGTAGGTGACCTCTCTACGTTTAGAGTCTGCGTAGCTTTTCTGGCGTGATTGTGCTATCTTCAATCTATCCTTAATCAGCCTGACCTTCTCTTCAGCCTCTTGATTTATATCAGGTCCAAAGAAACTACGTTCTCCTACACCACTCCACAACAATGGGGTTGTGCATTTCTTCCCATATAATGCCTCAAATGGTGCCATCTCAATGCTAGCTTGGTAACTGTTATTGTAGGAGAACTCGGCATAGGGTAGATTGTCATCCCAACTAGATCCATAATCGAGCGCACAAGCTCTTAACATATCTTCTAAAATCTGATTTACTCTTTCAGTCTGGCCATCCGTTTGTGGGTGAAAGGCCCTACTGAATTCCAATCTGGTTCCCAAAGATTCGTGCAACTGCTTCCAGAAATGAGATATGAACTGGGTCCCCCTATCGGACACGATACTCTTAGGAACGCCATGTAGGCACACAATTCTCTTCATGTAAATATCAGCTAACTTTGCGCTTGTATAGGTGGTCTTCACGGGTACAAAGTGAGCTATCTTGGTTAAACGACAAACAATAACCCAAATAGAATCATACCCTGATCTGGTCCTTGGTAACCCGGTGATGAAATCCATCCCAATAGAATCCCACTTCCAATCAGGTACCTTTAAAGGTTGCAAAAGTCCTGCTGGTTTCTGATGTTCTGCCTTTACTCGACTGCATACATCGCACTTAGCGATATATTCTGCTATTTCTCTTTTCAGATTGTTCCACCAAAATCTCTCCTTCACATCCATATACATCTTGGTATTTCCCGGATGAATAGAATAAGGTGTCTCATGAGCTTCTTGCAGAATTAACCTTCTAATATCATGATCATTGGCCACACATATACGTTTTTCAAACCACAAAGTTCCTTGCTCATCTTCATGAAATCCTTTAGCTTTTCCTGCTTCCAGATTGACTCTGATTTCTCCTATTTCCTTGTCTCCTTTTTGTGCTTCACGTATCTTGTCCATTAAAGTAGGTTGTACTACTAATGAAGCTACAAAACCTTCTGGTACTACTTCCAATCTAAGGTCCTTGAAGGCTTTGCATAAATCTTCGGGTAATTCTTCTGCTGTGAGGCCATTCACATATGTTTTACGACTCAGGGCGTCTGCTACTACATTTGCCTTTCCTGGGTGATATTGGAGGCTTAGATCATAATCCTTGATAAGTTCCAACCACCTCCTCTGTCTCATGTTCAAGTCCTTCTGAGTAAAAATGTACTTCAAACTTTTGTGGTCCGTGAATACCTCACATATTTTCCCCATCAGGTAGGGTATCCAAGTTTTTAGGGCATGCACTACTGATGCTAACTCGAGGTCATGAGTTGGATAATTTGCTTCATGCTTCTTGAGTTGTCTAGAGGCATAAGATGCCACCCTGCCTTCTTGCATCAACACACTTCCCAAACCTTGGTGTGAAGCATCACAATATACTTGAAATTCTTTCTCCAAATCAGGTAAGCATAGAACTGGGGCTGAAACTAGACGTTTCTTCAATTCCTGAAAACTGGCTTCGCATGCCTCAGTCCACTCAAATTTCATCTCCTTCTTTAATAATTCCGTCAGTGCCTTGGCGATTTTGGAAAAGTTTTCTATAAATCTTCGGTAGTATCCTGCTAGGCCAAGGAAACTCCGTAATTCTCCAACATTCTTTGGTGACTACCAATTAGTTACAGCTGAAACCTTTTCAGGATCCACTGCTATACCCTCTTTAGATACTATGTGACCTAGGAATGCGACTTGTTCCAACCAAAATTCACACTTGCTGAATTTGGCATATAACTTATGTTCACGTAGTCTCTGCAATACTAGGCGTATATGCTCTTCATGTTCTTTGTGACTCTTGGAGTAGACTAGAATGTCGTCTATGAACACTACCACAAACTTGTCCAGGAAATCCATGAACACTTTATTCATCATATTCATGAAATAGGCGGGAGCGTTTGTTAACCCAAATGGCATTACTGTGTACTCATATGAGCCATATCTTGTAACAAATGCTGTCTTTGGTATATCCATCTCTCTAACCTTCATTTGGAGGTATCCTGATCGAAGATCAATCTTGGAGAAGACACAAGCACCTTTTAATTGATCAAATAGCTCATTTATCTTGGGTAACGGATACTTGTTCTTGATGGTGTGTTCATTTATATCCCGGTAGTCCGTGACGAGTCTCTGGGTTTGATCTTTCTTCTTGACAAATAGAACTGGCGCTCCCCAGGGCGAAGAACTTGGGCGGATAAATCCCTTCAGAAGGTGTTCTTCCAGTTGCTTCTTGAGCTCTTTTAGTTCATCGACGACCATCAGGTTCAATGAGAAACTCCACATCCGTATCGGGTGGCATTCCCAGTAATTCCTCTAGAAAAACATCTGGGTACTCCTAGACAATCAGCACATCCCCAAGGCTAACCCCCTTAAGAGAATTTAACCTAACTTTCTTAAGTTCAAAAGTTGATCTGAATTTAATCTTCTGTTTCTCTGGGGTGGTGAGGGTGATCGCTCTGTTTGCACGGTCTATTATTCCTTCAAAACGGGTCATCCAATCCATTCCAATGATAACATCCAGACCTTGGGTCTCTAGGATGACTAAGTCTGTTGGGAAAAGATATTTTCCAATTTTTAACTCTAGTTGCCTACATCCAGAATTTACTATCATCTCACCCCCAGGTGAGCTCACTCTTATGGGTTTTCCTAAGCTTTCCTCGGCTAGTCCATGTTTGTTTACAAAAGCTCTTGATATGAATGAATGCCATGCTCCGGTATCAAATAATACTAATGCTGGAAAAGAATTGAGCAGGAACTTACCAATCACAGCATCAGGTTCATCATGAACTTCTTCCACATTGATGTGGTTTACTTGTCCCTTCTGGAAAGGATTGGGCTTGGAATTTTCATCGGCCTTTCTCTCTGGGCAATCAGTAGCATAGTGTCATGTCTTCTTGCACTTGAAGCAAGTCACATTAGACAAGTCTTTCTTCCCTTCAGTGTTAGGACGGGGATTACAATTTCCATGATTATGGCCATGGTGATGGTTTCCCTTGAACCCCCATTATTTCCTTTGTATCCTCCATTGTGGTTATGACCATGGTGCTTTTGGCCACTACCACTGTTGGAGTAGTTCCAGGGTTTATGGCCACTGACTTCAGAGGTGTGTGGTTTCTTGTGTGTCCCTTCAGAGTTACTCTTACTCGCACCAAACTTCCTCTTCCTATTCTCTTCCTTTCTGATGTTATTGTCCAGTGTGATTGCTTGATCCAGCATAATTTGATAGTTAGGAGCATATGCCACAGACAAGGGTATCTTTAGTTCTCCCCTAAGTCCATTAAGGAATTTGTCCTTCCTCTTAGCATCAGTGTCGATGTCCTCCGGTGCATACCTTGATAGCATACAGAAGTCATCCATATACTCCTTCAGAGTTCTACCTCCCTGCCTCAAGCTACAAAATTCCTCCTTCTTCAGATTGATTATGCCAGAGGAGATGTGAGTATTGCGGAAACCATCCTTGAACGCATCCCAAGTCATGCCATCCAAGGGATGGGTCACTTGATAGGTCTCCCACCACATGGCAGCAGGTCCTTCCAATAGGTGAGCAGTGAACCTCACCTTTTCTGCCTCAGAACACTCACAGGTTACTAAGTCCTTGTTGACTGAACGGAGCCAGTCATCCGCCACTATGGGCTCAGTAGCAGAGGAGAACTTATTAGGTCTAAGCCTGAGAAATCTTGCAAGTCTGTCCACAGGAGGTGGGGGTGGTGGTGGATGGTTGTTATTGTTGTTGTTGTTGTTGTTGGTTGCTGCAATGAACTGGGTCATCATAGTCATCAGTTGGGCTTGAGCTGCCATCACCTGTTGCATAGCTTCGCTGTTGTCGGTATCACGACGTGGAGGCATCTATGGGGTTTTTGCAGGGATGAGTAAAAGATAGATAGAACTATAAGGAGGAATCCTACCCATGCACAAAACAATCCAGTCAAGCACACCATCAACAACACACCACTTATAAAAACAATCAGCAAACAAATCAAAACCTTTGGTTTAAGGAAAGCGATATAAAAGTTTGGAAAATAAACTCGCGAGGTTCCGAGGATACAAGGAAAAGTACTGCCTTACCACAAGTTGGTAGGTCAATACAAGACCAAGATAATGAGGTGTATGATAAATGGTAGTCTCACTAACTAACTACTCGACCATGTCCTCTTCCTCCTCTTCAATTTCCTGAATCTCGATTCCTTCATTGGCGAGTACATCCTTGAGTTCCTTTACTTCTTTCTCCAGGGCAAGGTTCTTCTCTTGCAGCTCTCTCTTCTCAGTACGAAGCCTTTTGATCAAGTCACTATCAGCCTCGAACTCGACTTCATTGCTCTCGAGTTCTGCCTTCTGTTCCCTGATAGTCTTGTTCTTCTCTTGAACTCTTTTCTCTTGTCTCCTGTACTTCTCCTCTTGTGCAGCGAACCTCTCTTCTTGTGCCTTAGTCACTTCCTCTTGAACCTTCACCTTCTCTTCATTCTCCTTAAGTAGGGCACATAACTCATCGTTCTTCAGGAGCTCGGTGCGTCGATCTTCATACAGTTCAGTGACAAGGATTTCCAGCTCCTGGAAATAAAGACTAAGGGGTTTTGCCTTGCCTCTTTCTCCGACATCAAACAGGTAAGGTTCTCCATCCTCATTTCTCCTTCCAAAGAAAATGGAGTAGTTGCCCCTCAACTCTGTGCTGTAGCGTCCGTAGAGGCGCCCAATCAAATCTTGCATGACTATATTGAGTCCTTTGTCTTTGGAGTCGCTAACCATTTTGATCTCCAGTGGGGGTTCCTCTCCACGTCCTGGCTGAGTTGCTTTTATTCCCCAGCAACCCTCTTTGTTAAATTTCTTCAGGATCAAGCCCTTGACTTGGGGTAGTGGTAACCCTATCTTCTCGCCGATGTCGAGAAGGTAACAGCCGAAACGGGTGTTCTCGAAGTCCTCCGCAGTGGTGAAGTGAAAACTCGTCATCCTTTAGGTAGAAAGAGAGGAATTAAAACCAGAATTGCAAAGATAAGGAAGTGTGTATTATTAATTTAGAAGAATAGTAAGTCAAAATCCTAAGGTGATCAACATATATTAACAACTCTTCGTAAATTGGATTTTTCACTATAGTGAGAGAGACAGACACCCGGCCAGCCACTTATATTGTGGAACAGGTCTCATGTACGCGGACATGTAAAGTTTGTCCCGGGCCGCTTCATCCCACTATGCCGTTAGAATCCAACATACTTCAAAGATGGTAACATTATGACCAAAAAGGGGCTTAACCAATCCTAGGGCTCGAACCTACAGGCAACACTTTGCTCTGATACCATTTTGAAGCACCCCAACTTTTATTAAAGTTGGAACACCTGTGTTATGTGCTAGTCCCTGGATCACTGCTAGCACCACAGTACAAAATATAGGATATCATTGCATAAGTATTAAATTGCTACAACGAGATCCAAAAATATTAGCCAAGTATAGCTTTATTACAAGTTTGCATAGCCATGAAGGCTAGCTAAAATTCAGAGTTCACAACGAAAGAAAATAACAATGATGCCTCAGCTTCAATCATGCGCCACAGGCAGACATGGTGGGTGTAGACTCGAGTCCAAATCTTATTCCTCATCAGAATTACCTGCACATTTGAATATGCAGCCCCCGAAGGAGGTCAATACAATGATGTATTGGCAAGTGACTATGGTAGATATAAACGACAAGTCTATAGTCTATATGCATATCTCGCTTGGTGGGGTTGGAGGCTATTTTGCAGAAAGCAAGTTTTCTCCTATCTCTTGTAAAACATTTTATTCATCAAGACTTGGCACCAAGGGATAAAGCCCAAGTGCACCGAAAATTCTTTCCTTAGTCAATTTTACTTTACGAAAACAGTGTTGAGATTCTTCCGCCCATCCTTGTCCAGCTGCTCGAAGTAGTCCATTACCGAGGACACGGCTAAGTACTTAGTTTTAACTCTGCAGAGGTTGTGCACTTTCACCTTTAGACTCAATTTGTCCGAGAAATCCTATACACGCGGAGTGTATTATGGAAAGGAGAGAATTGAGACAAGAACTTTCAGAAGAAGAATGAAACCATACTAGCAAGACCCGTTCCACCTATCATCTCTACATCTGCTTGTCAAGCTGACAGGTTGCACTCCCACAACTTAATCATTCTAGACAGAGCCCATTGTCAAAAGGCTGCACGGGAAGCTTCTAAACTTGGAGGGACTTGGTAATCTCTTCGTTCCTGGGTGGCCATCCACAAGTGTACTTCTGGGTAACAACCACCATACTCATGGCTCTAAGTAGAATAGACATTCATCCTAGGCGATGACAACCACAAGCATAGTCCCAAAAGCCACTCAACATAAACCATACAACCAATTCCACCCAGATGTGCATTTTAGATTTTAACAGTTAGAAACATTTCCATAACATGGTAAACCATTTTATAGTATGGCTAAGCAACTAATAAAATCTTTTCATGGCTGCATAGGAAAAGGGTGGCTACACACTACTAGGATATTTGAAAAATACAAACTAACTTAGCATTATAAAATAAATCAAAAATCACTATCATGCACACTACTCAAAATATACTACTTATGCATATAGAAAATATGGGATATTGTATGAATGTCACTTTCCTTGGTAACAAGAGGAGCAAGCACAACAAGAATAACAATCACAAGCAAGCCCTTCCTCTTCTTCACAATCTAGCACAACCAATAAATAAAATAAATACCAACACAATATCATCTCAACACCAAACATAAATTTGTATGCATGAATGATATGCTAGGAAAATAGGACACACTCATTACTAATTTTTATTCCTCTGTTATTAAATGTATGAAATATAATTGCTAGGAATTTCTTATTTTGTTCATCAATTAAATAATTGAAAACAATATAGCAAAACTTGATTTCTATAATTATATTTTTTATTGTTTTATGAAAATTTTCATGTAAGACATTTATTAAAATTGCTGGACATAGGGGATCGATAATACCCTTAAACAATTAAATTTATTTCCAAATTATTTTTATTATTTAAGTTATTATTTTAATAGCCGAAATACTCCTCTGAGGCATACACAATTTATAATTTGTCAAAAGGAAAAATAAATGATGTAGAAATAAACTACACTAGCAGGGCTATCCGTGGATATAAAATTTACCGAATTTGGATTTACAGAACAAAAGTTATGAATTTTCTAAGTTTTGCACATTTTTTGTTTTATTTATAAAATTCCTGCGAAAAAAGAAATAACAGGGGCTATGTGGCGTGTTCCTATTGGACGGTACCGTTTCGACACGGATCGCAGCGCGAGCCGTCCGATCTAATTTAAAATGGACGCGCGAGATTAGATAGATCTAGAGATCTAGATCTAACGGCCCACAATTCGTTGACCAAAAACGGGCGGCGCGGTCGCCGGAGCTCACCCGACCGCGGCGGCGCCACGGCCGGCGTTGGGCGCTCGTGCGTTCTAGAGGCTACGGGACGAGCGAATCTTACCGAGGCGTAGCGGACGTCGAGGCGGAGTCGATGGCGCGGTGGTGGTCGTCGGCGTTGTCTTCTCCTCCTCGTATAGCTCGCCGGAGTTGCTTGCGGCGGCGGTTCCTCTCGGGCGTGGACAAAGACGACGACTCGCTGCGAAACGGGGCACGAGACCGTGTCAAAAAGATGCGCAAGGACGAAGGAAAACAAGGGGAGGGGATGAGAGGGTCCGGGATGACCGGGGTGGACCGTACGGTGATCTTTTTGCCGGCGGAATGGCGGCGGCGGAAACACGCTCCCGAGCTCTCTGGCGGTGGAGCGGCTAGGGTTTTGGGCGCGGAGGGATGCGGCGGGGGTGGGGTTTAAGTAGGGGGCGCGGGGGAGCAAACCTCGCGCTGATTTCGCTCGGGAATCACGGCCGGCTCCGATTCGAATCGGGCGCGATCTCCGGCGGGAGGAAGACGAAGCTGACAGGTGGGTCCCACCTGTCAGCGAGAGGAGGAAGGAGATGGGCTGTGTGGGCTGTCTTGGGCCGTGTTCGTACGCGCACGCGCGGTAAATAGCCACAGGCCGGCCCGATTCCTTTTCCTTTTTAATAAAATTAATATATGTTTTTAAATACTGATTTCAAAAATGATTTTTAAACCTATTCAAAATATATCAGAAAAATTCATAAAAATATGTTTTGGAAAGGTTATCAAAATTAGAACTTTTTAATATTATACTTGCCCATAAATAAATTGCTAAAATAATATTTTCTTAAAGGGGGTTAAATAAACACTTTCTGGAATTATAGATTATTAAATCTTATAATTTGATGTTTTATTTTTATATCTTTGTGCTGAAATTTTATGTCTATGGATGAATGATGCATGAATGCAAAGTTTTAAATTTTTGCAAAATTTGGGATGTTACATGCGTATACATCTGAGGATTACGCATAAAAAAGTTAGAGTTTTCTGACGTTCTAGTGAATTGATATGAATTTAACGGTGAACAACAGAAATCTATTTCAGCACAGGAATTGAATTTTAGCATCAACATTCAACTAGAGGCTTAACTTGACACAACATTGTAATAAAATAAAGATACAAAGGAATTGCTACAGAGGTAGGACAAGTCCTTGACACAAGCAAAACAAAATAACAGGAAATAAAAGTGGATTGTCTCCCACAAGCGCTTTTGTTTAACGCCTTGAGCTAGGCACAGAGATTTTTTTCCCATATCCATAGAAATTTGTGTTGTTGCAAGGGTGTTGTTGGAATGGTGACTCCCACCCCCGCGAGCTCTGGCGACTCCCATGGCGATGGCGACTCCACCTAGGGTTTCTCTTCGTGCTGACCATAACGAATGGATCCCTTCAATGATCCATCCTCCATTGCTCACATCCTGGATTTCTCTATTGGTCATCGGTTCAGATCTAAGGTTCGTGATCGTTTTGCCACCTCGGTTAGTCCAACCTCCTCCTCCCATCGTTTCTTCCTTGTGGTCTCTTTTGGTCGTGCTTCTTTTCGTCTTGATGAGCTCAATGTTAGTCTGGCCCTCTCGGCGGTTCTGGGTTTTGCTTACAATGAGATTGGTAAGGAGTTTCTTGCGGAAAGGGTTTTCAAATTTGAAGTCTGTTCAAAGGCAGTGGGATTCTTGATTTGCAATTTGAGATCAATAGTTTGTGCGCAGTTTAAATGTTTCTTTCATCTCTGGGGCCGTGGAGGTCCTAATTGGGAAAGGGAGGAACATATCTGGTATGCACAGTCTGATTCGGAATGGATTTCTGTTTCTTCACGACGATCGGATACTCATGAAAAGCATTAACCCCTTGCTGTTAATCAGGTCTTTGATCGGCTGCGTGTTAATCTTTCTGTGCCTGTTCTTGCTGATCCTATTCTCTCGGGTGCTAATGTCGTTCCTCTAGGCTTTAGATCTATGGATCGTTCAGTAGATCATCAGGATCATGTTCAACCGGTTATCACGGATCAGGCGTGAGATTCTCGCGTCCACAATTTGAACAAAACATCATGCTTGGTATGGAGGCCGGTGGCCCAACCTTCTAGCCCACATAGGGGGGGACTGCTCTATTTCTTCGGAAAAAGCCCACCCAGCATCAGTTATCTCGGCCCAAACTGCTATAGCTGGAGTTGCATCAGGTTGCTCTCGATGTCTCGGTTTTAATCACCTTTGTAAGGATTGTAAGAACCAGTTTAGGTGCAAAATCTGTTGGAATTATGGTCATATCTCCAAGAACTGTTTTTCTCGCTTTAAACGGAAAGGGCTATTTCGTTGTGTCGTCCCCAAGGAGGAGTCTGAGCTGAATATTTTATTACCAGACGACGGGATATCCCCTGTTCCTAACTCTGCTTTGCCCTGCAACCCTCGCCCCGGCGACTCCGCTTCCTCGCTCGCCACCGATTCCCTGCACATTATCGCCATGGCAAACTACCCTTGTGACCCCATCCCCCACCTTCCTCCTGGTGCTGGTTATGTGCCTTTCAACAATCACCGTCCGCAACGAGGTTTTGTTGTGGTGGGAGGCTCCACCCCGGAGGTCTGCGACGACTGGGCGATTGTTCTACTTGAACCAGAACCATCATGGGAGCAGTTTGAAGGTACCTCTATCCTGATCAGAGCCCAGATGGCCCAGCGTGGTTTTGATATTAGACAGATTAGCAGATGTGCAATGGGGGCAGCTTTGGTCAGATTTGAGGGGGTTATTGATCGTGATAGTGCTATCAGGAACAACCCTTACTTTATTGGAGACACTATTTTGCGTGTCATCGAGCATGACAAGGGATTGAACTGGAGGTCGGCCACATTCACTCATGATGTTTGGCTCATGCTCCTTAATTTTCCACCTGAATGCTGGAATCTTAATACTATTATTACTACTCTTGCACCATATGGTCGTTTCCTGGTATGGAACAGAGAAGATTCCAACAAAGCCAGGATTCTGGTGAAGATCAGAGCTTTTGACTTGGACTCGATTCCTGGCAGCATTGTGGTTGTTTAGAATTTCAGTGCGGAAGGTTATGGCAACTCTTGGTCGTGCCCTTGTTATATATTGAACACTAACATGCTAGGGGCTGGTGCTGGTGATGAAGACCCTTTGCCGCCAGATGGAGCCAACCCCCATCCTGTTCCTATTATCATTGATGATTTTGCTATGTGGCAACAGGATGATGCCCCTGCAATGGCCCCTGCAATGGCCCCCCCAGCCAATCAGAACAATGAAGAACCTGTTTTAGTCACTCCTCCTCAAAGCCCTGCCTAGGTTATTAACAATGCACCTGTTATTGAGGAGCCTCTGGATGGCATACCTGCTGTGATTGAACCTGCCATGCCTCAGATGGATGAGCAAGCACCTGTTGTTTCTGCACCACAGCATTTCTTTGTGGAGGTGTTCCCACATGTGCTAAATAGGCCTACTCAGCATGTTCCTATGTCTGAGAATAACTGCAACATTACCTCTGGGACATCTGCTGCAGTAGGACCTGTTATATCTGCTGCAGTTGATTTACAGAATCCAGAGGCCTCATCTTCTGCTAGTGAGCTTCAGGTTAACCTCAATGCTCATGCTATTTCTGCTGCCTCCAGGAAGAGGAAAGGGAAAGGGAAAGCACCTAGATCATGTGAACATGTTAGAAGAAGCTCCAGACTAGCCAAACTGAAAGATGGTTTCAAGGATACTACATCAAATGATGATGCCCAGGAGGAGGATGAGGAAGCATACGAGGCAGAGTACTTTGCCCAGATTAGAGACCCTGATGCTGCCTCACCACCACACCTTCCTCTGAAGACTATTCAAGCCCTGGCCACTGGGCCATGCCAGATGCCTCTTGATGATGTGTCTGAGGAGAACCTGAATTATGATAGTACTAATGATAGTGTGGAGTAGCATGTATTTTGGGAGTGTGTTGGTCCTGTTCAGCTCTGCTCTTTTCATCTATCTGTGGGTTTTGGCATGTAATATTTTGGTACTTGGTTATCATCTGTTGAACCTTTTATGTTTCCCTTATCTAGTTGATGAAGTACTATGTGATCATACATATCACCCACTTGAGCTATTTTGGTACATGTTTGCTTATCTCTGGATCCATTTATACCTGCTCTGGCTGTTCTGCTTGTACCACAGTTTGCCAATCCTCAGATATTCAGTGACAAATGATTTGCTGGGCTCTTTAATATTGCTCAGAGTTTCTACCCTTTTGTTGGTTATTTAATGAGTAGACAATGGATTGTCTTTGACTGGAATCTGAGAGGGATTAACTCCCAAATCAGATGGGACGATATTAGGAAGAACATTGAGGAATCTAACTGCAATATCATCTATTTTCAAGAAACAAAAAAAGAAGTTTTTGACCTTTCATATATTAGGTAGTTTTGTCCGAGAAGATTTAATCAGTTTGCTTACTCTCCTTCAGTTGGCAGTTCAGGGGGTATCATCACCATTTGGAATGGCAGTCTTTTCAATGGGACAGAAATTTCATCTTCCATATTCCATGTTACAGTGGAACTGATTTGTAAGATTAGTGGTCAGGTTTGGTACCTTACTAATGTATATGGTCCTACTTCGCCTGCTGATAGAATTATGTTCCTTAATTGGCTAGTAAAGATTGATACTTCTCCTATGCATCTATGGATGATTCTTGGGGATTTTAATCTTATCAGAGAGCCAGATAACAGAAATAGACCTTGAGGGGATGTCCACAATATGTTGGAATTTAATAGATTCATTAGCCACCATGATTTGCTGGAAATCCCACTGAAGGGCAGATCATTCACTTGGAGTAATATGTAGAATGACCCTTTATTGGAGAAACTGGACTGGGTTTTCACTTCTTCTAGCTGGACTGGGTTTTTCCCTAATACCATTGCCTCCCCTTTGGCCAAGCTATCATCAAATCATGTACCCATTAAGATACAGATTGGACTGCTCGTCTGAAATCACTGAGATATGGTCTGAAAAAATGGAGCAAAAGTCTTTCTCAACTAAATAAGACAATTGACTCCTGTAACTTTGTTCTGGCACTATTGGATGGTTTAGAGGACCAAATGTTACTTTCTCTGCTGGAAAAGAACTTTAGAAGATCGTTAAAAGCCCATTTGCTTAAGCTGCTTGAAGCCAAGAGGATCTATTGGAGGAATAGAGCAAAAATTAGATGGGCGAAAATGGGGGGTGAGAACACAAGGTTTTTTCACACCTATGCTACAAAAAGTTATAGATGCAATTTTATTGCTATGTTGAATATAGAGGATAACAGAATGGTTTGTGATCATGACGACAAGGCTGTTGTGCTATGGCATGCTTTTAAGCAGCGCATTGGGTGCTCTGATAACCCAACTATGGATTTTGATCTGAGCAATCTAATTGTCCCCAATCCGGGAATTGATTTTGCCAGCCTAGAGGTTCCATTCACCAAAGAGGAGATTGATGAGGTGATCAAATGCATGCCAACAGATAAATCCCCTGGCCCTGATGGCTTTAATGGGGCCTTCCTCAAAAAATGTTGGAATCAGGTTAAAGAGCAGTTCTATCAGCTGTGTTTTAGGTTTTATGAGGGTAACCTTGATATTCATAGCATTAACTCTGCTTATATTACTCTTATTCCCAAGAAGAGTGATCCTGAGACTGTCAATGATTATAGACCTATTTCTCTGGTCAGCCTAACTCTTAAGCTACTTACGAAGGTATTGGCAAATAGAATGCAGAGGGTTATTGTTCAGGCATTACACAAAAATCAATATGGATTCATTAAGAGTAGAACCATCCAGGAATGCTTAGCTTGGGCCTTTGAATATATCAGCCTTTGCCACAAATCTAAGAGAGATATTATCATCCTTAAACTAGATTTTGAAAAGGCTTTTGATAAAGTTGAGTACAGTGCTATTCTTCTAATGCTGAAGAGTCTTGGTTTTGGGGATTTGTGGTTATGTTGGATTGCTCAGATCTTATTTTCTGCTTCAACCTCTGTACTATTAAATGGGGTGCCTGGTAAGAAAATTTGGTGTAAAAGGGGTGTAAGGCAAGGAGATCCTCTATCACCTCTCCTCTTTGTATCAACGGCAGAGTTGCTACAATATGTTATTAATGAGGCCTGGCATACTGGAGAGATTGATTTGCCACTTGCAGATTCCTTTGGTTTGGACTATCCCATCATTCAATATGCAGATGATACTCCGCTTATTATGCCTGCCTGCACTGAGCAATTGAGGAGATTAAAAATCCTTCTTGATAAATTCTCATCATCTACTGGTCTGAAGGTGAATTATTGTAAATCCTCTTTAATACCCATTAATCTTGACCATGAGAAAAGTTCAGATTTAGCCCAGGTTATTGGGTGCAAAGTGGAGTCACTACCTTTTACATATCTGGGACTACCATTGGGAACAACCAGACCAAAGATGGGAGATCTGATTGGTATTCTCCACAGAATTGACAGAAGGTTAATAGGTATTGCAGATACCTTATCTTATGATGGAAGATTAGTTGTTATTAAATCAATCATTTCTGCTATCCCAAATTTTGCTATGTGCACCTTAAAACTTCCTTTGGTGTTCCTGGATTATATTGAGGGTTCCACTAGAGGTTTTTTCTGGAGAGGAAAGGATATTCACCAGAAAGGAAAATGCTAGGTCAAGTGGGAAAATGTATGCAAGCCCAAGAGAGTTGGGGGGCTGGGAGTTCTAAACCTAAGAAAGCATAATATTGCCTTACTCATGAAGCACCTGTTTAAATTCATGAATAAAGAGGACCTTCCATGGGTAAAGTTGATATGGCAGGCTCATTATACACATGACAAGTTGCCGCAAAATACAGGATCTGTGGGATCCTTTTGGTAGAAGGATTGTATCAATATTCTGAATACCTTCCTAGAAATTGCTGCTTGTACTCCAGGGGATGGAGGAACCATTAGATTATGGTTAGATCAATGGACTGATGAGATGATGCGATATAAATTGCCTCACCTGTGTTCCTTTGCCAAGTCACAGTCCATTTCACTAAAGTAGGCAGTTGCTATTTGTGTGGATGAGGATATTGCTGATATGTTCCACATACCTCTCTCAGTTGTTGCTGACCAGCAATGTGACCAATTGGAAACCCTTCTTGCCACTAGCACTGAGCCTAACTTGTTGGATAAATGGACTCTGGCCCCAAATGGAAAGCCTTACTCTAGTAAGAGAGTATACGACAGCCTGATGCCAACTGAGTTGGCCCCTCCTCCTTTTAGGTGGATATGGAAATCTTGCACACTCCCAAAACACAAGATATTTTTCTGGCTCATGTTGCAAGATAGACTTAACACAAGAGAACTGTTAGCCAGGAAAAATTTCGTGATTGAGGATTATGATTGTGTGTTGTGCACACAGGGAGCTAGTGAAGACTACTTACACCTTTTCTTTGAGTGTGACTTCAGCAGAAACTTTTGGTGGAAGCTCTTGCTAGAATGGAACAATGATCTTGATTTTATCTCTATGTTGATCGCAGCAAAAAAGAGTTACAAGTTGATCTATTTTAAGGAAATCCTGATTGTGGGATGCTGGAGCATATGGAATCACAGAAACAGAAGTATCTTTGATAACCAACCTGTCTGTCTGGATAGTTGTTTTCAAGACTTTATTTATTCGTTCAAGCTTATTATGCATAGAGCTAAACCATCTCTTAAAGAGGGCATGACCCAATGGGTTGATAAATTATGAACATTTCTTGTATGTACAGTTTGGATTGAGTGAGAAAATTGAAAATTAAGCAGTAGGGATTTTTCCCTACTGTTTTGCGCCTCAAAAAAAAGGCACAGAGATTTATACGATGCTCTCATAGAAATGAGACTTGAAAAACATAGGAGAGCATCAAGAGGTAAACATCAAACACATTTAAGTCTAACCCACTTCCAATGCAAAGGAGTCTTGTGATAGAATAAATTATAGAAACATAAAGCAACTATCATAGCAACATGAGACAAATGAAATTTCAAAACTTCCAACATAAAGAGAGGTGTTTTAGTAACTTGAAAGCTTTTACACCCGTGTTTTCCTCTCTCATAATAAATTTCAGTAACATCATTGATGAAATCCACAATATAACCATCACATGAAACACTCTTATCACGATCCGTATGCATAAAAGTATCATTATCTCCCTCATAAGAAAAGTTATTTTCATTAATAACAAGGGGAGTAGGATCATCAAAAAGAACTTGAACATGATAGACAAGTTTTATACTAAAAGGATTGGTTTGTGTGATTCCTCTATAATTATGAAAAGTTTCAAAAGGATAATTGTAATTATAACCCATGTCATAGTATTATTTATAATTATCAAAGACCGGAGGCATAGTATCATCATAAGCAATAGAATAGTTATCCTCTAAAGTGTGTTTATTTGCAAACATGTCATCATTTTTAATAGAAGGGGATGTATCAAATATATAATCATTAGTAGCAAAAGGATTTTGAAACACCTCATCCCCCAGCTCAGAGATCTCTATATCATCATGGGAAGGAACATGGATAGTATTAATAGTGCAACAATTATTAACATCATCATTTTCAGAATTATTATCCCAAAGATCTTCAATATCAAAAGAAGTGTGCTTATCCCAATCATGATCACTAATATAAATAACATGCATTGGTACATATCCAAGTTCAGAATCATCGAATTCAGAATTATAAGTATAAATAGTAACAGGAGCAACAACTCTGGGAGAAGATACCGTTTCCTCTCTCCTTTTACTCCTCTTCTTCCTCTTTCCCTTTTTCTTCTTATTTTCCTCTTTAGGAGGGAGAGGCTTGAAAGGAAGCTTATCCACATAATCTGGTTTAGTATTAGAAACAATGGAAGAAAGTTTGGAGGATTCCTCTCTTTCATTAATAAGATGAAAACACATATTAGTCCTATCATACTTTGGTAAAGTCCCATCTTTTATAATATTTTGTATGTAGGTGTTAGCATGGAAATTATTAACAAAATATAGATAACATCCATGCAACAAATCATTCATATCAATATGACTCATATTTAACAAAGAAGTTTTTATTGATATCTCTTCACACCCTAAAAATAATGTAAGTTTATCATATTGATTAAGGGTGATCATGTTATCACTAAAGTCTCCTGCAATATCTTTATGAGAACCTGAGCATTGAAATTTGAAATGACCCTCTTCATAGCAAAGTTCACAAATAAAAGTATAGGTGGCACAATTTTTTTTACCAAGAACTCTTAAAATTTTATACCAATCTCTAGTATTTTCATTCCTATGATTGATACAATATTCATCTTCAATTTTATTAATTCCACAAGGTCTATGAATTCCACAAAAATTAACATGCTTATAAGAAATAGTATTTTTAGAAGTTTGAGCATGTTTATTGCAATCATTAACAACAATTTCATTTTCCATACAAGTGTCTTTGAAAGGTTCATGATACACGTCCCAATTTTCTTTAGTAATATTAATATGAGAAGCAATGGTTCTAAAATAATCAACAATAATATGAGAATTAAGACCATATTCAGCATAAGACTTAATGCAATCATATTCATAGTTTATACCTGATTATTTACCTTTGTCATTCTCCCAATCTTCAGCATTGTTTCGAATTGTTTCAAGGAGATCCCATCTAGTTTCAACCTTCTTACTTGAGAAAGAGCCCTCATAATAGGAATCTAGATAATCCTTGCAATGTCCTGAAAGTCTTGCGTAAAAATTATTAACAATTATATTATCAGGAAGCTCATGGTTAGGACATTTGAGTATTAATGTTTTCAGCCTTCCCCAAGATTGAGCAATGCTTTCTCCTTCAAGAGGCCAAAAATTATATATAGAATTGCGATCTTTGTGAATCTCACTTGGAGGATAAAATTTAAAATAAAAGAGAGATACAACCTCCTCCCATCCAAGAAAGTGACTATTCTTCAACAATTTATACCAACTCACAGCTCTTCCACCATGTGATATAGAAAATAATATCTTCTTAACTTTGTCCATTGAAATACCTGCACAGTTGAACAACTCGCATAATTCATGTAGAAATAGCAAATGATCACCAGGATGGACAGTTCCATCCCCTATATAGCGGTTATTCATAACACGTTTAATAATTTTCATGGGTATTTTAAATGGCACTATTTCTTCAGGTGGCTTAAGAATATCACAAGCATCATAAGAATTATCGCATATTGGAGGCACAAAATTATCAAGGCAAAATAATTTCTCCAAAGCTGAGGAGCAAAAAAGGTTATTTTTGTTTAAAGTAGCTCCCCCAAGCTTAGTTTTTTCCACGGCCTTAGCAATAATGGTATTCAAGGAATTCATACTAATAACATTGCTACTAGCATGCAAATAAAGTTCCATAGGTTTTTTAATTTTCTCTTCTAACACTTCATGTCCTAACTCAAGATAAATACTATAAAGCTCTCGAATATATTTGTTGTTTCCCATTTAGCCTAACTAGTGAAAATAAAAACAAGAAACGAAAAGTAAAAAATCAGGATCTAAAGGATATACCTTTCAAGCGCTCACCTCCCCGGCAACGGCGCCAGAAAATTACTTGATGTCTACGCACGATTCTAATCTTGTAGGCAGTGTTGGGCCTCCAAGAACAGAGGTTTGTAGAACAACAACAAGTTTCTCTTAAGCGGATCACCCAAGGTATACCGAACTCAGGGAGGTAGAGGTCAAAGATAACCCTCTCAAACAACCCTGCAATTAGGATACGAGAAGTCTCTTGTGTCCCCAACACACCCAATACACTTGTCAGATGTATAGGAGCACTATTTATGCGAAGAGATAGTGAAATACAAGTAATATGAATGATTATAAGTAGTAATTGTAATCTGTAATAAAAATGGCAGCAAGTAATCATGTAGCTGAACTTGTTGGAAACGGTGTTTTAATGCTTAGAAACAAGGCCTAGGGATCCTACTATCACCAGTGGACATTCTCAACAATGACATCAAAGTTAAATAAATAAACACTACTCTCAAACACTCTCATGTTGGAAAACAAACACCATTCATTGTGTAGGGCTACAAGAGCACCCTCAAGTCGGAGTAAACCAACGCCAACAATGTCATAAAGGGAATCACACACGGTGCACACACTGTCACCATTACACACGTGAATAACCCCGGAGTTCAAATTAAAGTAACCTATAGAGTGCATTATAGATAAAGAGTAGCATCACAGATTCAACTAGATTACAAAGCTAATGATCACATAAAGATCACATCATGGAGAGAGAGATAAACCACATGGCTTCCATAGATCCCGCAACCCCGGGGGAGAACTACCCACTCCTCATCATAGGAGTCAGCAACGGCGATGGAGCTAGCGGTGGAGTCGATGGAGATTGCTCTGGGGCCTCCCGACAGGGTGCCGGAACAGAGACTTCTGTCCCCCGAATCTTGTCGGCGATAGCAGCGGCGTTCGGGACCCGTGGAGGAAAAAATGTCTAACCGTGAAGCGTTTTTAGGTCAAGGGGGTATTTGTAGGTGAAAGACCTAGGTCGGTGGGCGCCCGAGGGCGCCACACCACCTCCCGGCGCGGTAACTGTAGCTGTCGCGGCCCCACTTTGTCTCGTCTTCGGTTTTCCTGGACGCAAATATTCCAAAAATAATTCCTGGTTGACTCGTTTCCAATTTGGCGGATATTTCTTTAAGAGATTTTCTTAAACCAAAAATAGCAGAAAACAGGGAACTCGCACTATGGCATCTTATTAATAGGTTAGTCCCAAAAATGCATAAAACTATATAAAATGCATAAAGATAATATGATATAACATATCATGGAACACAAGAAATTATGGATACGTTGGAGACGTATCACAGTCCCCAAAGTGATGGACATAAAGGTACCTCCAGCATCTGAATTCAATAAGTTTCCTGAAGAAAAATTCAATCCTGCATAGAAGGTTTGGATGATCGTCCAAGCAGTCAGTCCATGTGTTGGGCAATTCTTTATCAAAGATTTCATTCTTTCCCAAGCTTGAGCAACATTTTCATTATCTAGTTGTTTAAAAGTCAAGATGCTACTTCTTAGAGAAATAATCTTAGCAGGAGGATAGTATTTTCCTATAAAAGCATCTTTGCATTTTATTCAAGAATCAATACTATTCCTAGGCAATGAAAGTAACCATTCTTTAGCTCTTCCTCTCAAGGAGAAAGGAAATAATTTCAGTTCTATGATATCACCATCTATGTCTTTATATTTTTGCATTTCACATAATTCAATAAAGTTATTTAGATGGGCAGCAGCATCATCATAACTAACACTAGAGAATTGCTCTCTCATAACAAGGTTCAATAAAGCAGGTTTATTTT
This sequence comes from Poa annua, assembly GCA_026929855.1. Classification (NCBI taxonomy): domain Eukaryota; kingdom Viridiplantae; phylum Streptophyta; class Magnoliopsida; order Poales; family Poaceae; genus Poa; species Poa annua. The sequence continues at coordinate 109,993,181 of CM049426.1, forward strand.
CAAAGAACTCAGCTTTAGATGCAGGTGGAGCAATAGGTGTGCATATAAAATCATTATTGTTGGTGCTTGTAAAGTCACACAACTTAGTATTCTCAGCGGAACTCATTTTAGCAAATTACTTAACAAACCGAAATAACTATAATAGAGAAATAATTGACAAACCGAAATAACAAAAGCAACAAAACTGAAAATAAAATAACAAAACCGAAATAACAAAAGTAATGCAAGTAACTAATTTTTTGTATTTTTGATATAAGCAAACAAAACATTAATAAAAATAAACTAAGCAAGACAATAACAAGAATAAAAAGATTGGAAGTACGAAAACTCCCCTCGTAGTGAATCTTCAAATCACCGGCAACGGCGCCAGAAAAGAGCTTGATGCACATGGTGAGTGTGTTGTTGGGAGACCCCAAGAGGAAGGTATGAAGTAGTGTAGCAGAAAATCTCCCTCATTTATGAAACCAAGGTTATCGAACCAGTAGGAGATGAAAAATTCACTCGAGGTATCAACGGCACCAGAAAAGAGATGTTGACGTGGGGCCTGCACACAAACAATCAAGATACTTTGCCCCAACTTAACATTGAGGTTGTCAATCTCATCGGCTTGCTGTAACAAAGGATTAAACGTATGTGTGGAAGAAAGAGTGATGTTTGCAAAAAGTAACATGTTTGAAGTTGTGGTTTTATCAGATTAATGAGAAGGACCGGGGTCCACAGTTCACTAGTGGTGTCTCTCCATAAATAATAATAACATTCATCCATACGTGGTAAAGAAATTACAGCTAGGCAATTGATAGAATAATGATGAGCAACCCAATGCATATACTAATGATATGGTGTCTAGTGTGAGATTCATTCGGGCATTACAACAATATACATACACTGTTCCAACCGCATCTATGACTAATAATCCACCTTCCGGTTAGCGTCCGCACCCCTTTCAGTATTATGTTGCATGCAACAGATTATCGTCTTAAGCACTGTGTGTAAAGTAAGTAAGTAACATCATCCTTAGACAAAGTACTATTGTTTTATCCGTAGTAGCAATAGTACATCGACAACCTTAGAGCTTTCTGTCACTGCGCCAGATTTAATAGAGACATGAACCCACTATCGAGCATAAATACCCCCTCTCAGAGTTACGAGCATCTACTTGGCCAAAGCACACACAAGTAACGGAGAGCATGCAAGATCATTAAATAGCACACACATGATATATTATGAAGCAATAACTTTAGTACTCAATGTTCATCGGATCCCAGCAAACAAAACATAGACAATTACATAAAGATGATCTTGATTATGATAGGCAGCTCACAAGATCTAAAGATGATAGCACAAGAGGAGAAGACAACCATCTAGCTACTGCTATGAACCCGTAGTCCAGTGTAGACTACTCATGCATCAGTCCGGAGGCGGTCATGGCGACGTAGAAGCCTCCAGGGACGATTCCCCCTCCCGGCAGGGTGCCGGGGAGCAGTTCTGATCTCCCCTGAATTGGTGTTGACGACGGCGGCGGCTCGGGACCCGTGGAGGAAAAAGTGATTAACCGTGCTTTGTTTTTAGGTCAAGGGGGTATTTGTAGGCAAAATACCTAAGTCGGTGGCCGCCCGAGGGCGCCACATCACCTCCCGGCGCGGCACGAAGTGGGGACATAAAGTCTGCGCCCCGCGGCAGGGAGCTGTTACTGCTCCCCATTCTTTGCGCACAAGCCTCCTTTGTCTCGAGCTCTCCGCCTCCGCTCTCCGGCGCGCTCGTCTCCTTCTTCTTCCAGCTTTCTCGCCTCCGTCCTCGACTCCCTCCGGCGATGAGTCCCGCCAAGGGCAAGGACAACGCGGCGTCATCTTCGCAGGCGCACCTGCCGCACCCGCGTATGGCCCGACGCTGATTGGGGCGTGAACCCAGGACGCGGTGCTGTATAAGATCCCTTCCTGGTGGCGGCGTGGACAAACAAGCACCGCGCCACCGTGCTCCGAGGCGCGGAGCTCGGGAAGCGCCCGCGAGGGTTTTATCCCATCTTCTTGCATTGCGTCGCCACAGGGCTGGTGCCAATGTTCTCTCCATTCTTGGAGGCGGTCCTGGCCTTCTACCAGATCCAACTCCTTCACCTCCGCCCGAACTCCGTTCTCATCCTCTCCATATTCGCCTACCTTTGCGAGGTGTACCTGGGCGTGGAGCCCACTGTGGCCCTCTTCAGGAGCTTCTATGCGCTCCGGAGCACGGCGGGCAGCGAGCGCTCCGGATGTGTTTCCTTCCGCATCGTGGATGGCATGGGGACTGTCTACATCCCCATGTCGTGGAACGAGGACAAGACTGTCACGGCGGTGACGAAGAAGGTGGACGACTTCCGCCAGAGGTGGTTCTACGTTGGCGTGGAAAAATCTTGTCCCTTCCTCGACATCCCCGACGCGCCGCCCGTGAAGAACTCGAACTGGGGCAAGGCCTGCTTCAGCGGCGCGGACAATGCGATCCTGGCGGGCCGCATGAGCTATATCCGGGAGGAGGCCCTCACAGGGCAAATCATTGTTGCGGACTTCGTGACGCGCCGCATCGCTCCACTCCAGGCTCATACGAAGCCGATGTGGATGTACTCAGACCCTGAGGACACGATGCGGCTCCACCGTGAAGACAACGACAAGGAGGCTGTCGACTGCGTCCTGTCCGCGCTCTTCATCAACCCGGTGGTGCCAGCCGTGGAGGACCTCCCGCTCACGCTACGGCCCCTGCACCAGCTCAACATGACCGAGCGCCTGGCCATTTTGGACGGGATGCCCGTGTTCACTCTGGCGGACGAGAAGGAGACGCATGTGTCGGTGGTGCAGGAGGCGGAGTCTGCAGAGTCGCCCTCCGCTTCGTGAGCCGGGCGAGGCGAGGAGGAGGCCGCGGCAAATCCCTCCGAAGAGGAGGTGTCCTCTTCAAGGTCCGGGCCCTTTACTGACGAGGTATGCGAGATCTCGTCAGGCGACGATGATGCCTTCGTGGTGGCGCCTTCGCGCCTCATGGAGGAGGACGTCGACGACGAGGCGGCCGCGACGGGGCGGCGAGAGCCCCGGTTCAAGGTGGCCATCGACAGGCCTGGTGCGAGGCCATCGGACGTCACCTCCAAGAGGAAAGCCGATGCGCCCCCGGAGGGGTCTGGTGCCAAGGCCAAGCCCTCCTGGCGCTTGCCAGGCTTGGCATGGGTCGACACCGGCGCCAAGCAGTCTGTGTAAGCATTTTCAACCATTAGTTGCTTGATTCTTGGTCTTTCTTTCTTCAACCGTCGCTGAAGATCTTTCTCTGGTGCTTGCCAGTGACCTTGTGCCTACGAAGCGTCGCATGCTTCGCAAGGCAGCAGATGTGAAGAGGGCCACGGCCGAGTCCGTGGCTGAGGAGGCCGCGAGGCTTGTGGAGACGGCCTCCGTCGGCCCAACTGAATAAGTGCCTCAGGCAAAGGCCACTGCCCCGCCTCGCGAGCAGGTGGTGCCTGAGAGGCATGAGGAGCGGGCGCCTTCTCCTACTCGCGCCCCGACTCCTCCTCGCGTGGCGACGCCACCATGCGAGCCAACTCCCCCTCGCGAGGCGACTCCTCCTCGCAAGACAACTCCGCCCCGCGCGGCTCCTCCTGCGCAGCCGGAGGCTGGGCGGTCCAGGGCGAGCCCAGCGCCGGCGAGCCTGAGTGTAACATCCCAAATGCAACTTTCCTAAAATGAATGCTTGTGGTGTAATAAAGTGGAACTTCATGGCATTTTTCCATTTGTGTTTGCATTCAATTAAATAAATTGGTTTCAAATTCAATTTCCATATTTATATTTCAAATGCAATTTCAAATTAATTCAAATGAAGTTTCAAATTATTTATAAGTAATCAAACCAATACTTAATATGGCTAATAAGAAACTATTAAAAATTGTTCAAAAGTTTTTATTTTGTTTTTTTTCTGATTTGTTTGAAAAATACAAAAACCATAAAAGAATAAAAAGAAAACAGAAAGCAAGAAAGAAAAAAAACAGGGGAGAGGGCTCCCTGGCCGAACTGGGCCAATTTTCTGGCCCACTCGAATCAGCTCGGCCTGCTCCTGGTCTCCTTCCTCGTACGGACGAGGAGGCGAGCACCCTTTACAGCTAGACGCCATGGCGCAGCCCCACTGCCCTGCTGCCCCCTGCTACCCCACTGCCTCTCTCCTCTCCCCTCCCTCTATTAATCGAGCCACATACAAACCCTAACCCTATCCTCTCCTCTCCCCCGCCTACGCTGCTCTTGTACTCGCTCACGCCATCGCCATGGGACCCGAAGGGCCCCGTTCGTCTCCGGCGTGAATCCCGCACCCTCCTCCCTCCTCCGCGCGCCAGGACATTAGCCTCTGCCTCCTCGACGCACTCTGTAGTCGAGAAGGGCAACGTACAGAGCTTCTTCCTCGACAACCGCCGCAGATCCCCTCCTTGCCGAGCACCGTCCGTCGTCCTCCGGCCTCCCCTCACCTCCGCCTCTCGCCAGCGACCTGCCGCGGTGAGCTGCACACCCCTCCGCTCCTTCCCTCCTCCTGTTCGTCTCGGATTCGCCGTGATTTGCGCCGGCGCCGGGAGCACGCCGCGGACACGCCCGACCCGCACCTGTCGAGCATGAAGCCGATGAAAACGTGCCCCTTTTCTTTGAACCGAGAACGAAAATGAGATCATCGGGCACGCGAGAACGCAACACACACCCAAGCGCAACCGCACCGCCATATTATGGTCAACGACGTCGATCTCCCGCCGCCGCACTGCTGCCTGGCGTCAGTTTGTCAGAGACGAAACTTCAGTTTCGTTAGTCTAACACCTAACGCTAACCTGTTAAAACTGAATCAAACCTAAGGCTAACACCAAATCTACCGAGCCCAACTTGCTACGACGTTCTCGATGTTTCGTGCGCTCGCTCCCACGCACGCGAGTTCGAACCCCGTGGGCGCGTTGGACAAAAAGCCCACCTTTTTCTCTTCCACAGTCATTGACAGGGCGGGCCCACCGGTCAGTGACCGCGGGAGCCCGCAGCGGCCATTGTAGTGTCCAGTCAGCACTGGCCCCACTGTCAGCCTCTCTGGCTATTCCCCTTCGGTAGAAAAAGTCCGGAGACGCTGTAATTTTACTCCGAGCCCCTGGAGTTTCCTGTTTGCACACAGAGGACCTTTACTGCCAAGTTTCTATCACGAACAGGTCCCTGGACAATTTCAGAAACAACACTAGAACTAAAAATATAATAACTTTAAATATATAAACCCAAATAAAATAATCTTTATATGTTTTAATATCAGAAAAATGCAATGAACATTGTTGTAACCTTATGTCATTTTGCATCATTTATTTGAAATGCTTAGTTTAATTTAACAAATGGAACTAAATAACTAAATATGGAATGTGTGGGGCCATAAATATATAATGCCCTAATTCCATTTAACTTGCTCATACCATCTATGCCATGTCTTGACATGCTAATAAACATTTAATTTGATGTGTAGATAAATAATTTGCACCATAATTAATTGTCGGGATTTCATCCCCGCTTTAATGTGACTAAATCATCGCAGGACATATTTGTCACATTAATTGTTTGCGCATTCCATGTATTGATTATGTTTTCCTATTTGTCTGTGTTTTGCTTTTCCCTAGGTAGACGACGACGTGCCTGCTGACGGTACCTACGATACCGAGGTTCCAGCTTTCGTGCCAGGGCGGGCCCACCGGTCAGTGACCGCGGGAGCCCGCAGCGGCCAGCGTAGTGTCCAGTCAGCACTGGCCCCACTATCAGCCTCTCTGGCTAAGTCCCCTTCGGTAGAAAAAGTTCGGAGACGCTGTAATTTAACTCCGAGCCCCCTGGAGTTTCCTGTTTGCACACAGAGGACCTTTACTGCCAAGTTTCTATCACGAACAGGTCCTTGGACAATTTCAGAAACAACCTAGAACTAAAAATATAATAACTTTAAATATATAAACCCAAATAAAATAATCTTTATATGTTTTAATATCAGAAAAATGCAATGAACATTGTTGTAACCTTCTTATGTCATTTTGCATCATTTATTTGAAATGCTTAGTTTAATTTAACAAATTGAACTAATTAACTAAATATGGAATGTGTGGGGCCATAAATATATAATGCCCTAATTCCATTTAACTTGCTCATACCATCTATGCCATGTCTTGACATGCTAATAAACATTTAATTTGATGTGTAGATAAATAATTTGCACCATAATTAATTGCCGGGATTTCATCCCCGCTTTAATGTGACTAAATCATCGCAGGACATATTTGTCACATTAATTGTTTGCGCATTCCATGTATTGATTATGTTTTCCTATTTGTCTGTGTTTTGCTTTTCCCTAGGTAGACGACGACGTGCCTGCTGACGGTACCTACGATACCGAGGTTCCAGCTTTCGTGCCAGGCTACGAGCTGCCAGGCAAGCTTCTGCTAACCGGTTACACGATTTTTTGGTTTTCATTCTTGCCTTTTTATCTATGCTATCCTAGTTTACGATTCTTTATTTGCGATCCCATCATATGTTTATCCTGCAGCCTATACAGCTTCACTCCCTACATCCCATAACCTGTTGTATGTTTATCTGTTAGCCTTGCGAGTAGTAGTGGATGCTTAAGGTTGATTATGTGTGAGGACCCCTCTGACTACCCCTCAGAGTTGCCCACGTTATGTAAACAGATCACGATCCCAATGATCAGTGCATCGCGATCAAATAACCAACATGGTATACAAAGTTACATCATACAACTCGAATAGAATAAGACTTACATAAATACTGGTCACATGACCAAGTCTGCAAACATCATCGCACATGACGAAAATGAACTAAGGTGCAGCGGAAGATTTCGACTAGCGTCGGCCCTCGTCACGTCTTGACGCATTCCCACAGAGCAGTTGAGCGGGACACTCAGTTGGGGTAGTCGTCGGCGTACTCCTCCTTCTTGTCGTATCTCTCCTCATTGAAAACCTGGACGTTTGAAAATCCAGGGACATAGCCATATGAGTACATTTACGTACTCGCAAGACCACCTCTAAGGATTAAGTTTTCATGATAATGCAAGAAAACACTTTTCGAAAACTGGGATAGCTGCTATATACGACTATAGGGCTTAGTTTTCGAATACGATGATTTTAGGCATAGAGAATACAACATCTCTATATCTTTGTTGAAGAAAAACATTTGGAGATAGAATTCTCTTCTCTTAGATATAGCAAGGACATATCCAAGTTCAAAACTTTCTTTTGTAAAAGTTTATCAAAACACTAGGATAGGGGTAACCCTTTTTCCTGACTTGAGATCGGACTGGTTGTCTCCCCGAGATCAACCATCCTCACCCAAATTTCGTACCTCCCAGGTACCTCTTTGATGCCTCTTTGTTTTCCTCTGAAAACCACTTTCTCTTGTAAAACCAAATTGCCCATACGCCTAGATCAGTGGCCTTTCCAACCGTCCCTGACCGCGGACGCGGCTATTCGAATAGATTTACACTCTGCAGAGGTTGCACACTTTACCCACACCAATCGGTCCTTCCGCCGTGTCTGCCACGGCCCGTCATACGACAGCATGCGGGGGTCCGGATAACACGATCAAAGCTTTCCACTATGACCACCCTAGTATGGGGGCCTCCCGGTAGGTTTGTTCTCCTCGGCACCGTGTGCTCCACTAGACCTCTTGGTCTTTCCTCGGGATGCCACACCGCCACGTCAGGAGACCCGCCGTAATCGTCCGGCTGTTGGTCCTCAACAGTGTCTTATCTCTTCCGGACGACAACTCGGCTTCGAGGGCCCAACCCTCATAGAAAGTATGAGAGCCCCAACACTAAGACATACAAGCTTCCGGCTAAGCCCTACCCATGTCAGGTAGTGTGGTTGCACGAGTTAATTGTTCGAGCGGCTGCCAGGGCAGTACTTTGTTTTTCAAAAACAACTTCCAATCCTCCGACTACTCCCAGCAGCTCGGGTTTTTGCAACATCTCCGATTGCTCCCAGCAACTCGGGTTTTAATAAAACACTTGCTCGCTGATTGCTCCCAGCAACTCCGGTTTTTCCTCAGTAAAACAATTTTATCAAATAGGTTCCCATCCTATAGTTTTGAGGTAAGTAGATGAAGGTAGACTACTAGAAAACTTAATCTTTTTGATGGAGCCTTCAACAACAAGGCTCATCAAATAAAACCCATTTTGTAACACCTATAGTATTCTAGTAGATAACCTTGGCCAAACAATATTTTGTAAAATAGTTTTCGGGTGGCAAGGTGCCACAAAAGAAGTAAAGCATGCATTATTTGGTTTTGAAAACAAAACATGCTTTGTAAATAATAGGGTTGCATAATGGTGGTGAGGTGGCTTGCCTGTCTCAGCAAAATGTCCTTGGTCTTGATCTTGATGCTCCTCAGGTTCATTTCTCACTTCTAGTTCCTTCTGGATCGTATCTAACGTCGTAAACAGGAAAATGAACCACACTCAGAATACAAGACAAAGCCAAAAGTACATAACAAACACCAAGCATTGTACCAGACACTGAGATACAAACAGAAGCAAACAACTCCTTTAGCTATACAACAACATTCAACAAAGTTCATAGAGCTAAGTCAACAACAGATTTTCCTAAGAAAATATTCACAACAACTCTGGGTATTAAAGAGGTAGTTCTTCAGAACACATGACTTAGGGTCATTATATCATTAAATAAGAGTTGTTATATTAGTTTCAGGAAATACTTCAAACAAAAGTATCTTAGTAGATTAGGAAATACTTCAGACAAAAGTATCTTAATCACACCAGCAAGTATTAACATCAACACTAGCATTGAGCACACTCACATGCAAACATGTTACTAGCTCAAGAAACACCTACTAACAAGTAACTAGGCGACAAACTATGGTAACACCACTGTCCAAACCAGTTTATGACTAGGAGCTAAAAAGGGTGCATTAAGCCTATTTAATAAGACACTGCCATTTATACCTCTTCAACAATTAAACCAAACAATCACACAGTAAACAAGTGTTGACAACAAATCTTGAAGTGAACAAACCATATAACAATCATTGCAAAGCACAAACAATTACTTAATAGCATTTAACACCAGTCACATCTACATGCATAATACCTAAGTAAATATTAGTGCAACACCAGGGAAACAAGATGAACTATGTTAAACTAACTAATGAATGACATCACAATACTCTTAGGAAACTTATTAGGGTTAATCAAGGTTAACATCACTGCTCACACAAGTTGTTGATTTAGAATCAAAAAGGTGTAGTTGGCTGATTTAACAAAACACCACAAAGAAGCGAGTTGACAACAATCTAAAGTAAACAAGCAAACAACAAGCATTTCAAACTATCACCACTTACTAGATAAAAACATATCACACACATATACCCACAAACAAAGCATATAAATATATCTGATGTCATTATTAGGGTACAAAGTGAATAGTGCTAAACATAAGTAAATAATACACCAACATTACAAAAAATGATTTAACCAAGTCATTATGATTGAGTTAAGGTTCTGACCTTCAAGAGGTGATTAATACTATTTATACCATTCTACTAACTAACAACAGAGAATTAAAATAACACTTTTAGTAGATAATATTGTGCTGTTTTGGGAGATAGATCATAACTCCTAAGATAATGTTCATAAGGTAGAATACTTCTACCACAGTACACCTAGTAAACATATCAAGTGGTGAAAATTGGATTTGCAATATAACCTATTACCAAACAATAGCTAAAAATCATGCAAATGCTACTGGCCTCAAAACCATATGTAACATCCCAACATTTTATAATATTCAAAAATCACTAAAATTTAAAACTTTTCTTTTATTAAAAATAAAATATTAAATGTATAAGGAAACCAACTAACAAAGACTTCAAAATGGAGTTTAATATTTTAAATGTCACAGTTTAAACATTTTATTATCCACTGGGTTTCAAAAACCTTAAAATATAATTTGACAAATATTTTACAAACTACAATTCATTTTATTTTAAATAAATTAGTTTCTTTATAAGTATTTGAATTAAACCACTTGGCCATATCTATTCATAATTACAAGATTATTCAGAAGGTTATATAATTACTAAATGGTTTTCATTCCTTTAACGATGTTTAAAATATAGTTTGGAAATTATAAGCCTATAGTGTATAACTTTAAAACTTCATAGAATTTAAATGAATGAATTAGCCAAATAAACATTTCATTTGCTTAAATGAATTTCATCTATTTTTCAAAGCATGAAATGATTAATAGATTCTAAATAAGAATAAAATTAAAACAAAGGTCTTGTCCAAAGTTGTTATGAAGTTTCAAATGCATTATCATATTATAAAATATAATGTTGCACAAATTATTTTCAATTAAAAATGAATACATTATATCTTCTCTTTTCCATTTTCATATAGTTGTGTTATATCATTAATAATTATACCAAAGCCAAAAAAGAATTTAGAATTTGAAAATGAGTTTAAATAACTTAAATTTAAACATAATTGAATATGGGTATTTCATATAATTTATTTAGCCAAAATTAAAATTAATTAAACCCTAGTTTTAAATTAAACATAAAGTGTCAATTTTACATTTAATCAATATTTCGAATTTATTATTTTTGAAAAGTGTTCAAAACACTCCCACACTTGGTTTAACAGAAAGATAATAATATTAAAAAAATTTAGAAATTTGTTTGACCTCATTTGGACAAATAAATCAAAAGATATGAATAAATTGGAATAAAACAAAAAGGAAATAACGGGATGACGTCAGCGATGACGTCATCGTCTCTAACCTCCGTCCGGGAATTTCTCCCGAGATTTTCATCTCCGATCCGTTTCAAATCCGAGCGATCCGTGCGCGGGTTGTTGCTCCCGGGTGCGTCTATAAGTAGCCCTCCTCCTCCGCCACTTTTCCCCTCTCAAACCATAGCTCAGAACGCCCCCAGGCCGTCTGATTGCATCGCCGGAGATCGCCATTGCCGCCGGTGATTTCCTCGAGTTCCGGTGAATGAAGACCACCTCGTGCTCTCTCCTCTGTCCCATCTCCCTTGTTTCGTCCGTGCGCAACTCACTGAATTTTTCCCGTGATTTGTTAGGCGCCAGAACGATGAGACCGAGCTCGACCCGATTTCACCGGAGCGCCGCCGCACTCTTCCGCCGCTCCCGGCCGCGCCAGGAGGAACGACTCGACACCGTCGCTACCATCCACTTCGCCGTGGCGAGCTGCACGCTGCCGTAGCCTCCGTTCGTCCGGGGAAGCTCCGCAGCACCGGCCCCGTCCTCGACAGACGCCAGCGCCGCCGTCGTCGTCGTCTCCGGCGAGGAGCGCACCGCCACGGTATGGTCAACCGATCCCAGCCGTCCGATCTGTTCTCTGCGGCCCAGATTAGATCTGGTTAGCGAATCGGTAGGGGCCAATGTGATCCGTTAGATCTAAATCCTATGGCCGAGATCAAAACACTTATCCACGTCAGCGGATCCAGTCAGCGGCCACGTCAGCGTCCAGTCAGCGCTGACGTGGAAAACAATTTTCCAGATTTAAATTAATTTGGCAGTTTTACAGAAAAGCCCCTGTCACTTAGATCTCTCACAACTTTTAAACCACAACTCCAAATTTAATAAGTTTTATATATTTGGAAAGCTCTTGACATGTAGAATATTTTGGATCTGACAAAATTCAAATTTGACTTAGTATAAAATATTCAAAATTCAAATGGGGAATTTGAGTATATTTGTAATAACTTTAAATCCATAAATCCAAAAATTGCAAATAAATATGTTTTAGAAAATTTAGAATATTTGTAAATTAATGCTACTGCTACAAAATATTTTTGAGTAATTTTTGAATGATTTCATAGTGGTGTGTTTAATTTGAATAGTTTGACTAATTTTGGAATAACTTTTAATAGAAACATTATTTTTGATTAAATCCAATTGCAATAGATTTAATTAAATGCTCTCTATCTATTAACACTAATTATAAAATTTTGTTATAAAAATTTAGTCATAGGAAACTTTAATCTTATAATTATTCCTTTTATTATATTTTCCAAAATCAGAAATTAATTAAATTGCATTTATAAATTCATGCATATTTATAAAGAAATCACAAAAGTTATTTTTATGCTTCTTGTGATTTAAAATTTTCATTTCATGCATAGCATATTTTATAGTTATAGTTTCCATAAGGAAAACTCCTCCCCAATTTCTCTAAGTTAGGATTATTTTCAAACTTGTATTTTGGAAAAAGTGCTATACACTAGACACTTAGGATTTTCAACATAGAGCTGGAAGACCAATGAAGGACTTAGCCAAAAACAAGACTCCAGAAGTATCTTCAAGGATAAGAAGGACTTAGAAGAAAATCAAGAAGAAGTTCATGAAGGACTTAGAAGAAAACAGACTCTGGAAGCATCCTCAAGATGTCAAGCACTTAGAAGAAAAGTGAGAAGAAGTTCAAGAAGGCCAACCCCCTTTTATTCTCTAAGTCTCTCTCTCTGTCTTTCCTTCTCCTCTGAAACTTCATGAAGACTAAGTAAATCCAAGACCAGCCTCGAGGATACAAGAACCACCAAGTCTGAAGAATTATCAAGTCTATCAAAACTTCAATCAAAACATCATCCAAAAGAAAGTTACAAGTCTGGAGATGAAGCCTGGAGGACAACCACATCTTTCTTTCTATCTTTTCCCTCTTTCCTAATCTTGTCTTTCACATTTGACTTAAACAATTTTGATCATGATATTATCATCTTGAAGTTGTTGGATCCTAGCGGCATAGTGAGATGAAGCGGCCTGGAGACAAACCTTACATGTCCACGTACATGAGACCCGTTCCACAATTTAAAGTGGCTGGCCGGGTGTCTGTCTCTCTCACTTTAGCGAATATCCAATTTACAAAGAGTTGATAGTGATTGTTGATCACCTTATAGACTTAGTATTTTTCTCTAACTATTTTGCACATCATGGCTAAGCCATTAGAGTGCTTGTTTCAAGAAGATATAAGACAAAGTATGTTTATCCAACTTAAGACCTTAGTCCTTAGTCATTCTTGACCCACCTATTTTCCTTGCATTAACTTAAGAGATTTTCATAGCATGACATGCATCTCTAGCCTTAGAAATAATTTGCATATCATACATGACATGTTTTCCTTAGGAGTTTTACAAAACTTGTTGTTCATTGGATATGAGCATGTATGTTTGTTGATTGTTGTATTGTTGTTTGCTATTATTGTTAGATTAAACGGAGAGCAAACGTTCGTTGTTGAAAAGAGTTTTGTGAACAACGACAACATTCAAAGGCAAGTGACACACCTCATAAACTTCCTATTATTTCTATATGCATTACTTAGTGTATTTTTTATATGCATGTGTTGCTATGCTAAACCTGTGTAGAATCCCTTATTCCTGTGTCTAGGTTCCTATGCAATACTTAGTAGAATTATTGATGCTATGCAAATGTGGTTTTGTGAAAATCTAAATTCTACTAAGTGAAGAATGAAACACCTGGGTGGTAAGTGGTTGCAAGGTTTATGTTGAGTGGCTACTCAGGTCCATGTCTATGGTTCCTGGAGTATGTACACTTGTGAATGGCCACCCAGGAACAGGGGAATCTGAAGAACTCCGAGTGACGTTTGCTTCCAGTGCAGCCATTGCCATATGGGCTCTGGCTTGATCAATTATGTTGCGTGGACTCTCTCCGGATTGACAAGCAGATGTAGGGGGATGTTAGGTGGAACGGGTCAAGCCAGGTGGGAGGGAAAATGCTTCTGAAAGATCTCGTCTCATTCTCTCCTTTCCTTATCACAAATGGTGTGTAAAGGATACCTTGGGTTGAATGGGTACAATGGTGAACGTGCACAACCTCTGCAGAGTGTAAAACTAAGTACTTAGCCGTGTCCCCGGTTACGGACAATTTTGAGCAGCTGATCAAGGACGTCAACGGAGGATTCCATCATTCCAACTTCAAAAGTAAGACTTGATGGGTGAACAAGGGAAGATGAGATTTATGGTTTTCATGCCATACTCGTCGATTTCAAGAAAAGTGTTTTCAAAAGAGTAGGAAAAATTGGCTTTATGCAAATTTGCCTTGAACTCCACTAGCCAAATATGCATATAGTCTTTAGAGTTATTCCATTAAGTGTCCACCATAGTGTCACTTGCCAGACTCCATTTTTAATGGAATCTGACCCACGTTGTTGCAATATTTTTCTTATTGCAGATGTGATCAGATGACGAGTGAGGTTTCGTTAAAGGTTTCGAGTCTACAACCAACATGTTTTCGCCTGTGGCAGCATGAAAGTTATAGAGACTCACTGCTATTGTATTTCCGCTGTGTACTTTTCAATGCTAGCTTTATGCTATGCAACTTGTATCAAATATATTTTATAATTACGGATCATTGATGTAATAAAAATTGACGCCTTGTTGTGATATCACATCGTAAACTGTGTGTGCAAATGAATCGATCCAGGGATTTGCACTATACACAGGTATCTGCCTTATTTAAAGTGCAGGTACGCTACAGATGGTATCAGAGCACTATGTTGCCTGTAGGTTCGAAACCCTAGGTTTGGATAGAAATAGGATTTGACCATAGGATTGAAAATCTATTTTATTCACTTTTCTAAAAACAAAACCTTTTTCATTTATTCTTCCTCATACTCTCATCTATTATCAACCTTCTGAAAACCTCTTATCTTTTCTAGATGACCATGTTCTTGTAGTCTAAGTCTGATTCTACTGCCTCATATGGAAAAGCTACGATTAATCATGAAGTTCTGCATGCATGGAAGACCATTGAAGAATCAGGTTTCGACCAACACTTCTAAGATATCCAAGAAAGTTGAACAAGAACTTGAAGCAGTCATGAAGGAGGTAGATTTGACCACCACCAAAAATAGAATGACGATATCGTGTTAGTGTATTGATCATATCAACTTGGCTATATGACAATACTAGATTGTTTGTTTGTTGTGAACCTTGTTGCTTGATGTTTGTTAGATGTTGATTGATTATGTTATAGATTGGTTGCCTTGTTTTGTTTTATTGAACTAGGATTCCCCCATATGTCCAAATAATTCAACTCATTGCTTTCTAAACCAAACAGATGTCTCACCCCAATACCAACACCAATGATGTGCATACAACTATGCGACTACTATTAGAGAACCAGAGTCAGCTGTTGAAGATGATCAATGACCAACTGCCTAAGATTGATCAAAACCATAGTGATTTTGAATAGAACCTTATGACCAAACTAAAGGCATGCAAAACTTGTGGAGAGATAGGACATACGTCCAAAGAATGTTCTGATGAGTGGCCCCATGGTCATACCGGACATCCAGTTAGGGAATGCCCCACAAGTCAGATTTCTTGCTGTTTGTGTGAAGCAACAAATCATGTTCCAACGCAATATCAACTCTACCCCGTTGTGCAAGAAGTCAGTCAGCAAGCCAAAAAGGGGATGCAACAAAATCTCATGAAGTTTGTGGAAGTACAAGAAAACAAGGAGGAACACAAAAGAGATACTAGCCATATAACATGTTTTACCTGTGGAGAACTAGGACATTATTCATGGGACTGCAAAGAGAAAAGGACTGGTCAGGATACTGAACCAAATCTTCATCAAAATGAGACCGTGGGTCATACTATGGTGAAGAATGAAATAAGAGTAAGGTCACTTCCGAAGAAATCCAAAAGTACCTCCAAGTGTTGCTATAAATGTGAAGGAGATCACCTAGCTCGAAACTGTCAAATCAAACGAGACTGGACTTCTTTAATTGAGATAGAATATGGCAAACAAGATTTGGAAGAATTGTTAGCCCTGGAAACACCAAAGAAGAAGAGGAACTTAAGTGACGTAATTTGCTACAAATGTAAAGGCAAAGGACATTATGCTGACAAGTGCCCAGTAAAGATGAAGGAGAAATGCCTTACCCGCTCACACAAGAAAATCATCAGTCCCGTGACATGTCGCAGATGCGGAGCAACAGGACACTATGTCAGTGGCTGCCCTGAGTGGAAGAAGAATAAATCTCTCCAAGGACCGAGTGGAAAGCGTGAGTGCTAAAAGCTTTCTGTATCCACCACATGCCATTGTATTTTGAACACTTGTACGCTCTACATCAGAGGAATAAACAAGATTACACAAAGTTTCTAGACTGACCACAAAAATTTCTTTTAAGGGTGGTAGCCACCTAGATAATTCAAACCCAGTCGCTTAAACACAGAGATCTCAAACTATCTTTCTTTCCATCCTCCAAATGAGAAAAATCATCCTCTGTTATTTTTCAAGTTCCATGTCAGAAATTACATTTCTCAAAACCTCTAGAGTTATCAGAACCATTTCAAGCATTTGCTTATCTTTCTAGCCTCTCCGAATCTCGGGGACGAGATTCCTTTTAAGGGTGGTAGTCTGTAACATCCCAACATTTTATAATATTCAAAAATCACTAAAATCTAAAACTTTTCTTTTATTAAAAATAAAATATTAAATGTATAAGGAAACCAACTAAGAAAGACTTCAAAATGGAGTTTAATATTTTAAATGTCACAGTTTAAACATTTTATTATCCACTGGGTTTCAAAAACCTTAAAATATAATTTGACAAATATTTTACAAACTACAATTCATTTTATTTTAAATAAATTAGTTTCTTTATAAGTATTTGAATTAAACCACTTGGCCATATCTATTCATAATTACAAGATTATTCAGAAGGTTATATAATTACTAAATGGTTTTCATTCCTTTAACAATGTTCAAAATATAGTTTGGAAATTATAAGCCTATAGTGTTTAACTTTAAAACTTCATAGAATTTAAATTAATGAATTAGCCAAATAAACATTTCATTTGCTTAAATGAATTTCATCTATTTTTCAAAGCATGAAATGATTAATAGATTCTAAATAAGAATAAAATTAAAACAAAGGTCTTGTCCAAAGTTGTTATGAAGTTTCAAATGCATTATCATATTATAAAATATAATGTTGCACAAATTATTTTCAATTAAAAATGAATACATTATATCTTCTCTTTTCCATTTTCATATAGTTGTGTTATATCATTAATAATTATACCAAAGCCAAAAATGAATTTAGAATTTGAAAATGAGTTTAAATAACTTAAATTTAAACATAATTGAATATGGGTATTTCATATAATTTATTTAGCCAAAATTAAAATTAATTAAACCCTAGTTTTAAATTAAACATAAAGTGTCAATTTTACATTTAATCAATATTTCGAATTTATTATTTTTGAAAAGTGTTCAAAACACTCCCACACTTGGTTTAACGGAAAGATAATAATATTACAAATTTTTAGAAATTTGTTTGACCTCATTTGGACAAATAAATCAAAAGATATGAATAAATTGGAATAAAACAAAAAGAAAATAACGGGATGACGTCAGCGATGACGTCATCGTCTCTAACCTCCGTCCAGGAATTTCTCCCGAGATTTTCATCTCCGATCCGTTTCAAATCCGAGCGATCCGTGCGCGGGTTGTTGCTCCCAGGTGCGTCTATAAGTAGCCCTCCTCCTCCGCCACTTTTCCCCTCTCAAACCCTAGCTCAGAACGCCCCCAGGCCGTCTGATTGCATCGCCGGAGATCGCCATTGCCGCCGGTGATTTCCTCGAGTTCCGATGAATGAAGACCACCTCGTGCTCTCTCCTCTGTCCCATCTCCCTTGTTTCGTCCGTGCGCAACTCACTGAATTTTTCCCTTGATTTGTTAGGCGCCAGAACGACGAGACCGAGCTCGACCCGATTTCACCGGAGCGCCGCCGCACTCTTTCGCCGCTCCCGGCCGCGCCAGGAGGAACGACTCGACACCGTCGCTACCATCCACTTCGCCGTGACGAGCTGCACGCTGCCGTAGCCTCCGTTCGTCCGGGGAAGCTCCGCAGCACCGGCCCCGTCCTCGACAGACGCCAGCGCCGCCGTCGTCGTCGTCTCCGGCGAGGAGCGCGCCGCCACGGTATGGTCAACCGATCCCAGCCGTCCGATCTGTTCTCTGCGGCCCAGATTAGATCTGGTTAGCGAATCGGTAGGGGCCAATGTGATCCGTTAGATCTAAATCCTATGGCCGAGATCAAAACACTTATCCACGTCAGCGGATCCAGTAAGCGGCCACGTCAGCGTCCAGTCAGCGCTGACGTGGAAAACAATTTTCCAGATTTAAATTAATTTGGCAGTTTTATAGAAAAGCCCATGTCACTTAGATCTCTCACAACTTTTAAACCACAACTCCAAATGTAATAAGTTTCATATATTTGGAAAGCTCTTGACATGTAGAATATTTTGGATCTGACAAAATTCAAATTTGACTTAGTATAAAATATTCAAAATTCAAATGGGGAATTTGAGTATATTTGTAATAACTTTAAATCCATAAATCAAAAAATTGCAAATAAATATGTTTTAGAAACTTTAGAATATTTGTAAATTAATGCTACTGCTACAAAATATTTTTGAGTAATTTTTGAATGATTTCATAGTGGTGTGTTTAATTTGAATAGTTTGACTAATTTTGGAATAACTTTTAATAGAAACATTATTTTTGATTAAATCCAATTGCAATAGATTTAATTAAATGCTCTCTATCTATTAACACTAATTATAAAATTTTGTTATAAAAATTTAGTCATAGGAAACTTTAATCTTATAATTATTCCTTTTATTATATTTTCCAAAATCAGAAATTAATAAAATTGCATTTATAAATTCATGCATATTAATAAAGAAATCACAAAAGTTATTTTTATGCTTCTTGTGATTTAAAAATTTCATTTCATGCATAGCATATTTTATAGTTATAGTTTCCATAAGGAAAACTCCTCCCCAATTTCTCTAAGTTAGGATTATTTTCAAACTTGTATTTTGGAAAAAGTGCTATACACTAGACACTTAGGATTTTCAACATGGAGCTGGAAGACCAATGAAGGACTTAGCCAAAAACAAGACTCCAGAAGTATCTTCAAGGAGAGGAAGCACTTAGAAGAAAATCAAGAAGAAGTTCATGAAGGACTTAGAAGAAAACAGACTCTGGAAGCATCCTCAAGATGTCAAGCACTTAGAAGAAAAGTGAGAAGAAGTTCAAGAAGGCCAACCCCCTTTTATTCTCTAAGTCTCTGTCTCTGTCTTTCCTTCTCCTCTGAGACTTCATGAAGACTAAGTAAATCCAAGACCAGCCTCGAGGATACAAGAACCACCAAGTCTGAAGAATTATCAAGTCTATCAAAACTTCAATCAAGACATCATCCAAAAGAAAGTTACAAGTCTGGAGATGAAGCCTGGAGGACAACCACATCTTTCTTTCTATCTTTTCCCTCTTTCCTAATCTTGTCTTTCACATTTGACTTAAACAATTTTGATCATGATATTATCATCTTGAAGTTGTTGGATCCTAGCGGCATAGTGAGATGAAGCGGCCTGGAGACAAACCTTACATGTCCACGTACATGAGACCTGTTCCACAATTTAAAGTGGCTGGCCGGGTGTCTGTCTCTCTCACTTTAGCGAATATCCAATTTACAAAGAGTTGATAGTGATTGTTGATCACCTTATAGACTTAGTATTTTTCTCTAAGTATTTTGCACATCATGGCTAAGCCATTAGAGTGCTTGTTTCAAGAAGATATAAAACAAAGTATGTTTATCCAACTTAAGACCTTAGTCCTTAGTCATTCTTGACCCACCTATTTTCGTTGCATTAACTTAAGAGATTTTCATAGCATGACATGCATCTCTAGCCTTAGAAATAATTTGCATATCATACATGACATGTTTTCCTTAGGAGTTTTACAAAACTTGTTGTTCATTGGATATGAGCATGTATGTTTGTTGATTGTTGTATTGTTGTTTGCTATTATTGTTAGATTAAACGGAGAGCAAACGTTCGTTGTTGAAAAGAGTTTTGTGAACAACGACAACATTCAAAGGCAAGTGGCACACCTCATAAACTTCCTATTATTTCTATATGCATTACTTAGTGTATTTTTTTATATGCATGTGTTGCTATGCTAAACCTGTGTAGAATCCCTTATTCCTGTGTCTAGGTTCCTATGCAATACTTAGTAGAATTATTGATGCTATGCAAATTTGGTTTTGTGAAAATCTAAATTCTACTAAGTTAAGAATGAAACACCTGGGTGGTAAGTGGTTGCAAGGTTTATGTTGAGTGGCTACTCAGGTCCATGTCTATGGTTCCTGGAGTATGTACACTTGTGAATGGCCACCCAGGAACAGGGGAATCTGAAGAACTCCGAGTGACGTTTGCTTCCAGTGCAGCCATTGCCATATGGGCTCTGGCTTGATCAATTATGTTGCGTGGACTCTCTCCGGCTGGACAAGCAGATGTAGGGGGATGTTAGGTGGAACGGGTCAAGCCAGGTGGGAGGGAAAATGCTTCTGAAAGATCTCGTCTCATTCTCTCCTTTCCTTATCACAAATGGTGTGTAAAGGATACCTTGGGTTGAATGGGTACAATGGTGAACGTGCACAACCTCTGCAGAGTGTAAAACTAAGTACTTAGCCGTGTCCCCGGTTACGGACAATTTTGAGCAGCTGATCAAGGACGTCAATGGAGGATTCCATCATTCCAACTTCAAAAGTAAAACTTGATGGGTGAACAAGGGAAGATGAGATTTATGGTTTTCATGCCATACTCGTCGATTTCAAGAAAAGTGTTTTCAAAAGAGTAGGAAAAATTGGCTTTATGCAAATTAGCCTTGAACTCCACCAGCCAAATATGCATATAGGCTTTAGAGTTATCCATTAAGTGTCCACCATAGTGTCACTTGCCAGACTCCATTTTTAATGGAATCTGACCCACGTTGTTGCAATATTTTTCTTATTGCAGATGTGATCAGATGACGAGTGAGGTTTCGTTAAAGGTTTCGAGTCTACAACCAACATGTTTTCGCCTGTGGCAGCATGAAAGTTATAGAGACTCACTGCTATTGTATTTCCGCTGTGTACTTTTGAATGCTAGCTTTATGCTATGCAACTTGTATCAAATATATTTTGTAATTCTGGATCATCGATGTAATAAAAATTGACGCCTTGTTGTGATATTACATCGTAAACTGTGTGTGCAAATGAATCGATCCAGGGATTTGCACTATACACAGGTATCTGCCTTATTTAAAGTGCAGGTACGCTACACCATAATGAAATTAGTTTCAGTTTTAGGAAACTTCTACATGCAAGGTTAATTTCCATGGATAGGTATTGACTTAATGTCTCTGTAGAAATTTTTGTCACTCCATTTGGACACTCCCAACTCAAGATATTCCATTTTAAGTGAAGAACATACTTTTTACTTGCTTTAATGTGCAACACAAAGAATAAATATTTTTGAGACACAACCAGTGTGGTATGATAGACAAAACACATAGGTGCTACACAAAAATACTCCTAAACCATTTTTATAAACATACAAGGAACAAACAATTAAAACTAGATACATGCAAACCACAGAAAATAGATATACTATTTTTGAAGTGCAAAAACCTACTGTTTAAGAGAATAATCCACCATGCACAAAATATAAGCTATAAAATTCTACCAAGCTAGGATATGATGGCTACTACTCATATCTAACACATGCAATTGGATTTTCTCCAAAAAAGTATCTTTAATAATGAACTAAAAATCACCAAATTGGTACTGGTGTCAATCTTAAACATGTTATAACTTTAGTTATAAACATCTCCTGCATGCAAGGCTTATAGATCTAGGTAGGTATTCTCACTGGCTTTCCATAGAACTAAAGTTTTCAAGATTTGGATTTATAAAACTCAAGTTATTAAGTAAATGGTGCAAAATCCATACAAATATATTTTTGAGAAGGGCCAGTGCCACATGGTTAGGAAAACATATAGATATTCTAAAAAAATTACTTCACAATTTTTGCATGCTTAGATCTACCACAAATGAATAAAAGCTGAGCTAGTAATTCTCTGGAAAAATAAAACAAGAAAACATCCAAAAGGGAAAAATGCAAAAAAAGGCCAGATCTGGCGCTGGGCGCCTCGGGCGAGCTGGGCCGGCCCAAAAGCAAGCGCGGGAGGATGAAGGGGTAAGTGGCCGTGGATCGATGATCCAAGGGCTGAGAATAGAAGTGGCGGCATTCAAGGAGAGTCGTAGATCATGGATCGGACGGATCTCTGCCGTCTTCAACCTCCCGACCTAAATAGGCCGAACCAGAAATGGAAGGAAGGGGGCGACGAGGGATGGCTCACCCAGGGCCTCGCCGGACGACTTAGGAGGATGGAGGAGGATGCGGAGGTCGAGGGGCGCGCATGGATGGTCTTGGTTCGCTGAGGCGCGTCCTGGAGCGGCGGTGAGGTCGACGGCGTCCACCTCGGGCACGTCGCGGCTCCGGCGGCTTCCCTGCACCAAAACGCGAGAGGAGGTGTCTTAGGGGTAGCTCTTGGGGAGGGGAACGAGATAGGGAGGAGAGAAATAGAAGAGGGGGACGGAGGCCAAGGCGTTCGTGCTCGAAGGAGTTTGGGACCGAGCGGCGGTTTTCTTCGATTTCGAGCAGAAGAGAGCGAGAGCTCAAGAGATCTTGCAGGGGGTGGGTGAGTGGAAGTGTGGGAATGCAATGGGCAAGGTTTGACGGGATGTGGTGACCTCGGATGCTTTAGGGAGGAGTTGGCCGGTCCACGGTGCTCCGAGGGCACAAACAACAGGGGGAAGAGGCATGGCTCGGGATTGGAGGATGGGGCGGTGGAGGAGCGTCTGGCCGTGCTGCAGATGGCTTTGGAAGCTAGCTAATGGCTCAGAGCCGATGGAGGGGAGTGAGCAATGGTTAGGTCTTCTCGTGCCTCCCACCTGTTCGACTAAATGCCACAAAGAAAGGACAACGGGTTTTCTGTGCTAGGGTTTTGGGAAGGTCGTGCTATGGGTACACCAGGGGTGTGGGGATCGAATGCACACCAAAAATAGAGGATGGGGTGAGAGGGATGGGGGTTTTAGATGTAGGTCATTATTGGCTGATTGGAGTAGGCCACTAAACATGGATGGACTAGTCAACCTCTTGACAAGAAAATTATAAAACAAGCTGAGATGGCTAGAGGGAAAATAGGTTTAACATTTTGCTTAAAAGTTTGGGTCACAGGGGTTCAATAACATCTAGATACAAAATTGTCAAAATGCTACTCTATAACACAACCTAAGGCCACCTTATGTTCAAGCACTCAAAACAAGCAAGAGTTAGGGATTAAACATTTTTGTAAAATTTAAAGGAGGCCATAAATGGAAAGTAGAGGTGATGTAGATAGTGCTAGAGGTTTTGTATTTCCAAGATGAACAAAATAAACCCTAATTGCCATGCTATAGGAATGTTAAAAAATAATGGAAATGAAGATAGTTGTTTCTTATTTGAAAAAGGATAATCTTTGAGTTTCTCCTAAAATCAACATAATAATCAAAGGTTAAAAACACCACAACCATATGACACAACATTTAAAGCATGAATGATCTCAATTAAATTATATAAATAAGATGTTGTCTCATACACCACCACATGAACACACATAAAATAACACACTCATGGGAAACAATTTAAACACATAACATATAGGTCAACCACACATAAAAATAGATAAACACCCACACAACTGGATCAATAGCCATACTTTTAATATAGATCAAAAATATTTGAGAGGAGGTGATCAACAGAATCAAAACAGGTTATTTTTGGTAGGAATATACTTAAACTAGCATAAGGTGAGGTGGTGATCATAATGATCCAGACATGGCTCTTGGTATAAATAAAATTACTCCAACATGTTGAGCATTGGTTTCCCGAGACTAATTAATATAGTGTTTTGGAAAAGAGAGTTGATAAGGCTTGCAACAAGTTAAAATCCAATATAATTTAAGACTTATTGTATGGTCTTATATAGTTGTGCAAACATGTAGTTTGAGGAATACTGTTAGTTTCTCAAAAGATATATATATTTTGGGTGGTTGCTAAAATCAAAACATTAGGGCAAAATAGAGTTTATTAAAAAGGGAATGGGAGAAGATATGTGGACTACTTCACTTGTTAAAACATTGACCTCAGAGGTCATATTATAACTTGTTTGAGTATATGTGCCATGGGTACAGCTCATTTGGCAGGCACATTATGCTGATGGCAAGGTCCCTCAAAATTCTAATGCTTGTGGTTCATTTTGGTGGAAGGATTGCTTGACACTACTGACTACCTTTTTGGAGTTAGCTTCAGTTAAACCTGGTGATGGTAGTACTATTCGGCAGTGGTTTGATAATTGGTCGGATGATCTCTTGCGAAATAAGATGCCCCATCTTTGCTCATTTGCGAGGACTCAGGAGATTACCTTAAAACAAGCTTTTGCTATATTCAGCGATGAGAATATCTTTCATATGTTTCGTACTCCTGTTTCTCCTATAGCAGCTCAACAATGTGTTGACCTTCAGTCTACTCTCCTTAGTAGAGATGGCATATCTGCCCCTGATCAGTGGTTCCTCTCATCCTCTCTCAAACCTTATTCCAGCAAACGGGTTTATGCTAGACTTTCACCTCCAGGTCTGGCTCCTATACCCATGAGTTGGATATGGAAATCCTGTGTTCTCCCAAAGCATAAAATTTTCTTTTGGTTGCTCCTACAAGATAGGTTGAACACAAGGGAATTGTTGGCAAGAAAGAATTTCATCATTGAATCTTATGATTGCATTCTCTGCTCTGATGGTGGTTTTGAGGATTATAGACACCTTTTATTTGACTGTGATTTCAGCCGTAATTTCTGGTGGAAGCTTAATATTGAGTGGAATGCTGATCTTGATTTGATGCTTATGTTGATGGAAGCCAAACGAAGATACAATTTGATCTTCTTCAAGGAATCATTCATTGTTGGATGCTGGGCGATCTGGACGCACAGAAACAGAAGTATTTTTGATAATCAGGAGATTGACCTGGATGTTTGCTTCCAGGATTTTGTTTGTTGTTTTAAGCTTGTGATGCACCGAGCTAAGCCCTCTCTTAAGAAGGGTATGTCCCAATGGGTAGACACCTTATGAACACCTTCTATGTAATATTTATTTGTTTTGAATGAGAAAATAGAAAATGAGACAGTAGGGGTTTACCCTACTGTTTTGCGCTTCAAAAAAAATAACTTGTTTGAGTTTTATATGGTTGTTATTAAGGAGTCATCAACACAAACATCAGAACACAACTTGACAAACAGAGCATACCAGGGAAAACACATCCATTGACAGGACATTTCAAAAAGATTTTTGTTGCTTCCAAAATTTTGGATCTTTTATAATTTAGTTTTTATTGTTTCCAAAATTTGGGGTGTTACAGACCTTCCCCCCTTAACAGAATCTCGTCCCGAGATTCCTAAGTGTGTATTAATAGAGTGCAAGGTTAGTGGTTTGATGCTCCTTCATCTTCAGGCATTCTTGATTCTCAAATGAGGTCTCCTTGTCAATATGGCATCTGATTTCTCCAGGACGACATGGGTCTTTGTTGAAGGTGTCGACATGATGGTCGATGCTGGTGTAGGGCTCTTGTTGAGTTGACTTCAAAAACTCCAGGGTTTGGGGGTGCAAAGAAACGACTCTTCACAACTATCTAATAAAACTAGCATGTGTCTTCCCCCCTTAAAAAGGGGCACACCTGAAGGGTTAAAGCTGATGGTCAAAATTGTCGCCGACTTCAGGATGTTGTTGGTCAGGAGCATCATGATGATCATCATCTTGGTCACTGCTCCTCTGTGCTTGGGGTTGATGTAGACACTTGTCCTGATATTGCCGTCTTGAGGGGTTAGCAGTTATACACACGCCCACAGTTTTTAAGCCTCACGGGGGTGTCAGGTTCGTAGACTTGACTCTCTTTCTTTTCATAAAAAGACAAAGGGTTCTAAGATCTGCTATAGACATCTAAACTTGCTTGAGGTTAGGTGTTGTCAACTGCAACAGTCGTCGGTCTTCTCGTCGTTCTTGCACCTTGTTGATGATGTTATCATGATTTGTATCCTCCTTCAGTGCAGCAGACAACCCAAATTGATGATGACATCCCTGGTTCTTGAGATCCATAGAGCTTCACACCAGTCTTCAGAGGTCAGTAGGATCTAAGTTAGTCTAAAAGTCATTCCTTTCGGTAAAACTCAAGTTAGAGTCAGTTGAGTTAATAAAGTTGACGAGCAAAAGGTACTGACGAAACTAGTTTCATGGCACATCTTCGTGTAGCCGATCTTCCGTGCTGGTTGTCTCCGTTGTTGCTGACGTCGATCTTCTTTGCACGTCGCAGGTTGAGGTTTTCATAAAATCTTCAGAAAGTAGAGGGTCTTGTCGATCTTGGAGTCCTTCGTGCTTCCAAAATATAAGTGAGACTTCCGTTGGCACATCTCTTCTGATCTTGATTTGTAGGTCTTGAAGAGGTTAGTAAGTAACAAGTCATTTGTGTCAGATGTTACTCTAAGGTTAGATACGTTAGGTTAGTGATGGTATACTTGTAATTCAAATGATTTATTTAATTATGCAAGGCTCACCAAATTACGGGGATGGGCTATTTTTGGGGTTTTTGTAACATGTGTAGTTAATAACTCACACGTGTTAAAGTTGAGATTAGAAGGAAAATATTTTATGAAGTTTTCGAGAACAAGTTTTATAGTGCCTTAGAGTACATCTATGGAAAAATGTAAGAAAGGTTTTTGTGTAAGGATAACAAGGGGTTTAAACAAATTTAAAATATGTGCCTAATATGCATCGCCTACAAGGCGTGCTTGTGAAAATACCAGAGAACCACATATCCACAGTAGGTACACAAATAAGGCACACAGAAGCAACAAACATACCAGCAAAATAGCACACAAGCCACCTATAGAACAAAAAGGGCACTCAACAATCGCGTTAGTTGGATAATCCAACCAAGGGTCATATCCTAAGAGTCCTATGAGTCTTGGTCATTCCTACTAGCGGGGGTCTACAATTCTTCAGCTGGGGCTCCTGCTGGTAAGCTTGAGACTATATAAGTTGTAACTGGAGTAAATTATTGGGGTTGAAGTCTTGACAGTGACACTGCTTTGGCAAGCAAGGGTTGCTTTGTAGCTTGTTTCTTCACTTGACGACCAGCTTGATATCATATGTTGAAGTCTTGAGACTGAACTTCGCCTTCTCGGTACTAGCTACTTAGGTCTCATTTGGGTTCATCGTCAAGTCTAAACAAGTTTTGAATAGGGCAAGATAATGGAGGAAACTCTTTTGAAATAACTGAAATTAGAGAGGTAACATCAAGATATATTTTGGAGAATAGGTGAGGAGTGGAAACCATATTAGGCTTACCTAGAAGATAATAGATTTTTCGTAAAAATAGGTTTTAGCAAAAAAAATCCTTCCTAAGCTAACGAGCATGCTAACTAAGGTCTCCTAAGGTCAACCTGGCTCTAATACCAAGTCTGTGAGGACCCCTCTGACTACCCGTCAGAGTTGCCCACGTTATGTAAACAGATCACGATCCCAATGATCAGTGCATCGCGATCACATAACCAACATGGTACACAAAGTTACATCATACAACTCGAATAGAATAAGACTTACATAAATACTGGTCACATGACCAAGTCTGCAAACATCGTCGCACATGACGAAAATGAACTAAGGTGCAGCGGAAGATTTCGACTAGCGTCGGCCCTCGTCACGTCTTGACGCATTCCCACAGAGCAGTTGAGCGTGACACTCGGTTGGCGTAGTCGTCGGCGTACTCCTCCTTCTTGTCGTATCTCTCCTCATTGAAAACCTGGACGTTTGAATATCCAGGGACATAGCCATATGAGTACATTTACGTACTCGCAAGACCACCTCTAAGGCTTAAGTTTTCATGATAATGCAAGAAAACACTTTTCGAAAACTGGGATAGCTGCTATATACGACTTTAGGGCTTAGTTTTCGAATACGATGATTTTAGTCATAGAGAATACGACATCTCTATATCTTTGTTGAAGAAAAACATTTGGAGATAGAATTCTCTTCTCTTAGATATAGAAAGGACATATCCAAGTTCAAAACTTTCTTTTGTAAAAGTTTATCAAAACACTAGGATAGGGGTAACCCTTTTTCCTGACTTGAGATCGGACTGGTTGTCTCCCCGAGATCAACCATCCTCACCCAAATTTCGTACCTCCCAGGTACCTCTTTGATGCCTCTTTGTTTTCCTCTGAAAACCACTTTCTCTTTTAAAACCAAATTGCCCATACGCCTAGATCAGTGGCCTTTCCAACCGTCCCTGACCGCGGACGCGGCTATTCGAATAGATTTACACTCTCCAGAGGTTGCACACTTTACCCACACCAATCAGTCCTTCCGCCGTGTCTGCCACGGCCCGTCATACGACAGCATGCGGGGGTCCGGATAACACGATCAAAGCTTTCCACTATGACCACCCTAGTATGGGGGCCTCCCGGTAGGTTTGTTCTCCTCGGCACCGTGTGCTCCACTAGACCTCTTGGTCTTTCCTCGGGACGCCACACCGCCACGTCAGGAGACCCGCCGTAATCGTCCGGCTGTTGGTCCTCAACAGTGTATTGTCTCTTCCGGACGGCAACCCGGCTTCGAGGGCCCAGCCCTCATAGTAAGTATGAGAGCCCCAACACTAAGACAGACAAGCTTCCGGCTAAGGCCTACCCATGTCAGGTAGTGTGGTTGCACAGGTTAATTGTTCGAGCGGCTGCTAGGGCAGTACTTTGTTTTTCAAAAACAACTTCCAATCCTCCGACTACTCCCAGCAGCTCGGGTTTTTGCAACATCTCCGATTGCTCCCAGCAACTCGGGTTTTAATAAAACACTTGCTCGCCGATTGCTCCCAGCAACTATGGTTTTTCCTCAGTAAAACAATTTTATCAAATAGGTTCCCATCCTATAGTTTTGAGGTAAGTAGATGGAGGTAGACTACTAGAAAACTTAATCTTTTTGATGGAGCCTTCAACAACAAGGCTCGTCAAATAAAACCCATTTTGTAACACCTATAGTATTCTAGTAGATAACTTTGGTCAAACAATATTTTGTAAAATAGTTTTCGGGTGGCAAGGTGCCACAAAAGAAGTAAAGCATGCATTATTTGATTTTGAAAACAAAACATGCTTTGTAAATAATAGGGTTGCATAATGGTGGTGAGGTGGCTTGCCTGTCTCAGCAAAATGTCCTTGGTCTTGATCTTGATGCTCCTCAGGTTCATTTCTCACTTCTAGTTCCTTCTGGATCGTATCTAACGTCGTAAACAGGAAAATGAACCACACTCAGAATACAAGACAAAGCCAAAAGTACATAACAAACAGCAAGCATTGTACCAGACACTGAGATACAAACAGAAGCAAACAACTCCTTTAGCTATACAACAACATTCAACAAAGTTCATAGAGCTAAGTCAACAACAGATTTTCCTAAGAAAATATTCACAACAACTCTGGGTATTAAAGAGGTAGTTCTTCAGAACACATGACTTAGGGTCATTATATCATTAAATAAGAGTTGTTATATTAGTTTCAGGAAATACTTCAAACAAAAGTATCTTAGTAGATTAGGAAATACTTCAGACAAAAGTATCTTAATCACACCAGCAAGTATTAACATCAACACTAGCATTGAGCACACTCACATGCAAACATGTTACTAGCTCAAGAAACACCTACTAACAAGTAACTAGGCGACAAACTATGGTAACACCACTGTCCAAACCAGTTTATGACTAGGAGCTAAAAAGGGTGCATTAAGCCTATTTAATAAGACACTGCCATTTATACCTCTTCAACAATTAAACCAAACAATCACACAGTAAACAAGTGTTGACAACAAATCTTGAAGTGAACAAACCATATAACAATCATTGCAAAGCACAAACAATTACTTAATAGCATTTAACACCAGTCACATCTACATGCATAATACCTAAGTAAATATTAGTGCAACACCAGGGAAACAAGATGAACTATGTTAAACTAACTAATGAATGACATCACAATACTCTTAGGAAACTTATTAGGGTTAATCAAGGTTAACATCACTGCTCACACAAGTTGTTGATTTAGAATCAAAAAGGTGTAGTTGGCTGATTTAACAAAACACCACAAAGAAGCGAGTTGACAACAATCTAAAGTAAACAAGCAAACAACAAGCATTTCAAACTATCACCACTTACTAGATAAAAACATATCACACACATATACCCACAAACAAAGCATATAAATATATCTGATGTCATTATTAGGGTACAAAGTGAATAGTGCTAAACATAAGTAAATAATACACCAACATTACAAAAAATGATTTAACCAAGTCATTATGATTGAGTTAAGGTTCTGACCTTCAAGAGGTGATTAATACTATTTATACCATTCTACTAACTAACAACAGAGAATTAAAATAACACTTTTAGTAGATAATATTGTGCTGTTTTGGGAGATAGATCATAACTCCTAAGATAATGTTCATAAGGTAGAATACTTCTACCACAGTACACCTAGTAAACATATCAAGTGGTGAAAATTGGATTTGCAATATAACCTATTACCAAAAATAGCTAAAAATCATGCAAATGCTACTGGCCTCAAAACCATATGTAACATCCCAACATTTTATAATATTCAAAAATCACTAAAATTTAAAACTTTTCTTTTATTAAAAATAAAATATTAAATGTATAAGGAAACCAACTAACAAAGACTTCAAAATGGAGTTTAATATTTTAAATGTCACAGTTTAAACATTTTATTATCCACTGGGTTTCAAAAACCTTAAAATATAATTTGACAAATATTTTACAAACTACAATTCATTTTATTTTAAATAAATTAGTTTCTTTATAAGTATTTGAATTAAACCACTTGGCCATATCTATTCATAATTACAAGATTATTCAGAAGGTTATATAATTAC
This sequence comes from Poa annua, assembly GCA_026929855.1. Taxonomy (NCBI): domain Eukaryota; kingdom Viridiplantae; phylum Streptophyta; class Magnoliopsida; order Poales; family Poaceae; genus Poa; species Poa annua. The sequence continues at coordinate 110,024,100 of CM049426.1, forward strand.
TAAATGGTTTTCATTCCTTTAACGATGTTCAAAATATAGTTTGGAAATTATAAGCCTATAGTGTATAACTTTAAAACTTCATAGAATTTAAATGAATGAATTAGCCAAATAAACATTTCATTTGCTTAAATGAATTTCATCTATTTTTCAAAGCATGAAATGATTAATAGATTCTAAATAAGAATAAAATTAAAACAAAGGTCTTGTCCAAAGTTGTTATGAAGTTTCAAATGCATTATCATATTATAAAATATAATGTTGCACAAATTATTTTCAATTAAAAATGAATACATTATATCTTCTCTTTTCCATTTTCATATAGTTGTGTTATATCATTAATAATTATACCAAAGCCAAAAAAGAATTTAGAATTTGAAAATGAGTTTAAATAACTTAAATTTAAACATAATTGAATATGGGTATTTCATATAATTTATTTAGCCAAAATTAAAATTAATTAAACCCTAGTTTTAAATTAAACATAAAGTGTCAATTTTACATTTAATCAATATTTCGAATTTATTATTTTTGAAAAGTGTTCAAAACACTCCCACACTTGGTTTAACAGAAAGATAATAATATTAAAATTTTTTAGAAATTTGTTTGACCTCATTTGGACAAATAAATCAAAAGATATGAATAAATTGGAATAAAACAAAAAGAAAATAACGGGATGACGTCAGCGATGACGTCATCGTCTCTAACCTCCGTCCGGGAATTTCTCCCGAGATTTTCATCTCCGATCCGTTTCAAATCCGAGCGATCCGTGCGCGGGTTGTTGCTCCCGGGTGCGTCTATAAGTAGCCCTCCTCCTCCGCCACTTTTCCCCTCTCAAACCATAGCTCAGAACGCCCCCAGGCCGTCTGATTGCATCGCCGGAGATCGCCATTGCCGCCGGTGATTTCCTCGAGTTCCGGTGAATGAAGACCACCTCGTGCTCTCTCCTCTGTCCCATCTCCCTTGTTTCGCCCGTGCGCAACTCACTGAATTTTTCCCGTGATTTGTTAGGCGCCAGAACGATGAGACCGAGCTCGACCCGATTTCACCGGAGCGCCGCCGCACTCTTCCGCCGCTCCCGGCCGCGCCAGGAGGAACGACTCGACACCGTCGCTACCATCCACTTCGCCGTGACGAGTTGCACGCTGCCGTAGCCTCCGTTCGTCTGGGGAAGCTCCGCAGCACCGGCCCCGTCCTGGACTGACGCCAGCGCCGCCGTCGTCGTCGTCTCCGGCGAGGAGCGCACCGCCACGGTATGGTCAACCGATCCCAGCCGTCCGATTTGTTCTCTGCGGCCCAGATTAGATCTGGTTAGCGAATCGGTAGGGGCCAATGTGATCCGTTAGATCTAAATCCTATGGCCGAGATCAAAACACTTATCCACGTCAGCGGATCCAGTCAGCGGCCACGTCAGCGTCCAGTCAGCGCTGACGTGGAAAACAATTTTCCAGATTTAAATTAATTTGGCAGTTTTACAGAAAAGCCCCTGTCACTTAGATCTCTCACAACTTTTAAACCACAACTCCAAATTTAATAAGTTTTATATATTTGGAAAGCTCTTGACATGTAGAATATTTTGGATCTGAAAAAATTCAAATTTGACTTAGTATAAAATATTCAAAATTCAAATGGGGAATTTGAGTATATTTGTAATAACTTTAAATCCATAAATCCAAAAATTGCAAATAAATATGTTTTAGAAAATTTAGAATATTTGTAAATTAATGCTACTGCTACAAAATATTTTTGAGTAATTTTTGAATGATTTCATAGTGGTGTGTTTAATTTGAATAGTTTGACTAATTTTGGAATAACTTTTAATAGAAACATTATTTTTGATTAAATCCAATTGCAATAGATTTAATTAAATGCTCTCTATCTATTAACACTAATTATAAAATTTTGTTATAAAAATTTAGTCATAGGAAACTTTAATCTTATAATTATTCCTTTTATTATATTTTCCAAAATCAGAAATTAATTAAATTGCATTTATAAATTCATGCATATTTATAAAGAAATCACAAAAGTTATTTTTATGCTTCTTGTGATTTAAAATTTTCATTTCATGCATAGCATATTTTATAGTTATAGTTTCCATAAGGAAAACTCCTCCCCAATTTCTCTAAGTTAGGATTATTTTCAAACTTGTATTTTGGAAAAAGTGCTATACACTAGACACTTAGGATTTTCAACATAGAGCTGGAAGACCAATGAAGGACTTAGCCAAAAACAAGACTCCAGAAGTATCTTCAAGGAGAAGAAGGACTTAGAAGAAAATCAAGAAGAAGTTCATGAAGGACTTAGAAGAAAACAGACTCTGGAAGCATCCTCAAGATGTCAAGCACTTAGAAGAAAAGTGAGAAGAAGTTCAAGAAGGCCAACCCCCTTTTATTCTCTAAGTCTCTCTCTCTGTCTTTCCTTCTCCTCTGAGACTTCATGAAGACTAAGTAAATCCAAGACCAGCCTCGAGGATACAAGAACCACCAAGTCTGAAGAATTATCAAGTCTATCAAAACTTCAATCAAAACATCATCCAAAAGAAAGTTACAAGTCTGGAGATGAAGCCTGGAGGACAACCACATCTTTCTTTCTATCTTTTCCCTCTTTCCTAATCTTGTCTTTCACATTTGACTTAAACAATTTTGATCATGATATTATCATCTTGAAGTTGTTGGATCCTAGCGGCATAGTGAGATGAAGCGGCCTGGAGACAAACCTTACATGTCCACGTACATGAGACCCGTTCCACAATTTAAAGTGGCTGGCCGGGTGTCTGTCTCTCTCACTTTAGCGAATATCCAATTTACAAAGAGTTGATAGTGATTGTTGATCACCTTATAGACTTAGTATTTTTCTCTAACTATTTTGCACATCATGGCTAAGCCATTAGAGTGCTTGGTTCAAGAAGATATAAGACAAAGTATGTTTATCCAACTTAAGACCTTAGTCCTTAGTCATTCTTGACCCACCTATTTTCCTTGCATTAACTTAAGAGATTTTCATAGCATGACATGCATCTCTAGCCTTAGAAATAATTTGCATATCATACATGACATGTTTTCCTTAGGAGTTTTACAAAACTTGTTGTTCATTGGATATGAGCATGTATGTTTGTTGATTGTTGTATTGTTGTTTGCTATTATTGTTAGATTAAACGGAGAGCAAACGTTCGTTGTTGAAAAGAGTTTTGTGAACAACGACAACATTCAAAGGCAAGTGACACACCTCATAAACTTCCTATTATTTCTATATGCATTACTTAGTGTATTTTTTTATATGCATGTGTTGCTATGCTAAACCTGTGTAGAATCCCTTATTCATGTGTCTAGGTTCCTATGCAATACTTAGTAGAATTATTGATGCTAGGCAAATGTGGTTTTGTGAAAATCTAAATTCTACTAAGTTAAGAATGAAACACCTGGGTGGTAAGTGGTTGCAAGGTTTATGTTGAGTGGCTACTCAGGTCCATGTCTATGGTTCCTGGAGTATGTACACTTGTGAATGGCCACCCAGGAACAGGGGAATCTGAAGAACTCCGAGTGACGTTTGCTTCCAGTGCAGCCATTGCCATATGGGCTCTGGCTTGATCAATTATGTTGCGTGGACTCTCTCCGGATTGACAAGCAGATGTAGGGGGATGTTAGGTGGAACGGGTCAAGCCAGGTGGGAGGGAAAATGCTTCTGAAAGATCTCGTCTCATTCTCTCCTTTCCTTATCACAAATGGTGTGTAAAGGATACCTTGGGTTGAATGGGTACAATGGTGAACGTGCACAACCTCTGCAGAGTGTAAAACTAAGTACTTAGCCGTGTCCCCGGTTACGGACAATTTTGAGCAGCTGATCAAGGACGTCAACGGAGGATTCCATCATTCCAACTTCAAAAGTAAAACTTGATGGGTGAACAAGGGAAGATGAGATTTATGGTTTTCATACCATACTCGTCGATTTCAAGAAAAGTGTTTTCAAAAGAGTAGGAAAAATTGGCTTTATGCAAATTAGCCTTGAACTCCACTAGCCAAATATGCATATAGTCTTTAGAGTTATTCCATTAAGTGTCCACCATAGTGTCACTTGCCAGACTCCATTTTTAATGGAATCTGACCCACGTTGTTGCAATATTTTTCTTATTGCAGATGTGATCAGATGACGAGTGAGGTTTCGTTAAAGGTTTCGAGTCTACAACCAACATGTTTTCGCCTGTGGCAGCATGAAAGTTATAGAGACTCACTGCTATTGTATTTCCGCTGTGTACTTTTCAATGCTAGCTTTATGCTATGCAACTTGTATCAAATATATTTTGTAATTATGGATCATCGATGTAATAAAAATTGACGCCTTGTTGTGATATTACATCGTAAACTGTGTGTGCAAATGAATCGATCCAGGGATTTGCACTATACACAGGTATCTGCCTTATTTAAAGTGCAGGTACGCTACAGATGGTATCAGAGCACTATGTTGCCTGTAGGTTCGAAACCCTAGGTTTGGATAGAAATAGGATTTGACCATAGGATTGAAAATCTATTTTATTCACTTTTCTAAAAACAAAACCTTTTTCATTTATTCTTCCTCATACTCTCATCTATTATCAACCTTCTGAAAACCTCTTATCTTTTCTAGATGACCATGTTCTTGTAGTCTAAGTCTGATTCTACTGCCTCATATGGAAAAGCTACGATTAATCATGAAGTTCTGCATGCATGGAAGACCATTGAAGAATCAGGTTTCGACCAACACTTCTAAGATATCCAAGAAAGTTGAACAAGAACTTGAAGCAGTCATGAAGGAGGTAGATTTGACCACCACCAAAAATAGAATGACGATATCGTGTTAGTGTATTGATCATATCAACTTGGCTATATGACAATACTAGATTGTTTGTTTGTTGTGAACCTTGTTGCTTGATGTTTGTTAGATGTTGATTGATTATGTTATAGATTGGTTGCCTTGTTTTGTTTTATTGAACTAGGATTCCCCCATATGTCCAAATAATTCAACTCATTGCTTTCTAAACCAAACAGATGTCTCACCCCAATACCAACACCAATGATGTGCATACAACTATGCGACTACTATTAGAGAACCAGAGTCAGCTGTTGAAGATGATCAATGACCAACTGCCTAAGATTGATCAAAACCATAGTGATTTTGAATAGAACCTTATGACCAAACTAAAGGCATGCAAAACTTGTGGAGAGATAGGACATACGTCCAAAGAATGTTCTGATGAGTGGCCCCATGGTCATACCGGACATCCAGTTAGGGAATGCCCCACAAGTCAGATTTCTTGCTGTTTGTGTGAAGCAACAAATCACGTTCCAACGCAATATCAACTCTACCCCGTTGTGCAAGAAGTCAGTCAGCAAGCCAAAAAGGGGATGCAACAAAATCTCATGAAGTTTGTGGAAGTACAAGAAAACAAGGAGGAACACAAAAGAGATACTAGCCATATAACATGTTTTACCTGTGGAGAACTAGGACATTATTCATGGGACTGCAAAGAGAAAAGGACTGGTCAGGATACTGAACCAAATCTTCATCAAAATGAGACCGTGGGTCATACTATGGTGAAGAATGAAATAAGAGTAAGGTCACTTCCGAAGAAATCCAAAAGTACCTCCAAGTGTTGCTATAAATGTGAAGGAGATCACCTAGCTCGAAACTGTCAAATCAAACGAGACTGGACTTCTTTAATTGAGATAGAATATGGCAAACAAGATTTGGAAGAATTGTTAGCCCTGGAAACACCAAAGAAGAAGAGGAACTTAAGTGACGTAATTTGCTACAAATGTAAAGGCAAAGGACATTATGCTGACAAGTGCCCAGTAAAGATGAAGGAGAAATGCCTTACCCGCTCACACAAGAAAATCATCAGTCCCGTGACATGTCGCAGATGCGGAGCAATAGGACACTATGTAAGTGGCTGCCCTGAGTGGAAGAAGAATAAATCTCTCCAAGGACCGAGTGGAAAGCGTGAGTGCTAAAAGCTTTCTGTATCCACCACATGCCATTGTATTTTGAACACTTGTACGCTCTACATCAGAGGAATAAACAAGATTACACAAAGTTTCTAGACTGACCACAAAAATTTCTTTTAAGGGTGGTAGCCACCTAGATAATTCAAACCCAGTCGCTTAAACACAGAGATCTCAAACTATCTTTCTTTCCATCCTCCAAATGAGAAAAATCATCCTCTGTTATTTTTCAAGTTCCATGTCAGAAATTACATTTCTCAAAACCTCTAGAGTTATCAGAACCATTTCAAGCATTTGCTTATCTTTCTAGCCTCTCCGAATCTCGGGGACGAGATTCCTTTTAAGGGTGGTAGTCTGTAACATCCCAACATTTTATAATATTCAAAAATCACTAAAATCTAAAACTTTTCTTTTATTAAAAATAAAATATTAAATGTATAAGGAAACCAACTAAGAAAGACTTCAAAATGGAGTTTAATATTTTAAATGTCACAGTTTAAACATTTTATTATCCACTGGGTTTTAAAAACCTTAAAATATAATTTGACAAATATTTTACAAACTACAATTCATTTTATTTTAAATAAATTAGTTTCTTTATAAGTATTTGAATTAAACCACTTGGCCATATCTATTCATAATTACAAGATTATTCAGAAGGTTATATAATTACTAAATGGTTTTCATTCCTTTAACAATGTTCAAAATATAGTTTGGAAATTATAAGCCTATAGTGTATAACTTTAAAACTTCATAGAATTTAAATTAATGAATTAGCCAAATAAACATTTCATTTGCTTAAATGAATTTCATCTATTTTTCAAAGCATGAAATGATTAATAGATTCTAAATAAGAATAAAATTAAAACAAAGGTCTTGTCCAAAGTTGTTATGAAGTTTCAAATGCATTATCATATTATAAAATATAATGTTGCACAAATTATTTTCAATTAAAACTGAATACATTATATCTTCTCTTTTCCATTTTCATATAGTTGTGTTATATCATTAATAATTATACCAAAGCCAAAAATGAATTTAGAATTTGAAAATGATTTTAAATAACTTAAATTTAAACATAACTGAATATGGGTATTTCATATAATTTATTTAGCCAAAATTAAAATTAATTAAACCCTAGTTTTAAATTAAACATAAAGTGTCAATTTTACATTTAATCAATATTTCGAATTTCTTATTTTTGAAAAGTGTTCAAAACACTCCCACACTTGGTTTAACGGAAAGATAATAATATTACAAATTTTTAGAAATTTGTTTGACCTCATTTGGACAAATAAATCAAAAGATATGAATAAATTGGAATAAAACAAAAAGAAAATAACGGGATGACGTCAGCGATGACGTCATCGTCTCTAACCTCCGTCCAGGAATTTCTCCCGAGATTTTCATCTCCGATCCGTTTCAAATCCGAGCGGTCCGTGCGTGGGTTGTTGCTCCCAGGTGCGTCTATAAGTAGCCCTCCTCCTCCGCCACTTTTCCCCTCTCAAACCCTAGCTCAGAACGCCCCCAGGCCGTCTGATTGCATCGCCGGAGATCGCCATTGCCGCCGGTGATTTCCTCGAGTTCCGATGAATGAAGACCACCTCGTGCTCTCTCCTCTGTCCCATCTCCCTTGTTTCGTCCGTGCGCAACTCACTGAAATTTTCCAGTGATTTGTTAGGCGCCAGAACGACGAGACCGAGCTCGACCCGATTTCACCGGAGCGCCGCCGCACTCTTTCGCCGCTCCCGGCCGCGCCAGGAGGAACGACTCGACACCGTCGCTACCATCCACTTCGCCGTGACGAGCTGCACGCTGCCGTAGCCTCCGTTCGTCCGGGGAAGCTCCGCAGCACCGGCCCCGTCCTCGACAGACGCCAGCGCCGCCGTCGTCGTCGTCTCCGGCGAGGAGCGCGCCGCCACGGTATGGTCAACCGATCCCAGCCGTCCGATCTGTTCTCTGCGGCCCAGATTAGATCTGGTTAGCGAATCGGTAGGGGCCAATGTGATCCGTTAGATCTAAATCCTATGGCCGAGATCAAAACACTTATCCACGTCAGCGGATCCAGTAAGCGGCCACGTCAGCGTCCAGTCAGCGCTGACGTGGAAAACAATTTTCCAGATTTAAATTAATTTGGCAGTTTTATAGAAAAGCCCATGTCACTTAGATCTCTCACAACTTTTAAACCACAACTCCAAATGTAATAAGTTTCATATATTTGGAAAGCTCTTGACATGTAGAATATTTTGGATCTGACAAAATTCAAATTTGACTTAGTATAAAATATTCAAAATTCAAATGGGGAATTTGAGTATATTTGTAATAACTTTAAATCCATAAATCCAAAAATTGCAAATAAATATGTTTTAGAAACTTTAGAATATTTGTAAATTAATGCTACTGCTACAAAATATTTTTGAGTAATTTTTGAATGATTTCATAGTGGTGTGTTTAATTTGAATAGTTTGACTAATTTTGGAATAACTTTTAATAGAAACATTATTTTTGATTAAATCCAATTGCAATAGATTTAATTAAATGCTCTCTATCTATTAACACTAATTATAAAATTTTGTTATAAAAATTTAGTCATAGGAAACTTTAATCTTATAATTATTCCTTTTATTATATTTTCCAAAATCAGAAATTAATTAAATTGCATTTATAAATTCATGCATATTAATAAAGAAATCACAAAAGTTATTTTTATGCTTCTTGTGATTTAAAAATTTCATTTCATGCATAGCATATTTTATAGTTATAGTTTCCATAAGGAAAACTCCTCCCCAATTTCTCTAAGTTAGGATTATTTTCAAACTTGTATTTTGGAAAAAGTGCTATACACTAGACACTTAGGATTTTCAACATGGAGCTGGAAGACCAATGAAGGACTTAGCCAAAAACAAGACTCCAGAAGTATCTTCAAGGAGAAGAAGCACTTAGAATAAAATCAAGAAGAAGTTCATGAAGGACTTAGAAGAAAACAGACTCTGGAAGCATCCTCAAGATGTCAAGCACTTAGAAGAAAAGTGAGAAGAAGTTCAAGAAGGCCAACCCCCTTTTATTCTCTAAGTCTCTCTCTCTGTCTTTCCTTCTCCTCTGAGACTTCATGAAGACTAAGTAAATCCAAGACCAGCCTCGAGGATACAAGAACCACCAAGTCTGAAGAATTATCAAGTCTATCAAAACTTCAATCAAAACATCATCCAAAAGAAAGTTACAAGTCTGGAGATGAAGCCTGGAGGACAACCACATCTTTCTTTCTATCTTTTCCCTCTTTCCTAATCTTGTCTTTCACATTTGACTTAAACAATTTTGATCATGATATTATCATCTTGAAGTTGTTGGATCCTAGCGGCATAGTGAGATGAAGCGGCCTGGAGACAAACCTTACATGTCCACGTACATGAGACCCGTTCCACAATTTAAAGTGGCTGGCCGGGTGTCTGTCTCTCTCACTTTAGCGAATATCCAATTTACAAAGAGTTGATAGTGATTGTTGATCACCTTATAGACTTAGTATTTTTCTCTAACTATTTTGCACATCATGGCTAAGCCATTAGAGTGCTTGGTTCAAGAAGATATAAGACAAAGTATGTTTATCCAACTTAAGACCTTAGTCCTTAGTCATTCTTGACCCACCTATTTTCCTTGCATTAACTTAAGAGATTTTCATAGCATGACATGCATCTCTAGCCTTAGAAATAATTTGCATATCATACATGACATGTTTTCCTTAGGAGTTTTACAAAACTTGTTGTTCATTGGATATGAGCATGTATGTTTGTTGATTGTTGTATTGTTGTTTGCTATTATTGTTAGATTAAACGGAGAGCAAACGTTCGTTGTTGAAAAGAGTTTTGTGAACAACGACAACATTCAAAGGCAAGTGACACACCTCATAAACTTCCTATTATTTCTATATGCATTACTTAGTGTATTTTTTTTATATGCATGTGTTGCTATGCTAAACCTGTGTAGAATCCCTTATTCATGTGTCTAGGTTCCTATGCAATACTTAGTAGAATTATTGATGCTAGGCAAATGTGGTTTTGTGAAAATCTAAATTCTACTAAGTTAAGAATGAAACACCTGGGTGGTAAGTGGTTGCAAGGTTTATGTTGAGTGGCTACTCAGGTCCATGTCTATGGTTCCTGGAGTATGTACACTTGTGAATGGCCACCCAGGAACAGGGGAATCTGAAGAACTCCGAGTGACGTTTGCTTCCAGTGCAGCCATTGCCATATGGGCTCTGGCTTGATCAATTATGTTGCGTGGACTCTCTCCGGATTGACAAGCAGATGTAGGGGGATGTTAGGTGGAACGGGTCAAGCCAGGTGGGAGGGAAAATGCTTCTGAAAGATCTTGTCTCATTCTCTCCTTTCCTTATCACAAATGGTGTGTAAAGGATACCTTGGGTTGAATGGGTACAATGGTGAACGTGCACAACCTCTGCAGAGTGTAAAACTAAGTACTTAGCCGTGTCCCCGGTTACGGACAATTTTGAGCAGCTGATCAAGGACGTCAACGGAGGATTCCATCATTCCAACTTCAAAAGTAAAACTTGATGGGTGAACAAGGGAAGATGAGATTTATGGTTTTCATACCATACTCGTCGATTTCAAGAAAAGTGTTTTCAAAAGAGTAGGAAAAATTGGCTTTATGCAAATTAGCCTTGAACTCCACTAGCCAAATATGCATATAGTCTTTAGAGTTATTCCATTAAGTGTCCACCATAGTGTCACTTGCCAGACTCCATTTTTAATGGAATCTGACCCACGTTGTTGCAATATTTTTCTTATTGCAGATGTGATCAGATGACGAGTGAGGTTTCGTTAAAGGTTTCGAGTCTACAACCAACATGTTTTCGCCTGTGGCAGCATGAAAGTTATAGAGACTCACTGCTATTGTATTTCCGCTGTGTACTTTTCAATGCTAGCTTTATGCTATGCAACTTGTATCAAATATATTTTGTAATTATGGATCATCGATGTAATAAAAATTGACGCCTTGTTGTGATATTACATCATAAACTGTGTGTGCAAATGAATCGATCCAGGGATTTGCACTATACACAGGTATCTGCCTTATTTAAAGTGCAGGTACGCTACAGATGGTATCAGAGCACTATGTTGCCTGTAGGTTCGAAACCCTAGGTTTGGATAGAAATAGGATTTGACCATAGGATTGAAAATCTATTTTATTCACTTTTCTAAAAACAAAACCTTTTTCATTTATTCTTCCTCATACTCTCATCTATTATCAACCTTCTGAAAACCTCTTATCTTTTCTAGATGACCATGTTCTTGTAGTCTAAGTCTGATTCTACTGCCTCATATGGAAAAGCTACGATTAATCATGAAGTTCTGCATGCATGGAAGACCATTGAAGAATCAGGTTTCGACCAACACTTCTAAGATATCCAAGAAAGTTGAACAAGAACTTGAAGCAGTCATGAAGGAGGTAGATTTGACCACCACCAAAAATAGAATGACGATATCGTGTTAGTGTATTGATCATATCAACTTGGCTATATGACAATACTAGATTGTTTGTTTGTTGTGAACCTTGTTGCTTGATGTTTGTTAGATGTTGATTGATTATGTTATAGATTGGTTGCCTTGTTTTGTTTTATTGAACTAGGATTCCCCCATATGTCCAAATAATTCAACTCATTGCTTTCTAAACCAAACAGATGTCTCACCCCAATACCAACACCAATGATGTGCATACAACTATGCGACTACTATTAGAGAACCAGAGTCAGCTGTTGAAGATGATCAATGACCAACTGCCTAAGATTGATCAAAACCATAGTGATTTTGAATAGAACCTTATGACCAAACTAAAGGCATGCAAAACTTGTGGAGAGATAGGACATACGTCCAAAGAATGTTCTGATGAGTGGCCCCATGGTCATACCGGACATCCAGTTAGGGAATGCCCCACAAGTCAGATTTCTTGCTGTTTGTGTGAAGCAACAAATCACGTTCCAACGCAATATCAACTCTACCCCGTTGTGCAAGAAGTCAGTCAGCAAGCCAAAAAGGGGATGCAACAAAATCTCATGAAGTTTGTGGAAGTACAAGAAAACAAGGAGGAACACAAAAGAGATACTAGCCATATAACATGTTTTACCTGTGGAGAACTAGGACATTATTCATGGGACTGCAAAGAGAAAAGGACTGGTCAGGATACTGAACCAAATCTTCATCAAAATGAGACCGTGGGTCATACTATGGTGAAGAATGAAATAAGAGTAAGGTCACTTCCGAAGAAATCCAAAAGTACCTCCAAGTGTTGCTATAAATGTGAAGGAGATCACCTAGCTCGAAACTGTCAAATCAAACGAGACTGGACTTCTTTAATTGAGATAGAATATGGCAAACAAGATTTGGAAGAATTGTTAGCCCTGGAAACACCAAAGAAGAAGAGGAACTTAAGTGACGTAATTTGCTACAAATGTAAAGGCAAAGGACATTATGCTGACAAGTGCCCAGTAAAGATGAAGGAGAAATGCCTTACCCGCTCACACAAGAAAATCATCAGTCCCGTGACATGTCGCAGATGCGGAGCAATAGGACACTATGTAAGTGGCTGCCCTGAGTGGAAGAAGAATAAATCTCTCCAAGGACCGAGTGGAAAGCGTGAGTGGTAAAAGCTTTCTGTATCCACCACATGCCATTGTATTTTGAACACTTGTACGCTCTACATCAGAGGAATAAACAAGATTACACAAAGTTTCTAGACTGACCACAAAAATTTCTTTTAAGGGTGGTAGCCACCTAGATAATTCAAACCCAGTCGCTTAAACACAGAGATCTCAAACTATCTTTCTTTCCATCCTCCAAATGATAAAAATCATCCTCTGTTATTTTTCAAGTTCCATGTCAGAAATTACATTTCTCAAAACCTCTAGAGTTATCAGAACCATTTCAAGCATTTGCTTATCTTTCTAGCCTCTCCGAATCTCGGGGACGAGATTCCTTTTAAGGGTGGTAGTCTGTAACATCCCAACATTTTATAATATTCAAAAATCACTAAAATCTAAAACTTTTCTTTTATTAAAAATAAAATATTAAATGTATAAGGAAACCAACTAAGAAAGACTTCAAAATGGAGTTTAATATTTTAAATGTCACAGTTTAAACATTTTATTATCCACTGGGTTTCAAAAACCTTAAAATATAATTTGACAAATATTTTACAAACTACAATTCATTTTATTTTAAATAAATTAGTTTCTTTATAAGTATTTGAATTAAACCACTTGGCCATATCTATTCATAATTACAAGATTATTCAGAAGGTTATATAATTACTAAATGGTTTTCATTCCTTTAACAATGTTCAAAATATAGTTTGGAAATTATAAGCCTATAGTGTATAACTTTAAAACTTCATAGAATTTAAATTAATGAATTAGCCAAATAAACATTTCATTTGCTTAAATGAATTTCATCTATTTTTCAAAGCATGAAATGATTAATAGATTCTAAATAAGAATAAAATTAAAACAAAGGTCTTGTCCAAAGTTGTTATGAAGTTTCAAATGCATTATCATATTATAAAATATAATGTTGCACAAATTATTTTCAATTAAAACTGAATACATTATATCTTCTCTTTTCCATTTTCATATAGTTGTGTTATATCATTAATAATTATACCAAAGCCAAAAATGAATTTAGAATTTGAAAATGAGTTTAAATAACTTAAATTTAAACATAATTGAATATGGGTATTTCATATAATTTATTTAGCCAAAATTAAAATTAATTAAACCCTAGTTTTAAATTAAACATAAAGTGTCAATTTTACATTTAATCAATATTTCGAATTTCTTATTTTTGAAAAGTGTTCAAAACACTCCCACACTTGGTTTAACGGAAAGATAATAATATTACAAATTTTTAGAAATTTGTTTGACCTCATTTGGACAAATAAATCAAAAGATATGAATAAATTGGAGTAAAACAAAAAGAAAATAACGGGATGACGTCAGCGATGACGTCATCGTCTCTAACCTCCGTCCAGGAATTTCTCCCGAGATTTTCATCTCCGATCCGTTTCAAATCCGAGCGGTCCGTGCGCGGGTTGTTGCTCCCAGGTGCGTCTATAAGTAGCCCTCCTCCTCCGCCACTTTTCCCCTCTCAAACCCTAGCTCAGAACGCCCCCAGGCCGTCTGATTGCATCGCCGGAGATCGCCATTGCCGCCGGTGATTTCCTCGAGTTCCGATGAATGAAGACCACCTCGTGCTCTCTCCTCTGTCCCATCTCCCTTGTTTCGTCCGTGCGCAACTCACTGAAATTTTCCCGTGATTTGTTAGGCGCCAGAACGACGAGACCGAGCTCGACCCGATTTCACCGGAGCGCCGCCGCACTCTTTCGCCGCTCCCGGCCGCGCCAGGAGGAACGACTCGACACCGTCGCTACCATCCACTTCGCCGTGACGAGCTGCACGCTGCCGTAGCCTCCGTTCGTCCGGGGAAGCTCCGCAGCACCGGCCCCGTCCTCGACAGACGCCAGCGCCGCCGTCGTCGTCGTCTCCGGCGAGGAGCGCGCCGCCACGGTATGGTCAACCGATCCCAGCCGTCCGATCTGTTCTCTGCGGCCCAGATTAGATCTGGTTAGCGAATCGGTAGGGGCCAATGTGATCCGTTAGATCTAAATCCTATGGCCGAGATCAAAACACTTATCCACGTCAGCGGATCCAGTAAGCGGCCACGTCAGCGTCCAGTCAGCGCTGACGTGGAAAACAATTTTCCAGATTTAAATTAATTTGGCAGTTTTATAGAAAAGCCCATGTCACTTAGATCTCTCACAACTTTTAAACCACAACTCCAAATGTAATAAGTTTCATATATTTGGAAAGCTCTTGACATGTAGAATATTTTGGATCTGACAAAATTCAAATTTGACTTAGTATAAAATATTCAAAATTCAAATGGGGAATTTGAGTATATTTGTAATAACTTTAAATCCATAAATCCAAAAATTGCAAATAAATATGTTTTAGAAACTTTAGAATATTTGTAAATTAATGCTACTGCTACAAAATATTTTTGAGTAATTTTTGAATGATTTCATAGTGGTGTGTTTAATTTGAATAGTTTGACTAATTTTGGAATAACTTTTAATAGAAACATTATTTTTGATTAAATCCAATTGCAATAGATTTAATTAAATGCTCTCTATCTATTAACACTAATTATAAAATTTTGTTATAAAAATTTAGTCATAGGAAACTTTAATCTTATAATTATTCCTTTTATTATATTTTCCAAAATCAGAAATTAATTAAATTGCATTTATAAATTCATGCATATTTATAAAGAAATCACAAAAGTTATTTTTATGCTTCTTGTGATTTAAAAATTTCATTTCATGCATAGCATATTTTATAGTTATAGTTTCCATAAGGAAAACTCCTCCCCAATTTCTCTAAGTTAGGATTATTTTCAAACTTGTATTTTGGAAAAAGTGCTATACACTAGACACTTAGGATTTTCAACATGGAGCTGGAAGACCAATGAAGGACTTAGCCAAAAACAAGACTCCAGAAGTATCTTCAAGGAGAAGAAGCACTTAGAAGAAAATCAAGAAGAAGTTCATGAAGGACTTAGAAGAAAACAGACTCTGGAAGCATCCTCAAGATGTCAAGCACTTAGAAGAAAAGTGAGAAGAAGTTCAAGAAGGCCAACCCCCTTTTATTCTCTAAGTCTCTCTCTCTGTCTTTCCTTCTCCTCTGAGACTTCATGAAGACTAAGTAAATCCAAGACCAGCCTCGAGGATACAAGAACCACCAAGTCTGAAGAATTATCAAGTCTATCAAAACTTCAATCAAAACATCATCCAAAAGAAAGTTACAAGTCTGGAGATGAAGCCTGGAGGACAACCACATCTTTCTTTCTATCTTTTCCCTCTTTCCTAATCTTGTCTTTCACATTTGACTTAAACAATTTTGATCATGATATTATCATCTTGAAGTTGTTGGATCCTAGCGGCATAGTGAGATGAAGCGGCCTGGAGACAAACCTTACATGTCCACGTACATGAGACCCGTTCCACAATTTAAAGTGGCTGGCCGGGTGTCTGTCTCTCTCACTTTAGCGAATATCCAATTTACAAAGAGTTGATAGTGATTGTTGATCACCTTATAGACTTAGTATTTTTCTCTAACTATTTTGCACATCATGGCTAAGCCATTAGAGTGCTTGGTTCAAGAAGATATAAGACAAAGTATGTTTATCCAACTTAAGACCTTAGTCCTTAGTCATTCTTGACCCACCTATTTTCCTTGCATTAACTTAAGAGATTTTCATAGCATGACATGCATCTCTAGCCTTAGAAATAATTTGCATATCATACATGACATGTTTTCCTTAGGAGTTTTACAAAACTTGTTGTTCATTGGATATGAGCATGTATGTTTGTTGATTGTTGTATTGTTGTTTGCTATTATTGTTAGATTAAACGGAGAGCAAACGTTCGTTGTTGAAAAGAGTTTTGTGAACAACGACAACATTCAAAGGCAAGTGACACACCTCATAAACTTCCTATTATTTCTATATGCATTACTTAGTGTATTTTTTTTATATGCATGTGTTGCTATGCTAAACCTGTGTAGAATCCCTTATTCATGTGTCTAGGTTCCTATGCAATACTTAGTAGAATTATTGATGCTAGGCAAATGTGGTTTTGTGAAAATCTAAATTCTACTAAGTTAAGAATGAAACACCTGGGTGGTAAGTGGTTGCAAGGTTTATGTTGAGTGGCTACTCAGGTCCATGTCTATGGTTCCTGGAGTATGTACACTTGTGAATGGCCACCCAGGAACAGGGGAATCTGAAGAACTCCGAGTGACGTTTGCTTCCAGTGCAGCCATTGCCATATGGGCTCTGGCTTGATCAATTATGTTGCGTGGACTCTCTCCGGATTGACAAGCAGATGTAGGGGGATGTTAGGTGGAACGGGTCAAGCCAGGTGGGAGGGAAAATGCTTCTGAAAGATCTCGTCTCATTCTCTCCTTTCCTTATCACAAATGGTGTGTAAAGGATACCTTGGGTTGAATGGGTACAATGGTGAACGTGCACAACCTCTGCAGAGTGTAAAACTAAGTACTTAGCCGTGTCCCCGGTTACGGACAATTTTGAGCAGCTGATCAAGGACGTCAACGGAGGATTCCATCATTCCAACTTCAAAAGTAAAACTTGATGGGTGAACAAGGGAAGATGAGATTTATGGTTTTCATACCATACTCGTCGATTTCAAGAAAAGTGTTTTCAAAAGAGTAGGAAAAATTGGCTTTATGCAAATTAGCCTTGAACTCCACTAGCCAAATATGCATATAGTCTTTAGAGTTATTCCATTAAGTGTCCACCATAGTGTCACTTGCCAGACTCCATTTTTAATGGAATCTGACCCACGTTGTTGCAATATTTTTCTTATTGCAGATGTGATCAGATGACGAGTGAGGTTTCGTTAAAGGTTTCGAGTCTACAACCAACATGTTTTCGCCTGTGGCAGCATGAAAGTTATAGAGACTCACTGCTATTGTATTTCCGCTGTGTACTTTTCAATGCTAGCTTTATGCTATGCAACTTGTATCAAATATATTTTGTAATTATGGATCATCGATGTAATAAAAATTGACGCCTTGTTGTGATATTACATCGTAAACTGTGTGTGCAAATGAATCGATCCAGGGATTTGCACTATACACAGGTATCTGCCTTATTTAAAGTGCAGGTACGCTACACCATAATGAAATTAGTTTCAGTTTTAGGAAACTTCTACATGCAAGGTTAATTTCCATGGATAGGTATTGACTTAATGTCTCTGTAGAAATTTTATTCACTCCATTTGGACACTCCCAACTCAAGATATTCCATTTTAAGTGAAGAACATACTTTTTACTTGCTTTAATGTGCAACACAAAGAATAAATATTTTTGTGACACAACCAGTGTGGTATGATAGACAAAACACATAGGTGCTACACAAAAATACTCCTAAACCATTTTTATAAACATACAAGGAACAAACAATTAAAACTAGATACATGCAAACCACAGAAAATAGATATACTATTTTTGAAGTGCAAAAACCTACTGTTTAAGAGAATAATCCACCATGCATAAAATATAAGCTATAAATTCTACCAAGCTAGGATATGATGGCTACTACTCATATCTAACACATGCAATTGGATTTTCTCCAAAAAAGTATCTTTAATAATGAACTAAAAATCACCAAATTGGTACTGGTGTCAATCTTAAACATGTTATAACTTTAGTTATAAACATCTCCTGCATGCAAGGCTTATAGATCTAGGTAGGTATTCTCACTGGCTTTCCATAGAACTAAAGTTTTCAAGATTTGGATATAAAAACTCAAGTTATTAAGTAAATGGTGCAAAATCCATACAAATATATTTTTGAGAAGGGCCAGTGCCACATGGTTAGGAAAACATATAGATATTCTAAAAAAATTACTTCACAATTTTTGCATGCTTAGATCTACCACAAATGAATAAAAGCTGAGCTAGTAATTCTCTGGAAAAATAAAACAAGAAAACATCCAAAAGGGAAAAATGCAAAAAAAGGCCGGATCTGGCGCTGGGCGCCTCGGGCGAGCTGGGCCGGCCCAAAAGCAAGCGCGGGAGGATGAAGGGGTAAGTGGCCGTGGATCGATGATCCAAGGGCTGAGAATAGAAGTGGCGGCATTCAAGGAGAGTCGTAGATCATGGATCGGACGGATCTCTGCCGTCTTCAACCTCCCGACCTAAATAGGCCGAACCAGAAATGGAAGGAAGGGGGCGACGAGGGATGGCTCACCCAGGGCATCGCCGGACGACTGAGGAGGATGGAGGAGGATGCGGAGGTCGAGGGGCGCGCATGGATGGTCTTGGTTCGCTGAGGCGCGTCCTGGAGCGGCGGTGAGGTCGACGGCGTCCACCTCGGGCACGTCGCGGCTCCGGCGGCTTCCCTGCACCAAAACGCGAGAGGAGGTGTCTTAGGGGTAGCTCTTGGGGAGGGGAACGAGATAGGGAGGAGAGAAATAGCAGAGGGGGACGGAGGCCAAGGCGTTCGTGCTCGAAGGAGTTTGGGACCGAGCGGCGGTTTTCTTCGATTTCGAGCAGAAGAGAGCGAGAGCTCAAGAGATCTTGCAGGGGGTGGGTGAGTGGAAGAGTGGGAATGCAATGGGCAAGGTTTGACGGGCTGTGGTGACCTCAGATACTTTAGGGAGGAGTTGGCCGGTCCACGGTGCTCCGAGGGCACAAACAACAGGGGGAAGAGGCATGGCTCGGGATTGGAGGATGGGGCGGTGGAGGAGCGTCTGGCCGTGCTGCAGATGGCTTTGGAAGCTAGCTAATGTCTCAGAGCCGATGGAGGGGAGTGAGCAATGGTTAGGTCTTCTCGTGCCTCCCACCTGTTCGACTAAATGCCACAAAGAAAGGACAACGGGTTTTCTGTGCTAGGGTTTTGGGAAGGTCGTGCTATGGGTACACCAGGGGTGTGGGGATCGAATGCACACCAAAAATAGAGGATGGGGTGAGAGGGATGGGGGTTTTAGATATAGGTCATTATTGGCTGATTGGAGTAGGCCACTAAACATGGATGGACTAGTCAACCTCTTGACAAGAAAATTATAAAACAAGCTGAGATGGCTAGAGGGAAAATAGGTTTAACATTTTGCTTAAAAGTTTGGGTCACAGGGGTTCAATAACATCTAGATACAAAATTGTCAAAATGCTACTCTATAACACAACCTAAGGCCACCTTATGTTCAAGCACTCAAAACAAGCAAGAGTTAGGGATTAAACATTTTTGTAAAATTTAAAGGAGGCCATAAATGGAAAGTAGAGGTGATGTAGATAGTGCTAGAGGTTTTGTATTTCCAAGATGAACAAAATAAACCCTAATTGCCATGCTATAGGAATGTTAAAAAATAATGGAAATGAAGATAGTTGTTTCTTATTTGAAAAAGGATAATCTTTGAGTTTCTCCTAAAATCAACATAATAATCAAAGGTTAAACACACCACAACCATACGACACAACATTTAAAGCATGAATGATCTCAATTAAATTATATAAATAAGATGTTGTCTCATACACCACCACATGAACACACATAAAATAACACACTCATGGGAAACAATTTAAACACATAACATATAGGTCAACCACACATAAAAATAGATAAACACCCACACAACTGGATCAATAGCCATACTTTTAATATAGATCAAAAATATTTGAGAGGAGGTGATCAACAGAATCAAAACAGGTTATTTTTGGTAGGAATATACTTAAACTAGCATAAGGTGAGGTGGTGATCATAATGATCCAGACATGGCTCTTGGTATAAATAAAATTACTCCAACATGTTGAGCATTGGTTTCCCGAGACTAATTAATATAGTGTTTTCGAAAAGAGAGTTGATAAGGCTTGCAACAAGTTAAAATCCAATATAATTTAAGACTTATTGTATGGTCTTATATAGTTGTGCAAACATGTAGTTTGAGGAATACTGTTAGTTTCTCAAAAGATATATATATTTTGGGTGGTTGCTAAAATCAAAACATTAGGGCAAAATAGAGTTTATTAAAAAGGGAATGGGAGAAGATATGTGGACTACTTCACTTGTTAAAACATTGACCTCAGAGGTCATATTATAACTTGTTTGAGTATATGTGCCATGGGTACAGCTCATTTGGCAGGCACATTATGCTGATGGCAAGGTCCCTCAAAATTCTAATGCTTGTGGTTCATTTTGGTGGAAGGATTGCTTGACACTACTGACTACCTTTTTGGAGTTAGCTTCAGTTAAACCTGGTGATGGTAGTACTATTCGGCAGTGGTTTGATAATTGGTCGGATGATCTCTTGCGAAATAAGATGCCCCATCTTTGCTCATTTGCGAGGAGTCAGGAGATTACCTTAAAACAAGCTTTTGCTATATTCAGCGATGAGAATATCTTTCATATGTTTCGTACTCCTGTTTCTCCTATAGCAGCTCAACAATGTGTTGACCTTCAGTCTACTCTCCTTAGTAGAGATGGCATATCTGCCCCTGATCAGTGGTTCCTCTCATCCTCTCTCAAACCTTATTCCAGCAAACGGGTTTATGCTAGACTTTCACCTCCAGGTCTGGCTCCTATACCCATGAGTTGGATATGGAAATCCTGTGTTCTCCCAAAGCATAAAATTTTCTTTTGGTTGCTCCTACAAGATAGGTTGAACACAAGGGAATTGTTGGCAAGAAAGAATTTCATCATTGAATCTTATGATTGCATTCTCTGCTCTGATGGTGGTTTTGAGGATTATAGACACCTTTTATTTGACTGTGATTTCAGCCGTAATTTCTGGTGGAAGCTTAATATTGAGTGGAATGCTGATCTTGATTTGATGCTTATGTTGATGGAAGCCAAACGAAGATACAATTTGATCTTCTTCAAGGAATCATTCATTGTTGGATGCTGGGCGATCTGGACGCACAGAAACAGAAGTATTTTTGATAATCAGGAGATTGACCTGGATGTTTGCTTCCAGGATTTTGTTTGTTGTTTTAAGCTTGTGATGCACCGAGCTAAGCCCTCTCTTAAGAAGGGTATGTCCCAATGGGTAGACACCTTATGAACACCTTCTATGTAATATTTATTTGTTTTGAATGAGAAAATAGAAAATGAGACAGTAGGGGTTTACCCTACTGTTTTGCGCTTCAAAAAAAATAACTTGTTTGAGTTTTATATGGTTGTTATTAAGGAGTCATCAACACAAACATCAGAACACAACTTGACAAACAGAGCATACCAGGGAAAACACATCCATTGACAGGACATTTCAAAAAGATTTTTGTTGCTTCCAAAATTTTGGATCTTTTATAATTTAGTTTTTATTGTTTCCAAAATTTGGGGTGTTACAGACCTTCCCCCCTTAACAGAATCTCGTCCCGAGATTCCTAAGTGTGTATTAATAGAGTGCAAGGTTAGTGGTTTGATGCTCCTTCATCTTCAGGCATTCTTGATTCTCAAATGAGGTCTCCTTGTCAATATGGCATCTGATTTCTCCAGGACGACATGGGTCTTTGTTGAAGGTGTCGACATGATGGTCGATGCTGGTGTAGGGCTCTTGTTGAGTTGACTTCAAAAACTCCAGGGTTTGGGGGTGCAAAGAAACGACTCTTCACAACTATCTAATAAAACTAGCATGTGTCTTCCCCCCTTAAAAAGGGGCACACCTGAAGGGTTAAAGCTGATGGTCAAAATTGTCGCCGACTTCAGGATGTTGTTGGTCAGGAGCATCATGATGATCATCATCTTGGTCACTGCTCCTCTGTGCTTGGGGTTGATGTAGACACTTGTCCTGATATTGCCGTCTTGAGGGGTTAGCAGTTATACACACGCCCACAGTTTTTAAGCCTCACGGGGGTGTCAGGTTCGTAGACTTGACTCTCTTTCTTTTCATAAAAAGACAAAGGGTTCTAAGATCTGCTATAGACATCTAAACTTGCTTGAGGTTAGGTGTTGTCAACTGCAACAGTCGTCGGTCTTCTCGTCGTTCTTGCACCTTGTTGATGATGTTATCATGATTTGTATCCTCCTTCAGTGCAGCAGACAACCCAAATTGATGATGACATCCCTGGTTCTTGAGATCCATAGAGCTTCACACCAGTCTTCAGAGGTCAGTAGGATCTAAGTTAGTCTAAAAGTCATTCCTTTCGGTAAAACTCAAGTTAGAGTCAGTTGAGTTAATAAAGTTGACGAGCAAAAGGTACTGACGAAACTAGTTTCATGGCACATCTTCGTGTAGCCGATCTTCCGTGCTGGTTGTCTCCGTTGTTGCTGACGTCGATCTTCTTTGCACGTCGCAGGTTGAGGTTTTCATAAAATCTTCAGAAAGTAGAGGGTCTTGTCGATCTTGGAGTCCTTCGTGCTTCCAAAATATAAGTGAGACTTCCGTTGGCACATCTCTTCTGATCTTGATTTGTAGGTCTTGAAGAGGTTAGTAAGTAACAAGTCATTTGTGTCAGATGTTACTCTAAGGTTAGATACGTTAGGTTAGTGATGGTATACTTGTAATTCAAATGATTCATTTAATTATGCAAGGCTCACCAAATTACGGGGATGGGCTATTTTTGGGGTTTTTGTAACATGTGTAGTTAATAACTCACACGTGTTAAAGTTGAGATTAGAAGGAAAATATTTTATGAAGTTTTCGAGAACAAGTTTTATAGTGCCTTAGAGTACATCTATGGAAAAATGTAAGAAAGGTTTTTGTGTAAGGATAACAAGGGGTTTAAACAAATTTAAAATATGTGCCTAATATGCATCGCCTACAAGGCGTGCTTGTGAAAATACCAGAGAACCACATATCCACAGTAGGTACACAAATAAGGCACACAGAAGCAACAAACATACCAGCAAAATAGCACACAAGCCACCTATAGAACAAAAAGGGCACTCAACAATCGCGTTAGTTGGAGAATCCAACCAAGGGTCATATCCTAAGAGTCCTATGAGTCTTGGTCATTCCTACTAGCGGGGGTCTACAATTCTTCAGCTGGGGCTCCTGCTGGTAAGCTTGAGACTATATAAGTTGTAACTGGAGTAAATTATTGGGGTTGAAGTCTTGACAGTGACACTGCTTTGGCAAGCAAGGGTTGCTTTGTAGCTTGTTTCTTCACTTGACGACCAGCTAGTTGAAGTCTTGAGACTGAACTTCGCCTTCTCGGTACTAGCTACTTAGGTCTCATTTGGGTTCATCGTCAAGTCTAAACAAGTTTTGAATAGGGCAAGATAATGGAGGAAACTCTTTTGAAATAACTGAAATTAGAGAGGTAACATCAAGATATATTTTGGAGAATAGGTGAGGAGTGGAAACCATATTAGGCTTACCTAGAAGATAATAGATTTTTCGTAAAAATAGGTTTTAGCAAAAAAAATCCTTCCTAAGCTAACGAGCATGCTAACTAAGGTCTCCTAAGGTCAACCTGGCTCTAATACCAAGTCTGTGAGGACCCCTCTGACTACCCGTCAGAGTTGCCCACGTTATGTAAACAGATCACGATCCCAATGATCAGTGCATCGCGATCACATAACCAACATGGTACACAAAGTTACATCATACAACTCGAATAGAATAAGACTTACATAAATACTGGTCACATGACCAAGTCTGCAAACATCGTCGCACATGACGAAAATGAACTAAGGTGCAGCGGAAGATTTCGACTAGCGTCGGCCCTCGTCACGTCTTGACGCATTCCCACAGAGCAGTTGAGCGTGACACTCGGTTGGCGTAGTCGTCGGCGTACTCCTCCTTCTTGTCGTATCTCTCCTCATTGAAAACCTGGACGTTTGAATATCCAGGGACATAGCCATATGAGTACATTTACGTACTCGCAAGACCACCTCTAAGGCTTAAGTTTTCATGATAATGCAAGAAAACACTTTTCGAAAACTGGGATAGCTGCTATATACGACTTTAGGGCTTAGTTTTCGAATACGATGATTTTAGTCATAGAGAATACGACATCTCTATATCTTTGTTGAAGAAAAACATTTGGAGATAGAATTCTCTTCTCTTAGATATAGAAAGGACATATCCAAGTTCAAAACTTTCTTTTGTAAAAGTTTATCAAAACACTAGGATAGGGGTAACCCTTTTTCCTGACTTGAGATCGGACTGGTTGTCTCCCCGAGATCAACCATCCTCACCCAAATTTCGTACCTCCCAGGTACCTCTTTGATGCCTCTTTGTTTTCCTCTGAAAACCACTTTCTCTTTTAAAACCAAATTGCCCATACGCCTAGATCAGTGGCCTTTCCAACCGTCCCTGACCGCGGACGCGGCTATTCGAATAGATTTACACTCTGCAGAGGTTGCACACTTTACCCACACCAATCGGTCCTTCCGCCGTGTCTGCCACGGCCCGTCATACGACAGCATGCGGGGGTCCGGATAACACGATCAAAGCTTTCCACTATGACCACCCTAGTATGGGGGCCTCCCGGTAGGTTTGTTCTCCTCGGCACCGTGTGCTCCACTAGACCTCTTGGTCTTTCCTCGGGACGCCACACCGCCACGTCAGGAGACCCGCCGTAATCGTCCGGCTGTTGGTCCTCAACAGTGTATTGTCTCTTCCGGACGGCAACCCGGCTTCGAGGGCCCAGCCCTCATAGTAAGTATGAGAGCCCCAACACTAAGACAGACAAGCTTCCGGCTAAGGCCTACCCATGTCAGGTAGTGTGGTTGCACGGGTTAATTGTTCGAGCGGCTGCTAGGGCAGTACTTTGTTTTTCAAAAACAACTTCCAATCCTCCGACTACTCCCAGCAGCTCGGGTTTTTGCAACATCTCCGATTGCTCCCAGCAATTCGGGTTTTAATAAAACACTTGCTCGCCGATTGCTCCCAGCAACTATGGTTTTTCCTCATTAAAACAATTTTATCAAATAGGTTCCCATCCTATAGTTTTGAGGTAAGTAGATGAAGGTAGACTACTAGAAAACTTAATCTTTTTTATGGAGCCTTCAACAACAAGGCTCGTCAAATAAAACCCATTTTGTAACACCTATAGTATTCTAGTAGATAACTTTGGTCAAACAATATTTTGTAAAATAGTTTTCGGGTGGCAAGGTGCCACAAAAGAAGTAAAGCATGCATTATTTGATTTTGAAAACAAAACATGCTTTGTATATAATAGGGTTGCATAATGGTGGTGAGGTGGCTTGCCTGTCTCAGCAAAATGTCCTTGGTCTTGATCTTGATGCTCCTCAGGTTCATTTCTCACTTCTAGTTCTTTCTGGATCGTATCTAACGTCGTAAACAGGAAAATGAACCACACTCCGAATACAAGACAAAGCCAAAAGGACATAACAAACAGCAAGCATTGTACCAGACACTGAGATACAAACAGAAGCAAACAACTCCTTTAGCTATACAACAACATTCAACAAAGTTCATAGAGCTAAGACAACAACAGATTTTCCTAAGAAAATATTCACAACAACTCTGGGTATTAAAGAGGTAGTTCTTCAGAACACATGACTTAGGGTCATTATATCATTAAATAAGAGTTGTTATATTAGTTTCAGGAAATACTTCAAACAACAGTATCTTAGTAGATTAGAAAATACTTCAGACAAAAGTATCTTAATCACACCAGTAAGTATTAACATTAACACTAGCATTGAGCACACTCACATGCAAACATGCAAACATGTTACTAGCTCAAGAAACACCTACTAACAAGTAACTAGGCGACAAACTATGGTAACACCACTGTCCAAACCAGTTTATGACTATGAGCTAAAAAGGGTGCATTAAGCCTATTTAATAAGACACTGCAATTTATACCTCTTCAACAATTAAACCAAACAATCACACAGTAAACAAGTGTTGACAACAAATCTTGAAGTGAACAAACCATATAACAATCATCGCAAAGCACACAATTACTTAATAGCATTTAACACCAGTCACATCTACATGCATAATATCTAAGTAAATATTAGTGCAACACCAGGGAAACAAGATGAACTATGTTAAACTAACTAATGAATGACATCACAATACTCTTAGGAAACTTATTAGGGTTAATCAAGGTTAACATCACTGCTCACACAAGTTGTTGATTTAGAACCAAAAAGGTGTAGTTGGCTGATTTAACAAAACACCACAAAGAAGCGAGTTGACAACAATCTAAAGTAAACAAGCAAACAACAAGCATTTCAAACTATCACCACTTACTAGATAAAAACATATCACACACATATACCCACAAACAAAGCATATAAAAACATCTGATGTCATTATTAGGGTACAAAGTGAATAGTGCTAAACATAAGTAAATAATACACCAACATTACAAAAAATGATTTAACCAAGTCATTATGATTGAGTTAAGGTTCTGACCTTCAAGAGGTGATTAATACTATTTATACCATTCTACTAACTAACAACAGAGTATTAAAATAACACTTTTAGTAGATAATATTGTGTTGTTTTGGGAGATAGATCATAACTCCAAAGATAATGTTCATAAAGTAGAATCCTTCTACCACAGTACACCTAGTAAACATATCAAGTGGTGAAAATTGGATTTGCAATATAACCTATTACCAAACAATAGCTAAAAATCATGCAAATGCTACTGGCCTCAAAACCATAATGAAATTAGTTTCAGTTTTAGGAAACTCCTACATGCAAGGTTAATATCCATTGATAGGTATTGACTTAATGTCTCTGTAGAAATTTTATTCACTCCATTTGGACACTCCCAACTCAAGATATTCCATTTTAAGTGAAGAACATACTTTTTACTTGCTTTAATGTGCAACACAAAGAATAAATATTTTTGTGACACAACCAGTGTGGTATGATAGACAAAACACATAGGTGCTACACAAAAATAATCATAAACCATTTTTATAAACATACAAGGCACAAACAATTAAAACTAGATACATGCAAACCACAGAAAATAGATATACTATTTTTGAAGTGCAAAAACCTACTGTTTAAGAGAATAATCCACCATGCACAAAATATAAGATGTAAAATTTTACCAAGCTAGGATACGATGGCTACTACTCATATCTAACACATGCAATTGGATTTTCTCCAAAAAGTATCTTTAATAATGAACTAAAAATCACCAAAGTGGTACTGGTGTCAATCTTAAACATGTTATAACTTTAGTTATAAACATCTCCTGCATCGAAGGCTTATAGGGCTGACTTCTTTTCAGCTTCCCCACCTGCTTTTGGGTTTAGAAGCCCACAAGCCTAAAAGAAGTCTACAGATTCCCTCCACCGTAGAAGTGGCTTCCAGCCCATTTACACACGGTGGGAAGAAACTGCTCCGACCCATTTTTCCGAGCTTCTAAGCTCGGCCCGCGAATCGTTCCACGAAAACGGACATGTCCTTCGTTGAAATTACGTCGAAAATGCCACCCCACTTTTTCCCTGCCATCTTTCGGTCAAACATTACGAAAAAACAAAAAAAAATAGAATCCAATCTTCTACCCCCGTCGCCCCGACTCCCATCCCGACCTGCAGACTGCAGTGGGCGGATCCCCACCGCCGGCCTCCTGATCTCCTCTCTGCCGCCACTCGTCGGCCGCCCCGCTCCGCCCCGTATCCGGTGCCGTCGTCGTTTCTCCGCTCTGCCTGCGCTGCCCGTTCCGTGCCGTCGCCTGCCGCCCTGCTCCGACCTGCTCCTCTGTTCCGGCCTCGAAGGTCGCTGCGAAAACATCCTAGTCCAGCAGTCGCCAACGACCACCTGCTCGACCAGGAGCTCTGATGCCCTCCTCTATTTTGCCTCCGGCTGTCGCTCCAGCTCTGCAGCCCGTTACTGATTTCAGACTGGAAGTTCAGATTTCTTAGTTGGATGAAGGTGCTTTGTACTCCGTCGCTCCAGCTCTAGCTCTGCAGTCGGTTGCACGCCGTGTGCAGAACTGTAGATATTAGTCAACTAACTAATCAACTCGATGACATTACTTACTTGACCCATTGAATACATATTATTTGTAACGCCCCGGGATTTTTCCCAATTAGAAAATTGTTTGTTTTTCTTTTTGCATCAACATGACATCATCATGCATCATTTGCATTTGTCAATCTTAATTTAAATTATTGCATTTAAATTCAACTCCATTTAAATTCTTTTCCTCTTTTAAATCTAAATGCAAATCGAATTAATTTAAATGTGATATTTAAATTCTTTTCAAATATTCAAACTAATATATTAAATTGTGTATTTTGAAATAATAATTATTTGACAAAAGTTATATATCTTTTCTTCTTCTATTTTATTTTAAAACATAAAACAGAAATGAATTAAATAAAAGAAATAAAAACTTCAGAGAAGAAAAATACTCAGCTGGGCCGTTTTCTCTCTCCCCCTGGCCCATCTCTGAAGCCCATCTCTTCCCCCAGCCCGGCCCACTCACCTCATCCCCTTCTCCTCCGTACGGTCAACAACTCACAGAAGAAAAGCGCCATGCTTGTCCGCCTCCCTGCCATGGAGCCCCAGTCCAACCACTCCCCCTCCCCTCTTTTTAGCCCGACCCCCTCCTTCCGAACCCTAACCCTAACCTCCTTCTCCTCCCCCAGCCGCCGCCGCCCCTCTCTACCTCGATCTCCCCTGATTTTCTTCCCCCACCGAGGCCACCAGAGACCACCTCACCGCCCCGCAGCTCCGGTGCCGTCGAAGGAACGTGAGGAGGCCCAGGAGCTGCGCTGTGTCGTCTCCTTCCTCCAGCCCGAAGGAATCGAGCCGGAAGCACCGGTAGGCGACGAGCTCGTCCGCGTCTTCCCCAAGGCCGGCGACCTCCGCCGCCGGAATTCATCGCCGCCGTACGTCCCGGAGAAGCACCACTACCCCAAGCCTCCTCCCGGTGAGCCTAGCTTCCGATTCCCTCTCTCCCCCCCTTCAATTCGTGGTCGGGTAGGTCGAATTCGTCTACAGCTCCCGGATCCACCATGGATGAACGAGAAAGCTCGGCCCCTGTTTTGGCCTATGCACCTCGCCTCCTGCTCCTCCTCCCTACACGCACGCACCCACCACTGATACCCCAGCACCACTCCTCCGCGCCTCAGCCCCACCCAATTTCAAGGGTAGTCGTCGGCCTCCTCGTTCGTCCGTCGTCGTCTCCGTAGAACAGGTAACCTGAAGTTTTTTCCGTCAGGTTCAGTTAACGCCGCTGGTTTACTTCATGTGCTATTGTTCCGTATCTAGAAGACCAACACCGATCGACCCCCTGGCTGCGCTCGAGTGCTAACCACTGCAGGTCGCGAGATCAAGTTTCCCCATCCCCGCAAACAACTCATTTTTCCCTTTCTTTTATGTCTTCTTCAGATCCGGCGTTTTAATTTTTCTTTCATATGAGATCTAACTCAACTTGTAACACCAACCCAGCCATAGTCTAGTGGCTTCGCCTCTGCTGTGCTCTGAAGAGACCCAAGTTTGAATCTACCCAAAGGCACATATCCCACACTTTTATTTCCTTTTTTCCCCACTGACAGCTGGGTCCCACCAGTCAGTGACTCATGCGTCTGGAAGTTTTGTCCTAAGCCCCCTGTGTTTTTTTCTTTGCAGTTAAGCCCTAGTCAGCAACTTTCCCATCACAGATAAGTCCCTGCAATTTACAGAAACAACCCTAGAACTAAAAATGCAATAACTTTATTTATACAACTCCAAATAAAATAATCTTTATATGTTTATTTATCAGAAAAATGCAATAAATATTAATATACCATTTGTATGCCATTTTTGCATCTGTTATTTTAATTGTTTAGTATAATTTGTTAATTGCAACTAAATAATTAAATATGGAATGATAGGGGTAATAAATATATAATGCCCTATTCCATTTAATTTAATTAGTTCACCCATGCCATGTGTTACCATGTTAACCAACACTGAATATTTTGAGTAGATAAATAACTTGCACCTAAATATAAATTGTCGGGGTTGTTTTCCCGCTTAATTTGGATTACCTGCATTGTATTGCATCTTGCCATGCCATGCATCATTCTCGTATGATCATGCTGAATCTTTTGCCGTAGTTGTAAAATGCATCTTTTACGCTTTCCAGTGTTTGTTGCTTCTTCGCGGATACGACGTTGAGATGTGTGAGCAACGACAAGATCTGCTTCCTCGTGGGATTCCAGGCAAGCAAAGTTTGCTTGTTTACCTATACATTGTCTTTCATTCCCGTCGTTGATCTCTGCTACCCTAGTATTCGATTCTTTATCGCGATCCCATCACATGTTTATCCTGCAGCCCATACAGCTTTATCCCCACATCCTAATACCTGTTGTATGTTTATCTGTTAGCCTTGCGAGTCGTAGCGCATGCTTAGAGTTGTTTGTGCGAGTCGTCTGTATGTCTTATTTTATTTCACCTGCTTAGCATGATAGGTTATTCTACCTTAATAAAATGTTGTCTTATATTGGGGTATTATAATTAAAAGATAAGGCACCGGCGGAAGGCCTTGCTAGGTGCTTTGTTCTGCTAAGTGTCGACCTAGTAACTCAGTTCTTGTCCTCGGATCCAATTTTGAGCGCACTAACCGCTTGTGGGAGGCCCTATGGAGCCCGCCGCGGCTTCGATCTAATCCGCCTCTTATCCAGGGCGCCGCAAGTAGTTCGGGCTTTCCATTTGATGCATGCATAAGTTTACCTAACGATCTCATGATGATGGAGTAGTCGATTCTCATATAGGGTGGCACGTTCTTAGAGTGCTATGAAGTTCGTATCCCGCGGGCACTGGACCTGATTAGCCGTGCACACAATCATGCGGTTCCCTGGATGGGTTGTAGAGAAGAGATTTTCCGTGTTGAGATGCCCTAACTTCTGGCTTTGCTTTTGGGGTTGATCGAACGAGTACGGGTCCAGTAGTGCACCCCTGCAGGGTATAATCTTATCGATGAGCCGTGTCCATGGTTATGGGCGACTTGGTGATGATGCTAGCTAACAAGATCATAGACAACTTACACCTAATCATTGTTAATTAACCTGACTAGTAATATAGAATTACTTTCACAATAACTGGTAACTAAAATTTGTTCAATGTGTGAGTATTCCCGAATTGCTTCCTCATATTTGGTTGAGGGGGTTAATCCGAGAATGGGTTATGATTGGTGTTACTTGTAGATGGTTATCTTATGCGCTCTCTTATCCCTCTCTGATTAGACGGAAGTTGTAGCGTGTCTCTTTACGTTGCTAGTGCTGCTGCCGCTAAGTCCACCTCCCCTATATTTTGGGAGATGGTGTAGAAAGTAGGCAAGTCGGTTTTGCTTGCCAGGGAGTGCCCTGACCCTCTTTTGGGATGTGCTTTATGTGCAGTCAATAGGTTTGAAGTCCGACGACGTTAGCTTGGGAACCCCTCCGGCTTGGCTGGGCAGGGATATGGCGCCATTGCTTACCTTCAGGACTCTTAGTCCAATTTGCATCTTATCCGTAGCCGGATACTTTCTTGCTTCCGCTGTCATTTGTATCTTTGTATTGTATCATTTGTATCTTGACTCGTCCGAGTCGTTGTTGTATTATATCTTCTGTTGTATTTGTGGATGTATCGGAACTGTTGTAATGTTATCACAATTCCACCCACATAATGCGCATGTTTCGGCGTGCACATTATGTCTGGTGGGCGACCTAAAATCGTTATTATGCGGATTTCAGCGGGATCGCTTAAATCTACATAGTACCGATTTTCGGGCGTCACAAAGTGGTATCAGAGCCTTGGTTTCGATCTCCTTGTTGTTTCGATACGATTGGTTATCGAAGCAGCGGGTCCGCAAAAGCCTGTAGGATAACCTCGCTAACGGTCGTTGTTTCTAGAGTTTCAAAAACTATTTGACTAAAATTATTTTTGAAAAATATCTCAATAGGATTCTTTTTATCCTTACCTCTATTCTATTTCTCCTCTTACCTTATTTGATTTGGAGTCTCTTCTCTTATCCAACTTACAAAGTTTTAGGATCCTACGTGTGGGTGGACGATCTCTTGCCTTTTATCCTATTAGGGTTCGATCTTCGCGAATCTTCATCGACATGACCAACTCCTCTTGTTAGTGGTGTCGACAACTTGAAGGTGGAGCCAAAACTTCTTGTTAGTGGTGTCGAGATTTCAAGGAGGAGCAACAATCACTTGTTAGTGGTGTCGAGAAGTTCTTCACGGAGCCATAAGATTCGGTAGTTACCCCTCTCTTCTTGTGGTCTCTGCGTGGATCGCGGGACGCGATCCCTTGTTAGTGGTGTCGATTGTAACGCCCCGGGATTTTACCTAATTAGAAAATTGTTTGTTTTTCTTTTTGCATCAACATGACATCATCATGCATCATTTGCATTTGTCAATCTTAATTTAATATATTGCATTTAAATTCAACTCCATTTAAATTCTTTTCCTCTTTTAAATCTAAATGCAAATCGAATTAATTTAAATGTGATATTTAAATTCTTTTCAAATATTCAAACTAATATATTAAATTGTGTATTTTGAAATAATAATTATTTGAAAAAAGTTATATATCTTTTCTTCTTCTATTTTATTTTAAAACATAAAACAGAAATGAATTAAATAAAAGAAATAAAAACTTCAGAGAAGAAAAATACTCACCTGGGCCGTTTTCTCTCTCCCCCTGGCCCATCTCTGAAGCCCATCTCTTCCCGGAGCCCGGCCCACTCACCTCATCCCCTTCTCCTCCGTACGGTCAACAACTCTCGGAAGAAAAACGCCATGCTTGTCCCCCTCCCTGCCATGGAGCCCCACTACAACCACTCCCCCTCCCCTCTTTTTAGCCCGACCCCCTCCTTCCGAACCCTAACCCTAACCTCCTTCTCCTCCCCCAGCCGCCGCCGCCCCTCTCTACCTCGATCTCCCCTGATTTTCTTCCCCCACCGAGGCCACCGGAGACCACCTCACCGCCCCGCAGCTCCGGTGCCGTCGAAGGACCGTGAGGAGGCCCAGGAGCTGCGATGTGTCGTCTCCTTCCTCCAGCCCGAAGGAATCGAGCCGGAAGCACCGGTAGGCGATGAGCTCGTCCGCGTCTTCCCCAAGGCCGGCGACCTCCGCCGCCGGAATTCATCGCCACCGTACATCCCGGAGACGTACCACTACCCCGAGCCTCCTCCCGGTGAGCCTAGCTTCTGATTCCCTCTCTCCCCCCCTTCGATTCGTGGTCGGGTAGGTCAAATTCGTCTACAGCTCCCGGATCCACCATGGATGAACGAGAAAGCTCGGCCCCTGTTTTGTCCTATGCACCTCGCCTCCTGCTCCTCCTCCCTACACGCACGCACCCACCACTGATACCCCAGCACCACTCCTCCGCGCCTCAGCCCCGCCCAATTTCAAGGGTAGTCGTCGGCCTCCTCGTTCGTCCGTCGTCGTCTCCGTAGAACAGGTAACCTGAAGTTTTTTCCGTCAGGTTCAGTTAACGTCGCTGGTTTACTTCATGTGCTATTGTTCCGTATCTAGAACACCAACACCGATCGGCCCCCTGGCTGCGCTCGAGTGCTAACCACTGCAGGTCGCGAGATCAAGTCTCCCCGTTCCCGCAAACAACTCCTTTTTCCCTTTCTTTTATGTCTTCTTCAGATCCGGCGTTTTAATTTTTCTTTCATATGAGATCTAACTCAACTTGTAACACCAACCTAGCCATAGCCTAGTGGCTTTGCCTCTGGTGTGCTCTGAAGAGACCCAAGTTCGAATCTACCCCAAGGCACATATCCCACACTTTTATTTCTTTTTTCCCCACTGACAGCTGGGTCCCACCTGTCAGTGACTCATGCGTCTGGAAGTTTTGTCCTGAGCCCCCTGTGTTTTTTTCTTTGCAGTTAAGCCCTAGTCAGCAACTTTCCCATCACGGATAAGTCCCTGCAATTTACAGAAACAACCCTAGAACTAAAAATGCAATAACTTTATTTCTACAAGACCAACTAAAATAATCTTTATATGTTTATTTATCAGAAAAATGCAATAAATATTAATATGCCATTTGTATGCCATTTGTGCATCTGTTATTTTAATTGTTTAGTATAATTTGTTAATTGCAACTAAATAATTAAATATGGAATGATAGGGGTAATAAATATTTAATGCCCTATTCCATTTAATTTAATTAGTTCACCCATGCCATGTGTTACCATGTTAACCAGCATTGAATATTATTGAGTAGATAAATAACTTGCACCTAAATATTAATTGTCGGGGTTGTTTTCCCGCTTAATTTGGATTACCTGCATTGTATTGCATCTTGCCATGCCATGCATCATTCTCATATGATCATGCTGAATCTTTTGCCGTAGTTGTAAAATGCATCTTTTACGCTTTCCAGTGTTTGTTGCTTCTTCGCGGATACGACGTTGAGATGTGTGAGCAACTACAAGATCTGCTTCCTTGTGGGATTCCAGGCAAGCAAAGTTTGCTTGTTTAGCTATACATTGTCTTTCATTCCTACCGTTGATCTCTGCTACCCTAGTATTCGATTCTTTATCGCGATCCCATCACATGTTTATCCTGCAGCCCATACAGCTTTATCCCCACATCCTAATACCTGTTGTATGTTTATCTGTTAGCCTTGCGAGTCGTAGCGCATGCTTAGAGTTGTTTGTGCGAGTCGTCTGTATGTCTTATTTTATTTCACCTGCTTAGCATGATAGGTTATTCTACTTTAATAAAATGTTGTCTTATATTGGGGTATTATAATTAAAAGATAAGGCACAGGAGGAAGGCCTTGCGAGGTGCTTTGTTCTGCTAAGTGTCGACTTAGGAACTCAGTTCTTGTCCTCGGATCCAATTTTGAGCGCACTAACCGCTTGTGGGAGGCCCTATGGAGCCCCCCGCGGCTTCGATCTAATCCGCCTCTTATCCAGGGCGTCGCAAGTAGTTCGGGCTTTCCATTTGATGCATGCATAAGGTTACCTAACGATCTCATGATGATGGAGTAGTCAATTCTCATATAGGGTGGCACGTTCTTAGAGTGCTATGAAGGTCGTATCCCGCGGGCACTTGACCTGATTAGCCGTGCACACAATCATGCGGTTCCCTGGGTGGGTTGTAGAGAAGAGATTTGCCGTGTTGAGATGCCCTACCTTCTGGCTTTGCTTTTGGGGTTGATCGAACGAGTACGGGTCCAGTAGTGCACCCCTGCAGGGTATAATCTTATCGATGAGCCGTGTCCACGGTTATGGACGACTTGGTCATGATGCTGGCTAACAAGATCATAGACAACTTACACCTAATCATTGTTAATTAACCTGACTAGTAATATAGAATTACTTTCACAATAACTGGTAACTAAAATTTGTTCAATGTGTGAGTATTCCCGAATTGCTTCCTCATATTTGGTTGAGGGGGGTAAGCCGAGAATGGGTTATGATTGGTGTTAGTTGTAGATGGTTATCTTATGCGCTCTCTTATCCCTCTCTGATTAGACGGAAGTTGTAGCGTGTCTCTTTACGTTGCTAGTGCTGCTGCCGCTAAGTCCACCTCCCCTATATTTTGGGAGATGGTGTAGAAAGTAGGCAAGTCGGTTTTGCTTGCCAGGGAGTGCCCTGACCCTCTTTTGGGATGTGCTTTATGTGTAGTCAACAGGTTTGAAGTCCGACGACGTTAGCTTGGGAACCCCTCCGGCTTGGCTGGGCAGGGATATGGCGCCATTGCTTATCTTCAGGACTCTTAGTCCAATTTGCATCTTATCCGTAGCCGGATACTTTCTTGCTTCCGCTGTCATTTGTATCTTTGTATTGTATCATTTGTATATTGACTCGTCCGGATCGTTGTTGTATTATATCTTCTGTTGTATTTGTGGATGTATCGGAACTATTGTAATGTTATCACAATTCCACCCACATAATGCGCATGTTTCGGCGTGCACATTATGTCTGGTGGGCGACCTAAAATCGTTATTATGCGGATTTCGGCGGGATCGCTTAAATCTATATAGTACCGATTTTCAGGCGTCACATTATTCTTCTTACTAATATTTTGGATAACTCCACGGAGATGCTTTGCACTGATGTTCTGAATTTTTCAGTCGGTATTGGAGATGCTTTGTACCGATATTCTGAATTTTCTAGTGAGCATTTGGTTACGAGTTGCATTGATGTTTTGGTTGGTGTGTTGAACTCAAGTATGAATTATATTGAATGATGGTAACAACTTCCTCTTACACAAACTTGATACTAGTCGATAATCATGTTTAGTTTTGTACAAGTAACAATCTTGTTCAGGTTAGACGTGACCAGTGGGCATTATAGACTTTTACAATTCAATACAACGAATAACCCAAAAATTTGGAAGCCCAAAAGAAGTGTCTAGCACAGTTTCTAGAGTTTTTCTCCACCGCAGTTTCTCCCCACCGAAATCTATAAGCTAGCTTATGCATAAGCAGGAGCCCAAAAGAAGTGGCCCTAGATCTAGGTAGGTATTCTCACTGGCTTTCCATAGAACTAAATTTTCAAGATTTGGATTTATTAAACTCAAGTTATTAAGTAAATGGTGCAAAATCCACTTTTTAAGAGATTGCACATATCACACTCATGCAAATATATTTTTGAGAAGGGCCAGTGCCACATGGTTAGGAAAACATATAGATATTCTAAAAAAAATTACTTCACAATTTCGCATGCTTAGATCTACCACAAATGAATAAAAGTTGAGCTAGTAATTCTCTGGAAAAATAAAACAGGAAAACATCCAAAAGGGAAAAATGCAAAAAAAAGGCCGGATCTGGCGCTGGGCGCCTCGGGCGAGCTGGGCCGGCCCAAAAGCAAGCGCGGTAAGATGAAGGGGTAAGTGGCCGTGGATCGATGATCCAAGGGCTGAGAATAGAAGAGGCGGCATTCAAGGAGAGTCGTAGATCACGGATCGGACGGATCTCTGCCGTCTTCAACCTCCCGACCTGGATAGGCCGAACCAGAAATGGAAGGAAGGGGGCGACGAGGGATGGCTCACCCAGGGCCTCGCCGGACGACTGAGGAGGATGGAGGAGGATGCGGAGGTCGAGGGGCGCGCATGGATGGTCTTGGTTCGCTGAGGCGCGTCCTGGAGCGGCGGTGAGGTCGACGGCGTCCACCTCGGGCACGTCGCGGCTCTGACGGCTTCCCTGCACCAAAACGTGAGAGGAGGTGTCTTAGGGGTAGCTCTTGGGGAGGGGAACGAGATAGGGAGGAGAGAAATAGCAGAGGGGGACGGAGGCCAAGGCGTTCGTGCTCGAAGGAGTTCGGGACCGAGCGGCGGTTTTCTTCGATTTCGAGCAGAAGAGAGAGAGAGCTCAAGAGATCTTGCAGGGGGTGGGTGAGTGGAAGTGTGGGAATG
This sequence comes from Poa annua, assembly GCA_026929855.1. Lineage (NCBI taxonomy): Eukaryota > Viridiplantae > Streptophyta > Magnoliopsida > Poales > Poaceae > Poa > Poa annua. Next base: position 110,061,906 of record CM049426.1, read on the forward strand.
CAATGGGAAAGGTTTGACGGGCTGTGGTGACCTCGGATGCTTTAGGGAGGAGTTGGCCGGTCCACGGTGCTCCGAGGGCACAAACAACAGGGGGAAGAGGCATGGCTCGGGATTGGAGGAGAGGGGCGGTGGAGGAGCGTCTGGCCGTGCTGCAGATGGCTTTGGAAGCTAGCTAATGGCTCAGAGCCGATGGAGGGGAGTGAGCAATGGTTAGGTCTTCTCGTGCCTCCCACCTGTTCGACTAAATGCCACAAAGAAAGGACAAAGGGTTTTCTGTGCTAGGGTTTTGGGAAGGTCGTGCTATGGGTACACCAGGGGTGTGGGGATCGAATGCACACCAAAAATAGAGGATGGGGTGAGAGGGATGAGGGTTTTAGATATAGGTCATTATTGGCTGATTGGAGTAGGCCACTAAACATGGATGGACTAGTCAACCTCTTGTCAAGAAAATTATAAAACAAGCTGAGATGGCTAGAGGGAAAATAGGTTTAACATTTTGCTTAAAAGTTTGGGTCACAGGGGTTCAATAACATCTAGATACAAAATTGTCAAAATGCTACTCTATAACACAACCTAAGGCCACCTTATGTTCAAGCACTCAAAACAAGCAAGAGTTAGGGATTAAACATTTTTGTAAAATTTAAAGGAGGCCATAAATGGAAAGTAGAGGTGATGTAGATAGTGCTAGAGGTTTTGTATTTCCAAGATGAACAAAATAAACCCTAATTGCCATGCTATAGGAATGTTAAAAAATAATGGAAATGAAGATAGTTGTTTCTTATTTGAAAAAGGATAATCTTTGAGTTTCTCCTAAAATCAACATAATAATCAAAGGTTAAACACACCACAACCATATGACACAACATTTAAAGCATGAATGATCTCAATTAAATTATATAAATAAGATGTTGTCTCATACACCACCACATAAACACACATAAAATAACACACTCATGGGAAACAATTTAAACACATAACATATAGGTCAACCACACATAAAAATAGATAAACACCCACACAACTGGATCAATAGCCATACTTTTAATATAGATCAAAAATATTTGAGAGGAGGTGAGTAACAGAATCAAAACAGGTTATTTTTGGTAGGAATATACTTAAACCAGCATAAGGTGAGGTGGTGATCATAATGATCCAGACATGGCTCTTGGTATAAATAAAATTACTCCAACATGTTGAGCATTGGTTTCCAGAGACTAATTAATATGGTGTTTTGGAAAAGAGAGTTGATAAGGCTTGCAACAAGTTAAAATCCAATATAATTTAAGACTTATTGTATCGTCTTATATAGTTGTGCAAACATGTAGTTTGAGGAATACTGTTAGTTTCTCAAAAGATATATATATTTTGGGTGGTTGCTAAAATCAAAACATTAGGGCAAAATAGAGTTTATTAAAAAGGGAATGGGAGAAGATATGTGGACTACTTCACTTGTTAAAACATTGACCTCAGAGGTCATATTATAACTTGTTTGAGTTTTATATGGTTGTTATTAAGGAGTCATCAACACAAACATCAGAACACAACTTGACAAACAAAGCATACCAGGGAAAACACATCCATTGACAGGATATTTCAAAAAGATTTTTGTGGCTTCCAAAATTTTGGATCTTTTATAATTTAGTTTTTATTGTTTCCAAAATTTGGGGTGTTACATTCTGTGAGTCTGTTTGTCCTATGTCTTTTATATTTAGCATGATAGATTGTCTACTTTAATAAAATGTTATCTTCTGTTGGGAATTATAATTAAAAGATAAGGCATCGGCGGAAGGCTTTGCGAGGTGCTTTGTTTTTTTCTAAGTGTTGACCTAGGAACTGAGATTTTGTCCTCAGATCCAATTTTGAGCGCACTAACTGCTTGTGGGAGGCCCTATGGAGCCTCCCGCGGCTTCGATCTAATCCGCCTCTTATCCAGGGCGCCGCAAGTAGTTCGGGCTTTCCATTTGATGACTGCATATGGTTACATAACGATCTCATGTTGATGGAGTAGTCGATTCTCATATAGGGTGGCACATTCTTAGAGTGTTGCGAAGTTCCGGGTATGGGACTGAGCAACCGTGCGCACAATCATGCGGTTCCCTGGATGGGTTGTAGAGAAGAGATTTGTCGTGTTGAGATGCCCTACCTTCTGGCTTTGCTTTTGGGGTTGATCGAACGAGTACGGGTCCAGTAGTGCACCCCTACAGGGTTTAATCTTATCGATGAGCCGTGTTCACGGTTATGGACGACTTGGTGATGATGCTGGCTAACAAGATCTAGACAACTTACACCTAATCATTGTTAATTAACTTGACTAGTATTATAGATCTACTTTCACCATAACTGGTAACTAAAACTGTTCAACGTGTGAGTTTTTCTTGAATGGCTTCCTCATACTTGGTTGAGTGGGTTAATCCGAGAATGGGTTATGATTGATGTTAGTTGTAGATGGTTATCTTTAGCGATCTCTTATCCTTATCTATTTAGACGGAAGTTGTAGCGTGTCTCTATTAGGTTGCTAGTGCTGGTGCCGCTAAGTCCTCCTACCCCCATACTTTGGGAGTCTTTCAGTTTTATAATTGTTTGCTTAAGCTTGTTCGACACGCTCCGGTGTATTGACCCGTTCACGGGCTTCCCGCGGTTAAGGATTCTCCGTACGACAGGTGGGTGGCTACTACGTGGAGTTCGACGACGAGATCTATGACAAGTAGTTAGAGTTCCCCTAGGCTTGTTCCTGGTGGACCGCGTGGATGGGCCTTCTCTTTCCGTTTCGGCCTTGAGCCCTTTGCTTCTTGTCTGTACTCAGACCGGCTTGTTTTTCCGCTGCATGATGTAATGTTGGGACATGTGTCCTCTGCTTGGTGACATTCGATATATTTGCTCAGTGAGAGCGTTGACTATTTATTTCCTTTCTTTGTGTCTTAGGTTTATCCTGTGATCTTCCCCTCTGTTAAAAACCGACTCGTATACCATGTGTGTATGATTTTGAAGTATACGAGTTGGTAGGATTTTGGGTTCTTGCATGCACAATCTTGAGACGTATGTGACGTTGGGGTCGCCAGGAACTGTCGGCCGACGGTCCATTCCGAGCCAGGCCTGCCTGTTTCCTGGGTTGGTATTACCCAGTATGCTCCTTGTTGTGTGGCCCAACTGATACGTTTTGTTTGTGTAGCCCGAATTCAGGGTCTAGCACTGAGGGTGGAGCCCCTCCTTCGTCTCCGCCACGCCCTGCTTCAGACAACGAGTAGCAGGAGATGGTGCGCCAGGAGGGCGAGGGCGGCAAGGCAGGCCAGGGCGCCAAGCAGGAAGGTGCGCCGCTAAGCCCCCAGGCACGCCCTGAGGCCCCGTTATCCAGGCTTGACGTGGGAGCAGGGCCTTCTTCTTGCCGCGACCTAGTCCTTGGCGGCTGGGACTGGAGCAAAGGGCACCGCGTGGTCGCCTTTCGCCTCGTACGGGAGTCGCTGGAGGGCTTGGAGGCGCATCTTGCCCTTGAGGATGCCTAGCTCGCCCAACAGCGCGGGGACTTCGCGGAGGCGTGGGCGTCCTTCCATGCCGCCGTGGAGGCCAGACGTCAGGAGGACGTGACGCTGCAGGCCAAGGGTGAGCAGGCCGTCCGCTTCGCCAAGGAGGTCCGTGAAGGGGCCATCCGCGATGCAGACGAGCTTCTTGCTCCCCTCTAGGACGAGCGCAATGCGGCCGTGGATCTCTTGGCCGAGGCAAGGGCTGAGCGCAAGGCCATGGAGGGCGCGCTGGCGCAGAAGCGCCGCGAGCTTGCCCATCTTGAGTACCAGCTCCTTTCCGCTCACCAGGCTGCGCAGGGAACTCTGGAGGAGCACCGCAAAAGCCTGGCCGCCCGCGAGCGGCAGCTGGCCTCCAAGGAGAAGGATGTGTTGTTGCGCGACGAGCAGCGGCTCCAGGCGGAGAAAGAGCTTGCGTCCAAGCGCGGTGAGCTCGAGGCGCGTGAGGGGAACCTGGCTGAGGCGCTCCAGAAGCACAAAGAGCCGTCGACGCCCAGCAGCAAGCCCTGGAGCGCTTCAAGGCCTGGTTTGTCAAGAAGAAGGAGAAGGCGAAGAAGGACCTCGCGGAGCGGGAGAAGAGCTATAGGCAGGCCATCGCCCAAGAGTACCTCGATAAGGCCAAGAAGCAGGAGGACCGCTTCAAGGCTAAGCACGCCGATGACGTCAAGAGGATCGTGGAGCTTGAGAAGGCCAACTGCAAGCTGAGGGCCCGCCTCCAGCGCACCAAGGAGGCCCATCGCTAGGCGGAGAATGCTCGCAGGATGGCCGTCCTGGACCTGAACTCCCTCGTCAAGGACGTGGAGGAGTAGGTTGGTCAGTGGGCGAGCGGGTGGTGGAGCCTGAGGACAGCGCGAAGGCGGCTCGGGTGCTCTCGAAGTAGCGGGAGCACATGTTCCCTTCCCTGGTGGCCAGGGGCAACGAGCTTGCCGCCCATCTTGGCGAGGAGGTGCCTCACGCCGATGCTCGCGGCCTTGGTGATGCTGCCATGCACCTGGTCTAGTTCGACCAGCTCTTCATGGCACTCGAGCGCCCTGCCGCCGAGCTTCGTGAGGTGATCGAGGTGGAGAGCCGCCAGCTCCTGCCGGTAGTATTTGACCGCATCTTCACCAACCTCAGGCTCCTCACGCCTAGCTTCAACCTCTCGACAGTGAGCGAGGCTCGCGAGGGCGAGGAGGTGTGGCGGGTCTCCAACTACCTCCACAAGCAGGTTGAGTCCTTGTGCGCCCGCTTCAAGCGTGCGGAGGCTGCTGTAGATGACCGCGATGAAGCTGACCCCGCTGGAGCTGAAGAGGATGTCGCGGGGGAGGAAGATGATGGCGCGGACTCCGCTTGAGCCCTACTTGTCGCGCTCTTAAGCGCTTGTATATGAAACAATCTTTTGTTTAGACAATTTGCAACTTGGCATGTAATATACTCTTTAAGTATTTTATTTCAGCTCGTGTGCCCCTCGAGAGGCCCTTTTATATTATTTTCATGTCTATGCTTGCTCTGCGTCGGTAGGACCCGTCTCTTCACGCTATGACTCCGCCACTGCGATATGCTTGAGCAATGACTCAGCAAGGCCGGGGAGAGTTTAAGGCTTGGAGAGGTAAGAGCCATGAGTCGCGATGCTCAAGTGCCCCCCTTTGACGTACGAGTAGTCCATGAAATGCAAGGGGAAACGAATCGCTCGAGGGACAAACGTGGGCTTGAGGTGACGGAAGAACTCTTGAGGCATAGTGCGAGACTTAGCTTCTCGAGGCTATTTGCCCTGTAGAGGTTTTTGCGTGGCGAGGAGGTTGGATTTAAGGGTTCTGGCCTTTTGCCTCCTCAGGCTTGAAGGGACGCTTGTTCCCAGTGAATGTTAGAGAGGCAAACCGAAACGCTTGTACATGGTAGTGGGAACTCATGCGCGCTTATAGGTCTCCTCAGGCGTTCCTTGCGAGGAGAGTAAGTACCAAGTTCCTTTGTAGAGATGGCGTGTTTGTGGGAGCTTGCCCTTTAGCCAGAGCTTGTATCCTTGGGTTTTTAAGTGTTGTTGGTGTGTCATTTGAGGCACTGACACCGTACTCAGCCCCCTCTCGCGAGGTGCGCATGGGGAAAGATATAAGCGCACACTGAAAACAATAACGCGGGAATAAACTCACCACCAAAATATTACATACTGGCACCATAGCGCAAAGTTCGCTTGAGAACGAAAAGTCTCATTATGCTTGGAGTTGCCAAGTTAATGTATTTATCCATGTCGAGGCATGGGGACCACCCATTAGGGGCAGAGACTCTCTACGGCCTACGGTGGCTCGTTACAAGGAGAGCTCGGAGGGATGACCCTCGAGAGAAGTCTTTGGAGCTTGGAGGTGAAGCCGTGAGCTTTTCCTCTAGAGAGAAAAAATTCTTGGAGGTGGAGCCGTAAGCCGCCTCTTCAGCCAGATGTCTTGACGTGACAATGATCACGGGCGTGACTATGATCACGGGTAGAACTTGCGTATGTGCATGATGTTCCACGGTTTTTTGACGGGGATGCCGTCTTGAGTCTCGAGGCGAGCCGCGACAAGCCTGGCGATGTGGGTGACCCTGGTGACAATTTGTGGAGGCCTACTCGGGAGAGGATCCGCCAGAGGACGAGATCGCCTGCCTCTAGGGTGCGCGAGCGCACATGGCGGCTGTGGTAGCGTCGCAGGTCCTGCTGGCACTTTGCCACCCGGTGTAACATCCCAATATTTTGGAATGTTTAAAAATCACTAAAATTTAAAACTTTTGTTTTGATTAAAATAAAATATTAAAATGCATAAGAAAATCAACTTTAAAAGACTTCATAGCATTTTCTAGATATTTAAAATTTAAATATCCAACTAATCATTATTTAAGATTTTGGGAGTTTAGTTTAAACTCTTTTATCCATGGTATTTGTAAATCTCAATATGTAAAATTGACAAATAATTTACAAACTTTCAAACCATTTTGATAATAAAATAGTTTTCTTATAAGTAATTGATTTCAACCACTTAGCCATATCTATTCATAAATTCATAATTTCAAAACTATTTAAAAATGGTTTACTTGCAAATTGCTTTCATTCTTTCACCTGAGTTCAAAACATAGTTTTATTCATTTCAAGTCTATAGTTTGTAACTTTAAAACTTCATAGATTTTAATTAAGGAATTATCCAAATAGAAATTACATTAACTCAACTTAATTTCATTAATTCTCAAACATAAGTTGATCTTCATGAATATATATCCAATATAAGAAATAAAATAAATCTAGAATATTATCCAAAGATATGTTATGAAGTTTTCAAATGATTAATCATATTATGAAACTTAATGGTGCACAAAATAATTTGAAATAAAAATGAATACTCTATAATTCCCATTTCCATAAAAATATTTATATTTAGTTATTCTACTATTATACCAAAAATAAAGATGAATGGTTACAGCAAATGAGTTTAAATAACTTGAATTCAAACATATTTGAATGTGGGTAATTTCATAAATTTTATTTAACCCCAAATGAATTATTAAATCCCTAATTTCAAGGTTAACCTAAAATAGGCAAAATTGTATTTTATGAATATTTCAAAATATTTATTTTTCAAAAAGTTTCAAAACATGCCCACTAATGGTTTAAAGCATAGATATGAATTTTACAAATTTATAGAAATTTGTTTCACTTCATTTGGAGTCCTAAATCAAAAGATATAAATAAATAGAAAAACAGAAAAGAAAAAGAAAATTCCCTGACAGGCGGGACCCCCTGTCAGGGGGTCGTCTTCAACCTCTGGCCGATTTTCTCGCCCGAAACGCCGGCGACTTCCTTCCTGCAATTCCGAGAGATTTACGGCACCAAATCAACGCCCCTCCTGCCCTATATAAACCCCACGATCTCCTCTCCCATTCCCCCAAGAAACCCTAGCCCAACCCGCCGCCAAGCTCGAGAATTTGGTCGCCGGAATCCGCAATGCCGCTGCCGCGTAATTCTTCAAATCTGGTGAGCTCCTTCGACCTCGGCTTCTTCCCTCCTCTCCATTCTCTTTTTCTCACATGCGCGCACCTCCCCTGACCCTTTCTTTGATGTTTTTGCCAGTGAAGCGAGCAGGGCGTGCTCAACCAAAGTCCGCCGCCGTCGCCCCGCCTCCGGCTGCGATTCCACGCCTCTACGTGAAGAAATCGGCTTCGCCAGCACGTCCATCACCTCCACCACGCCGTGCTGCATCTCGACATCAACTCCCCGGAGCGAGGCGAGCACCGTAGCGACCAGAGCGTCCTCCACCGAGCCGCATCGCCGCCGCGACCTCCATCGCCGGTGACCGGAGCGCCACCCGGTGAGCCCTTCCATCTACGCCCTCCGATCTAAAATGAACGGCAACGATTAGATCCCTTTAGCCGAAACGGTATGGTTAGATTAGATCCATCAGATCTGGATCCAACAATCCAGATCTGTTTGACTTAATCCAGTCAGCAGCCACGTTAGAAATCGTTTTCCTATTTTAATTAAATTGGCAGTTTTACAGAAAAGACCCTTCAAATTAGATATGTTATAACTTTTTAACCACTTATTCCAATTTGAAAAAATTTATATTTATGGAAAGCCCTTGACATGTAGAATATTTTAGATCTGTTAGAATTCAAATTTTACTTAGTTTAAAATATGCAAATTTCAAAAGGTGGATTTGAATATTTTTTAATAACTTTAAATCTATAAATCCAAAAATTACAAATAAAATTGTTTTAGAGACTTTGGAATATTTGTAATTTGATGCCTCTGTTATAAAATATTTTTGAGTATTATTTTGATGATTTAATAGTTATATGTTTAGTTTGAATAAATTTGACATAACTCTGGATAAAAAAATCATTTTTGAGTAAATCCAATTGCCATAAATTTAATTAAATTCCCTCTGTCTATTAACAACATTTATAAAATTTTGTTATAAAAATTTAATCACAGAAAACTATGATCTTGTATTTACCCTTTTATTTTATTTTCCTATAATAGAAATTAACTAAATTGCAATTATAACGTTATGCATATTTTATAAATATCTCAAAAATTAGTAGGATGTTTCTTGTGATTAAAAATTGCATTTCATGCATAGCATATTTTATTTTGTAGTTACACTTCCCATTGGAAAACTCCTCCATTATTTTCTCTAAGTTAGGATTATTTTCAACTTAGTATTTTGGTAAAGTACTATGCACTTAGACACATAGGATTTTCAACATGAAGCTAGAAGACCAATGAAGGACTCAGCCAAGAAAACAAGAATACAGAAGCATCTTCAAGGAGTAGAAGCACTCAGAAGAAAATCAAGAAGAAGTTCATGAAGACCAACCAGAAATATTTTCTAAGTCTTGCTTCCTCTCTCTCTCTTTTCTCCCTTCTTCTCTTATCCCTTATGATGAGTAAGTTATATTCAAGATCAACCTGGAGGCTATCAACACCATCAAGTCTTCAAATCCATCAAGTCTACAAAATTGCAATGAAGTCATCACATCAAGAAGAAAAGAAAGCAAGGAGAAGATTCTACATTCTTGTTTCTATCTTTCCCCATTTCCTAATCTTGTCTTTCAATTTAGACATAAACAATTTTTGATCATGTTATTACCATCTTGAAGTTTGTTGGATCCTAGCGGCATAGTGAGATGAAGCGGCCTGGAGACTAACCTTACATGTCCATGTACATGAGACCTGTTCCACAATTATAAGTGGCTGGCCGGGTGTCTGTCTCTCTCACTATAGTGAATATCCAATTTACAAAGAGTTGTTTATAATTGTTGATCACCTTGAAGAATAGACTTAGTATTTTCTCTAAGTATTTATTTGTACATCATGACTAAGCCATTAGAGTGCTTATTCTAGATGATTTATAGCAAACTATTTTGTCCAACATATTTGCCTTGCATTAACTTATAAGATTTTAATGGCATGACATGCATCTCTAGTCCATAGAAATGTTTTGCACGTCATGCATAAACATGATTTTCCTTAGAAGTTTCATAAAACTTGTTTGTTCATTATGAAAGTGTTTGTATGCGATGTGATGTTGTGTTTTGTGTTGATTGTGTATTGTTGTTTGTCTATACTGTTAGATTGAACGGAGAGCCCCAAGTTACGTTGAAAAGAGTTTGTGAGCAAAGACATCATCCAAAGCCAAGTGGCACACCTCATAAACTTCCTACTATTTTCTATATGCATTACTTAGTGTATTTTTATATAACATGTGTAGGATAGTAGTGCTATGCTAGACCTGTGTAGAAATTCCTTACTCCTGTGTCTAGGTTCCTATGCAATACTTAGTAGGATTATTGATGCTATGCAAAGGTTGTTTTGTAAAAATCCAAATTCTACTAAGTTAAAGATGGAAAACCTGGGTGGAAAGTGGTTGTATGGTTTATGTTGAGTGGCTACTCTGGTCCATGTCTATGGTTCCTGGAGTACGTGCACTTGTGGATAGCCACCCAGGAACAGAGGAATCTGAAGAACTCCGAGTGACGATTGCTTCCAGTGCAGCCATTGCCATATGGGCTCTGGATTGATCAACTATGTTGCGTGGACTCTCCCCGGCTTGACAAGCAGATGTAGAGGGTGTTAGGTGGAACGGGTCAAGCCAGAGTGGGAGGGAAAATGCTTCTGAAAGATCTCGTCTCATTCTTCTCCTTTTCCTTATCACTATAAGTGTGTAAAGGATAGTTTGGGTTGAATGGGTACAATGGTGAACGTGCACAACCTCTACAGAGTGTAAAACTAAATACTTAGTCGTGTCCCCGGTACGGACAATTTGAGCAGCTGATCACGGACGTCAACGGAGGATTCCACCATTCCAATTTCTAAGATAAAACTTGATGGATGAACAAGGGTAGAATGAGACAGTGGTTTTCATGCCACGAATGTCTCGAATAGAAGAAAAGTGTTTTCCAAAGAGTTAGGAAAAAATGGCTTTATGCAAAATAGACTTGAACTCCACCAGCCAAATAAGCATATACGTTATTAGAGTTTTTCCACTAAGTGTCCACCATAGTTTCACTTGCCTGACTCAATTTTTAATGGAATTTTACCCACGTTGTTGCAATATTTTTCTTATTGCAAATAGTTCAGATGGCGAGAGAGGTTTCGTTTAAAGGTTTCGAGTCTACAACCAACATGTTTTCGCTTGTGGCAACATGAAGATGATGGAGACTCACTGCTATGTTATTTCCGCTGTTTACTCTTTTCAATGCTGGCTTTATGTTTGAAGGAGATATGCCCTAGAGGCAATTAATAAAGTGTATTCTTTATCATATCTCGTTTGTTCATAATAGGTTTTTGTGTCATGCTAGAACCGTATTAAGCGGAAACATTAATGCGGGTGTGATACGTAAACAACCAGGTCCCTAGTAGCCTCTACTAAGACTAGTTTCGTTGCGCGATTGATGATCGAGGTTTCCCGGTCATGGGGCATGACGCCGGTCGGCAATGAGAGTCATATCGCTAGAGAGCGATGTGATGGACATACCCAGATTTGGAGAACGTAGTCGTTACGCCTTTGACCGTGAGATCAACTCTTATTGATATTCCCGGAAGATACTTTGATTGCACCAAACGTCGTATCTTATTTAGTATGACAATAACGGTGATACTTTTGGGTATTGGAAAGGAGTAGTTGAGACGAGGGGTCAAGAGCGGGATTTGCCAGTCCGCATAGCAGGATAGATACTCTCGGGCCCACTCGGTGAGATCATGTCTAATGAGCTTGCAAGCATGTGACTAGGTCACGGAGACATGAGATCATGAACGAGTAGAAGATAGCGTCGTCGGTAACGAGGTCGGGATTAGGTATGGAGATATCTATGGAACGACGCTCGGACGTGCTAAGTATCGCTATGGCAAAAGGTCTAAGACTTTACGTTCAGGTTTGATAGATGAAAGTCATTCGTTATATCTCAGGGATTAATTCATGGGGTCCAGGCCTACGAGTTAGTCGTTGATCATTGAGGAGTCTTGATCATACCTGATATTATATCGAACCGCTAGGGTAACACACTTAAGGGGTTTCGACAAGACAACCGGAAAGGAAGGAGATCACCGGGAGCGTCCCGGGAGAGGTCCGATGGAGATCGGGCAGCGCCGAAAGAGTTTTCGGAGCTAGGAAAAATTATATATATTATGTTTGATATTAATTAGTGTTATTAATATGCAAATATGATTTTATATATTTATTTTCGAATTTATTTAGGCTGATTTCCCTAAATGGGCCTTCTGGTCGAAAGAAGGCCCAAGAGGGGAAAATTCCCAAGGGGAATTCGGTGGGGGCCAGGAGGGGCTGACCCAAGTGGGCCAAGGGCCCACTAAGGGGGCCGGCGCACCCTCCAGAGCCGCACCAGGCATGTGGGATTAGTCCCACATTGCCTGGCTGGCAAGGTAGGCTCCCCCTGGGAGCCTATATAAGAAGGGGCACCCCCAGCCTTTTAATTCACCAATTAATTCCCGATTTCTCTCTCGATCTCGTGGTTCCCAAGTTGGAGCCGCGCCGAGCAGAGCAAGGGGATCTCCTCCACCATAGCATGCTGCCGCGTTGATGGTGTTCCGGTCCAAGTCTTCCGCTGCTCGTCCTGGACTGGAGCTTCGGAGGCCGTCGTCTCCACCGTACGTGTGCGACTCCCTGCGAGGTGCTGCGCTAGCGGTACTCGGAGGCCTGCTTCCTCTACACGACCTTGAGGTCGGCTTCGTCGGTCTGCATCGACAACGTTTGTGCGGGAACGTAATCCCCGCTTTCGGTCTACAAGGGTACGTATTCCGATCTCCGTTCGTACTACTATATCTGCATAGAATAGATCTTGGCATGCTTTTAGGATATCGTCGGTAGGAAAATTTTTGTTTTCTGCACACGATCCCCTTCAATGTTATGCAAGTTGTATCTAATATTTTCTAAGTCTGGATCATCGATGTAATAAAAATTATACTTTGTTGTGATATTACATTGTAAACTGTGTGTGCAGACGAATCGATCCAGGGATTTGCACTATACACAGGTACCTTGCCATATTTTAAGTGCAGGTACGCTACACCCGGAGGGTGGCATGGCGGCGTAATCCTTCAAGAGGCCACAGGTCGTCGTTTTGGTTGTCCTCATGCTCGTCCTCATTGAAGGCAAGGACCCGTGGGGATCCATGCTTAATTTCTGTGGGGAGGACTGATTCGGCTCCATAGACGAGGGCAAACGGTGTTTCCCCCGTGGGCTTGGGCGGCGTGGTGCGGATGGACCAGAGCACCGAAGGGAGCTCGCCGATCCAGCCCTTGACGTGGCCCTTGAGGATGTTGAAGGTTCTGGTCTTTAGGCCCTTGAGGACTTCTACGTTTGCGTGCTCGGCTTGGCCATTGCTCTGCGGGTGAGCTACGGAGGCGAAGCAGAGCTTGATGCCCAGTCTCTCGCAGTAAGGCCAGAAGATGCCGCTTGTGAATTGCGAGCCGTTGTCGGTGATTATGCGATTAGGCGCTCCGAAGCGGCAGACCAGGCCTCTGATGAATTTCACCGCCGCGCCTGCTGGGATGGTGCACGTCGCCTCAACCTCGGGCCACTTGGCGAACTTGTCAATGACCACGAAGAGGTAGCGGTAGCTCCCTTGCGTTGTTGGGAATGGTCCCAAGATGGCCAGCCCCCAGACCGTGAACGGCCAGGAGAGCGGGATGGTTTGAAGTCCCAGCGCGGGCTGATGGATTTGCTTGGCGTTGAATTGCCAGGCTTCACATGCTTGAACAATGTCAACTACATCCTGAAGTGCTTGCGGCCAGTAGAAGCCACTCCTGAAGACTTTGCCTGTGAGGGTGCGGGCGTATGAATGGTGGCCGCATTCCCCGCTGTGGATGTCCTTGATCAACCTTTTTCCTTCTTCAGGAGGGACGCATTTGAGCGCGATGCCATTTGGGTTCTTGCGATAGAGATCTCCCTCGAGGATGTAATAGGATTTTTCCTGGCGAGCGATTCGCTCTACTTCGACATCTTCCTCGGGGAGGATTCCCTTGGCAAGGTAGTCCTTGAGCTCGTCGATCCAAACTATTTCTTGATGCACCGCTGTGAGCAACAGGCGCCCCCTGTCTGGGGGGCACAGTCGGGAGTCCGAGTTGTAGGCGGTGGTTGGAGCGCTTCGTCTATGCTTGCGAGCACGGCCTCTTGAGGCTGCTTTATGGATGCCTTGACGAGTCTCTCTTCAAAGACGCCTGGCTGCTGAGCTTGCCTTCTTGATGTGCGCTTGGCGATGTCATCAGCCTCTTGGTTTTCCTTCCTCGGGATGTGCATGAGCTCCATGCCCCTGAAGTGGTTCTCAATCTTGCGGATCTCTTCAAGGTATGCGTCCATGTGTTCGTACTTCGGCTTGTAGCTCTTGTTGGAGAAGTTGACGAGCAACTGGGAGTCGCCCTTGATGAGCAGGTGCTTGACGCCTAGGGCAATGGCGGCCCATAGTCCGGCGAGCAAGCCCTCGTACTGAGCAATGTTGTTGGAGATCTTGTCGACCATGAAGCACAGCTAGACCGCATAGTAGAGTTTGTCAACCTTGGGCGAGATCAGGACGACACCAGCCCCACCATTACGGCAGTCAAAGGCTCCGTCGAACTTCATGGTCCAGTGGTTGGGCATCTTCTCTCCAGAGGGCTCTGGCTCTTCTCCCAGAAGCTCTCCAGGGGTTGGGTCAGTCCATTCGGCGACAAAGTCTGCCAACGCTCTTCCTTTGATGACCCTTGTGGTATCGAAGCGCAAGTTGAATGCTGTAGCTCTATGTTCCATCATGCGACACGATCTGTGGCGTTAGGGTTGCGCAGGATCTGCTCCAGGGGGAATGAGGTCACCACCGTGATGGAGTGGCCCTGGAAGTAGTGTCGCAGCTTCCTTGAGGCGATGAGGAGCGCAATGAGGAGCTTCTACTGCATTTTGTACCGTTCCCGAGAATCCCACAGTAATGTGCTGACGAAGTAGACAGGGCGCTCGACAAGGGTTGTCAGTTTAGGCGCAGCGCTGTTTGCCTGAGGAGGCTCTTCAGGACCCTTGAGGGGATCGGCATGTGGAGGCTCTTCAGGCCTCTTGGCGAGATCAGCCTATGAAGGCTCTTCAGGCCCCTTGGCGAGATCAGCCTGTGGAGGCTCTTCAGACCGCTTGGCAAGATCAAGGCTTGGGGCAGACTCAGCTTGTGGCTCTGGGCCTGGCGGTGGGTTTGTGTAGTCTGTCCCCTTGTCGAGCTCTTCGTCAGACGGTTTGGCTTTGGAGTGGTTGCACTCTTCTTGCTGAGGACTGGCTCTTCTCTTTCTATCACCAGGATGGTGCTGGCGGTCTGTGGAGTGGCTGGTAGATACAGCTTCAGATGTTCGCCTATCCTTGGGGCAACCATGACTGGTGGGCTGGCCAAGTACCTCTCCAAGTCTTCAAAAGCTTTTTCCTTTTCAGGCGTCCACTTGAAGGTGCCAGATCTCTTCATGATCTTGAAGAATGGCAGGGCTCTCTCGCTGAACTTGGAGATGAAGCGGCCCAAGCTGGCCATGCAGCCTGCTAGGCGTTGCATATCCTTGAGCCGGCGAGGAGGCAACATTTCCTCTACGGCCTAGATCTTGTCAGGATTTGCCTCTATGCCACGGTGGGACACGATGAAACCAAGCAATTTGCCTGAGGGCACTCCGAAGACGCACTTGGCGGGGTTGAGCTTGATGTTCAGCTTGCACAGGCTGGCGAAGGTCTCTTCAAGGTCCCTGAGGAGAGTATCTCCCTCTCTAGACTTGACGACGATGTCGTCGACGTAAGATTCTGCATTTTTGCCCATTTGCTCGCCAAGAGCTATCCTCATGAGCCTCTGGAAGGTGGCGCCAGCGTTTTTCAGGCCGAAAGGCATGCATACATAACAATACACACCACAAGGGTTGAGGAATGCCGTCTTTTCCTTCACCTCCTTAGCCATCTTGATCTGGTGATAACCAGAGAAAGCATCGAGGAAGCAGAGGAGGTCGCATCCTACCGTGGAGTCCCCGATCTGGTCGATCCTTGGCATGGGGTATGTGTCTTTGGGGCAGGCCTTGTTGACATCAGTGTAGTTGATGCATAGGTGGAGTCCTCCCGTGGACTTTGGGACAACCACGCCGTTGGAGAGCCAAGCAAGGTGCGCGACTTCGCGGACAACATTTGTCGCTTTTAGCTTCTCGACCTCTTTGATGATGAATGCTTGCTTCTCGGGGGCTTGATTCCTTGCCTTTTGCTTGACGGGGCGTGCGTTTGGACACAGGGCTAAGTGGTGCTCGATCACCTCCCTTGGTACACCGGACATGTCTGATAGAGTCCACGCGAACATGTCAAAGTTTGCCCGGAGGAAGGCGACGAGCGCTCCTTCCTATTTGGGAGGCAGAGCAGCGCCAATGGTGACGCTAGCCCCCGAGCCCTCAGCCCCCGAGCTGCTGGTGCTCAGGGAGACCTTCTTCGTGGAAGCTGGCTCCTGAGAGAACAGCTGCTTCTTCTTCTTGGGCCTCTCGAGAGGCTCCATGTCCTCCGCAGCCGGAAACGCCATGGCAGCTTTCTTGTAGGCTGTCTCGACAGCGCGCATGGCGTCCAGGACGTGGCTGTGGATGGAGATGGTGCCAACGTTGTCGGGGATCTTGACCATGTTGTAGGCATGATGCGTGACGGCCATGAACTTCGCGAGGGCGGGGTAGCCGATGATGGCCTTGTACGGCAAGCCGGTGTGGGTGACATCGAAGTCGATGAGCTCGGTGCGGTAGTTCTTCTGCGTGCCAAAGGTGACAGCGAGTCAGACCTGCCCGAGAGGCTTGATGGAGCCGCTGGTGACTCCGGTGAAGGGCCCGGAGGGCATGAGCCACTCGTAGGGCACTTGAAGCGTCTCGAAGGTCTCGATGGAGATGACGTTCAGGCATGTACCTCCATCGATGAGCGTCTTGGAGACGGCGATGTTGTTGATGGTGGCGGAGCAGATCAGCGGGAGGGTTCCAACAGTCTTGGTGGACTTGGAGTCTTTTGCATCGAAAGGGTTGGTGTACTGCGACCACTTGAGGGGCCTGGAGGTCTCGACGCTGGGGAGCACGACATTGAGCTCGCGGGCGAACTGCTTGAACTGGTTGTTCGACTTGGGTGCCTGAGTCTCACCGAGGATGCAGGCCATAACCCCTCTCGGGGCCTGGTAGCCTCCGTCTTCCTCGTCAGGGAGGTTGCTGTTCTTCTCGGCGGCGTTGGCCTGAGTTCCTGGTGACTTCTGCTAGCCGCCCTTGCGTCCGCCTCTGCGGTAGCCGCGGCCTCGGCTGCGGCCGCCACTGCCCTCGGCTTGTTCGCGCTCCTTGCTTAGCCGCTTGAGGTCGAAGCAGGTCTCAGCAGAGTGGCCGGGCCTGTTGTGGTAGACGCAGAATGGACGGTTGTCCTCTTTCTTCTCGCTGGGATCGGGGGAGTCCCTGCGAGAGCCCTTGGCGTCAAGCTCTGCCGCGAGGACCGCGGTGAGCTTGCGCTTGGGCTCCTCCTTCTTCTTGTTGCTCTTGGACCCCTTGCCAGGGTCATCTCCCCGCGACCTCATCTTGACGAAGAGGAGTCCCTCTTCAGCCTTGGCGCACTTGTCCACCAGATCAAACAACTTCACCACAGAGGTGAGATTGTCGTGGATGCCAAGCTTCTCGAGCATCCTGCGGTTCATGACACCCTCATGGAAGGCAGCGATGACCTGGGTGTCAGGGATGTTTGGAATCTTGTTCCGCACCTGCCTCAAGCGCTGGATGCACTTGCGGAGGGTCTAATCCTTATTCTGCACCACGGCGCACAGGTATTTGTGTGTGTGCGCGCGCTCGTACGTGCCCTTGAAGTTGGCGACGAACTGCTTGCAGAGCTCTTCCCACGAGCCTACGGAGTCCTCCGGGAGGTTCAGGAGCCGCGACAGCGCTGAGTCGCAAAGCGCGTGGGAGAACCAGTTGTCCATGGCTTTGTCATCTCCTCCTGTAGCTTGGATGGAGGTGGTGTAGAGGTGCAGAAACTCGACGGGGTTGCTGGCGCCGTCGTAGCCCTTGGGGAGGGCTGGCCTGAACTTCCGAGGCCAAACCACGCGGCGCAGGGAGCGGGTGAATGTCATGCAGCCCGAGGCGTACGTGGCGACCCTGTTCTGCAGAGCCGCGCGGTTTTGCTGGCCCGCCTGGCCAATCTCCTCCACGAGGATGTTCTGGCGGTCCCGCTGGCGCTCCATCCCCACGCGCGCGTCTGGCACGGTGCGCTGCACGATTCAGCCGTCGCGCGGTGACGAGGGATGTCCCCATCAATACCCATGGTTACTAGCCTAGGGTAAGAGTTATGAGGTAGAGAACGCATGGTGTTGGTAGATTCGTCGGCTGACAAGCGGGAATTACCCAGGTTCGGGGCCCTCGAGTGAAGTAAAACCCTAACTCCTGCTTGTTTGTTATTGATTGTGTATATGCGGCGAGTACATGGGTCTAGCAAGATGTCGATCTTGCTAGGGTTTGGTGGTTCTGGTTGGGCGTGTCCCTGGTCGGTCTCCCTCCTGTCCTTTATATAGAGGTACAGGTCTCAGGTCATAACCGACTAGGACTACATTTATGGAAAGTACTACCGACTATGTTATTTATGGTAGAAGCCTTCGTCTTGGGCTTCACTTTTTGGGCTTCCTCAGCCTGCTGATAATTGGGCTTTAGTCAGTACGTGCACCAGGTACCCACATGAGGGGGTACCCGTTTGATATAACCTTGTCATTAGCCCCCGAGTGCTTGGCTAATTCAGAGGATGAGTCATGGACTCACTACACCATGCACATCTCATGTTTTATGGTTTTGATATGATATTTTTGTTTTTCTGATTTATGAATTTTTGACAAAGGATGCCGACTGAGTAGGCATGGGTTTATTCGATGAGTCGAAACCAGTTAACTGCACTTGGGTAAAACCTTACTAGCCTTCTATCAGGTTTAGAGTCCTTGGGCTCGAATCTGGAACATACTGGACAGACTCACCTTAGGGCAGTCAATGGTCTTACTGATATTGTTCTGCAGTTTCGATTTGCTACCTAGCGCGTCCGCCAGGATTTTCATCGTATCTTGTTGATACGGAAAGGTCTAGGATTGAAACACTGCTGGAGTGATCCTCGGCCCTTTCGACTGATCGATGGATCTTACCTTTGTATTTTCTGTATACAGCATCCGGGATATCTTATCGACTGATTCTTCCTCGGGGATTCTTATGTTTCGAGTGTTTTTTATTCTATCGGGTGCATGACAGTGCACCCGATGGGAGTTGCCCCCAAGATTGTGCTTTATTGCTTGCAGTAGAGGATAATCTCAATTTATGCTTTTGCAAGTCGAATTCTTTTTGCCTTCTCCCGATGGGAGTTTCCCACTCTACTCATTTATCCTTGCAGTTTTGCTTTCGAGTTTGTAAGGGGCTTTTCCTTTTTGTCAGTCGTGGTATGACACATGTTTTTGTTTGTCTGGAATGATGTCATGCGTGACACCTTTGGCGTGCGAATAGCACTCTGATTGGACGTGACATAGTGGGTCCCTCTCTTTGACCATTGTGGACCCTGGTTCAGTTCTAATTTGACCCGACGTGGCGAGATTTTCGCAGGCATGATGATGATCCCCTCGTTTTGCACGCATAATGGGTTGTGTGCTTGCCGACGATTGGTCTCTGATTTTGCCATGTATTATGGCATTTTTTGCCTGAACGGTTGCGATGGGTATGTTGCTTTTTGCCGTAAATACGGAGTTCTTTGCCGCTGTTGATTTCGCCCTACCCCTTCTACTTCATCTTCTTCCTTACGCTCCCTTTGACTCCTTCGCTCTCCCTGTGCTTTTCTTTCGCCATGGCTTCTCTTACCAAGATCTTCTCCCCCACTGATATTTCTTCCACGAACCAGTCCTCGAAGGACAAGATTTCAGTTGACTCCGTCGCTACATCAGCCGCTGCAACGAAGAAAGTCACCAGCGTTGTGTTAAATCCATCGTTACAGAGAAGAAATTGGAAGACTTCCGCCAGGCGGGGATTTTGTCTTCAGCTGAGGTTGTTGCTACTCGGGCTCCGATCCATAAAGAGGTACTTCCCAAGCCTCTTTCTGGGGAACGAGTTTGCTTTGTGGATTTCTCCCTCGTGGATTTGGATTTCCTTTGCACGACTTCGTCCGGGGCCTTCTTTTTGCCTATGGGATTCAAATGCACGATCTAAACCCTCCCGGTGTTTTACATATCACATGCTTTGTGATTTTATGCGAGTGTTTTCTTGGAGTGCACCCCAGCTGTGCTCTCTGGAAACATATCTTCCAGGTGAGTTTACTCTACTCTGACGGTCGCCCTTTTTCGACAGGCGATTTCTGCATCAAAGTGCGTGATGGTTGTCGATATTTTGATGTGACATCAGCCGAGCCCTTCAAGAAATGGAGGACGAAATGGTTTTATGTACTAGTCGACCAAAGCCTACTGCCTGCTTTTTCGACTGCCCCTCCCGCAATGTTGGCGTCATGGGAACATGATTTGTCGATTGCGGAAGAAGAAGCTTCTTCCCTTATGCTTAGGCTCCAAGAGCTGCGCAAGGCTATCACAGGGATCCAGTTAGTCAGTACGTATGTGCGTCGCCGAGTCTGGCCATTGCAACAGCGAGTGCACCCTTTATGGCGATATGAGGGATGTCTTGACGCCACTCGTATGAGTACAACTGAGTTGTCTGGCCATGAATTTCATGATTATGTGAAACATATCACTGGAATCTAGCATGTCGATATTGCTCCTTTCGACTTCTCAGTGTTCCCTTATGGCCTTGGGACTCCTATTCCCGAGGTATTTTTTTTAATTTTTTGCTTGCCCATCTTTTACTTGTCATCTTGGTCACCGGTGTCTTCTTTCATATGTGCTTGACTGACTTGTTCTTCTTATGCTGTGCTGAGGGATCACCAGCCGTTGCCTCTCTGCCGCCGCTACCCAAGCATGGTTCAACTGGAGAGAAGGCTCCTTCTGTTGCGGCTGATGCAGTTGGAGTCTCGCGCCTCTCGGATGACGCGATTGCCTCTGAGGTGAAGGCTGATGAGGAGGCTCCTTTGTGCCTGACGACGACTGATCCTGTTATTGCACCCACGACAAAGCGTCGTCGACTGCTCCGACTTGGTGATGTTGACCCCGCTGATGCGGACCCATCCTTGGTTGCTGCGGCTTCTTCTGCTGATGCTGATGTAGAGGAGTAAGTTTTGTGCTTCGACTATCTTTTGTGTGCTCTTTATTGTTCCGTCGTTTGATTATATGAACAGCTCTTTTGTCAGGCGAGATCATACTTGCCCCCCTGCTAAGGTCGTCGAGCAATTATCCTCCGCCTCTTCTTCTTGGGTTGATCATGTAAAACTTTCCGCTTTTTCCTGTCCTTGTCTTCCTTCATTTGTTCGTTACTCTCCTCTGACTCGACTGGTCATCTCATGTTCCCTTTGTAGCCTGCTGTCAGAGGTTTGGTCGCCGTTGGCCAAGCCTTTGTGCATGCGGAAGAAGAAAGGCCCGCATGCGCTCCTCCTTGAAGCAGATTAGTCGTAAGGCTCTACCTTTTTGCCTGTTTTGTGACTTCAGCTATCTTTTGCACGACCTTCACATGCTATGTTACTTTGTAGAGGAAAAACTTCTCTTGAAGATCGAGTGGCTGAATTGGAGAAAAAGCTTCATGATCAGCAAGTCCGTTCTCGTGAAGAACTGGATAGCACTCCGCGCTCTCTAGACGTGTCTATTCGGACACTGAGTGCCGTTTTTTCAGAGGCTTTGCCCGGGGTTGCCACTCCTTCGACTGCGGAGGAGTTTTCCAAGGTGCTTGGACCTGGCACGGCGACCCTTACTCAGTGGGCACGTGATTTGACGGTTTGCGGCTCGGAAATTACTCTGAAGCTCCTACTGGCGAATGGCGTCAAGGCTGATTATGAGGCTTCTTTACCGGATTACCCGAAGAAGTCGAATGGGAAACCTTCGTCTTTTCGGGGGATCTCGGATGCCGATGCCCCTCTTGCCAAGGTTAGCATTTGCACCGGAGAGCGTTGCCAGGTTGCCGTGTCCACTGAGCGTCAGTCTCGAGGTAGCTAGGCCAAGACGGCCGCTTGCGAGTGACTGCTCCTTCTATGTTTGATTGAACTTCTTATTGTATAAAAGACCTTTGTGAAATATACTCTTTTTTTCTTGTTTTTCGCTTTTATGACTTGGTCGAATTTCACTAACTTTTCTTGTCTCCCTTGAGGCCTAACCTTCGATCCCGTCCAGTAGGTTTATGTGATTATGCAATATTATCGAGCTCCAGCTCCCGAGTCTATCGGGTGGGTGTGTATGACTGTGATCCTTAAGTAAGACCCAGCCCCCGAGTCCGTCGGGTGGGTATATGTGGTTATGAACTTTGAGTAAGACCCAGCCCCCGAGTATGTCGGGTGGGTGTATGTGTTTATGAACTTTATGAAGGACCCAGCCCAGAGTCCATCGGGTGGGTGTGTGATTAAGATATCATAACAAATATCACTTATTGAGAATATATGTCCAGTAGACCGCCTCATTAAAAACCTTCCAGTTCCCTTGGGTACCCTGGTAAGGAAAAGAGCGCGTCTGAAATCTCGACTTTTACAATGATTTGTCGAGAGATCTATGCATAAAAACATCGCAAGTGTGCCACGTTCCATGGATTGTGTGATAGTTCTCCTGTTTGAGCATGCTTCAGTCGATAGGCTCCTCCGTCAATGACTTCAGTGACTATGAATGGTCCTTCCCTTGGTGATGTGAGCTTCTGGACTTTTTTCTATTTTAGCCGCAGCACCAAGTCGCCTACCGCGAAAGCTCTTTCTCGGAGACGTCGACTATGATAGTTTCTCAGGTCCTGCTGGTAAACAGCTGTGCGGGCCAAAGCCGTGTCGCGTGCTTCGTCGAGTACGTCCAAAACATCTTCTTGTGACACGTTTGCTTCTTCCTCTTCGTAGGCTTCTATTCTTGGCGCTCCGAACTTTATGTCTGGTGGCAGTACTGCCTGTACTCCGTAGACCATAAAGAATGGAGTGAATGGGGTTGTGCGAAGACTCCAATGCACTGCTGGCAATTCCTCGACCCATGCACCCGCGGCTCTTTTGAGTGGAACTAGTAGTCTTTTGTTGATGCCTGCACATATGAGGCCGTTTGCTTTTTCAACCTGTCCATTTGACTGCGGATGTGCTACTAATGTGTGGTTGAGTGTAATATCCCATTCTTTGCATTCTTCCGCCGTGAAGTTTGTGTCGTTGTCTGTGATGATGCTGTTCGGAACGCCAAAGCGGTAGATTATGGATTTTATGAAGTTGACTATTGTTGTTGCCGTTGAACTTGCGATCGGGATTGCTTCGATCCACTTTGTGAATTTGACGACTGCTACCAGTAGGTGTGTATGTCCTCCAGGTGATGATTTTTTGAGTGGTCCTACCATATCAAGCCCCCATTGGGCGAACGGCCATGTTAATGGTATGGTTTTGAGTGCTGATGCTGGTGTGTGGGGCTTTGTTGCAAATTTCTGGCACCCAATGCACCTTTTGACGATATCTTTCGCGTCTTTAAGTGTAGTGGGGCAGTAGAATCCTGCCCTGAAGGCCTTAGCTACCAGTGATCGACTGCCAGCATGATGTCCGCAAGTTCCTGCATGAATGTCACGGAGTATAGTTTTGCCATCCTTGAAATCTACGCACCTTTGGAAAACACCTGAAATGCTTCGCTTGTAGAGTTCACCGTTGATAATGGTGTATGACTTTGCCCTTCGAGTAATCCTTCTGGCTTCTATTATGTCCTCTGGTAGCTCTTCTCGGAGCATATATGCTACAATTGGCTCGGTCCAGGCTGGAGTCACATGTTCGCCTTGGCATAAGAGAACTTTGACTCCCGGGTCTAGTGTGCTAGGTGTGCTACCTGTCGTAGTTTCTTTTGAGTTTGCCGTCGATCGCTTTTTGTGGATAGATATGTGTGTGATACGCTCCAGGAAGACACCTGGTGGAACTTGTGCTTTAGTCGACCCAATGTTGGCTAGTAGGTTTGCTTCCTCATTGCTTTCTCGTCCAATATGCCGTAATTCGCAACCGTCAAAGTCTCCTTCCAATGTGGTATATAAGTGGCAATACGCGATCATATTATCCGCTATGGCGTCGCAAGCCTTCATTGTTTGTTGTACCACCAGGTTTGAGTCGCCATATATTATCAGTCGAGTGCATCCCAATGCCTTGGCAATTCGTATGCCATGTATTAGACCTTCGTATTCGGCTTCGTTATTGGATGGTGTTGGGAAATTCATTTGGAGTACGAACTTCAGCTTGTCTCCTTTTGGGGATATTAGTACTACTCCTGCTCCTGCCCCTTCGTTTTTCTTGGATCCATCGAAATACATATCCATGAATTGGATATGCGTGGTGTTACTGGTAGTTGTGACTCGATCCACTCTCTGGTGAAATCTGGTAGCACTTGAGATTTGATGGCTTTTGCGTGATCATATGTTATTCCGAGTGGCCCCGTCTCAATGAGCCATTTGGCGACCCGCCCTTTTGTATCTGGATTCGTGAGTATGTCTCCGATTGCTGATTTGCTGATCATCGTTATTGGGTGTTCTGTGAAGTAGTGTCGTAGCTTTCTTGTTGTTATGAATACTGCATAAGCTAGCTTCTGGAAGTGTGGATATCTTTGCTATGATAGGGATAACATCTCGCTGATGTAGTAGACTGGTCTTTGCATACTCTGAGTTTTTCCTTCTTCCATGCGCTCGACTACAAGTACTGTGCTGACCACCTTGTTTGTTTCTGCCACATAGAGGTATAGCGGCTCCTTTTCTTTCGGCGCTGCTAGAACGGGAGGATTAGTGAGTGTTCGCTTGAGGTCTATGAAAGTTGCTTCTGACTCTTCCATCCATTCAAATTTAGTTTCTTTCTTCATCAGTCGATACAGCGGTAGTGCCTTTTCGCCTAGCTTGCTGATGAACCGACTGAGGGCTGCCACTCTTCCTGTCAGATGTTGTACTTCATATAGCTTCGTAGGCATTTGCATGGTTAGTATAGCTTGTATTTTCTCTGGATTTTCTTCAATTCCTCTTGCTCAGACCAGGTACCCCAAGAGCTCTCCTGCCGGGACTCCAAAGGTACATTTTTCTGGGTTCAGCTTTATGCTATAGCTTCTGAGGTTATCGAATGTCTCCTTTATGTCTGCTAGTAGTGTGCACTCCTTTTTTGACTTGATCACTATGTCGTCGACATAGACCTCCACATTTTTGCCAATCTGTGTTTTTAGACAGTTTTGCATCATGCGCTGGTAAGTAGCTCTTGCGTTTTTTAGGCCGAAAGGCATTGTAGTGTAGCAATATACTCCGAGTGGAGTTGTGAAGGCTGTCTTTTCTTGGTCTTCTTTCTTCATTCTTATCTGATGATATCCAGAGTATGCGTCCAAGAATGACAGTCGGGCGCATCCCGCAGTGGAGTCGACAATCTGATCGATACGGGGTAGCGGGAAATGGTCCTTTGGGCAGCACTTGTTTAATCCCGTGAAGTTAATGCACATTCTTGGTTCCGTTATCTTCTTCTTCTCGACTATCACGGGGTTGGCTACCCATTCTGATTTCTTTATTTCTCGAATGAATTTTGATTTGAGCAATTTGTCTACGCGCTTCTCGATGGCTTCTCTTTTAGTCCCCGATACACGTTGTACCGTTTGTTTGACGGGTCTTGTTCCTGGACTGAGCTGGAGAGTGTGCTCGGCGAATTCCCTGGGTATGCCTGGCTTGTCATCAGCTGACCATGCAAACATATCCCAGTTCTCATGGAGGAATTCGACGAGCGCGCCTTCCTATGCGGGAGGCAAGCTTGTCGACACTTTGCTTGTTTTTCCGAGTCAGTCGGATGGACCTAGTGCGTCCGTGTGTCATCTACGGTGTCGAATGTTTTGCCTGTGGTCTGCTTTTTATGCTCCGGCATGTATGTTGTGTTGCTGAGAAGCGAGAACTCATCCAGCGTTTGCTCTGCTCCGAATGTTTCAGAAATCTTATTGAAGTCACGGTCGCAAGCGTCTGACCTTTGAAAGTTTCCCCTGACCGTAATTATTCCTTTTGGGCTTGGCATCTTCAATTGCAGATATGCGTAATGCGGTATTGCCATAAATCGGGCAAATGCCGGTCGTCCGAGTATAGCATGGTATTGTGACCTCCAGTCGACAACTTCAAATTCCATTGTTTCGGTTCGGAAGTGCGTTGCATCTCCGAATGTGACGTCGAGCTGTATTGTGCCTTTTGGCACAATGGCTTTGCCTGGAACTATTCCATGAAAAGTATTTGACGATGGAGGTAAATTGTCGACTGACATGTTCATTCGGCGCAGTGTCTCGGCGAAGATGATATTGATGCCACTTCCTCCATCCATGAAGACCTTAGTCATGTTGTAACTTCCTATCTGTGCTTCTAGTACCAGGGTGGAATGGCCTGGCCTATATACAGACGGTGGGTGGTCATCTCGACTAAATGTGATTGTTGTTTCAGATCCGAGAGGGTATTCTGGCACAACTGGTGGTGCCACGACCTCCATGTTGACATGCTTGGTGTGCAGTTTCTGTTGTCTGTTTGATGGTCGCCCTTTCTGGATCATGTACGCTTGCCTCTGATGACTGGAGTGTTGATCCATCGACTGTTGGTGTGTGTAATATACCGCTCCTGCAGCTTGACTGTTAGGGTCATATGATGGTGGTGGTGGCAGCGCTGCGTCTTTTGGTGTAGGTACCATATGCTCGAATGTATTGCTCCTATGCCTTTTTGCGTACTCGATTGCCAATTGCTCGAATTCTCGACAGTTTACAATCGTATGACTTGATATTAATCTTCTTGTCTCTGGGTCTTTGAATAAGTGCAATCTGCACGGATTCTCTATTTTTGGATCTAAGCGTTGTTGTCCATCTTGTCTGCTGCTGCTTCCGCGTTGACCATGGTTTCTGTTGTCATGTTGATCGACTGACTTGTCGTTCTTGTAGCTGCTTCTGGCTTCCCGACGGTTGTTTTGTTTTCTGTCATCTGGATTGCGATCATCACTCGAGAATCCTGCTGCCATGAATTTGACATTGCCTTTGTCCGTGTTGTCGTAATCGCGTCGTCGTCGTTTGTCGTCTCTATCTCGGCGATCTCGATTGTCCCGGTGGTCCCGACTGTCCCGTCTGTCGCGATGTCGCTGTGGTGAGTGCGGGGTTTTGCTTTGGACTGCATCTTCGCCATCCGCCCACTCGGTCGCTAGTTTCATGAGTTTCGCCATATTTTTTTGGCTTTTGTCGTCCGAGTGCTTCCCTGAAATCTTTTCTGTGGACTCCATTCTTGAAAGCGTCCATTGCTCTGTCTTCCGATATTGCCCCCACGGAGTTCCTGATGGAGGCCCACCTTCTGATGTAAGATCTAAGCTTCTCGTCTGTCTTTTGTCGGCATGCTCTTAATTCCTCAAATGTTTTCGACCTTTCGTAGAGAGGGTCGAAATATTTTATGAAGTCTTCTTTGAAGTGGTCCAAAGAATCGTAGGCTCCTTCGGGCAAAGACTTGAGCTAGTCGCGGGCTATGCCTTCAAGCATCAACTGTATTTATTGTAGTGTCATCGTTGTTGTTCCTCGTTGGCATATGACTGCCAGTTTGTAATCTTCCAGGCACCCCGAGGGTTCCTGTTTTGAGTTGAATTTTGGCATGGTTGGTAGGCCAAACTTCTTTGGGAGTTTTGTTTCTTGGATTCGTCGAGTGAAGCACTGTGCTCCGCACGGTCCTGCGTTGCGATTGTCGGGTGATTCGCGGCTGCCTGATCTCCTGGACCTAATTCTTGAGCGGCTTCTTGATCTGCGATGACTTGTGCTTTTCCTGCCGCTGCTTCGCTGAGGACTGTGACTGGAGCGTTCTCTCGAGCGGCTCCTGCTACGTCTTATCCTTCCTCCAACGACCAGTTCTCTTTCTGCGATTTCCAGGGCCTTCATTTGCTGCAGGTATCTTGTTTCAGCAGGGTCACCTGCCGGTGATTTTCCTACTTGAAGGTATGCTCCTATGGATATGAGAGCTCCTTCTGTTGTTTTGGGTTGGATTATGCCGTCAGAGTCCATGGTTAGGAAAGAGTTGTTCAGATTTCGAGTGACGTCTGCCCTTTCGTGCTCAGGGATTCTGTCGAATCTGGTTTTGTGTCGTGCCTCGGTTGCCCATGTAGAACTCATGGATAGTTGTCGTCTGCGTGCGCTTGATATGCTTGCTTGCCATCTTCGCTATTTGAGTGTTGCTCTGTATTTCTTCAAGCACTGCGATTCTTGCCAGTTGAAGTAGTTGTATGTTGCCAACTCATCTGGGGTTGTGTCTGCTGGCATCATTATGCCCTCTTCAATGACCTTTGTCACCTTTGCCGCCATCTCTGCCGTGAAGTCCAGAGTGGTGGTACCATCTGGTAAAATGACCATCCGTGGATACTCGACTGGTTGTCGATTGGCTGCGTTTTCTGACGTTTCTGCGGCTGTTGCCATGTAAACCTTCTGGGGCATGTGGTAAGGATATGTGTAGTCGGATTGCTCTTCATACGTTGCTTCGACATAGCTATCCTGTTCTATATTTTTTCTTTTTTCGCCATCTTCTGTTTGCTGTATATGCTCGTCGTAGTCGACGACAGCATGACGTGGAGATTGGATCTCTGCGCCGGCGAAGACGGCCAGACGTATGATGTCTTCTGCAGGCTCATCATACTCGGGTAGGTGAAAGCTTTCTTCTGGAGCGTCGATTTGCATATGGTCTTCGGTTGGGTTGATATGGAGGGTCGACTGCACTTTTTCTTCCATCTCGTTTTGCATTATGAATTCATTGAATTCCCTTGTGGACATGGACCCTGCTATGGACGAGATCGGATCGATCTGTGATGTTGGCGCTCCAGTGCTTCCAGCCGAAGCCGTCGATATGATCATATCATCGACTGAGGTAGTCGACAGCTCTTCCTCTTCAGGGAACTCATCCGCCATGAATTTGTTGAATTCTGCGGATGTCATTAATGCCTCGTTCGGATGTTTATATTCAGCCTAGATATTAGATATTCGTGAGTTTATAGTCCCGAATATCTGATTCGACATGTTTGGATGTGGTTGATATTCAGTCTAGATATTCAGGATCAATATCTAGTTATCTCTCTCACGGAAAAAATAGAACCCACCGAATGTCGAGGGGAGAGGCTCGACATCATGGGATATTCGCTCCTCGCGTACCGCTTTGCTCGTCTCCCTCGTCTCTGTTTCCCCCTTGCCTAGCTCGCCTCGTACGAATGGAGGACTCGAACAACAGCGAGATCGAGCCGCCGCCGGTCGTGGCCCACCGGTGGCCGCCGCACCCGCATAGAGGCGAAGTCACCCCGAGGGCTTCGTCCCGTTTTGTGGCTGCTCGGTACCATACACTGCCCCTTCACAAGGCCCGCTGGATCGTACGCAGCGCCGCTCGAAAGCATGTCACCGACGCCCGAAACCATGCCGCCGCCGCCCGGAATCTTGTCGCCGCCACCCGGAACCATGCCGCTGCCGCCCGGAATCTCGCCGCCGCTGGGAATCATGTCGCCGCCGCCCGGAATCATGCCGCCGCCGCCCAGATTTCCCTCGCCTTTACTTGGATTGGCCCCTCACTGCTAACTGGAATCACCTCCGTAGCCTTGAGTCACCTCTGCCGCCCGTCGCCAGCAGAAGGTAACTGTTTTCATCTCGCGTTGGCTGCTTCCTTGCTGATCTGCTGGGCACGTGTGTTAGCTTGCACACTACTGCGGCTGGACTGTGGGAATCGATGATTATTTAGATAGTAGAGGATTTGAAAATACTAACAAATGGGGCAGTATTCTGATCTCATCTTATGAATCCAATTATTTACATGTCATTTTATTATTTATATATGTACACTCGCTGTATTGCTGTTTTTATATGTGGTTGTTTTGCACATTTTGTCATGAATATAACATTACAATGATCAGTGTCTTGAAAAACTGCTTTTAGAACATCCAAACAACATTTGATATTCAAACTCAATATCTTGTTTAGGTCTGAATATCTAACACATCCAAACAGAAGACATTGACATTCGAACTCAATATCAATATCCCATAGTATTGATATTCAACACAATATCAATATGGAGCTCCCAATATGAACATCCGAACGGAGCATAAGTCTGTTGGAGATTGTGGCGGCGGGATCAGATCGGTCTGCGACAGGGTTCCTTCCTTGTCTGGTGCAGATGTGATCTTAGGGTGTGTGTGGTAGCCCGGTTGAGCTCAGAAAATCTCCCCCCACCCATTTTTTTGCTGTTTGGTAGCCTGTGTTTGCGTCTGGGCCATGCCCACCTCGCCCCAAAAACGCCTCTCAGCCAGGCCGGGTTGAGAAGCTCAGATCGAGCTTCACAGCTCAGCCCTGCCGAGCTCATGCAGAAAATCCCACGCGTGGGCCCCACCCAAGCAGTGCGTCGCCCACCCCGCCTGAAAAATCCTCGCATTCCCCCCCGCATCTGTCTCTCTCTCTTCCCTCACTCTGGTCGCCAAGGCTATGCTCGCAACGCCCCACCGTCCAGCGCCTCCCCTGAGCCCGACGTCGAGCCCTCCAGGTGCTCCGACCGCCGCCCCTAAACCCAGCGCCGCCCTGAGCTTGCTGCCGCCTCCTCCAGAGACGAACTCGTCCTCGCCGCCAGAGATGGGGGAGCAGAGCCACCAGCGGCCGCGTGGAGAAGGATGCACTCGTCCTCGCCGCCCATGCGACCAGAGATGGGGAAGCACGGCCTCTCCGGCCACGCGCGCCTCCCCAGACCAGGTGCGCGTCTCCTAGCACCGGCCAGCGCCGCCGGGTCGCTGCTCCCTGCCGGAGACGAATCCCAGATGCAAAGGTTGAGGTCAACGGGCCTGATTGCTTTTTTTATTTCTCTGCAAGGTCCTTTATGTAAAAAGTTGGATATGTTTGTAATTTCGTGTTTCTGCAGCATGTCTCTAGTCATACAAGCTGCCAAACACTATCTCTGCTCAACATGTCTCTAGTGGTACGAGCTACCAAACACATTGTAATATCTCAACACAACATGTATGTGGTCAGCTTGTATGGTTTGGGAATCTCATGATAAGGTGATACAGGCTACCAAACACACCCTTAGTCGATCTCTTCTGAAGTAGCTGACTTGCGATCTGTTCGACTAAATCCTGCACACCAAGCTGATCAACATAGAAGTTATGTTCCACAATAGTGAGATCAAAACCTGAATCAAGATTGGAGTAGATCTCCTGAGCTTCGGGTGAGTATGACCTGATCCTTGCTGGTGGTGTTGTTTTTGGCGAGTGGTCGCCTGTGATCTGGATATGATCTGATGTTGTTGATGTGCATCCCTTTGAAGGAGTCGGCGGATCGCCGTTTGAAAGTTGGACCGAAAATTCTGTAGATCCATCACCACATGTTCCCACAGACGGCGCCAATTGACGAGGGATGTCCCCATCAATTCCCATGGTTACTAGCCTAGGGTAAGAGTTATGAGGTAGAGAATGCGTGGTGTTGGTAGATTTGTCGGCTGACAAGCGGGAATTACCCAGGTTTGGGGCCCTCGAGTGAGGTAAAACCCTTGCTCCTGCTTGTCTGTTATAGATTTTGTATATGCGGCGAGTACAGGGGTATAGCAAGATGTCAATCTTGCTAGGGTTTGGTGGTTTTTGTTGGGCGTTTCCCTGGTCGGTCTCCCTCCTGTCCTTTATAGAGGGGTACAGGTCTCGGGTCGTAACCGACTAGGACTACATTTATGGAAAGTACTACCGACTATGCTATCTATGGTAGAAGGCTTCCTCTTGGGCTTCACTTGTTGGGCTTCCTCAACCTACTGATAATTGGGCTTTAGTCATTACGTGCACCAGGTACCCACATGAGGGGGTACCCGTTTGATATAACCTTGTCACGCAGCAAGGATGCGTGCGAGGAAGCTCTTTGTGTCGCGGCAGGAGCGGGTCCTGGAGGTGGCGGAGGCGCGTCAGACGCAGCCGTGCCCACGAGGGAGTGATGCACAATCGACATCGATGGAGTGGGGCGAGTGGTGGCGATGCCGATGAGGTGGTTGAGGCGTTCCAGCCACTGCCCGTGAGCCTTTGCAGTAGGCCGGTAGCGGAGATGTTCTTGCGCCATGAGCAGAGCCGTGTGCGTACCGGGCTCCGCGCGTCCTTGAGAGGAGGCGCTCGGGTACTGCGTCCTGTGTGAGGACTCTGCGTCGTCTTGGTGCTCGGGGTGCTCCTCCCCGTTGTGCTTGGGCTCGATCTCGGGCTCCTCCACGTGCGGCCCGGTGTTGGCGCGCTCCTCAGGGCGGGGGCGACCCGGCCGTGCACGAGTGGCGGTGGCGCCGGGCGCGTCGTTGGTTCCTTCGGGTGCGCGCCTGCTGGCGCGGGCGGCGCGAGTGTCCGTCATGTCGCGGAGGCGGCTCAAAGGTCGGTGACGCGACTCAATCCCCTACCTGGCGCGCCAAATGCCGGAGCATGACTCGCACGGAACAGGGATAGTCACAACCTGAAGTGTAGTTCGAAGGGGGATTGAACAAGGAGGTCAAACAGCCCTAGAGAGGCTCGACGACGGTGCTCGGTGAGCTTGGAGAGGGACAACATGACAGAGATAAACACCAGCCCATACCCAGGTTCACGGCCCTCAGGAGGAGGTAACACCGCTACTCCAGCTTGTCTGTATTGCACTGCGGAGGCTACAGTACAATGAGCTTGCCGAGGGCTCTCTTGAAGCAGTTTGGTGCGTGAAGAGGGAAGCTATGGTCTTCTTCCTCCTCGAGCAAATGGCTGTCCTACACGCTTGGCTAGGGTTCCAAGGGTTCAGAATGCGATTGACCAATCCCTTGCTACGGTGGTGCTCCTGCTCCTTTTATAGGCGCCTCGAGCCTCATCCTTGTGATTTATGCAGAGGGTGGGTTCCCACAGGGCAGTGGCGCGACGGAAAAGGAGTCTACCGCCGCAGAAATGTCCATGGACACGGTCCATCCGAAAGGTCACTATAAGTCATTTGTGACTACAAGAAATAAGTCAACTGGTGACCCTTAATTTTGGTCACAGAATGGTCACTATAAGTCATTTGTGACCTTTTTGTGACCAAAAAAGGAAGGCCACATACCGAGGGTCACTAATGACAGTATGTGACCTTTTTTTCAATTGGTCATAGATTGGTTTGTGACCAATCCAACTATTTGGTCACCAACAATTCCAGCCAGGCCACGTTGGAAAGCTGAGCTGGCATTCATCCAACGTGGCATCCGACGTGGCGCATGGACCAGTGACCAAATTAGATGGTCACAGACAGATTGAGCCCAATCCAGTTGAGTCATCTAAATGGGCCAAGCCCAACAAGGAAGCCTTTTTACATTTATGTTTTTATTTAATTCAACTGATGAAATGGGCCAAGACCAATAATTCAGCCTTTTTACATATGGTGACCTTTTACTTTTTTTTATTTTCAACGATGGACCCACTAGTCAGAAAGGCCCACATGTCAGGCTCAACACACCCAATGGTCCCACAGGTCAGAAAATTTCAAATATTACGGAAATGATCCTACTGATAGCTTTCCAAATTTGCATTTCGCACCATTCAAGATTACATAGATGAATAGTTCTGAAAAGTGAACAGCGACATAAAATTCATCATATAACACAAATATTAAAAACTGACTATTACAATCTTTACAGAATATACTGTGATACATATATGTCCATTACAAGAGATAACTACTTGTGATATCTCTTGGTTCTACTTGATCTTTTTGTCGAAGTTGCAACGGACACGCATGCTCCAGGGCCGTCATCCTGCATGTGCGGCATCTCACGTTCATTTCCAGACTACTTGTGATATATGAAGCTACAGGATTATAGCTACATGTAAGTAGCAGGAATGTACGTACAATGTAGGTGAGACAACAACATGTAAGTACAATGTAGATCCTCAACCTCCACCATCTGCTCATTTCCCAGTCCAGTTCACCTGGCCGGCTCTTTGCTCCACTTCTGAAGAACCAGAGATGACAACAGTCAGCTTCCTGTAATTCTGAGCTCAAGGTACAAAAATTAGTACACAAGCAAGTCCATCCTAGTTCAGTCAACATTGCCAAAATAGGTGCAGAATATTAAGCAAGCACATACTACAGCTCAAGCAAGTACTGTGTATGTGTTCAAATCTTGTCTACGTCTACTGTCAAGTACATTTACTATACAGGAAACAAGATAGCACTTTCATGTACTTTTACTCGAAGAAACCAGGAAGCATTGTCGACTTGGTAACTGAAACGCACCATCAATTTCATTATTTAGGCATTCTACTCATATATATAATCAGCACAAGCATATAAAAGCAGTAGAGCACCAACACCATAAGACTCGTTGAGCACTAATCTCAACCATAATCAGGAGAACTACTCCTCTGAGCTCCGGCACAATAAATATTCAATCATGCATAGTAAAATTACTCCTCCACAAGAACTATAGCACAAGAACCTACTCGATCATAATCCACAACGAGAGGGCAATATTACCCCAACACCCGAAACCTCTGCTCCGAAGATCAATCTCCGTAGCAACTCTTGCTTTAGGAACAGAGTTGTCTTAAATCTTCATAATGTACTGCAGGTTAGCAAGGTCAGATCAGAGCATTCTAAAGAACAAGCATTCCTGGCAAAACTGTACCTCGCAAATTAATTAAAACATCGACTTGTGCCAACGTGGTTACTATCCAGATCTGCAACCTGAAATAAAATGAAGAGAAGCACATATTTACTCTTCCCAGGTACAACGTACAAGGAAAAGCCAATTTGATGATACAGCAGGAAATGAAGTGCTGAGACACATCTTTATGAAGGAGATATGCCCTAGAGGCAAATAAATAAGTAGTATTTATTGCATTATCTCATAAGTTTATAATAGGTTTGTGTATTATGCTATAACTGTATTAATCGGAATTATTAATACACGTGTGATACATAGACAACCAGGTCCCTAGCAAGCCTCTATATGAGCTAGTCCATTGGGCAACAGTTGATCGAGATTCCCGATCAAGGACAATGACGTCGGTTGACAATGGGGTCATCTTGTTAGTTGAATAAGGTGGTGGACATACGCAAAGTATTGCAATAAGATCGTATTACGATGTTTGTCATTTGCAATAGATAAGAGTATGATAGCTTATTCCTTAGACCGTGAGACCGTACTTATTGTTGCTTCGTAGGAGTGCTTTGAGAGCATCAAACGTTGTGTCTTATATAGCATGACAATAACGGTGTCCATCTTGGGTATTCAGAAAGAGCATCGAGACGTAAGGATCAAGAGCGGGATTTGTTCATTCTTGTAATGGAAAGATACTCTGGGCCCACTCGGTGATATTGCATCTATATAGCTGCGCAGCTTATGACTAGGTCATGGAGATGTAATATCGCAGACGAGTTAATAACCTTCGTCGGTAACGAGATACAGCAAAGGCATCGGTGTGTCTACGATCATATCTCGTACAAGGTAGTATCGCAGAGACAAAGGGAATGAATATCATACTTATGGTTCAACGACGATATTCGTGGAATGCACAGGGGTCGTCTTATATTTCCAGGTATCCCTGACGGTCATTGGTGAGCGGAGTGTCTCGACCATGTCTGGAGTGTTCCCGAACCGTAGCGTAACAAACTTAAGGTCTTAGTGACGCTAGGAGATAGGTTCTGGAATTTTATAGGTTTTTGTTGGAGAGAAAGAAATGATCCGGAAAGAGTTCCGGTGGTCCGGAAGGAGTTCCGAGGAGGTATGGAATGGTTCCGAGAATGTCCGAAAGTTGTTCGGGTGGTTCCGAAATAGTTTCGGAGTCACGGGATATTGAATTATATATAAATATATTAATTATGAATTAATGGGATTTTTATATTAATTTAATATTCATTAAATAAAGGAAAAAGGGGGGCTCCCACCTACATGGGCCCTAAGAGGGCCCAAGAGGGGGGAGCCGCACCCCACAAGGGGGGTGGGCCCCATGGGGGTTCGGCCGGCCCATGGTGGGGGCGCACCAACCCCCCCTCCTCCTTTAGTCCCACATGGGGGAGCCAAGGGGTTTGCACACCCCCTTCCCCCTTTATATACCAAGGCATATTAATTGATTTAATTCATAGGAAATTCAATTAATTCCCAATTTCTCTCTCGATCCTGTGGTTCCCAAGTAGGAGCCGCGCCGAGCTGAGGAAGGGGGTCTCTCTCCACCTAAGCCATACCGCAGAGCGCCGTTGCTCTGCGCGATTCCAGATAAGATCTACTCCTGCGATTTCAGCTGGATCTGAATGACCGGGAGTTGTCGCTAGGCTCCGTATGTTTGTGAGTGCTCGGAGGCTACTCTATTGAGGAGCTTGGGCGACGTCGTCTCGCCCCCTGCAGCCGCCGCGCCTTCCCCCTCTACTGCCGGCGCGTCAGCCCCGGTGCTGGCGCTCTGCCTTCTTCCGCCCGACGCCCGTCGACGCAGATCATCGTCGACACGCCGGCGTCATCGACTCCGACATCGCGGCAAGTTCTCCGCGACCTCGAGGTCGGCTACGTACGACTTCATCGTCAACGCTTGTGCGGGAGCGTAATCCCCGCTATCGGTCTACATGGAGGTAATGTGACCCGTTCCGCCACCGTTATCACATGTACTAGATAGATAGATCCTGGCTAGTTAGGGTTTAGTTCGCTAGAAAATTATTGTTTTCTGCACCGTAACCCCTTCAGTGGTATCAGAGCCGATCTATGCGTAGTATTGCTGGTACGGTTAGAACTCATGTTGAATGAGGCGTCTTTCTTATATTTGCTACCCTCTAGCGTGCACTTGCGATGCCTTCGGTATTGAGTTGATGAAGCGGCCCAGACCGACTTTACGCGTACGCTTACGCGAGACTGGTTCCACTACTGACATACGGCTTGCACCGTATCTGTGGCTAGCGGGTGTCTGTTTCTCTCTCTCTAGTCGGCAAAGCATTTTCAATGGAGGGCCCAAAAGGGATGCTTAAACATGCAATTATACGATCGACGTTGTGGTACAAAGTTCGTAGGTAGGGAAGTGATTCTCTTACGAATAAGCCTATTTGCCACGTAAAAACTTGCAAAACTAAATAAAGCTAGAGGCGTCTAACTTTGTTTTGCAGAGGCGTTATTTCATGTGACATGGTTACGGTAAGTTTTGATATTACTCGTACTGTCGAAGGCAATGGAGGGCTCTGTAGACTCGGAGTCATGCCGGGGCGCCGGGGGGCCAGGCACATGGCGCCATGAAGGTCCAGGCGCATCGACCATGTCACATCGCACTTCATTGCATCATTATTGTGTGCTGTTGTGTGTGCATCCTATTGATTGCTTATATGCTAGATATACAACGGTAGCATCATAAATAGGATGATCCCTAACAAATACCAAAATTGTGTTCTCCCTCGTTGCGCACCACCAAGAAAGTTCTACGTTATGAGGCAGACCGTGATGATCGGGTGTCACACATCTCGTCGTTCGCATACAGTGGGTGTAAGCCATGTTGCACGCGCAGGGTCTTCGAGGTTTGATTGGCGAGCCTAGCATACTCAGAGGTATGGCCTCGGAACACGGGAAGATGGAAAGATCGAGCACGAGTCATAGAGTTATGATCGACATTTTATGTCCACCTTTGAAGTTGTGCTGCCGGCCGTGATGATCGGGGGTGGTGTAGTGGATGGGGGTCGTGTCATCGCCGCTATTATTTCAGGGATAATAATATTGGTGTGGTGTGTTTTTGATAATGAGATTATAGAACTAAAACTCACCTATATATTATAAACTTATCTTACCTCTTTTGCGATCACATCTGGAGACTACGGAACTACGCTTCGGTTACTTCTTCAAGAGCTCGGATTCTACCTTGGAAGCCGACGGGTCCAACTTCATCAACTGGTACATTGGTTTTAGAAACATTCTCCAAACACAACAAACATCCTATATGTGCTAGAACATTAGTTAGGAGTTAGACCAGATGATTCTGATAGCAAGGAGAAAGATGATGAGTTCCGTAAGCATCATGATATTTTCATGGAAGTGAAGGTCGTCATGAGCGTATGCCTAGCACCAGAGTTAAAAGTTGTATTCAACACCTGGAGCCATATGTTGTGATTGATGCGATCAAAGGTCACTTCAAAGATGAATTGAGTCTTGAGAAGTTCAGACAGCTTAGAAAGTTCCGGACCATTCACATGGAGAGCATACCTGTCTGGAGACCCAGTTGAAGAAGTTGTGTGACATCTACTTCAGGCTTACGAATATCTACGATTTCTAGATAGCGAACTCCAGTGCAATAGAGATTGTGCTTTATCTCCTAGCTGTGAATAGCATGTGCTTGAATATGCTATAGAGACACGGTGAGCTTCTTCACATTTGTGAACAAGTTCAAATCTCTAAAAGTTGATTCCATCGAAGAAGAGTTCTTCGACGCTACGGGTATATTTGATATACGAAGATATAAATGTATTATTCTCATACTTGATGAAAAGTGTTTGATAATTGTTCTGTTTGTGAAACAGTCCCTGATATTCACAAGTATGTGGCGAAGGGTGACGTGACAGTGCACGAGTGATGGCAAGTTCATGGCCAGTAGTGCTCACGCCCTCGAGATATCATATTAGTTATCATCAATAGTTTTTGATAAGACATTTTGTAATAGTGAGAATGTGATCTAGTTTGTTGTCTTGAATGTTACAAGACATAATTATTCATATAGAACACATCAGTTGTTTTATGTTATGGAACAAAGCAGTTGTTTCATGTTATGAGTGATTTGCATCACATCTCAATTACATTATGCGTATGATATACATTTATAATAGCGGGAATGATAAAATTATGTGTCCAAAGAGCAAACACCATCAAATTTAGTCATAAAGGCAATGAAAGAAGTAATGGATAACTTTGGTCCATTTAAGTATTTCGAGTGCCAAAATTGATTAAGTTTGAAATGCAGTATTGAAGTTGCAATACTAGAGGAATTGATTGAGAGTCATTTTAAAAATGATAAATCAATGGTGTTATTGCATGATCCGAATTGTTCCATGATTTTGGTAAATAGGAGTATTTGCCCGAGAAATTATGGAGTCTGAAATTAATTTGATAATAGATCAAATGGGGTTTTTCAGAAGAAAGATTAGTGAATATTGTATTCACAAGATTCGATCAAAGGACAATATTTTTGAATTATGGTTTCAACACAAAAGACTTGTGGAAATTAGTTTCACAAAATTATAATGTCATATATAGTGATATGTGGGGAATTATAATCATGCTCTATTTTAAATAAAGTGTGATCTGTCAGAATCAGTCTTAGAATCTCCTAATATGTTCGAAACATTATAGTCGATAACCACTTTAGAAAATAGATATTTTTCTCAACAAGAATTCATAGGATCGACAGTAATGTCGACGTGTATATGATTATGCGATAATTCGGAATATACATGAGTAGTTCTTTGTAGATTGCTCGCATTGGACGAGAGTGTATTCCTGAATCAATTAGAAACAAAGTTCAGTTTGTTGTCTATGTAATTCCGAGAAAAGATGACTTTTCGAATTATGGTTTATGGATTGAAATTAGAAGTTTGGAATAAAGTGTCAGACTTATGTTGGAAGATGTTCCAAAGAGTATATGTCTGCTAATGAAAGTTTAGTGATTAAGAGTGAGGGAGACTAGAAAATTGTTTTCTGCTTGCAATCCTCTTCATAAAGATCATAATATTTTCATGAAAGAAACTTCTAAATAAAGTGTTGTTATATTTAATATTGCTGTCAGGTCACAGCACAGTATTAAGTATTTCAGATCTTGTTGACAGATCAAGGTGCACTTTATGAATACAAAGAAAGTTGAGAAAATATCGGAATACGAACAAAGGCTTTTTGAGCCTGGAAATCCAAAGTTGCATTTGAGAGGATTAAAAGAGTAATTGTTGCTGCAATTCTTATTAGAGGAATAAGATTGTTTAATCGTCATATAAGGTGTTATATGAGAAATGTAACTATAAGAAAGACGCGGTAGCATGTCTTGTCAAGAAATGTGTCTTGGACAAGATCAAATTTGTTGATTGCATTTGTGTAGACATGCTTGAAGTCTGAGGGATTTGTATTAATGTAATACTGGAGTTTGTATTGAATTCGAATTGATAATAGATCAATGATTTTGGTTGGACCAAAATGTCGATTTAAGTGGGAGTCAAAGTTAGTTTACTCAGGTGGAATATGTACAGAACATATTTTTGAGTGGGAGCTCAGGAACTCAAATATGTGGATGACACGTTTTTGAGTGGGAGCGTGTGTTCTCAAATATGTGGAGACATAATTTGAGTGGGAGCCGAATTCATCTTGTGTAAATGACACATTGTGAAATTGTACCAGTAGAATAGATAAGAAGGATGAAGTTGTGAAACTATTTGAAAGTTAGTGTCTATTTTGAAATAGAAAAGGAATTTTAAATAGTTAGTCGAGTTGTTTTGGATTATATCTGAAGAGTCAGAATAGAATCAAAAGGATGGTCCTTTGGAATCCAATTGATCATTAACAGTAATGATGCATGAAAGTAATGGTTGTATGACATGTGGGTCTATTATGTATATATTAGACATCATACAGAAACCAAATTATCTGCTCGATAAAATATAACCGATGTTCTTGGAGTAAAGAACAGTTATGAAAGTAAATTTGGAATTTAATGGAAGTAGAAGTGCATTAGTTAAGGGATTGACATTTGAATGTCAAGTTTTCTACATTGATGTGAAAGTATGTAGATATCGCGAGTTTGTAATTGTTACAAGGGGCTCTGCATAGCTGAGTGTGTTTTTCAGGGCAGTTATCTGGTTAGTAGGATTATAGCTACATGTAAGTAGCAGGAATGTACGTACAATGTAGGTGAGACAACAACATGTAAGTACAATGTAGATCCTCAACCTCCACCATCTGCTCATTTCCCAGTCCAGTTCACCTGGCCGGCTCTTTGCTCCACTCCTGAAGAACCAGAGATGACAACAGTCAGCTTCCTGTAATTCTGAGCTCAAGGTACAAAAATTAGTACACAAGCAAGTCCATCCTAGTTCAGTCAACATTGCCAAAATAGGTGCAGAATATTAAGCAAGCACATACTACAGCTCAAGCAAGTACTGTGTATGTGTTCAAATCTTGTCTACGTCTACTGTCAAGTACATTTACTATACAGGAAACAAGATAGCACTTTCATGTACTTTTACTCGAAGAAACCAGGAAGCATTGTCGACTTGGTAACTGAAACGCACCATCAATTTCATTATTTAGGCATTCTACTCATATATATAATCAGCACAAGCATATAAAAGCAGTAGAGCACCAACACCATAAGACTCATTGAGCACTAATCTCAACCATAATCAGGAGAACTACTCCTCTGAGCTCCGGCACAATAAATATTCAATCATGCATAGTAAAATTACTCCTCCACAAGAACTATAGCACAAGAACCTACTCGATCATAATCCACAACGAGAGGGCAATATTTCCCCAACACCCGAAACCTCTGCTCCGAAGATCAATCTCCGTAACAACTCTTGCTTTAGGAACAGAGTTGTCTTAAATCTTCATAATGTACTGCAGGTTAGCAAGGTCAGATCAGAGCATTCTAAAGAACAAGCATTCCTGGCAAAACTGTACCTCGCAAATTAATTAAAACATCGACTTGTGCCAACGTGGTTACTATCCAGATCTGCAACCTGAAATAAAATGAAGAGAAGCACATATTTACTCTTCCCAGGTACAACGTACAAGGAAAAGCCAATTTGATGATACAGCAGGAAATGAAGTGCTGAGACACATCTTTATGAAGGAGATACGCCCTATAGGCAAATAAATAAGTAGTATTTATTGCATTATCTCATAAGTTTATAATAGGTTTGTGTATTATGCTATAACTGTATTAATCGGAATTATTAATACACGTGTGATACATAGACAACCAGGTCCCTAGCAAGCCTCTATATGAGCTAGTCCATTGGGCAACAGTTGATCGAGATTCCCGATCAAGGACAATGACGTCGGTTGACAATGGGGTCATCTTGTTAGTTGAATAAGGTGGTGGACATACGCAAAGTATTGCAATAAGATCGTATTACGATGTTTGTCATTTGCAATAGATAAGAGTATGATAGCTTATTCCTTAGACCGTGAGACCGTACTTATTGTTGCTTCGTAGGAGTGCTTTGAGAGCATCAAACGTTGTGTCTTATATAGCATGACAATAACGGTGTCCATCTTGGGTATTCCGAAAGAGCATCGAGACGTAAGGATCAAGAGCGGGATTTGTTCATTCTTGTAATGGAAAGATACTCTGGCCCACTCGGTGATATTGCATCTATATAGCTGCGCAGCTTATGACTAGGTCATGGAGATGTAATATCGCAGACGAGTTAATAACCTTCGTCGGTAACGAGATACAGCAAAGGCATCGGTGTGTCTACGATCATATCTCTGACAAGGTAGTATCGCAGAGACAAAGGGAATGAATATCATACTTATGGTTCAACGACGATATTCGTGGAATGCACAGGGGTCGTCATATATTTCCAGGTATCCCTGACGATCATTGGTGAGCGGAGTGTCTCGACCATGTCTGGAGTGTTCCCGAACCGTAGCGTAACAAACTTAAGGTCTTAGCGACGCTAGGAGATAGGTTCTGGAATTTTATAGGTTTTTGTTGGAGAGAAAGAAATGATCCGGAAAGAGTTCCGGTGGTCCGGAAGGAGTTCCGGGGAGGTATGGAATGGTTCCGAGAATGTCCGAAAGTTGTTCGGGTGGTTCGGAAATAGTTTCGGAGTCACGGGATATTGAATTATATATAAATATATTAATTATGAATTAATGGGATTTTTATATTAATTTAATATTAATTAAAGAAAGGAAAAAGGGGGGCTCCCACCTACATGGGCCCTAAGAGGGCCCAAGAGGGGGGAGCCGCACCCCACAAGGGGGGTGGGCCCCATGGGGGTTCGGCCGGCCCATGGTGGGGGCGCACCAACCCCCCCTCCTCCTTTAGTCCCACATGGGGGAGCCAAGGGGTTTGCACACCCCCTTCCCCCTTTATATACCAAGGCATATTAATTGATTTAATTCATAGGAAATTCAATTAATTCCCAATTTCTCTCTCGATCCCGTGGTTCCCAAGTAGGAGCCGCGCCGAGCTGAGGAAGGGGGTCTCTCTCCACCTAAGCCATACCGCAGAGCGCCGTTGCTCTGCGGGATTCCAGATAAGATCTACTCCTGCGATTTCAGCTGGATCTGAATGACCGGGAGTTGTCGCTAGGCTCCGTATGTTTGTGAGTGCTCGGAGGCTACTCTATTGAGGAGCTTGGGCGACGTCGTCTCGCCCCCTGCAGCCGCCGCGCCTTCCCCCTCTGCTGCCGGCGCGCCAGCCCCGGTGCTGGCGCTCTGCCTTCTTCCGCCCGACGCCCGTCGACGCAGATCATCGTCGACACCCGGCGTCATCGACTCCGACATCGCGGCAAGTTCTCCGCGACCTCGAGGTCGGCTACGTACGACTTCATCGTCAACGCTTGTGCGGGAGCGTAATCCCCGCTATCGGTCTACATGGAGGTAATGTGACCCGTTCCGCCACCGTTATCACATGTACTAGATAGATAGATCCTGGCTAGTTAGGGTTTCGTTCGCTAGAAAATTATTGTTTTCTACACCGTAACCCCTTCACTTTAAACCATGGAAGTGCTAAGAGCATACAGTCATAGTACACTACTAAAGAGAAAATAGTGTTCATTTCGTTGTATTCATAACTACACCAAAATCATATGCATCTCTTAAGCATCTGAACATCACAAGACACTACAGATAGCTCAAGCTCTTAATTTAGCTGAAGCTATAGTGGACTGTCATAGATTTAAACAAGAGGAAACTAATGATTAAACATCACTTATTGGGGAATCCATAATTATTGGCTTTCAAATATCGACGGACACAAATTAAATAGTGTATCCAAAGATGCCATCAATTACATGTAGAATAAGAAGCCAATCTAGTACATCATCGTGGCCAACTACCACTGGTAGAATAAGAAGCCAGTGTAGTCCATCCATCACCTACACACCAACAGACAAAGAATTGTTCACATCCACAACACAAATATGAATCCACGAGAAAACTCTTCTAAAAAGTAATTATACAAACATATTGTACTAACTGGTTTATGTCACATTTTCTATGGAATTCACATGTTCTACTTTTCTGTAGTGTATGAGTCTATATCTGACAACAAAAGGTCGTAAAGAATCACCCAATATGGTGAAACTGATAGACTGGAAGCAATCAGGTCCAAAATCATACCCATTGTTTTAAGCAATTATTCCAGCTAGCTAGTGCACTGCTATTTAAAAGAATAGACAAGGACACTAGAAAAAGCAGAGTACAGGTGCATCTTCCAGCTACCTACTCCCTCCGTTCTGATTTACTTGTCGCAGCTGTATGTTTTGCGAAAAAGCCCTTGAGGTTTCCTCGACTCAACCCGTGGTCTATCGTAATCCATATTCCCCATCCGACCATCCTCCGCGTCGTCCTCATCCCGACAGCGCCGCTTGCCCCCGCCCCGACAGCACCGCTCGCCCCCGCCGCTTCCCTCGCAGCCTCCGCGCGGTCGCTCCTCCCAATCCAGTCCCCCGACGACACCGCATCTGCGCCTCCATCCGCGAATCCCAGCAGAACAACACAGCAGTAAAAATCAGTTCTTGGTGGAGGCCACGGCGGACTCCTCCTCTCAATATCCTCTCCGACTTCCTGGAATTCAGCGCCTTCGCCTCCATGGTCAACAACACTAGCCTGGACCTCTCCATCAACGCTCAGATGAAGGTCACCGTGCTCGCCGCCAACGACACCGGCCTCTCCGTCGATGCGCTCTGCCGCCTCCCCCAACCAGCTCCTCGGCGACCTCCTCGCGCTCCACGTCGTCCTCGACTACCTCGACCAGGCCCAGCTCAACGCGCTGCGCCTTGGCCGCACGGGCAAGGGCTCCGTCATGAGGACCCTTCTCCCGGGGAAACAGGCCAAGCTCATCCG
Organism: Poa annua; assembly: GCA_026929855.1. NCBI lineage: Eukaryota > Viridiplantae > Streptophyta > Magnoliopsida > Poales > Poaceae > Poa > Poa annua. The sequence goes on from CM049426.1 coordinate 110,106,453, forward strand.
CATCGCCGCCGGCGGCAAGATCAGCACCATCACCTTCTCCTATGCAGGCCCCGTCGGCAGTAGCCATCCGGCACAGGATTCACCGCTACATCGGCCTCAAGGTAGCCCAACCCGTTCTCTTCCTTTACATCACTCTGAATCCCCTAGTTCATCCACTTGATTAGTTGTTCGTTGAGGTATCTTACTTAGCTGTGTTTTGGAGTATCCCATCAGAGATCTTGAGGAGTTGCCGCTGCTCGTCTGTATCACGTCTTGGTCCGGTTGTAGTCCCAAGACATCCTAGAGTAGCAGATCGTTAGCTTGTTTGATTTATACGCTTTCACCTTGCAGCCTCTAAGTTGACACTGATATAGAGCTTTACTTTTCCCAGCTTGTTCTTTTTCAATTCAGAGCAATTCTACTTAATTCTGAGCTTACTTCGCATCTTCTTATCACTGCCTATGATCTTACATCGTCATGCACTCATGCCTTGCAATCGAGAAAATTAGCACTGTTACAAGGTTTTGTGAAATTCAGTGCATGTTCATCTAGTACATCAACTTCTACCACCAATACTGATAATACACTGAATTATATTCAGAAATCTTATTGTGGGAGTTCAAAAATCTGAACCTGAATTTTCTTGGTTTTACACTAAAATATGAACCTGAACTTTGTAAATGGAGTATTTTACACAACAAAATACAACTTTCATTTATGTGAAAACACAAAACCTTTCCTATAAATACTCCTTTCATCTTGTGTTATAAATTACCCCTTTCATCATGTGCTTCTATCCTACTGTTGTGCCGGTGCTTCGAGTGTTTTGCTGCTCTTATCCTACTGCTAGAATGGAGGTTGTTGTAGTTGGTGCTGATGCTTGGAGGGGGCTGGTGATTAGAGGGTCCTGCTGCTGCTTGGAGGTTGTTGTTGCTGCTGTTGCTTGGAGGGAGCTGGTGCTTGGAAGGTCTTGCTGCAGCTTGGAGGTTTTGCTGCTTCATGGAGGTTGTTGCTACTGCTGCTGCTAGGAGGGAGCTGGTTCTCTTTTCCTGCTCCTTGAAGGTGCTTGGAATTGTTGTTGCTGCTGCCTAGAGGTTGTTGTTGTTTCCGCTGCTTGAAGGCTGCTGGTTCTCTTTTCCTGCTCCTTGAAGGCAGCTGATTCTCCTTTTCTGCTGCTAATGTTGCTTCTGCCTCTTCTAGAAAACTAGCTCACGGTCAATAGATAGAGCAATAGGAAGTCGTCCTTCTGCCTATCGACGTTCCTTGTTCATGTGAGGGATCGAGTAGTCTATCCTTCCTTTATTTCTCATCACCTCTCGAATGCATGACTGCAGCGTCACAAAGCTTCTAGCTAGCTTATCAGCCGGGTAGTTTCGATATTCCTCTTCCACACCTTCTATTAGTTCCCTGATACTTTGAGGTGCTCTGCATCGGTGTGGGATTGGAGAGACCTGAATACGCAGAGATCAAGAATATTCATGCCAGGGTTGTTAGGAGGCTGCTGAATCAACTTGATATCCAAATCAGTTTGTTCAACGGCTTGTCGGAAAACCGGGTCATCAGGAAGAATATGTGGAGTGGCATTATCTTGTTGGATATAGATTGTCCGTCCTTCATCTTCGTCCGGCCAACGCTCTTGGATTGTAGGAATAAGTTTCTCACACATATAGTACCTCATTACGTCTCGTGTTACTTTCATTGATTTCAGCTCGAGCTGACCCTTTATCTCTATATTGACTCGTTCTTTGAGCGGGAGACTCTGTGACAAAAGCCCAAATGCCGAGCTTTCCATCAAATGTGACCTCTCCACCTTCGCCGTATCTTGGTTTAGCCACGGCTACAAGAAACATCACCTTGGCGATGCAATCCTTATGATGCAAGGTGCGAAGGGGTCAGGTTCTTCGGGAAGCAAATAGTAGTTGTTCACCTCCCCGGTCATGTTGAACCATTTCACATCCATGTAGGCTATGTCGTCTAATTCCCGTGTCGCAGGCCAAATACTGTGACACATATGCAAGCACCATCTCAATCTCTTTATAATGTTGGACAACTTCATGTGGGGCCTCAACTTGTTACTGTGACGCCTCAACTCGCCCCACTCGAACCTTGAGTGTAAGGTCGTGCAGCTTACACCCAATGCCTTTGACAGACCTCGCAATGTTCTCCTTCTGTTCAATGGGACTGTCACCACCCTCGATAGATCCAATCTTTTTGCCCTCGGCCAACTCTACCTTTCTTTTGATTTGAGACATCAACTTCCTCCCCTTGTTCAATCTGTTTAAGAGCTCTTGCCCATATTCTCTCAACAGTTCTTAGGCTTGTATCTAATAGGCTAGCAACGACCTCCTTATCTTTTTTCAGAACTTGTCCTTCTTTGCTCTTGATCACCGTGAGTGCAAAATAAAACCAAATCTCTCCTCATTTGTGAGTTCTCTGCCTTCCTCATGAACTGGTTTCGCTATAACACTTGCTTCCTCATGAATTGGTTCCTCTACACCACTTGCTTCCTCATGAATTGGATCCTCTTCTAGACTCAAGTTGAAATCGAGCAGCAGCTCTTCCCCTGTAAAATAAGGAGCAAAAAATAAGTTAATCTAGCTGTTGCAAATAATAGATGTAGATCAAGAAAATATAAATAAAAATGCAAAAGTTTTGCATGTAGTACTTGTTGTTTCATTATTGTCTAGTTCTTCATTGTTGTATCGTTCTTGATTGTTGTATTTGACCTGTTGATCTGCAGGTTCTAAGGCATCATCTTGTTGAGGACTCGTGTTGAGATCATGTAACTGTTCATGATCGAATAAGAGAGAACATTCAGGTAACTGAATTCCTCTTGGTCTTATGTTGTAACTGAACTTTGATTGCAATTTGTTTGGATAAATTTTTGTTCAAAATATATTCAGTTTTAGTTGGAGCAGTACTGGTGGTCAACTTGCAATCTAAATGGACCAAATCTCAGGCTATGGGCAGCTGAGCAGTGGACAGAAAAAGAAACGTGACTTGAATAAACATTGCCCTGTGGACAGTACTTGATGTTGTTGACACCAAGTGTAAGCTGAGATTTATTTCCAGATCTTTCAACTTGCTATGTTAGACATCAGAATATTGAGTGACTATTTCAGGTTTCAAAAAACATGACACATTATTCAAATGCTTGTACTGAATTTAGTGTCACTGGCACATACAGGTTCAGACCGGCAAACCTGTGTGTGCAAATCGAAGCCATAGGAGCAGCAGCAGCACGCGCTCCACAGGATGCAAGGGAGAATCAGCTGGAGAGCGACAGGGGGGGGACACTTGGGTGGCGGCGCCGCCGTTTTTTGGTCACCAGAAGAGCTTGGCGACGAGCTCGAGCGGCGGCGAGCGGAGGAGCACGACGGCCGGAAGAACAAGCAAGCAAACAAGTGGGGAAATGGGTCCTAGAGGACCATCATATCACCCTAAAGCTATTTAGAGGCCCGGTGATGCCCGAGGAGGCCGACGACGCCAAGATCGACGCGGGAATCGGCGGTCGGAGTCGGAGGAGACGGCGTCGATTCCGTCGATCCAAGTCTTCTTGGGATGCGCTACTCGAGGAGGGAGTAGCTCTCGGCGAGGCGGAGCTGGATCAGGAGCAGGCCGACAGCAGGAGCTCCACCAGCCTGGATCCTGGCTGGCGGCAGGAGTTTCTCGCCCGTGCTTGTGGAGAAGACGACTTGATGGTTTAGGTTGTAAGATATTAGATCAGTAAAGGGGGTTATTGTAAAATGGACCGGTAACAAAAATTTGAACCCCACGCGACAAGTAAATCGGAACGGAGGGAGTAGTAGCTAGTGAAATCAGCCGCTGTACCACTAATTAAAATGGAGAATCCACAAGAGGACACTTAGGTTGCATGTAATAATGCAAACAAAATACTTGTGAATGATGTAGTACTACTCCATAACGATATGATGTATTAGATGATTTACCAAAACAAGACTTGCAACATATAAAACTGGACGTGATTTGAGTGATTAATACCTCCAAATGCAGCACCCAATGAAGTCAGGCAGCAGCTGTAGTTTCAAGCTTTGGCATCATCTAGGCCTGTGCCTCAGCTCCTGGTCCGGACTCTGGATGGCGGGGAGGCTCGATCAGGATGGAAATGGCATTGGTCGCCACCTACCAGCGAGTTGCACAGTTCCACCCGCATAATCTCTCCATCCCCCAACAACAAATCACTCAATCCAGCTGATGCAACAAGAGAAGTCAAAACCACTGCAGCGATAAATTGAACAACTCTTGATAGAACAAGCGGAGTTACTATGTGTAGCAACAGCAAAAACAGTAAAATTTCATTTACCAGAATGTCTCAGCTGATAGAACTAGCAAAGTTATATTACACAGACAATTCAAAAGTGGATGATGAATCTCCATTGTACCGCACTACATCTAGAGTTCTGGACTGTATACCAATCACATAAACTAAAGAGAAAAAGTAACACAAGATGAGTAAGACCTGAGTCGTCGCCGACCCTCACTGTAGCAGGTGGCCAATCAGCAGCATTCTGTGGTGGCGGAGCTACAGCTCATGATCCTTCTTTCCTACCCTTTTCTCTGGCAGCAGCAGGTTGGGCAGGTTAGGAGGCCAGCGCTGTAGATGGCCGGGCTGGATTAGCCACAGACGGCCGAATCACGACATGAAAAAATAGCAAGACAATTAGAAGTTACTGCTACAACAAGGTGTACGCAGGCTTTTATGTATGTATTCTTCCCTGTACGTGAGCAAGATCTACACCCCGAGCTCGTACTGTGTTCCATGCTCCATGCCCAGATCACCATGTGCTCGGGTGGAGGAAGAAGAAAACCGGAGGAGAGGTGGCTCCCTTCCCATCGACGCACTTGGTAGAGGACGCGGAGGAGATGCGGAGCTTGGTGGAGGACGCGAAGCCTGATGGCGGTGGCGACGACTTGGTGGAGGATCTGCAGCAGGGAGGGACCACGCCGCCATGGACGGCACGCGTCCCCGCCGCCGCCGGCGTCAGTCGTCTCCGGCGGCGACCAGGATCTCAACACATTAGAGAAGGAGGAGAACGTTGAGCGTGGCCATGGATGCGGGGTGGGGGAGGCGAGTTGGAGCTAGGGTTTAGGGTTGGGAGGCGCAGGAGGCGGCGGGGGCGGCCATTGGAGGCTGGGCCTTCTCGCTACCAGGGCTGGTAGACGCGGCGACGGTGGGGGAAAGGAGTAGGGTGGACGCGGCGTGCGTGGGAGAGGCTGACGTCTCGAGGGGTTGGTGGGCGTGGGGTTAGGGTTTCGTGGGCCTCGAAGTGTGTGGTGTGCTGAGCACCATCTTTGGCCGTTCGATTCAGTGGATCCAACGGATCAGAAGCATGATCCACGTGAAATCCTTCTAGCCAATCCGGAAGCATGTTTTTTTGTGTTTTCTCCACCAACAAGAATCAACTAATATTCATAATATTATTTGTCAAAACTCAAGTTTATATTTTTTTCCCAGATATTAGTAAACATAAATAACTCCATGCCAAAGAATTCACTTTTTTGAGAATTTTCGCATTTTACTAATTTTTTTTAATGGTCAAAATGGCCACCATCGTTACTCATCAACCAATGTTATGTCGGCAACCATGACATAGTTTGTTAAAATGTGCCAATATTGCGCCGAAGCATGTATATTATGATGGAAAATTATGTTGCCGAACAAAGTTTTTAACTTTATTCCACAAATAAATCATTTTTCATTTTTTGGGTGTGAAAAAACGGTTTTTTGTGAAGCGCGTACCACAAATACGTTGCAAATATGGACAACATCATTTTTATAAAATATGATACCACATTTGATGTATAAATAACTAAAGGGTTGCATGTAAAATGATTACCATCCACCCCTTTACAAAAAGACAAATGCCCGCCAATTCAGCTGAAAACGGGTCAAATTTGAACTACAGGTGCCTCATAGTTTTCTCAAGATTTTTTGAAAAAACATTTATAGGTACACAAGTACCTATTTCATCATAGATACACAAAGAGTTTCACAAGATTCGATCCCTAGGTACGAACGGTCATGTCCGCCGTTTTGACCGTATTTTGAAATCAGCGTATAGAATTTAAAAAAATTCAAAACGACGTGAATCCTTCGCCAAGTGTCATAACATGTGACCCAGTATGAAGTAAAAATAACAAATTTGGGAAACGGACGATATTTTCAAAAAGTGTTCACAGAAACGACCTCTCATGTATGAAAATTCGTAGCTTTCCGCCCAAATAACCAATGTTTTGGCGATAACCGTGACATAGTGTAACATCCCAAAATTTGCAAAAAATTAAAACTTTGCATTCATACATCATGCATCATATAGATATCAGATTTCAATTACATAAGGCCTAAATAAAAATTCAATTATAAGTTTAACTAAATTATAATTCCATAAAGTTGTTTAATTGTACTCCTTATATTTTTTCCTTTATATAAAATTATTTGTTAGACAAGAATGATACTACAAAGTTCTAAATTTGATAAGCTTTCCAAAAAATATTTTTATTAATTTTTCTGAAATGATTTGATTAAGTTTAAAAATCATATTTTAAATCAAATTTGAAAAACAGAAAAGGATTTGAAATAAATTAAATGTTTTCCGAGCTATTTGGGTCCTAGCCCGCAACTATCCACCGCGCGCGCGTAGCGCGGCGGCCCGCCAGCGGCCCAGCTCTCTCTCTCTCTCTCTCTCTCTCTCTCTCGCAGACGCCGACAGATGGGACCCAACTGTCATCTCCCCCGCGGAGACGTTCGTCCTCAAATCACGCCCACGTTCCCCGACCGAAACGCTCGAATTGATTCACGCGATTACGGGCGATTTACTACTCCAATTACCGCACCGTTTTCCCTACTAAAAGCCCTCTCCGTCCTCTTACATTTGCCCCAAACCAATCTACTCGAGAGCCACCAGGCCGCACGCATTCGTCTCCAGAGCCCCGCGGTGGCTGCCGGTGAGAATTCCATTTTCCGGTAAGCTGAGGCAATACCGAGCCCTCTCGTCGCTTCCCCTCGCACCCTCTCGCTCATGCGAACCTTTTTGACACGATTACATGTTGTTTCCCGTAGCGCATCGTCGAGTTCGTCCACGTCCGAGGAGATCCGCCGCCGCGCGCAACTCCGGCGAGCTCTTCCGCGGAGACGAGGACGCTCCGCTCATCGTCGCCTCGCCATCGTCTCCATCTCGACGTCGCGCACCCCTGGTGAGCTTCGTTCCTTCCCTAGAGCCGTAGAGCGCCGTGAGCGCAGACGCCGGCCATGGCTCCGCCGTGCCCAGCGCGTCTCCGGTGACTCGCGTCGTCCGCGTTAGGTCAACACGTCCTGGACCGTTGGATCTAGATCCAACGGATCCGTTTTATTTTTATTTTTTGCCTCGGCGATTTATCTAGCGCGTCCGTTTTCATTTAGATCTAACGGCTCCCGATCGCGATCCGCGTCGAAGCGGTACGGGCGAATCAGATCACGCCGCGTGGCCGATTCTTTTTCTATTTCGAATAGAATTTAGAAATTAAAACAAAAAACTATTAAAACTTGCAAAATTCATAACTTTCAATCTTTAAGTCCAAATTTAATAAACTTTATATCATTGGAAAGCCCTGCTCATGTAGTTTATTTCTATATCATTAGTTTGTCATTTTAATGTCGTTAAAACTGAGAAATTTACAGTTTGGCATTTCGGCCGTTTAAATTCATAACTTAAATAATAATAAAAAAATTCATCTAAATCCAACTGTTTTGGAATAATAAATTCACTCTCTGTCCAGAAAGTGCAACATGAGTTTTTATTGAAAGTTTTATAAAAGAACTAAGTAAATTGAGAGTCGTACTTAAATTGACTATAATGGTTCTCTTTAATTTAATTGTTAAAATAGAAAAGAAAATATTGTCATTGCATTTCATGCATTAAATAAACAGAGAGAATAAAATGGATAATAAGTTGTTTTGGTTATGTTCATAACATATCATACATGCATACATATTTATGCTTTGATGTTTTTAGTGTTGCATGTTGCGTTTATTTATTTTTGTATTGCTTGTTGCCAGATTGTGAAGAGGAGGAAGGATTTGTTTGTGATTGTTATTCTTGATGTGCTTGTGCCTCCTGTTACCAAGACAAGTGACATACATAAACTACCCAAAATTTTCTATATGCATTAGTAGTATATTTTGAGTAGTATGCATGATAGGAATTTTTGGACTATTTTATTATGCTAAGTTTGTTCTATACTTTGCAAAATTCCTAGTAGTGTATAGCCATCCTTTACCATGCAGCCAATTAAAAGTTTTATTAGATACTTAGCAATGCTATAAAATTGTTTACATGCCATGATATGTAAATATTTCTGAGTGTTAAACTTAAAAAACACCCCTGGGTGGATTGGTTGATATGGTTTATGTTGAGTGGCTATTTGGGACTATGCTTGTGGTTGTCGTCGCCTGGGATGAATTTCTATTCTACTTAGGGCCATGAGAATGGTGGTTTTCACCCAAAGGTGCAGTTGTGGATGGCCACCCTAGAACAAAGAGATTACTAAGTCCCTCCAAGTTTAGATGCTTCTCGTGCAGCCTTTTGACAATGGGCTCTGTCTAGTATAATTAAGTTGTGAGAGTTCAACATGTCAGCTTGACAAGCAGATGTAGAGTTGGTAGGTGGAACGGGTCTTGCTAGTATGGTTGAATTCTTCTTTTGAAAGTTCTTGTCTTAATTCTCTCCTTTCCTTAATGCACTCCGCGTGTATATGATGTTTGGGTTAATTGAGTCTAAAGGTGAAAGTGCACAACCTCTGCAGAGTCAACAAACTAAGTACTTAGCCGTGTCCCCGGTGATGGACTTCTTCGAGCAGCTGGACAAGGATGGACGAAAGAATCTCAACACTAATTTCATGAAGTAAAAATTTGACTAAGGAAAGAATTTTTGGTGCACTTGGGCTTCATCCCTTGGTGCCAAGTCTTTGAGAAACAAAAGTGTTTTACAAAAGATAGGAGAAAACTTGCTTTCTGCAAAATAGCCTCCAACTCCACCAAACCAAATATGCATATAGATTCTAGACTTGCCAATTCATATCCACCATAGTCACTTGCCAATACTTCATTGTATTGACCTCCTTTGGGGGCTGCATATTCCAATGTGCAGTTAATTCAGATGAAGAATAAGTTTGGACTCGAGTATACACCCAACATGTCTGCCTATGGCGCATGCCTGAAGATGAGGCTCATTGCTATTTTGCTTTTGTTGTGAACTCTGAATATTAGCTAGCCTTCATGGCTATGCACCTTGTAATAAAGCTATACTTAGCTATTTTTGGATCTCGTTGTAGTAAATTGATACTTATGCAATGATACTTTATATTTTGTACTGTGGTGCTGGCAGTGATCCAGGGACTAGCTCTTAACACAGGTGTTCCAACTTTAATAAAAGTTGGGGCACTACAAAATGGTATCTGAGCAAAGTGTTGCATGTAGGTTCGAGCCCTTAGGATTGGTTAAGCCGCTTTTGATCATAATATTACCATCTTGAAGTATGTTGGATCCTAGCGGCATAGTGGGATGAAGCGGCCCGGGACTAACCTTACATGTCCGCGTACATGAGACCTGTTCCACAATTATAAGTGGCTGGCCGGGTGTCTGTACCTCTCACTATAGTGAATATCCAAAGAGTTGATAATAGTGTTGATCACCTTGTAGAATATACCCCTTATTATCTCTAAGTACTTAATTTCACCCTGACTAATACTTCTTACCTTATGTATTATGTTTTAATAATTTTTACTCTTATAACATAAGGATGTCGTTCTTCATGTATCAAACCGCGGAGGACTTCAAGAACATGCGTTTTGGAAGATACCTTCTGGAGATAGTGGAATTACTGGCGCATGCCTAAAGATGAGGCTCATTGCTATTCTGCTTTTGTTGTGAACTCTGAATATTAGCTAGCCTTCATGGCTATGCACCTTGTAATAAAGCTATACTTAGCTATTTTTGGATCTCGTTGTAGTAAATTGATACTTATGCAATGATACTTTATATTTAGTACTGTGGTGCTGGCAGTGATCCAGGGACTAGCACTTAACACAGGTGTTCCAACTTTAATAAAAGTTGGGGCACTACAGTCTGGCGCTACCAACCCCCATCATCAAGGCAAGTCAGCTGAAGCACTTCAACAAAGAAGACTTATGGGGAATTCGCCTTTTTCAACAAGCGCGCCAGACTGAACCCAAGACCGAAGACATCCAGTACAAGTCGATTAGTGACTCCTTGGAGAAAGGATTGAATCTCGTCACGCAGGAGCTAATAGGACGTCTTTGCTGGCAATTCCAGGAGGAGTTAAAAGACCACTACTTTTCTAACCTAGGCCAACGTGACGAAGAGGAGATACCCTACCTTGTTAACGAGGAAGACAAAATCAAACCAGAACCTTTGCACCCTTATCTTCAAGACTTAGAAATTCACCTCTGGCAACTAGAAGAGGATAGGCGCGATGAGCTGCTGAAGAATGATGAAATAATGACCCAAGTCAAGGAGACTCAAAAGAAGATTGACGCCTAAGAAGAAGTGGCCAACGCTCAGGAGGAGAAATTCCGAGCTCAAGAGAAGAAGTTCCAAAATCAAGAGAAGAGAATTAGAGACAAGAACAAGGAGATCAAGAACTTGAAGGATGAAATTCTGAGCAACGACGTTGAGTTCGAAGCTGATCGAGATTTTATCGAGACTCTACACCGTGAGAAGAGAATGCTACAAGAGAAGATTGAAACCCTAGAGAAGGAAGCGATCGAAACTCTGCACCATGAGAAGACAATACTACAGGAGAAGAATGAAGCTCTAGAGAAGGAGGTGAACGACTACAAGGAGATCCTCATGAAGGAAGGCATCGCCATCGAGGAGGTCGAAGAAGATGAAGGAGACATTATGGACGAAGTTTAGACTTAGTAGTTGGACCACCATGTTTTATCCTCGTTTAGCTAGTCGTTTTTTTTAAACATTGATCTCCAACTTGTGGTGTGACAATGTTAGAATGTTTGGTTTGCAGACTCTGTCATTTTATTGATCTAGAATGTCCTTTATGGAATTCCTAAGGAAGAAGGCTTTTAAGTTGTTTATTGTTTGTTGTTCGCTTGACTAGGTTGTTTTGTGCATGGGTAGGATTTTCCTTCTTTTAGTTCTTTCTATCTCTTACTCATCCATGCAAAAAACCCCACAGATGCCTCCACGTCGTGATTCCGACAACAACGAGGCTATGCAGCAGCTGATGGCAGCTCAAGCCCAGTTGACGACTATGATGACTCAGTTCATTGCTGCAACCAACAACAATAATAACCACAACAACAACAACCCGCCACCTCCACCCCCACCCCAAGTGGACAGACTTGCCAGATTCCTAAGGCTTAGGCCAAACAAGTTCTCTTCTGCTACATAACCTATAGTGGCAGATGACTGGCTCCGCTCAGTCAACAAGGACTTAGTGACTTGTGAATGATCTGAGGCAGAGAAAGTAAGGTTCACTGCACATCTGTTGGAAGGACCCGCTGCACTGTGGTGGGAGACCTATCAAGTGACTCATCCTCTAGAGGACCTGACTTGGGATGCTTTCAAGGAAGGTTTTTGCAATGCTCACATTTCCTCTGGCATAATGAATCTGAAGAAGGAGGAATTCTGCGGCTTGAGACAGGGAGGTAGAACTCTGAAGGAGTATATGGATGACTTTTGCACACTATCAAGGTATGCACCAGAAGATATTGACACTCATGCTAAGAGGAAAGAAAAAATCCTCAATGGACTTAAGGGAGAATTGAAGATACCCTTGTATGTCGCATATGCCCCTAATTATCAAGCTCTATTGGATCAAGCCATCACTTTGGACAACATAAGAAAGGAAGAGAACAGGAAGAGGAAGTTCAGTACAAGTAAGGTTCATTCCGAGGGAACACACAAAAGGCATCACGTTACTGAAGGCAGTGGACATAAACCATGGAATCACTCCAACAATGGTAGTGGCCAAAAGTATCATGGTCATAACCATTATGGAGAATACAAAGGAAACAGTGGAGGTTACAAAGGATACAATGGAGGATACAAAGGAAATAATGGAGGATTCAAGGGAAACCATCACCATGGCCATAATCATGGAAATGGTCATCACCGCCCTAACTATGAGGGGAAGAAAGACTTGTCTAATGTGACTTGCTTCAAGTGCAAGAAGACAAGACATTATGCAACTGACTGCCCAGAGAGGAAGGCTGATGAAAATTCCAAGCCCAATCCATTCCAGAAAGGGCAAGTGAACCACATCAATGTGGAAGAAGTTCATGATGAACCTGATGTTGTGATTGGTAAGTTCTTGCTCAATTCTTTTCCAACATTAGTCTTATTTTATACGGGATCATCACATTCATTCATATCAAGAGCTTTTGTAAACAAACATGGGCTAGCTGAGGAAAGTCTAGGAAAACCTATTAGGGTAAGTTCACTGGAGGGGAGATGATAGTAAATTTTGGGTGTAGACAGTTAGACTTGAAGATTGGAAAATACCTTTTTCCAACAGACTTAGTCATCCTAAAAACCCAAGGCTTGGATGTTATCATTGGAATGGATTGGATGACCCGTTTTGAAGTAATCATAGACTGTGCAAATAGAGCTATCACCCTCACCACCCCAGAGAAACAGAAGGTTAAATTCAGATCCACGTTCGAACTTAAGAAAGTTAGGCTAAATTCTCTTAAGGGGGTTAGCCTTGGTGATGTGCTGATTGTCCAGGAATACCCAGATGTTTTTCCAGAAGAACTACCGGGAATGCCACCCGATAGAGATGTGGAGTTTCTCATTGAACTAAAACCGGGTACTGGACCAATAGCTAAGAGACCATATCCTATGGCCGTCGATGAACTGAAAGAGCTCAAGAAGCAACTGGAGGAACACATTCAGAAAAGATTTATCCGTCCAAGTTCATCGCCATGGGGAGCACCAGTTCTATTTGTTAAAAAGAAAGATCAAACCCACAGACTAGTCACGGACTACAGGGATATAAATGAGCACACCATCGAGAACAAGTACCCGTTACACAAGATAAATGAACTATTTGATCAACTGGAGGGTGCTTGTGTCTTCTCCAAGATTGATCTTCGATCAGGTTACCTCCAAATGAAAGTTAGAGAAATGGATATACCAAAAACAATATTTGTTACGAGATATGGCTCTTATGAGTACACAGTAATGCCTTTTGGATTAACCAATGCTCCAGCCTATTTCATGAATATGATGAATAAAGTGTTCATGGATTTTCTAGATAAGTTTGTGGTAGTTTTTATCGATGACATTTTAATCTACTCCAAGAGTCGTAAAGAACATGAAGAGCATTTGCGTATGGTATTGTAGAGACTACGTGAACATAAGTTGTATGCCAAATACAGTAAATGTGAGTTTTGGTTAGAACAAGTCGGATTTCTGGGCCATGTGGTATCCAAAGAGGGTATAGCAGTGGATCCTGAGAAAGTTTCTGCTGTAACAAATTGGGAACCACCAAAGAATGTGGGAGAATTACGTAGTTTTCTGGGTCTAGCAGGATACTACCGAAGATTTATTGAAAACTTTTCCAAGATTGCTAAAGCCTTAACGGAATTGTTGAAGAAGGAGAAGAAGTTTGAGTGGACTGAGGCCTGTGAAGCCAATTATCAGGAGTTGAAGAAACGTCTAGTTGCAACTCTAGTTCTATGCTTACCGGATTTAGAGAAAGAATTCCAAGTGTATTGTGATGCTTCACTCCAAGGTCTTGGAAGTGTATTGATGCAGGAAGGCAGAGTGGCATCCTATGCCTCTAGATAGCTCAAGAAACATGAAGCAAATTATCCTACCCACGATCTCGAGTTAGCCTCAATAGTACATGCCCTGAAGACATGGAGACCCTATCTGATGGGAAAAAGATGTGAAGTGTTGACTGACCACAAAAGTTTGAAGAACATTTTCACTCAGAAAGAATTAAACATGAGGCAGAGAAGATGGTTGGAACTTATCAAAGATTATGATCTAAGTCTCCAATACCACCCTGGAAAGGCTAATGTAGTAGCTGATGCCCTGAGTCGTAAGGTTTATGTGAATGGCCTCACGGCAGGAGAAATACCTGAGGATTTATGCAAGGCATTCAAGGACCTCAGATTGGAAGTGGTACCAGAAGGTTTTGTAGCCTCATTAGTAGTGCAACCAAATTTGATGGACAAGATACGTGAAGCTAAGACGGCAGACAAAGATATTGAAGAAATCAAAGTCAATCTGAGAGCAGGAAAAGCTAAGGGATTTCATGAAGATGAGCAAGGAACCTTGTGGTTTGAAAAACGTGTGTGTGTGGAAAATGATCCTGATCTTAGGAAGTTAATTCTGCAAGAAGCCCATGAGACACCTTATTCCATTCATCCAAGAAATACCAAGATGTATATGGATGTGAAGGAGAGATTCTGGTGGAACAATCTAAAAAGAGAAATAGCGGAATATATCGCAAAGTGTTATGTATGCAGTCGAGTAAAAGCAGAACATCAGAAGCCAGCAGGACTTCTACAACCTTTGAAAGTGCCGGACTGGAAGTGGGATTCTATTGGAATGGATTTCATCACCGGATTACCAAGGACCAAATCGGGTTATGATTCTATTTGGGTTATTGTTTGTCGTCTCACAAAAATAGCTCACTTTATACCCGTGAAGACCAGCTATACAAGTGCTAAGTTAGCTGATATTTACATGAAAAGAATATTGTGCCTTCATGGTGTTCCCAAGATATAGTGTCTGACAGAGGAACCCAGTTCTCATCTCATTTCTGGAAACAATTGCATGAATCACTAGGAACCAGATTGGAATTCAGCACATCTTTTAATCCGCAAACAGATGGTCAGACTGAGAGAGTTAATCAGATTTTAGAAGATAAGTTAAGAGCTTGTGCGCTCGATTATGGATCTAGCTGGGATGATAATCTACCTTACGCTGAGTTCTCCTACAATAACAGTTACCAAGCCAGCATTGAGATGGCACCGTTTGAAACATTATATGGAAAGAAATGCACTACCCCGTTGTTGTGGAGTGGTGTAGGAGAACGGAGTTTCTTTGGACCTGACATAATCCAGGATGCTAAAGAGAAGGTCAGACTAATCAAAGACAGATTGAAGATAACACAGTCTCGACAAAAAAGCTATGCAGATTCCAAACATAGAGAAGTCCTCTACAAGGTGGGTGATAGAGTCTATCTTAGAGTGTCACCACTTCGGGGTGTAAAGAGGTTTGGAATCAAAGGAAAGCTAGCACCACGATTCATTGGACCATTCAAAATTCTTTCTCGCAAAGGTGAAGTAGCATATGAGTTAGAATTACTAGAAATTCTGTCTGCGGTCCATAATGTGTTTCACGTCAGCCAATTGAAGAAATGTCACCCCGAGATGGTGGGAACTCCATTAAAGGATACTGCACCCCCTCGAAGAAGTACAATTGGAGAGTGACCTAACCTATGAAGAAAAACCCATCAAAGTATTACAGACAGCGGAAAGAGTCACCCGTAATAAAACCATCAAGTTTTGCAAGGTTCAGTGGAATCATCACACTAAGGAAGAGGCCACATGGGAACGAGAAGATGGCCTTCGAGAAGACCATCCTCACCTATTTGCTGACCTTTCCGAAGCTCGAGGGCGAGCTTCCTCTTAAGGGGGTTAGTCTGTAACATCCCAAAATTTGCAAAAATTTAAAACTTTGCATTCATGCATCATATAGATATCACATTTCAATTACATAAGGCCTAAATAAAAATTCAATTATAAGTTTAAATAAATTATAATTCCATAAAGTTGTTTAATTGTACTCCTTATAATTTTTCCTTTATATAAAATTATTTGTTAGACAAGAATGATACTACAAAGTTCTAAATTTGATAAGCTTTCCAAAACATATTTTTATGAATTTTTCTGAAATGATTTGATCAAGTTTAAAAATCATATTTGGGTCGTAGCTCGCAACATAAAAGGATTTGAAATAAATTAAATGTTTTCCGAGCTATTTGGGTCGTAGCTCGCAACTATCCAGCGCGCGCGCGTAGCGCAGCGGCCCAGTTCTCTCTCTCTCTCTCTGGCAGACGCCGACAGGTGGGACCCACCTGTCATCTCCCCCGCGAAGACGTTCGTCCTCAAATCACGCCCACGCTCCCTGACCGAAACGCTCTAATTGATTCACGCGATTACGGGCGATTTACTACTCCAATTACCGCACCATTTTTCCCTACTAAAAGCCCTCTCAGTCTGTAGTGTACCTGCACTTAAAATATGGCAGGTACCTGTGTATAGTGCAAACCCCTGGATCGATTCATTTGCACACAAAATTTACAATGAATACCACAACATTGTATCAATATTACACGAATAATCCAGACTTGGTAAAATAAATAGTTCGTTACATCTTTGCATAGCTCAAAGCTAGCTCAAAACATTATAGCAGCTGAAATAAATCGTCAATGAGCCTCCAACTTCATGGTACGCCACAGGCGAGAACATGTTGGTGCAGACTCGAAACCCAAACGTAGTCCTCACTCTTCGTCAGATATTTCTACAACAAATAATAATTTGCAACAGAGTGGGTCATATTCCATTAAAAATGGAGTCTCGCAAGTGACACTATGGTGGACATTTATTGGAATAACTCTAATCACCTATATGCATATTTGGCTGGTGGAGTTCAAGGCTATTTTGCATAAAGCCAGTTTTATCCTATCACTTTATAAAACAAACTTATTAACATCATAATTGGCAACATTGGCAAGTTCCAGTGAACCAAAAGATGGCCCATCCTTGAGTGCACTCTCAGGTAAAAACCCCCACATACTATGGTTCTAAGTATAGTGAAAACTATCTTAGGTGAAAACCCCCATAGACATGGTCCTGAGTAGCTCACCCATCTAAGTGTACCCTCAGGTAAAAACACCCACATAACATGGTCCTAGGTATAGTAGAAACTATCTTAGGTGAAAACCCCCATGAACATGGTCCTGAGTAGTTCACTATTGTTCACCTATCAAAATTTTATTTAAATTAGAATGTTGGGAATCCTCCGTTGGCGTCCTTGATCAGTTGAAGTCTTCACTTGGAGTTCTTCTCTTCGAGTTCTTCACTTCTTTCCATTCCCTTTGTTCCTGGGTGGCCTTCCACAAGTGTGCTCTCAGGTGAAAACCCCCACGTTCATGATCCTAAGTATAGTAGAAACTATCTTAGGTGAAAACCCTCATGCACATGGTCCTGAGTGGACACTCAACATAAACCAAACAACCAATCCACCCATATGATTCATTAACTTGGTGGATGTGCACTCCCAGGTGAAAACCCCCACATACTATGATCCTAAGTATAGTAGAGACTATCTCAGATGAAAACCCTCATAGACATGGTCCTGAGTAGCCACTTAAGATTTTGTAAAACCTTTCATCAATTGCATAGCATCAAAATTCTACTAAGTCATTTCATAGGTACCTAGACATAATGGAATAGGGAATTCTAAAGTCTTGCATAGCAAATCTACTAAGTCCTACACATGCATAGGAAAATAACTAAGTCATGCATAGAAAATAATTAGGAATTTTATGGGGGCGTGCCACTTGCCTTGGCAACAGGAAGAATATCAACAACAACTGCAATTGTTGTCGTTTCCCTCCGAAATTTCTAACACATCAAACAAAACACACATAAACATACAAACAAAAATAATAATACAAAAATATGTTATGCATGATGAGAAAAATACTTAGAGAAAATACTAAGTCTATTCTTCAAGGTGATCAACAATTATTATCAACTCTTTGTAAATTGGATATTCGCTATAGTGAGAGAGACAGACACCCGACCAGCCACTTAAGTTGTGGAACAAGTCTCATGTACGAGGACATATAAGGTTAGTCTCCAGGCCGCTTCATCTCACTATGCCGCTAGGATCCAACGAACTTCAAGATGGTAATAACATGATAAAAAATTGTTTATGTCTAAAGTGAAAGACAAGATTTAGGAAAGAGGGAACATATAGAAAGAAGAATGTAGAATATTCTCCTTGCTTCCTTTTCTTCTTGATGTAATGACTTCATAGCAATTTTGTAGGCTTGATGGCTTTGGAGACTTTATGGTGTTGATAGCCTGCAGGTTGGTCTTGAATATAACTTAGTCATCGTAAGGGCTAAGAGAAGAAAGGAGAAAAGAGAGAGAAAAGAAGCAAGACTTAGAAAATATAGCTGGTTGGTCTTCATGACTTCTTCCTGATTTTCTTATAAGTGCTTCTACTCTTTGAAGATACTTCTTAAGTCTTGTTTTGGCTAAGTCCTTCATTGGCCTTCTAGCTCCATGTTGAAAATCCTAAGTGTATAAGTGCATAGCACTTTACAAATACTAAGTTGAAAATAATCCTTACTTAGAGAAAATGAGGGAGGAGTTTTCCTATGAGCAGTATAACTATATAATAAAATAAGTTATGCATGAAATTTACTTTTTAATCATAAGAAATATCATACTAATTTTTGTGATATTTATAATGTATGCATTAGGCTGTAAATGCAATTTAATTAATTTCTATTTTTGCAAAATATAAATAAAAATAATAAATATAAGATTAAAGTTTTATGTGATTAAATTTTATAACAAAATTTTATAATTAGTGTTAATAGACAGAGGGGATTTAATTAAATTTATAGCAATTGGATTTACTCAAAAATAATGTTTCTATTAATAGTTATGTCAAAATTATTCAAACTATTTAATTTAAAGATATAAGTATTAAATCCTCAAAATAATACTCAAAATTATTTTATAACAGAGGCATCATTTTACAAATATTCCAAAGTTTCTAAAATAATTTTATTTGCAATTTTTGGATTTATAGATTTAAAGTTATTACAAATATACTCAAATCATTCATTTGAAATTTGAATATTTTAAACTAAGTCAAATTTGAATTCTAACAGATCTAAAATATTCTACATGTCAAGGGCTTTCCAAATATATATAAAAATATTTGAATTTGGCTATGTGAGTAAAAAGTTATAACTATTTTAATTAGCAGGGGTGTTTCTGTAAAATTGCCATTTTAATTTTATTCGGAAAATTATTTTCCACGCTGGCGCTGACGTGGCGCTGACTGGGCAGTGACGTGTGCACGCTGAGTCAGCGTACCAATTCGGTTTAAAGGAGATGTAATCGTGGCCGTGGAAAAAGGATCGGGCGACTCACATTGAGTTGACCAAAAGGTGGCGTTCGGCTCGGGCGAGGACGGATCTCTCGGTCCAGTGTCTCCCCGGCGAAGCTGAGATGACGACGAGGTGCGTCTGACCGTGGTGGAGGCGAAGGGCTTGGTGAAGGCGTCAATTTCGTCTCGGAGGGGAGTGGGGATGTGGCCGATGTGCTTCGGGCGCCGGCGAGCTCCAATTTGTTCTCTCCCCTCCGGGTTTGCTGCAAAGGGAAGTCGGGGAGGAGGTTAGGAAGGTGCGCGCGAGTGCGGGAGATGCAGAGGACGAGGAATGGGCGGCGGGGTCGTACTGTGTCGCCGGAAAGTAAGAAAACAGCGGCGGCGACTTCGGGTGCTCCGGCGAGCTTTTCCAGCGGCCTGGGGGCACGATTCGATTAGGGTTTGAGGGGGAAAGATGCGGCACGGGCTGGGGTATTTATAGGACCGAAGAGGGAAACCATTTGCGTGGAGATTTCGCCGGATTTGGTTGAGAGATCATAGGCGCGATTATCGGCCGGAGGAGGAAGAAGGGGTGACGTCAGCATGACGTCACCGACTTTTTTTTTCTTTTTCTGATTTTTTTTATTTTATTAATATCTTTTGATTTTAGTGTCCAAATGATGTCAAATTAATTTCTATAAATTTTTAAAATTCATATCTATGCTTTAAAACATTAGTGGGTATGTTTTGAAAACTTCTTAAAAATAATAATTTTGAAATATTGGTTTAATACAAATTTGACACTAAATGTCAAATTTGGAAATTATAGCTTAATTAAATTTTCTTTTGGCTAAATAAAATTTGTAAAATACCCATATTCAAATATGTTTGAATTTAAGTTATTTAAACTTATTTTTATGAAATCATTCAACTTTATTTTGGCATAATAGAAGAATAATAAAAAATAAATATTTTTAGAGTAATATGAAATATAATGGATTTTTAATTTAAACCCTTTATGATTTAATAAGGTGATGAATGATGAGATGCATGAATGCAATGCTTAAATTTTCTTTTCAAAGCAAAATACATAAATGTTTTCAAAAGTTTAAAATTTTAGTGATTTTTAAACATTCCAAAATATAGGGATGTTACACCGTCCTCTTCCATTTGCCCCAAACCAATCTACTCGAGAGCCACCAGGCCGCACACATTCGTCTCCGGAGCCCCGCGGTGGCTGTAACATCCCAACATTTTATAATATTCAAAAATCACTAAAATTTAAAACTTTTCCTTTTATTAAAATAAAATATTAAATGCATAAGGAAACCAACTATGAAAGACTTCAAAATGGAGTTTAATAGTTGAAATGTCACAATTTAAACATTTTATTATCCACTGTGTTTCAAAAACCTTAAAATATAATTTGACAAATATTTTACAAACTACAATCCATTTTATTTTTAAAAAATTAGTTTCTTTATAAGTCTCTGAATTAAACCACTTAGCCATATCTATTCATAAATATAAGATTATTCAAAATGGTATATAATTACTAAATGGGTTTCATTCCTTTAACTAAGTTCAAAATATAGTTTGGAAATTATAAGCCTATAGTGTATAACTTTAAAACTTCATAGAATTTAAATTACTGAATTAGCCAAATAAACATTTCATTTGCTCAAAGGAATTTCATCTATTTTCAAAGCATGAAATGATTAATATATTCTAAATAAGAATAGAATTAAAACAAAAATCCTTTCCAAAGTTGTTATGAAGTTTTCAAATGAATTATCATAATTAAAATATAATGTTGCACAAATTATTTTCAATTAAAAATGAATACCCTATATTTCACATTTCCTAAACATTTTTATATTTAGTTCTTTAATATTATGCCAAAATAAAGATGAATGATTGCAGCAAAATAAGTTTAAATAACTTAAATCCAAACCTATTGAAATGTGGGTATTTTACAAATTTTATTTAGCCAAAAGAAAATTTCAATAAGATAGAAATTCAAATTTGACTTTAAGTGTCAAATTTGTAATTAATCAATATTTCAAAATAATAATTTTCAAAAATATTCAAAACATGCCCACAATTGGTTTAACAGAAAGATAATAATTGTACAAATTTTTAGAAATTTATTTGACATCATTTGGAGTTATAAATCAAAAGATATAAATAAAATAGAAAAATCAGAAAAGAAAATACCTGCTGACGTCAGCAGATCGTCTTCAACCTCTATCCGAATAAAGCGCCGAAGATGGATTCGAATCGGAGTCAAATCCTCTCCGATTCGTGCGGGATACGATCTCCTGACGCCCCTATTTAAACCCCACCTCCACCGCCCTCTCCCGCACCCGAAAACCCTAGCTCATCGCCTCCAGGCTGCCCACAATCGTCCCCGCCGTGTCGCCATTGCCGTCGGCGTCTTCGACGATTTCCGGTGAGCTCCGATCGATCTAGCCCTTCTCATCCACCCCCTTAGCTTCCCCTCGATCTTATGCACCTCCCTGACTTGGCGCGGTAGCGTATTGCGCAGCAGAACGAGACATCCGTCCGTGACCGAAGCTCCCCGCCGCCGTGCGCAACTCCGACGAGGTGTTGCCGAAGAACGAGGAAGCGCCGAGGACCACGAGCACGCCATCGACCTCGCCTGGATCTCCTCTTCATCACGGTACGCTCCGCTAGTCCTCTAGGGTTGTAGATCATCGGGAACGCTCGTCACCGGCGTGTTGCCGCCGCGGGAATTAGATCACCGGAGTTACTCCGGCGAACCGCGCCGCCCGGACTTAGTAGAATAGATCTACACCTTTAGATCTCGATCCAACGGTTGGAACAGAACGACTTAAGCGAAGGGGTATCGGCGAATCAGGGAAGGACACGTCGGCATCCGCGTCAGCGCCTCGTCAGCGCCTCGTCAGCAGCCACGTCAGCGCCAGCGTGTAAATCAATTTTCTATTTTAATTTTAATTGGAAAAATTGCAGATTAATCCCTGTAATTAAAACATCTATAACTTTTTAACCACAACTCCAAATTTAATAATTTTTATATATTTGGAAAGCCCTTAACATGTAGATTATTTTAGATCGGCCAAAATTCAAATTTGACTTAGTATAAAATATTCAAACTTCAAATGGTGAATTTGAGTATATTTGTAATAACTTTAAATCTATAAATCCAAAAATTGCAAATAAATATGTTTTAGAAATTTTAGAATATTTGTAAATTAATGCCACTGCTATAAAATATTTTTGAGTAATTTTTGAATGATTTCATAGTTGTGTGTTCAATTTGAATAAGTTTGACTATTTTGTTTAAATAACTTTTAATAGAAACATTATTTTTTTGATTAAATCCAATTGCAATAGATTTAATTAAATGCTCTCTGTCTATTAACACTATGTATAAAGTTTTGTTATAAAAATTTAGTCATAGGAAACTTTAATCTTATAATTATTCCTTTTATTATATTTTCCAAAATTAGAAATTTATTAAATTGCATTTATAAATTCATGCATATTTATAAAGAAATCGCAAGAGTTATTTTGATGTTTCTTGTGATTTAAAAATTTCATTTCATTCATAGCATATTTTATATTGTAGATATATTCTCATAGGAAAACCCCTCTTCATTAGTTTTCTCTAAGTTAGGATTATTTTCAAACTTAGTATTTTGGGAAAAGTGCTATACACTTAGACACTTAGGATGTTCAACATGGGCTGGAAGACCAATGAAGGACTTAGCCAAAAACAAGACTACAGAAGTATCTTCAAGGAGAAGAAACACTTAGAAGAAAAGTGAGCAGAAGTTCAAGAAGACCAATCTCCTTTTATTCCCTAAGTCTTTCTCTCTGTCTTTTCTTTTCCTCTGAGATTTCATGAAGACTAAGTAAATCCAAGACCAGCCTCGAGGATACAAAAATCATCAAGTCTGAAGATTCATCAGGACTACCCAGAACTCAATCAAGACATCATCCAGAAGAAAGTTACAAGTCTGGAGATGAAGCCTGGAGGACAACTACATCTTTCTTTCTATCTTTTCCCTCTTTCCTAATCTTGTCTTTTAGACTTAAACAAATTTGATCATGATGTTATCATCTTGAAGTTGTTGGATCCTAGCAGCATAGTGGGAAGAAGCGGCCTGGAAACAAACCTTACATGTCCACGTACATGAGACCTGTTCCACAATTTAAGTGGCTGGCCGGGTGTCTGTCTCTGTGAATGTCCAATTTACAAAGAGTTGATAATAATTGTTGATCATCTTGAACAAATGACTTAGTATTTTTCACTAAGTATTTTGCACATCCTGGCTAAGCCATTAGAGTGCCTGTTTCAAGAAGATATAAAACAAAGTATGTTTATCCAACATAAGACCTTAGTCCTTAGTCATTCTTGACCCACCTATTTGCCTTGCATTAACTTAAAAGATTTTCATGGCATGAAAAAAGTATTTCTAGCCTTAGGAATATTTTGCACATCATACATAAACATATTTTCCTTAGAAAGTTTTATAAAACTTATTTATTCATCTAGTATGTGTTTGTATGCATTGTGGAGTTGTGCTTGCTGTTGATTGTTGTATTGTTGCTTGTCTATACTGTTAGATTGAACGGAGAGTCCCGAGTATCGTTGAAAAGAGTTGTGAACAACGACAACATTCAAAGGCAAGTGGCTCACCTCATAAACTTCCTATTTCTATATGCATTACTTAGTGTATGTTTATATGCATGTGTTGCTATGCTAAACCTGTGTAGAATCCCTTATTCCTGTGTCTAGGTTCCTATGCAATACTTAGTAGAATTATTGATGCTATGCAAATGTTGTTTTGTGAAAATCTAAATTCTACTAAGTTAAGAATGAAACACCTGGGTGGTAAGTGGTTGTATGGTTTATGTTGAGTGGCTACTCAGGTCCATGTCTATGGTTCCTGGAGTATGTACACTTGTGAATGGCCACCCAGGAACAGAGGAATCTGAAGAACTCCGAGTGACGATTGCTTCCAGTGCAGCCATTGCCATATGGGCTCTGGCTTGATCAATTATGTTGCGTGGACTCTCTCCGGCTTGACAAGCAGATGTAGGGGGATGTTAGGTGGAACGGGTCAAGCCAGGTGGGAGGGAAAATGCTTCTGAAAGATCTCGTCTCATTCTCTCCTTTCCTTATCACAAATGGTGTGTAAAGGATACCTTGGGTTGAATGGGTACAATGGTGAAAGTGCACAACCTCTGCAGAGTGTAAAACTAAGTACTTAGCCGTGTCCCCGGTTACGAACAATTTTGAGCAGCTGATCAAGGACGTCAACGGAGGATTCCATCATTCCAACTTCAGAAGTAAAACTTGATGGGTGAACAAGGGAAGATAAGATTTATGGTTTTCATGCCATACTCGTCGATTTCAAGAAAAGTGTTTTCAAAAGAGTAGGAAAAATTGGCTTTATGCAAATTAGCCTTGAACTCCACCAGCCAAATATGCATATAGGCTTTAGAGTTATTCCATAAGTGTCCACCATAGTGTCACTTGCCAGACTCCATTTTTAATGGAATCTGACCCACGTTGTTGCTATATTTTTCTTATTGCAGATTTGATCAGATGACGAGTGAGGTTTCGTTTAAAAGTTTCGAGTCTACAACCAACATGTTTTCGCCTGTGGCAGCATGAAAGTTATAGAGACTCACTGCTTTGTATTTCCGCTGTGTACTTTTTCAATGCTAGCTTTATGCTATGCAACTTGTATCAAATATTTTATAATTCTGGATCATCGATGTAATAAAATTGACGCTTTGTTGTGATATTACATCGTACACTGTGTGTGCAAATGAATCGATCCAGGGATTTGCACTGTACATAGGTATCTGCCTTATTTTAAGAGCAGGTAAGTTACAGTGGCCGCCGGCGAGAATTCCATTTTCCGTAAGCTGAGGCAATAGCGAGCCCTCTCGTCGCTTCCCCTCGCACCCTCTCGCTCATGCGAACCTTTTTGACACGATTACATGTTGTTTCCCGCAGCGCATCGTCGAGTTGGTCCACGTCCGAGGAGATCCGCCGCCGCGCGCAACTCCAGTGAGCTCTTCCGGGGAGACGAGGACGCTCCGCTCATCGCCGCCTCACCATCGTCTCCATCTCGACGTCGCACACCCTTGGTGAGCTTCGTTCCTTCCCTAGAGCCGTAGAGCGTCGCGAGCGCAGACGCCGGCCATGGCTCCGTCGTGCCTAGTGCGTCTCCGGCGACTCGCGCCACCTGCGTTAGGTCAAGGCGTCCTAGATCCAACGGATCCGTTTTATTTTTATTTTTCGTCTCGGTGATTTATCTAGTGCTTCCGTTTTCATTTAGATCTAACGGCTCCCGATCACGATCCGCGTCGAAGCGGGACGAGCGAATCACATCGCGCCGCATGGCCGATTCTTTTTCTATTTCGAATAGAATTTAGAAATTAAAACAAAAAACTTATAAAACATGCAAAATTCATAACTTTCAATCTGTAAGTCCAAATTTGATAAACTTTATATCATTGGAAAACCCTGCTCATGTAGTTTATTTTTATATCATTAGTTTTTCATTTTAATGTCTTTAAAACTGAGAAATTTACAGTTTGGCATTTCTACCGTTTAAATTCATAACTTAAATAATAAAAATGTTTTTCATCTAAATCCAATTGTTTTGGAATAATAATTTTACTCTCTGTTCAGAAAGTGCAACATGAGTTTTTATTGAAATTTTTATAAAAGAACTAAGGAAATTGAGTGTAGTACTTAAATTGACTATAATGGTTCTCTATAATTTAATTGTTAAAATAGAAAATAAAATATTGTCATTGCATTTCATGCATTAAATAAACAGAGAGAATAAAATTGTTTACATGCCATGTTATGCCATCCTTTACCATGCAGCCAATTAAAAGTTTTATTAGATGCTTAGCAATGCTATAAAATTGTTTACATGCCATGTTATGGAAATATTTCTGAGTGTTAAACTTAAAATACACCCCTGGGTGGACTGGTTGCTATGGTTTATATTGAGTGGCTATTTGGGACTATGCTTGTGGTTGTCGTCCCCTAGGATGAATTTCTATTCTACTTACGGCCATGAGCATGGTGGTTTTCACCCAAAGGTGCACTTATGGATGGCCACCCAGGAACAAAGAGATTACTAAGTCCCTCCAAGTTTAGATGCTTCTTGTGCAGCCTTTTGACAATGGGGTCTGTCTAGAATAATTAAGTTGTGAGAGTTCAACCTGTCAGCTTGACAAACATATGTAGAGTTGGTAGGTGCAACGGGTCTTGCTAGTATGGTTGAATTCTTCTTCTGAAAGTTCTTGTCTCAGTTCTCTCATTTCCTTAATGCACTCCGCGTGTATAGGATGTTCGGGTTAATTGAGGCTAAAGGTGAAAGTGCACAACCTCCGCAGAGTCAACAAACTAAGTACTTAGCCGTGTCCCCGGTGATGGACTACTTCGAGAAGCTGGACAAGGATGGACGGAAGAATCTGAACACTAATTTCATGAAGTAAAATTTTGACTAAGGAAAGAATTGTTGGTACACTTGGGCTTCATCCCTTGGTGCGAAGTATTTGAGAAACAAAAGTGTTTTACAAAAGATAGGAGAAAACCAGCTTTCTGCAAAATAGCCTCCAACTCCACCAAACCAAATATGCATACAGATTCTAGACTTGCCAATTCATATCCACCATAGTCACTTGCCAATACTTCATTGTATTGACCTCCTTGGGCTGCATATTCCAATGTACAGATAATTCAGACGAAGAATAAGTTTGGACTCGAGTCTACACCCAACATGTCTGCCTGTGGCGCATGCCTGAAGATGAGGCTCATTGCTATTTTGCTTTTGTTGCGAACTCTGAATATTATCTAGCCTTCATGGCTATGCACCTTGTAATAAAGCTATACTTAGCTATTTTTGGATCTCGTTGTAGTAAATTGATACTTATGCAATGATACTTTATATTTTGTACTGTGGTGCTGGCAGTGATCCAGGGACTAGCACTTAACACAGGTGTTCCAACTTTAATAAAAGTTGGGGCACTGCAAAATGGTATCGTAGCAAAGTGTTGCCTGTAGGTTCGAGCCCTTAGGATTGGTTAAGCCGCTTTTGATCATAATATTACCATCTTGAAGTATGTTGGATCCTAGCGGCATAGTGGGATGAAGCGGTCCGGGACTAACCTTATATGTCCGCATACATGAGACCTGTTCCAAAATTATAAGTGGCTGGCCGGGTGTCTGTCTCTCTCACTATAGTGAATATCCAATTTACAAAGAGTTGATAATAGTGTTGATCACCTTGTAGAATATAACCCTTATTTTCTCTAAGTACTTAATTTCACCCTGACTAATACTTCTTACCTTATGTATTCTGTTTTAATAATTTTTACTCTAATAACTTAAGGATGTCGTTCTTCATGTATCAAACCGCGGAGGACTTCAAGAACATGCGCTTTGGAAGATACCTTCTGGAGATAGTGGAATTACTGGCGCATGCCTGAAGATGAGGCTCATTGATATTTTGCTTTTGTTGTGAACTCTGAATATTAGCTAGCCTTCATGGCTAGCACCTTGTAATAAAGCTATACTTAGCTATTTTTGGATCTCGTTGTAGTAAATTGATACTTATGCAATGATACTTTATGTTTTGTACTGTGGTGCTGGCTGTGATCCAGGGACTAGCACTTAACACAGGTATTCCAACTTTAATAAAAGTTGGGGAACTACAGTCTGGCGCTACCAACCCCCATCATCAAGGCAAGTCAGCTGAAGCACTTCAACAAAGAAGAATTATGGGGAATTCGCCTTTTTCAACAAGGGCGCCAGACTGAACCCAAGACCGAAGACATCTAGTACAAGTCGATTAGTGACTCCTTGGAGAAAGGATTGAATCTCGTCATGCAGGAGCTAATAGGACGTCTTTGCTGGCAATTCCAGGAGGAGTTAAAAGACCACTACTTTTCATGTATGAAGATTCGTGGCTTTCAGCCCGAATGACCAATGTTTTGGCGATAACCGTAACATAGTTTGTTCAAATGATCTTATATTGTGCACAAGAGTGTATATTATGATGGGGAACAATGTTGCTGAACAAAGTTTTCAACTTTATTACACAAAAAAACCATTTTGTATTTTCCGAGTGCGAAAAATGGGTTTTTTTGTGAAGCATCTACCAAAAATATGTGGCAAAATGGGAGATCAAGATTTAAAAAAATATCAGACCACATCTTATCTACAAATAATCAAATGGTTGTGTCCTAGAAGCTTTCCATCCACCCCTTTACGAAAATACAAATTCCCGCCATTTAAGCTGAAAACGGGTCAAATTTGAACTACAGGTGCCTCATAGTTTTCTAAAGATTTTTTGAAAAAATCATTTCTAGCCACACAAGTACCTATTTAATCATATATACACAAAGAGTTTCACAAGATTCCACCCCTAGGTATGAACGGTCATGTCTGCCGTTTTGACCGTATTTTGAAATCAGCGTATAGAATTCAAACAAAATAAAAAAGACGTGAATCCTTCTCCAAATGTCATCATATGTGACCTAGTATGAAGTAAAAATAACTAACTTGGAAACAGACGATATTTTCAAAAAAGTGTACACATAAATGACCTCTCATGTAAGAAGATCCGTGGCTTTCAAACCCAAATGACCAATGTTTTGGCGATAACCTTTACATGTTTGTTTAAATGATCTCATATTGCGCACAAGCGTGTATATTAGGATGGGGAACAATGTTTCCGAACAAACTTTTCAACTTTATTACACAAAAAACCATTTTGTATTTTCCGAGTATGAAAAAGTGGGGAAAATGGGTTTCCAACAAAGTTTTCAACTTTATTACACAAAAAAACCATTTTGCACATACAAAAAATATTTTACATATTGGGATCACACCATTTTTGTAAAATATCAGACCACATGTTATCTACAATTAACCAAAATTTGTTTGTGTAAGCCTTTTCATCCACCTCTCGTAAAAAAGACAAATTTTCGTGGATTCAACTGGAAACGAGTCAAATTTGAACTATGGGTGCTTCTTACTTTGCTCATGATTTTTTGCAAAAATCATTTTTGCATACAAAAGTATGTACTTTATCACAGATATAACATTTTTTTGTCAATATTCTACACCTAAATAGCAACAGAAATATCCGCCGTCTTAATCGTATTTTCAAAACCCCATGTAAAGCAATATATAAGTTTATTTGAATTTTAAAATTTCAATTTGATTAAATTTAGTCTCTAATAGTCTATAATTACAGAGTACAATTTTCGAATTTTTACAAAATTTATTTGGTTGAAATTGAAGTTAAAGATCGAAAGTAATAAAAGAATTATAAAAGAATAATAAAATAAATAAAAAGTTGGACGGCCCATTAATTTGGGCCCAGTCCTTTGTCCGGCGGCGTGTGGATAAGAAGGCCTAAGTTCCATCTCTCATCACAAGTTAAATTGTAGTCCAGTGCTTGGGAGCGCTTTGTCTCAATAGGAGGTCGCGGGTTCGAGTCCCCTCACCCTAATTTTTGCAAATATTAGCACTTTGAGCGTACAAGCTTTGTGGCGGGACCCGGTTGTCAGTCCGACGGGTCGGGGCGGGACCCACTTGTCTGTCCGGTGGGGCGGGTCCCATTTGTCAGCCTGGTGCGGGACCCGCTTGTCAGTCCGGCGGGTCGGGGCGGGACCCACTTGTCTGAGCGCTGTGTGGCGGGACCCGCTTATCAGTCCGGCGGGACGGGACCCACTTGTCTGTCCGGTGGGGCGGGTCCGATTTGTCATCCTGGTGCGGGACCCGCTTGTCAGTCCGGTGGGGCGGGACCCACTTGTCATATCTTATATTTGTCAATGGTCAACACCTTCTAAAAATAGGCCCCACGTGTAAGTATGATGACACGTAGGAGAGATATAGGGACAATGTCGGACACGTAGGCGATAGATATTGACACGTAGGCGAGTTGGCTTAGGTGTCAGCTAACTCAGACAAATATATCAGTGTTGTTAGAATTTATGACCAATTGGTGTCTACGTGTTATGACCTTTCTAAAATAGAAGGTCATAATTTTGTCCCTCTTAGTTGGGTTATGACCAACGAGTTTAAAATGGTCATAAATTTATGACCAAAAAAAAACTTGGTCGCTAAGATAAGGTCACCAATTGAAATATTTCTTATAGTGGTGCTAAAGTTAGCAGCGGTGGCCGACAAGCTGCAGACTGCGTAGAACGGCTCGCAGGCGTTGCATAGGTCGTGGTAGAGCCCACGATGACGATTTTCGTGGAGCGTTGCGCCGTCCAGCCGCTTTATCACCAAAGAAGAAAGTTCTTGCTGTCCTGGTGCGGGCGGCGCAACTTTGTTGACTCCTTTATCACCAGAATGGCAACTGCGATGCTCGCGTCACTCTATGGCTGCTGCAGAGGCCATGTGCGCCCTGCAGCAGGTTGCTTAGCCGCGAAGTGTCTCCCCAGGGACGCGGTGGCCTGTGGAGAGGTTCATGTTGACTTTTCTCCAGGCGAGTAGAGCCTTGGGGAGTTTCTTGAAGCGCATGGTCCTCTTCAAGCCCTCAAGAGGAGTTGCCTCTCGAGGGTCTCTCCAAGCGGTTGCTTGGTCCTTAGTCGTTTCGTTGAATTTGTCGCGTGCGAGGCCTGTGGAGAGTGCGCTCTGCACACCATGGTCCTCACTGGGCCGACATCTTCAAAGCATTATCAGCAAGAAAGACATCCAAATAGCAATGTTCCAATGGTGGCAAATCAAACATATCATAGAGCATTTTAGGCATAACAGAAATACTTGCACCAAGGACACACAAAGCACTGCAATCAAATTTATTTATTTTCATTTTAATGATGGGCTCCCAACGATCCTCTAACTTCCTAGGGATAGAAGCTTCAAGTTTTAATTTATCTTCCTAGCTTTAATGAGAGAATTTGTAATATGAGCAATAAAACCCAAATTAAGAGAGCTAGCATTAGGATTTGTGGCTAACTTTTGCAAGAACTTAATAGCTTCAGAGATATTACAATTATCAACATCAAAATTATTATCATCAAAGCAAACCGAACCACATTCTCTCACGTTTTTAAAAAAATCAGCACTTTTGTCAACACTAGTTTCAGTAGTTTTAGGCAATTTTAAATTTTTGGGTGAACTAGAGGAGACATTTTCTAGACCAACTATGTTACCATTGATAGTAGGAGGCTTACTAGCATGTGAAACACCATTATTTTCAGAGGTAGTAATAGTAAAAACTTTAATAATATTAGCCTTTCTATAGTTCTCTCTCTCTTTCCCATCTAGCACGTAATTGGTCCATCATCCTAACATTTTCATCAATTTGAATTTGGATGGCATTGATTTTAGTGAAGGTATTAACCTCTTTATTTTCAGTAGGCATAACTTTATATTTTGAAAGATCAACATCAAGGGCAAGATTATCAACTTTAGACGCAAGAATATCAATTTTGCCAAGCTTTTCCTCAACAGTTTTATTAAACAAAGTTTGTGTAGTGATAAAATCTTTTAACATGGTTTCAAGTTCAGATGTGGTAGTCCTATTATTGTTATAAGAATTACCATAAGAGTTGCCATTATTAGGAGGATAGGGCTTATAGTTGTTGTTCCTATAGGCATTGTTGTTAAAATTGTTGCTTTAGTGAAGTTTACATTTACATGCTCTTCTTGTGCAACTAAAGAAGTGAAAGGAAAGACGTGGCCTAGGGGGGGGGGGGGGGTGAAATGGCGAGGAACACTTTTTACAATTTAGGCTTGATAAATGCGGAATAAAACTTAGTGTTTAACTTATCAATGACACAGCCTAAATATACTAGGTTCGCCTATGTGCACATACAACTTATGCTATGCAAGATAAACAACAAAGGTATAGCAAGGTAAAGGACTTCAAGAACGATGGCTATCACAAAGTAAAGTGCATAAGTAAAGAGCTCGGGTATAGGGATAACCGAGGCACGCAGAGACGAGACGAGGATGTATTCCCGAGTTCCACCACAAAAGGTGTACGTCTCGTTGGAGAGGTGTGAGCAACCACAACATGTTTTCTCAACGCCACAAAGGCTTCACCTTCTTCTCCGATGAACTCGACCACAAAGGTCTGAGTCCACCTTCCACTATGAACTCCTTTGGGGCGGAGAACAATCATGTACAACAACCTTGGGGCACACACCCACAACTGAATCGGGGGCTCCCAAATGACCACAAGAGGTCTTGACCACAACAGGTCCAACTTGACCACAAAGGTCCCAACTAGCCACAATGTCCTTGACCACAAAAGGTTCTACGCCACAAAGGCGGCCACTAAGGCGTCTAGGATCCAAGACCCAAGAGTAACAAGCTCACGAATTTCACCGGCACGAATCCTCGTGGAGGGCTCAATTCAATGCAAGATGCAATGGCAAGAACACACAAAGTGCTCAAGTCCTTCACTCTCAAATTCCAACAAAGCAACAAATGCTTATGGGGGAATAAGAGAGAAAGAACCAAGAAACCACAAAGAAGACACATCCTACACTCCCAAATCCCACCACAAGCAACTAATGCTTATGGAGGATAAAAGAGAGCAAGAACAAAGGGGGAGAACCACAAAGGAACTCAAAGATCTAGATCCACTATGTTCCCCTCACTTAGAGGAGAGATGGATTGGTAGAATTGTAGATCTAGATCTCCTCTCACTTTTCTCTCAAAGATATGCAAGAATCATGGGAGGATTTGAGAGTGTAACATCCCAACATTTTATAATGTTTGAAAATCACTAAAATTTGAAACTTTTGTTTTATTAAAATAAAATATTAAAATGCATAATAAAATCAACTTTAAAGGACTTCATAGCTTTTTCTAGATATTTAAAATTTGAAATATCCAACTAATCACTATTTAAGATTTTGGAGTTTAGTTTAAATTCTTTTATCCATTGTATTTCTTAAAACCTCAATATGTAATTTGACAAATGTTTTACCAACCTTCAAACCATTTTCATGTAAATAAAAGATTCTTTGTAAGTAATTGATTTCAATCACTTAGCCATATGTATTCATAAATTAAAATAATAATTACAAGTCTATAGTTTATAACTTTAAAACCTTCATAGATTTTATAATTAATTAATTATCCAAATAGGCATTTCATTAACTTAAATTACTTCATTAATTTTCCAAGCATAAAATGATGAATATATTCTATATAAGAAATGAATTAAATCAAAAATATTTTCCAAAGATATGTTATGAAGTTTTCAATTGATTTATCATATTATGTAACTTAATGGTACACAAAATAATTTGAAATAAAAATGAATACTCTATAATTTCCATTTCCTTAAATATCTCTATTTAGTTATTCCACTATTATTCCAAAGTAAAGATGAATGGTTAAAGCAAATGAGTTTAAATAACTTAAATTCAAACATATTTGAATATGGGTATTTTACAAATTTTATTTATCCAAAAGAAAATTTAATTAAGCTATAATTTCAAATTTGATATTAAGTATCAAATTGTATTAAACCAATATTTCAAAATTATTAATTTTAAAAAGTTTTCAAAACATGCCCACTAATGTTTTAAAACATAGATATGAGTATTACAAATTTATAGAAATTAATTTGACATCATTTGGACACTTAAATCAAAAGATATGAATTAAATAGAAAAATCAGAAAAAGAAAATACATGCTGACGTCATTGATGACGTCACACTTCTTCAACCTCCGTCCGAAATTCCCTCCCGAAATTGCTCCCCAATTCTGTTCCAAAATTCGAGCTCAAATCACGCGATTTGTTTCCTCCGAGCCTACCTACAAATACCCCTGCCCCTCCTCCGTATTTCCCCTCTCCTCCCTCTCCATTTTACGCTGCCAGGCCGGAGAAATAACTAGTCGGAGCTCTTCACCTACCGCCGGCGAGATTCTTCAAATTCGGTGAGCTCCGACGACCTCAGCCTCTCCCCTTCCCTCCATCCTATTCACCGTCCCCGTGCGCATCTCCGTGAACTGTTTCCCCTATTTTTCCTGCACCAGATTGAGCAGCTCGTCCACGGCCGAAACAACCGCCGCCTTCCCCAACTCCGGCGAGGAGTAGGACGAGCACCGGAGCACCCCGCCACCAACCATTGCCACCATCTTCTTTGTCGTGTCGCGCCGCGTCCGGAGAAGTCATTCGCGCATCCGGGGGAGCCTCGCAACGTCGCCGGCGTCCACGGCCGAGCCGCCACCGCCGTCGGCCTCGTCTCCGGCAAAATCCGGCCGCCGGCTTTGGGTCAACGCAAGGTGAGCCGCCCGATCTGTTTTCAACGGGCGCGATTAGATCTTTAGAACGAAAGGGTACGATTAGATCTGGACAGGCAGATCCAGATCCAACGGAATAGATCAAATCACTTAACCCAGTCAGCGGGCACGTCAGCGCATAGTGAACGGCATTTGACCACCTAGAGGGGGGGGGGGTGAATAGGTGGTGACCAATTTTTATGTCTTTTTCAGTTTTAGGCTAGCGGAAAGTAAGTTGTCTAGATGTGCAACTAGGTGACACAAGTGATAAACAACAAGGAAGCTAAGCAAGTATAGGAAATAAACATGCGGTAAAGGAGAGTGGAACGAAACAACCGTAGGAACTCGAAGATCAAGATTTTATCCCGAGTTCCACCACATAGGTGTACTTCTCGTTGGAGAGGTGTGAGCTACCACAAAGGTTTGCTCAACGCCACAAAGGCCTCACCCTATTCTCCTG
The DNA here is from genome assembly GCA_026929855.1 of Poa annua. Lineage (NCBI taxonomy): Eukaryota > Viridiplantae > Streptophyta > Magnoliopsida > Poales > Poaceae > Poa > Poa annua. Next base: position 110,141,347 of record CM049426.1, read on the forward strand.
TGAATTCGACCACAAAGGTGCGAATCCACGCTTCCACTAAGGACTCCTTTAAGGGCGGAGAAAGTCCCGTACAAATTCGTGAGGCACACACCCACAACTGAATTGGGGGCTCTCACAAAGACCACAACAGGTCACTTCCACAAAGGAATCCACAAAGGATCAAAACATACAAGGTTGAACCTAGCTATCCACAAAGGAACCCTAGATTCGTTGCCCCTCAAGAAATAGAGGGGGGAAGTCAAATCGCTTCGGTGGAGATGTAGATCGGTGGCTTCTCCCTCAGATCCCCAAGTATCAACGGATTTGAGTGGCTAGATTGGGAGATCCGGGAGAAACGAGCTTCAGCACCAATGGAGGAGAGAGAAAATCTGGAAGCTTAGAATGCTGGAGGTAGGTGGAGGGGTATTTATACCCCTCCCCAAAATCTGCCCGTTGCACAGCCGCCAGCCCGGAAATCTCCGGGTTGAGGACCGGAGATCTCCGGACCCCGGAAATTTCCGGAGCAAATTCCGGCTGAGCTTGAATCTGGATCAGTACTGGTTGGGCTTCTTGACTTAGTCGAAAATCCTCTGTCACTCGGAGATCTCCGGATTGGGGCTCGGAAATCTCCGGGAGCATTTCCGTCTAAAACTGTTTTGGAGTCAGTACATATTTTGAGTTCTGGACTTGGTCGAAATCCCTCTGTCACTCGGAGATTTCTTCCGGCTCAGCTTGAGTTGGAGTCAGTACGCATTTCAATTCAGACTTAGTGAAAAATATGGATGGCTCGGAAATCTCCGGTCTGGGGACCGGAAATCCCCGAGCCCCGGAAATTTCCTGACTGAAATTCTGAAGAAAGACCAAGTGCAGTTGAATTGAAACTCAGGCAAACTAAGTGTTCCTGTTTATCAGTCTACCTGTAAAAGACCCTGCATGCTTCATCACAAACATTAGAATACTTTTTGTGTTGTCATTAGTCACCAAAATCTGGGAGTGCATAGAATGCACTTTCAATCTCCCCCTTTTTGGCGAATGATGACAACAGAAAAAAAGAAAGGATTTGCAAAATATAGACGGAGCTCCCCCTAAGTTAGTGCACTATTTAAGAATGTCTTTGGAATACAAATTGCACATTCCTTAGGATCAACACTCCCCCTAGATTTTACAAAACACACACATACACAATAGAAGCAACAAACTTAGATAAAGAGTTATTACAATAGAGAATTTAACAGTACTCATGTCTCACACACATGACGAACAAAAACAGTCACGAAGTAAAGGAGCACTGAAGGAAACAAAGCGAAAAGAAAGAAGTGCTCCTAGCCCATGCAAATCCCGAGAGTCCTAGAGATACTTCTCCCCCTTTGGCATCAAGATACCAAAAAGGGAGGAGGTTCCACTAACGTCCCATGACTCAAGAGTCGGAACCCTCGTCATGATCATCTTCCTCCTCCTCCTCGGTGTAAGCATTCTCAAGATCGCTGTCCTCTGGCACATCATCATCCCAATCAAAAGTGAGACCATCTGCATTCCAATCCTTGAAAGGAACCCGAGGCTTCAAAGGGTGCTTCGGAGCAGGCATCTTCAAGTGAGCCATCATTGCTTCTTGGCGCTGCATAATGCGATGGTTCTGAGAGTAGATGGAGTAGTTCTCACTGTGAATGCAACAGTTCATGTTCATGATTTTCTCAATTGCTCGAACTACCCAGGGGCGACTTTTCTTGGCAGCTTTGGGATTGGAGGGAACCCGAGATGGACCACCAAAAATGTCATCCTCATTGATCTCATGCATGGTGGCTTGTTGTTGAACCAAGTGAGCAGATTTCTGGACAAGCAGGGCTGGCTTGTGAGGCTGAGTGGCAAAGGCTGCATCAAAGTCATCACCGTCTTGCTCAGAAAGCTTGTAGAGGCTCTTGATGAGCAACATGATATAAGGAGCATATGGAGGAACTTTCCTCTCAAAAACTGCTAGTGACATCTCCTGGAAAATAAAGTCCATGACATCCACCTTATAGACCTCCTGCTCAACCGCATACTCCCCAAGATAGGCATCATGAGCTTTGTCCATCAAGTTTACTAGAGCCCCGGCAATATTATCTGCATTGCCGGCAATGGGAGCAATGGTCCAACGGAACATGCGAAGCAGTATATCATAAGTGGGGAGGAGGCCATTCTGAGAGCCAATCTTTCCTCCAGGCTGGTAAAGATCAGTCATGACGTATTTGTTGTAAGACACGCCATGGACATGCATGTGGGCACCAGCTGCAGTAGAAAGACCACGGAAAGGACATCCAAGAATCTGAGCAAACTCTCTGAAAAAGGAAGTCAAGCGCTGCCTGCCAGACATCCAGGTCATCCCAATATCCTATGAGGAGTCAAACACCACAGTGGCATATAACTGATGGATAAGAGAGACGCTGTAGTTGCACTCAGTTCTCATCAATGGCTCCAAACCCAGAAGTCCACAAACCTTCACAGCATCACCAAAATAATCAGCCTTCTTCATTAATTTGTCAAAGTCAATCCACTTCATGGGGCAGATTGGCTTGTCAACAGAGAATTTCTGATAGACTTCCCTGTAGATCCATCCCATCTCAGTGCAAAAGTATGTGGGATCATCAGACTCCACATTATAGGAGAGGTCACTTAGCCACTTGCGAAAACTGCCTTTGTTGAAGTCTTCAAGACGGAGCTCGGTCCTCTTCTTCTTGTTAGCACCAATAGGTTTCCTGAGGATGGCTGAGGTCTCAGTTTGTGAGTTGTCTTCACTTGAGGACCCACTAGGAGGGCGTGAGTGAACTGGTTTGGCTCTTCCGCGAGTAGCCATTTGCTTGAAGCGGCCACGAGGGTTGGAACCTGCAAATACACAGCATAGAGGGGATGGAAAGCATATGGGGTAAGCACTCATGTCCGAGATTGAAAATGGAACATACTAGAAAAGTTTTGACAAACACAGTTTTTGGACTTAGCTGTTTTTACTCTGAGCAGGCCGGAGATTTCCGGGTCTGACTCGGAGATCTCCGGGGTCCGGAGATTTCCGAGTCTGACTCGGAGATTTCCGGTCTGCACGAAATTTTGACAGATTTGAACAAAATCTATGGTTGAAAAACAGATCTGTGCATGTGGAAGGTAGAACATGCCTAGGGGAGCAATTCTACCAAAGGAAACAAACAACAACCTCCTAAATCGGCTAGGTTAAACGAAAACAAGTTTCGTCCTAGATTTGAAATAAGAGGAGTTACCGGAAGACATTGCGAAAAGCGTGCGGATGGAAACGAAGCCCTTGACGAGGAGAAGCAGATCCCCGAAGCATGCAAGAAATCCTCGAACGATCCACCCGCAGCGAGGAATGGAAAAAATGGAGATTTTCGGAGGAGAGAGAGAGTTAGGGCACGGGGTGGAAGAACTGGCGAACTGGCCGGTCCACCCGTGCCCTTATATAGACAGGAAAAATTTGAACCGGAAATTTCCGGACTGAGGCTCGGAAATTTCCGGGTGCCGGAGATTTTTGGGGCTATTTCCGGATAGGACTTAGCCCTGGAAAACTTTTGGCACACTCGGAGATTTCCGGACATCGGACCGGAGATTTCCGGCTCTAATTCTGATTCAGCTTCGCCTGAGGTCACTGCCGAAATTGAAAAAGGACTTAGGTGCTGAAAATCGCAGGGGCCGGAGATTTCCGAGTCTAGGCCCGGAAATGTCCGGACACCGGAAATTTCCGGGACTATTTCTGGTCAAAAATCATCACAGGTCAGTGCTGATTTTTGAATGGACTTAGTCTCGAAATTCTCTGGTGGCCCGGAGATTTCCGAGTAAGGCTCGGAGATTTCCGTTCGAACCCAAAAACTCCAGGAACAAGAAACCAAAAGGGGACATGAGTGGGGAAAGCATGTTTACAGGATAGTGAAAGGCTTAGGATAGACACTCAAACTGAATAAAGAAGACACACTCAAGTTGCAAGAACCATATAACACAAAGGAAAACCAACAAGAGTGTGTTTTCCCAAAAGAACCAAAGACAATGCAAGTGAGAATCAAAAAAGAAAACCAAATAGAATCCAAAGAAAAAGAGTGTTGGTGGCCGAGGCCACCGTGTATGAGTTGTAGCATGGTACCGCGAAGATATATCTTGGGTCCATAACTACATATCAACATTGAAGCTCACAAATTAGATTTAATTTGAAGTTTTAGCAATGATATGTCACTATATGCATAATAGGGGGAGGAAGAGTCAAATGTATTAGGAAAACACTCCCCCTAAGTCCATGCGTACCTCTAGGTATTATAAAGACTTAAACGTTGGAGTGTGTGTACGGAGTTCAAGCCAAGGCCCGAGAATCTATGATATTGAGCTCATTCCTCAAGTAGCAAAAGCGGGCTTCATCAAGGGGCTTCGTGAAGATATCCGCCAATTGATCCCTTGTACCAACATATGATAGATCAATATCTCCTCGTGCCACGTGATCGCGGATGAAGTGATGACGAATCTCAATGTGCTTGGTCTTTGAATGTTGCACCGGATTGTATGCAATTTTGATGGCAGTCTCATTGTCACATAAAAGCGACACTTTTTCCAAGTGGACACCTTAATCCTTTAAAGTTTGCCGCATCCAAAGAAGTTGAGTACATCCGCTTGCGGCAGCGACATACTCGGCCTCCGCCGTGGATAATGAGATGCAATTTTGTTTCTTCGAGGACCAACTCACCAAAGATCTTCCAAGAAATTGACACGTCCCGGATGTGGACTTCCTATCATCAATGTCGCCCGCCCAATCGGAGTCAGTGTATCCACAAAGAGACAAGGTGCCATCTTTGGGATACCACAACCCTAAGTAAGGGGTATGAACCAAATATCTGAAGATTCTCTTCACGGCCATCAAATGACTTTCCTTAGGCGCGGCTTGATAACGGGCACACACTCCCACGCTTAAAACGATATCGGGCCTAGAGGCACACAAATAAAGAAGAGACCCAATCATAGAACTATACTCCTTTTGGTCTACCTCTTTACCGTCGGGGTTGAGTTGGAGGTGACACTTGGTTTGCATAGGAGTCATCACACCGTTAAGTCCAAGCAATTTGAATTTCTTGATCATCTCTTGAATATACTTGGCTTGACAAATGAAAGTCCCTTCCCTCAATTGCTTTATCTCAAAGCCAAGAAAGAACTTGAGTTCACCCATCATGGATATCTCGAACTTGTCGGTCATTAGCTTGGAAAACTCCTCATTGAACACACGGTTAGTAGAACCGAAGATAATGTCATCGACATATAATTGACAAATGAAGAGTTCACCATTAACCTTTTTAGTGAAAAGAGTGGGATCGATTACCCCAACCTCAAATCCACGGTCTACCAAGAACTCTCTCAAGTGCTCGTACCATGCACGGGGGGCTTGTTTTAGGCCATAGAGAGCTTTGTCCAAGACATAGTGAGGATGGTAGGGGTTTTCAAAACCCGGGGGTTGTTTAACATAAACAAGTTCTTGCAATGGACCATTAAGAAAAGCAGATTTTACATCCATTTGTTGCAATTTGAAACCATGGTGAGAAGCAAAAGCGATGAGAATACGTATCGATTCGAGTCTTGCGACCGGCGCGAAAGTTTCTCCAAAATCGATGCCTTCGACTTGAGAAAAACCTTGAGCCACCAACCGCGCCTTGTTCCTCACAACGATACCATGTTGATCTTGCTTGTTCTTGAAGATCCACTTAGTGCCAATAACGTTGCGGCAATCTTTAGGCTTCTCAACTAGACGGCACACTTTGTTGCGCTCGAAGTTGTTAAGTTCTTCATGCATAGCCCTTAGCCAATCGGGATCTTCAAGAGCATCAAAGACTTTCTTGGGCTCGACCATGGAAATGTGTGCTTGATGCTCACTAAAGTGAGCTAATTGACTTCGTGTGGAGACCCTTGCTCGAATATCACCAATGACCTTGTCGAGAGATAATGCACTAAGTTCCAAAGACTTTGCAAAGCGAGCTTGACGACGAGTTTCAATTGCCGCCCTTGTGGTGGGGACAATTTCTTGACCATCTTGATCCTTTGGATCCTCGTCTTGACCTTCTTGAGGGCCTTGATCATCATGAGAAGTCTCTTCATGAGGTGGAGAAGGATGATCTTGCCCTTGAGTATAACTTGGAGAAGTGGACTTGGCTTCGATAATCTTGGTGGAGGAGGCATGATCTTTTTGTTGATGAAGATCTTGTTGAAATTCATTATGAGCTTCATCTTGAGAAGAAATAACATGCCCTTGTTGAGGAGGATCTTGAGATTGATCTTGAAGGGAATCATCATTTTCTATGAGTGAGCCACCTTGTGGTTCTTGTGATGGTGAGGTTTCCTTGATGGGAGAACTTGAGTCATCTTGAACAACTTCTTGATGTACTTCAATTGGGCGTAGAAAGCCCACCCCCATCTTCTTAATAGCATCAAAAGGTTGTTCATCACCTACATCACAAACACCAACTTGCTCCACTTGGGAGCCATCATTTTCATCGAATTCCACACTACAAGACTCTATGATAATCCGGGAGGATTTATCAAAGACTCTATAAGTGTGGGACTCGCTACCATAACCGACAAAAATCCCCTCAAGAGATTTAGAGTGAAACTTACCCAACCGGACACCCTTGACGAGATAATAGCACTTACATCCAAACACTCGGAAGTAGCCAATGTTGGGTTTATTGCCGGTGAGGATCTCATATGGAGTCTTCTTCAATCCCTTGCGGAAGTAGAGGCGATTTGATGAGTGACATGCGGTGGAAATAGCCTCCGCCCAAAAGTTGATGGGACACTTGAACTCCGCCAACATAGATCTCGCCATGTCGATGAGAGTCCGGTTCTTTCTTTGGGCAACGCCATTTTGTTGAGGAGTGTAAGCAGCGGAATATTGATGACGAATGCCTTCTTCACTAAGAAAGTCGTTAAGAGTGTAGTTCTTGAATTCCGACCCATTGTCACTCCGAATAACCAAAATGGGAAGGTCATGTTGGCGCTGAACTTCCTTTGAGAAGTCGATGAAGACTTGTTGAGTTTCATCCTTGGTCTTGAAGAAATAGACCCAATTATACCTTGAATAGTCATCAACAATCACGAGGCAATATTTCTTGCCACCAAGACTTATCTCCGGAATTGGTCCAAATAGATCAACATGAAGGAACTCCAAAATCGGGGACGACGATATGATGGTCTTGCTTGGATGAGGAATGTCATGCATCTTGCCTTCCACACAAGCTCTACAAATTCGATCCCTTGAAAAGGAAACATGATCTTTAGTCCAAGGATGTGGCCACCCTTGTGGATACTTTGCAATGTACGCATGTTTACATGAGCTTGTCGGCGATGCCAAAGCCAACCCACGTCGGCTTTTCCGAAGAGACACATGGCTTGAGAAGTGGTGGCTCCGGAGAAGTCCACCACATAGAGCTCATGCTCCACGTGTCCCACGAAAGCCACTCTTAGCGACTTCCTCCACAAGAGGACCACAATGTCCTTATAAAAGAAGGGAGAGATCCCCATCTTTGTTAAGGCACGAACCGATAACAAATTATAGCCAAGAGATTCAACAAGCATGACATTGACTAGAGAAATGTCGGGGGCAACTACCACTTTGACAAACCCGGTTACCTTAGACCTTCATAAGTCACCAAAAGTTACGGTTACTTGATCTTCATTAGGTTTCAACTCCGTAACGAGTTCTTTGCTCCCGGTCATATGACTTGTACATCCACTATCAATTATCCATTTTGAACCACCGGGAGCAAGGTCCTACAAGAGATCAATTCTTGCATTTAGCAACCCATTGCTTCACAATGGGTGCTTTATGGTTAGCGACAAGAGATTTAGGAACCCAAATAGCATATGAAATAAAACCATAGTAGGGTCCAATGTAACGACCACAAACATTCCCATAATAATCGACATATAAAGCATAGTTAGGGTTGTTGTCCCCGGCGTGATCTTTACGAGTAGGCTTGCCCCTTGTGACATTCCTACTCGCAAGACCTTCCTTGGATTGAATGGAGTCGGCCTTCTTGGCTTGGATGGGGTTGATGCTCTTGGGAATGCCCTTCTTGGCATTCATCTTTATGGGAGGCACATATCCAAGACCTTCCTTTCCTTGTCGAGTGTGAGGCTCCACGATGGGAGTCTCAACAACTTGTTTACCTTTAAGAAGGATGATCTTGGATGTGGCGGCCTTAGTCATCTCACTCTTCAACCTAGCATTCTCCTTCACAAGATTAGCATTATCACAAGAACACTTAGAGGTAGAGATGCTAAGATAATCAAGGTTAGTTAGCCGAGTTTGGAGTTGGGCATACGACTCTTTTAGAAGAGCATGTTCACTCTCCAAAGCCTTGTGAGCTATGACGAGCTTCTCCATGTCCTCAATGAGTCGAACATGCCCAACCGCAAATTCGGCTTTATCTTGTTGAGCCACCTTGAATTTAGCAAAGTACATATCACAATCCTTAATGAGCTTAGCATGTGAGGAGTTATGAGTTTCCTCAATAGTTTCAAGTTGCTCCTCAAGACGAGCATGAGACTCTTCAATCTCCTCAAGAGAGGACTTCAAATAAGATAGAGAAATAGCGTCTTCTCTTTCTATCTTACCCTTCTATTCATTGAGATGCTCTAGCTCACCAATTCGAACCATGAGGGCACCAACATGTTTCTTGCTATCACCTTGCAAGTTAGTGATAAAGGAGTCGAATGCCACAAGCTCTTGCTTGATTTGAAAGCTAGAGGCATCATCAAGCTCATTCATTTCATTCATGAGAGAGGAAGATGATGAAGGTACCTCCGATGCCTTTGCCATAAGACACTTTGAGCTCTTGGTGATGGAGTTCTCATTAGGCGATGTGAATAGAGACGATGAAGAGCTTGTCGTAGTTGAAGGAGTTCTTGTCGTTGATGGAGAGACGGTAGTTGTCGAGGTGGTGGCAAGGGCCGCCACTTCATTTGGCGTTTCTTCCTCCGACTCTTCATCATCGGTGGGATACTCCTCTTGAGTCAACAACATGATGCGAGGCTTCTTGTTAAAAGGCCTCTTCTTTCCATAGGCCTTCTTGGGAGGCATCTTGGTTTTGTCCTTGAGCACTAGACGTCCACCATGCTCTTCTATTTTCTCATAAGGGCACTCGGCAACGAAATGGAACTTGTCTTGACAATTGTAACATGTCCTTGACTTGGAGGGTGAGACCCTATTGGCTTGAGGTGCATTCTTGTCAAAACGCATCTTGCCTCTTGAGGGATTGTTCCAAAAGGTGCGAGCCGCAAGAGCGAGATGGTCATTGTAAGCAATCTTGAGTGCTTCCTCGGACATGGCGGCAAAGCTTCCAAGATCATCATCATCGTTGTCTTCCTCAACGGTAGCCTTCAAAGCGAGGTTGGTTGTGCCTCTTTGCATTCCAAGAGCCCTTGCCCTTGCATCTTGAGCATTCTTAGTGGCCACCTTGTATGCGGCCATCTCTTGCATAACCTCATTAGACGTCATGAGATGATAGTTGTGTCTTCCTTGAAGACTCTTGACGTCGGTAGGCTCACAAGCCATCATAGAGCTAACATACTTCCTCTTGATCCAAGCATCATCAATATGAGAGGCACCCACTTCTCGAAAGCTTGTGGCTATGGTCACCAATCTTTGATACATCACCTCATGGTCTTCACCATCAAGCTTGAAAAAGCCCTCGGCTTCATTGCTCAAAGAGTCATAGCGGTTCCTTCTCATGCCATCATTTCCAACGAACAACTCGGATAGACCATCCCATGTCTCCTTGGCGGTGGTGAGATGTTGGATGCGAGGCATGTCCTTGTTCCCAACCGCCTTTTGGATCATGTAGAGAGCGGTGGCATCAACTTGAGCCTCCACCACTTCTCTTCTTGTTAGGTTGGTCGGATCATGCGGCTTGTATCCAACTTGAATGATGCGCCACAACTCGATTGAAGAGCTGCAAACATGAGACTTCATCATGTATTGCCATTGAGAAAAAGTATAGTCTTTAAGCAACGGGGGATCACCCCTATGAGAAACTTGCGGGTGAGGAATAATGGGATCGGGGGTATGGTATTGGGATGGGGGAGGAGTGGCGTTGTAGCCTTTAGGCACTTCATCATTGGATGATGGAGTGTTTTGATGGGTTGAGGAACTACTAGCATCACCCTTCCCATCCAAAGGCAATTGCTTTCCCTTTATCAATTCGGGGTCCACATCAAGAGGCTTTGAGGGCAATGCAAGAGAGGTTTCCTTAGATGTCTTGAGAGCTCAAGCATATCATGAAACTTCTTGAACTCGGTTTGTATGGACGATGTCAACTTTGTTTCCAAAGAGTTGATATCGTCCATAGTGGCACCTTTGTCTTGCATTGCCGCCAAAGTCGCGGCGTCCGTTTCGGAACCCTCTTTTGGGTCAACTTGCATTGTCCAAGGTTGGTCTCAAGCGGTGAAGCTTTTAAGAGACAACCTGGCTCTGATACCAATTGAACGGCAGTTGACCACCTAGAGGGGGGGGGGGGGCGGGGGTGAATAGGTGGCGACCAATTTTTATGTCTTTTTTCAGTTTTAGGCTAGCGGAAAGTAAGTTGTCTAGATGTGCAACTAGGTGACACAAGTGATAAAAAACAAGGAAGCTAAGCAAGTACAGGAAATAAAGATGCGGTAAAGGAGAGTGGAACGAAACAACCGTAGGAACTCGAAGAACAAGATTTTATCCCGAGTTCCACCACATAGGTGTACGTCTCGTTGGAGAGGTGTGAGCTACCACAAAGGTTTGCTCAACGCAACAAAGGCCTCACCCTATTCTCCTGTGAATTCGACCACAAAGGTGCGAATCCACGCTTCCACTAAGGACTCCTTTAAGGGCGGAGAAAGCCCCGTACAAATTCGTGAGGCACACACCCACAACTGAATTGGGGGCTCTCACAAAGACCACAACAGGTCACTTCCACAAAGGAATCCACAAAGGATCAAAACATACAAGGTTGAACCTAGCTATCCACAAAGGAACCCTAGATTCATTGCCCCTCAAGAAATAGAGGGGGGAAGTCAAATCGCTTCGGTGGAGATGTAGATCGGTGGCTTCTCCCTCAGATCCCCAAGTATCAACGGATTTGAGTGGCTAGATTGGGAGATCCGGGAGAAACGAGCTTCAGCACCAATGGAGGAGAGAGAAAATCTGGAAGCTTAGAATGCTGGAGGTAGGTGGAGGGGTATTTATACCCCTCCCCAAAATCTGCCCGTTGCACAGCCGCCAGCCCGGAAATCTCCGGGTTGAGGACCGGAGATCTCCGGACCCCGGAAATTTCCGGAGCAAATTCCGACTGAGCTTGAATCTGGATCAGTACTGGTTGGGCTTCTTGACTTAGTCGAAAATCCTCTGTCACTCGGAGATCTCCGGATTGGGGCTCGGAAATCTCCGGGAGCATTTCCGGCTAAAACTGTTTTGGAGTCAGTACACATTTTGAGTTCTGGACTTGGTCGAAATCCCTCTGTCACTCGGAGATTTCTTCCGGCTCAGCTTGAGTTGGAGTCAGTACGCATTTCAATTCAGACTTAGTGAAAAATATGGATGGCTCGGAAATCTCCGGTCTGGGGACCGGACATCTCCGAGCACCGGAAATTTCCTGACTGAAATTCTGAAGAAAGACCAAGTGCAGTTGAATTGAAACTCAGGCAAACTAAGTGTTCCTGTTTATCAGTCTACCTGTAAAAGACCCTGCTTGCTTCATCACAAACATTAGAATACTTTTTGTGTTGTCATTAGTCACCAAAATCTGGGCCTGCATGCTTCATCACAAACATTAGAATACTTTTTGTGTTGTCATTAGTCACCAAAATCTGGGAGTGCATAGAATGCACTTTCACATAGTAAGCGCCAGCGTGGAAATTAATTTTCGTAATTAAATTTAATTGACAGTTTTACAGAAAAGTACCTGTAAATTCAAACCTTCATAACTTTTCAACCATAGATCCAAATTTAACAAATTTTATATCAAATTAAAGCCCTTGACATGTAGATTATTTTAGGACTGTTTTTTCAGTTTTGACTTAGTTTAAAATATTCAAATTTCAAATGGATGATTTGATTATATTTATCATAACTTTAAATCAATAAATCCAAAAATTGCAAATCCAAAAATTTTATATCAAAAATTGTTTTAGAAACTTTTAAGTATTTGTAATATGATGACTCTGTTATAAAATATTTTGAGTATTATTTTCATGATTTAATAGTTGTATGTTTAATTTGAATAGTTTTACTATTTTGGACATAACTATTAATAAGAACATTATTTTTGATTAAATGCAATTGCTATAAGTTTATTTAAATCCCCTCTGTCTATTAACACTATTTATAAAATTTTGTTATAAAAATTTAATCACAGAAAACTTTAGTATTATATTTATTCCTCTATTTATATTTGCAAAAATAGAAATTAATTAAATTACATTTATAACCTCATGAATACTTTATAAATATCACGAAAATTAGTATGATGTTTCTTGTGATTAAAAACTGCATTTCATGCATTGCATATTTTATTTTGTAGTTATACTTCCCATAGGAAAACTCCTCCATTATTTTCTGTAATGTTAGGATTATTTTCAACTTAGTATTTTGGTAAAGTGTTATGCACTTAGACACTTAGGATTTTCAACATGGAGCTAGAAGGCCAATGAAAGATTTAGCCAAAACAAGACTTCAGAAGTATCTTCAAGGAGTAGAAGCACTTAGAAGAAAATCAAGAAGAAGTTCATGAAGAACAACCAACAATATTTTTCTAAGTTTTGCTTCCTCTCTCTCTTTTCTCCCTTCTTCTCTGAGACTTCATGAAGACGAAGTTAAATCCAAGACCAGCCTTGATGATACAAGAATCATCAAGTCTGAAGATTTATCAAGGCTACCAAAAATTCAATCAAGACATCACCAAGGAGAAAGTTACAAGACCGGAGATGAAGCTTGGAAGACCAACTACATCGTCCTTTCTATATGTACCCTCTTTCCTAATCTTGTCTTTCACCTTAGACATAAACAATTTTGATCATAGTATTTCCATCTTGAAGTTTGTTTTATCCTAGCGGCATAGTGAGATGAAGCGGCCTGGAGACTAACCTTACATGTCCATGTACATGAGACCTGTTCCACAACTAAAGTGGCTGGCCGGGTGTCTGTCTCTCTCAATATAGTGAATATCCAATTTACAAAGATTTGATAATAATTGTTGATCAGCTTGAAGAATAGACTTAGTATTTTCTCTAAGTATTATGCACATCATGGCTAAGCTATTAGAGTGCTTATTCAAGATGATTTATAACAAAGTATTTTATCCAAATTATGACCTTAGTCCTTAGTCATTTTTGACCAACATATTTGCCTTGCATTAACTTAGAAGATTTTCATGGCATGACATGCATCTCTAGTCCTTAGAAATATTTTGGACATCATGCATGACATAATTTCCTTAGAAGTTTATAAAACTTGTTTGTTCATTATGAAAGTGTTTGTATGCGATGTGATGTTGTGTTATGTGTTGATTGTAGTATTGTTGTTTGTCTATACTGTTAGATTGAACGGAATGCCCCGAGTTACACTGAAAAGAGTTTGTGAGTAAATACATCAACCAGAGGCAAGTGGCACACCTCATAAACTTCCTACTATTTTCAATATGCATTACTTAGTGTATTTTTATATAAGCATGTGTAGGATAGTATTGCTATGCAAAACCTGTGTAGAAATTCCTTATCCTTGTGTCTAGGTTCCTATGCAATACTTAGTAGGATTTCTGATGCTATGCAAATGATAAAAAGTTTTACAAAATGTTAAGTGACTACTCAGGGCTATGCTCATAGTTATCGTCGCCTAGGATTAATTTCTATTCTACTTAGGGTCGTGAGCATGGTGTTTTTCACCTGAGAGTACACATCCACTAAGTTAATGAATCACCTCGGTGGAATGGTTGAATGGTTTATGTTGAGTGGCTACTCAGGGCTGTGCTCGTGGTTGTCTTCGCCTAAGGTAGTTTCTATTATACTTAGGGCCGTGAGCATGGTGGTTTTCACCTGAGAGTACACTTGTGGATTGCCACCCAGGAATAAAGGGATCTGAAGAACTCCGTGTGACGATTGCTTCCGGTGGAGCCATTGCCAATGGGCTCTGGCTTGATCAAGTATGTTGCATGGACTCTCCCCGGCTTGACAAGCAGATGTAGAGGGTGTTAGGTGGAACGAGTCAAGCCAGAGTGGGAGGGAAAATGCTTCTGAAAGATCTCGTCTCATTCTTCTTGTTTTCCTTATCATTATTAGTGTGTAAAGGATAGTTTGGGTTGAATGGGTACAATGGTGAATGTGCACAACCTCTGCAGAGTGTAAAACTAAGTACTTAGCCACGTCCCCGGTACGGACAATTTGAGCAGCTGATCACGGACGTCAACGGAGGATTCCACCATTCCAACTTCAAAAATTAAAACTTGATGGGTGAACAAGGGTAGAATGAGACAGTGGTTGTCATGCCACAAATGACTCGAATAGAAGAAAGGTGTTTTCCAAAGAGTTAGGAAAAATTGTCTTTATGCAAAATAGCTTTGAACTCCACCAGCCAAATATGCATATAGGTTATTAGAGTTATTCCTCTAAGTGTCCACCATAGTGTCACTTGCTAGACTACATTTTTAATGGAATCTGATCACGTTGTTGCAATATTTTTCTTATTGTACATTGATAAGATGACGAGTGAGGTTTCGTTTAAAGGTTTCGAGTCTACAACCAACATGTTTTCGCTTGTGGCAACATGGATGTGATGGAGACTCTCTACTATAGTATTTCCGATGTTTACTCTTTCAAAGCTAGCTTTATGCTATGCAACTTATATTGAATATTTTGTAAGTCTGGATCATCGATGTAATAAAATTGATACTTTGTTGTGATATTATATCGTAAACTGTGTGGGCAAACGAACCGATCCAAGGATTTGCACTATACACAGGTATCTGCCTTATTTAAGTGCAGGTACGCTACATATGGTATCAGAGCACTGTGTTTCCTGTAGGTTCGAAACCATAGGTTTGGACAGAAATAGGATTTGGCCATAGGATTGAAAATTTATTTTATTCAGTTTGCTAAAAATAAAGACTTTCCAAAACATCATTCTTGTAACTATCTTAACTATTTCCTTTCTAATTATCTTCCCTTGTTTTTTTAATGACCGCCCTCATTGAATCACTCAAGAAGGGACCAGTGATGACCATGACCTTGGAATGTGAGACAGAGTTTCCAAGAGCACTTAAGGATAACATGCAAAGTTTGGGTTTTGAAGGAGAAGTAGTATACTAAGGTTTTCCTTTCATGGATGAAGGCCAAGAGTACTGGTGGGTGCAAGTCCATATATACAAAAGCAAAGAAGATGACCACAAGACTGAGGGTGATTGCATGTTCACCAACCCAATACTTCACACATCATTCTTTGATTCAGCAAGAAATGCAGCATGGAGAGCCATCCAGTACCTGGCAGAAAGACTTTGTTTTAGACTTCACAACACCCAGAAGCATCATGAAGAACTCAAGGAAGTAGAAAAGAAACTCGAGGCACTCAAGATAGGGATAGATTAGATCACCTATCCATTAGAATAACGAGATCCGATGACGTATTGACCTATCAAATTGTGGTATGGCAGTACTGTCACTTTTGTATTTCCATGACGTTGGTGTATTTCGTTTGATAAACGATTAGTTCGATTTCTCAAAAGAAGTTTAAAAAAAATTCACGTATGTGTTTGCTTGTGTTTGAACCATGTTGATTGATTTTGTTGGAGATTGGTTGCCTTGTTCTGATTTATTGAATTAGGATTTCTCCATAGTACCTATAATTCAACTCATTTAGTTTCTTAACCAAACAGATGTCTCACCCCAATACCAACACCAACGTTATGCACACAACAATGCAACTACTACAAGAGACCCAGAGTTAGTTGTGGAATTTGGTGAACCAAAATATAATCAATGACCACATACCATTGTATTTTGAATACTTATACACTCTACATCAGAAATGTAAGCGAGATTAAACAAAGTTTGTAGACTGACCACAAAAATTTCTTTTAAGGGTGGTAGCCAACCAGTTAAACTCAAACCCAGTTGCTTAAACCCAGAGGTCCCAAACCATCTTTACTTCCGACCCCCCCAATCAAAAAAATCATTCCCTGCCAGTTTTCAAGTTTCCATGTTAGAAACTACATTTCTCAAAACCTCTTGAGTATCAGAATCATTTCAAGCTTTTGACGAGATTCCTTTTAAGGGTGGTAGTCTGTAACATCCCAACATTTTATAATGTTTGAAAATCACTAAAATTTGAAACTTTTGTTTTATTAAAATAAAATATTAAAATGCAGAATAAAATCAACTTTAAAGGACTTCATAGCTTTTTCTAGATATTTAAAATTTAAAATATCCAACTAATCACTATTTAAGATTTTGGAGTTTAGTTTAAATTCTTTTATCCATTGTATTTCTTAAAACCTCAATATGTAATTTGACAAATGTTTTACCAACCTTCAAACCATTTTCATGTAAATAAAAGATTCTTTGTAAGTAATTGATTTCAACCACTTAGCCATATCTATTCATAAATTAAAATAATAATTAAAAGTCTATAGTTTATAACTTTAAAACCTTCATAGATTTTATAATTAATTAATTATCCAAATAGGCATTTCATTAACTTAAATTACTTCATTAATTTTCCAAGCATAAAATGATGAATATATTCTATATAAGAAATGAATTAAATCAAAAATATTTTCCAAAGATATGTTATGAAGTTTTCAATTGATTTATCATATTATGTAACTTAATGGTACACAAAATAAATTGAAATAAAAATGAATACTCTATAATTTCCATTTCCTTAAATATCTCTATTTAGTTATTCCACTATTATTCCAAAGTAAAGATGAATGGTTAAAGCAAATGAGTTTAAATAACTTAAATTCAAACATATTTGAATATGGGTATTTTACAAATTTTATTTATCCAAAAGAAAATTTAATTAAGCTATAATTTCAAATTTGATATTAAGTATCAAATTGTATTAAACCAATATTTCAAAATTATTAATTTTAAAAAGTTTTCAAAACATGCCCACTAATGTTTTAAAACATAGATATGAGTATTACAAATTTATAGAAATTAATTTGACATCATTTGGACACTTAAATCAAAAGATATGAATTAAATAGAAAAATCAGAAAAAGAAAATACATGCTGACGTCATTGATGACGTCACACTTCTTCAACCTCCGTCCGAAATTCCCTCCCGAAATTGCTCCCCAATTCTGTTCCAAAATTCGAGCTCAAATCACGCGATTTGTTTCCTCCGAGCCTACCTACAAATACCCCTGCCCCTCCTCCGTATTTCCCCTCTCCTCCCTCTCCATTTTACGCCGCCAGGCCGGAGAAATAACTAGTCGGAGCTCTTCACCTACCGCCGGCGAGATTCTTCAAATTCGGTGAGCTCCGACGACCTCAGCCTCTCCCCTTCCCTCCATCCTATTCACCGTCCCCGTGCGCATCTCCGTGAACTGTTTCCCCTATTTTTCCTGCACCAGATTGAGCAGCTCGCCCACGGCCGAAACAACCGCCGCCTTCCCCAACTCCGGCGAGGAGTAGGACGAGCACCTGAGCACCCCGCCACCAACCATTGCCACCATCTTCTTTGTCGTGTCGCGCCGCGTCCGGAGAAGTCATTCGCGCATCCGGGGGAGCCTCGCAACGTCGCCGGCGTCCACGGCCGAGCCGCCACCGCCGTCGGCCTCGTCTCCGGCAAAATCCGGCCGCCGGCTTTGGGTCAACGCAAGGTGAGCCGCCCGATCTGTTTTCAACGGGCGCGATTAGATCTTTAGAACGAAAGGGTACGATTAGATCTGGACCGGCAGATCCAGATCTAACGGAATAGATCAAATCACTTAACCCAGTCAGCGGGCACGTCAGCGCATAGTGAACGGCATTTGACCACCTAGAGGGGGGGGGGGGTGAATAGGTGGTGACCAATTTTTATGTCTTTTTCAGTTTTAGGCTAGCGGAAAGTAAGTTGTCTAGATGTGCAACTAGGTGACACAAGTGATAAACAACAAGGAAGCTAAGCAAGTATAGGAAATAAACATGCGGTAAAGGAGAGTGGAACGAAACAACCGTAGGAACTCGAAGACCAAGATTTTATCCCGAGTTCCACCACATAGGTGTATGTCTCGTTGGAGAGGTGTGAGCTACCACAAAGGTTTGCTCAACTCCACAAAGGCCTCACCCTATTCTCCTGTGAATTCGACCACAAAGGTGCGAATCCACGCTTCCACTAAGGACTCCTTTAAGGGCGGAGAAAGTCCCGTACAAATTCGTGAGGCACACACCCACAACTGAATTGGGGGCTCTCACAAAGACCACAACAGGTCACTTCCACAAAGGAATCCACAAAGGATCAAAACATACGAGGTTGAACCTAGCTATCCACAAAGGAACCCTAGATTCGTTGCCCCTCAAGAAATAGAGGGGGGAAGTCAAATCGCTTCGGTGGAGATGTAGATCGGTGGCTTCTCCCTCAGATCCCCAAGTATCAACGGATTTGAGTGGCTAGATTGGGAGATCCGGGAGAAACGAGCTTCAGCACCAATGGAGGAGAGAGAAAATCTGGAAGCTTAGAATGCTGGAGGTAGGTGGAGGGGTATTTATACCCCTCCCCAAAATCTGCCCGTTGCACAGCCGCCAGCCCGGAAATCTCCGGGTTGAGGACCGGAGATCTCCGGACCCCGGAAATTTCCGGAGCAAATTCCGGCTGAGCTTGAATCTGGATCAGTACTGGTTGGGCTTCTTGACTTAGTCGAAAATCCTCTGTCACTCGGAGATCTCCGGATTGGGGCTCGGAAATCTCCGGGAGCATTTCCGGCTAAAAATGTTTTGGAGTCAGTACATATTTTGAGTTCTGGACTAGGTCGAAATCCCTCTGTCACTCGGAGATTTCTTCCGGCTCAGCTTGAGTTGGAGTCAGTACGCATTTCAATTCAGACTTAGTGAAAAATATGGATGGCTCGGAAATCTCCGGTCCAGGGACCGGAAATCTCCGAGCCCCGGAAATTTCCTGACTGAAATTCTGAAGAAAGACCAAGTGCAGTTGAATTGAAACTCAGGCAAACTAAGTGTTCCTGTTTATCAGTCTACCTGTAAAAGACCCTGCATGCTTCATCACAAACATTAGAATACTTTTTGTGTTGTCATTAGTCACCAAAATCTGGGAGTGCATAGAATGCACTGTCAATCTCCCCCTTTTTGGCGAATGATGACAACAGAAAAAAAGAACGGATTTGCAAAATATAGACGGAGCTCCCCCTAAGTTAGTGCACTATTTAAGAATGTCTTTGGAATACAAAGTGCACATTCCTTAGGATCAACACTCCCCCTAGATTTTACAAAACACACACATACACAATAGAAGCAACAAACTTAGATAAAGAGTTATTACAATAGAGAATTTAACAGTACTCATGTCTCACACACATGACGAACAAAAACAGTCACGAAGTAAAGGAGCACTGAAGGAAACAAAGCGAAAAAAAAGAAGTGCTCCTAGCCCATGCAAATCCCGAGAGTCCTAGAGATACTTCTCCCCCTTTGGCATCAAGATACCAAAAAGGGAGGAGGTTCCACTAACGTCCCATGACTCAAGAGTCGGAACCCTCGTCCTGATCATCTTCCTCCTCCTCCTCCTCAGTGTAAGCATTCTCAAGATCGCTGTCCTCTGGCACATCATCATCCCAATCAAAAGTGAGACCATCTGCATTCCAATCCTTGAAAGGAACCCGAGGCTTCAAAGGGTGCTTCGGAGCAGGCATCTTCAAGTGAGCCATCATTGCTTCTTGGCGCTGCATAATGCGATGGTTCTGAGAGTAGATGGAGTAGTTCTCACTGTGAATGCAACAGTTCATGTTCATGATTTTCTCAATTGCTCGAACTACCCAGGGGCGACTTTTCTTGGCAGCTTTTGGATTGGAGGGAACCCGAGATGGACCACCAAAAATGTCATCCTCATTGATCTCATTCATGGTGGCTTGTTGTTGAACCAAGTGAGCAGATTTCTGCACAAGCAGGGCTGGCTTGTGAGGCTGAGTGGCAAAGGCTGCATCAAAGTCATCACCGTCTTGCTCAGAAAGCTTGTAGAGGCTCTTGATGAGCAACATGATATAAGGAGCATATGGAGGAACTTTCCTCTCAAAAACTGCTAGTGACATCTCCTGGAAAATAAAGTCCATGACATCCACCTTATAGACCTCCTGCTCAACCGCATACTCCCCAAGATAGGCATCATGAGCTTTGGCCATCAAGTTTACTAGAGCCCCGGCAATATTATCTGCATTGCCGGCAATGGGAGCAATGGTCCAACGGAACATGCGAAGCAGTATATCATAAGTGGGGAGGAGGCCATTCTGAGAGCCAATCTTCCCTCCAGGCTGGTAAAGATCAGTCATGACATAATGGAGTTTTCCAAAGATATGTTATGAAGTTTTCCAATGATTTATCATATCATTTAACATAATGGTGCACAAAATAATTTGAAATAAAAATGAATACTCTATAATTTCCATTTCCTTAAAATTATCTATATTTAGTTATTCCACTATTATACAGAAAATAAAGATGAATGGTTAAAGCAAATGAGTTTAAGTAACTTAAATTCAAACATATTTGAATATGGGTATTTTACAAATTTTCTTTAGCCAAAAGAAAATTTAATTAAGCTATAATTTCAAATTTGATATTAAGTATCAAATTTGTATTAAACCAATATTTCAAAATTATTAATTTTAAAAAGTGTTCAAAACATGCCCACTAATGTTTCAAAACATAGATATGAGTATTACAAATTTAAAGAAATTAATTTGACATCATTTGGACACTTAAATCAGAAGATATAAATTAAATAGAAAAATCGGAAAAAGAAAATACCTGCTGGCGTCATTGATGATGTCACTCTTCTTCAACCTCCGTCCAAAATTCCTTCCCGAAATTGCTCCCCGATTCCTTTCCGAAATTCGAGCTCAAATCACGCGATTTGTTTCCTCTGAGCCTACCTACAAATACACCTGCCCCTCCTCCGTATTTCCCCTCTCCTCCCTCTCCATTTTACGCCGCCAGGCCGGAGAAATAACTCACCGGAGTTCTTCACCTACCACTGGCGAGATTCTTCAAATTCGGTGAGCTCCGACGACCTTAGCCTCTCCCCTTCCCTCCATCCTATTCACCGTCCCCGTGCGTATCTCCGTGAACTGTTTTCCCTATTTTTCCTGCACCAGATTGAGCAGCGCGTCCACGACCGAAACAACCGCCGCCTTCCCCAACACCGGCGAGGAGTAGGACGAGCACCGGAGCACACCGCCACCAACCATCACCACCATCTTCTTCGTCGTGTCGCGCCGCGCCCGGAGAAGTCATTCGCGCATCCGGGGGAGCCTCGCAGCGTCGCCGGCGTCCACGACCGAGCCGCCGTCGCCGTCGGCCTCGTCTCCGGCGAAATCCCGCCTCCGGCCTTGGGTCAACGCAAGGTGAGCCGTCCGATCTGTTTTCAACGGGCGCGACTAGATCTTTAGAGCGAAAGGGTACGATTAGATCTGGACCGCCAGATCCAGATCCAACGGCCCAGATCAAATCACTTAACCCAGTCAGCGGCCACGTCAGCGCACAGTCAGTGCCAGCGTGGAAATTAATTTTCGTAATTAAATTTAATTGGAAGTTTTATAGAAAAGTCCCTGTAAATTAAAACCTTCATAAATTTTCAACCATAGATCCAAATTTAACAAATTTTATATACAATTAAAGCCCTTCACATGTAGAATATTTTAGGACTTTTTTTCAGTTTTGACTTAGTTTAAAATATTCAAATTTCAAATGGATGATTTGAGTATATTTGTCATAACTTTAAATCTATAAATCCAAAAATTGCAAATAAAATTGTTTTAGAAACTTTGGAGTATTTGTAATATGATGCCTCTGTTATAAAATATTTTGAGTATTATTTTGATGATTTAATAGTTGTATGTTTAATTTGAATAGTTTGACTATTTTGGACATAACTATTAATAGAAACATTATTTTTGATTAAACGCAATTGCTATAAGTTTATTTAAATCCCCTCCGTCTATTAACACTATTTATAAAATTTTGTTATAAAAAATTAATCACAGAAAACTTTAGTCTTATATTTATTCCTTTATTTATATTTTGCAAAAATAGAAATTAATTAAATTACATTTATAACCTCATGAATACTTTATAAATATCATAAAATTTAGTATGATGTTTCTTGTGATTAAAAACTGCATTTCATGCATAGCATATTTTATTTGTAGTTATACTTCCCATAGGAAAACTCCTCCATTATTTTCTGTAATGTTAGGATTATTTTCAACTTAGTATTTTGGAAAGTGCTATGCACTTAGACACTTAGGATTTGCAACATCGAGCTAGAAGACCAATGAAGGACGTAGACAAAACAAGACTTCAGAAGTATATTCAAGGAGTAGAAGCACTTAGAAGAAAATCAAGAAGAAGTTCATGAAGACCAACCAGCAATATTTTTTTAAGTCTTGCTTCCTCTCTCTCTTTTCTCCCTTCTTCTCTGAGACTTCATGAAGACGAAGTTAAATCCAAGACCAGCCTTGATGATACAAGAATCATCAAGTGTTAAGATTTATCAAGTCTACCAAAAATTCAATCAAGACATCACCAAGGAGAAAGTTACAAGACTGGAGATGAAGCTTGGAAGACCAACTACATCCTCCTTTCTATATGTTCCCTCTTTCCTAATCTTGTCTTTCACCTTAGACATAAACAATTTTGATCATATTATTTCCATCTTGAAGTTTGTTGGATCCTAGCAGCATAGTGAGATGAAGCGGCCTGGAGACTAACCTTACATGTCCACGTACTTGAGACCTGTTCCACAACTTAAGTGGCTGGCTGGGTGTCTGTCTCTCTCACTATAGTGAATATCCAATTTACAAAGAGTTGATAATAATTGTTGACCACCTTGAAGAATAGACTTAGTATTTTATCTAAGTATTCTGCACATCATGGCTAAGCCATTAGAGTGCTTAGTCAAGATGATTTATAACAAAGTATTTTATCCAACTTATGACCTTAGTCCTTAGTCATTTCTAAAAAACCTGTTTGCCTTGCAATAACTTAAAAGATTTTCATGTCATGGCATGCATCTCTAGTCCTTAGAAATATTTTACACATCATGCATAAACATATTTTTCCTTAGAAGATTTATAAAACTGGTTTGTTCATTATGAAAGTGTTTGTATGCGATGTGATGTTGTGTTTTGTGTTGATTTTTGTATTGTTGTTGGTCTATACTGTTAGATTGAAAGGAGAGCTCCGCGTTACGTTGAAAAGAGTTTGTGAGCAAAGACATTATCCAAAGGCAAGTGGCACAACTCATAAACTTCCTACTATTTTCTATATGCATTACTTAGTGTATTTTTATATAAGCATGTTTAGGATAGTTTTGCTATGCTATACCTGTGAAGAAATTCCTTATTCATGCGTGTAGGTTCATATGCAATACTTAGTAGGATTTCTGATGCTATGCAAATGATAAAAAGTTATACAAAATGTTAAGTGACTACTCAGGGCTATGCTCATGGTTGTCGTCGCCTAGGATGAATTTCTATTCTACTTAGGGCCGTGAGCATGGTGGTTTTCACCTGAGAGTACACATCCACTAAGTTAATGAATCACCTGGGTGGAATGGTTGAATGGTTTATGTTGAGTGGCTACTCAGGGCTGTGCTCGTGGTTGTCTTCGCCTAAGGTTGTTTCTACTATACTTAGGGCTGTGAGCATGGTGGTTTTCACCTGAGAGTACACTTGTGGATCGCCACCCAGGAATAAAGGGATCTGAAGAGTTCCGAGTGACGATTGCTTCCAGTGCAGCCATTGCCAATGGGCTCTCGCTTGATCAACTATGTTGCATGGACTCACCCTGGCTTGACAAGTCGATGTAGAGGGTGTTAGCTGGAACAGGTCAAGCCAGAGTGGGAGGGAAAATGTTTCTGAAAGATCTCGTCTCATTCTTCTCCTTTCCCTTATCACCATTAGTGTGTAAAGGATAGTTTGGGTTGAATGGGTACAATGGTGAACGTGCACAACCTCTGCAGAGTGTAAAACTAAGTACTTAGCCGTGTCCCCGGTACAGATAATTTGTGCAGCTGATCACGGACGTCAACGGAGGATTCCACCATTCCAACTTCAAAAATTAAAACTTGATGGGTGAACAAGGGTAGAATGAGACAGTGGTTGCCATGCCACAAATGTCTCGAATAGAAGAAAAGTGTTTTCCAAAGAGTTAGGAAAAATTGGCTTTATGCAAAATAGGCTTGAACTCCACCAGCCAAATATGTATATAGGTTATTAGAGTTATTCCTCTAAGTGTCCACCATACTGTCACTTGCCGGACTCCATTTTTAATGGAATCTGACCCACGTTGTTGCAATATTTTTCTTATTGCAGATTGATTAGATGACGAGTGAGGTTTTGTTTAAAGGTTTCGAGTCTACAACCAACATGTTTTCGCCTGTGGCAACATGCATGTGATGGAGACGCACTGCTATTGTATTTCCACTGTTTACTCTTTCAAAGCTAGCTTTATGCTATGCAACTTGTATTGAATATTTTGTAAGTCTGGATCATCGATGTAATAAAATTGATACTTTGTTGTGATATTACATCGTAAACTGTGTGTGCAAACGAATCTATCCAGAGATTTGCACTATACACAGGTATCTGCCTTATTTAAGAGCAGGTACGCTACAGAGAGGGGGCAAGCTTTCCCAAGATGAACAATGGCAAGAGAGAGATTAGAAAATCGTGCTTACCCAAGAAAGAAGAAGGGGAGGGATATTTATAGCCCTCCCACAATTCTAGCCGTTACAGCAGCTTAGACCGAAGATTTCGGCCTAGGGCCGGAAATTTCCGACCCCCGAAGATTTCCGAAAAGATCTCTGAAGTTTTCTGGGCTATAACAGTACTGAAATCCGTCCGATTCGGAAATTTCTAACCCGATTCAGAGATTTCCGAGCACCCGAAAACTGCAGAAATACCAACACGAAAACGACAATATCTTTACCATCCAAACTCCGTTTTCGATGATTTTTTCCTCGTTGGAATCACAACAAAGAACTCTACAAGATAATGCAGAGAAACATTATAGTCCAATAAGGGAGGTTAAAACCAAATTAATAAACATAAAACCTCTCGAAAAAGGAACAACCGATAAAAACCTCCAACATCACAAACCAAGAAGTTTTTTCAAACGAACTTTGTTTTTGATGAACTTGAACTTGTTATGAAAATCACAACAAGCACCAAAACCTCACAAGGAGAAAAGCCAAATAAGAAACACAAAAAATGATATGCCAAGTATGTAAAGGTTTGAGCTCTTCACAAAGATGCGATCAAGTTACTCACTCGAGAGCCCCTCTTGATAGTACGCCTATCTATCCTATTGCCCTATCAAGATCATACCTTTGACTTGAGCATTCCACTTTATATAGATGGTGACGATCTTGATATCTTCAATTGGACCACCTTTCTTAATTGCGCTTGCTAGCACATGCTTGATGAAGACTTCTCCAAATACTCCCCCATACTCCATTATGGGAGAGCCTCGCTTAGCTTCGTCTTCATGTCTCCATTTCTTCCTCCATGCATAAGATATCTCCGACATGCTTCTCTTGGTCATCTTTGTTGACGATCATGACATGACGTCATCCTCCATGAGCTATATGAACTGATCTTCTTGTTGCAAGCCCATGGGAAGATACCTAACCCCACATATAGATACCACGCACACACTTGGGTTAGTTCACAAAGCTATATAGACAAGAGCTTACCATACCAAGAGATACATGATCCACTCGGTACATCTTGTAGCTTTGTGTATTGATTAACCTCTTGATCAATCTCGTATCATCTCATCTTTCTTCATATAGATGATATCTTGACAACTTCAAGACATACTTGGAATATGCTCAATACAAACATTAGTCCACAGGGATTGTCATTAATTATCAAAACCATATATTAGGGCACATGCCCTTTTAATCTCCCCTAATTTGGTAATTGATGACAATCTCTTTTACGAGGGTTTATATAAGGAATTTAAACAACCAAGTAACGCACTAAGCAAATGTAACATCCCAACATTTTAGAATGTTCAAAAATCACTAAAATTTAAAACTTTTGTTTTGATTAAAATAAAACATTTAAATGCATAAGAAAACCAACTATGAAAGACTTCAAACATATTGAAAGAATTTAATATTTCAATTATCTTAGGTTAAACATTATTTTCAAAGGTTGTTTCAAGTTAAACGTTTTATTATTCCATTGTATTTATTTAAAAACCTCAATATGTAATTTCATAAATGTCTTACAAAATTTCAAAACATTTTCATGTAATAAAAAGTTTCCTTGTAAGTATATGATTTCAACCACTTAGCAATAGCAATTCATAAATTACAATAATAGTTACAAGTGTTATATTAAACTATTGAAAACATTGTCTATTTGCCAAAAGATTATTAGTTTACCTGAGTTCAAAACATAGTTTGGATATTACACGTCTATAGTTTATAACTTTAATAACTTCATATATTTTAAAATTAATGAATTAATCAAATAAACATTTCATTTACTTACATGAATTTCATTTATTTTCATAGCATGAACTGATTAATATATTCTATATAAGAAATGAATTAAATCTAAAATCATTTCCAAAGTTGTTTATGAAGTTTTCAAATGATTTATCTTAAATATATATTATAATGGTGCACAAAATAATTTGAATTAAAAATGATTACATTACATTTTCTCTTTTCATTACAAAAAGTTGTAATGTGATATTTAATAATCTATTAAAGCTAAAATTTATTTAATATTAGAATATGAGTTTAAATTACTTAAATTCAAACATTTTGAATATGGGTATTTCATAGAATTTATTTTAGCCAAAACATAAAATTAATTAAACCCTAGTTTTAAACTTAACATAAAGTGTCAAAATTTGTATTTAAGCAATATTTCAAAATATTATTTTTAAAAAATGTTCAAAACAATCCTACAACTGGTTTAACACAAAGATAATAATTTTACAAAAATTTAGAAGTTTGTTTGACCTCATTTGGAGGTATAAATCAAAAGTTATAAAAGAAATAAATAAAACAGAAAAGAAAAAGGGAAAAACCTGACAGTGGGACCCACCTTTCAGGGGAAGAGGTTGTCTTCAACCTCTCGCACGGGAATCACGCCCGAGATCGCCGGAGCTTCCAATCCGCGCCGTGATGGTCGCGTGGTGTTCCCCTCGGTCTCCATATAAAGCCCCCGAGCCCTCCGTTCTTTTCCACCTCGAAACCTAGCCCAATCCGCCGCCAGGCTGAGGAATTTGAGCACCGGAGTTGCCATTGCCGCCCCCCTGTTTTCTTCAACTCCCGGCGAGATAAGCCCCCTCCTGCGACCGAGAACCTCCCCTCTTCTACCCCGCTCCCGTACGCGTCCCCTGAGGCCTTCGGGCGATATTTTCCTGCAGAAATTTGCGGAGGACAAGCACGACAGAAAACACACCGATGTCGCGCACGGATTCGCCCACCGAGATCGTCACAGGAAGGAGCGTCGCCCTACACCGACGCGACCTTCGTCTCCACCGCAACAGTACGCGCATTTTCGAGGTCTTCACGTGTCCGGGGAAGCTATAGGACGGCTGGAGCCTCCTCGCCCGAGCCGCCGGCGCTGTCGTCCTCTCCAACTCCGGCGAGAAGCGCCGCCACCTCCTCTCCATCGCACGGTGAGCGTCCGATCTGTTTTCAACGGCCCAGATTAGAAGTTCTAAACGAACCGATACGGACAGATCTGGACCGCCAGATCCAGATCTAACGGCCCAGATCCAGTCACTTATCCACGTCAGCGCTGGCGTGTCAGCCCAGTCAGCGCACAGTCAGCACCAGCGTGGAATTTCTTTTTCTAATTAAATTAAAAATGGCAGTTTTGCAGAAAAGCCCCTGTCTAATCAAACTATCATATCTTTTTCTCTGTTTATCCAAATTCAAATAATTTTATATATTTGGAAAGCCCTTGACATGTAGAATATTTTAGATGTGCCAAAATTCAAATTTGACTAAGTTTAAAATATTCAAATTTCAAGTGGTGAATTTGAGTATATTTTTAATAACTTTAAATCTATAAATCCAAAAATTGCAAATAAAATTGTTTTAGAAACTTTAGAGTATGTGTTATAATATGCCCCTGTTATAAAATAATTTTTAGTGTTAGTTTTGATGATTTAATAGTTGTATGATTAAATTGAATAGTTTGAGTATTTTTAACATAACTATTAAAAAATATATTCTTTTTGATTAAATCAAATTGCTATAAATTTAATTAAATGCCCCCTGTCTATTAACACTCTTTATAAAATTATGTTATAAAATTTAATCATAGAAAACTTTAATCTTATATTTATTTCTTTATTATATTTTGCAAAATTAGAAACTAATTGAATTGCAATTATAACTTTATGCATACTTTATAAATATCACATAAATTAGTATTATGTTTCTTGTGATTTAAAACTTGCATTTAATGCATATCATATTTTATTTTGTAGTTATATTTCCCATAAGAAAACTCCTTCCCCATTTTCTCTAAGTTAGAAATATTTTAAACTTAGCATTTTGGTAAAGTGATACACTGAGACACTTAGGATTTTCATCATGGAGCTAGAAGGCCAATGAAGGACATAGCCAAAACAAGAATTCAGAAGTACCTTCAAGGAGCAAAAGCACTTAGAAGAAAAATCAAGAAGAAGTTCATGAAGACCAACCCGAAATATTTTCTAAGTCTTGCTCCCTCTCTCTTTCATTTCTCCTTTCTTCTCTTAGACCTCTTGAAGACTAAGTTAAATCCAAGACCAGCCTAGGTGATACAAAAATCATCAAGTCTGAAGATTATTCAAATCTACCAAGAATTCAATCAAGACATCACCAAGGAGAATATTACAAGTCTGGAGATGAAGCCTGGAAGACCAACTATATCTTTCTTCTACCTTTTCCCTGTTTCCTAATCTTGTCTTTCACTTAAGACTTAAGAGATTTTCATGGCATGCATGCATCTCTAGTCCTTAGAAATAAATTGCGTATCATGCATGACTGTTTTCCTTAGAAGTTATGAAACTTGTTTGTTCATTATGTATGCTTGTATGTGTTATGTTGTTTTGTTTTATGATTGTTGTATTGTTGTTTGTTTATATTGTTTAGACTGAACGGAGAGTTCCGAGTATCGTTGAAAAGAGTTTGTGAACAACGACAACATTCAAAGGCAAGTGGCACACCTCATAAACTTCCTATTATTTCTATATGCATTACTTAGTGTATTTTTATATAAGCATGTGTAGGATAGTATTGCTATGCAAAACCTGTGTAGAAACACTTACTCCTGTGTCTAGGTTCGTATATCATACTTAGCAGAAATATTGATGGTATGCAATTGATGAAAAGTTCTACAAAATATTAAGTGACTACTCAGGGCTGTGCTCACGGTTGTCGTCGCCTAGGATGAATGTCTATTCTACTTAGGGTCGCGAGCATGGTGATTTTCACCTGAGAGTACATCCACTAAGTTAATGAAACACCTGGGTGGTAAGAGGTTGTATGGTTTATGTTGAGTGGCTACTCAGGCCATGTCTATGGTTCCTGGAGTATGTACACTTGTGAATGGCCACCCAGGAACAGAGGAATCTGAAGAACTCCGAGTGACGATTGCTTCCAGTGCAGCCATTGCCATATGGGCTCTGGCTTGATCAATTATGTTGCGTGGACTCTCTCCGACTTGACAAGCAGATGTAGGGGGTGTTAGGTGGAACGGGTCAAGGCGGGTGGGAGGGAAAATGCTTCTGAAAGATCTCGTCTCATTCTTCTCCTTTCCTTATCACAAATGGTGTGTAAAGGATAATTTGGGTTGAATGGGTACAATGGTGAACGTGCACAACCTCTACAGAGTGTAAAACTAAGTACTTAGCCGTGTCCCCGGTACGAACAATTTGAGCAGCTGATGACGGACATCAACACAGGATTCCACCATTCCAACTTCAGAAATAAAACTTGATGGGTGAACAAGGGAAGATGAGATTATGGTTTTCATGCCATACTTGTCTTGAATTGAAGAAAGTGTTTTCCAAAGAGATAGGAAAAATTGGCTTTATGCAAAATAGCCTTGAACTCCACCAGCCAAATATGCATATAGGCTATTAGAGTTATTCCAATAAGTGTCCACCATAGTGTCACTTGCCAGACTCCATTTTTCATGGAATCTGACCCACGTTGTTGCAATATTTTTCTTATTGCAGATTATTCAGATGACGAGTGAGGTTTCGTTTAAAGGTTTCGAGTCTACAACCAACATGTTTTCGCCTGTGGCAATATGAAGTTGTTGGAGACCCACTGCTATTGTATTTCCGCTGTGTACTATTTCAAAGCTAGCTTTACGCTATGCAACTTGTAATGAATATTTTGTAAGTCTGGATCATCGATGTAATAAAATTGATAATTTGTTGTGATATTACATCGTAAACTGTGTGTGCAAACGAATCGATCGAGGGATTTGCACTATACACAGGTATCTGCCTTATTTAAAGTGCAGATACGCTACAGCAAAGCAAGGATGCAAGAGAACCAAAATTCCCTTCCAAACCTCTAAATCTCTCCCCCATTGGCCTCCATTGCAGAAATGGGCGAAAAATCTAGAAGGCAAATATAATAAGAACTCCTCCATAAATTATGCATTTCTCATGATATGAGTGAAATCAAATGCATATATCCCATGACGAATAGATGGAGGGGATCAAATTATTTTGTGGATCCAAAGGATGCAAAAGAAAGATATCAATCGAAAACAAAAGAAAGATATCAATTGCTAAACAAATGATGCATTCACAAATCAAGCAAGCAATCAAGAGATCCAAAACAATTGGACACAAGAACATAGTATGATAAAATCAACCAAGTGTTCAAAGAAATCAAGATGGAACTCCCCAAGGTACATGCACAAAGAAGGATTAGTGTTTTAATATAGTGTGCATAACATGGAATCCTCATTCCTTCCTAGATTAGTTTGAACAACCAAGTGCAAGAGTGCATCAATCGAAAAATAATGAACGCAACTTGCAACAAACAAAAGTTGAGCAAAAGGAAAGAAACGTGACAATTAAAGATTTGCTCAAGCAAGAAAGGATGGATGTGATACGAAACTACATTTTAGGAGACTAAGAAGGGTGAGCCAAGGCATCACCATAGTTTTTCAAGGTAAGAAGCACATAGTGCATATCATGTATTTCACATACAAACACACCAAAGAATACAATCAAATAGGTTTACAAGCTTATTAAAAGGCAAAGATAATACCAAATTGTGCCTTCTAGAGATCACCAAAGGACCAAGAGGGCAATAAAGGTGATCACTAAAGATTTTGAATACCAAAGAAGGATGTACCTAATTTCATGTATATAAGTTTCTAAGTAGGCACTAAGTCCACCTAGAAACATGCACACACAAAATAGGTACTAGGAAAAGAACATGATATCCATTAGGAAGTCATAAAATATCAATGAGAATTTTGCCTAAACTCATAACACAAAGCTAAATTTTAGGAAAAGAAAAACTTCCCGTACACACTCTTCAAAGTATCTCAAATCCCCAAAAATGATAAGTGATAGTTTAGATGCTTAGAGAATGGTAAAAACTCTCTCAAACGACAAATGATTTTGAAAATTCACCCATATTGCATATGAGACAATTTAAGAAGAATTGCTAGATTAACATAGTTGGAATTGATGAATCATGAACAACTACTGTAGCTACTGTAGCCGCCGCGCCACCAGGTAATGTGGCGGCCTCGCGGCCTCACTTCGTCTCGTCTTCGGTTTTCCTGGACGCAAATATTCCAAAATTAATTCCTGGTTGACTAGTTTTCAATGTGGCGGATATTTTTTTTTAAAGATTTTCTAAAACCAAAAACAGCAGAAAACATGGAACTGGCTGTGGCAGCTTGTAAATATGGCGGTGGAGTCGATGGAGATGGATCCGGGGGCAATTCCCCGTCCCGGTAGGGTGCCGGAACAGAGACTTATGTCCCCCGAATCTTGTCGGCGATGGAGGCGGCGTTCGGGACCCGTGGAGGAAAAAGTGTCTAACCGTGAAGCGTTTTTAGGTCAAGGGGGTATTTGTAGGAGAAAGACCTAGGTTGGTGGGCGCCCGAGGGCGCCACACCACCTCCTGGCGCAACCACTGTAGCTGTCGCGCCGCCAGGTAATGTGGCAGCCTCGCGGCCCCACTTCGTCTCGTCTTTGGTTTTCCTGGACGCAAATATTCCAAAATTAATTCCTGGTTGACTCATTTCCAATGTGGCGGATATTTCTTTAAGAGATTTTCTGAAACAAAAAACAATAGAAAACAGGGAACTGGCACTATGGCATCTTGTTAATAGGTTAGTCCCAGAAAATGCATAAAACTATATAAAATGCATATAAAACATGTAATAATATGATATAACATAGCATGAAACACAAGATTATGGATACGTTGGAGACATATCATGTAGCGTACCTGCACTTAAAATAAGGCAGATACCTGTGTATAGTGCAAATCCCTCGATCGATTCGTTTGCACACACAGTTTACGATGTAATATCACAACAAAGTATCAATTTTATTACATCGATGATCCAGACTTACAAAATATTCAATACAAGTTGCATAGCATAAAGCTAGCTTTGAAAGAGTAAACAGCGAAAATACAATAGCAGTGAGTCTCCATCAACTTCATGTTGCCACAGGCGAAAACATGTTGCTTGTAGACTCGAAACCTTTAAACGAAGCCTCATTCGTCATTTGATCAATCTGCAATAAGAAAAATATTGCGACAACGTGGGTCAGATTCCATTAAAAATGAAGTCTGGCAAGTGACTCTATGGTGGACACTTAGAGGAAAAAACTCTAATAACCTATATGCTTATTTGGCTGGTGGAGTTCAAGCCTTTTTTGCATAAAGACAATTTTTACTAACTCTTTGGAAAACACTTTTCTTCTATTCGAGACATTCGTGGTATGACACCACAGTCTCATTCTACCCTTGTTCACCCATCAAGTTTTAAATTTTGAAGTTGGAATGGTGGAATCCTCCGTTGACGTTCGTGATCAGCTGCTCAAATTGTCCGTACCGGGGACATGGCTAAGTACTTAGTTTTACACTCTGCAGAGGTTGTGCATGTTCACCATTGTACCCATTCAACCCAAACTATCCTTTACACTCTTATAGTGATAAGGAAAAGGAGAAGAATGAGACGAGATCTTTCAGAAGCATTTTCCCTCCCACTCTGGCTTGACCCGTTCCACCTAACACCCTCTACATCTGCTTGTCAAGCCGGTGCGAGTTCACGCAACTTAGTTGATCAAGCCAGAGCCCATATGGCAATGGCTGCACTGGAAGCAATCGTCACTCGGAGTTCTTCAGATATCTCTGTTCCTGGATGGCCGTTCACAAGTGCACGTACTTCAGGAACCATAGACATGGGCTTGAGTTGCCACTCAACATAAACCATACAACCACTTACCACCCATGTGTTTCATTCCTAACTTAGTAGAATTTAGATTTTCACAAAACAACCTTTGCATAGCATCAATATTTCTACTAAGTATTATATAGGAACCTAGACACAGGGGTAAGGAATTTCTACACAGGTATAGCATAGCAATACTATCCTACACATGCTTATATAAAAATACACTAAGCAATGCATATAGAAAATAGTAGGAAGTTTATGAGGTGTGCCACTTGCCTTTGAATGATGTCTTTGCTCACAAACTCTTTTCAATGTAACTCGGAGCTCTCCGTTCAATCTAATAGTATAGACAAACAACAATACAACAATCAACACAAAACACAACATCACATCGCATACAAACACTTTCATAATGAACAAACAAGTTTTATAAACTTCTAAGGAAATTATGTCATGCATGATGTGCAAAATATTTCCAAGGACTAGAGATGCATGTCATGCCATGAAAATCTTCTAAGTTAATGCAAGGCAAATATGTTGGTCAAAAATGACTAAGGACTAAGGTCATAGGTTGGACAAAATACTTTGCTATAAATCATTCTGAATAAGCACTCTAATGGCTTAGTTATGATGTGCATAAATACTTAGCGAAAATACTAAGTCTATTCTTCAAGGTGATCAACAATTATTATCAACTCTTTATAAATTGGATATTCACTATAGTGAGAGAGACAGACACCCGGCCAACCACTTAAGTTGTGCAACATGTCTCATGTACGTGGACATGTAAGATTAGTCTCCACGCCGCTTCATCTCACTATGCCGCTAGGATCCAACAACTTCAAGATGGTAATAACATGATCAAAAATTGTTTAAGTCTAAAGTGAAAGACAATATTAGGAAGAGGGAAAAGATAGAAAGAAAGAAGTAGTTGGTCTTCCAGGCTTCATCTCCGGACTTGTAAGTTTCTCCTTGGTGATGTCTTGATAGATTTTTTGGTAGACTTGATAAATCTTCACACCTGATGATTCTTGTATCACCTAGGCTGGTCTTGGATTTAACTTAGTTATCATAAGGGCTAAGAGAAGAAGGGAGAAAAGAAAGAGAGAGGAAGCAAGACTTAGAAAATATTGCTGGTTGGTCTTCATGAGCTTTTTCTTGATTTTCTTCTAAGTGCTTCTTCTCCTTGAAGATACTTCTGAAGTCTTGTTTTGGCTAAGTCCTTCATTGGCCTTCGAACTCCATGTTGAAAATCCTAAGTGTCTAAGTGCATAGACACTAAACAAGATCCAACGTCTCGGGAGCGAGGGCCAGTACCATGTGGCGCGTGGGTCGCCGGACTTGGAGAAGATCGGTGGCGCTGCGCTCGGCGAGGACGACGGTGACGATGCGGTGCTCCTCTGGCCCCTAGAAGATGTCGAAGACGTTCGCCGCAGTACGGCGGTGGCGATGGAGGCCTTGGAGTCGTGCAACGTTTCTCGGTGCGGCGGGAAGACGAGGTCGGAGGCGCGGCTACAGCGGCGAGCTTCGGCTTCGCACGAGGCGCTCGATTTTTCTAAGAAGGAGGAGCGGGGTTTGCGTCAACGGATTCGGAACAGCGAGTGGAGAAGAAAGGACTTCGTCTCGGGTAAGGGTAGTGGCTCACCTCCCCCGGGAAGGAGAAAAACGGCGGCGGCTCCGGCGAACTCCGGCGAGCTTTTACGGCGGCCTGGGGGCACGATTCGCACGGGAAGAAGAGGGGAAAAAGAGAGGAGGGCGTGGGGTTTAAGTAGGGAGGCTCGGAGGAAACAAATCGCGTGATTTGTGCTCAGATTTTCGAAAGGAATCGGAGAGCAATTTCGGGAGGGAATTTCGCATGGAGGTTGAAGAAGGGTGACGTCATCAATGATGTGAGCAGGTATTTTCTTTTCTGATTTCTCTATTTAATTCATATCTTTTTATTTAAGTGTCCAAATGAAGTCAAATAAATTTCTAAAAATTTGTAAAAGCATTATCTTTGTGTTCAACCAGTTGTGGGTATATTTTGAAAACTTTTTAAAATTAATAATTTTGAATTATTCAAAAATGCAAATTTGCCCATTCAGGTCAACTTTGAAATTAGGAATTTAATAAATTTATTTGAGTTTAAATAAAATTTATAAAATTACCACAATCATATATGATTGATATTAAGTGATTAAAACTCATTTTTAGTAACCATTCATTCTTATTTTGGGTATAATAGTAAAATAATAGAATATAAATATTTTTAAAGTAATAGGAAAAATAATGGATTCAATTCAATTTTATTTTGTACATCATTATATTTACATTAATATAAATCATTTGAAAACTTCATCAAACAACTTTGGAAAAGAGTTTAGATTTAATTCATTTCTTATATAGAATATATTCATCATTTTATGTTTTGAAAATTAATGAAAGTAATTTAAGTTAATGAAATGCCTATTTGGATAATTCATTAATTTAAATTTATTAAGTTTTAACTATAGACTTGTAATTTCCAAAACTATGTTTTGAACTTAGTTAAAAGAGTGAAAACCATTTAGCAATTAGACCATGTTTTAAATAGTTTAAAAGAACACTTGTAAATATTATTTTAATTTATGAATAGCTATGGCTAAGTGGTTTGAAAGTTTGTAAAACATTTACAAATTAGATATTGAGGTTTTAAGAAATACAATGGATAATACAATGTTTAACTTGAAACAACTTTTGCAAATAATGATAAACTGAGATATTTGAAATATTAAACTCTTTCTTTATATTTGAAGTCTTTCATAGTTGGTTTTCTTATGCATTTAATGTTTTATTTTAATCAAAAACAAATTTTTAAAATTTTAGTGATTTTCAAACATTATAAAATGTTGGGATGTTACAGACTACCACCCTTAAAAGGAATCTCGTCCCCGAGATTCGGAGAGGCTAGAAAAGCAAATGCTTGGGATGATTCTGATAACTCGATAGGTTTTGAGAAATGTAATTTCTGACATGGAATCTTGAAAACTGCAAAGGGATGCTTTTTCTGATTGGGGAGGCTAGAAGAAAGATGGTTTGGGATATCTGGGTTTAAGCAACTAGGTTTGCATTAATTGGTTGGCTACCACCCTTAGAAGAAATTTTTGTGGTCAGTCTAGAAACTTTGTTTAATCTCGCTTACTTTTTTTATGTAGAGTGTACTAAAACTCAAAATACAATGGTATGTGGTGATACGGAAAGTTATAGCACTCACATTTCCACTTGGTCCTTGGAGAGATTTATCCTTCTTCCACTCAGGGAAGCCACTGACATAGTGCCCTGTTACTCCGCATCTGCGGCATGTCACGGGACTGAAAATTTTCTTGTGCGAGCGGATAAGGCAGTTCTCCTTCATCTTTTCTGGGCACTTATCAACATAATGTCCCTTGTCCTTACATTTGTAGCAAATTATGTCGCTTAAGTTCTTCTTCTTCTGAGGTGTTTCCAGGGCTAAACGTTCTTCCGAATCTTGTTTGTCATATTCTATCTCAATTAAAGAAGTCCAGTCTCGTTTGATGTGACAATTTTGAGCTAGGTGATCTCCTTCACACTTATAACAACACTTGGAGGTACGTTTGGATGTCCTCGTAAGTGACCTTACTCTTATTTCATTTTTCACCTTAGCATGATCCACAATCTCATTTTGATAAAAAAATTGTTCAGTATCCGAACCAATCCTTTTCTCTTTGCAGTCCCGTGAATAATGTCCTTGTTCTCCACAGGTAAAACATGTTATATGGCTAGTATCTCTTTTGTGTTCCTCCTTGTTTTCTTGTACTTCCACATACTTCATGAGACTTTGTTGCATTCCCTCTTTGGCTTGGTGACTGACTTCTTGCACCATGGGGTAGAGTTGACATTGAGTTGGGACGTGATTTGTTGCTTCAGAGAAAAAGCAAGTAACCTGACTTGTGGGGTATTCCTTAACTAGATGTCTTATATCACCATGGGACCACTCATCAGGACATTCTTAGGACGTATGCCCTATCTCTCCACATGTTTTGCATGCCTTCGATTTGATCATAAGACCCTCTTGATACTCACTATGGTTTTGAGCAATCTTAGGCAGGTGGTCATTGATCAAATTCCACAACTGACTCTGGTTCTCTAATAGTAGTCGCATTGTTGTGTGCAAATCATTGGTGTGGGTATTGGGGTGAGACATCTGTTTGGTTTAGAAAATAAGTGAGTTGAATTATATGTACTATGGAGGAACCCTAATTCATTAAATCAGAACAAGCCAACCAATCTCTAACAAAATCAATCAACATGGTTCAAACACAAGCAAACACATACGTAACAAAATTTCAAACTTCTTTTGAAAAACCGAACTAATCGTTTATCGAACGAAACACACCAACGACATGGAAATACAAAAGTGACAGTACTGCCATACCACAATTTGATAGGTCAATACGTCATCGTATCTCGTTATTCTAATGGGTAGGTGGTCTAATCTATCTTTTTCTTGAGTGCCTCGAGTTCTTCCTCAACTTCCTTGAGTTCTTCAAGATGCTTATGGGTGTTGTGAAGTCTAAAATGAAGTCTTTCTGCAAGGTACTCGATGGCTCTTCATGCTGCATTTCTTGCTGAATCAAAGAATGATGTGTGAAGTATTGGGTTGGTGAACACGCAGTCACCCTCAGTCTTGTGGTCATCTTCTTTGCTCTTGTATAGATGGACTTGCACCTACCAGTACTCTTGGCCTTCATCCATGAAAGGAAAACCTTTGTATACTGCTTCTCCTTCAAAACCCAAGCTCTTCATGTTATCCTTAAGTGCTCTTGGAAACTCCATCTCACATTCCAAGGTCATTGTCATCACTGGTCCTTTCTTGAGTGATTCAATGAGGGCGGTCATCTAAGAAACAAGAGAAGAAACTTAGAAAGGAAATAGTTAAGATAATTACAAGAATGATGTTTGAAAAGTTCTTATTTTCAGCAAACTGAATGAAATAGATTTTCAATCCTATGGCCAAACCTATTTCTATCCAAACTTAGGGTTTCGAACCTACAGGCAACACAGTGCTCTGATACCATCTATAGCGTACCTGCACTTAAAATAAGGCAGATACCTATGTATAGTCCAAATCACTGGATCGATTCGTTTGCACACACAGTTTACGATGTAATATGACAACAAAGTATCAATTTTATTACATCGATGATCCAGACTTACAAAATATTCAATACAAGTTGCATAGCATAAAGCTAGCTTTGAAAGAGTAAACAGCGGAAATACAAAGCAGTGAGTCTCCATCAACTTCATGTTGCCAAAGGCGAAAACATGTTAGTTGTAGACTCGAAACCTTTAAACGAAACCTCACTCGTCATCTGATCAATCTGCAATAAGAAAAATATTGCAACAACGTGGGTCAGATTCCATTAAAAATGGAGTCTGGCAAGTGACACTATGGTGGACACTTAGAGGAAAAAACTCTAATAACCTATATGCTTATTTGGCTAGTGGAGTTCAAGGCTATTTTGCATAGAGCCAATTTTTCCTAACTCTTTGGAAAACACTTTTCTTCTATTCGAGACATTCGTGGTATGACAACTAGGGTCTCATTCTACCCTTGTTCACCCATCAAGTTTTAAATTTTGAAGTTGGAATGGTGGAATCCTCCGTTGACGTCCGTGATCAGCTGCTCAAATTGTCCGTACTGGGGACACGGCTAAGTACTTAGTTTTACACTCTGCAGAGGTTGTGCACGTTCACCATTATACCCGTTCAACCCAAACTATCCTTTACACTCTTATAGTGATAAGGAAAATGAGAAGAATGAGACAAGATCTTTCAGAAGCATTTTCCCTCCCACTCTGGCTTGACCCGTTCAACCTAACACCCTCTACATCTGCTTGTCAAGCCGGGGCGAGTCCACGCAAC
Organism: Poa annua; assembly: GCA_026929855.1. NCBI lineage: Eukaryota > Viridiplantae > Streptophyta > Magnoliopsida > Poales > Poaceae > Poa > Poa annua. The sequence continues at coordinate 110,180,886 of CM049426.1, forward strand.
TAAGTTGATCAAGCCAGAGCCCATATGGCAATGGCTGCACTGGAAGCAATCGCCACTCGGAGTTCTTCAGATTCCTCTGTTCCTGGGTGGCCGTTCACAAGTGCACGTACTCCAGGAACCATAAACATGGGCCTGAGTAGCCACTCAACATAAACCATACAACCACTTACCACCCAGGTGTTTCATTCTTAACTTAGTAGAATTTAGATTTTCACAAAACAACCTTTGCATATCATTAATATTTCTACTAAGTATTATATAGGAACCTAGACACAGGGGTATGGAATTTCTACACAGGTATAGCATAGCAATACTATCCTACACATGTGTCGGCCTAGTGGGAACTGGGGTATGGCGAGAGCCCACTCCCCTCAGGCCTCGCACACTGTCCAGTCAGACGAAACGACTAAGGACCAGGCATCACCGTCTGGCGGGACCCTCGAGGGCCTGAAGAGGAAACGAGGGCCTCAGGGGATCCCTCGCTTCAAGGGACCCTCCCGAGGCGCCAGCGCGCCTCAAGGGAATCCAACAGAAACCCCCCTCAGGCCTCCTCAGGCCTGAAGGGAAACGTCGCGACCAAGGAAGTTCGACAAGACGCACATGGCACCTGCCACGCCCACGTGGTGACGCAAGTACCACCGTTGCCGTTTTGGTGATAAAGGGGTCAATAAAGCGGCTCCGCCTGCTGCGCAACTGCCAGGACCTTCTACTCTGGCGATAAAGCAGGTGGACGGCGCAACCCTCCAACGGAGAACGTCATCGCGGGCTCCACCTCAGAGACTGCCCTCTTTGCGGGCAGTACAGCGCGGTCGGCCGCCTGTCGGCCACCGCGCCCACCTTTATCAAGAATGGACCGCGTCCATGGAAAAACAGACCGCGGTGGACTCAAACTCCACCACGCCTCTGCCGTGTGGGAGCCACCTTGAAGGCCAAGCCAAAGGAGAGCGCCAGAGGGGCATATAAAAGGTACAAGACATCCATCGTAGCAAAGGTCGGCTCTTTGCGTGCTACAACCCTTGTAAACCCTAGAAACTCTTGTTAGGATAGCCTCTGGCTGGAGGAGGAAGAAGACCATCGCTTCCCTCCCCAGGCAAGAACTCCCTCTAGGGGGCCCTCCGGCCGATTCCACTGTACTGTAACCTCCATCATCTAATACAGACAAGCAGGAGTAGCGGTTTTACCTCCTCACGAGGGCCGTGAACCTGGGCAAAGGCTGATGTCTATCTCTGTCGTGAGTGTGTCGTGTTCGGGTCCGACGAGCAACGTCGCGGTGCCCCTCGAGGGTCTTGACCTCCGTGTTCAACCCCCTTTACGAACTACTCTTCAGGAAGTGACTACCCCCGATTCTTGGGAGTCATAACCCGACTTTTGGCGCGCCAGGTAGGGGGTTGAGGCGCGTCAACGACCTTCGAGTTCGTCTCCGCGCCATGGTGAACACCCGCGCCGCCCGCGTCGCCCGCGTCAACCGACGCGCGCCTGAAGGAGCGCGCGCGCCCTGGACACCGCGAACACCCGCGCGCGACGGGGACAACCCTGTCACGAAGAGCACGTGCCTTCCGGCCTTCATGCCGAGGCACCAGAACGTGACTCCGAGCCTCAGGAGGACGCGCAGTCGTCGTACCCGATGCATCACCCGAGCGGCTCGGGCCCGAGGAGGACAGACCATGCGCCCCACACCGCGCTGCTCATGGCGCTGGAGCTTCTCCGCTACCAGCCCACCGCTGAGGCCCACGAGCAGTGGCTCCAATGCCTCAACCACCTCGTCGGCATCGCCACGACGCGCCCTGCTCCGTCGCAGTCCAACCTGCACCCCTCTCTCGCGGGCACGGTCGCGACAAACGCGCCTCCGCCACCTCCGGGACCTGCACCGGCTACGGCGCAGAGGGCTACTTCGCACGCGTCCTCGCCGCACGATTGCCTGATCATGCAGCGCACCGCGCCCGACGCTCGCGTGGGGATGGAGCTCCAGCGAAACCGCCAGAACAGGCTCGTGGAGGAGACCGGCCAGGCGGGTCAGCAGAACCGAAGCGTGCTGCAGCACGGGGCCGCCACGTACGCCTCAGGCTGCATGGTGTTCACCCGTTCTCTGCGTCGCGTGGTATGGCCCCCAAAGTTCAGGCCTGCTCTCTGTAAGGGCTACGACGGCTCCAGCAACCCCATTGAGTTCCTGCATCTCTACACCACCTCCATCCAAGCTGCGGGTGGAGATGACAAGGTCATGGCCAATTGGTTCTCACACGCACTTCGCGATTCTGCGTTGTCGTGGCTCCTGAACCTCCCTGAGGACTCCATGAACTCCTGGGAGGAGCTCTGCAAGCAGTTCGTCTCCAACTTCAAGGGGACATACGAGCGCGCCCTCACCCACAACGACATGCGCGCTGTAGTGCAGAAGAAGGATGAGACGCTCCGCAAGTACATCCAGCGCTTCAGCCAAGTGCGCAACAAGATTCCAAACATCCCTGACACCCAAGTCATCGCCGCCTTCCGCGCGGGCGTCACAAACAGCAGGATGCTCGAGAAGCTAGGCATCCACGACAAGCTCACCTCTGTGGTAAAGCTTTTCGACCTGGCGGACAAGTGCGCCAAGGCTGAAGAGGGACTCCTCTTCGTCAAGATGTCCTCGAGAGGGGACGATCACGCCGAGGGGTCCAAGAGCCAGAAGAAGAAGGAGGAGCCCAAGCGCAAGGCCACCGCGGTTCTCGCAGAAGAGCTTGACGCGAAGGGCACCCGCAGGGACTCCCCCGAGCCTGGAGAGAGAAGAGATGACCACCGCCCTTTCCGCATCTACCACAACAGGCGCCACCACTCTACAGAGTCCTGCTTCGACCTTAAAAGGTTGAGCAAGGAGCGCGAGCAAGCAGAGGGCAGTGGCAGCCGCAGCCGAGGCCGTGGCTACCGCGGGAGCGGACGCAAGGGCGGCTACATGAAACCATCTGGAAATCAGGCCAACGCCACAAAAAAGAGCGGCAACCTCTCTGACGAGGAAGATGACGGCTACCAAGCACCAAGAGGCGCCATTGCCTGCATCCTCGGGGGGCGCAGGCGCCGAAGTCGAACATCCAGTTCAAGCAGTTCGCCCGTGAGCTCAACGCCGCCGTCCCAAGCACGGAAACCTCCAGGCCCCTCAAGTGGTCGCAGTACACCATCGCCTTCGACGCTCAGGACCACCCGCTCAAGTCCACCAAGACTGTTGGAACCCTCCCGCTGGTCTGCATCCCCACCATCGACAACGATGTTGTATCCAAGACTCTCATCGATGGCGGAGCAGGCCTGAACGTTATCTCCATAGATTCGTTCGAAGCGCTTCAAGTGCCCTACGAGCGGCTCATGCCCTCGAGGCCCTTCACGGGGGTCACCAGCGGCTCGATTGAGCCTCTAGGCCAGGTCAGGCTTGCCGTCACCTTCGGGAGCAAGGAGAATTACCGCACCGAGCACATCGATTTCGATGTCGCACACATTAGCCTGCCGTACAATGCCATCCTCGGCTACCCCGTGCTCGCGAAGTTCATGGCCGTCACGCACCATGCCTACAACATGGTCAAGATCCCCGGCAGCACTGGCACGATCACCATCCGTGGGCATGTCCTGGACGCTGCGCGCGCCGTTCACACGGCCTACAAGACAACCGCCATGGCATTCCCCGCAGACGAGGACTTAGAGCCTCTCGAGAGACCCAAGAAGAAGAAGCAGTTGTTCTCCCAGGAGGCAGCTGCTACAAAGAAGATCTCTTTGAGCCCAGCAACTCGGGGGCTGAAGGCTCGGGGGCTAGCGTCACCATTGGCACCGCGCTGCCTCCCAAATAGGAAAGCGCGCTCGTCGCCTTCCTCCAGGCAAACTCTGACATGTTCGCGTGGACATCAGTCAGATATGTCTGGTGTACCGAGGGAGGTGATTGAGCACCACTTGGCCTGCGCAAGGTGAACATCAAGCTCAAACCCGCCAAGTGCGTCTTTGGAGTACCTTCAGGCAGATTGCTTGGGTTCCTCGTGTCTCATCGAGACAGAGAGGCAAACCCAGACAAAATCAAGGCCATAGAAGACATGCAACCTCCACGCAGGCTCAACAACAAGCAACGCCTAGCAGGCTGCATGACAAGCTTGGGTCGATTCATCTCCAAGTTCGGTGAAAGAGCCCTGCCGTTCTTCAAGACCATGAAAAGAACGGGCACTTTCAAGTGGACCCCTGAAGCTGAAAAAGCATTTGAGGACTTGAAGAAGTATCTGGCCAGCCCACCAGTAATGGTCGCCCCAAGGCCTGGCGAGCACCTGAAGCTGTACTTATCAGCTACTCCGCAAACAACCAGTGCTGTCCTTGTGGTGGAAAGAAAAGAGCCAGTACTCCACAAGAAGAGGGCAGCCACTCCAAAGAAAAAGCCTCCTGATAAGGAGCTCGACGAAAGGGCAGCCCTCACAAGCTCACCGCCAGGCCCAAAGCCCCAAGAGAGGCCCGCCCCAAGCCAACCGCTGCAAGGAAATCCTGCCGAGGAGCCTCAGGAAGCCAACCCCCTCGAGGCCCAGGCTAACCCACTCGAGGCCAACCCCCTCGAGGCCCAGGCCAACCCCCTCGAGGGCCAAGCTGAGCCACCTCAGGAAAAAGACGCCAAGGCTATAGGAATTACCATCGTCGAGCATCCAGTCTACTTCGTCAGCACAGTACTGCGTGATGCTCGCGAGCGGTATACAATACAGCAGAAGCTTCTAATCCTCATCGCCTCAAGAAAGCTGCGACAATACTTCCAGGGGCACCCCATAACAGTGGTCACCTCTTTTCCTCTGGAGAAAATACTGCGCAACCCAAACGCAACAGATCGTGTCGCAGGATGGAACATAGAGCTACAACCATTCAATTTGCGCTTCGATACCACAAGGGTAATCAAAGGAAGAGCGCTGGCTGATTTCGTCGCCGAATGGACTGACCCAACCCCTGAAAAGCCTTGGGGAGAAGAGCAAGAGCCCTCTGGAGCCGCAATGCCCAGCCACTGGACCATGAAGTTCGACGGAGCTTTCGCTTGTCGCCACGACAGGGCAGGCGTAGTCCTGATCTCACCCAAAGGCGATAAGTTGTATTACGCAGTCCAGCTTAGCTTCGGAATCGACAAGATATCCAACAATATCGCCGAGTATGAAGGCCTGCTTGCCGGCCTACGCACCGCAATCGCCCTAGGCATCAAGCATATACTCATCAAGGGCGACTCCCAGTTGCTCGTCAACTTCTCTAACAAAAGCTACAAGCCTAAGGACGACCACATGGCCGCATACCTTGAAGAGGTCCGTGGGCTTGAGAAGCACTTCAGGGGAATGGAGCTCATGCACATCCCAAGAAAGGAAAACCAAGAGGCTGATGACATCGCCAAGCGCGCATCAAAGAGGCAAGCTCAGCCGCCAGGTATCTTTGAAGAAATGCTCGTCAAGGCATCCATAAAGCAGCCCCAAGAGACCCTGCCCGCAAGCACAGACGAAGCACTCTCGCCACCACCTATAAGCGGGGCTCCAGGCTGCGGGCCCCCTAAAGGGGAGCGGCTCTTGCTCACAGTGGTGCACGAAGAAACAGGATGGATCGACGAGATCAAAGATTACCTCCACAAAGGGGTCCTACCCGAGGAAGACGTTGAAGCGGAGCGAATTGCCCGCCAAGAAAAATCGTACCAAATCCTCGAAGGAATTCTCTATCGCAAGCGCCCAAACGGCATCGCGCTCAAACGCGTCCCTCCTGAAGAAGGCAAACTGCGGATCAAGGACATCCACAGCGGGGAATGTGGCCACCATTCGTGCGCCCGCACCCTCGCAGGCAAAGTCTTTGGGAGCGGCTTCTACTGGTCTCAAGCACTTCAAGATGCAATGGACATCATTCAAGCATGTGAAGCCTGCCAATTCCACGTCAAGCAAATCCACCAACCAGCGCTAGGACTACAGACCATTCCTCTCTCGTGGCCGTTTGCGGTCTGGGGGCTGGACATCCTGGGACATTTCCCAACGGCGCAAGGTGGATATCGCTACCTCTTCGTGGCCATTGACAAGTTCACAAAATGGCCTGAAGTGGAGGCGACGCGCACAATCACAGCAAGCGCGGCGGTGAAATTCGTCAGAGGCCTGGTCCGCCGCTTCGGAGTGCCTAACCGCATCATCACCGACAATGGCTCACAATTCACTAGTGGCATCTTCAGAGCCTACTGTGAAAGAATGGGCATCAAGCTCTGCTTCGCCTCAGTCGCCCACCAGCAAAGCAACGGACAGGCTGAGCGCGCAAATGCAGAGGTCCTCAAAGGCCTAAAGACCAGGACCTTCGATGTCCTCAAGGGCCACGGCAAGGGCTGGATCAACGAGCTCCCCTCGGTGCTCTGGTCCATCCGTACCACGCCAACCAAGCCCACCGGGGAAACACTGTTCGCCCTCGTCTATGGAGCCGAAGCAGTCCTCCCCACAGAGATAAAGCATGGATCCCCGGGTCCTTGCCTTTAACGAGGACCAGGAAGAGGACCTCCACAACGACGACCTGCTGCTTGAAGGGCTACGACGCCGCACCGCCCTCCGTGAGGCCAAATACCAGCAGGACATGTGACGCTACCACAGCCGCAATGTGCGCTTGCGCACCCTGGAGGCAGGCGATCTCGTCCTTAGGCGAATCCTCTCCAGGGAAGGCCTCCACAAGCTGTCCCCGATGTGGGAAGGCCCCTACAGGGTCACCCACATCGCCAGGCCTGGCGCGGCTTGCCTCGAGACGCAAGACGGCTTCCCCACCAAGAATCCATGGAACATCATGCACCTACGCAAGTTCTACCCGTGATCATTGTCACGTCAAGGCATTTAGCGAAAGAGGCAGCCCACGGCTCAACGTCCAAACACTTTTTTTCCCTGAAGGTTAAAAGCTCAAGGCTTAAACCTCACAAATCTTTGTATCCACAAGGAACAAATTAAAAACGTGATCATTGTCACGCCCGTGATCATTGTCACGTCGAGACTTCTAGCGGAAGAGGCAGCCTACGGCTCAACCTGCAAGCATTTTTGTCTCTAGAGGTTAAAAGCTCACGGCTTAAACCTCCAAAGCATTTTTTTGTCTCCTAAGGGAACAAACGCAACCGTGATCATTGTCACGACCGTGATCATTGTCACGTCGGGACTTCTAGCGGAAGAGGCAGCCTACGGCTCAACCTCCAAGCATTTTTGTCTCTAGAGGTTAAAAGCTCACGGCTTAAACCTCCCAAGAATTTTTGTCTCCTAAGGGAACGAATGCTACCGTGATCATTGTCACGGCCGTGATCATTGTCACGTCGAGACTTCTAGCGGAAGAGGCAGCCTACGGCTCAACCTCCACGTATTTTTGTCTCTAGAGGTTAAAAGCTCACGGCTTAAACCTCCCAAGCATTTTTTGTCTCCTAAGGGAACAAATGCAACCGTGATCATTGTCACGTCGAGATTTCTAGCGGAAGAGGTAGCCTACGGCTCAACCTCCAAGCATCTTTGTCTCTAGAGGTTAAAAGCTCACGGCTTAAACCTCCAAGCTCCAAAGGCTTCTCTCGAGGGGAACCCTCCGAGCTCTCCATTTAACGAGCCACCTTAGGCCGTTGAGAGTCTGTGCCACTAATGGGTGGTCCCCATGCCTCGACATGGTCAAAACATTAACTTGGCAACCCCAACCATAATGACTCAGTTTCGTTCCCAAGTGAACTTAGCGCCTCGGCGCCGCTTTGTAATGTATTTGGTGAGTTTTATTTTTGTATTACTCTGTTGAAGTGCGCGCTTATATATCTCCACATGCGTACCTCGCGAGCGGGGGCTAAGTATGGTGCCAGTGCCTCAAATGACACACCAGCAACACTGCATCCAAGAGTTCGAGCTCTGGCTGGAGGGCAAGATCCCACAAACACGCCATCTCTACAGAGGACCTTGGTACTTACTCTCCTCGCAAGGAACGCCTGAGGGGACCTATAAGCGCGCGCGAGTCCTTTGAACCGTGTTCCAGCGTTTGGTTTCACCCCTCTAACATCTGCAGGGAAAAATCCCCCCACGAGCCTGAAGAGGCATCCGGGAGCGACCCCTCAAGTGGGCAACCTCGCCAGGCGAAAAGCCTCTTCAAGACGAAACCTCGGGAAGCTAAGTCTCGCACCACGCCTTAAGAGTGTTTTCTCCCCCTAGCGCACGTTTGCCCCTCAAGCGACTTCGCTTTCCCTTACGCTTCAAGGACAACTCGCACGTCTAAGGGGGGCACTTGAGCATCGCGACTCAGGGCTCATACCTCTCCTAGGCCTAAACTCCCCCCGGCCTTGCGGGGTCATTGCTCCTGCATACCAAAGTGGCGGAGTCATGGCACGAAGAGATGGGACCTACCGACGCAGAGAACAAATAGACATGAAGATGAGTCCAAAGAGACCTCACGGGGGGCAAACAAGCTCGAATCAAACAACAATAAAGAGTATATTACAGGCCAAAAGGTCTTAAGATATCTAAACACACAGTTGTTTCAGATACAAGCGCTCGCAGGCGCAATAAGAAGAAGCTCAGGGGAAAGCAGCACCGCCTTGGACCTCCTCCGTGACACCCTCTTCAGCCTCGGCAGAAGCAGGCCTCCTCCTCGCTATCCTCAGCCGCAGCCTGCACGGTCCTGAAGCGGTTGCAGAAGGCGTCAACTTGCTCGCGGAGGGAACCGGAGACCCGCTGCGCGTCCTCGCCTTGAGCAGCCGCTGTCACGGAGGAGAGGTCGAAGCCGGGCGTGAGGAGCCTGAGGTTGGTGAAGATGCGGTCAACAACCACCCCCAGGAGCTGCCGGCTCTCGTCCTCGATCATCTCGCGAAGCTCGGCGTGGGACCCTCGAGCGCCTCGAAGAGCTGGTCGAAGTAGACCAGGTACATGGCAGCGTCGCCACGGCCTCAGACGTCAGTATGCGGCGCGTCCGCGCCGAGCTGCGCGGCAAGCTCGTTGCCACGAGCGACCAGCGCCTCGAACATACGCTAACGCTGCTTCAAGAGCGCGCGAGCCGCCCGGGCAGAGTCCGAGGCCTCCGCCGCCCGCTCGATCACCGGTGCCACCTGCTCCTCCACATCCTTGGCCAAGGAGTTGAGGTTGTGGACTGCCTTGGTGCGAGCCTCCTCCGCTCGTCGACGGCCATCCTTGGCACGCTTGGGGCGAGCCTCCAGCTTGGAGTTGGCCCTCTCGAGCTCGGCGATCCACCGAGCATCCGCGGCGTGCTTGACCTTGAAGCAGTCCTCCTGCGTCTGGGCCAGGTCGCGGTACTTCTGAGAGGTAGACTTGTGGAATTGCTTCTCGCGCTCCACGAGGGCGTCATCGGCCTCTTTCTTCTTCTCGGAGAAACGCCCCTCGAAGCGCTCATAAGCGAGCTTCTGGGCAGCGACATTCTCGTCGTACTTCGAGAGCGCCTGGGCCAGGTCTCCTTCACGCTCCTCGAGGACTTCGCGCTGGGCGACTAAGTCTTTCTCCGCCTGAAGGCGTTGCTCCTCGCGCTGCCGCATCTCTTTCTCCTTGAGGGCGAGCTGCCGCTCGTGCTCGGCAAAGCCCTTGCGGTCGTCCTCTAGAGCGACCTGCGCGGCCTGATGGGCGGAGAGCAGCTGGGTCTCCAGCTGGCCCAACTCGCGGCGCTTCTGCGCCAGCGAGCCCTCCATCGCCTCGCGCTCCGCCTTGGCCTGGCGCAGGAGCTCCGCTGCGGCGTCACGTTCCGCTTGGAGGGGCTCGAGGAGCTCTGCGGCGTCGCGGATGGCCCCCTCGCGGACCTCCTTGGCAAAGCGGGTGGGCTCCTCACGTGCGGCCTGCAGCGCCGCATCCTCCAGCCTACGTGCCTCGACCGCCGCGTGGAAGGATGTCCACGACCTCGCCAGCTCCTCCTGCTGCCGAGCAAGCCATATGTCCCCGAGGGCGAGGTGCGCCTCCAAGCCCTCCAAGGATTCCCTCACGAGGCCGAAGGCGACCTCGCGGCGCCCCGCGCTCCAGTCCCAGCCGTGGAGGACCAGCTCCTGGCTTGAGGAGGGCCCGGCGCCGGCGTCGAGTCTCGCGGGCTCGGCCTCGAGAAAGCTCGGGGGCTAGCCTGGGCCTCGCTTGTGCCCGCGCCGGCATCCTCTTCTGGCCCTGCAACTGCAGGGCGTTCCTCGGTCACAGCTTGACGAGGAGGCAAGGAAGCATCTCCCCCAGCAGGTCCGCCTGTGCCTGCTGCTGCCTCGCGCGCTTCCCTTGCAGGTTGCACGGGAGCAGTGGCCGCAGGCGGCGGGGTAGGCGCGCGCGGAGGCGTCAACACACGCGGCGGTGTTGGTTCGCGCGGTGGATTGGCCTCTCGCGGAGCCGTAGCCGCGTGAGGAGGAGTAGAAGCGCGAGGCGACGCGGGTGTTGTCTCATCCGAGCCTTCCACCACCATAGGCTCGGGGGGCGGGGCAGGTGCCTCTGGGCGTGCCGCGCCCTCCTCCACCTGAGGCCCTGCCGCCCCCGCCTGGGGCGCAGCCGCCCCCGCTTGAGGCGCCCCCTCAAGGGGGCGCGTGGAGGCCGTCTCCACAGGCCTCGCGGCCTCTTCAGCCACGGCCCCGGCCGTGGCGCTCTTCACATCAGCCGCTTTGCAAAGCCGGCGACGCTTCGCGGGCACTTGATCACTGACAAGAGCCCAAGAAAAGACCTTCAGTAAAGGGTAAAGTGAAAGAGAAAGCTAAAGGCAAACGATCCAGCATCATGAAAACTCACCCTGAAGGGGGGGGGGGGGGGGGGGCGCCAGCGTCGACCCATGCCAAGCCTCCCGAGCGCCATGAGGGGAAGGGCTTGGAAGCAGGCCTTGCTGGGGGCGTCACCGCTTTCCTTTTCGAGGGGACGTCAGACGGTGTCGCCCCGAAGCAGTCCACGACGGCCTTGGTGTGGGGCCGCGCCTCCCTGGGAAGGCCTCTGCGTCAGAGGCCTCCTCTTCCTCAGCCTCCTCCTCCAAGAGGCGCGAGGGCGCCACCACGAAGGCGTCTTCATCGCCTGACGAGATATCACAAATCTCGTCAGTAAATGGCCCGGCCCTCGAGGAGGAAACCTCCCCTGCCGCGGCCTCCTCCTCACCTAGGCCAGCTCCTGAGGCCGAGGGAGAATCGGCCCCCTCCGCTCCCCGCATGGCCGGCGTCGGCACCTCGAAGTCCGCCTGGCCTGTCGGGGTGAACGGAGGCATCCCCTCCAGGAGGTCCATGCGCTCCGTCATGTTGTATTGGTGAAGGGGCCGCAGCGCCGCGGGGAGCTCATCCACGGCAAGCACCGATGGATTAACGAAGAGCGCGGAGAGGATGTTGTCGATGGTGTCCTTGTCGTTGTCCTCGACGTGGAGCCGCATCTTATCACTCGGCCCCGAGTACATCCACATGGGGACCGAGTGTACCTGGAGGGGCGCGATGCGACGCGTGACGAAGTCCGCCACAATCATCTACCCCGTGAGGCCCTCCTCGCGGAGGAAGCTCAGGCGCCCCTTCAAGCTCGCGTTCCTGGCGCCGTCGAAGGTGGCCTTGCCCCAATGGGAGTTCTTCACCGGGGGCTCGTCGGGGACCTCGAAGAAGGCGCAGGGACGCTCCACCCCAACAAAAAACCACTTCTGACGGAAGTCGTCTACCTTCTTCGTCACTGAAGTGATGGCCTTGCCCTCGCTCCAAGACATGGGGATGTAGACGCTCCCCATGCCATCGACGATGCGGAACGAGACGCACCCAGAGCGCTCGTTCTTCGCCGTGTTCCGGACCGCGTAGAAGCACCGGAACAGCCCCACCGTGGGCTCCAGGCCCAGGTACGCCTCGCAGATGTAGGCGAAGACGGCGAGGATGAGGACGGAGTTGGGGTGCAGGTGCAGCAGCTGCACCTAGTAGAACGCCAGCACTGCCTCAAGGAACGGCGAGAAGGACGGCACCAGTCCCGCAGCAAGGCAATGCTGGAAGATCGGGAAGAACCCGCGCGGGCGCTTCCCGGGCGCCGCGGTCTTCAGGGAAGTGGCACCATGCTCGTTCGTCCGGTCCGCCACCAGGTACCGGACCTTGGCGAGCGCCTTCTCATTGACACGCACGCCCAGCAGCGCCGCGCCCACAACGGTCTCAGGGGCCTCCGCCTGGGAGGAAGACCCCGCGACGGCCTTGCCCTTGCTCTTGAGTGAGCTCATCGTCGGGGGCGCGGAAGGTTGAAGGAGACAGAGAAGAGAGAATCACAGGAGAGAGCGGAGAGCTCAGGGATGCGGAAACTTCTGCGAGAAGATTTGGAAATGGTAACGACTCCTGTGGCCTCGCTCGGGCTTTATGTCACCTCGAGGAGCAGCAACCGGGATGTGGTGGGACCCCCCCCACGACTCGCGCGCCGGGTCGTGCGAGGCCGTTATTTTTCCAGGTGCCGCGTGGCTCGGTCCGGCTGGGCACTAAGGGCGCACGACGCTTCGCCTAAGCCCATGGGTTCAACCGTGCCCATCATGGGCCCGGGGGCTACTGTCGGCCCAGTGGGAACTGGGGTATGGCGAGCCCATTCCCCTCAGGCCTCGCACACTGGCCAGTCAGACGAAACGACTAAGGACCAGGCATCACCGCCTGGCGGCAACCTCGAGGGACAATTCCCCTCGAGGGCCTGAAGAGGAAACGAGGGCCTCAGATGATCCCTCGCTTCAAGGGACCCTCCCGAGGCGCCAGCGCGCCTCAAGAGAATCCAACAGGAACCCCCCTCAGGCCTCCTCAGGGCTGAAGGGAAACATCGCGGCCAAGGAAGTACGGCAAGACGCACATGGCTCTTGCCACGCCCACGTGGTGACTCAAGTACCCTCGTGCCGTTTTGGTGATAAATGGGTCAATAAAGCGGCTCCGCCTGCTGCGCAACTGTCAGGACCTTCTACACTGGCGATAAAGCAGGTGGACGGCGCAACCCTCCAACGGAGAACGTCATCGCGGGCTCCACCTCAAAGACTGCCCTCTCTGCGGGCAGTACAGCGCGGTCGGCCGCCTGTCGGCCTCCGCGCCCACCTTTATCAACAATGGACCGCGTCCATGGACAAACGGACCACGGTGGACTCCAACTCCACCACGCCTCTGCCGTGTGGGAGCCACCTTGAAGGCCAAGCCGAAGGAGAGCGCCAGAGGGGCCTATAAAAGGGACAAAACATCCATCGAAGCAAAGGTCGGCTCTTTCGTGCTACAACCCTTGTAAACCCTAGCAACTCTTGTTAGGATAGCCTCTAGCTTGAGGAGGAAGAAGACCATCGCATCCCTCCCCAGGCAAGAACTCCCTCCAGGGGGGCCTCCGGCCAACTCTACTGTACAGTAACCTCCATCATCTAATACAGACAAGCAGGAGTAGCGGTCTTACCTCGTCACGAGGGCCGTGAACCTGGGTAAAGGCTGGTGTCAATCTTTGTCGTGAGTGTGTCGTCTTCGGGTCCCGCGAGCAATGTCGCGGTGCCCCTTGAGGGTCTTGACCTCGGTGTTCAACCCCCTTTACGAACTACTCTTCAGGAAGGGACTACCCCCGATTCTTGGGAGTCATAACCCGACAACATGCTTATATAAAAATACACTGAGTAATGCATATAGAAAATAGTAGGAACTTTATGAGGTGTGCCACTTGCCTTTGAATGACGTCTTTGCTCACAAACTCTTTCAACGTAACTCGGAGGTCTCCGTTCAATCTAACAGTATAGACAAACAACAATACAACAATCAACACAAAACACAACATCACATCGCATACAAACACTTTCATAACGAACAAACAAGTTTTATAAACTTCTAAGGAAATTATGTCATGCATGATGTGCAAAATATTTCTAAGGACTAGAGATGCATGTCATGCCATGAAAATCTTCTAAGTTAATTCAAGGCAAATATGTTGGTCAAAAATGACTAAGGACTAAGGTCATAGGTTGGACAAAATACTTTGCTATAAATCATCCTGAATAAGCACTCTAATGGCTTAGTTATGATGTGAATAAATACTTAGAGAAAATATTAAGTCTATTCTTACAGGTGATCAACAATTATTATCAACTCTTTGTAAATTGGATATTCACTATAGTGAGAGAGACAGACACCCGGCCAACCACTTAAGTTGTGGAACAAGTCTCATATACGTGGACATGTAAGGTTAGTCTCCAGGCCGCTTCATCTCACTATGCCGCTAGGATCCAACAACTTCAAGATGATAATAACATGATAAAAAATTGTTTAAGTCTAAAGTGAAAGACAAGATTAGGAAAGAGGGAAAAGATAGAAAGAAAGAAGTAGTTGGTCTTCCAGGCTTCATCTCCAGACTTGTAACTTTCTCCTTGGTGATGTCTTGATAGAATTTTTGGTAGACTTTATAAATCTTTAGACTTGATGATTCTTGTATCACCTAGGCTAGTCTTGGATTTAACTTAGTTATCATAAGGGCTAAGCGAAGAAGGGAGAAAAGAAAGAGAGAGGAAGCAAGACTTAGAAAATATTGCTGGTTGGTCTTCATGAGTTTTTTATTGATTTTCTTCTAAGTGCATCTACTCCTTGAAGATACTTCTGAAGTCATGTTTTGGCTAAGTCCTTCGTTGGTCTTCTAACTCCATGTTGAAAATCCTAAGTGTCTAAGTGCATAGCACTTTACCGAAATACTAAATTGAAAATAATCCTAACTTAGAGAAAATAATAAAGAGGTTTTCCTATGAGAAGTATATCTAAATAATAAAATAAGTTATGCATGAAATGCACTTTTTAATCATAAGAATCATCATACTAATTTTTTCGATATTTATAAAGCATGCATTAGGCTATAAATGCAATTTAATTAAATTATATTTTTGCAAAATATAATAAAAGGAATAAATATAAGATTAAAGTTTTATGTGATTAATTTATTTTTATAACAAAATTTATAAACAGTCCTAATGGACAGAGGGGATGTTAAGTAAATTTATAGCAATTGGATTTATTCAAAAATGATTTTTATATCAAGAGTTATGTCAAAATTATTCAAACTATTTAAATTAAACATATAACTTATAAATCATCAAAATAATACTCAAAATTATTTTATAACAGAGGCATCATATCAGAAATATTTCAAAGTTTCTAAAACAATTTTATTTGCAATTTTTGAATTTATAGATTAAAAGTTATGATAAATATACTGAAACCATCCATTTGAAATTTGATTATTTTAAACTAAGTCAGATTTGATTTCTAACAGATCTAAAATATTCTACATGTCAAGGGCTTTCCAAAGATATAAAAACATTTGAATTTGGATAAACAGAGAAAAAGATTTGATGAAACTAATGTGCAGGGTCTTTTCTGCAAAAAGCCAGATATGTTGACTGTGCTGCTGACTCGGCGCTAACTTGATCTGACCTGGCAGCTGACTGGGTCGCTGACATGGATAAATGAAATGATATGGGCCGTCAAGATCTAGATCTACGGCAGACAGTCACCCGTACCCTTTCGATCTACACGACCTAATCATGGCCATCTAAACAAGATCCAACGGCTCGGGAGCGAGGGGCAGTACCTGGTGGCGCGGGGGTCGCTGAACTTGTAGAAGATCGGCGGCGCTGCGCTCCGCGAGGATGACGGCGCCGATGCGGTGCTCCTCTGGCCCCTGGAAGATGTCGACGACGTTCGCCGTAGTACGACGGAGGCGATGGAGGCCTTGGAGTCGTGCAACGTGTCTCGGTGCGGTGGGAAGATGAGGCCGGAGGCGCGGCTATAGCGGCGAGCTTCTGCTTCGCACGAGGCGCTCGATTTTCCTGAGAAGGAGGAGCGGGGATTGCATCAACGGATTCGGAACGGCGAGTGGAGAAGAAAGGACTTAGTCTTGGGTACGGGTAGTGGCTCACCTCACCGGGGAAGGAGAAAAACGGCGGTGGCTTGAATAACCTGGAAAAGAATATGACTTACATAAATACTGGTCACATGACCAAGTCTGCAAACATCGTCGCACATGAAGAAAATGAACTAAGGTACAACAGAAGATTTCGACTAGCGTCGGCCCTCGTCACGTCTTGACGCAATTCCCACTGAGCAGTTCAGCGGGACACTCAGTTGGCGTAGTCGTCGGCGTACTCCTCCTTCTTGTCGTACATCTCTTCATTTCAACCTGGACGTTTGAATATCCAGGGACAAAGCCATATGAGTACATTTACGTACTCGCAAGACCACCTCTAAGGCTTAAGTTTTTAGGATAATGCAAGTAAAGCATTTTCGAAAACTAGGATAGCTCCTATATACAACTTTAGGGCTTATTTTCGAATACGATGATTTTAAGCATAGAGAATACGACATCTCTATATCTTTGTTGAAGAAAAACATTTAGAGATAGAATTATCTTCTCTTAGATATAGCAAGGACATACCCAAGTTCAAAACTTTCTTTTGTAAAACTTTGTCAAAACATTAGGATAGGGGTAACCCTTTTTCCTGACTTGAGATTGGACTGATTGTCTCCCCGAGACCAATCATCCTCACCCAAAATCCGTACCTCCCAAGTACCACTTTGTTGCCTCCTTGTTTCCTTTGAAAACATTTCTCTTTTGAAACCATAAAACAGCCAGTGTGCCTAGTGGGACCTTTCCAACCGTCCATGACCGCGGACGCGGCTATTCGAATAGATTTACACTCTGTAGAGGTTGCACACTTTACCCACACCAATCAGTCCTTCCGCCGTGTCTGCCACGGCCCGTCATACGACAACATGCGGGGGTCCGGATAACACAATCAAAGCTTTCCACTATGACCACCCTACTACCGGGCCTCCCGGTAGGTTTGTTCTCCTCGGCACCGTGTGCTCCACAAGACCTCTTGGTCTTTCCTCGGGACACCACACCGCCACGTCAGGAGACCCGCCCTAATCGTCCGTCGCGATTCAACACATGTGTATTGCCTAATCCAGACGACAACCCGGCTTCGAGGGCCCATCCCTCATAGAAAGTATGAGAGCCCCAACACTAAAACAG
Source organism: Poa annua (assembly GCA_026929855.1). Taxonomy (NCBI): domain Eukaryota; kingdom Viridiplantae; phylum Streptophyta; class Magnoliopsida; order Poales; family Poaceae; genus Poa; species Poa annua. The sequence goes on from CM049426.1 coordinate 110,197,781, forward strand.
ACAATCTTCCGACTAAGCCCTACCCATGTCAGGTAGTGTGGCTGCACGGGTTAATTGTTCGGGCGGCAGCTAGGGTCACACTTTGTTTTTCAAAACACTTTCTCCTCCGACTACTTCCAGCAGCTCGGGTTTTTGCAAACATCTCCGATTACTCCCAGCAACACGGGTTTTAATAAAACACTTGCTCGCCGATTGCTGCCAGCAACTCGGGTTTTCCTCCGTAAAACAGTTTTATCAAATAGGTTCCCATCCTAAAGTTTTGAGGTAAGGAAATAAGAGTTCACTACTAGAAAACTTAATCTTCTTGGTGGAGCCTTCAACAACCAGGCTCACCAAGTGAAAACTCACTTTGTAACACCTATAAATAATCTAGTAGATAACTTTGGCCAAACAATATTTTGTAAAATAGTTTTCGGGTGGCAAGGTGCCACAAAGGAAGTAAAACATGCATTATTGTATTTTGAAAACAAAACATGCTTGATAAAATAATAGGATTCATTATAGTGGTGAGGTGGGCTTGCCTGGCTCAGCAATATGTCCTTGGTCTTGATCTTGATGTTACTCCGGTTCACTCTTCCCTTCCAGTTCATTCCCGATCGTATCTAACGTCGTAAACAGGAAGAGGAACAACACTCAGAAAACAAGACAATGCCACAAAGACATATCAAACAGCAAGCATCGCACACGACAGTAAGCTAACACTCAAAAGCAAACAACTCCTTTAGATATACAACAACAATGAACATAATCCATAGAGCTAAGACAACTGCAGATTCACCTAAGAAAATATACAAAATAACTCTGAGTATTAAAAAGGTAGTTCTATGGAACAATAAAACAACACATCACGTAGGGTTCTTATATCATTTAACAAGAGCTGTTGTATTAATTTTAGGAAATACTTCAGACAAAGGTATCTTAGTAGTTCAGGAAATACTTCAGACAAAAGTATTTTAATTGTTTAGGAAATACTTTAGACAAAATTATCTTAATTGTTTAGGAAATACTTCAGACAAAAGTATCTTAACCCACCAGCAAGTATTAATGTTCACACTAGCATTAAGCACACTCACCTGCAACCATGCTACTATCTCAAGAAACACCTACTATCAAGTAACTAAGCGACAAACAATGGTAACACCACTGTCCAAACAAGTTTATGACTAAGAGCTAAAAAGATGTATTAAGCCTATTAGATAAGACACTGCAATTAATACCACTTCAACAATTCAACAAAACAATCACACCGTAAACAAGTATTGACAACAAATCTTGAAGTAAACAAACCATATAACAATCATTACAAAGCACAAACAATTACTGTGTATCATTTAACACCAATCACATCCAGATGCATAATACCTAAGTAAAGTTAATGCAACACCCGGGAAACACGATGAAGTATATTAAACTAACTAGTGAATGACATCACAATACTTTTTAGGAACTTATTAGGGTTATGCAAGGTTATCACCACTGCTCACACAAATTGTTGATTTTAAAACTTAAAAGGTGTAGTTGGCTGATTTAACAAAACACCACAAAGGAGCGTGTTAACAACAATCTAAAGTAAACAAGCAAACAACCAGCATTTCAAAACATCACCCCTTACTGGATAAAAATATAACACACTAACATACCCACAAGCAAAACATATAAACACAATTGATATTATTATTAGGGTACAACGTGAATAATGCTAAACATAAGTAAACAATGCACCACACATTATCAAAGTGGGTTAATAAAGTCATTATGATTGAGTTAAGGTTCTGATCTTCAAAATCTGATTTGTAATATTTCTACAATTCACCTTTGCTAACAACAGATGATTAAAAACTAATATTTCTATTAGCCAAATGTTGCTGTTTTGGGAGATAAATCATAACTCCTAAGATAATGTTCATAAAGTTAAATCCTTGTACCAGAGGACACCCATAAATCATATGAAGTGGTGAAAATTTGATTTGCATCATAAGCCATTACTAAACAGAAGCTAAAAATCATGCAAATGCTACTGGTCTCAAAACCATAATGAATATAGTTTAAGTTTTAAGAATCTCCTACATGCAAGGTTAATTTCTATGGATAGGTATTGACTTAAGCCTTCTGTAGAAACTGGATTCACTCAATTTGGACACTCCTAGCTCAAGATATTCCATTTTAAGTGAAGAACACACTTTTTACTTGCTTTAATGTGCAACACAAAGTATAAATATTTTTGAGACAAAACGAGTGTGGTATGATAAACAAAACACAAAGGTACTACACAAAAATACTCCTACACCATTTACATAAAAATATAAAGCACAAAAAATTAAACCTAGATACATTTAAATAACAAAAAATAACTATATTATTTCTCAAGTGTAATAACCTACTGTTTTAGAAAATAATCTACCAAGAGCAAAATATAAGATGTAAAAGTCTACCAAGCTAGGATATTATAGCTAATACTAATATCTACAACATGCAATTGGATTTACTCCAAAATGAATTTTAACTAAAGATTTAAAATTCATCAAATAGCTACTGATGTAATTCTTAAAATTTATAGAACTTTATTTATACACATCTCCTTCATGCAATGCTTATAGATATAGGTAGGTATTCTCCTAGGCTTTCCATAGAACTTAAGTTTGCTAATTTTGGATCTATAGAACTCAAGTTATTAATAAAATACTAAAAAAATATGCTTTTTGCGAGATTAAACACAGAGCACACATACAAACATATTTTTGCAAACGGCCAATGCCACATGGTCATGAAAACACACAAAAATCCAACAAAATTTATTTCAAAGTTTTTGCATGCAGAAATCTTCCACAACTGAATTAAAGCTGAGCTAGTAATTCTCTGTAAGTAATCAGGGAAAAGATATTTAAAAAGAAAAGGTCAGGCATGCCGGATTTGGCAACGGGCCGAGCTCGCCGAGCTGGGCTGTCCCGCTGCACTGCGCGCGCTGGCGAAGGGACACGCCGCCGCCGGATCCGCGACGGACGGCCGAGATGAGATCGAGAGGTGTTCAAACTGCACCGTAGATCGGACGATCGACGGCCAGCGCGTCGTCTTCTTTGCTGCGACGCCGCGTCGGAGAACCAGAGAGGGAGAGAAGGAGGCGCGGATGGAGCTCTCACCCAGGGGCCTGCAGGATGACGAGGAGGTGTGGAGGTGAGTGCGGAGGTGCAGGGCAGCCGAGGGGAGGTCACGGTTTGGGCAGAGACGGTCACAAACGACGGCGGCGTAGAGCGTGTCCACGTCGGGCACGGCGCGGCTCCGTCGGTTTCCCTGCACCAAAATGCACGAGGAGAATGTCTCAGAGGTTGCCAAGAGAGAGGGGAGTGAGGCAGTGCCGAGATAAGGAGAAGATTGGGGCGAGGGCGCTGGAGAGCAAGCAAGCACGAGCTCAGGTCCCGAATGGCGTTCTCCACGCGTTCCGGGCAGGAGAGAGGAAGAGCTCCCGCACATGGAGGTGTAGGGGAGGGAGGAGAGAAGGAATGGCAAGATGAGAGCGAAGGAGAGAGGGGTTGTGGTGCTCTCGGCTGAGAGAGAGGAAGGGGGTGGCCGGTTAGGTGCTCACGGGCTCGGGAAGGGGAGGGAGAGGCCACTGGTCGTCGATTCGGTGAGGGTGGCGGTGGGGAGAGTCTGCACGCACTGTAGCACGGCTAGGAAGTTAGCCAATGTCCCCATGCGGATGGAGGGAAGTGGAGGGATGGGGAGATGTTTTTCCCTGTCAGCGAGGTGTTTGTTGAAATGCCACAAAGAGGTCAGAGAGAGAGAAAAGGGCTAGGGGCATTAGGGTTCAGTCCAATAGGGTCTAGGGGTGGTGTGGGGATCGAATGCTCGTCTAAGACCAGACAAAAATAAAGAGGAGTGTTGGTTTTTAGATAAAGAGGAGGTTAGGGCTGATTAGACTAAGCCACAAAAGAAGGATGGATTTGTCAGCACTTTTGACAAGAGAATTAAAAGACAAGGTGTTATCTATTAATATGTTTAGGAAGGGTTGATTAGAGGGGGTATAGGTGCTTTTCGCATTAGGTTTAAGAGCTTAGGTCAAAAAGGCTCAACAACACTAGATACAAAAATGACAAGGTGCTATCTATTAACATCACATGTGGTCACATTAATATGTAGCACTCAAAACAATCAGGAAATGGTAATAAAACATATTTGTAAAATATAAAGAATGATATAGCTGTAGAGTACGGGTGGTGAGGATGAGGTTAGGTGAGTTGCATTTCCAAATTGAAATAATTTACCCTAATTATCATGATCTAGAAATGCTAAAAATTAACATCAGTGAAGATAGATTTTCTACCAGTCTAAAATAGAAATGTGGGAAATATCAACACCAAACAATCTTACAATAGGTAACACATTATACTCATGCAAGACAAGCAAATCAAATACTTATATCCCCATTTAAACCATAAACATTAAATGTGAACACATAAAACACCACATGATCACCCCTAAAAATTATACCTTCATGTCAAGCAAGTCTTGAAATTTAAACACAATACAATAGGATAAATAAGACAACATATAATATCAAGCAATATGTTGGTGAGGTGGTAACCAACATAATTAGGAGAAGATTTTGGATAAAGAAGATGTAAACCACACTTTGGAAATTGATTTCCAAAGACTACTAAAATTGGAATTTTGAAAAGAGGGTTGCTAATACTAACAACATATTAAACTCAAAATATTTTAGGATTTATGTTATGGTCCTTTATAGTTTTGCAAAGATACTTTTATTTTCTCAAATAAACTGTATTTGGCGTACTTACTAAAATTAAAACATCATGATAAAAAGAGGTTCTTAAAAATAAGACAAGAGAACATACATGTACTATTTTACTTGTCATAATCCTGGATTTCAGAGGTCATATTATAACTTGAGTTTTAATGGGTTGTTATTTTGGAGTCAACAACATAGACAACAGAACATAAGATGACAAACAGAGCATACCAGGGAAGACACATCCATTAACAAGACGTTTCAAAAAGTTTTTGGTGCCACAGAATTTTGGATCTTTTTATAATTAAGTTTTTGCAGCATCCAAAATTTGGGGCGTTACAATTCAGGTCAAATTTGAAATTAGGCATTTAATAAATTCATTTGGGTTTAAATAAAATTTATGAAATTACCACAATCAAATATGATTGATATTAAGTTATTTAAAACTCATTGTTAGTAACCATTCATTCTTATTTTGGCTATAATAGTAAAATAATAGAATATAAATATTTCTAAAGTAATAGGAAAAATAATGGATTCAATTCAATTTTATTTTGTACACCATTATATTTTATATTAAGATAAATCATTTGAAAACTTCATAAAACAACTCTGGAAAAGATTTTAGATTTAATTCATTTCTTATATAGAATATATTCATCATTTTATATTTTGAAAATTAATGAAAGTAATTTAAGTTAATGAAATGCCTATTTGGATAATTCATTAATTTAAATTTATTAAGTTTTAAAGTTATAAACTATAGACTTGTAATTTCCAAAACTATGTTTTGAACTTAGTTAAAAGAATGAAAACCATTTAGCAATTAGACCATGTTTTAAATAGTTTAAAAGAACACTTGTAAATATTATTTTAATTTATGAATTGCTATGGCTAAGTGGTTTGAAAGTTTGTAAAACATTTGTCAAATTAGATATTGAGGTTTTAAGAAATACAATGGATAATACAATGTTTAACTTGAAACAACTTTTGCAAATAATGATAAACTGAGATATTTGAAATATTAAACTCTTTCTTTATATTTGAAGTCTTTCATAGTTGGTTTTCTTATGCATTTAATGTTTTATTTTAATCAAAAACAAATTTTTTAAATTTTAGTGATTTTCAAACATTATAAAATGTTGGGATGTTACAGACTACCACCCTTAAAAGGAATCTCGTCCCCGAGATTCGGAGAGGCTAGAAAAGCAAATGCTTGGGATGATTCTGATAACTCGATAGGTTTTGAGAAATGTAATTTCTGACATGGAATCTTGAAAACTGCAAAGGGATGCTTTTTCTGATTGGGGAGGCTAGAAGAAAGATGGTTTGGGATATCTGGGTTTAAGCAACTAGGTTTGCATTAATTGGTTGGCTACCACCCTTAGAAGAAATTTTTGTGGTCAGTCTAGAAACTTTGTTTAATCTCGCTTACTTTTTTTATGTAGAGTGTACTAAAACTCAAAATACAATGGTATGTGGTGATACGGAAAGTTATAGCACTCACATTTCCACTTGGTCCTTGGAGAGATTTATCCTTCTTCCACTCAGGGCAGCCACTGACATAGTGCCCTGTTACTCCGCATCTGCGGCATGTCACGGGACTGAAAATTTTCTTGTGTGAGCGGATAAGGCAGTTCTCCTTCATCTTTTCTGGGCACTTATCAGCATAATGTCCCTTGTCCTTACATTTGTAGCAAATTACGTCTCTTAAGTTCTTCATCTTCTTAGGTGTTTCCAGGGCTAAAATTTCTTCCAAATCTTGTTTGTCATATTCTATCTTACTTAAAGAAGTCCAGTCTCGTTTGATGTGACAATTTTGAGTTAGGTGATCTTCTTCACACTTATAGCAACACTTGGAGGTACGTTTGGATGTCCTCGGAAGTGGCCTTACTCTTATTTCATTTTTCACCTTAGTATGATCCACAATCTCATTTTGATAAAGATTTTGTTCAGTATCCTGACCAATCCTTTTCTCTTTGCAGTCCCATGAATAATGTCCTTGTTCTCCACAGGTAAAACATGTTATATGGCTAGTATCTCTTTTGTGTTCCTCCTTGTTTTCTTGTACTCCCACATAATTAATGAGACTTTGTTGCATTCCCTCTTTGGCTTGCTGACTGACTTCTTGCACCATGGGGTAGAGTTGAGATTGAGTTGGGACGTGATTTGTTGCTTCACACAAAAAGCAAGTGACCTGACTTGTGGGGCATTCCTTAACTAGATGTCTTATATGACCATGGGGCCACTCATCAGGACATTCTTTGGACGTATGCCCTATCTCTCCACATGTTTTGCATGCCTTCAATTTGATCATAAGACCCTCTTGATACTCACTATGGTTTTGAGCAATCTTAGGCAGTTGGTCATTGATCAAATTTCACAACTGACTCTGGTTCTCTAATAGTAGTCGCATTGTTGTGTGCAAATATTTTGTGTGGGTATTGGGGTGAGACATATGTTTGGTTTAGAAAATAAATGAGTTGAATTATATGTACTATGGAGGAATCCTAATTCATTAAATCAGAACAAGCCAACCAATCTCTAACAAAATCAATCAACATGGTTCAAACACAAGCAAACACATACGTAACAAAATTTCAACCTTCTTTTGAAAAACTAAACTAATCGTTCATCGAACAAAACACACCAACGTCATGGAAATACAAAAGTGACAGTACTGCCATACCACAATTTGATAGGTCAATACGTCATCGTATCTCGTTATTCTAATGGGTAGGTGGTCTAATCTATCTGTTTCTTGAGTGCCTCGAGTTCTTCCTTAACTTTCTTGAGTTCTTCAAGATGCTTCTGGGTGTTGTGAAGTGTAAAACGAAATCTTTCTGCAAGGTACTCGATGGCTCTCCATGCTGCATTTCTTGCTGAATCAAAGAATGATGTGTGAAGTATTGGGTTGGTGAACATGCAGTCACCCTTAGTCTTGTGGTCATCTTCTTTGCTCTTGTATAGATGGACTTGCACCCACCAGTACTCTTGGCCTTCATCCATGAAAGGAAAACCTTTGTATACCGCTTCTTCTTCAAAACCCAAGCTTTTCATGTTATCCTTAAGTGCTATTGGAAACTCTGTCTCACATTCCAAGGTCATGGTCATCGCTCGTCCTTTCTTGAGTGATTCAATGAGGGCGGTCATCTAAGAAACAAAAGAAGAAACTTAGAAAGGAAATAGTTAAGATAATTACAAGAATGATGTTTGAAAAGTTCTTATTTTCAGCAAACTGAATGAAATAGATTTTCAATCCTATGGCCAGACCTATTTCTATCCAAACTTAGGGTTTCAAACCTATAGGCAACACAGTGCTCTGATACCATCTATAGCGTGCCTGCACTTAAAATAAGGCAGATACCTGTGTATAGTGCAAATCACTGAATCGATTCGTTCGCACACACAGTTTACGATGTAATATCACAACAAAGTATCAATTTTATTACATCGATGATCCAGACTTACAAAATATAGTTGCATACGCAGATACCTGTGTATAGTTGCATAGCATAAAGCTAGCTTTGAAAGAGTAAACAGCGGAAAAACAATAGCAGTGAGTCTCCATCAACTTCATGTTGCCACAGGCGAAAACATATTGGTTATAGACTCGAAACCTTTAAACGAAACCTCACTCTTCATCTGATCAATCTGCAATAAGAAAAATATTGCAACAACGTGGGTCAGATTTCATAAAAAATGGAGTCTGGCAAGTGACACTATGGTGGACACTTAGAGGAAAAAACTCTAATAACCTATATGCTTATTTGGCTGGTGTAGTTCAAGGCTATTTTGCATAAGGCCAATTTTTCCTATCTCTTTGGAAAACACTTTTCTTCTATTCGAGACATTCGTGGTATGACAACCACGGTCTCATTCTACCCTTGTTCACCCATCAAGTTTTAAATTTTGAAGTTGGAATGGTGGAATCCTCCGTTGACGTCCGTGATCAGCTGTTCAAATTGTCCGTACCGGGGACACGGCTAAGTACTTAGTTTTACACTCTGCAGAGGTTGTGCACGTTCACGATTGTACCCATTCAACCCAAACTATCCTTTACACTCTTATAGTGATAAGGAAAAGGAGAAGAATGAGACGAGATCTTTCAGAAGCATTTTCCCTCCCACTCTAGCTTGACCCGTTCCACCTAACACCCTCTACATCAGCTTGTCAAGCCGAGGCGAGTCCACGCAACTTAGTTGATCAAGGCAGAGCCCATATGGCAATGGCTGCACTGAAAGCAATCGTCACTCGGAGTTCTTCAGATTCCTCTGTTCCTGGATGGCCGTTCACAAGTGCACGTACTCCAGGAACCATAGACATGGGCCTGAGTAGCCACTCAACATAAACCATACAACCACTTACCACCCAGGTGTTTCATTCTTAACTTAGTAGATTTTAGATTTTCACAATACAACCTTTGCATAGCATCAATATTTCTACTAAGTATTATATAGGAACCTAGACACATGGGTAAGGAATTTCTACACAGGTATACCATAGCAATACTATCCTACACATGCTTATATAAAAATACACTGAGTAATGCATATAAAAAATAGTAGGAAGTATATGAAGTGTGCCACTTGCCCTTGAATGATGTCTTTGCTCACAAACGCTTTTCAACGTAACTCGGAGCTCTCCGTTTATTCTAACAGTATAGACAAACAACAATACAACAATCACCACAAAACACAACATCACATCGCATACAAACACTTTCATAATGAACAAACAAGTTTTATAAACTTCTAAGGAAATTATGTCATGCATGATGTGCAAAATATTTCTAAGGACTAGAGATGCATGTCATGCCATGAAAATCTTCTAAGTTAATGCAAGGCAAATATGTTGGTAAAAAATGACTAAGGACTAAGGTCATAGGCTGGACAAAATACTTTGCTATAAATCATCCTGAATAAGCACTCTAATGGCTTAGTTATAATGTGCATAAATACTTAGAGAAAATACTAAGTCTATTCTTCAAGGTGATCAACAATTATTATCAACTCTTTGTAAATTGGATATTCACTATAGTGAGAGAGACAGACACCCGACCAGCCACTTAAGTTGTGGAACAGGTCTCATGTATGTGGACATGTAAGGTTAGTCTCCAGGCCGCTTCATCTCACTATGCCGCTAGGATCCAACAAAACTAAGATGGTAATAACATGATCAAAAATTGTTTAAGTCTAAAGTGAAAGACAAGATTAGGAAAGAGGGAAAAGATAGAAATAAAGAAGTAGTTGGTCTTCCACGCTTCATCTCCATACTTGTAACTTTCTCCTTGGTGATGTCTTGATTGAATTTTTGGTAGACTTGATAAATCTTCAGACTTGATGATTCTTGTATCACCTAGGCTGGTCTTGGATTTAACTTAGTTATCATAAGGGCTAAGAGAAGAAGGGAGAAAAGAAAGAGAGAGGAAGCAGGACTTAGAAAATATTGCTGGTTAGTCTTCATGAGCTTCTTCTTGATTTTCTTCTAAGTGCTTCTACTCCTTGAAGATACTTCTGAAGTCTTGTTTTGGCTAAGTCCTTCATTGGCCTTCTAACTCCATGTAGAAAATCCTAAGTGTCTAAGTGCATAGCACTTTACCAAAATAATAAGTTCAAAATAATCCTAACTTAGAGAAAATAATAAAGAGGTTTTCCTATGAGAAGTATATCTAAATAATAAAATAAGTTATGCATGAAATGCACTTTTTAATCATAAGAATCATCATACTAGTTTTTGTGATATTTATAAACTATGCATTAGGCTATAAATGCAATTTAATTAATTTATATTTTTGCAAAATATAATAAAAGGAATAAATATAAGATTAAAGTTTTATGTGATTATTTTTTGTAACAAAATTTATAACCAGTCCTAATGGACAGAGGAGATTTTAAATAAATTTATAGCAATTGGATTTATTCAAAACTGATTTTTATATCAAGAGTTATGTAAAAATTATTCAAACTATTCAAATTAAACATATAACTATTAAACCATCAAAATAATACTCAAAATTATTTTATAACAGAGGCATCATATCAGAAATATTTCAAAGTTTCTAAAACAATTTTATTTGCAATTTTGGATTTATAGATTTAAAGTTATGATAAATATACTCAAACCATCCATTAGAAATTTGATTATTTTAAACTAAGTAAAATTTGAATTATAACAGATCTAAAATATTCTACATGTCAAGGGCTTTCCAAAGATATAAAAATATTTGAATTTGGATAAACAGAGAAAAATATATGATAAAACTAATGTGCAGGGTCTTTTCTGCAAAGAGCTTGATTTGTTGACTGTGCTGCTGACTGGATCTGATGTGGCAGCTGACTGGGTCGCTGACGTGGATAAATGAAACGATCTGGGCCGTCCAAATCTAGATCTACGGCAGACAGTCACCCGTACCCTTTCGATCTACACGATCTAATCTTGGCCATCTAAACAAAATCCAACGGCTCGGGAGCGAGGGTTAGTACCTGGTGGCGCGGGGGTCGCCGGACTTGGAGAAGATCGGCGGCGCTGCGCTCGGCGAGGACGACGGCGACGATGCGGTGCTGCTCTGGCCCCTTGAAAATGTCGACGACGTTCGCCGCAGTACGGCGGAGACGATGGAGGCCTTGGAGTCGTGCAACGTGTCTCGGTGCGGCGGGAAGACGAGGTCAGAGGCGCGGCTACAGCGGCGAGCTTCGGCTTCGCACGAGGCGCTCGATTTACCTGAGAAGGATGAGCGGGTATTGCGTCAACGGATTCGGAACGGCGAGTGGAGAAGAAAGGACTTGGTCTCGGGTACGGGTAGTGGCTCACCTCACCGGGGAAGGAGCTTTTCGGGCGGCCTGGGGGCACGATTCGCATGGGAAGAAGAGGGGAAAAAGAGAGGAGGGCGTGGGGTTTAAGTAGGGAAGCTCGGAGGAAACAAATCGCATGATTTCTGCTCAGATTTATGAAAGGAATCGGAGATCAATTTCGGGAGGGAATTTCGCATGGAGGTTGAAGAAGGGTGACATCATCAATGACGTTAGCAGGTATTTTCTTTTTCTGATTTTTCTATTTAATTCATATCTTTTGATTTAAGTGTCCAAATGAAGTCAAATAAATTTCTAAAAATTTGTAAAAGCATTATCTTTGTGTTAAATCAGTTGTGGGTATGTTTTGAAAACTTTTTAAAATTAATAATTTTGAATTATTCAAAAATGCAAATTTGCCCATTCATGGCAACTTTGAAATTAGGAATTTAATAAATTCATTTGGGTTTAAATAAATTTATGAAATTACCACAATCATGTACGATTGATATTAAGTTATTTAAAACTCATTTTTAGTAACCATTTATTCTTATTTTGGGTATAATAGTAAAATAATAGAATATAAATATTTCTAAAGTAATAGGAAAAATAATGGATTCAATTCAATTTTATTTTGTACACCATTATATTTTATATTAAGATAAATCATTTGAAAACTTCATAAAACAACTTTGGAAAATATTTTAGATTCAATTCATTTCTTATATAGAATATATTCATCATTTTATGTTTTGAAAATTAATGAAAGGAATTTAAGTTAATGAAATTCCTATTTGGATAAGTCATTAATTTAAATTTATTAAGTTTTAAAGTTATAAACTATAGACTTGGAATTTCCAAAACTATGTTTTGAACTTAGTTAAAAAACATTTGTCAAATTAGATATTGAGGTTTTAAGAAATACAATGGATAAAAAAATATTTAACTTGAAACAACTTTTCAAATAATGATAAACTGAGATATTTGAAATATTAAACTCTTTCATTATGTTTGAAGTCTTTCATGGTTGGTTTTGTTATGCATTTAGTGATTTCAAACATTATAAAATGTTGGGATGTTACATATCAACATCGCCAAGCTTAGTTTTACTCGTCCCGAGTAGGCAAGAACGATAAAAGAAGAATAAGTTCTGAAGTGAAATGCTTAAACACAATCTTGATCATATATTAATGTAAGGCATGTAAACTGAGATCAAATGAATAAGGGCTGTAGTTTATATTGATATCAAACGAGTAATGAATAAACAAGTAGGTGAAGCAAGCAAAACTTTCAATGATATAGTACTAGATAGCAATCAACTATGCAAGGTAGATATTAGAGATGATTTAAGCTTCAAGCACAACAATATAATCATCTAATGCTTCCAACAAACATCAAAATTTTATGGAAGGGTCAAGTCAAATAATAGAAATATGGACGTAGAATATCAATATATTATTTGTTCAAAAGAAACAAGAAAGCGTTCAACGTTGGTTCCTGGCTCCAGGATGTTATGGCTAAGAGAATGTTAACGGAGGTTTGGAAGGCCAACGGAAGAAATGCTCACAATGTTGTAGATGATCATTAGACAAGAGAAAGTCATACAATCGAAGCTATGCAAGGAGTAGTGATTGCCATACAACAGATGCACATGGAGCTATAAGTATATGAAAGCTCTCCAATGGAACTAGTGGGGGCGCATCCAACTTGCTTGCTCACGAAGACCTAGAGCTTTTTTGAGGAGGCTCATCATTGGAATATACAAGCCAAGTTCTATAGTGTAAAGTTTCCCACATAGTTATGCAACTAAGACATGAAAACTCTCTCATATGGAGTAAAGGTGCTAAACATGAGCACCAATGATGACTATAAATGATATGGTGCTATAACATGGGCACAAGTGTGTGATAAAGAATAGTAATGCTGCCCCCTTTTTTATTTCTTTCTTTTCTTCTTTTCGTTTTCTCTTTTTCAATTATTTTTCATTTTCTGTTTCTCTTTTCGATGGCCTCCATGACTCTTTTCACTTTTAGGGGCAAGCATCCTAATATGATATATGACAACACGCTAATGATGATAAAACAACATACTAATGATATGAGTAACTATATGAATGTGCCATAAGAATACATATGACAACGATGTCTCTGCCAACTTAGCAGGTTATGCAGTGCTCTAGCATAACATGGGTAAAACCACACATCAGCTTTATAGAAACATGCAAAACAATAAATAAGTAATGAATCACAACAAGTCATGTAATATAAGATGGATGTTTCATGGCAATATATCTCGGAACATCTATGAAAATGTTGTAGTAGGTAGGTATGGTGGCTGTTTTGAGGAAGATATTTGGCTTATGTGTAGGAGAACAAGATGAAGATCTCCCACGAGTTTGGATGTACCCGTGAGATATGCACCAACTCTCAATGTGAGAAAGGGCAAAGCAAAGTACGGAATAGGCTAGCAATATGGTGGTGGAAGTGCCATGAAAACCGCAGTTTTATAACTCACAAGTAAAAAGATTCCAAATAAAAATATGATCATGCAAGGCATAATGAAAATTACTCCTAGAGGGATCGTGGCGAATGACAAAGTCATCGTTGGCTTCCCCGGCCGTAGCGCATAACATAAAGTCATTAAGGTTGCTTTCGGCAAATAGAAGTCATATACCATTATGCATTCAACTGGAAATTTAAGTGTGGCATAGTTTTCAAGTTTCTCTAGACCAACCATTTAATTATTCCACTTTACTAGACCATCATGTTTACCATTAAGCAAATTAATATCTCAAAACAACATCAATGATTCAAGTGACACAATTTAATGATCTACAAGATTAATGTATCATTTAATTATACCATCTATCACATTTAGCATTTTTTGTTCTCAACCAAACACCAATCAACTTATTTAAAAGATAAACTCTCCAAGTAATTAAACAATGAGATATGAGAGTATATAATAACAAAGCTAACAACTCTAACAAGAGATGCATGAAAAACAAGAGCTAGAGAGCAAGCGATAACAATAGACGAATACTCAACGAATATAAGTGAAGAATATGAGTATTCATATGAAAAAGCGGAGCGTGTCTCTGTGACGCCCGAAAGTCGGTACTATGTAGATTTAAGCGCTCCCGCCGAAATCCGCATAATAACGATTTTATGTCGCCCACCAGACATAATGTGCTCGCCGAAACATGCGCATTATGTGGGTGGAATTGTGATAGCATTACAACAGTTCCGATACATCCACAAATACAACAGAAGATATAAATACAACAACGACTCGAACGAGTCAAGATACAAATGATACAATACAAGGATTCAAATGACAGCGGAAGCAAAATAGTATCCGACTACGGATAAGATACAAATTGGACTAAGAGTCCTGAAGATAAGCGATGGCGCCATATCCCTGCCCAGCCAAGCCGGAGGGATTCCCAAGCTAACGTCGTCAGACTTCAAACCTGTTAACTGCACATAAAGCACATCCCAAAAGAGGGTCAGGGCACTCCCTGGCAAGCAAAACCGGCTTGCCTACTTTCTACACCATCTCCCAATATATAGGGGAGGTGGACTTAGCGGCAGCAGCACTAGCAACCTAGAGAGACACGCTATAACTTCCGTCTAATCAGAGAGGGATAAGAGAGCGCATAAGATAACCAACTACTACTAAGACCAAACATAACCCATTCTCGAATTAACCCCCTCAACCAAATATGAGGAAGCAATTCGGGAAACTCACACGTTGAACAATTTTAGTTACCATTTATTGTGAAAGTAATTCTATATTACTAGTCAGGTTAATTAACAATGATTAGGTGTAAGTTGTCTAGATCTTGTTAGCCAGCATCATCACCAAGTCGTCCATAACCGTGGACACGGCTCATCGATAAGATTATACCCTGCAGGGGTGCACTACTGGACCCATACTCGCATGATCAACCCAGTCAAAAACATTAGGGCTTTTCAACCCAACTCTTTTCCTTCACCGCAACAAGCCCAGGAGCCACGGGAGCTATGCTGGTCCCGGCCAAAAGGGTGCGGACTCCCGCAGGACACACCCCTCCGCACCAACAGGCCGCGCCCTATATGCATGTAACAAGGCACACCGCCAAAGTAAAATACTACACTAGTATCGATGCATATGAGACAAATGGAAAACCCGAACTAGGTGCAGCTCCCAGACAAGTTGAAGTTCCAGTCAAAGTCGAGGGGGGCTCCATTGGGCCTCCCACAAGTGGTTAGTGCGCTCAAAATTGGATCCGAGGACAAAATCTCAGTTCCTAGGTCGACACTTAGCAGAACAAAGCACCTCGCAAGGCCTTCCGCCTGGTGCCTTATCTTTTAATTATAATACCTCAATATAAAACAACATTTTATTAAGGTAGAATAATCTATCATGATAAGCATATGAAATAAACGACCAACAGAGGACTCGCACAACCAACTCTAAGAATGCACTACGACTCGCAAGGCTAACAGATAAACATACAACAGGTGATGGGATGTGGGGATAAAGCTGTATAAGCTGCAGGATAAACATGTGATGTGATAGCAATAAAGAATCGTAAACTAGGGTAGCAGAGATCAACGGCAGGAATGAAAGACAATGTAAAGGTAAACAAGCAAACTTTGCTTGCCTGGAATCCTGCATGGAAGCAGATCTTGTCGTTGCTCACACATCTCAACGTCTTATCCGCGAAGAAGCAACAAACACTGGAAAGCGTAAAAGATGCATCTTACAACTACGGCAAAAGATTCATCATGATCATATGAGAATGATGCATGGCATGGCAAGATGCAATAAAATGCAGGTAATCCAAATTAAGCGGGAGAGCAACCCCGTCCATTAATATTTAGATGCAAGTTATTTATTTACTCAACAATATTAAATGTTGGTTAACATGGTAACACATGACATGGGTGATCCAATTAAATTAAATGGAATAGGGCATTAATTAAATAAATGCCTAACACCTTCCATATTTAATTATTTAGGTGCAACTAATAATTACATTAAGCAATTTAAATAACAGATGCAAAATGGCGTACAAATGACATATTAATATTCATTGCATTTTTCTGATAAATAAACATATAAAGATTATTTTATTTGGAGTTATAGAATAAAAGTTATTGCATTTTTAGTTATAGGGTTGTTTTTGTAAATGTCAGGGACTTGTCTGTGCTGGAAAAGTTACTGTGAGGGGCTAAGGCACTAAACCCGAAAGTAGAGTGAGCTTGGTGTAAGATTCCTGGCGCAGAACAGCTATTGGTCTTTTCTAACCGAGCCCGAGCTAGCCCGAGAGACTGCCAGGCGGGCCTAGGTGACACGCGGGCGTGGGCTCGCTGCGCTGGCCCGAGCGGTCGCTGACCGGTGGGCCAGGCCTGTCAGTGAGAGGCGGGAAAAAAGGTGGCCTTTTTATTCCAACGCGGCCGGGGAGGGATCGAACTCGCGACTCGCGAGCAGGGAGAGATTCGATGGCGCTAGCCACTGGGCCGTTCGGGTGATGTTGATAGACTGAGCACAAGTTACTTTTTAACACGAACACGCAACACAAATCTCTGACGAAACTGAATCTCAAAGTTCAAACTTCGGAGAACACGAACACGGTGACGACCTGCACGACTCCGGCGATCGGAAATGGAAGGCTAGCTGGGGGGAAAGGGGAAAAGGAAAGGAAGCTCACTGGGAGGGGGCTCGGGGAGTCGTTCGTGCTCGACCTGGGTCGGAGGCGACGAATTTGCGGCGGCGGCGACGGCGATGTCGAGGACGACGGGGACGAGTCCGACGGCCCCTAGCAGCTACAAGCCCAACTCCTTCGGGGAAGAGGACGGTGGCGACGCGGCGAGGCTTCTGGGCTCCTCTGATGGGCTTCGACGGCACCGGGGCGGCGGCGCAACGGCGTGGTCTGCGGCGAGCTCTCGGTGGAGAAGATAAAATAGAGGGGAACGGAGGGGGAGAAGAAAAGGATGCGGCGGCGCGGCTGCGAGGGAGAGGAGGGTGGCGGCTAGGGTTTTGGAGGAGGGTCGGGGCAGGCTAAGTAGAGGGGAGGAGTGGGTGAGGAGAGCACGTGGTGGGCACCATGGCCACGGTGGAAAGCACCGGCTCTCCTCTGATCGTACGGAGGAAGAAAGCGACTAGGGGAGATGGACTGGGCCAAAGGAGAGGAGATGGGCCAGGTAAGTGGGTTGCGGCCCAGAAAGTGATTTTCTTTTCTGAACTTTATTTCTTTTAATTAATTCATTTCTGTTTTATGTTTTAAAATAAAATAGAAGAAGAAAAGATATATAACTTTTGTCAAATAACTATTATTTCAAAATACACAATTTAATATATTTGTTTGAATATTTGAAAAGAATTTAAGTATCACAATTAAATTAATTTGATTTGCATTTAGTTTTAAAAGCGGAAAAGAATTTGAATGTAGTTGAATTTAAATGCAATAATTTAAATTAAGATTGACAAAAACAAATGATGCATGATGATGTCATATTGATGCAAAAAGAAAAACAAACAATTTTCTAATTGGGAAAAACCCGGGGCGTTACAGTCTCTCTCCCACACAAAAGAATGCTAGGATTCATATTTATTCAGAGAATGAAAATAACAAAAACCAAAATAAAAACCAACAGACGCTTCAAGATAAGCACATAAGATGTGACAGAATTAAAATATAGTTTCACAAGAAAGGACCTGATAGTTTGTCGATGAAGAAGGGGGTGCCTTGGGCATCCCCCAAGCTTTGACGCTTGAGTCTTCTTGAATTATATTGGGGTGCACCACTGGGACATCCCCAAACTTTGGCTTTACTATCCTATTGATCACATTATATCATCCTCTTCTCTTGATCCTTGAAAACTTCGTCCACACCAAACTTAGAGTAACTTCATTAGAGGATTCGTGCACAAAAAGTTATGATATTCTGTAGAAACACAATTGATACCAATGCTACTGGATATTAGCTGCAGCCACTGATACTTAATAGGATAAAATGATCCAATCAAAATAGCAAAAGAGACATTGCAAAATAAATGGCAGAATCTGTCAAAAACAGAACAGTACGTAAAGACGAATTTTTTCGAGTCATTAATATGCTCAGATCAGAAAACTCAAGTCTAATGAAAGTTGCGTATACATCTGAGGATTACGCACAAAAAAGGACAGATTTTTCTGACCTTCCAGTGAATTGATATGAATTTAACGGTGAACAACATAAATCTGTTTCAGCACATGAATTGAATTTTAGCATCAACTTTCAACTAGAGGCTTAACTTGACTCAACATTGCAATAAAATAAAGATGCAAAGGAATTGCTACAGAGTTAGGAAAAGTCCTTGACACAAGCAAACCAAAATAAAATAACAGGAAATAAAAGTGGGTTGTCTCCCCTAAGCGTTTTTGTTTAACGCCTTTGAGCTAGACACAGAGACTCATATGATGCTCTCATAAAAATGAGAGTTGAAAAACATAGGAGAGCATCAAGAGGTAAACATAAAACACATTTAAGTCTAACCCACTTCCTATGCAAAGGAGTCTTGTGATAGAATAAATTATTGAAACATATAGCAACTATCATAGCAACATGAAACAAATGAAATTTCAAAACTTCCAACATAAAGAGAGGTGTTTTAGTAACTTGAAAGCTTTTACACCCGTGTTTTACTCTCTCATAATAACTTTCAGTAGCATCATTGATGAAATCCACAATATAAGCATCACATGAAACACTCTTATCATGATCCATATGCATAAAAGTATCATTATCTCCCTCATAAGAAAAGTTCTTCTCATTAATAACAAGGGGAGTAGGATTATCAAAAAGAACTTGAACATGATAGACAAGTTGTATACTAAAAGGATTGGTTTGCGTGATTCCTCTATAATTATGACAAGTTTCAAAAGGATAATTGTAATTATAACCCATGTCATAGTATTATTTATAATTATCAAAGACCGGAGGCATAGTATCATCATAAGCAATAAAATTGTTATCCTCTAAAGTGTGTTTATTAGCAAACATGTCATCATTTTAATAGAAGGGGATGTATCAAATATATAATCATTAGTAGCCAAAGGATTTTCAAACACCTCATCTCTGAGCTCAGAGATTCCTATATCATCATGGGAAGGAACATGGATAGTATTAATAGTGCAACAGTTATTAACATCATCATTTTAAGAATTATTATCCCAGAGATCTTCGATATCAAAAGAAGTGTGCTTATCCCAATCATGATCACTAATTTAAATAACAGGCATGGGTACATCATCAAGTTCAGAATCATCGAATTTAGGATTATAAGTATAAATAGTAACAGGAGCAACAAGTTTGGGAGAAGATACCATTTCCTCTCTCCTTTTACTCCTCTTCTTCTTCCTCTTTCCCTTTTTCTTCTTCTTTTCCTCTTTAGGAGGGAGAGGCTTGAAAGGAAGCTTCTCCACATAATCTGGTTTAGTATTAAAAACAATGGAAGAAACTTCGGAGGATTCCTCTCTTTCATTAATAAGATGAAAACACATATTAGTCCTATGATACTTTGGTAAAGTCCCTTCTTTTATAATATTTTGTATGTAGGTCTTAGCATGGCAATTATTAACACAATAGAGATAACATCCATGCAACAAATCATTCATATCAATATCACTCATATTTAACAAAGAAGTTTTTCTTGATATCTCTTCAGACCCCAAAAATAATGTAAGTTTATCATATTGATTAGGGGTGATCATGTTATCACTAAGATCTCCTGCAATATCTTTATGAGAACCTGAGCATTGAAATTCGAAATGACCCTCTTCATAGAAAAGTTCACAAATAAAACGATAGGTGGCACAAATCGTTTTACCAAGATCTCTTAAAATTTTAGACCAACCTCTAGTATTTTCTTTCCTATGATGGATACAATATTCATCTTCAATTTAATTAATTCCACAAGGGCTATGCATTTCACAAAAATTAACATGCTTATACGAAATAGTATTTTCAGAAGTTTGATCATGTTTATTGCAATCATTAACAACAATTTCATTTTCCGCACAAGTGTCTTTGAAAGGTTCATGATACACGTCCCAATTTTCTTTAGGAACATTAATATGAGAAGCAAAGGTTCTAAAATAATCAACAATAATATGAGAATCAAGACCATATTTAGCACCTAAGCTCTTGAAAACCAGCAGTTTCAACATAAGACTAAATGCAATCATATTCATAGTTTATACCTGATTTTTTTACCTTTGTCATTCTCCCAATCTCCAGCATTGTTTCGAATTGTTTCAAGGAGATCCCATCTAGCTTCAACCTTCTTACTTGAGAAAGAGCCCTCGGAACAGGAATCTAGATAATCCTTGCAATGTCCTGAAAGCCTTGCATAAAAATTATTAACAATTATATTATCAGGAAGCTCATGGTTAGGACATTTGAGTATTATTGTTTTCAGACTTCCCCAGGCTTGAGCAATGCTTTCTACTTCAAGAGGCCAGAAATTATATATAGAATTGGGATCTTTGTGAATCTCACTTGGAGGATAGAATTTAAAATAAAAGAGAGATACAACCTCCTCCCATCCAAGAGAGTGACTATTCTTCAACAATTTATACCAACTCACAGCTCTTCCACCAAGTGATATAGAAAATAATTTCTTCTTAACCTTGTCCATTGAAATACCTGGACACTTGAACAACTAGCAAATGATCACCAGGATGGACAGTTCCATCCCCTATATAGCGGTTATTCAGAACACGTTTAATAATTTTCATGGGTATTTGAAATGGCACTAATTCTGCAGGTGGCTTAAGAATACCACAAGCACCATAAGAATTATCGCATATTGGAGGCACAACATTATCAAGGCAAAATAATTCCTCCAAAGCTAAGGATCAAAAAAGATTATTTTTGTTAAAACTAGCTCCCCCAAGCTTAGGTTCTTCCACGACCTTAGCAATAATGGTGTTGAAAGAATTCATACTAATAACATTGCTACTAGCATGCAAATAAAGTTCCATAGGTTTTTTAATTTTCTCTTCAAACACTTCATGTCCTAGCTCAAGATAAATACTATAAAGCTCTCTAATATTTTTGTTGTTTTCCATTTAGCCTAACTAGTGAAAATAAAAACAAGAAACAAAAAGTAATAACTGCAGGATCTAAAGGAGATACCTTTCAAGCGCTCACCTCCCCGACAACGACGCCAGAAAATAGCTTGTTGTCTACGCACGCTTCTAATCTTGTAGACAATGTTGGGCCTCCAAGAGCAGAGGTTTGTAGAACAGCAACAAGTTTCCCTTCAGTGGATCACCCAAGGTATATCGATCTCAGGGAGGTAGAGGTCGAAGATAAACCTCTCAAGCAACCCTGCAATTAAGATAAGAGAAGTCTCTTGTGTCCCCAACACACCCAATACACTTGTCAGATCTATAGGTGCAGTAATTATGCGAAGAGATAGTGAAATACAAGTAATATGGATGATTACAAGTATTAATTGCAATCTGTAATAAAAATGGCACCAAGCAATCATGTAGCATAACTTGTTGGAAACGGTGTTTTAATGCTTAGAAACAAGACCTAGGGATCCTACTATCACCAGTGGACATTCTCAACAATGGCATCAAAGTTAAATAAATAAACACTACTCTCAAAACACTCTCATGTTGGATAACAAACACCATTCATTGTGTAGTGCTACAAGAGCACCCTCAAGTCGGAGTAAACCAATGGCAACAATGTCATAAAGGGAATCACACACGGTGCACACACTATAACCATCAAACGCGTGAATAACCCCGGAGTTCATATTAAAGTAACCTCTAGAGTGTATAATAGATAAAGAGTAGCATCACATATTCAAGTTGATTACAAAGCTCATTGACGTGGCTACTCTTCGACTACCCCACGGTGAGGCTACCTGGGCCGCGTCAAGCTTAAAGAGGCCTGCAGAAGGCCCACGACGGGTATCATGTGACCCAATCCTAGTCGGTTAGGTCGCATAGCTTGCTATATCTGTGATTGCCATCGGCACCGTTCACCCGGGACCTGGCCTACCTATAAAGTCCAGGAGGGTTGCTCGTCTCAAGGACACGCTCATAGCCGCCACCACAAACCCTAGCGAGATCACAATCTCACCATTGTAATCGCTACTCGCCATAAATATCAGACAAGCAGGAAGCAGGGTATTATCTTCCGGGAGCATGAACCTGGGTAAATCGCCCCGCTTGTCAGCCGTCGTGATCACCAACGCTTCTCTCTCTCCCCCTCAATCAACCCGGGGTGGACAACCCAGGGATTTGTCGAGTTACACCCTCGTCAATTGGCGCCGTCTGTGGGAAAGAACAAGCATTGGAATCATGGTTGCACCGGCTCCATCCGCAAGGAAGATCGACATCTGCACCACCCGGGAGCCCATCCGCTTTTGCTCCTTCGAGTACGCCTTCCACCCGCCGGCCCACCGCTCGGTGTACGCCGATATGTACGGAGGTATACACATCACCTTTGGCTCCATATACTGTTTCGTCGACAGTAGTGGAATATTCAGGTCCGCCGCGACCGCGCCACGCACGGCGGGGACAACCACATCGGCCACCCTCGCGCCGTACCCGCCGTCGTCTACCGCGGGATCCGCATCTGCCACAACTGTGAGGATCGCATCTACTTCGACTACATCGACTACTTCGACAGCGGCCATACAGATCGAGTCTACTTCAACCACCTTGATCGCACGGCCGGCAAAACCAAGATCTACCTCAACCACGACTGCATCGATTGCACCCGCACGTGTGACCAAGGACGCGCTGCCGACAGCCACGTCGCCCGCATCCTCATGGACTCATCAAGTCTACCCCAAGCCGATCACACTCGCTCCGGTGACTGTGAAATCTCCTTCCACGACGCCTATAAAGGTAGCAAGAAGACGCAACAACGGCTGCGCCGCCCGCCACGTGGCAGCAATTTTCAATCCAGAGCAAGATTTGGATGACAGAAGCAGCAGCGGCAGCGTAAACACCCCTACCCAGGTTTACCCCACGCAAGTCTTCATGGCCGGCACAACACCTCCAGAAGGCAACGACGAACCCGCATACCCACTGGAGGTGGTCATGCCCGACCAGACGACTCGGATCACCATCACGCGCGACATGGCGATCATGGCCATGAAGCACGTCGACGGCGGCACGTTTCCACCACCCGACGCACCCCGGGAGGACCAACTAGCAGTCCAGTACTTGCTACGCAAGGATGGCGAACGACTACGTGTCGAAAAAGCCGAACTTATCTGGCGCAAGAGGGATGCGGACGCGTCGAGCGCCAGAAGGGCTGCGTACTCATTTACTTCCTCCACCGAGGTCAGCCAAGGAGGACGGCAACGCAAAGCCCGTGTTCCCCTCATGACGGAAGCCGATCGAGCCAGGATCACCCGCAACCTTGACTCATCCTTCGTCACCGAGGACGAAAACGGGATACCCGTCCCAAAAACGGCGAACGGCTGCATCATGGCAGTCGAAACATACCTTCGGCTCACACAGCCACCGGAGGGAGACGCACGAGCCCTTCTCCACAAGCAACAGATCATGTCCATGAAGGCAATCGAGGAAGCCCTGACGAACAGGGTGCCAAGCAACCGGGCACGTGAAGAGCAAGAACACCAAGCCCGCGATCCGGCAGCACCAGATGTCCCTACAACACAGCCACTGCGACAGCCACAACCAGGCGAAGACCTTCGCAACGTCATCACGCAAAGGACGGTAGACCGCAACCGCAACCAGCGTTCGGCTGACACGACGAACCCAGATGAGCAGGCCGATCGCAACTTCGAGCCGTGCGGCGCCGAATGCTTCAGCTTCAACATTCGCGACACCCGCATGCCGAAGGGCTTCAAGCTAGCAGCAGGAACACCCAGGTACGAAGGGAAACAAGACCCGCGCCTCTGGCTCGAAGACTACCTCATTGCCTATACCTGTCAAGGTGGGACATCGACCACGTCGATGCAGTACATCCAGCTCATGCTCACGGATTCAGCATGCGGATGGCTCACCAGCCAACCCAAGGACTCTTTCAAGACCTGGGAAGATATCCAAGATACCTTTATCAAAAGTTTCGCTGGAACATACGCAAGGCCGACAACCTACATCGAGTTGCAAGCCTGTAAGCAAGGAAGAGATGAGTCGCTCATGTCATACATCCAACGGTGGATACTCCTCCACAACACCATGGAACCCGTCTCAGAAGACCGGGTGATGGACGCGTTCATGCATGGCGTCGCTCACCGCGACCTCCGCGAAGAGTTTGGTAGGCTCCAGCCGAAGACCACAATCGAGCTCATGAAGATAGCCAACCAGTGGGCCGAAGGAGAGGACTATGTCCGCGACACCTCTCCCAAGAACGAAGCCGGAACAAGTAACTAGCGAGATGGACGCCAGAAGAAAAAACAACGTTTCACCAACCTCGACTCGATCGAGCTAGTAGCGACGGGATATCAAACCCCCCGTTATGATGCGCACGATAGCAGTCGCCACTATGATGAAGGTCGCCAGTACAGTCTAAACAGCGATAACGGGCGGCAGTCCGACCCAGGACAATACAACCGCAGCAGCGGCAGCATTAGCGGCAATGACGGAGGCCAGAAACGCGAGTGGAAGCGCGCGCTGACCCCAGCAGAGGAGCTGATGCAACCTTGCAAGGATCACTCGTTCTGCAACCCAGAAACGGGCAAGTGGGGCGCGAACCACCTACTGAAAGATTGCCGCAAAGCACGCAAGATTTACCAGGCGATATAAATATCATCACCCCTGTGCCAGCGCTGCAGCCAGCCCCGCAGCTCGCCATTCAGGCAGCACCCGCGGACAACAACCCGACACAGGCAGCGGGCACCTTCCCCCAGCAGCAGCTACAAGAAACCCAGCCGATGGCACACAACGCGTACCCAGCTGCGCGGGGGCAGCTCAGCATGATACAAAAAGGACGCCCTTCAAACAGGGCGCAGAAGCTCATCACCCGCCTAGTCCTACAGGCCACTACTTGCCCACCCGCAGTGCCAAACTACCTGAGAGGGTCAGAGACACCAATCACGTTCTCCAGGGCAGACCACCCGTCAGATGTACCTCGACCCGGGCATGCCTCTCTAGTCGTTCAAGCCCTGATCAGAGATTACAACCTGAAGAAGGTTTTCATGGATGGAGGAAGTGGCATCAACATCATATTCGCCGACACCCTGAGAAGGATGAAAAATTCGACAGATAAGCTGCCAGAGTCCGAGACCACATTCCACGGCATAGTACCAGGGCAAGCAATCACACCCATGGGAACGAGCACACTCGACGTCATACTCGGGACACCCGAGCACTTCAGGAAAGAGTCGATCGACTTTGAGGTTTTCGACTGGAAGTCACAGTATCATGCTATTCTTGGGCGCCCAACTTTCGCCAGGTTCACGGCAGTACCTCACTACACCTACCTGATGATCAAGTTGCCTGGACCCAAAGGAGTAATCACGGTACGCGGCGACTTTGACCGCTCTAACAGCTGCGACCGCGAGTTCAGCAGGATCTCTGAGTTCTTCGGGGTCGAAGAGCACTTCCAGGCCATATCAGCCGACAACGACAAGACCATCTTTCCACCCCGAAAGAAGCCAGCCAAGGATGTCGCCTTCAATACGACCGACGACACCACAACTCATCAGGTCCATCCGAGTGACAGCAGCAAGACGGTCAAAGTGTCCTCAAGCTTGACCCCCGCGTAGCAAGGCGCGCTCGTCGAGTTTCTTCGTGAGAACTGGAAAATCTTCGCATGGCAACCCTCTGACATGCCAGGAATACCCAGGAATCTCGCCGAGCACTCCTTAAAAGTTCACAAGGACGCCAGACCCTTCAAACAGGCCATGAGACGCTTTTCCGGACCTAAACGGGACGCGATCACCGCAGAAATCGACCGACTGCTGCACGCCAAGTTCATCCGAGAAATCAAGGACTCGAACTGGGTCGCCAACCCTGTCCTAGTAGAGAAGAAGAAGACGAAGAAGCTACGCATGTGCGTCGACTTCACCGCCATCAACAAATGCTGCCCCAAGGATCACTTCCCGCTCCCGCGGATAGATCAAATCATCGACTCGACAGCAGGCTGCGAACGCCTGTCCTTTCTGGACGCCTACTCAGGTTACCAGCAGATCATACTGAAAGTCGAAGACGAAGAAAAAACGGCGTTCATCACACCCGACGGCGTCTTTTGCTACCAGACAATGCCCTTCAGGTTGAAGAGGCGCCACGTATCAGCGCACGATGCAAGCATGCCTCAAAGGGCTTATCGGGCAAATTGTCCAAGTCTACGTCGATGACATCGTCGTCACGAACCGAAAGGAGGACACCCTAGTCACCGACCTCCGCAAGGTCTTCGCGGCGCTCGGCGCATATCAAATCAAGCTGAACCCAGAAAAGTGTGTTTTCGGCGTGCCAGCCGGAGAGCTACTAGGGTACCTCGTCTCTACAAGAGGAATCGAAGCAAATCCCGAGAAGGTGGAGAATATACTCACAATGCCAGCACCCACCAAGCTCCGTGAAGTACAACGATTAGTCGGCCGAGTCGCAGCTCTCAGCCGGTTCATAAGTAAGTTGGGTGAGAAGGCCTTGCCTTTCTACCAACTGATGAAGAAGACGGACAAGTTCGAATGGACAGAAGAAGCGCAAGAGGCATTCGACCAGCTTAAGAAGACCCTGACGACTTCCCCAGTCCTAGTAGCACCACTGGAGAACGAGCCGCTATGCCTATACGTCTCAGCAACCAACAGGGTAGTGAGCACCGTCCTTGTAGTGGAGCGAGGAGAGGAAGGGCATGGTCATCCTGTCCAGAGGCCAGTCTACTACCTCAGCGAGGTCCTAACACTGTCCAAGCAAAACTACCCGCACTACCAGAAGCTGACATACGGAGTCTTCATGACTTCCAGGAAGGTCGTCCACTACTTCTCCGAGCACCCGATCACGGTGGTAAGCTCCTCTGGGCTAGCAGACATCCTCACAAACCAACGCGCGACAGGACGAGTCGCCAAGTGGGTTGTCGAACTAGGACCCTGGGGGCTGAAGTACGCTCACCCGAAGTCCATGAACGCCCAAGTCCTCCCAGAATTCACCACCGAGTGGATAGAAGCCCAGCTACCAGATGTCCCTGACCTGTCCAACGCATGGACAATGTACTTTGACGGCTCCAAGAAGTTCAAGTCAGCAGGGGCAGGAGTCGTACTCATCTCCCCCAAAGGCAACAAGCTAAAATATGTTCTGCAGATGGACTTCCCGACACCCTCCAACAACGAAGCAGCGTACGAGGCCCTGATCCATGGCATGCGGATGGCCAAAAACTGCGGCGCCACGCACCTCATAATCTACGGCGACTCCTACCTCGTCGTACAGCAAACCGTGAAGTCCTGCGACGCCATCGCCGACAACATGATCGCCTATAGAGACCTGTACAACCAGCAGGAGGGCACATTCGACGGTTGCGAGTTGCGGCACATCGTACGCGATAGCAACGAGGAAGCCGACACCCTCGCCAACATTTGGTCAAACAAGGTACCAGTGCCACCCGGCGTTTTCCTCGAGCGTATCACGCAGAGGTCCATCAAGACTCGCCCCGCAACAAAACCCTCCACACCAGCAACGAGCACCAGCAACCCGCCAAGCCAAGAAAAAGAGCCCATGGAGGTCATGCTGGTCGAAGCTACATGGACAGGATCATACCTTGCGTACATACTGCACCAGAGGCTGCCAACCGATTCAGTCGAAGCAAAGCGCATCATCCGGCGCTCCATAAGTTTCACCGTTGTCAACGGGGAACTCTACAAGAGAAGCATCTCAAGAATCCTGCAAAGGTGCGTAGGTCCAGTCGACGGCCAGGCCATTCTACTCGACATCCATGCGGGTATCTGCGGGGATCATGCAAGCAGTCGAGCCTTGGTGGCCAAAGCGCCGCGAGCCGGGTTCTACTGGCCAACAGCTATGCAAGACGCAGAAGACCTAGTAAAGAAATGCCCCAGGTGCCAAGAATTCGCCAACAAGCCACACGCACCGGCGTCCGCACTCAAGACAATACCACTATCCTGGCCCTTCGCCCAATGGGGGTTGGACTTGGTAGGCCCGCTGAAGAAATCCTCACCCGGAGGGCACACTCACCTCCTGGTCGCAGTCGACAAGTTCACCAAGTGGATTGAGGCCGTGCCTATCACAAGTTCGACTGCATCGTCAGCGGTCAACTTCATCAGATCTATCATCTTCAGATTCGGGTAACGAACGGGATCATCACGGACAACGTCTCGAACTTCACATCCGACGAGTTCAAAGACTTCTGCTCAGAACAAGGCATCAAGCTCAACTATGCATCTGTTTCGCACCCACAGTCCAATGGGCATGTTGAGAAAGCCAACGGCTTAGTCTGTAGCGGCATCAAAAAACGCCTGCGAGTACCGTTGAAACGTGCCGCAGGCGCTTGGGTAGAAGAACTGCCGTCAGTCCTCTGGAGTCTGCGAACCACGCCAAACAGGTCCACTCAGTACACTCCATTCTTCATGGTGTATGGTGCAGAGGCGGTTCTCCCCTGCGACATCAAATTCGACGCACCAAGAGTGGTCGCCTACGACGAGTCAGATGCAGAAGAAGCACTCGAAGACAGCATGGACATCCTGGACGAAGCGCGTGACATCGCCCTAGCACGGTCAGCCGTGTATCAGCAAGACCTGCGCAACTACCATGGAAGGAGGTTGCGACCAAGGGCATTCGTCGCTGGCGACCTGATCCTCCGCCTCAAGCAGAAGAAGGTGCACAAGCTCGCCTCCCCATGGGAGGGCCCGTATGTCGTTACAGAGGCAATCGGCAACGGAGCTTACCGTCTGAAGGACTCGAAGACGGGAGCAGTCTGCAGCAACCCATGGAACGTCGCGCAACTTCGCCGGTTCTACGCCTAGTCGACAAAATCATTGTACCAAAGAAAGCATGTCAACACGGCAGGTTTCAGACACACTCTTTCCCTTACGAGGGTAACTAAGGGGACTGGAAGGGTTTTAATGAGGCGGCCTGTTCGCAAGCATCAATAAAGAAGATTTACAGAAAAAGTTGTCCACTTTACCTTCTCAGTCAAGGCAATTAAAAACCTAGGCCGTCACTCGAATCACTCGGGGGCTGCGCCATACAGGTTGAAACAAAAATCCTAGGCCGTCACTCCAATAACTCGGGGGCTGCGCCATACAGGTTGAAAGATAAGCCTAGGCCGCCACTCGAATCACTCGGGGGCTGCGTCATGCAGGCCCTACTCGTAAAATCCTAGGCTGCCACTCAGACCACTCGGGGGCTGCGCCATACAGGTCAAGTCAAAAAATCCTAGGCCGCCGCCCGACACACTCGGGGGCTGCGCTTCAGAGGTATCACTTGAAATACTAGGCCACCACACGAATTACTCGGGGGTTGCGCCATGCAGGCCCTACTCGTAAAATCCTAAGCCGCCACCCGAACCACTCGGGGGCTGCACCATGCAGGTCAAGTCCTAAAATCCTAGGTCACCGCCCGACACACTCGGGGGCTGCGCTTTACAGGTGTCAGTTGAAATCCTAGGACGCCACTCGAAACACTCGAGGGCTGAGCCATACAGGTCCACGAAACAGCCATGGCCGCTACCCAAGACACTCGGGGGCTGCGCCGTACAGGTCCACGACTCGCGCTCAATGTACTCGAGCCACGTCACACAAGACCTAGTCCTAAGCCGCACTAAGTCCATTCGAAGGTGCACAACAGATAGTCGTGCAGTAAAGCAAACAGTTCTAACTTGCTTACTCGGGGATTCCCCATATCTCATACATCGATGTTTACATTTGGCAAATTTGCCTACTATGACTAATCCTGTGCAACAGAATATTGTTGCCCCTAATCGGCAGGCTCATCCTTTGGCGCGTCGAGTGGCCCTACAAGGCGCTCACTCAGCTTTTGGACCTGCTCAACCATTTGGCGAGCAGCCGCCAAGGTGTCGGCGTAGTCATCCTCACCGGGCAGGCCATCCAGCACCCTCTCCAGAGGAAGGTTCGACCGGTGCAGCCGGACGTACGATAGCGCCACATTCGCCCTAGCGACGAGTTGCGCATTGACTACCTCCTTCAACGTGTCACCTTCGCGGAACCTCTCCAGCAAGGCGGCCAACCCATGCGGCTGCCCATTGTGTGGGAAGTACACACGGTGGATATGCCAGAGGGTCTTCCGGCAACCTTCAAGAAGAAAGGCAGCCCGCCAAGTTCGATCGAGCATGCGCGCGAGGATTCGCCCTCCTGACTTGTTTGACCAGAAGTGGCGAGCCTCGAAAGAATCGTCAGTCGCCTCTCGGGTGACCCGCTCTTCAACCCGAGCCTACTCAGCCTGCCAATCTGGGTTCACATCTGCGCCCAGAAATTACAAATTATAACCAGCAAATCTCACGGAGGAAGTCAAGCAAAAAAAGGAAACCAACCTTGCAGCTGCCGACTTATTAGATCAATCTCGCCAAGCAAAAATTCCTCGCACTGGGAGAACCCCACAGTAGGACGCGATTTGGAGCGCTCCAGATCCAACTCAGCAAGCTTCAGACTGGCTTCGAGGCCAATCACCTTATTCCTCATATAGGTGATCAACCGCTGGTGATCCGTGCTCCGCTGAGGAGCGGGTGCCGATCGATGACGACGCCCAGCTACAGTCAAGCGAGAACCTCCCTCGCCACTCGCGCCAGTCGTCGGAGCAACGGAAGTGGACTCGTGCAGGACAGACTGTCACGAATATGCAGCGTCAATACAGAAAAGATAACTTATGAGCCAAAGCAAAATGAAGGGAAGGAAATTATAATTCAGCATAAAAAAGGATCCAAGGCCAGAAGACCTGACAAAATAAAGGTCATTACAAGCTGCAGAATGAAGTACAGGTTCCTGCGACTAAAAGGACCTACACTACAAAAGCTCCTAAGCTAGTGACCCCGACCGGGAGCGACTCTTCCGAGAAGCCGCCTCAATCACCTTGGCAAGAGCCCTCTCAAAGGTGGCCACAAGCTTCACAGCCAGCTGTGCAGCCTGCGCCTTCACCCCGCTAAGGGACGCGGTCCGGCCATCGGACCTTCGCGGGAAGCCGCTGACAACCTTCTCAAAGTCGCCAGGAACCTGATGGCCTAGCAGAAGCTGGAAGGTGAGCTCGGAGCCGCGTACCGTCTGCACCCGAGTGAAGTCGACGAGGGTGGTCGCTTCGCCTTCAAACGGCGCCGTGAGAGCATCGACGGCAGCCGGCGGCGGGTCGTTGGAAAAAATTCTCCGATGCACAGTCGTGAGCGCTCCAGTCGACTTCTGCAGCGCCGCCGACGACTTCTGCAACGCAACGGATGCATACGCGGTCAAGGAGGCCGACCGCGGTCGCCAAGTCGACGTCGTCACTGCACGAGCCTTCCGGAGGGGCGCCACCGCATCTCTCTGGACAAAGGGTCAGCAGTCAGCAGAAAGCAAGTCAAGCAAAGACAAAGTAGGCTTTAAGCCGAAAACTCACCTCCAAGGGCACCGGCGAGTGAGAGCAGGTGGTCGACTTGAGTCTTCTCCTGGACGGCCCGCACACGCTCGCGCTCCTGAGACTCGTGCATTGCTTTTTCAAGCTCGGCGTAAGCTCGAAGCTTCAGCTCTAACTCCGCAGCTCGCTTAGTAGCCTGGTACAGAGAGGCGCGCAGCTGGTCCCTCTCCTTCTCCAGGCGAACATAGGCAGCGGCTGCCTCAAGTTGCTGGCGGTAGTACGTGAAGGGGATCGTGTGCACAAAAAAAAATCCTAACAACGATATCCTTAAACTAGCCA
Organism: Poa annua; assembly: GCA_026929855.1. NCBI lineage: Eukaryota > Viridiplantae > Streptophyta > Magnoliopsida > Poales > Poaceae > Poa > Poa annua. Next base: position 110,230,133 of record CM049426.1, read on the forward strand.
AGATCTACACTATGCAGATATAGTAGTACGGCAGAGATCGGAATACATACCCTTGTAAACCGAATAACAGGGATTACGCTCCCGCACAAGCGTTGACGACGAAGACGACGTAGCCGACCTCTAGGTCGCGGAGAACTCGGCGCGACGAAGATGACCCCGAGGTCGGGTGGAGGAAGTAGGCCTCCGAGTACCGCTAGCGCAGCACCTCGCAGGGCGTCACACACATACGGTGGAGACGACGGCCTCCGAAGCTCCAGTCCAGGACGAGCAGCGGAAGACATGGACCGGAACACCAGCAGCGTGGCAGCGGGCTATGGTGGAAGAGATCCCCCTCCTCTACTCGGCGCGGCTCCGACAAGGGAACCACGAGATCGAGAGAGAAATTGGGAATTAATTGGTGAATTAAAAGGCCAGGGGTGCCCCTTCTTATATAGGCTCCCGAGGGGAGCCAACCTCCCTAGCCAGGCAATGTGGGACTATCCCACAGCCTTGGTGCGTCTAGGGATGGTGCGCCGGCCCTAGGTGGGCCCTATTTGGCCCACCTAGGCCGGCCAAGCCTCCCCCACAAAATTCCCTTGAGGGTTTTCCCCCCCATGGGCCTTCTTTCCACCAGAAGGCCCATTTAGGGAAATCAGCCTAAATAAATTCAAAAATAAATATATAAAATCATATTTGCATATTAATTACACTAATTAATATCAAACATAATATATATAATTTTTCCTAGCTCCGAAAACTCTTTCGGCGCTGCCCGATCTCCATCGGACCCCTCCCGGGACGCTCCCGGTGATCTCTTTCCTTTCTGGTTGTCTTCTCGAAACCCCTTAAGTGTGTTACCCTAGCGGTTCGATATAATAACAGGTACGATCAAGACTCCTCTATGATCATCGACTAACTCGTAGGCCTGGACCCCATGAATTAATCCCTGTGATATAACGAATGACTTTCATCTATCAAATCTGGACGTCTAGTCTTAAACCCTTTGTCATGGCGATACTTAGCGTGTCCGAGCATCATTCTCAGATATCTCCATACCTAGCATGATCTCGTTACCGACATCGCTATCTTCTACTCGTCTATGATATTATGTCAGCTGGTGACCTAGTCACATGTTTGCAAACTCATTTGACATAATCTCACCGAGTGGGCCCTAGAGTATCTATCCGGCTATGCGGACTGACAAATCCCGTTGTTGACCCCTCGTCTCAACTACCCCTTTCCGATACCCAAAAGTATCACCGTTATTGTCACACTAGATAAGATATGACGTTTGGTGCGATCAAAGTATCTTCCAGGGATAACAATAAGAGTTGATCTCACGGTCTTAAGACGTAATGACTATGTCCTACAAATACTGGGTATGTCCATCACATCGTTACTCCTAACGATATGACTTCCATTGCTGACCGGCGCCATGCCCTATGATCGGAAAACCTCGATCATCAATTGCGCAACGTAACTAGTCATAGTAGAGGCTACTAGGGACCTGGTTGTTTATCTACCACACCTGCATTAATGTTTTCGCTTAATACAGTTATAGCATGGTATAAAACATATAATGAACGATTGGGATATTGCCAATAAACTATGTTTATTAAGTACCTCTAGGGCATATTCCCTTCAGTCTCCCACTTGCACTAGAGTAACACTTAATCTAGTTTACAACTTGGTAAAAGCTCAACACCACAAGCATCTTGGTGCCTGCTCGCCTCGTGGAAGAGGAATACAGTCAATAGATCTCACACATTGAAACCTATATGTGCTTTGCAACACTTCTATGTCACCTAGTTTGACATCAACCCGTATCTTACGATGACGGTGAAATATATCCCAGTGGATGGAGTGAGACTCGAGCATTCGCGTAGCATGCGCCTTAAAAGTCTAAGAGACCTATTAAGGGGACCACCTACGCCCGGAAAACTGCTCAGTCCAATCACACTTGCTACTTCTAAAGTCGTGATATATTTCTATACCTATGTAGATTGTGCGACAGTGCATTCATATGCGACTTCGCAAACTAACCATGTCTATCTTCAAAATAAAGAACATCTCCTATATGAGATTTCTAGTCGTATGGGTCAGTGTAATAACTTGGATCATCGTAACCGCTTTACGGCAAGTTGCCATTCCACTCTTACCCGTTACTAGAAAACCTATCTTCAGTTCTCATAGACACTGAAGAATAAACTTAACGTTTGTTCATTGATCCACACAAGGATCACTCTAGAACCTGTTCTTCAACCAAGAACTTGGGTCACATTAAGTCGAGCTTTCAGTCTGATAGCATCTATGTCTGATACATAGATAATGTCGAACACAATTTGCTATCACTGAAATGCCAAGATAAACTTAATATTTTACCTAGTCATACAAGTAAGAACCTCTTTCTTTGCTTGTCCTATTCTGAAACACTTCAGAATCTTGACTAAGGAAATATTCTGACCTAATGTTATTAAGCCCCTTCTGATCTATACAATTATAAATCAGATGCCTAATACTCCTAACTTCATTTCATAGAAAATTTAATCACTTAAATAATCCTTTACACTCTACTAGAGGATCTGTGTCATTCAATATGTTGTTACATACCAAATCACGAATGACACCTAGCTCCCACTCAAATATGCCTTCCGCATATAAGATCGAGGAAAATCTACTTAGCTCCCACTCAAATATGCCTTCCGCATATAAGATCAAGGAAAGCTACTTTGCTCCCACTCACTTCTTTGCAAATGTAGGTTTCTTCAACTATTTTGGACAACTCCAAAATCCTTTGATCACATTATCAAAGTGAAGATTCTAGCTCCGATATGCTTGCTTCTGCCCATGAATGGACAACCGAAGTTTGCATACATGTTTAGCATCCTCGGGATTACAAACCATTCTTAATGACACTATTAAGAACCATGGTTTTCTCATCCATCTATCAATTTCTCATTCGAAATTATAGTAATTGCTAAACGATCCAGAATAGATTTAGGCTTCGCCACTTGAGACAAACTCTCATGTGGTCAACTTTTGAATCCGTCGGAACTGTTTCACGACAAATCGAATCTGCTCAATGTCTACTCTCTTATAAAATTCCATATACTATTAACATCCTAGATGCCATCAAGAAGATCTCCCAAGTCAATACCTGGTAATCGTATATGGATTTTATTTCGGATCATAAATGACTCATAGCCATTTCTCGGACTTAGGTCCACCATCTCTTCTTCGTAGTTCGTAGGTCTATCGTATTCCATTAATATGACCTTCATAGCAAGATTGTCGTAACACATAGTGTGGAACACAACCTCGTATACCTACGCTCTTAGTATGAGCTCAGAACATCATGATTTTGAATCATCAGCTTTTTCAAGTTGTGTAGCCTGACACCGAACACACTTTCGGTTGCGCCACTCTGATGTCTGGAGAGGAAGTTCACCAACTTCGTCTTGCTCTACTTTCTTTCTCACTTATACCCACGGACAAGAAACTATTTGTTTTGCAAGGTATATCCCGGCAAAAGTTTTTGCCTATGTCGTGAGACATGTACTCAACTAACTCTTTAGGTAGGGTATACTACAAAGATTAATCCATTTTAGGTTCGACTACATCAAAACACTAAATTGCTGAAACGACAATCCTGGCTCAAAATCCATGCCATCACTCGTATGGTATTGTCTCCATGGATTCAAATGGTTTCCCTATTTGCTAACGTGAGTGTTTACGTTTCTACCATATGACTCTAATGATCACAATAATTCGGTAAGAGATTTATTTACCACACACTATCCGATAGGGTGCAATTACGACGTCCTAACACACCATAACACTATGGTGTTCCATGCGACATAATTTGTGGAACTCTTCTCACAAGTCTTGTAATGATGTGCCAATATTATAACTCAAATCTTCATTCCTCGATATGCATCGCGGGAATTTGATTTTCTTGTTAAGTTTATCTCCTACTTCATTCTGGACTTGTTTGATTGAATCAAAAATTTCCAGGCCAACATTCCCCGAGTGGATATCCATATATCTATTCGAATGTTCATGAAGTCTATGAAATAAAGACTTCCACTACACGTTAAAGTACTTCATTGATTCACATACACCCATATGCACGATTCTCAACAAGCTATACTCAAAACGTTCAGTGAAGTTCACGAAATAAAGGTCTCCACTACCCGTCTATTACTTCATTGAACCACATACATCTCTATGTATGACTATCAATAAGTTACATGCCCGCTTTCCGAAAACGGTGTCACAGTTATTTTGGAAGTGTCAAAAGATCAAATCTTACGACTTGTAGGTCCATCCAGTGTGGAGCTAATGCATATAACATTGACATGACTAAACGGTAGTGCCACACATATGTGGTGTCTTTATTAAGTTTGTATCCTTTGACATTAATATTATGAATGTGGGAGCTTCTACCATCTAAATTCAAATCGGCATATGATCATTACTTCATAAATATAGGACACCAATTTGTCACTATCATGTATGAACAAGTGTCTCGCTAGAGGAGACACACTTGTAACGATCATACTAACAGGCGATCATAAAGAATTTACCCAAATGGTAGATCTAGAGGGAGAGTGTATATGGCCATCACAACAACTTGATTGCCATTATCAACACGCAATGTCGCCTCATCCTTTCAAGCTACTGAAGCAGTAAACCTGGTTTTCACAAAACATAACTAGTTCAAAACTTAGTCACTACTGCGAGTACTTGCTTAGCTAAAACATTCATAACATGTATATCATGTATACACCATCATCATTGATGACTTCCGGCAATCTGTTTCATCTTCTTGATACTTCCACCGTAGTCAAGAACCATGAAGGTGAATTATTCCCCTTGCATGACATAGTCTATGACAGAGGATTTGCACTTGGCAACAATGTCTGTCATCCAGTGATTGAGCTGAGCGAGGCGTCTCAATGTTCATTAATCATGAACATATGTCATTAAGTATGACCGCCACGTGCTCCCTCAATGTGTGTGTTCTCTTCCATCTTGGTTGAGAAGACAATCAGTCAACGTACTGATAAACTTCATCAACCCAACTTTAGGGGTACCCCGAGTTTTAGCGACCATATCATATGTCCGCGATCCAATAACTCGTACCCACCGTTGGTTCTCTATGGCAGAGATCATAGCATACACTGGACTATGATGATATCATCCGCTCAAAATCCGATAATCCAAATTATCTTTTGCTAGCGGAATCTCCGGGTTTATCTCCTAGCGGGTGTTGTATCACAAAGAGCTAACGGTTTAAACAAGGAGTATCCTCAAGCTAAAGTATAAAACTATGAAGTTTGGACCTAACCTTTTAAGTTTCTCAATCGCAAGAATGCGCCTAATTTGAAAAGATGCTATCACAATGGTTAATATCTACAAAGGTTTGCAAAACAGACAATGTTCATTATATTCTGAGTTCTAGTATTTTAGAAAATAACTATCCGAACTCCCACTCAAACAAACATCCCTCCTGGTCGTTTAAGTGATTACACGACCTCCATCCATTGCACCACCCCTCATCATCAGAGCCGGCAGCACAACTTCAAGAGTAGACAAAAGTCCGCCACACCAATTTTGTGACTCGTGCTCGACCTTTCGGTCTCCCTGTTCCGAGGCCATATTTCTGAATATGCTAGGCTCGCCACCAAAAACCTCCACGCTGACGCTTGTGCAACATGGCTTACACCCACTGTATGCGAACGACGAGATGTCTGACACCCGATCATCACGGCCTGCCTCATAACGTAGAACTTTCTTGGTGGTGCGCGTTGGAGGGAGAACTCTAGTGGTATTTTGAAGGGATCATCTTATATAACTACCGCCATGTAACTAATGTATACTATACACACAATCACACAATATAAGATGCACACAAAACATCAAATGTAATGCAATGTGATATAGTCCATTGCGCCATGGTCTTCTTGGCGCCCGCAGTTTATAAATAATTTAATAAACCTACCTTGACCATATCACATAGCCCCTGCAAAATAAAGTTAGACGCTTATACTTTATCTTTTGCATATTTTACGTGGCTCGGGGCTTTCGTAAATAGAACCGCTTCATACCTACGAACCTTATGACCACAACAACGATCCAATAATTGCATGTTTAAGCATCCCTTTCGGGCCCTCCATTGAAAATGCGAAGACCAACTAAAGAGAGAGAAACTGGCACCCGTCAGGCACATATACGGTACAAGCCGTATGTCAGTAGTGGAACCAGTCTCGCGTAAGCGTACGCGTAAAGTCGGTCCGGGCCGCTTCATCAACTCAATGCCGCTGGAATACACAAGTGCACGCTTGAGGGTAGCAAATAACAGGAACGGTGCCCCCGGGCAGAGCACGGGTTCTAACAGCGTACAGCTATATCTAAGATAGATCGGCTCTGATACCACTGAAGGGGATCGTGTGCAGAAAACAAAAAATTTCCTAGCAACGATATTCTAAAACTAGCCAAGATCTACACTATGCAGATATAGTAGTACGGCGGAGATCGGAATACATACCCTTGTAGACCAAATAGCGGGGATTACGCTCCCGCACAAGCGTTGACGACGAAGACGACGTAGCTGACCTCTAGGTCGCGGAGAACTCGGCGCGACGAAGATGACGAAGATGACCCCGAGGTCGGGTGGAGAAAGTAGGCCTCCAAGTACCGCTAGCGCAGCACCTCGCAGGGCGTCACACACATACGGTGGAGACGACGACCTCCGAAGCTCCAGTCCAGGACGAGCAGCGGAAGACTTGGACCGGAACACCAGCAGCGCGGCAGCGGGCTATGGTGGAAGAGATCCCCCTCCTCTACTCTGCGCGGCTCCGACAAGGGAACCATGAGATCGAGAGAGAAATTGGGAATTAATAGGTGAATTAAAAGGCCAGGGGTGCCCCTTCTTATATAGGCTCCCGGGGGGAGCCAACCTCCCTAGCCAGGCAATGTGGGACTATCCCACAGCCTTGGTGCGGCTAGGGATGGTGCGCCGGCCCTAGGTGGGCCCCATTTGGCCCACCTAGGCCGGCCAAGCCTCCCCCACAAAATTCCCTTGAGGGTTTTCCCCCCCATGGGCCTTCTTTCGACCAGAAGGCCCATTTAGGGAAATCAGCCTAAATAAATTCGAAAATAAATATATAAAATCATATTTGCATATTAATTACACTAATTAATATCAAACATAATATATATAATTTTTCCTAGCTCCGAAAACTCTTTCGGCGCTGCCCGATCTCCATCGGACCCCACCCGGGACGCTCCCGGTGATCTCTTTCCTTTCCGGTAGTCTTCTCGAAACCCCTTAAGTGTGTTACCCTAGCGGTTCGATATAATAACAGGTACGATCAAGACTCCTCTATGATCATCGACTAACTCGTAGGCCTGGACCCCATGAATTAATCCCTGTGATATAACGAATGACTTTCATCTATCAAACCTGGACGTCTAGTCTTAAACCCTTTGTCATGGCGATACTTAGCGTGTCCGAGCATCATTCTCAGATATCTCCATACCTAGCATGATCTCGTTACCGACATCGCTATCTTCTACTCGTCTATGATATTATGTCAGCTGGTGACCTAGTCACATGTTTGCAAACTCATTTGACATAATCTCACCGAGTGGGCCCTAGAGTATCTATCCGGCTATGTGGACTGACAAATTCCGCTGTTGACCCCTCGTCTCAACTACCCCTTTCCGATACCCAAAAGTATCACCGTTATTGTCACACTAGATAAGATATGACGTTTGGTGCGATCAAAGTATCTTCCAGGGATAACAATAAGAGTTGATCTCACGGTCTTAAGGCGTAATGACTATGTCCTACAAATACTGGGTATGTCCATCACATCGTTACTCCTAACGATATGACTACCATTGCCGACCGGCGCCATGCCCTATGATCGGAAAACCTCGATCATCAATCGCGCAACGAAACTAGTCATAGTAGAGGCTACTAGGGACCTGGTTGTTTATCTACCACACCTGTATTAATGTTTTCGCTTAATACAGTTATAGTATGGTATAAAACATATAATGAACGATTGGGATATTGCCAATAAACTATGTTTATTAAGTGCCTCTAGGGCTCCCTTGAGTACGGCTGCAAAAAAAGAAATTATAAAGGTGCGGCCGACAATACTAGTCACCCACACCTTCGGGGGCTACTCCCATCGGGAGCGGTGTTCGCGGACCCGATGAAATTTCAGGACTACAAGAACAAGGACTTACGTGTTCCAGAAGGTCGACATCCTCTGAAGTCGCGGGAGGAGCACGACTTGGTGCTGTGAAGCCGCCAGTCGTCGCACGCTCCTCGACCACCACCTGCGTCACCAGCTCCGTCGAGGGAGCAGAGGTATGCTCCACTTCACGATGAGGGGAGCTGACGCCGCCAGAGCGGTTGCTGGAACAAAATCAAGGCAACTCGACAAAGAAGGAAGAAAAGGAACTCACCTGGTGGCCTCGTCGCCATCATCGCTCCCCAGGGAGACGGATGGCATCCGAGCGAACCCGCTCGGCGGCGTTGAGCTGACCGGAGGAGCAGCCAAGGGTTCGTCCCAGTTGTCCTGGGACCGCACACCCAAAGAAGACATGCCAGCCTCCTCCAAGTCAACATCGGCATCCTTCGCGGGTGACGAAGCAGTCGTAGAGTTGCCACCACTTCGCCGCTTCTGCCTCTTCCGCGCGGGTTCCTCCTCGTCGTCATCATCCTCCACCTCTTCGCTATGGGAGATAGCGGACGAGATGTCTTCATCCTCACCCTCCTCCTCCACAAACTTCGACTCATCGTGAGGTCCATTTTCTGGGAGAGGAGGAAGGCTAACCAGAGGAGAGCGACCCTGAAACAAACAAAGCAGAGTCAAATAAAGAAACAGAAGATCAAGAAAGCAAGCAATGAAGAGAACAATGCAAAAGCTCACCTCGGGAATAGGGTTCGCTCCTCCGTACGCAGCGACTGGACACTTGACATTGCAAGGGTCCGCGGCTCGGAAGCTGGTAATGCCCTTCACCTTGGTCTCCACCTCCTCGTCGTCAAGCGGCTGGTCGCTGACGCCCTCGACTGCCCACATCGGGTGGGGGCGAGCGCGTAGCGGCTGGACGCGCAGCCAGAAGAAGGTGGCCATCAAGTAGACACCAACCGACTCGCGCCCCAAGGTCCGGAGGAGGTTGCGCAGCAGGCTCAGCAGAGGCCTCCCGGACTCCTTTTCCTCCTCGGTGTGCGGGTGCGCCCAGGCACAAGTCCTCCGCAAGCCGCGCTCGCCGTCGAAGTGCGCCAGGCCCTCCTGGTCGCACTAGATGTAGAACCACCTCTTCCGCCACCCCTGGACGGAGTCCGACTTCTTCATCCAAAAGAACGCGGTGTCGCCGCGCACCTGGATGCCGAAGCCGCCCACTGGGTATGTCAACCCGCTCTTCCCAACGTTCTTGCGAACAAGGAAGAGCGACTTCCATAGAGACCAGTGGGGTGCGATCCCCAAGAAGCACTCGCAGAGCACGATGAAGCTCGCGATGCTTAAGACGCCATTGGGGGTCAGATCATGGATCTGAACCCCATAGGCGTACAAAAGACCGCGAACAAAATTGTGGAGAGGGAACCCGAAGCCCCGTGGAAGGAAATCCACGAAGCACATGCGTTCCCCCTTGCGAGAAGGGGGAACACCTCTTGCCAGGAGCACGTACCGTGGCCTCATCCGTCGGGGGCAGGAAGCCGTAAGCGCGCAGGAGCTCGAGGTCCGTCTTCTTCACCATCGACCTCTGCCAATCGCCTTCGGGTTTCTTCATCACCCCGGCTTCGGCGGCGGCGGCGGCGCTAGCGGCGATCTTCGACTTGCCCATGGCGTCGATGGATCGCAGAAGGTGGGAGTACAAATGGAATAGAGCTTACGGAGGCAAGAATTGCAAGGAGCAAGGAATGGATGCACGGACGATTGGAGAAGATGACCTGCCCTCGCACCGCGGCGCAGTACTTATGCCGTGCACAATCAATCTCAGCCGTCCGCGAAGATACTGCTCCACACAAGCGCATCCAGCCATCCACGTGCCATGCGGAGAGACTAACCGTCCACTATGCACGGGAATCAAGGCATCATCATCGTGCCGCAAAATTTTCGCGCCCAGTTCGGAGAGACGTGACAATTGCTGACCACAGTCAACACTGACAATGCGGCCCGCTACGTCACGTCTCATTGGGCGCAGAGGCGTGCCACGAAGCGTCATCGCTGACGTCAGCAAGACAATGAATCTGAAGAAGACACGGAGACTCAAGTAGTAAGCTTCACAGCTAAAAACAAACAACCCAGGCTACTGATCCGAGAACTCGAAACAATCATTCGGGTGGCAAAGAAAAGGAAGTAAGCTCAGAAGACTGAAACAATTCACAAGTAAGCCACTAGGCCGAATAGAGGCAAGATTCACACAAGACAAATCCAAAGTAATTCGACTGCAGAAAGTACTCCCATCGGGAGTGTCCTCTTCGCTTGAAGAAAACGCGTTCAAACTCAAGAACAAGCAATCTGGCGGCGTGCCCAGGAGGAAGGAGTCCTTTGGCCGACTCTACGATTCGACCAAGCACTCGGGGGCTACTGACGTGGGGCTACTCTTAGACTACCCCACGGTGAGGCTACCTGGGCCGCGTCAAGCTTAAAGAGGCCTGCAGAAGGCCCACGATGGGTATAATGTGACCCAATCCTAGTCGGTTAGGTCGCATAGCTTGCCATATCTGTGATTGCCATCGGCACCGTTCACCCAGGACCTGACCTACCTATAAAGGCCAGGAGGGTTGCTCGTCTCAAGGACACGCTCATAGCCGCCACCACAAACCCTAGTGAGATTGCAATCTCACCATTGTAATAGCTACTCGCCATCAATATCAGACAAGGAGGAAGTAGGGTATTATCCTCCGGGAGCCTGAACCTGGGTAAATCGCCCCGCTTGTCAGCCGTCGTGATCACCAACGCTTCTCTCTCTCCCCCTCAATCAACACGGGGTGGACAACCCAGGGATTTGTCGAGTTACACCCTCGTCACTCATGATCACATAAAGATCACATCATGGGAGAGAGAGATAAACCACATGGCTTCCGTAGATCCCGCAGCCCCTGGGGAGAACTACTCACTCCTCATCATAGGAGTCAGCAACGGCGATGGAGATGGCGGTGGAGTGGATGGAGATGGCTCCGGGGCAATTCCCTGTCCCGTCAGGGTGTCGGAACAGAGACTTCTGTCCCCCGAATCTTGTCGGCGATGGCGGCGGCGTTCGGGAACCGTGGAGGAAAAAGTGTCTAACCGTGAAGCGATTTTAGGTCAAGGGGGTATTTGTAGGTGAAAGACCTAGGTCGGTGGGCGCTAGAGGGCGCCACACCACCTCCCGGCGCGGCTACTGGAGCTGCTGCGCCACCAGGTAATGTGGCGGCCTCGTGGTCCCACTTCGTCTCCTCATCGGTTTTCATTGACGCAAATATTCCAAAAATAATTCCTGGTTGACTCGTTTCCAATTTGGCGGATATTTCTTTAAGAGATTTTTTGAAACCAAAAACAGAAGAAAACAGGGAACTGGCACTGTGACATCTTGTTAATAGGTTAGTCCCAGAAAATGCATAAAACTATATAAAATGCATATAAAACATGTAATAATATGATATAACATAGCATGGAACACAAGAGATTATGGATATGTTGGAGACGTATCACAACCCCCAAAGTGATGGACATAGAGCTACCTCCAGCAGCTGAATCCAATAAGTTCCTTGAAGAAAAATTCAGTGCTGCATAGAAGGTTTGGATGATCGTCCAAGCAGTCAGTCCATGGGTTAGGCAATTCTTTATCAAAGATTTCATTCTTTCCCAAGCTTGAGCAACATGTTCATTATCTAGTTGTTTAATATTCATGATGCTTCTTCTTAGAGAAATAATCTTAGCAGGAGGATAGTATTTTCCTATAAAAGCATCTTTGCATTTTATCCAAGAATCAATACTATTCCTAGGCAATTAAAGCAACCATTCTTTAGCTCTTCCTCTTAATGAGAAAGGAAATAATTTCAGTTTTATGATATCACCATCTATGTCTTTATATTTTTGCATTTCACATAATTCAACAAAGTTATTCATATGGGCAGCAGCAGCATCCGAACTAACACCAGAGAATTGCTCTCTCATAACAAGGTTCAATAAAGCAGGTTTATTTTTTAAGAACTCAGCTTTAGATGCAGGTGGAGCAATAGGTGTGCATATAAAATCATTATTGTTGGTGCTTGTAAAGTCACACAACTTAGTATTCTCAGCGGAACTCATTTTAGAAAATTACTTAACAACTGAAATAACAATAATACAAAAATAATTGACAAACCGAAATAACAAAAGCAACAAAACTTAAAATATAATAGCAAAACCGAAATAACAAAAGTAATTCAAGTAACTATTTTTTTTGTATTTTTGATATTAAGCAATTAAAACAGTAATAAAAGTAAACTAATCAAGACAATAACAAAAATAAAAAGATTGGAAGTGCGAAAACTCCCCTCGTAGTGAATCTTCAAATCCCCGGCAACGGCGCCAGAAAAGAGCTTGATGCACATAGTGGGTGTGTTGTTGGGAGAACCCAAGAGGAAGGTATGAAGTAGTGCAGCAGCAAATTTCCCTCATTTATGAAACCAAGGTAATCGAACCAGTATGAGATGAAGAATTCCATCGAGGTATCAACGGCGCAAGAAAAGAGCTGTTGACGTGGGGCCTACACACAAACAATCATGATACTTTGCTCCAACTTAACAGTGACGTTATCAATCTCACCGGCTTGTTGTAACAAAGGATGGTTTGCAGTTGTGGTTTTATCAGATTAATGAGAAGGACCGGGGTCCACAGTTCACTAGTGGTGTCTCTCCATAAATAATAATAACATTCATCCATGCGTGGTAAAAAAATTACATCTAGGCAATCGACATAATAAAGATGAGCAACCCAATGCATATACTAATGATATGGTGTATAGTATGAGATTCATTCAGGCATTACAACAATATACATAGTCCGTTCCAACCGCATTTATGACTAATAATCCACTTTCCGGTTAGCGTTCCAACCCCTTTCAGTATTAAGTTGCATGCAATAGATTATCGCCTTAAGCACTTTGTGTAAGGTAAGTAAGTAACATCATCCTTAGAAAAAGTACTACTGTTTTATCCCTAGTAGCAACAATACATCTACAACCTTAGAACTTTCTGTCACTGCCCCATATTTAATAGAGACATGAACCCACTATCGAGCATAAATAGCCCCTCTCAGACTTACGAGCATCTACTTGGCCAAAGTACACACAAGTAACGGAGAGCATGCAAGATTATTAAATAGCACACACATCATATATTATGAAGCAATAACTTTAGTACTCAATATTCATTGGATCCCAGCAAACACAACATGGAGAATTACATAAAGATGATCTTTATCATGATAGGTAGCTCACAAGATCTAAACATGATAGCACAAGAGGAGAATACAACCATCTAGCTACTGCTATGGACCAGTAGTCCAAGGTAGACTACTCACGCATAAGTTCGGAGGCGTAGAAGCCTCCAGGGACGATTCCCCCTCCTGGCAGGGTGCCGGGGAGCAGTTCTGATCTCCCCTGAATTGGTGTTGACGACGGCGGCGGCTCGTGACCCGTGGAGGAAAAAGTGATTAATCTTGCTCTGTTTTTAGGTCAAGGGGGTATTTGTAGGCGAAATACCTAGTTCGGTGGGCGCCCAAGGGCACCACATAACCTCCCGGCGCGGCAGGAAGAGGGGCGGCGTCACCAGGTGATGTGGCCGCCTTGCGGCCTGATGCACATGGTGGGTGTGTTGTTGGGAGACCCCAAGTGGAAGGTATGAAGTAGTGGAGCAGCAAATTTCACTCAGTATGAAACCAAGGTTATCGAACCAGTAGGAGATGAAGAATTCCCTCGAGGTATCAACGGCGCCAGAAAAGAGCTGTTGACGTGAAGCCCGCAGACAAACAATCGAGATAATTTGCCCGAACTTAACAGTGAGGTTGTCAATCTCACCGCCTTGCTGTAACAAAGCATTAAACGTATGTGTGGAAGAAAGAGTGATGTTTGTCGAAAGTAACAAGTTTGCAGTTGTGGTTTTATCAGATTAATGAGAAGGACCGGGGTCCATAGTTCACTAGTGGTGTCTCTCCATAAATAATAATAACATTCATCCATGTGTGGTTAACAAATTACAGCTACGCAATTGAAAAAACAATGATAAGCAACCCAATGCATATACTAATGATAGGGTGTCTAGTGTGAGATTTATGCGGGCATTACAACAATATACATAGACCGTTCCAACCGCATCTATGACTAATAATCCACCTTCTGGTTAGCATCTGCACCCCTTTCAGTATTAAGTTGCATGCAACAGATTATCGCCTTAAGCAAAGTGTGTAAAGTAAGTAAGTAACATCATCCTTAGACAAAGTACTACTGTTTACTCCCTAGTACATCACATCTACAACCTTAGAGCTTTCTGTCATTGCCCCAGATTAAATAGGACATGAACCAACTACCGAGCATAAATACCCCCTCTTGGAGTTACGAGCAAATACTTTGCTAGAGCATACACAAGGAATAGAGAGCATGCAAGATCAATAAATAGCACACACATGATATATTATGAAGCAATAACTTTAGTACTCAATATTCATCGGATCTCAGCAAACACAACATGGAGAATTACATAAAGATGATCTTGATCATGATAGGCAGCTCACAAGATCTAAACATGATAGCACAAGAGGAGAATACAACCATCTAGCTACTACTATGGACAAGTAGTACAAGGTAGACTACTCACGCATAAGTTCGGAGGCGGTCATGGCGACGTAGAAGCCTCCGGGGACGGTTCCCCCTCCCGGCAGGGTGCCGGGGAGCAGTTCTGATCTCCCCCTAATTGGTGTTGACGACGGCGGCGGCTCGGGTCCCGTGGAGAAAAAAGTGATAAACCTTGCTCTGTTTTTAGGTCAAGGGGGTATTTGTAGGCGAAAGACCTAGTTCGGTGGGCGCCCAAGGGCACCACATCACCTACCGGCGCGGCAGGAAGTGGGGCCGCGCCACCAGGTTATGTGGCCGCCTCGCGGCCTGATGCACACGGTGGGTGTGTTGTTGGGAAACCCCAAGTGGAAGGTATGAAGTAGTGGAGCAGCAAATTTCCCTCAGTATGAAACCAAGGTTATAGAACCAATAGGAGATGAAGAATTCCCTCGAGGTATCAACGGCGCCAGAAAAGAGCTGTTGACGTGGAGCCTGCATACAAACAATCAAGATACTTTGCCCGAACTTAACAGTGAGGTTGTCAATCTCACAGGCTTGCTGTAACAAATGATTAGACATATGTGTGGAAGAAAGAGTGATGTTTGCAGAAAGTAACAGGTTTGCAGTTGTGGTTTTATCAGATTAATGGGAAGGACCGGGGTCCATAGTTCACTAGTGGTGTCTCTCCATAAATAATAAGATCATTCATCCATGTGTGGTAAACAAATTACAGCTACGCTATTGACAGAATAATGATAAGCAACCCAATGCATATACTAATGATATGGTGTCTAGTGTGAGATTCATTCGGGCATTACAACAATATACATAGACCGTTGCAACCGCATCTATGACTAATAATCCACCTTCCGGTTAGCATCCGCTCCCCTTTCAGTATTAAGTTGCATGCAACAGATTATCGCCTTAAGCAAAGTGTGTAAAGTAAGTAAGTAACATCGTTCTTAGACAAAGTACTACTGTTTAATCCCTCGTACATCACATCTACAACCTTAGAACTTTCTGTCATTGCCCCAGATTAAATAGGACATGAACGTACTATCGAGCATAAATACCCCCTCTTGGAGTTACGAGAAAATACTTGGCTAGAGCATACACAAGGAACATAGAGCATGCAAGATCATTAAATAGCACACACATGATATATTATGAAGCAATAACTTTAGTACTCAATATTCATCGGATCCCATCAAACACAACATGGAGAATTAAATAAAGATGAACTTGATCATGATAGGCATCTCACAAGATCTAAACATGATAGGAGAAGAGGAGAAGACAACCATCTAGCCTCTCATATGGACGCGTAGTCCATGGTAGACTACTCACGCATCAGTCCGGAGGCGGTCATGTCGACGTAGAGGCCTCCGGGGATGATTCCCCCTCCCGGCAGGGTTCCGACGAGCAGTTCTGATCTCTGCCGAATTGGTGTTGATGACGGCGGCGGCTCTGGACCCGTGGAGGAAAAAGTGTTCAACCGTGCTCTGTTTTTAGGTCAAGGGGGTATTTGTAGGCGAAAGACCTAGGTCGGTGGCGCCCAAGGGCTCCTCCTCACCTCCTGGCGCGGCAGGCATGTGGGCCGTGCCACCAGGTGATGAGGGCGCCTCGCGGCCCCTCTTCGTCTCGTCTTCGGTTTTCCTGGACGCATATATTCCAAAAATAAATCCTTGTTGGCTCGTTTCCAATTTGGCGGTAATTTCCTTAAGAGATTTTCTGAAACTAAAAATAACAGAAAGCAGGGAACTGGCACTGCGGCATCTTGTTAATAGGTTAGTCCCAGAAAATGCATAAAACTTTATAAAATGCATATAAAACATGTAATAACATGATATAACATAGCATGGAACTCAAGAAATTATGGATACGTCGGATCACGGCCCCTCTTCGTCTCGTCTTCGGTTCTTCGCGACGCAAATATTCCAAAAATAATTCCTGGTTGATTTATTTCCAATTTGGCGGATATTTCTTTAAGTACTTTTCTGAAACCAAAAACAATAGAAAACAGGGAACTTGCACTGTGGCATCTTGTTAATAGGTTAGTCCCGGAAAATGCATAAAACTATATGAAATGCATATAAAACATGTAATAATATGATATAACATACCATGAAACATAAGAAACTATGGATATGTTGCAGACGTATCACCGTCGTCAACACCAACTCGGGAGAGATCAGAACTGCTCCCCGGCACCCTGCCGGGAGGGGGAATTTTCCCCGGAGGCCTCTACGTCGCCATGACCGCCTCCGGGCTGATGTGTGAGTAGTCTACCCACTAGAGCAGAACTAGCCAATGGTCCCGGGCCGGGAGGGCTATTTGTCCCGGGCACGCTCCCGAGACAACGTGCTCGGGACAAATAGCCACCATTATTTGTCCCGGGCACGCCACGACTCAGAACCATTAGGGGGGGGGGCACGTGGCCAAAGCAGCCAGCCTCTGTAACATCCTAGGATTTTTCAAATTCTGAAAAATCAGAAAAATAAAAAACTTTTTTGAAAACTATTTGTATGTCGATTTGAAAACAAAATTAATGCATGCATTCATCATTTTCTTGCATTATTTATATTTGAAATTACAATGGTTGAAATATTATTTCCACTTGAAAACCTATTTGAGAAAATATTAAAAATAAAATAACGATTATACTATTTATCTTATTTTACTTTAATATTTTGATTGTAATTATTAGAAATAATTATTTTCATATGTTCACAATTGTGGTACCAAATTTTATTTAGCCATACATAAATTAATTAAATTTCTATTTCCAAATTTGACAAAAGTGTCAAATTTGCATTAAATCAAATATTCAAAATTAATATTTTTAAAAAGTGGTCAAAACATGTCCATAAATGTTTTAAAATAAAGATATGATTTTTAGAAATTTTTAGAAATTAATTTCACTTAATTCGGAGTTCTAAAATAAAAGTTATGAATGAATTAAGAAAAAAAAACGAATCGGGCCAGCCGGCCGGCCACGAACGAACCGAACCCAGCTATCGTATCCAACTCAAACACTGAAATTCGTTTTTCCAACCACCTTTCATTCAAACACGTATATCTCAAGAAATATAACTCCAAATCCGGATCCGCTTGATCCTACGCGTTCACAACTCCGAGACATATCTATTCCACCATCCCTCCACCTATATAAACCCCTGTAGCCGCCGGCATCTCTTTTACTCTTTTCGTTCCACCAAAAACCTAATCAGCGAAATAGTATTTCGTTCGACAAACAAACCATCTCCAATCGTGACGGGGCCTTAATCATTGTTGTAGATCTCGTCGATACCTTTCCATCCCAATAATCCTCAACTCTTTTCATCAAGCGTGGAGGAAGAATTTCGAATCATCATCCATCAGATCTGAAGTCGTATTTCTCAGATCTCTTCGCGCTCGTTGCGTCAAATCAAAATACCTTCGGTGAAAAGGTAGATCTACTCTATATCTACAACTTTCCTGTTGGCAACTTTTTATTTTAACATACGTAATTTTCTGTATAATACAGATCGTGTTTGATGTTGTTCGAGTAACCAAACCATCTTAAAAAGTTGGGACGACAATACGAAAGTTGTTCCCCTGATCAAGACCTTTCTTTTGCCCCAAGCCTCACCTCTTTTGGTTCAGCGAGCTGAGAGATATTCGCGTTTGAAGTTTCGGATCAGACAGGTATTTTGCGATTTGTGACCAATCTATTCATCCACTTATGTTATAATTCTGATAATTAGAAAGAGCACGTAATTCTCTACAACTTTCGTTAAGAGTGTTTTTCCATCCGAGCAACTTTATTTTTGTTCAAATTCGTAGTCAAATCCCAGTCAGCCTGCCACGTCAGCAAGTCAATTCCTACGTCAGCAGTCAAAGTCAACAGTCAACCGAAGACCAGCAGTTTTGCAGAAAAATATTAAATTTTAAATCTATCACTACTTTTTATTGGTTTGGTCAAATTTTACAAATAAAATATTTTTGGAAAGCTTATGACACGTAGAAACTTTTGGCATCATTACTTTTATGTTTTGTCAAATTAAAATTTGTTGAAATTCAAAAGTGGCATTAATGGTAAATTGAACATAACTTCAAATTTGAAATTTAAAACTTGTCAAACTCTTTTGATATAAATTTGAATGTCTAAGTATTGGCAGTAGTATTTTTCTACTAATTTTTGTAGAATAATTTTCTATGATTTTATAATTTATATTGATTAAATACTTTTAAGTGTTGTTTTAATGATTAAAATTGGTTAAAAATTTATTAAAATTTATTTTCATCATCTATTCGAATTATAAAGTACTTAGTCATATTATAACCACTTTGGTATTAAAATGTACTTAGAAATATTTTGCCTCCTTAAACAAAATAAATTCTTTGTTAGAAAATATTGATAAATATTTTTCGACAACACTCTTCCTTAGAAAAATTTCAACATCTTACAGATGCTAAATCTTTTCCTTAGAAAATTTTAGCATCTAGAAAACTTAGTTGTTTTATTTTGTTAAGTGTTGTCCTTAGAAATAAATTGCATTGCATGCATGACATATCTATTGTATAGTTATACTCCTTATAATAAAACTCCTTCCTTATTTTCCCTAAGTTAGGATTATTTTCAACCTAGTGTTTTGGTAAAGTGCTATGCACTTAGACACTTAGGATTTCCAAGATGGAGCTAGAAGGCCATTGAAGGACTTAGCCAAAACAAGACTTCAGAAGTATCTCCAAGAAGTAGAAGAACTTAGAAGAAAAATCAAGAGGAAGTTCATGAAGACCAACCAGAAATATTTTCCAAGTCTTGCTCTCTCTCTCTTTCTTTTCTCTGAGACTTCATGAAGGACTTAGAAGAAAACAGACTCTGAAAGCATCCTCAAGATGTCAAGCACTTAGAAGAAAAGTGAGAAGAAGTTCAAGAAGGCCAACCTTCCTTTTATTCTCTAAGTCTTTCTCTCTGCCTTTTCTTCTTCTCTGAGAACTCAAAATCCAAGACCAGCCTCGAGGATACAAGAATCATCAAGTCTGAAGATTATTCAAGTCTACCAAGAATTCAATCAAGACATCAAGGAGAATATTACAAATCTGGAGATGAAGCCTGGAGGACAACTACATATTTCCTTCTTTTCCCTCTTTCCTAATCTTGTCATTTAGACTTAAATAAATTTTGATCATGATGTTATCATCTTTGAAGTTTGTTGGATCCTAGCGGCATAGTGAGATGAAGCGGCCTGGAAACAAACCTTACATGTCCACGTACATGAGACCTGTTCCACAATTTAAGTGGCTGGTCGGGTGTCTGTCGCTCTCACTTTAGTGAATATCCAATTTACAAAGAGTTGATAATAATTGTTGATCACCTCGAAGAATAGAGCTAGTATTTCTCTAAGTATTTTGCACATCATGGCTAAGCCATTAGAGTGCTTGTTTCAAGAAGATATAAAACAAAGTATGTTTATCCAACTTAAGACCTTAGTCCTTAGTCATTCTTGAACCACCTATTTGCCTTACAATAACTTAAAAGATTTTCATGGCATGAAAAAGTATTTCTAGCCCTTAGGAATATTTTGCACATCATGCATAAACATATTTTCCTTAGAAAGTTTTATAAAACTTATTTATTCATCTAGTATGTGTTGTATGCATTGTGGAGTTGTGCTTGCTGTTGATTGTTGTATTGTTGCTTGTCTATACTGTTAGATTGAACGGAGAGCAAACGTTCGTTGTGAAAAGAGTTTGTGAACAACGACAATATTCAAAGGCAAGTGGCACACCTCATAAACTCCCTATTATTTATATATGCATTACTTAGTGTATTTTTATATGCATGTGTAAGATAGTATTGCTATGCTAAACCTGTGTAGAATTCCCTTAATCCTGTGTCTAGGTTCCTATATCATACTTAGCAGAAATATTGATGCTATGCAATGGATGAAAGTATTTTGCACAACAAGACTAAGCCATTAGAGTGCTTATTCAAGATGATATAAAACAAAATATTTTATTCAACTTATGACCTTAGCCCTTAGTCCTTTTGGACCAACCTATTTGCCTTGCATTAACTTAAAAGATTTTTCATGGCATGGCATGCATCTCTAGTCCTTAGAAATAACTTGCATATCATGCATGTCATGTTTTCCTTAGAAGTTTAAGAAACTTGTTTGTAGGTGTTGTGTTGTTTTATGATTGTTGTATTGTTGTTTGTTTGTATTGTTTAGACTGAACGGAGAGTCCCGAGTATCGTTGAAAAGAGTTGTGAACAACGACAACATTCAAAGGCAAGTGGCACACCTCATAAACTTCCTATTTCTATATGCATTACTTAGTGTATTTTTATATGCATGTGTAGGATAGTATTGCTATGCTAAACCTGTGTAGAATTCCTTATTCCTGTGTCTAGGTTCCTATGCAATACTTAGTAGAATTATTGATGCTATGCAAATGTTGTTTTGTGAAAATCTAAATTCTACTAAGTTAAGAATGAAACACCTGGGTGGTAAGTGGTTGCATGGTTTATGTTGAGTGGCTACTCAGGTCCATGTCTATGGTTCCTGGAGTATGTACACTTGTGAATGGCCACCCAGGAACAGAGGAATCTGAAGAACTCCGAGTGACGATTGCTTCCGGTGCAGCCATTGCCATATGGGCTCTGGCTTGATCAATTATGTTGCGTGGACTCTCTCCGGCTTGACAAGCAGATGTAGGGGGATGTTAGGTGGAACGGGTCAAGCCAGAGTGGGAGGGAAAATGCTTCTGAAAGATCTCGTCTCATTCTCTCCTTTCCTTATCACAAATGGTGTGTAAAGGATACCTTGGGTTGAATGGGTACAATGGTGAACGTGCCCAACCTCTGCAGAGTGTAAAACTAAGTACTTAGCCGTGTCCCCGTTACGGACAATTTGAGCAGCTGATCACGGACGTCAACGGAGGATTCCATCATTCCAACTTCAGAAATAAAACTTGATGGGTGAACAAGGGAAGATGAGATTTATGGTTTTCATGCCATACTCGTCTTGATTTCAAGAAAAGTGTTTTCAAAAGAGTAGGAAAAATTGGCTTTATGCAAAATGGCCTTGAACTCCACCTGCCAAATATGCATATAGGTTTTAGAGTTATTCCATTAAGTGTCCACCATAGTGTCACTTGCCAGACTCCATTTTTAATGGAATCTGAACCACGTTGTTGCAATATTTTTCTTATTGCAGATTTGATCAGATGACGAGTGAGGTTTCGTTTAAAGGTTTCGAGTCTACAACCAACATGTTTTCGCCTGTGGCAGCATGAAAGTTACAGAGACTCACTGCTATTGTATTTCCGCTGTGTAATTTTTCAATGCTAGCTTTATGCTATGCAACTTGTATCGAATATTTTGTAAGTCTGGATCATCGATGTAATAAAATTGATACTTTGTTGTGATATTACATCGTAAACTGTGTGTGCAAGTGAATCGATCCAGGGATTTGCACTATACACAGGTGTCTGCCTTATTTAAAGTGCAGGTACGCTACAGCCTCTGGCCGGCTCTCATTTGTTCCGGTTCATAATATGAACCGGGACAGTATATATGTTTTTTTTTGTTTCTTTTTTTATTTTCGGTTTCAATTTTTCTATTTTACTAATTCTTTTGTGTTTCTGTTTTTGATATTTATGTTTCATTTCAAACAAGATCGAGTTACATATTATACGCTACAATATAATATATATCATGCATACACGATTTTTTCCTCGGGATGGTCATGAATACTAGTAATACACGAGTTCTCCGAAACAAATTTTTACAACAAATATTTACAACTGGAAGATCATGTCTAAATATTTACAAACAGAGATCATTACATGACGAAGAGGCATTAGACGCTATTTTTTCCTCGAGATGCTCTTTTTCGGCTTGATCATACTGCATTTTGCGCTGGCTTTAAGACATAGTCAAGCAGAAACCCCTTAATTTCCTCCGCAACTGGTAGTAGGTGGTATTTTGCATCAAGCCTGTTCCGTATCGTATCAAACTAAAAAGGAGAGATCAACACCAATATATCAATCATCTTGAAAATTATTCAATTTGAAAAGTGAACAACTTTGAATATATTGTTTATATACGCGATTCCAGTCTACCCCCTCATTGATGTGAATTCGAATGAACTCACAGACATAGAATCCACACAAATTGGTGCCCTCTTGCTGCTTCGCGCACTTTATGAGTGAATAAGATAAGAATCCAATCAAATAATAATAAAAAATATTGAAAAAATGGTATTGTGAGACTAAAATTAAAGATATGCATGCGCAGACCTAACTAGTATGGCTTACCTTTCTTCATTTAAAAGTGAGCTTCCGGGCTATACTGATGTCCTTGTGGAAAGAGGTGAACTTGTCACAAACCCTGTAGTTTACGATATAGGAAAATTATTAAAGAAGTTTACTAATTACGTTATATTAGAAAAGACGAGGTCGATTGTGATAATGAACGATATTACCTCTGGAGCATCTGTTTCATGACGTCGAACTTTTCTACAGGTTTCGATAATGGGTCCAAGATACCAAGGATTGCCTTTTCAACATCAATCTCAAGTAATACCAAGTGAAATCTCCGCATGTTTATATTTGTTAATAAATCATCAATTACATACACTTAACATCGAGTATGTATAAGAAAGTAAACAACTCACTCGAAGTTGAACGGGAAAATTATGGTATTTTTGTAATGTAGCGCCATCAAGTAAGATAGCAAAAGCTCCTCCGTATTCTCTGGGTCATTTACCAAACCATGATGATGAACTCGATTAGGGTCAATGAATCCAATCTTGTGAATCAGTCCTAACGTTCGAGATTGTATAATTTTTAGCCTGCATAATAGAGTAAAAAGGAATATAGTGATGAGGATAATTATAAGCAATGAAAATTAAGTTGAGCTAGAGAATTAGTGACGTATATACATAATTTAATTACTTACAGGCAAAAGGCACTGATGATAGATTTGTTGAGCGTGTAAAAATTGAATAACTGCCATAATTCACAATACTCAATTTGAAACTCATCGTCACCTGGGCCATAAAGATCCTTTGGAATTTTCCCATAGATCCAGTCTCCGACTTGACTTCTCGTCATACACATGTACCATGCATTTAGTTGGTGCAATCTAGGTGGTAGAGTGCGCACCTTAGCAGGCTCGACAAGATCTTGTCCTCTTACATATGTCCGCACCACCTCATGTATCTGAACACTCTGGCCAGATTGTAATGTGCGAAGTTCTGAAAGAGTTAGAACCATTTCTCTAGCTTGCTGCGAAAGTACTTCGTCGGCCGGGTTCCCGGTTGTAAGGCGCCAATATGAGCGGGGGGCTGATTGTCCCGCCTGCATTCCGAGCGGTGGAACATCTTTCTTCTGGTTGGCAGCAAGATTTTGTTCTTCCCGCACTCTCCTAGATGTACGCAACAGAACGCGTGTGTAGTCATCGTCCTTATTTAGTTTATATTGCGATGGATGCGTAAGAAGTTCTATGGCCCACCGTATCGCCTCCGAAGAATATACCGGATAAGGCAAAGTAATCCTTTTTGACTTCTTTCTCTGGGCATCCTGGATCTCGTTGACCCATATATCGATATCTTCACGAGAGTTCACTATGCGAGACTTCCCCGTTTCGCTCTTCTGAGCACTAGTCGACGTAGCGGTGGACTTCTGTTTCTTTTACGGAGGCGACGAAGTCTGTTGACGCAGTGTCGGAGTTCGTTGACGTGGCGGCCTTGCATCGATTCTCTATAACCAGGTTCTCTTCATCCTCCTCTTCCGGTAAAGTAAAATTTTGCATGAGCTCGTCCCAAAGGAGTTATTTGTCTCCATCCGGGACATAAATAACCCCCTCTTTTGGCACCTTTGGCATATACCATTCTTGAGCCCTGATGGAGATTCTGTCCCGAACGATGACTCCGCGCTGAGCTAAAAATTTTCTGGCGTGGTTAGCAGGAGCAATCGGTTTGCCTTTTTCATTGATTTTGTCGATGTGGTATGTAAGGATTCCTCGAAACAAGTCCGAGAAGTCCACGTTATGTAAAAGACCACGATCATAATGATCAGTGCATCGCAATCACATAACCAACATAGGTATCAAAGAGTACCACTTTGTTGCCTCCTTGCTTCCTTCGAAAACATTTCTCTTTCGAAACCATAAAACAGCTAGCATGCCTAGTGGGACCTTTCCAACCGTCCATGACCGAGGACGCGGCTATTCGAATAGATTTGCACTCTGCAGAGGTTGCACACTTTACCCACACCAATCGGTCCTTCCGCCGGGTCTGCCACGGCCCGTCATACGACAGCATGCGGGGGTCCGGATAACGCGATCAAAGCTTTCCACTATGACCACCCTAGTATCGGAGCCTCCCGGTAGGTTTGTTCAATTCGGCACCCTGTGCTCCACTAGACCTCTTGGTCTTTCCTCGGGACGCCACACCGCGACGTCAGGAGACCCGCCGTAATCGTCCGGCTGTTGGTCCTCAACAGTGTATTGTCTCTTCCAGACGACAACCCGGCTTCGAGGGCGCAGCCCCCATAGAAAGTATGAGAGCCCCAACACTAAAACAGACAAGCTTCCGGCTAAGCCCTACCCATGTCAGCTAGTGTGGCTGCACAGGTTAATTGTTCGGGCGACAGATAGGGTCACACTTTGTTTTTCAAAACACTTTCTCCTCCGACTACTCCCAGCAGCTCGGGTTTTCTCAAACATCTCCGATTGCTCCCAGCAACTCTGGTTTCAATAAAACACTTGCTCGCCGATTGCTCCCAGCAACTCGGGTTTTCCTCCGTAAAACAGTTTTATCAAATGGGTTCCCATCCTAAAGTTTTGAGCTAAGGAAATAAGAGTGCACTACTAGAAAACTTAAATTTTTTGATGGAGGCTTCAACAACAAGGCTCACCAACTAAACTCCTTTTGTAACACCTATAATATTCTAGTAAATAACTTTGGCCAAACAATATTTTGTAAAATAGTTTTCGGGTGGCAAGGTACCACAAAAGAAATAAAACATGCATTATTTCATTTTGCAAACAAAACATGCTTGATAAAGATAATAGGATTCATTTTAGTGGTGAGGTGGCTTGCCTTGCTGAGAGTACTGTCCCTGGTCTTGTTCTTCTCCGTAGTTGTGCCCAGCTACCTCGTACAGTTCTTCCTCGGATTGCGGTTCTACCGTAACATGAAAACAAACGAGACTAGTGTAAATCCTAAAATGCGAGTTGATAACAATCTAAAGTATAATAACAAACAACAAGCACCACAAAACAGAAAATACAACTAATGCATTTAATTAGTTATCAAGGGCTGTTTATATGAAATATGCATAACTCCTAAGGTACTGCTCCAAAAATTAAACCCTTTTACCACATTACTCCTAATTACCATATGGAGCTCTGAAAATTATCTGTGCATGAAAAGCTATCACCAAACAAGAATTAAAAATCAGATAAGAGCTACCGATGTCAAACTCAAACAGAAGTTAGATTCAGTTTTATAGTTCCCCTGTAAGCATAGTTAATTTTTCTGGTGAGATATGAATTTTCTCTTTAAGTGGATATTTTATTCATCAAGTTTGGATACTCCTAGCTCAAGTTATCCTTGTTATAAGATAACATAAACTTCTGACTATTATTTATGTCCAGGGAATAATATGGGGTATTTTGATGCCAAACCTGTGGGGTAAGTTCGATAAAACCTGTGGCTATTCCACAAAAATATCCCCAATATTACCTCATAGACAAAGGTGGCTCAACCAAACAAAACTAGACATGCACTAATCTCTGAAATTACAAAAAATGCATTTCAAGAGACTATCTTCCCGTTTTAAAGAAATTTAATCAACAAGCATTAAATACTTACTGGAAAAATCTACATTTGTATCTTATGATACCTCCAACACATATCTAACACTTCCAAGTGGATTTACCTCAAAAAGTGTTTTTATTTAAGAGTTAAAAATCACCAAACACCTACTGGTGTTATACTTAGACTAAATATATCTTTTGCTAGAGTAATCACCTGCGTGCAAGACTTACCAATTTAGGTAGACACTTTTACAGGCTTTCCAAAGGATCCAAGTTAGCATGATTTGGACTTATAAATTCCAAGTTATTTAACAAATTGTGAAATGAATAAATTTTACTAGATCCATTTTGCCACACCACAGAAAATACATTTTGGAACGAACCCAACGCCACATGATTAAGAAAATGTGTATGCATGTTACAAAATTAGTCTCATCATTTTAGCTAATATAGATTTACCACAAATGAATAAAATCTAGCCTAAAGATTCTCTAGAAATATTAACAGAAAATGATTTCTAAAAAGAAAAAGGGCCGAGCGGCCAGATCTGGGCCAAATCGGCCCAGAGACCACGCGGAGCAGCGCGGGAGACCGAGCTCAGCCGGCCCAATCGCGCGAGGCCGCGTGCCCACGACGGGATTCAAACCTGGCCGTAGATCTCGCGATCAACGGCTCACGGTTGTCGTCTACCTCGCGACGCGGCGCGGACGAACCAGACGCGGAGGAGAAAAATGACGGCGACAAGCGCTCACCAGAGGTTGTGCGAGGCCAGGGGAAGGGCAGAGGCCGACAGAGGGGACGGTGGCGAGCTCGACGACGCCCTCAGCTCCCGCATGCAACGTCGGCGTCCATGACGATGGCGGCGACGTGCTTCTCGGGTCGAGGATGAGTGTGGCGGCTACGGGCACCTAGAAGAGAAACGGAAGGCAGGGGAGGTTAGGTCTAGACAAGGCGCGCTCGAGGGGCCAAAAATGGAAGAGAGAGGTGGAGAGGAACGATGGTGAGAACCGTGGGAAGGAATTGGTCTCCGGCGATGTTCTTCTCTTCCAGAGCACGAGGGAGGGCGTGGTTTTGGGTGAGGGTGGTAGGGGAGGGTAGAGAAGGTGAGTGAGAGCCTTGGGCAAGGATTTAAGGGGGGAGGGTGAGGCTGAGCGCAGCTCCAAAACCAGGGGCCGGTTTTTGAGCTCTCCTCGGACAGGAGCGGTTTTGGGAGGGGGAGGGGAGTTCTGATTGGTCCTCCAGGGCGGTGGAGAGGGGCAGGGAAGATGTTGGTCGGGATGACTCGACCTGGCCAGTAGGAAGAGAGGGGGTGGGCTTCGGTTGGGTGGAGAGGAAAAGAAAAAAGAGAAGAGAGAAGGAGGGGGTGACCCAAGTCCATGACAGGTGGGGCCAGGGGTGAGGGTGCTGCTCTCCTTTTTCAGCAGGTGAAGTAGAAATGAGTGAGAGGGAGAGGGTGGAAGATTTGAGCTCAAAATCAAATAACTAAATTTCTAAACTTTGAATAACATAAACCTTAATCACAAAAGATAAAATGACTAGATGCCCAAACTCACTAGATATGGGTGAAGCTACTGAATTTATAAATGCCCAAGTCAAACATCTCATTGAGCATTCAAGGAAAAGAAAACTTGTAGGGAAAAGAAAAAGAAATGCTCAAATGGTCATGTTATTTTGATGGCTACAAAAGCTAGTGATACATATGTGCAAACAAGCTCTTTTGTAAAAATTTAAAACAAGGTATAAAACTATACATGACCTAGATCAAAATGGTTCAAAAATATGTCAAAAACCATCTAGGGTTTGCTTAATAATAGATCCTAGTTGGGCTAAGTTTTAGCAGACATGAAGATCCTAATAATTGATGTTTTAATTCTAGTTGTTGAGTTTTTAGTGTTTTCTATCCTCTTAGAGTACTAGTGTGTGACGCCCTAAAATGGGTACTATGTAGATTTAAGCGTTCCCGCCGAAATCCGCATAATAACGATTTTAGGTCGCCCACCAGACATAATGTGCACGCCGAAACATGCGCATTATGTGGGTGGAATTGTGATAACATTACAACAGTTCCGATACATCCACAAATACAACAGAAGATAAAATTACAACAACGACTCGAACGAGTCAAGATACAAATGATACAATACAAAGATTCAAATGACAGCGGAAGATCCGACTACGGATAAGAAGCAAACTGGACTAAGAGTCCTGAAGATAAGCGATGGCGCCATATCCCTGCCCAGCCAAGCCGGAGGGATTCCCAAGCTAACGTCGT
Organism: Poa annua; assembly: GCA_026929855.1. Taxonomy (NCBI): domain Eukaryota; kingdom Viridiplantae; phylum Streptophyta; class Magnoliopsida; order Poales; family Poaceae; genus Poa; species Poa annua. The sequence continues at coordinate 110,259,022 of CM049426.1, forward strand.
CGGACTTCAAACCTGTTTGACTGCACATAAAGCACATCCCAAAAGAGGGTCAGGGCACTCCCTGGCAAGCAAAACCTACTTGCCTACTTTCTACACCATCTCCCAAAATATAGGGGAGGTGGACTTAGCGGCAGCAGCACTAGCAACCTAAAGAGACACGCTACAACTTCCGTCTAATCAGAGAGGGATAAGAGAGCGCATAAAGTAAACATCTACAACTAACACCAAACATAACCCATTCTCGAATTAACCCCCTCAACCAAATATGAGGAAGCAATTCGGGAAACTCACACGTTAAACAGTTTTAATTATAATTTATTGTGCAAGTAATTCTATATTACTAGTCAATTTAATTAACATTAAATAGGTGCAAGTTGTCTAGATCTTGTTAGCCAGCATCATCACCAAGGTCGTCCATAACCGTGGACACGGCTCATCGATAAGATTATACCCTACAGGGGTGCACTACTGTACCCATACTCGCATGATCAACCCAAGCAAGCATCAGGGCTTCTCAACACGACTTATTCCTTCACTACAGCAAGTCCAAGTGCCACCCATATGAGTTGTTACCCGCGTCAGGAGTCCGGCCGAATCTCAATTGCGGACTCATTAGTTTGCGACTACGCCACCATGCGGCTCAAACCACAGTAGGAACTGTCCGCTTCGTGTCGTACCGCACCTATATGACCCCCCGTATCACATAACCTCTCATCATCATCATCATCATCATCATCATGCACATGCATATGAGCAAATGGAAAACCCGAACTAATTGCGGCACATGGACAAGCTGTAGATCCGTTCAAAGTCGAGGGGGGCTCCATAGGGCCTCCCACAAGTGGTTAGTGCGCTCAAAATTGGATCCGAGGACAAAATCTCAGTTCCTAGGTCGACACTGAGCAGAACAAAGCACCTCGCAAGGCCTTCCGCCTGGTGCCTTATATTTTAATTATAATACCCCAAATAAGACAACATTTTTTTAAGGTAGAAATATTATATCATACTAAGCAGATGAAACATAAGACCAACAGACGACTCGCACAAACAACTCTAAGCATGCGCTACGACTCGCTAGGCCAACAGATAAACATGCAACGGGTATTAGGTTGTGGGGATAAAGCTGTATGGGCTGCAGGATAAACATGTGATGGGATCGCAGTTAAAGAATCGATAACTAGGGTAGCAGAGATCAACGGCAGGAATGAAAGAAAATGTATAGGTAAACAAGCAAACTTTGCTTGCCTGGAATCCCGCATGGAAGCAGATCTTGTCGTTACTCACGCATCTCAACGTCGTATCCGTGAAGAAGCAACAAACACTGGAAAGCGTAAAAGATGCATTTTACAACTACGGCAAAAGATTCAGCATGATCATATGAGAATGATGCATGGCATGGCGAGATGCAATTTGAGATGCACTTAATCCAAATTAAGCGGAACCGGGATTCCGACAATTAATATTTAGTTGCAAGTTATTTATTTGCCAGCAATATTAAATGTTGGTTAGCATGGCAACACATGGCATGGGTGATCTAATTAAATTAAATGGAATAGGGCATTATATATTTATTACCCCACACATTCCATAATTACTATTTAGGTGAATTGTTACACCCGCAAACGCAAGAGATGCAACACATGTAATTATGGTGCGAAATGAACAAGATAGATGACATTTAATAAAATAGGTGTAGGGTTAGGGTTTGGGTTCGCACGTTGGATCGGGAGAGATGGAGTTCGAAACCGACGTCTTTGGTCCGTAGAGGAAGTAGTCGTCGTCGTGGAAGTAGTCGTCGCGGAACCGGAGCATCGTCGTTTGTCGGTGTCGTGGAAGTCGTCGGGTAGTCGTGGCACGTAGGAGCGCGGCAATCGGACACCGGAAGAAAGCGCGCACGGGCGGGCGCCGAAACACGAACATGGGCAGTCGCGGCAACGCGGCACCGAAAGGAGCACTCACACGTAGCAACACCACGAAGGGTGGACAAATCGGACAAAATTGGCGACGCCGGGGTCTTGCGGGCATTTCACCGAGCACCTTGCGGGCGGCGGACACGGGGACGCCACCGGACGGAGACGACGTGCACGCGGCCGGAAGAGGAGGCAGCGGAGACACGTGCGTGCGGAAGGCGGCGGCGCGGGGCGGATGCGCACGGCGGCGGGCGCGCACGCGGGCGGAACAGCGGACGGCGCGGCGAGGGCGGCGGACGACGCGCTGATTGTGCATGGCGCGCTGCTGCGGGGTTGCGCGGGGGCGTGGCGGCGGCAGGGCGCACAGGGGCGGCGGCGCGCAGCGGAGTGCTCGGGGGCGCGGCGGAGCAAGGGCTGACGGGGGGGGCTCGGGCCGGCCGGTGCGGCGGGGACGGCAGGCCGGCGAGCGGCGCGCGGAGCAGAGGCGGCGGCGGCCATGGCGCGTGGGGCGGCGTCGACAGGAGGAGCAGGGGGCGACGGCGGCTGGCGGCTGCGCGTGGCAGCCGGAGGCGGGAGGCGAGGGCGGCGACGCGGGGCGCGCGGGAGGCGAGCGGCCAGGGCATGACGGCGAGGTGGCCGGAGGCGGCGGCGCCGGAGCAGGGGAACGCGGCGGGCGTCGGGGGCGCGGCGGCGCGCGAGCGGCGCGGCGGCGGCCCGGAGAGAGGCGGCGCGGGGGGCGCGCCGGGCTCAAGCGGCGGCGGCGCGCGGGCGAACGGAAGGAGGAGCTCGGGCTCGGGCCTACTTCTCCCGTGCGGGATAGGAAAGGAAGAAGAAAGAGAAAAGGAAGAAAAAAAAAGAAGAAGAAAAAGAAAACAAAAGAAAAGAGAAGGAGGGGGAAAAAGAAAGAAAGAAGGGGTGGAAGGGCTTTTTGCAAAAAGCAGAAAAAGGAGGAGGGTGGCTGCAAAATTTCCGGGGGGTGGGAAAAGTTTTCAGGGGGACAAAACCTAGGGTTTGGGTTAGATGGGCTTGGGCTTTTATTTCTCCCCCGTTATTATTTTTTGTTTTATATTTTTAAAACAAAATAGAAAAAGAATTTGAACACGAACCCTTTACCAAATATTTTTAGTTTTAAATAGACAATTTAATAAACTAATTTTTAACATTTGCAAAAGATTTGAAATATCACAATTTTAATTAATTTGAAATACATTTGAATTTAATTGTGGAAATTTAATTTAAATGCAACAAATTAAATTAATGGAATGCAATGCGATGCCATGTCGATGCAAAAAAAAAAGAAAACTCACAAAACAAAAGGGGATAAATCCCGGGGCGTTACAACCGACACCACTAACAAGGGATCGCGTCCCGAGATCCACGCCGAGACCACAAGAAGAGAGGGGTAACTATCGAGTCTTCACGCTCCGGGATGAACTTCTCGACACCACTAACAAGGGATGGTTGCTCCACCTTGAAATTCTCGACACCACTAACAAGGGATTGTTGCTCACGACGAAGACGACTCCGAAAGATCGAACCTAATAGGGTAAAAGGCAAGAAATCGTCCACCCACACGCAGGATCCTAAAACTTTGAAAGTTTGGATAAGATAAGAGACTCCACAACAAGTAAGGTAAGAGGAGAAATAGAATTGAGGTAAGGAAAAAAATAATCCTATTGAGATCATTTCAAAATAATTTTAGTCAAATAGTTTTCGACACTCTAGAAACAATGACCGTTAGCGAGGTTATCCTACAGGCTTTTGCGGACCCGCTGCTTCGATAACCATTCGTATCGAAACAACAAGGAGATCGAAACCAAGGCTCTGATACCACTTTGTGACGCCCTAAAATCGGAACTATGTAGATTTAAGCGTTCCCGCCGAAATCCGCATAATAACGATTTTAGGTCGCCCACCAGACATAATGTGCACGTCGAAACATGCGCATTATGTGGGTGGAATTGTGATAACATTACAACAGTTCCGATACATCCACAAATACAACAGAAGATAAAATTACAACAACGACTCGAACGAGTCAAGATACAAATGATACAATACAAAGATTCAAATGACAGCGGAAGATCCGACTACGGATAAGAAGCAAACTGGACTAAGAGTCCTGAAGATAAGCGATGGCGCCATATCCCTGCCCAACCAAGCCGGAGGGATTCCCAAGCTAACGTCGTCGGACTTCAAACCTGTTTGACTGCACATAAAGCACATCCCAAAAGAGGGTCAGGGCACTCCCTGGCAAGCAAAACCGACTTGCCTACTTTCTACACCATCTCCCAAAATATAGGGGAGGTGGACTTAGCGGCAGCAGCACTAGCAACCTAAAGAGACACGCTACAACTTTCGTCTAATCAGAGAGGGATAAGAGAGCGCATAAAGTAAACATCTACAACAAACACCAAACATAACCCATTCTCGAATTAACCCCCTCAACCAAATATGAGGAAGCAATTCGGGAAACTCACACGTTAAACAGCTTTAATTATAATTTATTGTAAAGGTAATTCTATATTACTAGTCAATTTAATTAACATTAAATAGGTGCAAGTTGTCTAGATCTTGTTAGCCAGCATCATCACCAAAGTCGTCCATAACCGTGGACACGGCTTATCGATAAGATTATACCCTGCAGGGGTGCACTACTGTACCCATACTCGCATGATCAACCCAAGCAAGCATCAGGGCTTCTCAACACGACTTATTCCTTCACTACAGCAAGTCCAAGTGCCACCCATATGAGTTGTTACCCGCGTCAGGAGTCCGGCCAAATCTCAATTGCGGACTCATTAGTTTGCGACTACGCCACCATGCGGCTCAAACCACAGTAGGAACTGTCCGCTTCGTGTCGTACCGCACCTATATGACCCCCCGTATCACATAACCTCTCATCATCATCATCATCATGCGCATGCATATGAGCAAATGGAAAACCCGAACTAATTGCGGCACATGGACAAGCTGTAGATCCGTTCAAAGTCGAGGGGGGCTCCATAGGGCCTCCCACAAGTGGTTAGTGCGCTCAAAATTGGATCCGAGGACAAAATCTCAGTTCCTAGGTCGACACTGAGCAGAACAAAGCACCTCGCAAGGCCTTCCGCCTGGTGCCTTATCTTTTAATTATAATACCCCAATATAAGACAACATTTTTTTAAGGTAGAAATATTATATCATACTAAGCACATGAAATATAAGACCAACAGACGACTCGCACAAACAACTCTAAGCATGCGCTACGACTCGCTAGGCCAACAGATAAACATGCAACGGGTATTAGGTTGTGGGGATAAAGCTGTATGGGCTGCAGGATAAACATGTGATGGGATCGCAGTTCAAGAATCGATAACTAGGGTAGCAGAGAATGAAAGACAATGTATAGGTAAACAAGCAAACTTTGCTTGCCTGGAATCCCGCATGGAAGCAGATCTTGTCGTTACTCACGCATCTCAACGTCGTATCCGTGAAGAAGCAACAAACACTGGAAAGCGTAAAAGATGCATTTTACAACTACGGCAAAAGATTCAACATGATCATATGAGAATGATGCATGGCATGGCGAGATGCAATTTGAGATGCACTTAATCCAAATTAAGCGGAACCGGGATTCCGACAATTAATATTTAGTTGCAAGTTATTTATTTACCAGCAATATTAAATGTTGGTTAGCATGGCAACACATGGCATGGGTGATCTAATTAAATTAAATGGAATAGGGCATTATATATTTATTACCCCACACATTCCATAATTATTATTTAGGTGAATTGTTACACCCGCAAACGCAAGAGATGCAACACATGTAATTATGATGCGAAATGCACAAGATAGATGACATTTAATAAAATAGGTGTAGGATTAGGGTTTGGGTTCGCACGTTGGATCGGGAGAGATGGAGTTCGAAACCGACGTCTTTGGTCCGTAGAGGAAGTAGTCGTCGTCGTGGAAGTAGTCGTCGCGGAACCGGGGCATCGTCGTTTGTCGGTGTCGTGGAAGTGGTCGGGTAGTCGTGGCACGTAGGAGCGCGGCAATCGGACACCGGAAGAAAGCGCGCACGGGCGGGCGCCGAAACACGAACATGGGCAGTCGCGGCAGCGCGGCACCGAAAGGAGCACTCACACGTAGCAACACCACGAAGGGTGGACAACTCGGACAAAATTGGCGACACCGGGGTCTTGCGGGCATTTCACAGAGCACCTTGCGGGCGGCGGACACGGGGACGCCACCGGACGGAGACGACGTGCACACGGCCGGAAGAGGAGGCAGCGGCGACACGTGCGTGCAGAAGGCGGCGGCGCGGGGCGGATGCGCACGGCGGCGGGCGCGCACGTGGGCGGAACAGCGGACGGCGCGGCGAGGGCGGCGGACGACGCGCTGATTGCGCATGGCGCGCTGCTGCGGGGTTGCGCGGGGGCGTGGCGGCGGCAGGGCGCACACGGGCGGCGGCGCGCGGCGGAGTGCTCGGGGGCGCGGCGGAGCAAGGGCCGACGGGGGGGGCTCGGGCCGGCCGGTGCGGCGGGGACGGCAGGCCGGCGAGCGGCGCGCGGAGCAGAGGCGGCGGCGGCCATGGCGCGTGGGGCGGCGTCGACAGGAGGAGCATGGAGCGACGGCGGCTGGCGGCTGCGCGTGGCAGCCGGAGGCGGGAGGCGAGGGCGGCGACGCGGGGCGCGCGGGAGGCGAGCGGCCGAGGCATGACGGCGAGGTGGCCGGAGGCGGCGGCGCCGGAGCAGGGGAACGCGGCGGGCGTCGGGGCGCATCTCGGGGGCGCGGCGGTGCGCGAGCGGCGCGGCGGCGGCCCGGAGGGAGGCGGCGCGGGGGGCGTGACGAGGTGTTAACTCGACAAGTCCCAGGGTTGTGCACCCCGGGTTGATTGATGGGGAGAGAGATGAGTGCAAGGTGATCACGACGGCTGACAAGCGAGGTTTACCCAGGTTCAGGCTCCCGGAGGATAACACCCTACTCCTGCTTGTCTGGTTATTGATGCGAGTAGCGATTACAATGGCGAGATTGCGATCTCGCTAGGGTTTGTCGTAGTGGTTATCAGCGTGTCCTCTAGGACGGGCAACCCTCCTGGCTTTATAGGTAGCCAGGTCTCGGGTGATTGGTACAGATACGGTAGGTCACAAGACCTAACCGAGTTGGACTAGGATACGAGGTACCCCGAGTGGGCCTTCTGCGGGCCTTTCCATCCTTGGCGTGGCCCAGGTAGCATCATCGTGGGCTATCCGCAAGGCAGCCCCACGTCAGTAGCCCCCGAGTGCTTGGTCGAAGCGTAGAGTCGGACAAAGGACTCCTTCCTCCTGGACGCGCCGTTGGATTGCTTGATCTTGAGATTGAACTCGAATTTCTTCAGTCGAACCAGCCACTCCCGATGGGAGTAATCTGTGCAGTCGAATTACTTTGCCTTCATCTTCTTGTGAAGCTTGCTTCTTCTCAGCCTGTTTTGGCTTACCTGTGGGATGGATTCGGCTGCTCGAGCTTACTGCGTTGCCACTCGATGATTTCTTCGGGTGCTCGGATCATTGGCTGATCCTACCTTGTTGATTTCAGCCTCGAAGCTTACCACTCGAATAACTCTTCCGAGTTTCTTCGGTCGAATTTGGAGCCGTTGGCTTGGTGACATCATTGATGACGATCTGTCGCACGCCTCTGCGCCCGATGGGACGTGACGTGGCGGGCCCCGCTGTCAGAGCTGACCACGGTCCGCAGTTGTCACGTCTCCGAAATGGGCGCGAAATTTGCGCGGCACGATGACGACGCCTCGGTTTTCGTGCGTAGTGGAGGGAGTTGGCGGTGACGGTTGGTTTCTCCGTGCGACACGTGGACGGCTGGATGTTCCCGCTCGGAGCCCTTGCTCGATGGACGGTTGAGATGTCAATCCTCGAGGCATAAGTACTGCGTCTTGGCTTTTGGGATGTCATCTTCTCCAATTGATTCTTTCCTTCTTTCCTCCTGCGCTCTACCATTTCCGCCGCCATCCCAAGCTCCGACCAATCTGTCCACGCACCTTGCGACCGGCGATGGACAAGCCGAAGATCGTTGCTGGCTCCTCCGCCGCCGCCGACGACGCCGGGGTGATGAAGAAACCCGAAGGCGATTGGCAGAGGTCTTCGACGAAGAAGACCGATGTGGAGCTGCTCCGCACGCAGGGCCTGCTGCCACCTGCCGACCAAGTCCAGGTACGAGTCCCTGGCAAGGAAGTCTTCCCCACTCCGCGCGATGGGGACGTGTTTGCTTCGCGGACTTCATTCCGCGAGGCTTCGGGTTCCCCATGCACGATTTCGTGCGCGGTCTCCTGTACGCCTATGGGGTTCAGATCCACGATCTGACCCCCAATGGCGTCTTGAGCATCGCGGGCTTTATCGTGCTCTGCGAGTGCTTCTTGGGTGTCGCGCCCCACTGGGCATTGTGGAAGTCACTCTTCCTCGTTCGCAAGAACGTGGGGAAGAGTGGGCTGACCTTCCCAGTGGGCGGCTTCGGAATCCAGGTGCGCGGTGACACCGCGTACTTTCAGATGAAGAAGTCCGACTCCGTCCAAGGGTGGCGCCGGAGATGGTTCTACGTCCAGTCGAACGGCGACGGCCTGGACGCGTTCGACAGCAAGCGTGGTCTGCGGAAGACTGGCGCCTGGGCGCACCCGCTGTCCGCCGTGGAGAAGGAGGTTGTGCGACCACTGCTGGGCCTGCTGCACGAGCTGACTCAGACCCTTGGGCGCGATTCGGGTGACATCTTTCTGATGGCCACCTTCTTCCGTCTTCGGGTGCAGCCGCTCAGCGCCCGGCCTCACCCGATGTGAGCCGCCGAAGGCGTCAGCGCCAAGCCGCTGGAGGACGAGGAGGTGGAAGCCAGCGTCAGGTCCATCACCAACCTCCGAGCCGCGGACACGTGCTACATCAAGTGCCCAATTTCTCCTTACGGGGCCTCGAACCCCGTTCCTGAGGTAAGTCTTGTCTTGTCTTATCTCTGCCCTTGTTCGACTTGAGTCTACCTTTCTCTTTAATTCGACTTGTGTCTACTTGCTTCAGGGCCGAGAACTTTTCATCAGCTTTCCTCCCCTCCGTGAGAACGGACCCGACGACGAGTCGAGGTTTGTCAAAGAGGATGACGAGGACGAAGAGATTCCCTCCGCGCATTCTCCCCGCGACGAGGTGGAGGAGGAAGATGAGGTGGAGGAACCCGCGAGGAAGAAGCGGAAGCTTCCGAGTCGCGGCGAGTCTGCCACTGCGTCGTCACCCGCCCGAGACGTGGACGTTGCCGAGGAGGAGGTCGTCGTGACGTCTCCGGGTGCTCGGTCTTCGGGTGGCTGGGAGGAACCTCTGAACGTTCCCCCAGTCAGCTCCGCAGCACCACGCTCGTTTGCGTGGATGCCTTCGCCTTCCTTGGAGAGCTACGACGATGCCGGCACCCCCAGGTGAGTTTCTTTACCATGTGTCCTTCGAGATGTACTTTGCAGTTTGGACGTTTTGATTCGACTGTCGTTCTTGTTTTTGCTGTAGCCATCGTTCTGACGATGTTAGCTCCCCCCTTCGGGACGTGGAGCTCACATCCGCCCCTTCGACTGGGTTGGGTACGCCAGTGGTAGTGGAGAAGGTGCATGCTGAGCCCGCCGGTATTGCATCCTCTAGCCGCGTGCCTCCTTCGACTGCGGAGGACCTTGAACTCCTGGACCACGTAAGTCTTGCATGCTTTTTCTTGCGTTCTTGATTTTTCATCGGGTGCGCGGTCAGCGCTCCCGATGGGAGTAGCCCCCGAAGGTGTGGGTGACTAGTATAGTCGCCCGCAACTTTATTGACATCTTGCTTTTATTCCAGCCTTACTATCGCCAGCAGCTCGACGCAGCCGCAGCTTATGTTCGCCTGGAGAAAGAGAGGGACCAACTGCGTGCCTCGCTGGACCAGGCTACTGGGCGGGTTGATGAGCTGGAGAAGGCTCTTCACGGGTCCCAAGAGCGGGAGCTGGCGTGGGTCGCCAAGGAGAGGACTCAAGTTGGCCGTCTCCTTTCGCTAGCTGGTGTACTTGGGGGTGAGTTTCGGCTTGACGCCTACTGAGTCTTTGCTCTTTTTCTTAATCTGACTTTGAATTTTTTGCGCAGAGACTTGCGGTGGAGCTCCTCCCGAAGACGCGTCGAGTGACACGGTTGACCTGGCAACCGCTGTTGGCTTCCTCGACCGGGTATGCGCCTACGCTTCGGACGCGCTGAAGAAGTCTTCAGCCGCGCTGCAGAAGTCGACTGGAGCTCTGGCCGTGGTGCACCAGAGCATCTTCCCAGGTGACCAGCCGCCGGCGACCGTGGACGCCCTGGCTGCACCGTTTGAGGACGCGACTACCATCGCCGATTTCACGCGGTCGCAGACGGTACGCGGCTCCGAGCTCACCTTCCAGCTCCTATTAGGCCACCAAGTCCCCGGTGAATTCGAGAAGGTCGTCAGCGGTTTTCCTCGCAAACCCGACGGCCGGACCGCGTCGCTGAGTGGCGTGAAGGAGCGCGCCTCGCAGCTGGCTGCGCAGCTTGTGGCACTCTTCGAGAGGGCCCTTGCTAAGGCGACTGAGGCGGCAGCTCGGAAGGGCCGTTCCCGGTCGCAGTCCGCGGCCTTAGAGTAGGCATAGTTGTAGGAATGCGGCAGTCGCCGCGATCTGTATTTTGAACTTTATGCTTGTAATGAACATTGCCCTGTCGGGTCTTTTGGTCTTCGATATTGATTTTGCTGGTCTTTATTTCTCCTGAGTTGATTTGTGCTTCGCAGTCGCCTGATTGTATTGACTCTGCGTATCCCTGGCAGAGTGCTGCGCGCGATGATGCTCCGCCTTCTCCGGTGGCCGTGCCGAGTGGCGCGGCTTCTTCTTCGGGTGCTCGCCGTCGTCGGGCGGCGCCGGCTCCTCCACGCAGTGCCAACGATCAGCGGATAATCACATTTTTGAAGAACAAGGTGGCGGAGCTTGAGGCGACCCTGAAGAATACGGAGCGGCTGCTACAACGTTCTCAGTCGCATCCCACGGCGGAGTTCTCGCGACGTGAGGACTTTTTGCTTGGGGAGATCGACCTGATCAGTCGACAGCTGCAAGGTATGTGTCCTCTTTTTGGCGGCTGCCGTCCTTTTGTGGCTTTCCTTCTCGTTCTTAGTTGCATTTTATGTGCGCAGACGTCAATCCCGACTGGGAGGCTGAGCGGGTTCGCGTTGAAGAGCGAGTCACCCGAGAGGCGTCCGGCAGCTCATACGAAGCTCGGCAGTTCTGGGTGAGCCAGTCGAGGGGGCGCGTCCTTGCCACCATGCTTGATCGCACGTGGCGCGCTTCTTTTCTTCTGGAGAGCTGTCGGAAGACCCTTTGGCACATCAATCGTGTGTACTTCCCGCATAATGCGCAGCCGAACGGGTTGTCTGCTTTGCTGGAGAAGTTCCGCGATGGTGAAAGGTTGAAGGAGGTCGTCGACACCCAACTTGTGGCTGGTGCGAACGCTGCGTTGGCATACGTCCGGATGCACCGGCCACATCTTCCGCTTGAGCGGGTGCTTGAAGGCCTGCCGAGTGATGATGACTTCGACGAGACCCTGGCTGGTGCGCGTCGGATTATCCGGCAGGTTCAGGACCTGAGCGAGCGTCTTGTAGGGCCTCTTGATGCACCGAAGGCTGAACCTGCAGTGTAGAGTAGCTGTCGTCTGTTGTACAGGGTTAGCTATAGGGGGTGGCAAATGTGCCTGTGTAAGTATGACAATTGATTGAAAGGCTTTGTACTTATAAGAGTTGATCTTTTTACTCGTAAGTGAGTGCCTGATTTGAGTTTGCGACCTGTATGGCGCAGTCACCTAGAATGCTAGGCGGCGACCTAGGTTTTCTCAAGTGTCACCTGCATGCCGCAATCTCTGATTACATCAGGTGGCGACTTAGGATTTTTGTAACTTGACCTGTATGGCGCAGCCCCCGAGTCGCTCGAGTGGTGGCCTAGGATTTTCGCGAAGACCTGTATGGCGCAGCCCCTGGGTGGGTCGAGTGGCGGCCTAGGGTTACAAGTGTTACCTGTTTGGCGCAGCCCCCGAGTATGTCGGGTGTTGACCTAGGATTTGGAACTTGACCTGTGCAGCGCAGCCCCCGAGTAAGTTCGAGTGGCGGCTGAGGATTTTTCTGGGAGGTCCTGTTTGGCGTAGCCCTCGAGTAAGTCGAGTGGTAGCCTAGGGTTACAAGTGTGACCTGTGTGGCGCAGCCCCCGTGTGTGGCGGACGGCGCCCTAGGATTTTGAACTTGACCTGTATGGCGCAGCCCCCGAGTCGGTCGAGTGGCGGCCTACGATTTTTTGACTTTACGCTTGTATGGCGCAGCCCCCGAGTGAGTTGGGCGGCGGCCTAAGCTTTTATTTCAACCTGTGTGGCGCAACCCCCGAGTAGCTCGGGTGGCGACCTAGGATTTTGGATATGCTTGTGTGGCGCAGCCCCCGAGTTACTCGGGTGGCGACCTAAGCTTATATTTCAACCTGTGTGGCGCAGCCCCCGAGTGGTTCGAGTGGCGGCCTAGGATTTTTGAGTTTCTCCTGAGTGGTAGGTAAAGAGGACAAAATTTCTTCAAATCACTTTATTGATTCTTGCGAGCAAGCCGCCTCATTAAAACCCTTCCAGTCCCCTCAGGTACCCTGGTAAGGGAAAGAGTGCGTCTGAAACCTGCCGCGCTGATTTTCTTGTACAATGGTTGTTTTGAGCTAGGCGTAGAATCGGCGGAGTTGTGCTACGTTCCATGGGTTGCTGCAGTCTGCTCCTGTCTTCGAGTCCTTTAGGCGGTAAGCTCCATTGCCTATTGCTTCTGTTACAATGTACGGGCCCTCCCTTGGGGAGGCGAGCTTGTGCACCTTCTTTTGCTTGAGTCGGAGAACCAGGTCGCCTGCAACGAACGCTCTTGGTCGCAGCCTCCTAGTGTGATAATTGCGCAGGTCCTGCTGGTACACGGCTGATCGTGCCAGGGCGATGTCTCGCGCTTCGTCCAGGGTGTCTCTGCTGTCTTCGAGTGCCTCCTCTGCTTCCGACTCGTCGTAGGCGACTACTCTTGGTGCGTCGAACTTGATGTCGCAGGGGAGGACCACTTCTGCACCGTACACCATGAAGAACGGAGTGTACTGGGTGGATCTATTCGGCGTTGTTCGCAGGCTCCAGAGGACCGATGGCAGTTCTTCCACCCAAGCGCCAGCTGCGCGTCTTAGGGGCACGCGCAGCCGTTTCTTAATGCCGCTACATACGAGGCCGTTGGCTTTCTCCACTTGTCCGTTGGATTGCGGGTGCGAGACAGACGCATAGTTGAGTTTGATCCCCTGCTCTGAGCAGAAGTCCTTGAATTCTTCGGCTGTGAAGTTTGAGCCGTTGTCGGTGATGATCCCGTTTGGTACCCCAAACCTGAATATGATTGACCTGATGAAGTTGACCGTTGTGGATGCAGTCGAACTTGTGATGGGCACGGCTTCGATCCACTTTGTGAACTTATCGACTGCAACCAGGAGGTGAGTGTGACCTCCGGGTGAGGATTTCTTCAGCGGGCCCACCATGTCTAGACCCCATTGGGCAAATGGCCAGGCTAATGGTATTGTCTTGAGTTCTGACGCTGGGGCGTGCGGCTTGTTGGCGAATTCCTGGCACCCTGTGCATTTCTTCACCAGCTCCTCGGCGTCCTGCATGGCTGTCAGCCAGTAAAATCCGGCGCGTAGCACCTTGGCCACCAGTGCCCGACTGCTGGCGTGATGCCCGCAGATACCCGCATGGATGTCGAGTAAGATGGCTTGGCCGTCGACTGGATCTATACACCTTTGCAGGATTCCTGTGATGCTTCTTTTGTAGGGTTCTCCGTTGATGACGGTGAAACTTTTGGAGCGCCTGATGATGCGCTTTGCTTCGACTGGGTCTACTGGCAACTTCTGATGTAATATGTATGCCAGGTACGGTCCTGTCCATGTGGCTTCGACTAGCATGACCTCCATGGGGACCTTGTCTTGGCTTGATGGGTTGGCGTCGCTTTTTGGTGTGGCTGTGCTTGCTGTACTTTGAGTCTTGATGGATCTCTGCGTGATGCACTCGAGGAAGACGCCGGGTGGGACTGGCACCCTGTCTGAGCCCATGTTAGCGAGGACGTCGGCTTCCTCGTTGCTTTCACGGCCAATGTGGCGCAGCTCGCAGCCGTCGAAGTTCCCTTCCATCTGATTGTAGAGGTCTCTGTAGGCGATCATGTTGTCAGCGATGGCGTCGCAGGACTTCATGGTTTACTGTACCACCAGATAGGAGTCGCCGAAGATCATGAGGTGCGTGGCACCGCAGTTCTTGGCCATCCGCATGCCGTGGATCAGGGCCTCGTATTCGGTTTCGTTGTTGCACGGCTTCGGTAAGTCCATCTGTAGGACATATTTGAGCTTGTCGCCTTTGGGGGAGATGAGCACGACTCCTGCCCCGGCTGACTTGAATTTCTTCGAGCCATCAAAGTACATTGTCCATGCGTTGGACAGGTCGGGGACATTTGGTAGCTGGGCTTCTATCCACTCGGTTGTGAATTCTAGGAGAACTTGGGCCTTGATAGACTTCGGGTGAGCACACTTCAGCCCCCATGGTCCTAGTTCGACAACCCACTTGGCGACTCGTCCTGTCGCGCGCTGGTTTGTGAGAATGTCTGCTAGACCAGAGGAGCTTACCACCGTGATCGGGTGCTCGGAGAAGTAGTGGACGACCTTCCTGGAGGTCATGAAGACTCTGTATGCCAGCTTCTGGTAATGAGGGTAGTTCTGCTTGGACAGGGTGAGTACTTCGCTGAGGTAGTAGACGGGCCTCTGCACCGGGTGGCTGTGCCCTTCTTCTTCGCGTTCGACCACGAGTACCGTGCTTACCACCCTGTTCGTTGCTGAGACGTATAGGTACAGCGGCTCATTTTCCAGTGGTGCCACGAGGACTGGAGAAGTTGTCAGTGTTTTCTTGAGATGGTCGAACGCGTCCTGCGCCTCTTGTGTCCACTCGAACTTGTCTGCCTTCTTCATCAGTTGGTAGAAAGGTAAGGCTTTCTCTCCCAACTTACTAATGAACCGGCTGAGAGCTGCGACTCGGCCAACTAGTTGTTGCACCTCCCTGAGCTTGGTTGGTGCTGGCATTGTGAGTATGTTCTGCACCTTCTCGGGGTTTGCTTCGATTCCTCTTGCGGATACAAGGTACCCTAGTAGCTCTCCGGCTGGTACGCCGAACACGCACTTCTCTGGATTAAGCTTGATCTGATATACGTCCAGCGCAGCGAAGACCTTGCGGAGGTCGTCGACTAGGGTATCCTCCTTTCGGGTAGTGACGACAATGTCGTCGACGTAGACTTGGACAATCTGCCCGATTAGCCCCTTGAGGCATGCTTGCATTGTCCGCTGGTAGGTGGCACCTGCGTTCTTTAACCCGAACGGCATCGTCTGGTAGCAAAAGACGCCGTCGGGTGTGATGAAGGCTGTCTTCTCTTCGTCCTCGACTTTCAGCCTGATCTGTTGATAACCTGAGTAGGCATCCAGGAAAGATAAGCGTTCGCAACCTGCAGTCGAGTCGATGATCTGGTCTATCCGCGGTAACGGGAAGTGGTCATTGGGGCAGCATTTGTTGACTGCGGTGAAGTCAACGCACATGCGCAGTTTCTTCGTCTTCTTTTTCTCAACTAGAACCGGGTTGGCGATCCAGTCCGAGTCCTTGATCTCTCGGATGAACTTGGCGTGCAGTAATCTGTCGACTTCCATGGTGATCGCGTCTCGTTTGGGTCCTGAGAAGCGTCGCATGGATTGCTTGACTGGTCTTGCGTCCTTGTGGACTTTGAGAGAGTGCTCGGCGAGTTCCCTGGGTATCCCTGGCATGTCAGAGGGTTGCCATGCAAAGATTTTCCAGTTCTCACGCAGGAACTCGACGAGCGCGCCTTCCTATCCGGGAGTCAGACTCGATGAGACCTTGACTGTCTTTCCGCTGTCAGTCGGATGAACTTGGTGGGTGACAGTGTCGTCATTCGTGTTGAATGATGTGTCTTTGGCAGGCTTCTTGCGAGCCGGGAAGATGGTCTTGTCGTTGTCGGCTGATATGGCCTTGAAGTGCTCCTCGACGCCGAAGAACTCGGAGATCTTGGCGAACTCGCGGTCGCAGCTATTGGAGAGCCCGAAGTCGCCGCGGACGGTGATGACTCCTTTCGGCCCGGGTAACTTTATCATCAGGTAGGCGTAGTGGGGTACTGCCATGAACCTGGCAAAGCTTGGGCGTCCGAGGATGGCGTGGTATTGTGACTTCCAGTCGACGACCTCAAAGTCTATCGATTCCTTCCTGAAGTGCTCGGGTGTACCGAGGATGACGTCGAGTGTGATTGTTCCCATGGGCGTGATTGCTTGCCCTGGTACTATGCCGTGGAAGGTGGTCTCCGATTCCGGCAATTTCTCTGTCGACCTGTTCATTCGCCTGAGGGTATCGGCGAATATGATGTTGATGCCGTTGCCCCCGTCCAGGAATACCTTCTTCAGGCTGTAGTCGCCGATCAAATCCTCAATCACGAGTGCGGCGTGCCCGGGTCGGACTACCTCTGCTGGGTGATCTGCCCTGGAAAATGTGATTGGTGTCTCCGACCCGCGCAGGTAGTCTGGTACCGCGCGCGGGCTGTTGATGGCTTGAAGTACTTGGTGTGTGATGATTTTCTGCCTCCTGTTCGACGGGGGTCCTTTCTGGATCATGTTCAACTGTCCCCGTGCGGCTGGGTACGCGTCGGCTGCTGCCGACGGACCTTGTTGCTGCTGCTGCGGCTGGGGGAACGCTCCTGCCGCCTGCACTTGATTGTTGTTTGCGGGTCCTGCCTGGATGGCTAGCTGTGGTGCCACTTGTATGGCCTGCACCGGGGCGATGATTTGCTGCATGGCATGGTAGATCTTTCTTGCTTTGCGGCAATCCTTCAACAGGTGGTTTGAACCCCACTTTCCTGTTGCGGGGTTGCGGAACGAGTGATGCTTACAGGGTCGCATCAGTTCCTCTGCTGGGGTCAGCGGGCGCTTCCACTCGCGCTTCTGACTTCCATCATTGTGGTCGATGCTGCTGCTGCCACGGTTGTACTTACTCGAGCTTGGCTGCCGACTCTGCTTGTATTGTCGGCTGTTGTCACACTTGTCCTCGCGGGGGGTTTCGTACCCTGCCGCTACTAACTCGATTGAATCGTGGGTGTAACGTGCCTTCTTCTTTTGACGTGCCTCGCGCCAGTTGCTTGTTTCGCCTTCCTTTTTGGGAGAAGTTTCGCGGACATAGTCCTCTCCTTCGGCCCATTGGTTGGCTGTTTTCATGAGTTCTATTGTGGTCTTCGGCTGGAGCCTACCGAATTCCTCCCGGAGGTCGCGGCGAGCGACGCCATGCATGAAGGCGTCCATCACTCGATCCTCTGATACGGGTTCCATGGTATTGCAGAGGAGTGTCCACCTCTGGATGTAAGAGCGGAGCGACTCGTCCTTCCCTTGCCTGCAGGCCTGCAACTCGATGTAGGTCGTCGGCCTGGCGAATGTTCCTGAGAAACTTTTGATGAAGTTATCCTGGAATTCCTCCCATGTTCGGAAAGAGTCTTTGGGTTGGCTTGTGAGCCACCCGCGTGCCGAGTCTGTCAGCATGAGCTGGATGTACTGCATGGCTGTAGTCGACGTTCCGCCTTGACAGGTGCAAGCGATGAGGTAGTCCTCGAGCCATAGCTTTGGGTCTTGCTTCCCGTCGTATTTTGGTGTGCCAGCCGTCAACTTGAAGCCTTTAGGCATGCGGGTGTCGCGGATGTTGAAGCTAAAGCATGCTGCGCCAGACGGCTCAAAGTCGCGATCGGCGTGGTCGTTTGCGTGTGCCACGCTAGCCGAACACTCCTTGCGGCTGCGGTCCACCGTCTTCTGTGTCAGGACGTCACGGAGGTCCTTGACTGCTTGTCGCTGCGCCGCTGGGATGCCCGATGTCGTTGGTTCGGTCGCTCTGTTGTTTGGCCCCTTGGCCGCCAGAGCCTCTTCGATTGCCCTTATGGAGGCAATTTGTTGCTTGTGGAGAAGGGAGCGCGCGTCTCCCTCCGGTGGCTGCGTGAGCCGGAGGTATGTCTCGACTGATATCAGGGCGGCATTCGCCGTCTTCGGGACGGGTATCCCATTCTCATCTTCGGTGACGAAGGACGAGTCGAGGTTACGGGTGAGCCTTGTTCGATCAGCTTCTGCCATGTGGGGGACACGGGCTCTGGTTCGCCGTGCTCCCTGGTTCACTTCTGTGGAGGATGTGAAGGAGAGGGCGGCTCGCCTGGCGCTCGATGCATCCGCGTCCCTTTTGCGCCTGAGAAGTTCGGCTTTTTCGGCGCGAATTCGTTCGCCTTCCTTGCGTAGCAAGTACTGGACCGCCAGGTGGTCTTCTCGAGGTGCGTTTGGTGGCGGGAACGTGCCTTCGTCCACGTGTTTCATGGCTTGGATTGCCATGTCCCGCGTGATGACAAGTTTCGTCTGGTCCGGCATGTCCACGTCCAGTGGGTATGCGGGTTCGTCTTCGTCGTCATGCGGTGCTGTGCCGGCCATGAAGACCTGCTTGGGTAGGCATGAATTGGAGAGTTGGTGCTGCCGCTGCTGCTTCTGTCGCCCGCTTCTTGCTCGGGGTCGAAAATTGCCGCAACGTGGCGCGCGGCGCACCCGCTGTCGCGTCTCTTCGCGATTGTCCATGTATTCACGCTCGCTGGGGCGAGTGCAATTGGCTTGGGGCAGACTTGAGATCTCCACGAAGACGAGGGCGCGTGTGACATAGCTGTCGGACGCGGGCCACTGGTCTCCCGTGCGGGTGCGACGGTGGAGGTGGATCTTGACTTCATCGACCGCACGACCGAAGTTGAGGTAGCAGATTCGATTCGCGCGGCCGTTGCCGAGATTGTCGATGTAGATGTTCTCTTCGCGAGTGCGGCTGGCGCTACGCCTGCGGGTGCGGCAGATGCGATCTTCGCGGGTCCGGCGGTCGCGATCTCCGTGGGGGCGGCAGATGCGATCTTCGCGGGTTCGGCGGTCGCGATCTCCGCGGGTGCGGCAGATGCGATCTTGGCGGGTTCAGCGAGCGCGATCTCCGCGGGTGCGGCAGATGCGATCTTGGCGGGTCCAGCGAGCGCGATGGTTGGCGATTTTGGTGACGCCGTCGCGCGTAGCGTAGTAGTCGTAGACCTGAGTATGCCACGACTATCTATGCAGCAGAATATGGAGCCGAAGGTGATGTGTATACCTTTGTCCAGATCGGCGTACGCCGACTGATGCGGTGGCGAGTGGATGACATACTCGAAGGAGCCGAATCGGATCGACTCCCTGATGGCGGATGCGCCGATCTTCATTGCGGATGGGGCCGGTGCGACTATGATCCTAGCACTTGTTGACCTTCCCACAGACGGCGCCAATTGACGAGGTGTTAACTCGACAAGTCCCAGGGTTGTGCACCCCAGGTTGATTGATGGGGAGAGAGATGAGTGCAAGGTGATCACGACGGCTGACAAGCGAGGTTTACCCAGGTTCAGGCTCCCGGAGGATAACACCCTACTCCTGCTTGTCTGGTTATTGATGCGAGTAGCGATTACAATGGCGAGATTGCGATCTCGCTAGGGTTTGTCGTAGTGGTTATCAGCGTGTCCTCTAGGACGGGCAACCCTCCTGGCTTTATAGGTAGCCAGGTCTCGGGTGATTGGTACAGATACGGTAGGTCACAAGACCTAACCGAGTTGGACTAGGATACGAGGTACCCCGAGTGGGCCTTCTGCGGGCCTTTCCATCCTTGGCGTGGCCCAGGTAGCATCATCGTGGGCTATCCGCAAGGCAGCCCCACGTCAGGGCGCGCCTGGCGCTAGCGGCGGCGGCGCGCGGGCGAACGGAAGGAGGAGCTCGGGCTCGGGCCTGCTTCTCCCGTGCGGGATAGGAAAGGAAGAAGAAAGAAAAAAGGAAGAAAAAGAAAAAGAAGAAGAAAAAGAAAAGAAAAGAGAAGGAGGGGGAAAAAGAAAGAAGGGGTGGAAGGGCTTTTTGCAAAAAAGCAGAAAAAGGAGGAGGGTGGCTGCAAAATTTCCAGGGGGTGGGAAAAGTTTTCAGGGGGACAAAACCTAGGGTTTGGGTTAGATGGGCTTGGGCTTTTATTTCTCCCCCGTTATTATTTTCTGTTTTATATTTTTAAAACAAAATAGAAAAAGAATTTGAAAACGAACCCTTTACCAAATATTTTTAGTTTTAAATAGACAATTTAATAAACTAATTTTTAACATTTGCAAAAGATTTGAAATATCACAATTTTAATTAATTTGAAATGCATTTGAATTTAATTGTGGAAATTTAATTTAAATGCAACAAATTAAATTAATGGAATGCAATGCGATGCCATGTCGATGCAAAAAAAAAACTCACAAAACAAAAGGGGATAAATCCCGGGGCGTTACAACCGACACCACTAACAAGGGATCGCGTCCCGAGATCCACGCCGAGACCACAAGAAGAGAGGGGTAACTATCGAGTCTTCACGCTCCGGGATGAACTTCTCGACACCACTAACAAGGGATTGTTGCTCCACCTTGAAATTCTCGACACCACTAACAAGGGATTGTTGCTCACGACGAAGACGACTCCGAAAGATCGAACCTAATAGGGTAAAAGGCAAGAAATCGTCCACCCACACGTAGGATCCTAAACTTTCAAAGTTTGGATAAGAGAAGAGACTCCACAACAAGTAAGGTAAGAGGAGAAATAGAATTGAGGTAAGGAAAAAAAGAATCCTATTGAGATCATTTCAAAATAATTTTAGTCAAATAGTTTTCGACACTCTAGAAACAACGACCGTTAGCGAGGTTATCCTACAGCCTTTTGCGGACCCGCTGCTTCGATAACCATTCGTATCGAAACAACAAGGAGATCGAAACCAAGGCTCTGATACCACTTTGTGACGCCCTAAAATCGGAACTATGTAGATTTAAGCGTTCCCGCCGAAATCCGCATAATAACGATTTTCGGTCGCCCACCAGACATAATGTGCACGCCGAAACATGCGCATTATGTGGGTGGAATTGTGATAACATTACAACAGTTCCGATACATCCACAAATACAACAGAAGATAAAATTACAACAACGACTCGAACGAGTCAAGATACAAATGATACAATACAAAGATTCAAATGACAGCGGAAGATCCGACTACGGATAAGAAGCAAACTGGACTAAGAGTCCTGAAGATAAGCGATGGCGCCATATCCCTGCCCAGCCAAGCCGGAGGGATTCCCAAGCTAACGTCGTCGGACTTCAAACCTGTTTGACTGCACATAAAGCACATCCCAAAAGAGGGTCAGGGCACTCCCTGGCAAGCAAAACCGACTTGCCTACTTTCTACACCATCTCCCAAAATATAGGGGAGGTGGACTTAGCGGCAACAGCACTAGCAACCTAAAGAGACACGCTACAACTTCCGTCTAATCAGAGAGGGATTAGAGAGCGCATAAAGTAAACATCTACAACTAACACCAAACATAACCCATTCTCGAATTAACCCCCTCAACCAAATATGAGGAAGCAATTCGGGAAACTCACACGTTAAACAGTTTTAATTATAATTTATTGTGAAAGTAATTCTATATTACTAGTCAATTTAATTAACAGTAAATAGGTGCAAGTTGTCTAGATCTTGTTAGCCAGCATCATCACCAAAGTCGTCCATAACCGTGGACACGGCTCATCGATAAGATTATACCCTGCAGGGGTGCACTACTGTACCCATACTCGCATGATCAACCCAAGCAAGCATCAGGGCTTCTCGACACGACTTATTCCTTTACTACAGCAAGTCCAAGTGCCACCCATATGAGTTGTTACCCGCGTCAGGAGTCCGGCCGAATCTCAATTGTGGACTCATTAGTTTGCGACTACGCCACCATGCGGCTCAAACCACAGTAGGAACTGTCCGCTTCGTGTCGTACCGCACCTATATGACCCCCCGTATCACATAACCTCTCATCATCATCATCATCATCATGCGCATGCATATGAGCAAATGGAAAACCCAAACTGATTGCGGCACATGGACAAGCTGTAGATCCGTTCAAAGTCGAGGGGGGCTCCATAGGGCCTCCCACAAGTGGTTAGTGCGCTCAAAATTGGATCCGAGGACAAAATCTCAGTTCCTAGGTCGACACTGAGCAGAACAAAGCACCTCGCAAGGCCTTCCGCCTGGTGCCTTATCTTTTAATTATAATACCCCAATATAAGACAACATTTTTTTAAGGTAGAAATATTATATCATACTAAGCAGATGAAACATAAGACCAACAGACGACTCGCACAAACAACTCTAAGCATGCGCTATGACTCGCTAGGCCAACAGATAAACATGCAACGGGTATTAGGTTGTGGGGATAAAGCTGTATGGGCTGCATGATAAACATGTGATGGGATCGCAGTTCAAGAATCGATAACTAGGGTAGCAGAGATCGACGGCAGGAATGAAAGACAATGTATAGGTAAACAAGCAAACTTTGCTTGCCTGGAATCCCGCATGGAAGCAGATCTTGTCATTACTCACGCATCTCAACGTCGTATCCGTGAAGAAGCAACAAACACTGGAAAGCGTAAAAGATGCATTTTATAACTACGGCAAAAGATTCAGCATGATCATATGAGAATGATTCATGGCATGGCGAGATGCAATTTGAGATGCACTTAATCCAAATTAAGCGGAACCGGGATTCCGACAATTAATATTTAGGTGCAAGTTATTTATTTACCAGCAATATTAAATGTTGGTTAGCATGGCAACACATGGCATGGGTGACCTAATTAAATTAAATGGAATAGGGCATTATATATTTATTACCCCACACATTCCATAATTATTATTTAGGTGAATTGTTACACCCGCAAACGCAAGAGATGCAACACATGTAATTATGATGCGAAATGCACAAGATAGATGACATTTAATAAAATAGGTGTAGGGTTAGGGTTTGGGTTCGCACGTTGGATCGGGAGAGATGGAGTTCGAAACCGACGTCTTTGGTCCGTAGAGGAAGTAGTCGTCGTCGTGGAAGTAGTCGTCGCGGAACCGGGGCATCGTCGTTTGTCGGTGTCGTGGAAGTGGTCGGGTAGTCGTGGCACGTAGGAGCGCGGCAATCGGACACCGGAAGAAAGCGCGCACGGGCGGGCGCCGAAACACGAACATGGGCAGTCGCGGCAACGCGGCACCAAAAGGAGCACTCACACGTAGCAACACCACGAAGGATGGACAACTCGGAGTAAATTGGCGACGCCGGGGTCTTGCGGGCATTTCACCGAGCACCTTGCGGGCGGCGGACGCGGGGACGCCACCGGACGGAGACGACGTGCACGCGGCCGGAAGAGGAGGCAGCGGCGACACGTGCGTGCGGAAGGCGGCGGCGCGGGGCGGATGCGCACGGCGGCGGGCGCGCACGCGGGCGGAACAGCGGACGGCGCGGCGAGGGCGGCGGACGACGCGCTGATTGCGCATGACGCGCTGCTGCGGGGTTGCGCGGGGGCGTGGCGGCGGCAGGGCGCACACGGGCGGCGGAGTGCTCGGGGGCGCGGCGGAGCAACGGCCGACGGGGGGGGGGGGCTCGGGCCGGCCGGTGCGGCGGGGACGGCAGGCCGGCGAGCGGCGCGCGGAGCAGAGGCAGCGGCGGCCATGGCGCGTGGGGCGGCGTCGAGAGGAGGAGCAGGGGGCGACGGCGGCTGGCGGCTGCGCGTGGCAGCCGGAGGCGGGAGGCGAGGGCGGCGACGCGGGGCGCGCGGGAGGCGAGCGGCCGGGGCATGACGGCGAGGTGGCCGGAGGCGGCGGCGCCGGAGCAGGGGAACGCGGCGGGCGTCGGGGCGCGGCGCACGGGCACGCGGCTCGGGGGCGCGGCGGCGCGCGAGCGGCGCGGCGGTGGCCCGGAGAGAGGCGGCGCGGGGGATGCGGCGGGCGCAAGCGGCGGCGGCGCGCGGGCGAACGGAAGGATGAGCTCGGGCTCGGGCCTGCTTCTCCCGTGCGGGATAGGAAAGGAAGAAGAAAGAGAAAAGGAAGAAAAAGAAAAAGAAGAAGAAAAAGAAAAGAAAAGAAAAGAGAAGGAGGGGGAAAAAGAAAGAAATAAGGGGTGGAAGGGCTTTTTGCAAAAAGCAGAAAAAGGAGGAGGGTGGCTGCAAAATTTCCAGGGGGTGGGAAAAGTTTTCAGGGGGACAAAACCTAGGGTTTGGGTTAGATGGGCTTGGGCTTTTATTTCTCCCCCGTTATTATTTTCTGTTTTATATTTTTAAAACAAAATAGAAAAAGAATTTGAACACGAACCCTTTACCAAATATTTTTTGTTTTAATAGAAAATTTAATGAACTAATTTTTAACATTTGCAAAAGATTTGAAATATCACAATTTTAATTAATTTGAAATACATTTGAATTTAATTGTGGAAATTTAATTTAAATGCAACAAATTAAATTAATGGAATGCAATGCGATGCCATGTCGATGCAAAAAAAAAAGAAAACTCACAAAAAAAAAGGGGATAAATCCCGGGGCGTTACATAGTGGAAATCAACAAGCATAATGAGTGCAAACAAGACATCTCATGCATCAGAATTTTACACACACCAAAGTTTTGCTAAGGTTGAAAATCTAGGCTAACAACACAATATTAATGCTAAGAGAATTGGGGTGTTACATGGTACTTCTGTTTCCCTTGCAGCTTCTTGGTCCCGGTTCGTGGCCCGCCTCGTTTCACGGATGCTTTTTTGCTTGGTCCCGGTTCGTGGCCCGCCGACATGTACCAGGACACGATGGTGAAGTTGGGAATCAGCTTGAACATGTTACAGCCAAGTTCCACCACTTTTCATGGCATTGTGCAAGGATATCTTGTGCCCCAATGGGAAAGATTTGGGTTGATGTATTGTTCGGCACAAAGTACATCTGCCAGACGGAGAGTATTCAGTTCGAGGTGGTGTACTTGGATAGTCCATATCATGCTCTGATTGGTCGACCGGCACTGGCCAAGTTCATGGTATCAACTCACATGGCTTACCTAAAGATGAAGATGCCGGGACCCAATGGTATTATTACCATCTCGGGTGACCACAAGCGCTCCATAGATTGCGCCTCGGCTGGCTCTTGCTTGGCGGAGTCCATGATAATTGCTGCCGAGAAGACAAAGATGCACCAAGTGGTGGCCATGGCTCAAGCTGCGCTACTCGGTATGCCGGGTATGGTGAACCCGGAGCAGAACGCATCATTTCTTCCGCCAATGGAGACCAAGAAGGTGAGCATTGACCCGGACTGCCAGGAGAACAAGGCCATTATGGGTGCGGACCTGACCGAGAAATAGGAAGGCGAGCTCACTCAATTCCTCCGTGAGAATCGAGATGTCTTTGCGTGGTCGAATCAGGACCTGCAAGGAGTCCCGAGGGAGTTGGCTGAGCACTCTTTATTTGTCAGACCGAATGCTAAGCCGGTGAAGCAACCAACACGTTGATTGTCGGATGAGAGAAGGGTGGCGATACTAGATCATCTGGCCGTACTGCTAGCGGCCGGATTTATTATGGAGGTACTGTACCCGGACTGGTGTTCTATCCTGGTCCTGGTAGAGAAGAAGAAGAAGGACGAACCTGTGCTGGCCAAGGTGTAGCGGATGTGCATCGACTTCACCAACTTGAACAAGGCGTTCCCAAAAGACCCATTCCCTCTACATAGGATATATCAAGTGATCAACTCAACTGCCGGATGTGAACTCTTGTCTTTTGTAGATGCTCATTCTGGTTTTCACCAGTTTCCTTTGAACCCTGTTGATCAATTAAAGATTGCTTTTATTACCCCATACGTGGCTTATTGCTATCGTGTCATGACATTTGGTTTGCGAAATGCCGGATGTATGCAAAAATGTTTGCACAACCAAATAGGCAAGAATGTTGAAGTGTATGTCGACGACATTGTGATAAAACAAAAGAAAAATCCACCATCATTGAGGACTTGCGAGAGACATTCACAAACCTGAGAAAATTCCGGATGAAACTTAACCCGGATAAATGCACCTTCGGTGTGCCGGCAGGAAAGTTACTCGGTTTCCTCGTGTCAAGCCGAGGTATCGAGGTCAACCCAAGTAAAATCCGAGCTATCCAAAATATGAAAATGCCGAGATCACTTAAGGATGTGCAAAAGTTTACCGGGTGTGTGGCATCCCTAAGTCGGTTTGTAAGCCGGTTGGGTGAGAAGGCTTTACCTCTGTATCAACTCATGAAGAAAAGCATCTGATTTGTATGGACTCCGCAAGCGGATTCGGCTTCTGAAGATTTGAAGAGAATGTTAGCAACTGCGCTGATATTGGCTTCGCCCTTACCCAAGGAACCCATGTTGTTGTATATCGCGGCAACCAACCGAGTTGTCAGCGTCGTCATGGTGGTAGAAAGGAAGGAGGCAAAACTGTGCAAAGGCAATTGTATTATCTGAGCGAAGTGATATCGACGTCCAAGCAGAACTATCCGCACTATCAGAAAATGTCATATGGTGTGTACCTGGCGGTCAAAAAATTGAAACATTACTTTCAAGAGCACCCATCACTGTAGTGTGCGAAGATCCACTGTCGGAGATTCTTGGCTGCAAGGATGCTAGCAGCAGAATAGCAAAATGGGTCATAGAGTTATCACCGTATGCCCCGACTTACGAGGAAAGGTATGCCATCAAATCACAGGTCTTGCCGGATTACTTTGTGGAATGGGCGGAGATGCAGTATGAACCACCTGTGCCGGATTCCAACTATTGGAAGATGAATTTTGCGGGTCCAAGACAAAGATAAGGCTGGGTGCCGGGATAGTCCTAACATCACAAAAACAAGACCAGTTGAAATATGTGCTGCAGATACACTTCACTTCATCCAGCAATGTGGCCGAGTATGAGGCATTGGTGCACAGAATCAAGGTGGCCAAGGAAATCGGCATTCGGCGGATAGAATGTTTTGGTGACTCAGACTTAGTCATATAGCAAGTCTCGGGAAATTGGGATGCATTAGATGCAAACATGGCATCATATCGATTCCATGTCCAAATGAAGTCATGATGTTTTGAGGGGTGCGAGTTCAATCATATACCTCGGGCGGAAAATGAAGCGGCCCAAGATCGGTTCGTCGAGAGATGCAATCCCACCCGGCATAGCCTTGGAGCATTTGAGGAAGCCATCAATCAAACCATCACCAGAGTCCGAGTCAATCTATGTACCAAAGGTGCCAGTGTCGAAAGCCACACCTGTCGGGTTATGACTCGTAGGAATCGGGGGTAGTCACTTCCTGAAGTGTAGTTCGAAAGGGGATTGAACGCGGAGGTCTAAACCCTCAAGTGGCTCCGCGACGTTGCTCTCCGGACCCGAAGAAGACGCACACCCGACCTAGGAAGACACCGTCCTTTACCCAGGTTCACGGCCCTTGTGAGGAGGTAAGACCGCTAATCCTGCCTGTCTGTATTATATGTGGAAGATTACAGTACAATTGAGTTTGCCAGAAGCCCCCTTGAGGCAGTTCTCGCCCGGGGAGGGAAGCGATGATCTTCTTCCTCCTCCAGCCAGAGGCTAACCTAACAGCGTTGCTAGGGTTTACAAGGGTGAGTTGCACACAAAGGGCCGACCCTTGCTATGATGGATGTCTTCTCTCTTTTATAGGCGCCTCGGGGCTTCTCCTTCGGCTTGGCCTTCAAGGTGGCTCCCACTTGCCAGTGGCAGGGCGGAGCACGAGTCCACCGCGCTCCATTGGTCCATGGACTCGGTCCATTGTTGATAAAGGTGGCGCCGTGGCCGATAGGCGGCCGACCGCGCGGTACTATCAGCAGAGCGGGCAGTCTCTGAGGTGGAGCCCACGATGCGATCTCCGTTGGAGGGTTGCGCCGTCCACCTGCTTTATCGTCAGAGTAGAAGGTCCTCACAGTTGTGCAGCAGGCGGAGCAGCTTTGTTGACCGCTTTATCGCCAGGAACAGCGACGGGGGTGTGCGCGCCACTGCACGAGCGTGGTAGAGGTCACGTGCGCTCTGCCGTGCTTCCTTGGCTGTGACCTTTCCCTTCAGGCCTGAGGGGAGGTTCCTGTTGGACTCCCCTCAGGCGTGTTGATTCCTCGGGGGGAGGATCCCCTGAGGCGAGGGGCCCCTTGAGGCGAGGGGTCCCTTTAGGCCCTCGCTTCCTCTTCAGGCCCTCGAGGGGAATCGCCTCTCGAGGGTCCCGCCAGGCGGTGGCGCCTGGTCCTTAGTCGTTTCGTCCGTCTGGCCCGCGAGCGAGGCCTGGGGGGAGTGGGCTCTTGATACCACAGTTCCCACTGGGCCGACAGTAGCCCCCGGGCCCATGATGGGCACGACTTAGCCCATGGGCTTATGCGAAGCGTCGTGGGCCCTTAGTGCCCAGCCGGCCCGAGCACACGCGGCACTTGGACGATTAACGGCCTCGCACGATCTGGGGCGTGAGTCGTGGGGGGTCCCACCACGCCCCGGTAACTGCTCTTGGAGGGGACATAAAGCCCAAGCACTGCGGCAGGGAGCCGTTACCGTTTCCCACACTTCGCAGAAAATTCCGCTCCACAGAGCTCACCGCCTCCGCTCTCTCCTCCGAATTTCCCATCCTTGTCTTCGCTAAAACTCAAGTCTTCTCCGATGGGCCAGGTGAAGAGAAAAAGTAAGGCCGCAGCGGGGTCTTCTTCCAGGGTGGCGGCCATGGAGGTAGTGCGGGGCGCGGCACTTGAGGGGGCGCGCACCAACCTTCAGGCGTTGGGGAAGATTCGCCAACTGGTTGCGGGGCCGACCAACGAGCACGGTGCCAGCGAACTTCAAGCCGCCCAGTTCGGGAGATTTCCTCAAGGGTTTTACCCCATTTTTCTCCACGCCATCACCGCCGGGCTGGTGCCGCCATACTCGCCTTTCTTGGAGGCAGTATTGGAATTCTACCAAATTCAACTCCTCCATCTTCAACCAAACTCCATACTCATCTTGTCCATCTTCGCCTACCTTTGCGAGGCTTATCTGGGCGTGCACCCTTCGGTAGTGCTCTTCAGGACCTTCAACTCGCTGCGGTGCATGGCTGCTGGCGAAAGG
Source organism: Poa annua (assembly GCA_026929855.1). NCBI lineage: Eukaryota > Viridiplantae > Streptophyta > Magnoliopsida > Poales > Poaceae > Poa > Poa annua. Next base: position 110,287,979 of record CM049426.1, read on the forward strand.
ACAGGGTGCGTCTCCTTCCGCATCGTGGACGGCATGGAGCACGTATACATCCCCATGTCCTGGAGTGGGGATAAGCCTGTCACAGCCCTGCTCAAGAAGGTGGTTGACTTTCGCCAAAAGTGGCGGCTCATCGGCGTCTCGTCACCCTGCGTGTTCCTGGACGTCCCGGAGGCGCCGCCCCTGAAGAACTCCCACTGGTGCAAGTCTGCTCTTCGCGGTGCGGATAACACTTATTTGGAGGGGCGTTTGAGATTTCTCCGCGAGGAGGGTCTCACGGGTCAGATGCTCGCGGCGGACTTCGTGGCACGCCGCATCGCCCCCCTTCAGGCGCACTCGGAGCCGATGTGGATGTATGCTGGCCCCTCCGACCCAATGCGGCTTCATCCGGAGGACCTTGGCTCGGACGTGGTCGGCACCATCCTAAACATCCTCTTTGCCAGTCCGGATGTGCCTGGGAAGATCCCCGGCTCCGTGCGTCCTCTGCATCAGCTTCCCCTGAGTGACCGCGTGGATATCCTGGACGGAATGCCGGCTTTTACTCCTCATGGTCTGGCGGGCTTGATGGATCAGGAGGTCGCTCCGCCGGCGCGCGCAGTCGTGGGTGTTGACTCTTCGTTCGCCTCCCGTGCCTGGAGCGGCGAGGAAGAGGCCGCGACGGGAGGGGCGCCCCCTGCAAACGAGCCATTCGCCGACGAGATTTGCGACATCTCGTCGGGCGATGACGACGCCGTCGTTGTGGCGCCTTCGCGCCTCGAGGAGGAGGCGTCTGAGGCGGGGACGGCCTCTGAGACAGATGCTTCGCCGGGGAGGCGCGAGCCTCGCACCAAGGCGATGGTGGATCGCTCTGGGGCGAGGCCCTCTGACATCCCCTCCAAAAGAAAAGCGATGATGCCTCTGGAGGGATCAGGTGCCTAGCCCACACCTTCCTGGCGCTCTCCTGGCCTGTCGTGGGTCGACGCCGGTGCTTCCCATTCATGGTGAGTATTCCCACCACTTGATTATTTTTGGATTTAGTTGTCCCCCCTGCTCCGTCTTCTCCTGAACAATCTTCTTTGGGATTTTGCCAGCGATCTGGTGCCTACGAAGCGTCGCAAGCTTTGCGAGGCAGCAGGTGTGAAGAGAGCCATAGCTGCGGTGGCGGCTGGCGAGCGCCCGAGGCCTGTGGAGACGTCCACTCCAGGCCCAGTGGATGGGGCGCCTCAGGAGGGAGCGGCCGTGCCCCTAGAGGGGGCGCCTGAGCCTCAAACAGCGCCTCCCGAGCCGCTGCTAGTGGACAGCGCGGAGGAGACGGCTCCCGCGTCACCTCGCGCTCCGACTCCTCCTCGCGCGGCTATGCCACCGCGCGAGGCAATTTTGCTCCGCATGCTGCCATCGCCGCGTACAGTGACGCCGCCGCCTGCGTCACCTCCACCATGCTCGCCCGCGGTGCCCGCGCCACCTCTGGAGGGAGCGACCGAGGCTTCAGCAGGCGCAAGTACGGCAACAGGAGGGGGTGCGGCCTCGCCACCTCTGGAGGGAGCGATCGAGGTTCCCGCAGGCGCAAGTGCGGCCGTAGGAGGGGGTGCGGCCTCGCCACCTCGTCCTGCCGGAGAAGATGAGCGTCTTAATGGCTCGAGCGCCGCAGCGGAGGCCAGCGTGAATGGAAGTGGAGCCACACCCAGCCCCCGAGCTCAACCTGGGGCAGGGCTCACGGGACCGGCGCTGAAGCTGGGCCCTCATCTAGCCAGGAACTAGTTCTCCGAGGCTAGGAATGCAGCGCGGGGCGCCGCGAGGTGGCATTCGGCCTTGTGCGGGAGTCCTTGGAGGGCCTGGAGGCCCACCTCGCCCTTGGCGACATACGGCTCGCCCAGCAGCAGGAGGAACTTGCGATATCATGGGCGTCCTTCCATGCGGCCGTCGAGGCACGCCGGCTGGAGGACTCGGCGCTGAAGGCAGCCCGTGAAGAGGCCATCAGCTTTGCCATGGAAATCCGTGACGGAGCCATTCGCGATGCCGCAGAGCTACTTGAGCCCCTCCAAGTAGAGCGCGACGCCGCTGCGGATCTCCTGCGAGGGGCCACAGCCGAGCGTGAGGCGATGGAGGGCTCGCTAGCGCAGAAGCGCTGCAAGCTGGACCGGTTGGAGTCCCAGCTACTCTCTACCCACCAGGCCAGGCAGGCCGCTCTGGAGGAGGACCGCAATTGCTTAGCCGAACGCGATCGGCAGCTGGCCCTCAGGGGGAGTGAGCTGCAGCGACGCGTGGAGCAGTGTCTCCAGACGGAGAAGGACTTGGCTGCCCAGCGTGGGGCCCTCGAAGCTCGCGAGGGAGGACTGGCCCATGCGATCTCGAAGTTCGACAAGCACGTCACTGCTCAGAAGCGCTCTGACGAGCGCTCGGAGCGGCGCTTCGCCAAGAGGACGAGAGCGGCGCAGAGGGCCCTCGCGGAGGATGAGAGACATCTCCGTCGGTCCCTTCTTCAGAAGTACCGCGCTCGGCTGCGGAAGCGGGAGGACCGCCTCAAGGCCGAGCATGATGCGGATGCTCAGCGGCTCACTGAGCTCGAGAAGGCCAACTCCAAGCTGGCGCGCCGCTTCAAGCGTGCCAAGGCCTGTTGGCGCCGAGCGGAGGAGGCTCGCGACTCACGGCGCTGGCCCTTCGTCCAGTGCGCATGCGATGCGGTGCGACCGCCTGTTCGAAGAGCTAGTCGCGCGCGGTGGTGAGCTTGCGGCGCGGCTCGGCGCAGACGCGCCGTGTCCTAGGACCCGGGGCCACGACGACGCCGCCGCGTTCCTGGCCTATTTTGACCAGCTCTTCACGGCGCTGGAGGGCCCCGCCGCCGAGCTTCGCGAGGTGATCGAAGACGAGAGCAGGCAGCTCTTGGGGGTGGTTGTTGATCGCATCTTCACCAACATCAAGCTCCTTGTGCCGGACTTCGACCTCCGCTTGGTGACCGAAGTTGCTCCCGGCGAGGGCGCGCAGCGCATCTCGTCTTCCCTCCGCGAGCAGGTGGATGCCTTCTGCAACCGCTTCGGGCGTGTGGTGGCTGCGCCGGTCTTCAGGGAGGAGGAGGCCCGCTCCGCCGAGGTCGAAGATGGCGATGCGGAGGAGGAGGCCCGCTCCACCGAGGTCGAAGATGGTGCTGCGGAGGGGGAGGCCCGCTCCGCCGAGGTCGAAGATGGCGCTGCGGCGGAGGAGGCCCGCTCCGTCGAGGTCGAAGACGGCGCTGCGGAGGAGGCTCAAAGCGATGCTGCATCCTCCTGAGCCTTTCTTGACCGCGCCTGCCAGCGCTTGTATCTGCACCAGCTGTGTGCTTTAGACATCTTAAGACCTTTGGATTGTAATATACTTTTAACTGCCGTTTCAATTCGAGCTTGTCTGCCCCTCGTGAGGTCTCTTTGGACTCATCTTCATGTCTATTTGCTCTCTGCGTCGTTAGGTCCCATCTCTTCGTGCCATGACTCCGCTACCTCGGTATGTGGGAGCATGTAACATCCCAACATTTTATAATATTCAAAAATCACTAAAATTTAAAACTTTTCTTTTTATTAAAATAAAATATTAAATGTATAAGGAAACCAACTATGAAAGACTTCAAATTTACTAATAATCAAATGTCACAGTTTAAACATTTTATTATCCACTGAATTTCAAAAACCTTAAAAGGTAATTAGCCAAATAAACAAAAATCTTTTCCAAAGTGTTATGAAGTTTTCAAATGAATTATCATAATATAAAATATAATGTTACACAAATTATTTTCAATTAAAAATGAATACCTTATATTTCACATTTCCTAAACATTATTTATATTTAGTTCTTTAATATCATGCCAAGATAAAAAAGAATGATTTCAGCAAAACAAGTTTAAATAACTTAAATCCAAACATAATTGAATATGGGTATTTCATATAATTTAATGAGCCAAAAATTTAAATTTAATTAAACCCTAGTTTAAATTAAACATAAAGTGTTTATTTTTACATTTAAGCAATAGTTGAAATTATTATTTTTGAAAAATGTTCAAAACACTCCCACAATTGGTTTAACAGAGAGATAATGATTTTACAAATCTTTAGAATCTAATTTGAGTTCAATTGGAGTTATATTTTAAAAGTTATTTTAAAATACAGAAAACAGAAAATGAATTGTCAAAAAAAAAAAAGGAGAAGAGCAGCCGAGCCAGTGGGCCGAAGCCCATTTCTTCTCTCCCGCGCGCGCAGCTCGCCTTGGCCCAGCAGCGGCCCAACTCCATTTCCGGCCGCGCCGCGTGCTCTCTCTGTCACGTGGGGCCCACGGCTGACAAACCGTATCATCCCCAACCTCCGGCAGAGGATTTCTCGGCTCCGAACTGATCTCAAACTCGAGATCGATTCGGTGGTTTAAGAGATCCTTATCCCGTGCCCGAGCACCCCATAAATACCCAGCCCTGCTGCCTCTCTCCGCACCCCAAACCCGAGCTCAAACCGCCCCCAGGCTGTCCACAAACACCGCCACCGTCCGTCCATTGCCGCCGCCGTCTTCTTCAGTTTCCGGCGAGTACAGATCGCCTCGGGCCACTCTCCGCTTCCTTGCTTCTTATTTTCTTCTTGCGCATCTTCCTGACTTGGTCCCGTATTTGTTGGTGCACCAGAACGAGCGATTCATCCCCGGCCGAAGTTCACCGCCGCCATCTTCGTCTCCGACGAGCCACGGGAGGCGAACCGAGAAGCTCCGACCACCCCTACTTCGCCACTGGACCCGCCGCGACTCCCTCTCCACTTCGGTACATTCGCCTGTCCCCGACTGTCCTAAAATCTCCTAGAACGACTGTAGCCGACGCGTCGCCGCTGTCGAGAGGTCGCTGGAGCAACTCCGGTGGAAAAACCGCCGCCCGGATTTGGTCCTTTAGATCTGGACCGTCAGATCTCGATCTGACGGCCACTGTCTTATGATTTTTACCGAACCGGTACCAACGAATCAGAACGTGCCACGTCGATTCCCCGTCAGCGCACAGTCAGCGCTGACGTGTAAAATCCTTTCCACGATTTAATTAATTGGCAGATTTGCAGAAAAACCCCTGTCTATTCAAACTATCATATATTTTTCCCTGTTTATCCAAATTCAAATATTTTTATATATTTGGAAAGCTCTTGACATATAGATTATTTTAGATCGGCCAAAATTCAAATTTGACTGAGTATAAAATATTCAAATTTCAAATGATGAATTTGAGAATATTTGTAATAACTTTAAATCTATAAATCCAAAAATTACAATTAAATATGTTTTAGAAACTTTAGAATATTTGTAAATTAATGCCACTGCTATAATATATTTTGAGTAATTTTTGAATGATTTCATAGTTGTGTGTTCAATTTGAATAAGTTTGACTATTTTGTTTAATTAATTTTTAATAGAAACATTATTTTTGATTAAATCCAATTGCAATAGATTTAATTAAATGCTCTCTGTCTATTAACACTAATTATAAAATTTTGTTATAAAAATTTAATCATAGGAAACTTTAATCTTATAATTATTTCTTTTATTATATTTTCCAAAACTAGAAATTAATTAAATTGCATTTATAAATTCATGCATATTTATAAAGAAATCACAAAAGTTATTTTTGTGTTTCTTGTGATTTAAAATTTCATTTCATTCATAGCATATTTTCTTCTCATAGGAAAACCCCTCTTCATTAGTTTTCTCTAAGTTAGGATTATTTTCAAACTTAGTATTTTAGGAAAAGTGCTATGCACTAGACACTTAGGATTTTCAACATGGAGCTGGAAGACCAATGAAGGACTTAGCCAAAAACAAGACTTCAGAAGTATCTTCAAGGAGAAGAAGTACTTAGAAGAAAATCAAGAAGAAGTTCATGAAAGACTTAGAAGAAAACAGACTCGGGAAGCATCCCAAAGATGTCAAGCACTTAGAAGAAAAGTGAGAAGAAGTTCAAGAAGGCCAACCTCCCTTATATTCTCTAAGTCTTTCTCTCTTTCTTTTCTTCTCCTCTGAGACTTCATGAAGACTAAGTAAATCCAAGACCAGCCTCGAGGATACAAGAATCATCAAGTCTGAAGATTCATCAAGACTACCAAGAACTCAATCAAGACATCATCCAGAAGAAAGTTACAAGTCTGGAGATGAAGCCTGGAGGACAACTACATCTTTCTTTCTATCTTTTCCCTCTTTCCTAATCTTGTCTTTCACATTTGACTTAAACAATTTTGATCATGATATTATCATCTTGAAGTTGTTGGATCCTAGCGGCATAGTGAGATGAAGCGGCCTGGAAACAAACCTTACATGTCCACGTACATGAGACATGTTCCACAATTTAAGTGACTGGCCGGGTGTCTGTCTCTCTCACTTTAGCGAATATCCAATTTACAAAGAGTTGATAATAATTGTTGATCACCTCGAAGAATAGAGCTAGTATTTCTCTAAGTATTTTGCACATCATGGCTAAGCCATTAGAGTGCTTGTTTCAAGAAGATATAAAACAAAGTATGTTTATCCAACTTAAGACCTTAGTCCTTAGTCATTCTTGAACCACCTATTGGCCTTACAATAACTTAAAAGATTTTCATGGCATGAAAAAGTATTTCTAGCCCTTAGGAATATTTTGCACATCATGCATAAACATATTTTCCTTAGAAAGTTTTATAAAACTTATTTATTCATCTAGTATGTGTTGTATGCATTGTGGAGTTGTGCTTGTTGTTGATTGTTGTATTGTTGCTTGTCTATACTGTTAGATTGAACGGAGAGCAAACGTTCGTTGTGAAAAGAGTTTGTGAACAACGACAATATTCAAAGGCAAGTGGCACACCTCATAAACTCCCTATTATTTATATATGCATTACTTAGTGTATTTTTATATGCATGTGTAAGATAGTATTGCTATGCTAAACCTGGGTAGAATTCCCTTAATCCTGTGTCTAGGTTCCTATATCATACTTAGCAGAAATATTGATGCTATGCAATGGATGAAAGGTTTTTACAAAATGTTAAGTGACTACTCAGGACTGTGCTCATGGCTGTCGTCGCCTAGGATGAATTTCTATTCTACTTAGGGCCGTGAGCATGGTGATTTTTACCTGAGAGTGCACATCCACTAAGTTAATGAAACACCTGGGTGGTAAGTGGTTGTATGGTTTATGTTGAGTGGCTACTCAGGTCCATGTCTATGGTTCCTGGAGTATGTACACTTGTGAATGGCCACCCAGGAACAGAGGAATCTGAAGAACTCCGAGTGACGATTGCTTCCAGTGCAGCCATTGCCATATGGGCTCTGGCTTGATCAAATATGTTGCGTGGACTCTCTCCGGCTTGACAAGCAGATGTAGGGGGATGTTAGGTGGAACGGGTCAAGCCAGAGTGGGAGGGAAAATGCTTCTGAAAGATCTCGTATCATTCTTCTCCTTTCCTTATCACAAATGGTGTGTAAAGGATAACCTGGATTGAATGGGTACAATGGTGAACGTGCACAACCTCTGTAGAGTGTAAAACTAAGTACTTAGCCGTGTCCCCGGTACGGACAATTTGAGCAGCTGATCACGGACGTCAACGGAGGATTCCATCATTCCAACTTCAGAAATAAAACTTGATGGGTGAACAAGGGAAGATGAGATTTATGGTTTTCATGCCATACTCGTCTTGATTTCAAGAAAAGTGTTTTTCAAAATAGTATGAAAAATTGGCTTTATGCAAATTAGCCTTGAACTCCACCAGCCAAATATGCATATAGGCTTTAGAGTTATTCCATTAAGTGTCCACCATAGTGTCATTTGCCAGACTCCATTTTTAATGGAATCTGACCCACGTTGTTGCAATATTTTTCTTATTGCAGATTTGATCAGATGACGAGTGAGGTTTCGTAAAGGTTTCGAGTCTACAACCAACATGTTTTCGCCAGTTGCAGCATGAAAGTTATAGAGACTCACTGCTATTGTGTTTCCGCTGTGTACTTTTTCAATGCTAGCTTTATGCTTTGCAACTTGTAACAAATATTTTGTAATTCTGGATCATCGATGTAATAAAATTGACGCTTTGTTTTGATATTACATCGTAAACTGTGTGTGCAAATGAATCGATCCAGGGATTTGCACTATACACAGGTATCTGCCTTATTTAAAGTGCAGGTACGCTACAGATGGTATCAGAGCACTGTGTTGCCTGTAGGTTCGAAACCCCTAGGATTGGACTGAGACCCCAAAGGTTAAATAGTTAACTAAACTAGGTTTCCAAAATATGAGTAAATTTTGAAATTTCCTTTAATATTGTTTTACATTATTTATCTAGTCTTGCATCTTTCCTTTTCTTTTAAATTCTAATACTCTTACCTGTTCAAAATTTTAGATGGGAGAATACACTGAGACTGCGTATGCTGGAGTTTTGTCGGGTTTCATCTTTGGGAGGCAGCTGTCTAGGTTGACAAGTGTATTGAATCTACCACCACCCTATTTCCGAGGAAGGAAGGAGGAGACCGACATACCCCATGGGATACGTTGGGAAATACGCACCATCATGACCCCGGATCCTACGATGCCAGACTTCGAGCCCGTGGACTATGTCACCTACTACCCAGAGTGGATTGAGGGAGTGAACATAGCTATGGTGGACTTAATGGCTCGTTTGTGTTACAAGTATCGATTCAAGCTAGCACCAGGATCGCCCTTCCGTGCCTTTGGGAAGAGGGATGCACATGGTCTCTCGATGGCTCACACGGGGAATCGCCTGGACCTGCCCCTCGTTAACAAGACATTTGAAGACTTGGATTTTCTCATCAACTGTCTGACCAGGAAGGTCCAACAGACTTATGACGTCGCAAATCATGCACAAGCCGTCATACACGCAAAAACCCAAGAACTCCAGGCTTCTGAAAATCTTATTGGTCATATGGAGGAACTCATCCATGACCTACATTTGGAGAACCTTGGCAAGGATGAGCAAATTGCCATGCTTGAGGCGCAACTCATTCCACCTCCACCACCGCCAGTAGCTGAAGAAGGAGGTGACCAAGGCACTGGAGATGTGACTGTATCTGCAGCTACGAAGGAGGAAGGACCAGAGGAAGAAGACCCCGAAGAGGTGCTGTTTGAAGAGTCAACTGAGAAAGAAGTCACGCCTGTGGCAAATAACCACGCAATAAAACGCAAGCGTAATATTTAGGAGGGATAAGTGTAGCAATCAAAACCACGTTAGAGGGACCACCATTTATCTTATTTAGCTTATCGTATCGATTTAGTGTATTGACCTATCAAATTGTGGTATGGCAGTACTGTTGCTTTCGTATTCCCACGACTTTGGTGTGTTTCTTTTGATAAAAGAATTGTTCGATTTCTCAAAATAAGTTTGAAATTTTCATGTATACATTTGCTTGTGTTTGAACCTTGTTGCTTGATGTTTGTTAGATGATGTTTGTAATGGATTACCTTGATTTTCGGTTATACATTAGAATGTTTAATTATCAACAAAACTTTTCTTTTAAGGGTGGTAGCCACATAGATAATTCAAACCCAGTCGCTTAAACCCAGAGATCTCAAACTATCTTTCTTTCCATCCTCCTAATCAGAAAAACCATTCGCTGCCAAGTTTTCAAGTTTCCATGTCAGAAATATCATTTCCCAAAACATCTCGAGTTATCAGAATCAATCAAACAATTGCTTTGTCTTTCTAGCTTCTCCGAATCTCGGGGACGAGATTCCTTTTAAGGGTGGTAGTCTGTAACATCCCAACATTTTATAATATTCAAAAATCACTAAAATTTAAAACTTTTCTTTTTATTAAAATAAAATATTAAATGTATAAGGAAACCAACTATGAAAGACTTCAAATTTACTAATAATCAAATGTCACAGTTTAAACATTTTATTATCCACTGAATTTCAAAAACCTTAAAAGGTAATTAGCCAAATAAACAAAAATCTTTTCCAAAGTGTTATGAAGTTTTCAAATGAATTATCATAATATAAAATATAATGTTACACAAATTATTTTCAATTAAAAATGAATACCTTATATTTCACATTTCCTAAACATTATTTATATTTAGTTCTTTAATATCATGCCAAGATAAAGAAGAATGATTTCAGCAAAACAAGTTTAAATAACTTAAATCCAAACATAATTGAATATGGGTATTTCATATAATTTAATGAGCCAAAAATTTAAATTTAATTAAACCCTAGTTTAAATTAAACATAAAGTGTTTATTTTTACATTTAAGCAATAGTTGAAATTATTATTTTTGAAAAATGTTCAAAACACTCCCACAATTGGTTTAACAGAGAGATAATGATTTTACAAATCTTTAGAATCTAATTTGAGTTGAATTGGAGTTATATTTTAAAAGTTATTTTAAAATACAGAAAACAGAAAATGAATTGTCAAAAAAAAAAGAAGGAGAAGAGCAGCCGAGCCAGTGGGCCGAAGCCCATTTCTTCTCTCCCGCGCGCGCAACTCGCCTTGGCCCAGCAGCGGCCCAACTCCATTTCCGCCCGCGCCGCACGCTCTCTCTCTCTGTCACGTGGGGCCCACGGCTGACAAACCGTATCATCCCCAACCTCCGGCAGAGGATTTCTCGGTTCCGAACTGATCTCAAACTCGAGATCGATTCGGTGGTTTAAGAGATCCTTATCCCGTGCCCGAGCACCCCATAAATACCCAGCCCTGATGCCTCTCTCCGCACCCCAAACCCGAGCTCAAACCGCCCCCAGGCTCTCCACAAACACCGCCGCCGTCCGTCCATTGCCGCCGCCGTCTTCTTCAGTTTCCGGCGAGTACAGATCGCCTCGGGCCACTCTCCGCTTCCTTGCTTCTTATTTTCTTCTTGCGCATCTTCCTGACTTGGTCCCGTATTTGTTGGTGCACCAGAACGAGCGATTCATCCCCAGCCGAAGTTCACCGCCGCCATCTTCGTCTCCGACGAGCCACGGGAGGCGAACCGAGAAGCTCCGACCACCCCTACTTCGCCACTGGACCCGCCGCGACTCCCTCTCCACTTCGGTACATTCGCCTGTCCCCGCCCGTCCTAAAATCGCCTAGAACGACCGTAGCCGACACGTCGCTTCCGTCGAGAGGTCGCCGGAGCAACTCCGGTGGAAAAACCGCCGCCCGGATTTGGTCCTTTAGATCTGGACCGTCAGATCTCGATCTGACGGCCACTGTCTTATGATTTTTACCGAACCGGTACCAACGAATCAGAACGTGCCACGTCGATGCCCCGTCAGCGCACAGTCAGCGCACAGTCAGCGCTGACGTGTAAAATCCTTTCCACGATTTAATTAATTGGCAGATTTGCAGAAAAACCCCTGTCTATTCAAACTATCATATCTTTTTCCCTGTTTATCCAAATTCAAATATTTTTATATATTTGGAAAGCTCTTGACATATAGATTATTTTAGATCGGCCAAAATTCAAATTTGACTTAGTATAAAATATTCAAATTTCAAATGATGAATTTGAGTATATTTGTAATAACTTTAAATCTATAAATCCAAAAATTACAATTAAATATGTTTTAGAAACTTTAGAATATTTGTAAATTAATGCCACTGCTATAAAATATTTTGAGTAATTTTTGAATGATTTCATAGTTGTGTGTTCAATTTGAATAAGTTTGACTATTTTGTTTAATTAATTTTTAATAGAAACATTATTTTTGATTAAATCCAATTGCAATAGATTTAATTAAATGCTCTCTGTCTATTAACACTAATTATCAAATTTGTTATAAAAATTTAATCATAGGAAACTTTAATCTTATAATTATTCCTTTTATTATATTTTCCAAAACTAGAAATTAATTAAATTGCATTTATAAATTCATGCATATTTATAAAGAAATCACAAAAGTTATTTTTGTGTTTCTTGTGATTTAAAATTTCATTTCATTCATAGCATATTTCATTCTCATAGGAAAACCCCTCTTCATTAGTTTTCTCTAAGTTAGGATTATTTTCAAACTTAGTATTTTGGGAAAAGTGCTATGCACCAGACACTTAGGATTTTCAACATGGAGCTGGAAGACCAATGAAGGACTTAGCCAAAAACAAGACTTCAGAAGTATCTTCAAGGAGAAGAAGTACTTAGAAAAAATCAAGAAGAAGTTCATGAAAGACTTAGAAGAAAACAGACTCGGGAAGCATCCCAAAGATGTCAAGCACTTAGAAGAAAAGTGAGAAGAAGTTCAAGAAGGCCAACCTCTCTTTTATTCTCTAAGTCTTTCTCTCTGTCTTTTCTTCTCCTCTGAGACTTCATGAAGACTAAGTAAATCCAAGACCAGCCTCGAGGATACAAGAATCATCAAGTCTGAAGATTCATCAAGACTACGAAGAACTCAATCAAGACATCATCCAGAAGAAAGTTACAAGTCTGGAGATGAAGCCTGGAGGACAACTACATCTTTCTTTCTATCTTTTCCCCCTTTCCTAATCTTGTCTTTCACATTTGACTTAAACAATTTTGATCATGATATTATCATCTTGAAGTTGTTGGATCCTAGCGGCATAGTGAGATGAAGCGTCCTGGAAAAAAACCTTACATGTCCACGTACATGAGACCTGTTCCACAATTTAAGTGGCTGGCCGGGTGTCTGTCTCTCTCACTTTAGCGAATATCCAATTTACAAAGAGTTGATAATAATTGTTGATCACCTCGAAGAATAGAGCTAGTATTTCTCTAAGTATTTTGCACATCATGGCTAAGCCATTAGAGTGCTTGTTTCAAGAAGATATAAAACAAAGTATGTTTATCCAACTTAAGACCTTAGTCCTTAGTCATTCTTGAACCACCTATTTGCCTTACAATAACTTAAAAGATTTTCATGGCATGAAAAAGTATTTCTAGCCCTTAGGAATATTTTGCACATCATGCATAAACATATTTTCCTTTGAAAGTTTTATAAAACTTATTTATTCATCTAGTATGTGTTGTATGCATTGTGGAGTTGTGCTTGCTGTTGATTGTTGTATTGTTGCTTGTCTATACTGTTAGATTGAACGGAGAGCAAACGTTCGTTGTGAAAAGAGTTTGTGAACAACGACAATATTCAAAGGCAAGTGGCACAGCTCATAAACTCCCTATTATTTATATATGCATTACTTAGTGTATTTTTATATGCATGTGTAAGATAGTATTGCTATGCTAAACCTGTGTAGAATTCCCTTAATCCTGTGTCTAGGTTCCTATATCATACTTAGCAGAAATATTGATGCTATGCAATGGATGAAAGGTTTTTACAAAATGTTAAGTGACTACTCAGGACTGTGCTCATGGCTGTCGTCGCCTAGGATGAATTTCTATTCTACTTAGGGCCGTGAGCATGGTGATTTTTACCTGAGAGTGCACATCCACTAAGTTAATGAAACACCTGGGTGGTAAGTGGTTGTATGGTTTATGTTGAGTGGCTACTCAGGTCCATGTCTATGGTTCCTGGAGTATGTACACTTGTGAATGGCCACCCAGGAACAGAGGAATCTGAAGAACTCCGAGTGACGATTGCTTCCAGTGCAGCCATTGCCATATGGGCTCTGGCTTGATCAAATATGTTGCGTGGACTCTCTCCGGCTTGACAAGCAGATGTAGGGGGATGTTAGGTGGAACGGGTCAAGCCAGAGTGGGAGGGAAAATGCTTCTGAAAGATCTCGTCTCATTCTTCTCCTTACCTTATCACAAATGGTGTGTAAAGGATAACCTGGATTGAATGGGTACAATGGTGAACGTGCACAACCTCTGCAGAGTGTAAAACTAAGTACTTAGCCGTGTCCCCGGTACGGACAATTTGAGCAGCTGATCACGGACGTCAACGGAGGATTCCATCATTCCAACTTCAGAAATAAAACTTGATGGGTGAACAAGGGAAGATGAGATTTATGGTTTTCATACCATACTCGTCTTGATTTCAAGAAAAGTGTTTTCAAAAGAGTAGGAAAAATTAGCTTTATGCAAATTAGCCTTGAACTCCACCAGCCAAATATGCATATAGGCTTTAGAGTTATTCCATTAAGTGTCCACCATAGTGTCACTTGCCAGACTCCATTTTTTATGGAATCTGACCCACGTTGTTGCAATATTTTTCTTATTGCAGATTTGATCAGATGACGAGTGAGGTTTTATAAAGGTTTCGAGTCTACAACCAACATGTTTTCGCCAGTGGCAGCATGAAAGTTATAGAGACTCACTGCTATTGTGTTTCCGCTGTGTACTTTTTCAATGCTAGCTTTATGCTATGCAACTTGTATCAAATATTTTGTAATTCTGGATCATCGATGTAATAAAATTGACGCTTTGTTGTGATATTACATCGTAAACTGTGTGTGCAAATGAATCGATCCAGGGATTTGCACTATACACAGGTATCTGCCTTATTTAAAGTGCAGGTACGCTACAGATGGTATCAGAGCACTGTGTTGCCTGTAGGTTCGAAACCCCTAGGATTGGACTGAGACCCCAAAGGTTAAATAGTTAACTAAACCCGGGGGGCGGGGGGGGGGGGGGGGTTAGGCCTAGGAGAGGTAATAGCCTTGAGTCGCGATGCTCAAGTGCTCCCCTTAGACGTGCGAGTAGTCCATGAAGTGTAAGGGAACGCGAAGTCACTCGAGGGGCAAAGACGCGCTAGGGAGATAAAAACGCTCTTAAAGTGTGGGTGCGAGACTTAGCTTCTCGAGGTTTTCGCTCTGCGAAGGCTTTTCGCCTGGCGAGGTTGCCCACTTGAGGGGTCGCTCCTGGGGAGGCTCTTTGCCTGGCGAGGTTGCCCACTTGAGGGGTCGCTCCTAGGGAGCCTTTTCCCCTGGCGAGGTTGCCCACTTGAGGGGTCGCTCACGGATGCCCCTTCAGGCTCGCGGGGGAATTCTTCCCTGCAGGTATTAGAGGGGCGAACCCAAACGCTGAAAGACGGTTCAAGGGAAACCGTGCGCGCTTATAGGTCCCCTCAGGCGTTCCTTGCGCGGAGAGTAAGTACCAAGGTCCTCTGTAGAGATGGCGTGTTTGTGGGGTATTGCCCTCCAGCCAGAGCTGGGACTCTTGGATTTTGCAGTGCTGCTGGTGTGTCATTTGAGGCACTGGCACCGTACTCAGCCCCCGCTCGCGAGGTACGCATGTGGAGAGATATTAGCGCACACTTCAACAATAGTAATGCGTAAATAAAAACCCCCCAAAAAACGTTTTTTAAGCAGCGCCGAAGCGCTAAGTTCACTTAGGAACGAGATTGAGTCATTATGCTTGGGAATGCCAAGTTAATGCTCTGACCATGTCGATGCATGGGGACCACCTGTTGGTGGCAGAGACTCTCAACGGCCTGAGGTGGCTCGTTTTAATTGAGAGCTCAGAGGGTTTACCCTCGAGTGAAGCCTTTGGGGCTTTGAAGGTTTAAGCCGTTGGCGTTTTAACCTCCAGAGACAAGAATGCTTGGAGGTTGAGCCGTAGGCTTCCTCGTCCGCTAGTAGTCTCGACGTAACAATGATCACGCGCGTGGCAATGACCACGGTTGCGTTTGTTCCCTTAGGAGACAAAGCATGTGTTTGAGATTTAAGCCTTTTGGCGTTCTAACCTCTAGAGACGACATTGCTTGGAGGTTGAGCCGTAGGCTGCCTCATCCGCTTGTCTTCTCGACGTGACAATGATCACGGGTGTGGCAATGACCACTTTGGCATTTGTTCCTTTAGGAGACAAAGCTATGTTTTTGGAGGTTTAATCCTTTTGGCGTTTTAACCTCTAGAGACGAAAAATGCTTAGAGGTTGAGCCGTAGGCTGCCTTGTCCGCTTGACGTCTCGACGTGACAATGATCACGGGCGTGACAATAATCAGTTTTTTAACTTGTTCCTTGCGGATACCAAAGTTTGCGAGGTTTAAGCCTTGAGCTTTTAACCTTGAGGGACAAAAAGGTGCTTGGAGGTTGAGCCGTGGGCTGCCTCTTTCACTAAATGCCCTGACGTGATAATAATCACGGGTAGAACTTGCGCAGATGCATGATGTTCCATGGATTCTTGACGGGGACGCCATCTTGCATCTCGAGGCAAGCCGCGCCAGGCCTGGCGATGTGGGTGACCCTGTAGGAACCTTCCCACATCGGGGACAGCTTGTGGAGGCCTTCTCTGGAGAGGATTCGCCTGAGGACGAGATCGCCTGCCTCCAGGGTGCGCGCGCACACATTGCGGCTGTGGTAGCGCCTCAGGGACTGCTGGTACTTGGCCGCCCGGAGGGCGGCGCGGCGTCTTAGCCCTTCAAGGAGAAGCATGTCGTCGTTGTGGAGGTCCTCTTGCTGGTCCTCATTAAAGGCAAGGACCCGTGGGGATCCATACTTTATCTCTGCGGGGAGGACTGCTTCGGCTCCATAGACGAGTGCGAACGGCGTTTCCGCGGTGGGCTTAGGTGGCGTGGTACGGATGGACCAGAGCACCGAGGGTAGCTCATTGATCCATCCCTTGCCATGGCCCTTGAGGATATCGAAGGTCCTGGTCTTTAAGCCTTTGAGGACCTCTGCGTTTGCGCGCTCGGCCTGTCTGTTGCTTTGCGGATGGGCGACCGAGGCGAAGCAGAGCTTGATGCCCATTTTCTGACAGTAGGCTCTGAAGATGCCACTTGTGAATTGCGAGCCATTGTCGGTGATGATGCGATTAGGCACTCCGAAGCGGCAGACCAGGCCTCTGATAAATTTCACCGCCGCGCCTGCTGTGATTATGCGCGTCGCCTCCACTTCAGGCCATTTTGTGAACTTGTCAATGGCCACGAAGAGGTAGCGATATCCACCATGCGCCGTTGGGAAATGTCCTAGGATGTCCAGCCCCCAGACCGCAAACAGCCACGAGAGCGGAATGGTTTGTAGCCCCAGCGCTGGTTGGTGGATTTGCTTGGCGTGGAATTGGCAGGCTTCACAAGCTTGAATGATGTCCGTTGCATCTTGAAGTGCTTGAGGCCAGTAGAAGCCGCTCCTGAAGACTTTTCCTGCAAGGGTGCGGGCGCGAATGGTGGCCACATTCCCCGCTGTGGATGTCCTTAATCAGCAGTTTTCCTTCTTCAGGAGGGACGCACTTGAGCGCGATGCCGTTTGGGCGCTTGCGGTAGTGAATTCCTTCGAGGATTTGGTACGATTTTGGTTGGCGGGCAATTCGCTCCGCTTTAGCATCTTCCTCGGGAAGGATCCCTTTGTGGAGGTAGTCTTTGATCTCGTCGATCCATCCTGCCTCTTGGTGCACCGCTGTGAGCCACAGACGCTCCCCCGTGGGAGGCCCACAGCCTGGAGCTCCG
Source organism: Poa annua (assembly GCA_026929855.1). Lineage (NCBI taxonomy): Eukaryota > Viridiplantae > Streptophyta > Magnoliopsida > Poales > Poaceae > Poa > Poa annua. The sequence goes on from CM049426.1 coordinate 110,305,195, forward strand.
CTTGCAGGTGGTGGCGGGAGCGCTTCGTCTTTGCTTGCGGGCAGGGCCTCTAGGGGCTGCTTTATGGATGCTTTGATGAGCCTTTCTTCAAAGACACCTGGCGGCTGAGCTTGCCGCTTTGATGCACGCTTGGCGATGTCATCAGCCTCTTGATTCTCCTTTCTTGGGATATGCATGTGCTCCATTCCCCTGAAGTTCTTTTCCAGCCTACGGACCTCTTCAAGGAATGCGGTCTATGTGGTCGTCCTTGGGCTTGTAGCTTTTGGTGGAGAAGTTGACGAGCAGCTGGGAATCGCCCTTGATGAGTATATGCTTGACGCCTAGGGCGATTGCGGCGCGTAGGCCAGCAAGCAGCCCTTCATACTCGGCGATGTTGTTGGATATCTTGTTGATTCCGAAGCACAGCTGGACTGCGTAATACAACTTGTCGCCTTTGGGTGAGGTCAGGACTACGCCTGCCCCACCGCGGCGACAAGCGAAAGCTCCGTCGAATTTCATGGTCCAGAGGCTGGGCATCGCGGCTCCAGAGGACTCGTGCTCTTCTTCCCAGGGCTCTTCAGGGGTTGGCTCAATCCATTCGGCGACGAAGTCTGCCAGCGCTCTTCCTTTGATTACCCTTGTGGTATCGAAGCGCAAATTGAATGGTTGAAGCTCGATGTTCCATCCCGTGACACGATCTGTTGCATTTGGGTTGCACAGAATTCGCTCTAGGGGGAAAGAGTTTACCACCGTGATGGGGTGCCCCTGGAAGTAGTGTCGCAGCTTTCTTGAGGCGATGAGGAGTGCTGCACCGGGTACCTCTCGCGAGCATCACGCAGTACTATGCTGACGAAGTAAACAGGATGCTCGACGAGAGTAGCTCTTGTTTCCTTGACGTCTTTCGCCTGAGGTGGCCCAGCTTGGCCCTCGATGGGGTTGGCTTCAAGGGGCTTGTCCTGGGCCTCGAGGGTGTTGGCCTCGCGGGACTTAGTCTCGAAGGACTCGGCCTCGAGGGGCTTTGCCTCGAGGGACGTGGCCTTGAGGGACTTTGCCTCGAGGGACATGGCCTTGAGAGACGTGGCCTCGAGGGACTTGGCCTCGCAGCGCTCCTCCTGGGCCTCAAGTGTGTTAGCCTCTTGAGGCTCCTCAGTCCCTTCGGCATGAACCTCCTGCAGCGGTTGACTCGGGGCGGTCCCCTCTTGAGGCTTTGGGCCTGGCGGTGGCTTTGTGAGGACCGCCCTTTCGTCGAGCTCTTTATCAGGAGGCTTTCTCTTTGGAGTGGTTGCACTCTTCTTGTGAAGTACAGTCTCCTCTCTTTCCACCACAAGGACAACACTGGCTGTTTGGGGAGTAGCTGACAAGTACAACTTCAGGTGCTCGCCAAGCCTTGGGGCGACCATGACAGGTGGGCTGGCCAAGTACTTATTCAAGTCCTCAAATGCTTTTTCAGCTTCAGGGGTCCACTTGAAAGTGCCCGTTCTTTTCATGATGTTGAAAAACGGCAGGGCCATCTCGCCGAACTTGGAGATGAATCGACCCAAGATGGCCATGCAGCCTGCCTGGCGTTGCATGTCCTTGAGCCTGCGTGGAGGTTGCATGCCTTCTATGGACTTGATTTTTTCTGGGTTTGCCTCTATGCCCCGATGAGACACGAGGAACCCCAGCAATTTGCCTGAAGGTACTCCAAAGACGCACTTGGCAGGGTTGAGCTTGATGTTCACCTTGCGCAGGCTGGCGAAGGTTTCTTCAAGGTCTCTGAGAAGAGTATTTCCTTCACAATGATGTCATCGACATATGCTTCCGCGTTTCACCCCATTTGCCCGCCAAGGGCTATCCTCATTAACCTCTGGAAAGTGGCTCCGGCATTTTTTAGCCCGAAGGGCATGCAGACGTAGCAATACACACCGCATGGGGTGAGGAAGCCGTCTTCTCCTCATCCTCTTTAGCCATCTTAATCTGGTGATAACCAGAGAAGGCATCGAGAAAACAGAGGAGGTCGCAGCCTGCCGTGGAGTCCACGATCTGGTCGATTCTGGGCATGGGATAAGGGTCTTTGGGGGCAGGCCTTGTTTACATCAGTGTAGTCGATGCAGGGGCGGCCTCCGCCGGCGGGTTTTGGGACTACCACGCCGTTGGAGAGCCAAGTGGGGTGCGCGACTTCGCGAACGACTTTTGCCGCTTTGAGCTTCTCGACCTCCTTGACAATGAATGCTTGCTTCTTGGGGGCTTGCTTTCTTGCTTTTTGCTTGACGGGGCGCGCGTTTGGGCACGCGGCCAAGTGGTGCTCGATCACCTCCCTCGGTACACCAGACATATCTGACGGTGTCCATGCGAACATGTCAGATTTTGCCTGGAGGAAGGCGACGAGCGCGCTTTCCTATTTGGGAGGCAACGCGGCGCCAATGGTGACGCTAGCCCCCGAGCCTTCAGCCCTCGAGCTACCTGAGCTCAGAGAGATCTTCTTTGTAGCAGCTAACTCCTGAGAGAACAACTGCTTCTTCTTCTTGGGCCTCTCGAGAGGCTCTTAGTCCTCGTCTGCGGGGAAGGCCATGGCGGCGGTCTTGTAGGCCGTCTCAACAGCGCGCGTGGCGTCCAAGACATGCCAACGTATGGTGATCGTGCCGGCGCTGCCAGGGATCTTGACCATGTTGTACGCATGGTGCGTGACGGCCATGAACTTCGCGAGCGCGGGGTAGCCGAGGATGGCATTGTACGGCAGGCCGATGTGCGCAACATCGAAGTCGATGTGCTCGGTGCGGTAATTTTCCTCGCTCCCGAAGGTGATGGCAAGCCTGACCTGGCCTAGAGGCGCGATTGAGCCGCTGGTGACCCCCGTGAAGGTCCTCGAGGGCATAAGCCGCTCGTAGGGCACTTGAAGCGCTTTGAACGTATCTATGGAGATAACGTTCAGGCCAGCTCCACCATCGATGAGCGTCTTGGAGACAGCCACATTGTCGATGGTGGGGGTGCAGACCGGCGGGAGGGCTCCAACAGTCTTGGTGGACTTGGGGTGGTCCTGAGCGTCGAAGGCGATGGTGTACTGCGACCACTTGAGGGGCATAGAGGTTTCCGTGCTTGGGATGGCAGCGTTGAGCTCGCGGGCGAACTGCTTGAACTGGTTGTTCGACTTCGGCGCCTGCGCCCCCCCGAGGATGCAGGCAATGGCGCCTCTCGGGGCTTGGTAGCCGCCATCTTCCTCGTCAGGGAGGTTGCCGTTCTTTTCTGTGGCGTTGGCCTGATTTCCAGAGGTTCTCTGGTAGCTGCCCTTGCATCCGCTCCCGCGGTAGCCACGGCCTCGACCGCGGCTGCCACTGTCTTCTGCTTGTTCGCGCTCCTTGCTCAACCTTTTGAGGTCGCAGCAGGACTCTGTAGAGTGGCCGCGCCTGTTGTGGTAGATGCATAAAGGGCGGTGATCATCTTTCCTCTCTCCAGCCTCGGGGGAGTCCCTGCGGGTGCCTTTTGTGTCAGGCTCTACCGCGAGAATTGCGGTGGCCTTGCGCTTGGGCTCCTCCTTCTTCTTCTGGCTCTTGGACCCCTCAACATGATCGTCCCCTCTCGAGGACATTTTCACGAAGAGGAGTCCCTCTTCAGCCTTGGCGCACTTGTCCGCCATGTCGAACATCTTGACCACAGAGGTGAGCTTGTCGTGGATGCACAGCTTCTCGAGCATCGTGCTGTTTGTGACGCCCTCGCGGAAAGCGGCGATGACTTGAGTGTTGGGGATGTTCGGGATCTTGTTGCGCACCTGGCTGAAGCGCTGGATATACTTGCGGAGCGTTTCATCCTTCCTCTGCACCACAGCGCGCAGATCGCTGGATATACTTGAGGGCGCGCTCGTACGTCCCCTTGAGGTTGGAGACGAACTGCTTGCAGAGCTCCTCCCAGGAGTTCACAGAGTCCTCCGGGAGGTTCAGGAGCCACGACAACGAAGAGTCGCGTAGCACGTGGGAGAACCAGTTGGCCATGACCTTGTCGTCTCCCCCCACAGCTTGGATGGAGGTGGTGTAGAGCTGCAGGAACTCGACGGGGTTGCTGGAGCCGTCGTAGCCCTTGGGAAGAGCCGGCCTGAACTTCTGTGGCCAGACCACGCGACGCAGAGAGCGAGTGAACGCCATGCAGCCAGAGGTGTACGTAGCGACCCCGTGCTGAAGCGCGCCGCGGTTCTGCTGTCCCGCCTGGCCGAGCTCCTCCACGAGCCTGTTCTGGCGGTCTCGCTGGAGTTCCATCCCCACATGACCGTCGGGCATGGTGCGCTGCACGATTAAGCAATCGTGTGGCGAGGACGCGTGCGAGGCAGCCCTTTGTGCCGCAGCCGGTACAGGCCCCGGAGGTGGCGGAGGCGCATTTGTTGCGACCGTGCCCGCGAGAGAGGGGTGCACGTTGGACCGCGACGGAGCGGGGCGCGTCGTGGCGATGCCGACGAGGTGTTTGAGGCGTTGGAGCCACTGCTCGTGGGCCTCAGCGGTGGGCTGGTAGCGGAGCAGCTCCTGCGCCATGAGCAGCGCGGTGTGGGCGCAGGGTCTGCCCTCCCCGGGCCCGAGCCGCTCGGGCGCCGCGTCGGGTGCGACGACTGCGTGTCCTCCTGGTGCTCGGCGTCGTGCTCTGGTGCCTCCGTGTGAGGGCCAGAAGGGACATGCTCCTCGTGGCGGGGTCGGCCCGCCGTGCGCAGGTGGTCGCGGCACCTGGGGGTGCGCGTGCTCCCGTGGGCGCACGTCGGTTGACTCGAGCGGCGCGGGTGGCGCGCGTGTTCTCCATGGCGCGGAGACGAACTCGAAGGTTGTCGACGCGCCTCAATCCCCAACCTGGCGCGCCAAATGTCGGGTTATGACTCCCAGGAATCGGGGGTAGTAACTTCCTGAAGTGTAGTTCGAAAGGGGATTGAACGCGGAGGTCTAAACCCTCAAGTGGCTCCGCGACGTTGCTCGCCGGACCCGAATAAGACGCACACCCGACCAAGGAAGACACCGTCCTTTACCCAGGTTCACGGCCTTCGTGAGGAGGTAAGACCACTACTCCTGCATGTCTGTATTATATGTGGAAGCTTACAGTACAATTGAGCTTGCCGGAAGCCCCCTTGAGGCAGTTCTTGCCCGGGGAGGGAAGCGATGATCTTCTTCCTCCTCCAGCCAGAGGCTAACCTAACAGCGTTGCTAGTGTTTACAAGGGTGAGTTGCACACAAAGGGCCGACCCTTGCTACGATGGATGTCTTCTCTCTTTTATAGGCGCCTCGGGGCTTCTCCTTTGGCTTGGCCTTCAAGGTGGCTCCCACTTGCCAGTGGCAGGGCGGAGCACGAGTCCACCGCGCTCCATTCGTCCATGGACTCGGTCCATTGTTGATAAAGGTGGCGTCGTGGCCGACAGGAGGCCGACCGCGCGGTACTATCAGCAGAGCGGGCAGTCTCTGGGGTGGAGCCCGCGATGACGATCTCCGTTGGAGGGTTGCGCCGTCCACCTGCTTTATCGTCAGAGTAGAAGTTCCTCACAGCTGTGCAGCAGGCAGAGCAGCTTTGTTGACCGCTTTATCGCCAGGGATAGCGACGGGGGTGTGCGCGCCACTGCACGAGCGTGGCAGAGGTCACGTGCGCTCTGCCGTGCTTCCTTGGCCGCGACGTTTCCCTTCAGGCCTGAGGGGAGGTTCCTGTTGGACTCCCCTCAGGCGGGTTGGTTCCTCGGGGGGAGGATCCCCTGAGGCTTGGGCCCCCTTGAGGCGAGGGGTCCCTTGAGGCCCTCGCTTCCTCTTCAAGCCCTCGAGGGGAATTGCCTCTCGATGGTCCCGCCAGGCGGTGACGTCTGGTCCTTAGTCGTTTCGTCCGTCTGGCCCGCGAGCGAGACCTGGGGGGAATTGGCTCTTGATACCGCAGTTCCCACTGGGCCGACAACACCAATGGAGGTGGATGTCGGATGCATAGCGGAGAGCTCGGGGCTGCATTGTCTTACCCGGGGACTACTTCATATAACCCGGGGACTACACAGTGGATTTCCGACATTGTTATGTCGGTGCAACCTATGGAGTTAGACGAACCATTGTTCCTAGCACGACCCGTGCCGGAGTGGGCACAACCCATTATGACTTATCTGTCGGAGGATACCTTACCCGACAATAAAGTAGAAGCCCGACAAGTACTAAGAAGAGCAAACGCGTACACTGTCATCAACATAGAGCTATACAAAAGAAGTGTGACGGACGTACTGCAACGTTGTCTGGGGCCTGAGGAAGGAGGAGAAATGCTATTGGAAATACACCAAGGAGAATGCGGACATCACGCTTCGTCAAGGGCTTTGGTGGCAAAAGCATTCCGACATGGATTTTATTGGCCCACTGCACTTCAACGGGCAGAGGACATAGTCAGGAAGTGTGAAGGGTGCGAGAGGTTCTCTCACAGGATACATGTGCCGGCATCAGCCCTCAATACAATTCCCATCACTTGGCCATTTGAAGTATGGTGTCTGGATATGGTTGGACAATTTAAGCCGGCGCAAGGTAACATGACACACATATTCATGATGGTAGACAAATTCACGAAGTAGCCAAGCGATGCGTCCGACGTAGCCAAGCGAGGTCGCTCTTGCTGACGTTGGCTCCTTCCCAGCCACCTCGCATTCCCTCGGCGGCCATGTCAGAAGATTCGGACTGTTGGCTCGAGGTAATTCCGGGAGAAACCTGTGGAAACGATGAGCAGAGTTAAGAGTACCGACATAGAAAGTGTCAGATCGAGCCGACATAAAGGGCGAGACGGCTAAGTCGGACATAAACCGGGTTGTGTCGGAAACCGATGATGAAAAAGATCTAGAGCGACAGTATAAATCACCGTAAAACAGGTGGATAATGTGCAAAGGGGAGCACGGACCGCAACCCTAGCGGGACAAATATATCCATGAACCTAAAGTATAGATTGGCTTCACCGAAATGGTATGAACTTGGGCGAAAATGCCATGAATCCCATGATCGTTTGATCGGTGGAGAGCCTAAATCTCTCCTAAGCATCAAGATTCATCGAAGAACATCGGCGGCGGTGACGAACTAGTACGGTGGAAAATCAAGGAATGAGAAGGAGATCTTACTACAGGAGAGATGGGGGCGACGGAATCGCGCGGCGTAGGAGGCAAAGAGGACCACATCCTCCAATCGGGGACGGCGGTGGTGTTCGTCGGCGGTCACGGGCGCAAGGTCGCTCGGCGTCGTGGCGGCGATGAACTTGGGGAAAACGGGAACAAGAGAATGAGAAGTAAGGAAGGAGATAAGGAATGTGTGCCCGTATTTAAGAGGGAAACGGAACGGCGGTTTCCGGTTTTCCCGCCGTGGGCAGTTTCGAATGCGTCGTGGGATCGTGTGTGGCAAGTGAAGCGGTTGTGATTCGTGCATGTCGTTCATGTCGTGCGATCGGCCACACAGCCGACCACAGGAGCCCAATGGCTAGGAGGCGTAATCCGATGTGCCGAGACACCCGGGAACCGAGGCGACGCACTAGAGTCAAAGAGCACTCGAGTACCTGAGCGATTTGACACCCGGTGGGTCCCGTGGAGGCTTGTGCATGACGGTTTGTCAGTGAAATAAACTATTGGATACGGGAAGAGGTGATCTCGTGATGACAGATGGCACGAGAAGATATGTAAAAGGATTTGGGCATGTCGAAAAAGCATGGCGGACCTGGAAGGTTGGAGAGGTGCGAGTAACCCGGCAGGTTAAGGTGGGATAAACTTTCTACCAAAGTGACAGGGTTAAGTCGGAGAAATTCGCTACCTGACAGGGCAATGTCGGAACTCGTTGTATAAAGAGCATTGTGTTTTAACCTGGTCCAGCCCACCATCCGAGGATGTCGGACTACACCAGCTTCGGGGACTAGTGTCGGGGGGCTAACCCCGGGTAGGGTAAAAGACCTAGACAAGTTGGTCCCACTGACTGTTAGATTGGCCCTTTGGCTAGTGCAAACAGTCATATGACCTTTCTGGTTAGGATAAGCTGGCCCTTGGGGCAAAGCAGAGGGTGACCTTTGGTTGAAAGCTGGAGCTGCCCCTTGAAGAAGGCAAGGGGCAGGCGGATGCACTATAAATAGATCCCTAGCCCCTCATTCTCATTCAGGCAGAAGTAGGGGGTTAGCCTAAGCACCAGCTTCTCGAAGATGTCTTCGGTAGTAAGACTAAAACATCTTCGAGTAGCTGGGCCTAGGGATACTCTCTTGGCCACACCGGATATACAAGAGAGATAAAGGCAAGCACTGGGAGTTCTCCTGAGAACCAGTTTCTCGAAGATGTGTTTGGGAGCTAGCCTAAGACATCTTCGAGGAACTGGCCCCATAATTACTCTCTCGGAGACAAAGGAGGGTTGAGACATGAAAGGCCAGGACTCGGAGAGGCTGGTCCGACTTACCCGTATGCCGGAACTGACAGACATTCGTATACCGTGTTATACTTAGACTGACCTAGACCGACATTGCCATGTCGGCACCTTCCCCTTATCTGTTGTGTGCAGGTTGGAGGTGTTGGCTTGCTCATATCCGAACTCGGAAGAGGTCTCGACAGTACGAGTCCGGCACAACAGTGCCGGGCTGCATATGGTGGTCCGGCACATCTCTGTCGGGTCAGGAAAGATACCCCGACATACTTTATGTTGGGAAAGAAGTCAAGGGCAAGGACAATCATATCTCTGACATAGAAGCTAAGTCACATCCCGGCTGACACGGAAGCGGAATAGAAGGCGAAGTACCACCCGGACGTGACTATTCCACTGTAGCATTGACGTGCTGACGGGGGACACGGCATGGGCAAGCCAAGTCTCGTCTCTGACAGGAAGACCATCATCAACTAGCTCGGCGCTATTAGGACTAGGTCATGAAGACCTGACAAAGGCTACTCGGGTAGCTCGGCGGCTAGGTCGGCTAGGCCACGTCGGCATAACCGTTAACCCGGAGTCACTGCCAAGTGGACCCGGGACAGTTAGGGTTTCCGGTCAACCCGGCCAGGACTCTATAAATATCACCATAACTCCTCCTGCGAGAGGGACGCCCACATTCTATTGAGAGACTTATTGCTCTGAGTTCTACCCCCTCCCACCTTTGTTCTTGGAGGAAAATAGCTCAAGGAGCACCTTTGTAATTCTTTATATACACATATAAGAGAGAGACAAGGGCATGAGTAGGCATGTTACCTCCCGACGAGGGCCCCGGACCTGGGTACGTCGGTGTGTTCGTGTGTTCTTGTTTGAGTTTCTTCGGTGTTATGAGTTTCGTTTGTGTTCTTGTGAGTTCTTGAGCTCGTACCCGCATGTCTTGCAACATGCAAGCCCTCCCCGGATCCCCCAGCGCACGTCCGGCCCCCAACTTTAGCCACCCTGTAGCATATGTCGTGACACCACCACGACAATATCAAGTTTAAGAGCATAGTTGCAACAAAGATTTGGAACTAGAGACAATTGCAAACCATATAAGTATTTCTCAACATAAGCAAACTTCTCCTCCTTGGTGTAACTTGGAGAATTCAAGATCAAAGTAGGACTCTCATGAGTAAGAGTACTATCACAAGAAGTAATTATATCATTTCTTTCCTCAACTTTTAAGCATAGATGATTATCCATAAGAATAGGACCATCATCTAAAGCATTATCATATAGCATATTTAAGCAACATTCCTCATTATCATTAATAAGTTCATTAGTAGCATCATGAATATAATTTACAACATAACTATCACATAAAACATTCTTATCATGAGCCAAATGCATAAAAGAATTAATACTCTCCACATAAGCATAGTCATTCTTATTAATTGTAGTGGGAGAAAATTCAACAAAATAACAATCATTATTATTCTCATCACCATAATCATCAAATATAGGAGGCATATCATAATCAACATATAATATATCGTCAACAGTAGGTGGACCAAAAATATCAGAATGATTATAATTGTCATATATTGGAGGCAAGGTATCATCAAACAAAATTTTCTCCTCCGTGCTTGTTGGACTAAAAATAGCATGATCATCAAAACCAACTTCCCCAAGCTTAGACTTTTCCATAGCATTAGCAATAATGGTGTTCAAGGAGTTCATACTAATAACATTGCTACTAGCATGCAAATAAAGTTCCATAAGTTTATTAATTTTCTCTTCAAACACTTCATGTCCAAGCTCAAGATAAATACTATAAAGCTCTCTAATATTTGTGTTGTTTTCCATTTTAGCGTAACTAGTAAAAATAAAAACAAGAGACAAAAAGTAATAACTGCAGAATCTAAAGGAGGTTCCTTCAAGCGCTCACCTCCCCGGCAACAGCGCCAGAAAATAGCTTGATGTCTACGCACGCTTCTATTCTCGTAGACTGTGTTGGGCCTCCAAGAGTAGTGGTTTGTAGAACAGCAGCTAGTGAAAATAAAAACAAGAGACAAAAAGTAATAACTGCAGAATCTAAAGGAGATACCTTCAAGCGCTCACCTCCTCGGCAACAGTGCTAGAAAATAGCTTGATGTCTACGCACGCTTCTATTATCGTAGACATTGTTGGGCCTCCAAAGAGCAGTGGTGTAACGCCCCAAATTTTGGAAGCAACAAAAACTTAATTATAAAAGATCCAAAATATTGAGGCAACAAAAACTTTTTGAAATGTCCTGTAAATGGATGTGTTTTCCCTGGTATGCTTTGTTTGTCAAGTTGTGTTTTGATGTTTGTGTTGATGACTCCTTAATAACAACCATCTAAAACTCAAACAAGTGAAAATATGACCTTTGAGGTCAATGTTTTAACAAGTGAAATAGTCCACATATCTTCTCCCATTCCCCTTTATAGTAAACTCTATCTTGCCCTGATGTTTGATTTTAGCAACCACCCAAAATATATATGTCATTTGAGAAACTAACAGTATTCCTAAAAACTACATGTTTGCACAACTATATGGGACCATACAATAAGTCTTAAATTATATTGGATTTTAGCTTGTTGCACGCATTACCAACTCTCTTTTCCAATAACACCAATTTAACTAGCCTCTGGAATCAATGCTCAACATGTTGGAATAATTCTATTTCTACCAAGAATACCCTGTCTTGATTTTTTTTGTTGATCACCTACTCACAAATATTTTGATTTATATTAAAAGTATGGTTAGTGATACAATTTTGTGGTTGTTTATCTATTTGTATGTGTGGTTGACCTAGATGGTATGTGCTCCAATTGTTTCCCATAAGTGTGATATTTCATGTGTGTCATGTGGGGTGTATGAGACAACATTTTATTTATATAATTTAATTGAGATCATTCATGCTTTAAAGTTTGTGTCATATGGTTGTGGTGTGTTTAACTCTTTATTATAATGTTTGATTTTAGGAGGAACTCAATTATTTCCCTTTTTCAAATAGAAAATAACCATCTTCATTTCCATTAATTTTCAGCATTTCTAGAACATTATAAATAGGGTTTATCTATTTCAATTTGGAAATGCAACTCACCAAACCTCATCCTTACCATCTCCTCTATGTATCCATAACCTTATTTATAATAATCAAACATGTTTGATCATTAGTGCATGTTTGTTTTAAGTGCTACATTATAAGGTGACCACATCTTGTTTATAACTTAGCAATTTGCCATTTTTGAATCTAGTTGTTATTGAGCCCCTTTGACCTAATCTCTTAAACCCAATGCTGCACCTATATCACCTCTGATCAACCCTCTCTATCTCTTAATTTTCAAAACAAAGGATTGACTAAACCATCCATGTTTTGTGGCTTAGTCAAATCAGCCTAATTTTATCAAACGTCAAAACCACTCCTCCAACCTTGTCCAACTCGTGGATTAGGGTGTACTTTACACCCCCACACCTTTGGAAACTCTTTGCATGATTTTTGTCAAACCCTATCCCTTCTCTCCTTCCTGTGTTTTTCTTTCAGGCATTCTGTCGAACAGGTTGAGGGCAGGAGACACTTCTTCACTTATTCCATCCTCTCCAACGACTCCATGACAGGGGCTACTGTCCAAAGAGGGGGTGCAGAGCATGGCATCCTTCCGCACCACCCCTCTCCCACAATCCCTGGCATGTGCCCTCTCTCTCCGTGCCAAAAAATACCAGAGCCGGCCACCCTCTCCTCAAATGCAGCCGAGGCCACCCCACTTCCTCTCACCTTGCCCAGTGCACTCCTGCTCGTCCACTCACCCACCCCCAGCAAGATCTCCCGGGCTCTTCCTCTCTCCTGCTCAAGATCATTGAAGAACCGCCGCTCGGACTCGACATTTTCGAGCTCGAATGCCTCGGCTCCGAACCTCGTTTCTCTCTCCTGTTTGCTCTACCTCACTCCCTTCTCCTCTGGCTACCTCCCTAACACCTCCTATGACCTGCAGGAGCACGGGAACGACCGAGGCTGCAACGTGCTCATGGCGGGCGTCGTCGAACTCGTCGTCGATCGTCGTTCCGGAGCTCCATTGTCGGAGCAGCGCCTACCCGAGGCCATCCCCGACCTCCCGCATCTCCCTCCGGCCCTCTACTTCTTCTTTCGCGAACCCTAGATGAGCTATCCCGCGTCCCCGACCTTCCTAGGGTTCCTGCTCGCTGTTTCCCGTCGGGAGGAAGACGATGCGCTGGTGCCGTTGGATCTCCGATCAGCGGCCCAAGTTCAAATCCCCATGATCTAATCCTGGGCGTCCATCGCGGATCCAGCGGCGGCATGCCTCTTCGGCAGCGCGCGCAGCGCCCTGGGCCCGCCTGCCTCCGGCGGCCCAGATCCGGGCAGATCGAGCCCATCTCCTCCTTTTCCTTTAAAAGACAATTCTTTGTTTTAATTCCAGAAAAACTAATAGCCTAGCTTTAATTCATTTGTGGAAGATTTGTGCATGCAAAATTTTTTAAATAAATTTTGTTGTATTGTTGTGTGTTTTCTTTACCATGTGGCACTGGCCGTTTGCAAAAATATGTTTGTATGTGTGCGCTATGTTCAAAAATATGGATTTTGCACCATTTACTGAATAACTTGAGTTTTATAAATCCAAATCTTGCAAACTTTAGTTCTATAGAAAGCCAGTGAGAATACCTACCAAGATATATAAGCCTTGCATGCAGGAGATGTTTATAAATAAAGTTATATCACGTTTAAGTTTGACACCAGAACCACTTTGGTGATTTTTAGTTCATTATTAAAAATACTTTTTGGAGTAAATCCAATTGAATGTGTTAGATATTGGTATTAGCTATCATATACTAGCTTGGTAGAATTTTTCATCTTATATTTTCCTCTTGGTAGATTATTTGCTAAAACTGTAGGTTATTGCACTTTAAAATGGATATTCTTATTTTCTGTTATTTGCATGTGTCTAGTTTTACTTGTTTGTGCTTTATATGTTTACTCAAATGGTGTTGGAGTATTTTTGTGTGGTAGTTATGCATTTTGTTTACCATGGAAAGTTGGATTTGTCTAAAAATAAATCATATCTTGTGTTGCACACTATTAATCGTAAAATGTGTGTGTTCCACTAAAACTGAAATATATGGAGCTAGGAGTGTCCAAATTAAGTGAATCCAATTCCTACAGAAAGATAAAACCAGTACCTATCCATAGAAATTAACCTTGCATACATGAGATTCCTAAATCTGAAACTATATTCATTATGGTTTTAAGACCACTAGCATTTGCATGATTTTTAGCCACTGCCTTGAAATAGCTTATTATGCAAATCAAATTTTCACCACTTCATATGGTTGCTAGGTGTAATGTGGTAGAAGGATTCTACTTTATGAACACTATTTAGGAGTAATGATTTATCTACCAAAACAGCAACATTTGGCTAATAGAAGTATTAGTTTTTAATCATCTGTTCTTAGCAAATGTGAAGTGTAGAAATATTACTAATCAACTTTTGAAGATCAGAACCTTAACTCAACCATAATAATTATGTTAAAACACTTTTATAGATGTGATGCATTGTTTACTTATGTTTAGCATTAATCACGTTGCACCCTTATAATACCATCTATTGTGTTTATATGCTTTGCTTGTGGGTATGTTTGTGTGTTATGTTTTATCTCTTTAAACATCATCTTATTTATCCAATAAATGAAATAAGTTAATTCTCTATTTTAATTGAATTGTTATATGTTGATGTGCTTAGTAACTCATAAGTCCAGAAACTTAAGTTATCCTTAAATAGCCTTAATAAATTTCCTGAAAGTATTGCTAGTCCCTTCACCTTTGAGTTTCACATAGTTCACCTTGTTTCCTAGGAGTTGCACTAATTTTATTTATGTGTTATGCATATGAATGATTGTTTGGTGTTAAATTTTATCCAGTAGTTCCTTGTGTTTTGCAATGCTTAATATATGACTTTCTTATCTTAGATAGCTGTCAACACTTGGTTGTCATGTGATTGTTTGTTTATTGGTTGAAGTGACCTTGATTGTGGTGTCCTGTTAAATAGGCCTAGTGCACCATTTTAGCTCTTAGTCATAAACTTGTTTGGACAGTGGTGTTACCATTGTTTGTCGCCTAGTTACTTGATAGTATGTGTTTCTTGAGCTAGTAACATGTTTGCATGTGAGCGTGCTCAACGCTAGTGTTAATGTTAATACTTGCTGGTGTGATTAAGATACTTTTGTTTGAAGTATTTCCTAAACAATTAATATACTTTTGTCTGAAGTATTTCCTAATCTACTAAGATACTTTTGTCTGAAGTATTTCCTGAAACTAATATAACAACTCTTATTAAATGATATAATAACCCTAAGTAATGTGTTGTTATAATGTTCTGAAGAACTACCTTTTTAATACCCAGAGTTGTTGTGTACATTTTCTTATGAAAATATGTTGGTGTCTTAGCTCTATGGACTTTGTTGATTGTTGTTGTATAGCTAAAGGAGTTGTTTGCTGTTGTTTGTATCTCAGTGTCTTGTACAATGCTTGTTGTTTGTCTTGTTGGCTTTGTCTTGTATTCTGAGTGTGGTTCATTTTCCTGTTTACGACGTTAGATACGATCGGGAAGGAACGGGAAGCGAGGAATGAACCCGAGGAACATCAAGATCAAGACCAAGGACATATTGCTAAACCAGGCAAGCCACCTCACCACCATTATGCAAATCCTACTATTTACAAAGCATGTTTTGTTTTAAAATAAAATAATGCATGCTTTACTTCTTTTGTGGCACCTTGCCACCCGAAAACTATTTTTCAAAATATTGTTTGGCCAAAGATATCTACTAGAATACTATAGGTGTTACAAAAATAGTTTATTTGGTGAGCCTTGTTGTTGAAGGCTCCATCAAAAAGATTAAGTTTTCTAGTAGTCTACCTTCATCTACTTACCTCAAAATTATAGGATGGCAACCTGTTTGATAAAACTGTTTTACGGAGGAAAACCTGAGTTGCTGGGAGCAATCAGCGAGAAAGAAATGTTTTATGAAAACCCGAGATGATAAGAGCATTCGGAGGTGTTGCGAAAACCGGAGCTGGCTGGAGCAGTCGGAGATGGAGGTTTAATTTCGAAGTCCCTGCTGCCGCCCGAACAATTAACCCGTGCAACCACACTACCTGACATGGGTAGGGCTTAGTCGGAAGCTTGTCTGTCTTAGTGTTGGGGCTCTCATACTTTCTATGAGGGCTGGGCCCTCGAAGCCGGGTTGTCGTCCGGAAGAGATAATACACTGCTGAGGACCAGCAGCCGGACGATTACGGCGGGTCTCCTGACGTGGCGGTGTGGCGTCCCGAGGAAAGACCAAGAGGTCTAGTGGAGCACACGGTGCCGGGGAGAACAAACCTACCGGGAGGCCCCGATACTAGGGTGGACATAGTGGAAAGCTTTGATCGTGTTATCCGGACCCCCGCATGCTATCGTATGACGGGCCGTGGCAGACACTGCGGAATGACCGATAGGTGTGGGTAAAGTGTGCAACCTCTGTAGAGTGCAAATCTATTCGAATAGTCACGTCCGCGGTCATGGACGGTTGGAAAGGCCACATTGGGCGCCTAGGGAAAGAAGTTGTTTTAAAAAGGAAAGTGTTTATGTGGATTAAGGAGGTACCTGGGAGGTACGGAATTTGGGTGAGGATGATTGGTCTCGGGGAGACAATCAGTCCGATCTCAAGGAAGAAAAAAAAGGGTATCCCCATCCTAGTGTTTTCAGTGGTTTTACAAAAGAAAGTTTTGGACTTGGATATGTCTTTGCTATATCTAAGAGAAGAGAATTCTATCTATAAATGTTTTCTTCAACAAAGATACAGAGATGTCGTATTCTCTATGTCTAAAATCATGGTATTCGAAAACTAAGCCCTATAGTCGTATATAGCAGCTATCCCAGTTTTCGAAAAGTGTTTTCTTGCATTATCATGAAAACTTAAGCCTTAGAGGTGGTCTTGCGAGTACGTAAATGTACTAAAATGGCTGTGTCCCTGGATATTCAAACGTCCAGGTTGAAATGAGGAGATGTACGACAAGAAGGAGGAGTACGCCGACGACTATGCCAACTGAGTGTCCCGCTCAACTGCTCTGTGTGAATGCTTCAGGACGTGACGAGGGTCGACGCTAGCCGAAGCTTCCGCTGAACCTTAGTTAATATTCGTCAAGTGCGACAATGTTTGCAGACTTGGTCATGAGACCATTATTTATGTAAGTCTTATACTATTCGAGTTGTATGATGTAACTTTGTATACCATGTTGGTTATGTGATCGCGATGCACTGATCATTGGGATCGTAATCTGTTTACATAACGTGGGCATCTCTGACGGTTAGTCAGAGGGGTCCTCATAGACTTGGTATCAGAGCCATCGTTGACCTTAGAAGACCTTAGTTAGCATGGTCGTTAGCTTAGGATGGAAATGTTTTGCTAAAACTTATTTCGACATAAATCTATTTTCTTCTACGTAAGCCTAGTATGGTTTCCACTCCTCGCCTATTCTCCAAAAATATCTTGATCTTACCTCTCTAATTTCAGTTATTTCAAAAGAGTTTCCTCCATTATCTTGCCTTATTCAAAACTTGTTTAGACTTGACGATGAACCCAAATGAGACCTAAGTAACTAGGACCGAGAAGGCAAAGTTCCGTCTCAAGACTACATACGACATCAAGATATTCGTCAAGTGAAGAAAGAAGCTACAAAGAAATCCTGGTTTGCCGAAGCAGCCCCACTGTCAAGACTTCAACCCCAATAATTTACTCCAGTTGCAACTTCTATAGTCTCAAGCTTACCAGCAGGAGCCCCAGCTGAAGAATTTTACTCCCGCTAGTAGGAATGACCTAGACCCATAGGACTTCTAGGAAATGACCCTTGGTTGGATTCTCCAACTAACGTGTTTGTTGAGTGCCCTTTTTGTTCTATGTGCCTTGTGTGCTCTTTTGCTGATATGCTTGCTGCTCGTGTATCCTTGTTTGTTTGCATGTTGTTGGTATGTGGTTCTCTGGTATCTTTCACAAGCACGCCTTGTAGGCAATACATATTAGCCACATACCTTAAACTTGTTCAAACATCTTGATTTCTCCACACACAAACTTTTCTTACCTTTTGGCACAAATGTACCCTAATGCACTTATAGACTTGTGCTCAAAATCCTCCTAAAATGTTCTCCTTCTAATATAAACATTAGCATGTGAGAGTTATAAACTACACATGATACCGAAGCACCAAAGAAAGCCCCTCCCCATAATGTGACTGACCTTGTGTAGTTTAATTAATTTTCACATTACAAGCATACCATCGCTAACTTAACGTAGCTAACTTTAGAGTAGCATCTAACGCCTATCATTATTGTGGGTAACTAACCTCCTCAAGACCTATAAACCAAGATCAGAAGAGAAGTGCCAAGGGAAGTCTCTCTTATAGATAGCAGCACGGAGGACTCAAAGAACGCCAAGAGCCACAACTTTTTAAAGACTTTACGACAACCTCAAGCAGTGTCGTGCAAAGAAGATCGACGTCAGCTACAACGGAGACAAACAGCACGGAAGATCGTCTAAATGAAGATGTGCTATGAAGCCAGTGTCGTCAGTGACTTCTGCGTGTCAACTTAATTAACTCAACTGACCCAGACTTGAGTAATATAGAAAGAAATGAAGTTTAAGCTAACTTAGATCCAACTGACCCCTGAAGGCAGATGCGAAGCTGTATGAAGCCTATTAACCAAGCAAGTCTTCATCAATACTCTACGGAGGCTACACTAAAGATGGTCCCTATGGGAGACACCATATCCAGCAAGACGCCAAGAATGCCGAGAAGACTGAATATTGTTGCGCTTGGCAACACCTCACCACATGCAAGTTTTAACGTCTTCAGTAGCTCGTAGCACTTTTTGACTTGTTACCTGACGCCCTTGTAAGGCTTGGTAACCATTTACGTGTGTCTAACTACTAATCCCTCAAGACGACAAAATCGAGACGATTATCTACATCAGCCCCAAGCACCGAGGAGCTACGACAAGATGAAGATCATCATGATACTCAAGACCAACAACATCCCGAAGTCAGCGACAACTTATGCAATCAACTTTAACCCTTCATGTGTGCCCCTTTTTAAGGGGGGAAGACACATGCTAGTTTTGTTTGAAAGTTGTGACAAAGTTGTTCCTTGTGCCCCAATCCCTGAAGTTTTTGAAGTCAGCTCAACAAGAACCCTGCATCATCATCGACCTTCAAGTCAACACTTTCAGCAAGGACCCAAGTTTTCCTGTATATATCAGACGTCTCGTCAACAAGGAAACCTTATTCAGGGATCAGCAACCTCGGAAGATGAAGAATCATTGGACCATCTTTTCCATTTACTCTCTTAATGCACACTTAGGAATCTCGGATGAGATTCTGTTAAGGGGGGAAGGTCTGTAACGCCCCAAATTTTGGAAGCAACAAAAACTTAATTATAAAAGATCCAAAATTTTGGGGCAACAAAAACTTTTTGAAATGTCCTATAAATGGATGTGTTTTCCCTGGTATGCTCTGTTTGTCAAGTTGTGTTTTGATGTTTGTGTTGATGACTCCTTAATAACAACCATCTAAAACTCAAACAAGTGAAAATATGACCTCTGGGGTCAATGTTTTAACAAGTGAAATAGTCCACATATCTTCTCCCATTCCCCTTTATAATAAACTCTATCTTGCCCTGATGTTTCATTTTAGCAACCACCCAAAATATATATGTCATTTGAGAAACTAACAGTATTCCTAAAAACTACATGTTTGCACAACTATATGGGACCATACAATAAGTCTTAAATTATATTGGATTTTAACTTGTTGCGAGCATTACCAACTCTCTTTTCCAAAGACACCAATTTAACTAGTCTCTGGAATCAATGCTCAATATGCTGGAATAATTCTATTTCTAACAAGAATACCCTGTCTTGATTTTTTTTGTTGATCACCTACTCACAAATATTTTTGATTTATATTAAAAGTATGGTTAGTGATACAATGGTGTCGGTGTTTATCTATTTGTATGTGTGGTTGACCTGGATGGTATGTGCTCCTGTTGTTTCCCATAAGTGTGATATTTTATGTGTGTCATGTGGGGTGTATGAGACAACATTTTATTTATATAATTTAATTGAGATCATTCATGCTTTAAATGTTGTGTCATATGGTTGTGGTGTGTTTAACTCTTTATTATAATGTTTGACTTTAGGAGGAACTCAATTATTTCCCTTTTTCAAATAGGAAATAACCATCTTCATTTCCATTAATTTTCAGCATTTCTAGAACATGATAAATAGGGTTTATCTATTTCAATTTGGAAATGCAACTCACCAAACATCATCCTTACCATCTCCTCTATGTATCCATAACCTTATTTACAATAATCAAACATGTTTGATCATTAGTGCATGTTTGTTTTAAGTGCTACATTATAAGGTGACCACATCTTGTTTATAACTTAGCAATTTGCCATTTTTGAATCTAGTTGTTATTGAGCCCCTTTGACCTAATCTCTTAAACCCAATCCTGCACCTATATCACCTCTGATCAACCCTCTCTATCTCTTGATTTTCAAAACAAAGGATTGACTAAACCATCCATGTTTTGTGGCTTAGTCAAATCAGCCTAATTTTATCAAACGTCAAAACCACTCCTCCAACCTTGTCCAACTCGTGGATTAGGGTGTACTTTACACCCCCACACCTTTGAAAACTCTTTGCATGCTTTTTTGTCAAACCCTATCCCTTCTCTCCTTCCTGTCTTTTTCTTTCGGGCACTTTGTCGAACAGGTTGAGGGCAGGAGACACTTCTTCACTTATTCCATCCTCTCCAACGACTCCATGACAGGGGCTACTATCCAAAGAGGGGGTGCAGAGCATGGCATCATTGCGCACCACCCCTCTCCCCCAATCCCTGGCATGTGCCCTCTCTCTCCCTGTCCAAAAATACCCGAGCCGGCCACCCTCTCTTGAAATGCAGCCGAGGCCACCCCACCTCCTCTCACCTTGCCTAGTGCACTCCTGCTCGTCCACTCAGCCACCCCCAGCAAGATCTCCCGAGCTCTTGCTCTCTCCTGCTCAAGATCATTGAAGAACCACCGCTCGGACTCGACATTTTCGAGCTCGAATGCCTCGGCTCCGAACCTCGTTTCTCTCTCCCGTTTGCTCTACCTCACTCCCGTCTACTCTGGCTACCTCCCGGACACCTCCTCTGACCTGCAGGAGCACGGCAACGACCGAGGCTGCAACGTGCTCATGGCGGGCGTCGTCGAACTCGTCGTCGTCGTTCCGGAGCTTTATTGTCGGAGCAGCGCCTCTTCGGCAGCGCGCGCAGCGCCCTGGGCCCGCCTGCCTCCGGCGGCCCAGATCCAGGCTGATCGAGCCCATCTCCTCCTTTTCCTTTAAAAGACAATTCTTTGATTTATTTCCAGAAAAACTAATAGCCTAGCTTTAATTCATTTGTGGAAGATTTGTGCATGCAAAATTTTTGAAATAAATTTTGTTGCATTGCTGTGTGTTTTCTTCACGATGTGGCACTGGCCGTTTGCAAAAATATGTTTGTATGTGTGCGCTATGTTCAAAAATATGGATTTTGCACCATTTACTGAATAACTTGAGTTTTATAAATCCAAATCTTGCAAACTTTAGTTATATAGAAAGCCAGTGAGAATACCTACCAAGATATATAAGCCTTGCATGCAGGAGATGTTTATAAATAAAGTTATATCACGTTTAAGTTTGACACCAGAACCACTTTGGTGATTTTTAGTTCATTATTAAAAATACTTTTTGGAGTAAATCCAATTGCATGTGGTAGATATTGGTATTAGCTATCATATACTAGCTTGGTAGAATTTTTCATATTATATTTTGCTCTTGGTAGATTATTTGCTAAAACTGTAGGTTATTACTCTTTAAAATGGATATTCTTATTTTCTGTTATTTTCATGTGTCTAGTTTTACTTGTTTGTGCTTTATATGTTTACTCAAATGGTGTAGGAGTATTTTTGTGTGGTAGTTATGCATTTTTTTACCATGCAAAGTTGGATTTGTCTAAAAATAAATCATATCTTGTGTTGCACACTATTAATCGTAAAATGTGTGTGTTCCACTAAAACTGAAATATATGGAGCTAGGAGTGTCCAAATTAAGTGAATACAATTCATACAGAAAGATAAAACCAGTACCTATCCATAGAAATTAATCTTGCATACAGGAGATTCCTAAATCTGAAACTATATTCATTATGGTTTTAAGACCACTAGCATTTGCATGATTTTTAGCCACTGCATTGAAATAGCTTATTATGCAAATCCAATTTTCACCACTTCATATGGTTGCTAGGTGTACTGTGGTAGAAGGATTCTACTTTATGAACACTATTTTAGGAGTTATGATTTTATCTACCAAAACACCAACATTTGGCTAATAGAAGTATTAGTTTTTAATCATTTGTTCTTAGCAAATGTGAAGTGTAGAAATATTACTAATACTCTTTTCAAGATCAGAACCTTAACTCAACCATAATAATTTTGTTAAAACACTTTTATAGATGTTATGCATTGTTTACTTATGTTTAGCATTAATCACGTTGCACCCTTATAGTACCATCTATTGTGTTTATATGCTTTGCTTGTGGGTATGTTTGTGTGTTATGTTTTATCTCTTTAAACATCATCTTATTTATCCAATAAATGTAATAAGTTAATTCCCTGTTTTACTTGAATTGTTATGTGTTGATGTGCTTAGTAACTCATAAGTCCAAAATCTTAGGTTATCCTTAAATAGCCTTAATAAATTTCCTGAAAGTATTGCTAGTCCCTTCACCTTTGAGTTTCACATAGTTCACCTTGTTTCCTAGGAGTTGCACTAATTTTATTTATGTGTTATGCATATGAATGATTGTTTGGTGTTAAATTTTATCCAGTAGTTCCTTGTGTTTTGCAATGCTTAATTGTAGTGACCTCACCTTTTATTATAAGGTGGAAGTCCCTGTGTTAATGTGCTAGTCCCTGGATCAAATGCTAGCACCACAGTTTAAGATGTATATCATGCAAAAGTGTCAAATACTTTATTAAATCGCATGATCCAGTGTTACAAATATCTCTTACAACTTGCATAACCTGAAAAGGCTAGCAAAATTTCCAAGAGTAGCAGCGGAAAATAGTCGATACAATGAGCCTCGTCATCTTCATGTGCCACAGGCAAAGCATGTTGATTGTAGACTCGAAATCCTATCGAATACTCACTCTTTGTCTGTCGAATCTGCAAGGTTTAGTTGCAGCCCAGCTATAAAGGGTCAGCACAATTGAATTGTGGTGGCAAGTGACTTTAATTCCTAATGTTCTATTATACTATAACTATATGCTTATTTTGGCTGGTGGAGCTCAAGGCTATTGCGCAAAGCAAATTTTCTCCTATTTTTGATAAACAATTTTCTTAAATCAATATCTTCTCCTTCAGAGACAATTCTCGAGACAAGTCCATGTCTCCTACCCATGTTCATCCAACAAAGTTTTATTAAGAAATTTGAGATGAGGAGATTTTCAGAACACAGCCTTGTGTAGTTACTCAAATTGTCCGATGCCGGGGACACGGCTAAGATCTTAGGTTTTAACTCTCGAGAGGGTGTGCACTTTCACCATTAGACTCAATCAACCCAAACTATCCTCTACACTCCTTTAGTGAGAAGGAAAAGGAGAAGATCAAGACGAGACTTTTCAGAAGTTGCTTTCCCATGATCATACTAAGAGATTACCACCATCCTATCAACTCTACCACCATCAATCTCTTGACCCAGGTCCACAACAACTTACTCCATCAAGACAGAGCCCATATTGACCAATGGTTGCACGGTAAGCAACTAGACTCAGTGTAGACTTAAATCTCATAGCCCTGGGTGGCCTACCACAAGTGAGCAACTCAGGTTAACACCGCATATCATGGCCCCAAGTAAGTAGAAACTACCCTGGGCGAAGACAACCATGACACTTGGCCCTGAGAAACCACTCAACTTGAAACCTCCTCAATCGACCCAATCCACCCAGGCGTTAAATTTATGTAGTGGAAATTTTCATTTATCACATCAACCATAAAACAAATCATTTTTGCAGCAGTTGCTTCCACTAAATTATAATAGGGGTCTAATCTGGAATTTCTAAGGGGAAACCTAAAAGGTTTGCATAGCATACTACAATCTCCCAAAAACCTATCATGCATACTACTTTTGCAAATACTGTTTGAAAACACTAGATATGCAATAGAATAAAATAGTAGGTGTTTAATGAAGTCACTCGCCTGAAGAAGGTTGTCGTTTCTCACACACTCTTGTCCAAGTCAAAAGTTGCTCCCCGTTTCAAACTATATAGCAAAAGGGCATCCAATAAACAAGCAATTCAACAAACACAAAACAAAATGAAACATTCCAGCGTAAAGAGTCTTCTCGGGAGGGTTTGGTCAGAGGTGTCACATAATTCAATATACAAAAAGAATTAATGTGTTTGGGTTTAGGGTTTCGTCATGGGATGGTCTGGAGTCGAATCTTTCAACTCGAAAAGGTTGCCTGGGTGTTTCCACAGTTTCAAATGGAATGGTCTTCAAAAGTTTACACAAAGGAATATCAAGAAGTGTTAATCAAAATAAAATAAAATAAAAAAAATAATAAAAAAAGCAAGGTTTATAACTTTAATACCACTATAAATATTTAGTAATATTTACCCAAGGTTATGTTTAAGATTAAACTTGACCAAAAACATATTCAAGACTTTCTGAATTTTCTCATATCTAAACATTTTTAATCCCCAACTTAAAAGTTTATATTATTAACAATAACTTAGTTATTTAAAATGATATAATGTTTTAAATCACAGTGATAAACACTTGTAAATGAACTAACATCATTGAAAAGGTTTTAAACAAAACTTACTTATTGATGTTATGAATTATACTAATAAACAGGAATTTGAGCTTTCTCTGGACTAGGACAATTATTTATGTCTTTGGTGCAAGTAATAAATTTTTTAATTAATAAACTTTATAAGGTGCTAGAATAAATCAAATCAAGTCTCATGATCTTTAAATTCATTTTACATTATTCAAGCATTATTTATAACAAAATTTTATAAACGGGATTAATAGACAGAGGGCTTTTAATTAAATGTATAGCAATTGGATTAAAAGAAAAATAATGTTTGTAATAAAAGTTATGTCCAAAATAGTCAAACTATTCAAAATAAACATACAACAATTTAATCATCAAAATAATTCTCAAAATTATTTTATAATAGATGCAACATATTACACATTTTATAAAGTGTCTAAAACAATTTTATTTGCAATTTTTTAATTCACTGATTTAAAGTTATTACAAAAATACTCAAATTCACCATTTGAAATTTTAATATTTTAAACTAGGTGAAATTTGAAATTTAAAAGTTCCAGCAGATTCTACTTGTCGAGGGCTTCAATTTGATATAAAAATTGTCCAATTTGGGTCAAGGGTTAAAAAGTTATGATAAATCTAAGTGGCAGGGACTTTTCTGCAAAATAGACAATTAAATTCTATTCGGAAATAAAACCAGAAAAAGCTGGGCCAACGTGGCGCTCTGTGATTGGCTCGGGTCTAGGGTTAACAGGGGCCGTAGGATCTAAAGGGGATCGGGCGATCCAGATCCATTCATACCTCTTCGGCCTGGATCAAATCTGGACCGTTGATGGGAGATCGAACGGCCGAGGCCGCGTTGACCGGGACGGGGCGGCGCCGGTGGTCGGAGGCGAAGAGGACGGCGGCGCTGCGCACGGGCTCGGACGCCGTCGACGTTGCGGCGCTCCCCCGGCCTCGTGGAGACGGCGGAGACGTGCGTCTGGCCACGACGGAGATGAAGGAGGTGTCGGCGTTGAGCGGCGTCTTCCCGGAGCTGATGGAGAGGCGGACGGAGCGCTGGCAACGCCGGCGAGCTTTGGTCGAGCACGGGGTGCTCTGCTCGGCTACGATTTGGAGAGGAGGAGGTGACTGTCGGGCGCGCACGAGCGAGGGGAGGAAGAGGAGGTGGTCTCGGGCTCGGGGTTCTTCTTCACCTCGCCGGGAAACGGAGAAACACGGCGGCGGACTAGACAAACTCCGGCGAGCAAAAATGGCGGCCTGGCGGCGTCGTTTCAAGAAGTGGAAGAGGGGAAATGCGGAGGAGGAGCTGGGGCAAATAAAGGGCTAGGCACAGCGTCAGTTACTCTACCAAATCGCGAGATTTTCGCGGGATTGATTCGGCCGAATCCGTCGGGCGAGATTGACGGGAGGTTGAAGACGATGACGTCATGCTGACGTCATCATTTTTCTTTTTCTTTTTCTGATTTTCCATTTAATTCATATCTTTTGATTTATGGCTCCAATTCAAGTCAAATAAATTTCTAAAAATTTGTAAAAGCATTATATTTGTGTTAAACCAGTTTTGGGCACATTTTGAATTTTTTGAAAATTAATATTTTGAAATATTCATTAAATACAAATTTGACACTTTATGTTAAATTTAAAACTAGGGTTTAATTTATTTTATTTTTGGCTAAAATAAATTCTATGAAATACCCACATTCAATTATGTTTGAATTCAAGTTATTTAAACTCATTTTCTAATACTAAATTCATTTTTGGCTTTAGTATTATTAAATAGTATAACACAACTATATGAAAATGAAAAAGGGAAATATAAAGTATTCATTTTTAACTCAAAAAAATTTGTGCACCATTATATTTTATATTAAGATAATTTATTTGAAAGTTTCAAAACAACTTTGAAAAAGATTTTAGATTTAATTCATTTCTTATATAGAACATATATTCATGAAAATCATTTTATGTTTTGAAGATAAATGAAAATCATTTATGCTAATGAAATGTTTATTTGGATAATTCATTAATTATAAAATATTTGAAGTTTTAAAGTTATGAATTATAAACTTATAATTTCCAAAAACTTTAATTTGAATTTAGTTAAATGAATGAAAATCATTTGGCAAAATACCTATTTAAATAGTCTTGAATTTATGAATAGATATGGCTAAGTGGTTGAAAATCAATTGCCTATAAGTAAACTATTTTATTTGAATACGGTGGTTTGAATTTTTGTAAAATATTTGTCAAATTACATATTAAGGTTAATGAAATACCAGGGATAATAAAATGTTTACTTGAACAACTTTTGAAAATAAAGATAAACTGAGATATTTGACATATTAAGCTTTTTCAATATGTTTGAAGTCTTTCATAGTTGGTTTACTTATGCATTTAATATTTTATTTTAATAAAAGAAAAGTTTTAAATTTTTGTGATTTTTGAACATTATGAAATGTTGGGATGTTACAGACTACCACCCTTAAAGGAATCTCGTCCCGAGATTCGGAGAGGCCGAGAACAAAATGCAAGTGTTGGGAAAGTTTCTGATAGCGGGGGACGGTGGAGAAATGCAGCTGCTGACACGGGAACAGCAAGACCAGCAGAGAATGATTCCGCTGATTGGGGAGGTTAGATAGAAAGATGGGTTTGGACAACTTGGATTAGATTAACTCAGTGGGCTACCACCCTTAAAAGAAACTTTTGCGCCAATCTGAAACCTTTTCTACAATCTTTCAGTCGACTTTTCCATCATTTTAGTGTTGTAGGATAACATAAGTCCATTGAACTACTTTTGGTACTGAATATCACTCTTCGCTTAATCTGAAAATCAAGCTGAGAGGATTTCACAAGGATCTCCATAACTCAAATCGCTTGATGTCCCCATGTGCTCCATCTTCACAGTTTACATTTCTGAAGCAACTAATGTAACTCTCATGGAAGGCAAATCTTTGTTTGTAGGGTATTCTTCGAAACTTCTCTTGTAGTTATCCTCACCGTAATTTAATACGTTTTAGTAACACTTGCCTCACATAGGGTTATAAATATCTACAGTTCTATGGTTTTGGTTTTTCATCGTCGTATCTCTTATAGGAAAGCCACTCAAGATTTTGCATTCCTCATAGCAAAGAGAATGATATGAGTATTCGCCATGGGGGCCAATCCATGTCGCACTCACTCATTACTTTGTACTTGGTTTGACGAATCTCGTATTATAACACTTGGTCAAACCTCACTTATCTCCCAGAATGTTTCCAGTCTGTAGGATAAACTTGAGCTAAACTATCGGTCCTCATACTAGTAGGTTGCGTTAAAACTACACCAGGATAGCTGAAAAGTTGTTGTCTCTTGAAAAATCCTTCTCCTTGATGTGATGGAAAAAATATGTTGTCTCAACTCCTAAACTTATCCTCCACTAGTATATCCATTTTGGTTGGTTTAATTTTGTTCTAAGGATAGATATTGCGTCTGGTTTGGGTTTAGCACGGATGAGTTAAGACAGAAAGACACTAAGAAAGAATCCTACACCAACACAATAAGACAAGGCAATTCATTTCACAAACAACATCTAGCAAACACCAAACAACAAGGTTCACACACAAACAAACAATCTAGTATTGTCATACAACCTAAGTTGGTATGAACAACACACTAACACGGTATCGCTGTTCTAAATGGTGGTCTAGTATAGCTCCTTCTTGAGCGCTTCATGATCTTCTTCAATTTCTTTAAACTCTTCCAAGTGGTTGAACTCTAAATCCAAGTTCTTCTATCATCTTCCATGTAGTTCTTCGTGTTGAATCGTAGAATTCCTTATGAAGTATCGGACTCAAACTTCAAGAACAATGGTCATCTAGAAATAGATAAGATATTTTCTAGAAGGTAGATAGTAGACGAGAGGATAAGAAAAGATAAAGAAATTACATATTTATTTTAGTAAAGTGAATAGAAATAGATTTTCAATCCTATGGTCAAAGCCTATTTCTATCCAAACCTAGGGTCTCGAACCTACAGGCAACACAGTGCTTTGATACCATCTGTAGTAACCTCACCTTTTATTATAAGATGGAAGTCCCTGTGTTAATGTGCTAGTCTCTGGATCAAATGCTAGCACCACAGTTTAAGATGTATATCATGCAAAAGTGTCAAATACTTTATTAAATCGCATGATCCATTGTTACAAATATCTCTTACAACTTGCATAACCTGAAAAGGCTAGCAAAATTTCCAAGAGTAGCAGCGGAAAATAGTAGATACAATGAGCCTCGTCATCTTCATGTGCCACAGGCAAAGCATGTTGGTTGTAGACTCGAAATCCTATCGAATACTCACTCATTGTCTGTCGAATCTGCAAGGTTTAGTTGCAGCCCAGCTATAAAGGGTCAGCACAATTGAATTGTGGTGGCAAGTGACTTTAATTCCTAATGTTCTATTATACTATAACTATATGCTTATTTTGGCTAGTGGAGCTCAAGGCTATTGCGCAAAGCAAATTTTCTCCTATTTTTGATAAACAATTTTCTTAATTCAATATCTTCTCCTTCAGAGACAATTCCCGAGACAAGTCCATGTCTCCTACCCATGTTCATCCAACAAAGTTTTATTAAGAAATTTGAGATGAGGAGATTTTCAGAACACAGCCTTGTGTAGTTACTCAAATTGTCCGATGCCTGGGACACGGCTAAGATCTTAGGTTTTAACTCTCGAGAGGGTGTGCACTTTCACCATTAGACTCAATCAACCAAACTATCCTCTACACTCCTTTAGTGAGAAGGAAAAGGAGAAGATCAAGACGAGACTTTTCAGAAGTTGCTTTCCCATGATCATACTAAGAGATTACCACCACCCTATCAAATCTACCACCATCAATCTCTTGACCCAGGTCCACAACAACTTACTCCATCAAGACAGAGCCCATATTGACCAATGGTTGCACGATAAGCAACTAGACTCAGTGTAGACTTAAATCTCATAGCCCTGGGTGGCCTACCACAAGTGAGCAACTCAGGTTAACACCGCATATCATGGCCCCAAGTAAGTAGAAACTACCCTGGGCGAAGACAACCATGACACTTGGCCCTGAGAAGCCACTCAACTTGAAACCTCCTCAATCGACACAATCCACCCAGGCGTTAAATTTATTTAGTGGAAATTTTCATTTATCACATCAACCATAAAACAAATCATTTTTGCAACAGTTGCTTCCACTAATTATAATAGGGTCTAGTCTGGAATTTCTAAGGGGAAACCTATAAGGTTTGCATAGCATACTACAATCTCCCAAAAACCTATCATGCATACTACTTTTGCAAATAATGTTTGAAAACACTAGATATACAATAGAATAAAATAGAAGGTGTTTTATGAAGTCACTTGCCTGAAGAAGGTTGTCGTTTCTCACACACTCTTGTCCAAGTCAAAAGTTGCTCCCCGTTTCAAACTATATAGCAAAAGGGCATCCAATAAACAAGCAATTCAACAAACACAAAACAAAATGAAACATTCAAGCGTAAAGAGTCTTCTCGGGAGGGTTTGGTCAGAGGTGTCACATAATTCAATATACAAAAAGAATTAATGTGTTTGGGTTTAGGGTTTCGTCAGGGGATGGTCTGGAGTTGAATCTTTCAACTCGAAAAGGTTGCCTGGGTGTTTCCACAGTTTCAAATGGAATGGTCTTCAAAAGTTTACACAAAGGAATATCAAGAAGTGTTAATCAAAATAAAATAAAATAAATAATAAAAAAGGCAAGGATTATAACTTTAATACCATATAAATATTTAGTTATATTTACCCAAGGTTATGTTTAAGATTAAACTTGACCAAAAACATATTCAAGACTTTCTGAATTTTCTCATATCTAAAACATTTTTAATCCCCAACTTAAAAGTTTATATTATTAACAATAACTTAGTTATTTAAAATGATATAATGTTTTAAATCACATTGATAAACACTTGTAAATGAACTAACATCATTGAAAAGGTTTTAAACAAAACTTACTTATTGATGTTATGAATTATATTAATAAACAGGAATTTGAGCTTTCTCTAGACTAGGACAATTATTTATGTCTTTGGTGCGAGTAATAAATTTTTAAATTAATAAACTTTATAAGGTGCTAGAATAAATCAAATCAAGTCTCATGATCTTTAAATTCATTTTACATTATTCAAGCATTATTTATAACAAAATTTTATAAATGGGATTAATAGACAGAGGGCTTTTAATTAAATGTATAGCAATTGGATTAAAAGAAAAATAATGTTTGTAATAAAAGTTATGTCAAAAATAGTCAAACTATTCAAAATAAACATACAACAATTTAATCATCAAAATAATTCTCAAAATTATTTTATAATAGATGCAACATATTACACATTTTATAAAGTGTCTAAAACAATTTTATTTGCAATTTTTTAATTCACTGATTTAAAGTTATTACAAAAATACTCAAATTCACCATTTGAAATTTTAATATTTTAAACTAGGTGAAATTTGAAATTTAAAAGTTCCAGCAGATTCTACTTGTCGAGGGCTTCAATTTGATATAAAAATTGTCCAATTTGGGTCAAGGGTTAAAAAGTTATGATAAATCTAAGTGGCAGGGACTTTTCTGCAAAATAGACAATTAAATTCTATTCGGAAATAAAACCAGAAAAAGCTGGGCCGACGTGGCGCTCTGTGATTGGCTCGGGTCTAGGGTTAACAGGGGCCGTAGGATCTAAAGGGGATCGGGCGATCCAGATCCATTCATACCTCTTCGGCCTGGATCAAATCTGGACCGTTGATGGGAGATCGAACGGCTGAGGCCGCGTTGACCAGGACGGGGCGGCGCCGGTGGCCGGAGGCGAAGAGGACGGCGGCGCTGCGCACGGGCTCGGACGCCGTCGATGATGCGGCGCTCCCCCGGCCTCGTGGAGACGGCGGAGACGTGCGTCTGGCCACGACGGAGATGAAGGAGGTGTCGGCGTTGAGCGGTGTCTTCCCGGAGCTGATGGAGAGGCGGACGGAGCGCTGGCAACGCCGGCGAGCTTTGGTCGAGCACGGGGTGCTCCGCTCGGCTACGATTTGGAGAGGAGGAGGTGACTGTCGGGCGCGCACGAGCGAGGGGAGGAAGAGGAGGTGGTCTCGGGCTCGGGGTTCTTCTTCATCTCGCCGGGAAACGGAGAAACACTGCGGCGGACTAGACAAACTCCGGCGAGCAAAACTGGCGGCCTGGCGGCGTTGTTTCAAGAAGTGGAAGAGGGGAAATGCGGAGGAGGAGCTGGGGCAAATAAAGGGCTAGGCACGGCGTCAGTTACTCTACCAAATCGCGAGATTTTCGCGGGATTGATTCGGTCGAATCCGTCGGGCGAGATTGACGGGAGGTTGAAGACGATGACGTCATGCTGACGTCATCATTTTTCTTTTTTCTTTTTCTGATTTTCCATTTAATTCATATCTTTTGATTTATGGCTCCAATTCAAGTCAAATAAATTTTTAAAAATTTGTAAAAGCATTATATTTGTGTTAAACCAGTTGTGGGCACATTTTGAATTTTTTGAAAATTAATATTTTGAAATATTCATTAAATACAAATTTGACACTTTATGTTAAATTTAAAACTAGGGTTTAATTAATTTATTTTTGTCTAAAATAAATTCTATGAAATACCCACATTCAATTATGTTTGAATTCAAGTTATTTAAACTCATTTTCTAATACTAAATTCATTTTTGGCTTTAGTATTATTAAATAGTATAACACAACTATATGAACATGAAAAAGGGAAATATAAAGTATTCATTTTTAATTCAAAACAATTTGTGCACCATTATATTTTATATTAAGATAATTTATTTTAAAATTTCAAAACAACTTTGAAAAAGATTTTAGATTTAATTCATTTCTTATATAGAACATATATTCATGAAAATCATTTTATATTTTGAAGATAAATGAAAATCATTTATGCTAATGAAATGTTTATTTGGATAATTCATTAATTATAAAATATTTGAAGTTTTAAAGTTATGAATTATAAACTTATAATTTCCAAAAACTTTAATTTGAATTTAGTTAAATGAATGAAAACCATTTGGCAAAATACCATTTTAAATAGTCTTAAATTTATGAATAGATATGGCTAAGTGGTTGAAAATCAATTGCCTATAAGTAAACTATTTTATTTGAATACGGTGGTTTGAAATTTTGTAAAATATTTCTCAAATTACATATTAAGGTTAATGAAATACCAGGGATAATAAAATGTTTACTTGAACAACTTTTGAAAATAAAGATAAACTGAGATATTTGACATATTAAACTTTTTCAATATGTTTGAAGTCTTTCATAGTTGGTTTACTTATGCATTTAATATTTTATTTTAATAAAAGAAAAGTTTTAAATTTTTGTGATTTTTGAACATTATGAAATGTTGGGATGTTACATTAATATATGACTTTCTTATCTTAGATAGCTGTCAACACTTGGTTGTCATGTGGTTGTTTGTTTATTGGTTGAAGTGACCTTGATTGTGGTGTCCTGTTAAATAGGCCTAGTGCACCATTTTAGCTCTTAGTTATAAACTTGTTTGGACAGTGGTGTTACCATTGTTTGTCGCCTAGTTAGTTGATAGTAGGTGTTTCTTGAGCTAGTAACATGTTTGCATGTGAGCGTGCTCAACGCTAGTGTTAATGTTAATACTTGCTGGTGTGATTAAGATATTTTTGTGTTTGAAGTATTTCCTAAACAATTAATATACTTTTGTCTGAAGTATTTCCTAATCTACTAAGATACTTTTGTCTGAAGTATTTCCTGAAACTAATAGAACAACTCTTATTAAATGATATAATAACCCTAAGTAATGTGTTGTTATAATGTTCTGAAGAACTACCTTTTTAATACTGAGAGTTGTTGTGTACATTTTCTTATGAAAATATGTTGTTGTCTTATCTCTATGGACTTTGTTGATTGTTGTTGTATAGCTAAAGGAGTTGTTTGTTGCTGTTTGTATCTCAGTGTCTTGAACAATGCTTGTTGTTTGTCCAGTTGGCTTTGTCTTGTATTCTGAGTGTGGTTCATTTTCCTGTTTACGACATTAGATACGATCGGGAAGGAACGGGAAGTGAGGAATGAACCTGAGGAACATCAAGATCAAGACCAAGGACATATTGCTAAACCAGGCAAGCCACCTCACCACCATTATGCAAATCCTACTATTTACAAAGCATGTTTTGTTTTAAAATAAAATAATGCATGCTTTACCTCTTTTGTGGCACCTTGCCACCCGAAAACTATTTTTCAAAATATTGTTTGGACAAAGATATCTACTAGAATACCATAGGTGTTACAAAAATAGTTTATTTGGTGAGCCTTGTTGTTGAAGGCTCCATCAAAAAGATTAAGTTTTCTAGTAGTCTACCTTCATCTACTTACCTCAAAATTATAGGATGGGAACCTCTTTGATAAAACTATTTTACGGAGGAAAACCTGAGTTGTTGGGAGCAATCAGCGAGAAAGAAATGTTTTATGAAAACCCGAGATGCTAAGAGCATTCGGAGGTGTTGCGAAAACCCGAGCTGCTGGGAGCAGTCGGAGATGGAGGTTTAATTTCGAAGTCCCTGCTGCCGCACGAACAATTAACCCGTGCAACCACACTACCTGACATGGGTAGGGCTTAGCCGGAAGCTTGTCTGTCTTAGTGTTGGGGCTCTCATACTTTCTATGAGGGCTGGACCCTCGAAGCCGGGTTGTCGTCTGGAAGAGACAATACACTGCTGAGGACCAGCAGCCGGACGATTACGGCGGGTCTCCTGACGTGGCGGTGTGGCGTCCCGAGGAAAGACCAAGAGGTCTAGTGGAGCACACCGTGCCGGGGAGAACAAACCTACCGGGAGGCCCCGGTACTAGGGTGGACATAGTGGAAACCTTTGATCGTATTATTCGGACCCCCGCATGTTGTCGTATGACGGGCCGTGGCAGACACGACGGAATGACCGATAGGTGTGGGTAAAGTGTGCAACCTCTACAGAGTGTAAATCTATTCGAATAGCCGCGTCCGCGGTCATGGACGGTTGGAAAAGCCACACTGGGTGCCTGGGGAAAGAAGTTGTTTTAAAAAGGAAAGTGTTTATGTGGATTAAGGAGGTACCTGGTAGGAACGGAATTTGGGTGAGGATGATTGGTCTCGGGGAGACAATCAGTCCGATCTCAAGGAACAAAAAAAAAAGGGTATCCCCATCCTAGTGTTTTTAGTGGTTTTACAAAAGAAAGTTTTGAACTTGGATATGTCTTTGCTATATCTAAGAGAAGAGAATTCTATCTCTAAATGTTTTCTTCAACAAAGATACAGAGATGTTGTATTCTCTATGTCTAAAATCATGGTGTTCGAAAACTAAGCCCTATAGTCGTATATAGAAGCTATCACAGTTTTTGAAAAGTGTTTTCTTGCATTATCATGAAAAATTAAGCCTTAGAGGTGGTCTTGCGAGTACGTAAATGAACTCATATGGCTGTGTCCCTGGATATTCAAACGTCCGGGTTGAAATGAGGAGATGTACGACAAGAAGGAGGAGTACGCCGACGACTATGCCAACTGAGTGTCCCGCTCAACTGCTCTGTGGGAATGCGTCAGGACGTGACGAGGGTCGACGCTAGCCAAAGCTTCCGCTGAACCTTAGTTAATATTCGTCAAGTGCGACGATGTTTGCAGACTTGGTCATGAGACCATTATTTATGTAAGTCTTATACTATTCGAGTTGTATGATGTAACTTTGTATACCATGTTGGTTATGTGATCGCGATGCACTGATCATTGGGATCGTGATCTGTTTACATAACGTGGGCATCTCTGACGGTTAGTCAGAGGGGTCCTCACAAGTGGTTTGTAGAACAACAGCAAGTTTCCGTTAAGTGGATCACCAAAGGTATATCGAACTCAGGGAGGTAGATGTCAAAGATAGTCCTCTCAAGCAACCCTGCAATTGAGATACGAGAAGTCTCTTGTGTCCCCAACACACCCAATACACTTGTCAGATGTATAGGTGCACTAGTTATGCAAAGAGATAGTGAAATACAAGTACTATGGATAATTATAAGTAGTAATTGCAGTCTGTAATAAAAATGGAGCAAGAAAACATGTAGCAGAACTTGTTGAAAACGGTGTTTTGATGCTTAGAAACAAGTCCTAGGGATCCTATTTCACCGGTGGACATTCTCAACAATGACATAAAACTTATATAAGTAAACACTACTCTCAAACACTCTCATGTTGGATAACAAACACCATTCTTGTGTAGGGCTACAAGAGCACCATCAAAGTCAGAGTAAACTAACACCAACAATGTCATAAAGGAATCACACACGGTGCACACATTGTTACCATTACAACCGTGAATAACCCCGGAGTTCATATAAAAGTAACCTCTAGAGTGCATAATAGATAAAGAGTAGCATCACATATTCAACTAGATTACAAACCTCATGATCACATAAAGATCACACCATGGGAGAGAGAACTAAACCACATAGCTACCGTAGATCCCGCAGCCCCGGGGGAGAACGACTCACTCCTCATCATAGGAGTCAGCAACGGCGATGGAGATGGTGGTGGAGTCGATGGAGATGGCTTCGGGGGCAATTACCCGTCCCGGCGGGGTGCCGGAACAGAGACTTCTGTCACCCAAATCTTGTCTTCGATGGCGGCGGTGCTTTGGACCCGTGGAGGAATTATCGAGCAACGTATGATTTTTATGTTTTCTGGGGGTACTTGTAGGCGAAAGGGCGAGTTCGGTGGAGGCCCTAGGGGCCCACACCATGTCCTCGCGCGGGTAGAAAGCCAGCCACCCGAGCACGTGGTGCTGCCGCCTCGGCCGTCCACTTCGTGTGATCTTCGGTCTTCTGGAACGATAAAAGAAGAATAATTTCTGAAGTGACATGCTTTAACACAATCTTGATCACGTAATAATGTAAGGCATTTAAACTGAGATCAAATGAATAAGGGTTGTAGTTTATATTGATATCAAATGAGTAATAAATAAACAAGTAGGTAAACCAAAGCAAAACTTTCACAGCCTTAGCAATAATAGTGTCCAGAGAATTTATACTAATACCATTACTACCACTATTATGTAAACAAACTTCCATAGGTTTTTTAGATTTCTCTTCAAAAGTATCATGTACTAATGCAATATAAATTTCATAGTGATCTCTAATTTTTGTTATTGTTTTCCATTAGCCTAACTAGTGAAAATAAAAACAAGAAACAAAAAGTAATAACTGCAGAATCTAAAGGAGATAGCTTCAAGCGCTCACCTCCCCGGCAACAGCGCCAGAAAATAGCTTGATGTCTACGCACGCTTCTATTCTTGTAGACAGTGTTGGGCCTCCAAGAGTAGAGGTTTGTAGAACAGCAGCAAGGTTCACTTAAGTGAGTCACCCAAGGTATATCGAACTCAGGGAGGTAGAGGCCAAAGATATTCCTCTCAAGAAACCCTGCAATTAAGATACGAGAAGTCTCTTGTGTCCCCAACACACCCAATACACTTGTCAGATGTATAGGTGCACTAGTTATGCGAAGAGATAGTGAAGTACAAGTAATATGAATGATTATAAGTAGTAATTGCAATCTGTAATAAAAATGGCACCAAGCCAACATGTAGCATAACTTGTTGGAAACGGTGTTTTAATTCTTAGAAACAAGGCCTAGGGATCCTACTTTCACCAGTGGACATTCTCAACAATGACATCAAAGTTAAGTAAATAAACACTACTCTCAAACACCCTCATGTTGGATAACAAACACCATTCATTGTGTAGGGCTAGGAGAGCACCCTCAAAGTCAGAGTAAACTAACACCAACAATGTCATAAAGGGAATCACACATGATGCACACACTTTCACCATTACACACGTGAATAACCCCGGAGTTCATATTAAAGTAACCTCTAGAGTGCATAATAGATAAAGAGTAGCATCACATATTCAACTAGATTACAAAGCTCATGATCACATAAAATATCATATCATGGGAGAGAGAGAGAGATCCCGCAGCCCCGGGGGACAACTACTCACTCCTCATCATAGGAGTCAACAACGGTGATGGAGATGGCGGTGGAGTTGATGGAGATGGCTCGGGGTGGGGGGGGGGGATTCCCCATCCCGATAGGGTGCCAAAACAGAGACTTATCCCCCCCCCCATTCTTGTCTTTGATGGCGGCGACGCTCTGGACCTGTGGAGGAAATATCGAACATCGTGCTAGGGTTTTTGGTCTGGGAGGTATTTATGGGCGATGTCGGTGGACGCTCGAGGGGCCCACGCCACCTCTTGCCACGGCCACGAAGGGAGCCGCGCCACGAGGTGGTGAGGACGCCTCGTGGCCCCTCTCCATCTCGTCTTCAGTGTTCTGGAACGTTCCTTTTCCAAAAATAATTCCAGGATCTTTTATTTCCAATTCCGAGAATATTTTCTTAAGTACTTTTCTGAAACCAAAAACAGCAGTAAATTCCAGGAACTGGCACTTTGGCATCTTGTTAATAGGTTAGTCCCAGAAAATGCATAAAACTATATAAAATGCATATAAAACATTTAATAACATGGTATAATATAGCATGGAACATAAGAAATTATAAATACGTTGGAGACGTATCAAAGACCGAAGACGTGACGAAGTGGGGCACCGAGGCGCCCTCACCAGGTGCTGGCGCTGCCAAACCTGGGCCACGTGTCCACGTGATGACGTGGCCTCGGGCCTCCACCGACCTCGCCCTTTCGCGTATAAGTACCCCGAAAAACCTAAAAATCAGACGGTGTTCATTATTTACTCCACGGGTCCCAAGCCGTCACCGTCGTCAACACCAATTCGAAAGAGAACAAAACTGCTCGCCGGCACCCTGCCGGGAGGGGGAATCGGCCCTGGAGGCCTCTACGTCGCCATGACCGCCTCTGGGCTGATGCGTGAGTAGTCTACCCTTGTACTACGGGTCCATAGCAGTAGCTAGATGGATTTCTTCTCCTCTTGTGCTATCATGTTTAGATCTTGTGAGTTGCCTATCATGATCAAGATCATCGTTAAGTAATTCTCCATGTTGTGTTTGATGGGATCCGATGAATATTGAGTACTAAATTTATTGCTTCATAATATATCATGTGTGTGCTATTTAATGATCTTGCATGCTCTACGTTACTCGTATGTGCTTTGGCCAAGCAGATGCTTGTAAGTCCGAGAGGGGGTATTTATACTCGATAGTAGGTTATTGTCTCTATTTAATCTGGGGCAGCGATAGAAAGCTCTAAGGTTGTAGATGAACCTTTGCTACTAGGCAAAAAATAGTAGTACTTTATCTAAGGATGATGTTACTTACTTACTTACTTTACATGCAGTGCTTAAGACGATAATCTGTTGCATGCAACTTAATTCCGAAAGGGGTGCGGACGCTAACCGGAATGTGGATTATTAGTCATAGATGCGGTTGAAACGGTCTATGTATATTGTTGTAATGCCCGAATGAATCTCACACTAGACATCATAACATTAGTATATGCATTGGTTTGCTCATCATTATTCTATCAATTGCCCACCTGTAATTTGTTTACCACGCATGAATGAATGTTATTATTATTTATGGAGAGACACCACTAGTGAATTAATTACCCCGGTCCTTCTCTTTAATCTGATAAAACCACAACTGTAAACCTGTTACTTTCTGCAAACAAACATCTTTCTTCCACACATACGTTTAATCCTTTTGTTACAGCAAGCCGGTGGGATTAACACCCTCACCGTTGAGATGGGACAAAATAGTTTGATTGTTTGTGTGCAGGCTCCACGTTCGTTGCTGACACCGGTGTGGCGTCGTGCCAACGTCGCAGCCAACAACCTCGGGGGAGTTCTCATCTCCTACTGGTTCGATAATCTTGGTTTCATAAATGAGGGAAATCTTGTTGTTGCTCTACTTCACACCTTCCTCTTGGGGTTTATCAACCACACGTAGAAAGCATCAATCCCTACGAGGCTTCCGAGGAGGAATATGAAGTGGGGGTGCGGG
This sequence comes from Poa annua, assembly GCA_026929855.1. Taxonomy (NCBI): domain Eukaryota; kingdom Viridiplantae; phylum Streptophyta; class Magnoliopsida; order Poales; family Poaceae; genus Poa; species Poa annua. The sequence continues at coordinate 110,344,452 of CM049426.1, forward strand.
ATGCCAGCTCAGTCAAATAAGCGCTCATATGCCTTTCACGGTAAGATTTTTGTGGCTCTGCTTCCTCTCTCGACCGGCCGTGGTAGCGAGGGGGAGGGGGGTGCTGGAGCGGTGGATCTTCTAGCCGAGGACGGTCGGGAGTCTCGTGATTGCGATCCACTTTTTTCATCGGTTCCATGCTCTCTGGAGAAGAATCTCGACGACTAGTTGTTGGCTGTAGACTCAAGGTGCTGGCGGGCAGCAGCTCCGGGCCTGGTCGCCGGCTTTGCGACAGGCTATGCTCAACCTCCATCGGAGGCCCTTCCGAGTTCATGCGGTGGCGCTGCACTCCCATCCCACGTCAAGTGGTTTCGTTCCCGACGCCTGTGTGGGGTGTTGTCGTGTGTGCTCTCTGTTCTTCAGCGCTGGCGAGGAAGATAATGGACTGCATTGCGTTCCTCTTTCCTCCGTTTAGGGTGTTTTCTGTCAAACTAGAGGACTCTTTTATTATTTTGAGTTACTGTGAGGACCTCTATATAAAATGTACTGCGTTGCTGACTTAATGCAGTATCCAGACCCTTCGGGGCAAAAAGAGAGAAACATGACCAATGCCACGGTAGTATCAGTCGAGTCATGATTCTTTTGGACTCTCGGTGCTGTTGGTTGTGAGTCGTGACCGAGTGAAAATACACTGCTACCATCTCTTCTTTTGGTGCTACACGTGTTAAAAGTGAGGAAATCAGTTCTGAATGTTTCAAAAAATTATACCAAACAGTGTGAGTGTTCAGAAGATTGTAAGTCTGCAATCTTCAAAACTAGGTCTAAATTCGAAATTGACGCTGATAAACAAAAAAAAAGAAAAATCATGTGAACTGTGTCACAAAACCAAACAAAAAAAAGCTGAAAATGACCCTATTAACATTTGTCGTTGCTCAGTGATCATTTCAAATTTGGATTGACACATATCATGTGAGCAATCAAGGTTTTTCGTTAAAATTTTCCAATATTAAAGTTTGTTTCCGTAATAATAACAAGTGCAGCACCTAATGAGCTGGTACCACTGGATATTCTCTTAGGTCTTAGTGTGTGTTCAGTTCCAGAACAAGTTGTAATGGAATGAAACGTTCCGCACTTAAAGTTCATTCTTGGGTTTGGTTGTAGAATGAAATGGAATGTAGTGGTTCCTCAGAATGAAATATTCTCTCTAGATGCGGAATACACCGGTCCGACCGATTCGGTCGGCCGAGATGCAACGACCGGCTAATATCCTGTTTAGAATTAAGTTTAGCAATAATTAATCAAGCTTAGCAAAAGATAATCAAGTTTAACTATAATTAATCAAGATTAGGAATAATTAATCAAGATTAGAAATAATTAATCAAGTGTAGAAATAATTAATCAAATTTAGCAATGATTTCATTTTCACCCATTCCATTGCACACACATCTAATTCTAAAACTGAACACAGGAATGGAACCATTTCGTGTCATTTTTTGTCCGAACTGAATAGAAGAATAAAACAGTTCCGCTCTGATGGAATGGAACTGATGGAATGGAACCGTTCTATTTCATTCCACTTGATTCCAAAACTGAAGACACTCTTAGTTGTGACTATGAGAAGAGAGCCCTCGTGGGAAGCAGCCCATAAATTTGAAAGATATTTGATCTTCTCCTAGGCACCCCAAAGCTCTACGTAGAGGGTCCACACTACTAACAGATCGTCCCAGTAGCACCCCTATTTCTCGATCAACAACAATTTGTCTAGCACCCTGAGGCCAACTCGCATACACTCGGATAAAGTCATCGAATAGGCAGGCGTCGCATGTCATACACACACGTTCGTTCACCCGTTATTAATGGAGACATGCATGATGCCGATCTATGTATAATCACGACCACTTCGCTAAAAGATTTACCAGGGCAACACGACGTGACGTAGTTATGCCTTCCCAAACGTCGCATTAACGCTGACAGCAAGTGGCACGACGGGTTGCATATTCCCCATCGGGTAGCATTAACGCTGACATCACCGCCTCTCGGCCTACCTGGCGGTGTATAAGACTAGTCCTAGTGGAGAGTATTATATAGTGGTATAATGCATATGATACTACTCTATGTTAATATGTTAATAATGGGTGGTAACTTAGATGTAGTATCATATAACCATGCATTTATTATGATATAGACTCATTTTATCTCAAAATCCGCTATGTTACGGTATCTACCTATGATACCACCACCACTTCTCTTCTCATTAAATACTTGTCACATCATCATGTTTGCATATGTGGCACTTATGTTAGGTACTCCCACTATGACTAGTCTAAGAAGCCCCCCTCCCCTCGGTCCTTGCCTCCCACTCTAACCCACATTCTCATCCATCGCTGGCCATACATGTGCACCACCGCCATCTATAATTAGCAGGCATAGGGTTTAGTGTAGATTTCGTTAGGACTACTATTGTGAAATATTTAGAAATTTAATGAAATGGTAACTCTTTTGCTTTATATTGTGGTCTCATTTTTTTTGGTTTGTGGGTGTGTCCAACACACTTTGGGGGTGTGACGCACAAATTTCCAGGGTTACAAATGCAGGAGGGTCTTACCGGGCACATTCGTCACCACTGATGATTATTCACGTAAGTCATTATCTAGGCAATAATGCCTTCAGTTTATTAAATAAAAAAGAGTTGGAAATTTTATAAGGAAAACCACTTTGCATGCCGATTCCTTAGGCGAAAATCGTAGAACACAACGCAATAAGCCATGTCCAAGGTTGTGCCCCCACGCAAGCCGACTACCATGTAGACGAAAGCTATCACCCAAAACACCTCAAAACAACATGGCAGAGGCGAGCTTCTAAAGTTGTCGCTCTAACATCCACGTAGACCCTAACCTCTGATGACTCTGAGATGAGTTGTTGGGAAACCCCAAGAGAAAGGTATGATGAGTGCAGCAACAATTTTTTCCTCAGTTATGAAATCAAGATTATCAATCCAGTAGGAGTGAAGTTCTCTTCTGAAGGTTGTTGAAGCTGATGTTGGCAGGGCGCACTACCGGTGTCAACAGCGAACGTGGAAGCTACACACAACACAATCAAAATACTTTGTCCCAACGAAACAGTGAGGTTGTCAATCTCACCGGCTTGCAGTAAACAAAGGATTAAACGTATGGTGTGGAAAATGATGTTTGTTTGCAGAGAATAAAAGTACCATAATTGCAATAGGTTATATTTACCAGTTTAAAGAATAAGACTGGGGTCCACAGTTCACTAGTGGGGTCTCTCTACAAATAATAATAGCATACATGCGGGTAAACAAATTACAGCTGGGCAATTGACATAATAAAGAAGTGCATAATGATGCATATACTATAGTCATGATGTCTAGTATGAGATTCATTTGGGCATTACAACAATATACATAGATCATTCCAACCGCATGTATGACTAATAATCTACCTTCCGGTTAGCGTCTGAACCCCTTTCATTATTAGGTTGCAAGCAACAGATTATTGCATTACACAAAGTGTTGAAACTAAGTAATACAAATATCTTTAGACAAATTACTACTGTTTTATCCCTACTAACAACAGTACACATACAATGTTAGAGGTTGATGTCACTCCCCAGATTAAATAGAGACATGAACCCAGTATAGAGCATAAATACTCCCTCTTGGAGTCACAAGCATCTACTTGGACAGAGCATCTACTAGTAACGGAGAGCATGCAAGATCATAAATAACACACACATAATATATTATGAAGCAATAACATAGTACTCAATATTCATCGGGTCACAGCAAACACAACATGTAGTATCACATAAAGATGATCTTGATCATGATAGGCAGCTCACAAGATCTAAACATGGTAGCACAAAAGGAGAAGACAACTATCTAGCTACTGCTATGGACCCAAAGTCTAAGGATGAACTACTGACGCATCAGTTTGGAGGCGGGCATAGTGATGTAGAGCCCTCCGGTGATGATTCCACTCTCCGGCAGGGTGCCGGGAAGAGGTTCTGACCCCTCCTAAACTAGGGTTGATGACGGCGGCGGCTCTGGAACTCGTGGAGGAAAAGTGTTTGCGTATGAATGGTTTTTTTTTGGGGGGGTTTAAGTAGGCGAAAGGGCGAAGCGGTGGAGGCACGAGGGCCCCACACCACGTGGTAGCGCGATAGAGGGGGGAGCCGCGCCTCCACCAGGTGTGGCCCCCTGTTGCTCGTCTTCGACTCCTTTTCGATGTTCTGGAAGCTCCCGAGAAAAATAATAACTTTGACGTTTCGTTCGTCCTATTCCGAAAATATTTTCTTAACAGTTTTTTCTGAAACCAATAACAACAGAAAATAGGGAACTTGCAATGTGGCATCTTGTTAATAGGTTAGTCCCAGAAAATGCATAAAATGCTATAAAAGTGTATATAAAGTATCTAGTAATTGGCATAATATAAGCATGGAACATAAGTAATTATAGATATGTTGGAGACGTATCAAGCATCCCCAAGCTTAGTTCTACTCGTCTCGATTAGGTAAAACAATAATAAGAATATTTTCTAAAGTGACATGCTTTCACACAATCTTGATCATATAATAATGTAATGCATGTAAACTGAGATCAAATGAATAAGGGTTGTAGTTGATATTGATATCAAATGAGTAATAAATAAACAAGTAGGTAGAACAAAGTAAATATTAAAGTAGAACAATCAACCGTGCAAAGTAAACTCCGCCTATGTTGTCTCAACATAGCCGATCCCAAGCCCGGATAAAGGAGGAGGGTTGTGATAGGCTTGGCAAGCCAACGGAAAAAACCCAGCCACTCTTATGGAGATGAAACCCAAAAGAACCTCGTTGGGGCGTAACCCTCTTAGCGACGCGCCATATCGGAACCCGGGTGTGGTGTCAAATGGGCAAGGGCCGGGCCGCCACCCTCTTGGTGGCGCGCCGTATCTTGATCTGGATACGGTGATAAGTGAGCAAGGATCGGTTCGTCGCATCCTTAGTGGCGCGCTGCATCAACGCCCGGGTGTAGTGAAAAATGAGCAAGGGTCTTCGCATTTGACTCGACGAGTGCGGAGGGTAAGGAAATTAGCCGAGCCTAGGAGGATCCGCTTAGTTAGCTGGAACGTTGGGTCCTTGACGGGCAAGTTACGGGAGTTAGTAGATACAGCGATAAGGAGGCGTGTTGATGTCCTATGCGTCCAAGAGACCAAATGGAAGGGACAGAAGGCGAAGGAGGTGGAGGATACCGGCTTTAAGCTATGGTACACGGGGACAACTTCAAACAAAAATGGGGTAGGCATCTTGGTCAACAAGAACCTCAAGGATGGAGTAGTGGACGTCAAGAGGCAAGGGGACCGGAGTATCCTAGTCAGGCTGGTTGTTGGGGACTTGGTTCTCAATGTTATCAGCGCGTATGCCCCGCAAGTAGGCCACAATGAGAGCACCAAGAGAGAGTTCTGGGAAGGTCTCGAGGACTTGGTTAGGAGAGTACATACTGGTGAGAAGCTCTTCATAGGAGGAGACCTCAATGGCCACGTGGGTACATCTAACACAGGTTTTGAAGGGGTGCATGGGGGCTTTGGCTATGGCACTAGGAACCAAGAAGGGGAGGATGTCTTAAGCTTCGCCCTAGCCTACGACATGGTCGTAGCTAACACCCTCTTCAGAAAGAGAGAATCCCACCTAGTGACTTTCAGTAGTGGCCAACACTCTAGCCAGATTGATTTTGTCCTCTCTCGAAGAGAAGATAGACGTGCTTGCCTTGATTGTAAGGCGATACCTGGAGAGAGTGTTGTCCATCAACATAAGTTGGTGGTGGCTGACTTCCGTTTTCGGATTCGTGCCCAGCGGGATAAGCGCCCAAAAGTTGCTAGAACAAAGTGGTGGAAGTTAAATGGAGAGGCAGCTCAAACTTTTAAGGAGAGGGTTTCTAAGGAGGGCCCTTGGGAGGAAGGAGGCGATGCAAACAGTATGTGGATGAGGATGGCGGCTTGCATTCAGAAGATTGCTTCAGAGGAGTTTGGGGTGACCAGGGGAAGTAGAAGGGATGCTAAGGATACCTGGTGGTGGAACGCTGAGGTCCAGAAGGCTATTAAGGAGAAGAAAGGCTGTTTCAAACGTCTATACCTGGACAGGAGCGCAACCAACATGGAGTTATACAAGGGGGCAAAGAAGGCCGCAAAGCGAGCGGTGAGCGAGGCAAGGGGTCGGGCGTATGAGGACCTCTACAAGCGGCTAAACACGAAAGAAGGCGAAAGGGACATCTATAAGATGGCGAAGACGAGAGAAAGGAAGACGAGAGATGTCAACCAAGTCAAATGCATAAAGGACGGAGCAGATCAACTCCTCATGAAGGACGAAGAGATCAAGCGTAGATGGCGGGAGTACTTCGACGACCTGTTCAATGGAGAGAATGAGAGCTCTACCATGGAGCTAGACGATTCCTCCGATGATACCAACCAACGCTTTGTGCGGCGTATCCAGGAGGCTGAGGTTAGGGAGGCTTTGAAGAGGATGAAAGGAGGCAAGGCAATGGGCCCTGATGGTATCCCCATCGAGGTGTGGAGAGGCCTCGGAGACATAGCGATAGTATGTCTAACTAAACTTTTCAACGTCATTTTTCGGACAAACAAGATGCCCGAAGAATGGAGGCGAAGTACATTAGTGCCAATCTTCAAGAACAAGGGGGATGTTCAAAGTTGCACTAATTACCGTGGGATCAAGTTGATGAGCCATACAATGAAGCTATGGGAGAGAGTCATCGAGCACTGTTTAAGAAGATTGACAAGCGTGACCAAAAATCAATTTGGTTTCATGCCTGGGAGGTCTACCATGGAAGCCATCTTCTTGGTACGACAACTTATGGAGAGATACAGGGAGAAGAAGAAGGATCTTCATATGGTGTTCATTGACTTGGAGAAGGCGTATGATAAGATACCACGGAATTTCATGTGGTGGTCCTTAGAGAGACACAAAGTCCCAACAAAGTACATTACCCTCATTAAGGATATGTATGATAATGTTGTGACAAGTGTTCGAACAAGTGATGGCGACACCGATGACTTTCCAATTAAAATAGGACTGCACCAGGGGTCAGCTTTGAGCCCTTATCTCTTTACTTTGGTGATGGATGAGGTCACAGGGGATATACAAGGAGATATCCCATGGTGTATGCTCTTTGCGGATGATGTGGTGCTAATTGATGATAGTCGGGCGGGGGTTAATAGAAAATTAGACCTATGGAGACGGACTCTAGAATCGAAAGGTTTTAGGCTTAGTAGAACCAAAATTGAGTACATGAGATGCAGTTTCAGTACCACTAGGCACGAGGAGGAAGAGGTTAGGCTTGATGGAAAGGGTGGTACCTGAGAAAGACACCTTCCGATATTTGGGGTCTATACTCCAGAAGGATGGTGACATCGATGAAGATGTGAGTCATCGAATCAAAGCTGGCTGGATGAAGTGGCGCCAAGCTTCTAGCGTCCTCTGTGATAGGAGAGTGCCACAAAAGCTAAAAGGCAAGTTCTATAGGACGTCGATTCGACCTGCGATGTTGTATGGAGCAGAATGTTGGCCGACCAAGAGACGACATATCCAATAGTTAGGTGTAGCGGAGATGCGCATGTTGAGATGGATATGTGGCCACACAAGAAAGGACCGGGTTAGGAATGATGATATCGGTTCTTCTGTTCGACGAGTTCCGATTTTCCTAGGTCTAATAATATGTTTACTGGTTCGTTTTCACCGGAGGAGGCAGCTAGAAATCCGGTTTTGTCAAACTGCTTGGCGTTTAATGGTACAACCATTTCTATAAGCTGATAGCGTATAGAACGTCGTACAGGAAATCGTCGTACGACCAAGCAGTGCTCTTCATTCAATTGTCCCAGAAGTTCTCACGCAGGAGGACCGGGTTGGGGTAGCACCGATTGAAGAGAAGGTTGTCCAACACCGTCTAAGATGGTTTGGTCATATAGAACGTAGACCTCTGGAGGCGCCATTGCATACCGGACGGATAAAGCGGGATGAGAATGTTAAGAGGGGTCGTGGTAGGCCAAACTTGACATGGGAGGAGTCTGTAAAGAGAGATCTGAAGGATTGGAATATCACAAAAGAACTAGCCATGGATAGGGCTGCGTGGAAGTTAGCTATCCATGTGCCAGAACCATGACCTGGTTTCGAGATCTTATGGGTTTCAACTCTAGCCTACCCCAACTTATTTGGGAAAAAAGGCTTTGTTGTTGTTGTTGTAATCAACCGTGCAAAGTAGATATTAAAGATGATTTAAGCTTCAAGAATAACAATATAATCATCTAATGCATCCAACACACATGACAACTTTGTGAAAGGATCAAGTCAAGCAATAACAATATGCACGTAGAAAGTCATCTCTCCATTTGTTCACTTAAAAACAAGCAAGCGTTCAACATTGGTTCTGGCACCAGGATGTTGTGGCTAAAAGAATGTTAAGAGTGTTTTGGAAGGCCAACGGAAAAAAGTCTCGCAAAGCTAAAAGTGATCATTAGACAAGAAGAAGTCTTATAATCGAAGCTATGCAAGGAGTAGTGATTGCCACACAACGGATGCACATAGAGCTATAAGTGTATGAAATCTCTCTAATAGCACTAGTGGGGGTGCATCCAACTTGCTTGATCATGAAGACCTATAGCACTTTTGAGGGGGCTCATGATTGGAATATACAAGCCAAGTTCTATAATGTAAAGTTCCCCACATAGTTATGCAAGTAAGACATAAAAACTCTCTCATATAGAGTAAAGGTGCTAAACATGAGCACAAATGATGACTATGAATACTATGGGTGCTCTCATATAACATGAGCACGGGTGTGGATAAAGAATAGTAATGTTGCCCCATTTTAATTTTTTTTTCTCTTTTTCTCTTTTTTTTCTTTTTTTCTCTTTTCGACGGCCTCCATGGCTCTTTTCACCTTTAGGGGCAAACATTCTAATATTACAACACACTTTTGATACAAATAACTCATGATGAATAAGACATAATGTGCCTCTGCCAGTGTAGCAGGATATGCAATGATCTATCATAATGGGTAAAACCGCACATCAACTGTATAGAATCATGCAAAGCAATATATAAATAATAAATGACAACAAGTCATGTAATCTAAGATGAAAGTTCCATGGAAATATATCTCGGAACAACTATGAAAATGCTGTAGTAGGTAGGTATAGTGGATGTTTTGAGGAACAATTATGTGTAGGAGAACATGATGAAGATCTCCCACGAGTTTTGGATGTACCCGCGAAGTATGCACCAACTCTGAATGTGAGAAAGGCAATGCAAAGTATCGAAGAGCCTAGCAAGTATGGTGGTGGAAGTGCCAGGAAAACCGAAGCTTAGAACTCACAAGCAAAAATATTCCAACTAGAAATATGATTATACAAGGCAAAATGAAAATTACTGCATGAGGGACGGGACTGTGGCAAATGAACAAGTCAATGTTGGCACCCGGACCGTAGCGCATAACACAAAGCCATTACGGTTGTTTTTAACATTAGAAGTCATATTGTAACATCCCTATATTTTGGAATGTTAAAAATCACTAAAGTTTAAAACTTTTGAAAACATTTATATATTTTTGCATTGCATTCATGCATACATGTATCTCATCATTCATCATCTGATTAAATCACAAAATGTTGTAAATTAAAAATCCATTATGTTTCATATTACTTTAAAAATATTTATATTCTATTATTCTACTATTATGCCAAATAAAGGTGAATGATTTCAGCAAAATAAGTTTAAATTATTTAAATTCAAACATATTTGAATGTGGGTAATTTCATAAATTTTATTTAACTCCAAATAAAATATTAAATCCCTGATTTCAAAGTTAACCTAAAATAGGTAAAATTGTATTTTATGAATATTTCAAAATAATTATTTTTCAAAAAGTTTCAAAACATGCCCGCTATAGTTTTAAAACATAGATATTAATTTTACAAATTTATAGAAATTAATTTGACATCATTTGGACCATTAAATCAAAAGATATGAATTAAAGGAAAATTCAGAAAAGAAAAAGAAAAAAATGATGACGTCAGCGTGACGTCATCGTCTTCAATCTCCGGCCGGAGACCACGCCCGAAAACGGCCGGAGTTACTCGCGTTGATTCGTACGATTAAGACGCGGATTCACTACTCCGACCACGCCCTTTAAAAGCCTTCGAGATCCTCCGTCTTTCCCCTCTCCTCCCTCTACGTTTTACGCCCCCAGGCTGCCACAAATCCTCGCCGGAGTTCGTGACCGCCGCCGCCGTTTTCCTCCATTTCCGGCGAGGTGAGCCTCCTTCTCGCGCCCGTGACCCCCTCCCCCTCTTTCCCTTGATCGTGCGCATCTCATAAGGCCGCGTGCGTTGTTTCGTGCAGTACATTGAGCACCCCGTGCTCGACCGGACCTCACCGGAGGAGGCGCCGCCCCCTTCTTCCGTCCTCGTCGCTCCGGGACGCACGGGAAGACTTCGTCGTCTCCATCGTCTTCCCCACGACGCGACGCGTCTGGAACTGCCCTCCGTTCATCCGGGCAGGCGCTACAACGTCGGAACCATCCTCGCCGAGCGCAGCGTCGCCGTCGCCTCCGTCTCCGGCGACCATTCGCGCCGCCCGGTGAGCCTCTTCTCCTGAGCCGTACGATTAAGATCCAGCGGCCCAGATTAGAAGTCTTAGACGAACCGGTACGGATAGATCTGGACCGCCAGATCCAGATCTGACGGCCCAGATCTGATGACTTAACCACGTCAGCAGCCCAGTCAGCGTCCTAGTCAGCGCACAGTCAGCGCCAGCGTGAAATATCTTTTTCTAATTAAATTAAAAATGGCAGTTTTGCAGAAAAGCCCCTGCCACTTAGATCTGTCATAACTTTTTAACCACTTATCCAAATTCAATTATTTTTACATATTTGGAAAGCCCTTGACATGTAGATTATTTTAGATCGGCCAAAATTCAAATTTGACTTAGTATAAAATATTCAAATGGTGAATTTGAGTATATTTGTAATAACTTTAAATCTATAATTCCAAAAATTGCAAATAAAATTGTTTTAGAAACTTTAGAATATTTTTAAATTAATGCCACTGCTATAAAATAATTTTGAGTTATATTTGAATGAAATCATAGTTATATATTTAATTTGAATAGTTTGAGTATTTTCAACATAACTATTAATAGAAATATTATTTTTGATTAAATCAAATTGCTATAAACTGAATTAAATGCTCCCTGTCTATTAACACTAAATAGAAAATTTTGTTATAAAATTTAGTTAAAGAAAACATTAATCTTATAATTATTTCCTTGTATTATATTTTCCAAAAATAGAAATTAATTGAATTGCATTTATGGCCTAATGCATACCTTATAAATATCACAAATTTTGTATGATATTTCTTAGGATTTAAAAGTGCATTGCATGCATAACTTATTTTCACATATAGAAATATTCCCATATCAAATCTCTTCATTAGTTTTCTCTAAGTGAGGAATATTTCCAAACTTAGTCTTTTGGTAAAAGTGCTATGCACTAGACACTTAGTATTTTCAACATGGAGCTAGAAGACCAATGAAGGACTTAGCCAAAACAAGACTCCAGAAGAATCTCCAAGAAGTAGAAGCACTTAGAAGAAAAATCAAAAGGAAGTCTAAGAAGACCAACTCCCTCTATTCTCTAAGTCTTTCTTTCTCTTTTTGTTTTCTTCTCTCTAAAACATGGTGATCAAGACATCCCGAAGGAGAATACTACAAGTCTGAAGATGAAGCCTGGAGACTAACCTTACATGTCCACGTACATGAGACCTGTTCCACAAACTTAAGTGGCTGGCCGGGTGTCTGTCTCTCTCACTATAGTGAATATCCAATTTACAAAGAGTTGATAATAATGGTCGATCACCTTGAAGAATAGACTTAGTATTTTCTATAATTATTTTGCACATCATGCATAACATATTTTTGTATTGATACTTGTTAGTATGTTTATGTGTGTTTTGTTTGATATGTTAGAAATCTCGGAGGGAAACGACAACAGTTGCAGTTACTGTTACTATTCTCCTTGTTGCCAAGGCAAGTGGCACACCCCCATAAAATTCCTAAGTATTTTCTATGCATGATTTAGTTATTTTCCTATGCATGTGTAGGACTTAGTAGATTTGCTATGCAAGACTTTAGAATTCCCTATTCCATTGTGTCTAGGTACCTATGAAATGACTTAGTAGATTTTGATGCTATGCAATTGATGAAAGGTTTTATAAAATGTTAAGTGGCGACCCAGGACCATGTCTATGAGGGTTGTCACCTCAGATAGTTTCTACTATACTTAGGATCATAGTATGTGGGGGTTTTCACTTGGGAGTGCACATCACTAAGTTAATGAATCATCTGGGTGGATTGGTTGTTTGGTTTATGTTGAGTGGCTACTCAGGACCATGTCCATGAGGGTTTTCACCTAAGATAGTTTCTACTATACTTAGGATCGTGAACATGGGGGTTTTCACCTGAGAGCACACTTGTGGAAGGCCACCCAGGAACAAAGGGATGTGAGAACTAAATGGAAAAGATTGTGAAGAACTCAAGGAGAAGTATTCCAAGTAAAGACTACAGCTGATCAAGGAACATGGAGGAATCCCAACATTCTAATTTCTTAATAAAATTTTGATAAACAAACAGTGGACTAATCAGGACCATGTTCATGGGGGTTTTCACCTAAGATAGTTTCTACTATACTTAGGACCATTGAATGTGGGGGTTTTCACCTGAGAGTGCACCTAAGGACGAGATATCTTTTGGTCCACTGGAACTTGCCAGTGTTGCCAACTATGATGTTGAAACTGTTTTATAAAGTGATAGGATAAAATTGGCTTTATGCAAAACAACCTTGAACTCCACCGGCCAAATATGCATATAGGCTATAGAGTTATTCCAGTAAGTGTCCACCATAGTGTCACTTGCCAGACTCCATTTTTTATGGAATCTGACCCACTCTGTTGCAAATTATTATTTGTTGCAGAATTATCTGATGAAGAGTAAGGATTACGTTTTGGGTTTCGAGTCTGCACCAACATGTTTTCGCCTGTGGCGTATCATGAAGATGGAGGCGCATTGAAGATTTATTTCCGCTGCTTTATTGTTTTGAGCTAGCTTTAGGCTATGCAAAGATGTATCAAACTATTTATTTTACCAAGTCTGGATTAGTCGTGTAGTATTGATACAATGTTGTGATATTCATCGTAAACTGTGTGTGCAAATGAATCGATCCAGTGGTTTGCACTATACACAGGTACCTGCCATATTTTTAGTGCAGGTACGCTACACATATATCATTATGCTATCAACTGGATATTTAACTGTGGCACAGTTTCAAGTTTTCTGGACCAACCATTAATCATTCCACTTTACTAAACCATCATGTTTACCATTAAGCATATTAATATCTCAAAACAACCATCAATGATTTAAGGGACACAATTTAATGATCTACCAGATTATGTATCATTTCATCATACCAACTACCACATTTAACATTTTCTGTTCTTAACCAAACATCAATCAACTTATTTTGAAATAAGCTCTCTAAGTATTTAGTTATGGGGCATGAGAGTATAACATAAGAAAACTAACAGCTCTAGCAAGAGATGCATGAAAAACAAGAGCTAGAAAGTATTGAAATAACATAGAGAAATACTCAACAAATATAAGTGAAAAATACGAGTATTCATAAGAAAAAGCGGAGCGTGTCTCTCTCCCATAAAGAAATGCTAGGATCCATTATTATTTAGAGAAGGAAAAAAAGACGTTTCAAGTAAAGCAAATAAGATGTGTCGGAATTAAAATATAGTTTAACTAGAGAGAAGCTTTGACGCTTGAGTCTTCTTGAAATATGCTTGGGTGACCCACGGGGGCATCCCCAAGCTTTGGCTCTTTCATCCTCTTGATCACATCACATCATCCCTCTCTCTTGATCCTTGAAAACTTCCTCCACACCAAACTCAAAGTAGACTTCATTAGAGGGTTAGTGCATAATTAAAAATTAGCATATTCTGCATGAACACAATTTCTATAAATGCTACTGGATATTAGCTACAGCCAATGATATTTTATGGAACAAAAAGATCCATTCAAAATAGCAAAAGAGGCATTGCAAAATAAATGACAGAATCTGTCAAAAACAGAACAGTTTGTAAATACGAAATTTTTTCGAGGCACTTAAATTGCTCAAATCATAAAACTAAAACCTAATGAAAGTTGCATATATATCTGAGTGTCACGCACAAAAACTCCCAGGTTATTTCATTTTTCTGTAAAGAGTTATGAATTTAACGGTGGACAGCAGAAAAACTGTTCCTGCGCAGGAATCCAAATCTAGCATCAACTATCTACTAAAGGCTTAACTTGACACAACAATGCAATAAAGTAAATATACAAAGGAATTGCTACAGAGGTAGACATGTTCCTTAACTCAACAAAAGAAAATAACATAAATAAAAAGTGGGTTGTCTCCCATAAGCGCTTTTCTTTAATGCCTTTCAACTAGGCACAGAAAATGATATTCAAGTGTTTCCAAGAGATGAAGCATCAACATCATAATTTTTATGAATGATAGAATCAAAAGGTAGCTTCATTCTTTTTCTAGTGAAGTGGGCCCTACCTTTCTTGACTGGGAATTGGTATCGAATATTTCCTTCTTTCATATCAATAATAACACCCATAGTTCTAAGAAAAGGTCTTCCCAACACAATTGGACAAGATGGGTTGCATTCGATATCCAAGACAATAAAATCAACGGGGACAAGGTTATTGTTAACCATAATAAGAACATCACTGAGTCTCCCCAAAGGTTTCTTCATAGCATTATCAACAAGAAAAACATCCAAATACCAATGTTCCAAAGGTGGCAAATCAAACATATCATAGAGATTTTTAGGCATAACAGAGATACTTGCACCAAGATCAAATAAGCATTGCAATAAAATTTATCCACTTTTATTTCAATGATGGGCTCCCAACCATCTTCTAACTTATTAGGGATAGAAGCTTCAAGTTTTAATTTCTCTTCCCTAGCCTTAATGAGACCATTTGTAATATGAGTTGTAACTGCCATGTTCATGGCACTAGCATTAAAACTTGTGGATAACTTTTGCAAGAACTTAATAACTTCAGAGATATTACAATTATCAAAATCAAAATTATTATCATCAAAGCAAAGCAAACCACCTTCTCCTATGTTCTCAAAAATTTCAAACTTTTATCAAGAACAGTTTCAGCTATTTTAGGCAATTTTAAATTTTTGGAAGAAGTAGAGGAAACATTGACAACACCAATTATGTTACCATTAATAGTAGGAGGCTTACTAGCATGTGGAATATTGTAACATCCCAATATTTTGGAATGTTTAAAAATCACTTAAAATTTAAACTTTTGTTTTGATTAAAATAAAATATTAAAATGCATAAGAAAACCAACTATAAAAGACTTCAAGCATCTTGAAAAAGTTTAATATTTCAAATATCTCAAATAATCATTATTTTCAAAAGTTGTTTCAAGAGTATATTATCCATTGTATTTCTTAAACTTTAATATATAATTTGACAAATGTTTGCCAAAAGTTTAAACTATTTTCTTGTAATAAAAAGTTTCTTTATAAGAATTTGATTTCATCCACTTAGCCATAGCTATTCATAAATTAAAATAATAATTACAAGTCTATAGTATATAACTTTAAAACTTCATAGATTTTATAATTAATGGATTATCCAAATAGGCATTTCATTAACTTCAGTTATTTTCTTTAATTTTAAAAACATAAAATGATTTTCATATATATTCAATATAAGATGAAATAAATCTAGAATCTTTTCTAAAGGTATTTTATGAAGTTTTTAAATGATTTATCATAATATAAAACTTAATGGTGCACAAAATATGTTGAATTAGGAATGAATACATTATATCTCTCTTTTCTTTTCAAATAGCTCTGTTATGTTATTTAATATTATACTAAAGCCAAGAATGAATTTCGTATTAGAAAATGAGATTAAATAACTTAAATTCAAACATGTATAATTGTGGTAATTTCATAAATTATATTTAAACCCAAATGAATTTATTAAATTACTAATTTCAAAGTTGACCTAAATGGGCAAATTTGCATTTTATGAATATTTCAAAATATTAATTTTCAAAAGTGTTCAAAACATGAACATAATTGGTTTAACACAAAGATATTACTTTTAAAAAAATTTAGAATTTTATTTGACATCATTTGGACAATTAAATCAAAAGATATGAATAAAATGGAAAAATCATAAAAAGGAAAAATCGCTGACGTCAGCGATGACGCAGCATCGTCTTCAACCTCTGCCCCAAATCGTGCCCGAGACCGCCGGAGTTTCCTTCTTCAATTCGCTTGATTAACGACCGGATTCAACGCCCTTGCCTACTCTATATGTAGCCCCGGCCCTCCTCTCTCATTCCCCTCTCTTTCCCGTGCAAATCGTGCCCCCAAGCTGCCACAAACCCTCGCCGGAGTTCGTCCGAGCCGCCGTCTCTCTTCCCCTTTTCCGGCGAGATAACCCACGCTGTGCGCACCACCTAGACCCATCCTCACCTCTCCTCCGCGTCCAAATCGAGCGGGGCAAGCACTCCCGAAACATCGCCGCCGTCCGAGCGCCTCCGGCCACACGCCCCGACCACTCCCAGACGCGCAGAGGTTCGGCGTCACCACCATCGACTCCGCCACCCTCCGCTGAACGTCGTCAGCATCTTCAGGAGGCCGGGGGATCCCCGCAACGTCGTTGTCGTCCCCGACCGAGGCCGCCGCCGTCGTCTTCCACCACGCCCGCGAAATCCCGCCGCAACCTTTTGGTCAACTCATTGTGAGCCCTCCGATCTGAAATCAACGGCTGAGATTAGATTTTTAATTCGAATAGGTACAGTTAGATCTGGACCGTCAGATCTAGATCTGATGATCCAGATCGTTTCTCTACGCCAGCGACTAGTCAGCGCCCACGTGGACGACACGTCGGATTGAGTCAGCGCCCAGTCAACATATTTGGCAATTTTACAAAAAAGCCCCTGCATATTCAAACCTTCATAACTTTTTTACCATATATCCAAATTTGACAAATTATATATATTTGGAAAGACCTTGACATGTAGAATATTTTAGATCTTTTAGAATTCAAATTTGATTTAGTTTAAAATATTAAAATTTCAAATGGATTATTTGAGTATATTTGTCATAACCTTAAATCTATAAATCCAAAAAATGTAAATAAAATTGTTTTAGAAACTTTGGAATATTTGTAATATGATTCCTATTATCAAATATTTTTTGAATATTATTTTGATGATTTAATAGTTATATGTTGAATTTGAATAGTTTGACTATTTTTAACATACCTTGTGATAGAAAGATTATTTTTAAGTAAATCCAATTGCTATAGATTTATTTAAAGCCCCTCTGTATATTAACACTATTTATAAAAAAAATATAAAAATTTAATCACAGAAAACTTAATCTTATATTTATTCCATTTATTATAATTTGCAAAAATAGAAATTAAATTAAATTGTATTTATAGCCTCATGCATACCTTATAAATATCACAAAAATTAGTATGATGTTTCTTATGATTAAAAAGTGCATTGCATGCATAACATAGTTTCTCATAAGAAAATCTCTTTATTATTTTCTCTAAGTTAGGATTATTTTCAACATAGTATTTTGGTAAAGTGCTATGCACTTAGACACTTAGGATTTACAACATGGAGCTAGAAGGCCAATGAGGGACTTAGCCAAGAAAACAAGACTTCAAAAGTATCTTTAAGGAGTAGAAGCACTTAGAAGAATATCAGGAAGAAGTATGTGAAGACCAGCCAGCAATATTTTCTAAGTCTTGCCTCCCTTCTCTCTTTTCGCCCTTCTTCTCAGACCTCTTGATGACTAAGTTATATTCAAGACCAACTTGGATACTATCAACACCATCAAGTCTTCAGAGCCATCAAGTCTACAAAATTGCAATGAAGTCATCACATCAAGAAGAAAAGGAAGCAAGGAGAACATTCTATATACTTCTTTCTATCTTTTCTGTAACGACCCAAATTTTGGAAGCAGCCAAAAACTTAATTATTAAAAAATCCAAAATTCTGAGGCAACAAAAACTTTTTGAAATGTCTTGTCAATGGATGTGTTTATCCACTGATTACTTTTTTGGTCATGTTGTGCTTTGTGTTTGTGTTGATAACCTCTCTAGCTATTAACCCTAAAACTCAACCTAGTTAAAATATGAATTCTCATAACAACGTTTTGATAAATAAAACAGTTCATATATCTTCTTCCATTCTCTTTTTAATAAACTCTATTTTACCCTGATGTTTTGATTATAGCAACCACCCAAAATATATATATCATTTGAGAAAGTAGAAGTGTTTCCATAAAGCATATGTTTGCAAACTATAAAGGACTATATAATAAGTCCTAATATATTTTGAGTTTTATATGTAGCTAATATTAGCAACTCTCTTTTCAGAACCCCATTTCTATTGGTCTTGGAAATCATTTCCAAAAATGTTTGTTTAATTCTGTTCCTACCAAAAATACCTTGTCTTGATTTTGTTGATCACCTCCTCACAATATTTTTGATTTTATTAAAAGTATGGTTAGTGATCCAATTGTGTCGGTGTTTATCTATTTGTATGTGTGGTTGACCTTTATGTTATGTGCTTGAATTGTTTCCCATAAGTGTGTTATTTTATGTGTGTTCATGTGGTAGTGCTTGAGACAACATTTTATTTATATTATTTAATTGATATAATTCATGCTTTAATGTTGTGCCATATGGTTGTGGTGTGTTTAACTTTTTATATTATTATGTTTTATTTTAGGAGAAACTCAGAGATTACCCTTTTTCAAATAGGAAATAACTATCTTTATTTCCATTAATTTTTAGCATTTCTAGAGCATGACAATTAGGGTTTATTTTGTTAATCTTGGAAATACAAAACCTCTAGTATCATCTACATCTCCTCTACTTTCCATTTATAACCTCCTTTAAATCTTACAAAAATGTTTGATCACTAATCCTTGCTTGTTTTGAATGCTACTTTTTAAGGTGACCATATGAGTTTTACTAGTTAGCATTTTTGCTATTTTCATGACTAGTCGTTGTTTAACATTTTGAACTGAAGTATTAAACAAAAACATGCACCTATATCCATACTAATCAACCCCTCTTGTCTCCAAAATTTCTAGTCAATGGAATGACTATTTCATCCTTGCGAAGTTGCTTACTCAAATCAGCCCTAATAGCATTAATATCTAAAACCAACAACCCCTCTCCTCATAATCTGGTCTTAGATGAGCATTGGATCCCCACACCATCTTTGGACCATATTGGACTGAACCCTAATGTCTCTAGCCCTTTTCTCTCTCTCTGTTCTCTTTGTGGTATTTCAACAAACACCTCGCAGGCAGGAAATCATCTCCCCATCCCTCCACTTCCCTCCATCGACATGAAGACATTGGCTAGCTTCCAAGGCTTGCAACAGTACCCGCAGACGCTCCTCCACCGCCACCCTCGCCCAATCGACAACCAGTGCCTTCTCCCCCCTGCCCGAGCCCGTGAAGCACATAACCGGCCACCCCCTCCTCTCTCTCGGCCAAGACCATCACAACCCCTCTCTCCTTGCCCATTGCACGCGCCCACACCTCCTCTCCGACCCTGTGCAAGGACCCGAGCCCGCTTGCTCTCTGCTGCCCGGAAAATCACGAGTTCGTGACCTCGGTCTCAAGCTCTTCCGAGCAAGAGTGTCACCAATGCCGACCCTTTTTTCTCCTCCTCTCTTCCCTAGCTCACTCCCTGCACCGTTCTATACCTCTAAGACACCTCCTCTTTTTCCAGGAACCGCCAGAGCTGCTGCGACCTCACCGTGTCCGAGCCGGACATCCTCGGCGTTCCCATCGTTCGGAAGCTTTCCGAGAATAACCGCCGCCACCCGTGCATCTCCCAAGACTCCCGCACCTCGTAACACCCTCCCCATCCTCCGGCGGGAGCCCTTGGTGAGCTATCCAAGACCTAGGACGAATCTGGGCATTTTATCTCCTTCTCGTGCGTCTAGAGGAAGAAGACGAACAGGATCCGTTGATCTTCTAATCGATGGTCTAGATCTTGTCTGAGTTGTTCTATTTTCGGCCCTTAGATCTAGATCCTGGGGTAGCTTACACCTTCACTTGATTGCACTGCGCACTGGGCCGGCCCAGCTTGCCCGGAGAGGCCCAGCGTGAGATCTAGCCCATCTACTTGTTTTTCCTTTTAAAGATCTTTTCCTGTTTAAATTTCCATAGAATTACTAGCCTAGCTTTAATTCGATTCTGGTAGATCAAGACATCCAAATCGAGTGATTCCAATTTTGTTGGATTTCTGTGTGTTTTATTAACCATGTGGCTTTGACCGTTTTCAAAAATATATTTTTATGCATGTGCTAGGTTAGATCTAGCAAAAAGTATAGTTTTCACCATTTATTTAATTGTGGGAGTTATGTATATCCAAAGCTTGTAATCTTTAGTTCTATGGAAAGCCTGAAAGAATACCTATCTAGATCTATAAGCCTTGAATGCAGGACATGTTTCTACCTAAAGTTATATTGAATTTAAGAATGACATCAGTAGCTACTTGATGATTTTTAGTTTATTATTTAAATTACTTTTTGGAGTAAATCCAATTGCATGTGGTAAATATTAGTATTAGCTATCATATCCTAGCTTTGTAGAATTTTACAGCTTATATTTTGCTCATGGTAGATTATTTTCTAAAACAGTAGGTTATTACAGTTTAAAATGATATTCTAATTTTCTGTAATTTGCATGTATCTAGTTTAAATTGTTTGTGCTTTATATGTTTATGCAAATGGTTTAGGAGTATTTTTGTGTAGTACCTATGTGTTTTTTTTATCATACCACACTGGTTGTTCTAAAAAATACTTATACTTTGTGTTGCACATTAAAGCAAGTAAAAAGTATGTTCTTCACTTAAAACGGAATATCTTGAGTTGGGAGTGTCCAAATGGGGTGAATCCTATTTATACAGAAAGCTTAAGGAAATACCTATCCATAGAAATTGACCTTGCATACAGGAGATTCCTAAAACTGAAACTATATTCCTTATGATTTTGAGACCAGTAGCATTTGCATATTTTTAGCTACTTCTTGGTAATAGCTTATTATGCAAATCCAATTTTCACCACTTCATATGGTTGCTAGATGTACTGTGGTAGAAGGATTCTTCTTTATGAACATTATCTTAGGAGTTATGATTTATCCACCAAAACAACAACATTTGGCTAATAGAAGTATTAGCTATTAATCATCTGTTCTCAGCAAATGTGAATTGTAGAAATATTACTAATCAACTTTTGAAAACCAGAACCTTAACTCAACCATAATAATTTGGTTAAAACACTTTTATAGATGTGATGCATTGTTTACTTATGTTTAGCATCAATCACGTTATACCCTTATAATAACATCAATTATGTTTATATGCTTTGCGTGTGGGTATGTTTGTGTGTTATGTTTTATCTCTTTAAACATCATCTTATTTATCTAATAAATATAATAAGTTAATTCCCTGTTTTACCTCGATTGTTATGTGCTGATGTGCTTAGTAACTCATAAGTCCAGAAACTTAGGTTATCTTTTAATAACCTTAATGAATTTCTAAAAGTATTGTTAGTCTCTTCACTTTTGAGTTTCACATAGTTCATCTTGGTTCCTAGGAGTTGCACTAATTTCATTTGTGTGTTATGCATGCGAATGATTGTTTGGTGTTGAATTTTTATCCAGTAGTTTCTTGTGTTTTACAATGCTTATCGTATGACTTTCTTATTTTAGATTGTTGTCAACACTTGGTTACCATGTGATTGTTTGTTTATTGGATGAAGTGACCTTAATTGTGGTGTCCTGTTAAATAAGCCCAGTGCACCATTTTAGCTCTTAGTCATAAACTTTTTTGGACAACGGTGTTACCATTATTTGTCGCTTAGTTACTTGGTAGTAGGCGTTTCTTGAGCTAGTAACATGTTTGCATGTGAGTGTGCTCAATGCTAGTGTTAATTTTAATACTTTCTTGTGTGTTAAGATACTTTTGTCTGAAGTATTTCATAAACAATTAGTATACTTTTGTCTCAAGTATTTCCTGAACTACTAAGATACTTTTGTGTGGAGAATTTCTTTGACCTAGTATAGCATCCTTTGTTAAACGATATAATAACCCTAAGTGAAGTGTTGCTCCAGTGTTCTGTTAAAATAACTTTTTTAATAATTAGAGTTGTTGTGTATATTCGCATAGGTATGTTTGTTGTTTGTCGCAGCTATATGGATTGGTTGCTTGTTACCGTTTAATTAAGTGAAATGCTTGCTTATGTTTGTAGCTTAGTTTCTTGTGCAATGCTTGCTGTTTATTATGTCCTTGTGGTTTTGTTGTGTATTCTGAGTGTTGTTTGTTTTCCTGTTTACGGCGTTAGATGTGACCGGGAAGGAAACTAGAAGTAAGGAGTGAACCTGAGGAACAACAAGATCAAGACCAAGGACATATTACTGGGCCAGGCAAGCCACCTCACCACCATTATGCAATCTTATTATTTTATCAAGCATGTTTTGGTTTCAAAATAAAATAATGCATGTTTTACTTCCTTTGTGGCACCTTGCCACCCGAAAACTATTTTATGAAATATTGTTTGGCCCAAGTTATCTACTAGATTATTTATAGGTGTTGCAAAGTGAGTTTTCACTTGGTGAGCCTTGTTGCTGAAGGCTCCATCAAGAAAATCAAGTTTGCTAGTAGTCTACCTTCACTTACTTATCTCAAAACTATAGGATGGGAACCTATTTGATAAAAATGTTTTACGGAGGAAAACCCGAGTTGCTGGGAGCAATCGGCGAGCAAGTGTTTTATTAAAACCCAAGCTGCTGGGAGCAATCGGAGATGTTTGCGAAAACCCGAGCTGCTGGGAGTAGTCAGAGGAGAAAGTGTTTTAAAAAAAACAAAGTGTGACCCTAGCTGCCGCCCGAACAATTAACCCGTGCAACCACACTACTTGACATGGGTAGGGCTTAGCCGGAAGCTTGTCTGTTTTAGTATTGGGGCTCTCATACTTTATATGAGGGCTGGACCCTCGAAGCCGGGTTGTCGTCCGGATGAGACAATACACTGCTGAGGACCAGCAGCCGGACGATTACGGCGGGTCTCCTGACGTGGCGGTGTGGCGTCCCGAGGAAAGACCAGGGGTCTAGTGGAGAACAGGGTGCAGAGGATAACAAACCTACCGGGAGGCGCCGATACTAGGGTGGTCATAGTGGAAAGATTTGATCGTGTTATCCGGACCCCCGCATGCTGTCGTATGACGGGCCGTGGCAGACACGGCGGAATGACCGATAGGTGTGGGTAATGTGTGCAACCTCTGCAGAGTGTAAATCTATTCGAATAGCCGCGTCTGCGGTCATGGACGGTTGGAAAGGTCCCACTAGGCACACTGGTTGTTTTATGGTTTCAAAAGAGAAATGTTTTCGAAGGAAACAAGGAGGCAACAAAGTGGTACCTGGAAGGTACGGAATTTGGGTAAGGATGGTTGATCTCCGGGAGACAACCAGTCCGATCTCAAGTAAGGAAAAAGGGTTACCCCTATCCTAGTGTTTTGACAAAGTTTTTACAAAAGAAAGTTTTGAACTTAGATATGTCCTTGCTATATCTAAGAGAAGAGAATTCTATCTCTAAATGTGTTTCTTTAATAAAGATATAGAGATGTTGTATTCTCTGTGCCTAAAATCATCGTATTCGAAAACTAGGCCCTATAGTCATATATAGCAGCTATCCCAATTTTCGAAAGGTGTTTTTCTTGCATTACCATGAAAACTTAAGCCTTAGAGGTGGTCTTGCGAGTACGTAAATGTACTCATATGGCTATGTCCCTGGATATCCAAATGTCCAGGTTTCGATGAGGAGATGTACGGAAAGAAGGAGGAGTACGCCGACGACTACGCCAGCTGAGTGTCCCGCTCAACTGCTCTGTGGGAATCCGTTAGGATGTGACGAGGGCCGACGCTAGCCGAATCTTCCGCTGAACCTTAGTTAATATTCGTCAAGTGTCACGATGTTTGCTGACTTGGTCATGTGACCAGTATCTACGTAAGTTTTGTATTATTCGAGGTTTATGATGTAACTTTGTATACCATGTTGGTTATGTGATCGCGATGCACTGATCATTGGGATCGTGATCTGTTTACATAACGTGGGCATCTATGACGAGTAGTCAGAGTTGTCCTTACAGACTTGGTATCAGAGCCATCATTGACCTTAGGAGACCTTAGTTAGCATGGTCGTCGGCTTAGAAAGGAAATGTTTCGATAAAACCTATTTTGACAAAATTCTATTTCCTTCTAGGTAAGCCTAATATGGTTTCCACTTCTCACCTATTCTCAAAAATATCTTGATTTACCTCTCTAATTTTCAATGATTTCAAAAGAGTTTTCTCTACTATCTTGTCCTTATTCAAATCTTGTATAAACTTGACGATGAACCCAATTGAGACCTAAGTATCTAGTACCGAGAAGGCGAAGTTTAGTCTCAAGATTTCAGCATACGACATCAAGGTGGTCGTCAAGTGAAGAAAGAAGCTACAAAGCAACCCATGCTTGCCGAAGCAGTCTCACTAAGACTTCAACCCCAACAATGGTACTCCAGTTGCAACTACGACAGTCTCAAGCTTTCCAGTATGATCCCACACTGATGAAATGAAGACTCCAACTAGTAGAAATGACCAAGACCCATAGGACTTCTAGGAAATGACCCTTGGTTGGATTCTCCAATTAACGTGTTTGTTGAGTGCCCTTTTGGTTCAGTAGTGTCTTGTGTGCTCTTTTGCTGGTATGCTTGTTGCTTGTGTGTGCCTTATTTGTGTACTTATTGTGGATATGTGGTTCTCTGGTATTTTCACAAGCACGTCTGGTAGGCAATAAATATTAGGCACATACTTTAAATTACTGAAAAACATCTTGTTATCTTTACGCAAAAACCTTTCTTACCTTTTTCCTTAGGTGCACCCTCATGCACTTATAAACTTGTCCTTGAAAACCTCCTAAAATGCTTTTCCCTCTGATCTAAACTTTAACACATGAGAGTTTTTAAATGCACTTGGTACAAAAGAACACCTAAATAAAGCCACCCTTCATGATGTGCCGAGCCTTGCCCTGTTTAAAGAACTATTTAAATTACAAGTATCCCATCACCAACCTAAGGTATTAGAGTAACATCTAACACCACTGACTTGTTACTAATTAAATTCTTCAAGACCTACAAACCGAGATCAGAAGAGAAGTGCCAACGGAAGTCTAACTTATAGATGGCTACTCTAAAAGGCTCTAAGGTCAGTAAGAGCCACTACTTTTTGAAGACTTTGTGAAAATCGCAAGCGGTAACGTGCAAAGAAGATGTCACATCCCAACATTTTATATTGTTCAAGAATCACTAAAATTTAAAACTTTTGTTTTTGATTAAAATAAAATATTAAAATGCATAAGAAAACCAATTATAAAAGACTTCAGGCATATTAAAAAGGTTTATTAATTCAAATATCTCAAGTAATCACAAATTTTCAAAACTTGTTACAAGATAAACAATTTTTATTATTCCATTGTATTTTCTTAAACCTCATTGTATAAATTGCCAAATGGTTTCACTCTTTTAACTAAATTCAAAGTATAGTTTGGAAATTATAAGCCTATAGTTTATAACTTTGAAACTTCATAAATTAAAATTAATGAAACATCGAAATAAACATTTCATTTACTTAAATGAATTTCATTTATTTTCAAAGCATGAAATGATTAATATATTCTAAATAAGAAATGAATTAAAACTAAAATCCTTTCCAAAGTTGTTATGAAGTTTCAAATGAATTATCTTAATATAAAATATAATGGTGCACAAATTATTTTGAATTAAAATGAATACATTATTTTCCCTTATTATTTTCAAATAGTATGTGTTATGTTATTTAGTATTATACAAAAGACTGAAATGAATTTAGTATTTGGAAATGAGTTTAAATGACTTAAATTCAAACGTATTGGATTGTGGGTATTTTACAAATTTTATTTAGCCAAAATAAAATTTAATTAAGATATAATTTAAAACTTGACTTTAAGTGTCAAATTTGTATTTAATCAATATTTCAAAATTATTAATTTTGAAAATTGTTCAAAACATACCCACTAATGTTTTAAAGCATAGATATGAATTTTACAAATTTTTAGTAATTTATTTGACTTCATTTGGAGTTATAAATCAAAAGATATTAATTAAATGAAAAATGAGAAAAAGAAAAAGAAAAATCGCTAACGTCATGCTGATGTCAGCATCGTCTTGAACCTCCGGCCGAGAATTCCACCACGATTCCTTTCCAAAATCCGGGTGAGATCGTCGCAATTTGTTTCTCTCCTATGCCTCTATTTAAACCCCACGACCCCCCTCTTCCATTTGCCCCAAACCCTAGTCTCCAATACGCCGCCAGGCCGGAGAAATCGCTCGCCGGAGGCAGCCACCTCCGCCGCCGTTTCTTCTCGTTTCCGACGAGGTGAGCCGAGCCCCCTGTCCAAGAGCCCCTCCATCCTCTCGCCCGTGCCGACGCGCGCCTCCCTGACCCTTCCCTCGATTTCTTTCGCAGCGAATCATCGAGTGTGAGGAGTTCGCCGGACCCGTCATACCCCGACCACGGCCAGTCGCTGTCGAGGACGCGCGAGACGACGCCGACCACCGCTTCCGACTCGCCGTGCCGCGGGGAACCTCCAAGCACTTTTTCCACGCCCGGGGAACCACGGAGCCCCGCCCCGACGACCACCGGAGCGCAGCACCGCCGTCCCCTCCATCTCCGGCCACCCGCGCCGCCACGGTAAGGTCAACGTTTCCCCGCCGTCCGATCTCCTTCCAGCGGCCACGATTAGAACTTTAACGCGAAGGGGTACGATTTGATCTGGACCGCCATATCCAGATCTGAATGCCCAGATCATTCCACTTGCCACGTCGGATCCACGTCAGCAGCACAGTCAGCGCCCAGTCAGCGCTGACGTGTAAAATGATTTTATCAATTTATTTAATTTGGCAGTTTTGTAGAAAAGCCCCTGCCACTTAGATCTGTCATAACTTTTTAACCACTTATCCAAATTTAACAAACTTTATATTTTTGGAAAGCCCTCGACATGTAGAATATTTTGTAGTGTGATGCCTTCGTTATAAAATATTTTTGAGTAATATTTGAATGAATTCAAATTTGACTAAGTTTAAAATATTCAAATTTCAAATGGAAGAATTGAGTATATTTTTCATAACTTTAAATCTTACTTAATAAAGACCCAAATTTTGGAAGCAACAAAAGCTTACTTAATAAAGACCCAAATTTCTGAGGGAACAAAACTTTTTGAAATGCATTACTTATGAATGTTTTTCACTCTTGTTTCCTTTATTTGTCTTGTTTTTTTTTATTTGTGTTGTGTTGATGACCTCTCTATCTATCAACCTCAAAACTCAAGTTATAATATGACTTCTGAAAATCCAGGATTATGACAAGTAAAACAATACATATATCTTCTCCTATCTTATTCTTAACAAACTATAGTCATCAGGAGGTCTTGATTTTAACAATTACCCAAAGGCAGTTTAATTGATAAAATAAAAGAATTTCCAAAATTGTATGTTTGCAAAACTACAAATGATTATATACGGGGCTGTGATATAGTTTCACTTTAATGTGTTTCTAGTCTTAGCAATTTCCATTTCAAAAACTCCTAATTTATTATGTCTTTGGAAACTATTACTAGAAAGTGGTTTAGTCTTCTTTCCATAAAAATCTTGTCATTATTGTATTGAGTGCCCTTTTGGTTCAGTAGTGTCTTGTGTGCTCTTTTGGTTGTATGCTTGTTGCTTGTGTGTGCCTTATTTGTGTACTTATTGTGGATATGTGGTTCTCTGGTATTTTCACAAGCACGCCTGGTAGGCAATAAATATTAGGCACATACTTTAAATTACTGAAAAACATCTTGTTATCTTTACACAAAAACCTTTCTTACCTTTTTCCTTAGGTGCACCCTCATGCACTTATAAACTTGTCCTTGAAAACTTCCTAAAATGCTTTTCTCTCTGATCTAAACTTTAACACATGAGAGTTTTTAAATGCACTTGGTACAAAAGAACACCTAAATAAAGCCACCCTTCATGATGTGCCGAGCCTTGCCCTGTTTAAAGAACTATTTAAATTACAAGTATCCCATCACCAACCTAAGGTATTAGAGTAACATCTAACACCACTGACTTGTTACTAATTAAATTCTTCAAGACCTACAAACCGAGATCAGAAGAGAAGTGCCAACGGAAGTCTAACTTATAGATGGCTACTCTAAAAGGCTCTAAGGTCAGTAAGAGCCACGACTTTTTGAAGACTTTATGAAAATCGCAAGCGGTAACGTGCAAAGAAGATGTAACATCCCAACATTTTATAATGTTCAAGAATCACTAAAATTTAAAACTTTTGTTTTTGATTAAAATAAAATATTAAAATGCATAAGAAAACCAATTATAAAAGAATTCAGGCATATTAAAAAGGTTTATTAACTCAAATATCTCAAGTAATCACAAATTTTCAAAACTTGTTACAAGATAAACAATTTTTATTATTCCATTGTATTTTCTTAAGCCTCATTGTATAAATTGCCAAATGGTTTCACTCTTTTAACTAAGTTCAAAGTATAGTTTGGAAATTATAAGCCTATAGTTTATAACTTTGAAACTTCATAAATTAAAATTAATGAAACATCGAAATAAACATTTCATTTACTTAAATGAATTTCATTTATTTTCAAAGCATGAAATGATTAATATATTCTAAATAAGAAATGAATTAAAACTAAAATCCTTTCCAAAGTTGTTATGAAGTTTCAAATGAATTATCTTAATATAAAATATAATGGTGCACAAATTATTTTGAATTAAAATGAATACATTATTTTCCCTTATTATTTTCAAATAGTATGTGTTATGTTATTTAGTATTATACAAAAGACTGAAATGAATTTAGTATTTGGAAATGAGTTTAAATGACTTAAATTCAAACGTATTGGATTGTGGGTATTTTACAAATTTTATTTAGCCAGAAGAAAATTTAATTAAGAAAATTTTAATTATTAATTTTGAAAATTGTTCAAAACATACCCACTAATGTTTTAAAGCATAGATATGAATTTTAAAAAAATTTAGAAATTGATTTGAATTCATTTGGAGTTATAAATCAAAAGATATTAATTAAATGAAAAATCAGAAAAAAAAGATAAATCGCTGACGTCATGCTGACGTCAGCATCGCCTTCAACCTCCGGTCGAGAATTCCGCCGCGATTCCTTTCCAAAATACGGGCGATTCGTCGCGATTTGTTTCTCTCCTCTGCCTCTATTTAAACCCCACGACCCCCTCTTCCATTTGCCCCAAACCCTAGCCTCTAATACGCCGCCAGGCCGGAGAAATCGCTCGCCGGAGTCACCTCCGCTGCCGTTTCTTCTCGTTTTCGACGAGGTGAGCCGAGCCCCCTGTCCGAGAGCCCCTCCATCCTCTCCCCCGTGCCGACGCGCACCTCCCTTACCCTTCCCTCGATTTCTTTCGCAGCGAATCGTCGAGTGCGAGGAGCTCGCCGGACCCGCCGTACCCCGACCACGGCCCGTCGCTGTCGAGGACGCGCGAGACGACGCCGACCACCGCATCCAACTCGTCGTGCCGCGGGGAACCTCCTGGCACTTTTTCCACACCCGGGGAACCACCGGAGCCCCGCCCCGACGACCACCGGAGCGCAACGCCGCCGTCCCCTCCATCTCCGGCCACCCGCGTCGCCACGGTAAGGTCAACGTTTCCTCGCCGTCCGATCTCCTTCCAGCGGCCACGATTAGAACTTTAACGCGAAGGGGTACGATTTGATCTGGACCGCCAGATCCAGATCTGACGGCCGAGATCATTCCACGATCCACGTCAGATCCGCGTCAGCAGCACAGTCAACGCCCAGTCAGCGCTGACGTGTAAAATGATTTTATCGATTTATTTAATTTGGCAGTTTTGCAAAAAAGCCCCTGCCAATTAGATCTGTCATAACTTTTTAACCACTTATCCAAATTTAACAAACTTTATATTTTTTGAAAGCCCACGACATGTAGAATAGTTTAGATGTGCTAAAATTTAAATTTGACTAAGTTTAAAATATTCAAATTTCAAATGGAAGAATTGAGTATATTTGTCATAACTTTAAATCTATAATTCCAAAAATTGCAAATAAAATTGTTTTAGAAACTTTAGAATATTTGTAGTGTGATGCCTCTGTTATAAAATATTTTTGAGTAATATTTGAATGAATTCATAGTTATATATTTAAATTGAATAGTTTGAATATTTTCAACATAACTTTTAATATAAACATTATTTCTGGATAAATCCAATTGCAATAAATGTATTTAAATCCCCTCTGTCTATTAATAATAATTACAAAATTTTGTTATAAAAATTTAATCACATAAAACCCTAATATTTTATTTAATCCTTTTATTATAATTTGTAAAATTAGAAACTAAGTCAATTGCAATTATAACCTTATGCATACTTTATAAATATCACAAATTTTGTATGATATTTCTAGAGATTTAAAAGTGCATTGCATGCATACTTTATTTTCACATATAGATATAATTCTCATAGGAATACCTCTTC
Organism: Poa annua; assembly: GCA_026929855.1. Lineage (NCBI taxonomy): Eukaryota > Viridiplantae > Streptophyta > Magnoliopsida > Poales > Poaceae > Poa > Poa annua. Next base: position 110,375,245 of record CM049426.1, read on the forward strand.
ATTATTTTTCTCTAAGTTAGAAGTATTTTTCAACTTCGCATTTTGGTAAAGTGCTACACTTAGACACTCAGTAATTTTCAACATGGAGCTAGAAGACCAATGAAGGACTTAGCCAAAACAAGACTTCAGAAGTATCTCCAAGGACTAGAAGCACTTAGAAGAAAATCAAGAGGAAGTTCAAGAAGACCAACCTCCTTTATTCTCTAAGTCTTTTTTTCTCTGTTTCTTTCTTCTCTCTAAGACTTCATGATGACCAAGTTAAACCCAAGACCAACCTCGATACAAGAATCAATCAAGTCTGAAGATTCATCAAGTCTACCAAAAATTCAAGCAAGACATCACCAAGGAGAAAGTTACAAGTCTGGAGATGAAGCCTAGAAGACCAACTACATCTTCTTTCTACCTTTTCCCTCTTTCCTAATCTTGCCTTTCAATTTAGACATAAACAATTTATGATCATGATGTTATCATCTTTAAAGTCATTTTGACACCCATTTTCGCTTTGCATATTTTCTTAGCATGACATAGATCTCTAGTCCTTAGGAATATTTTGCACCTCATGCATAAACATGTTTTCCTTAGGAGTTTAAACTTGTTTTATGTGTTTTGTTGATTTGTTTTATGATTGTTGTATTGTTGTTTGTTTTTATTGTTAAGACTGAACGGAGAGACCCGAGTTCGTTGAAAAGAGTTTGTGAGTAAAGACTGCATCCAAAGGCAAGTGGCACACCTCATAAACTTACTATTATTTTCTATATGCATTACTTACTGTATTTTTATATAAGCATGTGTAGGATAGTATTGCTATGCTAGACCTGTATAGAAATTCCTTACTCTAGTGTCTAGGTTCCTATATAATACTTGGTAGATATATTGATGCTATGCAATTGATGAAAAGTTTTACAAAATGTTAAGTGACTACTCAGGGTTGTGCTCATGGTTGTCGTCGCCTAGGATGAATGTCTATTCTACTTAGGGCCGTGAGCATGGTGATTTTCACCTGAGAATGTACATCCACTAAGTTAATGAACCTCCTGGGTGGATTGGTTGTATATGGTGGCGAAGTTGAGTGGCTACTCAGGTCCATGTCTATGGTTCCTGGAGTATGTGCACTTGTGGATGGCCTCCTAGGGAACAAAGGAATCTGAAGAACTCCGAGTGACGATTGCTTCCAGTGCAGCCATTGCCAATGGGCTCTGGCTTGATCAATTATGTTGCATGGACTCTCTCCGGCTTGACAAGCAGATGTAGGGGGATATTAGGTGGAACGGGTCAAGCCAGAGTGGGAGGGAAAATGCTTCTGAAAGATCTCGTCTCATTCTTCTACTTTCCTTATCACTATAAGTGTGTAAAGGATAGTTTGGGTTGAATGGGTACAATGGTGAACGTGCACAACCTCTATAGAGTGTAAAACTAAGTACTTAGCTGTGTCCCCGGTACGGTCAATTTGAGCAGCTGATCATGGACGTCAAACGGAGGATTCCACCATTCCAACTTCAGAAATAAAACTTGATGGGTGAACAAGGGTAGAATGAGACAGTGGTTTTCACGCCACGAATGTCTTGAATAGAAGAAAAGTGTTTTCCAAAGAGTTAGGAAAAGTTGTCTTTATGCAAAATAGCCTTGAACTCCACCTGTCAAATATGCATATAGGTTATTAGAGTTTTTCCACTAAGTGTCCACCATAGTGTCACTTGCCAGACTCCTTTTTTAATGGAATCTGACCCACGTTGTTGCAATATATTTCTTATTGCAGATTGTTCAGATGACGAGTGAGGTTTCGTTTAAAGGTTTCGAGTCTGCAACCAACATGTTTTCGCCTGTGGCAACATGAATGTGATGGAGACTCACTGCTATTGTATTTCCGCTGTTTACTCTTCCAAAGCGTGCTTTATGCTATGCAACTTGTATTTAATATTTTGTAAGTATGGATCATCGATGTAATAAAATTGATACTTTGTTGTGATATTACATCGTAAACTGTGTGTGCAAACGAATCGATCCAGGGATTTGCACTATACACAAGTATCTGCCTTATTTTAAGTGCAGGTACGCTACAGAAGATCGACGTCAGCAACAACGGAGACAAACAACACGAAAGATCGTCTACTTTAAGATGTGCCATGAAGCTAGTGTCGTCAGTGCCTTCTGCGTGTCAACTTAATTAACTCAACTGACCCTGACTTGAGTAATATAGAAAGAAATGACTTTTAGGCTAACTTAGATCCTATTAACCTCTGAAGGCTGGTGCAAAGCTTTATGAAGCCCAAGAACCAAGGATATCATCATCAACTTGGGTTGTCTGCTACACTGAAGGAGGACACAAATCAAGATAACATCATCAACAAGGTGCAAGAACGATGAGAAGACCGACGACTGTTGCAGTTGACAATACCTAACCTCAAGCAAGTTTAGACGTCTTTAGCAGATCTTAACACCCGTGGATTTTCTTTTATAATAAGAAAGAGAGTCAAGTCTTTCGACCTGACGCCCTTGTGAGGTTTTGACAACTTTTCATGTGTGTCTGACTGCTAAACCCCTCAAGACGGCACTATTGGGAAAGTATCTGCAATAACCCCAAGCACCGAGGAGCTACGACCAAGATAAAGATCATTGTGTAACCGAAGAGCAACAACATCGTAAAGTCGGCGACAACCTTAACCATCAACTTTAACCCTTTAAGTGTGCCCCTTTTTAAGGGGGTAAGGCACATGCTAGTTTTGTTGGATATTTTTTACGATGATTCTTTACACCGCAAACCCTGGAGTATTGGAAGTCAACTCAACAAGAACCTTGCATCAGCAACAACCAACATGTCAACACCTTCAGCTAGGACCCAAGTCTTCCAAAAGGAATCAGAAACTCTAACGTAAAGGAAACCTCAGTTGAGAATCAACCACCTCGAAAGACAAAGAATCATCAAACCTCTTGTACTTTCACTCTCTTAGTACCCGCATGTTTAATAAACTCGAAAGACAAAGAATCATCAAATCTTCTTCCATTCTCTTTTTAATAAACTCTATTTTAACCTGATGTTTTGATTATAGCAACAACCCAAAATATATATATATCATTTCAGAAAGTAGAAGTGTTTCCATAAAGCATATGTTTGCAAACTATAAAGGACTATATAATAACTCCTAATATATTTTGAGTTTTATATGTAGCTAATATTAGCAACTCTCTTTTCAGAACACCATTTCTATTGGTCTTGGAAATCATTTCCAATTTTTTTTGTTTACTTCTATTCCTACCAAAAATACCTTGTCTTGATTTTGTTGATCACCTCCTCACAATATTTTTGATTTATATTAAAAGTATGGTTAGTTATCCAATTGTGTGGGTGTTTATCTATTTGTATGTGTGGTTTACCTTTATGTTATGTGCTTAAATTGTTTCCCATAAGTGTGTTATTTTATGTGTGTTCATGTGGTGGTGTTTGAGACAACATTTTATTTATATAATTTAGTTGAGATCATTCATGCTTTAATGTTGTGCCATATGGTTGTGGTGTGTTTAACTTTTTATATTATTATGTTTGATTTTAGGAGAAACTCAGAGAATACGCTTTTTCAAATAGGAAATAACTATCTTTATTTCCATTAATTTTTAGCATTTCTAGAGCATGACAATTAGGGTTTATTTTGTTAATCTTGGAAATACAAAACCTCTAGTATCATCTACATCACCTCTACTTCCATTTATAGCCTCCTTTAAATCTTACAAAAATGTTTGATCACTAATCCTTGCTTGTTTTGAATGCTACTTTTTAAGGTGACCATATGAGTTTTACTAGTTAGCCTTTTTGCTATTTTCATGACTAGTCGTTGTTTAACATTTTGAACTGAAGTCTTAAACAAAAACCTGCACCTATATCCATACTAATCAACCCCTCTTGTCTCCAAATTTTCTAGTCAATGGAATGACTATTTTATCCTTGCAAAGTTGCTTACTCAAATCAGCCCTAATAGCATCAATATCTAAAACCAACACCCCCTCTTCTCATAATCTGGTCTTAGACGAGCATTGGATCCCCACACCATCCCTGAACCCTATTGTACTAAACCCTAATGTCCCTAGCCCTTCTCTCTCTCTCTCTATTCTCTTTGTGGCATTTCAAGAAACACCTCGCAGGCAGGAAAACATCTCCCCATCCCTCCACTTCCCTCCATCGATATGAAGACATTGGCTAGCTTCCAAGGCTTGCAACAGTACCCGCAGACGCTCCTCCACCGCCACCCTCGCCCAATCGACAACCAGTGCCTTCTCCCCCCCTGCCCGAGCCCGTGAAGCACATAACCGGCCACCCCCTCCTCTCTCTCGGCCAAGACCATCACAACCCCTCTCTCCTTGCCCATTGCACGCGTCCACACCTCCTCTCCCATCCTGTGCAAGGACCCGAGCCCGCTTGCTCTCTGCTGCTCGGAAAATCACGAGTTCGTGACCTCGGTCTTAAGCTCTTGCGAGCAAGAGTCTCACCAATGCCGACCCTTTTTTCTCCTCCTTTCTTCCCCAGCTCACTCCCTGCACCGTTCTCTACCTCTAAGACACCTCCTCTTTTTCCAGGAACCGCCAGAGCTGCCGCGACCTCGCCGTGTCCAAGCCGGACATCCTCGGCGTTCCCATCGTTTGGAAGCTTTCCGAGAAGAACCGCCGCCACCCGTGCATCTCCCTAAGACTCCCGCACCTCGGAACACCCTCCCCATCCTCCGGTACGAGCCCTTGGTGAGCTATCCAAGACCTAGGACGAATCTGGGCATTTTATGTAGCGTACCTGCACTTTAAATAAGGCAGGTACCTGTGTATAGTGCAAATCCCTGTATCGATTCGTTTGCACACACAGTTTACGATGTAATATCACAACAAAGTATCAATTTTATTACATCGATGATCCAGACTTACAAAATATTCATACAAGTTGCATAGCATAAAGCTAGGTTGGAAATAGTACACAGCGGAAATACAATAGCAGTGGGTCTCCAACAACTTCATGTTGCCACAGGCGAAAACATGTTGGTTGTAGACTCGAAACCTTTAAACGAAACCTCACTCGTCATCTATTCAATCTGCAATAAGAAAAATATTGCAACAACGTGGGACAAATTCCATTAAAAAATGGAGTCTGGCAAGTGACACTATGGTGGACACTTATTGGAATAACTCTAATAACCTATATGCTTATTTGGCTGGTGGAGCTCAAGGCTATTTTACATAAAACCATTTTTTTCCTATCTCTTTGGAAAACACTTTTCTTCTATTCGAGACATTTGTGGCATGAAAACCACTGTCTCATTCTACCCTTGTTCACCCATCAAGTTTTATTTCTGAAGTTGGAATGGTTGAATCCTCCGTTGACGTCCGTGATCAGCTGCTCAATTTGTCCGTACCGGGGACACGGCTAAGTAGTTAGATTTACACTCTGCAGAGGTTGTGCATGTTCACCATTGTACCCATTAAACCCAAACTATCCTTTACACACTTATAGTGATAAGGAAAAGGAGAAGAATGAGACGAGATCTTTCAGAAGCATTTTCCCTCCCACTCTGGCTTGACCCGTTCCACCTAACACCCTCTACATCTGCTTGTCAAGCCGGACAGAGTCCACGCAACATAGTTGATCAAGCCAGAGCCCATTGGCAATGGCTGCACTATAGACATGGACCTGAGTACCCACTCAACATAAACCATACAACCACTTACCACCCAGGTGGTTCATTAACTTAGTGGATGTACACTCTCAGGTGAAAATCACCATGCTCACGGCCCTAAGTAGAATAGACATTCATCCTAGGCGACGATAACCATGAGCACAACCCTGAGTAGTCACTTAATATTTTGTAAAACTTTTCATCCATTGCATGGCATCAATAATTCTACTAAGTATTGCATAGGAGCCTAGACTCAGGAATAAGGAATTTCTACACAGTCTTAGCATAGCAATACTATCCTACACATGCTTATATAAAAATACACTAAGTAATGCATATAGAAAATAGTAGGAAGTTTATGAGGTGTGCCACTTGCCTTTGAATGAAGTCTTTACTCACAAACTCTTTTCAACGTTATTCGGAGCTCTCTGTTCAATCTAACAATATAGGCAAACAACAACACAACAATCATAAAACAAAACAACACAACACATACAAACATACATAATGAACAAACAAGTTTCATAAACCTCTAAGGAAAACATGTCATGCATGATATGCAAATTATCTCTAAGGACTAGAAATGCATGTCATGCCATAAAAATTCTTTTAAGTTGATGCAAGGAAATGTGTTGGTCAAAAAGACTAAGGACTAAGGTCAAGTTGGATAAAAAATAACTTTGTTAAAATTTTATCTTGAATAAGTACTCTAATGACTTAGTCATGAGGGATTTTTTTAATAATATGTTTTTTTATTACAAATTCGCCAGTTGGTACGCTAGCTAGTGGTTTTCGAAAATTAGCGCGCTATCGCCCAGAGCGGGCCGAAAGCTTCAGCTTTCGTCTTGGGCCAGGCCGAAAGCCCACTTTCGTCCTAGGAGGAGCCGAAAGAATCATTCGACACGGAAGAAGACGAGGGCTGCATGCAGCATGACGGGCTGTGTCAGGTGAGCCTCTTTCGGCTCGGGCAGAACCGAAAGTTGCATGCTTTCGGCCCAGGAAGAACCGAAAGTAGGCAAAGTTTCCCGCCTGTTTCTCCCGCCAGCCGTTCCTGCCTATTTCTCCCGCCATCGTTTCCCACCCGTTTCTCCCGCCACCATTTCCCACATGTTTCTCCCGCCACCATTTCCCGCGACCGTTTTCACCTCGGTTGTCCTATAAAAACTTTTCTAGGCTAAGCAGGGTACTCTCAAAGAGCGCCAACATGGTGCGTACTGTACCTTGTGAGAAGTGTGTGTCCGGCTTTCATATAGCCGCATTCGAGCATCTGGCTAAGATTATCACCTATTTGAAGGTAGATGGTAGGGAAGTTCCACTTGAAGAAAGTAATTGTAGTGAGAGACATCTCGCTTTGCTTGGGGCGAGGCTATGCCGAGATGGGTTTCCGTATAGGACCACAGAACAAATCCGTGCTGAAATCTTGAGGCTTGCAGATAAGTTCGATAGGCACGTTACAAATGAGCCAATTCATAGAACTCAAGACATACGTGAGAGGTACGGTCGTTCCTTTCTCTGTGTATACTCCAGCGATGATGACGACGATTTCATGCCGTCGAAAAGGGGGGTTGAAGCACTGCGTAAGGGCAACGAGAAGAAGGTAGAAACATCGAGCAAGGGTGTGGGAAAGAAGCCTGAATCATCGTCGAAGGGCAAGGGTGCTAAATCTGCGGATGGTGCAGGCTGCATTGATGGGAGATAGGTAGAATCTTAATGTGAGTTATGTTGTATCTTTCTTTGAGTATCGATTAATTAGTAGTTGTACCTTCATTTCCTATTGTTGTGTGGTGTGATCGGTATGTACTCGAGGTTTGTTGTATCTTATCTTACGTACCAATGTATACCGGTTACGGACATATCAAATATTGCTACATAGGTAGAAATTAGTCTAGTACATAACGATACATAATGTGTACTACATAATGGTACATAGGTAGAAATATGTCTAGTACAACATATAGATAGAAATAGATCGTACATAAAAGTATCGCTACTCGTCTGCCTGAGGACGGTTGCGATGTCTTCTCTGGCGAGGTCCGGAGGGTGACAAGCGTGTCGGAGTGCGGTGTTGTCGCATCCCACGGCCTTGATGCGGCAACTCCTCGCCCTCCTAGTCAAACTGGGCTTCCTGTGTTTCGGGCGGTGGGGTATAGTACATCGGATGCTCCTGGTCAAACTGGGGAGAGTTGTACGCGGAACCACCTCCACCTGTAGATGATAGTTTGTTAGTATTTGATATTTATGAACGAGCATAATATGTTACAAAAACAAAACATACTTAGTGGAGGACGCGGAGCTGGCTGGCTTGGAACAACATCGGTAGCACTAGAACAGGTAAGCACACTGTACGCCCGACGAAGCATGTCCTCTAGTCGTCTGAACCATGGCACACACTCAGGTGGCGGCTCGTACGTACTCACATCATGCTGAATCTCAGCTATCAGTTCAGCCTGTGTAATAACGAAAAATGTTAGATATTACTCTATATATTAAGGCGGGAGGGAATGGCGCCCTGGGAGCGCTCGATTTACTGTTCATTGTGAACAGTACCAGACACTTTTCAATTTCCCCCCCGCCAAGGACCTAGACCTAATTATCAGAAAATATTGGGAATGTTTTCCAAAAGTGTCGAACCCTAATCCTAAATCACAATCTCCTCAGTTCCCCACCCACCTCTTCTCCCGCGACGCGGCGGCTGCCGCCCCGCCCCAACCTCGACCCTCCTCCACTCCATCGACGTCTCCCATGGCCGGCTCGCCGACGCCCGGCGGTGCCGTACGTGTACTTCTCATTTTTCCCCAGCAGCAGCGCCTCCTCCTCAACGCGGCCGCCGCCACTGCTGCCCGACCTCTTCAGCGCGAGCCGCCTCTCCTCCGCTTCGGCATCGGGCACGCGGTGGCTGCAGCAAGGCGAGCTCGCAACCCCGCGGTCCGGCTGGATTTCGCCGGTTTCCCGCGACCAAGCTCCTGCTCGGCAGAATAGGCGACGCGGACGGCAGGCGACCTCCAGATTCAAGGGCCGCCGCCGCCGTCAGCGCTGATGACGACCCCGTCCCTGCTCGACCGCACGCGTCCCAACCAGCCATTTATATTATGACATAGAATATTCAGTGGATGATCATATTTTCCGTACGTACCACAGAGTACCGCGGCCCTCCAATGCCGTGTAGTGGGTATATGTCGGTGACAGTAGCTGGATGCATTTGATCAGGCTGGGCCGACGGAAGTAACCTTGTGCGAGTGGCTTGTCTGTATGCCTGTAGATATTGCTCAAAATCAGTACGCACAAAAGCCTCATTTACCGGACACATATTTTCAATCACGGTCGCAGTCGCCCATTCAGCCATGTACGTCTGGACCTTCTGCAGCCAAGTTGCAAGTGGTCTGTCTCCTTGGCGACTTAACCTGCAGTATAAATACGTGTAGACTAATTTAAAACTAGTAGATGTAGCGTGCAGTATAAATACTTGTAGATTAATTTAAGCAAGAAGAGTTACATGTGCACGTGGGAAGGGAGGTGAGGTCGCCTCGGAGGCTCCGGCAGCTGGCGTGCTCCGAATTGTCTCATGATCCGGTGTTGTGACATCTCATCTACCGATACGTCGTATACAATACGAGCTCGTGTGAACCAGTACCTTTGATCTCTCGTGCACAGTAGAGAAAACCCCCCAGGAAATCTAGTCTGCCTTGCGACAAGGTTGTATGGTTCCCATATAACCTGGTGGTCCTGAAGCCCATCGAACCACTCAGTGAATGATCCATTACAATTCCTCACTTGGTCACCCTTGAATCGACGTTGTATGTAAATATAATAGACTAGTTAGTTCACCGAAAAATAACATAGTACATAACCGCATATAATAGACTGTTTACCTCTCGTTGTGCCCACGTGCTGCCTAACGTAGGCACATCGACCTCGGTATGATCCATGAGTCTGTAGTCCCAGGTCTGCCAACAGGGAACCTCTCCCAAGATCAAAGGTGCAGAAGAAGCGGGCATCCAAGTAGCGAAGAGGTTTCCTTAGTCTTCACGCACGCGTTGCACATGGCTCTGTACGTAGCGGCTAAGACTGCAGACCCGAAACTATATATGGGGCGTGATGTCCTCCTCCATCTGCGCCTCCGCAATCTCTTGCGCCACAGTGAACATCACCTTGCCAAATAGCCACAACAGATAGGCCTCCAGACTTCTAGTAATCTGCGTCTGATTCAGAACCACCTCAGGGTATCCTAATTTATGAAGCTGCAATGAAAGGCAAATTAAGTTAGTACGGACACATTGAACAATAAGAAGTAAGCAATACAAATTTACTTAGTTAGGACATACAAAATTTAGTTTACCTTAAAATTGGTGAGCCACGCGAGTCTCACATCGTGCGAACTGTACACCAACTCAGGATTATCTGGACGCACGCCGGCGAACCGTGCTTGCATGTTGTCACACCAACCGACTGGAGTCTCAGACGGCCCAATCACCTCGCCAGCTAACGGGAGTCCCAACAAATATGTCACGTCCTGAAGAGTAGGTGCCATCTCCCCCCATGGGAAGTGGAACGTGTGGGTCTCGGGCCTCCATCGATCAACAAGGCAGCTCACAAGTGACTTGTCCACGCCGACACGACTACTAGCACTTCGGTAGAGGTGTTGGGCCTCTTGGCCGACTTCCGCTGGCTGAATATGAACCTCTATCTCATCACTCATCTCGACCAAACGAGCAAGTGGTAATAGCCCTGACCAAGCCAACCTGCACAGACAAAGTTAAATCAGTGAGATAAATTAAACACATTTATGTAATACATAGTTAAACACAGTTATAAAGTTTCACGTACCGATCAATCCAAGCGGGGTGCAGCGGACAATTAGCTCCTGCAGTCTGCGTACGTAACCGGGGAGGCTGACTACCTGACTCCCAGATCCTAGCCCGATGCTTGGCACCAATCGTGTCATCAAGCAAGGCACGTCGAGCCATCTGCATATTACAATAAATCATGGTATCTAGCGCAAATTACAAATAAAACCATGGTATCTAGCGCAAATTACAAATAAAACAATTAGTCCACTCGACATATTACAAATAAAAAATATAGTCCACGCGAAATATTATTCGTAATACAAATAAAAACATAGTCCACATAGATCCTAGCCCAATGCTAGCCACGTTGTGCACGTCCTCTTCTGCCTTTGTTTCCTCGTCCGTGTGGAGGATCTGCTCTCCCTCGCTGGTTTGAAGGACCACCTCCGTGGTTGTATTCAGGACAATGCTGCTCTCTATGGCCATACATAGTGCAAAGCAAGCATTGGTAAGTGCTTCCACCTGCTTCAGCCTCGTCCATATCATTCTGGATGCGTCGCGACTGTCGTCTTCCTCTGGTTGTCCTTTTGTCGGCTGGATGGGGAATGTATATTCGCGTTGCAGGATCAACCTTGTTGAAGTTACCGACAACTCTATATCCTGCCATCTCCCCGGTCCAGGTATGCAACATTGCCTCTTTCATGTAGTACGGTGAGACGAAGTAGTATGGGTTCATACCCATCTGCCCACATACTGCCAACACATGTGAGCATGGGAGATGAAGTAGGCTTGGCTTGTTGCATGTACAATAACAAGTTGGTGGTGCGTCATCAGTAATTGTAACCTCGTGGGTTCTCCTCTCATTAGCAGCACCAAATCTCGCAATCGGTAAGCGCACCTCATACCTTGCTTCTTCGTTACCAATTCTAATGATGCCATGCAAACGTGCCTTCATTGTCTTCTTCTCCATGTACAGTCTTATCTTCCTGCAATACGGTGTGTTGGGGTAACGTTCAATATGTTCCACGGCTTCTTGACGTATGTCTCTGAAATATGTCATTGTTCCGTGCATAATCCCCTCGACTAATGCTGTGAGTGGAAAACCCCTGTTACCTCTAAGTACGAAGTTGTATACCTCAACAAGGTTGGTTGTCATGATGCCATATCGTGCTCCATGTGTATCATGCAACAAAGACCATTTGACGGGAGGCTCTTTTTCTATCCACTCTACAAAATTTCGTATACGAGTTCCTTTCTTTCTCTTTGTTCCAGGTGGGTCAATTCCAGGCAAGTCACACAATCCAACAGGATCCCCTTCATCTGTCTACGACGCAGAAGCCTGCGAAGCCTGAGCCGCTGCCACCTGAGCAGCGACAGTTGTATACGGAATTGACTCTTCTTTCCTTCACTTGTTTGTTCGTGAATTCAGTTAGTCTTTCCCACATAAAATTATACTTTCTTTCCTGATTCATATTGCAGAGTCTTTTGAACAGATTCATCAGCCTCTTACTCTTAAAACATGAGTAAAAATTTGCAGTGAGATGACGCATACACCTTCGGCTATGCAGGTCAGTCCAGGGATGAGTTTCGTCCTCACCAGGTTAATATAGTGCCTTGATTGCCTTCAATATGCCTGGATGTCTGTCATGAAGTATGCACACATTTGGTCGATCCTTCACGACTCCCTCTTTTAATTGCCTGAGAAAGTATACCCAGCTTTCATAATTCGCCCCCTCAACGAAGGCAAAGGCAATTGGAACGATCTGTTGGTTCCCGTCGACACTAATCGCGGTTAGTATCTGCCCCTTATACATGCCTGTCAGAATGTGGCATCGATGCAGAGCACTGGGCGACAATGTCTGAATGACTCGATGCATACTGCGAACGAGAAGAACATCCTGTGAAATACAATATAATTTGGCTCCTCCGGAATCTGAATTACTTGCAAAGATACATGGGACCAGGATTCCTCTCGCTCAATATGGTAATTTGACGGACAACATTATCATATGCATCATAAAATGTCCCAAACCTCTCCTCCAGAGCCTTCTGTTTTGCTCTCCACGCCATTCCATAATTAATGCTTGTTTTCCATCTAGCCTTAACTGTCAACTGAATGCTCCTCGCCACCATATCTTTTGTCCGCACTATCTCATCATACAAGAGGCGTGCAATGAGAGTTGAAGTCAGGTTTGGATGGTCACTCATTGTACTCGATATTTCACAAGTGTGCGGCTCGAAGCCGGATACCACCCACATCACGTCATACTTGGGTAAGTGACCATGCACCCTTCCTGGACAGTTAATATCAACACAACTCATAGTCAAATATTGACTGTTTGACACTTCAGTGCGGAAAACCCTTTGCGTGGACAAAGCCCACTTAATCACGGCTTCCCGAAGCTTCTTCTTTGTGCTGTACTGAGCACGGATTTGAATATTATTCATGTGATACTCCCATGACGAAGAGGGTCTGTCGTGCACGACTGTCATGTTCGACTTGTCCACATTCCAAGAGTCGGGAATAGTCACATCATCAACATCCTCCTCATCATCCTCTTCATTATCAGAATCAAGATCTTCTGCAAGGCCATCCTCATCTTCATTCAACATCTCTTGTTGTAATGTTCCTGAATGCTCATCCACATCTGCCTCCCCTACTTCCGTTGATCCGGCCGACTGACTACTAAGTGTTGGTTCATAATTTTCAGAAATATCTGCCAAAGAGCCAAACAAATCAACATTTTCTGATCAAGTATGTTCACTACTCTGTCCATGCTCCGGACCCTCGCCACCGTGTTCCATATTGTTCTGCTTCAGATAAAACATCAGCAAGATTTCTGGTTGTGTACCTCGGCGTTGGCATGATGCCAGCCAAGATGTCCACTGACTTGTCCGATCCAGCGGTAACAACTCCCGAAAAATATGTGTACGTGATTTGCTCCATATTGACTGAATCTTAACTGTCCAGCTATTAGGATCAAACCCGAAATTCATTGTGAAATACTGCTGAATGACAGCTATTCTCAAATTCATCGGGTCTGTAAGCTGAGTCGACATATTACCAAATTCACTCAAATCAACACCTGACTCATTTACACCGACATTACCGGCGCCATAGTGCACGACAATATCAACCACTTCCATGACCTAAACAAATTTATTTATGACCGGACATTATTACGAGCACTTAATAATATTACTATATCTAGCTAACAAAATAAAATATTACTACCACCGGTAAAATGTCTAGACTATCACTAATATTAATGTATCCATCTAATAAATTATTTAAACAATATACTAACAGAATATAACGAAAAATATGTACACTATTTACGCTAGCTCACAAACTATTATTACACTAAACATAAATCATCTAGTGACTAATTAGGGTTTACCCTTGACGCGTGTGGATCCCGTCGGCACAGCTCTCCGGATTCAATCTACTGCCTCCACTCTCCACCACAGCACCACCTTCTCAAACACCAGCGCACAACACCACCATCTCCACCATTCTTGACCACCATTGCTCCCAATCCTCGACCTCCACCCCTCAAAACGAGTCCAAAAAAACCTAACCCATCAACAGATCTTGGATGCCCCAGCACTTCTCTCTTCTTTTTTAGCTATCTAATCACTTGCAGCATTTTTTTTGACTTGAATCAGCTGCTCATTTGGTGGAGATGAAGAACAGAGGAAGAGCACGAACGAGAGAGGAAGGAAGGGGCGGGACCTCGCCTGCCACCTGCGTTGCGCATGCATTTCTCCTCAGCTAGCACGCCGACAAAGGCCTTTCGGCTCGGAGGATACCAAAAGCCAGCTTTCGGCCCGCTCGGGACCAACAGCGCCCTACTTTTGAAAATCCGCTGGCGCGCGTACTACCGGCCGAATTTGTGATAAAAAAACATATTATTAAAAAAACTCTTAGTCATGATTTGCATATCTACTTAAAGAAAATACTAAGTCTATTCTTCAAGGTGATCAACAATTATTAACAACTCTTCGTAGATGATAATATCATGATATTATTAACAACTCTTCGTAGACTAGGATCCAACAAACTTCAAGATGATAATATCATGATCAAAAAAAATTTAAGTCTAAAGTGAAAGACAAGATTAGGAAAGAGGGAAAAGATAGAAAGAAAGATGTAGTTGGTCTTCCAGGCTTCATCTCCAGACTTGTAATATTCTCCTTGGTGATGTCTTGATTGAATTCTTGGTAGACTTGAATAATCTTCAGACTTGATGATTTTTGTATCACCTAGGCTGGTCTTGGATATACTTAGAGAAGGAGGGAGAAAAGAAAGAAAGAGGGAGCATGACTTAGAAAATATTTCTGGTTGGTCTTCATGAACTTCTTCTTGATTTTTCTTCTAAGTGCTTCTACTCCTTCGAGATACTTCTGAAGTCTTGTTTTGGCTAAGTACTTCATTGGTCTTCTAGCTCCATGTTGAAAATTACTAAGTGTCTAAGTGTAGCACTTTACCAAAATGCTAAGTTGAAATACTTCTTACTTAGAGAAAAATAATGAAGAGGTTTCCTATGAGGGATATAATTATATAATAAAATATTTTATGCATGAAATGAAATTTTTTATCACAAGAAAGCATCAAAATAACTTTTGTGATTTCTTTATAAATATGCATGAATTTATAAATGCAATTTAATTAATTTCTATTTTTGGAAAACATAATAAAAGGAATAATTATAAGATTAAAGTTTTCTATGATTAAATTTTTATAACAATTTTTTTATAAATAGTGTTAATAGACAGAGGGCATTTAATTAAATTTATAGCAATTTGATTTAATCAAAATAATATTTCTTTTAATAGTTATGTTGAAAATACTCAAACTATTCAAACTAAATATATAACTATGAAATCATTCAAATATTACTCAAAAATATTTTATAGCAGTGGCATCAATTTACAAATATTCCAAAGTCTCTAAAACAATTTTATTTGCAATTTTTTAATTTATAGATTTAAAGTTATGACAAAAATACGCAAATTCACCATTTGAAATTTTAATATTTTAAACTAAGTCAAATTTGAAATTTAACATATCTAAAATATTCTACATGTCCAGAGCTTTCCAAATATATAAACTTTATCAAATTTGGATGGGTGAATAAAAAGTTATAACAATTTTAAGTTGTAGGGTCTTTTCTGAAAACTTCCAAATTAAATAAATCGAGAAAAATCATTTTACACGTCAGCGCTGACTGGGCGCTGACTTTGCTGCTGACGCGGATCCGACGTGGTTAAGTGGGATGATCTGGGCCGTCAGATCTGGATATGGCGGTCCAGATCGGATCGTACCGTTTTAAAATAAGTCATCTAATCCTAGCCGCACAAGGTAGATCAGACGACTGGGGGAGAGGGGGCTCACCAGGCGGCGCTTTTGGTCGCCGGAAAAGAGGATGGCGGCGGCGCGGGCTCAGGCACGGATGGCGTGGACGTTGGGGTGGGTCCCCGGATGAACGGAGGTGACGACGACGATCGCGGCGCGGTGACGGAGACGATGGAGGTGGGGATGATCTCGTATTTGTCTCGAAACATCGGGGACGCGCGGCCGGAGAAGACTCCAACTCCGACGAGCTCGGTTCGTGCACTCTCCGATCGATTTAGTTGCGTAGGATAGACGGGGAGGGGTTAGAAAGATGCGCAAGATCGAGGGAAAGGGGTTTTGAGGGTTCTCGGTCTCGGGTTCTTCTGTACCTCGCCGGGGATCGAAGGAAACGGCGGCGGAAATGGCGAACTCCGGTGAGCTCTCGCGGCAGCCTGGGGGCGTCTTAGGGGCTAGGGTTTGGGGCAAATGGAAGACGAGGTCGTGGTGTTTAAATAGGCTAGAGCAAGGGAAACAAATCGCAAAGATTTCGCCGGATTTGGGAACGAGATTGGAGGCGGAAATCTCGGGCAGAGGTTGAAGAAGGAGTGACGTCAGCATGACGTCAGCAATTTTTCTTTTTCTTTTTCTGATTTTTCATTTTATTAATATCTTTTGATTTTAGTTTCCAAATGATGTCAAATTAATTTCTATAAATTTGTAAAATTCATATCTTTGTGTTAAACCAGTTGTGGGCATGTTTTGAAAACTATTTAAAATTAATAATTTTGAAATATTGGTTTAAGACTAATTTGATACTTAATATCAAATTTTAAATTAAAGCCTAATTAGATTTTCTCTTGGCTAAATAAAATTTGTAGAAATACCCACATTCAAATATGTTTGAATTCAAGTTATTTAAACTCATTTTCAAATACTAAATTCATTTTGGCTTTAGTATATTATTAAATAGTATAACACAACTATATGAAAATGGAAAAGGGAAATATAATAAATTAAATTTTAATTCACGATATTTTGTGTACCATTGTGTTTTGTATTATCATAATTCATTTGAAAACCTGATAACAACTTTGGAAAATATTTTAGATTTAATTCATTTCTTATATAGAAAGTATATTCATGAAAATCATTTTATGTTATGGAAATAAATGAAAATCATTTAAGCTAATGAAATGTTTATTTGGATGATTCATTCTAAAATATATGAAATTATTAAAGTTATACACTACACTTTGTTTTGAACTCAGGTAAAAGAATAATAATCTTTTGGGAATTAGACAATGTTTTCAATAGTTTAAACAACACTTGTAATTATTATTTTAATTTGTGAATTGCTATTGCTAAGTGGTTGAAATCAAATACTTATAAATAAACTTTTTATTTCATGAATATGGTTTGAAGGTTTGTAAAACATTTGTCAAATTAGTTATTGAGGTTTTAATAATTACAATGGATAATAAATTGATTAACTTGAAACAACTTTTGAAAATAAGGTTACATTGAGATATTTGAATTAATAAACTCTTCAATAAGTTTGAAGTTTTTCATAGTTGGTTTTCCTATGCATTTTATGTTTTATTTTGAATCAAAAACAAAAGTTTTAAATTTTAGTGATTGTTGAACATTATAAAATGCTGGGATCTTACAGACTACCACCCTTAAAAGGAATCTCGTCCCCGAGATTCGGAGAAGCTAGAAAGACAAAGAAAATGCTTGGAATGATTCTGATAACTCGAGAGGTTTCAAGAAATGAATTTTTTCTGACATGGAACTTGAAAGCTGGCAGGGAATGATTTTTTTGATTGGGGAGGCTCGAAAGACAGATAGTTTGGGATCTCTGGGTTTAAGCAACGGGGTTTAATTTAACTGGGTGGCTACCACCCTTAAAAGAAATAATTGTGGTCAGTCTAGAAACTTGGTTTAATCTTGTTTATTTCTCTGATGTAGAGCGTACAAGTATTCAAAATACAATGGCATGTGGTAGATACAGGAAGTTTTAGTACTCACGTTTTCCACTCGGTCCTTGGAGAGATTTATCCTTCTTCCTCTCAGGGCATTTATTAACGTAATGTCCCTTAGCTTTGCACTTGTAGCAATTTATGTGGCTAAGATCTTTCTTGGATTTAACCTTTTGTCCTTGTTCCTCCAGGGTCTACCTGAGAGACTGTTGCATTTTCTCGTTGGTTTGCTGGATAGCTTGTTGCACCAACGGATAAAGTTGACACTGAATTGGGACATGGTTTGTTCCTTCACACAGGAAGCAAGTAACCTGACTTGTGGGGCATCCTTTAACTAGATGTCTGGTATGACCATGGGGCCACTCATTAGTCTATTCTTCTGACGTATGTCCTATCTCTCCACAAGTTTTGCATGCCTTTAGTTTGGTCATAAGGTCCTCTTCAAAAACACTATGGTTTTGATCCATCTTAGGGAGTTGATCATTGATCAAATTCCACAACTGACTCTGGTCCTCGAATAGTAGTCGCATTGTTGTGTGCAATTCATTGTTGTTGATATTGGGGTGAGACATATGCTTATTTTAGAAAATAAATGAGTTGGATTATATGTACTATGGAGAAATCCTAATTCAAAAAATCAGAACAAGACAACCAATTTCTAACATAATCAATCAACATGGTTCAATCACAAGCAAAACGCAACATAACAAAACCTCAAACTTCTTTTGTAAAACCAAATTAATCGTTTATCGAACGAAATACACCCACGTCAAGGAAATACCAAAGTGACAGTACTGCCATACCACAATTTGATAGGTCAATACGTCATCGGGTCTCGTTATTCTAATGGATAGGTGGTCTAATCTATCTTTTTCTTGTGTGCCTCGAGTTCTTCCTCCACTTCTTTGAGTTCTTCAAGATACTTCTAGATGTTGTGAAGTCTAAAACAAAGTCTTTCTACAAGGTACTCGATGGCTCTCCACGCTGCATTTCTTGCTGAATCAAAGAATGATGTATGAGTATTGTGTTGGTGAACATGCAGTCACCCTCAGTCTTGTGGTCAGCTTCTTTGCTCTTGTATAGGTGGACTTGTACCCACCAGTACTCTTGGCTTTCATCCATGAAAGGAAAACCTTTGTATACTGCTTCTCCTTCAAAACTTAAGCTCTTCATGTTATCCTTAAGTGCTCTTGGAAACTCAGTCTCACATTCCAAGGTCATGGTCATCACTGGTCCCTTCTTGAGTGATTCAATGAGGGCGGTCATCTAAAGAAAACAAGAGAAGATACTTAGAAAGGAAATAGTTAAGATAGTTACAAGAATGATGTTTGAAAAGTTTTATTTTCAGCAAACAGAATGAAATAAATTTTCAATCCTATGTCCAAATCCTATTTCTATCCAAACCTAGGGTTTCGAACCTACAGGCAACACAGTGTTCTGATACCATCTGTAGCGCACCTGCACTTTAAATAAGGCAGATACCTGTGTATAGTGCAAATCACTGGATCGATTCGTTTGCACACACAGTTTACGATGTAATATCACAACAAAGTATCAATTTTATTACATCGATGATCCAGACTTACAAAATATTCATTACAAGTTGCATATCATAAAGCTAGCTTGGAAATAGTACACAACAGAAATACAATAGCAGTGGGTCTCCAACAACTTCATGTTGCCATAGGCGAAAACATGTTGGTTGTAGACTCGAAACCCTTAAACGAAACCTCACTCGTCATCTGATCAATCTGCAATAAGAAAAATATTTCAACAACGTGGGTCAGATTCCATTAAAAATGGAGTCTGGCAAGTGACACTATGGTGGACACTTATTGGAATAACTCTAATAACCTATATGCTTATTTGGTTGGTGGAGTTCAAGGCTATTTTGCATAAAGCCATTTTGTTCCTATCTCTTTGGAAAACACTTTTCTTCTATTCAAGACATTTGTGGCATGAAAACCACGGTCTCATTCTACCCTTGTTCACCCATAAAGTTTAATTTCTGAAGTTGGAATGGTGGAATCCTCTGTTGACGTCCGTGATCAGCTGCTCAAATTGTCCGTACCGGGGACTCGGCTAAGTACTTAGATTTACACTCTGCAGAGGTTGTGCATGTTCACCATTGTACCCATTCAACCCAAACTATCCTTTACACACTTATAGTGATAAGGAAAAGGAGAAGAATGAGACGAGATCTTTCAGAAGCATTTTCCCTCCCACTCTGGCTTGAGCCGTTCCACCTAACACCCTCTACATCTGCTTGTCAAGCCGGACAGAGTCCACGCAACATAGTTGATCAAGCCAGAGCCCATTGGCAATGGCTGCACTGGAAGCATCACTCGGAGTTCTTCAGATTCCTCTGTTCCTGGGTGGCCATTCTCAAGTGTACATACTCCAGGAACCATAGACATGGACCTGAGTAGCCACTCAACATAAACCATACAACCACTTACCACCCAGGTGGTTCATTAACTTAGTGGATGTACACTCTCAGGTGAAAATCACCATGCTCACGGCCCTAAGTAGAATAGACATTCATCCTAGGCGACGACAACCATGAGCACAGCCCTGAGTAGTCACTTAATATTTTGTAAAACTTTTTCATCCATTGCATGGCATAAATAATTCTACTAAGTATTGCATAGGAGCCTAGACTCAGGAATAAGGAATTTCTACACAGGTTTAGCATAGCAATACTATCCTACACATGCTTATATAAAAATACACTAAGTAATGCATATAGAAAATAGTAGGAAGTTTATGAGGTGTGCCACTTGCCTTTGAATGAAGTCTTTACTCACAAACTCTTTTCAACGTTATTCGGAGCTCTCCGTTCAATCTAACAATATAGGCAAACAAAAGTACAACAATCATAAAACAAAACAACACACCACATACAAGCATACATAATGAACAAACAAGTTTCATAAACTTCTAAGGAAAACATGTCATGCATGATATGCAAATTATTTCTAAGGACTAGAAATGCATGTCATGCCATAAAAAATCTTTTAAGTTAATGCAAGGAAATGTGTTTGTCAAAAAGACTAAGGACTAAGGTCAAGTTGGATAAAAAATAACTTTGTTAAAATTTTATCCTGAATAAGTACTCTAATGACTTAGTCATGATGTGCATATCTACTTAGAGAAAATACTAAGTCTATTCTTCAAGGTGATCAACAATTATTAACAACTCTTTGTAAATTGGATACTAGGATCCAACAAACTTCAAGATGATAATATCATGATAAAAAATTGTTTAAGTCTAAAGTGAAAGACAAGATTAGGAAAGAGGGAAGATATAGAAAGAAAGATGTAGTTGGTCTTCCAGGCTTCATCTCCAGACTTGTAATATTTTCCTTGGTGATGTCTTGATTGAATTCTTGGTAGACTTGAATAATCGTCAGACTTGATGATTTTTGTATCACCTAGGCTGGTCTTGGATTTACTTAGTCTTCATGAAGTCTCAGAGAAGGAGGGAGAAAAGAAAGAAAGAGGGAGCAAGACTTAGAAAATATTTCTGGTTGGTCTTCATGAACTTCTTCTTGATTTTTCTTCTAAGTGCTTCTACTCCTTGGAGATACTTCTGAAGTCTTGTTTTGGCTAAGTCCTTCATTGGTCTTCTAGCTCCATGTTGAAAATTACTAAGTGTCTAAGTGTAGCACTTTACCAAAATGCTAAGTTGAAAATACTTCTAACTTAGAGAAAAATAATGAAGAGGTTTTCCTATGAGGGATATAATTATATAATAAAATATGTTATGCATGAAATGAAATTTTTAATCACAAGAAAGCATCAAAATAACTTTTGTGATTTCTGTATAAATATGCATGAATTTATAAATGCAATTTAATTAATTTCTATTTTTGGAAAATATAATAAAAGGAATAATTATAAGATTAAAGTTTTCTATGATTAAATTTAAATAACAATTTTTTTATAAATAGTGTTAATAGACAGGGGGCATTTAATTAAATGTATAGCAATTTGATTTAATCAAAAATAATATTTCTATTAATAGTTATGTTGAAAATACTCAAACTATTCAAATTAAATATATAACTATGAATTCATTCAAATATTACTCAAAAATATTTTATAGCAGTAGCATCAATTTAAAAATATTCCAAAGTCTCTAAAACAATTTTATTTGCAATTTTTTAATTTACAAATTTAAAGTTATGACAAAATACTCTAATTCACCATTTGAAATTTGAATATTTTAAACTAAGTCAAATTTGAAATTTAACAGATCTAAAGTATTCTACATGTCAAGAGCTTTCCTAATATATAAAATTTATCAAATTTGGATGTGTGAATAAAAAGTTATAACAATTTTAAGTTGCAGGGTCTTTTCTGTAAAACTGCCAAATTAAATAAATCGAGAAAAATATTTTTACACGTCAGCACTGACTGGGCGCTGACTGTGCTGCTGACGCGGATCCGACGTGTTTAGTGGGATAATCTAGGCCGTCAGATCTGGATCTGACGGTCTAGATCGGATCGTACCGTTTCAAAATAAGTCATCTAATCCTAGCCACACAAGGTAGATCAGACGGCTGGGGGAGAAAGGGCTCACCGGGCGGCGCTTTTGGTTGCCGGAGAAGAGGATGGCGGCGGCGCGGGCACGGGCACGGACGGCGCGGACGTTGGGGTGGCTCCCCGGATGAACGGAGGCGACGGCGACGATCGCGGCGCGGTGGCGGAGACGATTGAGGTGGGGACGATCTCGTATTTGTCTCGAAACGTCGGGGACGCGCGGCCGGAGAAGACTCCAACTCCGACGAGCTCGGTTCGTGCACTCTCAGGTCGATTTAGCTTCATAGGAGAGACGGGGAGGGGTTAGAAAGATGCGGAAGATCGAGGGAAAGGGGTTTCGAGGGTTCTCGGTCTCGGGTTCAGCAATTTTTCTTTTTCTGATTTTTCATTTTATTAATATCTTTTGATTTTAGTTTCCAAATGATGTCAAATTAATTTCTATAAATTTGTAAAATTCATATCTTTGTGTTAAACCAGTTGTGGGCATGTTTTGAAAACTTTTTAAAATTAATAATTTTGAAATATTGGTTTAAGACTAATTTGATACTTAATCTCAAATTTTAAATTAAAGCCTAATTAGATTTTCTCTTGGCTAAATAAAATTTGTAGAAATACCCACATTCAAATATGTTTGAATTCAAGTTATTTAAACTCATTTTCAAATACTAAATTCATTTTGGCTTTAGTATATTATTAAATATTATAACACAACTGTATGAAAAAGGTAAAGGGAAATATAATAAATTAAATTTTAATTCACAATATTTTGTGTACCATTGTGTTTTGTATTATGATAATTCATTTGAAAACCTGATAACAACTTTGGAAAAGATTTTAGATTTAACTCATTTCTTATATAGAAAGTATATTCATGAAAATCATTTTATGTTTTGGAAATAAATGAAAATCATTTAAGCTAATGAAATGTTTATTTGGATGATTCATTCTAAAATATATGAAATTATTAAAGTTATACACTACACTTTGTTTTGAACTCAGGTAAAAGAATAATAATCTTTTGGGAAATAGACAATGTTTTCAATAGTTTAAACAACACTTGTAATTATTATTTTAATTTGTGAATTGCTATTGCTAAGTGGTTGAAATCAAATACTTATAAATAAACTTTTTATTTCATGAATATGGTTTGAAGGTTTGTAAAACATTTGTCAAATTAGATATTGAGGTTTTAATAATTACAATGGATAATAAATTGTTTAACTTGAAACAACTTTTGAAAATAAGGTTGGATTGGGATATTTGAATTAATCAACTCTTCAATAAGTTTGAAGTTTTTCATAGTTGGTTTTCCTATGCATTTTATATTTTATTTTGAATCAAAAACAAAAGTTTTAAATTTTAGTGGTTTTTGAACATTATAAAATGCTGGGATGTTACATTTTATCTCCTTCCCGTGCGTCTAGAGGAAGAAGACGAACAGGATCCGTTGATCTTCTAATCGATGGTCTAGATCTTGTCTGAGTTGTTCTATTTTCGGCCCTTAGATCTAGATCCTGGGGTAGCTTACACCTTCACTTGATTGCACTGCGCACTGGGCCGGCCCAGCTTGCCCGGAGAGGCCCAGCGTGAGATCTAGCCCATCTACTTGTTTTTCCTTTTAAAGATCTTTTCCTGTTTAAATTTCCATAGAATTACTAGCCTAGCTTTAATTCGATTCTGGTAGATCAAGACATCCAAATCGAGTGATTCCAATTTTGTTGGATTTCTGTGTGTTTTATTAACCATGTGGCTTTGACCGTTTTCAAAAATATATTTTTATGCATGTGCTAGGTTAGATCTAGCAAAAAGTATAGTTTTCACCATATATTTAATTGTGGGAGTTCTGTATATCCAAAGCTTGTAATATTTAGTTCTATGGAAAGCCTGAAAGAATACCTATCTAGATCTATAAGCCTTGAATGCAGGACATGTTTCTACCTAAAGTTATATTGAATTTAAGAATGACATCAGTAGCTACTTGATGATTTTTAATTTATTATTTAAATTACTTTTTGGAGTAAATCCAATTGCATGTGGTAAGTATTAGGATTAGCTACAATATCCTAGCTTTGTAGAATTTTACAGATTATATTTTGCTCATGGTAGATTATTTTCTAAAACAGTAGGTTATTACAGTTTAAAATGATATTCTAATTTTCTGTTATTTGCATGTATCTAGTTTTAATTGTTTGTGCTTTATATGTTTATGCAAATGGTTTAGGAGTATTTTTGTGTAGTACCTATGTGTTTTGTTTATCATACCACACTGGTTTTGTCTCAAAAATACCTATACTTTGTGTTGCACATTAAAGCAAGTAAAAAGTATGTTCTTCACTTAAAACGGAATATCTTGAGTTGGGAGTGTCCAAATGGGGTGAATCCTATTTCTACAGAAAGCTTAAGGAAATACCTATCCATAGAAATTAACCTTGCATACAGGAGATTCCTAAAACTGAAACTATATTCATTATGGTTTTGAGACCAGTAGCATTTGCATGATTTTTAGCTACTGCTTGGTAATAGCTTATTATGCAAATCCAGTTTTCACCACTTCATATGGTTGCTAGGTGTACTGTGGTAGAAGTATTCTACTTTATGAACATTATCTTAGGAGTTATGATTTATCCACCAAAACAGCAACATTTGGCTAATAGAAGTATTAGCTATTAATCATCTGTTCTCAGCAAATGTGAATTGTAGAAATATTACTAATCAACTTTTGAAAACCAGAACCTTAACTCAACCATAATAATTTGGTTAAAAAACTTTTATAGATGTGATGCATTGTTTACTTATGTTTAGCATCAATCACGTTGTACCCTTATAATAACATCAATTATGTTTATATGCTTTGCTTGTGGGTATGTTTGTGTGTTATGTTTTATCTCTTTAAACATCATCTTATTTATCTAATAAATGTAATAAGCTAATTCCCTGTTTTATCTGGATTGTTATGTGTTGATGTGCTTAGTAACTCATAAGTCCAGAAACTTAGGTTATCTTTTAATAACCTTAATGAATTTATAAAAGTATTGTTAGTCCCTTCACTTTTGAGTTTCACACAGTTCATCTTGGTTCCCAGGAGTTGCACTAATTTCATTTGTGTGTTATGCATGCGAATGATTGTTTGGTGTTGAATTTTAATCCAGTAGTTTCTTGTGTTTTGCAATGCTTAACGTGTGACTTTCTTATTTTAGATTGTTGTCAACACTTGGTTACCATGTGATTGTTTGTTTATTGGTTGAAGTGACCTTAATTGTGGTGTCATGTTAAATAAGGCTAGTGCACCATTTTAGCTCTTAGTCATAAACTTGTTTGGACAGTGGTGTTACCATTGTTTGTCGCTTAGTTACTTCGTAGTAGGTGTTTCTTGAGCTAGTAACATGTTTGCATGTGAGTGTGCTCAATGCTAGTGTTAATTTTAATACTTGCTTTTGTGTTAAGATACTTTTGTCTGAAGTATTTCGTAAACAATTAATATACTTTTGTCTGAAGTATTTCCTGAACTACTAAGATACTTTTGTCTGGAGTATTTCTTTGACCTAGAATAGCATCCTTTGTTGAATGATATAATAACCCTAAGTGAAGTGTTGCTCTAGTGTTTTGTTAAAATTACTTTTTTAACAATTAGAGTTGTTGTGTATATTCGCATAGGTATGTTTGTTGTTTGTCGTAGCTATATGGATTGGTTGCTTGTTACTGTTTAATTTAGTGAAATGTTTGCTTATGTTTGTAGCTTACTGTCTTGTGCAATGCTTGCTGTTTGTTATGTCCTTGTGGTTTTGTCGTGTATTCTGAGTGCTGTTCGTTTTCCCGTTTACAACGTTAGATGCGATCGGGAAGGAAACTGGAAGTAAGGAGTGAACCTGAGGAACATCAAGATCAAGACCAAGGACATATTACTGGGCCAGGCAAGCCACCTCACCGCCATTATGCAATCCTATTATTTTATCAAGCATGTTTTGCTTTCAAAATAAAATAATGCATGTTTTACTTCCTTTGTGGCACCTTGCCACCCGAAAACTATTTTACAAAATATTGTTTGGCCAAAGTTTTTTACTAGATTATTTATAGGTGTTACAAAGTGAGTTTTCACTTGGTGAGCCTTGTTGTTGAAGGCTCCATCAAGAAAATCAAGTTTTCTAGTAGTCTACCTTCATCTACTTATCTCAAAACTATAGGATGGGAACCTATTTGATAAAAATGTTTTACGGAGGAAAACCCGAATTTCTGGGAGCAATCGGCGAGCAAGTGTTTTATTAAAACCCGAATTGGTGGGAGAAATCGGAGATGTTTGCGAAAACCCGAGCTGCTGGGAGTATTCGGAGGAGAAAGTGTTTAAAAAAAACAAAGTGTGACCCTAGCTGCCGCCCGAACAATTAACCCGTGCAACCACACTACCTGACATGGGTAGGGCTTAGCCGGAAGCTTGTCTGTTTTAGTATTGGGGCTCTCATACTTTCTATGAGGGCTGGACCCTCGAAGCCGAGTTGTCGTCCGGATGAGACAATACACTTCTGAGGACCAGGAGCCGGACGATTACGGCGGGTCTCCTGACGTGGCGGTGTGGCGTCCCGAGGAAAGACCAGGGGTCTAGTGAAGCACACGGTGCCGAGGAGAACAAACTTACCGGGAGGCCCCGATACTAGGGTGGTCATAGTGTAAAGATTGGATCGTGTTATCCGGACCCCCGCATGTTGTCGTACGACGGGCCGTGGCAGACACGGCGGAATGACCGATAGGTGTGGGTAAAGTGTGCAACCTCTGCAGAGTGTAAATCTATTCGAATAGCCGCATCCGGGGTCATGGACCGTTGGAAAGGTCCCACTAGGCACACTGGTTGTTTTATGGTTTCAAAAGAGAAATGTTTTCGAAGGAAACAAGGAGGCAACAAAGTGGTACCTGGAAGGTACGAAATTTGAGTGAGGATGGTTGATCTCCGGGAGATAACCAGTCCGATCCTAGTGTTTTGACAAAGTTTTTCCAAAAGAAAGTTTTGAACTTAGATATGTCCTTGCTATATCTAAGAGAAGAGAATTCTATCTCTAAATGTTTTTCTTCAACAAAGATATAGAGATGTCGTATTCTCTATGTCTAAAATCATCGTATTCGAAAACTAAGCCCTATAGTCATATATAGCAGCTATCCCAGTTTTCGAAAGGTGTTTTTCTTGCATTACCATGAAAACTTAAGCCTAAGAGGTGGTCTTGCGAGTACGTAAATGTACTCATATGGCTATGTCCCTGGATATTCAAATGTCCAGGTTCCGATGAGGAGATGTACGGAAAGAAGGAGGAGTACGCCAACGACTACGCCAACTGAGTGTCCCGCTAAACTGCTCTGTGGGAATGCGTCAGGATGTGACGAGGGCCGATGCTAGCCGAATCTTCCGCTGAACCTTAGTTAATATTCGTCAAGTGTGATGATGTTTGCTGACTTTGTCATGTGACCAGTATCTACGTAAGTTTTGTATTATTCGAGTTGTATGATGTAACTTTGTATACCATGTTTATTATGTGATCGCGATGCACTGATCATTGGGATCGTGATCTGTTTACATAACGTGGGCATCTCTGACGAGTAGTCAGAGGGGTCCTTACATTTTCCCTCTTTCCTAATCTTGTCTTTCACTTTAGACATAAACAATTTGTGATCATGTTATTACCATCTAGGTAGTTTGTTGGATCCTAGCGGCATAGTGAGATGAAGCGGCATAGAGACTAACCTTACATGTCCACGTACATGAGACCTGTTCCACAACATAAGTGTCTGGCCGGGTGTCTGGCTCTCTCACTATAGTGAATATCCAATTTTCAAATAGTTGTTAATAATTGTTGATCACCTTGAAGAATAGACTTGGTATTTTTCTCTCAGTATTTACGAGCATCACGACTAAGCCATTAGAGTGCTTATTCAAGATGATTTATAGCATAGTATTTTGTCCAACTTATGACCTTAGTCTTTAGTCATCTTGACCAACCTATTTACCTTGAAATACTTAAAAGATTTTCATGGCATGACATGCATCTCTAGTCCTTAGAAATATTTTGCACATCATGCATAAACATATTTTCCTTAGAAGTTTTATAAAACTTGATTGTTCATTAGGTATGAGTTTGTATGCATTGTGTACTTGTGTTTTATATTGTTTAGATTGAACGGAGAGACTCGAGTTACTTTGAAAAGAGTTTGTGAGCAAGACATTATCCAAAGGCAAGTGGCACACCTTCTAAACCTCCTACTATTTTCTATATGCATTACTTGGTGTATTTTTATTTAAGCATGTGTAGGATAGTATTACTATGCTAGACATGTGTAGAAATTCCTTACTCATGTGTCTAGGCTCCTATGCAATACTTAGTAGAATTATTTGATGCTATGCAAATGTTGTTTTGTGAAAAGTTAAATTCTACTAAGTTAATAATGAAACACCTGGGTGGAATGGTTTATGTTGAGTGGCTACTCAGGGTTGTGCTTGTGGCTGTCTTCGCCTAAGGTAGTTTCAACTATACTTGGGGCCATGAGCATGGTAGTTTTCACCTGAGAGTGCACTTGTGGATGGCCACCGAGGAACAAAGGGATCTGAAGAACTCCAAGTGAAGATTTCTTCCAGTGTAGCCATTGCCAATGGGCTCTGCCTTGATCAACTAAGTTGCATGGACTCGCCCCGGCTTGCAAGAAGATGTAGAGGGTGTTAGGTGGAACGGGTCAAGCCAGAGTGGGAGGGAAAATGCTTCTGAAAGATCTCGTCTCACTCTTCTCCTTTTCCTTATCACTATAATTGTGTAAATGATAGTTTGGGTTGAATGGGTACAATGGTGAACTTTCACAACCTCTGCAGAGTGTAAAACTAAGTACTTAGCCGTGTCCCCGGTATGGACAAATTGAGCAGTTGATCACGGACATCAACGGAGAATTCCACCATTCCAACTTCAAAAATATAAAACTTGATGGGTGAACAGGTAGAATGAGACAGTGGTTTTCATGCCACGAATGTATCGAATAGAAGAAAAGTGTTTTCGAAAGAGTTAGGAAAATTGGCTTTATGCAAAATAGACTTGAACTCCACCAGCCAAATAAGCATATAGGTTATTAGAGTTTTTCCACTAAGTGTCCACCATAGTGTCACTTGCCAGACTCCATTTTTAATGCAATATTTTCTTATTGCAGATTGTTCAGATGACGAGTGAGGTTTCGTTTATAGGTTTCGAGTCTACTACCAACATGTTTTCGCCTGTGGCAACATGAAGATAGTGGAGACTCACTGCTATTTTATTTCCGCTGTTTACTCTTTCAATGCTAGCTTATGCTATGCAAGTTGTAAAATAATATTTTCCAAGTCTGGATCATCGATGTAATAAAATTGATACTTTGTTGTGATATTAGATCGTAAACTGTGTGTGCAAACGAATTGATCCAGTGATTTGCACTATACACAGGTACCTTGCCATATTTTAAGTGCGGGTACGCTACAGATATCATTATTTTCAGTCGCATAATAGTAAAAACTTTAACAATATTATCTTCCTTAGCTAGTTCTTTCTCTCTTTCCCATTAGCACGTAATTCAGCCATCATCCTAACATTTTCATTAATTCAAATTTGGATGGCATTAATTTTAGCAAAGCTCTTATTTTATTTAGTATCATTAGGCATGACTTTAGATTTTTAAAAATCAACATCAAGAGCAACACAATCTACCTTAGAGGCAAGAATATCAATTTTCCCAAGATTTTCCTCAATTTTTTATTAAAGGTAGTTTGTGTAGTGATAAAATCTTTTAGCATGTTTTCAAGTTCAGAGGAGGTATTTCTATTATGTATATAAGAATTACCTTAAGAATTACCATAGCTATTACCATTATTAGTAGGATATGGCTTGTAGTTAATATTACCATAATTGTTCTTAGGCATTATTTATAAATTATTATTTTAATGAAGTTCACATCAACATGCTCTTCTTGTGCAACTAGAGAAGCTAAGGGAACATTATTTGGATCAACATGATATTTACCATTCACAAGCATAAACATAATAATATCAATCTTTTCACTCAAAGAGGAGGTTTCTTCGACAAAATTTACCTTCTTACCTTGAGGGGTCCTTTCAGTATGCCACTCAAAATAATTCACCATCACATCATCTTGAAGTTTTGTTGCAGGCCCCAAAGTGATCGACATAAAGGTACCTCTAGCAGCCGAATCCAATAAGTTTCTTTAAGAAAAGTTCAGTCCTACATAAAAGGTTTGGATGATCATCCAAGCAGTCAGTCCATGGATTGGACAATTCTTTCTTTAAATATTTCATTCTTTTCCTAGCTTGAGCAACATGTTTATTATCAAGTTGTTTAAAATTCATAATGCTACTTCTTAGAGAAATAATCATAGCAGGAGGAAAATATTTTCCAATAAAAGCATCTTTGTATATGATCCATGAATCAATACTATTTCTAGGCAGTGAAAGCAACCATTCTTTAGCTTTTCCTCTCAAAGAGAGAGAAAATAATTTCAGTTTTATAATATCATCATCTATATCATTATACTTTTTCATTCACAAAGTTAAACAAAACTATTAAGATGGGCAGCAGCATCATCAGGGCAAACAACAGAAAATTGCTCTCTCATAATAAGGTTTAACAAAGCAGGATTGATTTCAAATAATTCCGCTTTAGAAGCAGGTGGAGCAATAGGTTTGCATATAAAATCATATTATTTGTGCTAGTGAAGTCACACAACTTAGTATCGTCAGCAATACTCATTTTAGAAAAATTTAAACTAAACCAAAATAAATAAAAACAAAAACGAAATAACAATATTAATGCAAGTAATTTTTTTGTATTTTTTATATTAAGCAAACGAAGGCATAATGAAAATCTATAGCGGGGGAAAGGATGGCGGCTCTCCTCTCGTGTGACTCCCATGGCGACTCTAGGGCGATGTAGGGTTTCCACCACCTCCTCCACGGATGGCACCCGCCACCGTCGACCACCATCCCATCATGTCTTCTGCTTTCTTTGATGCCCCTCGGTGCTGGTGATGGAAGGCTTTCTTCACCATCGACGTCACCTCCTCGGCTAACAACCAGTCTGAAGGTTTCATCTGGCTCGATCCCAAGGTTAGGAAGATCTATCTTCTAGATGCAATGATTTCATCATTGATCAACGCCCTCGTGTGGTGCGTGAGCGGATCCAATCTGGGTCCGAGATCTCTTTTGTTTGTCATAGGTGAACGGATAGACGTCGCCTAGGGGGGGGGGGTGAATAGGCGATTTAAATGTTTTTCCGAGGAGCCGGAAATTCCGGTATGCTTGATAAAGGCAGAATAAAACTAGAGGTTTACTTTAACAAGCATACAACCTAGATAAATATACTAGCCTCACCTATGTGCACCAACAACTTATGCTAAGCAATACAAGTAACAAGATGATAGCAAGATAGATGACTTCAAGCACGAAGGCTATCACAACGTAAAGCGCATAAGTAAAAAGCTCGGGTATAGAAATAACCGAGGCACGCGGAAACGAGGATGTATTCCCGAGTTCCACCCAAGAGTGTACGTCTCGTTTGGAGAGGTGAGCACAACCACAACAGGTTAGCCGCAACGCCACAAAGGCGCACCTTCTTCTCCTGATGAACTCAACCACAAAAGGTTGCGAGTTCACCTTCCACTATTGATCTCCTTTGGGGCAGAGATCGAATCCCGTACAACTATTGAGGCACACACCCACAACTTAATTGGGGGCTCCCAAGTCTTGAGGCACACACCCACAACTTAATTGGGGGCTCTCAAGTGACCACAAAGGTCTTGACCACAAAAGGCCGGACACAAAAGGCGTATAGGGTCCAATGACCCAAGAGTAACAAGCTCCCAAGTATCACCACCATGAATCCTCGTGGAGGGCTCAAACCGATGCAAATGCAATGGCAAGAGCACACGAAGTGCTCAAGTCCTTCACTCTCAAATTCCAACAAAACAACAAATGTTTATGGGGGAATAAGAGAGAAAGAACAAAGGAAACCACAAAGGACTCAAATCCTTCACTCCCAAATCCCACCAAAAGCAACTAATGCTTATGGGGGAGAAGAGAGGAATAACAAATAAGAAGAACCACAAAGGAACTCCAAGATCTAGATCCACTAAGTTCCCCTCACTTAGAGGAGAGATGGATTGGTAGGATTGTAGATCTAGATCTCCTCTCAACTTTCCCTAAAGAATATGCAAGAATCTATGGAGGGATTGAGAGGGAAGTGAGCTTTCCAAGGTCAACAATGGAGTAGGAGAGAGGGGAAAGTCGTGTTGCCTTTTGAGTAGCTGGGGAAGAAGAAGGGGAGGGGTATTTATACCCCTCCAGGAAATATAGCCGTTAGCTGTTTCGACACTCGGAAATTCCAGTATTAGTGAGACTCGGAAATTCCGGTCAACCAAACTTTTCCTTAGCCAATTCTGTAGGGCTTTTCTTGGTGCACTCGGAAATTCCGGTATATGGAAATTTCCAAGCACAATTTCCGGCTGAAGTCAGAACCCTTTTTATCCTTTCCTTAGCCATTTTCTTGGATGAGCTGGGGAACCGGAAATTCCGGTAGAGCGGAATATCTGGACCCAATAATCCGAATCAGCAAAACACCGAAACGAAAACTGCTATAACTTTTGCAAATGAACTCCAAATGAGGTGAGACCAATTTTGTTGGAAAGATAGCGACGATGAGAACCCAACAAAAATAGAGTAAAATCGCCACACATGGCAAGGTGTGGGACTTTCCTCACGGTAGAACCGGCAATATTTCCGCCACCGAAAACGCAACAAGTTGTCCAAAGTAAAACCGATTTCGATGAACAAGAGCTTGACATGGAGATGAACCAAGCTCTAATTCCTCACCAACATAAAAGCCAAATAAGAACCAAGAAATATGATATGCCAAGTATGCAAAGGTTTGAGCTCTCAAACAATGCGATCAAGTTACTAACTTGAGAGTCCCTCTTGATAGTACGCCTATCTATCCTATAGCCCTATCAAGATCATATCTTTGCCTTGAGCATTCCACTTAAGTTGGATGATGACTATCTTGACCTCTTCAAGTGGTTTATATTTCTTGATTGCGCGTCCAAGCACATGCTTGATGAAGACTTCTCCAACTACTCCCCCATGCTCACAATGGGAGAGTCTCGCTTATCTTCATCTTCATGTATCCATTGCAAGCACCAAGCATATGATATCTTCAAGAAGCTTCTCTTGGTCTTGGTCTTGCACATCTCATCTTGATGACGATCACCACATGACGTCATCCTCCATGAGCTATATGAAATCTTCATTTGATGCAATCCCATGGGAAGATACCTAAGCTCATATAAAGATACCACACACACATATATCATGGGTTAGTTCACAAAGCTATGCGGACAAGTGTTTACCATCCCAAGAGATACATTGTCGCTCTTGGTACCTCTTGTAGCTTTGTGTATTGATCAACATCTTGATCAACCTTTTATCTTCCAACATTTCTTCACTAATATGATGTCTTGAATCCTTCAATACATACTTGCAATAAGCTTCACTCAACACAAGAGCTCCACTAATCCCATGGACATGATCTATAATGATATCTCAATGCAAACATTAGTCCATAGAGATTGTCATTCAATTACAAAAACCACACATGAGGGAAAATCTTCTTTCAATAGGGCTAAACTCCGGGATCGATGTAGCACCCTCAAGAGCCACGCTAGACAAATCTGAGACCTTAATCTGAGATAAGCCTAACATAGATCTCGGAAGCCAACAGTTGAAATCGGTAACACAACAGAGACCCTACAACACAAGAAGCAATATATTAAGCTCTTAACAGAGCGAAGAAGGAAATATCCCGAAAATAAGGACACTGACCTGTCAATCACCAATACAACGGAAGGCAAATTATGCTATTAGACATAGCAAAACTAGCAAAAGGACTAAGAGGCCAAAACATAACGGCGACATCCCAGTCCATAGATTCCAGGTTGCCGTCTGGGAATCCCAACCTACTCTTCAATGTCGAAACTCAGCAAAACACACCTATCCAAAATAATTGTGCAAGGCTGAGTACAGGAGGTACTCAACAAGACTTATTTAACCTGTTATATATCTGCTCGTTCAGAGAGTTATTATAAATGTCCTTTGCATAAAGCCAGTTTTTGTTTTAAATCGAGGGAGAAGATAATCTCGCATCAGTAGACTGTTTAAGAAGGGATAAGAGAGTGAAACACAAGCTTCATCCACATCTTCAGTCTCCACCAGATCATCATGAGTAGTAACACCCACCAGAATCACCCCCTCGCTCAAGACGAGGAAGCAATCCTCCCTTAGTTGACAAGTTTTACAATTATACTATAGTTGTCTATGATCACCGAAATAAGGTACCAAGTCGTCCATAACCGTGGACACGGCTTTCCGAAAAGGTTTACCCTGTAGAGTGTGTAACTACCCACACACGCCAACCAACCGATACGCCAGCTATTAGCACTCTTCCGGGGAGTCCCGACAGGAGGGTTGGCCACGACCTTTCCCAAGCTTCGCCTATGTCCATGAGCCACAACAGTAGATCTGACCACACACAACGGTCTCTAGTGCGGTTTGCCAAGTCCAAGATCTGTGACCGCAGCCCACTTGAACCTGGCCCTAAATCTCTTCAACTCATTTTACCGCACATGCAAATGGAAAAGTCGAACTAGTGGCTTCACGTACTAGGCTAGGCAAGTTGGAGCCGAGGGGAAAATGAATGCCTTCTGTGGATGCACGACTAGTCTTGGTTCCGAACCCAGGAACTCAGTTCCTAAGATCGACAAGAATGAGACAATCCACCATAATCCCATTGTGGCCTCTCATCCAATTCTTTAGCATATTCAACACATCTCTCACCATTCCATGTCATCCTTCATGACAGTTCCTTCACTGCTCTGATTCATTAACCGGATGGAGCAGAGGGAAGATCTAAGCAGGGCTAAGCATTGCAGACTCTCGCGATGCAACACTTAAGACAAACTATACCTCCACTCAAAAGAACATTTGAATTGCATGCATAATACCAGAATCAAATACTTTGAAATCTTATATGTGCAGATAAGAGGTTATGCTTGCCTTGCTCTTCGATAACAAGATATAAAGCTTTTGGAAATCTTCGGCTTGACTTGATCGAGATATCCAAAATAACTCTTCATAGATATCCTGCTTGAGTATGTCGTCGATGATTCAAAAAGCCTTCGGTGTTGTCAAACTCCCCTTCAGATTCGCATTCTACCGTGAAAAACGAAACACTGGAAAGAAACGGGAAACAACATTCAACCATGGCATAATGTGATGCGCACAATGTATGCATGGCAAGTTTAAAGGATCAAAATGTAAATCCTACACATTGAAGGACATTTTAAATCGAGTGTGAATGCACGAGAGGTGTCGTTCGACAAACTCCATAATTAAAGGAAATGGTGTAATTTGTTATTCTAATATAACATGGTTCAAAAGTTGTTTAAATATGCATGATTTGGAAATAATTAAATAGATCTTCTTTTTCTACAAATTTTGATATATTAATCACATTTTTCTGAATTAAAATGAACTACTTATGAATTTCCAAAGATTAAACAAATTCAAATTAAGTAAAAACATTTATGGAATTAGATAAATAACTTTTCTAAATATTTAACAATTTAGGAAATCATTTTTGGAAAACAATAAAATTCTTACATCAGAGACCCACCTGTCAGGGATTTATAAATTATCGAAAAAGGATTAAATTATTTCCAGGAAAAGAAAAACCTCGCTGACGTCGGTTGACGTCAACAATGGAGGAATCCTCCCTGTCGATCACCAATCCTTCGACTGCGGCCGAGAGGAAGCAAGCCAGCGGGCGCGTTGGACACGGCAGAGCGTGGGCGACCAAAATGTGGCGGCGCGACCTGCAAATGGTCACTAGAGCTTGTCCGGCGACGAGCGCTCGCGGTGGCCCGAGACGGCGCACGGCGACCAGACGGACGCGGGCGAGAGGGAGGCCAGGACGGGGTCAGGAAGGACCAACAACTCACCATGAGGGCGATGGAGAGGTCGGGGAGGTGAGGGGAGGCCGGAGTTCACCGGAATCATCCGCGGATGTCGGCGGCCGAACTTGGGGAAGACGGGAACAGAGCGGCGAGATTCGTCGCGACCCGTGCTTCCCAGCACGCATAGATCACGGAGGAGGGTGAGAGGAACACAGAGCTTCTCCAGAGCGTCTCGCCAGAGCAATGCGTTGTCGAAATTGCCTGGTATCGTCGTCGGACCCGAGAGCTAGGGTTAGCGATTTGGGGAAGAAATGGAGGAGGAATGGCGGCTAGGGTTTCTTCGGGCGGCGGTGGAGGGCTTCTTATACTACCGCGGCGTCGGCGGCGCGCATCTTGACGCGGGAGACGGCAGCGGAGGGCATCGGCCACGACAACGCACAACTCGGGGTGAGAAGGTTGAAGACGATGGCCATTTTCTGAAAACCCCCTTGAAGATTTTAATAATTGCTGGATTTCTTCACAGATAGGCCCCTGGTTTGTAAAATAAATGATTTGAGGGCCTTTTGAAAATAGAAAATTTGTAGAAAAATACCAGGAGACTCGGAATTTCACAAGGAAGCCATTGGCAACTTTGGATTTTGAAAATTTTGAAATTCTTCTAACACATTTAAAATAACAAGTAGTTTAGGCCACTTTAGGGTTTTCTTTTTTATTGTTAATCTCAAATTTTGTGCAAATTTTAATTAGATGCAAATGATGTTCATGATGCACAAACAATTCCTGATTAACAAATAGAAAATTTGGGGACGTTACAATCGAATCTCCCTTGTCAATGGAGTGCTCTTTGTGCATGGTAAACCTATTGTGATCGATAATTCTGCTGGCCCATGCCGTGCATATGATGATCAAGTCATAGATCCCGCCATTATGCTTGTTCATGCGGCCAGGGTTTTAGATCTTGATTTCTCCAGGGGTTCTGCGTTTGCAAAAGAGGTTAAGCGGTTGTTTCATGTCAATGTTCATCCTTCTGTACGCTCAAGGGGTATCAAAATGGTTATATCTTATGGTAGAGCTACTTTTTAGCTTGACGCAGATACTGTTGGTCTTGCATTCGAATCTGTCATTGGGGGCTTGTGTGGAAATTTAAATGTCATCCAACTGAGTTATAGGGTTTTCTCCTTCATGGTTTCTTCTCAGCAAGTTGGATTTCATGTTTTACACCTGAAAGAATACCACTGTCCTCAATTCAAGTGTTATTTTCATCTGTGGGGGTATGGCGGCCCTAATTGGAAATATGAGTTCAAGTTATGGAATCGAGACTCTGGGTCCGAATGGACGAGGAATACTCCTCATAAGGCGAAGCATGCTCACAGAGCCAGGCTAGTAAACCACATTATCGTGTGAAGAAGATCGCATGTTGTGATCAATCTAGTTGCTAGCACACCTTCGGTGATGCCTCTATCGACTCCATATGTTCTTGTTTCTATTCCTGGAGGCATTTCTTCGTCAGAGACTGTCCTTCCTCAAATTTAGTTCGGTTCCTTAGCTATTACAGAAGTTCAGCGGTCAGCGTCGGATTTGTCGGGACACACCAGTTTGAATTTTAATTCTAATGGGCCAACGCCAGTCATTGCAGAAAAGGACTCAGATTCTTCCGCGGAGCAGGACCTGGCATTCTTAAAGATGATTGATGATGGCGGCCCGTGTCTGGAAGTGCTCGAATTGTATGACTACTAGGCATGAAACTAAGAACTTTGTGGGAAAGCCACGTTGTTGGGCCTGCTCTGTCTCTGGCCATATCCGGAAAAATTGCCTAGGGCTAAATAAGTATTTTCAATGGAACCCAAAACCATCATTACGTCCGGTCTTGTCAACCGCAGAGGCAACGGAGACCGAGGAGATTTCCATTGCATCCCCTGCCCCCACAAAACCCTCGTCTTTTCTAATGTCCCTTGTTTCGCTGTCGACCCCAATCCCATGTACAATGGCGAACTTCCATGTTGATCCCGCGCGGTTCCTTCCACTAGGCATGGTGGTAGATGCGCCATGGGGAGATGAAGAAAGGCCGACGAGGATGTATGTGACCACCACGGTTGCTCCGCTCAGGCGGATCGAGACTTGGGCCGTCATCGTGATTGAGCCACGGCCTCCCTCTACAGAGATTGATGGCTTGTTTGAGGACATCACCAACCACATCACCAATCAGAATTACTGGTAGGTAATCAGTTTCACTGAAAGTGCAGTCGGAGTTGGTCTCTTTTCCCTTCAAGATCGGGTTACTAGTGATTTGTTAGTTTCACAGCCAACTGTTCTTTTTGGCAATGGCCGCTTACTGCCTTTCACTCGCCATGATGAGGGACCAAATTTTAGGATGGCTAACTATACTCGGATTGGTTGGATTATGTTGCTTAACCTGCCAATGGATTACCGCAATGATGATTTTCTGCGTGAGATGGTGGGCAAGTTTGGTGAGCTCCGTAGCTGGCACAGGGATGATCCATTACTTGTACGTACGTTGATTAAGGTTGTGTGTGAAGGGGCAAGAGTTACGCCAAGTTCAATTGTTGTTCGTGAACCGCAGAAGTTCGGTGGTTTGGTTGTCTCCTGGATTGTGTCAGTGTTTATTCTGAATAGTGAGCAGGCAGACATCTTGCCGGGAGATTAGTCCCCTGAGCCTGGCAATGGCATCCCGCACCCA
This sequence comes from Poa annua, assembly GCA_026929855.1. Taxonomy (NCBI): domain Eukaryota; kingdom Viridiplantae; phylum Streptophyta; class Magnoliopsida; order Poales; family Poaceae; genus Poa; species Poa annua. Next base: position 110,414,247 of record CM049426.1, read on the forward strand.
CCTGATGGTGTGACCAATGCACATGATCTCAATGTAGATGATTGGATACCAATGCCGGACCAGGATGCACCAGTTTGGGGAGAGTGGCACCAGGAAGGATTTGCTGACAATGCAGCGCAACAAAACTGGAATAATCAGCTAGATATAATCCCCCGGCCCCCTGTTGTTGATCAAGCTCAGTTCACTATTACTGTGCCATTTTCTAGTTGTTATGTTGGACCAGTTCAGGTTGAACCAGTTGAGGGTCCTGAGATGATCATTGATATCCCAGTGTTAGATCCTGTCTTACCTCAGCAGGATGTTGTTGCGCCTGTAGTTGATGAGGTTGAGGTGGAAGTTGAATCTGATGGGGAGGACCCTATCATTGATCTGGCTGAGGATGATGATCAGGAGGAAAATCCTTTGGCAATTGTGCCTTTTGTGCCTTTTGTGCAACCAGTGATTGATCTTATCCAGGAGGTTTCTCCTAAAGCTCTCCTTCCTGATCCTGTTTCGGCATGGATGGAGTACTATGCTAGGAATCAGTTCACTTACATGTTCTCTCATCTGAAGGATGTCCCAGCTCTCCCTCTTTCTCGGGAGCCTCGTGTTTTGTTCCCCCCTCTTCAGATTGAGTAAGAGCATGAATCCTCAGCTCGGAAGAGATCTAGAATTTCAAAGGAGGACCTCACAGTTGATACTCCATTTTGTTGTTCAACTCGTAGTTAGGTGAAGAACAAGGGTTTGAAGCTGGTTCCAATGAAGGATACTCCTGAGCCAAGGAAAAAGCCGCGATCCTCAAAGCTTCACATTGAAGATGTTCCAGCAGGTGGAAATCCTATCGCCATGCTGCGGAAGGCGGGAAGGCTTTTTGAAATTGAAGAGGTTGACTTAACGTTGGAGAAGCTTACAACACCTCCAAGCAAGCCCAATAGCTCAATTGTTTCTGATGACGAATAAGGCCCACGATGCTACTGTTGGGGTGGGCCTTGTTTGGGCTTTTTATTGATGTCTTTGTGAACTTATCTTTTGCTACTACTGGCGAGGGATGCCCCCATCAATACCCATGGTTACTAGCCTAGGGTAAGAGTTATGAGGTAGAGAACTTGTAGTGTTGGTAGATTCGTCGGCTGACAAGCAAGAGTTACCCAGGTTCAGGGCGCTCGACTAAGGTAACACCCCAACTTCCTGCCTGTCTATTATTGATTGTGAATATGCGGTGAGTATAAGGGTGTAGCAAGATGACGATCTTGCTATGGTTTGGTGGTTCTGATTGGGCATGTGTTTGATCGGCCACCCTCATGTCCTTTATATAGTGTTACAAGTCTCGAGTAGAAACCAACTAGGATTACAGATATGGAAAGTATAACCGACTATATCTATCTATGGCAAAAGTCTTCGACTTGGGCTTCGCTTGTTGGGCTTCTTCAGTGTGTTGACAATTGGGATTTAGTCATTACGTGCACCAGGTACCCACACGAAGGGGTGTCCGTTTGGTCTAAACTCGTCATTAGCCTCTGAGTGCTTGGCCAATTCGGAGAATCAGTCATGGACTCACTTCATAGTGCACGTCTCATGTTTAAGTTGTTGATAAGATATCTTTGCATTTTTGCCTTTCGACTATGAATCATGCCAAAGGATTTCGACTGAGTAGGCATGGATTTATTCGATGAGTCGAGACCAGTTAACCGCACTTGGCGAAACCTAACTAGTCTTCAATCAGGTTTCGAGACCTTAGGCTCGAGCCTGGAACATACTGGACAGACTCGCCTCAGGCCAGTCGATGGAATTACTGATATCGTTCTGCAGTTTCAATTTGCTACCCAGCGCGTCTGCCGGATTTCCATCGTATCTGTTGATTCGGAAATATCAAAGATTAAACACTGTTGGAGTGATCCTCGGCCCGCTCGGCTGATCAAAGATTAAACACTGTCCGAGATATCATAGTCTGATTTTTACTCGGGAATCTTTATGTTTTTGTGTTTTTGAATGATGTTTTTAGTCTTTATAGATTGAATGCCTTCATGCTTTTAATTCTATCGGGTGCACGACAGTGCTCCTAATGGGAGTAGCCCCCGAGATTGTGCTTTATTTCTTGTAATAGAGGATAGTCTCAATTTTTTGTTTTATGTCAATCAAAGACTTTTGCTCTATCCCGATGGGAGTTTCCACTCGACCATCTTTTATGCCTATGCTTTGTTGTTTCTTTCAGTTGCAAGGGATTTTTCTTTTGCCAGTCATAGATAATGCTCCTTTGTTTTACATGTGTGGTTCGTCTGCCAGGCGAATGATGTCACGCGTGATATCTTTGGCGTGTGAATAATATGTTTGACATGACGTATCATGGCGGGCCCATCCCTTTTGGCTGTGGTGGACGCCGGTTCAGTTCGGATTTGATCTGTCGTGGCGAGATTTTCGCAGGCGTGATGATGATTTCCTCAGTTTGCACGCGTAGTGGGCGGGGTGGCCTATGACGATTGCCCTCCGATTGCGCCACGTGTCGTGGTAGGTTTGCTTGCACGGTTGTGATGAACTTTTGTGTTGCAGTAAATACGGGTTTCGCCGCTACGAATTATTTTACCTAGCCATTTGCCCTTGGCTTCCTTGCTCCAGTTTCTTCCTCGCGTCCGTCCTTGCTCTTTTCTTGCATCTCGTTTCTTGCCATGGCGCCCAAGAAAAATATCTCCACTGCCACCAATCTCTCGGTACTGCTGGCCAGTCAAAGAAGGATGAGCTGACCGTTGAGGATTCCGCCGCCACTCTTGCTGCTCCTATGAAGAAAGTTTCTGGGGATTGGGTGAAATCTATTGTTACTGAGGAGAAGTTAACAGAATTCCGTCAAGATGGAATTCTGTCTTCAACAGATGTTGTTGCCGTCCGAGCTCCTGTCAACAAAGAGGTACTCCCCACGGCTCTTCCCGGTGAGCGCGTTTGTTTTGCATATTTTCTCCCCTGTGGTTTCGGTTTCCCTTTGCATGATTTTGTTCGTGGCCTGCTGTACTCCTATGGAATTCAGATGCATGACCTTACTCCTCATGGCATTTTACATATCGCCTGCTTTATGGTTTTATGCGAGTGTTTCCTTGGAGTGTTTCCCAGCTGGTCTCTCTGCAAACGCATCTTTTGAGTGCATTTACTGTGTTGTAACGGCCGTCCTTTTCTGACTGGAGTCTTCTGTATCAAAGTACGTGACGGCTGTCCGTATTTTGATTTGATGTCGGTGGAGCCCACTCAAAAGTGGAGAAAGAAGTGGTTTTATGTGTTAGTCGATCAAGATATACGACCTCTTTTCTCGACTGCACTGATACGTCTCCAACGTTTCCATAATTTCTTATGTTCCATGCTATGTTATATCATGTTATTACATGTTTTATATGCATTTTATATAGTTTTATGCATTTTCTTGAACTAACCTATTAACAAGATGCCAAAGTGCCAGTTCCCTATTTTCTGCTGTTTTTGGTTTCAGAAATGTACTTATGGAAATATTCTCGGACTTTGAAATAAAATATCCTGGAATTATTTTTGGCAAAGGAACGTTACAGAACACCGAAAACAAGACGGAGAAGAGCCAGGAGGTGGCCACATCACCCCATGGCGCGGGTCCCCTTCTGGCCGCGCCAGGAGGTGGTGTGGGCCCCTCGGGCGCCCAACGACATCGCCCTTTTGCCCATAAATACCTCCTGACCTTAAAACGGTTGTACGATGTTCGATATTTCCTCCACGGGTCCAGAGCGCCGCCGCCATCGAAGACAAGATTCGGGGGACAGAAGTCTCTATTCCGGCACCCTGCCGGGACGGGGAGTTGCCCCCGGATCATCCTCAATCGTCTCCACCACCATCTCCATCGCCGTTGCTGACTCCTACGATGAGGAATGAGTAGTTCTCCCCCGGGGCCGCGGGATCTACGGTAGCCATGTGGTTTATCTCTCTCTCCCATGTGATCTTTATGTGATCATGAGCTTTGTAATCTAGTTGAATATGTGATGCTACTCTTTATCTATTATGCACTCTAGAGGCTACTTTAATATGATCTCTAGGGTTATTCACGTGTATAATGGTGACAGTGTGTGCACCGTGTGTGATTCCCTTTATGACATTGTTGGTGTTAGTTTACTATGACTTTGAGGGTGCTCTTGTAGCCCTACACAATGAATGGTGTTTGTTATCCAACATGAGAATGTTTAAGAGTAGTGTTTATTTATTTAATTTTGATGTCATTGTTGAGAATGTCCACTGGTGAAAGTAGGATCCCTAGGCCTTGTTTCTAAGCATTAAAACACCGTTTCCATAAGTTCTGCTACATGTTTGCTTGCTGCCATTTTTATTACAGATTGCAATTACTACTTATAATCATCCATATTACTTGTATTTCACTATCTATTGTATTTCACTATCTCTTCGCATAACTAGTGCACCTATACATCTAACAAGTGTATTGGGTGTGTTGGGGACACAAGAGACTTCTCATATCTTAATAGCAGGGTTGCTTGAGAGGGTTATCTTTGACATCTTCCTCCCTGAGTTCGATATAACTTGGGTGATTCACTTAAGGGAAACTTGCTGCTGTTCTACAAACCTCTGCTCTTGGAGGCCCAACACTGTCTATGAGAATAGAAGCGGCCATAGACATCAAGCTATTTTCCGGCGCCGTTGCCGGGGAGATGAGCGCTTGAAGGTATCTCCTTTAGATTCTGCAGTTATTACTTTTTGTCTCTTGTTTTTATTTTCACTAGTTAGGCTAAAATGGAAAACAACAAAAATATTAGAGAGATTTATAGTATTTATCTTGAGCAAGGACATGAAGTGTTTCAAGATAAAATTAAAAAACCTATGGAACTTTATTTGCATGCTAGTATCAATTTTATTAGTATGAATTCTTTGAACACCATTAATGCTAATGCTATGGAAAAGTCTAAGCTTGGGGGAGTTGGTTTTGATGAGCATGATATTTTTAGTCCCCCAAGCAAGGAGGAGAAAATTTTCTTTGATGATACCTTGCCTCCAATATATGATAATGATAATCATTGTGATATTTTCGGTCAACCTATTATTGAGGATATATTTTATGTTGATTATGATATGCCTCCTATATTTGACGATAATGGTGATGAGAATAATAATGATAGCTATTTTGTTGAATTTGCTCCCACTACAATTAATCAGAATGAATATGCTTATGTAGAGAGTATTAATTCTTTTATGCATGTGGCTCATGATAAGAATATTTTATGTGATAGTTATATTGTTAATTTTATTCATGATGCTACAAGTGAACTTATTGATTATAATGATGAGTATTGCTTAAATATGCTATATGACAATTCTTTAGATGATGGTCCTATTCTTATTGATAATCCTCCATGTTTAAAAGTTGAGGATAAAAATGATATAATTTCTTCTTGTGATGGTACTCTTACTCATGAGAGTCCAACTTTGGTCTTGTATTCTCCCAATTACACCTTGGAGGAGAAACTTGCTTATGTTGAAAAATACTTATGTGGTTTGCAATTGTCTCTAGTTCCAAAACTTTGTTACAACCATAATCTTAAACTTGTTATTGATCTTAGTAACTATTATGAGAGAGGGAAACATGGTTTTATGCATCTCAACAATATTAAGTTCCCCCTCTTTATGTTGAAAATTTTAAAGTTGCACTTGTTTTGCTCTCCTGTATTTGTTGCTTTGTGCTTTCATGACTTGCTTCTTTACAAGATTCCTTTGCATAGGAAGAGGGTTAGACTTAAAAGTGTTTGATGTTTACATCTTGATGCTCTCTTATGTTTTTCCACTCTCATTTTTATGAGAGCATCATATGAATCTCCTTGCCTAGCTAAAAGGCTTTAAAGAAAAGCGCTTATGGGATACAACTGCGGGGACCCCTCGAAGCAAAGCTAGAGGTGTCCACGTTATGTAAGAGACAACAATCCCAATGATCAGTGCATCGCAATCACATAACCAAATTGGTATCAAAGAGTTACATCATTCAAGTCGTACGAATAAAAGTCTTACAACACAAGAATGGTCATACGACCAAGTCTGCAAACCTCGTCGCGTAGGACGGAATTAAGTATGATACAACGGAAGCTCGTGGCTAGCGTCGACCCTCGTCGTCTCCAGATGCCAATCCCACAAGTGCAGTTGACCGGTGACAGCTAAGCGGAGAAGTCGTCATCATACTTCTCCCCCTCGATGTAGGACGCCTCATTGTAATCTGGACATTTGAATATCCAGTGATAGAGCCATATGAGTACAGTTACGTACTCACAAAACCACCTCTAGGGTTTAGTTTTTCATGGTGAATGCAAGTAAAATATTTTCGAAAACTGGGATAGCTCCTATAATCAACTATAGGGCTGGTTTTTGAATAACATGGTTTTTCAAACATAGAGAATACGACATCTCTATATCTTTGTTGAAGAAAACATTTAGAGATAGAATTCTCTTCTCTTAGATATAGCAAGGACATATCTAAGTACAAAAACTTTCTTTTGTTAAAGTTTGTCAAAACACTAGGATAGGGATACCCCTTTTTCCTGACTTGAGATTGGACTTGTTGTCTCCCCGAGATCAACCATCCTCACCCAAATTCCTACCTCCCAGGTACCTCCTTGTTGCCTCCTTGCTTTCCTCCGAGAAACAATTTACTTTCAAACCTAAAATGCCCATACTCCTAGATCAGTGGCCTTTCCAACCGTCCAGGACCGCGGACACGACTATTCGAATAGATTTACACTCTGCAAAGGTTGTACACTTTGCCCACACCAAACGGTCCTTCCACCGTTCTGCCATGGCCCATCATACGGCCGTATGTGGGGGTCCGGATAACACCATCAAAGCTTTCCACTATGACCACCCTAGTATCAGGGCCTCCCGGTAGGTTTGTTCTCCTCGGCACCGTGTGCTCCACTAGACCTCTGGTCTTTCCTCGGGACGCCACACCACCACGGAAGGAGACCCGCCGTAATCGTCCGGCTATTGATCCGCATAAGTGTATTGTCTCTTCCGGACGACAATCCGGCTTCGAGGTCCCAGCCCTCATAGATAGTGTGAGAGACCCAATACAAAAACAGACAAGTTTCCGACTAAACCCTACACATGTCATGTAGTATGGTTGCACGGGTTAATTGTTCGAGCGGCTGCTAGGGATGTACTTTGTTTTTCAAAAACATCTTCCGATCCTCCGACTACTCCCAGCAGCTCGGGTTTTTGCAAACATCTCCGATTGCTCCCAGCAACTCGGGTTTTCTCCGAAAGACAGTTTACTAAAACAGGTTCCCATCCTATAGTTTTGAGGTAAGACAATAAGAGTATACTACTAGAAAACTTGATCTTCTTGATGGAGCCTTCAACAACAAGGCTCATCAAGTAAAACATATTTAGTAACACCTATAATATTCTAGTAGATAACTTTGGCCAAACAATATTTTGTAAAATAGTTTTCGGGCGGCAAGGTGCCACAAAAGAAGTAAAGCATGCATTATTTTATTTTGAAAACAAAACTTGCTTTGTAAATAGTAGGATTCATAAATGTGGTGAGGTGGGCTTGCCTTGCTTAGTGGACTGTCTTGGGTCTTGCTCTTCGGCGTAGTTGTGCTCAGCTACCTCGTACTGCTACTCCTCTGCTAGCGGTTCTATCCTAACATGAAAAATAACAACGAGACTAGGGTAAATCCTAAGATGGTGTTGACAACAATCTAAATTATAACACAAATCAACAAGTACTACAAAACAGAACCAACCACAACAGAGAGTCACACCATACAACATAACTACAACCAAAACATACCAAACACCTAGTGGTATACTTAATCATAAAACAGGCTATGTGAAACCCAAACAAACAAAGAGTCACATTGTTATTAGTATTTTTAATACAAGTCCAAGAGTGGAGTTTCGGTACTGGTGGATAAATTTGATTAAGTTTAGATCCAAGTTTAATATTATCTAATAAACAGAAAATAGAAATAAGTCATTTTGTAGGCCCAGTGAAGACTCGGGTATGAAGAGCCCACTCTCCACATGCCTCGCATGCGGGCTGATCAGACGAAACGACTAAGGACCAAGCCACCGCTTGGAGAGACCCTCGAGAGGAAAATCCCCTCGAGGGCCTGAAGAGATAGCCAGGGCCTAAAGAGGACCCGCGCTTCTGGAGACCCTCCCGAGGCGCAGCACGCCTGGAGACAAGTCAACAGAAACCCCTCCACATGCCTCCCTAGGCCTGTGGGGAAATGTCGCGGCCAAGGAAGTACGGCAGGGCGCACATGGCCTCTGCCGCACCCACAGGATGATGCAGGCACTCCCTTTTCCGTTTTGGTGATAAAGGAGTCAATAAAGTTGCGCCACCTGCTCTAGGACAACCAGGACCTTCCTCTCTGATGATAAAGCTGCTCGACGGCGCAACCCTCCAAGGAGAACGTCATCGCGGGCTCCACCTTAGAAATTTCCGTCTCTGCAAGCGGTACTGCGCGGTCGGCCGCCTGTCGGCCACCGCGCCCAACTTTATCGATGATGGACCGCATCCATGGACGATCCCGCAGCGGTGTGGGAGCCACTGTGGACGCCAAGCGGAAGAAGGGCACATGCGGCGCCTATAAAAGGAGCAAGACCTCTACCGTAGAGAAGGTCGGGCAATTGCTTGCTAAACACTTGTAAACCCTAGCTCGACTGAGTAGAATATCATTGCTTCCCTCCCCAGGCATGAAATACCTCAAGAGACCCCTCGGCAAGCTCAGCTGTACTGTAACCTCCACAGTTCAATACAGACAAGCAGGAGTAGCAGTCTTACCTCCTTCTGAGGGCCGTGAACCTGGGTACGGGCTGGTGTCTTTCTCTGTCGTGGGTGTTTCGTCTCCATGTCCGGCGAGCACCGTCGTCGTGCCTCTCGAGGGTCTTGACCCCCGCGTTCGATCCCCTTCACGAACTACTCTTCAGGACAGGCTGTGGACATGTCCTGGATGCCACGCGCGCTGTCGAGACGGCCTACAAGGCAGCTGCCATGGCGTTCCCCGCAGGCGAGGACATGTAGCCTCTAGAGAGACCCAAGAAGAAGAAGCAGCTGTTCTCCTAGGAGCCAACCGCTAAAAAGAAAGTCTCTCTAAGCTCCAGCAGCTCAGGGGCTGAGGGCTCGGGGCCTAGCGTCACCATTGGCGCCGCGCTGCCTCCAAAATAGGAAAGCACGCTCGTCGCCTTCCTCCAGGCAAACTCTGACATGTTCGCATGGACACCGTCAGATATGCCCGGTGTAGCGAGGGAGGTGATCGAGCACCACTTAGTCGTGTGTCCAAACGCGTGCCCCGTCAAGCAAAAAGCAAGAAAGCAAGCCCTCGATAAGCAAGCATTCATCGTCAAAGAGGTCGAGAAGCTAAAAGCGGCAAAGGTAGTCCACGAAGTCGCGCACCCCACTTGGCTCTCCAATGGCGTGGTCATCCCAAAACCCGCCAGAGGAGGCTGCCTCTGCATCGACTACACTGATGTGAACAAGGCCTGCCCCAAGGGAAATACTCTCCTCAGGGACCTTGAAGAGACTTTTGCCAGCTTGCGCAAGGTGAACATCAAGCTTAACCCCGCCAAGTGAGTCTTCAGAGTGCCTTCAGGCAAATTTCTTGGTTTCCTGGTGTCCCACCGGGGCATAGAGGCAAACCCTGACAAAATCAAGGCCATAGAGGACATGCAACCTCCACGCCGACTCAAGGACATGCAACGCCTGGCAGGCTGCATGGCCAACTTGGGTAGATTCATCTCCAAGTCCGGCGAAAGAGCCCTACCGTTCTTCAAGATCATGAAAAGAACAAGCACCTTCAAGTGGACACCTGAAGCTGAAAAAGCGTTTGAGGACTTGAAGAAGTACCTAGCCAGCCCACCAGTAATGGTCGCCCCAAGGACAGGCGGGCACTTGAAGCTGTATCCATCAGCCACTCCACAGACAGCCAGTGCCGTCCTTGTGGTAGAAAGAGAAGAGCCAGTACTCCACAAGAAGAGTGCAACCACTCCAAAGACAAAAACCCCCTCGAGGGCCCTGACAAGCCTCCAGAGGCCAACCCTCTTGAGGGCCCAGCGGAGCCCCTTCAGGCAGAAGGCACCAGGGCTACACTGACCACCCTTGTCGAGCATCTAGTCTACTTCGTCAGCACAGTACTGCGTGATGCTCGCGAGCGGTATACAATGCAGCAGAAGCTCCTCGTCACACTCCTCATCGCCTCAAGAAAGCTGCGACACTACTTCCAGGGGCATCCCATCACGGTGGTTACCTCTTTTCCCCTGGAGAAGATCCTGCGCAACCCTAATGCCACAGATCGTGACGCGGGATGGAATATAGAGCTACACCCATTCAATTTGCGCTTCGATACCACAAGGATAATCAAAGGAAGAGCGCTGGCAGACTTCGTCGCCGAATGGACTGACCCAACCCCTGAAGAGCCTTTGGGAGAAGAACAAGAGCCCTCTGGAGACAAAATGCCCAGCCACCGGACCATGAAGTTCGACGAAGCTTTCGCTTGTCGCCACGGTGGGGCTGGCGTGGTCTTGATCTCACCAAAAGGCGACAAGCTATATTACACGGTCCAGCTACGCTTCAGAATCGAAGATCTCCAACAATATCGCTGAGTACGAAGGCATGCTTGCTGGCCTACGCGCCGCAATCGCCCTAGGCATCAAGCACCTACTCATCAATGGCGACTCCCAGCTGCTCGTCAACTTCTCCAAGAAAAGCTATAAGCCTAAGGACGACCACATGGCCGCATACCTTAAAGAGGTCCATAGGCTTGAGAAGCACTTTAGAGGAATGGAGCTCATGCACATCCCAAGAAAGGAGAACCAAGCGCGCATCAAAGAGGCAAGCTCAGTTGCCAGGCGTCTTTGAAGAAAGACTCGTCAAGGCATCCATAAAGCAGCCTCAAGAGGCCATGACCGCAAGCACAGACAAAGCGCTCCCGCCACCACCTGCAAACGGGGCTCCAGATTGTGGTCCCCCTACAGGGGAGCGTCTATCGCTCACAGTAGTGCATCAAAGGCTACCTCGACAAAGGGATCCTTCCCGAGGAAGATGTTGAAGCGGAGCGAATTGCCCGCCAGGAAAAATCTTACCACATCCTCGAAGCAAATCTCTATCGCAAGCGCCCAAACTGCATCGCGCTCAAATGCGTTCCTCCTGAAGAAGGCAAAATGCTGATCAAGCACATCCACAGCGGGTAATGCGGCCACCATTCATGCGCCCGCACCCTCGCAGGCAAAGTCTTCAGGAGCGGCTTCTACTGGCCTCAAGCACTTCAGGATGCAGTTGACATCGTCCAAGCATGTGAAGCCTGCCAATTCCATACCAAGCAAATCCACCAACCTGCACTGGGGCTACAAACCATCGCGCTCTCCTGGCCATTCGCGGTCTGGGGGCTGGACATACTGGGGCATTTCCCAACAGCGCAAGGGGGATATCGCTACCTCTTCGTGGCCATCGACAAGTTCACTAAGTGGCCCGAAGTGGAGGCGACGCGCACAATCACAGCAGGCGCGTCGGTAAAATTCATCAGAGGCCTGGTCTGCCGCTTTGGAGTGCCTAACCGCATCATCACCAACAATGGCTCACAATTCACCAGTGGCATGTTCAGAGCTTACTGCGAAAGAATGGGCATCAAGCTCTGCTTCGCCTCAGTCGCTCATCCGCAGAGCAACGGACAGGCTGAGCGAGCAAACGCAGAAGTCCTTAAGGGCCTGAAGACCAGGACCTTCGACATCCTCAAAGGCCACGACAACGGCTAGATCAACGAGCTCCCTTCGGTGCTCTGGTCCATCCGCACAACGCCACCCAAGCCTACGAAGGAAACCCCGTTCGCCCTCGTCTATGGAGCCGAAGCAGTCCTCCCCACAGAGATAAAGCATGGATCCCCACGGGTCCTTGCCTTTAATGAGGACCAGCAGGAGGACCTCCACAATGACGACATGCTGCTTCTCGAGGGACTACGACGACGCGCCGCCCTCCGGGCGGCCAAATACCAGCAGGACCTGAGACGCTACCACAGCCGCAACGTGCGCTCGCATACCTTGGAGGTAGGCGATCTCGTCCTCAGGCGAATCCTCTCCAGGGAAGGCCTCCACAAGCAGTCCCCGATGTGGGAAGGTCCCTACACGGTTACCCACATCACCAGGCCTGGCGCGGCTCGCCTCGAAATTCAAGACGGCATCCCCGTCAAGAATCCATGGAACATCATGCACCTACGCAAGTTCTACCCATGGTCATCGTCACGCCCGTGATCATTGTCACGTCAAGACATCTGGCGGAAGAGGCAGCTTAAGGCTCAACCTCCAAGCATTTTTTGTCTCCAGAGGTTAAAAGCTCACGGCTTAAACCTCATAGAATCTTATGTCTCCAGAAGGAACAAACGCAAACGTGATCATCGTCACGCCCGTGATCATTGTCACGTCAAGACATCTTGCGAAAGAGGCAGCTTACGGCTCAACCTCCAAGCATTTTTTGTCTCCAGAGGTTAAAAGCTCACGGCTTAAACCTCCAAGCTCCAAACGCTTCTCTCGAGGGTCAACCCTCCGAGCTCTCCATGTAACGAGCCACCTCAGGCCGTTGAGAGTCTCTGCCACTAAGGGGTGGTCCCCATGCCTCGACATGGTCAAAACATTAACTTGGCAACTCCAAGCATAATGACACAATTTCGTTCCCAAGTGAACTTAGCGCTAAGGCGCCGTTGTGTAATATTTGGTGGTGAGTTTTATTTATGCATTACTTCGTTGAAATGTGCGCTTATATCTCTCCACATGCGTACCTCACGAGCGGGGGCTGAGTACGGTGCTAGTGCCTCAAACGACACACCAGCAGCACTGCAACACCTAAGGATCCGAGCTCTGGCTGGAGGGCAAGATCCCACAAACACGCCATCTCTACAGAGGACCTTGGTACTTACTCTCCTCGCGAGGAACGCCTGAGGGGACCAATAAGCACGCACGAGTCCCCTGTACCGTGCTCCAGCGTTTGGGTTCGCCTCTCTAACCTCTACAGGGAAGAAATGCTCCCACAAGCCCGAGGAGGCGTCCGGGAACGACCCCTCAGAAGGACCTCCTCTCCAGGCAAAAAAACCCTCTACGGGGCAAAAACCTCAGGAAGCTAAGTCTCGCACCCTCGCCTTAAGAGTGTTTTCCCCCTCTAGCGCACGTTTGCCCCTCAAGCGACTTCGCTTTCCCTTACGCTTCATGGACTACTCGTATGTCTAAGGGGGGCACTTGAGCATCGCAACTCAGGGCTCTTACCTCTCCTAGGCCTAGAGTCCCCCCGGCCTTGCGGAGTCATTGCTCCAGCATACCGAAGGGGCGGAGTCATGGCACGAAGAGATGGGTCCTACCGACGCAGAGAACAAATAGATATGAAGATGAGTCAAAAGAGACCTCTCGAGGGGCAAGCAAGCTAAAAGCAAATTGCAAATAAGAGTATATTACAGGCCAAAAGGTCGCAAATGTCTAAGCATAAGATTGTTTCAGATACAAGCGTACACAGGCGCAATGACGTGTAGCCCAGGCGGAGGCGTCATCATCTTGGACCTCCTCCAATGTGCCCTCCTCGGTCTCGGCAGAGGCGGCCTCCTCCTCGCTGTCCTCCGCCGCAGCATCCACACGCTTGAAGCGGTTGCAGAAGTCATCGACTTGCTCGCGAAGGGAGTTGGAGACCCTGCGCGCGTCCTCGCCTTGGGCAGCCTCCGTCACGGTGTGAGAAATCGAAGCCTGGCGTGAGGATCCTGAGGTTGGTGAAGATGCGGTCGACGACCACCCCCAGGAGCTGCCGGCTCTCGTCCTCTATCACCTCGCGAAGATCGGCGACAGGGCCCTCGAGCGCTGTGAAGAGCTGGTCGAAGTAGACCAGGTACATGGCAGTATCGCCACGGTCTCGGACCTTGGTGTGCGGCGCGTCCGCGCCAAGCTGTACAGCGAGCTCGTTGCCCCGGGTGACCAGCGCCTCGAACATGCGCTCACGCTGCTTCGTAAGCGCGCGAGTCACCTGGGCAGATTCGGTTGCCTCCGTCGCCCGCTCCATCGCGTGATCCACCTGCTCCTCCACATCCTTGGCCAAGGAGTTGAGGTCATGAACTGCCTTGTTGCGGGCCTCCTCCGCTCGGTGATGACCATCCTTGGCGCGCTTGTCGCGGGCCTCGAGCTGGGAGTTGGCCTTCTCAAGCCCAGCGACCGCTGAGCATCTGCGACATGCCTGGCCTTGAAGAGGTCCTCCTGCTTCTCGGCCAAGTCACGGTACTCCAGAGTCTTGGTCAGCCGGAACTACTTCTCGCGCTCCGCAAGGGCGTCCTCCGCCTCCTTCTACTTCTCGACGAACCGCTGCTCGAAGCGTTCATAAGCACTGGGCCAGGTCTCCTTCACGCGTCTCAAGCTCCTCGCGCTGGGTGGCTAGGTCCTTCTCTACCTAAAGCCGCTGATCGTCGCGCTGCCGCAGTTCCTTCTCCTTGAGGGCCAGCTGCCGTTCACGCTCGGCGAGGCCCTTGCGGTCCTCCTCCAGGGTTGCCTGCGCAGCCTGGTGGGCGAAGAGCAGGTGGGTCTCCAGTTTGCCCAGCTCGTGGCGCTTCTGCGCCAGCGAGCCCTCCATTGCCTCGCACTCGGCCATGGCTGTGCGCAGGAGCTCAGCAGCAGCGTGACGTTGCTCTTGGAGGGGCGCGAGAAGTTCTGCGGCGTCGCGGATGGCCCCCTCGTGGACCTCATTGACGAAGCGGGTTACCTCCTCGCGCGCGGCCTGCAACGCCAAGTCGTCCTGCCGGCGGGCCTCAACAGCCGCATTGAAGGACGCCCACGACCTCGCGAGCTCCTCCCGCTGCTAGGCGAACTGTATGTCCCCGAGGGCGAGATGCGCCTCCAGGCCTTTCAGGGACTCCTTCACGAGGCCAAAGGCGACCTCGCGGCGCCCCGTGCTCCAATCCCAGCCATGGAGGACCAGCTCCTGGCTTGTCGAGGGCCCAGCCCCGGCGTCGAGTCCCGAGAGCCTGGCCCCAGGGTGTGCTCGGGGGCTAGGCTGGGCTCCGCCCCCACCCGCGCCAGCGTCCTCTTTGACGCCCGCGTCAGCAGGGCGCTCATCACCTTCAGCCAGACGAGGAGACGAAGAAGAATCTCCCCCTGCGGACACGCCCGCGCCCGCTGGCGCCTCGCTCGCCTCTAACGCAGGCTGCGCGGGAGCCGTAGGCGCGCGCGGCGGAGTTGGCGCACGCGGCGGCGTCGTCACGCACGCCGGCGTTGGCTCGTGCGGCGGAGTCTCCTCGCGCGGAGGCGTGACCACGCGAGGGGGAGTAGGTGCGCGAGGTGGAGTGGAGATCCTCTCCTCCGCAGCCTCCACCACCCTTGGCTCGGGGACGGCCTAGAGGCCTCTGGGCGATGCGCGTCCTCCTCCTCCTGAGGCTCTGCCGCCTCCACCCGATGCGCAGCCGCCTCCCTTTGAGGCACCTCCTTAGTGGGGCATGTGGAGGCCGTCTCCACAGGCCTCGTGGCCTCGTCAGCCACGGCCTCAGCCGTGGCTCTCTCTTCACATCTGCAGCCTTACGAAGCCTACGGCGCTTCGCAGGCACAAGATCACTGGCAAAAACCCAAGAGGATCTTCAAGAGAGGGTAAAGCGAAGAGAAAACAAGAATCCAACGACCAAGCGTCATGAACACTTACCCGAACTGAGGAACACTGGTATCAGCCCACGCCAGGCCTGGCGAGCGCCAGGAGGGCATGGTCCTGGTGACTGACCCCTCCGTAGGCGTCACCGCTTTCCTTTTGGAGGGGACGTCGGATGGCCTCACTCCAGAGCGGTCCACGACAGCCTTGGTGCGAGGCCCACGCCTTGCCAGAGTGGCCTCCGCGTCGGAGGCCTCCCCCTCCTCAGCCTCCTCCTCCACGAGGCGTGAGGGAGCCACCACGAAGGCATCGTCATCGCCTGACGAGATGTCGCAAACCTCGTCAGTGAATGGTCCGGCCAGGACACCTCCCCTGCCGTGGCCTCCTCCTCACCTAGCCCAGCTCCCGAGGCCGAGGGAGAATCCGCTCCCTCCGCTCCTCGCGTCGCTGGCAGTGGCACCTCCATCCCTGTCAAGCCTGTCGGGGTGAACGGATGCATCCCCTCCAAGATGGCCATGCGCTCCGTCATGTTGTATTGATGGAGAGGCCGGAGCGTAATAGGGAGCTGATTACGGCAGGCACCGTTGGGTCGATGAAGAGCGCGGACAAGACGTTGTCGATGGTGTCCTTGTCGTTTTCCTCACAATGAAGCCGCATCTTGTCGTTCGGCCTAGATTACATCCACATGGGCACCGAGTGTGCTTGGAGGGGGGCAATGCGGGGCGTCACAAAGTCCGCCACGATGATCTGCCTCGTGAGGCCCTCCTCGCGAAGGAAACTCAGGCGCCCCATTAGGCTTGTGTTCTTCGCGCCGTCGACAGACGCCTTGCCCCAGTGGGAATTCTTCAGCGGCGGCTCATTAGGGACCTCGAGGAAGGCGCAGGGATGCTCCACCCCGACGAAGAACCACTTCTGTCGGAAGTCGTCCACTTTCTTCGTCACCGAGGTGACGGCCTTGTCTTCACTCCATGACATGGGGATGTAGACACTCCCCATGTCGTCGACGATGCGGAATGAGACGCACCCAGAGCGCTCGTTCTTCGCCGTGTTCCGTAGCGCGTAGAAGCACCGGAACAGCCCCACCGTGGGCTCCAAGCCCAGGTATGCCTCGCAAAGGTATGCGAAGACAGCGAGGAAGACAACTATGCGGGCTAAAGCCGTGTCGCGTGCTTCGTCGAGTACATCCAATGCATCTTCTTGTGACTCATTTGCTTCATCCTCCTTGTATGCCTTCACCCTTGGCGTGTTAAATTTGATCTACAGTGGCAGGACTGCCTCTGCTACATAAACCATAAAAAATGGAGTGAACTGAGTTGATGAGTTTGGAGTTGTTCGGAGGCTCCAAAGTACTGCTGGCAGTTCCTCGACCCAGGCACCTGCAGCCCTCTTGAGTGGAACTAGTAGTCTTTTCTTGATACCTACGCATACGAGGCCGTTGGCTTTTTCGACTTGTCCGTTCGATTGTGGGTGAGCCACTGATGCGTAATTGGGTGTAATATCCCAATCTCTGCAGAAAACTTGGAATTCTTCTGTTGTCAAATCTGTGTCGTTACCGGTGATGATGTTGTTCGGGATGCCAAAACGATAGCCTATGGATTTTATGAATTTAACCGGCGTTGTAGCTGTTGAGTTTATGATTGGGATTGATTCGATCCACTTTGTAAATTTGTCGACTGCCATCAGTAAGTGTGTATGCCCGCCAGGCGACGATTTCTTGAGTGGACCTACCATGTCGAATCCCCATTGGGCGAACGGCCATGTCAATGGTATGGTTTTGAGTGCTGATGCCGGAGCATGAGGTTTGGTTGTGAATTTCTGGCACCCGATGCATCTTTTGACGATATCCTCCGCGTTTTTGAGTACAGTTGGCCAGTAGAATCCAGCTCTGAAGGCTTTGGCTACCAGTGATCGGCTGCCAGCATGGTGCCCGCAGGTTCCTGCATGAATGTCACGAAGTATAGTTTTGCCATCTTTAAATTCTACGCACCTTCGAAATATGCCTGATATGCTTCTTTTGTAGAGTTCACCGTTTATGATGGTGTATGCCTTAGCTCTTCGGACTATTCTTCTGGCTTCTGTTGTGTCTTCTGGCAGTTCTTCCTTAAGCATGAACGCTAGTATCGGTTCCGTCCAGGCTGGAGTTACATGGTCACCTTGACACAAAAGTACTTCGACTGCTGGGTCATCGTGGTAGATGTACTATCTTTTGTAGCCTCATTCGAGCTTACTGTTGGTCGTTGTTTATGAATAGATTTGTGTGTGATGCCCTCTAAGAAAACTTTTGGTGGAACTTGTGCTTTAGTCTAGCCAATGTTGTCTAACATGTCTGCTTCTTCATTGCTCTCTCGTCCGATGTGTCGTAAGTCGCATCCATCAAAGTCTGCCTCAAGTGTGTTGTAGAGGTCACGATATGCAATCATATTATCTGCTATGGCGTCGCACGCCTTCATTGTTTGTTGTACGACTAGATTTGAATCGCCATATATCATCAGTCGGGTGCACCCCAAAGCTTTGGCCATTCGGATGCCATGTATTAGTCCTTCATATTCGGCTTCATTGTTGGATGGTTTTTGGAAGTTCATTTGGAGGACGTATTTTAGCTTGTCTCCTTTAGGTGATATGAGCACAACACCTTCTCATGCTCCTTCGTTTTTCTTGGATCCATCAAAATACATCGTCCATGAGTTGGTTATGTCTGGAATTCCTGACATTCGAGATTCAATACACTCGGTGGTGAAGTCAGGCAGCACTTGAGATTTGATGGCTTTTGGATGATCGTATGCGATTCCGAGTGGTCCTAGCTCGATGAGCCACTTTGCTACTCGCCTTGTTGCGTCTGGGTTGGTGAGTATATCTCCGATTGCGTACTTGCTGATCACTGTTAGTGGGTGCTCCGTGAAGTAGTGTCTTAGCTTCCTCGTTGTTATGAACACTGCGTAGGCCGGTTTTTGGAAATGCGGGTATCTTTGTTTGGACAGAGATAAAACTTCGCTACTATAGTAAACTGGCCTTTGCATACGTTGAGCCTTTCCTTCTTCCATGTGTTCGACGACTAGGACTGTGCTCACCACCCTGTTTGTTGTCGCCACGTAGAGATATTCTTTTTGCACTGCTAACATAGGTGGTTTGGTGAGTGTTCGTTTGAGGTTGATGAAGGCTGCTTCTGCTTCTTCTGTCCATTCGAATTTGTCTGCTTTTTTAATCAGCCGATAAAGTGGCAGTGCCTTTTCGCCTAATTTGCTGATGAATCGACTGAGGGCTGCTACCCTTCCTGTCAACTGTTGTACCTCGTAGAGCTTGGTAGGCCTTAGCATGGTTAGTATGGCATGTATTTTTTTCGGATCTGCTTCGATTCCGCAGGCTGAAACCAAGTAGCCCAAAAGTTCTCCATCCAGGACTCCAATAGTGCATTTTTCTACGTTTAGTTTCATGATGTAACTTCTGAGGTTGTCGAATGTCTCTTGTATGTCTGAAAGGAGTGTGCATTCTTTCTTTGACTTAATTACTATGTCATCGACATAGACTTCTATAGTTTTGCCAATATGTGTTTTAAAACAATTTTGCATGGTGGTGTAGCAATATACTCCGAGTGGAGTTGTGAAGGCTGTTTTTTCTTTGTCTTCTGCTTTCATTCTTATCTGATGATATATAGAGTATGAGTCGAGGAATGATAGTCGAGCGCATCCTGCCGTGGAGTCGACGATCTGGTCGATGCGGGGTAGTGGGAAGTGGTCCTTTGGGCACCATTTATTTAGTCCTGTGATGTCGATGCACATCCTGGTTCCGGTTGTTTTCTTCTTCTCGACTATCATAGGGTTAGCGACCCATTCTGATTTCTTGATTTCTCGAATGAAGTTTGCTTTGACTAGTTAGTCCACATGCTTCTCTATGGCTTCTCTTTCAGGCCCTGAGACACGGCGCACCATTTGTTTGACTGGTCTAGTTCCGGGACTGAGTTGCTGAGAGTGCTTGGCGAATTCCCTAGGTATGCATGGCATGTTGGCTGCTGACCATGCAAACATATCCCAGTTCTCACAGAGGAATTCGATGAGCGCGCCTTCCTATGCGGGAGGCAAACTTGTTGATATCTTGACTGTTTTTGTCGGGTCAGTCGGATGGACCTGGTGTGTCCGTGTATCATCTGCTGTGTTGAATGTTTTGTCGATAGCCTGCTTTTTAAGTTCTGGCATGTATGTTGTGTCGTTGATAAGCGAAAGCTCCTCCAATGTTTGTTATGCTTCGAATGTCTCGGAGATCTTGTTGAAGTCGCAGTCGCAAGCGTCTGACCTTTGAAAGTTTCCATTAATTGTGATTACCCCCTTTGGGCCTGGCATCTTTAGTTGGGGATATGCGTAATGTGGTACTGCCATGAATCGAGCAAACGCTGGTCGCCTTAGTATGGCATGGTATTGTGATCTCCAGTCGACGACTTCGAATTCCATCGACTCGGTTCGAAAGTGTGCTGGGTCTCTGAATGTGACATCGAGTTGTATCGTGCCTTTTGGCACGATAGCCTTGCCTAGAACTATACATGAAAATTATTTGGTGATGGAAGTAAATTGTCGACTGAGCTGTTCATCCGGCGTAGTGTGTTGGCGAAGATGATATTGATGCCGCTTCCTCCATCCATAAAGACTTTAGTCATGGTGTAACAGCCGAATTGTGCTTCTAGTACCAGGGCGGAGTGGCGTGGTCTATATACAGATGGTGGGTGGTCTTCTCGACTGAACGTGATTGCAGTCTCGGACCCACGTAGGTATTCTGGTACGGCTGGTGGTGCCATGACCGCCATGTTGACATGTCTAGTGTTAAGTTTTTTATGCATGTTGGATGGTCGTCCTTTCTGGATCATGTATGTTTTCCTCTAATGATTAGAGTTATGATTTGTTGAGATCTGGGGGAAGGAATGTATTGCTCCCATGAACTGGTTGCTGGGGTCGTTTGATGGAGGTGGTGGTAGCGCTGCGACTTATGGTGTAGGTACCATATGCTCGGATGTATTCCTTCTAAGTCCTTTTGCGTATTCGACTGCCAACTGCTCGAATTCACGATAGTTATCCATGGTGTGACTAGATGTTAATTTCCCAGTTGCTGGATCTTTAAACAAGTGCAATCTGCATGGATTTTCTATTCTTGGATCTGAGCGTCTCCGCCAGTCTTTGTTTTTGTAGCCTCTGTGTTGGTCACGGTTTATGTTGTCACGTCGGTCGACTGATAGGTCGTGTCGGTAGTCGTTACCTCGCGTGTCTCGACGATCATCTTGTCGACTGTTATGCTGGTCGTCTTGTTTTCTGTCGTCTTGATTGCGATCATCATGTGAGAATCCGGCTGCTACGAATTTGAATTTGTCTTTCTTCCATGATCGTAGTCGCGCTTTCTTCGTTTGTCGTCCTTGTCTCGACAATCTCGACTGTCTCGATGGTCCCGACTATTGCACCGGTCATGATGTCGTTGCGGTGACTGCGGAGTTTTATTTTGGACTGCATCTTCACCATTTGCCAACTCGGTTGCCAGTTTCATGAGCTCTGCCATGTTTTTTGGCTTTTGTCGGCAAGTGCCTCCTTGAAATCTTTTCTATAGACTCCCATTGTGAAAGCGTCCATAGCTCTGTCTTCGGATATTGCACTGACAGAGTTTCGAATGGCGTTCCATCTTCTGATATACACCCTGAGTGCTTCGTCTGACCTTTGCCTGCATGCCCGTAGTACCTTGAATGTCTTTGGCCTGTCACAGAGATGGTAAAAATATTTTATGAAATCCTCTTTGAAGTGGTCCCAGGAGTCGTAGGCTCCTTCGGGAAGTGATTAGAGCCAGTCACGGGCTGTGCCTTCAAGCATTACCTGCAGATATTACAGCGCTGTTGTGGTTGTTCCTCGTTAGCATGTGACTGCCAGCTTGTAGTCCTCAAACCAGCCTGAGGGTTCTTGCTTCGATTTGAATTTTGGCATGGCGGGCAGGCCATACTTTCTTGGTAGCTTTGCTTCTTGGATCCGCCGAGTGAAACATTGTGCTCCACATGCCGCGACTGTCAGGTGAGTCGTGACTGTCAGATCTTCCGGATCTGCTCCTTGAGCGGCTTCTTGATCTGCGGCGGCTAGAACTCTTTCTAGCACTGCTTCGCGGAGGAATGCGACTGCGATGTCCTCAAGAGTGACTTCTGCCACGTCCTCGCCTTTCTCCATCTGCTACTTCCTTCGCTGCAATTTCAAGAGCCTTCATCTGCTGGAGGTACATCTCTTCAGCTGGGTCACCTCCCGGTGGTTTTCCTGCTTGGAGGTATGCTCCCAAGGATTTGAGCGCACCTTCGGCTGTTTTGGGAAAGAGTATGCCTCCCGAGTCTGAAGGGAATATGCCCTAGAGGCACTTATTAAAGATAGTTTATTAATCATATCACAATTGTTCATTATATGTTGTATACCATGCTATAATTGTATTAAGCGGAAACATTAATACACGTATAGTAGATAAACAACCAGGTCCCTAGTAGCCTCTACTAAAACTAGTTTATTGTGCGATTGATGATCGAGGTTTCCCGATAATGTGACATGGCGTCAGTTGACAATGATGTCGTATCGTTGGTAGAACGATGTGATGGACATACCCCTATTTGTAGGACGTAGTCATTACACCTTCGACCGTGATATCAACTCTTATTGTTATTCCTGGAAGATACTTTGAGCGCACCAAACGTCATATCTTATATAGTATGACAATAACAGTGATACTTTTGGGTATCGGAAGGGGGTAGTTGAGACGAGGGGTCAAGAGCGGGATTTGTCAGTCTGTATAGCCGGATGATACTCTAGGGTCCACTCGGTGAGATTATGTCAAATGAGTTTGCAAACATGTGACTGGGTCACCAGCTGACATAATATCATAGACACGTAGAAGATAGTGTTGTCGGTAACGAGATCATGTTAGGTATGGAGATATCTATGAACGAGTCTCGGACACACTAAGTATCGCTATGGCAAAAGTTTTAAGACTCGACGTCCAGGTTTGATAGATGAAAGTCAATCGTTATATCACAGGGGTTAATTCATGGGGTCCAGGCCTACGAGTTAATCATTGATCGGAGAGGGGTCTCGATTATGTCTGTTATTATTTCAAACCGCAAGGGTAACACACTTAAGTGGTTTCGACAAGACAACCGGAAAGGAAAGAGATCACCGGGAACGTCCTGGGAATGGTCCGATGGAGATTGGGCAGCGACGAAATAGTTTTCGGAGCTAGAATAAATTATATAATATGTTTGATATTAATTAGTGTAATTAATGATTAAATATGTTTTTATATATTTATTTTCGAATTTATTTAGGCTGATTTCCCTAAATGGGCCTTCTAGTGGAAAGAAGGCCCACCTAGGGCCGGCGCACCTATTGGAGCCGCACCAGGCATGTGGGATAGTCCCACATTGCCTGGCTGGAAAGGTTGGCTCCCCCCGGGAGCCTATATAAAGAAGGGCACCCCTGGCATTTCAATTCACCAATTAATTTCTCCTTTTTCTCTCGATTTCATGATTCCCTTTGTCGGAGGAGCGCCGAGAAGAAAGGGGGGCTCTGCACCATAGCCCGCTGCCGCACTATTGGTGTTCCGGTCCAAATCTATGGCTGGGTGGTCTTCTCGACTGAACGTGATTGCAGTCTCGGACCCACGTAGGTATTCTTGTACGGCTAGTGGAGCCATGACCGCCATGTTGACATGTCTAGTGTTAAGTTTTTTATGCATGTTGGATGGTCGTCCTTTCTGGATCATGTACGTTTGCCTCTAATGATTAGAGTGCTGATCCGTTGAGCTCTGGGGTACGTAATGTATTGCTCCCATGAACTGGCTTCTGGGGTCATTTGATGGAGGTGGCGGTAGCTGTCGGGGGGCTGCCCCCCGGGTAGGGGCAGATCCCGGAATAATTCAGTAAGGTATCAACAGTACTTGACCTTTGGCGAGAGCAAGGGACACCCCCTTGTGTACTGAGAGGGCAACTTGACCCTTGAGCACTGGTAGAGTGCAAAGTGCCTCCTGGCAGGCGCAAGGGTCAGCTCTAGCAACTATAAGTAGACACCCCCGACCTTCACAATGGCAGCACAAGCATCAGCGGGTGGTTCCTCTAAGAACTAGCTTCTCGAAGATGTCTTTGCTGATAGGCTAAGACATCTTCGGGAGGCTAGGCCTAGAGATACTCATCCTGAGACGAGCTCGGGCGCCTCCGGAGAGGATCTCGGATCTCAGGCTCCGAGGAAACTCCCGGAAGGAGGTGTACTCGGTTTTACCGGATAGATGGTCCGGGTAAGTACTAACCGGAGTGTATGTCTCGGTCTTGATCTTATGTAGGAGAGGCTCACAGTGGCAAGCGAGGAGGTAGCCGGCATGAGGGATCCTGGTAGGCCATCAACGGTCTATAGCAGGCTTTCCCGTCTATTGCGGGGGGAAGTACCATTCCGCCTGACACGGAAGCATGGTCACCTCCCGCCTGACACGGGAGCGCGTCAGCCGGTACGACCACGGTACGACAAGACCTGACATGCCTAGCCCGGCAATCCGGAAAAGGCTATCCGGGATGGGCCAAGACATGTCTTGTCTCTGGCAGGGGGACAATAATGGTTCAGGACGGCGCCTGCTGTCCTTATCGAGATGATAACGCATGGGCTATGCCGGATAGCGCGGCGACTAGCTCGCACTAGCCGGTGACGACATGCCGGTTCGGCCTGTCCGGTGGGGCCAAGCCGATTTAGGGTTTCCGGCCCTCCTGGCCGGAACTCTATAAAAGGCGCCATAACTGCTTCTGTGGAGAGAGGACCAACTTGGGAGCCAAAGCTATAGTTACATTTACTCATAGAGCATTTACTTCTTCACACCTTGAGTTCATTTAGTTCTTGGTACTCTTCCCTTTGAGAGATCTAGCAGCAAGTTGTAGCTCTTGTACCACAGTTATATAGAGAGGAAAGGCAGGAGTAGGGGTGTTACCTCCTCACGAGGGCCCTGAACCTGGGTACATCGTGTGTGTGTTGTGTGCCTTCGTGCATTTGTTCGTGTTTGTTAGATCTTCCCCCTCGCACTTTGATCTTGTTTCTCCCTCTTGGGAGATCTCGGTTATACCGGGATCCTCCTCGCGTGGGCTATTCAGCTCGCTATCCCTCCCCGGATCCAACAACGTCCATCGGCCCCACACATTAGCCATCCTATGGCATCTGCCGTGACACCACCACGACAGTTGGCGCCCACCGTGGGGCTGACGGAGGCGTTGGCTGGTGTACACATCCGGACGGGTTCCCCCGTTCATTTCGACATTCGGGTTCTCTCTGGCCTGGTCGTAAGGCTAGGGGAGATGGACTTCGTCAGTGACAACGCAGGTTCCATCCGGAACAGGCCTTTTCGGGTGAACGGATGTCTCATTGACTTTGGTGGTTTCACCACCTACGTCGCCACCGAGGTCGTCTGTACCTACCCGAACGTGATCCTGGAAGCTGAGGACCCTCCCATGCTCTGCGATGCTCGGGGTCTGCGTGCCAGTCGCCCCCCGAGTTCTGTCGCGGTGATGATGGTCGGGGCAACCGAGGAGGAGTACCAGGACGCTGACGGCGATACCGGGAGCGGCCACATCCGTTTGCCCAAACCTCCTCAGGAAAGGGGTGCGGCCCGGGATGGCGATCCACAACCGTCCCAGCCACGACGTCGCCCGGATCCCCTCTCGGGGCTAGTGGCCAAATTGGCTGTGCCTGTAGCCGCTGAAGCGGATACCCAGGCCACGTCGGCTGAGTTGGAGGAGCAGCGGAGGTTGCTACTCGCCGAAGCACAGGAGATCGCCGAGATCCGACGCGAACTCAATGCCAGTCTCCGGGAGTACAACGCAGCTCACGGATTCCTTAAGATCGACTCCCGGGACAAGCGCATCGCGGAGCTGCGCAAGAAGGGAAGAATGGTGAATGACGAGCTGGCAGGTGGAGCCACCACCAGTCAGACGGAGAGCCGGATCTCAGCGGGGAAGCCGATGTACAGCTCACCGGCGAAAACTCTCAGGGCTGCCGAGGCCGCCATGGCAGAGTTGGTAGGGTTATCCGGTGAGGCCCTACGCAAGCAGCAGGAGCGAGTAAACGAGTTGGTAATCGAGGCCAACCGTCAGAATCAGGCATTCAAGAAGAAGAACCCCGGGGCAGGATCCCAAGTGCACTCAGCTAGACCCAATAGCCAGAAATCGGACGGGGAGGCCTCTTCCCCACATCCGAGCAGAAGCAAGAGCAAAAGCAAGAGCCGGAGCCGGAGTCGAGGTTCCGGTAAGAACAAGCAGCTGCAGACCTATGATCCGGCCTTCGCCGGTATCCAGCAAGCTGGGCAACGTAACTCGGGGCAGGCGGGAGGCGGAAGTACCCGTGAGGACGGTAACCGGGGTGTAGGAAACAATAACCCGGTCGGCCGTGGTAATCCACCCGGAATCCCCCTCATGTCCAGGGAAACCCACAAAGGGAGGTCGCCTCTGTTCCACAGCAGGCTGTGATCCCGGCGCAGGACAAGCTAAACGATGGCGACTCGAGACTGCAGCAGCTCGGATATCAGCCTGACGAGAACCCTTTGGGATCTCGTATAGGGACCAGGCAGCTGAATCCGGCAGATGCCAGATTCCGGCTCGACCGAATTCACCAATCCGAGCTAGTGGAAGAGCAAGGGCCTCCGGGACCTGCCTGCTTTGGACCCCGGATCATGCGGGAGCCACCTGTTCGGAATTTTCAGCTCAATAGGGGTGCCAAGACCTATGACGGCAGCAAGAAGCCGGAGGACTGGCTAACCGACTATGTAACTGCAGTAAGCATAGCCGGTGGAAACAGACGATGGGCGGTACGATACGTACCACAGATGTTGGAAGGACCTGCCCGAATTTGGTTGAACAACCTGCGAACTGGCAGCATAGACTGCTGGTTAGACTTTGAGGAGGCATTCATCAGCAACTTCACCAGCACGTACAAAAGGCCAAACAGGCCTCAGCAGCTCGCCATTTGTAGGCAAAGGAGTAACGAGACTGACCGGGAGTATCTTACCCGGTGGAGCAATATTCGCAATTCTTGCGAAGGAGTGGTAGAGGCGCAGGCCATCTCCTGGTTTGCACAAGGATGCCGGCATGGCTCGATGCTGTGGTAGAAGTTGCAGAGAAAGATGCCAACAACCTTGGCAGAAACCATGCGCATCGCCGATACCTACATGCTTGGAGATCCCATGCAACCCCTAGTGGATGTCGGTGACTCCAGCAGGAGGAATGCGGGACCTCAGGGTTCGGGACCGAGAAGGAGCCATGATCGCCAAGATTTTGGCCAGAAAAGGAATCACCCCGAGTACCACCATGCCGCACAGCACGTTGCAGCAGTGACCCGGGAGCAAGAGGATGCCGGCAACAGCCAGCGTCAAAAGACAAGTGGCCCGACTTGGGGTCAGAGTCAGGGGGTGCATAAAACCTGGGTGGAACAAAAGAAGCCCCTGACATACGAGGAGATGCTGAACAAGCCATGCTGATACCATACTCTGGAGGCCAACAAGCCAGCAAACCACTCTACTCGGCAATGCAGTTGGTACCAGCACACATTGCAGGAAGGCAGCTCGGGAGCTATACGGCCGAGTGCTCCGGCATATCGGCCCAACATTCCGAGACCCCCTCCTCCGATGTCGGGAGCCAACGCTATCCGAATCAACCCGCCTCCGCGAGGACCCCCACCTCGGCCAGTGAATACGGTGCACACCCGGAACGACAACGGTGCAGGCCCCAATAACCAAGCCATACAGCAGCAGGGCAACTACCGGGAGGCACATCAAAGCTATGTGGTCTTCGTGACCGAACCCACTGACCGGGGAAGTGTGCGGCAACGTGCCCTGGAGGTGAATGCCGTGATCCCAGCGGTGCCCAAATTCTTGCACTGGTCCGAGATGGAGATCACATGGAGCCGGAAGGATCATCCCAGGGTCATGCCCAAGACGGGAGCGTATGCCTTGGTAGTGGACCCAACCTTTGTCGGACCCAGCCTCAATGTCCGTTTCAGCCGAGTTCTGATCGACAATGGCAGTGCCATTAAGATCATGTACAAGGACACAATGTTGAAGCTGGGGGTGGCCATGAACACCTTGCTGCCTACCGAGACGACCTTCCACGGCATTGTGCCCGGAGTCTCTTGTTCATCCATGGGAAAAATCTGGGTTGAAGTACTGTTCGGAACTCGGGAGAACTGCCGAACCGAGAGCTTGGAGTTCGAGGTCGTGGACCTCGAGAGCCCGTATCACGCCCTAATCGGCAGGCCGGCCCTGGCCAAGTTCATGATCTCAACTTACATGGGCTACTTGAAGATGAAGATGCCGGGACCTAACGACGTGATCACCATCTCGGGAGACCACAAGCGCTCCATGGAGTGTGCCTCGGCGGGGTCGTGCTTAGCTGAATCCCTGGTGATCGCAGGAGAGAAGAAGAGGATCCAGCAGGTGGTGGCAATGGCCAAGACCTCCCAACTCGGAATGCCCGGGATGGTGAACCCAGAGCAGGGTGCGTCGTTTCAGCCCCCCAAAGAGACCAAGAAGGTGGGTGTGGACCCCAGCAACCCGGAGCGCCAAGTTATCATTGGCAGCAGCCTGGACAGCAAATAGGAAGGCGAGCTCGTCGACTTCCTCCGTGAGAATCGGGATGCCTTTGCGTGGTCAAGTGACGATCTGCAAGGTGTCCTGAGGGAGTTGGCTGAGCACTCTCTGTTTGTTCGACCGGATGCGAAGCCGGTGAAGCAACCAACTAGGCGCCTCTCGGATGAAAGAAGAGCCGCGGTCATGGAGCATCTGGCTATACTGCTGGCTGCGGGATTCATAATGGAGGTGCTGCACCCGGATTGGATATCGAATCCGGTCTAGGTAGAGAAGAAGAAGGATGATCCCCTCCTGCTTAAGGTGTGGCGCATGTGCATCGACTTCACCAACCTCAATAAGGCATGCCCGAAGGACCCCTTTCCACTGCCCCGGATAGATCAAGTGATAGATTCCACTACCGGGAGTGAGCTTTTGACGTTTTTAGATGCATATTCGGGTTTTCACCAGATACCTTTAAATCCGGATGATCAATTGAAAACTGCGTTTATTACCCCTTATGGGGCTTATTGCTATCGTGTCATGACTTTCGGTTTGAGGAATGTTGTTGCTACATACCAGAGGTGCATGCAGAAATGTTTGCATGACCAAATAGGCCGGAATGCCGAGGTCTATGTCGATGACATAGTCATAAAAACAAAACAAAAAGCCTCACTAATAGATGATCTGAAGGAAACATTCAAAAACTTAAGAAGGTTCCGGATGAAACTGAACCCGGATAAATGCACATTTGGTGTTCCGGCGGGGAAGTTACTCGGTTTTCTCATCTCAAGCCGGGGAATCGAGGTCAACCCGGGTAAAATTCGTGCTATCGAGAGCATGAAATTGCCCGTGCGTCTCAAGGATGTGCAGAAATTCACTGGGTGTCTTGCATCCCTGAGTCGGTTTGTCAGTCGACTTGGGGAGAAGGCCTTGCCCTTGTACCAATTGATGAAGAAAAGCAAAACATTTGTTTGGACCCCGCAGGCTGACGCGGCGTTCAACGATTTGAAGAGGATGCTCTCATTAGCACCCGTGTTGGCATCACCGTTACCCAAGGAACCGATGCTGCTATACATCGCTGCAACCAACCGGGTAGTCAGTGTGGCAATGGTGGTAGAAAGGGAAGAAGGGGGCAAGCTGATACAAAGGCCGGTGTATTACCTCAGTGAGGTGATATCGGAATCTAAACAGAACTACCCACACTACCAGAAAATGGCGTATGGGGTGTACATGGCAGTAACCAAACTCAAGCACTACTTTCAGGAACACCCGATCACAGTAGTATGCGAAGCTCCTCTGGCCGAGATCATCGGTTGCAAGGACGCTAGCGGCCGGGTAGCCAAATGGGCCATCCAGTTGTCTCCATATGCTCCGGCATATGAGAGACGAGATGCCATCAAGTCGCAGGCGCTGCCGGACTTTTTGGTAGACTGGGCCGAGATGCAGTATGAACCTCCGATGCCGGATTACAATTTCTGGAGGATGCATTTCGATGGTTCAAAGGCTAAAATCGGATTGGGTGCCGGAGTGGTCCTCACTTCCCCGAAGCAGGATGTACTGAGGTATGTTCTGCAAATCCATTTTCGGGCATCTAACAATGTCGCGGAATATGAGGCCTTGGTTCATGGACTGAACGCTGCCAAGGAGATCGGCATCCGCCGGATAGAGTGTTTCGGTGACTCCGACCTCGTGGTGCAGCAGGTGTCGGGGAATTGGGATGCCCTTGATGCAAACATGGCCTTATATAGGTTTCATGTGCAGAAAATATCCGGTTTTTTTGAAGGATGCGAGTTCAAGCACATACCCAGAGGAGAAAACGAGGCAGCGGACGTCTTGTCCAAGCTAGGGTCATCTCGGGATGCCATCCCATCCGAGATAGCTCTGGAGCATTTGAGGAAGCCATCTATTCAACCCTCACCCGAGTCGGATTCTATCTTCATCCCCAAGGAACCTGGCTCAGATGTCGTACCCATGGAAGTAGATGTCGGGAGCATAACATCGAACCCAGGGACTGCATCACAGTGCTCAGAGAGGCAAAGAAAGATGATGATGGAGGTGATGTCGGCAGAGCCAATGGACATAGACGCTCCCGTGTTCCCGGTTCGACCTGTCCCGGGATGGGCACAACCCATTATGGCTTATATCGTGGAAGGAGTCATCCCGGAGAATGAAGTGGAAGCCCAGCAGATAATGCGAAGGTCAAAAGCATACACCGTCATCAATCAAGAGTTGTATAAGAGGAGTGTCACTAAGGTACTCCAGAGGTGTGTAGAACCGGCAGAAGGACAATAGATGCTCCGAGAAATACATCAGGGGGAGTGTGGGCATCATGCATCATCCCGGGCCCTGGTGGCGAAAGTGTTCCGGCATGGGTTCTATTGGCCCACTGCTTTACAGCAAGCAGAAGATATTGTACGGAAGTGTGGAGGATGCCAGAGGTTTGCTCACCGGATACATATGCCGGCGTCAGCGCTGAAGACAATCCCTATCACTTGGCCATTTGCAGTATGGTGTTTGGATATGGTCGGGCAGTTCAAGCCGGCAAGAGGCAATATGACACATATACTAGTTATGGTGGACAAATTCACCAAGTGGACAGAGGTCAAGCCAATCCGGAAGTGTGATGGACACACCGATGTGCAATTCCTGAAAGACATCATCTTGAGATACGGGTACCCGCACAGCATTATCACGGATAATGGCACCAACTTTGCTGTGGGGGAATTCGCTCGATTTTGTGCTGAGAAAGGAATCCGGCTGGATGTAGCATCAGTTGCACACCCGGAAGCAAATGGGCAAGTCGAAAGAGCAAATGCCCTAGTCTTAGCCGGCATCAAGGCTCGTTTGATCGAGCCACTGTTGAGAACTCCGGGATGCTGGATAGAGGAGTTACCGGCGGTTTTGTGGGGTCTCCGGACTACACCGAATAGATCTACCGGGTACACACCATTTTTTATGGTGTACGGTGCTGAGGCAGTACTCCCGACTGACATACAGTATGATTCCCCAAGAGTGACAATGTTCACCGAGACCGAGGCAAAAGAGGCCCGAGAAGATGATGTAGATTTACTCGAAGAGGCAAGAGAATTGGCACTATCTCGGTCTGCAATTTATCAACAAAATCTCCGTCGCTATCATAGCCGGAAAGTGCACCCGAGGGTGTTCCGAGAAGGGGATCTTGTGCTGAGGCTTATCCAACGCACGGTCGGAATGCATAAATTGTCACCTCCATGGGAGGGACCTTTTGTGATTAGTAGGGCATTGCACAATGACTCTTATTACCTTGTAGATGCACAGGAGGCTAGGAAAGGTGTAATGGACAAGTCCGGTGAGGAAACCAAGCGTCCATGGAATGTAGCACTACTTCGCCCCTTTTACACATAAAAGGCTCAGTGTATGTTGTATCTTAGTTTTCAGTATTAATGAAAGTAAGGCACCCCGGGAGGAACCCGGGGACTGCCTGGTTATGTGCATATTTTGTTTTTATTTTTGTCAAGTTCATTTGCTGTTTTTTACCGGCATCTCAGGAAGGAACCCGGGGGCTGCCGGATAACTGTCTTCTGTTTTATTTGTATGCCGGGAAAGTTCCGAGTTCGATTCTCAAAGTCAGAGTAATGTATGTCATATGAATTCATCTTGTGACTCGACTGACGCACGCCGAAATGGTAGTCAAGAGCAAAGAGAGTCAAAGGTGGGGAACACGAAAATGGTCTCGGGGACTCCGAAAAGGAACTTATCCGGCATACCTGTTTTTTGCTAACCCAATTATTTTTTATGTCGGGAATTCGGTTACCCAGAACTCGGATTGTCTTAAGTAATGTATGCCGTATGTGGAGTTTTGTGACTCGACTGTCGAACGCCGAAATGATAGACAAGAGCAGAAATTACCTAAGTACGGTAAACATGAAAAACAACTCGGGAACTCGTAACAGAATAAATCGGCATAACTTGTTCGAGTAGATGATTCGGTACGAAAAGAATATATTGAATAGTGTTTGTTACATCTTGCACCCGGCATTCCGGGGATTTAACGAATCTACTCTTAAGTCTTTCTAAGCGATAGGGAAGCCGGCTTCTCGGCGGAGACGTCGGCAGAAGCAGCGACCTCGGGAGCAGCAGCGGGAGCAGCGGTGGCTTCAGTTTCGGCGGCGGTGCTCAGGGCGTCAGGACGCACCTCGGCCTGAGAGGCCTCGGGTGTCGGAGAAGTAGCAACATCCCGGGGCGCCACGGTCTCGGTGACAGCACCGGAGGCAGCGTCATCCTCTTCCGGGATCTCGTCATCCGCATCACCGGTCGCGCCAGTTTCTTCATCGTCCTCATAGTCGGATGCAGAGTCGAGGCTGGCGGTAAAGGCGCGGATGCTGGACCACGAGGCGATGCGGTGCGCCACCTCTTGTCGCCGCTGGACCTTAGCCGGATCGCTCAACCACGGCGAGATCGTCCGCATGCGCTGGATCGCGTCCAGGTCGAGACCTTCGTACCAGCTAAGTACTTGGGTCAAGACCTGGTCGGCACCAGCACGCGCACCGGAACGCTTCCAAGCGTGGATGCGCCTCCCGGCACACCAGAGTGCGCTCGCGATTTCGGAGACCGAGAGCGTCGCGCGGATACTCGGCCATAGCGCCCCATGGACGTGGATCGCAGCGCTAAGCAGCTCCGTCCCGATTGACCGGAGAGGCACTATCCGGGCCTTCAGCGCGGTGAGGTGGTCCTCAATATCCCAGGCGTCCGAGACAGCACCCTTCCCGGCACGCTTCTCCCGAGCAGTAGCAACGGCAAGAACAGCAGCCTCCCGCAAGTGCTCAAATTCCCCTTCAAAAAGAAGAGCTGTCAAGCGACTAGAGCATAAGAAGAACTACAACAAAAAAAAAAGAGAGCAAGGAAAGCATGGGGGATGTCGGTCCACTTACTGTTAAGGTCCCGGTTCAGTACGGTTAGCTCGGAGAGCCAGCTATCAGACCGTGACCGGAGAATAGCCAGCCCGGTCTCCACGAGATGCGCGCGCTCCTCGGACTGATCCAAGGTTTCCCTTTGCTTCTTCGTCGCCTCAACGAAGCGCGTTTTCATCTCAGTCGCAGCAGCCTTGGCCTTTTC
Source organism: Poa annua (assembly GCA_026929855.1). Taxonomy (NCBI): domain Eukaryota; kingdom Viridiplantae; phylum Streptophyta; class Magnoliopsida; order Poales; family Poaceae; genus Poa; species Poa annua. Next base: position 110,447,494 of record CM049426.1, read on the forward strand.
AAGCTCGCCGTTGAGTCGCGCGATCTCGGCTTGCGCGGTAGCAAGCGCGGCCTTCTGATCTATCGAGACCTTGCGTGTAGCATCCCGCTCCTCCCGGAGGCGCCCCTCGCACTTCTTGGACTGACCGAGGTCAGCAAGAACTCGGTTGAAGATGATGCAGCGTTTCTTGCTGCACTCCTGAAATCAAAACAAAGAAGGATGAGACCAATTCGGAAAATTACGAGATCAGTAGAAGGTAATGGCTAACCGGTTGGGAGGATCTCATGGACTCGGTGTCCGAGTCCTGAAGTCTTCTCTAAGATTGGAGCCTAGTGATCTGCTATTCGGTGGAATCTAGAGCACTAAGCACCAATCTCGGGGACTAGTGGTGATGGAGCAGATTTTGAAACAATCTAGCCGATTGGGAGGATCTCGGGGACTCGGTGTCCGAGTCCTGAAGTTTTCTCTAAGATTGGAGCCTAGTGATCTGCTATTCGGTGGAATCTAGAGCACTAAGCACCAATCTCGGGGACTAGTGGGGAAGGAACATATGTTTATGGGAAAAAGAAAGGAAACAAGCTTACCTCGGTCACCCGAGTAACATCCAGTGCGGCCACCTGGAGAGCGTGCAAGGCTTGAGCGTTGCGGCTTGGGCCTGCAGCGTGCAAGTCTCCCACGGTCTCGGAGGCGTCGGCGGCAAGCCAGGCCTGGTTGTATTCATCAACAACGCGTATGCCAGAGCCACCGGGCGCGCGAATAGCAGCAACGTCCCGAGATCCTGGAGGCACAAAGGAGCTTACGGTTGCTCGCAACATCCGCAGGGCGGCAGTAGGGATCTCGGCAGGAGGCGGTGGTAACGGGGAAAACTTACCCGTGCGCAGCACCAAGTCTTGGGCTGAGGATGGCGGAGCAGCAGTAGGTTTGGCAGAGGTTGTTTTCTGCCCGGCAATCTTGCCGCGCGACTTCGCAGCAAGTTGATCGGCTGGTCGGGAGGAAGCTGCGGGCCGGTTCTCCGGCGCAGTCTTGTTCGCGGCTTGCCGGGAGGGACCACTGGGCACGAGCTGCCGGGGAGGGCTTAGGATCTCTGCCTCAAGCCCGGGCACCCGACGCGGACTCTCCGGAAGAATAATGTCTCCCGAGGTGGTCGTGGTCTGCACCGGGATCTCTTCGATCACCGGGTATGCATCCGGATTCGCAGCGGTAGCCGGTGCGATACCGGAGGCAGCAGATTCGCTTCCTCGGGTAGAAGGGCGAGGTGGAGAAGAGGCAGCCCGAGTCGGGCTGGGAGTCCGAGTTCCGGGAGGAGGAGGAATAGCGGGTGACGGGAGGTCGAGTGCGTCCTTGAAAGAAAATATCTCAGTAATAATTTATGGAGAAGGCAAAATCATGTAGCATAAGACAAGGAGAATGTACCCGGAATCCACAGTGGGAGGACCCCTCTGCCGGCGCCGAGGAGGCTTCTCGACCGTTTGTTTATTCGGCTTGCTCCTCTTGGGGGGGGTCGCCGGAGTTATCGGCAGCCTCGGTGTCGGAAGCCGCGCGCTTCCGGCTCTCGGCGCATTTGGTCCCGGCCGTCGGCTTCGGAACCACTGCTGAGGCCCAGTTGAGAGGGAGAGCGTCAATCACATCGAGAATTTGGCAGTCAATCTCATCCTCATCATCCGAAGAAATGGAAACTGCCTCTGAGGTTGAAGGGTTACCCGGGGCGGCAGCTTTCACCAGAGGAACGGCGAGGTGCTCCTCACCATCAGGATCTTCCCTCGGCATTTCTTCCGGTGTTGGGAAGTTCGGCGCGAAATTCCCGTTGGCGTGGATAGCGTCTTCCTCGATTTGACGCTCGAATAACTGCGCAAATAAATCACCACATGATACCCATGTCGGTTTCCAACAGAACCCGGGTGCGAATGCAAGTTTACGAAAGGCAGACAGGAGCACCTGTTTCAGGGGCTTTTTCCGGGATCCCCCGATGGCACCCCAGGAATAATCGTCCGTCATCTTCGTCCGAGCAATAGCTCGAACGCGGCGGACGACCGCAGCATGGTCTAACCCAAAAATACTGGTCCGGGTAGGGTCTAGGTTCCCGGCCATGTGGCACATCTTGTGTACTCAGGTCTGGAGGCGGCAGACGCGGCGAATGATGAAGCAGCGCAGGAGATCATCGCCGGTCATCGTGTCGGTCAGCACGTTCAGGACGTCGTGCATGCACTTGACCTCTTCGGTGTCGGGGAATCGTTTCCAGAGGTTGAATTTGCAAGGAGGACCTATGGCAAACTCCGGCAGGTTGATGAAGTCCGGATTCGAGGATCCCGGAGCATCGCCCGAGCTCATCCGGTTCTTCACATAGAAGAAGCTGCGCTGCCACTTCCGGCAGGACTCTAGTCCCTTGACTATTGGGAATCCAGAGTCAGCACGGGGGATGACAGTGGCAGCTCCGCAGTCGACCAAGTCTTTGATTTTCTGATCCGGATTGGGGATGACTTGGCGACGAAGGATGAAGTACCCGGCCCAGAGGTCCAGGAATGGCCATACACCGAGATATGCTTCCGAGTAGGTGGTGAAGACCGAAAGCATCATGATGGCGTTGGCTGGGAGATGATGAGGTTGGAGGCTGTAGGTGTCGAGGAAGTCGCGGAAGAAGGGGCTAGCCGGAAGCCCAAACCCGCGCTCGAAGTGCGTAAGGAATACTACGTATTCCCCGGGTTGGGGTTCCGGCTGAACCTCGTCCTCCGGAAGACGGCTCTCAACTTCTGGCGGTATCCGGTGAGTCCGGTACAGCCAATCCAGATCAGACTGTTTGGTCTCGGATCCGTCCCAGCACCCCCGAATACTCTCTTCACCCATGCCGAAGAAGTCCGCAGAAGTATCCGGGCTACTCTGCAGGCGCAATGGCAGTTATTCGGAGTTAGTCTATCGGGAGCTAAGATGTCGGATCGCAAACTGCTAAACGCAACCGAGTTCAGCACGAATAAGATCTACCGTGTGCTGATAAATCGAAACAAAAGTGAGGAAAGTAGGCTCGGGCTAAACTCGAACAGTACGCAATGCGCGACCGCGCGTGTGTTAGGGCACGGCCGAAGGCGAGGTATCATCCTCCTAGAGAAGATCATCGGGGAAGAGAGAGCAACTCACTGGAGAAGAGGAGGTCGAGGACGTGCAAGAGGAACGGCGGCGTTCGGGCTCCGGCTCCGGCGAGCAGTGAGGGCGGCGAAGTTCGGGGACGAGCGCGACTGTGGCGGTGCTCTCGAGACGACGGAGGCGGAGAAGGGAAGAAGACGAAGAAGAAAAGGAGACCGTTCCGGTCCCCTATTTATGGGGGGATTCCGGAGCGGTTTCCAATTTCCCGCCCACGATCTCCACGATCGTGAGTGGGATCTAGTTTGTGCAGCGCGGCACGTGGCGCTAGCCGGAGCGCCCGAACCGGCCACACCGAGGGCCACATATCCCCAACGGTTGGGCTTCGGATCGGCTGCGGCTCCCGGCACGCGAACCCAAGCGACGGCGTGCTCGGACAGAGGCACTCGAGTGCATTTCTGGTCGGACAGGACGTCGGATGGGACCCAGCTCGAGATCTCGATTTCAATACGGAGCCAACGGTCAAGCTTCACTGAGACTGCACTATCCGGTTGCAGGTTTCGTCTCCCGGGTAGAATAGTCTCGGTAAGAAAGTCTCGGGAAAAATCGATCTCGGCAAGTAAACGGAGGATGATGTCATATGTTCTCGGAAGATAGTTGTTGTTAAAGCTGATCCCGCACATCATCCGAGGTCGCTGTGCAGCACCAGCTTCGGGGACTAGTTTCGGGGGGCTGCCCCCCGGGTAGGGGCAGATCCCGGAATAATTCAGTAAGGTATCAACAGTACTTGACCCTTGGAGAGAGCAAGGGACACCCCCTGGTGTACTGAGAGGGCAACTTGACCCTTGAGCACTGGTAGAGTGCAAAGTGCCTCCTGGCAGGCGCAAGGGTCAGCTCTAGCAACTATAAGTAGACACCCCCGGCCTTCACAATGGCAGCACAAGCATCAGCGGGTGGTTTCTCAAAGAACTAGCTTCTCGAAGATGTCTTTGCTGATAGGCTAAGACATCTTCGGGAGGCTAGTCCTAGAGATACTCATCCTGAGACGAGCTCGGGCGCCTCCGGAGAGGATCTCGGATCTCAGGCTCCGAGGAAACTCCCGGAAGGAGGTGTACTCGGTTTTACCGGATAGATGGTCCGGGTAAGTACTAACCGGAGTGTATGTCTCGGTCTTGATCTTATGTAGGAGAGGCTCACAGTGGCAAGCGAGGAGGTAGCCGGCATGAGGGATCCCGGTAGGCCATCAACGGTCTATAGCAGGCTTTCCCGTCTATTGCGGGGGAAAGTACCATTCCGCCTGACACGGAAGCATGGTCACCTCCTGCCTGACACGGGAGCGCGTCAGCCGGTACGACCACGGTACGACAAGACCTGACATGCCTAGCCCGGCAATCCGGAAAAGGCTATCCGGGATGGGCCAAGACATGTCTTGTCTCTGGCAGGTGGACAATAATGGTTCAGGACGGCGCCTGCTGTCCTTATCGAGATGATGACGCAAGGGCTATGCCGGATAGCGCGGCGACTAGCTCGCACTAGCCGGTGACGACATGCCAGTTAGGCCTGTCCGGTGGGGCCAAGCCGATTTAGGGTTTCCGGCCCTCCTGGCCGGAACTCTATAAAAGGCGCCATAACTACTTCTGTGGAGAGAGGACCAACTTGGGAGCGAAAGCTATAGTTACATTTACTCATAGAGCATTTACTTCTTCACACCTTGAGTTCATCTAGTTCTTGGTACTCTTCCCTTTGAGAGATCTAGCAGCAAGTTGTAGCTCTTGTACCACAGTTATATCGAGAGGAAAGGCAGGAGTAGGGGTTTTACCTCCTCACGAGGGCCCTGAACCTGGGTACATCGTGTGTGTGTTGTGTGCCTTTGTGCATTTGTTCGTGTTTGTTAGATCTTCCCCCTCGCACTTTGATCTTGTTTCTCGCTCTTGGGAGATCTCGGTTATACCGGGATCCTCCTCGCGTGGGCTATTCAGCTCGCTATCCCTCCCCGGATCCAACAAACCATCGGCCCCACACATTAGCCATCCTATGGCATCTGCCGTGACACCACCACGACAGTAGCGCTGCGACTTGTGGTGTAGGTACCATATGCTCGGATGTATTCCTTCTAAGTCTTTTTGCGTATTCGACTGCCAACTTCTCGAATTCGCGATAGTTATCGATGGTGTGACTACATGTTAATTTCCCAGTTTCTGGATTTTAAACAAGTGCAATCTGCATGGATTTTCTATTCTTGGATCTGAGCTTCTCTACCAGTCTTGTTTTTTGTAGCCTCCGTGTTGGTCACGGTTTCTGTTGTCACGTCGGTCGACTGATAGGTCGTGTCGGTAGTCGTTACCTCGCGTGTCTCGACGATTGTCTTGTCGACTGTTACGCCGGTCGTCTTGTTTTCTGTCGTCTTGATTGCGATCATCATGTGAGAATCCGGCTAATATGAATTTGACTTTATCTTTCTTCCATGATCGTAGTCGCGCTTGCTTCGTTTGTCGTCCCTGTCTCGACGATCTCGATTGTCTCGATGGTCGCGACTATTTCACCGGTCATGATGTCGTTGCGGTGACTGCGGAGTTTTATTTTGGACTGCATCTTCACGATTTGCCAACTCGGTTGTCAGTTTCATGAACTCTGCCATGTTTTTTTGGCTTTTGTCGCCAAGTGCCTCCTGGAAATCTTTTCTATAGACTCCCATTGTGAAGGCGTCCATAGCTCTGTCTTCTGATATTGCACTGACAGAGTTTTGAATGGCGTTCCATCTTCTGATATACACCCTGAGTGCTTCGTCTGAACTTTGCCTGCATGCCCGTAGTACCTCGAATGTCTTTGGACTGTCACAGAGAGGGTAAAAATAATTTATGAAATCCTCTTTGAAGTGGTTCCAGGAGTCGTAGGCTCCTTCCGGTAGTAATTTGAGCCAGTTGCGAGCTGTGCCTTCAAGCATTACCTGCAGATATTACAGCGCTGTTGTGGTTGTTCCTCGTTGGCATATGACTGCCAGCTTGTAGTCCTCAAACCAGCCTGAGGGTTCTTGCTTGGATTTGAATTTTGGCATGGCGGGCAGGCCAAACATTTTTTGGTAGCTTTGCTTCTTGGATACACCGAGTGAAACATTGTGCTCCACATGCCGCGACTGTCATATATGAGTCGCGACTGTCAGATATTCTGGATCTGCTCCATGAGCGGCTTCTTGATCTGCGGCGGCTAGAACTCTTTCTAGCACTGCTTCACGGAGGGCTGCGACTGCGATGTCCTCACGAGTGACTTCTGCTACGTCCTCGCCTTCCTCCATCTTCTAGTTCCTTCGCTGCAATTTCCAGAGCCTTCATCTGCTGGAGGTACATCTCTTCAGCTGGGTCACCTGCCGGTGATTTTCCTGTTTGGAGGTTTGCTCCCAAGGATATGAGCGCACCTTCGGCTGTCTTTGGTAAGAGTATGCCTCCCGAGTCTGAAGGGAATATGCCCTAGAGGCACTTAATAAAGATAATTTATTATTCATATCCCAATTGTTCATTATATGTTTTATACCATGCTATAACTGTATTAAGCGGAAACATTAATACACGTATGGTAGATAAACAACCAGGTCCCTAGTAGCCTCTACTAAGACTAGTTCATTGTACGATTGATGATCAAGGTTTCCCGATCATGTGACATGGCGTCAGTTGGCAATGAAGTCATATCGTTGGTAGAACGATGTGATGGACATACCCATATTTGTAGGACGTAGTCATTACGCCTTCGGCCGTGATATCAACTCTTATCGTTATTCCTGGAAGATACTTTGATCGCACCAAACGTCATATCTTATATAGTATGACAATAACAGTGATACTTTTGGGTATTGGAAGGGGGTAGTTGAGACGTGGGGTCAAGAGCGGGATTGGTCAGTCCGTATAGCCGGATAGATACTCTATGGCCCACTCGGTGAGATTATCTCAAATGAGTTTGCAAACATGTGACTGGGTCACCAGCTGACATCATATCATAGACGAGTAGAAGATAGTGTTGTCGGTAACGAGATCATGCTAGGTATGGAGATATCTATGAACGAGTCTCGGACACACTAAGTATCGCTATGGCAAAAGGTTTAAGACTCGACGTCCAGGTTTGATAGATGAAAGTCATTCGTTATATCACAGGGGTTAATTCATGGGGTCCAGGCCTACGAGTTAATCATTGTTCGGAGAGGGGCCTCGATCATGTCTGTTATTATTTCGAACCGCAAGGGTAACACACTTAAGGGGTTAAGACAACAGAACAGGAAAGGAAAGAGATCACCGGGAATATCCCGGGAATGGTCCGATGGAGATCGGGCAGCGACGAAATAGTTTTTGGAGCTAGAATAAATTATATATAATATGTTTGATATTAATTAGTGTAATAAATGATTAAATATGATTTTATATATTTATTTTTGAATTTATTTAGGCAAATTTCCCTAAATGGGCCTTCTGGTGGAAAGAAGGCCCCACCTAGGGCCGGCGCACCTCTTGGAGCCGCACCAGGCATGTGGGATAGTCCCACATTGCCTGGCTGGCAAGGTTGGCTCCCCCGGGAGCCTATATAAAGAAGGGCACCCCTGGCATTTCAATTCACCAATTCATTTCTCCTTTTTTTTTTTCTCGATTTCATGATTCTCTTTGTCGGAGTTGCGCCGAGAAGAGACGAGGTCTCTCCACCATAGCCCGCTGCCGCACTGCTGGTGTTCCGGTCCAAATCTTCGGCTGCTCATCCTCGACTGGAGTTTCGGAGGTCATCGTCTCCACCGTATGTGTGTAACGCCCTGCGAGGTGCTGCGCTAGCGGTGCTTAGAGGCCTACTTCCTCCACCCGACCTTGAGGTCATCTTCGTCGACTTCGTCGCGCCTAGTTCTTCACAATCCATAGGTCGGCTACGTTGTCTTCGTCGTCAACGCTTGTGCGGGAGCGTAATCCCCGCTTTTCGGTCTACAAGGGTATGTATTCCGATCTCCGTTGTACTCTTATATCTGCATAGTATAGATCTTGGCTAGTTTAAGGATATCGTTGCTAGGCATTTTCTTGTTTTCTGCTTGCGATCCCCTTCAATGGTATCAGAGCCGATCTATGCGTAGATATAGCTGTACGCTGTTAGAACCCGTGTTCTACATGGGGGCACCGTTCCTGTTATTTGCTACGCTCTTGCGTGCACTTGTGATTCCGGCAGTATTGAGTTGATGAAGCGGCCCAGACCGACTTTACGCGTACGCTTACGCGAGACTGGTTCCACTACTGACATACGGCTTGTACCCTATATGTGGCTGGCGGGTGTCTGTCTCTCTCTCTCTCTCTCTTTAGCTGGCTTTGCATTTTCAATGGAGGGCCCGAAAGGGATGCTTAAACATGCAATTATTGGATCGTTGTTGTGGTCATAAGTTCGTAGGTAAGAAGCGGTTCTTTTTATGACAGCCTCAATCCACGTAAAATATGCAAAAGATAAAGTAGAACGCGTCTAAATTTATTTTGCAGGGGCAATGTGATATGGTCAAGGTAGGTTCATTACATTATTTATAAACTGTGGGTGCAAAGGAGACCATCGGTGCGTGGACCATATCACGTCGCATTACATTTGATGTTATTGTGTGCATCTTATATTGTGTGATTATATATTAGAATATATTAGCTACACGGCGGTAGAAATATAAGATGATCCCTTCAAATTACCACTAGTGTTGTTCCTTCGACGTGCACCACCAAGAAAGTTTTAGGTTATGATGCAGGCCGTGAGGATCGGGTGTCAGACATATCGTCGTTCGCATACAGTGGGTGTAAGCCATGTTGCACGCGCGTTCGTTGAAGGTTATGTTCGCGAGCCTAGCATATGCAGATATGGCCTTGGAACATGGAGGCCGAAAGGTTGAGCATGAGTCACATACTTGTTGTGATCGACAATTCGTTGTCCACCCTTGGAGTTGTGATGCCGGCTCTGACGATGAGGGGCTGCGCAATGGATGGGGGTCGTGTAATCGTTGAAACGACCCGGAGGGATGTTCGTTTGAGTGGGAGTTCTGATAATTATTTTCTAAAATACTAGAACTCAAAATATAATGAACAAAGTCATGTTTTTGCAAAACCTTTGTAGATATTGACCATTGTGATAGCTTCTTTAATATTAGGCGCAATCCTACGACTGAGAAAACTTAAAAGGTTGGGTCCAAACTTCATAGTTCAATACTTTAGCTTGAGGGTACTCCTTGTTTAAACCGTTATCTTTTTGTGATAAAATACACGCTAGGAGATAAACCCGAAAATTCCGCAGGATAATTTGGATTATCAAGTTTTTGTGCGGATAATATCATCATTGTCCAGTGTATGCTATGATTTTTGCCATAGAGAACTAAAGGTGGTTACGAGTTGTTAGATCGCGAACATATGAGATGATTGCTAAACTCGGGAGACACTTAAAGTTTGGGCTGATGAAGTTTAGCAGTCTGTTGACTGTTTTCTTCTCAATCAAGATGGAAGAGAACACACATACTGAAGCAGCACGTGGCAGTCAGACTTTTGTTTTGAAGCGCAAAACAGTAGGGAAAAATCCCTACTGCTTAATTTTGAATTTTCTCACTCAGTCCAAACTGTACATACAAGAAATGTTCATAATGTATCAACCCATTGGGTCATGCCCTCTTTAAGAGAGGGTTTAGCTCTATGCATAATAAGCTTGAACGAATAAATAAAGTCTTGAAAACAACTATCCAGACAAACATGTTGGTTATCAAAGATACTTCCGTTTCTGTGATTCCATAGGCTCCAGCATCCCACAATCAGGATTTCCTTAAAACAGATCAACTTGTAACTCTTATTTGCTACGAGCAACATAGAGATAAAATCAAGATCATTGTTCCATTCTAGCAAGAGCTTCCACCAAAAGTTTCTGCTGAAGTCACACTCAAAGAAAAGGTGTAAGTAGTCTTCACTAGCTCCCTGTGTGCACAACACACAATCATAATCCTCAATCACGAAATTTTTCCTGGCTAACAGTTCTCTTGTGTTAAGGCTATCTTGCAACATGAGCCAGAAAAATATCTTGTGTTTTGGGAGTGTGCAAGATTTCCATATCCACCTAAAAGGAGGAGGGGCCAACTCAGTTGGCATCAGGCTGTCGTATACTCTCTTACTAGAGTAAGGCTTTCCATTTGGGGCCATAGTCCATTTATCCAACAAGTTAGGCTCAGTGCTAGTGGCAAGAAGGGTTTCCAATTGGTCACATTGCTGGTGAGCAACAACTGAGAGAGGTATGTGGAACATATCAGCAATATCCTCATCCACACAAATAGCAACTGCCTGCTTTAGTGAAATGGACTGTGACTTGGCAAAGGAACACAGGTGAGGCAATTTATATCGCATCATCTCATCAGTCCATTGATCTAACCATAATCTAATGGTTCCTCCATCCCCTGGAGTACAAGCAGCAATTTCTAGGAAGGTATTCAGAATATTGATACAATCCTTCCACCAAAAGGATCCCACAGATCCTGTATTTTGCGGCAACTTGTCATGTGTATAATGATCCTGCCATATCAACTTTACCCATGGAAGGTCCTCTCTATTCATGAATTTAAACAGGTGCTTCATGAATAAGGCAATATTATGCTTTCTTAGGTTTAGAACTCCCAGCCCCCCAACTCTCTTGGGCTTGCATACATTTTCCCACTTGACCAAGCATTTTCCTTTCTGGTGAATATCCTTTCCTCTCCAGAAAAAACCTCTAGTGGAACCCTCAATATAATTCAGGAACCCCAAAGGAAGTTTTAAGGTGCACATAGCAAAATTTGGGATAGCAGAAATGATTGATTTTATAACAACTAATCTTCCATCATAAGATAAGGTATCACTAGTCATACTTCATGACATTGGTTGTAACATCCCAACATTTTGTAAAGTTTTAAAAATCACTAAAATTTAAAACTTTTGTTTGATTAAAATAAAACATTTAAAATGCATAAGAAAACCAACTATAGAAGACTTCAAGCATATTGAAAAAGTTTAATATCTTTAACATCTCAAATCATCATTATTTTCAAAACTTGTTTCAAGTTAAACATTATAATATCCATTGGATTTTCTTAAACCTCAATATATAATTTGACAAATGAATTACCAACTCCAAACCATTTTCATGTAATAAAAGCTTTCTTTGTAAGTATTTGATTTCAACAACTTAGCCATAGCTATTCATAAATTAAAATAATATTTACAAGTGTTCTTTTAAACTATTTAAAATATGATCTATTTGCCAAATGGTTTTAATTCTTTCACCTGAGGTCAAAACATAGTTTTGGAAATTACAAATCTATAGTTTATGACTTTAAAACTTCATAGATTTTATAATGAATTATCCAAATAGACATTTCATTTGCTTAAAATGATTTATTCAATATAAGAAATTAAATAAATCTAGAATCCTTTCTAAAGTTATTTTATGGAGTTTTCAAATGATTTATCATAATATAAAACTTAATGGCGCACAAAATATTTTAAATTAAAAATGAATACATTATATTTCCCTTTTTCATTTCAAATAGTTTTTTATGTTATTTAATATTATACTAAAGCCACGATGATTGAATATTGAAAATGAGTTTAAGATAACTTAATATCAATAATTACATGACTTTGGTAATTTCATAAATTTTATTTAACCCAAAATAAATTTATTAAATTCCTAATTTCAAAGTTGACCTAAAAGGGAAAATTTGCATTTTATGAATAATTCAAAATATTAATTTTAAAAAATGTTCAAAACATGCCCACAACTGGTTTAAAACAAAGAGATGAATTTTAAAAAAAATTAGAAATTTGTTTGACTTCATTTGGAGTCCTAAATCAAAAGTTATAAAGGAAATAAATAAAACAGAAAAGAAAGAGAAAAATCCCTGACAAGCGGGACCCACCTGTCAGGGGGTTGTCTTCAACCTCCCGCCGGAATCTCTCCCGATTTTCCTCTTCCAAATTTGTTTCCAAATCTACGGCGTTTCTTGCGGAAATTGCTCCCCCTCACCCCCCATATAAACCCCAAACCCCGCCCTATCTTTCCCCCTCACAAACCCTAGCTATAGCGCCGCTAGGCCGCCGTAAGAGCTCGCTGGAATTCCTCGCCCCCGCCGCCGTTTTATTCGTTTCCCCGGCGAGGTAACCGTATCCTGAGCCCGAGACCCACCCCTCCTTCTCCCCTCGCTCGTGCGCACCCGCCTCACCCATCTCCCCTATTTGTTTCGCAACATGACACCGAGTACGTGCACGGCAGAGCTCGCCGGAGTTGTCGTGGCTCCGCCCACGCCTCCACGCCACTCCGGGACGAACGAGTAGACGTCGTCGCCTCCAACGCCTTCCCCGCGACACGCGGCGGCCGGAGCTTCCCTCCATTCATCCGGGGAGGCGCTATAACGCCGGAGCCGTCCTCGCCCGAGCGCAGCGCCGCCGTCCCCTCCATCTCCGGCCACCGGCGCCGCCACGGTGAGGTCTCCTTCTCCTGTGCCGTACGATTTAGATCCGGTGGCCACGATTAGATCTTTCGAACGAATCGGTACGAGTAGATCTCGAGCGTCCGATCCGGATCCAATGGCCCAGATCCAATCACTTAATCCAGTCAGCAGCCACGTCAGATCTGCATCAGCAGCCCCGTCAGCGCTGACGTGGAAAATGAATTTCTCGATTTAGTTAATTCACAGTTTTACAGAAAAGACCCTGCAACTTAGATTGGTCATAACTTTTTAACCACTTATCCAAATTTGATGAATTTTATATATTTGGAAAGCCCTTGACATGTAGTATATTGTAGAACTGTTAGAATTGAAATTTGACTCAGTTTAAAATATTCAAATTTTAAATGGTGGATTTGAGTATTTTTGTCATAACTTGAAATCTATAAATTCAAAAATTGCAAATAAAATTGTTTTAGAAACTTTGTAATATTTGTAATATGGTGCCTCTGTTATAAAATATTTTTGAGTATTATTTTCATGATTTAATAGTTGTTTGTTTCTTTGAATAATTTGACTATTTTTGACATAACTATTAATAAAAACATTATTTTTGATTAAATAAAATAGTTATAAATTTAATGAAATACCCTCTGTCTATTAACATTATTTATAAAATGTTGTTATAAAAATTTAATCACAGAAAACTTGATCTTGTATTTACCCTTTTATTTTATTTTCCTATAATAGAAATTAATTAAATTAAATTATAACTTTATGCATACTTTATAAATATCACAAAAATTAGTATGATGTTTCTTGTGATTAAAAAATTACATTTCATGCATAGCATGTTTTATTTTGTAGTTATACTTCCCATAGGAAAACCCCTCCATTATTTTCTCTAAGTTAGGATTATTTTCAACCTAGTATTTTGGTAAAGTGCTATGCACTTAGACACTTAGGATTTTCAACATGGAGCTAGAAGGACAATGAAGGACTTAGCCAAGAAAACAAGATTTCAGAAGTATCTTCAAGGAGTAGAAGCACTTAGAAGAAAATCAAGAAGAAGTTCATGAAGACGAACCAGCAATATTTTCTAAGTCTTGCTTTTTCTCTCTCTCTTTTCTCCCTTCTTCTCTTAGACCTCATGTTGACTAAGTTAAATCCAAGACCAGCCTCGGTGATACAAGAATCATCCAATCTGAAGATTCATCAAGTCTACCAAAAATTCAATCAAGACATCACCAAGGAGAAAATTACAAGTCTGGAGATGAAGCCTGGAAGACCAACCACTTCTTTCTTTCTATCTTTTCCCTCTTTCCTAATCTTGTCTTTCACTTTAGACTTAATTTTTTTTTGATCATGTTATTACCATCTTGAAGTTTTGGATCCTAGCGGCATAGTGAGATGAAGCGGCCTGGAGACAAACCTTACATGTCCACGTACATGAGACCTGTTCCACAACTTAAGTGGTTGGCCGGGTGTCTGTCTCTCTCACTATAGTGAATATCCAATTTACAATGAGTTGTTAATAATTGTTGATCACCTTGAAGAAATGACTAAGTATTTTCTCTAAGTAGTTTTGCACATCATGATTAAGCCATTAGAGTGCTTTTTTCAAGATGATATAAAACAAAGTATTTTATCCAACTTATGATCTTAGTCCTTAGTCATTCTTGACCCACATATTTTCCTTGCATTAACTTAGAAGATTTTCATGGCATGAAAAGCATTTCTTGTCCTTGGAAATATTTTGCACATCATGCATAAACATATTTTCCTTAGAAGTTTTATAAAACTTGTTTGTTCACTAGGTATGTGTTTGTATGCGTTGTGTTGTTGTGTTTTATGTTGATTGTTGTATTGTTGTTTGTCTATATTGTTTAGCCTGAACGGAGAGACCCGAGTTATGTTGAAAAGAGTTTGTGAGTCAAGACATCATTCAAAGGCAAGTGGCACATTCATAAATCTCCTACTATTTTCTATATGCATTACTTAGTGTATTTTTTATATAAGCATGTGAAGGATAGTATTGATATGCTAGACCTGTGTAGAAATTCCTTACTCCTGTGTCTAGGTTCCTATATAATACTTAGTAGAAATATTAATGCTATGCAAATGTTGTTTTGTGAAAATCTAAATTCTACTAAGTTAAGAATGAAACACCTGGGTGGAAAGTGGTTGTATGGTTTATGTTGAGTGGCTACTCAGGTCCATGTCTATGGTTCTTGGAGTACGTGCACTTGTGGATGGCCACCTAGGAACAGAGGAATCTGAAGAACTCCGAGTGACGATTGCTTCCAGTGCAGCCATTGCTATATGGGCTCTGGCTTGATCAACTAAGTTGCGTGGACTCGCCCCGGCTTGACAAGCAGATGTAGAGGGTGTTAGGTGGAACGGGTCAAGCCAGAGTGGGCGGGAAAATGCTTCTGAAACATCTCGTCTCATTCTTCTCCTTTTCCTTATCACTACAAGGGTGTAAATGATAGTTTCGGTTGGATGGGTACAATGGTGAACGTGCACAACCTCTGCAGAGTGTAAAACTATGTACTTAGCCGTGTCCCCGGTACGGACAATTTGAGCAGCTGATCACGGACGTCAACGAAGGATTCCACCATTCCAACTTCAAAAATATAAAACTTGATGGGTGAGCAAGGGTAGAATGAGACAGTGGTCTTCATGCCACGAATATCTCGAATAGAAGAAAAGTGTTTTCCAAAGAGTTAGGAAAAAATGGCTTTATGCAAAATAGCCTGGAAGTCCACCAGCCAAATAAGCATATAGGTTATTAGAGTTTTTACACTAAGTGTCCACCATAGTTTAATGGAATCTGACCCACGTTGTTGCAATATTTTTCTTATTGCAGATTGATCAGATGACGAGTGAGGTTTCGTTTAAAGGTTTTGAGTCTGCAACCAACATGTTTTCGCCTGTGGCAACATGAAGATGATGGGGACTCACTGCTATTTATTTCCGCTGTTTACTCTTTATGTGCTAGCTTTATGCTATGCAAGTTGTAAAGAATATTTTCCAAGTCTGGATCATCGATGTAATAAAATTGATACTTTGTTGTGATATTACATCGTAAACTGTGTGAGCAAACGAATCGATCCAGGGATTTGCACTATTCACAGGTACCTTGCCATATTTTAAGTGTAGGTACGCTACAGATGGTATCAGAGCACTGTGTTGCATGTAGGTCCAAAACCCTAGGTTTGGATAGAAATATGATTTGGCCATAGGGTTGAAAATCTAGTTCATTCAGTTTGCTGAAAATAAGAACTTTTCAAATATCATTCTTGTAACTATCTTAACTATTTCCTCTCTAAGTATCTTCTCTTGTTTTATTTAGATGACCGCCCTTATTGAATCACTCAAGAAGGGACCAGTGATGACCATGACCTTGGAATGTGAGACAGAGTTTCCAAGAGCACTTAATGATAACATGAAGAGCTTGGGTTTTGAAGGAGAAGCAGTATACAAAGGTTTTCCTTTCATGGATGAAGGCCAAGAGTACTAGTGGGTGCAAGTCCATCTATACAAGAGCAAAGAAGATGACCACAAGACTGAGGGTGACTGCATGTTCACCAACCCAATACTTCACACATCATTCTTTGATTCTGCAAGAAATGCAACATGGAGAGCCATCAAGTACCTTGCATAAAGACTTCGTTTTAGACTTCACAGCAACCAGAAGCATCTTGAAGAACTCAAGGAAGTTGAGGAAGAACTCGAGGCACTCAAGAAAAAGATAGACTAGACCACCTACCCATTAGAATAACGAGATACGATGACGTATTGAGCTAGCAAATTGTGGTATGGCAGTACTGTCACTTTTGTATTTCCATGATGTCGTTTGTTTCGTTCGATAAACGATTAGTTCGGTTTTTCAAAAGAAGTTTGAAATTTTGATACGTATGTGTTTGCTTGTGTTTTAATCATGTTGATTGATTTTGTTAGAGATTGGTTGGCTTGTTCTGATTTAATGAATTAGGATTCCTCCATAGTACATATAATTCAACTCATTTATTTTCTAAACCAAACAGATGTCTCGCCCCAATACCCACACCAATGCTTTGCACACAACAATACGACTACTATTAGAGAACCAGAGTCAGATGTGGAATTTGATCAATGACCACCTGCCTAAGATTGATCAAAACCATAGTGATTATCAAGAGGGTCTTATGATCAAACCGAAGGCATGCAAAACTTGTGGAGAGATAGGGCATACGTCCAAAGAATGTCCTGATGAGTGGCCCCATGGTCATTCAAGACATCTAGTTAAGGAATTCCCCACAAGTCAGGTTACTTGCTTTTTTTGTGTAGGAACAAATCACGTCCCAACTCAATGTCAACTCTACCCCATGGTGCAAGAAGTCAGTCAGCAAGCCAAAGAGGGAATGCAACAAAGTCTTATGAAGTATGTGGAAGTACAAGAAAACAAGGAGGAACAAAAACGAGATACTAGCCATATAACATGTTTTACCAGTGGAGAACAAGGACATTATTCATGGGACTGCAAAGAGAAAAAGATTGGTCAGGATACTGAACAAAATCTTTATGAAAATGAGATTGTGGATCATACTAAGGTGAAAAATGAAATAAGAGTAAGGTCACTTCCGAGGACATCCAAACGTACCTCCAAGTGTTGCTATAAGTGTGAAGGAGATCACCTAGCTCAAAATTGTCACATCAAACGAGACTGGACTTTTTTAATTGAGATAGAATATGACAAACAAGATTTGGAAGAACTTTTAGCCCTGGAAACACCTTAGAAGAAGAAGAACTTAAGCGACGTAATTTGCTACAAATGTAAGGACAAGGGACATTATGCTGATAAGTGCCCAGAAAAGATGAAGGAGAACTGCCTTATCCGCTCGCACAAGAAAATTTTCAGTCCCGTGACATGCCGCAGATGCGGAGTAACAGGGCACTATGTCAGTGGCTGCCCTGAGTGGAAGAAGGATAAATCTCTCCAAGGACCAAGTGGAAAATGTGAGTGCTATAACTTTCCGTATCACCACATACCATTGTATTTTGAGTTTTAGTACACTCTACATCAGAAAAGTAAGCAAGATTAAAATTTCTTTTTTGGGTGGTAGCCAACCAATTAATGCAAACCCATTTGCTTAAACCCAGAGATCCCAAACCATCTTTCTTCTAGCCTCCCTAATCAGAAAAAAGCGTCCCTTTCCAGTTTTCAAGATTCCATGTCAGAAATTACATTTCTCAAAACCTATCGAGTTATCAGAATCATCCCAAGCATTAGGTTTTCTAGCCTCTCCAAATCTCGGGGACGAGATTCCTTTTAAGGGTGGTAGTATGTTGTTTTTGATTAAAATAAAACATTAAATGCATAAGAAAACCAACTATGAAAGACTTCAAATATAATGAAAGAGTTTAATATTTCAAATATCTCAGTTTATCATTATTTGCAAAAGTTGTTTCAAGTTAAACATTGTATTATCCATTGTATTTCTTAAAACCTCAATATCTAATTTGACAAATGTTCTACCAACATTCAAACCACTTAGCCATAGCTATTCATAAATTAAAAAAATATTTACAATTGTTCTTTTAAACTATTTAAAACATGGTCTAATTGCTAAATGATTTTCATTCTTTTAACTAAGTTCAAAACATAGTTTTGGAAATTACAAGTCTATAGTTTATAACTTAATAAATTTAAATTAATAAATTATCCAAATAGGCATTTCATTAACTTAAATTACTTTCATTAATTTTCAAAACATAAAATGAGGAATATATTCTATATAAGAAATGAATTAAATCTAAAATCTTTTCCAAATTTGTTTTATGAAGTTTTCAAATGATTTATCTTAATATAAAATATAATGGTGTACAAAATAAAATTGAATTGAATCCATTATTTTTCCTACTATTTTAAAAATATTTATATTCTATTATTTTACTATTATACCCAAAATAAGAATGAATGGTTACTAAAAATGAGTTTTAAATAACTTAATATCAATCATATATGATAGTGGTAATTTCATAAATTTTATTTAAACCCAAATGAATTTATTAAATTCCTAATTTCAAAGTTGACCTGAATGGGAATTTTTTTATTTTTGAATAATTCAAAATTATTTATTTTAAAAAGTTTTCAAAACATACCCACAACTGGTTTAACACAAAGATAATGCTTTTACAATTTTTTAGAAATTTATATGAATTCATTTGGACACTTAAATCAAAAGATATGAATTAAATAGAAAAATCAGAAAAACAAAATACCTGCTGACGTCATTGATGACGTCACCCTTCTTCAACCTCCATGCGAAATTCCCTCCCGAAATTGCTCTCCGATTCCTTTCCAAAATCTGAGCACAAATCACGCGATTTGTTTCCTCCGAGCTTCCCTACTTAAACCCCACGCCCTCCTCTATTTTTCCACTCTTCTTCCCGTGCGAATCGTGCCCCTAGGCCGCCGGAAAAGCTCGCCGGAGCCGCCGCCGTATTTCTCCTTCCCCGGTGAGGTGAGCATCTACCCGTACCCGTGACCAAGTCCTTTCTTCTCCACTCGCCGTTCCGAATCCGTTGACGCAATCCCCGATCCTCCTTCTCAGGAAAATCGAGCGCCTCGTGCGAAGCCAAAGCTCGCCGTTGTAGCCGCGCCTCCGACCTCGTCTTCCCGCTGCATCGAGACATGTTGCACGGCTCCAAGGCCTCCATCGCCTCCGCCGTACTGCAGCGAACGTCGTCGACATATTCCAGGGGCCAGAGGAGCACCGCATCGTCGCCGTCGTCCTTGCCGAGCGCAGCGCCGCCGGTCTTATCCAAGTCCGGCGACCCCCACGCCACTAGGTACTGGCCCTCGCTCCCGAGCCGTTGGATCTTGTTTAGATGGCCATGATTAGATCGTGTACATCGAAAGGGTACGGGTGACTGTCTGTCGTAGATCTAGATCTGGAGGCCCAAATCATTTCATGTATCCACGCAGCGACCCAATCAGCTGCCACGTCAGATCCAGTCAGCGCCGAGTCAGCAGCACAGTCAACAGATCTGGCTTTTTGCAGAAAAGACCCTACACATTAGTTTTATCATATCTTTTTCTCTGTTTATCCAAATTCAAATATTTTTATATCTTTGGAAATCCCTTGACATGTAGAATATATTAGATCTGTTAGAATTCAAATTTGACTTAGTTTAAAATATTCAAATTTCCAATTAATGGTTTGAGTATATTTATCATAACTTTAAATCTATAAATCCAAAAATTGCAAATACAATTGTTTTAGAAACTTTGAAATATTTCTGATATGATGCCTCTGCTATAAAATAATTTTGAGTATTATTTTGATGATTTAATAGTTATATGTTTATTTTGAATAGTTTGAATAATTTTGACATAACTCTTGATATAAAAATCATTTTTGAATCAATCCAATTTCCATAAATTTATTTAAAATCCCCTCGGTCCATTAGGACTATTTATAAAATTTTGTTATAAAAAAATTTAATCACATAAAACTTTAATCTTATATTTATTCCTTTTATTATATTTTGCAAAAATATAAATTAATTAAATTGCATTTATAGCCTAATGCATACTTCATAAATATCACAAAAATTAGTATGATGATTCTTATGATTAAAAAGTGCATTTCATGCATAACTTATTTTATTATTTAGATATACTTCTCATAGGAACACCTCTTCATTATTTTCTCTAAGTTAGGATTATTTTCAACTTAGTATTTTGGTAAAGTGCTATGCAGTTAGACACTTAGGATTTTCAACATGGAGTTAGAAGGCCAATGAAGGACATAGCCAAAACAAGACTTCAGAAGTATCTTCAAGGAGTAGAAGCACTTAGAAGAAAATCAAGAAGAAGCTCATGAAGACCAACCAGCAATATTTTCTAAGTCTTGCTTCCTCTCTCTTTCTTTTCTCCCTTCTTCTCTTAGCCCTTATGATAACTAAGTTAAATCCAAGACCAATCTAGGTGATACAAGAATCATCAAGTCTGAAGATTTATCAAGTCTACCAAAAATTCTATCAAGACATCACCAAGGAAAAAGTTACAAGTCTGGAGATGAAGCCTGGAAGACCAACTACTTCTTTCTTTCTATCTTTTCCCTCTTTCCTAATCTTGTCTTTCACTTTAGACTTAAACAATTTTGGATCATGTTATTACCATCTTGAAGTAGTTGGATCCTAGCGGCATAGTGAGATGAAGCGGCCTGGAGACTAACCTTACATGTCCACGTACATGAGACCTGTTCCAGACCTTAAGTGGCTGGTCGGGTGTATGTCTCTCTCACATAGTGAATATCCAATTTACAAAGAGTTGATAATAATTGTTGATCACCTTGAAGAATAGACTTAGTATTTTCTCTAAGTATTTATGCACATCATAACTAAGCCATTAGAGTGCTTATTCAGGATGATTTATAGCAAAGTATTTTTTCCAATGTAAGTACCCCTCTGAGTACCAGCCAGAGATGCCCACGTTATGTAAAAAGATCACGATCCCAATGATCATTGCATCGCGATCACATAACCAACATGGTATACAAAGTTACATCATACAACTCGAATAGTACAAGACTTACATATATAATGGTTGTAACACCCCAAATTTTGGAAGCAACAAAAACATAATCATAAAAAGATCCAAAATTCCGAGGCACCAAAAACTTTTTGAAATGTCTTGTTAATGGATGTGCTTTCCCTTGTATGCTCTGTTTATCGAGTTGTGTTTTGGTGTTTGTGTTGATGACTTCTAAGTAACAACCATCTAAAACTCAAAACAAGTTATTATGTGACCTCCGAGGTCAATGTTTTAACAAGTGAAATAGTCCACATATCTTCTCCCATTCTCTTTTTAATAAACTCTATTTTTACCCTGATGTTTTGATTTTAGGAACCACCCAAAAAATATATATATATCATTTGAGAGACTAACAGTTTTCCAACAAAACTATTTGTTTGCATAACTATTAAGGACTATATAATAAGTCCTAATATATTTTGAGTTTTTATATATATGGCTAAAATTAGAAACTCTCTTTTAAGAACCCCATTTCTATTTCTCTTGGAAAAATCAATTCCAAGAATTTTTGTTTAATTCTATTCCTACCAAAATTACCCTATTGATCACCTCCTCACAAATATTTTTGATTTATATTAAAAGTATGGTTAGTGATACAATTGTGTGCGTGTTTATCTATTTGTATGTGTGGTTAACCTAGATGTTATGTGCTCCAATTGTTTCCCATAAGTGTGATATTTTATGTGTGTCATGTGGGGTGTATGAGACAACATTTTAGTTATATAATTTAAGTGAGATCATCCCTGAAGTACCCATAGCACGACCATCCCAAACCCTAGCCCTGCCTTTCTTCTTTTCTTTCTCTTTCTGGCATTTCATCGAGCAGCTGACAGGCAGGAGACAACCTCTCCCTTACTCACCCCCTTCCAATTGCCCTAGGCCAAAAGCTACTGTCCAAAGAGGTGCTGCAGTGTTGGACATCATTGCACACTGTCCCTCTCACCCAATCCCCTCCCAATGCTCTCTCTCCACCCCTACCCATGCCGAGAGCACCGAACCGGCCACCCTCTCCTCAAATGTAGCCGAGGCCACCCCACATTTTCTCACCTTGCCCATTGCACTCCTGCTCGTCAACTCTCCCACCCCCTGCGAGGCCGCTCCAGCTCTCCTCCTCTCCTGCTCGTAGGCGTAGAGGAAGCAATGCTCGGGCCGAGATCTTGTCTAGGACGATGCCGTCTTCCCTGACCACCCCTTTCCTCCATTCTTCTTCTTGCAAGCTCACCTCTCCCCTGGCTACCTCATTGACATTTCCTTTTGCTCCTAGGAACTCCGGTGTGGTCGTCGCTTCGCCGTGGCCGAGCCGGACGTCCTTGACGTTCCCGGCGTCTCGCAGCTCGCCTTCAAGAACCGCTGCTGCCCACGCCTCTCCCTAGCCCTACGCATC
This sequence comes from Poa annua, assembly GCA_026929855.1. Lineage (NCBI taxonomy): Eukaryota > Viridiplantae > Streptophyta > Magnoliopsida > Poales > Poaceae > Poa > Poa annua. The sequence goes on from CM049426.1 coordinate 110,469,958, forward strand.
CTCCTCCGCTCCTCCTCGTTGCCGGACGAGCCCCCGGGGTGAGCAGCTCGTGCCCGCCATGTTTCTTTGCTGGCTGCCCTCGGTTTCCCGTCGCGTTGGAGAAGAAGGACAGGAGCCGTCCGATCTTCAATCGGCGGTTCAGTTTGAAAAGCTCTCGATCTAATCCTAGCCCTCCTTTTTCGATCGGACGCCCGCGTGCCTCTTCACTCGCGCGCGTGGACCAGATGGGCCGGCCCAGCTCGTTGGCTCGGTCCGGTGCAGATCTGGCCCGTTCTGGTGTTTTTCTTTTTTAAACCTTTTTCCTGATTTATTTTCCAGAAAAGCTATGGTCTAGTTTTAATTCATTTCTGGTAGATCTAAGCATGCAAAAATTGTGGAATAAATTTTGTAGCATAGCTATGTGTTTTCTCAATCATGTGGCACTAGCCCTTCTCAAAAATATATTGGTATGAGTGTGATATGTGCAATCATATGGCACTAGCCCTTCTCTAGTTTTTGCACCATTTACTTAATAACTTGAGTTTTATAAATCCAAATCCTGCAAACTTTAGTTCTCTGGAAAGCCTAGGAGAATACTTACCTAGATCTATAAGCCTTGCATGCAGGATATGTGTCTAAATAAATTTCTATTAAGTTTAAAATTAACAACAATAGCATTTTGTTGATTTTTAGTTCATTATCAAAACTACATTTTAGAGCAAATCCAATTGCATGTGTTAGATATTAGTAGTAGCCATCATATCCTAGCTTGGTAGAATATTATAGATTATATTTTGCGCATGGTGGATCATTCTCTTAAACGGTAGGTTTTTGCACTTTAAAAATAATATATCTATTTTCTGTGGTTTGCTTGTGTCTAGTTCTAATTGTTTGAGCTATATATGTTTGTGCAAAGATCCGCTCCTTCCAGTACCCCCTAGATGGTTGGAATGGCGACTCCCACCCCCCCGAGCTCTGGCGACTCCCATGGCGATGGCGACTCCACCTAGGGTTTCTCTTCGTGCTGACCATAAGGAATGGATCCCTTCAATGATCCATCCTCCATTGCTCACATCCTGGATTTCTCTATTGGTCACCGGTTCAGATCTAAGGTTCGTGATCGTTTTGCCACCTAGGTTAGTCCAACCTCCTCCTCCCATCAAAACTACATTTTAGAGCAAATCCAATTGCATGTGTTAGATATTAGTAGTAGCCATCATATCCTAGCTTGGTAGAATATTATAGATTATATTTTGCGCATGGTGGATCATTCTCTTAAACGGTAGGTTTTTGCACTTTAAAAATAATATATCTATTTTCTGTGGTTTGCTTGTGTCTAGTTCTAATTGTTTGAGCTATATATGTTTGTGCAAAGATCCGCTCCTTCCAGTACCCCCTAGATGGTTGGAATGGCGACTCCCACCCCCCCCCCCCCCCCCGAGCTCTGGCGACTCCCATGGCGATGGCGACTCCACCTAGGGTTTCTCTTCGTGCTGACCATAAGGAATGGATCCCTTCAATGATCCATCCTCCATTGCTCACATCCTGGATTTCTCTATTGGTCACCGGTTCAGATCTAAGGTTCGTGATCGTTTTGCCACCTAGGTTAGTCCAACCTCCTCCTCCCATCGTTTCTTCCTTGTGGTCTCTTTTGGTCGTGCTTCTTTTCGTCTGGATGAGCTCAATGTTAGTCTGGCCCTCTCGGCGGTTCTGGGTGTTGCTTACAATGAGATTGGTACGGAGTTTCTTGCGGAAAGGGTTTTCAAATTTGCAGTCTGTTCAAAGGCAGTGGGATTCTTGATTTGCAATTTGAGATCAATAGTTTGTGCGCAGTTTAAATGTTTCTTTCATCTCTGGGGCCGTGGAGGTCCTAATTGGCAAAGGGAGGAACAGATCTGGTATGCACAGTCTGATTCGGAATGGATTTCTGTTTCTTCACGACGATCGGATACTCATGAAAAGCATAAACCCCTTGCTGTTAATCAGGTCTTTGATCGGCTGCGTGTTAATCTTTCTGTGCCTGTTCTTGCTGATCCTATTCTCTCGGGTGCTAATGTCGTTCCTCTAGGCATTAGATATATGGATCGTTCAGTAGATCATCGGGATCATGTTCAACCGGTTATCACGGATCAGGCGCGAGATTCTCGCGTCCACAATTTGAACAAAACATCATGCTTGGTATGGAGGCCGGTGGCCCAACCTTCTAGCCCACATAGGGGGGACTGCTCTATTTCTTCGGAAAAAGCCCACCCAGCATCAGTTATCTCGGCCCAAACTGCTATAGCTGGAGTTGCATCAGGTTGCTCTCGCTGTCTCGGTTTTAATCACCTTCGTAAGGATTGTAAGAACCAGTTTAGGTGCAAAATCTGTTGGAATTATGGTCATATCTCCAAGAACAGTTTTTCTCGCTTTAAACGGAAAGGGCTATTTCGTCGTGTCCTCCCCAAGGAGGACTCTGAGCTGAATATTTTATTACCAGACGACGGGATATCCCCTGTTCCTAACTCTGCTTTGCCCTGCAACCCTCGCCCCGGCGACTCCGCTTCCTCGCCCGCCACCGATTCCCTGCACATGGTCGCCATGGCGAACTACCCTTGTGACCCCATCCCCCACCGTCCTCCTGGTGCTGGTTATGTGCCTTTCAACAATCGCCGTCCGCAACGAGGTTTTGTTGTGGTGGGAGGCTCCACCCCGGAGGTCTGCGACGACTGGGCGATTGTTCTACTTGAACCAGAACCATCATGGGAGCAGTTTGAAGGTACCTCTATCCTGATCAGAGCCCAGATGGCCCAGCGTGGTTTTGATATTAGACAGATTAGTAGATGTGCAATGGGGGCAGCTTTGGTCAGATTTGAGGGGGTTATTGATCGTGATAGTGCTATCAGGAACAGCCCTTACTTTATTGGAGACACTGTTTTGCGTGTCATCGAGCATGACAAGTGTTTGAACTGGAGGTCGGCCACATTCACTCGTGATGTTTGGCTCATGCTCCTTAACTTTCCACCTGAATGCTGGAATCTTAATACTATTATTACTACTATTGCACCATATGGTCGTTTCCTGGTATGGAACAGAGATGATTCCAACAAAGCCAGGATTCTGGTGAAGATCAGAGCTTTTGACTTGGACTCGATTCCTGGCAGCATTGTGGTTGTTCAGAATTTCAGTGCGGAAGGTTATGGCAACTCTTGGTCATGGCCTTGTTATATATTGAACACTAACATGCTAGGGGCTGGTGCTGGTGATGAAGACCCTTTGCCGCCAGATGGAGCCAACCCCCATCCTGTTCCTATTATCATTGATGATTTTGCTATGTGGCAAGAGGATGATGCCCCTGCAATGGCCCCCCCAGCCAATCTGAACAATGAAGAACCTGTTTTAGTCACTCCTCCTCAAAGCCCTGCCCAGGTTATTAACAATGCACTTGTTATTGAGGAGCCTCTGGATGGCATACCTGCTGTGATTGAACCTGCCCTGCCTCAGATGGATGAGCAAGCACCTGTTGTTTCTGCACCACAGCATTTCTTTGTGGAGGTGTTCCCACCTGTGCTAAATAGGCCTACTCAGCATGTTCCTATGTCCGAGAATAACTGCAACATTACCTCTGGGACATCTGCTGCAGTAGGACCTGTTATATCTGCTGCAGTTGATTTACATAATCCAGAGGCCTCATCTTCTGCTAGTGAGCTTCAGGTTAACCTCAATGCTCATGCTATTTCTGCTGCCTCCAGGAAGAGGAAAGGGAAAGGGAAAGCACCTAGATCATGTGAACATGTTAGAAGAAGCTCCAGACTAGCCAAACTGAAAGATGGTTTCAAGGATGCTACATCAAATGATGATGCCCAGGAGGAGGATGAGGAAGCATACGAGGAAGAGTACTTTGCCCAGATTAGAGACCCTGATGCTGCTTCACCACCACACTTTCCTCTGAAGACTATTAAAGCCCTGGCCACTGGGTCATGCCAGATGCCTCTTGATGATGTGTCTGAGGAGAACCTGAATTATGATAGTACTAATGATAGTGCGGAGTAACATGTATTTTGGGAGTGTGTTGGTCCTGTTCAGCTATGCTCTTTTCATCTATCTGTGGGTTTTGGCATGTAATATTTTGGTACTTGGTTATCATCTGTTGAACCTTTTATGTTTCCCTTATCTAGTTGATGAAGTACTATGTGATCATACATATCACCCACTTGAGCTATTTTGGTACATGTTTGCTTATCTCTGGATCCATTTATACCTGCTCTGGTTGTTCTGCTTGTACCACAGTTTGCCAATCCTCAGATATTCAGTGACAAATGATTTGCTAGGATCTTTAATATTGCTCAGAGTTTCTACCCTTTTGTTGGTTATTTAATGAGTAGACAATGGATTGTCTTTGACTGGAATGTGAGAGGGTTTAACTCCCAAATCAGATGGGACGATATTAGGAAGAACATTGAGGAATCTAACTGCAATATCATCTGTTTTCAAGAAACAAAAAAAGAAGTTTTTGACCTGTCATATATTAGTAAGTTTTGTCCGAGAAGATTTAATCAGTTTGCTTACTCTCCTTCAGTTGGCAGTTCAGGGGGTATCATCACCATTTGGAATGGCAGTCTTTTCAATGGGACAGAAATTTCATCTTCCAGATTCCATGTTACAGTGGAACTGATTTGTAAGATTAGTGGTCAGGTTTGGTACCTTACTAATGTATATGGTCCTACTTCGCATGCTGATAGAATTTTGTTCCTTAATTGGCTAGTAAACATTGATACTTCTCCTATGCATCTATGGATGATTCTTGTGGATTTTAATCTTATCAGAGAGCCAGATAACATAAATAGACCTGGAGGGGATGTCCACAATATGTTGGAATTTAATGACTCATTAGCCACCATGATTTGCTGGAAATCCCACTGAAGGGCAGATCATTCACTTGGAGTAATATGCAGAATGACCCTTTATTGGAGAAATTGGACTGGGTTTTCACTTCTTCTAGCTGGACTGGGTTTTTCCCTAATACCATTGCCTCCCCTTTTTCCAAGCTATCATCAGATCATGTACCCATTAAGATACAGATTGGACTTAGTATCCCAAAGGCTAAGGTCTTTCGTTTTGAGGAGTTCTGGCTGGATATGCAGGGTTTTTCTGAAACAGTCTCTATCTTTTGGCAGCACAATGGTGTTTTTAAAAATGTAGCACAAGATATCACTGCTCGTCTGAAATCACTGAGATATGGTTTGAAAAAATGGAGCAAAAGTCTTTCTCAACTAAATAAGACAATTGACTCCTGTAACTTTGTTCTGGCACTATTGGATGGTTTAGAGGACCAAAGGTTACTTTCTCTGCTGGAAAAGAACTTTAGAAGATCGTTAAAAGCCCATTTGATTAAGCTTCTTGAAGCCAAGAGGATCTATTGGAGGAATAGAGCAAAAATTAGATGGGCGAAAATGGGGGGTGAGAACACAAGGTTTTTTCACACCTATGCTACAAAAAGTTATAGATGCAATTTTATTGCTATGTTGAATACAGAGGATAACAGAATGGTTTGTGATCATGACGACAAGGCAGCTGTGCTATGGCATGCTTTTAAGCAGCGCATTGGGTGCTCTGATAACCCAACTATGGCTTTTGATCTGAGCAATCTAATTGTCCCCAATCCGGGAATTGATTTTGCCAGCCTAGAGGTTCCATTCACCAAAGAGGAGATTGATGAGGTGATCAAATGCATGCCAACAGATAAATCCCCTGGCCCTGACGGCTTTAATGGGGCCTTCCTCAAAAAATGTTGGAATCAGGTTAAAGAGCAGTTCTATCAGCTGTGTTTTAGGTTTTATGAGGGTAACCTTGATATTCATAGCATTAACTCTGCTTATATTACTCTTATTCCCAAGAAGAGTGATCCTGAGACTGTCAATGATTATAGACCTATTTCTCTGGTAAGCCTAACTCTTAAGCTACTTACCAAGGTATTGGCAAATAGAATGCAGAGGGTTATTGTTCAGGCATTACACAAAAATCAATATGGAATCATTAAGAGTAGAACCATCCAGGACTGCTTAGCTTGGGCCTTTGAATATATCAGCCTTTGCCACAAATCTAAGAGAGAGATTATCATCCTTAAACTAGATTTTGAAAAGGCTTTTGATAAAGTTGAGTACAGTGCTATTCTTCTAATGCTGAAGAGTCTTGGTTTTGGGGATTTGTGGTTAAGTTGGATTGCTCAGATCTTATTTTCTGCTTCAACCTCTGTACTATTAAATGGGGTGCCTGGTAAGAAAATTTGGTGTAAAAGGGGTGTAAGGCAAGGAGATGCTCTATCACCTCTCCTCTTTGTATCAACGACAGAGTTGCTACAATATGTTATTAATGAGGCATGGCATACTGGAGAGATTGATTTGCCACTTGCAGATTCCTTTGGTTTGGACTATCCCATCATTCAATATGCAGATGATACTCTGCTTATTATGCCTGCCTGCACTGAGCAGTTGAGGAGATTAAAAATCCTTCTTGATAAATTCTCATCATCTACTGGTCCGAAGGTGAATTATTGTAAATCCTATTTAATACCCATTAATCTTGACCATGAGAAAAGTTCTGATTTAGCCCAGGTTATTGGGTGCAAAGTGGAGTCACTACCTTTTACATATCTGGGACTACCATTGGGAACAACCAGACCAAAGATGGGAGATCTGATTGGTATTCTGCACAGAGTTGACAGAAGGTTAATAGGTATTGCAGATACCTTATCTTATGATGGAAGCTTAGTTGTTATAAAATCAATCATTTCTGCTATCCCAAATTTTGCTATGTGCACCTTAAAACTTCCTTTGGGGTTCCTGGATTATATTGAGGGTTCCACTAGAGGTTTTTTCTGAAGAGGAAAGGATATTCACCAGAAAGGAAAATGCTTGGTCAAGTGGGAAAATGTATGCAAGCCCAAGAGAGTTGGGGGGCTGGGAGTTCTAAACCTAAGAAAGCATAATATTGCCTTACTCATGAAGCACCTATTTAAATTCATGAATAGAGAGGACCTTCCATGGGTAAAGTTGATATGGTAGGCTCATTATACAAATGACAAGTTGCCGCAAAATACAGGATCTGTGGGATCCTTTCGGTGGAAGGATTGTATCAATATTCTGAATACCTTCCTAGAAATTGCTGCTTGTACTCCAGGGGATGGAGGAACCATTAGATTATGGTTAGATCAATGGACTGATGAGATGTTGCGATATAAATTGCCTCACCTGTGTTCCTTTGCCAAGTCACTGTCCATTTCACTAAAGCAGGCAGTTGCTATTTGTGTGGATGAGGATATTGCTGATATGTTCCACATACCTCTCTCAGTTGTTGCTGACCAGCAATGTGACCAATTGGAAACCCTTCTTGCCACTAGCACTGAACCTAACTTGTTGGATAAATGGACTCTGGCCCCAAATGGAAAGCCTTACTCTAGTAAGAGAGTATACGACAACCTGATGCCAACTGAGCTGGCTCCTCCTCCTTTTAGGTGGATATGGAAATCTTGCACACTCCCAAAACACAAGATATTTTTCTGGCTCATGTTGCAAGATAGACTTAACACAAGAGAACTGTTAGCCAGGAAAAATTTCGTGATTGAGGATTATGATTGTGTGTTGTGCACACAGGGAGCTAGTGTAGACTACTTACACCTTTTCCTTGAGTGTGACTTCAGCAGAAACTTTTGGTGGAAGCTCTTGCTAGAATGGAACAATGATCTTGATTTTATCTCTATGTTTCTCGCAACAAAAAAGAGTTACAAGTTGATCTGTTTTCAGGAAATCCTGATTGTGGGATGCTGGAGCCTATGGAATCACAGAAACAGAAGTATCTTTGAAAACCAACCTATCTGTCTGGATAGTTGTAATCAAGACTTTATTTATTCGTTCAAGCTTATTATTCTTAGAGCTAAATCCTCTCTTAAAGAGGGCATGACCCAATGGGTTGATACATTATGAACATTTCTTGTATGTACAGTTTGGACTGAGTGAGAAAATTGAAAATTAAGCAGTAGGGATTTTTCCCTACTGTTTTGCGCCTCATAAGGAGTATTTTTGTGTAGTACCTATGCATTTTTTTTATCATACAAAGTTGGATTTGTCTAAAAATGTAATATCATCTTATTTTGTGTATGAGTATTTTTGTGTTATGTTTTATCTCTTTAAACATCATCTTATTTATCCAATAAATGTAATAAGTTAATTTCCTGTTTTACTTGAATTTTTATGTGTTGATGTGCTTAGTAACTCATAAGTCTAGAAACTTCAGTTATCCTTTAATAGCCTTAATAAATTTCCTGAAAGTATTGCTAGTCCCTTCACTTTTGAGTTTCACATAGTTCATCTTGCTTCCTAGGAGTTGCACTAATTACATTTGTGTGTTATGCATGTGAATGATTGTTTGGCGTTAAATTTTATCTAGTAGATCCTTGTGTTTTGCAATGCTTAATATATGACTTTCTTATTTTAGATTGTTGTCAACACTTGGTTGCCATGTGATTGTTTGTTTATTGGTTGAAGTGACCCTAATTATGGTGTCCTGTTAAATAAGCCTAGTGCACCATTTTAGCTCTTAGTCATCAACTTGTTTGGACAATGGTGTTACCATTGTTTGTCGCTTAGTTACTTGATAGTAGGTGTTTCTTGAGCTAGTAACATGTTTGCATGTGAGTGTGCTCAATGCTAGTGTTATCTTAATATTTGTTGGTATGTCAAGATACTTTTGTCTGAAGTATTTCTAAATAATTAATATGCTTTTGTCTGAAGTATTTCCTAATCTACTAAGATACTTTTGTCTGAAGTATTTCCTGAAACTAATATAACAACTCTTATTTAATGATATAATAACCCTAAGTAATGTGTTGTTATAGTGTTCTGTAGAACTATCTTTTTAATACTCAGAGTTGTTGCGTATATTTTCTCAGGAGAATCTGCTATTGTCTTAGCTCTATGGACCTTGTTGATTGTTGTTGTATAGCTAAAGGAGTTGTTTGTTGCTGTTTGTATCTCAGTGTCTTGGATAATGCTTGCGGTTTGTTATGTCCTTGTGACTTCGTCTTGTATTCTGAGTGTGGTTCATTTTCCTGTTTACGACGTTAGATACGATCGGGAAGGAACGGGAAGTGAGGAATGAACCTGAAGAACGTCAAGACCAAGACCAAGGACATATTGCTGAGCCAGGCAACCCACCTCACCAGTATAATGAATCCTACTATTTTATCAAGCATTGTTTTGTTTTCAAAATGAAATGATGCATGTTTCACTTCTTTTGTGGCACCTTGCCACCCAAAAACTATTTTACAAAGTATTGTTTGGCCAAAGTTACCTACTAGAATACTATAGGTGTTACAAAAAGAGTTTTACTTGATGGGCCTTGTTGTTGAAGGCTCCATCAAAAAGATTAAGTTTTCTAGTAATTTACCTTCCTCTACTTACCTCAAAACTATAGGATGGGAACCTATTTGATAAAATTGGCTTATAGAGGAAAACCCGAGTTGCTGGGAGCAATCGGAGAGCAAGTGTTTTCTTAAAACCCGAGTTGCTGGGAGCAATCGGAGATGTTTGCGAAAACCCGAGCTGCTGGGAGTAGTCGGAGGATTGGAGTTGTTTTTGAAAAACAAAGTACTTCCCTAGCAGCCGCTCAAACAATTAACCCGTGCAACCACACTACCTGACATGGGTAGGGCTTAGCCGGAAGCTTGTCTAATTTAGTGTTGGGGCTCTCATACTTTCTATGGGGGCTGGGCCCTTGAAGCCGGGTTGTCGTCCGGAAGAGACAATACACTGCTGCGGATCAGCAGCCGGACGATTACGGCAGGTCTCCTGACGTAGCGGTGTGGCGTCCCGAGGAAAGACCAAGAGGTCTAGTGGAGCACACGGTGCCGAGGAGAACAAACCTACCGGGAGGCCCCGATACTAGGGTGGTCATAGTGGAAAGCTTTGATCATGGTATCCGGACCGCTGCATGCTGTCGTATGACGGGCCGTGGCAGACATGGCGGAAGGACCGATTGGTGTGGGTAAAGAGTGCAACCTTTGCAGAGTGTAAATCTATTCGAATAGCCGCGTCCACGGTCATGGACGGTTGGAAAGGCCACTGATCTAGGCGTATGGGCAATTTGGTTTTAAAAGAGAAATGTTTTCAGAGGAAACAAAGAGACATCAAAGAGGTACCTGGGAGGTACGGAATTTGGGTGAGGATGGTTGGTCTCGGGGAGACAATCAGTCCGATCTCAAGTCAGGAAAAAGGGTTACCCCTATCCTAGTGCTTTTAAAGGTTTTACAAAAGAAAGTTTTTGAACTTGGATATGTCCTTGCTATATCTAAGAGAAGAGAATTCTAGCTCTAAATGTTTTCTTCAACAAAGATACAGAGATGTCATATTCTCTATGTCTAAAATCATGGTATTTGAAAACTAAGCCCTATAGTCGTATATAGCAGCTATCCAGTTTTCGAAAAGTGTTTTATTGCATTATCATGAAAACTTAAGCCTTAGAGGTGGTCTTGCGAGTACGTAAATGTACTCATATGGGTATGTCCCTGGATATTCAAACGTCCAGGTTTTCAATGAGGGGAGATACGACAAGAAGGAGGAGTACGCCGACGACTGCGCCAACTGAGTGTCCCGCTCAACTGCTCTGTGGGAATGCGTCAGGACGTGACGAGGGCCAACGCTAGCCGAAACTTCTGCTGATCCTTAGTTAATATTCGTCCAGTGCGATGATGTTTGCAGGCTTGGTCATGTGACCAGTATTTATGTAAGTCTTATGCTATTCGAGTTGTATGATGTAACTTTGGATACCATGTTGGTTATGTGATCGCGATGCACTGATCATTGGGATTGTGATCTGTTTACATAACGTGGGCATCTCTGACGGTTAGTTAGAGGGGTCCTCACAGACTTGGTATCAGAGCCAGGTTGACCTTAGGAGACCTTAGTTAGCATGGTCGTTAGCTTAGGAAGGAAATGTTTTGCTAAAACCTATTTCAACAGAAATCTATTTTTCTTCTATATAAGACTAATATGGTCTCCACTCCTCACCTATTCTTCAAAAATATCTTCATCTTACCTCTCTAATTTCAGTTATTTCAAAAGAGTTTCCTCCATTATCTTGCCCTATTCAAAACTTGTTTAGACTTGACGATAAACCCAAATGAGACCTAAGTAACTAATACTGAGAAGGCAAAGTTCCGTCTCAAGACTACATACGACATCAAGATGGTCGTCAAGTGAAGAAACAAGCTACAAAGAAATCCTGGTTTGCCGAAGCAGTCCCACTGTCAAGACTTCAACCCCAACGGTGCTACTCCAGTTGCAACTTTGATAGTCTCAAGCTTTCCAGCAGGAAACGAAGCAGATAATATGAAGACTCCAACAAGTAGGAATGACCAAGACCCATAGGACTCTTAGGATATGACCCTTCTCGAATTACCCAACTATCATGATTGCTTAGTGCCCTTTTTGGTACTGTAGGTGCCTTGTGTGCTCGTTGTTTGTGTGTTGTTTTGCTGGTACGTTTTTTTTGCTTGTGTGTGTCTTGTTTGTGTTCTTATGTTGAGTGTTGTTTTCCTGGGAAGTTTCACAAGCACGCCTTCTCGGCAACTTAGGCACATACTTCCCTTTTGTTTAAACATCTTTTTGCCTCTACCCAAAAACCTTTTTAGCCCCTTTATCCATTGCTGCACCTTGATGCACTTGTAAAACTATCTTGGAAGTTTTCTTAAAATGTTCTCCTTCTGGCCTAAACGTTAACACGTGAGAGTTAGTAACAGTATACGATGCAGAAAACCACCTTGAGAACCTAAGATGCTGCAACTTAACCGGCAAGTCAGATAACGGTCTTCATCCACCATTTTGAGTAATTATTTCTAGAACCACCAGAGAAACCGAAGTTTGGATGCCCATCCCCGTGATAACGGTCTTCATCCACCATTATGAGTAATTATTTCTATAACCACCAGAGAAGACGAAGTTTGGATGCCCATCCCCGTGATATAATGAGCCTTGCAAAATTTAATTAACGTATTGAATTACAAGTAAACCATCACTAAGTTAACATATCTAACTTTAGAGTAACATCTAACACCAGTTTGCCCAGTTGCTAACTAACTAACCTACTTAATACCTGCAAACCAAGGCAAGAAAAGAATCATCAAATAAAGTCTCACTCAAAGGTGCAACAAAGAGGACACAAAGTTCAGGATGAGACACTACTTTTTGAAGACTTTGTGAAGCCAGCACGCCGTGACGTGCAAAGAAGATCGACGTCAGCAACAACGAAGACAACCAACACTGAAGATCATCTACATGAAGATGTACCATGAAGCCAGAGTCATCAGTGCCTTCTGTACGCCAACCTTATTAACTCATCTGACCCCGACTAGAGTAATATAGAAAGAAATGACTTTTAGGCTAACTTAGATCCTATTAACCTCTAAAGACTGGTGCGAAGCTTTATGAAGCCCAAGAACCATGGATGTCATCATCAACTTGTGTTGTCTCTGCTACACTGAAGGAGGACACAAAACAAGATAACATCATCAACAAGGTGCAAGAACGATGAGAAGACCGACGACTGTTGCAGTTGACAATACCTAACATCAAGCAAGTTTAGACGTCTTTAGAAGATCTTAACACCAGTGGTTTTTCTTTTATAATAAGAAGGAGAGTCAAGTCTTTCGACCTGACGCTCTTGTGAGGTTTTGACAACTTTTCATGTGTGTCTGACTGCTAACCCCCTCAAGACGGCACTATTGGGAAAATATCTTCAATAACCCCAAGGACCGAGGAGATACGACCAAGATAAAGATCATCGTGTTACCGAAGAGCAACAACTTCCTGAAGTCAGCGACAACTTATGCAATTAACTTTAACCCTTCATGTGTGCCCCTTTTTAAGGGGGGAAGACACATGCTAGTTTGATTGGATAGTCGTGACAAAGTTGTTTCTTTGCACCCCCAAACCCTGGAGTTTTTGAAGTCAACTCAACAAGAGCCCTACACAAGCATCAACCATCATGTCGACACCTTCAACAAAGACCCATGTCGTCCTGGAGAAATCAGATGCCATATTGACGAGGAGACCTCATTTGAGAAGCAAGAATGCCTGAAGATGAAGGAGCATCAAACCACTAACCTTGCACTCTCTTAATACACACTTAGGAATCTCGGGACGAGATTCTGTTAAGGGGGGAAGGTCTGTAACACACCAAATTTGTAGCGTACCTGCTCTCAAAATAAGGCAGATACCTGTGTATAGTGCAAATCCCTGGATCGATTCATTTGCACACACAGTTTACGATGTAATATCACAACAAAGGTCAATTTCATTACATCGATGATCCAGAATTACAAAATATTTAATACAAGTTGCATAGCATAAAGCTAGCATTGAAAAAGTACACAGCGGAATACAATAGCAGAGAGCCTCTATAACTTTCATGCTGCCACAGGCGAAAACATGTTGGTTGTAGACTCGAAACCTTTAACGAAACCTCACTCGTCATCTGATCAATCTGCAATAAGAAAAATATTGCAACAACGTGGGTCAGATTTCCATTAAAAATGGAGTCTGGCAAGTGACACTATGGTGGACACTTATGGAATAACTCTAAAGCCTATATGAATATTTGGCTGGTGGAGCTCAAGGCTAATTTGCATAAAGCCAATTTTTCCTACTCTTTGGAAAACACTTTTCTTGAGATCTCGATGAGTATGGCATGAAAACCATAAATCTCATCTTCCCTTGTTCTCCCATCAAGTTTTACTTTTGAAGTTGGAATGATGGAATCCTCCGTTGACGTCCTTGATCAGCTGCTCAAAATTGTCCGTAACCGGGGACACGGCTAAGTACTTAGTTTTACACTCTGCAGAGGTTGTGCACTTTCACCATTGTACCCATTCAACCCCAGGTATCCTTTACACACCATTTGTGATAAGGAAAGGAGAGAATGAGACGAGATCTTTCAGAAGCATTTTCCCTCCCCATACTGGCTTGACCCGTTCCACCTAACATCCCCCTACATCTGCTTGTCAAGCCGGAGAGAGTCCACGCAACATAATTGATCAAGCCAGAGCCCATATGGCAATGGCTGCACTGGAAGCAATCGTCACTCGGAGTTCTTCAGATTCCTCTGTTCCTGGGTGGCCGTTCTCAAGTGTACTTCTGGGTGAAAACCACCATACTCATGGCCCTAAGTAGAATAGAAATTCATCCTAGGCGAAGACAACCACAAGCATAGTCCCAAAAGCCACTCAACATAAACCATCCGACCAATTACCACCCAGGGGTTTCATTAACTTAGTGGATGTGCACTCTCAGGTAAAAATCACCATGCTCACAGCCCTAAGTAGAATAGAAATTCATCCTAGGCGAAGACAGCCATGAGCACAGTCCTGAGTAGTCACTTAACCTTTTATAAAATCTTTCATCAATTGCATAGCATCAATATTTCTGCTAAGTATGATATAGGAACCTAGACACCGGAATAAGGGATTCTACACAGGTTTAGCATAGCAACACATGCATATAAAAAATACACTAAGTAATGCATATAAAAATAGGAAGTTTATGAGGTGTGCCACTTGCCTTTGAATGTTGTCGTTGTTCACAACCTCTTTTCAACAACGAACGTTTGCTCTCCGTTTAATCTAAGCAATATAAGCAAACAACAATACAACAATCAACAGCAAGCAAAACTCACAATGCATACAAACACATACTAGATGAATAAATAAGTTTTATAAAACTTTCTAAGGAAAATATGTTTATGCATGATGTGCAACCTATTCCTAAGGCTAGAAATACTTTTCATGCCATGGAAATCTTTTAAGTTTATGCAAGACAAATGTGTTGGTCCAACAGGACTAAGGGCTAAAGTCACATACTTTGTTTTATATCTTTTTGAAACAAGCACTCTAATGGCTTAGCCATGATGTGTAAAATACTTAGGGAAAAATACTAAGTCGTTTGTTCAAGATGATCACAATTATTATCAACTCTTTGTAAGTTGGACATTCACTATAGTGAGAGAGACAGACACCCGGCCAGCCACTTAAATTGTGGAACAGGTCTCATGTACGTGGACATGTAAGGTTTGTTTCCAGGCCGCTTCATCCCACTATGCTGCTAGGATCCAACAACATCAAGATGATAACATCATGATCAAATTTTGTTTAAGTCTAGAAGACAAGATTAGGAAAGAGGGAAAAGATAGAAAGAAGGATGTAGTTGTCCTCCAGGCTTCATCTCCAGACTTGTAACTTTCTTCTGGATGATGTCTTGATTGAGCTCTTAGTAGTCTTGATGAATCTTCAGACTTGATGATTCTTGAATCCTCGAGGCTGGTCTTGGATTTTCTTAGTCTTCATGAAATCTCAGAGGAGAAGAAAAGACAGAGAGAAGTACTTAGAGAATAAAAGGGAGTTGGCCTTCTTGAACTTCTTCTCACTTTTCTTCTAAGTGCTTGACATCTTGGGGATGCTTCCAGAGTCTGTTTTCTTCTAAGTCCTTCATGAACTTCTTCTTGATTTTCTTCTAAGTGTTGCCTCCTTGAAGATACTTCTGAAGTCTTGTTTTTGGCTAAGTCCCTCAATGGTCTTCTAGCTCCATCTTGAAAACTACTAAGTGTCTAGTGCATAGCACTTTCCACAAAATACTAAGTTTGAAAATAATCCTAACTTAGAGAAAACTATTGAAGAGGGGTTTTCCTTTGAGAATTATATCTACAATATAAAATATGCTATGAATGAAATGAAATCTTAAATCACAAGAAACATAAAAATAACTTTTGTGTTTTATTTATAAATATGCATGAATTTATAAATGCAATGTAATTAATTTCTAATTTTGGAAAATATACTAAAAGGAATAATTATAAGAGTAAAGTTTCTTATGATTAAATTTTTATAACAAAATTTTATAATTAGTGTTAATAGACAGAGAGCATTTAATTAAATCTATTGCAATTGGATTTAATCAAAAACAATGTTTCTATTAAAAGTTACTTCAAAATTTGTCCAACAATTCAAATTATCCACACAACTAGGAAATCATTCAAAAATTGCTCAAAATTATTTTATAGCAGTGGCATTAGTTTATAAATATTCCAAAGTTTCTAAAACATATTTATTTGCAATTTTTGGATTTATAGATTTAAAGTTATTACAAATATACTCAAATTCACCATTTGAAATTTGAATATTTTATACTAAGTCAAATTTGAATTTTGTCTGATCCAAATTATTCTACACCTCCAGAGCTCTCCAAATATATAAAAATTATTAAATTTGGAGTTGTGGTTGAAAAGTTGTGACAGATCTAAGTAACAGGGGTTTTTCTGTAAATTTGCCGATTAAATTTAATTACGAAATTGATTATACACGTCAGCGCTGACTGTGCGCTGACGGGGCATGCCACGTGGCGCTGACGTGGTTAAGTGGAGCAATCTGGATCGTCAGATCCAGATCCAACGGATCAAAACAGATACCGCTTCGGATTTAAACAGATCTAATCCTAGCCCTTGATCGCAGATCGGACGGTGGAGGACGGAGGACCATACCGGGCGGCGCTGTGGTCACCGGCGGCGAGGAAGACGGCGGCGCAGCCTCTGTCGATGAAGGATCCGTCGCTCCGGCGATCTCCCGGGCGTGGGGCGAGTGGCAAACGACTCCCCGCGGCACGGCGAGTCGGATGGGAGCGGTGAGGTGGACTCGGGCGTCCTTGGACGGAGGAGAGGCGAGGACGAGTGCGGCGGCGGCTCCGATGAGGTCCGGTCGACGACGATGCGCTCGGATTACTGCAGGAAACACCGAACGCGTGGCTCAGGAGATGCGCACGAGGGCGGCATTGAAGAGAAGCGAGTCAGGGGCATCGGGGAAGGTCTCACCGTGACGGAGAAGTGAGGAACGTGCGGCGGAGGAGAGGCGAACTCCGGCGAGCTCGAGCGGCGGCCTGGCGGCATCCTTGGGCTAGGGTTTTTGGGGCAAACGACGCGGCGGTGTCCGAGGTTTATATAGAGGGCTCCAGAGATTGAATCCCGCACGAATCGGAGAAGGAATCGTCTCCGATTCAATCTCCTTCTTCTGCGCTTCGTTCGGACGGAGGTTGGAGATGAACAGCTGACGTCACTGCTGACGTCAGCGACTATTTTCTTTTTCTGATTTTTATTTCTTTAATCCATATCTTTTGATTTATAACTCCAAATGATGTCAAATTAATTTCTAGAAATTTGTAAAAATAATATCTTGCTGTTAAACCAGTTGTGGGTATGTTTTGAATATTTTTGAAAATTAGTATTTTGAAATATTGCTTAATTACAAATTTGACACTTAAAGTCAAATTTGAATTTCTATCTTATTTGAATTTTCTTTTGGCTAAATAAAATTTGTAAAAATACCCACATTTCAATATGTTTGATTTTAAGTTATTTAACTTATTTTGCTGAAATCATTTATCTTTATTTTGGCATAATATTAAAGAACACATATAACAATGTTCTAGGAAATGTGAAATATAGGGTATTCATTTTTAATTGAAAATAATTTGTGCAACATTATATTTTAATTATGATAAATCATTTGAAACTTTATAACAACTTTGGAAAGGATTTTTATTTTAATTCTATTCTTATTTAGAATATATTAATCATTTCATGCTTTGTAGATAGATGAAATTCATTTAAGCAAATGAAATGTTTATTTGGCTAATTCATTAATTTAAATTCTATGAAGTTTTAAAGTTATACCTTATAGGCTTATAATTTCCAAGCTATATTTTGGACATAGTTAAAGGAATGAAAACCATTTAGTAATTATATATCCTTTTGAAAAATCTTTGTATTTATGAATAGATATGGCTAAGTGGTTTAATTCAGATACTTATAAGGAACTAATAAAATGGATTGATGTTTGTATAATATTTGTCAAATTATATTTTAAGGTTTTTGAAACACAGGGGATACTAAATGTTTAAACTGTGACATTTGAAATATTACACTTTGAAGTCTTTTATAGTTGGTTTCCTTATGCATTTAATATTTTATTTTAATAAAAGAAAAGTTTTAAATTTTTGTGATTTTTGAACATTATAAAATGTTGGGATGTTACAAAATTTTGGAAGCAACAAAAACTTAATCATAAAAAGATCCAAAATTCTGAGGCAACAAAAACTTTTTGAAATGTCTTGTTAATGGATGTGCTTTCCCTTGTATGCTCTGTTTGTCGAGTTGTGTTTTGGTGTTTGTGTTGATGACTTCTAAGTAACAACCATCTAAAACTCAAAACAAGTTATTATATAACCTCTGAGGTCAATGTTTTAACAAGTGAAATAGTCCACATATCTTCTCCCATTCTCTTTTTAATAAACTCTATTTTTACCCTGATGTTTTGATTTTAGCAACCACCCAAAAAATATATATATCATTTGAGAGACTAACAGTTTTCCAACAAAACTATTTGTTTGCAAGACTATAAAGGACTATATAATAAGTCCTAATATATTTTGAGTTTTTGCATATATGGCTAAAATTAGCAACTCTCTTTTAAGAACCCCATTTCTATTTCTCTTTGGAAAAATCAATTCCAAGAATGTTTGCTTAATTCTATTCCTACCAAAATTACCCTATTAATCACCTCATCACAAATATTTTTGATTTATATTAAAAGTATGGTTAGTGATACAATTGTGTGGGTGTTTATCTATTTGTATGTGTGGTTGACCTAGATGTTATGTGCTCCAATTGTTTCCCATAAGTGTGATATTTTATGTGTGTCATGTCGGGTGTATGAGACAACATTTTAGTTATATAATTTAACTGAGATCATTCATGCTTTAAATGTTGTGTCATATGGTTGTGGTGTGTTTAACCTTTGATTATTATGTTGATTTTAGGAGAAACTCAAAGATTATCCTTTTTCAAATAAGAAACAACTATCTTCATTTCCATTAATTTTTAACATTCCTAGAGCATGACAATTAGGGTTTATTTTTGTTCATCTTGGAAATAAAAAACCTATATCACTATCTACACACCTCTACTTTCCATTTATAGCCTTCTTTAAATTTTACAAAAATGTTTGATCACTAAATTTTGCTTGTTTTGAGTGCTTAAACATAAGGTGGCAATATGTTATGTTATAGAGTAGCATTTTGACTTTTTTGTATCTAGTTGTTATTGATCCTCCCTGGCCTAACTCTTTAAGCTAATGTTAAACCTTTATGTCCTCTACCCCAAGCCCTCTTGTTTTATAATTTCTTCGTAAAGGGTTTGACAAATTCATGTTGGCAAAGTGGGCTAGTCTAATCAGCCACAAATCCTCTATATCTAAAACTCACACTCCTCTCACCCCATCCTCTGGGTTCTAGTGTATCATGTAACCCCTCATCCCTGAAGTACCCATAGCACGGCCATCCCAAACCCTAGCCCTGTCTTTCTTCTTTTCTTTCTCTTTCTGGCATTTCATCGAGCAGCTGACAGGCAGGAGACAACCTCTCCCTTACTCACCCCCTTCCAATTGCCCTAGGCCAAGAGCTACTGTCCAAAGAGGTGCTGCAGCGTTGGACATCATTGCACACCGTCCCTCTCACCCAATCCCCTCCCAATGCTCTCTCTCCACCCCTGCCCATGCCGAGAGCACCGAACCGGCCACCCTCTCCTCAAATATAGCCGAGGCCACCCCACCTCCTCTCACCTTCCCATTGCACTCCTGCTCGTCAACTCTCCCACCCCCTGCGAGGCCGCTCCAGCTCTCCTCCTCTCCTGCTCGTAGGCGTAGAGGAAGCAATGCTCGGGCCGAGATCTTGTCGAGGACGATGCCGTCTTCCCTGACCACCCCTTTCCTCCATTCTTCTTCTTGCAAGCTCACCTCTCCCCTGGCTACCTCATTGACATTTCCTTTTGCTCCTAGGAACTCCGGTGTGGTCGTCGCTTCGCCGTGGCCGAGCCGGACGTCCTCGACGTTCCCGGCGTCTTGCAGCTCGCCGTCAAGAACCGCTGCTGCCCACGCCTCTCCCTAGCCCTCCGCATCCTGCTCCGCTCCTCCTCGTCGCCGGACAAGCCCCCGGGGTGAGCAGCTCGTGCCGACAATGTTTCTTTGCTTGCTGCCCTCAGTTTCCCGTCGCGATGGAGAAGAAGGACAGGAGCTGTCCGATCTTCAATCGGCGGTTCAGTTTGAAAAGCTCTCGATCTAATCCTAGCCCTCCTTTTTCGATCGGACGCCCGCGTGCCTCCTCGCTCGCGCGCGGGGAACAGATGGGCCGGCCCAGCTCGTTGGCTCGGTCCGGTGCAGATCTGGCCCGTTCTAGTGTTTTTCTTTTTTAAACCTTTTTCCTGATTTATTTTCCAGAAAAGCTATGGCCTAGTTTTAATTCATTTCTGGTAGATCTAAGCATGCAAAAATTGTGAAATAAATTTGTAGCATAGCTATGTGTTTTCTCAATCATGTGGCACTAGCCCCTCTCAAAAATATATTTGTTTGGTTTTTGCACCATTTACTTAATAACTTGAGTTTTATAAATCCAAATCCTGCAAACTTTAGTTCTCTGGAAAGCCTAGGAGAATACCTACCTATATCTATAAGACTTGCATGCAGGAGATGTGTCAAAATAAACTTCTATTAAGTTTAAGATTAACAACAGTAGCCTTTTGTTGATTTTTAGTTCATTATCAAAACTACATTTTAGAGAAAATCCAATTGCATGTGTTAGATATGGGTAGTAGCCATCATATCCTAGCTTGGTAGAATTTTACGGATTATATTTTGCGCATGGTGGATCATTCTCTTAAACAGTAGGTGTTTGCACTTCAAAAATAATATATCTATTTTCTGTGGTTTGCTTGTGTCTAGTTCTAATTGTTTGAGCTATATATGTTTGTGAAAATAGTTTAGGAGTATTTTTGTGTAGTACCTATGCATTTTGTTTATCATACAAAGTTGGATTTGTCTAAAAATAAATCCTACCTTGTGTTGCACTCTATTAATTGTAAAATGTGTGTGTTCCACTAAAACTGAAATGTATGGAGCTAGGAGTGTCCCTAATAATAACATAAATTGTGATTATATGCTTTGCTTGTGGGTATGTTTGTGTGTTATGTTTTATCTCTTTAAACATCATCTTATTTATCCAATAAATGTAATAAGTTAATTCCCTGTTTTACTTGAATTGTTATGTGTTGATGTGCTTAGTAACTCATAAGTCCAAAATCTTAGGTTATCCTTAAATAGCCTTAATAAATTTCCTGAAAGTATTGCTAGTCCCTTCACCTTTGAGTTTCACATAGTTCACCTTGTTTCCTAGGAGTTGCACTAATTTTATTTATGTGTTATGCATATGAATGATTGTTTGGTGTTAAATTTTATCCAGTAGTTCCTTGTGTTTTGCAATGCTTAATATATGACTTTCTTATTTTAGATTGTTGTCAACACTTGGTTGCCATGTGATTGTTTGTTTATTGATTGAAGTGACCCTAATTATGGTGTCCTGTTAAATAAGCCTAGTGCACCATTTTAGCTCTTAGTCATGAACTTGTTTGGACAATGGTGTTACCATTGTTTGTCGCTTAGTTACTTGATAGTAGGTGTTTCTTGAGCTAGTAACATGTTTGCATGTGAGTGTGCTCAATGCTAGTGTTATCTTAATATTTGTTGGTATAGATACTTTTGTCGGGGGGCTGCCCCCCGGGTAGGGGCAGATCCCGGTATAATTCGGTAAGGTGCCAACAATACTTGACCTTTGGCGAGAACAAGGGGCACCTCCTGGTGTGCTGAAAGGGCAACTTGACCCTTGAACACTGGTAGAGGGCAAAGTGCCTCCTGGCAGGCGCAAGGGTCAGCTCTTGCAGCTATAAATAGACACCCCCGGCCTTCACAATCGCAGCACAGGCATAAGCGGGTGGTTCCTCTAGGAACTAGCTTCTCGAAGATGTCTTTGCTGATAGACTAAGACATCTTCGGGAGGCTAGGCCTAGAGATACTCATCCTAAGACGAGCTCGGACCCCTCCGGAAAGGATCCCGGATCTCGGGCTCCGAGGGAACTCCCGGAGGGAGGAGTACTCGGCTTTACCGGATAAGTGGTCCGGGTAAGTACTAACCGGAGTATATGTCTCGGTCTTGATCTTATGCGGAAGAGGCTCACAGTGGCAAGCGAGGAGGTACCCGGCATGGGGGATCCCGGTAGGCCGTCAACGGTCTATAGCAGGTTTTCCCGTTTATTGCGGGGGGAAGTACCATTCCGCCTGACACGGAAGCATGGTCACCTCCCGCCTGACACGGAAGCATGGTCACCTCCCGCCTGACACGGGAGCGCGTCAGCCGGTACGACCAGGGTACGACAAGACCTGACTTACCTAGCCCGGCAATCCGGAAAAGGCTATCCGGGATGGGCCAAGACATGTCCTGTCTCTGACAGGGGGACAATGATGGTGCAGGACGGCGCCTGCCGTCCTTATCGAGATGATGACGAGGGGGCTACACCGGATAGCCCGACGACTAGGTCGCACTAGCCGGTGACGGCATGCCAGCTAGGTCTGTCCGGTGGGGCCAAGCCGATTTAGGGTTTCCGGCCCTCCTGGTCGGAGCTCTATAAAAGGCGCCATAACTGCTCCTGAGAGGGAGAGACCAACTTCAGAGCCAAAGCTATAAACACATTTACTCAGAGAGCATTCACTCCTTCTCACCTTGAGTTCATCTAGTTCTTTGTACTCCTCCCTTTGAGAGATCTAGCAGCAAGTTGTAGCTCTTGTAACACAAACATATAGAGAGGAAAGGCAGGAGTAGGGGTGTTACCTCCTCACGAGGGCCCTGAACCTGGGTATATCGTGTGTGTGTTGTGTGCCTTCGTGCACTTGTTCGTGTTTGTTAGATCTTCCCCCTCGCGCTTAGTTCTTATTTCTTGTTCCTGGGAGATCTCGGTTTTACCGGGATCCTCCCCGTGTGAGCTCTTCAGCTCGCTATCCCTCCCCGGATCCACCAACGTTCATCGGCCCCACACATTAGCCATCCTATGGCATCTGCCGTGACACCACCACGAAAGTTGGCGCCCACCGTGGGGCCGACAGAGGCGTTGGCTTGTGTACACATCCGGACGGGCTCCCCTGTTCACTTCGAGGTTCGGGTCCTCTCTGGCCTGGTCGTAAGGCTAGGGGAGATGGACTTCGTCTGCGACAATGCAGGGTGCTTCTGGAACAGACCGTTTCCGGTGAACGGATGTCTCATTGACTTTGGTGGTTTCACCACCTACATCTCCACAGAGGTTGTCTGTAGCTACCCGGACGTGGTCCTGGAAGCTGAGGACCCTCCCATGCTCTGCGCTGCTCGGGGTCTGCGTGCCGGTCGCCCCCCGAGTTCCGTCGCGGTGATGATGGTCGGGGCAACCGAGGAGGAGTACCAGGACGCTGACGGCGATACCGGGAGCGGCCACCCCCGTTTGGCCAAACCCCCGCAGGAAAGACCTGCGGCCCGAGATGGCGATCCGCAGCCGTCCCAGCCGCGGCGCCTCCCGGATCCCATCTCGGGGCTGGTGGCCAAGTTGACTGTACCGGTGGCTGCCGAAGCGGATACCCAGGACACTTCGGCTGAGTTGGAGGAGCAGCTGAGGTTGCTACTCGCCGAAGCACAGGAGATCGCCGAGATCCGTCGCGAGCTCAATGCTAGCCTCAGGGAGTACAACGCAGCTCACGGACTCCTTAAGATAGACTCCCGGGACAAGCGCATTGCGGATCTGCGCAAGAAAGGAAGAATGGTGAATGAGGAGCTGGCTGGTGGAGCCACCACCAGTCACACAGGAAGTCAGATTTCAGCAGGGAAGCCGGTGTACAGCTCACCGGCGAAAACTCTTAGGGCCGCCGAAGCCGCCATGGCCGAATTGGTAGGGTTATCCGGTGAGGCCCTGCGCAAGCAGCAGGAGCGGGTAAACGAGTTGGTGATTGAGGCCAACCGTCAGAATCAGGCCTTCAAGAAGAAGAACCCCGGAGCAGGGTCCCAGGTGCACTCAGCCATACCCAATAGCCAGAAGTCGGACGGGGAGGCCTCTTCCCCGCATCCGAGCAGAAGCAAGAGCAAGAGCAAGAGTCGGAGCCGGAGTCAAGGTTCCGGGAAGAACAAGTAGCTACAGACCTATGACCCGGCCTTCGCCGGTATCCAGCAAGCCGGGCAGGCCGGACAACGTAACTCGGGGCAGGCGGGAAGTACCCGTGGGGATGGTAACCTGGGTGTAGGAAACAATAACCCGGTTGGCCGTGGTAATCCACCCCGGAATCCTCCTCACGTTCAGGGAAACCCACAGAGGGAGGTCGCCTCTGTTCCCCAGCAGGCCGTGATCCCTGTGCAGGACAGGCTCAATGATGGCAACTCGAGGCTGCAGCAGCTCGGGTATCAGCCGGACGAGACCCCTTTGGGATCTCGGATAGGAGCCAGGCAGCTGAACCCGGCAGACGCCAGATTCCGGCTCGACCGGATTCACCAATCCGAGTTGGTGGAAGAGCAAGGACCTCCAGGACCTGCCTGCTTCGGACCTCGGATCATGCGGGAACCACCTGTTCGGAACTTTCAGCTCAACAGGGGTGCCAAGACCTATGACGGCAGCAAGAAGCCGGAGGACTGACTAACCGACTATGTAACTGCAGTAAGCATAGCCGGTGGAAACAGACGATGGGCGGTACGTTATGTGCCGCAGATGTTGGAAGGACCAGCCCGGATCTGGTTGAACAACTTGAGAACAGGCAGCATAGACTGCTTGTTAGACTTTGAGGAAGCATTCATCAGTAACTTCACCAGCACGTACAAAAGGCCCAACAGGCCTCAGCAGCTCGCCATCTGTAGGCAAAGGAGCAACGAGACCGACCGGGAGTACCTTACCCGGTGGAGCAATATTCGCAACTCTTGCGAAGGAGTGGTAGAGGCACAGGCCATCTCCTGGTTTGCACAAGGCTGCCGGCATGGCTCAATGCTGTGGCAGAAGTTGCAAAGAAAGATGCCAACGACCTTGGCAGAGACTATGCGCATCGCCGATACCTACACGCTTGGAGATCCCATGCAACCCCTGGTGGATGTCGGTGACTCCAACAGGAGGAATGCGGGACCTCAGCGTTCAGGACCGAGCAGGAGCCATGATCGCCAGGAGTTCGGCCACAAGAGGAATCAGCCCGAGTACCACCATGCCGCACAGCACGTCGCAGCAGTGACCCGGGAGCAGGAGGATGCCGGCAACAACCAGCATCAAAAGACAAGTGGCCCGGCTTGGGGTCAGAGTCAGGAGGTGCAAAAGACCTGGGTGGAGCAAAAGAAGCCCCTGACATATGAAGAGATGCTGAACAAGCCATGCTGCTACCATACTCTGGAGGCCAACAAGCCTGCAAACCACTCTACTCGGCAGTGCAGTTGGTATCAGCGCACGTTGCAGGAAGGCAGCTCGGGAGCTATTCGGCAGGGTGCTCCGGCATCTCGGCCCAATATCCCGAGACCCCCTCCTCCGACATCGGGGGCCAACGCTGTTCGACTTCCCCCTCCTCCGAGAGGACCCCCACCTCGCCCGGTGAATGTGGTGCACACCCGGAACGACAACGGTAACCAAGGCGGACAGCAGCAGAGTAACTAGCGGGAGGCACATCAAAGCTATGTGGTCTTCGTGACCGAACCCACGGACCGAAAGAGTGTGCGGCAGCGTGCCCTAGAGGTGACTGCTGTGATCCCGGCGGTGCCCAAATTCTTGCACTGGTCCGAGATGGAGATCACATGGAGCCGGAAGGATCACCCCCGAGTTATGCCTAAGCCGGGAGCGTATGCCTTGGTGGTGGACCCAACTTTTGTCGGACCCAACCTCAACGTCCGCTTCAGCCGGGTTCTGATTGACAATGGCAGTGCCATTAACATCATGTACAAGGACACGATGCTGAAGCTGGGAGTATCCATGAACACCCTGCTGCCTACCGAGACAACCTTCCACGGCATTGTGCCCGGAGTCTCTTGCTCGCCCATGGGAAAGATCTCGGTGGAGGTGCTATTCGGAACTCGGGAGAACTGCCGAACCGAGAGCTTGGAGTTCGAGGTCGTGGACCTCGAGAGCCCGTATCACGCACTGATCGGCAGACCGGCCCTCGCCAAGTTCATGATCTCGACTCACGTGGGCTACCTCAAGATGAAGATGCCGGGACCTAACGGTGTAATCACCATCTCGGGAGACCACAAGCGCTCCATGGAATGTGCCTCGGCGGGGTCGTGCTTGGCTGAGTCTCTGGTGATCGCGGAAGAAAAGAAGAGGATCCAGCAGGTGGTGGCAATGGACAAGACCTCACAACTCGGAATGCCCGGGATGGTGAACCCGGAGCAGGATGCGTCATTTCAGCCCCCCAAGGAGACCAAGAAGGTGTGTGTGGATCCCACCAACCCGGAGCGCCAAGTTATCATCGGCAGCAACCTGGACAGCAAATAGGAAGGCGAGCTCGTCGACTTCCTCCGTGAGAATCGGGATGCTTTTGCGTGGTCGAGTGACGATCTGCAAGGCGTCCCGAGGGAGTTGGCTGAGCACTCTCTGTTTGTTAGACCGGATGCGAAGCCGGTGAAGCAACCAACTAGGCGCCTCTCGGATGAAAGGAGAGCCGCAGTCATGGAGCATCTAGCTATACCGCTGGCCGCTGGATTCATAATGGAGGTGCTGCACCCGGATTGGATATCGAATCCGGTCTTGGTAGAGAAGAAGAAGGATGATCCCCTCCTGCTTAAAGTGTGGCGCATGTGCATCGACTTCACCAACCTCAACAAAGTCTGCCCGAAGGATCCCTTTCCATTGCCCCGGATAGATCAAGTAATAGATTCCACTGCCGGGAGTGAGCTTTTGACTTTTTTAGATGCTTATTCTGGTTTTCACCAGATACCTTTGAACCCGAATGATCAATTGAAAACTGCTTTCATTACCCCTTATGGGGCTTATTGCTATCGTGTCATGACTTTCGGTTTGAGGAATGCTGGTGCTACATACCAGAGATGCATGCAGAAATGTTTGCATGACCAGATAGGCCGAAATGCCGAGGTCTATGTCGATGACATAGTCATAAAAACAAAAGAAAAAGCCTCACTAATAGATGATCTGAGGGAAACATTTAAGAACTTAAGAAGATTCCGGATGAAGTTGAACCAAGATAAGTGCACATTTGGTGTACCGGCAGGGAAGTTACTCGGCTTCCTCATCTCAAGCCGGGGAATTGAAGTCAACCCGGGTAAAATTCGTGCTATTGAGAGCATGAAGTTGCCCGTACGTCTCAAGGATGTGCAGAAGTTTACCGGGTGTCTGGCATCCGTAAGTCGGTTTGTGAGCCGACTTGGGGAGAAGGCCTTGCCTCTGTACCAACTAATGAAGAAGAGCAAGACATTTGTTTGGACCCCGCAGGCTGATGCGGCGTTCAACGATTTGAAGAGGATGCTCTCAACAGCACCCGTGTTGGCGTCCCCATTACCCAAGGAACCCATGCTGCTGTATATTGCTGCAACCAACCGAGTAGTCAGTGTGGCAATGGTAGTAGAAAGGGAAGAAGGGGGCAAGCTGATACAGAGGCCGGTTTATTACCTCAGTGAGGTGATCTCGGAATCCAAGCAGAACTACCCGCACTACCAGAAAATGGCGTATGGGGTCTACATGGCAGTGACCAAGCTCAAGCACTACTTTCAGGAACACCCGATCACAGTGGTATGCGAAGCTCCTCTCGCCGAGATCATCGGTTGCAAGGACGCTAGCGGCCGGGTAGCCAAATGGGCCATCCAGTTGTCTCCATACGCTCCGGCGTATGAGAGACGAGATGCCATCAAGTCGCAGGCGCTGCCGGACTTTTTGGTGGACTGGGCCGAAATGCAGTATGAACCTTCGATGCCGGATTACAATTTCTGGAGGATGCATTTCGATGGCTCAAAGGCTAAGATCGGATTGGGTGCCGGAGTGGTCCTCACTTCCCCAAAACAAGATGTACTGAAGTATGTGCTGCAAATTCATTTTCGGGCATCCAACAATGTCGCAGAATATGAGGCCTTGGTTCATGGACTGAACGTCGCCAAGGAAATCGGCATCCGCCGGATAGAGTGTTTCGGTGACTCCGACCTCGTAGTACAACAGGTGTCGGGGAATTGGGATGCCCTCGATGCAAACATGGCCTTATACAGGTTTCATGTGCAGAAAATATCCGGATTTTTTGAAGGATGCGAGTTCAAGCATATACCCAGAGGAGAAAACGAGGCAGCGGATGTCTTGTCCAAGCTAGGATCGTCGCGGGATGCTATCCCACCCGGGATAGCACTGGAGCATTTGAGGAAGCCATCTATTCAGCCCTCACCCGAGTCGGATTCTATCTTCATCACCAAGGAGCCCGGTTCAGACGCCGTGCCCATGGAAGTAGATGTCGGGAGCATAACATCGAACCCGGGGACTGCATCGTAGTGCTCAGAGAGGCAAAGAAAGATGATGATAGAGGTGATGTCGGCAGAGCCAATGGACATAGACGCTCCCATGTTCCCGGGTAGACCTGTCCCGAGATGGGCACAGCCCATTATGGCTTATATCTTGGAAGGAACCCTCCCGGAAAATGAAGTGGAAGCCCGGCAGATAATGCGAAGATCAAAAGCATACACTGTCATCAATCAAGAACTGTACAAAAGGAGTGTCACTGAGGTACTCCAGAGGTGTGTAGAACCAGCAGAAGGACAGGAGATGCTCCTGGAAATACATCAAGGGGAGTGTGGACATCATGCATCCTCCCGGGCCCTGGTGGCGAAAGTGTTCCGGCATGGGTTCTACTGGCCCACCGCATTGCAGCAAGCAGAAGATATTGTTCGGAAGTGTGGAGGATGCCAGAGATTTGCTCACCGGATTCACATGCCGGCGTCAGCACTGGAAACAATCCCCATCACTTGGCCATTCGCAGTGTGGTGTTTGGATATGGTCGGTCAGTTCAAGCCGGCGAGAGGCAATATGACACATATACTGGTGATGGTGGACAAGTTCACCAAGTGGATAGAAGTTAAGCCAATCCGGAAGTGTGATGGACACACCGCTGTGAAATTCCTGAAAGATATCATCTTGAGATACGGATACCCGCACAGCATTATCACGGATAATGACACCAATTTTGCTGTGGGGGAATTCGCTCGGTTTTGTGCTGAGAAGGGAATCCGGCTGGATGTAGCATCAGTCGCACACCCGGAAGCAAATGGGCAAGTCGAGAGAGCAAATGCCTTAGTCTTAGCCGGTATCAAAGCTCGTTTGATCGAACCATTGTTGAGAACTCCGGGATGCTGGATAGAGGAGTTACCGGCGGTGTTATGGGGTCTCCGGACTACACCGAATAGATCTACCGGCTACACGCCCTTCTTCATGGTATACGGTGCTGAGGCAGTACTCCCGACCGACATACAGTATGACTCCCCGAGAGTGACAATGTTCACCGAGACCGAGGCAAAGGAGGCCCGAGAAGATGATGTAGATTTACTCGAAGAGGCAAGAGAATTGGCACTATCTTGGTCTGCAATTTATCAACAGAATCTCCGTCGCTATCATAGCCGGAAAGTACACCCGAGGGTGTTCCGAGAGGGGGATCTGGTGCTGAGGCTCATCCAACGCACGGCCGGAATGCATAAATTATCACCTCCATGGGAGGGACCTTTTGTGATAAGCAGAGCATTGCACAATGATTCTTATTACCTTGTATATGCACAGGAGGCTAGGAAAGGTGTAATGGACAAATCCGGTGAGGAAACCAAGCGTCCATGGAATGTAGCTCTACTTCGCCCCTTTTACACGTAAAGAGCTCAGTGTATGTTGTGTCTCAGTTTTTTCATATTAATGAAAGTAAGGTACCCCGGGAGGAACCCGGGGACTGCCTGGTTATGTGCATGTCTTGTTGTTATTTTTGTCAAGTTCATTTACTGTTTTTCACCGGCATCTCGGGAAGGAACCCGGGGACTGCCGGATAACTGTTCTATATGTTATTTTGTATGCCGGGAAAGTTCCGAGTTCGATTCTCAGAGTCGAAGTAATGTATGTCATGTGAAATCATCTTGTGACTCGACTGACGCACGCCGAAATGGTAGTCAAGAGCAAAGAGAGGGAAGGTGGGAAACACGAACACGTTCTCGGGGACTCGGAGCAGGAACTTATCCGGCATACTTGTTTTTTACTAACTCGGTTATTTTTTATGTCGGGAATTCGGTTAGACGGAACTCGAATTGTTCTAAGTAATGTATGCCGTATGTGGAGTTTTGTGACTCGACTGTCGAACGCCGAAATGGTAGACAAGAGCAGAAATTACCTAAGTACGGTAAACATGAAAGGCAAGTCGGGAACTCAAAACATAATAAATTGACATAAGTTACTCAGATAAATAGTTCAGTACGAAATGAAAACAATATAAGTGTATATTACATCTTGTACCCGACATCCCGGGGATTTGACGAGTCTACTCTTAAAGTATTTTAAGGGATAGGAGATGTCGGCTTCTCGACGGGAACATCGGCCGGAGCAACGACCTCGGGGGCAGCAGGGGCGGCAGGGGCAGCAGTCTCGACGGCATCAGCGGGAGCAACTCTATCGGGAGACGCAGCAGGAGCAGCTTCGGCTTCAATTCCGGCAGCAGTACTCGGGGCGTCGGGGTGCACCTCGGTCTCGGAGACATCCCGGGGAAGCACGCTCTCGGGCGCGGCACCGGAGGCAGCATCATCGTCTTCCGGGGCCTCGTCTTCCGCGTCGCCGGTCGCGCCGGTTTCTTCGTCATCCTCGTAATCAGATTCCGAGTCGGAAGGAAGGACGCTGGCGGTGAAGGCACGGATGCTTGACCACGAGGCGATGCGGTGCGCCACCTCCTGTCGCCGCTGGATCTTAGCCGGATCACTCAGCCACGGCGAGATCGTCCGCAGGCGCTGGATCGCCTCCAGATCAAGACCTTCGTACCAGCTAAGTACTTGGGTCAAGACCTGGTCGGCACCAGCCCGCGCACCGGAACGCTTCCACGCGTGAATGCGCCTCCCGGCACAACGCAGTGCGCTCGCAAGTTCGGGAACCGAGAGCGTCGCGCGGATGCTCGGCCACAGTGCGCCGTGGACGTGGACCGCAGCGCTGAGCAGCTCCGTCCCAATAGACCGAAGGGGCACTATCCGGGCCTTCAGGGCAGTGAGGTGATACTCGATGTCCCAGGCTTCCGAGACAGGGCCCTTCCCGGCGCGCTTCTCTCGGGCGGCAGCAACGGCGAGAACAGCAGCCTCCCGGGAGTGCTCAAATTCCCCTTTAAAAAGAAGAACTGTCAAACAGCTAGGTCATAAGAAAAGCAACAGCAAAGAAAGGAAGCAACAAGGGAAGAAGGATGTCGGTCCACTTACTGTTCATATCCCGGTTCAAGACAGTGAGCTCGCAGAGCCAAGTATCAGACCGTGACCGGAGGAGAGCCAGCTCGGTCTCGGCAATATGCGCGCGCTCCTCGGACTGGTCCAAGGTTTCTTTCTGCTTCTTGGTCGCCTCAATGAAGCGTGTCTTCATCTCGGTCGCAGCAGCCTTGACCTTTTCGAGCTCGCCGTTGAGTCGCGCGATCTCGGCTAGCGCGGTGGCAAGTCCGGCCTTTTGGTCTACCGAGACCTTGCGCACGGCGTCTCGCTCCTCCCGGAGGCGTCCTTCGGATTTCTTGGACTGACCGAGGTCAGCAAGAACTCGGTTGAAGATGCTGCAGCGTTTCTTGCTGCACTCCTGAAGTCAAGATAAAGAAGAAGGAATCAGCCGGGGAAAAATGTAAGGAAAGCGGGAAAGTTCGGGATCTCTAACACATAACAAGCTACCCGGTTGGGAGGATCTCGGGGACTCGGTATCCGAGTCCTGAAATTTTCTCTAAGATCGGAGCCTAGTGATCTACTATTCGGTGGAATATAGAGCACTAAGCACCAATCTCGGGGACTAGTGGTTATGAAGCAAATTTTGAAGCAAGCTAGCCGGTTGGGAGGATCTCGGGGACTTGGTGTCCGAGTCCTGAAATTTTTCTCTAAGATTGGAACCTAGTGATCTGCTATTCGGTGGAATCTAGAACACTAAGCACCAATCTCGGGGACTAGTGGTGGTGGAACGAACAAATGTTTTTTGGTGAAAGAAATAGAACAAGCTTACCTCGGTCACCCGAGTAACATCCAGCGCGGCCACCTGGAGAGCGTGCAGAGCTTGGGCGTTGCGGCTTGGGCCTGCAGCGTGCAAGTCTCCCGCGGTCTCGGAGGCGTCGGCGGCAAGCCAGGCCTGGTTGTATTCGTCAACAACCTGTATGCTGGAGCCGCCGGGCGCGCGGGTAGCAGCATGATCCCGGGACCCTGAAGGCACAAAGGAGCTAACGGTTGCTCGCAACATCCGCAAGGCAGCAGTAGGGATCTCGGCGGGAGGCGGTGGTAACGATGAAAACGTACCCGTGCGCAGCACCAAGTCCTGGGCTGAGGATGTCGGGGCAGTTGCGGGCTTGGCAGAAGTCGTTTTCTGCCCAACAACCTTGGGGCGCGACTTCCCGGCAGGTGGATCAGCTGTCCGGGAGGAGACTGCGGGCCTTTTCTCCGGGGCAGCCTTGTCCGAAGCTTGCCGGGAGGGACCGCTTAGCACGGACTGCCGGGGAGGGCTCAAGATCTCCGCTTCAAGCCCGGGCACCCGGCGCGGACTTTCCGGAAGGAGAATATCTCCCGAGGTCGTCGTGGCTTGCGCCGGGATCTCATCGGTCACCGGGCAAACATCAGGAGTCACAACGGATGCCGGTGCGGCACCGGAGGCGGCAGCTTCGCTTCCCCGAGTAGAGGGGAGAGGAGGGGAAGGCGAAGCCCGAGCAGGACTGGGAGTCCGAGTTCCGGGAGGAGGAGGAATAGCAGGTGAGGGGAGGTCGAGTGCGTCCCTGAAAGAAAATATCTCAGTAATAATTTATGGAGAAGGCAAAGTCATGTGGCATAAGGCAAGGAGAATATACCCGGAGTCCACAGTGGGAGGGCTCCTTTGCCGGTGAGGCTTCGGGGCCGTTTGTTTATTCGGCTTGCTCCTCTTGGGGGGGTTGCCGGAGTTGTCGGCAGCCTCGGTGTCGGAAGCCGCGCGCTTCCGGCTCTCGACACGTTTGGTTCCGGCAGTCGACTTCGGAACCACTGCTGAGGCCCAATTGAGAGGGAGAGCGTCAATAACATCGAGAATCTGGCAGTCAATATCATCCTCATCATCCGAAGAAATAGAAACTGTCTCTGAGGTTGAAGGGTTACCCGGAGCTGCAGCCTTGAACAGAGGAATGGCGAGATGGTCCTCGTCGTCGGGGTCCTTTCTCGGCATCTTATCCGGCACCGGGATATTCGGCACGAAATTCCCGTTGGCGTGGACTGCGTCCTCCTCGGCTTGCCGCTCGAATAACTGCGCAAACAGGTCATCACATGATTTCCAAGTAAACGCATGTACGAAGGCAAATGCGCGAAAGACTGACAGGAGCACCTATTTTAACGGTTTTTTCCGGGATCCCCCAATGACACCCCAGGAATAATCATCCGTCATCTTCGTCCGAGCAATGGCTCGAACGCGTCGGACGACCGCAGCGTGGTCTAACCCGAAAATACTGGTCCTAGTGGGGTCATAGCTCCCATCCATATGGCACATCTTGATCACTTGGTTTTGCAGAGGGCACACGCGGCGAATAATGAAGCAACGAAGGAGATCGTCGCCGGTCATTTTCTTGTTCAGCGCCAGGAGCACGTCATGCATGCAATTGACCTCTTCGGTATCCGGTAGTCGTTTCCAGAGGTTGAAGCTGAGAGGAGGGCCATTGACAAACTCCGGCAGATTTATGAAATCCGGATTCGAGGATCCCGGACCATCTCCCGAATGCTCCCGGTTCTTCACGTAGAAGAAGCTGCGCTGCCACTTCCGGCAGGATTCTAGTCCCTTGACTATAGGGAATCCGGAGTCAGCACGAGGGATGATGGTGGCCGCTCCGCAATCGACCAAGTCCTTTACTTTCTGATCCGGGTTGGGAATGACTTGGCGGCGAAGGATGAAATACTTGGCCCAAAGATCCAGAAAGGGCCACACGCCGAGATAGGCTTCCGCATAAGTGGTGAAGACCGAGAGCATCATAATGGCGTTGGCTGAGGTGATGCGGTTGGAGGCTGTAGGTGTCGAGGAAGTCGCGGAAGAAGGGGCTAGCCGGAAGCCCAAACCCACGCTCGAAGTGCGTAAGGAATACAACGTATTCCCCGGGTTGGGGTTCCGGCTCAACCTCGCCCTCCGGGAGACAGCTCTCGACTTCAGGCGGAATTCGATGAGTCCGATACAGCCAGTCCAGATCCCATTGTTTGGTCTCGGATCCGTCCCAGCACCCCCGGATACTTTCTTCGCCCATGTCGGAGAAGTCTGCAGGGGTATTCGGGCTACTCTGCAGGCGCAGCGGCGGTTAGTCGGAGTTAGTCTACCGGGAACTAGGATGCCGGATCACAAACTGCTAAACACTACCGGGTTCCTGGGAAACAAGATCTACCGTGTGCTAAATAATCAAAACAAAAGGGAGGAAAAAAGGTGCGGGCTAAACTCAAACGAAGCAAAGTGCGAGCGGAAAAACTACATCCTACCGTAACGGTGCGCCTCGCGCGCGCCGCTCAAGTCATGCTCACCGGCGGCGGCTCAACCGCGCATATGATAGGGCACGGCCAGTGGCGAGTGGTTATTTTGCTAAAGGGGATCATCGAGACGGAGAGAGCGACTCACCGGAGAAGACGATGCCGGTGGCGCGCGAGACGAACGACGGCGTTCGGGCTCCGGAGAACGACGAGGGCGGCGGCGCTCGGACGACGAAGGCAGCGGCGGCGATGTGCTCGAGACAAGGATGAAGGAGAAGCAAGGAAGAAGAAGGGGAGGAGACCGTTCCGGTCCCCTATTTATGGGGGGGATTCCGGAGCGGTTTCCAATTTTCCCGCCCACGATCTCCACGATCGTGGGTGGGATCTAGTTTGCGCAGCAAGCCACGTGGCGCTACCCGGAGCATCCGATCCGGCCACAGCGAGGGCCACACGGCCCCAACGGTTGGACTCCGGATCGGCTGCGGCTCCCGGCGCGGGAACCCAAGCGACAGCGTGCTCGGGCAGGAGCACTCAAGTGCATTTCTGCTCAGACGGGACGTCGGGTGGGCCCCAGCTCACAATCTCGAATTCATCAGGAAGCCAACGGTCGAGATTCACTGAGGCTGTGTTATCCGGTTGCAGGCTTCGCCTCCCGGTAAAAATAGTCTCGGTAAGAAGATCTCGGGAAGAACCGACTTCGGCAGATAGGGAAAGGCTGGTGTCATGTGTTCTCGGAAGATAGTTGTTGTTTAAAGCTGATCCCGCACATCATCCGAGGTCGCCGTGCAGCACCAGCTTCGGGGACTATTGTCGGGGGGCTGCCCCCCGGGTAGGGGCAGATCCCGGTATAATTCGGTAAGGTGCCAACAATACTTGACCTTTGGCGAGAGCAAGGGCACCTCCTGGTGTGCTGAAAGGGCAACTTGACCCTTGAACACTGGTAGAGGGCAAAGTGCCTCCTGGCAGGCGCAAGGGTCAGCTCTGGTAGCTATAAATAGACACCCCCGGCCTTCACAATCGCAGCACAGGCATAAGCGGGTGGTTCCTCTAGGAACTAGCTTCTCGAAGATGTCTTTGCTGATAGACTAAGACATCTTCGGGAGGCTAGGCCTAGAGATACTCATCCTAAGACGAGCTCGGACCCCTCCGGAAAGGATCCCGGATCTCGGGCTCCGAGGGAACTCCCGGAGGGAGGAGTACTCGGCTTTACCGGATAAGTGGTCCGGGTAAGTACTAACCGGAGTATATGTCTCGGTCTTGATCTTATGCGGAAGAGGCTCACAGTGGCAAGCGAGGAGGTACCCGGCATAGGGGATCCCGGTAGGCCGTCAACGGTCTATAGCAGGTTTTCCCGTTTATTGCGGGGGGAAGTACCATTCCGCCTGACACGGAAGCATGGTCACCTCCCGCCTGACACAGAAGCATGGTCACCTCCCGCCTGACACGGGAGCGCGTCAGCCGGTACGACCAGGGTACGACAAGACCTGACTTACCTAGCCCGGCAATCCGGAAAAGGCTATCCGGGATGGGCCAAGACATGTCCTGTCTTTGACAGGGGGACAATGATGGTGCAGGACGGCGCCTGCCGTCCTTATCAAGATGATGACGAGGGGGCTACACCGGATAGCCCGGCGACTAGGTCGCACTAGCCGGTGACGACATGCCGGCTAGGTCTGTCCGGTGGGGCCAAGCCGATTTAGGGTTTCCAGCCCTCCTGGCCGGAGCTCTATAAAAGGCGCCATAACTGCTCCTGAGAGGGAGAGACCAACTTCAGAGCCAAAGCTATAGACACATATACTCAGAGAGCATTCACTCCTTCTCACCTTGAGTTCATCTAGTTCTTTGTACTCCTCCCTTTGAGAGATCTAGCAGCAAGTTGTAGCTCTTGTAACACAAACATATAGAGAGGAAAGGCAGGAGTAGGGGTGTTACCTCCTCACGAGGGCCCTGAACCTGGGTATATCGTGTGTGTGTTGTGTGCCTTCGTGCACTTGTTCGTGTTTGTTAGATCTTCCCCCTCGCGCTTAGTTCTTATTTCTTGTTCCTGGGAGATCTCGGTTTTACCGGGATCCTCCCCGTGTGAGCTCTTCAGCTCGCTATCCCTCCCCGGATCCACCAACGTCCATCGGCCCCACACATTAGCCATCCTATGGCATCTGCCGTGACACCACCACGACAACTTTTGTCTGAAGTATTTCCTGAAACTAATATAACAACTCTTATTTGATGATATAATAACCCTAAGTAATGTGTTGTTATAGTGTTCTGTAGAACTACCTTTTTAATACTCAGAGGTGTTGCGTATATTTTCTTAGGAGAATCTGCTATTGTCTTAGCTCTATGGACCTTGTTGATTGTTGTTGTATAGCTAAAGGAGTTGTTTGCTGCTGTTTGTATCTCAGTGTCTTGTACAATGATTGCTGTTTGTTATGTCCTTGTGACTTTATCTTGTATTCTGAGTGTGGTTCATTTTCGTGTTTACGACGTTAGATACGATCGGGAAGGAACGGGAAGTGAGGAATGAACCTGAAGAACGTCAAGACCAAGACCAAGGACATATTGCTGAGCCAGGCAAGCCACCTCACCACTATAATGAATCCTACTATTTTATCAAGCATTGTTTTGTTTTCAAAATGAAATGATGCATGTTTCACTTCTTTTGTGACACCTTGCCACCCGAAAACTGTTTTACAGAGTATTGTTTGGCCAAAGTTACCTACTAGAATACTATAGGTGTTACAAAAAGAGTTTTACTTGATGAGCCTTGTTGTTGAAGGCTCCATCAAAAAGATTAAGTTTTCTAGTAGTTTACCTTCCTCTACTTTCCTCAAAACTATAGGATGGGAACCTATTTGATAAAATTGGTTTACGGAGGAAAACCCGAGTTGCTGGGAGCAATCGGAGAGCAAGTGTTTTATTAAAACCCGAGTTGCTGGGAGCAATCGGAGATGTTTGCGAAAACCCGAGCTGCTGGGAGTAGTCGGAGGATTAGAGTTGTTTTTGAAAAAAGTACTGCCCTAGCAGCCGCTCAAACAATTAACCCGTGCAACCACACTACTAGAAAACATCTGTTCGAGCGGCTGCTAGGGCAGTACTTTGTTTTTCAAAAACAACTTCCAATCCTCCGACTACTCCCAGCAGCTCGGGTTTTCGCAAACATCTCTGATTGCTCCCAGCAACTCGGGTTTAATAAAACACTTGCTCTCCGATTGCTCCCAGCAACTCGGGTTTTCCTCCGTAAAACAGTTTTATCAAATAGGTTCCCATCCTATAGTTTTGAGGTAAGACAACAAGAGTATACTAGTAGAAAACTTGATTTTCTTGATGGAGCCTTCAACAACAAGGCTCACCAAGTGAAAACTCACTTTGTAATACCTATAAGTAATCTAGTAGATAACTTTGGCCAAACAATATTTTGTAAAATAGTTTTCGGGTGGCAAGGTGCCACAAAGGAAGTAAAACATGCATTATTTTATTTTAAAAAACAAAACATGCTTGATAAAATAATATGATTCATTATAGTGTTGAGGTGGGCTTGCCTGGCTCAGCAATATGTCCTTGGTCTTGATCTTGATGTTCCTCAGGTTCACTCCTCACTTCCAGTTCCTTACAGATCATATCTAACGTCGTAAACAGGAAGAGGAACAACAATCAGAATACAAGACAATGCCACAAGGACATAACAAACAACAAGCATCGCACAAGACATTAAGCTAACAATCAAAAGCAAACAACTCTTTTAGCAAAACAACAACAAACAACAAAGTCCATAGAGCTAAGACAAACAACAGATTCTCCTAAGAAAATATACACAACAACCCTGAGTATTAAAAGGGTAGTTCTACAGAACACTAAACCAACACATCACTTAGGGTCATTATATCACTTAACAAGAGTTGTTATAATAGCTTTAGAAAACACTTCAGACAAAAGTATCTTAGTAGTTCAGGAAATACTTCAGACAAAAGTATCTTAATAGTTCCGGAAATACTTCAGACAAAAGTATCTTAACACATAAGAAAGTATTAACATTAACACTAGCATTGAGCACACTCACATGCAAACATGTTACTAGCTCAAGAAACACCTACTATCAAGTAACTAGGCGACAAACAACGGTAACACCACTATCCAAACCAGTTTATGACTAAGAGCTAAAAAGGTGCATTAAGCCTATTTAATAAGACACTGCAATTAATATCACTTCAACAATTAAACCAAACAATCACACAGTAACAAGTGTTGATAGCAAATCTTGAAGTGGACAAACCATACAACAATTATTACAAAGCACAAACAATTACTTATAGCATTTAACACCAATCACATCCACATGCATAATACCTAAGTAAATTTAGTGCAACACCCGGGAAACAATATGAACTATGTTAAGCTAACTAGTGAATGACATAACAATAATTTTAGGAAACTGATTAGGGTTATGCAGATTAACACTACTGCTCACACAAGTTGTTGGTTAAAAACTGAAAAGGTGTAGTTGGCTGATTTAACAAAACACCACAAATGAGCGTGTTAACAACAATCTAAAGTAAACCAGCAAATACCAAGCACTTCAAAACATCACCACTTACTGGATAATAACATAACACACAAATACAACTCCCAACAAAACATCTGAAAACACTTAGTGTTAAACGTAGGCACAAAGTGAATTATGCTAAACAACAATAAACAATGCACCACAACACTATTAGTGTATTTAAAACAAGTATTAAGGTTGAGTTTAGGTTCTGGATTCCAAAGTTGATTTAGTTTAAACACAAGATTCATATCATCTAAAAATAGAGAATGGAATTAATTCATTTAATTAGCTATGTAGGTGTTGTTTAGTTGGAAAATGCATAACTCCTAGAATACTGTTCACAAAAATATATCCTTCTACCACAGTAACTATAGGAAGCTATGAAAATTGGATTTGCATCAAAATCTATTACTAAACAGAAACTAAAAATCACACAAATGCTACTTACCTCAAAACCTAAATGTTTATGGTTTCAGTTTTAAGTATCTCTTAGATGTAACACAAATTTCTATGGATAGGTACTGGTTTTATTTTTCTATGGAAATTGGATTCGCTTAATTTGGACACTCCTAGCTACAAATATTTCAGTTTTAGTGGAACACATACATGTTATGATTAATAGTGTGCGGCACAAGATATGAGTTATTTTTAGACAAATCCAACTTTGCATGATAAAAAAAATCCATAAGTACCACACAAAAACACTCCTACACCATTTTCATAAACTATTTAAGAGAATACTTTATCATGTGCAAAATGCAATTTCGAAATTTCTGCAAATCTAGGATATGCGATATACCACTCATATCTACCACATTCAATTGGATTTACTCCAAAAATAATTTTAAATAAAGATTTAAAATTCATCAAATGGCTACTGATGTCATTCTTAAACTTTATATAACTTTATTTAGACACATCTCCTGCATGAAAGGCATATAGATCAGGGGAGGTATTCTCCTAGGCTTTCCAGAGAACTAAAGTTTGCAAGATTTGGATTTATAAAGCTCAAGTTTTAATTAAATACTGAAAAATATACTTTTTACAAGATTAAACATAGAGCACACATACTTACGTATTTTTGAGAAATGCCAGTGCCACATGGTTACGAAAACTCATAGCTACTCAAAACAATTTGAATCAACCAATTTGGATAAGTAAATCGCCCAGAAATGAATTAAAGCTAACAAGCATTTCTCAGGAAAATTAATAGGAAAAAAATAATCAACAAAGAAAAACAATAAAAGGGCCGGATCTGGCGCCGGGCCTCTCCGGGCGAGCTGGGCCGGCCTGCTCCGGTGCACACATAAGTGAAAGGGTATGCCACCCTCAGATCTGGATCTAAGGGCTAAAAACAGATCTAGAGACAATCAATCAAGCCCGTTGATCCGAAAATCGACGGTAGCTGCTCTTCTTCAACCTCTAGACGCACGGGAAGTAGAGAAAACCTAGAATCGGGCATGGAGCTCGGTCTTCTCACCTAGTGGCTCTCTCGGCCGAGGACATGGATGCGAGGCGGGTGCGGAGGTCGAGGAAAAGGGAGGGGAGGTCGCAGTGCGGGCGGGGAAGCATCCGAACGTCCGCGCGGTCGAGGATGCTCGCGACGGGCACGTCATGGCTCCGGCGTCACCGGTCCTCCTGCAAACAAAAGGAGAGGTCTCAGAGGGGGCGCGAGAATAGGGGATCTAGGTAATGCACAGGGAGGGAGAAGAAAGGGGCAAAAATGGTGGCATCCGTGCTCGAAAACCATGGACACGGGCGGTGGTCTTTCGGTCGTTCCTGGCCGTTCTAGAGCAAGGTCTCGCGTGGGAGGGCACATAATGGTGGAGGAGGCTGGTGGGATGTGGAATGGCAAGGTGAGAGTGAGGGGCACGGGCTGTGGTCTCTTAATCGAGATGGTGCTTGCTTTCGGGTGGTCACATGGGCATGATCAAATGGGGAGTGGGTATGGGACAAGTCCATTGGCTCTGGAGGGCGTTGGGAGAGAGGACAGAGGGGAGTTGGTCGTGGAGACGAGGCTTGGCCAGTGGGAGGCAAGAGAGTGAAACTCCATTGGTTGCTTCGGGAAAAGAAGCCCGGTGCGTGGAGGAAAGGGATGGATGAGGGGCTGGAAAGAGGGCCAGGGGTGAGGGGTGTGTGTGCCTCTGCCCTCAAGAAATCAGAGAGGGTCGTTGAGGTTGAGAGAGGGAGGTATAAAATGCTTTTGGGCTAAAATGCAATAGTGCACTGATTTAATTTGATGACAAGTTTACCACGAAATATTAAGAAATCAGTGGCTTGATGAAAGATAAAATGAATGGTCCAAGCTTGAACAGGCGATGGGGAAGAGAGGGGTGCAAGTGCATTGTCCAATGGTGGTCTGAATTGCTAAGGAGAAAAATGGCAAAAGTGAAACTACCACTGGTCAAATGGTCACTGATTTAACTAGTCTCCTAAACCTAGATGGTTAAGTGATCAAACGAGGTGTCAACAATAAACCAAAAATAGGTTTTGAGAATATAAGTGACAAAGACCAACTTGGTTTAAATGCATGTCAAAAACAACTTATGGTTTTCTTAACATGATGCCCTTATTTTGCTTAGTTTTAATAAGCATGAAGATCATCAATTTTCATTAAACTTCCAAAAATTGTTTTTGTGTTAAAAACAAATAATACCACCAAACTAAAAGTTCAAGCAAAGCAATAAGCTTACACATCCCAACGATAAACATGAGTTGACACATTTATAAGCAAGCTAACTGTCTAGGCGCATAAATCAACAAAAATAAAAAAGTTTCAAGCACACCACCAATTCAACAAATAACCAAACTTTAAGATAAGACAAATTTATTTATGAGGTGGTGATCAATATGATCTAGAAAAGGTTTTTGGTAGAATTAGAATTAATCAAACATGTTGAGAATTGATTTCCAGAGGCTAATTAAATTCGTGGTTTGAAAAGAGAGTTGGTAATGCTTGCAACATATTTAACATCCCATATAATTTAGGACTTATCATAAGGTCCTATATAGGTTTGAAAACATATAGTTTTTAGGAATACTGTTAGTTTCTGAAATGATATACATTTTGGGTGGTTGCTAAAATCATGGTAAATAGAGTTTTTTAAAATAAGATAAGAGAAGATACATGCTCTATTTCACTTGTCATAAACTTGATCTCAGAGATCA
This sequence comes from Poa annua, assembly GCA_026929855.1. NCBI lineage: Eukaryota > Viridiplantae > Streptophyta > Magnoliopsida > Poales > Poaceae > Poa > Poa annua. Next base: position 110,512,219 of record CM049426.1, read on the forward strand.
TATTATAACTTGTTTGATTTTTAGAAGGTTGTCAATTAGAAGGTATCAACATAAACAACAAAACACAACATGACAAACAGAGCATAAAAGAGAAAACACATCCATCAACAAGACATTTCAAAAAGTTTTCGTTCATTCAGAATTTTGGGTCCTTTATAAATAAAATTTTCTTGCTTCCAAAATTTGGGACGTTACAGACCTTACCCCCTTAGAAGAATCTCATCCCGAGATTCCTAAGAGGGTACAAAGAGAATGCAAGAAACGAGGGTCTGATGATTCTACGTCTTCCGAGGTTGTTGATTCTCAACAGATGTTTCCTTGACGATAGAGCTTCTGGTTTCTTTTGGAAGACATGGATCCTTGCTGAAGGTGTTGACATGAAGGTGGATGCTGACCACGCTCTTGTCGGGTTGACTTCAAATACTCCAGGGTTGGGGTGCAAAGAATCATTTGTCTAGACTATCCAAAAAAAACTAGCATTAGTCTTCCCCGCTTAAAAAGGGGACACTAGAAGGGTTAAAGTTGAGGGTTAAGGTTGTCGCCGACTTCAGGATGTTGTTGCTCTTCGGTAACACGATGATCTTCATCTTGGTCGTAGCTCCTCGGTGCTTGGGAGCTGATGTAGATACTTGTCCTGATATTGCCTTCTTGAGGGGTTAGCTGTTAGACACAGGCAAACAACTTTAAAAGCCTCACAGAGCGTCAGGTCGGTAGACTTGACTTGCTTTTGTTTTTCATAAAAAGACAAAGGGTGTTATAAGTCACTAATCTCGTCAGAACTAGCTTGGGTTGACTTTGTCAACATTATCTGTCTTCGATCTTCTCGTCTGTCGGCCCAGTCGGAACAGGGGTACCAAGAGCCCATTCCCTACAGGCCTCGCTCGCGGGCCAGACAGATGAAACGACTAAGGACCAGGCGTTACCGCCTGGCGGGACCCTCGAGGGCCTGAAGAGGAAACGAGGGCCTCAAGGGACCCCTCGCCTCAGGGGACCCCCCCCCCCCAAGGCACCAACCCGCCTAAGGGGAGTCCAACAGGAATCTCCCCTCAGGCCTGGAGTGAAACGTCGCGGCCAAGGAAGCACGGCAGAGCGCACGTGACCTCTGCCAAGCTCGTGCAGTGGCGCGCACACCCCCGTCGCTGTCCCTGGCGATAAAGCGGTCAACAAAGCTGCTCCGCCTGCTGCACATCTGTGAGGACCTTCTACTCTGACGATAAAGCAGGTGGACGGCGCAACCCTCCAACGGAGATCGTCATCGCGGGCTCCACCTCAGAGACTGCCCGCTCTGCTGATAGTACCGCGCGGTCGGCCGCCTGTTGGCCACGGCGCCACCTTTATCAACAATGGACCGAGTCCATGGACGAATGGAGCGCGGTGGATTCGTGCTCCGCCCTGCCACTGGCAGGTGGGAGCCACCTTGAAGGCCAAGCCGAAGGAGAAGCCCCGAGGCGCCTATAAAAGAGAGAAGACATCCATCGTATCAAGGGTCGGCCCTTTGCGTGCAAAACACCCTTGTAAACCCTAGCAACGCTGGTTAGGTTAGCCTTTGGCTGGAGGAGGAAGAAGATCATCGCTTCCCTCCCCAGGCAAGAACTGCCTCAAGGGGGCTTCCGGCAAGCTCAATTGTACTATAACCTCCCACATATAATACAGATAGGTAGGAGTAGCGGTCTTACCTCCTCACGAGGGCCGTGAACCTGGGTAAAGGACGGTGTCTTCCTTGGTTGGGTGTGCGTCTTATTCGGGTCCGGCGAGCAACGTCGCGGCGTCACTTGAGGGTTTAGACCTCCGCGTTCAATCCCCTTTCGAACTACACTTCAGGAAGTGACTACCCCCGCTTCCTAGGAGTCATAACCCGACATTTGGCGCGCCAGGTAGGGGATTGAGGCGCATCAACAACCTTCGAGTTCGTCTCCGCGCCATGGTGAACACGCGCGCCACCCGCGCCGCTCGAGTCAACCGACGTGCGCCCGCGGGAGCACTTGCGCTCCCAGGTGCCGTGACCACCCGTGCACGGCGGGGCCGACCCCGCCACGAGGAGCATGTCCCTTCTGGCCCTCACGCGGAGGCACCGGAGCACGACGCCGAGCACCAGGAGGACGCGCAGTGGTCGCACCCGACGCAGCGCCCGAGCGGTTCGGGCCCGGGGAGGACAGATCCTGCGCCCCACACCGCGCTGCTCATGGCGCAGTATGAGGCCCACGAGCAGTGGCTCCAACGCCTCAACCACCTCGTCGGCATCGCCACGACGCGCCCCGCTCCGTCGCAGTCCAACGTGCACCCCTCTCTCGCGGGCACGGTCGCAACAAATGCGCCTCCGCCACCTCCGGGGCCTGCACCGGCTGCGGCACAAAGGGCTGCTTCGCACGCGTCCTCGCCACACGGTTACTTAATCGTGCAGCGCACCGCACCCGACGCTCGTGTTGGGATGGAGCTCCAGCGAGACCGCCAGAACAGGCTCGTGGAGGAGCTCGGCCAGGTGGGACAGCAGAACCGCGGCGCGCTTCAGCACGGGGTCGCTACGTACACCTCCGGCTGTATGGCGTTCACTCCCTCCCTGCGTCGCATGGTCTGGCCACAGAAGTTCAGGTCGGCTCTTCCCAAGGGCTCCGACGGCTCTAGCAACCCCGTCGAGTTCCTACAGCTCTACACCACCTCCATCCAAGCTGCGAGGGGAGACGACAAGGTCATGGCCAACTGGTTCTCCCACGCGCTACGCGACTCTGCGCTGTCGTGGCTCCTGAACCTCCCGGAGGACTCTGTGAACTCCTGGGAGGAGCTCTGCAAGCAGTTCGTCTCCAACTTCAAGGGAACGTACGAGCGCGCCCTCACCCACAACGATCTGCGCGCTGTGGTGCAGAGGAAGGATGAAACGCTCCGCAAGTATATCCAGCGCTTCAGCCAAGTGCGCAACAAGATCCTGAACATCCCCGACACTCAAGTCATCGCCGTTTTCCGCGAGGGCGTCACAAACAGCAGGATGCTCGAGAAACTGGGCATCCACGACAAGCTGACCTCTGTGGTCAAGCTGTTCGACATGGCGGACAAGTGCGCCAAGGTTGAAGAGGGACTCCTCTTCGTGAAAATGTCCTCGAGAGGGGACGATCATGTTGAGGGAAACAAGAGCCAGAAGAAGAAGGAGGAGCCCAAGCGCAAGGCCACCGCAGTTCTCGCGGCAGAGCCTGACACAGAAGGCACCCGCAGGGACTCCCCCGAGGCTGGAGAGAGGAAAGATGATCACCGCCCTTTCTGCATCTACCACAACAGGCGCGGCCACTATACAGAGTCCTGCTACGACCTCAAAAGGTTGAGCAAGGAGCGCGAGAAAGCAGAAGGCAGTGGCAGCCGCGGTCGAGGCCGTGGCTACCGCGGGAGCGGACGTAAGGGCGGCTACCAGACACCATCTGGAAATCAGGACAACGCCACAGAAAAGAACGGCAACCTCCCTGACGAGGAAGATGGCGGCTACCAAGCCCCGAGGGGCGCCATTGCCTGCATCCTCGAGGGGGCGCAGGCGCCGAAGTCGAACAACCAGTTCAAGCAGTTCGCCCGTGAGCTCAACGCCGCCCTCCCAAGCACAGAAACCTCCAGGCCCCTCAAGTGGTCGCAGTGCACCACCGCCTTCGACGCTCAGGACCACCCCAAGTCCACCAAGACTGTTGGAACCCTCCCACTGGTCTGCACCCCCACCATCGACAATGTGGCTGTCTCCAAGACGCTCATCAATGACGGAGCAGGCCTGAACGTTATCTCCATAGATACGTTCGAAGCGCTTCAAGTGCCCTACGAGCGGCTTATGCCCTCGAGGCCCTTCACGGGGGTCACCAACGGCTCGATCGAGCCTCTAGGCCATGTCAGGCTTGCCGTCACCTTCCGGAGCGAGGAAAATTACCGCACCGAGCACATCGACTTCGATGTTGCGCACATCGGCCTGCCGTACAACGCCATCCTCGGCTACCCCGCGCTCGCGAAGTTCATGGCCGTCACGCACCATGCGTACAACATGGTCAAGATCCCCGGCAGCGCCGGCATGATCACCATACGTGGGCATGTCCTGGACGCTACGCGCGCTGTTGAGACGGCCTACAAAACCGCCGCCATGGCCTTCCCCGCAGACGAGGACCAAGAGCCTCTCGAGAGGCCCAAGAAGAAGAAGCAGTTGTTCTCCCAGGAGGCAGCTGCTACCAAGAAGATCTCTGAGCTTAGGGAGCTCGGGGGCTAGCGTCACCATTGGCGACGCGCTGCCCCCAAAATAGAGAAGCGCGCTCGTCGCCTTCCTCCAAGCAAACTCTGACATGTTTGCATGGACACCATCAGATATGTCTAGTGTACCGAGGGAGGTGATCGAGCACCACTTGGCCGTGTGCCCAAACGCGCGCCCCGTCAAGCCCCGGAGAAGCAAGCATTCATCGTCAAGGAGGTCGAGAAGCTCAGAGCGGCAAAAGTCGTTCGCGAAGTCGCGCACCCCACTTGGCTCTCCAACGGCGTGGTAGTCAAAACCCGCCGGCGGAGGCCGACTCTGCATCGACTACACTGATGTAAACAAGGCCTGCCCCAAAGACCCTTATCCCATGCCCAGAATCGACCAGATCGTGGACTCCACGGCAGGCTGCGACCTCCTCTGTTTTCTCGATGCCTTCTCTGGTTATCACCAGATTAAGATGGCTAAAGAGGATGAGGAGAAGACGGCATTCCTCACCCCATGCGGTATGTATTGCCGGAGCCACTTTCCAGAAGTTAATGAGGATAACCCTTGGCGGGCAAATGGGGCGAAACACTGAAGCCACTTTTCGATGACATGGTCGTGAAGTCGCGAGAAGGAAATATTCTTCTCGGAGACCTTGAAGAAACCTTCGCCAGCCTGCGCAAGGTGAACATCAAGCTCAACCCCGCCAAGTGCGTCTTTGGAGTACCTTCAGGAAAATTGCTGGGGTTCCTCGTGTCTCATCGGGGCATAGAGGCGAACCCAGACAAAATCAAGGCCATAGAAGGCATGCAACCTCCACGCAGGCTCAAGGACATGCAACGCCTGGCAGGCTGCATGGCCAGCTTGGTTCGATTCATCTCCATGTTCGGCGAAAGGGCCCTGCCGTTTTTCAAGATCATGAAAAGAATGGGCACTTTCAAGTGGACCCCTGAAGCTGAAAAAGCATTTGAGGACTTGAAGAAGTACTTGGCCAGCCCACCTGTAATGGTCGCCCCAAGGCTTGGCAAGCACCTGAAGTTGTACTTGTCAGCTACTCCACAAATAGCCAGTGCGGTCCTTGTGGTGGAAAGAGAGGAGCCTGTACTTCACAAGAAGAGTGCAACCACTCCAAAGAGGAAACCTCCTGATAAAGAGCTCGACGAAAGGGCAATCCTCACAAAGCCACCGCCAGGCCCAAAGCCTCAAGAGGCGACCGCCCCGAGTCAACCGCTGCAAGAGGTTCATGCCGAAGGGACTGAGGAGCCTCAAGAGGCTAACACACTTGAGGCTCAGCAGGAGCGCTGCGAGATCAAGTCCCTCGAGGCCACGTCCCTCGAGGCCACGTCCCTCAAGGCCACGTCCCTCAAGGCCACGTCCCTCGAGGCAAAGTCCCTCAAGGACACGTCCCTCGAGGCCACGTCCCTCGAGGCAAAGCCCCTCGAGGCCGAGTCCTTCGAGACTATGTCCCGCGAGGCCAACACCCTCGAGGCCCAGGACAAGCCCCTTGAAGCAAACCCCGTCGAGGGCCAAGCTGGGCCACCTCAAGCGAAAGACACCAATGAAACAGGAACTACTCTCGTCGAGCATCCAGTTTACTTTGTCAGCACAGTACTGCGTGATGCTCGCGAGCGGTACCCGATGCAGCAGAAGCTTCTCCTCGCACTCCTCATCGCCTCAAGAAAGCTGCAACACTACTTCCAGGGGCACCCCATCACGGTGGTAACCTCTTTCCCCCCTGGAGCAAATTCTGCGCAACCCAAATGCAACAGATTGTGTCGCAGGATGGAACATCGAGCTTCAGCCATTCAATTTTCGCTTCGATACCACAAGGGTAATCAAAGGAAGAGCGCTGGCAGACTTCGTCGCCGAATGGACTGATCCAACCCCTGAAGAGCCCTGGGAGGAAGAGCACGAGTCCTCCGGAGCCGCAATGCCCAGCCTCTGGACCATGAAGTTCGACGGAGCTTTCGCTTGTCGCCGCGGTGGGGCAGGCGTAGTCCTAACCTCACCCAAAGGCGACAAGTTGTATTACGCAGTCCAGCTATGCTTCGGAATCGACAAGATATCCAACAACATCGCCGAGTATGAAGGGCTGCTTGCTGGCCTACGCGCCGCAATCACCCTAGGCGTCAAGCATATACTCATCAACGGCGACTCCCAGCTGCTCGTCAACTTCTCCAACAAAAGCTACAAGCCCAATGACAACCCCATGGCCGCATAGCTTGAAGAGGTCCGTAGGCTGGAGAAGAACTTCAGGGGAATGGAGCTCATGCATATCCCAAGAAAGGAAAATCAAGAGGCTGATGACATCGCCAAGCGTGCATCAAAGCGGCAGGCTCAACCGCCAGGTGTCTTTGAAGAAAGGCTCGTCAAAGCATCCATAAAGCAGCCCCTAGAGGCCCTGCCCGCAAGCACAGACGAAGCGCTCCCGCCACCACCTGCAAGCCGAGCTCAGGGCTGCGGGCCCCCCATGGGGGAGCGTCTGTTGCTCACAGCGGTGCACCAAGAGGCAGGATGGATCGACGAGATCAAAGACTACCTCCGCAAAGGGATCCTTCCCGAGGAAGATGCTGAAGCGGAGCGAATTGGCCGCCAAGAAAAATCGTACAAAATCCTCGAAGGAATTCTCTACCGCAAGCGCCCAATCGGCATCGCGCTCAAGTTCGTCCCTCCTGAGGAAGGAAAACTGCTGATTAAGGACATCCACATCGGGGAATGCGGCCACCATTCGTGCGCCCGCACCCTCGCAGGAAAAATCTTCAGGAGCGGCTTCTACTGGCCTCGAGCTCTTCAAGATGCAACGGACATCATTCAAGCTTGTGAAGCCTGGCAATTCCACGCCAAGCAAATCCACCAACCAGCGCTGGGGCTACAAACCATTCCGCTCTCGTGGCCGTTTGCGGTCTGGGGGCTGGACATCCTGGGAGATTTCCCAACGGCGCAAGGTGGATATCGCTACCTCTTTGTGGCCATTGACAAGTTCACAAAATGGCCTGAAGTGGAGGCGACGCGCACAATCAAAGCAGGCGCGGCGGTGAAATTCATCAGAGGCCTGGTCTGCCGCTTCGGAGTGCCTAACCGCATCATCACCGACAATGGCTCGCAGTTCACAAGTGGCGTCTTTAGAGCCTACTGTCAGAAAATGGGCATCAAGCTCTGCTTCGCCTCAGTCGCCCACCCGCAAAGCAACGGACAGGCCGAGCGCGCAAACGCAGAGGTCCTCAAAGGTTTAAAGACCAGGACCTTCCATATCCTCAAGGGCCACGACAAGGGCTGGATCAATGAGGTACCCTCGGTGCTCTGGTCCATCTGTACCACGCCACCCAAGCCCACCGCGGAAACGCCGTTCGCACTCGTCTATGGAGCCGAAGCAGTCCTCCCCCCTGATATAAAGCATGGATCCCCACGGGTCCTTGCCTTTAATGTGGACCAGCAAGAGGACCTCCACAACGACGACCTGCTGCTCCTTGAAGGGCTAAGATGACGCGCGGCCCTCCGAGCGGCCAAGTACCAGCAGTCCCTGAGGCGCTACCACAGCCGCAATGTGCGCTCGCGCACCCTGGAGTGGGAAGGCCTCCACAAGCTGTCCCCGATGTGGGAAGGTCCCTACAGGGTCACCCACATCGCCAGGCCTGGCGCGGCTCCCCTCGAGACGCAAGACGGCGTCCCCATCAAGAATCCATGGAACATCATGCATCTGCGCAAGTTCTACCCGTGATCATTATCACGTAAGGGCATTTAGCGACAGAGGCAGCCCACGGCTCAACCTCCAAGCACCTTTTTGTCCCTCAAGGTTAAAAGCTCAAGGCTTAAACCTCGCAAACTTTTGTATCCGCAAGGAACAAGTTAAAAAAATGATTATTGTCACGCCCGTGATCATTGTCACGTCGAGACGTCAAGCGGACGAGGAAGCCTACGGCTCAACCTCCAAGCATTTTTCGTCTCTAGAGGTTAAAACGCCAAAAGGATTAAACCTCCAAAAACATAGCTTTGTCTCCTAAAGGAACAAATGCAACCGTGGTCATCACCACACCCGTGATCATTGTCACGTCGAGAAGACAAGCGGAAGAGGCAGCCTACGGATGTCGTCTCTAGAGGTTAAAACGCCAAAAGGCTTAAACCTCAAACTCATGCTTTATCTCCTAAGGGAACATACGCAACCGTGGTCATTGCCACGCACGTGATCATTGTCACGTCGAGACTCCTAGCGGACGAGGCAGCCTACGGCTCAACCTCCAAGCATTCTTGTCTCTGGAGGTTAAAATGCCAACGGCTTAAACCTCCAAGGCCCCAAAGGCTTCACTCGAGGGAAAACCCTCCGAGCTTTCAATTAAAACGAGCCACCTCAGGCCGTTGAGAGTCTCTGCCACCAACAGGTGGTCCCCATGCCTCGACATGGTCAGAGCATTAACTTGGCAATCCCAAGCATAATGACTCAATCTCGTTCCTAAGTGAACTTAGCGCTTCGGCGCCGCTTAAAAAAAATGTTTTTGGGGGTTTTTATTTACGCATTACTATTGTTGAAGTGTGCGCTTATATCTCTCCACATGCGTACCTCGCGAGCGGGGGCTGAGTACGGTGCCAGTGCCTCAAATGACAGCCCAGCAGCACTGCAAAATCCAAGAATCCGAGCTCTGGCTGGAGGGCAAGATCCCACAAACACGCCATCTCTACAGAGGACCTTGGTACTTACTCTCCTCGCAAGGAACGCCTGAGGGGACCTATAAGCGTGCACGATTTCTTTGAACCGTGTTTCAGCGTTTGGGTTTGCCCCTCAAATACCTGCAGGGAAGATTTCCCCCGCAAAGCCTGAAGGGGCATCCGTGAGCGACCCCTCAAGTGGGCAACCTCGCCAGGCAAAAAGCCTCCCCCGGAGCGACCCCTCAAGTGGGCAATCTCGCAAGGCGAAAAGCCTCCCCAGGAGCGACCCCTCAAGTGGGCAACCTCGCCAGGTGAAAAGACTTCACAGAGCAAAAACCTTGAGAAGCTAAGTCTCGCACCCATGCTTTAAGAGCGTTTTTCTCTCCCTAGCGCGCGTCTTTGCCCCTTGAGCGACTTCGTTTTCCCTTACGCTTCATGGACTACTCGCACGTCTAAGGGGGGCACTTAAGCATCGCGACTCAAGGCTCTTACCTCTCCTAGGCCTAAACTCCCCCCGGCCTTGCGGAGTCATTGCTCCCGCATACCGAGGTGGCGGAGTCATGGCACAAAGAGATGGGACCTAACGACGCAGAGAACAAATAGACATGAAGATGAGTTCAAAGAGACCTCACGAGGGGCAGACAAGCTCGAATTAAAACAACAGTTAAAAGTATATTACAAGCCAAAGGTCTTAAGATGTCTAAAGCACACAGCTAGTGCAGATACAAGCGCTGGCATGCGCAATGGAGAATGACTCAATGGGAAGCCGCACCGCCTTGGACCTCCTCCGCGGCGCCCTCTTCAGCCTCGGCTGAGCAGGCCTCCTCCTCGCTGTCCTCCGGCGCAGCCTCCGTGCTCCTGAAGCGGTTGCAGAAGGCGTCCACCTGCTCGCGGAGGGAGCTTGACACCCGCTGTGCGTCCTCGCCCTGGGCGGTTTCGGTCACAGTGCCAAGGTCGAAGTCGGGCGTGAGGAGCTTGAGGTTTGTGAAGATGCAATCCACCACCACCCCAAAGAGCTGACGACTCTCATCCTCGATCATCTCCCGAAGCTCGGCGACGGGACCCTCGAGCGCTGCGAAGAGCTGGTCGAAGTAGACCAGGTACATGGCAGCATCGCCGCGGCCCCGAACGTCGGTGTGCGGCGCGTCTGCTCCCAGCTGCGAGGCCAGCTTGTTGCCACGAGCAACCAGCGCCTCGAACATGCACTCGCGCTGCTTCGTGAGCGCCCGAGCCGCGTTGGCAGAATTCGAGGCCTCCGCCGCTCGCTGCATCACCGGGGCCACCTGCTCCTCCACGTCCTTGGCCAAGGAGTTGAGGTTGTGGACAACCTCGGTGCGAGCCTCCTCCGCTCGGCGGCGGCCATCCTTAGCGCGAGTGAGGCGGGCCTCCAGCTTGGAGTTGGCCTTCTCGAGCTCGGTGATCTTCCGAGCGTCCGCGGCGTGCTTGGCCTTGAAGCGGTCCTCCTGCGACTGGGCCAGATCGCGGTACTTCTGAGAGGTGGACTTATGGAACTGCTTCTCGCGCTCCGCAAGGGCGTCCTCGGTCTCTTTCTTCTTCTCGGTGAAGCGCCGCTCGAAGCTCTCGTAAGCCACCTTCTGGGCAGCGACGTTTTCGTCGTGCCTCAGGGTCGCCTGGGCCAACTCGCCCTCTCGCTCCTCGAGGGCCTCGCGCTGAGCAACCAGGTCCTTCTCCACCTGGAGGCGCTGCTGCAGCTCCACCTCCTTGAGGACCAGCTGCTGCTCGCGCTCGGCGAAGACCTTACGGTCCTTCTCCAGAGCAGCCGATGCGGCCTGGTGGGTGGAGAGCAGCTGGGCCTCCAGCTGGCTCAGCTCGCGGCGTTCTGCGATAACGAGCCCTCCATCGCCTCGTGCTCCGCCCTGACCTCGCGCAGGAGCTCCGGCGCAGCGTCGCGTTCCGCCTGGAGGGGGTTGAGCAGCTCTGCAGCGTCGCGGATGGCCCCCTCGCGGGTCTCCTTGGCGAAGCTGATGGCCTCCTCGCGGGCGGCCTGCCGCATCAAATCTTCCAGCCGGCGCGCCTCGACCGCCGCGTGGAAGGACGCCCACGACTTCGCCAGCTCCTCCTGCTGCCGAGCGAGCCATATGTCCCCAAGGGCGAGGTGCGCCTCCAAGTCCTCCAGGGACTCCCTCACGAGGCCAAAGGCGGCCTCGCGACGCCCCGCGCTCCAGTCCCAGCCGCGGAGCACCAGGTCTTGGCTCGTAGAAGGCGCGGCCTCGGCGTCGAGTCCCGCAGGTCCAGCCTCGGGGAGAACTCAGGGGCTAGCTTGAGCCCCGCCGGAGCCCGTGCCCGCGCCCCTTTCAGGCCCTGCAGCCGCGAGGCTCTCCTCGCCCCCAGCCTGGCGGGGAGGAGAGGAAGAACCGTCCCCGGCAGACGTGCCCGCGCCTGCCGGTGCCTCGCAGGTCTCCGTCGCGGGCTGCGCAGAAGCGGTGGGCGCAAGCGACACAGCAGGCACACTCGGAGGCGTCGACGCGCGCGGTGGCGTTGGCTCGCGTGGCCGAGTGGCCTCGCGCGGAGGCGTAGCCGCACGTGGCGGAGTGCCCTCGCGCGGGGGCGTAGCCGCACGAGGTGGAGTGGCAGCACGAGGTGGCGCAGAAGTTCTCGCCTCCGAGCCCTCCACCGCCGGAGACTCGCGGGGCGCTGCAGGAGCATCCGGGCCTGCGGCGCCCTCCTTCACATGAGGACCAGCCGCCCCCGCGAGGGGCGCAGTCACCTCCACCTGAGGCGCCTCCTCAAGGGGGACCGCTGGGGCAGCCTCCACAGGCCTCGCAGCCTCGTCAGCCCCGGCCCCTGCCGTGGCGCTCTTCACCTCGGACGCCTTGCGGAGCCGGCGGCGCTTAGAAGGTGCAGGACCGCTGGCAAGAGCCCAGGAAAAGACTTCAACAAAGGATGAGGTGGAAAAAGAAGCCAAGAGGGCAAACGACCCAACGTCATATAAACTTACCCTGGAGGGGGAGCGCCAGCATCGACCCACGCCAGGCCTTGCGAGCGCCATGAGCGGAAGGGCTTGGCAGCAAGCCTCGCGGGGGGCGCCTCCGCCTTCCTCTTGGAAGGGACGTCGGACGGCCTCGCCACTGTGTGGTTCACGGCGACATTGGTGCGAGGCCCGCACCTTCCTGGAGAGCCCTCCGCGCTGGAGGCCTCCCCTTCCTCCGCTTCCTCCTCCACGGGGCGCGAGGGCGCCACCACGAAGGCATCTTCGTCGCCTGACGAGATATCACAAATCTCTAGGTAAACGGCCCAGCTCTAGAAGAGGAGACCTCCCCAGCTCTGGCTTCCTCCTCACCTAGGCCAGCTCCTGAAGCGGAGGCGGAGAGCTCTATGGAGCGGAATTTTCTGCGAAGGATTGGAAATGGTAATGGCTCCATGCCGCAGTGCTCGGGCTTTATGTCCCCTCCAGGAGCAGTTACCGGGGCGTGGTGGGACCCCCCACGACTCACGCCCCATATCGTGCGAGGCCGTTAATCGTCCAAGTGCCGCGTGGCTCGGGCCGGCTGGGCACTAAGGGCCCACGACGCTTCTCCTAAGCCCATGGGCTAAGTCGTGCCCATCATGGGCCCGGGGGCTACTGTCGGCCCAGTCGGAACTGGGGTATCAAGAGCCCATTCCCCCCAGGCCTCGCTCGCGGGCTAGACAGACGAAACGACTAAGGACCAGGCGTCACTGCCTGGCGGGACCCTTGAGAGGCGATTCCCCTCGAGGGCCTGATGAGGAAACGAGGGCCTCAAGGGACCCCTCGCCTCAGGGGACCCCCCCCCCCCCAAGGTACCAACCCGCCTGAGGGGAGTCCAACAGGAATCTCCCCTCAGGCTTGGAGTGAAACGTCACGACCAAGGAAGCACGGCAGAGCGCACGTGACCTCTGCCACGCTCGTGCAATGGCGCGAACACCCCTGTCGCTGTCCCTGGCGATAAAGCGGTCAACAAAGCTACTCCGCCTGCTGCACAGCTGTGAGGACCTTCTACTCTGACGATAAAGCAGGTGAACGGCGCAACCCTCCAACGGAGATCATCATCGCGGGCTCCACCTCAGAGACTGCCCGCTCTGCTGATAGTACCGCCCGGTCGGCCTCCTGTTGGCCACGGCGCCACCTTTATCAACAATGGACCGAGTCCATGGACGAATGGAGCGCGGTGGACTCGTGCTCCGCCCTTCCACTGGCAGGTGGGAGCCACCTTGAAGGCCAAGCCGAAGGAGAAGCCCCGAGGCGCCTATAACAGAGAGAAGACATCCATCGTAGCAAGGGTCGGCCCTTTGCGTGCAAAACACCCTTGTAAACCCTAGCAACGCTGGTTAGGTTAGCCTCTGGCTGGAGGAGGAAGAAGATCATCGCTTCCCTCCCCAGGCAAGAAGTGCCTCAAGGGGGCTTCCGGTAAGCTCAATTGCATTGTAACCTCCCACATATAATACAGACAGGCAGGAGTAGCGGTCTTAGCTCCTCACGAGGGCCGTGAACCTAGGTACCGGATGGTCTCTTCCTTGGTCGGGTGTGCGTCTTCTTCGGGTCCGGCGAGCAACGTCGCGGAGTCACTTGAGGGTTTAGACCTCCACGTTCAATCCCCTTTCGAACTACACTTCAGAAAGTGACCTCCCCCGCTTCCTGGGAGTCATAACCCGACATCGTCAATCTTGGCGTCTTGCTGGATATGATGTCTTCTACTGAGTCCATCTTTAGCTTAGCCGACGAGGAGTGTCGAGGAGGACTTTCTTGGTTATTGGGCTTCATGATGCTTCGCAAAAGTCTTCAGAGGTCAGTCGGATCTAAGTTAGCTAAATAGATAAGTACTTCTTTCTAAATTACTCTACTCAGGGTTAGTCGAGTTAATAAAGTTGACGCGCAGAGGGCACTGACGACACCCGCTTCATGGCACATCTTCGTGAAGACGATCTTCCGTTCTGGTTATCTTCGTTGTGTATGTCGATCTCCCTTGTACGTCATGGCTTGAAGGCTTCACAAAAATCTTTAGGAAGTAGTGCCTCTTGGCGTTATTTGAGTCCTCCGTGTTGCCATCTGTAAGAGAGACTTCCGTTGGCACTTCTCTTTTGATCTTGGTTTGTAGGTCTTGAAGAGGTTAGTTAGTAACAAAACATTGGTGTTAGATGTTACTCTAAAGTTAGATAGATTAAGTTAGTGATGGTATACGTGTAATTCAAATAGTTCATTAAATTAGGCAAGGCTCATCACATTATGGGGATGGGCTATCTTGGGCTTCGGTATCATGTGTATCTTATAACTCTCACATGTTAAAGTTTAGATCAAAAGGAAAACATTTTAGGAAATTTCGAGGATAAGTTTATAAGTGCCTTAGGGTGCGTCAATGGCAAAAGGTAAGAAAGGTTTTTGTCCAAAGATAACAAGATGTTTAAACAAATTTAAAATAAGCGCCTAATATGCATTACCTTCAAGGCGTGCTTGTGAAAGATACAAGGGAACAACATATCAACTACAAGCAAACAAACAAGACACACACAAGCAACAAATATACCATCAGATGAGCACACAAGACCACTATAGAACAAGAATGACACTCAACAATCGTGTTAGTCGGAGAATCCAACCAAGGGTCATATCCTAGAAGTCCTATGGGTCTTGGTCATTCCTACTTGTTGGAGTCTACAATTCTTCAGCTTGGGCTCCTTCTGGAAAACTTGAGACTGTTGAAGTTGCAACTCGAGTAACATTGTTGGGGTGGAAGTCTTGATAGTGAGACTGCTTTGGCAAGCAAGGGTTGCTTTCTAGCCTATTTCTTCTCTTGACGACCACCTTGATGTCGCGTGTTGAAACCTTGAGACTAAACTTCGCCTTCTCGGTACAAGTTACTTGGGTCTCAATAGGGGTCCATCGTCAAGTCTATACAAGCTTTGAATAGGGACAAGATAGACGGAAAATCTTTTGAAATACTTTGCTTTAATAGAGTTGGACAACATATTTGATAGAGAGGTAAGGATCAAGATATTAAGTGAAGAGTGGAAACCATACTTTGATTCAGCAAGAAATGCAGCATGGAGAGCCATCGAGTACCTAGCAGAAAGACTTCGTTTTACACTTCACAACACCCAGAAACATCTCGAAGAACTCAAGGAAGTAGAAGAGGAACTTGAAGCACTCAAGAAAAAGATAGATTAGACCACCTACCCATTAGAATAACGAGATCCAATGATGTACTAACCTATCCAATTGTGGTATGCCAGTACTATCATTATTTTTCTTTCCATGACGTTGAAGTGTTTCGTTCGATAAACGATTAGTTCAGTTTTTCAAAAGAAGTTTGAAATTTTGTTACGTATGTGTTTGAACCATGTTGATTGATTTTGTTAGAGATTGGTTGCCTTGTTGTGAATTATTGAATTATAATTTCTCCATAGTACCTATAATTCAACTCATTTATTTTCTAAACCAAACAGATGTCTCACCCCAACACCAACACCAATGATTTGCACACAACAATGTGACTACTATTAGAGAATTAGAGTCAGTCGTGGATTTTGATCAATGACCACCTACCTAAGATTGATCAAAACCCCAGTGGGTATCAAGAGAGTCTTATGAACAAACCAAAGGCATGCAAAACTTTTGGAGAGATAGGACATACGTCCAAAGAATGTCCTGATGAGTGGCCCCATGGTCATACAAAACATCTAGTTAAGGAATGCCCCACAAGTCAGGTTACTTGCTTTTTTGTGTGAAGCAACAAATCACGTCCCAACTCAATGTCAACTCTACCCCATGGTGCAAGAAGTTAGTCAGCAAGCCAAAGAGAGAATGCAACAAAATCTCGTGAAGTATGTGGAAGTACAAGAAAACAGGGAGGAACACAAAAGAGATACTAGCCATATAACATGTTTTACCTTTGGAGAACAAGGACATTATTCATAGGACTGCAAATCGAAAAGGATTGGTCAGGATATTGAACAAAATCTTTATCAAAATGAGATTGTGGATCATACTAAGGTGAAAAATGAAATAAGAGTGAGGTCACTTCCGAGGACATCCAAACGTACCTCCAAGTGTTGCTATAAGTGTGAAGGAGATCACCTAGCTCGAAATTGTCACATCAAACGAGACTGGTCGTCAATTCAGCTAGAGTATGGTAAACAAGATTTGGAAGAACTTTTAGCCCTGGAAAAACCTAAGAAGAAGAAGAACTTAAGCGACGTAATTTGCTACAAATGTAAGGACAAGGGACATTATGCTGATAAGTGCCCAGAAAAGATGAAGGAGAACTGCTGTATCCGCTCGCACAAGAAAATCCTTAGTCCCGCGACATGCCGCATATGCGAAGTAACAGGGCCCTATGTCAGTGGCAGCCCTGGGTGGAAGAAGGATAAACCTTTGCAAGGACCGAATGGAAAATGTGAGTGCTATAAATTTTCGTATCACCACATACCATTTTATTTTGAATACTTGTACACTCTACATCAGAAAAGTAAACAAGATTAAACAAAGTTTCTAGACTGACCACGAAAAATTCTTTTAAGGGTGGTAGCCATCCCAATTAATTCAAAACCCGTTGCTTAAACCCAGAGATCCCAAACTACGTTTTTTCTGGCCCCCCCAATCAGAAAAATCATCCCCTTCAAGTTTTCAAGTTTCCATCTCAGAAATTACATTACTCAAAACATCTCGAGTTATAAGAATCATTCCAAGCATTTGCTTTTCTTTCTAGCCTCTCCGAATCTTGGGGAGGATATTCCTTTTAACATCCCAACATTTTGTAATGTTTAAAAATCAATAAAATTTAAAACTTTTCTTTGATTAAAATAAAACATTTAAAATGCATAATAAAACCAACTATAAAAGACTTCAAGCATATTGAAAAAGTTTAATATCTTTAACATCTCAAATAATCATTATTTGCAAAACTTATTTCAAGTTAAACATTATAATATCCATTGTATTTTCTTAAACCTCAACATATAATTTGACAAATGAATTACCAACTCCAAACCATTTTCATGTAATAAAAGGTTTCTTTGTAAGTATTTCATTTCAACAACTTAGCCATAGCTATTCATAAATTAAAATAATATTTACAAGTGTTTTTTAAAACTATTTAAAACATGATCTATTTGCCAAATTGTTTTCATTCTTTTACCTAAGTTCATAACATAGTTTTGGATATTACAAATCTATATTTTATGACTTTAAAACTTCATAGATTTTGTAATGAATTATCCAAATAGACATTTCATTTGCTTAAATGATTTTCATTAATTTTCTAAACATAAAATGATTTTCATGAATATATTCAATATAAGAAATTAAATAAATCTAGAATATTTTCCAAAGTTATTTTATGGATTTTTCAAATGATTTATCATAATATAAAACTTAATGGTGCATAAAATATTTTAAATTAAAAATGAATACATTATATTTCCCTTTTTCATTTCAAATAGTTGTGTTATGTTATTTAATATTATACTAAAGTCAAAATGATTGAATATTGAAAATGAGTTTAAGATAACTTAATATCAATAATTATATGACTGTGGTAATTTCAAAAAAATTATTTGACCCCAAATAACTTTATTAAATTCCCAATTCCAAAGTTGAGCTAAAAGGGCAAATTTGCATTTTATGAATAATTCAAAATATTAATTTTCAAAAATGTTCAAAACATGCCCACAACTGGTTTAAAACAAAGATATGAATTTTACAAATTTTTAGAAATTTGTTTGACTTCATTTGGTGTCCTAAATCAAAAGTTATAAAGGAAATAAATAAAACAGAAAAGAAAAAGAAAAATCCCTGACAGGCGGGACCCACCTGTCAGGGGGTCGTCTTCAACCTCTCGCCAGAAATCTCTCCCGATTTTCCTCTTCCAAATTTGTTTCCAAATCGACGCGTTTCTTGCGGAAATTGCTCCCCCTCACCCCCCATATAAACCCCAAACCCCGCCGCATCTTTCCCCCTCACAAACCCTAGCTATAGCACCGCCAAGCCACCGGAAGAGCTCGCCGGAGTTCCTCACCTCTGTCGCCATTTTCTTCGTTTCCCCGGCGAGGTAACCGTACCCCGAGCCCGAGACCCACCCCCTCCTTCTCCCCTCGCTCGTGCGCACCCGCCTGACCCATCTCCCCTATTTGTTTCGCAACAGGACACCGAGTCCGTGCGCGACCGAGATCGCTGGAGTTGCCGTGGCTCCGCACGCGCCTCCACGCCACTCCGGGACAAACGAGTAGACGCCGTCGCCTCCAACGCCTTCCCCGCGACACGCCGCATCTGAAGCTTCCCTCCATTCCTCCTGGGAGGCGATACAACGCCGGTGCCATCCTCACCCGAACGCAGCGCCGCCGTCCCCTCCATCTCCGGCCACCGGCGCCGCCACGGTGAGGTCTCCTTCTCCCGAGCCATACCCTTTAGATCCGGTGGCCACGATTAGATCTTTCGAACGAATCGGTACGAGTAGATCTCGAGCGTCCGATCCGGATCCAACGGCCCAGATCCAATCACTTAATCCAGTCAGCAGCCACGTCAGATCCGCGTCAGCAGCCCAGTCAGCGCTGACGTGGAAAATTAATTTCTCGATTTAGTTAATTGGAAGTTTTATAGAAAAGACCCTGCAACTTAGATCTTTCATAACTTTTTAACCACTTATCCAAATTTGATGAATTTTAGATATTTGGAAAGCCCTTAACATGTAGAATATTTTAGAACTGTTAGAATTTAAATTTGACTTAGTTTAAAATATTCAAATTTCAAATGGTGGATTTGAGTATTTTTGTCATAACTTTAAATCTATAAATTCAAAAATTGCAAATAAATTTTTTTAGAAACTTTGGAATATTTGTAATATGGTGCCTGTGTTATAAATATTTTTGAGTATGATTTTCATGATTTAATAGTTATATGTTTAATTTGAATAGTTTGACTATTTTTGACATAACTATTAATAGAAAAATTATTTTTGATTAAATCAAATAGTTATAAATTTAATTTAATACCCTCTGTCTATTAACATCATTTATAAAATGTTGTTATAAAATTTAATCACAGAAAACTTGATCTTGTATTTACCCTTTTATTTTATTTTCCTATATTAGAAATTAATTAAATTGCAATTATAAATTTATGCATACTTTATAAATATCACAAAAATTAGTATGATGTTTGTTGTGATTAAAAAATTACATTTCATGCATAGCATATTTTATTTTGTAGTTATACTTCCCATAGGAAAACTCCTCCATTATTTTCACTAAGTTAGGATTATTTTCAACTTAGTATTTTGGGAAAGTGGTATGCACATAGACACTTAGGATTTTTAACATGGAGATAGAAGGCCAATGAAGGACTTAGCCAAGAAAACAAGACTTCAGAAGTATCGTCAAGGAGTAGAAGCACTTATAAGAAAATCAAGAAGAAGTTCATGAAGACCAACCAGCAATATTTTCTAAGTCTTGCTTTCTCTCTCTCTTTTCTCCCTTCTTCTCATAGACCTCATGATGACTAAGTGAAATCCAAGACCAGCCTCGGTGATACAAGAATCATCCAATCTGAAGATTCATCAAGTGTACCAAAAAATCAATCAAGACATCACCAAGCAGAAAATTACAAGTTTGGAGATGAAGCCTTGAAGACCAACTACAGCCTTCTTTCTATATTTTCCCTCTTTCCTAATCTTGTCTTTCACTTTAGACATAAACAAAATTTTGGTCATGTTATTACCATCTTGAAGTTTGTTGGATCCTAGCGGCATAGTGTGATGAAGCGGCCTGGAGACTAACCTTACATGTACACCTACATGAGACCTGTTCCACAACTTAAGTGGTTGGCCAGGTGTCTGTCTCTCTCACTATAGTGAATATCCAATTTACAGTGAGTTGTTAAGAATTGTTCATCACCTTGAAGAAATGACTAAGTATTTGAAGGAGATATGCCCTAGAGGCTAATAAATAAGTAGTATTTATTGCATTATCTCATAAGTTTATAATAGGTTTGTGTATTATGCTATAACTGTATTAATCGGAATTGTTAATACACGTGTGATACATAGACAACCAGGTCCCTAGCAAGACTCTATATGAGCTAGTCCATTGGGCAACAGTTGATCGAGATTCCCGATCAAGGACAATGACGTCGGTTGACAATGGGGTCATCTTGTTAGTTGAATAAGGTGGTGGACATACGCATAGTATTGCAATAAGATCGTATTACGATGTTTGTCATTTGCAATAGATAAGAGTATGATAGCTTATTCCTTAGACCGTGAGACCGTACTTATTGTTGCTTCGTAGGAGTGCTTTGAGAGCATCAAACGTTGTGTCTTATATAGCATGACAATAACGGTGTCCATCTTGGGTATTCCGAAAGAGCATCGAGACGTAAGGATCAAGAGCGGGATTTGTTCATTCTTGTAATGGAAAGATACTCTGGGACCACTCGATGATAGTGCATCTATATAGCTGCAGCTTATGACTAGGTCATGGAGATGTAATATCACAGACGAGTTAATAACCTTCGTCGGTAACGAGATACAGCAAAGGCATCGGTGTGTCTACGATCATATCTCGGACAAGGTAGTATCGCAGAGACAAAGGGAATGAATATCATACTTATGGTTCAACGACGATATTCGTGGAATGCACAGGGGTCGTCATATATTTCCAGGTATCCCTGACGATCATTGGTGAGCGGAGTGTCTCGACCATGTCTGGAGTGTTCCCGAACCGTAGCGTAACAAACTTAGGGTCTTAGCGACGCTAGGAGATAGGTTTTGGAATTTTATAGGTTTTTGTTGGAGAGAGAGAAATGATCCGGAAAGAGTTCCGGTGGTCCGGAAGGAGTTCCGGAGAGGTCTGGAATGGTTCCAGGAATGTCCGAAAGTTGTTCGGGTGGTCCGAAAGAGTTTTCGGAGTCACGGGATATTGAATTATATATAAATATATTAATTATGAATTAATGGGATTTTTATATTAATTTAATATTAATTAAATAAAGGAAAAAGGGGGCTCCCACCTATATGGGCCCTAAGAGGGCCCAAGAGGGGGAGCCGCACCTCAAAGGGGGTTGGGCCCCATTGGCTGGTTCGGCCAGCCCATGTGGGGGCCGAACCCCCCCCCCCCCCCCTCCCATGTCCTTTGTTTAGTCCCACATGGGGGAGCCAAGGGGTTTGCACACCCCCTTCCCCCTTTATATAGCAAGGCATATTAATTGATTTAATTCATAGGAAAATCCAATTAATTCCCGATTTCTCTCTCGATCTCGTGGTTCCCAAGTCGGAGCCGCGCCGAGCTGAGGAAGGGGGTCTCTCTCCACCTAAGCCATACCGCAGAGCGCCGTTGCTCTGCGGGATTCCAGATAAGATCTACTCCTGCGATTTCAACTGGATCTGAATGACCGGTAGTTGTCGCTAGGCTCCGTATGTTTGCGAGTGCTCGGAGGCTACTCTATTGAGGAGCTTGGGCGACGTCGTCTCGCCCCCTGCAGCCGCCGCGCCTCCCCCCCCTCTGCTGCCGGCACACCAGCCCCGGTGCTGGCGCTCTGCATTCTTCCGCCCGACGCCCGTCGACGCAGATCATCGTCGACACCGCGGCGTCATCGACTCCGACATCGCGGCAAGTTCTCCGCGACCTTGAGGTCGGCTACGTACGACTTCATCGTCAACGCTTGTGCAGGAGCATAATCCCCGCTATCGGTCTACATGGAGGTAATGTAACCCGTTCCGCCACCGTTATCGCATGTACTAGATTGATAGATCCTGGCTAGTTAGGGTTCCGTTCGCTAGAAAAAATATTGTTTTCTGCACCGTAACCCCTTCAGTGGTATCAGAGCCGATCTATGCGTAGTACTGCTGGTACGGTTAGAACTCATGTTGAATGAGGGCGTCTTTCTTATATTTGCTACCCTCTAGCGTGCACTTGCGATGCCTTCGGTATTGAGTTGATGAAGCGGCCCGGACCGACTTTACGCGTACGCTTACGCGAGACTGGTTCCACTACTGACATACGGCTTGCACCGTATCTGTGGCTGGCGGGTGTCTGTTTCTCTCTCTCTAGTCGGCAAAGCATTTTCAATGGAGGGCCCGAAAGGGATGCTTAAACATGCAATTATACGATCGACGTTGTGGTACAAAGTTTGTAGGTAGGGAAGCGGTTCTCCTACGAATAAGCCTATATGCCACGTAAAACTTGCAAAACTAGATAAAGCTAGAGGCGTCTAACTTTGTTTTGCAGAGGCGTTATTTTATGTGACATGGTTACGGTATGTTTTGATATTACTCGTACTGTCGGAGGCAATGGAGGGCTCTGTAGACTTAGAGCCATGCCGGGGCGCCGGGGGCCAGGCACATGGCGCCATGAAGGTCCAGGCGCATCGACCATGTCACATCGCACTTCATTGCATCATTATTGTGTGCTGTTGTGTGTGCATCCTATTGATTGCTTATATGCTAGATATACAACGGTAGCATCATAAATAGGATGATCCCTAACAAATACCAAAATTGTGTTCTCCCTCGTTGCGCACCACCAAGAAAGTTCTACGTTATGAGGCAGGCCGTGATGATCGGGTGTCACACATCTCGTCGTTCGCATACAGTGGGTGTAAGCCATGTTGCACGCGCAGGTCTTCGAGGTTTGATTGGCGAGCCTAGCATACTCAGAGGTATGGCCTCGGAACACGGGAAGATCGAAAGATCGAGCACGAGTCATAGAGTTGTTATGATCGACATTTTATGTCCACCTTTGAAGCCGTGTTGCCGGCCGTGATGATCGGGGGTAGTGTGGTGGATGAGGGTCGTGTAATCGCCATTATTATTTTAGGGATAATAATCTTGGTGTGGTGTGTTTTTTATAATGAGATTATAAAACTAAAACTCACCTATATATTATAAACTTATCTTACCTCTTTTGCGATCACATCTGGAGACTGCGGAAGTACGCTTCGGTTACTTCTTCAAGAGCTCGGATTCTACCTTGGAAGCCGACGGGTCCAACTTCATCAGCTGGTGCATTGGTTTTAGAAACATTCTCCAAACACAACAAACATCCTATATGTGCTAGAACATTAGTTAGGAATTAGACCAGATGATTCTGATAGCAAGGAGAAAGATGATGAGTTCCGTAAGCATCATGATATTTTCATGGAAGTGAAGGTCGTCATGAACGTATGCCTAGCACCAGAGTTGAAAGTTGTATTCAACACCTGGAGCCATATGTTGTGATTGATGCGATCAAAGGTCACTTCAAAGATGAATTGAGTCTTGAGAAGTTCAGACAGCTTAGAAAGTTCCGGACCATTCACATGGGGAGCATACCTGTCTGGAGACTCAGTTGAAGAAGTTGTGTGACATCTACTTCAGGCTTACGAATATCTACGATTTCTAGATAGCGAACTCCAGTGCAATAGAGATTGCGCTTTACCTCCTAGCTGTGAATAGCATGTGCGTGAATATGCTATAGAGACACGGTGAGCTTCTTCACGTTCGTGAACAAGTTCAAATCTCTAAAAGTTGATTCATCAAAGAAGAGTTCTTCGACGCTATGGGTATATTTGATATACGAAGATATAAATGTATTCTTCTCATACTTGAAGAAAAGTGTTTGATAATTGTTCTGTTTGTGAAACAGTCCCTGATTATCACAAGTATGCGGCGAAGGGTGACGTGACAGTGCACGAGTGATGGCAAGTTCATGGCCAGTGGTGCTCACGCCCTCGAGATATCATATTAGTTATCATCAATAGTTTTTGATAAGACATTTTGTAATAGTGAGAATGTGATCTAGTTTGGTGTCTTGAATGTAACAAGACATAATTATTCATATAGAACACATCAGTTGTTTTATGTTATGAAACAAAGCAGTTGTTTCATGTTATGAGTAATTTGCATCACATCTCAATTACATTATGCGTATGATATACATTTATAATAGCGGGAATGATAAAATTGTGTGTCCAAAGAACAAACACCATCGAATTTAGTCATAAAGGCAATGAAAGAAGTAATGGATATTTTTGGTCCATTTAAGTATTTCGAGTGCCAAAATTGATTAAGTTTGAAATGCAGTATTGAAGTTGTAATACTAGAGGAAATTGATTGAGAGTCATTTTTAATGATTAATCAATGGTGTTTTGCTTGATCCGAATTCTTCTATGATTTTGGTAAATAGGAGTATTTGCCCGATAAATTATGGAGTCTGAAATTAATTTAATAATAGATCAAATGGGGTTTTTCAGAAGAAAGATTAGTGAATATTGTATTCACAAGATTCGATCAAAGGACAATATTTTTGAATCATGGTTTCAACACAAAAGACTTGTGGAAATTTGTTTTCACAATATTATAATGTCATATATGGTGATATGTGGGGAATTATAATTATGCTCTATTTTCAATAAATAAAGTGTGGTCAGTCAGAATCAGTCTTAGAATCTCCTAATATGTTCGAAACATTATAGTCGATGTCCACTTTAGAAAATAGATATTTTTCTCAACAAAAATTCATAGGATCGACAGTAATGTCGACGTGTATATGATTATGCGATAATTCGGAATATACATGAGTAGTTCTTTGTAGATTGCTCGCATTGGACGAGAGTGTATTCCAGAATCAATTAGAAACAAAGTTCAGTTTGTTGTCTATGTAATTCCGAGAAAAGATGACTTTTCGAATTATGGTTTATGGATTGAAATTAGAAGTTTGGAATAAAGTGTCAGACTTATGTTGGAAGATGTTCCAAAGAGTATATGTCTGCTAATGAAAGTTTAGTGATTAAGAGTGAGGGAGACTAGAAAATTGTTTTCTGCTTGCAATCCTCTTCATAAAGATCATAATATTTTCATGAAAGAAACTTCTAAATAAAGTGTTGTTATATTTAATATTGCTGTCAGGTCACAGCACTGTATTAAGTATTTCAGATCTTGTTGACAGATCAAGGTGCACTTTATGAATACAAAGAAAGTTGAGAAAATATCGGAATACGAACAAAGGCTTTTTGAGCCTGGAAATCCAAAGTTGCATTTGAAAGGATTAAGAGAGTAATTGTTGCTGCAATTCTTATTAGAGGAATAAGATTGTTTAATCGTCATATAAGGTGTTATATGAGAAATGTGACTATAAGAAAGACGCGGTAGCATGTCTTGTCGAGAAATGTGTCTTGGACAAGATCAAATTGGTTGACTACATTTATGTAGACATGCTTGAAGTCTGAGGGATTTGTATTAATGTAATACTGTAGTTTGTATTAAATTCGAATTGATAGTAGATCAATGATTTTGGTTTAACCAAGATGTCGATTTAAGTGGGAGTCATAGTTAGTTCACTCAGGAGAAATATGTGAAGAACATATTTTTGAGTGGGAGCTTGGGAACTCAAATATGTGGATAACATGTTTTTGAGTGGGAGCTCGTGTTATCAAATATGTGGAGACATAATTTGAGTGGGAGTCGAATTCATCTTGTGTAGTTAACACATTGTGAAACTGTACCAATAGAATAGGATGAAGTTGTAAAACTATTTAAAAGTTAGTGTCTATTTTGAAATAGAACGGGAATTTTAAATAGTTAGTTGAGTTGTGTTGGATTATATCTGAGGAGTCAGAATAGAATCAAAAGGATGGTCCTTTGGAATCCAATTGGTCATTAAGAGTAATGATGCATGAAGGTAATGGTTGAATGACATGTGGGTCTATTATGTATATATTAGACATCATACAGAAACCATATTATCTGCTCGATAAAATATAACTGATGTTCTTGGAGTAAAGAACAGTTATGAAAGTAAATTTGGAATTTACTGGAAGTAGAAGTGCGTTAGTTAAGGGATTGACATTTGAATGTCAAGTTTTCTACAATGGTGTGAAAGTATGTAGATATCGCGAGTTTGTAATTGTTACAAGGGGCTCTGCATGGCTGAGTGTGTTTTTCAGGGCAGTTATCTGGTTAGTATAATCAGAGTAAGCGCTGGGAAGCAGAAGTCTCACTTAGTTACGGTATTTGCATATATGTTGTTAGACAACATGGTGATATCAAACAAGTTGATGCTAGTGAATCGCAAAAGCATGTACAATCATGGATTGTGCAGTAACACTTTTCCACGAGCAAGCATTATCAAATGATTCTTATTTGATAAGGGATTCTGATAAAGTAAAATGCAGCTAGTTTATTTGTACTCTAGTGCAAGTGGGAGACTGAAGGAGATATGCCCTAGAGGCAAATAAATAAGTAGTATTTATTGCATTATCTCATAAGTTTATAATAGGTTTGTGTATTATGCTATAACTGTATTAATCGGAATTGTTAATACACGTGTGATACATAGACAACCAGGTCCCTAGCAAGCCTCTATATGAGCTAGTCCATTGGGCAACAGTTGATCGAGATTCCCGATCAAGGACAATGACGTCGGTTGACAATGGGGTCATCTTGTTAGTTGAATAAGGTGGTGGACATACGCAAAGTATTGCAATAAGATCGTATTACGATGTTTGTCATTTGCAATAGATAAGAGTATGCTAGCTTATTCCTTAGACCGTGAGACCGTACTTATTGTTGCTTCGTAGGAGTGCTTTGAGAGCATCAAACGTTGTGTCTTATATAGCATGACAATAACGGTGTCCATCTTGGGTATTCCGAAAGAGCATCGAGACGTAAGGATCAAGAGCGGGATTTGTTCATTCTTGTAATGGAAAGATACTCTGGGCCCACTCGGTGATAGTGCATCTATATAGCTGCAGCTTATGACTAGGTCATGGAGATGTAATATCACAGACGAGTTAATAACCTTCGTTGGTAACGAGATACAGCAAAGGCATCGGTGTGTCTACGATCATATCTCGGACAAGGTAGTATCGCAGAGACAAAGGGAATGAATATCATACTTATGGTTCAACGACGATATTCGTGGAATGCACAGGGGTCGTCATATATTTCCAGGTATCCCTGACGATCATTGGTGAGCGGAGTGTCTCGACCATGTCTGGAGTGTTCCCGAACCGTAGCGTAACAAACTTAAGGTCTTAGCGACGCTAGGAGATAGGTTCTGGAATTTTATAGGTTTTTGTTGGAGAGAGAGAAATGATCCGGAAAGAGTTCCGGTGGTCCGGAAGGAGTTCCGGAGAGGTCTGGAATGGTTCCAGGAATGTCCGAAAGTTGTTCGGGTGGTCCGAAAGAGTTTTCGGAGTCACGGGATATTGAATTATATATAAATATATTAATTATGAATTAATGGGATTTTTATATTAATTTAATATTAATTAAATAAAGGAAAAAGGGGGCTCCCACCTATATGGGCCCTAAGAGGGCCCAAGAGGGGGAGCCGCACCTCAAAGGGGGTTGGGCCCCATTGGCTGGTTTGGCCAGCCCATGTGGGGGCCGAACCCCCCCCCTCCCATGTCCTTTGTTTAGTCCCACATGGGGGAGCCAAGGGGTTTGCACACCCCCTTCCCCCTTTATATAGCAAGGCATATTAATTGATTTAATTCATAGGAAAATCCAATTAATTCCCGATTTCTCTCTCGATCTCGTGGTTCCCAAGTCGGAGCCGCGCCGAGCTGAGGAAGGGGGTCTCTCTCCACCTAAGCCATACCGCAGAGCGCCGTTGCTCTGCGGGATTCCAGATAAGATCTACTCCTGCGATTTCAGCTGGATCTGAATGACCGGGAGTTGTCGCTAGGCTCCGTATGTTTGCGAGTGCTCGGAGGCTACTCTATTGAGGAGCTTGGGTGACATCGTCTCGCCCCCTGCAGCCGCCGCGCCTCCCCCCCTCTGCTGCCGGCGCACCAGCCCCGGTGCTGGCGCTCTGCATTCTTCCGCCCGACGCCCGTCGACGCAGATCATCGTCGACACCCCGGCGTCATCGACTCCGACATCGCGGCAAGTTCGCCGCGACCTTGAGGTCGGCTACGTACGACTTCATCGTCAACGCTTGTGCGGGAGCGTAATCCCCGCTATCGGTCTACATGGAGGTAATGTAACCCGTTCCGCCACCGATATCGCATGTACTAGATAGATAGATCCTGGCTAGTTAGGGTTCCGTTCGCTAGAAAAAATATTGTTTTCTGCACCGTAACCCCTTCAGTGGTATCAGAGCCGATCTATGCGTAGTACTGCTGGTACGGTTAGAACTCATGTTGAATGAGGGCGTCTTTCTTATATTTGCTACCCTCTAGCGTGCACTTGCGATGCCTTCGGTATTGAGTTGATGAAGCGGCCCGGACCGACTTTACGCGTACGCTTACGCGAGACTGGTTCCACTACTGACATACGGCTTGCACCGTATCTGTGGCTGGCGGGTGTCTGTTTCTCTCTCTCTAGTCGGCAAAGCATTTTCAATGGAGGGCCCGAAAGGGATGCTTAAACATGCAATTATACGATCGACGTTGTGGTACAAAGTTCGTAGGTAGGGAAGCGGTTCTCCTACGAATAAGCCTATATGCCACGTAAAACTTGCAAAACTAGATAAAGCTAGAGGCGTCTAACTTTGTTTTGCAGAGGCGTTATTTTATGTGACATGGTTACGGTAAGTTTTGATATTACTCGAACTGTCGGAGGCAATGGAGGGCTCTGTAGACTCAGAGCCATGCCGGGGCGCCGGGGTCCAGGCACATGGCGCCATGAAGGTCCAGGCGCATCGACCATGTCACATCGCACTTCATTGCATCATTATTGTGTGCTGTTGTGTGTGCATCCTATTGATTGCTTATATGCTAGATATACAACGGTAGCATCATAAATAGGATGATCCCTAACAAATACCAAAATTGTGTTCTCCCTCGTTGCGCACCACCAAGAAAGTTCTACGGTATGAGGCAGGCCGTGATGATCGGGTGTCACACATCTCGTCGTTCGCATACAGTGGGTGTAAGCCATGTTGCACGCGCAGGTCTTCGAGGTTTGATTGGCGAGCCTAGCATACTCAGAGGTATGGCCTCGGAACACGGGAAGATCGAAAGGTCGAGCACGAGTCATAGAGTTGTTATGATCGACATTTTATGTCCACCTTTGAAGCCGTGTTGCCGGCCGTGATGATCGGGGGTAGTGTGGTGGATGAGGGTCGTGTAATCGCCATTATTATTTTAGGGATAATAATCTTGGTGTGGTGTGTTTTTGATAATGAGATTATAAAACTAAAACTCACCTATATATTATAAACTTATCTTACCTCTTTTGTGATCTCATCCGGAGACTGCGGAACTACGCTTCGGTTACTTCTTCAAGAGCTCGGATTCTACCTTGGAAGCCGACGGGTCCAACTTCATCAGCTGGTGCATTGGTTTTATAAACATTCTCCAAACACAACAAACATCCTATATGTGCTAGAACATTAGTTAGGAATTAGACCAGATGATTCTGATAGCAAGGAGAAAGATGATGAGTTCCGTAAGCATCATGATATTTTCATGGAAGTGAAGGTCGTCATGAACGTATGCCTAGCACCAGAGTTGAAATTTGTATTCAACACCTGGAGCCATATGTTGTGATTGATGCGATCAAAGGTCACTTCAAAGATGAATTGAGTCTTGAGAAGTTCAGACAACTTAGAAAGTTCCAGACCATTCACATGGGGAGCATACCTGTCTGGAGACTCAGTTGAAGAAGTTGTGTGACATCTACTTCAGGCTTACGATTATCTACGATTTCTAGATAGCGAACTCCAGTGCAATAGAGATTGCGCTTTACCTCCTAGCTGTGAATAGCATGTGCGTGAATATGATATAGAGACACGGTGAGCTTCTTCACGTTCGTGAACAAGTTCAAATCTCTAAAAGTTGATTCATCAAAGAAGAGTTCTTCGACGCTATGGGTATATTTGATATACGAAGATATAAATGTATTCTTCTCATACTTGAAGAAAAGTGTTTGATAATTGTTCTGTTTTTGAAACAGTCCCTGATTATCACAAGTATGTGGCGAAGGGTGACGTGACAGTGCACGAGTGATGGCAAGTTCATGGCCAGTGGTGCTCACGCCCTCGAGATATCATATTAGTTATCATCAATAGTTTTTGATAAGACATTTTGTAATAGTGAGAATGTGATCTAGTTTGGTGTCTTGAATGTAACAAGACATAATTATTCATATAGAACACATCAGTTGTTTTATGTTATGAAACAAAGCAGTTGTTTCATGTTATGAGTAATTTGCATCACATCTCAATTACATTATGCGTATGATATACATTTATAATAGCGGGAATGATAAAATTGTGTGTCCAAAGAACAAACACCATCGAATTTAGTCATAAAGGCAATGAAAGAAGTAATGGATATTTTTGGTCCATTTAAGTATTTCGAGTGCCAAAATTGATTAAGTTTGAAATGCAGTATTGAAGTTGCAATACTAGAGGAAATTGATTGAGAGTCATTTTTAATGATTAATCAATGGTGTTTTGCTTGATCCGAATTCTTCTATGATTTTGGTAAATAGGAGTATTTGCCCGATAAATTATGGAGTCTGAAATTAATTTGATAATAGATCAAATGGGGTTTTTCAGAAGAAAGATTAGTGAATATTGTATTCACAAGATTCGATCAAAGGACAATATTTTTGAATCATGGTTTCAACACAATAGACTTGTGGAAATTTGTTTTCACAATATTATAATGTCATATATGGTGATATGTGGGGAATTATAATTATGCTCTATTTTAAATAAATAAAGTGTGGTCAGTCAGAATCAGTCTTAGAATCTCCTAATATGTTCGAAACATTATAGTCGATGTCCACTTTAGAAAATAGATATTTTTCTCAACAAAAATTCATAGGATCGACAGTAATGTCGACATGTCTATGATTATGCGATAATTCGGAATATACATGAGTAGTTCTTTGTAGATTGCTCGCATTGGACGAGAGTGTATTCCAGAATCAATTAGAAACAAAGTTCTGTTTGTTGTCTATGTAATTCCGAGAAAAGATGACTTTTCGAATTATGGTTTATGGATTGAAATTAGCAGTTTGGAATAAAGTGTCAGACTTATGTTGGAAGATGTTCCAAAGAGTATATGTCTGCTAATGAAAGTTTAGTGATTAAGAGTGAGGGAGACTAGAAAAATGTTTTCTGCTTGCAATCCTCTTCATAAAGATCATAATATTTTCATGAAAGAAACTTCTAAATAAAGTGTTGTTATATTTAATATTGCTGTCAGGTCACAGCACTGTATTAAGTATTTCAGATCTTGTTGACAAATCAAGGTGCACTTTATGAATACAAAGAAAGTTGAGAAAATATCGGAATACGAACAAAGGCTTTTTGAGCCTGGAAATCCAAAGTTGCATTTGAAAGGATTAAGAGAGTAATTGTTGCTGCAATTCTTATTAGAGGAATAAGATTGTTTAATCGTCATATAAGGTGTTATATGAGAAATGTGACTATAAGAAAGACGCGGTAGCATGTCTTGTCGAGAAATGTGTCTTGGACAAGATCAAATTTGTTGACTACATTTATGTAGACATGCTTGAAGTCTGAGGGATTTGTATTAATGTAATACTGTAGTTTGTATTAAATTCGAATTGATAGTAGATCAATGATTTTGGTTTAACCAAGATGTCGATTTAAGTGTGAGTCATAGTTAGTTCACTCAGGAGAAATATGTGAAGAACATATTTTTGAGTGGGAGCTTGGGAACTCAAATATGTGGATAAAATGTTTTTGAGTGGGAGCTCGTGTTATCAAATATGTGGAGACATAATTTGAGTGGGAGTCGAATTCATCTTGTGTAGTTAACACATTGTGAAACTGTACCAATAGAATAGGATGAAGTTGTAAAACTATTTAAAAGTTAGTGTCTATTTTGAAATAGAACGGGAATTTTAAATAGTTAGTTGAGTTGTGTTGGATTATATCTGAGGAGTCAGAATAGAATCAAAAGGATGGTCCTTTGGAATCCAATTGGTCATTAAGAGTAATGATGCATGAAGGTAATGGTTGTATGACATGTGGGTCTATTATGTATATATTAGACATCATACAGAAACCATATTATTTGCTCGATAAAATATAAACGATGTTCTTGGAGTAAAGAACAGTTATGAAAGTAAATTTGGAATTTACTGGAAGTAGAAGTGCGTTAGTTAAGGGATTGACATTTGAATGTCAAGTTTTCTACAATGGTGTGAAAGTATGTAGATATCGCGAGTTTGTAATTGTTACAAGGGGCTCTGCATGGCTGAGTGTGTTTTTCAGGGCAGTTATCTGGTTAGTATAATCAGAGTAAGCGCTGGGAAGCAGAAGTCTCACTTAGTTACGGTATTTGCATATATGTTGTTAGACTACATGGTGATATCAAACAAGTTGATGCCAGTGAATCGCAAAAGCATGTACAATCATGGATTGTGCAGTAACACTTTTCCACGAGCAAGCATTATCAAATGATTCTTATTTGATAAGGGATTCTGATAAAGTAAAATGCAGCTAGTTTATTTGTACTCTAGTGCAAGTGGGAGACTGAAGGAGATATGCCCTAGAGGCAAATAAATAAGTAGTATTTATTGCATTATCTCATAAGTTTATAATAGGTTTGTGTATTATGCTATAACTGTATTAATCGGAATTGTTAATACACGTGTGATACATAGACAACCAGGTCCCTAGCAAGCCTCTATATGAGCTAGTCCATTGGGCAAAAGTTGATCGAGATTCCCGATCAAGGACAATGACGTCGGTTGACAATGGGGTCATCTTGTTAGTTGAATAAGGTGGGGGACATACGCAAAGTATTGCAATAAGATCGTATTACGATGTTTGTCATTTGCAATAGATAAGAGTATGATAGCTTATTCCTTAGACCGTGAGACCGTACTTATTGTTGCTTCGTAGGAGTGCTTTGAGAGCATCAAACGTTGTGTCTTATATAGCATGACAATAACGGTGTCCATCTTGTGTATTCCGAAAGATCATCGAGACGTAAGGATCAAGAGCGGGATTTGTTCATTCTTGTAATGGAAAGATACTCTGGGCCCACTCGGTGATAGTGCATCTATATAGCTGCAGCTTATGACTAGGTCATGGAGATGTAATATCACAGACGAGTTAATAACCTTCGTCGGTAACGAGATACAGCAAAGGCATCGGTGTGTCTACGATCATATCTCGGACAAGGTAGTATCGCAGAGACAAAGGGAATGAATATCATACTTATGGTTCAACGACGATATTCGTGGAATGCACAGGGGTCGTCATATATTTCCAGGTATCCCTGACGATCATTGGTGAGCGGAGTGTCTCGACCATGTCTGGAGTGTTCCCGAACCGTAGCGTAACAAACTTAAGGTCTTAGCGACGCTAGGAGATAGGTTCTGGAATTTTATAGGTTTTTTTTGGAGAGAGAGAAATGATCCGGAAAGAGTTCCGGTGGTCCGGAAGGAGTTCCGGAGAGGTCTGGAATGGTTCCAGGAATGTCCGAAAGTTGTTCGGGTGGTCCGAAAGAGTTTTCGGAGTCACGGGATATTGAATTATATATAAATATATTAATTATGAATTAATGGGATTTTTATATTAATTTAATATTAATTAAATAAAGGAAAA
Organism: Poa annua; assembly: GCA_026929855.1. Taxonomy (NCBI): domain Eukaryota; kingdom Viridiplantae; phylum Streptophyta; class Magnoliopsida; order Poales; family Poaceae; genus Poa; species Poa annua. The sequence goes on from CM049426.1 coordinate 110,545,532, forward strand.
AGGGGGCTCCCACCTATATGGGCCCTAAGAGGGCCCAAGAGGGGGAGCCGCACCTCAAAGGGGGTTGGGCCCCATTGGCTGGTTCGGCCAGCCCATGTGGGGGCCGAACCCCCCCTCCCATGTCCTTTGTTTAGTCCCACATGGGGGAGCCAAGGGGTTTGCACACCCCCTTCCCCCTTTATATAGCAAGGCATATTAATTGATTTAATTCATAGGAAAATCCAATTAATTCCCGATTTCTCTCTCGATCTCGTGGTTCCCAAGTCGGAGCCGCGCCGAGCTGAGGAAGGGGGTCTCTCTCCACCTAAGCCATACCGCAGAGCGCCGTTGCTCTTCGGGATTCCAGATAAGATCTACTCCTGCGATTTCAGCTGGATCTGAATGACCGGGAGTTGTCGCTAGGCTCCGTATGTTTGCGAGTGCTCGGAGGCTACTCTATTGAGAAGCTTGGGCGACGTCGTCTCGCCCCCTGCAGCCGCCGCGCCTCCCCCCCCTCTGCTGCCGGCGCACCAGCCCCGGTGCTGGCGCTCTGCATTCTTCCGCCCGACGCCCGTCGACGCAGATCATCGTCGACACCCCGGCGTCATCGACTCCGACATCGCGGCAAGTTCTCCGCGACCTTGAGGTCGGCTACGTACGACTTCATCGTCAACGCTTGTGCAGGAGAGTAATCCCCGCTATCGGTCTACATGGAGGTAATGTGACCCGTTCCGCCACCGTTATCGCATGTACTAGATAGATAGATCCTAGCTAGTTAGGGTTCCGTTCGCTAGAAAAATTATTGTTTTCTGCACCGTAACCCCTTCAGTATTTTCTCTAAGTAGTTTTGCACATCATGACTAAGCCATTAGAGTTCTTATTTCAAGATGATATAAAAAAAAGTATTTTATCCAACTTATGATCTTAGTCTGTAGTCATTCTTTACCCACATATTTTCCTTGCATTAACTTAGAAGATTTTCATGGCATGAAAAGCATTTCTAGTCCTTAGAAATATTTTGCACATCATGCACAAACATATTTTCCTTAGAAGTTTTATAAAACTTGTTTGTTCATTAGGTATGTGTTTGTATGCATTGTGTTGTTGTGTTTTATGTTGATTGTTGTATTGGTGTTTGTCTATATTGTTTAGCTTGAACGGAGAGACCCGAGTTACGTTGAAAAGAGTTTGTGAGCCAAGACATCATTCAAAGGCAAGTGGCACATTCATAAACCTCCTACTATTTTCTATATGCATTACTTAGTGTATGTTTATATAAGCATGTGTAGGATAGTATTGCTATGCTAGGCCTGTGTAGAAATTCCTTACTCATGTGTCTAGGTTCCTATATAATACTTAGTAGAAATATTGATGCTATGCAAATGTTGTTTTATGAAAATCTAAATTCTACTAAGTTAAGAATGAAACACCTGGGTGGCAAGTGGTTGTATGGTGTATGTTGAGTGGCACTCAGGTCCATGTCTATGGGTCCTGGAGTATGTGCACTTGTGGATGGCCACCCAGGAACAGAGGAATCTGAAGAATTCCGAGTGACGATTGCTTCCAGTGCAGCCATTGCCATATGGGCTCTGGCTTTATTAACTAAGTTGCATGGACTCGCCCCAGATTGACAAGAAGATGTAGAGGGTGTTAGGTGGAACGGGTCAAGCCAGAGTGGGAGGGAAAATGCTTCTGAAAGATCTTATCTCATTCTTCTCCTTTTCCTTATCACTACAAGGGTGTAAAGGATAGTTTGGGTTGAATGGATACAATGGTGAACGTGCACAACCTCTGCAGAGTGTAAAACTAAGTACTTAGCCGTGTCCCCGGTACGGACAATTTGAGCAGCTGATCACGGACGTCAACGGAGGATTCCACCATTCCAACTTCAAAAATATAAAACTTAATGGGTGAAAAAGGGTAGAATGAGACAGTGGTTTTCATGCCACGAATGTCTCGAATAGAAGAAAAGTGTTTTCCAAAGAGTTAGGAAAATTGGCTTTATGCAAAATAGCCTTGAACTCCAGCAGCCAAATAAACATATAGGTTATTAGAGTTTTTCCACTAAGTGTCCACCATAGTGTCACTTGCAAGACTCCATTTTTAGTGGAATCTGACCCACGATGTTGCAATATTTTTCTTATTGCAGATTGGTCAGATGACGAGTGAGGTTTCGTTTAAAGGTTTCGAGTCTGCAACCAACATGTTTTCACCTGTGGCAACATGAAGATGATGGAGACTCACTGCTTTTTATTTCCGCTGTTTACTCTTTATGTGCTAGATTTATGCTATGCAAGTTGTAAAGAATATTTTCCAAGTCTGGATCATCGATGTAATAAAATTGATACTTTGTTGTGATATTACATCGTAAACTGTGTGTGCAAACGAATCGATCCAGGGATTTGCACTATACACAAGTACCTTGTCATATTTAAGTGCAGGTACGCGACATTGCTCATACTTGATGACATATGGTCATACTTGATGACATTGAGACGCCTCGCTCAGCTCGATCACTGGATGACAAACGACATTGCCAAATGCAAATACTTTGTCATAGACTATGTCATGCAGGGGGAATCGTTCACCTTCATGGTTCTTGATTGCGTTGGAAGTATCAAGAAGATGAAACAGATCGCCGGTAAGTCATCAATGATGATGGTGTATATATGATATACATGTTATGAATATTTTACCTAAGCAAGTACTCGTAGTAGTGACTAAGTTTTTTATACTAGTCATGTTTTATGAAAACCAGATTTACTACTTGAGTAGCTTGGAAGGATGAGGCGACATTGTGTGTTTATAATGGCAGACAAGTTGTTGTGATGGCCATAGACACTGTCCCTCTAGATCTACCATTTGAATAAATTCTTTTATGATCGCCTGTTAGTATGATCGTTAGAAGTGTGTCTCCTCTAGCGAGACAATTGTTCATATATGCTAGTGACAAATTCGTTGTCCTATATTTAGAAAGTAATGATCATAAACCGATTTGAATTTAGATGGTAGAAGCTCCCACATTCATAATATTAATGCTAAAGGATACAAACTTAATAAAGGCACCACATTCATGTGGCACTACCGTTTAATTCATGTCAATGTTATAGTCAATGAATTAGCTCCATACGGATGGATCTACAAGTCCCTAGATTTGATCTTTTGACACTTGCAACATAACTAAAGACACCGTTTTTGGAAAACGGGCATATAACTTATTGATAATAATGCATATAGATGTATGTGGATCAATGAAGTAATTGACGTTTAGTAGAGACCTTTATTTCGTAAACTTCACTGAACGTTTTGAGTATAACTTGTTGAGAATCTTGCATATGGATGTATGTGAATCAATGAAGTACTTCGACGTATAGTGGAAGTCTTTATTTCATAGACTTCATAAATATTCCGAGTAGATATATGGATATCCACATAGGGATTGTTAGTCTTGAAATTTTGATTTGATCAAACAAATTCAGAATGAAGTAGAAAATCAAATTCCTGCGATATAGATCGATGAAATAAAGATTTGAGTTATAATGTTGGCACATCATTAGAAAACTTGTGTGAAAAGTTCCACAAATTACGTCGCTTGGAACACCATAGTGATATTGTATGTTAGGACGTCGTAATCGCACCCTATCGAATAGTGTGTGGTATATAAATCTCTTATCAAATTATTGTGGTCATTGAAGTCATATGGTAGAAACGTAACATTCACGTTAGATAATATGGAAACCATTTAATCCATGGAGACAATACCATATGAGTGATGGCATTGCTTTTAGCCTAGATAGTCGTTTCATTTTAGTGTTTCGATGTGATCAAACCTAAAATGGATAAATCTTTGTAGTGTACCGTACATAGAGAGTTAGTTGGGTACATGTCTCAGGACATAGACAAAATTGTTGCCGGAATATACCTTGCAAAAGAAATAGTTTCTTGTCCAAGGGTATAAGTGGAAAAGAAAGTAGAGCAAGACGAAGTTGATGAACTTCCTCTCCAGATATCAGAGTGGCGCAATGGAAAGTATTTCCGGTGTGATGCTCCACAACTGGAAAGAAGCTCGTGATAAAATATCATGATGCTCTGAGCTCATACTAAGAACGTAGGCATACGAGGTTGTGTTCCACACTATGTGTTACAACAATCTTGTTATGAAGGTCATGTTAATGGAATATGACAGACCTACAAACTACGAAGAATAGATGGTAGACCTAAGTCCGAGAAATGGCTATGAGTCATATATGATCCGAAATAAAATCCATGTACGATTACCAGGTAATGACTTGGGAGATCTTCTTGATGGCATCTAGGTTGTTAATAGAATATGGAATTTTATGAGATAGTAGACACAGATAAGGATCGATTTGTCGTAAAACAGTTCCGACAGATTCAAAAGTTGACCACAACGAGATTTTGTCTCAAGGGGCGAAGCCTAAATCTATTTTGGGTTTTTTTAGCAATTACTATAATTTCAAATTGAGAAATTGATAGATGGATAAGGAAAGCATGTTTCTTAATGGTAACATAAAGAAAGAGTTGTAGTTAGTACAATAATGGTTTGGTGATCTTGAGGATGCTAAACATGTATGCAAACTTCAGGTGTCCATTCATGGGCTGAAGCAAGCGTATCGGAGCTGGAATCTTCACTTTGATAATGTGATCAAAGGATTTTGGAGTTGTCCAAAATAGTTGAAGAAACTTGCATTTGCAAAGAAGTGAGTGGGAGCTAAGTATCTTTTCTTGCTCTTATATGCTAATGGCATATTTGAGTGGGAGCTAAAACAAATTCCCTAGTCTTATATACGAATGGCGTATTTAAGTGGGAGCTAGGTGTCATTCATGATTTTATATGTAACGACATATTGAGAATGATACAGATCCTCTAAGAAAACTATAAAGTATTATTTAAGTGATTAAATTTTCTATGAATGAAGTTAGGAGTATTAGGCATCCAATTTATAATTTTATAGATCAGAAGGGGCTTAATAATATTAGGTCGAAATATTTTCCTAGGTTAATATTCTGAAGCGTATCAGAATAGAGCACACGAAGAAAATTGTTCTTACTTGTATGACTAGGTGAAATATTAAGTTTATATTGGCATTTTCAGTGATAGCAAATGATGTTCGACATTCTCTATGTATCAGACATAGATTCTATCAGACTGAAAGCTCGACTTGGTGTGACCCAAGTTCTTGGTTGAAGAACGGGTTCTATAGTGATCCTTATGTGGATCAATGAACAAACATTAAGTATATTCTTCAGTGTCTGTGAGAACTGAAGATATGTTTTCTAGTAAAGGGGTAAGAGTGGAAAGACAACTTGCCGTAATACGGTTACGATGAAACAAGTTGTGACATTGACCTATACGACTAGAAATCTCATATAGGAGATGTTCTTTGTTTTGAAGAAACACATGGTTAGTTTGCGAAGACGCATATGAATGCACTGTCGCATAATCTAAGTAGGTATAGAAATAGACAGCAACTTCAGAAGTAGCTAGTGTGATTGGACTGAGTCTCACTCCATCGACTAAGATATATTTCACCGTCATCGTAAGATACGGGATGATGTCAAACTATGTGACATAGAAATGTGGCAAAGCACATATAGGTCTCAATGTGTGAGATATGGTGACTGTATTCCTCTTCCAAGAGACAAGCATGCACCAAGATGCTATGGGTGCTGAGCTTTTACCAAGTTGTAAACTAGATTAAGTGTTACTCTAGTGAAAGTAGGAGACTGAAGGGAATATGCCCTAGAGCCACTTAATGAAGATAGTTTATTAATAATATCCCAATTATTCATTATATGTTTTATACCATGCTATAACTGTATTAAGCGGAAACATTAATACACGTGTGGTAGATAAACAACCAGGTCCCAAGTAGCCTCTACTAAGACTAGTCCATTGTGCGATTAATGATCATATTTCCCGATCATGTGACATGGCGTCAGTTGGCAAAAGTCATATCGTTGGTAGACCGATGTGATGGACATACCCATATTTGTAGGACGTAGTCATTACGCCTTCGACCGCGAGATGAACTCTTATTTTTATTCCTGGAAGATACTTTGATTGCACCAAACGTCATATCTTATATAGTATGACAATAACGGTGATACTTTTGGGTGTCAGGAGGGGGTACTTGAGACGAGGGGTCAAGAGCGGGATTTGTCAGTCCGTATAGCCGGATAGATACTCTAGGGCCCACTCGGTGAGATTATGTCAAATGAGTTTGCAAACATGTGACTGGGTGACCAGCTGAGATAATATCATAGACGAGTAGAAGATAGTGTTGTCGGTAACTAGATCATGCTAGGTATGGAGATATCTATGAACGAGTCTCGGACACACTAAGTATCGCTATGGCAAAAGGTTTAAGACTCGACGTCCAAGTTTGATAGATGAAAGTCATTCGTTATATCACAGGAGTTAATTCATGGGGTCCAGGTCTACGAGTTAATCATTGATCGGAGAGGGGTCTCGATCATGTCTGTTATTATATCGAACCGCTAGGGTAACACAGTTAAGGGGTTTCGACAAGACAACCGGAAAGGAAAGAGATCACCGGGAACGTCCCGGGAATGGTCCGATCAAGATCGGGTAGCGACGAAATAGTTTTCGGAGCTAGAATAAATTATATATAATATATTTGATATTAATTAGTGTAATTAATGATTAAATATGATTTTAAATATTTATTTTCGAATTTATTTAGGCTGATTTCCCCAAATGGGCCTTCTGGTGGAAAGAAGTCCCATGGGGGGAAACTCCCCTAGGGAATTCGGTGGGGGAAGGGAGGCTGGCCTAGGTGGGCCAAATGGGGCCCACCTAGGGCCGACGCACCTATCGGAGCCGCACCAGGCATGTGGGATAGTCCCACATTGCCTGGCTGGCAAGGTTGGCTCCCCCTAGAGAGCCTATATAAAGAAGGGCACCCCTAGCCTTTTAATTCACCAATTAATTTGTACTTTCTCTCTCGATTTGGTGATTCCCTTTGTCGGAGTTGCGCCGAGAAGAGAGGGGGTCTCTCCACAATAGCCTGCTGCCACGCTGCTCGTGTTCCGGTCCAAATCTTCCGCTGCTCGTCCTAGACTGGCGCTTCGGAGGTCATCGTCTCCACCGTATGTGTGTAACGCCCTGCGAGGTGCGGCGCTAGCGGTGCTCGGAGGCCTACTTCCTCCACCCGACCTTGAGGTCATCTTCGTCGGCTTCGTCGCGCCAAGTTCTTCGCGACCCAGAGGTCGGCTACGTCGTCTTCGTCGTCAACACTTGTGCGGGAGCGTAATCCCCGATGTTCGATCTACAAGGGTATGTATTCCGACCTCCGTTGTACTCTTATATCTGCATAGTATAGATCTTGGATAGTTTGAGGATATCGTTGCTATGATTTTTTTTTGTTTTCTGCATGCGATCTCCTTCAGAGTCGAGTGTCAGGAACGAGTGGTCTAGGTTTCGAGTGACTCTTGCCCTTTCCTCCTCGGGGATTCTTTCGAATCTGGATCTGACTCGTCCTTCTGTTGCCCCTGTAGAGCTGAAAGACATCTATCGTCTGCGAGCACTTGATATGCTTGCCTGATTCCTCCTTTCTTCGAGTGTTGCCCGTTATTGCTTTCGGCGCTGTGCTTCTTGCTAGTTGAAGTAGTTGTATGTTGTTAGCTCATCTGGAGTTGCTTCTGCTGACATCATTATGCTGTCATCGATGACTTTTGTTACTTTTGCGGCCATCTTGGCTGTGATGACCAGAGTAGTCGTGTCGTCTGGTAGGGTGACTGTGCAAGGGTATTCGACTGGCCTCCGACAGGCGGCTGTTGCTGATATTTCTCCGGTAATCGCAACGTAAACTTGTCGAGGTATGTGTGAAGGATCGGATATCAGGCGTTGCTTCGGTGTCGTCATCACGATATGTGTCTGTGTTTTTAATTTTGCTATTTGGAGCATCATCTGACTGCTCTGCGGGCTCGTCGTGGCCGATGAAAGCGTCGAGTAAAGTTTGGGTCCTTAGATTGGCGAAGTCGGCCAGACATATGCTATCTTCTGGCAGCTCGTCATACTCGGAGAAGGGGAAGATCTCTTCTAGATCGTTGATCTGCGTATGATCCTCGACTGGGTTAATCTGGAAATTCGACTGTACTTCTTCCTGTTCTAGCTGGTTCTACGTCATGAACTCGTCGAATTCCTTCGTGGACATGGATCCTGCTATGGATCTGGATAATGAGATCGGATCGATCTGCGATGCCGTAGCCCCTGTATCATATGCTGATGCCATTGATTTGACCATATCTTAGGCTGACTTATACGAGGTAGCCGACTGTCCTTCATCTTCAGGGAATTCATCTGCCATGAATTTGTGGAATTCCGCTGATGACATCTATTCCGTGGGAGATTTGGGTGGAGGGATCAGATCGAGTTGTGATGAGTTGGACTCCTTGTTTGCTGAAGATGACATCGCCATCAATTTCTCCTGGAGTGACTCAGTCGCTTTTTCGGCTAGATCCTGCACACCAAACCTATCAACAAAAAAATTATGTTCCTCGATGGTTAGATCAAAACCTGAACTGAGATTGGAGTAGATCTTCTAAGCTTCGGGTGAGTACGGTCTAATCCTGGCTGGTGATGATGATTTTGGCGAGTGGTCGCCTATGGGTTGGATGTGATCTGAAGTTGCTGATGTGCATCCCTTTGATGGAGTCGGCGACTTGCCATTTGCGATCTGGACCGAAAAATCCGTAGATCCAACACTACTTGTTCCCATTGACGGCGCCAATTGACGAGGGATGCCCCCATAAATACCCATGGTTACTAGCCTAGGGTAAGTGTTGGTAGATTTGTCGGCTGACAAGCAAGAGTTACCCAGGTTCAGGGCCCTCGAATGAGTTAACACCCCTACTTCCGGCCTGTCTGTTATTGATTGTGAATATGTGGTGAGTACAAGGGTGTAGCAAGATTATGATCTTGCTAAGGTTTGGTGGTTCTGATTGGACGTGTGTTTGATCGGCCACCCTCATGTCCTTTTTATAGTGGTACAGGTCTCGGGCAGTAACCGACTAGGATTACAGATATGGAAAGTATAACTGACTATGTCTATCTATGGCAGAAGTCTTCGACTTGGGCTTCGCTTGTTGGGTTTCTTCCGACTGTTGACAATTGGGATTTAGTCATTACGTGCACCAGGTACCCACACGAAGGGGTACCCGTTTGGTTTAACCTCGTCAACTGCATTATCTATTATCCTTTATATCTTATGGTTGTAATACTCTTTATGAGTGGGATCTATCAGACTTTATGTTGATCTTTTGTCAAAGGTGGTGGCCAATTATGTTGAACATCATTCAGTCTTATATAATGGTTTTTAATGGATAATACACCACATAATTTCTTAGATTGGTTGGTGTTTGATTGGAATGTTCGAGGTTTCAATTATAAAGACAAGAGGAATATTGTTTATCAAAAAATAGATGAAAGTATGGCTGAGGTAGTTTGTCTACAAGAAACAAAATGTGAAACATTTGACCACTCCTTTATAAGAAGATTCTGCCCTAAAAGGTTTGATTAATTTATGTTCTCTCCCTCTATGGGAGCTTCTGGTGGGCTTATTGTGTTATGGAACAGTGCGGTGTTTAAAGGGGAACTCTTGGAAATTCACAGATCTGTAATTAGAGTTAAATTCACCTCTATGCACAATAATGAATCATGGGTATTGACAAATGTATATGGTCCTTGTACGGGACTGGAGGTCCTTGTACGGGACTGGAGAGGGATATTTTTATCACTTTTTTATATAATCTGGACATCCCTGCTCAGTATAATTGGCTTATTCTCGAGGATTTTAATTTCATTCGATTTGTGGAGAACATAAATAGACCAGGGGCTAATATAAATGATATTTTCCTCTTCAATGATGTTATCAGCCATCTGGGCTTGTAGGAGATACCAGTTAAAGGGAGAGCATATACTTGGTCTAATATGCAGGAGCAGCCACTCCTTGAACAACTGGACTGGTTTTTCACTAGCAGTTCATGGATTCTGCAATACCCAAACACTACTACATCCCCTCTGTCTACACCCACATCGGATCATGTCCCTCTGTTGGTTAGCATTTCAACTAGAATACCCAAAGCCAAGATTTTCAGGTTCAAGAACAATTGGGTAAATCAGTCAGGTTTCATGGATGTGGTAAGCCAGGTTTGGAATCAGCAGGTCCGAGCCAGTAGCCCTGTGGGAGTTTTCTCTGCTAAGCTTAAGCTGTTGAGACCTGTCCTGAAAAAATGGGGGAAAACATTATCAAACATTAAAGAGATGATTGGGAAATGTGACATGGTGATATTATTCTTTGATCAGCTGGAGGATGATAGAGGTTTAACTACTCCAGAGTTCAACTTCAGAAATATATTGAAGGTGCATCTCAAACACCTCACTAGAGTTCAGTCAAATTACTGGAAGAGGTGTACTGTTAGGTGGGTTAAGCTGAATGGAGAGAATACTAAGTATTTCCATGCTAGAGCTACTTAGAAATTTTGGCACAATTCCATCTCATCTAATGATTCAAATGGTAATACTCTCATGGAACATGAGGAGACGGCTTTTGCGCTTTGGCAATGTTATAAGAACAAAATGGGAATATCATGTCAGTTGGACAGTTCTTTAAATTTGTCAGACTTTATACAACCGGTTGTTAATCTTCAGGAGATGGGGGGAACCTTTTAAGCAGGAGGAAATTGATGATGTGGTGAAATTCCTTAAGCTGATAAGGCTCCTGGCCCAGATGGTTTAACATGACTCTGCAGTAAGCGGTGTCGGGTTATGACTCCCAAGAATCGGGGGTAGTCACTTCCTGAAGTGTAGTTCGAAGGGGGGTTGAACGCGGAGGTCTAGGACCCTAAACCCTCAAGTGGCTCCGCGACGTTGCTCGCCGGACCCGAAGAAGACGCACACCCGACCAAGGAAGACACCGTCCTTTACCCAGGTTCACGGCCCTCGTGAGGAGGTAAGACCGCTACTCCTGCATGTCTGTATTATATGTGGAAGGTTACAGTACAGTTGAGCTTGCCGGAAGCCCCTTTGAGGCAGTTATTGCTTGGGGAGGGAAGCGATGATCTTCTTCCTCCTCCGGCCAGTGGCTAACCTAAACAGAGTTGCTAGGGTTTACAAGGGTGTTTTGCACGCAAAGGGCCGACCCTTGCTACGATGGATGTCTTCTCTCTTTTATAGGCGCTTCGGGCCTTCTCCTTCGGCTTGGCCTTCAAGGTGGCTCCCACTTGCCAGTGGCGGGGCGGAGCACGAGTCCACCATGCTCCGTTCGTCCATGGACTCGGTCCATTGTTGATAAAGGTGGCACCCTGGCCGACAGGAGGCCGACCGTGCGGTACTATCCGCAGAGCGGGCAGTCTCTGAGGTGGAGCCCACGATGACGATCTCCGTTGGAGGGTTGCGCCGTCCACCTGCTTTATCGTCAGAGTAGAAGGTCCTCACAACTCTGCAGCAGGCGGAGCAGCTTTGTTGACCGCTTTATCGCCAGGGACAGAGACGGGGGTGTGCGCGCCACTGCACGAGCGTGGAAGAGGTCACGTGCGCTCTGCCAGGCTTCCTTGGCGACGATGTTTCCCTTCAGGCCTGAGGGGAGATTCCCGTTGGACTTCCCTCAGGCGGGTTGGTTCCTCGGGGGGAGGATCCCCTGAGGCGAGGGGTCCCTTGAGGCCCTCGTTTCCTCTTTAGGCCCTCGAGGGGAGTTCTCTCTCGAGGGTCCCGCCAGGCGGTGACGCCTGTTCCTTAGTCGTTTCGTCCGTCTGGTCCGCGAGAGAGGCCTGGGGGGAATGTGCTCTTGATACCTCAGTTCCCACTGGGCCGACAGTAGCCCCCGGGCCCATGATGGGCACGACTGAGCCCATGGACATAGGTGTAGCGTCGTGGGCCCTTAGTGCCCAGCCGGCCCGAGCCACGCGGCACCTGGACCATTAACGGCTTCGTACGATCTAGGGCGTGAGTCATGGGGGGTCCCACCACGCCCCGGTTACTGCTCCTGGAGGGGACATAAAGCCCGAGCACTGTGGCAGGGAGCTGTTACCGTTTCCAATCCTTCGCAGAAAATTCCGCTCTACAGAGCTCTCCGCCTCCGCTCTCCTCTGCGAGTTCATGTTCTCCAACTCCTTCCAACCTCCGCGCACGTGACCATGAGTCCTCTCAAGAGCAAGGGCAAGGCCGCCGCTGGGTCTTCCTCCCAGACGGAAGCCACGGAGACCGTGATGGGCGGGGCGTTGCTTGGCGTGCGCGTCAACGAGAAGGCGCTCTCCAAGGTCCGATACCTGGTGGCGGACCGGACGAACAAGCACGGCGCCACCGCCCTGAAGCCTGCGGCGCACGGGAAGCGCCCGCGGGGATTTTTCCCGGTCTTCCAGCACTGCCTGGCCGCGGGACTGGTGCCTACCCTTCTCTCCGTTCCTGGAGGCGGTGCTGGCGTTCTACCAGGTGCGGCTGCTGCACCTGCACCCCAACTCCGTCCTCATCCTCGCCGTCTTCTCCTACCTCTATGAGGCATACCTGGGCCTGAAGCCCACGGTGGGGCTGTTCCGGTGCTTCTACGCGCTCTGGAACACGGCGAAGAACGAGCGCTCCGGGTGCGTCTCGTTTCGCATTGTCGACGGCATGGGGGGCGTCTACATCCCCATGTCCTAGAGTGAGGGCAAGGCCATCACGTCCGTGACGACGAAGGTAGACGACTTCCGCCAGAAGTGGTTCTTCTTCGGGGTGGAGCGTCCCTGCGCCTTCCTCGAGGTCCCCGACGAGCCTCCGATGAAGAACTCCCATTGGGGCAAGGCTGCCTTCGACGGCGCCAAGAATGCGAGCCTGATGGGGCGCCTGAGCTTCCTTCGCGAGGAGGGCCTCACAGGGCAGATGGTCGTGGCGGACTTCGTGACTCGCCGCATCGCGCTCTCCAACCTCACTCGGTCCCCATGTGGATGTACTCGAGGCCGAACAACAAGATGCGGCTCCACGTCGAGGACAACGACAAGGACGTCCTCGACAACATCCTCTCCGCGCTCTTCGTCAACCCCTCTGTGCTCCCCGCGGATGAGGTCCGCGCGGCGCTCAGGCCCCTTCACCAGTACAATCTGACGGAGCGCATGGCCCGCCTGGAAGGGATGCCTTCGTTCACCCTGACAGGCCCGGCGGACTCTGATGTGCTGATGCCGGCCCCGCGGGTAGCGGAGGGGGCCGATTCTCCCTCGGCTTCAGGAGCTGGCCTAGGTGAGGAGGAAGCCACAGCTGGGGAGGTCTCCTCTTCTAGAGCTGGGCCTTTCACTGACGAGATTCGGGATATCTCGTCAGGCGACGAAGACGCCTTTGTGGTGGCGCCCTCGCGCCCCATCGAGGAGGAAGCTGAGGAAGGGGAGGCCTGAGGCGCGGAGGGCTCTCCAGGAAGGTGCGGGCTTCGCACCAAGGTCGCCGTGGACCACACAGGGGCGAGGCCGTCTGACGTCCCTCCAAGAGGAAAGCGGAGATGCCCTCCGCGAGGCCTTCTTACAAGCCCTTTCCCTCATGGCGCTCGTTAGGCTTTGCTTGGCTCGATGCTGGCGCTCCCCCTCCAGGGTGAGTTTATACGTCGTTGGGTCGTTTGCCCTCTTGGTTTCTTTTCCCACCTCATCCTTTGCTGAAGTTTTTCCTTGGGCTCTTGACAGCGGTCCTGCGCCTGCTAAGCGCCGCCGGCTCCGCAAGGCGTCCGAGGTGAAGAGCGCCACGGCAGGAGCCGTGGCTGACGAGGCCGCGAGGCCTGTGGAGGTAGCCCCAGCGGTCCCCCTTGAGGAGGCGCCTCGGGTGGAGGTGACTGCGCCCCTCGCGGGGGCAGCTGGTCCTCATGAGAAGGAGGGCGCCGCAGGCCCGGATACTCCTGCAGCGCCCCGCGAGTCTCCGGCGGTGGAGGGCTCGGAGGCGAGAACTTCTGCGCCATCTCGTGCTGCCACTCCACCTCGTGCGGCTACACCTCCGCACGAGGCCACTCCGCCACGCGAGCCAACGCCGCCGCGCTCGTCGACGCCTCCGAGTGTGCCTGCTGCGTCGCCTGCGCACACCGCTTCTGCGCAGCCCGCGACGGAGACCTGCGAGGCACCGGTAGGCGTGGGCTCGTCTGCGGGGACGGTTCTTCCTCTCCTCCCCGCCAGGCTGGAGGTGAGGAGCGCCTCGCGGCTGCAGGGCCTGAAGGTGGCGCGGGCACGGGCTCCGGCGGGGCTCAAGCTAGCCCCCTTGTTCTTCCCGAGGCCGAACCTACGGGACTCGAGGCGAGGCCGGGCCTTCTGCAAGCCGAGACCTGCTGCTCCGCGGCTGGGACTGGAGCGCGGGGCGCCGCGAGGCCGCCTTTGGCCTCGTGAGGGAGTCCCTGGAGGGCTTGGAGGCGCACCTCACCCTTGGGGACATATGGCTCGCTCGACAGCAGGAGGAGCTGGCGAAGTCGTGGGCGTCCTTCCACACGGCGGTCGAGGCGCGCCGGCTGGAAGATTTGGCGCTGCAGGCCGCCAGCGAGGAGGCCATCAGCTTCGCCAAGGAGACATGCGAGGGGGCCATCCGCGACGCTGCAAAGCTGCTCCACCCCCTCCAGGCGGAACGCGACGCTGCGGCGAAGCTCCTGCGCGAGGTCAGGGCGGAGCGCGAGGCGATGGAGGGCTCGTTGGCGAAGAAGCGCCGCAAGCTGGGCCAGCTGGAGGCCCAGCTGCTCTCCACCTACCAGAACGCATCGGCTGCTCTGGAGAAGGACCGCAAGGCCTTCGCCGAACGCGAGCAGCAGCTGGCCCTCAAGGAGGAGGAGCTGCAGCAGCGCGAGGAGCAGCGCCTCCAGGCGGAGAAGGACCTCGCTGCTCAGCGCGAGGCCCTCGAGGAGCGAGAGGGCGAGTTGGCCCAGGCGACCCTGAAGTACGGAGACAACGTCGCTGCCCAGAAGGTGGCTTACGAGCGCTTCGAGCGGCGCTTTGCCGAGAAAAAAAAAAAGAGGCCGAAGACGCCCTCGCGGAGCGCGAGAAGCAGTTCTGCAAGTCCACTTCTCAGAAGTACCGCGACATGGCCCAGTCGCAGGAGGACCGCTTCAAGGCCAAGGATGTTGAGGACGCTCGGAAGATCGCCGAGCTTGAGAAGGCCAACTCCAAGCTGGAGGCCCGCCTCACTCGCGCTAAGGATGGCCGCCGCCGAGCGGAGGAGGCTCGCACCGAGGCTGTCCACAACCTCAACTCCCTGGCCAAGGACGTGGAGGAGCAAGTGGCCCCGACGATGCAGCGGGCGGCGGAGGCCTCGGACTCCGCCAACGCGGCTCGGGCGCTCATGAAGCAGCGCGAGCGCATGTTCGAGGCGCTGGTTGCTCGTGGTAACAAGCTGGCCTCGCAGCTGGGAGCAGACGCACCGCACACAGACGTTCGGGGCCGCGGTGATGTTGCCATGTACTTGGTCTACTTCGAACAGCTCTTCGCAGCGCTCGAGGGTCCCGTCGCCGAGCTTCGGGAGATGATCGAGGACGAGAGTCGGCAGCTCTTGGGGGTGGTGGTGGATCGCATCTTCACCAACCTCAAGCTCCTCACGCCAGACTTCGACCTGGGTTCTGTGACCAAAGCCGCCCAGGGCGAGGACGCACAGTGGGTCTCAAGCTCCCTCCACGAGCAGCTGGACGCCTTCTGCAACCGCTTCAGGCGCACGGAGGCTGCGCCGGAGGACAGCGAGGAGGAGGCCGTATCTGCCGAGGCTGACGAGGGCGCCGCGGAAGAGGTCCAAGACGGTGCTGCTTCTCATTGAGTCATTCCCTGTTGCACCTGTGAGCGTTTGTATCTGCACCAGCTGTGTGCTTTAGACATATTTAAACTTTTGGCTTGTAATATACTTTTAATTGCTGTTTTAATTCGAGCATGTCTGCCCCTCGTGAGGTCTCTTTGGACTCATCTTCATGTCTATTTGTTCTCTGCGTCGTTAGGTCCCATCTCTTCGTGCCATGACTCTGCCACCTCGGTGTTCGGGAGCAATGACTCCGCAAGGCCGGGGGGAGTTTAGGCCTAGGAGAGGTAAGAGCCTTGAGTCGCGATGCTCAAGTGCCCCCCTTAGACGTGCGAGTAGTCCATGAAGCGTAAGGGAAAGCGAAGTCGCTCGAGGGGCAAAGACGCACGCTAGGGAGAGAAAAACGCTCTTAAAGCGTGGGTGCGAGACTTAGCTTCTCGAGGTTTTCGCTCTGTGAAGGCTTTTCGCCTGGTGAGGTTGCCCACTTGAGGGGTCGCTCCTGGGGAGTCTCTTTTCCTGGCGAGGTTGCCCGCTTGAGGGGTCGCTCCTGTGGAGGCTCTTTGCCTGGCGAGGTTGCCCGCTTGAGGGGTCGCTCCTGGGGAGGCTCTTTGCCTGGCGAGGTTGCCCGCTTGAGGGGTCGCTCCTGGGGAGGCTTTTCGCCGGGCGAGGTTGCCCACTTGAGGGGTCGCTCACAGATGCCCCTTCAGGCTCGCGGGGGAATTCTTCCCTGCAGGTATTAGAGGGGCAAACCCAAACGCTGAAACACGGATCAAGGGATTCGTGCGCGCTTATAGGTCCCCTCAGGCGTTCCTTGCGAGGAGAGTAAGTACCAAGGTTCTCTGTAGAGATGGCGTGTTTGTGGGGTATTGCCCTCCAGCCAGAGCTCGGACTCTTGGATTTTGCAGTGCTGCTGGTGTGTCATTTGAGGCACTGGCACCGTACTCAGCCCCCGCTCGCGAGGTACACATGTGGAGAGATATAAGCGCACACTTCAACAATAGTATTGCGTAAATAAAACCCCCCAAAAACATTTTTTTAAGCGGCACCGAAGCGCTAAGTTCACTTAGGAACGAGACTGAGTCATTATACTTGGGATTGCCTAGTTAATGCTCAGACCATGTCGAGTCATGGGGACCACCTGTTGGTGGCAGAGACTCTCAACGGCCTGAGGCGGCTCGTTTTAATTGAGAGCTCGGAGGGTTTTCCCTCGAGTGAAGCCTTTGGGGCTTTGGAGGTTTACGCCGTTGGCGTTTTAACCTCCAGAGACAAAAATGCTTGGAGGTTGAGCCGTAAGCTGCCTCGTCCGCTAGGAGTCTCGACGTGACAATGATCACGTGCTTGGCAATGACCACAGTTGCGTTTGTTCCCTTAGGAGAAACAGCATGTGTTTGAGGTTTAAGCCTTTTGGCGTTTTAACCTCTAGAGACGACATTGCTTGGAGGTTGAGCCGTAAGCTGCCTCTTCCGCTTGTCTTCTCGACGTGACAATGATCACGGGTGTGGCAATGACCACTTTGGCATTTGTTCCTTTAGGAGAAAAAGCTATGTTTTTGGAGGTTTAATCCTTTCGGCGTTTTAACCTCTAGAGACGAAAAATGCTTAGAGGTTGAGCCGTAGGCTGCCTCGTCCGCTTGACGTCTCAACGTGACAATGATCACGGGCGTGACAATAATCACTTTTTTAACTTGTTCCTTGCGGATACAAGAGTTTGCGAGGTTTAAGCCTTGAGCTTTTAACCTTGAGGGACAAAAAGGTGCTTGGAGGTTGAGCCGTGGGCTGCCTCTTTCGCTAAATGCCCTGACGTGATAATGATCACGGGTAGAACTTGCGCAGATGAATGATGTTCCATGGATTCTTGACGGGGACACCGTCTTCCGTCTCGAGGCGAGCCGCACCAGGCCTAGCGATGTGGGTGACCCTATAGGGACCTTCCCACATTGGGGACAGCTTGTGGAGGCCTTCCCTGGAGAGGATTCGCCTGAGGACGAGATCGCCTGCCTCCAGGGTGCGCGAGCACACATTGCGGCTGTGGTAGCGCCTCAGGGACTGCTGGTACTTGGCCGCCCGTAGGGCGGCGCGGCGTCTTAGCCCTTCAAGGAGCAGCAGGTCGTCGTTGTGGAGGTCCTCTTGCTGGTCCTCATTAAAGGCAAGGACCCGTGGGGATACATGCTTTATCTCTGCGGGGAGGACTGCTTCGGCTCAGTAGACGAGTGCGAACGGCGTTTCCGTGGTGGGCTTGGGTGGCGTGGTACGGATGGACCAGAGCATCGAGAGTAGCTCATTGATCCAGCCCTTGTCGTGGCCCTTGAGGACATCAAAGGTCCTGGTCTTTAAGCCTTTGAGGACCTCTGTGTTTGCGCGCTCGGCCTGTCCGTTGCTTTGCGGATGGGCGACTGAGGCGAAGCAGAGCTTGATGCCCATTTTCTGGCAGTAGGCTCTGAAGATGCCGTTTGTGAATTGCGAGCCATTGTCGGTGATGATGCGGTTAGGCACTCCAAAGCGGTAGACCAGGCCTCTGACGAACTTCACCACCGCGCCTGTTGTGATTGTGCGCGTCGCCTCCACTTCAGGCCATTTTGTGAACTTGTCAATGGCCACAAAAAGATGGCGAAATCCACCTTGCGCCGTTGGGAAATGTCCCAGGATGTCCAGCCCCCAGACCGCAAACGGCCACGAGAGCGGAATGGTTTGTAGCCACAGCGCTGGTTGGTGGATTTGCTTGGCGTGGAATTGGCAGGCTTCACAAGCTTGAATGATGTCCGTTGCATCTTGAAGCGCTTGAGGCCAGTAGAAGCCGCTCCTGAAGACTTTTCCTGCGAGGGTGCGGGCGCACGAATGGTGGCCACATTCCCCATTGTGGATGTCCTTAATCAGGAGGGACGCACTTGAGCGCGATGCCGTTTGGGCGCTTGCGGTAGAGAATTCCTTCGAGGATTTGGTACGATTTTGCTTGGAGGGAAATTCGCTCCGCTTCAACATCTTCCTTGGGAAGGATCCCTTTGTGGAGGTAGTCTTTTATCTCGTCGATCCATCCTGCCTCTTGGTGCACCGCTGTGAGCAACAGACGCTCCCCTGTTGGGGGCCCGCAGCCTGGAGCTCCGCTTGCAGGTGGTGGCGGGAGCGCTTCGTCTGTTCTTGCGGGCAGGGCCTCGAGGGGCTGCTTTATGGATGCCTAGACGAGCCTCTCTTCAAAGACACCTGGCGGCTGAGCCTGCCGCTTTGATGCACGCTTGGCGATGTCATCAGCCTCTTGATTTTCCTTTATTGGGATGTGCATGAGCTCCATTCCCCTGAAGTTCTTCTCCATCCTACGGACCTCTTCAAGGTATGCGGCCATGTGGTCGTCCTTGGGCTTGTAGCTTTTGTTGGAGAAGTTGACGAGCAGCTGGGAGTCGCCCTTGATGAGTATATGCTTGACGCCTAGGGCGATTGCGGCGCGTAGGCCAGTAAGCAACCCTTCATACTCGGCGATGTTGTTGGATATCTTGTCGATTCCGAAGCACAGCTGGACTGCGTAATACAACTTATCGCCTTTGGGTGAGGTCAGGACTACACCTGCCCCACCGCGGCGACAAGCGAACGCTCCGTCGAACTTCATGGTCCAGAGGCTGGGCATTGCGGATCCAGAGGACTCGTGCTCTTCTTCACAGGGCTCTTCAGGGGTTGGATCAGTCCATTCGGCGACGAAGTCTGCCAGCGCTCTTCCTTTGATAACCCTTGTGGTATCGAAGCGCAAATTGAATGGATGTAGCTCGATGTTCCATCCTGCGACACGATCTGTTGCATTTGGGTTGCGCAGAATTTGCTCCAGGGGGGAAGAGGTTACCACCGTGATGGGGTGCCCCTGGAAGTAGTGTCGCAGCTTTCTTGAGGCGATGAGGAGTGCGAGGAGAACCTTCTGCTGCATCGGGTACTGCTCACGAGCATAACGCAGTACTGTGCTGACGAAGTAAACTGGATGCTTGACGAGGGTAGTTCCTGTTTCCTTGGCGTCTTTCGTCTGAGGTGGGCCAGCTTGGCCCTCGATGGGGTTGGCTTCAAGGGGCTTGTCCTGGGCCTCGAGGGTGTTGGCCTCGCGGGACTCGGCCTCGAGGGACATGGCCTCGAGGGACGTGGCCTCGAGGGACTTGGGCTCGAGGGACTTGGCCTCGAGGGACGTGGCCTCGAGGGACGTGGCCTCGAGGGACGTGGCCTCGAGGGACTTGTCCTTGAGGGACGTGGCCTCGCAGCGCTCCTCCTGGGCCTCGAGTGTGTTAGCCTCTTGAGGCTCCTCAGTCCCTTCGGCATGAACCTCTTGCAGCAGTTGACTCGGGGCGGTCCCCTCTTGAGGCTTTGGGCCTGGCGGGGGCCTTGTGAGGACTGCCCTTTCGTCGAGCTCTTTATCAGGAGACTTTTTCTTTGGAGTGGTTGCACTCTTCTTGTGAAGTACAGGCTCCTCTCTTTCCACCACAAGGACAACACTGGTTGTTTGCGGAGTAGCTGAAAAGTACAGCTTCAGGTGCTCGCCAAGCCTTGGGGCGACCATTACAGGTGTGCTGGCCAAGTACTTCTTCAAGTCCTCAAATGCTTTTTCAGCTTCAAGGGTCCACTTGAAAGTGCCCGTTCTTTTCATGATCTTGAAAAACGGCAGGGCCCTTTCGCCGAACTTGGAGATGAATCGAACCAAGCTGGCCATGCAGCCTGCCAGGCGTTGCATGTCCTTGAGCCTGCGTGGAGGTTGCATGCCTTCTATGGCCTTGATTTTGTCTGGGTTCGCCTCTATGCCCCGATGAGACATGAGGAACCCCAGCAATTTGCCTGAAGGTACTCCAAAGACGCACTTGGCGGGGTTGAGCTTGATGTTCACCTTGCGCAGGCTGGCGAAGGTTTCTTCAAGGTCTCCGAGAAGAGTATTTCCTTCTCGCGACTTCACGACGATGTCATCGACGTACGCTTCAGCGTTTCGCCCTATTTGCCCGCCAAGGGCTATCCTCATTAACCTCTGGAAACTGGCTCCGGCATTTTTTTAGGGCCGAAGGGCATGCAGACGTAGCAATACACACTGAATGGGGTGAGGAAAGCCGTCTTCTCCTCATCCTCTTTAGCCATCTTAATTTGGTGATAACCAGAGAAGGCATCGAGAAAACAGAGGAGGTCGCAGCCTGCCGTGGAGTCCACGATCTGGTCGATTCTGGGCATGGGATAAGGGTCTTTGGGGCAGGCCTTGTTTACATCAGTGTAGTCGATGCAGAGGCGGCCTCCGCCGGCGGGTTTTGGGACTACCACGCCGTTGGAGAGCCAAGTGGGGTGCGCGACTTCACGGACGACTTTTGCTCTTTGAGCTTCTCGACCTCCTTGACGATGAATGCTTGCTTCTCGGGGGCTTGCGTTGTTGCTTTTTGCTTGACAGGGCGCGCGTTTGGGCACACGGCCAAGTGGTGCTCGATCACCTCCCTCGGTACACCAGACATATCTGACGGTGTCCATGCGAACATGTCAGAGTTTGCCTGGAGGAAGGCGACGAGCGCGTTTTCCTATTTGGGAGGCAGCGCGGTGCCAATTGTGACGCTAGCCCCCGAGCCTTCAGCCCCCGAGCTCCCTGAGCTCAGAGAGATCTTCTTGGTAGCAGCTGCCTCCTGGGAGAACAACTGCTTCTTCTTCTTGGTCCTCTCGAGAGGCTCTTGGTCCTCGTCTACGGGGAAGGCCATGGCGGCGGTCTTGTAGGCCGTCTCAACAGCGCGCGTAGCGTCCAGGACATGCCCACGTATGGTGATCGTGCCGGCGCTGCCGGGGATCTTGACCATGTTGTACGCATGGTGCGTGACGGCCATGAACTTCGCGAGCGTGGGGTAGCCGAGGATGGCGTTGTACGGCAGGCCGATGTGCGCAACATCGAAGTCGATGTGCTCGGTGCGGTAATTTTCCTCGCTCCCGAAGGTGACGGCAAGCCTGACCTGGCCTAGAGGCTCGATCGAGCTGCTGGTGACCCCCGTGAAGGGCCTCGATGGCATAAGCCGCTCGTAGGGCACTTGAAGCGCTTCGAACGTATCTATGGAGATAACGTTCAGGCCTGCTCCGCCATCGATGAGCGTCTTGGAGACAGCCACGTTGTCGATGGTGGGGGTGCAGACCAGCGGGAGGGTTCCAACAGTCTTGGTGGACTTGGGGTGGTCTTGAGCGTCGAAGGCGATGGTGTACTGCGACCACTTGAGGGGCCTGGAGGTTTCCGTGCTCGGGAGGGCGGCGTTGAGCTCGCGGGCGAACTGCTTGAACTGGTTGTTCGACTTTGGCGCCTGCGCCCCCCCCGAGGATGCAGGCAATGGCTCCCCTCGGGGCTTGGTAGCCGCCGTCTTCCTCGTCAGGGAGGTTGTCGTTCTTTTCTGCGGCGTTGGCTCGATTTCCAGCTGGTTTCTGGTAGCCGCCCTTGCGTCCGCTCCCGCAGTAGCCACGGCCTCGACCGCGGCCGCCGCTGTCTTCTGCTTGCTCGCGCTCCTTGCTCAACCTTTTGAGGTCGTAGCAGGACTCCGTAGAGTGGCCGCGCCTGTTGTGGTAGATGCAGAAAGGGCGGTGATCATCTTTCCTCTCTCCAGCCTCGGGGGAGTCCCTGCAGGTGCCTTTTGTGTCTGGCTCTGCCGCGAGAACTGCGGTGGCCTTGCGCTTGGGCTCCTCGTTCTTCTCCTGGCTCTTGGACCCCTCAGCATGATCGTCCCCTCTCAAGGACATTTTTACAAAGAGGAGTCCCTCTTCAGCCTTGGTGCACTTGTCCGCCATGTCGAACAGTTTGACCACAGAGGTGAGCTTGTCGTGGATGCCCAGTTTCTCGAGCATCCTGCTGTTTGTGACGCCCTCGCGGAAAGCGGCGATGACTTGAGTGTCGGGGATGTTCGGGATCTTGTTGCGCACTTGGCTGAAGCGTTGGATATACTTGCGGAGCGTTTCATCCTTCCTCTGCACCAAAGCGCGCAGATCGTTGTGGGTGAGGGCGCGCTCGTACGTCCCCTTGAAGTTGGAGACGAACTGCTTGCAAAGATCCTCCCAGGAGTTCATAGAGTCCTCCGGGAGATTCAGGAGCCACAACAGCGCAGAGTCACGTACCGTGTGGGAGAACCAGTTGGCCAGGACCTTGTCGTCTCCCCCCGCAGCTTGGATGGAGGTGGTGTAGAGCTGCAGGAACTCGACGGGGTTGCTGAAGCCGTCGTAGCCCTTGGGAAGACCCGGCCTGAACTTCTGCGGCCAGACCACGCAACGCAGAGATCGAGTGAACGCCATGCAACCAGAGGTGTACGTAGCGACCCCGTGCTGAAGCGCGCCGCGGTTCTGTTGTCCCGCCTGGCCGAGCTCCTCCACGAGCCTGTTCTGGCGGTCTCGCTGGAGCTCCATCCCACACGAGCGTCGGGCGCGGTGCGCTGCACGATTAAGCAATCGTGCGGCAAGGACGTGTGCGAAGCAGCCCTTTCCGCCGCAGCCGGTGCAGGCCCCGGAGGTGGCGGAGGCGCATTTGTTGCGACCGTGCCCGCGAGAGAGGGGTCCACGTTGGACTGCGACGGAGTGGGGCGCGTCGTGGCGATGCCGACGAGGTGGTTGAGGCGTTGGAGCTACTGCTCGTGGGCCTCAGCGGTGGGCTGGTAGCGTAGCAGCTCCTGCGCCATGAGGAGCGCGGTGTGGGGCGCAGGGTCTGTCCTCCCCGGGCCCGAGCCGCTCGGGCGCTGCGTCGGGTGCGACGACTGCGCGACCTCCTGGTGATCGGTGTCGTGCTTTGGTGCTTCCGCGTGAGGGCCAGGAGGGACATGCTCCTCATGGAGGGGTCGGCCCCGCCGTGCTCGGGTGATCGCGGCACCTGGGGGCGCGCGTGCTCCCGCGGGCGCACGTCGGTTGACTCGAGCGGTGCGGGTGGCGCGCGTGTTCACCATGGCGCGGAGACGAACTCGAAGGTTGTTGACGCGCCTCAATCCCCTACCTGGCGCGCCAAATGTCGGGTTATGACTCCCAAGAATCGGGGGTAGTCACTTCCTGAAGTGTAGTTCGAAGGGGGATTGAACGCGGAGGTCTGAACCCTCAAGTGGCTCCGCGACGTTGCTCGCCGGACCCGAAGAATACGCACACCCGACCAAGGAAGACATCGTCCTTTACCCAGGTTCATGGCCCTCGTGAGGAGGTAAGACCGCTACTCCTGCCTGTCTGTATTATATGTGGAAGGTTACAGTACAATTGATCTTGCCGGGAGCCCCCTTGAGGCAGTTCTTGCCTGGGGAGGGAAGCGATGATCTTCTTCCTCCTCCGGCCAGTGGCTAACCTAACCAGAGCTGCTAGGGTTTACAAGGGTGTTTTGCACGCAAAGGGCCGACCCTTGCTACGATGGATGTCTTCTCTCTTTTATAGGCGGCTCGGGCCTTCTTCTTCGGCTTGGCCTTCAAGGTGGCTCCCACTTGCCAGTGGCGCGGCGGAGCACGAGTCCACCGTGCTCCGTTCGTCCATGGACTCGGTCCATTGTTGATAAAGGTGGCGCCGTGGCCGATAGGCGGCCAACCGTGCGGTACTATCCGCTAAGCGGGCAGTCTCTGAGGTGGAGCCCGCGATGACGATCTCCGTTGGAGGGTTGCGGCGTCCACCTGCTTTATCGTCAGAGTAGAAGGTCCTCACAGCTGTGCAGCAGGCGGAGCAGCTGTGTTGACCGCTTTATCGCCAGGGACAGCGACGGGGGTGTGCGCGCCACTACACGAGCGTGGCAGAGGTCACGTGCGCTCTGCCGGGCTTCCTTGGCAACGACGTTTCCCTTCAGGCCTGAGGGGAGATTCCCGTTGGACTTCCCTCAGGCGGGTTGGTTCCTCGGGGGGAGGATCCCCTGAGGTGAGGGGTCCCTTGAGGCCCTCGTTTCCTCTTCAGGCCCTAGAGGGGAGTTCTCTCTCGAGTGTCCCGCCAGGCGGTGACGCCTGGTCCTTAGTCGTTTCGTCTGTCTGGCCCGCGAGCGAGGCCTGGGGGGAATGGGTTATTGATACCCCAGTTCCCACTGGGCCGACAAGCAGTGCTGGCTCATCATAAAAGGAGATTTTATTAATATGTGTCTGAAGGGGTTCCATAGAAGAAAACAATAATTTTTAACTAACGAACACTAAAACTAGCCAGAATCTATATAGTACATGCGGTAAGGGTGGTGGAACTAGTCACATACCTATTGTAGACCAAATAGCGGGGATTAAGCTCCAGCACAAGCGTTGCCGATGAAGCCGACGTAGCTGACCTCTAGGTCGCGAAGAACTCGGCGCGATGAAGTAGACTATGACGCGGCGATGTTGACAAAGACACGGCGTCGACGGGGACGGGGACGGGGCGCGTTAGCGGCAGGGGATGGCGCCGGCGGCAGGGCAGCGGCGGTGGCCAGACGATGTTGCCCAGGCACCTCAAATGTGGCGCCTCCGAGTACTCACAAGCATACGGTGCTTAACAACAACCCCCGGTCACTCAGATCCAGATGAGATCGTAGGAGTAGACCTTTTTTGGAATCCCGCGGGGCAACGACGCCCAGCGGTATAGCTTCGTGGGAGAGAGAATGAGAAGCGGGCGGAGAATTAAGTCAGGCCGGTTGATACAACATTAATTGTATTTTAGATGTATTTTATCCAATTAATATGCCCCTGTATATAAAGGGGGGAGGGGGTTGGCAAACACCTTGCCTGACCATGTGGGACTAAAGGAGAGGGAGGGCAGATTCGGCCGCACCAACCATGGTCGTTGTGGCCATGGGGCACCTCATGGCGCGCCGGCCCCACATGGGCCTTCCTTGGCCCATTAAGTGGGATGGCCCCTTTTTCCTCATTTTTAATTAATATAAAATATAGTTAATTCATAATTATTATATTTACATACTCCCTCCGTTCCTTAATATAAGGTCTCTAAGGTTTTGAGAAAAAATTCAAAATATAAGGTGCATTACGATTTATAGACAATTTTACTCGTCAAAAAACGATTCACAATTTAAAACGGAGGGATTTGACCTATTGTTTTCAATATTTGACTATTAGAAATTCATCTCTCTCAATATTTGTCAAAACAAAATCAGTCCACCACATGTAAAATGATGTTGTCTTAATATCCGTGCCAAAACCTTAGACACCTTATATCATGGAACGGAGGGAGTATTATTTAATCTCCCGTGACTCCGAAACATTTTCCGGACCACCCGAACTTCTTTCGGACATTCCTGGAACCCTTTCGAACCTCCCCGGAACCATTTCCGGATTATTTCTCTCTCTCTTTCTCCTTTATCTATTATTCAAAACTATCTATCTCTAAGTGTCGTTAAGACCTTAAGTCTTGTTACGCTACGGTTCGAGAATACTCCAGACATGTTCGAGACCCCTCGCTCGCCAATGACCGCCAGGGAGACTTGGATGCCTGTGACGGTCCCTGTGCATTCTACGAATATCGTCGTTGAACCATAAACATGATAGTCATTCATTTTCGTTTCTTCGATACTTCCTTATACGAGATATGATCGTAGACATCTGATGCCTTGTTCTATCTCATAACCGACAAGGGTTAGTAATTCGTCTGTGATATTACATGTCCATGACCTACTCATAAGCTGCGTAGCTATATAGACGTAATCTCACCGAGTGGGCCCAGAGTATCTTTCCATTACACGAATGAACAAATCCTGCTCTTGATCCATATGTCTCAACATACTCTTTCTAGATACACAAGATACACCTTTATAGTCACCCATTTATGAACTGACGGTTGATGCACTTAGAGTATCGTACAAAGCAGCAATAAATATGATATCACGGTCTAAGGAATAAGCTATCATATTACTTTCCTATTGCAAATGATGAACATATTAATACGATCCTATTGCACTACTTTCATGCGTATGTCCATCACCTTATTCTACCAATAAGAAGACCTCATTGTCAACCGACGTCATTGTCCATGATCTAGTTTATATAGAGGCTTACTGGGTACTCTGGTTTGTCTATGTATCACACATGTATTAACAATTCCAATTAATACAGTTATATCACGATACAAAATCATATTATAAACTTATGAGATAATGCGATAAATACTATATATTTCTTTGCCTCTAGGGCATATCTCCTTCAGTCTCCCACTTGCACTAGAGTACAAATAAACCAACTACATATTTCTTTCCAATCATATCCCCTTATCTAATAAGCGTTATATGATAATGCATGCTTGTGGAAGAGTGTTACTTCAACAATCTGTACAATACATAATTGTATGTTCTTTGCGATTCATTGATATCAACTTGTTTGATATTATCATGTTATCTGATAACATATATACACATACCGTAACTTAAGTGAGTCTTTTGGTTCCCAGTGCTTACTCTGATTCTGTTAACCAGGCAATTGCATTGCAAACACACTCAGTCATAGAGAACTCTTTGTAACATTTACAATCTCTCGATATCTATATACTTTTCACACCTATGTAGAAGATTTGACACTACGATGTCAATCTAGTGCCTAATACTTTTCTACTTCTAGTCAATTCTAAATTTACTTTGATAATTGTTCTTCTTCTAAGAACATGGGTCACACTTTATCGAGCACATAATATGGTTCCTATATGATGATGTCTAATATCACAATATAATAGACCATCTTATAACCACTATTATTGTGTATCATTACACTTATTGTTTAATTGGGTTTCCAAGGACCTTTCCATTGGTTTTAATCTATTCTGACCTGTCAGAATCAATCCAAATAAAACAACTCGATTTTCTATATAGAATTTATGTTCTATTCTAAATAGAAACTATCTTTTAAATAGTTTCATAACTTCATCTTTCTAATTAATTCTTCTGGTACTATCCATGAAATGTCATTTATATACGAGGAATTTAACTCCCACTCAAAATATGTCACCTATATTTTTGAGGATTTAAGCTCCCACTCAAAATATGTCATCTACATATATGAGGGTTTTAAGCTCCCACTCAAAAATATGTCTCTTACATATTAAACTTGAGTAAACTAATTTGACTCCCACTTAAATTAGGAACATAATTTCTTTCGATATTTTGGTCAAACCAAAATCATTGATCATTTATCAATTCAAATTTTAATATGATATGTCAGTATTCTTTTAGTACATATCCTACGGACTTAAAGCATGTCTACATTTATGTAGTGAACGAATTTGATTTTGTCCAAAACACTTTTCTTGACAAAATATGCTTTCATGTCTTTCTTATAGTTGCATTTCTTTCATGTAACACTTTATATGATCATTAAGCAATTTTATTCTCTTAATAAGATCTAGAGTAACATTTACTATTTTAATCCATTAACCATAATTAGAAAAAATCATATTTTCCTTTGAATTACATAGACAACAATACAAGATTTGCTTCTGTTGGTGTTTGGAATACACTATCATCCTAATGTGAGTATTCTAAAAAGAACTCTTCATGCATATTCTGTATTATCGTCTAATCATCTATACCACGACACTTATTCTCGATCACACGAATCATCACTGAAAAATATCTATTTCCTAAAGTGGATGTCGACTATAATGTTTTTAACATATTTAGAGATTCTGTAAGAGATTTTAAAATACCGCACTTTATCTAAAATAGAGTATGATTATAATATTTCACATATCACCATATCTGATATTATAATTTTGTGAAACGAATTTCCACAAGTCCTTTCTAATTTGAAACCATAATTCAAAAATATTGTATTGTTTGATCAAATCCTGTGAACACAATATTCACTGATCTTTCTTTTGAAAATTCCTTCGATCTTTTATCAAATTGTTTTCAGACTCATGTTTCCTAAAGAAAATACTCTTATTTACTTAGAATCATAGAAAGGTTCTAAACAATGATATTCACCACTTATTTAATTTAATAATCATCTAGTATGACTTTCAATCAATTTCCTTGTATATTGACATTTCAATATCCAATTTATTTTAATCAATTCAGCACATGTAACTTTGATAGATCGAAGTATCTATATTCTTACACTGCTTTTATGATCAAATTCGGTGGTGTTTCTCCTTGAAACAAAATCATTTAATATTTGGACATATAATTTTATCATTCCTAGCTTTTACAAATGTATATCACGTTATCATTCAAGTAATGTAATTGAGATATGATTGCATAAAAAACTTTACACATAATATAAAACAACTAACTTGTTCCATAACATAAAACAACTGATTTGTTCTATTACATATATGAATAAATTTGCCTTGTAACATTCAAGACACTAAACAAAATCACCCTCTCACTATTACAATAGGTCTTATCAAAAACTTTTTATGATGACTATAATGATAACTTGAGGACGTGAGCATCACTGGCCATCAACTCCTTTGCTTGCCATCACTTGCGCACTGTCACATCATCCATCTTCGCAGACTTGTGATATTCAGGACCTGTTTCATAAACAGTATAAGTATCAAATACTTTTCATCAAGTATCATGAGAAGAATACACTTATAACTTTGTATATCAAATATACATGTAGCGTCAAAGATTTCTCCTTCGATGGGTTCAACCTTTACAGATTTGAATTGGCTTATGAACACGAAGAAATTCGTCGTATCTCTCTTTATAGCATAGCCACGGACATGTTTCTCATAGCTGGGAGGTAGAGATATCAACACAGTATCTATCGCACATGAGTCCGCCATCCAGTGGTCATAGACATTCGTAAGTTTGAAGTAAATATCATACATCCTCTTCAAATGAGTTTCCAAACAGGTATGTTCCTCCATCTGGAGTGAATGGAACTTTCTCAGCTGTCTGAATTGCTCATACTTCATTTCATCTATGAAGCGCTCGTTCATCGCATCAAGCATATCATAAGGCTCCAATTGTTGAAACTGCTCTTTCAACTCCGGTACCAAGCTTATGGTCATGACAGATTGTACTTCTATGAAAATGTCACGACGCTGACGAAATTCCTCATCTTCCTCTTCGCTAGCATAATCATCTGGTCTCTCTCCTAATTCTTGTTCTATGACATATAGTATATCGCTATGTATGAGAGTTTCTCTAAGTTTCTTATACCAGTGGATGAAGTTGGACCCATCAACTAACAGGGACGCACTTCTAAGAACGTGTCCGAAGTAGAGCACCATCTACAGATATGATCGCCAAGAAGGTAAGGCTAAGTTTATAACATTGTGAGTTTAGTTTATAATCAAATTATTTAAACATACTCCACTAAGATTATTATCCCTACAATAATTTTAGCGATTACACGACCCTAATTCACTATACCACCCCCCGATCATCACGGCCGGCGGCACAGTTTCAAAGGTTGACATGAAATTTCGATCACAACAACTATGTGACTCATGCTCGATCTTTCGATCTTCCCGTGTTCTGATGCTATATCTGTACATACTAGGCTCGCCAATTAAACCTCGGTGGTTTTTGCGCGTGTAACATGATTTACACCCACTGCATGCGAATGACGAAATGTATGACACCCGATCGTCGTGGCATGCCTCATAACGTAGAATTTTCTTGGTGGTGCACAATGAGGGAGAACAAAAAAAAATTATTTGTTAGGGATCATCCTATTATAGCTTTCGTTGTATATCTAATATATAATCAATCAATAGGATGCACACACAACAACAAAATATCAAATAATGTAATGAAGTGCGATATGACATGGTCGTGCGCCTGGACATCCATGGTGCCATGTGCCTGGACCGGACGCCCCGGCATGGCTCCGAGTCTATGGTGCCTCCATTGCCTCCGACAGTAAGAGTAATACGAAACTTACCGTAACCATGTCATATATAAACTCTTCTGCAAAACAAAGTTAGATGCTTCTAACTTTATCTAGTTTTGCAGGTTCTACGCAGCTTATCGGCTTTTTCGCGAGAGAATCGTTCCCTACCTACGAACTTTTGTACCACAACATCGATCATATAATTGCATGTTTAAGCATCCCTTTCGGGCCCTCCATTGAAAATGCAAAGCCGACTAAAGAGAGAGAGAGACAGACACCCGCCAGCCACACATACGGTACAAGCCGTATGTCAGAAGTGGAACCAGTCTCGCGTAAGTGTACGTGTAAAGTCGGTCCGGGCCGCTTCATCAACTCAATACTTAAGGTATAGCAAGTGCACGCTAGAGAGTAGCAAATATAAGAAAGATGTCCTCATATTCAACATGAGTTCTGACGGTACCAGCAAGAATACGCATAGATCGGCTCTGATACCACTGAAGGGGTTCCGTAGCAGAAAACAATATTTTTTCTAACTAACAAACACCGAAACTAGCCAGAATTTATCTATCTAGTACATGTGGTAACAGTGGCGGAACTTGTCACATACCTCTTGTAGACCGAATAGCGGAGATTACGCTCCCGTACAAGCGTTGCCAATGAAGCCGACGTAGCTGACCTCTAGATCGTGAAAAACTCAGCGACGAAGTAGACGATGACGCGGCGATGTTGACGAAGACACGGCGTCGACGGGGACGGGGCGCGTCCAGCGGCGGGCGGTGGCGCCGGCGGCAGGGCAGCTGCGGTGGCGAGACGATGTCGCTCAGGCACCTCAAATGTGGCGCCTCTGAGTACTCAGAAGCATACGGACTTAATAACAACCCCCGATCACTCAGATCCAGCTGAGATCGCAGCAGTAGAACTTTTCTGGAATCTCGCGGGACAACGGCTTCGTGGGAGAGAGAAAGAGAAGCGGGCGAAGAATTAACTGATACGTCTCCAACGTGTTTATAATTTCTAATGTTGCATGCTATATTATTCCAAGTTTTTATATGTTTATATGCATTTTATATAGTTTTATGCATTTTTTGGGACTAACCTATTGACAAGATGCCAAAGTGCGAGTTCCCTGTTTTATGTTGTTTTTTATTTCAGAAAAGTACTTAAGGAAATATTTTCGGAATTGGACGATTTTTATCCTGGAATTATTTTTGAATTATGAACGTTCCAGAAGACCAAAGATGACACGAAGTGGACGGCCGAGGCGGCGGCATCACGTGCTCACGCGGTTGGCGTTCTGGCCGCGCGAGGACATGGTGTGGGCCCCTCAGGCCTCCACTGTAACATCCTAATTTTTTGGAATGTTTAAAAATCACTAAAATTTAAAACTTTTGTTTGATTTAAAATAAAATGCATAAGAAAACCAACTATGAAAGTCTTCAAGCATATTGAAAAAGTTTATTATTTCAAATATCTCAAGTAATCACTAATTTTTCTTTTTCAAACTTGTTTCAACATTTTATTATCCATTATGTTTCCCATTTCTTTAAAATTATTTATATGTTGTATTCCACTAGTATACCAAAATAACTTAAATCCAAACTGATTGGTTAAAGCAAATGAGTTTAAATAACTTAAATCCAAACATATCTGAATATGGGTATTTTACAAATTTTATTTAGCTAAAAGAAAATTTAATTAAGCTATAATTTCAAATTTGATATTAAGTATCAAATTTGTATTAAACCAATATTTCAAAATTATTAATTTTAAAAAGTTTTCAAAACATGCCCACTAATGTTTTAACGCATAGATATGAATTTTACTAATTTATAAAAATTAATTTGACATCATTTGGACACTAAAATCAAAAGATATTAATGAAATGAAAAATCAGAAAAAGAAAAAGAGAAATCGCTGACGTCATGCTGACGTCACCCTTTCTTCCTCCTCCGGCCGAAAATCACGCCTCCAATCCCTCTCCAAAATCAGGCGAGATTGTCGCGAGTTGGTTTCCCCCTTCGGCCTATATAAAACCCCCGCACCCTCCTCCATCTTTTGCCCCAAACCCTAGCCGCTAAGACGTCGCCAGGCCGCCGTATTAGCTCGCCGGACTTCGCCATTGCCGCCGGTGAACTCCTCCATTTCCGGTGAGTACCGAGCCTCTCGACCTCTCCGATCACTTCCTCTCTCTTTGCCTTCTCGGTGTGCATCTTCCTGACCCCTCTGCTCTTCTCTAAACGCACCAGGGCATCGTGTTCTTCCCCGCCCGAGGTAGGTCGCCGCTGCCCCCGACTCCGGCGAGCGATACAAGGAGGAGAGGGACACGCCCAAGCTTCCTACTGCGCCACCGAGACTACCACGACCTCCTCTTCGTTATGGTAAGACTCGTTCGTCCCGGGGCACCGTATAACGTAACGAACGCCACGACGCCGCCACAGGCGCAACTCCGGCGAGGTCCTCCGGCGACCCAGCGCCGCCACCCTTTGGTCAACGCCTCCCCGCCGTCCGATCTGATCTCAACGGCCGAGATTAGATCTTTAAATCGAATAGGTACCTTTCAATTAGATCCGTTAGATCTAAATCCTACGGCCCAGATCCAATAAATTATCCACGTCAGCGCCAGCGTAGCAGCCGCGTCAGCGCCCAGTCAGCATCCACGTAAGAAAATGTTTTTCTAATTTATTTAATTTGGCAGTTTTACAGAAAAGACCCTGCAACTTAGATATGTTATAACTTTTTATTCACACATCCAAATTTGATAAATTTTATATATTTGGAAAGCCCTTGACATGTAGAATATTTTTGATCTGTTAGATTTAAAATTTGAATTAGTGTAAAATATTCAAATTTCAAATGGTAGATTTGAGTATTTTTGTCATAACTTTAAATCTGTAAATCCAAAAATTGCAAATAAAATTGTTTTAGAAACTTTGGAATATTTGTAAATTGATGCCTCCGTTATAAAATATTTTTGAATATTATTTTGATGATTTAATAGTTGTATGTTTAATTTGAGTAAGTTTGACTATTTTGACATAACTTTTAATAGAAAGATTATTTTTTAATAAATCCAATTGACATAAATTTATTTAAATCTCCTCTGTCTATTAACACAATTTATAAAAAAAATATTATAAAAATTTAATCACAGAAAACTTTAATCTTATATTTATTCATTTTATAATAATTTGCAAAAATAGAAACTAGTTAAATTGCATTTATAACCTCATGCATATTTTATAAATATCACAAAAAAGTATAATGTTTCTTATGATTAAAATGCATTTCATGAATAACTTATTTTATTATATAGTTATACTCCTTATAGGGAAACTCCTTCCTCATTTTCTCTAAGTTATGATTATTTTCAACTTAGTATTTTGGTAAAATGCTATGTACTTAGACACTTAGTATTTTCAACATGGAGCTAGAAGGCCAATGAAGGACTTAGCCAAAACAATACTTCAGAAGTTTCTTCAAGGAGTAGAAGCTCTTAGAAGAAAATCAAGAAGAAGTCATGAAGACCAACCAGCCAAATTTTCTAAGTCTTGTTTCTTCTCTCTCTCTTTTCTCCTTTCTTCTCTAAGCCCTTATGATGACTAAGTTATATTCAAGACCAACCTGGAGGCTATCAACACCATCAAGTCTTTAAAGCCATCTAGTCTACAAAATTGCTATGATGTCATCACATCAAGAAGAAAAGGAAGCAAGGAGAAGATGCTACATTGTTCTTTCTATCTGCTCCCTCTTTCCTAAATCTTGTCTTTCACTTTAGACATAAACAATTTTTGATCATGTTATTGCCATCTTGAAGTTCGTTGGATCCTAGCGGCATAGTGAGATGAAGCGGCCTGGAGACTAACCTTACATGTCCACGTACATGAGACCTGTTCCACAACTTAAGTGGCTGGCCGGGTGTCCGTCTCTCTCACTATAGTGAATATCCAATTTACAAAGAGTTGATAATAATTGTCGATCACCTTGAAGAATAGACTTAGTATTTTCTCTAAGTATTTTGCACGTCATGCATAACATATTTTTGTATTGTTATTTTGTTGGTATGTTTATGTGTGTTTTGTTTGATGTGTTAGAAATTTCGGAGGGAAACGACAACAGTCGCAGTTGTTGTTGCTATTCTTCTTGTTGCCAAGGCAAGTGGCACACCCCCATAAAATTCCTAAGTATTTTCTATGCATGACTTAGTTATTTTCCTATGAATGTGTAGGACTTAGTAGATTTGCTATGCAAGACTTTAGAATTCCCTATTCCATTGTGTCTAGGTACCTATGAAATGACTTAGTAGAGTTTTGATACTATGCAATTGATGAAAGGTTTTACAAAATCTTAAGTGGCTACTCAGGACCATGTCTATGAGGGTTTTCACCTGAGATAATCTCTACTATACTTAGGATCATAGTATGTGGGGGTTTTTACCTGGGAGTGCACATCCACTAAGTTAATGAATCATCTGGGTGCATTGGTTGTTTGGTTATGTTGAGTGTCTACTCAGGACCATGTCCATGAGGGTTTTCACCTAAGATAGTTTCTACTATACTTATGATCATGAATGTTGGGGTTCTCACCTGAGAGCACACTTGTGGAAGGCCACCCAGGAACAAAGGGATGTGAGGAATAAAGGGAGAAGAAAGTGAAGAGCTCAAGGAGAAGTTTTCCAAGTAAAGACTACATCTGATCAAGGACAATGGAGAAATCCCAACATTCTAATTTCTTAATAAATTTGGATAAGTAAACAACAGTGGACTACTCAGGACCATGTTCATGGGGGTTTTGACCTAAGATAGTTTCTAATATACTTAGGACCATTGAATGTGGGGGTTTTCACCTGAGGGTGCACCTAAGGACGTGATATCTTTTGGCTCACCTGGGTTAACCAGTGTTGCCAATTATGATGTTAATAAGTTTGTTTTAGAAAGAGTTAGGCAAAACTGGCTTTATGCAAAATAGCCTTGAACTCCAACAGCCAAATATGCATATAGGTTATAGAGTAATTTCCATTAACTGTCCACCATAGTGTCACTTGCCAGACTCCATTCTTAATGGAATCTGACCCATTGTGATGCAAATTATTATTTGTTGCAGAAATTTATGACGAGGAGTAAGGACTACGTTTGGGTTTCGAGTCTGCACCAACATGTTTTCGCCTGTGGCTTATCATGAAGTTGGAGGCTCATTGAAGATTTATTTCCGCTGCTTTATTGTTTTGAGCTAGCTTAAAGCTATGTAAAGATGTATCAAACTATTTATTCGTGTAATATTGATAAAATGTTTTGACATTCATCGTAAACTATGTGTGCAAATGAATCGATCCAGGGGTTTGCACTATACACAGGTACCTGCCATATTTTTAAGTGCAGATACACTACATCCACCGACCTCGCCCTTTCGCCTACAAGTAATCCCCAAAAACCTAAAAATCATACGGTGTTCGATATTTCCTCCACGGGTCCAGAGCGCCGCCGCCATCGAAGACAAGATTCGGGGGACATAAGTCTCTATTCCGGCACCCTGCCGGGACAGGGAATTGCCCCCAGAGCCATCTCCATCGACTTCACCACCATCTCCATCGCCGTTGCTAACTCATATGATGAGGAGTGAGTAATTCTCCCCCGGGGCTGTGGGATATACGGTAGCTATGTGGTTTATCTCCGTCTCCCATGGTGTGATCTTTATGTGATCATGAGCTTTGTAATCTAGTTGAATATGTGATGCTACTCTTTATCTATTATGCACTCCAGAGGTTACTTTAATATGAACTCCTGGGTTATTCATCGTTGTAATGGTGACAGTGTGTGCACCGTGTGTGATTCCTTTATGACATTTTTGGTGTTAATTTACTCTGACTTTGAGGGTGCTCTTGTAGCCCTACACAATGAATGGTGTTTGTTATCCAACAAGAGAGTGTTTGAGTGTAGTGTTTATTTATTTAACTTTGATGTCATTGTTGAGAATGTCCACTGGTGAAAGTAGGATCCCTAGGCCTTGTTTCTAAGCATTAAAATACCGTTTCCAACAAGTTCTACTACATGTTTGCTTGCTGCCATTTTTATTACAGATTGCAATTACTAATATAATCATCCAGATTACTTGTATTTCACTATCTCTTCGCATAACTAGTGCGCCTATACATCTGACAAGTTTATTGGGTGTTTTGGGGAAACAAGAGACTTCTCGTATCTTGATTGGAGGGTTGTTCGAGAGGGTTATCTTTTGACCTCTACCTCCCTGAGTTCGATATACCTTGGGTGATTCACTTAACCGGAACTTGCTGCTGTTCTACAAACCTCTGCTCTTGGAGGCCCAACACTGTCTACGAGAATAGAAGGTGCGTAGACATCAAGCTATTTTCTGGCGCCGTTGCCGGGGAGGTGAGCGCTTGAAGGTATCTCCTTTAGATTCTGCAGTTATTACTTTTTGTTTCTTGTTTTATTTTCACTAGTTAGGCTAATGGAAAACAACAACAAAATTAGAGATCTTTATGAAATTTATATTGCATTAGGACATGATACTTTTGAAGAGAAAATTAAAAAAACAGAAGTTTGTTTGCATAATAGTGGTGGTAATGTTATTAGTATAAATTCTTTGGACACTATTATTGCTAAGGCTGTGGAAAAACATAAGCTTGGGGTAGCTAGTTTCAACAAAGATAATCATTTTTGCTCCACAGCTTTGAACGAATTATTTTGTCTCGATAATGTTTTACCTCCAATATGTGATAATGCTAATGATGCTTGGGATATTCTAAAGCCACCTGAAGAAATAGTGCCATTTAAAATACCTATGAAAATTATTGATCGTGTTATGATTAACCGCTATGTAAGGGATGGAACTGTCTATCATGGTCATCATTTGCTATTTTTACATGAATTCTGCGAATTGTTCAAGTGTGCAGGTATTTCAATGGACAAAGTTAAGAAGAAATTATTTTCTATATCACTTGGTGGAAGAGTTGTGTGTTGGTGTAAATTGTTCTAGAATATGCACTCTCTTGGATGGGAGGAGGTTCTATCTCTCTTTTATTTTCAATTTTATCCTCCAAGTGAGATTCACCAAGATCGCAATTCTATATATAATTTATGGCCTCTTGAAAGAGAAAGCATTGCTCAAGCCTGGGGAAGGCTGAAAACATTAATACTCAAATGTCCTAACAATGAGCTTCCAGATAATATAATTGTTGTTAATTTTTATGCAAGGCTTTCAGTACATTGCAAGGATTATCTAGATGCCTGTTCGGAGGGCTCTTTCACAAGTAAGAAGGTTGAAGCTAGATGGGATCTCCTTGAAACAATTCGAAACAATGCTGAAGATTGGGAGAATGACAAAGGTAAAGAATCAGGTATAAACTATGAATATAATTGCATTAAGTCTTGTGTTGAAACTGCTGATTTTCAAGAGCTTAATGCTAAATATGGTCTTGATTCTCATATTATTGTTGATTATTTTAGAACCTTTGCTTCTCATATTAATGTTCCTAAAGAAAATTGGGACGTGTATCATGAACCTTTCAAAGACACTTGCATGGAAAATGAAATTGTTGTTAATGATTGCGATAAACATGCTCAAACTTCTGACAATACTATTTCTTATAAGCATGTTAATTTTTGTGGAATGCATAGACCTTGTGGAATTAATCAAATTGAAGATGAATATTGTATACATCAGAGGAATTAAAATACTAGAGGTTGGTATAAAGAGATCTTGGTAACACGATTTGTGCCACCTATCCTTTTATTTGTGAACTTTGCTATGACGAAGGTCATTTCGATTTTCAATGCTCAGGCTCTCATAAAGATATTGCAGGAGACTTTTGTGATAACATGATCACCCCTAATCAACATGATGAACTTACATTATTTTTGGGGTGTGAAGAGATATCAAGAAAACTTTTTGTTAAATATGAGTGATATTGATATGAATGATGTGTTGCATGGATGTTATCTCTATTGTGTTAATAAATGCCATGCTAACACCTACATACAAAATATTATAAAGGATGGGACTTTACCAAAGTATTATAGGACTAATATGTGTTTTCATCTTATTAATGAAATGGAGGAATTCTCCCAAGTTTCTTCCATTGTCTCTAATACTAAACCAGGTTATGTGGAGAAGCTTCCTTTCAAGCCTCTCCCTCCAAAAGAGGAAAAGAAGAAGAAAAATGGAAAGAGGAAGAAGAAGAAAAAGAAGAAGAAGAAGAAGAAGAAGAAGAAGAGGAGTAAAAGGAGAGAGGAAACGATATCTTCTCCCAAACTTGTTGCTCCTGTTACAATTAATACTTATAGTTCTGAATTCGATGATTCTGAACTTGATGATGTACATATGCCTGTTATTTATATTAGTGATACTGATTGGGAAAAACATTCTTCTTTTGATATTGAGGACCTTTGGGATAATAATTCTGAAAATCATGATGTTAATAATTGCTGCAGTATTAATACTATACATGTTCCTTCCCATGATGATATAGAGAGCTCTGAGATCGGGGATGAGGTAATTATTATATATTTGATACATCTCCTTCTAGTAAAAATGATGACATGTTTGCAGATGAACACACTTTAGAGGATAATTATTCCATTGCTTCTGATGATACTATGTCTCCGGTCTTTGATTATTATAAAGAATACTATGACATGGGTTATAATTACAATTATCCTTTTGAAACTTGTCATAATTATAGAGGAATCACTCAAACCAATCCTTTTAATATACAACTTGTCTATCATGTTCAAGTTCTTTATGATGATCCTACTCCCTTTGTCATTAATGAGAAGAACTTTCCTTATGAGGGAGATAATGATACTTTTATGCATATGGATCACGACAAGAATGTTTCATGTGATGTTTATATTGTAGATTTTATCAATGATGCTACTGAAAGTTATTATGAGAGAGGAAAACACGGTTGTAAAAGTTTTCAAGTCACTAAAACACCTCTCTTTATGTTGAAAGTTTTGAAGTTGCATTTGTTTCATGTTGCTATGATAGTTGCTTTATATTTCAATAATTTATTCTATCACAAGACTCCTTTGTATAGGAAGTGGGTTAGACTTAAATGCGTTTGATGTTTACCTCTTGTTGCTCTCCTATGTTTTTCAACTCTCATTTTTATGAGAGCATCATACGAATTTCCTTGCCTAGCTTAAAGGCGTTAAACAAAAGTGATTATGGGAGACAACTCACTTTTATTTCCTGTTATTTTATTATATTTGCGTCAAGGACATGATCTACCTCTTTAGCAATTCATGTGTATCTTTATTTTATTGCATTGTTGTGTCAAGTTAAGCCTCTAGTTGAAAGTTGATGCTAAATTTGGATTCCTGCGCAGAAATAGTTTTCTGCTGTCCACCGTTTAATTTATAACTCTTAACAGGAACATCAGAACAATCTTCCCATTTTTTGCTTAATCCTCAGATATATATGAAACTTTCATTATTTTTGAGTTTTCTAATCTGAGCAAGTTAAGTGCCTCGAAAAAATTCGTCTTTACGGACTGTTCTGTTTTTGAGAGATTCTGCAATTTATTTTGCAATGCTTCCTATTATCATTGGATCTTTTTATCCTACGAAGTATCAAGGGATGTAGCTAATGTCCAGTAGCATTGGTATCAATTGTGTTCCTACAAAATATCATAATTTTTCATGCACTAACCCTCTAATGAAGTTTACTTTGAGTTTGGTGTAGAGGAAGTTTTTAAGGATCAAGAGAGAAGGATGATATAATGTGATCAAGAAGATAGTAACGCCAAAGCTTGGGGATGCCCCGGTGGTTCACCCCCAATATATTTCTAGAAGAATCAAGCGTCAAATCTTGGCGATGCCCAATGCATCCCCTTCTTCATCGACAAACTATCAGGTCCTTTCTAGTGAAACTATATTTTAATTCCGCCACATCTTATGTGCTTTTCTTGAAGCGTTTGTTTGTTTTTGTTTTTGTTATTTTAATTGTCTGAATAAAATGGATCCTAGCATTCTTTTGTGCGGGAGAGAGACATGCTCCGCTTTTTCTTATGAATACTCATATTCTTCACTTATATTTGTTGAATATTGTTCTCTAACTACGGCAATGCATTCTAGCTCTTGTTTTTCATGCATCTCTTGCTAGAGCTCTTAGCTTCATTATATCATACTCTCATATCTCATTGTTTAATTACTTGTAGAATTTATCTTTTAAATAATTTGATTGGTGTTTGGTTGAGAACAGAAAATGTTAATTTTGGTAGATGGTATAACTAAATGATACATAATCATGTAGATCACTAAATTGTATCACTTGAATCGTTCATGTTGTTTTCAGATATTAATTTTCTTAATGGTAAACATGATGGTTTAGTAAAGGTGGAATGATTAATGGTTGTTCTAGAAAAACTTGAAGTTGTGCCACATTTAAATTTCCAGTTGATTGCATAATGATATATGACATCTTTTTGCCTAAGGCAACCGTATTGACTTTATGTTATGCGCTACGGTCGGGGAAGCCAACGGTGACTTTGTCATTCGCGACGATCCGTCTTGGAGTGATTTTCATTATGCCTTGTAAGATCATATTTTTATTTGGAATCTTTTTACTTGTGAGTTCTAAAACTTCGGTTTTCATGGCACTTCCACCACCATATTGCTAGCCTCTTCGGTACTTTGCATTGCCCTTTCTCACATTGAGAGTTGGTGCATATTTCGTGGGTACATCCAAACTCGTGGGAGATCTTCATCTTGTTCTTCTACACATAAGCCAAATATCTTCCTCAAAACATCCACCATACCTACCTACTACAACATTTTCATAGTTGTTCCGAGATATATTACCATGCAACATCCATCTTATATTACATGACTTGTTGTCATTCATTACTTATATATTGGTTTGCGACATTCTATAAAGCTGATGTGTGGTTTTACCCATGTTACGCTAGATCATTGAGTAACCTGCTACACTGGCAGAGGCACCGTCGTCATATGCATATTATGTCACATTCATATTAGTTACTTGTATCATCAGTATGTTGTCATATCATCATTAGTGTGGTGTCATATATCATATATCATATTAGGATGCTTGCCCCTAAAAGTGAAAAGAGCCATGGAGGCCATCGAAAAGAGAAACAGAAAAAGAAAAAAAAAGAAAAAAAGAGAAAAGAAGAAAAGAAAGAAAGAAAAAAAGAAAAAGGGGGCAGCATTACTATTCTTTATCACACACTTGTTCTCATGTTATAGCACCATATCATTTATAGTCATTACTTGTGCTCATGTTTAGCACTTGTACTCCATATGAGGGAGTTTTCATGTCTTAGTTGAATAACTATGTGGGGAACTTTACACTATAGAACTTGGCTTGTATATTCCAATGATGAGCCTCCTTAAAAGTGCTCTAGGTCTTCGTGAGCAAGCAAGTTGGATGCACCCCCACTAGTTCTATTGGAGAGCTTTCATATACTCATAGCTCTATGTGCATCCGTTGTGTGGCAATCACTACTCCTTGCATAGCTTTGATTATAAGATTTCCTCTTGTCTAATGATCACTTGCAACTTTGTGAGCCTTTCTTCCATTGGCCTTCCAAACCCCCGTTAACATTCTCTTACCCAAAACCTCCTTGTGCCAGGAACCAACGTTGAACGCTTGTTTGTTTCTTTTGAACAAATTAGGAGTTGATCTTCTACGTGCATATTGATATTGCTTGACTTGATCCTTTCACAAAGTTGTCATATTTGTTGGAAGCATTAGATGATTATATTGTTTTGCTTGAAGCTTAAATCATCTTTAATATCTACTTTGCACAGTTGATTGCTATCTAGTACTATATCATTGAAAGTTTTGCTTTGCTTTACCTACTTGTTTATTTATTACTCATTTGATATCAATATAAACTACAACCCTTATTCATTTGATCTCAGTTTACATGCCTTACATTATTACGTGATCAAGATTGTGTTAAAGTATGTCACTTCAGAAATTATTCTTGTTTTATCGTTCCAGAAGACCGAAGATCACACGAAGTGGACGGCCGAGGCGGCGGCACCACGTGCTCGCGTGGCTGGCTTTCTACCCGCGCAAGGACATGGTGTGGGCCCCTAGTGCCTCCATCGAACTCGCCCTTTCGCCTACAAGTACCCAAAAAAAACATAAAAATCATATGGTGCTCGATATTTCCTCCACGGGTCCAGAGCACCGCCGCCATCGAAGACAAGATTCGGGGGACAGAAGTCTCTGTTCCGGCACCCTGCCGGGACGGGTAATTGCCCCTGAAGCCATCTCCATCGACTCCACCACCATCTCCATCGCCGTTGCTGACTCCTAGGATGAGGAGTGAGTCGTTCTCCCCCGGGGCTGCGGGATCTACAGTAGCTATGTGGTTTAGTTCTCTCTCCCATGGTGTGATCTTTATGTGATCATGAGGTTTGTAATCTAGTTGAATATGTGATGCTACTCTTTATCTATTATGCACTCTAGAGGTTATTTTAATATGAACTCCAGGGTTATTAACGGTTGTAATGGTAACAATACCGTGTGTGATTCCTTTATGACATTGTTGGTGTTAGTTTACTCTGACTTTAAGGGTGCTCTTGTATCCCTACACAATGAATGGTGTTTGTTATCCAACATGAGAGTGTTTGAGAGTAGTGTTTATTTATTTAACTTTGATGTCATTGTTGAGAATGTCCACTAGTGAAAGTAGGATCCCTAGGACTTGTTTCTAAGCATTAAAATACCGTTTCCAACAAGTTCTGCTTCATGTTTGCTTGCTGCCATTTTTATTACAGATTGCAATTACTACTTATAATCATCCATATTACTTGTATTTCACTATCTCTTCGCATAACTAGTGCGCCTATACATCTGACAAGTGTATTGGGTGTGTTGGGGACATAAGAGACTTCTCGTATCTTAATTGCAGGGTTGTTCGAGAGGGTTATCTTTGATCTCTACCTCCCTGAGTTCGATATACCTTGTGTGATTCACTTAAGGGAAACTTGCTGCTGTTCTATAAACCTCTGCTCTTGGAGGCCAAACAATGTCTACGAGAATAGAAGCGTGCGTAGACATCATTAACTCAGGCCGGCTGATACAACATTATTGTATTTTAGATCTATTTAATCCAATTAATATGCCCTTGTATATAAAGGGGGTAGGGGGTGTGCAAACACCTTGCCTCCCCCATGTGGGACTAAAGTAGAGGGAGGGGGAGCCGGCCCCACCAACCATGGTGCGTGGTGGCCATGGGCCCCAACCTATGGTGCGCCGGCCCCACATGGGCCTTCCTTGGCCCATTA
Source organism: Poa annua (assembly GCA_026929855.1). Classification (NCBI taxonomy): domain Eukaryota; kingdom Viridiplantae; phylum Streptophyta; class Magnoliopsida; order Poales; family Poaceae; genus Poa; species Poa annua. The sequence continues at coordinate 110,589,261 of CM049426.1, forward strand.
AGTGGGATGCCCCCTTTTTTCTCCTTTTTAATTAATATTAAATTAATAGCAAATACAATTAATTCATAGTTAATATATTCACATATTATTTAATATCAAGTGACTCCGAAACATTTTCCGGACCACCCGAAATTCTTTCGGACATTCCTGGAACTCTTCCGGACCTCCCCGGAACCATTTCCAGATTATTTCTCTCTCTCTTTCTCCTTTATATATTATTCCAAAACTATCTCCAAGTGTCATTAAGACCTTAAGTCTTGTTATGCTACGGTTCGAGAATACTCCAGAAATGGTCGAGACCCCTCGCTCGCCAATGACCGCCAGGGAGACCTGGATGCCTGAGACGGTCCTTGTGCATTCTACGAATATCGTCGTTGAACCATAAACATGATATCATTCCTTTTCGTCTCTTTGATACTACCTTGTCCAAGATATGGTCGTAGACATCCGGTGCTCTGTTGTATCTTGTTACCGACAAGGGTTAGTAACTCGTCTGTGATATTACATCTCCATGACCTAGTCATAAGCTGCGCAGCTATATAGACGTAATCTCACCGAGTGGGCCCAAAGTATCTTTCCATTACGCGAATGAACAAATCCCCCTCTTGATCCATATGTCTCAACATACTCTTTCGAGATACACAAGATACACCTTTATAGTCACCCATTTATGAACTGAGGGTTGATGCACTTAGAGTATCCTATGGAGCAGCAATAATATGATCTCACGGTCTAGGGAATAAGCTATCATATTACTTTCCTATTGCAAATGATGAACATCGTAATATGATCCTATTGCAATACTTTTATGCGTATGTCCATCAACTTATTCTACCAATAAGATGACTTTATTGTCAACCGACGTCATTGTCCATGATTGGGAAATCTCGATCAACATTTGCCGAATGAATTAGTTTATATAGAGGCTTACTAGGGACTCTTTTTTGTCTATGTATCACACGTGTATTAACAATTCCGATTAATAAAGTTATAGCACGATACAAAAACATATTATAAACTTATGAGGTAATGCGATAAATACTATATATTTATTTGCCTCTAGGGCATATCTCCTTCATTCTCCAGGGGCAATGTTCATTGCAGAACATAAATGGCTCTTTCATCACATTAGTGCCAAACAAACAAAGCCCTGAGACAGCGAATAATTTCATGCCTATATCTCTCACAAATACATGTCTCAAGTTTCTAACCAAGATCCTAGCCAATAGAGTGAAGAAGGTTATCACTAGATGTGTCCATGATAATCAGTATGGTTTCATTAAGAGCAGAACAATTCATGGCTGTTTGGCTTGGAGTTTTGAATATCTTCACCAGTGTAACCAGTCTAAGAGGAAGGTGGTGGTTTTCAAAATTGATTTTGAAAAGGCCTTTGATACAATTGAACATGAGGCTATTATCAAAATCCTTGAAAGGAAAGGTTTCCTTCCCCAGGTCATCAAATGGCTTAGAGAGATTTTATCCTCTGGGACTTCCTCAGTTTTACTGGGATTCCAGGGAAACAATTTCACTCTAGAAGGGGTGTTAGGCAGGGAGACCCATTATCACCCTTGTTATATGTTCTTGGAGGTGATCTCTTGCAGAGCATTGTTAATCAGGCTATGGCTGAGGGGAGACATACATTGCCAATTTCGGTTGGTGAGAAATACCCAATCATTTAGAATGCAGATGACACTTTAATTGTTTTACCAGCTGATCCTGGCCAGCTGGCAATCTTCAAGGAACTACTTGATGAATTTACTAGTTTTACTGGTCTGAAAGTGAACTACCATAAGTCATCCATGATACCTATAAACTTGGATCACCCTGAAGCTTTGGCTTTGGCTCAAGTGTTGGAATGTGAGCTAGCTACTATGCCATTACCTACCTTGGTTTACCTATGGGCACTACCAGACCAACCATCAAAGATATGGCTCCTCTAGTTGATAGAACTGAGAGGCGGTTATCTGCAACAGTAACCTTTCTCTCGTATGGTGACAGTTTGGTTCTGATTAACTCAGTTATGTCCTCTTTGCCAACATACTTCATGTGTATCTTGGTATTTCCAAAAGGAATAATTGAGATAACTAACAAGGCTAGACGGAGATGCCTTTTGAGGAAAGATAAGAGCAAACCCCGAGTAAATTCCCTGGCAGCTTGGGATATGGTATGCAAACCAAAGGGGAAAGGAGGGCTAGGTATAATTAACCTACATGTTCAGAATAAGGTACTCCTATTGAAACATTTGGACAAATTATACAATAATGATGTTCTGCCTTGGGTTAAGCTGATTAGAGACTCATATTATTATGAGCCGGTGCCACATATTGTGGTTCTAAGTGGTTCATTTGGTGGAGAGGAATTTTACAATTGTCGGATTCTTGGAGATCCATCTCTCGCTGCAAAGTGATGTCTGGTTTGTCAGTGCTCTTTTGGGAAGATATCTGTCACAATAATCCGCTATCTGTGCAATTTCCTAGATTGTTCTCTTTTACCAAGGATAAGCTTGCTTCCGTAAGAGAATTCATGACTTTACCTCAGTACTCTGATGGTTTTCATCTGCCACTATCTGAAGCTCTTGAGGAATACAATATGCTTATTGATATTTTGTCACGGGTCAATTTAGAGCAAGGGGATGATCGATGGATCTGCAATTTCAAAAAAGTGACTTACACTTCCAAAGGGTTTTATCAACTAGAGTTTCAATCAACCCCGAATCATCAACCCTCTACATGGATTTGGAAATCCAAGTGTATGTCCAAGCATAAGGTTTTTGCCTGGCTTCTATTGCATGACAGGTTAAATACTAAGGATATGATGCTTAGAAGGAACTGGCAGGTCACTGATGACAATGATTGTGTACTATGCCATTCTGGTGTACGAGAAGAGTGGTGTCACTTGTTCTTTCAGTGCCAGTATAGCTAACGGATTTGGAATTATCTTCATATTCAGTGGACTTCGGATACCTTGGCTGGGAGTCTTATTCATGCGAAGAAAAACTTCTCAGGACCGTGTTTTACTGAGATTGTTATTCTCACCTACTGTAATATTTGGAAGCAGCGTAATGGGTGGATCTTGAAAAACATCAGACCATCCTTTAAGGGATTGAAGGCCACTTTTGTATAAGACATCTCTTTGCTTAAGCATGGAGTTAAGGCCTCAGTTTTACCTAGCTTAGATACTTGGATTAGTAACTTTGTAAATAGGTAAATGGGTAAGCTTTTACCTTCAGTAAGTAACTGTATATCCTTTTCTACCCTGCAATAAAAGGCTGTGGGGGTCTCCCTGCAGTATTTCCCTTCAAAAAAAATAGCAAGCAAACAAGACAGTAATAAAAATAAACTAAGCAAGACAATGACAAAATAAAATATTGGAAGTGAGAGACTCCCTCGCAGAAGAGCTTCAACTCCCCGGCAATGGTGCTAGAAAAAATGCTTGATGACTCTGAGATGAATTGTTGGGAAACCCCAAGAGGAAGGTATGATGAGTGCAGCAGCAAGTTTTCCCTCAGTTATAAAACCAAGGTTATTAATCCAGTAGGAGTAAAGTTCTCTTCTGAAGGTTGTTGAAGGTGACGGTCGCAGGGCGCACTACCCGTGTCAACAAGGAACATGGAACCTGCACACAACACAATCAAAGTACTTTGCCCCAACGAAACAGTGAGGTTGTCAATCTCACAGGCTTGCTGTAAACAAAGGATTAAACGTATGGTGTGGAAAATTATGGTTATTTGCAGAGAATAAAGTAACAAAATTGCAATAGGTTGTATTTATGAGTTAAAGAAAAGGACCGGGGTCCACAGTTCACTAGTGATGTCTCTCCATAAATAATAATAGCATACATGTGGGTAAACAAATTACAGCTGGCAATGGACAAAATAAAGAACTGCATAATGATGCATATACTATAGTTATCATGTCTAGTATGAGATTCATTTAGGCATTACAACAATATATATAGACTATTCCAACCGCGTCTATAACTAATAATCCACATTCCGGTTAGCGTCCGCACCCGTTTCAGTATTAAGTTGCAAGCACTAGATTATTGCATTGTGCAAAGTGTGTAATGTAAGTAATACAAATATCTTCACACAAAGTACCACTGTTTTATCCCTAGTAGCAACAGTACATCTACAATCTTAGAGGTTGTTGTCACTCCCCCAGATCAAATAGACACATGACCCACTATCGAGCATAAATACTCTCTCTTGGAGTCACAAGCATCTACTTGGCCAGAGCATCTACTAGCAACGGAGAGCATGCAAGATCATAAATAACACACACATAATATATTAAGAAGCAATAACATAGTACTCAATATTCATCGGATCCCAGCAAACACAACATGTAGAATTACATAAATATGATCTTGATCATGATAGGCAGCTCAATATATAAACATGGAAGGACAAGAGGAGAAGAAAACTATCTAGCTACTGCTATGGACCCGTAGTCTAAGGATGTACTACTCACGCATCAGTCAGGATGCGGGCATGATGATGTAGAACCCTCCGGTGATGATTCCCCTCTCCGGCAGGGTGCCGGGAAGAGGTTCTGACCCCTCCTGGACTAGGATTGACGACGGCGGCGGCTCTAGAACTCGTGGAGGAAAAGTGTTCGCGTATGAAGGGTTTTTTCGTCGGGGGGTTTAAGTAGGCGAAAGGGCGAAGGCGGTGGAGGCACGAGGGCCCCCACACCACATGGTGGCGCGGTAGAGGGGAGAGCCACGCCTCTACCGGGTGTGGCCCCCCTACTGCCCGTCTTCGAGTCCTTTTCGATGTTCTGGAATCTCCCGAGAAAAATAATAATTTTGTCGTTTCGTTTGTCCAATTCCGAATATTTCCTTAACATTTTTTCTGAAACTAAAAACAAGAGAAAACATGGAACTGGTACTATGCCATCTTGTTAACAGGTTAGTCCCAGAAAATGCATAAAATGATATAAAAGTGTATATAAACCATGTAGCAATTGGCATAATATAAGCATGGAACATAAGAAATTATAGATACGTTGGAGACGTATCAACCTCGCCCCCTCCCCCACATGAGTCGATGACCAAGTCGCCCAAGTGACCAAAGCTAACACTCCAATGCAACATGGCGGACGCGATAATTGGAGTGGTCACTCTGTGTAGTGCCCATGCTTACGAAAGCAATGGCACATATGAATAATACAAAGACTTGGATCACATAAGTCTCACGTTCTCCAATAAGATGTAATATCACAGTACAATGTCATAATTTATTACAGAACGAGACGAATGATCCAAAAACAAATATCCTTACAACTTAGCATAGCGGAGATGCTAGCTGAATAAATAGTTCACACTTTATTTCAAAGTTCAAACGCAAAACTAAAGGTAGCATGGAGCTACATCTTCTCCATGAAGCCACTGGCAAATCATGTTGGTTGTAGCTCGAAGACGACCCCCTTACTCCTCATTCGAAAATTCTGCAAGGTTTAGTTGCAGCCTAGCTATAAAGGGTCAGCACAATTGAATTGTGGTGGCAAGTGACTTTAATTCCTAATGTTCTATTAAGCTATAACTATATGCTTATTTTGGCTGGTGGAGCTCAAGGCTATTGCGCAAAGCAAGTTTTCTCCTACTTTTGGTAAACAATTTTCTTAAATCAATAATCTTCTCCTTCAGAGACAATCTCGAGACAAGTCCATGTCTCCTACCCATGTTCACCCAACAAAGTTTTATTAAGAAATTTGAGATGAGGAGATTTTCAGAACACAGCCTTGGGTAGTTACTCAAATTGTCCGATGCCGGGGTCACGGCTAAGATCTTAGGTTTTAACTCTCGAGAGGGTGTGCACTTTCACCATTAGACTTAATCAACCCAAACTATCCTCTACACTCCTTTAGTGAGAAGGAAAAGGAGAAGATCAAGACGAGACTTTTCAGAAGTTGCTTTCCCATGATCATACTAAGAGATTACCACCATCCTATCAACTCTACCACCATCAATCTCTTGACCCAGGTCCACAACAACTTACTCCATCAAGAGAGAGCCCATATTGACCAATGGTTGCACGATAAGCAACTAGACTCAGTGTAAACTTAAATCTCATAGCCCTGGGTGGCCTACCACAAGTGAGCAACTCAGGTTAACACCGCATATCATGGCCCCAAGTAAGTAGAAACTATCCTGGGCGAAGAAAACCATGAAACTTGGCCCTGAGAAGCCACTCAACTTGAAACCTCCTCGATCGACCCAATCCACCCAGGCGTTAAATTAATTTAGTGGAAATTTTCATTTATCACATCAACCATAAAACAATCATTTTTGCAGCAGGTGCTTCCACTAAATTATAATAGGGGTCTAATCTGGAATTTTTCTAAGGGGAAACCTAAAAGGTTTGCATAGCATACTACAATCTCCCAAAAACCTATCATGCATACTACTTTTGCAAATACTGTTTGAAAACACTAGATATGCAATAGAATAAAAATAGTAGGTGTTTTATGAAGTCACTTGCCTGAAGAAAGTTGTCGTTTCTCACACACTCTTGTCCAAGTAAAAAGTTGCTCCCCGGTTCAAGCTATATAGTAAAAGGACATCCAATAAACAAGCAGTTCAACACACACAAAACAAATTGAAACATACAAGCGCAATAAGGCTTAGAAATGGATTTGGTCAAGGGTGTCACATAATTCAATATGCAAAAAGAATTTATGTGATTGCGTTTAGGGTATAGTCAAAAGTCAAATTGGACATTTTCAATTTGAAAAGATTGAAAGGTCACATATCCAAATGAAATAGTCTTTAAACAAAGAGATCCTAAGATGGTTTAATCATAATTTACAAGCAAGGTACAAGATTTTACAACAACCATCCATATTTAATTTCTTTTACCTAAGGTTATGTTTTCAGAATTTTAAATTTAAGCAAATTCATATTCAAGAATTTCCTAATTTATCATATCTAACATTTTTAAATCCCAACTGAAAAGTTCATAGTATTAAAATATACAGCCTAGTTATTTCAAATGGCATAATGTTTTAATTCACATTTTTAGTAACACCTAGTTAACCAATATCATTTATATACACTTGTAAATGAATTAAAATCATTTAAAAAGTTTTAAATTAAAACTTACTTATTAAAGTTATGTATTATATTAATAAACAGAAACTTGAGCTTTCTCTAGACTAGGACAATTATTTATGTCTTTGGTGCATAGGAATAAGTTTTTAAACTAATAAACTTTATAATGTGCTAGAATAAATCAAATCAAGTCTCATGATCTTTAAATTCATTTTAAATTATTCAAGCACTATTTATAACAAAATTTTATAAATGGGGTTAATAGACAGAGGGCTTTTAATTAAATGTATAGCAATTGGATTAAATCAAAAATAATGTTTGTATTAAAAGTTATGTCAAAAATAGTCAAACTATTCAAATTAAACACACAACCATTTAATCATCAAACAAATTTTCAAAATTATTTTATAACAGATGCAACATATTACAAATTTTATAAAGTTTCTAAAACAATTTTATTTGCAATTTTTGAATTTATTGATGTAAAGTTATGACAGAATTACTCAATTCACCATTTGAAATTTGAATATTTTGAACTAAGTCAAATTTGAATTTTGGCAGATCAAAAATATTCTACATGTCCAGGGCTTTCCAAATATGTGAAAATATTTGAATTTGGATAAGTGGTTAAAAAGTTATGATAGATCTAAGTGTCAGGGGCTTTTCTGCAAAAATGACAATTAAATTGAATTAACAAAATTAAAATCCACGTGGCGCTGACTGGACTGCTGACGTGGGTCTGACTGGCGCTGACGAGGCAACGATGTGGCAAGCTCCTATTCGTCTATACCGGTTTACTTAAGTGATCAAACCGGAGCCGATGGATCAAGATCGGACGGTCGGGGGGGGGGGTGTCATACCGGGCGGCGCGGGGTGGCCGGAGCAGATGGAGGACGCGGCGGCGCGGCGCTCGGAGAGGACGACGGCGGCGCGGCGAGGCTCCCCTGGAGGCGTGGATTGCCTCCCCGGATGCGGCGCTTCACGGCGAAGAGAACGGCGGCGTCAGCGTCGACTCGACCGTCCTGGTGGAGGCGTGGCGAAGCGGACGAGGTGGCTCGGACGTCGACGAGCTCCGGTCACCTTCTTCCTCGACAAACGGCTGCGGAAGGGGTGCGTGGAAGAGGTTAGAAGGCGCGCGCGGCTATGGCGAATAAGCTGGGCACGGTCTCGGGCAGGGAGGTGGCTTACCACGCCGGGAAATCGATGAATACGGCGGCGGAAATCTGAAGTCCGGCGAGCAATTACACGAGCATGTCGGCGTGCTGGGCTAGGGTTTTTGGGGGGGAAAGGAGGCGGCGGAGATGGGCTTTAAATGGGGACAGAGGGGAGCACCAGGCGATCATCACGGTGAGAATAGAGGGAAGGAGATCGCCGGCTGATTTTCGGTGCGTGATTCCCGCTGGAGGAAGAAGACGACCTCCCCTGACAGGTGGGTCCCACCTGTCAGGAAATTTTCTTTTTCCTTTTCTGATTTTCTATTTTCTTAATAACTTTTGATTTATAACTCCAAATAAAGTCAAACAAATTTCTATAAATTTGTAAGATTATTATCTTTGTGTTAAACCAGTTGAGGGAGTGTTTTGAACACTTTTCAAAAATAATAATTTCGAAATATTGATTTAATGCAAAGTTGACACTTTATGTTTAATTTAAAACTAGGGTTTAATTAATTTTTTAATTGTGGCTAAAATAAATTCTATGAAATACTCATATTCAATTATGTTTGAATTTAAGTTATTTAAGCTCATCTTCAAATATTAAATAAATTTTAGCTTTAGTAGATTGTTAAATAGCATATTACAACTATTTGAAATGAAAAGACAAAAAGTAATGTAACCATTTTTAATTCAAATTATTTTGTGCCACATTTTATTTTATATTAAGAACATTCATGTGAAACTTCATAAACAACTTTGGAAAAGATTTTAGATTTAATTCATTTCTTATATATAATATATTAATCAGTTCATGCCTTGAAAATAAATGAAATTCATGTATGCAAAAGAAATATTTATTTGGGTATTTCATTAAATTCAATTTATGAAGTTTTAAGGTTATAAACTATAAGCTTATAATTTCCAAACTATATTTTGAACTCAGGTAAATGAATAATAATCTTTTGGAAATTAGACAATGTTTTCAATAGTTTAAAATACCCTTGTATTTGTTATTTTAATTTATTTATAGCAAAGGCTAAGTGGTGGAAATCAATTATTATAAGTAAACTATTTACTTAAAATAAAATGGTTTGTACTTCATAAATCATTTGTCAAAATACAAATTAGGGTTTTTGTCATACAATGGATAATGAGATGTTTAATTGGAAATAACTTTTGAAATAATGACACCTTGGGATTTTTGAAATAATAGACTTTTTCAAATTGGTTGAAGTCTTTTATAGTTAGTTTTCTTATGCATTTTAATATTTTATTTTTATCAAAACAAAAGTTTTAAATTTTAGTGATTTTTGAACATTCCAAAAAGTTGGGATGTTACACTCTGACATCCACGCTAGGCACCACGCACCGCCTAACCAACGACAAAGAAATGACCTCTGCCGCCCAGACAAATAGACCAAACACGAAAATGACAGGTGAAGGTGTTCCACAATGATGCCTCCAAGGAGGGGACAATCAAGAGTGTCACCATCATCGGTACCACCTAAGGCGGATGCAAGTTTCTAGTCAAAGCTTGCGAAAACTAAATTAGATTCACTTGTACACTCTGGTCAAGGCATGCCAGCAGCTCGCCACCGTCAACTTGTTCCTCCGATCTATCTAGTCGGTGAAACATCCCAGGTGAGTGTAACATCCCAAATTTCTCAAAAAAATTATAATCTTGCATTCATGCATCATTCATCATATATGCATGACATTTAAATCACATAAGAAATAATTTAAATTTAATTATAAGTTTGAATAAATTTGTATTCCATAAAGAGGTGTATTTGAACTACTTATAATATTCCTTATTTATTTGATTATTTAATTGGCAAAATACTCTCAAAAAGTTCTAATTTCAACAACCTTTCTAAAACATTATTTTTTGATTTTTTCTGAAATGTTTTAGTTGAGTTTAAAATCATATTTGAAATCATGTTTTAAACAAATAAAAGATTTGACAAAAATAAAAAGAAGATGCTTATCGAGCCGGCCCATTTTCTTGTTACCGCGCGCGCGACGACTTGGCAAAGTAACGACCCAGCGACCAGCCCGCGCAGCCCTCTTCCATCTCATCTCGCTGACAGGTGGGCTGCACCTGTCAGGTGTTCTTCAACCTCCATCCGTGAATTACGTTCGAGGACTTGAACCGATTTCAGATCAAATCACCTCCATTTCTTCCGGGATTTGTTCCGAAGTCGCCCCCATATAAACCCCCACCCCGCCGCCACTTCTCGCACCCCAAAAACCCTAACCCTCACGCCCCAAGACTGTCCCGTTTCACTCCGGCCACTTCGGACCACTTCGGACCCTGTCTTCTTCCCCCGTCGTTTCCTTTCTTCCTTGCGCTCCTTTTTGCCTTGGTCCTGTGGCTTTTATCGCAGCGAATCGCCGTCGCCATCCACGCCTGAGAGAAACCGCCGCAGACGCATCTCCGACGAGCCATTCCAGGAAGAGGAGGAAACATTGACGACCACAACCGCGCCATCATCTCCGCCTCGGCCCCCTCTCCATCGTGGTATGACCCGTTCATCTCCTATAGCTGTAGATCGTGATCCCGTGCAACGCCGGCGATGGCTCCACCGCAACCGGCGTACTTCCGGCACACCGGCGCCGTCTGTCCCCGTCGGTAATTCGATTAGATCCGGTGCGTCCAATTCTCTTTAGATCCAACGGTTCACGACCCCGATCCGCGCAAAGCGGTACGAGCGAATCAGCGAGCGCCGCGTGGCAGTTTAATTTATCTATTTCTTAGAAATTTTTGTTATAAAAACAAAAAACTATAAAAACTTGTAAAATTCATAACTTTCAATCTGTTTATCCAAATTTGGTGAATTTTATATTCACGGATAGCCCTGATCGTGCAGTCTATTTCTGTATCATTTTTTCCCTTTTGGTATCTTTTATTTAAAGTAAATAACAAAGTGGTATTTCGGCTATTTAAATTTATAACTTAAATAATAAAAATACATTTCTAATAAATTCAGTAGTTTAAGATTTGTATTAATGTCCTCTGTCCAGAAAGTACTTTATTTTTCTATGTTTTTTCCAATATTTAATTGTTAATTAAAATAAGAAAATTATGGAAATTGCATTTCATGCATTTAATAACATAAGGTATAAAATTTTAATAAATGTATCTTGTTATGTTCATAACATATCTTGCATGCATACATGTTTATGTCTTGATGTTTTAAGTGTTGTGTTGTGTGTTTATTTATTTTATGCATTGTTTCTTGCTAGATTATGAAGAGGAGGAAGGATTTTCTTGTGATTGTTATTATTGTTGTGCTCGTTCCTCCTATTACCAAGGCAAGTGACATTCATCAACCACCCATTATTTTCCTATATGCATTAGTAGAATTTTTGAGTGGTATGCATGATAGGAAACTTCTATTATTATTTTATTATGCTAAGTTAGTTATATGCTATGCAAAATTCCTAGTAGTGCGTAGACACCTTCTACCATGTTATTGCCGCCATTTAAAAGTTCTATTAGATGCTTAGCAATGGTATAAAAATGTTTACATGCTTTGTTGTGGAAAGATTTCTATGTGTTAAACTTAACATGCACACCTGGGTGGATTGGTTGGTTTGGTTTATGTTGAGTGGCTATTTGGGACTATGCTTGTGGTTGTCTTCGCCTAGGGTAAATTTATTCTACTTAGGGCCATGAGCATGGTGGTTTTCACCCAAAAGTGCACTTGTGGATTGCCACCCAGTAACAAAGAGATTATTAAGTCCCTCCAAATTTAGATGCTTCCCGTGCAGCCTTTTGACAATGGGCTATGTCTAGAACAGTTAAGTTGTGAGAGTTCAACCTGTCAGTTTGACAAGAAGATGTAGAGTTGGTAGGTGGAACGGGTTTTGCTAGTATGGTTGAATTCTTCTTCTGAAAGTTCTTCTCTCAATTCTCTCCTTTCTTTAATGCACTCCGCGTGTATAGGATGTTTGGGTTAATTGAGTCTAAAGGTGAAAGTGCACAACCTATACAGAGTCAACAATCTGAGTACTTAGTTGTGTCCTCGGTGATGGACTACTTTGAGCAGCTGGACAAGGATGGACGGAAGAATCTCAACACCGTTTTCATGAAGTAAAATTTGACTAAGCAAAGAAATGTTGGTGCAGTTGGGCTTCATCGCTTGGTGCCAAGTCTATGAAAATAAAAGAGTTTTACAAAAGATAGGAGAAAACTTGCTTTCTGCAAACAACCTACAACTCCACCAAGCCAATTATGCATATAGATTTAGACTTGTCGTTTTATATCCACCATAGTCACTTGCCAATACTTCATTGTGACCTCCTTAGGGGGTTGCATATTCAAATGTGCAGGTACTTCAGATGAAGAATAATTTTGGACTCGAGTCTACACCCAACATGTCTGCCTGTGGCGCATGATTGAAGATGAGGCTCATTCCTATTTTGTTTCTGTTGTGAACTCTGAATTTTATTGCTAGGCTTCATGACTATGTACCTTGTAATAAATCTATACTTAGCTATTTTTGGATCTCGTTGTAGTAACTTGATACTTCTGCAATGATACTTTAAATTTTGTACTGTGGTAATGGCAGTGATCCAGGGACTAGCACTTAACACAGGTGTTCTATCTTTCATAAAAGATGGGGCACTACAGTGAGACCTCGGAAGGAAACCAATACAAGAGCCTCTACCTCTCTAGATCCCTTGGTGGGATCATGGGTTCCCCTAGGGAACCAAGGCGGATAAGCGAGAGCACACCCGCAACAGCCTCAATATCTCCCAGCGAACCACCATCACCAACCCACCCACAGATCATCAGCCCTGCGCCTCATAATTTGAGACCACGACTGAAACCATGTGTCAGGGCCCTTCGGAGCAACATCCTAGCTCAGTGTGGTAAGAACCACAATCTAGTGCTGCCGCATCGGCATCTGGGCCCCATGCTGATACGTCTTAAACGTATCTATAATTTCTTATGGTCCATGCTTATATTATACCAATTGCTACATGTTTTATACACTTTATATAAAAATATGGCAGGTACCTGTGCATAGTGCAAATCCTTGGATCGATTCGTTTGCACACACAGTTTACGATGTAATATCACAACAAAGTATCAAATTTATTACATCGATGATCCAGACTTGGAAAATATTCATTACTATTTGCATAGCATAAGGCTAGCATTGGAAATAATACATAGCGGAAATAAACTAGTACTGTGTCTCCATCATCTTCATGTTGGCACAGGAAAAACATGTTGGTTGTAGACTCGAAATCCCTTAATAAAACTTCACTCGTCATCTGAATAATCTGTAACAAATAAATTTTTGCAACAGAGTGGGTCAGATTCCATTAAAAATGGAGTCTGGCAAGTGACACTATGGTGGACACTTAATGGAATAACTCTATGGCCTATATGCAAATTTGGCTGGTGGAGTTCAAGGCTATTTTGCATCAAGCCAATTTTTCCTACTCATTTGAAAACACTTTTCTTCAAATCAAGACAAGTATGGCATGAAAACCATAATCTCTTCTTCCCTTGTTCACCCATCAACTTTTAACTTACAAATTGGAATGTTGGGAGCCTCCGTTGAATCCTTGATCAGCTGCTCAAATTGTCCGTAACCGGGGACACGGCTAAGTACTTAGTTTTACACTCTGCAGAGGTTGTGCACTTACACCACGAGACTCAAACAACCCTTCTGTCCTTGACCCTCATGTAGTGAAAAGGAAAGGAGAAGCCTGAGACGAGACCTTTTGGGAAAAGTCAAGGCAAAGCCATTATACCACGTGGTTGCATTGGAAGCATCTTCACTTGGAGAAAACTTTGGTCCCTTTGTTCCTGGGTAGCCATCCTCAAGTGCTCATACTCAGGTTGACTCATCTAAATGAGCCTGGGTCTTAGCCAGGTGCACCCACCTAAATGAGCCTAAGCAGCCACTCAACACCAACCTCCGTCCTCTTGCCACATCCACCAAGAAGTTTCTTTAACTTAGTAGAAATTAACTTTTCATAAAATAACTTTTGCATAGCATCAATATTTCTACCAAGTTATCAATAGGGTTCTAGACACAACTAGTGTAAGAGAGATGGTAGTTTCAGCATAGCAATACTATCCGACAATGCATATAAGAAATACACTAAGTAATGCATAGAAAATACTTAGGAAATTTATGAGGGTGTACCATTTGCCATGGAAATAAGAAGAATAGCAACATCAGCTGCAACAGTTGTCGTTTCTCTCCGAAATTTCTAACACATCAAACAAGACACAAATATACATACAAACAAAATGACAATACAAAAATATGTTATGCATGATGTGCAAGAATTTTCTAAGGACTAGAGATGCATGCCATGCCATGAAATATTCTAAGTTATTGCAAGGCAAGTAGCCAAAATGGCTAAGGACCAAAGTCATAAAAATAACTTGCTATAAATCAAGTTGAATAAGTTGTAAGGCTGATACATGTCTTCATACAAGTTTGATCTCGAAATCTTCAACTCCCTTGTAATTGTCTTCATCTTCAATTAGCACTCTTAGGACTTGGTCATAATCACTAGGGACTTGGTTTATGTCCAATGTGAAGAAAGATAGGACAGAAAAAAGATAAAGAAAAGATGTAGTTGGTCTTCCATGCTTCCTCGTAACTTTATCCTTAGTGTGATGTCTTCATTGAAATTTTGTAGACTTGATGGTTCTTGAGACTTGATGATTCTTCAGTGTAACATCCCGACATTTTATAATGTTCAAAAATCACTAAAATTTAAAACTTTTGTTTTGTTTGAAATAAAATACTAAAATGCTTAAAGAAACCAACTATAAAAGACCTCAACCAATTTGAAAAAGTATAATATTTCAAAATTCTCAATGTGTCATGAATGTCAAAAGTTATTTCCAATTTAACATTACATCATCCATTGTATTTAAAAACCCTTAAGATGTAAATTCATAAATGTTGAAAAACCTTCAAACCCATCTCATGAAATAAATAGTTTCCTCATAAGTATATGATTCTAACCACATAGCCATAGCTATTCATAAATTAAAATAATATTTACAAGTGTTCTTTGTAAACTATTTAAAACATGATCTATTTGTCAAATAGTTTTTCATTCTTTCAACTAGTTCAAAACTTGGTGTTGAAATTAAACCCTATAGGTTTTAACTCTAATAAATTCATATAGTTTATAAATGGATTACCCAAATAAACATGTCATTGCTTAAATGAATTTCATCTATTTTCAAAGCATGGAATGATTAATATATTCTAAATAAGAATAAAATTAAAACAAAAGTCTTGTCCAAAGTTGTTATGACGTTTCAAATGCATTATGATATTATAAAATATAATGTTGCACAAATTATTTTCAATTAAAAATGAATACCTTATATTCCACAACATTATTTATATTTAGTTCCTTAATATCATGCCAAAATAAAGAAGAATGATTTCAGCAAAACAAGTTTAAATAATTTAAATCCAAACATAATTGAATATGGGTATTTCATATAATTTATTTAGCCAAAAGAAAGATTAATTAAACCCTAGTTTAAATTAAACATAAAGTGTCTATTTTTACATTTAAGCAATAGTTTGAAATTATTATTTTTGAAAAATGTTCAGAACACTCCCACAATTGGTTTAACAGAGAGATAATGATTTTATAAATTTTTAGAATCCAATTTGAGTTGAATTGGAGTTATATTTTAAGAGTTATTTTAAATTACAGAAAACAGAAAAAAAACGGACCAGCCTCCCGAGCCATTGGGCCGAAGCCCATTTTCTTTCTCCCGCGCGCGCAGCCGCCAGAAGCCCAACAGAAGCCCATTCCCTCTCCTCTCCAACTGACGCGCGGACCCCACATGTCATCTCCCTCCTCCCATATCTCAACCAAACTGTTCTTGAGATCGATCCGGATACGATCGAATACGCCGCGATTCTCGCGGGAAGTTCTCCTGATGCCCCCCCATATAAACCCACCTCCGCCGTTTTTTCCCGCACCCAAAAACCCTAGCTTCGTCGCCCCAAGGCTGCTCAGATCGACTCGCCTCCGTCCGCCATTGCCGCCACGGTGTTCTTCCGATTACGGTAGCTACCGACCACCTCGAGCTCTCCCCCCTCGCTCTTTCTTCTTATCTTTCTTGCGCGCATCCCCGTGACACTTCCTAGCTGATTATTTCGCAGCGAAGCGTCACCTTCGTCCTCACTCGAAGCAGTCCGTCGTCGGAAGCAACTTCGGCGAGCAAACCAGGGAGGAGCAGACAACCGCGACGCCGTCCACCTCGCCACCGTCTTCGCCACGGCCTCCCGTACGTCCTGGTACAAGCTGCTCTTCCTAGGACCACCTAGATCGCGTAGAACACGTGTTGCCGCCGCGTCGCCACCGCGCGAATCGTCTCCGGCGAGGTCTCCGGCGACCTAGCGCCGCTCACTTTTGCCGTTAGATCTCCACCGCCCGATCTTTGTTTAACGGCCCAGATTAGAAGTCGCCGACGAACCGGTACGATCCGATCTGGACCGTCAGATCCAGATCTGACGGCCCAGATCTGTTGACTTATCCAGTCAGCGCCCGCGTGGCAGCCACGTCACTGCCCAGTCAGCTGCCACGTGGAAAACGATTTTCTTAATTAAATTTAATTGACAGTTTTACAGAAACACCCCTGCCACTTAGATCTGTCACAACTTTTTAACCACTAATCCAAATTTAACAAACTTTATATTTTTGGAAAGCTCTTGACATGTAGATTATTTTAGATCGGCCAAAATTCGAATTTGACTTAGTATAAAATATTAAAATTTCAAATGGTGAATTTGAGTATATTTGTAATAACTTTAAATCTACAAATCCAAAAATTGCAAATAAAATTGTTTTAGAAACTTTAGAATATTTGTAAATTAATGCCACTGCTATAAAATATTTTTGAGTAATTTTTGAATGATTTCATAGTTGTGTGTTTAATTTGAATAAGTTTGACTATTTTTTTTAAATAACTTTTAATAGAAACATTATTTTTGATTAAATCCAATTGCAATAGATTTAATTAAATGTTGTCTGTCTATTAACACTAATTATAAAACTTTGTTATAAAAAATTAATCATAGGAAACTTTAATCTTATAATTATTCCTTTTATTATATTTTCCAAAGTTAGAAATTAATTAAATTGCATTTATAAATTCATGCATATTTATACAGAAATCACAAAAGTTATTTTTATGTTTCTTGTGATTTAAAATTTCATTTCCTTCATAGCATATTTTATTCTCATAGGAAAACCCCTCTTCATTAGTTTTCTCTAAGTTAAGATCATTTCAACTTACCATATTTGTGAAGTGCTACACTTAGACACTTAGTAATTTTCAACATGGAGCTGGAAGACCAATGAAGAACTTAGCCAAACGAGACTCCAGAAGAATCTCCAAGGAGTGGAAGCACTTAGAAGAAAGATCAAGAAGAAGTTCATGAAGACCAACCAAAAATATTTTCTAAGTCTTTCTCCCTCTTTCTTCTTTCTCCCTTCTTCTTCTGTTAGACTTCATGAAGACTGAGTAAATCCAAGACCAGCCTCGAGGATACAAGAATCATCAAGTCTGAAGATTCATCAAGACTACCAAGAACTCAATCAAGACATCATCCAGAAGAAAGTTACAAGTCTGGAGATGAAGCCTGGAGGACAACTACATCTTTCTTTCTATCTTTTCCCTCTTTCCTAATCTTGTCTTTTAGACTTAAACAAATTTTGATCATGATGTTATCATCTTGAAGTTGTTGGATCCTAGCAGCATAGTGAGATGAAGCGGCCTGGAGACAAACCTTACATGTCCACGTACATGAGACCTGTTCCACAATTTAAGTGGCTGGCCGGGTGTCTGTCTCTCTCACTATAGTGAATGTCCAATTTACAAAGAGTTGATAATAATTGTTGATCATCTTGAACAAAAGACTTAGTATTTTTCTCTAAGTATTTTGCACATCATGGCTAAGCCATTAGAGTGCTTGTTGCAAGAAGATATAAAACAAAGTATGTTTATCCAACTTAAGACCTTAGTCCTTAGTCATTCTTGACCCACCTATTTGCCTTGCATTAACTTAAAAGATTTTCATGGCATAAAAAGTATTTCTAGCCCTTAGGACTATTTTGCACATCATGCATAAACATATTTTCCTTAGAAAGTTTTATAAAACTTATTTATTCATCTAGTATGTGTTTGTATGCATTGTGGAGTTGTGCTTGCTGTTGATTGTTGTATTGTTGCTTGTCTATATTGTTAGATTGAACGGAGAGTCCCGAGTATCGTTGAAAAGAGTTGTGAACAACGACAACATTCAAAGGCAAGTGGTACACCTCATAAACTTCCTATTGTTTCTATATGCATTACTTAGTGTATTTTTATATGCATGTGTAGGATAGTATTGCTATGCTAAATCTGAGTAGAAGTCCTTATTCCTGTGTCTAGGTTCCTATGCAATACTTAGTAGAATTATTGATGCTATGCAAATGTTGTTTTGTGAAAATCTAAATTCTACTAAGTTAAGAATGAAACACCTGGGTGGTAAGTGGTTGCATGGTTTATGTTGAGTGGCTACTCAGGTCCATGTCTATGGTTCCTGGAGTATGTACACTTGTGAATGGCCACCCAGGAACAGAGGAATCAGAAGAACTCCGAGTGACGATTGCTTCCAGTGCAGCCATTGCCATATGGGCTCTGGCTTGATCAATTATGTTGCATGGACTCTCTCCGGCTTGACAAGCAGATGTAGGGGGATGTTAGGTGGAACGGGTCAAGCCAGAGTGGGAGGGAAAATGCTTCTGAAAGATCTCGTCTCATTCTTCTCCTTTCCTTATCACAAATGGTGTGTAAAGGATACCTTGGGTTGAAGGGGTACAATGGTGAACGTGCACAACCTCTGCAGAGTGCAAAACTAAGTACTTAGCCGTGTTCCCGGTACGGACAATTTGAGCAGCTGATCACGGACGTCAACGGAGGATTCCACCATTCCAACTTCAGAAATAAAACTTGATGGGTGAACAAGGGAAGATGAGATTTATGGTTTTCATGCCATACTCGTCTTGATTTCAAGAAAAGTGTTTTCAAAAGAGTAGGAAAAATTGGCTTTATGCAAATTAGCCTTGAACCCCACCAGCCAAATATACATATAGGCTTTAGAGTTATTCCATGAAGTGTCCACCATAGTGTCACTTGCCAGACTCCATTTTTAATGGAATCTGACCCACGTTGTTGCAATATTTATCTTATTGCAGATTTGATCAGATGACGAGTGAGGTTTCGTTTAAAGGTTTCGAGTCTACAACCAACATGTTTTCGCCTGTGGCAGCATGAAAGTTATAGAGACTCACTGCTATTGTATTTCCGCTGTGTACTTTTTCAAAGCTAGCTTTATGCTATGCAACTTGTATCGAATATTTTGTAATGCTGGATCATCGATGTAATAAAACTGACGCTTTGTTGTGATATTACATCGTAAACTGTGTGTGCAAATGAATCGATCCAGGGATTTGCACTATACACAGGTATCTGCCTTATTTAAAGTGCAGGTACGCTACAGATGGTATCAGAGCACTGTGTTGCCTGTAGGTTCGAAACCCCTAGGATTGGACTGAGACCCCAAAGGTTAAATAGTTAACTAAACTAGGTTTCCAAAACATGAGTAAATTTTGAAATTTCCTTTAATATTGTTTTACATTATTTATCTTGTCTTGCATCTTTCCTTTTTCTTTTAAATTCTAATATTCTTACCTGTTCAAAATTTTAGATGGGAGAGTACACTGAGACTGCGTACGCTGGAGTTTTGTCGGGTTTCATCTTCGGGAGACAGCTGTCTAGGTTGACAAGTGTATTGAAGCTACCACCACCCTATTTCCGAGGAAGGAAGGAGGAGACCGACATGCCCCATGGGACACGTTGGGAAATCCGCACCATCATGACCCCGGATCCTACGATGCCAGACTTCGAGCCCGTGGACTATGTCACCTACTACCCAGAGTGGATTGAGGGAGTGAACATAGCTATGGTGGACTTAATGGCCCGTTTGTGTTACAAGTATCGCAACAAGCTAGCACCAGGATCGCCCTTCCGTGCCTTTGGGAAGATAGATGCACATGGTCTCTCGATGACTCACACGGGAAATCGCCTGGACCTGCCCCTTGTTAACAAGACGTTTGAAGACTTGGATTTTCTCATCAACTGTCTGACCAGGAAGGTCCAACAGGCTTATGACGTCACAGATCATGCACAAGCCGTCATACACGCAAAAACCCAAGAACTCCAGGCTTCTGAAAATCTTATTGGTCATTTGGAGGAACTCATCCATGACCTACATTTGGAGAACATTGGCAAGGACGAGCAAATTGCCATGCTTGAGGCGCAACTCATTCCACCTCCACCACCGCCAGTAGCTGAAGAAGGAGGTGACCAAGGCACTGGAGATGTGACTGTATCTGCAGCTACGAAGGAGGAAGGACCGGAGGAAGAAGACCCCGAAGAGGTGCTGTTTGAAGAGTCAACTGAGGGAGAAGTCACGCCTGTGGCAAATAACCACGCAATGAAACGCAAGCGTAATATTTAGGAGGGATAAGTGTAGCAATCAAAACCACGTTAGAGGGACCACCATTTATCGTATTTAGCTTATCGTATCGATTTAGTGTATTGACCTATCAAATTGTGGTATGGCAGTACTGTTGCTTTCGTATTCCCACGTCTTTGGTGTGTTTCGTTTGATAAACGAATTGTTCGATTTCTCAACATAAGATTGAAATTTTTATGGATGCATTTGCTTGTGTTTGAACCTTGTTGCTTGGTGTTTGTTAGAGGATGTTTGTAATAGATTACCTTGATTTTCGGTTATACAGTAGAATGTTTAATTATCAACAAAACTTTTCTTTTAAGGGTGGTAGCCACCTAGATAATTCAAACCCAGTCGATTAAACCCAGAGTTCTCAAACTACCCTTCTTTCCATCCTCATAATTAAAAAAAATCATCCGCTGCCAAGTTTTCAAGTTTCCATGTCAGAAAATTCATTTCCCAAAACATCCCGAGTTACCAGAATCAATCAAGCATTTGCTTTGTCTTTCTAGCTTCTCCGAATCTCGGGGACGAGATTCCTTTTAAGGGTGGTAGTCTGTAACATCCCAACATTTTATAATGTTCAAAAATCACTAAAAATTAAAACTTTTGTTTTGTTTGAAATAAAATACTAAAATGCTTAAATAAACCAACTATAAAAGACCTCAACCAATTTGAAAAAGTATAATATTTAAAAATTCTCAATGTGTCATGAATGTCAAAAGTTATTTCCAATTTAACATTACATCATCCATTGTATTTAAAAACCCTTAAGATGTAAATTCATAAATGTTGAAAAACCTTCAAACCCATTTCATGAAATAAATAGTTTCCTCATAAGTATATGATTCCAACCACATAGCCATAGCTATTCATAAATTAAAATAATATTTACAAGTGTTCTTGTTAAACTATTTAAAACATGATCTATTTGTCAAATAGTTTTTCATTCTTTCAACTAGTTCAAAACTTGGTGTTGAAATTACACCCTATAGGTTTTAACTCTAATAAATTCATATAGTTTATAAATGGATTACCCAAATAAACATGTCATTGCTTAAATGAATTTCATCTATTTTCAAAGCATGGAATGATTAATATTTTCTAAATAAGAATAAAATTAAAACAAAGGTCTTGTCCAAAGTTGTTATGAAGTTTCAAATGCATTATCATATTATAAAATATAATGTTGCACAAATTATTTTCAATTAAAAATGAATACCTTATATTCCACAACATTATTTATATTTAGTTCCTTAATATCATGCCAAAATAAAGAAGAGTGATTTCAGCAAAACAAGTTTAAATAATTTAAATCCAAACATAATTGAATATGGGTATTTCATATAATTTATTTAGCCAAAATTAAGATTAATTAAACCCTAGTTTAAATTAAACATAAAGTGTCTATTTTTACATTTAAGCAATAGTTTGAAATTATTATTTTTGAAAAATGTTCAAAACACTCCGACAATTGGTTTAACAGAGAGATAATGATTTTATAAATTTTTAGAATCCAATTTGAGTTGAATTGGAGTTATATTTTAAGAGTTATTTTAAATTACAGAAAACAGAAAAACAAAAGAACAACAACAAAAAAAAAACGGACCAGCCTCCCGAGCCATTGGGCCGAAGCCCATTTTCTTTCTCCCGCGCGCGCAGCCGCCAGAAGCCCAGCAGAAGCCCATTCCCTCTCCTCTCCAACTGACGCGCGGACCCCACATGTCATCTCCCTCCTCCCGTATCTCAACCAAACTGTTCTTGAGATCGATCCGGATACGATCGAATACGCCGCGATTCTCGCGGGAAGTTCTCCTGATGCCCCCCCATATAAACCCACCTCCGCTGTTTTTTCCCGCACCCAAAAACCCTAGCTTCGTCGCCCCAAGGCTGCTCAGATCGACTCGCCTCCGTCCGCCATTGCCGCCATGGTGTTCTTCCGATTACGGTAGCTACCGACCACCTCGAGCTCTCCCCCCTCGCTCTTTCTTCTTATCTTTCTTGCGCGCATCCCCGTGACACTTCCTAGCTGATTATTTCGCAGCGAAGCGTCACCTTCGTCCTCACTCGAAGCAGTCTGTCGTCGGCAGCAACTTCGGCGAGCAAACCAGGGAGGAGCAGA
Organism: Poa annua; assembly: GCA_026929855.1. Lineage (NCBI taxonomy): Eukaryota > Viridiplantae > Streptophyta > Magnoliopsida > Poales > Poaceae > Poa > Poa annua. The sequence continues at coordinate 110,612,168 of CM049426.1, forward strand.
CAACCGCGACGCCGTCCACCTCGCCACCGTCTTCGCCACGGCCTCCCGTACATCCTGGTACAAGCCGCTCTTCCTAGGACCACCTAGATCGCGTAGAACACGTGTTGCCGCCGCGTCGCCACCACACGAATCGTCTCCGGTGAGGTCTCCGGCGACCTAGCGCCGCTCACTTTTGCCGTTAGATCTCCACCACCCGATCTTTGTTTAACGGCCCAGATTAGAAGTCGCCGACGAACCGGTACGATCCGATCTGGACCGTCAGATCCAGATCTGACGGCCCAGATCTGTTGACTTATCCAGTCAGCGCCCGCGTGGCAGCCACGTCAGCGCCACGTCACTGCCCAGTCAGCTGCCACGTGGAAAACGATTTTCTTAATTAAATTTAATTGGCAGTTTTACAGAAACACCCCTGCCACTTAGATTTGTCACAACTTTTTAACCACTATTCCAAATTTAACAAACTTTATATTTTTGGAAAGCTCTTGACATGTAGATTACTTTAGATCGGCCAAAATTCAAATTTGACTTAGTATAAAATATTCAAATTTCAAATGGTGAATTTGAGTATATTTGTAATAACTTTAAATCTACAAATCCAAAAATTGCAAATAAAATTGTTTTAGAAACTTTAGAATATTTGTAAATTAATGCCACTGCTATAAAATATTTTTGAGTAATTTTTGAATGATTTCACAGTTGTGTGTTTAATTTGAATAAGTTTGACTATTTTTTTTAAATAACTTTTAATAGAAACATTATTTTTGATTAAATCCAATTGCAATAGATTTAATTAAATGCTCTCTGTCTATTAACACTAATTATATAACTTTGTTATGAAAATTTAATCATAGGAAACTTTAATCTTATAATTATTCCTTTTATTATATTTTCCAAAGTTAGAAATTAATTAAATTGCATTTATAAATTCATGCACATTTATAAAGAAATCACAAAAGTTATTTTTTTGTTTCTTGTGATTTAAAATTTCATTTCATTCATAGCATATTTTATTCTCATAGGAAAACCCCTCTTCATTAGTTTTCTCTAAGTTAGGATCATTTCAACTTAGCATATTTGTGAAGTGCTACACTTAGACACTTAGTAATTTTCAACATGGAGCTGGAAGACCAATGAAGAACTTAGCCAAACGAGACTCCAGAAGAATCTCCAAGGAGTGGAAGCACTTCGAAGAAAGATCAAGAAGAAGTTCATGAAGACCAACCAAAAATATTTTCTAAGTCTTTCTCCCTCTTTCTTCTTTCTCCCTTCTTCTTCTGTTAGACTTCATGAAGACTAAGTAAATCCAAGACCAGCCTCGAGGATACAAGAATCATCAAGTCTGAAGATTCATCAAGACTACCAAGAACTCAATCAAGACATCATCCAGAAGAAAGTTACAAGTCTGGAGATGAAGCATGGAGGACAACTACATCTTTCTTTCTATCTTTTCCCTCTTTCCTAATCTTGTCTTTTAGACTTAAACAAATTTTGATCATGATGTTATCATCTTGAAGTTGTTGGATCCTAGCAGCATAGTGAGATGAAGCGGCCTAGAGACAAACCTTACATGTCCACGTACATGAGACCTGTTCCACAATTTAAGTGGCTGGCCGGGTGTCTGTGTAACATCCCAAATTTCTCAAAAATTTAAAACTTTGCATTCATGCATCATGCATCATAAAAGTATGACATTGAAATCACATAAGGAGTAAATTGAATTGTATTTATAATGTTAAATAGAATTGTTTTCATTAAAGAGGTTTATTTGAGCTCCTTTTGCAAATCAGTATTTTATTATTTTATTTATTCAGAAAAATGTATCAAAAAGTTACAAATTTAATTAGCTTTACAAAACATATTTTTATGAATTTTTCTGAAATGTTTTGATAAGTTTTAAAAATCAAATTCGAATTAAAAGTTTGAAATCAGAAAATTGTTTTATAAAAAAAAAAGAGGAGAGAGGCCAACTTGGCCGAAGCCCACGGCGTGAACCCTTTCTCTACCGCGCGCGCGAGCTGCTTCGGCCCAACAGCAGCCCGGCTCCCTCCCCGCAGACGCTGACGACCGGGCCCCACCTGTCATCTCCTTCGTCGTGGAGAACACGAGCTCTACCGAACTCTACCGAACTCGAAAACGAATCGGATCAAATCCGTTGTTTAAACGCGGATTAATCGGTCCCCTTCGCCCCTATATAAACCCCCCCTCCGCCTCCGTCTCCCGCGTCCAAAACCCTAACAGAAACACGCCAGAATCGCGAGATCGTCGCCGACATTGCCGCCGCCGCAAACCGCATCGTTCCGGTGAGTTCAACGCGCGAGCTTCGTCTCCACGCCCCCTCTGCGCCTCCCCTTCACCGTACGCGTCTAACGGACAAGCTCCGGCGTGGTTTTGTGCACCAGGGCGACTGATTCATCGAAGACCGACGCCGCCGTCCGCCGCGCTTCTCCGACGAACTCGCAGAGGAAGAGAGGAGCCACCTCGACCACGTCCGTCACGCCATCGAGTCCGCCGCCGTCTCCCGCGTCCAGTGGTACGAGTTTCACCCCTCCCCTAGCCGTAGAACGCGAGGTTCACCGTTTCCGGTGATGGCGCCGCCGCGGGCACGAGATCTCCGGCGTGCTCCGGCCGGCCGCGCACACCCTTTAGATCCGAGCTGTCCGTTCGAGATCGGACGGGCGAGATTAGATCACTTATACCGCTTCTTCCAACAGATCGGGTGCGTAGATTTAAATTAGATCGTGCGGTCCACGTTCGCGATCCGCGCGAATCGGTATCGCCCAATCACAGCACGCCGCGTGGCGCTTTTATTTTCTATTTCGGCAGAGATTTTATTTTAAAAACAGAAAATAACACAAACTTGCAAAAATCATATCTTTTGATCTGTTCATCCAAATTTGATGAATTTTATATCCACGTGAAGCTCTGCTCGTGTGGTTTAATATGGTTTCATTAGTTTATCCTTTTAGTGCATATTAAATTGCGAAATTAAATTGTTTAACTTTCGGATATTAAATCAATAACTTAATTAATAAATTTTCTCTCCAAATAAATCCAATTGTTTTAGAGAGATATTAATGCCCTCTGTCCAGAGAGTGCAACATGAGTTTTATTTGAAACTCCTTCTAATAGACTTAAAGAAATTGGTTTTATAATTTAAAACTACTAATATGGTCATTATTTAAATGATTAATTAAAATATTAAAATATTGATCATTGCATCTTCATGCATGAATAACAGAGAACTTAATATAGTAATTAAGTGGTCTTGTGAAGTTCATTGCATATTAAGCATGCATACATATTTTTGTATTGATATTCTAAGTGTTATGCTTGTGTGTTTATTGAGTGTTATTATTTGTCTCTAGATTGTGAAGAGGAGGAAGGTCCTTGTGATTGCTATTCTTGCTGTGCTTGTTCCCTTTGTTACCAAGGCAAGTGACATTCATCATCTATCATATGTTTTCTATATGCATTATTAGTAGATTTTGAGTAGTATGCATGATAGGGAAATTGTGATACTATCTTAGAATGCTAAGTTAGTCTACACTTTGAAAATATCCTAGTAGTGTGTAGCCATCCTTCCCCTTGCAGCCACCAAAAGTTTTATTAGATGCTTAGCTATGTTATAAAGAAGTTTGCTTATCATGTTATGGAATTATTGCTAAGTGTTAAAACATCGAATACACTTCTGGGTGGAATTGGTTGTTTGGTTTATGTTGAGTGGCTTTTGGGACTATGCTTGTGGTTGTCTTCGCCTAGGATGAATTTCTATTCTACTTAGGGCCATGAGTATGATGGTTTTCACCCAGAAGTGCACTTGTGGACGGCCACCCAGGAACAAAGAGATTACTAAGTCCCTCCAAGTTTAGAAGCTTCCCGTGCAGCCTTTTGACAATGGGCTCTGTCTAGAACGACTAAGTTGTGAGAGTGCAACCTGTCAGCTTGACAAGCAGATGTAGAGTTGATAGGTGGAACGGGTCTTGCTAGTATGGTTGCATTCTTCTTCTGAAAGTTCTTGTCTCAATTCTCTCCTTTCCATAATACACTCCGCGTGTATAGGATATCTCGGACAAATTGAGTCTTAAGGTGAAAGTGCACAACCTCTGCAGAGTCGACAAACTGAGTACTCAGCCGTGTCCCCGGTGATGGACAACTTCGAGCAACTGGACAAGGATGGACAGAAGAATCTCAACATGGTTTTCGTAAAGTAAAATTTGACTAAGGAAAGAATTATTGGTGCACTTGGGCTTCATCCCTTGGTGCCAAGTCTTTGAGATACACAAGTGTTTTACAAAAGATAGGAGAAAACTGGCTTTCTGCAAAATAGCCTACAAACTCCACTAAGCCAAATATGCATATAGAATTAGACTTGCCATAATTTTATCCACCATAGTCACTTGCCAATACTTCATTGTATTGACCTCCTTCGGGGGCTGCATATTCAAATGTGCAGGTAATTCTGATGAGGAGTAAGTTTGGACTCGATTCTACACCCAACATGTCTGCTCGTGGCGTATGCTAGAAGAGAAGGCCCATTGCTTTTATTTTCGTTGTGAACTCTGAATATTTTAGCTAGTCTTCATGACTATGCACTTTGTAATAAAGCTATACTTGGCAATTTTTTGATCTCGATGTAGTATTTTGATACTTATGCAATGATACTATATATTTTGTACTGTGGTGCTAGCAGTGATCCAGGGACTAGCACATAACACAGGTGTTCCATCTTTATTTAAAGATGGGGCGCTACAAAATGGTATCAGAGCAAAAGTGTTGCCTGTAGGTTCGAGCCCTTAGGATTGGTTAAGCCTGCTTTTTGATCATAATATTACCATCTTTGAAGTATGTTGGATCCTAACGGCATAGTGGGATGAAGCGGCCCGGGACTAACCTTACATGTCCGCGTACATGAGACCTGTTCCACAATTATAAGTGGCTGGCCGGGTGTCTGTCTCTCTCACTATAGTGAATATCCGACTTACAAAAGAGTTGATAATAGTGTTGATCACCTGTTAGAAAAGAACTTCTTTTCCCTAAGTACCTAAGTACACCACAATTAGTTTATCTTACCTTTGTCTTGTCTAATAAACTCTACCTTTTATCACTTAAGAATGTCATTCTTCACGTATCAAACCGCGGAGGACTTCAAGGACATGTGCTTTGGAAGATATCTTCTAGAGTTAGTAGAACTGTTGGCACTTCCAACACCCATCATCAAGGCAAGCCAGCTGAAGCACTTCAACAAAGAAGGCGTATGGGGAATTCGCCTTTACCAACAAGGGCGCCAGACTGAACCCAAGACCGAAGACATCCAGTACAAGTCAATTAGTGACTCCTTGGAGAAAGGGTTGAATCTCGTCACGCAGGAGCTAATAGGACGCCTTTGCTTGCAATACCAAGAAGAGTTAAAGAACCACTACTTTGCTCACCTTGGCCAACGTGACGAACATGGGATTCCTTTCCGTGTTAGCGAGGAAGACAAAAACAAACCAGAACCTTTGTACCCATATCTCCAAGACTTAGAACTTCACCTCTGGCAACTAGAAGAAGATAGACGCAATGAGCTGTTGAGGAATGATGAAATAATGGCACAAGTCAAGGAGACTCAAAAGAAGATTGAAGCCCAAGAAGAGGTGGCCAACACTCAAGAGGAGAAGTTCCGAGCTCAAGAGAAGAAGTTTCAAAGCCAAGAAAAGAGAGTTAGAGACAAGAACAAGGAGATCAGGACCTTGAAGGATGAAATCCAGAGCAACGACGTCGAGTTCGAAGCTGATCGAGATTTGATCGAGACTCTACGCCGTGAGAAGAGAATGCTACAAGAGAAGATTGAAGTCCTGGAGAAGGAAGCAATCGAGACTCTGCACCGTGAGAAGACAATATTACAGGAGAAGAACGAGGCCTTGAAGAAGGAGGTGAACGACTACAAGGAGATTCTTACAAAGGAAGGCATCATCATCGAGGAAGTCGAAGAAGATGAAGGAGACGTCATGGATGAAGTTTAGACTTAGTAGTTGGACCACCATGTTCTCCCTCGTTTAGTTCGTCGTTCTTTTTAAAACATTGATCTCCAACTTGTGGTGTGACAATGATAGAATTGTTTGGTTTGCAGACTTTGTTGTTTTATTAAATCAACTTAGAATATTTGTTTTGTTGCTAAGTAGACTTTCTTAGTAAGATGTTTTATGAGTGTTGTTGTGTGACTTGGTTGCTTTGTGCATGGGTAGGATTTTTCTTCTCTTAGTTCTGTGTATCTTTCACTCATCTATGCTGAAAAACCCTACAGATGCCTCCTCGTCGTGATACCAACAACGACGACGTCATGCAACAACTGATGGCCGCTCAAGCTCAGTTAATGAATATGATGACTCAGTTCATTGCAGCAACCAACAACAACAACAACAACCACAACAACAACAACCCGCCACCTCCACCACCACCCCCAGTGGACAGACTTGCTAGGTTCCTAAGGCTTAGGCCTAATAAGTTCTCCTCTGCTACTGAACCAATAGTAGCGGATGATTGGCTCCGTTCAGTCAACAAGGACTTAGTAACTTGTGAATGTTCTGAGGCAGAAAAAGTGAGGTTCACTGCACACCTGTTGGAAGGAACCGCAGCATTGTGGTGGGAAAATTTTCAAGTGACTCGTCCTTTGGATGGCATGACTTGGGATGCGTTCAAGGAAGGCTTCCGGAATGCTCACATCTCCTCAGGTATAATGAACCTGAAGAAAGATGAATTTCGCAGCTTGAGGCAAGGTGGTAGAACCCTGAAGGAGTATATGGATGACTTCTGTATGCTATCAAGGTATGCACCAGAGGACATTGATACTGATGCAAAAAGGAAGGAAAAGTTCCTTAATGGACTTAAGGGAGAACTGAAGATACCGTTGTCCGTGGCTTATACTCCAAACTATCAAGCTCTGCTAGATCAAGCTATCACCTTGGACAACAACATAAGAAAGGAAGAGAACAAGAAGAGGAAGTTCAGTGCAAGTAAAGTTCATTCTGAAGGGACATATAAGAAACACGCCTCTGAAGTCAGTAGCCATAAACCCTGGAATCACTCCAACACTGGTAGTGGCCAAAAACATCATGGTCATAACCACAATGGAGGATACAAAGGAAATAATGGTGGATCCAGGGGAAACCATCATCATGGCCATAATCATGGGAATGGTAATCACCGTCCTAACCATGAAGGGAAGAAAGACTTGTCTAATGTGACCTGCTTCAAGTGCAAGAAGACAGGACATTATGCAACTGATTGCCCAGAAAGGAAAGCTGATGAAAATTCCAAGCCCAATCCTTTCCAGAAGGGACAAGTGAACCACATCAATGTGGAAGAAGTCCATGATGAACCTGATGCTGTGATTGGTATGTTCTTGCTCAACTCCTTTCCAGCATTAGTTTTATTTGATACTGGAGCGTCTCATTCATTCATATCAAGAGCTTTTGTTAACAAACATGGGTTAGCTGAGGAAAGTCTAGGAAAACCTATTAGGGTAAGTTCACCTGCAGGAGAGATGCTAGTAAATTCCGGGTGTAGTCAGTTAGACTTGCAAATTGGAAAACACACCTTCCCAACAGACTTAGTCATCCTAGAGACCCAAGGATTGGATGTTATCATCGGAATGGATTGGATGACTCGTTTTGAAGGAATCATAGATTGTGTAAATAGAGCAATCACTCTCACCACCCCGGAGAAAAGGAAGATTAAGTTCCGATCAACTTTCGAACTTAAGAAGGTTAGGCTAAATTCTCTTAAGGGGGTTAGCCTTGGTGAGGTGCTTATCGTCAAGGAATATCCAGATGTTTTTCCGGAGGAACTACCGGGAATGCCACCCGATAGAGATGTAGAGTTTCTCATCGAATTGAAGCCGGGAACAGGGCCAATAGCAAAAAGACCTTATCCTATGGCTGTCGATGAATTGAAAGAGCTCAAGAAGCAATTAGAAGAACATATCCAGAAAGGATTCATTCGTCCAAGTTCATCGCCATGGGGAGCACCAGTATTATTTGTTAAGAAGAAGGATCAAACCCAGAGGCTAGTCACGGATTACAGAGATATAAACGAGCAAACTATCAAAAACAAGTACCCGTTACCTAAGATAAATGAACTATTTGATCAACTGGAAGGTGCTTGTGTTTTCTCAAAGATCGATCTTCGATCGGGATACCTCCAAATGAAAGTTAGAGAAATGGATATACCCAAAACTGCATTTGTTACGAGATATGGCTCTTATGAGTACACAGTAATGCCTTTTGGATTAACCAATGCACCAGCATATTTCATGAATATGATGAATAAAGTGTTCATGGATTTTCTGGATAAGTTTGTGGTAGTGTTCATAGATGATATTCTAATCTATTCCAAGAGTCACCAAGAACATGAAGAGCACTTGCGTCTGGTATTGCAGAGACTACGTGAACATAAGTTGTATGCCAAGTACAGCAAGTGTGAGTTTTGGTTAGAACAAGTCGGATTTTTAGGCCATGTGGTGTCCAAGGAAGGTATAGCAGTGGATCCTGAAAAGGTTTCACCTGTAACTAATTGGGAACCACCGAAGAATGTTGGTGAATTACGAAGTTTTCTGGGTCTAGCAGGATACTTCCGACGATTCATTGAAAACTTCTCCAAGATTGCCAAGGCCTTGACAGAATTATTAAAGAAGGAGAAGAAATTTGAGTGGACAGAGGCATGCGAAGCCAGTTTTCAGGAGTTGAAGAAACGTCTGGTTTCAGCCCCAGTTCTATGTTTACCTGATTTGGAGAAGGAATTCCAAGTATACTGTGATGCTTCACGCCAAGGCTTAGGAAGTGTACTGATGCAGGAAGGCAGAGTGGCATCTTATGCCTCTAGACAACTCAAGAAACATGAAGCAAATTATCCAACTCATGATCTCGAGTTAGCATCAGTCGTGCATTCTCTGAAAACTTGGAGACCCTACCTGATGGGAAAAAGATGTGAGGTATTCACGGACCACAAAAGTTTGAAGTACATATTCACACAGAAGGAATTGAACATGAGACAAAGAAGATGGCTGGAACTTATTAAAGATTATGATCTGAGCCTTCAATACCATCCGGGAAAAGCTAATGTGGTAGCAGATGCTCTGAGTCGTAAGGTATATGTGAATGGCCTTACAGCAGGAGAATTACCCGAGGATTTATGTAAGGCATTCAAGGACCTTAGATTGGAAGTAGTACCTGAAGGGTTTGTAACCTCATTAATTGTACAGCCCACTTTGATGGACAAGATACGTGAGGCTCAGAAAGGAGACAAGGAAATAGAAGAGATCAAAGTCAATTTAAGAGCTGGAAAAGCTAAAGGATTTCAGGAGGATGAGCAGGGAATTTTGTGGTTTGAAAAACGTGTATGTGTGGCCAATGACCCTGATATTAGGAAGTTAATTCTGCAGGAAGCTCATGAAACACCTTATTCAATTCATCCGGGAAATACCAAGATGTATATGGATGTGAAAGAGAGATTTTGGTGGAATAACCTGAAGAAGGAGATAGCAGAATACATCGCTAAGTGTGATGTATGTAGTCGAGTAAAGGCAGAACATCAGAAACCAGCAGGACTCTTACAACCTTTGAAAGTACCGGATTGGAAGTGGGATTCCATTGGGATGGACTTCATCACTGGATTACCAAGGACCAGATCGGGTTATGATTCTATTTGGGTTATAGTTTGTCGTCTAACCAAAATAGCTCACTTCATACCCGTGAAGACCACTTATACTAGTGCTAAGCTAGCTGATATTTACATGAAGAGAATTGTGTGCCTTCACGGCGTTCCTAAGAGTATCGTGTCTGATAGAGGGACCCAGTTCACTTCTCATTTTTGGACGCAGTTGCACGAATCTTTGGGAACCAGATTGGAATTCAGTACGGCTTTCCACCCGCAAACAGATGGTCAGACTGAAAGAGTGAACCAGATTTTAGAAGATATGTTAAGAGCTTGTGCGCTCGATTATGGATCTAGTTGGGATCATAATTTGCCATACGCTGAGTTCTCCTACAACAATAGTTACCAAGCCAGTATTGAGATGGCACCGTTTGAAGCCTTATATGGAAAGAAATGCACAACCCCACTGTTGTGGAGTGGTGTAGGAGATTGGAGTTTCTTTGGGCCTGATATAATACAGGATGCTGAAGAGAAAGTCAGGCTGATTAAGGACAGATTGAAAATAGCACAATCACGTCAGAAAAGCTACGCAGATTCCAAGCGTAGAGAAGTCACTTATGAAGTGGGAGATAGAATCTATCTAAGGGTGTCACCACTCGGGGTGTGAAAAGATTTGGAATCAAAGGAAAGTTAGCACCTCGATTCATTGGACCATTCAAAATTCTTTCTCGCAAAGGTGAAGTGGCCTATGAGTTAGAACTACCTGAAGTACTGTCTGCTGTTCATAATGTGTTCCATGTCAGTCAGTTGAAGAAATGTCATCCCGAGATGATGGGAGTTCCCTTAAAGGATACAGTACCCCTCGAGGAGGTACAATTGGAGAGTGATCTGACATACGAAGAGAAGCCCATCAAGATATTACAAACAGCAGAAAGGGTCACCCGTACCAAAACCATCAAGTTTTGCAAGGTCCAGTGGAATCATCATACCGACGACGAAGCCACCTGGGAACGAGAGGATGACCTCCGAGAAGACCACCCACACCTATTTGCTGACCTTTCCGAAGCTCGAGGGCGAGCTTCTTCTTAAGGGGGTTAGGCTGTAACATCCCAAATTTCTCAAAAATTTAAAACTTTGCATTCATGCATCATGCATCATAAAAGTATGACATTGAAATCACATAAGGAGTAAATTGAATTGTATTTATAATGTTAAATAGAATTGTTTTCATTAAAGAGGTTTATTTGAGCTCCTTTTGCAAATCAGTATTTTATTATTTTATTTATTCAGAAAAATTATATCAAAAAGTTAAAAATTTAATTAGCTTTACAAAACATATTTTTATGATTTTTTCTGAAATGTTTTGATAAGTTTTAAAAATCAAATTTGAATTAAAAGTTTGAAATCAGAAAATTGTTTTATAAAAAAAAAGAGGAGAGAGGCCAACTGGGCCGAAGCCCACGGCGTGAACCCTTTCTTTACCGCGCGCGCGAGCTGCTTCGGCCCAACAGCAGCCCGGCTCCCTCCCCGCAGACGCTGACGACCGGGCCCCACCTGTCATCTCCTTCGTCGTGGAGAACACGAGCTCTACCGAACTCTACCGAACTCGAAAACGAATCGGATCAAATCCGTTGTTTAAACGCGGATTAATCGGTCCCCTTCGCCCCTATATAAACCCCCCCTCCGCCTCCGTCTCCCGCGTCCAAAACCCTAACAGAAACACGCCAGAATCGCGAGATCGTCGCCGACATTGCCGCCGCCGCAAACCGCATCGTTCCGGTGAGTTCAACGCGCGAGCTTCGTCTCCACGCCCCCTCTGCGCCTCCCCTTCACCGTACGCGTCTAACGGACAAGCTCCGGCGTGGTTTTGTGCACCAGGGCGACTGATTCATCGAAGACCGACGCCGCCGTCCGCCGCGCTTCTCCGACGAACTCGCAGAGGAAGAGAGGAGCCACCTCGACCACGTCCGTCACGCCATCGAGTCCGCCGCCGTCTCCCGCGTCCAGTGGTACGAGTTTCACCCCTCCCCTAGCCGTAGAACACGAGGTTCACCGTTTCCGGTGATGGCGCCGCCGCGGGCACGAGATCTCCGGCGTGCTCCGGCCGGCCGCGCACACCCTTTAGATCCGAGCTGTCCGTTCGAGATCGGACGGGCGAGATTAGATCACTTATACCGCTTCTTCCAACAGATCGGGTGCGTAGATTTAAATTAGATCGTGCGGTCCACGTTCGCGATCCGCGCGAATCGGTATCGCCCAATCACAGCACGCCGCGTGGCGCTTTTATTTTCTATTTAGGCAGAGATTTTATTTTAAAAACAGAAAATAACACAAACTTGCAAAAATCATATCTTTTGATCTGTTCATCCAAATTTGATGAATTTTATATCCACGTGAAGCTCTGCTCGTGTGGTTTAATATGGTTTCATTAGTTTATCCTTTTAGTGCATATTAAATTGCGAAATTAAATTGTTTAACTTTCGGATATTAAATCAATAACTTAATTAATAAATTTTCTCTCCAAATAAATCCAATTGTTTTAGAGAGATATTAATGCCCTCTGTCCAGAGAGTGCAACATGAGTTTTATTTGAAACTCCTTCTAATAGACTTAAAGAAATTGGTTTTATAATTTAAAACTACTAATATGGTCATTATTTAAATGATTAATTAAAATATTAAAATATTGATCATTGCATCTTCATGCATGAATAACAGAGAACTTAATATAGTAATTAAGTGGTCTTGTGAAGTTCATTGCATATTAAGCATGCATACATATTTTTGTATTGATATTCTAAGTGTTATGCTTGTGTGTTTATTGAGTGTTATTATTTGTCTCTAGATTGTGAAGAGGAGGAAGGTCCTTGTGATTGCTATTCTTGCTGTGCTTGTTCCCTTTGTTACCAAGGCAAGTGACATTCATCATCTATCCTATGTTTTCTATATGCATTATTAGTAGATTTTGAGTAGTATGCATGATAGGGAAATTGTGATACTATCTTAGAATGCTAAGTTAGTCTACACTTTGAAAATATCCTAGTAGTGTGTAGCCATCCTTCCCCTTGCAGCCACCAAAAGTTTTATTAGATGCTTAGCTATGTTATAAAGAAGTTTGCTTATCATGTTATGGAATTATTGCTAAGTGTTAAAACATCGAATACACTTCTGGGTGGAATTGGTTGTTTGGTTTATGTTGAGTGGCTTTTGGGACTATGCTTGTGGTTGTCTTCGCCTAGGATGAATTTCTATTCTACTTAGGGCCATGAGTATGGTGGTTTTCACCCAGAAGTGCACTTGTGGACGGCCACCCAGGAACAAACAGATTACTAAGTCCCTCCAAGTTTAGAAGCTTCCCGTGCAGCCTTTTGACAATGGGCTCTGTCTAGAACGACTAAGTTGTGAGAGTGCAACCTGTCAGCTTGACAAGCAGATGTAGAGTTGATAGGTGGAACGGGTCTTGCTAGTATGGTTGCATTCTTCTTCTGAAAGTTCTTGTCTCAATTCTCTCCTTTCCATAATACACTCCGCGTGTATAGGATATCTCGGACAAATTGAGTCTTAAGGTGAAAGTGCACAACCTCTGCAGAGTCGACAAACTGAGTACTCAGCCGTGTCCCCGGTGATGGACAACTTCGAGCAACTGGACAAGGATGGACAGAAGAATCTCAACATGGTTTTCGTAAAGTAAAATTTGACTAAGGAAAGAATTATTGGTGCACTTGGGCTTCATCCCTTGGTGCCAAGTCTTTGAGATACACAAGTGTTTTACAAAAGATAGGAGAAAACTGGCTTTCTGCAAAATAGCCTACAAACTCCACTAAGCCAAATATGCATATAGAATTAGACTTGCCATAATTTTATCCAGCATAGTCACTTGCCAATACTTCATTGTATTGACCTCCTTCGGGGGCTGCATATTCAAATGTGCAGGTAATTCTGATGAGGAGTAAGTTTGGACTCGATTCTACACCCAACATGTCTGCTCGTGGCGTATGCTAGAAGAGAAGGCCCATTGCTTTTATTTTCGTTGTGAACTCTGAATATTTTAGCTAGTCTTCATGACTATGCACTTTGTAATAAAGCTATACTTGGCTATTTTTGGATCTCGATGTAGTATTTTGATACTTATGCAATGATACTATATATTTTGTACTGTGGTGCTAGCAGTGATCCAGGGACTAGCACATAACACAGGTGTTCCATCTTTATTTAAAGATGGGGCGCTACAGTCTGTCTCTCTCACTATAGTGAATGTCCAATTTACAAAGAGTTGATAATAATTGTGGATCATCTTGAACAAAAGACTTAGTATTTTTCTCTAAGTATTTTGCACATCATGGCTAAGCCATTAGAGTGCTTGTTGCAAGAATATATAAAACAAAGTATGTTTATCGAACTTAAGACCTTAGTCCTTAGTCATTCTTGACCCACCTATTTGCCTTGCATTAACTTAAAAGATTTTCATGGCATAAAAAAGTATTTCTAGCCCTTAGGAATATTTTGCACATCATGCATAAACATATTTTCCTTAGAAAGTTTTATAAAACTTATTTATTCATCTAGTATGTGTTTGTATGCATTGTGGAGTTGTGCTTGCTGTTGATTGTTGTATTGTTGCTTGTCTATACTGTTAGATTGAACTTAGAGTCCCGAGTATCGTTGAAAAGGTTGTGAACAACGACAACATTCAAAGGCAAGTGGCACACCTCATAAACTTCCTATTATTTCTATATGCATTACTTAGTGTATTTTTATATGCATGTGTAGGATAGTATTGCTATGCTAAACCTGAGTAGAAGTCCTTATTCCTGTGTCTAGGTTCCTTTGCAATACTTAGTAGAATTATTGATGCTATGCAAATGTTGTTTTGTGAAAATCTAAATTCTACTAAGTTAAGAATGAAACACCTGGGTGGTAAGTGGTTGCATGGTTTATGTTGAGTGGCTACTCAGGCCCATGTCTATGGTTCCTGGAGTATGTACACTTGTGAATGGCCACCCAAGAACAGAGGAATCTGAAGAACTCCGAGTGACGATTGCTTCCAGTGCAGCCATTGCCATATGGGCTCTAGCTTGATCAATTATGTTGCGTGGACTCTCTCCGGCTTGACAAGCAGATGTAGGGGGATGTTAGGTGGAACGGGTCAAGCCAGAGTGGGAGGGAAAATGCTTCTGAAAGATCTCGTCTCATTCTTCTCCTTTCCTTATCACAAATGGTGTGTAAAGGATACCTTGGGTTGAAGGGGTACAATGGTGAACGTGTACAACATCTGCAGAGTGTAAAACTAAGTACTTAGCCGTGTCCCGGGTACGGACAATTTGAGCAGCTGATCACGGACGTCAACGGAGGATTCCACCATTCCAACTTCAGAAATAAAACTTGATGGGTGAACAAGGGAAGATGAGATTTATGGTTTTCATGCCATACTCGTCTTGATTTCAAGAAAAGTGTTTTCAAAAGAGTAGGAAAAATTGGCTTTATGCAAATTAGCCTTGAACCCCACCAGCCAAATATACATATAGGCTTTAGAGTTATTCCAGGAAGTGTCCACCATAGTGTCACTTGCCAGACTCCATTTTTAATGGAATCTGACCCACGTTGTTGCAATATTTTTCTTATTGCAGATTTGATCAGATGACGAGTGAGGTTTCGTTTAAAGGTTTCGAGTCTACAACCAACATGTTTTCGCCTGTGGCAGCATGAAAGTTATAGAGACTCACTGCTATTGTATTTCCACTGTGTACTTTTTCAAAGCTAGCTTTATGCTATGCAACCTGTATCGAATATTTTGTAATGCTGGATCATCGATGTAATAAAACTGACGCTTTGTTGTGATATTACATCGTAAACTGTGTGTGCAAATGAATCGATCCAGGGATTTGCACTGTACACAGGTATCTGCCTTATTTAAAGTGCAGGTACGCTACATTCAGACTTGTGATTCTTCACATAAGGGTTTTGGTATCACCGGGGCTGGTCTAGGATATAACTTAGCCACCACGAAGTCTAAGAGAGAGAAAAGAAAAGAGAAAGACTTACAAAAAATAGGGAGTTGGTCTTCTTGAAGTTTCTCTTGATTTTCCTCTAAGTGTTTTTGCTTCTTGGAGATGCCTCATGAGTCTGTTTCTTGGATAAGTCTTCCTTGGCCTTCTAGTTTTCATGTTGAGAATCCCAAGTGTCTAAGTGCATAACACTTTACCAAAACATTATGTTCAAAATAATCTTAACTTAGAGAAAACAAGGAAGAAGTTTTCCTGTGAGGAGTATAACAACAATAGAAAATAGTGAACACTTCTTGTATTTTATTGTACAGTTGGACTGAATGAGAAAATAGAAAATTAAGCAGTAGGGATTTTTCCCTACTGTTTTGCGCCTCAAAAAAAAGTATAACTACAATAAATATTCCATGCATGCAATGCAATTTATTTCTAAGGACAACACTTATCAAAATAAGATGCTAAATTTTTCTAAGGAAAAGATTTAGCATTTTTAAGATGTTGAAATTTTTCTAAGGAAAAGTGTTGTCAAATTAATTATCAAATATTTTTCTAAGTAAGAAATTTATTTTGTTTGAGAAGACAAAATATTTCTATGTACTTTGTGTAACTAAAGTGGTCATAATATGACTAAGTACTTTATAAGTTCGAATAGATTACGAAAATTAATTATAATAGATTTTTAATCAATTTTAATCATTAAAATATCATTTGAAAAGTATTTAATCAATATTAATTAAAAATTTCATAGAAAATTATTCTACAAAAATTTAGTAGAAAATTCCTCTTGCAAATACTTAGTCATCCAAATTAATAGCAATTGGATTCACTCAAAAAATAATGTTTCTATCAAAAGTTATATCAAATTTACTCAAACTTACCCAATTTAAAATAATGATTAATAAATTGTCAAAATAATTCTCAAAAATATTTTCTAACAGAGGTAAAATATAACACATATTCTAATGTTTCTATAACAATTTTGTTTACAATTTCTGAACATATAGATTTAAATCTAAGTCACATTTACTCAAACTCTTAATTTAAATTTTGAATAATTTAAACTAAGTCAAAATCGAATTCTAACAAAACTAAACTATTCTTCAGGTCATTAGCTTTTCAAAAATATAAATTTGCAATTTTTGGTCAAGCCAACAAAAAGTAGTGATAAATCTAAATCGTAGGGACTAATCTGTGAAGAATAACAATTAAAATCTTCGCGATGAAGTCCCTAGGCAACGTGTCAGCCTCTGATTGGCGCGAAGTTCATGTTGACTGGTCTTCTGGACAATGCGTGTTGCGGCACGGACAGACAGATGTGGGACGCCGACGTGGCTTCAATTGATTTTCCTCTACCGGTTCACTAAGTTTTCTAATCCTGACAGCGGATTGCAGATCGGACGGGGCTAGTACGATGGCCATACCGTGGCGGCAGAAGTTCGCTAGAGATTTAGGCGGCAGCAGCGCTGGCGTCGCGCGTGGACGATGGTGGTGCTACGGAGGTCCCCCAGTCGCGTGGGAGGAAGAACTTGACGCGGCACCCGATGTCGAGGAAGAATGAGGGGTTGGCGTCGTCGATCGTTTCCCGGTGTAGCTTCGAGGCGCGGAGCTGGGGCTTAAATAGAGGGGAACCAGGGAAGGATTCGTGCAGAGCACGGCTTGGATTGATCGTGTTTAACACGGACTCCTTCGGTTTAAATTTCCTTCGGTTGAGATACGGTGAGGATAGGGATGACGGGTGGGGTCGGCGTGTCAGTGAGAGGAGGAAGGAGACGAGCCGCTCCAGGGCTGTTATCCGCTGCGCGCGCGAGACCGAGAGGGAGAGAGTGGGCCGGGGCTGGGCTTTTCGGCCGGAAGCAGCTCCTCTCTTTTTTTTTGACCAAACTTTTTTGTTTTAAGATTTTCCATTCAAATTTGAATTTTTTAATTTAACCAAATCATAAACAAAAAAATTACAAAAAGATGTTTTGAAAATCTTATCAAATTTAGAAACTTTTGGTAGTATTTTCGCACAAAAATAAAATTAAATAATCAAGGAAATTATAAAAGGCACAATCAAGAAGTTTATGCAATAAATTCCAAAACAGCATATAAATAAATTTAAATTCAAACCCTTATGTAATTTGAGCAACATGATGAAATGACGTTGATGCATGAATGCAATGCTTGATTTTCTTTTCAAAGCAAAATACTTAATAGTTTTCAAAAGTTTTAAATTTTTCCGATTTCTCAAAATTTGAAAAATTCTAGGATGTTACATGCCAGTTCCCTGTTTTTTGTTGTTTTTGGTTTCAGAAAAGTTGTTAAGGAAATATTCTAGGAATTGCACGAAACAAAAGTCAAAATCCCTATTTTTCCGGAAGGATCCAGAACACCGAAGAGGAGACGGAGGGGGCTGCGAGGTGGCCACACCATGTGGTGGGGCGGCCCCACCTCTGGCCACGTGGTGTGGGCCCTTGGGCGCACACCGACATCGCCCCTTCGCATATATATACCCCCCGACGCGAAAACCCTTGATACGAGATCAGAAATCCACGAAATGTTCTGCAGCGCCTCCGCCATTGAAGACAAGATTCGGGGGTCGGAAGTTCTAGTTCCGGCACCCTTCTCGGACAGGGATTGACCCCTAGAGCCATCTCCATCGACTCCACATCGTACACTTCGACTCCATGATGGTTTGTGAGTAGTTCCCCATGGACTACGGGTTCTAGCTGTAGCTACTTCATACTCTCTCTGTCTCCCTCTCTCATGTACTTAGATACAATGATCTCATGAGCTGCGTTACATGATTGAGATCCATCTGATGGAATCGATGTTGTGTTTGTTGGGATCCGATGAATTGTTACATTATGATCAGTCTATCTATAAGTTTGTGAAGTTATTGTTGCTACAATCTTGTTTTGTATAATGCTTGTCACTAGTGCACAAGTGGCATGATCTTAGATTTAATCTCTATAATTATTGCTTAGATTGTATCTACAAGTTGTTTGCACGTGTCTCTGTCCGGAACCCGAGGCCCTTGAGGGAAAGCAACTGGGATAACTGGAGTGGATGGTTTAGATATGAGGATCACATGTTTTCACTAAGTTCTAATGCTTTGCTCCGGTGCTCTATTAAAATGAGTACCTTAATTACCAGTAGATTCCCTTGAGGCCCCGCTGCAAACGGGCGGGTAGGCAAAAGATGTTATGCAAACTTCTCATTGTGAGCACGTATTACTATATATGGAAAACATGCCTACATGATTAATAGATTGGATATTCTAACTTAATAGTATTTCAAAATTGTACTTTTCAACTGTAATTTGTTCACCCAACACTTTTTCTTGGAGAGTTACCACTAGTGTAGATAGTTGGGAACCCCGGTCCTTATGTCATCATCATTCCTTTCTCGTCAACTCCACGCAAGCAACTATTTTATGGTGTCATTGTCTATGTGTTACTGTTACTATTGCTCTTATATTACAGCTGCTTTCACATCACCCCTGTTATTGGTGCTTTTCCAAGTGCAGCTGAATTGACGACTCCGCTGTTAAGGCTTATAAGTATTCTTTGTCTCCCCTTGTGTCGAATCAATAAATTTGGGGTTTACTTCCCTCGAAGACTTTTGCAAACCCCTATACTTGTGGGTTATCAAGCCTATTTTCTGGCGTCGTTGCCGGGGAGGCATAGCTGTACTCATAAGTTCACCTGGGGAGTACACTCTACCTCTCTCTCTGTTTTTATTTTATTTTTTCTTGTCTAGTTTATTTGTGTTTAGTTTATTTATATTTACTTGTATTTTGTTAGTTTACTTTTATCTAGTTTATTCTTGTCTAGTTTATTTTAGTATGTTTTTATTTTTCTTATATACCTAGAAATTGAAAAACTGAAAATCTAAAAAACAGTTGTTATGGAAGAACATGATAGAACCTCGATGAAACTATTTATAAAGTATAGAGAATCATATAAGGGTAAATTCATGGGAGGCGTTTAGAAAAGTTCAATATAATTGCTAAAATTTTGCTTAAACGCCATGATATAAATTGTTGCTCTAAACAGGATACTAAACATCTTAAATTCCAATGTGGCTTTAGTAAAGAAGTTATAATTGTGAACTATCATTGGAATAACTATATTGACCTTCGATTTGAAGTAGAACAATTCGTTTTATTTATGGGAGATTCTGAAATAGAATCCTTCATGTCTGAAAATTATGAAACCTGTGTTGGTTGTAATAACCTTAAACATTATGTCTCTTCTATATTTGATTATTGCATAGAAAATTTCAGCAACAATTGTTATATCATTGATTATAAAGATAGACTCGGTAATGCACAAGAATGTATGCACAGTTTGCAGGAACTTGTGGAAGAAGAAATTGCTGAACCTGAAAGGTCATTAGATGAAAAAGAAGAGGAGAGTGATGAACAAAAGGAGGAAGAATGGATTAGCTACCCATCCCTACCTTCTAATGAGAGTAACTCTTCATCTTTTACACTATTTGATTCTCTCCCATGCTTAACAAAGGAGAATGAATGTTATGTTTCTATGGATTCTCTTGAAATATTCCCTATGAGTAAAACTTGTGAGAATAATTATGCTACTATTATCTATTAAAATCATTTATTTGTGCCTAATTTCAAAATGCATGGTAATGAAAAAGTTTGCTCAGAAAATGTTAATGGTAAAGCTCTAGATGATGCTATTATGTTACTTGATAATATTAATTGTACAACTATTGAAAATGGGATTGGAGAGGTCTTGAATTTATCTTGGAACCCCATATCTCTTGAAAATGATCAATCATCTTGTTATAACATTGTTAAAAGTGGTTTTGAAAGTTTTAATCCCACTATTTTGGAGCTTGATAAAAATTATGTGTTTATAGATCATGAAAAGCATGCATTGTGTAATAGTTATATTTTGAGTTTATTCATGATGCTAATGAGAATTATTATGAGAGAGGAAAATATGGTTGTAGAAGTTATCATGATACTAAACCACCTCTCTACATGCTGAAAGTTTTAATATTATTCTTGTTTTATCTTCCTATGCTTGTCACTTTGTTCTTTGTGAATTTATTTGTGTACAAGATTCCTATGCATAGGAAGTGGTTTAGACTTAAATGTGTTTGGATTTACTTCTTGATACTCCTTTTACTTCGTTTTCTATTTTCATGATAGCATCCTTAAAACTATCAAGCCTAGCTAAAAAGCATTAAAGAAAAACGCTTATGGGAGACAACCCATTATTTTATTTCTGTCATTTTTATTTTATTTGAGTCAACGATCTTGCTTACTTCTGTAAAAATTCTTTTGTATATTTATTTTATTGCATAGTTGTCCCAAGTAAAGTCTCTAGTATGAAGTTGATACTAGATTTGGATTTCTGTGCAGGAACAATTTTTCTTTTTATGCTGATCACCGCTAAATTCATAACTCTTTACAGAAAAATTGAAATGACCTGGGATTTTTTAAGCGTGATCCTCATATATGTATGCAACTTTCATTAGTTTTGAGTTTTCAGATCTTAGCAACTTAAGTGCCTCGAACAAATTCATCTTTACTGGCTGTTCTGTTTTGACAAATTTTGCTCTGTTTTTTTTTTTGCATTGTCTCTTGTGGACTTTAAGTAAGGTTCTCTATGATGGAGGGCTGTAGCTAATGTTTTATTGAGTTCTTGCAATGTGTCACAATAGATCCGAAGTGGATTACTGTTTTTGAGTACTAACTCCTCTAATGAAGTTTATGAGAAGTTTGGTGTGAAGGAAGTTTTCAAGGATCAAGAGAGGAGGATGATATAATGTGATCAATAAAAGTGAAAAGCCTAAGCTTGGGGATGCCACCGTGGTTCACCCAAGCATATTTCAAGAAGACTCAAGCGTCTAAGATTGGGGATGCCCAAGGCATCCCTTCTTAATCAACAACTTATCAGGTTATCTCTAGTAAAACTATATTTTAATTCCGTCACATCTTATGTTCTTTACTCGGAGCGTCTATTTGTTTTTCTTTTTTTTTCTTTTTTATATTCTTTCTATGAATAAAATGGATCCTAGTATTCTTATGTAGGAGATAGACACGCTCGGCTTTTGCTTATGAATACTCCCATTCTTCACTTAGATTTGTTGAGTATTCTTCTAAAGCTACTTCATAGCTTTCAACTCTTATTTTTCATGCATGTTCAGAGTTGTTAGTTCTCATATGTTATACTCTAGCTTCATTGTCAAATACTTGGAGATTTTATGTTTAAATAAGTTGATTGGTGTTTGGTTGGAAACAAAAAATGCTAAATGTGGTAGATGGCATAAAGAAAAGATATACATGCTCTTATGGATTGTTATCTTGCATGTTGTGGTACTTGGCAATTGTTTTGATCTCTCAATTAGATCATGTTTAAGCTTTTTCATCATGTATTTAAAACCTATTAGAGAAGAACTACCGTAGAGCTTGTTGAAATTTGTTTTGCATGTTTGGTATCTCTAAGGTCTAGATATTTTCTAGTTAAAGGTGTTTGAACAACAAGGAAGACAATGTAGAGTTTTATAATGCTTGCAATATGTTTTTATATACGTATTGTTGTCATAGTTTATACTTGTGTTTGCTTCAAATAACCTTGCTAGCCAAAACCTTGTATTGATAGGGAATGTATATCGTGCATCCAAAATCCTTGAGCCCAAACCCATGCCATTTGTGTCCAACATACCTACCTACTACATGGTATTTCCGGCCATTCCAAGCAAATACTTCGTGTGCTACCTTTTATTCAAAACTTATTATCCCTTATTTGTGTCAATGTTTAATAGCTCATGAGGAAGTATGTTGTGTTACGGATATCAACCTTGTAATTTGCTTTTAGACAGACTTGCACCAACCAGACTAGTGGCATATACATCCGCTTATCCATTAACTTGCAAAAAGAGCTGGCAAATGGGGTGCCCAGTCCCAATTAATTACAACTTTAACCGCTGCATCCTCTTCACATTTTTTGCCCTGATCAAATCAGCCAAGCAATGATACTATTTCTAAACTACATGTGTAAACAAAAGATAAAGATGGATGATCTCCCCTTGGGTAGAAATAACGTCCTTCATGGGAGCCGCTCTTGAGAAAGTCTGGTTGACAAGGGGGGTAGACTCCCCATTACCATTCGTTGACAACGACAAACACCACTCAAAAAATCTTACTTTTATGCTCTCTATATGATCTCAAAAACCTAAAAAACTAAAAAGCTCTAGCACATGCTTGTATCTCTGCTTCCCTCTGCGAAGGGCCTATCTTTTACTTTATGTTGAGTCAGTTTACCTACTTCTTACTATCCCCGAAGCAAACACTTGTGTCAATTGTGTGCAACAACTCTTATGTGCTTATTTATTACATTTGTTAAATTTCTTTGTGTCCACAACTATCTATATGATATACATGTTCAAAGTTGAAAGCCAGTGCTGAAAATTTATATCTTCCTTTGTGTTGTTTCAATGCTCTTCCTTTTTTATGCTTGTTTGAAAGTACTATGAATGAATTTTTTTTACTTATATGATCCTTGTCTATTTGTTAGCAAACTAGATATCATTGCTTTGAGTCACTTCATTCATAACATGAGCCTTACAATATGATATGATCAAGATTGTGTGAAAGCATGTCACTTCAAAAATTATTTGTTGTTATCGTTTTACCTACTCGGGACGAGTACAACTAAGCTTGGGATGCTTGATACGTCTCAAATGTATTTATAATTTCTAATGTTCCATGCTTATATTATACCAAGTGTTACATGTTTTATATACGCTTTATATCATTTTTATGTATTTTCTCGGACTAACCTATTAACAAAGATGTCATAGTGTCCGTTCCCTGTTTTCCGCTGTTTTTTGTTTCAGAAAAGGTGTTAAGGAAATATTCTCATAATTGCACAAAACAAAAGCCAAAGTCCCTATTTTTCCCGGAAGGATCCAGAACACCGAAGAGGAGACGGATGGGGGCCACAATGCGGCCACACCATGTGGTGGCGCGACCCCACCTCTGGACGCGCGGCCACGTGGTGTGGGCCCCTCAGGCGCCCACCGACATCGCCCTTCGCCCATATATACCCCCCCCCCCCCCCCGACGCGAAAACCTTGCTGGGACGGGGATTGACCCTCGGAACCATCTCCATCGACTCCACCGAATCCACTTCGACTCCATGATGGTTTGTGAGTAGTTCCCTCATGAACTAAGGGTTCTAGCTGTAGCTAGTTGTTACTCTCTCTGATGTACTTAGATACAATGATCTCATGAGCTGCCTTACATGATTGAGATCCATCTGAAGGAATCGGTGTTGTGTTTGTTGGATCCGATGAATTGTTACATTAGGACCAGTCTATCTATAAGTTTGTGAAGTTATTGTTGCTACAATCTTGTTTTGTATAATGCTTGTCACTAGTGCATAAGTGGCATGATCTTAGATTTAAGCTCTATAATTATTGCTTAGACTGTATCGACAAGTTGTTTGCACATGTCTCTGTCCGGAACCCGAGGCCCCAGAGTGACAGCAGCTGGTATAACTAGAGTGGATGGTTTAGATATGATGATCACATGTTTTCACTAAGTGTTAATGCTTTGCTACGGTGCTCTATTAAAATGAGTACCTTAATTACCAGTAGATTCCCTTGAGCCCCCGCTGGTAGCACCAAAGATGTTATCAAAACTTCTCATTCCGAGCATGTATGACTATTTATGAAAAACATGCCTACATGATTAATAGATTGGATATTCTAACTTAATGTTATTTCAATATTGTTAATTGTCCAACTGTAATTTGTTCACCCAACACTTGTTCTTGGAGAGTTACCACTAGTGTAGATAGCTGGGAACTCCAGTCCTTCTATCATCATGATTGCTTTCCCGTCAACTCCACGCAAACAACTATTTTCTGGTCTCATTGTCTCTATGTTACTGTTATTATTTCTCTCATATTACTGCTGCTTTCACATCATCCCTTTTACTAGTGTTTTTTCAGGTGCAGCTGAATTGACGACTTCGCTATTAAGGCTTATAAGTATTCTTTATCTCACCTTGTGCTGAATCAATTAATTTGGGTTTTACTTCCCTTAATGACTGTTGCGATCCCTTATACTTGTGTGTTATCACATGCCTACCCGATGTTCGACGTGAAACAGGGACGAAGCCAGGAATCACATACAGATGGGCCAATGAATATCTCTAATGTAACATACTTAATGAGGGGGGCATTCGGAGGAAATACAGTTAACGTCAGGAAGAAAGGACTGTGCTATTCAGCAGGCGCCTGCTATGAGGCGTACGTCCACGCCGGCGTGGCTTGCTTGGTAATGGTTTGTAAAAAAATCAAAAAGTTTCATAGTTTAAACTGTTTACCCGATTGAGAATCCGTTTTCACCGTTAGACTGGTCGCGACGAGATCTTCAAAATTAGATCTCATGTCGATATGTTTCGACAATTTTTTTTTTTGCCCAGAAGTTACCACCCACGTAACATATAAGTTACCTAATCTTGTATAGGTAAGTTTTAGCTATTAGTTTTTGGTTGAAAATAAAACCTATTAAAAATGGTTTGTAACTCAAATTGTTTATCTAATTTATGATCTGTTTCCACTGTTGGTTTAGTCGTATCGAGATGTTCAAAACTAGATCTCATATAGATATGTTTCGACATATATTTATGAATCCAAAAGTTACCAACCCATTGACACGTAAATTATCAGTTTTAGTATGTAAATTACACGTCCAAGTAATAATTAATTTTTGGTTTGATGCTAACTTTAATTTTTTTTTGTTCTTTTCGATTTTTCCGTGTTTTGAAGTTACACACTAATTTTAGAGCGTTATCAGTACTAGGTTGGTAATTTTATCAGTACTATATGGTTAATTATTACCAATACAATCTTTTTTATGGTGTAATTATCACTATAAAATCGTGAGTTATCATTCTAATACATATTAAGTTGAAAAAGTGTTTTTATGTATAGTTATCAACTTATGCATGATACATTTACCATCCTAATGTGATATTCACTTATGAATAATTAGATGTAGTATTATTTTTGAAAAGAACAATAAAAATGGTTCAGTTTTAATCCGAAAATAATCGCTAATATGGTCGGTAACTTACATACTACAGCGTAGGTAACTTATGTATTACGGATGTGATAACTTTTGAGCCCGAAAAAAGTTGTCAAAACATGTTAACAAGGGATCTAGTTTCGAAGATCTCGTCGCGACTAGCTTAATGGTGAAAACGGATTCTAAATCGGATAAACGGTTATACCTACAAAACTTTTCAAAAATTTGAATTTAGCAAATAATGTGGGATGACATCAGCGGGGGAATCGCGGGTGTTGAGACATGCATATACTGCGTCGACGTACGCCTCCTAGCAGACACCTGTTGTTTAGATTTTCCGAAAAGAAATTAGTACATATAAATGAATTGAAGGATTATAGGGGAGACATGGCCCCTGCTCGCGACCCTGGCTCTGTCCCTGATGTAAACCCTCCAAATCTCGGCTGACGATCTTCCGTCACAAAGATTGTCACATTTATCGTCAAAGTCGTCCGAATTGAGTGGCCGGGCCCAGCATCCCCACGCATTGACATGCCTAGGTTTTCCGTCAGCGGGATTAAAAGCGCCTCCGTCTCAATCATCACTGATGTCCGTGAGATTGTCGTTGAAGCACCCAAAACAAACCCGACACCCACCGCCACGTTCTTCTTTTTTCTCATCTTCTTCATTCCTTATATTTTATTTATTTTAATATTTAGTTCACCGGTCCTTGGTTGCAACTATCAACTATTGTTTGAGTAGTGATATCACGGGAGCAACCTGAATAGGATCTAATATTAGATATTTCTTTTGACAAAACATGTCCGAATGCCCTAATTCTTTTGACAAAACACATCAATGTTACATATACGAGGCCAAAAATTTCCTGCTTAAAATTTGAGCTACCTTTAGAGAGAGAGAGAAAGGCTTAATTTGTTATGGGCCATGGTTTTCTGAGTTTTATCTGTCTGTGTCATACCCGCGTTGTTTCTTTGATCTGTGCCCTGGTTTGCTCGCATATCAGCCAAACGCTCTTTTCCCTTTGGTCAACCTACCTTAACCGGTGGGATCGGCCTGGTGCGGCTCGGCCTCGCGCGGCTCGGTTGTAATTTCGTGGGGGTCGGCTAGTGGGGTCGTCCCTTTGACCTTAGAGCAAGCATGCAGGTGGGGCCAGCGGCGGCAGAGAAGAGCCATATGTGTGCGTCCATGCATGTGCTCGCCGCGCCTTCAATGGCGTGCCCCCCTGGCCGGCAAAAAGCTGCCTCTCCACCTACACTACCGGCCCGAACGCGCATCTGCTCCGCCGTCCTCGCGTCTCTCTTGCCTACTCTATCATGTTCCACGCTGAGCAGTCTGGAGCCAAATTGATGTCCGGTTGCCAGTACTGCCGTCTAGACCGTGACGCCGTCCAGACAACAAATGGCATTAAAAGGAGCCATCTCCTTGCCTGTTATTCTCACAAATCCACTCTTCCTCTCCTAGATACCTTCGCCCAGTCCCTTATCTCTCCATGGCTCGTGGTGATGGAAGCTCCACTCCCAGCTCGAACCGCCGCCGCCGCCACGTCCTGTATCCTTGGTTTCTTGAGGCGAGCGAGGGAAGTGGCATGGGGAGTGGGCGTGAGCGTGCGCGTACTCCTCCAAGTTCGAGCAGGAGGCGAGCGAGGGAAGCAGCATGGGACGGGGAGGGTATTATGCCCGATCTCATTCCCTTCATCGATCTGTCCGACGAGGACAACAAGGACGACCAGGGTATGCACTGGACCATGGCCTAGAAGGAGGAGGTCACGGAGGTGTTGGACCCGGGTTTGGCCTAGGCCATGGCCGACCAGAAAGCTATAGACCTTACCAAGCATTCCGCCGCCGAGGAGTAACGGCTTAAGATCTACTCGGAGATCCAAGGGAAGAAGGAAGACATGTGGTCGGCATGGAACATCAACGCCTCAGAAGATGTCGATGCCAAGGGCAAGGGCAAGGGAAAGGCCGAGACAGTGGAGGTTTTCGATGACCAGGACGAGTGGTAGTCCATTTTAGTTATTAGTTGTTTTATTAAGGGGAATGACCTTGTTCTTGAAATTTCCTATTGTGTGTAAATTCACTTCAGTTTGATAATTTTCAGCCAGTCCACTGTTTTAGCTTAGAAATGAGGTCGTTTACCCTAACTTTAGAGCTCATTTGAAACATATTTTTCAGCGAGTCCACCATTTTTTTACTTAAAAATGGGGTCGTTTACCCTACCTTTGGAGCTCATTTGAAACACATTTTTGCGGCGAGTCCACCATTTTTTCATAGAAATGAGGCCGTTTACCCTACCTTTGGAGCTCATTTGAAACACATGGCTCTTTACCTTACCTCTGGAGCTCATTCGAAACACATTTTTGCGGCGACTCGACAATTTTTTGCTTAGAAATGAGGACGTTTACCCGACCTTTGGAGCTCATTTGAAACACATTTTTCAGCGAGTCCAATCTCGTTTGAAAATTTATATGGATTCAACTTAGATTTGAAAAAGCTCATCGCTATCCCCATTTGGTTTGCCAAAATACTCATTTGGTTAAGACGGGTAACAGACAAAATCCGCATTTGGTGCGCCAAAATACCCATTTGGTGTCACTGAGGCAAATGGGGGTGGGCGAGCCAAAATCCCGGTTGGGTCCACTTGTCAGCGGGTGTACAGCTCTTGTACTACGAGCGAGTCCAATTAGATCGCAGAACGAGCTTCTCGCGGTTCGCCTGCATATTCCCTCTGGAGGAAATCGGACGGCTGCATATTCCTTCTAGAGCAAATCAGACGACTGCAGTTTGATCGACATATGAAATGAGATTCAAATATTCAACCAAATGTCAAAAAAAAGAAAATCCTGTGCACATAGTCGTATTATGTCATATACAAACGACTCAAGTTAAAAAACATGGTCTACATACATTCGAAAGGAGAAGGGCATGGAAATCATGTGATATTGCATAGCTCAAACAATGAGGTCTAAGGTTCGAGAGAAGTGGTTTTGGAATTGTAACATGAAATTTTCAAAAAACTCACAAAAGCTTTGTTTGGGGGTGACTATGAAGAACCCATGCTTAGTTTATCATTTTCATGTTTTAAACTTTTTTAAATGTTGGTCAACCTTAGGTTTGACCGAATTTAAAATAACCATAATAAATTAATAAATTATCAAAAAAATAAAAAATTGATGCACATAGTCTTAATATGTCATATACTAATGACTAATGTTGAAAAACATGGTCTTCATACATTCAAATGAGAAGGGCGAGAATCTCATGTGATATCGCATATCTCAAATATGCAAATGAGAATTGCAACATGATAATTTCAAAACAATGAGGTAAATATCATTTAGGAGTGACTAAGAATTGTCTAGGCCTAGTTCACGCATAAATTTTACACAAATGTGCGCATGTTCGCTCCCAGAGCACGTCGTGCATGCTCAGAGCGCGTCCAGAGTGCCCACTTAAGGTGTTCGACGGAAGTACAATAACAAATATTTAAACAATTCAAGTTGATAAACAAAGTCTACACACGTTCAGATCGCGTATCTACACATAGCACACATTGTGGGTGCAAGTTCACGTCCAGTTCGTGTCAAGATTGCGCTTGCTGTGTTGACACGGATGCACCGATACGTGTAATTCACGTCAAGTTCGTGTCCGGATATTTCCACGTAAAAATAAAATTAATCGCGTCAGTTCACGCAGCAAATGCTTCTGATACGTGTAGATGTCTCACAACGTCTCGTTTCCAACTGCAGTAAATTTGACCAGAACGACGACGCGCATCAACTGTTCGACAGTTGTACTCGACACGTCTAGGGGAACCAGATGACGTGGTAAACATTTACAAGCATGTCACTTCGACTAGACGTGAAGCGCAGTCACACGATGTCACCATTGCAAATAAAATCCCAATGCGCATTGTGTTGTCATGTTACACTGCCGTTGGCAAGAAAAACAAGAGATGCGTCTGCTCGGTGCCCAAGCGCGGTTATCGATTTACACGCTGGCGGCAGTGAATTCATCACGAACAGTTATCCCTTCAATAATAAAAACCCCAATGCACATTGGCATTGCCGTTCAGTCGCTCTTCTCTCCATTCGCTCTTCTCTACGAAAAACCCCAACCATCAATTCTCTCCAACAACAATGTCGTCGGACGACGAGCCTTGGTGGCAGAACCCAGCCATCCCGAGCGACTCCGACGGGGAGGGGAACCCGATCAAGTGGTGGGAGGGGGGCCACGGGAACGGCGGCGGCTCCGGCAAAAACGACGACGGTAAGGGGTCCGACGGCGACCTGAGCGGCGGCGACGGCGAGGGGTCCGACCCCGACTCCAGCCACGACGACTCCGACGATCACCACAGGTCCGAGGAGGAGGACTCGGACCCAGAGTTGATCAAGGGCGACGAGGAGGAGAAGGACGGCAATGAAGACGACGACGAGGAGAAGGACAAGGAGGAGGAGGAGGAGAAGGACGAGGAGGACGAGGAGTGATGTCTACGCACACTTCTATTCTTGTAGATAGTGTTGGGCCTCCAATAGCAGAGGTTTGTAGAACAGCAGCAAGTTCCCCTTAAGTGAATCACCCAAAGTATATCGAACTCAGGGAGGTAGAGGTCAAAGATATTCCTCTCAAGCAACCCTGCAATTAAGATACGAGAAGTCTCTTGTGTCCCCAACACGCCTAATACACTTGTCAGATGTATAGGTGCACTAGTTATGTGAAGAGATAGTGAAATTCAAGTAATATGAATGATTATAAGTAGTAATTGCAATCTGTAATAAAATGGCAGCAAGTAAACATGTAGCAGAACTTGTTGGAAACAGTGTTTTAATGTTTAGAAACAAGGCCTAGGGATCCTACTTTCACCAATGGACATTCTCAACAATGACATCAAAGTTAAATAAATAAACACTACTCTCAAACACTCTCATCTTGGATAACAAACACCATTCATTGTGTAGGGCTACGAGAGCACCCTCAAAGTCAGAGTAAACTAACACCAACAATCTCATAAAGGGAATCACACAGGGTGCACACACTGTCACCGTTACACACGTGAATAACCCTGGAGTTCATATTAAAGTAACCTCTAGAAGGCATAATAGACAAAGAGTATCATCACATATTCAACTAGATTACAAAGCTCATGATCACATAAAAGATCACATCATGGGAGAGAGAGATAGACCACATGGCTACCGTAGATCCTGCTGCCCCGGGGGAGAACTACTCACTCCTCATCCTAGGAGTCAGCAATGGCGATGGAGATGGTGGTGGAGTCAATGGAGATGGCTCCGGGGGCAATTCCCTGTCCCGGCAGGGTGCCGGAACAGAGACGTATGTCCCTCGAATCTTGTCTTCGGTGGCGGCGGCGCTCGGGACCCGTGGAGTAAATAATGAACATCGTGTAATTATTTTTTAGGTCACGAGGTATTTATGGGCAAAAGGGCAAGGTCGGTGTGCGCCCGAGAGCCCCACATCACCTCCTGCCGCGACCAGCATGGGGCCCGCGCCACGAGGTGGTGTGGGCGCCTCGTGGCTCATCTCCGTCTCGTCTTCGGTTCCTCGTGACGCAAATATTCCAAAAATAATTCCAGGGTCTTTTATTTCCAATTCTGAGAATATTTCCTTAATTACTTTTCTGAAACCAAAAACAGCAGAAAACAATGAACTGCCACTTTGGCATCTTTTTAATAGATTAGTCCCAGAAAATGCATATAACTATATAAAATGCATATAGAACATGTAATAACATGATATAACATTGCATGGAACATAAGAAATTATGGATACGTTGGAGACGTATCAACATCCCCAAGCTTAGTTCTACTCGTCCCGAGTAGGCAAGAACGATAAAAGAAGAATAATTTCTGAAGTGACATGCTTAAACACAATCTTGATCATATAATAATGTAAGGCATGTAAACTGAGATCACATGAATAAGGGATGTAGTTTATATTGATATCAATTGAGTAATAAATAAACAAGTAGGTGAAGCAAGCAAAGGTTTCAATGATATAGTACTAGATAACAATCAATTGTGCAAAGTAGATATTGAAGATGATTAAATCTTCAAGCACAACAATATGATCATCTAATGCTTCCAACAAACATGACAACTTAAACAAAGGATCAAGTCAAGCAATATCAATACTTTATTTGTTCAAAAGAAACAAGAAAGCGTTGAACGTTGGTTCCTGGCACCAGGATGTTATGGCTAAGAGAATGTTAACGAAGGTTTGGAAGGCCAACGGAAGAAAGGCTCACAAAGCTGCAAGTGATCATTAGACAAGAGAAAGTGTTTCAATCGAAGCTATGCAAGGAGTAGTGGTTGCCACACAACGGATGCACATAGAGCTATAAGTATATGAAAGCTCCCCAATGGAACTAGTGGGGGTGCATCCAATTTGCTTGCTCACAAAGACCTAGAGCACTTTTGAGGAGGCTCATCATTGGAATATACAAGCCAAATTCTATAGTGTAAAGTTCCCCCACATAGTTATGCAACTAAGACATGAAAACTCTCTCATGTGGAGAAAACGTGCTAAACATGAGCACAAATGATGATCATAAATGATATGGTGCTATAACAAGAGCATAAGTGATGACTATAAATGATATGGTGCTATAACGTGAGCACAAGTGTGTGATAAAGAATAGTAATGTTGCCCCCTTTTTTATTTCTTTTTTATCTCTTTTTTTTTATTTTTCTGTTTCTCTTTTCGATGGCCTCCATGGCTCTTTTCACTTTTAGGGGCAAGCATCCTAATATGATATATGACAACACACTAATGATGATATGACAACATACTGATGATAATAGTAACTAATATGAATGTGCCATAAGAATGCATATGATAACGGTGCCTCTGCCAGTGTAGCAGGTTATGCAATGATCTAACATAACATGGGTAAAACCACACATCAGCTTTATAGAATAACGCAAAGCAATAAATGAGTAACGAATGACAACAAGTCATGTAATGTAAGATGGATGTTGCATGGCAATATCTCGGAACAACTATGGAAATGCTGTAGTAGTTGGTATGGTGGATGTTTTGAGGGAGATATTTGACTTATGTGTAGGAGAACAAGATGAAGATCTCCCATGAGTTTGGATGTACCCGCAAAAAATGCACCAACTCTCAATATGAGAAAGGGCAATGCAAAGTACCGAAGAGGCTAGCAATATAGTGGTGGAAGTGCCATGAACACCGCAGTTTTAGAACTCACAAGTAAAAAGATTTCAAATAAAAATATGATCTTACAAGGCATAATGAAAATTACTCCTAGAGGGATCGTGGCGAATGACAAAATCACCGTTGGCTTCCCCGACCGTAGCGCATAACATAAAGTCATTACGGTTACTTTAGGCAAATAAAAGTCATATACCATTATGCAATCAACTGGAAATTTAAGTGTGGCACAACTTCAAGTTTTTCTAGACCAACCATTAATCAGTCCAATTTACTAGACCATCATTTTTACCATTAAGCAAATTAATATCTCAAAACAACATCAATGATTCAAGTGACACAATTTAATGATCTACAAGATTATGTATCATTTTAATTATACCATCTACCACATTTAGCAATTTCTGTTCTCAACCAAACACCAATCAACTTATTTAAAAGATAAACTCTCCAAGTAATTAAACAATGAGATATGAGAGTATGATATAACAAAGCTAACAACTCTAGCAAAAGATGCTTGAAAAACAAGAGCTAAAAAGCAAACAATAACATGAATAGAATACTCAACGAATATAAGTGAAGAATACGAGTATTCATAAGAAAAAGCGGAGCGTGTCTCTCTGCCACACAAAATAATGCTAGGATCCATTTTATTCATAGAATGAAAATAATAAAAAAAACAAAAAAAAACAGACGCTTCAAGCAAGCACATAAGATCTGACGGAATTAAAATATAGTTTCACTAGAAAGGACCTGAGGCATCCCCAAGCTTTGACGCTTGAGTCTCCTTGAAATATATTGGGGGTGAACCACCAGGGCATCCCCAAGATTCGGCGTTACTATCCGCTTGATCACATTATATCATCCTTCACTCTTGATCCTTGAAAACTTCGTCCACACCAAACTTAGAGTAACTTCATTAGAGGGTTAGTGCATAAAAAAATATGATATTCTGATGGAACACAATTGCTACCAATGCTACTGGACATTAGCTACAGCCACTGATACTTAATAGGATAAAAATATCCAATCAAAATAGCAAAAGAGGCATTGTAAAATAAATGGCAGAATCTGTCAAAAACAGAACAGTCCGTAAAGACAAAAAAAATCGAGGCACTTAACTTGCTCAGAGCAGAAAACTCAAAACTAATAAAAGTTGCGTATACATCTGAGGATTGTACACAAAAAAGGCAGATTTTCTGACGTTCCAGTGAAGAGTTATGAATTTAACGGTGAACAGAGGAAAAAGGTTTATGCGCAGGAATTGAAATTTAGCATCAACTTTCAAGTAGAGGCTTAACTTGACACAACATTGCAATAAAATAAAGATACAAAGGAGTTGCTACAGAGGTAGGACAAGTCCTTGACACAAGCAAAATAAAATAACAGGAAATAAAAGTGGGTTGTCTCCCATAAGTGCTTTTGTTTAACGCCTTTGAGCTAGGCACAGAGATTCATATGATGCTCTCATAAAAATGAGAGTTGAAAAACATAGGAGAGCATCAAGAGGTAAACATTAAACACATTTAAGTCTAACCCACTTCCTATGAAAAAGAGTCTTGTGATAGAATAAATTATTGAAACATAAAGCAACTATCACACAAAGATGAAACAAATGAAACTTCAAAGCTTCCAACATAAAGAGAGGTGTTTTAGTAACTTGAAAGATTTTATAACCGTGTTTTCCTCTCTCATAATAACTTTCAGTAGCATCATTGATAAATTCCACAATATAATCATCACATAAACATTCTTATCATGCTCCATATGCATAAAAGTATCATTATCTCCCACATAAGAAAAGTTCTTCTCATTAATAACAAGGGGAGTAGGATCATCATAAAGAACTTGAACATGATAGACAAGTTGTACATTAAAATGATTGTTTTGAGTGATTCCTCTATAATTATGACAAGTTTCAAAAGGATAATTGTAATTATAACCCAAGTCATAGTATTCGTTATAATTATCAAAGACCGGTGACATAGTATCATCATAAGCAATAGAATGAATATCCTCTAAAGTGTGTTCATTTGCAAACATGTCATTATTTTTACTAGAAGGAGATGAATCAAATATATAATCATTAGTAGCAAAAGGATTTTCAAACACCTCATCCCCGAGCTCAGAGCACGGATATGGGAAGGAACACGGATATTATTAATAGTGCAGCAATTATTAACATCATCATTTTCAGAATTATTATCCCAAAGATCTCAATATCAAAAGAGGTGTGCTTTTCCCAATCATGATCACTAATATAAATAACAGGCATAGGTACATCATCAAGTTCAGAATCATCGAATTCAGAATTATAAGTATTAATTGTAACAGGAGCAACAAGTTTGGGAGAAGATATTGTTTCCTCTCTCTCTTTACTCCTCTTCTTCTTCCTCTTTCCATTTTTCTTGTTCTTTTACTCTTTTGGAGGGAGAGGCTTAAAAGGAAGCTTCTCCACATAACCTGGTTTACTATTAGAGACAATGGAAGAAACTTGGGAGAATTCATCTCTTTCATTAATAAGATGAAAACACAGATTAGTCTTGTCATACTTTGGTGAAGTCTCATCCTTTATAATATTTTGTATGTAGGTATTAGCATGGGAATTATTAACACAATAGAGATAACATCCATGCAACAAATCATTCATATCAATATCACTCATATTATCAAAGAATTTTTTCTTGATATCTTTTCACACCCCAAAAATAATGTAAGTTCATCATGTTTATTAGGGTTGATCATGTTATCACAAAAGTCTCCTGCAATATCCTTATTATAACCTGAGCATTGAAATTTGAAATGAACTTTTTTATAGCAAAGTTCACAAATAAAAGGATAGGTGGCACAAATCGTGTTACCAAGATCTCTTAAAACTTTATACCAACCTCTAGTATTTTCATTCCTATGATGGATACAATATTCATCTTCAATTTGATTAATTCCACAAGGTCTATGCATTCAACAAAAATTAACATGCTTATAAGAAATAGTATTACCAGATGTTTGAGCATGTTTATTGCAATCATTAACAACAATTTCATTTTCCATGCAAGTGTCTTTGAAAGGTTCATGATACACGTCTCAATTTTCTTTAGGAACATTAATATGAGAAGCAAAGGTTCTAAAATAATCAACAATAATATGAGAATCAAGACCATATTTAGCACTAAGCTCTCAAAAACCAGCAGTTTCAACACAAGACTTAACGCAATCATATTCATAGTTTATACCTGATTTTTTACCTTTCTCATTCTCCCAGTTTTCAGCATTATTTCAAATTGTTTCAAGGAGATCCCATCTAGCTTCAACCTTCTTACTTGTGAAAGAGCCCTCCGAACAGGCATTCAGATAATCCTTGCAATGTCCTGAAAGTCTTGCATAAAAATTATTAACAACCATATTATTAGGAAGCTCATGGTTAGGACATTTGAGTATTAATGTTTCAGACTTCCCGGGCTTGAGCAATGCTTTCTCCTTCAAGAGGCCAGATATTATATATAGAATTGCGATCTTGGTGAATCTCACTTGGAGGATAAAATTCAAAATAAAAGAGAGATACAACCTCCTCCCATTCAAGAGAGTGGCTATTCTTCAACAATTTATACCAACTCGCACCTCTTCCACCAAGTGATATAGAAAATAATTTCTTCTTAACTATGTCCATTGAAATACCTGCACACTTGAACAACTCGCATAATTCATGTAAAAATTGCAAATGATCACCTGGATGGACAGTTCCATCCCCTACATAGCGGTTATTCATAACACGTTCAGTAATTTTCATAGCTATTTTAAATGGCACTATTTCTTCAGGTGGCTTAAAAATATCACAAGCATCATAAGAATTATCGCGTATTGGAGGCACAACATTATCTAGGCAAAATAATTCCTCCAAAGCTGAGGAGCAAAATAGATTATTTTTGTTTAAACTAGCTCCCCCGAGCTTAGGTTTTTTCACAGCCTTAGCAATAATAGTGTCCAGAGAATTTATACTATTACCATTACTACCACTATTATGTAAACAAACTTCCATAGGTTTTTAAATTTTCTCTTCAAAAGTATCATGTCCTAATGCAATATATATTTCATAGAGATCTCTAATTTTTTTTTTCCATTAGCCTAACTAGTGAAAATAAAAAACGAGAAACAAAAAGTAATAACTGCAGAATCTAAAGGAGATACCTTCAAGCGCTCACCTCCCCGACAACAGCGCCAGAAAATAGCTTGATGTCTACGCACGCTTCTATTCTTGTAGACAGTGTTGGGCCTCCAAGAGCAGAGGTTTGTAGAACAGCAGCAAGGTTCCCTTAAGTGAGTCACCCAAGGTATATCGAACTCAAGGAGGTAGAGGTCAAAGATATTCCTCTCAAGCCACCCTGCAATTAAGATACGAGAAGTCTCTTGTTTCCCCAACACACACAATACACTTGTCAGATGTATAGGTGCACTAGTTATGCGAAAAGATAGTGAGGTACAAGTAATATGAATTATTATAAGTAGTAACTGCAATCTGTAATAAAATAGGCACCAAGCAAACATGTAGCATAACTTGTTGGAAACGGTGTTTTAATGCTTAGAAACAAGTCCTAGGGATCCTACTTTCACCAGTGGATATTCTCAACAATGACATCAAAGTTAAGTAAATAAACACTACGCTCAAACACTCTCATGTTGGATAACAAACACCATTCATTGTATAGGGCTACGAGAGCATCCTCAAAGTCAGAGTAAACTAACACCAGCAATGTCATAAAGGGAATCACACATGGTGCACACACTGTCACCGTTACACACGTGAATAACCCCAGAGTTCATATTAAAGTAACCTCTAGAGTGCATAATAGACAAAGAGTAGCATCACATATGCAACTAGATTACAAATCTCATGATCACATAAAAGATCACATCATGGGAGAGAGAGATAGACCACATGGCTACCTTAGATCCCGCAGTGTAAGGACCCCTCTGACTACCCGTTAGAGATGCCCACGTTATGTAAACATATCACGATCCCAATGATACGTGCATTGTGATCACATAACCAACATGGTATACAAAGTTACATCAGTACAATACTTACATAAATAATGGTCACATGACCAAGTCTTCAATCATCATCGCACACGACGAAAATTAACTGTAAGGACCCCTCGAAACAAGTCCGAGATGCCCACGTTATGTAAAAGATCACGATCCCAATTATCAGTGCATCACAATCACATAACCAACATAGGTATCAAAGAGTTACATCATTCAAGTCGTACGAATAAAAGTCTTACAACACATAGACGGTCATACGACCAAAGTCAACAAACCTCGTCACGCAGGACGGAATTAACTAAGATAGCGGAAGCTCGTGGCCAGCGACGGCTCTTAACATCTCCGAGCGCTGATCCCACAAGTGCAGTTGACCGGTGACAGCTAAGTGGCAAAGTCGTCGTCATACACCTCCTCCTCGATGTAGGCCTCCTCATTATAATCTGGACAATTGAATATCCAGGGACAAAGCCACATGATTACAATTACGTACTCGCAAGACCACCTCTAGGCTTAAGTTTTCATGATAATGCAAGAAAACACATTTCTAAAACTGGGAAGGCTCCTCAATACAACTACATGGCTTATTTTCGAATACAATGATTTCAAGCATAGAGAATACGACATCTCTATATCTTTGTTGAAGAAAAACATTTAGAGATAGAATTCTCTTCTCTTAAATATAGCAAGGACATATCCAAGTTCAAACTTTCTTTTGTAAAAGTTTATCAAAACACTAGGATAGGGGTAACCCTTTTTCCTGACTTGAGATCGAACTGATTGTCTCCCCGAGACCAATCATCCTCACCCAAATTTTCGTACCTTCCAAGTACCACTTTGTTGACTACTTGCTTCCTTCGAAAACACTTCTCTTTCGAAAACCATAAAACATCCAGCATGCCTAGTGGGACCTTTCCAACCGTCCATGACCGCGGACACGGCTATTCGAATAGATTTACACTCTGCAGAGGTTGCACACTTTACCCACACCAATCGGTCCTTCCGCCGTGTCTGCCACGGCCCGTCATACGACAGCATGCAGGGGTCCGGATAACACGATCACAGCTTTTCACTATGACCACCCTAGTATCGGGGCCTCCCGG
Organism: Poa annua; assembly: GCA_026929855.1. Lineage (NCBI taxonomy): Eukaryota > Viridiplantae > Streptophyta > Magnoliopsida > Poales > Poaceae > Poa > Poa annua. Next base: position 110,651,185 of record CM049426.1, read on the forward strand.
TAGGTTTGTTCTCCTCAGCACCGTGTGCTCCACTAGACCTCTTGGTGTTTCCTCGGGACGCCACACCGCCACGTCAGGAGACCTGCCGTAATCGTCCGCCTGCTGATCCCCAGCGGTGTATTGTCTCTTCCGGACGACAACCCGGATTCGAGGGCCCAGCCCCCATAGAAAGTATGAGAGCCCCAACACTAAAACATACAAGCTTCCGGCTAAGCTATACCCATGTCAGGTAGTGTGGTTGCACGGGTTAATTGTTCGGGCGGCAGCTAGGGTCACACTTTGTTTTTCAAAACACTTTCTCCTCCGACTACTCCCAGCAGCTCGGGTTTTCGCAAAACATCTCCGATTGCTCCCAGCAACTCGGGTTTTAATAAAACACTTGCTCGCCGATTGCTCCCAGTAAATCGGGTTTTCCTCCGTAAAACTGTTTTATCAAATGGGTTCCCATCCTAAAGTTTTGAGGTAAGGAATAAGAGTTCACTACTAGAAAACTTAATCTTTTTGATGGTGCCTTCAACAACGAGGCTCACCAAGTAAACTCCTTTTTTTTAACACCTATAATATTCTAGTAGATAACTTTGGCCAAACAATATTTTGAAAAATAGTTTTCGGGTGGCAAGGGACCACAAAAGAATTAAAAATGCATTATTTTATTTTGAAGACAAAACATGCTTTGTAAATAATAGGATTTCATAATGGTGGTGAGGTGGGCTTGCCTTGCTCAGAGTATTGTCCCTGGTCTTGTTCTTCTTCGTAGTTGTGCTCAGCTACCTCGTACTGCTCTTACTCGGGTTGCGGTTCTACCGTAACATGAAAAACAAACGAGACTAGTGTAAATCCTAAACTGCGAGTTGATAACAATCTAAAGTATAATAACAAACAACAAGCATCACCAAAAACAGAAAACACAACCAATGCATTTAAGTAGTGATCAAGTGCTGTTTATATGAATTATGCATAACTCTTAAGGTACTGCTCCGAAAATTAAATCCTTCTACCACATGACTCCTAACTATCATATGGAGCTCTGAGAATTGGATGTGCATGAAGATCTATTACCAAACAAGAATTAAAAATCAGATAGGAGCTACTGATGTCAAACTCAAACAGAAGATAGATTCATTTTTATAGATCCCCTGTATGCATAATTAACTTTTCTGGTGAGATAAGAGTTTTCTCTTTAAGTGGAGATTTTATTCATCAAATTTGGATACTCCTAGCTCAAGTTATGCTTGGTTTAAGATAAAGTATACTTCTGACCATTATTTAAGTGCAGAAAATAATACGGATTATTTTGGTGCCAAACCAGTGGGGTAAGTTAAATAAAACCTTTGTCTATTCTACCAAAATATTCCCAACATTAATTTATGGACAGAGGTGGCTCAACCAAATAAAACTAGACATGCAATAATCTCTGAAATTACAGAAATGCATTTTAAGAGATTATCTTCCTGTTTTTAAGAAATTTGCTAAAAAGGTAATAATTATTTACTGGAAAAATCTACCTCTGTAGAACAAGATACTTCCAACTCAAATTTGACACTTCCAAGTGGATTTAACTCAAAAAGTGTTTTCATTTAAGAATTAAAAATCTCCAAACACCTACTGATGTTATTCTTAGACTATAAATGACTTTTGCTAGAGTAAACTCCCGCATGCAAGATTTACCAATCTAGATAGACATTTTTACCAGCTTTCCAACAGATCCAAGATTGCATGATTTGGATTTATAGAACACAAGTTATTCAACAAATAGTGTAATAGTTACTTTTTACTAGATCTATTTTAACATTCAACAGGAATCACATTTTGGAACAAATCCAATGCCACATGGTTAAGAAAACGTGCATGCATGTTACAAAATTAATTCCATCATTTTAGCCACTCTAGATTTACCACAAAATATTAAAAGCTAGACTATAGATTTACTGGAAAAAATAACAGGAAAAAGAATAAAAGAAAAACAAGCCGAACGGGCCAGATCTGGGCCAGATCGGCCCAGAGGCGACGCAGAGCAGCGCGGATCCGCGCGGAGGCTGAGCTGGGCCGGCCCATCCAGGGGCGAGGCCGCGCGCGCGGAAAACGGTCAACGGACCGGGAGCGATTCAAACCCGACCGTTGATCGCAAGATCAACAGCGACGACGTCGTCTTCCTCGCCGCGCCAGCGCGGGCGAGACGCAGAGAGGGAGGAGGAGAGGGGAGTGATGGGGGGCTCACCTCGGACGTCCAGGGCTCGAGTGAGGGGTGGGGTTCGGTGGAGAGAGAGCAGAGCGGCGGTCCCCTACGCGAGGCGACGCCGGAGGAGCCCCCTGCATGCAGCCATGGCGCCTCCTCCGAGCTCGGGTCGAGGACGAGCACGAAGCCTCTGGAGCTCCTCTGCGCAAAAGAAAGGGTGGGGGAGTTAGGTCACGCGGAGAGGAGCTCAGGGAACGAAAAATGGTGAAGAATGGTGGAGGGAAACGAGGGCTACGGTGGTTTTCTCCCGTCGGCCAGCGTAGAGATTTCCCTCTTCTCTAGGGTAAATGGAGGTGGCAGCTCGAGTAATCTGCGGTGGGTGAGCAGAGGGGATGCGTGTGCGCCTAGGGCGAGAGGAAATGAGCAGAGAGGGTGGTGCGGGGTGGAGATATAACCACTAGCCCGATCTAGGGTTTGGCTCGGGCAAGAGAGCGAGAGGGGGAGATGTTCTCGGTTCCTACTGGCTAGGGTGGGCGGTGGAGAGGGGGCAGAGTGGGTCTGGTCGGGATGACCAAGCTTGGCCACTAGGGAGAGATGAGAAGGGCTTCGGTTGGGTGGGGAGAAAAAAGGAAAGAGGAGAGTGGAGGAGAAGAGACCCCGGTCCATGATAGGTGGGCCAGGGGGTGTGGTGATGCTCTCCTTCTCCAGCAGGTAGGGTAGAGATGGGTGAGAGAGATGGGTGGAGGATTTGAGTAAATTTTCTTCAACAAAATACAAATCTTAAGTTTGAAAAATTCAAGCATTAATCATAAAAGAAAATAAATTATTTTCCCAAACTCACTAGTTTTTGGTGAAGTTACTGAATTAGTAAGTGCCCAAACCAAACACCCCATTGAGCACACAAAAGAAAATAAAGTTGTAAAGGAAAAGAAAGAGAATAACCCAAATGGTCATGTAATTTTGATGGCTACAAAAGCTAGTGAGATTTATGTGCAAACAAGCTCTTTTGAGAGAATTTAGATCAAGGTGTGAAGCTTTATATGCCTTAGATCAAAATGGTTCAGATGCATGTCAAAAATCACACAAGAGGTTCTTAATCTTAAACCCTAGATTTGCTAAGTTTTAACCAGACTGAAGATCCCAATGGTTGATATTTTACTTAAGTTGTTGTGTTTTTAGTGTTTTCAATCATCATGAAATGCTAGTGGAGCACAACAAGAAAAGGGTGTGCAAACAAGGTAACTCATGAATCAAAATTCTACACACTCAAAAGTTTTGCTAAGGTTGAGAATCTGGGCTAACACCACAATACTAAGGATAAGAGAATTGGGGTGTTATAGACCTTCCCCCCTTAGGAGAATCTCGTCCCCGAGATTCCAGATTTGATGAAGAAAGAAAACCAGGGAAATCACGCTCCAAATAATCTTCACGCTCCCAGGTAGCTTCTTCCTCCGAATGGTTGCTCCACTGGATCTTAAGGAATCTGATCTTCCGACTCCGGGTTAGACGGACATCTTCAGCGAGGACACGGAGTGGTCGCTCTCGGTAGGTGAGATCATGATTAAGATCAATGATGCGATGATCTACCTCTTGATAAGAATGAGTACCACCAGGAACTTGTAGGCATTTTCGGTGCAAGGACACATGAAACACATCATGAAATTCTGACAGATGGGGTGGCAGGTCTAGCTGATAAGATACTTCTCCTCTTCGACCGCTTACTCTAAAAGGACCAATATACCTTGGTGCTAACTTCCCATTCACATGAAAACGCTGCATTCCTTGAGTGGTGTAACATGCAGATATACCATATCACCTTCCTTGAAGCTGAGTTCACGCCTCCTGGAATCGGCGTAACTCTTTTGCCTGGATTGGGCGGCCTTAAGACGGTCGCGAATGAGTTGCACTTGTTCTTCGGCTTCCTCAGGGTGTCAACCCCAAAAATTTGGTTGTCTCCCGTTTGCGACCAATTCAAAGGAGTACGACACCTCCGTCCGTACAAAGCCTCGAATGGTGACATCTTCAGACTAGCTTGGTAGCCGTTGTTGTAAGAGAACTCAGCAAACGGCAAACAACTTTCCCACTTGACCCCATAAGCTAATACATAGGATCGAAGCATATCCTCTAAGATCTGGTTGACCCTTTCTGTTTGTCCTCCTGTGTGAGGGTGTGTAGTGCCCATGCTTATGAAAGCAGTGACACATATGAATAATGTAAAGACTTGGATCACATAAGTCTCACATTCTCCAATAAGATGAAATATCACAGTACAATGTCATAATTTATTACAGAACGAGACGAATGATCCAAAAACAAATATCCTTACAACTTAGCATAGCGGAAATGCTAGCTGAATCAATAGTTCACACTTTATTTCAGAGTTCAAACGCAATACTAAAGGTAGCATGGAGCTACATCTTCTCCATGAAGCCACTGGCAAATCATGTTGGTTGTAGCTCGAAGACGACCCCCTTACTCCTCATTCGGACATTCTGCAAGGTTTAGTTGCAGCCCAGCTATAAAGGGTCAGCAAAATTGAATTGTGGTGGCAAGTGACTTTAATTCCTAATGTTCTACTATACTATAACTATATGCTTAATTTGGCTGGTGGAGCTCAAGGCTATTGCGCAAAGCAATTTTTTTCCTACTTTTGGTAAACAATTTTCTTAAATCAATATCTTCTCCTTCAGAGACAATCTCGAGACAAGTCCATGTCTCCTACCCATGTTCACCCAACAAAAGTTTTATTAAGAAATTTAAGATGAGGAGATTTTCAGAACACAGCCTTGTGTAGTTACTCAAATTGTCCGTTGCCGGGGACACGGCTAAGATCTTAGGTTTTAACTCTCGAGAGGGTGTGCACTTTCACCATTAGACTCAATCAACCCAAACTATCCTCTACATTCCTTTAGTGAGAAGGAAAAGGAGAAGATCAAGACGAGACTTTTCAGAAGTTGCTTTCCCATGATCATACTAAGAGATTGCCACCATCTTATCAACTCTACCACCATCAATCTCTTGACCCAGGTCCACAACAACTTACTCCATCAAGACAGAGCCCATATTGACCAATGGTTGCACTATAAGCAACTAGACTCAGTGTAGACTTAAATCTCATAGCCCTGGGTGGCCTACCACAAGTGAGCAACTCAGGTTAACACTGCATATCATGGCCCCAAGTAAGTAGAAACTACCCTGGGCGAAGACAACCATGACACTTGGCCCTGAGAAGCCACTCAACTTGAAACCTCCTCGATCGACCCAATCCACCCAGGCGTTAAATTTATTTAGTGGAAATTTTCATTTATCACATCAACCATAAAAGAAATCATTTTTGCAGCAGTTGCTTCCACTAAATTATAATAGGGGTCTAATCTGGAATTTCTAAGGGGAAACCTAAAAGGTTTGCATAGCATACTACAATCTCCCAAAAACCTATCATGCATACTACTTTTGCAAATATTGTTTGAAAACACTAGATATGCAATAGAATAAAATACTAGATGTTTTATGAAGTCACTTGCCTTGGCAGCAGGAGGGGCAGGCACAACAAGAATAGCAATCACAAGCAGGTCCTTCCTCTCCTTCACAATCTAGCACAAGCAATACATACAAATAAATATCCACACAAAATCTCACACACCAAATAAAATATGTATGCATGCATGATATGCCATGTGTAGAATTAGACACACTTATCCATGATTTATATTCTCTGGTATTAAATGCATGAGATGCAATTTCTAGGAATTTCTCAATTCACTTAACAATTTATTAATTTGAAAACAAAGTAACCAAAACTTAGATTATAACATTCCAAATTTTATTATTCTAAGAAAGTTTTCAAATAAGACATATATTAATATTCCTGGACAGAGGTTGTTAACCTAAACCTAAAACAATTGAGTTTATTTGTAAAACATTTTTATTATTTAAGTTATGGATTTAATAGACGAATTACTCCTCGGATGATCTTATGAATTATTATTTAACAAAAGCAAAAACAAATGATGTAGAATTAAACTACTCTAGCAGGGCTATCCGTAGATATAAAGTTCATTGAATTTGGACTTACAGAACATAAGTTATGAATTTTCTAAGTTTTGCATATTTTCTGTTTATTTATAAAATTCCTGCGAAAAAGAAAATAATGGGGCTACGTGGCGCGATCCTATTGGACGAAAACGATTCGCGCGGATCGTGGACGAGAGCCGTCCGATTTAAATGAGATCGGACGCACGGGATCGTTTGGATCTAGATCCATCTAGATCCAACGACGTGGGACGCCCGGCCGAACCGAAGCATTTACCACTTACTGGATGAATACATGACACACAACCATACCCATAAGCAAAGCATATAAACACATTTGATGTCATTATTAGGGTACAAAGTGAATCATGCTAAACTTAAGTAAATAATGCACCACACATTATCAAAGTGGTTTAACCAAGTCATTATGATTGAGTTAAGGTTCTGATCTTCAAAAGTTGATTAGTAATATTTATACAATTCACATTTGCTAAGAACAGATGATTAAAAGCTAATACTTCTATTAGCCAAAAGTTGCTGTTTTGGGAGATAAATCATAACTCCTAGGATAATGTTCATGAAGTAAAATCTTGTACCACGATATACTTAGTAACTATAGGAAGCTATGAAAATTGTATTTGCATTCAAAGCTATTACTAAACGTAAGCTAAAAATCATGCAAATGCTACTGGTCTCAAAACCATAATGAGTATAGTTTCAGTTTTAGGAATCTCCTGCATGCAAGGTTAATTTCTATGGATAGGTATTGATTTTATCTTTCTGTACAAATTAAATTCCCTCAACTTGGACATTCCTAACTTAATCTATTTCTGTTTTAGTGAAGTAAACACATTTTACCAGGTGTAGTGTACATAACCATATATAAATTATTTTTAGACAAATCCAGTGTTGCATGTTCAATAAAACACATAATAACTCCACAAAATACTCCTAATTTATTTTCATAAACATATATAACATTAAACATTAAAATCAAACACATGCCATTAACAGAAAATAAAACAATTAGAATTCAATAGTAATAACACCCTGTTTTGGAGAATAGTTCACCAAGAGAAAAATACAAGCTAGAAAATTCTATCAAACTAGGAAATGATAGCTACTACCCATATCTACAACATGCAATTGTATTTACTCCAAAAAAAATAATAATGAACTAAAAATCACCAAAAAGCTATTGTTGTAAATCTTAAACTTAATAGAACTTTAGTTAGATGCATCTCCAGCATGCAAGGCTTATGGATCTAGGTAGGTATTCTTCTAGGCTCTCCATAGAACTAAAGTTTGCTAAGTTTGGATCTATAAACCTCAAGTTATTAAGTAAATGGTGAAACAGATACTTTTTACGAGATCTACTCTAACACACACATGAAAACATATTTTGGCAAGAGGCTAGTGCCGCATGGTTAAGAAAACACATAGCTATGCTACAAAAAAAATCCAACAAATTTGCATGTCTAGATCTACCACAAAAAAATTTAAGCAACCCTACTAGCTCTCTAGAAATCAGGCAGGAAAAAGGATTAAACAGAAGAAAATAAAATGGGCCAGATCTGCCCGAAGTCGGGCCGCCAGAGACAGGCCGGCCCACTGTGCGGCGCGTGCTGGCTAAGGGCTAGGCCACCATGGATTTGGCGACGGGCGGCCAAGATTAGAAGGGATAGGGTTCAAACTGAACCGTTGATCACGAATCCGACGGACCTCGTCTTCCTCCAAACGAACAGGCCGGAGCAGAAAACCTAGAAGAAGGAGGCGTGGACAGCCAGCTCACCCAGGGGTATGCAGGACGACGAGGAGGTGTGGAGGTGAGTGCGGAGGGTCGGGGAAGGCGCGGGGAGGCAGCGGTCCGTGCCGGCGAGCTTCCATGAGGTGGGAACGGTGAGGACGTCCGGCACGGACATGGCATGGTCGCAGCGGCTACGGTGAACCTGCAACCAAGATACGATGTCTAAGAGAAAGCCTACGAGGAGAGGAACGAGATGGTACTGAGAGAAAGAACGGAGAGGGACGGAAACAGTGGCAAGCTTGTGCGCAAGCTCGCTGTACCGAGCGGTGTTCCTCCCTCAATTCCGAGCAGAGGGAGGCGAGAGCTCGGATGATACAGCAGGGGCTGGGAGAGTGGAGTCCAGGGAAGTGAATGGGCAAGGATATAGGGGCTGGGGTGGCCTTTGCTGCAAATGAGGAGAGGGTGGCCGTTTTTAGTGCTCACGGGCATGGGCAGCTGAGAGAGAGAGGGAATGGGAGCAGGATTGGTCGAAGGAGACGGTGTGAAATGATGCCTAGCGCTTCTGCATCTCTTTGGACATAAGCTCTTGGCCTAGGGCAAATGTAAGGGGGTGAGTAAAGGAGAGGTTGTCTCCTGCCTGCCAGCTGCTCGATGAAATGCCAGAAAGATAAGGACAAAAGATTTGGAGCTAGGATTTTGGTCCAGATTGTGTTTGAGAGATTTCCAGGGGTGAGGGGGTCCAAAGTACACCATAATCCGCGATTTGGACAAGTTTAGAGGGGTGGGTTTGTATGATGATGATATAGGGCTGATTTGGTTAGGCAACTTTGCAAACAGGGATTAGTCAATTCTTTGACCAGAAAATTATGAGGCCAAGAGGAAGGATTAGAGGGGACTTGGGTGCAGCATTATGCTTAAAAGTTTAAGGTCAAAATGCTTAACCACAACTAGGCATGAAAATGGAAAAAGGCTACCCAATGGCATAACCTATGGTTTCATTATAATGTAGCACACACAAAAATCAAGAAATAGTGATAAAACATTTTTGAATATTTTACATAAGATTATGGATAGATAGTCAATATGATATGGATGAGGTTTGGTGAGTTGCATTTCCAAAATGAATAAAGATAAATCTATTTGCCATGCTAAATAAATGCTAAAAATTAATAAGAGGGAAGATGGATTTTCTATCTATATAGAATATAAATTTTGTAACCATCAACACAAAACCATTCTACAAGAGGTATTACATTCCACTCAGTCAAGACAGGCAAATCAAACATTTTAGATACCAAATTAAATGATGTGAAATAAATGTTGCTAAATTCAATTACCACATGAACACTCATAAAATAACACACTCAAGGCCAACATATTTAGCACATAACAAATAGGTCAAACACACATACAATTGGATAAACAACCACACTTTAAGATAAAACCAAAGTATTTGGGAGGTGATGATTAATACAATAAAGACAAGATTTGGGGAGAAAGGTGATTTAAACCACACGTTGGGAATTGATTTTCCCAAGACTAATAAAATTGGAGTTTTGAAAAAAAAGTTGCTAATACTCAAAATATTTTAGGACTTATGGTCCTTTATAGTTTTGCAAAGATATGACTTTTGGAGATACTTCTATTTTCTCAAATAAACTTTCTTTGGGTAATTGCTAAAATTAAAACATCATGGTAAATATGGTTTGTTAAATATAAGATAAGAGAAGGTATATATGGACTATTTTTACTTGTCACAAGAGTCATGACAAAACTTGGTTGATTTAATAGGTTGCTATTTTGAGGTCAAAAGACAAACAACCAAACAAAAAGCCACATAGAGAAAACAGGAGTAAAACTCATCCACTAACAATGCATTTCAAAAAGTTTTTGTTAGTCCTAAATTTTGGGTCATTTATAAATAAGTTTTTGTTGCTTCCAAAATTTGGGACGTTACACGCAGCCCCGGGGGAGAACTACTCACTCCTCATCGTAGGAGTCAACAACGACGATGGAGATGGCGGTGGAGTCGATGGAGATGGCTCCGTGGGCAATTCCACGTCCCCGCAGGGTGCCGGAACAGAGACTTTTGTCCCCCGAATCTTGTCTTTGATGGCGGCGGCGCTCGGGACCCGTGGAGAAAATAATGAACATTGTGAGATTATTTTTAGGTAAGAGGTATTTATGGGCGAAAGGGCAAGGTCAGTGGGCGCCTGAGAGCCCCACATCACCTCCTGGCACAGCCAGCATGGGGCCCGCGCCACGAGGTGGTGTGGGCGCCTCGTGTCTCTTCTCCGTCTCGTCTTCGGTTCCTCGTGACGCAAATATTCCAAAAATAATTCGAGTATCTTTTATTTCCAATTCCGAGAATATTTCCTTAATTACTTTTCTGAAACCAAAAACAGCAGAAAACTGGGAACTGATACTTTGGCATCTTGTTAATAGGTTAGTCCCAGAAAATGCATAAAACTATATAAAATGCATATGAAACATGTAATAACATGATATAACATAGCATGGAACATAAAAATTATGGATACGTTGGAGACGTATCAAGGAGGAGGAGGACGACGACTCCTCCTCCGACGACGACTCCGAAGGGGGACCGCCGCCCAAGGAGCTGCGCCCGGCACACGTAGGAGCCGCGCCCGGCGATCGTCGTAGTAGCAGTAGCAGTGCATTAGTTGCACTGCTACTGATTAGTAGTAGTATTAGGTCGCCGCCGGCGTAGTAGCAATGCTGCATGCACTGCTAATCTTTTGCATCAAACCTCATATCTTAATAGTGTGACAATAAAGGTGTTCCTCTCGGGTATCAGAAGGGAGCATGTTGAGACGAGGGATCAAGAGAGGGATTTGCCAGTCCGCAAAGCAGGATGGATACTCTAGGGCTCACTCGGTGATATTATGTCAAATGAGCTTGCAAGCATGTGACTAGGTCACCAGGACATAAGATAATGGACGAGTAGAAGATAGTGTTGCCGATAACGAGATCAAGCTAGGTATGGAGATATCTATGAACGAGTCTCGGACACGCTAAGTATCGCTATGGCAAAAGGTTGAAGACTCGACGTCCATGTTCGAACGACTAAGTTATTCGTTATATCTCACGGGGGTTAATTCAAGGTGTCCAGGTCCACGAATTAGTCATTGATCAGGAGAGGTGTCTCGATCATGTCTGTTGATATATCGAACTGCTAGGGTAACATACTTACGGGGAGTCGACTTATTTATCGGAAGAGAAATTAAGGAAGAGAGAACACCGGGAACGTCACGGGAAATTTCCGATGGAGATCGGGTAGCGATGAAATAGTTTTCGGAGCCGGAATAAATTATATATTATGTATTTAATATTAATTAATGTAATTAATAGTTAGATATATTTTTACTTAATTAATTTCGAATTTTTAAAGCCATAATACCTTAAATGGGCCCTACGGTGGAAAGAAGGCCCATGAGGGGGGAAGCTTCCCCCCAAGGGAGAGAGAGGGCTTGGACGGCCTAGGTGGGCCACATGGGGCCCAAATAGGGCCGGCGCACCAGCCTTGGCCGCATGGGGGTGTGGGGTTTAGTCCCACACCGCCCGGCTGGCGAGGTTGGCAGCCCTCTTCCCCTTTTATATAGAGGTGCTCCCTTGGCTTTTTAATTACACCAATTTCTGTCTTATTTTCTCCTTGAATAACGTGATTCCCATGTCGGAGTTGCGCCAAGGAGAAAGTTCTCTCCACCATACGCACGCAATTGCGCTGTTGGTGTTCTGGTCCCGTTCTTCCACTGCTCGTCCTGGACTGGAGCTTCGGAGACCGTCGGCTTCACCGTACGTATGTGACGCTCTGCGAGGTGGCACGCTAGTGGTGCTGGGAGGTCTACGTCCTCTACACGACCTTGAGGTCGGCTACGTCATATTCATCATCATTGATTGTGCGGGAGCATAATCCCCGCTTTCAGGTCTACAAGGGTATGTATACCGATCTCCTCCGTATTATTATATCTGCATAGTATAGATCCTGGCTAGTTTAAGGTTATCGTTGTTAGAAAAATTATTGTTTTCTACCTGCGATCTCCTTCAGTGGTATCAGAGTCGATCTATGCGTAGATATAGCTGTACGCTTTTAGAACCCGTGTTTATCACGGGGACATCGTTCTTTATTTGCTACCCTCTAGCGTGCACTTGCACTGTCGACAGCATTGAGTTGATGAAGCGGCCCGGACCGACTTTACCGTACGCTTACGCGAGACTGGTTCCACTACTGACATACGGTTGGTACCGTATCTGTGGCTGGCGGGTGTCTGTCTCTCTCTCTCTTCAGTTGGCTTTGCATTTTCAATGGAGGTCCCAAAAGGGATGCTTAAATATGCAATTATTTGATCGTTGTTATGGTCATAAGTTCATAGGTATGAATCGGTTCTATTTACGACAGCCCCAAGCCACGTAAAATATGCAAAAGATAAAGTAGAACACGTCTAACTTTATTTTGCAGGGGCAATGTGATATGGTCAAGGTAGGTTTATTAAATTTTTTATAAACTATGGGCGCCAAGGAGACCATCGGCGCAAGGACCATATCACTTTGCATTACATTTTATGTTTTGAGTGCATCTTATATTGTGTGGTTATTTGTTAGTTACACAGCGGTAGTAATATAAGATGATCCCTCCAAAATACCATTGGTGTTCTTCCTTCAACGTGTACCACCAAGAAAGTTCTACGTTATGAGGCAGGCCGTGACGATCGGGTGTCAGACATATCGTCGTTCGCATATAGTGGGTCTAAGACATGTTTGCACAAGCGTTTACGTTGAAGGTTATTATGGCGAGCCTAGCATGTACAGACATGGCCTCGGAACACGGTGACCGAAAGGTTAAGCATGAGTCACAGAGTTGTTGTGATTGACATGTCGATGTCTACCTTTGAAATTATGTTGCCGGCTCTGACGATGAGGGGTTGCATAATGGATGAGGATTGTGTAATCACTATAACGATTAGAGGGATATTCGTTTAAGTGGGAGTTATGATAGTTTTATTTTATTAAAACTTGAACCCTATTTTATAATGAACAAAGTCTTCATGTTTTTCAAAACCTTTGTAGATATTAACCAATGTAATAGCATTCTTTAAAAATTAGGCGCAATCCTGTGATTGAAAAACTTAAAAGGTTAGGTCCAAACTTCATAGTTTTATACTTTAGCTTGAGGATACTCCTTGTTTTAGCTCTTTGTGATACAATACCCGCTAGGAGATAAACGCGGAGATTTCTCTAACAAAAGGATAATTTGGATTATCAAGTTTTGTGCGGATAATATCATCATAGTCTAGCATATGATGTGATCTCTGCCATAGAGAATTAACAGTGGGTACGAGTTGTTAGATCGTGAACATATGAGATGATCGCCAAACTCACGATACACCTAAAGTTGGGTTGATAAAGTTTATCAGTATGTTGACTGTTTTTCTTCACAACCAAGATGGAAGAGAATACACGCATTAAAGGAGCACGTGACAGTCATACTTGATGACACTGGTCATACTCGATGACATTGGTCATACTTGATGACATTGAGACGCCTCGCTCAGCTCAATCACTGGATTACACACAACGTTGCTAGATGCAAATGCTTTGTCATAGACTATGTCATGCAAGGGTGATGCACACGGTGGGTGTGTTGTTGGGAGACCCCAAGAGGAAGGTATGAAGTAGTGCTGCAGCAAATTTCCCTCAGTTATGAAACCAAGGTTATCGAACTAGTAGGAGATGAAGAATTCTCTCGAGGTATCAACGGCGCCAGAAAGAGCTTGACGTAGTTGACGTGGAATCTGCATACAACATAATCAAAGTATTTTTTCCCAACTCAACGGTGAGGGTGTCAATCCCACCGGCTTTTTGTAACAAAAGGATTAAACGTATATGTGGAAGAAAGAGTGATGTTAGCAGAAAGTAACAGGTTTGCAGTCGTTGTTTTATCAAATTTATGAAAACGATCAGGGTCCACAGTTCACTAGTGGTGTCTCTCCATAAATAATAATAACATTCATCCATCCGTGGTAAACAAATTACAGCTAGGCAATTGACAGAATAATGATAAGCAACCCAATGCATATACTAATGATATGGTGTTTATTGTGAGATTCATTCGGGCATTACAACAATATACATAGACCGTTCCAACCGCATCTATTACTAATAATCCACCTTCCGGTTTGCGTCCGCACCCCTTTCAGTATTAAGTTGCATGCAACAGATTATCGCCTTAAGCAATGTGTGTAATGTAAGTAAGTAACATCATCCTTAGATAAAGTACTGCTATGTTATCCCTTGTAGCAACAACACATCTACAACCTTAGATCTTTCTGTCACTACCCCAGATTAAATAGAGACATGAACCTACTATCGAACATAAATACCCCCTCTTGGAGTTACAAGCATTTACTTGGCCAGAGCATACACAAATAACGGAGAGCATGCAAGATCATTAAATAGCACACACATGATATATTATGAAGCAATAACTTTAGTTCTCAATATTGATCGGATCCCAGCAAACACGACATGGAGAATTACATAAAGATGATCTTGATCATGATAGGCAGCTCACAAGATCTAAATATGATGACAACCATTTAGCTACTGTTATGGACCCTTAGTCCAAGGTAGACTACTCACGCATCAGTCCGGAGGCGGTCATGGCGACGTAGAACCCTCTGGGGACGATTCCCCCTCCCGGCAGGGTGCCGAGAAGCAGTTATGATCTCTCCGAAGTGGTGGCGGCGACGGCAGCGGCTCGGGACCCGTGGAGAAAAAAGTGATTATCCGTGCTCTGTTTTTAGGTCAAGGGGGTATTTGTAGGCGAAATACCTAGGTCGGTGGGCGCCCGAGGGCGCCACACCACCTCCCGGCGCGGCTAGCAGGGGGCCCGCGCCACGGGGCGGTGTGGGAACCTCGGGGTCCGCCTTTGTCTCGTCTTTTGTTCTTCTGCTCGCAAATATTCCAAAAATAGATACTGGTTGGCTCGTTTCCAATTTGGCGGATATTTCTTTAAGAGCTTTTCTGAAACCAAAAATAGCAAAAATTAGGGAACTGGCACTATGGCATCTTGTTAACAGGTTAGTCCCAGAAAATGCATAAAACAATATAAAATGCATATAAAACATGTAATAACATGATATAACATAGCATGGAACACAAGAAATTATGGATACGTTGGAGACGTATCAAAGGGGAATTGTTCACCCTCATGGTTCTTGATTGCGTTGGAAGAATCAAGAAGATGAAACAGACCGCCGGGAAGTCATCAATGATGTTGGTGTATATATATGATATACACGTTATGAATGGTTTACCTAAGCAAGTACTCGCAGTAGTGACTAAGTTTTTGATACTAGTCATGTTTTTTGAAAACCAGATTTACTGCTTGAGTAGCTTGGAAGGATGAGGCGACAATGTGTGTTGATGGGGGCAGACAAAACGTTGTGATGGCCATAGACACTCTCCCTCTAGATCTACCGTTTGAATAAATTCTTTTATGATCGCCTGTTAGTATGATCGTTATAAGTGTGCCTCCTCTAGCGAGACAATTTCTCATATATGTTAGTGACGAAATCATTGTCCTATATTTATGAAGTAATGATCATAAGCCGATTTGAATTTAAATGGTACAAGCTCCCACATTCATAATATTAATGCCAAAGGATA
Organism: Poa annua; assembly: GCA_026929855.1. Taxonomy (NCBI): domain Eukaryota; kingdom Viridiplantae; phylum Streptophyta; class Magnoliopsida; order Poales; family Poaceae; genus Poa; species Poa annua. The sequence goes on from CM049426.1 coordinate 110,666,829, forward strand.
CAAAATTAATAAAGACATCACATTAGTATGGCACTACCATTTTAAGTCATGTCAATGTTATAGTCAATGAACAAGCTCCATACGGATGGATCTACAAGTCCTTAGATTTAATCTTTTGACATTTGCAAGATAACTATGACACTGTTTTCGGAAAGCGGGCATATAACTTATAGATAATCATGCATATAGATGTATGTGGATCAATGAAGTAATTAACGTGAAGTGGAGACCTTTATTTTGTAAACTTCACTGAACGTTTTGAGTATAACTTCTTGAGAATCATGCATATGGGTGTATGTGAATCAATGAAGTACTTTGACGTATAGTGGAAGTCTTTATTTCATAGACTTCATGAATATTCCGAGTAGATATATGGATATCCACTTAGGGAATGTTAGTCTGAAAATTTTGATTCGATCAAACAAATTCATAAAGAAGTAGGAAAATAAATTTAACAAGAAAATCAAATTCCTGCGATATAGATCGAGGAAATAAAGATTTGTGTTATAATGTTGGCATATCATTGGAAGACTTGTGAGAAGAGTTCCACAATTACGTCGCATGGAACACCATAGTGTTATGGTATGTTAGGACGTCGTAATCGCACCATATCGGATAGTGTGTGGTAAATAAATCTCTTATCGAATTATTGTGATCATTGGAGTCATATGGTAGAAACATAAACATTCACGTTAGATAATAGGGAAACCATTTAAATCCATGGAGACAATACCATATGAGTGATGGCATGGCTTTTGGCCTAGATTGTCGTTTTAGCAATTGAGTGTTCGATGTGATCAAGCCTAAAATGGATAAATCTTTGTAGTGTACCACATCTAAAAAATTAGTTGGGTACATGTCTCACGACATAGGCAAAAACGTTGTCGGAATATACCTTGCAACAGAAATAGTTTCTTGTCCAAGGGTATAAGTGGGAAAGAAAGTAGAGCAAGACGTGTCATGCTCCTCAACTGGAAAGAATCTGATGATAAGGATCATGATGCTCTGAGCTCATACTAAGAATGTAGGCGTACGAGGTTGTGTTCCACACTGTGTGGTACGACAATCTTGTTATGAAGGTCATGTTAATGGAATATGACTGACCTACGAACTACGAAGAAGAGATGGTAGACCTAAGTCCGAGAAATGGCTATGAGTCACATATGATCCGAGATAAAATCCATGTACGATTACCAGGTAATGACTTGGGAGATCTCCTTGATGGCATCTAGGCTGTTAATAGAATATATAATTTTATGAGAGAGTAGACACTGATAAGGATCGATTTGTCGTGAAACAGTTCTGACAGATTCAAAAGTTGACCACAACGAGAGTTTGTCTCAAGTGGAGAAGCCAAAATCTATTCGGGGTCGTTTAGCAATTACTATAATTTCAAATTGAGAAATTGATAGATGGATAAGAAAACCATGTTTCATAATGGTATCATGAAGAAAGAGTTGTAATTAGTATAATGAAATGGTTTGGTGATCCTGAGGATGCTAAACATGTATGCAAATCTTATATAGGAGATGTCCTTTATTTTAAAGAAAGACATGGTTAGCTTGCGAAGTCGCATATGATGCATTGTCGCATAATCTACACAGGTATAGAAATATATGGCAACTTCAGAAGTAGCTAGTGTTATTGGACTGGGCAGTTTTCCGAGCATATGTGGTTCCCCTTAATAGATCTCTTAGACTTTTAAGGCCATGCTACGCGAAGGTTCGAGTCTCACTCCATGCACTAGGATATATTTCACCGTCATCGTAAGATATGGGATGATGTCAAACTAGGTGACATAGAAGTGTTGCAAAGCACATATAGGTCTCAATGTGTGAGATCTGTTGGCTGTATTCCTCTTCCACGAGACAAGCATGCACCAAGTTGCTATGGGTGTTAAGGTTTTACCAAGTTGTAAACTAGATTAAGTGTTACTCTAGTGCAAGTGGGAGACTGAAGGAGATATGCCCTAGGGGCACTTAATAAAGATAGTTTATTCGTCATATCTCAAATGTTCATTATATGTTTATACCATGCTATAACTGTATTAAGCGGAAACATTAATATATGTGTGGTAGATAAACAACCAGGTTCCTAGTAGCCTCTATCTAACTAGTTCATTGGGCAATTGATGATGAGGTTTCCCGATCATGTGACACTTATGTCAGTTGACAATGGAGTCATGTCATTAGAGAATGATGTGATGGACATACCCAATATTTTTAGAACGTAGTCATTACGCCTTTGACCGTGAGATCAACTCTAATTGTTATTCCTGAAAGATACTTTGATTGCATCAAATGTCATATCTTAATAGTGTGACAATAAAGGTGTTCCTCTCGGGTATCGGAAGGGAGTATGTTGAGACGAGGGATCAAGAGCGGGATTTGCCAGTCCGCATAGCAGGATAGATATCTAGGGCCCACTCGGTGATATTATGTCAAATGAGCTTGCAAGCATGTGACTAGGTCACCAGGGCATAAGAGAATGGACAAGTAGAAGATAGTGTTGTCGATAACGAGATCAAGCTAGGTATGGAGATATCTATGAACGAGTCTCAGACCCGCTAAGTAGCGCTATGGCAAAAGGTTTAAGACTCGACGCCCAGGTTTGAACGACTAAGTTCGTTATATCACGGGGGTTAATTCAAGGTGTCCAGGCCCACGAATTAGTCATTGATCAGGAGAGTAGTCTCGATCATGTCTATTGATATATCGAACCGCTAGGGTAACATACTTAAGGGGAGTCGACATATTTACCGGAAGAGAAATTAAGGAATAGAGAACACCGGAAACGTCCCGGGAAAGTTTCGATGGAGATCGGGCAGTGACGAAATAGTTTTCGGAGCCGGAATAAATTATATATTATGTATTTAATATTAATTAATGTAATTAATAGATAGATATATTTTATTTAATTAATTTCGAATTTTTTTTGCTATAATACCTTAAATGGGCCTTCCGGTGGAAAGAAAGCCCATGAGGGGGAAGCTTCCCCCTCAAGGGGGAAAGAGGGCTTGGCCGGCCTAGGTGGGCCACATGGGGACCACCTAGGGCCGACGCACCAGCCTTGGCCGCATGGGGGTGTGGGGTTTAGTCCCACACCGCCCGGCTGGCGAGGTTGGCAGCCCTCTTCCCACTTTATATAGAGGTGATCACTTGGCTTTTTAATTACACCAATTTCTCTCTTATTTTCTCCTTGAATAACATGATTCCCCGGTTGGAGTTGCGCCAAGGAGAAAGTTCTCTCCACCATATGCCCGCTGTCGCGTTATTGGTGTTCCGGTCCCGTTCTTCCGCTGCTCGTCCTGGACTGGAGCTTCGGAGGCCGTCGGTTTCACCGTACATATGTGACGCTCTGGGAGGTGCCACGCTAGTGGTGCTAGGAGGTCTACGTCCTCTACACAACCTTGAGGTCGGCTACGTCGTCTTCATCGTCAACGCTTGTGCGGGAGCGTAATCCTAACTTTTCGGTCTACAAGGGTATGTATACCGATCTCCTCCGTATTACTATATTTTCATAGTATAGATCCTGGCTAGTTTAAGGTTATCGCTGTTAGAAAAATTATTGTTTTCTGTCTGCGATCACCTTCATCCGCATGTGGTCTTACCTTCTCCCTTTTGATCAGCATGGTCTAATGGAGTTAGGATATACCCGTATGATGTCGGTTGTATGGGCTATCTTTTGTCGGGCTGGATGACAATATACTAGAAGAATTTATAGTATTTACTATCTCCTTTTTTAAGTCGCTGATCTGTGCATCCACTTTGAGCGAGCCATAAATTGTAAATTTTGAATACTCTACTTAGTAATTGCGAATGGATGTGTGCATCTTTTTTGGTCCAGAGGCCGAGATCCGCCACCCCCTTTTCTAAAAAAAACATTCCAGGGAAGTCCGACTATTTTCCGATCTCTACGCCGTTTTCACAAGGATGCTGCTAGGTCGTGGTAGACCACAGTCTGGCTTGCAGCAAGCTCACAACCCTGAAGCGGAAAGGTCCCGATCGTCTCCTCTCTTCCTACACGATCTTCAGCGGGGTCGAATGCTTTCCCGGTCGAGGTTCAGTACATCTGCTAGGCATAGGGTTCTTAGCTCGATTCTCTCTCTGTATCCACCTTTAGTCTTATTCAGAGTTCCATCCTTTCCGTATGTGCGCTCTTAATCTGGCTGATTTTACAGTTCTTACTTGGTGGTGGTCCTCTGTGGATAGTGATTCTCATATTCTCATTCGGAAAGGACTCTATGCCCACGAAAAAAAATGGAAATTGTTCCCGTGTGCACCTAAGACTATACCTGGATCTCTTAAAAAAAGACTATACCTGGCCATGGGTCGGGTCGGGCTTCTGGTCGGGCCTAGCAAAGCATACAGGTAAAATCTTAGGCCCAGGCCCATTCAACCTTCGAGTCTATACTTTAGGTCCAAGCTCGATCCATGACTTGAGAGCCCATCGGGCTTTCGGGTCTCAAGTCGGGCATCTTTCTTAAAACGCCAATATGCAAAGCTCGGACCCATCCGACCTTCGGGTTGAAATCTTAGACCCTGGCCCACCCATGGACAAGCCTAGATCAACCCAGGCCCATGAATTTTGGACCGGGTCAGGCTCCCCATGGCCAGGTATATCAGGATGCGTCAGAGTGCGGCCTAGGTCCGGATTTGACGGGACTATAAAGAAAGGTACGTCCAAAGTGATCTTCTTCCCGAAAACAGCACCATAGACCTGTATCCGCAAGACGAGAAATCCTACCCCCCCCCCCCCCCCCCCCCCCACGCCCCCAATCAAACCCATTGATTTACATCCCTACAAAAATTAGCAATGGGAATCCATCTCCCCCATCATTCCCTGAGTTGCAAGAAACAAAACAGAACACACATCAATACTTTACAACCAAATCCCATATCTTTGTCCAGAAATTGCACATGGATACGAAATTGCATCTCTAGAAGTATAATCTTAATACAGAAAAAATATCTAAGAGCATCAGTTTTTTGCCAAATCTCGTCGCAACTGCTCGCGCACGATAGTAGAAACCTCAAACGGATCTGTAAGGGGCGACTTTGGGCGCGAACAAACTAGTTTTCATCACCATTTCTTCTCCACGGAGGAGTTCATCACCAATTCACACGTAATGTGCATATACTCCAAAAGTAATATACTCCCTAACTCGTCGCCGCCCTACCCTACTGCCAAAACTTGGCTCACTGGAGCCTCAGGTGCGCCGGCGATGAGGTCGACGTCAAGCTTCAGTCCTCGTCGTTGGGGAGCCTCTGCTCTGACGCCTTCTCCGACCGTAGCAGGACGAGGGAGATGACGCAGCCCACCATCTCGACGGGGATCGACCTGAGAAGGTCGAGGTCTTCCGGTTGAAGAAGTTCAAGCGTCCAGTCGAGAAGGTCGAGGCGCGAGGCGGCGCTCGAGCTCTTTGCAAGGCGGCGGAGCTCGACTTCGCGGTTGAACTCCTCCACCTCACGCTTGTAGCACGCCCCCGGGACGATGTCGCCTATTTGTTTGTACTTCTTGACCAGCCGCTTGCGACCGGCATCGGTGCAGACGAGAACCCTCCGATTCACGTCGGAGAAATCGCCGAATCGGTTGCCGCGCCCCCGCAGATTCGACCTCGCCCTCTTCGGTGCCATCACGCGGCGGTAGCGGCAGACGATCTACGTCATCAGCCGTGGATTGCTCGTCGGAGAAGAAGGTTGCGGGGGGGTGGTGGATTGCTCGTCGGCTGCAGCGGTGGATAGGGTTTTCGAATTGCGAAATGCGGGGATCCCAGCATATATACCGGTCCGCGGAGGAAATCTATGGGCGCCCTTATCACGTTTACGGGCCGCACGGAGTTTACAGGCTCTGCTACGCGCAAAAAAAGCCTCGGCCCGTTAACTCGCCGGAGTTTTCCGCGTGATTCAGTGCTCTGTTAGAGATTATTTAAAGGTTAAAGCTAGTAGAAGATTCATAAATCAGTTCTTTTTTTCTACCATCGGCTTTTCTTGCCCTTTCCTCCCCCTTCACCACAACATCCATGATCCTAATTTATATTACATTATTAAGGCATTAGGGCATCTCCAGTCGTCCCCCCTCAGCGCCCCCCAAGACGCGTTTCTAGCGCCGGCGCGCGAAAATCCACCAGCCGCCCCCCAGGAGACGATTTAGTGCCGGTTAGCGCCATTTTTCGCGCCGGCGAACCCAGGCCAAACCCAGCTTCCTGGGTTCCGTTTGGGGGGTTTCAAAGGTGTGCGCGGGCCAGACCTTTCGGCGAGAGTAGGTGATTTCCCTCCATAATTTTAAGCTTCCTCCCTTTTTTCCAAACAAATAGCTCGCCCACCCGCCCGATCCCGCCATTTTCCCACAGTTCTGGCCGCCATGGCTCCTGCCAAATTCACCGGCCCCCGAGCTGCCACCACCACCACCGCCACTCTCCTCGCCAAGAAGACACGCAAGCCGAGAGCGCCGAAGGAGAAGCCTCCGGGCATGACCAAAAAAGATTGGATCGCCGAGCAGCCGCGTCGGAAGGCGGACAACATCCAGCATCGGGGGAGGGAGAACAAGCAGCAGCAAAGGGAGCTGGCTGCGAAGCAGGCGGAGGCCACGGAGGAAGCTGTTGCCGACGAAGAAGAGGAGATGGAGGATGAAGATGTGAAGCCGTCAACTCCAGTCGCGTCTGCGGCACCACCTGCCAAGCGGAGGGGCGGCATGTCCCCTCATCCCCACCCCCAGTTCCTCGTTTGGGGCCAAGCATCCGCTTCGCCATCGTCGTTGCCGCGCTGGGGCGCGTCTCCACAGTACTCACCTGGTTACACCGACGTCGAACACCTTGGCGGTTTTGACCCCAACGTCACCTTCCCCCTTCATCCGCCCATGATGTACGTCGGCTCGCCGGGCTACGTGCCTTAACCGCCTCTATGTCGCTCCACCACTTTCAGGGCGCAGTCCATATTCGGGATGCACTAAGAGAGCATGGACGAGATCATCACCACAGGCTCGGCGGCGGCAGCGGCATCCTCGGGCTTCCTGTCGGCCCCGGGTGGGGAATTTCCTGCGGGCGGCATTGATTACGACGGTGTCGACACGGAGGAGGCGGAGGAAGAAGGGGATGAGATGCAGGCTGCCGAGGGTGCGGACGAAGGGCCGGCCAAAGAAGGTGACACGGGCGGCCGTCGTCCCAGGAGGGCTCCCGAGCCGCGCACCCAAAGCCGCCCGTCGAGCCTCGCATCAAGTGGACGAGCAGGGAGGACGTCCTCCTCGCCGAGGCATCGAAAGCGACCAGCTTCGACACGATCTACGGCGCCAACCAGGCCATGGACAACCACTGGATGCGCGTAAAGTCGGCGCCGCATGATCGACCCCGAATTCGTCGGGTGCCTGACAGAGCGCGGCCAGAAGGCGATGGCCAACCATTGGGTGCTCATGCAGACCGCCTGCAACAAGTGGCATGGCATACAAGAGGAGGTCAAGCACAGGCCGAAGAGCGGGGCCAACCGGAAGATGGAGGTCGTCCGGATGTTCAAGGCGTACAAGGAAGACGAGAAGACAGACTTCAAGCACCTTCACGTGTTCGTCGTCATCGAGGGGTGTGAGAAGTGAGACGAAGCACGCTGCACGCTGGCGAAGGCCGGCAAGGAGTATGTCCCGGACCCAACCGGCTGCAGGTGCTTCGAATGGCCGTCCCCCAATGGGCAACAAGAAAGCCAAAGCGGCGAGGGAGGCCGCTGGCTGCGGCGAAGCTCTAGGCGTCAATCGAGACCTGCATCGCCGACGCCCAGGCCCACGCCGCCAAAAGGGACGAGACATCCAAACAACGGTGGGCGGCGGTCATGGACAACTCCAAGGTCAAGCTCGACCTCCTCAGGACCGGCAGCGAGGCAAAGAAGAGGAACCATGACCTCGCCTTCCTCGTGGGCGGCGGTGATCCGAACGTGATGGACCCCTAGGGAATCGCATGGTTCGCTGAGCAGCACCGCCTCATCCTCAGCGACATCAGCCAGCCGGACAGCAGCCCGTCAAGCTCGGCGACACCGAACGTTGAGCCTCCTGTGACGCCCACTACTGCGACGCACATCGTCGTGGAAAACGCCACTACTGCTGCGTCGGCCATCGACCTGGAAGAGGCCATGCCCGTCGTCTACCTCGAGACCTCCGAGGATTTCACTCCAAGATCGGCGGCAGCTCCGGCCACCGCGCCTATCTTCGACGTCAACTCTGACGCCGCACTGACCTCTGTCTGACTGCCAAATGTGGCCGTAATCGCCCAACCATGGCATTTTTTTGTATGATCGCCCAACTGTGGCCGTGATCGCCCAACTGTGGTGTTTTTTGTATGAACACCCAACTGTGGCCGCTGGATCGCCGAACTCAGGCTATTTTTTTGGACGGGAAGAAGGACTTTCAAATTTATGTTACATATGTATTTCTTGGGTATGCCGAACAGTTGGTGAAATCACCCTGTCAGATTTTGGTCCGCGCCGGCGTTAAGGCTAAAAAGCGCCGAAACGAAACCTGGGGGCCGAACGAGATGCCCTAAAGCTAACCAGTCCACGTGGCCTCGCCAGCGTCTGTCGACGCGCGACGATGGATTCGCATCGCGCCGTCGCGACGGGTGAGCACGCGATAAGGCAGAACGGGGTCAATTTACGATGAAGAAATTGTGTTTTCACAAGCCGCTGTCTCTGGCTCGCCGCTGCCGCAACTCGCCGCTCCACCACACATACAGCCTCTTCCCCCGTTCCTGCCGCCAACAGCGCGAAGCTCCAGTTCCTTTGGATCTCGGACCTTCCCCTCGCTGTAGAATAGAAGAACCATCCCCGCTTCGGATGCGCCCGACGGGCTGCTCATTGACAGAATTACGCCTCTTTGAAACTCACTGAACACGGATGGTTTTGCGTTGCGTAAAACTTGTAACCTTTTCGTGGTTTTCTCTTCGTTATTTATACTGACTTAAGCACCTCTCGATCCCATGATCTGGCTGACTGGTTCGTGCCATCCCACGAACGCCATGACCCGGTCCGAGCTCCTACTCGCACGACACGCACAACTGAAACATGGCTCGTTCTTAACTGAAAGAAACGGCTATCTGACGCTAACTGAATTTGACTGAAACAAACAACCTAGCTATTGTCTATCGACTAGATTAGCTAACTGACAATTCACCCCTCTAATCTTGTCGTCGATTTATTTCCTAAGTACCTCAGTCATGTCGATCCTCCTCCTGAGCCCCTGGAACGCCACACGCCCTAGGGCCTTCGTCAGAATATCCGCGAGCTGATCTTCAGTACGGATGAAGTCGATGTCGATCTTCCCCGCCTCCACGCTCTCGCGAATGAAGTGATACCTGATCTCAATGTGCTTGCTTCGCTCGTGGAACACCAGGTTCTTCAACAGTGAAATTGCTGACTTGTTGTCAACGAACAACTTCGGCGTTTCTGCATATTGATTCAGTAGCTCGCCAAGTAGTCGCGCCAGCCAAATTCCTTGACACGCAGCAGTGGTGGGAGCAATGTACTCAGCTTCACATGACGATATTGTCACCACTTATTGCTTCTGTGACTGCCAGCTGACAGGGCTCCCGCCGAGGAAGAAGAAGGTGCCTGACGTGCTCTCCTGATTGTTCGTGTCCCCGGCGTGATCTGAATCACTGTACCCCAGTAGCTTCAGTCCTCCGTTGCCGCGCTCGTATGCGCATCCATGGTCCAGCGTTCCTGCTACGTACCGCAGCAGGTGCTTGACAGCAGCCTCATGTTCAGCTGTGGGCGCCTCCATGAACCTGCTTAAGAAACCGACAGCAAAGGTTATGTCTGGCCATGTGTGCGTCAGGTAGCGCAGCCCGCTGATGATGCTTCGATATTCTGATGCATCCATTGCTTTCCCAACGCCCTTCTTCCTCAGCTTTAGTCGTGCCTCCATTGGTGTAGAGGTAGAAGCTGAGCTTGCCCAAGTCGCTCATGTGGAACAACTTGGTCATCTGATGCTTGAAGTAGTCGATCTCCGCTGCATTCACCCCCGTGATCACGAGGTCGTCCACATAGACTCCGACGAGCAGCAGCGTGTCGCCGACGCCCCTTCTGTACACAGCGTGCTCAGATGGGCAGCGCTCAAAGCCGAGCTTGCTCCGGCTGTCGTCGAGCTTCGCATTCCAGACTCTTGGCGCTTGACGCGGGCCGTACAGCGCCTTGCAGAGGCGCGGAACTTTATCCTCCTCGCAGTTCTTGACGTATCCCGGCGGCTGTTGCACGTTCACTTCCTCGAGGAGATCGTTGTTGAGGAAAGCAGACTTCATGTCCATGTGGTGTACCTGCCAACCATGGTGAGCAGCTAGTGCGATCAGAACACGGACCGAGTCCATCCGCATCTAGGGCGCGAACACATCCTCAAATTCCACGCCCTGACGCTGGACATATCCCTTCGCCACCAGCCTCGCCTTGTGCTTGACCACGACGTCGTGGGCATCTTTCTTCAGTTTGTACACCCACTTGAGTCCAATGGCGCGGTGGTCGGGCGGGAGCATGCACAACTCCAACGTACCGTTGTCGACGATGCTCTACATCTCCTCGTCCGTCGCCTTGCACCAGCCCCTCTCAGTTCGAGCCAGGTTGTACGACGCAGGCTCCTCTGAAGCTACGAGACACATTGGCGCCTCCTCCTCCTCACCGAACATCACGAAGTCGTCCAGCTGCGTGTTAGGCTGCACAATGCCATCCTTTGCACGCGTGCGCATCGGATGGGCGTTCGTCGTTGCCTCGACGTTGTGCTCCGTGGAAAAAGTTTCGTCAAACACCTGCTCGGCGCCTGCTGATCTTGGCTTCGGTGTCACGCTCGTCGTCGGTGACTTAGAGCCTTCTGTGGGCGGCGTCGGCGGAGTGGTCTCCGGTGAGTCTATGGTACTGGTCCCTACGTGGATCACGTGCTCGACGGTGAAGACGTCCTCCGTTGCCGCCGATGTACTTGGCGTCGCGGCGTTGTTCCAGCTCCATGACGCGTGCTCGTCAAAGATGACGTTACGGGTCACAACCACACGATTTGTCTCGGGGTGGAATAGGCGGTAAGCCGCGGATCCTGGCTCGTACCCGAGGAGAATCATGGGCGTGCTCCGTTCATCGAGCTTTTGTGCGTTAGGACGCGTGGGCTTGACGTGGGCGACGCAGCCGAAGGTGCGGAGGTGCTGGACACTGGGCCGCCTGCCTTTCAATGCCTCGTAGGGCGTCATGCCTTCGACGCTCTTCGTCGTTGATCTGTTCAGCAGGTATGCGGCGGTGACGACTGCCTCGCCCCAGAACCTCGCTGGGACGTTCCTCGCCTTCAGCAAACACCTCGCGGTGCCCACGATGGTCTGATTTCGCCGTTCGACCACCCCGTTTTGTTGAGGTGAGTACGGCGCCGTGAGTTGCCTCTTCACCCCCCGATCGGCGAAGTACTCACCGAGGCTCGCGCTGGTGAACTCCCCGCCGCGATCAGTCCTGAGCATCTTCAGTTTGCGCCCAGATTCCAGCTCTGCTGAGGCCTGAAACTGTTTCAAGGCTGTCTGGGCCTCGTCCTTCGTTGACAGCAGACGTAGCCACATGTACATGCTCTTGTCGTCAACCATCAGCAGGAAGTAGCGCTTCCCTCCTAGCGTGGGCGGCGAGATCGGACCGCACAGATCCGCGTGTACCAGCTCCAGCACGTTCGCCGCTCTGAACATTGCCTGACGCGGGAAGGATGCTCGTCGTTGCTTGCTTGCCTGACAGGCCTCGCAAATGCGATCCACCTCGTTGATCGGAGGCAGACCACGCACCATCTCCTTGTGCGCCAGCTGCTCCAGAGCTTGGAAGCCGATATGGCCGTAGCGCGCGTGCCAACGCCATGCGTCCTCCCCTCCGTGCACGGCAAGGCACACTAGCCGGGACGGCGTCAGGTGTAGCACATACAGACGCCCCCTGCTGCGCGGCACTCATGCGAGCAGGCGACAAGTGGGATCGCGAAGATCCAGCACGCCGTGACGGATGCGCGTGTCGTAGTCGACCTCATACAGCTGCCCGATACTGACGATGTTTCTCCTCAGACGCGGGATGTAGTAGACGTCATGCAGAACGAGATACTCGTCGTTGCGACACGAGAAGAGGACCATGCCCCTCCCTTCGATCTGAACTGCAGATCCGTCCCCGAGCTTGACGCTGCCAGTGATGCCGGTGTCGAGGTCGGAGAAGATGTCGCGAAGTCCTGACATGTGGTTGCTCGCTCCTGTGTCCAGGCACCACGTCGTTTCGCAGTTCGTGCCCGTGTTCACGACGCGGGCCTGGGAGTGCTCCTTGTTGAGCAGAACGTGCTCGCCGGCGTCGGTGAGCGCGCACAGGCTTGTCAGGTACAGTGCAGGCTCTTCCTTCTCCTCTTCCTGCGCCAGGTTTACACGCTCCTTGTGTTCGCATCGCAGCTCTGGGCAATTCCTCGAGATGTGACCAGCATATTTGTTACACTTGTAACACTTTACCGTGGACATGTCGCGATTGCCGTTCGGCGGTTCGGCGACCCGCGCTGCCATGGTGTCCTTGAGGGCTAGCACATGCACCATCTCAGGAGGTGCCGCGCGGATGAGCGCCGAGAGTGCCGCCACGTCCTCGCGGTCGCCGGGAACGCCCATCCCCGACACGGCCTCCCAGAGACCATACGCGTGAAGATTAATCTTCATCACCAAAGCCCACTCGATGTAGTTCGTCACCGTCAGCGTGGGGTAGACGATGTTGCTGCCGAAGTTCGTGCGCTCCTGGACGACGCGCTCGTGTACGACGACCTCGTTGCCGCCCCGCCTGACGACGCTCCATCTGCGACGTCGGCTCCGTGCGTGTTCCGGTGCTGTTGCTGCTGCGGACGCCGTTGATGCAGCTCCTGCTTCGTCCCCTTCTCCTCCTCCGTTAGGTGGCAGTGTTGCAGACATGATCGCCGGACCTCACGAAGCACTGATACCAAATGACAGAATTACGCCTCTCTGAAACTCACTGAACACTGATGAACACGGGTGGTTTTGCGTTGCTTAAAACTTGCAACCTTTTCGTGGTTTTCTCTTCGTTATTTATACTGACTTAAGCACCTCTCGATCCCACGATCTGGCTGACAGGTTTGTGCCATCCCACGAACGCCATGACCCGGTCCGAGCTCCTACTCGCACGGCACGCACAATTGAAACGCGGCTCGTTCTTTACTAAAAGAAACGGCTAACTGACGCTAACTGAATTTGACTGAAACAAACAACCTAGCTATTGTCTATTGACTAGATTAGCTAACTGACACTCATATCACCTGTTGTCGGTCAGTGCTCTTCCCTTTAGAGTTTAGCCTTTGCGGGGAGGGAGTTGGGAGAAGCCAACAGATGCAATTACCGCTGAAAGCAAGTTGGTCGGGTCCACTTTCAGATCAAATCCGAATTCCAATTGGGTATCCGTCACCTAATCAAACTAGGACTGCAGTCTTGGTTCGTTCGGCTTCCCCGTTATAGTAGAGATAAACCAGCCCTCTACGTGCTCAATCAAAAGTTGCAGCTTTCCGACTGTCTGCAAACTCGAATTTTTGGTAATCTATAACAGTAGCCGACGACCTGCCTGCCTGCCTGTTGTTTTATGGTGATCCAAATTCATATGTTGAAGTGAAGTGAGCGGCTAACTTCGGAGTGAAGCGGAGTCCCGTCGCCGGGACGCTTGGGGCGTAGCGTAGCGAGGAAGTTAGCCCACCGGCCCATCCTGCGCTCGCGGGGGTGCGGGGGTGGCAGCCCCTGCGGTACGGTACGGATCGTGTCCGAGTCGGATCGCAACCGACTTAGGGTTTCTGCCCTCTATAAATACATCTTGTAAGTCGCCTGTTGGGGTAAGCCACACATTGTAAACCCACGGCGTTTGTAACCTTACCCCGATATAGTGAAGTATTGCTGGCTGGCGCCCGTGGTTTTTCCCTCTCCTTTGTTTGGAGGGGTTTTCCACGTTAAAATCTCGTGTCCCCGTTGGTTTGGTCGTTCCGCTCTTCATCGTTTCTTGCTATCTTTTATAACAAGTGGTATAAGAGCCCGTGTTTCAGATCTGTTTTCAGATTAGGGTTTTGGATGGCATCGATGAAGTTTGATCTACCGTTGCTGGAATTCAAGACGAGATTCTTGTTATGGCAGGTCAAGATGCGTGTGATCCTCGCACAGTCCAATGATCTTGACGAAGCGCTGGAGAAATTCGGCGATAAGGCGGCGGCCGAGTGGTCTGTCGATGAGAAGAGAAAAGACCGTAAGGCTACGTCTCTTATTCAACTGCATCTATCTAATGATATCCTGCAAGAAGTTCTACAGGTGAAAACCGCAGCCGCGCTGTGGGCTAAGCTGGAGTCGATTTGCATGTCAAAGGATCTAACCAGCAAGATGCATGTGAAGATGAAGTTGTTCTCGCACAAGTTGCAAGAAGGTGGTTCTGTAATGAATCACATATCGATCTTCAAGGAGATCGTTTCCGACCTAGTGTCGATGGAGGTAAAATATGAGGATGAAGATCTAGCCCTCTTACTCCTAGTTTCGCTGCCAAATTCCTATGCAAATTTCCGTGATACCATACTGCTTAGTCGTGATGAACTAACCACTTCTGAAGTTTATGAGACCCTCATGACGAGGGAAAAGATGAAAGGTATGGTACAGAAGGAGGAGTCATCCTCTTCGAAGGGTGATGCTTTGGAGGTCCGTGGTAGGCCTCAGCAGCGAGACAACAACAACTACAACAACAACAGAGACAAGAGCAAGGGCGACCGAGGTCGCTCAAAGTCTAAAGGCCGTGATAAGTTCTGCAGGTATTGCAAGAAGACTAACCACAGCATTGATGACTGTTGGAAACTGCAGAACAAGGAGAAAAGAAAAGGTACTTACGAACAGAAAAATAATGAAGGTAATGATACCGGTGAGGCGCTGTTGTTGATGGTAGTTCTAATGGCGAATGCCTAGCTGTTTTAGCTGCATGTGTTTCACGTAAGGATGAATGGATTCTAGATTCTGCATGTTCTTTTCATATTTGCTGTAACAGAGATTGGTTCAGTTCTTATGACTTAGTGCAGACTGGAGACTTTGTGTGTGTGTGGGGAACGACCAGCAATGCACCATTGCTGGCGTTGGATCAGTTCAGATCAAGACCCATGATGGCATGACACGCACGTTGACGGACGTGAAGCATATACCAACCATGGCGAGAAATTTGATCTCGCTCAGTACCCTTGATTGTGACGGGTACAAGTATACCGGCGGGAACACACTCCTGAAGGTATCAAAAGGTTCTCTCATTACTATGGTTGGTGATATGAATTCTGCTAAGTTATATGTTCTTAGAGGCGGCGTTTTATCTGGCATTGTTGCTGCTGTTACTCATGATGACGCAAATAAAACTAACCTCTTGCATAAGCATCTTGGACACATGAGCGAACTTGGTATGGCTGAATTGATCAAGAGAGAGTTGCTGCATGACTGCAGTTTGGGTAAGATGCAGTTATGTGAACACTGTATATTTGGTAAGCACACGAGAGTTAAGTTCAATGCTTCTGTTCATACCACCAAAGGTACACTTGATTACATACATGCTGATGTTTGGGGGCCGTCATGTAAGCCCTCATATGGTGGTGCTCGTTATATGCTTACTATTATTGATGATTACTCTAGGAGAGTTTGGCCTTATTTCATGAAAAATAAGGATGATTCGTTTGCTGCTTTTAAAGAGTGGAAAGCTATGATAGAAAGGCAAACTGAGAGGAAGGTGAAAATACTTCGTACTGACAATGGTGGCGAATTTTGTTCGAATGCTTTTAATGATTTTTGCAGAACAGAAGGGATTGTCAGGCACCTCACCATCCCGTACACGCCTCAGCAGAATGGAGTAGCGGAGCGGATGAACGGGACTATCATGTCTAAAGCTCGCTGCATGATATCTAACGCTCGCATGAGTAAGCGTTTTTGGGCTGAGGCGGCTGCCACCGCATGTTACTTGATAAACATGTCACCATCTATTCCCCTCGACAAGAAAACTCCCATTGAGGTATGGTCTGGTACTCCTGTTGATTATTCACAGCTTAAGGTTTTCGGTTGCACTGCTTATGCACATGTTGATAATGGAAAGTTAGAGCCGAGAGCTATTAAGTCGGTTTTCATTGGTTATGGTTTGGGAGTAAAAGGATATAAGTTGTGGAACCCCGAAACTAACAAGACATTCATGAGCAGGAGTGTTGTTTTCAATGAATCTGTTATGTACTTTGATAAGTTGTCCTCAGATGTTTCAGATAGTTCTGATGAGGAACAGGTTCGTGTCGAGTTGGAGCACCCTGTGGAAAAGGATAATGTCATCGTTGACAATGATGGTGATACATCTGATGATTCTGATAATGATACTGTTCAGCACTCACCTCCTGTTTTGCGGCCAGAAAATCAGTCCATCGCTGATCGCAGAACAAGGAGAAATATTGCTAAACCTACAGGGTTTATTGAGGAGTGTAACATTGTTAATTATGCTCTGAGTTGTGCAGAACAGGTGGAGCATGGACATGAGCCGTCCACGTATACTGAAGCTATTGCCACAAGTGATCGTGATAAATGGATCTCCGCTATGCAAGAGGAGATGTAGTCACTTGAGAAGAATTGCACATGGGATGTTGTGCGCCTGCCTAAACAAAAGAAGGTTGTCCGCTGTAAGTGGATCTTCAAGAGAAAGGAGGGTTTGTGTCCAAGTGAGCCTCCAAGATTTAACGCAAGGTTAGTGGCAAAAGGTTTCAGTCAAATTCCTGGTATTGATTACAATGATGTTTTCTCTCCGATTGTCAAGCATAGTTCTATTCGGACATTTTTCTCCGTTGTTGCTATGCGTGATCTTGAGCTTGAGCAGTTAGATGTTAAAATTGCGATTCTGCACGGAGAGTTGGAGGAGGAGATATACATGGACCAGCCAGAAGGGTTCATAGTGCCTGGTAAGGAGGATCTTGTTTGTAAGTTGAAAAGGTCTCTCTACGGTTTGAAACAATCCCCTCGTCAATGGTATAAAAGGTTTGATTCATTTATGTTGTCACATGGTTTTAAGACGTCTGAATTTGATAGCTGTGTGTACATTAAGTTGGTTGATGGATCGCCTATATACGTGTTGTTATATGTCGATGACATGTTGATTGCTGCCAAGAGCATGAAAGATGTCGCTGCTCTCAAGTCACAGTTGAGTAGCGAATTTGAGATGAAGGATCTTGGTGCTGCTAAGAAAATCCTAGGTATGGAAATTACACGTGACAGAAAGTCTGGGTTCTTATTTCTTAGTCAGCAGAGTTACATTAAGAAAGTTCTTCATCGTTTTAACATGCATGATGCAAAGTCTGTTAGTACTCCTATTGCCTCTCATTTTAAGTTGTCATCTACTCAATGTCCTACTACTGATGATGATATGGAGTACATGTCGGGAGTTCCCTATTCTAGTGTTGTTGGTTCCTTGATGTATGCTATGGTCTGTTCTCGTCCTGATTTATCATATGTTATTTCTTTGGTGAGTAGATACATGGCTAAACCTGGTAAAGAACATTGGAAAGTTGTTCAGTAGATTTTCAGGTACCTCTGTGGCACGTCTGATGCTTGCTTGAAGTTTGGCAGAGCTAGTGAGGGACTCATTGGCTATATGGATTCAGATTTTGCTGCCGATTTGGATAAGAGGAGGTCCCTCACAGGTTATGTGTTCACCATTGGTAGTTGTGTTGTTAGTTGGAAGGCAACACTTCAGCCAGTTGTTGCCCAATCCACCATGGAGGCTGAATACATGGCCATTGCAGAAGCAGTTAAAAAACTGTTTGGTTGAAAGGTTTGTTTGATGAGCTTTGTGAAGTTGATACTTGCATTAACCTGTTTTATGATAGTCAAAGTGATATTTACCTTACTAAGGATCAGATGTTCCATGAGAGAACAAAGCACATTGACATCAAATACCATTATGTGCGTGATGTTGTTGCACAAGGTAAGTTGAAGGTATGCAAGATTAGTACTCTTGATAATCCAGCTGATATGATGACAAAGCCTGTTCCTGTATCTAAGTTTGAGCTATGCTCAGACTTAGTTGGTATCACTGTTTAGCCCAACAGGATATTTGGCGCCGAAAGTGTTCTCTTTGTTGTTTCAGGGGTTAAGGTTCTCGTTCATACTACAAGATGATATTTGTCTCAAGGTGGAGTGTTATTTTATGGTGATCCAAATTCATATGTTGAAGTGAAGTGAGCGGCTAACTTCGGAGCGAAGCGGAGCCCCGTCGCCGGGAGGCTTGGGCCGTAGTATAGCGAGGAAGTTAGCCCACCGGCCCATCCTGCGCTCGCGGGGGTGTGGGGGCGGCAGCCCCCGCGGTACGGTACGGGTCGTGTCCGAGTCGGATCGCAACCGACTTAATGTTTCTGCACTCTATAAATACATCTTGTAAGTCGCCTGTTGGGGTAAGACACACATTGTAAACCCACGGTGTTTATAACCTTACCCCGATACAGTTAAGTATTGTTGGCTGGCGCCCGTGGTTTTTCCCTCTCCTTTGTTTGGAGGGGTTTTCCACGTTAAAATCTCGTGTCCCCGTTGGTTTGGTTGTTTCGCTCTTCATCGTTTCTTGCTATCTTTTATAACACTGCCTGTCTCTTCCCGTGTTTCATCCTGGCTGAACTTTACAAGCCTCCCTCTGCATTGTAGAAAGCAATTCATCTTCGGTGATTGCTCCAATGGAGGCCTCTTGCAAAGCCACGGTGAAGCGATTACGCAACCTGTCTGTACAACCGAGAAATCCCTCTGCTCTTCTCTTGCGAGCTTTACCTAAACTGATGTGTCTCCCTCCCACTTTACACAAGAAATCCAGCATTCATCCACGACCACTGATAGAGGCCACATTGCCAGAGCTGCCACATGACATACTGATGAATATATTTACCCTGCTGGAGATCCCTGACCTTGTACGTGTTGGCTCTGTCTGCCCCTCCTGGTTCTCAGCATACACCAGCCTACGCAACCTTGGGCAGTACAAACCGTCCCAGACGCCATGCCTGCTCTACACCTGTGAAACTGACAGTGATAGCGATGCGCGCCTCTACAGCCTTGTGGAGAAGAGGTCATACAAGTTAACTCTCCCGGAGCCGCCCATCCGCAATAGATATCTGGTTGGGTCATCAAATGGCTGGCTTCTTACTGTTGATGATAGGTCGGAGATGCACCTTCTCAATCCTATCACCGCAGAACAGATTGCTCTTCCATCTGTGCTCACCGTCGAGCAGGTAGCACCCATTTTTGATGAAACAGGTGCATTGTACAAGTATAATTTCATGAATAAGCCCGCGCCATATTCTCTTGGTCAGCTTCGGTGCTACCTCCATTGCAAGGCATTTGTGTTTTATGATACAATTGCAAGACGTTATATCGTGGTACTCATCCTTGATCCAGATGGACAGCTTTCATTTGCTTGGTTAGGGGATGACAAGTGGACCTTGCTGCCCCCACATACACATTTTCATGACTGCATCTACAAAGATGATCTTTTATATGCTGTGGCTGGACAAGGAGAAATTTTTGCCTTTAATCTCAGAGGCCCTGTGGCCACAGAAAAATTTTATGGACAGGGCAAAAAATTATATTCGTGAGAATTGTTAGAATTAGACCCATTAGTGAGGCAGCCCAATAAGCAATTTCAAAAATCTCAAAAGCCCAATTTAGTGGCAGCACATGTGAGTGGAGTGGGAGTTAAGTTTAGTCCCATACTGCTAGTGAAAGAGGAGTAGCACCAGCTTATATAGTGGAGTGTGTTGCTACTTGGTAAGCTTGTGAGAACGTGAGGCTCTCTCACACGCTCCTCCTCCTCCGCCGCCGCCGCTCGCACGCACCGCCCGCCGGTCTCGTCACGACGCGCTGCGGGTTGCGGGAATCTCGCCGAGTCGAGATTTATTTTTGCAGTCTGGGAAAAACAGTTTGAAAGGACGCGTCACAGATAGTCGGTCCGGGTCGCTCCCGGATCGTGGGCTACTGTAACTGACCTAAACGTGCGTGACGTGGACATGGCCCATGTTGTACCCGTTAGGGTTTTCCCTAGCCACGCTATATAAAGTCGGCTGCAATCCACCCCGAACCAATCTAGGTTTTGCCAACTCGTGCCTTGCGCCGCCACCGTAGTCTACTCCATCCCGAGCACCGGCGTGCACCGGCGATCCGGACAGCAGGTCTCCGGAACCCTCGTCCTTATGATCCTGTACGAGAGAGGGCGAATAAGGTTTTTGGGAAGCGCTCCGCGCGACTGCTCTCAAGCTCTTCATCACGGCTCGCCTTCCTGTCCGCTCGCCGGACTTGCGGGTTGCTCGTCAACAACGTCGCCATCGCCTTTAGGAAGATGTTGTCGTCTCTGCTGCTGATGCAACAACTACGACGACTACTACGACTACTTCATCTACAGTTGTTCGGTACGTTCATCACGTGCCGATGTGCCGATTTAGTATGTCTATGTGTGTAGACGTTTTGCTGATGTTTATGTTAATTAATACATCTAGTATTTGCGAGATTAACATGCTAGTAGTTGTTGTAGTAATGTTTAATATACTGAAATCAATCATGAAAATTGTGCCTAATAATCCAACAAGAATATTTACATTGTCCAGGCTTCTTGTGGTGATTTGCTGCAAGTTTGGAGATTGGAAGACGACGACGAGGATGGTGAAGATGTGAACAGTGTGATGTATGAAATTCATACTGGGAAGATGGATATATTTAAAGTTGACACTGCAGCTGAAAAGCTTGTGAAAGTAAATAGCTTGGATGATCATGTGTTGGTTCTTGGGCATAACCAATCACTTTGTCTGAGTGCCGAAGAATATTCACATTTGAAAACCAGGTCTACTCTTTTGAGGAAACGTAGCCAGCGCTACTTTTCAATTATTAAGAGAAATGGCAGAGCCAGAGTTACATGGTTTCTGAACGGGAAAAAAACTAGAAGTATAGCAAGACAGTATCAATCAACTAAGCTATGAACTATCAGTAATAGTGTGTATGTATGGAACTTAGTCCGGGGGGTGATTGAAAGCATCCACTCCACACAGACCAGCTCTTTGCCAAGTATTCATCTCTTCTATAATCTTGTCAGTCACCTGATCAACTGAGGAGGCTTTGTTGTCAAAAATCCTAGCGTTGCGTTCTTTCCAAAGCAACCACCAAGTTAGCATTACCAGGGAATTGATAGCTTTCCGCATAGCAGTCGTTGTGCCATGCAGCGTATCTAACCACCAGGTAGAGAGGTCCTGATGCATCAAATGGTTGTTAGTAACCTGAATCTGTAATCTGAGCAGCACCTTGCGCCACACTTCGGGAGAGAAGGAGCAGAAGACCGCCAGGTGGGCTACCGTTTCAGGGTGAATATGACACAGAGGGCAGATTAAGTTATGCGGCCATCCCCGCTTCGCCAAGTTGTCAGCAGTGAGACTCTTGCCATGCTCCATTAACCAGGCGTTAAATTTGCACTTGCCCGGTATCTGAGTTTTCCAAATGTCATCGTCAATAGCACTGTGTGTGGTTCCGATGAATTGCATCTGGTAAGCTGAGGCGGTCGTGTATGATCCAGAAGCGGTCCAATTCCAGGTTATGTAATCAGGTTGCCCCGGCTGGAGATGAACGAGCTGAAACCTGTTCCAAAGCCATGTATATTCAGTTAGGAATTGCAACTCAATGACCGGCCTGCATAGGGTGATCCATAAGTTATCAGTTAGAGCTTCTTTGACCGAGATCTTGCGTCGTCTGCTCCGTTTGTACAGGGTTGGGAGACACTGCCTTAGCACCACGCCATCGATCCAGTGCGAGTGCCAGAAAGATGCAATTTGTCCATCACGAATGTGGATTGCGGTTGATGTTTGGAAGATGTTCTGTACAGTTTTATCTGTGGGAATTGGCAGCCCAGCCCAAGGCTTAGTAGTATCTGTCCATTGCAACCAGAGCCATCACACCTTCAACGCTCGACTATGGAATGTAAGGTTGGTGATTCCAAGTACACCGTAAGTAGTTGGGGAGCAAACCCTAACCCAATTTACAAGGCATTTTCCACCAGATATTTTGTCTACCGCAGCCCAAAGGAAAGCACGCCGTAGGCGGTTGTGATGCCCGAAAATCGGTACTATGTAGATTTAAGCGATCCCGCCGAAATCCGCATAATAACGATTTTAGGTCGCCCACCAGACATAATGTGCACGCCGAAACATGCGCATTATGTGGGTGGAATTGTGATAACATTACAACAGTTCCGATACATCCACAAATACAACAGAAGATATAATTACAACAACGACTCGAACGAGTCAAGATACAAATAATACAATACAAAGATTCAAACGACATCGGAACCAAAATAGTATCCGACTACGGATAAGATACAAATTGGACTAAGAGTCCTGAAGATAAGCAATGGCGCCATATCCCTGCCTAGCCAAGCCGGAGGAATTCCCAAGCTAACGTCGTCAGACTTCAAACTTGTAAACTGCACATAAAGCATAACCCAAAAGAGGGTCAGGGCACTCCCTGGCAAGCAAAACCGACTTGCCTACTTTCTACACCATCTCCCAAAATATAGGGGAGGTGGACTTAGCGGCAGCAGCACTAGCAACCTAAAGAGACACGCTACAACTTCCGTCTAAGCAGAGAGGGATAAGAGAGCGCATAAGTAACCAACTACTACTAACACCAGTCATAACCCATTCTCGAATTAACCCCCTCAACCAAGTATGAGGATGTAGTGCCCATGCTTATGAAAGCAGTGACACATATGATTAATGTAAAGACTTGGATCACATAAGTCTCACATTCTCCAATAAGATGAAATATCATAGTACAATGTCATAATTTATTACAGAACGAGACGAATGATCCAAAAAAAAATATCCTTACAACTTAGCATAGCGGAAATGCTAGCTGAATCAATAGTTCACACTTTATTTCAGAGTTCAAACGCAATACTAAAGGTAGCATGGAGCTACATCTTCTCCATGAAGCCACTGGCAAATCATGTTGGTTGTAGCTCGAAGACGACCCCCTTACTCTTGATTCGGACATTCTGCAAGGTTTAGTTGCAGCCCAGCTATAAAGGGTCAGCACAATTGAATTGTGGTGGCAAGTGACTTTAATTCCTACGGTTCTACTATACTATAACTATATGCTTAATTTGGCTGGTGGAGCTCAAGGCTATTGCGCAAAGCAAAAAATTTCCTACTTTTGGTAAACAATTTTCTTAAATCAATATCTTCTCCTTTAGAGACAATCTCGAGACAAGTCCATGTCTCCTACCCATGTTCACCCAACAAAAGTTTTATTAAGAAATTTGAGATGAGGAGATTTTCAGAACACAGCCTTGTGTAGTTACTCAAATTGTCCGTTGCCGAGGACACGGCTAAGATCTTAGGTTTTAACTCTCGAGAGGGTGTGCACTTTCACCATTAGACTCAATCAACCCAAACTATCCTCTACACTCCTTTAGTGAGAAGGAAAAGGAGAAGATCAAGACGAGACTTTTCAGAAGTTGCTTTCCCATGATCATACTAAGAGATTACCACCATCTTATCAACTCTACCACCATCAATCTCTTGACCCAGGTCCACAACAACTTACTCCATCAAGACAGAGCCCATATTGACCAATGGTTGCACTATAAGCAACTAGACTCAGTGTAGACTTAAATCTCATAGCCCTGGGTGGCCTACCACAAGTGAGCAACTCAGGTTAACACTGCATATCATGGCCCCAAGTAAGTAGAAACTACCCTGGGCGAAGACAACCATGACACTTGGCCCTGAGAAGCCACTCAACTTGAAACCTGCTCGATCGACCCAATCCACCCAGGCGTTAAATTTATTTAGTGGAAATTTTCATTTATCACATCAACCATAAAAGAAATCATTTTTGCAGCAGTTGCTTCCACTAAATTATAATAGGGGTCTAATCTGGAATTTCTAAGGGGAAACCTAAAAGGTTTGCATAGCATACTACAATCTCCCAAAAACCTATCATGCATACTACTTTTGCAAATACTGTTTGAAAACACTAGATATGCAATAGAATAAAATAGTAGGTGTTTTATGAAGTCACTTGCCTTGGCAGCAGGAGGGGCAGGCACAACAAGAATAGCAATCACAAGCAGGTCCTTCCTCTCCTTCACAATCTAGCACAAGCAATACATACAAATAAATATCCACACAAAATCTCACACACCAAATAAAAGATGTATGCATGCATGATATGCCATGTGTAGAATTAGACACACTTATCCATGATTTATATTCTCTGGTATTAAATGCATGAGATGCAATTTCTAGGAATTTCTCAATTCACTTAACAATTTATTAATTTGAAAACAAAGTAACCAAAACTTAGATTATAACATTACAAATTTTATTGTTCTAAGAAATTTTTCAAATAAGACATATATTAATATTCCTGGGCAGAGGTTGTTAACCTAAACCTAAAACAATTGAGTTTATTTGTAAAACATTTTTATTATTTAAGTTATGGATTTAATAGCCGAATTACTCCTCAGATGATCTTATGAATTATTATTTAACAAAAGCAAAAACAAATGATGTAGAATTAAACTACTCTAGCAGGGCTATCCGTGGATATAAAGTTCATTTAATTTGGACTTACAAAACATAAGTTATGAATTTTCTAAGTTTTGCATATTTTCTGTTTTATTTATAAAATTCCTGCGAAAAAGAAAATAATGGGGCTACGTGGCGCGATCCTATTGGACGAAAACGATTCGCGCGGATCGTGGACGAGAGCCGTCCGATTTAAATGAGATCGAACGCACGGGATCGTTTGGATCTAGATCCGTTGGATCTAGATCCAACGGCGTGGAACGCTCGGCCGAACCGAGCGGCGCGCGGGTCGCCGGAAGGCTCGCCGGCGGCGGCGCCCGCGGCGGCGGCGCGTCGGCCTCGACGCTTCCCGCATGAAAACACCGCCCCAGGACGAATGGTTCTTACCAAAATGACGCGGAGGAGGAGGCGAGGTCGATGGCGCGGCGGCGGCGTCGAGACTCCTCTCCTTTCCTCGTCGGAGATGGTGGCCGGCGGCGGAGCACCTCGGTCGAGGTCGTTTTCGGCGTTCGGCTGCGAAATGGGACAAGCAAGGGGGCTCAACGGGTGCGCAAAAGGATGGGGAAGCGAGGGGGAGCTCGGTGGAGCTCGAGGAGCTTGGAGCTTGGAGCTTACCGCACTCGCGAAAAAGCCCGGCGGCAATGGCGGGGACGGCGAGCTCGATTCCGAGAAGCCCGACGGCGGAGAGGTAGCGTTTTGGGGGGGGGGGGTTCGGAGGCGGCCTCGCGGGGTATAAATAGGAGGGGGTGCGGGAGCTAATCACGGCGGAAACCGGCCCGGAAACGGCTCGGTCGTGGTCGTCGTCTCCGGCGCGATCTCCGGACGGATGTGGAAGACGGCTGACAGGTGGGGCCCACCTGTCAGCGAGAGGGGAGCGGCGCGCGCGCGCTGGAGCGGGCCGATGGGCCGTTATCGACCGCGCGCGCGGTGGATAACGTCTGGGCCGGCATGGTAACATAATCTTTTAAATAAAATAAAAACTGTTTTTCAAATCTGATTTACTAAATGATTTTTAAACCTATTCAAAACATTTCAGAAAAATTCATAAAAATATATTTTGGAAAGGTTATTTAAATTAGCAATTTTTAATAATAACCTTACCCATTATATAATTTGGAAAATTATATTTATGAAGTAAGTTTTAAATAAACATTTAAATGGGATTAAACATTATTTAAACTCATAATTAAATTTTTATTTAGTATTTATGTGATTAAAAGTTAAGCCTATATGATGAATGATGTATGAATGCAAAGTTTTAAATTTTAGCAAAATTGGGATGTTACAAACCTAACCCCCTTAAGATGAATCTCGTCCTCGAGATTCGGTTTGGCCTTCAAAAAGATGTGGGTGTTCTTCCCGAAGATCATCCTCCCGTTCCCAAGTTGCTTCTTCTTCGGTATGGTGGTTCCACTGGACCTTACAAAATTTGATAGTCTTGGTTCGTGTGATCCTTTCTGCCATCTCCAAGATTTTGATTGGATTCTCTTCATACGTCAGGTCACTTTCCAACTGAACTTCATCTAATGACACTGTATCCCGTAGCGGGGTTTCTGTCATCTCTGGATGACACATCTTCAATTGACTCACGTGGAAGACATTGTGAACTGCTGACAGAACTTCCGGCAATTCTAACTCTATGCTACTTCTCCCTTGCGGGAAAGAATCTTAAAGGGGCCGATGAATGGAGGTGCAAGTTTACCCTTGATCCCGAACCTCTTCACACCACGCATTGGTGACACTCTTAAATAAGCCATGTCACCTATCTCATATGTGATTTCTCTCCTTTTGGAATCCGCATAGCTTTTCTGCCTGGACTGCGTGATCTTCAATCTGTCCTTGATTATTCGAACCTTCTCTTCAGCTTCCTGGATTATATCAGGTCCAAATAAACTTCGATCTCCCACACCGCTCCAGAGTAGTGGTGTGGTGCATTTCCTACCATAAAGTGCCTCAAACGGCGACATCTCTATGCTTGCTTGGTAGCTGTTGTTATAGGAAAATTCTGCGTATGGCAAATTATCATCCCAACTAGACTTGTAGTCCAAGGCACATGCCCTCAGCATATCTTCTAAAATTTGGTTTACTCTTTCCCTCTGTCCATCCGTTTGGGGATGAAATGCTATACTGAACTCTAATCTCGTACCCAAAGATTCATGTAGTTGTTTCCAGAAATGCGAGGTAAACTGGGTACCTCTGTCAGACACAATCCTCTGGGGAATACCATGAAGGCATACAATTCTCCTCATGTAAATCTCTGCCAACTTAGCACTTGAGTAGGTAGTCCTCATGTAATTCTCCTCATACAAAATGGGCCACCTTTGTCAAACGATCCACTATTACCCAGATCGAATCATATCCCGATCTGGTACGCGGTAACCCAGTAATGAAATCCATACCTATATGTTCCCATTTCCAATCCGGTATAGGTAAAGGTTGCAACAATCCTGCTGGCTTCTGATGCTCCGCCTTTACTCGACTACATACATCGCACTTAGCTATATATTCCGCGATGTCTCTCTTCAGGTTATTCCACCAAAATCTTTTCTTTACATCCATGTACATCTTGGTGTTCCCCGGGTGTATGGAATAAGGCGAGTTATGTGCTTCTTGCAGAATCAATTTTCTAAGATCCTCATCTTGCGGCACGCAGATGCGTTTCTCAAACCACAAGGTGCCATGCTCATCCATTCGAAAACCCTTGGCCTTCCCTTCGCTCAGGTTGACCTTGATTTCATCCATTACTTTGTCTCCCTTCTGGCCTTCCCGAATCTTATCCATCAACAACGGTTGTACGTCCAGTGTTGCGAGGAATCCTTCGGGTACTACCTCTAATCTGAGGTCCTTAAATGCTCTACTTAAATCCTCGGGCAATTCTCCCGCTGTCAGTCCATTTACATGGACCTTACGGCTCAAAGCGTCTGCCACCACATTATCCTTTCCTGGGTGATATTGCAAACTCATATCATAGTCCTTAATAAGTTCCAGCCATCTTCTTTGCCTCATATTCAATTCCTTCTGGGTGAAAATATATTTCAGGCTCTTGTGATCCGTGAATACTTCACAACGTTTTCCCAATAGATAGGGTCTCCACGTCTTTAACGCATGCACTACTGATGCTAACTCCAGATCGTGGGTGGGATAGTTGACCTCATGTTTCTTAAGCTGTCTAGAAGCGTATGAAACCACTTTCCCTTCTTGCATTAGGACACTTCCTAGTCCATGGTGCGAGGCATCACAATATACTTGGAATTCCTTCTCTATATCTGGCAAACATAAAACAGGTGCTGACACCAGCCGTTTCTTCAGTTCCTGGAAACTTATTTCACATTCTTCCGTCCACTTAAATTTGACTTCCTTTTTCAGTAGTGAAGTCAATGGTTTCGCAAGTTTGGAGAAGTTCTCAATAAATCTTCTATAATAACCTGCCAGTCCAAGGAAACTACGGATGTCTGCCACATTCTTGGGTACTTCCCATTTTGTCACAGCTGACACCTTTTCTGGGTCTACTGCTATTCCATTTTTCGACACAACGTGTCCTAGAAAACCAACTTCTTCTAGCCAGAATTCACACTTGCTAAATTTGGCATACAGCTTATGTTCTCTAAGTCTCTGTAATATCATGTGCAAGTGTTCTTCATGTTCCTCCTGACTCTTGGAGTATATCAGGATATCATCAAT
This sequence comes from Poa annua, assembly GCA_026929855.1. Taxonomy (NCBI): domain Eukaryota; kingdom Viridiplantae; phylum Streptophyta; class Magnoliopsida; order Poales; family Poaceae; genus Poa; species Poa annua. The sequence goes on from CM049426.1 coordinate 110,695,089, forward strand.
GAACACCACAACAAACTTATCCAGAAAGTCCATAAACACTTTATTCATCATGTTCATGAAGTATGCCGGTGCATTGGTTAAACCAAACGGCATTACGGTGTACTCATATAATCCATATCTAGTAGTGAAGGAAGTTTTTGGTATATCTAGTTCTCTTACTTTCATTTGAAAGTATCCTGATCGCAAATCGATCTTAGAGAATACCGAAGCACCCTCTAGCTGGTCGAAGAGCTCATTAATTTTCGGTAGCGGGTACTTGTTCTTGATCGTCACCTCGTTGATTGCTCGATAATCTGTTACTAGCCTTTGAGTACTATCCTTTTTCTCTACAAACAGAATGGGTGCTCCCCAAGGTGATGAACTTGGGCGGATGAATCCTTTCTGCAGTTGCTCCTCTAACTGTTTCTTGAGTTCTTTCAATTCAGCTACAGCCATTGGATATGGTCTCTTGGCTATGGGTCCCGTTCCGGTAACCAAATCTATAAGAAATTCAACATCCCTATCGGGTGGCATTCCCGGTAGTTCTTCGGGGAAAACATCAGGCTAATCTCTTACCACACGAACGTCTCCCATGCTAACCCCCTTAAGAGAATTTAGCTTAACTTTCTTAAATTCAAATTTGGATTTGTATCTGATCTTCTTCTTCTCGGGAGTGGTGAGTGTAATGGATCTGTTCGCACAATCCAATACTCCTTCAAACTTGGCCAACCAATCCATACCGAGTATAACATCCAGACCCTGGGTCTCTAATATTATCAGGTTTACCGGAAAGGAGTGTTTACCAATTTCTAAACTCAAGTTTTGACAATCGGTTTGTGCGAGCATTTCCCCCCCTGGGGAACTCACCCTAACCGGATTTAGCAGGCTTGTAGTAGTCAGTTTGTTTTTATTAACAAAAGCTCTTGAGATGAATGAGTGGGATGCTCCCGTATCGAACAAGACTAATGCTGGAAAGGTATGTAGTAGGAACGTACCAATCACTGCATCCGGTTCATTCTGCACTTCTTCCACATCAAGATGATTCACCTGTGCCTTCTGGAAAGGATTAGGCTTTGATGCTTCCGGCGCCTTCTTCTTCTCTGGGCAGTCTGTTGAGTAATGTCCCTTGTTCCCACACTTGTAGCAAGTCACTTGACTAATATCTCGTTTAGGCTCATTGTTGTGGCGGTGTGGCTCTTTTCCACTATTGTTCCCATTGAACGGGTGGTTGTGTCCACTACCACCCTGTCCATTTCCTCTGTATCCGGAATTTCCTACTTTATGGATATGACCATTATGGTTGTGGCCACTTCCACTCTTGTGACTGTGGTGACCCCCACTGTTCTCAGGAACGTATGGTTTCTTCTGCATCAGATTAGTGTTGTATTTATTGGCGCTGAACTTCCTTTTTCTATTCTCCTGCTTCTTCATGTTGTTGTCCAGAGTAATGGCCTGATCAAGAAGGTCCTGATAATTGGGAGCATAGGCCACAGACAATGGTATTTTCAGCTCACCATTGAGTCCATTCAGAAACTTATACTTCCTCTTTGCATCGGTGTCTACATCCTCTGGGGCATAGCGTGAGAGGGAATTGAAGTCCTCCATGTACTCCCTCAGAGCACGATTTCCCTGTCTCAGGGTACGGAACTCATCCCTTTTCAGATTCATGATCCCAGTAGAGATGTGAGCATTGCGGAAACCTTCTTTAAAGATTTCCCAGGTAAGTCCTTCAAGTGGGTGAGTGATCTGATATGTTTCCCACCACTGTGCCGCTGGTCCCTCCAGTAGATGGGAAGTGAACCTTATTTTCTCCAATTCCGTACACTCGCAAGTAACTAGATCCTTGTTCACAGAGCGTAGCCAATCATCGGCTATGATTGGTTCAGTAGCTGTGGAGAATTTGTTGGGTCTGAGCCTCAAGAACCTAGCAAGGCGGTCAACTTGGGGTGGGGGTGGTGGTGGCGGCGGTGGAGGGGGTGGTGGATTGTTTTGGTTTGCCATGAACTGAGCCATCATGGTCATCAACTGTGTCTGGGCTGCCATCATTTGTTGCATCATTTCGTTGGCATTGTTGTTGTCAGGATCACGACGTGGAGGCATCTGTATGGTGTGGGCATAGGTAAGTAGTGATAGAAGAGACTACAAAGGAAAAATCTACCCATGCACATCAACACACTTCACAGAAACATAACAAGCAAGAAATAAACAGACACACCCGAAGTATTTTATAAATTCGATATTTTAGAGACTTGCAAACCAAGCTAGGACATGGTTTTCAAGGTACTGCCTCACCACAAATTGGTGGGTCAATACAACTTCGATGAGGCTAGGAGAAATACTCGTAAGGTAAGGATAATTGGTCGTCTTACTAATCAAATTTTAAAACTCCTTATGTATTTGCGGGTGTTCCCACACTTCCGCTTCTTGACACATGTGGCTTCCTTGGGAGTGTCCTCATCGGGATAGGTTAACACTAGGGGCTCTGGGGCGTCAGGGGGATGATTCTTCTCTGCCTGAAGTTCCATTTGGCTTAGTTGTTCACACAAATGAGCACACTGAGCCTGCAATGCCAAAATGTGGGCATCCTTCTGCGCAATCCTATCATCTTGCAGGTAAATCTTGTCTTCCAGTTCCTTGTTCTCCTTCGTTAGCACCTGAACTTCTACACGAAGAATATCTTTCTCTTCTTCTAAGCTTTCCTTAACGTGACGGTGGACGCGCCTTAAATCTGCCCTGTAGAAGATCTCTTGTCCCAGAAGTATATCCAAGTTATGGCAATGAGCTCCAAGGTCTCCATGATGCTTCTCGTTCATACCCCTAAGTGAGGGTTGAACGGGTTGTCCAATGCTATCCCTCCTGGCAAAGTGTCGAAAGAGGGAGTTGGGCTTGATCTCGTCATAGAACTGCTCAATGATGCGTGACAAGGTCTCCAGCATCGCCATCTCCACTCCATTCTTCCAGTTGGGGTATCTAGATCGGAAACGGATCAGCTGCGGTCCAGGAGGATCAAGACGAGGGAGAACTTCTGCCTCGATCTTCCAGCGTCCTTCAGGGTAATCTTCTGACATAATTTCTTTGCCCCTGAAGACTGGCGGCGTCAACCTCAGGGTTTTGGAAATACTGAGGAGCTGGTCACTGAAGTAGTACTGGTCTCCTTTCTGCGGGGATAACTCACGAGTGAAGTTCTTCATCTACAAAAATTTTGAAGGGATAAGAATTAAGGAGATGAAACAAAATAAGAATGTAGAAGGTAAGGAACATATTATAAGAAAAGAAGTCTGGTATTTCGAAATTTGTTAACTATAAATATTTATTTTAGGGTTTGTATCCAATCCTAGGGGTTTCGAGCCTACAGGCAACATTCGTGCTCTGATACCATCTGTAGTGCCCATGCTTATGAAAGAAGTGACACATATGAAAAATGTAAAGACTTGGATCACATAAGTCTCACATTCTCCAATAAGATGAAATATCACAGTACAATGTCATAATTGATTACAGAACGAGACGAATGATCCAAAAACAAATATCCTTACAACTTAGCATAGCGGAAATGCTAGCTGAATCAATAGTTCACACTTTATTTCAGAGTTCAAACGCAATACTAAAGGTAGCATGGAGCTACATCTTCTCCATGAAGCCACTGGCAAATCATGTTGGTTGTAGCTCGAAGACGACCCCCTTACTCCTCATTCGGACATTCTGCAAGGTTTAGTTGCAGCCGAGCTATAAAGGGTCAGCACAATTGAATTGTGGTGGCAAGTGACTTTAATTCCTAATGTTCTACTATACTATAATTATATGCTTAATTTGGCTGGTGGAGCTCAAGGCTATTGCGCAAAGCAAAAAAATTCCTACTTTTGGTAAACAATTTTCTTAAATCAATATCTTCTCCTTCAGAGACAATCTCGAGACAAGTCCATGTCTCCTACCCATGTTCACCCAACAAAAGTTTTATTAAGAAATTTGAGATGAGGAGATTTTCAGAACACAGCCTTGTGTAGTTACTCAAATTGTCCGTTGCCGGGGACACGGCTAAGATCTTAGGTTTTAACTCTCGAAAGGGTGTGCACTTTCACCATTAGACTCAATCAACCCAAACTATCATCTACACTCCTTTAGTGAGAAGGAAAAGGAGAAGATCAAGACGAGACTTTTCAGAAGTTGCTTTCCCATGATCATACTAAGAGATTACCACCATCTTATCAACTCTACCACCATCAATCTCTTGACCCAGGTCCACAACAACTTACTCCATCAAGACAGAGCCCATATTGACCAATGGTTGCACTATAAGCAACTAGACTCAGTGTAGACTTAAATCTCATAGCCCTGGGTGGCCTACCACAAGTGAGCAACTCAGGTTAACACTGCATATCATGGCCCCAAGTAAGCAGAAACTACCCTGGGCGAAGACTGAAGGGGTTACGGTGCAGAAAACAATAATTTTCTAGCGTACGAAACCCTAACTAGCCAGGATCTATCTATCTAGTACATGCGATAACGGTGGCGGAACGGGTTACATTACCTCCATGTAGACCGATAGCGGGGATTACGCTCCCGCACAAGCGTTGACGATGAAGTCGTACGTAGCCGACCTCGAGGTCGCGGAGAACTTGCCGCGAGGTCGGAGTCGATGACGCCGGGGTGTCGACGATGATCTGCGTCGACGGGCGTCGGGCGGAAGAAGGCAAAGCGCCAGCACCGGGGCTGGTGCGCCGGCAGCAGAGGGGGGAAGGCGAGGCGGCTGCAGGGGGCGAGACGACGTCGCCCAAGCTCCTCAATAGAGTAGCCTCCGAGCACTCGCAAACATACGGAGCCTAGCGACAACTCCCGGTCATTCAGATCCAGCTGAAATCGCAGGAGTAGATCTTATCTGGAATCCCGCAGAGCAACGGCGCTCTGCGGTATGGCTTAGTTGGAGAGAGACCCCCTTCCTCAGCTCGGCGCGGCTCCAACTTGGGAACCACGAGAACGAGAGAGAAATCGGGAATTAATTGGATTTTCCTATGTATTAAATCAATTAATATGCCTTGGTATATAAAGGGGGAAGGGGGTGTGCAAACCCCTTGGCTCCCCCATGTGGGACTAAAGGAGGAGAGGGGGGTGGTGCGCCCCACCATGGGCCGGCCGAACCTCCCATGGGGCCCACCCCCCTTGTGGGGTGCGGCTCCCCCCTCTTGGGCCCTCTTAGGGCCCATGTAGGTGGGAGCCCCTTTTTTCCTTTATTTAATTAATATTAAATTAATATAAAAATCCCATTAATTCATAATTAATATATTTATATATAATTCAATATCCCATGACCCCGAAACTATTTCGGAACCACCCGAACAACTTTCGGACATTCCTGGAACCATTCCATACCTTCCCGGAACTCCTTCCGGACCACCGGAACTCTTTCCGGATCAATTCTCTCTCTCCAACAAACTCCTATAAAATTCCAGAACCTATCTCCTAGCGTCGCTAAGACCTTAAGTTTGTTACGCTACGGTTCGGGAACACTCCAGACATGGTCGAGACACTCCGCTCACCAATGATCGTCAGGGATACCTGGAAATATATGACGACCCCTGTGCATTCCACGAATATCGTCGTTGAACCATAAATATGATATTCATTCCCTTTGTCTCTGCGATACTACCTTGTCCGAGACATGATCGTAGACATACCGATGCCTTTGCTGTATCTCGTTACCGACAAAGGTTATTAACTCGTCTGCGATATTACATCTCCATGACCTAGTCATAAGCTGCGCAGCTATATAGATGCAATATCACCGAGTGGGCCCAGAGTATCTTTCCATTACAAGAATGAACAAATCCCGCTCTTGATCCTTACATCTCGATGCTCTTTCGGAATACCCAAGATGGACACCGTTATTGTCATGCTATATAAGACACAACGTTTGATGCTCTCAAAGCACTCCTACGAAGCAACAATAAGTACGGTCTCACGGTCTAAGGAATAAGCTATCATACTCTTATCTATTGCAAATGACAAACATCGTAATACGATCTTATTGCAATACTTTGCGTATGTCCACCACCTTATTCAATTAACAAGATGACCCCATTGTCAACCGACGTCATTGTCCTTGATCGGGAATCTCGATCAACTATTGCCCAATGGACTAGCTCATATAGAGGCTTGCTAGGGACCTGGTTGTCTATGTATCACACGTGTATTAACAATTCCGATTAATACAGTTATAGCATAATACACAAACCTATTATAAACTTATGAGATAATGCAATAAATACTACTTATTTATTTGCCTCTAGGGCATATCTCCTTCAGTCTCCCACTTGCACTAGAGTACAAATAAACTAGCTGCATTTTACTTTATCAGAATCCCTTATCAAATAAGAATCATTTGATAATGCTTGCTCGTGGAAAAGTGTTACTGCACAATCCATGATTGTACATGCTTTTGCGATTCACTGGCATCAACTTGCTTGATGTCACCATGTTGTCTAACAACATATATGCAAATACCGTAACTAAGTGAGACTTCTGCTTCCCAGCGCTTACTCTGATTATACTAACCAGATAACTGCCCTGAAAAACACACTCAGCCATGCAGAGCCCCTTGTAACAATTACAAACTCGTGATGTCTACATACTTTCGCACCAATGTAGAAGACTTGACATTCAAATGTCAATCCCTTAACTAACGCACATCTACTTCCAGTAAATTCCAAAATAACTATTCTAATTCCAAGAACATCGGTTATATATCATCGAGCAGATAATATGGTTTATGTATGATGTCTAATATTACATAATAGACCCACACGTCATACAACCATTACTTTCATGCATCATTACTCTTAATGATCAATTGGATTCCAAAGGACCATCCTTTTGATTCTATTCTGACTCCTCAGATATAATCCAAAGCAACTCGACTAACTATTTAAAATTCCCGTTCTATTTCAAAATAGACACTAACTTTTAAATAGTTTCACAACTTCATCCTAATCTATTGATACAGTTTCACAATGTGTCAGCTACACAAGATGAATTCGACTCCCACTCAAATTATGTTTCCACATATTTGACAACACGAGCTCCCACTCAAAAACGTGTCATCCACATATTTGAGTTCCTGAGCTCCCACTCAAAAAATATGTTCTTCACATATTTCACCTGAGTGAACCAACTATGACTCCCACTTAAATCGACATTTTGGTCAAACCAAAATCATTGATCTGCTATCAATTCGAATTTAATACAAACTTCAGTATTACATTAATACAAATCCCTCAGACTTCAAGCATGTCTACATAAATGTAGTCAACAAATTTGATCTTGTGCAAGACACATTTCTTGACAAGACATGCTCCTGCGTCTTTCTCATAGTCACATTTTCATATAACACTTTATATGACGATTAAACAATCTTATTCCTCTAATAAGAATTGCAGCAACAATTACTCTCTTAATCCTTTTAAACATAACTTGGATTTCCAGGCTGAAGAGCCTTTGTTCGTATTCCGATACTTTCTCAACTTTCTTTGTATTCATAAAGTGCACCTTGATCTGTCAACAAGATCTGAAATACTTAATACAGTGATGTGACCTGACAGCAATATTAAATATAACAACACCTTATTCAGAAGTTTCTTTTATGAAAATATTATGATCTTTATGAAGAGGATTGCAAGCAGAAAACAATTTTCTAGTCTCCCTCACTCTTAATCACTAAACTTTCATTAGCAGACATATAATCTTTGGAACATCTTCCAACATAAGTCTGACACTTTATTCCAAACTTCTAATTTCAATCCATAAATCATAATTCGAAAAGTCATCTTTTCTCGGAATTACATAGACAACAAACTGAACTTTGTTTCTATTTGGTTTTGGAATACACTCTCATCCAATGCGAGCAATCTACAAAGAACCACTCATGTATATTCCGAATTATCGCATAATCATATACATGTCGACACTACTGTCGATCCTACGAATTCTCGTTGAGAAAAATATCTATTTTCTAAAGTGGACATCGACTATAATGTTTCGAACGTATTAGGAGATTCTAAGACTGATTCTGACAGGCCACACTTTATTTAAAATAGAGCATGATTAAAATTCCCCACATATCACTATATATGACATTATAATTCTGTGAACCAAATTTCCACAAGTCTCTTGTGTTGAAAACATAATTAAAAAATACTGTCCTTTGATCGAATTCTGTGAATACAATGTTCACTAATATTTCTTCTGAAAAACCCCATTTGATCTATTATCAAATTAATCTCAGACTCCACAATTCATCGGGCAAATACTCCTATTTGCCAAAGTCATGGAGGAATTCGGATCAAACAATAAACACCATTGATTAATCATTAAAAATGACTCTCAATCAATTTCCTCTAGTATTGCAACTTCAATACTGCATTTCAAACTTTAATCAATTTTGGCACTCGAAATACTTAAATGGACCAGAAATATCCATTACTCCTTTCATTGCCTTTATGACTAAATTCGATGGTGTTTGTTCTTTGGACACATAATTTTATCATTCCTGCTATTATAAATGTATATCATACGCATAATGTAATTGAGATGTGATGCAAATTACTCATAACATGAAACAACTGCTTTGTATCATAACAAAAAACAACTGATGTGTTCTATATGAATAATTATGTCTTGTAACATTCAAGACACCAAACTAGATCACATTCTCACTATTACAAAATGTCTTATAAAAAACTATTGATGATAACTAATATGATATCTCGAGGGCGTGAGCACTACTGGCCATGAACTTGCCATTACTCGTGCACTGTCACGTCACCCTTCGCCACATACTTGTGATAATCAGGGACTGTTTCACAAATAGAACAATTATCAAACACTTTTCATCAAGTATGAGAAGAATACATTTATATCTTCGTATATCAAATATACCCATAGCGTCGAAGAACTCTTCTTCGATGAATCAACTTTTAGAGATTTGAACTTGTTCACGAACGTGAAGAAGCTCACCGTGTCTCTATAGCATATTCACGCACATGCTATTCACAGCTAGGAGGTAAAGCACAATCTCTATTGCACTGGAGTTCGCTATCTAGAAATCGTAGATATTCGTAAGCCTGAAGTAGATGTCACACAACTTCTTCAACTGAGTCTCCAGACAGGTATGCTCCCCATGTGAATGGTCCGGAACTTTCTAAGCTGTCTGAACTGCTCAAGACTCAATTCATCTTTGAAGTGACCTCTGATCGCATCAATCACGACATATGGCTCCATGTGTTGAAACAACTTTCAACTCAGGTGCTAGGCATACCCTCATGACGATCGTCACTTCCATGAACATGTCATGATGCTTACGGAACTCATCATCTTGCTCCTTGCTATCAGAATCATCTGGTCTAACTCCTAACTAATGTTCTAGCACATATAGGATGTTTGTTGTGTTTGGAGAATGTTTCTAAAACCCCTGTACCATCTGATGAAGTTGGACCCGTCGGCTTCTAATGTAGCATCCGGGCTCTTGAGGAAGTAACCGAAGTGTAGTTCCGTAGTCTCCAGATGTGATCGCAAAAGAGGTAAGATAAGTTTATAATATATAGGTGAGTTTTAGTTCTATAATCTCATTATTAAAAACACACCACACCAAGATTATTATCCCTAAAAAATAATAATGGCGATTACACGACCCTCATCCACCACACTACCCCCGATCATCACGGCCGGCAGCACAGCTTCAAAGGTGGACATAACATGTCGATCACAACAACTCTGTGACTCGTGCTCGATCTTTCGATCTTCCCGTGTTCCGAGGCCATAACTCTGAGTATGCTAGGCTCGCCAATCAAACCTCGAAGACCCTGCGCGTGCAACATGGCTTACACCCACTGTATGCGAACGACGAGATGTGTGACACCCGATCATCACGGCCTGCCTCATAACATAGAACTTTCTTGGTGGTGCGCAACGAGGGAGAACACAATTTTGGTATTTGTTAGGGATCATCCTATTTATGACGCTACCGTTGTACATCTAGCATATAAGCAATCAATAGGATGCACACACAACAGCACACAATAATGATGCAATGAAGTGCGATGTGACATGGTCGATGCGCCTGGACCTTCATGGCGCCATGTGCCTGGCCCCCGGCGCCCCGGCATGACTCCGAGTCTACAGAGCCCTCCATTGCCTCCGACAGTACGAGTAATATCAAAACTTACCGTAACCATGTCACATAAAATAACGCCTCTGCAAAACAAAGTTAGACGCCTCTAGCTCTATTTAGTTTTGCAAGTTTTACGTGGCAAATAGGCTTATTCGTAAGAGAATCGCTTCCCTACCTACGAACTTTGTACCACAACGTCGATCGTATAATTGCATGTTTAAGCATCCCTTTCGGGCCCTCCATTGAAAATGCTTTGCCGACTAGAGAGAGAGAAACAGACACCCGCCAGCCACAGATACGGTGCAAGCCGTATGTCAGTAGTGGAACCAGTCTCGCGTAAGCGTACGCGTAAAGTCGGTCCGGGCCGCTTCATCAACTCAATACCGAAGGCATCGCAAGTGCACGCTAGAGGGTAGCAAATATAAGAAAGACACCCTCATTCAACATGAGTTCTAACCGTACCAGCAGTACTACGCATAGATCGGCTCTGATACCACTGAAGGGGTTACGGTGCAGAAAACCATAATTTTCTAGCGTACGAAACCCTAACTAGCCAGGATCTATCTATCTAGTACATGCGATAACGGTGGCAGAACGGGTTACATTACCTCCATGTAGACCGATAGCGGGGATTACGCTCCCGCACAAGCGTTGACGATGAAGTCGTACGTAGCCGACCTTGAGGTCGCAGAGAACTTGCCGCGATGTCGGAGTCGATGACGCCGGGGTGTCGACGATGATCTGCAACGACGGGCGTCGGGCGGAAGAAGGCAGAGCGCCAGCACCGGGGCTGGTGCGCCGGCAGCAGAGGGGGGAAGGCGCGGCGGCTGCAGGGGGCGAGACGACGTCGCCCAAGCTCCTCAATAGAGTAGCCTCCAAACACTCGCAAACATACGGAGCCTAGCGACAACTCCCGGTCATTCAGATCCAGCTGAAATCGCAGGAGTAGATCTTATCTGGAATCCCGCAGAGCAACGGCGCTCTGCAGTATGGCTTAGGTGGAGAGAGACCCCCTTCCTCAGCTCGGCGCGGCTCGAACTTGGGAAGCACGAGATCGAGACAGAAATCGGGAATTAATTGGATTTTCCTATGTATTAAATCAATTAATACGCCTTGGTATATAAAGGGGGAAGGGGGTGTGCAAACCCCTTGGCTCCCCCATGTGGGACTAAAGGAGGAGAGGGGGGTGGTGCGCCCCACCATGGGCCGGCCGAACATCCCATGGGGCCCACCTCCCTTGTGGGGTGCGGCTCCCCCCTCTTGGGCCCTCTTAGGGCCCATGTAGGTGGGAGCCCCTTTTTCCTTTATTTAATTAATATTAAATTAATATAAAAATCCCATTAATTCATAATTAATATATTTATATATAATTCAATATCCCATGACCCCGAAACTATTTCGGAACCACCCGAACAACTTTCGGACATTCCTGGAACCATTCCATACCTTCCCGGAACTCCTTCCGGACCACCGGAACTCTTTCCGGATCAATTCTCTCTCTCCAACAAACTCCTATAAAATTCCAGAACCTATCTCCTAGCGTCGCTAAGACCTTAAGTTTGTTACGCTACGGTTCGGGAACACTCCAGACATGGTCGAGACACTCCGCTCACCAATGATCGTCAGGGATACCTGGAAATATATGACGACCCCTGTGCATTCCACGAATATCGTCGTTGAACCATAAATATGATATTCATTCCCTTTGTCTCTGCGATACTACCTTGTCCGAGACATGATCGTAGACATACCGATGCCTTTGCTGTATCTCGTTACCGACGAAGGTTATTAACTCGTCTGCGATATTACATCTCCATGACCTAGTCATAAGGTGCGCAGCTATATAGATGCAATATCACCGAGTGGGCCCAGAGTATCTTTCCATTACAAGAATGAACAAATCCCGCTCTTGATCCTTACGTCTCGATGCTCTTTCGGAATACCCAAGATGGACACCGTTATTGTCATGCTATATAAGACACAACGTTTGATGCTCTCAAAGCACTCCTACGGAGCAACAATAAGTACGGTCTCACGGTCTAAGGAATAAGCTATCATACTCTTATCTATTGCAAATGACAAACATCGTAATACGATCTTATTGCAATACTTTGCGTATGTCCACCACCTTATTCAATTAACAAGATGACCCCATTGTCAACCGACGTCATTGTCCTTGATCGGGAATCTCGATCAACTGTTGCCCAATGGATTAGCTCATATAGAGGCTTGCTAGGGACCTGGTTGTCTATGTATCACACGTGTATTAAGAATTCCGATTAATACAGTTATAGCCTAATACACAAACCTATTATAAACTTATAAGATAATGCAATAAATACTACTTATTTATTTGCCTCTAGGGCATATCTCCTTCAAAGACAACCATGACACTTGGCCCTGAGAAGCCACTCAACTTGAAACCTCCTCGATCGACCCAATCCACCCAGGCAATAAATTTATTTAGTGGAAATTTTCATTTAGCACATCAACCATAAAAGAAATCATTTTTGCAGCAGTTGCTTCCACTAAATTATAATAGGGGTCTAATCTGGAATTTCTAAGGGGAAACCTAAAAGGTTTGCATAGCATACTACAATCTCCCAAAAACCTATCATGCATACTACTTTTGCAAATACTGTTTGAAAACACTAGATATGCAATAGAATAAAATAGTAGGTGTTTTATGAAGTCACTTGCCTTGGCAGCAGGAGGGGCAGGCACAACAAGAATAGCAATCACAAGTAGGTCCTTCCTCTCCTTCACAATCTAGCACAAGCAATACATACAAATAAATATCCACACAAAATCTCACACACCAAATAAAAGATGTATGCATGCATGATATGCCATGTGTAGAATTAGACACACTTATCCATGATTTATATTCTCTGGTATTAAATGCATGAGATGCAATTTCTAGGAATTTCTCAATTCACTTAACAATTTATTAATTTGAAAACAAAGTAACCAAAACTTAGATTATAACATTACAAATTTTATTGTTCTAACAAAGTTTTCAAATAAGACATATATTAATATAACTGGGCAGAGGTTGTTAACCTAAACCTAAAACAATTGAGTTTATTTGTAAAACATTTTTATTACTTAAGTTATGGATTTAATAGCCGAATTACTCCTCGGATGATCTTATGAATTATTATTTAACAAAATCAAAAACAAATGATGTAGAATTAAACTACTCTAGCAGGGCTATCCGTGGATATAAAGTTCATTGAATTTGGACTTACAGAACATAAGTTATGAATTTTCTAAGTTTTGCATATTTTTCTGTTTTATTTATAAAATTTCTGCGAAAAAGAAAATAATGGGGCTACGTGGCGCGATCATATTGGACGAAAACGATTCGCGCGGATCGTGGACGAGAGCCGTCTGATTTAAATGAGATCGGACGCACGGGATCTTTTGGATCTAGATCCGTTGGATCTACATCCAACCGCGTGGGACGTCCGTCCGAACCGAGCGGCGCGCGGGTCGCCGGAAGGCTCGCCGGCGGCGGCGCCCGCGGCGGCGGCGCGTCGGCCTCGACGCTTCCCGCATGAAAACACCGCCCCAGGACGAACGGTTCTTACCAAAATGACGCGGAGGAGGAGGCGAGGTCGATGGCGCGGCGGCGGCGTCGAGACTCCTCTCCTTTCCTAGTCGGAGATGGTGGCCGGCGGCGGAGCACCTCGGTCGAGGTCGTTTTCGGCGTTCGGCTGCGAAATGGGACAAGCAAGGGGGCTCAACGGGTGCGCAAAAGGATGGGGAAGCGAGGGGGGGCTCGGTGGAGCTCGAGGAGCTTGGAGCTTACCGCACTCGCGAAAAAGCCCGGCGGCAATGGCGGCGACGGCGAGCTCGATTCCGAGCAGCCCGACGGCGGAGAGGTAGGGTTTTGGGGGGGGGGTTCGGAGGCGGCCTCGTGGGGTATAAATAGGAGGGGGCGCGGGAGCTAATCACGGCGGAAACCGGCCCGGAAACGGCTCGGTCGTGGTCGTCGTCTCCGGCGTGATCTCCGGACGGAGGTGGAAGACGGCTGACATGTGGGGCCCACCTGTCAGCGAGAGGGGAGCGGTGCGCGCGCTGGAGCGGGCCGATGGGTCGTTATCGACCGCGCGCGCGGTGGATAACGTCTGGGCCGGCCTGGTAACATAATCTTTTAAATAAAATAAAAACTGTTTTTCAAATTAAATTTACTAAATGATTTTTAAACCTATTCAAAACATTTCAGAAAAATTCATAAAAATATATTTTGGAAAGGTTATTTAAATTAGCAATTTATAATAATAACCTTACCCATTATATAATTTGGAAAATTATATTTATGAAGTAAGTTTTAAATAAACATTTAAATGGGATTAAACATTATTTAAACTCATAATTGAATTTTTATTTAGTATTTTTGTGATTAAAAGTTAAGCCTGTATGATGAATGATGTATGAATGCAAAGTTTTAAATTTTAGCAAAATTGGGATGTTACAGAGGAAGCAATTCGGGAAAACTCACACGTTGAACAGTTTATTAACAATGATTAAGTGTAAGTTGTCTAGATCTTGTTAGCCAGCATCATCACCTAGTCGTCCATAACCGTGGACACGGCTCATCGATAAGATTATATCCTGCAGGGGTGCACTACTGGACCCATACTCGCATGATCAACCCAGTCAAAAACATTAGGGCCTTTCAACCCAACTATTTTCCTTCACCGCAACAAGTCCAGGAGCCACGGGAGCTATGCTGGTCCCGGCCAAAAGGGTGCGGACTCCCGCAGGACACACCCCTCCGCACCAACAGGCCGCGCCCTATATGCATGTAACAAGTCCAGGTAGAGTAATCTATCAGCTAAGCATATGAAATAAAGGCCAACAGACGACTCGCACAAACAAATCTAAGCATGCGCTACGACTCGCAAGGCTAACAGATAAACATACAACGGGTATTAGGTTGTGGGGATAAAGCTGTATAGGCTGCAGGATAAACATGTGATGGGATCGCAATAAAGAATCGAATACTAGGATAGCAGAGATCAACGGCAGGAATGAAAGACAATGTATAGGTAAACAAGCAAAATTTGCTTGCCTAGAATCCCGCATGAAAGCAGATCTTGTCGTTGCTCACACATCTCAACGTCATATCCACGAAGAAGCAACAAACAATGGAAAGCGTAAAAGATGCATTTTACAACTACGGCAGAAGATTCAGCATGATCATACGAGAATGATGCATGGCATGGCAAGATGCAATACAATGCAGGTAATCCAAATTAAGCGGGAAAGCAACCCCGGCAATTAATATTTAGGTGCAAGTTATTTATTTACCAGCAATATTAAATGTTGGTTAACATGGCACCACATGGCATGGAGATCTAATTAAATTAAATGGAATAGGGCATTGTATATTTATTACCCCACACATTCCATATTTAATTATTTAGTTGCAATTAACAAATTACAATAAGAAATTAAAATAAAGATGCAAAATGGTATATGAATGTCACATTAATGTTTATTGCATTTTTCTGATAATAAAACATATAAAGATTATTTTATTTGGAGTTATAGATTAAAAGATATTAGCATATTAAGTTTCTGGACTAAACTGCAAAAAGCAGGGACCTGTTCGTGATGGAAACAGAATTTCTGGGGACTTAGGTGGGAAAACCAGAGAGCAGGGGGCTCTGTGCAAATATTCCTGGCGCCAGTGACTTTTCTCACCGAGTGGACGCTAGCCAGGGTGGCTGACGTGCGGGCCCAGGGTGCCACGCGGGTGTGTGTGCGCAGTGCGGGCTCCCGCGGTCACTGACCCGTGGGGCCCGCCTGTCAGTGCGCGAAAACGAGGGAAAAAAGGGTGGATTTACATCGACGCGCCGGGGAATCGAACCCGCGGCAACGCGCGCGGTGCGGCTCACTGGTGCTAGCCAGAAGTCCGGACAGTGGGTTTTGTTTACGTACTGCTTCGGCCAGTTTTGAGGCGAATCGGGCGAGAAATAACTGACGAAGCTGAAATCGATCGGAGACAGAACACGGCGGAGGGAAAAGGGCCACCGGCGACGCCCTGGAATGGAAGGCGGTGTTCGTGTGCGGCGTGGTTGCGGGATGGGGTGTGGGGTGTGTACAGAGCCGGGGAGCGAGACACCGAGCCAAAACAAAAAAAGGGGAGCTTTTGTTATCGACGGCCATGGCGGAACGGAGCACGTCCAGGACGAACTCGTCGTCTACGTGAAGAAAACGAGCCGAGGGGAGGGGGAATCGGACCGTTGGCTCACCGTGGAGGTGCTCGGGGTAGTTGTACGGCTCAGGGACGAACGACGGTGACGAATTTGGGCGGCGGAGGTCACCGGCCGTGAGGAAGAAACGGAAGATCTTGTCCGACTCCGGCGGCTCCAGTTCAATTCCGTCAGCGGAGGAGCTTCAGACAACGATGCGCACCTCCGGGACGGCTTCACGGTGCTTCTACGGCGGCGAGGCAGCATCTCGCCTGCGAGGTGGCTCCGATGGAAACGGGGTGGAGAAGAACAGAGAGGCAGGAGATGGGGAAGAAGGGGCGGCGGCGCTGAGGGATGGAGAGGGGCGGCAAGGGTTCGAGGGAGCAGGAGGGGAGGCTATAAGGTGGGGGAAAGGGAGTGGTTGGGGTGGGGGCACCATGGCTGCCTCGCTGTAAAGCAAGGTGCCCCTCTGCTCCGTACGAAGGAGAAGGAGTAGGTGGGCTGGGCTCTGAGGAGATGGGCCAGGAGGTGGACTTCGGCCAGGTAAGTTTTTCTTTCTGGTTTTAATTCTTTTATTTATTTATTATTTTTTTGTTTTAGTGTTTTAAGAAGAATAAAAAAGAAGAGAGATAGAAACATTTAACAAAAATAAATAGTTTCAAAATATACAATTTAATATATTAGTTTTATTATTCAAAAAGAATTTAAATATCACATTTAAATTAATTTGATTTGCCTTTAGATTTAAAGGTGGAAAAGAATTTAAATGGAGTTGAATTTAAATGCAATAATTTAAATTAAGACTGACAAATACAAATGATGCATGATGATGTCATGTTGATGCAAAAAAGAAAAACAAACAATTTTCTAATTGGGAAAAATCCCGGGGCGTTACAATCGACACCACTAACAAGGGATCGCGTCCCGCGATCCACGCCGAGACCACAAGAAGAGAGGGGTAACTACCGAGTCTTCCGGCTCCGTGATGAACTTCTCGACACCTCTAACAAGGGATTGTTGCTCCACCTTGAAATTCTCGACACCACTAACAAGGGATTGTTGCTCACGTCCATGACGATTCCGGAAGATCGAACCTAATAGGATAAAAGGCAAGAAATCGTCCACCCATATGTAGGATCCTAAAACTTTGAAAGTTTGGATAAGAGAACAGACTCCAAAACAAATAAGATAAGAGGAGAAATAGAATTGAGGTAAGGAGTAAATAGAAACCTATTGAGATATTTTTCAAAAAATAATTTAAGTCAAATAGTTTTCGACACTCTAGAAACAACGACCGTTAGCGAGGTTATCCTACAGGCTTTTTGCGGACCCGCTGCTTCGATAACCATTTGTATCGAAACAACAACGAGATCGAAACCAAGGCTCTGATACCACTTTGTGACGCCCGAAAATCGGTACTATGTAGATTTAAGCGATCCCGCCGAAATCCGCATAATAACGATTTTAGGTCGCCCACCAGACATAATGTGCACGCCGAAACATGCGCATTATGTGGGTGGAATTGTGATAACATTACAACAGTTCCGATACATCCACAAATACAACAGAAGATATAATTACAACACGACTCGAACGAGTCAAGATACAAATAATACAATACAAAGATTCAAACGACAGCGGAAGCAAAATAGTATCCAACTACGGATAAGATACAAATTGGACTAAGAGTCCTGAAGATAAGCAATGGCGCCATATCCCTACCCAGCCAAGCCGGAGGGATTCCCAAGCTAACGTCGTCAGACTTCAAACCTGTTAACTGCACATAAAGCATAACCCAAAAGAGGGTCAGGGCACTCCCTGGCAAGCAAAACCGACTTGCCTACTTTCTACACCATCTCCCAAAATATAGGGGAGGTGGACTTAGCGGCAGCAGCACTAGCAACCTAAAGAGAAACGCTACAACTTCCGTCTAAGCAGAGAGGGATAAGAGAGCGCATAAGTAACCAACTACTACTAACACCAGTCATAACCCATTCTCGAATTAACCCCCTCAACCAAGTATGAGGAAGCAATTCGGGAAAACTCACACGTTGAACAGTTTTAGTTACCATTTATTGTGAAAGTAAATCTATATTACTAGTCAAGTTTATTAACAATGATTAAGTGTAAGTTGTCTAGATCTTGTTAGCCAGCATCATCACCTAGTCGTCCATAACCGTGGACACGGCTCATCGATAAGATTATACCCTGCAGGGGTGCACTACTGGACCCATACTCGCATGATCAACCCAGTCAAAAACATTAGGGCCTTTCAACCCAACTATTTTACTTCACCGCAACAAGTCCAGGAGCCACGGGAGCTATGCTGGTCCCGGCCAAAAGGGTGCGGACTCCCGCAGGACACACCCCTCCGCACCAACAGGCAGCGCCCTATATGCATGTAACAAGGCACACCGCCAAAGTAAAATACTACACTAGTATCAATGCATATGAGGCAAATGGAAAACCCGAACTAGGTGCGGCTCCCGGACAAGCCGAAGTTCCAGTCAAAGTCGAGGGGGGCTCCATAGGGCCTCCCACAAGTGGTTAGTGCGCTCAAAATTGGATCCGAGGACAAAATCTCAGTTCCTAGGTCGACACTTAGCAGAACAAAGAACCTCGCAAGGCCTTCCGCCTGTGCCTTATCTTTTAATTATAATACCCCAACATAAGACAACAATTTATTAAGGTAGAGTAATCTATCAGCTAAGCATATGAAATAAAGGCCAACAGACGACTCGCACAAACAAATCTAAGCATGCGCTACGACTCGCAAGGCTAAGAGATAAACATACAACGGGTATTAGGTTGTGGGGATAAAGCTGTATAGGCTGCAGGATAAACATGTGATGGGATCGCAATAAAGAACCGAATACTAGGATAGCAGAGATCAACGGCAGGAATGAAAGACAATGTATAGGTAAACAAGCAAACTTTGCTTGCCTGGAATCCCGCATGAAAGCAGATCTTGTCGTTGCTCACACATCTCAACGTCATATCCACGAAGAAGCAACAAACACTGGAAAGCGTAAAAGATGCATTTTACAACTACGGCAGAAGATTCAGCATGATCATACGAGAATGATGCATGGCATGGCAAGATGCAATACAATGCAGGTAATCCAAATTAAGCGGGAAAGCAACCACGGCAATTAATATTTAGGTGCAAGTTATTTATTTACCAGCAATATTAAATGTTGGTTAACATGGCAACACATGGCATGGTGATCTAATTAAATTAAATGGAATAGGGCATTGTATATTTATTACCCCACACATTCCATATTTAATTATTTAGTTGCAATTAACAAATTATACTAAGAAATTAAAATAAAGATGCAAAATGGCATATGAATGTCATATTAATGTTTATTGCATTTTTCTGATAATTAAACATATAAAGATTATTTTATTTGGAGTTATAGATTAAAAGATATTAGCATATTAAGTTTCTAGACTAAACTACAAAAAGCAGGGACCTGTTCGTGATGGAAACAGAATTTCTGGGGACTTAGGTAGGCAAACCAGAGAGCAGGGGGCTCTGTGCAAATATTCCCGGCGCCAGTGACTTTTCTCACCGAGTGGACGCTAGCCAGGGTGGCTGACGCGCGGGCCCAGGGTGCCACGCGGGTGTGTGTGCGCAGTGCGGGCTCCCGCGGTCACTAACCCGTGGGGCCCGCCTGTCAGTGCGCGAAAACGAGGGAAAAGGGTGGATTTACATCGACGCGCCGGGGAATCGAACCCACGGCAACGCGCGCGGTGCGGCTCACTGGTGCTAGCCAGAAGTCCGGACAGTGGGTTTTGTTTACGTACTGCTTCGGCCAGTTTTGAGGCGAATCGGGCGAGAAATAACTGACGAAGCTGAAATCGATCGGAGACAGAACACGGCGTAGGGAAAAGGGCCACCGTTGACGCCCTGGAATGGAAGGCGGTGTTCGTGTGCGGCGTGGTTGCGGGATGGGGTGTGGGGTGTGTACAGAGCCGGGGAGCGAGACACCGAGCCAAAACAAAAAAAGGGGAGCTTTTGTTATCGACGGCCATGGCGGAACGGAGCACGTCGAGGACGAACTCGTCGTCTACGTGAAGAAAACGAGCCGAGGGGAGGGGGAATCGGACCGTTGGCTCACCGTGGAGGTGCTCGGGGTAGTTGTACGGCTCAGGGACGAACGGCGGTGACGAATTTGGGCGGCGGAGGTCACCGGCCGTGAGGAAGAAACGGAAGATCTTGTCCGACTCCGGCGGCTCCAGTTCAATTCCGTCAGCGGAGGAGCTTCAGACAACGATGCGCACCCCCGGGACGGCTTCACGGTGCTTCTACGGCGGCGAGGCAGCATCTCGCCTGCGAGGTGGCTCCGATGGAAACGGAGTGGAGAAGAACAGAGAGGCAAGAGATGGGGAAGAAGGGGCGGCGGCGCTGAGGGATGGAGAGGGGCGGCTAGGGTTCGAGGGAGCAGGAGGGGAGGCTATAAGGTGGGGGAAAGGGAATGGTTGGGGTGGGCGCACCATGGCTGCCTCGCTGTAAAGCGAGGTGCCCCTCTGCTCCGTACGAAGGAGAAGGAGTAGGTGGGCTGGGCTCTGAGGAGATGGGCCAGGAGGTGGACTTCGGCCAGGTTAGTTTTTCTTTCTGGTTTTAATTCTTTTATTTATTTATTCTTTTTCTGTTTTAGTTTTTTTAAGAAGAATAGAAAAAGAAGAGAGATAGAAACATTTAACAAAAATAAATAGTTTCAAAATATACAATTTAATATATTAGTTTTATTATTCAAAAAGAATTTAAATATCACATTTAAATTAATTTGATTTGCATTTAGATTTAAAGGTGGAAAAGAATTTAAATGGAGTTGAATTTAAATGCAATAATTTAAATTAAGATTGACAAATACAAACTATGCATGATGATGTCATGTTGATGCAAAAAAGAAAAACAAACAATTTTCTAATTGGGAAAAATCCCGGGGCGTTACAATCGACAACACTAACAAGGGATCGCGTCCCGCGATCCACGCCGAGACCACAAGAAGAGAGGGGTAACTACCGAGTCTTCCGGCTCCGTGATGAACTTCTCGACACCTCTAACAAGGGATTGTTGCTCCACCTTGAAATTCTTGACACCACTAACAAGGGATTGTTGCTCACGTCCATGACGATTCCCGAAGATCGAACCTAATAGGATAAAAGGCAAGAAATCGTCCACCCATACGTAGGATCCTAAAACTTTGAAAGTTTGGATAAGAGAACAGACTCCAAAACAAATAAGATAAGAGGAGAAATAGAATTGAGGTAAGGAGTAAATAGAAACCTATTGAGATATTTTTCAAATAATAATTTAATTCAAATAGTTTTCGACACTCTAGAAACAACGACCGTTAGCGAGGTTATCCTACAGGCTTTTTGCGGACCCGCTGCTTCGATAACCATTTGTATCGAAACAACAAGGAGATCGAAACCAAGGCTCTGATACCACTTTGTGACGCCCGAAAATCGGTACTATGTAGATTTAAGCGATCCCGCTGAAATCCGCATAATAACGATTTTAGGTCGCCCACCAGACATAATGTGCACGACGATACATGCGCATTATGTGGGTGGAATTGTGATAACATTACAACAGTTCCGATACATCCACAAATACAATAGAAGATATAATTACAACAACGACTCGAACGAGTCAAGATACAAATAATACAATACAAAGATTCAAACGACAGCGGAAGCAAAATAGTATCCGACTACGGATAAGATACAAATTGGACTAAGAGTCCTGAAGATAAGCAATGGCGCCATATCCCTACCCAGCCAAGCCGGAGGGATTCCCAAGCTAACGTCGTCAGACTTCAAACCTGTTAACTGCACATAAAGCATAACCCAAAAGAGGGTCAGGGCACTCCCTGGCAAGCAAAACCGACTTGCCTACTTTCTACACCATCTCCCAAAATATAGGGGAGGTGGACTTAGTGGCAGCAGCACTAGCAACCTAAACAGACACGCTACAACTTCCGTCTAAGCAGAGAGGGATAAGAGAGCGCATAAGTAACCAACTACTACTAACACCAGTCATAACCCATTCTCGAATTAACCCCCTCAACCAAGTATGAGGAAGCAATTCGGGAAAACTCACACGTTGAACAGTTTTAGTTCCCATTTATTGTGAAAGTAAATCTATATTACTAGTCAATTTTATTAACAATGATTAAGTGTAAGTTGTCTAGATCTTGTTACCCAGCATCATCACCTAGTCGTCCATAACCGTGGACACGGCTCATCGATAAGATTATACCCTGCAGGGGTGCACTACAACCCCTACTCGCATGATCAACCCAGTCAAAAACATTAGGGCCTTTCAACCCAACTATTTTCCTTCACCGCAACAAGTCCAGGAGCCACGGGAGCTATGCTGGTCCCGGCCAAAAGGGTGCAGACTCCCGCAGGACACACCCCTCCGCACCAACAGGCCGCGCCCTATATGCATGTAACAAGGCACACCGCCAAAGTAAAATACTACACTAGTATCAATGCATATGAGGCAAATGGAAAACCCGAACTAGGTGCGGCTCCCGGACAAGTCGAAGTTCCAGTCAAAGTCGAGGGGGGCTCCATAGGGCCTCCCACAAGTGGTTAGTGCTCTCAAAATTGGATCCGGGGACAAAATCTCAGTTCCTAGGTCGACACTTAGCAGAACAAAGAACCTCGCAAGGCCTTCCGCCTGTGCCTTATCTTTTAATTATAATACACCAATATAAGACAACAGTTTATTAAGGTAGAGTAATCTATCACCTAAGCATATGAAATAAAGGCCAACAGACGACTCGCACAAAAAAATCTAAGCATGCGCTACGACTCGCAAGGCTAACAGATAAACATACAACGGGTATTAGGTTGTGGGGATAAAGCTGTATAGGCTGCAGGATAAACATGTGATGGGATCGCAATAAAGAATCGAATACTAGGATAGCAGAGATCAACGGCAGGAATGAAAGACAATGTATAGGTAAACAAGCAAACTTTGCTTGCCTGAAATCCCGCATGAAAGCAGATCTTGTCGTTGCTCACACATCTCAACGTCATATCCACGAAGAAGCAACAAACACTGGAAAGCGTAAAAGATGCATTTTACAACTACGGCAGAAGATTCAGCATGATCATACGAGAATGATGCATGGCATGGCAAGATGCAATACAATGCAGGTAATCCAAATTAAGCGGGAAAGCAACCCCGGCAATTAATATTTAGGTGCAAGTTATTTATTTACCAGCAATATTAAATGTTGGTTAACATGGCAACACATGGCATGGTGATCTAATTAAATTAAATGGAATAGGGCATTGTATATTTATTACCCCACACATTCCATATTTAATTATTTAGTTGCAATTAACAAATTACACTAAGAAATTAAAATAAAGATGCAAAATGGCAGATGAATGTCATATTAATGTTTATTGCATTTTTCTGATAATAAAACATATAAAGATTATTTTATTTAGAGTTATAGATTAAAAGATATTAGCATATTAAGTTTCTAGACTAAACTGCAAAAAGCAGGGACCTATTCGTGATGGAAACAGAATTTCTGGGGACTTAGGTGGGAAAACCAGAGAGCAGGGGGCTCTGTGCAAATATTCCTGGCGCCAGTGACTTTTCTCACCGAGTGGACGCTAGCAAGGGTGGCTGACGCGCGGGCCCAGGGTGCCACGCGGGTGTGTGTGCGCAGTGCGGGCTCCCGCGGTCACTGACCCGTGGGGCCCGCCTGTGAGTGCGCGAAAACGAGGGAAAAAAAGGTGGATTTACATCGACGCGTCGGGGAATCAAACCCGCGGCAACGCGCGCGGTGCGGATCACTGGTGCTAGCCAGAAGTCCGGACAGTGGGTTTTGTTTACGTACTGCTTCGGCCAGTTTTGAGGCGAATCGAGCGAGAAATAACTGACGAAGCTGAAATCGATCGGAGACAGAACACGGCGGAGGGAAAAGGGCCACCGGCGACGCCCTGGAATGGAAGGCGGTGTTTGTGTGCGGCGTGGTTGCGGGATGGGGTGTGGGGTGTGTACAGAGCCGGGGAGCGAGACACCGAGCCAAAACAAAAAAAGGGGAGCTTTTGTTATCGACGGCCATGGCGGAACGGAGCACGTCGAGGACGAACTCGTCGTCTACGTGAAGAAAACGAGCCGAGGGGAGGGCGAATCGGACCGTTGGCTCACCGTGGAGGTGCTCGGGGTAGTTTTACGGCTCAGGGACGAACGGCGGTGACGAATTTGGGCGGCGGAAGTCACCGGCCGTGAGGAAGAAACGGAAGATCTTGTCCGACTCCGGCGGCTCCAGTTCAATTCCGTCAGCGGAGGAGCTTCAGACAACGATGCGCACCTCCGGGACGGCTTCACGGTGCTTCTACGGCGGCGAGGCAGCATCTCGCCTGCGAGGTGGCTCCGATGGAAACGGGGTGGAGAAGAACAGAGAGGAGGGAGATAGGGAAGAAGGGGCGGCGGCGCTGAGGGATGGAGAGGGGCGGCTAGGGTTCGAGGGAGCAGGAGGGGAGGCTATAAGGTGGGGGAAAGGGAGTGGTTGGGGTGGGGGCACCATGGCTGCCTCGCTGTAAAGCGAGGTGCCCCTCTGCTCCGTACGAAGGAGAAGGAGTAGGTGGGCTGGGCTCTGAGGAGATGGGCCAGGAGGTGGACTTCGGCCAGGTAAGTTTTTCTTTCTGGTTTTAATTCTTTTATTTATTTATTCCTTTTTCTGTTTTAGTGTTTTTAAGAAGAATAGAAAAAGAAGAGAGATAGAAACATTTAACAAAAATAAATAGTTTCAAAATATACAATTTAATATATTAGTTTTATTATTCAAAAAGAATTTAAACATCACATTTAAATTAATTTGATTTGCATTTAGATTTAAAGGTGGAAAAGAATTTAAATGGAGTTGAATTTAAATGCAATAATTTAAATTAAGATTGTCAAATACAAATGATGCATGATGATGTCATGTTGATGCAAAAAAGAAAAACAAACAATTTTCTAATTGGGAAAAATCCCGGGGCGTTACAGCGGTCAATTTCTTTAGTTTCCCATTTTGGAATATCAATTGCCAGCAGCTGAAAAGTGGGCAGGGCTGAGAGCACAACTTTAACCAAGATTAATCTGCTAGCAATATGAAATCCGCATAATAACGATTTTAGGTCGCCCACCAGACATAATGTGCACGCCAAAACATGCGCATTATGTGGGTGGAATTGTGATAACATTACAACAGTTCCGATACATCCACAAATACAACAGAAGATAAAATACAACAACGACTCGAACGAGTCAAGATGCAAATATTACAATACAAAGATACAAATGAAAGCGGAAGCAAAAAATAGTATCCGACTATGGATAAGATGCAAATTGGACTAAGAGTCCTGAAGATAAGCAATGGCGCCATATCCCTGCCTAGCCAAGCCGGAGGGATTCCCAAACTAACGTCGACGAACTTCAAACATAAAGCATAACCCAAAAGAGGGTCAGGGCACTCCCTGGCAAGCAAAACCGACTTGCCTACTTTCTACACCATCTCCCAAAATATAGGGGAGGTGGACTTAGCGGTAGCAGCACTAGCAACCTAGAGAGACACGCTACAACTTCTGTCTAATCAGAGAGGGATAAGAGAGCGCATAAGTAAACAACTACAACTAACACCAAACATAACCCATTCTCGAATTAACCCCCTCAACCAAATATGAGGAAGCAATTCGGGAAAACTCACACATTGAATAGTTTTAGTTATAATTTATGGTGAAAGTAATTCTTTATGACTATTCAATTTAATTAACATTAATTAGGTGTAAGTTGTCTAGATCTTGTTAGCCAGCATCATCACCAAAGTCGTCCATAAACGTGGACACGGCTCATCGATAAGATTATACCCTGCAGGGGTGCACTACTGTACCCATACTCGTATGATCAACCCAAGCAAGCATCCGGGCCTCTCAACACGACTCGTTCCTTCACTACAGCAAGTCCAAGTGCCACCCATATGAGTTGTTACCCGCGTCAGGAGTCCGACCGAATCTCAATTGCGGACTCATTAGTTTGCGACTACGCCACCATGCGGCTCAAACCATAGTAGGAATTGTACGCTTCGTGTCGTACCGCACCTATATGACCCCCCGTATCACATAACCTCTCATCATCATCATCATCATGCACATGCATATGAGCTAGTGGAAAACCCGAACTACTTGCGGCACATGGACAAGCTGTAGATCCGTTCAAAGTCGAGGGGGGCTCCATAGGGCCTCCCACAAGTGGTTAGTGCGCTCAAAATTGGATCCGAGGACAAAATCTCAGTTCCTAGGTCGACACTTAGCAAAACAAAGCACCTCGCAAGGCCTTCCGCCTGGTGCCTACCCCAATATAAGACAACATTTTATTAAGGTAGAATAATCTATCATACTAAGCATAGGAAATAAACGACCAACAGAGGACCCGCACAACCAACTCTAAGCATGCGCTACGACTCGCAAGGCTAACAGATAAACATTCAACAGGTGATGGGATGTGGGGATAAAGCTGTATAGGCTGTAGGATAAACATGTGATGGGATCGCGATAAAGAATCGAATACTAGGGTAGCAGAGAACAACGGCAAGAATGAAAGACAATGTATAGGTAAACAAGCAAACATTGCTTTCCTGGAATCCCGCATGGAAGCAGATCTTGTCGTTGCTCACACATCTCAACGTCTTATCCGCGAAGAAGCAACAAACAATGGAAAGCGTAAAGATGCATTTTACAACTACGGCAAAAGATCCAGCATGATCATGGGAGAATGATGCATGACATGGCAAGATGCAATATGAGATACACTTAATCCAAATTAAGCGGAATCGGAATTCCGACAATTAATATTTATGTTCGAGTTATTTATCTACCAATCAATGTTAAATGTTCATTAACATGGCAAGACATGGCAAAGATGATCTAATCAATTTAAATGGAATTGGGCAATACATATATAGATTTGCCCCCACACATTCCATATTTATTATTTAGGTGATTTGCTACACCCGCAAACCCAAGAGATGCAACACATGCAAGTATGATGCGATATGCACAAGATAGCTGATATTTAATAAAATAGGTATAGGGTTAGGGTACGTTGGATCGGGAGAGATAGGGTTCGAAACCGACGTCTTCGGTCCGAAGAGGAAGTAGTCGCCGTCGTGGAAGTAGTCGTCGCGGAACCGGGGCATCGTCGTTTGTCGGTGTCGTGGAAGTGGGCGGGATAGTCGTGGCACGTAGGAGCACGACAATCGGACACCGGAAGAGGACGCGCACGCGCATGTCGCAACACCTCGAAGGGTGGACAATCCGGACACAAAAGCGACGCCGAAGTTCTTGCGGGCATTGCGTCAACCATCTTGCGGGCGGCGGATGCGGGCGGCGGATGCGGGCGGCGGATGCGGGGACGCCACCTGACGGAGAAACCGGTGGATGGAAGGAGCGGAGGCGCGGAGCGGAACGCACGGCGGTGGCGACATGGAGGGTACGCGCGGGGCGCTGCGTGGGCGGCGGCGGCGCGGACGAGGCGGGCGGATGCGGACGTGCGGGCGGCGGCATGCGCAGGCGAGCGCGCGGGCACGGGTGGACGCGGCACCGGCGCTGCGGCGGTCGGAGGCGGCGACGCGGCCGGCGGTGGAGAGGTGGCGCGGGGCGCGCAAAGCGCACGGGCGGCGCGGCGCGCACGGGCAGCGCGGGCGGCGAGCAGGCGGCGGTGCAAGGCGCGGAGACGGACGGGGAGCGGCGGCGCGGCGGACGGAGGCGAGCGGGGAGCGCGGGCGGCGCTCGGGCCGGAGGTGGCCGGTGCAGGGCGCGGCGTGGCGGCCCGGGGAGGCGCGGCGCTAGGGAGCTCGGCCGGGGCGAGGCGGCGGCGGCAGCGCGCTGGACGCAGGGAGCGGGGTGTGCGGCGGCGCGCGAGCGCGCGGCGAATCGGCGGCGGGGCGGCTCGGTGGCGCGGCGGCGCTGGGGGAGGAGCAGGCCGGGGCGGCGCGACCGGAGGCGGGGAGGCGGCGGCCGCGGCGGGCCGGAGCGCACGGCGTCAGGGGGCGGCGGCGCGCAGGGCGGGGCGGCCGGGGGCGACGGCGGCCGGGGGCGGCGTGGCGCTGGGGCGCGCGGGAGGCCGGGCTGGCTGGTGCGGGAGCACGGGCTCGGGAGCGATTTCTCCCGTGCGGGATGGAGGAGGAAGGAAGAAAGGAGGGGAAAAAAAGGAAAAGAAAAGAAAAGAAAAAGGAAGGGAAAAAAGAAGAAAAAGAGGTGGGAGGACCTTTTGCAAAATCCAAACAAAGAGAGGAGGGTGGCTGCAAAAAGGCAGGGGTGCGAAATAAGTTTCCAGGGGGAAACCCTAAGGTTTTGGCTTAGATGGGCTTTGGGCCTTATTTCTCTTCCTTTTATTATTTTCTGTTTTATATTTTTAAAACAAAATAGAAAAAGAATTTGAACACGAAACCTTTACAAAATATTTTTAGTTTCAAATAGACAATTTAATAAACTAGTTTTTAACATTTTTAAAAGATTTGAAAATAACACATTTTTTTATTAATTTGAAATGCATTTGAATTTAATTGTGGCAATTGAAATTAAATGCAACAGTTAAATTAATGAGATGCAATGCGATGCCATGTCGATGCAAAAAGAAAACTCACAAAACAAAAAGGGGGTAAAACCCGGGGCGTTACACCTTTGGTCATCTCGTCAAAACCACCAAGCAGGTCAGGTCCGCCGATGTGCTGGCCCTACACTGGGCAGACGATTGGCAAGTCGATTTGTACAACCTTGTGGATGGTGTCAGGGTCGTGCACCCAGGCGTAGACGACGAAGTAGGATTGGTCGGTTCCTTCGATGGAGGAGACAGCCACCGTGTGGAAGTGGCAGGAGGGCAGCACCTTTCTCGCTGTCTCGACGGTGAAGGCTTGAGGTGGAAGCTGCTTGATGAAGACGCAAACACGGTACCTAGGTGTGACGTTCTCGGTCATGAACAGGCGCGACCAACGTCGGATCTGCAGCGGCGTGCCGTTGTCGTGGATGAGCGTCCGCTCCGTGAGTAGCTCCCTAAGAACGTATCGTTGAGGTAGAGGGACACGTTGATGACCTCTGCAGGCATCTCCGGGAACTCTTGCAGGATGGTTTCGTGGATTCTTGCTGGCCAGAAGTTGGCTCTGTCGCCGACGACGATGACGGTGGCAGCAGTGTCGGCAAGCGCGATTTCAGCATCAATCATCGCGTTGTCCAGGTCAACGGCGCAGTGCCCCAACTCTGGGCGCCGCAGCGCACCTCCAGGCGCAGCATGGAGGTGTCGATCTGAGCGGCATAGAACGCACCCATTTCCTGAGAAGGGTAGGAGGTCGCGGTGTTGGAGGAGTGCAGTGTCGAAGTAGAAGCACCAGCCTTAGCAGGATTGGTGAGCGGCTGCGGGGTGGAACGCTGGCACACCGGAACGCGGGCTGACGGCTCGGCGTTGGCAGGATGTTGTGTCGAGGAAGAAGCACATGCCTGCGGAGGGGGGTTTCTTGTTGGGAAGGTTAAACGCTGGCACGCCGGAATGCGGGAGGGAGGTTTTTCTTTCAATAGAGGGGAGCGAGAGCTCGGCGGAGGTTTCTGCCTGGCGTGGATGGAACGGATGAACTCCGGCGCTAGGAAAGCTTTCTGTGGGAGGGAGTCAGCGCGGCATTCCTTGAGGATGTGCCCGGCTTGGAAGCAGTGCATGCAACCAACAGGCCCAGTGCAAGAGGTGATGCAGTGGTGAGGAGATAGGCATCTGAAGCACAGCCCATTGAGGTCCTCTTTAAGGAGCCGGATGTCAGTTAATGCGGGTGGTTGGAGACGACGCATGCCGGGACGACGGACGATTCTCTTCGCTTTCTTGCTCAGCACCTCCGTCCATCCTTCCCCATCAATGCTGGCAGTGGGGAAAGGCTGCACAGCAGCAGGGGCAATGGGCGGCCGAGGATCCGAACGCGGAGGCGTGCAGCAAAGTGCAACAGGAGACCGGAGAACTGCGCGGGAAGCCGGAGCTTTTGAACCATTGCTCACCACAGCAGCAAAGGATTGCTCCAGGCTCCTGCCTAAAGTCGGGGATCTTGGCGTTGCCATCACTTCGATGCACGAATCGGAGAGGCAGACGCGGCCAGCCTGGTCCGAGGAGGACCCCGGCGTCAGCGGCGTGCCCGCAGAACCAGCGGGGGTGGAGGCCATGATGGGGTGGTGGCGTGGCGGGTTTTCTGGCGGCCGAGGTGGCCGCCGTTGGCGGCGGTGGAGGCGAGAGTGGAACCCTAGCTAGCTGGAGGCGAGAGTGGATTCTTCCCTTTTGCTCATGTCTACTTTACAGATGATAACGGGTTGTATATTTTTCATGGAAAAAAATAGCACGCTATTTCTTCGCTAATAGCACGTTATAGCATATCTGGAGGGTCCACGCTAAATTTTACCATTTCTGCGCGCTATGAAGCTATTCACGAAAATAGCACGCTATATCGTGCTAAACCGTCATAACTTTAGCACGCTATTTTCTTTATCCAGCCTATCACCGCAGATTACCGAGTTTTCCATCTTAAGAAGAAGTAAAAAAAATCTTTTTCTGTTTATGTTGATGAAGAACTACAAACCCTGAATGGAAACATACCGTCAAATGCTGATAATTCTGAATAAAAAAAATTATATAATGTTGTTGGCCCGTGATAATATTGATTAGGTTTCTAAACAATTGGAGAATGTTTTTCATACTTGGTTATACATATATTGTTCTACCATTTCTTATTCTTGAAAAAAAATGTTTTATCTATATCGTATTTTTTCATAAAGCAATTTTATCCATGGATTTGACCTTGACATTTGTATCTAGTCAAGTGGTTATGCATGGATTTATGCCTCATGTTTATGTTTGTGTCATCGATTTGGCCCTGACATTTGTATTTGGTTAAGTGGTTATGCATGTATTGCTTTTTGACAAATATTTAGTGCTGAAATTCTTAATATTTGGGTTATATTTAGTGCTGAAATTCTTAATATTTAGTATTTTTCACCACGCTATTTTGTAACGTAGCTTCGCTATAGCCCGCTATAACTTGTATAGCTTCTGTAGGAGGGCCACGCTATTTTTGATAGCACGCTATTTTTTTCCTTGATATTTTTAGATCCAGGAATAACCGTGGTGATATTGGAGTCTTTGACTTGGCAAATAACAGTAGAGAGGAACTTGTATCCCCTCAGCTTTGGTCCAACTGGCCTCCTCCCATATGGATAACACCCACACTTACAGAAATGTGCCAAACAACAGTTAAACTGTGCCCAACGCCAGCTTCTAGTTTACAATCTTGTAATCAAGCGTGCCTGTGAGCCGCATACATTTTCTTTTGTATTATCTGTGCCTACCTGATCGGTTGGGCCTCTGCATGGTGAATATGTTTTCTTCTTCTCGAATACTATGATACAAATGGGCAGTTTGCCCTAGGATTGTAATGTTAGAACATCCTTGGTGCTGTTGTAAAAAAAAATATTCTTTCTATAGTATATGCTTTCAATAAGTGTAGATTGATCCCTCTTGTATTCTCAAGGCATCTTTTTTTGGCAAGTAAAACTTGCATTTAGGTCGAGCATGTTAAATTTTGCAGTATCTCGACGAAGCCTCTTGTTTGCAGCAAGGTTCAGATCGGCCAAACCCATGCCAGTGCATGTGGTGGCAATAATTTTCTTTGTTTTTTTTCCTTCCATACATACTAAGTTCAATCATCCTCTACTGATTAAATATGGCATTTGTATCTGGGTATGTTTTTGAAGTTCAAGTCCCCTGATTTATATGCGGCTCACCCCGACATATTTAGTTCTTTTATAAGAGTAAATATTTAAATTTTGCAGTAGGTACATTCTGTAAAAAGATAATAATTGCTGAATTAAGTGGTGTCGGGTCTCCTACATAGAACTAGTCACAATTGAGTATCATATAGTAGTATCATAAATGTTACTAATGCATGAAAACATATATGTTGTATGGTAGCTACTATTTATTGCAAAGGTCTATTTTAATTGATTTTGATCCCGATATTATAAAATTGTAGTTCTCTCGATGCACTTATTAATATATAGGATAAGTCACTATGCTAGTATGCTTTTGTATCACGTCAACCATAATTCTGATAGTGATTAGGTCCTTTCAAGACATTTGAAATTCACCAGCTCTACACCATCGTTGTTTGTCGGGCGCATTTAAGACCTTTTTTTTTTAGAAAAGGGTGTCCCGGCCTCTGCATCATGGTGATGCACACAGCATTTTATATTAATAAAAAGTAGTACGAAACAGTTATTACAAATCACGAATCAGCTAAAGTTGCCACATGAATGAGCCAACGGAACAAAGCTAATAAGAAGAAGCTATTCATTGTATTCTTCTAGTGTGTTGCCACCCATGTTGGCAGCAAATAGCTCGGAGTACCGCCAAGATACGGGTACATCCAGCCTCCATAGTATCCCGTTGTTCCGACGGGAGGAGGAAAGACCAAAGACAAATCCAGTAGATAGCTCGATGAATGACCTGCAAAAAATGAGCATCTCTGACCTTGTTAAAACCAAATCGTTTCGACAATTCCAAACAGCCCATAAGAAAGCACAAACACCAATGCGAATACGTGCTTTAGTCATTTTATCAACTCCATTAAGCCAGTGCCCAAAAAAATTTGCAACACTAGTTGGCGGGATTATATTGAAGGTGAAATGAAATAATCTCCAAATATCTGTTACAAAAGGACAAGATATAAAGAGGTGCTCCACGGTCTCTTCCGCAGGACAAAAAGCACATTTCTTACACCCATTCCAGTTCCTTTTAATCAGGTTATCCTTAGTAAGAATGACCTTACGCCTTAAGAACCACATAAATATTTTTATCTTAAGAGGAACTTTCAATTTCCACAAATACTTATGTAAGTTAGGGCTATTACCATGCATCATATCCGCATACATTGATTTAACCGTGAAGACTCCATTTGTAGTCAAGTTCCATCTAAAACGGTCATCATCAAGCGATAGAGTGACTCGCATTAGTCGCTCTACTAGTCTCAACCATGCTAACCATTTGTTATCAGTTAAGGTTCTACGAAATTCAATGTTTAATGGATTATTGGACAACACATGTGCTACCAACACATTCTTGTGTCTAACAATATTGAATAGCGAAGGATATTGAACAGCCAATGGTTTGTTCCCAAGCCATGTATCCTCCCAAAACCGTGTTTGTTGACCGTTACCAACAATAAAAGAGCCCCGCGAAAAGAATTCAGTCTTTACCGCCATAAGGCCCTTCCAAAAAGGAGAGTCCTTGGGTTTCGGCTCACATTGAGCCAGGGTTTTATCACTGAGGTATTTGTTGCACAACAGTTCCTGCCAAACCCCCTTCTCATTTATAATCTTATATAACCATTTGCCCAGAAGACAAATGTTTTTAATTTCTAAAACCGCAATACCCAAACCTCCCTGATCCTTCGGTCGACAAATGATATTCCATCTAGATAGTCGATATTTTCTCTTATGTTGGTCACTTTGCCAGAAAAAACGTGAACGAAAGTAATCCAACCTCTTCCTTACCCCCACTGGAATTTGGAAGAAAGATAGTAAGAACATCGGTAGGCTCGTTAGAACTGAATTTATCAATACAAGACGATCACCATATGATAACATCTTGCCTGCCCAACAGCCCAGCTTCTTTTCAAACCTATCTTCAATTATTTTCCATTCTTTATTTAATAACCTTCTATAATGGATCGGAACACCTAAGTATTTGAAAGGTAATTCGCCCACACCACATCCGAATATTTGACAGTACTCATTTTGCATGTCTTTAGCTTTGCCAAAACAAAAAAGCTCACTTTTATGAAAATTTATCTTGAGCCCAGAAAGTTGCTCAAACATTGATAAAATTAATTTCATATTTACAGCTTTGTCTAGATCATGTTCTAAAAACAAAATTGTATCATCCGCATATTGTAGGATGGATACTCCCCCGTCAACAAGATCAGGTATGAGAGCTCCTACTTGACCATCATCCTTAGCACGAGCAATGAGGACGGCCAACATATCAACCACTATATTAAACAAGATTGGAGAAAGTGGATCACCTTGACGTAATCCTTTTAACGTCTGAATGTAATGACCAATATCATCATTTACACGTATTCCCACACTGCCTCCTTGCACATAGCGTCCAACCCAATCGCACCATTTTGCATTAAAACCTTTCATTCGCAAAGCTTGTTGGAGAAATGACCATTTAACTTTGTCGTATGCTTTTTCAAAATCAATTTTGAAAAGCACACCGTCGATTTTCTTTCTTTTTAGTTCATGTATTGTTTCATGAAGTACTACTACCCCCTCAAGGATATTTCTTCCCGACATGAAAGCAGTTTGTGTAGGTCTTACCACCTTGTGGACAATTGAGGAAACACGATTTGTGCCTACTTTTGTAAAAATCTTGAAGCTCACATTAAGCAAACAAATAGGTCTATATTGCTCGATTCTACTCGCATCCTCTTTTTTGGGTAATAAAGTAATGACCTCAAAATTTAATTTATAAAGAGGTAGATCACCCTGTTGGAGTTGTGCAAACATGGCCATCAAGTCGGTCTTTATCACACTCCAAAATCTTTGATAAAATTCAGCCGGAAACCCATCCGGTCCCGAAGCTTTATTATGTTCCATTTGTGATATAGCCTCTAACACCTCCCTTTCAGAAAAATTAGATGTTAAAATGCTATTCTCTTGTGGTGATATTTGCGATAAATCATTTATAAAAGATTCGTCCAATGTAAAATGGCAGGATTCAGACGCTCCAAATAAGCGTTTGTAATATTCTGAGATGAACACTTTCAAGTTGTTCTGTCCCACAATCGTTCCCTCATCCTGTTCTAGTTGAAAAATCTTTTTTTTACGATGCTTGCCATTCGCAATGAGGTGAAAGTATCTGGTATTATTACCCCCTTCTTGGACATGCTTAACTTTTGCCCGCTGAGCCCATTTAGACTCTTCATCACGCCTTAGTTGTGTCAAAAATGCATCCGCCTCTTTTTTAGCTGCATTTTCAGCTACCGACAACGGAAAGGTTTCAGCTTTGATGTCCAATTCATCAATTAGAAGGCACAACTTATTTTTTAATTTTTTGTATTCTCCACTCATATTTTTTGCCCATCCCCGGAGATATTGACGCAAATGTCTAATTTTGTTTTGCCACCTTTCAACCGGTGACTCTCCTGAGGTAACAGACATCCATTCACGACATATCATGTCATAAAAACCTTCTTTACGCAACCAAGAAAGTTCAAACGAGAAAGCCGATTTATTTCCGACGTGAGCCTCAATCCCTGAATCAATAATTAACGGAGTATGATCAGACCCTGACCGGGTCATCGCATGTACCGTAACCAGTGGATATTTTTGTTCCCAAGGAACACTCGCCAAGAAACGATCCAACTTTTCATATGTTGGAGTATCTCTCCGACTGGCCCAGGTGTATTGCCTCCCAGAGAGCTCAAGCTCTCTAAGGCTAAGACTTTCAATGATTGCGTTAAAAATAAAAGGCCATGGTGCATTAAAATTCGCATTATTTTTCTCCTCCTGTCTTCGGATGATATTGAAATCACCCCCTACCAAAAGAGGGAGTGTTTCATTCTCACAAATCCTTACAAGCTCAGCCAGAAATTCAGGTTTTTGTACTTCTTGCGCAGCCCCATAAACGACTACAAAATACCACAGAAAACCATCACTTTTTGATTTAATTTGGAATTTAACGCAATAGTCTCCTGTTACAACATTTTGTATACAGAAAGACATATTATCGAAACCAGCAAGTATGCCGCCGGATCTACCATGAGGTGGCAAACAATACCACGAGTAGTCCATTCCTCCCGCTAGTTGTTTTAGAAAAGGAGCTGTAAAATTAGACCTCCCAGTCTCCAAAATAGCTACGAAATCTATTTTTTGCTCACGCACCGTTTCTTGAATCATAACGTGTTTAGCCGTATCTCCTAGTCCGTCACTGTTCCAAATCATACCTTTCATCTTACTTTTTAGTGTTCAGTTTTTCGATTCTAGCACTTCTTCTACTAATAGCTAGGCCATTGCCTTGCTTAGTTTTTTTCTTACGGCCTACTTTAATTCCTTCAAGACCCAATTGGTCTAGGGAATTATCTTCTTCTTCATTCTCTAAGTCTTCAGAAATATTGGATGCTCTTTTTATTACCATACTATCAAGAGTTTCGTGATCAACTTCTTTTAGATTGTTTTTAAGAAAAGTAACTGCTCTCTCAGTCTCAACAAGCTTAATGGAGCTGACAGACTTAATAATTTGTGAAGGAGAATTGCCTAGAGAGATCCCAAGTCTAGACGCCCTATCTACTATTGCCACATGCGGTAAAGAAGTAAAAGAGAGCTTGTTTGGAGATGCACCTGAGCCCCATAAGAGGTTGCGAGATTCAGCCAACGACATTGCCTTCTCCATTTGCGGCGCATCTGCATTTGGTTTCATCTTCAATCTTTCACTCGATCGAAGACCACTTGACATTGGGTTTTTTATACCGCCATAGGCAATAACATCTTGCACACTTGGTTTCTTAAAAACAGGAGTCACAGGAGTAATCTTCATGCTCTGCGAACTCACGTCCTCAACCTGAATATGGTCATGCATACAAACATTATTATGTAGGCCTGAAGACATTGCACCCGCATGTACCATCACATTTGATGATTCTGTAAATAGGGGCGAGCATACCTCGTTAGAAGCGTACGATAGCAAGTCAGGTTGTGCATTTGCCGAGACCATTGTCTTAGCACGTACACCGTCAGCCTCATCAGTATGAGACAATGTAGTTTCAACATTTAGGGCCTGAGAACTAGGCGCAGCCTCTCCCTCTTGATCATGCCGGACTAAATCAATTTCCTTTACCTGCTCACATATATTAGATGTCACATTATCCTCTTGCTGAACATGATCAGATGACAGTACATCATATTCCAAAGGTACATTTACCTTAGATGCATGAGCTAAGTTATCAGGTACCAAATAAGTAACTTCACTATGATCACTCTTTCCCTGTGGATTAGACACAGAGGCAATATTAAACTCATTATCTAAATTCTTACAACAACTAGAAATAGCATCAGGCTGTGTACACACCTTTGGAGTATCAATCAACTCCACACCAGGTTGCACTTATGAAACCGAACCAGCATCAAGGTTCTTTCCTTTCTCTGATTGTTGTAACAGGAATAACTTGGCCTCCTCTATGTTTTGCTTCACCAATGGTGAGAAGACCACACCCGTGGAAAGGATTTGTTGGGGTACAGAATCCTTGCCACTTCCGCTTGCCATGTGATCATCAGAACCAAATGTAGAGCTATCCATCTTTTTATTCTTTGATAAAGTTTGCTCATCTGAATTACCATCCTTCCCTTTAGGCTCATCATCTAAATTAGAATCATCATTGTCCATATCCACGTCCTCACCCGCATCAAAGAAAGGCATCTCCACCTCAAAGGTGAGTTTGTAAAATCCATCCATAATCCAAATAGGAAGGCTTTTAGGAATCTTAGTTTGATCAACACATCCAATCAAAATTCTTAAAATACCATGTTTCCTAGTGAACGGCATATCCACTTTGAAAGTTTTTCCAAACAAAGATCGCAAGCTCCAGAGTGCCAAAAAGTCACCTTTGCATAATGGTGGTATCCCGGACATCCTTACCCACACTTGAGGAAGTTTGACCATGGGCTCACAGCGTGCTACCCAGCTATCCACCACCAAAACCATCGAGCTATCTGGGACCTTAAACTCGCCGAAGGTCTTGAGTCTATCAAGCTCAACCTTTGATGGAAATAAAACCTTGAAGATATTATGTCCCACCTGATTAACCTCCCAGTTATATTGCTCCACCGGAACAAGTCGCTGAAGCTGTCGAGTCACCTGAGCAATAGACATCTCCCCTCCGGTGACTGAAAATGATCCCAATCGAGTGTTCACTGTCTTTGGGCGGTAGGTATCAGTGGTTGGCATTCCAAAAAACATGAGGTCGTCATGAGCATACCCATATACCTCAAGCTGAGGTTTTGGAGCAGAAAGCAAGGGGCATTCCCCCTCTGTGTGCTTGATTTCTTCACAAATGTGGCAGAGGATAGCTTTGCAATCAGACAACACATGTCCCCCCAAACCACACGTAAAACACTTCAATTTTTCGATCCTTTTGCCTTTCTTCGCTTGGCCACCATCCTCTGATTGAATAAACTCTTTAACATCGTACGTCGCAACAGAGACGGGCTGAACCACTTGTTCTGCCAGTTTTTTAGCAATCGGAATCAGGGCGTCAGCCGCCGCTGAGACCTGTGCCGCGGCGGGGATGAGATCAGCTGTCGCCAAATTCGCCTGAGCTCCTCTTGTCGCGGGTTGATGGATTGGCTGATAGCTTCCACGAGCCATGCCACCACCACCACCACCTCCGAAGCGGCCACGAGCACCACGCCCAGCCGTGCCCCGTCCATGGTAGCGACCTCGATATCCCCCAGCAAAACCACCGCGCTGCCCGGTGTTGAAGCCCGAGCCCGCATGAAACTGGTACGCCTGGCCTCCATTGAACTGATTCTGACGCAGGCCATAGCCCTCCCCGCCATGGAAATTTCCTTGATTCTGTCCCGCCGTTCCGCTCGGACCAGCAGCGAAATTGTTGAAGCCACCATGTCCGCCAAAGTTATTGCCACCGCCGCGTCCAGTATTCCACCGTCCTCCTCCCCGCTGACCACCAGTCCTGCCACGTTCGGCCATCACCAGAACACGCGGCGCCGGAGAGGGAGAGGTTGGCCAGATAAACCCTATCCGCCTTTGGTGTCTAGATCGAAAAGAGAATCGCAGGGATTTAGTCAGGTTAAATCCTTCAGAGTTTAGCAAGCCCATATGGCCTTTGCGCTGTTCGCCCGAGCCCATAAGCAAGGGTGAACCCATAGGGCCCATTTGACCGGATTTGGTTTTGAAATATGAATTCGGATCCACTGATCCGTAATTCACGCGCGAGATCATCGGCAGCTCCATCGAGCGTTTGATCGTCGGCGTCTTCCAGTGAATAACACCGGCGGGATCTCCAACCATGGCGGAATAAGCAGCACGACGATTGCGGACCAGAGTCCAACAATCAGCATCAAACTCATCTAGCAAAACGACCGACGGCGAAAGGACCGGTAGCTTCAGAGTCGCCATCGGGCGGGATCTCAGCCGATCTGACAGTGAAGAAGACGAGCTTACCTCCGGTGATGGTGTGGCCGTAATGTGACGAGCCGCCCAGCTTTGCCACCTTCTCTTCTCCGCCTTCTTGGAACTTCTCTTGTCACTGAGATCGCGTGTTAGCGAACCCGAGACGGTTC
Source organism: Poa annua (assembly GCA_026929855.1). Taxonomy (NCBI): domain Eukaryota; kingdom Viridiplantae; phylum Streptophyta; class Magnoliopsida; order Poales; family Poaceae; genus Poa; species Poa annua. The sequence continues at coordinate 110,734,845 of CM049426.1, forward strand.
GGCAACGATAGCGCAGCGAGCGTGAGGAGGAAGACTGCTCCGAGCCCTCCCCATCATCGTCGCTGTCCGAAGCTAGCGTCCAGAACCGCCCGCCGAGCCCAGCCGCCGGCGGAGACTCTTGGTCGCCACACAGATCGCCTTCGGAGTCGTCGCCGCGAAACGCCATCAAAAAACCTAGTTGCTACATTCTTGAGATCAAGAACCACCTCTGAGGTGTTTATGAACATACCACATGTCTACAGTATCTTATCTTCTTGTTTGTGGTACAATCCAGAGTTTTTCAAATGCTTCTATTTTCTTATCAGTTTTGTTTATTGGATACAATTTATGTCCTAGATCATTACATCGCTATTTCCTGTAGAATATGTTATCAACCTGGGCAGAACTTAGACGCATTGTCACTACAAGTGAAGTGTAATGGAACTTAGAAGGTACTCCGTCGAGGCCAAGTCCGACATCTCTGTTGTTCATTTATTTCACTGGAACCTACCCTGCATCACGTGTTGCTCTTGTTTTTTCCCAGATCTGTGTTAATATTTTGATCATCATATCCCAATTCCCAAAAAATTGCTATTAGTGCGGACGTCCAGGGTTTCAAATAGTAGTGTATAAGTTAAGTTCAAAGCAATGTGTTGCTGATTGAGGTAGGTGCTATTTAGGAAAGACCAAAGAAGAAAAAGGGGGAAAATATGATAATGGAGTTTTCTTGGAAGAAGCTTAAAGTTAATGGAGTTTTGCTTGGATCCTGTTCTTCAACAAAGATCACAAGTGTGTAGTTTTTCTTGTGTCCATGATGCATAGACAGTGGTTATACACACATCTGTACACGAGCTTATAACATAAGGACATTGTAGGTAGCCGATTAGTATCTTAAGCTCCTGAAATCTACTGCAACTTAATGCTAAACATTCAGCAAACACATTCACTGATGAACTAATTCCTGTTTTGTGGATAGTTCTTTACCATTTTTTCACAATAATTTTATGAATTCACCGGATTATAACATAGCCATTTTAGTAAGTACTTCTACAAGAATTCACGTGGAAAGATGTCCTAGTATTATGTTATTTTTAGTTCAATGCTTTGCAACACATTGTATCCCCTTCTCATGAGCTGAGCTAATTTTTCAAGGCAAATTTCTTATGCTCCCTCTGATCCCTTTTAAGTACCGACAGGTGTGTTCGGAATTCTACGTGTTTAGTTCATTTCCTACGACACTCAAAGTGGTTCGGAGGGAGTACATTTCTTCTACAGTGGTTGATGAAGAATCAGAAATAGATGAGATCATTATTTGGTTTTGTAGAAATATGTCACCATCTCTTGCTGTCAAAGGATAATAAGTACCAACCACCCGATAGGCCAACACCATTGACCTCAAGAGTGTGTCCCCGGCATTCAGGCCTATCTCCTTCTGAACAAAGGTATGGGTTGAGCTCCCATCTGTAGGATCGCGTGTAGCCTTCAATTTTTCTCAAGATCTGGAGCAGTAAGCATTGGAAAGAGATGATGTACATAAATTGCCTTCCGGTTGTTGTTTCCTGCCAGTTGGAAGTTGTACATTTCTTCTTTTATTTTCACGAAGTTGGTGGTTGACTCTTGCCTGCATGTTTGACAGTTCGATAATTGAAACTTGAGAGTTGACAGCTGAGACTTGATTCTGTCTGAGAACTTGAGATGCATATGTGACAACTGCATACTTTTAGTAACCAAAGATTACGTATGCGTCTTTGGTAATTAATTATTGATGGAGTGCTGGAATTCACTCATGTCTGAAACAGAAACCATTCAAATATTTTTTGTATTATGGGCTTCTCTGTAATAGCTAATATCACAGATTTTTTTATTTAATATGTGCCGTTGGTCGTCCATCTATGGCGGCCTTCTCAGGTCGGTTTTCATGTGTGTCAGGTGCCAACTACCCCCCTCACCAGGATTCATCTATCTCCCTCATCAGGTGTCCGCTCCCTTTTCCCAAATTTAACAGCATGGAATATCTGTTATTTTGTTGGTGCTCATGCCATATGCAAGTTGTGTTTTAACTTCACGTGCAATATATATGTGTGTGTTAACCAATAATATTTACATGGAGCTTTAATACCTGATTCTGAAATTTTTGTTTTATGATAGCATGCTTCTGCTTTAGCAGTTTCAAACGAGGCGTGGATCTTCACCATGTATGAACTACAACTTGGAGTAAAGCAATGAGAGCAGAGAAGAATGGCTTAGAAGGTAATCAATTTGTGTTACAACATGGTGAGGTATTCTGTCCTGAGGTTGTTGATGGCTCTGTATATCCTAGTCTACGCATCTCAGCTGTATGACCATGAATGGTCAAGTATGCCCCTACATCTCAATTTAGTTTCATTTGCATTATTGTCTTTTACTTTGGATACTTCTGATAGTTAAATCGTTGTCCTAAATTTGTATTTTCAGGAGACTTGTGATCATTGAAGGAGCACATTTGCATCAACACGGGTATGCTTGGCCAGTTACTACGCAACATCTTGTGTTGTATCTGCTATATTCATTTTGACCTTTTACTTTGAAATATTACGTGTTTATTGAAAAGATCAATGGTACTAAGTTAATTCCTGTCAGTTAGATTGCACTCGTACTTAACTAAGCTCTCGCTGAGGGGCTCCCCTAGGAAGATTAATAGCATCTCGAACCAAGACAGTCTGTCGAAACACAAAGTTAATGTATATGAGAAACATTTCGCTTTCTTGAACATGATCTGATCTGGCTTGATGCATCAACTTCGGTTATGAGGCAAGTGGAACCAAAGTACTTTTGGCAGCTAGTCAATATGGGTCGTATAAGATGTTCCAAAAACATATAAGAACATCGATTAGCTCGTGAGTGTGTAATTTATCAGTTTCAATGTTGATGTATTTGTATGTCAGACTGTACTGCCAGATTTCAGTAAATGAAGTACTGCGTTTCTTTACTAATGAATTCCAGTTGATTCATATGCATTAGTTATACTTATATTAACAAAACTTAGTACAGAAAACATACTTGAAACACCACAAGGTGTCAAAAGGTGATTCGCATAACAATGCCAGCACATACTAAGCATTGCTAGCAGGTACCGCCATCCGTTACAAACCAGCAACGCTTTTCTTCTCTCAGCGATGGATATACTTTGCCCTAGAGGTGTGCAACGTTACAGGCAACAATACCGGAGATGCATATATGTAATATGCTAAAAACCATGTATAATTGTTCTTCTAATAAGTGCATATGGAGTTCGAATTTAGTCTAGAACTGCCAATCCATACATGGGGATCTTTATAAGAATCAGCTATCAAACCAATGTAGGATATAGGTAGCACTGTTTGCTGCTGTCTTAGCGATGTTATGGCAACCAACATCAGGATTATGTCCTGTCCTAGATCCTAGAGAAGAAAATGAACAAAACCAAAAGGCAAAACATCTCTATGGTTCTGTTTCAAATGGAATCATGGTGGGACGCTGAAAACATGTTCGACTAATGAAGAGAGCGCCTTCTCCTGGACTGATCATGATTAGACCTGCTTCAGATCCCTGGGAAAAAATGAAGGACGAGCACTCTTAGCTTCATGATGTTTGACTAGACATTGAGTTCAAATATTCATACAAACACAGAGCAAAGCATGTTTAACTGACCAACCAAGATAGCAACTTGTCAAACATAGCAAACAAGCAAAAGAAATGCAAGCTTGTCCTGTAGCCTATTTTATTTGAACCGTGTAGGATCTTTCTTGTCCTTCCAAGATGCAGACTGACTAGGAGATAGTTCTGTATTATGCGAGTTAAATATTTCAAGAATAGTGCCCTTACTCAGGACAAAACACCTAATACTTGAAAAGCAAATAGGCAAGAAGAATTCGCAAATGAAAGCTTCAGGTCAAATTTCATTTAACTATAGGGTCGTAGTTCCACTCACGCTCTTCACATATGAGAATTATGGGCCAACATATTCACCTTTTAATTATGTATGTAACTAAATTTTAGAGCTGTACTGATTATATATAAATATGCCCAAAGCATTGTGCAAGTATATTAATGTGAAATGCTACTGAAATGGAAGCCCAAAATAACAGCTTATGTAACATCCCAACATTTTATAATGTTCAAAAATCACCAAAAATTTAAAACTTTTGTTTTTGATCTATAAAAGACTTCAAACATATTGAAAGAGTTTAATATTTCAAATATCTTAGTTTAACATTATATTCAAAAGCTGTTTCAAGTTAAACATTTTATTATCCATTGTATATCTTAAAACCTCAACAGCTCATTTGAAAAATGTTTTACAAACTTCAAACCATTTTATTGTAATAAATCAATTTCTTTATAAGTATTTGAATTCAACCACTTAGTCATAGCTATTCATAAATTAAAATAATATTTGCAAGTGTTCTTTGAAACTAATTAAAACATGATCTATTTGCCAAATGGTTTTCATTATTTTACCTAAGTTGAAAACATAGATTTGGAAATTTCCAGTCTATAGTTTATAACTTTAATAACTTCATATATTTTATAATTAGTGATTTATCCAAATAAACATTTCATTAGCTTAAATGATTTTCATTTATTTTCAAAACATAAAATGATTTTTATGAATATATTTCTATATAAGAAATGAATTAAAACTAAAATCATTTCTAAAGTTTTTATGAAGTTTCAATTGATTTATCTTGGTATAAAATATAATGGTGCACAAATTATTTTCAATTAAAAATGAATACCTTATATTTCCCATTTCCTTCAAATTAGTTATATTTTGTTCTTTAATATTATGCCAAAATAAAGAAGAATGATTTCAGAAAAACAAGTTTAAATAACTTAAATCCAAACATAATTGAATATGGGTATTTCATATAAATTATTTAGACAAAATTAAAATTAATTAAACCCTAGTTTTAAATTAAACATAAAGTGTCAATTTTACATTTAATCAATATTTCGAAATTCTTATTTTTGAAAAGTGTTCAAAACACTCCCACAATTGGTTTAACAGAAAGATAATAATTTTACAAATTTTTAGAATTTTGTTTGACCTCATTTGGACATTCAAATCAAAAGTTATGAATTAAATAAAAGAAATCAGAAAAATGAAAAAGAAAATTCCGGATGACGTCATCGCTGACATCACCCCGTCTTCAACCTCCGGCCGGAAATCACGCCGGCGATCTCTTTCCGAAATCGAGCGTGATTGTCGCGGATTTGTTTCCCCCCTTCGGCCTATATAATTCCCACGATCTCCTCTTCGTTTCCCCTCTCAAACCCTAGCCTATTGCGCCGCCAGGCCGCCACACGAGCTCGCCGGAGTTCCTCTACTCCGCCGCCACGTTCCTCTCGTTTCTGTCACGGTGAGACCTCCCCGGACCCTCCTATCCCTCTCCTTCTTCTTCTTTTTGCCATGCGCATCGCGCTGACTTCCTGTTTCGTTTTGTTTGTCACCGAAAAGCACGGAGTCGACGTCGACGGAAAAGTCTCCGCCGCCACCGCCACTCCGGGCACGCCTCCGTGCCATTCCGGGAAGAATTAGACGTCGACACGATGCCCATCGCCTCCGCCTCGTCTCGGCGCACCTCGCGGTAGTCTCCTCGAGTCGGGGAAGACCCCGTGGCGACCAGAGCGTCCAAGCCCGAGCGCCGGCGCCATCTTCCTCTCCATCTCCGGTGACCTCCGCCGGCGAGGTATGAAGCTTTCCATCTGAGCCGTCCGATCTATTTTCAACGGGCGCGATTAGATCTTTAGAGCGAAAAGGTACGGTTAGATCTGGACCGCCAGATCCAGATCTGACGGCCCAGATCTGACGACTTAACCACGTCAGCAGCCCAGTCAGCGTCCTAGTCAGCGCACAGTCAGCACTGACGTGGCGTGCACAGTCAGCGCCAGCGTGTAATTCTTTTTCTATTTTAAATTTAATTGGAAATTTTGTAGATTAGTCCCTGTAATTAAAACATCTATAACTTTTTAACCACTTATCCAAATTTAACAAACTTTATATTTTGAAAAGCCCTCGACATGTAGAATATTTTGGATCTGCCAAAATTCAAATTTGACTTAGTTTAAAATATTCAAATTTCAAATGGTGAATTTGAGTATTTTTGTCATAACTTTTAATCTGTAAAATCAAAAATTACAAATAAAATTATTTTGGAAACTTTGGAATATTTGTAAATTGATGCCACTGCTATAGAATATTTTTGAGTGATATGTGAATGAATTCATAGTTATATATTTAATTTGAATAGTTTGAGTATTTTCAACATAACTATTAATAAAAATATTAATTTTGATTAAAGTAAATTGCTATAAATTTAATTAAAATACCCCTGTCTATTAACACTATTTATTAAATTATATTATAAAACTTTAATCATAGAAAACTTTAATTTTATAATTATTCCTTTTATTATATTTTCCAAAATTAGAAATTAATTAAATTGCATGTATAAATTCATGCATATTTATAAAGAAATCACAAAAGTTATTTTGATGCTTCTTGTGATTAAAAATTTCATTTCTTGCATAAAATATTTTATTATATAATTATATCCCTCATAGGAAAACCTCTTCATTATTTTTCTCTAAGTTAGAAGTATTCTCAACTTAGCATTTTGGTAAAGTGTTATACACTTAGAAACTTAGGATTTTCAAGATGGAGCTAGAAGGCCATTGAAAGACTTAGCCAAAACAAGACTTCAGAAATATCTTCAAGGAGAAGAAGCACTTAGAAGAAAATCGAGAAGAAGTTCATGAAGGACTTAGAAGGAAACAGACTCTAGAAGCATCCCAAAGATGTCAAGCACTTGGAAGAAAAGTGAGAAGGAGTTCAAGAAGGCCAACCCCCTTTTATTCTCTAAGTCTTTCTCTCTGTCTTTGCTTCTCCTCTGAGACTTCATGAAGACTAAGTAAATCCAAGACCAGCCTCGAGGATACAAGAATCATCAAGTCTGAAGATTCATCAAGACTACCAAGAGCTCAATCAAGACATCATCCAGAAGAAAGTTACAAGTCTGGAGATGAAGCCTGGAGGACAACTACATCTTTCTTTCTATCTTTTCCCTCTTTCCTAATCTTGTCTTTTAGACTTAAACAAAGTTTGATCATGATGTTATCATCTTTGAAGTTTGTTGGATCCTAACGGCATAGTGAGATGAAGCGGCCTGGAGACAAACCTTACATGTCCACGTACATGAGACCTGTCCCACAACTTAAGTGGCTGGCTGGGTGTCTGTCTCTCTCACTTTAGTGAATATCCAATTTACAAAGAGTTGATAATAATTGTTGATCACCTCGAAGAATAGAGCTAGTATTTTCTTTAACTATTTTGCACATCAAGACTAAGCCATTAGAGTGCTTATTCAAGATGATATAAAACAAAATATTTTATTCAACTTATGACCTTAGCCCTTAGCCCTTTTGGACCAACCTATTTGCCTTGCATTAACTTAAAAGATTTTCATGGCATGAAAAAGCATTTCTAGCCCATAGGAATATTTTGCACATCATGCATAAACATATTTTCCTTAGAAAGTTTTATAAAACTTATTTATTCATCCAGTATGTGTTTTCATGCATTGTGAAGTTGTGCTTGCTGTTGATTGTTGTATTGTTGCTTGTCTATACTGTTAGATTGAACGGAGAGTCCCGAGTATCGTTGAAAAGAGTTGTGAACAACGACAACATTCAAAGGCAAGTGGCACACCTCATAAACTTCCTATTATTTCTATATGCATTACTTAGTGTTTTTATATGCATGTGTAGGATAGTATTGCTATGCTAAACCTGTGTAGAATTCCTTATTCCTGTGTCTAGGTTCCTATGCAATACTTAGTAGAATTATTGATGCTATGCAAATGTTGTTTTGTGAAAATCTAAATTCTACTAAGTTAAGAATGAAACACCTGGGTGGTAAGTGGTTGTATGGTTTATGTTGAGTGGCTACTCAGGTCCATGTCTATGGTTCCTGGAGTATGTACACTTGTGAATGGCCACCCAGGAACCGAGGAATCTGAAGAACTCCGAGTGACGATTGCTTCCAGTGCAGCCATTGCCATATGGGCTCTGGCTTGATCAATTACGTTGCGTGGACTCTCTCCGGCTTGACAAGCAGATGTAGGGGGATGTTAGGTGGAACGGGTCAAGCCAGAGTGGGAGGGAAAATGCTTCTGAAAGATCTCGTCTCATTCTTCTCCTTTCCTTATCACAAATGGTGTGTAAAGGATAATTTGGATTGAGTGGGTACAATGGTGAACTTGCACAACCTCTGCAGAGTGTATTGATCATATCAACTTGGCTATATGACAATACTAGATTGTTTGTTTGTTGTGAACCTTGTTGCTTTGTTTGTTAGATGTTGATTGATTATGTTATAGATTGGTTGCCTTGTTTTGTTTTATTGAACTAGGATTCCCCCATAAGTACAAATAATTCAACTCATTGCTTTCTAAACCAAACAGATGTCTCACCCCAATACCAACACCAATGATATGCATACAACTATGCGACTACTATTAGAGAACCAGAAACAGTTGTGGAAGTTGATCAATGACCACCTGCCTAAGATTGATCAAAACCATAGTGAAATTGAAGAGGACCTTATGACCAAATCAAAGGCATGCAAAACCTGTGGAGAGAAAGGACATACGTCCCAAGAATGCACTGATGAGTGGCCCCATGGTCATACCATACGTTCAGTTAAAGGATGCCTCACAAGTCAGGTTACTTGCTTCTTGTGTGAAGGAACAAACCATGTCCCAACCCAGTGTCAACTTTATCCCTTGGTGCAACAAGCTACCCAGCAAACCAAGGAAGGAATGCAACAGTCTCTCATGAAGACCCTGGAGGAACAAGGGCATTGCTCATCGAACTGCATAAAGGAGAAGATTGGTAAGGACACTGAACCAAATCATTGTCCAAGGACGATTGAAGCTCCTGTCCAGATGGATAATGAAGTGAGAGTAAAGTCACACCCGATGATATCCAAGTGTTGCTATAAGTGTAAAGGAGATCACCTAGCTCGAAGTTGTCACATCAAACGAGACTGGACTTCTTTAATTGAGATAGAATATGGCAAACAAGACTTGGAAGAACTTTTAGCCCTGGAAACACCTAAGAAGAAGAAGAACTTAAGCGACGTAATTTGCTTCAAATGTAAGGACAAGGGACATTATGCTGATAAGTGCCCAGTAAAGATGAAGGAGAAATGCCTTACCCGCTCGCACAAGAAAATCATCAGTCCCGTGACATGTCGCAGATGCGGAACAACAGGACACTATGTCAGTGGCTGCCCAGAGTGGAAGAAGGATAAATCTCTCCAAGGACCGAGTGAAAACGTGAGTGCTAAAACTTTCTGTATCCACCACATGCCATTGTATTTTGAATACTTGTACGCTCTACATCAGAGAAATAAACAAGATTACACAAAGTTTCTAGACTGACCACAAAAATTTCTCTTAAGGGTGGTAGCCACCTAGATAATTCAAACCCAGTCGCTTAAACCCAGAGATCTCAAACTATCTTTCTTTCTATCCTCCTAATCATAAAAATCATTCGCTGCCAATTCTCAAGTTTCCACGTCAAAACGTTACATTTCTCAAACCTCTCGAGTTATCAGAATCATTCAAGCATTTGCTTTCTTTCTAGCTTCTCCGAATCTCGGGGACGAGATTCCTTTTAAGGGTGGTAGTCTGTAACATCCCAACATTTTATAATGTTCAAAAATCACCAAAAAATTAAAACTTTTGTTTTTGATCTATAAAAGACTTCAAACATATTGAAAGAGTTTAATATTTCAAATATCTTAGTTTAACATTATATTCAAAAGCTGTTTCAAGTTAAACATTTTATTATCCATTGTATATCTTAAAACCTCAACAGCTCATTTGAAAAATGTTTTACAAACTTCAAACCATTTTATTGTAATAAATCAATTTCTTTATAAGTATTTGAATTCAACCACTTAGCCATAGCTATTCATAAATTAAAATAATATTTGCAAGTGTTCTTTGAAACTAATTAAAACATGATCTATTTGCCAAATGGTTTTCATTATTTTACCTAAGTTGAAAACATAGATTTGGAAATTTCCAGTCTATAGTTTATAACTTTAATAACTTCATATATTTTATAATTAGTGATTTATCCAAATAAACATTTCATTAGCTTAAATGATTTTCATTTATTTTCAAAACATAAAATGATTTTTATGAATATATTTCTATATAAGAAATGAATTAAAACTAAAATCATTTCTAAAGTTTTTATGAAGTTTCAATTGATTTATCTTGGTATAAAATATAATGGTGCACAAATTATTTTCAATTAAAAATGAATACCTTATATTTCCCATTTCCTTCAAATTAGTTATATTTTGTTCTTTAATATTATGCCAAAATAAAGAAGAATGATTTCAGAAAAACAAGTTTAAATAACTTAAATCCAAACATAATTAAATATGGGTATTTCATATAAATTATTTAGCCAAAATTAAAATTAATTAAACCCTAGTTTTAAATTAAACATAAAGTGTCAATTTTACATTTAATCAATATTTCGAAATTCTTATTTTTGAAAAGTGTTCAAAACACTCCCACAATTGGTTTAACAGAAAGATAATAATTTTACAAATTTTTAGAATTTTGTTTGACCTCATTTGGACATTCAAATCAAAAGTTATGAATTAAATAAAAGAAATCAGAAAAATGAAAAAGAAAATTCCGGATGACGTCATCGCTGACATCACCCCGTCTTCAACCTCCGGCCGGAAATCACGCCGGCGATCTCTTTCCGAAATCGAGCGTGATTGTCGCGGATTTGTTTCCCCCCTTCGGCCTATATAATTCCCACGATCTCCTCTTCGTTTCCCCTCTCAAACCCTAGCCTATTGCGCCGCCAGGCCGCCACACGAGCTCGCCGGAGTTCCTCTACTCCGCCGCCACGTTCCTCTCGACATGTAGAATATTTTGGATCTGCCAAAATTCAAATTTGACTTAGTTTAAAATATTCAAATTTCAAATGGTGAATTTGAGTATTTTTGTCATAACTTTTAATCTGTAAAATCAAAAATTACAAATAAAATTATTTTGGAAACTTTGGAATATTTGTAAATTGATGCCACTGCTATAGAATATTTTTGAGTGATATGTGAATGAATTCATAGTTATATATTTAATTTGAATAGTTTGAGTATTTTCAACATAACTATTAATAAAAATATTAATTTTGATTAAAGTAAATTGCTATAAATTTAATTAAAATACCCCTGTCTATTAACACTATTTATTAAATTATATTATAAAACTTTAATCATAGAAAACTTTAATTTTATAATTATTCCTTTTATTATATTTCCAAAATTAGAAATTAATTAAATTGCATGTATAAATTCATGCATATTTATAAAGAAATCACAAAAGTTATTTTGATGCTTCTTGTGATTAAAAATTTCATTTCTTGCATAAAATATTTTATTATATAATTATATCCCTCATAGGAAAACCTCTTCATTATTTTTCTCTAAGTTAGAAGTATTCTCAACTTAGCATTTTGGTAAAGTGTTATACACTTAGAAACTTAGGATTTTCAAGATGGAGCTAGAAGGCCATTGAAAGACTTAGCCAAAACAAGACTTCAGAAATATCTTCAAGGAGAAGAAGCACTTAGAAGAAAATCGAGAAGAAGTTCATGAAGGACTTAGAAGGAAACAGACTCTAGAAGCATCCCAAAGATGTCAAGCACTTGGAAGAAAAGTGAGAAGGAGTTCAAGAAGGCCAACCCCCTTTTATTCTCTAAGTCTTTCTCTCTGTCTTTGCTTCTCCTCTGAGACTTCATGAAGACTAAGTAAATCCAAGACCAGCCTCGAGGATACAAGAATCATCAAGTCTGAAGATTCATCAAGACTACCAAGAGCTCAATCAAGACATCATCCAGAAGAAAGTTACAAGTCTGGAGATGAAGCCTGGAGGACAACTACATCTTTCTTTCTATCTTTTCCCTCTTTCCTAATCTTGTCTTTTAGACTTAAACAAAGTTTGATCATGATGTTATCATCTTTGAAGTTTGTTGGATCCTAACGGCATAGTGAGATGAAGCGGCCTGGAGACAAACCTTACATGTCCACGTACATGAGACCTGTCCCACAACTTAAGTGGCTGGCTGGGTGTCTGTCTCTCTCACTTTAGTGAATATCCAATTTACAAAGAGTTGATAATAATTGTTGATCACCTCGAAGAATAGAGCTAGTATTTTCTTTAACTATTTTGCACATCAAGACTAAGCCATTAGAGTGCTTATTCAAGATGATATAAAACAAAATATTTTATTCAACTTATGACCTTAGCCCTTAGCCCTTTTGGACCAACCTATTTGCCTTGCATTAACTTAAAAGATTTTCATGGCATGAAAAAGCATTTCTAGCCCATAGGAATATTTTGCACATCATGCATAAACATATTTTCCTTAGAAAGTTTTATAAAACTTATTTATTCATCCAGTATGTGTTTTCATGCATTGTGAAGTTGTGCTTGCTGTTGATTGTTGTATTGTTGCTTGTCTATACTGTTAGATTGAACGGAGAGTCCCGAGTATCGTTGAAAAGAGTTGTGAACAACGACAACATTCAAAGGCAAGTGGCACACCTCATAAACTTCCTATTATTTCTATATGCATTACTTAGTGTTTTTATATGCATGTGTAGGATAGTATTGCTATGCTAAACCTGTGTAGAATTCCTTATTCCTGTGTCTAGGTTCCTATGCAATACTTAGTAGAATTATTGATGCTATGCAAATGTTGTTTTGTGAAAATCTAAATTCTACTAAGTTAAGAATGAAACACCTGGGTGGTAAGTGGTTGTATGGTTTATGTTGAGTGGCTACTCAGGTCCATGTCTATGGTTCCTGGAGTATGTACACTTGTGAATGGCCACCCAGGAACCGAGGAATCTGAAGAACTCCGAGTGACGATTGCTTCCAGTGCAGCCATTGCCATATGGGCTCTGGCTTGATCAATTACGTTGCGTGGACTCTCTCCGGCTTGACAAGCAGATGTAGGGGGATGTTAGGTGGAACGGGTCAAGCCAGAGTGGGAGGGAAAATGCTTCTGAAAGATCTCGTCTCATTCTTCTCCTTTCCTTATCACAAATGGTGTGTAAAGGATAATTTGGATTGAGTGGGTACAATGGTGAACTTGCACAACCTCTGCAGAGTGTAAAACTAAGTACTTAGCCGTGTCCCCGGTACGGACAATTTGAGCAGCCGATCACGGACGTCAACGGAGGATTCCATCATTCCAACTTCAGAAATAAAATTTGATGGGTGAACAAGGGAAGATGAGATTTATGGTTTTCATGCCATACTCGTCTTGATTTCAAGAAAAGTGTTTTTCAAAAAAAGATTGGAAAAATTTGCTTTATGCAAATTAGCCTTGAACTCCACCAGCCAAATATGCATATAGGCTTTAGAGTTATTCCATTAAGTGTCCACCATAGTGTCACTTGCCAGACTCCATTTTTAATGGAATCTGACCCACGTTGTTGCAATATTTTTTCTTATTGCAGATTGATCAGTTGACGAGTGAGGTTTCGTTTAAAGGTTTCGAGTCTACAACCAACATGTTTTCGCCTGTGGCAGCATGAAAGTTATAGAGACTCACCGCTATTGTATTTCCGCTGTGTACTTTTTCAATGCTAGCTTTATGCCATGCAACTTCTATCAAATATTTTGTAATTCTGGATCATCGATGTAATAAAATTGACGCCTTGTTGTGATATTACATCGTAAACTGTGTGTGCAAATGAATCGATCCAGGGATTTGCACTATACACAGGTATCTGCCTTATTTAAAGTGCAGATACGCTACAGATGGTATCAGAGCACTGTGTTGCCTGTAGGTTCGAAACCCTAGGTTTGGATAGAAATAGGTTTGACCGTAGGATTGAAAATCTATTTTCTTCACTTTTCTAAAAACAAATCTTTTCACTATGTCTTCCTCGTATTCTCATCTACTATCAACCTTCTGAAAACCTCTTGTCTTTTTCTAGATGACCATGTTCTTATAGTCTCAGTCTGATTCTGCTGCCTCATATGGAAAAGTTACGATTAATCATGAAGTTCTGCATGCATGGAAGACCACTGAAGAACTAGGTTTCGACCAACACTTCTAAGATATCCAAGAAAGTTGAACAAGAACTTGAAGCAGTCATGAAGGAGGTAGATTTGACCACCACCAAAAATAAAATGACGATATCTTGTTAGTGTATTGATCATATCAACTTGGCTATATGACAATACTAGATTGTTTGTTTGTTGTGAACCTTGTTGCTTTGTTTGTTAGATGTTGATTGATTATGTTATAGATTGGTTGCCTTGTTTTGTTTTATTGAACTAGGATTCCCCCATAAGTACAAATAATTCAACTCATTGCTTTCTAAACCAAACAGATGTCTCACCCCAATACCAACACCAATGATATGCATACAACTATGCGACTACTATTAGAGAACCAGAAACAGTTGTGGAAGTTGATCAATGACCACCTGCCTAAGATTGATCAAAACCATAGTGAAATTGAAGAGGACCTTATGACCAAATCAAAGGCATGCAAAACCTGTGGAGAGAAAGGACATACGTCCCAAGAATGCACTGATGAGTGGCCCCATGGTCATACCATACGTTCAGTTAAAGGATGCCTCACAAGTCAGGTTACTTGCTTCTTGTGTGAAGGAACAAACCATGTCCCAACCCAGTGTCAACTTTATCCCTTGGTGCAACAAGCTACCCAGCAAACCAAGGAAGGAATGCAACAGTCTCTCATGAAGACCCTGGAGGAACAAGGGCATTGCTCATCGAACTGCATAAAGGAGAAGATTGGTAAGGACACTGAACCAAATCATTGTCCAAGGACGATTGAAGCTCCTGTCCAGATGGATAATGAAGTGAGAGTAAAGTCACACCCGATGATATCCAAGTGTTGCTATAAGTGTAAAGGAGATCACCTAGCTCGAAGTTGTCACATCAAACGAGACTGGACTTCTTTAATTGAGATAGAATATGGCAAACAAGACTTGGAAGAACTTTTAGCCCTGGAAACACCTAAGAAGAAGAAGAACTTAAGCGACGTAATTTGCTTCAAATGTAAGGACAAGGGACATTATGCTGATAAGTGCCCAGTAAAGATGAAGGAGAAATGCCTTACCCGCTCGCACAAGAAAATCATCAGTCCCGTGACATGTCGCAGATGCGGAACAACAGGACACTATGTCAGTGGCTGCCCAGAGTGGAAGAAGGATAAATCTCTCCAAGGACCGAGTGAAAACGTGAGTGCTAAAACTTTCTGTATCCACCACATGCCATTGTATTTTGAATACTTGTACGCTCTACATCTGAGAAATAAACAAGATTACACAAAGTTTCTAGACTGACCACAAAAATTTCTCTTAAGGGTGGTAGCCACCTAGATAATTCAAACCCAGTCGCTTAAACCCAGAGATCTCAAACTATCTTTCTTTCTATCCTCCTAATCATAAAAATCATTCGCTGCCAATTCTCAAGTTTCCACGTCAAAACGTTACATTTCTCAAACCTCTCGAGTTATCAGAATCATTCAAGCATTTGCTTTCTTTCTAGCTTCTCCGAATCTCGGGGACGAGATTCCTTTTAAGGGTGGTAGTCTGTAACATCCCAACATTTTATAATGTTCAAAAATCACCAAAAAATTAAAACTTTTGTTTTTGATCTATAAAAGACTTCAAACATATTGAAAGAGTTTAATATTTCAAATATCTTAGTTTAACATTATATTCAAAAGCTGTTTCAAGTTAAACATTTTATTATCCATTGTATATCTTAAAACCTCAACAGCTCATTTGAAAAATGTTTTACAAACTTCAAACCATTTTATTGTAATAAATCAATTTCTTTATAAGTATTTGAATTCAACCACTTAGCCATAGCTATTCATAAATTAAAATAATATTTGCAAGTGTTCTTTGAAACTAATTAAAACATGATCTATTTGCCAAATGGTTTTCATTATTTTACCTAAGTTGAAAACATAGATTTGGAAATTTCCAGTCTATAGTTTATAACTTTAATAACTTCATATATTTTATAATTAGTGATTTATCCAAATAAACATTTCATTAGCTTAAATGATTTTCATTTATTTTCAAAACATAAAATGATTTTTATGAATATATTTCTATATAAGAAATGAATTAAAACTAAAATCATTTCTAAAGTTTTTATGAAGTTTCAATTGATTTATCTTGGTATAAAATATAATGGTGCACAAATTATTTTCAATTAAAAATGAATACCTTATATTTCCCATTTCCTTCAAATTAGTTATATTTTGTTCTTTAATATTATGCCAAAATAAAGAAGAATGATTTCAGAAAAACAAGTTTAAATAACTTAAATCCAAACATAATTAAATATGGGTATTTCATATAAATTATTTAGCCAAAATTAAAATTAATTAAACCCTAGTTTTAAATTAAACATAAAGTGTCAATTTTACATTTAATCAATATTTCGAAATTCTTATTTTTGAAAAGTGTTCAAAACACTCCCACAATTGGTTTAACAGAAAGATAATAATTTTACAAATTTTTAGAATTTTGTTTGACCTCATTTGGACATTCAAATCAAAAGTTATGAATTAAATAAAAGAAATCAGAAAAATGAAAAAGAAAATTCCGGATGACGTCATCGCTGACATCACCCCGTCTTCAACCTCCGGCCGGAAATCACGCCGGCGATCTCTTTCCGAAATCGAGCGTGATTGTCGCGGATTTGTTTCCCCCCTTCGGCCTATATAATTCCCACGATCTCCTCTTCGTTTCCCCTCTCAAACCCTAGCCTATTGCGCCGCCAGGCCGCCACACGAGCTCGCCGGAGTTCCTCTACTCCGCCGCCACGTTCCTCTCGACATGTAGAATATTTTGGATCTGCCAAAATTCAAATTTGACTTAGTTTAAAATATTCAAATTTCAAATGGTGAATTTGAGTATTTTTGTCATAACTTTTAATCTGTAAAATCAAAAATTACAAATAAAATTATTTTGGAAACTTTGGAATATTTGTAAATTGATGCCACTGCTATAGAATATTTTTGAGTGATATGTGAATGAATTCATAGTTATATATTTAATTTGAATAGTTTGAGTATTTTCAACATAACTATTAATAAAAATATTAATTTTGATTAAAGTAAATTGCTATAAATTTAATTAAAATACCCCTGTCTATTAACACTATTTATTAAATTATATTATAAAACTTTAATCATAGAAAACTTTAATTTTATAATTATTCCTTTTATTATATTTCCAAAATTAGAAATTAATTAAATTGCATGTATAAATTCATGCATATTTATAAAGAAATCACAAAAGTTATTTTGATGCTTCTTGTGATTAAAAATTTCATTTCTTGCATAAAATATTTTATTATATAATTATATCCCTCATAGGAAAACCTCTTCATTATTTTTCTCTAAGTTAGAAGTATTCTCAACTTAGCATTTTGGTAAAGTGTTATACACTTAGAAACTTAGGATTTTCAAGATGGAGCTAGAAGGCCATTGAAAGACTTAGCCAAAACAAGACTTCAGAAATATCTTCAAGGAGAAGAAGCACTTAGAAGAAAATCGAGAAGAAGTTCATGAAGGACTTAGAAGGAAACAGACTCTAGAAGCATCCCAAAGATGTCAAGCACTTGGAAGAAAAGTGAGAAGGAGTTCAAGAAGGCCAACCCCCTTTTATTCTCTAAGTCTTTCTCTCTGTCTTTGCTTCTCCTCTGAGACTTCATGAAGACTAAGTAAATCCAAGACCAGCCTCGAGGATACAAGAATCATCAAGTCTGAAGATTCATCAAGACTACCAAGAGCTCAATCAAGACATCATCCAGAAGAAAGTTACAAGTCTGGAGATGAAGCCTGGAGGACAACTACATCTTTCTTTCTATCTTTTCCCTCTTTCCTAATCTTGTCTTTTAGACTTAAACAAAGTTTGATCATGATGTTATCATCTTTGAAGTTTGTTGGATCCTAACGGCATAGTGAGATGAAGCGGCCTGGAGACAAACCTTACATGTCCACGTACATGAGACCTGTCCCACAACTTAAGTGGCTGGCTGGGTGTCTGTCTCTCTCACTTTAGTGAATATCCAATTTACAAAGAGTTGATAATAATTGTTGATCACCTCGAAGAATAGAGCTAGTATTTTCTTTAACTATTTTGCACATCAAGACTAAGCCATTAGAGTGCTTATTCAAGATGATATAAAACAAAATATTTTATTCAACTTATGACCTTAGCCCTTAGCCCTTTTGGACCAACCTATTTGCCTTGCATTAACTTAAAAGATTTTCATGGCATGAAAAAGCATTTCTAGCCCATAGGAATATTTTGCACATCATGCATAAACATATTTTCCTTAGAAAGTTTTATAAAACTTATTTATTCATCCAGTATGTGTTTTCATGCATTGTGAAGTTGTGCTTGCTGTTGATTGTTGTATTGTTGCTTGTCTATACTGTTAGATTGAACGGAGAGTCCCGAGTATCGTTGAAAAGAGTTGTGAACAACGACAACATTCAAAGGCAAGTGGCACACCTCATAAACTTCCTATTATTTCTATATGCATTACTTAGTGTTTTTATATGCATGTGTAGGATAGTATTGCTATGCTAAACCTGTGTAGAATTCCTTATTCCTGTGTCTAGGTTCCTATGCAATACTTAGTAGAATTATTGATGCTATGCAAATGTTGTTTTGTGAAAATCTAAATTCTACTAAGTTAAGAATGAAACACCTGGGTGGTAAGTGGTTGTATGGTTTATGTTGAGTGGCTACTCAGGTCCATGTCTATGGTTCCTGGAGTATGTACACTTGTGAATGGCCACCCAGGAACCGAGGAATCTGAAGAACTCCGAGTGACGATTGCTTCCAGTGCAGCCATTGCCATATGGGCTCTGGCTTGATCAATTACGTTGCGTGGACTCTCTCCGGCTTGACAAGCAGATGTAGGGGGATGTTAGGTGGAACGGGTCAAGCCAGAGTGGGAGGGAAAATGCTTCTGAAAGATCTCGTCTCATTCTTCTCCTTTCCTTATCACAAATGGTGTGTAAAGGATAATTTGGATTGAGTGGGTACAATGGTGAACTTGCACAACCTCTGCAGAGTGTAAAACTAAGTACTTAGCCGTGTCCCCGGTACGGACAATTTGAGCAGCCGATCACGGACGTCAACGGAGGATTCCATCATTCCAACTTCAGAAATAAAATTTGATGGGTGAACAAGGGAAGATGAGATTTATGGTTTTCATGCCATACTCGTCTTGATTTCAAGAAAAGTGTTTTTCAAAAAAAGATAGGAAAAATTGGCTTTATGCAAATTAGCCTTGAACTCCACCAGCCAAATATGCATATAGGCTTTAGAGTTATTCCATTAAGTGTCCACCATAGTGTCACTTGCCAGACTCCATTTTTAATGGAATCTGACCCACGTTGTTGCAATATTTTTTCTTATTGCAGATTGATCAGTTGACGAGTGAGGTTTCGTTTAAAGGTTTCGAGTCTACAACCAACATGTTTTCGCCTGTGGCAGCATGAAAGTTATAGAGACTCACCGCTATTGTATTTCCGCTGTGTACTTTTTCAATGCTAGCTTTATGCCATGCAACTTCTATCAAATATTTTGTAATTCTGGATCATCGATGTAATAAAATTGACGCCTTGTTGTGATATTACATCGTAAACTGTGTGTGCAAATGAATCGATCCAGGGATTTGCACTATACACAGGTATCTGCCTTATTTAAAGTGCAGATACGCTACAGATGGTATCAGAGCACTGTGTTGCCTGTAGGTTCGAAACCCTAGGTTTGGATAGAAATAGGTTTGACCGTAGGATTGAAAATCTATTTTCTTCACTTTTCTAAAAACAAATCTTTTCACTATGTCTTCCTCGTATTCTTATCTACTATCAACCTTCTGAAAACCTCTTGTCTTTTTCTAGATGACCATGTTCTTATAGTCTAAGTCTGATTCTGCTGCCTCATATGGAAAAGTTACGATTAATCATGAAGTTCTGCATGCATGGAAGACCACTGAAGAACTAGGTTTCGACCAACACTTCTAAGATATCCAAGAAAGTTGAACAAGAACTTGAAGCAGTCATGAAGGAGGTAGATTTGACCACCACCAAAAATAAAATGACGATATCTTGTTAGTGTATTGATCATATCAACTTGGCTATATGACAATACTAGATTGTTTGTTTGTTGTGAACCTTGTTGCTTTGTTTGTTAGATGTTGATTGATTATGTTATAGATTGGTTGCCTTGTTTTGTTTTATTGAACTAGGATTCCCCCATAAGTACAAATAATTCAACTCATTGCTTTCTAAACCAAACAGATGTCTCACCCCAATACCAACACCAATGATATGCATACAACTATGCGACTACTATTAGAGAACCAGAAACAGTTGTGGAAGTTGATCAATGACCACCTGCCTAAGATTGATCAAAACCATAGTGAAATTGAAGAGGACCTTATGACCAAATCAAAGGCATGCAAAACCTGTGGAGAGAAAGGACATACGTCCCAAGAATGCACTGATGAGTGGCCCCATGGTCATACCATACGTTCAGTTAAAGGATGCCTCACAAGTCAGGTTACTTGCTTCTTGTGTGAAGGAACAAACCATGTCCCAACCCAGTGTCAACTTTATCCCTTGGTGCAACAAGCTACCCAGCAAACCAAGGAAGGAATGCAACAGTCTCTCATGAAGACCCTGGAGGAACAAGGGCATTGCTCATCGAACTGCATAAAGGAGAAGATTGGTAAGGACACTGAACCAAATCATTGTCCAAGGACGATTGAAGCTCCTGTCCAGATGGATAATGAAGTGAGAGTAAAGTCACACCCGATGATATCCAAGTGTTGCTATAAGTGTAAAGGAGATCACCTAGCTCGAAGTTGTCACATCAAACGAGACTGGACTTCTTTAATTGAGATAGAATATGGCAAACAAGACTTGGAAGAACTTTTAGCCCTGGAAACACCTAAGAAGAAGAAGAACTTAAGCGACGTAATTTGCTTCAAATGTAAGGACAAGGGACATTATGCTGATAAGTGCCCAGTAAAGATGAAGGAGAAATGCCTTACCCGCTCGCACAAGAAAATCATCAGTCCCGTGACATGTCGCAGATGCGGAACAACAGGACACTATGTCAGTGGCTGCCCAGAGTGGAAGAAGGATAAATCTCTCCAAGGACCGAGTGAAAACGTGAGTGCTAAAACTTTCTGTATCCACCACATGCCATTGTATTTTGAATACTTGTACGCTCTACATCAGAGAAATAAACAAGATTACACAAAGTTTCTAGACTGACCACAAAAATTTCTCTTAAGGGTGGTAGCCACCTAGATAATTCAAACCCAGTCGCTTAAACCCAGAGATCTCAAACTATCTTTCTTTCTATCCTCCTAATCATAAAAATCATTCGCTGCCAATTCTCAAGTTTCCACGTCAAAACGTTACATTTCTCAAACCTCTCGAGTTATCAGAATCATTCAAGCATTTGCTTTCTTTCTAGCTTCTCCGAATCTCGGGGACGAGATTCCTTTTAAGGGTGGTAGTCTGTAACATCCCAACATTTTATAATGTTCAAAAATCACCAAAAAATTAAAACTTTTGTTTTTGATCTATAAAAGACTTCAAACATATTGAAAGAGTTTAATATTTCAAATATCTTAGTTTAACATTATATTCAAAAGCTGTTTCAAGTTAAACATTTTATTATCCATTGTATATCTTAAAACCTCAACAGCTCATTTGAAAAATGTTTTACAAACTTCAAACCATTTTATTGTAATAAATCAATTTCTTTATAAGTATTTGAATTCAACCACTTAGCCATAGCTATTCATAAATTAAAATAATATTTGCAAGTGTTCTTTGAAACTAATTAAAACATGATCTATTTGCCAAATGGTTTTCATTATTTTACCTAAGTTGAAAACATAGATTTGGAAATTTCCAGTCTATAGTTTATAACTTTAATAACTTCATATATTTTATAATTAGTGATTTATCCAAATAAACATTTCATTAGCTTAAATGATTTTCATTTATTTTCAAAACATAAAATGATTTTTATGAATATATTTCTATATAAGAAATGAATTAAAACTAAAATCATTTCTAAAGTTTTTATGAAGTTTCAATTGATTTATCTTGGTATAAAATATAATGGTGCACAAATTATTTTCAATTAAAAATGAATACCTTATATTTCCCATTTCCTTCAAATTAGTTATATTTTGTTCTTTAATATTATGCCAAAATAAAGAAGAATGATTTCAGAAAAACAAGTTTAAATAACTTAAATCCAAACATAATTAAATATGGGTATTTCATATAAATTATTTAGCCAAAATTAAAATTAATTAAACCCTAGTTTTAAATTAAACATAAAGTGTCAATTTTACATTTAATCAATATTTCGAAATTCTTATTTTTGAAAAGTGTTCAAAACACTCCCACAATTGGTTTAACAGAAAGATAATAATTTTACAAATTTTTAGAATTTTGTTTGACCTCATTTGGACATTCAAATCAAAAGTTATGAATTAAATAAAAGAAATCAGAAAAATGAAAAAGAAAATTCCGGATGACGTCATCGCTGACATCACCCCGTCTTCAACCTCCGGCCGGAAATCACGCCGGCGATCTCTTTCCGAAATCGAGCGTGATTGTCGCGGATTTGTTTCCCCCCTTCGGCCTATATAATTCCCACGATCTCCTCTTCGTTTCCCCTCTCAAACCCTAGCCTATTGCGCCGCCAGGCCGCCACACGAGCTCGCCGGAGTTCCTCTACTCCGCCGCCACGTTCCTCTCGACATGTAGAATATTTTGGATCTGCCAAAATTCAAATTTGACTTAGTTTAAAATATTCAAATTTCAAATGGTGAATTTGAGTATTTTTGTCATAACTTTTAATCTGTAAAATCAAAAATTACAAATAAAATTATTTTGGAAACTTTGGAATATTTGTAAATTGATGCCACTGCTATAGAATATTTTTGAGTGATATGTGAATGAATTCATAGTTATATATTTAATTTGAATAGTTTGAGTATTTTCAACATAACTATTAATAAAAATATTAATTTTGATTAAAGTAAATTGCTATAAATTTAATTAAAATACCCCTGTCTATTAACACTATTTATTAAATTATATTATAAAACTTTAATCATAGAAAACTTTAATTTTATAATTATTCCTTTTATTATATTTTCCAAAATTAGAAATTAATTAAATTGCATGTATAAATTCATGCATATTTATAAAGAAATCACAAAAGTTATTTTGATGCTTCTTGTGATTAAAAATTTCATTTCTTGCATAAAATATTTTATTATATAATTATATCCCTCATAGGAAAACCTCTTCATTATTTTTCTCTAAGTTAGAAGTATTCTCAACTTAGCATTTTGGTAAAGTGTTATACACTTAGAAACTTAGGATTTTCAAGATGGAGCTAGAAGGCCATTGAAAGACTTAGCCAAAACAAGACTTCAGAAATATCTTCAAGGAGAAGAAGCACTTAGAAGAAAATCGAGAAGAAGTTCATGAAGGACTTAGAAGGAAACAGACTCTAGAAGCATCCCAAAGATGTCAAGCACTTGGAAGAAAAGTGAGAAGGAGTTCAAGAAGGCCAACCCCCTTTTATTCTCTAAGTCTTTCTCTCTGTCTTTGCTTCTCCTCTGAGACTTCATGAAGACTAAGTAAATCCAAGACCAGCCTCGAGGATACAAGAATCATCAAGTCTGAAGATTCATCAAGACTACCAAGAGCTCAATCAAGACATCATCCAGAAGAAAATTACAAGTCTGGAGATGAAGCCTGGAGGACAACTACATCTTTCTTTCTATCTTTTCCCTCTTTCCTAATCTTGTCTTTTAGACTTAAACAAAGTTTGATCATGATGTTATCATCTTTGAAGTTTGTTGGATCCTAACGGCATAGTGAGATGAAGCGGCCTGGAGACAAACCTTACATGTCCACGTACATGAGACCTGTCCCACAACTTAAGTGGCTGGCTGGGTGTTTGTCTCTCTCACTTTAGTGAATATCCAATTTACAAAGAGTTGATAATAATTGTTGATCACCTCGAAGAATAGAGCTAGTATTTTCTTTAACTATTTTGCACATCAAGACTAAGCCATTAGAGTGCTTATTCAAGATGATATAAAACAAAATATTTTATTCAACTTATGACCTTAGCCCTTAGCCCTTTTGGACCAACCTATTTGCCTTGCATTAACTTAAAAGATTTTCATGGCATGAAAAAGCATTTCTAGCCCATAGGAATATTTTGCACATCATGCATAAACATATTTTCCTTAGAAAGTTTTATAAAACTTATTTATTCATCCAGTATGTGTTTGCATGCATTGTGAAGTTGTGCTTGCTGTTGATTGTTGTATTGTTGCTTGTCTATACTGTTAGATTGAACGGAGAGTCCCGAGTATCGTTGAAAAGAGTTGTGAACAACGACAACATTCAAAGGCAAGTGGCACACCTCATAAACTTCCTATTATTTCTATATGCATTACTTAGTGTTTTTATATGCATGTGTAGGATAGTATTGCTATGCTAAACCTGTGTAGAATTCCTTATTCCTGTGTCTAGGTTCCTATGCAATACTTAGTAGAATTATTGATGCTATGCAAATGTTGTTTTGTGAAAATCTAAATTCTACTAAGTTAAGAATGAAACACCTGGGTGGTAAGTGGTTGTATGGTTTATGTTGAGTGGCTACTCAGGTCCATGTCTATGGTTCCTGGAGTATGTACACTTGTGAATGGCCACCCAGGAACCGAGGAATCTGAAGAACTCCGAGTGACGATTGCTTCCAGTGCAGCCATTGCCATATGGGCTCTGGCTTGATCAATTACGTTGTGTGGACTCTCTCCGGCTTGACAAGCAGATGTAGGGGGATGTTAGGTGGAACGGGTCAAGCCAGAGTGGGAGGGAAAATGCTTCTGAAAGATCTCGTCTCATTCTTCTCCTTTCCTTATCACAAATGGTGTGTAAAGGATAATTTGGATTGAGTGGGTACAATGGTGAACTTGCACAACCTCTGCAGAGTGTAAAACTAAGTACTTAGCCGTGTCCCCGGTACGGACAATTTGAGCAGCCGATCACGGACGTCAACGGAGGATTCCATCATTCCAACTTCAGAAATAAAATTTGATGGGTGAACAAGGGAAGATGAGATTTATGGTTTTCATGCCATACTCGTCTTGATTTCAAGAAAAGTGTTTTTCAAAAAAAGATTGGAAAAATTGGCTTTATGCAAATTAGCCTTGAACTCCACCAGCCAAATATGCATATAGGC
Organism: Poa annua; assembly: GCA_026929855.1. NCBI lineage: Eukaryota > Viridiplantae > Streptophyta > Magnoliopsida > Poales > Poaceae > Poa > Poa annua. Next base: position 110,760,268 of record CM049426.1, read on the forward strand.
TTTAGAGTTATTCCATTAAGTGTCCACCATAGTGTCACTTGCCAGACTCCATTTTTAATGGAATCTGACCCACGTTGTTGCAATATTTTTTCTTATTGCAGATTGATCAGTTGACGAGTGAGGTTTCGTTTAAAGGTTTCGAGTCTACAACCAACATGTTTTCGCCTGTGGCAGCATGAAAGTTATAGAGACTCACCGCTATTGTATTTCCGCTGTGTACTTTTTCAATGCTAGCTTTATGCCATGCAACTTCTATCAAATATTTTGTAATTCTGGATCATCGATGTAATAAAATTGACGCCTTGTTGTGATATTACATCGTAAACTGTGTGTGCAAATGAATCGATCCAGGGATTTGCACTATACACAGGTATCTGCCTTATTTAAAGTGCAGATACGCTACAGCTTAAAACAGTTAATTCAGACTGGATCAATCAACAATGGTGATGAGTTTCCTTCTGCCCATTTTAAACTACAATTTTGGATGTTGAAGAGCCTGAAGATAGGGGGAGCATTGTCCAACGTAGCAAACAAACAGAATGCAAGCTCTATTGTTGAAAGTTGAAACTGAAACATAGGGGGAGCAAAGTCAAGGTGGGTTGGGAGTTCTCAATTTAAGGATCCAGAATAGCGCCTTACTGTTAAAGAATCTTCATAAGTTCTACAACAAGCAAGATATTCCTTGGGTTAACCTTATCTGGTTCAAATATTACTCAGGAGGTAAAATACCTGGGCCTAGCATAAAAGGCTCTTTCTGGTGGAAAGCTCATCTTAAATTGGTTGATACCTTCAAGTCAATGGCCAAGTGTAATTTGGGAAATGGAAGTTTAGTTTACTTCTGGAGTGATCTATGCAACAATTTGTGCCTACAGCAGAAATTCCCACACCTAGCCTCCTATGCCAAGAATGTTCTAATAACAGTGCAAGAGGCAACCCAGATTGAAAATATTGAGGAGTTATTTCATCTACCCCTTTCTCACCAGGCTTACATGCAGTTCTTAGAGCTTCAGCAAATTTGTACTGAAATGAGGCAGGTGATACTTCAAGGCAATAATGATGCTTGGTCTTATATTTGGGGAAGCAGTGAGTTCACTTGCAAGAGAGCCTACAAGCAAATGGTGGGATTCAAGCAAACTCCACCTCACTTCAATTGGATTTGGAAATCGAGTTGCCAAGCAAAGCATAAGTTCTTTTGGTTGCTGATGCATGACAGACTGAATACAAGAAATTTACTGGGCAGAAAGAGCTTTCATCTCCCAAGCTACAACTGTGCAACCCTGCAATGTGCCCAGGAAGAAACACTAATGCACTTATTTTGGCCTTGCCCCTTTGCGGATCGATGTTGGGATTTCATTTGTCCTCATAGGACCAAAAATCTCTCAGTTCATGAAGCCTTTGAGGATATCAAAAATAAATTAAATCTCCCCTTCTTCATGGAGAACATCATCTTGGCCTCTTGGGGAATATGGATAGTAAGAAACAATAGAGTGTTTGAGGACAAAGCTCCTTCTTTTGCAAGCTGGAAAATCGTTTATAGCCAAGAAATGCATTTGCTAAAGCATAGAATGAAAAAGAAACACTCTGAGACATTCAATGATTGGTTAGTTAGGACCTTGTGACAAGCTTCTTTGTCACTGAAACTCTTGTAATTATCTGTGTACAGTCCTGTGATGAGTTTTAATAGAAAATTGAAAATTACATTGGGGGTTTTTATTATAAAAGATAGCAAGAAACGACGAAGAGCGGAACGATCAAACCAACGGGAACACGAGATTTTAACGTGGAAAATCCCTCCAAACAAAGGAGAGGAAAAAATCACGGGCGCCAGCCAGCAATACTTCACTATATCGTGGTGAGGTTACAAACGCCGTGGGTTTACAATGTGTGGCTTACCCCAACAGGCGACTTACAAGGTGTATTTATAGAGGGCAGGAACCCTAAGTCGGTTGCGATCCGACTCGGACACGATCCGTACCGTACCGTGGGGGCTGCCGGCCCCGCACCCCCGCGAGCGCAGGATGGGCCGGTGGGCTAACTTCACCCTACGCTACGGCCCAAGCCTCCCGGCGATGGGCCTTCGCTTCGCTCCGAATTTAGCCGCTCACTTCACATCGTCATATGAATTTGGATCACCATAAAACAACAGTTTTCCCTCACTGTTTCGCCTCAAAAAAAACATAGGGGATGCATGTTCCACTAACCTGTCTAACCAAGAGTTTGTTTTACTGCAATTCCCGGGTGCCAATATTTAGTGTGTCACTTAAGGGCTAATTTGGTTGCTGGGGGGAGATTTCCCAGGGAACTAAACCCACGTGGGGGATTTTCGTGTGCATGCGGGGATCCCCTCCCCCACGGGGGAAACATGTCCAGCCATTTGGTAGCTGAGAGCGAGGGGAGTGGAATATTAACCAAGGGCACTAGATAATTAGCAAATTTAAGATATACAATTCTGAATCTTCTACAAATTTAACATATAATTGATTTTTTTATAAAATCAAATTAAAATTTGAAATCTGAATATTTTAACTATAAATATTGAAATAATCAACAAGGTAATTATGAAGCTACACACAATCTCAACAGCAACTAGAAATATACTTCAGCTTCGCATGCCTCTGCGCGCACAAACTCACCACTCACAATAATTAATTAATTACTTCATAGCACCAAATCAAGGGCAATCATAGCACCAAATCAAGGGCAATCATACATGCAAACAAGTACATAATATATCTAAATGATTTGATTGCCTCATTTCCAGCACCAAAATATAAATTAGAACAAGTCCAAGATCACAACATAACCGCAGATGGCCATTATTCCATAGACTGATGGATAGGACTCAAACTTCAGCAAACACAAGTGGGTCTACAGGTGAATGGATGGCGACAATCTTGGATATCTTTCTTGCAAGACCCTACAAAGAGAAAGCCGCAAAGATCAATAGCATATAACGCAGAATAGAGTTTACAACATTTGCACCAATGTAGAGCGTTTTCACCAACATAATAACATTCAACTAGCTAGCACAAGACAAGGAAAACTTCAACAAAATGCAATTATATTATTGTCCTTATTGTGCTACAAATCTCAATCTGATTGTACGTAGCCAAATGCATCAGAATGCATAAAAGTACTAGAATGAACATTACTCACCTTAGTTTTTCTCCATGGAAGCAGCAATTTCGTCTTCTAACCAACAGATCCGAAGGCTTGGGTCCTTGGTGTTGAGGACAATTTCACGATTCAACTGACATGTGAAAAGCCGCAGCGCCTTAGATTTTTCATAAAGTGTAAGAAAGCATCATGTAGCATGGTACCTGCAGTTGAACGGTGTTATAGATGAAAATTATGCTTAGCCAAAGGACTGATCTACACCCTGTCGGTGAAGATGCCAATCTGAAGCAAAAGGAAACATGGAATGTGAACAAATAGCAAGAAGTGAAGTGCAAGTTTAACTTAAGAGGCTACTAAGACAGTAAGCACAGAGATAAGCACAGATCACACAAAAACAGGGAATTATGTTGAAAATTTCCTTCATTTTCCTATGAAATATGTGTACACTAGATGATTTTCAGTTTTATTAGTACTTGCACAATAGAACGTGCTTCATCTCAAACAAGCAAACAACAAACAAACCTAAACCTAGAGATGAAATACCTACTGGAATTACCACGATAGGATAGAGAGACGTCTAGCTGATCTCTACACACACAATTACTTCAACCTAGCTTAGTTACCTACCTAGTTTTCTACATCAGACTCAACTCAGTGTGTATCGGGATAATGGACTACAGAATTTGATGGGGACAAACCAGAGCACAAACCAGTGCGAATCCAGAGTACAAACCAGTGCAAAAACAGCTCGTGGATAGATCTGGACTACATAATTTGACTATATAATGGAGCAGCAGATTTACCTGTACTAGAAACCTAACAAAAACCAGTGCGTGGACAGATCTGGAAGAGGGAAAAGGTCAGCAACGTTGCAAGAATACCTAGTTGAAATATTTCGCTCCAAGATCTAACTCTGAACTCCGTAGCTGCAAAGATCCAGAGCACAAATTCCTCACTGATTAGAGCATAACCGGGATAAAAACAAGATGGGGGAAGCAGTAGGTGGCCTACCTTCGTCCAAGGATGACGGAGACGCTCACAACCGCCGGGCTGTCGTCGTTGCCGGAGGGGAAGAAGCTCCAGGTGGAGCTGATCTGATCTCGGGGTGAGGAGAAGGACAACTCCGGGGAGGGGAGCAACACGAAGGTGCAGCTGCCGGGAGGGCCGGCTTGCTCGAGATCGTCGGAGGAAGGTGTCGCGCTGAGCGCCGTCACCTCTCCATGCCAACGAGCGCCGTCGCGATCTGTCGCGAGAGAGCGATTAGAGGATTTCGTCCCCGACCTCCCGACTAGCTGAAACCTCTCCCGGGGAAAACACGTGGAATGGCTGGGGTTACTTCTCCCTCGTGGAGAGCCAAATGGGCCGGTGGGGCTCCCCAGGGTCAGATTTGCGCGCGGGCTTCTCATCCGAGGAAAATGCCGGGATCCTCTCGTTTTCCCTGACTACCAAACGAGCCCTAAGATGCCGAGTAAAGAACATAGCTGTACAGACACTGCACATCTCCCGTGCTCCACCCTGATTGTGCTTGTGATTAAAGTGCATGTCCAGCTGATCATAAGTTCAATTAGTTATGGACCGATGTGTTTTAAGTGCAACAAAAGAGCAACCAACACTACTATTAGGAGAAACACTCACATTAGTTTTCTTTACAGGAACGATCATGCTGGGCTGCTTAAAATAGCATGCAGAACAGGTATCAAGCCCAGACTTACTGGTGGCTTTTCCTTCCAAGCGCGCGCATGGGGGCCGTTGAGGCTGGTCGCGTACCTCACCGCCTGACGGACTGTCGGCTTCTTCAACTTCCTCTGCTTCTTTCCCCGCACGAGGACGCCGGTGGTACTGTTCCCCGACAGCAGGGCTCGCATTGTGTGCAGCTCCGTCTCCACTTGTTGAGGCGGGGAGGGAGCAGGTGCGGCCGCGGCCTTCTTGGCCCTCGACGCCTTCTTCCTCTTCATGTGGTCCGGTGCCGCTTCTTGGTGGTCGGAGGAGACTGCGACGACGAGGCGCGGTGCCGCTTGCTGGTGGTCGGAGAAGCCCGCGACGACGACCCCCCCTTCTTCTTGCTGTGGTCCGCCGCGGTGTCCCTTGGTGGTCGGAGAAGCCTTGGACGACGATTTCTTGTTCTTGCAGATGGTTCTTGGCCGCGGGCGTGGGCGTGGAGGTGAGGGCGCTGTGCGGTGGAGTTGGAAGATTAAGCGGAGAGAGGGCCTCGCTGCTCGACTAATAGCTACTAGGGAGGGCGGTGCGCGGTGGAGCTTGAATATGGAGCGGGGAAAGGGGGGACTGGAGGGCGGTGGTCCGCGGTGGAGGCGTGGAGCTCGAAGAGGACGCTGGCGATCGCGAGACATGGGAAGGAAAAGCCGGGGAATATATCGAGCGGGAACGCAGAGGGGAGCGAGTTGGGTCTCGGGATACGAGCATCGGGCGGATTGAGGCCCAGAACAGGCTACCGGCCCAGGGTCGGCGGCGGCGCAGGAGCGAGGCCAGCCAAATCCTAGTTTCCGCGTAACGCGGAGTTTACGGAAATCCTTAGAAAAAGGTTCCCTTCGCAAAGGTCTATGCGCGTGCGTTCCGGTGCTGATAAGTGTCGTAATTTCGTTCGTTTCTGATTTCACTTTTTCTCCACGCGGTGACAACCCGGAGCTTACTCCCCTCCGCGCACCCCCTGGCACTCTATTGGGCTTGGCCTCTTTTTTGTACTGTACGTGCTAATGCTAGGCTGCTATTAGGTGGTTTTTTTCTTTCCTTTTCTACGTAGCTGTTTTCTGTTTCGATTTTGTTCATTTTCCCCATCGTTTCCTTTTTGTATGACTCTATTTCCTTTTAATATTTTGTCCCATTTTCATTTTTCTCCATTGTACCGTCTAGGTACGTGGCTTATATTCCTGATTTCTTTCCTTAATTTGCAATTTTCTTTTCTATGTCAATTTTAAAATTTCTTATTTTCAGAAAAGAAAGGGTATATGTTCACTTTATTGTTTTTTATTTCCCATTATTTTTATTTTACTTTTGTTAGCCTTTTTTAGTTTATTTTTAAAAAAAATATTATGATCGACCTTTTCCGTTCACCTATATTTTCTATTCACGATTAAAATTGTTAAAAAAAGTTGTGTTCACTTTTTAAAAAAAATTATCAAAAGTAGTTTGCGTTCACTCATTATTTATGTTGACTTTTAAAACTTGTTCAAATAATTTCCGTTCACCGATTTTTCCAGATTACCTTTTAAACGCTTCTAAATAGGTTTGATCACCTTTTTAAATCATTTAAAAATAGTTTGCGTTCAAATACCTGCTTTTTGCACTTTTAAATATGTTCATTAATAATTTATGGTCATAGAATTGTTCTGTTCACTTTTGAAAATCGTTCAAAAATGAATTTCTATCAACGACCTTTTATGTTTACTTTTAAATCATTTAAAAATAGTTTCCTTTCACCGTCATTTTCTGTTCACTCCTTAAAATCATGAAAAAACAATCGCTCACCTTTAAAAATTGTTTAAGAATAGTTTTGTTCGCTCATAATTTATATTCACTATCTATAAAATCGTTGAAATATAGTTTATGTCGAGAGACCTTTTGTGGTAAATTTGTAAATAGTTCAAAAATACTTTTTTCACTAAGATTTTCTTTTTCACTTTCTTGACCAATTATATTCAAGATCAACTTCCATTAAATAGGCTTTTCTCATTCAAGCGAGTTTCTGAAAAATCATGTTCAATAGGCTTTTTGCGGTTAAGATGGATTATCGTTCAACACCAAATTTTATTAAATTCCGTTCGATACGTAATTCTGTTCAAGACCTAATTATGTTTAATAGGCTTTTTCCTGTTCAAGATGGGTTATCATTCAACACCAAATTTGTTAAATTTCGTTCAATATATAATTTTGTTCAAGACCTAATTCTGTTCAATAGGCATTTTCTGTTCAAGTTGGGTTATCGTTCAGCACATAATTTTGTTAAAATTCCTTTCAAGACATAATTTTGTTCAAGACATGATTCTGTTCAATAGGCTTTTTCTGTTCAAAGTGTGTTTTCAGATATCGTTCGACACCAAATTTTGTTAAATTTCGTGCAATAAGCTTTTTCTATACATGCATTTTAAAAAATGGTTCAACGTCAAATTTTGTTAGAATCGGTTCAAGACCAAATAACGTTCAACTGGCTTCTTGGAATCTTTGTAACTTTGTTCATACGCCTATCTTTCAAAATGTAATTAAGTAAGTTTTCCTAGATGCATGTTTCTCCAATTTTATATCGAAGTTACAAAGAAAGTAAAGCATGAAGGTACATTTTTTAACAAACCAGCTACTCCATGAAACACACGTTGACATGTAGAATTCGTCTAAAATACTTTCAAACCGAGTACAGGAATGGAACCTACCTGTGGGTGCGTATACATTTTTTTAAAATAAAATATATTTGTATAAATATATATATACATGTATTTTTTAGGTACACTTTGCCAAAGCAGCGAATCTGGAAAGTTAACGTGAAAAGCAGGGAATACTCGGAATCAGGGAATCAGCAAAGTGGGTCGGGCCCATTTACGTCAGCTGCCGTGCGCGGAGCTGCGATCCCTCCACGTTACGCGTGAGGTAGGCGTTCTCGCGAGGCCATCCTCGAGGTCAGGGAGGCAGGGAGCGGAGAGATTGAGGCAAAGGAGGAGCGAAGCTGTGCAAGCGGCCTGGAAGCCGAGGAGGAGCGCGGCGCGAGGGTGTGGGAGGTTCTAGAGGAGGGAGGGGAGAAGCGGGAGGAATCGCATCTCGAGAGCGTGGAGCGGAGCTGAGGAAGAAGAGGGGGCGGAGAAGCTGGAGGCTGCAGCGCAAGGAAGACGTGAGGGGACTTGCTTGTGGACACAACGATGGGGAATTTGATGATAACCCCTCCTGACAATTTTGGGCCCACATGTCATAGCCAGCGTATGGGTTATTATCAACTGAACATAATTGCACCCTGAGAAGAACCTTTTCTTTTTTTATTTAGGGGAGCGCTGAGTCCTCCGGGGTTGCAAACGCACAATCCCTGGGTCGCTGACTGTCTGATCTGCTCCATGGTGACCGTCCGCCCTCTCCCGCTTTTTCTTCAGGGCAACAAATAACGCGGGCACCGCAGTAATAGGCGGCAATGAAAACCAGAAAAGTTGTAGGATCTTGTGGATCACGGAGGTGGTGAGGTGAGGCGCGATGCAGCCGGCAGCACGAGACCCGGCATCATCCCGTTTGCAGCAGACATTGTTGCTCCCGTTATGTCTCATCTTCGCCAAACTATCTTGTATCCTCCCCCGGACATCCACATCACGCTGCTCCTCCCGCCATTGTTGCGTCCACCTCAAACTCGCACGTTACTCGGCATCGAGCAACAAGCAGACCTGCGAGCGGCGGCGCCGGAGCATCTCACAGCAAGGAATCCTGCGCCAGTACATATCCTGTGTTTTTCGAGCAGAACCCTGAGATTCAGCAGCCTACAAATTTGGTGAGTTGCCCATACTTGGTGATTTTGGATCTAGGGCAGATCTGAGTTGATTTTGCTGTAATTTAGTACTCAGTAGCTTGTCTGAATTTAGAGATGGATAGTAGCATTTGCATAGATTGAACACAAAAAAAAATCCTATGCAATTTAGCTAGCTACCTTCTGTCAGGCTATAAAACTGAATTTCATGTTGTGATGTGCAGACTAGAACACTTGCTTCATACTGTCAGATATAAGAGCAAGTCCAGCAGTTCCCCTAAAATGTCTCCCCTATATGTCTATGTAGGGGACTGCCCATAAAATAATCTCCCATAAAATATGTTCAACTTCAGCAGTTCCCCTAAAACATCTCCCCTATTTAATTTTTCTTTATCTATTTTTTTAATATTTTAAAAATATTGTATAACTAAAATGTAAAATCCAACGGCTACCTCTGTAACTGCTAACTTGTAGTGTCAAAAACTTATCCATCACCAAAATCTGAAAAATAAACAAAAAAACTTACGGATATCGGCATATTGCAATGTCAAAAAGCTTACTAATATCGGGATAGGGGAGTTTTCCACCTCCCCTACTTGTAGGGGAGACGAGCGAGCAGAATCGGGGGCGCCTATAAATCGGGGGAGCGTTGAGGGAACTGTTGGGCGGTTGTTTTTGAGTTTTTTCCCCTAAAACGTATAGGGGAGGGTTTAATGGAACTACTGGACTTGCTCTAACCTTAGTATATGCTTCATACTGTCAAATAAAAACATTATGTATGATGTTGCAGCAGCAGTATGTGTTTGTTGGTACAAGTGATTAGCTCCTGGTGCATAAAAAATTATAAGACTAGTTGCTATTTGTTAGGCAGCAAAAAAACTAAACTAAACAAAATGTTACATGTATTTACAAGATTTGGTTGCGGACAAAATATTAAGTGGCTTTGACCTGAACCAGCCAGCCCATGAACCATTCTATGGTGTTCATTGGCAACCAGACACTGCTCCAACCAAATTTGCACATTGCTTCAACGTTGAGTATGTACACTTCAGTGGAAATACAAGAGATTTGTTACCAGACTTTCAACGTGCAGCTGAGTTGCGCACGTGTTGAATATGATGTCTCGAATCTCGATTTTTTGGATGACAAATTCTGAGATCAATCTATGGTTGGACACGTCACCATCGTCGCGAAGCTTTAATCTAAAAGTTGTGTATCATTTTGTTTAGGTCTTTTACCATTGTGCTAGTGTCGTTAGGCATATGGCTTTGATTTTTTTTCGCTTATTTTCGTCACTTTTGTTTAGTTTGTGACTTTTGTTAGGCATATGGCTTTGGTTTTTTTCGCTTATTTTCGTCACTTTTGTTTAGTTTGTGACTTTTGTGCATCAATCAATGCATAGGCCGAGGACCCTCATTTTTGAAAGAAAAAAACCTCCACGCCCACTGGCCTCTTCATCCCTATAGTCTACCGTGTTGATATATCTGTCTAGAGTACCTATTACCTGGCTCCTCTTCGTATGGAATGTACTACTTTCTTGTCGATTGGTCCTCTAGCACCAGTCGGTGGTGGCGGTGGATGTTTACAGTAAACCTCCAGTGCATCAGAATGTTGATTACTGCTTTTCTCTCAGTAATTGAAATTATAGCAAAGACGATTTAAATCTCGTTATGGATAGCATTATGTTCTGTTTTTACGTCTCCCACTCTCCCTTTGGGCATTGCCTAAGCAACGAGGGACCAAGTCAAAGGTGGCATAGCTTGTGGATCCCCCAGACGTACATGGCATCGATCAAACAGAGTGCTTTCTCTCTCCAGCCTATTTTTTCCCTACCTTCCCTTGTCTCTCGCTCCTCCCCACCGCATTCCTCTGGCGCGCAACCATTGGCCTCCTCCCCCTGCAACTAACACCTCTCTCCTCCTCCTCCTCTCCACCCTCCAAGCTCCATTCCGATCAACCACATTGTGCAGGGAGCTCTGAACACACCCAGAAATGGTGATCTCTCTCTCTCTCTCTCTCTGTCTAACTCTCAATGGATTTGTTCTCGATCAATCAATGTGCATGAGTAAAATTGTCGTAGGCGAACTCTGCGTCTGGTCTGGCGGTGCACGATGACTGCAAGATCAAGTTCTTGGACCTGAAGGCGAGGAGGGGCTTCAGGTTCATCGTGTTCAAGATCGACGAGAAGGCGATGGAGATCAAGGTGGATCGGCTCGGGGAGACCAACCAGGGATACGATGAGTTCGCCAACAGCCTCCCAGCTGACGAGTGCCGCTACGCCGTCTACGACCTCGACTTCGTCACAGACGAGAACTGCCAGAAGAGCAAGATCTTCTTCTTCTCCTGGTACGGACCTACTAATTACGTACGTGCCTTATTCATGATTGCCTTTGTGCCATCTCCCATTGCAAGACCTACGTATCTAGCGTTTATCCGTCATTTTTTTTCAGTAAAATGGCACAGCAGCCATTCCTTGTCTGGGCATTATCAACTGAGAGGATCGTTGTCTGGGCAACATTGTTGTAGGAATATTTATCAATGCCACTACAAAGTCTCACACATATATAGTTGCCATATGTTACACAATCTGGAACTCTCAATAACGGTTGTTGGGACACGTAGATGTACAAATGCCACTTAAAATATACCGTTTGAAAGAAAGTCTATGCATGGATGTTAATCAAGGATTTTTGCGTGTCCTTCGGTTCTAAGCAAACAAGCCATGAAAAAGAAGTGAGCCCAACTCACTTTGGCTAGTGAAGTGGAATCAGTGGATGTACAATCCAGCCACTCAGATTCAAGTCCTCGCGGGCGCGAATTTAATTTCTTATTATTTCAAAAAAAAATGTTGTTGGGGCTTTCCCCACCTTTCAAAAAAAAACACAAGCCATGAAATATGAGATGAAAATATATACTACTTGGATAACATGATGTATTTTATCTTGCTCTTATTTACTCTCTCCGTTATATAAGATGTAGGTGGTGTACATGTTGTCTAGATTCACATTAAAATAAGTGTATACCTACACTAAAATGTATCTAGATACATGTGTGCATATGTGAATATGGAGAAATAAGAGGCTAAAAAGTCTAATATTGTGGAACAGAGGGAGTAGTATTTACCAAACGGAATAAGGGGGTATGGGGCATGTTGCAAACTTCCTTTACATGTGGTTCCAGGAGTTGGGGCTCATGCCACTTTAGTACCATAAGCAATTTCGATATCATTTCTAGTACCATTTTTAATTCCCCGGAATGCATGCAAGAACAAAATGTGTGTGCCTTTACTTCGAATGATGGAGCATTTCCTTCCTTTTTTCCAATGTAGGTCTCCTGACACGGCAAGAACAAGGAGCAAGATGCTTTATGCAAGCTCCAAGGACAGGTTCAGGAGGGAGATGGACGGCATCCAGTGTGAGATCCAAGCCACCGATCCCAGCGAGATGAGCCTTGACATCATAAAAGGCCGAGCTCACTAATCAACCACAAGAACACATACGCCAGCTTCACAACATAAGATCAATACATTTACATGAGCCCCTACCACATTCTCATTCGACTCACGCCATGCCCATGGATTAATTAACTTGGGATATCCCACTCGCTGTTTTAAATTATTTTTGTTCCACCTGATATGTTTTTCTATTGGGGATAAGTTGTTTGGACATTGATGCGCGCATGGTTTCTATAATTCCATTGGTTATTTTCCATGTGATTGTTCAATTCCTTACTGCCTATTCCCCAGTTGAATGCATTGTCTTCATGTAATGTATAAAGTGTCAAGCCAACGGGTCCCGAGGCGTACCACAGCAACCCACCCTTCCCCACTAGAAAAAATAATAAAAGAATTTTGGAAATATTGTACCAATACTTCTAGTTAAGCATACTCAACATACTAGCAAACATGCCCGTGCGTTGCAACGTGCTTACGTGGACTAAGCTAAAACACTCTACCCAAAAACATTCGGCTCAGAGCAAAGGCAGCCACCGCAGAATGCAGCGGTATCCCATATCCGGGTGGTCAAGGGATCGAGTGGAGATACACAAATAGAAGCTTGTACTCACGCTTCGCACGCTGCTTCGCATCAGCGAAGCCCTCGGCAACGAATCGCGGGCCACGAGCAGCGCCAAACTCGTGCTCGAACTCCGCCACGAAGTCAACCGCCTCTACAGCAGACAGGGGTAGCCCGTGCAGCCCGTCGCCACCGCCCTGCGCGAGGCCAAAGAGGGAGAGGGACAGCACGCCGTCTGCGACCCAGAAACCGAGACGGATGGAACCGGTGATGAGGCCATCCCCACCGGAGACCACGTACAAGGGGAGCGTCACCAGCCTCCATGCGATCCCAGGTTGTTGTTGCTGAGGAGCCAGCGCAGGGGGTGGGAGCGGGACGAATCGGCCTCCTGCGGCGTAGGTGGCGGGACGAAAACGGCCTCCTGCGACGGCGTAGACGGCTCGGGCGAGGATGGGTCGCCGGTGATGGAGGAGACGGCGAGCTGGAGGTCCAGTTGTTGGCGCTTAGAAGCTCTGTGCATGTCGAGATCGACCGGGACTTGGTTCCATCATCGGACGTTTTCCATATTTTTAACGTACCATCGCCAAGCTCGGTGCATGCCGAGATCGATCGGGAATCGGTTCCATCATCGGACGTTTTCCAGATTTTTTACGTACCATCGCCAACCATCACCACCTCAAGCCGTGTTAGATAGTAGAGATGTTTGAATTTCATATTCAAATAAATATATGGTAGGAGTAGCAAAAAGGAAAACTTTGACAGGGCCTTTCTTTCAATTTTCAAAACTTTCTCTTTGTTGGTTTCTTTTAACATTTACGTAAAATTTAAACATATGTTGAATGTGTTTATAAGTATGTGCACATAAGTTTTTAGAACTTCCATATGTACATACAAGTTTCTAGAACTTCCAGTGCACTGAATATTTCCTGTCAAGGACTCATTTTCCTTTATTAAAAATATTTTCAGTTCTCTCCATGTCAATGCAGAGTTTTACAGTGATATGTTTATTGCTTACATGAGTTATGTAAGGATAAGGTTCTCTGTTTTTTTTACTTTTGGAAGACGAGGTTTCTGCTTAATCATGACACATGTGACTCTGATTTGAACACAAACAATGTAGGTTCTAGAGGCGCTCTCTCACTGCCGATAAAGTTAGGACGACCCAAACTCAATCCTTCCATAGTATCTTTGGTTTCTCTTTCCTTTATTGACGACGCGTCATCCATGCTGCTTAAGGAGTATGTCAGGGGTCTTCATGTCTCTCTTTGTGTAGGCCACGTTGGATCTAGCTCTCTTGGCAGATGGTGCGAGGAGGACGCCGTGTGGTGGGAACCCTCTTTTTGCCTTCATTCGTTGGTGTGTGAGGGTGTTTAGTGGTCTGTAATTCAGTGGTTCCCGCTGCATTGGGGGTGCTCCCCAAGTTTTACACTAACTCGTGTAGGATCGAGGTATTTTCCGTGTGTTTTTCATATGTATCGTCCAAATGACCATTCCGATTTTCTCTCTTTCGTAATCCTCTGTTTTGCACCTATAATCCTATCAAATTCCTCTATTTTCTAATCATATGATCCAAAGAAGCCTTAAGAATCCGGAAAACGGACCGGTTTTTCAGATTTCATCTCAAGGAACAGCAAAAGGAAGCATTTGGCTTTGCAAGCGCCAGGAGCCCCATGCATAAGTTGATATCAAATATCATCGATGACCCGGTGGGAAATATTAAGGAAAATGGGCTAGGAGAAGAGAGGTCAGCCTCGGGCCCGATGATTTTTTAGAATTTTCTTGAGAGCCTCTCAACATTTCTCATGCAATCATGATACGGGCAAACACGTGCCAACTGTGGTAATTTTATTTGGGTGGTAGCATCTGCATCTTTCTACATATACTACGCTACAGCATGCTGAGCAAGTGAGCATAATGTTGGACAACTATAGTTACTATACAAAGCTTGAGTATTTTATCCATATGGAACAAAATAAACATCTTACAAGAACCAGCAGTGCTTTAACACCAAGGCCCATCTTTAACTATACAAGACTTTTCGTATGTAAATTTATCACCAGTTCTATGTTGTATTGATCTTTCATTGCATCAGTAGAAGATTATTCACAGTGGCATTCACATTATTAGTTCTCCTCAGATCCTGTGTTGGGGTTGAAAAAACAAAAGAAATTGGTGCATGCCGAGAATTTATACAAGAGAATAGGAAAACAGAAATATACCTCGAGAATTAGCTCATCAGGCATGTGGGGTAAAACTTCACGTACTCTATCTACCATGGAATTAACCTGCGACATGCTTCCATTAATTATTCCTGCAGTACCTCCTCGGAACCGCAAGCCAGCAGCAGAAGCACCATCAGGTCTCAAGGAAGATGACGGAACAACTGAAGGGCCTGCCATTGCCTCTGGCCATAGATTCCAGGTGGCATCTGTACGCCCATAATTATCAGTCACAGAAGCAAACTGCCTCATCATCATTTGAACTCCGCTAAGCCCCACAGATCTCGCTGGACTAGAGGAACTGGGATCATCCAATCCAGGGCTGGACCACGGTGGTGCCCAGCTAGAATCAAGACCAGCACCTCTGTAACAACCAAAACAAACACATTAAGGAATCACGTATTGACATATCTGTAATTACCACAGAATCACAGATTGGCAGATTATTAGGTGTTAGACTGCATTTGTGGGAATTTTCAGTGCACATGTACACAAAGCAGTTTTAGAGTTTTATACGGAGTGCCAACTTTGACATCTCTGTAATTACCACAGATTGGCAGATTATTACTTCCTCCGTTTTTTAATATAAGATGTTTTAGCTATTGTACATGGTGTCTACATACACACAAAAATGAGTGAATATAAACACTTAAACATGTCTAGATACAAGTTTGGACATGTGAATGTGAAAAAAAGGCTAAAACGTCTTATATTAAAAAACAGAGGTAGTAGGTGTTAGACTGCATTTGTGGGACTTTTCAGTGCACATGTTCATAAAGCAGTTTTAGAGTTTTATACGGAGTGCCATTTGTTACGGCTTTAGTGATTCCCTTCCCCTACCAAATCTTCAGTGTAATAATTTTCTATGTACATCTAGATTGAACTTCACATAAATACAAATAGAACCCACCAGAAAACGCACATAACAACGTTGGTGGCTGTGTCCACTCATAATCCTGCGGCAGAGGCGACTTGTCTATTCTATTATAACTTGTTATTCTCTCTATTGATTAAATTGGCAATTTTGTACAGTTGCTTTGCTGCACAAGTTTGAGCTGGAGCGCGGATGGAAGCACCCTGTACACCAAATACACTATTATGCTTAGAAGATTTGTTGATCAGCACATTATTTGTCAGTACTATGGAAGAGAATCAGTTTTGCTTTGATGGCTACTTAAATTTACCCTGTACACGGGATACACCCTGTATTTGTACTTTGTCCCTGCCTGGAACATCATGATTTTCTGACTTGTTTGGTGTATCTTTTCGTGTACTTTGAAAGAAATAACTGAGGTACAAAGAATAGTATTATAGTGCTGTTATTGTTGTTGCTGTACCGTTTCTGTTGTGGAAAGTTCAGAAAATAGGGCCGAACCTAGGGTTACCCATAAACCTGGAAGGCTAGGTGCGGTGCGAACCTGAACCTGCTATTTATCTAATAGGATCGGTGGTCCAGTAACAGGTCCGACCCGGACCGAACCTGGCCCATCATTGGGCGTAAGGGGTCCAACTGCGCTGTCACCCATGCACCAAGTGTGGCTGTGATGTCACCATGCACACCAGATATGGCTGCTCTCAAGCTCACACACACAGCCCAGTCACTGGCACTGGAGCTCCACATGCTTGATCTTGTCACCTGCGTCCGAACTAACTTGTCGTCTTGGCCCCAATCTGGCTGGCACGGGTGACCAGAACATCCCCCATGGGGTCTCTGAAGCAGCACAAGGTTGTGGAGGAACAACTCAGACTTTACTGCTACAATATGAACCGCATAAAAGGTTAAAGGAACTACTTCAACTCGTTGCGCTAGACACAGCTCTAGAGGCAAGGGGCTGCCTAGGGCAGCAAAAGTTTGGCCAAAAACTCTTACCATACAAGATCTAAAAGAAGTAAAGAAACACAAAGTTCTTTTGATAGATAGTGGGTACATAGTCTGATTTACAAAGCCAGAGGTCGCTTCTATTAAGAGTTTTCATGAGCCTTCACAGTTAAGCTGTACTCATAGCTACTGTAAAAGACTATAAAATATACTACTTAAAGGATAAGAAAAATAAAACATAAGATTTAAGGACCGAGTTATCTACAATGGAGTAGAAGTATATATAAAAGGTCAGCATGGATTTGTCTTGTGATTTTGTATACTGTCCCTCATTAGTTTCCCGATGCATGCCACCGGGCCAGGTAGCTCTTTGTGCGGAGGACTACGTTGCACGCTAGAGAGAGAGAGAGAGGGGGAGAAGGAAGATTGAAACAGACAGGTGATCCATGTCAACGTAGTCAACGTCATGGTGGCAAACTAATCCACGTCAGGTCTAACTTGTGATCATGACACGTCAGGTATGCCATCACACGGATGATTTGGGTGTTGCGTTAATAATGAGTGCACAGGTTTTTTTCGTAAAGTCCAAAAGATGTGGTAAAATGTTACAAGTTCCCCTGAAGGTGTGGTTTTGCGCTATTCATGCATTTTAAAATGAAGAGGTTATATCAGAAATTTATACAGTAATTGCAAGAAATACAGAAGCAATCTGTGGTATGTTGATGAAGTAACAGCTGCAGATAGCCAGATAATTGAACATTCTAAGTTTTTTATGCATACCTCCAAACAGCATCTGAAGGATTCTGCTGTGCAGCAGGATGTTCCTGACCAGGAACCCTCTGCTGATTTAACCCCATATTTAGATGTTCCGCAATTAGCTGAACGTTTGCTACCTCTGATGTTGCAGACCTAGTGTGACCTTGAGATGAAAGAAAGAGTGGTCTTCGACAAGTTGGACATGAGTAACCCTCCATTAATCCTTGATCCAACCTACCCATGGCAACAAAATTTATTATAAGAAAAAAAGGAGGATGCAATTTGTGATAGACACATTTGATGATGAGCACTGGAGTTCTTAACAGGGGCAGATCGAGTGGGGGCGCCAAAATGCAGAATTTTGTTGAATTACTAATATTTGGACTTATCCTAGTAAAAACTGCAAAACAGTGAAGCCCAACAAGCACAACACGGGTTTTTTTTTAAGTTAGCAGGGGCCTCCAACATGACATCAGCAATAGTTACTTCATTACAAGGTGAATTTCCTCCTGATTTCTCAAGTAATATCAAATAAACTCCTGTGTTACAGATCCCATTATAGAGAGTTACACTCAGCAGAAATATTAGGAGTTCAGGAAGCCAGTCCAATAATTAATTTGGAATACAAAGGATCAGTAACCAATTGAAGTGCAAGTGGACATATGTAATAAGAGTATAATGACAACTATAGTCTTTACTTCAAAGATTTTTTTACAGGAAAACACAGCCTATGAACTGCAGTACTGGACGGCAGATTATCGAGCATCAACAGCAACACACTAAAAGCAACTAAGGGCATACCAAGATCGCAAACAAGGTAGATGAAATAGATGGTTGCAGGTCAACTTTTTAGCTCGAGACATTGGTCCCTACAAGTTGCAGCAGAAGCAACAAAAAAAATCAGATAAACAAGCAGTAAAAAACACCAAAGCTTCTCCAAATCTAAAAATGTATTTACCCGGCATATGGCACACTCATCATCATATATGCAGATTTCATCATACGTAGCATCTGGAAGTGCTCCATCCAGGGAATGGAGTGCCTTCCTTAACTTATTGTAGGTCTTAATCCTCTTAAAAAATGAAACTACAAGAGCCTGTATTATGCCAAAAGACCACATATCAGTACAGGTGAAATAACTTTCATTATCATCTCATAGTTTATCAACAGTTGCCAATAGGTGGTGTCTGCCTTACACGCAGGTTCAATATGAGAACTGCATCAATCAGGTGAAACGCCATACCACGGAGCCAAAAGATCATAGAATAATGACCAAGTGACATCAACAAGCTTATCAAGTCAATGACGAAACCAAAATTCCTGATAAGTTTGCCTCTCCACTCAGAAAAAGATCCTGCAGGTACAAAACATGGTTACATCCTGGTGGCACAATAAAAAGAGTTTACAGTATAAGCAGGGACTTAGTAGCCTTGCTCCTGAAACATTGACAGATGATAAAGAGCAGCTTACAGATAGACAGAACTAATATAAGTGGTGGCATATGTGTGACTGAAAAACTGCTGTTTTTGTAACTCTCAGATCAAGAAGTATTGTTTTGGCCATTGGCATGTTCCTTTTCTTGACAACCAACGTTTGTTGCCATATATTTGTACAATCGGATAAAATTAAAATACTAAGAAACTAACTTTTGAGATAGATGTATACATGTCATTTTAAGACTAATATAGATATTCGAAGTTAAATAGTTCGAATGCAAGCACAGGTGTCACTGTACTATGTGTGTTCCTCTCTGTCTCTGCTACTATCATCAGTAAATAACCACAAAAGTTGTGCAGCATATCTTACAAGCAAAACATTAGAGTTATCAATAAGGCGTTGGCTGAAGTAAAAGTAGCTTATCACCTGCTGCTTGTTTATAAGTCTTCTGGAAATCAAGATAGTCCACACCACTGTCCATCAGATGTCGCTGCCAAATGTCAAACAACTGAAATCCATGCACCATGATAGACTGCCAAGAAAAGACAAAGCTATTTGAGGAAAGTCGTCAAGAGATTCAGACGTATTAAGTATGTGCAGATAACCTTAGTGTAGTTTTCTGTTTTTTCCTCAGAACAGCAGTGCAGCAAAATCAATAAGAATCAAATCAAAGTCAAGGACTGATAAATATTCCTCATATTTTTTGTCCAATTACCTGCAGTGACTCAAAGGCAATACTAAGTGGCTCAAAGAAAATAAGCCAAAATAACTTAGAATTGCATGATCTGCAGAACCCTGCACAAAGCTTCATCCTGTAGGAGTTGGATAAGAAAACAAGTGAGTTTGCTGAACAGAAAAGGCATGATACTTGTGCTATGAAAAGAGTTTGTTGTATTGCACAACCAAGTGAATATATAGTACAAGGACCAAAGGACACATGCAAACCCTACACCCCACAATAGGAGAAGACCATAATACTCATACCAACACCGTAGCATTGCTTCTGAAAATGTACGACCATAAATACAAATTAACAACGGAAGTCGAGTTCTTGATAGAACTGTCGTAGCGTGGACTCTCAAAACCTATCGAATCAAGCCAAAGAGAGAAGCAGGGCAAAAAGAAAGCAGGACGGCAAAGCAGTATCACAAAAACCTCCATGCTCATCCAAAAGAAAGAACAGGCCAGGATCAGAAAAACAAAGGCTGAATTGGCCAAGGTTTTTATGGACTACCGCATGGACCAACGCAAGAGAAACGGACAGGATGGACATAACAGAAGCAAATGGCTACGAAGGAACTTGAATGGGGGGAGGGGGTACTAGCTAGAAGGAGCAGCAGCCAGCAAGTAAGCACTTAAACCAAAATAGCACACGCACACACCATCCGCACAATAGCTGACCTGCCCAACACCACCGAACCCCGAACCAACAGCATTTGCGGACACGCGGCAAACTGTCCATGAAGCGGAGTAAAGCAGCAGTGTGTAACCGAGTAGAGCACAAGTCTGCGCAAAGAACCTGCAGCTGCATATCAGTTCATGGACAGCAGCCATGGCCAGGTAACAGCAGAGGAGGCCAGCGGTGCTGAATGAAGATTACTGGTGCAGAGCAGATCAGGGCAGCAGCCGCTGATACACATGATAGCTGCAAGCCTGAAGAAGGTAGCACCGTAGCAGTACATAAAAGCCAACACAAGCTGCAGCAGAGGTGACCAGTGGCAATGTAAGAGGATGGCAAGAGAACTGATGATGTCGGAGACCGGATCCCCAACAGGAGGCCTGGCTAGAAAAACAGACAGACTGGCGACTGGCAAATGCCAGACAGACTGACGTCTGCCAATCAGCACCAGAGACAGGCCTAGGGCCAGCAGTAACAAGATAAGGTGATGGCCCGAATCCTGGCCTGGTAACAGGTCAGCTCAACTTGAAGAAAAACGGCAGAGGCAAGGCTGCTCAGGGATAAGGAAGTGGACGAGGCAGATCTAGCAATGAGACATCAACCAGCTGCTACATGACAACTACGACGAGTACATTACGAGTATGGGCTGTCAAGTCTGCCCCACGAGTGGAGATAACTTGCTGAGGAGCAGCACAGCAAAGCTGACGAGCCGCAGTGGCGACAAATGGTACTGTAGGTTTGTTACACAGCCCAGGGGGCAAATATATAGCACAAGGACTATAAAAATAGGAAAACACCATAAACAAAATACACTTAGCAAATTGAGTAAACTCTTCTCCAAATATAACTAGATCAATTGCTATGAAGCTTGATTCATGCTGACTAACCAGGGAATATTACCATAGTAGATCAGTCGAAAGAACAAGCAACAATGCAGAATATACACGAAGATATTTTGATGGAGTTGCTGAGGGTGACGCATTGAGGTGCTCAAGACGTTCTCTGGCCAGTGATTGGAACATCTGGTGTGACATACATTTCAGTTAATATGCTAAGTTAAATCTCAATAGTTGATGTGGGTTCACACAGTACCTTTAGTGAACAAAGAAGGACCAACCAAGTTGACCAAAGAATTATTTGCTGAGAACTAGAAGGCACAACCAATGGGAGAAAAGTTCCCTGCAAGAAGAGAGGTCTTTGTCATCTTATTTACATGATAGAGCACCAAGCATGTAAGTAAATAATGGACTGAATTGCACATAACATGAGGTAGATTACTGCTTGCGTCACTTTCAACCAAGACTTTGCAGTTTGCAAGAAATAAACACTTAACACAGTTGGGAAGAAATGATCTTGTACTCTGCACTAGAATCCTTTACACGTTGTTACCACGTCCATTTTATGGACTATGAGTTCTATAATGGGTCACTTCTTCCTCCTCTCATCTGCTTTCTTTACCACAAATCCATTACACAAATATCTCCCCCCCCCCCCCCCCCCCCCCCCCGCATGATCCCTCAAAGCCCTACCATGAAAAATTATTGCACCGAAGCCCCAAAAATCTCACGGTCCTGAATGGGTGTGTTTCTTTATTTTTTTGTTGTACCACAACTCGAGATGTCTCATGGTCCTGCACGCTAGTCCAAAGAGCAGGAACACGTGAGAAGAAGGAAGTGGGGCCATTGACATGGAGGGAGTCAACAAGGGCATGGAAGCGGCGCGGTGCAGTTTAAGATGACGGGTTCATCGAGGTTGGCCACGAGCCTAGACATGGACAAGCCTTCATGCTGTCACTCTCCTCTGCCCTTGCCAAGGAGCTCTTTACCTCACTAGTCTTCAAGTGTGTGGTCCCCCTCATGTGGTCCTGCTACCTTTTTTCTCATTTTATGTAAGTGTGAGTGTTTCTTCGGGGGTTTTTTTATCATCCTCTCATTCTTTTTTGTCGCTTTGGCCACATGTTGAACCAAGGAACACGTCATGCGAGCAGTCAAGGAGGAGTTTTCTAAAGGGTTGGGATGGGCTTCAAGGTTGCTGCATGGGCTATTAATGACCAGCTCTTGGGGTGTGGAAAATATTTTGCATGGCACTTCCTCCACCTTGTTAAACGCAACTCACTCGCACACGGAGTGTAGACGAAGTAGAGTTTTTTTAACCTTGTGATTCAGCCTGTAGAAACCAATCTTGTAGACCACAACTCACAAAGCAGAAAAAATTACACAGAAATCAGAACACAGGTTATATAAAGTTTCCTCCAAAACCAGGGGTATTTATCAAGATTACTGATAACGGTTATCTACCATGAAGCATACAATGCAACTTCTTAACTTATTATCGCTACATGGTAAATTACTTCTAATAAACTGCAGAGATAATGTTTTCCTATGATGGGCGTAATATATTCATTATTCGAATGAGGGCACAGCTGCATTTTATTACGGTCGAGACTCATTTACAATTGCACAATTGTTTTCAATTCCTTTCAAAGATATAATCTCATCATCGAACTGCTTAAAGATCTTAGGTTTCAAATTGAAGTGTCATCTTATTAGACATAGACTTGCTCAGAGGACTAGAATTTGAGCAGGTCATATTTGTAAGCATTATTTGGAAGCAGTAAAAACACAACAATAGTGCAATGGAAGAAACACACAAAATAAGGAGAGAGAGTAGGGGTAATTACCTTGTAAATTACATAGTTAATGATGTGTTCCAGCACTTTTCTAGTCTCTGAAGAAGTTAACTGAACAAAAAATAAAGTCTGCATAGAGAAAAACATATGTAAGTCTCACTGCTGTACTAGAAATATAAGAAGATGATCATGTTGAATTTATAGCCGAGTTGCAGCACTTGAGGATACTTTCTACTACAAGAAATTGCCAATAAATAATTCTGAATGCTTTCCGCTTAAATTATGAAAGGCGCCAAGAGAAGATATAGATAGCCACATACAGTTACACAGTTATGCTGCTTCCAAAAGAATGATGGCATGTTTGTTTATTTTTCCTGTTTTTAGAAACAATGAGTGGCTGTGCAATAGTAAGTATTGTCGTTCTTTAGTTTTGTAATCCCGAGTATTCCAGACATAACGGCTCTTGCTCTCCGAAAGCCAGTAAACAACACAATCAACTCATCAAAAAGAAGCAACAAACATCATCTCAACTTAACGGAAGCAGCATCCCAGGATTCAAGCTATAAGTTATCGAGCAGCAGCAGCATTTAGCACAATATGGTACGTCTTTTGATAATTCAAAACATGAAGCTACCAAACTGCCAGGGAAACTCTTACCAGCAAGTATTACTCAATTTGCTCTAAAAACAAAGCTATTCCTAATCAGCTATTCCATCATCTTATATTCTAGACTTTGTTTTCCTCGGGCCATTCAACGACCGAGAACCAAGAACCTTCAGGGTTGGCATTTGGCTAACCGCCTGAGCAGACACTACACTAGAGTTCCCACTCTTACTAGCATATGTTGAAGTTATTGCAAAATCAGCACTCTGAATGGGAGAAAGCATTCGAACAACCAACACACTAGTGCCCAGTACTACCAGCTATCTGCATCCATCCACCATCCATGCGGTAAATGAAATTTCATTCGGACCGATGGACAAATTTTCTGAACAAAATTCACACAAAATGGCAGCTAAGGAGCAGAATGATATCATGCAGGAAGGTAGCGAAGGCAATTAGTCACCGGAACCATGAGCTTGACCAGCTCGCCTCCATCTCGCGCCACAAACAAAACTACCCCCAGAGCCAGAATGACAAACAATCCGATTAAGAAAGAAAAATGACCTTGAGAGCTAGGATGCCGACGAGGAACACGTGCGCGGCCAGATTCGCTAGCAGCGCGAGGGTGACGTGCGAGCGCAGCACGGTTTCGAGCCAGTCCCCGGCGGCGGCATCCCCGTACTGCGGCGCGTCGAGGAGGGAGACCGCCCACCACTGCAGCGCGGTGGCGCTGGCCGCCGTGGACGCAGCGACGACGTAGAGGCAGTTCACCGCCATGCGTGGCGCTGGCGCATCGGCGTTCCGGGTGGGGCCGAACCCTAACCTAGGCGGGGAATCGGAGCTTGCTTGGGGAATCGGTCGGTCGCCGTCGCCGGCTTTATTCGCGCGGGGGCGGAGGAGAGGAGGAGGAGGGGAGAAAGACGACCGCAAACAAGGGAGCGACGGGAGGCCGTGACGGGGGGGACAGATTATGCGCTTCGAAGCAATGGATAGATTAGCTTGGATTAGACTAATTCGTACAGTACTAATTATTTATTTGCCATAACAAATGTGCCCTTGGAAGTAGATATTATTGTGTTATAGGATCTGAGTGCTCGTGTTTGGCCTTCCGGAGTTCCGGGTTTGTGGTGTTCAGGCAGAAGTATGAGATAAGAGAATAAGTGAAGGTGTGTGGTGTTCAGGCAGAAGTATGAGATAAGAGAATAAGTGAAGGTGTATTTAGCAAAGTTGCTTCTTTCTGGAAGGGGAATTAATCTGTACGACCGCGTGCTGGGCCTGCGGGGAAGGTGCAGGTGGTTTACGGCAGGTGGGGTCGGCCCGTCGGTGAGTACCGGAAAAGGAGGATTAGGTGGGGCTCAGCAGCAGACGGTGGGTGGTGCTTCGTGGTGGTTCGGGCGGCGCTGTCGCGACTCGGAAGGCCGGCCTGGCTCGGTCGTATCGCACCGACGTTTTTTTTTTAAGGCAAAAGTTTTAGACAAATCTTCTTGTTCGCGTACTCGAAGTCTGAATAAAACCCTCACGTCTCAGTCCTGATTTACTTATGAACCCTGATCTCTCCAATCACACTCTTCCGTACACTAAGCTATCATGATCTACGCTTCGACGCAGCACCCGACACTACATGTTAACCATTATTAAGTTCCGATTGCACCTCACACTCAGGATTGCATCGCATCGACTTACACTTAATCCGCCTTGACTGAACCCGATGCTCGAGGGTCGTGTCACACAGGCCTACGATATCCACATTTGAGACGCACCCAATGTTTATGGGTTGCGCATTGCCAATTCTTGTAATAGATATATATAGAGAAATTAATAGAAATTCTATGTTTCCTCCTGAACGGACAATTGGTCAACTAAGAGCTATGTTTCCCTCTATGTGGATTCGACTATTTTAATTGTAAACCTCGAGCACCATTATAGTAGCCCGCCATCTGCACTCGACCTCCTGTAGGTTACAAAGGTACCTGCTATAGAGCTCAGATGCGGGTGATGCACCCGCACAAAAGCCAAGGCAACGGTGGCACCACCTACTGCCGTACAGACTACTTTATCGCCTCACCATGACGGAGCTTAGCCATCAAGGCGGCGAGTCCTTCAGGTTGTTCGTTGAGAGTTAAAAGGGTCTTGTACACTAGAGACAAGGCAGATCGTACAAGACATGACAAAGTCCCCAACTTAGACGATCGTGTCCCTCCTAGATATATGGACACCAATCTTACCTATATTTATAAGGTCAGCTGATTTTTTTTAAATCTCGGTCACTTTTTAGAAAAAGTATAATCAAAGTTTAAAAAAGTGCAATACATCGACAGTAATAGCAACATCCTCCAGCTTCAAACCTTGGCCTGATAGCCGGTTGTCGTGTCCCCAGACGGCTTCACCCCCTCGGCACCTCCATGGGCCACAAGGGCATGATATGTTTGAAAGGGATTGGGTGCAGAAAATAACAAATTTCTAGCAATGATATCCTTAAAAAATGCCAAGATCTATTTTATGCAGATTTAGTAGTACGAACGGAGATCGGAATACATACCCTTGTAGACCGAAAGCGGGGAATACGTTTCCGCACAAACGTTGTCGATGAAGACCGACGAAACCAACCTCAAGGCCGTGTAGAGGAAGTAGACCTCCGAGCACCGCTAGCGCAGCACCTCGCAGGGCGTTACACACGTACGGTGGAAACGACGGCCTCCGAAACTCCAGTCAGGACGAGCAGCGGAATACTTGGACCGGAACACCAGCAGCGCGGCAGCGGGCTATGGTGGAAGAGATCCCCCTCTCAAATCGGCGTAACTCCGACAAAGGGAATCACGAAATCGAGAGAGAATTAGGGAATTAATTGGTGAATTAAAAGACCATGGGAGCCCCTCTATATATAGGCTCCCAGGGGGGAGCCAGCCTCCTCACCAGACAATGTGGGACTAATTCCGAAAGCCTGGTGCGGCCATGGCTGGTGCGCCGGCCCCTGGTGGGCCTCTTGGCTCACCTGGGTCGGCCACCCAAGCCCCCACCGAATTCCCTAGGGAATTCTCCCCCTCTTGGGACTTCTTTCGACCAGAAGGCCCATTTAGTGAAATCAGTCTAAATAAATTCAAAAATAAATATGTAAAATCATATTTAGACATTAATTACACTAATTAATATCAAACATATTATATATAATTTATTCTAGCTCCGAAAACTCTTTCATCGTTGCCCGATCTCCATTGGACCTCTCCCGGGACGTTTCCGGTGATCTCTTTCCTTTCCGGTTGTTTTGTCGAAACCCCTTAAGTGTGTTACCCTAGCGGTTCGATATAATAACAGACATGATCGAGACTCCTCTCCGATCAATGACTAACTCGTAGGCCTGGACCCCATGAATTAATCCCTGTGATATAACGAATGACTTTCATCTATCAAACCTGAACGTGAAGTCTTAAATCTTTTGCCATGACGATATTTAGCGTGTCCGAGCGTCGTTCATAGATATCTCCATATCTAGCTTGACCTCATTACCGACAACGCTATCGTCTACTCGTCTATGATTTCATGTCTCTGTGACCTAGTCACATGCTTGCAAGATCATTAGACATAATCTCACCGAGTGGGCCCTAGAGTATCTATCCTGCTATGCGGACTGACAAATCCCGCTCTTGACCCCTCGTCTCAACTACTCCTTTTCGATACCCAAAAGTATCACCGTTCTTGTCATACTAATTAAGATACGACGTTTGGTGCAATCAAAGTATCTTTTAGGAATAACAATAAGAGTTGGTCTCACGATCAAAAAGCGTAATGACTACGTCCTACAAATCTAGGTATGTCCATCGCATCGTTCTCTAACGATATGATTTCCATTGCCAACCGGCACCATGCCCTATGCTCGGGAAACCTCGATCATCGATCGCGTAACGAAACTAGTCTTAATAGAGGCGACTAGGGACCTGGTTGTTTACACATTACACCCGTATTAATGTTTCCGCTTAATACGGTTATAGCATGACACAAAAAGAACAAACGAGATATGATAAAGAAATACACTTTATTAATTGCCTCTAGGGCATATCTCCTTCAATATTTCCAATGTATCTATAATTTCTTGTGTTCCATGCTTATATTATACCACTGAATGTTTTATATGCATTTTATATAGTTTTATGCATTTTCTGGGACTAACCTATTAACAAGATGACATAGTGTTAGTTGCATGTTTTCTGTTGTTTTTTGTTTCACAAAAGTACTTAAGGATATATTCTCGGAATCGGACAATTTCTTTTCCAAAACCGCTATTTTCCTGGGAACGTTTCAAAACACCGAAAAGGAGACGAAGACGATGGCCGAGGGGCCCACACCACCCCCAGGCGTGGACCCCCCTCTACCGCGTGAGCACATTGTGTGGGGACCTCGGGCCTCCACCACTTTCGCCCTTTCGCCTACTTATACCCCTCGGAAACCTAAGATACCTACGAAGAAAATATTTCCTCCACGGATACCCGAGCCGCCGCCTTCGTCAACACCACTTCGGGGGAGATCAGAAGCTCTCCACGGCACCCTGTCGGGAGTGGGAATCGACACCAGATGGCTCTACGTCACCATGCCCGCCTCCGGACTGACGCGTGAGTAGTTCACCCTTGGACTACGGGTCCATAGCAGTAGCTAGATGGTTGTCTTCTCCTCTAGTGATATCATGTTTAGATCTTGTGAGCCGCCTATCATGATCAAGATCACCGTTATGTAATACTTCATGTTGTGTTTGCTGAGATCCGATGAATATTGAGTAGTAAGTCATTTGCTTCATAATATATCATGTGTGTGTTATTTATGATCTTGCATGCTCTCTGTTGCTAGTAGATGCTATGGCCAAGTAGATGCTTGTGACTCTAAGAGGGAGTATTTATACTCGATGGTAGATTCATATCTCTATTTAATCTGGGGAAGTGACGGAAAGCTCTAAGGTTGTGGATGTACTATTCTAGGGATAAACAGTAGTACTTTGTCTAAGGATGATGTTACTTACTTACTTTACACGCGGTGCTTAAGGCAATAATCTGTTGCTTGCAACTTAATACTGAAATGGGTGCGGGCGCTAACCGGAAGGTGGATTATTAGTTTTAGATACGGTTGGAACAGTCTATGTATATTGTTGTCCAAATGAATCTCACACTAGACATTATGACATTAGTATATGTGATGTGGATAGACCTTCCGCGTACCCCCACTATGGCGTATAATGAAGAGGAGGCCCACCGGTGGCCCAACGAAGATCAAGAAGCTGCTAAGGAAATAACTTGAAGTACAAGACAAGGACTCCTATTAGTAGTCTACTAGGAATCTCATGTAAAATCTCTGGCTCCATATATAAAGACAGTGAGGGGTAGATAAAAAGACAAGCTACACCACAGTAGACAATAGACAAACGACGCATCTAGCCCTAGCCATCTCAATCGCCATCTAGGCCACCATGTAATTATTATCAATACAAGATCAGATAAGCAGGAGTATGTGTTTATCTCCCAATGAGGGGTCGAACCTGGGTAAATTTGTAACAGCCCAAGTTTGGAAACCTGAAAACCTCTGTAATTTTTCCACTTTTGTGTAATTGCATCATGGCATTCATATCCTTTTGGCTACTTTTATGAACATTGCAACCAAGACACTTTGAATCTTGCATATTTGTCAAGGAAGTTCCAAGAGTTCAAATTGTTATATTTACATTGTCTCCAATTTATAAAAGGGGCAACATATGGAAATTTGAGGGAAATGCCTAATTAACACCTCTGAACAAAAATGCATCAAAACATTTTATTTTGGGAGGCCAATTTTTGTGGTGCCTCTACATGGTATGGGGAGGCTCCCTGAATTTTCTCAATTTTTTATAAAATGTTTAACTGCCTCAAATAAATCAAAACACTGCACTGGATTTAAAAAGAAATAGAAAAGGACCTCTCTTTAAGGGGGGAGGACCTGTCTGTGAGGAAAGAGGAAAGGTGCCCAGGGGGTTTTCTGCAAAAACTGCGTCTTCTTCGCTGTAGCGACCGAGCTCGTCGCTCGCGCCGCACCCCGTCGCCGTGTCGACCTCCCCTGCGCCGCGCCCAGCCCCCCCCCCCCCTCCTCCTCTGCTGCCCGGGCGAGGATAAGGACTCCACGGCGCTGCTCTGCTCTCTCTCCCCCCCCCCCAGATATTTTCCCTGTTCTTCCCGAACCCTAGCTCCATGGCCGAGCTCCGCCGCCGCATCGCCGCCGGTTGAGCACGCCCCACGCCAATCGCAGACCACCCCTAGCACCGCCGCAGCTCCAGCTTCCTCCACGCCGAAGGACCCGTGCCGGGGAATGCGAAATCGACCGCGCCGTCCGCTTCTTCCCCAACTCCGGCCGCCGCGCCTCGGGCAAGCTCGCCGCCGTCCTCGACCTCCTCCCTCCCCTCCGAGCAGCCGCACGCGTCGAGGGTGAGATTGCGGTCCTAACGGACATCCCCTCTCTCCTCCTCTCCCCCTAGAACGAGTAGACGCCGTAGCTCGCCGCCGGCCGCCGCTCGCCGTCGCTGCTCACCGCGCTCCGGCGACCTATAGGTAGCGGCGCCACCGGCGTTTTGCTCCCCGTACACGTACGTGTCGTTTGCAACCATCCGCGCGATCCCTGGCGCAGTAGAGACGCGGCTCCGTGCGCCTCGCCGCCGGTGACCACCGTCGTCGTGCGCTCCGGCCGCGCTGACCGCCGGGTCCCACGCGTCAGTGACCAGATCCCGCCCCCGCGCTTGCGTGGCTGCCAGCGTGGTGCTGGCCCACCCGTCAGTGGCTCGGGTTAGATGCGCCTCGGTGAAAAACGTCCGGGCTAATTTCCTGCGATTTAATAAAAAGACAGAAAAGGGTTAAAACTTCAAAAATTCATAACTTTCAAAATACTTATCCAAATTTAGCAAATAATATACCAAAATGCTCAGAAAAATAAATGATATCTAATAGAATGGTTTGCATTTCCATTACTGATACTGTATTTTTCTGTTTTGCTAAAATGAAGAAAGGGGTATAAATAAAATGATTAGCTCAAATTCATTATCAATTCCTCCAATTGCTAAAATGGTGCCCCTTTAATTAAAAATACTCATAAGCACCAGTGCTACATATTAAAAATCATTTCAAGCATGTTACCTAAATTAATATTGTAGGGGAACATAAAAACACATAGGAAAAATAAATTTCCTATATCGTTGAATAATTATTCCTAGCATCTCATTTCAAAGTCATATAATTGTTATAATAAGGCAGTGCATTAAAATGTCATACCATCATGTGTGTGCGCATTGCATATGAATTGCTTGTATTGATTGTGTTCTTTCCAGTGTTTTTAAACATCGATAGATCAAGGAACCGGGGTCTCGCCACATTACCCCGACGATCAGTATTACCCGCCTGCTGAGCAAGGCAAGCGTGATCCCCACCCTCTTGCATATCTTATCCTACTTTATGCAAATTATTTTCTCCACTATAATATTGCATGCGGTTCCAAATGTCAATTTGATTGGATTAGAGTATCCGATAGTTGCATTCAGTTACCGAAGCCATTACCTGTTTCCCCTCCTATTATCCATAGGATTGTGTTGATGGCCTGAATTAATTACTTTGCTAGGTTGTTGCTTAGCCATGCTTAGTTAACTGCTTAGTGGTCCGATGGATATTCATGTTGGGATCAGAGGTGGAAATTCCGCGGATGATGGTGGAGAAATGGTGGTAATATTTATTAAAATGCTAAAAGGTGGGGATGAGAGGCCACATGGATGTGGTGGGTTGTCTCGTTCTCGCCGCCTCAGTGCAAGTTCTCGCCTTCGAGACAAGTTGAGCGTGCTACCATGCGTGGGTATATGGAACCTCGTCGACCGACTAACTTGTGGCGGACTAGCCGGGGGTCCTCTAGTTTGGCTTTCCATTTGCGTGTGTGTTGAGATGGTGGCCAAGACTGAGATGAGGATGACGGTGGTAGGAAAATGAGTGGCCGCGGGGCAGGGTGTTGGAGGCACTGAACTTGTCCTACGGTCACTGATGATCCTAGGTTAGTCCAAAGCGAGGTAAAGGTCGTAGCCGCTCCCGCCCAGCCGGCTTTCCCCGGAAGAGAGCTAAATGTTCTGGCAATGGGTCGGACGGTACGCATGGATAAGGAGCTGGGAGGTCCCTCGGGAACCTGGCGCCTTTCACATTGTACACCCCCTGCAGGGATAAATCTTTTCGAAAAGCCGTGTCCATGGTTAAGGACGACTTGGTGACGAATTCAGGGATCATAGAATAACTTTAACGGAATGATTAAAAACTGGGTACTAAAGGTACCACTCACGATTGTAAGGTTGACTTCCTCGAGGGTGATTCGGGGAGGTGCCTTTGAAGAACAGGTACAGTGGTGGATGATGAGAAAGTGAATCAAAAGAGAAAGAGTTACTTCTTACCCCTCTTCGAAAATATTCTGATAGTCGATGCCTTGGAGTCATATTTTATGAACAAAATCAGCTTTACGCAAAACAGCCATAAAACCTTGAAAGCCAATCATGGAGCAGTAATAGCTCAAAATCTTGTTGAGTTCGTCGAACTCACCCTTGTTTATTTTTGTTTCAGAGGAGGACTTTACCTACCCCGAAGGTGGGTTCTTTATTGACATCGACGAGTAGTCTGGGATTCCCGGGTGGCAGCCTGGGGCAACTAGGAACCAGCTGGCACGGAACTGTTTATCTGTAGGCCTCTTAGGCCATATTTGGATCTTGTTGTTTAGAACAACTTAATTTGCTTCCGCTTGATGTACTGATGGGTCTGTGACCTCGGATTGTAATATTTGCTATCTTTCTCTACTAAGAGTTGAACTATTTTATCTTGAGTCGTAGGGTCTGTCATGTGCCAGGTGTTCCGGTGTCTTAGTCTCTTTATTATACTTTGAGGGCTATGCTTTGGATATGGCATGATCGAAGGGTTGTGTTGCCGATGATCCATGCCGAGCACGCCTGCCGATGTTTACTCGGCCTGGGAGTGGTAACCCCAGTAACCTTCGATTATGTAGCATGACCACCGACACATAGCATCACTGTATAATTTATGGATTGGGGCATTACAACTTGGTATCAGAGCAGTACCGCCTGTAGGAAACCCTTACTACTGGCCGACGTTGAGTCTAGTGTTGGTAAAAATATTTTTAACCTAAAAATGAGTTGTGAAAACCATCTTAGGATTCTTTTTACTCCTTATCTGGTTACCCTCTACTCTCGGAGCAATCTTACCTATATTTGTTTTGAGCCTTATCACGTGTCGCTTCCGCCGCGCATGACGTGTCATACACTTCCTCACTTTGGGTTTCAGGGCGTGGGGCGACCAGCTTTTAGGGCACCCGTCCCTATGTTTACTTTCAGGATCATTCTCCTTGATGTGCCTAGTCTCTACCCGAGTTCTACTTTCATTCCTGAATCTAGAGTCTCCGTACCTGACATTTGAATTATCCTTGCTACAGATGACTGGTTCGGGCTTGGTTGTTCGCCTCACTCGATGTGAGGGCGTTCGAGGGTTCCCCGCCTTGTTTGCCGCAGCTTTGGCCAGCCAGGGTTGTAGGTGGTACCCGGAGTACACGGTGTATGAGGAGTATGCACCGTACAGCCAGGCGCAGTTCTTCTGTAAGGTGCGTGTGCTCAACGACGAGGGTCGCGTTGAGAACGTAGCTGGAGGCGTGGGTATGACCGTGGAGCAGGCGGTTCAGGAGGCCGCGTATAACGGCCTCTCTATTTACCGCAGCTACTGTCCGTACCTCGCTAACCAGGCGTCGGATTTCTGCCACTTCCCAGCTGCCGACGACAGCACGTCGGGTGTTTACCGAGCTGTGTACAGCAGCGGCGAGATGGAGTCGGACAGCAGGCACCGGGCACTGATTGAGCTAGTACGAGCGTTGGACCGTCGAGCCCGGCAGTGGTACCTCTACGCTGTTTCGGCGCGCGCTAGTCACCGTCATACTCTGATGAGTGTGCGCCCGTATGTCATGGATGGGACGCTTCCTCTCACACTACTTCGCCCACCCCCGTTGGAGGAGTTGCCTACCGACGTTTGCAGTCCGGGAGTTGGTGGCGTAACCCCGCCTACCGGTCCTCACCGAGACCCGAGGCTTACTGCACTCGAGTCGCTGTATGGCAACCAGCCTGCTAGTGCGCGCCGCTTCCACACTCCCCCGGCGCCACTTGATGAGGATGTCATGGCGTACTACTAGCCATGTGTGCTACCAGGAGATGCTCGAGTAATTGTGCCTTCCTGCGAGTTGTGCCAAATACTCCTTTGTTTGTATCTCTGGAGCCTGGAGCAGTAGAGCTCGTTATGTAATAGACTCGTCACTGTTATCTTCCTAGTACCCATTCAGTGTAATATGTATGAGGCTTGTACCTCTCTCTCAGCAAACTGTGGCTTGTACTAGAACCAATATTTGTGAACTCAGTTCCATCTATGCGTGCGTCTAGTGATGTGCATGTTGTTCTATCTGTTGCTATTACCAGTTTTGTTGTCCCTATTTTTGTGTACAAGGATGACACGATGGGATTCTAACTGTGTCCTTGTCAATATCCAGAATGACGGGCCGTCGCCGCGGCGAAGATTTACCGCCACCTCCCACCATGGCGGAGGTCCTCCTGCTTATGGAGGAGGGCCGTGTGCGCAGCGACCGACTCCTCGAGCAGTTGGTGCACCAAGGGAACCGGAGGAATAACGATTGCCATACTCTCACTGAGTTCCTGCGGTCCCAGCCACCGTCCTTCTCCGATGCTAAGGAGCCCTTGGACGCAGATGACTGGCTGCGTGCACTGGAGCGCAAGTTCGCTGCCCTGCATGTTCCAGCTGTGGAACAAGCCAACTTCGCCACTTACCTGTTGGCGGGTGCAGCGGGCGCGTGGTGGGAAAGCCACCAGGCGATGTTCGCTGCTGGGCATGTTTTCACCTGGGAGGAGTTTCGCACTGCCTTCCGCGCTGCCTACATTCCCAAGCCCCTCATGGACTTGAAGAGGAGGGAGTTCCTGGACTTGCATCAGGGACGGATGGATGTTCCAGTCTATGGTCATGAGTTCAGCCGTCTCTCCCGTTACGCCCCTCGGGATGTGACCAATGATGCGGACAAGCAGGAGTTGTTCCGCAAGGGGCTCAATCCAAGGCTTCGTTACGAGTTGCTGCCCTTCAAGTTCACGAGCTACCAGGAACTGTACAACCAGGCTCTCACCCTGGAACAGGGAAGGAAGGAACTAGAGGCCACTAAGAGGCCACTTCAGGGGGATCATCAGAGCTCCTCGGCTGCTGACGGCAAGAAGCGTAGGGTCTTCGTTTCCTATAGCTCCGTGCCCCGTCCTCCGTTCGTGCCAAGGACCTCGGAGTACAGGCCACCTCTGCCGCGCCCTCCTACTCCAAAAATGGGCCCGGACGGAAGTGGTTATCGTCCTCAACTCCCTGCACCACCGACAAGCACGTGCTATAGTTGTGGCCAGCCCGGCCACTACTCCAGAGAATGCCCTCGGAAGGCGCCACCACCAGCCCCTGCCACGCCCGTAGCCAAGACGGGTACGGCTAGTCGTGGTCGCCTGAACCACGTCACTGTTGAAGACGTGGAGGACGACCCCAGTGTTCTCATGGGTACGCTTCGAATTGCTAAAGCTCTAGCTACAGTACTGTTTGATTCTGGAGCATCACATTCATTCATTTCGGTAGCATTTGCACAACGAAACAATATACCGTTTGAAGAGTTGGAAGCACCGATATATGTCACTAGCCCTGGTACTCGTTGGCAAACCAAAAGGGTGACCCCTGAAGTTTCAATTAATATAGGCTCATTCCCCTTCCCGTTTCCGCTGATAGCCTTCAATTCAACCGGGTTTGATGCCATACTAGGCATGAACTGGCTAGGGAAATACAAGGCTAACCTCGACTGTGCTGCCAGAACCATCACCGTGACCACATCTTCCGGCGAAATTGTGGAGTATTGGTCTGCACAGTCCAGACCTCCATCTCCATCCATGCCCCACTCACCTGAGCTTCTCCTTTGCCTTATGGAAGGCTTATCCCCTCCTGAAATCCAAGACATCCACGTTGTGTGTGACTTCCCGGATGTGTTCCCGGAGGAATTGCCTGGCATGCCACCTGATCGAAGTGTGGAGTTCGTCATAGAGTTGCTTCCCAGTACCGCGCCGGTTGCCAAGAAGCCCTACCGGATGCCGGTGGAGGAGCTGGCGCTGTTAAAGGAGCAAATTGATGAACTGTTAGCGAAAGAGTTCATTCGGCCTAGCAGTTCACCTTGGGGTTGTCCCGTACTCTTCGTCAAGAAGAGGGATTCTACCGTGCCTCGTCTAGTCTCTGACTACAGGCCGTTAAATGCGGTGACAATCAAAAACAAGTACCCTATTCCTCGCATCAATGATCTATTGGATCAACTAGCTGGGGCAACGGTATTTTCCAAGATGGACCTGAGATCAGGGTACCATCAGATCAAGATCCGAAAGCAGGATATTCCAAAGACGGCCTTCGTTACTCGCTATGGCTCATATGAGTATACCGTTATGTCCTTTGGTCTCACCAATGCTCCTGCGACGTTCATGAGGCTCATGAACTCAGTCTTCATGGATTATCTCGACAAGTTCGTCGTCATTTACATCGATGACATTCTCGTCTACTCCAAAACCGATGAAGAGCATGCCGAACATCTTCGTTTGATCCTGACACGCCTTCGAGAACACCGCCTCTATGCCAAGTTCTCCAAGTGTGAGTTTTGGTTGGACAATCTCGTCTTCCTCGGCCATGTGATTTCCGCAAGTGGAGTGGCTGTCGTTCCCGACAAGGTTCAAACTATTATGGATTGGGTAACTCCCATGTCTGTCAAGGACATCCGAAGCTTTCTGGGATTGGCAGGTTACTACCGCCGATTCATCGAAGGGTTCTCCAAAATAGCCAAGCCTCTGACCAACCTTCTCAAGAAGGATACAAGGTTCGTATGGACGGACCAAGCTGAAGAGAGCTTCAAAACCCTGAAGGCCAAACTCACTTCTGCTCCTGTGCTTGCCCTGCCAGACGCAAGCAAGGATTTCGTGGTTTTCTGTGACGCCTCTCTGCAAGGCTTGGGCTGTGTGTTAATGCAAGATGGCCATGCAGTGGCATATGCCTCTCGCCAATTGAAGCCTCATGAGCAAAACTACCCAACTCATGATTTGGAGCTTGCCGCAGTGGTTTATGCTCTGAAGCAATGGAGACCATACCTGTTTGGTAACCGTTGCGAGATTTACTCGGATCACAAGAGTTTGAAATACCTTTTCACTCATCCGGATTTAAATCTCAGGCAAAGACGTTGGTTGGAGTTAATCAAAGACTATGATGTGAGTCTGAACTACCAACCCGGCAAGGCGAACGTCGTGGCTGACGCGCTAAGTCGAAAAGCTTATAGCAACAACCTGATGGTTGAGAAGGCTCAACCTGCTCTCCATGAAGAGTTCGCCCGTTTAAACCTAGAAATTGTCCCTTCTGGCTACCTCGCAAATCTGGAAATCAAATCTACTCTGGTAGACCAGATAAAGGAGGCGCAGAGACTGGATAATGGCATTCTTAATATCAAAAAGAACATTGCTAGTGGAAAGGCCAAATGCTTCTCTGAGAATGAAGCGGGAATCGTGTACTTTGGTGACCGTCTGGTGGTGCCAAAGGAGCATAATCTGAAGGAGTTGATCCTCAAAGAAGCGCATGATTACCCTCTCTCTATTCATCCTGGTAGTACCAAAATGTACCAAGACCTCCGACCACTATTCTGGTGGACTCGGATGAAAAGAGAAATCGCCAAGTATGTTGCTGAATGCGACACCTGTCGACGTGTAAAGGCTGAACATCAAAGTCCTGCTGGCACTCTTCGCCCTATTGCGATTGCAGAATAGAAATGGGACGAGATTGGTATGGACTTTATTACGGGTTTGCCGAAGTCTCCCAGGGGCAACGATGCTATCTGGGTAATCATCGATCGACTATCCAAAGTGGCTCACTTCCTCCCAGTGCGAGTCGACATCACAGCTGCAAAGCTGGCTGACCTTTATGCTTCCCGGATCATCGTACTTCACGGTGTTCCTAAGAAGATAATTTCTGATCGTGGCAGCTTGTTTACCTCGAAATTCTGGACGAGTTTCCAACAAGCCATGGGAACCCGCCTCAACTTCAGCACAGCTTTCCATCCCCAAACTGATGGACAGACCGAAAGGGTGAACCAAGTTCTAGAGGACATGCTTCGAGCTTGTGTAATCTCTTTTGGAAAGGGGTGGGAAAAATACCTTCCCTTCGCTGAGTTCTCCTACAACAATAGCTATCAAGCGAGTCTGGGTATGGCCCCATTCGAGGTTCTGTATGGAAGAAAATGCCGAACTCCGCTAAATTGGTCCGAGACCGGAGAGAGGCAACTCTTAGGTCCGGATGTGATCAATGAAGCTGAGCAGACGGTAAAAATCATACGAGAGAATCTGAAGATTGCCCAGTCTAGGCAGAAGAGCTACTATGATAAGCACCATCAGGAGGTCCATAATGAAATTGGTGACAAGGCCTATCTACGCGTCTCTCCTCTTCGTGGTGTTCGTCGCTTTGGAATCAAGGGAAAATTGGCCCCTCGTTACGTTGGCCCTTTCACCATTCTGGCCAAACGAGGAGATCTATCCTACCAGCTAGAACTCCCAACCAACTTCCCGGATGTGCATGATGTGTTCCATGTATCCCAACTCCGCCGTTGCTTCAAGGATCCTATCCGTGGAGTCAGTCATGAGGAGCTGGATATCCAGGCGGATCTCACCTATCGCGAGCATCCCATACGTATCCTAGATGAAGCAGAAAGGAAGACTCGGAATAAGACTACCAAGTTCTTCAAGGTTCAGTGGTCTCACCATTCCGAAGAAGAAGCTACCTGGGAAAGAGAGTCTAGTCTTCGTGAGGAGTATCCCGACTTTCTTCCGCAACTTTAGAATCTCGGGACGAGATTCCTGTAAGGGGGGTAGATTTGTAACAGCCCAAGTTTGGAAACCTGAAAACCTCTGTAATTTTTCCACTTTTGTGTAATTGCATCATGGCATCCATATCCTTTTGGCTACTTTTATGAACATTGCAACCAAGACACTTTGAATCTTGCATATTTGTCAAGGAAGTTCCAAGAGTTCAAATTGTTATATTTACATTGTCTCCAATTTATAAAAGGGGCAACATATGGAAATTTGAGGGAAATGCCTAATTAACACCTCTGAACAAAAATGCATCAAAACATTTTATTTTGGGAGGCCAATTTTTGTGGTGCCTCTACATGGTATGGGGAGGCTCCCTGAATTTTCTCAAATTTTTATAAAATGTTTAACTGCCTCAAATAAATCAAAACACTGCACTGGATTTAAAAAGAAATAGAAAAGGACCTCTCTGTAAGGGGGGAGGACCTGTCTGTGAGGAAAGAGGAAAGGTGCCCAGGGGGTTTTCTGCAAAAACTGCGTCTTCTTCGCTGTAGCGACCGAGCTCGTCGCTCGCGCCGCACCCCGTCGCC
Organism: Poa annua; assembly: GCA_026929855.1. NCBI lineage: Eukaryota > Viridiplantae > Streptophyta > Magnoliopsida > Poales > Poaceae > Poa > Poa annua. The sequence goes on from CM049426.1 coordinate 110,799,228, forward strand.
GTGTCGACCTCCCCTGCGTCGCGCCCAGGCCCCCCCTCCTCCTTTGCTGCCCGCGCGAGGATAAGGACTCCACGGCGCTGCTCTGCTCTCTCTCCCCCCCCAGATATTTTCCCTGTTCTTCCCGAACCCTAGCTCCATGGCCGAGCTCCGCCGCCGCATCGCCGCCGGTTGAGCACGCCCCGCGCCAATCGCAGACCACCCCTAGCACCGCCGCAGCTCCAGCTTCCTCCATGCCGAAGGACCCGTGCCGGGGAACGCGAAATCGACCGCGCCGTCCGCTTCTTCCCCAACTCCGGCCGCCGCGCCTCGGCAAGCTCGCCGCCGTCCTCGACCTCCTCCCTCCCCTCCGAGCAGCCGCACGCGTCGAGGGTGAGATTGCGGTCCTAACGGACATCCCCTCTCTCCTCCTCTCCCCCTAGAACGAGTAGACGCCGTAGCTCGCCGCCGGCCGCCGCTCGCCGTCGCTGCTCACCGCGCTCCGGCGACCTATAGGTAGCGGCGCCGCCCGCGTTTTGCTCCCCGTACACGTGCGCGTCATTTGCGACCATCCGCGCGATCCCTGGCGCAGTAGAGACGCGGCTCCGTGCGCCTCGCCGCCGGTGACCACCGCCGTCGTGCGCTCCGGCCGCGCTGACCGCCGGGTCCCACGCGTCAGTGACCAGATCCCGCCCCCGCGCTTGCGTGGCTGCCAGCGTGGCGCTGGCCCACCCGTCAGTGGCTCGGGTTAGATGCGCCTCGGTGAAAAACGTCCGGGCTAATTTCCTGCGATTTAATAAAAAGACAGAAAAGGGTTAAAACTTCAAAAATTCATAACTTTCAAAATACTTATCCAAATTTAGCAAATAATATACCAAAATGCTCAAAAAAATAAATGCTATCTAATAGAATGGTTTGCATTTCCATTACTGATACTGTATTTTTCTGTTTTGCTAAAATGAAGAAAGGGGTATAAATAAAATGATTAGCTCAAATTCATTATCAATTCCTCCAATTGCTAAAATGGTGCCCCTTTAATTAAAAATACTCATAAGCACCAGTGCTACATATTAAAAATCATTTCAAGCATGTTACCTAAATTAATATTGTAGGGGAACATAAAAACACATAGGAAAAATAAATTTCCTATATCGTTGAATAATTATTCCTAGCATCTCATTTAAAAGTCATATAATTGTTATAATAAGGCAGTGCATTAAAATGTCATACCATCATGTGTGTGCGCATTGCATATGAATTGCTTGTATTGATTGTGTTCTTTCCGGTGTTTTTAAACATCGATAGATCAAGGAACCGGGGTCTCGCCACATTACCCCGACGATCAGTATTACCCGCCTGCTGAGCAAGGCAAGCGTGATCCCCACCCTCTTGCATATCTTATCCTACTTTATGCAAATTATTTTCTCCACTATAATATTGCATGCGGTTCCAAATGTCAATTTGATTGGATTAGAGTATCCGATAGTTGCATTCAGTTACCGAAGCCATTACCTGTTTCCCCTCCTATTATCCATAGGATTGTGTTGATGGCCTGAATTAATTACTTTGCTAGGTTGTTGCTTAGCCATGCTTAGTTAACTGCTTAGTGGTCCGATGGATATTCATGTTGGGATCAGAGGTGGAAATTCCGCGGATGATGGTGGAGAAATGGTGGTAATATTTATTAAAATGCTAAAAGGTGGGGATGAGAGGCCACATGGATGTGGTGGGTTGTCTCGTTCTCGCCGCCTCAGTGCAAGTTCTCGCCTTCGAGACAAGTTGAGCGTGCTACCATGCGTGGGTATATGGAACCTCGTCGACCGACTAACTTGTGGCGGACTAGCCGGGGGTCCTCTAGTTTGGCTTTCCATTTGCGCGTGTGTTGAGATGGTGGCCAAGACTGAGATGAGGATGACGGTGGTAGGAAAATGAGTGGCCGCGGGGCAGGGTGTTGGAGGCACTGAACTTGTCCTACGGTCACTGATGATCCTAGGTTAGTCCAAAGCGAGGTAAAGGTCGTAGCCGCTCCCGCCCAGCCGGCTTTCCCCGGAAGAGAGCTAAATTTCTGGCAATGGGTCGGACGGTACGCATGGATAAGGAGCTGGGAGGTCCCTCGGGAACCTGGCGCCTTTCACATTGTACACCCCTTGCAGGGATAAATCTTTTCGAAAAGCCGTGTCCACGGTTAAGAACGACTTGGTGACGAATTCAGGGATCATAGAATAACTTTAACGGAATGATTAAAAACTGGGTACTAAACGTACCACTCACGATTGTAAGGTTGACTTCCTCGAGGGTGATTCGGGGAGGTGCCTTTGAAGAACAGGTACAGTGGTGGATGATGAGAAAGTGAATCAAAAGAGAAAGAGTTACTTCTTACCCCTCTTCGAAAATATTCTGATAGTCGATGCCTTGGAGTCATATTTTATGAACAAAATCAGCTTTACGCAAAACAGCCATAAAACCTTGAAAGCCAATGATGGAGCAGTAATAGCTCAAAATCTTGTTGAGTTCGTCGAACTCACCCTTGTTTATTTTTGTTTCAGAGGAGGACTTTACCTACCCCGAAGGTGGGTTCTTTATTGACATCGACGAGTAGTCTGGGGTTCCCGGGTGGCAGCCTGGGGCAACTAGGAACCAGCTGGCACGGAACTGTTTATCTGTAGGCCTCTTAGGCCATATTTGGATCTTGTTGTTTAGAACAACTTAATTTGCTTCCGCTTGATGTACTGATGGGTCTGTGACCTCGGATTGTAATATTTGCTATCTTTCTCTACTAAGAGTTGAACTATTTTATCTTGAGTCGTAGGGTCTATCATGTGCCAGGTGTTCCGGTGTCTTAGTCTCTTTATTATACTTTGAGGGCTATGCTTTGGATATGGCATGATCGAAGGGTTGTGTTGCCGATGATCCATGCCGAGCACGCCTGCCGATGTTTACTCGGCCTGGGAGTGGTAACCCCAGTAACCTTCGATTATGTAGCATGACCACCGACACATAGCATCACTGTATAATTTATGGATTGGGGCATTACAGGTAAATTCTTGCTTGTCAGCCGTCCGGAACCACCAGTCGTCATACTCCTCTCCCTATACGAAACCCGAGGTACCTAACCGAGTGATTTGTCGGTTTACACCCCATCAATTGACGACATCTGTGGGAAAAACAACGTGCTGGATTTACGGTTGCGGCGGCCCAAATCTTCATCGACAATGACGGCGAGCCATATCAGATCGACGCTCGAGGGTTCGACGACTCACCTTTGTATGTTGCAAATTTGGATGCAACGAGCTCAAGTCTACAACAACAATCGTTACTCCGACGTAGATCGCATCTGGCCAGATCAGCTGGATTAAATTATCGTCGATGCGTCCGACACTAGCTAAGCGCCTCGTTTGCCGCGAGTTGCAGCAGTCGACGAAGGAATTTCGGGAGTCCTTGTTTGCTACGGATCAAAGTACGTGGCGGACCCGACTAGCCAGCCTACCCAAAGTCTGCGTACGGGTCAAGCGATACAAGAAAAGCCACGATCTGATCCAAGCTGCAGGCCACGACCAGTTTTTTTTTTGAAATTTACACCACATATATTAGGTCAGCAAGCCGCCTCATTAAAACCCTGCCAGTCCCTTTCGGTACCCTGGTTAGGGAAAGAGTGCGTCTGAAACTTGCTGCCTCGAGTTCAAATCAAGTTACATCATCTAGCAGGGGTTGGAGAATAAAACTAGGGGGTTCATCGACCCAATTACAAGAGGTAGACGAAGTAAAACAATTCCTAGGTATCTCATGTGCCACTTTATTAGCTTCTCTTCGACAGTGTAGAAATTTGACCCTTCCAAAACGCCCTGCTAGGGCTATAATATCCGCATATATCGCAGTAGCATCATTCCAAATGCGATCGGTTCCAGAGCATAGATTAATCACTTGCATCAGATTCTGCTTCCACATCCGAGTACCCAAGAGAGCTAGCCAGCATCAAACCATTCTTCATTGCCAATGCTTCGGCAGAGGTCGCGGATGTACCATGTAGCATAAACGTTGCCGAGGCAGCAATGAAGCCACCAAATCTATCTCGGATAATTGCTCCAGTCGCCCATGTATTATTAACCAAATCAAACGCGGCATCAACATTAAGTTTAACCGAATTAGATAATGGTTTTTCCCACAAGGTATTCCGATCGGGCTTGTTACGTTTTCCTTTCGATGCATTAGCTGTTATCGCTTTAATCGAGTTTAGACAGTGCGATTCTGCAGGAACTTGCTCACCATGGGATTGACGACGTCTCAGCCACCAAACGTACCAAGCTGTGACAGCAACAACTTCATGTTTGCTAATAGACTCATATCCAGGGAGGGTGGTATTCCGAGATTTCAGTATAGCCTCAAGAATCTGAGGGCCTGATCGGTCCACTATCGCATGTGTCTGCACTATTTCTTCCAGTCCGAGTCCTTGCCATATACCAGCCGCCCGGGGGCAACTGAAGATCAAATGCTTAACATCCTCCGGACCAGTACTACAGATAGGACAATTACTCTCCGTCCCAATGTGTCTTCTAAAGAGGATATCTTTCAGAGGGAGGATACCGTGCAGCGCTCTCCAGCAGAAAATCTTGACCTTTGCCGGAGCATTTAGTTTCCACAAAATTTTCTAGGTTGGGTTATTAAGAGAAGTTCCAGAAATAAGAGATCGACATGTTACCCCATTAAACTGATGTTTCCACTCCACATGATATGCTGAACGAACAGTAAACACGCCCGAAGATGTATAATGCCAGGAGATAAAATCATCAAATGCATTTTGGCTCAAAGGTATCCGAAGAATACGCTGAGCATCTAGCGGGTGAAAGATAGAATTGATTAACTCCGCATCCCAGGAATCAGTTATGGGATCAATTAACTCGGACACCTTTCTCAGAATGCAATTACCACGAGGTGTCAAAATACGACGATCTGGGCTCGAAGGAATCCATGGGTCTTTCCAGATTTCGATGGCCTCTCCATTGCCCACACACCAGATGTATCCACGTTTGAATGTTTGAATCCCAGCGACCAAACTTTGCCACGTAAAAGATGAGCCAGCTTTTGGCCCGACCTTCAGAATATCACCATTAGGGTAGTACTTTGCCCGCAGAATCTAAGCACACAGGGAGTTAGGCTTGTCAATCAGCCTCCAAACTTGTTTGGCTAACATTGCGAGATTAAACGAGTGGAGATCACGGAAACCCATCCCTCCCTCATTTTTTGGGAAACAAAGTTTCCACCAAGTGTACCAGTGCATATTTTTACCTTGTGCATTGTCACCCCACCAATACTGAGCAATGACATCAGTAATCTTTTTACAGATATTCTTGGGAAGTAAAAAGACCGACATTGCGTAAACAGGGATGGCCTGTGCCACAGCCTTGAGTAGGATTTCCTTTCCTCCCACAGATAGTAACTTTTCCATCCATCCTTTTATCCTTTGCATCACCCTCTCCACAAAGTGTATGAAGCAGTCGCTTCGGTCAGCTCCAACCAATGCCGGAAGACCCAAATATTTATCCGAGAGGGCTTCGATATTAATGTTTAGAGTGTTACATATATCCACTTTGACATCAACATTAGTATTAGGACTAAAGAAAATACTAGATTTAGTCACACTCACCAGCTGTCCCGAATTAGCACAGTAGTCATCTAAGACTTGTTTCAACGAGATTGCATTATTCAAGTCTGCTTTCAAGAGAATCAAAGAATCATCAGCAAATAGTAGGTGTGATACTGATGGTGCATTTCTGCACACCTTGATCCCTTCAATGCCACCAATCTCCTCCGCGTGTAACAAGCAACTTGATAAACCTTCTGCACATAAAAGAAACAGGTAGGGTGATAATGGATCCCCCTGTCTAATGCCTCTGGTGGGTTTGAATTCTTCTGTTAGATCCGAATTGACTCTGATTGAGTATGACACCGACGTAACACACTCCATAATAAGGTCTACCCATTGGCAATCGAAGCCCAATCTCAACATCATTTGTTTCAGAAAATTCCATTCAACTCTGTCATACGCTTTGTGCATATCCAGCTTAACCGCACAAAGCCCGAATTTGCATGTCCTTTTATTCTTTATCTTGTGGATACACTCATAGGCCACCAAAACATTATCAGTAATTAGCCTTCCATGAACAAAGGCACTCTGAGTGGGAGCAATAATGTCCGATAATAAGATCTTCAATCTAGCTGCCAACATGTTAGAGATAATTTTATATACCACATTACAAAGAGAAATAGATCTAAATTGTGATACCTCCTCCGGGGAGTCAACTTTTGGAATTAGAACCACCACTGTCTCGTTCCAACCGTCAGGTATTTTCTTCTCATTGATTGCTTTCAGAACTGCACATGTTATATCAGTACCCACAAGATGCCAAAATCTTTTGTAAAACAGGGCATGGAGGCCATCCGGCCCAGGTGCTTTGAGATCACCAATGCTATGCGCTGCCTTCTCACATCCTCGGCAGTAAACGGCGCTAACAGTCTCTCATTCATGTCCAGTGTTACTCTTGGAGCTACCTTTTCTAAAAATAACGGATCAACATTCATATTGTCCGAAGTGAAGAGGTTAGTAAAATAATTATAGATGAGAGGTTTTAGCTAGTCCGAACCTTCCACCATCACACCTGTCGGATCTTTTAATTGTTTGATCATATTCCTTTTCCTTCTGGCTGACGCAAAATTGTAAAAAAAGCTTGTATTTTGGACCCCATTTTGAATCCAATTTGCGCGGGAACGCTGGGACCATTTTATCTCTTCTTGTTCTAGAAGATTTTCAATTAGCCGAGCTAATTCAAATTTCTTTTGTTCTTCATCCGGGTTAATTGGGCCTCTCATAAGTACATCGAGATCATGTTGTGCCTTTCTTAACCGCTTTTTAGGACCTTGCAAGATTGTTCTATCCCAGGCATGTAGTCCATCATGCATGGCTTTCAGCCGATCAAGAACATGTATGTTATCCGGCAATGGTGTGTTCCACTTCTCCTCCACAATATCCTTAAATCCATCCTCCTTAAACCACTTTGCTTCAAACTTGCGTTGATTTCGCCCCGGAGCGTGTGTAGGCGGTGAATAATATTCAGTATCCAACAACAATGGCCGGTGGTCCGAGTGATTATATTCTAGGTGTAGGATAGCAGCTTTATTATGCATCTGATTCCAACTCAGGTTAGACAGCGCTCTATCCAATCTTTGTCTCATTGCACCTCTATGCCAAGTAAAATTATCTCCCACAAAACCGAAATCAGTCAATTGACAATCATCCAACGTATCTCGGAACGCCTTCACATACCGCTCCGGCCGAGTCCTTCCCCCTTCCTTTTCCGAATCAAAAAGTATCTCATTAAGATCCCCCATAATCAACCACGGGAGATAATTGTTTTGATGAATCGGGCGAATTCTCTCCCACGTTTTGTATTTCTCCTCCCATTTAAATTCTCCATACATACCCGTAAACCTCCATTCATTGCTATCCGACTCCACAATCTGAACATCAATATAATTCGGGCAAGCAAAAATCTGATGTACTTTAATCTCTTTCCTCCAAACCAACAGAATACCACCTTTCCTGCCATCACTTGCTTGAGCTATAATAAAATCCATTCCCATTTGTCGACGCAGACACTCAGCGGGGTAACTATCCAGATGTGTTTCCGAGAGAAAAATCACATCAGGTTTATGACGCCTCAGGACATCCATCAGCGCACGAATTGACACGACGTTACCCAAACCACGACAATTCCAGACTAGGATCCTCATTGCGACCGGACAGGCTCCTCGCGAGAGCCTGCCGATCCTAGTGAAGAGGAGTCAGCTCCAGTCTTCGATCTCTTGTTCCTTTCTTTTTCCACTATCATTTTATGTGTGTCCTCCGGATGTGTTTCAGGTGTCTCCGTTGCCATTGGACACAAGCCATCCACTCCTGATCCTTCCATCTCAGCATTGAGTACACCATCAAGCTCCCCAATTAAGTTCCTTTTAGACCCCGAATTGGTTGTGTTTCTATCCTCCATACTCACGTCTGATTTCTTTAGCCCGTATCATTCATCTCGTCACTTACCACCCGTCCATCAACATAAGCGAGAGCATTATGCCTCCAACTTGTGAGATTAGGATCTCCACGGCCACCAGTATCTCTTCCTCCCCCTCGTGTGGAATTCTCATTGCATCTCCCACCGCGAGTGCCATGACGGGCACCGGCGTTACCTCTCCTGTGCCACGACTCCCAGTCCGCCTTGAGCCAGTCACCCCACTTCCGTTTTTCTTCTTCGTGCTCACCCGAGCCACACTCCAGGTGGGAGTGCCCAATAACACAACACACAGCACAAAAATGTGGCATTTTCTCATACTTAACTAAGAAGACCTCCCTCTTGCCGTTTCTGCTCAGCGAGACCCAACGCTCCAGTACCTTCCTCACATCCAATCGAACATTCACACGGATGAAATTACCAGCACCTTTCACGTCCGTTTGAATTTCAAACACCTTGCCCATCTTCTTCTCTACCAGATTTGTTAAGAGAGCCTCACTGCGGTATCCAATGGGGACCTTGTGGATTTGGATCCATGTTGAAAAGAGGTTCAGATCGACTGTGTTGGCATCATCTAGCCCATCATACTTTTCGATACAAACAATTGATTGACGGAACAGCCAAGGTCCTCCCTTCTCTATCTTAAGCCAATCACCTAGGCAAAAGCATTGAATTGTAAACAGATTACCTTCAATATGTTGAAATATCACATCCCGGGCTGGACTCCACGCAACTTTCATGTGTTGTTCAAACGTTGAGGAACTGAAGTAGTTTGTTGTATGAACCCGAGCCAAAGCAAGCCACTTGAGGCCCTCCTTCGGTGCCCCTTCTACCTCCTCAAAAACAATATCATCGAACTCATCTTCCTCAATCCCTAAACGCTGCAGCAGATCGTCAATTGCCTATGGTTTTTTCGCTTCAGATGATCCCCCAGGCCAGTTGCCCGAGTTTTCCGACTTAGCCGCCATCCGGGAGATTCAGAGTCAGGAACGCTAGATCACAGCGAACCAGAAAAGAAACAGACCTCTCCAGCTCGCGCGAAGCCACCTAAATCGCCCACCCCGAAGGTTGGTCTCGGTTCGTAGACGAGTAGAACTCCGCTCCGGCAAGGATCCGGTGGCGGAGGCGTAAAAACCCTAGTCGTCTGGCTATCGCCAGAGCGCTAGGTCAGAAAACCGTTGGTTCTTTTGAGATTAAGCCAAACCTCTGATGAATTAGGCCACGACCAGGTTGTGTGATCAGCACGCGCAAGTTCTAAAGAAAAGAAGGGAAAATCTATCTTTAGAACGGTTGCCACCGTGCCAACCGCGGCAGTCGTCGTCTCTGCCGTCTGATCGGAAGGAAGCCAAACCAGCTCTCTCCCACGAGGGCCACGATCGAACCCCACAACTCTCTCAGGCTCACCTCCTTTCTTCAATCGAAGTCGCGTCTATGCTAGGCAGGCTCCCGCCGCCAGCCACGCGCGGTGCTGCGGGGAAGTTGCGACCTTCTGCTCCTCGGGCCGCTGCCGAGAGGTCGCCGAACCTCTGCTCTCCGTCCGCCCCGGGAGGCCGCGACCCTCTACTCGCCGCGCCGCCGTCGGTAAGTCGGCCCCCAAAATTCCCCGCGCTGCCGTCCACCTCGCGTACGGCTCCGGCGCGCGCACGCCTGCGGGCGCCGGAGATCATTGCCGGCCACGACTTCATCAGTTCATCATCGACCGGTGGGGTCTGGGCATGGCCCTCTACGAGATGCTCTGCGGCCGCCCGTTGTTGAGGATGCAGAACCGCGAGGAGACAGTCTAGATGTCCTCAGCAAGTAGCCGGAGCTCGTTGGCGACAGGACGTCACTGCGCGACATCATCGCACGCCCCGGTGAAGCTCATCGGGCAACCTAGGTGAGGAGTGGAGACCAATCGTTCCACCCCGATCCATCAGGCTATCTCCCGGTGGTGACGACGGCCCTGCTCAGGCCAAACAACAACTGGCCTCCAATGGTTCGCGATCTGCAGAAGTCCTGCTCTTATGGAAAGCACTGATGGAAAATCCTAGGCAAGTACGAGTAGCAGTCCGGATGGCAATGGGCAAGTAGCGGTTTCTGTTCCGGTGGTCTGCACTCATGGAAATCGTTCTATGAGTTGCTTTTGAGGGCAGTATTTTGAAAAGAGAGGAAGATTCATCATATACGTTAACAAATAGATGTCTGAATTGAGAACTTGCCATTAGAAGGATGGTTGTATCCCCAGACCACCAGAGTTCAAACCCTAGGTTTGACGCTGGTGTTTCTCATTTAGCCGGAATATTCTTTCAGTGGGAGGCGATGTTTCCGTCGACAGCGAGGCGCCTGTGGTGACTTTGTCAATCTCAAGACCCGCCGATTCAGTCTCTCGGAGGTGCTCATAGGGGTAGGATGTGCGTGCGTGCGTTCATAGGGGTGAGTGTGTGCGCGTGTATATGAGCGCTTGCGTTGTACTGTGTTTCTAAAAAAAATAGATGTTTGAACTTCTTATAGTTTCACTTAGCAATAGCTGCAGTGTATCAGCTTATGTCTGAAAATACAGAAAAGAACCATCCAGTATTTCAATGCTTGTTTGCTTGTTTATTTCAAAAGTGTAAGTATAACAAACCATATGGTCAGTTTTGAGGATATAACAAACCGAGGTAGTCGTCCTCGTGCGTAGATTTGTTGGCTGTGACTCTGTTTCCTCCGCGTATCCTACATGTGTAATCTAAACTTTCACTAATATTTTCTATTTTTCCAAATTTATTTGACAAAGTTGCAGCAACAAATTAGATGAATCAGAAAATAACAAAAAAAAAGAAAAAAAAATTGGTAGTCATTAAAAAGTTATTCACCCAAAACTGATGAACTTACCACCCGGTACTTATGAAGTTATCCACCACAAAATCAATTTAGTTACCATACTCTTTCGATAATATTTACCCACATAATAATGATAAACTTACCATCCGTTACTCATGAAGTTATCTACTACGAAATCAATGTAGTTATCATACTCTTTCGGCAATATTTATCCACCTAATAATGATAACTAACCATCTGATAATTACCACCCGATACTTATGAAGTTATCCACCACAAAATCAATGTCGTTATCATACTATTTCGATAATATTTACCCACTTAATACTGATGAACTTACCACCGGATACTTATGAAGTTATCCACCAGGAAATTAATGTAGTTACTATACTCTTTCGATAATATTTACCCACCCAATACCGATGAACTTACCACTCGGTACTTATGAAGTATCCACCATGAATCATTATAGTTACCATACTCTTTCGGTAATATTTACCCGATAAACTTACCACCTTGTGCCTATGAAGTTATGTATTACGAAATCAACATAGTTACCATATACTTAATAATCAATAGTTACATACACAATGCCCGCATATGGTGTAGTAGTCACTATGAAATCGATACTTATGAAATAGTTATGAATTTGTACGTGTGTGTCAGTGTATAGTTACCATTCTCTCTCAGTAATAGTTACCACCCAATACTGATAAAGTTAACCACTGAGTACTAATAAAGTTACACATGTGTTTTCTACTGTAGTTATCCACCACAAAATTAATATAGTTATATACTTATCACCCAAATACTAATAAAGTTACCCACAATATTAATAAATTTACCCATGTGTTTCAATGTGTAGTTATACGCCACAAAATCATTATAGTTATCACCTAGTACTGATAAAGTTATCCCATGTGTTTTCATGTGTAGTTATTCACCATAAAATTATAGTAGTTATCCTAATAATTACCATTCAATATTGATGGATTTTTCCACACACTATTGATCATATGTTTTCATGGTGAAGTTATCCAACACGAACTCAATATGGTTATCATATTCTTTATGTACTATTAACCTTCCAATATTGATGAGTTACCCACTCAGTGATTATGAAGTTATCCATATGTTCATGACATAGGAATCCACCACGATATTGATATAATTATCATGTCCTCTAAATAATAGTTACGAACACAATGTCCATCTTTTTTATGTGTAGTTTCACTATGAAATCGACAGTTATTGTCCTAATGCTTATGCATGCATGATAAATTTATCATCTCAAATTAATGTGGTAACCTTAAAGCTCGAAAAGATCTAAAAGAATAATAAAAATTGGTTGTATTTAAACCCAAAAACTAATCGTTAATATAGTGGGTAACTTACGTATGCAAAACTAGATAACTTATATGTTACGGACGTGGTAACTTCTGGTCGAAAAAAAAGAGTTGTCGGAACATATCAACATGAGATCTAGTTTTGAAAATCTCGTCGTGACTAGTCTAACGGTAAAAACGGATTCTCAAACGGATAAACGGTTTGGGCTATGAAACTTTTTAAATTTGGAGTTTCGCATTTAATGTAGGATGACATCAGCTGATTTGTTTGTTTATGCATGCATGTAAAAAGGGCATTTCTCTGCTCGTCCATGTTCTATGATTAGGCTTAACTATAGAACATTCTAAACATAGTCGCGTCCGAAAAGAAAAGGAAATTGTGAGGGGCACAGCAAGGATCGATGCAGCAAACCCAAGAAAGAAAGAAAAAAACGGAAAGGAGGAAAAAGTATTGGAAGCCACCCCTGCATCTGTCTAGCCGAGGCCAAAGGGAGCTATCCAAGGCACAACAAGTTAATACCAGCTAGCGTTATCGTCGACAATATGCTTGTGTTCAGCTAATCACTGCAGCGTCCGGATACGCTTGTGTTTTGATAATATGCTTGTGTTCAGCTAATCAAATAATATGCTTGTGTTCTTCTGATAACTAGTTTCACCTTCTTGCGTGTGGGTGGAGTTATACCTCCCACCACCACATTTTGACAACTCTAGACAAGGAATAATATGCTTGTGTTCTTCTGATAACTAAATATTTTACTGCTCTATGTTCTTATTAGGCTGTCTTTGAGCTAGTTGTATTACTAAACTGTCTAAAATTAACATTCCCTTTTCAGGCCATACGAACTGATATCCAAGTAGAGAATTCACAATTTCAACCCAACCAATTAACTATGGAAGCTGAAATAGAGTCCACTGCATCATCACCCCAACCACCCTTACCTAGAGGTAGCGGGAGTTCTTCTCTGCCACACATTCCAAAACCATCTGGGGCAAGAACTAGAATGGGCGCAGCTAGTGGTGAACCTAGGTCATCAAGGAATACTACATCTCCTGGGAAAGTTAACAAGAGAAATGTCAGGATAAAGAGAAGATCTTCCAAAAAAACATCAGATGGTTGGGATTATTTTACTCAAGAAGATATTGATGATGGTCCGATAGCAATATGTGGATTTTGTGATCAGATTTATCAGCGCGAGCGAGACTTCCATGGTACTAGCACATTGCGGAGTTGCCCTAATTGTCCGTTCACTGACCATGAGAAACGAAGAAAGTTGTTTTTGCAAGATGATAACATGTTCAATGCATCAGATTGTCGTCGAGCTCTTGCAAAGATGATTATCATGGATGAATACCCTTTTAGTGTTGTAGAAGGTGAAGGCTTCCGGGAATATTCGAGAACTCTTCAACCACCGTTTGAACCACCTTCACGATACACAGTTTCTAGAGATTGCTTGAATCTGTACTTGGAAGAAAAGACATGTTTGAAGGAAGCTTTGAAGCATCAAAGAGTCTGTTTGACGACCGACACATGGACATCAGTTCAAAATCAGAACTACATGAGCCTCACAGTACATTGGATAAACAATCGGTGGGAACTTCAAAGGAAAGTGTTAAACTTTTGTTTTGTGACCGATCACTCAGGTGCTACCATTGGCAGAAAGGTAGAGGAATGCCTCCTTGAGTGGGACATTGGAAAAGTATTTACCCTAACCATTGATAATGCAGCCTCCAATAATACAACAATTCAGTATTTGAAAGATGTTACCAAAGATTGGGAGTCGACGGTATGCGAAAATGAGTTCATGCATGTGAGGTGTTGTGCGCATATTGTGAACTTAATTGTGAAGAAGGGATAGGAAGCTAGCAATGCATCCGTTGAAAGAATCAGACTTGTTGTGCTATTTGCAAAATCATCTCCTGGAAGGCTGGTGCTTTTTAAGAGATGTGTGCAGAAGGAGAAGATAGCTGAGAAGGGCCTTTTTTCGCTAGATGTGGATAACCGATGGAACTCAACTTACCTCATGCTCGAGGATATAGTCCCCTTTGAAAAAGCTTTCAAAAGATTAGGAGATGAATCTAAGTACTATCTATCATACTTCTCTAAAGTTGGTGGTCCTCCAACTGCCGAAGATTGGTTGAAAGCCAAGAAGATTATTTCAGTCTTCAAGCTTTTCTATAATGTGACTGTAAGATTTTCTGGACAACTATTTATCACATCAAGTAGCTTTTTTCATGACTTCATGTTAATGCATAATAAGATTGCCTTGCTGATTCGTGGAAAAGAAGAAGAAGCTGGCTTAGGAGCAATGGCAGAAAAGATGAAGCCCAAATTTGATAAGTATTGGGATAATAATGATGGGTTAAACCCGCTGCTATTCATTGCTGTTGCTATTGATCCTCGATACAAAGTGAAATATTTGGACTTTTTCTTTTCCAATATATACAATAAGGAGAAGGAAAAATGTTTCACAAAAAAGGTGGAAGATGGCTTGATTAGGCTATTTGAATGGTACATTGCAGCAGACTCAGCTGCAAGTAATAGTGAGCCTCCTCAAGCACCACTTGTTGTTGATCTTGAAGCGTGTGCTGAAGACCCTAGAAGGTTATGGGTGTCAAACTTTGAGGAGCATTTGCAAGTCATAGAAAGTAAGACAGCAAACACCGAGTTGTTGAGATTTTTGTCAGAACCATGTGAGAAGGATAGAGATGACTTCGATATTCTAAATTGGTGGAGTCGGCAAAAGAACAAGTATCCAACTTTATCCATGGTCACGAAGGATGTGTTAGCTGTTCCCGTTTCAACCGTAGCTTCTGAAGCTAGTTTCAGCACAGGTGGGAGAGTAATCAGTCCACAAAGGAGCTCACTGTCCCCAAAGATGATTAAAGCATTGATCTGTGGACAGAGTTGGTAAGGTCATCAGCAAAAAAATTCGATATACGACAAACCATTGATGACTTACACAAGTATGAGGAACTTGCACGAGGTACAAAACAAGATCCTAGCTCTTAGTAATATTGAATATCCTATTATTTAAATACTGAATATCCTATTGTTTGAATTTGTTAGAGCTGGGGGCATTTAAGCTGACAAGTGCTTGTGATCATTACTTCGATGGAAAGCTTATTCCTGGTTTCTTTCTTGATGTGTAGCTGTAAACTTAAGCTGACAATTGCTTGTGATCAGATTTATTATGTATTATTAACAAGTTCTGTTACAAAAAGTTGTGCTGATTCATTATTAACAAGGGGTAGCAGGCATGGTATATGCATGCATAGCTAGCCGAACGATCAGCCGCATGTCCGCAGCGGCTGTAGCGCCCAGCGCGCATGTGCATGTAATCGCGGTTTCACACCGCTCAAACCGTGAAACCAATCCAGACCACACCGCCATATCTGCTTTAAGTAATCAGTTTGCACCAAACCGAACCAGCTAACACCGCGCTCTTCGGTTTGGTTTGAGCAGTTTGCTCAAACCGTGTTAAACCACGTATGCTCAGGCTTAGTTATCGACTAGAGCACGGATCGATCAGCTTAAAAAAAGGGGGGAATGTGCGGATCAACTAGTACCAGACTACCAGTTCGACTCGCACGCGGATTGCAAGAAATCGGGCAGCAAGTCACCGCTCGCCGCATCCGGCTTACAAAGGAAAGCAACATGTGCACGGCGTCAAATCAGATCAGCTGGGACTCGCGGAAGGGATTGATCGGAGGATGGGAAGGGCCGGCGTGCTAGCTACGGAGTGTATGCAATCAAAATACTAACCCAACTAGCTGGAGCGAAAAAAAAAGGGTCAGATCAGATGGATAAATTCCCAAGGAGAAGAGGCTAACGACAGCTGCGGTGGCAGTGTCACTCGAAGGTGCGGTGCAAGGGAATCAGTCCCGAAAAAAGCAAAAAAAAAAGAGAATAATTCGAGTCCAATACGGTTCAAATCCAAGGGAAAAAGCAAAAAGGAGACGATGGCTTACATGCTGCGTATATGCAAGCAGAGGAAGGAGAAAGGGAAAACAGAAAAAAATAGCTAAAATAACTACGTGAATGGATCAGACCGCCAGAACGCTAATCGCATAATTGGCACTAATAGCCTGCTCCTAGAGCGCGCCGGGGCTAGCGTTCCACATCAACATCAACAACAACTCCATCGCTGCAACCGGTCGCACGATTCCATCATATCGACTTCGTCCACCGTGTTGAGTTCACACGTCATGCCACATCTACAACATCTCTCAGATAAGTTTCAATTTACAACATTACATTTTATCACTACGAGCAAAGTTTATTTACTTCAAACTATTATATTTGCTTGTACCAATTGGCTATTAATCTATTATGCAAAAGTATTAGCTATAATAATTGCGACCAATATGACCATTTTTTCTATTGCAACCAATCATATTGTTCGCTCTCCGAAATCACGTGTTGGTGGATATATTGGATGATCAATTAAATTTTTTCAAAGTCATCGGATATTCAAAATCGGGTTCTTAATAAACCGTATCGGAATTTATTGAAGTCGAGGTCTCTATAAAACTTGCGTTGGATTTTCAAAGTCGGGTTATTATAACCCTTATCGGATTTTTCAAAGTCGGGTTATCTATAACTCACATTGGATTTTTTGGATTTTTCAAAGCCGTTTGCCGTGTGGATCGAGCAAGCAGACATATGTGCAACACGGCTCCTTTAATATATTCTCTCGTTTTTCTACTATTTTGTAAATTCTTTATTGTTAATTTATCTATACATATCGTTTAGTTTCACCTGTTATTTGGAGAAGCAAATCTAAATATGCAGATTGGTTAGCACTTCAGCTGAATTAGCGGGCGAGCTGTCACACCCTATGCCGCCCGTCTGCTGCCTCGACTACTTATTCCGCTAGTCGCACTCGACGCTCGGGGGCTACGGCATAACAGTCGCTCTCGACGCATAACAGGTTATTCAACAAATCACCCAGTCGCACTCGAACTGCGGCATAACAGTTGCACTCGACGCTCAGGGGCTGCGTTGACTACGGTCCGCCGTATCCACTCTATCCACCGCTTCACTAGCCGTGTCGACTCCCTGCATATTTGCTACGTCTCACAGATAAGTTTTAATTTATTGTATTTCAGTTTATCAACATAACCAATACTATTTTATTTTAAGATCTTATATTTGTGTACACTAATTGGCCGATTAGCCACTGTTTCAAATCAATATTTACAGATGCAAAGACGAGTTGAGCATCTCCATCGATTCATACTTTAGCAATTTACTCCCATCGAGAGGGTACCTTTAACATTTTTGACTGTGATTTTGAGACTACGCTCAATTGCAAGCAATTAAACATAGCCTCGGGGGCTACTCCCATCGGGAGCGCTGTCGCGCACCCGATGATTTCAGTCGACGATCAACGTCACTCGAAAATCAGTTGGCGGATTGGAATCATCTCAAGAATATTTGGAGCAACAGACTCTCGTATGCAGTCGAAATCCGCTCGAGTACCTCTCAGATCTTATTAAAATTACTTTATAATAATTCTGAGATGTTCTAGCCTAGTCTAGTTCTCGATGTTGTACAAACAAGTGCAACGGTAAGACTTGAATAAGGCAGGGTGGCCCGTACAGGTTATGTGGACCCGTTAAATTTCCGTGCAAACATGCATGAAGCAAAATCCTGGCGGACGCGCTAAGGATACTTTAGTTATGACAGGGTTCTGACCAGTAAGTCCCGACAGACATGAGTTGAACTTTAACCGTCTTACCGATTTCGAGTCAGGGGACTCGAGATTGAGTAGGCTAGTAAGGTATTTCGCCTGAGTCGCGAATTAACTTGACCCCAATCCGTCGGTTGAATCAGACCTTCTATGCCATCCATCCCCATGAAACGAAAAGAAAGCACATATATATATATATAGGAAAAATACTAACTATGTTGCAACATTCCAAATGTGGTAATCGGTGCCGCACATGTGTCTTTAAGATCCGAGCTGAGAGCTAGACAAAACTTTCCCTCCCTTTTATATAGTTTCTACCAGTGTTTGATATTTCCTCTTTAGATAGACTTGGTGACAGATTTTTGCAGCTGACAGAGGGCTAGGCCTGCCGCCCTAGACCCTAGCCTGAAAAGCAGCACCATGTGACACCAGCGATAGGCGACAACCCACCATTTCCTCTCTTCGGTGAATCGGTGATGCACTTTCTCTCTCCCACCCAGCCCACCTTTTCCTCCCGTGACCCCCACTAACCCCACGACTGCCTCTCCTGTCTCTCTCTCGTGTGCGTGCAGCGATTCGCTCTAAACCCCTCCATCCCCCGCCGTGTGCTCCTGCCTTCGTGCAGCGACTGGAGTAGCCATCCCCATCCCCTCCGTTTCTTCCCGAGCGACCGAAGTAGTGGTCCATGGCGGAGGGGAACGGAGCCGACGCCGACGCCAGCAAGCTTCTCCCACGCCATCTTCGACCGGCCGGCCTCCCGCGGTCTTATCGCCGCCGGCATCTCGCGAGCTGCTCGCCGTCCGCCGCCCGGCCGGCCTCCCGCGAGCTGCTCGCCGCCCGTCCGCCCCCCGCCGGCCTCCCGCGGGCTTCCCGCCGCCGGCCTCCCACAAGCTGCTCGCCGTCCGTCGCTCGGCCGTGCTCGCCGGACGGAGGTTGCCGGGGCGCCGTGCCCGGCCAGCAGCGAGGATGAGCTGGAGGACGACTTCCCTCCCCACGATGGCCTCCCCACGTCGGGCATGAGGAAGAAGCGCAGCCCACAGCCATCGCCGGCCTCCCCACCTCCTTCCTTAATCCGGCGACTAGTAGCGGCCCGGGCCTCCACCGGAGTCGGAGGCATCGGCTTCGTGAGACAGCACCGGAGCCGTCCGCGGCAGCACCGGAGCCCGGCGACGTAGGCACCGTTTGCTCCCGTCTCAAGGACGGCGGCACCGGAGGCAAGGACGACGGCACCGGAGCTCCTGCGCGTCCATGGCCCGGCTGTCCCCGTCGACCCGCTTCTATGCGCCGCCGACGCATCCATGCCTCGGCACCGGAGGCAAGGACGGCGACTCCTGCGCAGTTGCGCCAACCTGCCGGCACACCATCTTCCCCGAGGAGCCAGCCCGGTCTGGCGTTGTATTAGAGGTCCATGTGGCGGCGGGAGATGGACTGCCTGCTCTCCGTGTGCGACTACATCGTCGAGTTCTTCCCGTCCAAGGAGATCCTGCCCGACGGCACCGCCCGGGAGGTCATGGCGACCAGGCCGAGATCCGACATCTACGTCAACCTCCCCGCCCTCGAGAAGCTCGACGACATGCTGCTCGTAAGATCCCAGTCCGTTCGCACCTTCCTTCATTCCATCGAAGAACTGTTGTTCATGCGAACATGACGCTGTTTGCGCAGGAGACTCTGGATGGGTTTCAGAAGACTGAATTCTGTACCTGAACGACAAGGGACACAAGGACAACATCGACGACTCGGCGCCCTGCATTTGGGCGAGCCACCACGGCGAGGAGAGGTGGTGACTGCCCGTGCCGTGCGTCACCAAGCTCGGGCTCACCGAGGCGGCACAGAGGGACCTACGGCAGAAGCACGACTGCGCGAACCAGATCCACAAGGCGGCCATGGCTCGTACACGCAAACACTTCCATACTGCACACCATCTTCCGTTAAGTCAATCCTCTTTTAATTTTCTCTGCAAGAGATTTTTGTTTGCAGCTTACTTCATTGGCTCCATATTGTGTTCATGAGAAGATAAAAATATGAGGATTTGGGTCCGTCTCCTTTCTTTCTTTTCTATTTAATTTTCTGTCATGATCTGTGCTGGCACCGCTTCATAACATTGTGAGCACCGTTCGTGAACTAGAATAGGCACTTATCGATTTTGAATGGACACCGTTTCTACTTTGCACAGATCGATGCATGGATTTCGTGCTGGACGCTGCATCTCTCGATTTTCTCGATTTGGGTTGGCACCGAACGAGGACACTTCCGTGTTATTGATTTTTTCTCTCTGGCCGTGTGATTTAGACACCGTTTTGTTTTTTGCCTGATTGATTCACATAAAAATATGGCAAGCTCACGACCGGTCCGTGTAAAGCAAAGAAAACTACTATAAATAATATTGTTGGGCAAAATAAAAATTGTTGTCACGATGAAAAGTGCCCACGGTAAAAAAACAACAGACTACTAAAAACAAATAAGAGCAACAGTGTGTTGCACTCATGATCTGAGAAGGTTTTGGACAGATATGTCAGGACCGGTTTCCTTATTAGTCAGCCTAAACTCAAAAGGTTCTCAACTTCCATTCCTCTTTAGTAATTTTGCTATGCACAAGCCCTAATGGCACCGGATAGTAAATTCAATGCGGATCTCAAAGCAATAAACGGTGCCGATTACATGCACCCTAGTTATGCAACATATAAAAACCCACCACGTATTTTTTGAACCGTAATTTTTTTACGTCACGTAAATTTTGCCATACTTCATAAGTTAATAGGAACATAATAAAATATTAACATGACGTAAAACTTTATTTATGTGGCATATATTATTTTTTACATAAAATACGCATTTTACCTATTTTTACAATGTTATGACTTATGAGACACAATAAATGTAATTATTTGGATGATAAACATATTTTATTTTGTAAAAACACACATATATATATATATATATATATATATATATATATATATATATATATATAACCCTATTCTGCACCCAGGTGCAGAATAAATTATTTTGCACCCGAGAATTTTTATATTGTCTTTTATAAGAGAAAATATATTTATGATCTAAATAATTATATTTATTTTGCTCCATAACTAAAAAATCTACTTAATAAATGCAATATATAAGTCATAACAGTATAAAAATAGGTAAAAATATATATTTTACACAATATTTTTTATATGCCACATAAATAAAGTTTACGTCATGTTAATATGTTCTTACGTTCCTATGATCTTACGAAGTACGGCAAAATTTACTTGACATAAAAATTCTTTACGGTTCAAAAGATACAGGGTGGATGTAGAATAACTATTCTACTCCCAGGGAGTCAAATAGCGCTATCCTATATATATATATATATATATATATATATATATATATATATATATAGGACATATTCATACTACACCCGGGTGTAACTACACCCATGTGTGTTTCACGCGAGTATGGAGTATCTATCATACCGGGAGGTATGTAACATGTAGTATGGAGTATATAATGTTATTTTAATACTAAAGATACTTCTTTTTAGGCAGTATGTAAAAAAATTCTGCATACTTCTCTTTTATATGCATATATATGCATATATGACGGTATTTTGAGTATATAGTGTAAAATATTAGGACAATTGCAATTTTTTGACGAAACTTATTTTAGGGTATCTTAGATATAGTATATGAACATACTCAAACCAATAAAGTATGACAAATACTTCCGTAAGGTGGTATATGAGACATGGGTGTAGTTACACCCGGGAGTAGAAAGCATTTAACCTATATATATATATATATATATATATATATATATATATATATATATATATATATATATATATATATAGGACATATTCATACTACCCTCGAAGGTAACTACCCCACGTGTGTTTCACACAATATATGGAGTATCTATCATAACATGAGGTATGTATCATGTAATATGGAGTATATAATGCTATTTCAGTACTATAGATACTTTTTTTAGTAGTATGTAGAAAACTTCTACATACTTCTCTTTTATATGCATATATGACGATATTTCGAGTATATAGTGTAAAATATTAGGCCATTTGCAATTTTTTCATTAAATTTGTTTTTGGGTATCTTAGATATAGTATACGAACATACTCAAACCGATAAATTATGACAAAGTACTTCCGTAAGTTGGTATATGAGACGTGGGGTAGTTACCTTTGAGGGTAGAAACAATTTTACCTATATATATATATATATATATATATATAGGACATATTCATACGACCCTCGAAGGTAACTACCCCACGTGTGTTTCACACAATGTATGGAGTATCTATCATAACATGAGGTATGTATCATGTAGTATGGAGTATATAATGCTATTTCAGTACTATAGATACTTTTTTTTAGTAGTATGTAGAAAACTTCTACATACTTCTCTTTTATATGTATATATGACGATATTTCGAGTATATAGTGTAAAATATTAGGCCATTTGCAATTTTTTCATTAAAGTTGTTTTTGGGTATCTTAGATATAGTATACGAACATACTCAAACCGATAAATTATGACAAAGTACTTCCATAAGTTGGTATATGAGACGTGGGGTAGTTACCTTTGAGGGTAGAAACCATTATATATATAATGGTTTCTACCCTCAAAGGTAACTACCCCACGTCTCATATACCAACTTATGGAAGTACTTTGTCATAATTTATCGGTTTGAGTATGTTCGTATACTATATCTAAGATACCCAAAAACAACTTTAATGAAAAAATTGCAAATGGCCTAATATTTTACACTATATACTCGAAATATCGTCATATATGCATATAAAAGAGAAGTATGTCGAAGTTTTCTACATACTACTAAAAAAAGTATCTATATTACTGAAATAGCATTATATACTCCATACTACATGATACATACCTCATGTTATGATAGATACTCCATACATTGTGTGAAACACACGTGGGGTAGTTACCTTCGAGGGTAGTATGAATATGTCCTATATAATATATATATATATATATATATATATATATATATATATATATATATATGGAAACCCTATTCTGCACCTGGGTGCAGGATAAATTATTTTACACCTGAGATTTTTTACATTGATTTTATAAAATAAAATATGTTTATCAGCCAATAATTGCATTTATTTTGTCTCATAATTAAAAATCTGCATAACAAATGCAATATATAAGTTATAATATTGTAAAAATAGATAAAAATGTGTATTTTACGTAATATTTTTCATATGCAACATAAATAAAGTTTTACGTCATGTAAATATTTTCTTGCGTTCCTATTAACTTACGAAGTATGGCAAAATTTACGTCACATAAAAATTCTTTACGTTTCAAAAGATACGGGGTGGGTGTAGAATAACTATTCTACTCCCAGGAGTCAAATAGCGCTACCCTATATATAGATATATAGGGAACATATCGTGTATGTTGCAACATTATGGTGAGGGCAATCGGTGCCGTCCATGTCCTTTACGATCCGTGAAACTAGCTGGCCCAATCTGTCCCCTCAAAAGTTTTTGTGTTTTTCGAAGGCCACCACTTCTTTCCTCTTTGGCGTGTGGTCCACATATGTGTACATGTCGTAGCCCCATAGCCCCGTTCCAGCCTGCCCCATAAGGGCTTGTTTGGTGGCAGGGGATCCTCCCGGGTTCCCTGTCTTTTCCCTGGGTGCGAAGCCCGCGCGCAAAATCGGCCCGGGGCAGCCCATGACGTCGTTTGGTTGCGCACGGCCCGAGTAACAGTGGCCCATTCCACGCCTTATCCCGGGGTAGGTTTTCCCCTAGTCAGGAGGTCGGGGAGGAAAACCACTCGCTTGGTGGCGACAGGGAGGCGACGCGACGGCGCTGGGCTAGGATCGTCTTCTCCGGCGCACCACTCTCGCCAGCCAGCCAGCCGCCCTCGCTTCCTCCTCCTCCTCACGGACGCCGCCTCGCTCGCTCGCCAAGGTCTGGTCCCTCTCACTCTCCCTCTTCTCTCTTACGCCAACTCGCTCGCTGGCTCGCCAAGATCCCTTGGTGGATCTGCTCCCGTGTCGTCTGTCTCCAGTTCAGCATCTAGTTCTGATCTAGCGATTCCCTGTAGGCATCTAGTTCTTTCTTTTACTTTTGGGAAGCGTATATTAGGATGTGTTGAATCCTTTTTTGTTAGGTTGGTTCCACCCATCTCTGCGAGAGAGCTGGAACACTCTCGTCTTGGCCACAAACACAATCTGGTAGTTATAATAGTACTAAATCTGGTAGTTATAATAGTACTAAATCTGAAGGCTATATTCTGATATGTCTTCAGTTTGGAACTTTAGATATATTCCTCAGTACTTCTTCCACTTAACTTCTTCTACTTAACATGATCATGGAATGTGAATCTCAAGTACTTAAGTTTATGGCTGTATTATTTTATGCTTGCATTAGTTCCTGGTTGTGCCTTCTATTGTTCCTGGTTGTGTAGTTACCATACTTCTAGTTGCATTATTATTTTTGTTCTTGCTTCAAATACTAGTGATGGGTTCTAGAAGGGATAAGATTATAAACTTTTTGCTGCAAGAACAAGAAGAAGACGATGAACTCTTCTTCGTTTTGCTTCCCGCTATATACTCTGCTCTTTATGAGGAAAAAAGACTAGTCCACACATCTTCTCTAACGGGTGCTATGAAGGTTAAGGAGATACTAGAAGGACATGAGAGTTGGTCTAGGGTCGAGTTTCGGATGGAGCCCGAGATTTTTAGATCAGTCTCAAATTATCTTAAAAGAGAGCGTCTATTGGAAGGCACATCAAATGTTGGTGTTGATGAGCAATTGGGCATGTTTATGTATATGATTTCGCATAATGCTACCAATCAAGATCTACAAAAACACTTCCAACATAGTGCTGAAACAGTTCATAGGAAGATGAAGGAGATTTTCAACTTAATTCAAACTCTAGTCGAGAGATTTGTTAAGGTTCCTAGTTCACTCCAGCCCCACACAAGGATTACTTCAAACCCTCGGTTTTGGCCATATTTTCAGGTGAACCACTATGAATCTATCTACTTGATCAAAAAAATCCAAACATATCCATAATATTCAAAACCCAACAAGTTTACTGTTTTTTATATGCAGAATTGCATTGGGGCAATTGATGGAACACATATCCCCATTTCTATTGCTGAAGATAAAGCTGCTCCATATAGAAATAGGAAAGAAACCCTTTCTCAAAACATGATGGTCGCATGTGACTTTGATCTGAATTTCACATTTATTTCATGTGGGTGGGAAGGGTCTGCATCAGATGCAGGAGTTCTTCGGTCTGTAATTAGCAAGGGGTTTCATGTCCCACCTGGAAAATTCTATCTTGTGGATGGTGGATATGGAAATACACCCTCGTTTCTTGCCCCATATCCTGGAGTCCGATACCATCTCAGTGAATTTAAGAGGCGGCGGTCTTCTCATGTTGGTTATGCTGACTACAGAGAGCTTTTTAACCATCGACATGCAATTGCTCGAAACCACATTGAAAGGGCGATTAGTGTTTTGAAGAAGCGATTCCAAATATTGAAAGTGGCCAATCATTATCCCATAGAATCACAAGTGAAGATTCATGCTGCATGTGTTGCATTCCATAATATCATTCGAGGTCAAAACGGTGATGACGAGTGGTTGGATCACCAACCACAATTAATTCCACCAACATCCTATGTTGACGTTCCGGATGGAGATGATGGCTACCACCAGCACCAAGAGAATACAAACAATGGAAATGCTCTTAGAGATCAGATTGCACTACAGATGTGGCAAGATTATAACAACTAGATAGACCATGATTATTATTGTAATTGTATTTCTTGTTGAACCTTTTGATATATTGCTAGTAGTGAGTAATTTTGTTATGAATCTGAGACCATATTGTTGTTAGTTTTATTATTTTTTGATTGCATTGTGTTACCTCTTGGTTCAGTATTGTGGCTATGGTTAAAGAAACAGCAAGGGCGTCTTGGAACCATATACTTGAGAAAGGTCTACTAGATATACTTGTCGAGCACAATGTTCCTATCTATAGAGGTCAGAATGGGTGGGTGGCTGAAGGATGTAGAAGCATTACAACTGAGTTTAATAAAAAATTCCCAAGTACGCTGTACACAAAGCAACAAATCCAAGAGAAGGACATGAAAGCAAACTATAAGGCAGTTAGGGATGCTAGGAAACAGAGTGGGACGGGTTGGAATGACTCCCTTAGCATGATCATTGCTGAACCGGTCATATGGGAAAAACTCAAAAGGGTAAAAGCTTTGTAACTTGCTTGTTGTTTATTTATTTTTGTAACATATTGATCCTAACTGTAGTTGCATTCAATAGGATTATCCTAAGAAATTTGAAGGAAAGCCATTCATGCTCTTCCCTATATTGGCTTCACTATATGAAGGTATGACGTTCATTCTCTCCCTCTCCCTGTATTGTTACTTTTGCTAGTTTATCCATCAGCTAGTACCATTGAACCCCCCATATAATATGTTGATATGTTTCCCTTTTTTGAGCAGGAAGTATTGCTACAGGAGATCTCAGCTTTTTATCAATTCCACAAGTTGATTTAACAAGCGATGATGTTTCTCCCACAAACTCCTCTACCAATCAGCAAGGTACCTTGAACCACCCGTCATCCATTTTTGATGGTGGTCAATCATCTACCAGTATGAATGTCCAAGGTTTCCCAAGAGGGGATGATATTGCACCTACAACAAGTGCTACCTCTGGACAAAAAGAAGAACCCAAGAAGAAGAGGAAACAAAGTCAGGTTGCTCTAGTGTTAGAAGAGTACATGGACTTCCGGAAGCAGCAGACTCAGAAATTAGTCGAGGAGATGAATGAGCCGAAGGAAGCTGACAAGTTCTCCATTGCAAACTGTGTTGCTGCACTGGAGCCTATGGAAGATCTATCAGTTGCTGAAAAATCAAAGGCGTTGCGTCTATTCAAATGCGAGTTGAATCG
This sequence comes from Poa annua, assembly GCA_026929855.1. Lineage (NCBI taxonomy): Eukaryota > Viridiplantae > Streptophyta > Magnoliopsida > Poales > Poaceae > Poa > Poa annua. The sequence goes on from CM049426.1 coordinate 110,826,068, forward strand.
ACAAATATTCCTCAACACCAAGGACCTGAGCCTTAGGATCTTTTGGTTAAAAGATGAGATTGCTGCTTCCATGGAGAAACACTAAGGTGAGTCTTATGATGTTGCTTCAGATCAAGCATGTGCATATACTTCACATATCTAGGTTGGGTCATGTATAAACATAGGAAATGTACTGTGGCCATCAGTTTGGTTAATGTGTGCTAATGGAAATATAATTCACATAATTTACATATCTACATTAGTAGTGCGTTTGTAAATTTTCAAGTTATGCTCCACACTGCATATTGTATTTAGTTCTTCATGTGATGTTGAAAGTACAACACTAAGTTGAAAGTCATTGGATCATTTGCTTCATGTACTTTTGTTGCATGTTGTCTGATGAAACCAGTGTGCCTCTGCATCCTCTAACCGCATAATGTCTATTGCCTTGCAGCTGCTCAGGTGTCATGATTACCTCACCAACAACTCCCCTCGACAAGATTTTCTATTGGGCGACATCGTTGCATAATCTAGAAGCATATTTCTATTTGTTTATCAAATGTTAATTTTGCTTTGTGGAATTCCCAAGTGCCTGTGGTGCCATGTTATCGGTCGAAAGATGTCATGTATTTTGTGTTGGTACTAGACCTAATGGCAATCATTGTTGTTTGAATTCATGAATTGATTATGCATGTGATGTTCTTCGGAGCCTATTGTTGGTTGTTTATGACTGTATGTGATCTGATGCGAAGTCGCATATATTTTGATACAAGGTTTACTAGACTTCTCTTTATGAATGTATTCTGCTATGGTTGAATCTATATTTCCTGATTTGTTTTGTTATTTTGTGTAGTGATATGATGTGGAGTCGCATATATTTTTTGAAAATTATGTGGTTTATTTTCTGTTATTATCATGTAATTGACCGATCTGTTGTACATTAAATTTATGAATTTTTTAAATTTCAAAACTATCGAACTGTGAGTTGTATTTCTCTATTTTCCTAAAATAACTAGGTGTTCTCATTTTCCCTCCACGGAACCAAACTCCAAACGGCAACAGGGAATGGGTGCCTTTTCCCCCGTCGTGGAAGGGGAACCCACGTGAGGTGGGAAATTCCCTATGGGCTGTAATTTCCCTGGGTGGTTTGGGCCCTGCGGCCAAACAAGCCCTAAACGGAGATCTTATCCCTTCCCATCACCATGCTCTCTCTCCTCACCCATCTTCTTCCCGATCTAAAATCTTCCATGGATTTCTTCCCCTACTCCCAGCACCTCCAGCGGTCGCAGAACCTCCCCTAACTCCGGTGTCGTCCACGCCGCTTTACCGGCGACCACCGCCCTCCTCCATTTCCCTCGCGCCCACGCCACGGCTCCAACCCTCCCCACCTCTGCCCGCGGCGGCAGGCTACCGAGCGGGTCGCGGCGCCGCCCTTCCCCACCTCCCCTCACCCCGCCCTCCAGAACGAGGGCCGCCGCCATGTCCCCGTCTTCCCCCACGACCTGCGGACCGGATACAGGCTGGAGGCACCGGATGGACTCCGTCGGTGCGGGGTGGAGGCAGTGGGCACCGGAGGCGCATACAGAGGCACCGGTGCCGGAGTGGAGGCCTCGCCGGAGGAGCAGGGCCGCCGCGGGAGCAGGATGGCGTCCTCCATAGCCGTGGCTCCGGTGCCTCCGCATCAGGATCCGCCGGGGAAGAAGCTGTGCTGGGGGGTGGGCAACGGTTGGGGAACGAGGAGACGGCTGGCGAGGTCGCCGCCTTCCGAGTCGTCCAGCCCCGCCGGCCCCTGCGCTCCGAGGTCGATGGTTCTGGCGAGGCAGGATTGCGGAAGCTGGAGCGCGATGGAAGTATGGATGCTAGAGTCCATCACGCCGTGGGCAACGTCCTCCCAGATCTTCTGTTTTTGTTTAGGCACCGGTTTGTCTTGTACTAGGCACCGTATTCTATTCTACAAGGCACAGTTCGTGATTTTGGTTGGCCGCAAAATATTTCACATGGGCTCCGTTCGTGATGCATGAGAATGGGATCTGGAACTGGTGTTGCATTTGTTAGATTAGTTTCTTGTTTTTTAAATTTAAGGTGAGACGAGTTTGCCTTATCTGCAAGGAAAGATTTTTCCTAGCACCATCTAATGGTTTTTATTTTTTATACTGTAGTTTCAACTTTCAACGTGAAGTATTGTCTGTCCTTTAGTTTGGGCTCCGATCCAAAGACTTAACTTTTTCGTCACTGTTTGAGTGAAAAGTTCTGTTAATTATCCTACATTGTTTCACCGAGCTTAAGATGATCCAAATTTCCTGTGTTTATGCAATTTTTTCTCCGGCCGGCCTCCCGCGAGATGCTTTCTTCCCTTCTTCCATTGTCGCGCGGCACCGTAGTCGGGAGGAATCGGCACCGTTCCTCTGACGTAACTAGAAACTACTGCAGAGGGACGTACATCCTTGTGATCCGTCCGTTGCCCATCCAACGATGCTGCATGACACCGCATGGATTTCAGCCCGTTTGATTGTTATTTCGGGTGGGTGGAAAGAGAAACAAATGGCCCATGCGGCCTAGTCCCGCTCTATCTCGATGCAAGCCACCAAGTAAAATTTGCTAAAAAAAGCCACCAAGTAAAAAGACATTCTCACCGAACATCACAACGCCCATGCGTCGCCACCGTAGCGCTCGCCAGCGACAGCTCGTCGAGATGCCGCCGCGCCGCCACTCTTCCTTCCCTACCACGGCGTGCGCTCCATCTGTCCGGCACCTTCTATGCTGAAATCTAAACTGGCGACGATTGCATCAGCCTCGACACGTTTGAGATGGTACATGAGGCGGCACACGCGTATGACACGGTGGCGTGCCGGCTCGGGCGCTCGCTCGTCGATCAACATCACTGCTGTGCGTCGTCTCGGAGGAGGAGCACCGCCGCCGGCGTGACACGGAGTGTCTCCTCTCATCGCCGAGCAGGACGTGCGCACCCGCCTTGAGTGGGCGGACCGCTTCCCGGAGAACGTCGCCGTCGAGGTGAAGTTCTACGTCGACAAGGCGGCGAGGAAGGAGGAGAAGAAGAGAGACCGGGCGACGAGGCGCGCCTTCATCGACGGTCAGAACGAAAGTTTGACGACCATCACGAACGACGACCCCGACATGTTTTCGTCGACCACGGTGTCGAACACAACCACAAACTCGTCGGACTTCAACATTATCACTCATACTATTGGCATAAGTGTGGATAGGAACAGACGCATGGGCGGCTCGTCTTTATTGCGTGCGCAGCCAGTGACGCACCAAATTTGACACGCAGGATAGCCAATCTTTCGACAAAAAGTTAAATGCACGCTAAAGAATTTGTTTAATTAACACGTCAATCTATTCTTACCTGGCCGCATTGGCCGTTTGTTTCTCTTTCCACCCGAAATAATAAGCAAATGGGCTGAAATCCATGTGGCGTCACGCAGCGTCGTTAGATGGGCAATGGACGGATCACAAGGATGTACGTCCCTCTGCAGTAGTTTCTAGTTACGTCAGAGGATCTCGTTCCCCGACGTTCCGGTATTTTTGGTAGGCATCGAATAATCCACCATGGGCTCCGTTTGCACAGAAACATCTCCGACACTGTGTGCCCCACATTCAATCTTAGATGTTATTTTTGCGTCCTTGAGAAACTTGAGCACCGTTCGGAAACTTGAGCACCGTTCGGATTTGACAGAACCATATTCGTATGTTGTACCCATCAGTCTAGAATAGAAATAAGCATAACAGAGCTCTACTCGTGGCCAAGAAACTGTAACAGGCCGGTCAGAGGTGATGAAAGGATGCCCTGCACATGCTAATTACGGGCTAAAACACTGAGCAAAAATTCGGATACATCCGGCTGGACAAATGTGGGCACGGGCAGGACCACGGGCTGAATTTCTTCTTTAGGCGGCCCTAGGGAAGAAAGGAGCTGAATTTCTTCTTTAGCCGGCCCTAGGGAAGAAAAGAGCTATCGAACCTTTCCTCTTTAGAATTTTCTCTCCCTTAGACCTCTAGAAAAGGAACCAGATAGGAAAGTGGGCACCAATTTCAAACAAACAAACGGTACTGATAGCAGCCACTCTGATAGCAACCACTCTATATATATATATAGCCCTAGCTGCCGTTGGATCACCCTATGCAGATACTTAGAGTATGCACCCCTATAACATTTCATAGATGCATTGACACTGTTCTCAACTTGGCTATATCTCCTATAAGTTACACAACGCCTTTTATTTGAATTCTGCGTAGCTTACTCCACAATTTTGGCTCTAGTACTATTCAGAATGTGCTAACCCTATTTGGCACTAGAACTATGTGAATGAGACGCGTCTTTTTTAGCTGTTGCTCATTATAGCATTCTGATATCATATAGGATATCATGGATTATAGCTCATTATATTTTACACATGCTAATTCTGCAAAATGCAAAACAAAAAACACTACTAAGAAATACGAGCAGTTGCATTTGATAAAAATAAGTACGATTTTATAATGTTGACTGATTGCTCTTCACTTTCTGAACACGGTTATGGTGTTCTTTTTCGGGTCACCTGATCTTTTATTTTAAATTAGGTAGCAGATCGCTACTGAATTTCTTACACGTTACATGTGGGAGGTCCAGTGTTATAATTCGTCACTTCTAAATTAATTTCGTGACACACGTCGAAAAAATCGACCATAAACATGACGTTTACCACAAGACTAGAGAGACAACCAAGCGAATGCAAAAATCCCATTCACAACCATGTAATTCGGTCCACAATATAAAAAAAACTCAAGAAAAAAGCCTCTTTTTTGTCCACAATGGCTACTATCGTCCGTCCATAGTCTAAAACGTGGCATGCATGTAACAGAGAGCATGTAACAACGTTAATGCATGCAAAACACTATCTAGTACAACCAAAATCATATGGATCTAGTACTCTTCATATCTAACGGCTCACAGGGTAAGCAAGCCACCATGGTAGAAAATCCGCATCGATATATATATATATATATATCTCAAATATCTCGAGTCATGAAATCTCGCGCATTATATCCTCAACAGGAGTTCACATGATACGAGGAATCAAGAAACAGAAGATAAAATACATGGGATTAGAACAACTTGAGCCTATGCTCGACTCTGCGAGTCGCACATAGCCTCGGGGGCTACTCCCATCGGGAGCGCTGGCCGCGCACCCAATGAGCGCTGATCGCGCAACTAATGATATGAAGTTTTACGAAGACAAAAGCACTCGAAAAATTATCAAAACAGAAGCACTCGAAGAATTATCAAGATAGAACCACTCGAACAGTTATCAAGACAGAAGCACTCGAAGTATAACCAAGACAGAAGCACCCGATGCAATACCGACTGAAGTCTACAATCAACCATCAAGCATAAAGAGGACCTGAAGATCTATGAAGTGTTGAGTCCCTACCCGACTCTTCAAGTCGACCAGGCACTCGGGGGCTACTGACGTGGGTAGACCTTCCGGGTACACCCACTATGGCGTATAATGAAGAGGAGGCCCACCGGTGGCCCAATGAAGACCAAGAAGCTGCTAAGGAAATAACTTGAAGGACAAGACAAGGACTCCTATTCGTAGTCTACCAGGACTCTCATGTAAACCCCCCTTGCTCCATATATAAAGACAGGCAGGGGTAGACAAAAAGACAAGCTACACCACAATAGACAATAGGCAAACGGCGCATCTAGGCCTAGCCATCTCAACCGCCATCTAGGCCACCATGTAATCATCATCAATATAAGATCAGGCAAGCAGGAGTAGGTCTTTACCTCCCAATGACGGGCCGAACCTGGGTAAATTCTTACTTGTCAGCCGTCCGGAACCACCAGCCGCCATACTTCTCTCCCTATACGAAATCCGAGGTACCTAACAGAGGGATTTGCCGGGTTTACACCCCGTCAATATGCATTGTTATGAACTTCATTATTCTATCAATTGCCCAGCTGTAATTTGCTTACCCGCATGAATGTTATTATTATTTATGGAGAGACACCACTAGTGAACTGTGGACCCCGGTCCTCTTCAAAACTGTTACTTTCATTCTCTGCAAACAAACATCATTCTCCACACATACGTTTAACCCTTTGTTACAGCAAGCCGGTGAGATTGAAAACCTCACTGTTAAGTTGGAGCAAAGTATTTTGATTGTGTTGTGTGCAGGCTCCACGTTGGTAATCGTAAATGGCGCTGCCAACAACCTCGAGGGAATTCGCATTTCCTACTGGATCGATAAACCTTGGTTTCACAACTGAGGAAAATTTGCTGTTGCACTACTTCATACCTTCCTCTTGGGGTTTCCCAACAACACCACCGTTTGCATCAGGGCATCCTCCACAGCCGAAGCAAAATCACAATCCATGCGGAACAAGGCGCGCAACACAGCAATGGCAATATCAGGGAGCTGATCGTTGAACATCTGCACGAACTTGGTGATTGCAGCCTCTGTGATCACTTTCCCCTCACCGACGATTCCCGGGCAGTGGCAAAGAAACCGCTCGGCGAGCTTGGCGATGGGCATGCTCTCTTCTTGGAGTTGAGACGCGGGATAGACCTCTAGACAGGAAAGCCAACGAAGGTGGAGACCCCTGCCAGTGTATTACGGCGTGCGCGAGGGCGCCTCGGTGGTGTTGAGTCTGGCTGCGGCTCCGGGAGCAGCGGAGCATGAAGGGGATCGCAGGCAAAAAAACAATAATTTTTCTAACAACGATGATCTTAAACTAGCCAAAATCTATACTATGCAGATATAGTAATACGGAGGAGATCGGTATACATACCCTTGTAGACCGAAAAGCGGGGCTTACGCTCCCGCACAAGCGTTGACGATGAAGACGACGTAGCCGACCTCAAGGTCGTGTAGAGGACATAGACGTCCTAGCACCACTAGTGTGGCACCTCGCAGAGCGTCACACACGTACGGTGAAGACGACGACCTCCGAAGCTCCAGTCCAGGACGAGCATCGGAAGAACGGGACCGGAACACCAAGAACACGGCAGCGGGCATATGGTGGAGAGAACTTTCTCCTCGACGCAACTCCAACAGGGGAATCACGTTATCGAGAAGAAATCAGAGAAAGAATTGGATGAATTAAAAAGCCAGGGGTGCACCTCTATATAAAAGGGGCATGGGGGCAGCCAACCATGCCAGGCTGGCGGTGTGGGACCAGCCGGCCAGCCTTGGTGCGCCGGCCTAGGTGGGCCCCATGTGGTCCACCTAAGGCCGACCGAACTCCCCTTCCCTCTTTGGGGGGAACATTCCCCCCTCATGGGCCTTCTTGCAAGAGAAGGCCCATTTAGGGCATTTTTCCTTTAAAATTCAGGAAAAATTAAATAAAAATATATTTAACTATTAATTAAATTAATTAACATTAAATACATATTACATAATTTATTCCGGCTCCGAAAACTATTTGGTCGCTGCCCGATTTCTATCGGACCATTCCGGGACGTTCCCGGTGTTCTCTTTTCTTAATTTCTCTTCCGGTAAATATGTCGACTCCCCTTAAGTGTGTTACCCTTGCAGTTCGATATAATAACATACATGATCGAGAGACCTTTCCGATCAATGACTAATTCGTGGGCCTGGATACCCAGAATTAATCTCTGTGATACAACGAATAACTTTGTCGTTCGAACCTAGACGTCGAGTCTTAAACCTTTTGCCATAGCGATACTTAACGTGTCCGACACTCGTTCATAGATACTCCATACCTAGCTTGATCTCGTTATCGACAACACTATCTTCTACTCGTCCATGATCTTATGTCCGTGTGACTGATACGTCTCGAACGTATCTATAATTTCTTATGTTCCATGCTTTATTATACCAAGTTATTTCATGTTTTATATGCATTTTATATAGTTTATGCATTTTCTGGGACTGACCTATTAACAAGATGCCACAGTGTCAGTTCCCTATTTTGTGTTGTTTTTTGTTTTCAAGGAAATATTCTCGGAATTGGACGATTACTTTTCTGAAGTCAGTTTTTCATCGGGAACGTTCCGGAACACCGAAGACGAGACGGAGAGGGGCCACGAGGTGGCTACACCTGGTCCAGGCGCGACAGCCTTTCTTGCCGCGTGAGGACGTGGTGTGGGGCCCTCGGGCGCCCACCGACATCGCCCTTTCGCCCATATATACCTCCCGAACCAAAAACCCTAGGAGGGTGTTCATATTTTCCTCCACGAGTCCCGAGCGCCGCCGTCATCGCCGACAAGTTTCGGGGGTCATAAGTTCCTGTTCCGGCACCCTCCTGGGACAGGGATTGACCCCCGGAGCCATTACCATCGACTCCACCGCCTCCACTTGGACTCCGTGATGGTTTGTAAGTAGTTCCCCCACGGACTACATGTTCTTGGCTGTAGCTAGTTGGTACTCTCTCTCCCAAGTACTTCAATACAATGTTCTCATGAGCTGCCTTACATGATTGAGATCCATATGATGTAATCGGTGTTGTGTTTGTTTGTCACATCCCAGGATTTAGAGTCCAGAAATATAGAGGACACATGAGTGTGCATTGCATTCATGCATCAGAAAATCCGAATAATTTTCGCGTATTTAATTTTCAAAACATTAAGTGATTGAAGTTTTACTTGAGTTGGTGGAATTGAAGTAGATCATCAACTTGAGGGCTATAAACTTTGAGATGATCGTGACTTAAACCCTATTTTGGTTAGAGAGATACACGATAAAACGTTACACTAAATAAAAACCAAACTCATACACCAAAACATGAGTTTGGAGTTAAAGACCAAACCAACTATTCATAGTTATTCTCTGAGCATATATTCTTCTCAACTGTGCTAGACATATTTCTAGTACCTGGAATCCATCACAGTCTTGTAGACCAAAATGAATCACCTTAAAACTTAACCTAGATCTTTCTACATTATCTAGACATCTTAATTTCTTACCACCCAATCTTCTAAAAAAAAGTCAAAAAAATCTGACATCTAGATCGGAAATGAACAGTGCAGAATTCGAAAAAGTCAACTTTCAAATTTAAGTGTGAAAAAATCTCCGATGTTGTCAATGATGTAGGAAACAACTTTGCCAAAGCGATTTTCCAAATTCTTGTGTCGTTTGACCTGCGTAAAAAAACAAATTTCTAAATCCGATATCTAGATCTATATCGGCTAGCTCGTATACGTGAACGCTACAGTGCTTAATTCACCTGCCTGCGACCTCACTTTCCACTCTATCGTGCTCAGGATGAGCCGAGTGTCCTAATGCGCAAGGTGTTACATGAGAGAGGGTTTCTCCACGATCACAAGCGGGCAGCGTCGTTGGACTATCGTCGAACAGCTTGAATGCGTGATCTGAGCATGCCAATGTTGGCATCAGCATGTTCCCACCGATTCCCAACTAATTGAGAAGCAATCTTTGTATGTTTCTGTGCAGAGCTGGATTTTCTACAACTTTCCAGTTATACGTGTTTGCTAGTTTTGAACTTACTCTATCGTGTTTTCATGAAACACTGATCTAGTCCGACCTCCTAGTCCACTTTATCGTGCTCAATATGAGCTGAGCGTCCTAATGGGTATGTTTTGAAGCACGAGAGAGTGCTTCGTCGACTACCACGAGCGAGTGGAGCCGGCAAACTACTGTCGAACACCTTGAGGGTGTGATCTTGAGATGGTCATGTCGACATCAGTATAGCCATTATCGTGTCATAGTTTGTGATAAAGTTCTCATATTCAGCACATATGTGTGCCATGGTATGGGAAACAACGTCGCCGAAGCAATTTTCCAAATTTCTTTTACAAATATCATTTTCACTTTTTAAGTGCTAAAGATGACATTTTTTGTGAAGCAACTACATAAAATATGGTTCAAAATGACACTCATTTAATTTTCACAAAGAGTAGTACATATTTGATGGATAATCCTTAAATATGAGAATTTTCCTTACTTTCTATCTAAATTTTCCTCTTTAATTGACTTTATGTCAAAATGGAGAGCATGTCTATTCGTCAAAAGTGGTTGAAATTTCAAAAACTATCGATGTTTCTATGTTGTAACCACTACTTGTGTACCTTAAAATTATTTTTGTAACAATTTAAAAGCAAATTATCACACAGTTGTAGTTCAAATTTAAATTACTTTTGAAAAATTGACATAAAGTCAATTAAATAGGGGAATTTAGTTAGAAAGCAAGGAAAATTCTCAAATTTAGGTATTATCCATAAAATATGTACTACGCTTTGTGAAAATTAAATGGATGTCATTTTGGATAATATTTTATGTACTTGCTTTACAAAAACGTCATTTTTAACACTTAAAAAATGGAAAATGATATTTCTAAAAAGAATTTTGAAAATCGCTTCGACGACGTTGTTTCCCATACCAGGGCACACATATGTGCTGAATATGGGGACTTTATCACAAACTATGACACGATAATGGCCATACATTGGTCATTTGGCTTGAAACTTATATATGTTTGTAGATGATTGACATTTTTGTGAAGTATTGTTTTGAAAAGTTTGTCAAAACTCAAGTTTATCATTTTTCCTAAAAACTAGTACACATAAAAGGACTCCATGCCAAAGGGTTTATTTTTTTAAGTATTTGTTCACTTTTTCTCATTTCTTTCAAAAAATGTTCAAAATGGAGAGCATGGCTATTCATATAAGGTGGTAGAATTTCTAAAAACTATTGATGGTTCTATGTTGTAACCGCTACTTGTGTAGCTTAAAATTGTTTTTATAACAATTTTAGAGCAAACTATCACACAATTGTAGTTCAAATTTGAATTAATTTTGGAAAATTGATGTAAAGTTCATTAAAGAGGTGAATTTAGTTAGAAAGTAAGGAAAATTCTCAAATTTAGGTATTATCCATAAAATATGTACTACTCTTTGTGAAAATTAAATGGATGTCATTTTGAACAATTTTTTATGTACTTGCTTCAAAAAAAGTCATTTTTAACACTTAAAAATGGAAAATGATATTTCTAAAAAGAATTTTGAAAATCGCTTCAGCGACGTTGTTTCCCATACCATGGCACACATATGTGCTGAATATGGGAAATTTATCCCAAACTATGACACGATAATGACCATTCATTGGTCATTTGGCTAGAAACTTATATATGTTTGTAGATGATTGACCTTTTTGTGAAGTATTGTTTTGAAAAGTTTGTCAAAACTCAAGTTTATTTTCCCTAGAAACTAGTACACATAAAAGGACTCCATGCCAAAGGGTTTATTTTTAAAGTATTTTTTCACCTTTTCTCATTTCTTTCAAAAAAATAGTCAAAATGGAGAGCATGGGTATTCATCTAAGGTGGTAGAATTTTCAAAAACTATCGATGGTTCTATGTTGTAACCACTACTTGTGTACCTTAAAATTATCTTTTTAACAATTTTAGAGAAAACTATCACACAGTTGTAGTTCAAATTTGAATTACTTTCGAAAAATTGACATAAAGTCAATTAAAGAGGGGAATTTCGTTAGAAAGCAAGGAAAATTCTAAAATTTAGGTACTATCCATAAAATATGTACTACTCTTTTTGAAAATTAAATGAGTGTCATTTTGGACAATATTTTATGTACTTGCTTAACAAAAAAGTCATTTTTAACAATTAAAAAATTGAAAATGATATTTGTAAAAAGAATTTTGAAAATCGCTTCGACGAGGTTGTTTCCCATACCATGGCACACATATGTGCTGAATATGAGAACTTTATTACAAACTATGGCACGATAATGACCATACTGATGCCGACATGACCATGTCAAGATCGCGCCCTCAATGTGTTCGGTAGTAGTTTGACGGCTCCACTCGCTCGTAATAGTCGAAAAAGCACTCTCTCGTGCGTCAAAACATACCCATTAGGACGCTCGGCTCACACTGAGCACGATAAAGTGAACTGGGAGGTCGGACTAGATTAATTTTTCACGAAAACACAGAGGAAGTTCAAAACTAGCAAACACGTATAACTGAAAAGTTGTAGGAAATCCAGTTCTGCACACAAAGATATAAAGATTGCTTGCGAATTAGTTGGAAATCGGTGGGAACATGCTGAGATCACACACTCAAACTGTTCGACGATAGTCCAACGGCGCTGCCCGCTTATGATCGTGGAGAAACCCTCTCTTGCGTAACACCTTGCGCATTAGGATTCTCGGTTCATCCTGAGCATGATAGAGTGGAAAGTGAGGTCGGACACAGGTGAATCGAGCACTGCAGCGTTCACGTATACGAGCTAACCGATCTAGATCCAGATCTAGATATACGATATAGAAATTTTCTTTTTTATACAGGTCAAACGACAGAAGAATTTGGAAAATCGCTTTGGCAAAGTTGTTTCCTATATCATTAGCAACACCTGGAATTTGTTCTATTTTCTAATTTTTCAAACTTGAAATTGAAATTTGCACCGTTCGAATCGTAGATTCGAAATTTAAAAATCCAAACGTTTTTCTGAAATTATTAAATCTATGACATATGGGTCCCGCCCAAAAGTTCAATGTCAACCATTGACCAGACGGAAGCAGCTATTGGTTGAGAAAGTAGGGCACAAAACAGCGAAATAGCGCGGGTATGGTACAGACAGATAAAACTCAGCTAGATATGGCACAAAACCAATTATATCTTGACCATATGAAGTAATTTGGTGATAAGGTTTATAACCTTGTCAACAAATTCTTCTATATCCATAAGGCCATTTGATGTCATAAAATACACATACATTCATATACCACCAACTCCAAGAAAGTGAGCTTGGTTAAATTTAATTGTCCTCACCACAAGGATGAGGCAAGTGATGTTGGAACTTCAAGATAGGACAAGAAGAACTTGTCCTGGATATCTACTTGTTGCGTAGAAGGATCAATTCCAAAGTAAAGCCACATATGGATTATGGTGTTTCTCCAAGGGAATCATAACCCAAAGGGAAAGTAATGCCAAATCATAAGTCCATAGGATCAATATTCATATCTAGACATCACCTGAGTTATTCTTCAATATCCGGTGAATGAAGAATGCATATGAGAGAGGATCCACAAGTTCATCAATAGGTAATGATCTATTGATGGAATCAAGAATTCATTCTCAATAAAAGATATGAACTTGGACATATGGATTATCGAGTCACCTGGAAGCATCAGTTGATATATGTTCAAGGATATCTATTTCACATTTTTTTGACAGGAAACAGTAGGGAAGGCCCCTGCTGCATTTTTTATATATAAATAGAAATGGATGTATAAAATGGATGCAAAAGTTTTCCTGTAAAAAATTACATGGAATCAAGCCATTGTTGCATGCCTACTCTTAAGAGATCGCTTAGCTCTATGCATAGTAAGGGTAAAAACCTCTTTGAATAAGAGGAAACAAAGATCAACACTACACTGCCCAGCCTCAAATATGATGTTATTTGTAACGCCCCGGGATTTTTCCCAATTAGAAAATTGTTTGTTTTTCGTTTTGCATCGACATAGCATCGCATCGCATTAATTTAATTGTTGCATTTAAATTCAAACTCCACTTAAATTCTTTTCTCACAATTAAATTCAAATGCTTTTGAAATTAATTAAAATGTGTATTTTAAATCTTTTGCAAATATTAAAAAAAAACTAGTTTATTAAATTGCCTATTTTAAACTAAAACTATTTTGTAAAATCTCCTAATTAATTTTCCTTTTCTATTTTGTTTTAAAAATAGAAAAACAGAAAAGAATTAAAAGAAAAATAAAATTCACAGAGGAAAAAAAAAACTTACCTGGGCCGAACCCACCTACTGGCCCATCACCTCCCAGCCCATCTCCCTTCTTTCCCCTTCTTCCTGTACGGTCAAAGACGAGCTCGCTTTACACGTAGCCATGGTGCTCCCCACCATGTGCTCTCCCTTTCCCCTCCTACTTAGCCCCCTCCTCTGCTCCTCCCTAACCCTAGATCGCCCCTCTCTTTCCCTCCTCGCGCCGCCGCTGCCGCCCCCTTCTTCCCAATCTTCTACTTCTCTGTTTTCTTCCACCGATAAGCACCACCGTAGCCATCTCCGTAGAACAGTTGCTAGGGGGCCGACGAGGGGGATCCTCCGGCACCAGGAGCTGCGCGGCGTCGTCTTCCACCTCTCCGCGCAAGGAATCATGCCGGGAGTCGCCGTATCCGAAGCCTCGTCCTCTTCTTCCTCAACTCCGACGGGTCCCTGCCGCGCGATTCCGGCGAACCTGGACCTCCCCGAGCTCTTGCGACGCCTCCCCGACACCCGTTGTGAGCTCATCATCCCATTCCTCCCCTCCCCTTTTCGTTTTGTCGCCCAAGTGCTCGAATCCATCCGCCCTCCATTACTCCTCCGCCATTGCCATGACCGATCTCCAAAGCTCGCCGCTTGGGCCTCCTCTCTTCTTCCCCGACCCTGATCTACTCGCCCCAGCACCCCACACACTCCCCGCACCCACGCACGCAGGCAGCAGCCGCAGCGCCGCCCGTAATCGTGGTCGACGCCGGCCTATTTGCTCCGCCGTGCTCTCTGATCCCGTTTGTAGTTTCTTCAGTCCAAATCGCACTCTCCACTGTTTAAAAGCAAACCTGTCTAAATGTAGCAACAAACACCACACCGACCCAGTGGTTAGCACCACCTATCCTACGCTCGGCCTGAGACCCGAGTTCGAACCCCCACGGGCACGGTGGAATAAAAATGCCCCTTTTTATTTTCTCTTTCAGTCACTGACATGCGGGTCCCACCCGTCAGTGACCAGGGCTTCTGGGAAAATTACCCCGAGCCCCCTGCTCTCTAAGTTTCACGCCCAAGTCCCCAGAAACATTGTTTCCATCACAGACAGGTCCCTGCACATTTTCAGAAACCCCCTAGACTTCAAAATACAATAACTTTAAATCTATAACTCCAAATAAAATAATCTTTATATGTTTATTTATCAGAAAAATGCAATGAATATTAATATGACATTTGTATGCCATTTTGTATCTGTTATTTTAATTTCTTAGAGTAATTGTTAATTGTAACTAAATAATTAAATATGGAATGTTAGAGGAAATAAATATATAATGCCCTATTCCATTTAATTTAATTAGATCACCCATGCCATGTGTTACCATGTTAATCAACATTTAATATTGTTGAGTAGATAAATAACTTGCACCTAAATATTAATTGTCGGGGTTGCTTTCCCGCTTAATTTGGATTACCTGCATTGTATTGCATCTTGCCATGCCTTGCATCATTCTCATATGATCATGCTGGATCTTTTGCCGTAGTTGTAAAATGCACCTTTTACGCTTTCCAGTGTTTGTTGCTTCTTCGCGGATACGACGTTGAGATGTGTGAGCAACGACAAGATCTGCTTCCATGCGGGACTCCAGGCAAGCAAAGTTTGCTTGTTTACCTATACATTGTCTTTCATTCCTGCCGTTGATCTCTGCTACCCTAGTATTCGATTCTTTATTGCGATCCCATCACATGTTTATCCTGCAGCCTATACAGCTTTATCCCCACATCCCATCACCTGTTGAATGTTTATCTGTTAGCCTTGCGAGTCGTAGCGCATGCTTAGAGTTGGTTGTGCGAGTCGTCTGTGGGTCTTTTATTTAATATGCTTAGCTTGATAGATTATTCTGCCTTAATTAAATGTTATATTATATTGGGTATTATAATTAAAAGATAAGGCACCGGCGGAAGGCCTTGCGAGGTGCTTTGTTCTGCTAAGTGTCGACCTAGGAACTGAGATTTTGTCTGCGGATCCAATTTTGAGCGCACTAACCACTTGTGGGAGGCCCAATGGAGCCCCCCTCGACTTTGACTGGAACTTCGACTTGTCCGGGAGCTGCACCTAGTTCGGGTTTTCCATTTGTCTCATATGCATTGATGATACTAGTGTAGTATTTTACTTTGGCGGTGTGCCTTGTTACATGCATATAGGGTGCGGCCTGTTGGTGCGGAGGGGTGTGTCCTGCGGGAGTCCGCACCCTTTTGGCCGGGACCAGCATAGCTCCCGTGGCTCCTGGACTTGTTGCGGTGAAGGAAAAGAGTTGGGTTGACAGGCCCTAATGTTTTTGACTGGGTTGATCATGCGAGTATGGGTCCAGTAGTGCACCCCTGCAGGGTATAATCTTATCGATGAGCCGTGTCCACGGTTATGGACGACTTGGTGATGATGCTGGCTAACAAGATCTAGACAACTTACACCTAATCATTGTTGATTAACCTGACTAGTAATATAGAATTACTTTCACAATAAATGGTAATTAAAACTGTTCAACGTGTGAGTTTCCCGGATTGCTTCCTCATACTTGGTTGAGGGGGTTAACTCGAGAATGGGTTATGTTTGGTGCTAGTAGTAGTTGGTTATCTTATGCGCTCTCTTATCCCTCTCTGATTAGACGGAAGTTATAGCGTGTCTCTCTAGGTTGCTAGTGCGGCTGCCGCTAAGTCCACCTCCCCTATATTTTGGGAGACGGTGTAGAAAGTAGGCAAGTCGGTTTTGCTTGCGAGGGAGTGCCCTGGCCCTCTTTTGGGATGTGCTTTATGTGCAGTCAACAGGTTTGAAGTCTGACGACGTTAGCTTGGGAATCCCTCCGGCTTGGCTGGGCAGGGATATGGCGCCATTGCTTATCTTCAGGACTCTTAGTCCAATTTGCATCTTATCCGTAGTCGGATACCATTTTGCTTCCGCTGTCATTTAAATCTTTGTATTCTATCATTTGTATCTTGACTCGTTCGAGTCGTTGTTGTAATTATATCTTCTGTTGTATTTGTGGATGTATCGGAACTGTTGTAATGCTATCACAATTCCACCCACATAATGCGCATGTTTCGGCGTGCACATTATGTCTGGTGGGCGACCTAAAATCGTTATTATGCGGATTTCGGCGGGATCGCTTAAATCTACATAGTACCGATTTTCGGGCGTCACATTATTCCTGTGCTTCCATAAACTCCAACATCCAATGATTAAATATTCAGTGAAACAGGTTTGTCCTGATCGGTCTTTCCCATCCATAAGCATCTGATATAAGTCTAGATCATAATTCCACTCCTGGTTTAATCTCCACCAGAATGTTTGGCTGAAATCACATCCAAAGAAGAGATGTTGCATGTATTCCAGGTGAGCATCAGAGCAAAGAACACATGATGTGTCGTCTATGTAGAAGGTCTTTCGACAAAGGATGTCTCTGGTATTCAAGCGATCATGGAGTAAAAGACAAAAGAAGAATTTATGCTTTAATTGTGTACATGATTTCCACAACCATTTAAAAGGTGCTGGTGCCTGCTCAGCAGGAGTGAGAGCATCATAAACCCTTTTTACAGAGAACCTTGCCCCATTAAGCAGATTCCAAGTATCAGATTGAGTAGATCTTTCTGTGAGATTTAAAACAGTCAGAACCTCTTGACTCTGATGAACAACATCCATCGAAAGTGGCAGATGAAAATGATTTAGGAAATTATCTGCATCTGAATTTAGCATCTGCTCTAAGCTGATGTTCTGATGTCGTGCAAAAGAGAACAGATGGGGGTAGTCAACCACAGCTGTTGTGTCTCTCCACTTATCTTTCCAAAATCTGATAGTCCTCCCATCTCTGGCCAAACAGGCAGTAATATCCATGAACTGGTCCCACAGGGAGCACACATCCTTCCACCAGAAAGAGCCACATCGGGTTTGCACTTGAGGTAACTTGTAATTGGGATAATGGGCTTCCCAAATAAGCTGAACCCAAGGCAAGTCAACCCTATTCATAAATTTGTATAGTGCTTCAGGAGTAGAGCAATATTGTGATTTCTTAGGTTAATAACTCCAAGTCCACCTGCCTTTTTGGGTTTACATATTTGCTCCCATTTAATGAGACAATTCCCCCTCTTATGTATGTCTTTATTCCTCCAAAGAAAACCTCCGGCAGATCCTTCCACAATGTCAAGGAATCTCATCGGCATTTTAATGGTGCACATAGCAAATAGAGGGATGGAGATGATAATGGATTTAACTACCGTTAATCTTCCATCATAGGAGAGCAAATTAGATATCCCTCCTAATCTCCTGTCAATCCTTTCCAAAATACCAATAAAGTGCTCTAACCTTGGCTTAGTGGTACCCTTAGGTAACCCTAAATATGTAAATGGCAGGGCTTCAGGTCTACATGATATGATCTCAGCCAGTTCACTGCATCTCTCAGGGCTAATATTAATTGGAACCAGAGATGATTTACTATAGTTAACTTTAAGTCCAGTAATGGCTGTAAAGATAACTAAGATGTGCTTGAATGCATTCAACTGATCAACACTAGCAGGCAAGATAACAAGAGTATCATCAGCATATTGGATAATAGGAAATTTGAAACCAAGTGAACAGTCCAGGGGGAGGTTTAGGTCACCATCTAACCATGCTTTGTTAACCATATAATGTAGCAATTCAGATGCCAGGACATACAGCTGAGGTGAAAGGGGATCTCCTTGTCTGACACCTCTCTTGCAGTGATTTTTTTTTCCAGGGACACCATTAAGTAACACAGATGTTGTGCAGAAGAGAAAATGCACTTAATCTATTTGCACCATTTATCACCAAAACCTAAGCATCTCATGGTTTCAAGAATAGCACTGTATTCCACTTTATCAAAGGCCTTTTCAAAGTCAATCTTAAAGATGATAATTTCTTTTTTGGATTTATGACATAAATGGAGATATTCATATGCCCAGCCTAGACAATCCTGGATTGTTCTGTTGTTTATAAATCCATACTGATTCTTGTGCACCAAAGAAATCAACACAGTCTGCAATCTGTTAGCCAGTAGCTTAGTAAGAAACTTCAAAGGTAGACTCACCAATGATATTGGCCTGAAATCATTAGTATAGATGGGGGAATTCATTTTGGGTATCAGTGTGATAGAAGCAGTATTAATACTCTCAATGTTAATATTTCCCTCATAGAATCAAAGCACAGTTTATAAAAACCATTTTTAACAGTATTCCAATACTTTTTGAGAAAAGCACCATTAAATCCATCTGGCCCAGGGGATTTGTCAGATGGCATATTCTTGACAATATCATCCATTTCCTTCAATGTGAAAGGCACTTCTAATTGGGAGAAGTCAATGTTCTGTGCTGGCTGGACAAATTGACCGATAAGATCAGTATACAAACTGTTTTCAGATATACCAATTCTGTTTTTGAAAGATCTCCAAATATGAGCCGCTTTCAGATCATGGTCCAACAGAATAACATTATCCTCAGTGTGGATACTAGATATAAAATTACATCTGAAATTATGTGATGCCACCGTATGGAAGAATTTTGTATTTTCACCCCCAAGTTTTGCCCATTTAATTTTAGCTCTATTTCTCCAAAATATTCTCTTGGCTTCTAAAAGTTTACCCACATGAGATTTTATAAGCCTTCTAAAATTATTCTCTTGGACAGACAGGTCTCTTTGCTCCACGAGCCCAGATAACAGAGCTAAAACATAGTTACAGGAGGTGATAATGTTACTGAGCTGTGAAAGGTTCTTACTCCATTTTTTAATACCATTCCTCAGAGCTTTCAATTTAGCAGTAATATCTTTTGCAGAGTTAATGAAATACCCTGATTCAGCCCAAGCAGTATTAACAACCTCAGATAGTCCATCAAAATCAAGCCATCATTCCTCAAAGCAAAATAGTTGGGATTTCGGCATCTCAGACCCAATAGACACTAAGATTGGCACATGATCCGAGGTGTTGTTGCTTAGAGGTGTGGCATAGGTGTTGGGGAAGGTACTGGTCCAATTTGGGGATGTGAAAACCCAGTCTAACTTTTCCAATAAGGGGGAATCCTGCATGTTACTCCAAGTATATGCCCTCCCTTTTAGAGGAATTTCAACCAGGTCTAGATGTTGTAAGGTATGGTTAAAGCGCATCATATTATTGATGTCACCACCTGGTCTATTCCTGTTGTCAGGTGATCTAATAAGATTAAAATCCCCCATAATAATCCAATATTCCATAAGAGAAGTGTCAACCTCATGCAACCAGTTCAGGAAGGTGTCTCTCTCTGTCGCCTCAGTGGGGGCATAGACATTTGCAACATACAGTACACGGGCAGATAGTTTGCAGATCAACTGAACAGTTAACTGATATTTGCTGTTATTAATCACTGTACCATCAAATAAATTTCCATTCCAGAGTGTGATAATGCCTCCAGAGTTTCCATTGGAAGGAGAGAAAGCAAATTGGTTGATTCTTCGTGGACAGAAATTTCTGATGTAAGCGTGATCAAAGTGCTCTCTCTTAGTCTCTTGAAGACACATGATGTGACAGTTGCTTTCATCTGCTTTTGCTCTAATCTCGTCCCAACGAGTTTGGGAATTAATCCCTCTTAGGTTCCAGTCAACGATGTACCAGACTCTACTCATTGGAAACAGATGAAAAGTGTAGCCACTGGGAGTTCATAAAAGTCCCAGGTGAGGAGTACATGTCAAGGTGCAGTAGTGCTTGTGATCCGAAGCGATTAACAAGACAGACTGAATAAAAGCACCATCCACAAAGCTTATATAATACCGATAACATCAATAACATCCACCACTGAGCTAAAACCAACATAACATGACTCACATAGATAATAGAAAAAGACTGACATAAACCATGTTCAACATAACTGATACATAAAGCAGTGACATAATAACAAATCACATCACCAAAACACAAGAGGCACAACCAGATAAACTGAAACAGAAATTCACTGGTTACAGATTGCATAAGCTGACAACAAAATTCAGACTCTATCGATAAACAACTGCCCAGACTAACTGTGAGGCACTTAATGGCTGTCTCAGGACCATTAATCACTTTCAACGCTATCATAGGAACTATCATAGTTCAGTTCAGCCTCTGACGGCGTCGTAGACGCCATCTGACAGTGTGGCCCACCAATGGCTTGTAGGATCGCAGTAGGCAGGTAAGGTGGAGGAAGTGCCGAGGTGTCAATTACATGAGCTTCAAATTCAGCAGAGAGGTTCTTTGATGTGCTAGAGCCTCCTTCAATCAGGGTAAGATCCATTGGGGGCTTATCTTTGAATCCAGCTTTAAGACCTGCAAGTCTGTTACTACGTCGCACACCCTCCACATTTGGTGGTACAACAATCTTACCACGCCTTCTCCTCTGAGGCGCCTGAATAACTGGCATTGGTTCTTCTGCAGGTGCATCAGCTAGGGCTTGGTCAACAGGATCCTGTGGAACTTGCTCTGCAATAGCATCAATCAATGGAACAACATTTAGCACCTCCTCATTATCAATCTGCATCTCATTAGCCTCTTCCTGAGCAGGGACAGGGCTCTGGGGAGGAGTCACAAGTACAAGCTCAACAATGTTCTCAGCATCATTAGCAACTGCTGCATCTGGTGCTCCAGCATGTTGTATCTCACCTTCATGGTCAGCATGCCAGAAGTGAAAATCATCCACAACAATAGGCACAGGATGGGGGTTCTCACCTTCAGAAGGCAGAGGGTCTTCGTCACCTGGTCCTGCTCCCAACATAACCGCAGATAGGATGATGGTTGGGCAAGTCCAGGAGTCCCCAGTACCAAGGTTGGAGGTGGATTGTGACACAACAATACTCAGTGGTATGTTATCAATGTTGAAGGCTCTCAACTTAACCAGGATTCTTGACATATTAGAATCATCTCTGTTTCGTATTAAAACTCTACCAAACTGAGCTAATGAGAGAACAATGGTATCCAGGTTCCAACATTCTTGAGGGTAATTCATTAGCATTATCCAGCAGTCATGCGTAAAGGTGACAGATCTATGGTTTCTGCCTCTGTTCTGCTCAATGATATGAACTACTTTGTCGCCAATGAAGTATGGGCTGTTCATGACTGCACTATCTCTTTCCACAACATCCAGAAACCTAAAAAGCATAGCTCCTAATCCACTGCGGGAGGTAGCCCTCACATTGAGATGCCTCTGTTGCTTAAGAATCTGAGTGATCAGTAAAGTAGTACCTTCGAACTGATCCGGATGTGGCTCTGGTTCGATGACGACAATAGCCCAGGTGTCGCATGAGTTGGGCAGCCAGCCTCCCACCGTAACATAGTCGCGCTGTGGCCTCAATCCGTTGGGTGGGATGAAGCCGACGCCAGCCGGGAGGTGGGGGATGAAATCACAGGGGTAGTTTGCCATCAACAATGGTCGAGGCGGCGCTGGCGGATTGGAGGTGTCGTTGTGTTCGAGATAGCTTCTGAGGTTGTTTGGGGGAGGAGCAGCGCCCCCCTGCCTTCTAAATAGAATATTACCGAGCTGAACTGATTTTTTCGGGTAAATACGTGATTTGCTACCTTTTTTAAAACAATTCCTACCAATGTGACCATATCCATAGCAAATTCTGCAACGGATTTTACTAAGGCAGTTAGGAGCAAGATGACCTTCAGCAAGACAATTACGGCAGGTGATCCGATCACAATGGGAATTAGTCTCCTGACAGGGAACAACTCGTGTAGCGATCGGCGAGGCAGATGGGCTGGTCACATAGTAGGCCGACTTAGATGGGCCGACCCTGGCAGATATGGCCCAACATGCATTCGGATTTGAAGATCCGTAATTCCCGCCTCTTTCCAATCCTTGATTGACGGTACCGAAAAAAATATTGTCAAATCTAATCTGATCAACGTTAGTCCTAGGAGAAGCATCCAAATTCACTGGAATGGATCCAATCGACACTTTATTAGCCCCTGTGAGAACAACTGGAGGCTTGTTGGGCACACTGTTAAGACCACAGTGGATTGAGCGGAAAGCCTTATGAACTGGGACATAAGATACATTTGGTCGGCGTGATGAAATCTGATGCTTTCTAGCCATAGTCCATTCTGAGTCTAATTCCGTGTAATATTCCCGTTCCTCTCTAATCCAATTCGGACCACCAAAACACCACAGATGGAAGTAACAAGCAAAATGTTCACAAACATAAGATCTCAGATTCTAAACAAAAAACCCGACTGCTTGACAACTCACAGAAAATCTGAACACTCTATCTCTCAGATGCATAACACCAATCTCATCAAATGCAGCCCCCAAGCAAGCCGAGAGAGCAAGACTGACATTCAGATCCGAAACACAGATCGACCAAAAGAAACCACTAGGAAGAAACGGTGTGACTTGGAAATAGGGTTCACCGAAGTAGCGAAAATATGACGAACCTTGGCCCGGATCTTGTGACCAGGGGAGAAATCCAGAACGTGCACAATGGAGGAGGGATCCGCGTAGGGATCGCAACCTATTGTCGCCATGGGAGGAGAATCCAGTTCGCCTATAGGTGGAAATCGCCATGAGAGCCGCCGGTGGGAGGAGGAGGTGGGAGAGCCATTTCTGAGCTCATATTTTACGGAAGTACTTTGTCATAATATATCGGTTTGAGTATGTTCGTATACTATATCTAAGATACCCAAAAACAACTTTAATGAAAAAATTGCAAATGGCCTAATATTTTACACTATATACTCGAAATATCGTCATATATGCATATAAAATAGAAGTATGTAGAAGTTTTCTACATACTACTAAAAAAAGTATCTATAGTACTGAAATAGCATTATACTCCATACTACATGATACATACCTCATGTTATGATAGATACTCCATACATTGTGTGAAACACACGTGGGGTAGTTACCTTCGAGGGTAGTATGAATATGTCCTATATATATATATATATATATATATATATATATATATATTTAGACATATATTCCAAAGACATTAACTTTATCAGGAGAGAGTGCATCCTTCTTACTCCATCTAAATGGAGGATGGAATGAGAAGAAGTCTAAACTCATGATCTTATCACCATAAGACCTAACCTTAGGTAGGAATTCCTATCTTGTGCTTGCATAAATTGATCATGTTCTTACATTAGGGATATTATAACTGAGTCAAATTCGAGCTCCCTCAGACCACCTCACTTTTGGACTGTTGGATTCGCCCCAGATCACAATCCTGACCATTCGATTTCTTTGTGCAGTCTAAATGGGCCAAATCCCTGAGGGACGCTGCTCTGGGCATCAAAACGGTGTTTTCTGGTGCGTCCCGGCCCGTTTAACCAAAAGCCCACACACATCACGGAAAAAAGCCTATTCCTTTCCCCATCGAGCCAAGCGCACCGTTTGGAAAGTCAACAGTCCCTCGGTCCACCGCGCCGCGCCTTCCCCTCGACCCCTCCCCTCGATCCACCGCGCTGCACCGCCCGCCGATCTCCGCCTGGCCCATCCTCCCATCGACCGACCGTGCTCGCATCGAACCACACGTTGGCTTGGGGGCGATGTCCACGTTCCAGCTGCGGCGCCTCTCCCCTGCCTCTATCTGATCCGATCTGGGGATGCAATGCGTATTGGGAGGAGACGAATCAGGCGATGAGGCGGCGGCGCAACGCCTCTCCCCCCTCCCCCAACATGATCTCGTGCTGCGGCGCCTCTCCCCGTCCACTATCTCGTGTGTCGGTGTCTCTCCCCACACCTCGACATTATAGTACTCGGTTAATTATCAAGGAAATTTGTTAATCAGTTTGCAAATCTCGTCCTACTATTGCTTATTCATTCTCATCAAGGCGAAAAAGGTACACACAAGCCTCATGAATTTCTTTTACAGAATTGGCGAGCTTCACTATTTTAACGAATTGTGATGTTCAGAGTTGATATGTACCGTTTTTGTGATCAATCTCCATCTACTCTCACTTCCTATAAAACTATTTTTCTAATGGACGGGCGCGGCAACGCGCGCCTACATGATATAGTGATTTATTTGTTATGAATCACAAATAAAGGCCATTGGAAATCTCTCATGCTTAGCATGGATTTGATATAGAGCATTGTGCATACTCTTCTTAGGAACCACAATGATTCATTTTGCTATTCCTATTCAATCACAATTCAGTGTTGCCAGGAATGCTTAGGTCACCGGGACACAAACCTGCCAATGCTTATAGCGAATGTTGGAAAGTTTGCGTAAATTGGGACATGTAGTGTTATATTTGTTAATTAAATTAGTTTTGTAGATTGAAAAAAGTAGTTGTACATCTGTGATGTATTGGGTAATAGCTATACTATCATTTTGTAAGGTAAATTGTTGTAACAAATATAGATAGTTATGTGGAGTTCATCTATATTTGAAGGATTGAAAAAGAAAAGGAAAAAAAGGGTACTGACTACCAACATGCATAAAGAAGAAACATATACATTGGGAAATATTACAGTGAGATCTAAAGCAAAGAGCTAAGATGAGATTCTAAAAACAGTACATATTAGATTACTTCCTAAGTTACACAAATAGTGCTAAATATGGAACATAGTATGGACTCAATATCAATAGGCCTAGTCTACTCTACTGGTGTCGTCGCTGGTGATCTTCTAGTGCACTCTGGCCGTAGCATTTGGTGACGGTGGAAAGAAGATGACTGGCGGCAGCGTGGGCGGGATTCTGCAGATTGATCTAACAAAAAAAACCAATAATTTGCATATTTAGATATTAGACTTTATGTTTCTCACTTATAATTTACAACCTATAAGAAATGATTCTCACTTATTTAGTAACTTTTAATGTATGGGAATTACAAAAGCAGAAATGAAATACATTATGTTTAACACCAGATTTTATTGTTTTAAATATTAGACTTGATCCCACTCCGATGTTCCACGTGGACTTAAAATTCAATCTGTACATGAGCACAACAAACGGAAAGGCTAAAGTTCAGTTTCGCAAGATGTAGTACAGTAACCTGCCAATGCTCATTATACTCAGAAGTGGGAGGCAGAATTATGGAGAAAGAAAAGTGCGTATTTGATCCCCTGGTTCATTGCTTAGAATTTCTTCAAGGGAGATTCTATATCATGACTACGCTACCATTAACAGGGTCGAGCTGCATAAGGCAAATGAACAACTCCTTAATAAAATCATTATGAAGACATTAGCAATGAAAGTTCTTTGTGTGTATCATAAATACAAAATCAGACCCATGCTAGCATTAAGTATTTTACCTTAGCACGGATCTGAATGAAACTTGGATTCGTATCAGGGCCTGAAAAGTAGATATCTATAAGACAAATCAGCAGATGAGCAGTATGGTTTGACAACTAAGTGATTGATTTGTAAGCAATAGCAGTGCTGAAAGTACATGTTTAGTTTTTTTGGTAGGACGCTGTGAAGAAAGCTGATATATTGGGTATTATACGATGATATGCTGGAGAGCAGAAAAATATCTGAGAATAGAGCATTTAACATAAGTATTAAGCAGAGTTCGTTAGCATCAAAGCACCTAAAAAGGTTGGAAGATCACTTACCGTCTCTTAAGATAAACTTTGCTGCAGGCTGGTTGGTACAAAGGAGTTGAGGAGGCCTCTATCAAGCAATCCCTAATTGAGTACAGAATCACGATTCACGACGTAGTACCTGTGATCATGAAGATAAACCGCAGAACTAACACATGCAAACAAAGTTTATAAAGCCAAAAGAATTTCAAGCAGCTTGCATGATCCAGATATTTTGAGGTTACATGGCCAACCAATTTACTAAGCAACTCCTTACCTGGAATTTAACGAACTTTTTTCAGTTGAAGTTATCAGTCCCTCCAGTTCTATCAGTGCCAGATATCTATTTGCATTCTTCGCAATGTGCATCATATATCAACCGGAGTTGTGGAATCCTTGATTTACCTAAGCGTTCTCTTTTTCGAAATCTATCTCAAATTCATGCATCTAAAGTTAATAAGAGATGGAAAATATGTCTGACCAAGAAGCAGGTCAAAAATAGTAAAGGAACGAAAGCACAACAGTGATACTAAATGGCAAAATTAGTACTCAGAAATTTCTAGAAATATGATTTTCCTTAGCACAATAATCTTGTTTGAAAATACTAAATGATATAGTTAACTAAATATTATTGGACTGAGATATAGGGAACTAAGTTGGGTAGTCACTTCAGAAATACAATTGGAATACAGAATAGAAAATTAAAGATGGAAAGCAACCTGGTAAGTACTGTAAATGCAAAAACAAAAGAAGAATAAACATTCTTACCTTTCGAGCCTCTCAATTTTGGTAGGTATCGGACATTTCATAGAACACCTGCCATGCCGACTGAGACATCGCAGCCGATTCATAACCTGCTTGAATCAACATTCTGAAATAAAAATTGAGAGCGTACACACCGATAACATATTCATCGACACATAAAATAGGACGAAATTCATGTCAGATTAATGCCTCTTTCAACATGTTGATGCCTATTTCCATGCGGCGTTCATGTGTAGAAAAAATTCAAAGATCACAACAACTACCAACTATAGGCAAATAGAGGCAACTCATTCATTTTGGCATGCATAGAGACTAAGTGAACATAGGCTAATCGGTCAGCGCTATATACACTTCATAATATATTGCATATGACATGGTGAAAAGAGATGTACAATCAACATAATTTGCCAATGATGAAAAGGGTCATTGACATAAATAAAGCTCATGTGAAATCATATCTATTGGTACCATTTTGGCAATATTTCCTGTCCATGCATCTGAGAGTGGAGATTATCAGCCTGGCATGAGAATGAGGCTTCATAAATAGCAAGATTATTCAGACCTTGAAATACTGTTACAGATTACAATCATTCACCAGTTGAAGGCCTATGGTTCAGATGCTGAAATACTTACAGTTCAAATGATTCACCAATGTTTTATGCCTTATTGTTATGGGGACCATCTAAATTGATATTTGGGGTCAGATTACTTTTGTACTGCAAATGCTAATTCTGGAAAACCCACACCAAGGTACTTACACAAGTACTCTAAATCAGTGAAGAGAGTAAACTGGATTCTGATGCGGCTCACAGTACCAAACTTAACAACGGTTTAGCTAAGTTTAGACACCACAACGTAGAGGAACTGCTGTTGATTAGCGCACCCTAGTCAGAGAAAGCATGGTTACCAAATCAAGCAAGCGGAGCAGGATGGCGTACGCAGCCAAATCGAACATGAATCTGCGGTCTCCAGCCAAATCGAAAATGAATCTGCGGTCTCACCTTGCGACCACCAGGCGAGAATTAAATCCTTCAGCACGGAGACGGTTGTCAGGTCTCGGGTAGCCTAACATCTGATACAAGGAAGGGGATGGAGGAGTTGGAGCATCGGAGCTCAGATCTACTGCTAAGGAATTGGTTAAGTGCAGAAAGGAAGAACATGAAAGGAAAACTAGGGTTTTTGTATTATGCGTGTCCTCCCAACCTCCCACTCCTGCCCTTTTATATCCAAAGAGCAGGACTACACAATTAGTTTAAGTAGTATTACAGACATAAGCGTGATTAGCGCGGGAAAGTGAAACATCTAGTGATCTTCAAAAAGTGACGCATCTGGACCGTTGGAAATTCTTCTTGAACCGGTATACGCCCATTTGAGCCGCACGCTGTTGTCGGACGACTACTCTGATCTTCAGACTGTAGCAGAACCAAAAGAACAGGCAAGGGTCCTGACAGTACTCCCTCCCCGAGACAAGACCTCAGGGCTTGAAATCTGGAAACGTTGATCGGACGAAGTCGGCATCTTCCCATGTTGCTTCATCTGGAGTCATGCCTTCCCAGTGGATCAGCCATTGTGCGACTGCCACATCGTACGTTCCCGCACTTCTGGGTACCTGACGACGTTCAAGAACATCAAAAGGAAGTAGTTTGAGCTTACCCGAAGGAGTTACCAGTGGCAGATTTGCTTGGGGAACAACAGAGGAGTCCAAATGTTTCTTGAGCTGGTTGACGTGGAACACGTCATGGATCAGCGACCCAGTGGGGAGCTGGATTTTGTATGCTCTTTTGCCCACAGCTTGCATAACTCGGAAAGGTCCATACCACTTAGATGCCAGTTTGAGAGGGTTACCCTGCCCCAGGGCATGCTCGCGATGCGGCTGCATTTTAAGGTACACCATATCACCAATGATGAAGGAACGATCAATCCTCTTCTTATCTGCCTGTTTCTTCATTGTTATTTGAGCCTTTGCCAAGTTTTGTTGCAATACCTGGACCATCCGCTGTTTGGTTGCCAGTGTATCTTGTGCTTCAGTTGGTTGAGTGGCCGCTAGTGAGAGGTCAGCCAGCATTGGAGGTGGGTACTCATAGAGGGCCTCAAATGGTGACATCTTGATTGAAGTATGATAGCTGCTGTTATACCACCATTCTGCGGTTGGAAGCCAATCTGCCCATTTTTTGGGTTCAGTAAAAGCCATGCAGCACAGATATTGTTCGAGGCATTGGTTCACCCGCTCTATTTGGCCATCACTATCTGGGTGGTAAGCTGTGGAGAAATTCAGAGAGACCTGGAGGGCTGAGAATAGCTCTTGCCAAAGCTTGCTCGTGAATATCCTGTCACGATCACTGATCACTGACAATAACAGTCGGAGGCCCATGCAACCTGAACACAGTGTCGAGCACCAAGTTGGCAACTTTCTGGACAGTGTATGGATGAGCAAGGGAGATGAAGTGTGCGTATTTTGTCAGGCGGTGCACAATGACCAGTATCACATCTTTGCCCCTGGATTTAGGTAAGCCTTCTATAAAGTCCATGCTGATTTCTGACCACTTGGCAGTTGGTATTGGCAATGGTGCTGATAAACCTGGGTATTGCACCTTTTCTGTTTTGGATATCTGACAGACAGGGCATTCAGTAACCATTTAGAGAATGAACTGTTTCAATTTGGGTCAGTAGAAGACCTGTTTGATTCTCTGAAGTGTCACTCGTGAGCCAGAGTGACCACGAAAAACAGATGAGTGAAACGAGCTGAATACTCTGGTTCTGAGGTCAGAGGAATTACCAATGTATACTCTGCCTTTGTAACGCAAGATACCTGACTTCATAGTGAAGTTAGGATGTCCTTCAGGAGAAATAGCCAAAGCCATGAGCAACTTCTTGCAATGATCATCCTCAGAGTAAGAAGCAGTGATATCAAGTGTCCAGGCTGGGATTGCCACTGATGTAGCCAAACAAGTATCCTTAGTAGGCTGTTCTTCTAGGCCCACCTCATTATGTTGGTATTGTCGTGATAGGGCATCAGCTACTGTGTTCTCACATCCCTTCTTGTAATCAATAGTGAAATCAAATTCCAGCAGCTTGAGCATGAGTTTATGTTGTATGCCCTCGATCAGCCTCTGGCTAGCAATGTATTTCAAGCTCTTTTGGTCTGTCTTAATCATTAATTTGTTGTTAAGAAAGTAATGTCGCCACTTCTTGAGTGCCTCCAGAATAGCCATAGGCTCCTTCTCATATATTGATTTTGTACTGTTTTGGGGTCCTAAGCATTTGCTGAAGTAAGCCAATGGCTTGCCTTCTTGCATGAGTACAACTCCCAAGCCTGTAGCACATGCATCAGTCTCCAATGTGAAGGGTAGGGCATAATCTGGCAATGCTAGTAGTGGTGGAGTAGTCATTGCTTTCTTAAGCTGTTCAAAGGCTTGCTGTTGGTCTGTACCCCATTTGAATGCATCCTTCTTGAGTACTGCATATAAGGGCTGGCATATCAATGCAAACAAATGGATAAACCTTCTATAATAACCACACAACCCGAGGAATGCACGCAACTGTGTTATTGTTTCAGGTATTTTCCAATTAACAATCTCCTTGATCTTAGCTGGATCAGTCTGTACCCCCTCACCAGAAATGATGTGGCCCAGGTATTCCACCTGTGGTTGTGCAAAAGTGCACTTGGATAGCCTAGCCTTGAGGTTGTTTGCTCGGAATATTTCCATTACCAGCTGCAAGTGTTGCTTGTGTTCTTCCACTGTTTTACTGTAGACAAGGATACTATCGAAGAAAACCAAAACAAACTTGCGGAGAAATGGTGAAAAGAGGGTGTTCATCAATTCCTGAAAGGTTGTAGGAGCATTGCACAAGTCAAAAGGCATCACCACATACTCATAATGACAAAGGTGAGTTGAGAAGGCAGTTTTAGGGATATCTTCCTCACACATTCGTATTTGATGGTATCCGGAGCGTAGATCAAACTTGGAGAACATTGTTGTACGATGTAATTCATCCAAAAGATCTTCAATAACTGGTATTGGAAATCTGTTCTTTATTGTTAGTTCATTGAGACCCCTAAAGTCAATACACAGGCGCCAAGACATGTCTTTCTTGCGCACTAACAGAATAGGTGAAGAGTATGGGCTGTGGCTGGGCCTGATCTCTGCATTTTTGAGCATTTGCTTAATCAACAGCTCTACTAAATCTTTTTGGCTTCTGGACATTCGATAGGATCGAATGTTAGGTGGTTTAGCTCCTGGAATGAGTGGGATGTGGTGATCACAGTCCCTTTTTGGTGGTAGGCCAGATGGTTCTTGGAAGATGTCTTGGAACTCATGTAGTACCTGTTCAATGCAATCAGGTACTGTTGCTTGAGAGTCAGTCTGATGAGCTGGGTTGATATCGTCCATAGATAACAAATAGTACCCTATGGCACCTTGTGCCAACATCTTGTTGCACGCTTCAGAGCTAATCAGGACATTACTCTTGGGTATCAGGTGATCAGTGAACTTCTTCAGTGAACCATCCACTTGTAACGATATTGTTCTCTCCAGGAAGTCAAATGTCACTGGGTTATGCAATTTAAACCAGTTAACACCCAGAATAATCTGTGAGCCTTGTAAGTCAAGTATTCTGAAATCTGTTGTGAACTTTTGCCCCTGAATTGCAAACTGGCAGTTTGAGGCAATGAAAGTTGAAGACAGCGTGCCACCCCCAGCTACTGTTACTTTTCTGGCTGTTGTCGGGGTTAGCTGAATGTTATGCTTGAGAGCAAATTGGTAGTCCATAAAGGTGTGAGTGCTTCCAGTATCAGCAAGGTCTATTGCTTGGGCTTGGGGCAGATGCACTAACAGTGATATGGTGGATTCATTTGGACACCCGCTGTAGGCCGAAGCTGATATCTTCATTATGATGCCCGCATTTTCTTTAACTGCAGCCTGTTGAACCTCGTGTTGCATCTCAGGGGCCAGTGGTTGTTGTAAGGGTGGTTCAGGAACTTCTGCCAATTGGTTTACTACCTCTTCTAGCTGTTCCTCATCATCAGAGTGACACTGCATAGTAATTGTATTCAAAGCTCTCTGCATGGACTGGCACCTGTGGCCCAAAGTCCAGTTCTCAGGGCAATACCAACATCTTTTAGGTTCCCTGTTTCTTTCATTAGGAGCTCTTGGTCTGACATCTGTAGGTGGAGCAGGCCTTAGTTGTTGTTGAGCAAAAGCTCTAGGTGCCTGTTGAACCTGTGACATTCGTCTGTTGGTTGAAACGTATGCCTTTTCATACTGCCTGGCGAAGTAATAAGCTGACAATAGTGTTGAAGGTTGTTGACACTACACTGTAGGACGAATACCTTCTCGCAGTCCACTGATAAACCTGTCAACAAAGAACTCCTGTGGCAGGTAATTGCGCTCACGCTTCATTTGAGTCATCCATTGTTCGTACTGGTCAATGTAAGCATTGACAGTTGTCAGTTGTTTCAGGACTTGCAACTGCTCCATCGGGTCATCACATGTGTTGTCTAGGAAACGCTCAACCAACAATCTGCCCAGGTCGGACCAACTAATCGTCTGGAGACTAGCACCAGAACTGCTGATCCACGTCTTTGCTTGTCCTTTAATATGAGCCAGGCCCCAACGAGCATGCTATGCGGCTGGAATTGCCACCAAGGAGAATATGTCATCGCACTCGAGCAGCCAAGCGCGTGGGTTAACACCATGAAACAGTGTTAATTCGATATGGGGTGTGCGAAGTTGTGGTTCGTGCTGTTGGTTGTGTGGGTTGTGGCGATGTTGCTCCTGTGGTGGCTGTGGGTTGTGGTTGGGTTGGTTTTGATGTTGTTGTGGCTGAGGTGTTGGTGTCGGTGTGGGGTAATAAGGAATGTATGGTGGCGGTAGTGGGTAGTAGGCGTTTGGTGGAAAGGCATAGGGATTCTAAGTTAAAGGTTGGGGATTTTGGTAGTAGCTGGGTTGGGAAATGGGATTGGTGAATTGGGTGATGTGGGGTTGGGATTGTTGCAGCGGTGTTGTGGTGGTAATGGGTGGGGTTGTGGTCATGATTGGTGTTAGAACACCAGATGAGAGAGCGCCCTGTGGTTGGTTTGTAACAGGTGGAAATGGAAGTTGATCCGGTGAAAAATTCCCCAGATGGCCTGGAAACTGTTGTTGCGAGGATGGTGTGATGGCTGGGGTGGGTTGTTCGGAGATGTGCGAAAGGGCGTGGCTTGTAATGGGTGGTGGAGTGGAAAAGTGATGAACTTTCGCCGAGGTTGACGAATCTGATGTTGGCTCCGCCTGTGGTAGTGCGAAAGTCGCCGTAAACGACGACATCATGGTGGTAAGTTTCACGATCTCACCATGGATGGTGTTGAAGGCGGCGTTGGTCTCCATATGATGCTTGTTGAGGCGGCGTCCCATCCGCAGCATCTCGCACGGAAGGTGTTCGCGGATCTTGTCCATCTCCTGGTCGTCGTCCTCTTCCGACAGGCCAGCGATTTCGAGGTCGGCGTCGGTGACACCCGAATCCTCGTTTGCTTTATCGGCCGCCGTGCCGCGATCTCGTGAGGAAGATCTGGATCTTCGTGACGGCGCCATGGCGAAACAGAGGCAGCGACGCGAAGGAATTTTACCACCAAATCAGGGAGATCCGGCAACCTTGCTGTCACTTGCTTGAAGGTGAAGAAAGAATCGGTTGGGAACAATCTTGGGAGGGAGGGAAGCAGATCGGGACTGCTCTGATACCACCGTGTCAGGTCTCGGGTAGCCTAACATCTGATACAGGGAAGGGGATGGAGGAGTTGTAGCATCGGAGCTCAGATCTACTGCTAAGGAATTGGTAAAGTGCAGAAAGGAAGAACAGGAAAGGAAAACTAGGGTTTTTGTATTATGCGTGTCCTCCCAACCTCCCACTCCTGCCCTTTTATGTCCAAAGAGCAGGACCACGCAATTAGTTTAAGTAGTATTACAGACATAAGCGCGATTAGCGCGGGAAAGTGAAACATCTAGTGATCTTCAAAAAGTGACGCATCTGGACCGTTGGATCTTCTTCTTGAACCGGTATGCGCCCATCTGAGCCGCACGCTGTTGTCGGGCGGCTCCTCTGATCTTCCGACTGTAGCAGAACTAAAAGAACAGGCAAGGGTCCTGACAACGGTGGTGATGGGGCCGTACTTGCTCGGGGCGACGTCCGTACCGTCGAACAGCCGGAACTTCACCTCCATCGGCTCCTTGCCGCCGGCCATTTCCTGCCCAAACCCGGCCCGTCAGGCCTCCGGCCTTTCCTCTCCACTTGCCCTTGCATACACATGGAGCTTCTAGGCGAATGGAAGGAGGTCGGAACCGTCTTGCTCGGCGGCGGCGCTAGCGTGTCTTCCTTCGCCCGAGGCGGCGCGCGCGTCATCGGCATGGAAGTGGTGTCGGAGCCAGAGGGGGAAAAGTGGAGGAGTGGCGGAGGAATAAGATGGAGAGGAAGTAGAGGAGGACGAAGATGGACGGTGGCCCGGCCGCGGTAGCGTGGGTACTCGGGGCGGAGGCAGGCCGCGGTGGGAAAATGAGAAGTGGGGATCCAGGGCTAGGGTTTGGCTTTATGTATGTGGATCGATTGGTAGTTGCTGGAAAACTTAAGGACTTTCGTGCAAAACAAAACGCCTGCCGTCGGATCTTGATCGCACGGCGCGGAGGCGGGGACGCACTGTTGAAGAGCGCTTCAACAGTAACCGGGCGACGCGGTAGCGGGTGACTGGACGGTTCGACGCAGAACAGCCCAAACGAATTCCAGACACAACAACCATGTCCAGCTTTAATAAAGTTAATATATATAATTGGAAGTACCCGCTTACCTAATTAAATTATGACATGGAAAAATATGTCCATGTGATAAAAATGCACCATCGAAATTAACTAAGTGAAATACATGAATTGTAATAAAATAAATATAGCAAATGGTCCAAATTCACTTTAAGAGATAAAATAATTCAAAACACACCAAATATTCAAATTATATCTTGGAATAAACTTATACAAGTGGAAATAAATATTTGATTTCAACCACAACCTTTCCAGGACCTTTTTGCAAGCATCAGAATAAAAAACAGGTCCAAATCCGGAGACAGGGCCCGTTTCAACGTTTCTGTAGTTTCCCGAAAACCCAGGGGGTTTTCTGCAAATGTTCCTTTTAATCTGTTTCTTCTTCCTCCGGCCAGAAGGACACAGCGCTGTGTCGATCCAATCCTCGTCGCCTTGCCACCTCCTGCTCGTCCCTCTCCGTGGATAAGAAGGCAAAGACGTCTGCATCGCTCTCTCCCTCTCTCACGGGCGCCCTATCTCTCTTCTTCCTCTCTGGTCTTTCCCTAATCCCTAACCCTAGCCTCTTCGGCCGCCGCCATGTATCGATGATTGCCGGCGATGGAGGACTCCTCTTGGCGTGCTGAGCTGCCGGGAAGGATCGCTGTGACTTCCTCTACCTCATCTATGACCCGAGTGTGCTGAGGAGCCGCGGGAGGCGGCGTATTTCAAGGTGTCCTTCAACTACGGCCGGCGGCTTCCATGGACGAGCTCGTCTCCGTTCGTCGCTTCCCTGCTTCTCCGTACTATCCGGGGCGCTTGTGGTGAGCTCACGCACCTCCCTGAAACCTCCGTTGTTCCATTTGATGCGGGAATCGTCGTCAGGTCGGGCACCGTCTCCGGCCACCGCGCAAGCTCGCTGCCGGGCAAGCTCTGGTGACCAATAGCGGGCGGCGCCGCAACCAAATGGTCTGCCGTGTCGCATAGAAGCATAGGGTAGCTCGAATTCGTCCAAAGCATCACGAATTTGGCGAATTGGCATTCAGCAGGATTGGAGAAGCTCCAGTGACGTCATGTGACATAAGCAATTCATTTTAATCAAATTCTAGAAATTCGTTTAAATTGATTTAAACGTAGAAATTTCATAACTAACTCATTTTAATTCAAAAAATATAACCTTTATATCAAAATGTTCAGAAAAATAAAATCTAAATAAATATATCATTATAATTTGAATTTGAATAAAATTTAGATAGAGTAAATTTAAAATACAAATTACTTAATCTTTTAAATATGAAGTTATTTGAAATGATATTTTTGATGCATTTCAAACTTCATTTAAAATGTTTCACATGCATTACTTTAAATTTGATTTTTTTCATTATAACATGTAATGTTCTCTTATTTCAATCATTACTATTTCAATATAATAATTTACTTAAGAAAATAATTAATGAGTATAATTTTTCATAATTGTGAAAATGATGTTATAAGCTCATGAACTTTGTTCTACTACCATTTCATATTCATTTCAAATAAATATAAATGTAACACCATTGAACTACTACTTCCATGTTGTACAAATGTTGCACTTATCCCATTTATTACTTAATTCCTTCTACTTATAATTAGGTTAATGATGATCACTAAAACCAACTAAAAGGTTAATAACACTATGGTAATTAAGTAATTTGTTTTATTATATAATCAACAAATCATTCATTCATAAGAAACTTAGCTAAATTTAAGTTGTAAGAGCTTGATTAAATTCAAATAACATTCATTAGGCAAGGTCTTGGGTAAAACACACAAAGAAGAAGAATGTTATAAGCTCTCTATTAACCATGTGATATGATATCAACAATGTTAAGCATTATTTATTTTCTTCAAAAGTTGTTCTTTTTGCCATCATAAAAGATAACACTACCCTAGCTCTAGTTAATTAAAGTGCATACGTATCTTCTACCAACTTAAGATGAATGATACGTCCAAAATGTATCTACTTTCCCGAACACTTTTGCTATTGTTTTACCTCTAATTTGTGTGTTTTGAATGCAACTAACGCGGACTAACACTGTTTTCAGCAGAATTACCCTGGTGTCTCGTTTTTGTGCAGAAATATCAACTTTATGGAAAAATCCCAAAAAACACCTGGAAGTTATTTTCTCATCGTGAGGGACCAGGAACCACGAAGATCAAACAGAGGGGAGCGATGAAGCCACGACACCACCTCCTGGCGCGGCAGGCTCCTGCCCGCGCCAGCAGGTGTGGGGCCACCTCGCTCACCCCCTCACGACCCCCTCTCGGCTATAAGTCCCTCCTGACCTAAAAACGCACGGGGGTATCCACTTTTCCACGAAACATCTCCTTACGCCGCCGCCATCGCGAACCCTAGTTTGGGGACCAGAAGTCTCTGTTCCGGCACCCTGCCAGGACGGGGAATCAAAGGGGATCATCGCCATCGTCATCGCCAACGCCTCTCCATCAACCATCCATGTTTACCCATCCATGTGTGAGTAATCCACCGCTGTAGGCTTGAGGGGATGGTAGGGATTGAATGAGATCATTCATGTAATATCTGTAATATCGTTAGGGCATGGTGCCTAGTATCCGTTATCGGTGTTTTACGTCATTGTTGCAACTTGTTATGCTTAATGCTTGACACTAGGTCCCGAGTGCCATGATTTCAGATCTGAACATATTATTGTATCATGAGAATAATTATTGTTTTGGATCATATCTATGAGTTGTATACACATATTATTGTCCGGAACCAATGGCCCCAAAGTGACAACAATTGGGATAACCGGAGGGAATGACTGTGATGTGAGGATCACATGTGTTCATGGAATGTTAATGCTTTGCTCCGGTACTTTATTTACCTTAATTGCTAGTAGTTTTCCTAGAGATCCCGCTACAAACGGGCTGGCAGGACAAAAGATGTTGTGCAAGTTTCTCATTGCGAGCGCGCACAACTAAATTGGAATATGCTTATGATTAGTTAACACTTGGATGTTTTATATTATTTATCTGCAAATGCCTATGCTATGATATTACATGAATTATCTTATCCATGCAACGCCCGTTTATCCGTCCCTCTGCCTACAATATTTTAATCCTGCTGTTTACATCAATCACAATCGATGTCTTGCTTCTACTTCTGCTGTTATTTCACTACTGTCTCTGCTATAAAACTGTTGCTACTGATATTCCATCTCGAGCAAGTCTATTCACAGGTGCAGCTGATCTAACAAATCATCTGTTAAAGCTTAGCTCCCCTTGTGTCGAATCAATAAATTTGGGTTTTACTTCCCTCGAAGACTGTTGCAATCCCCTTTGCTTGTGGGTCATCAAGACAATTTTCTGACGCCGTTGCCGGTGAGCATAGATTTATTTATAAGCCCACCTGAGTGTGATATTGTTCGCTTGAATTTATTCATCATGGGAAGAAATACTGATAAGAAGTTTCCCATCGTGTTATCCACTACAAGGAAAGGTACAACTCTGAACTCCGTTGATGCTCTTGATTCTCCGTCTGTGTTAAGTAAGCTTGTTATACCACCACAACCTGCACATTCTGTTACCACTACTGAATCCGAAATTACTTATGATCATGCTTCTACTGTTCTTGATGAAACTGGTTCATTAGGTCCCTTTTTAGATGCTACTATTGCTAAATCTAAACAAATTGAAAATGCTGAAATTCCTAATGAAAATGCTAAAGCACCTGTTAATTCACCTAAATTTACACGTGATACTTATGATGACCGTGATGATATATATGTGGATCTTGATGATGCTCTTGTTAAAGAAATTAATGCTATGAAAGATGCTAGTGTTTTTAAAAAACTTGTTGAAAAATGTGATGTTAGATATAAATTATCTCCTGATGTAAATTTGCTACATCTCCTATAAACATTAAAGAGAAAGATTACGATTCTCTCTTGATTTGGCTCATATAGCTATTGTTGAAAGAGAACCTTTCTGTGGAACTGAAAATGAAAGTGATGTAGAACACATGAATGTATTGTCTGATTTAAGTGGAATATTTGCTGAGTACATTAAAAGACGCACTTACTTTGTTGCTAAAATATTTCCTTTCTCATTAAAAGGAGAAACTAAAACTTGGTATAATAATTTGTCTCCTGGTTCCATCACTAGTCCTAAGGGTTTGCTTGATGCTTTCTTTCAAAAATATTTTCCTGCTAGTGCTCAACATGATGCTTTGTTAAGAATCTATAATTTTAATCAAAATGAAGATGAGAAATTGCCTAAGGCTTGGACACGCTTTTGTTCCATTTTAAGAGGCCAACCGAACCATGATTTGGAGAAAAATGATCTACTTGATATATTTTATAGTGGACTAATTGCTGAATCTAGGACATACCTCGATAGTTTTGTTAGTTGTGTTTTCAGGAAAAGGACTCCCGAAGAGGCTGATGAATTATTAGCCATGATATGCAAGAATAATGATGATTGGGATATTCCTGAACCTACTCCAACACCACCACCAACACCGAAGAAGAGGGGTATGATTGAATTAAATAAAGAAACGATGAGGGAAGCCAAAAGATCTCTTCAAGAAAGTGATATTAAATCAGAAGATGTGAAGTATTTACCTCCTATTGAAGAATTATGTAAGCCTATTCCTCCTTCAAACGTAATTGAGGCACACTCTCTCTCCAAAGGTTTGATGATAGAGATATCCCTTACTCTAAACCCCCTGCTCAATGCTTAGATGAATTTGATGATTTTAATACTAAGCAATGCAATTTTAATATGAGAATAGAGAATCATTTGATGGAAAATTCTCGTGCTATTAGTGATTTGCATGATATTATTGATAGAACTTCTAATGATGTTAAAGTGCTCATTAAACACTTTCATATGGTTCAAACTCAAATAGATCAACTCACTAAAGTGGAAAAAGAATTGCTAGCGAATGCCTATATAGCTAAGGAAAAACTTGTTTGTGAAGTAACAACTAAAGGTGGTAAATCTACTCAAGATCCTTTGTATCTTGAAGGACATTATAAAAGAATTGAACAAGATTCTCAACGAGTTAATGAACCTAGTATTCCTTCTACGGAAAAGAAAAAGAAACATAAAGCTGTTGTAGAATCCTTTGAACCTGTTAATGATCCTAATAGTATATCTGTTTCTGATGCTGAAACTGAAAGTGGTAATGAACACAACAATCATAATGCTAATAACAATGATAAGGATAAAAATGTTAATTTGGATCAGGAAGAAATAGAAGAAGAACCTGAAAAACATGTTAAAAATAAAAAGTACACTAAATAAGATTTTATTGCTAAGAAACATGGTAATGAAAGAGAACCTTGGGTCCAAAAACCAATGCCTTTTCCTGCCAAGAAACTTAAGACTAAAGAGGAAGAACATTATAATAAATTTTGTGATTGGATGAAACCATTGTTCTTGCAAATTCATTTGGCTGATGGTATTAAGTTGCCTACTTATTCTAAATATATGAAAGATATTGTGACTAACAAAAGGAAAATTTCTAATGAGGAGATATCTACTATCCTCGCTAATTACTCTTTCAATGGCAAGGTTCCAAAGAAGCTGGGTGATCCAGGTATACCAACTATTCCTTTGTCAGACCCTGGATTCAGACGTACACAAAAAAGACGTACCGGTTGGGCCACACAACTAGTAGCATACTGGGGTACCAATCCCCAGGCAAGAGTGGGCAGGCAGGCTCGGAATGGATCATCGGCCCACAGCTCACTAGCGATCCCAACGTCACGTACGTCTCGTGAGTGCGCATGAAAGAAGCCAACGTCCTACCAATTCGAATACTCAAAACATACATACACTATATACGAACTGGTTTGGAAACAGAATGGAATTCACAGAATAAACCTAAGACACAAAGAAAGGAAATAAGGTATCCAAAGCTCTCACGGAGCAAAATAGAGAATATCACCAAGCAGAGGACACATGTC
Source organism: Poa annua (assembly GCA_026929855.1). Classification (NCBI taxonomy): domain Eukaryota; kingdom Viridiplantae; phylum Streptophyta; class Magnoliopsida; order Poales; family Poaceae; genus Poa; species Poa annua. The sequence goes on from CM049426.1 coordinate 110,866,780, forward strand.
CCAACATTACATCATTCATCGCAAGCATGACAAGTCTGGGTACAGACAAGAAGCAAATAGGCACAAGGCCGGAAAAAAAGAGAAAGCCCATCCACGCGGTCCACCAGGAAGCACCCAGGGGAACTCTATCTACTCGTCGTTGATCTCGTCACCGAACTCCACAAAGTAGCCACCCACCTGGTCGTACGGAGACTCCTCAACTGCAGAGAAAACCACAAACCGCAAACGGGTCAATACACCGGAGCGTATCGAACAAGCTAGAGCTAACAAGGTACAAAACCGAAAGACTCTCAAAGTATGGGGGTAGGTGGACTTAGCGGCAGCAACACTAGCAACCTAATAGAGACACGCTACAACTTCCGTCTAATTAGAGAGGGATAAGAGAGCGCATAAGTAACCAACTACAACTAACACCAATCATAACCCATTCTCGGACTAACCCCCTCAACCAAGTATGAGGAAGCAATTCGGGAAAACTCACACATTGAACAGTTTTTGTTACCATTTATTGTGAAAGTAATTCTATGTTACTAGTCATGTAATTAACAATTATTAGGTGTAAGTTGTCCAGATCTCATTAGTCTGCAACGCACCAAGTTGTCCATAAACGCAAACGCGGCTCATCGATAAGATTATACCCTGCAGGGGTGCACTACTGGGCCCATACTCGTTCGATCAACCCCAGAAAGCAAGCCAGAAGGTAGGGTATCTCAACACGGCAAATCTCTTCTCTACAACCCATCCAGGGAACCGCATGATGGTGCGCACGGTTACTCAGCCCCATATCCGGAACTTTGTAACACTCTAAGAACGTGCCACCCTATATGAGAATCGACTACTCCATCATCATGAGATAGTTATGTAACCATATGGATGCATCAAATGGAAAGGCCGAACTACTTGCGGCGCCCTGGATAAGAAGCGGATTAGATCGAAGCCGCGGGGGGCTCCATAGGGCCTCCACAAGTGGTTAGTGCGGTCAAACTTGGATTAGGGGAGCAAGATCTCAGTTCCTAGGTCGACACTTAGCAGAACAAAGCACCTCGCATGGCCTTCCGCCGGTGCTTTATCTTTAATTATAATACCCAATATATGACAACATTTTATTAAGGTAGAACAACCTATCATACTAAGCATGTGAAACATAAGACAAACATACGACTCGCACAACCAACTCTAAGCATGCACTACGACTCGCAAGGCCAACAGATAAACATGTAACATGTACTAGGTTGTGGGGATAAATCTGTATGGGCTGCAGGATAAATGTCGGAGGGTTGCCCCCGGGGTAGGGAAGAACCCGATACAGATCAACATTATGGCTACAGGGGATGACCTTTGGAATGTGTTAAGGGATGTCCTTTGGTACACTGAAGGGGCAATTTGACCCTTGGGTGGTAGTCAGGGCCATAGTTCCTCTTGGAGGCCACAAGGGACATCTGGAGAGACTATAAATAGACCCCCAGACCCCAAGAGCGACATAAGCATCAGCAGAGGGTTCCTCTAAGAACCAGTTTCTCAAAGATGTCTTTGGTGAGAGCCTAAGACATCTTCGTGAAACTGGGCCTAGAGATACTTCTCTTGTGTGGCTACCCGGATTCTAAGTGGAACCCGGTGTCGGCCGGAAGGGTCATCCGGCATGGAGGTATGTCGGCGTCGGCCGGCATGGTCCGAGGTAGAGGAGAACCCGGGTGGCCAAGCTAGGCGTCCCGGGTAAAGATTAACCGACTTACCTACCTCGGTTCTGGCTAGTTGTCTTTGTCGTGCAGGAAGCACATGCCGGATATGAAGGGGATCGTGTGCAGAAAACAAAAAATTTCCTAGCAACGATATCCTTAAACTAGCCAAGATCTACACTTTGCAGATATAGTAGTACGGCGGAGATCGGAATACATACCCTCGTAGACCGAATAGCGGGGATTACGCTCCCGCACAAGCGTTGACGATGAAGACGCCGTAGCCGACCTCTAGGTCGCGGAGAACTCGACGCGACGAAGATGACCCCGAGGTCGGGTGGAGGAAGTAGGCCTCCGAGTACTGCTAGCGCAGCACCTCGCAGGGCGTCACACACATACGGTGGAGACGACGGCCTCCGAAGCTCCAGTCCAGGACGAGCAACGGAAGACTTGGACCGGAACACCAGCAGCGCGGCAGCGGGCTATGGTGGAAGAGATCCCCCTCCTCTACTCGGCGCGGCTCCGACAAGTGAACCACGAGATCGAGAGAGAAATTGGGAATTAATTGGTGAATTAAAAGGCCAGGGGTGCCCCTTCTTATATAGGCTCCCAGGGGGAGCCAACCTTGCCAGCCAGGCAATGTGGGACTATCCCACATGCCTGGTTCGGCCAAGGCTGGTGCGCCGGCCCTAGGTGGGCCCCATTTGGCCCACCTAGGCCGGCCAAGCCTCCCCCACAAAATTCACTTGAGGGTTTTCCCCCCTATGGGCCTTCTTTCGACCAGAACGAAAGAAGGCCCATTTAGGGAAATCAGGTTAAATAAATTCGAAAATAAATATATAAAATCATATATGCATATTAATTACACTAATTAATATCAAACATAATATATATAATTTTTCCTAGCTCCGAAAACTCTTTCGGCGCTGCCCGATCTCCATCGGACCCCTCCCGGGACGCTCCCGGTGATCTCTTTCCTTTCCGGTTGTCTTGTCGAAACCCCTTAAGTGTGTTACCCTAGCGGTTCGATATAATAACAGGTACGATCAAGACTCCTCTATGATCAACGACTAACTCGTAGGCCTGGACCCCATGAATTAATCCCTGTGATATAACGAATGACTTTCATCTATCAAACCTGGACGTCTAGTCTTAAACCCTTTGTCATGGCGATACTTAGCGTGTCCGAGCATCATTCTCAGATATCTCCATACCTAGCATGATCTCGTTACCGACATCGCTATCTTCTACTCGTCTATGATATTATGTCAGCTGGTGACCTAGTCACATGTTTGCAAACTCATTTGACATAATCTCACCGAGTGGGCCCTAGAGTATCTATCCGGCTATTCGGACTGACAAATCCCGCTGTTGACCCCTCGTCTCAACTACTCCTTTCCGATACCCAAAAGTATCACAGTTATTGTCATACTAAATAACATACGACGTTTGGTGCGATCAAAGTATCTTTTAGGAATAACAATAAGAGTTGGTCTCACGGTCTTAAGGCGTAATGACTATGTCCTATAAATACCGGGTACGTCCATCACATCGTTACTCCTAACGATATGACTTCCATTGCCGACCGGCGCCATGCCCTATGATCGGAAAATCTCGATCATCAATCGCGCAACGAAACTAGTCTTAGTAGAGGCTACTAGGGACCTGGTTGTTTATCTACCACACCTGTATTAATGTTTTCGCTTAATACAGTTATAGCATGGGGTAAAACATATAATGAACGATTGGGATATTGCCAATAAACTATGTTTATTAAGTGCCTCTAGGGCATATTCCCTTCAGGATAACTGAAGTAGAAGACCGACATGGGGCATGTCGGGCGGAGGTCAAGGATCAGGTGCAGGCTTTCCGCCTGACACGGGGGAAATCATATCCCTCCTGACACGGAAGTATAGTCACCTCCCACCTGGCACGGGGGCGTGTCAGCTGGTACGACGACGCTGCGACAAGACCGGACATGCCTAGGCCGGCAATCCGGAAAAGGCTACTAGGCATGGGCGAAGACATGTCTTGTCTCTGACAGGGGGACAATGATGATCCAGGACGGCGCCTGCAGTCCTTGCCGGCTTGATGACGACAGGCCTATGCCAGATAGCTCGGCGGCCAGGTCGCACTAGCCGGTGACGACATAACCGTTGGCCTGACCTGTGGGACAAGGCCGGATTAGGGTTTCCGGCCCTCCCGGCCGAAACACTATAAAAGGCGCCATAACTCCTCTTGTGGGGGGACGACCAACTTGTGTGCCAAAACTATAGTCTCATTTACTCCTAGAGCATTTACTCCCTCTCTCTCTCTAGTTCATCTAGTTCATCACCAAAACAGGTCAAGGAGCAAGTTGTAGATCTTGTGACATACATATAGTGAGAGGAAAGGCAGGAGTAGGGGTCTTACCTCCTCAAGAGGGCCCCGAACCTGGGTACATCGTGTGTGCTTTCTTGCCTTCATGCATTTTCTTGTGGTTTGGAGATGTTCGGGTGTGTTTGTCAGTGTTCTTGAGTGTTCTTGAGGCTCCTTCTTAATCTTCCTCCGGACTTAGCCATTCTCGGGTGCATTTCGGAGTACCTTACCGTGTGAGCTTCTCAGCTCGCTAGCCCTCCCCGGATCCACCAGCGTCCATCGGCCCCACACATTAGCCATCCTATGGCATCTGCCGTGATACCACCACGACAATAAACATGTGATGGGATCGCGACAAAGAATCGAATACTAGGGTAGCAGAGATCAACATCAAGAATGAAAATCAAACAACCTGTAACAGGTTAGCAGTAGCTTGCCTGGCACCTCGTGGCCCAGCACAAAAGCTGGAACCTTAGGGACGTAGGTACCGTCAGCAGACACGTTGTCGTCTACTCAGAGCAGATCAAAACAAGGACAAAATAGGAAACATAATCAATACATGGAAATGCGCAAACAATTGATGTTACATGACATGGGAAGATGCAACACCAGATGCACTTAATCCAAATTAAGCGGGAATGCAATCTCGACAATTAATATTTAGGTTCAAGTTATTTATCTATCCATCAAATTAAATGTTGGTTAACATGGCAATATATGGCATATATTTTCTAGTAAAATTAAATGGAATAGGGAATATATGTATTTAATTACCCCACACATTCCATATTTAATTATTTAGGTGCATTTGACAAAATTAAACTAAGCAATGAAATTAAATGATGCAAAATGATGCATGGATGGCATAATGTTGTTAATTGCATTTTTCTGATAATTGAACATATTAGGATTATTTAATTTGGAGTTATAGAATAAAAGTTATTAGCATTTTAAGTTTCTAGACTAAACTGCAAAGTGCAGGGACCTGTTCGTGAGGAAAACAGTTCTGGTGGGGGTTTAAACACTAAAACAGAGAAGACAGGGACCTCAGCGCAAAACTGAAGGCGCCACAGTCTCTTCAGGTTTTTCTCACTGTGAGGGAAACTAGCCCGTGAGGCTGCCATGCGGGACCATGCGCCACGCTGGCCTCCGCGGCCGTTGACCAGCAGGGCCCGCGTGTCAATGTGCGATAAGAAATAAAAAGGTGGGCGTTTTCTTCCAACACGCCCGAGGATTCGAACCGGAAATGCGCGAGGTGGAGCGATCGGTGCTGGTAACCAATGGGTCGGATTCGTATTGATGATAGCTTATGCGATGAAATTGTTTTAGCACAAAATGACTACAGACTGGCGAAGCTGAATTTTCTTCAGAGACAGAGCGCTGCGGCGGAGCAACTTGCCGGTGGCGACCATGATTTGGTGGCACTGGCTGGGCGTGCGCGTGCAACGGCTGCGAGATTGGGTGGCGAACTTGTTTTCGTGCTCGGGTGCAAGGAAGGTGGCTCGGAGCATCGTGTTCGTGCTCGCTCGCGTGCGTGTGTCACGGCCGTGGCGGCGTTTCTCCGGCGCCGGAGAAATTACGTTGACTGGGAGTGAGATCGAAGGGGAAAAGGCTGGGGAACAGTGCGGCTCACCACGGGGAACTAGATGGCAAGAGGGGAAGGCTCGGGGAGGCCGGAGACGAGCGAACGGTGCCGGGGACGACGGCTCGGAGCGGCGGACGGCGTTGAGGACGGAGAGGTAGCAGCGTCTCCCTTGCGCTCTTCTTGCGTCGAGGAAGAAGAGGGCGACGCCGTGCAGCTCTTGGCTCGAGGAAGGCGGAGCAGGTGGTCGGGTTCATCAGGGATCCGAGCTCGGGTGCTCGGCATCCACGACGACGGCTTGCGGGGAGAAGGGCGCGCGGCAGCGGGGAGAAGAGGGAAAAAATCTAGGGTTAGGGCTGGCGGCGCGGAGGGAGGCTTTTAGGCTCGAAGGGAAGGCATGTGGAGGCGTAGGGACGGCTTGACAACGACTCGTCCAGAGAGTCTGGACGGATGTCTCCAGAGACTTCTTGGCATGCTTCATCGTCACCCCAACCTGGTCAATGGCTTGGTCGAGTGATAAGGCATCACTCGCTACGCCACCGGAGCTGGAAGAAGGACCTGCATAGAAAAAGAAGGATGTTCACATCAAGAAGGTTGAAAAAGGCACAATGCAAATCCTCGAACGGGACGCATATTATCCTCGCCTACAAGAGAGTTTGCATAACCAAGCATTCGCTTGACCCGCTCCCCCTTAGAAGCACGAAGAGCATACAGCTCTTGCTGGGCGGCCGACTGCTGGGAGAGGGTCTTCTCTAGTTCGGCCAACCCCGACTCCAAAGTACCTTTCTCCCCTAAAAACAAAAGGGAAAACGCTCCAGTCGCATAAAAGTAAAAGGGAAAACAGCGCATGCAGAAAAGGACAAAGGCTTACGGTTGAGCTGGTCAAGCTGAGAGCGAAGAACACCCCGCTCTTCATCCGACTTTGCAAAGGCCTCGCCAAAAGAAGTAAGACCACTCACGGCCGGCTGCAAACATAGTGTATACATTATACACGAATGTCAAAAGCATAAATACTACAGTAACAAAAGGAAAAAAAACCTTACATGGTTCAGCCAGGAAGGTGGGGAGGAAGATGACGGCGCAGCAGTCGAAGCAACCATGGGAGGCGCCATGGTGCCAGTCGCAGGAGCAGAAGGAGGCAAAGGGGTGACTATCACTTCCGCGGCAGGAGAGGAGGCGACTGTCACCACACGGGCAGCCAAAGGACTGGCGGCCCGGTCATTGCTAGAATACCCAAGAGACAGTAGAAGGCTGTTCAGAAACAAAACAACAAACAGAGTAAACATTCAAGGCATATATACGTGTTCATAGGACAAGGAAAGATACCTTCGCTCGTCCTCATCAGAAGACAAGTCGCCATTGAATCGAGGCCCACCAAAACTAGAGTGGCAAGTGGAAGGTGGCGGCGAGCACTGAGCCAGAGGTGACACATCTCGCCCAGGTGAAGAGGCACCAGAGTCCGCCATCTCCTCATCTTCACCTGTGCACGTTGAACGGTGCCGCTTGAGAGCAGGCTCTGTAGTCGTCGCAACCTCGGCTTGCCCCACACTCTTTCCATCTACTCCAGATTTCTCTGAAGAGGAGGTTTCACCTTCAGGAAGGGAGTCAACTGACTTCTCACTTTCCTTCAGCACAGTTGACTCCTCGACAGGCCCGGCTTCATGAAGGGGAGGAAGTGACGACCTGGTCGAGTGCCCCTACACGAGACAAAAAGGGGAAAGATCACAAGAGAAGTAGATAGCGGAAATCTACACGACAAAAGAAATGAATGCAAAAGTATAAGCAAAAAAGAACTAACCTCAGGAAGGGGATTCTCCAAACCGAAGGGATCTCTGGCAAACGCATAGTTGTAGCACCCCAACTTTTATTAAAGTTGGAACACCTGTGTTATGTGCTAGTCCCTGGATCACTGCTAGCACCACAATACAAAATATAAAGTATCATTGCATAAGTATTAAATTACTACAACGAGATCCAAAAATAATAGCCAATATGGCTTTATTACAAATTGCATAGCCATGAAGGCTAGCTAAAGTTCAAAGTTCACAGCGAAAGCAAAATAACATTGAGCCTCATCTTCAAGCATGCGCCACAGGCAGTCATGTTAGGTGTAGACTCGAGCCAATCATTCAGCATCAGAATTTCCTGCACATTGGAATATGCAGCCCCCGAAGGAGGTCAATAGAATGATGTATTGGCAAGTGACTATGGTGGATAAATATACTGGCAAGTCTAACATCTATATGCATATTTGGTTTGGTGGGGTTGAAGGCTATTTGCAGAAAGCTAGTTTTCTCCTATCATTTTGTAAAACACTTTTATCTCTCGAAGACTTGGCACCGAGGGACAAAGCCCAAGTGCACCAACAATTCTTTCCTTAGTCAAATTTTACTTTATGAAAACAGTGTTGAGATTCTTCTGCCCATCCTTGTCCAGTTGCTCGAAGTAGTCCATATCCGGCGACACGGCTGAGAACTCAGATTGTCGACTCTGCAGAGGTTGTGCACTTTCACCTTTAGACTCAATTTGTCCGGGAAATCCTATACACGCGAAGTGTATTATGGAAAGGAGAGAATTGAGACAAGAACTTTCATAAGAAGAATGCAACCATACTAGCAAGACCCGTTCCACCTATCATCTCTACATCTGCTTGTCAAGATGACAGGTTGCACTCTCACAACTTAATTGTTCTAGACAGAGCCCATTGTCAAAAGGCTGCACGGGAAGCTTCTAAACTTGGAGGGACTTGGTAATCTCTTCGTTCCTGGGTGGCCATCCACAAGTGTACTTCTGGGTAACAACCACCATACTCATGGCCCTAAGTAGAATAGACATTCATCCTAGGCGAAGACAACCACAAGCATAGTCCCAAAAGCCACTCAACATAAACCATATCAACCAATTCCACCCAGATGTGTATTTTAGGAATTTTAATACTTAGAAACATTTCCATAACATGGCAACATTTTTATAGCATGGCTAAGCAACTAATAAAATCTTTTAATGGCTGCTTAGGGAAAAGGGTGGCTACACACTACTACGATATTTGTAAAATACCAACTAACTTAGCATTATAAAATAAATCAAAATCCCTATCATGCACACTACTCAAAACATACTACTTATGCATATAGAAAATATGGGATATTGTATGAATGTCACTTGCCTTGGTAACAGGAGGAACAAGCACATCAAGAATAACAATCACAAGCAAGTCCTTCCTCTTCTTCACAATCTAGCACAAACAATGAATACAATAAATACCAACACAATACCATCACAACACTAAACATAATCATGTATGCATGAATGATATGCTATGATGATAAGACACACTTATTAATAATTATTATTTTCTGTCATTTATAAATGAAATAAAATTTTCAGGTATTTCTTATTTTATTTGTCAATAATTTTAAAATCATATAATAAAACTTTGATTTCTATAATTACAACTTTTATTGTTTTTTTATGACATCTTCAATTTGGACATTTATTAATATTGTTGGACAGAGGGAAATTATACAATCTTAAAACAATTACATTTATTTCTAAATCATTTTTATTAATTAAGTTATTATTTTAATGGCCAAAATACTCCTCTGATAATTATACAAATTATAATTTGTCAAAGGGAAAAACAAATGATCTAGAAATAAACTACATGAGCAGAGCTTTCCAATGACATAAAGTTTATAAATTTTGGACTTAGAGATCAAAAGTTATGAATTTTGCAAGTTTTAATAGTTTTCTGTTTTAATTTCTAAATTTTATTCGAAATAGAAAAAGAATCGGCCACGCGGCGCGATCTGATTCGCCCGTACCGGTTCGACGCGGATCGCGATCTAGAGCCGTTAGATCTAAATGAAATCGGACGCGCCAGATTAATCACTGAAGCGAGAAATAAAAATAAAACAGATCCGTTGGATCTAAATCCAACGGTCCAGGACGCGTTGACCTAACGCGGGCGGCGCGAGTCGCCGGAGACGCGCGGGGCACGGCGGAGCCATGACCGGCGTTTGCGCCCGAGGCGTTCTACGGTGCTAGGAGATAAACGGAGCTCACCAGAGGGTGCGTGGCGTCGAGATGGAGACGATGGCGAGGTGGCGATGAGCGGAGCGTCCTCGTTCCCTCGGGAGAGCTCGCCGGAGTTGTGCGTGGCGGCGGATCTCCTCGGTCGTGGACGAACTCGACAAAGTGCTGCACCAAAAGGCCCGTAACCGTGTCAAAAAGTGTCGCGTGAGTGCAAAGATGCGAGGGGAAACCACGAGAGGGCTCGGCATTGCTTTAGCTCACCGGAAGTCGAAGTTTTTGCCGGCGGCCACCGCGGGACTCCGGAGACGAATGCGTGCGGCCTGGTGGCTCTCAGATCGATTGGTTTGGGGCAAACGGAAGAGAACGGAGAGGGGTATTAGTAGGGGGAGGAGGCGAGGTAAGGGGAGCATTAAATCGCTCGTAATCGAGCGAATCAATCCGCCGTTTCCTGTCGGGGTCGGGGGCGTGATTTGGGGACGAACGTTTCCGCGGGGGTGATGACAGGTGGGTCCCACCTGTCAGCGACTACGAGCGAGCGCGATGGGTGCTGGGCCGCTGGCGGGCTGCTCGGCTACGCGCGCGCGGTAGATAGCTACGGCCACGGCCCACTCGGCTCAGAAATTCGATTATTTTTATTTAAAACCTTTTCTGTTTTTAAATACTGATTTCAAATATGATTTTTAAACCTATTCAAAACATTTCAGAAAAATTCATAAAAATATGTTTTGGAAAGGTTATTGAAAATGGAACTTTTTAATATTATTCTTGCCCATATATAAATTGGTAAAATTTTATTTATTAAAGGAGTTTTAATAAACACTTTATGAAATTTATAGACTATTTATAATTATAAATTGAAGTTTTATTTAATATTTTTGTGATGTATTCTTATGCTCAATGTTGCATGATGCTTGAATGCAAAGTTTTAAATTTTTGCAAAATTTGGGATGTTACAATAGTTGACGGTGGCCTCAGCTTTGTAGCTGGTCACCGACTTCACGAGTGTATCAAACTCGCTCCCTGACAGCTCCACAACGCTAATTCGAGTGACATCGTGTGCCCCCTCATACGCCCACATCGGGTGCGCACGTTGTTGAAGGGGACACACCCTACACTTCAAGAAGGTATAAATCAACTGAACATCAGTGACACGGGTGTTCAGCAACCTGTCGACCTTCTCCAGCAGCGGGGCGGCCTCGCGGTCATCAGCTGGAGTAAGAGCATGCTCCCAGGCCTTCGTCTTCTCGGGAGCATCTCCAGTCAAAAAGGCAGGCTTAACATCCTGGCCCACAGGGACGTAGAACCACCTGGTCCTCCATCCCTGAGCGGAGTCGATTGCCTTCAAAGCGAAGTACTTGAAGCCACTCTTGACCTGGAAGCCATCCCCTCCGACTAGGTTCACCCGATTGTTGCGGGCCATATGGCGCACCTGGAAGATAGACTTCCAAAGAGGCCAGGAAGGGGATACCCCCAAGAAACACTCGCACATTACCATGAAGCAGGCAATGTGCAGAACACCATTGGGAACCAGATTATGAATCTGAACCCCGTAGGCAAAAAGAAGGCCGCGCACAAAATCATGCAGCGGAAAACCAAAACCGCGGGGGAGAAACTCGGCAAAGCAAACCCGATCACCAAGGAGTGGAGCGGGGGAGTTCTCCTTACCCGGAGCACGGACGGCGAGCACCGTGGCAGGAGGGAGAAGGCCCTCATTACAAAGGAGCGTCAGCTTCTTCTCCGACACGGTTGACGAAGTCCAACTGCCAGACGACTTCGGCAGCACAGGAGGAACGGTGGCGCCACCCGCCTTCTTCCTTTTCTGACCGGCGGTAGCAGCGGTGGCGGCGGAATAGCTCTTTTTAGGAGCCATGGTGCGTGGTGATCATAGAAAGAAGATGGTGCGAAGGTGCAAAAACAGAGTGGCGGCGAGGAGGAAGATGAAGTAGAGGAACGCAGAGACAAATGGCAGGGTAAAATAAAAATAAACGGAGAAACCTGTACTTACGGCAAAACTAGAACTTCATCATAGCCGTCCGAAAAAAAAACACGGCGACGCGTGGCGTAATTGGAGGGCGATCGTTGCAGGCTACGCCGCCCACTACGCGCGCAAAACGAGGAGGCCATCATCACGTCTGCAAAAATCGCGCCACGTAAGGTCAAAGCAGAACTGAACCGGCGTCCACAACAGTCAAAGAATGGGACCCACTATGTCATGTCCCGTCAGAGTACTCGCACGCCAAAGATGTCACGCATGACATCATTTCAGACGAGCAAATACAAAAGGTATCATACCGCGATGGGCAAACATGAAAAGCTCCTGGCAAAACACAGTCGCATAAATAAAAGTACAAATATCCGAGTGGGAAACTCCCAGCGGGAGCAGGCAAAAAACGTGGTCAAGGAGTCAAAACTGCTGTGACCTCATCCGACGGAAATCTAGCTTCCCCATGCCCAGAACTGTGGTCAAGGAGTCAAAATGTGCTTGCTCGGCCTCTTCTTCATTATCAAAACCACCAAGTTCAGCATGTCTAGTGGCTTCCTCATCCATAGTGATCAGCTGTCTCATGCGGCCACTGCTGCTGTCAAAAAGAAGCTTGTCCCGGGTTTGAGCTCTTTCTTTCCTTGTAGCAAAGTGCGGATTCCGGGTGACCACCTTTTTCCTCTAACCTGTGAAACATAGAGTATAGGGATAGCATGGAGATAAGCTTGCATGTCCAAGATAGCCAAAAGGAGAAAATTAAAAGTGTCAAAATTCCTCTCAGATATGAGCTAGACCGGAGTTTCCGGTCACACGGGCGGATATTCCGGCCTACACCGGAGTTTCCGGTGCATGAGGGCCGGAGTTTCCGCCCTGTGGCAGAAAACTGCAATCTAGTTCAAATCTAAGGAAAATTTGATCACAACTAGTTTTCTAGAGATTAAAATGCCAACACGAAAGTTCGACACCATGCAGCACATGCAAAACTTCTCTCAAAAAAAGATCTAGAGTGAAAGCCTAGAGAGAGAGAGAAGAGAACCTCTGCCCGACATGGTGGAGGTCAAATGCGAGGGAGATGGATCCCCAACACTTGTATGGAGGAGGGGCCGGTGGCACGGCGGATTCCAGCGGCGGGGAGCGGCCGGAGAGGTCCTTGTAGGCGGCGGCGGCAACTGGGAGAGGTTTGGGGGTCGGGGTGTGTGTGGGGAGTTGTGGATCAACTCCTCACCCCGATCCCCTTTTTAGATCCCAGCGAACTGCCCAGACAGGAATTTCCGTCCTTAGCACCGGAGTCTCCGGCCCAAGCCAGAGATTCCGGTGCTATGAGCGGAAACTTCAGACAGACCGGAGTCTCCGTCCTGGAAGACTGGATTTTCCGGCCCCACCGATTCCAAATCCCATATTTATGTGTTTGGACATGCAAAATGCAAGAGGAGCAGGTTGTAAGATGAGATAGGCCTGGGATAAGACACAAAGTCACTGGAGATGGTACCATACACTTAAGTTTGGTAAGAGGCAACAAAAACGACATTAAGAAGCAACGCTTGAGTGCATTTTCCATACGAGCAAGAATAAAGCAAAGAAATCGAAATAACACCACAAGAAGATCAAATCTTCACAAGGAAGATGTTGGTGGCCTAGGCCACCATGTATGAGTTTATGTGGTGTGACACCGCGAAGATATTTCTTGGGTTCACCGCCATTTCTCAACATTTAAGCTCACAATTCATAACAATGAACAAAAAGGAGACGAAAACAATTCTTACTATTGGCATAATGGGGGGAGGGATAGTCCAATAGATTAGGACTGCACTCCCCCTATGTCCATGCCTACACCTAGATCAAATAGAGAGTTGAGATAGAAGTGTGTATGCAAGGTAGTCAACCAACGCTCCTAGAATCCACGATATTTATCTCATGCCTCAAAAAGGTGAACCTTGCTTCGTCAAGTGGCTTTGTGAACATATCGGCAAGTTGAATCTTCGTAGGAATATAACCAAGCTCAATGTCACCCCGGTTGATGTGATCTTGAATAAAATGATAACGAATCTCAATATGCTTTGTTCTTGAGTGCTCCACCGGGTTGTGACCAATCTTGATAGCACTTTCATTGTCACACAGAAGAGGCACTTTGTCACAAAGGACACCGTATTCCTTTAAAGTTTGCCTCATCCAAAGTAATTAAGTGCAAGCACTAGCGGCCGCCACATACTCGGCTTCGGTGGTGGATAAGGATATGCAATTTTGCTTCTTGGAGGACCAACTCACCAAGGATTTTCCAAGGAATTGACATGCACCGGAAGTAGACTTCCTATCATCCTTGCAACCGGCCCAATCCGAATCCGTGTAACCGGCAAGAGAGAAGTTAGACCCCCTAGGAAACCACAAACCAAAACTTGGGGTATAAACCAAATATCGGAAGATTTGATTCACCGCTATCAAGTGACTTTCTTTAGGAGCCGCTTGATACCTTGCACATACTCCTACACTCAACACAATATCGGGTCTAGATGCACAAAGATAAAGCAAATAACCAATCATAGAGCGATAGAGTTTTTGATCGACATCTTTACACTTTGGACTAAGTTCAAGATGACATTTGGTGTCCATAGGAAACCTCTTCTCTTTAGCATCTTGCACCTTGAACCTCTTGAGCATATCTTGGATATATTTGGCTTGAGAGATGAAAGTCCCTCCACTTAATTGCTTCATTTCAAAACCAAGAAAGAATTTCAACTCTCCCATCATGGACATCTCGAACCTATCCGTCATAAGCTTTGAAAATTCATCATTGAAAGATTTATTAGATGAGCCAAAAATAATATCATCAACATAAAGTTGGCATATGAAAAGTTCCCCTTTTACCCTCTTTGTTAAGAGAGTGTGATCGATTTGCCCCACTTCAAAGCCACGGTCTAGCAATAGCTCTCTTAGGTGCTCATACCAAGCACGAGGTGCTTGTTTGAGACCATAGAGGGCCTTATGAAGCTTGTAGACATGGTTTGGGAAGTGTGGATCTTCAAATCCCGGTGGTTGCTTTACATATACCAACTCCTTTAAAGGACCATTAAGAAATGCACTTTTCACATCCATTTGTTGCAACTTAAAATTATGATGTGATGCATAGGCAAGTAGGATACGAATGGACTCAAGTTGAGCCACGGGAGCATAGTTCTCCAAAATCAATGCCTTCAACTTGAGAGTACCCTTGAGCTACCAATCTTGCCTTGTTCCTTACAACCATTCCATGCTCATCTTGCTTGTTCTTGAATATCCACTTGGTGCCTATAACATTGCGGCAATCTTTTGGCTTCTCTACTAGATTCCATACTTTGTTGCGCTTGAAGTTGTTGAGTTCTTCATGCATGGCTTCCAACCAATCCGGATCTTCAAGAGGTTCAAACACCTTCTTTGGTTCAACCATAGAGATATGAGCTTGATGTTCACTAAATCTGTCCAATTGACCTCTTGTGCAGACCTTGCGAGATACATCACCAATGATGGATTCAAGCTTGTGACACTTGAGTTTCAAATCTCTCTTGACTATTGCTTGACGACGGGTTTCGATATCCCCATTGTTGCGTGGGATTTCGGCTTGATCACATAGATCATTTGAGTCCCCGTGTTGACCGTCTTGATGAGCATTGACATCTTGTTGCACATTTTCAATGATGGGAGAAGATGGTTGCTCTTGCACTTGATCTTGACTAGAGTTGACAATAGGAGTGCTTGAATGTTGTGAGGCCTCTTTGTCAACTTGAGGAGGAGCTTGATCTTGTTCTTGTTCTTGGATAGGTGTCTCATTTGCTTCCATAGTGGGTGCCACTTCAACTTGTGATGATGGAATCTCCACTTGAGTGGAGCTTGTACTTCCTTAAGGAGGCTCATGATGAATCTCGATGGGGCGATGAAAGCCAACTCCCATTCTTCATATTGCATCTTGAGGTTCCTCATTATCTACATCACAAACATGAAATTGCCCCACTTGGGAGCCGTCATTCTCATCGAACCTCACACTACAAGATTCTACAACTCTCCCTAAGGATTTGTCATAGACTCTATAAGTGTGAGAGTTCGCACCATACCCAACAAAAACACCCTCTAAGCTTTAACTTCAAACTTAGAAAGATGAACACCTTTGATTTTGTAGAAACACTTACAACCAAATACTTGATAGTAGGAGATGTTGGGCTTGTTGCCGGTAAGCATTTCATAAGGAGTTTCCTTCTTCCCTTCGCGAAAGAATAACCGGTTGGAGGAGTGACACGCCGTGGAGATAGCTCCGGCCCACAAGAAGAGTGGAGACTTAAACTCCGCCAACATGGACCTAGCCATATCCATAAGAGTCCGGTTCTTCCTCTCGGCTACACCATTTTGTTGAGGGGTATATGCGGTGGAATATTTATGTCGAATTCCCTCGTCACTAAGAAACTCATTTAGGGTGTAGTTCTTGAACTCGGAGCCACTGTCACTTCTAATGGCCAATATGGGAAGATTGAGTTGACGTTGAACTTCATTGGAGAAATCGATGACGGTTTGTTGAGTTTCATCCTTCGTCTTGAAGAAGAAAACCCAAGTGAATCTTGAATAGTCATCGACATTCACCAAACAATATTTCTTCCCACCAAGACTTGGTTGAGGCACGGCACCAAAAAGATCAACATGAAGAAGTTCCAATACCCTTGATGATGAGATGATGGTCTTGCTTGGATGGGGAGAATCATGCATCTTTCCTTCAACACAAGCCCTACAAAGACGATCTCTAGATAAAGAAACACTCTCATTTAGTCCAAGAATGTGGCCACCCTTGTGAAGACTTTGCAAAGTTCTCATATTGACATGGGACAAGCGGCGATGCTACAACCACCCCACATCGGCCTTTCCGAATAAGCATATTGCTTGAGTGTTGGTTGACCCCGACGAACATGACCTTTAGAGTCTTGCTCCTCAATAGTACCACCATATCAAGAGTAAAGTGGACATCAAAGTTCATCTTATTAAGAGCACGAACGGACATAAGATTGTAACCTAGAGACTAGACAAGCATGACATTTAAAAGGGTGATATCCTTTGCAACTACCACCTTGCCGAGACTCTTTACCTCGGCTTTGGACTTGTTACCATAAGAGACGGTTGAATGATTTATATTTGGTCTCAACTCCGTCATGATCTCCTTGCTTCCGGTCATATGACTAGTGCGTCCACTATCAACCACCAATTTAGATCCACCAGAAGCATAGTCCTACAAGAAATCATTTCTTGCATTTAGGTACCCATTTCTCAATGGGTCCCTTTCGGTTAGCAACAAGGGTCTTAGGAACCCAAATAGAATAATCAATGTAACCATCATTAGGACCAACATATTTTTCATAAACATCACCATAATAATCAACATAAAGAATGTAGTTGGGATTGTTATGCCCCACAAAGTCACTACGAGTGGTCTTGCCCCTAGTGGCATTACCACCCGCAATGTTAGTCTTACCTTGTGCGGGCTTGGTCTTGTTCTCCTTGGTGTTGCTCACCTTCTTCTTTGTCCACATACCCAAGACCTTCCTTCCCTTTGTGTGGTTTTAGCTCAAACAAATAAGCAATACCCTTATATTTACCTTTGGGAATAGAGGTCTTAGCATTAGTGACTTTAGCATGATCCACCTTCAACCTAGCATTTTCTTCAATGACATTTTCATGAACACGAGGAAGAATAGTTATACTAGTTGAGCAAGTTTTAGAGAGTTGAGTTTGGAGTTGATCATGTGACTTAACAAAGATGGAGTGGGTCGTTTCCAAGACCTTGTGAGCTTTATCAAGCTTCTCCATATCCTCAAGAAGTCTAGTATTCGCAACCCCAAGTTCAACTTTCTCCTTTTTAATCACTTTATATTTGGCAAAGACATGATCTCTATCCGTAATGATTTTATTAATGATTTCATCATTTTTAGCATCAAGAGACTCAAGTCTATACTCTTGAGTGATTCTATATTCACTTTCTTCATCAAGAGAGCCATTTAGAGATGCTATGGAAGCATTCAAACAGGCAACAGTGAGAGAATCCTCTCTCTCAATCTTATTCTTTTCTTGAAGAAGTTCTTCCACCAACATGTTATTTTGCTTCACCTTGCAAGTTAGCCACCAAAGTATCGAAAGAAACTAGCTCCTTCTTAATCTCAAGACTATATTGATCATGAGTAGTCTTAGGTGAGGGAGATGATACCTCGGTGACATGAGCCATGAGGCAACGTGCGTTGTTGGTGGAGACGTTGTCATTGGAGGATTCAAAGAGTGACAGTGATGATGGTGGAGTAGATACAATAGCCAATGCGGCAACCTCTTTATTAGGTGTGCCTTCATCATCGGAGTCACTTGTGGCATATTCTTCTAGTGCCACCAACACAATTCTTGGTGCCTTCTTGAAGAAAGGCTTTTTTGGTCTTGCGGACTTCAGTAACATACCAAAATTTGCAAAAATTTAAAACTTTGCATTCATGCATCATTCATCATTAGACATAAAATTACATCACATAAATATTAAATAAAAATTCAATTATAAGTTTAAATAATTTATAATTCCATAAAGTGTTTATTTAAACTTCTTTAATAAATATAAATTTTCCAAATTATTTAATGGGCAAGTATAATGCTAAAAAGTTCCATTTTTAATAACCTTTCCAAACCATATTTTTATGAAATTTTCTGAAATGTTTTGAATAGGTTTAAAAATCATTTTTGAAATCAGTTTGTGAAAACAGATTTTAATTTTATTTAAAAAATTAGGAGTTCGGGCCGGCCCGTTTTTTATCTACTGCGCGCGCCCCGAAACGGCCCATCCAGCCCGCGCAGCCCTTCTCTCTCCCTCCTCTCGCTGACAGGTAGGGCCCACCTGTCAGGTTCTTCAACCTCCGCCGGAGATCGCGCCCGAGCTCGAATCGGAGCCGGCCAGAAAATCCAAGCGTGATTAGCTCGATGTTTGCCCCCTCTCCGTCCCCTATTTAACCCCCAACCCCGCCGCGACCCTCCCCACCCCGAACCCTAATTTCTCCGCCGTCGGGCAGCTTGCGAACGAGCTCGGAGCTCCGCCACCTCCGCCGCCGGAAACCTCGCCGTACGGAGTATTCTGGCCACCCCGGACTCGCTCTACGCCCCTCCTCGTTTTCTATTCTCTTTGCGCATGTTTGTGACTTGGTCTCGCGGGTTAATTTGCAGCCGAGCGTCGTCTCCGTCCGCGACCGACGCCGCCGTCCGCCCCGCCGTCCGCCCCGTCGTCTTCGGCGAGCACCCGAGGAGAGGAGGAGACGCCGCGAAGCCCCCCACCACGCCATCGTCGTCAGCCCGTCCCCCTGCACCGAACGGTAACGCCTTACCCTTGCCACTCCCCTTCTTGCGCTAGTCCGGCAATGGCTCCGCCGCGGTCGGTGTTTTTCCGGCGACGGCGCCGCCAGCGTTTGGTCTTCGTTTTCGGATCATTGGATCAAGATCCAACGGATCTAGATCAAATCCATCCGAGGCGTTCGCTGTTAGTTAGATCGGACGGCCACGGGGCCGATCCGCGTCGAAACGGTACCAGCCAATAAGATCGCGCCACGTAGCCCTCCCTTTAATTATTTTCTCAGGAATTTAATAAATAAAACATAAATTGTGCAAAACTTAAAAAATTCATAACTTTTGATCGGTAAGTTCAAATTTGATAAATTTTATATCCACGGATAGCCCTGCCAGTGTAGTTTATTTCTACGTCATTTGTTTGTCCTTTTGATAAATTATAATTCATGTAATTATCCGAGGAGTATTTCGGTTATTAAATCCATAACTTAAATAAAAATGTTTTGCAAATAAAGTTAATTGTTTTAGTGTTGTATTATTTTCCTCTGTCCAGAAATATTAATATGTGTCTTATTTGAAAACTTTCATAAAACAATAAAAGTTGTAGTTATAGAAATCAAGTTTTGTTATATTGTTTTCAATTATTTAATTAATAAAAAAATAAGAAATTCCTAGAAATTGCATTTCATACATTTAATAACAGAAGTTAAAAATTATTAATAAGTGTGTCTTGTTATACTCATAGCATATCATGCATGTATACATATTTATGTTTGGTGTTGTGTGATATTGTGTTGGTATTTATTTTATGTATTGCTTGTGCTAGATTGTGAAGAAGAGGAAGGAGTTGCTTGTGATTGTTATTCTTGTTGTGCTTGCTCCTCCTGCTACCAAGGCAAGTGACATTCATAATAAACCCAATATTTTCTATATGCATTATTAGTATATTTTGAGTAGTATGCATGATAGGAATTTTTGAACTATTTTATAATGCTAAATTAGTTTATACTTTGCAAATATCCTAGTAGTGTGTAGTCACCCTTTCTCCTATGCAGCCATGAAAAGTTTTATTAGTTGCTTAGCTATGCTATAAAAGTGTTTACATACCATGTTATAGAAATGTTTCTAAGTGTTAAAATTGAAATGCACATCTGGGTGGAATTGGTTGTTATGGTTTATGTTGAGTGGCTTTTGGGACTATGCTTGTGGTTGTCGTCGCCTAGGATGAATGTCTATTCTACTTAGGGCCATGAGCATGGTGGTTGTTACCCAGAAGTGCACTTGTGGATGGCCACCCAGGAACAAAGAGATTACTAAGTCCGTCCAAGTTTAGATGCTTCCCGTGCAGCCTTTTGACAATGGGCTCTGTCGAGAATAATTAAGTTGTGAGAATGCAACCTGTCAGCTAGACAAACAGATGTAGAATTGGTAGGTGGAACGGGTCTTGCTAGTATGGTTGCATTCTTCTTCTGAAAGTTCTTGTCTCAATTCTCTCCTTTCCTTAATACGCTCCGCGTGTATAGGATGTTTGCGTAATTGAGTCTAAAGGTGAAAGTGCACAACCTCTGCAGAGTCAACAATCTGAGTACTTAGCCGTGTCCCCGAAAATGGACTACTTCGAGCAGCTGGACAAGGATGGGCGGAAGAATCTCAACACGGTTTTCATAAAGTAAAATTTGACTAAGGAAAGAATTGTTGGTGCACTTGGGCTTTATCTCTTGGTGCCAAGTCTTTGAGAAATAAAAGTGTTTTACAAAAGATAGGAGAAAACTTGCTTTCTTCAATATAGCCTCCAACCCCACCAAGCCAAATATGCATAGATTCTAGACTTGTCATTTTATATCTACCATAGTCACTTGCCAATATTTCATTGTATTCACCTCCTTCGGGGGCTGCATATTCAAATGTGCAGGTAATTCAGATGAAGAATAAGTTTGGACTCGAGTCTACACCCAACATGTCTGCCTGTGGCGCATGCTTGAAGATGAGGCTCATTGTTATTCGCTTTTGTTGTGAACTCTGAATTTTAGCTAGCCTTCATGGCTATGCAACTTGTAATAAAGCTATACTTAGCTAATATTTTTGGATCTCGTTGTAGCAATTTGATACCTATGCAATGGTACTTTATATTTTGTACTGTGGTGCTGGCACTGATCCAGGGACTAGCACATAACACAGGTGTTCCAACTTTAATAAGAGTTGGGGCGCTGCAAATGATATCAGAGCAAAGTGTTGCCTGTAGGTTCGAGCCCTTAGGATTGGTTAAGGCCCTTTTTGGTCATAATATTATCATCTTTGAAGTAAGTTGGATCCTAGCGGCATAGTGGGATGAAGCGGCCCGGGACAAACTTTACATGTCCGCGTACATGAGACCTGTTCCACAACATAAGTGGCTGGCCGGGTGTCTGTGTCTCTCACTATAGTGAAAATCCAATTTACAAAGAGTTCTTAATATTTGTTGATCACCTTAAGATTTTGACTTAGTATTTTCTAAATTTCACACCATGACTACTATTTCTTTACCTTATGCATTTCTTGTTTTATTTCCCTTCTTTCTACCTAAAGGATGACGAGCTTCCACTTCACCACCGCGGAGGACTTCCAGAACACCCGTTTTGGCTGCTACCTCCTCGACATCGGCGAGAAGATAGGGTTACCGCTACCTCAAGTCAAGGGCTTCATCCTGAAGAAGTTTAACAAAGAGGGTTGTTGGGGATTAAAAGCAACTCAGCCAGGACGTGGACAAGAGCCCCCGCTGGAGATCAAAATTGTTAGCGACTCCAAAGATAAAGGACTCAATCTAGTCATGCAAGATCTGATTGGGCGCCTCTGCGGACGCTACAACACAGAGTTGAGGGGCCACTACTCCATTTTCTTTGGAAGGAGAAACGAGGATGGAGAACCTTACCTTTTTTATGTCAGAGAAAGAGGCAAGGCAAAGCCCCTTAGTCTTTATTTCCAAGAGTTGGAAATCCTCGTCACAGAACTTTATGAGGATAGGCGCACCGAGCTCCTGAAGAACGATGAGCTATGTTCCTAACTCAAGGAGAACGAGGAGAAGATGAAGGCTCGGGAGGAAGTGACTAACGCACAATAAGAGAGGTTCGCTACACAAGAGGAGAGGTATAAGAGACAGGAGAAACGAGTTCAAGAGAAGAACAAGACTATCAGAGAACAGAAGGCAGAACTTGAGAGCAATGAATTCGAGTTCGAGGCCGATAGTGACTTGATCAAACGGCTTCGTACTGAGAAGAGGGAGCTGCAAGAAAAGAAATCTGCCCTGGAGAAAGAAGTGAAGGAACTCAAGGAGGTACTCGACAATGAAGGAATCGAGATTCAGGAAATTGAAGAAGAAGAAGATGACATGGTCGAGTAGTTAGTTAGTGAGACTACCATTTATCATTCACCTCATCGTTATCTTAGTTTCTATTGACCTACCAACTTGTGCAAAGGCAGTACTTTCCCTTGTATCCTTGGAACCTCGCGAGTTTATTTTCCAAACTTTTATATCGTTTTCCTTAATCCAAAAGTTTTGATTTGTGTGTTGGTTGTTTTATAGGTTGTTTGTTGTTGATGGATAGCTTCACTTGATTATTTTGTGCATGGGTAAGATTCCTCCTTATAGTTCCATCTATCTTTTACTCATCCATTCTAAAACCCCACGGATGCCTCCACGTCGTGATTCCGACAACAACAAGACTATGCAACAACTAATGGCAGCTCAAGCCCAACTGATGACTATGATGACTCAGTTCATTGCAGCAACCAACAACAACAACAACAACAATAACAACAACCCGCCACCTCCACCACCACCACCACCTCCAGTGGACAGTCTTGCAAGATTCCTATGGCTTAGGCCTAATAAGTTTTCCTCTGCTACTGAACCAATAGTGGCGGATGACTGGCTCCGTTCAGTCAACAAGGACTTAGTAACTTGTGAGTGTTCTGAGGCAGAAAAGGTGAGGTTCACTGCACACCTATTGGAAGGACCTGCTGCATTGTGGTGGGAGACCTATCAAGTGACTCATCCTTTGGATGGCATGACTTGGGATGCTTTCAAGGAAGGTTTCCGCAATGCTCACATTTCCTCTGGCATAATGAACCTGAAGAAAGAGGAATTTCGCAGCTGGAGGCAGGGAGGTAGAACTCTGAAGGAGTATATGGATGACTTCTGTATGCTATCAAGGTATGCACCAGAAGACATCGACACTGATGCTAAGAGGAAGGAAAAATTCCTCAATGAACATAGGGGAGAACTGAAGATACCCTTGTCTGTGGCATATGCTCCTAACTATCAAGTTCTGCTGGATCAAGCAATCACTCTGGACAACAATATAAGAAAGGAAGAGAATAGGAAGAGGAAGTTCAGTGCAAGTAAGGTTCACTCTGAAGGGACACACAAGAAACAACACACCTATGAAGTTAGTGGTCATAAACCCTGGAATCACTCCAACAATGGTAGTGGCCAAAAACATCATGGTCATAACCACAATGGAGGATACAAAGGAAACAATGGAGGGTACCAAGGAAATAATGGTGGATTCAAGGGAAACCATCACCATGGCCATAATCATGGAAATGGTAATCCCCGTCCTATCTATGAAGGGAAGAAAGACTTGTCTAATGTGACTTGCTTCAAGTGCAAGAAGACAGGACATTATGCAACTGAATGCCCAGAGAGGAAGGCTGATGAAAATTCCAAGCCCAATCCTTTCCAGAAGGGACAAGTGAACCACATCAATGTGGAAGAAGTTCATGATGAACCTGATGCTGTGATTGGTAAGTTCCTGCTCAATTCTTTTCCAGCATTAGTCTTATTTGATACTGGAGCATCGCATTCATTCATATCAAGAGCTTTTGTAAACAAACACGGGCTAGCCGAGGAAAGCTTAGGAAAACCAATAAGAGTGAGTTCACCTGGGGGTGAGATGAAAGTAAATTCTGGATGTACGCAATTAGATTTAAAGATTGGAAAATATCTTTTTCCAACAGACTTAGTCATCCTAGAAACCCAAGGTTTGGATGCTATCATTTGAATGGATTGGATGACCTGTTTTGAAGGAATCATTTGATTGGATGACCCTCAACCCCCCCAGAGAATTAGAAGATTATATTCAGATCAAGTTTCGAACTTAAGAAAGTTAGGCTAAATTCTCTTAAGGGGGTTAGCGTTGGTGATGTGCTCATTGTCCAGGAGTACCCAGATGTTTTCCCAGAAGAACTACCGGGAATGCCACCTGATAGAGATGTGGAGTTTCTCATTGAACTAAAACCGGGTACCGGACCAATAGCTAAGAGACCTTATCCTATGGCCGTCGATGAACTAATAGAGCTCAAAAAGCAACTGGAGGAACACCTTCTGAAAGGATTTATCCGCCCAAGTTCTTCGCCCTGGGGAGCACCAGTTCTATTTGTTAAAAAGAAAGATCAAACCCAGAGACTAGTCACGGACTACATGGATATAAATGAGCACACCATCAAGAACAAGTATCCGTTACCCAAGATAAATGAACTATTTGATCAACTGGAAGGTGCTTGTGTCTTCTCCAAGATTGATCTTCAATCAGGTTACCTCCAAATAAAAGTTAGAGAAATGGATATACCAAAGACAACGTTTGTTACGAGATATGGCTCTTATGAGTACACAGTAATGCCATTTGGATTAACCAATGGTCCAGCCTATTTCATGAATATGATGAATAAAGTGTTCATGGATTTTCTGGATAAGTTTGTGGTAGTGTTCATAGATGACATTCTAATCTACTCCAAGAGTCACAAAGAACATGAAGAGCATTTACGTCTAGTATTGCAGAGACTACGTGAACATAAGTTGTATGCCAAATTCAGCAAGTGTGAATTTTGGTTGGAACAAGTCAGATTTATAGGTCACATAGTAACTAAAGAGGGTATAGCAGTGGATCCTGAAAAGGTTTTCAGCTGTAACCAATTGGGAGCCACCAAAGAATGTTGGAGAATTACAGAGTTTCCTTGGTCTAGCAGGATACTACCGAAGATTTATTGAAAACTTTTCCAAAATCGCCAAGGCCTTGACGGAACTATTAAAGAAGGAGAAGAAATTTCAGTGGACTGAGGCATGCAAAGCCAGTTTTCAGGAGTTGAAGAAACGTCTAGTTTCAGCACCAGTTCTATGCTTACCTGATTTAGAGAAGGAAATCCAAGTGTACTGTGATGCTTTACGCCAAGGCCTGGGAAGTGTGTTGATGCAAGAAGGCAGGGTGCCATCTTATGCCTCTAGACAGCTCAAGAAACATGAAGCAAATTATCCAACTCATGATCTCGAGTTAGCCTCAGTAGTACATGCCCTGAAAACTTGGAGACCCTACCTGATGGGAAAAAGATGTGAGGTATTCACGGACCACAAAAGTTTGAAGTACATCTTTACTCAGAAGGAATTGAACATGAGACAGAGATGGTGGTTCGAACATATCAATGATTATGATCTAAGTCTCCAATATCACCCGGGAAAGGCAAATGTAGTAGTAGACGCCCTGGGCCGTAAAGCGTATGTGAATGGCCTCACAGCCGGAGAAATACCCAAAGATTTATGCAAGGAATTCAAGGACCTCAGATTGGAAGTAGTACCAGAAGGTTTTGTAGCCTCATTAGTAGTACAACCTACTTTGATAGACAAGATACGTGAAGCTCAGAAAGGAGACAAGGAAATAGAAGAAATCAAAGTCAACCTGAGAACAGGAAAAGCTAAGGGATTCCATGAGGATGAGCAAGGGATTTTGTGGTTTGAAAAACGCGTATGTGTGGCCAATGATCCTGATATTAGAAAGTTAATTCAGCAAGAAGCTCATGAGACACCTTATTCCATTCATCCGGGAAATACCAAGATGTACATGGATGTAAAGGAGAGATTTTGGTGGAACAATCTGAAAAGAGAAATAGCAGAATATATCGCTAAGTGCGATGTATGCAGTCGAGTAAAGGCAGAACATCAGAAACCAGCAGGACTCTTGCAACCTTTGAAAGTACCGGATTAGAAGTGGGATTATAATGGGATGGATTTCATCACCGGGTTACCAAGGACCAGATCGGGTTATGATTCTATTTGGGTTATTGTTTGCCGTCTAACGAAAATAGCTCACTATATACCCGTGAAGACCACTTATACAAGTGCAAAGTTAGCTGATATTTAAATGAAGAGAATTGTGTGCCTACATGGCGTTCCCAAGATGATTGTAGTGTACCTGCACTTAAAATAAGGCAGATACCTGTGTATAGTGCAAATCCCTGGATCGATTCATTTGCACACACAGTTTACGATGTAATATCACAACAAAACGTCAATTTTATTACATCGATGATCCAGAATTACAAAATATTCATTACAAGTTGCATAGCATAAAGCTAGCTTTGAAATGGTACACAACGGAAATACAATAGCAGTGAGTCTCTATCACTTTCATGCTGCCACAGGCGAAAACATGTTGGTTGTAGACTCGAAATCTATATACGAAACCTGACTCGTCATCTGAACAATATGCAATAAGAAAAATATTGCAACAACGTGGGTCAGATTTCCATTAAAAATGGAGTCTGGCAAGTGACACTATGGTGGACACTTAATGGAATAACTCTACAGCCTATATGCATATTTGGCTGGTGGAGTTCAAGGCTATTTTGCATAAAGCCAATTTTTCCTAACTCTTTGGAAAACACTTTTCTTCTATTCGAGACATCCGTGGCATGAAATCCACTGTCTCATTCAACCCTTGTTCACCCATCAAGTTTTATATTTTTGAAGTTGGATTGGTGGAATCCTCCGTTGACATCCTCGTTCAGCTGCTCAATTGTCCGTTTCCGGGGACACGGCTAAGTACTTAGATTTTACACTCTGCAGAGGTTGTGCACGTTCACCATTGTACCCATTCAACCCAAATTACCCTTTACACACCATTTGTGATAAGGAAAGGAAAGAATGAGACGAGATCTTTCAGAAGCATTTTCCCTTCCACTCTGGCCTGACGCGCTCCACCTACAAATCCTCTACCACCACCTGTCAGGCCGGGAAGAGTCCACGCAACTTAGTTGATCAAGCCAGAGCCCATATTGGCAATGGCTGCACGAGAAGCAATCTTCACTTGGAGTTCTTCGGATTCCTTTGCTCCTGGGTGGCCTTCCATAAGTGAATATTCCACAAGTAAATCCCCTGGGAACAACACTCAACTCATACAGCCAAGCAACCAATTTCCACCCAGGTGTTTGATTAAAAACTTAGTAGACTTTATCTTTTTCATCAAAATGGTTTTTGCATAGCATCACTATTCTACTAAGTATTTTTCATAGGAACCTAGACACAGGAATAAAGAGGTCTAACATGGCTTGCATAGCAATACTATCCTACACATGCTTATAGAAAAATAACCTACTCATGCATAGAAAAATAATAGGACTTTTATGGGGGTGTGCCACTTGCCTTTGAATGTTGTCGTTGTTCACAAACTCTTTTCAACAACGAATGTTTGCTCTCCGTTCAATCTAAACAGTATAAGCAAACAACAAACAACAATCATCAAACATACCTGCACATACATAGTGAACCAACAAGTTTTGTAAAACTTGTAAGGAAAGCATGTCATGTATGATATGCAATTTATTTCTAAGGACTAGAAATGCATGTCATGCCATGAAAATCTTTTAAGTTAATGCAAGGAAAGGTGTTGGTCAAAATGACTAAGGACTAAAGTCATAAGTTGAATAAAATATTTTGTTTTATATCATCTTGAATAAGCACTCTAATGGCTTAGTCCTGATGTGTAAAATACTTAGAGAAAATACTAGCTCTATTCTTCGAGGTGATCAACACTTATTATCAACTCTTTGTAAATTGTATATTCACTATAATGAGAGAGACAGACACCCGGCCAGCCACTTAAATTGTGGAACAGGTCTCATGTACGTGGACATGTAAGGTTTGTTCCCAGGCCGCTTCATCTCACTATGCCGCTAGGATCCAACAACTTCAAGATGGTAATAACGTGATCAAAAATTGTTTATGTCTAAAGTGAAAGATAAGATTAGGAAAGAGGGAAAAGGTAGAAAGAAGGTTGTAGTTAGTCTTCCAGGCTTCATCTCCAGACCGGTAGCTTTCCCCTTGGTGATGTCTTGAATGAATTTTTGTAGACTTGATAAATCTTCAGACTTGGTGATTCTCATATCATCGAGGCTGGTCTTGGAATTAACTTAGTCTTTATGAAGTCTCAGATAAGAAGGAAGAAAATGGAAAGAGCAAGAAAGACTTAGGGAATAAAGGGGGTTGGTCTTCTTGAACTTCTTCTTGCTTTTCTTCTAAGTGCTTCTATTCCTTGAAGATACTTCTGAAGTCTTGTTTTGGCTAAGTCCTTCAATGTCCTTCTAGCTCCATGTTGAAAATCCTAAGTGTCTAAGTGTATAGCACTTTACCAGAATGCTAAGTTGAAATGATCCTAACTTAGAGAAAATGGGGGAGGAGTTTTCTTATGGGTAATATAACTACAAAATAAAATATGCTATGAATGAAATGCAATTTTAAATCACAAGAAAACATCAAAATAACTTTTGTGATTTCTTTATAAATATGCATGAATTTGTAAATGCAATTTAATTAATTTCTATTTTTGGAAAATATAATAAAAGGAATAAATATAAGATTAAAGTTTTCTATGATTATATTTTTATAACAAAATTTTATAATTATTATTAATAGACAGGGGGCATTTAATTAGATTTATAGCAATTTAATTTAATCAAAAATAATATTTCTATTAATAGTTATGTTGAAAATACTCAAACTATTCAATTTAAATATATAACTATGAATTCATTCCAATATTACTCAAAAATATATTATAGCAGTGGCATCAATTTACAATTATTCCAAGGTCTCTAAAACAATTTTATTTGCAATTTTTGGATTTATAGATTTAAAGTTATGACAAATATACTCAAATCTTCCATTTGAAATTTGAATATTTTAAACTAAGTTAAATTTTAATTTTGGCAGATCCAAAATATTCTACATGTCTAGGGATTTCCAAATATATAAAAATATTTGAATTTGGATAAACATATAAAAATATATGATAGTTTGAATAGACAGGGGCTTTTCCGCAAAAATGCCATTTACCCTAATTAAAAGAAATCAAATTCCACGTGGCTGCTGACTGGGATCTGATGTGGCGCTGACTGTACGCTGACTGGGATCCGACGTGGATAAGTGATTTGATCTGGGCCGTCAGATCTGGATCTGGCGGTCCAGATCTGTTCGTACCGCTTCGATTTAAAAAGGATCCATCATGGCCGATGGATGGAGATCTAACGGTGCAGATCGAGCGACCTAAATCGGGCGGCGCTAGGTCATCGGGGACCTTGCCGGAGATGCGAACGCGGCGGCAACAGGGCAGCGTCTTGCGTTCTACGCGATCTAGTGAATCCCGGGAAGAGCGGCTCGTACCGTGGAGAAGGGGAGGTCAAGGCGGGCACGGTGGCGAGGCAGTGGTCTTCGGAGCGTCTTCGTCTGCCTGGAATCCCTCGTCGGAGTTGAAGCTGGCGGTGGTTGCTTCGGTCGTGGACGGCTGCGTCTATCTGGGGCACACAAAGCGCGAGGAAGATGTCACGGAGCTGCGCACTGAGTTGGCACAGTGAGAGGAAGAGAAGGGAGAGCTCGGGGGTCCGTCTACTCACCGAAATCGGAGCACGTTGCCGGCGGCAATGGCGGACGGAGGCGGAGGATTGCGGGCGGCCTGGTGGCGGAATTTCTAGGGTTTTTGGTGGAAAACGAAGAGAAGGAGCTGGGGTATTTGTAGGGGGCAGAGGGGGGAAACGCTCGCATTGATCACGGCTCGAAATTGGAAGGGGTTCGCCGGCGGATTTCTCGGGCGCGATTTGAGCAGAGGTTGAAGACGACCCGGGCTGACAGGTGGGTCCCGCAGTCAGGTTATTTTCTTTTTCTTTTCTGTTTTATTTATTTTCTTTATAACTTTTGATTTATAACCCCAAATGAGGTCAAACAAATTTCTAAAAATTTGTAAAATTATTATCTTTGTGTTAAACCAGTTGTGGGAATGTTTTGAACATTTTTGAAAAATAATATTTTGAAATATTGATTAAATACAAATTTGACACTTAAAGTCAAATTTGAAAATATATTTTAATAATTCTTCTTTTGGCTAAATAAAATTTGTAAAATACCCACATTCTAATATTGTTTGAATTTAAGTTATTTAGACTCATATTCCATTATTAAATAGATTTTAGCTTTAATAGATTATTAAATATCATATTACAAGTATTTGTAATGAAAAGAGAAAATGTAATGTAATCATTTTTAATTCAAATTATTTTGTGCACCATTATATTTTATATTATGATAAGTCAATTGAAACTTCATAGCAACTTTGGAAAGGCTTTTAGTTTTTAATTCATTTCTTATTTAGAATATATTAATCATTTCAAGCTTTGAAAAATAATGAAATTCATTTAAGCAAATGACATGCTTATTTGGATAATTCATTAATTTTAATTTATGAAGTTTTTAAAGTTATAAACTTTAGGCTTATAGTTTCCAAACTAAAATTTGAAGTTAGTTGAAGAATGAAAACCAATTGGCAACATAGATTATATTTAAATAGTTTAAAAGAATACTTCTCAATATTGTTTTGAGTTTATGAATAGCTATGGTTAGGTTATTTAAATCCAATACTTATAAAGAAACGTTTTATTACCAGGAAATGGTTTGAAGTTTTGTAAAACATTTGTCAAATTAGATATTCAGGTTTTACAGAAAAACAATGGATAATAAATGTTTTAACCTGAAACAACTTTTGAAAGTAATGTTTGAAACATTAAACTCTTTTATAGTTGGTTTTCTTATGCATTTTAATATTTTATTTTAATGAAAAGAAAAGTTTTAAATTTTTGTGATTTTTGAACATTATATAATGTTGGGATGTTACAATGATCGTGTCTGATAGAGGGACCCAGTTCACTTCTCATTTCTGGAAGCAGTTGCACGAATCTTTGGGAACCAGATTGGAATTCAGTACGGCTTTTCACCCGCAAACAGATGGCCAGACTGAAAGAGTAAATCAGATTTTAGAGGATATGTAAAGAGCTTGTGCGCTCGATTATGGATCTAGTTGGGATGATAATCTACCTTACGCTGAGTTCTCCTACAGTAACAGTTACCAAGCCTGCATTGAGATGGCACCGTTTGAAGCCTTATATGGAAAGAAATGCACAACCCCATTGTTGTGGAGTGGTGTAGGAGAACGAAGTTTATTTGGACCTGATATAATCCAAGAGGCTGAAGAGAAGGTCAGACTGATTAAAGATAGATTGAAGATAGCACAGTCACGCCAGAAAAGCTACGCAGATTCTAAACATAGAGAAGTCACCTACGAGGTGGGTGATAGAACCTATCTTAGAGTGTCACCACTCCGGGGTGTAAAGAGGTTTGGAATCAAAGGAAAGTTAGCACCTCGATTCATTGGACCATTCAAAATTCTTTCTCGCAAAGGTGAAGTGGCATATGAGTTAGAACTGCCAGAAGTTCTGTCTGCGGTTCATAATGTGTTCCATGTCAGTCAGTTGAAGAAATGTCATCCCGAGATGATGGGAGTTCCTTTAAAGGATAATGTACCTCTCGAAGAAGTACAATTGGAGAGTGACCTGACATACGAAGAGAAACCCATCAAGATATTGCAGACCACAGAAAGAGTCACCCGTACCAAAACCATCAAGTTTTGCAAAGTCCAGTGGAATCATCACACCGAGGAAGAAGCCACCTGGGAACGAGAGGATGACCTCCGAGAAGACCATCCACATCTATTTGCTGACCTTTCCGAAGCTCGAGGGCGAGCTTCCTCTTAAGGGGGTTAGTTTGTAACATCCCAAAATTTGCAAAAAATTAAAACTTTGCATTCATGCATCATTCATCATTAGACATAAAATTACATCACATAAATATTAAATAAAAATTCAATTATAAGTTTAAATAATTTATAATTCCATAAAGTCTTTATTTAAACTTCTTTAATAAATATAATTTTTCCAAATTATTTTCATGGGCAAGTATAATGCTAAAAAGTTCCATTTTTAATAACCTTTCCAAAACATATTTTTATGAATTTTTCTGAAATGTTTTGAATAGGTTTAAAAATCATTTTTGAAATCAGTTTTTGAAAACAGATTTTAATTTTATATAAAAAATTAGGAGTTCGGGCCGGCCCGTTTGTTATCTACCGCGCACGCGCCCCAAAACGGCCCAGCCAGCCCGCGCAGCCCTTCTCTCTCCCTCCTCTCACCGACAGGTGGGGCCCACCTATCAGGTTCTTTAACCTCCGCCGGAGATCGCGCCCGAGCTCGAATCGGAGCCGGCCGGAAAATCCGAGCGTGATTAGCTCGATGTTGCCCCCTCTCCGGGCCCTATTTAACCCCCAACCCCGCCGCCACTGTCAGACCCTGAATTCAAGCTACACAAACGAAACGTATCGGTTGGGCCACACAACCAAGCAACATACTGGGGTTACCAATCACAGGATAAAAATCAGGCCTGGCTCGGAATGGATCATCGGCCGACAGATCTTGGCGACCCCAACGACACATACGTTTCCAGATTGTGCAAGCAGGAACCCAAAAAGTTTTCCAACTCGTATACTTCAACCATACACACATGGTATACGAGTCGGATTGTTAACAAGAAGGAACCACAGAATAAACCTTGGACACAAAGAAAGGAAATAATATCCAAAGCTCTCACTGAGCAAAATATAGCAAATGGCACCAATCAGAGGACACATGTCCCAACATTACATCATGCAGCGGAAAACAAACCGGTCTGAGTACAGACAAGAAGCAAAGGGCTCAAAGGCCGAAACGGAAAAGAAGGCCCATCCATGCGGTCCACCAGGAAGAAGCCCATGGGAACTCTAACTACTCGTCGTAGATCTCGTCGTCGAACTCCACGTAGTATCCACCCACCTGGTGGTGCGAAGAATCCTCAACTGCAGAAAAACCACAGCCCGTGAACGGGTCAATACACCGAAGCGTATCGAACAAGCTTAAGCTAACAGGTTACAAAACTGTAGATTCCCAAAGTATGGGGGGTAAGTGTACTTGGCGGCAGCAGCACTAGCAACCTAGAGAGACGCGCTAAAACTTCCGTCTAATTGGAGAGAGATAAGAGAGCGTTTAAGTAGCCATCTACAACTAACACCAGTCATAACCCATTCTCGACTTAACCCCCTCAACCAAGTATGAGGAAGCAATACGGGAATACTCACACTTTAACAATTTTAATTACCATTTAGGGTGTAAGTAATTCTATATTACTAGTCACATTAATTAACAATGATTAGGTGTAAGTTGTCTAGATCTCGTTAGCCAGCATCATCACCAAAGTCGTCCATAACCGTGGACACGGCTCATCGATAAGATTATACCCTGCAGGGGTGCACTATTGGACCCATACTCGCATGATCAACCCAGTCAAAAACATTAGGGCCTTTCTACCCAACTCTTTTCCTTCACCGCAACAAGTCCAGGAGCCACGGGAGCTATGCTGGTCCCGGCCAAAAGGGTGCGGACTCCCGCAGGACACACCCCTCCGCACCAACAGCCCGCGCCCTATATGCATGTAACAAGGCACACCGCCAAAAGTAAAATACTACACTAGTGTCGATGCATATGAGACAAATGGAAAACCCGAACTAGGTGCAGCTCCCGGACAAGTTGAAGTTCCAGTCAAAGTCGAGGGGGGCTCCATTGGGCCACCCACAAGTGGTTAGTGCGCTCAAAATTGGATCCGAGGACAAAATCTCAGTTCCTAGGTCGACACTGAGCAGAACAAAGCACCTCGCAAGGCCTCCTGCCTGGTGCCTTATATTTTAATTATAGAACCCCATAATAAGACAACAGTTTATTATAGTAGAACAATCTATCATACTAAGCATATGAGATAAAAGATAAAGGAACGACTCGCTCAACCAATTCTAAGCATGCACTACGACTCGCAAAGGCCAGCAGATAAACATGCAAGGGTTATAGGTTGTGGGGATATAGCTGTATAGGCTGCAGGATAAACATATGATGGGATCACATTTCAAGAATCGATAACTAAGATAGCATAGATCAAAAGGCAAGAATGAAAACCAAACAATCGTGTAACCGGTTAGCAGAAGCTTGCCTGGCAGCTTGTGGCCTGGCACAAAAGCTGGAACCTCGGTATCGTAGGTACTCGCAGCAGACACGTCGTCGTCTACCCAAAGAAATCCAAACACAGACAATAGGAAACAATAATCAATACAGAGAAATGCGCAATCAAAAATGATGGAGCATTATGGTATGAGATGATTAGGTCATATTAATGCGGGGATGAAACCCCGGCAAAAATTAGGGTGCAAGTTATTTGTGTAGCCAACAATTCAAATGTTACTTAATATATATAGGAGGTATGGTGATATGATTAATTTAAATGGAATAGCCATTAATTAATTATTTGACCAACAAATAACATATTTAGTAATTAATTGCAATTATTTATCTACAACTCCAATTAAATGTTTGTTAGCATGGCAAGGAACAGGGTATAAAAGATATGGGCAATTTAAATGGAATTAGGGCATTATGTATTTATTACCCCACATATTCCATATTTAATTATTTAAGTGCATTTGTTAAATTAAACTAAGCATTTAAAATAAATGATGCAAAAAGACATAAGAATGTGATAATCATGTTCATTGCATTTTTCTGATATAAAAACATATAAAGTTTATTTTATTTGGACTTGTGGAAATAAAGTTATTGCATTTTAAGTGTGGGGTGTTTTCTGAAATATCCAGGGACTTATCCGTGATAGAAAACTAGCAGCGGAGGTCCCTGGTGCAAAAACAGAAAGCCAGGGGCTTCGGTGCAAAACTGCCGCGCATGGAATTTTTCTCACCACGGGACACCCCAGCTCGGGTCGCTGGCGGACGGGGCCTGCGCCAGCGTGGCGCTGACGTGGCTGCGCTGCCCGCGCTGCGGGCTCCACGTCGCTGACCAGTGGGCCCGCGCGGTCAGTGGCGTGAACAAAAAAATGTGGCCTTTTAAACAACAGCCACGGGGTTCGAACTTGGGATCTCGCCTACGCGGATGGATCGAACGCGCTAGCCAGAAGGGATGGGATCGTGTTGTTGTTTGGGATAGCGAAACACTGTTTAACACAAATCAAAAGAACTCTAGGACTGACAAAACTGAACTTCAGAAAACGCGTCTGACGAAACTGAAATTAGCGACCGAGCGCAGCGACGGACTGGATCGGCCGGCGGTGACCTCGAATGGGCGGCGCTGGCTCGGGCTATCGCGTGCGGTTACGGAGGCGTGCGGGATGGGTGCTTTGTCACGGGCAGCGTGGGCAGGGACGAAAAGGAGGACGCGAGGGAGTGGAGCTCGAGCCCGGGCTCGCTGTTTTGGTCCATGGCGGGATAAGCCCGGGAGGTTTGGAGGAAGTTCCAGACGGTAAGCCAATTCACCACGCCTTGAAAGAACGTTGAAAGGTCCACCATAACGCGGAGCGAGCTTTCCTTTGATGCCAAAGCGTTGCGTGCCTCTCAGAGGAGTGACACGAAGGTAAGCTTGATCACCAGGTGCATAGACCATGTCCCTGTGCTTGCTATCATAATAGCTTTTCTGCCGAGACTGGGCAATCTTCAGATTGTCACGAATGATGCGAACCTTTTCTTCAGCCTCCTGGATAATGTCAGGGCCAAAGAATTGACGTTCACCAGCTTGAGACCAATTGAGAGGAGTTCTGCATTTGCGGCCATAGAGAGCTTCGAAGGGAGCCATGCCTAGACTTGCTTGGAAGGTGTTGTTGTAGGAGAACTCAGCATACGGAAGGCAACCTCCCATTTCATGCCAAAGGAGATAACACAAGCTCTGAGCATATCCTCCAGAATTTGATTCACTCTTTCAACATGTCCACTTGTCTGCGGATGGTAAGCTGTGCTGAACAGAAGTTTGGTACCCAAGGCTTTTTGAAAGCTATCCCAAAATCGAGAAGTGAAGATACTTCCACGATCTGAGCTTATTGCCAAAGGAACACCATGTAAAGGAACCAGTCTTGTCATATAGAGTTCTGCCAACTGACTAGCTGATACTGTCTCTTTGACTGGGAAGAAGTGAGCTACTTTGGAGAGACGATCAATGACAACAAAGATTGCATCGTTGCCTTTCTTGGACTTTGGAAACCCAGTAACGAAGTCCATCTCGATCTTGTCCCATTTCCACTCAGGAATTTGCAGTGGTTGAAGAAGTCCAGGTGGTCTCTGATGAACTGCCTTGACACGACAACAAACATCGCAATGAGACACATAGCGAGCAATTTCACGATTCATCCTGGTCCACCAATAGATTGACTTGAGATCCTGGTACATCTTTGTGCTGCCAGGGTGGATAGAAAGCGGAGTATCATGAGCCTCCTTGAGAATGAGTTCTCTTAAGCTGTCAAGTTTGGGCACTACAATGCGTTCTTCAAACAGCAAGGTACCCTTGACATCGAGAGAGAAACTCTTATACTTATCCTTGCCAATGTTGTCTTTGATATTCTTGACACCATAATCACGCAACTGTGCGGCACGGATCTTATCCTCAAGTGTAGGAGTGGCAATCAGGTTTGCAAGAAAACCAGAGGGAACCACTTGAAGATTGAGTTTCTTGAATTCTTCATGAATAGGAGGTTGGATGTCCTCAACCATGAGGTTGTTGCAATACGACTTGCGACTGAGAGCATCAGCCATTATATTAGCTTTGCCTGGAGTGTAAGAGATGGTAAGATCGTAATCTGAGAGTTTCTCAAGCCACCTTGTTTGCCTGAGTTTCAAGTCTGGTTGAGTGAAGAGATATTTGAGACTCTTGTGATCAGTGAAGATCTCACAGCTGTGTCCCAACAAATAAGGTCTCCAAGCCTTTAGGGCATATATGATTGCTGCAAGTACAAGATCATGTGTAGGATAGTTGAGCTCATGAGGCTGCAACTGGCGAGATGCATAAGCCACAACTTTGTGTTCTTGCATGAGGACTGCACCTAGTCCTTGAAGAGATGCATCACAGAATATTTGGAAAGGTTTGGAAGTGTCTGGGCCAACTAGAACAGGAGTAGAAGTGAGTTTAGCTTTCAAGAGATTGAAGCTCTCATCACACTTTGGAGTCCAAAGAAACTTTCTATCCTTCCTTGTAAGATCGGTGAGAGGTTTAGCGATTTTGGAGAAGTTCTCAACAAATCGACGGCAATAGCTAGCCATAACAAGGAAACTCCTGACTTGTTTCACCGATGTAGGAGGCAACCATTCAACAATGGCCTTCACTTTTTCTGGGTCAACAGAAATGCCTTTAGAAGAGATGACATGACCAAGGCAGGATACTTTAGGAAGCCAGAATTCACACTTCGAGAACTTGGCGTAGAGACGGTGTTCTCGGAGTTTCAACAAGATAAGACGTAGATGTTCTCCGTGTTCTTCCTCGGTTTTGGAATAGA
Organism: Poa annua; assembly: GCA_026929855.1. Taxonomy (NCBI): domain Eukaryota; kingdom Viridiplantae; phylum Streptophyta; class Magnoliopsida; order Poales; family Poaceae; genus Poa; species Poa annua. The sequence continues at coordinate 110,904,258 of CM049426.1, forward strand.
TAAGAAATTCATCGAGATAGACTACCACGAACTTATCGAGGTATTTCATGAAAACGAAGTTCATGAGACGTGAGAAAGTCACCGGAGCATTTGTGAGACCGAAAGACATGACAGTGTATTCGTAGAGACCATAACGAGTGGTGAAAGCTTTCTTTGGAATGTCTTCTTTGCGGATCTTGATCTGGTGATAACCTGCCCTCAAGTCCAACTTGGAGAAAACCTTAGCACCAGCCAGTTGATCAAACATGTCATTGATGCGAGGGAGAGGATACTTGTTCTTGATGGTTTTCTTGTTCAGAGGACGGTAGTCAACAACCAGTCGCTCAGTCGTGTCCCTCTTTTTGACAAACAGAGTAGGACAACCCCAAGGAAAAGTACTAGGTTGAATATGACCTTTACTTTCCAACTCCTCTAGCTGTCTCTTAAGTTCAGCTAGTTCTTTGGGGCCCATCTTGTAAGGACGTTTGGAGATAGGAGCAGTGCCTGGTTCTAGTTCAATAACGAACTCCACGGCTCTGTCAGGCGGCATGCCTGGCAATTCTTCAGGAAAGACGTCAGGAAAGTCTTGGACCACCGGTATATCTTCCATAGCAGGAAGAGGATGAACATTGAGAGCATACAACTGAACAGAAGGAGTTTTTGAATATCTGGCCAGAAGAATGGGTAAGCTTAACAGATTTAGCAGTACAGACAATGACCGCTTTATTTGCCACAAGCCAATCCATCCCTAGGATGACATCAATGAGTGAAGAACGAAGAGCAATAAGAGACGCTTGGAATGGAAGATTTCCGATTAAGATCTCGTTGTTCAGGCTAACTTCTTTTGTAAGCCATTTGGATCCTGGTTGCTGCACTAAGACAGGGCTGTCCATTTTTTCGAAAGTAACACCATTGCTGGAAGCAAAACTTTGCGAAATGAATGAATGGGACGCACCAGAATCAAACAACACTTTAGCGAGGACGGAGTTCACGAATAGACTTCCAAGAACCACATGAGTAGCTTCCTCTGCTTCTTTTGCTGTAACATGATTCACCCTTGCGCGTCTACCAACAGACCTTTTGTCGATGTTGGGAGCTTGAGGAGTAACAGCACAACTCTTAGAGCGACAAGGTGGAGAAGGAAATGTGTTTTGCGGACACTTGTAAGAGCAGTGGCCTGGCTCACCGCACTTGAAGCAGGTGACCGAAGAGTTTTGAACCAAAGGCGTTGTCTGATCGACGAAACTCCTTGTTGCTGAAGCTGGGTTGGTTAGACCGGAAGAAAACCTCAGAAAGATTGGACTGTGGATGAGTTGAGTTTGAGCTGCAAAGGGTATCCAAACCCTACGTTTCTGCGGAGGTGTAGAATCTGATGGAGAAGAAGTTGTTTCAAGAGAGTGTTTACGAGATTCTTCGAACTTCTCACGTCCAAATTCCTCTCGAAGAGCTGTGTTGACGAGGTCTTCAAAGGTATCGCACTTGATAAGAGTGAGTGCGTACTTAAGATCTGGGTTTAGACCTCTGCGGAATTTGGCTTGCTTTTTGGCATCAGTTGATACCTCATCCTGAGCATAGCGGGCCAAACGATTGAACTCAGCTTGATAGTCCAGCACTGACATGCTTTCCCGAGTCAAGTCATAGAATTCTTCCCGCTTTCTTTCCATGACCCCTTCTGGAATATGGCGGCATTTGAAAGCCTCCTTGAACTCATCCCAAGTAGTTACAACACCTGGTGCTCGTAACTCTAGGAAGTTCTCCCACCAAGACATGGATTCATCGCGGAGCAGGTAGGAGACATAAGGAACACGGTCCTCATCGGATTCATGAGAAACAACCAGAGCATTGTTCATCTCACGCAGCCAGTGATCAGCATCGAGTGGCTCAGAGGGAACATCAAACGTGTGGGGATTGAGCTGGAGAAACTGCACGATAGACACACAGTTGTTGCTCTGATTCTGGTTTTTCTGAATTTGACTCAACACTTGCGTCATCTGAGACAAAACTTGCCCCATTTGTGAAGGTATTGGAGTATCTTCTTCGCCACTCTCCATCCTAGGAGGATACAACGTTAACACCATAATCGGATAAACAAAATCCAACGTAAGTGCTTAAAGGAAAACTTCAGATTGCTTAGATAAGACAAGAAGGAACGAGACATGGCCATCCATCATGGTACGCCACCTTGTTCACTTCCAGAAAGGTTTAAAGAGAGGTAAGAACGAAGACTAGCACTAGAACTAGGAAACACCAATTGAGATTGACGTAACTTCACCAAAAGAGGAGAAACAACTGATTCATTCAAGAATGAAACTGAACGTAGCCGAAGAGGTTGAAACTGCTGAAACGAAGAGCACCACCTTGAAGACACCTGCAACTATGGTACTACAGAAACCCAGAACACGTGATGTCCTAATTTTTTTAAAATTTAGGTGAGAAGGGAAATATCGTAACACTTCCTTACAAGAAGAACAGGGAGGGTGGCTGGGGAAAGAAGTAAAAGAACAAAATTCCTACTCTCACGTTTAAGATTTTCCTGATAACTACAAAATATTTTTCTAGACTCAAACAACGACCAGTAGAAGGGAACCTGAGGGCGTTTAAGCTCTGATACCAACTGTCAGACCCTGAATTCAAGCTACACAAACGAAACGTATCGGTTGGGCCACACAACCAAGCAACATACTGGGGTTACCAATCCCAGGATAAAAATCAGGCCTGGCTCGGAATGGATCATCGGCCGACAGATCTTGGCGACCCCAACGACACATACGTTTCCACATTGTGCAAGCAGGAACCCAAAAAGTCTTCCAACTCGTATACTTCAACCATACACACATGGTATACGACTCGGATTGTTAACAAGAAGGAACCACAGAATAAACCTAGGACACAAAGAAAGGAAATAATATCCAAAGCTCTCACTGAGCAACATATAGCAAATGGCACCAATCAGAGGACACATGTCCCAACATTACATCATGCAGCGGAAAACAAACCGGTCTGAGTACAGACAAGAAGCAAAGGGCTCAAAGGCCGAAACGGAAAAGAAGGCACATCCATGCGGTCCACCAGGAAGAAGCCCAGGGGAACTCTAACTACTCGTCGTAGATCTCGTCGTCAAACTCCACGTAGTGTCCACCCACCTGGTCATGCGAAGAATCCTCAACTGCAGAAAAACCACAGCCCGCGAACGGGTCAATACACCGAAGCGTATCGAACAAGCTTAAGCTAACAGCTAACAAAACTGTAGATTCCCAAAGTATGGGGGGTAAGTGTACTTGGCGGCAGCAGCACTAGCAACCTAGAGAGACGCGCTAAAACTTCCGTCTAATTGGAGAGAGATAAGAGAGCGTTTAAGTAGCCATCTACAACTAACACCAGTCATAACCCATTCTCGAATTAACCCCCTCAACCAAGTATTAGGAAGCAATCCGGGAATACTCACACTTTAACAATTTTAATTACCATTTAGGGTGTAAGTAATTCTATATTACTAGTCACATTAATTAACAATGATTAGGTGTAAGTTGTCTAGATCTTGTTAGCCAGCATCATCACCAAAGTCGTCCATTACCGTGGACACGGCTCATCGATAAGATTATACCCTGCAGGGGTGCACTACTGGACCCATATTCGCATGATCAACCCAGTCAAAAACATTAGGGCCTTTCAACCCAACCCTTTTCCTTCACCGCAACAAGTCCAGGAGCCACGGGAGCTATGCTGGTCCCGGCCAAAAGGGTGCGGACTCCCGCAGGACACACCCCTCCGCACCAACAGGCCGTGCCCTATATGCATGTAACAAGGCACACCGCCAAAAGTAAAATACTACACTAGTATCGATGCATATGAGACAAATGGAAAACCCGAACTAGGTGCAGCTCCCGGACAAGTTGAAGTTCCAGTCAAAGTCGAGGGGGGCTCCATTGGGCCACCCACAAGTGGTTAGTGCGCTCAAAATTGGATCCGAGGACAAAATCTCAGTTCCTAGGTCGACACTGAGCAGAACAAAGCACCTCGCAAGGCCTCCCGCCTGGTGCCTTATCTTTTAATTATAGAACCCCATAATAAGACAACAGTTTATTATAGTAGAACAATCTATCATACTAAGCATATGAGATAAAAGATAAAGGAACGACTCGCTCAACCAATTCTAAGCATGCACTACGACTCGCAAAGGCCAACAGATAAACATGCAAGGGTTATAGGTTGTGGGGATATAGTTGTATAGCCTGCAGGATAAACATATGATGGGATCGCATTTCAAGAATCGATAACTAGGATAGCATAGATCAAAAGGCAAGAATGAAAACCAAACAATCGTGTAACCGGTTAGCAGAAGCTTGCCTGGCAGCTTGTGGCCTGGCACAAAAGCTGGAAACTCAGTATCGTAGGTACTCGCAGCAGACACGTCGTCGTCTACCCAAAGAAATCCAAACACAGACAATAGGAAATAATAATCAATACAGAGAAATGCGCAATCAAATATGATGGAGCATTATGGTATGAGATGATTAGGTCATATTAATGCGGGGATGAAACCCCGGCAAAAATTAGGGTGCAAGTTATTTGTGTAGCCAACAATTTAAATGTTACTTAATATATATAGCAGGTATGGTGATATGATTAATTTAAATGGAATAGCCATTAATTAATTATTTGACCAACAAATAACATATTTAGTAATTAATTGCAATTATTTATCTACAACGCCAATTAAATGTTTGTTAGCATGGCAAGGAACAGGGTTTAAAAGATATGGGAATTTAAATGGAATTAGGGCATTATGTATTTATTACCCCACATATTTCATATTTAATTATTTAAGTGCATTTGTTAAATTAAACTAAGCATTTAAAATAAATTATGCAAAAAGACATAAGAATGTGATAATCATGTTCATTGCATTTTTCTGATATAAAAACATATAAAGTTTATTTTATTTGGAGTTGTGGAAATAAAGTTATTGCATTTTTAAGTGTGGGGTGTTTTCTGAAATATCCAGGGACTTATCCGTGATAGAAAACTAGCAGGGGAGGTCCCTGGTGCAAAAACAGAAAGGCAGGGGCTTCGGTGGAAAATTGCCGCGCATGGAATTTTTCTCACCGCGGGACACCCCAGCTCGGGTCGCTGGCGGGCGGGGCCAGCGCCAGCGTGGCGCTGACAGGGCTGCGCTGCACGCGCTGCAGGCTCCACGTAGCTGACCAGTGGGCCCGCGTGGTCAGTGGCGTGAACAAAAAAAATGTGGCCTTTTAAACAACAGCCACGGGGTTCGAACTTGGGATCTCGCCTGCGCGGATGGATCGGACGCGCTAGCCAGAAGGGATGGGATCGTGTTGTTGTTTGGGATAGCGAAACACTGCTTTTAACACGAATCAAAAGAACACTGCTTTGTCGCGGGCAGCGTGGGCAGGGACGAAAAGGAGGACGCGAGGGAGTGGAGCTCGAGCCCGGGCTCGCTGTTTCGGTCCATGGTGGGATAAGCATGTCGAGGACCAATTTGTCTTGCACGGCACGGATTCGGAAAGGGGAGAGCGGGAAACGAGAGAGGAGCTCACCGTGAGGCGGCCGGTGCAGTTAATCGTGCTTGAGGCTGACCGGAGGAGGCGAAAATCCGGCGACGCTCCGGCGATTTTCGGTGGAGAGGAACAGAGAAAAAGAGACGGCCCGAGGGGAGAAGAGAAAGAGGAGAAAGGCGGCTAGGGTTTCGGGGGCGGCACGTCTTAACGGAGGAGAGGAGGAGGAGGCAGTGCGGTGGGGGCAGCGGCCAGTGACTCCATGGCGTGCTCGTCGTGCTGTAAAGCGAGAACCGTACGGAGGAGAGGGACGACCAGAGCGGGCTGGTGGGCTGGGGGTGCTGGGCTGAGTTGGGCCAAGAATTGGCCCAGCTCGGCCAGGGTGCTCTGTTTTTTCCTGTTTCCTTTTTTCCTTTTTGTTTATTCTTTTTCTGTTTTGTAAATTTAAAACAAAATAGGAAAGAGATAAAACCTTTTTGACAATTTTTATAGTTTCAAAACAAACTTATTAAAGTATTGAAAAGTTTATTTGTACAAAATTTGAAACTTCAATTTTTAATTGATTTGAAAAAGCATTTGAATTTAAATAAGGATTTAAATTTGGAAAGAAAAAAAATGGAAGCAATATAATTAATTAAATGCAACCACAAATGCAATGATGACATGAAGCTCCAATATATTGCACACAATTTTGGAAATCTACAAACGGGCTGTTACAACACCCCCCCCCCTCAAAGGAATCACGCTCCGAGATTCTTCATGGAGAAACGAAGAGGTCGGGATACTCGGCACGGAGGTGGTCTTCACGTTCCCATGTAGCTTCCTTGTCAGAATGATGAGACCATTGAACCTTGTAGAACTTAACAATGTTGTTTCGGGTGCGACGTTCAGCTTCGTCAAGAATGCGAATCGGTTGTTCCACATAGGAGAGATCTTCTCGAAGTTCAATTGATCCATGATCAACTTCACGTCCTGGATCTTGGAAGCACTTCTTGAGTTGTGACACGTGGAAGACATCGTGCACTTTGGGGAGGTTTGGAGGAAGTTCCAGACGGTAAGCCAATTCACCACGCCTTGAAAGAACGTTGAAAGGTCCAACATAACGCGGAGCGAGCTTTCCTTTGATGCCAAAGCGTTGCGTGCCTCTCAGAGGAGTGACACGAAGGTAAGCTTGATCACCAGGTGCATAGACCATGTTCCTGTGCTTGCTATCATAATAGCTTTTTTACCGAGACTGGGCAATCTTCAGATTGTCACGAATGATGCGAACCTTTTCTTCAGCCTCCTGGATAATGTCAGGGCCAAAGAATTGACGTTCACCAGCTTGAGACCAATTGAGAGGAGTTCTGCATTTGCGGCCATAGAGAGCTTCGAAGGGAGCCATGCCTAGACTTGCTTGGAAGCTGTTGTTGTAGGAGAACTCAGCATACGGAAGGGAATCCTCCCATTTCATGCCAAAGGAGATAACACAAGCTCTGAGCATATCCTCCAGAATTTGATTCACTCTTTCAACCTGTCCACTTGTCTGCGGATGGTAAGCTGTGTTGAACAGAAGTTTGGTACCCACGGCTTTTTGAAAGCTATCCCAAAATCGAGAAGTGAAGATACTTCCACGATCTGAGCTTATTGCCAAAGGAACACCATGTAAAGGAACCAGTCTTGTCATATAGAGTTTTGCCAACTGACTAGCTGATAATGTCTCTTTGACTGGGAAGAAGTGAGCTACTTTGGAGAGACGATCAATGACAACAAATATTGCATCGTTGCCTTTCTTGGACTTTGGAAACCCAGTAACGAAGTCCATCTCGATCTTGTCCCATTTCCACTCAGGAATTTGTAGTGGTTGAAGAAGTCCAGGTGGTCTCTGATGAACTGCCTTGACACGACAACAAACATCACAATGAGACACATAGCGAGCAATTTCACGCTTCATCCTGGTCCACCAATAGATTGACTTGAGATCCTGGTACATCTTTGTGCTGCCAGGGGGGATAGAAAGCGGAGTATCACGAGCCTCCTTGAGAATGAGTTCTCTTAAGCTGTCAAGTTTGGGCACTATAATGCGTTCTTCAAACAGCAAGGTACCCTTGACATCGAGAGAGAAACTCTTGTACTTATCCTTGCCAATGTTGTCGTTGATATTCTTGACACCAGAATCACGCAACTGTGCGGCACAGATCTTGTCCTCAAGTGTAGGAGTGGCAATCAGGTTTGCAAGAAAACCAGAGGGAACCACTTGAAGATTGAGTTTCTTGAATTCTTCATGAATAGGAGGTTGGATGTCCTCAACCATGAGGTTGTTGCAATAGGACTTGCGACTGAGAGCTTGTAACGTACCTGCACTTTAAATAAGGCAGATAGCTGTGTATAGTGCAAATCCCTGGATCGAATCATTTGCACACATAGTTTACGATGTAATATCACAAAAAAGCGTCAATTTTTTTACATCGATGATCCAGAATTACAAAATTTTCGATACAAGTTGCATAGCATAAAGCTAGCATTGAAAAGTACACATCAGAAATACAATAGCAGTGAGTCTCTATAACTTTCATGCTGCCACAGGCGAAAACATGTTGGTTGTAGACTCGAAACCTTTAAACGAAACCTCACTCGTCATCTGATCAAATCTGCAATAAGAAAAATATTGCAACAACGTGGGTCAGATTCCATTAAAAATGGAGTCTGGCAAGTGACACTATGGTGGACACTTAATGGAATAACTCTAAAGCCTATATGCATATTTGGCTGGTGGAGTTCAAGGCTAATTTGCATAAAGCCAATTTTTCATACTCTTTTGAAAACACTTTTCTTGAAACCTAGACGAGTATGGCATGAAAACCATAAATCTCATCTTCCCTTGTTCACCCATCAAGTTTTATTTCTGAAGTTGGAATGATGGAATCCTCCGTTGACGTCCGTGATCAGGTGCTCAAATTGTCCGTACCGGGGACACGGCTAAGTACTTAGTTTTACACTCTGTAGAGGTTGTGCACTTTCAGCATTGTACCCATTCAACCCAAATAATCCTTTACACACCATTTGTGATAAGGAAAGGAGAGAATGAGACGAGATCTTTCAGAAGCATTTTCCCTCCCACTCTGGCTTGACCCGTTCCACCTAACATCCCCCTACATCTGCTTGTCAAGCCGGAGAGAGTCCACGCAACGTAATTGATCAAGCCAGAGCCCATATGGCAATGGCTGCACTGGAAGCAATCGTCACTCGGAGTTCTTCAGATTCCTCTGTTCCTGGGTGGCCATTCACAAGTGTACATACTCCAGGAACCATAGACATGGACCCGAGTAGCCACTCAACATAAACCATACAACCACTTACCACCCAGGTATTTCATTCTTAACTTAGTAGAATTTAGATTTTCACAAAACAACATTTGCATAGCATCAATAATTCTACTAAGTATTGCATAGGAACCTAGACACAGGAATAAGGAATTCTACACAGGTTTAGCATAGCCATTCTATCCTACACATGCATATAAAATACACTAAGTAATGCATATATAAATAATAGGAAGTTTATGAGGTGTGCCACTTGCCTTTGAATGTTGTCGTTGTTCACAACTCTTTTCAACGTAACAGTATAGACAAGCAACAATACAACAATCAACAACAAGCACAACTCCACGATGCATACAAACACATACTATATGAATAAATAAGTTTTATAAAACTTTCTAAGGAAAATATGTTTATGCACGATGTGCGAAATATTCCTAAGGGCTAAAAATGCTTTTTCATGCCATGAAAATCTTTTAAGTTAATGCAATGCAATTAGGTTGGTCCAAAAGGACTAAGGGCTAAGGTCATGAGTTGAATAAAATATTTTGTTTTATATCATCTTGAATAAGCCCTCTAATGTCTTAGTCTTGATGTGTAGAAATATTTAGAGTAAATACTAATTCATTTGTTCAAGATGATCAACAATTATTATCAACTCTTTGTAAATTGGATATTCACTAAAGTGAGAGAGACAGACACCCGGCCAGCCACTTAAATTGTGGAACAGGTCTCATGTACGTGGACATGTAAGGTTTGTTTCCAGGCCGCTGCATCCCACTATGCCGATAGGATCCAACAACTTCAAGATGATAACATCATGATCAAAATTTGTTTAAGTCAAATGTGAAAGACAAGATTAGAAAAGAGGGAAAAGATAGAAGAAAGATGTAGTTGTCCTCCAGGCTTCATCTCCAGACTTGTACTATACTCGTTGATGATGTCTTGGTTGAAGTTTTGATAGACTTGATAAATCTTCAGACTTGGTGGTTCTTGTATCCTCGAGGCTGGTCTTGGATTTACTTAGTCATCATGAAGTCTAACAGAAGAAGAAGGGAGAAAGAAGAAAGAGGGAGAAAGACTTAGAAAATATTTCTGGTTGGTCTTCATGAACTTCTTCTTGATCTTTCTTTTAAGTGCTTCAACTCCTTGGAGATTCTTCTGGAGTCTTGTTTGGCTAAGTCCTTCATTGGTCTTCCAGCTCCATGTTGAAAATTACTAAGTGTCTAAGTGTATAGCACTTTACTAGAATGCTAAGTGGAAATGATCCTAACTTAGAGAAAATGGGGGAGGAGTTTTCTTATGGGAAATATAACTACAAAATAAAATATGCTATGAATGAAATGAAATTTTTAATCACAAGAAACATAAAAATAACTTTTGTGATTTCTTTATAAATATGCATGAATTTATAAATACAATTCAATTAATTTCTATTTTTGGAAAATATAACAAAAGGAATAATTATAAGATTAAAATTTTCTATGATTAAATTTTTATAATATAATTTAATAAATAGTGTTAAAAGACAGGGGTATTTTAATTAAATTTATAGCAGTTTACTTTAATCAAAATATAATATTTTTATTAATAGTTATGTTGAAAATACTCAAACCATTCAAATTAAATATATAACTATGAATTCATTCAAATATTACTCAAAAATATTCTATAGCAGTGGCATCAATTTACAAATATTCGAAAGTTTCCAAAACAATTTTATTTGTAATTTTTGAATTTACAGATTAAAAGTTATGACAAAAATACTCAAATTCACCATTTGAAATTTGAATATTTTAAACTAAGTCCAATTTGAATTTTGGCAGATCCAAAATATTCTACATGTCGAGGGCTTTCCAAAAATATAAAGTTTGTTAAATTTGGATAAGTGGTTAAAACGTTATGACAGATCTAAGTGGTAGGGGCTTTTCTGCAAAACTACCAAATAATCAAATTAAAATAATTTATTTTCTGACGTGGCAGCTGACTGGGATGCTGACTATGCAGGCCACGTCAGCGCTGACGTGGTTAAGTGAAATAGATCTGGATCGCTCGATCAGATCTGACGGTCTAGATTGGACCGTACGCGTTCAGCGCAAGGATCTAATCGCAGCCGTTGATTTACGATCGGACGGATCTCGGGCGTTGGTCCAAGCCTGGCGGCGCAAGGTCACCGGAGCACGTTTGCCGACGGTGGCGCCGGCTCGGCAATCGCATTCTACGCGCTCTAGGGGAGGAAGGGAAGACTGATCATACCCAGATGAAGAGGAGACCGTGGCGGACTCGGTGGCGAAGTTGACGATGATGGGGTGCACGGATGCACCGGAGGTTGCTCGCCGGAGTTGCTCCGGCGGGCGGCTTTCTTCGGGCGAGGAAGAACGTGACGTTCTGGAACAAAAACAAAACACCGATGGTGTCAAGAGGATGCGCCCGTGGACAGGGAGTCGAGAGGGAGTTGCGGAAGGGCTCGAGGGGCTTTGTACTCACCGGATTTTGAAGATTACGGCGGCGGCAATGGCGGCAATGGTGGCTCAAATCCAAGCAGCCTAGGGGCGTTGGAGCTAGGGTTTCTGGGGGAAAGAAGAGAGAGTTCGCAGGGTTTAAGTAGGGGCAGGAGAGCCGAGGATTTGGGGGCATTAATCGCGCGATTTGGAGGAAGCGAATCGCCGGCGTTCTCGGCAAGTTTTCCGGCTGGAGGTTGAAGAAAGGTGACCCCCTGACAGGTGGGTCCCACTGTCAGGGTTTTCTCTTTTTCTTTTTCTGTTTTATTTCTTTCTTTTATAACTTTTGATTTAGTTGTCCAAATGAGGTCAAACAAAATTCTAAAAATTTGTAAAATTATTATCTTTCTGTTAAACCAATTGTGGGAGTGTTTTGAACACTTTTCAAAAATAATAATTTCGAAATATTGATTAAATGTAAAATTGACACTTTATGTTTAATTTAAAACTAGGGTTTAATTAATTTTAGTTTTGGCTAAATAATTTATATGAAATACCCATATTCAATTATGTTTGGATTTAAGTTATTTAAACTTGTTTTGCTGAAATCATTCTTCTTTATTTTGGCATAATATTAAAGAACAAAATATAACTAATTTGAAGGAAATGGGAAATATAAGGTATTCATTTTTAATTGAAAATAATTTGTGCACCATTATATTTTATACCAAGATAAATCAATTGAAACTTCATAAAAACTTTAGAAAGGATTTTAGTTTTAATTCATTTCTTATATAGAAATATATTCATGAAAATCATTTTTATGTTTTGAAAATAAATGAAAATCATTTAAGCAAATGAAATGTTTATTTGGATAAATCACTAATTATAAAATATATGAAGTTATTAAAGTTATAAACTATAGACTGGAAATTTCCAAATCTATGTTTTGAACTTAGGTAAAATAATGAAAACCATTTGGCAAATAGATCATGTTTTAAATAGTTTCAAAGAACACTTGCAAATATTATTTTAATTTATGAATAGCTATGGCTAAGTGGTTGAATTCAAATACTTATAAAGAAACTATTTATTTCATGAAATTGGTTTGAAGGTTTTTCAACATTCATCAATTTACATATTAAGGGTTTTGACATACAATGGATAATGTAATGTTTAAAGTGAGACATTTGAATTATTAAACTCTTTCCAATAAGTTTGAAGTCTTTCATAGTTGGTTTTCTTATGCATTTAATATTTTATTTTTAATAAAAAGAAAAGTTTTAAATTTTAGTGATTTTTGAACATTATAAAATGTTGGGATGTTACAGAGCATCAGCCATTACATTAGCTTTGCCTGGAGTGTAAGAGATGGTGAGATCGTAATCTGAGAGTTTCTCAAGCCACCTTGTTTGGCTGAGGTTCAAGTCTGTTTGAGTGAAGAGATATTTGAGACTCTTGTGATCAGTGAAGATCTCACAGCTGTGTCCCAAAAAATAAGGTCTCCAAGCCTTTAGGGCATACATGATTGCTGCAAGTTCAAGATCATGTGTAGGATAGTTGAGCTCATGAGGCTGCAACTGGCGAGATGCATAAGCCACAACTTTGCGTTCTTGCATGAGGACTGCACCTATTCCTTGAAGAGATGCATCGCAGAATATTTGGAAAGGTTTGGAAGTGTCTGGGCCAACTAGAACAGGAGTAGAAGTGAGTTTAGCTTTCAAAAGATTGAAGCTCTCATCACACTTTGGAGTCCAAAGAAACTTTCTATCCTTCCTTGTAAGATCGGTGAGAGGCTTAGCGATTTTGGAGAAGTTCTCAACAAATCAACGGCAATAGCTAGCCATGCCAAGGAAACTCCTGACTTGTTTCACCGATGTAGGAGGGAACCATTCAACAATGGCCTTCACTTTTTCTGGGTCAACAGAAATGCCTTTAGAAGAGATGACATGACCAAGGTAGGATACTTTAGGAAGCCAGAATTCACACTTGGAAAACTTGGCGTAGAGACGGTGTTCTCGGAGTTTCAACAAGATAAGACATAGATGTTCTCCGTGTTCCTCCTCGGTTTTGGAATAGATAAGAATGTCATCGAGATAGACTACCACAAACTTATCGAGGTATTCCATGAAAACAAAGTTCATGAGACGTGAGAAAGTCGTCGGAGCATTTGTGAGACCGAAAGACATGGCAGTGTATTCGTAGAGACCATAACGAGGGGTGAAAGTTGTCTTTGGAATGTCTTCTTTGCGGATCTTGATCTGGTGATAACCTGACCTCAAGTCCAACTTGGAGAAAACCTTAGCACCAGCCAGTTGATCAAACAGGTCATTGATGCGAGGGAGAGGATACTTGTTCTTGATGGTTTTCTTGTTCAGAGGACGGTAGTCAACAACTAGTCGCTCAGTCGTGTCCCTCTTTTTGACAAACAGAGTAGGACAACCCCAAGGAGAAGTACTAGGTTGAATATGACCTTTACTTTCCAACTCCTCTAGATGTCTCTTAAGTTCAACCAGTTCTTTGGGGCCCATCTTGTAAGGACGTTTGGAGATAGGAGCAGTGCCTGGTTCTAGTTCAATAACGAACTCCACGGCTCTTTCAGGCGGCATGCCTGGCAATTCTTCAAGAAAGACGTCAGGAAAGTCTTGGACCACCGGTATATCTTCCATAGCAGGAAGAGGATGAACATTGAGAGCATACAGCTGAACAGAAGGAGTTTTTGAATATCTGGCCAGAAGAATGGGTAAGCTTAACAGATTTAGCAGTACAGTCAATGACCGCTTTATTTGCCACAAGCCAATCCATCCCTAGGATGACATCAATGTCTGAAGAACGAAGAGCAATAAGAGACGCTTGGAATGGAAGATTTCCGATTAAGATCTCGTTGTTGAGGCTAACTTCTTTTGTAAGCCATTTGGATCCTGGTTGCTGCACTAAGACAGGGCTGTCCATTTTTTCGAAAGTAACACCATTGCTGGAAGTAAAACTTTGCGAAATGAACGAATGGGACGCACCAGAATCAAACAACACTTTAGCGAGGACAGAGTTCACGAATAGAATTCCAAGAACCACATCAGTAGCTTCCTCTGCTTCTTTTGCTGTAACATGATTCACCCTTGCGCGTCTACCAACAGACCTTTTGTCGATGTTGGGAGCCTGAGGAGTAACAGCACAACTCTTAGAGCGACAAGGTGGAGAAGGAAGTGTGTTTTGCGGACACTTGTAAGAGAAGTGGCCCGGCTCACCGCACTTGAAGCAGGTGACCGAAGAGTTTTGAACCAAAGGCATTGTCTGATCGAGGAAACTCCTTGTTGCTGAAGCTGGGTTGGTTAGCCCGGAAGAAAACCTCGGAAAGATTGGACTGTGGATGAGTTGAGTTTGAGCTGCATAGGGTATCCAAACCCTACGTTTCTGTGGAGGTGTAGAATCTGATGGAGAAGAAGTTGTTTCAAGAGAGTGTTTACGAGATTCTTCAAACTTCTCACGTCCAAATTCCTCTCGAAGAGCTGTGTTGACGAGGTCTTCAAAGGTATCGCACTTGATAAGAGTGAGTGCGTACTTAAGATCTGGGTTTAGACCTCTGCGGAATTTGGCTTGCTTTTTGGCATCAGTTGATACCTCATCCTGAGCATAGCGGGCCAAACGATTGAACTCAGCTTGATAGTCCAGCACTGACATGCTTTCCCGAGTCAAGTCATATAATTCTTGCCGCTTTCTTTCCATGACCCCTTCTGGAATATGGTGGCATTTGAAAGCCTCCTCTAACTCATCCCAAGTAGTCACAACACCTGGTGCTCGTAACTCTAGGAAGTTCTCCCACCAAGACATGGATTCACCGCGGAGCAGGTAGGTGACATAAGGAACACGGTCCTCATCGGATACATGAGAAACAGCCAGAGCATTGTTCATCTCACGCAGCCAGTCATCAGCATCGAGTGGCTCAGAGGGAACATCAAACGTGCGGGGATTGAGCTGGAGAAACTGCATGATAGACACACAGTTGTTGCTCTGATTCTGGTTTTGCTGAATTTGACTCAACACTTGCGTCATCTGAGACAAAACTTGCCCCATTTGTGAAGGTATTGGAGTATCTTCTTCGCCACTCTCCATCCTAGGATAGTGAAAATCCAATTTACAAAGAGTTGTTAATATTTGTTGATCACCTTAAGATTTTGACTTAGTATTTTCTAAATTAATAATGCACACCATGACTAGTATTTCTTTACCTTATGCATTTCTTGTTTTATTTCCCTTCTTTCTACCTAAAGGATGACGAGCTTCCACTTCACCACCGCGGAGGACTTCCAGAACATCCGTTTTGGCTGCTACCTCCTCGACATCGGCGAGAAGATAGCGTTACCGCTACCTCAAGTCAAGGGCTTCATCCTGAAGAAGTTTAACAAAGAGGGTTGTTGGGGAATAAAAGCAACTCAGCCAGGACGTGGAGAAGAGCCCCCGCTGGAGATCAAAATTGTTAGCGACTCCAAAGATAAAGGACTCAATCTAGTCATGCAAGATCTGATTGGGCGCCTCTGCGAACGCTACAACACAGAGTTGAGGGGCCACTACTCCATTTTCTTTGGAAGGAGAAACGAGGATGGAGAACCTTACCTTTTTTATGTCGGAGAAAGAGGCAAGGCAAAGCCCCTTAGTCTTTATTTCCAGGAGTTGGAAATCCTCGTCACATAACTTTATGAGGATAGGCGCACCGAGCTCCTGAAGAACGATGAGCTATGTACCTTACTCAAGGAAAACGAGGAGAAGATGAAGGCTCGGGAGGAAGTGAGTAAGGCACAAGAAGAGAGGTTCGCTACACAAGAGGAGAGGTACAAGAGACAGGAGAAAAGAGTTCAAGAGAAGAACAAGACTACCAGAGAACAGAAGGCAGAACTCGAGAGCAATGAATTCGAGTTCGAGGCCGATAGTGACTTGATCAAATGGCTCTGTACTGAGAAGAGGGAGCTGCAAGAAAAGAACTCTGCCCTGGAGAAAGAAGTGAAGGAACTCAAGGAGGTACTCGACAATGAAGGAACCGAGATTCAGGAAATTGAAGAAGAAGAAGATAACATGGTCGAGTAGTTAGTTAGTGAGACTACCATTTATCATACACCTCATCGTTATCTTAGTTTGTATTGACCTACCAACTTGTGGTAAGGCAGTACTTTCCCTTGTATCCTCGGAACCTCGCGAGTTTATTTTCCAAACTTTTATATCGTTTTTCTTAATCCAAAAGTTTTGATTTGTGTGTTGGTTGTTTTATAAGTTGTTTGTTGTTGATGGATAGCTTGACTTGATTGTTTTGTGCATGGGTAGGATTCCTCCTTATAGTTCCATCTATCTTTTACTCATCCATTCTAAAACCCCACGGATGACTCCACGTCGTGATTCCGACAACAACGAGACTATGCAACAGCTAATGGCAGCTCAAGCCCAACTGATGACTATGATGACTCAGTTCATTGCAGCAACCAATAACAACAACAACAATAACAACAACCCGCCACCTCCACCACCACCACCACCTCCAGTGGACAGACTTGCAAGATTCCTAAGGCTTAGGTTAATAAGTTTTCCTCTGCTACTGAACCAATAGTGGCGGATGACTGGCTCCGTTCAGTCAACAAGGACTTAGTAACTTGTGAGTGTTCTGAGGCAGAAAAGGTGAGGTTAACTGCACACCTATTGGAAGGACATGCTGCATTGTGGTGGGAGAGCTTTTAAGTGACTCATCCTTTGGATGGCATGACTTGGGATGCGTTCAAGGAAGGTTTCCGCAATGCTCACATTTCCTCTGGCATAATGAACCTGAAGAAAGAGGAATTTCGCAGCTTGAGGCAGGGAGGTAGAACTCTGAAGGAGTATATGGATGACTTCTGTATGCTATCAAGGTATGCACCAGAAGACATCGACACTGATGCTAAGAGGAAGGAAAAATTCCTCAATGGACATAGGGGATAACTAAAGATACCCTTGTCTGTGGCATATGCTCCTAACTATCAAGTTCTGCTGGATCAAGCAATCACTCTGGACAACAATATAAGAAAGGAAGAGAATAGGAAGAGGAAGTTCAGTGCAAGTAAGGTTCACTCTGAAGGGACACACAAGAAACAACACACCTATGAAGTCAGTGGCCATAAACCCTGGAATCACTCCAACAATGGTAGTGGCCAAAAACATCATGGTCATAACCACAATGGAGGATACAAAGGAAACAATGGAGGGTACCAAGGAAATAATGGTGGATTCAAGGGAAACCATCACCATGGCCATAATCATGGAAATGGTAATCCCCGTCCTATCTATGAAGGGAAGAAAGACTTGTCTAATGTGACTTGCTTCAAGTGCAAGAAGACAGGACATTATGCAACTGAATGCCCAGAGAGGAAGGCTGATGAAAATTCCAAGCCCAATCCTTTCCAGAAGGGACAAGTGAACCACATCAATGTGGAAGAAGTTCATGATGAACCTGATGCTGTGATTGGTAAGTTCCTGCTCAATTCTTTTCTTGCATTAGTCTTATTTGATACTGGAGCATCGCATTCATTCATATCAAGAGCTTTTGTAAACAAACACGGGCTACCCGAGGAAAGCTTAGGAAAACCAATAAGAGTGAGTTCACCTGGCGGTGAGATGATAGTAAATTCTGGATGTAGGCAATTAGATTTAAAGATTGGAAAATATCTTTTTCCAACAGACTTAGTCATCCTTGAAACCCAAGGTTTGGATGCTATCATTGGAATGGATTGGATGACCTGTTTTGAAGGAATCATAGACTGTGCAAATAGGGCTATCACCCTCACCGCCCCAGAAAATTAGAAGATTAAATTCAGATCAACTTTCGAACTTAAGAAAGTTAGGCTAAATTCTCTTAAGGGGGTTAGCCTTGGTGATGTGCTGATTGTCCAGGAGTACCCAGATGTTTTCCCAGAAGAACTACCGGGAATGCCACCTGATAGAGCTGTGGAGTTTCTCATTGAACTAAAACCGGGAACCGGACCAATAGCTAAGAGACCTTATCCTATGGCCGCCGATGAACTAAAAGAGCTCAAAAAGCAATTGGAGGAACACCTTCTGAAAGGATTTATCCGCCCAAGTTCTTTGCCCTGGGGAGCACCAGTTCTATTTGTTAAAAAGAAAGATCAAACCCAGAGACTAGTCACGGACTACAGGGATATAAATGAGCACACCATCAAGAACAAGTATCCGTTACCCAAGATAAATGAACTATTTGATCAACTTGAAGGTGCTTGTGTCTTCTCCAAGATTGATCTTCAATCAGGTTACCTCCAAATGAAAGTTAGAGAAATGGATATACCAAAGACAGCGTTTGTTACGAGATATGGCTCTTATGAGTACACAGTAATGCCATTTGGATTAACCAATGCTCCAGCCTATTTCATGAATATGATGAATAAAGTGTTCATGGATTTTCTGGATAAGTTTGTGGTAGTGTTCATAGATGACATTCTAATCTACTCCAAGAGTCACAAAGAACATGAAGAGCATTTACGTATAGTATTGCAGAGACTACGTGAACATAAGTTGTATGCCAAATTCAGAAAGTGTGAATTTTGGTTGGAACAAGTCGGATTTCTAGGTCACATAGTAACTAAAGAGGGTAGTGGATCCTGAAAAGGTTTCAGCTGTAACCAATTGGGAGCCACCAAAGAATGTTGGAAAATTACAGAGTTTCCTTGGTCTAGCAGGATACTACCGAAGATTTATTGAAAACTTTTCCAAAATCGCCTAGGCCTTGACGGAATTATTAAAGAAGGAGAAGAAATTTCAGTGGACTCACGCATGCGAAGCCAGTTTTCAGGAGTTGAAGAAACGTCTAGTTTCAGCCCCAGTTCTATGCTTACCTGATTTAGAGAAGGAAATCCAAGTGTACTGTGATGCTTCACGCCAAGGCCTGGGAAGTGTGTTGATGCAAGAAGGCAGGGTGGCATCTTATGCCTCTAGACAGCTCAAGAAACATGAAGCAAATTATCCAACTCATGATCTCGAGTTAGCCTTAGTAGTACATGCCCTGAAAACTTGGAGACCCTACCTGATGGGAAAAAGATGTGAGGTATTCACGGACCACAAAAGTTTGAAGTACATCTTTACTCAGAAGGAATTGAACATGAGACAGAGAAGGTGGTTCGAACTTATCAAAGATTATGATCTAAGTCTCCAATATCACCCGGGAAAGGCAAATGTAGTAGCAGACGCCCTGAGCCGTAAAGCGTATGTGAATGGCCTCACGGCCGGAGAAATACCCGAAGATTTATGCAAGGCATTCAAGGACCTCAGATTGGAAGTAGTACCAGAAGGTTTTGTAGCCTCATTAGTAGTACAACCTACTTTGATGGACAAGATACGTGAAGCTCAGAAAGGAGACAAGGAAATAGAAGAAATCAAAGTCAACCTGAGAGCAGGAAAAGCTAAGGGATTCCATGAGGATGAGCAAGGGATTTTGTGGTTTGAAAAACGCGTATGTGTGGCCAATGATCCTGATATTAGAAAGTTAATTCTGCAAGAAGCTCATGAGACACCTTATTCCATTCATCCGGGAAATACCAAGATGTACATGGATGTAAAGGAGAGATTTTGGTGGAACAATCTGAAAAGAGAAATAGCAGAATATATCGCTAAGTGCAATGTATGCAGTCGAGTAAAGGCAGAACATCAGAAACCAGCAGGATTCTTGCAACCTTTGAAAGTACCGGATTGGAAGTGGGATTCTATTGGGATGGATTTCATCACCGGGTTACCAAGGGCCAGATCGGGTTATGATTCTATTTGGGTTATTGTTTGTCGTCTAACCAAAATAACTCACTTTATACCCATGAAGACCACTTATACAAGTGCAAAGTTAGCTGATATTTACATGAAGATAATTGTGTGCCTACATGGCGTTCCCAAGATGATCGTGTCTGATAGAGGGACCCAATTCACTTCTCATTTCTGGAAGCAGTTGCATGAATCTTTGGGAACCAGATTGGAATTCAGTACGGCTTTTCACCCGCAAACAGATGGCTAGACTGAAAGAGTAAATCAGATTTTAGAGGATATGTTAAGAGCTTGTGCGCTCGATTATGGATCTAGTTGGGATGATAATCTACCTTACGCTGAGTTCTCCTACAGTAACAGTTACCAAGCCTGCATTGAGATGGCACCGTTTGAAGCCTTATATGGAAAGAAATGCACAACCCCATTGTTGTGGAGTGGTGTAGGAGAACGAAGTTTCTTTGGACCTGATATAATCCAAGAGGCTGAAGAGAAGGTCAGACTGATTAAAGATAGATTGAAGATAGCACAGTCACGCCAGAAAAGCTACGTAGATTCTAAACGTAGAGAAGTCACCTACGAGGTGGGTGATAGAACCTATCTTAGAGTGTCACCACTCCGGGGTTTAAAGAGGTTTGGAATCAAAGGAAAGTTAGCACCTCGATTCATTGGACCATTCAAAATTCTTTCTCGCAAAGGTGAAGTGGCATATGAGTTAGAACTTCCAGAACTTCTGTCTGCGGTTCATAATGTGTTCCATGTCAGTCGGTTAAAGAAATGTCATCCCGAGATGATGGGAGTTCCTTTAAAGGATAATGTACCTCTTGAAGAAGTACAATTGGAGAGTGACCTGGCCTACGAAGAGAAACCCATCAAGATATTGCAAACCGCAGAAAGAGTCACCCGTACCAAAACCATTAAGTTTTGCAAAGTCCAGTGGAATCATCACACCGAGGAAGAAGCCACCTGGGAACGAGAGGATGACCTCCGAGAAGACCATCCACACCTATTTGCTGAACTTTCCGAAGCTCGAGGGCGAGCTTCCTCTTAAGGGGGTTAGTCTGTAACATCCCAAAATTTGCAAAAATTTAAAACTTTACATTCATGCATCATTCATCATTAGATATAAAATTACATCACATAAATATTAAATAAAAATTCATTTATAAGTTTAAATAATTTATAATTCCATAAAGTGTTTATTTAAACTTATTTAATAAATATAATTTTTCCAAATTATTTTAATGGGCAAGTATAATGCTAAAAAGTTCCATTTTTAATAACCTTTCCAAAACATATTTTTATGAATTTTTCTGAAATGTTTTGAATAGGTTTCAAAATCATTTTTGAAATCAGTTTTTGAAAACAGATTTTAATTTTATTTAAAAAAATAGGAGTTCGGGCCGGCCCGTTTGTTATCTACCGCGCGCGCGCCCGAAAACGGCCCAGCCAGCCCCGCGCAGCCCTTCTCTCTCCCTCCTCTCACTGACAGGTGGGGCCCACCTATCAGGTTCATCAACCTCCGCCGGAGATCGCGCCCGAGCTCGAATCGGAGCCGACCAGAAAATCCGAGCGTGATTAGCTCGATGTTTGCCCCCTCTCCGGGCCCTATTTAACCCCCAACCCCACCGCCACCCTCCCCATCCTGAACCCTAATTTCTCCGCCGCCGGCCAGCTCGCGAACCAGCTCGGAGCTCCGCCACCTCCGCCGCCGAAAACCTCGCCGTACGGAGTATTCCGGCCACCCCGGACTCGCTCTACGCCCCTCCTCGTTTTCTTTTCTCTTTGCGCACGTTTGTGACTTGGTCTCGCGGGTTAATTTGCAGCCGAGCGTCGTCTCCGTCCGCGACCGACGCCGCCGTCCGCCCCGTCGTCTCCGGCGAGCACCCGAGGAGAGGAGGAGACGCCGCGAAGCCCCCCACCGCGCCATCGTCGTCAGCCCGTCCCCCTGCACCGAACGGTAACGACTTACCCCTCCCGCTCCCCTTCTTGTGCTAGTCCAGCAATGGCTCCGCCGCGGTCGGTGTTTTTCCAGCGATGGCGCCGCCAGCGTTTGGTCTTTGTTTTCGGATCGTTGGAACGGATCTAGATCAAATACATCCGAGGTGTTCGCTGTTAGTTAGATCGGACGGCCACGGGGCCGATCCGCGTCGAAACGGTACTAGCCAATAAGATCTCGCCACGTAGCCCTCCCTTTAATTATTTTCGAAGGAATTTAATAAATAAAACAGAAATTGTGCAAAACTTAGAAAATTCATAACTTTTGATCTGTAAGTTCAAATTTGATAAATTTTATATCCACGGATAGCCCTGCTAGTGTAGTTTATTTCTAAATCATTTGTTTTTCCTTTTGGAATTATAATTCGTGTAATTATCCGAGAAGTATTTCGGCTATTAAATCCATCAGTTAAATAATAAAAATGTTTTGCAAATAAAGTAAATTGTTTTAGTGTTGTATTATTTCCCTCTGTCCAGAAATATTAATATGTGTCTTATTTGAAAACTTTCATAAAACAATAAAAGTTGTAGTTATAGAAATCAAGTTTTGTTATATTGTGTTCAATTATTTAATAATAAATAAAATTAGAAATTCCTAGAAATTGCATTTCATAAATTTAATAACAGAAAATAAAAATTATTAATAAGTGTGTCTTGTTATACTCATAGCATATCATGCATGCATACATATTTATGTTTGGTGTTGTGTGATATTGTGTTGGTATTTATTTTATGTATTGCTTGTGCTAGATTGTGAAGAAGAGGAAGGACTTGTTTGTGATTGTTATTCTTGTTGTGCTTGCTCCTCCTGCTACCAAGGCAAGTGAAATTCATAATAAACCCAATATTTTTTATATGCATTAGTAGTATAGTTTGAGTAGTATGCATGATAGAAAATTTTGAACTATTGTATAATGCTAAGTTAGTTTATACTTTGCAAATATCCTAGTAGTGTGTAGTCACCCTTTCTCCTATGCAGCCATGAAAAGTTTTATTAGTTGCTTAGCTATGCTATAAAAGTGTTTACATACCATGTTATAGAAATGTTTCTAATTGTTAAAATTAAAATGCACATCTGGGTGGAATTGGTTGTTATGGTTCATGTTGAGTGGCTTTTGGGACTATGCTTGTGGTTGTCGTCGCCTAGGATGAATGTCTATTGTACTTAGGGCCATGAGCATGGTGGTTGTTACCCAGAAGTGCACTTGTGGACGGCCACCAGGAACAAAGAGATTACTAATCCCCTCCAAGTTTAGATGCTTCCCGTGCAGCCTTTTGACAATGGGCTCCGTCTAGAATAATTAAGTTGTGAGAGTGCAACCTGTCAGCTTGACAAGCAGATGTAGAATTGGTAGGTGGAACGATTCTTGCTAGTATGGTATTCTTCTTCTGAAAGTTCTTGTCTCAATTCTCTCCTTTCCTTAATACACTCCGCGTGTATAGGATGTTTGGGTTAATTGAGTCTAAAGGTGAAAGTGCACAACCTCTGCAGAGTCAACAATCTGAGTACTTAGCCGTGTCCCCGGAAATGGACTACTTCGAGCAGCTGGACAAGGATGGGCGGAAGAATCTCAACACGGTTTTCATAAAGTAAAATTTGACTAAAGAAAGAATTGTTGGTGCACTTGGGCTTTATCCCTTGGTGCCAAGTCTTTGAGAAATAAAAGTTTCTTACAAAAGATAGGATAAAACTTGCTTTCTGCAAAATAGCCTCCAACCCCACCAAGACAAATATGCATATAGATTCTAGACTTGTCATTTTATATCTACCATAGTCACTTGCCAATAATTCATTGTATTGACCTCCTTCGGGGGCTGCATATTCAAATGTGCAGGTAATTCAGATGAAGAATAAGTTTGGACTCGAGTCTACACCCAACATGTCTGCCTGTGGTGCATGCTTGAAGATGAGGCTCATTGTTATTCGCTTTTGTTGTGAACTCTGAATTTTAGCTAGCCTTCATGGCTATGCAACTTGTAATAAAGCTATACTTAGCTAATATTTTTGGATCTCGTTGTAGCAATTTGATACTTATGCAATGGTACTTTATATTTTGTACTGTGGTGCTGGCAGTGATCCAGGAACTAGCACATAACACAGGTGTTCCAACTTTAATAAGAGTTGGGGCGCTACAACTTCTTTTGAATCAACTTTGAGTGGTCCTTCGTGACAAGCTTCCCACCATTTTGCTCACGGTTCTCATAAGAACACTCTCTTATGTAGTGATTCTTGTCATGACAATTGTAGCAAGTCTTTGTCCTTGTGGCAAGCTCTTTCTTGCCACTTGAGTTGTTATCTCGATCAACAGGAGCTATAGCACTAGCCGGGTCATTCCAAAACACTCTTGTGGAAAGGGCAATGTGACCTTTGAGTGCTTGCTCAAGATCATCGGGAGCAATGTTGCTAGGACAAGCTTCAACTTCATCATTCTCATCTATTCAAGTCACCTTGGCCTTCAAGGAAAGTGAGGGACCTTGTCTCATTCCCATGGCTCTAGCACGGTTATCTTCGGCATTCTTGGTGGCAACCTTGGAGGCTTGGACTTCTTGCATAAGTTCATGGGAAGACACTTGATGATAGTTGTATCTTCCTTGATTAGACTTCAATTCCATTGGCTCCGAAGTCAAGAGAGCATTCACATACTTCCTCTTGACCCAAGCATCATCAACATAAGTTGCTCCCACATCATAAAAGGCTTTGCCAAGAGTCTTGAGTCTACCATACATCTCTTCATGGTTCTCGTTGTCAAGCATGTAGAAGCCTTCAGAAGCATTGCTCAAAGATTCATATCTATTTCTCTTCATGCTATCATTTCCAAGGAAGGCACGCTCAAGACAATCCCAAGCTTCTTTGGCGGTGGTGGCATGAAGAACATGATGCTTGTCGTTGTCGCTCAAGGAGAGTTCAATCATGTGGAGAGCGGAAGCGTTTAGTTGCTTTTCGGTGAACTCTCTCTTGGTCATGTTGCTTCGATCCTCCACCATGTATCCTTCTTCAATAATCCTCCAAAGCTCGATGGAGGCACTGTTGACATGAGATTTCATTGAGCGTTGCCAACTAGCAAAAGCTAATGCATTAAGCCCAGGTGGGGGACCTAAAGGGTTTATGCGGGTAGTGATAATTGGATCGGGAGAGTACCATCCCCGAACGGCATGATACCCTTCCTTTTCCTCATGCGAATTGGGAGATGATTTAGGCTTATCATTGGCTTTCACCTCCTTCTCTTTTTGCTCTTTATTCTCCTTGGAACCACCCTCATCGGAGTTAGAAGCTTCTTCAAGCGGGATGATATCTGAGGGCTTGTCGTTAACAAGTTTCTTGAGCAAGTCACGAAACTTGTTAAACTTAGCATCCATGGAAGATGTCAAAGTTGTTTCCAAAGCTTTGATATCGGCCATGGATGCCGCAGTGACTTGGTCCTTTTTAAGGGACTCATTAGCCTCGGCAAGCCTTGCGGCCTCATCCTCACTTTGTATCATACTTCTCTAAGGCGGTTAAACCCAACAAGAGAGCCTTAGCTCTGATACCAACTGAAAGGATCGGTATGACACCTAGAAGGGGAGGGTGAATAGGTGATAATTCAAATTTTAGTTCTTTTTCAAATTAGGCTTGACACGAAAGGTAAATCCCCTAGATATGCAACTATGGTGAATTTACCTATATGACAAGCTAGAAACTAAGCAATATATAATAATAAAGACGATAAACAAGGATAGAAGTAACCGAAGTGAAAGCACGAGACGACAAGGATGTATTCCCGAGTTCCTCCCTTAAATGGGAGTACGTCTCGTTGGAGAGGTGTGAACCAACACAATGGTTCGACGGCCACAAAGGCCTCACCCAAATCTCCGGTGAACCGCACCACAAAGGTTTGGTCCACTTTCCACTATCGGAATCTTTCGAGGCGGAATCCGGAGCCTTTACAACAACGATTCGGGACATGACACACAAAGGGCTTGGGGGCTCCCGAACATCTACAATCTGTCACAAAGACAAGAAGGTAAGTACAACAATGGGCTAGGTTTTCCTAGTGGAAACCCTAGCAAGTGTTCACTCAAGATAATGAGGGGGAAATGAAGAACGACTCGGTGAAGATGTAGATCCGGGCCTTCTTCTTCAATCCTCCAAAGATCGACGAGTTTGGACGGAGAGATTGGGAGATCTAATGATTCTTGGCTTGCAACAATGGAGTTCCTCTTTTTCTGGTCGAGCAAGCT
The DNA here is from genome assembly GCA_026929855.1 of Poa annua. Taxonomy (NCBI): domain Eukaryota; kingdom Viridiplantae; phylum Streptophyta; class Magnoliopsida; order Poales; family Poaceae; genus Poa; species Poa annua. Next base: position 110,930,481 of record CM049426.1, read on the forward strand.
AGCTGGAGGAAGGATGAGGGGTATTTATACCCCTCCAAAGATGTAGCCGTTGTAGCCATTCATCAGGCCAGAATCTCCGGTCCTAATAGCCGGAAACTCCGAGCCCCACCAGGGGCTGAACACCAACTTCTCCAAACTGAGCTTGGACAACTTATGAGGTCTTGAGGCCGGAAAGTTTGGCCAGGGGCGGAAACTCCGACCCTCGGGGCTAGAAACTCCGCCCCACACCAGGGGCTGAACAAATCTTTGTCAATTAAGGCTGGGAAAGTCTCCGGTCCTCAGGGACCGGAAACTCCAGCCAGGGGCGGAAACTCCGGCCCTTGAGGCCGGAAACTTCGCCCCCCACCAGGGGCTGAACACACTTTTCAGTACTGCCTCTTTTTCTCCTTTTTGGTGTTGATGCATCTGAAATGTTTCTAAATTATCCTACATCACTTAACACCAACTTAATACATCCAACATGTTGTTAACTAACACACAAAACACAGAGATCAAAGAAATGTCCTTTCAATCTCCCCCTTTTTGGTGTTAGATGACAACACATGGATTTGCAATAAAAGTAATTACAATAACATGTTTAGATAACTAAAAGAGCTCCCCCTAGATGTGTGCATCAAAAAACATTTTCTTTGGAATGCACGTGCACACATATAGAGACAAGTTCCAACAACAATTATAGCAAGCATGATAAGTAAACAATACATTTCACAAATAAGACATAGTATAGTATGGGTTGAGTTTTAGAGATAAACCACACCTTGTGCATAAAACTGAAGATATTAACCCATATAACCAAGGCACAATAGTAGTCTCAACCACATAATATAAGAAATCCAAATGTCTTACCCACACATAGTTCATGACATAGAGAAGGAAAATAAGTTCCAAATAACATAAAAAGGACACAAGCGCAATAAAATGATAGAGGCACATGCTTGTGTCCAACCCATGCAAATCCCGGAGAGAACCTAATAGAACTACTTCTCCCCCTTTGGCACCGAGACACCAAAAAGGGAAAAGAGCATAACTATCGAGCCCATGAAGATCACTCGGTGTCTTCATCCATGTCGTCATCCCCTTCGTCGTCGTAGTCCTCATCGGAGAGTTTCATGGGAGCCTTGCCGGTGTTGTGAGACGAGGTAGGAAAGGAGGTCACATCCGCATAATCAGCCCAAGGAAAGACATCTTGGTTCCATTGATCAATAGGGACCATGTCAGACGAGGATGAGGAAATGATGGGAATGCCAACATCATCTTCTTTCGGAGGAGGAGTAACATTTCCATTGTTCATTTGCGCATCTCCTTGATCATCAAGTTTTGGTTGCTCAAAATGTGTTTCTCTCTCACGTAAGACCCATGATTTTCCTTGTGAATAGCAACATCCATGCACATCAGTTTCCGCTTCCACCAAGAGAGCTTGCTAAACTCCGCGTGTACCTTGGCTAACCCTTGAAGATGAGAGGGGGGGCCGGCATTCTTGCTTATCCTCTTAGGCAAAGGGGCTTCGTCTTCGTCCTAGGTTGGGGAGGAGGTGCACGAGAGGAAGACGCTTACTTTGTGTGCATGGAGAGAGTATGAAGAGTACCCTTGGCATGCTTGGTGAAACTAGTGCGATCAAGTGTGGGCACCTTGGAGAGAATGAGCTTCATCACATAGGGAGCATAGAGTGGGTTCTTGTGCTCGAAAATGGCCCAATGCATCTCGTACTTGATGAAATCCATCACATCCACTTCTTGGCCTCGGCAGTCCGGACCGGCTTGAAGGACCTTGAATGCATGGTAGAGTAGGTTGACAAGGCCTCCACGAATAGCATACACATTCCCGGCTTGAGGAGCTAGATTGAACCGAACCATGCGGAGGAAGATGTTCAAAGTGGGAAGGAGGTCTTGATTAGAGCCAACCGAAGAAGCAACAGTGTAAAGAGGGCGCAAGCGACGCTTGTTGTAGGAAGTCCCTTCCACATGCATCCTCATCCCAACTAGAGTAGTTGCCCCCTTGAAGTCATAGCCCATAGCTGCCACAAACTCCACAAAGTTGGAGGTGCACTTGCGCGGTCCAGTCATCCAAGTCATCGTGACATCCTCATCGTGGTCAAACACCACCGTGGCAAAGAACTGCTGCACCGGGTGAATATCATAATCCTGCTGAGTTTAAGAGATGAGCTTCTCCAGACTGAGCTTCCTAGCAATCCAAACAGCCTCCTGAAAGTATGGTTTCTTGTTCAACGCCTCAAGATCCAGAATCTTCTGTTCACAGACCGCGTGCTTCTCAATCCGGGCATAAATCTCATGCATAATCAGCTGCTGCTCCCTCCTTGGGAAATTGGGGTCGGTGGTGTTGGGAGGCAAGTCATAAAACAGCTGTGACCTCATCCGACGGAAATCTAGCTTCCCCATGCCCAGAATTGTGGTCAAGGAGTCAAAATGTGCTTGCTCGGCCTCTTCTTCATTATCAAAACCACCAAGTTCAGCATGTCTAGTGGCTTCCTCATCCATAGTGCTCTGCTGTCTCATGCGGCCACTGCTGTTGTCAAAAAGAAGCTTTCCCGGGTTTGAGCTCTTTCTTTCCTTGAAGCAAAGTGCGGATTCCGGGTGACCACCTTTTTCCTCTGACCTGTGAAACATAGAGTACAGGGATAGCATGGAGATAACCTTGCATGTCCAAGATAGCCAAAAGGAGAAAATGAAAAGTGTCAAAATTCATCTCAGGTATGAGCTAGACCGGAGTTTCCGGCCACACGGGCGGATATTCCGGCCTACACCGGAGTTTCCGGTGCATGAGGGCCGGAGTTTCCGCCATGTGGCAGAAAACTGCAATCTAGTTCAAATCTAAGGAAAATTTGATCACAGCTAATTTTCTAGAGATTAAAATGCCAACACGAAAGTTCGAGACCATGCAATACATGCAAAACTTCTCTCAAAAAAAGATCTAGAGTGGAAGCCTAGAGAGAGAAAGAGAAGAGAACCTCTGCCCGACATGGTGGAGGTCAAATGCGAGGGAGATGGATCCCCAGCACTTGTATGGAGGAGGGGCCGGTGGCACGGCGGATTCCAGCGGCGGGGAGCGGCCGGAGAGGTCCTTGTAGGCGGCGGCCGGCAACTGGGAGAGGTTTGGGGGTCGGAGTGTGTGGGGAGTTGTGGATCAACTCCTCACCCCGATCCCCTTTTTATATCCCAGCGAACTGCCTAGACAGGAGTTTCTGGCCTTTGCAACCGGAGTCTCTGGCCCAAGCCAGAGATTCCGGTGCTAAGAGCGGAAACTTTAGACAGACCGAAGTCTCCGTCCTGGAAGACTGGATTTTCCGGCCCCACCGATTCCAAATCCCATATTTATGTGTTTGGACATGCAAAATGCAAGAGGAGCAGGTTTTTAGATGAGATAGGCCTGGGATAAGACACAAAGTCACTGGAGATGGTACCATACACTCAAGTTTGGTAAGAGGCAACAAAAACGACATTAAGAAGCAACGCTTGAGTGCATTTTCCATACGAGCAAGAATAAAGCAAAGAAATCGAAATAACACCACAAGAAGATCAAATCTTCACAAGGAAGATGTTGGTGGCCTAGGCCACCATGTATGAGTTTATGTGATGTGACACCGCGAAGATATTTCTTGGGTTCACCGCCATTTCTCAACATTTAAGCTCACAATTCATAACGATGAACAAAAAGGAGACGAAAACAATTCTTACTATTGGCATAATGGGGGGAGGGATAGTCCAATAGATTAGGACTGCACTCCCCCTATGTCCATGCCTACACCTAGATAAAATAGAGAGTTGATATAGAAGTGTGTATGCAAGGTAGTCAACCAACGCTCCTAGAATCCACGATATTTAGCTCATGCCTCAAAAAGGTGAACCTTGCTTCGTCAAGTGGCTTTGTGAACATATCGGCAAGTTGAATCTTCGTAGGAATATAACCAAGCTCAATGTCACCCCGGTTGATGTGATCTCGAATAAAATGATAACGAATCTCAGTATGCTTTGTTCTTGAGTGCTCCACCGGGTTGTGACCAATCTTGATAGCACTTTCATTGTCACACAAGAGAGGCACTTTGTCACAAAGGACACCGTATTCCTTTAAAGTTTGCCTCATCCCAAGTAATTGAGTGCAAGCACTAGCGGCGGCCACATACTCGGCTTTGGTGGTGGATAAGGATATGCAATTTTGCTTCTTGGAGGACCAACTCACCAAGGATTGTCCAAGGAATTGACATGTACCGGAAGTAGACTTCCTATCATCCTTGCAACTGGCCCAATCTGAATCCGTGTAACCGGCAAGAGAGAAGTTAGACCCCCTAGGATACCACAAACCAAATCTTGGGGTATAAACCAAATATCGGAAGATTCGATTCACCGCTATCAAGTGACTTTCTTTAATAGCCGCTTGATACCTTGCACACACTCCTACACTCAACACAATATCGGATCTAGATGCACAAAGATAAAGCAAATAACCAATCATAGAGCGATAGAGTTTTTGATCGACATCTTTACACTTTGGACTAAGTTCAAGATGACATTTGGTGTCCATAGGAAACCTCTTCTCTTTAGCATCTTGCACCTTGAACCTCTTGAGCATATCTTGGATATATTTGGCTTGAGAGATGAAAGTCCCTCCACTTAATTGCTTCATTTCAAAACCAAGAAAGAATTTCAACTCTCCCATCATGGACATCTCGAACCTATCCGTCATAAGCTTTGAAAATTCATCATTGAAAGCTTTATTAGATGAGCCAAAAATAATATCATCAACATAAAGTTGGCATATGAAAAGTTCCCCTTTTACCCTCTTTGTTAAGAGAGTGGGATCGGTTTGCCCCACTTCAAAGCCACGGTCTAGCAATAGCTCTCTTAGGTGCTCATACCAAGCATGAGGTGCTTGTTTGAGACCATAGAGGGCCTTATCAAGCTTGTAGACATGGTTTGGGAAGTGTGGATCTTCAATTCCCGGTGGTTGCTTTACATATACCAACTCCTTTAAAGGACCATTAAGAAATGCACTTTTCACATCCATTTGTTGCAACTTAAAATTATGATGTGATGCATAGGCAAGTAGTATACGGATGGACTCAAGGCGAGCCGCGGGAGCATAGTTCTCCAAAATCAATGCCTTCAACTTGAGAGTACCCTTGAGCTACCAATCTTGCCTTGTTCCTTACAACCATTCCATGCTCATCTTGCTTGTTCTTGAATATCCACTTGGTGCCTATAACATTGCGGCAATCTTTTGGCTTCTCTACTAGATTCCATACTTTGTTGCGCTTGAAGTTGTTGAGTTCTTCATGCATGGCTTCCAACCAATCCGGATCTTCAAGAGGTTCAAACACCTTCTTTGGTTCAACCATAGAGATATGAGCTTGATGTTCACTAAAGTTGTCCAATTGACCTCTTGTGCAGACCTTGCGAGATACATCACCAATGATGGCTTCAAGCTTGTGACACTTGATTTTCAAATCTCTCTTGATTCTTGCTTGACGACGGGTTTCGATATCCCCATTGTTGCGTGGGATTTCGGCTTGATCACCTAGATCATTTGAGTCCCCGTGTTGACCGTCTTGATGAGAATTGCCATCTTGTTGCACATTTTCAATGATGGGAGAAGATGGTTGCTCTTGCTCTTGATCTTGACTAGAGTTGACAATAGGAGTGCTTGAATCTTGTGAGGCCTCTTTGTCAACTTGAGGAGGAGCTTTATCTTGTTCTTGTTCTTGGATAGGTGTCTCATTTTCTTCCATAGTGGGTGCCACTTCAACTTGTGATGATGGAATCTCCACTTGAGTGGAGCTTGTACTTCCTTGAGGAGGCTCATGATGAATCTCGATGGGGCGATGAAAGCCAACTCTCATTCTTCGTATTGCATCTTGAGGTTCCTCATTATCTACATCACAAACATGAAATTGCGCCACTTGGGAGCCTTCATTCTCATCGAACCTCACACTACAAGATTCTACAACTCTCCCTAAGGATTTGTCATAGACTCTATAAGGGTGAGAGTTCGCACCATACCCAACAAAAACACCCTCTAAGCTTTAACTTCAAACTTAGAAAGATGAACACCTTTGATTTTGTAGAAACACTTAAAACCAAATACTCGATAGTAGGAGATGTTGGGCTTGTTGCCGGTAAGCATTTCATAAGGAGTTTCCTTCTTCCCTTTGCGAAAGAATAACCGGTTGGAGGAGTGACACGCCGTGGAGATAGCTTCGGCCCACAAGAAGAGTGGAGACTTAAACTCCGCCAACATGGACCTAGCCATATCCATAAGAGTCTGGTTCTTCCTCTCGGCTACACCATTTTGTTGAGGGGTATATGCGGTGGAATATTGATGTCGAATTCCCTCGTCACTAAGAAACTCATTTAGGGTGTAGTTCTTGAACTCGGAGCCATTGTCACTTCTAATGGCCAATATGGGAAGATTGTGTTGACGTTGAACTTCATTGGAGAAATCGATGACGGTTTGTTGAGTTTCATCCTTCGTCTTGAAGAAGAAAACCCAAGTGAATCTTGAATAGTCATCGACAATCACCAAACAATATTTCTTCCCACCAAGACTTGGTTGAGGAACGGCACCAAAAAGATCAACATGAAGAAGTTCCAATATCCTTGATGATGAGATGATGGTCTTCCTTGGATGGGGAGAATCATGCATCTTTCCTTCAACACAAGCCCTACAAAGACGATCTCTAGATAAAGAAACATTCTCATTTAGTCCAAGAATGTGGCCACCCTTGTGAATACTTTGCAAAGTTCTCATATTGACATGGGACAAGCGGCGATGCCACAACCACCCCACGTCGGCCTTTCCGAATAAGCATATTGCTTGAGTGTTGGTTGACCCCGACGAACATGACCTTTAGAGTCTTGCTCCTCAAGAGTACCACCATATCAAGAGTAAAGTGGACATCAAAGTTCATCTTATTAAGAGCACGAACGGACATAAGATTGTAACCTAGAGACTCGACAATCATGACATTTACAAGGGTGATATCCTTTGCAACTACCACCTTGCCGAGACTCTTTACCTCGGCTTTGGACTTGTCACCATAAGAGACAGTTGAATGATTTATATTTGGTCTCAACTCCGTCATGATCTCCTTGCTTCCGATCATATGATTAGTGCATCCACTATCAACCACCAATTTAGATCCACCAGAAGCATAGTCCTACAAGAAATCATTTCTTGCATTTAGGTACCCATTTCTCAATGGGTCCCTTTCGGTTAGCAACAAGGGTCTTAGGAACCCAAATAGAATAATCAATGTAACCATCATAAGGACCAACATATTTTTCATAAACATCACCATAATAATCAACATAAAGAATGTAGTTGGGATTGTTATGCCCCGCAAAGTCACTACGAGTGGTCTTGCCCCTAGTGGCATTACCACCCGCAATGTTAATCTTACCTTGTGCGGGCTTGGTCTTGTTCTCCTTGGTGTTGCTCACCTTCTTCTTTGCCTCGTCCACATACCCAAGACCTTCCTTCCCTTTGTGTGGTTTTAGCTCAAACAAATAAGCAATACCCTTATATTTACCTTTGGGAATAGAGGTCTTAGCATTAGTGACTTTAGCATGATCCACCTTCAACCTAGCATTTTCTTCAATGACATTTTCATGAACACGAGGAAGAATAGTTATACTAGTTGAGCAAGTTTTAGAGAGTTGAGTTTGGAGTTGCTCATGTGACTTAACAAGGATGGAGTGGGTCGTTTCCAAGACCTTGTGAGCTTTATCAAGCTTCTCCATATCCTCAAGAAGTCTAGTATTCGCAACCCCAAGTTCAACTTTCTCCTTTTTAATCACTTTATATTTGGCAAAGACATGATCTCTATCCTTAATGATTTTATTAATGATTTCATCATTTTTAGCATCAAGAAACTCAAGTCTTTACTCTAGAGTTATTCTATATTCACTTTCTTCATCAATAGAGCCATTTAGAGATGCTATGGAAGCATTCAAAGAGGCAATAGTGAGAGAATCCTCTCTCTCAATCTTACTCTTTTCTTGAAGAAGTTCTTCGGCCGCACATAGTTGTCTCACGAGAGACTCAACATGTTCTTTTGCTTTACCTTGCAAGCCACCAAAGTATCGAAAGAAACTAGCTCCTTCTTAATCTCAAGACTATATTGATCATGAGTAGTCTTAGGTGAGGGAGATGATACCTCGGTGACATGAGCCATGAGGCAACGTGCGTTGTTGGTGGAGACATTGTCATTGGAGGATTCAAAGAGTGACAATGATGATGGTGGAGTAGATACAATAGCCAATGCGGCAACCTCTTTATTAGGTGTGCCTTCATCATCGGAGTCACTTGTGGCATATTCTTCTTGTGCCACCAACACAATCCTTGGTGCCTTCTTGAAGAAAGGCTTTTTTGGTCTTGCGGAATTCAGTAACATCCCAAAATTTGCAAAAATTTAAAACTTTGCATTCATGCATCATTAGACATAAAATTACATCACATAAATATTAAATAAAAATTCAATTATAAGTTTAAATAACTTATAATTCCATAAAGTGTTTATTTAAACTTCTTTAATAAATATAATTTTTCCAAATTATTTAATGGGCAAGTATAATTCTAAAAAGTTCCATTTTTAATAACCTTTCCAAAACATATTTTTATGAATTTTTCTGAAATGTTTTGAATAGGTTTAAAAATCATTTTTGAAATCAGTTTTTGAAAACAGATTTTAATTTTATTTAAAAAATTAGGAGTTCGGGCCGGCCCGTTTGTTATCTACCGCGCGCGCGCTTTGAAACGGCCCAACCAGCCCGCGCAGCCCTTCTCTCTCCCTCCTCTCGCTGACAGGTGGGGCCCACCTGTCAGGTTCTTCAACCTCCGCCGGAGATCGCGCCTGAGCTCGAATCGGAGCCGGCCGGAAAATCCGAGCGTGATTAGCTCGATGTTTGCCCCCTCTCCGTCCCCTATTTTACTCCCAACCCCGCCGCCACCCTCCCCACCCCGAACCCTAATTTCTCCGCCGTCGGGCAGCTTGCGACCGAGCTCGGAGCTCCGCCACCTCCGTCGTCGAAAACCTCGCCGTACGGAGTATTCTGGCCACCCCGGACTCGCTCTACGCCCCTCCTCGTTTTCTTTCCTCTTTGCGCATGTTTGTGACTTGGTCTCGCGGGTTAATTTGCAACCGAGCGTCGTCTCTGTCCGCGACCGATGCCGCCGTCCGCCCCGTCGTCTCCGGCGAGCACCCGAGGAGAGGAGGAGACGCCGCGAAGCCCCCCACCGCGCCATCGTCGTCAGCCCGTCCCCCTGCACCGAACGGTAACACCTTACCCTTGCCGCTCCCCTTCTTGCGCTAGTCCGGCAATGGCTCCGCCGTGGTCGGTGTTTTTCCGGTGACGGCGCCGCCAGCGTTTGGTCTTCGTTTTCGGATCGTTGGATCTAGATCCAACGGATCTAGATCAAATCCATCCGAGGCGTTCGCTGTTAGTTAGATCGGACGCCCACGGGGCCGATCCGCGTCGAAACGGTACCAGCCAATAAGATCGCGCCACGTAGCCCTCCCTTTAATTATTTTCTCAGGAATTTAATAAATAAAACAGAAATTATGCAAAATTTAAAAAATTCATAACTTTTGATCTGTAAGTTCAAATTTGATAATTTTTATATCCACGGATAGCCCTGCTAGTGTAGTTTATTTCTACTTCATTTGTTTTTCCTTTTGATAAATTATAATTCGTGTAATTATCCGAGGAGTATTTCGGCTATTAAATCCATAACTTAAATAATAAAAATGTTTTGCAAATAAAGTTAATTGTTTTAGTGTTGTATTATTTTCCTCCATCCAGAAATATTAATATGTGTCTTATTTGAAAACTTTCATAAAACAATAAAAGTTGTAGTTATAGATATCAAGTTTTGTTATATTGTTTTCAATTATTTAATTAATAAATAAAATAAGAAATTCCTAGAAATTGTATTTCATACATTTAATAACAGAAGATAAAAATTATTAATAAGTGTGTCTTGTTATACTCATAGCATATCATGCATGCATACATATTTATGTTTGGTGTTGTGTGATATTGTGTTGGTATTTATTTTATGTATTGCGTGTGCTAGATTGTGAAGAAGAGGAAGGACTTGCTTGTGATTGTTATTCTTGTTGTGCTTGCTCCTCCTGCTACCAAGGCAAGTGACATTCATAATAAACCCAATATTTTCTATATGCATTAGTAGTATATTTTGAGCAGTATGCATGATAGGAATTTTTGAACTATTTTATAATGCTAAGTTAGTTTATACTTTGCAAATATCCTAGTAGTCTGTAGTCACCCTTTCTCCTATGCAGCCATGAAAAGTTTTATTAGTTTCTTAGCTATGCTATAAAAGTGTTTACATACCATGTTATAGAAATGTTTCCAAGTGTTAAAATTAAAATGCACATCTGGGTGGAATTGGTTGTTATGGTTTATGTTGAGTGGCTTTTGGGACTATGCTTGTGGTTGTCGTTGCCTAGGATGAATGTCTATTCTACTTAGGGTCATGAGCATGGTGGTTATTACCCAAAAGTGCACTTGTGGATGGCCACCCAGGAACAAAGAGATTACTAAGTCCCTCCAAGTTTAGATTCTTCCCGTGCAGCCTTTTGACAATGGCCTCTGTCTACAATAATGAAGTTGTGAGAATGCAACCTGTCAGCTTGACAAACAGATGTAGAATTGGTAGGTGGAACGGGTCTTGCTAGTATGGTTGCATTCTTCTTCTGAAAGTTCTTGTCTCAATTCTCTCCTTTCCTTAATACACTCCGCGTGTATAGGATGTTTGGATAATTGAGTCTAAACGTGAAAGTGCACAACCTCTGCAGAGTCAACAATCTGAGTACTTATCCGTGTCCCCAAAAATGGACTACTTCGAGCAGCTGGACAAGGATGGGCGGAAGAATCTCAACACGGTTTTCATAAAGTAAAATTTGACTAAGGAAAGAATTGTTGGTGCACTTGGACTTTATCCCTTGGTGCCAAGTCTTTGAGAAATAAAAGTGTTTTACAAAAGATAGGAGAAAACTTGCTTTCTGCAAAATAGCCTCCAACCCCACCAAGCCAAATATGCATATAGATTCTAGACTTGTCAGTTTATATCTACCATAGTCACTTGCCAATACTTCATTGTATTGACCTCCTTCGGGGGCTGCATATTCAAATGTGCAGGTAATTCAGATGAAGGATAAGTTTGGACTCGAGTCTACACCCAACATGTCTGCCTGTGGCGCATGCTTGAAGATGAGGCTCATTGTTATTCGCTTTTGTTGTGAACTCTGAATTTTAGCTAGCCTTCATGGCTATGCAACTTGTAATAAAGCTATACTTATCTATTATTTTTGGATCTCGTTGTAGCAATTTGATACTTATGCAATGGTACTTTATATTTTGTACTGTGGTGCTGGCAGTGATCCAGGGACTAGCACATAACACAGGTGTTCCAACTTTAATAAGAGTTGGGGCGCTACAAAATGGTATCAGAGCAATGTGTTGCCTGTAGGTTCGAGCCCTTATGATTGGTTAAGCCCCTTTTTGGTCATAATATTACCATCTTTGAAGTATGTTGGATCCTAGCGGCATACTGGGATGAAGCGGCCCGGGACAAACTTTACATGTCCGCGTACATGAGACCTGTTCCACAACATAAGTGGCCGGCCGGGTTTCTGTGTCTCTCACTATAGTGAAAATCCAATTTACAAAGAGTTGTTAATATTTGTTGATCACCTTAAGATTTTGACTTAGTATTTTCTAAATTAATAATGCACACCATGACTAGTATTTCTTTAGCTTATGCATTTCTTGTTTTATTTCCCTTCTTTCTACCTAAAGGATGACGAGCTTCCACTTCACCACCGCGGAGGACTTCGAGAACACCCGTTTTGGCTGCTACATCCTCGACATCAGCGAGAAGATAGGGTTACCGCTACCTCAAGTCAAGGGCTTCATCCTGAAGAAGTTTAACAAAGAGGGTTTTTGGGGAATAAAAGCAACTCAGCCAGGACGTGGAGAAGAGCCCCCGCTGGAGATCAAAATTGTTAGCGACTCCAAAGATAAAGGACTCAATCTAGTCATGCAAGATCTGATTGGGCGCCTCTGCGAACGCTACAACACAGAGTTGAGGGGCCACTACTCCATTTTCTTTGGAAGGAGAAACGAGGATGGAGAACCTTACCTTTTTTATGTCGGAGAAAGAGGCAAGGCAAAGCCCCTTAGTCTTTATTTCCAGGAGTTGGAAATCCTCGTCACATAACTTTATGAGGATAGGCGCACCGAGCTCCTGAAGAACGATGAGCTATGTACCTTACTCAAGGAAAACGAGGAGAAGATGAAGGCTCGGGAGGAAGTGAGTAAGGCACAAGAAGAGAGGTTCGCTACACAAGAGGAGAGGTACAAGAGACAGGAGAAAAGAGTTCAAGAGAAGAACAAGACTACCAGAGAACAGAAGGCAGAACTCGAGAGCAATGAATTCGAGTTCGAGGCCGATAGTGACTTGATCAAAAGGCTCTGTACTGAGAAGAGGGAGCTGCAAGAAAAGAACTCTGCCCTGGAGAAAGAAGTGAAGGAACTCAAGGAGGTACTCGACAATGAAGGAACCGAGATTCAGGAAATTGAAGAAGAAGAAGATAACATGGTCGAGTAGTTAGTTAGTGAGACTACCATTTATCATACACCTCATCGTTATCTTAGTTTGTATTGACCTACCAACTTGTGGTAAGGCAGTACTTTCCCTTGTATCCTCGGAACCTCGCGAGTTTATTTTCCAAACTTTTATATCGTTTTTCTTAATCCAAAAGTTTTGATTTGTGTGTTGGTTGTTTTATAAGTTCTTTGTTGTTGATGGATAGCTTGACTTGATTGTTTTGTGCATGGGTAGGATTCCTCGTTATAGTTCCATCTATCTTTTACTCATCCATTCTAAAACCCCACGGATGCCTCCACGTCGTATGCAACAGCTAATGGCAGCTCAAGCCCAACTGATGGCTATGATGACTCAGTTCATTGCAGCAACCAACAACAACAACAACAACAACAACAACAACAACAACAACAACAACAACAACAACAACAACAACAACAACAACAACAACAACAACAACAACAACAACAACAACAACAACAACAACAACAACAATAACAACAACCCGCCACCTCCACCACCACCACCACCTCCAGTGGACAGACTTGCAAGATTCCTAAGGCTTAGGCCTTATAAGTTTTCCTCTGCTACTGAACCAATAGTGGCGGATGACTGGCTCCGTTCAGTCAACAAGGACTTAGTAACTTGTGAGTGTTCTGAGGCAGAAAAGGTGAGGTTCACTGCACACCTATTGGAAGGACCTGCTGCATTGTGGTGGGAGACCTATCAAGTGACTCATCCTTTGGATGGCATGACTTGGGATGCGTTCAAGGAAGGTTTACGCAATGCTCACATTTCCTCTGACATAATGAACCTGAAGAAAGAGGAATTTCGCAGCTTGAGGCAGGGAGGTAGAACTCTGAAGGAGTATATGGATGACTTCTGTATGCTATCAAGGTATGCACCAGAAGACATCGACACTGATGCTAAGAGGAAGGAAAAATTCCTCAATGGACATAGGGGAGAACTGAAGATACCCTTGTCTGTGGCATATGCTCCTAACTATCAAGTTCTGCTGGATCAAGCAATCACTCTGGACAACAATATAAGAAAGGAAGAGAATAGGAAGAGGTAGTTCAGTGCAAGTAAGGTTCACCCTGAAGGGACACACAAGAAACAACACACCTATGAAGTCAGTGGCCATAAACCCTGGAATCACTCCAACAATGGTAGTGGCCAAAAACATCATGGTCATAACCACAATGGAGGATACAAAGGAAACAATGGAGGGTACCAAGGAAATAATGGTGGATTCAAGGGAAACCATCACCATGGCCATAATCATGGAAATGGTAATCCCCGTCCTATCTATGAAGGGAAGAAAGACTTGTCTAATGTGACTTGCTTCAAGTGCAAGAAGACAGGACATTATGCAACTGAATGCCCAGAGAGGAAGGCTGATGAAAATTCCAAGCCCAATCCTTTCCAGAAGGCACAAGTGAACCACATCAATGTGGAAGAAGTTCATGATGAACCTGATGCTGTGATTGTTAAGTTCCTGCTCAATTCTTTTCCAGCATTAGTCTTATTTGATACTGGAGCATCGCATTCATTCATATCAAGAGCTTTTGTAAACAAACACGGGCTAGCCGAGGAAAGCTTAGGAAAACCAATAAGAGTGAGTTCACCTGGGGGTGAGATGAAAGTAAATTCTGGATGTACGCAATTAGATTTAAAGATTGGAAAATATCTTTTTCCAACAGACTTAGTCATCCGAGAAACCCAAGGTTTGGATGCTATCATTGGAATGGATTGGATGACCTGTTTTGAAGGAATCATAGACTGTGCAAATAGGGCTATCACCCTCACCGCCCCAGAGAAACAGAAGATTAAATTCAGATCAACTTTCGAACTTAAGAAAGGGGTTAGCCTTGGTGATGTGCTGATTGTCCAGGACTACCCAGATGTTTTCCCAGAAGAACTACCGGGAATGCCACCGGATAGAGATGTGGAGTTTCTCATTGAACTAAAACCGGGTACCGGACCAATAGCTAAGAGACCTTATCCTATGGCCGTCGATGAACTAAAAGAGCTCAAAAAGCAACTGGAGGAACACCTTCTGAAAGGATTTATCCGCCCAAGTTCTTCGCCCTGGGGAGCACCAGTTCTATTTGTTAAAAAGAAAGATCAAACCCAGAGACTAGTCACTGACTACAGGGATATAAATGAGCACACCATCAAGAACAAGTATCCGTTACCCAAGATAAATGAACTATTTGATCAACTGGAAGGGTCTTGTGTCTTCTCCAAGATTGATCTTCAATCAGGTTACCTCCAAATGAAAGTTAGAGAAATGGATATACCAAAGACAGCGTTTGTTACGAGATATGGCTCTTATGAGTACACAGTAATGCCATTTGGAGTAACCAATGCTCCAGCCTATTTCATGAATATGATGAATAAATTGTTCATGGATTTTCTGGATAAGTTTGTGGTAGTGTTCATAGATGACATTCTAATCTACTCCAAGAGTCACAAAGAACATGAAGAACATTTACGTCTAGTATTGCAGAGACTACGTGAACATAAGTTGTATGCCAAATTCAGCAAGTGTGAATTTTGGTTGGAACAAGTTGGATTTCTAGGTCACATAGTATCTAAAGAGGGTATAGTAGTGGATCCTGAAAAGGTTTCAGCTGTAACCAATTGGGAGCCACCAAACAATGTTGGAGAATTACGGAGTTTCCTTGGTCTAGCAGGATACTACCGAAGATTTATTGAAAACTTTTCCAAAATCGCCAAGGCCTTGACGGAATTATTAAAGAAGGAGAAGAAATTCGAGTGGACTGAGGCATGCGAAGCCAGTTTTCAGGAGTTGATAAAACGTCTAGTTTCAGCCCCAGTTCTATGCTTACCTGATTTAGAGAAGGAATTCCAAGTGTACTGTGATGCTTCACGCCAAGCCTGGGAAGTGTGTTGATGCAAGAAGGCAGGGTGGCATCTTATGCCTCTAAACAGCTCAAGAAACATGAAGCAAATTATCCAACTCATGATCTCGAGTTAGCCTCAGTAGTACATGCCCTGAAAACTTGGAGACCCTACCTGATGGGAAAAAGATGCGAGGTATTCACGGACCACAAAAGTTTGAAGTACATCTTTACTCAGAAGGAATTGAACATGAGACAGAGAAGGTGGTTCGAACTTATCAAAGATTATGATCTAAGTCTCCAATATCACCCGGGAAAGGCAAATGTAGTAGCAGACGCCCTGAGTCGTAAAGCGTGTGTGAATGGCCTCACAGCCGGAGAAATACCCGAAGATTTATGCAAGGCATTCAAGGACCTCAGATTGGAAGTAGTACCAGAAGGTTTTGTAGCCTCATTAGTAGTACACCCTACTTTGATGGACAAGATACGTGAAGCTCAGAAAGGAGACAAGGAAATAGAAGAAATCAAAGTCAACCTGAGAGCAGGAAAAGCTAAGGGATTCCATGAGGATGAGCAAGGGATTTTGTGGTTTGAAAAACGTGTATGTGTGGCCAATGATCCTGATATTAGAAAGTTAATTCTACAAGAAGCTCATGAGACACCTTATTCCATTCATCCGGGAAATACCAAGATGTACATGGATGTAAAGGAGAGATTTTGGTGGAACAATCTGAAAAGAGAAATAGCAGAATATATCGCTAAGTGCGATGTATGCAGTCGAGTAAAGGCAGAACATCAGAAACCAGCAGGACTCTTGCAACCTTTGAAAGAACAGGATTGGAAGTGGGATTCTATTGGGATGTATTTCATCACCGGGTTACCAAGGACCAGATCGGGTTATGATTCTATTTGGGTTATTGTTTGTCGTCTAACCAAAATAGCTCACTTTATACCCGTGAAGACCACTTATACAAGTGCAAAGTTAGCTGATATTTACATGAAGAGAATTGTGTGCCTACATGGCGTTCCCAAGATGATCGTGTCTGATAGAGGGACCCAGTTCACTTCTCATTTCTAGAAGCAGTTGCACGAATCTTTGGGAACCCCATTGTTGTGGAGTGGTGTAGGAGAACGAAGTTTCTTTGGACCTGATATAATCCAAGAGGCTGAAGAGAAGGTCAGACTGATTAAAGATAGATTGAAGATAGCACAGTCACGCCAGAAAAGCTACGCAGATTCTAAACGTAGAGAAGTCACCTACGAGGTGGGTGATAGAACCTATCTTAGAGTGTCACCACTCCGGTGTGTAAAGAGGTTTGGAATCAAAGGAAAGTTAGCACATCGATTCATTGGACCTTTCAAAATTCTTTCTCGCAAAGGTGAAGTGGCATATGAGTTAGAACTGCCAGAAGTTCTGTCTGCGGTTCATAATGTGTTCCATGTCAGTCAGTTGAAGAAATTTCATCCCGAGATGATGGGAGTTCCTTTAAAGGATAATGTACCTCTCGAAGAAGTACAATTGGAGAGTGACCTGACCTACGAAGAGAAACCCATCAAGATATTGCGGACCGCAGAAAGAGTCACTCGTACCAAAACCATCAAGTTTTGCAAAGTCCAGTGGAATCATCACACTGAGGAAGAAGCCACCTGGGAACGAGAGGATGACCTCCGAGAAGACCATCCACACCTATTTGCTGACCTTTCCGAAGCTCGAGGGCGAGCTTCCTCTTAAGGGGGTTAGTCTGTAACATCCCAAAATTTGCAAAAATTTAAAACTTTGCATTCATGCATCATTCATCATTAGACATAAAATTACATCACATAAATATTAAATAAAAAATCAATTATAAGTTTAAATAATTTATAATTCCATAAAGTGTTTATTTAAACTTATTTAATAAATATAATTTCCAAATTATTTTAATGGGCAAGTATAATGCTAAAAAGTTCCATTTTTAATAACCTTTCCAAAACATATTTTTATGAATTTTTCTGAAATGTTTTGAATAGGTTTAAAAATCATTTTTGAAATCAGTTTTTGAAAACAGATTTTAATTTTATTTAAAAAATTAGGAGTTCGGGCCGGCCCGTTTGTAATCTACCGCGCGCGCACCCGAAAACGGCCCAGCCAGCCCGCGCAGCCCTTCTCTCTCCCTCCTCTCGCTGACAGGTGGGGCACACCTGTCAGGTTCTTCAACCTCCGCCGGAGATCGCGCCCGAGCTCGAATCGAAGCCGGCCGGAAAATCCGAGCGTGATTAGCTCGATGTTTGCCCCCTCTCCGGGCCCCATTTAACCCCCAACCCCGCCGCCACCCTCCCCACCCTGAACCCTAATTTCTCCGCCGTCGGGCAGCTCGTGAACTAGTTTGGAGCTCCGCCACCTGCGCCGCCGAAAACCTCGCCGTACGGAGTATTCCGGCCACCCCGGAGTCGCTCTACGCCCCTCCTCGTTTTCTTTTCTCTTTGCGCACGTTTGTGACTTGGTCTCGCGGGTTAATTTGCAGCCGAGCGTCGTCTCCGTCCGCGACCGACGCCGCCGTCCGCCCCGTCGTCTCCGGCGAGCACCAGAGGAGAGGAGGAGACGCCGCGAAGCACCCCACCGCACCATCGTCATCAGCACGTCCCCCTGCACCGAACGGTAACGACTTACCCCTCCCGCTCCCCTTCTTGTGCTAGTCCGGCAATGGCTCCGCCGCGGTCGGTGTTTTTCCGGCGACGGCGCCGCCAGCGTTTGGTCTTCGTTTTCAGATCATTGGATCTAGATCCAGCGGATCTAGATCAAATCCATCCGAGGCGTTCGTTGTTAGTTAGATCGGACGGCCACGGGGCCGATCCGCGTCGAAACGGTACCAGCCAATAAGATCGCGCCACGTAGCTCTCCCTTTAATTATTTTCGCAGGAATTTAATAAATAAAACAGAAATTGTGCAAAACTTAGAAAACTCATAACTTTTGATTTGTAAGTTCAAATTTGATAAATTTTATATCCACGGATAGCCCTGCTAGTGTAGTTTATTTCTACATCATTTGTTTTTCCGTTTGATAAATTATAATTCGTGTAGTTATCCGAGGATTATTTCGGCTATTAAATCCATAACTTAAATAATAAAAATGTTTTGCAAATAAAATTAATTATTTTAGTGTTGTATTATTTCCCTCTGTCCAGAAATATTAATATGTGTCTTATTTGAAAATTTTCATAAAACAATAAAAGTTGTAGTTATAGAAATCAAGTTTTGTTATATTGTTTTCAATTATTTAATAATAAATAAAATAAGAAATTCCTAGAAATTGCATTTCATACATTTAATAACAGAAGATAAAAATTATTAATAAGTGTGTCTTGTTATACTCATAGCATATCATGCATGCATACATATTTATGTTTGGTGTTGTGTGATATTGTGTTGGTATTTATTTTATGTATTGCTTATGCTAGATTGTGAAGAAGAGGAAGGATTTACTTGTGATTGTTATTCTTGTTATGATTGCTCCTCCTGCTACCAAGCTAAGTGACATTCATAATAAACCCAATATTTTTTATATGCATTAGTAGTATATTTTGAGTAGTATGGATGATAGGAATTTTTGAACTATTGTATAATGCTAAGTTAGTTTATACTTTGCAAAGATCCTAGTAGTGTGTAGTCACCCTTTCTCCTATGCAGCCATGAAAAGTTTTATTAGTTGCTTAGCTATGCTATAAAAGTGTTTACATACCATGTTATAGAAGTGTTTCTAAGTGTTAAAATTAAAATGCACATCTGGATGGAATTGGTTGTTATGGTTTATGTTGAGTGGCTTTTGGGACTATGCTTGTGGTTGTCGTCGCCTAGGATGAATGTCTATTCTACTTAGGGCCATGAGCATGGTGGTTGTTACCCAGAAGTGCACTTGTGGACGGCCACCCAGGAACAAAGAGATTACTAAGTCCCTCCAAGTTAAGATGCTTCCCGTGCAGCCTTTTGACAATGGGCTCTGTCTAGAATAATTAAGTTGTGAGAGTGCAACCTGTCAGCTTGACAAGCAGATGTAGAATTGGTAGGTGGAACGGGTCTTGCTAGTATGGTATTCTTCTTCTGAAAGTTCTTGTCTCAATTATCTCCTTTCCTTAATACACTCCGCGTGTATAGGATGTTTGGGTTAATTGAGTCTAAAGGTGAAAGTGCACAACCTCTGCAGAGTCAACAATCTGAGTACTTAACTGTGTCCCCGGAAATGGACTACTTCGAGCAGCTGGACAAGGATGGGCGGAAGAATCTCAACACGGTTTTCATAAAGGAAAATTTGACTAAGGAAAGAATTGTTGGTGCACTTGGGCTTTATCCCTTGGTGCCAAGTCTTTGAGAAATAAAAGCGTTTTACAAAAGATAGGAGAAAACTTGCTTTCTGCAAAATAGCCTCCAACCCCACCAAGCCAAATATGCATCTAGATTCTAGACTTGTCATTTTATATCTACCATAGTCACTTCCCAATACTTCATTGTATTGACCTCCTTCGGGGGCTGCATATTCAAATGTGCAGGTAATTTAGATGAAGAATAAGTTTGGACTCGAGTCTACACCCAACATGTCTGCTTGTGGCGCATGCTTGAAGATGAGGCTCATTCTTATTCGCTTTTGTTGTGAACTCTGAATTTTAGCTAGCCTTCATGGCTATGCAACTTGTAATAAAGCTATACTTAGCTAATATTTTTGGATCTCGTTGTAGCAATTTGATACTTATGCAATGGTACTTTATATTTTGTACTGTGGTGCTGGCAGTGATCCAGGGACTAGCACATAACACAGGTGTTCCAACTTTAATAAGAGTTGGGGCGCTACAACTTCTTTTGAATCAACTTTGAGTGGTCCTTCGTGACAAGCTTCCCACCATTTTGCTCACGGTTCTCATAAGAACACTCTCTTATGTAGTGATTCTTGTCATGACAATTGTATCAAGTCTTTGTCCTTGAGGCAAGCTCTTTCTTGCCACTTGAGTTGTTATCTGGATCAACACGAGCTATAGCACTAGCCGGGTCATTCCAAAACACTCTTGTGGCAAGGGCAATGTGACCATTGAGTGCTTGCTCAAGATCATGTGGAGCAATGTTGCTAGGACAAGCTTCAACTTCATCATTCTCATCTATTCAAGTCACCTTGGCCTTCAAGGCAAGTGAGGGACCTTGTCTTATTCCCATGGCCCTAGCACGGTTATCTTTGGCATTCTTGGTGGCAACCTTGGAGGCTTGGACTTCTTGCATAACTTCATGGGAAGACATTTGATGATAGTTGTATCTTCCTTGAATAGACTTCAACTCCATTGGCTCTAAAGGCAAGAGAGCATTCACATACTTCCTCTTGACCCAAGCATCATCAACATAAGTTGCTCCCACATCATAAAAGGCTTTGGCAAGAGTCTTGAGTCTACCATACATCTCTTCATGGTTCTCGTTGTCAAGCATGTAGAAGCCTTCGGAAGCATTGCTCAAATATTCATATCTATTTCTCTTCATGCTATCATTTCCAAGGAAGGAACGCTCAAGACAATCCCAAGATTCTTTGGCGGTGGTGGCATGAAGAACATGATGCTTGTCGTTGTCGCTCAAGGAGAGTTCAATCATGTGGAGAGCGGAAGCGTTTAGTTGCTTTTCGGTGAAGTCTCTCTTGGTCATGTTGCTTGGATCCTCCACCATGTATCCTTCTTCAATAATCCTCCAAAGCTCGATGGAGGCACTGTTGACATGAGATTTCATTGAGCGTTGCCAACTAGCAAAAGCTAATGCATTAAGCCCAGGTGGGGGACCTAAAGGGTTTATGCGGGTAGTGATAATTGGATCGGGAGAGTACCATCCCCGAACGACATGATACCCTTCCTTTTCCTCATGCGAATTGGGAGATGATTTAGGCTTATCATTGGCTTTCACCTCCTTCTCTTTTTGCTCTTTATTCTCCTTGGAACCACCCTCATCGGAGTTAGAAGCTTCTTCAAGCGGGATGATATCTGAGGGCTTGTCGTTAACAAGTTTCTTGAGCAAGTCACGAAACTTGTTAAACTTAGCATCCATGGAAGATGTCAAAGTTGTTTCCAAAGCTTTGATATCGGCCATGGATGCCGCGGTGGCTTGGTCCTTTTTAAGGGACTCATTAGCCTCGGCAAGCCTTGCGGCCTCATCCTCACTTTGTATCATACTTCTCTTAGGCGGTTAAACCCAACAAGAGAGCCTTATCTCTGATACCAACTGAAAGGATCGGTATGACACCTAGAAGGGGGGGGGTGAATAGGTGCTAATTCAAATTTTAGTTCTTTTTCAAATTAGGCTTGACACGAAAGGTAAATTCCCTAGATATGAAACTATGGTGAATTTACCTATATGACAAGCTAGCAACTAAGCAATATATAATAATAAAGACGATAAACAAGGATAGAAGTAACCGAAGTGAAAGCACGCGACGACAAGGATGTATTCCCGAGTTCCTCCCTTAAATGGGAGTACGTCTCGTTGGAGAGGTGTGAACCAACACAATGGTTCAACGGCCACAAAGGCCTCACCCAAATCTCCGGTGAACCGCACCACAAATTTTTGGTCCACTTTCCACTATCGGAATCCTTCGAGGCGGAATCCGGAGCCTTTACAACAATGATTCGGGGCACGACCCACAAAGGGCTTGGGGGCTCCCGAACAGCTACAATCTGTCACAAAGACAAGAAGGTAAGTACAACAATGGGGTAGGTTTTCCTAGTGGAAACACTAGCAAGTGTTCACTCAAGAGAATGAGGGGGAAATGAAGAACGACTCGGTGAAGATGTAGATCGGGGCCTTCTTCTTCAATCCTCCAAAGATCGACGAGTTTGGACGGAGGGATTGGGAGATCTAATGATTCTTGGCTTGCAACAATGGAGTTCCTCTTTTTCTGGTCGAGCAAGCTAGCTGGAGGAAGGAGGAGGGGTATTTATACCCCTCCAAAGATGTAGCCGTTGCAGCCATTCATCAGGCCAGAATCTCCGGTCCTAGTAGCCGGAAACTGCGAGCCCCACCAGGGCTGAACACCAACTTCTCCAAACTGATCTTGGACAACTTCTGAGGTCTTGAGGCTGGAATGTTTGGCCAGGGGCGGAAACTCCGGCCCTCGGGGCTAGAAACTCCGCCCCACACCACGGGCTGAACAAATCTTCGTCAATTAAGGCTGGGAAAGTCTCCGGTCCTCAGGGACCGGAAACTCCAGCCAGGGGCGGAAACTCCGGCCCCTGAGGCCGGAAACTTCGCCCGCCACCAGGGGCTGAACACACTTTTCAATATTGCCTCTTTTTCTCCTTTTTGGTGTTGATGCATCTGAAATGTTCCTAAATTATCCTGCATCACTTAACACCAACTTAATACATCCAACATGTTGTTAACTAACACACAAAACATAGAGATCATAGAAATGTCCTTTCAATATCCCCCTTTTTGGTGTTAGATGACAACACATGGATTTGCAATAAAAGTAATTACAATAACATGTTTAGATAACTGAAAGAGCTCCCCTAGATGTGTGCATCAAAAAACATTTTCTTTGGAATGCACGTGCACACATATAGAGACAAGTTCCAACAACAATTATAGCAAGCATGATAAGTAAACAATACATTTCACAAATAAGACATAGTATAGTATGGGTTGAATTTTAGAGATAAACCATACCTTGTGCATAAAACTGAAGATATTAACCCATATAACCAAGGCACAATAGTAGTCTCAACCACATAATATAAGAAATCCAAATTTCTTACACACATAGTTCATGACATAGAGAAGGCAAATAAGTTCCAAATAACATAAAAAGGACACAAGCGCAATAAAATGATAGAGGCACATGCTTGTGTCCAACCCATGCAAATCCCGGAGAGAACCTAATAGAACTACTTCTCCCCCTTTGGCACCAAGACCCCAAAAAGGGAAAAGAGCATAACTAACAAGCCCATGAAGATCACTCGGTGTCTTCATCCATGTCGTCATCCCCTTCGTCGTCGTAGTCCTCATCGGAGAGTTTCATGGGAGCCTTGC
The DNA here is from genome assembly GCA_026929855.1 of Poa annua. NCBI lineage: Eukaryota > Viridiplantae > Streptophyta > Magnoliopsida > Poales > Poaceae > Poa > Poa annua. The sequence goes on from CM049426.1 coordinate 110,954,016, forward strand.
CGGTGTTGTGAGACGAGGTAGGAAAGGAGGTCACATCCGCATAATCATCCCAAGGAAAGACATCTGAAATGTTCCTAAATTATCCTGCATCACTTAACACCAACGATATACATCCAACATGTTGTTAACTAACACACAAAACACAGAGATCATAGAAATGTCCTTTCAATATTGCCATGCAACTTCCATCTTACATTAGATGACTTGTTGTCAATTATCATTTATATATTGCTTTGCATGATTCTATACAACTGATGTGTGGTCTTACCCATACCTACCTACTACAACATTTCCATAGCTGTTCCGAGATATATTGCCATGCAACTTCCATCTTACATTACATGACTTGTTGTCAATTATCATTTATATATTGATTTGCATGATTCTATACAGCTGATGTGTGGTCTTACCCATGTTACGCTAGATCATTGCATAACCTGCTACACTTGCAGAGGCACCGTTTCATATACATTACTCCCTCTGTTCCTGAATGTAAGAGCTATAGTTTTCTGCACGGATATTAAGACGTGAGTATTTCACATACTTTGGACTCATTTGTTTTAGACAAAATTCAGAAGAGAGGACTCGCTAATAGACAACAAATGAAAACAATCCATAAAATCACTCCTTTCAAGAATGAAACTCACTTTTTTATCGGTAAATTCATCCAAAAATCGTTGTAAGCCTAATATTTTGGAATTTTTCTCAAAAAACTATAGCTCTTACATTTAGAAATGGATGTCTTATTCATACTAGTTACTTGTATCAATAGTGTGTTGTCATATTATCATATTAGGATGTTTGCCCGCAAAAGTGAAAAGAGCCATGGAGGCCATCAAAAAGAGAAACATAAAAAAAGAAAAAAAGAAAGAAAATTAAAAAAGGGGGCAATATTACTATTCTTTATCACACACTTGTGCTCATGTTATAGCACCATATCATTCATAGTCATCACTTGTGCTCATGTTATAGCACCATATCATTTATGATCATCATTTGTGCTCATGTTTAGCACCTTTACTCCATATAAGAGAGTTTTCATGTCTTACTTGCATAACTATGTGGGGAACTTTGCATTATAGAACTTGGCTTGTATATTCCACTAATGAGCCTCCTCAAAAGTGCTCTAGATCTTCGTGAGTAAGCAAGTTGGATGCATCCGCACTAGTTCCATTGGAGAGCTTTCATACACTTATAGCTCTATGTGCATCCGTTGTGTGGCAATCACTACTCCTTGCATAGCTTCAAGTATAATACTTTATCTTTTATAATGATCACTTTCAGCTTTGTGAGACTTTCTTTCGTTTGCCTTCCAAACCCCACTTAACATTCTCTTAGCCACAACATCCTGGTGCCAGGAACCAACGCTGAACGCTTGCTTGTTTCTTATGAACAAATAGAGAGTTTATTTTCTACGTGCATATTGTTATTGCTTGACTTGATTCTTTCACAAAGTTGTCATGTTAAGCATTAGATGATTATATTGGTGTTCTTGAAGCTTAAATCATATTTAATATTGGTGTTCTTGAAGCTTAAATTGGTGTTTGTGATGATTATATTGGTTGATTGCTCTCTAGTACTCCCTCCGTTCAGAATTAATTGACTCAGATTTAGTACAACTTACACTAAATATGAATCAATTATTTCAGAACGGAGGGAGTACTAAATTTTTTTTGAAGCGCATGACCGTAGGGGAAACCCCAACGGTTGATTTCAATTAAGAGAGATCATACAGGGGTCACCGAAGAGGTGACATCCTATTTTTACAACGTGATCCCTTGATGAGTCAAGGGGGATCAAAGGATAATTTTACAAGCGCTTCAAAAATATAGCCACAAGCCGGAATAAAGAGAGAAGAGAACAAAACAGGTATAGGAGGGTTACAGAGATTTTAGTGCGAGAGTGTTTAGTAATGGGTCAGAGGGGATTAGGTAAACTTTTGTGAGATCCAGTCGAGCAAGGGCTGAATAAGGCTGGCTGATACTCTGTACTAATTTATTGAAAGATTTACTTTGATCTACCTACTTGTTTATTTACTACTCATTGGATATCAATATAAACTATAGCCCTTATTCGTTTGATATCAGTTTACATGCATTACATTATTATATGATCAAGGTTGTGTGAAAGCATGTCACTTCAGAAATTATTCTTTTATCGTTCTTGCCTACTCGGGACGAGTAGAACTAAGCTTGGGGATGTTGATACGTTTCCAGCGTATCTATAATTTCTTATGTTCCATGCTTATATTATACCAATTATTACATATTTTATATGCATTTTATATGCTTTTATGCATTTTCTGTGATTAACCTATTAACAAGATGCCACAGTGCCAGTTCCCTGTTTTCTGCTGTTTTTGGTTTCAGAAAACAACTTAAGGAAATATTCTTGGAATTGGGTGACTCTTTACCGAAGTCCCTATTTTTCACGGGAGGTTCCAGAACACCGAAGACCTGACAGAGAGGGGCCACGAGGGCCCCAGATGGGGTCCCGGCGCGGATCCCTTGCGTGCCACGCGGGCCCCACGTGTGGGCGCCTCGGCCCTCCACAAATTTCGCCTTTCGCCTGCTTACAGCCCGCAAAAACCTAAGACCTACATGAAGAAAATATTTCCTCCACGGAGTCCCGAGCCGCCGCCTTCGTCAACCTGACTTCGGAAGAGATTAGAAGCTCTCCCCGGCACCCTGCCGGGAGGGGGAATCATCACCAGAGGGCTCTACATCACCATGCCCGCCTCCGGACTGATGTGTGAGTTGTTCATCCTTGGACTACGGGTCCATAGGAGTAGCTAGGTGGTTGTCTTCTCCTCTTGTGCTATCATGTTTAGATCTTGTGATCTGCCTATCATGATCAAGATCATCGTTATGTAATACTTCATGTTGTGTTTGCTGGGATCCGATGAATATTGAGTACTAAGTCATTTGCTTCATTATATATTATGTTTGTGTTATTTATGATCTTGCATGCTCTCCGTTACTAGTAGATGCTCTCGCCAAGTAGATGCTTGTGACTCCAAGAGGGGGTATTTATACTCGATAGTAGGTTTATGTATCTATAAAATCTGGGGCAGTGACAGAAAGATCTAAGGTTGTAGATGTATTGTTGCTACTAGGGATAAAACAGTACTCCCACCATCCACAAATAAGTGTCTCAAGTTTGTCACAAAGAAGATGTATCTAGACATGATTTTGTCTAGATAGATCTTCTTTTTGACAAAGTTGAGACACTTATTTGTGGACAGAGGGAGTAGTACTTTGTCTAAGGATGATGTTACTTACTTACTTCACACACAGTGCTTAAGGCAATAATCTGTTGCTTGCAACTTAATACTGAAAGGGGTACGGACGCTAACCGGAAGGTGGATTATTAGTCATATTTGCGGTTGGAATGGTCTATGTATATTGCTGTAATGCCCAAATGAATCTCACACTAGACATCATGACAATGGTATATGCATTCCTATCAATTGCCCAGCTGTAATTTGTTTACCCCCATGAATATTATTATTATTTATGGACACACACCACTAGTGAACTGTAGACCCCGGTATTTTTCTTTTATCTGATAAAACAACCCGGTCCTTTTATTTTATCTGATAATACAACCTACTGCAATCATGTTACATTCATGCTCTGCAAACAAACATCTTCTTTTCACACATATGTTTAATCCTTTGTTACAGCAAGCCGGTGAGATTGACAACCTCACTATTAAGTTGGGGCAAAGTATCTTGATTGTGTTGTGTGCAGGTTCCACGTCAACTACGTCACAGATATTTTCTGGCGCCGTTGCCACCTCGAAGGAATTGTCGTCTCCAACTGGTTCGATAACCTTGGTTTCGTAACTGAGTGAAACTTGCTTCTGCACGCATCATACCTTCCTCTTGGGGTTTCCCAACAACACACCACCGTGTACATCAGTGGAGTGATCAGGACGCCAGACGGTCACCCACACTGCTCGTGCCTCCTCGAGCGCTCCGCCTCCCCCTTGCGACTAGGCAGACGGCTGCGAGTTCTTGGTGCGCATGCGCTCGCATATTCACCGGAAGCTCATGCTTCCTCGCTTCTTCCTCCGTGCCATCAGGGATGACCCCGTTGGCGGCTTCTGGCTGCGCATGGGAGGCTGCCGTGACGGCCCGACCTGGTGCTCGGTCGAGCGGAAAGATGATGGGGTCGTCTTCCTATCGAGAGGGTTGATGACCTTCGCCCGCAAGCACCTCATCTGTCCGGGGAGCCACCTCTCCTTCAAGTTCGTCAGCGGCGACACCTTCCTCATCAAAGTCTACGAGAAGTGCGGGGCCTGACTGGTCTGCTGCCCGTGGCGCATGGCCGGCCATGGAAAATCGTCCTCGACCGAGGACTCCAGCACCAAGAGCCTCGAAGACGGTGGTGACGGCTCCGCCGATGACACGAGCTCCGCGTCGGTGAAGTGCGAGGAGGAATCTGGCTAGGTATCCTCTCCTCGCTTAGCTGGCGATGAGCCTGCTGAGTTGGAGATGAGCTCACCCCTCGCCTGTGGTCTGCGCAGCCGGCCAGTAGGCCTCCATCTTGATGCCGGCGGCCTTCACAACCGTAGCAATCTTCTCCTCCAACGGGTAGATAGGCTAGGCCGTTTTGTTACTTATGTAATGTAAGAAAAGTAATGAAAAATCCATTTGTTGGCTTGAGTTTTCGTGCATTGTTGTGCTGCTTATCCTTGTTTTAGACGAGGTCTGTCTTTGTGGCATTGGTCCTTACAAGGAATGCGTCATTCTGACGCGATCCCGATCTGGATGTGGCGTTGCTGGAGGTTTTCCTCATGAGGGCTTAGGGCTGCTCTCCTTCATGCGAAGAGGGGACAAAACAAGGGGATCTTGAGAGGCACCAAGGACCGTGACGAGGTGGCATGTGTGGGGAAAAACCCCAGCCACCACGCTCGGCCTTATTGGGTTTTTCGGCCAGGGTCCGGCCTGATAGGGACACCGTGCCCACCGAGATCTTAACATAGCAAATCTCATGAGGTACCAAGGACCGTGATGAGACGACACGTGTGAGGGAAAACCCTAGCCACTGCGCTCAGCCTTGTTCGGTTTTTCGGTGCTGCCAGGCTTGGCCTGACATAGTCACCGTGCTTGATGAGATTTTGAACAGTAAACCTCGAGAGGCACCAAGCACCGTGATAAGGCGGCATGTTTGAGGGAAAACCCGAGCCACCGCGCTCGGCCTTGTTGGATTTTTCTATGCTGCCAGGCCCGGCCTCACATAGACACCATGCCTAATGAGGTTTTAAACGGTTTTTTGTGTTTGAGAGCACAAAGGACCTTTGTGTGAGACGGCACGCGTGGGGCGAGGCCATTCCACCGGTACTCGATCTTCTTGGGTTTTTCAGTGCTGCCAGGCGGACCCGTACATTGACACCGTGCTTAATAGGGTTTTTTCCAAAAGTGTTGTGTGAGTTTAAAGCACCAAGGACCTTTGTATGAGGTGGCATGCGTGGGGCTAGCCCATTCCACCAGTGCTTGGTCTTGTTGGGTTTTGCGGTGCTGCCACGACGATTCCCATACATAGACATCGTGCCTTAGGAGGATAGCACCAAGGGCCTTGATGAGGTGGCATGTGTGGGAGCTGGCCATTCCACCAGCACCCAGCCTTGTTGGTTTTGCGGCGCCGTTGGGCATACTCTGGCCCAAGCAGCCACCGTGCCTAGCTCTGCTCATGTGGTATTGAGGGGAAACATCCAAAACCAGGAAGTCAGAAAATGCTTACCGAGGGGTATGTGACTTAGTGCTGAAAAACAAACAGTTCATTACATGCTGCCGTTCGTGTCGGGGCACGCGGACTTACAGGCGCTGAGGTCACGTGGTGCCTCCTTTTTCAAAACATACTCGGGCGCGGTCCTCATGCCGCAGCAGGTGGGTGGTCCTCAAGCGTAGGACTTGCGGAGGTGCTCGATGTTCCATGGGTTCGCCACAACGACTCCCTCAATCGTCTCTAGCCTGGCGGTGCCTGGGCGAGCTATGCACGTGATCTTGAAGGGTCCTTGCCACATTGGCGAGAGCTTGTGGAGGCCTTCCCTGGACTGGACCCTGTGTAGAACAAGATTGCCTACCTTGAGAGTTCGACGTCGTATGTGTCGCTTGTGGTACCATCGCAGGGCCTGCTGGTAGCGTGCTAGCCGGAGGATGACGCGGTGTCGGGCCTCTTCCAGGAGAAGCACGTCTTCCTGCCTTAGCTCATCCTAGAGAGCCTCCTTGCAGGCCACAACTCGGGGCGACCCGTGCTTGAGCTCGGCAGGCAACACCGCTCATGCGTCGTAGACCAAGGAGAAAGGTGTCTGACCTGTAGGCCTATGGGGGTGGTGCGGATGGACCAGAGTACCGCTGGTAGATCCTGAATCCAATTCTTGTCGCAGGCCTTTTGCTTCCTCTTGAAACTCCGGGTCTTGAGCCCCTTCAGGACCTCCGCGTTGGCCACTCATCTTTGTCATTGCTGCGCGGGTGTGCCACGGAGGCGTAGCATATATTGATGTCGAGGTCGGCGCAGTACAACTTGAAGAGTCCGCTGGTGATCTGGGAGCCGTTGTCCGTGATGATGCGGTTGGTGAAGGGGATCGTGTGCAGAAAACAAAAAAAATTCCTAGCAACGATATCCTTAAAACATGCCAAGATCTATTCTATGCAGATATAGTAGTACGAACGGAGATCGGAATACATACCCTTGTAGACCGAAAGAGGGGATTACGTTCCCGCACAAACGTTGTCGATGAAGACCGACGAAGCCGACCTCAAGGTCGTGTAGAGGAAGTAGACCTCCGAGTACCGCTAGCGCAGCACCTCGCAGGGCGTTACACACGTACGGTGGAAAGGACGGCCTCCGAAGCTCCAGTCCACGACGAGCAGCGGGCTATGGTCGAAGAGAACCCCCTCTCAACTCGGAGCAACTCCGACAAAGGGAATCACGAAATCGAGAGAGAATTGGGAAATTAATTGGTGAATTAAAAGGCCAGGGCTGCCCCTCTATATATAGGCTCCCAGGGGTGAGCCAACCTGCTCACCAGGCAATGTGGGACTATCCCCCACATGCCTCGTGTGGCACATGGTGCGCCGGCCACCTTGTGGGCGCCTTGTGGCCCACCTAGGCCGGCCACCTTGGCCCCCACCGAATTCCCCTAGGGAATTTTCCCCTCTTGGGCCTTCTTTCGACCAGAAGGCCCATTTAGGGAAATCAGCCTAAATAAATTTGAAAATAAATATATAAAATCATATTAGACATTAATTACACTAATTAATACCAAACATATTATATATAATTTATTCTAGCTCCGAAAACTATTTCGTCGCTACTCGATCTCCATCGGACCTCTCCCGGGACGTTCCCGGTGATCTCTTTCCTTTCCGGTTGTCTTGTCAAAGCCCCTTATGTGTGTTACCCTAGCGGTTCGATATAATCCATGACTAACTCGTAGGCCTGGACCCCATGAATTAATCCCTGTGATATAACGAATGACTTTCATGTATCAAACCTGAAAGTAAAGTCTTAAACCTTTTGCCATGGCGATACTTAGCGTGTCCGAGCGTCGTTCATATATATCTCCATATCTAGCTTGATCTTGTTACCGACAACGCTATCTTCTTGCTCGTCTATGATTTCATGTCTCCGTGACCTAGTCACATGATTGCAACCTCATTAGACATAATCTCACCGAGTGGGACCTAGAGTATATATCCTGCTATGCGGACTGGCAAATCCCGCTCTTGACCCCTCGTCTCAACTACTCCTTTCCGATACCCAAAAGTATCACCGTTATTGTCATACTAATTAAGATACGACGTTTGGTGCAATCAAAGTATCTTCTAGGAATAACAATAAGAGTTGGTCTCACGGTCAAAGGCGTAATGACTACGTCCTACAAATATGGGTATGTCCATCGCATCGTTCTCTAACGATATGACTTCCATTGCCGCTCGGCGCCATGCCCTATGATCGGGAAACCTCGATCATCGATCGCGCAACAAAACTAGTCTTAATAGAGGCTACGAGGAACCTAGTTGTTTACGCATCACTCCCGTATTAATGTTTCCGCTTAATACGATTATAGCATGACACAAAAACATATTATGAACAAACGAGATATGATAAAGAAATACACTTTATTAATTGCCTCTAGGGCATATCTCCTTCAGTCTCCCACTTGCACTAGAGTACAAATTAATCTAGATCACAACTTGGTAAAAGCTTAACACCCATAGCTAACTGGTGTTTTTCATGCTTGTCAAGCGGGAGAGGGGATCTGCCACATTCAGATCCGTATGCACTTTGTAAATCTTCACATCGCCTCCTTGTACGTACTATCGTATCACATGGAAGCATCGAAGAATGTGTTTGGCGGTGGAGTGAGACATTGGCTCCATGGTATTAGCAATGGCACACGTATTGTCGCAGAAGAGGATCACGGTGTCTTGCACGCTCGGGAACACTCCAAGTTCAATGATGAACTTCCTCAGCCACACAGCTTCATTCGCAGCTTCGCAAGCAGCAATGTACTTCGACTCCATTGTAGATTGTGCGACGATGGGTTGCTTCTCACTTCTCCAGCACACGGCGCCTTCATTCACCTTGAACACATAACCTGTTTGTGACTTAGAGTCATCGGGGTCTGAGCAGAAACTTGCATCCACGTAACCTGTTACGCCAAGTTCTTCATCGCAGCCAGCATAGACAAGGAACAATTCCTTTGTCTTATTGAGATACTTAAGAATGCTCTTAACAGCAATCCAATGCGCCATTTCAGGATTACTCTGGAAACGGCTTGTCAAACTTAGAGATAATGCTACATCAGGTCTAGTACTTAACATTGCATACATAATTGATCCTATGGTTGAAGCATAAGGATGTTTAGTCATATCGGCCTTATCCTGTTCCGTTACCGAACACTGCGCCTTTTGCAATGTTTTATTCTTGATAACCGGCAGAGAAACCCTTCTTTGCCTTCTCCATACCGAAACACTTCAGTATTTCATCAAGATAAGTACTCTGACTCAATGCTAATAGACGTCTTGATCTATCACGATAGATTTTAATGCCTAAGACGTATGCAGCTTCTCCTAAGTTCTGCATGGAAAATTTACTGTTTAAATAATCCTTCACGCTATTCAGAAGTTCCACATCATTCCCAATCAGCAATATGTCATCTGCATATAGTGTTAAGAACACAACCGAGCTCCCACTCATTTTCTTATAAATGCAGGTCTCTTCCAAAATTTGGACAAATCCAAAACCTTTGATTACCTCATCAAAGCGAAGGTTCCAGCTCCGAGATGCTTGCTTCAATCCATAAATGGAGCGCTGAAGCTTGCATACCTTGCCAGCATTTTCTGGATCGACAAAACCTTCCGGTTGTACCATGTACAACTCTTCCTCAATGTTTCCATTTAGGAAGGCTGTTTTGACATCCATCTGCCATATTTCATAATCGTAATAGGCAGCAACTGCTAAAAAAATCCGAATAGACTTCAGCATCACTACCGGTGAAAAAGTTTCATCGTAGTAAATCCCATGAACTTATCGGAAATCTTTTGCGACAAGCCGAGCTTTATAGACGGTCACATTACCATCAGCATCAGTCTTCTTCTTAAGATCCATTTATTCTCGACGGCCTTGCGTCCTTCGGGAATATCCATCAAAGTCCACACTTTGTTATCATACATGGATCCTATTTCGGATTTCATGGCTTCTAGCCATTTCTCGGACTCTAGACTCGCCTTTGCCTCCTTGTACTTCGTAGGTTCGTCTTGTTCAATTAACATGACGACGCAAACCATGTTGCCATACCATTCTGGTGCGATACGAGATCTACCAGACCTATGAGGTAGAATACTTTCCTCGACAGTTTCTCCCACTCCATCTGTGGAGGACGTTTCCGGAACAGCTTCCGTTGCGCCAATCGAAATCTCAAGTTCAGGATCAACGATCTCATCGAGGTCTACCTTCCTCCCACTTACTCCTTTCACGAGAAATTCCTTCTCTAGAAAGGTACCGGTCTTCGCGACAAACATTTTGCCTTCACCTTGGTTGTAGAAGGTGTATCCTACGGTTTCCCGCAGATATCCTACAAAGACGACTTTCTCCGACTTTAGTTCGATTTTGTCGGGCTGTAGTTTCTTAACATACGCCTCACAACCCCAAACCTTCAGAAACGATAACTTAGGCTTCTTGCCATACCATAATTTATACGGTGTCGTTTCAACGGATTTGGACGGAGCCCTATTTAAAATGAATGCGGTTGTTTCTAACGCATAACCCCAGAAGGATACGGGCAAATCGGTAAGAGATATCATAGATAGGACACTATCCAGTAGAGTATGATTACATCGCTCAGACACGCCGTTACGTTGCGGTGTTCCGGCAGGCGTAAGTTGGGGTACGATGCCACAACTCTTTAGATGTGTGTCAAACTCAAAACTCAAATACTCGCCACCACGATCGGATCGGAGGTGCTTGATTTTCTTGTTAAGCTGATTATCAACTTCACTTTGAAATTCTTTGAACTTTTCAAAAGTTTCAGACTTGTGTTTCATCAAATAGATATAATCGTATCTACTCAAGTCATCAGTGAAGGTGACGAAGTAACGATAACCATTGCGTGTCAAAACGCTCATTGGTCTACACACATCTGTATGTATGATCCCCAATAAATCCGATGCCCGTTCAACGAAACTTTTGAACGGTGTCTTGGTCGTTTTGCCCATAAGACATGGTTTGCATGTATTGAGGGATCCAAAATCCAACGAGTCCAAAAGTCCATCGAAGTGGAGTTTCTTCATGCGCTTTATACCAATATGACCGAGACGGCAATGCCACATATACATGGTGGTATCATCACTACACTTAATCCGTTTGGCTTCTATGTTATGGATGTGAGTACTACGATCGAGATTCAACAAGAATAAACCATTACTCTCGGGAGCATCAACATAAAAGATATTATTCATATAAATAGCACAACTGCTTGATACTGATTTAAATGAATAACCGTCTTGTAAAAGGCAAGACCCACTTATAATGTTTACCCTCAACGATGGTACAAAATAACACTTATTTAAAACCAAAACTAATCCCGATGGTAGATGTAGAGGGAGCGTGCCGACAGCCACCACGTCGACTCTCGATCCGTTGCCTACGCGCATCATCACCTCATCCTTAGCCAGCCGCCGTTTATTCCGTAACTCCTCCTGTGAGTTACATATATGAGCAACAGAACCAGTATCAAATACCCAAGTGTTGCTACGGGCGGATGTAAGGTACACATCTATAATATGTATATCAAATATACCTTGCTCTTTGTCGACTATCTTGCCAGCTTTCCTATCCTCCAGGTCCTTGGGGCAGTTACGCTCTGGTGATCCAATGGTCACCACTATCTTCTCCAGCTTGATTTCTAATTCGGCCACTTCGAGCATCTTTAGGATTTCCGACAGGGGTTTTGACGTCCCTTTCAAGCCGTAGTCCACAATGGCGTTCTTATAGCTAGGGGGCAGAGAAATCAGCACCCTATCAATAACCAACTCTTCTGGGATCACACTTCCCAGATCATTCAGGAGCTGAACACAGCCAAACAACTTGGTTAAGTGCTCACTAGTGTTGCCGTGGTCTTCCATCTGGGCTGAGAAGAAAAGCACGGATGCTTCGAACCTCTCAGTCTTGACTTGTCGTGCAAAAACAAACATGAGTTCAGTGATTATCTCATAAGAACCCTTGTTCATGAAGTGGTTTTGCAGGTCAGCCTCTATGGCAAAGAGCATGCCACTCTGGACATAAGAAGAAATCTCCGCCTTAACCTCATGGACATTCCTTTCGATTTCTGAGGCGGTGTTTGGCAGATTACCTAAGGGGGCTTCAAGGATGTAGGCCACCTTGTGGGTTTCAAGAATGGACTTCTGGTCGTGGAACCAGGACACGAAGTTAGACCTATCGGTCTTAAGCTTCTCTTTCTCAAGGAACAGGGCTAGTTTAAAGGAGGGGTGAGACATCTACAATGGAATTTGCAACAACATAATACTTTGTTCATAATAATTTTGAGTTATAGCATTTTTAGAAAATAACTAACATAACTCCCACTCAAACGAACATCCCTCCTGGTCGTTTAAGCGATTACACGACCCCCATCCATTGCACCACCCCTCATCGTCAGAGCCGGCAGCACAACTTCAAAGGTAGCCAATTGTCCGTCACACCAATTTTGTGACTCATGCTCGACCTTTCGGCCTCCGTATTCCGAGGCCATATCTGCATATGCCAGGCTCGCCACTATAACCTCCACGTAACGCTTGTGCAACATGGTTTACACCCACTGTATGCGAACGACGATATGTCTGATACCCGATCATCACGACCTGCCTCATAACGTAGAACTTTCTTGGTGGTGCTCGTTGGAGAAAGAACACTAGTGGTATTTTTGAAGGGATCATCTTATATATGACTACCGCCGCGTAAGTAATATATACTAATATATATAATCACACAATATAAGATGCACACAAAACATCAAATGTAATGCAATGTGATATAGTCCATTGCGCCATGGTCTTCTTGGCGCCCGCAGATCATAAACAATTTATTAAACCTACCTTGACCATCTTACATAGCCCCTGCAAAATAAAGTTGACGCTTCTACTTTATCTTTTGCATATTTTACGTGGCTTGGGGCTGTCGTAAAAAGAACCGCTTCTTACCTACGAACTTATGACCACAACAACGATCCAATAATTGCATATTTAAGCATCCCTTTCGGGCCCTCCATTGAAAATGCAAGACCAACTAAAGAGAGAGAAACAGGCACCCGCCAGCCACAGATACGGTACAAGCCGTATGTTAGTAGTGGAACCAGTCTTGCGTAAGAGTATGCGTAAAGTCAGTCCGGGCCGCTTCATCAACTCGATGCCGCTGGAATCATTAGTGCATGCTAGAGGGTAGCAAATAACTTGAACGGTGCCCCCATGCAGAACACGGGTTCTAACAACATACAACTATATCTACGATAGATCGGCTCTGATACCACCGAAGGGGATCGTGTGCAGAAAATAAATTTTTCCTAGCAACGATATCCGTAAATCATGCCAAGATCTATTCTATGCAGATATAATAGTACGAACGGAGATCGGAATACATACCCTTGTAGACGGAAAGCGGGGATTACGTTCCCGCACAAACATTGTCGATGAATACCGACGAAGCCGACCTCAAGGTCGTATAGAGGAAGCAGACCTCCGAGCACCGCTAGCGCAGCACCTCGCAGAGCGTTACACACGTACGGTGGAAACGACGGCCTCCGAAGCTCCAGTCCAGGATGAGCAGCGGAAGACTTGGACCGGAACACCAGCAGCGCGGCAGCGGGCTATGGTGGAAGAGATCCCCCTCTCAACTCGACGCAACTCCGACAAAGGGGATCACGAAATCGAGAGAGAATTGGGGAATTAATTGGTGAATTAAAAGGCCAGGGGTGCCCCTCTATATATAGGCTCCCAGGGGGGAGCCAACCTGCTCACCAGGCAATGTGGGACTATCCCCCACATGCCTAGTGCGGCACATGGTGCGCCGGCCACCTGGTGGGCCCTTTGTGGACCACCTAGGCTGGCCACCTAGGCCCCCACCGAATTCCCCTAGGGAATTTTCCCCTCTTGGGTCTTCTTTCGACCAGAAGGCCCATTTAGGGAAATCAGCCTAAATGAATTCGAAAATAAATATATAAAATCATATTTAGACATTAATTAAACTAATTAATATCAAACATATTATATATAATTTATTCTAGCTCCGAAAACTATTTCATCGCTGCCCGATCTCCATCGGACCTCTCCCGGGACGTTCCCGGTGATCTCTTTCCTTTTCGGTGATCTCCATCGGACCTCTCCCGTGATGTCTCCGTGACCTAGTCACATGCTTGCAAGCTCATTAGACATAATCTCACTGAGTGGGTCCTACAGTATCTATCCTGCTATGCAGACTGGCAAATCCCGCTCTTGACCCCTCGTCTTAACTACTCCTTTCCGATACCCAAAAGTATCACCGTTATTGTCATACTAATTGAGATACGACGTTTGGTGCAATCAAGTATATTCTAGGAATAACAATAAGAATTGGTCTCACGGTCAAAGGCGTAATGACTACGTCCTACAAATATGGGTATGTCCATCACATCCTTCTCTAACAATATGACTTCCATTGCCGACCAGCGCCATGCCCTGTGATCGGGAAACCTCGATCATTGATCGCGCAACGAAACTTGCCTTAGTAGAGTCTACTAGGGACCTGGTTGTTTACGCATCACACCCGTATTAATGTTTCTGCTTAATACGGTTATAGCATGACACAAAAACATATTATGAACAAACGAGATATGATAAAGAAATACACTTTATTAATTGCCTCTAGGGCATCCCTCTGATGAACTTGACAGCGGACCTTGTGGTATGGTTCCCACTGCTTCGACCTCGCCCCATTTGAGAACTTGTCCACGTCCACATAGAGGTAGCGGTAGCCTCCTTGAGCTATGGGAAATGGTCCCAAGATGTCGAGCCCCCAGACGGCAAAAGGCCATGACAACGGGATTGTTGCAACTCCTACGCTGACTGGTGAATTTGCTTAGCATGGAACTGGCACGCCTCGCACTCCCTTACGAGGTCCGTTGCGTCTTGCATGGCCGTAGGCCAGAAGAAACCGCTTCGGAATGCCTTGGCCACGAGAGTGCGGGAAGAGGAGTGGTGTCTGCAATCCCTTTTGTGGATGTCCTTGAGCAATTCCCGACCTTCGATGAGGACAATGTACTTAAGGGCCACCCCGTTGGGGCGTCGCCTGTACAACGTGTCGTCCTTGAGGCGGTACAGCTTGGCCTGGCGTGCCACATGCTCATCCTCTTCTTCTATTACGGCAAGGCTCCCTTCCTCAAGATAGAGCCTTATCTTCGCTATGTAGTTGCTCGTCTAGTGTTCTGCTATTAGCACCTGGCGATATCTTGAGGGTGTGCCACAGCTTGGGGCTCCTATAGATGGGTGCGGGGATAGCTCGACAGGCCTCAAGATGTCTTCGTTGGGGGGAGCTGCCGAGGGCGTGGAGAGCCTCTCCTCGAACACTCCTGGATCTTGGGGTTCGCTCCTTGCTGCGCGTCGAGCGATGACGTCGGCCTCGGTGTTCTGTCTGCGTCGAATGTGGGTGAGCTCCATCACTAGGAATCGATTCTCCATTTGATGCACCTTTTCCGAGTAGGCCGCCATATGAGTATCTTTAGGTATGTAGCTCTTGTTGGAGAAATTGACCAGTAGCTGGGAATCCCCCTTGATGATGATCCTTTTTATGCAGAGGGCGGTGGTGGCCCGATTCCCTTTGAGGAGGCCCTCATACTCCGCGATATTGTTGGACCTCTTATATTTTCGGACGAACATGAGTTGGACGGCGTAATATAGCTTGTCGCCGGTCGGTGATGTCAGCACTACACTAGCCCCGCGCCCTTCATGCAGAAAGCTCTGTCAAACTTGAGGGACCAGCACCCCTTATCTTCCCTTAGTGGTGAGGAAGTCCAGCTCGAACGGCTGTAACTCAATTGCCCATTATGCGACTCGCCCCGTGCCGTTTGCGTTGCGTAGTATATGCTCCAGGGGATATGAGGATACCACCGTCACCGGGTAGCCTTGGAAGTAGTATCTCAGCTTTCTGGAGGCCATGAGGATGGTGAAGAGTAGCTTCTGCTACATGGTGTAGCACTCTTGGGCGTCTCGAAGTACTATGCTGACGTAGTAGACCGGGTGCTCCACCATGTGTGTTTCAGCGATGCCCTTGCCGGCTGGTCGTGAGGCCCCTGCGAGCCCTCGGGGGGGACGCTCCTCGGGAGGACGCCCCTCGAGAGGGCACTCCTAGGGAGGAGGTTCCTCGGGAGCCCCCAAGGCCAGCCCAGCAGGGCGCTCCGCGACCCTGGGGAGTTTTCCCAGCGGAGCCTCAGGAAGGTCCTCTTTTGCCTTTGTGGGCGCCTCTGTCCGCTTTCTCTTTTTAACGACATGTTCCTCTCTTTCGACGACCAGAATAACGCTAGTGGTCTGCGGGGTAGCGGAGATTTACAGCTTTAAGGGCTCTCTCTGACGAGGTGCCACCATGACGGGCGGACTAGCCAGGTACCTCTTGAGCTCTTTGAACACGGCGTTTTCCTCGGGAGTCCACTCGAATGGTCCCATCCTCTTCATGATTTTGAAGAAAGGGAGGGCTTTTTTGACGAACTTGGAGACCTGCCGAGGGCGGCCATGCATCCTGCCAGTCGCTGCATATCTATGAGGCGCTTTGGGGGCTTCATTTCTTCGATGGCCCGGATTTTGTCGGGGTTGGCTTCGATGCCTCGGTGGGAGACCAAGAAACCCATCAGCTTACCGGAGGTGAGTCCGAAAACCCACTTGCTGGGGTTGAGCTTGTTGTTGACCTTGCGCAGGCTCGTTAAAGTCTCCTCCGGATCGGCTGTGAGCGTGTCGCTTGTGCGGGTCTTGACCATGATGTCGTCAACGTATGCCTCTGTATTCTTTCTCATCTAGGGTCCCAACGCGATGCGCATCAGCCTCTGAAAAGTGGCTCCTGCATTCTTCAGCCCGAACGACATGCACACGTAGCAATATACACCGCACGGGGTAAGGAAACAGGTTTTCTCCTCATCCTCCTTGGCCATTTTGATTTGATCACTAGTAGGAAAAAGCCTACTGCTGGCGAACAGAAAAAGCTTACCGCTGGCGAACAGCTGTCCGCCAGTGGTGCTACGCCAGTGGTAGCACTTAGCGCTGGCGAACAACTGTTCGCCAGCGGTAGGAACGGTTACCGCTGGCGCACAAGTCTTGTTCGCCAACAGTAAATACTTCCGCTGGCGCTCATTTCCGCTCGTGCGCCACTAGTAGGGTTGTACCGCTGGCATCCCTTCCTATTTGTACGCCACTAGTAGAGCTAGCGGCACTAGCGCCCAGCATGGATTGTTCGCCAGTAGTAACATTTTTAGAATAAAAACAAAATAGAATGCACTAGCACCAATTCGTACTGAAATTTTATTTCATGTAACACAGGTTATGTACACATTCAATCATACATAATCGATACATACAATACACGCCGGACATCGACATCACAACCGCGGTCGATGTGGTCAATTACTCGGCCTCGTGTTGATGTCGCAGCTGCCGGCACAGCAGCCCTGTGTCGTTGTCGCCGTCACCACCACAACCCCTTGTCAATGTCTTCGTTGCCACCACCATCACAGCCTCGTGCCGATGTCATCGTCGCTTCAACCCTTTGTCGATGTCGTTGTCGCTGCTAAATCACATCCATAAGATCCATAAGGTGTCATCATCCTACACAAGCAGAAAATTGGTGTTCTTATCAGTTTATATACATAAACAGGCTAGATTCCACACTTTTACACCACAAACACATCTATCATGTATGCACACATGATCTGTTGCTCACTAACAACACCCATGAACTAAAACACCTAAGACAATCAAAAACAAGTATATAATTTTTTTATTAGTTTACACAACCAGATATGTCTAGAGATAGATCTACATAGCACAAGTTTACTCAGTAATCATGCATATGTTGTTGGACAACTAGTTCATGTCCAGAAACTTATCAATCACTCGTATCTGCAAGCATTGCACATCCAAAATAATTCTTGTACGTCTACAGCTTGGGAACCAAAAAGAAAATCATCCATACCACCTAAAACAGCAAGCAAACATGCAAATCTAAGTTATTTTACCGAGTACCAAATCTGAAATATCCAAACAGATGTGTGGTATCTTCAGTTTCATCGGTGTGAAGCTACCACAAGTATCATAGATGCTTGGATGAATGAATCATCCAAACAGGAGCATCCACAACACAAACAACACCACTAGATCGACTAGAGCATC
The DNA here is from genome assembly GCA_026929855.1 of Poa annua. Taxonomy (NCBI): domain Eukaryota; kingdom Viridiplantae; phylum Streptophyta; class Magnoliopsida; order Poales; family Poaceae; genus Poa; species Poa annua. The sequence goes on from CM049426.1 coordinate 110,971,930, forward strand.
ACCACATTCATCGGCACAGCCAGTCACAGAAAAATTCTCACCTCGAGTATTCTCTAGTGGAGGCAGAGCTTGGGGAAGGTGGGGGCTGAGCCAGTAGCGATGGAGGCAACACAGGGGTTCCATTCACTGCCATCCCACCGGCACCATAGTCGAAGGAGGTCTTAGACGGAAGCAGCAGACACATGATCTGAGTGCAACCATTCATAACAGTTAGCTAACAGTAAAGCATAACCCTTTCAAATGATGAAATGGAGGAACCATTTTTACATGCTAATAACAGTAAAGCATAACCCTTTCCTCAAGTGATCAAATCATGGAACGATCATGTATGTACATGATCCATTGCTCATTTACAGGATGTTTTTGAAACATGGGGAAAATGTATATTCATGATCCTCGCCTAACCATGGGAAATTCTATTCTTTGTTGTTTCTAAAACTTTGGACAGCTGCAATATAACATGTATATTCATGATCCTCCTCTAACCAGACAAACTAGCATAAAAGTTAAATGTGCATTTATCTGTGAATACCTTGTGTAACGCCCCAAAATTTCTCCAATTAGTTACTTTTTTTTTCTTTTTGCATCATCATGTCATCATGCATTTGTCATCTCATTAATTTAATTTGTAGCATTTAAATTCAATTCCCACTTTTAAATTCAAATGCATTTCAAATTAATTAAAATGTGATTTTTTAAAATCTTTTGCAAATGTTAAAAACTTGTTTATTAAATAGCCTATTTGAAACTAAAACTATTTTGTAAAGTTTGCTTATTCAAATTCCTTTCCTATTTTATTTTAAAAATATATAACAGAAAAAATAAAAAAAGAAACCAGAGAAGAAAAAACTCTTACCTGGCCGAAGCCCACCTCCTGGCCCAGCTCCTCAGAGCCCAGCCCACCTCCTCCTTCTCCTTCGTACGGAGCAGAGAGGCAGCTCGCGTTACACGTAGCCATGGCTGCCCCCACCTCCAACCACTCCCCCTCCTCTCCTTTTAGCCTCCTCTCCCCTCCTTCCGAAACCCTAGCCGCACTCCTTCCTCCCCTCTCTCTGCACCGCCGCCACCATCTCTCCTTCCTCTCTGTTTACCGCCACCGAAAAGCCACCGGAGCCACCACACCATTGCGCCGCCTTTCTATCGCCGTCGAAGAACCGCAGAGCCGTCCCGGAGCTGAGCCTCGACGTCCTCCTCGAACGAATCGAGCAGGGACGCTCCTAGCGCGTCGGCCTCGTCATCGTCTTCACCGTGGCCGGCGGACCTCCGCCTCCGATTCTGGCGACCTGGACCTCCCCCACGCCGAACAACTACGCCGACGACCCTCACCGTGAGCTCCTCTCCCCATTCCCCTCTCCCTTGGATCGTTTTAGTCTGGTATGCGTCGAATCCGTCCTCGACCTCCTCCGTTGCCGCCATGGCCGAACCTCCAAGCTCCGGTTTTTCTCTCTACTCCTCCCCCAGCACCACGCCTCCCGCACGCACCACCAGCTCAGCCCGACGCCCTAATGTTCGCACCCATGCCAGGATCCAGCAACACCTCTGCTGATCTTCGCTCGCCACCGGAGCCCTCCGGGACGACTTCGTTTTCCCGTCCGTTGTGCCTGTCTGCAACTTCGATTCAATTAATCTTGGGGCATCGGGTTATATGGATTCCGCTTCCTTTCATAACATAAGAGGGGTCGTAAACCAGTGGCTCCACTCATCCTCTTCCCAGCAGGATCCAAAGATCAAGTCCCAGCAGATGCATTAATCCCCACGTTTTCTAGTCTGAATCTTTTTCGTCAGTTTCAGTTAACCGTGACATTGCAAGTTATCTTTGTTCTTTCCTGTTAGCAATCACAAACACACATCAGGCCACGTGGCCAGCGCAGCTATGCTTCCACCCGCGCGAGATCGTGAGCTCAAATCCTTCTCGGCGGGTTGGAAGGAAAAATGCCCACTCTTTATTCTTTTCTCTCGCTGACATCTAGGACCCAACCGTTAGTGACCCTGGCGCCAGGAATAATATCACCGAGCCCCTCAGCTCTCTGGTTTCACCCTTAGGCCCTCACTGACATTGTTTCCATCAAGAATATGTCCCTTTCAATTACAGAAACACCCCTAAAACTTGTTTTGTCAATAACTTTAATTTTATAACTCCAAATAAAATAATCTTTATATATTTATTTATTAGAAAAATGCAATGAACATTAATATGTCATTCTTATACCATTTTGCATCATTTAATTTTATTGTTTAGTTTAAATTAACAAATGCAACTAAATAATTAAATATGGAATGTGTTGGGCTTTGTTTAATTATTACCCTATTTCATTTAATTTAATTAGATCACCCATGGCATGTGTTACCATGTTAACCAACATTTAATATTTTTGAGTAGATAAATAACTGGCACCTAAATATAAATTGTCGGGGTTTCTTTCCCGCTTAATTTGGATTAATTGCATTGTAATGCATCTTGCCCTGTCATGCATCATTCTCGCATGATCATGCTGGATCTTTTGCCGTAGTTGTAAAATGCATATTTCACGCTTTCCAGTGTTTGTTGCTTCTTTGCGGATAAGACGTTGAGACGTGTGAGCAACGACAAGATCTGCTTCCATGCGGGATTTCAGGCAAGCAAAATTTGCTTGTTTACCTATACATTGTCTTTCATACTTGTCGTTGATCTCTGCTACCCTAGTATTCGATTCTTTACCGCGATCCCATCACATGTTATCATGCAGCTCATACTATCCCCACAACCTATTACCTGTTGCATGCTTATCTGTTGACCTTGCGAGTCGTAGCGCATGCTTAGAGTTGATTGTGCGAGCCGTCTGTTGGTCTCTTGTTTCACATGCTTAACCGCTTGTGGGAGGCCCTATGGAGCCCCACGCGGCTTCGATCTAATCCGCTTCTTATCCAGGGCGCCGCAAGTAGTTCGGGCTTTCCATTTGATGCATGCATATGGTTACATAACGATCTCATGATGATGGAGTAGTCGATTCACATATAGGGTGGCACGTTCTTAAAGTGCTATGAAGGTTGATCCCGCGGGCACTTAACCTGATTAGTCGTGCACACAATCATGCGGTTCCCTGGATGAGTTGTAGAGAAGAGATTTACCTTGTTGAGATGCCATACCTTCTGGATTTGCTTTTGGGGTTGATCGAACGAGTACGGGTCTAGTAGTGCACCCCTGCAGGGTTTAATCTTATCGATGAGCCGTGTCCACGGTTATAGGCGACTTGGTGATGATGCTGGCTAACAAGATCTAGACAACTTGCACCTAATTAATGTTAATTAATTTGACTAGTAATATAGAATTACTTTCACAATAAATGGTAACAAAAAATGTTCAATGTGTGAGTTTCCCGAATTGCCTCCTCATACTTGGTTGAGGGGGTTAATCCGAGAATGGGTTATGTATGGTGTTAGTTGTAGTTGGTTACTTATGCGCTCTCTCTTCCCTCTCTAATTAGACGGAAGTTGTAGCGTGTCTCTATTAGGTTGCTAGTGTTGCTGCCGCTAAGTCCAGCTACCCCATATCTCAATAGGTTTCATTTTACTCCTTACCTCGATTCTATTTCTCCTCTTACCTTATTTGTTTTTGACTCTCTTCTCTTATCCAACTTTCAAAGTTTTAGGATCCTACGTGTGGGTGGACGATCTCTTGCCTTTTAACCTATTAGGATCGATATTTTGGAAGCAACTTCGACGTGATCAACTCTTATTTTTAGTGGTATCGAGAAGTTCATCGCGGAGCCTGAAGACTCGGTAGTTACCCCTCTCTTCTTGTGGTCTTGGCGTGGATCGCGTCCCGCGATCCCTTATTAGTGTCGTCGATTGTAACGCTCCGGAATTTCTCCAATTAGTTAGTTTGTTTGTTTTTTCTTTTTGCATCATCATGTCATCAAGCATTTGTCATCTCATTAATTTAATTTGTTTCATTTAAATTCAGTTCCCACTTTTAAATTCAAATGCATTCCAAATTAATTAAAATGTGATTTTTTCAAATCTTTTGCAAATGTAAAAAACTAGTTTCTTAAATAGCCTATTTGAAAACTATTTTGTAAAGTTTGCTTATTCAAATTCCTTTCCTATTTTGTTTTAAAAATATATAACAGAAAAGAATAAAAAAAGAAACCGGAGAACAAAAAAACTCTTACCTGGCTGAAGCCACCTCCTGGCCCATCTCCTTAGAGCCCAGCCCACCTCCTCCTTCTCCTTCGTACGGAGCAGAGAGGCAGCTCGCTTTACACGTAGCCATGGCTGCCCCCACCTCGAACCACTCCCCCTCCTCTCCTTTTAGCCTCCTCTCCCCCTCCTTCCGAAACTCTAGCCGCACTCCTTCCTCCCCCCTCTCTACGCAACTGCCACCATCTCTCCTTCCTCCCTGTTTTCCGCCACCGAAAAGCCACCGGAGCCACCACGCCGTTGCGCCGCCTCTCCATCGCCGTCAAAGAACCGCAGAGCTATCCCGGAGCTGAGCCTCGACGTCCTCGACGTCCTCCCCAAACGAATTGAGCAGGGACGCTCCCAGTGCGTCAGCCTCGTCCTCGTCTTCACCGCGACCGGCGGACCTCTGCCTACGATTTCGGCAACCTAGACCTCCCCCGCGTTGAACAACTACGTCGGCGACCCTCATCGTGAGCTCCTCTCCCCATTCCCTTCTCGCTCGACTCGTTTTAGTCTGGTATGCGTCGAATCCGTCCTCGACCTCCTCCGTTGCCGCCATGGCCAAACCTCCATGCTCCGGTTTTTCTCTCTCCTCCTCTCCCAGCACCCACGCCTCCCGCACGCACCACTATCTCAGCCCGACGCCCTAATGTTCGCACCCATGCCAGGATACAGCAGCGCCTCTACTGATCTTCGCTCGCCACCGGAGCCCTCCCGGATGACCTGGTTTTCCCGTCCGCTATGCCTGTCTGCAACTTCGATTCAGTTAATCTCAGGGCATCGGGTTATATGGACTCCGCTTTCTTTTGTAACATCAAAGGTGACCGGCGCCGTGGTCGCGGCCGAGCGTGGCAGCGATGGCTGTGCGGGGGTCGGCGCCGGCGACGACCGCTTGTGCTGCGACGCCCAAGCCGCCACCGCATCGATCATCTCCCAAACTGGATGTCGAGGTGGGGCAAACGGCGCGGCCGTGGGTGGCGGGGACGGTGGGTGCAGGGCCGCTCGCAGCTCCGCGATCTCCAAGCGGAGGGCCTGCAGCGCCTCAGTCAGAGAGAGGTCGGGCTGCGTAACGGCCGCCAGTGGTGCGTGGGCGGCGGCGTCCCACGCCGGCGGCTGCTGCCCCTGCGGCAGCTGCTGGGAGGTGATGGTGGCCGCGCCAGTATAGGCGGCGGTGGTTGTGGTGGGGTAGGTGGTGGTGGGGAGGCCGAGGGAAGTCATCGAACCAAAGCGCTCTGATACCTGATGTTATGGTTGCTAGGGTTTGAGGAGGAAGGGAGAGAGAGCTGCAAGGGCGCCCTGGATCGCCGGCCGCGGGGATCCTGTCCCACGGCCGGGCAAGAGGGAGGGTTTTCCTCTGAATTCTTGCTTGATTAGATTGATACATCTTCTCTCCTTATATAGAGGGGTTTCCTTGACTCCCAAGCAAGGCTTACTTGACCCCTAAGTAAACCCTTAAGACTAATGGGCCCAGGCCCATTACTTACTCTAACACTACACCCCACCTGGACACGCAGCTCGTCCTCGAGCTGCAACCTAACAAGACTCTGACTCTTATATCGACCTAAAACTTTTACATCTCGGCTTAGTGGATGGACCTGAAATAAGCTAACCCGAATGAGACTCCGACTCTTTATTTTTGACTCCGAACGATGTGGCAAGAATCCTCCACGCGCCAAAATTAGGCGTGTGCAGCCCCCTGGATCCCAAGGACGCTATTGGGACCAAGGGAGCCCTCGCGGCGGCCGGCGGCGAAATGCCGTGGCACTACGCGGTGCGCTCCCGTCTGTGACACCATGTCTTCTCCCCGTTGGCTGACTGTCGATGTCGTAGACGTGGAGGTCGCTGCCCGCGGAGAAAACAGCGTGCCCGCCGCCCGTGGGGATAATTGAGTGCCCAAGATCTCCCACACAGCGGACGAGAACGAGGTCCCGTGCGCCGTGAAGCGCAACTTGGAGGCGCTGCAGCTGGAAATCACGCATCTCCCGCACATGTCGACGCGCTAGGAGGCCGCGCGCAGCAGCCTGCAGTCTCACCGCCGCTGACACGTGGTGGGCAGCAGTCGAGGACGGCGGCGCCGTGGTGACCGGCGTCGTGGTCGCGGCCGAGCGTGGCAGCGATGGCAGTGCGGGGGTCGGCGCCGGCGGCGATCGCTTGTGTTGCGACGCCCAAGCTGCCACCGCATCGATCTTCTCCCAGACTGGATGTCGAGGTGGGGCAAACGGCGCGGCCGTCGGTGGCGGGGACGGTGGGTGCAGGGCCGCTCGCAGCTCCGCGATCTCCCAGCGGAGGGCCTGCAGCGCCTCGGTCAGAGAGAGGTCGGGCGGCGTAACGGCCGCCAGTGGTGCGTGGGCGGCGGCTCCCACGCCGGCGGCTGCTGCCGCTGCGGCAGCTGCTGGGAGGTGATGGTGGCCGCGCTAGTATAGGCGGCGGTGGTGGTGGTGGGGGCGGTGGTGGTGGGGAGGCCGAGGGAATTCATCGAACCAAAGCGCTCTGATACCAGATGTTATGGTTGGTAGGGTTTGAGTGGGAAGGGGGAGAGAGCTACGAGGGCGCGCTGGATCGCCGGCCGCGGGGATCCTGTCCCACGGCCGGGCAAGAGGGAGGGTTTTACTCTGAATTCTTGCTTGATTAGATTGATACATCTCCCCTCCTTATATAGAGGGGTTTGCTTGACTCCCAAGCAAGGCTTACTTGACCCCTAAGTAAACCCTTAAGACTAATGGGCCTAGGCCCATTACTTACTCTAACACACAAACACACATCAGGCCTAGTGGCCAGCGCAGCTATTCTTCCACCCTCGTGAGATCGTGAGCTCAAATACTTCTGGCCGCGTTGGAAGGAAAAATTCCCACTTTTTATTCTTATCTCTCGCTGACATCTGGGACCCATCCATCAATGACCCTGGCGCCAGGAATAATTTCACCGTGTCCCTCTGCTCTCTGGTTTCACCCCTAGGCCCTCACTAACATTGTTTCCATCACGAATAGCTCCCTGTCAATTATAGAAACACCCCAAAAACATGTTTTGTCAATAACTTTAATTCTATAACTCCAAATAAAATAATCTTTATATATTTATTTATTTGTTTATTAAAAAAATTCAATGAACATTAATATGTCATTCTTATGCCATTTTGCATCATTTAATTTTATTGCTTAGTTTAAATTAACAAATGCAACCAAATATTTAAATATGGAATGTGTTGGGTTTTGTTTAATTATTGCCCTATTTCATTTAGTTTAATTAGATCACCCATGCCATAGGTTACGATGTTAACCAACATTTAATATTGTTGAGTAGATAAATAACTGGCACCTAAATATTAATTGTCGGGTTTTTTTCCGCTTAATTTGGATTAATTGCATTGTAATGCATCTTGCCATGTCATGCATCATTCTCGAATGATCATGCTGAATCTTTTGTGGTAGTTGTAAAATGCATATTTAATGTTTTTCAGTTTTTTTGCTTCTTCGTGGATAAGACGTTGAGACGTGTGAGCAATGACAAGATCTGCTTCCATGCGTGATTCCAGGCAAGCAAAATTTGCTTGTTTACCTATACATTATCTTTCATACTTGTCGTTGATCTCTGCTACCCTAGTATTCAATTATTTATCGTGATCACATCACATGTTATCCTGCAGCCCATACAGTTTTATCCCCACAACCTATTACTTGTTGCATGTTTTTCAGTTGGCCTTGCGAGTCGTAGCGCATGCTTAGAGTTGATTGTGCGAGTCGTCTGTTGGTCTCTTGTTTCACATGCTTAGTATGATAGATTATTCTACTTTAATAAAATGTTGTCATATGTTGGGTATTATAATTAAAAGATAAAACACTGTCGAAAGGCCTTGTGAGGTGCTTTTTTCTGCTAAGTGTCGAACTAGGAACTGAGATTTTGTCCTCGGATCCAATTTTGAGCGCACTAACCGCTTGTGGGAGCCCTATGGAGCCCCTGGTTTCGATCTAATCCGCTTCTTATCCAGGGCGCCGCAACTAGTTTGGTCTTTCCATTTGATGTATGCATATGGTCATAACGATCTCATGATGATGGAGTAGTCGATTCTTATATAGGGTGAAACGTTCTTAGAGTGTTATGAAGGTTGATCCCGCGGGCACTTGACCTGATTAGCCGTGCACACAATCATGCGGTTCCCTACATGGGTTGTAGAGAAGAGATTTGTCGTGTTGAGATGCCCTATGGCTTTGCTTTTGGGGTTGATCGAACAATTACGGGTTCAGTAGTGCACCCTGCAGGGTTTAATCTTATCGATGAGCCATGTCCACGGTTATAGACGACTTGGTGATGATGCTGGCTAACAAGATCTAGACACTTGCACCTAATTAATGTTAATTAATTTGACTAGTAATATAGAGTTATTTTCACAATAAATGGTAAGTCAAACTGTTCAATGTGTGAGTTTCCTGAATTGTTTCCTCATACTTGGTTGAGGGGTTAATCCGAGAATGGGTTATGTATGGTCTTAGCTGGAGTTGGTTACTTATGCGCTCTCTTTTCCGTCTCTAATTAGACAGAAGTTGTAGTGTGTCTATTAGGTTGCTAGTGTTGCTGCCACTAAGTCCACATATGCCATATTTTAGAAGATAGTGTAGAAAGTAGACAGGTTGATTTTGTTGTTAGGGAGTGCCCTGACTCTCTTTTGGGTTGTGTTTTATATGTAGTTAACAGTTTGAAGTCTAACGACGTTAGCTTGTTAGCTTGATAATCCCTCGAGCAGGGATATAGCGACATCGCTTATCTTCAAGTATCTTAATCTAATTTATATCTTATCCGTAGTCAGATAATATTTTGATTCCGCTGTCATTTGTATCTTTATATTGTATTATTTGTATCTTGACTCGTTGGAATCGTGTTGTATATTATATCTTCTGTTGTTCTTGTGGATGTATCGGAACAGTTGTAATGTTATCACAATTCCAACCATATAATGCGCATATTTCGGCGTGCACATTATATCTGGTGGGCAACATAAAATCGTTATTATGCGGATTTTGGCGAGATCGCTCAAATGTACATAGTACCGATTTTATGGCGTCACATTATGTTTGCTGCTCTAAATTTCATATAGCAAAGAAGCCTCACCGTGTTGAAATCACATCACTTTGACCTGCAAACAAATCACCCAATAAAATCACACCAGTTTACATCTAATGCAGCTTCCCTCATACGGGAGATGTGCAATGATATACCTTGGCACCAGATTTTGATGTACCAGCATGCTTTTTTTTGGGACTTCTTTCCTGCGTCCAGTTTCAGCTCAGCCTTGTTCTCTTATCACTTTCCTGAATCACAAGGATTAATCACGTCAATACATAGAAAAATATGTCCAGAGAGCAAATGACATGTATCTTAGCAAATGACATTTATCTTAGCAAAAATACGTCAATACATAGAAAAATATCCTGAATCACTTATTTAACTGACTTGGAGTGGCTATATCATGATGATATGTCCATCAGACAACCTATGTATAACCAGAGATCCATCCACCCCTTTAGACCTGAGTAGGGAGGGGGGAGAGGATATGTAATCAGTAGTTCGGAACTAGCTTCGAAATAGATGATAGGTGTAATTACTCTATGCATATGCTTAGCACACATGAGATCAGGAATAATGTTTATGTAACATGAAATCATCTCGTGTTCTTGTAAGTACTGACTAAAAAAATGATTGGCAGATTAACCAATGTGATGTGTACTGAAATGTTGCCAAATACTCTTACATGAAAAAAAAAATACAACTATCAGCGAGGAAAGCACACTTAATCAACGCCTGACTACTGTGTATTGACTATTGATTGTTTCAGAGCCATGTACGCACCTCAACCCTGCAGCTCTGAGCCAGACCGTAGTCAGCAAAGAAGAGATTTTAATTGAAAAGGAGGGGGAGAGGAGAGGATACCTTGAGCCGACGGCAGCCCGCACTAGGGCTTAGTCTCCGTGACCGGACTGGTGAGCAGCTGGCCCCTCGCCCGGAAAGAATGCATCCATGGCGGGCTACAGGACCTTGGACGGGCAGGGCTGGGGAACGGCGAGCCGGAGGACAGCAGGCGGGAGGAGGTTGGATCTGCTGGATTCCTCCCAGCTGAGCAGATCAAGCCCTCCCCGCGCGCGATCTGGGGGTTGGAGAACTTGGCGAGCTCCATGCCCAACTGCACGGCGCGGCGGGCCTCCCGCTGCTTCTCTATGCGGCTCTTCCCGAGGTCCCCAGCATCGCCCGAGTCCTCGCCGTCGGAGGGCTGGGGCGTGACGGGGCGGAGCGTGCCCCGCTAGTGCGCGCGCCGTGGGAAGGAGGACGAGGACGGGGGGGCGCGAGGGAGGAGAGGAGCTGGGCCGGCATGAGGAAGAGGAGGAGCGTGCGGCGCAGCGGCACGACGACACGGAGGAGGAGTTTGCGTGGCACGTGTGGTCTCGTGTGAGGGAGAGGAAAGGAGGGCATAAGGAGGAGAGAGAGGGGGATCGAGCGGATATATTACAGCCGCCATACTACAGCTGCCGCACATAATAACACGTTCGCCAGCGCCACTGATTTTACTGCTCGCGAACCGTGTTTTTGTTCGCCAGTAGTAAGCTCAAGTACAGATTATTTTGTCCGTCAGCGGTAGCAGTTTTATCGTTGGTTGTGATGGCTCTGTGTTCACCAGCACTATATTTGCTGGCGCACATTTTTGATTGTTCGTCAGCGCTATCACGGTGGCTATAAGCTTATTCCTACTAGTGGATGGTAACCAGAGTAGGCGTCGAGCAAGTATAGAAGGTCGCACCCAGCGGTGGAATCCACGATCTGGTCGATTCGTGGCAGGGGGTATGGATCCTTGGGGCGGGCCTTGTTGAGATCGGTGAAATCGATGCGTAAGCGACCCTCTCCACTTTGCTTCGGGATGAACACAGGGTTGGATGTCCACTCAGGGTGTATGACTTCTCGGACTATGTTTGCCTTCTCAAGCTTCTTGACTTCCCGCACTATGAACTCTTAGTGCTCTAATACTAGTCGTCTTGAGTTTTGCTTCACGGGGCGTGCACCGGGGCACACGGCTAGATGGTGCTCGATCACCTCACTCGGGACACCAGGCATATCCGACATGCTCGTAGCGAACATGTCAACGTTTGCCCGGAGAAAGGCGACGAGCGCGCTTTCCTATTTGGGAGCGAGGCCTCCGCCTATGGTGGCGGTAGCCCCCGTGCCTTCAGGTCCCAGTGCCACCTTCTCTATCGAGGCCTTCTCTTGGGTGAAGAGCGTTTTCTTCCTGCTCTCGGAACCCTCTGGCACGTCGTCCACGTCGGCAGGGTGAGCAACAGCCCCCGAGCGGTAAGCATACTCGACTGAGCGCATGGAGTCCTTCTCATCGCAGCGGATGGTGATCGTGGTCTTGCTGCCAGGGATTTTGACGAGGTTGTAGGCGTGATGCTTGACTGCCATGAACTTGGCGAGGGCCGGATAGCCGAGGATGGCGTGATATGGCAGCCCGATGTGAGCCACGTCGAAATCGACGTACTATGTGTGGTAATTCTCCCTCGTGCCGAAGGTGACCGGGAGGCGCACCAGCCCGATCGGGATCGCAGTACCCTCGGTCACTCCGGCGAACGGTCGCGTGGGCATAAGTCGGCTGTACTCCACCTGCATCTTGTCAAAAGTGTCGATGGAGATCTCGTTGAGGCGAGCACCCCGTCCACCAGGGTGTTGGTGACCGCAACATTGTTGATGGTTGGGGTGCACACAAATGGAATGGTGCCTACAGTGCCGATGGACTTGGGATGGTCGCTGGCATCGAAGGTGATGGGGTACTCTGCCCACTTGAGACGTCTGTAGCGCTAACAACGCGGGTCAGCTGCTTGAAGTGGCGATTTGAGCATGTGCCTGAGCACCTCCCAAGATGCAGGTTGTGTGCCTGGGCTCCTGATATCGGCCATTAACCTCAGCAGGGAGGTTATGGTTACCCTTGTTAGGCTGCGGCTGTACGGCGTTGGCTTGAGGAGGCTTCTGCTGGTTGCCCTGGTACTATCCCTGCCAGCTTTGCAGCTGGTTGTTGGCCCAGCCCCTGTTGTTCCACTTGTTGTCGCCATTGTTGTTTTTTCCGCCTCGGCCTCCACCACGGTTTCCACCGAAGCCCCCGCACTTTTCCTGCTGCTTCTCGCGCATCTTCCTGATTTCGTTGGACTCGTCAGTGTTGTGGGAGTGAAGCTGATGGTATTCGTAGAAAGGGCGATCTTCGTCGTCCATCTTAGGCTCCTTCTTTGACTCGCGCTCTGGCTCCGCAGCTTGCACGGTGGGTGCCTTCCGCTTAGCGTCCTTCGCGCCCTTCCCCTTCTCGCTGGTAGGTTCCTTATCAGGCGTGCTGTGCTGGGAGAGTCTTCCCTCCTCCGCTTTGGCGCACTTGTCCGCGAGATCGAACAACTCGACCACCGTCCCCAAATCGTCGTGGATCCCGAGCTTCTCCCTCATGCGGGTGTTGGTTACTCCTTCCACGAAGGCCGTGATGGTTGAGACATCGGTGCAGTTGGTGACCTTGTTGCGGATGTGGCTGAAGCGCCAGATGTATTTTCGGAGCGTTTCCCCGGTCTTCTGCTTCACCGCGGGAGGTCGTTGAGGTTGAGGGGTCGATCATACGTTCCCCTGAAGTTCAAGATGAACTGCTGGCACAGGTCCTTCCAAGAAGCCACCAACTTTTCTGGAAGGTTTAGCAACCAAGTCTGCGCCGCCTCCTTGAGGGACAGCGGGAACCAGTTGGCCATGACCTTGTCGTCACCTCCCGCGGCCTATACCCCCACAGTGTAGAGCTACAGGAACTTGACAGGGATTTGGGTCCCGTCGTACCGAGGGGGGAGCTCCGGTCTGAACTTGTTTGACCAATTGACGCGGCGAAGATCCTTGCAGAACGCTATGCAACTGCCGCTGTAAGTGGCGGGCCTCCCCGCTAGCCCATCACGGTTCTGGTGTGTAGCGTGCCTGCACTTTAAATAAGGCAGATACCTGTGTATAGTGCAAATCCCTGGATCGATTCGTTTGCACACACAGTTTACGATGTAATATCACAACAAAGTATCAATTTTATTACATCGATGATCTAGACTTACAATATATTCATTACAAGTTGCATAGCATAAAGCTAGCCTTGAAATAGTACACATCGGAAATACAATAGCAGTGAGTCTCTATCACTTTCATGCTGCCACAGGCGAAAACATGTTGGTTGTAGACTCGAAACCTATAAACGAAACCTCACTCGTCATCTGAAGAATCTGCAATAAGAAAAATATTGCAACAACGTGGGTCAGATTCCATTAAAAATGGAGTCTGGCAAGTGACACTATGGTAGACACTTAATGGAATAACTCTATAGCCTATATGCATATTTGGCTGGTGGAGTTCAAGGCTATTTTACATAAAGCCAATTTTTCCTATCTCTTTGGAAAACACTTTCTTCAAATTAAGACAAGTATGGCATGAAAACCATAAATCTCATCTTCCCTTGTTCACCCATCAAGTTTTATTTCTGAAGTTGGAATGATGGAATCCTCCGTTGACGTCCGTGATCAGCTGCTCAAATTGTCCGTACCGGGGACACGGCTAAGTACTTAGTTTTACACTCTGCAGAGGTTGTGCACGTTCACCATTGTACCCATTCAACCCAATTTATCCTTTACACACCATTTGTGAAAAGGAAAGGAGAAAAATGAGACGAGATCTTTCAGAAGCATTTTCCCTCCCACTCTGGCTTGACCCGTTCCACCTAACATCCCCCCTACATCTGCTTGTCAAGCCGGAGAGAGTCCACGCAACATAATTGATCAAGTCAGAGCCCATATGGCAATGGCTGCACTGGAAGCAATCGTCACTCAGAGTTCTTCAGATTCCTCTGTTCCCTGGGTGGCCATCCACAAGTGCACATACTCCAGGAACCATAGACATGGACCTGAGTAGCCACTCAACTTCGCCACCATACAACCAATCCACCCAGGAGATTCATTAACTTAGTGGATGTGCACTCTGAGGTGAAAATCACCATGCTCACGGCCCTAAGTAGAATAGACATTCATCTTAGGCGACGACAACCATGAGGACAGCCCTGAGTAGTCACTTAACATTTTGTAAAACTTTTCATCAATTGCATAGCATCAATTCATCTACTAAGTATTTTATAGGAACCTAGACACAGGAGTAAGGGAATTCTACACAGGTTTAGCATAGTAATACTATCCTACTCATGCATATAAAAATACACTAAGTAATGCATATAGAAAATAATAGGAAGTTTATGAGGTGTGCCACTTGCCTTTGAATGTTGTCGTTGTTCACAAACTCTTTTCAACAACGAACGTTTGCTCTCCGTTTAATCTAAACATTATAAGCAAACAACAATTCAACAATCAACAAACAACAATCATCAAACCTACATGTTCATATCTAGTGAACAAACAAGTTTTGTAAACTTCTAAGGAAAACATTTCATGCATGAAAATCTTTTAAGTTAATGCAAGGAAATGTGTTGGTCAAAAATGACTAAGGACTAAGGTCATAAGTTGAATAAAATATTTTGTTTTATATCATCTTGAATAAGCCCTCTAACGTCTTAGTCTTTATGTGTAGAAATATTTGGAGTAAATACTATGTCATTTCTTCAAGATGATCAACAATTATTATCAACTCTTTGTAAATTGGACATTCACTATAGTGAGAGAGACAGACACCCGGCCAGCCACTTAAATTGTGGAACAGGTCTCATGTACGTGGACATGTAAGGTTTGTTTCCAGGCCGCTTCATCTCACTATGCCACTAGGATCCAACAAACTTCAAGACGATAATATCATGATCAAAAATTGTTTATGTCAAATATGAAAGACAAGATTAGAAAAGAGGGAAAAGATAGAAGAAAGATGTAGTTGTCCTCCAGGCTTCATCTCCAGACTTGTAATATTCTCCTTAATGATGTCTTGATTGAAGTTTTGATAGACTTGATAAATCTTCAGACTTGGTGGTTCTTGCATCCTCGAGGCTGGTCTTGGATTTACTTAGTCATCATGAAGTCTAACAGAAGAAGGAGGGTGAAAAGAAAGAAAGAGGGAGAAAGACTTAGAAAAATATTTCTGGTTGGTCTTCATGAACTTCTTCTTGATCTTTCGGAACGGATAGACGTCGCCTAGAGGGGGGGTGAATAGGCGATTTAAAACTTTTTCGAGGAGCCGGAATATCCGGTCCAATAGTGACCCGGAAATTCCGAGGCGCCGGAATATCCGGTCCAAGAGAGACCCGGAAATTCCGAGGCGCCGGAATATCCGGTCCAAGAGAGACCCGGAAATTCCGGTATGCTTGATAAAGGCGGAATAAAACTAGAGGTTTACTTTAACAAGCATACAACCTAGATAAGTAAACTAGGCTCACCTATGTGCACCAACAACTTAAGCTAAGCAATACAAGTAACAAGATATATGACTTCAAGCACGAAGGCTATCACAATGTAAAGTGCATAAGTAAAGAGCTCGGGTATAGAAATAACCGAGGCACGCGGAGACGAGGATGTATTCCCGAGTTCCACCCAAAGGTGTACGTCTCGTTTGGAGAGGTGTGCGCAACCACAACAGGTTAGCCGCAACGCCACAAAGGCTCACCTTCTTCTCCTGATGAACTCAACCACAAAAGGTTGCGAGTTCACCTTCCACTATTGATCTCCTTTGGGGTGGAGATCGAATCCCGTACAACTCTTGAGGCACACACCCACAACTTAATTGGGGGCTCCCAAGTCTTGAGGCACACACCCACAACTTAATTGGGGGCTCTCAAGTGACCACAAACGGTCTTGACCATAAAAGGTCTTGGCCACAAAAGGCCGGCCACAAAAGGCGTCTAGGGTCCAAAGACCCAAGAGTAACAAGCTCACAAGTAATACCACCACGAATCCTCGCGGAGGGCTCAAACCGATGCAAATGCAATGGCAAGAGCACACGAAGTGCTCAAGTCCTTCACTCTCAAATTCCAACACAACAACAAATGTTTATGGGGGAATAAGAGAGGAAGAACAAAGGAAACCACAAAGGAGTCAAATCCTTCACTCCCAAATCCCACCAAAAGCAACTAATGCTTATGGGGGGACAAGAGAGGAAGAACAAAGAAGAAGAACCACAAAGGAACTCCAAGAACTAGATCCACTAGGTTCCCCTCACTTAGAGGAGAGATAGATTGGTAGGATTGTAGATCTAGATCTCCTCTCAACTTTCCCTAAAGAATATGGAAGATTCAATGGAGGGATTCAGAGGGAAGTGAGCTTTCCAAGGTCAACAATGGAGTAGGAGAGAGGGGGAAGTCGTGCTGCCTTAGATTGGCTGGGGAAGAAGAAGGGGAGGGGTATTTATACCCCTCCAGGAAATATAGCCGTTGGCTGTTTCGACACTCGGAAATTCCGGTATAAGTGAGACTCGGAAATTCCGGTCAACCGGAAATTCCGGTCTAGAGAGACTCGGAAATTCCGGTCACCCGGAAATTCCGGTCTAAGAGAGCACGGAAATTCCGGCTGGAGTGAGAAGCAAAACCAAACTTTTCCTTAGCCATTTCTGGAGGACTTTTCTGGGGGCACTCGGAAATTCCGGTAGACGGAAATTTCCGAGCACAATTTCCGACTAGAGTCAGAACCCTTTTTCTCCTTTCCTTAGCCGTTTTCTTGGATGAGCTGGGGAACCGGAAATTCCGGTAGGGCGGAATATCCGGCCCCAATAATCCGAATCAGCAGAACACCGAAACGAAAACTGCTATAACTTTTGCAAATGAACTCCAAAAGAGGTGAGACCAATTTTGTTGGAAAGATAGCGACGATGAGTACCCAACAAGAGTAAAATCCCATAAATAGAGTAAAATCTCCACACATGGCAAGGTGTGGGACTTTCCGCAAGGTAGAACCGGCAATATTTCCGCCACTGAAAACGCAACAAGTTGTCCAAAGTAAAACCGATTTCGATGAACAAGAGCTTGACATGGAGATGAACCAAGCTCTAACTCCTCACCAACATAAAAGCCAAATAAGAACCAAGAAATATGATATGCCAAGTATGCAAAGGTTTGATCTCTCCACAAGGATGCGATCAAGTTACTAACTTGAGAGCCCCTCTTGATTGTACGCCTATCTATCCTATAGCCCTATCAAGATCATACCTTTGCCTTGAGCATTCCACTTGAGTTGGATGATGACTATCTTGATCTCTTCAAGTGGATCATCTTTCTTGATTGCGCGTCCAAACACTTGCTTGATGAATACTTCTCCAAATACTCCCCCATGCTCACAATGGGAGAGTCTCACTTAGCTCCATCTTCATGTATCCACTGCAAGCACCAAGCATAGGATCTTTTCGAGAAAGCTTCTCTTGGTCTTGCACAACTCATCTTTTCTTCACTAAGATGATGTCTTGAATCTTCAAGACATACTTGCAATAAGCTTCACTCAACACATGAGCTTCAAGAGTTCAACACATGAACTCCACCATTCCATGGACAAGATCTATAAGGATATCTCAATGCAAACATTAGTCCATAGAGATTGTCATTCAATTACCAAAACCACACATGAGGGAAAATGCTCTTTCACTTTCTTCTAAGTGCTTCCACTCGTTGGAGATTCTTCTGGAGTCTTGTTTGGCTAAGTCCTTCATTGGTCTTCCAGCTTCATGTTGAAAATTACTAAGTGTCTAGGTGTAGCACTTCACCAAAATGCTAAGTTGAAGATATTTCTAACTTAGAGAAAAAATATGATTATATAATAAAATATGTTATGCATGAAATGCAATTTTTATTCACAAGAAGCATCAAAATGACTTTTTTGATTTCTTTATAAATATGCATGAATTTATAAATGCAATTTTAGTTAATTTCTATTTTTGGAAAATATAATAAAAGGAATAATTATAAGATTAAAGTTTTCTATGATTAAATTTTTATAATATAATTTTATAAATAGTGTTGATAGACAGGGAGCATTTAATTAAATTTATAGCTATTTGATTCAACCAAAATTAATATTTCTATTAATAGTTATGTTGAAAATACTCAAACTATTCAATATATAACTATGAATTCATTCAAATATCACTCAAAATATTTTATAGCAATGGCATCAATTTACAAATATTCTAAAGTTTCTAAAACAATTTCATTTGCAATTTTTGGATTAATAGATTTAAAGTTATGCCAAAAATACTCAAATCCACCATTTGAAATTTGGATATTTTATACTAAGTCAAATTTGAATTTTGGCAGATCCAAAATATTCTACATGTCGAGGGCTTTCCAAATATATAAAAATATTTGAATTTGGATATGTGAGTAAAAAGTTATAACAAATCTAAGTTACAGGGGCTTTTCTGCAAGACTGCCAATTAATTAAATCGAGAAATTCATTTTCCACGTCAGCGCTGACTGGGCTGCTGACGCGGAGCTGACGTGGCTGCTGACTGGATTAAGTGATTGAATCTGGGCCGTCCAACGGTACCGATTTGAATTAAAGCTTCTAATCTACGCCGTCAGATCGAGATCGAAGGGCTCACAGTGCTTGACCAGGAGGTGACGGCGGGAGCTCGCCGGAGGTGGCGATGGTGGTGGCGCCGGCGTCGGCTTTGGACGCGCCGGTGGTTCCCGTACTCCCCCGAGCTCGCGGAGTCGACGACTGCGTGCAGCGTGAGGTGGCTGAGGCGATGGTGTCGGTTGTTGGTGTCGGGGTACTCCGGTTCGCCGGCTATTTTTCGCCGGAGCCGAAGGAAGGCGGAGGTGACTTCGGTCGTGGATGAACTCGACGGTCTGGGCGCTAGGAAAATTCGAAAGCATGTTAGGGAGGTGCGCGCGTGCGAGACAAGGAGGATGATGGGAAGAGGAGAGAGCGAGGTCGACGGAGCTCACCGGGTTTGAAGAAACTCGCCGGCGGTAGTGGATGATTCCGGCGGTCGATTTCTCTGGCCTGGCGGCGTGAAACGGGCAGGAAGGAGAGGGGAAACGGAGGCGGGGATGCGGGGTTTATATGGGGCAGAGGAGGGAACAAATCCCGCAAAGAACTCGCCGGATTTTGGAAAGGATTTGCCGGCGGGATTTTCGGCCGTGATCTTCTCCAGAGGAGGACGATGATGATGTCAGCGATGACGTCATCCAGAAATTTCCTTTTTTGTTTTTATTTATTTAATTCATAACTTTTGATTTAGGTGTCCAAATAATGTCAAACAATTTTCTAAAGATTTGTAAAATTATTATCTTTTTGTTAAACTAGTTGTGGGCATGTTTTGAACATTTTTGAAAAATAATATTTTGAAATATGGCTTAAATACAAATTTGACACTTTATGTTAAATTTAAAACTAGGGTTTAATTAATTTTATTTTTGGCTAAAATAAATTCTATGAAATACCCATATTCAAAATGTTTGAATTTAAGTTGTTTAAACTCATATTTCAATATTAAATAAATTTTAGCTTTAATTAAATATCACATTACAACTATTTGAAGTGAAAAGAGAAAATGTAATGTAATCATTTTTAATTCAATTATTTTGTGCACCATTATATTTTTATATTAAGATAAATTATTTGACAACTTCATAAACCACTTTGGAAAGATTTTAGATTTAATTCATTTCTTATATAGAATATATTAATCAATTCATGCGTTGAAAATAATGAAATTCATGTAAGCAAATGAAATGTTTATTTGGGTAATTTATTAATTTTAATTTATGAAGTTTTTAAGGTTATAAACTATAGGCTTATAATTTCCAAACTATATTTTGAACCTAGTTAAATGAATAATAATCTTTTGGCAAAGAGACAATGTTTTCAATAGTTTAAAAAATAACACTTGTAATTATTATTTTAATTTTATGTATTGCTATTGCTAAGTGGTTGAATTCAAATACTTATAAAGAAACCTTTTATTTCATGAATATGGTTTGAAGGTTTATGAAACATTTGTCAAATTAGATATTGAGGTTTTAATAATTACAATGGACAATAAATTGTTTAACTTGAAACAACTTTTAAAAATAATGATAGAGTGAGATCTTTGAAATATTAAACTCTTTCAATAAGTTTCAAGTCTCTCTTAGTTGGTTTTCTTATGCATTTAAATGTTTTATTTTAATCAAAAACAAAAGTTTTAAATTTTAGTGATTTTTGAACATTATAAAATGTTGGGATGTTACATGCTGCCCTGCCACAGTGATGTTGCGGACCGTCTGGTCCTGCCGCTCCTGGTCGCGCGCCCGGGCGTTGTTAGGCACACGAGGAATGATTTGGCAGCTGGGGCCGTCATCGTGTCCCAGGCGTGGAGACGACGCTCCGCGGGATGGTGCGAGGGCCTGGTCGCCAGCACGTGGGCACGAACCGGGTGAAATCCCTCCTCCTTCAGGAGCTGCGGGGACGACTAGCGAGCGAGAAGGCGCCGAGTTGAGTCCCCCAGCGCGCACCAGCTCCGTCATGTGGGTTAACCACTCTTCGTGGGCATCCTCATCTGTCCTAAAACGCAAGAGCTTCTGCGCCATGTGCAGCGCTGTGCGCGGACCTGGTGGAACAGCCCGAGACGAGGACGTCGTGCGTGCGGCTGACGGCACCACAAAAGGTCCGACAGATGGCACGGCGGATGGTATGGTGGAGGGCACGACAGAGGGTATGAAAGATGAACTCCATGAGCTACAATGGTGAACGCCTAGGGTTTCTAGGGTTTCAGGATACAATGTTCAAACCCTTAGCCAGGTCGGCGGCTCCCCCTTTTATAGGCGGTTGTGTCTTGATCTAGAAAAGCTCCATGGCGGGACGCTCCCGCAAGCTTACAAGGCGTGCTATGCTCCTCTATCGTTGCTTTGACAAAGGCAGCTGACCAAGTCAGATCCACGGCCCTGCGCCGCAGCATCGTAGTTGTCTTCTTCCTCTTGCAACTTCGGTCGGTACTCCTTTGCGTAGAGCCGGGCGTCCTCGATAAAGAAGAAAGCAAGGCCGAGCAGAAGACAGTAACGGCGGTCAGCGCCGTTTAGCACCAAAGTGGCAAGTCTTGGGAGCACGGCCTAGGACGGCCATGCCGGTCCCCGCACCAAATCACCAAAGAGGCAAGTCGCATGCGTCACCACTCTGCTCCGAGGAGGAAGACCAGTAGGGGGGCCACCGTCCTGCCGTCGCACGTGACCTCGAGCGCGGCAAGCCTCCCGATGCTGCGCGCCTTGCTTCCTGAGACCTCCGCCCTTTGGCCTGAGGAGGCTGCCCTCCTGAGGCCTCCATCCTTTAGTTCACTCCGTGGGCCCTCGCAACCCTTCACCCTCCGAGGGAAAAACGGGCCATCATACCCCGGGATCCATTGGCCCGACATACTCTTGTTTGTTGTGTTTGTCATGATGTGGTTTGTGATTATGTGAATAAGCTCTCAAGTTAATTGGTTCTGTGCCATACCTACCTCAGTTCTATCTGTTTGTGTCAAACCCGCGTTGTTTCTCTCGTCTGTGCCCTGGCTAGCTCGCATATCACCCAAACGCTCGTTTTCCTCTGGTCAACCTACTTTAACTGGTGGGGTCGGCCTGGTGGGGTCGGCCTGGCATGGCTCGGGCTGACTTGAGTAGTATGTCATCCTCCTCCAAGTGGGACCGCTCAAGTGGGGACAGGAAGCGATTCTCAAGTAGGGATAGGAAGGGACGAGTCTGACTCCCAAGTTGGGTATCTCCACCCCAATTAACACGTCGTTAACACCGAATTAACTGAATTAACACTGAATTACCTGAATTAACATTAATTTAACTGACAATTTGTTGATTAGTACGTCATTGTTTAGTGAAACTGCTACTACTAAGTGAAACTCGATTTATAATAGGATTCATAACTCGATTTATAACTTGAATTGAAACTGCTACTACTAATTGAAACTCGATTTATAACTCGAATATGATTATAATAAGATTATATTAACAATTACAAAAGATTAGCAGTGCATGCAACACTGCTACTATGCCGGCGGCGTCCTAATACTACTACATCAGTAGCAGTGCAACTAATGCACTGCTACTGCTACTACAACGATCGCTGGGAGCGGCTCCTACACACGTTGCCTCTTGGGTGGCGGTTCATTGTCGGTGGAGGAGTCGTCGCAGTCGTCGTCCTCGTCCTCCTCGTCGTCGTCGTCCCTCCTTCTCCTCTTCGCCCTTGACCAACTCCAGGTCCGAGTCCTCCTCCTCTGACCCGTCGTGATCGTCGAAGTCGTCGTCGTTGGATTCTGGGTCGGAGTCGCCGCTCTGGTCGGCGTCGGAACCCTCGCCGTCGTCGTCGGTGCCAGAGCCGCCGCCGCCACGAGCGGCGTTTCCGTGGCCCTCCTTGTCGGGGGGCTGCCCCCGGGTAGGGCAGATCCCGGTACAGCTCAGTAATGTGGTAATAGTGTTTGACCTTTGGAGAGAGCAAGGGGCATCCTTTGCCGCACCGAAGGGGCAACTTGACCTTTCAGAGGTGGTTGGGCCCAAGGTGTCTCTTGGGGGCGCAAAGGTCATCCCTGGAAACTATAAATATACCCCCTCCCCCCCCCCCCCGGGCCTTCAGGACAGCATAAGCACAAGCGGATGGTTCCTCTTAGAACTAGCTTCTCGAAGATGTCTTTGGTAGCAGCCCAAGACATCTTCGGGAGGCTAGGCCTAGAGCTGCTCATCCTAGGTGGTAGCCCGGAGCAGAGACGGAACTCGGGGGCAACCGGTAAGGGTCTCGGATCCCACGATCTGCCACGGATAAGGTACCGGGTTGAGGCGTACTCAGATCAACCGGATAAGGTCCCGGGTGGAGAAGATCCAGAAGGATCCGGATAGGCTACCCGGGTAAATACTTACCGGCATGTCTATCTGAGTACTGGCAAGTTGTTTTGTGTATGAAGGAAGGGCGTACCATGTTAAGCAAGGAGGTAGCCGGCATGGGGGGTGCCGGTGGGTCGTCAACGGTCTAGTACAGACTTTTCCGCCTGACACAGGGGGAAGTCCCATTCCTCCTGACACGGAAGCATGGTCACCTCCCGCCTGACACGGGAGCGTGTCAGCCGGTACGACAAGATCGGGCGTGCCTAGCCCGGCAATCCGGAAAAGGCTACTCGGCATGGGCAAAGACATGTCTTGTCTCTGACAGAGGGACAATGATGTTCCAGGACGGCGCCTGCGGTCCTTGCCGGAATGATGACGGCAGGGGTAGGCCGGATAGCTCGGCGACTAGGTCGCACTAGCTGGTGTCGACATAACCGTTAGGCCTGTCCGGTGGGGCCAAGCCGGATTAGGGTTTCCGGCCCTCCCGGCGGAAACTCTATAAAAGGCGCCATAACTGCTGAAGAGAGGAGAGACCGACTTGAGGGCCAAAGCTATAGTCTCATTTACTCCGAGTGCATTTACTCCATCCTCTCTCTAGTTCATCTCGTTCATCCTTTGTTTCACCAAGAGAGCTCAAGGAGCATGTTGTAGATTTTGTACCACACATATATATTGAGAGGAAGGCAGGAGTAGGGGTGTTACCTCCCCACGAGGGCCCCGAACCTGGGTATATCGTGTGTGTGCTCTTTGCCTTCGTGCATTTGTTTGTCTTTGCTAGATCTTGTGGTGTGTCTTTCGGGTTTACTTTGAGTTCGTCGGTGATCTTATCGATTTCGGCATCCTTCCTCGTGTGAGCTTTAGCTCGCTAGCCCTCCCCGGATCTACCAGCGTCCATCGGCCCCACACTTTAGCCATCCTATGGCATCTGCCGTGACACCACCACGACAGTTGGCGCCCACCGTGGGGCAGGCAGAGGCACTGGCTGGTGTACACATCCGGACGGGTTCCTCCGTTCGCTCCGGCATCCGAGTTATCTCTGGCTTGGTTGTCAGGCTGGGCGAGATGAATTTCGTCAGCGACAATGCCGGTTGCTTCCGGAACAAGCCCTTTTCGGCGAACGGATGCCTCATCGATTTCGGCGTCTTCACCACCTACGTCGCCACCGAGGTCGTCTGCAGCTATCCCCCCATGCTCCGCGCCGCCCGGGATCCGCGTATCGATCACCCCGCGGGCTGCGTCGCGGTCATGATGGTCGGGGTGACCGAGGAGGTGTTCCAGGACGCTCCTGATGGCGAGGCCGGTAGTAACCGAGTTCGGTTAGCAAAACCTCCGCAAGAGAGGGGAGCTGCCCGAGATGGCGACCCCCAGCCGTCCCACCCTCGTCGCCGGCCGGATCCCCTCTCGGGTCTGGTTGCCAAGTTGGCTATCCCTTTGACAGTTGATGTTGATACCCAAGCCACCTCGGCTGATCTTGACGAGCAGCGCAAATTACTGCTCGCGGAGGCTCAAGAGATCGCCGAGATCCGACGTGAGCTTAGCGTAAGTCTCCGTGAGTACAATGCAGCTCATGGGTTCCCCAAGATAGACTCCCGGGACAAGCGCATTGCCGAGAAAGGAAGGATGGTGAATGATGAGTTGGCAGGTGGCGCGGCGCCTAGCCATAGCAGGTCGGGTAGTATGATCTCGGGAGAGAAACCAATGTACAGCTCACCTGCCAAAACTCTTAGGGTTGCCGAGGCAGCTACGGCTGAATTGCCCGGGCTATCTGGGGAAGCTCTGCGCAAGCAGCAAGAGCGGGTCAACGAGTTAGTCAAAGAGGCTAATCGGCAGAACAAAGCCTTCAAGAAGAAGAACCCGGCTGCTAGATCCCAGGTGTACTCGGCTAGGGCCAAGATCAACAAATCAGGCGGAGAGGCTTCGTCCCCGCATCCAAGTCGGAGCAAGAGCAAGAGCCGGAGTCGGGGTTCCGGGAAAAACAAGCAATTGCAAACATATGACCCGGCCTTTGCCGGAGATCAGCAAGCCGGACAGAACAATCTCGGGCCGGCTCAGGGTAGCCATGGTGGTAGCAACCGGGGTATAGGAAACAATGTCCCGGCAAGTCGTGGCAATCCACCCCGGTATCCGCCACAAAGTCAGGGAAACCGGCAGAGAGAGGCCGCTTCTGTCCCGCAGCAAGCAATAGTTCCTGTGGTTAACAGGCATGACGATGGCAACTCGAGGTTGCAGCAACTCGGATACCAGCCTAACGAGAATCCCTTGGGATCTCGAATAGGAACTCGGCAGCTAGATCCCACTGATAACCGGATCAGGCTCGACCGGATTCACAAATCCGAGTTGGTTGAAGAGCAAGGCCCTCCGGGACCTGCTTGCTTTGGACCTCGGATCATGCGAGAACCGGTTGTGCGGAATTTTCAGCTCAACCGGGGTGCCAAGACCTATGACGGCAGCTCAAAACTGGAGGATTGGTTAACCGACTATGTAACTGCAGTAAGCATAGCCGGTGGAAACAGGCGCTGGGCGGTACGGTATGTACCGTAGATGTTTGAAGGACCTGCCAGGATCTGGCTGAACAACTTGAGGACTGGCAGCATAGACTGTTGGTTGGATTTCGAGGAGGCCTTCATGAGCAACTTCACCAGCACCTACAAGAGGCCAACTGACCTCAACAACTCGCCATCTGCAGGCAGAGGAGCAATGAAACTGACCGAGAGTACCTCACTCGGTGGAGCAACATCCGCAATTCTTGCGAAGGATGCCGGCATGGCTCTATGCTTTGGCAAAAGCTGCAAAGGAAGATGCCGACAACCTTGGCGGAGACCATGCGCATCGCCGACACCTACACGCTTGGAGATCCCATGCAACCCCTGGTGGATGTCGGAGACTCCAACAGGAGGAATGCGGGAAATCAGCGCTCAGGGTCGAGCAGAAGCCATGATCGCCACGATTTTGGCCAGAAGAGGAGCCAGCCCGAGTTCCACTATGCCTCACAACACGTTGCAGCTGTCGGCCGAGATCAGGGGGATGCCGGAATCAACGGCAGAAAACAACTGGCCCGGCTTGGGGTCAGAGCCAAGAAGTGCAGAAAACTTGGGTGGACCAAAAGAAGCCCCTGACGTATGAAGAGATGCTGAACAAGCCATGCTGCTACCATACGTTGGAGGCCAACAAGCCTGCAAACCACTCTACCTGGCAGTGCAGCTGGTATCAGCGCACATTAAAGAGGGCAGCGCGGGGGCTACTCGGCCAAATGCTCCGGCGTCATGGCCAAATATCCCGAGACCCCCTCCACCGCTATCCGTTGCCAATGCAGTCCGGATTAATCAACCCACCCAGGGACCCCCTCCCAGACCGGTGAACATGGTGCACACCCGGAATGATAATGGTGCTGGTCCGAGTAACCAATCCGGACACCAGCAGAGTAACTACCGGGAGGCACATCAGAGCTATGTGGTCTTCGTGACCGAGCCAACTGACCGGAAGAGTGTGCGACAACGCGCTCTGGAGGTAAATGATGTGATCTCGGCGGTGCCCAAGTTCCTGCACTGGTCCGAGATGGAGATCACCTGGAGTCGGAAGGACCACCCTCGGGTTATGCCCAAGCCTGGTGGCCATGCTCTGGTGGTGGACCCGACATTTGTCGGACCAAGCCTCAACGTCCGCTTCAGCCGGGTACTAATTGACAATGGCAGTGCCATTAACATTATGTACAAGGATACCATGCTGAAGCTGGGGGTGTCCATGAACACGCTGCTTCCAGCCGAGACCACCTTTCACGGCATTGTGCCCGGAGTCTCCTGCTCCCCTATGGGCAGGATCTGGATTGAAGTATTATTGGAACCCGGGAGAACTGCCGGACAGAGAGCCTGGAATTCGAGGTCGTGGATCTCGAAAGTCCATACCATGCACTTATTGGCAGGCCCGCACTGGCCAAGTTCATGATCTCCACTCACATGGGATACCTGAAGATGAATATGCCGGGTCCAAATGGGGTGATCACCATAGCAGGAGACCACAAGCGCTCCATGGATTGTGCATCTGCCGGCTCAAACTTAGCCGAGTCCCTGGTCATTGCTGAGGAAAAGAAGAGGATTCAGTAGGTGGTTGCACTGGCCAAGACCTCGCAACTCGGAATGCCTGGGATGGTGAACCTGGAGCAGAGCGCCTGATTCCAGCCGCCAAAGGAGACCAAAAAGGTTTGGGTTGACCCCAGCAACCCGGACCGCCAGGTCATCATTGGCAGCAGCCTGGACAGCAAATAGGAAGGCGAGCTCGTCGACTTCCTCCGTGAGAATCAGGATGCTTTTGCATGGTCAAATGACGATCTGAAAGGCGTTCCGAGGGAGTTGGCTGAGCACTCACTATTCGTCAGGCCAGATGCGAAGCCGGTGAAGCAACCGACTAGGCGCCTCTCGGATGAGAGAAGAGCGGCAATCATGGAGCATCTCGCGGTGCTGCTGGCTGCCGGATTCGTGATGGAAGTGCTGCACCCGGATTGGATTTCGAATCCGGTCCTGGTAGAGAAGAAGAAAGATGATCCCCTCCTGCTTAAGGTTGAATCCGGACAAGTGTACATTCGGTGTTCCGGCAGGCAAGCTACTCGGTTTCCTCATATCAAGCCGGGGAATTGAGGTCAACCCGGGTAAAATACGTGCGATTGAAAGCATGAAGTTACCGGTACGTCTCAAAGATGTGCAGAAATTTACAGGATGTCTGGCATCCCTAAGTCGGTTTGTGAGCCGGCTAGGGGAGAAGGCCTTGCCCTTGTATCAGTTGATTAAGAAGAGCAAAACGTTTGTATGGACTCCGCAGGCTGATGTGGTGTTCAATGATTTGAAAAGGATGCTCTCATCAGCACCAGTGTTGGCATCCCCATTACCCAAGGAGCCTATGCTGATGTACATTGCTGCCACTAACCGGGTAGTAAGTGTAGCCATTCTCGTGGAGAGAGAAGAAGGGGACAAGCTGATACAGAGACCGGTATATTACTTGAGCGAGGTGATCTCGGAATCCAAACAGAACTACCCGCATTACCAGAAGATGGCATACGGAGTATACCTGGCGGTCACCAAGCTCAAGCACTATTTCCAAGAACACCCGATCACGGTGGTTTGCGAAGCTCCCCTCGCTGAGATCATCGGCTGTAAGGATGCTAGCGGCCGAGTTGCCAAATGGGCCATCCAGTTGTCTCCGTACACTCTGGCATACGAGAGATGCGACGCCATTAATCACAGGCGCTGCCGGACTTTTTGGTGGACTGGGCCGAGACGCAATATGAACCTCCAATTTCCGACTACAACTTCTGGAGAATGCTTTTCGATGGTTCCAAGGCAAAGATCGGATTGGGTGCCGGAGTGGTCCTCACCTCACCGAAACAAGATGTGCTGAAGTATGTACTGCAAATTCATTTCCGGGCATCTAACAATGTCGCCGAGTACGAAGCTTTGGTTCCATGTGCAGAAAATATCCAGATTTTTTGAGGGCTGCGAATTCAAGCACATACCCAGAGGGGAGAACGAAGCAGCGGATGTGTTGTCCAAGCTAGGGTCATCCTGAGATGCCATCCCACCCGGGATCGCTCTCGAGCATCTGAGGAAGCCATCTATCCGGCCCTCACCCGAGTCGGATTCCATCTTCATCCCCAAGGAGCCTGGCTCGGAAGCCGTACCTATGGAGGTGGAAGTCGGGAGCACTACGTTGAACCCGGGGACTGCAACACAAAACACGATGGGAAACAACATAGCAATGGAGGTGATGTCGGCAGAACCAATCGACGTAGATGCTCCCGTGTTCCCGGTTCGACCTGTCCCGGGATGGGCACAACCCATCATGGCATACATATCGGATGGAACCCTCCCGGAGAACGAAGTGGAAGCCCGGCAGATACTGCGGAGATCCAAGGCATACACCATTATCAATCAAGAGCTATACAAGAGAAGTCTCACAGAGGTGCTCCAGAGGTGTGTGGAACCTGAGGAAGGCCAAGAGATGCTATTGGAAAATACACCAAGGAGAGTGTGGACATCATGCATCATCTCGAGCGCTGGTGGCGAAGGTGTTCCGACATGGATTCTACTGGCTCACGGCCTTGCAGCAAGCAGAGGACATTGTCCGAAAATGTGGAGGGTGCCAAAGGTTTGCCCACAGAATACATATGCCGGCATCAGCACTGAAGACAATACCTATCACTTGGCCATTTGCAGTATGGTGCTTGGACATGGTCGGGCAATTCAAGCCGGCAAGGTGCAATATGATACATAAGCTGGTCATGGTGGACAAGTTTACCAAATGGATAGAGGTTAAACCAATCCGGAAGTGTGACGGACACACCTCGGTCCAGTTCTTGAAGGACATCATCTTAAGATACGGGTACCCGCACAACATCATCACAGATAATGGTACCAATTTTGCTGTAGGAGAGTTTGCTCGGTTTTGTGCGGAAAAAAGAATCCGGTTGGATGTGGCATCAGTAGCCCACCCGGAAGCAAACGGGCAAGTCGAGAGAGCAAATGCCTTGGTCTTGGCCGGCATCAAAGCCCGCCTGATGGAGCCACTGTTGAGGACTCCGGGATGTTGGATAAAGGAGATACCGGCAGTATTGTGGGGTCTCCGGACAACACCAAATAGATCTACCGGGTACACGCCATTCTTCATGGTGTATGGTGCCGAAGCCGTGCTTCCAACCGACATCCAATATGATGCCCCAAGGGTTACAATGTTCACCGAGACCGAGGCAAAGGAAGCCCGGGAAGATGATGTGGACTTGCTCGAGGAAGCAAGGGAATTGGCATCATCTCGGTCTGCAATTTATCAGCAGAACCTCCGTCGCTATCATAGCCAGAAAGTGCATCCCAGAGTATTCCGAGAAGGGGATCTTGTGCTAAGGCTTATCCAACGCACAACCGGGATGCATAAACTCTCGCCTCCATGGGAGGGTCCTTTTGTTGTAAGCAAGGCATTGCACAATGATTCTTATTACCTTGTAGATGCACAGGAAGCTAGAAAAGGTGTAATGGACAAAGCCGGTGAGGAGACCAAGCGGCCATGGAATGTAGCCTTGCTTCGTCCCTTTCACACTTAAAGGGCGCAATGTATGTATCTCGGTTTCTCTATCTATGAAATTTCGGCACCCAGAGATGTTACTCGAGGACTGCCTGGCCAGAAGTATGTCCTTTATCTTAACTTGCATGACGGTACCCTCGGGAGGAACCCGGGGACTTCCTCATTTTGTGCATCTGTGTGTTTCCGTTCATTCATTTTATGCATACCGGCAACCCAGGGAGGAACCCGGGGACTGCCTCGTACCTATTTCTTGTTTAGTATATGCCGGGCAAGTTCTGAGATCGGTTGTCAAGTCGGAGTAATGTATGTCATGTAAAATAATCTTGTGACTCGACTGACGAACGCCGAAATGGTAGACAAGAGCAGAAATTGCCTAACTACGGTAAACATGAAAACGAACTCGGGGACTCGTAGCAAAATATACCGGCATAACTTGTCTTGCATAAGAAGAAGCAGAGTACGAATTAAAATGTATATTACAACTGCACCCGGCATCCCGGGGATTTGACGTTTCTACACTTAAGTATTTGCGGCAACAAGATCATGAAGCAGTAGGGGAAGACGGCCTCTCGGGTTGATCAGCAGAAGGAGCAGTGACGACGGTCTCCCCCGCGCCGGCAGTAGTACCCGGAGCGTCCACGTATGCCTCGGCCTGAGGAATCTCGGGTGGCGAAGGAGCAGCAGCATCCCGGGAAGCGGCGGTCTCGGTGGCGGCGCCAGTCGTCGCGTCATCGGCCTCCGGGATCTCGACATCCACGTCACCGATCTCACCTGTCTCGCCATCATCTTAATAGTCTGACTCGGAGTCAGAAGCAATGAGGCTGGTGATAAAGGCACCGGGATCCGCCCAGCCGGCAAGACGGTGAGCGGTCTCCTGGCGGAGCTGAATCTTGGCCGGATCCGTGTACCACTCCGAGACGACACGCAGGCTCTTGATCACCTCGAGATCGAGCCCCTCGTACCAGCTCAGCACGTGCTTTAACGCTTGGTCGGCGCCGGCGCGGGCACAAGAACGTTTCCAGGCATGAAGCCGGTTCCCGGCATCCTGGAGCACGGTGGCCAACTCGGTGACCGAGAGATTGCCGGTGACGCCAGGCCAAAGGGCACCATGAGCATGGACGGCAGCGCTGAGGAGCTCGGTACCGATCGACCGGAGAGGTACCATCCGGGCCTTCAGGGCAATAAGATGGTCGTCGATGTCCCACGAATCCGAGACAGGACCCTTTCCGGCGCGCTTCTCCCGGGCGACAGCAATCGCAAGGTTGGCAGCTTCTCGGGAGTGCTTGAAGTGCCCTTTAGAAAGGAGAACTGTCACATGGGCAAGCCATGAGGAGATATCGGCGAAAAGGAGGAAAGCGGAAAAAGAAAAATCGATGTACTTACTGTTCATATCCCGGTTTAATCCGGTGAGCTCGGATAGCTAAGCGTCTTGCTTCGACCGGAGAAGGGCCAACTCGGTCTCGGCAAGATGTGCGCGTGCCTCGGACTGGTCCAAGGTGTCATTCTGCTTCTTGGTAGCGTCCAGAAAACGCGCCTTCAAATCCACAGCAGTAGACCTGACCTTCTCTAGTTCCGCGCTTAGTCGCGCGATCTCGGATTGAGCCTCAGACAGGGCAGACTTTTGGTCTACCGAGATCCTTCGCACGGCATCCCGCTCCTCCTGGAGTCGTCCCTCCAACTTCTTGGATTGACCAAAGTCACCAAGAAGCCAGTGGAAGACACTACTGCGTTTTTTGCCGCAGTCCTGTAAAAAATGTCCGACATCATTTGCGGAAACTTCAGTAAGGGAGGGCAAAACACTTGGGCAAAATCCCCAGTGAAGGACCAAGTCGGTGAAAAGGATCTCGGGCACTGGAAAGGAATTTTTTATTTCTTAGATTAAAGCCTATTGATCTGCTACTCGGTGGAGTCTGGAGCACTAAGCACTAATCTCGGGGACTAGTGGGGATAGAAGAATGAAACTTGGTAAAAATAAAAGGAGGAAACTTACATCAACCACCCGGGTGACATCCAGCGCAGCCACCTGAAGGGCATGTAGGGCTTGGGCGCTGCGGCTCGGGCCGACAGCGTGCAAGTCCCCCACGATCTCGGAGGCGTTAGCAGTGATCCAGGCCTTGTTGTATTCTTCAACAACGCGCAAGCCGGTCGCGGCGGGTGCGCTCGCGGCAACGACCTCCCGGGATCCTGGAGACAGAAAGGAGCTTACGCATGCTCGCAGGGCCTGCAGGGCGGCAGTGGGGATCTCGGCAGGAGGTGGCGGTAACCCGGAAAACTTACCCGAAGCAGAGGAACCCTTGCTTAGGGCCAGATCTTGGGTTGAGGGCTTCGGAGAAGCGCTGGGCTTAGCAGGAACTATCTTCTGCCCAGAGGCCTGGCTGCGTGAGTGCCCGACAGGAAGATCAGGTTGCCGGGAAGGAGATGCGGGCTGCTTCGGCGGCGGGGTTTTGCCTGGGGCACCCCGGGTAGAGGCGCGCGGCACGACCTGCCGCGGAGGACTCGGCATATCCGCATTGAATTGGGGCACCCGGCGCGGGGTATCCGGAAGGACGACGTCCTCGGTCTCAGCGGTGGGCTGTACCGGGACCTCGGTCGCCCCGGAACGAACGTCCGGAGTACCGGCACCGGCGGAAGCGCGAGGAGTCGCGACGTCGGACAGCACAGGACCGGATTCAGGGCGGTCGATGTCCTGCACTGGGTGTCGAGGTCTAGAAGGGGCAGCCCGAGGTGGGCTAGGAGTTCGGGATCCCGGAGGACGGGAACCCGCGGATGGCGGAACGTCGAGAGCCGCCCTGTAATGAACATGTCAGAAAGGACCTCGAAGGAAATCAAAAAAAGATAACTCAAGGCGAGAAGGTCGTACCCGGAGGAAACGGTGGGAGGACCTCGTTTGCGCCGGGGAGGCTTGTCGCCCGGCTGCTTGGTGGTCTTGCTCCTCTTGGTGGCGGCACCCGACACACCGGCTTGGGCGGTCTCGGAACCCGCACGTTTGCGGGTCTCGGCGCGCTTCGTCGCGGCAACGGGACCTGGAACCACTAGCATGGCGTATCGGAGAGGCAGGGCATCAATTATGTCGAGAATTTGACAGTCATCGTCATCATCTTCGTCAGTGTCAACTTGGATAGCCTCTTAAAATGAAGGCTTACTCGGGGCGGCAGCATGGGCCAAAGGAATCGAGAGGTGATCCTCGCCGTCAGGATCCACATCCGGCATCTGCTCCGGCACCGGGACGTCCTCCGTGAAATTGTTGTTGAAATGCATCACGTCCTCCTCTATCTAGCGCTCGAACAGCTGCAACAGTAAATCCGAACATGACAACCATGTCGGTTTCCAGCAGAACTCGGGTAAAAATGGAACTCGGCGGAAGGCAAGCACAAGCACCTCCTTCAGTGGTTTTTTGCGGGTATCGGCGCACAATCCCCACTTCCAGTGCTCCGGCATCCTAGTTCGAGCAATGGATCGAACGCGGCGCCAAACCGAAGCTTTGTCCAGCGGGAAAATACTGGTCCGTGTAGGATCGTATACCCCACTCATGTGGCATATCTTATGCACCCGGGATTGGAGAGGGCAGATGCGGCGGATGATGAAGCAGCACAAGAGGTCATCCGGCTTTAGAGTGTTCACAAGAACGCTAAGGACATCATTCATGCTCTCGACCTCCTCGGAATCCGGGAGTTTGATCCAGAGCTCGAACTCGCGGGGAGGAACCATGACAAACTCGGGCAGGTTAATGAAGTCCGGAGCGGAGGAACTCGGAGAATCTCCCGAGGCCTCCCGGTTCTTCACGTAGAAGAAGCTTCGCTACCACTTCCGGCAGGATTCCAGTCTCTGGACTTTGGGGAATCCGGAGTCGCTGCGAGGGATAATGGTCGCCGCCCCGCAGTCGACGAGGTCTTTGACTTTCTTGTCCGGGTTGGGGATGACTTGTCGGCGGAGGAGGAAGTATTTGGCCCAGAGATCTAGGAAGGTCCAAACGCCAAGATACCCTTCCGCATACGTAGCGAAGACGGAGAGCATCATGATCGCGTTAGCCGGGAGATGATGCGGTTGGAGGTCATAAGTGTCGAGGAAGTCGCGGAAGAAGGGGCTAGCCGAGAGCCCGAACCCACGCTCGAAGTGCGTGAGGAACACTACGCGTTCACCGGGTTGGGGTTCCGGCTGGACTTCACCGCTCGGAAGTCGGCTTTCGACCTGCGGCGGGATCCGGTGTGTCCGGTATAGCCAGTCAAGATCCCCCTGATTGGTCTCGGAGCCATCCCAGCATCCCCTGATACTCTCCTCACCCATCTCGGAGGGACCGGAGGACATATCAGAGTTACTCTGCAGGCGGAGTATCAGTTAGTCGAGTTAGTATGTCGGTAACGGAAGACCCCGGATTGGAAACTCCTAACAACAACCGGAATCCTGGCAAACAAATCTACCGCAGCCGAACAAATAAAAGATAATCAATGCGAAAACTGCCGTGCAGCGTATGAGGTTGGGATAGTAGGGATGAAGGCTAGGCTAAGGAGAACGCCGCCATCCACGCCTCACCACCGCGGCAAAGCACGTTCGCCGGCGGCGGCGCGGTGCGTGAAGGCGCATACGCACGGGCCGGCCCATTGGATCGTCACCGTGAAGAACTTCGTCGGAGAAGATGAAGGAACTCACCGGAGAAGAGGGTGCCACCGAGGCGCGGGAGTGTCGTGGACCGATGGTGGAGGCGCACGACTCCGGCGGCGGGTCGCAACGGCGATGCTCGAGCTTCGGGCGCGGCGGCGGCGGAGCGCTCGGGGCAGTTGCGGAAGAAGATGGAAGTTCGGGGCAGTTGCGGAAGAAGATGGAAGTTCGGGGAAGAAAGGGAAGTGACTGCTCCGATACCCTATTTATGGGGAGATCCGGAGCGGTTTCCGAGTTTCCCGCCCACGATCTCCCAAATCATGGGTGGGATCAGTTTGTGCCGAGTGGCACGTGGCGCCACACGGAGCGCCCAATCCGGCCACACCGCGGGCCACACGGCCCCAATGGTTGGACTTCGGATCAGCTGCGGCTCCCGGTGCGCGAACCCGAGCAACGGTGTGCTAAGTCAAAAGCACTCGAGTGCTGCTCTGCCTTGACAAGACCCTGGGTGGGACCCTCCCCCCAGAGCGGAATCTTCCCCGGCACGCAAGGTGAAGTGCATACCAGCATGACCGTATCCGGATGAAGGCCTAAGGGTACCGTCTTAGTTGCACGAGCACGATCACCCGGTTGAATAGATCTCGGGGTAGGGATGTCGGTGAAGGACGTCTCGGTACCAAGACTGAAGATTGATCCTAGCTTGCTTGGGTGTTCTTTCTCTTCTTAAAGCTGATCCCGCACATCGTCTTGGGTCGCTGCGCAGCACCAGCTTCGGGGACTAGTGTCGGGGGGCTGCCCCCCGGGTAGGGCAGATCCCGGTACAGCTCAGCAATGTGGTAACAGTGTTTGACCTTTGGAGAGAGCAAGGAGCATCCTTTGCCGCACCGAAGGGGCAACTTGACCTTTCGGATGTGGTTGGGCCCAAGGTGTCTCTTGGGGGGCGCAAAGGTCATCCCTGGAAACTATAAATAGCCCCCCCGGGCCTTCAGGAAAGCATAAGCACAAGCGGATGGTTCCTCTAAGAACTAGCTTCTCGAAGATGTCTTTGGTAGCATCCCAAGACATCTTCGGGAGGCTAGGCCTAGAGCTGCTCATCCTAGGTGGTAGCCCGGAGCAGAGACGGAACTCGGGGGCAACCAGGAAGGGTCTCGAATCCCACGATCTGCCACAGATAAGGTACCTTGTTGAGGCGTACTCAGATCAACCGGATAAGGTCTCGGGTGGAGAAGATCCGGAAGGATCCGGATAGGCTACCCGGGTAAATACTTACCGGCATGTCTATCTGAGTACTGGCAAGTTGTTTTGTGTATGCAGGAAGGGCGTACCATGTTAAGCAAGGAGGTAGCCGGCATGGGGGGTGCCGGTGGGTCGTCAACGGTCTAGTACAGGCTTTTCCGCCTGAACCCGGGGGGAAGTCCCATTCCTCCTGACACGGAAGCATGGTCACCTCCCGCCTGACACGGGAGCGTGTCAGCCGGTACGATAACGATACGACAAGATCGGGCGTGCCTAGCCCGGCAATCCAGAAAAGGCTACTCGGCCTGGGCAAAGACATGTCTTGTCTCTGACAGAGGGACAATGATGTTCCAGGACGGCGCCTGCGGTCCTTGCCGGAATGATGACGGCAGGGCTAGGCCGGATAGCTCGGCAACTAGGTCGCACTAGCTGGTGTCGACATAACCGTTAGGCCTGTCCGGTGGGGCCAAGCCGGATTAGGGTTTCCGGCCCTCCCGGCGGAAACTCTATAAAAGGCACCATAACTGCTGAAGAGAGGAGAGACCAACTTGAGGGCCAAATCTATAGTCTCATTTACTCCTAGTGCATTTACTCCATCCTCTCTCATGTTCATCTCGTTCATCCTTTGTTTCACCAAGAGAGCTCAAGGAGCATGTTGTAGATCTTGTACCACACATATATATTGAGAGGAAGGCAGGAGTAGGGGTGTTACCTCCCCACGAGGGCCCCGAACCTGGGTATATCGTGTGTGTGCTCTTTGCCTTCGTGCATTTGTTTGTCTTTGCTAGATCTTGTGGTGTGTCTTTCGGGTTTGCTTTGAGGTCGTTGGTGATCTTATCAATTTCGGCATCCTTCCTCGTGTGAGCTTTAGCTCTCTAGCCCTCCCCGGATCCACCAGCGTCCATCGTCCCCACCATTTAGCCATCCTATGGCATCTTCCGTGACACCACCCCGACACTCCTTCCACCACTCGATCGGGTTCCCCTCCCCGTCGGAGTCACTCGGGATAGCTGGGTTTTGCCACCAATGCTCGTCGCCCGACATTGTTGTTGGAGAGAAGTGGTGGTTGGGGTTTTTCGCAAAGAAGAGAGATTGGAGAGAAGAGTGAGTGAACGGCTATGCCAATGCGCATTGGGGTTTTTCTTAGTGAAGTGAAAACTGCTCGTGATGAATTCACTGCCGCCGGCGTGTAAATTGATAACCGCACTTGTGCACTGAACAAGCGCATCTCTTGGTTTTCTTGCCATCGCAGTGTAACATGACAACACAATGTGCATTAGGATTTTTATTCGCAATGATGACAT
Organism: Poa annua; assembly: GCA_026929855.1. Classification (NCBI taxonomy): domain Eukaryota; kingdom Viridiplantae; phylum Streptophyta; class Magnoliopsida; order Poales; family Poaceae; genus Poa; species Poa annua. The sequence continues at coordinate 111,009,085 of CM049426.1, forward strand.
CGTGTGACCGCGCTTCACGTCTGGTCGAACTCACATGCATGTAAATGTTTACCACATCATCTGTTGCCCCTAGACGTGTCGAGTACAACTGTCGAACAATTGATGCGTGTCATCGTTCTAGTCAAATTTACTGCGTTAGAGACGCCGTTAGACATCTACACGTATCAGAATCATTTGTTGCGAGAACTGACGCGATTAATTTTGTTTTTACGTGCAAATATCTGGACACGAACTGGACGTGAACTACACGTATCGGTGCATCTGCATCAACACAACAAGTGCAATCTAGACACGAACTGGACGTGAACTTGCACCCACAATGCGCGCTCTGTGAAGATATGCGATCTGAACGTGTGTAGACCTTGTTTATCAACTTGAATCGTTTGTAATATTTGTTATTGTACTTCTCTCGAACACCTTAAACGCGCACTCTAGACGCGCTCATTCGTGCCCGGCGTGCTCTGGGCGCGCACACGCGCACTTTTGTGTAAAATTTGGACGTGAACTAAGCCTAGACCATTCCTAGTCACTCCTAAATGATACTTTCATAAGTATTTTAAAATTATCATGTTGCAATTCTCATTTGCACATTTGAGTTATTCGATATCACATGAGATCCATGCCCTTCTCATTTGTATGTATGTAGACCATGTTTTTCAACTTGAGTCGTTAGTATATGACATATGAATACTATGTGCCTCGTTTTTTCAATTTTTCGATTTTTTTTATTTTTTTATGGTTATTTCAAATTCGGTCAAACCTAATTTTGACCAACATTTAAACAAGTTTAAAACATGAAAAACTAAGCATGGATCCTTCTTAGTCACTCCAAAATGAAGATTTTGTGAGGTTTTTGAAATTTTCATGCTGCAATTCCAAAACCACTTCTCTCCAACCTTAGACCTCATAGTTTGAGATATGCAATATCACATGAGATCCATGCCCTTCTCTTTTTGAATGTATGTAGACCATTTTTTCAACTTGAATCGTTAGAATATGACATAAGACGACTATGTGCGCAGGATTTTCCTTTTTGACATTTTTTGAATATTTGAAGCTCATTTCAAATGTTGATCAAACTGCAGCCGTCTGATTTCCTCTGGAAGGAATATGCAGCCGTCCGATTTCGTCCAGAGGGAATCTGCAGGCGATCCGTGAGAAGCTCATTCTGCGATCTGATTGGACGCGCGCGTAGGATAAGGGCTGTACACCCGCTGACGAGTGGACCCAACGGGGATTTTGGCTTGCCCACCCCCATTTGCTTCAGTCACACAAAATGGGTATTTTGGCGCACCAAATGCGGATTTTGTCTGTTACCCGTCATCGTCCTCTAACTTAAATGGGGATTTTGGCAAACCAAATGGGGATAGCCATGAGCTTGCTCAAATATAGCTTGAATCCATATAAATTTCAGATGAGCTTGGACTCTCTGAAAAATGTGTTTCAAATGAGCTCCAAAGGTAGGGTAAACAACCTCATTTCTAAGCAAAAATGGTGGACTCGCCAAAAAATGGGTTTCAAATGAGCTCCGTAGATTGGGTAAACGGCCACATTTCTAAGCAAAAATGGTGGACTAGCTGAAAAATGTGTTTCAACTGAGCTCCAAAGGTAGGCTAAACGGCCTCATTTCTAAGCAAAAATGGTGGACTCGCCGAAAAATGTGTTTCAAATGAGCTCCGAAGGTAGGGTAAACGGCCCCATTTCTAAGCAAAAATGGTGGACTCGCTGAAAAATGTGTTTCAAATGAGCTCCAAAGGTACGGTAAACGGCCTCATTTCTAAGAAGAAATGGTGGACTCGCTAAAAAAATGTGTTTCAAATGAGCTCCAAAGGTAGGGTAAACAACCACATTTCTAAACTGAAGTGGATTTACACACACAATTGGAAACGTCAAGCACAAGGCCATTGCTCTTAATAAAGCAACTAATAACTAAAATAGATCAACACCTAATAACTAAATTGGCACTTGCCCTTAATAAAGCAACTAATAACTAAAATGGACTACCACTCGTCCTCGTCATTGGAAACCTCCACCATCTCGGCCTTGCCCTTGCCCCTGCCCTTGCTTTGGCATCAACATCTTCTGAGGCGTTGCTATCCTCCTTCTTCCCCTGGCTCTCCGAGTAGATCTTGAGTCGTTGCTGCTCGGCGGCGGAATGCTTGGCCAGGTCCATGGCTTTCTGGTCGGCCATGGCCCAGGCCAAACCCGGGTCCAGCACCTCCGTGACCTCCTTCTTCTAGGCCATGGTCCAGTGCATACCCTGGTCGTCCTTGTCGGACAGATCGATGAAGGGAATGGGATCTGGAGCAATGGCCCTGCCCCTGCCCCTTGGAGACTCCCCGTCCCATGCCGCTTCCCTCGCTCACCTCCTGCTCGAACTTGGAGGAGTACGCGCATGCCCATGCCCACTCCCCATGCCGCTTCCCTCGCTCGCCGCAAGAAACCAAGGATAGGGGACGTGGCGTTGGCGTTCGAGCTGGGAGTGGAGCTTCCATCACCATGAGCCATGGAGAGATAAGGTACTGGGCGAAGGTGTCTAGGAGAGGAAGAGAGGATTTGTGAGCGCAATGGGCAAGGAGATGGCTCCTTTTAATGCCATCTGCGGTCTGGACGGCGTCACGGTCTAGACGGCAGTGATGGCGACCGGACATTAATTCAGCTCCAGACTGCTCAACTTGCAGCAGGACAGAGTAGGCAAGAGAGACGCGAGTACGGCGGAGCAGATGTACGTCCATGCCGGCAGAGTAGGCGGAGAGGCAACTTTTTGCCGGCCAGGGGGGCATAGGCGCGGCGAACACATGCATGGACTGATGGCCCACAAGTATGGGGGTGTACCGCAGTACATTCGATAAATAAGAGTGTTGAACCCAACGAGGAGCAGTAGGTGCTGACAAGCGGTTTTGATGAGGATTTCACTGTAAACACTAGCATACAAGTTTTCAGTAGACTTTGATATAATAGATAAATAAAGTACGAGTAAATAGAGCGCGGCAATTATAATTGCAGAGAGTGGCCCAATCCTTTTGAGAGCAAAGGACAAACCGGTTTGTTTACTTATATGACCAAACGTTCTTGAGGACACACGGGAATTCTGTCTAGTGCTTTCACTTCATATTGATGATTAATCTTTAGTGTTTGGATAAGTGGCGTGTGGGTGAACCTATGCTAATGCACCGCCCTTCCTAGTACTAATAAATACTTAAGATTATACCCCTTGCAAGCATCCGCAAATACAAGAAAGTAATTAAGATAAATCTAACCATAGCTTTAAACTCTGAGATACTGCTATCCCTCGTGCATCGGAATGTCAACGGGGGTTTAGGTTTCTGTCACTCCGGCAACCCCACAATTAATAACCGAGTACATGATGCATTCCCCTAGACCCATAAAGGTGAAGTGTCATGTAGTTCACTACTAACATCTAGAAGAATGACACCACAACTTAAATATAAAAACATTAAATATTACTCAACATAGTTCACTACTAACATCTAGACTTCTCCCATGTCCTCAAGAACTTAACGAACTACTCACAACACATCATATGGTACGTGATATGAGATGATATAATGATGGATAACAATCTGAACATAAACCCTAATTCAACAGTTTCACTCAATAGCATCAATAACAAGAGTAATCAACACCGGGAGAGTTTCCCCTATCAAATACACAAGGTTTAGCCCCAGATTTCACAGCGGGAACGGAGTGGACCGATGGAGATGACGGTGTCGGCGGTGGAGATGATGGTGTTGGCGATGGTGATGGAGTGTAGCTGGATGACGATGGCGACGATTTCCACCCTCCGGGAGGGAATTTCCCCGGCGGTAACGCAGCTTGTCAGAGAGCTTTTCTCTCTCTGTATTCTCCGCCTCATGGTGGCGGCAAAGAGGATTTCTGAACACCGTGCGTGCGTTAGGTTTTGGGGGGCTTAAAGTACGCGAAAGAGCACGGCTAGAGGTGGGCCTAGGCGGCCCCACCTGGTGCTCGCGCGACAGGCAAGGGAGTCGCGCCTGGGCATGGTATGGGCCCCCTGGGCCCACCTCGTGCTCCCCTTTTGGCCTCCTTCATGATCTGCTGAAAAAGTAACTTCCAGGTGTTTCGTTTGATCTTCTGGGTTTCGCAAATATTGTTACTCGATGGTACTTATTCCAGCAGAATTTATACTCCGGAGCTCCATCCTCCAATGATCATCAATCATGCAAAATAGATGAAATAACATAAGTATCATCTCCAAATACGAAATATATCAATGAATAACAGTAAATTATGATATAAAATAGTGATGCAAAATGGACGTATCAACTGCCCCCCAAGCTTAGACCTCGCTTGTCCCCAAGCAAAAGCTGAACTCGGTAAACATGACCACATGTTTATGGAGTGAAGTGTCGATATAAAATATACGGACAAGAAGCATCACATGTAAATGCACAAGTCATCTTAGATATCAACTCCGTTCATATAAATCAACTAGTAACAAGTAGAGGAAAATCACAAAAAGATACATAGAGAAAACCTTAGTTCGTGTTGGCAAACTTAGTCCTTGGTCGGAGAACAATGAACATATTGAGTTTAGTTTATTAAACAACACTCTTTGTTGGTTGATAACTCCAAAAATCAAATTCACTAGATGCCAACAATGTGCTAAGCAAGAAAGAATAAAAGAAATGATCAACAATACTAATGTATAAATGGTTGAATCACAATCAACTCAAATGCTTGCTAAAGATGGAAGGAGATAGGTTTACTGACTAAACATAAAGTAAAAGATAGGCCCTTCGCAGAGGGAAGTAGAGATAAAAGAATGTGCTAGAGCTTTTGGTTTATTGGTTTTCAAAATCACATAGAGAGCATAAATGTATATTTTGAGCGGTGTTTGTCGTTGTCAACGAATGGTAATAGAGTTCTTGCCATCTTCCATACTTAGCAAGTTAAGGGTGATTCCGATTTATTTATAAAACAAGCCTTTATGATATTAATCTTATTTTTCCTTTACTTTCACACCCTCGACACTCCTCCCCACCTTTCTAACATAACCATGGCTAACCGAATCCTCGGGTGCCCACACATCAATCTCAAACCACGTAGGAGTGCCTATATTTTTAAAATCTCAACCTTTGATATTATAGTGGTCTGACCACCCCTTCCCAAAATTAATGATGAGCTGATGTAGCATGCAAGTCAGGGGTTACTTAATTAGTATGGAAGATAACAAACCCAACTATTATTTCCTCATGAGCTAGTAAACATTGACACAAATAAGGGATAATAATTTTGAATAAACATAGCACAACAAGTATTTACTTGGAGTGGCGCAAAATACCACATAGTAGGTAGGTATGGTGGACACAAGTGGTAAGGGTTTTTGTTTAAGGTTTGGATGAATGAGAAGCATTCCCTCTCGATACAGGTCTTTGGCTAGCAATGTTGGGTAGCAAGCATACGAGTTGATATAGACAAACAAACATACATGTAGTACGGACAATCATGCAATTCTTACTTGAAGGCACACACAATTTTTAGTTGTGAATACTAAGCTTATCATCTACAAGTGAGAAAGATCAATGAATGCTATATCTACATATAATTCTTTTTCCACTTAAGTCTCAAAGTATTGTAGCTACTGACCAATGCTAAGTTTGCCAAAGCCAAACAATTTTCTATATGTTCCCAAAGCGATACCAATACTAATGACAAGATCAATCATACATGATAAAAGTTGCAAACTAAAATAAAGTGTGCAGAAAATAAATGATAACACTTCTCATTAATATTCCATAACGGCAACTCACACCAAGGGGTACATAGATAACCAACTAAAAGAGAGATACTTCCACAATGCAAACCATCATATAAGATAACTTCCCTACTCATGATATGACACTACTAAAAGGTAAAAGATGAAAGATAATGGTGATACTGCGGCACTCCCCCCAAGCCTGGAACAAGCTAAGGGAGATGCCAATACCGATAATGAATTACTTCTTCGGTGGTGTTGGTGATGAGTCCTCTTGATCAAGCTTCCAAGGTAAGGGCTCTCCATCAACAAATGATGACTGGGTCTCGAGAATCCTGAAACTCGCAGCAACACTTATGCGTTTAAACCTGGTTTCGTACTCACAGCTCTGGTTTTAAACATCATAGAGTTGCACCTGAAGAGTATTGGTAGTCTTGTGGAGTGAGAGGATGTCCTCCCAGAGCTTCGAAGTCTCCTATCCATAATTGGTCATAAGTTCAGAGACGATCCGGTGAACAATGTCCACCTCACACTCCACCATCTTCTTGTACTTGAAAACTTCTTGCTCCAGACTCTTCATCCTATCCTTCATGCTTCCTTCTCCTTGGGGAACCTGAACATTTTCAACTTGTACCTTCCCTTGCTTGAGCGACAACTTTTTGGGATGCATCTTCAACTCGTTCATGTACCGGTTGACGACGTTCGCAAAGAAACTGTCCTTGGAGCGCTCGGACGAAGACATGATGGCTCTAGATCCAAAGTTAAAATCTGGCAGAAAACAACTCGAAACAAGAACACGTCGAAAACACGATATACGGACCTCGAGGGTTCCGGGTGAATATATAGCAAATATTTATGCAATAAAAGGAAGGCAATAGGGCGAAACTGAGTAGGAGAGGAGCTCCGAGGCTCCCCCATCAGGTGCTCGCGCGGCAAGGAGGGGCGTCGCGCCACCACGTGGTGTGGGCACCTCGAACTTCATGTCCTGCTAGTTTTCATCTTGTATTTTTCCATATTTTCCAAAAATAAATATTACTTAGCTCAAAATTAAATTCATGAACTTTTTCTTACCGAATTTGTACCTTTTTAAAATCAGGTTCTGTAGACTCAGAAATATTTTCCTTAATAAAATCTTCCGAAGTAATTGCTTGAATAATATCAACATCTTCATTATAAGAATCTCCAGAAATATAATGCTTGAGTCTTTGTCCATTTACCACTTGTGTAGAGTCATCCTTGAGCGAAGCAATTTTTATTGCACCCGAACGAAACACCTCCACGATGACATATGGTCCTTCCCACTTGGATGGTAATTTCTCTACAAATAATCTAAGACGAGAGCTATACAATAGAACTTTCTCACCAACATGAAACTCTCTCTTAAGGATTCTCCAATCATGTTGTAGTGCCCCAAACTTTATACAAATATGGAACTCTTGTGTTAAGTGCTAGTCCTTGGATCACTGCCAGCACCACAGTACAAAATGTAAAGTATCATTGCATAAGTATCAAATTACTACAACGAGATCCAAAAATAGCTAAGTAGAGGTTTATTACAAGATGCATAGCCAAGAAGGCTAGCTAGAATATTCAGAGTTCACAACAAAAGCAAAATAGCAATGAGTCTCATCTTCAAGCATGCGCCACAGGCAGACATGTTGGGTGTAGACTCGAATCCAAACTTATTCTTCATCTGAATTACCTGCACATTTGAATATGCAGCCCCTGAAGGAGGTCAATACAATGAAGTATTGGAAAGTGACTATGGTGGATATAAAATGACAAGTCTAGAATCTATATGCATATTTGGCTTGGTGGAGTTGGAGGTGTTTTGAACAAAGCAAGTTTTCTCCTATCTTTTAAAAAACACTTTTATTTTCAAAGACTTGGCACCAAGGGATGAAGCCCAAGTGCACCAACATTTCTATCCTTAGTCAAATTTTACTTTATGAAAATAGTATTGAGATTCCTCTGTCCATCCTGGTCCAGCTGCTCGAAGTAGTCCATCACCGGGGACACGGCTAAGTACTTAGTTTGTTGACTCTGTAGAGGTTGTGCACTTTCACCTTTAGACTCAATTAACCCGGACATCCTATACACGCGGAGTGCATTAAGAAAAGGAGAGAAATGAGACAAGAACTTTTAGAAGCAGAATTTAACCATACTAGCAAGACCCGTTCCACCTACCAACTCTATATCTGCTTGTCAAGCTGACATGTTGAACTCTCACAACTTAATTGTTCTAGACATAGCCCTTTGTCAAAAGGCTGCACGAGAAGCATCTAAACTTCGAGGGACTTAGTAATCTCTTTGTTCCTGGTTGGCCGTCCACAAGTGCACTTTTGGGTGACAACCACCATGCTCATGGCCCTAAGTAGAATCAAAATTCATCCTAGGCGACGACAACCACAAGCATAGTCCCAAATAGCCACTCAATATAAACCATACCAACCAATCCACCTAGGGGTGCATTTTAAGTTTAACACTTAGAAATATTTCCATAGCATGGCATGTAAACAATTTTATAGCATTGCTAAGCATCTAATAAAACTTTTAAGTGGCTGCATCGTAAAGGGTGGCTACACATTACTAGGAATTTTGTAAAGTATAAAACCAACTTAGCATAATAGAATAGTCCAAAATTCCTATCATGCATACTACTCAAAATATACTACTAATGCATGTAAGAAAATATTGGGTAATTTATGAATGTCACTTGCCTTGGTAACAGGAGGCACAAGCACAACAAGAATAACAATCACAAGCAATTCCCTCCTCCTCTTCACAATCTAGCAACAAACAATACAAAAATAAATAAACACAACATGTAACACTTAAAACATCAAAGCATAAATATGTATGCATGCATGATATGTTATGAACATAATCAAAATAACTTATTATCATTTTATTCTCTCTGTTTATTTAGTACAAGAAATGCAATGAATATTTTATTTTCTATTTTAACAATTAAAATATAGAGAACAATTTTAGTCAATTTAAGTAATACACTCAAATTATTTAGTTCTTTTATACAACTTTCCATAAAAACTCATGTCGCACTTTCTGGACAGAGAGCAAATTTATTATTCCAAAACAATTGGATTTAGATGAAAAACATTTTTGTTATTTAAGTTATGAATTTAAATGGCCGAAATGCCAATCTGTAAATTTCACAATTTCAAGGACACTAAAATGACAAACTAATGATATAGAAATAAACTACATGAGCAGGGATTTCCAATCATATAAAGTTTATCAAATTTGGACTTACAGATTAAAAGTTATGAATTTTACAAGTTTTAATAGTTTTCTGTTTTAATTTCTAAATTCTATTCGAAAAAGAAAAGGAATCGGCCACGCGGCGCGATCTGATTCGCCCGTACCATTTCGATGCGGATCACGATCGTGAGCCGTTAGATAATTTGAAATGCATTTGAATTTAATTGTGGGAATTTAATTTAAATGCATCAAATTAAATTGATGAGATGAAATGCAATGTCATGTTGATGCAAAAAGGAAAACACACAAAACTAAAAGGGGATAAATCCCGGGGCGTTACAATCGACACCACTAACAAGGGATCGCGTCCCGCGATCCACGCCGAGACCACAAGAAGAGAGGGGTAACTACCGAGTCTTCCGGCTCCGTGATGAACTTCTCGACACCACTAACAAGGGATTGTTGCTCCACCTCGAAAATTCTCGACACCACTAACAAGAAGTTCTAATTCCACCTTGAACTTATCGACACCACTAACAAGAAGAGTTGATCATGTCGATGACGACTGCCGAAGATCGAACCTAATAGGATAAAAGGCAAGAGATCGTCCACCCACACGTAGGATCCTAACACTTTGAAAGTTGGATAAGAGAAGAGACTCCAAAACAATTAAGATAAGAGGAGAAATAGAATAGAGGTAAGGAGTAAAAAGAAACCTATTGAGATATTTTTCAAAAATAATTTAAGTCAAATAGTTTTGACACTCTAAAAACAACGACCGTTAGCGCGGTTATCCTACAGGATTTTGCGGACCCGCTGCTTCGATAACCAATCGTATCGAAACAACAAGGAGATCGAAACCAAGGCTCTGATACCACTTTGTGACGCCCTAAAATAGGTACTATGTAGATTTAAGTGATCCCACCGAAATCCGCATAATAACGATTTTAGGTCGCCCACCAGACATAATGTGCATGCCGAAATATGCGCATTATGTGGGTGGAATTGTGATAACATTACAACAGTTCCGATACATCCACAAATACAACAAAAGATATAAATACAACAACGACTTGAACGATTCAAGATACAAATGATACAATACAAAGATTCAAATGAGAGCGGAAGCAAAAATAGTATCCGACTACGGATAAGAAGCAAATTGGACTAAGTGTCCTGAAGATAAGCGATGGCGCCATATCCCTGCCCAGCCAAGCCGGAGGGATTCCCAAGCTAACGTCGTCAGACTTCAAACCTGTTGACTGCACATAAAGCACATCCCAAAAGAGGGTCAGGGCACTCCCTGGCAAGCAAAACCGACTTGCCTACTTTCTACACCATCTACCAAAATATGGGGTTAGGTGGACTTAGCGGCAGCAACACTAGTAACCTAAAGAGACACGCTACAACTTCTGTCTAATTAGAGAGGGATAAGAGAGCGTATAAAGTAAACATCTACAACTAACACCAATCAAAACCCATTCTCGAATTAACCCCCTCAACCAAATATGAGGAAGCAATTCGGGAAACTCACACGTTGAACAGTTTTAATAATAATTTATTGTGAAAGTAATTCTATATTACTAGTCAAATTAATTAACATTAATTAGGTGCAAGTTGTCTTGATCTTGTTAGCCAGCATCATCACCAAAGTCGTCCAAAACCGTGGACACGGCTCATCGATAAGATTATACCCTGCAGGAGTGCACTACTGTACCCATACTCGTATGATCACCCAAGCAAGCATCAGGGCCTCTCAACTCGACTCATTCCTTCATGACAGCAAGTCCAAGTGCCACCCATATGAGTTGTTACCCGCGTCAGGAGTCCGGCCGAATCTCAATTGCGGACTCATTAGTTTGTGTCCACGCGCCATGCGGCTCAAACCACAATAGGAACTGTCCGCTTCACGCGCACCACCCCTATATGACCCCCAAGTAACATAACCTCTCATCAATCATCATCATTATGCACATGCATATGAGCAAATGGAAAACCCGAACTAGTTGCGGCACATGGACAAGTTGTAGATCCGTTCAAAGTCGAGGGGGGCTCCATAGGGCCTCCCACAAGTGGTTAGTGCGCTCAAAATTGGATCCGAGGACAAAATCTCAGTTCCTAGGTCGACACTGAGCAGAACAAAACACCTCGCAAGGCCTTCCGCCTGGTGCCTTATCATTTAATTATAATACCCCAATATAAAACAACATTTTATTAAGGCAGAATAATCTATCATACTAAGAAGATGAAACATAAGACCAACAGACGACTCGCACAATCAACTCTAAGCATGCGCTACGACTCGCAAGGCTAACAGATAAACATACAAGGGGATATGGGTTGTGGGGATAAAGCTGTATGGGCTACAGGATAAACATGTGATGGGATCACGATAAGAATCAAATACTAGGGTAGCAGAGATCAATGGCAGGTAAACAAGCAAACTTTGCTTGCCTGGAATCCCGCACGGAAGCAGATATTGTCATTGCTCACACATCTTAACGTTGTATCCCCGAAGAAGCATCAAACACTGGAAAGCGTAAAAGATGCATTTTACAACTACGGCAAAAGATCCAGCATGATCATATAAGAATGATACATGACATGGCAAGATGCAATGCGAGATGCACTTAATCCAACTTAAGTGGAACCGTGATTCCGACAATTAATATTTATGTTCAAGTTATTTATCTACTCAACAATATTAAATGTTGGTTAACATGACAAGACATGGCATGGATGATCTAGTTAAATTAAATGGAATAGGGCATTATATATTTATTACCCCACACATTCCATATTGAATTATGATTTGCTACACCCGCAAACCCAGGAGATGCAACACATGTAATTATGATGTGAAATGCACGAGATAGATGGCATTTTATAAAATAGGCATAGGGATAGGGTTTGGGTCCGTACGTTGGATCGGGTGAACTAGGGTTCGAAACCGACATCTTCGATCTGTAGAGGAAGTAGTCGTCGCGGAACCGGAGCATCGTCGTTTGTCGGTGTCGTGGAAGTGGTCGAAGTAGTCGCCCGGGTGGTCGTTGTTCGGAGCACCGGCTTCGGGGTAGGTGGCGCACTTGTCGCATCCAGTCTTCGGGCCACGACAACGGTTTCAAGTCACGCACGAAGGCGGCCACACACATGAGGCGACACGGAAGACGGTGGAAGACCTCGTCGATGGGTCATGAAGATGGACTCCGGGGTCGGCGGCACGACAACACCTCGTGTGGGAATTTCATCGAACACGTGCGGTGCGCCAAGGACGGATGGGGATGGCGCCGGCGGCGGCTATCCGTGGCGGCGGGGCTCAGGGCAGGAAGCGGCCGGGGAGCACGGAGGAGGATGCGTCGGGCGGAGCAGGGGAGGGGAAGAGGAGGCGGGCGACGGTGGCCGGTGGCGGGGTGGAGGCGCACGGGGTCGGCGGCGACGGCGCGCACGCGTTCGACGGCGGGGAGCAGGGGGCGGTGTGCGGTGCGCAAAGGCGGAGCAGGCCGGGGCGCGCTGCTGCGTAGGGAGGCCGGCGGCGGGGGCGCTGGGGAGCACGGGAGGAGACGGCGCGCGGGGCGGCGGCCGAGGGACGCGGCGGCGCGGCGCGCGCGGGCGGCCCTGGCGTGGAGGCGGCCGGCGCGCGGGGACGGGGAGGCGGCGCGGGGCGCCGGGGCACGGGGCGCACGGGAGCAGCGACACGTGCGTGCGAGGAGCGGAGGTGCGGGCGGCAAGGCGGGCGCGCGGGGGCGCGGAGGGAGGCGGCGGCTGGCGGCGGCGGCGCGCGCTGGGGGCTGTGACCGGCAGCGCGGGGCGGAGCAGGGGGTGAAGGGGCGAGCGCGAGGAGCAGGGGGAAGAGAGGACGGCGGCCGGCGGCGGCGGAGAGCAGGGCGGCGGCTGAGCTGGGGCGGCGGAGCAGGGCGCGGCCCGGAGGCGTCGGGAGCACGGCTCGGTGCGGGCTTGGGAGTTTTCTCCCGTGCGGGTTGGAGATGGAAGTAAGAAAGGAGGAAAAGAAGAAAAAAAAGAAAGGAAAGAAAAAGAAAAAGGAAAAGAAAGAGAAAGGAGGGGAAAAAGGGAAAAAAATAAAAAAGGAGAAAGTGGAGGGGGGCGGCTACAAAATGGCAGGGGGTGGGAAACAATTTTCCAGGGGGAAACCCTACGGTTTGGGTTAGATGGGCCTTTGGGCTCTTATTTCTCTCCCATTTAATTGTTTCGGTTATATATTTGTAAAACAAAATAGAAACGGAAATTGAATACGAAAACTTCACAAAATAGTTTTCGTTGTTGATAGACAATTTAATAAACTAATTTTTAGCATTTGCAAAAGATTTGAAATATCACATTTTTTAATTAATTTGAAATGCATTTGAATTTAATTGTGGGTATTTAATTTAAATGCATCAAATTAAATTGATGAGATGAAATGCAATGTCATGTTGATGCAAAAAGGAAAACACACAAAACTAAAAGGGGATAAATCCCGGGGCATTACACGTTAGATCTAAATGAAAACGGACGCGCCAGATTAATCACCCGCGGCAAAAAAAAATCAAAACGGATCCATTGGATCTAGATCCAACGGTCCAGGAATCGTTGACCTAACGCAGGCGGCGCGAGTCGCCGGAGACACGCTGGCGCGGCGGAGCCATGGCCGGCGTTCGCGCTCGCGGCATCCTACGACTCTAGGGAAGGAACGGAGCTCACCCGGGGGTGCGCGACGATGAGATGAAGGCGATGGCGAGGTGGCGATGACCAGAGCGTCCTCGTCTCCCCGGAAGAGCTCGCCGGAGTTGCACGCGGCGGCGGATCTCCTCGGACATGGATGAACTCGACGATGTGCTGCGGGAAAAACACGTAATCGTGTCAAAAAGGTTCGCATGAGCGAGAGGATGCGAGGGGAAGCGACGAGAGGGCTCGGCATTGGCTAAGCCCACATGGAAAATGAAGTTCTCGCCAGCGGCCACCGCGGGACTACGGAGACGAATATGTGCGGCCTGGTGGCTCTCGGGTAGAATGGTTTGGGGAAAATGGAAGAGGGCGGAGAGGGCTTTTAGTAGGGGAAGGAGGCGTGGCAAACGGAGTAGTAAATCTCCCGTAATCGCGTGAATCAACTCGGGCATTTTCGGTCGGGGTCGTGGGCGTGATTTGGGGACGAACGACTCTGTGAAGGCGATGACAGGTGGGTCCCACCTGTCAGCGACATCGAGAGGGAGAGAGGAGAGCTGGGCCGCTAGCGGGCTGTTGCGTTACGCGCGCGCGGTGGATACCTACGGGCCACGGCCCAAATGACTCAGAAAATCATTTTATTTTATTTAAATCCTTTTCTGTTTTTTAAATCTGATTTCAATTATGATTTTTAAACTTAACCAAATCATTTCAGAAAAAATCATAAAAATATGTTTTGGAAAGCTTATCAAATTTAGAACTTTTTCATATCATTCTTGCCTATCAAATAATTTTATATAAAGGAATATTATAAGGGGTACAATTAAACAACTTTATGGAATTATAATTTATTTAAACTTATAATTGACTTTTTATTTAGTCCTTATGTGATTGAAATGTGATGTCAATATGATGAATGATGCATGAATGCAAAGTTTTAAATTCTTGAAAATTTTGGGATGTTACAGACTAACCCCCTAAAGAGTAAGCTCGCCCTCGAGCTTCGGAAAGGTCAACAAATAGCTGAGGATGGTCTTCTCGAAGGTCATCTTCTCGTTCCCATGTGGCCTCTTCCTCGGTGTGATGATTCCACTGAACCTTGCAAAACTTGATGGTTTTATTACGTGTGACTCTTTCTGCTGTCTGTAATACCTTGATGGGTTTTTCTTCGTAGGTTAGATCACTCTCCAATTGTACTTCTTCGAGGGGTACAGTATCCTTTAATGGAGTTCCCATCATCTCGGGGTGACATTTCTTCAATTGGCTGACGTGGAACACATTATGGACCGCAGACATAATTTCTGGTAATTCTAACTCATATGCTACTTCACCTTTGCGAGAAAGAATTTTGAATGGTCCAATGAATCGTGGTGCTAGCTTTCCTTTGATTCCAAACCTTTTTACACACCGAAGTGGTGACACTCTAAGATAGACTCTATCACCCACCTCGTAGATGACATCTCTATGTTTGGAATCTGCATAGCTTTTCTGTTGTGATTGTGCTATCTTTAATCTCTCTTTGATTAGTCTGACCTTCTCTTCAGCATCTTGGATTATGTCAGGTCCAAAGAAACTCCGTTCTCCTACACCACTCCACAACAATGGGGTAGTGCATTTCTTTCCATATAGGGCTTCAAACGGCGCCATCTCAATGCTGGCTTGATAACTGTTATTGTAGGATAACTTAGCGTAAGGTAGATTATCATCCCAGCTAGATCCATAATCGAGTGCACAAGCTCTTAATATATCTTCTAAAATATGACTAACTCTCTCAGTCTGACCATCTGTTTGTGGATGAAAAGCTGTGCTGAATTCCAATTTGGTTCCTAGGGATTCATGCAACTGTTTCCAGAAATGAGATGTGAACTGGGTTCCTCTGACAGACACTATACTCTTGGGAACGCCATGAAGGCACACTATTCTTTTCATGTAAATATCAGCTAACTTAGCACTTGTATATGTGGTTTTCACGGGTATAAAGTCAGCTATTTTTGTTAGACGGCAAACAATAACCCAAATAGAATCATAACCCGATTTGGTCCTTCGTAATCCGGTGATGAAATCCATTCCAATAGAATCCCACTTCAAGTCTGGCACTTTCAAAGGTTGTCGAAGTCATGCTGGCTTCTGATGTTCTACTTTTACTCGACTGCATACATCACACTTTGAGATATATTCTACTATTTCCCTTTTCAGATTGTTCCACCAGAATCTCTCCTTCACATCCATATACATCTTGGTATTTCCTGGATGAATGGAATAAGGTGTCTCATGGGCTTCTTGCAGAATTAACTTCCTAAGATCAGGATCATTTGCCACACACACATGGTTTTCAAACAACAAGGTTCCTTGCTCATCTTCATGAAATCCCTTAGCTTTTCCTGCTCTTAGATTGACTTTGATTTCTTCAATATCTTTGTCTCCCTTCTGAGCTTGTCGTTTCTTGTCCATCAAATTTGGTTGCACTACTAATGAGGCTACAAAACCTTCTAGTACCACTTCCAATCTGAGGTCCTTGAATGCCTTGCATAAATCCTCAGGTATTTCTCCTGCCATGAGGCCATTCACATATACCTTACGACTCAGGGCATCTGCTACTACATAAGCTTTTCCCGGTTGGTATTGGAGACTTAGATCATAATCTTTGATAAGTTCCAACCATCTTCTCTGTCTCATGTTCAATTCTTTCTGAGTGAAAATATACTTCAAACTTTTGTGGTCAGTGAATACTTCACAACTTTTTCCCATCAGATAGGGTCTCCATGTCTTCAGGGCATGTACTACTGAGGCTAACTCGAGATCGTGGGTAGGATAATCTGCTTCATGTTTCTTGAGCTGTCTAGAGGCATAGGATGCCACTCTGCCTTCCTGCATCAATACACTTCCAAGACCTTGGCGTGAAGCATCACAGTACACTTGGAATTCTTTCTCTAAATCAGGTAAGCATAGAACTGGAGCTGAAACTAGACGTTTCTTCAACTCCTGAAAACTGGCTTCACAGGCCTCAGTCCACTCAAACTTCTTCTCCTTTTTCAACAGTTCCGTTAAGGCTTTAGCAATCTTGGAAAAGTTTTCAATAAATCTTCGGTAGTATCCTGCTAGACCCAGAAAACTACGTAATTCTCCCACATTCTTTCATGGTTCCCAATTGGTTAACGCATAAACTTTCTCAGGATCCATTGCTATACCCTCTTTGGATACCACATGGCCTAGAAATCCGACTTGTTCTAACCAAAACTCACATTTACTGTATTTGGCATAAAACTTATGTTCACGTAGTCTCTGCAATACCAGACGCAAATGCTCTTCATGTTCTTTGTGACTCTTGGAGTAGATTAAAATGTCATCGATAAAAACTACCACAAACTTATCAAGAAAATCCATGAACACTTTATTCATCATATTCATGAAATAGGCTGGAGCATTGGTTAAACCAAAAGGCATTACTGTGTACTCATAGGAGCCATATCTCGTAACAAACGCTTGTTTTGGTATATCCATTTCTCTAACTTTCATTTGGAGGTAACCTGATCGAAGATCAATCTTGGAGAAGACACAAGCACCTTCCAGTTGATCAAATAGTTCATTTATCTTGGGTAACGTGTACTTGTTCTGGATGGTGTGCTCATTTATATCCCTGTAGTCCGTGACTAGTCTCTGGGTTTGATCTTTCTTTTTAACAAATAGAACTGGTGCTCCCCATGGCGATGGACTTGGACGGATAAATCCTTTCTGAATGTGTTCCTCCAGTTGCTTCTTGAGCTCTTTCAGTTCATCGACGGCCATAGGATATGGTCTCTTAGCTATTGGTCCATTACCCGGTTTTAGTTCAATGAGAAACTCCACATCTCAATCGGTGGCATTTTCGGTAGTTCTTCTGGAAAAACATCTGGGTATTCCTGGACAATAAGCACATCACCAAGGCTAACCCCCTTAAGAGAATTTAGCCTAACTTTCTTAAGTTCGAAAGTTGATCTGAATTTAATCTTCTGTTTCTCTGGGTGGTGAGGGTGATAGCTCTATTTGCACAGTCTATGATTCCTTCAAAACGGGTCATCCAATCCATTCCAATGATAACATCCAAGCCTTGGATTTCTAGGATGACTAAATCTGTTGGAAAAAGGTATTTTCCAATCATTAAATCTAACTGTCTACACCCAGAATTTACTATCATCTCACCTCCAGGTGAACTCACTCTAATAGGTTTTCCTAGGCTTTCGGCTAGCCCATGTTTGTTTACAAAAGCTCTGGATATGAATGAATGCGATGCTCCAGTATCAAATAAGACTAATGCTGGAAAAGAATTGAGCAAGAACATACCAATCACAGCATCAGGTTCATCATGAACTTCTTCCACATTGATGTGGTTCACTTGCCCCTTCTGGAAAGGATTGGGCTTGGAATTTTCATCAGCCTTCCTCTCTGGGCAGTCAGTTGCATAATGTCCCGCCTTCTTGCACTTGAAACAAGTCACATTAGACAAGTCTTTCTTCCCCTCATAGTTAGGGCGGTGATGACCATTTCCATGATTATGGCCATGGTGATGGTTTCCCTTGAATCATCCATTATTGCCTTTGTATCCTCCATTGTTTCCTTTGTATCCTCTATTGTTTCCTTTATATCCTCCATTGTGGTTATGACCATGATACTTTTGGCCACTACCATTGTTGGAGTGATTCCATGGTTTATTTCCATTGCTTTCAGTGACGTGATGCCTTTTGTGTGTTCCCTCAGAATGAACCTTACTTGTACTGAACTTCCTCTTCCTGTTCTCTTCCTTTCTTATGTTGTTGTCCTAAGTGATGGCATGATCCAATAGAGCTTGATAGTTAGGAGCATAGGCTACAGACACGGGTATCTTCAATTCTCCCTTAAGTCCATTGAGGAATTTTTCTTTCCTCTTAGAATCAGTGTCAATGTCTTCTGGTGCATACCTTGATAGTGTGCAAAAGTCATCCATATACTCCTTTAGAGTTCTACCTCCCTGCCTCAAGCTGCGGAATTCCTCCTTCTTCAGATTCATTATATAAGAGGAAATGTGAGCATTGCGAAAACCTTCCTTGAAAGCATCCCAAGTCAGGTCCTCTAGAGGATAAGTCACTTGATAGGTCTCCCACCACAGTGCAGCGGGTCCTTCCAACAGATGTGTAGTGAACCTCACTTTCTCTGCCTCAGAGCATTCACAAGTCACTAAGTCCTTGTTGACTGAGCGGAGCCAGTTATCTGCCACTATAGGTTCTGTAGCAGAAGAGAACTTGTTTGGCCTTAGCCTTAGAAATCTGGAAAGTCTGCCACTTGGGGTGGTGGTGGAGGTGGCGGGTTGTTGTTGTTGTTGGTTGCAGCAATGAACTGAGTCATCATAGTCATCAACTGGGCTTGAGCTGCCATCAGCTGCTGCATAGCATCGTTGTTGTCGGGATCACGACGTGGAGGCATCTGTGGGGGTTTTTAGCATGGATGAGTAAAAGATAGATATAACTAAAAGAAGGAATCCTACCCATGGACAAAACAGTCAAGTCAAGCAATCCACAATCAACAAACAACTTAAACTTTTTCTTTCTTAGCAATTTAGGAATGAAACAAAGTTGATGGATTAAATAAAATAACCAAGTCTGCAAACCAAACATTGTCATACCACAAGTTGGAGATCAATGTTTTTCAAACGACGAACTAAACGTGAAGTAACATAGGATGGTCCAACTACTAAGTTAATTATTTTTGTCCATGATATCTCCTTCATCTTCTTCCACTTCCTCGATGGTGATGCCTTCTTTCATGAGGATCTCCTTATACTCACTCACTTCCTTCTCTAAGGCCTCATTTTTCTCCTGTATCATAGCCTTCTCACGACACAGAGTCTCGATCACTTCTTTCTCCAGGGTTTCATTCTTCTTTTGCAACATTCTCTTTTCACGGCGCAGTGTCTCGATCAGATCACGATCAGCCTCTAACTCGACATCGTTACTCAGAATTTCATCCTTCAAATTTTTAATCTCCTTGTTCTTGTCTCTAACTCTCTTCTCTTGATTTTGGAACTTCTTCTCCTGTGCCCGGAATTTCTCTTCCTGAGCGTGGGCCACTTCTTCTTGGGCGTCTATCTTCTTTTGAGTCTCCTTGACTTGGGCCACTTGTAACATCCTAAGATTTTTCAAATTCTGAAAAATCAGAAAAAATTAAAAACTTTTTGAAAACTCTTTGTATGTCGATTTGAAAACAAAATTCATGCATGCATTCATCATTTTCTTGCATTGTTTAGATTTGAAAATTCAATGGTTGAAATACTATTTCCAGTTGAAAATCTATCTGAGAAAATATTAAAAACAAAATAATGATTATGCTATTTATCTTATTTTACTTTAATATTTTAATTGTAATTATTAGAAATAATTATTTTCATATGTTCACAATTGTGGTACCAAATTTTATTTAGCCATAAATAAATTTATTAAATTTCTATTTCCAAATTTGACAAAAGTGTCAAATTTGTATTAAATCATATATTCAAAATTAATATTTTTAAAAAGTGGTCAAAAAATGTCCATAAATGTTTTAAAATAACGATATGAGTTTTACAAATTTTTAGAAATTAATTTCACTTAATTCGGACTTTTAAAACAAAAGTTATGAAGGAATTAAGGGAAAAAAACAAAAAAAAACAAATCAGGAAGCGAACCCGTGACCTGCTATCGTATCCAACACAAACTCTGAAATTCGTTTTTCCAACCAACTTTCATTTAAACATGTTTATCTCGAGAAATATAACTCCAAATCCAGATCTACTTGATCCTACGTGTTCTCAACTCCGAGCCCTATCTATTCCACCATCCCTCCGACTATATAAACCCCTATAGCCGCCGGCATCTCTTTTAATCTTTTCGTTCCACCGAAACCCTAATCAGCGAAATAGTATTTCGTTCGTTCGACGAACAAAACCATCTCCAATCGCGACGGGGCCTTAATAATTGTTGTAGATCTCGTCGATACCTTTCCATCCCAATAAGGCTCAACTCTTTTCATCAAGCGTGGAGAAAGAATTTCGAATCGTCATCCATCAGATCTGAAGTCGTATTTCTCAGATCTCTTCGCGCTCATTGCGTCAAATCGAAATTTCTTTGGTGAAAAGGTAGATCTACTCTATATCTACAACTTTCCTGTTGACAACTTTTTATTTTAACGTACGTAATTTTCTGTATAATACAGATCGTGTTTGATGTTGTTCGAGTAACCAAAGCATCTCAAAAGTTTGGGACAACAATATGAAAGTTGTTCCCCTGATCAAGAGCTTTTTTTTGCCCCAAGCCTCACCTCTTTTGGTTCAGCGAGCTGAGAGATATTCGCGTTTGAAGTTTCGGATCAGACATGTATTTTGCGATTTGTGACCAATCTATTCATCCACTTATGTTATAATTCTGATAATTAGAAACAGCACATAATTATCTACAACTTTCGTTAAGAGTATTTTTCCATCCGAGCAACTTTATTTTTGGTCAAATTCGTAGTCAAATCCCAGTCAGCCTGCCACGTCAGCAAGTCAATTCCCACGTGAGCAGTCAAAGTCAACAGTCAACCGAAGACCGGCAGTTTTGCAGAAAAATCCTAAATTTTAAATCTATACTACTTTTTATTGGTTTGGTCAAATTTTACAAATAAAATATTTTTGGAAAGCTTATGACACGTAGAAACTTTTGGCATCATTACTTTTATGTTTTGTCAAATTAAAATTTGTTGAAATTCAAAAGTGGCATTAATGGTAATTTGAACATAACTTCAAATTTGAAATTTAAAATTTATCAAACCCTTTTGCTATAAATTTGAATGTCTAAATATTGGCAGTAGTATTTTTCTACTAATTTTGTAGAATAATTTTTCTTTGATTTGGTAAATAATATTGATTTAATACTTTAAATGATATTTTAATGAATAAAAAAACTTATTAAAAATATATTAAAATTAATTTCATCAATTATTCGAATTATAAAGTACTTAGTCATATTATGACCACTTTGGTATTAAAAGGTACTTAGAAATATTTTGCCTCTTTAAACAAAATAAATTCTTCCTTAGAAAATATTTGATAACTATTTTTCGACAACACTCTTCCTTAGAAAAATTTCAACATCTTAAAGATGCTAAATCTTTTCCTTAGAAAATTTTAGCATCTAGAAAACTTAGTTGTTTTTATTTTGTTAAGTGTTGTCCTTACGAATAAATTGCATTGCATGCATGGCATATTTATTGTATAGTTATTGTTTTTCTCTAAGTTACTATTTTTCAACATAGTGTTTTGGTAAAGTGCTATGCACTTAGACACTTGAGATTCTTAACATGAAGACTAGAAGGCCAATGAAGACTTAGCCAAGAAAAACAAAACTCCGAAGGCATCTCCAAGAAGCAAAAAACACTAAGAAGAAAATCAAGAGGAACTGCAAGAAGACCATCCCCCTTTATTTCTCTAAGTCTTTCTCTCTTTTCTTTTCTTCTCTCTTAGACCTCGTGGTGGCTAAGGTATATCCAAGACCAACCGGGTTGATATACAAATCATCAAGTCTGAAGAACCATCAAGTGTACATGATTCAATGAAGACATCAGAGAAAGTTACAAGTCTGGAGATGAAGCCTAGAAGAAAAAATACATCTTTTCTTTATCTTTTTCCGCCATCCTATTTTTCTTTCACTTCGGGCATAAACCAAGTCCTTAGTGATTATGACCAAGTCCTTATAGTGCAAATTGAAGATGAAGAAAACTACAAAGGAGTTGAAGATTTCAAGACCAAGCATGTGAAGACTTGCAGCAGCATTACAACTTATTCAACTTGATTTATAGCAAAGTTATTCTGTCCAACCTATGACCTTGGTCCTTAGTAATTTTGACTAACACACTTGACCTGCATTAACTTAGAATAATTTCATGGCATGACATGCATCTCTAGTCCTTAAGAATATTTATCAGATCATGCATGTCATATTTTTCTAAGTGTTGCATTTATGCTTGTATGTTTATTTGGGGCTTGTTTGACTTGTTAGAAAATTCGGAGAGAAACGAAGGCTTTTGCAACTGTTACTCCTGTTCTCCTGTTGCCAAGGCAAGTGGCACACCCTCATAAACTTCCTAAGTATTTTTCTATGCATTACTTAGTGTATTTCTTATATGCATGTGTTGGATAGTATTGCTATGCTAAAACTACTATATCCCTTACACTAGTTGTGTCTAGAATCCTATTGGTAACTTGGTAGAAATATTGATGCTATGCAAAAGTTGTTTTATGAAAAATTAAATTCTACTAAGTTAATGTAACACCTGGGTGGAATTTGGTGTTGATTGGTTTATGTTGAGTGTTATTCATTAGGGGTGACCTCTAAGGAATAGTCACTTGTGGATGGCCACCCAGGGTAATAAAGGGACCAATGTTTTCTCCAAGTGAAGATTGCTTCTAGTGCAACCATTAGTCAATGGGCTCTGGCTAGATGGATTAAGTTGTGTGGACTCGCCCCGGCCTGACAGGTGGTGGTAGAGGTTTTGTAGGTGGAGCGCGTCAGGCCGTTATGGGGTGGGAAAATGCTTCTGAAAAG
Organism: Poa annua; assembly: GCA_026929855.1. Taxonomy (NCBI): domain Eukaryota; kingdom Viridiplantae; phylum Streptophyta; class Magnoliopsida; order Poales; family Poaceae; genus Poa; species Poa annua. Next base: position 111,032,272 of record CM049426.1, read on the forward strand.
TCTCGTCTCAACTCTCTCCTTTTCCTTAGCACAAATGGTGTGCTTGAGGATAGTTTGGGTTTGTTGGGTCTAATGGTGAAAGTGCACAACCTCTGCAGAGTGTAAAACTAAGTACTTAGCCGTGTCCTCGGTTACGGACAATTTTGAGCAGTTGATCAAGGACGTCAACGGAGGATCCTATCATTCCAATTTCTAAGTTAAAAGTTGATGGGTGAACAAGGGAAGATGAGATTATGGTTTTTATGCCATACTCGTCTTGATTTCAAGAAAAGTGTTTTCAAAAGAGTAGGAAAATTGGCTTTATGCAAATTAGCCTTGAACTCCACCAGCCAAATATGCATATAGGTTATAGAGTTATTCCATTAAGTGTCCACCATAGTGTCACTTGCCAGAATCCATTTTTAATGGAATCTGACCCACTCTGTTGCAAAATTTTATTTGTTACAGGTTATTTAGATGACGAGTGAGGTTTTCGTTAAGGGATTTCGAGTCTGCAACCAACATATTTTTCGCCTGTGGCAACATGAAGATGGAGACTTACTGCTATTGTATTTCCGCTGTGTATTCTTTCCAATGCTAGCCTTATGCTATGCAAATTGTAATGAATATTTTCAAGTCTGGATCATCGATGTAATAAATTTGATACTTTGTTGTGATATTACATCGTAAACTGTGTGTGCAAACGAATCGATCCAGGGGTTTGCACTATACACAGTTACCTGCCATATTTTAAGTGCAGGTACGTTACACCACTATTTCATCATTCCTCAGCAACTCTTCACGTCTATCCTCTTCTAGCTACCCGAGGTGATTTTCTAAATCTTGAAGATATGGGTGCAAAGGATCTGGTTTGCTTTTGTCCTCCTCATTCACAAGGAAGGGTATCCCATCTTCATCACGTTTGCCAAAGATAGAGAAATAGTGGTCCTTTAACTCCTCTTGGTATGGCCCACAAAGACGTCCAATTAGCTCCTGCGTGACAAGATTAAGTCCTTTCTCCAAGGAGTCACTAATCGTCTTGTACTGGATGTCTTCGGTCTTGGGTTCAGTCTGGCGCCCGTATTGAAAAAGGCGAACTCCCCATAAGTCATCTTTGTTGAAGTGCTTCAACTGGCTTGCCTTGATGGTGGGTGTTGGAAGTGCCAGTATTTCCACTATCTCCAGAAGGTATCTTCCAAAACGCATATCCTTGAAGTCATGCACGGTTTGATACATGAAGAACGACATCCTATGTTATAAGAGTAAAATTATCAAAACAGAAACATAAGACAAGAAGTACGAGTCTTGATGTGCAAAAATACTTACAGAAATATCAGTTTTGCTCTACAAGGTGATCAACATTATTAACAGCTCTTTGTAAGTTGGACATTCACTATAGTGAGAGAGACAGACACCCAGCCAGCCACTTATAATTGTGGAACAGGTCTCATGTACGCGGACATGTAAGGTTAGTCTTCGGGACGCTTCATCTCACTATGCCGCTAGGATCCAACATACTTCAAAGATGGTAAAATTATGATCAAAAAGGGCTTAACCAATCCTAAGGGCTCGAACCTACAGGCAACACTTTGCTCTGATACCATTTTGTAGTGCCCCTTCCTTTATATTAAGATGGAACACCTGTGTTAAGTGCTAGTCCCTGGATCACTGCCAGCACCACAGTACAAAATATAAAGTATCATTGCATAAGTATCAAATTACTTCAACGAGATTCAAAAATAGCTAAGTATAGCTTTATTACAAGGTGCATAGCCAAGAAGGCTAGCTAGAATATTCAGAGTTCACAACAAAAGCAAAATAGCAATGAGCCTCATCTTCAAGCATGCGCCACACGCAGACATGTTGGGTGTAGACTCGAGTCCAAACTTATTCTTCATCTGAATTACCTGCACATTTGAACATGCAGCCCACGAAGGAGGTCAATACAATGAAGTATTGGCAAGTGACTATGGTGGATATAAAATGACAAGTCTAGAATCTATATGCATATTTGGCTTCGTGGAGTTGGAGATTGTTTTGCAGAAAGCAAGTTTTCTCCTATCTTTTAAGAAACACTTTTATTTTCAAAGACTTGGCACCAAGAGATGAAGCCCAAGTGCACCAACATTTCTTTTCTTAGTCAAATTTTACTTTATGAAAACAGTGTTGAGATTCTTCCGTCCATCCTAGCCCAGCTGCTCGAAGTAGTCCATCACCGGGGACACGGCTAAGTACTTAGTTTGTTGACTCTATAGAGATTGTGCACTTTCACCTTTAAACTCAATTAACCCAGACATCATATACACACGGAGTGCATTAAGGAAAGGAGAGAAATGAGACAAGAACTTTCAGAAGAAGAATTCAACCATACTAGCAAGACCCATTCCACCTACCAACTCTACATCTGCTTGTGAAGCTGACAGGTTGAACTCTCACAACTTAATTGTTCTAGACAGAGCCAATTGTCAAAAGGCTGCACGAGAAGCATCTAAACTTGGAGGGACTTTGTAATCTCTTTATTCCTGGGTGGCCGTCCACAAGTGCACTTTTGGGTGAAAACCACCATGCTCATGTCCCTAAGTAGAATGGAAATTCATCCTAGGCGACGACAACCACAAGCATAGTCCCAAATAGCCACTCAACATAAACCATACCAACTAATCCACACAGGGGTCTATTTTAAGTTTAACACTTAGAAATATTTCCATAGCATGGCATGTAAACAATTTTATAGCATTGCTAAGCAAATAAAACTTTTAAGTGGCTGCATGGTAAAGGGTGGCTACACATTACTAGGAATTTTGTAAAGTATAAACCCAACTTAGCATAATAAAATAGTCCAAAATTCCTATCATGCATACTACTCAAAATATACTACTAATGCATATAAGAAAATATTGGGTAATTTATGAATGTCACTTGCCTTGGTAACAGGAGGCACAAGCACAACAAGAATAACAATCACAAGCAATTCCTTCCTCCTATTCACAATCTAGCAACAAACAATACAAAAATAAATAAACACAACATGCAACACTATAAAACATCAAAGTATAAATATGTATGCATGCATGATATGTTATGAACATAATCAAAACAACTTATTTTCATTTTATTTTCTCTGTTTATTTAGTGCAAGAAATGCAATGAATATTTTATTTTCTATTTTAACAATTAAAATATAGAGAACAATTTTAGTCAATTTAAGTACTACACTCAAATTATTTAGTTCTTTTATACAACTTTCCATAAAAACTCATGTCCCACTTTCTGGACAGAGAGCAAATTTATTATTCCAAAACAATTGGATTTAGATGAAAACCATTTTTATTATTTAAGTTATGAATTTATCTGGCCGAAATGCCAATCTGTAAATTTCACAATTTCAAGGACACTAAAATGACAAACTAATGATAGAAAAATAAACTACTTGAGCAGGGATTTCCAATGATATAAAGTTTATCAAATTTGGACTTACAGATAGGAAGTTATGAATTTTGCAAGTTTTAATAGTTTTCTGTTTTAATTTCTAAATTCTATTCGAAAAAGAAAAGGAATCGGCCACGAGGCGCGATGTGATTCGCCCGTACCGTTTCGACGCGGACCGTGATCGTGAGCCGTCAGATCTAAATGAAAACAGAAGCGCCAGATTAACCACCCGCGACAAAAAAATAAAATAAAAACGGATCCGTTGGATCTAGATCCAACGGTCCATGACGCGTTGACCTAACGCGGGCGGCGCGAGTCGCCGGAGACGCGCTGGCACGGCGGAGCCATGGCTGGCGTTCGCGCTCGCGGCGTCCTACGACTCTAGGGAAGTAACTGAGCTCACCCGGGGGTGGGCGACGATGAGATGAAGGCGATGGCGAGGAGGCGATGACCGGAGCGTCCTCGTCTCCCCGGAAGAGCTCACCGGAGTTGCGCGCGGTGGTGGATCTCCTCGGACGTGGACGAACTCGACGATGCGCTGCGGGAAACAACACGTAATCGTTTCAAAAAGGTTCGCCTGAGCGAGAGGATGCGAGGGGAAGCGACAAGAGGGCTCGGCATTGCCTTAGCTCACCGGAAAATGAAGTTCTCACCGGCGGCCACCGCGGGACTCCGGAGACGAATACGTGTGGCCTGGTGGCCCTCAGGTAGAATGGTTTGGGGCAAATGGAAGAGGGCAGAGAGGGCTTTAAGTAGGGGAAGGAAGCATGGCAAACGGAGTAGTAAATCGCCCGTAATCGCGTGAATCAATTCGGGCGTTTTCGGTCGGGGTCGTGGGCGTGATTTGGGGATGAACGGCTCTGTGAAGAAAATGACAGGTGGGTCCCACCTGTCAGCGACAGCGTGAGGGAGAGAGGAGAGCTGGGCCGCTGGCGGGCTGTTGCGTTACGCGCGCGCGGTGTATAGCTACGGGCCACAACCCAAATGACTCAGAAAATCATTTTATTTTATTTAAATCCTTTTCTGTTTTTCAAATCTGATTTCATTTATGATTTTTAAACTTAACCAAATCATTTCAGAAAAATTCATAAAAATATGTTTTGGAAAGCTTATTAAATTTAGAACTTTTTAGTATCATTCTTGCCTGTCAAATAATGTTATATAAAGGAATATTATAAGGGGTACAATTAAACAACTTTATGGAATTATAATTTATTTAAACTTATAATTGAATTTTTATTTAGTCCTTATGTGATTGAAATGTGATGTCAATATGATGAATGATGCATGAATGGAACGTTTTAAATTCTTTGAAATTTTGGGATGTTACACATGTCATCTCTTAACTTTTTCTTTATAGAGTTTAGCATTTTCATAACTTCACTTCTACATTCATCTAGAGAACTCAAATTAAGTAATCTTTTCTCACCAGCAAGTTTAAAATCTCTATTTAGTTCTCTCACTGCCCAATAAGCTTTGTGTTCTCATTCTAATGGCAAGTGACAAGCTTTTCCATAAACCATTTTATAAGGAGACATACCCATGGGATTTTTATAAGCATTTTGCAAAGCCCACAATGCATCATTTAATTTACTAGCCCAATTCTTCCTCTATCTATTAACAATCTTTTGCAAGATAGATTTAATTTCTCTATTTGATAGTTCTACTTGCCCACTAGTTTGAGGATGATAAGCTGAAGCAATTATATGATTAACACCATATTTAGCAAGAAATTTTCTAAAACCACCATGAATAAATTGAGAGCCTCCATCAGTCATAAGATATCTAGGAACACCAAACCTAGGGAAAATAATATCTTGAAGCATTTTTAATGAAGGTAGGTATAGCTTATACCCATTTAGTAACATAATCAACAGCAACAAGTATATGAGTATTACCTTCTGAAGAAGGGAAAGGACCCATAAAGTCAAAACCCCAACAATCAAACGGTTCAATAACAAGAGAATAATTCATAGGCATTTCATTACTTCTAGAAATATTACCAACCCTTTGACATTCATCACAAGATAAAATAAACTTTCTTGCATCTTTAAAGAGAGTAGGCCAATAAAAACCTGATTGTAGAACCTTTTGTGCGGCTCTATCTCCAGCGTGAAGTCCTCCATAAGCACTACTATGGCACTTTCTCAATATCTCTTTATGTTCATACTCTGGAACACATCTTCGCATAATTCCATCAACTCCTTCTTTATATAAGTGTGGGTCATCCCATAAATAATACCTCAAGTCATAAAAGAATTTTCTTCTTTGTTGAGCTGAAAAGGTTGGAGGCAAATACTTCAAAACAATAAAATTAGCATAATCTGCATATCAAGGACTATCTTGAGAACTCACCCTTATTGCAGCCAATTGTTCATTTGGAAAACTGCCATTAACATGTATAGGATCATAAGCAATGTTTTCCAATCTAGACAAATTATCAGGAACAAGATTTTCTGTTGGCCCAGTGGGAACTGGGGTATGGAGAGCCCACTCCCACTCCCCCTAGGCCTCGCACACTGGCCAGTCAGACGAAACGACTAAGGACCAGGCATCACTTCCTGGCGGGACCCTCGAGAGGCATTTCCCCTCGACGGCCTGAAGAGGAAACGAGGGACTCAGGGGATCCCTCGCTTCAAGGGACCCTCCCGAGGCGCCAGCGCGCCTAGAGGGAATCCAACAGGAACCCCCCTCAGGCCTGAAGGGAAACGTCGTGGCCAAGGAAGTACGGCAAGACGCACATGGCCCCTGCCACGCCCACGTGGTGACACAAGCACCCCCGTTGCCGTTTTAGGCGATAAAGGGGTCAATAAAGCCGCGCCGCCTGCTGCGGAACTGCCAGGACCTTCTACTCTGGCGATAAAGCAGGTGGACGGCGCAACCCTCCAACAGAGAACGTCATCGTGGGCTCCCCCTCAGAGACTACCTCCCCTGCAGCAGAACTGCGCGGTCGGCTGCTGGTCGGCCACCGCGCCCACCTTTATCAGCAATGGACCACGTACATGGACGAACGGGCCGCGGTGGACTCCTGCTCCGCCATGCCACTGCCATGTGGGAACCACCTCGAAGGCCGAGGAGAAGGAGAGGGCCGTAGGCGCCTATAAAAGGGAGAAGACTTCCATCGTAGAGGAGGTGGGCCTTTCTGATTCCACAACGCTTGTAAACCCTAACAATCCCCAGTAGGATACCCTCTGCCTGGAGGAGGAAGAAGGTCATCATCCCTCCCCCCCCCCCCTAGGCAAGAACTGCCTCAAGGGGGCTTTCGGCAAGGCCGATTGTACTGTAAACTCCATAACTCAATACAGACAAGCAGGAGTAGCGGTCTTACCTCCTCACGAGGGCCGTGAACCTGGGTACGGGCCGGTGTCTTTCTCTGCAGTGGGTGCTTCGCCTTCAGGTCCGGCGAGCAACGTCGCCGGGTCCCTCGAGGGTCTTGACCTCCGCGTTCAATCCCCTTCCCGAACTACACTTCAGGAAGTGACTACCTCCACTTCTAGGGAGTCATAACCCGACATTTGGCGCGCCAGGTAGGGGATTGAAGCGCGTCAACGACCTTCGAGCTGCCTCCGCGCCATGGAGAACACTCGCGCTACCCGCGCCGCCGCGTCAACCGACGCGCTCCTTAAGGAGGCACCACGGCTACTCGCACACGACGGGGCCGACCCCGCCATGAAGAGCGCGCCCCCTCGGGCCCTCATGTGGAGGAGCCCGAGCGCAACTCCGAGCACCAGGAGGACGCGCAGTCGTCGCACCCGACGCGGCGCCCGAGCGGTTCTGGCCCAGGCAAGACAGACCCCACGCCCCACACCGCGCTGCTGATGGCACAGGAGCTTCTTCGCTACCAGCCCACCGCTGAGGCCCACGAGCAGTGGATGGAGCGCCTCAACCACCTTGTCGGCATCACCATGATGCGCCCCGCTCCGTCGCAGTCCTACGTGCACCCCTCTCTCGCGGGCACGGTCACGACAAACGCGCCTCCGCCCCCTCCAGGGCCTGCACCGGATGCGACACAAAGGGCTGCCTCGCACGCGTCCTTGCCGCACGATTGCTTGATCGTGCAGCGCACCGCGCCCGACGCTCGCGTGGGGATGGAGCTCCAGCGCAACCGCCAGAACAGGCTCGTGGAGGAGATCGGCCAGGCGGGCCAGCAGAACCGCGGCGCACTGCAAAACAGGGTCGCCACGTACGCTACGGGCTGCATGGCGTTCACCCGCTCCCTGTGTCGCGTGGTCTGGCCCCCGAAGTTCAGGCCGGCTCTCCCTAAGGGCTATGATGGCTCCAGCAACCCCATCGAGTTCCTGCAGCTCTACACCACCTCCATCCAAGCTGCAGGTGGAGACGACAAGGTCATGGCCAACTGGTTCTCTCACGCGCTTCGCGATTCTACGCTGTCGTGGCTCCTGAACCTCCCGGAGGACTCCGTGAACTCTTGGGAGGAGCTCTGGAAGCAGTTCGTCTCCAACTTCAAGGGAACGTACGAGCGCGCCCTCACCCACAACGACCTGCGCGCTGTGGTGAAGAAGAAGGATGAGACGCTTCGCAAGTACATCCAGCGCTTCAGCCAAGTGCGTAACAAGATCCTGAACATCCCTGATAGCCAGGTCATTGCCGCCTTCCGCGAGGGCGTCATGAACAGCAGGATGCTCGAGAAGCTGGGCATCCACGACAAGCTCACCTCTGTGGTGAAGTTGTTCGACCTGGCGGACAAGTGCGCCAAGGCTGAAGAGGGACTCCTCTTCGTCAAGATGTCCTCTAGAGGGGACGAGCACGCTGAGGGGTCCAGAAGCCAGAAGAAGAAGGAGGAGCCCAAGCGCAAGGCCACCGCGGTCCTCGCGGCAGAGCCTGACGCGAAGGGCACCCGCAGGGACTCCCCTGAACCCGGGGAGAGGAAAGATGACCACCGCCCATTCTACATCTACCACAACAGGCGTGGTCACTCTACCGAATCCTGCTTCGACCTCAAAAGGTTGAGCAAGGAGCGCGAGCAAGCAGAAGGCAGTGGCGGCCGTGGCCGAGGCCGCGACTACCGCGGGTGCGGACGCAAGGGCGGCTACCAGAAGCCATCGGGCAACCAGGCCAATGCTGCGGAGAAAAACGGCAACCTTCCCGACGAGGAGGACGGTGGCTACCAAGCCCCAAGAGGCGCAATTGCCTGCATCCTCGGGGGGGCATAGGCGCCCAAATCGAACAATCAGTTCAAGAAGTTCGCCCGCGAGCTCAACGCCGCCCTCCCAAGCACTGAGATCTCCAGACCCCTCAAGTGGTCGCAGTACACCATCGCCTTCGACGCTCAGGACCACCCCAAGTCCACCAAGGATGTTGGAACCCTCCCGCTAGTCTGCAGCCCCACCATCGACAACATCGCTGTCTCCAAGACACTCATTGATGGTGGAGCAGCCCTGAATGTCATCTCCATAGATACATTCGAAGCGCTTCAAGTGCCTTACGAGCGGCTCATGCCCTCCAGGCCCTTCACGGGGGTCACCAGCGGCTCTATCGAGCCTCTAGGCCAGGTCAGGCTTGCCGTCACCTTCGGAAGCAAGGAGAATTACCGCACCGAGCACATCGACTTCGATGTTGCACACATCGGCCTGCCATACAATGCCATCCTCGGTTACCCCGCGCTCGCAAAATTCATGGCCGTCACGCATCATGCTTACAACATGGTCAAGATTCCCGGCAGCGCTGGCACAATCACCATCCGTGGACATGTCCTGGATGCCACCCGCGCTGTCGAGACGGCCTACAAGGCTGCGGCCATGGAGTTCCCCGTGGAGGAGGACCTAGAGCCTCTCGAGAGGCCCAAGAAGAAGAAGCAGTTGTTCTCCCAAGAGCCAGCCGCCACAAAGGAATTCGCTCTAAGCTCCAGCAGCTCGGGGGCTAAAGGCTCGGGGGCTAGCGTCACCATTGGCGCTGCGCTGCCTCCCAAATAGGAAAGCGCGCTCGTCGCCTTACTCCAGGCAAACTCTGACATGTTCGCATGGACTCCGTAAGATATGTCTGGTGTACTGAGGGAGGTGATCGAGCACCAGTTGGCCGTGTGTCCAAACGCGCGCCCCGTCAAGCAAAAAGCAAGAAAACAAGCCCCCGAGAAGCAAACATTCATCATCAAGGAGGTCGAGAAGCTCAAAGCGGCAAAGGTCGTCCGTGAAGTCGCACACCCCACGTGGCTCTCAAACGGCGTGGTAGTCCCAAAGCCCGCCGGAGGAGGCCGCCTCTGCATCTACTACACCGACATAAACAAGGCCTGCCCCAAGGACCCTTACCCCCTGCCAAGAATCGACCAGATCGTGGACTCCACGGCAGCTGCGAGCTCCTCTGCTTCCTTGATGCGTTCTCTGGTTATCATCAGATAAAAATGGCTAAGGAGGACGAGGAGAAGACGGCTTTCCTCACCCCTTGCGGTGTGTACTGCTACGTCTGCATGCCCTTCGGCCTAAAAAATGCCGGAGCCACCTTCCAGAGGCTGATGAGGATAGCACTTGGCGAGCAAATGGGGAGAAACGCCGAGGCATATGTCGATGACATCGTCGTAAAATCCCGAGAAGGAGACACTCTCCTCGGGGATCTTGAAGAGACCTTCGCCGGCCTGCGCAAGGTGAACATCAAGCTTAACCCCGCCAAGTGCGTCTTCGGAGTGCCTTCAGGCAAACTGCTTGGCTTCCTCGTGTCTCACAGAGGCATAGAGGCAAACCCTGACAAAATCAAGGAAATAGAGGACATGCAGCCTCCACGCAGGCTCAAGGAAATGCAACGCCTAGCAGGATGCATTGCCAGCTTGGGTAGATTCATCTCCAAGTTCGGCGAAATAGCCCTTCTTCAAGATCATGAAAAGAACTGACACTTTCAAGTGGACCCCGGAAGCTGAAAAAGCATTTGAAGACTTGAAGAAGTACCTGGCCAACCCACCAGTAATGGTCGCCCCAAGGTCAGGCGAGCACCTGAAGCTGTACCTGTCAGCTACTCCACAGACAGCCAGTGCCATCCTTGTGGTAGAAAGGAAAGAGCCAGTGCGCCAGAAGAAGAGTGCAACCACTCCAAAGGAAAAGCCTCCCGATCTGGAGCTCGACGAGAGGCCTACTCCAAGTCAACTGCTGCAAGAAGATTCCGCCAGGGAGCCTGTCGAGTCCCTTGAGGCCAACCCTCCCGAGGCCCATGACAAGCCCCTTGAGGCAAACTCCCTCGAGGCTGTCAAGTCCCTTGAGGCCAACCCTCCCGAGGCGTATGACAAGCCCCTTGAGGCAAACTCCCTCGAGGCTGTCAAGTCCCTTGAGGCCAACCCTCCCGAGGCCCATGAAAAGCCCCTTGAGGCAAACTCCCTCGAAGCCCAGGTCATGCCCCCAGAGGCCAACCCCCTTGAGGGCCTAGCGGAACCCCTTCAGGCAGAGCACACAAAGGCTACACAGACTACTCTTGTCGAACATCCAGTCTACTTCGTCAGCACAGTACTGCGCGATGCTCGCGAGCGATATACGATGCAGCAGAAGCTCCTCCTCGCACTCCTCATCGCCTCAAGAAAGTTGCGACACTACTTCCAGGGACACCCCATCACGGTGGTCACCTCTTTCCCCCTGGAGCAAATCCTGCGCAACCCAAATGCCACAGATCGTGTCGCAGGATGGAATATTGAGCTACAGCCATTCAATTTGCGCTTCGATACCACAAGGGTAATCAAAGGAAGAGCGCTGGCAGACTTTGTCGCCGAATGGACTGACCCAACCCCTGAAGAGCCTTTGGGAGAAGAATAAGAGCCCTGTGGATACAAAATGCCCAACCACTGGACCATGAAGTTCGACGGAGCTTATGCTTGTCGCCATGGTGGGACTGGCGTGGTCCTGATCTCACCAAAGGGCGACAAGCTATATTACGCGGTCTAGCTGTGCTTCGGAATCGACAAGATCTCCAAAAACATCGCCGAGTACGAAGGCCTGCTTGCTGGCCTACGCGCCGCAATCGCCCTAGGCATCAAGCACTTACTCATCAAGGGCGACTCCCAGCTGCTTGTCAACTTTTCCAACAAACGCTATAAGCCTAAGGACGACCACATGGCCGCATACCTTGAAGAGGTCCGTAGGCTGGAGAAGCACTTCAGGGGAATGGAGCTCATGCACATCCCAAGAAAGGAGAACCAAGAGGCTGATGACATCGCCAAGCGCGCATCAAAGAGGCAAGTTCAGCCGCCGGGCGTCTTTGAGGAAAGGCTCGTCAAAGCATCCATAGAGCAGCCTCAAGAGGCCAGGCCCGCAAGCACACATGAAGCGCTCCCACCACCACCTGCAAACGGGGCGCCAAACTGCGGGCCCCCAACAGGGGAGCGTTTGTTGCTCATAACGGTGCATCAAGAAGCAGGATGGAAAGACGAGATCAAAGACTATCTCGACAGAGGGATCCTTCCCGAGGAAGATGTCGAAGCGGAGCGAATCGCCCGCCAAGCTGTAGCGTACCTGCACTTTAAATAAGGCAGATACCTGTGTATAGTGCAAATCCCTGGATCGATTCATTTGCACACACAGTTTACGATGTAATATCACAACAGAGCGTCAATTTTATTACATCGATGATCCAGAATTACAAAATATTCGATACAAGTTGCATAGCATAAAGCTAGCATTGAAAAAGTACATAGCGGAAATACAATAGCAGTGGGTCTCCAACAACTTCATGTTGCCACAGGCGAAAACATGTTGGTTGTAGACTCGAAACCATTAAACGAAACCTCACTCGTCATTTAATCAATCTGCAATAAGAAAAATATTGCAACAACGTGGGTCAGATTCCATTAAAAATGGAGTCTGGCAAGTGACACTATGGTGGACACTTAATGGAATAACTCTATAGCCTATATGCATATTTGGCTGGTGGAGTTCAAGGCTATTTTGCATAAAGACAATTTTTCCTATCTCTTTGGAAAACACTTTCTTCAAATTAAGACAAGTATGTCATAAAAACCATAAATCTCATCTTCCCTTGTTCACCCATCAAGTTTTATTTCTGAAGATGGAATGATGGAATCCTCCGTTGACGTCCGTGATCAGCTGGTCAAATTGTCCGTACCGGGGACACGGCTAAGTACTTAGTTTTACACTCTGCAGAGGTTGTGCACTTTCACCATTGTACCCATTCAACCCAATTTATCCTTTACACACCATTTGTGATAAGGAAAGGAGAAGAATGAGACGAGATCTTTCAGAAGCATTTTCCCTCCCACCTGCCTTGACCCGTTCCACCTAACACCACCTACATCTGCTTGTCAAGTCGGAGAGAGTCCACGCAACATAATTGATCAAGCCAGAGCCCATATGGCAATGGCTGCACTGGAAGCAATCGTCACTTGGAGTTCTTCAGATTCCTCTGTTCCCTGGGTGGCCATCCACAAGTGCACGTACTCCAGGAACCATAGACATGGACCTGAGTAGCCACTCAACTTCGCCACCATACAACCAATCCACCCAGGAGATTCATTAACTTAGTGGATGTGCACTCTCAGGTGAAAATCACCATGCTCACGGCCCTAAGTAGAATAGACATTCATCCTAGGCGACGACAACCATGAGCACAGCCCTGAGTAGTCACTTAACATTTTGTAAAACTTTTCATCAATTGCGTAGCATCAATACATCTACTAAGTATTATATAGGAACCTAGACACAGGAGTAAGAGAATTCTACACATGTTTAGCATAGCAATACTATCCTACTCATGCATATAAAAATACACTAAGTAATGCATATAGAAATAATAGGAAGTTTATGAGGTGTGCCACTTGCCTTTAATGTTGTCGTTGTTCACAAACTCTTTTCAACAACGAACGTTTGCTCTCCGTTTAATCTAAACCATATAAGCAAACAACAATACAACAATCAACAAACAACAATCATCAAACCTACATGCTCATATCTAGTGAAAAAACAAGTTTTGTAAACTTCTAAGGAAAACATGTCATGCATGAAAATCTTTTAAGTTAATGCAAGGAAATGTGTTGGTCAAAAATGACTAAGGACTAAGGTCATAAGTTGAATAAAATATTTTGTTTTATATCATCTTGAATAAGCCCTCTAATGGCTTAGTCTTGATGTGTAGAGATATTTAGAGTAAATACTAAGTCATTTCTTCAAGATGATCAACATTTATTATCAACTCTTTGTAAATTAGACATTCACTATAGTGAGAGAGACAGACACCCGGCCAGCCACTTAAATTGTGGAACAGGTCTCATGTACGTGGACATGTAAGGTTTGTGTCCAGGCTGATTCATCTCACTATGCCGCTAGGATCCAACAAACTTCAAGCGATAATATCATGATCAAAAATTGTTTATGTCAAATGTGAAAGACAAGATTAGAAAAGAGGGAAAAGATAGAAGAAAGATGTAGTTGTCCTCCAGGCTTCATCTCCAGACTTGTAATATTCTCCTTGATGATGTCTTGATTGAAGTTTTGATAGACTTGATAAATATTCAGACTTGGTGGTTCTTGTATCCTCGAGGCTGGTCTTGAATTTACTTAGTCATCATGAAGTCTAACAGAAGAAGGAGGGAGAAAAGAAAGAAATAGGGAGAAAGACTTAGAATATATTTCTGGTTGGTCTTCATGAACTTCTTCTTGATCTTTCTTCTAAGTGCTTCCACTCCCTGGGAGATTCTTCTGGAGTCTTGTTTGGCTAAGTCCTTCATTGGTCTTCCAGCTCCATGTTTAAAATTACTAAGTGTTTAAGTGTAGCACTTCACCAAAATGCTAAGTTGAAATTATTTCTAACTTAGAGAAAAATAATGAAGAGGTTTTCCTATGAGGGATATAATTATATAATAAAATAAGTTACGCATGAAATGCAATTTTTATTCACAAGAAAGCATCAAAATGGCTTTTGTGATTTCTTTATAAATATGCATGAATTTATAAATCGAAAATGATTTTCTACTTGTAGGCACGGGTGTGAGACCTATCCTGTCCGTTGACATCACATCCCTATGCTTTGAGATCTGTATAAGAGAGCAACAGGAAAATGTTTTCTCCAGGATTTATCATCATTTTCCGAATAGGGGAAGACACTGTGCGACTGGACATAAAGATGGCAGGCCCACACGACGTGATAGCAGCCCACTATTCTTTCTGCCATGTGTACACGGACTAGCAAAGTCCACCCAGTAGTCTATCTATCTCTCTCCACGAGCCCCATTACCAAAAAACATCCATCATTCTCCACCCACCTCGAAGCTCATCCACTGCCTCCCATGGCGGCCACGGCGATGTCGGTTGAAGTGGTGTGGCGGAGGCGCGAAGACGGTGGCGACAGGCGACTAACAGGAGTTTGTCGGCGACGAGGACTTGAGGATAGGCACGGCGAGCGAGGATGGCGTGAGAGACGCGGCAAGGGGCAGAACGCGTCCGTGGCAACATCAGGGCGCTCAAGACGTCCGGCTGTGTCGTGCGCATGTCCTCGCGGTGTGTACTAGGCCGTCGTGGCAGCACGGGTTGGTCTCGCCCCTCGCCGGCGCGCCTCCTTCCTTGCCTCACCGACATGCATCCCCTGCTCCTCGCCAACGACACTCCGCGCAGGTGTAGGGGAACCTGGTGACGTCGGTTCCTGCAGCACGCCTACGGAGCTGGCGTCGTCAACGCCATGATCACTCCCGTCGACTAGGACACGAATCCAGACACCAGAGACAGGATCCTTCCTAGGGGCGGCGTCATGGGCGGAGCCGGTGAGCAGAGAGAGCACGAGGAGGAGACGGGACGGCATGGAGGACAACTTCCGCCGTTCTATCCTCATCCTCCAATCTCCACCGCAGCTCCTCGTAACTCGACGCCGGCAGCGGCACGACGTCGTGGTTCGGCCACGCGACGTCAACGCGTGGGTCTCTGCCGTGATGGCGCACTCTGCCAGCTGCAGAGCTCACGCAGCTTGGCGCCGGACGAGCACACGCCAGAGCAGGTCCTTGGCACCGCGCGCTGCAACCAACGCAGGAACAGGATCCGCCGGAGCTCATCATGGCCACTATTGGTGGGTGGACTCGATGAGCGACTTGGGGACAGATCCTAGCGGCCATCGCGACGAGGTGGCTCTTGGCCACGGCCTGCTCGGCACGGAGCGCGTTGGTGTGGAGGTAGCGTACGCCAAGAGGCGGGAGGCGGCCGCTCTCCTCCCCGCTCCACGGCGTCCGGCCCCGGCACCCGCGCCGATGTCGCCTCGGGCCGAGCCTGCAGGCTCGGGCGAGGAAGGGCGGCAATCAACCGCCGCACACAGCCCGCCGTCGAGGGAGGGCAGCCGGCTGGCTGCAAACGACACGAAGGTCGCTGGATCCGGCGCCCCCATGGCTTCGTTCCCTGCAGCAGGTCGCGTGCCTCGGCCCAAGCTCGGACAGACCTCCATGACGGGGCGGCGGTGGATGGGACCCTGGGGTTCCACCGTGTGGAGGCCACGACTCGGTGACCGGACGGCGGTGAGGAAGTTGGGGCTACGTGACCTGCGTCTCCGTATTCTAATTCTAACGTGCTAGCTGCTTCATATTAGCTAATTAAGATCATATCCTCAAGTCTTCAAAGTAATCTGACATCAAAACAAAGCAGCTGCACGTGGAAAGTATATACTCCTAGTTTCTATGGCGTAAAAACAGTCATTTTTATTCATTGATCACCTCCAAACTCATACTTGAATTTTGCTGGAGTGAACCTCAACATGAGTACCTTACTGTCAGCGACGATGATGTCACACTTTCAGTTAACACCGACGATCAAGGAAATGTAGAGGACCATCCACTCCTATAAATCATTGAAAGAACAAAACACTTATAAAATCAGCAAAATAAGCTAAACAGAGACCTGTGCACAACAATCAACGAACAATATATGTAAAACCGGACGTAGGTGCAGCACTACTCTTCCGGCCACTGTAGCCATATCGGGCGAACGCCTAGCTGCAGCACTACTCCTCTGGCCACTGTAGCCATACCACAGTGCTGTAGCCATACCCTAAAGTTGATGTGACTGGAAAATCAATGGACAAAACATTATAGAACCCAAAATGTTTCATGTCTATAATGTGCACGGATCTCGATAACTCAACGAGCGGACATGATAGGTCATATACCCATTAGTGCATGTATAAAATCCATTCTCTTTATAAATGCAATTTTAGTTAATTTATTATTTTTGGAAAATATAATAAAAGGAATAATTATAAGATTAAAGTTTCCTATGATTAAATTTTTATAACAAAATTTTATAATTAGTGTTAATAGACAGGGGGCATTTAATTAGATTTATAGAAATTTGATTTAATCAAAATAATATTTCTATTAATAGTTATGTTGTAAATACTCAAACTATTCAATTTAAACAAACAACTATTAAATCATCAAATAATACTCAAAAATATTTTATAACAGAGGCATAACATTACTAATATTCCAAAGTTTCTAAAACAATTTTATTTGCAATTTTTGGATTTATAGATTTAAAGCTATTACAAATATACTCAAATTCTCCATTCTCCATTTGAATATTTTATACTAAATCAAATTTGAATTTTGGCCGATCTAAAATAATCTACATGTCAAGAGCTTTCCAAATATATAAAAATATTTGAATTTGGATAAACAGAGAAAAATATATGATAGTTTGAATAGACAGGGGCTTTTCTGCAAATTTGCCAAATAATTAAATCGTGAAAATGATTTTACACGTCAGCGCTGACTGGGCGCTGACTGTACGCTGACTGGGCTGCTGACTGGGATCCGACGTGGATAAGTTTTTGATCTGGGCCGTCAGATCTGGATCTGGCGGTCCATATCTAATCCTACCGATTCGGCTACGAGTTCTAATCTCGGCCGTAGAAAAAGGATCGGACGGCTTATAGTGCTTTGACCAAATCGGGGCGGCGCTCGCTCCGGCGTGAACGCTCCGGTCGCTGGCGTGCCTCCCCGGATGAACGGAGGGCAGTTTTGGGCGCGGCGCGTCGTGGGGAAGATGAGGGAGACGACGACGTCTTCCCGTGCGTCCCGGAGCGACGAGGACGGAAAGAGGGGGCGGCGCCTCCTCCGGTGAGGTTCGGTCGAGCACGGGGTGCTCAATTTACTGCACGAAACAAACGCACAAGGCCTTAGGAGATGCGCACGATCGAGGGTGAAGAGAGGGAGGAGGTCTCGGTCGCGTTCGTACTCACCTCGTCGAGAAAACAGAGAAAAACGACGGCGGACTCGCGTTGCTCCGGCGAGCTTTTTCTGGCAGCCTGGGGGCGTTCCGAGCTAGGGTTTGAGAGGGGAGATGCGGAGGAGGGGCAGGGGGTTTAAATAGCAATGACCGAGCGTTAAATCTGTGCCTTAATCATGCGGATTTGGAGAGGGAATCGGGGGCGCGATTTCTGGACAGAGCTTGAAGACGAGCGTGACGTCATCGCTGACGTCAGCAGGTATTTTGTTTTTCTGTTTTATTTATTTAATTCATATCTTTTGATTTAAATGTCCAAATGATGTCAAATTAATTTCTAAAAATTTGTAAAATCAATATCTTTGTGTGAAACCAGTTGTGGGGATGTTTTGAAAACCTTTTAAAATTAATAAATTTGAATTATTCATAAAATGCAATTTTGCTCATTTAGGTCAACTTTGATATTAATAATTTAATACATTCATTTGGGGTTAAATTAAGTATATGAAATTACCACAATGTTATATGGTTGATATAAAGTTACTTAAAACTCATTTTTAGTAACCATTCATTTTTGTTTTGGCATAATATTAAAGAACTAAATATAACTAATTTGAAGTAAATGGGAAAAATAATGAAATTTATTTTTAATTCTAAATGTTTTGTACACCATTATGTTTCATATTATGCTTATTTCATTTGAAAAACTTCATATCAACTTTGGAAAAGAAATTTGTTTTTCATTCATTTCTTATTAGAATATATTAATCATTTCATGTTTTGAAAATGAATGAAAAATCATTTTAAGCTAATGAAATGCCTATTTGGATAATTCATTAATTTGAATCCATGAAGTTTTAAAGTTATAACTATATACTTGTAAGTTCTAAAACTATGTTTTGAACTTAGTCAAAAGAATGAAAACCTTTTGGCAAATAGATCATGTTTTAAATAGTTTCAAAGAACACTTGTAAATATTAATTTAATTTATGAATAGCTATGGCTATGTGGTTGAATTTCAAATACTTATAAAGAAACTTTTTATTATATGAAATTGGTTTGAAAGTTATTCAAACATTCATCAATTTACATATTAAGGGTTTTGAAATACAATGGATAATGAAATATTTAACTTGAACTAACCTCTGAAAATAATGTTTATTTGAGATATTTAAAATATTAAAACCTTTCAATATGTTTGAAGTCTTTTATAGTGGTTTTCTTAGGCATTTTAATAATTTATTTTTAATAAAAAGAAAAGTTTTAAATTTTTGTGATTTTTAAACATTCCATAGTATTGGGATGTTACACAAGCAAAATCTTACAAAATCCTCGAAGGAAATCTCTACCGCAAGCGCCCAAACAGCACCACGCTCAAATGCGTCCCTCCTAAAGAAGGCAAACTGCTGATCAAAGACATCCACAACGGGGAATGCGGCCACCACTCGTGCGCCCGCACCCTCGCGGGCAAAGTCTTTAGGAGCGGATTCTACTGGCCCCAAGCACTTCAGGCTACAGAGGACATCGTCCAAGCATGTGAAGCCTGCCAATTCCACGCCAAGCAAATCCACCAACCTGCGCTGGGGTTACAGACCATTCCGCTATCCTGGCCGTTCGCGGTTTGTGGGCTGGACATCCTGGGACACTTCCCAACAGCGCAGGGCGGATATCTCTACCTCTTCGTGGCCATCGACAAGTTCACTAACTGGCCTGAAGTGGAGGCGACGCGCACAATCACAGCAGGCGCGGCGGTGAAATTCATCAGAGGCCTGGTCTGCCGCTAGATCTACGAGCTACCTTTGGTGCTCTGGTCCATCCGTACAACGCCACCCAAGCCTACGGGAGAAACTCCGTTCGCCCTCGTCTATGGAGCCGAAGCAGTCCTCCCCACAGAGATAAAGCATGGATCTCCGCGGGTCCTCGCCTTTAACGAGGACCAGCAAGAGGATCTCCACAACGACGACCTGCTGCTCCTCGAAGGACTACGACGCCGCGCCGCCCTACGTGCGGCCAAATACCAACATGACCTAATGTGCTACCACAGCCGCAACGTGCGCTCACGTACCCTGGAGGCAGGCGATCTCGTCCTCAGGCGAATCCTCTCCAGGGAAGGTCTCCACAAGTTGTCCCCGATGTGGGAAGGCCCCTACAGGGTCACCCACATCGCCACGCCTGGCGCGGCTCGCCTCGAGACTCAAGACGGCGTCTCCATCAAGTATCCATGGAACATCATGCACCTACGCAAGTTCTACCCGTGATCATCGTCACGCCCGTGATCATTGTCACGTCAAGACATCTAGCGGAAGAGGCAGCTTACGGCTCAACCTCCAAGCATTTTTTTGTCTCCAGAGGTTAAAAGCTCACGGCTTAAACCTCACACAACTTTTTGTCTCCAGAAGGAACAAACTCAGAACGTGATCATCGTCACACCCGTGATCATTGTCACGTCAAGACATCTGGCGGAAGAGGCAGCTTACGGCTCAACCTCCAAGCACTTTTTGTCTATAGAGGTTAAAACCTCACGGCTTAAACCTCCAAGGTCCAAAGGCTTCTCTCAAGGGTCAACCCTCTGAGCTCTCCATGCAACGAGCCACCTCAAGCCGTTGAGAGTCTCTGCCACTAATGGGTGGTCCCCATGCCTCGACATGGTCAAAACATTAACTTGGCAACCCCAAGCATAATGAAACAATTTCGTTTCCAAGTAAACTTAGCGCCTCGGCGCCGTTATGTAATATATTTGGTGAGTTTTATTTTACGCATTACTTTGTTGGAGTGTGCGCTTATATCTCTCCACATGCGTACCTCGCGAGCGGGGGCTGAGTACGGTTCCAGTGCCTCAAATGACACACCAGCAGCACTGCAAAATCCAAGATTCCGAGCTCTGGCTGGAGGGCAAGATCCCACAAACACGCCATCTCTACAGAGGACCTTGGTACTTACTCTCCTCGTGAGGAACGCTTGAGGGGACCTACAAGCACGCACGAGTCCCTTGAACCGTGTTCCAGCGTTTGGGTTCGCCCCTCTAACATCTATAGGGAACATAATCCCCCACAAGCCTGAGGAGACACCTGGGGATGATCTCTCAAGAGAGCCTCCTCTCCAGGCAAAAGGCCTGTACAGGGCGAAAACCCTGAGAAGCTAAGTCTCGCACCCACGCATCAAGGCTTTTTTCTCACCCTCTAGCGCACGTTTGCCCCTCAAGCGACTTCGCTTGCCCTTACGCTTCATGGACTACTCGCACGTCTAAGGGGGGCACTTGAGCATCGCGACTCGGGGCTCTTACCTCTCCTAGGCCTAAACTCCCCCCGGCCTTGCGGAGTTATTGCTCCTGCATACCGAAGCGGCGGAGTCATGGCACAAAGAGATGGGTCCTACCGACGCAGAGAGCAAATAGACATGAAGATGAGTATAGAGAGACCTCTCGAGGGGCAATCAAGCTAAATACAAATAGCAATAAAGAGTACATTACAGGCCAAAAGGTCTTAAAATATCTAAACACAAGGTTGTTTCAGATACAAGTGCACGCATGCGCAATAAGTTGTGGCTCAGGGGGAAGCAGCGTCGCCTTGGACTTCCTCCGCGGCACCCTCCTCGATCTCGGCAGAGCTGGCCTCCTCCTCGATGTCCTCCGCCGCAGCCTCCGCACGCCTGAAGCGGTTGCAGAAGGCGTCAACTTGCTCGTGGAGGGAGCTGGAGACCCGCCGCGCGTCCTCGCCTTGAGCAGCCTCTGTCACGGAGGAGAGGTCGAAGCCTGGCGTGAGGAGCCTGAGGTTGGTGAAGATGCGATCGACAACCACCCCAAGGAGCTGCCAGCTCTTGTCCTCGACCATCTCCCAAAGCTCGGCGGCGGGGCCCTCAAGTGCCGCGAAGAGCTGGTCAAAGTAGACCATGTGCATGGCGGCATCACCACGACCTCGAACCTCGGTGTTTGGCGCATCCGCGACGAGCTGCACCGCGAGCTTGTTGCCGCGCGCGACCAACGCCTCGAACATGTGCTCACACTGCTTCGTGAGCGCGCTAGTCGCCTGGGCTGAGTCCGGCGCTTCAGCCGCCCGCTCCATCGCCGGAGTCACCTGCTCCCTCACGCACTTGGCCACAGAGTCGAGGCCGTGAACTGCTTCGTCGCGGGCCTCCTCCGCTCGGCGCCGGCCAGCCTTGGCGCGCTTCAGGCGGCCCTTCAGTTTGGAGTTGGCCTTCTCGAGCTCACCAAGCCGCTGAGCGTCCGCATCGTGCTTGGCCTTGAGGCGGTCCTCCTGCTTCCGGACCTAGGCGCGGTACTTCTGAGAGAAGGACCGGCGGAGCTGCTTCTTGCGCTCCACGAGGGCCTCCTCAGCCACCTTTGTCTTCTTGGCGAAACGCCGCTCGAAGCGCTCACAATCACGCTTCTGAGCAGCGACGTGCTTGTCGAACTTCGAGATCGCCCGAGCCAAGCCTCCCTCGCACGCCTCGAGGGCCTCACGCTGGGCGACTAGGTTCTTCTCCGCCTGAAGGCGTTGCTCCTCACGCCGCCGCTGCTCTCTCTCCATGAGGGCCAGCTGCTGCTCACGCACTGCCAAGCCCTTGCGGTCCTCCTCCAGAGCAGCCCGCGCGACATGGTGGGCGGAAAGCAGCTGGGACTCCAGCTGCCCCAGCGCACGACGTTTCTGTGCCAGCGAGCCCTCCATCGCCTCGCGCTCAGCCGTGGCCTCGCGCAGGAGCTCCGCAGCGGCGTCGCGCTCTGCCCGAAGGGGCTCGAGAAGCTCTGCGGCGTCGCGTATGGCCCCGTCACGAATTTCCTTGGCAAAGCGGATGGCCTCATCGCGGGCGGCCTGCAGCGCCAAGTCCACCAGCTGGCGCGCCTCGACGGCCGCATGGAAGTACGCCCACGACCTCGCAAGCTCCTCCTGCTGCTGGGCGAGCTGTATGTCACCGAGGGCGAGGTGCGCCTCCAGGCCCTCCAAAGATTCCCGCACGAGGCAAAATGATACCTCGCGATGTCCCGCGCTCCAATCCCAGCCTCGGAGGACCAGCTCCTGGCTAGACGAAGGCCCAGCCGTCCCAGGAGCCTGGCCTCAAGATGAGCTCGGGGGCTAGGCATAGCCCCACCTCCGTCCGCGCCTGCCACCGCTTCGGTGCCCGTGCCAGGGAGGCGCTCATCATCTCCAGCGGGACGAGGGGGCGAGGAAGAACCCCCTCCTGCAGACGCGCGTGTTCCCGCGGGCACTTTGCTCGCTTCCGCCGCAGGCGGCACGGGAGCCGTGGGTGTGCATGGTGGAGATGACGCATGCGGTGGCATTAATGCGCACGGCGGTGTCGGCTCGCGAGGCGGAGTTACCTCGCGCGGAGGCGTAGCCGCGCGAGGGGGAGTAGGAGCGCGAGGTGGCGAGGAAGCCTTCTCCTCCGAGCTTTCCACCGCTAGTGGCTCGGGGGGCGGTGTAGGAGCCTTTGGGCGTGGCACACCTTCTTCCACCTGAGGCTCTGCCGCCCCCGTCTGGGGCGCAACCGCCTCCACACTGAGGGCCTGAGGAGGCTGTCTCCACAGGCCTCGTGGCCTCGTCAGCCAAGGTCTCTGTCGTGGCTCTCTTCACCTCAGCTGCCTTGCGAAGCCTACGGTGCTTCGCAGACACAAGATCACTAGCAAAAGCCCAAGAAAAGATCTTGAGTAAAAAGCGAAGTAAAAAAGAGAGAAAACAAAACGCAAGTGACCAGGAGTCACGAACACTTACCCTGAAGGGGGGGCGCCAGCATCGACCCATGTCAAGCCTGGCGAGCGCCACGAGGGGAAGGTCTTGGGTCCAGGCCTCTCGGGGGGCGTCACCGCTTTCCTTTTCGAGGGGACGTCAGACGGTCTCGCCCACAAGCGGTGCACGGCGGCTTTGGTGCGGGGCCCGCGCCTCCCTGCAGAGGCCTCCGCGTTAGAGGCCTCCTCTTCCTCAGCCTCCTCCTCCACGGGGCGCAAGGGAGCCACCACGAAGGCGTCATCGTCACCTGACGAGATGTCGCAAAACTCGTGTGGCTGGCGTCGGCAACTCCGAGTCCGCCCGGCCTGTCGGGGTGAACGGAGGCATCCCCTCCAGGATGTCCATGCGCTCCGTCAAGTTGTATTGATGAAGAGGCCGGAACATCGCGGGGAGCTGATCCACGGTAGGCACCGATGGGTTTACAAAGAGCGCGGAGAGGACGTTGTCGACGGCGTCCTTGTCGTTGTCCTCGACATGAAGCCGCATCTTGTCGCTCGGCCCCGAGTACATCCACATGGGCACCGAGTGCGCCTGGAGGGACGCGATGCGGCGCGTCACGAAGTCCGCCATGATCATCTGCCCCATGAGGCCCTCCTCGCGGAGGAAGCTCAGGCGCCCCATCAGGCTTACATTCCTCGTGCCGTCGAAGGTGGCCTTGCCCCAATGGGATTTCTTCAGCGGGGGCTCGTCGGGGACCTCGAGGAAGGTGCAGGGACGCTCCACCCCGACGAAGAACCACTTCTGGCGGAAGTCATCCACCTTCTTCGTCACCGAGGTGATGGCCTTGTTCTCGCTCCAGGACATGGGGATATAGACGCTACCCATGTCGTCGACGATGCGGAACGAGACGCACCCTAAGCGCTCGTTCTTCGCCGTGATCCGGAGCACGTAGAAGCACCGGAACAGCCCCACCGTGGCTCCAGGCCCAGTTACGCCTCGCAGAGGTAGGCGAAGACGGCGAGGATGAGGATGGAGTTGGGATGCAGGTGCAATATTTGCACCTAATAGAACGCCAGCACCGCCTCTAGGAAAGGCGAGAAGGGCGGCACAAGTCCTGCGGCGAGGCAATGCTGGAAGATCGGGAAGTACCCTCGCAGGCGCTTCCCGTGCGCCGCGGGCTTCAGGGCGGTGGCGCCATGCTCGTTCGTCCGGTCCGCAACCAGGAACCGGACCTTGGGAAGCGCCTTCTCGTTGACGCGAACGCCCACCAACGCCGCGCCCTGTACGACCTCAGGGACCTCCGCCTGGGAGGAAGACCCCGCGGCGGCCTTGCCCTTGCTCTTGAGGGGGCTCATCATCGCGGGCTCGGAGGATTGAAGGAGACGGTGAAAGGAGAATCGTAGGAGAGAGCGGAGGCGGAGAGCTCTAGGAGGCTAAAACTTCTGCGAGAAGATTTGGAAACGGTAACGACTCCCTTCCGCTGCGCTCGGGCTTTATGTCCCCTCAAGGAGCAGTTACCGGGGTGTGGTGGGACCCCCCACGACTCACGCGCCGGATCGTGTGAGACCGTTATTCGTCCAAGTGCCGCGTGGCTCGGGCAGGCTGGGCCATAAGGGCCCACGACGCTTTGCCTGAGCCCATGGGCTCAATCGTTCCCATCGCGGGCCCGGGGGCTACTGTCGGCCTAGTGGGAACTGGGGTATGGAGAGCCCACTCCCCCCAGGCCTCGCACGCTGGCCAGTCAGACGAAACGACTAAGGACCAGGCATCACTGCCTGGCGGGACCCTCGAGAGGAATTTCCCCTCGAGGGCCTGAAGAGGAAACGAGGGCCTCAGGGGATCACTCGCTTCAAGGGACCCTCCCGAGGCGCCAGCGCACCTAGAGGGAATCCAACAGGAACCCCCCTCAGGCCTCCTCAGGCCTGAAGGGAAACGTCGCGGCCAAGGAAGTACGGCAAGACGCACATGGCCCCTGCCACGCCCACGTGGTGACGCTAGCACCCCCGTTGCCGTTTTAGGTGATAAAGTGAAGGAGATATGCCCTAGAGGCAATTAATAAAGTGTATGCTTTATCATATCTCGTTTGTTCATAATAGGTTTTTGTGTCATGCTAGAACCGTATTAAGCGGAAACATTAATGCGGGTGTGATACGTAAACAACCAGGTCCCTAGTAGCCTCTACTAAGACTAGTTTCGTTGCGCGATTGATGATCGAGGTTTCCCGGGCATGGCGCCGGTCGGCAATGAGATTCATATCGCTAGAGAACGATGTGATGGACATACCCAGATTTGGAGAACGTAGTCGTTACGCCTTTGACCGTGAGATCAACTCTTATTGATATTCCCGGAAGATACTTTGATTGCACCAAACGTCGTATCTTATTTAGTATGACAATAACGGTGATACTTTTGGGTATCGGAAAGGAGTAGTTGAGACGAGGGGTCAAGAGCGGGATTTGCCAGTCCGCATAGCAGGATAGATACTCTCGGTCCCACTCGGTGAGATCATGTCTAATGAGCTTGCAAGCATGTGACTGGGTCACGGAGACATGAGATCATGAACGAGTAGAAGATAGCGTCGTCGGTAACGAGGTCGGGATTAGGTATGGAGATATCTATGGAACGACGCTCGGACGTGCTAAGTATCGCTATGGCAAAAGGTCTAAGACTTTACGTTCATGTTTGATAGATGAAAGTCATTCGTTATATCTCAGGGATTAATTCATGGGGTCCAGGCCTACGAGTTAGTCGTTGATCATTGAGGAGTCTTGATCATACCTGATATTATATCGAACCGCTAGGGTAACACACTTAAGGGGTTTCGACAAGACAACCGGAAAGGAAGGAGATCACCGGGAGCGTCCCGGGAGGGGTCCGATGGAGATCGGACAACGCCGAAAGAGTTTTTGGAGCTAGGAAAAATTATATATATTATGTTTGATATTAATTAGTGTTATCAATATGCAAATATGATTTTATATATTTATTTTCGAATTTATTTAGGCTGATTTCCCTAAATGGGCCTTCCGGACGAAAGAAGGCCCAAGAGGGGGAAAAATCCCTAGGGGATTCGGTGGGGGCCAAGGTGGCCGGCCTGGATGGGCCAAGGGGCCCACCAGGGGGCCGGCGCACCAAGGCTAGCCGCACCAGGCATGTGGGATTAGTCCCACATTGCCTGGCTGGCAAGGTTGGTTCCCCCTGGGAGCCTATATAAGAAGGGGCACCCCTGGCCTTTTAATTTACCAATTAATTCCCGATTTCTCTCTCGATCTCGTGGTTCCCAAGTTGGAGCCGCGCCGAGCAGAGCAAGGGGATCTCCTCCACCATAGCCCGCTGCCGCGCTGCTGGTGTTTCGGTCCAAGTCTTCCGCTGCTCGTCCTGGACTGGAGTTTCGGAGGCCGTCGTCTCCACCGTACGTGTGCGACTCCCTGCGAGGTGCTGCGCTAGCGGTGCTCGGAGGCCTGCTTCCTCTACACGACCTTGAGGTCGGCTTCGTCGGTCTTCATTGACAACGTTTGTACGGGAACGTAATCCCCGCTTTCGGTCTACAAGGGTACGTATTCCGATCTCCGTTCGTACTACTATATCTGCATAGAATAGATCTTGGCATGCTTTTAGGATATCGTCGGTAGGAATTTTTTTGTTTTCTGCACACGATCCCCTTCAGTGGTATCAGAGCCGATCTATCGTATATATAGCTGTACGCTGTTAGAACCCGTGCTCTGCACGGGGGCACCGTTCCTGTTATATGCTACCCTCTAGCGTGCACTTGTGTATTCCAGCGGCATTGAGTTGATGAAGCGGCCCGGACCGACTTTACGCGTACGCTTACGCGATACTGGTTCCACTACTAACATACGGCTTGTACCGTATATGTGGCTGGCGGGTGACAGTTTCTCTCTCTTTAGTTGGTCTTCGCATTTTCAATGGAGGGCCCGAAAGGGATGCTTAAACATGCAATTATTGGATCGTTGTTGTGGTCATAAGATTCGTAGGTATGAAGCGGTTCTATTTATGAAAGCCCCAAGCCACGTAAAAATGCAAAAGATAAAGTAGAAGCGTCTAACTTTATTTTGCAGGGGCTATGTGATATGGTCAAGGTAGGTTTATTAAATTGTTTATAAACTGCGGGCGCCAAGAAGACCATGGCGCAATGGACTATATCACATTGCATTACATTTGATGTTTTGTGTGCATCTTATTTTTGTGTGATTGTGTGTATAGTATACATTAGTTACACGGCGGTAGCTGAATAAGATGATCCCTTCAAAATACCACTAGTGTTCTCCTTCCAACGCGCACCACCAAGAAAGTTCTACGTTATGAGGCAGGCCGTGATGATGGGGTGTCATACATCTCGTCGTTCGCATACAGTGGGTGTAAGCCATGTTGCACAAGCGTCAGCGTGGAGGTCTTTGGTGGCGAGCCTAGCATACTCAGAGGTATGGCCTCGGAACAGGAAGACCGAAAGGTCGAGCACGAGTCACAAAATTGGTGTGGCGGACGATTTTGTCTACTCTTGAAGTTGTGCCGCCGACTTTGATGATGAGGGGTGGTGCAATGGATGGGCGTCGTGTAATCGCTTAAACGACCGGGAGGGATGTTCGTTTGAGTGGGAGTTATGTTAGTTATTTTCTAAAATACTATAACTCAAAATTATTATGAACAAAGTCTTATGTTGTTGCAAATTCCATTGTAGATGTCTCGCCCCTCGTTTAACCTAGGTCTGTTCCTTGAGAAAGAAAAGCTTAAGACCAATGGGTCAAACTTCATGGCCTGGTTCCGCAACCTGAGGATCCTCCTCACTCCCCATAGGGTGGCCTACGTCATTGAGGCCGCCATAGGTGACCCTCCTGCAGATGATGCCTCTGAGGATGAGTAGAAGGTCTTCCAGACCCGATCGGAGGATTCTGCCTTTGTCCAGAGTGGCATGCTCTACGCCATGGAAGCCGACCTGCAGAAGCGCTTTGAGAAGATGAGCGCCTTTGAGATCAGTTCGGATCTTAAGGCTGTCTTCGCGCCGCAGGCTAAGGCTGAGAGATATGAGGCTTCTGAGCTTTTCTTCTCAGCCAAGATGGAAGAGCATAGCAGTGTGAGCGAGCATGTAGTCAAGATGTCTGGCTACGTTCAACGCCTGAATGCTCTGGAGTGCAAGATTCCCGATGAGCTGGCGATTGACAGGGTGTTGCAATCGTTGCCGCCAAGCTACAAAGGATTCGTCATGAACTACAACATGCAGGGCATGGCTAAGTCCCCGGGTGAAGTGTTCGTGATGCTCAAGACTGCTGAGGTAGAGATTAAGAAGGAGCACACGCTGTTGATGGTCAACAAGACCGCTGATTTCAAGAAGTCCGGTGGCAAGGGAAAGCAGAGCTGGAAGTCCCGGAGGGAGGCAAAGTTGGCTGCCAAGCCCAGGACTAACATGTCTGGTCCCAGAGCTAGCGTGGAGTGTTTCTACTGCAAGGGGAAGGGTCACTGGAAGCGCAACTGCACCAAGTATCTGGAGGATAGGAAGTCTGGCAAGACGATCGACAAAGAGCAAGGTATATTTGATATACATGTTATAGATGTGTACCTTACATCCGCCCGGAGCAATACGTGGGTATTTGATACTGGTTCTGTTGCTCATATATGTAACTCTCAGGAGGAGTTACGGAATAGAAGGCGGCTGGCGAAGGATGAGGTGACGATGCGCGTCGGCAACGGATCGAGAGTCGACGTGGTGGCTGTCGGCACGCTCCCTCTGCATCTACCATCGGGATTAGTTTTGGTTTTAAATAAATGTTATTTTGTGCCATCCTTGAGTGTAAACATTATAAGTGGGTCTTGCCTGTTACAAGACGGTTATTCATTTAAATCAGTGTCAAGCAGTTGTGCTATTTATATGAATGATATCTTTTATGTTGATGCTCCCGAGAATAACGGTTTATTCTTGTTGAATCTCGATCGTAGTACTCACATCCATAACATAGAAGCCAAACGGATTAAGTGTAGTGACGATACCGCCATGTTTTTGTGGCATTGCCGTCTTGGTCATATTGGTATAAAGCGCATGAAGCGACTCCACTCCGATGGACTCTTGGACTCGTTGGATTTCGGATCCCTCGATACATGCGAACCATGCCTTATGGGCAAAATGACCAGGACACCGTTCAAAGGTTTCGTTGAACGGGCGTCGGATTTGTTAGGGATCATACATACAGATGTGTGTGGACCGATGAGCGTTTCAACACGCAATGGTTATCGTTACTTCGTCACCTTCACTGATGACTTGAGTAGATACGGTTATATCTATTTGATGAAACACAAGTCTGAAACGTTTGAAAAGTTCAAAGAATTCCAGAGTGAAGTTGAGAATCAACTTAATAGGAAAATCAAGCATTTCCGATCCGATCGCGGTGGAGAGTACTTGAGTTTTGAGTTTGGCACACATCTGAAGAGTTGGGGCATAGTACCCCAACTTACGCCAGCCGGAACGCCGCAGCGTAACGGCGTGTCCGAGCGACGTAATCGTACTCTACTGGATAGTGTCCGATCTATGATGTCTCTTACCGATCTGCTAGTGTCCTTCTGGGGTTATGCGTTAGAAACAGCCGCATTCATTTTAAATAGGGCTCCGTCCAAGTCCGTTGAAACGACGCCGTATGAATTATGGTATGGACAAAAGCCTAAGTTGTCGTTCCTGAAGGTTTGGGGTTGTGAGGCGTACGTTAAGAAACTACAGCCCGACAAACTCGATCCGAAGTCGGAGAAAGTCGTCTTTGTAGGATATCCGCGGGAAACCGTTGGGTACACCTTCTACAACCAAGCTGAGGGCAAAACTTTTGTCGCGAAGACCGGTACCTTTCTAGAGAAGGAGTTTCTCGCGAAAGGGGTAAGTGGGAGGAAGGTAGACCTCGATGAAATCGTTGATCCTGAACTCGAGATTCCGAGTGGCGCAACGGAAGCAATTCCAGAAACGTCCTCCGTGGAAGGAGTGGGAGAAACTGTCGAGGAAGGTGTTCTACCTCGTAGGTCTGGTAGATCTCGGATCGCACCAGAATGGTATGGCAACATGGTTTGCACCGTCATGCTAGTCGAGCAAGACGAACCTACGAACTACAAGGAGGCGATGGAGAGTCTAGAGTCCGAGAAATGGCTTGAAGCCTTGAAATCCGAAATAGGATCCATGTACGATAACAAAGTGTGGACTTTGGTGGATATTGCCGAAGGGCGCAAGGCCGTCGAGAATAAGTGGATCTTTAAGAAGAAGACTGATGATGATGGTAATGTGACCGTCTATAAAGCTCTGCTTGTCGCAAAGGGTTTCCGACAAGTTCATGGAATTGACTACGATGAAACTTTTTCACCGTTAGCGATGCTTAAGTCTATTCGGATTTTGTTAGCGGTAGCTGCCTACTATGATTATGAAATCTGGCAGATGGACGTCAAAACGGCCTTCCTGAATGGAAACATTGAGGAAGAGTTGTACATGGTACAGCCGGAAGGTTTTGTCGATCCAGGAAATGCTAACAAGGTGTGCAAGCTTCAGCGATCCATCTATGGATTGAAGCAGGCATCTCGGAGCTGGAATCTTCGCTTTGATGAGGTAATCAAAGGTTTTGGATTTATCCAGAATGTGGAAGAGACCTGTATTTACAAGAAAATGAGTGGGAGCTCGGTTGTGTTCTTAGCACTGTATGTTGACGACATATTGCTGATTGGGAATGATGTGGAAATTCTGAATAGCGCGAAGGAATATTTAAACAGTAAGTTTTCCATGAAGGACTTAGGAGAAGCTGCGTATGTTTTAGGCATAAAAATCTATCGCGATAGATCAAGGCGCCTATTAGCACTAAGTCAGAGTACTTATCTTGATAAAATACTGAAGCGTTTTCATATGGAGAAGGCAAAGAAGGGTTCTCTGCCAGTTATCAAGAATAAGATATTGCGTAAGGTGCAGTGTCCGGTGACGGAACTGGGTAAGGCCGAAATGACGAAACATCCTTATGCTTCAGCCATAGGATCGATCATGTATGCAATGTTGAGTACTAGACCGGATGTGGCATTAGCTCTAAGTTTGACAAGCCGGTTCCAGAGTAATCCTGGAATGCCGCATTGGGTAGCTGTTAAGAGCATTCTTAAGTATCTCAATAAGACAAAGGAAATGTTCCTTGTGTATGGTGGCTGCGATGAAGAACTTGGCGTAACGGGTTACGTAGATGCAAGTTTCTGCTCAGACCCCGATGACTGTAATTCACAGACAGGTTACGTGTTCAAGGTGAATGGAGGCGCCGTGTGCTGGAGAAGTGGGAAGCAACCCATAGTCGCACAATCTACAATGGAGTCGGAGTACATTGCTGCCTGCGAGGCCGCTAATGAAGCTGTGTGGGTGAGGAAGTTCGTCATCAAACTTGGAGTGTTCCCAAGCGTGCAAGACCCCGTGATCCTCTTCTACGACAATACGGGTGCCATTGCAAACGCCAAGGAGCCAAGGTCTCACTCCACCGCCAAACACATTCTCCGACGCTTCCATGTGATACGTCAGTACGTACAAGGAGGCGATGTGAAGATTTGCAAAGTGCATACGGATCTGAATGTGGCAGATCCGCTGACGAAGCCTCTCCCGCTTGATAAGCATGAACAGCACCAGTTAGCTATGGGTGTTAAGCTTTTACCAAGTTGTAATCTAGATTAAGTTGTACTCTAGTGCAAGTGGGATACTGAAGGAGATATGCCCTAGAGGCAATTAATAAAGTGTATTCTTTATCATATCTCGTTTGTTCATAATAGGTTTTTGTGTCATGCTAGAACCTTATTAAGCGGAAACATTAATGCGGGTGTGATACGTAAACAACCAGGTCCCTAGTAGCCTCTACTAAGACTAGTTTCGTTGCGCGATTGATGATTGAGGTTTCCCGGTCATGGGGCATGGCGCCGGTCGGCAATGAGAGTCATATCGCTAGAGAACGATGTGATGTACATACCCAGATTTGGAGAACGTAGTCGTTACGCCTTTGACCGTGAGATCAACTCTTATTGATATTCCCGGAAGATACTTTGATTGCACCAAACATCGTATCTTATTTAGTATGACAATAACGGTGATACTTTTGGGTATCGGAAAGGAGTAGTTGAGACGAGGGGTCAAGAGCAGGATTTGCCAGTCCGCATAGCAGGATAGATACTCTCGGGCGCACTCGGTGAGATCATGACTAATGAGCTTGCAAGCATGTGACTAGGTCACGGAGACATGAGATCATGAACGAGTAGAAGATAGCGTCGTCGGTAACGAGGTCGGGATTAGGTATGGAGATATCTATGGAACGACGCTCGGACGTGCTAAGTATCGCTATGACAAAAGGTCTAAGACTTTACGTTCAGGTTTGATAGATGAAAGTCATTCGATATATCTCGGGGATTAATTCATGGGTTCCAGGCCTACGAGTTAGTCGTTGATCATTGAGGAGTCTTGATCATACCTGATATTATATCGAACCGCTACGGTAACACACTTCAGGGGTTTCGACAAGACAACCGGAAAGGAAGGAGATCACCGGGAGCGTCCCGGGAGGGGTCCGATGGAGATCGGGCAGCGCCGAAAGAGTTTTCGGAGCTAGGAAAAATTATATATATTATGTTTGATATTAATTAGTGTTATTAATATGCAAATATGATTTTATATATTTATTTTCGAATTTATTTAGGCTGATTTCCCTAAATGGGGCTTCCGGACGAAAGAAGGCCCAAGAGGGGGAAAAATCCCTAGGGGATTCGGTGGGGGCCAAGGTGGCCGGCCTGGATGGGCCAAGGGGCCCACCAGGGGGCCGGCGCACCAAGGCTAGCCGCACCAGCCATGTGGGATTAGTCCCACATTGCCTGGCTGGCAAGGTTGGTTCCCCCTGGGAGCCTATATAAGAAGGGGCACCCTGGCCTTTTAATTTACCAATTAATTCCCGATTTCTCTCTCGATCTCGTGGTTCCCAAGTTGGAGCCGCGCCGAGCAGAGCAAGGGGATCTCCTCCACCATAGCCTGCTGCCGCGCTGCTGGTGTTTCGGTCCAAGTCTTCCGCTGCTCGTCCTGGACTGGAGTTTCGGAGGCCGTCGTCTCCACCGTACGTGTGCGACTCCCTGCGAGGTGCTGCGCTAGCGGTGCTCGGAGGCCTGCTTCCTCTACACGACCTTGAGGTCGGCTTCGTCGGTCTTCATCGACACCGTTTGTGCGGGAACGTAATCCCCGCTTTCGGTCTACAAGGGTACGTATTCCGATCTCCGTTCGTACTACTATATCTGCATAGAATAGATCTTGGCATGCTTTTAGGATATCGTCGGTAGGAAAATTTTTGTTTTCTGCACACGATCCCCTTCATAAAGGGGTCAATAAAGCCACGCCGCCTGCTGCGGAACTGCCAGGACCTTCTATTCTAGCGATAAACCAGGTGGACGGCGCAACCCTCCAACGGAGAACGTCATCATGGGCTCCACCTCAGAGACTACCTCCCCTGCAGCAGAACTGCGCGGTCGGCTGCTGGTTGGCCACCGCGCCCACTTTTATCAGCAATGGACCGCGTCCATGGACGAACGGGCCGCGGTGGACTCCTGCTCCGCCATGCCACTGGCATGTGGGAACCACCTCGAAGGCCGAGGAGAAGGAGAGGGCCGGAGGCACCTATAGAAGGAAGAAGACTTCCATCGTAGAGGAGGTGGGCCTTTCTGATTCCATAACGCTTGTAAACCCTAACAATCCCCAGTAGGATAGCCTCTGCCTGGAGGAGGAAGAAGGTCATCATCCCCCCCCCCCCCCCCCGCCCCAGGCAAGAACTGCCTCAAGGGGGCTTTCGGCATGTCCGGTTGTACTGTAAACTCCATAACTCAATATAGACAAGCAGGAGTAGCGGTCTTACCTCCTCACGAGGGCCGTGAACCTGGGTACGGGCCGGTGTCTTTCTCTGCAGTGGGTGCTTCGTCTTCAGGTTCGGCGAGCAACGTCGCCGGGTCCCTCGAGGGTCTTGACCTCCGCGTTCAATCCCCTTCACGAACTAAACTTCAGGAAGTGACTACCCCCACTTCTAGGGATTCATAACCCGACATTTTCATCACCTTTCCTATCTACAATATGCAAATTGAATTCTTACAAAAGTAATACCCATCTAATAAGCCTAGGCTTTGCATCTTTCTTTTCCATAAGGTATCTAATTGCAGCATGATCAGTATGAATAATAACTTTAGAATCAACAATATATTGTCTAAACTTATCACAAGCAAAGACAACAGCTAGAAATTCCTTTTCAGTTGTAGCATAATTCTTTTGAGCAGAATCAAGAGTCTTACTAGCATAATGAATGACATTTAACTTCTTATCTATTCTTTGTCCAAGAAAAATACCAACAGCAAAATCACTAGCATCACAAATAATTTCAAATAGTAAATTACAATAAGGTGGTTGAACATTAGGAGCAGTTATTAAAGCTTTCTTAAGAGTCTCAAAAGCTTCCTTACAATCATCATAAAAAAAATGGTATATCTTTTTTCAAGAGATTAGTAAGAGGCTTTGATACCTTAGCAAAGTCTTTGATAAACCTTCCAGAGAAACCAGCATGACCAAGAATACTACGAATACATTTAACATCTTTGGGGCAAGGCATTTTCTCAATTGCCTCCACTTTAGCTCTATCAACTTCGTTACCTCTTTCAGAAATTTATGTCCAAGAACAATCCCTTCATTAACCATAAAGTGACATTTCTCCCAATTAAGAACAAGATTAGTTTCTTCACATCTCTGCAAATCTTTATCAAGACTGTGCAAGCAATTTTCAAAAGAAGTGCCATAGACGGAGAAATCGTCCATGAACACATCCACAGTTTCCTCACAAAAACCATGAAAGATAGCAGACATACATCTTTGAAACGTAGCAGGAGCATTACATAAACCAACAGGCATATGTCAATAAGCATAAGTACCATAAGGACAAGTAAACGTGGTTTTCTCTTGATCTTAAGTTTTAACAACATTTGAGAGAAACCAAAATAACCATCAAGAAAGCAAAAAATGTGTTTTATTGGGTAATCTCCCCAACATTTGATCAATAAAGGGTAATGGATAATGATCTTTCTTAGTAACATTATTAACCTTTCTAAAATCAATGCACTTTCTATAACTAACAACTACTCTTCGAGGAATAAGCTCATCATTATCATTAGGTACAACCGTAATTCCACCTGTCTTAGGGACACAGTGCCATGAATAAACCATCTACTATCAGCAATAGGATAAATGATACCAGCATCAAGAAGTTTTAATGCCTCACTTTTTGCCACTTCTTTCATCTTAGGTATTAAACGGCGTTGATTTTCAACAACTGGCTTTGAAGCGGGCTACATATTAATAGAATGTTGACATATAGTAGGAGAAATCCCTTTCAAATCATCCATAGTATAACCCAGAGCTCCACGGTGTTTCTTCAATATTTCCAACAAATCTTTCTACTTCTTTACCTTAAAGGTTAGCGCTAATAATAACAGGGTATATTTTCTTATCATCCAGATAAGCATACTTAAGATTATCAGGCAAATTTTTAAATAAAAGACAGGATCCTATTTAGGTGGAAGTGTTTTACCCAAGTCTTACACTTTTAACTTATGTTTAAGAATAGGTTGATGAAGGAATATGTCCTCAAGTTCATTCCTTTGTTCCATAAAAGTTTCACTCTCATGATCTTTCGTAAATTGCTGAATATAATTACTAGGCGCAAGAGCAATAGAAGCAAGTTGTTCTACTCTAAAATTCTCATTGAGAAATTAGGTTTCATAAGGAGTTTTAGCAAATTTCGAAAAATTGAATTCATATGAATCACCAGCAAATTTAGTAAGGATTTTCTCTTTCTTACAATCTATAACAGCACCGCAAGTATTCAGAAAAGGTCTACCAAAAATGATAGGACACGTCTTACTAGCAGTAGAACCAAGTACGAGGAAATCAGCAGGATATTTAGTCTTGCCACATAGAACTTCAACATCTCTAACAATACCAATGGGAGAGATAGTTTCTCTATTAGCAAGTTGAATAAGCACATCAATTTCTTCAAGTTCAGTAGGACCAATCTCATGCATAATTTCTTTATAAATATCATAAGGAATATCACTTGAACTTGCACCAATATCACATAAACCATAATAGCAATGATCACCAATTTTAACAGATAACACAGGAACACTAGCCTTTGTTGACTTTGCAGGATGAGGAACAACATTAGAAGCATCATCACAAAATATAATATACTCCTCTCCCACATTTTCAGAAACAAGTTCTTTAACTATAGCCATAGAAGGTTCAATTTATTTGTTCATCAAGTTCCTTAGATTTCTTATAACTTTTATTAACCACACTAGCCATAATAGAATGTTCTCTTACTTTGACAGGAAAAGGAATTTTATCAATATAAGGCTCAGGAATGATATGATCAACAATATTAACTTCAATGCTTTTAGCTAAAGGAGCAATAGATTTATCTTTTTAAGTTTCATGATATTTTTCAAACCCTTCTTGGGAAAACCGGAATAGACAGCAGAGGATTTATAATAATTTGCAATGCATCAGTATTCATGAAAGTTGTAATGCATTCAAAGTCATATTTTATACCTGACTCCCTACCTTTTTCGTTCTCCCATGCTTTAGTATTTTATTCAATACGATCAAGAAGATCCCATTTAAATTCCTTCTTATTACGAGTGAATGATCCACAAGAAGTATCCAATAATGTTTTATCTTCAAAGGAGAGTGCACCCCAATTTTTTTAAGCATAGAATTGTGGTGTTAAGCTAGAATTTTCAGCCTTAGTTTAAACTTTTGTGTGTGAAAAATATTGTGACATAAATTTATCTTTGATTGTTCTTATTAGTCTTGCTTATTATTCACTAGTCATTTAAGTTGATAGAAACACTAAAATGAAAATAACTATAAGAAACGTTCAACTCTTGTGATCTTCATGTTTATTAAAACATAGCAAAACTAGAACTCATTATTAAGCAAACCTTACACCATTTTGTACATGCAAAGTAACCATCTTGGTCTAGTCAAGTTATATTTTGGGTTGTAGTCCTTAGAAATAACTTTTCGGTTTGTTTAGGTATAAAACCAATGAGTATAAGTGTGCATCAAAAATCACGGACCATTGGACCCTATTTTCTTTTCTGATATGATTTTCCATCATCTTTTCAATATGTTATTTAGGTAAGTAGTAGGTGAACTCAAGTTTGATCAAATTCATCCATTATCTAGTGTTTGTTTTGTTATCTCTTGTTTTGAATTTCAAATTTACATTTTCCTTTAGCAATTAAAGAAAGGAGAAAAAGAAAAATAGAAGAGAAAAAGAAAACTTAGACTACCAGAGCCCTAGCTACCCATCTTCTATCTCCCTCGACCCTCTCTGCTGATGACAAGGAGGGGGACAGCACCCCCAGGCCCTGCCCCACCTGCCAGCCTCCCCACCTCCTCCCTCCTCCACTCAATTTCTTTGCTTTTCCACCCCGGCCAACCCAAGCCCTCCTCCTTCATTTTTACTGGCTCAACCTCGTCATCCCGATGACCCTCCCTCCTTTCTCCCACCCACCGCCCATTTCATCCAGTGGAGAACGAGCTGCCGCTTCTCTCTCTCTCTCTCTCTCTCTCTCTCTCTCTCTCTCTCTCTCTCTCTCTCTCTCTCTCTCTCTCTCTCTCTCTCTCTCTCTCTCTCTCTCTCTCGTGTCCAAACTTGAACCCAAGATCGGGGCGAGATAAAACCCCAACCCGAGCCATCCCTCTGCTCATTTCTTTGCACCCTGAGACCCTCCCACACTCCCTCTTCTCTCCCTCACCAACCACGCCCAAGCTCTCGACCCCATTTTCCCTGGAGATGGAGAAAACCTCCTCGGTGGCCGACGGAGGAAAACTGCCGTAGCCGTCGCTAGCATCCCTCTTTCTACGCTATTTTTGGCTTGCCAAGCTCCCCATCTCGAGGGCCATCTAATCCCAATCTCCGTTCTGTTTTTAGGTAACCGTACTTGTTGCATTCGTCCACGACCCGAGGAGCACGTCGCCGGCGTCGCCATGGATCCCGGCGATGCATGCGTGGTCTGATGACGTCCCTGGGCTCGCCGTCGCCGTCCCTTTCTTCCCCGACCATCTCCTTGGACGAGCAACGTCCGAGGTGAGCGCTCCGGCGCACTCCTCTCCTTCTTCCTCTTGGCGTCTCGGCCGCACTGGCGCGACGACGAAGACGACGTCGCCGCCGTCGATCTAGCGATCAACGATTGAGTTTGAACCGCTCTCGGTCGTTGACCGTTTTCCGCACGCGCGCGCGACCTCCACCAGTTGGGCCGGCCCAG
The DNA here is from genome assembly GCA_026929855.1 of Poa annua. Classification (NCBI taxonomy): domain Eukaryota; kingdom Viridiplantae; phylum Streptophyta; class Magnoliopsida; order Poales; family Poaceae; genus Poa; species Poa annua. Next base: position 111,070,826 of record CM049426.1, read on the forward strand.
CTCCATCTCCACGCAGATCCGCGTTGTTCCCGGGTAGATCTGGCCCAGATCCGACCCACTCTCATCTTTTCCGTTTAATCCTTTCTCTGTTCGAGTTTCCAGAAAAGTAATAACCTACCTTTTATTCATTTGTGGTAGATCTGTGTATGCTAATTTAGTGAAGTAATTTTTTTAGCATAACTACATTTTCTTAACTGTGTGGCATTAGATTTTATCCAAAATATGTTCTCAGTTGTGTGCTATAATAGATCTAGTAAAAAGTATCATTTTCACCAATTTATTAATAACTTGAAATTTATAAATCAAAATCATGCAAACCAGGATTCTCTGGAAAGCCTATCAAAATTCCTACCTAGATCTATAAGTCATGCATGCAGGAGATGAACCTAACAAAATGTCTATTAAGTTTATGAAAGACACCAATAGGTATTTGGTGATTTTTAATTAATACATTAAATTATGTTCTGGGGTAAATTCAATTGGATGTGGTAGATATAAGTGGTAGGTTTCATATCCTATAAGGGTAGAATTTTCCTGTATATATTTTATGCATGGTAAATCAATTCCTTAAAACAGTAGGTTATTTCTCATAAAATGTATATTTAGATTCTCTGAAAGTATTGTTTGTCTAGTTTTGGTTGTTTGAGCTACCAATGTCTATTAAAATATGTTTGGTGTATTTTGTGGAGTAGCCACAAGTTTTATCTAGCATACCACACTGGTTTGGCACCAAAATAATTTATATTTTGTTTAGTACCTAAATAATGGTCAGAAGTTTACTTTCTTTTGAACCTGGGATAACTTGAGGTAGGAATATCCAAATTATGTGAATCAAATTTCTACTGAGAGATAAAACTCATATATTTCCAAAGAACTTAACTTTTCTTGCATGAGATCTATAAAACTGAAACTACATTCTTTTTGGTTTTGACATCAGTAGCTCTTAGCTGATTTTTAGCTTCTGATTGGAAGTAGATTTTTGTGCACAACTAATTTTCGGAGCTTCCTATAGTAATTAAGAGTACTGTGGTAGAAGGGTTCTCTTTATGACAGTAGTCTAAAAGTTATGCCTTTTCCATTGAAATAGCACCATAATAACTATTTAAATGTAATACTTGTATTTTCTGTTTTTAGATAAAAGCAAGCTTGAGTCTAAATCTTGTCAACTTTGTAATTCAGAACCTAAACTAAACCCTTACTCTTGTCTTTTAAAACATTAATAGTGTTGTGCTATTTTGCTTGTGTGTAGTTAACATACCCCATTTCATGCCGTAATGTAGCACTATATGTTTGCTGTGTTCTGTATGCGATTGTGTTAAATGATTAGATGTAATCCTCCAATGGATGGTTCTGTTCTGAAATGCTTGCTGATTGTTCTTTCACATTATATTATTGTCAACACGCATTCGTAGGATTTACTCTAGTTTCGTTATTTCCCTTTTCATGTTATGGTAGATCCGCAAGCAGAGGAGGAGCTGAACGTGGTAGCTGAGCACACCTACGAAGAAGAGCAAGACCAGGGGCAGTACTATGAGCAAGGCAAGCCCACCTCACCAATATAATGAATCCTATTATTTTATCAAGCATGTTTTGTTTACAAAAATAAAATGATGCATGTCTTACTTCTTTTGTGGCACCTTGCCACCCGAAAACTATTTTCCAAAATATTATTTGGCCAAAGTTATCTACTAGAATACTATAGGTGTTACAAAATAAGTTTTACTCGATGAGCCTTGTTGTTGAAGTCTCCATCAAGAAGATTAAGTTTTCTAGTAGTATACTCCTATTCTCTTACCTCAAAACTATAGGATGGGGGCCTGTTTTGATCAAAATGTTTTCCGAAGAAAAACCCTAGTCGCTGGGAGCAATCGGCGAGCAAGTGTTTTATTAAAACCCGAGTTGCTGGGAGCAACCCGAGATGTTTGCGAAAACCCGAGCTGTTGGGAGTAGTCGGAGGAGAAAGTTTTTGAAAAACAAAGTATGACCCTAGCTGCCGCCCGAACAATTAACCCTTGTAGCCACACTACCTGACATGGGTAGGGCTTAGCCGGAAGCTTGTCTGTTTTAGTATTGGGGCTCTCATACTTTCTATGAGGACCGTTCCCTCGAAGTCGGGTTGTCGTCCGGAAGAGACAATACACTGCTGAGGACCAGCAGCCGGACGATTACGGCGGGTCTCCTGACGTGGCGGTGTGGCGTCCCGAGGAAAGACCAAGAGGTCTAGTGGAGCACACGGTGCCGAGGAGAACAAACCTACCGGGAGGCCCCAGTACTAGGGTGGACATAGTAGAAAGCTTTAATCTGGTTATCCGGACCCCCGCATGCTGTCGTATGACGGGCCGTGGCAGACACAGCGGAAGAACCGATAGGTGTGGGTAAAGTGTACAACCTCTGCAGAGTGTAAATCTATTTGAATAGCCGCGTCCGTGGTCATGGACGGTGGAAAGGTCCCACTAGGCATGCTGGCTGTTTTTGTTTTAAAAATGAAAGTGATTTTCGGAGGAAAACAAGGACGCAACAAAGTGGTACCTGGGAGGTACGGAATTTGGGTCAGGATGACTGATTTCGGGGAGACTACCAGTCCGATCTCAAGTCAGGAAAAAGGGTTATCCCAATCCTAGTGTTTTGACAAACTTTTACAAAGGAAAGTTTTGTACTTAGATATGTCCTTGCTATATCTAAGAGAAGAGAATTCTATCTCTAAATGTTTTTCTTCAACAAAGATATAGAGATGTCATACTCTCTATGTCTAAAATCATGGTGTTCGAAAATTAAGCCCTATAGTTGTATATAGGAGCTATCCCAGTTTTCGAAAAGTGTTTTCTTGCATTACCATGAAAAAGTGAAAACCTAGAGGTGGTCTTGCGAGTACGTAATTGTACTCATTTGGCTTTGTCCCTGGATATTCAAATGTCCAGATTTCAATGATGAGGCCTACGTCGAGGAGGAGGTGTATGACGACGACTTTGCCGCTTAGTTGTCACCGGTCAACCGCACGTGTGGGATCAGCGTTCGGAGATGTCAAGGGCCGACGCTAGCCACGAGCTTCCGCTATCTTAGTTTAATTCCGTCCTGCGTGACGAGGTTTGCAGATTTGGTCGTTTGACCATTTATGTGTTGTAAGACTTTTATTCGTACGACTTGAATGATGTAACTCTTTGATACCAATGTTGGTTATGTGATTGCGATGCACTGATCATTGGGTTCGTGATCTTTTACATAACGTGGACATCTCGGATTTGTTTCCGAGGGGTCCTTACAGACTTGGTATCAGAGCCATCGTTGACCTTAGGAGACTTTAGCTAGGTTGGTCTTCGACATCACGCAAAAAAGTTTTTCCTAAAAATTTAGGAGAGATACTTAAAATATGCAGAATATACTGCTATCCCGTCCCCTCTGTTATTAACTACTTATTAATACTATACTTGCATTAAACCTTATGTTTTTACTTGTTTAAAATTTTGCACACCGTTCACTAATTCAACCTTCATTTAATATTTTGTGTAGATGAAAGGAGATTTCTCGTCGTCGATCCAGTTGGGGGTTGTGCCCGACTCAGGAGTTTCGCGTCTCTTTCAGGCGGATTTGCTCATGTTGACCCGACACTTGGGGCGCTCGCTACCTGAGCTGCTGATAGGACGCTGCTTGCCGATGATTGGTGACGAGATGTCCTGGACCGTGAGGTGCACCCTTCGAGGGCCGCTGGTGCCACCTTTGACTGAGGAGCTGATCGAGGATGCCCTTGCATCGACGCACATGGGGGCGATAGTGACAGTCCTGCAGAGAGCTCTTGCCCACTTGGTGTGCGCCCACAGCGCCAAGCTGGTCGGCACCCGCTTCGAGTTCTACTCCGCCCTGGATGAGCAGAGTACCCCTATGTGCCGCCTCGTCCCAACCCCACCTTAGGGAACCACTTGGCCGAGTTGGGGCTGTTCCTCGAGTACACCCAGTCTCAGCTGGTCACCAGTCGCATGGAGAGTGATCTTCATCGTCTGAACCACGACGACAGAGAGGTTCGAGTTTCGTCAGCTGAGCTGAGGATCGAGGACTTGGAGGCTCAGCTCAAGGCATTCCAGGACAAGCTGAAGGGCCGAGTAGTTGAAGCTGAAGACCACAGAGGAGATCTAGTTGAGTCCCAGACAGAGCTTAGGAAGCAGCACAAGGAGCGTCGCTCCATCTTCGAGCTTTTCTAGTCTACCCGCTTCTACAAGTTCCAGTTCGACGGTATGGTCGACGAGCTCAGGGCGGCCGTTGACTCGCGTGACGATAGGATCATCGAGCTGGAGAGCGAGGTTGAGTCGTTGAGAAAGCAGAACTACGACCTCCTTCTGGATGATGAGAACCTGATGGAGGATATGGACATGGAGCCCGAGAGTGAGCAGGACAACGACGACCTCCGTGGTGAGGGCGGTGAGGACTCGGGGGCTGTTATGTCTGAGGACGAGGACCCCGATGAGCCACCCTTTGATAGTGACGACGCCGTGGATGTCGAGTAGATCTTCGAGTAGTCTATTTTGCGTAAGGACCGAACCATCACGATAAGTTGCTGCGATTGTGTGGTCTAGTTAGCATGAGTGTGTTGTTTGGATGATTGTAAGACTATGTCAGTATGTTGTCAAGAGTTAGCATGAGTGTGTTGTTTACTCATAAATTTCAGTAGCATATGAGTATTTCCTTGCTGCGATTTTATTCTCCCATATGCTACTGAAATTTATGTATGGCGTGTTCTACCCAAATGCATGTTAAAAATTTAGTGGTTCCGGATAGAAGAACAAATGTATACCTTACTCTCAACTTCAGCATGGCGAACGATCCACCACCACCCCCACCACCCGAGCCATCTTTGGCTCAAGTTTTGCGCCTTCTCGTGGAGGATCGCGAGGCAGCCCGCACTAAGAGGAATGCCAATCTCGCCACTTTGCAGCACCTTGCTCACATCGCCGTCAACCAGAATGGCGGCCAAGGAAATGAGGAGCCCCGCTCTAAGCTTCGTGATTTTTAGAACACCAACCCACCAGTTTTCTCCAAGAGTGAAGTGCCGCTGGATGCTGATGACTGGATTCGTATTATCGAGAACAACTTAAGGGTCGCCCAAGTGGGTGACAATGAAAAGGTTGTCTACGCCACCCACTATCTCTCTGGACCTGCCCGAGAATGGTGGGAGGTCGTTCGTGCTCTACTACCCCAAGACGAAGTCGTGACTTGGGAGGCGTTCAAGACCAAGTTCTTGAAGCGTTATGTGCCTTCAGGACTCGTCAGTATCATGCGAGAGAAGTTCCTGCTGCTCAAGCAAGGCGGTATGTCCGTCAGTGAGTACCTTGAGAAGTTCACCACTCTGGCAAGGTATGAGCCTGCCGACACCGACTCTGAGGAAAAGAAGAAAGAGAGGTTGATGAACGGACTTCATGATGAGATGTAGTGCATCCTGGTGGTGATACCCTTCGCGGATCAGCCATCATGATGGAGCACAAGCGCAAGGCTTCGTTTGACAACCGCAAACGTCACCAGCAGATGCAGCAAGGCAGTAGCAGCAACAGCCTAGCTGGGAGTTACCCCCGCCCGCGCCTTCACCTCCATCAAGGCCTGCATATCTGAAGGAGATATGCCCTAGAGGCAATTAATAAAGTGTATTCTTTATCATATCTCGTTTGTTAATAATAGGTTTTTGTGTCATGCTAGAACCGTATTAAGCGGAAACATTAATACGGGTGTGATACGTAAACAACCAGGTCCCTAGTAGCCTCTACTAAGACTAGTTTCGTTGCGCGATTGATGATTGAGGTTTCCTGGTCATGGGGCATGGCGCCGGTCGGCAATGGGAGTCATATCGTTGGAGAACAATGTGATGGACATACCCAGATTTGGAGAACGTAGTCGTTACACCTTTGACCGTGAGATCAACTCTTATTGTTATTCCTGGAAGATACTTTGATCGCACCAAACGTCGTCTCTTATATAGTATGACAATAACGGTGATACTTTTGGGTATCGGAAAGGAGTAGTTGAGACGAGGGGTCAAGAGCGGGATTTGCCAGTCCACATAGCAGGATAGATACTCTCGGGCCCACTCGGGGAGATCATGTCTAAATGAGCTTGCAAGCATGTGACTAGGTCACGGAGACATGAGATCATGAACGAGTAGAAGATAGCGTCGTTGGTAACGAGGTCGGGATTAGGTATGGAAATATCCATGGAACGACACTCGGACATGCTAAGTATCGCTATGGCAAAAGGTTTAAGACTTTGCGTTCAGGTTTGATAGATGAAAGTCATTCGTTATATCACAAGGATTAATTCATGGGGTCCAGGACTACGAGTTAGTCGTTGATCATAGAGGAGTCTTGGTCATACCTGTTATTATATCGAACCGCTAGGGTAACACACTTAAGGGATTTCGACAAGACAACCGGAAAGGAAAGAGATCACCGGAAGCGTCCCGGGAGGGGTACGATGGACATCGGGCAGCGCCGAAAGAGTTTTCGGAGCTAGGAAAAATTATATATATTATGTTTTCTATTAATTAGTGTAATTAATATGCAAATATGATTTTATATATTTATTTTCGAATTTATTTAGGCTGATTTCCCTAAATGGGCCTTCTGGTCGAAAGAAAGCCCAAGAGGGGGAGAATCCCCTTGGGGATTCGCTGGGTGCCAGGAGGGGCCGACCCAAGTGGGCCAAGGGCCCACTAGGGGGCCGGCGCACCCTCCAATGCCGCACCAGGCATGTGGGGGTTAGTCCCACATTGCCTGGTTAGCAAGTTGGCTCCCCCCTGGGAGCCTATATAAGAAGGGGCACCCCTGGCCTTTTAATTCACCTATTAATACCCAATTTCTCTCTCGATCTCGTGGTTCCCTTGTCGGAGCCGCGTCGAGCAGAGGAGGGGGTCTCTTCCACCATAGCCCGCTGCCGCGCCACTGGTGTTCCGGTCCAAGTCTTCCGCTGCTCGTCCTGGACTGGATCTTCGGAGGCCGTCGTCTCCACCGTACGTGTGTGACGCCCTGCGAGGTGCTGCGCTAGCAGTACTCGGAGGTCTGCTTCCTCTGCACGACCTTGAGGTCGGCTTCGTCGGTCTTCATCGACAACGTTTGTGCGGGAACGTAATCCCCGCTTTCGGTCTACAAGGGTACGTATTCCGATCTCCGTCCGTACTACTATATCTGCATAGAATAGATCTTGGCATGCTTTTAGGATATCATTGGTAGGAATTTTTTGTTTTCTGCACACGATCCCCTTCAGTGGTATTAGAGCCGATCTATCGTAGATATAGCTGTACGCTGTTAGAACCCGTGTTCTGCACGGGGGCACCGTTCCTGTTATTTGCTACCCTCTAGCGTGCACTTGTGTATTGCAACGGCATTGAGTTGATGAAGCGGCCCGGACCGACTTTACGCGTACGCTTACGCGAGACTGGTTCCACTACTGACATGCGGCTTGTACCGTATATGTGGTTGGCGGGTGTCAGTTTCTCTCTCTTTAGTTGGTCTTCGCATTTTCAATGGAGGGCCCGAAAGGGATGCTTAAATATGCAATTATTGGATCGTTGTTGTGGTCATAAGATTCGTAGGTATGAAGCGGTTCTATTTATGAAAGCCCCAAGCCACGTAAAATATGTAAAAGATAAAGTAGAAGCGTCTAACTTTATTTTGCAGGGGCTATGTGATATGTTCAAGGTAGGTTTATTAAATTGTTTATAAACAGCGGGCGCCAAGAAGACCATGGCGCGATGGACTATATCACATTGCATTACATTTGATGTTTTGCGTGCATCTTATATTGTGTGTAAAGTATACATTAGCTACACGGCGGTAGCTATATAAGATGATCCCTTCAAAATACCACTAGTGTTCTCCCTCCAACGCGCACCACCAAGAAAGTTCTACGTTATGAGGCAGGCCGTGATGATCGGGTGTCAGAACTCTCGTCGTTCGCATAAAGTGGGTGTAAGCCATGTTGCACAAGCGTCAGCGTGGAGGTCTTTGGTGGCGAGTCTAGCATATTCATAAATATGGCCTCGGAACAGGAAGACCGAAAGGTCGAGCACGAGTCACAAAATTGGTGTGGCGGAATTTTGTGTACTCTTGAAGTTGTGCCACCGGCTCTGATGATGAGGGGTGGTGCAATGGATGGGGGTCGTGTAATCGCTTAAACGACCAGGAGGGATGTTCGTTTGAGTGGGAGTTATGTTAGTTATTTTCTAAAATACTATAACTCAAAATTATTATGAACAAAGTCTTATGTTGTTGCAAATTCCATTGTAGATGTCTCGCCCCTCGTTTAACCTAGGTCTGTTCCTTGAGAAAGAAAAGCTTAAGACCAATGGGTCAAACTTCATGGCCTGGTTCCGCAACCTGAGGATCCTCCTCACTCCCCATAGGTGGCCTACGTCATTGAGGCCGCCATAGGTGACCCTCCCGCAGATGATGCCTCTGAGAATGAGAAGAAGGTCTTCCAGACCCGATCGGAGGATTCTGCCTTTGTCCAGAGTGGCATGCTCTACGCCATGGAAGCCGACCTGCAGAAGCGCTTCGAGAAGATGAGCGCCTTCGAGATTATTTCTGATCTGAAGGCTGTGTTCGCGCCGCAGGCTAAGGATGAGAGATATGAGGCTTCTGAGCTTTTCTTATCGGCCAAGATGGAAGAGCATAGCAGTGTAAGCGAGCATGTAGTCAAGATGTCTGGCTACGTTCAACGCCTGAATGCTCTGGAATGCAAGATTCCCGATGAGCTGGCGATTGACAGGGTGTTGCAATTGTTGCCCCCTAGCTACAAAGGCTTCGTCATGAACTACAACATGCAGGGCATGGCTAAGTCCCTGGGTGAAGTGTTCGTGATGCTCAAAACTGCTGAGGTAGAGATTAAGAACGAGCATACGCTGTTGATGGTCAACAAGGCCGTTGATTTCCAGAAATCCGGCAGCAAGGGAAAGCAAAGCTAGAAGTCCAGGAGGGAAGGCAAGTTGGATGCCAAGCCCAAGACTAACAGATCTGGTCCCAGAGCTAGCGTGGAGTGTTTCTACTGCAAGGGGAGGGTCACTGGAAGTGCAACTTCCCCAAGTACCTGAAGGATAGGAAGTCTGGCAAGACGGTCAACAAAGAGCAAGGTATATTTGATATACATGTTATAGATGTGTACCTTACATCCACCCGGAGCAACACGTGGGTATTTGATACTGGTTCTGTTGCTCATATATGTAACTCTCAGGAGGAATTACGGAATAGACGGCGGCTGGCGAAGGATGAGGTGACGATGCGCGTCGGCAACGGATCGAGAGTCGACGTGGTGGTTGTCGGCACGCTCCCTCTGCATCTACCATCGGGATTAGTTTTGGTTTTAAATAAGTGTTATTTTGTGCCATCCTTGAGTGTAAACATTATAAGTGGGTCTTTCCTGTTACAAGACGATTATTCATTTAAATCAGTGTCAAGCAATTGTGCTATTTATATGAATGATATCTTTTATGTTGATGCTCCCGAGAATAACGGTTTATTCTTGTTGAATCTTGATCGTACTACTCACATCCATAACATAGAAGCCAAACGGATTAAGTGTAGTGATGATTCCGCCATGTATATGTGGCATTGCTGTCTTGGTCATATTGGTGTAAAGCGCATGAAGCAACTCCACTCCGATGGACTTTTGGACTCGTTGGATTTCGGATCTCTCAATACATGCGAACCATGCCTTATGGGCAAAATGACCAAGACACCGTTCAAATGTTTCGTTGAACGGGCGTCGGATTTATTGGGGATCATACATACAGTTGTGTGTGGACCGATGAGCGTTTCGACAGGCAATGGTTATCGTTACTTCGTCACCTTCACTGATGACTTGAGTAGATACGGTTATATCTATTTGATGAAACACAAGTCTGAAACTTTTAAAAAGTTCAAAGAATTCCAAAGTGAAGTTGAGAATCAGCTTAATGGGAAAATCAAGCACCTCCGATCCGATCGCGGTGGCGAGTACTTGAGTTTTGAGTTTGGCACACATCTGAAGAGTTGTGGCATAGTACCCCTACTTACGCCGGCCGGAACACCGCAGCGTAACGGCGTGTCCGAGCGACGTAATCGTACTCTACTGGATAGTGTTCGATCTATGATGTCTCTTACTGATTTGCCAGTGTCCTTCTGGGGTTATGCGTTAGAAACAGCCGCATTCATTTAAATAGGGCTCCGTCCAAATCCGTTGAAACGACACCGTATGAATTATCGTATGGCCAAAAGCCTAAGTTCTCGTTTCTGAAGGTTTGGGGTTGAGAGGCGTACGTTAAGAAACTACAGCCCGACAAACTCGAACCGAAGTCGGAGAAAGTCGTCTTTGTAGGATATCCGCGGGAAACCGTTGGGTACACCTTCTACAACCAAGCTGAGGGCAAAACTTTTGTTGCGAAGACCGGTACCTTTCTAGAGAAGGAATTTCTCGCGAAAGGAGTAAGTGGGAGGAAGGTTGACCTCGATGAAATCGTTGATCCTGAACTCGAGATTCTGAGTGGCGCAACGGAAGCAATTCCGGAAACGTCCTCCGTGGAAGGAGTGTGAGAAACTGTCGAGGAAGGTATTCTACCTCGTAGGTCTGGTAGATCTCGGATCGCACCAGAATGGTATGGCAACATGGTTTGCACCGTCATGTTAGTTGAACAAGACGAACCTACGAACTACAAGGAGGCGATGGCGAGTCTAGAGTCCGAGAAATGGCTTGAAGCCATGAAATCCGAAATAGGATCCATGTATGATAACAAAGTGTGGACTTTGATGGATATTCCCGAAGGGCGCAAGGCCGTCGAGAATAAATGGATTTTTAAGAAGAAGACTGACGCTGATGGTAATATGATTGTCTATAAAGCTCGGCCTGTCGCAAAGGGTTTCCGACAAGTTCATGGAATTGACTACGATGAAACTTTTTCACCGGTAGCGATGCTTAAGTCTATTCGGATTTTGTTAGCAGTAGCTGCCTATTATGATTATGAAATCTGGCAGATGGACGTCAAAACAGCCTTGCTAAATGGAAACATTGAGGAAGAGTTGTACATGGTACAACCGGAAGGTTTTGTCGATCCAGGGAATGCTAACAAGGTGTGCAAGCTTCAGCGATCCATCTATGGATTGAAGCAGGCATCTCGGAGCTGGAATCTTCGCTTTGATGAGGTAATCAAAGGTTTTGGATTTATCCAAAATTTGGAAGAGACCTGCATTTACATGAAAATGAGTGGGAGCTCGGTTGTGTTCTTAGCACTGTATGTAGACGACATATTGCTGATTGGAAATGATGTGGAACTTCTGAATAGCGTGAAGGAATATTTAAACAGTAAATTTTCCATGAATGACTTAGGAGAAGCTGCGTATGTTTTAGGCATAAAAATCTACCGTGATAGATCAAGGCGCCTATTAGCACTGAGTCAGAGTATTTATCTTGATAAAATACTGAAGCGTTTCGATATGGAGAAGGCAAAGAAGGGTTCTCTGCCGGTTATCAAGAATAAGATATTGCGGAAGGCACAATGTCCGGTAACGGAACTGGATAAGGCCAATATGACCAAACATCCTTATGCTTCAGCCATAGGATCGATCATGTATGCAATGTTGAGTACTAGACCGGATGTGGCATTAGCTCTAAGTTTGACAAGCCGGTTCCAGAGTAATCCTGGAATGCCGCATTGGATAGCTGTTAAGAGCATTCTTAAGTATCTCAATAAGACAAAGGAAATGTTCCTTGTGTATGGTGGCTGCGATGAAGAACTTGGCGTAACGGGTTACGTAGATGCAAGTTTCTGCTCATACCCCGATGACTCTAAGTCACAGACAGGTTACGTGTTCAAGGTGAATGGAGGCGCCGTGTGCTGGAGAAGTGGGAAGCAACCCATAGTCGCACAATCTACAATGGAGTCGGAGTATATCGCTGCTTGCGAAGCCGCGAATGAAGCTATGTGGCTGAGGAAGTTCGTCATCGAACCTTGAGTTTTCCCGAGCGTGCAAGACCCCGTGATCCTCTTCTGCGACAATACGGGTGCCATTGCTAACGCCAAGAAGACAAGGTCTCACTCCACCGCAAAACACATTCTCCGACGCTTCCATGTGATACGTCAGTACGTACAAGGAGGCGATGTGAAGATTTGCAAAGTGCATACGGATCTGAATGTGGCAGATCCGCTGACGAAGCCTCTCCCGCTTGATAATAATGAAAAGCACCAGTTAGCTATGGGTGTTAAGCTTTTACCAAGTTGTAATCTAGATTAATTTGTACTCTAGTGCAAGTGGGAGACTGAAGGAGATATGCCCTAGAGGCAATTAATAAAGTGTATTCTTTATCATATCTCGTTTGTTCATAATAGGTTTTTGTGTCATGCTAGAACCGTATTAAGCGGAAACATTAATACGGGTGTGATACGTAAACAACCAGGTCCCTAGTAGCCTCTACTAAGACTAGTTTCGTTGCACGATTGATGATCGAGGTTTCCCGGTCATGGGGCATGGCGCCGGTCGGCAATGAGAGTCATATCGTTGGAGAACGATGTGATGGACATACCCAGATTTGGAGAACGTAGTCGTTACGCCTTTGGCCGTGAGATCAATTCTTATTGTTATTCCTGGAAGATACTTTGATCGCACCAAACGTCGTATCTTATATAGTATGACAATAACGGTGATACTTTTGGGTATCGGAAAGGAGTAGTTGAGACGAGGGGTCAAGAGCGGGATTTGCCAGACCGCATAGCAGGATAGATACTCTCGGGCCCACTCGGTGAGATCATGTCTAAATGAGCTTGCAAGCATGTGACTAGGTCACGGAGACATGAGATCATGAACGAGTAGAAGATAGCGTCGTTGGTAACGAGGTCGGGATTAGGTATGGAGATATCTATGGAACGACACTCGGACATGCTAAGTATCGCTATGGCAAAAGGTTTAAGACTTTGCGTTCAGGTTTGATAGATGAAAGTCATTCGTTATATCACAGGGATTAATTCATGGGGTCCAGGCCTACGAGTTAGTCGTTGATCATAGACGAGTCTTGGTCATACCTGTTATTATATCGAACCGCTAGGGTAACACACTTAAGGGGTTTCGACTAGACAACCGGAAAGGAAAGAGATCACCGGGAGCGTCCCGGGAGGGGTCCGATGGAAATCGGGCAGCGCCGAAAGAGTTTTCGGAGCTAGGACAAATTATATGTATTATGTTTGATATTAATTAGTGTAATTAATATGCAAATATGATTTTATATATTTATTTTCGAATTTATTTATGTAGCGTACCTGCTCTTAAAATAAGGCAGATACCTGCGTATAGTGCAAATCCCTGGATCGATTCATTTGCACACACAGTTTACGATGTAATATCACAACAAAGGTCAATTTTATTACATCGATGATCCAGAATTACAAAATATTTGATACAAGTTGCATAGCATAAAGCTAGCATTGAAAAGTACACAGCGGAAATAGAATAGCAGTGAGTCTCTATAACTTTCATGCTGCCACAGGCGAAAACATGTTGGTTGTAGACTCGAAACCTTTAACGAAACCTCACTTGTCATCTGATCAAATCTGCAATAAGAAAAATATTGCAACAACGTGGGTCAGATTCCATTAAAAATGGAGTCTGGCAAGTGACACGATGGTGGACAGTTATGGAATAACTCTAAAGCCTATATGAATATTTGGCTGGTGGAGCTCAAGGCTAATTTGCATAAAGCCAATTTTGAAATATCTTATATTTATGAATGGATATGGCTAAGTGGTTTAATTCAAATACTTATAAAGAAACTAATTTATTTAAAATAAAATGGATTGTAGTTTGTAGAATTTTTCTCAAATTATATTTTAAGGTTTTGAAATACATGGGATAATAAAATGTTTTAAACTGTGACATTTGAAATATTAAACTTTGAAGTCTTTTATAGTTGGTTTCCTTATGCATTTAATATTTTATTTTAATAAAAAGGAAAGTTTTAAATTTTAGTGATTTTTCAACATTATAAAATGTTGGGATGTTACAGACTACCACCCTTAAAAGGAATCTCGTCCCCGAGATTCGGAGAAGCTAGAAAAGAAAGCAAGGCTTGAATGATTCTGAAAACTCGAGATGTTTTGGGAAATGAAATCTCTGACATGAAAGCTTGAAAACTTGTAGGGAATAAATTTTCTAATTGGGGAATGGAAAGAAAGATAGTTTGAGATCTCTGGGTTTAAACGACTGTGTTTGAATTTTCTAGGTGGCTACCACCCTTAAAAGAAAAGTTTTGTTGATAATTCAACATCCTAATGCACAACCATAAATCAAGATAATCCATTACAAACATCATCTAACAAACATCAAGCAACAAGGTTCAAACAAACAAACAAACAATCTAGTATTGTCATATAGCCAAGTTGATATGATCAATACACTAACACGATATCGTCATTCTATTTTTGGTGGTGGTCAAATCTACCTCCTTCATGACTGCTTCAAGTTCTTGTTCAACTTTCTTGGATATCTTAGAAGTGTTGGTCGAATCCTGGTTCTTCAGTGGTCTTCCATATATGCAGAACTTCCTGATTAATCGTAGCTTTTCCATATGAGCCAGCAGAAGCAGACTTCGACTATAAGAACATGGTCATCTAGAAAAAGATAAGAGGTTTTTAGAAGGTTGATAGTAGATGAGAATACGAGAAAGACATAGTGAAAAGATTTGTTTTTAGAAAAGTGAAGAAAAATAGATTTTCAATCCTATGGTCAAACCTATTTCTATCCAAACCTAGGGTTTCGAACCTACAGGCAACCTGGCTCTGATACCATCTGTAGCGTACCTGCTCTTAAAATAAGGCAGATACCTGCGTATAGTGCAAATCCCTGGATCGATTCATTTGCACACACAGTTTACGATGTAATATCAAAACAAAGGTCAATTTTATTACATTGATGATCCAGAATTACAAAATATTTGATACAAGTTGCATAGCATAAAGCTAGCATTGAAAAGTACATCGCGGAAATAGAATAGCAGTGAGTCTCTATAACTTTCATGCTGCCACAGGCGAAAACATGTTGGTTGTAGACTCGAAACCTTTAACGAAACCTCACTCGTCATCTGATCAAATCTGCAATAAGAAAAATATTGCAACAACGTGGGTCAGATTCCATTAAAAATGGAGTCTGGCAAGTGACACTATGGTGGACACTTATGGAATAACTCTAAAGCCTATATGAATATTTGGCTGGTGGAGCTCAAGGCTAATTTGCATAAAGCCAATTTTTCCTACTCTTTTGAAAACACTTTTCTTGAAATCGACGAGTATGGCATGAAAACCATAAATCTCATCTTCCCTTGTTCACCCATCAAGTTTTTATTTTTGAAGTTGGAATGGTGGAATCCTCCGTTGACGTCCTTGATCAGCTGCTCAAAATTGTCCGTAACCGGGGACACGGCTAAGTACTTAGTTTTACACTCTGCAGAGGCTGTGCACTTTCACCATTGTACCCATTCAACCCAAGGTATCCTTTACACACCATTTGTGATAAGGAAAGGAGAGAATGAGACGAGATCTTTTAGAAGCATTTTCCCTCCCCATACTGGATTGACCCGTTCCACCTAACATCCCCCTACATCTGCTTGTCAAGCCGGAGAGAGTCCACGCAACATAATTGATCAAGCCAGAGCCCATATGGCAATGGCTGCACTGGAAGCAATCGTCACTCGGAGTTCTTCAGATTCCTCTGTTCCTGGGTGGCCATTCTCAAGTGTACATACTCTAGGAACCATAGAAATGGACCTGAGTAGCCACTCAACATAAACCATCCGACCAATTACCACCCAGGTGTTTCATTAACTTAGTGGATGTGCACTCCCAGGTGAAAATCACCATGCTCACAGCCCTAAGTAGAATAGAAATTCATCCTAGGCGAAGACAGCCATGAGCACAGTCCTGAGTAGTCACTTAACATTTTGTAAAAATCTTTCATCAATTGCATAGCATCAATGTTTCTGCTAAGTATGATATAGGAACCTAGACACAGGAATAAGGGATTCTACGCAGGTTTAGCATAGCAACACATGCATATAAAAATACACTAAGTAATGCATATAAAAATAGGAAGTTTATGGGGTGTGCCACTTGCCATTGAATGTTGTCGTTGTTCACAACTCTTTTCAACGATACTCGGGACTCTCCGTTCAATCTAACAGTATAGACAAGCAACAATACAACAATCAACAGCAAGCACAGCTCCACAATGCATACAACACATACTAGATAAATAAATAAGTTTTATAAAACTTTCTAAGGAAAATATGTTTATGCATGATGTGTAAAATATTCCTAAGGCTAGAAATGCTTTTTCATGCCATGAAATTCTTTTAAGTTATTGTAAGGCAAATTAGGTTGGTCCAAAAGGACTAAGGACTAAAGCCTTAAGTTGGATAAACATACTTTGTTTTATATCTTCTTGAAACAAGCACTCTAATGGCTTAGCCATGATGTGCAACATACTTAGAGAAAAATACTAAGTCATTGGTTCAAGATGATCACAATTATTATCAACTCTTTGTAAGTTGGACATTCACTATAGTGAGAGAGACAGACACCCGGCCAGCCACTTAAATTGTGGAACAGGTCTCATGTACGTGGACATGTAAGGTTTGTTTCCAGGCCGCTTCATCCCACTATGCTGCTAGGATCCAACAACTTCAAGATGATAACATCATGATCAAAATTTGTTTAAGTCTAAAAGACAAGATTAGGAAAGAGGGAAAAGATAGACAGAAAGATGTAGTTGTCCTCCAGGCTTCATCTCCAGACTTGTAACTTTCTTCTGGATGATGTCTTGATTGAGTTCTGGTTAGTCCTGATGAATCTTCAGACTTGGTGATTCTTGTATCCTCGAGGCTGGTCTTGGATTTACTTAGTCTTCATGAAATCTCAGAGGAAAAGAAAGACAGAGAGAAAGACTTAGAGAATAGAAAGGAAGGTTGGCCTTCTTGAACTTCTTCTCACTTTTCTTCTAAGTGCTTGACATCTTGGGAATGCTTCCTGGGTCTATTTTCTTCTAAGTCCTTCATGAACTTCTTCTTGATTTTCTTCTAAGTGTTTCTTCTCCTTGAAGATACTTCTGAAGTCTTGTTTTTGGCTAAGTCCTTCAATGGTCTTCTAGCTCCATCTTGAAAATTACTAAGTATCTAAGTGCATAGCACTTTTCCCAAAATACTAAGTTTGAAAATAATCCTAACTTAGAGAAAACTAAAGAAGAGGGGTTTTCCTATGAGAATGAAATATGCTATGAAATGAAATCACAAGAAATATCAAAATAACTTTTGTGTTTTATTTATAAATATGCATGAATTTATAAATGCAAATTAAATAAATTCCTAGTTTTGGAAAATAAAATTAAAAGGAATAATTATAATATTAAAGTTTTCCTATGATTAATTTTCTATAACAAAATGTTATAATTTGTGTTATTAGACAGAGAGCATTTAATTAAACCTATTGCAATTGGATTTAATCAAAAATAATGTTTCTATTAAAAGTTATTTCAAAATTAGTCAAACTATTCAAATTAAACACACAACTATGAAATCATTCAAAAATTACTCAAAAATATTTTATAGCAGTGGTATTAATTTACAAATATTCTAAAGTTTCTAAAACATATTTATTTGCAATTTTTGGATTTATAGATTTAAAGTTATTACAAATATACTCAAATTCACCATTTGAAATTTGAATATTTTATACTAAGTCAAATTTGAATTTTGTCAGATCCAAATTATTCTACACATTCAGAGCTTTCCAAATATATAAAAATTATTAAATTTGGAGTTGTGGTTAAAAAGTTGTGAGAGATCTAAGTGACAGGGGTGTTTCTGCAAAACTGCCAATTAAATTTAATTAATAAAATTGTTTTCCACGTGGCAGCTGACTGGGCAGTGACGTGGTGCTGATGTGGCTAGCTGACGTGGATAAGTTATGGATCTGGGCCGTCAGATCTGGATCTGACGGTCCAGATCAGATCGTACCCCTTCGTTTTAAAGGATCTATTTTCGACCGCACGATGAAGATCGGATGGCTCACCGTGCTAGTCCAGACGCTGGCGGCGCTTCTTACCGGAGTTAGGAGCTGACGGCGACGCGGGCTCCGGTGTGGATGCTCCGGTCGTCGCCGTGCCTCCCCGGATGCGTAGAGGCCAGCTCCGGGCACGGCGCAGCACGGCGAAGGCGAGGGGGAGGTCGGTTGGTGGCGGGGGAGCTCCGGTGCTCGATTCACTCCTCGCCGGAGTTGCGGTGGCGGCGGCCAGCCCCTGTCGATGACGGGGACGGCGTTCTGGCGCACGAGAGCAACACGACCCAGTTAGAAAAAGATGCGCAGGGGGAAAATAAGGAGAAAGAGAGCAGTGGGAGGACTCGGGAGATCTCGTACTCGCCGGAATCTGCAGAGGACGGCGGCGGAGGAGGCGAACTCCAGCGAGCTCGTGCGGCGGCCTGGCGGCGTCCTTGGGCTAGGGTTTTTGGGGCAAAAGATGCGGAGGTGTCCGGGGATTATATAGGGGGCTTCGGAGATCGTATCCCGCACGAATCGGAGAGGATTTGGACTCCGATTCGATCTCCAAAATCTGCGCTTCGTTCGGTTAGAGGTAGGAGATGATCTGCTGATGTCAGCATGACGTCAGCCAGTATTTTCTTTTCTGATTTTATTTCTTTAATTCATATCTCTTGATTTAAATGTCCAAATGATGTCAAATTAATTTCAAAAAAAATTTGTTAAAATAATATCTTGCTGTTAAACCAGTTGTGGGTATGTTTTGAATATTTTTGAAAATTCATATTTTGAAATATTGCTTAATTACAAATTTGACACTTAAAGTCAAATTTGAATTTCTTTCTCATTTAAATTTTCCTTTGGCTATAATAAATTTGTAAAAATACCCCCATCTCAATATGTTTGAATTTAAGTTATTTAAACTTATTTTTCTGAAATCATTTATCTTTATTTTGGCATAATATTAAAGAACACATATAACAATGTTTTAGGAAATGTGAAATATAGGGTATTCATTTTTAATTGAAAATAATTTGTGCAACATTATATTTTAATTATGATAATTCATTTGAAAACTTCATAACAACTTTGGAAAGGATTTTTGTTTTAATTCTATTCTTATTTAGAATATATTAATCATTTCATGCTTTGAAAATAGATGAAATTCCTTTAAGCAAAGGAATGTTTATTTGGCTAATTCAGTAATTTAAATTCTATGAAGTTGTAAAGTTATTCCCTATAGGCTTATACTTTCCAAACTACATTTTGAACTTAGTTAAAGGAATGAAACCCATTTAGTAATTATATACCATTTTGAAATATCTTATATTTATGAATGGATATGGCTAAGTGGTTTAATTCAAATACTTATAAAGAAACTAATTTATTTAAAATAAAATGGATTGTAGTTTGTAGAATTTTTCTCAAATTATATTTTAAGGTTTTGAAATACATGGGATAATAAAATGTTTTAAACTGTGACATTTGAAATATTAAACTTTGAAGTCTTTTATAGTTGGTTTCCTTATGCATTTAATATTTTATTTTAATAAAAAGGAAAGTTTTAAATTTTAGTGATTTTTCAACATTATAAAATGTTGGGATGTTACAGACTACCACCCTTAAAAGGAATCTCGTCCCCGAGATTCGGAGAAGCTAGAAAAGAAAGCAAGGCTTGAATGATTCTGAAAACTCGAGATGTTTTGGGAAATGAAATCTCTGACATGAAAGCTTGAAAACTTGTAGGGAATAAATTTTCTAATTGGGGAATGGAAAGAAAGATAGTTTGAGATCTCTGGGTTTAAACGACTGTGTTTGAATTTTCTAGGTGGCTACCACCCTTAAAAGAAAAGTTTTGTTGATAATTCAACATCCTAATGCACAACCATAAATCAAGATAATCCATTACAAACATCATCTAACAAACATCAAGCAACAAGGTTCAAACAAACAAACAAACAATCTAGTATTGTCATATAGCCAAGTTGATATGATCAATACACTAACACGATATCGTCATTCTATTTTTGGTGGTGGTCAAATCTACCTCCTTCATGACTGCTTCAAGTTCTTGTTCAACTTTCTTGGATATCTTAGAAGTGTTGGTCGAATCCTGGTTCTTCAGTGGTCTTCCATATATGCAGAACTTCCTGATTAATCGTAGCTTTTCCATATGAGCCAGCAGAAGCAGACTTCGACTATAAGAACATGGTCATCTAGAAAAAGATAAGAGGTTTTTAGAAGGTTGATAGTAGATGAGAATACGAGAAAGACATAGTGAAAAGATTTGTTTTTAGAAAAGTGAAGAAAAATAGATTTTCAATCCTATGGTCAAACCTATTTCTATCCAAACCTAGGGTTTCGAACCTACAGGCAACCTGGCTCTGATACCATCTGTAGCGTACCTGCTCTTAAAATAAGGCAGATACCTGCGTATAGTGCAAATCCCTGGATCGATTCATTTGCACACACAGTTTACGATGTAATATCAAAACAAAGGTCAATTTTATTACATCGATGATCCAGAATTACAAAATATTTGATACAAGTTGCATAGCATAAAGCTAGCATTGAAAAGTACATCGCGGAAATAGAATAGCAGTGAGTCTCTATAACTTTCATGCTGCCACAGGCGAAAACATGTTGGTTGTAGACTCGAAACCTTTAACGAAACCTCACTCGTCATCTGATCAAATCTGCAATAAGAAAAATATTGCAACAACGTGGGTCAGATTCCATTAAAAATGGAGTCTGGCAAGTGACACTATGGTGGACACTTATGGAATAACTCTAAAGCCTATATGAATATTTGGCTGGTGGAGCTCAAGGCTAATTTGCATAAAGCCAATTTTTCCTACTCTTTTGAAAACACTTTTCTTGAAATCGACGAGTATGGCATGAAAACCATAAATCTCATCTTCCCTTGTTCACCCATCAAGTTTTTATTTTTGAAGTTGGAATGGTGGAATCCTCCGTTGACGTCCTTGATCAGCTGCTCAAAATTGTCCGTAACCGGGGACACGGCTAAGTACTTAGTTTTACACTCTGCAGAGGCTGTGCACTTTCACCATTGTACCCATTCAACCCAAGGTATCCTTTACACACCATTTGTGATAAGGAAAGGAGAGAATGAGACGAGATCTTTTAGAAGCATTTTCCCTCCCCATACTGGATTGACCCGTTCCACCTAACATCCCCCTACATCTGCTTGTCAAGCCGGAGAGAGTCCACGCAACATAATTGATCAAGCCAGAGCCCATATGGCAATGGCTGCACTGGAAGCAATCGTCACTCGGAGTTCTTCAGATTCCTCTGTTCCTGGGTGGCCATTCTCAAGTGTACATACTCTAGGAACCATAGAAATGGACCTGAGTAGCCACTCAACATAAACCATCCGACCAATTACCACCCAGGTGTTTCATTAACTTAGTGGATGTGCACTCCCAGGTGAAAATCACCATGCTCACAGCCCTAAGTAGAATAGAAATTCATCCTAGGCGAAGACAGCCATGAGCACAGTCCTGAGTAGTCACTTAACATTTTGTAAAAATCTTTCATCAATTGCATAGCATCAATGTTTCTGCTAAGTATGATATAGGAACCTAGACACAGGAATAAGGGATTCTACGCAGGTTTAGCATAGCAACACATGCATATAAAAATACACTAAGTAATGCATATAAAAATAGGAAGTTTATGGGGTGTGCCACTTGCCTTTGAATGTTGTCGTTGTTCACAACTCTTTTCAACGATACTCGGGACTCTCCGTTCAATCTAACAGTATAGACAAGCAACAATACAACAATCAACAGCAAGCACAGCTCCACAATGCATACAACACATACTAGATAAATAAATAAGTTTTATAAAACTTTCTAAGGAAAATATGTTTATGCATGATGTGTAAAATATTCCTAAGGCTAGAAATGCTTTTTCATGCCATGAAATTCTTTTAAGTTATTGTAAGGCAAATTAGGTTGGTCCAAAAGGACTAAGGACTAAAGCCTTAAGTTGGATAAACATACTTTGTTTTATATCTTCTTGAAACAAGCACTCTAATGGCTTAGCCATGATGTGCAACATACTTAGAGAAAAATACTAAGTCATTGGTTCAAGATGATCACAATTATTATCAACTCTTTGTAAGTTGGACATTCACTATAGTGAGAGAGACAGACACCCGGCCAGCCACTTAAATTGTGGAACAGGTCTCATGTACGTGGACATGTAAGGTTTGTTTCCAGGCCGCTTCATCCCACTATGCTGCTAGGATCCAACAACTTCAAGATGATAACATCATGATCAAAATTTGTTTAAGTCTAAAAGACAAGATTAGGAAAGAGGGAAAAGATAGACAGAAAGATGTAGTTGTCCTCCAGGCTTCATCTCCAGACTTGTAACTTTCTTCTGGATGATGTCTTGATTGAGTTCTGGTTAGTCCTGATGAATCTTCAGACTTGGTGATTCTTGTATCCTCGAGGCTGGTCTTGGATTTACAGTCTTCATGAAATCTTAGAGGAAAAGAAAGACATAGAGAAAGACTTAGAGAATAGAAAGGAAGGTTGGGCTTCTTGAACTTCTTCTCACTTTTCTTCTAAGTGCTTGACATCTTGGGAATGCTTCCAGAGTCTGTTTTCTTCTAAGTCCTTCATGAACTTCTTCTTGATTTTCTTCTAAGTGTTTCTTCTCCTTGAAGATACTTCTGAAGTCTTGTTTTTGGCTAAGTCCTTCAATGGTCTTCTAGCTCCATCTTGAAAATTACTAAGTATCTAAGTGCATAGCACTTTTCCAAAAATACTAAGTTTGAAAATAATCCTAACTTAGAGAAAACTAAAGAAGAGGGGTTTTCCTATGAGAATGAAATATGCTATGAAATGAAATCACAAGAAATATCAAAATAACTTTTGTGTTTTATTTATAAATATGCATGAATTTATAAATGCAAATTAAATAAATTCGTAGTTTTGGAAAATAAAATTAAAAGGAATAATTATAATATTAAAGTTTTCCTATGATTAAATTTCTATAACAAAATGTTATAATTTGTGTTATTAGACAGAGAGCATTTAATTAAATCTATTGCAATTGGATTTAATCAAAAATAATGTTTCTATTAAAAGTTATTTCAAAATTAGTCAAACTATTCAAATTAAACACACAACTATGAAATCATTCAAAAATTACTCAAAAATATTTTATAGCAGTGGTATTAATTTACAAATATTCTAAAGTTTCTAAAACATATTTATTTGCAATTTTTGGATTTATAGATTTAAAGTTATTACAAATATACTCAAATTCACCATTTGAAATTTGAATATTTTATACTAAGTCAAATTTGAATTTTGTCAGATCCAAATTATTCTACACATCCAGAGCTTTCCAAATATATAAAAATTATTAAATTTGGAGTTGTGGTTAAAAAGTTGTGAGAGATCTAAGTGACAGGGGTGTTTCTGCAAAACTGTCAATTAAATTTAATTAATAAAATTGTTTTCCACGTGGCAGCTGACTGGGCAGTGACGTGGTGCTGATGTGGCTAGCTGACGTGGATAAGTTATGGGTCTGGGCCGTCATATCTGGATCTGACGGTCCAGATCAGATCGTACCCCTTCGTTTTAAAGGATCTATTTTCGACCGCACGATGAAGATCGGATAGCTCACCGTGCTAGTCCAGACGCTGGCGGCGCTTCTCACCGGAGTTAGGAGCTGACGGCGGCGCGGGCTCCGGTGTGGATGCTCCGGTCGTCGCCGTGCCTCCCCGGATGCGTAGAGGCCAGCTCCGGGCACGGCGCAGCACGGCGAAGGCGAGGGGGATGTCGGTTGGTGGCGGGGGAGCTCCGGTGCTCGATTCACTCCTCGCCGGAGTTGCGGTGGCGGCGGCCAGCCCCTGTCGACGACGGGGACGGCGTTCTGGCGCACGAGAGCAACACGACCCAGTTAGAAAAAGATGCGCAGGGGAAAATAAGGAGAAAGAGAGCAGTGGGAGGACTCGGGAGGTCTCGTACTCGCCGGAATCTGCAGAGGACGGCGGCGGAGGAGGCGAACTCCGGCGAGCTCGTGCGGCGACCTGGCGGCGTCCTTGGGCTAGGGTTTTTGGGGCAAAAGATGCGGAGGTGTCCGGGGATTATATAGGGGGCTTCGGAGATCGTATCCCGCACGAATCGGAGAGGATTTGGACTCCGATTCGATCTCCAAAATCTGCGCTTCGTTCGGTTAGAGGTAGGAGATGATCTGCTGACGTCAGCATGACGTCAGCCAGTATTTTCTTTTCTGATTTTATTTCTTTAATTCATATCTCTTGATTTAAATGTCCAAATGATATCAAATTAATTTCAAAAAAAATTTGTAAAAATAATATCTTGTTGTTAAACCAGTTGTGGGTATGTTTTGAATATTTTTGAAAATTCATATTTTGAAATATTGCTTAATTACAAATTTGACACTTAAAGTCAAATTTGAATTTCTTTCTCATTTAAATTTTCCTTTGGCTATAATAAATTTGTAAAAATACCCCCATCTCAATATGTTTGAATTTAAGTTATTTAAACTTATTTTTCTGAAATCATTTATCTTTATTTTGGCATAATATTAAAGAACACATATAACAATGTTTTAGGAAATGTGAAATATAGGGTATTCATTTTTAATTGAAAATAATTTGTGCAACATTATATTTTAATTATGATAATTCATTTGAAAACTTCATAACAACTTTGGAAAGGATTTTTGTTTTAATTCTATTCTTATTTAGAATATATTAATCATTTCATGCTTTGAAAATAGATGAAATTCCTTTAAGCAAAGGAATGTTTATTTGGCTAATTCAGTAATTTAAATTCTATGAAGTTGTAAAGTTATACCCTATAGGCTTATACTTTCCAAACTACATTTTGAACTTAGTTAAAGGAATGAAACCCATTTAGTAATTATATACCATTTTGAAATATCTTATATTTATGAATGGATATGGCTAAGTGGTTTAATTCAAATACTTATAAAGAAATTAATTTATTTAAAATAAAATGGATTGTAGTTTGTAGAATTTTTCTCAAATTATATTTTAAGGTTTTGAAATACATGGGATAATAAAATGTTTTAAACTGTGACATTTGAAATATTAAACTTTGAAGTCTTTTATAGTTGGTTTCCTTATGCATTTAATATTTTATTTTAATAAAAAGGAAAGTTTTAAATTTTAGTGATTTTTCAACATTATAAAATGTTGGGATGTTACAATTTAGGCTGATTTCCCTAAATGGGCCTTCTGGTCGAAAGAAGGACCAAGAGGGGGAGAATCCCCTTGGGGATTTGCTGGGGGCCAGGGGGGGCGACCCAAGTGGGCCCTTGGGCCCACTTGGGTCGGCCCCCCCTCCAATGCCGCACCAGGCATGTGGGGGTTAGTCCCACATTGCCTGGTTAGCAAGTTGGCTCCCCCCTTGGAGCCTATATAAGAAGGGGCACCCCTGGCCTTTTAATTCACCAATTAATTCCCAATTTCTCTCTCGATCTCGTG
This sequence comes from Poa annua, assembly GCA_026929855.1. NCBI lineage: Eukaryota > Viridiplantae > Streptophyta > Magnoliopsida > Poales > Poaceae > Poa > Poa annua. The sequence goes on from CM049426.1 coordinate 111,096,358, forward strand.
TTTCCCTTGTCGGAGCCGCGCCGAGCAGAGGAGGGGGTCTCTTCCACCATAGCCCGCTACCGCGCTGCTGGTGTTCCGGTCCAAGTCTTTCGCTGCTCGTCCTGGACTGGAGCTTCGGAGGCCGTCGTCTCCACCGTACGTGTGTGACGCCCTGCGAGGTGCTGCGCTAGCAGTACTCGGAGGTCTGCTTCCTCTACACGACCTTGAGGTCGGCTTCGTCGGTCTTCATCGACAACGTTTGCGCGGGAACGTAATCCCCGCTTTCGGTCTACAAGGGTACGTATTCCGATCTCCGTCCGTACTACTATATCTGCATAGAATAGATCTTGGCATGCTTTTAGGATATCGTTGGTAGGAAATTTTTTGTTTTCTGCACATGATCCCCTTCAATATCAGCCACCCAGACCTACTTATCCGCCATCGAGGCCATCATCTTTCGCACCAAGACCCAGCTATCCCAACCGCCCGCTTGCACCTCGACCTGGAAGCGGTTTCAACCCCGACCTCAACTTTAATAGGCCGCCTGCTCCTAAACCAACGGGAGGATGTTTTACTTGTGGGCAGCCTGGCCATTTCTCTCGGGAGTGCCCCACTAGACAGCCCGCTGGTGGTCGCCCCAATGAAACAAAGATGAATCAAGGGCCATCCCGTGTATCAGGAGGCAAGGCCCCTTACCCGAAGAAAACAACCCCTGTCACCCGAGGCCATCTGAACCACATCAGTGCAGAAGAAGCTCAGAAGGCTCCAGATCTTGTTTTGGGTACGTTCCCTGTCAACTAGTACTGCCTCAGTTTTGTTTGATTCGGGAGCTTCCCATTCATTTATCACGGAGCCGTTCGTTAAGAAGAGTGGTATGGTTCCAACTTTGTTGCATCGTCCTAGGCTTGTGCAAATTCCAGGGGCCACTTCTAAAGCCAATGTGTCTTGCAAGGGGACTCCTGTGGAGATTCAGGGAGCCCGATTCCATGCAGACTTGGTGGTATTAGGCAAGCAAGGGATATAAGTGATTTTAGGAATGGATTGGATGGCGGTGAACCGTGGAAGAATAGATTGCACTAGCAAGTCCATCACTCTAACCACCCCAGAAGGAGAGGAAATTACACTCTTCTCAACCCACCATTCTACCTCGGGTCATTGCCATAAGAGTGTAGCTGAACCCATTTTGGAGGAAGTACCGGTAGTTTGTGAATACCCGGACGTATTCCCCGGAGAGTTACCCGGTATGCCGCCTGATCGGGATATCGATTTCATCATTGAGTTAGTACCCGGTACTGGACCTATAGCACAGAAACCGTATCGGATGAATCCCGAAGAGTTGGAGGAATTAAAGAAGCAACTGGATGACATGCTTAGGAAGGGGATGATTCGCCCTAGTGCATCTCCCTGGGGTTCACCAATTATCTTTGTGGATAAAAGAGACGGTACCACTCACTTATGTGTGCATTACCGAAAATTAAATGATGTGACCATCAAGAACAAATACCCTCTACCTAAGATTGAAGACCTATTTGACCAACTCAATGATGCTCGAGTCTTCTCCAAGATCGACCTCCGCACTGGATACCATCAGATGAAAGGGAGAGAAACATACATCCCTAAAACAACTTTCATCACCCGTTACGGACTGTTTCAATATACCGTGATGTCCTTTGGCCCGACCAATGCCCCTGCCTATTTCATGAATCTCATGAATAAGGTGTTGATGGAATACCTGGACAAATTTGTGGTTGTCTTCATCGATGACATCCTGATTTATTCCAAGTCAGAAGAAGAGCATCCGAGGCTAGTTCTTGGTACCCTTCGTGAGCATCAGCTGTATGCCAAGTTCAGCAAATGCCAGTTTTGGTTGAAATAGGTAGCCTTTCTTGGCCATGTTATCTCAACAGGAGGAATATCTGTTGACCCAACTCATATCAAGTCCATCCTTGAGTTCCCAACCCCCACTACCCAAACCGAGGTAAGATCCATCCTCGGAATGGCTGGTTATTATCGCAAGTTTGTTGAAGGATTCTCAAGCATCGCCAATCCACTTACTCAACTGCTAAAGAAGGACCACAAGTTTGTTTGGACCGACAAGTGTGAAGCCAGTTTCCAAGAACTGAAGAAGCACCTTACCACTGCACCCATTTTGACCATGCCCGATGTGACAAAAGACTTTGTCATGTACTGCGATGCCTCCAAGCTTGGACTTGGGTGTGTCCTTATGCAAGAGGGCAAGGTGATTTCCTACTCATCGCGATAGCTCCGCAAGCATGAGCATAATTAACTAACGCATGATCTTGAACTTGCTGCCGTGGTTCATGCACTCAAGACTTGGTGCCACTTTTTGATGGGCAACCGTTGTGATATCTACACTGACCACAAGAGTTGGAAGTATATCTTCACTCAGAGGGATCTAAATATGAGGCAATAGAGATGGATAGAGCTCATCAAGGATTATGACTTGGACATTCACTATCACCCTGGAACGGCCAACGTCGTAGCTGACGCACTTAGTCGGCAACCCTATTCTTTCAACTCCATGATCAAGACTCGACAACCAGAACTCTGGAAAGAGTTAGAAAAGATGGGTATAGAAGTAGTCAGTTGTGGAGCTGTAGATCAACTTTTATTGCAGCCCACTTTATGGGATCAGATCAAGAAAGCACATAAGGGTCACGAGAGTATTGAGTGCATCAAGCGAAGAATGGACGAAGAGGAGGTCCCTGGATTCACCATTGATTCCGAGGGTACTCTCTGATACGAGGACGTATCTGCGAACCATCAGATCATGATTTGAAGCAGTTGATTATGAAGGAGGCCCACGAGAATTTGTACTCCATCCACCCCGGTGGAACCAAGAAGTACCGGGATTTAAAACATAATTTCTGGTGGCATGGCATGAAGCGTGAGATTGCACTCTTTCTCCAGAATTGTGATATCTGTTAGAGGGTCAAAGCAGAACATCAGCGACCAGCTGGATTACTCCAACCCCTCAAGTTGCCCGAATGGAAATGGGATGAGGTCGGCATGGATTTTATCACTGGACTACCCCGATCTAATCGCGGTCATGACGCCATTTGGGTTATTGTGGATAGGCTCACCAAAGTTGCACATTTTCTTCTAGTGAGCACCCGTCACCGCTCAGATCAACTTGCTGACCTATACATGTCCCGCATCGTCAGCCTCCACAGGATACCCAGGACCATCCTATCCGATCGTGGAACTCAGTTTACTTCCCGATTCTGGACCAAGCTCCATCAGGAACTCGGAACCAAACTCTTTTTCAGCACCGCTTACACCCTCAGACGGGAGGTCAGACGGAGAGAGTCAACCAAATTCTTGAAGATATGCTTAGATCTTGTGTGTTAGCTTACGGAGCAAAGTGGGAGGATTGTTTGCCATTTGCCGAGTTCTCTTTCAACAATAGTTTTCAAGCCACCATTCGAGGCTTTGTACGGACGCATATGTCGTACTCCATTGAATTGGTCGTAGACCGGAGACAGTCAAGTCTTTGGAGTTGACACTCTGAGAGAAGCTGAAGAACAAGTTCAACTGATTCGCGACCGTCTTAGGGCCGCCCAATCCAGGAAGAAGAGTTACGCAGATTCTAAGAGGCGTGAATTGAGTTTTTAGACTGGGGACATGGTGTATCTTCGAGTGACCCCGCTCAAAGGAATGCAGCGTTTTCATGTCAAAGGCAAGCTCACACCCCGTTACAACGGCCCTTTCAAAGTTCTCTCTCGACGGGGGGGAAGTGTCGTACCGACTGGAGCTGCCACCCCATCTATAAGAATTTCATGATGTTTTCCACGTATCACTGCTCCGGAAGTGCCTGCACGTTCCCAATGGTACTCATTCTTATCAAGAGGTAGATAATCGCACCATTGACCTTAATCATGATCTCACCTACCGAGAGCGACCACTTCGTATTCTCGCCGAAGATGTTCGTTTGACCCGAAGGCGAAAGATCAGATTTCTGAAGGTTCAATGGAGCAACCATTCGGAGGAAGAAGCCACCTGGGAGCGTGAAGATTATTTGGAGCGTGAATTTCCTGGTTTCCTTTCTTCATCAACTCTGGAATCTCGAGGACGAGATTCTCCTAAGGGGGGAAGGTCTGTAACACCCCAATTTTCTTAATCATAGAATTGTGGTGCTAAGCTTGAATTTTCAGCCTTAGTTGAAACTTTTGTGTGTGAAAAATATTGTGGCATAACTTTATCTTTGAGTGTTCTTATTAGTCTTGCTTATTATTCACTAGTCATCTAAGTTGATTTAAACACTAAAATGAAAATAACTATAAGAAAAGTTCAACTCTTGTGATCTTCATGTTTATTAAAACATAGCAAAACTAGAACTCATTATTAAGCAAACCTTACACCATTTTGGACATGCAAAGTAACCATCGTGGTCTAGTCAAGTTATATTTTGGGTGGTAGTCCTTAGAAATAACTTTTGGGTTTGTTTAGGTATAAAACCAATGAGCTTAAGTGTGCATCAAATATCAAGGACCATAGGACCCTATTTTCTTTTCTGATTTGATTTTCCATCATCTTTTTCTATATGTTATTTAGGTAAGTAGTAGGTGAACTCAAGTTTGATGAAATTCATCCATTAGCTAGTGTTTGTTTTGTTATCTCTTGTTGTGAATTTCAAATTTGAATTTTCCTTTAGCAATTAAAGTAAGGAGAAAAAGGAAAATAGAAGAGAAAAAGAAAACCTAGACTACCCGAGCCCTAGCTACCCCTCTTCTCTCTCCCTCGACCCTCTCTGCTGATGACAAGGAGTGGGACAACACCCCCAGGCCCTGCCCCACCTGCCAGCCTCCCCAGCTCCTTCCTCATCCACTCAATTTCTTTGCTTTTCCACCCCGGCCAACCCGAGCCCTCCTCCTTCATTTTTACTGGCTCAACCTCGTCATCCCGACCACCCTCCCTCATGTCTCTCACCCACCGCCCATTTCATCCTGTGGAGAACGAGCATCCGCTTCTGTTTCTCTCTCTTGTTTCCAAACTCGAACCCTTGATCGGGCCGAGATAAAACCCCACCCCGAGCCATCCCACTGCTAAATTCTTTGCACCCCGAGACCCTCCCACACTCCCTCTTCTCTCCCTCACCAACCATGCCCAAGCTCCCGACCCCATTTGCCCTGGAGACGGAAAAAAACTCCTCGGTGCCTGACGGAGGAAAACTGCCGTAGCCGTCGCTACCCTCCCTATTTCTTCGCCATTTTTGGCTTTCCAAGCTCCCCATCTCGAGGGCCATCTAATCCCCGTCTCCCTTCTGTTTTTAGGTGACCATAGCCGTCGCGTTCGTCCACGACCTGAGGAGCACGTCGCCATGGATCCCGGCGATGCATGTGTGGCCTGAGGACGTCCCCGGGCTCGCCGTCACCGTCGCCTTCTTCACCGACCATCGCCTTGGCCGAGCAACGTCCGAGGTGAGCGGTCTGTCGCACCCCTCTCCTCCTCCCTCTCGGCATCTCGCCCGCGCTGGCGCGACGAGGAAGACGACGTCGTCGCCGTCGATCTTGCGATCAACGGTTGAGTTTGAACCGCGCTCGGTCGTTGACCTTTTTTCGCGTGCGCGCGACCTCGCCCAGTTGGGTCGGCCCAGCTCCATCTCCGCGCAGATCCGTGCTGTTCCCGGGCAGATCTGGCCCACTTTCATCTTTTCCGTTTAATCCTTTCTCTGTTTAAATTTCCAGAAAAGTAATAACCTAGCTTTTATTCATTTGTGGTAGATCTGGGTATGCTAATTTGGTGAAGTAAATTTTGTAGCATAGCTATACGCTTTCTTAACCATGTGGCACTAGATTTTATCCAAAATATGTTCTCAGTTGTGTGTTATAATGGATCTAGTAAAATGTATCATTTTCACCAATTTATTAATTACTTGAGATTTATAAATCCAAATCATGAAAACCAGGATTCTATGGAAAGCCTATCAAAATGCCTACCTAGATATATAAGTCATGCATGAAGGAGATGATCCTAACAATAGGTCTTTTAAGTTTAAGAAAGACACCAGTAGGTATTTAGTGATTTTTAATTCATCAACTAAATTACTTTCTGGGGTAAATCTAATTGGATGTGGTAGATATAAGTGGTAGGTTTCATATCCTATAAGGATAGAATTTTCCTGTATATATTTTATGCATGGTAAATCAATTCCTTAAAATAGTAGGTTATTTCTCATAAAATGTATATTTAGATTCTCTGAAAGTATTGTTTTTCTAGTTTTGGTTGTTTGAGCTACCTCTGTCTATGAAAATATGTTTGGTGTATTTTTGTGGAGTAGCCACAAGTTTTATCTAGCATACCACACTGGTTTGGCACCAAAATAATTTATATTTTATTCTGTACCTAAATAATGGTCAGAAGTTTACTTTCTTTTGAATCTAGGATAACTTCAGATAGGAATATACAAATTAGGTGAATCAAATTTCTACTGAGAGATAAAACTCATATCTTTCCAAACAACTTAATTTTGCATGCAGGAGATCTATAAAACTGAAACTACATTCTTTTTAGTTTTGACATCAGTAGGTGTTAGCTGATTTTTAGCTTCTGATTGGAAGTAGATTATTGTGCACAACTAATTTTCAGAGCTTCCTATAGTAATTAGGAGTACTGTGGTAGAAGGGTTTCTCTTTATGAACAGTACTTTAAAAGTTATGCCTTTTCCATTTAAACAGCGCCATAATAACTATTTAAATGTATTATTTGTATTTTCTGTTTTTGGATAAAAGCAAGCTTGAGTCTAAATCTTGTCAACTTTGTAATTCAGAACCTAAACTAAACCCTTACTCTTGTCTTTTAAAACATTAATAGTGTTGTGATATTTTCCTTATGTGTAGTTAACATTCCCCATTTCATGTCGTAATGTAGCACTATATGTTTGGTGTGTTCTGTTTGCGATTGTGTTGATGATTAGATGAAATCCTCCAATGGATGGTTCTGTTCTGAAATTCTTGCAGATTGTTCTTTCACTTTATATTATTTTCAACATGCATACATAGGATTTAATATATAGTGCACACCTACGAAGAAGAGTAAGACTAGGGGCAGTACTTTGAGCAAGGCAAGCCCACCTCACCAATATAATGAATCCTATTATTTTATCAAGCATGTTTTGTTTTCAAAAATTAAATGATGCATGTTTTACTTCTTTTGTGGCACCTTGCCACCCGAAAACTATTTTCCCAAATATTGTTTATCCAAAGTTATCTACTAGAATACTATAGGTGATACAAAATAAGTTTTACTCGATGAGCCTTGTTGTTGGAGGCTCCATCAAGAAGATTAAGTTTTCTAGTAGTATACTCCTATTCTCTTACCTCAAAACTATAGGATGGGGGCCTGTTTTGATCTAAATGTTTTCCGGAGAAAAACCCGAGTCGCTGGGAGCAATCGGTGAGCAAGTATTTTATTAAAACCCGAGTTGCTGGGAGCAATCGGAGATGTTTGCAAAAACCAGAGATGCTGGGAGTAGTCGGAGGAGAAAGTGTTTTGAAAAACAAAGTATGACCCTAGCTGGCGCCCGAACAATTAACGCGTGCAGCCACACTACCTGACATGCTTAGGGCTTAGCCGGAAGCTTGTCTGTTTTAGTATTGGGGCTCTCATACTTTCTATGAGGGATGGGCCCTCGAAGCCGGGTTGTCGCCTGGAAGAGACAATACACTGCTGACCGGACGATTACGGCGGGTCTCTTGACGTGGTGGTGTGGCGTCCCGAGGAAAGACCAAGAGGTCTAGTGGAGCACACGGTGCCGAGGAGAACAAACCTACCGGGAGGCCCCGATACTAGGGTGGACATATTGGAAAGCTTTGATCTGGTTATCCGGACCCCCGCATGCTGTCATATGGGGGCCGTGGCAGACACGGCGGAAGAACCGATAAGTGTGGGTAAAGTGTACAACCTCTGCAGAGTGTAAATCTATTCGAATAGCCGCGTCTGTGGTCATGGACGGTTGGAAAGTATTTTTCGGAGGAAAACAAGGAGGCAACAAAGTGGTACTTGCGAGGTACGGAATTTGGGTGAGGATGGCTGATCTCGGGGAGACTACCAGTCCGATCTCAACTCAGGAAAAAGGGTTATGCCTATCCTAGTGTTTTGACAAACTTTTACAAAGGAAAGTTACTTAGATATGTCCTAGCTATATCTAAGAGAAGAGAATGCTAGCTCTAAATGTTTTTCTTCAACAAAGATATAGAGATGTCGTCCTCTCTATGTCTAAAATCATGGTGTTCCAAATTAAGCCCTATAGTTGTATATAGGAGCTATCCCAGTTTTCGAAAAGTGTTTTCTTGCATTACCAAGAAAAAGTGAAAACCTAGAGGAGGTCTTGCGAGTACGTAATTGTAATTATTTGGCTTTGTCCCTGGATATTCAAATGTCCAGATTTCAATGATGAGGCCTACGTCGAGGAGGAGGTGTATGACGACGACTTCGCCGCTTAGTTGTCACCGGTCAACCGCACTTGTGGGATCAACGTTCAAGGATGTCAAGGGCCGATGCTAGCCACGAGCTTCCGCTATCTTAGTTTAATTCCGTCCTGCATGACGAGGTTTGCAGACTTGGTCGTTTGACCATTTATGTGTTGTAAGACTTTTATTCGTACGACTTGAATGCTGTAACTCTTTGATACCAATGTTGGATATGTGATTGCGATGCACTGATCATTGGGATCGTGATCTTTTACATAACGTGTTCATCTCGGATTTGTTTCCGAGGGGTCCTTACAGAGAGTCTTGCATAGAAGTTATCAAACAATAATATTACCAGGAAGCTCATGAACGGGGCATTGAGCATTAATGCCTTCAATATCCTCCATGCTTGGGAAATACTTTATCCATCACGAGGCCAGAAATTATATATAGAATTCCGATCTTGGTGAATTTCACTTGGAGGATAAAATTTAGAATAAAAAAGAGGTACAATTTCCTCCCATCCAAGAGAATCCCTGTCCTTCAACAGTTTATACCAATGCGCAGCTCTCCCAGCAAGTGATATGGAGAATAATTTCATCCTGACTACGTCCATTGTAATACCTACACACTTGAGCAACTCGCATAATTCATGTAAATACAGTAAATGATCACCGGGGTGGACAGTTTCATCCCCAACATAGCGGTTATTCATAACACAATCAATAATTTTCATGGGTATTTCAAATGGCACAACATCATCAGGTGGCGCCTCATTTTCTACCTCTACAGCGGTAGAAGACTTCCCAAACAGGAAAGCAACATTTCCTCTCTCCATTATTAAGGAAATAAGGAGACAAAAATAAAAACATCACTTACAGTTAAAGTTTTCCTTACCAATTCCACTCACCAATAGCGCTTCACTCCCCGGCAATGGCGCTAGAAAATAGTCTTGATGACCCACAAGTATAGGGGATGTATCGCAGTACTTTCGATAAATAAGAGTGTCGAAACCAACGAGGAGCATAAGGTGCTGACAAGCGGTTTTGATGAGGATTTCACTGTAAACACTAGCAGACAAGTTTTCAGTAGACTTTGATATAACAGATAAATAAAGTGTGAGTAAATAGAGCGCGGCAATTATAATTGCAGCGAGCGGCCCAATCCTTTTGAGAGCAAAGGACAACCTGGTTTGTTTACTTATGATGACAAAATGTTCTTGAGGACACACGGGAATTATGTCTAGTGCATTCGCTTCATATTGATGATTAATCTTTAGTGTTTGGATAAGTGTCGTGTGGGTGAACCTATGCTAATGCACCGCCCTTCCTTGGACTAGTACATAGTTGTGATTATACCCCTTGCAATAATCTGCAAATATAAGAAAGTAATTAAGATAAATCTAACCATACCTTTAAACTCTAAGATCCTGCTATCCCTCGTGCATCGGAATATCAACGGGGGTTTAGGTTTCTGTCACTCCGGCAACCCGACAATTAATAACCGAGTACATGATGCATTCCCCTCGTCCCATAAAGGTGAAGTGTCATGTAGTTGACGTTCACATGACACCACAAGAAGAATGACACCACAACTTAAATATCAAAACATTAAATATTACTCAACATAGTTCACTACTAACATCTAGACTTCTCCCATGTCCTCAAGAACTTAACGAACTACTCACAACACATCATATGGTACATGATATGAGATGATATAATGACGGATAACAATTTGAACATAAACCCTAATTCAACGGTTTCACTCAATAGCATCAATAACAAGAGTAATCAACATCGGAAGAGTTTCCCCTATAAAATACACAAGGTTTAGCCCTAGATGTTACAGCGGGAACGGAGTGGACCGATGGAGATGACGGCATCGGTGGTGGAGATGGTGGTGTTGGCGATGGTGATGGAGTGCAGCTCGATGACGATAATGATGGCGACAATTTCCACCTTCCAGGAGGGAATTTCCCCAGCGGCAACACAGCCTGTCGGAGAGCTTTTCTCTCTCTGTCTTCTCTGCCTTGTGGTGGAGGCGAAGAGGATTTCTGAACACCGTGCGTGCGTTAGGTTTTCGGGGGCTTCAAGTATGCGAAAGGGCATGACCAGAGGTGGGCCAGGGCGGCCCCCCACTTGGTTCTCGCGCGGCAGGCAAGTGAGCCGCGCTGGGCATGGTGTGGCCCCTTGGGCCCCACCTCGGGCTCCCCTTTTGGCCTCTTTCATGATCTGGTGAAAACGTAACTTCCAGGTGTTTTGTTTGATCTTATAAGCTTCGCAAATATTGTATCTCGATGGTGCTTTTTCCAGCAGAATTTAGACTCCGGAGCTCCATCCTCCACTGATCATCAATCATGCAAAATAGATGAAATAACATAAGTATCATCTCCACATAAGAAATATATCACTGAATAACAGTAAATTATGATATAAAATAGTGATGCAAAATGGACATATCATGGACGCGCACGGACGGCTGCATGCATGCTCTCCGTCGTTGTTGGCCCCACTTGTTCGCTGGGCCCACATCTAAGGTCAAAGGGACGACCCCACTAGCCGACCCCACGAAATTCCAAACGAGCCGCGTCAGGCCGTCACCACCAGGCTGACCCCACCGGTTAAAGTAGGTTGACCAGAGGGAAACGAGCGTTTGGCTGATTTGCGAGCCAACTAGGGCACATACGAGAGAAACAACGCGGGTATGACACAAACAGATAGAACTCAGAAAACCATGGCACAAAACCAATTAACCCCTCAAATTATCAACCTTGGAACTCAACCTAGTTATAACAGGACCTTCGTGATCAATGTCTTGGCAAGTAAAATAGTCCATATATGATCTCCTATCCTTTATTAGCAAACTATATTTACCACTATGTTTTGATTTTAGCAACTACCCAAAGACCTTTATTTGAGAAAATAAAAGTATTTCCAAAAGCTTTATGATTGCAAAACTATAAAGGACCGTATAATGAGTCATAATATTTTCTTGAGCTTAATTTGTTGCAAGTATTAGCAACTCTCTTTTCAAAACCTCAACTTTGTTAGTCTTTGGAAAATCAATTCTCAAAGTGTAGTTTAATTACCTTTATCGCAAATCTTGTCATGATCATCTTGGTCACCACCTCACAAATATATTTGGTTTGCCTTAAGTGTTTGTTTGTATGATTGTTTGCTTGTTGAAACTATTTATTTTATGCTTGATATTGTTTGTCCTGAAGTGGATCTTAAGTGTCCACTAGGGTGTATGATTTTGTTTGAGATATAAGATGCTTGATTGAGGAACTTGTGATTGTGGTGTGTCTTACCACCTTTAAGTGAGTTTAGTTCCAGAAGTTTCCAAATTTATCAAATGACAAGTAGTGGATGATTATCTTCTTTTCTGTTAACTTGAAGCATTTCTAGAGCCTCGCCATTTGTGTTTCCTTTGTTCATTTTTGGAAATACAAAACCTCTAGCATCACCATCATCACATATACTTTCCATATGTGGCCTTCTTTAGAATTTACCAAAATGTTTGATCACCAATTCTTGCTTGTTTTGAGTGCTTCATTTTAAGGTGACTATAAGTGAGGTTATGATGTAGCATTTTGGGCATCTCTGATTTTCTCTTATGTTTGGACTTTTGATGTAAACATTTAGGCCGAATCCTTCTCACATATCCCTTCTAAGCAACCCTACTTGTTTTTATAATTTTAAGACATAGGATTGACAAATCCATCTAAGCAAAGTGGGTTAGTCTAATCAGCCCAAAAACCATCTTTTTCTAAACCTAGCACTCCCCTTTCTCCCAACCCTTGCCTTGGATGTGCCAGCACCATATAGCCCCGCCTCCCTCTTTTCTTTTTTGGTAGAGCATTTGTTCGAACACCTGCTCAGCAGGAGACAACCGAGCACCTCCGTCTCCACCCAACCAGTGACCTAGGCAACCTTGTGACCACTCCTCACGCCAGTAGCTCCCCCATACCCTCTTGAGTGATCTGGGGAGCTCCTGCCCCCTCCTTTTTTGGCTCTTGCGATTGTCCCGAGCGCCGCCGTTGCCGACCATTGCCCGCTGGCCACCTCCCTCGTTCCGACCAGTGCAGGCCGAGACCTTGCCCGAGGCAATGCTAGTAGTCTTCCCCTTCTCTCCAGACACACGCTTGGCACCGCCCCTCCTGCCCTTTCCCTCCACTTCGACCACGCCTCACATGCCCGTGCACCCCGTCCATGGTGGACCGGGCACCCTCACGAATTTAAGTTTCCAACCCCTCGCCCGAGCTCAGACCTTGACCATTATTTTCCTCTCACTCCACTCTCCCACCTCGAGCGGGACCAAGCGAACCCTCCCCTTCGTCTGCTCGAAATCGTGGCGAAACAGCAGCTCGAACCCAAAGTCTTGAGTGCATGCTCGCCTTCGTTTATGTCCCTCTCTACCATATCTCTTTGCACTATCTCGCTCCCCTCTCCTCGGGGTTGAAGGAGATATGCCCTAGAGACAATTAATAAAGTGTTATTTATCATATCTCGTTTGTTCATTACACGTTTTTGTGTCATGTTATAACTGTATTAAGCGAAAACGTTAATACGCATGTGATACGTAAACAACTAGGTCCCTAGTAGCCTCTACGTGACTAGTTCATTGTGTAAATGATGATCGAGGTTTCCCGATCATGTGACATGGTGTCAATTGACAATGGAGTCATATCGTTGGTAGAACGATGTGATGGGCATACCCAATATATTTGTAGGACGTAGTCATTACGCCTACGACCGTGAGATCAACTCTTATTGTTATTCCTGGAAGATACTTTGATTGCATCAAACGTCATATCTTAATGTAGCGTACCTGCACTTTAAATAAGGTAGATACCTGTGTATAGTGCAAATCCCTGGATCGATTCGTTTGCACACATAGTTTACGATGTAATATCACAACAAAGTATCAATTTTATTACATCGATGATCCAGACTTACAAAATATTTGATACAAGTTGCATAGCATAAAGCTAGCATCGAAAAGGTACACAGCGGAAATACAATAGCAGTGGGTCTCCAACAACTTCATGTTGCCACAGGCGAAAACATGTTGGTTGTAGACTCGAAATCCCTTAACGAAACCTCACTCGTCATTTGAATAACCTGTAACAAATAAAATTTTGCAACAGAGTGGGTCAGATTCCATTAAAAATGGAGTCTGGCAAGTGACCCTATGGTGGACACTTAATGGAATAACTCTATAGCCTATATGCATCTTTGGCTGGTGGAGTTCAAGGCTATTTTGCATAAAGCCAATTTTTCCTATCTCTTTGGAAAACACTTTCTTCAAATCAAGACAAGTATGGCATGAAAACCATAAATCTCATCTTCCCTTGTTCACCCATCAAGTTTTATTTCTGAAGTTGGAATGGTGGAAACCTCCGTTGACGTCCGTGATCAGCTCGTCAAATTGTCCGTACCGGGGAAACGGCTAAGTACTTAGTTTTACACTCTACAGAGATTGTGCACGTTCACCATTGTACCCATTCAACCCAAATTATCCTTTACACACCATTTGTGATAAGGAAAGGAGAAGAATGAGACAAGATCTTTCAAAAGCATTTTCCCTCCCACTCTGGCTTGACCCGTTCCACCTAACATCCCCCTACATCTGCTTGTCAAGCCGGAGAGAGTCCACGCAACATAATTGATCAAGGCAGAGCCCATATGGCAATGGCTGCACTGGAAGCAATCGTCACTCGGAGTTCTTCAGATTCCTCTGTTCCCTGGGTGGCCATCCACAAGTGCACTCTCAGGTTGACAACCCCCATGCTCATGGCCCCAAGTATAGTAGAAACTACCTTAGGCGAAGACAACCACAAGCACAGTCCTGAGTAGCCACTCAACATAAACCATTCAACCAATCCACCCATGTGTTTCAATAACTTAGTGGATGTGTACTCCCAGGTTGACAACCACCATGCTCACGGCCCTAAGTAGAATAGAAATTCATCCTAGGCGACGACAACCATGAGCACAGCCCTGAGTAGTCACTTAACATTTTGTAAAACTTTTCATCAATTGCATATCATCAATATTTCTGCTAAGTATGATATAGGAACCTAGACACATGAGTAAGGGAATTCTACACAGGTTTAGCATAGCAATACTATCCTACACATGCATATAAAAATACACTAAGTAATGCATATAGAAATAATAGGAAGTTTATGAGGTGTGCACTTGCCTTTGAATGTTGTCGTTGTTCACAAACTCTTTTCAACGATACTCGGAACTCTCTGTTCAGTCTAAGCAATATAAACAAACAACAATACAACAATCATAAAACAAAACAACACAACACATACAAACAAGTTTCTCAACTTCTAAGGAAAACATGACATGCATGAAATTCTTTTAAGTTAATGCAAGGCAATTAGGTTTGTCAAAATGACTAAGGACTAAAGTCATAGGTTGGACAAAATACTTTGTTATAAATCATCTTGAATAAGCACTCAATGACTTAGTCATGATGTGCAAAACTATTTAGAGAAAATACTAACTCTATTCTTCAAGGTGATCAACAATTACTATCTACTTTTTGTAAATTGGATATTCACTAAAGTGAGAGAGACAGACACCCGGCCAGCCACTTAAATTGTGGAACGGGTCTCATGTACGTGGACATGTAAGGTTTGTTTCCAGGCCGCTTTATCTCACTTTGCTGCTAGGATCCAAGAAACTTCAAGATGATAATATCATGATCAAAAATTGTTTATGTCGAATGTGAAAGACAAGATTAGGAAAGAGGGAAAAGATAGAAGGAAAGATGTAGTTGATCTTCCAGGCTTCATCTCCAGACTTGTAATATTCTCTTTGATTGAATTCTTGGTAGACTTGAATAATCTTCAGACTTGATGATTTTTGTATCACCTAGGCTGGTCTTGGATTTAACTTAGTCTTCAAGAGGTCTAAGAGAAGAAAGGAAAAATGAAAGAGAGAGGGAGCAAGACTTAGAAAATATTTCTGGTTGGTCTTCATGAACTTCTTTTTGATTTTTCTTCTAAGTGCTTCTGCTCCTGGGAGATACTTCTGAAGTCTTGTTTGGCTAAGTCCTTCATTGGTCCTCTAGCTCCATGTTGAAAATCCTAAGTGTATATGTGTATAACACTTTACCAAAATGCTAAGTTGAAAATAATCTTAACTTAGAGAAAATGGGGGAGGAGTTTTCTTATGGAAAATATAACTACAAAATAAAATATGCTATGCATGAAATGAAATTTTAAACCACAAGAAACATAATACTAATTTTTGTGATATTTATAAAGTATGCATAAAGTTATAATTGCAATTTAATTAGTTTCTAATTTTGCAAAACATAATAAAAGGAAAACATATAGATTAAAGTTCTATGTGATTTATATTTTATAACACAATTTTTATAAATGGTGTTAATACCCAGAGGTGATTTAATTAAATTTATTGCAATTTGATTTAATCAAAATTAATATTTCTATTAATAGTTATGTTGAAAATACTCAAACTATTCAAATTAAATATATAATTAGGAAATCATTCAAATATTACTCAAAAGTATTTTACATCAGAGGCATCACACTACAAATATTCTAAAGTTTCTAAAACAATTTTATTTGCAATTTTTGGATTTCTAGATTTAAAGTTATGCCAAAAATTGTCAAATCCACCATTTGAAATTTCAATATTTTAAACTTAGTAAAATTTGAATTTTGGCAGATCTAAAATATTCTACAGGTCAAGGGCTTTCCAAATATATAAAAATATTTGAATTTGGATATGTGAGTTAAAAGTTATAACAATTCTAAGTTGCAGGGTCTTTTCTGTAAAATTGCCATTTAATTCTATTCGGAAATAAAACAGAAAACAGAGAGGGCCACTTGGCAGTTCGTGATTGGCTGGGCTGGGCCCGGCTGAGTCTGAGCCTCGGCTCGGCTCCATTAAATCTGGATCGTTAGATCCAGATCCAAAGGATCTAAACGCATACCGATTCGGATCGGCTAGAGCTAATCTAAGCCGTTGGATCGCGAACGAATGGATCACCTCGCTTTGACCGGGAGATGGCGGCGCCGGTGGCCGGAGATGAAGAAGACGTGGCGCAGCAGCTCGGCCGTGGACGCCGGCGACGTTCCAGGGCTCGCACGACCTCCAGAAGATGACGGAGAGATGCGGCGCTCCAAGGCAGAGGTGATGGACGCCACCTAGTCACCTCGCGCGTCCCCACACGGCGACACAGAGCGACCGAGGGGTGCGGCTCCGACGAGCTTCGGATTGCGCTCTCCCCGCCTGAATTGCTGCACGGGAGAAGCGGGGCAGGGGTCACGGGGTGCGCACGGTCAAGGGAAAGAGGAGGAGGGGTCTCGGGTGCGAGGGGGTGGCTCACCTCACCGGAATCGGAAGGAAAACGGCAGCGGCAATGCGAACTCCGGTGAGCTCTTCCGACGGCCTGGGGGCACCTCGAGCTAGGGTTTGAGAGGGGGATGAGAGAGGAGGGTGCGGGGTTTATATGGGGGCAGAGGAGTGAACAAATCCCGCAAAGAACGCCGTGACTTCAAGCTCGGATCGGAGGAGGATTCAGGGGCGTAATTCTCGGAGAGAGGTTGAAGACGAAGTGACGTCAGCAATGATGTCATCAATTTTTTTACTTCAGTTTTTCTATTTAATTCATATCTTTTGATTTATAACTCCAAATGAAGTCAAATCAATTTCTAAAAATTTGTAAAATTAATATCTTTGTGTTAAACCAGTTGTGGGCATGTTTTGAAAACTTTTTAAAATCAATAAATTTGAATTATTCAGAAAATGCAAATTTGCTCATTTAGGTCAACTTTAATATTAATAATTTAATAAATTCATTTGGGGTTAAATTAAATTTATGAAATTACCAAAATGTTATATGGTTGATATTATGTTATTTAAAAGTCATTTTTAGTAAATTCATTTTTGTTTTGGCATAATAGTAAAGTAATAGAATATAAATATTTTTAAAGTAATAGAAATTATAATGGATTCAAATTTTAATTAAAATTTTCTTTTATGCACCATTTTATTTTATATTAAGATAGTTCATTTGAATACATCATAAAAACTTTGGAAGAGCTTTTAGATTTAATTCATTTCTTTTATAGAATATATTCATGAAGATCATGTTATGTTTTGAAAATAAATGTAAATCATTTAAGCTAATGAAATGTCTAATTGGATAATTCATTAATTATTAAAATATATGAAGTTTTAAACTTATGAATTATAAACTTATAATTTCCAAAACTTTAATTTGAATTTAGTTAAATGAATGAAAACCATTTGGCACATATACCATTTTAAATAGTCTTGAATTTATGAATAGATATGGCTAAGTGGTTGAAATCAATTATTTATAAGTAAACTATTTTATTAAAATAAAATGGTTTGAAGTTTATAAAATATTTGTCAATTTACATATTAAGGTTTTTGAAATACAATGGATAATAAAATGTTGAACTAGAAACAACTTTTGAAAGTAATGTTAAACTGAGATATTTGAAATATTAAACTCTTTAATATGTTTGAAGTCTTTTATAGTTGCTTTTCTTATGCATTTAATGTTTTATTTTAATCAAAAAAAAGTTTCAAATTTTAGTGAATTTTGAACATTATAAAATGTTGGGATGTTACAGACTACCACCCTTAAAAGGAATCTCGTCCCCTAGATTCGGAGAAGCTAGAAAGGAAAGCAATTGCTTGAATGATTCTGATAACTCGAGATGTTTTGAGAAATGAAATTTCTGACATGGAAACTTGAAACTAGCAGAGAATGATTTCGCTGTTTGGGGGAGGCCAGAAAGAGAGATGGTTTGGGATCTCTGGGTTTAAGCGACTAGGTTTAAATTATCTGGGTGGCTACCACCCTTAAAGAAAAGTTTTGTTGATACTCAAAATGTTCTAACTTATATAAGAAGATCAGTACAAATCATTACAAACAACATCTAACAAGCATCAAGCAACAAGGTTCAAACACAAGCAACACATACGTGAAAATTTAAAACTTCTTTTGAGAAATTGAACTAATCGTTTATCGAACAAACCGCACCAATGTCAAGGAAAGACAAAAGTGACAGTACTGCCATACCACAATTTGATAGGTCAATACGTCATCGGATCTCGTTATTCTAATGGGTAGGTGGTCTAATCTGTCTTTTTCTTGAGTGCCTCGAGTTCTTCCTCAACTTCCTTGAGTTCTTCAAGATGCTTCTGGGTGTTGTGAAGTCTAAAATAAAGTCTTTCTGCAAGATACTCGATAGCTCTCCATGCTGCATTTCTCGCTAAATCAAAGAATGATGTGTGAAGTATTGGGTTCATGAACATGCAGTCACCCTCAGTCTTGTGGTCAGCTTCTTTGCTCATGTATAGATGGACTTGCACCCACCAATACTCTTGACCTTGATCCATGAAAGGAAAACCTTTGTATACTACTTCTCCTTCAAAACCTAAACTCCTCATGTTATCCTTAAGTGCTCTTGGAAACTCAGTCTCGCATTCTAAGGTCATGGTCATCACTGGTCCTTTGTTGAGTGCTTCAATGAGGGCGGTCATCTAAAGAAACAAGAAAAGAATCTTAGAAAGGAAATAGATAAGATAGTTACAAGAATAATGTTTGAAAAGTTCTTATTTTCAGCAAACTGAATGAAATGATTTTTAATCCTATGGCCAAATCCTATTTCTATCCAAACCTAGGGTTTCGAACCTATAGGCAATACAGTGCTCTGACACCATATGTAGCGTACTTGAACTTTAAATAAGGCAGATACCTGTGTATAGTGCAAATCCCTGGATCGATTCGTTTGCACACACAGTTTACGATGTAATATCACAACAAGGTATCAATTTTATTACATCGATGATCCAGACTTACAAAATATTCGATACAAGTTGCATAGCATAAAGCTAGCATTGAAAAAGTACACAGCGGAAATACAATAGCAGTGGGTCTCCAACAACTTCATGTTCCCACAGGCGAAAACATGTTGGTTGTAGACTCGAAATCCCTTAACGAAATCTCACTCGTCATTTGAATAACCTGTAACAAATAAAATTTTGCAACAGAGTGGGTCAGATTCCATTAAAAATGGAGTCTGGCAAGTGACACTATGGTGGACACTTAATGTAATAACTCTATAGCCTATATGCATCTTTGGCTGGTGGAGTTCAAGGCTATTTTGCATAAAGCCAATTTTTCCTATCTCTTTGGAAAACACTTTATTCAAATCAAGACAAGTATGGCATGAAAACCATAAATCTCATCTTCCCTTGTTCACCCATCAAGTTTTATTTCTGAAGTTGGAATGGTGGAATCCTCCGTTGACGTCCGTGATCAGCTGCTCAAATTGTCCGTACCGGGGACACGGCTAAGTACTTAGTTTTACACTCTGCAGAGATTGTGCACGTTCACCATTGTACCCATTCAACCCAAATTATCCTTTACACACCATTTGTGATAAGGAAAGGAGAAGAATGAGACGAGATCTTTCAGAAGCATTTTCCCTCCCACTCTGGCTTGACCCGTTCCACCTAACATCCCCCTACATTTGCTTATCAAGCCGGAGAGAGTCCACGCAACATAATTGATCAAGCCAGAGCCCATATGGCAATGGCTGCACTGGAAGCAATCGTCACTCGGAGTTCTTCAGATTCCTCTGTTCCCTGGGTGGCCATCAACAAGTGCACTCTCAGGTTGACAACCCCCATGCTCATGGCCCCAAGTATAGTAGAAACTACCTTAGGCGAAGACAACCACAAGCATAGTCCTCAGTAGTCACTCAACATAAACCATTCAACCAATCCACCGAGGTGTTTCATTAACTTAGTGGATGTGTACTCCCAGGTTGACAACCACCATGCTCACGGCACTAAGTAGAATAGAAATTCATCCTAGGCGACGATAACCATGAGCACAACCCTGAGTAGTCACTTAACATTTTGTAAAACTTTTCATCAATTGCATAGCATCAATATTTCTGCTAAGTATGATATAGGAACCTAGACACAGGAGTAAGGGAATTCTAGACAGGTTTAGCATACAATACTATCCTACACATGCATATAAAAATACACTAAGTAATGCATATAGAAATAATAGGAAATTTATGAGGTGTGCCACTTGCCTTTGAATGTTGTCGTTGCTCACAAACTCTTTTCAACGATACTCGGAACTCTCCATTCAGTCTAAACAATATAAACAAACAACAATACAACAATCATAAAACAAAACAACACAACACATACAAAAAAGTTTCTTAAACTTCTAAGGAAAACATGACATGCATGAAATTCTTTTAAGTTAATGCAAGGCAATTAGGTTGGTCAAAATAACTAAGGACTAAAGTCATAGGTTGGACAAAATACTTTGTTATAAATCATCTTGAATAAGCACTCAATGACTTAGTCATGATGTGCAAAACTACTTAGAGAAAATACTAGCTCTATTCTTCAAGGTGATCAACAATTACTATCAACTTTTTGTAAATTGGATATTCACTAAAGTGAGAGAGACAGACACCCGGCCAGCCACTAAAATTGTGGAACATGTCTCATGTACGTGGACATGTAAGGTTTGTTTCCAGGCCGCTTCATCTCACTTTGCCGCTAGGATCCAAGAAACTTCAAGATGATAATACCATGATCAAAAATTGTTTATGTCGAATGTGAAAGACAAGATTAGGAAAGAGGGAAAAGATAGAAGGAAAGATGTAGTTGATCTTCCAGGCTTCATCTCCAGACTTGTAATATTCTCTTTGATTGAATTCTTGGTAGACTTGAATAATCTTCAGACTTGATGATTTTTGTATCACCTAGGCTGGTCTTGGATTTAACTTAGTCTTCAAGAGGTCTAAGAGAAGAAAGGAAAAATGAAAGAGAGAGGGAACAAGACTTAGAAAATATTTCTGGTTGGTCTTCATGAACTTCTTCTTGATTTTTCTTCTAAGTGCTTCTGCTCCTGGGAGATACTTCTGAAGTCTTATTTGGCTAAGTCCTTCGTTGGTCCTCTAGCTCCATGTTGAAAATCCTAAGTGTCTATGTGTATAACACTTTACCAAAATGCTAAGTTGAAAATAATCTTAACTTAGAGAAAATGGGGGAGGAGTTTTCTTATGGAAAATATAACTACAAAATAAAATATGCTATGCATGAAATGAAATTTTAAACCACAAGAAACATAATACTAATTTTTGTGATATTTATAAAGTATGCATAAAGTTATAATTGCAATTTAATTAGTTTCTAATTTTGCAAAACATAATAAAAGGAAAACATATAGATTAAAGTTTTATGTGATTTATATTTTATAACACAATTTTTATAAATGGTGTTAATACCCAGAGGTGGTTTAATTAAATTTATTGCAATTTGATTTAATCAAAATTAATATTTCTATTAATAGTTATGTTGAAAATACTCAAACTATTCAAATTAAATATATAATTAGGAAATCATTCAAATATTACTCAAAAGTATTTTACATCAGAGGCATCACACTACAAATATTCTAAAGTTTCTAAAACAATTTTATTTGCAATTTTTGGATTTCTAGATTTAAAGTTATGCCAAAAATAGTCAAATCCACCATTTGAAATTTCAATATTTTAAACTTACTAAAATTTGAATTTTGGCAGATCTAAAATATTCTACAGGTCAAGGGCTTTCCAAATATATAAAAATATTTGAATTTGGATATGTGAGTTAAAAGTTATAACAATTCTAAGTTGCAGGGTCTTTTCTGTAAAATTGCCATTTAATTCTATTCGGAAATAAAACAGAAAACAGAGAGGGCCACTTGGCAGTTCGTGATTGGCTGGGCTGGGCCCGGCTGAGTCTGAGCCTCGGCTCGGCTCCATTAAATATGGATCGTTAGATCCAGATCCAAAGGATCTAAACGCATACCGATTCGGATCGGCTAGATCTAATCTAAGCCGTTGGATCGCGAACGAATGGATCACCTCGCTTTGACCGGGAGATGGCAGCGCCGGTGGCCGGAGATGAAGAAGACGTGGCGCAGCAGCTCGGCCGTGGACGCCGGCGACGTTGCAGGGCTCGCCCGACCTCCAGAAGATGACGGAGAGACGCGGCGCTCCAAGGCAGAGGTGATGGACGCCACCTAGTCACCTCGCGCGTCCCCACACGGCGACACGGAGCGACCGAGGGGTGCGGCTCCGGCGAGCTTCGGATTGCGCTCTCCCCGCCTGAATTGCTGCACGGGAGAAGCGGGGCAGGGGTCACGGGGTGCGCACGGTCAAGGGAAAGAGGAGGAGGGGTCTCGGGTGCGAGGGGGTGGCTCACCTCGCCGGAATCGGAAGGAAAACGGCAGCGGCAATGCGAACTCCGGTGAGCTCTTCCGACGGCCTGGGGGCACCTCGAGCTAGGGTTTGAGAGGGGGATGAGAGAGGAGGGTGCGGGGTTTATATGGGGGCAGAGGAGTGAACAAATCCCGCAAAGAACACCGTGACTTCAAGCTCGGATCGGAGGAGGATTCAGGGGCGTAATTCTCGGAGAGAGGTTGAAGACGAAGTGACGTCAGCAATGATGTCATCAATTTTTTTTCTTCAGTTTTTCTATTTAATTCATATCTTTTGATTTATAACTCCAAATGAAGTCAAATCAATTTCTAAAAATTTGTAAAATTAATATCTTTGTGTTAAACCAGTTGTGGGCATGTTTTGAAAACTTTTTAAAATCAATAAATTTGAATTATTCAGAAAATGCAAATTTGCTCATTTAGGTCAACTTTAATATTAATAATTTAATAAATTCATTTGGGGTTAAATTAAATTTATGAAATTACCACAATGTTATATGGTTGATATTATGTTATTTAAAAGTCATTTTTAGTAAATTCATTTTTGTTTTGGCATAATAGTAAAGTAATAGAATATAAATATTTTTAAAGTAATAGAAATTATAATGGATTCAAATTTTAATTAAAATTTTCTTTTATGCACCATTTTATTTTATATTAAGATAATTCATTTGAATACATCATAAAAACTTTGGAAGAGCTTTTAGATTTAATTCATTTCTTTTATAGAATATATTCATGAAGATCATGTTATGTTTTGAAAATAAATGTAAATCATTTAAGCTAATGAAATGTCTAATTGGATAATTCATTAATTATTAAAATATATGAAGTTTTAAACTTATGAATTATAAACTTATAATTTCCAAAACTTTAATTTGAATTTAGTTAAATGAATGAAAACCATTTGGCACATATACCATTTTAAATAGTCTTGAATTTATGAATAGATATGGCTAAGTGGTTGAAATCAATTATTTATAAGTAAACTATTTTATTAAAATAAAATGGTTTGAAGTTTATAAAATATTTGTCAATTTACATATTAAGGTTTTTGAAATACAATGGATAATAAAATGTTGAACTAGAAACAACTTTTGAAAGTAATGTTAAACTGAGATATTTGAAATATTAAACTCTTTAATATGTTTGAAGTCTTTTATAGTTGCTTTTCTTATGCATTTAATGTTTTATTTTAATCAAAAAAAAGTTTCAAATTTTAGTGAATTTTGAACATTATAAAATGTTGGGATGTTACAGACTACCACCCTTAAAAGGAATCTCGTCCCCTAGATTCGGAGAAGCTAGAAAGGAAAGCAATTGCTTGAATGATTCTGATAACTCGAGATGTTTTGAGAAATGAAATTTCTGACATGGAAACTTGAAACTAGCAGAGAATGATTTCGCTGTTTGGGGGAGGCCAGAAAGAGAGATGGTTTGGGATCTCTGGGTTTAAGCGACTAGGTTTAAATTATCTGGGTGGCTACCACCCTTAAAGAAAAGTTTTGTTGATACTCAAAATGTTCTAACTTATATAAGAAGATCAGTACAAATCATTACAAACAACATCTAACAAGCATCAAGCAACAAGGTTCAAACACAAGCAACACATACGTGAAAATTTAAAACTTCTTTTGAGAAATTGAACTAATCGTTTATCGAACAAACCGCACCAATGTCAAGGAAAGACAAAAGTGACAGTACTGCCATACCACAATTTGATAGGTCAATACGTCATCGGATCTCGTTATTCTAATGGGTAGGTGGTCTAATCTGTCTTTTTCTTGAGTGCCTCGAGTTCTTCCTCAACTTCCTTGAGTTCTTCAAGATGCTTCTGGGTGTTGTGAAGTCTAAAATAAAGTCTTTCTGCAAGATACTCGATAGCTCTCCATGCTGCATTTCTCGCTAAATCAAAGAATGATGTGTGAAGTATTGGGTTCATGAACATGCAGTCACCCTCAGTCTTGTGGTCAGCTTGTTTGCTCATGTATAGATGGACTTGCACCCACCAATAGTCTTGACCTTGATCCATGAAAGGAAAACCTTTGTATACTACTTCTCCTTCAAAACCTAAACTCCTCATGTTATCCTTAAGTGCTCTTGGAAACTCAGTCTCGCATTCTAAGGTCATGGTCATCACTGGTCCTTTCTTGAGTGCTTCAATGAGGGCGGTCATCTAAAGAAACAAGAAAAGAATCTTAGAAATGAAATAGATAAGATAGTTACAAGAATAATGTTTGAAAAGTTCTTATTTTCAGCAAACTGAATGAAATGATTTTTAATCCTATGGCCAAATCCTATTTCTATCCAAACCTAGGGTTTCGAACCTACAGGCAACACAGTGCTCTGATACCATCTGTAGCGTACTTGAACTTTAAATAAGGCAGATACCTGTGTATAGTGCAAATCCCTGGATCGATTCGTTTGCACACACAGTTTACGATGTAATATCACAACAAAGTATCAATTTTATTACATCGATGATCCAGACTTACAAAATATTCGATACAAGTTGCATAGCATAAAGCTAGCATTGAAAAAGTACACAGCGGAAATACAATAGCAGTGGGTCTCCAACAACTTCATGTTCCCACAGGCGAAAACATGTTGGTTGTAGACTCGAAATCCCTTAACGAAATCTCACTCGTCATTTGAATAACCTGTAACAAATAAAATTTTGCAACAGAGTGGGTCAGATTCCATTAAAAATGGAGTCTGGCAAGTGACACTATGGTGGACACTTAATGGAATAACTCTATAGCCTATATGCATCTTTGGCTGGTGGAGTTCAAGGCTATTTTGCATAAAGCCAATTTTTCCTATCTCTTTGGAAAACACTTTATTCAAATCAAGACAAGTATGGCATGAAAACCATAAATCTCATCTTCCCTTGTTCACCCATCAAGTTTTATTTCTGAAGTTGGAATGGTGGAATCCTCCGTTGACGTCCGTGATCAGCTGCTCAAATTGTCCGTACCGGGGACACGGCTAAGTACTTAGTTTTACACTCTGCAGAGATTGTGCACGTTCACCATTTTACCCATTCAACCCAAATTATCCTTTACACACCATTTGTGATAAGGAAAGGAGAAGAATGAGACGAGATCTTTCAGAAGCATTTTCCCTCCCACTCTGACTTGACCCGTTCCACCTAACATCCCCCTACATTTGCTTATCAAGCCGGAGAGAGTCCACGCAACATAATTGATCAAGCCAGAGCCCATATGGCAATGGCTGCACTGGAAGCAATCGTCACTCGGAGTTCTTCAGATTCCTCTGTTCCCTGGGTGGCCATCAACAAGTGCACTCTCAGGTTGACAACCCCCATGCTCATGGCCCCAAGTATAGTAGAAACTACCTTAGGCGAAGACAACCACAAGCATAGTCCTCAGTAGTCACTCAACATAAACCATTCAACCAATCCACCCAGGTGTTTCATTAACTTAGTGGATGTGTACTCCCAGGTTGACAACCACCATGCTCACGGCACTAAGTAGAATAGAAATTCATCCTAGGCGACGACAACCATGAGCACAGCCCTGAGTAGTCACTTAACATTTTGTAAAACTTTTCATCAATTGCATAGCATCAATATTTCTGCTAAGTATGATATAGGAACCTAGACACCGGAGTAAGGGAATTCTACACAGGTTTAGCATAGCAATACTATCCTACACATGCATATAAAAATACACTAAGTAATGCATATAGAAATAATAGGAAGTTTATGAGGTGTGCCACTTGCCTTTGAATGTTGTCGTTGTTCACAAACTCTTTTCAACGATACTCGGAACTCTCCGTTCAGTCTAAACAATATAAACAAACAACAATACAACAATCATAAAACAAAACAACACAACACATACAAACAAGTTTCTTAAACTTCTAAGGAAAACATGACATGCATGAAATTCTTTTAAGTTAATGCAAGGCAATTAGGTTGGTCAAAATAACTAAGGACTAAAGTCATAGGTTGGACAAAATACTTTGTTATAAATCATCTTGAATAAGCACTCAATGACTTAGTCATGATGTGCAAAACTACTTAGAGAAAATACTAACTCTATTCTTCAAGGTGATCAACAATTACTATCAACTTTTTGTAAATTGGATATTCACTAAAATGAGAGAGACAGACACCCGGCCAGCCACTAAAATTGTGGAACAGGTCTCATGTACGTGGACATGTAAGGTTTGTTTCCAGGCCACTTCATCTCACTTTGCCGCTAGGATCCCAGAAACTTCAAGATGATAATATCATGATCAAAAATTGTTTATGTCGAATGTGAAAGACAAGATTAGGAAAGAGGGAAAAGATAGAAGGAAAGATGTAGTTGATCTTCCAGGCTTCATCTCCAGACTTGTAATATTCTCTTTGATTGAATTCTTGGTAGACTTGAATAATCTTCAGACTTGATGATTTTTGTATCACCTAGGCTGGTCTTGGATTTAACTTAGTCTTCAAGAGGTCTAAGAGAATAAAGGAAAAATGAAAGAGAGAGGGAGCAAGACTTAGAAAATATTTCTGGTTGGTCTTCATGAACTTCTTCTTGATTTTTCTTCTAAGTGCTTCTCCTCCTGGGAGATACTTCTGAAGTCTTGTTTGGCTAAGTCCTTCATTGGTCCTCTAGCTCCATGTTGAAAATCCTAAGTGTCTATGTGTATAACACTTTACCAAAATGCTAAGTTGAAAATAATCTTAACTTAGAGAAAATGGGGGAGGAGTTTTCTTATGGAAAATATAACTACAAAATAAAATATGCTATGCATGAAATGAAATTTTAAACCACAAGAAACATAATACTAATTTTTGTGATATTTATAAAGTATGCATAAAGTTATAATTGCAATTTAATTAGTTTCTAATTTTGCAAAACATAATAAAAGGAAAACATATAGATTAAAGTTCTATGTGATTTATATTTTATAACACAATTTTTATAAATGGTGTTAATAGCCAGAGGTGATTTAATTAAATTTATTGCAATTTGATTTAATCAAAATTAATATTTCTATTAATAGTTATGTTGAAAATACTCAAACTATTCAAATTAAATATATAATTAGGAAATCATTCAAATATTACTAAAAAGTATTTTACATCAGAGGTATCACACTACAAATATTCTAAAGTTTCTAAAACAATTTTATTTGCAATTTTTGGATTTCTAGATTTAAAGTTATGCCAAAAATAGTCAAATCCACCATCTGAAATTTGAATATTTTAAACTTAGTCAAATTTGAATTTTGGCAGATCTAAAATATTCTACAGGTCAAGGGCTTTCCAAATATATAAAAATATTTGAATTTGGATATGTGAGTTAAAAGTTATAACAATTCTAAGTTGCAGGGTCTTTTCTGTAAAATTGCCATTTAATTCTATTCGGAAATAAAACAGAAAACAGAGAGGGACACTTGGCAGTTCGTGATTGGCTGGGCTGGGCTCGGCTGAGTCTGAGCCTCGGCTTGGCTCGGCTCCATTAAATCTGGATCGTTAGATCCAGATCCAAATGATCTAAACGCATACCGATTCGGATCGGCTAGATCTAATCTAAGCCGTTGGATCGCGAACGAATGGCTCACCTCGCTTTGACCGGGAGATGGCGGCGCATGTGGCCGGAGATGAAGAAGACGTGGCGCAGCAGCTCAGCCGTGGACGCAGGCGACGTTGCAGGGCTCGCCCGACCTCCAGAAGATGACGGAGAGATGCGGTGCTCCAAGGCAGAGGTGATGGACGCCACCTAGTCACCTCGCGCGTCCCCACATGGCGACACGGAGCGACCGAGGGGTGCGGCTCCGGCGAGCTTCGGATTGCGCTCTCCCCGCCTGAATTGCTGCACGGGTGAAGCGGGGCAGAGGTCACAGGGTGCGCACGGTCCAGGGAAAGAGGAGGAGGGGTCTCGGGTGCGAGGGGGTGGCTCACCTCGCCGGAA
Organism: Poa annua; assembly: GCA_026929855.1. Lineage (NCBI taxonomy): Eukaryota > Viridiplantae > Streptophyta > Magnoliopsida > Poales > Poaceae > Poa > Poa annua. The sequence goes on from CM049426.1 coordinate 111,125,033, forward strand.
TCGGAAGGAAAACGGCAGCGGCAATGCGAACTCCGGTGAGCTCTTCCGACGGCCTGAGGGCACCTCGAGCAAGGGTTTGAGAGGGGGATGAGAGAGGAGGGTGCGAGGTTTATATGGGGGCAGAGGAGTGAACAAATCCCGCAAAGAACGCCACGAATTCGAGCTCGGATCGGAGGAGGATTCGGGGGCGTAATTCTCGGAGAGAGGTTGAAGACGCAGTGACGTCAGCGATGACGTCATCAATTTTTTTTATTTTTTTATTTTTTTCTATTTAATTCATATCTTTTGATTTATAGATCCAAATGAAGTCAAATCAATTTCTAATAATTTGTAAAATTAATATCTTTGTGTTAAACCAGTTGTGGGAATGTTTTGAAAACTTCATAAAATTAATAAATTTGAATTATTCATAAAATGAAAATTTGCTCATTTAGGTCAACTTTAATATTAATAATTTAATAAATTAATTTGGGGTTAAATTAAATTTATGAAATTACCACAATGTTATCTGGTTCATATTATGTTATTTAAAACTCATTTTTAGTAAATTCATTTTTGTTTTGGCATAATAGTAAAGTAATAGAATATAAATATTTTTAAAGTAATAGAAATTATAATGGATTCAAATTTTAATTAAAATTTTCTTTTATGCACCATTTTATTTTATATTAAGATAATTCATTTGAATACATCATAAACAAGTTTGGAAGAGCTTTTAGATTTAATTCATTTCTTTTATAGAACATATTCATGAAGATCATGTTATGTTTTGAAAATAAATGAAAATCATTTAAGCTAATGAAATGTCTAATTGGATAATTCATTAATTATAATATATATGAAGTTTTAAAGTTATGAATTATAAACTTATAATTTCCAAAACTTTAATTTGAATTTAGTTAAATAAATGAAAACCATTTGGCACATATACCATTTTAAATTGTCTTGAATTTATGAATAGATATGGCTAAGTGGTTGAAATCAATTATTTATAAGTAAACTATTTTATTAAAATAAAATGGTTTGAAGTTTATAAAACATTTGTGAGTTTACATATTAAGGTTTTTGAAATACAATGGATAATAAAATGTTGAACTAGAAACAACTTTTGAAAGTAATAAAACTGAGATATTTGAAATATTAAACTCTTTAATATGTTTGAAGTCTTTTATAGTTGCTTTTCTTATGCATTTAATGTTTTATTTTAATCAAAAACAAAAGTTTCAAATTTTAGTGAATTTTGGACATTATAAAATGTTGGGATGTTACACTTAATAGTGTGACAATAAAAGTGTTCCTCTCAGGTATCGGAAGGGAGTAATTGTGAAGAGGGATCAAGAGCGGGATTTGTCAGTCCGCATAGACGGATAGATACTCTAGTGCCCACTCGGTGAGATTATGTTCATGAGCTTGCAAGCATGTGACTAGGTCACCCGGACATAAGATCACAGACGAGTAGAAGATAGTGTTGTCAGTAATGAGATCAAGCTAGGTATGGAGATATCTATGAAGGAGTCTCGGACATGCTAAGTATCACCATGGCAAAAAGTTTAAGACACGACGTCTAGGTTCGATCGACAAAAGTCATTCGTTATATCACAGGGGTTAATTCAAGGCGTTCAGGCCCACAAATAAATCATTGATCAGAGAGGGGTCTCAATCATGTCTGTTATTATATCGAACCTCTATGGTAACACACTTAAGTGGTTTCGACATATTTACCGGAAAGGAAAATAAGAAAGAGAGAACACTGGGAACGTCCCAGGAATAGTCCGATGGAGATCGGGCAGCGAGGAAATATTTTACGGAGCCGGGATAAATTATGTAATATGTATTTAATGTAATTAATAGTTCAATAAAATTTTATATATTGTTTCCTGAATTTAAAAGGCAAAATACCCTTAATGGTCCCTTTCATGCAAAGAGGGCCCATGAGGGGGGGAAGTTCCCCTCCTAAGGGAGGAGGGAGAGTTCGGTCGGCCCTGGGTGGGCCACATGGGGCCCACCTAGGCCGGCGCACCAGCCTAGCCGCATGGGGGTGTGGGAATAGTCCCACACCGCCCGGCTGGCGAGGTTGGCTGCTCCCTTGCCCCTTTATATAGTGTCGGAGTTGCGCCGAGGAGAGAGAGGTCTCGCCACCATACTCCCGCTGCCGTGCTATTGGTGCTCCGGTCCAAGTCTTCCGTTGCTCGTTCTGGATTGGAGCTTCGGAGGTCGTCGTCTCCACCGTACGTGTGTGACGCTATGCGAGGTGCTGCGCAAGCGGTGCTAGGTGCTCTACGTCCTCTACACGAACTTGAGGTCGGCTACATCGTCTTGATCGTCAATGTTTGTGCGGGAACGTAATCCCCGCTTTTGGTCTACAAGGGTATGTATTCTGATATCCTCCGTATTACTATATCTGCTTAGTATAGATTCTAGCTAGTTTGAGAATATCATCATTAGAAAATTATTGTTCTCTGCATGCGATCCCCTTCAGTGATATCAGAGCCGATCTATGTGTTGATATAGTTGTACATTTTTAGAACCCGTGTTCTTCACGGGGGCATCGTTCTCTTATTTGCTACCCTCTAGCGTGCACTTGCAATTCTGGCAGGATTGAGTTGATGAAGCGGCCCGGACCGACTTTACGCATACGCTTACGCGAGACTTGTTCCACTACTGACATACGGCTGGTACCGTATCTGTGGCTGGCGGGTGTCTCTCTCTCTCTCTTTAGCTGGCTTTGCATTTTCAATGGAGGGCCCAAAAGGGATGCTTAAACATGCAATTATTGGATCGTTGTTGTGGTCATAAGTTCGTAGGTATGAAGTGGTTCTATTTACGATAGCCCCAAGCCCCATAAAATATGCAAAAGATAAAGTAGAACGCGTCTAACTTTATTTTGCAGGGGCAATGTGATATGGTCAAGGAAGGTTCATGAAATTGTTTATGAAATGTGGGCGCCAAGAAGACCATGGCGCATGGACCATATCACGTCGCATTACATTTGATGTTTTGAGTACATCTTATATTGTGTGATTGTTTATTAGTTACACAGCGGTAGTAATATAAGATGATCCCTCCAAAATACCATTAGTGTTCTCCCTTCAACGTGCACCACCAAGAAAGTTCTACGTTATGAGGCAGGCCGTGATGATCGGGTGTCATACATATCGTCGTTCACATACAGTGGGTGTAAGATAGTTTTACATGAGCATTTACGTTGAAGGTTATTATGGCAAGCCTAGCATGTGCAGACATGGCCGCGGAACACGGTGACCGAAAGGTCGAGCATGAGTCACAGAGTTGTTGTGATCGACATTTCGATGTCCACCTTTGAAGTTGTGTTTCTGGCTCTGACGATGAGGGGTTGCGCAATAGATTGGGGTCGTGTAATCGCTGAAACGATTAGAGGGATGTTCGTTTGAGAGTTCTGATAGTTAATTTACTAAAATACTAGAACTCAAATTATTATGAACAATGTTATTGCAAATTCCATTGTAGATGTCTCGCCCCTCGTTTAACCTAGGCTTGTTCCTTCAGAAAGAAAAGCTTAAGACCAATGGGTCAAACTTCATGGCCTGGTTCTGCAACCTGAGGATCCTCCTCACTCCTCATAGGGTGGCTTACGGCATTGAAGCCGCTAGAGGAAACCCTCTCGTAGATGACGCATTCGACTATGAGAAGAAGGTCTTCCAGACCAGGTCGGAGGATTCCTCATATGTCCAGACTGGCATGCTCTATGCCATGGAAGCCAACTTGTAGAAGCGCTTTGAGAAGATGTGCCTTTGAGATAATTTTTGATCTCAAGGTTGTCTTTGCGCCACAGGCTAAGGCTGAGAGATATGAAGCTTCTAAGCTTTTCTTCTCAGCCCATATGGAAGAGCATAGCAGTGTGAGAGAGCACGTGGTCAAGATATCTGTCTACGTTCAACGCCTGAAAGCTTTAGAATGCAAGATTCCCGATGAGCTGGCGATTGATAGGGTGCTGCAATCGTTGCCCCCAAGCTACAAAGGCTTCGTCATGAACTATAACATGCAGGGCATGTCTAAGTCCTTGGGCGAAGTGTTCCTGATGTTCAAGACTGCTGAGGTGGAAATCAAGAAGGAGCACACATTGTTGATGGTCACCAAGACCGTCGATTTTAAGAAATCTGGCGGCAAGGGAAAGAAGAGCTGGAAGTCCAAGAAGGATGGCAAATTTGTTGCCAAGCCTAAAACTAACAAATCTGGTCCCAAAGCTGGTGTGGAATGCTTCTACATCAAGGCAGATGCTCACTGGAAGCGCAACTGCCCCAAGTATCTAGAGGATAAGAAGGCTGGCAAGATAGTGGGCAAAGAGAAAGGTATATTCGATATACATGTTATTGATGTAAACCTTGCATCCGCCCGTAGCAACATTTGGGTATTTGATACTGGTTTTGTTGCTAATATTTGTAACTCTCAGGAGGAGTTGCAGAATAAGCGGCGCCTGGCTAAGGACGAGGTGACGATGCGCATCCGCAACGGATCAACAGTTGACGTGGTAGATGTCGGCATACTCCCTCTACATCTACCATTGGGATTAGTTTTGGTTTTAAATAAATGTTATTTTGTACCGTCCTTGAGTGTAAACATTATCAGTGTGTCTTGCTTGTTCCAAGTCTCATATTCATACAATTCAGTATCAAGTGGTTGTACTATTTCGATGAATGATATCTTTTGTGTTAATGCTCCCAAGAGTAATGGTTTATTCTTGTTGAATCTCGTTCTTAGTACTCACATCCATAATATTGATGCCAAGAGGATTAAACTTAGTAGTGATACCGCCATGTATATGTGGCATTGCCGTCTCGGTCATATTGGTATAAAGCGCATGAAGAAACTCCATGCCGATGGACTTTTAGACTCGTTCGATTTTGGATCCCTCGACACATGCGAACCATGCCTCATGGGCAAGATGACCCGGACACTGTTCAAAGGTTTCGGTGAACGAGCGTCGGACTTGTTGGGAGTCATACATACAGATGTGTGTGGACCAATGAGCGTGTCGACACGCAATGGTTATCGTTACTTTGTCACCTTCACCGATGACTTGAGTAGATATGGATATATCTATTTGATGAAACACAACTCTGAAAAATTTGAAAAGTTCAAAGAATTTCAAAGTGAAGTCGAAAATCATCTTAACAAGAAAATCAAGCACCTGCGATCCGATCGTGGTGGCGAGTATTTGAGTTATGAGTTTGGCACACATCTGAAGGCCTGTGGCATCGTGCCGGTACTTACGCCTGCTGGAACACCGCAACGTAACGGTGTGTCCGAGCGACGTAATCGTACTCTATTAGCTAGAGTTCGTTCTATGATGTGTCATACCGATCTGCCCGTATCCTTCTAGGATTATGCGTTAGAAACAACCACATTCATTTTAAATAGGGCTCCGTCCAAATCCGTAGAAACAACGCCATATGATTTATGGCATGGTAAGAAACCTAAGTTGTCGTTTCCGAAGGTCTGGGGTTGTGAGGCGTATATTAAGAAACTACAGCCCGACAAACTCGAACCGAAATCGTAGAAAGTTGTCTTTGTAGGTTATCCGTGGGAAACCATAGGATACACCTTCTACAACCAAGCTGAGGGCAAAATGTTTGTCGTGAAGAACGGTACCTTTCTTGAGAAGGAGTTTCTCACGAAAGGAGTAAGTGGGAGCAAGGTAGACCTCGACGAGATCGTTGAACCTGAACTCGAAATTCCGAGTGGCACAACGGAAGATGTTCCGGAAACGTCCTCCATATATGGAGTGGGAGAAAATGTCGAGGACACTGTTCTACCTCGTAGGTCTGGAAGATCTCGTATCGCACCAGAGTCGTACGGCAACATGGTTTTCACCGTCATGTTAATTGAACAAGACGAAACTACGAACTACAAAGAGGCTATGGCAAGCCTAGAGTCCAAAAAATGGCTAAGAGACATGAAATACGAAATAGGATCTATGTATGACAATAAAGTATGGACTTTGATGGAGATTTCCGAAGGGCGCAAGGCCGTCCAGAATAAATGGATCTTTAAGAAGAACATTGATGTTGACGGTAAATTAACCGTCTATAAAGCTCGGCTTGTCACAAAAAGTTTCCGACAAGTTCATGGGATTGACTACGATGAAACCTTTTCACCGGTAGCGATGCTAAAGTCTATTCGGATTTTGTTAGAAATTGCTTCTTATTACGATTATGAAATATGGTAGATGGATGTCAAAACAGCGATCCTAAATGGAAACATTAAGGATCAGCTATGTATGGTACAACCAGAAGGTTTTGTCAATCTAGAAAATGCTGACAAGGTATGCAAGTTTCAGCGTTCCATTTATGGATTGAAGCAAGCATCTCAGAGTTGGAATTTTCGCTTTGATGAGGTGATCAAAGGTTTTGGATTTGTCCAAAATGTAGAAGAGACCTGCATTTACAAGAAAATGAGTGGGAGCTCGGTTGTGTTCTTAGCACTATATGTAGATGACATATTGCTGATTGGGAATGATGTGGATCTTCTGAAAGGCGTGAAGAAATATTTAAACAGTAAAATTTCCATGAAGGACTTAGGAGAAGCTGCATACGTATTAGGCATTAAAATCTATCGTGATAGATCAAGACGTCTATTAGCGTTAACTCAGAGTACTTATCTTGACAAGATACTGAAGCGTTTCGGTAAGGAGACGACAAAGAAAGGTTCTTTGCCAGTTGTCAAGAATAAAACATTGAGGAAGGCACGGTGTCCGGTGACAGAACATGATAAAGCTGAGACGACTAAGCATTCTTATGCTTCAGCCATAGGATCGATCATGTATGCCATGTTAAGTACTCGACCTGATGTAGCATTAGCTCTAAGTTTGACGAGCCGGTTCCAAAGTAATCCTGGAAAGGAACATTGGGTAGATGTTAAGTGTATTCTTAAGCATCTCAAGAAGACAAAGTAAATGGTTCTTGTCTATGGTGGATATGATGAAGAACTTGGCGTAACAGGTTACGTTGATGCAAGTTTCAGCACAGACCCCGATGACTCTAAGTCACAAACAGGATATGTGTTCAAGGTGAATGGAGGCGCCTTGTGCTAGAGAAGTGGTAAGCAACCCATCGTAGCGCCATCTACAATGGAATCGGAGTACATCGCTGCTTCTGAAGCCGCCAATGAAGCTGTCTGGCTGAGGAAGTTCATCATTGAGCTTGGAGTGTTCCCTAGCACGCAAGACCCCGTAACCCTCTACTGCAACAATACCTGTGCTATTGCTAATGCGAAGAAACCAAGGTCTCACTCAACTGTCAAACACAATCTTCGACTCTTCCATGTGATACGACAGTATGAACAGGAAGGCGGTGTGAATATTTGCAAAATGCATACGGATCTGAATGTGGCAGATCTGCTCACGAAGCTTCTTCCGCTTGACAAGCATGAGAAACACCAAGAAACTATGGGTGTTAAGATTTTACCAAGTTATAATCTAGATTAAATTATACTCTAGTGCAAGTGGGAGACTGAAGGAGATATTCCCTAGAGGCAATTAATAAAATGTTTTTTTATCATATCTCGTTTGTTCATAATACGTTTTTGTGTCATGCTATAATTGTATTAAGCGGAAACATTAATACACGTGTGATTCGTAAACAACCAGGTCCCTAGTAGCCTCTACGTGACTAGTTCATTGTGCAAATGTTGATCGAGGTTTCCCGATCATGTGACATGGTGTCAGTTGACAAAGGAGTCATATCGTTGGTAGAACGATGTGATGGACATACCCAATATATTTGTAGGACGTAGTTATTACGCCTTCGACCGTGCGATCAACTCTTATTGTTATTCCTGAAAGATACTTTGATTGTATCAAACGTCATATTCTAATAGTGTGACAATAAAGGTGTTCCTCTCGGGTATCAGAAGGGAGTAGTTGACACGAGGGGCCAAGAGCGGGATTTGTCAGTCCGCATAGCCGGATATATACTCTAGGGCCCACTCGGTGAGATTATGTTCAATGAGCTTGCAAGCATGTGACTAGGTCACTCAGACATAAGAGCATGGTCGAGTAGAAGATAGTGTTGCCGGTAACGAGATCAAGCTAGGTATGGAGATATCTATGAACAAGTGTCAGACACGCTAAGTATCGCTATGACAAAAGGTTTAACACTCGACGTCTAGGTTCGATCGATAAAAGTCATTCGTTATATCACATGGGTTAATTCAAGGTGTCCAGGCCCACGAATTAATCATTGATCGGAGAGGGGTCTCAATCATGTATGTTATTATATCGAACCACTTGGGTAACACACTTAAGGCATTTTGACATATTTACCGGAAAGGAAAATAAGAAAATGAGAACACCGTGTACATCCCGGGAATAGTCCGATGGAGATCTGGCAGCAACGAAATAGTTTTCGCAGCCGGGATAAATTATGTAATATGTATATAATGTAATTAATAGTTAAATATAATTTTATATATTGTTTCCTGAATTTTTAAAGGCAAAATACCCTTAATGGGCCCTCTCATGCAAAGAGGGCCCATGAGGGGGGAAGTACCCACCCAAGGGAGGAAGGAGAGTTCGGCTGGCCCTAGGTGGGCCACATGGGGCCCACCTAGGTCGGGCACCAGCCTAGTCGCATGTGGGTGTGGGAATAGTCCCACACCGCTCGGCTGGCGAGGTTGGCTGCTCGCTTGCCCCTTTATATAGAGGGGCACCCCTGGCCTTTTAGTTCACCCAATTAATTCTTTATTTCTCCTCGATTACGTGATTCCCTTTGTCGGAGTTTCGCCGAGGAGAGAGAGGTCTCTCCACGATACGCCAGCTGCCGTGTTGTTGGTGTTCCGGTCCAAGTCTTCCACTGCTCGTCCTGGACTGGAGCTTCGGAGGTCGTCGTCTCCACCGTACGTGTGTGACGATATGCGAGGTGCTACGCTAGCGGTGCTAGGAGCTCTATGTCCTCTACACGACCTTGAGGTCAGCTACGTCGTCTTCATCGTCAACGTTCATGCGGGACCGTAATCCCCGCTTTTGATCTACAAGGGTATGTATTCCGATCTCCTCTATATTACTATATCTGCGTAGTATAGATTCTGGCTAGTTTAAGGATATTTTCGTTAGAAAATTATTGTTTTCTACCTGTGATCCCCTTCAAGGCTACACCTAAGACATCGTGGTTTTTTTAGGTCCACTTTGGACGCCGTGTCCATCTCGAGCCCGACGCAGCCGTCCTAAACATCATCCTCAACCGGAGCACTCCGGGCGGATTAAAGAGAATCGTCGGACACCCCTAGACTTATGCATCCACCTCCACCTCTGCTCGTAGTCTGGTGAAGCCTCTGGTAGGCTATGCCAGCTTCACCTCTTCCTCTAGGGTTCGGTTCCGCGTACTGCGTGTCACGAGGCAGAAGACGCACGGAAGCCGTCAAATCTCTTATCAACGAGCGCCCCTTTTGAATCGTGCCATATCTAATCCTTCATTTCCGATCCGGCGACCGCCTGCCCTTCGCCTGCGCGCGCCCGCAAATGGGCACCCGGTACGGTGCTGCCTGGGTCTGCTCAGATCTGGCCCAGTTTACTGTTTTTCTTTCAGAATATTTTATGTTTTTGTTTCCTGTTTAATCTGCCTTGTAGCATTAATTTGTTTAATCTGCCTTGTAGCATTAATTCGTTTCTAGTAAATTTGTACATGCTAATTGCTTGGAGTAAATTTTTTAGAGTTCCTATGTGTTTTCTTAACCATGTGGAACTGGCTGTTAGGAAAAATATACATTTAGGTGTGTGCTAGATCTATTCTAGTAAAAATTATCGTTTGCACCATTTATATAATAATGACAGTTCTGTAAATCGAAATCATGCAAACTTTAGTTCTCTGTAAATCCTAAAACCATACCTGCCTATATCTATAATCCATGCATGCAGGAGATTTGTGAAACTAAAGTTCTATTAAGTTTAAAATTGACAATAGTAGCATTTTGATGATTTTTAGTTCATTATTAAAAATACTTTTTGGATTAAATCCAATTGCATGTGGTATATATAAGTAGTAGATATCATATCCTAGCTTGGTATATTTGTCCAACTTATATTTTGCAAAGGGTGGATTATTTTGAAAAACTGTGAGTTATTACATTTGAAAGTGGATACTTTATTTTGTATTAATTGCATATGTGTGATTTTAATTGTTTGTTATAGATCTATTTTTTCAATTTGATTAGCAGTATTTTTGTGAAGTACCTGTGTGTATTCTCTATCATGCAACACTGGTTCTGTCTGAAAATTATTTATTCCTTGTGCTGAATGTTCAATCTAGTAAAAAGTATGTTCTTCACTTAAAATGGTATATGTAGAGCTAGAAATATACAAATGGAGTGAACCCAATTTCTACAGAAATATTAAATCGACACCTATCCATTGAAATTAATCTTGCATGCAGGACAGTCCTAAAACTAAAACTATAATCATTTAGGTTTTGTGTCTAGTAGCATTTGTGTGATTTTTAATTCCTATTTAGTAACAGTTTTTGGTTCAAACCCAATTTTCATAGGTTCCTATAGTTACTAGGAGTACTGTGGTAGAAGGATTTAATTTTAGGAACATTATTATAGGAGTTATGATATATCTCCCAAAACAGCACCATTTTATCAAATAAAGTATTAATTTAATTCTCTGTTTTAGTTAATGTAAATTGTGTGTATGCTTTTAATCAATCTTAAATCCAGAACCTTTACTTAAACTTTAATGACTTGGTTTGGAAACATCAATAGTGTTGTGGTGTATTTCTTGGTTATGTTTTGCATAATTCACTTTGTTCCCTAGAAGTGACACCAAATGTATGTGTATGCTTTTTTATGTGATTGTGGGTTTGTGTTAGATTTTATCCATTAGATGGTTGTGTTTCGAAATACTTGTTGTATGTTTATTTTCTTGAGATTGTTGTCAATGCTACTTTGGGATGTTTTGTTAAAGGGTCAATTGGTTTTGTGTCATACCTAACTCAGTTCTATTTGTTTGTGCCATACTCGCCTTGTTTCTCTCATATGTGCCCTGGTTTGCTCGCATATCGGCCAAACGCTCGAATCCCTTTGGTCAACCTACTTTAACCGGTGGACTCGGCTTGGTGGGGTCGGCCTAATACAGCTCAGTTGGAATTTCGTGGGGTCGGTGTCGTAGTAGTGGAACATGCGGTTCCCCTAGAGCTGCCAAGTGGGTCCACCGCATGTGGGCCCAACCCCAAGAAAATCAAGACCAAGCCTCAACGCGAGGCCGTGCGGGTGCACCTTCGCCACCAGCACCCCGACATGTTCGAAGGGCAACCGAGTCCCTTGCACCTCGGTGCGGAGAGAAGACCCCGAGAGGTGCGAGCCCCGGCAGGCCCGGGCTGCCTCCCAGGTACAAGACCGCACAAGGAGAAGATAAGGCTTCTACCTCATTCCGAAAGACGGGAGAAGGTGCCAGAAGACTTGGGAAGCAAGTCGCGGCCAGGGGACACCACCTACCCACTAGTAGTCCCTGCCCGCGGCTTTCCCCAAAGGTGGCAGAGACCCATCACGGGGAGTGGTTGCCTCCCGCCAAAACCCCTCACGCTTCTCGCATGACCTCTGTGGGATCCCCTTTCCCTATAAAAGGAGGACCAAGGCCATGGCGAGGAGGGGGACTGATTGAAGGAACAAGCTTGGACGAACTCTAGAGAGAAGATAGCTTAGTAGGAAAGGAAGCTTCGGCCTTCCCAAGGAGGAAGACAACCTCCAAGCTAGGCTAGACATAGAGAGGGAGAAGGGAAGGATCTGTCCTTATCCTGCCGGGTACCCGATGAGCAGCACCATTATAGCCTTACCATGTTCCGGCCATCTATCCAGACATGCAGGAGTAGGGCTTTTAGCCTCCGGGCGGCCTGAACCTGGGTAGATCGTTGTGTGCTTTCCTTCTTCATCCACCACGTCGAGATCGGAGTGCGAGTGAGGAACTTGTCCGACGATCATCCTACGGGAGACGTTTCCATCCTCCTTCGCGCCCCTAATGAATCTACAAAGGGGGTGCCTCGCATCCCTGGTGTCCGTCCTTCGAGACACGACTTTTGGCGCGCCAGGTAGGGGGCGCAAGCGCTGGATTTGTTTGGATCTCAAGCCCCAACGAGTTGGTCTTCGTCAAGATCTACCACGAGTTCCTCCCCAACGAGTTCTTCTTCGCCAAGATCTCCAACGAGTTCTTCTTCGTCAAGATCTACAACGAGTTCTTCGTCATCAAGTTCTTCTTCGCCAAGATCTGCTTCAAGTTCTTCTCCAACGGAAACATTTTCCACCTCGAGCTCTTCCTCCTACTGCACAAAAACAACGACCAAGATCTTCGCCTAGCAATGAGATCGGCCCTTGAAGACTACATCAAGTCGAGACTCTCATCATCTGAGACTCGAGCGCCACTTTCGCCTCACCCTTCTTGGTGTACCTTGAAGGCCACGGGGCGCTCGAACATGGCTCGGAAGAGAAAGGGGAACATGACAATGTAACTCTTAAGACATCCCGACCTTGGTTATATCTTTGAAGGATCTTCTCCTTGATACGTCCAAACCGCATCAACTTTCCCGAAAACTTTTGCTATTGTTTTACCTCTAATTTGTGTGTTTTGTATGCAATTAACACGGACTAACGCTGTTTTCAGCTAGATTTCCCTAGTGTCTCCTTTTTTGTGCAGAAATATCAACTTCGGAGAAAAAGACCAAAATCCAACCAGAAGTTATTTTCCATCCGAGAGGGACCAGGAACCACGAAGACCAAGCGGAGAGGAGGCACGAGGGCACCACATCACCCCCTGGCGCGGCAGGCTCCTGGCCGCGCCAGCAGGTGGTGTGACCGACTCGGTCACCCCCTCGCGACCTCCTCTCGGCTATAAGACCCTCCCGACCTAAAAACGTACGGGGGATAGACACTTTTCTAGAGAACACACCCTACGCTGCCGCCATCGCGAACCCTAGTTCGGGGACGAGAAGTCTCTGTTCCGACAGCCTGCCGGGATGGGGAATCGAAGGGGATCATCTCCATCGCCATCTCCACCGCCTCTCCATCAACCATCCATGTTTCCCCCATCCATGAGTGAGTAATTCACCGTTGTAGGCTTGAGGGGATGGTAGGGATTGGATGAGATCAATCATGTAATAGGTGTAAGATTGTTAGGGCATAGTACCTAGTATCCGTTATCGGTGTTTTACGTCATTGTTGCAACTTGTTATGCTTAGTGCTTGACACTGGGTCCCGAGTGCCATGATTTCAGGTCTGAACATGTTATTGAATTATGATGATAATTATTGTTTTGGATCATATCTATGAGTTGTATAGACACGTTATTGTCTGGAACCGATGGCCCCAAAGTGACAGCAATTGGGATAACCGGAGGGAATGGCTATGATGTGAGGATCACATGTATTCACGGAGTGTTAATGCTTTGCTCCGGTACTTTATTAAAAGGAGTATCTTAATTGCCAGTACTTTCCCTTGAGGCCCCGCTGCAAACGGGCTGGCAGGACAAAAGATGATGTGCAAGTTTCTCAGTGCGAGCACGCACAACTAAATTAGAATACATGCTTATTATTGATTTATGCCTGAATGTTTTATATTATTTATCTGCAAATGCCTATGCTATGTTATTATATGAATTATCTTGTCCATGCAACGCCCGTACATCCGCATGCCTACAGTATTTTAATCCTGTTGTCTACTTCAATCACAATCGATGTCTTAATTCTCCTGCTACTGTTATTTCACTATTGTCTTTACTATAAAACTGCTGCTACTGATAATCTTCCTCCAGCAAGTCTATTCACAGGTGCAGCTGATATGACAAATCATCTGTTAAATCTGACAAATATTCTTTGACTCCCCTTGTGTCGAATCAACAAATTTGGGTTTTACTTCCCTCGAAGACTGTTGCGATCCCCTATATGTGTGGATCATCAAGACTATTTTCTGGCGCCGTTGCCGGGAGCATAGCTTTATTTGCCAGCCCACCTGAGTGTGATATTGTTCGCTGGAATTTATTCATCATGGGAAGAAATGTTGATAAGAAGTTTCCCGTCGTGCCATCCACTACAAGGAAAGGTACAACTCTGAACTCTGCTGGCGCGCTTTAGTCTCCATCTGTGTTGAGTAAGCTTGTTACACCACCACAACCTGCACGTTCTGTTACTACTGCTGAATCTGAAGTTACTTATGATGATGCTTCTACTGTTCTTGATGAAACTGGTTCATTAGGTCCCTTTTTGGATGTTACTATTGCTAAATCTAAACAAATTGAAAATGCTAAAATTCCAAATGAAAATGCTGAAACACTTGTTAATTCACCTGAATTTCCATGTGATACTGATGATGAGTGTGATGATATGTATGTGAATCTATATGATGCTCTTGTTAAAGAAATTAATGCTATGAAAGATGCTAGTGCCTGTGAAAAACGTGTTGTTAAATATAAATTATCTCCTGATGCTAAATTTGCTACATCTCCTGTAAACATAAAAGATAAAGATTATGTTTTCTCTCTTGATTTGGCTCATATAGCTATAGTTGAAAGAGAAACTTTCTGTGGAACTGAAAATGAAAGTGTTGTAGAACACATGAATGAATTGTCTTATTTAAGTGGAATGTTTGCTGAAGACATTAAAAGACGCACTTACTTTGTTGCTAAAATATTTCCGTTCTCATTAAAAGGAGAAGCTAAAACTTGGTACAATAATTTATCTCCTGGTTCCATCACTAGTCCTAAGGGTTTGCTTGATGATTTCTTTCGAAAATATTTCCCTGCTAGTGCTCAACATGATGCTTTGCTAAAAATCTATAATTTTAATCCAGAAGAGGGTGAGAAATTGCCCAAAGCTTGGACACGCTTTTGTTACATCTTGAGGGGGCAGCCGAACCATGATTTGGAGAAAATGATCTACTTGATATATTTTATAGTGGACTAACTGCTGAATCTAGGACATACCTGGAGAGTTTTGCTAGTTGTGTTTTCAGGAAAAGGACTCCCGAGGAAGCTGAAGTACTCCAACACCTCCACCAACACCGAAGAAGAGAGGTATGATTGAATTGAGTGAAGAAACGATGAGGGAAGCTAAAAGATCTCTTCAAGAAAGTGGCATTAAATCTAAAAATGTGAAGTATTTACCTCCTAATGAAGAATTATGTAAGCCTATTCCTCCTCCAACCGTTATTGAGGTACACTCTCTCCAAAGGTTTGAAGATAGAGATATCCCTTACTCTAAACCTCCTGCTCAATGCTTTGATGAATTTGATGATTTTATTGTTAAGCAAGGTAATTTTAATATGAGAATAGAGAATCATTTCATGAAAAATTCTCATGCTATTAGTGATTTACATAATATTGTTGATAGAACTGCTAATGATGTTAAAGTGCTAATTAAACACTTTCATATGGTTCAAACTCAAATACATCATCTCACTAAAGTGCAAAAAGAATTGCTAGTAAATAACTCTATTGCTAAAGAAAACCTTGTTTGTGAAGTAACAACTAGAGGTGGTAAATCTACTCAGGATCCTTTGTATCCTGAAGAACATGATAAAAGAATTGAACAAGATTCTCAACGAGTGAATGAACCTAGTATTCCTTCCAGGAAAAAGAAAAGGAAACATAAAACTGTTGTAGAATCCTCTGAACCTCTTATTGATCCTAATAGTATATATGTTTCTGATGTTGAAACTGAAAGTGGTAATCAACACAACAATGATAATGCTAATAACAATGATAAAGATAAAAATGTTAATTCATAACAGGAAGAAATAGAAGAAGAACCTGAAAAACATGCTAAAAATAAAAAGTACACTAAAGAAGATTTTATTGCTAAGAAACATGGTAATGAAAGAGAACCGTGGGTCCGAAAACAAATGTCTTTTCCTGCTAAGAAACTTAAATCTAAAGAGGAAGATCATTATAATAGATTTTGTGATTGGATGAAACCATTGTCTTGCAAATTCATATGACTGATGCTATTAAGTTGCCTCTTTATTCTAAATATATGAAAGATATAGTGACTAACAAAAGTAAAATTTCTAATGAGGAAATATCTATTATGCTTGCTAATTAATTTTAATGGTAAGCTTCCCAAGAAGCTTGGTGATCCAGGTATACCAACTATTCCTTGCTCTATCAAAAATAATTATGCTAAAACTGCTCTATGTGATTTGGGAGCTTGAGTTAGTGTTATGCCTTTATCTCTTTACAAGAGACTTTATATTGATAAGTTGATACCTACTGATATATCTTTGCAAATGGCTGATAAATCTACTGTTGTTCCTGTTGGAATTTGTGAGGATGTTCCTGTCCAAATAACTACCAATTGCTTAATTATGACTGACTTTGTTGTTCTTGAAATGCCTGAAGATGATATTATGTCTATTATTCTTGGAAGACCTTTTCTAAACACTGCAGGGCTTGTTATTGATTGCAACAAAGGAAAAGTTACTTTTAATGTTCATGACAAGGAGCATATGGTTTATTTTCCCAAGAAAGTTGATAGAATGCCTCGAGTTAATACAATTACCAATTTGAGGTCTATTAGAGTGGGAAGTATTGATTGTCCATATACAGAAGAATTCAAAAATCTCATGATTGGATCCATACCAATTCATTATAAGGTAACATGAGTGTCTCATATGTTTTAAAATCTTTCATGTCATATAAAGTTCATTTGGTGGCAAGACTTGATCAACCTTGTTAACAAGTGCATTTTAAATGCATAAAAAGGCAAAACAATTTTCTTTCTCTCATCCTTGTTATACCTACTGTAATATTACCTAGTTTGCACGGATTAGTTGAATTTTTTATTAGAAAATAATTTTTCAATATTGAATTTAATAATGCAAAATACCAGAAAATGAAAAAAATAAAGATTCTTATAAAATTAAAAAATTTAATATGAAAAATCATATTTTTCGAGGAGGTGCCTGGAAGTGCCAGAGAGCCACCAGGGGGACCCCCAGGTCCACCACATCACCTGGTGGCGCGACATGCATTTGGCCGCGCCAGCTGGTGGTGTGGGGCCCACAACCCCCCCCCCCCCCCCCCCATTTTTCTCTCTCTGCTTCCCCTGCCTTCCTCTTCCCCGAAAAATCACTTTTGGATAGCTCATTCTCGCATTGTTGCTGCTCATCGCCTGTGATTTTGATCTCCACATTTAGCCAATTTCTGGTGCTGAAATTTGGTGCATCTCCTCTCCGGTATGTGACTCCTCCGAATATCCAAGTGGAATTTTGTTTAATGGTGTATATATGAAGTATTTTGCTGTTGTAGATATCTTTTTTAGTGAGTTTTAATGCTTGTTCTAAGTTGAAGAAATTAGTTTTGATGCATGCTTAAGCCTCTAGCAAGTCACTATAGTGGTTTCCCTTCATTTAGTTGGCTAAAAATCGATTTTTATGATGTTTGTTGAAAATTTCAGAAAAGGAAAATGCATAACCGTGACTTTGATGAGGTGTTTGAGGGAAATTATCAGAGGAGGACAAGGTATACAAGGGCTTCCACTTGTGTTAGGCAGTCTTACAACGAGGAGATCCTCGCACCGACGATCGGAGATGAGGGGGATGCGGGAGAACCACACGCTGCATCTTACCCTTGTTATGCTTTCCTTCGTGCTGCAGGTCTCCTTGAGGACTTCCAAAATCTCGTTGAGAGAGTGGGTTTGACCACGTACATGAGGGATGAGAGGCCACAATACTATTGTCTTACCAAGACTTTCTCGGAATCTTTCACTTTCAACACCTAGTCTTTTGCAAAGGCTATTTCTTTAAAGATATATGATATGCCTTGTAGCTTAACCTTGCAGGAGTTTTGTGGGATAGTTGGTACAGGGAACATGGGGACAACGGTGAGGATTGTCGCGAATCTCCCGGAGTTGGCCCAAACATACCAAGAGGTGACCGACAATGACACCAGCTCCGCACATCGCGGCAAGATAAGGAACATTCAATTCCGTGCCATCAAATATTTTGTCTACTAACTTACTACTAGTGTGCTTGGTAGGGAAAACACTAGCAATGTTTCTAACTTGCAACTTGCATTTCTTACGGACGCCCTTAAGGGTGAATTCCCGTATAACCTTGGCTCTTTGATTGCTCGCCGTTTAGCGGCTAGAGGCCCCATCTTTATAAGGCATTATTGCTCTTCGTATTGCTGAATATTTTGGGCTGCCCATTAGTCCTAATGATGTACCACTTGAACCATGCTATCTTGGCCTTGCTGCATTGAAAGGACACACATTTGTTACTAACAACTCCACTTTGGAGAATATTGTGTTTAGGGTCGTTTGTGCTGACGATCGTGGAAAGGAAGTCTTCTTGCCACAACCTTATTTGTTCAGTCATGACAGGAGACCGTGGTCGTACTCGCTGGTAGAACTAGAGGAGCAGTTGAGCGTGCTTGGTTTTCACCAAACGCATCGCAGGCAGGAGCCACCGCCGGAGGATTACAGTGGATACCACGCCGGCGCATCCCCAAGCTCATATAAGCCTAACCTCGATCTCGAGAGCCAACAGTTGAACATTCGGTAACACAACAGTGACCCTATGACTCAAAGCAATATTATACAAACTCTTAGCAGAGCGAAGATAGAAAATATTACAAACAAAGGTCACTGACCCAACAGTACATCAAACAACGAAAGCAAATTATGTTATGCTACATAACAAGAACCAAAAGGCCTAAGAGGCCATAACATAAGCGACGTCCCGCCCATCGATTCCAGGCTGCTGCCAGGGAACCCTGATCTACTCGTCGATGTCCATGTAGAAACCGGCAGTGGAGTAGGAACCTTAACCTGTCCAAAAAGTGCGCAAGGCTGAATACAAGAGGTACTCAACAAGACTTATTTAACATGTTATCTATTTTCCCGTTCATAGAGTAAGAATGATGCTCTTTGCGTAAAGCCATCTTTATTTTCAAATAGAGGGAGGAGGGAATCTTGCATCAGTAGAATTTTAAAATGGGGTAAGTGGGAAACACCTCTGACTTCATCCTCCATCTTCTGTAGCCACCGAGATGTCATCGTCTGCACCACCCACAGGAATCACCCCTTTGCTCAACCCGAGGAAGCAATCCTAACCACCCTTAGTTGACAGTTTTATGATTAGTTTTAAGTTGTCTATGATCATCAGACATGAGGTACCAAGTCGTCTGTAACCGTGGACACGGCTTTTCGAAAAGATTTACCCTGCAGGGGGTTTAACTACCCACACGCGCCAACCAACCGATACGCCAGACATTAGCACTCTACCTGGGAGTGCCGGCAGAAAGGTTGGCCACGAATGTTCCCAAGCTTCGCCTATTTCCATGAGCCACAACAGTAGGTCTGACCACCAACGCGCAGCGGTCCCTAGTGCGGTTTGCCAAGTACAAGATCTGAGACCGCAGCTCACTTGAACCTGGCCCTAACTTTTCTCAAATCATTTTACCACACCTGCAAATGGAACACTCGAATTACTGGCTTCACGTAGTAGTCTAGGCAAGTTGGAGTCGAGGGGGAAATGAATACCCCATGTGGATGCACGAATATTCTTGGTTCCAAAGACGAGAACTCAGATCCTAGTGTCGACAAGAATGAACAACCCACCACATTTCCAATGTGGCCTCTCGTCCAAGTCTTTAACAATAAATAAATCATGTATACTCATTCCATCCCAATACTCTCAACTGGATGGAAAAGGAGAAACTAAGCATGTGACACTCTATACCTCGATCAAAACATCTTTGAACTGTATGCATAACACAAGAATCAAATACTTTGGAAATCTTATATGTGCAGATAAGAGGTTATGCTTGCCTTGCTCTTCAGTAGCTGGGTATTGATCTTCGGAGGCGTTGCAAACACTCTCCGGTTCGGATCCTATCACGAAGAACCAAATACCAGAAAGGAACGACACAATCAATACAATATTGATGCAATGCACAATCACATGAATGATATGTCATTTAGGATACCCTAGATGCAAGCATCAAATTAAATGGGTGTATAAAGCATACCCATGATTAAAATTAGGGTTTGTTAATGTGAGACTAGTATCATTATTTTCATTGTATTAAGTATGTTTCTAAACATTTTGATATAAAAATTATATTTTTCTGATTTAAAACGAATTAGTTATGAATTTTCAAAGTTTAAATAATTTAATTCAAATTTCAAAATTATTTAAATAGCTTGGCCCCACATGTCATACTTTTAATCATTTCAGAAAATAGTAATGGAACATGTTAAAACCCGGACATCATGGTCCCACATGTCATTTAATTAAACAATTACAGAAAAGGAATGAATGATTTTCAGAATTAAAAAGAAATGATGACGTCAGCTGACGTCATCAATGACTGAACTCTTCCTGTCGATTGCGAGCGCGAGAGGAGATGCGGCTACGCTCGTGAGACGCGCAAGAAGGCGATCGACCGAGGGGTGGCGGCTCCGCCCAGAAATGGTCACCGGAGACGCCGTATGGCTCGCCGGAGCGGAGGCCGACGACGGCGCACGACGGTCGGGCGAACCAGAGGGAAAGGGAGAAGAAGAAGGGCACGGGGAGGACCATAAGCTCACCCTGAAGCTCTTGGAGGGGTCAGGGAGGCGAGGCGAGCTCGGAGATGGCCGGAAAACAAGCTCGACGGCGGCAGACTTGACGGAGGAAATCGATGATTCCCTTGTCTTCGCGGCTTCCCTGCACGAACCACTCGAGTAGGAGGAAGAGCAGACCACGGCGGTGCTCCTGAGCTGCTCGCCAGGGTGAGAGATGGCCGGAAACGGTGGCGATCGCCGGAGACCCGAGGCTAGGGTTCCGCGGATTTGGAGGGAGAGATGGAGGAGGGCAAGAGAAACTAGGGTTTCCCCTGGCGGAGGCGGCGACTATTTGTAGTCCGGCGAGGTCGGCGGCACGAATCTCGGCGTAGAGGAGGCAAGGGACGGTGAGGAGCACGACAGCGCACGGCGGCGCCGTCGGAAGGAAGGAGACGACACCTTCTTCTGAAACCCCCCCTGGAAAACTTATTAATTGCCAGTTTTCTTCACAAACAGGCCCCTAGTTACTTATTTAAATAGTTTGGGGCTTTTCTGTAAAGAGAAAAATTTGCAGAAAAATACCAGGAGATTCAAAGTTTCACAAGGAAGCCAAAGGAAGTCTTGGATTTTGGAAAGTTGGAATATTTTGAGTTCACCGAAAATAAAAAGGGTTTAACCCTTTCTTTCAAAAGCAAACATGTAAATTTTAAATGCAAATTCTTGTCAAAATTAAATGATATGCATGCAATGCTCAAAACACACCTTTTATTTCTATTTAACAAACTTGGGATGTTACAGATCTACCCTCCTTACAAGAATCTCGCCCCGAGATTCCTAGGTTTTAGAAAAGAAGTCGGGATACTCAGAATCGGAGACGATCTTCGCGTTCCCAGGTTGCTTCCTCCTCAGAGTGATGGGACCACTGAACTTTAAGGAACTTGATGCTCTGACATCGAGTTTTACGCTCGGCTTCATCAAGATACGGATAGGATATTCACGATAGGTTAAATCCTCCTGAAGGTCAATAGTCTCATGATCAACACCACGGATGTGATTTTTGAAGCAACGCTTCAGCTGGGAAACATGGAAGACGTCATGGACGTCTGGAAAGTTTGAGGGTAGTTCCAAATGGCAGGCAAGCTTTCCGCGCTTAGCAAGAATGCAAAAGGGACCAGCATAGCGAGGAGCCAGTTTGCCTTTGATACCAAAACGACGGACACCCCGAAGAGGAGTGATCCTAAGATAGGCATACTCGCCAACTTCATAGCGAACATCTTGATGATGGCTGTCATCTCTTCTGACGAGACTGAGCTGTTTTGAGACGCTCACGGATGATACTGACTTCATCTTCTGCTTCTGTGATGATATCTGGCCCAAAGAGTGATCTTTCACCGATTTCGGACCAATTCAAAGGAGTACGACATCTCCTGCCATACAGAGCTTCAAAGGGTGCCATTCCAAAACTAGATTGGAAGTTGTTGTTGTAACTGAATTCAGCGAATGGAAGACACTTCTCCCAATTCGTTCCGAAGGATATGACACAGGCTCTTAACATGTCCTCAAGAATCTGATTGACTCGTTCTGTCTGACCACCGGTTTGAGGATGATAAGCTGTGCTAAAAGAGATAAGAGTTCCCAAGGCTAGCCGAAAACTAGCCCAGAACCTGGAGGTAAACAGACTTCCACGGTCAGAGATGATCTTCTGTGGAACACCATGAAGAACAACTATCCGGGAGATATACAGATCTGCTAGTTGAATAGCGGGAATATCTTCTCGAACAGGAAGTAAGTGAGCAACCTTAGAAAGGCGGTCCACGACTACCCAGATAGCGTTGTTTCCCTTTTGAGTCTTGGGAAGACCAGTGATGAAATCCATACCAACTTCATCCCACTTCCAGACAGGAATAGAAAGGGGTTGAAGGGTACCAGCTGGCCTTTGATGTTCAGCTTTAACGCGACGACAAACGTGACATTCTGCCACAAACTTAGCAATTTCTTGCTTCATCCGGGTCCACCAGAATCTGTGACGAAGATCCCTATACATTTTAGTGCCACCAGGATGGATAGAAAGAGGTGACTCATGAGCTTCCCGAAGGATTAGTGCTTTCAACTTCTGATGGTTAGGCACCACAAGACGGTCACCAAAGTAGACGGTACCTTTATCACCAAGGGAGAAACATTTATACATTCCGCTAACAATGTTCTTCTTTATCTGGATAACTTCAGAGTCTACCTTCTAAGCAGCCCGGATCTTGTCCTCGAGAGAGGGTTTCACCTCTAGATTTGCAAGGAATCCACTAGGAACAATTTCAAGATTGAGTCTCGCAAATTCCTCATGGAGGGAGGGTTGAGCTTTCTTAAGCATCAGATTATTGCAGTAAGACTTCCGACTTAGCGCGTCAGCAACAACATTCGCTTTGCCAAGTTGGTAATTGAGACCCAAATCATAGTCCTTGATGAGTTCCAACCATCTTATCTGTCGGAGATTCAGATCCGGCTGGGTGAATAGATACTTCAGACTTTGATGATCCGAATAGATCTTGCAGCGATTACCAAAGAGATAATGACGCCATTGCTTTAGAGCATGTACCACAACAGACAACTCTAGATCATGGGTTGGATAGTTTAGCTCATGTGGTTTCAACTGCCGAGAGGCATAGGCCACCACATGACCATCTTGCATCAACACACATCCAAGCCCCTGAAGAGAAGCATCACAGAAGACAACAAAATCCTTGCTTGTATCTGGGAGAACAAGAACTGGAGCAGTAACTTAGTTTTCAAAATCTGGAAGCTTTCTTCGGCCTTTTCTGACCCTTAAAACTTCTCTCCTTTCTTGAGAAGATCAGTCATAGGCTTTGCAATCTTGGAAAAGTTCACAATAAAGCGACGGTAATAACCATCAAGTCCGAGAAAACTCCGAATCACTTTAGCTGATTTAGGTGTCTCCCAATCCAGAATAGCTTGAAATTTCTCCGGAATGACGGTAACACCATCGACAGACACAACATGGCCAAGAAAGATAAGCTCTTTCAACCAGAATTCACACTTGGAGAACTTGGCGTAGAGACGATGCTCACGAAGCTTAGTCAACACCAAGTGCAGATGCTCTGCGTGTTCTTCTTCGGTTTTGGAATATATTAGGATATCATCGATGTATATCACGACAAACTTATCAAGGTACTCCATGAATACTGAGTTCATCAACCGCATCAAAGTGGCTGGAGCATTGGTAAGACCAAAGGACATCACAGTATACTCATAGAGACCATAACGAGTCTGAAATGCCGTCTTTGGAATGTCTTCCTCCCGGATTTTAATTTGATGGTAACCGGATCTCAGATCCATCTTGGAGAAGACAGTAGCACCAGCTAGTTGGTCAAATAGATCGTTGATCCGAGGAAGAGGGTACTTGTTCTTGATCGTCACAGCATTCAACGGTCGATAGTCAACCACCAGTCGAGGAATATTGGTGTCCCGATTCTTAACAAAGAGTGCAGGGCATCCCCAAGAAAAGGTGCTAGGTTGGATAAATCCCTTTCCTTCCATCTCCTCTAGCTGTCTCTTTAACTCAACCAACTCTTCCTTAGGCATGCGGTAAGGTCTTTTGGAGACTGGAGCAGTTCCAGGAACCAACTCAATGACGAATTCCACACTTCGGTCATGTGGCATACCAGACAACTCCTCAGGAAAAACATATGGAAAATCACAAACCACCTGAACATCTTGGATTTCAAGTGTAGGTGAGGCGTCCATGGCACACAACTCTGAGCTTGGAAAAGATGTTGCCGAGGAAGGTACTGAGGAAGGAGACCAGTACCGAACAGTTTCACCGGAAGGATGGGTCATATCCACAGATCTGGCTGCACAGTCAATAACGGCCCTGTACCGTACCAGACAATCCATACCCAAGATGACGTCAAGGTCAGTTGACTTGAGGGCAATGAGGGAAATGGGATAAGATAAAGAGCCTATAACAATGTTGGGCTCAGGGGCAGTCCAAATTGCCCGCCAACAAGATCCCGGGGTGTTAATCTCCATAGAGATAGACATTTGCTCTAGAAGGATACCATGCTTTTGAGCAAACCCTTGCGAAATGAATGAATCTGATGCTCCGGAATCAAACAAACGGTAGCTGGAATTGAGTTGAGGTGAAGCGTACCAAGAATGACGCTAGGATCTTCTTCAGCAGCCTCAGCAGTGACATGGGTCAGACGACCTCGTCCAGCACCTGACGGTTTGGCACCTTTCTTGGGCGGAGGAGCTCCACCCTTAGCAGCATTCTGTGGGCACCCATAAGAGAAGTGGCCGGGCTGACCACAAGTATAACATGTGACCACGGCTGGAACAACACCTGGAGGACGATAACCTTGCCCACCACCATAGGTCGAAGTAGCATGGGGTGCAGTTGGGCGAGGAGCATAACCAGCAGGCTTGGGTTTATATGGAGCTCTTGGAACAGCACTGTATGGGATGAACACACGGCGCTTCTTGAGGCCAGAGCCAGATGCACGAGAATCCCCGGAGACAAACTTCATAGCGGAATCCATTTCCTTCCTTCCATTCTCAAGAGTGATAGCCTGATTGTACAGATCCTGGAAGGTTTGGAACTTAAAGGGTAACAACTCATACCAAAGTGTTGGGTTCAGGACCTTGCGGAACAACTCCTGTTTATCCGCATCATCAGTAACATCTCGAGGGGCATAGCGAGCGAGACGAGTGAACTCACGCCCGTAAGCCTTGATATTCAGCCTTCCCTGAGACAGTTCCAGGAACTCCTTTCTTTTGATGTCCATTACTGCCTTAGGGATATAGGCAGCCCGAAAGACAGTGTGGAATTCTTCCCAAGTGACCTCATGTCCTGGCGCCTGCAACGCCAAGAAACCTTCCCACCAAGCGCCAGCTGCACCCTCTAGCTGGTAGGTGGCGAAGTTCACACGGTCATTGGCTTGAACATGGAGAGCAGTAAACTTACGCTCAATTGTACGGAGCCAGTCATCAGCTTCAAGGGGCTCCTTTTATTCACCAAAGGTAGGAGGCTGAGCTTTAAGGAAATCTTCAAGTGTAGCACAGACATTGGGACGACGTTCTCGTGTACCCGCGGTGCCGGGGGAGATACTCCACAACTCGCCCCGCGGGAGGCTGGCTTACAGTGCGATACGCAAGACAGTAAGCCGACGCTTTTGAGACCAGACGTCCCAGCTCTTCGGGAAGCCCCGTCTGAGGAAAGCCGGCAACGATTGGCTGAGCTAAGCCGGACTTGGCCGCTCTCAGCTCGATTTTTTATATCCGGCAAGATCTACGCGAAATCGCCGAACAACGGAAGCAGGAACAAGGGTTGAAGGAGACAAAAGTAGGGTTGTATTGATAGGTTGTCGATTGTTTGCTTAATTTCAATCGGCCATCACCTCTCACATATATATGAGGCGGCTGGACTTCACGTACAAGTTTTGGACTCCTACGCGAATTACAATTCATTGTTTAAGTCGGATTCTATCCTAACTTGGCGGATCCTTGATCGGCTTCGTGCTAGATCCGGACTCCACCTGTCCGTCTAATTTGGAAAGTTGCCTCCTTCTTCCAGCCTGATCACAAAATTGCCTTCTCTTTTGCCACCTTAGGCCTTCCGCCTTGATACAGGCAAATTGCCTTAAGGAAAGTTGCCATTTGTCTTCCGCCTTGATCAACGAAAGTTGCCTTTTGCCTTCCACTTGGATCGGGGAAAGTTGCCTATCTCCTTCCGCCTTGATCGGAGAAAGTTGCCTTCTTTAGCCTTTCATCTTGATCGGGGAAAATTGCCTTTTGTCTTACGATCGGAGGAAGTTGCATTCTTTAGCCTTTCACCTTGATCGCGGAAAGTTGCATTTTGTCTTCCACCTTGATCGGAGGAAGTTGCCTTTTGTCTTCCGCCTTGATTGGAGGAAGTTGCCTTTTGCCTTCCGCCCGGATCAGGGAGAGTTGTCTTCTTTGTTGTATTGTTTTGACAAAGTTGGCTTCTCTTCTGTCTGCTCATTTTGACAACATTGGCTTCCTCTCTGCCGCCTTGTCTTGACAAAATTGGCTTTCTGCCGCCTTGTTTTGACAATGTTGGCTTCCTCTCTACCGCCTTGTCTTGTCAAATTGGCTTTCTGTCCCCTTGTTTTGACAATGTTGGCTTCTCCTCTACCGTCTTGTTTTGACAAGGTTGGCTTCTTTTCGTCCACCTTGTTTCGACAAAGTTGACTTCCTCCACCTTGTTTTGACAAAGTTGGCTTCTTTTCTACCACCTTCTTCTGACCTTGCTTTTCCTTAGTGTCGTGGTGGTGTCACGGCAGATGCCATAGGATGGCTAATGTGTGGGGCCGATGGACGTTGGTGGATCCGGGGAGGGATAGCGAGCTGAAGAGCTCACACGGGGAGGATCCCGGTAACAGCGAGATCTCCCAGGAACAAGAAATAAGAACAAAGCGCGAGGGGGAAGATCTAAGAAACACGAACAAATGCACGAAGGCACACAACACACACACGATATACCCAGGTTCAGGGCCCTCGTGAGGAGGTAACACCCCTACTCCTGCCTCTCCTCTCTATATATTTGTGGTACAAGAGCTACAACTTGATACTGGATCTCTCAAAGGGAGGAATACAAAGAACTAGATGAACTCAAGGTGAGAAGAAGTGAATGCTCTAAGAGTAAATGCGACTATAGCTTTGGCTCCCAAGTTGGTCTCTCCCTCTCAGGAGCAGTTATGGCGCCTTTTATAGAGCCCCAGCGAGGAGGGCCGGAAACCCTAAATCGATTTGGCCCCACCGGACAGGCCTAGCCGGCATGCCATCACCGGCTAGTGCGACCTAGTCGCCGGGCTATCCGGTGTAGCCCCTTCGTCATCATCTTGACAAGGACGGCAAGCGCCGTCCTGCACCATCATTGTCCCCTTGACAGAGACAAGACATGTCTTTGCCCATCCCGAATAGCCTTTTCCGGATTACCGGGCTAGGCATGTCCGGTCTTGTCGTACCACGATCGTATCGGCTGACGCGCTCCCGTGTCAGGCGGGAGGTGACCATGCTTCCGTGTCAGGCGCGAGGTGACCATGCTTCCGTGTCAGGCGGAATGGTACTTCCCCCCGCAACAGACGGGAAAGCCTGCTACAGGCCGTTGACGGCCTACCGGAAGCCCTCACGCCGGCTACCTCCTCGCTC
Source organism: Poa annua (assembly GCA_026929855.1). Lineage (NCBI taxonomy): Eukaryota > Viridiplantae > Streptophyta > Magnoliopsida > Poales > Poaceae > Poa > Poa annua. Next base: position 111,152,716 of record CM049426.1, read on the forward strand.
GCCACTGTGAGCCTCTTCTGCATAAGATCAAGACCGAGATATATGCTCCGGTTAGTACTTATCCGGACTACCTATCCGGTACAGCCGAATACACCTCCTTCAGGGAGTCTCCTCGGAATCCGAGATCCGGGACCCTTTCCGGAGGCGTCCGAGCTCGTCTCAGGGTGAGTATCTCTAGGCCTAGCCTCCCGAAGATGTCTTAGCCTATCAGCAAAGACATCTTCGAGAAGCTAGTTCTTAGAGGAACCACCCGCTTATGCCTGTGCTGCGATTGTGAAGGCCGGGGGTGTCTATTTATAGCAGCCAGGGCTGCCCCTTGCGCCTGCCAGGAGACACTTTGCCCTCTACCGGTGTTCAAGGGTTAAGTTGCCCTTTCAGCACACCAGGAGGTGTCCCTGGCTCTCGCGAAAGGTCAAGTACTGTTGGCACCACACTGAATTATACCGGGATCTGCCCCTACCCGGGGGGCAGCCCCCCGACACTAGTCCCCGAAGCTGGTGCTGCACAGCGACCTCGGATGATGTGCGGGATCAGCTTTTAAACAACAACTATCTTCCGAGAACACATGTCATCACCCTCCGTTTCCCTGCCGAGATTGATTTCTTCCGAGACCTTCTTACCGAGACTGTGTTAATCGGGAGGCGAAGCCTGCAACCGGATAACACAGTCTCAGTGAATCTTGATCGTTGGCTTCATGCTGAACTCGAGATTGCGAGCTGGGGCCCACCCGACGTCGCGTCCGAGCAGAAATGCGCTCGAGTGCTCCTGCTCGAGCACGCTGTCGCTTGGGTTCCCGCGTCGGGAGCCGCATCCGATCCGGAGCCCAACCGTTGGGGGCCGTGTGACCCTCGGTGTGGCGGGATCGGGCGCTCCGGATAACGCCACGTGGCGCGTGCGCAGAACAGATCCCACCCACGATCGCGGAGGTCGTGGGCGGGAAAAATGGAAACCGCTCCGGAATCGTCCCCATAAATAGGGGACCGGAACGGTCTCCTCCCCTTCTTCTTCCTTGCTCCTCCTTCATCCTTGTCTTGAGCACATCGCCGCCGCTGCCTTCGTCGCCCGAGCGCTGCCGCCCTCGCCGTTCTTCAGAGCCCGAGCGCCGTCGTTCGTCTCGTACGCCACCGACCTTCTCTTCTCCGGTGAGTCGTTCTCTCCGTCTCGATGATCTCCGTTAGCAAACTAAGCACTCGTCACCGGCCGTGCCCTATCACATGCGCGGTGGATTCGCCGCCGGTGAGCATTAGTTGAGCGGCGCGTGCGAGGCGCAGGGCGGCGATGCACCGTTGCAGTAGGATGTAGATTCTCCGCTCGCACCTTGCTTCCTTTGAGTTTAGCCCGCACCTTTTTTCTTCCCTTTTGTTTTGATTATTTAGCACACGGTAGATCTTATTTCCTAGGAACCCGGTTGTGTTCGGCAGTTTGTGCTCTGGCATCCTAGCTCCCGGTAGACTAACTCCGACTAACCGCCGCTGCGCCTGCAGAGTAGCCCGGATACATCTGCAGACTTCTCCGACATGGGCGAAGAAAGTATCCGGGGGTGCTGGGACGGATCCGAGACCAAACAATGGGATCTGGACTGGCTGTATCGGACTCACCGGATTCCACCAGAAGTCGAGAGCCGTCTCCCGGAGGGCGAGGTTGAGCCGAAACCCCAACCCGGGGAATACGTTGTATTCCTTACGCATTTCGAGCGTGTGTTTGGGCTTCCGGCTAGCACCTTCTTCCGCGATTTCCTCGACACCTACAGCCTCCAACCGCATCATCTCCCAGCCAACGCCATTATGATGCTCTCGGTCTTCACCACGTATGCAGAAGCATATCTCGGCGTGTGGCCCTTTCTGGATCTTTGGGCCAAGTATTTCATCCTTCGTCGCCAGGTCATCCCCAACCCGGATCACAAAGAGAAAGACCTGGTCGACTGCGGAGCGGCCACCATCATCCCTCGCGCTGACTCCGGGTTCCCCATAGTCAAGGGACTAGAATCCTGCCGGAAGTGGCAGCGCAGTTTCTTCTACGTGAAGAACCGGGAGCACTTGGGAGATGGTCCGGGATCCTCGAATCCGGATTTCATAAATCTGCCGGAGTTTGTCCATGGCCCTCCTCGCAAGTTCAACCTCTGGAAATGACTCCCCGATACCAAAGAGGTCAATTGCATGCATGATGTGCTCTTGGCGCTGAACAAGAAAATGACCGGCGACGATCTCCTGCGCTGCTTCATTATCCGCCGCGTCTGCCCTCTGCAAACCCTAGTGCACAAGATGTGCCATATGGATGGGAGCTATGACCCCACCAGGACCAGTATCTTCCCTCTCGACCGTCCCGCGGTCGTCCGATGTGTCCGAGCTATTGCTCGGACGAATATGTCGGATGAGTATGTTTGGGGTGTTATTGGGGGATCCCGAAAAAAGCCGTTAAAACAGGTGCTCATGTCTGTCTTTCGCGCATTTGCCCACGTACATGCATTTACCTGGAAATCATGTGATGACCTGTTTGCGCAGTTATTCGAGCGGCAAGCCGAGGAGGACGCAGTCCACGCCAACGGGAATTTCGTGCCGAATATCCCGGTGCCGGATAAGATGCCGAGAAAGGACCCCGACGGCGAGGACATCTCGCCATTCCTCTGTTCAAGGCTGCAGCTCCGGGTAACCCTTCAACCTCAGAGACAGTTTCCATTTCTTCGGATGATGAGGATGAGATTGAGTGCCAAATTCTCGATGTTATTGACACTCTCCCTCTCAATTGGGCCTCAGCAGTGGTTCCGAAGCCGACTGCCGGAACCAAACGTGCCGAGAGCCGGAAGCGCGCGGCTTCGGACACCGAGGCTGCCGACAACTCCGGCAACCCCCCCAAGAGGAGCAAGCCGAATAAACAAACGGCCCCGAAGCCTCGCCGGCAAAGGGGCCCTCCCACTGTGGACTCCGGGTATATTCTCCTTGCCTTATGCCACATGACTTTGCCTTCTTCATAAATTATTACTGAGATATTTTCTTTCAGGGACACACTCGACCTCCCTTCACCTGCTATTCCTCCTCCTCCCGGAACTCGGACTCCCAGTCCTGCCCGGGCTTCGCCTTCCCCTCCTCGCCCCTCTACTCGGGGAAGCGAAGCTGCCGCCTCCGGTGCCGCGCCGGCATCCGTTGTGACTCCGGGTGCTTGCCCGGTGACCTACGAGATCCCGGCGCAAGCCACGACGACCTCGGGAGATATTCTCCTTCCGGAAAGTCCGCGCCGGGTGCCCGGGCTTGAAGCGGAGATCTTGAGTCCTCCCCGGCAGTCCGTGCCAAGCGGTCCCTCCCGGCAAGCTTCGGACAAGGTTGCCCCGGAGAAAAGGCCCGCAGTTTCCTCCCGGCCAGCTGATCCACCTGCCGGGAAGTCGCGCCCCAAGGTTGCTGGGCAGAAAACGACTTCTGCCAAGCCCGCAGCTGCCCTGACATCCTCGGCCCAGGACTTGGTTCTGCGCACGGGTACGTTTTCATCGTTACCACCGCCTCCTGCCGAGATCCCTACTGCTGCCTTGCGGATGTTGCGAGCAACCGTTAGCTCCTTTGTGCCTTCAGGGTCCCGGGATCTTGCTGCTACCCGCGCGCCCGGCGGCTCCGGCATACAGGTTGTTGACTAATACAACCAGGCCTGGCTTGCCGCCGACGCCTCCGAGACCGCGGGAGACTTGCACGCTGCAGGCCCAAGCCGCAACTCCCAAGCTCTGCATGCTCTCCAGGTGGCCGCGCTGGATGTTACTCGGGTGACCGAGGTAAGCTTGTTCTATTTCTTTCAAAAAATACTTGTTCCTTCCACCACCACTAGTCTCCGAGATTGGTGCTTAGTGCTCTAGATTCCACCGAATAGCAGATCACTGGGCTCCAATCTTAGAGAAAAATCCAGGACTCGGATAGCGAGTCCCCGAGATCCTCCCAACCGGGTAGCTTGCTTCAAAATTTGCTTCACAACCACTAGTCCCCGAGATTGGTGCTTAGTGCTCTAGACTCCACCGAATAGCAGATCACTAGGCTCCAATCTTAGAGAAAAATCCAGGACTCGGATATCGAGTCCCCGAGATCCTCCCAACCGGGTAGCTTGCTTCAAAATTTGCTTCACAACCACTAGTCCCCGAGATTGGTGCTTAGTGCTCTAGATTCCACCGAATAGCAGATCATTAGGCTCCAATCTTAGAGAAAATTTCAGGACTCGGACATCGAGTCCCCGAGATCCTCCCAACCGGGTAGCTTGTTATGTGTTAGAGATCTCGGACTCTCCCGATTTCCTTATATTTTCCCCGGCTGATTCCGCCTTCTTTGTCTTGATTTCAGGAGTGCAGCAAGAAACGCTGCAGCATCTTCAACCGAGTTCTTGCTGACCTCGGTCAGTCCAAGAAGTGCGAGGGGCGCCTCCGGGAGGAGCGAGATGCCGTGCGCAAGGTCTCGGTGGACCAGAAGGCCGCACTTGCCACCGCGCAAGCCGAGATCGCGCGACTCAACGGCGAGCTCGAAGAGGTCAAGGCTGATGCGACCGAGATGAAGACGTGCTTCATTGAGGCGACCAAGAAGCAGAAAGAAACCTTGGACCAGTCCGAGGAGCGCGCGCATATTGCCGAGACCGAGCTGGCTCTCCTCCGGTCATGGTCTGATACTTGGCTCTCCGAGCTTACTGTCTTGAACCGGGATCTGAACAGTAAGTGGACCGACATCCTTCTTCCCTTGTTGCTTCCTTTCTTTGCTGTTGCGTTTCTTATGACCTAGCTGTTTGACAGTTCTTCTTTTTAAAGGGGAATTTGAGCACTCCCGGGAGGCTGCTGTTCTCGCCGTTGCTGCCGCCCGAGAGAAGCGCGACGGGAAGGGCCCTATCTCGGAAGCCTGGGACATCGAGGATCACCTCACTGCCCTGAAGGCCCGGATAGTGCCCCTTCGGTCTATTGGGACGGAGCTGCTCAGCGCTGCGGTCCACGTCCACGGCGCACTGTGGCCAAGCATCCGCGCGACGCTCTCGATTCCCGAGCTCGCGAGTGCACTGCGGTGTGCCGGGAGGCGCATTCACGCGTGGAAGCGTTCCGGTGCGCGGGCTGGTGCCGACCAGGTCTTGACCCAAGTACTTAGCTGGTACGAAGGTCTTGATCTGGAGGCAATCCAGCGCCTGCGGACGATCTCGCCGTGGCTGAGTGATCCGGCTAAGATCCAGCGGCGACAGGAGGTGGCGCACCGCATCGCCTCGTGGTCAAGCATCCGTGCCTTCACCGCCAGCGTCCTTCCTTCCGACTCGGAATCTGATTACGAGGATGACGAAGAAACCGGCGCGACCGGCGACGCGGAAGACGAGGCCCCGGAAGAAGATGATGCTGCCTCCGGCGCCGAGCCCGAGAGCGTGCCTCCCCGGGATGTCTCCGAGATCGAGGTGCACCCCGACGCCCCGAGTACTGCTGCCGGAACTGAGGCCGAAGCTTCTCCTGCTGCGTCTCCCGAGAGAGCTGCTCCCGCTGATGCCGCCGAGACTGCTGCCCCTGCTGCCCCCGAGGTCGTTGCTCCGGCCGATGTTCCCGTCGAGAAGCCGACATCTCCTATCCCTTGAAATACTTTAAGACTAGACTCTTCAAATCCCCGGGATGCCGGGTACAATATGTAATATACACTTATATTATTTTCGTTCCGTACTGAACTATTTATCCGAGTAATTTATGTCAATTTATTCTGTTTTGAGCTCCCGAATTTCCTTTCATGTTTACCGTACTTAGGTAATTTTTTCTCATGTCTACCATTTCGGCGTTCGACAGTCGAGTCACAAAACTCCACATACGGCATACAGTACTTAAAACAATCCGAGTTCCTACCAACCGAATTACCGACATAAAAAACAACTAAGTTAGTAAAAAACAGGTATGCCGGATAATTTCTTGCTCCGAGTCCCCGAGACCATTTTCGTGTTTCCCACCTTCCCTCTCTTTGCTCTTGACTACCATTTCGGCGTGCGTCAGTCGAGTCACAAGATGATTTCACATGACATACATTACTTTGGCTTTGAGAATCGAACTCGGAACTCTCCCGGCATACAAATAACATAGACGACAGTTATCCGGCAGTCCCCGGGTTCCTTCCCGAGATGCCGGTATAAAACAACAAATGAACTTGACAAAAATAAAAACAAGACAAGCACATAACTAGGCAGTCCCCGGGTTCCTCCCGGGGTGCCTTACTTTCATTACTATGAAAAAACTGAGATACAACATACACTGAGCCCTTTACGTGTAAAAGGGGCGAAGTAGAGCTACATTCCATGGACGCTTGGTTTCCTCACCGGATTTGTCCATTACACCTTTCCTAGCCTCCTGTGCATCTACAAGGTAATAAGAATCATTGTGCAATGCTCTGCTTATCACAAAAGGTCCCTCCCATGGAGGTGACAATTTATGCATTCCGGCCGTGCGTTGGATGAGCCTCAGCACAAGATCCCCTTCTCGGAACACCCTCGGGTGCACCTTCCGGCTATGATAGCGACGGAGATTCTGTTGATAAATTGCAGACCGAGATAGTGCCAATTCTCTTGCCTCTTCGAGTAAATCTACATCATCTTCTCGGGCCTCCTTTGCCTCCGTCTCAGTGAACATTGTCACTCTCGGGGAATCATACTGTATGTCATTCGGGAGTACTGCCTCAGCACCGTATACCATGAAGAATGGCGTGTACCCGGTAGATCTATTCGGTGTAGTCCGGAGACCCCATAACACCGCCGGTAACTCCTCTATCCAGCATCCCGGAGTTCTCAATAATGGCTCGATCAAACGGGCTTTGATGCCGGCTAAGACTAAGGCATTCGCTCTTTCGACTTGCCCATTTGCTTCCGGGTGTGCAACTGATGCTACATCCAGCCGGATTCCCTTCTCAGCACAAAATCGAGCGAATTCCCCCACAGCAAAGTTGGTGCCATTATCCGTGATAATGCTGTGCGGGTATCCGTATCTCAAGATGATGTCTTTCAGGAATTGCACAGCGGTGTGTCCATCGCACTTCCGGATTGGCTTGACCTCTATCCACTTGGTGAATTTGTCCACCATCACCAGTATATGTGTCATATTGCCTCTCGCCGGCTTGAACTGACCGACCATATCCAAACACCACACTGCGAATGGCCAAGTGATGGGGATTGTCTTCAGTGCTGATGTCGGCATGTGTATCCGGTGAGCAAATCTCTGACACCCTCCACACTTCCGGACAATATCTTCTGCTTGCTGCAATGCCGTGGGCCAGTAGAACCCATGCCGGAACACTTTTGCCACCAGGGCCCGGGAGGATGCATGATGTCCACACTCCCCTTGATGTATTTCCAGGAGCATCTCCTGTCCTTCTGCCGGTTCTACACACCTCTGGAGTACCTCAGTGACACTCCTTTTGTACAGTTCTTGATTGACGACAGTGTATGCTTTTGACCTTCGCATTATCTGTCGGGCTTCCACTTCATTTTCCGGGAGGGTTCCTTCCAAGATATAAGCCATAATGGGATGTGCCCATCCCGGGACAGGTCTAACCGGGAATATGGGAGCGTCTATGTCCATTGGCTCTGCCGACATCACCTCTATCATCATCTTTCTTTGCCTCTCTGAGCACTGCGATGCAGTCCCCGGGTTCGATGTTATGCTCCCGACATCTACTTCCATGGGCACAGCATCTGAACCGGGCTCCTTGGGGATGAAGATAGAATCCGACTCGGGTGAGGGCTGAATAGATGGCTTCCTCAAATGCTCCAGGGCTATCCCGGGTGGGATGGCATCCCGCGACGATCCTAGCTTGGACAAGACATCCGCTGCCTCGTTTTCTCCTATGGGTATATGCTTGAACTCCCATCCTTCAAAAAATCCGGATATTTTCTGCACATGAAACCTGTATAAGGCCATGTATGCATCGAGGGCATCCCAATTCCCCGACACCTGTTGCACCACGAGGTCGGAGTCACCGAAACACTCTATCCGGCGGATGCCGATCTCCTTGGCGACGTTCAGTCCATGAACCAAGGCCTCATATTCTGCGACATTGTTGGATGCCCGAAAATGAATTTGCAGCACATACTTCAGTACATCTTGTTTTGGGGAAGTGAGGACCACTCCGGCACCCAATCCGATCTTAGCCTTTGAGCCATCGAAATGCATCCTCCAGAAATTGTAATCCGGCATCGGAGGTTCATACTGCATCTCGGCCCAGTCCACCAAAAAGTCCGGAAGCGCCTGCGACTTGATGGCATCTCGTCTCTCATACGCCGGAGCGTATGGAGACAACTGGATGGCCCATTTGGCTACCCGGCCGCTAGCGTCCTTACAACCGATGATCTCGGCGAGAGGAGCTTCGCATACCACTGTGATCGGGTGTTCCTGAAAGTAGTGCTTGAGCTTTGTCACTGCCATGTACACCCCATACGCCATCTTCTGGTAGTGCGGGTAGTTTTGCTTGGACTCCGAGATCACCTCACTGAGGTAATACACCGGCCTCTGTATCAGCTTGCCCCCTTCTTCCCTTTCTACCACCATTGCCACACTGACTACTCGGTTGGTTGCGGCAATATACAGCAGCATAGGCTCCTTGGGTAATGGGGATGCCAACACGGGTGCTGTTGAGAGCATTCTTTTCAAATCGTTGAACGCCGCATCAGCCTGCGGGGTCCAAATGAATGTCTTGCTCTTCTTCATCAGTTGGTACAGGGGCAAGGCTTTCTCCCCAAGCCTGCTCACAAACCGACTTAGGGATGCAAGACACCCGGTAAACTTCTGCACATCCTTGAGACGCACGGGAAATTTCATGCTCTCGATAGCACGAATTTTACCCGGGTTGACCTCAATTCCCCGGCTTGAGATGAGGAAACCGAGTAATTTCCCTGCCGGAACACCAAATGTGCATTTATCCGGGTTCAATTTCATCCGGAACCTTCTTAATTTCTTAAATGTTTCCCTCAGATCATCTATTAGTGAGGCTTTTTCTTTTGTTTTTATGACTATGTCATCGACATAGACCTCGGCATTTCGGCCTATCTGGTCATGCAAACATTTCTGCATGCATCTCTGGTATGTAGCACCAGCATTCCTCAAACCGAAAGTCATGACACGATAGCAATAAGCCCCATAAGGGGTAATAAAAGCAGTTTTCAATTGATCATCTGGATTCAAGGGTATCTGGTGAAAACCAGAATATGCATCTAAAAAAGTCAAAAGCTCACTCCCGGCAGTGGAGTCTATCACCTGATCTATCCGGGGCAGTGGAAATGGGTCCTTCGGGCATGCTTTGTTGAGATTGGTGAAGTCGATGCACATGCGCCACACCTTAAGCAGGAGGGGATCATCCTTCTTCTTCTCTACCAAGACCGGATTCGATATCCAATCCGGGTGCAGCACCTCCATTATGAATCCAGCGGCCAGCAGTATAGCCAGATGCTCCATGACCGCGGCTCTTCTTTCATCCGAGAGGCGCCTAGTCGGTTGCTTCACCGGCTTCGCATCCGGTCTAACAAATAGAGAGTGCTCAGCCAACTCCCTCGGGACGCCTTGCAGATCGTCACTCGACCACGCAAAAGCATCCCGATTCTCACGGAGGAAGTCGACGAGCTCGCCTTCCTATTTGCTGTCCAGGTTGCTGCCAATGATAACTTGGCGCTCCGGGTTGCTAGGGTCCACACCCACCTTCTTGGTCTCTTTGGGGGGCTGAAATGACGCACCCTGCTCCGGGTTCACCATCCCGGGCATTCCGAGTTGGGAGGTCTTGGCCATTGCCACCACCTGCTGAATCCTCTTCTTTTCTTCCGCGATCACCAGAGACTCAGCCAAGCACGATCCCGCCGAGGCACATTCCATGGAGCGCTTGTGGTCTCCCGAGATGGTGATTACGCCGTTGGGTCCCAGCATCTTCATCTTGAGGTAGCCCATGTGGGTCGAGATCATGAACTTGGCGAGGGCCGGTCTGCCGATCAGCGCGTGATACGGGCTCTCGAGGTCCACGACTTCGAACTCCAAGCTCTCGGTTCGGCAGTTCTCCCGAGTTCCGAATAGCACCTCAACCCAGATCTTTCCCATGGGCGAGCAAGAGACTCCAGGCACAATGCCGTGGAAGGTTGTCTCGGTAGGCAGCAGGGTGTTCATGGATACTCCCAGCTTCAGCATCGTGTCCTTGTACATGATGTTAATGTCACTGCCATTGTCGATCAGAACCCGGCTGAAGCGGACGTTGAGGTTGGGTCCGACAAAAGTTGGGTCCACCACCAAGGCATACGCCCCCGCCTTAGGCATAACCCGGGGGTGATCCTTCCGGATCCACATGATCTCCATCTCGGACCAGTGCAAGAACTTGGGCACCGCCGGGATCACAGCATTCACCTCCAGTGCACGTTGTCGCACACTCTTTCGGTCAGTGGGTTCGGTCACAAAGACCACATAGCTCTGATGTGCCTCCCGGTAGTTACTCTGCTGCTGTCCGCCTTGGTTACCGTTGTCGTTCCGTGTGTGCACCACATTCACCGGGCGAGGTGGGGGTCCTCTCGGATGAGGGGGAAGTCGGACAGCGTTGGCCCCCGATGTCGGAGGAGGGGGTCTCGGGATATTGGGCCGAGATGCCGGAGCACTCTTCCGAATAGCTCCCGAGCTGCCTTCCTGCAACGTGCGCTGATACCAACTGCACTGCCGAGTAGAGTGGTTTGCGGGCTTGTTGGCCTCCAGGGTATGGTAGCAGCATGGCTTGTTCAGCATCTCCTCATATGTCAGGGGCTTCTTTTGTTCCACCCAGGTCTGTTGCACCTCCTGACTCTGACCCCAAGCCGGGCCACTTGTCTTTTGACGCTGGCTGTTGCCGGCATCCTCCTGCTCCCGGGTCACTGCTGCGACGTGCTGTGCGGCATGGTGGTACTCGGGCTGATTCCTCTTGTGGCCGAACTCCTGGCGATCATGGCTCCTGCTCGGTCCTGAACGCTGAGGTCCCGCATTCCTCCTGTTGGAGTCACCGACATCCACCAGGGGTTGCATGGGATCTCCAAGCGTATAGGTATCGGCGATGCGCATGGTTTCTGCCAAGGTTGTTGGCATCTTTCTTTGCAACTTCTGCCATAGCATAGAGCCATGCCGGCATCCTTGTGCAAACCAGGAGATGGCCTGTGCCTCCACGACTCCTTCGCAAGAGTTGTGAATATTGCTCCACCGGGTAAGAAACTCCCGGTCAGTCTCATTACTCCTTTGCCTACAGATGGCGAGCTGCTGAGGTCTGTTTGGTCTTTTATACGTGCTGGTGAAGTTGCTGATGAATGCCTCCTCGAAATCTAACCAGCAGTCTATGCTGCCAGTTCTCAGGTTGTTCAACCAGATCCGGGCTGGTCCTTCCAACATCTGTGGCACATAGCGTACCGCCCATCGTCTGTTTCCACCGGCTATGCTTACTGCAGTTACATATTCGTTTAGCCAGTCCTCCGGCTTCTTGCTGCCGTCATAGGTCTTGGCACCCCTGTTGAGCTGAAAGTTCCGAACAGGTGGTTCCCGCATGATCCGAGGTCCAAAGCAGGCAGGTCTCGGAGGTCCTTGCTCTTCCACCAACTCGGATTGGTGAATCCGGTCGAGCCGGAATCTGGCATCTACCGGGTTCAGCTGCCTGATTCCTATCCGAGATCCCAAAGGGTTCTCGTCTGGCTGATACCGGAGCTGCTGCAGCCTCGAGTTGCCATCATTGAGCCTGTCCTGCGCAGGGATCACGACCTGCTGGGGAACAGAGGCGACCTCCCTCTGTGGGTTTCCCTGAACGTGAGGAGGATTCCGGGGTGGATTACCACGGCCAACCGGGTTATTGTTTCCTACATCCAGGTTACCATCCCCACGGGTACTTCCCGCCTGCCCCGAGTTACGCTGTCCGGCCTGCCCGGCTTGCTGGATACCGGCGAAGGCCGGGTCATAGGTCGGTAGCTGCTTGTTCTTCCCGGAACCTCGACTCCGGCTCCGACTCTTGCTCTTGCTCTTGTTTCTGCTCGGATGCGGGGAAGAGGCCTCCCCGTCCGACTTCTGGCTATTGGGTCTGGCTGAGTGCACCTGGGACCCTGCTCCGGGGTTCTTCTTCTTGAAGGCCTGATTCTGACGGTTGGCCTCAATCACCAACTCGTTTACCCGCTCCTGCTGCTTGCGCAGGGCCTCACCGGATAACCCTACCAATTCGGCCATGGCGGCTTCGGCGGCCCTAAGAGTTTTCGCCGGTGAGCTGTACACCGGCTTCCCGGCTGAAATCCGACTTCCTGTGTGACTGGTGGTGGCTCCACCAGCCAGCTCCTCATTCACCATTCTTCCTTTCTTGCGCAGATCCGCAATGCGCTTGTCCCGGGAGTCTATCTTAAGGAATCTGTGAGCTGCATTGTACTCCCGGAGGCTAGCATTGAGCTCGCGACGGATCTCGGCGATCTCCTGCGCTTCGGCGAGTAGCAACCTCCGCTGCTCCTCCAACTCAGCCGAAGTGGCTTGGGTATCTGCTTCGGCAGCCACCGGTACAGTCAACTTGGCCACCAGCCCCGAGAGGGGATCCGGGCGGCGCCGCGGCTGGGACGGCTGCGGGTCGCCATCTCGGGCCGCAGGTCTTTCCTGCGGGGGTTTGGCCAAACGGTGGTGGCCGCTCCCGGTATCGCCGTCAGCGTCCTGGTACTCCTCCTCGGTTGCCCCGACCATCATCACCGCGACGGAACTCGGGGGGCGACCGGCACGCAGACCCCGAGCAGCGCAGAGCATGGGAGGATCCTCAGCTTCCAGGACCACGTCCGGGTAGCTACAGACAACCTCTGTGGCGACGTAGGTGGTGAAACCACCAAAGTCAATGAGACATCCGTTCACCGGAAACGGTCTGTTCCGGAAGCACCCTGCGTTGTCGCAGACGAAGTCCATCTCCCCTAGCCTTACGACCAGGCCAGAGAGAACCCGAACCTCGAAGTGAACAGGGGAGCCCGTCCGGATGTGTACACCAGCCAACGCCTCTGTCTGCCCCACGGTGGGCGCCAACTGTCGTGGTGGTGTCACGGCAGATGCCATAGGATGGCTAATGTGTGGGGCCGATGGACGTTGGTGGATCCGGGGAGGGATAGCGAGCTGAAGAGCTCACACGGGGAGGATCCCGGTAACAGCGAGATCCCCAGGAACAAGAAATAAGAACAAAGCGCGAGGGGGAAGATCTAAGAAACACGAACAAATGCACGAAGGCACACAACACACACACGATATACCCAGGTTCAGGGCCCTCGTGAGGAGGTAACACCCCTACTCCTGCCTCTCCTCTCTATATATTTGTGGTACAAGAGCTACAACTTGCTACTGGATCTCTCAAAGGGAGGAATACAAAGAACTAGATGAACTCAAGGTGAGAAGAAGTGAATGCTCTAAGAGTAAATGCGACTATAGCTTTGGCTCCCAAGTTGGTCTCTCCCTCTCAGGAGCAGTTATGGCGCCTTTTATAGAGCCCCAGCGAGGAGGGCCGGAAACCCTAAATCGATTTGGCCCCACCGGACAGGCCTAGCCGGCATGCCATCACCGGCTAGTGCGACCTAGTCGCCGGGCTATCCGGTGTAGCCCCTTCGTCATCATCTTGACAAGGACGGCAAGCGCCGTCCTGCACCATCATTGTCCCCTTGACAGAGACAAGACATGTCTTTGCCCATCCCGAATAGCCTTTTCCGGATTACCGGGCTAGGCATGTCCGGTCTTGTCGTACCACGATCGTATCGGCTGACGCGCTCCCGTGTCAGGCGGGAGGTGACCATGCTTCCGTGTCAGGCGCGAGGTGACCATGCTTCCGTGTCAGGCGGAATGGTACTTCCCCCCGCAACAGACGGGAAAGCCTGCTACAGGCCGTTGACGGCCTACCGGAAGCCCTCACGCCGGCTACCTCCTCGCTCGCCACTGTGAGCCTCTTCTGCATAAGATCAAGACCGAGATATATGCTCCGGTTAGTACTTATCCGGACTACCTATCCGGTACAGCCGAATACACCTCCTTCAGGGAGTCTCCTCGGAATCCGTGATCCGGGACCCTTTCCGGAGGCGTCCGAGCTCGTCTCAGGGTGAGTATCTCTAGGCCTAGCCTCCCGAAGATGTCTTAGCCTATCAGCAAAGACATCTTCGAGAAGCTAGTTCTTAGAGGAACCACCCGCTTATGCCTGTGCTGCGATTGTGAAGGCCGGGGGTGTCTATTTATAGCAGCCAGGGCTGCCCCTTGCGCCTGCCAGGAGACACTTTGCCCTCTACCGGTGTTCAAGGGTTAAGTTGCCCTTTCAGCACACCAGGAGGTGTCCCTGGCTCTCGCCAAAGGTCAAGTACTGTTGGCACCACACTGAATTATACCGGGATCTGCCCCTACCCGGGGGGCAGCCCCCCGACACTTAGGCTAGAATTGACTTGACTCCATGGGACTTCAAGCAAATTTGCACACCCAAAATCTGCCTTCCGCCTTGTTCCAGTTTTGCGATACTGAAACCGGTCAGCTGCCAAAAACGGGTGCTAACACATGTCCCCCTGTTTTCTAGTAGAGCTTGCACACTAGAAAATATTCAACGTAGAAGTCTTTGTCTAAAGGCGATGCTTAAGCTCATCGGCCATATACTAAGGGCGATATATGTATATCGGCCATATGCACAGATCATGCAGTCTGCCAAACGATCGGGTGGAACTTTTTCAGGTATTTCCCCGTGAAGTAATCCACATACTCCATGTCTAGCACGATTAATTTAGACTTGTAATCGGCTGCCAACTTCTGCTTCACAAACGTCGGCATTGGGACAGTGCCATCCCCAATGTCTACTTTTTCAATAAATCAGCTGACGCGAATCCTTGTCCCAACTTGTCCATAACGTCTGGTTCTTCAATTGCTTCACGCATACCGTTCCTCTCGGACCGATCCTTCTCCAGATGTTTTTGCAGCCACTCGTCGCTTTTACCCATCTACTTGAGCTGCAGCCGATTTCCACCAATCGGCTTTTGAGATATTGGCACGAATCCATCCCTGGTAGCACTCAGGAAATTGAATCCGGATAAATCACGCCCAGATAGGCATGTGATATTGAATGTTGCCAATCAACAACTGACTCGGCTAATGCAATACATGCCGATTTGTCAGCATGGACGACTTCAATCTCGTCGTCAACCCATTGAACAAGTTGTTGGTGCATAGTTGATGGAACACATTGGTTGGCATGAAGCCAATCTCTTCCCAACAGTACATTGTAATTTCCCTGCACCTCAGCAACAAAGAAGGCAGTAGCCAGAGTTTTGCTGCCAACTGTGAGCTCCAAACTTATAACTCCTTTGGCTTCTATTCCTTCTCCTCCTTCGAACCCATTCAACACCTTGTTTGTCTTCATCAAGTCACTATCATCTAGTTGTAGCTTCTTGAAGACAGAATATGGCATCAGATTTACCACAGCTCCGCCATCCACCAACATTCTGGTAACCGGCTTTCCATCAATATGCCCTCTGACGTACAAAGGCTTTAGGTGTTTAACCGGTCCATCAGGTTTCTCAAAGATGGCATTTTTGGGTCCAAAGTTGATTTGCGCAATTTCACCTTCTTCTTCCATAGCTCGGAACTCGGCAGGAAGATAATATACCATGTTGATATCCATGTTTGTCCGGCTTGGTGTCGTCTCATAATCCAGCAGCTCTTCGTCATCAGTCATGTTGCCCGATTCGTCCATTGCTTATTCTGATGTTGCCGGATTTTCTTCTGCCAAATTTTCTGTTGTACTTGTCGGCTCTTCCATCGTGATGTCTCCAGTTACAAGCTCTTCAGCTGGCAACTTTTCAGTTGCCGCGTTCTCGCGTGCCAAATCTGCTGCTTCTACTTCATCGGCCCATGATGAATAAGTAACAGCCGATGCATCGGCCAACATTGTGTCATTGACTGCAGCTATACTTGGCGTACTGCTGTCGATGCCGTCATACGAACTTGCCTAGGAACCCATACTTGAGATGGCACCATTGGTCGTTCCACATTGAATTGGACATCCCTGGCTTGCTCAGCTCCTTCATCTGCCTTCTCTCGGTTCCTTGCCCTTTGCAGTTTCCGCCTTTGTGTCTTTGTTATACCCGGCGGACACCACTTTGGCTGAGTATATTTTAAATCCCGAGGGGGAGGAACCACAGATTGACTAGAGCTGGCTTCATGATCATGGGTTGCTGCCTTTGGCACGACAACGGGTGTCGGCTTGTTGATTGTCGGCTCTATAACCGGGTCCTTCATCTTGAACACATGACTTCCAATGATCAGTACTTTGCCAGCTTCTGATCCGCCTTCTGTAGCCTTCTTAGCGCCTTGCGCCTTGACCCACCAATATGACGAGTCTCCGGGATATACAAGCCGACTTTGCACAGATAGTCGAGTTGCCTTGCGTCTGAACTCGTCAGTCGGCTTCTCATACCGACTTCCTTCTTCGGCAGATGGTGACCTCGGCCGCTTCCTATACTGATATTGGTTTGGTCTTGATCCGGCTTGGCGCACATACTTGTTCAGCAACATGTCAAAAGTTGGCTTCATCTTCCTTGGCCTATATTCAGCCTGATTTGTCTTCCATCTACCAACTTCTGGGTTCTTGGGCTTTATAAATCTTGGCGGCAAACCATCCGAGCGTGGCTTTTGCCCCCCGAGCGCAGGATTCTTGATCGTGATCTTGATGACTTCATGGCCACCGGGTTGTTGGCTTACAGTAACTTGCCTTCCGGCCGCCTTGTTGTCAGTCTTTTCCCTGGGCACACCAACAACAATATTAGACTTATTAGCCCCTTCGGCCGCCTCTGGCCGAAGCAAAACCTTCTTTCCTTCCAAGTCTAGCGCGTTCATTGGGAACGATTGTGTGTCAATTGCCATGCCAGCAAAGCTCAATCGTCCGTCATTGAGGGCCGATTGGATCTGTCGACGAAAGACATTACAATCATTAATAGCATGAGAGAAAGAATTGTGATACTTGCAATAAGCTCGCCGCCTTAATTCATCAGGAGACGGTATAACATGATTAACTCTTATGACTTTATCTTTTAACAAGGCATCAAATATTCTATCACATTTGCCTACATCAAAACTGCATTTTATCTCATCATCCCGATTTTTGCGAATCGGCTTTAAGTCATCACACACATAGGGTTTGGCCTTGCTAGGCCAAACAAACTCGGCAGAATAGATATCGGCCTCCTCGTCGGAGTCAGCATCATTGCTGAGCACATTAAGCCGACTCCTGTTCATCCGATGTGGGTCGTTTGACTCATTAAACCGGCTTTCCTGAGCCAGAGCTCTCTCTTGAACTTGACTAACAGACATGAATTCATGGCCTTCCAACTTCTCTTTTAAGTAAGTCCTTAACCCATTAAAAACCAGGTCAGCCATGTCTCTTTCAGTTATCACCAGACTGTAACATCGGTTTCTAGTGTCCCTAAATCTCTTGGCATAATCGGATACCGATTCGTCATGTTTCTGCCTAACCGATGTAAGGTGGGACAACTTCTGTTCTACTTCCCCGGCAAAGAAGTGTTCATGGAACTTTTGCTCTAAATGGAACCAAGTATGTATAGAATTAGGAGCTAAAGCCGAAAACCAAGAAAACGCAATGCCTGTCAAAGACAATGAGAACAAGCGGACTCTGATATGGTCATGATTAGCTTCGCCCAATTGAGCCAAGTACTGACTAATATGTTCCCAGTTGACTTGTTGTCCACCCCATTAAATTTGGCAAATTCAGGAACTCTATAACCAGGTGGATAAGGCTGTAGATCAAAGTAATCGGGGTAAGGCTTAATATAAGTCCTATGTTTTGGCATAACCCCGAGTTTTTCATAAGCTATCTGATCCAATTTTCTCTTGAATTCCGCCATCAAATCGTCCATATTGGCCGATTTAGCCGGCACAAGCGAAGAATTGGTTGCAGGGTTGGCTCGTGTCAAACATGCTGAACTTCGGTTCGGCAATGACTCTTGTCCAAAAAGTCGTACCGCTTGTCCCGGCTGGCTTACCGGGTTAGGCAGACTCTGGACAGGAGTTGAGCAGGGTATACTAGACACAAGTTGGTTTTCCCTGACTTGACCAATCGGTTGTCTGTCCGATGGTTGAACCTGGAGCGTGTTTTTCTTAGCCTTTTCATGTTCCAACATCAGATCATAAACATTGGCAGTACCATGCAAAACATGATATTGAATTTCGGCTATCTGTTCAGAGGAGAAAAGACTTTTGCTTACAGCGGGTTGGTCGATGTCAACGTTCAGCGGTATGAATTCCGGCTCCTTGATCGGCGAAATCACTCCCTGCCGATCAACCTTGAAGCTAGACAGGTACACATCTTGATCTTCTTGATCCCGCTTGGCACGCAGGGCTCCAAACTCCTCGTCTCTCTTCTTTTTCCACGCCTCCAGGCCTTGGCGTTGTTCTTCTGACAACTTCTCCAAAGTTGGCTTGATGATGTTGTCAACATTGATGTTGGTAACGTCTGTCTTGGAACTGGTCATTGTTGTCCAATTTTAGATCGAAAGTCCCCAGCGGAGTCGCCAAAAGTGTGTTGCGCTCGAAACGCGTCACACGAACACGTCCTCGTGTACCCGTGGTGCCGGGGGAGATACTCCGCAACTCGCCCCGCGGGAGGCTGGCTTACAGCGCGATACGCAAGACAGTAAACCGACGCTTTTGAGACCAGACGTCCCAGCCCCTCGGGAAGCCCCGTCTGAGGAAAGCCGGCAACGATTGGCTGAGCTAAGCCGGACTTGGCCGCTCTCAGCTCGATTTTCGATATCCGGCAAGATCTACGCAAAATCGCCGAACAACGGAAGCAGGAACAAGGGTTGAAGGAGACAAAAGTAGGGTTGTATTGATAGGTTGTCGATTGTTTGCTTAATTGCCGCAAAATCGCCATCACCTCTCACATATATATGAGGCGGCTGGACTTCCCGTACAAGTTTTGGACTCCTACGCGAATTACAATTCATGGTTTAAGTCGGATTCTATCCTAACTTGGCGGATCCTTGATCGGCTTCGTGCTAGATCCGGACTCCACATGTCCGTCTTATTTGGAAAGTTGCCTCCTTCTTCCAGCCTGATCACAAAATTGCCTTCTCTTTTGCCACCTTAGGCCTTCCGCCTTGATACAGGCAAATTGCCTTAAGGAAAGTTGCCATTTGTCTTCCCCCTTGATCAACAAAAGTTGCCTTTCGCCTTCCACTTGGATCGGGGAAAGTTGCCTATCTCCTTCCGCCTTGATCGGAGAAAGTTGCCTTCTTCCTTTCATCTTGATCGGGGAAAATTGCCTTTTGTCTTCCGATCGGAGGAAGTTGACTTTTGTCTTCCTCCTTGATCGGAGGAAATTGCCTTCTTTAGCCTTTCACCTTGATCGTGGAAAGTTGCATTTTGTCTTCCGCCTTGATCGGAGGAAGTTTCCTTTTGTCTTCCGCCTTGATTGGAGGAAGTTGCCTTTTGCCTTCCGCCCGGATCAGGGAGAGTTGTCTTCTTTTGCAGGCTTGTTTTGACAAAGTTGGCTTCTCTTCTGTCTGCTCATTTTGACAACATTGGCTTCCTCTCTGCCGCCTTGTCTTGACAAAATTGGCTTTCTGCCGCCTTGTTTTGACAATGTTGGCTTCCTCTCGACCGCCTTGTCTTGACAAATTGGCTTTCTGTCCCCTTGTTTTGACAATGTTGGCTTCTCCTCTACCACCTTGTTTTGACAAGGTTGGCTTCTTTTCGTCCACCTTGTTTCGACAAAGTTGACTTCGTCCACCTTGTTTTGACAAAGTTGGCTTCTTTTGTACCACCTTCTTCTGACCTTGCTTTTCCTTAGGCTAGAATTGACTTGCCTCCATGGGCCTTCAAGCAAATTTGCACACCCAAATCTGCCTTCCGCCTTGTTCCAGTTTTGCGATACTGAAACCGGTCAGCTGCCAAAAACGCGTGCTAACAGTGGGTAACACCTCTAACTTTATCCTCCATCTTCTGTAGCCACCGAGATGTCATCGTTTGCACCACCCACAGGAATCACCCCCTCGCTCAACCCGAGGAAGCAATCCTAACCAGCCTTAGTTGATAGTTTAATGATTAGTTTTAAGTTGTCTATGATCATCAGACATGAGGTACCAAGTCGTTCGTAACCGTGGACACGGCTTTCCGAAAAGATTTACCCTGCAGGGGGTGTAACTACCCACACGCGCCAACCAACCGATACGCCAGACATTAGCACTCTACCTGGGAGTGCCGGCAGAAGGGTTGGCCACGACCGTTCCCAAGCTTCGCCTATTTCCATGAGCCACAACAGTAGGTCTGACCACCAACGCGCAGCGGTCCCTAGTGCGGTTTGCCAAGTACAAGATCTGAGACCGCAACCCACTTTAACCTGGCCCTAACTTTTCTCAAATCATTTTACCACACCTGCAAATGGAACACTCGAACTAGTGGCTTCACGTAGTAGGCTAGGCAAGTTGGAGTCGAGGGGGAAATGAATACCCCGTGTGTGTCAGACCCTGAATTCAAGCTACACAGACTAAACGTATCGGTTGGGCCACACAACCAAGAACATACTGGGGTTACCAATCCCAGGAAAACAAGCAGGCCAGTCTCGGAATGGATCATCGGCCGACTGCTCTTGGCGATCCCAACGTCACATACGTTTCAAGATTGTGCACGCAAGAACCCAAAAAGTCTTCCAACTCGTATACTTCAACCATACACACATGGTATACGAGTCAGATTTTTAACAAGTTGAAACCACAAAATAAACCTAAGACACAAAGAAAGGAAATAATATCCAAAAGCTCTCACTGAGCAAAATATAGCGAGTGGCACCAATCAGAGGACACATGTCCCAACATTACATCATGCGGCGGAAACAAACCGGTCTGAGTACACACAAGAAGCAAAGGGCTCAAAGCCGAAACGGAAAAGAAGGCCCACCCACGCCTTCCACCAGGAAGTAACCCAGGGGAACTCTAACTACTCGTCGTAGATCTCGTGGTCAAACTCCACGTAGTATCCACCCACCTGGTCGAGCGAAGTATCCTCAACTGCAGAAAAAAACCATAGCCCGCGAGCGGGTCAATACACCGAAGCGTATCAAACAAGCTTAAGCTAACAGGGTACAAAACTGTAAGATTCCCAAAGTATGGGGGTAAGTGTACTTGGCGGCAGCAGCACTAGCAACCTAAAGAGACACGCTAAAAACTTCCGTCTAGTTAGAGAGAGATAAGAGAGCGTTTAAGTAGCCATCTACAACTAACACCAGTCATAACCCATTCTCGAATTAACCCCCTCAACCAAGTATGAGGAAGCAATCCGGGAATACGCACGCGTTAACAATTTTAGTTACCATTTATGGTGTAAGTTATTCTATATTACTAGTCACATTAATTAACAATGATTAGGTGTAAGTTGTCTAGATCTTGTTAGCCAGCATCATCACCAAAGTCGTCCATAACCGTGGACACGGCTCATCGTTAACATTATACCCTGTAGGGGTGCACTACAGTACCCATACTCGCATGATCAACCCAATCAAAAACATTAGGACCTCTCAACACGACTCATTCCTTCACCACAGCAAGTCCAAGTGCCACCCATATGAGTTGTTACCCGCGTCAGGAGTCCGGCCGAATCTCAATTGCGGACTCATTAGTTTGTAACTACGCCGCCATGCGGATCAAACCACAGTAGGAACTATCCGCTTCGCGACGTACAACCCTCTGTATGACCCCCCGTATCAAGTAACCTCTCGTCGAACATCATCATCATGCACATGCATATGAGCGAATGGAAAAAAACCCGAACTACTTGCGGCACATGGACAAGCTGAGGATCCGTTCAAAGTGGAGGGGGGCTCCGTTGGGCCACACACAAGTGGTTAGTGCGCTCAAAATTGGATCCGAGGACAAAATCTCAGTTCCTAGGTCGACACTGAGCAGAACAAAGCACCTCGCAAGGCCTTCCGCCTGGTGCCTTATCTTTTAATTATAGAACCCCAAAATAAGACATCAGTTTATTATAGTAGAACAATATATCATACTAAGCATATGGAAAAAAGACAAAGGAACGACTCGCTCAACCAATTCTAGGCATGCACTACGACTCGCAGAGGCCAACAGATAAACATGCACGGGGTTATAGGTTGTGGGGATAAAGCTGTATAGGCTGCAGGATAAACATGTGATGGTATCGCAGTTCAAGAATCGATAACTAGGATAGCATAGATCAAAAGGCAGGAATGAAAACCAAACAGTCGTGTTACCGGTTAGCAGAAGCTTGCCTGGGAGATCGTGGCCTGGCACGAAAGCTGGAACCTCAGTATCGTAGGTACTCGCAGCAGGCACGTCGTCGTCTACCCATAGAAAGCCAAACACAGACAATAGGAAGCAATAATCAATACAAAGGAATGCGCAAACAAATGTTGGTGCATTATGATATGAGATGATTAGGTCATATTTAAAGCGGGGATGAAAATCCCGGCAAAAGATTAGGTTGCAAGTTATTTGTGTATCCAACAATTAAATGTGGCTTAACTTATATAGCAGGTATGGTGATCTAATTAATTTAAATGGAAAAGATATTAATTAATTATTTGCCCAACACATTACATATTAAGTAATTAATTGCAACTTATTTATCTACAACTCAAATTAAATGTTTATTAGCATGGTAAGACATGGTGTAAAAGATATGAGTACATTAAATGGAATTAAGGCATTATATATTTATTACCCCACACATTCAATATTTAATTATTTAGTTGCATTTGTTAAAATAAACTAAGCATTTAAATTAAATGATGCAAAATAACATAAGAATGTTATAATAATGTTCACTGCATTTTTCTGATATAAAAACATATAAAGTTTATTTTATTTGGATTTATAAATTAAAAGTTATTGCATATTTAAGTGTAGGGGTGTTTTCTGAAATTTCAGGGACTTATCCGTGATGAAAACAGTGCTGAGAAGGGTTTCTCCGCAAGTAGCAGAAAGCCAGGGGTCTCGGTGCAAAAATCCAGATCCAGATCTGGATCTGGTCGAGTTGCACCGCGGCTGGCCTTAGCCAGTGCGGCTGACCAGCGGGACCCGCGCGCTAGCGTGGCGCTGACTGGGCGCGGGACCGTGCGCGGGCACCCACTGTCGATGAAAGGTGGGGCCGGACTGTCAGTGGGCGTCGAAAAAAGGTGTCTTTTAATCCACAGCCGGGGGTGGGGATTCGAACTCAGGCGCGCGGCGAGCGCACGCGCAGTGCTAATAGCCAGGAGTTCGGATTAGTGCAGAGATAGCTATCGGTTAGACTATGTTTTAGGTAGTTACGCACTCCGTGGTTCGTTTCTCACGAAACTGACGG
The DNA here is from genome assembly GCA_026929855.1 of Poa annua. Taxonomy (NCBI): domain Eukaryota; kingdom Viridiplantae; phylum Streptophyta; class Magnoliopsida; order Poales; family Poaceae; genus Poa; species Poa annua. The sequence continues at coordinate 111,176,015 of CM049426.1, forward strand.
AAAGTGGCGATCCGCGCGACGGCGGTACGGAGCGCCGGTGGCGAGCACGTCCTGGTGGATATCAGCTCGCGAGCGGGTGTGCAAACGGAAGCGGCAACGCGTGCGGCTCCGTGCGCGTGCAGAGATGCATAAAGGGGGCATTTTTCTTCCCGAGTTCGTGCACGGGGACAGTTAGGCGCGGCGCGGCCGTGGTGATGCCTCCGACAAGGTCGTCGGAGACGAGCCGCCCAGAGCCGCAATCCGAGGGGGAAGGAGGGGAACGGACGCGTCTCACCTCGGGGATGGTTGTGGCGAGAGGAGAGCTGTCGTGGTGGCCGGAGAAGAGCGAGCGGTGTGGGGACGGCGACGTGTCCGCGGCGGCGTCGGGGAAGAGAGAGCCGAGCGGCGGTTCCCGAGTCCTTCTCCTGCCTGTCGCGGTCGAAGTACTCGCCGGTGGTTCCGCTGGGACGAGGAGGAATGGGATGGAGCTTTGGTAGGAGCGATCGGCGGCGGGGGAGAATGAGAAAATAGGCTAGGGTTAGGGTTCCGGCTCGATTAAATAGGAGAGGAGGGAGGAGGTGGCAGTGGGGCTCCGGTGGGGCGCACTCGGCAGTGGGGCGAGCTCCATAGCCGAGCTGGAAAGCGAGGTCGCCCTCTACCCGTACGAGGAAGGAGAAGAGGTGAGTGGGCCGTGATAGGAGGCTGCTGGGCTGAGGTGGGCTAGCTTTGGCCCATCTCGGCCTGGCGCCTATTTTTCTTCTTTTGCTTATTATTTTTTTTCTTTTTCTTTTTGAAACATTCTGCTTTTTGTATTTGTAAAACAAATAAGAGAAGAGACATAAAAGAACTTTTGAACAATTTTTAATAGTTCCAAATTAGTCATATTAAGATCTAGTTTGATTATTTATAAATAATGTGAAACTTCAAATGAATTTATTTAAAAGCATTTCAATTCAAAAATAAGAATTTAAATTTGGAATTTGAATTTGAAGCAACATAATTAAATAAATGCAAGCACATAAGGAATGATGAAATGATTCAACATTTTATTGCACAACAAAAAGGAAAGTTACAAACGGGCTGTTACAACACTCCCCCCCTCAAAGGAATCACGCCCCGAGATTCTTCATGGAGCAACGAAGAGGTCGGGATACTCGGCACGGAGGTGGTCTTCATGTTCCCATGTAGCTTCCTTGTCAGAATAATGAGACCATTGAACCTTGTAGAACTTGACAGTGTTGTTACGGGTGCGACGTTCAGCTTCGTCAAGAATGCGAATCGGTTGTTCCACATAAGAGAGATCTTCTCAAAGTTCAATTGATCCATGATCAACTGCACGTCCTGGATCTTGGAAGCTGTAGCGTACCTGCACTTTTAATAAGGCAGATACCTGTGTATAGTGCAAATCCCTGGATCGATTCATTTGCACACACAGTTTACGATGTAATATCACAACAAAGCATCAATTATATTACATCGATGATCCAGAATTACAAAATATTTTATACAAGTTGCATAGCGTAAAGCTAGCATTGAAAAAGTACACAGCGGAAAATACAATAGCAGTGAGCCTCTATAACTTTCATGCTGCCACAGGCGAAAACATGTTGGTTGTAGACTCGAAACCTTTAAACGAAACCTCACTCGTCATTTGATCAAATCTGCAATAAGAAAAATATTGCAACAACGTGGGTCAGATTCCATTAAAAATGGAGTCTGGCAAGTGACACCATGGTGGACACTTAAGGAAATAATTCTAAAGCCTATATGCATATTTGGCTGGTGGAGCTCAAGGCTAATTTGCATAAAGCCAATTTTTCCTACTCTTTAGAAAACACTTTTCTTGAAATCCAGATGAGTATGGCATGAAAACCATAAATCTCATCTTCCCTTGTTCACCCATCAAGTTTTACTTCTGAAGTTGGAATGATGGAATCCTCCGTTGACGTCCTTGATCAGCTGCTCAAAATTGTCCGTAACCGGGGACACGGCTAAGTACTTACTTTTACACTCTGCAGAGGTTGTGCACGTTCACCATTGTACCCATTCAACCCAAGGTATCCTTTACACACTGTTTGTGATAAGGAAAGGAGAGAATGAGACGAGATCTTTCAGAAACATTTTCCCTCCCACCTGGCTTGACCCGATCCACCTAACATCCCCCTACATCTGCTTGTCAAGCCGGAGAGAGTCCACGCAACATAATTGATCAAGCCAGAGCCCATATGGCAATGGCTGCACTGGAACCAATCGTCACTCGGAGTTCTTCAGATTCCTCGGTTCCTGGGTGGCCATTCACAAGTGTACATACTCCAGGAACCATAGACATGGACCTGAGTAGCCACTCAACATAAACCATACAACCAATTACCACCCAGGTGTTTCATTCTTAACTTAGTAGAATTTAGATTTTCACAAAACAACATTTGCATAGCATCAATAATTCTACTAAGTATTGCATAGGAACCTAGACACAGGAATAAGGGATTCTACACAGGTTTAGCATAGCAACACATGCATATAAAAATACACTAAGTAATGCATATAAAAATAGGAAGTTTATGAGGTGTGCCACTTGCCTTTGAATGTTGTCGTTGTTCACAACTCTTTTCAACGGTACTCGGGACTCTCCGTTCAATCTAACAGTATAGACAAGCAACAATACAACAATCAACAGCAAGCACAACTCCACAATGCACACAAACACATACTAGATGAATAAATAAGTTTTATAAAACTTTCTAAGGAAAATATGTTTATGCATGGTGTGCAAAATATTCCTAAGGCTAGAAATGCTTTTTCATGCCATGGAAATCTTTTAAGTTTATGCAAGGCAATCAGGTTGGTCCAAAAGGACTAAGGGCTAAGGTCATAAGTTGAATAAAATATTTTGTTTTATATCATATTGAATAAGCACTCTAATGGCTTAGTCTTGATGTGTAAAATACTTAGAGAAAAATACTAAGTCATTTGTTCAGATTGATCAACAATTATTATCAACTCTTTGTAAATTGGACATTCACTATAGTGAGAGAGACAGACACCCGGCCAGCCACTTAAATTGTGGAACAGGTCTCATGTACGTGGACATGTAAGGTTTGTTTCCAGGCCGCTTCATCCCACTATGCTGCTAGGATCCAACAACTTCAAGATGATAACATCATGATCAAAATTTGTTTAAGTCTAAGAGCCAAGATTAGGAGAGAGGGAAAAGATAGAAAGAAAGATGTAGTTGTCCTTCAGGCTTCATCTCCAGACTTGTAACTTTCTTCTGAATGAGGTTTTGATTGAGTTCTTGGTAGTCTTGCTGAATCTTCAGGCTTGATAGTTCTTGTATCCTAGAGGCTGGTCTTGGATTTACTTAGTCTTCATGAAGTCTCAGAGGGGAAGAAAAGACAGAGAGAGAGACTTAGAGAATAAAAGGGGGTTGGCCTTCTTGAACTTCTTCTCACTTTTCTTCCAAGTGCTTGACATCTTTGGGATGCTTCCAGAGTCTGTTTTCTTCTAAGTCCTTCATGAACTTCTTCTTGATTTTCTTCTAAGTGTTTCTTCTCCTTGAAGATACTTCTGAAATCTTGTTTTTGGCTAAGCCCTTCATTGGTCTTCCAGCTCCATGTTGAAAATCCTAAGTGTCTAAGTGTATAGCACTTTCCCAAAATACTAAGTTTGAAAATGATCCTAACTTAGAGAAAATGGGGAGGAGTTTTCCTTATAAAATATGCTATGCATGAAATGCAATTTTAAATCACAAGCAACATAACACTAATTTTTGTGAAGTTTATAAAATATGCATAAAGTTATGATTGCAATTTAATTAGTTTCCAATTTTTTAAAACATAATAAAAGGAAGCATATAGATTAAAGTTTTATGTGATTTATATTTTATAACTCAATTTCCTTTATAGATGGTGTTAATAGCCAGAGGTGGTTTAATTATATTTAATGCATTTGGATTTAATCAAAAATAATATTTCTATTAATAGTTATGTTGAAAATATTCAAACTATTCAAATTAAATATATAACTATGAATTCATTCAAAAATCACTCAAAAATATTTTATAGCAGTGGCATTAATTTACAAATATTCTAAAGTTTCTAAAACATATTTATTTGCAATTTTTGGATTTATAGATTTAAAGTTATTACAAATATACTCAAATTCACAATTTGAAATTTGAATATTTTATACTAAGTCAAATTTGAACTTTGGCCGATCTAAAATAATCTACATGTCAAGAGCTTTCCAAAAATATAAAGTTTGTTAAATTTGGATGAGTGGTTAAAAAGTTATAGATGTTTTAATTACAGGGACTAATCTGCAAATTTTCCAATTAAAATTAAAATAGAAAATGATTTACACGCTGGCGCTGACTGTGTTGTCTACGTGGCGCTGACGTGGCTGCTTCCTATTCGCTGATACCGTTTCGGATAAGTGATTGAAACAGAGTCGTAGGATCACGATCTAACGGCCTAGATTGGATCGACCAGATCCGAGCGGCGCTAGGTCGCCGGAGACGATTTGCGCGGTGGCGCCGCGGCGGCAACATATGTTCTACGCGATCTAGGTGGTCTTAGGAAGAGCGGCTCGTACCAGGACGTGCGGGAGGCCGTGGCGAACTCGGTGGCGAAGTCGACGATGCTGGGGGGGCACGGATGCGCCGGAGGTTGCTCGCCGGAGTTGCTCCCGCGGGCGGTTTTCTTCGGGCGAGGAAGAACGTGACGTTCTGGAACAAAAACAAATCCCCGATGGTGTCAAGAAGATGCGCACGTGGACAGGGAGTCGAGAGGGAGTCGCGGAAAGGTCCGAGGGGTTTTGTACTCACCGGTTTTTGAAGAATCACGGCGGCGGCAATGTCGGGGAGGCGGCGGATGTTTCCGAGCAGCCTGGAGGCGATGCGCTAGGGTTTTGAGTGCGGAAGAGGGCGGCGATGCTGGGATATTTATGGGGCGCACGGATAGGGATTATCCCGCAAGAAAAGGATCGGATTGATCCGATTTTGGTTTCGGTTAGAGTTCGTTCGTGATACGATTTGGGGAAGATGATGACATGTGGGTCCCGCGCGTCCGTGGGAGGAGGAAAGGAACTGGGCTTCTGCTGGGCTTTTGGCGGCTGCGCGCGCGGCAGAGAGAGGATGGGTTTCGGCCCAGTTGGCTCGGCCGTTTCTCTTCTCTTTTTTTTTTTGAAAAAACATTTTCTGTTTTCAAACTTTTAATTCAAAATTGATTTTTAAACTTAACCAAACCTTTTCAGAAAAATTCATAAAAATATGTTTTGGAATGCTAATTTAATTTAGAACCTTTTGGTAGTATTCTTGCCCAAAATAAAAATTAATAAATTGGAATATTTTGAAAGATACAATTTAACATGTTTTATGGAATAATCTCCAAAACAAACATATCATTAAATATTAAATTTCAAACTCTTATTTTATTTAAGCCACAAGATGAAATGGTGTTTATGTATGAATGCATGAATGCAATGCTTGAATCCTCTTTCAAAAGTAACATTATGTTTTATATTAAGATAATCATTTGAACTTCATAAACAACCTTGGAAAGGAATTTTGATTTAATTCTTTTCTTATATAGAATACTTATTCATGAAAATCATTTTAGGTGTTGAAAATAAATGGAATTCATTTTAAGTTAATGAAATGTTTATTTGGATAATCCATGTTTTAAATAGTTTAAAAAGATCACTTATAAATATTATTTTAATTTATGAATAGCTATGGCTATGTGATTGGAATCAATTTCTTATATGTAACTATTTACTTAAAATAAAATGGATTGTAGTTTGTAAAATATTTGTCAACTACACTTTTAGGTTTTTGAAATACAGTGGATAATAAAATGTTTCAACTGTGACATTTGAATTATTAAAATCAAGTTTGAAGTCTTTCATAGTTGGTTTCCTTATACATTTACTATTTTATTTTAATAAAAAGAAAAGTTTTAAATTTTAGTGATTTTTTAATATTATAAAATGTTGGGATGTTACAGACTACCACCCTTAAAAGGAATCTCGTCCCCGAGATTCGGAGAAGCTGAAAAGAAAGCAAAGGCTTGAATGATTCTGATAACTCGAGATGTTTTGAGAAATGAAATTTCGGACATGGAAACTTGAAAATTTGTAGTGAATGGGTTTTCTGATTGGGAGGATGGAAAGAAGGATAGTTTGAGCTAATGCCAAAGGAGATAACACAAGCTCTGAGCATATCCTCCAGAATTTGGTTCACTCTTTCAACCTGTCCACTTGTCTGCGGATGGTAAGCTGTGCTGAACAGAAGTTTAGAACCCAAGGCTTTCTGAAAGCTATCCCAAAATAGAGAAGTGAAGATACTTCCACGATCCGAGCTTATTGCCAAAGGAACACCATGTAAAGGAACCAGTCTTGTCATATAGAGTTCTGCCAACTGACTAGCTGATACTGTCTCTTCGACTGGGAAGAAGTGAGCCACTTTGGAGAGACGATCAATGACAACAACGATTGCATCGTTGCCTTTCTTGGACTTTGGAAACCCAGTAACGAAATCCATCTCGATCTTGTCCCATTTCCACTCAGGAATTTGCAGTGGTTGAAGAATTCCAGGTGGTCTCCGATGAACTGCCTTGACACGGCAGCAAGCATCACAATGAGACACATAGCGAGCAATTTCACGCTTCATCTTGGTCCACCAATAGATTGACTTGAGATCCTGGTACATCTTTGTGCTGCCAGGGTGGATAGAAAGCGGAGTATCATGAGCCTCCTTGAGAATGAGCTCTCTTAAGCTGTCAAGCTTTGGCACTACAATGTGTTCTTCAAACAGCAAGGTACCCTTGTCATCGAGAGAGAAACTCTTGTACTTATCCTTGCCAATGTTGTCTTTGATATTCTTGACACCAGAATCACGCAACTGTGCGGCACGGATCTTATCCTCAAGTGTAGGAGTGGCAATCAAGTTTGCAAGATAACCAGAGGGAACCACTTGAAGATTGAGCTTCTTGAATTCTTCGTGAAGGGGAGGTTGGATGTCCTCAACCATTAGGTTGTTGCAATAGGACTTGCGACTGAGAGCATCAGCCATTACATTAGCTTTGCCTGCAGTGTAAGAGATGGTAAGATCGTAATCTGAGAGCTTCTCAAGCCACCTTGTTTGCCTGAGGTTCAAATCTGGTTGAGTGAAGAGATATTTGAGACTCTTGTGATCAGTGAAGATCTCACAGCTGTGTCCCAACAAATAAGGTCTCCAAGCCTTGAGGGAATACATGATTGCTGCAAGTTCAAGATCATGTGTAGGATAGTTGAGCTCATGAGGCTGCAACTGACGAGATGCATAAGCCACAACTTTGCGTTCTTGCATGAGGACTGCACCTAGTCCTTGAAGAGATGCATCGCAGAATATTTGGAAAGGTTTGGAAGTATCTGGGCCAACCAGAATAGGAGTAGAAGTGAGTTTAGCTTTCAAGAGATTGAAACTCTCATCACACTTTGGAGTCCAAAGAAACTTTCTATCCTTCCTAGTAAGATCGGTGTGAGGCTTAGCGATTTTTGAGAAGTTCTCAACAAATCGACGGCAATAGCTAGCCATGCCAAGGAAACTCCTGACGTGTTTCACCGATGTAGGAGGCAACCATTCAACAATGGCCTTTGCTTTTTCTGGATCAACAGAAATGCCTTCAGAAGAGATGACATGACCAAGGTAGGAAACTTTAGGAAGCCAGAATTCACACTTGGAGAACTTGGCGTAGAGACGGTGTTCTCGGAGGTTCAACAAGATAAGGCGTAGATGTTCTCTGTGTTCTTCCTCGGTTTTGGAATAGATAAGAATGTCATCGAGATAGACTACCACGAACTTATCGAGGTATTCCATGAAAACGAAGTTCATTAGACGTGAGAAAGTCGCCGGAGCATTTGTGAGACCGAAAGACATGAAAGTGTATTCGTAGAGACCATAGCGAGTTGTGAAAGTTGTCTTTGGAATATCTTCTTTACGGATCTTGATCTGGTGATAACCTGACCTCAAGTCCAACTTGGAGAAAACCTTAGCACCACCGAGTTGATCAAACAGGTCATTGATGCGAGGAAGGGGATACTTGTTCTTGATGGTTTTCTTGTTCAGAGGACGGTAGTCAACAACCAGTCGCTCAGTCGTGTCCCTCTTTTTGACAAACATAGTAGGACAACCCCAAGGAGAAGTACTAGGTTGAATATGACCTTTACTTTCCAACTCCTATATCTGTCTCTTAAGCTCAGCCAGTTCTTTGGGGCCCATCTTGTAAGGACGTTTGGAGATAGGAGCAGTGCCTGGTTCTAGTTCGATAACGAACTCCACGGCTCTGTCAGGTGGCATACCTGGTAATTCTTCAGGAAAGACGTCAGGAAAGTCTCGGACCACTGGAATAGCTTCTATGGAAGGAAGAGGATCAACATTGAGAGCGAAAAGCTGAGCCGAAGAGGTTTGGTTTGGAGAATAGACTATCTGTCCAGAAGGATGAGAAAGAGTTACAGACTTTGTGGAACAGTCTATCTTAGCTTGATTGGCCTTCAACCAATCCATGCCCAGAATGACATCAATATCAGAATTGCCGAGAACTATTAGAGATGCCAAGAAGATATGGTCTCCAATTTGGATTTCATTGTCATGGCTTATCTTGGAGGAAGTCATCTGAACGCCGGGGGAAGTGACAGTGAGATTGCTCGAGAGGGGTTCGTGAGGTAAACTATGAGTTACAGCAAACTTAGTTGAAACAAAAAAATGAGATGCTCCTGTATCGAACTACACCCTAGAAGAGATAGAGTTGACGGGTAGTGTACCGAGAACAACTTCTGGAGCTTCTTCTGCTTCCTCAGCCCTGATGTGGTTCACCCGCGCAGCACGTGCCGGAGGCCTGGTGTAGGGGACGAAAGGCCTAGTCGGGGCAGGTGCGCGGACCATCGCCTGAGTTGGAGCAGGGCGAGGTGGTGGTGGAGGAGGACGGGTCTCCGGGCAGTTGTTGGAGTAGTGGCCCGGTTTCCCGCACTGGTAGCAGGTCACATTGGGGCGAGCGCCCGTTGGCCTTGGCGGTCCTCCGAAACCCCTCATAACAAGAGCCGGGTTCGGTGGGCGAGGCGCGAGTCCTGGAGGTCCTGGCACGTAGGTAGCTCGTGCGAAGGCACTGTTAGGCACCCAGATCCGACGCTTCGGAGTAGGAGCGGCGGCGATTGACGATGAAGAAGAGTTGCTCTCACGAGAGTGCTTGCGCGACTCCTCGAAGATCTTGCGCCCATGCTCCTCATTGAGCGCGATGTTGACGAGGTCCTCGAAGTTATCAGCCTTGACGAGGTTCAGCTTGTACTTGAGCGCGGGATTGAAACCCTTGCGGAACTTGGCCATCTTCTTGACCTCAGTGTTCACCTCATCTCCAGCGTAACGAGCAAGGCGATTGAACTCGCCATTGTACTCCATCACGTCCATCTTGCCTTGCATCAGCGAGTTAAACTGCTCGCGCATCCTGTCCATGAGATCTTCTGGGATGTGGTGGCGCAGGAAGGATGTCTTGAAATCCCCCCAAGTGGTAACCACCACGGGAGCTCTCATGGTCTGAAAGTTTTCCCACCATGAGGCAGACTTGCCCCTAAGCAGGTAGGACACGTAAGGCACCCTGTCGTGCTCAGCCACGTGGGCGATAGCAAGAGTCCTTTCCATCTCGCGAAGCCAATCATCAGCTTCAAGCGGCTCTGTGGGTGAAGCGAAGTTCCTTGGGCCCAGACTGAGGAAGTCCTTGACGGTCACACGTGCATTGCCTTCATTGCGATGCCCGTGGTTGTTCTGGTAGGCTTGGTTCTCAGCCATTTGAGCCAGAACTTGGGTCATCTGTCCAAGCAACTCAGTGATAGGAGGCGGTTGTGGTGCGTCTTCCGCATTGCGGTTGTTCCTGGTGTTCGTCATCCTGGAGACATTGGATATTAGAACAGCGACAAGATACATAAAGCCAGGGAAAAACTTGGAAAGTCGAATTCTTGCTCAGAAAAACAGTTGCAAACTATAGGATAACAAGGATAAGCTTCTCATAGGAAAGGTTCATAACCAAACACTTAGTTAGCCATCAGTACAACCACCAAGGTTTCAGTACTACAAGGACAACTACTAGTAAAAAGTTAACCCTCCGTACAACCAACACGGTTTCGGTACAAAGGATAGCTACTACAACAAAGGAAAAGATACAACTCGAAGACTAGCTCGCGCTTCCATATGAAGACGAAACTGTGCAACCCCTCTCCGGTGATGCGATGGGTGTAACGACGATCGCAGTAGACGTGGTACTCTCGCACAATGCGTCGAAACTCAATGGAGTAGGCATCTGGCGTCTGTTTGCCGTACAGCAGTGGTCCAACGTGTGAACGGATAGACGTCGCCTAGAGGGGGGGGGGGTGAATAGGCGATTTAAAACTTTTTCCGAGGAGCCGGAATATCCGGTCCAAGAATGATCCGGAAATTCCGGTATGCTTGATAAAGGTGGAATAAAACTAGAGGTTTACTTTAACTAGCATACAACCTAGATATAAATACTAGGCTCACCAACAACTTATGCTAAGCAATACAAGTAACAAGGTGATAGCAAGATATATGACTTCAAGCACGAAGGCTATCACACTGTAAAGTGCATAAGTAAAGAGCTCGGGTATAGAAATAACCGAGGCACGCGGAGACGAGGATGTATTCCCGAGTTCCACCCAAAGGGTGTATGTCTCGTTTAGAGAGGTGTGCGCAACCACAACAGGTTAGCCGCAACGCCATAAAGGCTCACCTTCTTCTCCTGATGAACTCAACCACAAAAGGTTGCGAGTTCACCTTCCACTATTGATCGCCTTTGGGGCGGAGATCAAATCCCGTACAACTCTTGAGGCACACACCCAGAACTTAATTGGGGGCTCCCAAGTCTTGAGGCACACACCCACAACTTAATTGGGGGCTCTCAAGTGACCACAAAAGGTCTTGGCCACAAAAGTCCGGCCACAAAAGGCGTCTAGGGTCCAAAGACCCAAGAGTATTAAGCTCAGAAGTATCACCACCACGAATCCTCGTGGAGGGCTCAAACCGATGCAAATGCAATGGCAAGAGCACACGAAGTGCTCAAGTCCTTCACTCTCAAATTCCAAGACAACAACAAATTTTTATGGGGGAATAAGAGAGGAAGAACAAAGTAAAGCACAAAGGAGTCAAATCCTTCACTCCCAAATCCCACCAAAAGCAACTAATGCATATGGGGGGAGAAGAGAGGAAGAACAAATAAGAAGAACCACAAAGGAACTCCAAGAACTAGATCCACTAAGTTCCCCTCACTTAGAGGAGAGAAGGATTGGTAGGATTGTAGATCTAGATCTCCTCTCAACTTTCCCTAAAGAATATGGAAGATTCAATGGAGGGATTGAGAGGGAAGTGAGCTTTCCAAGGTCAACAATGGAGTAGGAGAGAGGGGAAAGTCGTGCTGCCTTTGATTGGCTGGGGAAGAAGAAGGGGAGGGGTATTTATACCCCTCCAGGAAATATAGCCGTTGGATGTTTCGACACTCGGAAATTCCGGTATAAGTGAGACTCGGAAATTCCGGTTACCCGGAAATTCCGAGTCCATGAAATCTCCGAGCTGAAAATCCGGCTGGAGTCAGAAGCAAAACCAAACTTTTCCTTAGCCATTTCTGGAGGACTTTTCTGGGGGCACTCGGAAATTCCGGTAGACGGAAATTTCCGAGCACAATTTCCGACTGGAGTCAGAACCCTTTTTCTCCTTTCCTTAGCCGTTTTCTTGGATCAGCTGGGGAACCGGAAATTCCGGTAGACCGAAATATCCGGCCCCAATAATCCGAATCAGCAAAACACCGAAACGAAAACTGCTATAACTTCTGCAAATGAACTCCAAATGAGGTGAGACCAATTTGCATCCCATAAATAGAGTAAAATCGACACACATGGCAAGGTGTTGGACTTTCCTCACGGTAGAACCGGCAATATTTCCGCCACCGAAAACGCAACAAGTTGTCCAAAGTAAAACCGATTTCGATGAACTAGAGCTTGACATGGAGATGAACCAAGCTCTAATTCCTCACCAACATAAAAGCCAAATAAGAACCAAGAAATATGATATGCCAAGTATGCAATGGTTTGAGCTCTCCACAATGATGCGATCAAGTTACTAACTTGAGAACCCCTCTTGATAGTACGCCTATCTATCCTATAGCCCTATAAAGATCATACCTTTGCCTTGAGCATTCCACTCAAGTGGATCATCTTTCTTGATTGCGCGTCCAAGCACATGCTTGATGAAGACTTCTCCAAATACTCCCCCATGCTCACAATGGGAGAGTCTCGCTTAGCTTCATCTTCATGTATCGATTGCAAGCACCAAGCATAGGATCTCTTCAAGAAGCTTCTCTTGGTCTTGGTCTTGCACATCTCACCTTGATGACGATCACCACATGACGTCATCCTCCATGAGCTATATGAAATCTTCAGTTGATGCAAACCCATGGGAAGATACCTAACCTCATATAAAGATACCACACACACATATATCATGGGTTAGTTCACAAAGCTATGCGGACAAGTGTTTACCATCCCAAGAGATACATGATCGCTCTTGGTACATCTTGTAGCTTTGTGTGTTGATCAACATCTTGATCAACCTTGTATCTTCCAACATTTCTTCACTAATATGATGTCTTGAATCCTTCAAGACATACTTGCAATATGCTCCACTCAACACATAAGCTTCAAGAGTCCAACACATGAACTCCACAACTCCATGGACATGATCTATAATGATATCTCAAAGCAAACATTAGTCCATAGAGATTGTCATTCAATTACCAAAACCACACATGAGGGAAAATGCTCTTTCAATCTCCCCCATTTTGGTAATTGATGACAATCTCTTTTGAGAGGGTTTATAATATGGAATTTAACGAACAAGAATGGTTGCACTAACATCAAACACTACAAAGGTATGTGATGTTAGTCCATCCACATATATATAGCAAACTCCCCCATAATTTATGCACGTGTGTATGAACATGAATTCATTGCATATATTATCGACCATTACCGATGGTGGAGTTCCACTATATATATAAAACCAAGCAACGAATGCAAAGGCAAGGAAGACAAATACTTAAGAATAAACCAAAGTACAAATCCAATTCCATACAACCCTCCAAAACTTCTCCCCCATTGGCAACGATTGCCGAAATGGGCGAAAAGCTTTGGAAAGGTAACATAATAAGATCTCCTTCATGATTTATGCATTTGTCATGATATGAGTGAAATCAAATGCACTTATCCAATGACGAATAGATGGAGGGGATCAAACTATATTGAGGATCAAAAAATTGCACAAGAAATATATCAATTGAAATCCACTGGAAGGATACCAATTGCAAAGGGGAAAAGCATTTAAAAAGAAGCAAGCAATCAAGGGATCCAAAACCAATTGAGCACAATAGGATATTATGATACGATCAACCAAGTGTTCTATAAATCAAGAGGGAACTCCCCAAGGTACATGCACAATGAAAAGATTTGTATTTCAATATGGTGTGCATAACATGGAATCCTCATTCCCTCCTAGATGCTTTCGAACACAGAAATGTGCAAGATTGTATAGTTAAGAAAATAAGTATACCTTGCAACACACAAATGTTGAGCAACAAGAGAAAGAAGTGACAAATGAAGACTTGCTCAAACGAGAAAGAAGGGGTGTGTCATGAAAATACATTTTAGGAGACTAAACAAGGATGTGCCTAAGCATCACCATAGTCTTTCAAATTATGAGGCACATAGTGCATATCATGTATTTCGCAAACAAGCACACCCAAGAGGATAAATCAAATAGGATCACAAGCTTATTAAGAGGCAATGTGAAACCAATAGAAAAACAAAGCTTGTGCCTTTTAGAGGTCACCAAAGAATCAAGAAAGTAATAAAAGGTGATCAGTAAAGATTTTGAATATCAATTAAATATGTAACTATCCTCATGTGTATAAGTTTCTAAGTGGACACTTAGTCCTCAAAGAAACATGCACACACAATGTAGGTACAAGGTAAAACACATCATATCCAAGAGGAAGTCATAAATACACCGATAAGATTTTTGCTTAAAAGCAAAGCACATAGCTCAAATATTCTTAAAGGGCATAGATGAACTTCCAACACCAAGTTCTCAAAGCATCACAAATACCCAAATAGGATAGGTGATAGTTGGGATACTTCGAGACACAAAACAGGTATCGCATAAGGCAAATGGTTTTAGAGAATTCATCAATATTGCACATGAGAGATTTTGAAACAAAATTGCTAGATTAACATATTGGGGATCGGTGAATCATGAATATGATTAAATAAATCCCCTTGATGTGTAATCATCCCGGCTTACTCACATTAGCAATGAAGATATTTGAACGAAAGAAACTTTGCAAAAACCATATCAAATGCAACTTAGAGAAACGCATGCCAAAGAACAAACTACACAAGGTTGAGAGCTAGAAGTATATGCATGAGTTAGATACTTGTTACCGAGATAGCATTGACGGTGTAGAGGATGAGAGTTCACAATCATACAAGCTTGGCTCCAAGAAGCACATGGTGAAGACATCTTCTTTAAATAGAGGCAAGCTTCCAATGCATCTCTCATGTACCTAAAACAAATCAAGTACACTATGGCACCCAAACTTATTGGGTCCAAAGTAGTTAGTCCAACTACAATACATAGGACAAACTCCACAGAAATATGTGCATATTGATATGAAATAGAATTTCATGCACATCTTAGCCAGTTAGGATTCGATGGAGTTTATCCTATATATTGGATCAAGGAAAGAAAACATGCCACAAGATATACAAATAGTAAATATGCATGCACAAAACTTTCAAGAACCAAACGAGATACAATTTGGACAAAACACCAATTAAATCAAAAAGCTACACAAAAGTGTGGCAAGAGAAAGATTAGTCCTCATTGTATCAAGGACTCAAACCAACCCATGATTGGAGAAACCAATTTGATAATATATCAAATGAAAACAAGGTCAAGGCTAAACCAATGAGCATAAGAAATAAAACAAGCAAACATGCTCTTAGGTTTCATCTCATCCAAGAAGGTACACTAAGAACCGTGGGATGAGATAGCCAACTCCACAAAGAGGAGTAAGGTTCCAAAAAATAAACCAAGCCCTCTACACTTTTCATGATGGCACAAAGTACCAAGACGAAAAATGTTTGTCTTTCAAAGAGACATGTCATCGGGATCAAAAACCAATTGAAGACAACTAATGTTCAATAACATATAGGGTTGCTCCCACAAGATTAGTGCATTACTTATGATCTTGTATATGAATACAAAATGCACACAAATGAGATCATCACTCACCATATACATTGTTAAAGCATTAGTCATGTTCAAGAAGAGCAATAAGATACCAAACCAATTTTAAAGAATAGTGTTCTAAAGAGTATGGAGTAGCTTCCCCATGATTAGTGCATTTTTAAGATCTTGTATGTAAATACAAAATGCACACAGGTGGGATCATTACCCTCCATATATCTTTTTGAACGCAAAGTTCAAGAAAATCAATAAGACCCGATAACAATTAAAAGGATGATGTTCTACTCAATGTAGGATAGTTCCCCCAAGAATAGTGTGTTACTTAGAATTAAGTCTTCAAATGTAAATGCACAACAATGGGATCCTTGCTTTTCCTAACTCAAGAAAGTTCAACACAAATTATGAGTAGAGCAACAAAAGGATCCAAATGAAGCAAAGAAGACAAAAGGATGGTTAGACCAAAACAAACTTGGCGATAGAATCAGACAATTTATGGACATAAGCCAATGTAAATATGATCAATACATTTACCACAAATATAATTATCACTTGTCAAACAAAATGATTGTAGAGAGATATTTCTCGGTGGTACATGACATGCATATATTCAAGATCATGTTCACAAAACATAAGCATGTGGCAAAAGATAAGAATTGAAAAACATGCTTATATAGAGATTCTTGATGACTTCACATATTCAATGATCATACTTAATCATCAAGAAACTCTCTCACAAACAAGATACCAAAAGATGGGAGAACAAAATGCATTTAAGCAAATATGGAACTTGTTTGAGTACCATGCCACCTAGGAACAAGAGAATCAACAATATCAACTCTAGGTGACACTACCTCACATGTTCACATTTTCTAGGCTTGTAATATGCACATAGCTTATTACTCCCCCATAATGTGATAATCCATTCTTTTTAACAAGAGGCAAAAGAAATCCAAGAGATAATTAATGGACATTAGAATTTGAATTTCTCATGAGTAAGACATACCACAAAGAGAGTAGATAAATTGATATATCACCACTAAGTGGTAGTCCTCATGTATACACATTTTAGGATAGTGTGTTACCAAAAAGCACATCACTCCCCCCAAAATGGGATAGTCCATTAAAATCCCTAAAAGAGCCAATTAAGATGAAAGCAGATAGATAAGAGGCTCAAACATACATGGTGTGCAAACCAACATACACAAGCTTGATTATTCAACATAAGTAAGTAGAGTGCACAACACATATGAAACAATAGTAAGGCACAAAACCAAACACATGCAAGGGTGCAAGTAACTTTCAATGAGTACATATGAATTAAATACAGGTTACCGCAAGGAGGAGCATTGGATATATGCTAAGACAATATAATCCACTTGACTTGACTTGAGATAATATGGATGATGAAGATCCCTTAATTCTTCATGATGTAGTCAAGTCTCCATTGTCCTCCGCTTACACCTATTGATCAAGTTTTAGCTTGTTGGTCCCCAACCAAGTTGGGTCCTAAGAGGTTAGTCACAATAGGCTTGGCAACCCAAATGGTTATTTTCTTGACACCACTTTGAGTACCAATAACTTTGGCAAACACATTGCCAACCTTATCCTTCCAAAGAGAATGAACATTATCAATAATAGTGGGGTTGGATAAGTTACCATGAGTGCATGAAGAAGCAAAGTGATCCTTCCCACGACATTTGTAGCAAAGTCGTCTTTTACCTTTCTTTTTGGGAAGGGAAGGTTCTTCAACTCAGGAAGCTTGAATTGGGACTTGAGGTCGCTTCCCTTGTTGCTTCTCACTAAGAGGCTTCTTCTTCAATGGGCAAGATCTAACATGGTGCCCTTGAACCTTGCACTTGAAGCACACAATTTTGGCCGAATCAATAGCTTGTCCTTGGCCCTTCTTCTTGACGAAATTGTGCTTCTTCTTGACATTGGACTTGTTCTTGTTATTGGAGTTGAATCCAAGTCCACTCTTGTCATGAGGAAGTTGTTTCACTCTCAACATGTTGTCGAAGGTGGACTTACCTTCATGACACTTCTTCAAGTCTTTCTTCAAAGAAGTGACTTGTGCCTTGAGCCCTTTGAGTTCCTCTACATGGTTAGTTTCAACACAAATACTAGAGGAAGTAGACGCTACAATGTTAGAGCAACAAGGCAAGGAAAGTAATTCATCACAAGATGTAGCAATTTTATGAGTGGATGAATTACTAGAACTAGCACATTGCAATAAAGCATTAGTAGTAGAAGTTGTGCTAGTGTCCATAAGAGGCTCACAAGAAGTTACCTTCATAGTGACCGCCTCATGAGCTAACTTTAGCTTAGCATGGGATGCTAGGAGATCCTCACTAGAGCTAAAAAGCTTTTCATGAGTTTCTTCCAACTTCCCATACTTACTAGTTAGCAACTCAAGTTGAGCTCTTAGCTCAACATTCTCCTTCAAAATAGATGCTTCACACAAAGTGGAGTTAGTAGCACAAGCATCATTATCATTAGAAGTGGAAGGAGACAACATGACAAGCTCACTATTTAACTTAGCATTTTGTTTACTAAGCACATTACATTTAGCAATAGCATGGTCATGTTCTTTAGTGAGCTTAGCAATTTTGGAGTTATGAGACTCCATGATAGTTTCAAGTTGCTCTTGAAGGTGAGCATTAGTTTCTTGTTCATCTTCTAGAGATGATTGAAGAGATACCTTTTCATAGGCATCTTCTCTCTCAATCTCACCTTTTAGCTCAAGAACATCCTCAATCTCACCTATACGGCTCATAAGGGAGCCAAAGTGTTTCTTGCCAACTCCTTGCAAGTTAGTCATGAAATGATCAAAAGAAATAATTTCTTGTTTGATTTCAAGACTAGTATCATCATCAAAATCATCAACATCATCATCATCACCATCACCATGAGATATATTGGAGTGCACGGTAGGAGATACCTTAAACTCCTTAGCCATAAGGCAAATGTGAGTAGTGGATGAAGACGATGAGGAGTTACTTGAAACACCATTGAGGTCCAAGTCTTGTTCCAACAATTGTTGGGATTCCTCTACATTGTTAGCCAAACAAGTACTACAGGAAATAGAAACACTTTGATCATGGCAACAAGACAAGGGAAGCATATCATCATGAGATTTAGTTAAGCAACTACTACATGATATGCAAGGACTATCAACACTAGCATTTAAGACATTTGAAGTGCTAGAGGTGTTTAAGTCCAAAAATAGAGCATTGCAATAAGATGGGTGAGAAGTATAGTCAATAGTGGATTCACCATGAAGATTGCAATTTCTATCCCCACTCACCATATCATTACCTTGTGGCAAACCACATGTCGGTGAAGTGGAGGAAGTCGTGAGCTCATCACGACCGGATGTGGAAGGAGGACAATCATCCTTGTAAATGTTGGACACCTCATATATATCTTGAAGTTTTGTCCATAATTCATGAGCGCTCCGAAAAGGCATGATTGACGCAAGGACTACATCGCTCAAAGCACATATGAGACCATTAGATGCTAGAGTATCAAGATAAGAGTTTTTCTCATCCTCTAAAGATAATTCTTGTGAATCCTTTGGAGGAGAAAAACCCATATCTACAATACTCTCTAAATTTGAACCCATGTCTCTAAAAAGATTAAGCATGCAAATTTTCCAAACATCATAATTTGTGTCATCGAATCTATAAGTGGGATTGTGCACTAGATCTCTAAACGTCATCTTTATCTCTAGGCGGTTAGTCCTAATAATGAGATAACCTGGCTCTGATACCAATTGAACGGATAGACGTCGCCTAGAGGGGGGGGGGGGTGAATAGGCGATTTAAAACTTTTTCCGAGGAGCCGGAATATCCGGTCCAAGAATGACCCGGAAATTCCGGTATGCTTGATAAAGGCGGAATAAAACTAGAGGTTTACTTTAACTAGCATACAACCAAGATATAAATACTAGGCTCACCTATGTGCACCAACAACTTATGCTAAGCAATACAAGTAACAAGGTGATAGCAAGATATATGACTTCAAGCACGGAGGCTATCACAATGTAAAGTGCATAAGTAAAGAGCTCGGGGAAATAACCGAGGCACGCGGAGATGAGGATGTATTCCCGAGTTCCACCCAAAGGGTGTACGTCTCGTTTGGAGAGGTGTGCGCAACCACAACAGGTTAGCCGCAACGCCACAAAGGCTCACCTTCTTCTCCTGATGAACTCAACCACAAAAGGTTGCGAGTTCACCTTCCACTATTGATCTCCTTTGGGGCGGAGATCGAATCCCGTACAACTCTTGAGGCACACACCCAGAACTTAATTGGGGGCTCCCAAGTCTTGAGGCACACACCCACAACTTAATTGGGGGCTCTCAAGTGACCACAAAAGGTCTTGACCACAAAAGGTCTTGGCCACAAAAGGCCGGCCACAAAAGGCGTCTAGGGTCTATAGACCCAAGAGTAACAAGCTCACAAGTATCACCACCACGAATCCTCGTGGAGGGCTCAAACCGATGCAAATGCAATGGCAAGAGCACACGAAGTGCTCAAGTCCTTCACTCTCGAATTCCAACACAACAACAAATGTTTATGGGGGAATAAGAGAGGAAGAACAAAGGAAACCACAAAGGAGTCAAATCCTTCACTCCCAAATCCCACCAAAAGCAACTAATGCTTATGGGGGGAGAAGAGAGGAAGAACAAAGAAGAAGAACCACAAAGGAACTCCAAGAACTAGATCCACTAAGTTCCCCTCACTTAGAGGAGAGAAGGATTGGTAGGATTGTAGATCTAGATCTCCTCTCAACTTTCCCTAGAGAATATGGAAGATTCAATGGAGGGATTGAGAGGGAAGTGAGCTTTCCAAGGTCAACAATGAAGTAGGAGAGAGGGGAAAGTCGTGCTGCCTTTGATTGGCTGGGGAAGAAGAAGGGGGGGGGGGTATTTATACCCCTCCAGGAAATATAGCCGTTGGCTGTTTCAACACTCGGAAATTCCGGTATAAGTGAGACTCGGAAATTCCGAGTCCATGAAATTTCCGAGCTGAAAATCCGGCTGGAGTCAGAAGCAAAACCAAACTTTTCCTTAGCCATTTCTGGAGGACTTTTCTGGGGGCACTCGGAAATTCTGGTAAACGGAAATTTCCGAGCACAATTTCCGACTGGAGTCAGAACCCTTTTTCTCCTTTCCTTAGCCGTTTTCTTGGATCAGCTGGGGAACCGGAAATTCCGGTAGAACGAAATATCCGGCCCCAATAATCCGAATCAGCAAAACACTGAGACGAAAATTGCTATAACTTTTGCAAATGAACTCCAAATGAGGTGAGACCAATTTGCATCCCATAAATAGAGTAAAATCGACACACATGGCAAGGTGTGGGACTTTCCTCACGGTAGAAACGGCAATATTTTCGCCACCGAAAACGCAACAAGTTGTCCAAAGTAAAACCGATTTCGATGAACTAGAGCTTGACATGGAGATGAACCAAGCTCTAATTCCTCACCAACATAAAAGCCAAATAAGAACCAAGAAATATGGTATGCCAAGTATGCAAAGGTTTGAGCTCTCCACAATGATGCGATCAAGTTACTAACTTGAGAACCCTCTTGATAGTACGCCTATATATCCAATAGCCCTATCAAGATCATACCTTTGCCAGGAGCATTCCACTCAAGTGGATCATCTTTCTTGATTGCGCGTCCAAGCACATGCTTGATGAAGACTTCTCCAAATACTCCCCCATGCTCACAATGGGAGAGTCTCGCTTAGCTTCATCTTCATGTATCCATTGCAAGCACCAAGCATAGGATCTCTTCAAGAAGCTTCTCTTGGTCTTGGTCTTGCACATCTCACCTTGATGACGGTCACCACATGACGTCATCCTCCATGAGATATATGAAATCTTCATTTGATGCAAGCCCATGGGAAGATACCTAACCTCATATAAAGATACCACACACACATATATCATGGGTTAGTTCACAAAGCTATGCGGACAAGTGTTTACCATCCCAAGAGATACATGATCTCTCTTGGTACATCTTGTAGATTTGTGTGTTGATCAACATCTTGATCAACCTTGTATCTTCCAACATTTCTTCACTAATATGATGTCTTGAATCCTTCAAGACATACTTGCAATATGCTCCACTCAACACATAAGCTTCAAGAGTCCAACACATGAACTCCACAACTCCATGGACATGATCTATAATGATATCTCAAAGCATACATTAGTCCATAGAGATTGTCATTCAATTACCAAAACCACACATGAGGGAAAATGCTCTTTCAACGTGGTCTGGAGCAGTAGTGATCAGAGGACCACGCTCTGGAGTGTATCCACCCACAGCAGACAGACGACTCAGAAAAGCGAGCTGGAACCTCGGGAAAGCGTCTGGTGTGACGTTCCTCCTGTCGTACTGACCCAGGTGAGAGAGTGCCCGGTGCCGCTGCTGACGGACTACTGCTAGCTCCAAGCGTAGAGTCCCAGCAACTGAGTCTGAACACTAGCCACACTGAGTGGTCTTGTCAAGAACCTCGAGCTCGTACTGAGAGTCCGTGTAGGGGTAGTATGGAACGTAGAAGAACGGAGGGTAGTTTAAACAGTAGTAGTCCCTGCGCAGAGTCAGAGCTGCATCGTAAGCTGCTAAGTGTACTGCCATGTCCACAGTGGAAGCCTCAGCCACGTGCTTGTGCACAGTATCACCATCATCTCCCCTGATCCAAACAGCAGCTCTGTAGAAGGTCTGTCCGTAATCTCTGGGGATCTCGGACACCTGGTACTCCGGAAGGAAGCTGAAACCGACATAGTCAACCATGCTTCTGAGAAGCTTCAGGTAACCTGTAGTCTGCTCACAGTGGGTCTTACGCACCACCTGAGCGTGCGCCATCTACATAGCAGTTTGAAGTAGAAGTTAGCCTTCGGAAACAAAAGGATTGATTGCACAGAAAGAATTGTACAATGACAAGGAGATGAATCTAGTGAAAGGTAGAACAACAACTGACTGATTCAAGATTGAAACTGAACATAGCCGAAGAAGTTGATAACTACCAAAACGACAAAAGCAACCTTCAACACCTGCAACTATGGTACTACGGAAAACCCAGAACACGTGATGTCCTAAATTTTAAAATTAAGGTGAGAAGGGAATTATCGTAACACTTCCTTACCAGAAGAACAGGGAGGGTGGGTGGGGAAAGAAGTAAAAGAACATAATTCCTACTCTCACGTTTAAGATTTTCCTGATAACTACAAAATAAATTTTCTAGACTCAAACAACGACCAGTAGAAGGGAACCTGAGGGCGTTTAAGCTCTGATACCAACTGTCAGACCCTGAATTCAAGCTACATAGACGAAACGTATCGGTTGGGCCACACAACCAAGAACATACTGGGGTTACCAATCCCAGGAAAACAAGCAGGCCAGGCTCGGAATGGATCATCGGCCGACAACTCTTGGCGATCCCAACGTCACATACGTTTCAAGATTGTGCACGCAAGAACCCAAAAAGTCTTCCAACTCGTATACTTCAACCATACACACATGGTATACGAGTCAGATTTTTAACAAGTTGAAACCACATAATAAACCTAAGACATAAAGAAAGGAAATAATATCCAAAAGCTCTCACTGAGCAAAATATAGCGAATGGCACCAATCAGAGGACACATGTCCCAACATTACATCATGTAGCGGAAACAAACCGGTCTGAGTACAGACAAGAAGCAAAGGGCTCAAAGCCGAAACGGAAAAGAAGGCCCATCCACGCAGTCCACCAGGAAGTAACCCAGGGGAACTCTAACTACTCGTCGTAAATCTCGTCGTCGAACTCCACGTAGTATCCACCCACCTGCTCGAGCGAAGTATCCTCAACTGCAGAAAAAAACCACAGCCCGCGAACGGGTCAATACACCGAAGCGTATCGAACAAGCTTAAGCTAACAGGGTACAAAACTGTAAGATTCCCAAAGTATGGGGGTAAGTGTACTTGGCGATAGCAGCACTATCAACCTAAAGAGACACGCTAAAAACTTCAGTCTAGTTAGAGAGAGATAAGAGAGGTCTTAAGTAGCCATCTACAACTAACACCAGTCATAACCCATTCTCGAATTAACCCCCTCAACCAAGTATGAGGAAGCAATCTGGGAATACGCACGCGTTAACAATTTTAGTTACCATTTATGGTGTAAGTTATTCTATATTACTAGTCACATTAATTAACAATGATTAGGTGTAAGTTGTCTAGATCTTGTTAGCCATCATCATCACCAAAGTCGTCCATAACCGTGGACACGGCTCATCGATAAGATTATACCCTGCAGGGGTGCACTACAGTACCCATACTCGCATGATCAACCCAATCAAAAACATTAGGGCCTCTCAACACGACTCATTCCTTCACCACAACAAGTCCAAGTGCCACCCATATGAGTTGTTACCCGCGTCAGGAGTCCGGCCGAATCTCAATTGCGGACTCATTAGTTTGTGACTACGCCGCCATGCGGCTCAAACCACAGTAGGAACTGTCCGGTTCGCGACGTACCACCCCTGTATGACCCCCCGTATCAAGTAACCTCTCATCGAACATCATCATCATGCACATGCATATGAGCGAATGGAAAAAAAACCCGAACTACTTGCGGCACATGGACAAGCTGAGGATCCATTCAAAGTCGAGGGGGGCTCCATTGGGCCACCCACAAGTGGTTAGTGTGCTCAGAATTGGATCCGAGGATAAAATCTCAGTTCCTAGGTCGACACTGAGCAGAACAAAGCACCTCGCAAGGCCTTCCGCCTGGTGCCTTATCTTTTAATTATAGAACCCCAAAATAAGACAGCAGTTTATTATAGTAGAACAATATATCATACTAATCATATGGAATAATAGACAAAGGAACGACTCGCTCAACCAATTCTAGGCATGCACTACGACTCGCAGAGGCCAACAGATAAACATGCACGGGGTTATAGGTTGTGGGGATAAAGCTGTATAGGCTGTAGGATAAACATGGGATGGGATCGCAGTTCAAGAATCGATAACTAGGATAGCATAGATCAAAAGGCAGGAATGAAAACCAAACAGTCGTGTAACCGGTTAGCAGAATCTTGCCTGGCAGCTCGTGGCCTGGCACGAAAGCTGGAACCTCAGTATCGTAGGTACTCGCAGCAGACACGTCGTCGTCTACCCAGAGAAAGCCAAACACAGACAATAGGAAGCAATAATCAATACAAAGGAATGCACAAACAAATGATGGTGCATTATGGTATGAGAGGATTAGGTCATATTTAAAGCGGGGATGAAAATCCCGGCAAAAGATTAGGTTGCAAGTTATTTGTGTATCTAACAATTAAATGTGGCTTAACTTATATAGCAGGTATGGTGATCTAATTAATTTAAATGGAAAAGACATTAACTAATTATTTGCCCAACACATTACATATTTAGTAATTAATTGCAACTTATTTATCTACAACTCAAATTAAATGTTTATTAGCATTGTAAGACATGGTGTAAAAGATATGAGCACATTAAATGGAATTAGGGCATTATATATTTATTACCCCACACATTCCATATTTAATTATTTAGTTGCATTTGATAAAATAAACTAAGCATTTAAATTAAATGATGCAAAATGACATAAGAATGTTATAATAATGTTCACTGCATTTTTCTGATATAAAAACATATAAATTTTATTTTATTTGCATTCATAAATTAAAAGTTTTAGCATATTTAAGTGTAGGGGTGTTTTCTGAAATTCCAGGGACTTATCCGTGATGAAAACAGTGCTGGGAAGGGTTTCTCCGCAAGTAGCAAAAAGCCAGGGGTCTGGGTGCAAAATCCAGATCCAGATCTGGATCTGGTCGAGTTGCACCGCGGCTGGCTTAGCCAGTGCGGCTGACCAGCGGGACCCGCGCGCTAGCGTGGCGCTGACTGGGCATGGGACCATGCGTGGGCACCTACTGTCGATGACAGGTGGGGCCGGACTGTCAGTGGGCGTCGAAAAAAGGTGGCTTTTAATCCACATCCGGGGGAGGGGATTCGAACTCAGGCGCGCGGCGAGCGCACGCGCAGTGCTAATAGCCAGTAGTCCGGATTAGTGCTAGTGATAGCTATCGGTTAGACTATGTTTTCGGTAGTTACGCACTCTGTGGTTCGTTTCTGGCGAAGCTGACGGAAAGTGGCGATCCGCGCGACGGCGGTACGGAGCGCCGGCGGCGAGCACGTCCTGGTGGATATCAGCTCGCGGGCGGGTGTGCAAATGGAAGCGGCAACGCGTGCGGCTCCATGCGCGTGCAGAGATGCATAAAGGGGGCATTTTTTTCCGAGTTCGTGCACGGGGACAGTTAGGCGCGGCGCGGCCGTGGTGATGCCTCCGACGAGGTCGTCGGAGACGAGCCGCCCAGAGCCGCAAACCGAGGGGGGGAGGAGGGGAAAGGACGCGTCTCACCTCGGGGATGATTGTGGCGAGAGGAGAGCCGTCGTGGTGGCCGGAGAAGAGCGAGCGGTGCAGGGACGGCGACGTGTCCGCGGCGGCGTCGGGGAAGAGAGAGCCGAGCGGCGGTTCCCAAGTCCTTCTCCTGGCTATCGCGGTCGAAGTACTCGCCGGTGGTTCCGCTGGCGCGAGGAGGAATGGAATGGAGCTATGCCGGCGACGAGCTCGACGCCCCGGAGAGCATGGTGACGGCGGTGCTTTGGTAGGAGCGAGCGACGGCGGGGGAGAAGGAGAAAATAGGCTAGGGTTAGGGTTCCGGCTCGATTAAATAGGAGAGGAGGGAGGAGGTGGCAGTGGGGGCTCCGGTGGGGCGCACTCGGCAGTGGGGCGAGCTCCATAGCCGAGCTGGAAAGCGAGGTCGCCCTCTGCCCGTACGAGGAAGGAGGAGAGGTGAGTGGGCCGGGATAGGAGGCCGCTGGGCTGAGGTGGGCTAGCTTTGGCCCATCTCGGCCTGGCGCCTATTTTTCTTCTTTTGCTTATTTTTTTTCCTTTTCTTTTTAAAACATTCTGCTTTATGTATTTGTAAAACAAATAAGAGAAGAGACATAAAAGAACTTTTGAACAATTTTTAATAGTTTCAACTTAGTCATATTAAGATCTAGTTTCATTATTTATAAATAATTTGAAACTTCAAATGAATTTATTTAAAAGCATTTGAATTCAAAAATAAGAATTTAAATTTGGAATTTGAATTTGAAGCAATATAATTAAATAAATGCAAGCACATAAGGAATGATGACATGATTCAACATTTTATTGCACAACAAAAAGGAAAGTTACAAACGGGCTATTACAGTGTGGATGCACGAATATTCTTGGTTCCAAAGACGAGAACTCAGATCCTAGGGTCGACAAGAACAAAACAACCCACCACATTCCCAATGTGGCCTCTCGTCCAAGTCTTTAACAATAAATAAATCATGTATACTCATTCCATCCCAATCCTCTCAACTGGATGGAAAAGGAGCAACTAAGCATGTCTAAGAGGCAATGTAACGCAAGTGACACTCTATACCTCGATCAAAACATCTTTGAACTGTATGCATAACACAAGAATCAAATACTTAGGAAATCTTATATGTGCAGATAAGAGATTATGCTTGCCTTGCTCTTCAGTAGCTGGGTATTGATCTTCGGAGGCGTTGCAAACACTCTCGGGTTCGGATCCTATCGCGAAGAACCAAATACCGGGAAGGAACGACACAATCAATACAATATTGATGCAATGCACAATCACATGAATGATATGTCATTTAGGGTACCCTAGATGCAAGCATAAAATTAAATGGGTGTATAAAGCATACCCATGATTAGAATTAGGGTTTGTTAATGTGAGACTAGTATCATTATTTTAATTGTATGTATGACTAAACTAAAATTGAATAGATTTTATTTTTCTGAACATTTTCATATAAAAATCATATTTTTCTGATTTAAAACGAATTAGTTATGAATTTTCAAAGTTTAAATAATTTAATTCAAATTTCAAAATTATTTAAATAGCTTGGCCCCACTTGTCATACTTTTAATCATTTCAGAAAATAGTAATGGAAAATGTTAAAACCCTGACTTTATGGTCCCACATGTCATTTAATTAAACAATTACAGAAAAGGAATAAATGATTTTTAGAATTAAAAAGAAATGATGACGTCAGCTGACGTCATCAATGCTGAACTCCTCCTGTCGATCTCCAATCCGTCGATTGCGAGCGCGAGAGGAGACGCCGCTACGCTCGTGAGACGCGCAAGAAGGCGAGCGACCGAGGGGTGGCGGCGCCGTCCAGAAATGGTCACCGGAGACGTCGTATGGCTCGCCGGAGCGGAGGCCGACGGCGGTGCACGGCGGTCGGGCGAACCAGAGGGAAAGGGAGAAGAAGAAGGGCACAGGGAGGACCAGAAGCTCACCCTGAAGCTCTTGGAGGGGTCGGGGAGGCGAGGCGAGCTCGGAGATGGCCGGAAAACGAGCTCGACGGCGGCAGACTCGATGGAGCAAATCGACGATTCCCTCGGCTTCGCGGCTTCACTGCACGAACCACTCGAGGAGGAGGAAGAGCAGAGCACGGCTGTGCTCCTGAGCTGCTCGCCGGGGTGAGAGATGGCCGGAAACGGGGGCTGTCGCCGGAGACCCGAGGCTAGGGTTCGGCGGATTTGGAGGGAGAGATGGAGGAGGTGAAGAGAAACTAGGGTTTCCCCTAGCGGCGGCGGCGGCTATTTTAGTCCGGCGAGGTCGGCGGCGCGAATCTCGGCGTAGAGGAGGCAGGGGATGGCGAGGAGCACGACAGCGCACGGCGGCGCCGTCGGAAGGAAGGAGACGACATCTTCTTCTGAAAACCCCCCTGGAAAACTTATTAATTGCTAGTTTTGTTCACAAACATGCCCCTGGTTACTTATTTAAATAGTTTGGGGTTTTTCTGTAAAGAGAAAATTTTGCAGAAAAATACCAGGAGATTAAAAATTTCACAAGGAAGCCAAAGGCAGTCTTGGATTTTGAAAAGTTAGAATATTTTAAGTTCACCAAAAATAACAAGGGTTTAACCCTTTCTTTCAAAAGCAAACATGTAAATTTTAAATGCAAATTCTTGTCAAACTAAATGAGATGCATGCCATGCTCAAAACACACCTTTTATTTATATTTAACAAACTTGGGATGTTACACGCTCCGACTCTGTGTCTGAAAAAAATATGGTCACGGACATGGTTTCACTACTATTCGACCGTATCCACTCCGTTTTCACTCCTAACACCCATATATATATCATATCATTCGATATTTTGTATATTCATGTTTCGCTTTAGTTTTGTTTCTTTCATTAGTTTATGCTTTGTTTGCTTTCCATAACACCAAATACCAAAAAGATTTTTGTTATTTCTCTTACTTGTTTGTTTTAGTATCTAGTATTAGTATGCTTAGTATTTATTTCAGTTCAATACGCAAAAACGTAAAAATATTTTGCTTTTTTGTGTGCTGTGTCACGCAGGGACAGATTTCTGTTGTCCAGCGTAAAATTCATAACTTTTTACAGAAATGTCGGAATGACATGAAATTTGGTATGCATATTCCTGAGATGTTTGCAACTTTCATTAGTTTTGAGTTTTCTGATATGGGCATGTTAAAGCCCCTTGAAAAAATTCGTCCTGTTCTTTTTTTAGCTTCTAAATCCGAAAACCCAAAAATATTTGATGTTTCTCTTTGCTTTTGTATATGTTGTGTCAGAGGTCATTATCTTCAATTACTCCATGAAGCTTGGTTATTATATCATATCTTTCAAGCACACAATTTATAAGACAATTATGATGATCTATGACAATTTCGAGTTGAGTCTGGTAATAAACTCTCTTTGTTTCTCATTTTTGTACAAACACTCATTCATGTGAGCATGCTTAGATGGTTCGCATAAGGTATATGTCGATTGGTGGATGCTTAGTAGTTGGTGTTCTCTTATTATCGTTTCCAATTTATTTATGATGGATGTCATGTTTCTTTGGATATTCGCTTGCATTGTTTTGCTCATAATAGAATATGACACTGTGGTATCCTCCTATGAATAATTCATTTGAATTGATTTGGCACATGCTTACATATGTTATGACTGAAAACAAAAATTCAATTAAGACTTGATGACATATTTTGACTTAGAGTTCTTATATCTTTATTATGCCTCTGTTACTTCTATTTCGTCGCAAGCATGATTATGACGGTTATTGCTCTCTTGAATTGTCGCTTCCCATATTTTGCTAGCCCCGACTTGTACTAAGCTGAGATAATGCTTGTGCTTCCAAATCCCTGAAAACCAAGTTATTTCAAAGAGTCCACCATAAATACCTATACATGGAAATTTCAAACCATTCAAGTAAATTCGCATGTGCTACCTTTAAAACCTTCAAACACATCTCAATTTGTACCACTATTTTTAGCTAATGAGGAAGTTGTAGTTGGCCTTGTTATCTTCCATACTAATTAAGTAATTGACTTGTATGCTACATCTGCTCGTCACTAATTCTGCTCCAGACGAGGTAAGAGCGAATGATCTTTTTTGTGATTTCCATCGTAAGAAGATCGACTTGAAGAAGTCTTAAAATGGGGAGCAAAGGAAGAGGCAGGCTGAGCTGACTCTTTTTCAATATCATTATCATGATGTGTGGTGAAAATTGAAGATTCTTGTGGAAATCCCTGTTGTAAAGGGCTGGTTATACCATTGTAATACCAAAAAAGGATTTGAGAAAATAAAATAGGCACTCCTCCATGGTTTGAGATTGTTTGGTGGGCACCCGAGGATTCAGTTAGCCTTGGTATTGTTAGCAAGGTGGGGAGGAGTGTCAAGCTATCAAAATATATGAATATAAAGATGCATATTACAAGTGCTTTGTTTTTTAAAAAAAAATCAGAACCGCTCTCAAGTTGCTTAGTATGGAAGATAACGAGAACTCTATTGCCAGTCGTTGACCTAAAAACCACCACTCAAAAACAATTTTACCTCTGTTTTCAAAATGATAAGAAGCTCTAGCACATGTTGAATCCCTACTTCCCTCAGTGAAGGGCATATCTTTTACTTTACTGTTGAGTCTCCATCCTTCTTTGAGCACCTTCTTGAGAGCATAATTGTCATTCTTAGTGTAATGTAATTGTCCCTTAATATGTTAACCGCGGTGTAATCTAGATGCTTTTATCTTTGATATTTTTATCTCTAGTCTTCCCTTGAAACTCATAGGTGCCTGGGCATTTATGTTTTGCTGTTACATTCGGGCAAGCAAGATACCACTTTTCATACTTTCTTATGATCATTGCAATCCTGTGAATTGATATGTTTCATGTTATTTATCAACGATATAATTGACATCTTTTCATGGTTTACATAACTATTGGGTGACACCGTTTATATATGCCTTGTTATGAATAGTCTAAGCATTTGCCCTCGTAATGAGAATATTTACATCACATGAGCAAATGAGTTCGTCAAAGTTCTTTTATCGCACTCAGTTGTTAATTGAATTGCTGGAGGACAAGCAATAAGCTAAGCTTGGGGGGGAGATCGACCCTTGAAGACTACATCAAGTCGAGACTCTCATCATCTGAGACTCGAGCGCCCAGTTCGCCTCACCCTTCTTGGTGTACCTCGAAGGCCACGGGGCGCTCGAACATGGCTTGGAAGAGAAAGGGGAACATGACCATGAAACTCTTATGACATCCCGGCCTTGGTTATATATTTGAAGGATCTTCTCCTTGATACGTCCAAAATCGTATCTACTTTCCCGAACACTTTTGCTATTGTTTTACCTCTAATTTGTGTGTTTAGGATTCAACTAATGCGGACTAACGCTGTTTTCAGCAAAATTACTCTGGTGTCTCGTTTTTGTGCAGAAATATCAACTTTGGATAAAAAGAACAAAATCCAACCAGAAGTTATGTTCCATCCGAGAGGGACCAGGAACCACGAAGACCAAGCAGAGAGGAGGCGTGAGGGCGCCACATCACCCCCTGGCGCGGCAGGCTCCTGGCCGTGCCAGCAGGTGGTGTGACCGACTCGGTCACCCCCTCGCGACCCCCTCTCGGCTATAAGACCCTCCCGACCTAAAAACATTCGGGGATAGACACTTTTCCAGAGAACACACCCGTACGCTGCCACCATCGCGAACCCAAGTTCGGGGACCAGAAGTCTTTGTTCTGGCAGCCTGCCGGGACAGGGAATCGAAGGGGCTCATCGCCATCGCCATCTCGACCGCCTCTCCATCAACCATCCATGTTTCCCCCATCCATGAGTGAGTAATTCACCGCTGTAGCCTTGAGGGGATGGTAGGGATTGGATGAGATCAATCATGTAATAGGTGTAAGATTGTTAGGGCACAGTGCCTAGTATCCGTTATCGGTGTTTTACGTCATTGTTGCAACTTGTTATGCTTAATGCTTGACACTAGGTCCCGAGTGCCATGATTTCAGATCTGAACATGTTATTGAATTATGATGATTATTATTGTTTTGGATCATATCTATGAGTTGTATACACACGTTATTGTCCGGAACCGATGGCCCCAAAGTGACAGCAATTGGGATAACCGGAGGGAATGGCTATGATGTAAGGATCACATGTATTCACGGAGTGTTAATGCTTTGCTCTGGTACTTTATTAAAAGGTGTACCTTAATTGCCAGTAGTTTCCCTTGAGGCCCCGCTGCAAACGGGCTGGCAGAACAAAAGATGATGTGCAAGTTTCTAATTGGAATAATTGTTTATGATTAATTTATGCCTGGATGCTTTATATTATTTATCTGCAAATGCCTATGCTATGTTATTACATGAATTATCTTGTCCATGCAACGCATGTACTTCATCCCTATGCCTACAGTATTTTAATTATGTTGTCTACTTCAATCACAATCGATGTCTTAATTCTCCTGCTACTGTTATTTCACTATTGTCTCTACTATAAAACTGTTGCTACTGATAATCTTTCTCAAGCAAGTCTATTCACAGGTGCAGGTGATCTGACAAATCATTTGTTAAAGCTTACAAATATTCTTTGGCTCCCCTTGTGTCGAATCAATAAATTTTGGTTTTACTTCTTGTTGCGATCCCCTATACTTGTGGGTCATCACTCCTCCACCGGTAGAAGGCCGAACTTTTGGAGTCAAGTTCGTTCCCCCAGCTGATCACGCTAGCCCGTTGGTTGGCGAAGGTGGATCCGAGGAGCTTGATACGTCTCCAATGTATCTATAATTTCTTATGTTCCATGCTATATTATACCAAGTTATTACATGTTTTATATGCATTTATATAGTGTTATGCATTTTCTGGGACTAACCTATTAACAAGATGCCATAGTGCCAGTTCACTTTTTTCTGCTGTTTTTGGTTTCAAAAAAGTACTTAAGGAAATATTCTCGGAATCAGACGATTTCTTTTCTAAAGTACGTTTTTTATTGGGAACATTCCAAAAGACCGAACAGGAGACGAAGTGGGCGACCAAGGCGGCGCTATCACCTCCTCGCGCGACAGCCCTCCTGGCCGCGCGAGCGTATGGTGTGGGCCCCTCAGGGCTCCACCGACCTCGCCCTTTCGCCTACAAATACCTTCCGAACAAAAAACCCTAGCACGGTGTTCGATATTTCCTCCACGGGTCCCGAGCGCCGCCACCATCGAAGACAAGATTCGGGGGACATAAGTCTTTGTTCCGGCACCCTGCCGGGACGGGGAATTCCCCCGGAGCCATCTTCATCGAATCCACCGCCATCTCCATCGCCGTTGCTGACTCCTACGATGAGGAGAGAGTAGTTCTCCCCCGGGGCTGCAGGATCTATGGTAGCTATGTGGTTTATCTCTCTCCCATGGTGTGGTTTATCTCTCTCCCATCGTGTGATCTTTATGTGATCATGAGCTTTGTAATCTAGTTGAATATGTGATGCTACTCTTTGTCTATTATGCACTCTAGAGGTTACTTTAATATGAACTCCGGAGTTATTCACGGTTGTAACGATAACAGTGTGTGCACCGTGTGTGATTCCTTTATGACATTGTTAGAGTTAGTTTACTCTTACTTTGAGGGTGCTCTTGTAGCCCTACACAACGAATGGTGTTTGTTATCCAACAAGAGAGTGTTTGAGAGTAGTGTTTATTTATTTAACTTTGATGTCATTGTTGAGAGTGTCCACTGGTGGAACCAGCATCCGTAGACCTTGTTTCTAAGCATTGTAACACCGTTTCCAACGAGTTTTGCTACATGTTTGCTTGCTGCCATTTTTTTAGTTTGAAATTACTACTTATAATCATCCATATTACTTGTATTTCACTATCTCTTCGCATAACTAGTGCACCTATACATCTGACAAGTGTATTTGTTGTGTTGGGGACACAAGAGACTTCTCGTATCTTAATTGCAGGGTTGCTTGAGAGGAATATCTTTGACCTCTACCTCCCTGAGTTTGATATACCTTGGGTGATCCACTTAAGGGAAACTTGTTGTTGTTCTACAAACCTCTGCTCGTGGAGGCCCAACACTGTCTACAAGAATAGATGCGTGCGTAGACATCAGAGCTCGCCCCAGACGCCAAGCCTGACCTTTTCCCACTAGGACAAGGGGACTCCGTGGAAGCTCGCCCGGCAGCTCAGCTCGTTGAGCCGCTCCCCTCTAACGAGGGCTCTGTTCAGATCAGGGAAGGCGATTCACCAGAAGAAGATATCAGCGAATACACGCCTCAAGAGATCCACATCCCCCCTAAGAAAAATGGCAAGCCAGGAGTCTGGTGCGGATTCCACCAATCGGCCAACGACAACCTTGAAGATTATCGGCAGTTCAGAAAAGACAATTGACGCCTGAGCAACCGAGGAGAGTACTACGCATGTGGAGAGTTTGTACACCTTATCCTGGAATGCCCTTCCAAGCCAGCACGGAAGGCCTAATATGTCTCCCGGGTACCCAAGAAAGTAAAGGCGTCTCAGGCCTCCTCTTATGCCTCCACACAAACGGACAGTTCCCCGGGAAGCGGCATGCCGACCTTCTGGCATCCCACTCAGAGTACCGCCCTCGTACATGATATTCCCCTGGGTAGCGCCTCAAATGGACAGTGGGAACTCCCCGGGCGCATGGTCACCATTCAGATTGGGCTAGAAGCATCTACTCAGAAGTATTGGATTTCTTGATGGATGGCCTCAGAGGAAAATAGGCCTGACGCCTCTTCAATTGTGGATCTGGCACCTGTGCCCCATGAATAAAAATGAGATTGGTCTCTGCCTCTCAAACCCGAGTCGTTGGGTGGAAATGGATTTTTCTGATAGGTCTCCAATACGTCGGCGAGTATTTCCGGGTCTTATCGCCGGAAGAATTTCTATATCTGGATAAGGAACCTCGAAGGCCTCTGGATCGACGTCTCCATTACGTCAACAAGCATTTATGGGTCTTCTCGCCGGAAGGATTTCTATGTCTAGAGAAGAAGTCCAGAGGTCTCCGGACCGACATCTCCATTACGTCAGCAAGTATTTTCGGGTCTTCTCGCCGGAAGCATTTATATATCTGGAGAAGAAGTCTAGAGGTCCCTGGACCAGCGTCTTCACTATGCCAGCAAGTCGCCAGATCGTCCGAGTGACGAGCTCCGAGTATTGGAAGAAAATGAAGCTCCCTGGACCGGCGTCTTCACTACGTCAGCAAGTCGCCGGATCGTCTGAATAACGGGCTCCGAGTATTGGAACAAGAGTGGTCCCTGGACCGGCCTCGGCCAGTAACATTCGTGCCTAGGATGGCACTACCGGTCAGACCCGGGAATCAGCTATCTCGGCTCAAGACTCTATTTCCTGTCGTGTGGAGTAGACAGAAAATAATTGCACCTAAAATACGGCGTAGAAGACCCGCCTCGGCGGCATCACGACTAATTATCGAGATAGCCGGACGATTCTACAAATCGAGCTAAGTGCCTTCACCTCACTTGTTTTGTCTCGTTATACTTTGGCTAAAGCGAATGCGGGCGTAAACCTAGGGCAGCACCTCCCCGGGCACCATTGTCCGTTTCCCTCTGGCAGCGGGGTCATGGGCTGAGGATTGTGCGGTCAGGAATGATGGTTCTTTTGGGGGGTTGCACCCAGTGTCGGGCCGCTGGGTGACCCGGGGGTACACCGTTGGTTAGTGCTCTAGTCGGAAAAACCATCTTGAGAGCGTCAAACCTCCACGGGTATAAAACAGACAATTCAATGCGAGGAAAGGCTACATACATTCAAAAGCATTAAAATTTAAGTTTGAACTCTGGCACTACATGGAAACACAGTTCACGACACCGTGTTGCCTTTCTTGATTACAGAGAGCCCAACGACTTACAAATCACCTTCACGGGAGAAGCGCTCCATAATCCTCCTCACCTCGGCAGACGCCCTCGGCGAGAGCTCGACGTCAGGAGAGACATGCTCCATCTCTTCGAGCAAGGAGAGCCACGGGTGACGCTGCCGGAGAGCCGCCACCATGAAAGTCACTGCCTGCCGGGCAGCCCTTTCCCCAGCCAGGCGGGCAGCCTCGCTCACTTGGGAACGAAGCTCTCCCAGGATATCCGAGACGCGCGCCAAGAAGGAAGCATAGCCTCAGAATGAGTTGGAGAAACTCCCCATGGCAATAGGAGGTTGAGGCACCCGCAAGGCCACCAGCCCCTCAGAAATCCTCCTCGCACCGGCACTCATGGCAGGCAGAAGGCCCAGCATGTCGCGCTTAGAGATCGCCATCCTATCTCAGTCCTCCACAACTTTCTTCAGCTGCTCGCTCGCCTCCTCCTGGCAAGCCTGGGCGGCCTGCGCTGCTACTCTCGCCTCGGCCAGCGCGACGTCTCTTTCCTCGCGCTCGCGGGCCCAAAGAGCGCTGGTTTGCTCGAGTCCCCTGTCATGCTCGTAGGCGGCAGCCCTCAGCTCGGCGACCTCTCGTGCTAGGCTATCGGCGCGGTCCCTCTGCTGTGTCCGCTCGCCGTGAACCCTCTGGTAGTCACAGAGGGCCTGATCTCGGCTCCTTCTCTTGTCCCCCAGTTCCTTTTTCAACTAGGAGACCTACCTGGAGAGCAAGTCCACTTGTTGCCTCAAGCCCCTACTCTCCTATTGGGCCCTTTCCTCGGCGAGGGCGAGGTTCCGTTCCAGACGGGCTGCACCCTGCTCCACTTCCCGGCGGAGCCAGAGTTTTCCTTGCGGCCTTCCCTCTCGGACTCCGCCAACACAAGCCCCCAAGCTGCCAGCTCTTGCTCAAGTCCATGGACGCGCGGCTCCCGAGCGTTCAGCAGCTCGTCATTCACAACCATCCTACGCTCCCGTGCCTCGAGAGCTTTCGACTCAGCCGTCATCCGCCCCTCCAGCGCTCTTAGCTCACTTTCATGGCTACCCTCCAGGGCTGCCATCAAGCGCAGTTGCGCCTCCGTAAACTCCAGAAGCTCACACAGGCCAGCGAATAACCTGGGAGTGCTGGCGCTCACACCCGTTTCCCGGCGACCGCTTGGCGGAACCCCACTTCCGCCCATGACCTCGACCAGGGGAGGAGCGCAAGATCTAGGGCGGTCCAGGCCTGGGCTATCCCGAGAATCCACGCCGCGCGTTCCCCCGAGGGCTTCTGCACCCCGCCCTTCACTCACCGGAACTCCCGGGAGTTCCACTACCGGCCTCGCCGGGGACATGGCAAGTCCAGGAACCAGGACGGACTCCTTGATGTCTCTGGCGCCCTCTCCTTCATCCGCACAGGCGCACTTACTAGAAGTCTCCGGTGACTGGTCCCTGCACAAGATAAAAAGGAGATTCAAGGCGGCGCCATGAGCTAACGGGGTCCCTCGAGACGGGACTGGCGAGGAAAGAGACTTACCTCCACCTACTCCTGGGCCCCGAGAAGCTCCAACTCCTGCTCGCCAGATCTATGAAGACACCCAGTGTCCAGGTGCTAGATCCTCGGTACTCGTCCCTGTCTTCCGGGATAGGAAGACTCATCGACGCCTGGGGGCTTCCCCTCATGGACGACGAACCCGGCGAGGCTGGACAATTCTCTAGAGGTTGCCCTGAAGGGGATCGCATGCAGAAAACAATAAATTTTATAACAACGATAACCGTAAACTAGTCAGGATCTATACTCTGCAGATTACTACCATAAAGGTTGAGAGCCTACCCTCCTCCTCACAACATTCGCCCCTCCTGGCGATCCTGGACCGTCCGATCGGCCTTAGGAATAGTAACTTTGCCCCCCACTTTTCACCATAGCCGTTGGATGTGGTAAATTTTTTGTTTACTTCGTGTTGGCTGGTTTGTGCATGACAGTGTGGGGGAGGGTTTGGGTGGGGCCCACGAATCCGTGGGGGGGGCAGCTCATCTCCGCCCGATGTTTTCGTTCGGGCACTCGCATCTCCTCGCCCAGTCCCGTGCCTTTCTTCGCCGCTGTCGCGCATCTCCCGCTCACCTGCTCCTCCTTCTCTCCCGCTCGTGTGCTCGGTTCCGGCGAGCCCCATCCCAGCTGTAACATCCTAGAATTTTTCAAGTTTTGAAAAATCAGAAAAATTTAAAACTTTTGAAAACCTATTATGAATTTTGCTTTGAAAAAAAATCAACAATTGCATTCATGCATTCATGCATCAACATAATTCATCATGTTGCTTATAGTTTGAATGTAATATTTATTTATATGTTTGTTTTGGAATATATTCCATAAACATGTTGATTGTACCTTTTACAATCTCCCCTTTTATTTAATTTTATTTTTGGAAAAGAATTCCACCAAAAAGTTCTAAATTAAATAATCTTTCCAAAACTTATTTTTGTGATATTTTCTTAAAAGATTTGATAAATTTTAAAAATCATTTTGGATTTAAAAATTTTAAACAAGAAATAGAAAAGGATTTTTAAACAAAACAGGGTTTTCCGTGCTAACTGGGCCGAAGCCCAGCTTCTCTCTCTCTCGCGCGCGCGGCACGTAGTGGCCCAGCAGCAGCCCAGCAACCGGCCTCGCTCTCTCCTCTCTCACTGACGCCTGGACCCCATATGTCATTTTCTTCCCCAAGCGTATCACGAACAAACACCGAGCCCTAGCAAAATCCGGACCGAATTCGTTCGTTTAAACGAGAATTATGTGCTCCCGCCTCCTCCATATAAACCCCCCCCTCCCCCGAACCCCTCTCTCGAAGCCCCAAAACCCTAAATAAAACTCGCCTCCAGGCTGCCCCGTTTTTGAGCTCGAAGCGTCGCCATTGCCGCCAGTAAGAAGCTCATCGTGCAGAGGACTCCCTCAACCCCGAGCCCTCATTTCTTCTTCTTTCTATATGTTTCCCCATTGTGCATAGTTGTGACTTGGTCCGGTAATTTTTCGTGCGTCAGATCGACAAACTTTTCCACTCCCGACGCAAGCCGCCCCCCGCACTTACTCCGGCGAGCAATACAAGGAGGAGACGGCCACCACGGAGCTCTCTGTCGCGCCACCAACCCCGCCTCGTCCTTCTCTCCATCCTTGTGAGATCCGTGCGTCCCCTTAAGCTTTGTTTCATCGGGAACGCACGATGTCGTGCGCGTCGCCGCGGCGGTTAGCATGTCCGGTTGGGGTTCATGCGGTAGCGCCGCTAGGTTTAGGTCAAATAGATCTAGACCGTTAGATCTAGATCGCACGGCTTATTTTTATTTCTTTTTCCGAATCGGTGCGGGCAAATCAGAGGACGCCACGTGGATGCCCCG
The DNA here is from genome assembly GCA_026929855.1 of Poa annua. Classification (NCBI taxonomy): domain Eukaryota; kingdom Viridiplantae; phylum Streptophyta; class Magnoliopsida; order Poales; family Poaceae; genus Poa; species Poa annua. Next base: position 111,214,970 of record CM049426.1, read on the forward strand.
TCACTTCCTCGTCAGCGCCAGCGTGGAAAAGATTTTTTTCATTGTTAAGTTAAATCAGTAACTTTTGCAGATAGGTCCATGTAGATTAGATCTATCACTACTTTTTACTGGTTTGGCCAAATTTAACAAACTTTATACTTTTGAAAAGCTCTCGACTTATAGAATATTTTAGTTATGTTGGAATTCGAATTTTGCCTAGTTTAAATTATTCAAATTTCAAATGGAGAGTTTGAGTAATTTTGTCATAACCTTAAATCTATAAGTCCAAAAAGTGTAAATAAAATTGTTTCAGAAACCTTAGAATATGTGTTATATGTTGCCTCTGTTAAATATTTTTGAGAATTATTTTGACAATTTAATTTTCATAATTTTAAATTGTGTAAGTTTAAGTAAATTTGATATAACTTTTGATAGAAATATTAATTTTGAGTAAATCCAACTGCTATTAATTTTAATGACTAAGTATTTGCACTAGGAATTTTCTACTAAATTTTTGTAGAATAAGTTATGTGAATTTTTGAAATTAATATTGATTTAATACTTTTAAATGATATTTAATGAATAAAATTGATTAAAATATAGTAAAATTTATTTTTATCATCTATTCAAAATTATAAAGTACTTAGTCACATTATGACCACTTTGGTCACAAAAAGTACTTATAAATAGCTTGCCTTCTAAAACAAAATAACTTTCTTCCTTAGAAAATATTTGATAATAATTTGACAACTCCTTTCCTTAGAAAAATAAGCACATAGAAAACTTTATCAAGTTTGATGTTTTCTTGTGATTAAACATTGCATTGCATGCATAGCATATTTCTTGTATAGTTATTGTTTTTCTCTAAGATAGGATTATTTTTGACATAGTTGTTTTGGGTAAAGTGTTATGCACTTAGACATTTGGGATTCTCAACATGAAGACTAGAAGGCCAATGAAGACTTAGCCAAGAAAACAAAACTCCGAAGGCATCTCCAAGAAGCAAAAACACTTAGAAGAAAATCAAGAGGAACGGCAAGAAGACCATCCCCCTTTATTTCTCTAAGTCTTTCTCTCTCTTCTTTTCTATTTCTGATAGACTTCATGGTGGCTAAGTTATGTTCAAGACCAACCCTGGTAACACTAAAACCAGCAAGTAAGAAGTATCATCAAGCCTGAAGAATCCTCAAGTCTGAAGAACCAAAGTCTACAAGATTTCAATGAAGACATCACACAAAGGAGAGCCTGGAGGACCAACTACATCTTCTCTTTATCTTTTCCGCCTTCCTATTCTTCTCCCACTTTGTAATTAAACCAAGTCCTTAGTGATTATGACCAAGTCCTTAGAATGATATTGAAGATGGAGAAAACTACAAAGGAGTTGATGATTTCGAGATCAAACTTGTGTGAAGACTTGGATCAGCCTTACAACTTTTTCAAGTTGATTTATATAGCAAGTTATTTTTATGACTTTGGTCCTTAGCCATTTTGGCTACTTGCCTTGCATTAACTAAGAATATTTCATGGCATGGCATGCATCTCTAGTCCTTTAAAAAATCTTGCACATTATGCATAACACATTTTGTAATGTTATTTTGTTTGTATGTTTATTTGTGTGTCTTGTTCGATGTGTTAGAAACTTTGGAGGGAAACGACAACTGTTGCAGCTGTTGTTGCTATTGTTCTTGTTGCCAAGGCAAGTGGCACACCCTCATAAATTTCCTAATATTTTCTATGCATTACTTAGTGTATTTTTTATATGCATGTGTTGGATAGTATTGCTATGCTAAAACTACTATATCCCTTACACTAGTTGTGTCTAGAATCTCATTGATAACTTGGTAGAAATACTGATGCTATGAAAAAGTTGTTTTATGATAAGTTAATTTCTAATAAGTTAAGAATGAAACTCCTGGGTGGAATTGGTTGTACGGTTTTTGTTGAGTGTTGTGTCTTAGGGGTGACCTCTAAGGGATGGTCACTTGTGGACGGCCACCCAGGGAACAAAAGGATCTGAAGAACTCCAAGTGAAGATTGCTTCCAGTGCAGCCATTAGTCAATGGACTCTGGCTAGATGGATTAAGTTGCATGGACTCGCCCCGGCCTGACAGGTGGTGATAGAGGTTTTGTAGGTGGAGCGCGTCAGGTCGTTATGGGGTGGGAAAATGCTTCTGAAAAGTCCCGTATCAACTCTCTCCTTTTCCTTAGCACAAATGGTGTGCTTGAGGATAGTTTGCGTTTGTTGGGTCTAATGGTGAAAGTGCACAACCTCTATAGAGTTAAAAACTAAGTACTTAGCCGTGTCCCCGGTTACGGACAATTTTGAGCAGTTGTTCAAGGAGCTCAACGGAGGATCCTACCATTCCAATTTCTAAGTTAAAATTTGATGGGTGAACAAGGGGAGATGAGATTATGGTTTTCATGCCATACTTGTCTTGATTTGAAGAAAGTGTTTTCAAAAGAGTAGGAAAAATTGGCTTTATGCAAAATAGCCTTGAACTCCACCAGCCAAATATGCATATAGGCTATAGAGTTATTCCATTAAGTGTCCACCATAGTGGCACTTGCCAGACTCCATTTCTAATGGAATCTGACCCACTCTGTTGCAAATTATTATTTGTTGCAGAAATTTCTAACGAAGAGTAAGGACTGCGTTTGGGTTTCGGGTCTGCACCAACATGTTTTCGCCTGTGCCGTATCATGAAGATGGAGGCTCATTGAAGATTTATTTCCGCTGCTTTATTGTTTTGAGCTAGCTTTAAGCTATTCAAAGATGTATCAAACTATTTATTTTACCAAGTCTAGAATATTCGTATAATATTTATACAAAGTTGTGATATTCAACGTAAACTGTGTGTGCAAATGAATCGAAGCAGGGGTTTGCGCTATACACAGGTACCTGCCATATTTTAAGTGCAGGTACATTACACCAGCGAGCGGTGGCGGCGCCCGTCAGCGGCAGCGGACGGTGACTGCGGCTGCAGCGGACGGCGACGCCCGTGAGTGGCAGCGGACTGCGGCGGCGGCTGCGGCGGACGATGCGCAACAGCGTCTCGAGCCGAGTGAGCGGTGGCGATGGCTGCAGCGGACGTCAACGCCTGTGAGTGCCATCGCATGGTGGCGGCTACGGCCCCTTTTCTCCTCCTCCAGCCCACGGTCAGTCTCCTCGTCCTCACCTCTCCCCTCTATAGATCTCTCTCGGCCTGTGGTCTAACCTCTTCTAGATCCTTCTACTACCTCCCGCATCCCAGCTCTCCCCCTCCTCCTCCTCCATCCTTCCCGTTCCTGCACGGTCCGGGGCCAGATCTGAACCCGAGTGTCCGCCACGATCGATCTGATCAGTTGCCAGGGTTCGGTCTGTGTTGACCGTGAATTTCTCTGTTTATTACTGGACAACGCGAAAGCGGAGGGCGTAAGAGGATAGCGGGGAAAGATGCCGAAGGCCGCGGACGACGCCAAGCTCTTGATCCAGTCCCTGAACAAGGCTATGCCGCTACGCCAACGAATCTCAAGGCAATTAACGTTTCTCTCTCTCTTTCTCTCTCTTGCTTGGCATGTGGACACGAATGGCGACTAGCCGATTCACTGATAGATTGTCATGTTTGTGCAGATCATTGACATGTATGTGGTTTTCGTTGTGGCATCTGCCCTTGTTCAGGTGAGAGTTTTATTATTGGTTTCTTGCAGATGTTTGTCTTACTCTTTTTCTTAAATACATAGTTTTATTTGTGGGTAATATAGTAGGCGTTGCTGCCTGCTACGGTGCACATTATTTTTTGCCTGCATAACTTCTGCACATATTTTTATATAGCTTTTCAACTCAGTGTACCATGAGGCCATGTAAAACAAAGCCTTGATGCTTCTGTGTGTGATCCCTTTTATTCCAGTTTGTGCCCTGCTCTTAGCCTTCTCTTTTGCATATGATTTTCTCCACTGAAATGATAAATATGATGCCTTGATTTCCAATCTGTCTAAACATACCTTTATGTTAGGTAGTATATTACATTCTTTTTTGCTTCCGTCATGAGAGCTCTTCTTTTCTGTGCAGCTATATAAGTGAAGGGATTATGGTGCAGAACACAATAATTTTCTAGCGTATGAAACCCTAACTAGCCAGGATCTATCTATCTAGTACATGTGATAACGGTGGCGGAACGGGTTACATTTCCTCCATGTATACCGATAGCGGGGATTAAGCTCCCGCACAAGCACTGACGATGAAGTCGTACGTAGCCAACCTCGAGGTCGCCGAGAACTTGCCGCGATGATGTAGACGATGACGCCGGGGTGTCGAAGATGACCTGCGTCGACGGGCGTCGGACGGAAGATGGCGAGACGCCGGCGTCAAGGGTGGTGCGCCAGCGGCAAAGGGGGAGGCGGCACGACGGCTGCAGGGGGCGAGACGACGTCGCCCAGGGTCCTCAAAAGAGTTGCCTCCGAGCACTCGCAAACATACGGAGCTTAGCGACAACCCCGGTCATTCAGATCCAGCTGAAATCGCAGGGGTAGATCTTATCTGGAATCCCGCAGGGTAACGGCACCCGATGGTATAGCTTGGGTGGAGAGAGGGGGCAAAACGGGCGGAGAAACAGCTCGGCCGGCCTGCAATACAATTAATTGTATTTTTCTGTAATTAATCCAGTTAATATGCCTTGCTATATAAAGTGGGGAGGGGGTGTGCAAACACCTTCCCTCCCCCATGTGCGACTAAAGGAATACGAGGGGGAGGGGGGTTCAGCCGAACCCCCTAGTCTGAGTTGTACTAGGGGCCCAAGACCCTTCCACCCATGGTGGTGCGGCTCCCCCCTCTTGGGCCCTCTTAGGGCCCATGTAGGTGGGAGCCCAATTTTTTCTTTATTTAATTAATATTAAATTAATATAAAATATAATTAATTCATAATTAATATATTTAAATACTATTTAATATCCCGTGACTCCGAAACAATTTCCGAATCACCCGAACAACTTTCGGACATCCCTGGAACCATTCCAGACCTTTCCGGAACTCCTTCCGGACCACCGGAACTCTTTCCGGATCATTTCTCTCTCTCCAACAAAATCCTATATTATTCTAGAACCTATCTCCTGGTGTCGTTAAGACCTTAAGTTTGTTACGCTACGGTTCGAGAACACTCCAGACATGGTCGAGACACTCTGCTCACCAATGACCGTCAGGGATACCTGGATGTATATGACGGCCCCTGTGCATTCTTGAATATCGTCGTTGAACCATAAATATGATATTCATTCCCTTTGTTTCTGTGATACTACCTTGTCCGAGATATCATCGTAGACATACCGATGTCTTTGCTGTATCTCGTTACCGACAAAGGTTATTAACTCGTCTGTGATATTACATCTCCATGACCTAGTCATAAGCTGCACAGGTATATAGACGTAATCTCACCGAGTGGGCCCAGAGTATCTTTCCACTACGAGAATGAACAAATCCCGCTCTTGATCCTTACGTCTCGATGCTCTTTCAGAATACCCAAGATGGACACCGTTATTGTCATGCTATATAAGACACAACATTTGATGCTCTCAAAGCACCCCTACGAAGCGTCAATAAGTACGGTCTCACGGTGTAAGGAACAAGCTATCATATTCTTATCTATTGCAAATGACAAACATCGTAATACAATTTTATTGCAATACTTTGCGTATGTCCGTCATCTTATTCAACTAATAAGATGACCCCATTGTCAACCGACGTCATTGTCCTTGATCGGGAATCTCGATCAACTGTTGCCCAATGGACTAGTTCATATAGAGGCTTACTAGGGACATGGTTGTCTATGTATCACACGTGTATTAATAATTCCGATTAATTCAGTTATGTCATAATACACAAACCTATTATAAACTTACCAGATAATGCAATAAATACTACTTAATTATTTGCCTCTAGGGCATATCTCCTTCAGTAAGTCATCCGCCTTCATGAGTTGTCATTAAGTTCGGCTAATATGAAATAAGTTGCATCTATGAACCATGTCACATGCTCATGTTCAGTAAAATGCCAATGTTAGTCTCCGTTTTTTAATACAATTGATCATATTTGGTTCTGTAAGTAATGGTACTGCTATGCCAGGAAGCTTACAACAAGTAGTACTTGTTACATTTTCTTCAGATAGCTTCCAGGTCCGATTCCTGACTGTTGACCAAATCCAGTTAGGCGTGGCAAACATATATTTCTTGTTTTACATGTAATATCTATGGTGAATTGTGTCCATAATTTTCACTTAATTCCATGGCATCAGTTTCGCATTTTATCACAGTTAATATGAATGTGTTCGTGCATGCCCGGGTGAATAAGGGAAGCTAGATTTGCATATCAGAATGCATTAGTGTTTTATACATTTGTCTGATTGTCTGGAAAAAAGGAGTCCATCATCTATTCCAAAATGTTTTTAGTAATAAAGTTTTTGCTTGGCCCTCATGCAATAGATATTACTCTTTAAGGAGGTTAGCATGAACAAAATTATGAAAATGTTTCAGAGAACTATACTGTAGCGTACCTGCACTTAAAATATGGTAGGTACCTGTGTATAGTGCAAATCCCTGGATCAATTCGTTTGCACACACAATTTACGATGTAATATCACAACAAAGTATCAATTTTATTACATCAATGATCCAGACTTACAAAATATTCATTACAAGTTGCATAGCACGAAGCTAGCTTTTAAAGAATAAGCAGCGGAAATACAATAACAGTGAGTCACCATCATCTTCATGTTGCCATACGCGAAAACATGTTGGTTGCTGACTTGAAACCCTTAAACGAAAGCTCACTCGTCATCTGAACGATCTGTAATAAGAAAAATATTGCAACAACGTGGGTCAGATTCCATTAAAAATGGAGTCTGGCAAGTGAACTATGGTGAATACTTAGTGGAAAACTCTAATAACCTATATGCATATTTGGATGGTGGAGTTCAAGGCTATTTTGCATAAAGACGGTTTTTCTTAACTCTTTGGAAAACACTTTTCTCCTATTTGAGGCATCCGTGGCATGAAATCCACTGTCTCATTCTACCCTTGTTCACCCATCAAGTTTTAACTTAGAAATTAGAATGGTGGAATCCTCCGTTGACATCCGTGATCAGCTGCTCAAATTGTCCATACCGGGGACACGGCTAAGTACTTAGTTTTACACTCTGTAGAGGTTGTGCATGTTCACCATTGTACCCATTCAGCCCAAACTATCCTTTACACTCTTATAGTGATAAGGAAAAGGAGAAGAATGAGACGAGATCTTTCAGAAGCATTTTCCCTCCCACTCTGGCTTGACCCGCTCCACCTAACACCCTCTTCATCTGCTTGTCAACCGGGGCGAGTCCATGCAACTTAGTTGATCAAGCAAGAGCCCATTCGCAATAGCTGTACTGAAAGCAATCGTCACTCGGAGTTCTTCAGATCCCTTGGTTCCCTGGGTGACCGTCCACAAGTGTAATTCCACAGGTAAATCCCCCTGGGAACCCACTCAACATAAACCATACAACCACTTTCCACCCAGCTGTTTCATTCTTAACTTAGTAGAATTTAGATTTTCACAAAACAACATTTGCATAGCATCAATATTTCTATTAAGTACTCTATAGGAACCTAGACACAGGAGTAAGGAAATCTAAACATGGCTTGCATAGCAATACTATCGTACACATCCTTATATAAAAATACTCTAAGTAATGCATATAAAAAAATTTGTAGGAGGTTTATGAATATGCCCCTTGCCTTTGGATGATGTCTTTGCTCAGAAACTCTTTTCAGCGTAACTCGGGGCTCTCCGTTCAGTCTAAATAATATAGACAAACAAAAATACACCAATCAACATGAAACACATCACAACACAATGCATACAATCACATACATAATGAACAAACAAGTTTCATAAACTTCTAGGGAAAAATATGTCATGCATGATGTGCAAAAATATTTCTAAGGACTAGAGATGCATGTCATGCCATGAAAATCTTTTAAGTTATTGCGAGAAAATACTAAGTCTATTCTTCAAGGTGATCAACAATTGTTAACAACTCTTTGTAAATTGGATATTCACTATAGTGAGAGAGACAGACACCCGGCCAGCCACTTAAGTTGTGGAACAGGTGTCATGTATGTGGACATGTAAGGTTAGTCTACAGGCCGCTTCATCTCACTATGCCGCTAGGATCCAACATACTTAAAAGATGATAATAACCAGATCAAAAATTGTTTATGTCTAAAGTGAAAAACAAGATTAGAAAAGGGGGAAAAGATAGAAAAAAGGATGTACTTGGTCTTCCAGACTTCATCTCCAGACTTGTAACTTTCTCCTTGGTGATGTCTTGATTGAATTTTTGGTACACTTGATGAATCTTCAGACTTGATGATTCTTGTATCACCGAGGATGGTCTTGGATTAACTTAGTCATCATGAAGTCTCAGAGAAGAAGAAAAGAAAGAGAGAAAGACTTAGAGAATAAAGGGGGTTGGTCTTCTTTGACTTCATCTTGCCATTTCTTCTAAGTACATCTACTCCTTGGAGATGCTTCTGAAGTCTTGTTTTCTTGGCTAAGTCCTTCATTGGCCTTCTAGGTCCATGTTAAAATTCTAAGTGTCTGAGTGCATAGCACTTTACCAAAATACTAAGTTGAAAATACTCCTAACTTAGAAAAAATAATGAAGAGGTTTTCCTATGAGGAGTATATCTATATGAGAAAATATGTTATGCATGCAATGTACTTTTTAATCATAAGAAACATCATATTAACTTTTGTGATATTTATAAAGTATGCATGAGGCTTTAAATGCAATTTAATTAATTTTGATTTTTGCAAAATATAATAAAAGGAATAAATATAAGATTAAAGTTTTATGTGATTAAATTTTTATAACAATTTTTTTAAATAGGGTTAATATAAAGAGGGGATTTAAATAAATGTATAGCAATTGGATTTACTCAAAAATAATCTTTCTATCAAGAGTTATGTCAAAATTACTCAAACTATTCAAATTAACCATATAACTATTGTATCATCAATAATACTCAAAAATATTTTATAACAGAGGCATAATATAACACATATTCTAAAGTTTCTAAAACAATTTTATTTGCACTTTTTGTATTTATAGATTTAAAGTTATGACAAATATACTCAATTCATCCATTTGAAATTTGAATATTTTAAACTAAGTGAAATTTGAATATTTTAAACTAAGTGAAATTTGAATTCTGACAGATCTAAAATATTCTACAAGTCAAGGGCTTTAATTTGATATAAAATTTGTTAAATTTGAATCTATGATTGAAAAGATATGAGGGTTTGAATATGAAGGGGCTTTTCTGCAAAAGTGCCAGATCTGTTGACTGGGCGCTGACTGGATCTGACGTGGCTGCTGACGATGCAATGCTGACTGGATTAAGTGAGTCGATCTGGATTGTCAGATCGGGATCGGATGGATCTGACTCACCCGTACCGTTTCGGCTAAAGAGATCTAATCGAGGCCGTTGAATAAGGATCGGACGGTGCAGGAAGAGATGCTCACCGGGCGGAGCTCCGGTCGCCGGAAATGGAGGTCGCGGCGGCGTTCGGCTCGGGTGGAGAGGCTGCGGTGCCTCCGGTGACTTCCCGGACGCTCTGACGGCTGCTCCGGACGCGGCGCGTCGTGCTGAAGGAGATGGAGGTGACGACGTCGTCTCTTGCGTCCCGGAGTGGCATGGAGACGAGGCCGAAGTGGTTAAGGCGCCGGTGAGCTTCGGCTCATCCTCCCCCTCTCGATTAGCTGCGAAGGAGGTCGGGAATGGGTTAGGAAGATGCGCGCGAGGACGGCGAGAAGGATAGGAGGGGTCTAGGGCCCGGGTGCCTTCTTACCTCGCCGGAATCGACGAATTCGTGGCGGCAGCTTCGGTGTCCTCCGGCGAGCTTTTCTGGCGGCCTGGGGGCGGGATTTATTAAGGTTTGAGAGGGGAAATAGAGACGAGGGAGTGGGGTTTACGTAGTGGCAGGAGAGGGAGCAAATCCCGCACGAATCACATCAAATTTGGTAGGAGCAATCGCTGGCTGTTTTGGGGTGCTGGAATTTCGTTGGAGGTTGAAGACGACCCCCCTGACAGCTGGGTCCCGCCTGTTAGGGTTTTTTCATTTTCTTTTCTGTTTTTCTATTTCTTTCATAACTTTTGATTTAGGACTCCAATTTAAGTCAAATTAATTTCTATAAATTTGTAAATTTCATATATATGCTTTAAAACATTAGTGGGCATGTTTTGAAAACTTTTTAAAGTTTATAATTTTGAAATATTGGTTTAATACAAATTTGACCATTTAGGTCAACTTTAAATTAGGGATTTAATAAATTCATTAGGGGTTAAATAAAAATTATGACATTACCGTTTTCATATGTATTTGATATTATGTTATCTTACTCTCATTATCAATAACCATTACATTTTATTTTGGTAGAATAGTAAATAACAAATTATAATTTATTTTGAAAGAAATGGGAAAAATTATTTATTCATTTTCAAACTTATAATACTTGTGCAAAATTTGTTTTCCTAATATGATAAATCATTTGAAAACTCCATATATGCATTTGGAAAACATTCTACCTTTATCATATTTCTCATGTTGAAGTTATTCGTCAAAATCATTTTTATGTTTTGAAAGTTGATGGGAATGATTTAAATTAATTACCAAAATATAATTTTAGGTTTAAGAAATACTTTGTATAAAAAAATTAAACTGAACTCCAAAATTTTACATAGTGATTAGTTGGATATTTTAAATTTTAAATATCTAGAAAATGCTATGAAGTCTTTTAAAGTTGATTTTCTTATGATTTTATAGTTTCATCTTAATCAAAAATAAAAGTTTAAATTTTTTGTGATTTTTAAACATTACAAAATGTTGGGATGGTACAGACTACCACCCTTAAAAGGAATCTCGTCCCAGAGATTCGGAGAGGCTAGAAAGACAAAGTAATTGCTTGGAATGATTCTGCTAACTCGAGAGGGGAAAAAATCCAGCTGTTGACACGGAAACTACAACCGAGCAGAGAATGATTCCGTTGATTGGGGATAATAGAAAGAAAGATAGGCTTGGGTCTCCGGGTTTAGACGACTGAGTATGAATTATCTGGGTGGCTACCACCCTTAAAAGCAGTTTGTGTGGTCAGTCTAGAAACTTTGTTTAATCTTGCTTACTTTTCTGATGTAGAGTGTACAAGTATTCAAAATACAATGGTATGTGGTGATACAGCAAGTTTTAGCACTCACAATTTCCACTCGGTACTTGGAGAGATTTATCCTTCTTCCACTCAGGGCAGCCACTAACATAGTGCCATGTTACTCCGCATCTGCGACATGTCACGGGACTGATGATTTTCTGGTGAGAGCGGATAAGGTCGTTCTCCTTCACCTTTTCTGGGCACTTATCAGCGTAATTGCCTTGTCCTTACATTTGTAGCAATTTACGTCGCTTAAGTTCTTCTTCTTAGGTGTTTCAAGGCTAACAGTTCTTCCAAATCTTGTTTGCTATATTCTATCTCAATTGACAAAGTCCAGTCTCGTTTGATGTGATAATTTCAAGCTAGGTGATCTCCTTCACACTTATTGCAATACTTGGAGGTACTTTTGGATATCTTCGGGTGTGACTTTACTCTCACTTCATTTTCCATCTTGGCAGTAGCTACAATCGTCCGTGGACAATGATTTCGTTCAGTGTCCTTACCAATCTTCTTCTTTATGCAGTGCGATGAATAATGTCCTTGTTCTATGCACTTTTAGCAATTGATGTGGCTAAGATCTTTCTTGGATTTAACCTTTTGTTCTTGTTCTTCCAGGGTCTTCATGAGAGACTGTTGCATTCCTTTCTTGTTTTGCTGGTAACTTGTTGCACCAAGGAATAAAGTTGACACTGTATTGGGACATGATTTGTTCCTTTACACAAAAAGCAAGTAACCTGAGTTGTGGGGCATCCCTTAACTAGATGTCTTGTATCACCATGGGGCCACTCATCAGGACATTCTTTGGACGTATGTCCTATCTGTCCACAAGTTTTGCATGCCTTCGGTTTGGTCATAAGACTCTCTTGATACTCACTATGGTTTTGATCAATCTTAGGCAGGTGGTCATTGATAAAATTCCACAACTGACTCTGGTTCTCTAATAGTAGTCGCATTGTTGTGTGCATATCATTGGTGTTGGTATTGGGGTGAGACATCTGTTTGGTTTAGAAAATAATGAGTTGAATTATAGGTACTATTGTCGTGGTGGTTACACGACATATGCCACGGGGTGGCTAAAGTTGGGGGCCGAACGTGCGTTGGGGGATCCGGTGAGGGCTTTGTCGTGGTGGTGTCACGGCAGATGCCATAGGATGGCTAAAGTGTGGGGCCGATGGACGATGGTGGATCCGGGGAGGGATAGCGAACTAAAGAGCTCACACGGAGGAGGATGCCGGATTGACCGGGATCTCCGAAGAACTACAAACACAACCGAAGGGAGCAAGAGAAGATCTAGCAAATACAAACAACTGCACGAAGGCAGAAAACACACACACACGATGTACCCAGGTTCGGGGCCCTCGTGGGGAGGTAACACCCCTACTCCTGCCTTTCCTCTCAATATAAGTGTGGAATAAGATCTACAACATGCTCTTGGAGCTCTTGCGGTGATGAACACGATGAACAAGATGAACTAGAGAGAGGGAGGAGTAAATGCCCTAGGAGTAAATGAGACTAAGGTTCTTGGCTTCCAAGTTGGTCTCTCCTTCACTTGAGAAGTTATGGTGCCTTTTATAGAGTTCCGGTAGGGAGGGCCGGAAACCCTAATCCGGGATGGCCCCACCGGACAGGCCTAACGGTTATGTCGACACCGGCTAGTGCGACCTAGCCGCCTACCTATCCGGCGTAGACCTGCCGTCATCATTCCGGCAAGGACAGCAGGCGCCGTCCTGGAACATCATTGTCCCTCTGTCAGAGACAAGACATGTCTCTGCCCATCCTGAGTAGCCTTTTCCGGATTGCCGGGCTAGGCATGTCCGATCTTGTCGTACCGTTATCGTACCGGCTGACACGCTCCTGTGTCTGGCGGGAGGTGACCATGCTTCCGTGTCAGGCGGGAGGTGACCATGCTTCCGTGTCAGGGGGGATAGTACTTCCCCCCGTACCAGGCGGGAAAGCCTGCTCCGGACCGTTGACGACTTACCGGCATCTCCCATGCCGGCTACCTCCTTGCTCCATTCTGTAAGTCTTCCCTGCACACACTGGACAACTTGCTAGGACCGAGATCTATATGCCGGTTAGCTTGTACCCGGGGAGAGAGCTTATACCTTTCTCATCTACCCGGGGAGTCTATCCGGTTCACCCGGGATCTCCTCCACCGGGGAGTGTACCCGGAGCTCCCGAGATCCCTTCCGGACGTAGCCGAGTAACACTTAGGATGAGCAACTCTAGGCCTAGCCTCCCGAAGATGTCTTGGGCTGCTACCAAAGACATCTTCGAGAAGCTAGTTCTTAGAGCAACCATCCGCTTGGGCTTATGCCGCTCTGAAGGACTGGGGGAGGCTATTTATAGATTCCAGGGGCGACCCTTGCGACCCTCAAGAGACACCTTGGGCTTAGCCAGCTACGAAAGGTCAAGTTGCCCCTTCAGTATCCTAAAGAGCAGCGCTTGCACTCCCCAAAGGTCAAACACTGTTGTCATACTGCTGATTTGCACCGGGATCTGCCCTACCCGGGGGGCAGCCCCCCGACACTAGTCCCCGAAGCTGGTGCTGTGCAGCGACCCAAGACGATGTGTGGGATCAGCTTTTTTTAAAAGCAACCTTATTCAAACCAGCAAGGAACAATCTTCAGCCTTGGTGCCGAGACGACCTTCACCGAGATCCCTTTTCCCGAGACCTTTCCAACCGGGAGGCCCTGCTCGGGTAACTAGATAGCCTTCAGGGTCTCGACCGGGTAGGGTCATGCCGGTATATTTCATGATTCGTGTCGGACAAGATTCCTCCATAGGGGGAGGGTCCCACCCGAGGTCTTGTCGTGCCAGAGAAACACTTGAGTGTTTTTTACTTAACATGCCGTTGCTCGGGTTCACGCGCCGGGAGCCGCAGCCGATCCGAATTCCAACCGTTGGAGCTCTGTGGCCCGCGGTGTGGCCGGATCGGGCGCTCCGGGTGCCGCCACGTGCCGCTCGGCGTAAATTGATCCCACTCACGATTCGGGAGATCGTGGGCGGGAAAAACGGAAACCGCTCCGGAGCTCCCCATAAATAGGGGAGCGGGGGTTTTTTCCCTTTCTTCCCCGATCCTTCCTTCTTCCCAGCGACCGTCCCGAGCGCTCCGCCGCCGCGCCCGTAGCCCGAGCTCTGCCAGCAGAACCCGCCGCCGGAGTTCTTCGTCATTGGTCCGCGCCAATCTCGTGCCGCGGCACCTCCTTCTCTACCGGTAAGTTCTTCCATCTCCTTCGCCCGGTCGAATCTCAACATCGGCAGTTCGTTTTCATCGGAGGCTTCCTTGAGATTATCCGTGAAATTCTTAGTATTCCGCCGGTAGATCTTTGTGGGTAGCCATTAGGAACGAGATGTGGTTTTTGCACATCGCCAATGGTGCTTTGCGCCCTGCCCATGCCCGTAGTAGTTCCGCTTGCGCTCGGAGCCTCTAGCATAACACTGCCCCTACTTTTTCTCTTTGATTATTCTTCAGTTACTTTGCTATGATAGATCTATTTCTTAGGATGTCGGTCTTCGGGAGTAGTTTTTAATCCGAGTTCTCCCCTTACCGAAATGCTAACCCGACTAACCGGACCTTGCGCCTGCAGACTAACTCTGACATGTCCTCTGGTCCGTCCGAGATGGGCGACGAGAGGCACCGAGGTTGCTGGGACGGTTCCGAGACCAATCAGGGGGACCTTGATTGGCTATACCGGAACCGGATCCCGCCGCAGGTGGAGAGTCGCCTTCCGAGTGGCGAGGTTCAGCCGGAACCCCAACCCGGAGAATATGTAGTGTTCCTCACGCATTTCGAGCGGGGGTTTGGGCTTCCGGCTAGCCCCTTCTTCCACGACTTCCTCGACACCTACGACCTCCAACCTCACCACCTTCCGGCCAATGCAATTATGATGCTCTCCGTCTTCGCTACCTATGCGGAGGGATATCTCGGTATTTGGCCCTTCGTGGATCTCTGGGCCAAGTACTTCATCCTCCGCCGGCAAGTCGTCCCAAATCCGGACAAGAAGGTCAAGGACCTTGTTGACTGCGGGGCGGCCACCATCATCCCTCGCGCCGATTCCGGATTCCCCAAAGTCCAAGGGCTGGAGTCATGCCGGAAATGGCAGCGAAGTTTCTTCTACGTGAAGAACCGGGAGGCCTCGGGAGATTCTCCGGGATCTTCCTCCCCGGATTTCATCAACTTGCCCGAGTTTGCCATGGGTCCCCCCCCCCCCCCCCCCGCGTGTTCGATCTCTTGAATAGGCTCCCGGATTCCGAGGAGATCACGTGTATGCATGACGTCTTGAGTGTCCTCACGGATAGTCTGACGTCGGATGATCTCCTGCACTGCTTTATCGTCCGCCGCATCTTCCCTCTTCAGACCCGAGTGCATAAACTGTGCCACATGAGTGGGGTATACGATCCCACTAGAACCAGTATCTTTGGGCTGGACAAACCTGCTGTGCGGCGACGTGTTCGAGCTATCGCTCGAACAACGATGCCGGACGACTATGTGTGGGGTCGGGCTGCCGGCTGTCGTAAGAAACCACTGAAGCTGGTTCTTGTGTCTGCCTTCCGCCAACTTCCTTTTGCACCCGGGTTCTGCTGGAAATCGACATGGTTGTCATGCAATGACTTATTCCTGCAGTTGTTCGAGCGTCAGACCGAGGAGGACGCGATGCATGCCGATGGGAATTTCGCGGATGACTTCCCGGTTCCGAAGGAGATGCCGGATGAGGATCCTGACGGCGAGGATCACCTCGCAATTCCTCTAGCCCGCGCTACTGCTCCGGGTAAGCCCTCAACCCCAGAGGCTATCCACATTGCCTCTGATGATGATGATGAGGTCGATTGTGAAATACTCGATGTGATTGACGCTCTTCCCCTCAACTGCGCCCCGCCCATAGTTCCGAGATCAACGGCCGTGACGAAGCCCGCCGAGACCCGGAAACGTGCGGGCTCCGAGATCCCCCATGCCGGTGGATCCGGTGGCGCTGCCAAGAAGAGTTGGCAGAATAAGCAGCCGGGCGATAAGCCTCGGCGACGGAGAGGTCCCCCTACTGTTGACTCCGGGGTATGATTTGCTTGCTTTGAATTATCTGTCTTTGATTTTTTCCGAGTTCTTATCTAACATGCTCATTATAGAGATGCTCTTGACGTCCCGGCTTCTGTGGGTCTCCATCCTCCGGGATCACGCACTCCTAGCCCCTCCCGGGCTGTTCCTTCTCCACCTCGGCACTCAGCGCAGGACGATGAGCATCCCATGCCTGGTCTTGTGCTACCCGAGGTTGCTGCTCCGGAGGCCCAACCCGGGGAGACTGAGGTTCTGGTACCGCCCAGCTCTGCGGCTGCGGATACCATCCTTCCGGATAGCCCGCGGCGGGTGTCCAATCTTGAGGGGGAGATGGCGAGTCCTCTGCGGCAAGTCGTGCCACGCGCCCCTTCCCGTTTGACTTCCGGCAAGACTTCGCCGCCGAAGTCGTCTACTGCTTCCTCCAAACCCAAGCAGGCCTTTGGGCAGAAGCTAGTTTCTGCCAAGCGTAGCGCCCCTCTGAAATCTTCAACTCACGACTTGGCCCTAAGCAAGGGGTTCCTCTTCCTCGGGTAAGTCTTCCGGATTACCGCCACCTCCTGCCGAGATCCCTACTGCCGCCCTGCAGGCGCTGCGAGCAACCGTAAGCTCTTTTGTGTCTCCAGGATCCCGGGAGATCGCTGCCGCGAGCACGCCTGGCCTGCGTGTTGTTGAAGAATACAACAAGGCCTGGCTTGCCGCTGATGCCTCCGAGATCGTGGGGGATTTGCACGCTGCCGGCACGAGCCGCAGCGCCCAAGCCCTTCACGCTCTCCGGGTGGCTGCACTGGACGTCACCCGGGTGATCGATGTAAGCTTCCTCCTACTTTCTCCAAAGTTTCAATTCTTCCATCCCCACTAGTCCCCGAGATTGGGGCTTAGTGCTCTAGACTCCACCGAGTAGCAGACCACTAGGCTCCAATCTTAGAAAAATAACCAGTTTATCTATTCAGCCCGTGTGGATCCCGGATACTCCCGAGTCCCCGGGATCCTTCCCGAGTTCTGATATCGGATAATCTTTTGACACAGGACTGCGGCAAGAAACGCAGCAGCGTCTTCCACCAGCTTCTTGCTGACTTCGGTCAGTCCAAGAAGTCAGAGGAGCGACTCCGGGAGGAGCGGAACACCGCGCGACAGGTCTCGGTTGACCAAAAATCTGCCTTAACAGAGGCTCGGTCCGAGATCTTGCGGCTAACGGCCGAGCTGGAGAAGTCCAAGTCCACTGTTACTGACTTGAAGGCGCGTTTTTTGGACGCGACCAAGAAGCAGAAGGAAACCTTGGACAATTCCGAGGCGCGCGCGCACCTTGCCGAGCCCGAGTTGGCCCTTCTCCGGTCAAAGGCGGATGGCTGGCTTAACGAGCTCACCGTTTTAAACCGAGACCTGAATAGTAAGTTCACCGAGATCCTTTTCTCTTGCTTTCTTCCTTTGTTGTTATTATTCTCATGTGCTGGCCGCTTGACAGCTCTTCTCTTTAAAGGACATTTTGAGCACTCTCGAGAAGCCGCCAATCTTGCAGTTGCTGCCGCCCGTGAGAAGCGATCCGGGAAGGGTCCTATCTCGGACTCTTGGGATATTGAGGATCATCTCACCGCCCTGAAGGCCCGGATAGTACCTCTTCGGTCGATCGGGACCGAGCTAATCAACATGGTTGTCCATGTCCATGGCGCCCTATGGTCTGGCGTTACCGCTACCCTCTCGGTTAGCGAACTGGCGGCCGCGCTCCGGGATGCCGGCAAGCGACTTCACGCTTGGAAGCGCTCCGGTGCGAGGGCTGGCGTCGACCAAGTCTTGACCCACGTGCTCAGCTGGTACGAGGGGCTTGACCTCAGCGTGATCCAGCGCATGCGCACCATCTCGCCATGGTGCACCGACCCGGCCAAGATCCGGCAACGCCAAGAGGTTGCCCACCGCGTCGCGTCCTGGTCCAACATCTGCGTCTTCACCACGAACCTCATTACTTCTGACTCCGAGTCAGATTATGAAGATGACGGTGAAACGGGTGACACCGGTGACGCGGAGGCTGAGATCCAGGAAGATGACGATGCTGCTACCGGTGCTGCTACCGAGACCGTGGCCTCCCGTGAAGCTGCTACTCCTTCGCCGCCCGAGACAACCCACGCCGAGACGAACCCGGAGGCTCCGGATACCACTACTGGCATGGAGGAGCCCACTGTCACTGCTCCCTCTGCCGACGCGCCCGAGAAACCGGCTTCCCCCACTGCTTAAAAACACTAAGTGGTGAAACGTTAGATCCCCGGGATGCCGGGTGCAATTGTAATATATATATTTTAATTCGTACCCTGCTCTGTATTATGCGAACAAGTTATGTCGGTTTATTTCGCAACGAGTCCCCGAGTTCGTTTTCATGTCTACCGTAGTTAGGTAATTTCTGCTCTTGTCTACCATTTCGGCGTTCGACAGTCGAGTCACAAAATTCCCTTTACAGTATACACTACTTATGAAAATCCGAGTTCCAGTTTGTTAAATTTCCGACATAACAAAATAAACAACTGAACAAGCAAAACACGTATGCCGGAGAAGTTCCTATCCCGAGTCCCTGATTTCGTTTTCGTGTTTCCCATATTTGACGCTCTCTGCTCTTGACTACCATTTCGGTGTTCGTCAGTCGAGTCACAAGATTATTTTACATGACATACATTACTCCGACTAGAAAATCGATCTCGCAACTTGCCCGGCATACACCAAACCACAAATAGATAACATGCAGTCCCCGGGTTCCTCCCTGGGTTGCCGGCATGCATGAAATGATAATAGAAAAAACAGAAGGCATAAAACGAGGCAGTCCCCGGGTTCCTCCCGAGGGTACCAACATGCAAGTTAACACAAAGGAGAACTTTGGGCAGGCAGTCCCCGAGTAACATCTCGGGGTGTCGAAATTTCATTGATAGGGAAACCGAGATACATACATTGCACCCTTTAAGTGTAAAAGGGTCGGAGCAAAGCTACATTCCATGGCCGCTTGGTTTCCTCACCGGCTTTGTCCATTACACCTTTTCTAGCTTCCTGTGCATCTACAAGGTAATAAGAATCATTGTTCAGTGCCCTGCTTACAACAAAAGGACCCTCGCATGGAGGTGAGAGCTTATGCATCCCGGCTGTGCGCTGGATAAGCCTTAGCACGAGATCCCCTTCTCGGAATACTCTGGGATGCACCTTCCGGCTATGATAGCGACGGAGATTTTGCTGATAAATTGCTGACCGAGATAGTGCCAATTCCCTTGCTTCCTCGAGCAAGTCCACATCATCTTCACGGGCTTCCTTTGCCTCGATCTCGGTGAACATTGTAACCCTTGGTGAGTCATACTGGATGTCGGTTGGAAGCACAGCTTCGGCACCGTACACCATGAAGAATGGTGTGTACCCGGTTGATCTGTTTGGTGTGGTCCGGAGACCCCACAACACTGCCGGCATCTCCTCTATCCAACATCCCGGAGTTCTCAACAGTGGCTCGATCAAGCGGGCTTTGATGCCGGCCAAGACCAAAGCATTTTCTCTCTCGACTTGCCCGTTGGCTTCCGGGTGAGCCACTGATGCCACATCCAACCGGATTCTCTTCTCAGCACAAAATCGAGCGAACTCCCCCACGGAAAAATTGGTGCCATTATCCGTGATGATGCTGTGCGGGTATCCGTACCTCAAGATGATGTCTTTCAAGAATTGAACCGAGGTGTGTCCGTCACACTTCCGGATTGGTTTGACTTCTATCCACTTTGTAAACTTGTCCACCATGACCAGCATGTGTGTCATATTGCCCCTTGCTGGCTTGAATTGTCCGACCATGTCCAAGCACCATACTGCAAATGGCCAAGTAATAGGGATTGTTTTCAGTGCCGATGTCGGCATATGTATCCGGTGGGCGAACCTCTGGCACCCTCCACACTTACGGACAATGTCCTCTGCGTGCTGTAAGGCAGTAAGCCAGTAGAACCCATGCCGGAACACTTTTGCCACCAGTGCCCGAGATGATGCATGATGTCCACACTCGCTTTGGTGTATTTCCAATAGCATCTCTTGGCCTTCCTCGGGTTCTACACACCTTTGGAGCACCTTAGTGACACTTCTCTTGTACAACTCTCGATTGATCACGGTGTATGCCTTGGATCTCCTCAGTATTTGCCGAGCGTCTACCTCATTCTCCGGGAGGGTTCCATCCAATATGTAGGCCATGATGGGTCGTGCCCATCCCGGGACAGGTCGAACCGGGAACACGGGAGCATCTATGTCCATTGGCTCTGCAGACATTACTTCCATCATCATGCTATTCAGCCTCTCCGAGACCTGTGATGCAGTCCCCGGGTTCAACAGAATGTTCCCGACTTCCACCTCCATAGGTACGGCTTCCGAACCATGCTCTTTGGGGATGAAGATAGAATCTGACTCGGGCGAAGGCTGGATAGACGGCTTCCTCAGATGTTCGAGAGCGATCCCGGGTGTGATGGCCTCCCGAGATGACCCTAGCTTGGATAACACATCTGCTGCTTCGTTTTCCCCTCTAGGTATGTGCTTGAACTCGCAGCCTTCAAAATATCCGGATATTTTCTGCACATGGAACCGATACAAGGCCATGTTGGCGTCAATCGCATCCCAGTTCCCCGACACCTGCTGCACCACGAGGTCGGAATCGCCGAAACACTCTATCCGGCGAATGCCGATTTCCTTGGCGACGTTCAGTCCATGAACTAAGGCCTCATACTCGGCGACATTGTTGGATGCCCGGAAGTGAATTTCAGCACATCTTGCTTCGGTGAGGTGAGGACCACTCCGGCACCCAATCCGATCTTGGCCTTGGAACCATCGAAATGCATTCTCCAGAAGTTGTAGTTGGGAGCTGGAGGCTCGTACTGCATCTCGGCCCAGTCCACCAGGAAGTCTGTCAGCGCCTGCGACTTAATGGCGTCACGTCTCTCGTATGCCGGAGCGTACAGAGACAACTGGATGGCCCATTTGGCAACCCGGCCACTAGCATCTTTGCAGCCGATGATCTCGGGTAGTGGAGCCTCGCACACCACTGTGATTGGGTGCTCTTGAAAATAGTGCTTGAGCTTGGTCACTGCCAGGTACACCCCATATGCCATCTTCTGATAATGCGGGTAGTTCTGCTTGGATTCCGAGATCACCTCGCTCAAGTAATACACCGGCCTCTGTATCAGCTTGGCCCTTCTTCTCTTTTCACGACCATGGCTACACTTACTACCCGGTTAGTGGCAGCAACGTACAGCAACATAGGCTCCTTGGGCAATGGGGATGCCAACACTGGTGCTGATGAGAGCATTCTTTTCAGGTCATTGAACGCCGCATCAGCTTGCGGAGTCCACACAATTTTTTTACTCTTTTTCATCAACTGATACAAGGGTAAGGCCTTCTCCCCTAGTCGGCTCACAAACCGACTTAGGGATGCCAAGCAACCAGTAAACTTCTGCATGTCTTTGAGACGTGCCGGCAGCTTCATGCTCTCGATTGCCCGTATCTTACCCGGGTTGACTTCAATTCCCCGGCTTGAAATGAGGAAACCGAGTAGTTTTCCTGCCGGAACACCAAATGTGCATTTATCCGGATTCAACTTCATCCGGAATCTCCTTAAGTTTTTAAACGTTTCTCTCAGATCATCAATCAGAGAGGATCTTTCTTTTGTTTTTATTACTATGTCATCGACATAGACCTCGCCGTTCCGGCCTATCTGGTCATGTAAACATTTTTGCATGCACCTCTGGTATGTAGCACCAGCATTTCTCAGACCAAAAGTCATGACACGATAGCAATAAGCCCCATACGGGGTAATAAAAGCAGTTTTCAATTGATCATCCGGATTCAAAGGTATCTGGTGAAAACCGGAATAGGCATCTAGAAAAGTCAAAAGTTCACTCCCGGCAGTGGAATCGATCACTTGATCTATCCGGGGAAGTGGGAAAGGATCTTTCGGGCAAGCTTTGTTGAGGTTGGTGAAGTCGATGCACATGCGCCACACCTTGAGCAGGAGGGGATCATCTTTCTTCTTCTCTACCAGGACCGGATTCGAGCTCCAATCCGGATGCAGTACATCCATCACGAATCCGGCAACCAGCAGTACTGCGAGATGCTCCATGATTGCTGCTCTCCTCTCGTCCGAGAGGCGCCTAGTCGGTTGCTTCACCGGCTTTGCATCCGTCCTGAAAAACAGTGAGTGCTCAGCCAACTCCCTCGGAACGCCTTGCAGATCATCACTTGACCACGCAAAAGCATCCCGATTCTCAGGGAGGAAGTCGACGAGCTCGCCTTCCTATTTTCTATCCAGGCTGCTGCCGATGATGACCTGGCGCTCCGGGTACTTGGGGTCAACCCCCACCTTCTTGGTCTCCTTTGGTGGCTGGAATGAGGCGTTCTGCTCCGGGTTCACCATCCCGGGCATTCCGAGTTGCGAGGTCTGGGCCAATGCCACCACTTGCTGAATTCTCTTTTTCTCCTCCGCAATAACCAGGGACTCGGCTAAGTTCGAGCCGGCAGTTGCACAATCCATGGAGCGCTTGTGGTCTCCTGCTATGGTGATCACCCCATTTGGACCCGGCATCTTCATCTTCAGGTACCCCATGTGGGTGGATATCATGAATTTGGCCAGTGCAGGTCTGACAATAAGTGCATGGTACGGACTCTCGAGATCCACCACCTCGAATTCCAGGCTCTCTATCCGGCAATTTTCCCGGGTTCCAAACAACACCTCAACCCAGATCTTGCCCATAGGGGAGCAGGAGACCCCGGGTACAATGCCGTGAAAAGTTGTTTCGGTTGGGAGCAGCGTGTTCATGGACACCCCTAACTTCAGCATGGTATCCTTGTACATAATGTTAATGGCACTACCATTGTCAATTAGTACTCGACTGAAGCGGATGTTGAGGCTTGGTCCGACAAATGTCGGGTCCACCACCAGAGCATAGCCACCAGGCTTAGGCATAACCCGGGGGTGATCCTTCCGGCTCCAGGTGATCTCCATCTCGGACCAGTGCAGGAACTTGGGCACCGCCGGGATCACAGCATTTACCTCCAGAGAGCGCGGTCGCACACTCTTCCGATTAGTGGGCTCGGTCACGAAGACCACATAGCTCTGATGCGCCTCCCGGTAGTTGCCTTGCTGGTGTCCGGGTTGGTTACTCGGACCAGCGCCATTATCATTCCGGGTGTGCACCATGTTCACAGGTCTGGGAGGAGGTCCCTGGTTGGGTGGGTTAATCCGGACTGCATTGGCACCGGATAGCGGTGGAGGGGGTCCCGGGATATTCGGTCGTGACGTCGGAGCGTTTGGCCGAGTAGCCCCCGCGCTACCCTCTTGCAATGTGCACTGATACCAGCTGCATTGCCGGGTAGAGTGGTTCGCAGGCTTGTTGGCCTCCAACGTATGGTAGCAGCATGGCTTGTTCAGCATCTCCTCATATGTCAGGGGCTTCTTCTGATCCACCCAAGTTTTCTGCACTTCTTGGCTCTGACCCCAAGTCGGGCCAGTTGTTTTCTGTCTCTGATTGCTGCCGTCATCTCCCTGATCTCGGCCAACAACTGCAACTTGCTGCGAGGCATAGTGGAACTCGGGCTGGCTCCTCTTTGGGCCGAAATCGTGGCGATCATGGCTTCTGCTCGGCCCCGAACGCTGAGTTCCCGCATTCCTCCTGTTGGAGTCTCCAACATCCACTAGGGGTTGCATGGGATCTCCAAGTGTGTAGGTGTCGGCGATGCGCATGGTCTCTGCCAGGGTTGTCGGCATCTTTCTCTGCAGCTTTTGCCAAAGCATAGATCCATGCCGGCATCCCTGCGCAAACCACGAGATGGCCCGTGCCTCAACAACTCCTTCGCAAGAATTGCGAATGTTGCTCCACCGAGTAAGGTACTCCCGATCGGTTTCGTTGCTCCTTTGCCGGCAGATGGCGAGCTGCTGCGGTCGGTTGGGCCTCTTGTACGTGCTGGTGAAGTTGCTGATGAAGGCCTCCTCGAAATCCAACCAACAGTCTATGCTGCCAGTCCTTAAGTTGTTCAACCAGATCCTGGCCGGTCCTTCCAACATCTGCGGTATATATCGTACTGGCCAGCGTCTGTTTCCACCGGCTATGCTTACTGCAGTTACATAGTCGGTCAGCCAGTCCTCCGGCTTTGAGCTGCCGTCATAGGTCTTGGCACCCCGGTTGAGCTGGAAGTTTCGCACAACCGGTTTCCTCATGATCCGAGGTCCAAAGCATGCAGGTCCCGGAGGACCCTGTTCTTCAACTAACTCGGATTGATGAATCCGGTCGAGCCTGATCCGGGCATCCGCGGGATCCAGCTGCCGAGTTCCTATCCGGGATCCCAAGGGATTCTCGTTAGGCTGGTATCCGAGTTGCTGCAGCCTCGAGTTGCCATCATCATGTCGGTTAACCACAAGAACTATGGCTTGCTGTGGGACAGAAGCGGCCTCTCTCTGCCGGTTTCCCTGACTTTGTGGTGGATACCGGGGTGGATTGCCGTGGCTTGCCGCAGCATTGTTTCCCACACCCTGGTTACCACCAACATGGCTACCCTGAGCTTGTCCGGGATTGTATCGTCCGGCTTGCTGAACTCCGGCAAAGGCCAGGTCATACGCCTGCAATTGCTTGTTTTTCCTGGAGGCCCTGCTCCGGCTTCAGCTCTTGCTCTTACTCGGATGCGGAGAGGAAGCCTCTCCACCAGATCGGTTGCTATCAGCCCTAGCCGAATACACCTGTGATCCAGCTCCCGGGTTCTTCTTCTTGAAGGCCTTATTCTGCCGGTTTGCCTCTGTGACTAACTCATTGACTCGCTCTTGTTGCTTACGCAGAGCTTCTCTGGATAGTCCGGCCAGCTCGGCCATAGCTGCCTCGGCAGCCCTAAGAGTTTTGGCAGGTGAGCTGTACACCGGCTTCTCTGCCGAGATCATACTATCCGTCCCGCTATGGCTAGGCGCGGTGCTACCCGCCAACTCATGATTCACCATTCTTCCCTTTTTGCGCAGGTCAGCAATGCGTTGGTCCCGAGAACCTATCTTGGGGAACCCGTGAGCTGCATTGTACTCCCGGAGACTAGCACTAAGCTAACGCCGGATCTCGGCGATCTCTTGTGCCTCTGCGAGCAGCAACTTGCGCTGCTCGTCCAAACCAGCCGAGGTGACTTGCGTATCCACATCCACTGTCATCGGGACAGCCAGCTTGGCCACTAGACCCGAGAGGGGATCCGGGCAGCGACGATGGTGGGATGGCTGAGGATCACCGTCTCGAGCAGCGACTCTCTCCTTCGGAGGTTTTGCTAACCGAACCCTGTGAGTACCAGCATCGCCATCGGGGGCATCCTGGAACACCTCCTCGGTCACCCCGACCATCATGACCACGACGCAGCCCGCGGGGCGATCGACATGCGGATCCCGGGCGGCGCGGAGCATGGGGGATCTTCAGCCTCCAGGATAACATCCGGGTAGCTGCAGATGACCTCGGTGGCGACGTAGGTGGTGAAGGCGCCGAAGTCGATGGGGCATCCATTAGCCGGGAAGGGCTTGTTCTGAAAGCAACCAGCATTGTCGCTGACGAAGTCCATCTCGCCCAGCCTCACAACCAGGCCGGAGAGAACCCGGACGCTGGAGCGAACGGAGGAACCCGTCCGGATGTGTACACCAGCCAGCGCCTTTGTCTGCCCCACGGTGGGCGCCAACTATCGTGGTGGTGTCACGGCAGATGCCATAGGATGGCTAAAGTGTGGGGCCGATGGACGCTGGTGGATCCGGGGAGGGCTAGCGAACTAAAGAGCTCACACGGAGGAGGATGCCGGATTGACCGGGATCTCCGAAGAACTACAAACACAACCGAAGGGAGCAAGAGAAGATCTAGCAAATACAAACATCCGCATGAAGGTAGAAAAAACACACACATGATGTACCCAGGTTCGGGGCCCTCGTGGGGAGGTAAAACCCCTACTCCTGCCTTTCCTCTAAATATAAGTGTGGAATAAGATCTACAACATGCTCTTGGAGCTCTTACGGTGATGAACACGATGACAAGATGAACTAGAGAGAGGGAGGAGTAAATGCCCTAGGAGTAAACGAGACTAAGGTTCTTGGCTTCCAAGTTGGTCTCTCCTTCACTTGAGCAGTTATGGCGCCTTTTATAGAGTTCCTGCCGAGAGGGCCGGAAACCCTAATCCGGGATGGCCCCACCGGACGGGCCTAACGGTTATGTCGACAACGGCTAGTGCGACCTAGCCGCCTACCTATCCGGCGTAGCCCTGCCGTCATCATTCCGGCAAGGACAGCAGGCGCCGTCCTGGAACGTCATTGTCCCTCTGTCAGAGACAAGACATGTCTCTGCCCATCCCGACTAGCCTTTTCCGGATTGCCGGGCTAGGCATGTCCAATCTTTTCGTACCGTTATCGTACCGGCTGACACGCTCCCATGTCAGGCGGGAGGTGACCATGCTTCCGTGTCAGGCGGGAGGTGACCATGCTTCCGTGTCAGGGGGGATGGTACTTCCCCCAGTGCCAGGCGAGAAAGCTTGCTCCGGACCGTTGACGACTTACCGGCATCTCCCATGCCGGCTACCTCCTTGCTCCATTCTGTAAGTCTTCCCTGCACACACTGGACAACTTGCTAGGACCGAGATCTATATGCCGGTTAGCCTGTACCCAGGGAGAGAGCTTATACCTTTCTCATCTACCCGGGGAGTCTATCCGGTTCACCCGGGATCTCCTCCACCGGGGAGTGTACCCGGAGCTCCCGAGATCCCTTCCGGACGTAGCCGAGTAACACTTAGGCTGAGCAACTCTAGGCCTAGCCTCCCGAAGATGTCTTGGGCTGCTACCAAAGACATCTTCGAGAAGCTAGTTCTTAGAGCAACCATCCGCTTGGGCTTATGCCGCTCTCAAGGCCTGGGGGAGGCTTTTATAGATTCCAGGGGTGACCCTTGCGACCCTCAAGAGACACCTTGGGCTTAACCAGCTACGAAAGGTCAAGTTGCCCCTTCAGTATCCTAAAGAGCAGCGCTTGCACTCCCCAATGGTCAAACACTGTTGTCATACTGCTGATTTGAACCGGAATCTGCCCTACCCGGGGGGCAGCCCCCCGACAGGCTTGCATGTCGAGAGACATGCGAGTGTGAGCTCAAGAACTCACAAGAACACAAGAGGAACAATGGGAGAAACTCGATCCCAAAACAAACAAACACACCGATGTACCCAGGTTCGGGGCCCTCGAGAGGAGGTAACACCCCTACTCCTGCCCTTGACTCTATCGTATATGTATATAACAGTGGTTACTAAGTTGCTCCTTGAGCTGTTTTCCTCCAAGAATCATAAGTGCTAGAGGGTGGGAGAGAGTAGAACTCAGATCACTAAGTTCCTAACAGAATGTGGGCGTCCCTCCCGCAGGAGGAGTTATGGTGCTATTTATAGAGTTCTAGCTGGGTTCACCGGAAACCATAAGTTACCCGGGTCCACCCGGCAGTGTCCCCGGGTTAACGACACCGTCGACGTGGCCTAGCCGACCTATCCGCCGAGCTAGTTGAATAGCCTCTGCCAGGTCGTCATGACCTAGCCCTGGTCGCGCCGAGCTAGTTCATGATGGTCTTTATGTTAGAGACATGACTAGGCTTCTCCATGCCGCACCCTCTGTCAGAACGTCAGTGCCACAGTGGAATAGTCATGTCCGTCCGGTACTTCGCCTTCTATTCCGCTTCCGTGTCAGCCGGGATGTGACTTAGCTTCCATGTCAGAGATATGATTGTCCTTCCCCTTGACTTCTTTCCCACTCAAAGTATGTCGGAGTATCTTTCTCAACCCGACACATACGGGTTAAATTATCCTCCGCACCCCGACATTCCTGTGTCGGGCTCGTACTGTCGGGGACCTCCTCCGAGTTTAACCAGGAGTTCCCGCATGCGCACAAGGAACAAAGGAAGGGTGCCGACATGGGAATGCCGGTCTAGTTAAGCCGGCTTAAGTGTAAGTCGACCCACGAGTGTCGGTCATTTCCGGCTTACGGGTAGTCGGACCGGCCTCTCCCACTCCCGGCCTCCCCTACCCTTACCTCCTTCTGTTTTCGAGTGAGCAGTCTTGAGCCTAGTTCCTCGAAGATGTCTTAGGTTTGCTCCCAAAGACATCTTCAAGAAACTAGTTCTCAGCAGAACTCCCTGACTTTGCCTCTATCCTTCTTGTGGTTCCAGTATGACCCGAGAGAGTAGCCCTAGGCCCAGCTACTCGAAGATGTTATAGTCTTGCTACCGAAGACATCTTCGAGAAACTGGTGCTTAGGAAAACTCCATGTTGTTGCTTGGGTGAGGATGAAGGACTAGGGGTCTATTTATAGTGTTTCCACCAGTCCCTTGCCTGCCCCAAAGGTCACCTCTACCATTATGCCAAAGGTCACCTCCTACATGCCTCAAAGGTCAGCTTATCGCTGCATGAAGGGCCAAGTGACTTTTGGACCCAGCCATAGGTCATTTTATCTATTACTGAAGCCAATTTACCTGGGCCACTACCCTACCCGGGGGTAACCCCCGACACTAGTCCCCGAAGCTGGTGCAGTACAACATCCTCGGATGTTGGGCGGGACCAGGTTAAAACACGAATTCCTCTTTTTTGTCGAGTCCGACATTGTCTTGTCGGATAGTGAAGTTTCCCGACTTATACACGTTACTCCGACAAATATTGCCGACTTCATCCGGCTGAGTTATTAGTGATTTGTTCCGATTTTCCTTGCCCGACATAGGTTTCCGATATACCCGGATCTTTTTTCGAAGATCTCTTCGCTTCATCTGTCATCACGAGTTCGCCCTTTCGTCGGGTTATTATTTTATCCCACTGACAGGTCGTCCTGCACAAGCCTCCGCGGGACCCATCAGACGTCAAATCTTCCAGGCACTCAAGTGCACTTGACTTTGGTGCGCCGCCTCGGTTCTCGGGTTTGCCGGCACACCGGATCACGCCGCCTAGCCGTTGGGCTCCTGTGGCCCGCGGTGTGGCCGATTACACTGTCAGCACGAATCTCAACCGCCTCACTCTCCACAATTGATCCCACTCACACTTGAAACGGTTCCAAGGCGGGAAGATCGGCAACTGTCGTTTCGTTTCCCCCATAAGTAACCCACGGGCACCCCACTTCATCTTCCTTCTCCATTTTGCTCTCTCGCACTCGCCTTCTCCGTTCTCTCCGCCCACCTCGTCGCGGCGCCGCATGGGCTCGCGACCGCGACCACCGACGAACGTCTTCGTCGTTCCCGATTGCTGGGCACGTATCTTCCTTGCTCTTCCCGCCACGCGACTTCCTCGCGCCTAGTCACTCTCCGGTAAGATCCGATACCGCATTTCCTTGGTTCTAGGTTGACCCGCACGGGAATTCATCCCCGTCGCCGGCGTTCTTCTTTTTCTCTTCATGCCTAGGAGTAGTTTAGGATCTTATTCCTGCGAAGTGGTGGGGGACTCATGCTACCTTAGCTAGTGCCCGTGTTGATTCTCCGTTCCGCTCTAAATCTGGGGCATTGTGGTGGCTAGGCTCCGCTAGGGTTGCGGTTCGTTTCCCGCAAAGCACTTCACCCACCGATTTTACACCTATTTATGCGACGGCCCTAGATCTTCTTTTGTACTCTAGTTCGACATAATCCTGTTTATGCCCGAGTTATCCCTTTTATTCCGTATATCGGTCTCATCCGACATTTGATATGTCGGTGTTTAATTCGGTTGCCTTATCTCTACAGGTTTTCCCCGGAATGTCCTCAAGTCAGCACACAGAATCCTCCGACATGGCCGCTGAAGGGATTCGTGGTGGTTGGGAAGGCTCTTAGACCAACAAGGCCGACCTTGATTGGTTACGTCGGTCCCGGCGCATTCCGGACCAAGTTAAGTGTCGGCTACCCAAGGAGGAGCTTGAACCCGAACCTCGGGAAGGGGAGCGGGTCGTATTCGTGGCCCACTTCGAGCGCGGCTTTGGCCTCCCGGCCAGCCGTTTCTTTCGCAACTTCCTAGATACCTTTGGGCTCCAACCCCATCATCTCCCAGCCAATTCCATCGCCTCTCTTTTTGCCTTCGTTTCTTTCTGCGAGGCTTACCTCGGAATTTGGCCCATGGTGAACTTGTGGGCCAAATATTTCCAGCTGCGGAAACAGAGCATTCCAAACCCGGGGGTTAAGGAGAAGCAGATGACCACGTGCCGGAAGTGGCAAAAGATTTTCTTCTATGTGCGCAACCCGGCGCCCGCGGAAGGGTCCACTCCGGTGGATTACATTAACCTTCCCTAGTTCAAGATCGATCCGCCCACCGCTCAGCTCAACTGGCATCTGGATCCCAAGAACAATGTCGGGGAGATCAACTTGATCCAAAAGCATCTCCTCACCATCAAGGACCAGCTTACTGCTGACGATCTCCTGCGGACTTTCATCGTTCACCGTGTTTGCCCCCTCCAAGCTCGGGCGCGTAAGATCTGCCACATGAGTGGCCCATACGGCCCGACCCGAGTTTGCCCGCTCGAGCTGAGCAAAGCCTCCATCAATTGCCGTGTCCGAGCTATCACGACCACCGAGATGGGCGATGATTGGGAGTGGGGCAGGGTTCCCTACGACTGACCCCATCCTCTGCCACAAGTTCTTGTTTGTCAATTCCGACATACCGCTTAACTTGGTTAGCCTTGTGTCGGTTGCCTGCCTTTAATATTTCCTTGCTGATTTCTACACCCTTCTTCAGCGCTTCGAGCGTCAGAAGGAGGAGGCTGCCGAGTTCAACGAGGGTCACTGGAAGGACGACTTCCCCCCTCCGGAAACTCCTCTGACGGAGGATCCGGATGATGAAGACAATATGCCTATTCCACTACCTCACGCCACCACCGCGGGTAAGCCTCCATCCCGCTACGTGTTACAAGATTGGTCGTATGATGACGACTGTGTGATGCTAGAGATTATTGTCGCCACCCCCCTAGCCTATGCTTACCCGGCTTCCTCGACACCAGCTACCTCGGGATCTACGCGCAAGCGCGCCGCCGCCAATACTTCCATCTCAACTGACCAAGAAGGCACTGCGCCAGTGTCCAAGAGATCCAAGGTCCAGGGCAAGAAGCCTCCAAGGAAGAAACCTCCGACTTCCGCTGGGTAAATATTCGATCCACTCTGACCGACATAGCTTATTCCGGACTTAACCTTTACTTATTGCGATTTACGCAGGACCGTCCTTGAACTTGACTCGGGCGCACCTCAATCGGCCTCTGCCGCCCGGGACACCGCGGGGGGCTCAGACACTATTTTTGTGGCCGACTCGCCTCCGCGCTCCACTCCTTCCACTGACTTGCCTCCTACTCCCCCGACACTATCCAAGTCGGGCCCGGTGACCGCGCTGACCTCTGGCCCTTCTTCTTCGCCCGCTGCGCTTCGCAAGAAAGCCCTCCCGACCCAAGCAGATAAGTCTGCCCCCTTGTCGGTATCTCGACCGACCAAGGCTCCGACAGTCCCGTCGAGTTCGGTCGCTCTTCCATCGAACAAGAAGCAGGTGCTCCAGAAACCGCTAGCGCCTCCAAGCAAAGGAACAATCACCACCTTGTCTAAGAGCTCTCCTTCTGCTGCTGGCACCACTTTGATCAAGAAGCGCAAGCCCATTGCCTCTCTGCAACCTACCCCAGAGACTGCCGCTTTGAAGATGCTCCAAGCTGCCGTGGGTACCGAGGTTTCCGTTATCGAGCGTACCAGTTACTCATGATGCCCGCCCCTACAGCCAAGTCGACCAATTGATTATCGACTGGAATAGCGCCGACGTTGGATCTACCTCGACTGAGCTCTCCTCTTCATTGCACCCCGCCGGACCGGGCAAGACTGCCCAGGCTATGCACCAGATGCATGTCACGGTCCTTCAGGCCACCCAGACTACTGAGGTAACCTTTAAACTCTCTACTCCACTAGTCCCCCAGATTTATGTCGAGCAACCGAGCTCCTCCTGAGTGATGATTACTCGGCATGAATCTTCCAAAATTTTCATTTTTCTTCATAACTACCCTTCCCGGCCTGGGCTTAACCGACTTTCCTTCTTTCTCGCTTTATTGCAGGATGTCATGCGTCCGCGCAGCGAGGTTTTTCGCCGTGCGACACATGAATTTGGGCATCTAAAAAAATCTCACCGAGCGCTTATTGCAAAATACCAGCAGCTGGAGCAAGAACTTGCCGCCCAAAAGCTTGACTACAACTCTGAGGTGGCCAAGGTGATCCGTCTGCAACGAGAACTCGGTGTTACGCAAGTTGCGAAGGCCACACTGGAGTCTCAGCTGAGTGTCGCTGAACAGACTCAAACCCAACTGATAGAGGCTGTTGAGGAGCGAGCCAATACTGCGGAGCTCCGACTTAGGACCCTGCAATCTCGGTGCAATTCTTGGCTGGTAGAGCTCAAAAAGCTCAATGCGCAGATGGACAGTAAGCTTTCGAAGATATTCCTTTTTTATTTTCTTGAATTTCCAGCCCGACATACTTATTTTTTGTCGGAACACGAACTAATTTGTCACAGCTCTTCGTTCAGAACACTTCGAGCATTCTCAGACCGCTGCTGCTAAAGCTGTGGAGAAGGTCCGGGGTAAGCGAGCCAAGGCAGGCCCGATATCATCCGACTGGGAGGTCGATGATCACCTAGTTGCCCTAAACGCCCGGGTTACCCCCCTCAAGCTGATTGGCACCGAGCTGCTGGATGCCTGCATTAAGGCGCACCGGGTTCTATGGCCCGGCATGGTTACCCCCACCATCATCTCAGATTTGGCCGATCGGCTAAGGAATGCCGAGAGCCGACTCCGGGCGTGGCGCTCTTCTACTTCTCGCGCTGCTGTTGATCAAGCTTTAGCCTTTGTGCTATCTTGGTACGAATGCATCAATTTAGATCAAGTGCGGACGCAGCGTGAAGGGTCGCCATTGATTGTGGATCCCCCCAAGATTACCCAGCGCCAAGAACTTGCTGATTACATGGCGCGCTTCTCCCAGCCTCATCAATGTGTCGAGGGTGACACTTATACTGACGATGAGGACTATGAAGCTGGCGAGGATGGCGAGGATGGTGAATCCGACGAAGAAGAAAATGCCGAGCCAACAACCGACAAAGATGTCCCCGAGACTCATGCGCCGATCTCCGAGGTTGCCGCCATCACTCCCGAAGTTCCTAAGGAAGTTCCGGTGATCCCAACACCAGCTCCTTGCGTCGCACACATCACCGAGCCCCCGAACCTGAGTGGCTCCGACATGTCCGTCACCGTTCCTGCAACAACTCCTTCTACTGCTACCGCCGTTGTTCGCCGAGCCCGTGACGACCGACGCTCCAGTGTCGGCCGCTACCGACACTGCAACCCCGGAAGTTAATGGCCCAACCCCGCCAGCAACTTCCGAGACTCCGCTCGCTCCGACTTCTGGTGCTGCAACCTCAACGCCGACCTCGACTACTGCCGAGATAACTACTGCGGGCCCTGACGCCTCTGGCCAATCTGCATAGATCTAAAATTCAACTCATCAAATCCCCGGAGTGCCGGGTGCAATATGTAATATACCTTTTAAGTAGAAGTTTAAACTTATCATGCTTATTTTGCTAAGTTACTGAACAAGTTTCTGACATTGGATTTCTTCTTCTCCAAGTCTCGAATTTACTTCCTGTTTTCCACATCCGGCCATTTCTGCTCTTGTCTACCTTTTCGGTGTTTGACAGTCGAGTCACAAAATCGACGTTTACAGTATACAGTACTCGTAAATTTTTTAGGTTGGTTGGAAGTTATCCGACATACAGAACAAAAAAATTATATTTATAGCAACAAACAACATATGCAGAGTAAAGCTTGGACCAAGTCCCCGAGTTTGTTTTCGTGTTTACTATTTTCATAGTCTCTGCTCTTGACTACCTTTTCAGGTGTTCGTCAGTCGAGTCACGAGCTCTTTTCATACAGCATACATTACTTGTTCTTTTTGAACAAGGTCAAAATTTTACTCGGCATACAGTTTACACAAATAAAGCATGCACAAGACAATCCCGGCAGTCCCCGAGTTTTAAGTAAGGGTGCCGACATACACAAAACGTAATAAGAAAATAACAAAGTAAGAACAAAACAGAAACATAAATAGTCATGGCAGTCCTCGAGTTCAACTCAAAGTGCCGGTATTTTATTCATTTATAAACTCGGATACATACGCTGCTCCCTTTTACGAGTAAAAGGGGCGAAGAAGAGCTACATTCCATGGCCTCTTGGTTTCTTCTCCCGATTTGTCCATTACTCCTTTCTTGGCTTCTTGTGCGTCTACAAGGTAGTATGAATCGTTGTGCAAGGCCCTGCTAATGATAAATGGTCCCTCCCATGGAGGTGACAATTTGTACATTCTGGCAGTCCTTTGTATTAACCTCAAAACCAAGTCCCCATCTCTGAACACCCGTGGGTGGACTTTTCGACTATGGTACCAACGTAGATTTTGCTGATAAATTGCCGACCTCGACAGTGCCAACTCTCTTGCCTCTTCAAGTAGGTCCACATCGTTTTCTCTAGCCTCTCTTGCCTCGACCTCAGTGTACATAGCCACCCTTGGCGAATCATATTGTATGTCGGTTGGGAGTACTGCCTCAACTCCATAAACAAGAAAAAAGGGTGTGTACCCGGTAGATCTATTTGGCGTGGTTCTCAATCCCCAAAGTACTGCCGGTAGTTCCTCTATCCAGCATCCTGGAGTTCTTATGAGTGGTTCGATCAATCTAGCCTTAATGCCGGCCAACACTAATGCATTGGCCCTCTCCACTTGTCCATTTGCCTCCGGGTGTGCTACCGAGGCCACATCAAGTCTGACTCTTTTTTCTACACAAAACCTAGCAAATTCTCCGACAGCAAAGTTGGTTCCATTGTCGGTGATTATGCTATGCGGGTAGCCGTATCTTAGGATGATATCTTTTAGGAAAGCTACAGCTGTATGCCCATCACACTTCCGAATTGGCTTGACTTCTATCCATTTTGTAAATTTGTCCACCGTCACCAATATATGTGTCATGTTTCCTCGTGTCGGCTTAAAATGTCCAACCATATCCAGGCACCATACTACAAATGGCCAAGTGATGGGGATTGTCTTGAGGGCCAATGCTGGCACATGTATCCTGTGAGCAAATCTTTGACACCCTTCACATGTCCTTACTATATCCTCTGCCTGCTGCAGGGCTGTGGGCCAGTAAAATCCATGTCGGAATGCTTTTTCCACCAAAGCCCTTGAGGAAGCGTGATGTCCACACTCTCCCTGATGTATTTCCAGTAGCATCTCGCCGCCTTCCTCAGGTCCCACACAACGTTGCAGTACTTGTGTTACACTTCTCTTGTACAACTCCTTGTTGATGATTGTGTATGACTTCGCCCTTCTCAGTACTCGCCGTACTTCGACTTCATTGTCTGGTAGGTTATCGTCCGATAGAAATGTCATAATGGGTTGGGCCCACTCTGGTACCGGTCGCTCCGGGAATAATGGTTCGTCTATTTCCATTGGTTGCACCGACATAACAATGTCGGAAATCCACTGTGCAGTCCCCGGGTTATATGAAGTAGTCCCCGAGCGAGAAATGACAGTCCCCGGGTAAGAAGTTGTCGTTCCCGAGCTTTCTGCTATGCACCAGACATCTACTATCATCGGCGTGGCTTCCGATACTGACATCTTGGGTTCATAAATGGACTCAGACTCTGGTCAGGATTTGATGGATGGCTTCCTCGAATGCTCCAACGCTATGTCGGGTGGGATTGCATCTCTCGATGAACCAAGTTTGGATAGAATGTCGGCTGCTTCATTTTTCGCTCGAGGTATATGATTGAACTCGCATCCCTCAAAACATCCTGAGGTCATCTGGACATGGAACCGGTATGATGCCATGTTCGCATCCAATGCGTCCCAATTTCCCGAGACTTGTTGTATGACTAAGTCCGAGTTACCAAAACACTCTATTCGTCGAATGCCGATTTCTTTGGCCACCTTGATTCCGTGCACCAATGCCTCATACTCGGCCACCTTGTTGGATGTCGTAAAATGTATCTGTAGTACATATCTCAACTGATCTTGTTTCGGAGATGTCAGTACTATCCCAACACCCAGCCCTATCTTTTTCTTGGACCCGTCAAAATGCATCTTCCAGTATTGGAATCCGGTACAGGTGGTTCATACTGCATCTCAGCCCAGTCCACAAGGAAATCCGGCAATACATGTGATTTAATTGCATCCCTTCTTTCGTAAGTCAGGGCATAAGGTGATAACTCGATGGCCCATTTTGCTATTCTGCCGCTAGCATCCTTGCAACCTAGAATTTCTGACAGTGGTGCCTCACATACTACCGTGATCGGGTGCTCTTGAAAGTAATGCTCCAGTTTTTTGACTGCCAGATACACACCATATGACATCTTTTGATAATGGGGATAGTTTTGTTTGGACGCCGATATACCTTCACTCAAGTAGCATACCGGCTTCTGCACGGTCTTGCCTCCTTCTTCTCTTTCTACCACCATGACCACGCTGATAACTCGATTAGTTGTCGCGACATACAACAACATGGGTTCCTTGGGCAAGGGTGAAGCCATCGGCACAGTTGCTAACATCCTCTTCAAATCCTCAAAAGCCACATCTGCTTGTGAGGTCCAAACAAATTTATTACTTTTCTTCATGAGCTGATAGAGAGGTAAAGCCTTTTATCCCAACCGGCTCACAGACCGACTTAGGGATGCTAGACACCCGGTGAACTTTTGCACATTGTCGTCGTGGCGAACAGACAGATGCCTACGGGTAGGCTAATTTGTGGGGCCGATGGACGCTAGGAAATCTCGGGGAGGGATTGCGCGATGAACTGGCGCGCAGGTAAACTCAACCGACACGGTGACACAAGGATTTACCCTGCTTCGGGGCTCTCGTGAGGAGATAAAACCCCTACTGCAGCGTCTAGCCTACTCGGTGTATTTCCCTTCATAATATCCGGGCTACAACACGCTCCACGAGCTGCTAGGCATGCCTCCATGAGGTCTTGAGAGCAAATGAGAAGGGGGGAAATGAAGTGGTGGGGGGCTTGGGCTCTCTCTCTCCCTCCCCC
The DNA here is from genome assembly GCA_026929855.1 of Poa annua. Taxonomy (NCBI): domain Eukaryota; kingdom Viridiplantae; phylum Streptophyta; class Magnoliopsida; order Poales; family Poaceae; genus Poa; species Poa annua. The sequence goes on from CM049426.1 coordinate 111,252,255, forward strand.
TGGTGCCCTTTATATAGGAGAGCCCACGGGACAAGCGGGGGACAAGGGGACAGGAAACACTATTCACTGCGCACTGTAGCAGAGGTGACTACTGGGGTCTAATCGGCACTGTAGCGTATGTCACTGCGCAGTGTACTGTTGTCACATCCCGGGTACTGTAGAGACACTGTAGCCCTGGCCTATCATGCTCTGGACAGGAAACGACCGTGCGGCGCAGGTCCTTCCTCTTGTCCTCTTTTGCTTGTTTCCGGTATCCTCGTATCCTCCTTTTGTCTTCTTTCACTCGTTTGGTCATTGTGTCGCCCGGGAAGTGGAGATGTCGGTATGGTCAGGATCGCCCGAGTCCTGGCTTGCTCAGACTATGCCGGATAGGATCTCAACCGAGTTGTGCCAAACCTGCCTTGTCCCCACCCGTCCCGGGAGAAGGGGAACTCGGAGCTTGCCCTCACGGGATGGGCCGAAGCAGGGGATACCGGGGGTGCCCGCGTGGACGAGGTAGAGGCTGCCGAGTTGGAGTTGCGATGATGCCGGCGACGCGGCGATGTCGGAGTGGATGCGCTCGAGATGCGGCCGACGCCGGGGACGCAGCCGGCAGAGGCGCATCGCAGAGGCAATGCCGGACTTGGGCGTGGATGCGTCGAGGGCCACCTTGCACGACGACGGGACGTCAGAGGCCGGAACACCGCGACCCGGAGGCGAGGGAGTCTTGCCGGGGCGGAGATGGGCGAAGTCGGGGCGTGAATGGAGGTCGGTGTGGTCGAGGATGTCGGGGCAGAGCTCGGGCGGGCGCCGGCGAGCGCATGCCGGAGGGCCCGATGCGGATGCGCTATCGGTGCGAGGTAGCAGAGGAGGTCGGGGCAGTCGTGGGCGCAGGAGGCCAGCGGGGGAGTTGGGGGCGAGGCGGGGCTCGGAGGAGGCCGGGGGCAGCGAAGCCGGGCGGAGGAGATGCCGGGCAGGTCGTGGGTGCGGCGGAGCCGGTTGCGGCCGAACCCGGGGACGAGGGGCTTGTGCCTGAGTTGGAGGAGACGAGATCGGGGACAAGCCGGGGTCGCCGGGGCGGAGTCGGGGCGCAGGAGGTCGTGGGAGCCGAGGTCGACGATGTCGGCGTGCTGCGGGGGCTTAGAGATGCTCCGGGACGAGCTCCGGCCGGAGGCGAGGCAGGGGAGGTCGCTGGTGGTTGGGGACGCGCGCGCCTCGGTCTGACCGAGTAGAGGAGATCGTGGCGATGCAGTTGGGGACGACACCGAGCTGCCGATGATGTCAGTTCGAGGACAACTCGGTTTGACCGAGTATGTGATTTTGTCCCACGCCGCTGTCCACGCTGGCCCAGCTAATAGAGGATCTCAGCCCACGCTTTGTCACACATGGCCCACGCCACTTTCCTTTCTCTTTTCTTTATCTCTTCCTTTTAAATTGATTTATTCCGACTGTCATGATTTTAGGGGTCCCGGGGATCACATCCCCGACACTAGTCCCCGAGGCTGTGGGGGACCCGTGAGTCGCGCACAGACTTTAGTAAAAATATCAACACCCCCGTCTTCACTTACTCCACCGTGTGCCTGCAAAAATACGATCATATGCCGGTTCCTTAGCCACTCTGGACGTTTTACCGACATAGACGTCTTCGGCCACAGCCGGTCTGACATGAACACATAACACATGTCGGCGTTTAGCCACTCTTTACCGACACGGACGCCTCATGTGCCGGCATTTAGCCACTCTGGGCGTATACCGACACAGAGTCTCATGTGCTGGCGTTTAGCCACTCTGGGCGTATACCGACACAGACGCCTCCAACGAAACACACAATGTCACACAGGTATCTCGGGTGTCTCGGTATTTCGGTATGTCGGCCACTCTGGGCATATCACAGGTGTTTCGGTATCGCGACCACTCTGGGCCTATCACATGTGTTGCCTTTGGCGAACTTTGACACACCGAGATAAATGACGATTTGGAAATATTGCCCGATGGCATGATACATTAGCGAACCGAAATAAACGGGGATTTGGAGATATGGCATGATGCCGTGATATAGTGGCGAGCCGACATAAACGGTGATCTGGAGATATTGCAGGATGCAATGATATATTGGCGAACCGAAATAAATGGCGATCTGGAAATATTACATGATGCCACGATATATGGGCAAACCGACATGGGTAACAACTGAGATGAGACATGCCATTTAGATTTCGGCAAACCGATACCACAAACCATATGAAATAATAAATACAAGATGGATCCAAGATAACCAATATAGTGACCGGTATCCCCAGAAACTTTGACAAGAATATCCTCTTGGTAAGGCGCTTATCCGACATGGGTACTATCTTGGTTAAAACCAACATCCTCTTTTAATGTTAGTGTAGACAGGTATGTATGACAAATATTTGATGGAAGTGAAGACTTCAAACGACATGCCAAAGAGAATTTCACGCGAGACATAAGAATAAACTAGCCGCCGAGGCAGGCATGGGGATACCGGTTTCACCGAGTCCCCGGGTAAATTTACAGATACAGCAGGAAGACAAAGGAGCACGGCAGTCCCCGAGTCCAATTTCGGGATACCGGCTCACCGACGACACAGTAGGAACTGAGATATAACATGCAAGTAAATAAATTTAACCCGAGTTACTCTACCGACTAAGCATGCAACGTAGAACTAAACAGTAAGCCAGTCCCCGGGTCAAGACACCTTGCTCCCGGGGAAAAACACATAGATGATAAACAGGTGAAACAGGGCAGTCCCCGGGTTACAACATCTCGCTCCCGGGTAAACAGTTAAACTATGCATGCGTGGGTAGTTCCCGAATAAATCTAAGATAACATAATTGCAGGGTACAGATGTCGATACTCACGGAGCACAGGAGCGGTTGGGGATGTCGGAGGTGACATAACCCGGGTAACTGGTGTGCAACTGCCAGGGGTCCGTCGATGATGAGTGTTGGGGCAGACGCCGGCGGCTGGTGACCGCGATGCAGGGATGCCGGTTTGGGATGTCGACGACCGGTTTGGGCGATGTGGGGACGTCGATGACCTCCACCCGCGGTGCAGGGATGTCGGTGACCTCTACCCACGGCGCAGGGATGTCAGAGACCTCCACCCGCAACGCAGGGATGCCGGCGACCTCAACCCACGGCGCAGGGATGTCAACGCCCTCAACCCGCCGCGCAGGGACGTCAATGACCACTGCCCACAGCGTAGGGATCCCGGATTTAGGATTCCGAATTTTGCGATGCCGGCGACCGCTACCCGCGGCGCAGGATGTCAGTGACCACTGCCCGCAGCGTAGGGATCCCGGATTTAGGATCCCGGATTTTGGGATGCCGGTGACCGCTACCCGCGGCGCAGGATGTCAGTGACCACTGTGCGCAGCGTAGGGATCCTGGATTTAGGATCCCGGATTTTGGGATGCCGGTGACCGCTACCCGCGGCGCAGGATGTCAGTGACCACTGCCCGCAGCGTAGGGATCCTGGATTTAGGATCCCGGATTTGGGATGCAGGTGACCGCTACCCGCGGTGCAGGATGTCAGTGACCACTGCCCGCAGCGTAGGGATCCCGGATTTAGGATCCCGGATTTTGGGATGCCGGTGACCGCTACCCGCGGCGCAGGATGTCAGTGACCACTGCCCGCAGCGTAGGGATCCCGGATTTAGGATCCCGGATTTTGGGATGCCGGTGACCGCTACCCGCGGTGCAGGATGTCAGTGACCACTGCCCGCAGCGTAGGGATCCCGGATTTAGGATCCCGGATTTGGGGATGCCGGTGACCGCTACCCGCGGCGCAGGATGTCAGTGACCACTGCCCGCAGCGTAGGGATCCCGGATTTAGGATACCGGATTTTGGGATGCCGGTGACCGCTACCCGCGGTGCAGGATGTCAGTGACCACTGCCCGCATCGTAGGGATCCCGGATTTAAGATCCCGGATTTTGGGATGCCGGTGACCGCTACCCGCGGCGCAGGATGTCAGTGACCACTACCCGCAGCGTAGGGATCCCGGATTTAGGATCCGGATTTTGGGATGCCGGTGACCGCTACCCGCGGCGCTGGATGTCAGTGACCACTGCCCGCAGCGTAGGGATCCCGGATTTTGGGATATCGGATCCCGTCCGAATTTTTTCCCGCAAGCGCCACTCTGCCCCACGGTGGGCGCCAACTGTCGTCGTGGCGAACAGACAGATGCCTACGGGTAGGCTAATTTGTGGGGGCGATGGACGCTAGGAGATCTCGGAGAGGGATTGCGCGATGAACTGGCGCGCAGGTAAACTCAACCGACACGGTGACACAAGGATTTACCCTGCTTCGGGGCTCTCGTGAGGAGATAAAACCCCTACTGCAGCATCTAGCCTACTCGGTGTATTTCCCTTCATAATATCCGGGCTATAACACGCTCCACGAGCTGCTAGGCATGCCTCCATGAGGTTTTGAGAGCAAATGAGAAGGGGGGAAATGAAGTGGTGGGGGGCTTGGGCTCTCTCTCTCTCTCTCCCTCCCCCTGTGCCCTTTATATAGGAGAGCCCAGGGGACAAGCGGGGGACAAGGGGACAGGAAACACTATTCACTACGCACTGTAGCAGAGGTGACTACTGGGGTCTAATCGGCACTGTAGCGTATGTCACTACGCAGTGTACTGTTGTCACATCCCGGGTATTGTAGAGACACTGTAGCCATGCGCTATCATGCTCTGGACAGGAAACAACTGTGCGGTGCAGGTCCTTCCTCTTGTCTTCTTTTGCTTGTTTCCGGTATCCTCGTATCCTCCTTTTGTCTTCTTTCACTCGGTTGGTCATTGTGTCGCCCGGGAAGTGGAGATGTCGGTATGGTCAGGATCGCCCGAGTCATGGCTTGCTCAGACTATGCCGGATAGGATCTCAACCGAGCTGTGCCAAACCTGCCTTGTTCCCACCCGTCCCGGGACAAGGGGAACTCGGAGCTTGCCCTCACGGGATCGGCCGGAGCAGGGGATACCAGGGGTGCCCGCGTGGACGAGGTAGAGGCTGTCGAGTTGGAGTTGCGCTGATGTCGGCGACGCGGCGATGTCGGAGCGGATGCGGCCGACGCCGGGGACGCAGCCGGCAGAGGCGCATCGAAGAGGCAATGCCGGACTTGGGCGTGGATGCATCGAGGGCCACCTTGCACGGTGACGGGACGTCGGAGGCCGGAACGCCGCGACCCGGAGGCGAGGGAGTCTTGCCGGGGCTGAGATGGGCGAAGTCGGGGCGTGGATGGAGGTCGGTGTAGTCAAGGATGCCGGGGCAGAGCTCGGACGGGCGCCGGCGAGCGCATGCCGGAGGGCCCGATGCGGATGTGCTATCGGTGCGAGGTAGCAGAGGAGACCGGGGCAGTCGTGGGCGCAGGAGGCCGGCGGGGGAGTTGGGGGCGAGGCGGGGCTCGGAGGAGGCCGGGGGCAGCGAAGCCTGGCGGAGGAGATGCCGGGCAGGTCGTCGGTGCGACGGAGCTGGTTGCAGCCGAACCCGGGGACGAGGGGCTTGTGCCGGAGTTGGAGGAGACGAGATCGGGGACAAGCCGGGGTCGTCGGGCGGAGTCGGGGCGCAGGAGGTCGTGGGAGCCGAGGTCGACGGTGCCGGCGTGCTGCGGGGGCTTAGAGATGCTCCGGGACGAGCTCCGGCCAGAGCCGAGGCAGGGGAGGTCGCTGGTGGTTGGGGACGCGCGCGCCTCGGTCTGATCGAGTAAAGGATATCGTGGCGATGCAGTTGGGGACGACGCCGAGCTGCCGATGCCGTCAGTTCGAGGACAACTCGGTTTGACCGAGTATGTGATTTTGTCCCATGCCGCTGTCCACGCTGGCCCAGCTAATAGAGGATCTCAGCCCACGCTTTGTCACACACGGCCCACGCCACTTTCCTTTCTCTTTTCTTTATCTCTTCCTTTTAAATTGATTTATTCCGACTGTCATGATTTTAGGGGTCCCGGGGATCACATCCCCGACACACATCTTTAAGTGATTTTGGCAATTTCATATTTTCCATAGCTCGAATTTTGCTGGGGTTGGCCTCGATACCTCGGCTTGACACGAGAAAACCGAGTAACTTCCCGGCCGGCACACCGAAAGTGCACTTATCCGGGTTAAGCTTCATCCGGAAATTTCTTAAGTTCGTGAATGTCTCTCGCAAGTCTTCTACAAGCGTGGATTTTTCTTTTGTTTTTATCATAATGTTGTCGACGTACACTTCAACATTCTTGCCTATTTGGTTGTGTAGACATTTTTGCATACATCTCTGCTAAGTTGCACCGGCATTTCTTAAACCAAAGGTCATAACACGATAGCAATAAGCCCAGTACGGGGAAGTAAAAGTAGTGTTTAATTGATCAGCAGGGTTCAAAGGAATCTGGTGAAAACCAGAATAAGCATCTACAAAAGATAATAGTTCACATCCGGTTGTGGAATCGATCACTTGATCTATCCTAGGAAGTGGAAACGGGTCCTTCGGGCACGCCTTGTTCAAGTTGGTGAAGTCGATGCACATCCGCCACACCTTGGCCAGCACCGATTCGTCCTTCTTCTTCTCTACCAGGACCGGGTTAGACAACCAGTCCGGGTGTAGTACTTCCATGATGAATCCGGCCGCTAGCAGTACGGCCAGATGATCCAGTATCGCTGCTCTTCTCTCGTCCGATAGTCGACGTGTGGGTTGCTTCACCGGCTTAGCATCTGGCCTGACAAACAAAGAGTGCTCAGCCAATTCCCTCGGGACTCTCTGCATGTCCTGATTTGACCATGCAAAAACATCTCGATTCTCACGGAGGAACTGAGTGAGCTCGCCTTCCTATTTCTCGGTCAAGTCCGCGCCGATAATGGCCTTGTGCTCCTCGCAGTCCGGGTCAATGCTCACCATCTTTGTCTCTTTTGGTGGCAGGAATGATGTGTTCTGCTCCGGGTTTGTCATACCCGGCATACCGAGTTGCGTCGCTTGAGCCATGGCCACCGCCTGGTGCATCTTTGTCTTCTCAGCAGCAACGATCAGGGACTCAGCCAAGCAAGAGCCAGCTGATGCACAATCTATGGAACGCTTGTGATATCCCGAGATGGTAATAATCCCATTGGGCCCCGACATTTTTATCTTCAGGTACGCCATATGAGTTGACACCATGAACTTGGCCAGTGTCGGCCGACCGATCAGAGCATGATACGGGCTATCCAGGTCCACTACCTCAAATTGTATGCTTTCAGTCCGACAGTTATTCTTCGTGACGAATAGTACATCTATCCACTCTTTCCCCAACGGAGCACATGATACTCCCGGTACAATACCATGAAAAGTAGTGTTACTCGGCTGGAGCATATTCAGACTGATCCCCAATTTCACCATCGTGTCTTGATACATTATATTAATGGCGCTGCAATTGTCAATCAGCACCTTGCTAAACCTCACATTCAAACTCGGACCAATAAATGTCGGGTCCACCACCAGAGCATACCCTCCCGTGTTAGGCATAAGTCGGGGAGTGTCTTTCCTGCTCCAGGGGATCTCTTGCTCGGACCAATGCATGAACTTCGGCACTGCTGGCGTTACTGCATTCACCTCCATGTTGCGCTTGTGGATGCTTCTCTTGTTTATTGGTTCCGACACAAATATCATGTAGGATTGGTGGGCCTCTTTGAGATCACCTTGAGGATATTGCTCTCTCACGCTGCCTTGCTTCCGCAGAGTTGTCTCTAACATTCACCATATTTACCGGCCTTGGCGGGGGTGCCCTTGGTGCTGGTGGCAGCATCCGAGTCGCATTTTCCTCGGTAAATTGTGTCGGTGGACTATGAGCTGGTAGTCTCTGTGGGCCTTTTTGCTGGTACCCTCCTGATCTGGCTCCTTCCCTCTGTGCACGCTGAAACCAGCTGCAGTTCCAGGTGGAGTGATTCGCTAGCTTGCGAATGTCAGTGGTATGGAAGCTGCATGGTCCATCCAACATTGCCTCATATGTCGCCGGCTTACTCGGCCCTGCCCATGCCTTCTTTCCGTCCTGGTTCGGTGTCCAAGTCGGACCATCTGTCTTGGGGCGCTGTGGTGCACCAGCCTCCGGGTGTGCCGGAACCACCGCGGCAACATGTTGCGCTTCAAATCTGTACTCTGGTTCCCTTCTCTTGACTCCAAAATTCTCCTCTCGCCGGGGTGGTCCTGTCCTGTTGTTGCCCTAGTACCTCCTACTTGACTCTCCCGAGTTAAGCAGGGGCTGCATTGAGTCTCCCAGTGCGTAACTGTCCGCAATGCGGATTGTCTTGGCTAGAGTTTCCGGCATTTCTCTGCAGTTTCTGCCATAACATGGAGCCATGTCGGCAACCCTGCGCAAACCATGAGTCTATTTGATTGCACATTGCGAGCTGTTGAGGTCTATTCGGTCTTTTGTATGTGCTTGAAAAATTGCTCACAAAAGCATCTTCAAAGTCCAACCAGCAGTCCACACTTCCTTCTCTCAAGTTGTTGAGCCAGATCCGAGCTGGCCCTTCCAACATCTGCGGGATATATCTCACAGCCCATCTTCTGTTCCCACCGTCAATGTTCACAGCCGACAGATAATCTATTAGCCAATCCTCCGGCTTGGTGCTGCCATCATATGTCTTTGTTCCTCTGCTCAGCTGGAAGTGTCGCACGGGTGGCTCGTTCATGATCTGGGGCCCAAAACATTTGGGGCCGGGTGGGCCTTGCTCCTCCAGCGCTTCCGACATATAAATTCTGTCCAGACGATGTCGGGCGTCTGCCGGGATAAGCTGCCGAGATCCCAAGCGAGAGCCCAAGGGGTTGTTCTGTGCCTGGTAACCCGCTTGTGCCATTGCCGAGTTGACATCGTCATGCCTGTTCACCACTGGGTTCACAACGGGTGGCTGCTGGGCATAGACTACCTCTGGCTGCCTCTGCGCCTGGTTCTGTACCGCATACCTTCGGGGCTGACCTAGTCCCGCTGAGTTTGCCTGCCGCTGAATAGATTGCCCGGTACTGGGTTGCTCCTTGCTCTGGCAGCTCCTGCTTGCCCTGCCAACTATCGGTGAGCGTACTCCGGGTCGTAAGTCAATATCTGCCAGTCTCTGCCGGAATTCACACTCTGAGCACGGTCTGCTCCGACATGCAGAGAAGAGGCCAGCCTGTTTGAACCGCTATGCTGCCCGAGTGAATGAACCACTTGAGAGCCACCGGCATTAGGATTTGCCCGGCGTAGAGCTTCATTCTGTCGAGTTGCCATGCCGACTAACTCGTTAACTCGATCCTGATGTTTCTTCTGGACATCCCCAGTTAACCCGGACAACTCCGCCCTAGCAGCCTCAGCCGCCCTAAGAGTTTTGGCAGGCGAGCTATATATCGGCTTGCCAGCCGACACTTCCGTGGGTGCAGTGGTGGAGCTAGTAACATCATCCCTTTCTTCCCCTCCTAACTCCACATTGAGGGCATTACCTCTTCTATGCAGGTTACTCATCCGGGCTCTATGATCTATAAGTGGTGTAAATCCATGTGCCGTGTTGTACTCACGGAGGGTTCTATCTAGCTGAGCCTTTAACTCGGCCATAGTGTTGGCTTCCTCAAGCAAAAACTGCCTCTGAGCCTCTAACTCAGCTACAGCTTTCGCTGCATCCGACACCTCCGCTACCGGCACTACTAACTTCTTCACTATCTCTGTCAGAGGCTCGGGCTTACCGGCCTATGCGATGCCTCGGGCACCTCACGCTCCAACCTCTGCTTGGCGTACCGGCCCCTCCTTTCTGGCTCGGGTGCTACAACTTCTTTCTCGGCGTGGACCTCTGGTGTCCAGGTCATCATGACTCCACAGCTCTCGGGGCGAGCGCTACGCCAGCCGCAAGCCGCGGCAATCGCTGGTGGGTCGGTGTCCACGAGCACCTGCGCCGGGTACTCGCAGACCACCTCGGTGGCGACGTAGGTGACGAAGCTCCCGAACATGACGAGGCATCCGTTTGTCGGAAACGGTCTGTCGGCGAAGCAGCCGGCGTTGTCAGAGACGAAGTGGAAGGCGCCGATGTTGCAGTCGAGGCCGCACATCACCCTCTCCCCCGAGTTGGTGATGGAACCCGTCCGGATGGAAACCCCAGCCAGCGCTTCTAGCCCCATGGTGGGTGCCAAATGTCGTGGTGGCGTCACGGCATATGCCACGGGGTGGCTAAAGTTGGGGGTCGGACGTGCGCTGGGGGATACGGGGAGGGCTTGCATGCCGCGAGACATGCGAGTGTGAGCTCAAGAACTCACAAGAACACAAGAGGAACAATCAACATGGCAGAAACTCGATCCCAAAACAAACACACCGATGTACCCAGGTTCGGGGCCCTCGAGAGGAGGTAACACCGCTACTCCTGCCCTTGCCTCTCTCGTATATGTACACAACAGTGGTTACAAAGTTGCTCCTTGAGCTGTTTTCCTCCAAGAATCCTAAGTGCTAGAGGGTGGGAGAGAGTAGAACTCAGAGCAATAAGTTCCAAACAGAATGTGGGCGTCCCTCCCGCAGGAGGAGTTATGGGGCTATTTATAGAGTTCTGGCCGGGTTGACCCGAAACCCTAAGTTACCAGGGTCCACCCTGCAGTGTCCCCGGGTTAACGACACCACCGACGTGGCCTAGCCGACCTAGCCGCCGAGCTAGTTGAATAGCCTCTGCCAGGTCGTCCTGACCTAGCCCTGGTCGCGCCGAGCTAGTTGATGATGGTCTTTGTGTCAGAGACATGACTAGGCTTCTCCATGCCGCGCCCCTTGTCAGCACGTCAGTGCCACAGTGGAATAGTCATGTCCGTGCGGTACTTCGCCTTCTATTCCGCTTCCGTGTCAGCCGGGATGTGACTTAGCTTCCATGTCAGAGATATGATTGTCCTTCCCCTTGACTTCTTTCCCACTCAAAGTATGTCGGAGTATCTTTCTCAACCCGACACATACGGGCCAGATTATCTTCCGCACCCTGGCATTCCTGTGTCGGGCTCGTACTGTCGGGGACCTCCTCCGAGTTCAACCAGGAGTAAGCTGATTCTTCCCGCCCGCGCACAAGGAACAAAGGAAGGGTGCCAACATGGGAATGTCGTTCTAGTTAAGCCGTATTAAGTGTAAGTCGTCCCACGAGTGTCGGTCATTTCCGGCTTACGGGTAAGTCGGATCGGCCTCTCCCGCTCCCGGCCTCACCTACCCTTACTTCCTTCTATTTCCGAGTGAGCAGTCCTGAGCCTAGTTCCTCGAAGATGTCTTAGGTTTGCTCCCAAAGACATCTTCGAGAAACTAGTTCTCAGAAGAACTCCCTAACTTTGCCTCTATACCTCTTGTGGTTCCATTATGACCCGAGAGAGTAGGCCTAGGCCCAGCTACTCGAAGATGTCTTAGTCTTGCTACCGAAGACATCTTCGAGAAGCTGGTGCTTAGGAAAACTCCCTGCTGTTGATTGGGTGAGGATGAAGGACTGGGGGTCTATTTATAGTGTTTCCACCAGTCCCTTGCCTGCCCCAAAGGTCACCTCTACCATTATGCCAAAGGTCACCTCCTACCTGCCTCAAAGGTCAGCTTATCGCTGCATGAAGGGCCAAGTGACTTTTGGACCAAGCCATAGGTCATTTTATCTGTTACTGAAGCCAATTTACCTAGGCCTCTACCCTACCCGGGGGTAGCCCCCCGACAACTATGGAGGAATTCTAATTCAATAATTCAGAACAAGACAACCAATCTCTAACAAAATCAATCAACATGGTTCAAACACAAGCAAACACATACGTAACAAAACTTCAAACTTCTTTTGAAAAATCGAACTAATCGTTTATCGAACGAAACACACCAATGTCATGGAAAGACAAAATTGATAGTACTGCCATACCACAATTTGATAGGTCAATACATCAACGGATCTCGTTATTCAAATGGAAAGGTGGTCTAATCTATCTTTTTCTTGAGTGCATCGAGTTCTTCCTCTACTTCCTTGAGTTCTTCAAGATACTTCTGGGTGTTGTGAAGTCTAAAACGAAGTCTTTCTGCAAGATACTCGATGGCTCTCCATGCTGCATTTCTTGCTGAATCAAAGAATGATGTGTGAAGTATTGGGTTGGTGAACATGCAGTCACCCTCAGTCTTGTGGTTATCTTCTTTGCTCTTGTATAGATGGACTTTCACCTACCAGTACTCTTGGCCTTCATCCATGAAAGGAAAACCTTTGTATACTTCTCCTCCTTCAAAACCCAAGCTCTTCATATTATCCTTCCAAGGTCATGGTCATCACTGGTCCCTTCTTGAGTGATTCAATGAGGCTGGTCATCTAAAAACAAGGGAAGATAATTAGAAAGGAAATAGTTAAGATAGTTACAAGAAGGATGTTTGAAAAGTTCTTATTTTGAGAAAACAAAATGAAATAGATTTTCAATCCTATGGTCCAAGTCCTATTTGTATCCAAACTTAGGGTTTCGAACCTACAGGCAACACAGTGCTCTGATACCATCTGTCTCGTACATGCACTTAAAATATGGCAGGTACCTATGTATAGTGCAAATCCCTGGATCGATTCGTTTGCACACACAGTTTACGATGTAATATCACAACAAAGTATCAATTTTATTACATCAATGATACAGACTTACAAAATATTCATTACAAGTTGCATAGCGCGAAGCTAGCTTTTAACGAATAAGCAGCGGAAATACAATAACAGTGAGTCTCCGTCATCTTCATGTTGCCACAGGCGAAAACATGTTAGTTGTAGACTCGAAACTCTTAAACGAAACTTCACTCGTCATCTGAACGATCTGCAATAAGAAAAATATTGTAACAACGTGGGTCAGATTCCATTAAAAATGGAGTCTGACAAGTGACACTATGGTGGACACTTAGTGGAAAATTTGGCTGGTAGAGTTCAAGGCTATTTTGCATAAAGCCAATTTTTCCTAACTCTTTGGAAAACACTTTTTTCCTATTCGAGACATCCGTGGCATGAAATCCACTATCTCATTCTACCCTTGTTCACCCATCAAGTTTTAACTTAGAAATTGGAATGGTGGAATCCTTCGTTGACATCCGTGATCAGCTGCTCAAATTGTCCGTACCGGGGACACGGCTAAGTACTTAGTTTTACACTCTGCAGAGGTTGTGCACGTTCACCATTGTACCCATTCAGCCCAAACTATCCTTTACACTCTTATAGTGATAAGGAAAAGGAGAAGAATGAGACGAGATCTTTCAGAAGCATTTTCCCTCCCACTCTGGCTTGACCCGTTCCACCTAACACCCTCTACATCTGCTTGTCAAGCCGGGGCGAGTCCACACAACTTAGTTGATCAAGCCAGAGCCCATTGGCAATAGCTGCACTAGAAGCAATCGTCACTCGAAGTTCTTCAGATCCCTTTGTTCCCTGGGTGGTCATCCACATGTGTAATTCCACAGGTAAATCCCCTGAGAACCCACTCAACAAACCATACAAGCACTTTCCACCCAGGTGTTTCATTCTTAACTTATTAGAATTTAGATTTTCACAAAACAACATTTGCATAGCATCAATATTTCTACTAAGTATTATATAGGAACCTAGACACAGGAGTAAGGAAATCTAAACATGGCTTGTATAGCAATACTATCCTACACATGCTTATATAAAAATACTCTAAGTAATGCATATAAAAAATATTAAGAGGTTTATGAATGTGCCACTTTCCTTTGGATGATGTCTTTTCTCAGAAACTCTTTTCAATGTAACTCGGGGCTCTCCGTTCAGTCTAAATAATATACACAAACAACAATACACCAATCAACATGAAACACATCACAACACAATGCATACAAACACATACAGAATGAACAAACAAGTTTCATAAACTTCTAGGGAAAAATATGTCATGCATGATGTGCAAAAATATTTCTAAGGACTAGAGTTGGATGTCATGCCATAAAAATCTTTAAAGTTATTGCAAGGCAAATATGTTGGTCAAAAATGACTAAGGAATAAGGTCGTAAGTTGGATAAAATACTTTGCTATAAATCATCTTGAATAAGCACTCTAATGGCTTAGCCATGATGTGCATAAATACTTAGAGAAAATACTAAGTCTATTCTTCAAGGTGATTAGCAATTATTAACAACTCTTTGTAAATTGGATATTCACTATAGTGAGAGAGACAGACACCCGGCCAGCCACTTAAGTTGTGGAACATGTCTCATGTACGTGGACATGTAAGGTTAGTCTCCAGGCCGCTTCATCTCACTATGCCGCTAGGATCCAACATACTTCAAAGATGATAATAACCTGATCATAAATTGTTTATGTCTAAAGTGAAAAACAAGATTAGAAAAGGGGGAAAAGATAGAAAGAAGGATGCAGTTGGTCTTCCAGACTTCATCTCCGGACTTGTAACTTTCTCCTTGGTGATGTCTTGATTGAATTTTTGGTAGACTTGATGATTCTTGTATCACCGAGGCTGGTCTTGGATTAACGTAGTCATCATGAAGTCTCAGAGAAGAAGAAAAGAAAGAGAGAAAGACTTAGAGAATAAAGGGGGTTGGTCTTCTTGGACTTCCACTTGATTTTTCTTCTAAGTACTTCTACTCCTTGGAGATGCTTCTGAAATCTTATTTTCTTGGCTAAGTCCTTCATTGGCCTTCTAGCTCCATGTTGAAATTCTAAGTGTCTAAGTGCATAGCACTTTACCAAAATACTAAGTTGAAAATACTCCTAACTTAGAGAATATAATGAAGAGGTTTTCCTATGAGGAGTATATCTATAAGAGAAAATATGTTATGCATGCAATGCACTTTTTAATTATAAGAAACATCATATTAACTTTTGTGAAATTTATAAAGTATGCATCAGGCTTTAAATGCACTTTAATTAATTTCTATTTTTGCAAAATATAATAAAAGGAATAAATAAAAGATTAAAGTTTTATGTGATTAAATTTTTATAACAAAATTTTGTAAATAGTGTTATTAGATATAGGGGATTTAAATAAATTTATAGCAATTGGATTTACTCAAAAATAATCTTTCTATCAAGAGTTATGTCAAAATAACTCAAACTATTCAAATTAACCATATACCTATTTTATCATCAAAATAAAACTCAAAAATATTTTATAACAGAGGCATAATATAACACATATTCCAAAGTTTCTAAAACAATTTTTATTTGCATTTTTTGGATTTATAGATTTAAAGTTATGACAAATATACTCAATTCATCCATTTGAAATTTGAATATTTTAAACTAAGTCAAATTTGAATTCTAACAGATCTAAAATATTCTACAAGTCAAGGGCTTTAATTTGATATAAAATTTGTTAAATTTGGATCTGTGATTGAAAAGATATGAGGGTTTGAATATGCAGGGGCTTTTCTGCAAAAGTGTCTGATCTGTTGACTGGGCGCTGACTGAACCTGACGTGGCTGCTGACGACGCAATGCTGACTGGATTAAGTGATTCGATCTGGATTGTCAGATCGTGATCGTATGGATCTGACTCACCCGTACCGTTTTGACTAAAGAGATCTAATCGGGGCCGTTGAATAAGGCTCGGACGGCGCAGGAAGAGATGCTCACCGGGCGGCGCTCCAGTCGCCGGAAATGGAGGTTATGGCGGCGTTCGGATCGGGTAGAGAAGCTCCGGTGCATCCGATGACTTCCCGGACGCACTGACGGCTGCCCCGGGCGCGGCGCGCCGTGCTAAAGGAGATGGAGGTGACGACGTCGTCTCTTGCGTCCCGGAGTGGCGTGGAGACGAGGCCGGAGTGGTTCGGGTGCTAGCGAGCTTCGGCTCATCCTCCCCCTCTTGATTAGCTGCGAAGGGAGGTCAAGAATGGGTTAGGAAGATGCGCGCGAGGACGGCGAGAAGGATAGGAGGGGTCTGGGGCCCGGGTGCCTACTTACCTCGCCAGAATCGACAAATTAGTGGCGGCGGCTTCGGTGTCCTCCAGCGAGCTTTTCCGACGGCCTGGGGGCGGGATTTGTTAGGGTTTGAGAGGGGAAATAGAGACGAGGGCGTGGGGTTTATGAAGGGGCAAGAGAGGGAGCAAATCCCGCACGAATCGCGTCAAATTTGGTAGGAGGAATCGCCGGCTGTTTTCAGGTGCGGGAATTTCGCTGGAGGTTTAAGACGACCCCCCTGACAGGTGGGTCCCGCCTGTCAGGTATTTTTCTTTTTCTTTTCTGTTTTTCTATTTCTTTCATAACTTTTTATTTAGGACTCGAATTTAAGTCAAATTAATTTCTATAAATTTGTAAAATTCATATCTATGCTTTAAAACATAAGTGGGCATGTTTTGAAAACTTTTTAAAGTAATAATTTTGAAATATTGATTTAATACAAATTTGACCATTTAGGTCAACTTTGAAATTAGGGATTTAATAAATTCATTTGGGGTTAAATAAAAATTATGAAATTACCACTTTCATATATATTTGATATTATTTGAAAAATCTATATATGCATTTGGAATACATTCTACCTTTATCATATTTCTCATGTTGAGATTATTCATGAAAATCATTTTTATGTTTTGAAAGTTGATGGGAATGATTTAAATTAATTACCAAAATTTAATTTTAGGTTTATTAAATACTTTGTATAAAAGAATTTAAACTAAACTCCAAAATTTAAATAGTGATTAGTTGGATATTTTAAATTTTAAATATCTAGAAAATGCTCTGAAGTCTTTTAAAGTTGATTTTCTTATGCTTTTATAGTTTCATCTTATTTAAAAATAAAAGTTTAAATTTTTAGTGATTTTTAAACATTACAAAATGTTGGAATGTTATATGTACCAAAAGAGAGTGTTGACAAAAGAGAACTCTCATATGTCGTTCATAAAGTACCCTGGTTTAGATTTCTTCCTTTTCTAAAGATCTATGTATTGAACACTTATTTTCATTCTAGCAAAAAAGGAACACTTATTTTCACTGACAAACACAATTTTAAGGTTAATTGTACGAATTGTACTGTTATGCCAGGAAGCTACTTCACGGTGCACCAAATGTCTTAGTAGTCATAGTAGAGTTTTAGAATTTCATCGGATCTATTTAGAGGATCTATTTAGATCTGTTTTTAAACTTCTAATTCAGCTAAGTTCTAAGGATCTTAGACCAAACTATTGTTGTCTTCTTGATCATCTCTTGATTTTAAAAGCACCATCGTCCCTTGAACTGTATTATTGAGCATTTGTTATTAAGTTATTATGTGCGGTAGGAGCACCCAACATCAGTGTGGAGAACTCGTCGATTAGTGGATCATAAACTTTGGTAGCATCATTTTTCAAGGGTAGTCTAATAGTACAAAACAGAAATGACTCCATGCTGAGTAGCCTGGTAGCATCATTTTGTAGCAGCAGATGTATCCTATGACTATCTCCCTGCTTCTAAAGACCTCTATTTCAATTTGATGTTCTGAGTATACATGCCTCCATATAGAACTCAGATTCCCTAGCAATTGTCATCCTGAAATCTCTTATATCAATTGAATAATGGATAAAAAACAAATATCACTGTCAAGTGAGAATATAATACCAAAGTTAACTTGCTTCAGGCATCTGTTCCACTAGCCCAACGGGTATGTAAGTTTTAGTTGATTTATGATCTTACCTTTTCTAATTAGGTAGTGGCAAAAAAAGGAAACTTCTCAATACAATACTCCCTCGGATCCAATTAGTGTCGGAAGAATTGAACCTTTCAAGCACAAAAACATAGCTTCAATTCATGCCACTTCTTTAGGATCAGAGGATTTTATGGCCACGTCTGCATTGCTAGAAAAGATATTACCCAGATTTGCTCTTTCTATTACTATGTTATATCCGTACCTTTTACCTTTTGTAATTAGGTCTCCATTCAAGTCGCTATCCACAAGCTTCGGCCGACTACTCTAGAAAATAGGTCATCTTCACCTTCGATGATGAAGACTAGGGCAGTGAGTATTGTGATTTGTTCTTTAGGTTCAGACTATCACATAGTTGGTAATTTCACGCTTCTACAAGTTATGTATGTACTACCAACTTATTTTCATGTAAGCAAAAATAATTGTGTTATTACCGTTGTGACAATGGTTAACTACCCAACGTATGTGCTCCTCTGTATTGGAGGAAGTAATTATTATTTAGTAATATGTTGTGTCTTTTCACCCGTTTAAAATCCATATTTAATTGATGTTTCATAAAATCAGGTTAAACATTTCCATGTTAGTGTCCATATGTAACCGATCTTAGAACATCAAACTAAACGCTTGGTTGAGATCACATGGCTCATAAATATATCCCTCAACTAAAATATATAGATACTATACCACATACCTCTGCATGCAAAAATAAAGATTATGAATCCTCGAGATCCCACTTCCCACTAAAATATTCAACAACAAAAATAGATTGGTGGTGTCATCTATCTTGAGATCCAATGTGCCATATTGAAACGAAAATGACCGTCAAATACCTGTCCGAAACCGACTTACTTTCACCGAATGATGGATAGTGAAATAAAAAGATCATATGACAACAATACATTATTGCTTCCGAATTTCACTGAATGATGGATAGTGTCTTTGTTAGTGACACGCTCATGACAAACCCGCTATAACTACAGTTCGTATGGAGAATAGAAGTTTCAAGGTCAAAAGTGCCTTCTCGCGCGGCCGGCTAAATTTGTGCGGCCTTCTTGCGTACCGCAGAGACTAGGCGCACCCTACCTCACGTTAAAATTCTATGAAAGACACATCGATCAGAATGCCCTTGTAGACCAAAATTCGGGGATTATGGATATTGAAACAAGGAGATGCTATGGCAAAAATATTGTACTGCTTCCAGCAGTTGCGCTGTTGCGCAACGGGTCATCTAGTATAGTAATACAGAGGAGATCGATATACATACCCTTGTAGACCAAAATGCGGGGATTACGCTCCCGCACAAATGTTGTCGATGAAGCCGACGAAGACAACCTCAAGGTCGTGTAGAGGAAGAAGACCTCCGAGCACCACTAGTGTGGCACCTCGCAGGGATCCACACACGTACGGTCAAGACGACGACCTCCGGGCTCTGATCCAGGGACGAGCAGCGGAAGACTTGGACCGAATGACCAGCAGCATGGCGGTGTGCGTATGGTGGAGAGAACTTCACCTTGGCGCAACTCCAATGGAGGAATCACGTCTAAAGGAGAAGAAGAGAGAGAGAGAGAGAGAGAGAGAGAGAGAGAGAGAGAGAGAGATATTGGTGTCTTTTAAAGGCCGAGGGGGCACCTCTATATATAGGTGCAGGGGGGCTGCCAGCCTTGCTTGCTGGGTGGTGTGGGACTATTCCCACACCAGCCCGCCCCCAAGGGGTGTGCCGGCCCTAGGTGGGCCCCATTGGCCCACATAGGGCAGCCCCCTTCCTCATGCACACCTAGAAGGAAATCCCCCCCCCCATGGGCCTTCTCTCCCATGGGAAGGTCCATTTAAGATGGGTTAACTTTTAAATTCCGAGAATCATTAAATATAAATGCATATTTAACTATTAATTACACTAATAAATATTAAACACACATTATCTAATTTATTCCGGCTCCGAAAACTATTTCGTCGCTCTCCGATCTTCATCAGATCTTTCCCGGGACGCTCCCGGTGCTCTCTTCTAATTTCTCTTCCGGTAAACTTGTCGGCTCCCCTTAAGTGTGTTACCCTAGCGGTTCGAGATCTCGCCATACATGATCAAGACACGCTCTCCGATCAATGACTAATTCGTGGACCTTGTATACCCAGAATTAATCCCTGTGAGATAATGAATAACTTTGTCGTTTGATCCTAGATGTCGAGTCTTAAACCTTTATCCATGGCGATACTTAGCGTGTCCGAGACTCGTTCATAGATATCGTGATACCTAGCTTGATCTCGTTACCGACAACACTATCTTCTACTCGTCCATGATATTATGTCCTGGTGACCTAGTCACATGCTTGCAAGCTTATTTGACATAATCTCACCAAGTGGGCCCTAGAGTATCTATCCTGCTATTTGGACCGGCAAATCCCGCTCTTGATCCCTCGTCTCAACATACTCCCTTCCTATACCCGAAAGGGACACATTTATTGTCATACTATTAAGACATGACGTTTGTTGCAATCAAAGTATCTTTCAGGCATAGCAATAAGAGTTGATCTCACGGTCAAAGGCGAAATGACTACGTCCTACAAATATTTGGTATGTCCATCACATAGTTCTACCAACGATATGACTCCATTGTCAACTGAATCCATGTCACATGATCGGGAAACCTCGATCATCGATTGCACAGTCACGTAGAGGCTCTTGGGGACTTGGTTGTCTTACGTATCACACGTGTATTAATGTTTCCGCTTAATACAGTTATAGCATCACACAAAAACGTATTATGAACAAATGAGATATGATAAATTAAACACTTTATTAATTGCCTCTAGGGCATATCTCCTTCAGTCTCCCACTTGCACTACAGTACAATTTTATTCTAGATTACGATTTGGTAAAAGCCTAACACCCATAGCATTTTGGTGTTTTACATGCTTGTCAAGTAGAAGAGGCTTCGTCAGAGGATCTGCCACATTCAGATCCGTATGCACTTTGCAAATCTTCACATCGCCTTCCTGTACATAATGTGATATCACATGGAAGCGTCGGAGAATATGTTTTGCAGTTGAGTGAGACCTTGGTTCCTTCGCGTTAGCAATAGCACCCGTGTTGTCGCAGTAGAGGGTTACGGGGTCTTGCGCGCTAGGGAACACTCCAAGCTCAATGATGAACTTTCTCAGCCACACAGCTTCATTCGCTGCTTCAGAAGCAGCGATGTACTCCGATTCAATTGTAGATTGGGCCACTATGGGTTGCTTCCCACTCCTCCAGCTTACAGCTCCTCCGTTCACGTTGAATACATATCCTGTTTGTGACTTAGAGTCATCTAGTCTGTGCAGAAACTTGCATCAGCGTAACCTGTTACGCCAAGTTCTTCTTCATAGTCACCATACACAAGGAACATTTCCTTTGTCTTCTTGAGATGCTTAAGAATGTTCTTAACAGCTACCCAATGATCCTTTCCATGATTACTTTGGAATCGGCTCGTCAAGCTAAGAGCCAATGCTACACACCAGGTCAAGTACTTAACATGGCATACATGATCGATTCTATGGGTGAAGCATAGGGATGTTTAGCCATCTAGGCTCTATCATGTTCCGTCACCGGACACTGAGCCTTGCTCAATGTTTTATTCTTGATAACTGGTAGAGAACCTTTCTTTGCCATCTCCATACCGAACCGTTTCAGTATTTTATCAAGATAAGTACTCTGACTTGACACCAATAGATGTCTTGATCTATCACGGTAGATTTTAAAGTCTAAAACCTATGCAGCATCTCCTAAGTCCTTCTTTGAAAATTTACTATTTAAATACTTCTTTACGCTATTCAGAAGATCCACATTGTCCCCCATTAGTAATGTATCAGCCACATATAGAACTAGGAACACAACTGAGCTCCCACTCATTTTCTTATAAATACAGGTCGCTTCTATATTTTGGATAAATCCAAAACCTTTGATCACCTCATCAAAGCGAAGATTCTAGCTCTGAGATGCTTGCTTCAGTCCATAAATGGAACGATGAAGCTTGCATACCTTGCCAGCATTTTCTAGATCAACAAAACCTTCAGGTTGTACCATATACAACTCTTTCTCAATGTTACCAATTAGGAACGTTGTTTTGACATCCATCTGCCATATTTCATAGTCGTACTGCGCAGCAAGTGCTAGCAAAACCCGAATAGACTTTAGCATCGCTACCGGTGAAAATGTTTCATCGTAGTCAATTCCATGAACTTGTAGGAAACCCTTTGTGACAAGCCGAGCTTTATAGACGGTCACATTACCATCTGCATCAGTCTTCTTCTTAAAGATCCATTTATTCTCCACGGCCTTGCGCCCTTTGGGAATCTCCATCAGAGTACATACTTTGTTGTCAAACATGGATCCTATTTTGGATTTCATGGCTTTAAGCCATTTCTCGGACTCAGGGCTTGCCATAGCCTCTTTGTAGTTCGTAGGTTCGTCTTGTTCAATTAACATGATGGTGCACACCAGGTTGCCGTACCACTCAGGAGCGATACGAGATCTCCCAGACCTAAGAAGTAGAATAAAATCCTCGACATTTTCTCCTACTCCATCTATGGAAGACGTTTCCGGAACAGTTTCCGTTACGCCACTCGGAATTTCGATTTAGGATTAACAATCTCGTCGAGGTCTATTTTACTCCCACTTACTCCTTTAGCGAGAAACTCCTTCTCGAAAAAGGTGTCATTCTTGGCAACAAACGTTTTACCCTCGGCTTGGTTGTAGAAGGTGTATCCTATGGTTTCGCGTGGATACCCTACAAAGACGACTTTCTCCGATTTCGGTTCAAGTTTGTCGGGCAATAGTTTCTTAACATACGCCTCACAACCCCAGACCTTCAGGAACGACAACTTAGGTTTCTTTCCATGCCATATCTCATACGGCGTCGTTGCTACGGATTTGGATGGAGCCCTATTTAAAATGAATGTGGTTGTTTCTAACGCATATCCCCAAAAAGATACGGGCAAGTCGGTCAGAGACATCATAGACCGGATGCTATCTAATAGGGTACGATTACGTCGCTCGGACACACCATTGCGTTGCGGTGTTCCAGTCGGCGTAAGTTGCGTCACGATGCTACAGGCCTCAGATGTGTGCCAAACTCAAAACTCAAATATTCGCCACCACGATCGGATCGAAGGTTCTTGATTTTCTTGTTGAGTTGAGTTTCAACTTCACTTTGAAATTCTTAGAACTTTTCAAATGTTTCAGACTTGTGTTTCATGAAATAGATATACCCATATCTACTCAAGTCATCGGTGAAGGTGAAAAAATAACAATAACCATTGCGTGTCGACACGCTCATCGGTCCACACACATCTGTATGTACGACTCCCAATAAGTCTGACATCCGTTCTATGAAACCATTGAACTGTGTCTTGGTCATCTTGCCCATGAGGCACAGTTCGCATGTGTCGAGGGATCCAAAATCCAACGAGTCTAAAAGGCCATCGGTATGGAGTTTTTTCATGCGCTTTATACCAATATGACCGAGACGGAAATGCCACATATACATGGCGGTGTCGCTACTAAGTTTAATCCTCTTGGCATCAATGTTATGGATGTGAGTACTTCGATCGAGACTCAACAAGAATAAACCATTACTCGCGGGAGCATTAACATAAAAGATATCATTCATCAAAATAGTACAACCACTTGATACTGATTTGAATGAATATCCGTCTTGCAACAAGCAAGACCCACTGATATTGTTTACACTCAAAGACGGTACAAAATAACACTTATTTAAAACCAAAACTAATCCCGATGGTAGATGTAGAGGGAGTGTGCTGACAGCCACCACGTCAACTCTTGATCCCTTGCCGACGCGCATCGTCACCTCATCCTTTACCAGGCGCCGTTTATTCCGTAACTCCTCCTGAGAGATACAAATGTGAGAAACAGATTTGTATCAAATACCCAGGTATTACTACGGGCGCATGTAAGGTACACATCAATAACATGTATATCAAATATACCTTTCTCTTTTCCGACAATCTTGACGGCCTTCTTATCTTTCAGATACTTGGGGCAGTTGCGCTTCCAGTTACCATCTCCCTTGCAGTAGAAGCATTCCACTCCAGGTTTGGGACCAGGTTTGTTAGTCTTGGATTTGGCAATGTATTTGCATCCTTACTAGACTTCCAGTTCTTCCTTCCCTTGCCCCAAGATTTCTTGAAATCGACAGTCTTGTTGACCATCAACAGCGTGTGCTCCTTCTTGATTTCCACTCCAGCCGTCTTGAGCATCACGAACACCTCAGGCAGGGACTTAACCATGCCCTGCATGTTATAGTTCATCATGAAGCCTTTGTAGCTAGGAGGCAACGATTGCAGCACCCTATCAATCGCCAGCTCATCAGGATTCTTGCATTCTACAGCATTCAAGCGGTGAATGAAGACAGACATTTTGACCACGTGCTCGCTCACACTGTTATGCTCTTCCATCTTGGTCGAGAAGAAAAGCTCAGAAGCTTCATATCTCTCAGCCTTAGCCTGTGGCGCAAAGACAGCCTTGATATCAGAAATTATCTCAAAAGCACTCATCTTCTCAAAGTGCTTTTGCAGGTCGGCTTCCATGGCGTAGCGCATGCCACTCTGGACAAAAGAGGAATCGTCCGACTTGGTCTAATAGAGCTTCTTCTCATCATCGGAGGAATTGTCTGCAGGAGGGTCACCTAGGGCGGCTTCAATGACGTAAGCCACCCTATAAAGAGTGAGGAGGATCCTCAGGTTGCGGAACCAGGACATGAAGTTCGACCCATTGGTCTTACGCTTTTCTTTCTCAAGGAACAGGCCTAGGTTAAAGGTGGGACGAGACATCTACAATGGAATTTGCAAAACATAAGACTTTGTTCATACAATTTGAGTTCAAGTTTTAGAAAATATCTATAAGACCTCCCACTCAAAACGAATATCCCTCTAATCGCTTTAGTGATTACACGACCCTAATCCATCGTGCAACCCCTCATCGTCAGAGCCGGCAAAAAAACTTCAAAGGTAGACATAAAAATGTCAATCGCAACAACTCTGTGACTCATGCTCGACCTTTCGGTCACCGTGTTCTGAGGCCATGTCTATACATGATAGGCTCGCCATAATAACCTTCAACGTATACGCTTGTGCAAATATGTCTTACACCCGCTGTATGCGGACGACGATATGTATGACACCCGACGTCACGGCCTCCCTCATAACATAGAACTTTCTTGGTGGTGCACGTCGAAGGGAGAGCACTAATGATATTTTGGAGGGATCATATTATATTACTACCACCGTGTAACTAATAAATAATAATATATATATACACAATATAAGATGCACTCAAAACATCAATATGTAATGTGACGTGACATGGTACTTGCGCCGATGGTCTCCTTCGCGCCCACATTTTAAACAATTTAATAAACCTACCTCGACCATATCACATTGCCCCTGCAAAATAAAGTTAGACACATTCTACTTTATATTTTGCATATTTTACGTGGCTAGGGGCTGTCGTAAATAGAACCGCTTCATACCTACGAACCTATGACCACAACAATGATCATACAATTGCATATTTATTTATCCCTCTTGGGCCCTCCATTGAAAATGCAAAGCCAACTAATGAGAGAGAGACAGACACCGCCAGCCACATAAACGGTACAAGCCGTATGTTAGTTGTGGAACCAGTCAGGTTCATCAACTCAATGCCGTCGGCAATGAAAGTGCATGCGAGAGGGAAGCAAATAAAAGAACGATGCCCCCGTGATAAACACGGGTTCTAAAAGCGTACAGCTATATCTACGCATAGATCGGCTCTGATACCACTGAAGGGGATCGCAGACAGAAAACAATAAATTTTCTAACAAAGATAACCTTAAACTAGCCTGGATCTATACTATGCAGATATAGTAATACGGAGGTGATCGATATACATACCCTTGTAGACCAAAACGCGAAGATTACGCTCCCGCACAAGCGTTGTCGATGAAGCCGACGAAGATGACCTCAAGGTCGTGTAGAGGATGAAGACCTGCGAGCACCACTAGCGTGGCACCTCGCAGGGATCCACACACGTACGGTAAAGACAAGGGGGTGTGCATATGGTGGAGAGAACTTCACCTTGGCGCAAGCGTGGCACCTAGGATGAAGATTCGTTCTAGGGACGAGCAGCGGAAGACTTGGACCGGAACACCAGCAGCACGGCGGTGTGCATATGGTGGAGAGAACTTCACCTTGGCGCAACTCCAATGGAGGAATCACGTTTCAAGGAGAAGAAGAGAGAAAGAGATTGGTGTCTTTTAAAGGCCAAGGGGGCACCTCTATATATAGGTGGAGAGGGGTTGCCAGCCTTGCTGGCTGGGTGGTGTGGGACTATTCCCACACCAGCCCGCCCCCAAGGGGTGCGCCGGCCCTAGGTGTGCCCCATTTGGCCCACCTAGGGCGGCCCCCTTCTCATGCGCACCTAGAGAAGGCCCATTTAAGGTGGGCTGCCTTCTAAATTCCAAAGATCATTAAATAAAAATGTATACTTAACTATTAATTACACTAATTAATATTACACACACATTATCTAATTTATTCCGGCTCCGAAAACTATTTCGTCGCTCTCCGATCTTCATCGGATCTTTCCCGGGACACTCCCGGTGCTCTCTTCTAATTTCTCTTACGGTAAACTTGTCGACTCCCCTTATGTGTGTTACACTAGCGGTTCGAGATCTCGCCATACATGATCTAGACGCGCTCTCCGATCAATGACTCATTCATGGACCTAGGATACCCATAATTAATCCATGTGAGATAATGAATAACTTTGTCGTTCGAACCTAGACGTCGAGTCTTAAACCTTTTGCCATGGCGATACCTTGCGTGTCCGAGACTCATTTATAGATATCATGATACCTAGTTTGATCTCATTACCGACAACACTATTTTCTACTCGTTCATGATATTATGTTCTGGTGACATAGTCACATTCTTGCAAGCTTATTTGACATAATCTCACCGAGTGGGCCCTAGAGTATCTATCCTGCTATGCGGACTGGCAAATCCCGCTCTTGATCCCTTGTCTCAACATACTCCCTTTCGATACGCAAGAGGGAGACCTTTATTGTCGTACTATTAAGACATGACATTTGATGCAATCAAAGTATCTTCCAGGAATAGCAATAAGAATTGATCTAACGGTCAAAGGTGAAATGACTACGTCCTATAAATATTGGGTATGTCCATCACATCGTTGTACCAACAATATGACTCCATTGTCAACTGACACCATGTCACATGATCGGGAAACCTCGATCATCGATTGCACAATGAACTAGAAACATAGAGGCTACTAGGGACTTGGTTGTCTAACGCATCACACGTGTATTAATGTTTCCACTTAATACAGTTATAGCATGGCACAAAAACATATTATGAACAAATGAGATATGATAAATAAAACACTTTATTAATTGCCTCTAGGGCATATCTCCTTCATGGCCCTTCTCCCCGGCAGGCGGCTCAGGGATCTCGTCGTTGCTCTCCTTCTCAGATGAGGCAAGCTCCACGGGGGAAACGTCTCCCAGCACTAGCCCCAGCCTCGGCAAGTCATCACCCAGCCTCATCTGAACCTTGGGTTCCGGAGGAAAATCGAGCGTCACCGTGCCCATCAGCTCATAAGCATTGCACGGGGGCATGGAGAGGATCACCTCGTCCGCCAGGGGGTCTTCGAACAAGGGTCTAACGTCGCCCGGGAGTGCCACCGATGCCCGGGGCGAGAGCACTACCAGAAAACTCCTCCAGCTGGATTCGGGAACCCGAAACCCAAGCACGAGGCCACTTCACCCCACTTGATGGATCTCGCAGATGGAGCGGCTTGCGTGTTGCAGCAGAGCAATCCCACGACAATGGAAATCCGTCGTGATATGGCGCACGATACCCCCTGCTCGCGGAGGAATGCAAACCTTGCGACCGCCGCGGATAAGGCCCCATCTTTTGGACTCAGCCTTCTGGAATGCGCCAGGCGCTGAGCCAGGTAGACAGGGTCGGTGCATGCTCGCCCCCGCCGTCCGGACAACATACCAGTCCTTCCTCCATTCCCGATGGGACTGGCCTAGATTATCTCGGGGTACTGGCCCTCGACGCCCTCCCGGAGACGGAAGGTCACGCCCCCGGCTATCCACCTGGATTTACCAAGGCGGGGAATGAAGAAGTGGCGGAACAAATCCACGGATGGCTTGACCCCCACAAACGCCTCGTAGGCGTAGGCGAAAACGGAGAGGAGCCGCACCGTGTTGGGATGCAAGTGCAGCATCATCTGGCCGTACGCTTCCAGGACGATCTAGAAGAAGCTGGAGTAGGGTTGGAGGAGCCCCATCAGCGAAAAAGCGTGGAAGGTGGTCACCGCCCCTTCTCGCTCACCCCCATCTCCAGGGTACACCACCACCTCCGCACCACGGAAGCGTGCGACCAGAGTACGGCAGACTTCGTCCATGGCGGATTCAGCAGAGAACCTGCTCGGAGAGAAGAGCGCTCGAGCAACCCTCGGCGCGGCTGTCGTGGCCTGATTCGCATCAGAAGACCTCTTCGATACCGCCCGGCGCGATCGATTGGGAGCCATCGGTGGTCCGGTGGAATGGATCTAGGTTGCGACGAGGAAGGCAAAGAGAGTGGGGGGAGCTCTTCGAACAGACAAGAAGTGAAGGTTTCGAGGCAATGGCAAAGGGGGGAGAATGGATAAGGCTAGAAGGCGGCCGCCCAAGGAACCGCTAAGTCAAGACCTGTTGGCCCCACGCATCACGTCGTGGCCCCATTACTTCGACCGGTGTAGGGATCGAGGGGGTGTGCCGACTTCGGTGCGACCAGACCGTTGGTGCACGATCACGTCCAAGGCCCGCACGAATCGCAACGTGCGGCACGGCGGGACCACGTCCCAGGCCCGAGCAAGCCGCAACGGGCGACACGACGCGGTCACACAAGAATCGGGGGCTCGCATCTACGTCGACACGGCGGGCCCCACAGGAAACCAGGCGCCGGACCCACTTTGACCTTTTTTGGCCATAGCCCCGGCAGCCTCAGAACACCAAAGCCGCCGAGACCATGCCCAGGGGCTACTGTCGCAGCAGTGGAACATGGGGTTCCCCTAGAGCTGCCCAAGTGGGTCCACCGCCTGTGGGCCCAACCCAAAGACAAGTAAGGCCAAGGCTCAGCGCGAAGCTTGGCGGGTGCACCTTCGCCACTAGCACCCCAACAGGTTCGCAGGGCCTCGGGTCCCCTACACCTTGGAGCGGAGAGAAGACCCTGAGAGTTGCGAGCCCCCGCAGGCCCAGGCTCCCTCCCGGGTACAAGACCGTACAAGGAGAAGATAAGGCTTCCACCTCATTCCGGAAGACGGTAGAAGGTGCCAGAAGGCTTGGGAAGCTAGGTGCGGCCCGGGGACACCACCTACCCACTATCAGTCCCTGCCCGCGGCTTTCCCCAAAGGTGGCAGAGATCCCACACTACAAGAAATATGTCAACTAGTGACCTTGTCTTAACGACCAAGTTTTTTTGGTCATAAATTTGTGACCATTTTAAACTAGTTGGTCATAACCCACTAGAGAGAGACGAACCCCCCAAACTTTGTGACCTTCTATTTTATAAAGGTCATAATACGCCGACATCAATTGGTTATAAATTCTAACAGCATTGATATATTGGTGAGACTAGACTGACAACTCGCCTACGTATCATTGTCTCTCGCCTACGTGTCAATTTTTTTCACCTACATGTCACTACCTACGTGTCATTTGTGCTTACGTGTTGCCTAATTCCCTACAACCATGACAGGTCGGCCCCGCACTACACCCCTGACATGTAGGACCCACCTATCCCACCCGGACTGATACGTGGGACCCACCTATCCTACCCGGACTGACGCGGGTCCCGCGACACCTCACCTGACGTATGGGGCCCATCTGCCCCACAAGAATGACAAGTGAGACCCACCCCCACGGGGCAAAAATGGGGTGGAGAGGATTCGAACACGCAACCTCGGTTCAGCATAAGTGGTCCCTACCACTGGGCAATTGCACACATTGTGATAGGAACAACAACTTACGCAGTTTTATGTACGCCACCACGGACTTACAGGCCTGGGCCCAAAGTAATGGGCCGGCCAACAGTTTGTTTCCTTTCATTATTCTTTTATGATTCTTTTATTATCTAGGGCTTTTTCAGAATACGATTTGTATCTAGGGATTGAACCTTGTGAAAATCTTTATGTATCTGTGATGAAATAGATACTTATGTACCTAAAAATAATTTTTACAAAAAATCTTGAGCAAATTATGAGGTACCCCTAGCACAAATTTGACCCGTTTTCATATGAATCGGTGATAAAAAATTTTTTGTAAAGAGGTGGATGGAAAGCTTGTAGGACACAATCATTTGGTTATTTGTTCATTAAAAGTGGTCTAATAATTTAGAAAAATGTTGATCTCACATTTTGCAACATATGTTTTTGGTAGATGCTTCACAAAAAAACCTATTTTCCGAACTCGGAAAATGAAAAATGGTTTTTTGTGCAAAGAAAATGAAAACTTACTTCGGCAACATTGTTCTCCATTCCAAGATGCATGTTTGTGCGCAATATGAGATCATTTAAACAAACTATGTCATGATTATCGCCATAACATTGGTCATTTGGGCTGAAAGTCATGAATCTTCGTACACGAGAGGTCATTTATGTGAACACTTTTTGAAAATATCGTCCGTTTTCCAAATTTCTTATTTTTCTGCAAAACTAGGTCACATATAATGACACTTGGCAAAGGATTCACACATTTTTAATTTTATTTTTGAATTCTATATGGTGAATTCAAAATACAGTCAAAACGGGGGGCGTGACCGTTCGTATCTAGCCGTTGAATTTTGTCAAACTCTTGGTGTATCTATGATGAAACAGGTACTTGTGTACACAAAAATGATTTTTGCAAAAAATCATGAGAAAACTAAGAAGAACTTGTAGTTCAAATTTGACCCGGTTTCAACTAAATCGGCGGGAATTTGTCTTTTTGTAAAGGGGTGTATGAAAATCTTTTCCGACACAACCATTTGGTTATATGTACATTAAATGTGGTATAAATTTAATAAAAATGTTGATCTCCCATTTTGAAACATATTTTTGGTAGATGCTTTACAAGAAAACTTATTTTCCGCACTCGGAAAACAAAAAATGGTGTTTTTGTGCAAAGAAAATGAAAACTTTCTTCGGCAACATTTTTCTCCATTCCAAGATGCATGTTTGTGCGCAATATGAGATCATTTGAACAAACGATGTGACGATTATCGCCATAACATTGGTCATTTGGGCTGAAAGCCACGAATCTTCGTACACGAGAGGTCATTTATGTTAACACTTTTTGAAAATATCGTCCGTTTTCCAAGTTTGTTATTTTTCCGCAAAACTAGGTCACATATAATGACACTTGGCGAAGGATTCACACCTTTTTATTTTTTTAAATTCTATGCGGCAAATTCAAATACGGTCAAAACGGGGGGCGTGACCGTTCGTATCTAGGCGTGGAATTTTGTCAAACTCTTGATGTATCTATTATGAAACAGGTACTTGTGTACCCAAAAATTATTTTTGCAAAAAATCATGAGAAAACTACGAAGCACCTGTAGTTCAAATTTGACCCGGTTTCATCTGAATCGGCGGGAATTTGTGTTTTTGGAAAGGGGTGTATGGAAATCTTTTCCAACACAACCATTTGGTTATTTGTAAATGAAATGTGGTATAATATTTTATAAAAATGGTCATCTCCATTTTGCAACATCTTTTGGGTAGATGCTTCACAAAAAATCCTATTTTTCGCACTCGGAAAATGAAAAATGGTTTTTTTGTGCAAAGAAAATGAAAACTTACTTCGTCAACATTGTTCTCCATTCCGAGATGCATGTTTCTGTGCAATATGAGATCATTTGAACAAACTATGTCACGGTTATCGCCATAACATTGGTCATTTGGGCTGAAAGCCACGAATCTTCGTACACGAGAGGTCATTTCTGTGAACACTTTTTGAAAATATCGTCTATTTTCCAATTTGTTATTTTTCTCATAACTAGGTCACATATATTGACACTTGTCGAAGGATTCACACCTTTTTGATTTTATTTGAATTCTATGCGGCGAATTCAAAATACGGTCAAAACGGGGGGCGTGACCGTTCATATCTAGGCGTGGAATTTTGTTAAACTCTTGGTGTATCTATGATGAAACAGTCACTTGTGTACCCAAAAATGAGTTTTGCAAAAAATCATGAGAAAACTACGAAACACTTGTAGTTCCAATTTAACCCGGTTTCAACTTAATCAGCGGGAATTTGTGTTTTTGAAAAGGGGTGTATCGAAATCTTTTCCGACAAAACCATTTGGTTTTTTGTACATGAAATGTGGTATAATATTTTATAAAAATGGTCATCTCCCATTTTGCAACATCTTTTTGGAAGATGCTTCACAAAAAAAACCTTTTCTGCACTCCGAAAATAAAAAAAATGGTTGGTTTATGCAAAGAAAATGAAAACTTACTTCGGCAACATTTGCAATAAAGTAGATACAATATGGTGCTACCCCATTTTGCGACATATTCTTGAAAGATGCTTGACAAAAAAACAGAATATGAGAAGAGGTCTTCAGAATAATTCCAACCAATCAGAAGAGAGCATGAGGCTACTCGCGGATGACCAACCGAAACAGATCTCAGTCATTCAAATGGGCTCCATCCAACACTCCAAAGTCATACATGATCCCCTACTATTTGACTTGAATTGACCTAACTACCCTAGAATTGCTAGGTTCGGACAACCAAAATTGTCAGGGGTAGTTTCGCGAAATCCCCCACCATCTATGTATCCAAACCACCCATCCAAAGGAAACCCTAGTCCTCTCACTCGCCAGACCATCCACCCACGAGCCCGCCGCCGCGCCTCCCTCTCTCGCAAGACACCTACGCAAACCCTAAATGATGCGCCTCTCTCTGCTCTTTGTTCGAGATCTACCGCATGCCTCCCGCCGCCAGCGGCTCCCGCCACCAGACCCTCTCCCACCCTATGCCTCTCGCCGTTAGATCCACCGTCAGTGGCTGCGCTCACCAGCGCTCTGTTGCGCGTTGGTCAACCAGAGCTCGACCTGGAGGACCACCATGTCAAGGAGACGGGAACTTAATCCTACTCGTCTTCCGGGATCACGTCGCCTTTCGGGGCCCCTCTCCATCTTTCTCTCCAAATTTTCCACAGCAGCTAAGTTGTGGATCTGAAGTATTTGTTGTCTGGTTGGGTTTTCAGGTCTAGAGGCGTGACGACGGTGGATTAGACAACGAGGGAGGCGTCCCCCGCCTGCTGCGTGGCCACGTTCCTCGACCTCTCCCACCGCTCCTTCTCCGATGTGAGCAGGTCCTCCCTTTCTTCTCCCCTCCTTCCACCGCCTACCGTGAATTTCCGCCTGTTTTCTGTGTTTGGTGGACGCCTGGCCCCGTCGCTTTGATTAGATTGACATCATGTCAGTAATCCGCAGCTTTAAGTGTCGTTGTTAGCTCTGCTTTTTTAAATTGTCAAGTGTGATCTAGTCCTACATATCATTAGTTGTTTGTCTGTTTGTTCATCTCATATAGGTAGCTGTAATTTGCATTAACAATATATAGCAAGCCACAGTGCTCCTTTTCCACAAACTGCTTCATAGGAAGTCCGTGAGAGAAATGTGTACATCCATCTCTACTTTTTTGTCCCAGCATCCTATTGAGTTCAGAAACATTTGTAGCTTGTAGTTCCATTACCAGCCACTAGTATCTATATCTAAGATGGAGAGATTATGATGCTTAAAAAGTATACCCTACAGTTCGTTCTCGATAAATAAGACCGCAAAAGCTCTGTTCTTCCGAGTTGCTTGCTACTGGAGTTTGTTTTCATGTAATGTTTTGCTAGCGAGGCACCTTGTGCGATAGTCATATGACATGTCATGTCTGACTGTCGGTTTTGCTATAAGTTTGTTGGAATGCATTTTTGTGTACAACATGCTTGTTGCTCTTCCTTTTGCCTCCTCATGCAGCTTGATTTTCTAAGTTCATTATCATTCTACTGGGAATTGATATTCTGCATGTCTGATCACAACGTTGGTGCACGTCAGGGACGCCGCCGAGGCGCACGTCAGGGTGCTAGAGGTGCCAGGAACCGGTGGACGTTTCTACGTCTGCGCCGAGAGGACGCTACATCGCGGCGAGCTTTGTCGGATCCTTGCTGTACTCTTCCCAGAGTACCCGATTCCACAAGGTATAAAAGTGTTCTCCTTCATACTTGAAACAAAAACCTTCTCCAAATGTTGATATTTCCATAGTATCCCAACAATAAATCAAGAATAATTCTTTCCAAGAATATGGTTACAGTATCTATGCATAATTGATTGCTATTGCAAATGTCAGTTGATAGGACAGAAGTGGTTTCTGGTTCTCTCAACTTTCTTAGTAGAAAGAAAGCAATAGCTTCGCTTCGCCTTGAAGACACAGGAAATTGCTCTCACATTTAATCATCAACCACTGATGTTACTTCCAATTTTTCAGGGCTTTCCCAACTCTTAAAATCTTCGTGAAAACAATTGTGCACATGTAATTGATGGCATCTTTGGATACACTATGTAATTTGTGTCTGTCGATATTTGAATGCCAATAAATATGGATTCCCCAATAAGTTATGTTTAATCATCAGTTTCCTCTTTTTTAAATCTATGACAGTCCACTACAACTTCAGCTAAATTAAGAGCTTGAACTATCT
This sequence comes from Poa annua, assembly GCA_026929855.1. NCBI lineage: Eukaryota > Viridiplantae > Streptophyta > Magnoliopsida > Poales > Poaceae > Poa > Poa annua. The sequence continues at coordinate 111,286,584 of CM049426.1, forward strand.
GTAGTGTCTTGAGATGTTCAGATGCTTAAGAGATGCATATGATTTTGGTATAGTTATGAACCTGTTGCTGCAGAGCCATGATAATGTACAATGAAATGAACACTATTTTCCCTTTAGTAGTGTACTATGATTGTATGCTCTTAGCACTTCCATGATTTAAAGATGTGTCTAAGCACTTCATTTCCTGCTGTATCATCAAATTGGCTTTTCCTTGTACCTTGTACCCGGGAAGAGTAAATATGTGCTTCTCTTCATATTATTTCAGGTTGCAGATCTGGATGGTAACCATGTTGGCACAAGTCGATGTTTTAATTAATTTGCGAGGTACAGTTTTGTCAGGAATGCTTGTTCTTTAGAATGTGATACCTGCAGCTTCAGTACTCTTCCTCTCCTGATTGTAATGTGTCGGAGTATCGGCATAGTTGATAGGATACGGGGGTCATCTAGCCTATGGATGGATGTGGGGAAGAAGGCTGGAGTCGTCGAGGTCGGGATTGAACACAGCGAGGTTACCAGCTTCAGATCTCACAGCGGTGGCGAGACCCAACGTGCTGTTATAATTCACTATAAGGCAATAGCCGTGAACAGGTTACAATGAGTATGAGCTTGGCCCTAAAGGCCCCCCGGTAGCCGGCTTATATAGGCGGCTAGACCCCGGGTTACAAGGTAAGTACTTGTCCGGCAAGTAAACAGAGTCCTAGACCTAGCCGGCTTAGTTGTCGCCTTCCGTCTTGGGCTTGGTGGCTTGATGGGCATCGGCCTTCCGCCTTCCTTCGACCGTCCGCCTACTTCCTTGTCGTCAGCTATCTGGCCCGCCCGGCAGGCATCAGCCTTACCACCCTTGGGCCACCCTGGCTAGCCATGTTCATCCATGCTAGAGATAGCCCCAGTTGGTATATCCCCAACATTAGCCCCCAGAAAGATTGAAATTCTCCATGCGTCGGCTTCTTCGTCTTCTTGATCTTCAGCCTTGAACGTTGGCGGCTATAGGGCTTGAACCATTCTGAATATAGGGGGTCGCGTGCCGGCTTGATCACCAGCGCGCGGCCGCCTTTATCCTACATGGGAAAGACGGCTAGCTTAACTTGTCGGATGGCTTCTCGAGGGAGCCTCATCCTTACTGACAGGTATAATCAATGTCTGATAGATGACGTCATTTGGTCCACGACAGTTTGAAACAAAATATAACAAAATCGTGCATTGTCGGCCATACCACGGAGGCGGCCTTTAGCCACAGAGGTAACCATGACGCTGACGTAAGGTGGTTGTGCCATGAAGGCGGTTATGTCGTTGACGACAAGACAGTCATGCCACGGAGGCGACTGTGTCGCTGACGATAAGTTGGCCGCGCCATGGAGGTGACCATGTCGCTGACGACAAAGCGGTCATGCCACCAAAGAGGTCTTATTGTTGACGATGAAGCTGCATGTGGTGCAGCCTACAAGTATCGAACGAGGGAAATTTCGATGTCGAGCCCCCGAGTGTCGAAGTTTTTCTTGATCCACCTATCTCCAGCCCGCGAGCGTTGAGTCGATGTACTCGGAAGTCGTCTCGCTGCTCAGAAGAACTTGTGGCGTTGTAATTCGATGATTGCAGTCCCTGAGGCTCGTGCCGGCTTGACTGAAAGACGGCTTGAGATATGACGAAAATGCTGCGATTACAGCCCCCAGGTGTTTAAGTATCCTGCATAGTAGACATAGCTGCATTAAGATGTACTTTTAATGAAAGCTGGATAATTTTAAGGCCTGAGCCTGTAGATTTTAACAAACACTTATGGGTTGTAAATTTTATGTGGCCCGCCTTAATATTTATCTGGTTTATATGTTTAACTTTTCATATGTTAGCTGAACCGCGGCCAGAAACTTTAGCTGAGACAACCAGGGATAGTACCAAATAGTTTAGAATCAGAGACAAATTAAACCCGGCATGTTGGTGCTAATGACATACTACTAGGTAATCCGCACATAAACAATCATATAAAGGTATTAGGTGGTGCGAACTGATTGCTTAATTTGCCCGGAGGCGGCAAGTATCTAAAAGTTTGAACCATGCAGCGCAGAGCAAATATCAGGTAACTTAGATACTAAGAGGGATATGATCAAATGAAAAGACAAAAGATGGCATGATCTCAGAGCATAATGAGCAAACCACAGACTTTTATTTCATGATCATACAAATAATTAAATGTTAAGTGTATATAAACTTAGCTTGTTTGACGTTGATGTCGAGAAAGCGGGCGTGGCGGAAGATGACAGCCCCAGGATGAAGAAAAACAACCCCAGTATGTAGGTGTCAGGCCCGGGCTGATAATATCAGCCCCAGGGATTCCAAAGATGATCCCAGCAAGGCGGCGATTTGGCTGCCGCAACAATTAAGCCAGAATGGCGGCGATGGTATTGAATACACTGCAAAGACTCATGCCGCGTTAGCCATTAAGCCGGAATGCGACAATAAATGCACCGATAAGGCGTTTTGTTACGTTAGCAATTAAGTCGGAACGCGGAGGTTTGTTGTTTTGTATCGATCGATGTCTCTCCAAATTGATCAGGTTTGGGCGATCGGAAATAACAGCTTAACAAACTTGACGATGAACCCGTCTAAACCATCTGTGATGGATGCGTCCCGCTTATCATCACAGATACAGTAAAATTTAGCATTTAGTCGAAGACGAAGACACAGATATACTAAATATCTGGTCGTCTGACCATAATATTTAGTCGTAGTCGAATACCCATATACACTAACATTTGGCCGCCTTAAATTTGATATTGAAGCATGGCGGGTACGTGAGGTTACGGGTAGCATGTAATCCATGCACGTAGCTATTTTTCCTTGCTTGATCCATTCTTCCATACCACGGATGCTAACCAAAACGGAATTGGCCGTGAAGTGGGGCTAGCTCAACTGGTTGGTTCCTTGTGGTGGAACTAGCCCACCCAGGTTCAAGTGCTAGACTTGACATGGGTGCTCACACTTTCCTGGATTTTTAAGGATTTAACCGGCGCCATTCTTTCAGTGGTAGGTGACGTGCCCGTTAACAGCGAGGCGCCTGGGGTGACTTCGTCAACCTCAAGATATGTCGGACCAGTCTCTCGGAGGTGCTCATAGGGGTAGGGTTTGTGTGCGTGCGTTCATAGGGGTGTCTATACGTGTGTGTTTGTGAGCGTCTGCGTCTGTATTGTGTTTCTCAAAAAAAAACGGAATTGCCCGCCGGTTGGAGTTGGACCCAGCTTCGGATACATGTGACGTTTTCTCTTTGGGAACTACCGAATCTGTTGCGCTGCCTTCCCAGGGAAGGATAGCAAGGTGTAACATCCCAAATTTCTCAAAAATTTAAAACCTTGCATTCATGCATCATTCATCATATAGACATTGCATCTAAATCACAAAAGGAATAGTTTAAAGTTATTTATTAGTTTGAATAATTTTGTATTCCATAAAATAGGTGAAACTGAACTCCTTATAACATTCCTTATTTATTTGGTTATTTATTTATCAAGATACTTGTAAAAAGTTCTAATTTTAATAACCTTTCCAAAATATATTTTTGTGAATTTTTCTGAAATGAAATCAGATTTGAAAACAGAAACTAATTTGATAAAAGAAAATAGGAAAAGGAGAAACGAGCCGGCCCGGTACTATTTACCGCGCGCGCTATCTCGGCCCATCAGCCCAGCCACCCAGCCCGCGCAGCGCTCTCTCTCTCATCTCCCTGACAGGTGGGCCTCACCTGTCAGATGATCTTCAACCTCCGGCGCGAACGAACTCGAGCGTATCCCGGGTATTCCTCTGGCGATCAAATCCATCCAAACCTTCTTCTAGTCGATCTTCTCGTCCCTCTTGCCCCTTATTTATACCCCGCAACCCCGCCTCTCGTTTCCGCCCAAAACCCTAACCTCTACGCCACAGGGCTGCCCGCAATCGGAGACGGCATCTCGCCCTTTCCGCCGCCGTTGAGCTCGCCGTACGGGACTCTACGGCCACCCCGAACCATCTATTCTCCTTCCCTAGTTTCCTTTCTTCCTTGCGCACCGTTTTGACTTGATCCCGTGTCTTGAATCGTAGCCAAACGACGCCTCCGTCCGCGACCGACGCCGCCGCCCGCATCTTTAACTCCGACGAGGGATCTCCGACGAACGACGACGCTCCGCAGACCAAGGCCTCGCCACTGATCCTGCCTCGACTTCCCGCAACGAGTGGTATTGTATGTTCTTCCTCTCTTTGTTTCCTTCGCTTGATCACTCGACGCCGGTGATGGCTCCGCCGCGACCGGACAAATTTTGGCACACCGGCGCCGCCCGCTCCCGTGTTTTGGTAGAATAGATCGCGTCCGTTGTTTTCGGTTAGATCGGACGGTTCGCGTTCGCGATCCGCGCGAAGCGGTACGGGCAAATCAGCGAGCGCCGCGTGGCAGCTTTATTTATCTATTTCGCAGGAATTTTTATAATTAAAACAGAAAATATGCAAAACTTAGAAAATCCATATCTTTTGATCTGTAAGTCCAAATTTGATAATTCTTATATCCACGGATAGCCCTGCTAGTGTAGTTTATTTCTGCATCATTTGTTTTTTTTTTCTTTTGATAACTTTTAATTCGTGTAATTATCAGAATAGTATTTCGGCTATTTAAATTCATAACTTAAATAATAAAAATGCTTTTCTAATAAATTTAATTGTTTTAGATTTGCATTATTGTCCTCTGACCCGAAAGTTCAATTTGAGTTTATTTGAAAACTTTTCATAAAAGAATGAAAGTTTGTAGTCGTAAAACTTTATTTTGCTATATTTTTTTCCAATATTTTATTGATAATTAAATAAGAAATTCCTGGAAATTGCATTTCATGCATGTAATAACAGAAAGTATAAAATATTAACAAGTGTGTATTGTTATACTCATAGCATATCATGCATGCATACATGTTTATGTTTTGGTGTTTTAAGTGTTGTAATGTGTGTGTATTTATTTATTTTATGTATTGCGTGTGCTAGATTGTGAAGAGGCGGATGGACTTGCTTGTGATTGTTATTCTTGTTGTGCTTGCTCCTCCTGTTACCAAGGCAAGTGATATTCATGAACTACCCAATATTTTCCTATATGCATTAGTAGAATATTTTGAGTAGTATGCATGATAGGAAAATTTTGTGTTATTTTATTATGCTAAGTTAGCTTTATGCTTTGCAAAATTCCTAGAAGTGTGTAGCTATCCTTTACCATGCAGCCAATTAAAAAGTTTTATTAGATGCTTAGCAATGTTATAAAATTGTTTACTTGCCTTGTTATGGAATTATTTCTAACTGTTAAACTTAAAATACACACCTGGGTGGATTGGTTGGTATGGTTTATGTTGAGTGGCTATTTGGGACTATGCTTGTGGTTGCCGTCGCCTAGGATGAACTTGTATTCTACTTAGGGTCATGAGCATGGTGGTTGTCACCCAAAGGTGCACTTGTGGACGGCCACCCAGGAACAAAGAGATTACTAAGTCCCACCAAGTTTAGATGCTTCCCGTGCAGCCTTTTGACAATGGGCTCTGTCTAGAACAATTAAGTTGTGAGAGTTCAACATGTCAGCTTGACAAGCAGATGTAGAGTTGGTAGGTGGAACGGGTCTTGATAGTATGGTTGAATTCTTCTTCTGAAAGTTCTTGTCTCAATTCTCTCCTTTCCTTAATGCACTCTGTGTGTATAGGATGTTTGGGTTAATTGAGTCTAAAGGTGAAAGTGCACAACCTCTGCAGAGTCGACAATCAGAGTACTTAGCCGTGTCCCCTGTGATGGACTACTTCGAGCAGCTGGACAAGGAAGGACGGAAGAATCTCAACACCGTTTTCATGAAGTAAAATTTTACTAAGGAAAGAAATGTTGGTGCACTTGGGCTTCATCCCTTGGTGCCAAGCCATTGAAAATAAAAATGCTTTACAAAAAGATAGGAGAAAACTTGCTTTCTGCAAAAACAGCCTACAACTCCACCAAGCCAAATATGCATATAGAATTAGACTTGTCGTTTACTATCCACCATAGTCACTTGCCAATACTTCATTGTATTGACCTCCTTCGGGGGCTGCATATTCAAATGTGCAGGTATCAGATGAAGAATAAGTTTGGATTCGAGTCTACACCCAACATGTCTACCTGTGGCGCATGCTTGAAGATGAGGCTCATTGCTATTTGCTTTTGTTGGGAACTCTGGATATTCTAGCTAGCCTTCATGGCTATGCACTTTGTAATAAAGCTATACTTTGCTATTTTTGGATCTCGTTGTAGTAATTTGATACTTATGCAATGATACTTTATATTTTGTTGTGGTGCTGGCAGTGATCCAGGGACTAGCACTTAACACAGGTGTTCCATCTTTAATAAAAGATGGGGCGCTACACAAGGACGCGGAAGTTTATAGGAACTCTGGAGCAGACCGACAATGGACAGCACGAAAGTGGTTGAGGGCGGCGGACTCTACCGATCGGAACGCTCGTTAGCATGGAGGGAATCGGTCGCCAAGATTTGTCGCTGGCGACGAGTTGATTTTGGCAGAATCGATTCGGCTAGCACGGAGCTCTTACGTTCCGGCAACTTTGATTAGCTGGCTAGACAGTCCGCTGATAACAACGAGGTCGATTATGCCGATCTGCCGGACCAGATCTGCCAACTTGATTGATCCCCCGTGCGCTGGCGCATATTAACCGGCTAGATAATCTCGTCGATGATGAAGATGATGTTGGATGCGGACAGCCAAAGATGATCCCGCCAGGAACGTGACGCTAGGAACCTTAAGCTCCACAGTTGGCGCCAACTGTCGGAGTATCGGCATAGTTGATAGGAGACGGGGGTCCTCTAGCCTTTGGATGGATGTGGGGAAGAAGGTCGGAGTCGTCGAGGTTGGGATTGAACACGGCGAGGTTACCCAGATTCAGATCTCACAGCGGTGGCGAGACCCTACGTGCTCCTATAATTCACTATAAGGCAATAGTCGTGAACAGGTTACAATAAGTATGAGCTTGGCCCTAAATGCCTCCCGGTAGCCGGCTTATATAGTCGGTCAGACCCCGGGTTACAAGGTAAGTACTTGTCCGGCAAGTAAACAGAGTCCTATACCTAGCCGGCTTAGTTGCCGCCTTCCGTATTGGGCTTGGTGGCTTGATGGGCTTCGGCCTTCCGCCTTCCTTGGACCGTCTGTCTACTTCCTTGTCGTTAGCTATCTGGGCCGCCCGGCAGGCATCAGCCTTACCACCCTTGGTTCACCCAGGGCTAGCCGGATTGATCCATACAAGAGATACCCCCAGTTGGTATATCCCCAACATGATGTAAATGTTGCCCTACTTCTTTGTGTAATCTATTCCAGATTCCTTGCTTGGTGCTTGTTTGTAATATTCTAATGATGTCATTTGCTACTGCTGTCATTTCCTACTGTTCTCTACTGTCGATGCTTCTGCTGTCATTTGCAACTGTTTGATGATGTGTACATTCTTCTTATTCTTATTTATGCACAGGTGAATACCAAGTCAGGGGGAAGCCGTGAAGCTTATCAAGCGAAGTGTAGCATATACATATTGTGACAGTGGTATGCATATCGGGGTTGTAGTTGACATCTGGGTTATAATTGAGTGTAAAGATTGTAATAGGTCAATTTAGTCTTGTTTTTGACAAACTTAGTCTGTTTCAATTAGTGATGGAATAAATGATTTGAGTAACTGTGAAAATTGTTTGCCAATTTTGAAATTTCTGACTTGTGGAACCAATTGTGAGATTAGTATGACAAGTGGGTCATTCTGACGTGTGGGACCAGCCCAAAAATAAAATGGTCGAAAATGGCATAAATCAAATGGGCTGAATTGTTTGGCTCGGCCCATTCAACCTACCAAAATTGTCTAGAAAAAATAATAAAAAGGCTTGCTTGTTGGGCTTGGCCCATTTGGATGACTCAACTAGATTGGGCTCAATCTGTTTGTGACCATCTTATTTGGTCACTGATCCACGCGCCACGTCGGATGCCACGTCGGATGAATGCCAGCTCAGCTTTCCAACGTGGCTGGCTGGAATTGCTAGTGACCAAACAGTTGGATTGGTCACAAAACAATCTATGACCAACTGAAAAAAATAGTCACATACTGCCATTAGTGACCCTCAGTATGTGACCTTCCTGTTTTGGTCACAAAAAGGTCACAAATGACTTATAGTGACCTTTATGTGACCAAAATTGAGGGATACCATTTGACATATTTCTTGTAGTGCCACCAACCCGACGATGGATACTTGGAGTAGAAGAGGCCACGTCGACGTATCCACCATAGAGAGAGGTTGCCTCCCGCAAAAACTCCTCACGCTCCTCGCATGACCTATGTGGGATCCCCTTTCCCTATAAAAGGAGGACCAAGGACATGGTGAGGAGGGGGACCGATTGAAGGAACAAGCTTGGACGAACTCTAGAGAGAAGATAGCTTAGTAGGCAATGAAGCTCCGACCTTCCTAAGGAGGAAGACGACCTCCAAGCTAGGCTAGACACAGAGAGGGAAAAGGGAAAGAAGGTGATCTCCTTCGGGCAAGGATCTGTCCTTCTCCTTCCTCCTAGTCGGGCTATCTTGCCGGGTACCCCGCGAGCACCACCATTGTAGCCCCACCATGGACTGATCATCTATCCATACATGCAGGAGTAGGGCTTTTAGCCTCCGGGCGGCCTGAACATGGGTAGATCGTTGTGTGCTTTCCTTGTTCATCCACCACGTCGAGATCGGAGTGCGAGTGAGGAACTTGTCCGGCGGTTTCCAGCCAACTTCACGCCCCTACCGAATCTACAAAGGGGTTTCCTCGCATCCCCGATGTCCGTCCTTCGAGACACGACAATCGGCTAGTGGGGTCGTCCCTTTGAACTTAGATGTGGGCCTAGCGAACAAGTGGGGCCAGCGGCGGCGGAGAGCATGAATGCAGCCGTACGTGGGCGTCCATCCCTGTGCTCATCGCGCTTCTGCTCGCCGCGCCTTCAATGGCGTGCCCCCCTGGCCGGAAAAAGCTTCCTCTCCGCCTACACTGTCGTCCCGGACGTGCATCTGCTCCGTCGTCCTCGCGTCTCTCTTGCCTACTCTGTCCTCTTGCAAGCTGAGCAGTCTGGAGCCGAATTAATGTCCGGCCACCATTACTGCCGTCTAGACCACGACTCCGTCCAGACCGCAGATGGCATTAAAAGGAGCCATCTCCTTGCCCATTGCGCTAAGGAGCCATCTCCTTGCCCATTGCGCTAACAAATCCCCTCTTCCTCTTCTAGACACCTTCGCCCAGTCCCTTATCTCTCCATGGCTCGTGATGATGGAAGCTACACTCCCAGCTCGAACCGCCGCCGCCGCCACGTCCCCTCTCCTTGGTTTCTTGAGGCGAGCGAGGGAAGCAGCATGGGGAGTGAGCGTGGGCGTACTCCTCCAAGTTCGAGCAGGAGGCGAGCGACGGAAGCGGCATGGGATGGGGAGTCTCCAAGGGGCAGGGGCAGGGCCATTGCTCCCGATCCCTTTCCCTTCATCGATCTGTTTGATGAGGACGAACAGGGTATGCACTGGACCATGGCCTGGAAGGAGGAGGTCACGGAGGTGCTGGACCCTGGTTTGGCCTGGGCCATGGCCGACGAGAAAGCCATGGACCTGACCAAGCATTCCGCTGCCGAGCAGAAACGGCTAAAGATCTACTCGGAGAGCCAGGGGAAAAAGGAGGACATGTGGTCGCCGTCGAACAAAAACGCCTCAGAAGATATCGATACCAAGGGCAAGGGCAAGGCAGAGACGGTGGAGGTTTCCAATGACGAGGACGAGTGGTAGTCCATTTTAGTTATTATTCGCTTTATTAAGGGCAAGTGCCAATTTAGTTATTAGTTATTGATCTATTTTAGTTATTAGTTGCTTTATTAAGGCAATGGCCTTGTGCTTGACGTTTCCAATTGTGTGTGTAAATCCACTTCAGTTTAGAAATGAGCACTACTGCAGAAAGGGCTATAGCCGCCACATGGTTAGTGACGGTCAAAATTATGCCCGTCACTGGTAACATTATCAGTGACAGACAAAAATTAGCCCGTCACTAGTATAAAATAGTAGCGACGGGTTTAAAGAAGTGACTGTCACTAGTATTTTTGTTGAGACTGGTTGAAAGAAAAAAATTATTTAGTGACAACATCTGTATAAAACCGTCACCGGTAGTCTTATAATTAGCGACGGGTTTAAAAGTGCATGTGTCGGTAGTATATTTTTAATCGTGGCCAGCTAAACCAGAAAATTTATATAAAAAAACTAGCTGGAACTTGGTGAAAAATTTCACGGGTTCATAACACTCTATTCCTTGCCGCGTTGCATTGCATCCCAGATTCCTCAAATCCCCAACCGCCGCCGCCCTGCTCCCCATTCCAAATCCACGACGGTCGCCGGTCGCCCGATGCGACGACGCCCTCCCCCGACGCGAGCGACGACCTAAGCCGCGTGCGGCCCTGCATCACCGATGCCGCCGCCCTTCATCCCAAACGCCGTGCTGCCCGTCCCGCCGATGCGACGACGCGGCCGCCCTGCCCCTTGTCCGGCGTCGTCCACTGGTCCTCACGCCGACGGTGCGCTGTTTCCGCCCCTACACCGACAGGTCTCCCGCCGCCAACGCCTCCAAGGCCTCCCGCCGCTGATGCATCCTTGGTTTAGATTCTCCATTTCTCAGCCTCCAAATTCTTTCAACCCCTATTCATCTTAATCCCCTAGTATTGATCAGTCTTCACTAGCTGCTCTCCGATCTTGGTCACCGCTGGTGTCCCCTCTGGACCTCTGCAAATTTAGCCGCTGTGTTGGGCAAGTACATCCTCCCCATGTCTTCCCTGTCTCGCCTCTCTGCTGCCGTCTCATGTTGTGGCCACTGCAGTTGCAATCCAATGTGGATACATCTCCTGCGGAGTCTGTGTCGCAGGAACAAAGTTTAATAGTTTGGGGAAGGAGACGGCAGAATGGCTACCGGAAACGTCACTGATGTTGTCATCGACGTGCATCTCCATGGAAAATTTAGGCAAGATGAAGGCTCTGTTACTTTTCAGTTATGATGAATCTGTCTGTTTTCTCTCGATGCACTGAGATCAGTGAAACAATTTAGCAATCAAAACTGACTGATGATCTAATGCATGCTATATTCATGAACAGGTCAGCATGATCAACTGATCACACCAATACAACGTCCGGCCGGACGCGAACACCATGAATCACCAACCCTTCGTCAACGTTAAGAGCATCGTTGGATGTACTGAAGTCGACTGAATGAGGTATGGCGTATTGCTGGGTGCAGGCTCCTTCACTCATAAATAAAGTGTCTTAATTATATGTACATATGCTCTTTTTAATAAACAATGGGTTCGATGATAATTCAGACAATAGCAATACCTGACTTTTATTTATTTGTAATCTGTAGGTTGCAAAGGATTTGATGGGATCAGTATTAGCTATAGCTTGATCGGTTCAAATCTTTCATGAAAAAGGTATGCTTCCTTCTATCTAATGTATCTGGATTACAAACTTTAGGCTAACTACACACGTATGATCATTCTTTGCTTTAGTTGTCTCCAGTGCAAGGTATATTATTTAGGCTTCAAATTTTGCAGGTTTCTGCGTGTTTTGGGGGATAATCTGCTAAACTTTGCTTCTACTCATAACCACAGTGCTCACTTTCTAACATTTTTATTTTCTCTACAATCAGATGTACGGTCCTCACCAAATTGACCTGTTCGATGGCTATTATATCCACATGCGAGATAAGAAATGCTACAAGAATGGCACCAAGATAATTTTGAACCGCACTGATATCTGTAGAGGTAATAATATACTCTCAGCTATAAGGATTTCTTGTCTCAGTTATGTTATATGCTTCCTATGACATGTTTTGATTTGAAGGCTAGATTTAAATGCCCTCATGTTTTGATTTGTGTTCTCAAAGATAATAAGAGAGATTAAGCAAGTATTGTTCTCGATATGGAATAACCTATAGCTAAATATTTTCATATTATTCAGACATCTAATAAATGGTCACATTAATGAAAATGGATGCCACTCCAAGTTATTTGTCTAGAATATTCCTCACTTACGTCTACATGTAGGAATTTCTAAAATGCGTTTGCATATTGGGTCTCTCATTTAGAAACCCTTCGACCAATAGGTTAAAGCCACAGTACTGCAATACCATGTACCACAACATGGAAAGAGAGCCACGTATTATATGATTTTACAATCTTCTCACAAAACATAACCAAAGTACTGGATGACGACTAGTAATGTTAATAATTTTCATTTGTATATTTAAGTATAAAGGTTCGTGCAGCTCCAAAGTTTCTGCCTATGATCTAATAGCTCTTCTTGCAGGCGAGCACTTTGAAAGTCGACCAAGATAGCAGGATGTTGCTCCTTCCTCTGAGTTGTGAAAACATTGTCAGGTTTAACCCGGCGTGAGCATATGGTGCTACATGATATGTGCAGATTTCAGGAGGATTGTAGACCACAAGAGCCACCTATTGACTTAGAGAATATAGTTTCAGACATAATATACTTAGATTTTTAAAGAAAGAATCAATAGAGTATTTATTAATCATTCATGAGGAACTATTTCTATTCTCACTTTGGTTACATTCTATGCATCTGTGTTTCATGTCAGATGGCTAATTATGTGTCATATTCTGTTTTCGTTGAATTTGATATGCGATTCTGCCTACATGATGCTATATTGTCCCTATTTGTTACTGCATATTTGTGGAAAATGCATTTATTTTTTTAATACTGAAATTCATACTAGTGACTGGCAGGATAGTGCGCCTGTCACTGGTACAACATACTAGTGACGGGCAGCTTGCCCGTCACTGATGACAAAAAGTGCCTGTCACTAGTAAAGGTTTCTGCAGTAGTGGAGGCCGTTTACCCTACCCTTCGATCTCATTTAAAACACATTTTTTGGTGAGTCCACAATTTTTCTTAGAAATTAAGCCGTTTACCCTACCTTTGGAGCTCATTTGATACACATTTTTCAGCGAGTGGCGAGGGATGTCCCTATCAATACCCATGGTTACTAGCATAGGGTAAGAGTTACGAGGTAGAGAACGCGTAGTGTTGGTAGATTCGTCGGCTGACAAGCGGGAATTACCCAGGTTCGGGGCCCTCGAGTGAGGTAAAACCCTTACTCCTGCTTGTCTGTTATTGATTGTGTATATGCGGTGAGTACAGAGGTATAGCAAGATGTCGATCTTGCTAGGGTTTGGTGATTCTGGTTGGGCGTGTCCCTGATCGGCCACCCTCCTTTCCTTTATATAGGGATACAGGTCTCGGGTCGTAGCCGACTAGGACTACATTTATGAAAAGTATTACCGACTATGCTATCTATGGTAGAAGTCTTTGACTTGGGTTTCGCTTGGTGGGCTTCTTCAGCTTATTGACAATTGGGGTTTAGTCATTACGTGCACCAGCTACCCACACGAAGGGGTACCCGTTTGGTATAACCTCGTCAGCGAGCCATCATTTTTGCTTAGAAATGGGGTTGTTTACTCTACCTTTTGTAGATCATTTGAAACACATTTTCGGCGAGCCCACCATTTTTTCTTACAAATGAGACTGTTTACCCTACCTTTGGAACTCATTTAAAAAACAAAATCGGCGAGTCCACCATTTTTGCTTAGAAATGGGGCCGTTACCCTACCTTTAGAGCTCATTTGAAAAACATTTTTTGGCGAGTCCACCATTTTTGCTTAGAAATGAGGTTGTATACCCTACCTTTGGAGATCATTTGAAACACATTTTTCAGCGAGTCCAGGTTAATTTGAAAATTTATATGGATTGAAACTAGATTCGAGCAAACTCATGGCTATGCCTATTTGGTTTGCCAAAATCCTGATTTAAGTTACGGGACGATGACGAGTAACATCCAAATCCGCATTTGGTGCACCAAAATACCCATTTTGTGTCACTGAGGGAAATGGGGGTGGGCGGGCCAAAATCTTCGTTGGGTCCACTCGTCAGCGGGTGTACAACCCTTGTCCTACGCGCGCGTCCAATCAGATCGCATAATGAGCTTATCACGGATCGCCTGCAGATTCTCTCTGAACGAAATCGGACGGCTCCATATTCTTTCTAGAGGAAATCGGACGGCTGCAGTTTGATCGACATTTGAAATGAGTTTCAAATATTCAAAAAAATGTCAAAAAAAGGAAAATCATGCGCACATAGTCATCTTATGTCATATACTAACGACTCAAGTTGAAAATCATGGTCTACATACATTCCAAAGGAGAAGGGCATGAATCTCATGTGATATTGCATAACTCAAACTATGAGGTCTAAGGTTAGAGAGAAGTGGTTTTGAAATTGCAACATGAAATTTTCAAAAACCTCAAAAAAGTTTCATTTTGGAGTGACTAAGAAGGATCATGCTTAGTTTTTCATTTTCATGTTTTAAACTTGTTTAAATGGTGGTCAAACTAAGATTTGACCGAATTTGAAATTACCATAATAAATTAAAAAATTATCGAAAATTTGAAAACCGACGCACATAGTCTTAATATGTCATATACTAACGACTCAAGTTCAAAAATATGGTCTACATACATTCAAATGAGAAGGGCGTAGATCTCATGTGATATCGCATAATTCAAATGTGCAAATGAGAATTGCAACATAATAATTTCAAAATACTCACGAAAGTATCATTTAGGAGTGACTAAGAATGGTCCAGGCTTAGTTCGCGCCAAAATTTTACACAAATGTGCGCATGTGCACGCCAGAGCACGCGACAGAAGTACAATAACAAATATTACAAACGATTCAAGTTGATAAAAAAGGTCTACACACGTTCAGATCGCGTAACTACAGAGAGCGCGCATTGTGGGTGCAAGTTCATGTCCAGTTCGTGTCTAAATTGCGCTTGCTGTGTTGACACGGATGCACAGATACGTGTAGTTCACGTCCAGTTTATGTCCAGATATTTGCACGTAAAAAGAAAATTAATCGCGTAAGTTCTCGCAACAAATGCTTATAATACGTGTAGATGTCTCACAACATCTCGTTTCCAACTCTAGTAAATTTGACCAGAACGAATAAAATCCCAATGTGCATTGTGTTGTCATGTTACACTGCGTTGGCAAGAAAACCAAGAGATGCGTTTGTTCAGTGCCCAATCGCGGTTATCGATTTACACGCTGGCGGCAGTGCATTCATCATGAGCAGTTATCCCTTCACTAATAAAATCCCCAATGCGCATTGGCATTGATGTTCACTCGCTCTTCTCTCCATTCTCTCTTCTCTGCGAAAAAACCCAAACACCACTTCTCTGCAACAACAATGTCGGACGACAAGCATTGGTGGTAGAACCCAGCCATCCCGAGCGACTCTGACGGGGAGGGGAACACGATCGAGTGGTGGGAGGAGGGTCACGGGCGCGCCGACTCCAGCGACTCCGACTCTGATGATCACGACGGGTCCGAGGAGGAGGACTCGGAGCCGGAGTTGATCAAGGGCGACGAGGAGAAGGAGAAGAACGACGACGACGAGGAGGAGGAGGGGGAGGAGGAGGAGGACGACGACGACTCCTCCGACTACTCCTCCTCCGACGACTCCTCCTGTGACGACGAACCGTCGCCCAAGAGGCAGCGCACATAGGAGCCGCGCCCGATGATCGTCGTAGTAGCAGTAGCAGTGCATTAGTTGCGCTACTGATTAGTAGTAGTATTAGGCCGCAGCCGGCGTAGTAGCAGTGTTGCATGCACTGCTAATATTTTTTAATTGTTAATATAATCCTAATATAATCATATTCGAGTTATAAATCGATTTTCAATTAGTAGTAGCAATTTCATTTCGAGTTATAAATCGAGTTTAGTTTTCAAATCGAGTAATGAATCCTATTATAAATCGAGTTTCAATTAACACTAGCAGTTTCACTAAACAATGACGTACTAATCAAAAAATTGTCAGTTACGTTAATGTTAATCCATTTAATTCCGTGTTAATTCAGTGTTAATTCAGTTGATTCGGTGTTAACGACGTGTTAATTGGGGCGGAGATACCCAACCTGGGCGTCAGACTCGTCCCTTCCTGTCCCCACTTGAGACTCGCTTCCTATCCCCACTTGAGCGGTCCCACTTGGAGGAGGATGACGTACTACTCCAGTCAGCCCGAGCCGCGCCAGGCCGACCCCACCGGTTAAAGTAGGTTGACCAGAGGGAAACGAGCGTTTGAGCGATATGCGAGCCAGCCAGGGCACAAACGAGAAAACAACGTGGGTATGGCACAAACAGATAGAACTGAGGTAGGTATGTCATAGAACCAATTGACCCTTTGTAAAATCAGTCAATTGCACCTTTTTGAGTTCTTAGTCAACAACTAATGTGAGAAGTGGTGTTAATCTTTGTTGGTTGATTAACTGCTTAATAGTATGTGTTCCAAGTACT
The DNA here is from genome assembly GCA_026929855.1 of Poa annua. NCBI lineage: Eukaryota > Viridiplantae > Streptophyta > Magnoliopsida > Poales > Poaceae > Poa > Poa annua. Next base: position 111,303,001 of record CM049426.1, read on the forward strand.
AGAAACATTCTTACATGTGAGTATGTTAAGTGCTAATGATAATGCTTGCATGCTAAGATACTTTTGTCTGAAGTATTTCCTAAACTATTAAGATACTTTTGTCTGAAGTATTTCCTGAACTATTAAGATACTTTTGTCTGAAGTATTTCTTGAACTATTAATATACTTTTGTCTGAAGTATTTCCTGAACTATTAAAATACTTTTGTCTAAAGTATTTTCTGAACTAATATAGCAGCCCCTGTCAAATGATCTAATAACCCTGAGAGGTGTTTTGCTTTAGTATTAAGTTAAAACTACCAATTTAACAATTAGGGTTGATGTGTATATTTTCTCAAGTGTGTTTGTTGTTTGTCTTAGCTTTATGGACTTGTTGCTTGTTGTTGTTTAACTAAGTGAATTTCTTGCCTTCGATTGTTAGCTTAGTGTCTTGTGCAATGCTTGTTGATTGTTATGTCCTTGTGGCAATGTCTTGTATTTTGAGTCTTGTTCCTTTTCCTGTTTTCAACGTTAGATATAATCGGTAAGGAATTGGAAGTGGGGAGTGAACCTGAGGAACATCAAGATCAAGACCAAGAACATATTGTTGAGCCAGGCAAGCCACCTCACCACCATTATGAAATCATGTCTATTTTACAAAGCATGTTTTGTTTTCAAAATGAAATAATGCATGTTTTACCTCTTTTGTGGCACTTTGCCACCCGAAAACTAATTTTCAAAATATTGTTTGGCCAAGTATATCTATATAGTAGGTTTTATAAAAATAAGCTTTACTTGAGAAGCCTTCTACTGAAGGCACTATCAAGAAGATTATAATTTATAGTAGTTTATCCTTACATCCTTCCCTCAAAATCTTAGGATGGGAGCCTGGTGTTGATAAAATGGTTTCAGAAGAAAACCCGAGTTGCTGGGAGCAATCAGCGAGAAAGTGTTTTATTAAACCTGTGTTGCTGGGAGCAATCGAAGATGTTTACGAAAACCCGAGCTGTTGGGAACAGTCGGGGTGGAGATGTTTCTGAAAAACAAAGTACTACCCTAGAAGCCGCTCGAACAATTAACCCGTGCAACCACATTACCTGATATGGGTAGGGATTAGCCGGAAGTTTGTCTATTTTAGTATTGGGGCTCTCATACTTTCTATGGGAGCTAGGGCCCTAAAGCCGGGTTGTCGTCTAGACGAGGCAATACACATGTGAGGATCGCGTCGGACGATTACGGTGGGTCTCTTGTTGTGGCGGTGTGGCGTCCCGAGAGAGACCAGGGGTCTAGTAGATCACACGGTGCCGGGGAGAACAAACCTACCGGGAGGCCCCGATACTAGGGTGGACATAGTGAAAAGCTTTGATCTGGTTATCCGGACCCTGCATACTGTCATATGACGGGTCATGGCAGACACAGCAGAATGACCGTTTGGCGTGGGTAAAGTGCGCAACCTCTGCAGAGTGTACATCTATTCGAATAACCGTGTCCGTGGTCAAAGGACGGTTGGAAAGGCCATTGATCTAGGCGTATGGGCAATTTTGCTTTAAAAATAAAATGGTTTCGGAGGAAACAAGGAGACATCAAGGAGGTTCCTGGGAGGTACGGAGTTGGGTGAAGATGGTTGGTCTCGCGGAGACAACCGGTCGGATCTCAGGGAAAGGAAAGGGTTATCCCGATCCTAGTATTTTTGAAAAGATTTAATAAAGAAAAGTTTCAAAATGCGGATATAGTTCCTGCTATGTCTGCAACAGAGAATTATTTCTCTAAATGTTTTCTTAAACAAATATATAGAGATGTCGTATTCTCTATGTCTAAAAGTATCGTATTCGAAAACTAAGCCTTATAGTCGTATATAGTAGCTATCCCAGTTTTTGAAAATGTTTTCTTGCATTACCATGAAAACTTAGCCTTAGAGGTGGTTTTACGAGTATATAAATGTACTCATATGGCTATAGCCCTGGATATTCAAACGTCCAGATCACCAAGGAGATGTACGACGAGAAGGAGTAAGCCGATGGCTACATCGACTGAGTGTCACCGGTCAACTGCTCTGTGAGAATGACGTGACCAGGGTCGACGCTAGCCACAAACTTCTGATGTATCTTAGTTAATTTCCGTCTGGTGCGACGATGGTTGCAGACTTGGTCATGTGACCATTATTTATATAAGTCTTGTACTATTCGAGTTAAATGATGTAACTTTGTATATCATGTTGGTTATGTGATCGTGATACACTGATCATTGGGATCGTTATCTGTTTACATAACGGGGTCATCTCTGACGGGTAGTCAGAGAAGGCTAGACGTCTAGTAGGGAGAGGAATATGCTACCCTTGTTGTTCGCCAATTCGATCTTGGTATTTTTTCAATGATTTTGTATCCTCAAATGCTTGAAGAATGTTTCTATGAAGCGCTGAAACATTATTGGCGATGAATCATTGGAATTTGGTTCTTATTTAAGATAATCATATTAGAAGGGAATATTACTTGTTATATTTTACAGCTCTTTTAGACTTTCTATCGTAACATGACATTTCATAATCGCTTATATAAATTATTTATAGATGTCCCGGGATAAAATGTGTGGTTGTATATAAACTTCGAACATTTTACGTCATATGCGTATATATATAGTATCTATAGGGGCAAAATTTTCAATGTTGCACTAGGGCCTCACAAAATATAGAGCCGACCTTGCTTATCCAAGGCACCTATCAAATTCAGAATCATTATGGGTGTGTTCAGTTAGGTACCCCAAATAGTCTTGCCGAAAATTTGGCTACCTACTAACTTTTGATGTTTTAAGATTATAGACAAAGTTTTGGTTGCCAATGCATAGCCACTCTCTTGTAGATTTTTACGAAATAATACCTCTCCCAAATTATAAAGAGTTTAGGTAGGCTATTTTAGACTACTAAAACGTCTTATTTTGGGATAGCGTTGATAGTTGCCAAAGGAGAGTTTATAATTCCTTGGCTACAACTTTGACAAACCAAAACCCTTGTCAATATTCATCTGGCGTGGGTTGCCAAACACACATACAGATTTTGTACAACTCAACACCATAAATAATCCTAAACATCAGAATTATAAAGTTTTTTTTTCAAGGCAGAATCACAAAGGTAATGTAACACTTTTTAGATGTTATCTGTTACGAGGTTCTTCATGTCGAAATCCATAAACCAATTTTTGAAGTCCAAACTAAAGAGAAGTGACCCTATATTGGAAAATCTGTTTTAAGCCAAATATTATATTTCACGATGTAAAAAAAGTATATCTGTAGAAAAATAGCACAACATACTTTTTGTGACTTGTGTAAAAAAAATCGGTGCTATAAAATGATCATACACGATTTTTTGTTTGTCTTTTTTACACAACCCACAGAAACATGTCATTTTTTATGAAACTTCTTATGCGGACATAAAAAAGTTTGGATGTATATCCGAAATATTTGTTTGAAATTTAACATTTTTAAAATAAATTAAAAATGCATTTCTATAAGAGATGCTTCTAAACTTACGGGTCAAAACTCAAAACACCATGTCGCCTGTATTTTCCGTTGAGATAGCAGAGACCTGACACCGCCCTTTCCGTGCATCCGCCTCCTAATCTCCGCCTCAGCCGCCTCCCCCTCCACCACACCCGCAGCCCGCCACTCGTCGCCTGCCGCAAAGACCGCCGCCACCATCCACCATCGCCGGAAGAATGGGGCAGGGGGAGGGACGGATGGTTCAGCCCTAGTGGCGCCGCCTCCTCGCCCCACGCCAACAAGACCAAGTTCTGGTGCCACTGCCGCCCTGCTTTCTGGTCTGCTGGACTGACGGTACAGATTGCTATGCTTCATAAATTAGTGTTTGGGTGGTACTAATTGATCCATGGACAATATGAAGCTTCGATTAGTGCAAGAGTTGTGATGCTTAATCTTGTCCAAGCATGTATTGCGTGTACATGCCACAAATATGCCGCAAGGTTGAGAGGATAGTATTGACCACAAATCAAATTCCATGAAATATTATTTAGATACAATTCAAAGATACAATCTATTGCAAGTGTTGTATCTAAACTGAGACTAAAATGCAGCAAGATACACTTTTAGATATGTTGCATTACGACTTCGGGAATGCTCTAAACTGCCACCATCTGTCCAGCTGATCCTTGGACAGTTTGCCTTGACCCTTGGCTATCCTTTGCTTCAAATCGATGACCCTAGCATTTGGTGTCTCTCGCTTCCTCAACCTGCGTGTAAATTCTTTGAAAAATCCAATCCTTAGCCTCTGGCTCTCCTCCTGCTCCTGCTCGTCCTCCTCCGCCTCTTCCTCGGAGCTGCCGGATATCGCAGGTGGTCCAGAAATCATCATGGAAGGGTGTGCGGAGATATTCGTGGATAAGTCCAATTCGGTCTTCTACAACAAGGCTCAGGTTTTTTCTCATTGCTTCTTGCTTATGTGTGCTGTATTTTCGATACTATGTCAGGTTCATGCCGTTACTGCTTCACCTGAAATCAACCTTCCAGAAAATAATAATACCATTCTAATTTAATTCCTGGTGGAAACTTAATTAGTTGTCGATTGGATGATTTCAGTTATGGTTGGAATACCTCATTTCATTAGAACTGCAAAAATTTACATACTGAAGAAGACATTATGTTCGGTCGGAACGTTCCTGCTGTGTTAGCTGCACTGCTAGACCCCACGCGTACTGTAGCGACGATTTCAAATTTCGTGAAGGTGGCTTTAGAATAATGTTCAGGTTGTTCTTACCTTAGTTTATTCAATTTTCACCAGGTTAACAACAGAGATCTTTCCATTGCTGTATTGAGATGGTTTATTTTGAAAAAGCAGGAAGAACATGATATCCAATTAAAAGGTATTCCTTTGGAAAAAAATTCGCACTGCTAGTATACAAAACCTTCCAATTAAAAGGTACACAATGCCTGAGGAATTTCTGTGATGAACCAGGCAGGCGTACTGAAATACCGCCAGAGCAGCTTACCAACGAATTCGATCATGTTATCGCAGGATCTAAAGATAATGCATTGAGAGAGGAATCAAACCCTAGAGCACCTAAAGTTCTTGAGGTACGTTGACGAGGTCCTGTTGCTAATATGATCTTTGTTCCTACCTGTACCTAAAGGCTTTGGCTGCGTCAGGTTTAAGAGCTATCTGATATGCCCTTGAGGTAGATGGAATTGGGGAAGTTATAGTTGTTGACAATAATGAAGGTACATTCTGATATTTCTGTGAGAAGAGGATCTTTTAGAATTCTTTTGATTAAATAGGCTATGTTGAGTCCTTGAAAAAAAAACTTTTTTATGTTTAATGATTTAAAGCATTTATTTGATTATCTATAGAATCCTGTAAGAAAAATATCTACCACAATGGCATTCTTGCTTCTTTGAAGGTGGTGCCACATCTTGCTGACGCTCGCATTTATATGCTCACTCACCCGAAAGAATTTGATGTGGTATGGCTTTACAACTTTTAACATAAGCGTAACTCTCCAATCAGTTGTTATGTATCAGTTTATTGCCAAGGAAACTTAAGTGGAAGTTACTTAATGTTTGCACAAGTAACTTTTGTAGTTACTAATGTTAGTTTATATTTATTTCCCCTATTTATGATGATTAGGAGGAAAGTGCTAAAAACATATACTAATTGAAAAATATGCATGCAGCCATGTTTTTTTTTGCGGAGTAGAAATCAAATCAAGGAGATATAAATTGTTTTCCTATGTATCAGCAGGGAAAATTAAGAATGCAGTGCCTCAGCATTTTGTATTGCCTAAGATTTAATGTGTGAATGGCGCTGCAGTGCTAAGATCCTATTAAAATAAGAAAACCAAAACCGCCTAAGATTGTTATTGCATGGACCTTTGGGGTCTATGCCTCTTGCGATCCATGGAGTTGGGTGATTACCGCAGCTCTAGGATCTTGTTCCTGCGTTGTGTGAGGTTGCCGTAGTGGTGCACCGACCACATGCTGCAAATTTGGGCATCCCTGCTGCAGATTTGAACTGGTTGCAGGTGCTTGTGCGACGAGGTTGCCACCATGTGGTGGCCTTTGTTGGCGGAGAGGTGGGCTAAGCATGTTCCCGAGCTTGCAGGGTTTTCGGTGGTGATAGGATTCTGCTGCTGTGTTCTTGTGGGGCTGCATCATTTCTTGAGTAGTGATTTTGGCACTCCGGGTGAAAGCGCTGCCGGACCTCCGTCGGTGCCATTGGCGGCGCCCTTGGGTGTCTTTTCCCCTTCAGCAGCGTTATCGAAGAGCACCAATTCACCTCCACCCCCTGTGGTCTAGTCGTCCGGGTGAAAACCAAGATCTGGCTTGCCAGATTGTATGACGACTGCGTTGTTGATGTTGCTCCCTCCCCGTGGACATTATCCATACATATCAGTTTGACCATTATGTTTCATAATAATCATGTGGACAATGAGCCAGGCAGTACGAGCATCATGGCGGCAGCAGAAACCACATATGTGGCAACAATAGCAAGTGCCTCCAGCAGCAGGAAGATGGCAAGGCCATCCAAGAGTCTGAAACCAACACCAGTTGCAGCGTCCTGTGAGAATTTGGTGCCCAGTAAAAATCATGAAACTGAACTTGTAATCATTAGAGCACTATATAGAGATTGAGCCAGTTAGTAGAGTTATAGTCTGGATCCCAGTCAGGTTATTCGGTAATTGTTGAGACATCCCTATGTAATATGAGCATTGTATCTCCTCTAACTCGAGCAAGAAGTACTTTCCTTTTGCTCATCAGAAGTCCTCGCACTCTTTTATGGTGTTTTCTCCCTATTCTAGTATGTCATCTTTTTACGCCAGGCTGTCCGGCCCTCTTCTCTGCACACTAAGCTTCATGACTACCGAAAAATTCTTAAATGATAAGTGTTACGAAAGAATACTTAAATTTCTGTATTATGTCAGAGTGTTAGGGAATTTTGGCTGCGCTTCTGCCAGCGTGACATATTGACCAACAGAACTACTTTATTGCAGTAAATTGTTAAAAACAATGTCCTATTCTTTTGTTGTCATCTGCATGTGGTCTCTTTTACTCAAGTTTGAACATAAATGCATCTATATCATGCCGTTTTAATGTCATATATATTTGTTGAATCAGGTTGACCTTGATCCTTATGGATCACCGGCTGCATTCCTTGATTCAGCAGTGCAATGTGTTGCAGATGGTGGTATCTTGATGTGCTCAGCTACAGACATGGCAGTGCTTGCCGGGGGCAATGCAGAAGTTTGTTTTTCCAAGTCAGTTTAATACTCCATATCAATTATCAACTGCATGACTACATCATTTTATTCCTACCATATCAGTTTCCTATACCTACAGATATGGTTCGTATCCAGTAAGAGGAAAATACTGCCATGAGATGGCCTTGAGGATTCTTCTTGCCTGCATTGAGGTAAGGCCTGCGAGTTTCTTGTATTCTCCTAGTCATTCTGACAATTCAGCAATTTTCCTTGTTTTGCTTGCAGTCACACGCGATCCGCCACAAGCGCTATATAGTTCCCATCATATCAGTGCACATGGATTTCTACATTAGGGTTTTTGTGCGAATCTTCACGTTGTCTCCTGCCTCTGCCTTTCCTTGACACATTATTTTCTTAGTGTGAGTATGGTATTTTTATATGGTTACCCATCTGACCAATGTGTCTCTTTCTTTCACTTTGCAGATCGGCCAGTACAGTGAAAATCTCACCTCTCAAATTTTCACATGTATATCAATGTGTTGGATGCAGTTCATTTCACTTACAAAATGTTGGAAGAATAAACTCAAAGGTAGGATTATTTTTTCTTGTTTCATTGTCTTGCATGGCCTGTTTATGGATATGATCATCTGATCCAGGATAAGAGGAATATTGCTCTACCAAATTTTTGCCCTACTGTACCTCAATAGTGTTCCGAATGTGCCCATAAATTTATTATGGGAGGGCCTATATGGCGTGATCCAATACATGACAAGAAATGGGCTGCTTCCATCTTATCAAATATCCGAGCGACGAGTGGTCTATATCAAGCTTATGCAAAAATTTCAGCTATACTAACATCAATATCTGAGGTAGTATTTTGTTTTTTCTTCTCTTTTCGTTATGCGACTGTTGATTATATGCTAGAGAAAATGTAACATGAACTGGCTTTTAATACATATGTTTTCTAGAAAGTTGCTGATAGGATAATAGCTATTCACGGATGCACATATATTATGTATCATTACTGGAAAGATATATATATATATATACAAGTTTCACATTGTGGCATACTCCAATGGGCTTGGAGGCATATTTACACTTATATAGATACATGTTTACAAGAAGATTTATTGTACACAATATGTGAGGACAGGGTTTGAGAATATCACTAGGTATATTGTTATTCTAGTGTGAGAATCAGGTTTTGTGTACTTAGTACCTCATATCTCCGTTAGGTATATCATGAGTTTACTAGCAAAAGAAATAATAATACTAAATAAATGCGGGATCTGTCGATAGAGAAAATGAGCTTTCTGTTAAAGTAGAAGGCCAGTAGGTCTGCCCACTTGTTGAGTATCAAGATTCATTTTGCTGCACCGACATGTTGACTGGAGGAGGGTTGCACATGCTACATTGTTACAAACTTCACGATAGAAACTTAGATGTAGTTATGCTGATATCCGGCATTATTCTTGCTTTTTTTATAGTACGTTTTGTTTGGTTTACACACTCCTCCAATTGAAGTGCTGCATACTTAATTGCATCTGATTTCATGAAAGTGTTGCTCTTTCCCAGGTTAAAATGTGGTATGAAATTTTATATAAATGGCCTGCCTACAATCATTCTGGAAACCCACTAGATGCCCTGTGCTCAGCACCTGAAGCTCTAGACCAATGCCATTCGTAACAACAATCTGTCTGTCATGATGTATATCTGAGTAGAAAGAACATTAATATTTACTTTCAGCAGCTGGCCTCCTTCATGAAGCACAACTTTGTTTTTGGAAAATTTGAATGCTTCATTGTTCAGTGTTGACTGCCAATACCACCAACCAATCAGGAAGCTTTTCTTGGGAGCCAAAACCTATAGTTCCCATAGTGCTTAGACAAGATATTGGCCTAAATAAATGACCTGATTTAAACTAGTATGAGTTAAAACAATCAATCTTTGAATTGAGTGCACAACGCGATGTTAACATTCTGTTGTATACATATTGGATCCATAAATCACAAGGATTTTGTTGTGTAGGAATTGCCCAATGCACCTTTATTCGTCAGTCTTCACAGTTTATGTGCCATATTGAAGTGCACCAATCCAACCATGGTTATGTTTCATTCATCGATAAGAAATGCTGGGTATCAAATATCAGGTAGCCATGTGGATCCACTAGCTCTGAAAACAGACGCCCCAATGTCTGTAATTTGGGACATCATGCGATGTTGGGTATGATACAAATCTTTGATTTTCTTGGTTACTCAGCCGCAGTACTGTTTTAATAATGTCTTCCTGTCTGCAGGTCAAGCTTCACCCTGTGAAATCTCGACCTGAAAATCGTCCAGGTAGCAAGATACTTTCCCAAGAGCCTCAATTACAGGTATAGATCATAAAACACAGCTTTGTTTCTTCTTAGAAACAATGCACGAGTAGAAAAATGTTTCTATGCAAAAGTGAGGTCCATATCTTTGGAAATTACTTATGTCCCTCAAAAAGATTATGTTGTTGTGTTCACAAGCTTGTATTAATTTTGTATACTAATCTGACATAACTATTTGATGCTAAAAAGAGTGATTTGGACACAGTAAACTAACCTGAAATTCAACCTGCATGTTTTAATTGTTGTGTAAATGTTATGTTCAATTGAAAGCAAACATTTCTTGTACAATTGGTGTTTTGTTTCATGTATATTGCTTGTTCCCACCGGGTGGCTTCATGGTTTTCTGAGCAAGTAACACAATCCAGGCTAGCACTAGTCAAGGTCATCTGCTGGGACTGGAATTGACACAAGTAACAAGAAGTGATCAATTTGAACCTGGTTGTGGCTCTCTCTCGGTAGAACCTGGTCTATGAATTTAAGCTAGGCGTTGGGTGTATGTGTATGCCAGTCAACCATCCAATCATTTAAGTGTACGTGAAACTGCTAGTAGGCATCTACATGAGTATGCGTACTCCACGACTCTAGTTCATGCATGTGTTCAATTATGACGAAATGGTGGTGAAAATGACTTAGACTAAAACCATTTTATTGAGTAGGAAGGGGCATTGTGAATGTTTTTTATGGTACGGGGTTGAATTTGGAACCATTTTTAGAGTTTAGTGGTGAAACTTGAACCAAATCAGTTAAGGGTTGTAAAGTAAATTTTGGGGAAAAAGTTCGCCGCGGGGGGTGGTAGGGGGATTAATATGATCTTCTTTCTTTAGTTTCTAGTTGATTTCATAGAACTTTTTTCCTGTATTTAATTTTTGCCTCAATTGACATTTACCAGGCATCGTTTTCTCAAGTGACTGGAGGTTTAGTTGCAAGAAAGAGCCCAAGATTTGTACGTAATCCTGAAAAAGACTGGGGTCCTAAGATGAAGGCTGGTAGACCACTGAAGATACTTCCCATTGACAAATTATAAATTGAATGATACATTGGAAGCTGGAGATGTGTTATGAAACTGAGCGTTGGCACTTGGCAGAGTTTTTGCGAAGCTCTGCTACCCCCATTTTTGGTAGTCTGATTACAAACCCTTGAAATTTTGCTTCTTTGGAATTTGTCAAGAAATACTTGCAACTTAAGAAAAGCTGACAACATCAGTCCACAAACCCCCATCACTGAGCTACGAATTTTGTGTGAGAGAAAAGATTGAGGAAGATTGGAGACGATAACCTATTGGCTTTTGCTTCCCTTTCTTTTGTTGACAATATCACCTCTGTTGAGTCCATAGCCGGCCTTCCGTAGTACTACATCTAGCACGTGTTTTGTCCGATGATATATAGGCTAGATCAGTTGAGAAAATTATAAAAATCATCACAATTGTGGTTAGGTTTTCAAAAAACCATCTAGATACGTAAAATTTTTAGGGAGTTACCAGTTCAGAGCTAATTACTTTCGGATAGCCACCACTCATGAGTAGCATGAAACTGACAAACTGGTCCACCGTTAAATTGACGTGGCAAGACTAAACAGTCAACTGGTAAGGGCGCTTCCGTCAGCTGATGTGGGTCCCACCTGTTAGGCTAATAAAAGAAAAGAAAAAAAGAACTCGTCTTCTTCCTCTAGAGCATGCCACCGGAGATTCACAGCACAACCAATCTCACCTGCCTGGACACCTTGGAGCATGCCGCCGGAGATGTTCCCTCGGCAATTGCACGCTCGAAGCAGCACACCTGCGCCTGCGCTAGCACGAGCCATTCAGCATGGCTGCGGCCTGCGTGTACTCGCCGCCGCCCCAGTTGGCCTGCGAGAGGTCGACGTCGCACAGGAGCGGCACGGCGGCGAACATGTCGCACCTCGTCGTGCTGCTGCCGCGGCCATGATGAATTTAGAGAGAATTCCTTATTTGACCCACCCCTAAATTTTTCTTCTTTATTTGGTCCTATAAAATAAAATCTTCCCAATTTGACATCTTAACTTTATTTTCTTCCTAATATGGCTCTCTAGTGCATTCTGAACATTAATAAGACTTTTTTACCTCTGATAAATTGTGTGACAAAAAAAATAGTCTATTCTAATTTGCAGGTGGCAGGATGTGTGGCTTGACCGAGAACAGCACGGCCGCATACGTCTTGGTTTGGTCCGCACGTGGCCAGTACCATGCCACCATCCATCCACAACGAGCACGTCTTTCATCGTCCATGGCCGATCCTCCTAATTGTACATTAGTACGTCGGCAGCGCAACAGCTCACGTTCACGGTGGAGCGCACCAGGACGCGCATGCATGCACGTCAGCCGGACACGCTTGCTTTCGCAGCTCGCACGTAGACATGTCACGTGCAGTGCCTGCGTAAGAAAAGATTAGGGGTCTTTTGCACAAGAAAACAGTATTGGACTAGTCAACATCTTGCCCACATAGACAAATACACGCGTTAACATCAAATAGTGACCGTAGATGAGTCTCCAAACGTATTCCGTGATATGTAAGTAGGTATTCGAGAAGTACGCCGCATACGTCTTGGTTTGGTCCGTACGTGGCCAGTACCATGCCACCATCCATCCACAACGAGCACGTCTTTCATCGTCCATGGCCGATCCTCCTAATCGTACATTACTACGTCGGCAGCGCAACAGCTCACGTTCACGGTGGAGCGCACCAGGACGCGCATGCATGCACGCCAGCCGGACACGCTTGCTTTCGCAGCTCGCACGTAGACATGTCACGTGCAGTGCCTGCGTAAGAAAAGATTAGGGGTCTTTTGCACAAGAAAACAGTATCGGACTAGTCAACATCTTGCCCGCATAGACAAATACACGCGTTAACATCAAATAGTGACCGTAGATGAGTCTCCAAACGTATTCCGTGATATGTAAATAGGTATTCAAGAAGTACGGCGGTGACCAAAATGCGTCTAGTTGACAAGTACGAGGATAATTTTACTCATTAAAATTGTGATACAATGTTAACTGAATAGACTCAATTCTTTTTTTGTCACACAATTTATTAGGGGTAAAAGAGTCTTGTTAATGTTCAGACTGAACTAGAGGGCCATATTAGGAAGAAAATGAAATTAAGATGTCAAATTGAGAAGATTTCGTTATATAGGGCCAAATAAGGAAAAAAAAATTAAGGGTGGGTCAAATAAGGAATTCTCTCATGAATTTATTCTTCGGCAAAAGAAGCGAGTCATAGGCGGAAGGCTTGATATTTATCAAGCTCCACGACTCCACGCTCCAGTTTGGATCTGCACGCCGCCTTGACCCCGCCCTCGGCCGCCCGGTCCACGGACGCCGTGATCCTTGAGGAGGCCGCGCCGACGTTGAACACGATGGCAGCCTTCTCGAACCGGAGGAGCGTGGAGGCGTGCTTGAAGTTGGGCCTGTTTGCCATGAGCCTCGCCGGAGGACGGACGACTGCTGTGCTGTGAAGAGGAGTAGGGCAGCACCGTACTTCCGTGCCAGGCCGGGCGGCGTGCAAGGGCAGGGCAGAGCTCCGGGCGGCGCGCAGCAGAGCAGCAAGCAGGCGCCCGGCACCGGCCGAGCTCTGGGCAAGGAGAGGTCGCGGCAGGCACTGCCCGCAACCTGCTCGATGAAATGCGCATGAGAAACAGAGGAAATAAAAATTGTGAGTCTAAATGGAGGTGATGACATGTGGACCCAAAGTCTATTTTGACGATCCAGTCAAACATCGTTTGCCACGTCAGTCTGACAGTGGGTCCAGTCTGTCAGTTTCATGCTTAACTGATCGTTGTGTACGGTTAGTACAGAAGTAGTCTGGTGGCTCCGTGTCCGTGTAGGTTTAGACATCGAGTACGCGCTAGCTAGTAAGTTGAGTTTGACTCGGTTTCATACGGCGACTTGTTTTTGCATGTGGGTCGCACTACGCGACTAACAGGCCAGCCCGACGGCATTTGTCGTCGGGCTCATGCTAAAAACCGTCGGCGTACACGAGCTCGACGGTGGTCGTCGGGATAAGGCCGTCGGCGTGTAATCCATCGGTCTCACGCCGTTACCGTCGGCGTCGCAAATACCGTCGGGCTCATAGTGAGCCCGACGGTATTACCGTCGGCCTTACAACTAGGACGCCGACATCAATGCCGTCGGGCTCATAGATGGCTCTACCAATTTTTTTTCAAAATTATTTTTTTTCAATTTTTTTTATTATTATTTTAACTCCAATTTAGTCATATATTTAATCTCATATCACACACTTAATCATAATCTTAGCAAAAACTATCCACTCACACACTTAATCATAATCTTAGCTCAAACTATTCACCCTTAGTCAAACTTCCCAGACGGTCAGCCATCCTTAGAGTGCTCCAGGCCAAGCACGCTTAACTATTGAGTTCTATTCAAATGAGATTCCAGTTGAGATGTCATACCTTGTTGCTATTAGTATGATAGCAATCATATTAACTCTCATCTGAGATATTATACTTTTTAATCTTTAAAATTTCAAAACTAAGATTTGAATGAACAAAATAACTATGTTTAATAATACTTGAATAATAATAACTGCCGAGACGGAGGAGGAGGAGGCCGCCTCTGCAGATTCATCCTAAGCTTTGGTTATTGCGCCTGCGTGCGCTTGTATCTGAAACAATTTCATGCTTAGGCACTATGCAACTTTGGGCATGTAATGCATTCTCGTTTGCAGTTTGCTCTTAGCTTGTGTGCCCCTCGAGAGGTCTCTTTTGTCTTATTTTCATGTCTATTGGTTCTCTGCGTCGTTAGGACCTGTCTCTTCGTGCCATGACTCCGCCACTTCGGTATGCTAGAGCAATGACTCAGCAAGGCCGGGGGGGGGGGGGGGGGAGTTTAAGCCTAGGAGAGGTAAGACCCCTGAGTCGCGATGCTCAGGTGCCCCCCTTAGACGTACGAGTAGTCCATGAATTTCAAGGGAAAGCGAAATCGCTCGAGGGACAAACGGGCACTTACGGAGCAAAAAAGGCTCTCGAGGCCTGGGTGCGAGACTTAGCTTCTCGAGGCTTTCGCCCTGTAGAGGTTTTTGCCTGGCGAGGAGGTCCTCCCTAGGATTTTTCCCTGCTGCCTCCTCAGGCTTGTAGGGTCGTTTCTTCCCTGTAAATGTTAGAGGGGCAAACCCAAACGCTTGTACACGGTGCTGGGGACTCGTGCGCGCTTATAGGTCCCCTCAGGCGTTCCTCGCGAGGAGAGTAAGTACCAAGGTCCTTTGTTGAGATGGCGTGTTTGTGGGAGCTTGCCCTCCGGCCAGATCTCGGATCCTTGGGTTTTGCAGTGCTGCTGGTGTGTCATTTGAGGCACTTGCACCGCACTCAGCCCCCGCTCACGAGGTGCGCATGTGGAGAGATATAAGCGCACATTTCAATAAAGTAATGCGGAAATAAAACTCACCACCAAATTTTACATAGCGGCGCCGTAGCTGAAAGTTCACTTAGGAACGAAATTGTTTCATTATGCTTGGAGTTGCCAAGTTAATGTTTTGACCATGTCGAGGCATGGGGACCACCCATTAGTGGCAGAGACTCTCTACGGGCTAAGGTGGCTCGTTACATGGAGAGCTCAGAGGGTTGACCCTCGAGAGAAGCCTTTGGAGCTTGGAGGTTTAAGCCGTGAGCTTTTAACCTCTAGAGACAAAAAATGCTTGGAGGTTGAGCCGTAAGATGCCTCTTCCGCCAGATGTCTTGACGTGACAATGATCACGGGCGTGACGATAATCACGTTTGCTTTTTATCCTTCTGGAGACAAAAAATGCTTGGAGGTCGAGCCGTAGGCTGCCTCTTCCGCCAGATGTCTTGACGGACAATGATCACGGGCGTGACAATGATCACGGGTAGAACTTGCGCAGGTGCATGATGTTCAACGGTTTCTTGACGGGGATGCCGTCTTGAGTTTCGAGGCGAGCCGCGCCAGGCCTGGCGATGTGGGTGACCCTGTAGGGGCCTTCCCACATAGGTGACAGCTTGTGGAGGCCTTCCCTGGAGAGGATTCGCCTGAGGACGAGATCGCCTGTCTCCAGCGTGCGTGAGCGCACGTTGCGGCTGTGGTAGCTTTGCAGGTCCTGCTGGTATTCTGCCGCCCGGAGGGCGGCACGGCGGCGTAGTCCCTCTAGAAGCAGCAGATCTTCGTTGTGGACATCTTCTTGCTTGTCCTCGTTAAAGGCAAGGACCCGTGGAGATCCATGCTTTATTTCTGTGGGGAGGACTGCTTCGGCTCCGTATACAAGGGCGAACGGTGTTTCTCCCGTAGGCTAGGGTGGCATTGTGAGGATGGACCAGAGCACCGAAGGGAGCTCGCTGATCCAGCCCTTGCCGTGGCCCTTGAGGATGTCGAAGGTCCTGGTCTTTAGGCCCTTGAGGACTTCTCCATTTGCTCGCTCAGCCTGACCATTGCTCTGTGGATGAGCGACCGAGGCAAAGTAGAGCTTGATGCCCATCTTTTCACAGTAAGCCCTGAAGATGCCACTGGTGAATTGCGAGCCATTTTCGGTGATGATACGGTTAGGCACTCCGAAGCGACATACCAGGCCTCTGATAAATTTCACCGCCACGCCTGATGGAATTGTTCGCGTTGCCTCCACCTCGGGCCACTTGGTGAACTTGTCGATGGCCACGAAGAGGTTGTGATATCCCCCTTGCGCTGTTGGGAATGGTCCCAAGATGTCCAGCCCCCAGACCGCGAACGGCCAGGAGAGCGGAATGGTCTGAAGTCCCAGCGCGGGCTGATGGATTTGCTTGGCGTGGAATTGGCAAGCTTCGCATGCTTGTACGATGTCAACTGCATCCTGAAGTGCTTGAGACCAGTAGAAGCCACTTCTGAAGACTTTTCCTGCGAGGGTGCGGGCGCACGAGTGGTAGCCGCACTCCCCGATGTGGATGTCCTTGATCAGCATTTTGCCTTCTTCAGGAGGAACGCACTTGAGCGCGATGCCATTTGGGCGCTTGCGGTAGAGATTTCCTTCAAGGATGTGGTAGGATTTTGCCTGACGGGCGATTCGCTTCGCTTCAACATATTCCTCGGGAAGGATCCCTTTGGCGAGGTAATCTTTGATCTCATCTATCCGGCATGTTTCTTGATGCGCTGCTGTGATCAACAGACGCTCCGCTGTAGGGGGCCCGTAATTGGGAGCCCCAGCTGTAGGTGGTGGCGGGAGCGCTTCGTCTGTGCTTACGGGCATGACCTCTTGAGGCTGTTTTATGGATGCCTTGACGAGTCTTTATTCAAAGACACCCGGCAGCTGAGCTTGGCTCCTTGATGCGCGCTTGGCGATGTCATCGGCCTCTTGATTTACCTTCCTTGGGATGTGCATGAGCTCCATGCCCCTGAAGTGCTTCTCAAGCCTACGGACCTCTTCAAGGTATGCATCCATGTGGTCGTCCTTAGGCTTGTAGCTTTTGTTGGAGAAGTTGACGAGTAGCTGGGAGTCGCCCATGATGAGTAGGTGCTTGATGCCCAGAGCGATGGCGGCACGTAGGACGGCGAGCAAGCCTTCATACTCATCAATGTTATTGGAGATCTTGTCGATTCCAAAGCACAACTGGACCGCGTAATAGAGCTTTTTGCCCTTTGGCGAGATTAGGACAACTCCATCCCCGCCATGGCGGCAAGCGAAAGCTCCATCAAACTTCATGGTCCAGTGGCTGGGCATTTTGGCTGCAGAGGGCTCTGGTTCTTCTCCTAGGGGCTCTTCAGGGGTTGGATCAGTCCATTCGGCGACAAAATCTGCCAGCGCTCTCCCTTTGATTACTCTTGTGGTATCGAAGCGCAAGTTGAATGGCTGTAGCTCTATGTTCCATCCCGCGACACGATCTGTGGCGTTAGGGTTGCGCAGGATTTGCTCCAGAGGGAAAGAGGTGACCACCGTGATGGGGTGTCCCTGGAAGTAGTGTCGCAGCTTTCTTGAGGCGATGAGGAGCGCAATGAGGAGCTTCTGCTGCATTGTGTACCGCTCGCGAGCATCTCGTAGTACTGTACTGATGAAGTAGACAGTATGTTCGACAAGGGTTGTCAGCTTAGGCGCAACACCGTCTGCCTGGAGAGACTCTATAGGGCCCTCGAGGGGGCTGGCCTGTGGAGGCTCTTCAGGGCCTTCAAGGGGGTTTGCCTGTGGAGGCTCTTCAGGTTCCTTGGCGACATCAGCCTGTGGAGGTTGCTTTGAGGCAGGCTCTGCTTGTGCCTCGGGGCCTGGCGTTGGGTCGGTGGAGCCTGCTCCTTTGTCGAGCTCTTCGTTAGGTGGTTTTGGCTTTTGAGTGGTTGCACTCTTCTTGTGGAGTACTGGCTCTTCCCTTTCTACCACCAGGACGACACTTGCGGTATGTGGAGTGGATGATAGATACAGCTACAGGTGCTCGCCTGTCCTTGGGGCAACCATGACTAGTGGGATGGCCACGTACTTCTTCATGTCCTCAAAGGCTTTCTCTGCTTCAGGCGTCCACTTGAAGGTGCCAGTTCTCTTCATGATCTTGAAGAATGGCAGAGCTCTCTCGCCAAACTTGGAGATGAATCGACCCAAGCTGGCCATGCAGCCTGCCAGACGTTGCATATCCTTGAGCCGGCGTGGAGGTTGCATTTCCTCTATGGCCTTGCTCTTGTGAGGGTTTGCCTCTATGCCCCGATGGGACACGAGGAAACCAAGAAATTTGCCTGAAGGCACTCCAAAGACGCACTTGGCGGGGTTGAGCTTGATGTTCACCTTGCGCAGGCTGGCGAAGCTCTCTTCAAGGTCCCTGAGGAGAGTATCTCCCTCTGGAGACTTGACGTAAGCCTCGGTATTTCTGCCCATTTGCTCGCCAAGTGCTATCCTCATGAGCCTTTGGAAGGTGGCGCCAACGTTTTTCAGGCCGACAGGCATGCATACATAGCAATATACACCACAAAGGGTGAGGAATGCTGTCTTCTCCTCGTCTTCCTTAGCCATTTTGATATGGTGATAACCAGAGAAGGCATCGAGGAAACAAAGAAGGTCGCAGCCTGCCGTGGAGTCCACGATCTGGTCGATTCTTGGCATGGGATAAGGGTCCTTGGGGTAGGCCTTGTTGACATCGGTGTAGTCGATGCAGAGGCGGCCTCCTCCGGTGGGTTTTGGGACGACCACGCTGTTGGAGAGCCAAGTGGAGTGCACGACTTCGCGAACGAAATTTGCCACTTTGAGCTTCTCGACCTCTTTGACGATAAACGGATGCTCCTCGGGGGCTTGTTTTCTTGCTTTTTGCTTGACGGGGCGTGCGTTTGGACATACGGCTAAGTGGTGCTCGATCACCTCCCTCGGTACACCGTACATATCTGACGGAGTCCATGCAAACATGTCAGAGTTTGCCCGGAGGAAGGCGACGAGCGCACTTTCCTATTTGGGAGGCAGAGCAGCGCCAATGGTGACGCTAGCCCCCGAGCTCTCAGCCCCCGAGCTGCTGGAGCTTAGAGAGACCTTCTTGGTGGCGGCTGGCTCCTGAGAGAATAGCTGCTTCTTCTTCTTGGGTCTCTCGAGAGGCTCCATGTCCTCGTCAGCAGGGAACTCCATGGTGGCTGCCTTGTAGGCTGTCTCGACATCGCGCGTAGCATCCAGGACATGTCCACGGATGGTGATGGTGCCAGCGCTGCCGGGAATCTTGACCCTATTGTAGGCATGATGCATGACGGCCATGAATTTCGCGAGGGCGGGGTAGCCAAGGATGGCGTTGTACGGCAGACCAATGTGCGCGACGTCGAAGTCGATGTGCTCAGTGCAGTAGTTTTCCTCGCTGCCGAAGGTGACGGCAAGCCTGACCTGCCCAGAGGCTCGATCGAGCCGCTGGTGACTCCCGTGAAGGGCCTAGAGGGCATGAGCCGCTCGTAGGGAACTTAAAGCGCTTCGAACGTCTCAATTGAGATGACATTCATGAAGGGAAAATGCCATAGAGGCACTTAATAAACATAGTTTATTGACAATATCCCAATTGTTCATTATATGTTTTATACCATGCTATAACTGTATTAAGCGAAAACATTAATACAGGTGTGGTAGATAAAACAACCAGGTCCCTAGTAGCTTCTACTAAGACTGGTTTCGTTGCGCGATTGATGATCGAGGTTTTCCGATCATAGGGCATGGTGCTGGTCGGCAATGGAAGTCATATCGTTAGGTGTAACGATGTGATGGACATACCTAGTATTTATAGGACATAGTCATTACGCCTTAAGACCGTGAGACCAACTCTTATTGTTATTCCTGGAAGATACTTTGATTGCACCAAACGTCATATCTTATTTAGTGTGACAATAACGGTGATACTTTTGGGTATCAGAAGGGGGTAGTTGAGACGAGGGGTCAACAGCGGGATTTGTCAGCCGCATAGCTGGATAGATACTCTAGGGCCCACTCGGTGAGATTATGTCAAATGAGTTTGCAAACACTTGACTAGGTCACCAGCTGACATAATATCATGGACGAGTAGAAGATAGTGTTGTCGGTAACGAGATCATGCTAGGTATGGAGATATCTGAGAATGATGCTCGGACACGCTAAGTATCGCCATGAAAAAGGGTTTAAGACTAGACGTCCAGGTTTGATAGATGAAAGTCATTCGTTATATCATAGGGATTAATTCATGGGGTCCAGGCCTACGAGTTAGTCATTGATCGGAGAGGAGTCTCGATCATGTCTGTTATTATATCGAACCGCTAGGGTAACACACTTAAGGGGTTTCGACAAGACAACCGGAAAGGAAAGAGATCACCGGGAACGTCCCGAGAATGGTCCGATGGAGATCAGGCATCGACGAAATAGTTTTCGGAGCTAGAATAAATTATATATAATATGTTTGATATTAATTAGTGTAATTAATGATTAAATATGATTTTATATATTTATTTTCGAATTTTTAAAGGCTGGTTTCCCTAAATGGGCCTTCTGGTGGAAAGAAGGCCCGTGAGGGGGGGGGGGGGAAAGTCCCCCCAGGGCTTCGGATTGAGGGAGGGCCAGCCTAGGTGGGCCAAATGAGGCCCACCTAGGTCCGGCACACTTCCCTAGCCGCACCAAAGCATGTGGGATAGTCCCACATTGCCTGGCTAGGGAGGTTGGCTCCCCCCGGGAGCCTATATAAGAAGGGGCACCCCAGGCCTTTTAATTCACCAATTAATTCCCCAGTTCTTTCTCGATCTCGTGATTCCCTTTGTCGGAGTTGCGCCGAGTTGAGAGCGGGATCTCTTCCACCATAGCCCGCTGTCGGTCTGCTGGTGTTCCGGTCCAAGTCTTCCGCTGCTCGTCCTGGACTGGAGCTTCGGAGGCCGTCGTCTGCACCGTATGTGTGTAACGCCCTGCGAGGTGCTGCGCTAGCGGTACTCGGAGGCCTACTTCCTCCACCCGACCTCGAGGTCATCTTCGTCGTCTTTGTCACATCGAGTTCTTCGTGACCTAGAGGTCGGCCTCGTCGTCTTCGTCATCAACGCTTGTGCGGGAGCGTAATCCCCGCTATTCGGTCTATGAGGGAATGTATTCCGATCTCTGCCGTACTAATATATCCTGCATAGTGTAGATCTTGGTTAGTTTAACGATATCGTTGCTAGGGAATTTTTTGTTTTCTGCACACGATCCCCTTCAGTGGTATTAGAGCCGATCTATCGTAGATATAGCTGTACGCTGTTAGAACCCGTGTTCTACACGGGGGCACCGTTCCTGTTATTTGCTAGCCTCTAGAGTGCACTTGTGATTCCAGCGGCATCGAGTTGATGAAGCGGCCCATACCGACTTTGCGCGTACGCTTACGCGAGACTGGTTCCACTACTGACATACGGCTTGTACCGTATCTGTGGCTGGCGGGTGCCTGTTTCTCTCTCTTTAGTTGGTCTTGCATTTTTAATGGAGGGCCCGAAAGGGATGCTTAAACATGCAATTATTGAATCGTTGTTGTGGTCATAAGGTTCATAGGTATGAAGCGGTTCTATTTACGACAGCCCCAGGCCACGTAAAATATGCAAAAGATAAAGTAGAAGTTTCTAACTTTATTTTGCAGGGGCTATGTGATATGGTCAAGGTAGGTTTGATAAATTGTTTATAAACTGCAGGCGCCAAGAAGATCATGACGCAATGGACTATATCACATTGCATTACATTTGATGTTTTGTGTGCATCTTATATTGTGTGATTATATATATTAGTTACGTGGCGGTAATTATATAAGATGATCCCTTCAAAAATACCACTAGTGTTCTTCCTCCAACGAGCACCACCAAGAAAGTTCTATGTTATGAGGCACACCGTGACGATCGGGTGTCAGACATATCGTCGTTCGCATACGGTGGGTGTAAGCCATGTTGCACAAGCGTCAGCGTGGAGGTTATAGTGGCGAGCCTAGCATATGCAGATATGGCCTCGGAACACGGAGGCCGAAAGGTCGAGCACGAGTCACAAAATTGGTGTGACGGACAGTTGTCTACTCTTGAAGTTGTGCCGCCCGCTCTGACGATGAGGGGTGGTGCAATGGATGGGGGTCGTGTAATCGCTTAAACGACCAGGACGGATGTTCGTTTGAGTGGGAGTTCGGATAGTTATTTTCTAAAATACTAGAACTTAAAATATAATGAACAAAGTTTGTTTTGCAAACCTTTGTAGATATTAACCATTGTGATAGCATCTTTTCAAATTAGGCGCATTCCTGCGATTGAGAAAATTAAAAGGTTGGGTACAAACTTCATAGTTTTATACTTTAGCCTGAGGATACTCCTTGTTTAAACCGTTAGCTCTTTGTGTTATAATACCCGCTACGAGATAAACCCGGAGATTCCGCTAACAAAAGATAATTTGGATTATCGGATTTTGTGCTGATGATATCATCATAGTCCAGTGTATGCTATGATCTCTGCCATAGAGAACCAACGGTGGGTACGAGTTGTTAGATCGCGAACATATGAGATGCTCGCTAAACTCGGGGTACCCCTAAAGTTGGGTTGATGAAGTTTATCAGTACGTTGATTGATTGTCTTCTCAACCAAGATGGAAGAGAATACAAATATTGAAAGAGCACGTGGCAGTCATACTTGATGACATATGTTCATACTTGATGAACATTGAGACGCCTCGCTCAACTCGATCACTGGATGACAGACGTCGTTGCCAAGTGCAAATCCTCTATCATAGACCATGTCATGCAAGGGGAATCATTCACCTTCATGGTTCTTGATTATGTTGGAAGTATCAAGAAGATGAAACAGATCGCCGGAAGTCATGGATGATGATGGTGTATATATGATATACATATAATGAATGTTTTAGCTAAGCAAGTACTCGCAGTAGTGACTAAGTTTTGAACTAGTCATGTTTTATGAAAACCAGGTTTACTGCTTGAGTAGCTTGAAAGGATGAGGCGACATTGCGTGTTGATAAGGGCAGACAAGTTGTTGTGATGGCCATAGACACTCTCCCTCTAGATCTACCACTTGAATAAATTCTTTATGATCGCCTGTTAGTATGATCGTTATAAGTGTGTCTCCTCTAGCGAGACACTTGTTCCTATATGTTAGTGACAAATTTGTTGTCCTATACTTATGAAGTAATGATCATATGACGATTTGAATTTAGATGGTAGAAGCTCCCACATTCATAATATTAGTGCCAAGGATACAAACTTAATAAAGACAACACATATGTGTGGCACTATCGTTTAATTCATGTCAATGTTATAGTGAATGCATTAGCTCCATACCAGATGGATCTACAAGTCCTTAGATTTGATCTTTTGACACTTGCAAAATAACTAAGACACTGTTTTCGGAAAACGGGCATATAACTTATTGATAGTCATACATATAGATGTATGTGGTTCAATGAAGTAATTGACGGGTAGTGGAGACCTTTATTTCGTGAACTCACTGAACGTTTTGAGTATAGCTTGTTGAGAATCATGCATATCGGTGTATGTGAATCAATGAAGTACTTTAACGTGTAGTGGAAGTATTTATTTCATAGACTTCATGAATATTCGAGTAGATATATGGATATCCACTCAGGGAATGTTGGTCTGAAAATTTTGATTCGATCAAACAAATTCAGAATGAAGTAGGAAATAAATTTAACAATAAATTCAAATGTAACATCCCAAAATATTAATATAATTATTAATGCAAAAATGTGGGCCAACAAAAACTTTTCTTATAAAAATTTGCGTATGTTTAATTCTTGAGTATTGTTGTTTGCTTTGCTTGCAAGATTGTTGAATTCTAGCTCTAATTAAAAGTTTGAAGAAAAGAAAACAAACAAAACAAATTACCAAACATAACCCCATGTGACACATGTCACATTATTTTCCAAAGTAAGAAACATAATTTTATTTTCAAACCTAAAATCAATGGAGTAATATTATAAACACTCCTAGTTGATTTCCACAAACTATTCCCTCTCAATTTTCAAATGCAAGAACCTCAAATTCAAATTAGAAATTCATTATTGAAATATTTCCAAATATTTCAAAAAGACTTTGTATCACTTACCAATAATGTATTTAGCCTAGATCCTAAGTTTGGACCCAAAAGAATTAAGCAAAGTATGAAAATTAAATAGCCAAAATGCACACTGTTTTGGTTCAGGAAATTCAGCAAACACCTGCTGTGCATCGTGTGTTCTTCCCAAACCCGAACCAAACCTTGGATCAATCCGAGCAATGTGTTGTGCATTCATCGACTTGAAGCCCGCACTGCATTCCCCTCTTCTCCACGATCACGCGGCACTCGAGAACGCCAGGAATGATGGCCGGAGACGCCGTGGAGGAGCTGGCGACAGCGGCGGCCATGCGCACGTCGCCGTGTCGGCACTGTGACCGCGGCGACGCCACGCCGTGCTGGCCGCTCCGTGCCTCCCTCGCTCTCCCTCACCTCCTGGCTCCCTCGCGCAGCAGCAGCACGCACCCAACAGCCACCCGACCAGCCGCGCCCGCGCCATGCCGTGCGCGCCGCCCGCCGCCCGAGCACGCTCACGGCAGGGCCAAGTGCCCGAGCGCGCCACGCCTCCCCTCCTTGCCCACCTGGTTCCCCAGACACCCCGCAGCGTAGCCGCACCCCTCCACCGGCCTAAGGCGAGCTCGCACGACCGCGGGTGCCCTCTGCACCGCGTCCACCGTGCGCCGCCCGGCCACTATAAAATGGCACCCCGTGCCCCTCTTCTCACTGCACCGCCCCACTGCCTCTCCCCCCTCACACTCTCCACTCTCTCGTGCACCGCTAGGAAGCCCAGGCCAAGGCAGCAAGGCCTAAGGCCGCCGTGCCCTCCTCGAGACCGCCGTGCCCGAGGTAGGCGACGACCACGGCCAGGCCGTGTTGCCCATTCCCTTCTCTCCTCTCTGTCCTCAACCTCTTCCCCTTGTTCGCCTCTCTCACCCGCGCCCTTTTTCCCTCTGGTTCGTGCCCAGGAGCGCCGCCGATTGCTTGCCGGAGCTGGAGCAGAGCCGCGGAGGAGGAGTTGCTCGCCGCCGCTGCTCGGAGCCACGCCAGCAAGCGCCAGTCGCCCCAAGCACTTCCCCGCATCGACGCCGTCCCGCCGCACCATCCCGTCACCGTCACAGACCCCCGAGGTGAGCCCTCCGTCCACCTCGCCGTCGCCGGAGCCACGACGCCGCCCAGTTTTGGTCGCCGCCGACGCGCTCGCTCCGGGCCGTTGGATTTAGATCTAGCGGTAGCTTACCGCTTCGATTAGTTTAGGCACCGACGTGCGGGCCCCACGCGTCAGGTTTAAATGAAACCCGCGCGCGCGCCCGCAGTCGCTGACCAGTGGGTTCCCTCTGTCAGGTTTTTCAACATTATCCACTCCTGGATTCTAATTCAAATTTAGATTTAATTTGAAATCAGTACTGAACTCAATTTTAGAAAATCCATAACTTTAGATTTACAACTCCAAATGGAGCAAATCCAACTGTTCTGGAAATTTTTGAAAATATCTTTCCAACACAATTGGTTTCACTACATTTGGATATATAATAAAAATACACTATTGAAAATACCATAAATGGTTTAAATTATAAACTAGTTTGTTTCTGATACTCTGTTAATCCAAATTAGTTGAAACTAATTTTATTAGGTCACATTTAACCATGGTTAGTCACCCCTAAAAAGGTTTAATTTTTAGATGAACATAATTTAAATAATGGCCAAAACTTTATTAATTAGCTTCTGGATTCAAAACACTGTGTAGGGAGTTTGGTAACTCCAAATGACTCAAATCCAATTGGGTCATCTTCTACACATCATTAGCTTTCTGTAGAAATTTAGTTTGTATTTTTGTGACCAACAGAACTTAAGTTGTGTAATTAAACATGTGCAACTAGTTTCTGCCCTAATTAAAATATAATTGAATAATGGTTAAATCAATTAAATTGAAACCCAATTGTATTGTTAGATATATGAAGTGGCTATTCAGAGCAATTGAGATTGAATTGTTGTGGTGATTGATTGAGTAGGTTAGTGATTGTTTGTATTTGCTTGGTTGTGTATTAGACGAGAACGTTGCCGGATATATCGAGGAGGAAGGATTTGCGGAACCTGAAGATCAAGACCAGGATCACTTTGCCGAGCAAGGCAAGCTACTCTCTGAGCTTGCACCTAACTTATGCATCTAGATTTACAAATCATTTTCAAAAGCAAAGGTTTATAAAAACCCTTTTTCAAAAGTATATAGAGATTATTTGCCACCCTATGTAGAAGTATATGTTAAAACTATAGGATGGAAAAACCAAGATTTGTTTATTCAAAACTCCTTTGAAAACTTGTGTGGATATAAAACACTATGATATGGTGTTTAAGTAAAGAAATGGAGAAAGGTGGTTTTTGAGAAAAGTACATTGTGTCTTAGTACTTACGTCGATGAGCCGATACTCTGTGCGACCACATTTACCCCCATCTGGGAAAGGGCTTAGTCATATAGTTTGCTCTTATTAGTATGTGACACTGCATCAACGGATATGACTCTGTTATGCATGAGGGAATGGTTTGACGACCTACCCCTGACCTGGGTCCTCGCTCAACATCTATGAGTAGATAAGGAGGAGGATAGAAGGATGTCCGTATACACCGCCAGATAAAACCTATGAGTCCTCACACTTAGATTCTGACGGGCTGGGTTAAGTGTTTGTGGAATGGTTCATAGGGGCAGGATCCTATACTAGCATGAGCAAAGGAAAGACTAGGGTCGGTGACTCAACTTCGCATACCGCTGGTATGGCGAAGCGTGGCTGACACGATGAGTTATCGGATGAGTGTGGGGAAAGCGTGCTACCTCTCCAAAGGGTAATTAAACTATTCGAATAGCCGAGTCCTCGGATATGGACAGTTGAGAGGCCCTACTTTGACCATGTGCGAGTTTTGGGAAAAGATTTGAGTTTTAAAAGAAAAAGGAATTGGAGAATGTTCCATACACCTATACCAACGGATCGGTATGAGGTAGTTGGAGAATAATTACCATAATGGTTTATGGTCGGAAAAGGAGGAGTTTTAGAAGAAAACTAATAACATTGAGATATTAAGAGTAGTTATAATCTCCTTATCTTCTTCAACAAAGATATAGAGATGTCTTAAATAAATAAAAGTGTGAAACTAAAACTGAGACTAGTGCACTCATGTTGGAGTAGTTTGCGAGTACATTCAAATGTACTCATACTAGTTTTGTCCCTGGTTATTGTCGTAGCCAGACTTCGAGGAGCCCTACGCCCAGGAAGAGTATGGCGATATCTATGCCAACTAAGAATCTTCATAAGTCGACTGCCTGTCGGGTCATTGCTAGGATTTGATGTCTACTACGCCTTAGTTGCAATGATTGTTTTGGTTTGGCCCATGAAGGCACCTATGTAAGACTTGGTCTAAATGACCATTTATGTAAGACTTTAATTCGGTATTGTAATGGATGTAAACTTTGGTATTCAGTTCGGATTATGTGCAACGACAGACTGATCACGGGATCGTTGTGTTAAGCATAATCGGGTACTTCGGGCAGCTAGTCCGGGGTCCCCACAGACCTGGTATCAGAGCCATCTCGACTTTAGGAGCCTTAGATTAGCATGGTCGCTAGATAGTTATTACAAAAGTTAAGTTTTAAAGAAAACAAAGGAAGGAATTAGTTTTAAAAAATGCTTATCCCTAACCCTCTCACTTATGCAAAATTCTCTTCTTGCAAACTACTAAGTTTTCTCTCATATTCATAAAAACTTGCCACACTTGTCATTTTAATAAACTTAAAAATCTGCTCACATATTGTCCCTTCCATTAAAATTTTGATATACTTGTCATCTCACTAACTTAAAAATTTGACTAAAAATTATAGATGGCGATCCATTTCACCGAGTTCGTTCAGCTTGAGAAGGACGGCAAGTTGATGTTCGAGAAGGACTTGTTCGAGTTGACCAAGCTGTTAGGTCGCCCCACTCCTGAGTTTAAGGGAGCCCAGGTGGACACTCCCGGTAACGGGAACTTGTCTTGGTTGGTCGAGGCGTCTGTTCGTGGGAACATCAAGTCCCCCGGATCCAAGACGCTCACCTTTACCACCATGGACGTCCACTGGGACGACGGACTGTGTCGTTCCATGCAGCGTATGCTATCCCGGCTTTGTGAGGAACACAAGGCGGAGTTGACAAACTCTCGTTTCCAGTTCTACGGGAGGCGCACCATCGATGGACACCCTATTCGGTCCCCTCTACACCCGACATTCGGAGAGTATATCTTGGACATGGAGATTATGCTCTTTCGCACCCAGGAGGATCTGAGGTGCGCTAGACTTCGGTCTCACTTTGATCGCCTCTCGCTCAAGGAGAGTCGCGAGAGTGAGGCACAACTGAAGACTGAGAAGGCCGCTCTTCTTAAGAAGGGAACCCAGATGAGGAAGACCATAGCGAAGCTCCGCAAGAAGGTTGCAGAGCATGATGAGCTGATCGAGGATTTGGAGCTCCGTACTGACGAGATGGAGGAGGAGGGCGAGGATCTCCGCAAGGAGAACGACGCTTTCCTCAGTGACGATGATGACTATCTAGAGGAGATGGACTATGAGGAGGAGAATGACGAGGAGGAGGATCCAGAGGAGCCACCCTACCAGTCCGACGCTGACGTAGCAGAGCCTGAGATTCCACCTCAGTAGGCGAGTGACTTGAGTACTACCGCAGGATTAGGTCGACCCCCTATCGCTAGTAGAGTCAAAGTTGTGGTTCTTTTGGATCTTTCACTATGTACATTAGCTTAAGGGAAAATGTTGTAGGCTTGATATGGTGAACTCTTGATGTAATGGTTGTGCTATATAAGTGTGTGCTAGTCGTGTTACTCTGTGTAAAATATTTCTCCTATAATCCTTAGTTAATCAATCCCTATGCAAAACCAATCTTTTCCTTGGTCAAACCCCTTTTTGCTTGCCCCTTATACCCGGTGTGCTTTAGGATGGTGGACACTCGTCGCTCCAACACGGATGGAGGACCACCACCCCCACCGGAACCAACCACCGCCCAACTTCTTGCGCTCATCATGGAGGAACGCCAAGCTGCCCGGACTGAGCGTCAAGCTCATATCGCTGCCCTGCAACAGATCGCTGCCGCTCACAACAACAACAACAACCACAACAATGGCAATGGCAATGGCAATGGTGAAGGAAATCAGCGGTCCACTTTGAGCGACTTTCAAAAGACCAATCCACCCACCTATTCCAAGGGACTTCACCCACTTGAGGCCGATGACTGGCTTCGCACCATTAACAACAACCTGGAAGTTGCAGCCGTGGGAGAACCTGAGAAGGTGCTGTATGCGACCCACTATCTTGCAGGACCAGCACGGTCTTGGTGGGAAGCTACCAAGGCTCTCCAGCAAGATGGTTATGTTACCAAGTGGGTTGATTTCCAGGAGAAGTTCCGCAAGAAGCACATTCCCCGCGGACTCATTGAGCGGAAGAAGGATGAATTCCGCAAGTTGCGACAGGGAAGTAGAGATGTGGTCGAATACCTCGATGAGTTCACTGACTTGTCTCGGTATGCTCCTGATGACATCGACACCGAGAGGAAGAAGATGGAGCGTTTCATGAACGGACTTCATGATGAACTGCAATGCGCTTTGGTTATCCAGGACTTTGTTGATTTGGAGTCGCTTGTGGACAAGGCCATCCAGTTGGAAACCAAGCGCAAGTCCATGTTTGAAGGTCGTAAGAGGAGAATGATTGCCCAGGAAGGTTCGAGCAGCCAGAAGCCTCGCACCTACCCACAAAACCCCAAGCCAGCCTATCGACCGCCACCAAACCCACGCCCCAATTACCCTAATCACCCAAACAACCCAAACAACTTCAACCGTCCCAATGACAACACCCGTCCCGGAGGGAACTCTAACAACTTCAACCGCAATGCCAATGTTGTCTGTTTCAATTGCGGCACCAAAGGTCACTACTCCAAAGAATGCCCCAATCCTAAGAAGAATGGTCCACGCCCCGATGCACAGGCGCCGAACAACGGCCAAGGCCGTTATGGAAATGGCAAGAACCCCGCACCCCGCGGAAATGTTGCTGTTGCCAAGGGACGCATGCACCACATCAATGCTGAAGAGGCCGTGGATGCACCAGATGTTGTGCTGGGTACGTTCCTTGTCAACTCAGTACCTGCAACTGTTCTGTTTGATTCTGGTGCTACTCATTCTTTTGTTACCCAAGAATTTGTTGCTAAGGGAGGTTTAGTCAGAAACCTCTTACCCAAACCAATGGTCATCCAAATCCCAGAATCCACCATAGATACCAAGTCATTTTGCCCGGACGTTTCCCTTGAGATCAAAGGGGAAAAGTTCCTAGTCGACTTAATCATTCTAGGATCCTAAGGAATAGATGTCATACTGGGTATGAATTGGTTAGCCAAGTACCATGGTCGAATTGACTGTGCCAGAAGAGCTGTATCCCTCACCACCGACAAAGAAGTAGAAGTAAGTATGTGTCAGAAACCAATCGACCCCAACCAGGATGCCATGAGATCATAGCTCGACCCACCCTAGATGAGATCCGTGTTGTTCACCTGTTCCGAGATGTCTTTCCTGAAGAATTGCCTGGTATGCCGCCGGATCGGGATATTGAGTTCATCATTGAACTTATCCCCGGGACAGCCCCTATATCCCAAAGACCTTATCGGATGAATCCGGAAGAACTGGTTGAGTTGAAGAAGCAGTTGGCAGATATGCTCAGCAAAGGACTTATTCGCCCAAGTGCTTCACCCTGGGGATCACCCATTATTTTTGTGGATAAGAGAGATGGTACCACACGCCTGTGTGTGGATTATCGCAAGTTAAATGATGTGACCATTAAGAACAAGTACCCTCTCCCAAAGATCGAGGATCTGTTCGATCAAATGAACGGAGCCCGAGTCTTTTCCAAGATCGATCTTCGGTCAGGGTATCATCAGTTAAAAATCCGAGAAACAGACATTCCCAAGACTGCCTTCACCACCCGCTACGGTTTATTTGAATACGCCGTAATGTCCTTTGGTCTGACCAATGCCCCAGCCTATTTTATGAATCTCATGAACAAGATCTTCATGGAGTATCTTGACAAGTTCGTGGTAGTTTTCCTTGATGACATCCTTATTTACTCCAAAACTGAAGAAGAGCATGCTGAACACCTGCGTCTAGTTTTAGCAACCCTCCGAGAGCATCAGTTGAATGCCAAGTTTAGCAAGTGTGAGTTTTGGCTCAGTGAAGTAGCATTTCTCGGACATGTTGTGTCTGCGGGAGGAATTTCTGTTGACCCAGAGAAGATCCAAGCCATTGTGAACTGGGAAGCCCCAACTAGTGTGACTGAAATCCGAAGCTTTCTCGGACTAGCGGGATACTACCGCAAGTTCGTTGAGGGATTCTCCAGAATAGCCAAACCCCTTACCCAACTGCTGAAAAAGGACAAGAAATTTGAATGGACTCAGAAGTGTGAAGAGAGTTTCCAGGAATTAAAGAAGAGATTGACCTCAACCCCTGTCCTGATTATGCCAGACGTCACCAAGAGTTTCGACGTGTATTGCGATGCATCACGTCTAGGACTTGGTTGTGTTCTGATGCAAGAAGGCAAAGTGGTGTCATATCTGTCTCGGCAGTTGCGACCACAT
The DNA here is from genome assembly GCA_026929855.1 of Poa annua. NCBI lineage: Eukaryota > Viridiplantae > Streptophyta > Magnoliopsida > Poales > Poaceae > Poa > Poa annua. The sequence goes on from CM049426.1 coordinate 111,334,628, forward strand.
GAAGAGAACTACCCAACCCATGACCTGGAGTTAGCCGCTGTTGTTGTGGCTCTGAAGACGTGGCGCTCCTATCTGGCGGGACATCGTTGCGAGATCTATACGGATCATAAGAGCTTGAAGTATATCTTCACTCAGAAGGAGTTAAATTTGCGATAGAGAAGGTGGATGGAATTAATCAAGGATTATGATATCGGTATCCATTATCACCCTGGAAAGGCTAATGTAGCTGCCGATGCCCTTAGTCGCAAACCCTGCACCCTGAATGCCATGATCCAAGCAGAACAGCCAGCCCTGTTCAAAGAGTTCAAAGATTTTGGACTAGAGCTTGTTAGCCGTGGTTATCTCGCCCATTTAGAGTTAGCTCCAACTCTGATAGATCAAATCAAGGAGGCCCAGAAAGGTCATGAGAGCATAGAAGGAATCAAGAAGAAGATTTCTCTCGGTAAGGCGCCTGGTTTTACCGAGCATGCTGAAGGAGTGTTGAGATTCAATGGTCGTATCTGTGTCCCTAATGTTACGGAACTCAAGGAGTTAATCCTAAAGGAAGCCCACGAGACCCCTTACTCAATCCACCCCGGCGGAACCAAAATGTACCAAGACCTTCGTGAAAGATTTTGGTGGCACGGAATGAAGCGAGAAATTGGTGTTTTTGTAGCCAAGTGTGATATTTGTCAGCGAGTCAAGGCTGAACATCAGCGACCCGCTGGATTGCTTCAACCCTTGAAGATTCCCGAGTGGAAGTGGGATGAGATTGGAATGGATTTTATCACCGGACTTCCAAGATCCAACCGAGGCCATGACTCAATATGGGTCATCGTTGACAGACTAACCAAAGTTGCCCATTTTATTCCCGTCAACACCACTTATCGGGGAAATCAGTTAGCAGACCTGTATATTTCCAGAATAGTAAGCCTGCATGGTGTGCCTAAGAGGATTGTATCAGATAGAGGCACACAATTCACCTCAAGGTTCTGGTAAGCCCTACACGAAGCCCTCGGAACCAAGTTAGCATTTAGCACAACTTATCACCCCCAGACCGATGGCCAAACTGAACGAGTGAACCAGATATTAGAGGACATGCTTCGCGCATGTGTCCTAGCCTATGGATCCAAATGGGAAGATTGCCTTCCATTTGCAGAGTTCTCCTACAACAACAGTTACCAGTCTAGTCTGCAAATGGCCCCTTTTGAAGCCCTTTACGGCAAGAAGTGTCGTACACCCCTGAATTGGTCCGACACCGGAGAAGGCAAACTGTTTGGACCAGATACCCTCCGTGAGGCTGAAGAGCAAGTCCAGCTTATCCGTGAGCGACTCAAGACCGCCCAATCCCGTCAGAAAAGTTACGCTGATCCCAAGCATCTTGATGTCACCTTCAGTATCGGAGATTATGTCTATCTCCGAGTGACACCCCTTAAAGGAATGCAGCGTTTCCATGTCAAAGGAAAACAAGCGCCAAGATATATTGGACCCTTCAAGATCCTTGCCCGTCGAGGAGAGGTGTCTTATCAACTGGAGTTGCCTCAAGAGTTAGCAGATTACCACGATGTCTTCCACATTTCCTTACTCCGGAAATGTCTTGAAGTTCCTGACCAGCCTGATGTTTTCAAAAACATCGACCACCATTCTATCGACCTGAATAAGGATCTGACTTATCGGGAGACGCCCCTCAAGATTCTCGAAGAAGATGTTCGTCTTACCAGAAGGCGCACGATCAAGTTCTACAAAGTCCAGTGGACTAACCACTCTGAAGATGAAGCCACGTGGGAACGCGAAGACTATCTTAGAAGAGAATTCCCAAACCTCTTTAGTGTCCAGACCTAGCAAATCTCGGGACGAGATTTATTTTAATGGGGGAAGTATCTGTAACATCCCAAAATATTAATATAATTATTAATGCAAAAATGTGGGCCAACAAAAACTTTTCTTATAAAAATTCGTGTATGTTTAATTCTTGAGTATTGTTGTTTGCTTTGCTTGCAAGATTGTTGAATTCTAGCTCTAATTAAAAGTTTGAAGAAAAGAAAACAAACAAAACAAATTACCAAACATAACCCCATGTGACACATGTCACATTATTTTCCAAAGTAAGAAACATAATTTTATTTTCAAACCTAAAATCAATGGAGTAATATTATAAACACTCCTAGTTGATTTCCACAAACTATTCCCTTTCAATTTTCAAATGCAAGAACCTCAAATTCAAATTAGAAATTCAGTATTAAAATATTTCCAAATATTTCAAAAAGACTTTGTATCACTTACCAATAATGTATTTAGCCTAGATCCTAAGTTTGGACCCAAAAGAATTAAGCAAAGTATGAAAATTAAATAGCCAAAATGCACACTGTTTTGGTTCAGGAAATTCAGCAAACACCTTCTGTGCATCGTGTGTTCTTCCTAAACCCGAACCAAACCTTGGATCAATCCGAGCAATGTGTTGTGCATTCGTCGAATTGAAGCCCGCACTGCATTCCCCTCTTCTCCACGATCACGCGGCACTCTAGAACGCCAGGAATGATGGCCGGAGACGCCGTGGAGGAGCTGGCGACAACGGCGGCCATGCGCACGTCGCCGTGTCGGCACTGTGACCGCGGCGACGCCGCGCCGTGCTGGCCGCTCCGTGCCTCCCTCGCTCTCCCTCACCTCCTGGCTCCCTTGCGCAGCAGCAGCACGCACCCAGCAGCCACCCGACCAGCCGCGCCCGCGCCATGCCGTGCGCGCCGCGCGCCGCCTGAGCACGCTCACGGCAGGGCCAAGTGCCCGAGCGTTCCCGAGCGCGCCACGCCTCCCCTCCTTGCCCACCTGGTTCCCCAGACACCCCGCAGCGTAGCCGCACCCCTCCACCGGCCTACGGCGAGCTCGCACGACCGCGGGTGCCCTCTGCACCGCGTCCACCGTGCGCCGCCCGGCCGGCCGCTATAAAATGGCACCCCGTGCCCCTCTTCTCACCGCACCGCCCCACTGCCTCTCCCCCCTCACACTCTCCACTCTCTCGTGCACCGCTAGGAAGCCCAGGCCAAGGCAGCAAGGCCTAAGGCCGCCGTGCCCTCCTCGAGCCCGCCGTGCCCGAGGTAGGCGACGACCACGGCCAGGCCGTGTTGCCCATCCCCTTCTCTCCTCTCTGGCCTCAACCTCTTCCCCTTGTTCGCCCCTCTCACCCGCTCCCTTTTTCCCTCTGGTTCGTGCCCAGGAACGCCGCCGATTGCTTGCCGGAGCTGGAGCAGAGCCGCGGAGGAGGAGTTGCTCGCCGCCGCTGCTCGGAGCCACGCCAGCAAGCGCCAGTCGCCCCAAGCACTTCCCCGCATCGCCGCCGTCCCGCCGCACCATCCCGTTCACAGACCCCCGAGGTGAGCCCGTCCACCTCGCCGTCGCCGGAGCCACGACGCCGCCTAGTTTTGGTCGCCGCCGATGCGCTCGCTCCGGGCCGTTGGATTTAGATCCAGCGGTAGCTTACCGCTTCTATTAGTTTAGGCACTGACGTGTGGGCCCCACGCGTCAGGTTTAAATGAAACCCGCGCGCGCGCCCGCAGTCGCTGACCAGTGGGTTCCCTCTGTCAGGTTTTTCAACATTATCCACTCCTGGATTTTAATTCGAATTTAGATTTAGTTTGAAATCAGTACTGAACTCAATTTTATAAAATCCTTAACTTTAGATTTACAACTCCAAATGGAGCAAATCCAACTGTTCTGGAAATCTTATGAAAATATCTTTCCAACCCAATTGGTTTCACTCCATTTGGATATATAATAAAAATACACTATTGATAATACCATAAATGGTTTAAATTATAAACTAGTTTGTTTCTGATACTCTGTTAATCCAAATTAGTTGAAACTAATTTTATTAGGTCACATTTAACCATGGTTAGTCACCCCTAAAAAGGTTTAATTTTTAGATGAACATAATTTAAATAATGGCCAAAACTTTATTAATTAGCTTCTGGATTCAAAACATTGTGTAGGGAGTTTGGTAACTCCAAATGACTCAAATCCAATTGGGTCATCTTCTACACATCATTAGCTTTCTGTAGAAATTTAGTTTGTATTTTTGTGACCAACAGAACTTAAGTTGTGTAATTAAACATGTGCAACTAGTTTCTGCCCTAATTAAAATATAATTGAATAATGGTTAAATCAATTAAATTGAAACCCAATTGTATTGTTAGATATATGAAGTGGCTATTCAGAGCAATTGAGATTGAATTGTTGTGGTGATTGATTGAGTAGGTTAGTGATTGTTTGTATTTGCTTGGTTGTGTATTAGACGAGAACGTTGCCGGATATATCGAGGAGGAAGGATTTGCGGAACCTGAAGATCAAGACCAGGATCACTTTGCCGAGCAAGGCAAGCTACTCTCTGAGCTTGCACCTAACTTATGCATCTAGATTTACAAATCATTTTCAAAAGCAAAGGTTTATAAAAACCCTTTTTCAAAAGTATATAGAGATTATTTGCCACCCTATGTAGAAGTATATGCTAAAACTATAGGATGGAAAAACCAAGATTTGTTTATTCAAAACTCCTTTGAAAACTTGTGTGGATATAAAGCACTATGATATGGTGTTTAAGTAAAGAAATGGAGAAAGGTGGTTTTTGAGAAAAGCACATTGTGTCTTAGTACTTACGTCGATCAGCCGATACTCTGTGCGACCACATTTACCCCCATATGGGAAAGGGCTTAGTCATATAGTTTGCTCTTATTAGTATGTGACACTGCATCAACGGATATGACTCTGTTATGCATGAGGGAATGGTTTGACGACCTACCCCTGACCTGGGTCCTCGCTCAACATCTATGAGTAGATAAGGAGGAGGATAGAAGGATGTGTGTATACACCGCCAGATAAAACCTATGAGTCCTCACACTTAGATTCCGACGGGCTGGGTTAAGTGTTTATGGAATGGTTCATAGGGGCAGGATCCTATACTAGCATGAGCAAATGAAAGACTAGGGTCGGTGACTCAACTTCGCATACCGCTGGTATGGCGAAGCGTGGCTGACACGATGAGTTATCGGATGAGTGTGGGGAAAGCGTGCTACCTCTGCAGAGGGTAATTAAACTATTCGAATAGCCGAGTCCTCGGATATGGACAGTTGAGAGGCCCTACTTTGACCATGTGCAAGTTTTGGGAAAAGATTTGAGTTTTAAAAGAAAAAGGAATTGGAGAATGTTCCATACACCTATACCAACGGATCGGTATGAGGTAGTTGGAGAATAATTACCATAATGGTTTATGGTCGGAAAAGGAGGAGTTTTAGAAGAAAACTAATAACATTGTGATATTAAGAGTAGTTATAATCTCCTTATCTTCTTCAACAAAGATATAGAGATGTCTTAAATAAATAAAAGTGTGAAACTAAAACTGAGACTGGTGCACTCATGTTGGAGTAGTTTGCGAGTACATTCAAATGTACTCATACTAGTTTTGTCCCTGGTTATTGTCGTAGCCAGACTTCGAGGAGCCCTACGCCCAGGAAGAGTATGGCGACATCTATGCCAACTAAGGATCTTCATAAGTCGACTGCCTGTCGGGTCATTGCTAGGATTTGATGTCTACTACGCCTTAGTTGCAATGATTGTTTTGGTTTGGCCCATGAAGGCACCTATGTAAGACTTGGTCTAAATGACCATTTATGTAAGACTTTAATTCGGTATTGTAATGGATGTAAACTTTGGTATTCAGTTCGGATTATGTGCAACGACAGACTGATCACGGGATCGTTGTGTTAAGCATAATCGGGTACTTCGGGCAGCTAGTCCGGGGTCCCCACAGACCTGGTATCAGAGTCATCTCGACTTTAGGAGCCTTAGATTAGCATGGTCGCTAGATAGTTATTACAAAAGTTAAGTTTTAAAGAAAACAAAGGAAGGAATTAGTTTTAAAAAAATGCTTATCCCTAACCCTCTCACTTATGCAAAATTCTCTTCTTGCAAACTACTAAGTTTTCTCTCATATTCATAAAAACTTGCCACACTTGTCATTTTAATAAACTTAAAAATCTTCTCACATATTGTCCCTTCCATTAAATTTTTGATATACTTGTCATCTCACTAACTTAAAAATTTGACTAAAAATTATAGATGGCGATCCATTTCACCGAGTTCGTTCAGCTTGAGAAGGACGGCAAGTTGATGTTCGAGAAGGACTTGTTCGAGTTGACCAAGCTGTTAGGTCGCCCCACTCCTGAATTTAAGGGAGCCCAGGTGGACACTCCCGGTAACGGGAACTTGTCTTGGTTGGTCGAGGCGTCTGTTCGTGGGAACATCAAGTACCCCGGATCCAAGACGCTCACCTTTACCACCATGGACGTCCACTGGGACGACGGACTGTGTCGTTCCATGCAGCGGATGCTATCCCGGCTTTGTGAGGAACACAAGGCGGAGTTGACAAACTCTCGTTTCCAGTTCTACGGGAGGCGCACCTTCGATGGACACCCTATTCGGTCCCCTCTACACCCGACATTCGGAGAGTATATCTTGGACATGGAGATTATGCTCTTTCGCACCCAGGAGGATCTGAGGTGCGGTAGACTTCGGTCTCAATTTGATCGCCTCTCGCTCAAGGAGAGTCGCGAGAGTGAGGCACAACTGAAGACTGAGAAGGCCGCTCTTCTTAAGAAGGGAACCCAGATGAGGAAGACCATAGCGAAGCTCCGCAAGAAGGTTGCAGAGCAGGATGAGCTGATCGAGGATTTGGAGCTCCGTACTGACGAGATGGAGGAGGAGGGCGAGGATCTCCGCAAGGAGAACGACGCTTTCCTCAGTGACGATGATGACTATCTAGAGGAGATGGACTATGAGGAGGAGGATGACGAGGAGGAGGATCCAGAGGAGCCACCCTACCAGTCCGACGCTGACGTAGCAGAGCCTGAGATTCCACCTCAGTAGGCGAGTGACTTGAGTACTACCGCAGGATTAGGTCGACCCCCTATCGCTAGTAGAGTCAAAGTTGTGGTTATTTTGGATCTTTCACTATGTACATTAGCTTAAGGGAAAATGTTGTGGGCTTGATATGGTGAACTCTTGATGTAATGGTTGTGCTATATAAGTGTGTGCTAGTCTCGTTACTCTGTGTAAAATATTTCTCCTATAATCCTTAGTTAATCAATCCCTACGCAAAACCAATCTTTTCCTTGGTCAAACCCCTTTTTGCTTGCCCCTTATACCCGGTGTGCTTCAGGATGGTGGACACTCGTCGCTCCAACACGGATGGAGGACCACCACCCCCACCGGAACCAACCACCGCCCAACTTCTTGCGCTCATCATGGAGGAACGCCAAGCTGCCCGAACTGAGCGTCAAGCTCATATCGCTACCCTGCAACAGATCGCTGCCGCTCACAACAACAACAACAACCACAACAATGGCAATGGCAATGGTGAAGGAAATCAACGGTCCACTTTGAGCGACTTTCAAAAGACCAATCCACCCACCCATTCCAAGGGACTTCACCCACTTGAGGCCGATGACTGGCTTCGCACCATTAACAACAACCTGGAAGTTGCAGCCGTGGGAGAACCTGAGAAGGTGATGTATGCGACCCACTATCTTGCAGGACCATCACGGTCTTGGTGGGAAGCTACCAAGGCTCTCCAGCAAGCTGGTTATGTTATCAACTGGGTTGATTTCCAGGAGAAGTTCCGCAAGAAGCACATTCCCCGCGGACTCATTGAGCGGAAGAAGGATGAATTCCGCAAGTTGCGGCAGGGAAGTAGAGATGTGGTCGGATACCTCGATGAGTTCACTGACTTGTCTCGGTATGCTCCTGATGACATCGACACCGAGAGGAAGAAGATGGAGCGTTTCATGAACGGACTTCATGATGAACTGCAATGCGCTTTGGTTATCCATGACTTTGTTGATTTGGAGTCGCTTGTGGACAAGGCCATCCAGTTGGAGACCAAGCGCAAGTCCATGTTTGAAGGTCGTAAGAGGAGAATGATTGCCCAGGAAGGTTCGAGCAGCCAGAAGCCTCGCACCTACCCACAAAACCCCAAGCCAGCCTATCGACCGCCACCAAACCCACGCCCCAATTACCCTAATCACCCAAACAACCCAAACAACTTCAACCGTCCCAATGAAAACACCCGTCCCGGAGGGAACTCTAACAACTTCAACCGCAATGCCAATGTTGTCTGTTTCAATTGCGGCACCAAAGGTCACTACTCCAAAGAATGCCCCAATCCTAAGAAGAATGGTCCACGCCCCGATGCACAGGCGCCGAACAACGGCCAAGGCCGTAATGGAAATGGCAAGAACCCCGCACCCCGCGGAATTGTTGCTGTTGCCAAGGGACGCATGCACCACATCAATGCTGAAGAGGCCGTGGATGCACCAGATGTTGTGCTGGGTACGTTCCTTGTCAACTCAGTACCTGCAACTGTTCTGTTTGATTCTGGTGCTACTCATTCTTTTGTTACCCAAGAATTTGTTGCTAAGGGAGGTTTAGTCAGAAACCTCTTACCCAAACCAATGGTCATACAAATCCCAGAATCCACCATAGATACCAAGTCATTTTGCCCGAACGTTTCCCTTGAGATCAAAGGGGAAAAGTTCCTAGTCGACTTAATCATTCTAGGAACCCAAGGAATAGATGTCATACTGGGTATGAATTGGTTAGCCAAGTACCGTGGTCGAATTGACTGTGCCAGAAGAGCTATATCCCTCTCCACCGACAAAGAAGTAGAAGTGGAGTATGTGTCAGAAACCAGTCGACCCCAACCAGGATGCCATGAGATCATAGCTCGACCCACCCTAGATGAGATCCGTGTTGTTCACCTGTTCCGAGATGTCTTTCCTGAAGAATTGCCTGGTATGCCGCCGGATCGGGATATTGAGTTCATCATTGAACTTATCCCCGGGACAGCCCCTATATCCCAAAGACCTTATCGGATGAATCCGGAAGAACTGGTTGAGTTGAAGAAGCAGTTGGCAGATATGCTCAGCAAAGGACTTATTCGCCCAAGTGCTTCACCCTGGGGATCACCCATTATTTTCGTGGATAAGAGAGATGGTACCACACGCCTGTGTGTGGATTATCGCAAGTTAAATGATGTGACCATTAAGAACAAGTACCCTCTCCCAAAGATCGAGGATCTGTTCGATCAAATGAACGGAGCCCGAGTCTTTTCCAAGATCGATCTTCGGTCAGGGTATCATCAGTTAAAAATCCGAGAAACAGACATTCCCAAGACTGCCTTCACCACCCGCTACGGTTTATTTGAATACGCCGTAATGTCCTTTGGTCTGACCAATGCCCCAGCCTATTTTATGAATCTCATGAACAAGATATTCATGGAGTATCTTGACAAGTTCGTGGTAGTTTTCCTTGATGACATCCTTATTTACTCCAAAACTGAAGAAGAGCATGCTGAACACCTGCGTCTAGTTTTAGCAACCCTCCGAGAGCATCAGTTGAATGCCAAGTTTAGCAAGTGTGAGTTTTGGCTCAGTGAAGTAGCATTTCTCGGACATGTTGTGTCTGCGGGAGGAATTTCTGTTGACCCAGAGAAGATCCAAGCCATTGTGAACTGGGAAGCCCCAACTAGTGTGACTGAAATCCGAAGCTTTCTCGGACTAGCGGGATACTACCGCAAGTTCGTTGAGGGATTCTCCAGAATAGCCAAACCCCTTACCCAACTGCTGAAAAAGGACAAGAAATTTGAATGGACTCAGAAGTGTGAAGAGAGTTTCCAGGAATTAAAGAAGAGATTGACCTCAACCCCTGTCCTGATTATGCCAGACGTCACCAAGAGTTTCGACGTGTATTGCGATGCATCACGTCTAGGACTTGGTTGTGTTCTGATGCAAGAAGGCAAAGTGGTGTCATATCTGTCTCGGCAGTTGCGACCACATGAAGAGAACTACCCAACCCATGACCTGGAGTTAGCCCCTGTTGTTGTGGCTCTGAAGACGTGGCGCTCCTATCTGGCGGGACATCGTTGCGAGATCTATACGGATCATAAGAGCTTGAAGTATATCTTCACTCAGAAGGAGTTAAATTTGCGACAAAGAAGGTGGATGGAATTAATCAAGGATTATGATATCGGTATCCATTATCACCCTGGAAAGGCTAATGTAGTTGCCGATGCCCTTAGTCGCAAACCCTGCACCCTGAATGCCATGATCCAAGCAGAACAGCCAGCCCTGTTCAAAGAGTTCAAAGATTTTGGACTAGAGCTTGTTAGCCGTGGTTATCTCGCCCATTTAGAGTTAGCTCCAACTCTGATAGATCAAATCAAGGAGGCCCAGAAAGGTCATGAGAGCATAGAAGGAATCAAGAAGAAGATTTCTCTCGGTAAGGCGCCTGGTTTTACCGAGCATGCTGAAGGAGTGTTGAGATTCAATGGTCGTATCTGTGTCCCTAATGTTACGGAACTCTAGGAGTTAATCCTAAAGGAAGCCCACGAGACCCCTTACTCAATCCACCCCGGCGGAACCAAAATGTACCAAGACCTTCGTGAAAGATTTTGGTGGCACGGAATGAAGCGAGAAATTGGTGTTTTTGTAGCCAAGTGTGATATTTGTCAGCGAGTCAAGGCTGAACATCAGCGACCCGCTGGATTGCTTCAACCCTTGAAGATTCCCGAGTGGAAGTGGGATGAGATTGGAATGGATTTTATCACCGGACTTCCAAGATCCAACCGAGGCCATGACTCAATATGGGTCATCGTTGACAGACTAACCAAAGTTGCCCATTTTATTCCCGTCAACACCACTTATCGGGGAAATCAGTTAGCAGACCTGTATATTTCCAGAATAGTAAGCCTGCATGGTGTGCCTAAGAGGATTGTATCAGATAGAGGCACACAATTCACCTCAAGGTTCTGGTAAGCCCTACACGAAGCCCTCGGAACCAAGTTAGCATTTAGCACAACTTATCACCCCCAGACCGATGGCCAAACTGAACGAGTGAACCAGATATTAGAGGACATGCTTCGCGCATGTGTCCTAGCCTATGGATCCAAATGGGAAGATTGCCTTCCATTTGCAGAGTTCTCCTACAACAACAGTTACCAGTCTAGTCTGCAAATGGCCCCTTTTGAAGCCCTTTACGGCAAGAAGTGTCGTACACCCCTGAATTGGTCCGACACCGGAGAAGGCAAACTGTTTGGACCAGATACCCTCCGTGAGGCTGAAGAGCAAGTCCAGCTTATCCGTGAGCGACTCAAGACCACCCAATCCCGTCAGAAAAGTTACGCTGATCCCAAGCGTCTTGATGTCACCTTCAGTATCGGAGATTATGTCTATCTCCGAGTGACACCCCTTAAAGGAATGCAGCGTTTCCATGTCAAAGGAAAACAAGCGCCAAGATATATTGGACCCTTCAAGATCCTTGCCCGTCGAGGAGAGGTGTCTTATCAACTGGAGTTGCCTCAAGAGTTAGCAGATTACCACGATGTCTTCCACATTTCCTTACTCCGGAAATGTCTTGAAGTTCCTGACCAGCCTGATGTTTTCAAAAACATCGACCACCATTCTATCGACCTGAATCAGGATCTGACTTATCGGGAGACGCCCCTCAAGATTCTCGAAGAAGATGTTCGTCTTACCAGAAGGCGCACGATCAAGTTCTACAAAGTCCAGTGGACTAACCACTCTGAAGATGAAGCCACGTGGGAACGCGAAGACTATCTTAGAAGCGAATTCCCAAACCTCTTTAGTGTCCAGACCTAGCAAATCTCAGGACGAGATTAATTTTAAGGGGGGAAGTATCTGTAACATCCCAAAATATTAATATAATTATTAATGCAAAAATGTGGGCCAACAAAAACTTTTCTTATAAAAATGTGTGTATGTTTAATTCTTGAGTATTGTTGTTTGCTTTGCTTGCAAGATTGTTGAGTTCTAGCTCTAATTAAAAGTTTGAAGAAAAGAAAACAAACAAAACAAATTACCAAACATAACCCCATGTGACACATGTCACATTATTTTCCAAAGTAAGAAACATAATTTTATTTTCAAACCTAAAATCAATGGAGTAATATTATAAACACTCCTAGTTGATTTCCACAAACTATTCCCTTTCAATTTTCAAATGCAAGAACCTCAAATTCAAATTAGAAATTCAGTATTAAAATATTTCCAAATATTTCAAAAAGACTTTGTATCACTTACCAATAATGTATTTAGCCTAGATCCTAAGTTTGGACCCAAAAGAATTAAGCAAAGTATGAAAATTAAATAGCCAAAATGCACACTGTTTTGGTTCAGGAAATTCAGCAAACACCTTCTGTGCATCGTGTGTTCTTCCCAAACCCGAACCAAACCTTGGATCAATCCGAGCAATGTGTTGTGAATTCATCGAATTGAATCCCGCACTGCATTCCCCTCTTCTCCACAATCACGCGGCACTCGAGAACGCCAGGAATGATGGCCGGAGACGCCGTGGAGGAGCTGGCGACAACGGCGGCCATGCGCACGTCGCCGTGTCGGCACTGTGACCGCGGCGACGCCGCGCCGTGCTGGCCGCTCCGTGCCTCCCTCGCTCTCCCTCACCTCCTGGCTCCCTCGCGCAGCAGCAGCACGCACCCAGCAGCCACCCGACCAGCCGTGCCCGCGCCATGCCGTGCGCGCCGCGCGCCGCGCCATGCCGTGCGCGCCGCGCGCCGCCTGAGCACGCTCACGGCAGGGCCAAGTGCCCGAGCGTTCCCGAGCGCGCCACGCCTCCCCTCCTTGCCCACCTGGTTCCCCAGACACCCCGCAGCGTAGCCGCACCCCTCCACCGGCCTACGTCGAGCTCGCACGACCGCGGGTGCCCTCTGCACCGCGTCCACCGTGCGCCGCCCGGCCGGCCGCTATAAAATGGCACCCCGTGCCCCTCTTCTCACCGCACCGCCCCACTGCCTCTCCCCCCTCACACTCTCCACTCTCTCGTGCACCGCTAGGAAGCCCAGGCCAAGCCAGCAAGGCCTAAGGCCGCCGTGCCCTCCTCGAGCCAGCCGTGCCCGAGGTAGGCGACGACCACGGCCAGGCCGTGTTGCCCATCCCCTTCTCTCCTCTCTGGCCTCAACCTCTTCCCCTTGTTCGCCCCTCTCACCCGCGCCCTTTTTCCCTCTGGTTCGTGCCCAGGAACGCCGCCGATTGCTTGTCGGAGCTGGAGCAGAGCTGCGGAGGAGGAGTTGCTCGCCGCCGCTGCTCGGAGCCACGCCAGCAAGCGCCAGTCGCCCCAAGCACTTCCCCGCATCGCCGCCGTCCCGCCGCACCATCCCGTTCACAGACCCCCGAGGTGAGCCCGTCCACCTCGCCGTCGCCGGAGCCACGACGCCGCCTAGTTTTGGTCGCCGCCGATGCGCTCGCTCCGGGCCGTTGGATTCAGATCCAGCGGTAGCTTACCGCTTCGATTAGTTTAGGCACTGACGTGTGGGCCCCACGCGTCAGGTTTAAATGAAACCCGCGCGCGCGCCCGCAGTCGCTGACCAGTGGGTTCCCTCTGTCAGGTTTTTCAACATTATCCACTCCTGGATTTTAATTCGAATTTAGATTTAATTTGAAATCAGTACTGAACTCAATTTTAGAAAATCCTTAACTTTAGATTTACAACTCCAAATGGAGCAAATCCAACTGTTCTGGAAATATTATGAAAATATCTTTCCAACCCAATTGGTTTCACTCCATTTGGATATATAATAAAAATACACTATTGAAAATACCATAAATGGTTTAAATTATAAACTAGTTTTTTTCTGATACTCTGTTAATCCAAATTAGTTGAAACTAATTTTATTAGGTCACATTTAACCATGGTTAGTCACCCCTAAAAAGGTTTAATTTTTAGATGAACATAATTTAAATAATGGCCAAAACTTTATTAATTAGCTTCTGGATTCAAAACATTGTGTAGGGAGTTTGGTAACTCCAAATGACTCAAATCCAATTGGGTCATCTTCTACACATCATTAGATTTCTGTAGAAATTTAGTTTGTATTTTTGTGACCAACAGAACTTAAGTTGTGTAATTAAACATGTGCAACTAGTTTCTGCCCTAATTAAAATATAATTGAATAATGGTTAAATCAATTAAATTGAAACCCAATTGTATTGTTAGATATATATGAAGTGGCTATTCAGAGCAATTGAGATTGAATTGTTGTGGTGATTGATTGAGTAGGTTAGTGATTGTTTGTATTTGCTTGGTTGTGTATTAGACGAGAACGTTGCCGGATATATCGAGGAGGAAGGATTTGCGGAACCTGAAGATCAAGACCAGGATCACTTTGCCGAGCAAGGCAAGCTACTCTCTGAGCTTGCACCTAACTTATGCATCTAGATTTACAAATCATTTTCAAAAGCAAAGGTTTATAAAAACCCTTTCTCAAAAGTATATAGAGATTATTTGCCACCCTATGTAGAAGTATATGCTAAAAATATAGGATGGAAAAACCAAGATTTGTTTATTCAAAACTCCTTTGAAAACTTGTGTGGATATAAAGCACTATGATATGGTGTTAAAGTAAAGAAATGGAGAAAGGTGGTTTTTGAGAAAAGCACATTGTGTCTTAGTACTTACGTCGATCAGCCGATACTCTGTGCGACCACATTTACCCCCATATGGGAAAGGGCTTAGTCATATAGTTTGCTCTTATTAGTATGGGACACTGCATCAACGGAGATGACTCTGTTATGCATGAGGGAATGGTTTGACGACCTACCCCTGACCTGGGTCCTCGCTCAACATCTATGAGTAGATAAGGAGGAGGATAGAAGGATGTCCGTATACACCGCCAGATAAAACCTATGAGTCCTCACACTTAGATTCCGACGGGCTGGGTTAAGTGTTGATGGAATGGTTTCATAGGGGCAGGATCCTATACTAGCATGAGCAAAGGAAAGACTAGGGTCGGTGACTCAACTTCGCATACCGCTGGTATGGCGAAGCGTGCCTGATACGATGAGTTATCGGATGAGTGTGGGGAAAGCGTGCTACCTCTGCAGAGGGTAATTAAACTATTCGAATAGCCGAGTCCTCGGATATGGACAGTTGAGAGGCCCTACTTTGACCATGTGCAAGTTTTGGGAAAAGATTTGAGTTTTAAAAGAAAAAGGAATTGGAGAATGTTCCATACACCTATACCAACGGATCGGTATGAGGTAGTTGGAGAATAATTACCATAATGGTTTATGGTCGGAAAAGGAGGAGTTTTAGAAGAAAACTAATAACATTGAGATATTAAGAGTAGTTATAATCTCCTTATCTTCTTCAACAAAGATATAGAGATGTCTTAAATAAATAAAAGTGTGAAACTAAAACTGAGACTAGTGCACTCATGTTGGAGTAGTTTGCGAGTACATTCAAATGTACTCATACTAGTTTTGTCCCTGGTTATTGTCGTAGCCAGACTTCGAGGAGCCCTACGCCCAGGAAGAGTATGGCGACATCTATGCCAACTAAGGATCTTCATAAGTCGACTGCCTGTCGGGTCATTGCTAGGATTTGATGTCTACTACGCCTTAGTTGCAATGATTGTTTTGGTTTGGCCCATGAAGGCACCTATGTAAGACTTGGTCTAAATGACCATTTATGTAAGACTTTAATTCGGTATTGTAATGGATGTAAACTTTGGTATTCAGTTCGGATTATGTGCAACGACAGACTGATCACGGGATCGTTGTGTTAAGCATAATCGGGTACTTCGGGCAGCTAGTCCGGGGTCCCCACAGACCTGGTATCAGAGTCATCTCGACTTTAGGAGCCTTAGATTAGCATGGTCGCTAGATAGTTATTACAAAAGTTAAGTTTTAAAGAAAACAAAGGAAGGAATTAGTTTTAAAAAAATGCTTATCCCTAACCCTCTCACTTATGCAAAATTCTCTTCTTGCAAACTACTAAGTTTTCTCTCATATTCATAAAAACTTGCCACACTTGTCATTTTAATAAACTTAAAAATCTGCTCACATATTGTCCCTTCCATTAAAATTTTGATATACTTGTCATCTCACTAACTTAAAAATTTGACTAAAAATTATAGATGGCGATCCATTTCACCGAGTTCGTTCAGCTTGAGAAGGACGGCAAGTTGATGTTCGAGAAGGACTTGTTCGAGTTGACCAAGCTGTTAGGTCGCCCCACTCCTGAGTTTAAGGGAGCCCAGGTGGACACTCCCGGTAACGGGAACTTGTCTTGGTTGGTCGAGGCGTCTGTTCGTGGGAACATCAAGTCCCCCGGATCCAAGACGCTCACCTTTACCACCATGGACGTCCACTGGGACGACGGACTGTGTCGTTCCATGCAGCGGATGCTATCCCGGCTTTGTGAGGAACACAAGGCGGAGTTGACAAACTCTCGTTTCCAGTTCTACGGGAGGCGCACCATCGATGGACACCCTATTCGGTCCCCTCTACACCCGACATTCGGAGAGTATATCTTGGACATGGAGATTATGCTCTTTCGCACCCAGGAGGATCTGAGGTGCGCTAGACTTCGGTCTCAATTTGATCGCCTCTCGCTCAAGGAGAGTCGCGAGAGTGAGGCACAACTGAAGACTGAGAAGGCCGCTCTTCTTAAGAAGGGAACCCAGATGAGGAAGACCATGTTTCCGGGGTCCCCACATCAAATTCCTGCAATACAGATCGAGGAAATAAAGATTTGAGTTATAATGTTGGCACATCATTGGAAGACTTGTGAGAAGAGTTCCACAAATTACGTCGCATGGAACACCATAGTGTTATGGTATGTTAGGGCGTCGTAATTGCACCCTATCAGATAGTGTGTGGTTAATAAATCTCTTACCGAATTATTGCGATCATTAGAGTCATATGGTAGAAACACTCACGTTAGATCATAGGGAAACCATTTAAATCCATGGAGACAATACCATTTGAGTGATGGCATGGCTTTTATCCTGGATTGTCGTTTCAGCAATTTAGTGTTTCGATGTGATCAAACCTAAAATGGATTAATCTTTGTAGTGTATGGTACCTAAAGAGTTAGTTGGGTACATGTGTCACGACATAGGCAAAATCGTTGCCGGGATATACCTTGCGAAAGAAATAGTTTCTTGTCCAAGGGTATAAGTGAGGAAGAAAGTAGAGCACGACGAAGTTGGTGAACTTCCTCTCCAGACATCAGAGTGGCGCAACCGAAAGTGTTTTTGGTGTCATGCTCCACAGATTGAAAAAGCTGATGATACAAGATCATCATGCTATGAGCTCATACTAAGAACGTAGGCGTACGAGGCTGTGTTCCACACTATGTGTTACGACAATCTTGTTATGAAGGTCATATTAATGGAATATGACAGACCTACGAACTACGAAGAAGCGATGGTGGACCTAAGTCCGAGAAATGGCTATGAGTCATATATGATCCGAAATAAAATCCATGTACGATTACTAGGTATTGAGTTGGGAGATCTTCTTGATGGCATCTAGGATGTTAATAGAATATGGAATTTTATGAGAGAATAGATATTGAGAAGGATCGATTTGTCGTGAAACAGTTCCGACAGATTCAAAAGTTGACCACATGAGAGTTTGACTCAAGTGGCGAAGCCTAAATTTATTCTGGGTCGTTTAGCAATCTATAATTTCAAATGAGAAATTGATATATGGATAAGGAAACCATGTTTCTTAATAGTGTCATTAAGAAAGAGTTGGTGATCCTGAGGATGCTAAACATGTATGCGAACTTCAGTTGTCCATTCATGGGCTGAAGCAAGCATATCGGAGCTGGAATCTTCACTTTGATAATGTGATCAAAGGATTTTGGAGTTGTCCAAAATAGTTGAAAAAAGTTGCATTTGCAAAGAAGTGAGTGGGAGCAAAGTAGCTTTCCTTGATCTTATATGCGGAAGGCATATTTGAGTGGGAGCTAGGTGTCATTTGTGATTTTGTATGTAACGACATATTGAATGACATAGATCCTCTAGTAGAGTGTAAAGGATTATTTAAGTGATTAAATTTTCTGTGAAATGAAGTTAGGAGTATTAGGCATCCGATTTATAATTGTACAGATCGTAAGGGGCTTAATAACATTAAGTCGGAATATTTTCTAAGTTAAGATTCTGAAGTGTTTCAGAATAGAACAAGCGAAGAAAGAGGTTCTTGCTTTTATGACTAGGTAAAATATTAAGTTTTGACATTTTCAGTAATAGCAAATGATGTTCGACATTATCTATGTATCAGACATAGATGCTATCAGACTGAAAGCTCGACTTAGTGTGACCCAAGTTCTTGGTTGAAGAACAGGTTCTAGAGTGATCCTTGTGTGGATTAATGAAAAAACGTTAAGTATATTTTTCAGTGTCTATGAGAACTGAAGATATGTTTTCTAGTAAAGGATAAGAGTGGAAAGACAACTTGTCGTAAAGCGGTTACAATGATGCAAGTTATGACACTGACCCATACAACTAGAAATCTCATATAGGAGATGTCCTTTATTTTGAAGATAGATATGGTTAGTTTGCGAAGTCGCATATGAATGCACTGTCGCATAATCTACATAGGTATAGAAATATATCGCGACTTCAGAAGTAGCAAGTGTGATTGAACTGAGCAGTTTTCCGAGCGTAGGTGATCCCCTTAATATATCTCTTAGATACGGGATGATGTCAAACTAGGTGACATAGAATTGTTGCAAAGCACACATGGGTCTCAGTGTGTGAGATCCATTGACTGTATTCCTCTTCCACGAGGCGAGCAGGCACCAAGATGCTATGGGTGTTGAGCTTTTACCAAGTTGTAAACTAGATTAAGTGTTACTCTAGTGCAAGTGGGAGACTGAAGGGAATATGCCCTAGAGGCACTTAATAAACATTGTTTATTGGCAATATCCCAATTGTTCATTATATGTTTTATACCATGCTATAACTGTATTAAGCGAAAACATTAATACATGTGTGGTAGATAAAACAACCAGGTCCCTAGTAGCCTCTACTAAGACTAGTTTCGTTGCGCGATTGATGATCGAGGTTTTCCGATCATAGGGCATGGTGCCGGTAGGCAATGGAAGTCATATCGTTAGGTGTAACGATGTGATGGACATACCTAGTATTTATAGGACATAGTCATTACGCCTTAAGACCGTGAGACCAACTCTTATTGTTATTCCTGGAAGATAGTTTGATTGCACCAAACGTCATATCTTATTTAGTGTGACAATAACGGTGATACTTTCGGGTATCGGAAGGGGGTAGTTGAGACGAGCGTCAACAGCGGGATTTGTCAGTCCGCATAGCCGGATAGATCTCTAGGGCCCACTCGGTGAGATTATGTCAAATGAGTTTGCAAACACTTGACTAGGTCACTAGCTGACATAATATCGTGGACGAGTAGAAGATAGTGTTGTCGGTAACGAGATCATGTTAGGTATGGAGATATCTGAGGATGATGCTCGGACACGCTAAGTATCGCCATGACAAAGGGCTTAAGACTAGACGTCCAGGTTTGATAGATGAAAGTCATTCGTTATATTACATGGATTAATTCATGGGGTCCAGGCCTACGAGTTAGTCATTGATCGGAGAGGAGTCTCGATCATGTTTGTTGTTATATCGAACCGCTAGGGTAACACACTTAAGGGGTTTCGACAAGACGACCGGAAAGGAATGAGATCACCGGGAACGTCCTGGGAATGGTCCGATGGAGATCGGACAACGACGAAATAGTTTTCGGAGCTAGAATAAATTATATATAATATGTTTGATATTAATTAGTGTAATTAATGATTAAATATGATTTTATATATTTATTTTCGAATTTTTAAAGGCTGGTTTCCCTAAATGGGCCTTCTGGTGGAAAGAAGGCCTATGAGGGGGGAAAGTCCCCCCAGGGCTTCGGATTGAGGGAGGGCCTAGGTGGGCCGAATGGGGCCCACCTAGGGCCGGCGCACTGCCCTAGCCGCACCAAGGCATGTGGGATAGTCTCACATTGCCTGGCTAGGGAGGTTGGCTCCCCCCGGGAGCCTATATAAGAAGGGGCACCCCTGGCCTTTTAATTCACCAATTAATTCCTCAATTCTCTCTCGATCTTGTGATTCACTTTGTCGGAGTTGCCCCGAGTTGAGAGGGGGATCTCTTCCACCATAGCCCGCTCCCGCGCTGCAGGTGTTCCGGTCCAAGTCTTCCGCTGCTCGTCCTGGACTGGAGCTTTGGAGGCCGTCATCTCCACCATATGTGTGTAACGCCCTGCGAGGTGCTACGCTAGCAGTACTCGGAGGCCTACTTCCTCCACCCGACCTCGAGGTCATCTTCGTCGTCTTCGTCACGCCGAGTTCTTCGCGACCTAGAGGTCGGCTACGTCGTCTTCGTCGTCAACGCTTGTGCGGGAGCGTAATCCCCGCTATTCGGTCTACGAGGGTATGTATTCCGATCTCCGTCGTACTACTATATCTGCATAGTGTAGATCTTGGCTAGTTTAACGATATCGTTGCTAGGAAATTTTTTGTTTTCTGCACATGATCCCCTTTAATTCAGGCCTGCTCCTCCATCGATGAGTTTCTTGGAGACAGCAATGTTGTCGATGGTGGGGCTGCAGACCAGCGGGAGGGTTCCAACAGTCTTGGTGGACTTGGGGTGGTCCTGAGCATCGAAGGTGATGGTGTACTGCGACCATTTGAGGGGCCTGGAGGTCTCGAGGCTGGGGAGGGCGGCGTTGAGCTCGTGAGCAAATTGCTTGAACTGATTGTTCGATTTGGGCGCCTGTGTCCCACCGAGGATGCATGCAATGACGCCTCTCGGAGCTTGGTAGCCCCCATCTTCCTCGCCAGGGAGGCTGCCATTCTTCTCCGCAGCGTTGGCGTGATTGCCTGATGGCTTCTGGTAGCCGCCTTGCGCGCGCTACCCCGGTAGCCACGGTATCGGCCGCGGCTGCCGCTGCCCTCTGCTTGTTCGCGCTCCTTGCTCAGCCTCTTGAAGTCGAAGCAGGTCTCTATAGAGTGACCGTGCCTGTTGTGGTAGATGGGCGATGGTCGTCTTTTCTCTCCCCAGGCTCGCGGGAGTCCCTGCGGGTGCCCTTGGCGTCACGCTCTGCCGTGAGGACCGTGGTGGCCTTGCGCTTGGGCTCCTCCTTCTTCTTCTGGCTCCTGGACCCCTCAGCGTGATCGTCCCCTCGCGAGGACATCTTGACGAAGAGGAGTCCCTCTTCTGCCTTGGCGCACTTGTCAGCTAGGTCAAAGAGCTTCACCACAGAGGTGAGCTTGTTGTGGATGCCCAATTTCTCGAGCATCCTACTGTTAATGATGCCCTCACAGAAGGCGGCGATGACTTGGGTGTTAAGGATGTTCGGGATCTTGTTGCGCACTTGGCTAAAGCGCTGGATGTTCTTGCGGAGGGTTTCATCCTTCTTCTGCACCACAGCGCGTAGGTCGTTGTGGGTGAGCGCGCGCTCATACGTCCCTTTGAAGTTGGAGACGAACTGCTTGCAGAGCTCCTCCCAAGAGTTCACAGAGTCCTCAGGGAGGTTCAGGAGCCACGACAGCGCAGAGTCACGAAGCGCGTGGGAGAACCAGTTGGCCATGACCTTGTCGTCTCCGCCTGCCACCTGTATGGGGGTGGTGTAGAGCAGCAGGAACTCGATGGGGTTGCTGGAGCCGTCATAGCCCTTGGGGAGAGCTGGCCTGACTTTGGGGGCCAGACCACGCGGCGCATGGAGCGGGTGAACGCCATGTAGCCGGTGGCGTACGTGGCGACCCCGTGCTGCAGCGCGCTGCGGTTCTGCTGGCCCGCCATGCCGATTTCTTCCACGAGGTACGTCCCCACGCGTACGTCCGGCGCGGTGTGCTGCATGATCAGGCAGTCGTGAGGCGAGGACGCGTGGGCGGTGCAGGCCCTGGTGGAGGCGGAGGCGCGTCAGGCGCAACCGTGCTTGCAAGGGAGGGGTGCATGACGGACTACGACGGAGCGGGTCGTGTCGTGGCAATGCCGACGAGGTGGTTGAGGCGCTCCAGCCACTGCTCGTGAGCCTCTGCGGTAGGCTGATAGCGGATAAGTTCTTGCGCCATGAGCAGGGCGGTGTGCGGTGCCTGGTCCGTCCTCCCTTGGGCGGAGCCGCTCGGGCGCTGCGTCGGGTGCGAGGACTGCGCGTCCTCCTTGTGCTCGGCGTCGTGCTCGGGCTCCTCCACATGAGGACCGGAGTTGGCGCTCTCCTCACGGCGGGGACGTCCTCTCCGCCCGCGCGCGGCCGTGGCGCCGGGCGCGGCGCGAGCTTCTTCTGGCGCTGGCGCGGGCGGCGCGAGTAGCGCGGCTGTTCGCCATGGCATGGAGTCGGCTCGAAGGTCGTTGACGCGCCTCAATCCCCTACCTGGCGCGCCAACTGTCGGAGAGTGACTCCCACGGAACAGGGGTAGTCACATCCTGAAGAGTAGTTCGAAAAGGGGATTGAACACGGAGGTCAAACGACACTCGAGAGGCACGACGACGGTGCTCGCCGGGCCTGGAGAGGAACACCCACGACAGAGATGGACACCGGCCCGTACCCAGGTTCACGGCCCTCAGGAGGAGGTAACACCGCTACTCCTGCTTGTCTGTATTACGATGGAGAGGTTACATTACAACTCAGATTGCCGAGGGCTCTCTTGAGTCAGTTCGTGCTTAGAGAGGGACGCAATGGTCGTCTTCCTCCTCAAGCCGAAGTCTATCCTACTAGCTGGGCTAGGGTTTACAAGTGTGTAGTAAGAAATTCGCCGACCCCTCGCTACGGTGGAGCTCTCCCTCCTTTTATAGGCTCCACGAGCGTCTTCCTTGCACAGGGCACCCAGGGTGGGCTCCCACATGGCAGTGGCGAGGAGGAGTTGGAGTCCACCATTGCTGAATCCTCCATGGACGCGGTCCATCGGCGATAAAGTTGGGCGCGGTGGCCGACAGGCTGCAGACCGCATAGAACGGCTCGCAGGGGTTGCAGTGATCATGGTGGAGCCCACGATGACAATCTTCTTGGAGCGTTGCGCCGTCCAGCCGCTTTATCACCAGAGAGGAAAGTCCCAGCTGTCTTGGCGCAGAGGGCGCAACTTTGTTGACTCCTTTATCACCAGAATGGCCATTGGAGTGCTCGCGTCACTCTGCGGCCGCTGCAGAGGCAATGTGCGCCCTGCAGCACTTCCTTGGCCGCGAAGCTTCTCCACAGGGCTGAGGCGGCCTGCGAAGGAAGTCATGTTGACTTCTCTCCAGGCGGGTGGAGCCTTGGGAGAGTCTCTTGAAGCGCAGATCCTCTTCAGGCCTTCGCTTCCTCTTCAAGCCCTCAAGAGGAATTGCCTCTCGAGGGTCTTGTCGTGGTATCGGCATAATTGATAGGAGACGGGGGTCCTCTAGCCTACGTATGGATCGTGGGGAAGAAGGTTGGTGTCGTCGAGGACGGGATTGAACACGGCGAGTTTACCCAGCTTCGGATCCCGCAGCGGTGGCGAGATCCTACGTGCTGCTATAATTCACTATGAGGCAATAGCCGTGAACAGGTTACAATGTGTATGATGCGTATTGAAGCGTCTGCCCTAAAGGCTTCCTGGTGGCCGGCTTATATAGGCGGCCAGACCCCAGGATACAAGGCAAGTACTTGTCCGGCAAGTAATCAGAGTCCTAGACCTAGCCGGCTTAGTTGCCGCCTTACGTCTTGGGCTTGGTGGCTTGATGGGCTTCGGCCTTCTGCCTTTCTTGGACCGTCCGCCTACTTCCTTGTACGTCAGCTATCTGGGCCGCCTGGCAGGCTTCAGCCTTACCACCCTTGGGCCACCCTGGACTAGCCGGATAAATCCATGTTGGTTACACCCCTAGTTGATATATCCCCAACATTAGCCCCCAGAAAGGTTGAAGTTCTCTAGGCCCCGGCTTCTTCTTGATTCTTCATCTGCCAATGTTGGCGGCTGCAGGACTTGAACCATTCTGAAAATCAACGAGGCACGCGCATCTTGATACTGACGCACGGCCGCCTTTATCCAACACGGGAAAAGACGGCTACTCTGCAATTTCGCCGAGCATTCTTCTTGACGGATTCCACTTAGCCGGCTCACGACAGTTTGAAAACGGCCTAGGCGGGAATCCCGCCATGATCACATATCGCGGGAAAAGAGGAGGCGTGGAGATCGTGCGATCATGCGTTGCAGCGGATGCTGGACACGTGTCCGACTAAAAGCGTCGTTGCACAGGGAGCAACGCTTGGCCCTATAAATAGGGAACCGAACGGTTCATTATCGCCGCCCTGCCTTTGCTCTCCTCGACCTCTTGCCCTTCCACTTCTCCGCTTCTTGCTTCCGAGCGAACTCCGGCGAGCACATCTCCTCCGACGACCTCCGTGCGCGGTGATGTCCACCGGCCAAGACCTTCCTTCCACGGCGTCCAGGGGTCCGGCGACCGAAACCGCGCCCGCGGCAGCGATGGGCGGCGCGATATCTCGTCCCGCGACGGTGGCGACGGGCAATGTCGCCCCCATCGCCCCTCGGATTCGTACCGCGCACGCGTCGGCGGCGGTCTCCTCGGCTCCTCCATCGTCCACCGTGGCGACGACGGCGAGAGGCGCTCCCGTCGACGAGGAAGAGGAAGCCGCGGACCTCGGGTCCCGCTACTGGCTTCCCTCCATAGTCGACGAAGACGCCCTCCAAGACTTGGAGGCCGTCGGCTATCTCCCCACTCGGGAAGACTGCCAATGGAGGGCCGCCTTCGGAGATGTCATCCCGGCTCCGAAAGCCGGAGAACGGGTAATCCTAACCTCCCACTTAGTTAGGGGAATGGCGCTGCCGCCTTCCGCCTTTTTTAGCAAGGTTTTAGATCACTATGGGCTCCAGCCCCACAACATAGCACCCAATAGCATTTTAGTCTTAGCCGGCTTCACAGCTCTGTTCGAAGGCTACCTAGGTATTAGGCCTTGTCTAGACTTCTTCAGATACTGTTTCCGTTGCCGGCGTCTGTAACATCCCAGAACATAGGGTCCAGAAATAGAGTGGACACAAGAGTGTGCATTGCATTCATGCATCAGAAAATCCGGATAATTTTCGCGCATTAATTTTTCAAAACACTAAGTGATTGAAGTTTCACTTGAGTTGGTGGAATTGAAGTAAGTCATCAACTTGAGCGTTATAAACTTTGAGATGATCTTGGCTTAAACCTTATTTTGGGGTAAAGAGATATACGATGAGAGGTTACACTAAAGAAAACAAAACTTGTTACATCAAAACAATATTTAGGAGTTAATGACTAAAACAACTATTTTTAGTTATTCTCTGATCATCTATTCTTATCAATTGTGCTAGACATATTTCTAGTACCCGGAAACCATGACATTCTAGGAGACCAACTGAATTACCTAAATCTTAACTTAGATCTTCCACTTTTATCTTGACATCATATTTCCTTATGTCCCAATCTTCTCGAAGGCATCAACAAGAGAAGATATCGAGAAGGGAAGAAATACAACAAGAAGACATAGAGAAGCATTCATTTGATGGACATAGAAGTGTTATGCCAATCTATCATGAAGAATTGGAAACTCTTTCATCTTCAACCATCTTTATTAAATTCTCAGGAAATGGTAGGACATTACAATGTTAGTGTGATATAGAAATAGGTTGATGACAAGCTTTGCAACCTTGTTGACAACTCATTTTGGTATGCACAAACAATGGAGTGCCATATACATATGAATAGTGGGATAGATCATCCAGTACATCAAATTCTTGGATGTCATAAAATACACATGCGTTCATATACCACCAACTCAAGGAAATTTGTTTGGTTAAATTGAATTGTCCTCACCACAAGGGTGAGACAAGTGATGTTGGAAATTCAATAAAGGACAAGAAGAACTTGTCTTGAATATCTACTTCTTGTTCAAAAGGATCAATGCCAAAGTAAAGTCACATATCGATTTATGGTGTTCCTCCAAGGGGATCTTAACCAAAGAGAAAGTAATGTCAAATCATAAGTGTATATAATCAATATACATATCTCAGAGTCACATGTATCATCTTCCATGACCATATGAATCTGTATATCTACCACCAGCAAATAATTTATAAACATAAATAATGCCATAGAAATAACTTTTCCTATGGTTATAATGCACCATAAAAATGATTTAGTGGAAGCAACAAAATATAACAAAATGGAATATTCATGTTCACATATACTCTTTGAAACAAAATCTCAAATCAATTGAAATTTTGGAAATAACAAATTCCAAATTAAATGATAGCATAGGAAATATTCTCATATTCCTAAATGCATCCTAGAAATTTAATCAAGTGTAAGTTATAAATTTCAATGAAAGGAAAATACCTAAATATGTCCAAACTCAATTAAAAGGATAAAATAATTCAAAATATACCTAGCAATAAAATTATATCAAGAAGTGAAAATTATATAAAGGAAATAAACATTTTATCTCAATTATAAAGTTTCTAGGACTCAACTGTAAGTTCCAGAATCAAAATCAGGTCCAAAACCTTAAACAGGGGCCTATTTCAACTGTTTCTGTAGTTTCCCAGAAACCCAGGGGGTTTTCTGCAAAAAGGCTTTAAACGTTTTCTTCTTCCTCCGGCCAGAAAGCAGAGGAGCTCGTGTCGCTGCCGCTGTGCTGCCGTGCCCCTCTTCCCTTCACCTCGCGCATGGATAAGGAGGCCGAGCGCCGTCCTCGTCCCTATCCTCTCATTCGCTCTCATCCTCTCCTCTTCCTCTCTCTCTAATCCTCTCCAACCCCTAACCCTAGCTTTCAGACGCCGTCGTGGATCGTCGATTACCGGTGGTGGAGGCCTCTCCTTGCTGTGCTAAGTATCTGGGAAGCTTCGTATTGACGCCCTCTTCGTCCTCCGCAAGCTACGCATCCAGGGGAGCCCGGGAGGCCGAGAATTACATCATCTTCTCCAACTCCGGCCGCCGCCTGCCTGAGAAGCTCGCCGCCTACTCCGACCACCCCGTGCCAAGGCGAGCAGTTCTGGAGGTTCGCCTGGTCATTCTCTTCCTCCTCGTAAAGCAGTTCGTCCGGGGAAGCTCTTGAGACTGAGGAATTCCCGTTCTTCCTCGTCTCCGGCCGCCGGCGTTGCGCATGAGTTCGTCGCCGTCCGACCTTCGTTCGCTGCACCGAGCCTCACATCGCGCTCAGGGTGAGCCCACGGTGCTCGTGCACCTCTTCTCCTTCTTTATTGCGCACTGTATCGCCGTGCCACCGTGAGCCGAGCGCCGCCGCCGCGTTTCTCGTCGCCGGCGATGTTCCGGTGACCATTCGGTCAAAGCGCCGCCACTAATAGGTTCGCCTAGGTTCCCTCTAGCTTGTGCTCGCTCCAATTTGTAGAAGACTTTGATTATTCGTCGAATTGGTCTTCGGCAGGGAGTGAAGTTCATCGCTGACGTCATGTGACGTCAGCAAATCGATTTTAAATCATTTTCTTGATTTCCTTTTCATATATTAATTCCAGAAATTCATACAAACTTTGTAAACTCATAAGTAATCCATATCAAATCAGAAAAATATAATTTTTATATCCAAATGATCAGAAACATAAAATCTAAATAACTATATCATTATAATTTGTATTTGAATAAAATGGAAAAATAAAATAAAATTCAAAATACAACTCACTTAATCTTTAAATATGGAGTTATTTGAAATGCTATTCTGGATGCATTTCAAACTTCATTTAAATATTTCACATACATTCTTTTTAAAACTGAAAATATAACATTATAAAATGTAATATTCATAATACAATTATTGCTATTTTAAAATAATATTCTATTTTAGAAAATAATAAATAAGTATTATTACTTTTAAATTAAAAATAAAAAAACAAATAAAAGTATAAGCTTATGAAAGCTATTCTACTACTATTTGGTACTCATTTAAAATAAATAAAAATCCAATAACATCTGAAAACTACTTAGATCCACTTTGTATGATTGTTCCACTTATTTCATGTATTACTTACTTCTTGTTTGCTTATAACTTGGTAAAGTGAAAATCATTAACAAACACCTAATGAATTGATAACACTATGGTAGTTTGTAACTTGTTATATTCCAAACATAAATCATTCATCCACAAGAAACAATTCTAAGTTTAGAAGTAAGTTCTTAACTGAAATAAAATCTTATTGCAATGTCTTGGGTAAAACACACAAAGAAGAATAATCATATAACTTTTCCCTCAACTACCTCATATAATACCAGCAGTTGTTTACATTATTTATGTTCTTCAAAAGTTATTCTTTTTTCCATCATAAAAGATAATACTACCCTATC
This sequence comes from Poa annua, assembly GCA_026929855.1. Lineage (NCBI taxonomy): Eukaryota > Viridiplantae > Streptophyta > Magnoliopsida > Poales > Poaceae > Poa > Poa annua. The sequence continues at coordinate 111,362,787 of CM049426.1, forward strand.
TCTAGATTAATTAAAGTTCATACATGTCTTCCACCAACATTAGATGAACACAACATCAAGCAACCATTGAATGTTTATATGTGGTTTGACTTTACTCTTATGCTTAATATGATACATGAACATTAATGTTAAACAACTCATCTTGCTTGTGAAGTAAACTTGAAGACAAAACAACTCTAAATTAAAACACCCAACTCAAACAACACACAATCTCCGAGAGTGAGATACGGGGTACTTTGCGATGCATCTCATACTTATGCATTAATCATGCTGCTTCTTTAAACATTAGTCCTTACCGGACCAATGATGTTGTTTCCAGATTTCTTGGAGTTTATATTATATCGAAGACCTTGGCTGCATAATCTTGCAGTCAAAAAGGCAAGTTCATCCCTTTTATACATGTCCTATTGAAGTATTTATTAAGAAACTATTTTCAAAATGCTATTATCACATGCATTACAAAAAGGACCAAAAACTTATTTTATAATGATATAACTACGGTTATCCACCAGTGACGTGGTAATCTCATATGGCTGGCAGATGGGACCACGGTAAGAATGTTGTGGTGGAGGTTCCATTTGCACGGGAAAGGATCATCTAGGACTTAATAACAAATGTCGCCAGTGATTCTTGCGCCGAATATTACGCGCAACCATAAGATTTGGAATGGGACGGAGAAGTCAGCTGTACCCTTTTCCTCTCGTACACCAACGGATGCATAGTACAAGCCGCGGTGGTAAATCCGCTCATGAGCTTGAGATGGCTCGGATAATAATCTCACCTTCGGGTTGTGGCTTCTAGCATCTATTGAAGGTTGCCTTCGGGAACTAAGTTGGGGTGTCTCCCACTAGTTTGCAACTAAGCTGGGGTGTCTCCCACTAGTTGGCAGCTGTTAAGCTGGCGTGTCTCCCACTAACATGCACCGGAGTAATGGGGGGTGTGCGGGGATGGTGGAAAGGCGCAGTGATTGGCTTGGATTACTGACTGGGCCCCACACCAAGGAAGTGTGGACGGGAAAGTATGCCCGGTTGTGCAACAAGGTCTTGATCTCTTATGGGTAAAGCAGCGCACCTCTGCAGAGTGTATGAATGTGATATCTCTTATGGATATCTTGCTCCTTGCCCCTTTTTGACTTCGCCGGCTAATCTTGAGTTCCATTAACACTTGTCTTCTTTTTCAGCTCTCCGACTTGGGGGAGGATGACCTGGCTCCCGACTTCTACGAGTCGGAAGCCGGGAAGACGATAAAAAGCGCAAAGCATCCGGCGCCGCTTCCTCTACGGTGATTGCCGAGAGGAAGAAACGGATCGCATCGGCTACCGAGCCGGCTCTCGTCAACCTTGACGAGAACGCGGGGATTAACATCCCCCGAAGGTACTCAATTCTTCCTTTAATAGACGACAAACTTCTTCAATACTGACACCCAATTGACTGTGCTTGCTTTTTATTGACAGGGAAAGGGTCGCAACTTCCCGGTTGCCGACCAGGCTTCTTAGCAAGGGTAAGCGGCCTCAAGGCAGCTCGGCTGCTACTGTGCCGCCAACTCCCCAGCCCCGGGCCGGCAACTTTATGGGCGACGCTCGTCGCTAACCCCCGGCTCCGGCTTCTGGCGTGCCGCCAAGGATTTCCTCCGCTGACCGCGCACCCACGACTCCCCTCCTTTTGGCTGAGGCTACGGCCGATGAAGCCGCTCAATCGCGCGCCGCCAAGGAAGGGTTGCTGGAGGCGGCTGCCGGCGGGTCCCACAGGGCAGCCCCGACTGCAGGAGGCGGCAAAGTTAGGGACCCTTGGTCCACCTTCACGAAGGCCAAGGAGTCAGCCTTAGCCTTTGCCAACTTCACCTCCCAGGCCTTCGCCGACTTGGAGGGCGACCTGTCTGTAAGTTTTTACAACTCCAGCATATACATAGTCTTTCCCCCGAGCACTTAGATGGCAGGTCAAAAAATTTGACTGCCGGCTTAGTGGTTATTCGACAATATGTTTTTATGCCTTTGCTTTTTCCTGCAGGGCCTTTTGTCCGCCAACGTTGAGCTTGTCTCCTCCCGAGTCGAGATAAACCAGCGGTGCCGCGACCTGAAGAAGGATTGCGAGGCCAAGGACCTGCGGATTGCCGAGTTGGAGGCGGCCCGCCAAAAAGATGAAGGTAGGGTTGATCCTTTTTGCCTTCAGCTATATTTTCGACTTATGTTGCCGTCAATCATTTAGTTAGCGAATCCATATTTGTAGAACTGCTAGACCATGCCCAGGATATACTGAAGGCGTCAACGGATATGCAAGCTCTTATGAATAAAGCTTCCGATTTGGCGGCTGCCAACTTGGTGATGAAGGAGGATCACCGGAAGGAGATGGAGGCTCAACAACTCAAATTTGCGCAGGAATCTAGCCAGCTCACTGGTGAGCTGGAAAGCCTGCGCAAGAAGTTGGCGGAGGCGGAGAAGACGGCTGCCGAGGAAATCTCCAAGCAGACTTCTCGCGCCCAAACTGCTGAGGATGCGTTGGCGGCTCATATGGTTGAGCTGTCCGCTTTCCATAACTCGGTCCTTGGTAATTTTTCACTCCTTACCTTGATTTTGCCATTTTGCTTAGCCTTGTCCAAACTGATGGTTTTGTTTTTGATGCAGTTCCCGCCGGTTTGGGCGACGAGAAGGTTGCCAGCCCCCGCCTGGTTCGCCTTGCGCGTCTATGCGAGCTGATCACTGAGACTTTGGCGGCGTCCACGCGGTTTGCCGCCAAGTTCTTCATCTCCTCTGGCAGCCAGGAACCGACCGAATTCAGCGACGTGCCCGCTATGTTGGATCAGGCTACCAAACTGCACAAGAGCTCGCTGAAGTCGGCGGCGCGGGGTGGTGCCAAGACTGCACTTGGGCTATTCATGGCGCACTACCCTGAGGCGGAGATAAAATCCGTCACCGAAGGCATGCCGTCTACATATGAAGACGGCAGCGAGGTTGAGCCGGCCGCTGTTCTGGACAGCGTTGCCGGCTGCACCACGCGTGTTGCCGATATGGTGGATACTTCAATCTTCTACCGACGCCATCCTGTGCCTGCCGGAGGGGAAGCTGGAGCTGCCGGAACGGCCGAGGCGGAGGGGAGTGACAGTTCCGGGGCTGAAGTTGTCAGCCCCCAAGCCTGATGCAGACGCTCCCCCGAGCCATAGCTTTCTGTCCTTGCCTCCTTCTAGCATGATTTGTCAGCGCCTGAAAACAATGCAACTTTGACTTGTAATATTTGTATATACTTTTTTTGTTGCCCTGCTAGGCGGAAACTAGCTGACAAGTTTTATTTTGCCTTATTTATATGGCCCGCCTTAATTTTACACTGACTTATATGTTTGACTGTTTGTATGTTGACGAACCTCAGCCGGTAACTTTAACTGAAATAACCAGGGCTAAACCATGCGTTTAGGATCAGAGACCAAAGCCAACATGTTGGTGTCAAAGACATACTACTAGGCGAACCACATATAAGTAATCAGAGGCAAAGTAATTAGGCGGCGCAAAAAGTTTATTTTTGCTTTAGGTTGGCTCGAAAGCTGCAAGTATCTACCAGTTTGAACCTTTGCACGGAGCTAGAAAAATAGGTAACTTAGATACATAGGGGAAATATGATTGCAAGAAAAGACAAAAGATGGCATGCTTCTCAACACAGATGAGGAACCATCGACTTTTATTTCATAATCATATTTAACTTATTACAATTATAAATTGCTAAGTGTAGAAAGGACGTAGCTGCTCAATATTCCAAGGCCGTCTTGTTTGTTCGAACGGATCGTCAATGCCTCTTTTGCGCTTGGTTCCCCTCTTTCCTGCCGCCTTCTTGCGCCTCTTCTTTTCGTCTTCGTCGCGGATGTCGGCCAGGTAGTAGGAACCATTGAGCAGCACCTTTGTGACTATAAACGGTCCTTCCCATGGCGGGGATAACTTGTGCAAGCCTTTTTTGTCTTGAATTAGGCGGAGGACCAGGTCACCTGTTCGGAAGCTTCGCTTCCGCACTCTCCGGCTATGATAGCGGCGAAGTTGTTGCTGGTACAAGGCGGAGCGATGGAGAGGGACGCCTCTTTCTTCGTCTAGCAGGTCTAGGCTATCCTGTCTTGCACCTTCTATGTCTTGCTCGATGTAGGCTTGAACTCTTGGGGAATCGTATTTCATGTCGGTAGGTAGCACCGCCTCAGCGCCATATACTAAGAAGAAAGGAGTATAGCCGGTAGATCTGTTTGGCGTTCTGCGCAAACTCCATAGTACCGACTGTAACTCATCTGCCCAAGCGCCGGCTGCCCTGTGTAATGGAGCTTCGAGACGAGGCTTAAGTCCTGATAAGACTAGGCCGTTTGTACGCTCTACTTGTCCATTGGATTGAGGGTGCGACACGGATGCCAAATCAAGCCGGATACCCAGATTATTGCAGTATTCTTCTATGTTGCCTTGAGAAAGGTTGCTGCCATTATCAGTGATAATGCTGTGTGGAACTCCAAACCGAATGATAATTCCCCAGAGGAAATTGGTGGCTGTTCGTGCGTCAAGTTTGCAGATCGGCTTAGCCTCGACCCATTTAGTGAACTTGTCGACATCGACCAATAGGTGGGTATACCCACCACGTGCCTTCTTGAAGGGACCCATCATGTCTAAGCCCCAGACCGCGAACGGCCAGGTGATTGGAATCGTCCTTAGTTCATGTGCCGGCAAGTGAGGTTGACGAGCGTACAACTGGCAGCCTTTGCATGTCTTTACGATTTTCTCGGCGTCTTCTTTGGCGGTAAGCCAGTAGAAACCTTGGCGGAAAGCTTTGGATACAATGGACCTGGCGGAAGCATGATGCCCGCAGGTGCCAATATGTATGTCCTTTAGAATTTCCCGGCCTTCTTCCAGCTGTATGCACCGCTGATAGATGCCGCATGTGCTTCGCTTGTATAGCTCGCCTTTTATTATCGTGAATGCCTTGGCTCGCCTTATGATCTGCCTTTTTAGCACCTCATCGTCCTCTGGCAACTTTCTGTCGATTAGAAAATCGAGATATGGGACTGTCCAATCCGGCTGTGCCAAGTAGACAGCTAGACTTGCCGCTTCTACTGGTTCTTCTGCATCGGGGTCCATCAAATCGGCGCCTTTAATGGATGGCTTGTGCAAATGTTCCAGGAAAATATCTTTTGGTACCTTTTTGCGTTCCGATCCTAGTCTTGCAAGTGTGTCTGCCGCCTCGTTCTCAGCTCTTGGAACATGCCGGACTTCATAGCCCGCGAAGTTTTTTGCGAATTCGTCAACTTTGGCTCTGTATGCCGCCATTGTTGCGCTTTTCGCATCCCATGTTCCGCTTACTTGCTGCGCGACCAAATCTGAGTCGCCATAACAGAGGATTCTTTTGACGCCTAGGTCGTTTGCCACGTGTAACCCATGAAGCAAAGCTTCGTACTCGGCAACGTTGTTGGTTGCTGTGAAGTGGATTTGCAACACGTAGCTAAGCTTGTCACCTTTAGGCATGCGTAGCACGACTCCAGCCCCCGAGCCTTTGAGCATCTTTGATCCGTCAAAGTGCATGACCCAATATTCTGATTCGGGGAGTGTCGTTTCCTCCATGGCCTCTGTCCAGTCGGCGACAAAATCTGCAAGCGCTTGAGACTTAATGGTGGTCCGTGGTTTATAGACTATCTCAAAGGCGGCAAGTTCGATGCCCCATTTGGCAACTCGACATGTTGCCTCTGCATTGTTGATTATGTCTCCCAACGGTGCCTTGCTGGCTGCTGTCACTGTGTGTTCCTGAAAGTAATGCCTAAGCTTTCTGGCGGCAAAGAATACACCATAAGCCAGCTTTTGGTAATGCGGATACCTCTGCTTGGAGGCGGAGAATACTTCACTGATGAAGTAGACCGGTCGTTGCTCACACGTCGCGGCTTCGTTCTCCTTTCTTTCCACAGCCAAGACAACGCTGACAACAGCTCCTGTTGCCGCGATGTACAACAACATTGGTTCCTGTGATCGAGGTGCTTCCAATATCGGAGCGGATATGAGGGCCTCCTTAAGTTGTTGTAAGGCGGCGTCTGCCTCTGCTGTCCACTCAAAGTTGTCGGATTTCTTCAATAGCCGGTAGAGAGGCATTGCCTTTTCCCCTAGGCGGCTTATGAAACGACTGACGACTGCCGCCGATCCGGCTAGACGTTGCACGTCCTTCAGACAAGTAGGTCTGGATATGTTTTGGATGGCCTTGATCTTCTCCGGATTAACCTCGATCCCTCGTTCTGAGACGATAAACCCGAGCAGTTTGCCGGCTGGAACGCCGAAAACGCACTTGGCGGGATTGAGTTTCATCTGATACCTCCGGAGATTCTGAAACGTTTCTTCCAAATCCTCTACGAGATCTGCCTTCTTTTTAGACATCACCGCGATGTCGTCTACGTAGACGTGAACATTGCGGCCGATCTGTTCGTGCAGTCAATTTTGCATACAGCGCTGGTATGTTGCCCCTGCATTCTTCAGGCCAAAAGGCATCGTGATGTAGCAGAAAGTCCCGTATGGAGTGGTGAAATATGTTTTCAGCTGATCCGACTCTCTCATCTTGATTTGGTGGTATCCTGAGTAGGCATCCAAAAAACAAAGCAGCTCGGAGCCTGCTGTGGAGTCTACGACTTGGTCAATTCTAGGCAGCGCAAAGGGATCCTTTGGGCAGCACTTGTTAACACCGGTATAGTCAATACACATCCTCAGCTCTTTATTCTTCTTTGGAACAAGTACAGGATTTGCCACTCAATCAGTGTGTACAACTTCTTTTATGAAATTGGCGGCCTTCAGCCTATTTATCTCCTTTCCTATAGCCTTGCGTCTCTCATCTCCAAAGCGTCTTGTTGCTTGCTTCATCGGCTTGGATCCTTTTATGACGTTGAGTGAGTGCTCGGCAAGTTCCCTCGGTACACCAAGCATGTCGGAAGACGACCATGCAAAGATGTCACGATTCTCACAGAGGAACTCGACGAGCGCGCCTTCCTATTTGCTGTCAAGGTTGGAGCCGATGACAACTTGCTTAGACTTGTCACCTGGGATGAGGTCCGCCTTTTTGGTGTCTTCTGAAGCTTCGAAGGTCTTCTTGACATCAATCTTTGGCTTTGGCATGGAGTTGTCTGAATTCGCCCCGAGCAGCGCGAGTTCTTCCTTGTGGATGACGGCTTCTGCGAAGGCGGCCATGCCACGCTCGCACTCCTTGGCTTTCTTGAAGTTGCCGGAAATCGTGATGGTTCCGTTCTCCCCCGGCATTTTAAGCTTGTTGTATATGTAGCACGGCCTTGCCATGAACTTGGCGAAAGCCGGTCGTCCAAAGATTGCATGATAGGCGCTTTTGAAGGGGACAACTTCGAACCGGAGGAACTCTGAGCGGTAGTTCTCTTTTGGTCCGAAATTTACCTTCAGCCTAATGCTCCCCATTGACTTTGCTTGCCTGTCGGGCACTATGCCGTGAAAAGTGAGGTTGCTGTGGTCCAGCTGATCCTCTGATAGGTTCATGCGGCTTAGTGTGTCATAGTACAGGATGTTGAGGCTGCTGCCGCCATCCATGAGTACCTTTGTGAGTCTGAAGTTGTCGACAATGGGATCGACGACGAGGGCGTACTTGCCTGGGTGAGGAACATGATCAGGGTGGTCGGACCGGTCCCAGGTGATCGTTGCTTCCGACCAGTTCAAATACTGAGGGACGTCCGGCATTGTCGCGTTGAGTTCGCGCATTTCCGCCTTATCCACCTTAGCCGAAGGCGTGCCGACAAAGCACACAAGAGATTCTTTGACCTTCGGATATGGCTTCTTTTTCTTGGCGGCCACGTCATCCTCGCTTGAGATAGACATGTCGTCGTCATCCTCATCCTCCTTGTTGTCTTTCTTGTCGTTCTTCTTTGACTTCTTTGACTTCCAGCCGACTGTGGGGTCCTTTTTGAATTCGTCCATGAAACGACACTCGCCAAGCATATGGTTGACCTTGCCCAGTGAGGCGTGGATGGGACATGGAAAAAGTTTTGCCTGTTCATAAGTGATTCGCGCCGCCTTAGGACCTGAGCCGGCGTCGCGACCATCTTTCTTATTCTTCCACTTCTTTTTGCCGGCATTCCCTTGGAATGCTACGGCTACCTCGTTGGAAGGTCCGGCTTTGTCATCTGCCGCCAGCTTGCGCTTGTTGTTCCGCTTTGGTATGATGTTGACGTCTGGGTCATCGTCCCGGGCGTCGTCATCCGCCGCCGCGTATTGGGCGGCTAGGTTGAGCATCTCACCAAGGTCCGTGATTTGCTCGCGGACGAGCCGATGACGGAGCAAGGACTTCTTCTGCAGGCCCGTGTAGAAGGCGTGGATAGCCTGTGCGTACGAAACACCATGACAGTTGCCTTTTTCGGATATCCAACAGCTGACAAAATCTGTCATGGTTTCGTCCGGCTTTTGGATACAGCGTTGCAAATCCGTGTAGGTATTTGCACGCTTGTATGTTCCTTGGAAGTGCTGGGAGAAAACCTTTTCCATGTCGTACCAGCTATGGATAGACTTTTCAGGAAGGTTGTCGATCCAAGCCCTTGCCGTGCCCTCCAACATGAGAGGTAGGTAACAGACGGCAATGAAGCTGCTCCCGCCGGCAATTTCTATGGCCATGGCATAGTCGGCTAGCCATGAATCCGGCTTAACGAGGCCGTTGTACCTAGAACAGTTTTTTGACACTGATGTCATGTCCTTAGGGAACGGCTCTCTGCGGATGGCGTCACCGAAGCACTTTGGTCCAGAGTATAGCGGCTCCTTTCCTCTTGCTATGTCTTGTAGGCGGTGTCGTGCGTCTTTTGGATCGAGTTGTCGTGCGCCTCTGTTTGCGTCTGGCTCGTCCTGCGCTGCCCGGCCTATGCTGCGCCTGGGTCCTTCTGCCTCCTCTTTCCTCTTGCTGCCGGTGCTACGCTGCGGAGACCGGCTTCGACCTCTCCTGGGAGGGTCGTTGCCGACATCTTTCCTAGGCGGCGGCCTATTGTTCCGGCTACCGCCGTTGTCGCGTCTTGGCTGGGATGGAGGTGGCAGGTCTCCTCTGCTTCCTGTCCTTGAATTCTCGTCCCGCCTTGGCTTTGGCGGTGGCGTCTTCTTTGGAGGTGGCGTTGCCTTCCTTTTGTCGCCATGGCTACTGGAGCTAGACGGGCCTTCGGGGTCGCCGCCAGGTGCAGCTTTGCACTTTCCTGACTTAGACTCTAGGTCTCCCCCGCGAGCATCCGCCATGTGGCCGTAGGAATCAACGCAAGCTTGTTGTTCTAGGGCCTTGCTTACGAAGTGTCTTGCATTGGCCAGCTTTTCTTCCGCCGTGTAAGTGTTGTCGTCCAGGGTATCTAGCGCGGCGGCCGCGTTGAGGACGGGGGTGCAGAAGACAACATCTCCCCTTCTGTCCACGCGCTGTGGTGACGTACGCCAGTCGAACCCGAGATCTTGAGCCGCTGTCGTTGCTTGCGTTGGCGGCTCCTTGCCACGGCGGTTTTTTGATGACCTTTTCTCCTCAAAGAGTTGCCGGCTTGTTTTGGCCGACATCTTCTCCTGTTCTTTCTCGATCTTCTTCGCAAGGCTCTCAACGTGCTCCTCTCTTTTTCGCAGGAAGTCAGAGTGCTTAAGCATGTTAAGCCTAAGATCTTCCACTTCGTCAAGTGGGGTGTCTTAATTTACCGGAGTATTCATGATCTCGTCTACTTCTTTGATAAAGGAGAGCAAATCCATGGGTTTGCTGCTGCCGCCTATCTCGAGGCCAGTTTTCTTCTTTGTGCGCACCTTGTTGGAACTTTCAATGAGTTGACCGGTAGTGGTGTCGCCGGCATCTTCCGCCGGCTTGTTTTGCGCTTCCGAAGCAACTGGGGTTGTCTCGTGACCGACAACAACCATCATAGCCAGCTTGTCAGGCATGTCAGTATCCGTTGTGCCCTCTGAAGGAGCCGGATTACCACTGGAAAAGCGGGTTTTGATCTTCTCTTCGAAGAGACTAGCATCATCATCAGAGCCAGAGTCTACGTTGACTTGAACGGTAGATCTGGATCCGGCATCTGACATCGCATCCTCCTGGAGAGCAGGGAGGATTGACTCAGGATCGTTGTTTTCCGGCTGGGAGTCTGATCCCAGTCCGACAACTCCGACGAAGTGGAAATCAGATTCGGCCGACTCCTGGGAGAAGGCGGATTCAGATCCATCTTGTCGGTCGACTGCTTGGTCGAAGGGTTGGTGGGTGGGGTTGTAGAAACGCGGTAGGCCGTACGCCTCTGGCGTATACCCGATGAAGACGTCGATCCCTCCGATCGGTACGATTGCGCATCCGATAAGGTAGTCGTCCGCCGGGAGCCAGGACTCATCCGAGTTGACGTAGCTGTGACCGCCATACCTTGTGACGCGACCGACGGCGATCTACTTGCCCAGGCCGCCAAGTGTTCCCGCCTGGAACGTGACGCCAGGAACCTTTTGCCCCACGGTGGGCGCCAACTGTCGTGGTATCGGCATAATTGATAGGAGACGGGGGTCCTCTAGCCTACGTATGGATTGTGGAAGAAGGTTGGTGTCGTCGAGGACGGGATTGAACACGGCGAGTTTACCCAGCTTCGGATCCCGCAGCGGTGGCGAGATCCTACGTGCTGCTATAATTCACTATGAGGCAATAGCCGTGAACAGGTTACAATGTGTATGATGCGTATTGAAGCGTCTTCCCTAAAGGCTTCCTGGTGGCCGGCTTATATAGGCGGCCAGACCACAGTATACAAGGCAAGTACTTGTCTGGCAAGTAATCAGAGTCCTAGATCTAGCCGGCTTAGTTGCCGCCTTCCGTCTTGGGCTTGGTGGCTTGATGGGCTTCGGCCTTCTGCCTTTCTTGGACCGTTCTCCTACTTCCTTGTACGTCAGCTATCTGGGCCGCCCGGCAGGCTTCAGCCTTACCACCCTGGGGCCACCCTGGACTAGCCGGATTAATCCATGTTGGTTACACCCCTAGTTGATATATCCCCAACAGGTCTCTGCAAGCGATGGCTTGGTCCTTAGTCGTTTCGTCTAATCTGTCAGCGTGCGAGGCCTGGGGAGAGTGGGCTCTGCACACCCCAGTCCTCACTGGGCCGACAAAAACAATTAATATGTCTTTGCTTATAAAGGGGTGAGGGGGTGTGCTAACATGTGACACCCGAAAATTGGTACTATGTAGATTTAAGCGCATCCGCCGAAATCCGCATAATAACGATTTTAGGTCGCCCACCAGACATAATGTGCACGTCGAAACATGCACATTATGTGGATGGAATTGTGATAGCATTACAACAGTTCCGATATATCCACAAATACAACAGAAGATATAATTACAACAATGACTCGAACGAGTCAAGATACAAATGATACAATACAAAGATTCAAATGACAGCAGAAGCAAAATATCTGACTACGGATAAGATAAAAATTGGACTAAGAGTCCTGAAGATAAGCGGTGGCGCCGTATCCCTGCCCAGCCAAGCCGGAGGGATTCCCAAGCTAACGTCGTCAGACTTCAAACCTGTTGACTGCACATAAAGCATAACCCAAAAGAGGGTCAGGGCACTCCCTGGCAAGCAAAACCGACTTGCCTACTTTCTACACCATCTCCCAAAATATAGGGGAGGTGGACTTAGCGACAACAGCACTAGCAACCTAAAGAGACACGCTACAACTTCCGTCTAATTAGAGAGGGATAAGAGAGCGCATAAGAAACCATCTACTTCTAACACCAAACATAACCAATTCTCGGATTAACCCCCTCAACCAAGTATGAGGAAGCAATTCGGGAAACTCACACGTTAACAATTTTAGTTACCATTTATTGTGAAAGTAATTATATATTACTAGTCAAATTAAATAACATTAATTAGGTGTGAGTTGTCTAGATCTTGTTAGCCAGCATCATCACCAAGTCGTCCATAACCGTGGACACGGCTCATCGATAAGATTATACCCTCCAGGGGTGCACTACTGGACCCATACTCGCATGATCAACCCAGTCAAAAACATTAGGGCCTTTCAACCCAACTCTTTTCCTTCAGGAGCCACGGGAGCTATGCTGGTCCCGGCCAAAAGGGTGCGGACTCCCGCACGACACACCCCTCCGCACCAACAGGCCACGCCCTATATGCATGTAACAAGGCACACCGGCAAAGTAAAAATACTACACTAGTATCGATGCATATGAGACAAATGGAAAACCCGAACTAGGTGCGGCCCCCGGACAAGTTGAAGTTCCAGTCAAAGTCGAGGGGGGCTCCATAGGGCCTCCGACAAATGGTTAGTGCGCTCAAAATTGGATCCGAGGACAAAATCTCAGTTCCTATGTCGACACTTAGCAGAACAAAGCACCTCGCAAGGCCTTCCGCCGGTGCCTTATCTTTTAATTATAATACCCCAATATAATATAACATTTTATTAAGGTAGAATAATCTATCAAGCTAGCATATGAAATAAAATACCAACTGACGACTCGCACAACCAACTCTAAGCATGCCCTACGACTCGCAAGGCTAACAGATAAACATACAACAGGTGATGGGATGTGGGGATAAAGCTGTATAGGCTGCAGGATAAACATGTGATGGGATCTCAATAAAGAATCGTAAACTAGGGTAGCAGAGATCAACGGCAGGAATGAAAGACAATGTATAGGTAAACAAGCAAACTTTGCTTGCCTGGAATCCCGCATGGAAGCAGATCTTGTCGTTGCTCACACATCTCAACGTCGTATCCGCGAAGAAGCAACAAACACTGGAAATCTTAAAAGATGCATTTACAACTACGGAAAAAGATCCAGCATGATCATATGAGAATGATGCATGGCATGGCAAGATGCAATACAATGCAGGTGATCCAAATTAAACGTGAAGCAACCCCGACAATTAATATTTAGGTACAAGTTATTTATTTACCAGCAATATTAAATGTTGGTTAACATGGCAACACATGGCATGGGTGATCTAATTAAATTAAATGGAATAGAGCATTATATATTTATTACCCCTAACATTCCATATTTAATTATTTAGTTGCAAATAACAAATTACAATAAGCAATTAAAATAACAGATGCAAAATGGCATAAAAATGGCATATTAATATGCATTGCATTTTTCTGATATAAAAACATATAAAAATTACTTTATTTGGAGTTATAGAATTAAAGTTATTAACATATTAAGTTTAGGGTTGTTTTTGTAATTTGCAGGGACCTGTTCGTGATAGAAAACTTATCAGTGAGTGCTTCTGTGAGAAAAGCAGAGAAACAGGGGGCTCGGTGCAAAAGTACCCGAGCAGATCTGAAACTTTTGTCACCGCGCACGGATCCACCCAGCGAGGATGACAGGCGGACCCAGGCGCCACGCGGGCGGGTATGCGCTGCGTTGGCCTCTGCTGTCGATGACAGGCAGGGCCTGCATGTCAGTGGCGCGCGACAGGGGAAACTCGATGGTGCTAGCCACTCGGGCGGATCAGTGTTGTTGATATACTATGGCTACGCCTTCCTTTTGAATCTAGCCAGGATGTTTAGACACTGAAACTGAATTTCGACAGTGAAAGCTTCAGGCTTTCGGTTCCAGCCTGACCGAGACGGGCGGAAGGATTCTCACGGCTGCACGAAGGCCAGCTCAACAACGCCAGGGGAAGAGGAAGGGAAAACGATCCAGAGGTGATGCTCACCTCGGGGAAGTTCGGGGCGGTCTCGGAGGCTCGGATGCAAGACGAAATCGTCCGGGGAGGAGGGGGCGATGGGCTCGGGGGCCGGTGGAGTTGAGGTCGTCGTGGACGCCTCCGGCGACCCCGGCACCCAGCTGTAACATCCCAATTTTCACAAAAAATTTAAACTCCCAAATTCATATCAGTGCATGCATCATGACATTGCATTTTGCATTTGTATCATTATTTATAAATGTTGAAAGAATACAAAAATTATTAATTATAAAAATGTCATAAAATACTTTAAAAAGGTTTAGTTTGCTAAAGATAAATTTTACAAAAAAATTCAAATTTGTTTGAATCATTTTGGAGTTGCAAATCAAAAAGTGTGTAATTTTCAGAAAAGAAAGAACAAAAAATATATATATAAAGAACCGGGAGTCCGAGCCGGCCTGCCTCGGCCCAATCCACCCCCCCCTTCTTTCCTCTCGCGCGCACACGGCCCAGGCCCAGCTCACCTCTCCTCTCACCGACACGCGGGTCCCACCTCCGACGGAGCGTATCGTCTTCAACCTCCGAAACGAATTTCTGTTGGAATCCTTCGTCGATCCGGATATCGATCCCGGGCCGTTTTCGAACGAGTTTCTATCTCTTCCCCGCCACCATAAATACCCCGACCCGTAGCGTCTCTCGGCACCCCAAAAAAACCTAGAAATCGCCACCGGGCTGCCCTAAAATCGAGCCGCCGTCGTCGCCATTGCCGCCGCCGTGTTCTTCAAAATACGGTGAGAAAAAGCATCCTCAAAGCCTCTCGTCCCTCTCAAACGATTCACTGCGTCCGTGCGATTGACCGTGACATCCTCTCTGCAATTTGTTGGCAGCAGATCGAGCCGCTCGTCGTCACCCGAGGACCACCGCCGCTGCCTTCGTCTCCGGCGAGGGAGCAAGGGAGGAGAGAAGAGCACCGACGCTGAGCGCTACGCCATCGACTTCGTCTCGATGCCGCGCTTCTCCAGGTGCTGTCCCGATCCCCGTAGCGTAGATTCGTCATACTCCGGTCATGGAGCCGCCGTGGGGAAGCTTCTCCGGCCGAACTCCGGCGCTGGCGCCGCCCCCTTCTGGTCCTTTAATCCTACGCCGTTAGATCTGCTACCGACGCGCTAGATTAGATCTCCTCGCGAAGGGGTATGGACCAACCGGAAGCTGCCACGTCACCGAGGATCTCTGCGCGAAGAGTTATTTTCTGTTTATCACAGATTAGTCCCTGCAAATTGTTTCTATCATTAATTTTCACTCCTTTATCCAAAAATTATAACAAAAATTGTTTTGGAAAGCTTATGAAGTATAGAAACTTATGGCATCATTACATTTGTATTTTATTGAATAAATTTTGTTTAAAAACAGAAGTGGCATTAATGGTAAATTAAGCATAACTACAAATATAAAATTTATTTTTCATCAAACTATTTTGCTATGAATTTGTAAGGCTAAGTACTACTGCAGAAATTTTTCCAATATTTTTTTGTTAGAATATTTTATGAGCTTTTGTGTAAGTATTGTGATTAAAAGCTTTTAGATATAATATAATAAATAAAAATTAAATATAAAGATTGTTTTCCTCATGTTTTCGAAATATAAAAGTATATATTGTATTATAGGATCTTTACCACCTAAAAGTACTTAGGAAATATTTGAGAGTTTTATTTGGTTAGAGGTGCTAATTTTTCTCTAAGTGTTGTCTTTAGAAAATTAGTGGAAACTCCTAAGTCCTTAGTAAAATTTTGGACCACAAAACTTGCCTCGTATTAACTCACATATTTCATCGCATGGCATGCATCTAGTCCTTAGAAATATTTTTCTCATCATACATGGCATATCTTCCTTAGCATTTTTAAGAAACTTGTTTGTTTATGTTGTACTGTTTGATGTGTTAGAATCTTCGGAGAGGAACGAGGACTGCAGTTGTTGTTGCTGTTCTGCTTGTTGCCAAGGCAAGTGGCACACCCCCATAAATTTCCTAAGTATTTTCCATGCATTACCTAGAGTATTTTTCTATATGCATGTGTCGGACTTAGTAGGTTGCTATGCAAAACCTTAGAACTCTCCACCCCCGTCTAGGAACCTATGTAATAACTTGGTAGAATTATTGATGCTATGCACAAGTTGCTTTATGGAAAAGTAAATTTTACTAAGTTAATGTAACACCTGGGTGGATTTTGGTGTTGATTGGTTTGTGTTGAGTGTTATTCCTTAGGGGTGACCTCTAAGGAATAGTCACTTGTGGATGGCCACCCAGGGTAATAAAGGGACCAACGTTTTCTCTGAGTGAAGATTGCTTCTAGTGCAACCATTAGTCAATGGGCTCTGGCTAGATGGAGTAAGCTGCGTGGACTCGACCCGACTTGACAGGTGGTGGTAGATGGTTAGTTTGGAGCGCGTCAAGTCTGCAGGGACGGGAAAATGCTTCTGAAAAGTCTCGTCTCAACTCTCTCCTTTTCCTTAGCACAAATGGTGTGCTTGAGGATAGTTTGGGTTTGTTGGGTCTAATGGTGAAAGTGCACAACCTCTGCAGAGTTAAAACTAAGTTCTTAGCCGTCTCCTCGGTTACGGACAA
This sequence comes from Poa annua, assembly GCA_026929855.1. Lineage (NCBI taxonomy): Eukaryota > Viridiplantae > Streptophyta > Magnoliopsida > Poales > Poaceae > Poa > Poa annua. The sequence goes on from CM049426.1 coordinate 111,379,033, forward strand.
TTTTGAGCAGCTGATCAAGGATTCAACGGAGGCTCCCAACATTCCATTTTCTAAGTTAAAATTTGATGGGTGAACAGGGAAGATGAGATTATGGTTTTCATGCCATACTCGTCTTGAATTCAAGAAAAAAAATGTTTTCAAAAGAGTAGGAAAACTTGGTTTATGCAAATTAGCCTTAAACTCCACCAGCCAAATATGCATACGGGCTCTAGAGTTATTCCAAAGTGTCCACCATAGTGTCACTTGCCAGACTCCATTCTATATGGAATCTGACCCACTCTGTTGCAAATTATTATTTATTGCAGAAGTTTCTGACGAAGAGTAAGGATTCCGTTTTGGGTTCGAGTCTGCACCAACATGTTATCGCCTGTGGCGTGTCATGAAGATGGAGGCTCATTGAAGTTTATTTCCGCTACTTTACTGTTTGAGCTAGCTTTATGCTATGAAAAGTTGTATCGAACTATTTATTTTACCAAGTCTGGATTATTCGTGTAATATTGATACAAAGTTGTGGTATTCATCGTAAACTGTGTGTGCAAATGATTCGATCCAGGGGTTTGCACTATACACAGGTACCTGCCATTTCTTTTTAAACGCAGGTACATTACAGATGGTATCAGAGCTTTGTGTTGCCTGTAGGTTCGAACCCTAGGTTTGGTTAGAAATAGGTTGGCCAAAAACTTAATTTTAAGTATAAAACCTCTATAAAATTTTCTTGCTTTTCTTCTGGTAATTTTCTGTTCTCTTATTTTTATCTCATATCTTTCCTTCATAACTTAAGGATGAAGAGATTTGAGTACACCTGCGAGGAAGACTACCCGGTGTCTCGTTTTGGCAGCATCTTGTTCGACATACTCAAGCATCTGAAGCTACCAACAACCATGATCAAGGGATGCATACTAAAGAAGTTCAAGAGAGAAGACCTTTGGGGAATCAGAATTTGTCAACAAGGACGTGAAGGCGAAGCGCCCATTGAGACAAGAATAATGGGAGTCTCCATAGAGAGAGGAATAGACGTCGTCATGCAATACACAATAGGTCGTCTTTGTGGACGCTACTCCAAGGAACTGGAAGGACACTACTCCCTCCCTTTTGGAAGACGTAATGAAGATGGATACCCTTGCTGCTATGGCACCGAGGACATGGGCAAGGATGAGTTCGTGAGCGATTACCTCCAAGGCTTAGAACTCTTAGTCTATGAACTCTATTTTGATTCCTTTGAAGAGCTCTACAAAAATGATGAGATGTGCGCCCAAGTCAAGGAGAATGAAGAAAAGATGAAGGAACAAGAAGAGAAGGCCAAGGAACTAGAGGAGAAATTCCAGCTACTAGAGAAGAAATTTATGAGTCAAGAAAAGAGGGTCAAGCAAAGAAACAAGCAAATAAGGGAGTTGAAGGTAGAACTTTCCACCAATGAGGTTGAGCTTGAAGCTGATAGCGACTTGATCAAGCGTCTTCGTGCTGAGAAGAAGTACCTCCAAGATCAGAACTTAGAGTTGGAAAAGGAAGTGGCAGACCTCAGAAACATGCTAACCCGTGAAGGCTATGAGATCGAAGACGTTGAAGAAGAAGTGGATGAAGAAGTTTTCATGATTGAAGGCTAGGATAGTTAGAGAGACTACCATTTTTCCTTACACGCATTTAGATTTTCGAATTTTCTAAGCTTAGGATTTACCAAATGTGTGGTAAGAGAACTATCTCGTTTTGCTTCTTGTTTTTTTGACCAAGGGTAGTAAAAGTTTGAATTGTTTGACATTGTGTTGCTTGATTGTTGTGTTTGCATGGGTGGAATTAACTTCCTTAGACCTTTCTATCTTTACTCATCTATGCTTAAACAACAGATGCCTCCCCGTCGAGCTCCCGAAAACAACAACAACAATGATGCTATGCAGCAGTTGATGGCCGCCCAAGCCCAACTGATGACCATGATGACTCAATTCATTGCAGCAACCAACAACAACAATAAAAACAACAATCCACCACCACCCCCTCCTCCAGTGGATAGACTTGCCAGGTTCCTTAGGCTTAGGCCAAATAAGTTTTCAAGTTCAACTGAGCCACTGGTGGCTGATGACTGGCTGCGTTCTGTGCAAAAGGATCTGGTGACATCTGAATGTAATGATGCTGAGAAGGTGAGGTTCACCGCACATCTGTTAGAAGGACCTGCTGCACAATGGTGGGAGACTTATCAGGTTACTCACCCACTAGATACCCTAACCTGGGAGGACTTCAAAGATGGCTTCCGTAATTCTCATATTTCCACGGGCATTATGAATCTGAAGCAGGAAGAGTTTCGCAATCTGCGTCAGGGAAAGAGAAGTCTTAAGGAGTATATGGATGACTTTCATGCCTTGTCACGATATGCTCCTGAGGACATTGACACAGATGCAATGAGGAAGGCAAAATTTCTCAAAGGACTTAGTGACGAGTTGAAGATACCTCTGACTGTTGCTTATGCCCCAAACTATCAGATACTCCTTGATCAAGCTATCACCCTTGAGGATAGCATAAAGAAAGCTGAAAACAGGAAAAGGAAGATGAACAAGCATTCCTCTGAACCTTCATTCAAGAAACACTTTGTTCATGATGGGAACCAGGGTTTCAAACATGGAAACCACACTGGGGGTAACTTCCACAAACATGGACACAATCATAATGGAGGATTCAAGGGAAACAATGGAGGATCCAACGGAGGGCACAAAGGGAATGGAAATCCTGGAAATAATCATAACAACGGTCAGCAACGCCCAAATTTTGAAAAGAAGGATCTCAGTCAAGTGCTATGCTACAAGTGCAACAACAAGGGACATTATGCTAATGAATGTCCTGAGAAGAGAGTGGACACTCCTACCAAGCCCAACCCTTTCAACAAGGGACATGTGAACCACATTAATGTTGAAGAAGTTCTTGATGAACCTGATGCTGTGATTGGTACGTTCCTAATCAATTCTTTTCCAGCATTAGTTTTATTTGATACCGGAGCATCTCATTCATTCATATCAAGAGCATTTGTTAACAAACATGGGCTAGCAACCGAAAATTTGGGGTGTCCTATTAGAGTCAGTTCCCCGGGAGGAGAAATGTTAGTATCATCTGGGTGTAGACAACTTAGCCTTGAGATTGGAAAGCATGAGTTTCCAGCGGACTTAATCATCCTGGAAACCCAAGGTCTGGATGTCATTCTAGGGATGGATTGGAGGAATCATAGACTGTGCAAACAGAGCAATCACCCTCACCACTCCAGAAAACAAGAAGATCAGATTCAAGTCAAAGTTTGAAATGAAGAAAGTTAGGCTTAATTCTCTTAAGGGGGTTAGCCTTGGCGATGTACTCATAGTAAGAGAATACCCAGATGTGTTTCCTGAAGAACTACCGGGAATGCCACCCGATAGAGATGTTGAGTTTCTTATTGAGCTTAAACCAGGTACATGGCCCATAGCAAAGAGGCCATACCCAATGGCAACAGATGAACTGAAAGAACTCAAGAAACAGTTAGAAGAACAGTTGGAGAAAGGATTCATCCGTCCAAGTTCTTCACCTTGGGGAGCACCAATCTTGTTTGTTCAGAAGAAAGATAGTACTCAGAGGCTAGTCACAGACTATAGAGCTTTGAATGAAGTAACCATCAAGAATAAATACCCACTTCCTAGAATCAATGACCTCTTCGACCAATTGAAGGGAGCATGTGTGTTCTCAAAAATTGATCTCAGATCTGGATACTTTCAGATGAAGGTTAGGGAGTTGGACATACCTAAAACTGCTTTCACCACCCGCTACGGTCTGTACGAGTACACAGTTATGCCCTTTGGCTTAACCAATGCGCCAGCATACTTCATCAATATGATGAATAAAGTGTTCATGGATTTCTTAGATAAGTTTGTCGTTGTATTCATCGATGACATCTTAATCTACTCCAAAAGCCATGATGAACATAAGGAACATCTACATCAAATTTTGCAAAGGCTTAGAGAGCACAAGTTATATGGCAAGTTCAGCAAATGTGAGTTTTGGTTGGATCAAGTGGGATTCTTAGGGCACATCGTATCTAAGGATGGAATAGCAGTAGACCCAGAAAAGGTTTCAGCTGTCACCGACTGGGACTCACCCAAGAATGTGGGAGAAATTCGTAGTTTTCTGGGACTAGCAGGATATTATAGGAGATTCATTGAAAATTTCTCCAAGATTGCTAAGGCCTTAACAGAATTGCTACAAAAGGATAAGAAGTTTGTGTGGACTGAAGAGTGTGAAACTAGTTTTCAAGAGTTAAAGAAACGCTTAGTATCAACACCTGTTTTATGTTTGCCTGATCTAGAGAAGGATTTCCAAGTTTACTGCGATGCCTCGCATCGGGGACTCGGAGGGGTGTTGATGCAAGAAGGCAAAGTGGTGTCATATACCTCAAGGAAACTTAAGAAGCATGAAATGAACTACCCCACACATGACTTGGAATTAGCAGCTGTAGTACATGCACTAAAGACATGGAGACCATATCTTTGGGGAAAACGTTGTGAAGTTTTCACGGATCACAAAAGCCTTAAATACTTTTTCACGCAGAAGGAAATGAACATGCGTCAAAGGAGATGGCTGGAACTGATTAAGGACTACGACTTAAGTTTGCAGTATCATCCGGGAAAGGCTAATGTGGTAGCAGATGCTCTGAGCCGTAAAATTTATGTTAACGAACTCACGGCAGGGGAATTGCCAGAAGACCTATGCAAAGGACTCAAAGATCTGAGACTAGAGATAGTACCGGAAGGTTATGTGGCCTCTCTTGAAGTGCAACCTCTTTTGATGGACAAAATCAAAGAAGGCAGAAGAAAGACAAAACGATGGAAGAAATCAGGAAGAACTTAAGTGAAGGCAAGACCAAAGGTTTTCGATTGGATGAAAGAGGCACAGTGTGGTTCAAGGAACGAATTTGCGTTCCAGAAGATGTTGATCTCAGAAAGTTGATACTCCAGGAGGCTCATGACTCACCCTACTCCATACACCCGGGTAATACTAAGATGTATATGGATGTGAAGGAAAGGTTCTGGTGGAACTATTCGAAAAGGGATATCGCAGAGTATATTGCTAAGTGTGATGTGTGTAGCCGTGTGAAGGCTGAACATCAGAAGCCAGCAGGATTACTTCAACCTCTACCAGTACCCGACTGGAAATGGGATCAGATTGGGATGGACTTCATCACAGGTCTGCCTAGAACCAAGTCTGGTTATGATTCCATATGGGTTATTGTTGATCGTTTGACCAAGGTAGCTCATTTCGTGCCGGTAAAGACGACTTACACCAGTGCCAAGCTAGCAGATATTTACATGAAAAGAATAGTATGTTTGCATGGAGTCCCTAAGAAGATTGTGTCAGATAGGGGCACCCAATTCACTTCTCATTTTTGGAAACAGCTGCATGAAGTCCTTGGAACTAGGCTCGAGTTCAGCACAGCTTTTCACCCACAAACTGATGGGCAGACTGAAAGAGTAAATCAAATTTTGGAGGACATGTTGAGAGCATGTGCATTAGACTATAAGTCTAGTTGGGATGACAATCTTCCCTATGCCGAGTTCTCTTATAATAATAGTTACCAAGCCAGCATAGAGATGGCACCATTTGAAGCATTGTATGGAAGAAAGTGTACTACCCCACTATTGTGGAGTGGAGTAGGGGAGAGGAGTCTGTTTGGACTGGATATAATTGAAGAAGCTGAAGAAAAGGTCAGGTTGATTAAAGACAGACTGAAGACAGCTCAATCCCGACAGAAAAGTTATGCCGATTCCAAACGAAGAGAAGTCACCTTCGATATGGAAGATAGAGCCTATCTTAGAGTCTCACCCCTGCGTGGGGTGAAGAGGTTTGGAATCAAGGGAAAACTGTCACCAAGATTCATTGGACCCTATAAAGTTTTGTCACGTAAAGGAGAAGTGGCATATGAGTTGAAACTACCAGAAGCACTTTCCGCAGTTCACAATGTTTTTCACGTTAGTCAGCTGAAAAAGTGTCACCCGGGAATGGCAGAAACTCCGTTGAGGGATACAGTGCCACTAGAAGAAGTTCAGCTTGAAAGCGATCTCACCTATGAGGAAAAACCCATAAAAAATTTGGAGACAGCAGAGAGAGTTACTAGAACTAAGACCATCAAGTTTTGCAAAGTACAATGGAATCACCATTCAGAAGAAGAGGCGACTTGGGAAAGACAAGATGATCTCAAGGAAGAACATCCTCACCTATTTGCTAGCCAATCCGAATCTCGAGGGCGAGATTCATCTTAAGGGGGTTAGTCTTGTAACATCCCAATTTTCACAAAAAATTTAAACTCCCAAATTCATATCAGTGCATGCATCATGACATTGCATTTTGCATTTGTATCATTATTTATAAATGTTGAAAGAATACAAAAATTATTAATTATAAAAATGTCATAAAATACATTAAAAAAGTTTAGTTTGCTAAAGATAAATTTTACAAAAAATTTCAAATTTGTTTGAATCATTTTGGAGTTGCAAATCAAAAAGTGTGTAATTTTCAGAAAAGAAAGAACAAAAAAAAATATAAAGAACCGGGAGTCTGAGCCGGCCTGCCTCGGCCCAGTCCACCCCCCCTTCTTTCCTCTCGCGCGCACACGGCCCAGGCCCAGCTCACCTCTCCTCTCACCGACACGCGGGTCCCACCTCCGACGGAGCGTATCGTCTTCAACCTCCGAAACAAATTTCTGTTGGAATCCTTCATCGATCCGGAGATCGATCCCGAGCCGTTTTCGAACGAGTTTCTATCTCTTCCCCGCCACCATAAATACCCCGACCCGTAGCGTCTCTCGGCACCCCAAAAAAACCTAGAAATCGCCACCGGGCTGCCCTAAAATAGAGCCGCCGTCGTCGCCATTGCCGCCGCCGTGTTCTTCAAAATACGGTGAGAAAAAGCATCCTCAAAGCCTCTCGTCCCTCTCAAACGATTCACTGCGTCCGTGCGATTGACCGTGACATCCTCTCTGCAATTTGTTGGTAGCAGATCGAGCCGCTCGTCGTCACCCGAGGACCACCGCCGCTGCCTTCGTCTCCGGCGAGGGAGCAAGGGAGGAGAGAAGAGCACCGACGCTGAGAGCTACGCCATCGACTTCGTCTCGACGCCGCGCTTCTCCAGGTGCTGTCTCGATCCCCGTAGCGTAGATTCGTCGTACTCCGGTCATGGAGCCGCCGTGGGGAAGCTTCTCCGGCCGAACTCCGGCGCTGGCGCCGCCCCCTTCTGGTCCTTTAATCCTACGCCGTTAGATCTGCTACCGACGCGCTAGATTAGATCTCCTCGCGAAGGGGTATGGACCAACCGGAAGCTGCCACGTCACCGAGGATCTCTGCGCGAAGAGTTATTTTCTGTATATCAGAGATTAGTCCCTGCAAATTGTTTCTATCATTAATTTTCACTCCTTTATCCAAAAATTATAACCAAACATTGTTTTGGAAAGCTTATGAAGTATAGAAACTTTTGGCATCATTACATTTGTATTTTATCGAATAAATTTTGTTTAAAAACAGATGTGGCATTAATGGTAAATTAAGCATAACTACAAATATAATATTTTTTTTCATCAAACTATTTTGCTATGAATTTGTAAGGCTAAGTACTACTGCAGAAATTTTTCCAATATTTTTTTGGTTAGAATATTTTATGAGCTTTTGTGTAAGTATTGTGATTAAAAGCTTTTAGATATAATATAATAAATAAAAATTAAATATAAAGATTGTTTTCCTCATGTTTTCGAAATATAAAAGTATATATTGTATTATAGGATCTTTACCACCTAAAAGTACTTAGGAAATATTTGAGAGTTTTATTTGGTTAGAGGTGCTAATTTTTCTCTAAGTGTTGTCTTTAGAAAATTAGTGGAAACTCCTAAGTCCTTAGTAAAATTTTGGACCACAAGCCTCGCATTAACTCACATATTTCATCGCATGGCATGCATCTAGTCCTTAGAAATATTTTTCTCATCATACATGGCATATCTTCCTTAGCATTTTTAAGAAACTTGTTTGTTTATGTTGTACTGTTTGATGTGTTAGAATCTTCGGAGAGGAACGAGGACTGCAGTTGTTGTGGCTGTTCTGCTTGTTGCCAAGGCAAGTGGCACACCCCCATAAATTTCCTAAGTATTTTCTATGCATTACCTAGAGTATTTTTCTATATGCATGTGTCGGACTTAGTAGGTTGCTATGCAAAACCTTAGAACTCTCCACCCCCGTCTAGGAACCTATGTAATAACTTGGTAGAATTATTGATGCTATGCACAAGTTGCTTTATGGAAAAGTAAATTTTACTAAGTTAATGTAACACCTGGGTGGATTTTGGTGTTGATTGGTTTGTGTTGAGTGTTATTCCTTAGGGGTGACCTCTAAGGAATAGTCACTTGTGGATGGCCACCCAGGGTAATAATGGGACCAACGTTTTCGCTAAGTGAAGATTGCTTCTAGTGCAACCATTAGTCAATGGGCTCTGGCTAGATGGAGTAAGCTGCGTGGACTCGGCCCGACTTGACAGGTGGTGGTAGATGGTTAGTTTGGAGCGCGTCAAGTCTGCAGGGACGAGAAAATGCTTCTGAAAAGTCTCGTCTCAACTCTCTCCTTTTCCTTAGCACAAATGGTGTGCTTGAAGATAGTTTGGGTTTGTTGGGTCTAATGGTGAAAGTGCACAACCTCTGCAGAGTTAAAACTAAGTACTTAGCCGTGTCCTCGGTTACGGACAATTTTGAGCAGCTGATCAAGGATTCAACGGAGGCTCCCAACATTCCATTTTCTAAGTTAAAATTTGATGGGTGAACAGGGAAGATGAGATTATGGTTTTCATGCCATACTCGTCTTGAATTCAAGAAAAAAAAATGTTTTCAAAAAAGTAGGAAAACTTGGCTTTATGCAAATTAGCGTTAAACTCCACCAGCCAAATATGCATATAGGCTCTAGAGTTATTCCAAAGTGTCCACCATAGTGTCACTTGCCAGACTCCATTCTATATGGAATCTGACCCACTCTGTTGCAAATTATTATTTATTGCAGAAGTTTCTGACGAAGAGTAAGGATTCCGTTTTGGGTTCGAGTCTGCACCAACATGTTATCGCCTGTGGCGTGTCATGAAGATGGAGGCTCATTGAAGTTTATTTCCGCTGCTTTACTGTTTGAGCTAGCTTTATGCTATGCAAAGTTGTATCGAACTATTTATTTTACCAAGTCTGGATTATTCGTGTAATATTGATACAAAGTTGTGGTATTCATCGTAAACTGTGTGTGCAAATGATTCGATCCAGGGGTTTGCACTATACACAGGTACCTGCCATTTCTTTTTAAACGCAGGTACATTACACCAGCCTTCGGCGGGGGCACGGCGGAAGAAGTGGGGGTTTCATTCCCGCGCTTGGGAGGGGGCGGGGGTGACCATGGCGACTGCGGGGTGCTATTCCACTTCCGGCCATGGTATGCTTCGGTGGGGGAAAAGAAAAGCAGGAGGAAGAAGAAAAGAGAGGGAGAGCGGCGGCGGCGGCGCAGGAGGGAGAGAGAGGGTTAGGGTTAGGGTTGCGGGGAGGGAGGCTAAGTAGGAGGAGAGGGGAGGGAGCACATGGGGGGGGCTCCATTGCTGAGGTGGAAAGCGATCTTCTCTGGTACGGAGGAAGGGGACAACGGGGAGAGGAGATGGGCCAAAGGAGATGGGCTGGGTTCAGCCCAGGTAGTGTTTTTCTTTCCCTGTGTTTTTTTTTTATTATTATTTCTTTTGTTTATTCTTTTCTGTTTTTATGTTTTTAAAACAAAATAGAAAAAGAAAAGATGTATAGACTTTTGGAAAGTATTTATAGTTTCCAAAAAAATACACAATTTGATATTTTAGTTTGATTATTTGAAAAGAATTTAAATATCACATTTAAATTAATTTGATTTACAATTAGATTTAAAAGTGGAAAAGAATTTAAATGGAGTTGAATCTAAATGCAATAATTTAAAATAAGATTGAAAAATGCAAATGATGCATGATGATGTCATGTTGATGCAAAAGAAAAAAACAAACAATTTTTTAATTGGGAAAAATCCCGGGGCGTTACATAACACCTTGCCTCCCCCATGTGGGACGAAAGGAAAAGCAAGGAAAAAGGTGGGGGGGGGGGGGTTCGGCCGGCCAACGCTTGGCCAAACCATGGTAGCCTCCCCCACATGGGCCTCTCTTGGCCCATTAAGTGGGCTGCCCCATTTTTCTTTTCTTTTAATTAATATTAAATTAATATAACATATAGTTAATTTATAATTAATATATTTGCATATTATTTAATCTCCCGTGACTTCGAAACAATTTCCAGACCACCCGAACTTCTTTCGGACATTCCCGAAACCTTTCCAGAACCACCGGAACCTTTTCCGAAACTACGGGAACCTTTTCCGGGTTATTTCTCTCTCTCCTATTATCTATCATTCCAAACGATCTCCAAGTGTTGGTAAGAAGTTAAGTCTTGTTACGCTACGGTTAGAGAATACTCCAGACATGGTCGAGACCCCTCGCTCGCCAATTACCGCCAGGGAGACCTGGATGCCTGTGACGGTCCATGTGCATTCTACGAATATCGTCGTTGAACCATAAACATGATACTCATTCCTTTTGTTTCTTTGATACTACCTTGACCGAGATATGATCGTAAACATCTCATGTCGTGTTTTATCTCGTTACCGACAAGGGTTAATCAACTCGTCTGTGATATAACATCTCCATGGGCTAGTCATAAGATGCGCAGCTTAATAGACGTAATCTCACCGAGTGGGCCTGGAGTATCTTTACATTACGCGAATGAAAAAATTCCGCTCTTGATCCATATGTCTCAACGTACTCTTTCGAGATACACAAGATATACACCTTTATAGTCACCCATTTATGAACTGACGTTTGGTGCACTTAGAGTATCCTACGGAGCAGCAATTAATATGATCTCACGGTCTGAGGAATACGCTACCATATTACTTTTCTATTGCAAATGATGAACATCGTAATACGATCCTTTCGCAATAGTTTGTTGTGTATGTCCATCACCTTATTACACTAATAAGATGACCTCATTGTCAACCGACGTGACTGTCCATGATCTGGAAATCTCGATCAACAGTTGCCCAATGAACTAGTTTATATAGAGGCTTACTAGGGACTCGTTTTGTTTATGTATGACACGTGTATTAACAATTCCAATTACTACAGTTATAGCACGATGCAAAAACATATTATAAACTTATGAGATAATGCGATAAATACTATATATTTATTTGCCTCTAGGTCATATCTCCTTCAGTCTCCCACTTGCACTAGAGTAGAAATAAACCAACTGCATTTTACTTTTAATCATATCCACTTACCTAATAAGCGTTATATGATAGTGCTCGTGGAAGAGTGTTACTTCAACATTCTGTACCATACATAATTGTATGTTCTTTGCGATTCATTGATATCACCTTGTTTGATATCATCATGTTATCTGATAACATATATACATATACCCTAACTAAGTGAGACTTTTGTTTCCCAGCGCTTACTCTGATTCTGTTAACCAGGCAATTGCATTGCAAACACACTCAGTTATAGAGAACTCTGTGTAACATTTACAATCTCGCGATATCTATATAGATTTCACATCTATGTAGAGTTTTGACATTCCAATGTCAATCTAGTGTCTAATACTTTTCTACTTCTAGTAAACTCTAAATTTACCTTGATACTTGTTCTTCCTCTAAGAACATGAGTCACACTTTATCGGGCACATAATATCGTTCCTATATGATGTCTAATATCACAATATAATTGACCAACATATCTTATAACCACTATTATCGTGTACCAATACACTTAATGTTTAATTGGATTTCCAAGGACCTTTCCATTGGTTTTAATGTATTCTGACCTTTTAAAATAAATCCAAATAAAACATCTCGACTTTCTATTTAAAATTCTTGGTCTGTTCTAAATACACACTATCTTTTAAACAGTTTCACAACTTCATCTTTCTAATTAATTCTACTGGTACTATCCATGATATGTCATTTACTTATGATGATTTTAACTCCCGCTCAAAATATGTCATCTACATTTTTGAGGATATGAGCTCCCACTCAAAAATATGTCATCTACATATATGAGGGTTTAAGCTCCCACTCAAAAATATGTCACTCACATATTAAATTTGAGTAAACTAATTTGACTCCCACTTAAATTAGTAAATTCATAATTTATTACAGTATTTTGGTCAAACCAAAATCATTGATCATTTATCAATTCGAGTTTTTATACGATTTGTGAGTATTCTATTAATACATATCCCACAGACTTCAAGCATGCCTACACTTATGATGATTAACCAAACTTATTCTCTTAATAAGATTTAGAGTAACATCTACTGTTTTAATCCTTTTAAATATAACTTGGATTTTAAGACTCAAAATCCTTTTTTTGTATTCTGATATTTTCTCAACTTTCTTTGTATTTATAAGGTGTATCTTGTTCTGTCACCAAGATCTAAAATACTGAATATTAAACTGTGACCTGACAACAAATATCCTTAAAATAACTCCCTATAAAAAAGCTTCTTGTATGAAAATAACATGATCTCTTATAATCAAATTTTCATTTCCATTTGCATAGATATATTATTTTCGGAACATATTTCGATATTCTACTTTATGGAAAAATAGGTCTGATACCTTATTTTAAGCCTTTTATTCCATTAACCATAATTCGAAAAATCTTATATTTCCTTTGAATTACACAGACATCAATACAAGTTTTGCTTTTGTTGGTGTCTGGAATACACTCTCATCATAATGTGAGTATTGTACAAAGAACTATTCGTGTATATTATGTATTATCGCATAATCATCTATACCACGCCACTTACTCTCGGTCACATGAATCATCGTTGAAAAATATCTTTCTTTTTTCTAAATTGGATGTCGACTATAATGTTTTGAACATATTAAGAGATTCTAAAAGACCACACTTTATCTAAAATAGAGTATCATTATAATATTTCTTATATCACTATATCTGATATTATAGTTTGTGAAACAAATTTTCACAAGTCCTTTTGTGTTGAAACCATAATTCAAAATATTGTCTTGTTTGATCAAATCCTGTGGATACAATATCCATCCATCTTTCTTGTGAAAAATCATTTTGATATTTTATCAAATTGTTTTCAGACTCATGTTTCCTTAAGAAAATACATTTATTTACTTAGAATCATAGAAAAATTCAAAACAATGATATTCACCACTTATTTAATTTAATAATCATCTTGTATGACTTTGAATCAATCTCCTTGTATATTGACATTTCAATATCCAATTTAATTTAATCAACTCGGCACATGTAACTTTGATAGATCGAAGTATCTATATTTCTCACACTGCTTTTATGATCAAATTCGGTGGTGTTTGTTCTTGAAACAAAATGATTTAATCTTTGGACATATAATTTTATCATTCCTGGTTTTACAAATGTATATCATGTTATCATTCGAGTAATGTAATTGAGATGTGATTGCATAAAAACTTTACTCATAATATAAAACAACTGACTTGTTCCACAACGTAAAACAACCGGTTTGTTCTATTACATATATGAATAAGTTTGTCTAGTAACATTCAAGACACAAAGCAAAATCACACTCTCACTATTACAAAAGGTCTTATAAAAAACTATTAATGATAACTATAATGATAACTTGAGGACGTGAACACTACTGGTCATCAACTCCTTTGCTCGCCATCACTCGCGCACTGTCACATCATATATCTTCGCATACTTGTGATAATTAGGACCTGTTTCATAAACAGAGTAAGTATCAAATACTTTTCATCAAGTATCATGAGAAGAATATATTTATAACTTTGTTTATCAAATATACATGTAGCATCGAAGATTTCGCCTTCGATGGGTTCAACCTTTACAGATTTGAACTGGCTTATGAACACGAAGAAATTCATCGTATCTCTTCTTATAGCATAGCCACGGACATGTTTCTCATAGCTGGGAGGTAAAGACATCAACACAGTATCTATCGCACATGAGTCCGCCATCTAGTAGTCGTAGACATTCGTAAGCTTCAAGTAAATGTCATAGATTCTCTTCAAATGAGTTTCCAAACAGGTATGTTCCTCCATCTGGAGTGAATGGAACTTTCTCAGTTGTATGTATTTCTCATACTTAATTTCATCTATGAAGTGCTCCTTGATCGAATCAATCATATCACAAGGTTCCATTTATTGAACTGCTATTTCAACTATAGTACCAAGCTTATGGCCATGATGGATTGCACTTCTATGAAAACGTCATGACGTTGAGGAAATTCCTCATCTTCCTCTTCGCTAGCAGAATCTTCTGGTTCCTCTCCTAATCCTTGTTCTATGACATATAGTATATTTTTGTGTTTGAGAGTTTCTCTAAGTTTCTTGTACCAATAGATGAAGTTGGACCCATCAACAAACAAGGGTGGATTTCTAAGGAAATGTTCGAAGTAGAACTTGTCGCGAGGGTAGAGCACCATCTATAGATATGATCGCAAAGAAGGTAAGACTAAGTTTATAATAATTTGAATTTAGTTTATAATCAAATTATTTAAACATACTCCACTGATGTCTACAAACGCTTCTATTCTTGTAGACAGTGTTGGGCCTCCAAGAGCAGAGGTTTGCAAAACAACAGCAAGTTTCTCTTAAGTGGATCACCCAAGGTATATCCAACTCAGGGAGGTAGAGGTCAAAGATATTCCTCTCAAGCAACCATGCAATTAAGATACGAGAAGTCTCTTGTGTCCCCAACACACCCAATACACTTGTCAGATGTATAGGTGCACTAGTTATGTGGAGAGATAGTGAAATATAACTAATATGGATGATTATAAGAAGTAATTGTAATCTGTAATAAAAATTGCAGCAAGCAAACATGTAACAGAACTTGTTGGAAACGGTGTTTCGATGCTTATAAACAAGGCCTACGGATCCTACTTTCACCGGTAGACATTCTCAAGAATGGCATCAAAGTTAACTAAATAAACACTACTCTCAAACACTCTCATGTTGAATAAGAAACACCATTCATTGTTGTAGGGCTACAAGAGCACCCTCAAAGTCAGAGTAAACTAACACCAACTTCATAAAGGGAATCACACAAGGTGCACACACTGTCACCATTACACACGTGAATAACCCCGGCGTTCATATTAAAGTAACCTCTAGAGTGCATAGTAGATAAAGAGTAGCATCACATATTCAACTAGATTACAAAGCTCATGATCACATAAAGATCACATCATGGGAGAGAGAGATAAACCACATGGCTACCGTAGATCCAGCAGCCCCGAGGGAGAACTACTCACGCATGGCCATGGTGATGAGGAGCTTGATGGAGAGGTGCAGCCCGGATTGGAGACGGCGGCTCTCGGCAGCCACGGCGCGGTGAGGGGCAGCGGCGGCTGCCCTTGGCGGCGCTTTGGAGGCAGCGGCAGCAGCCCTTGACGCGGTGGCGACGGCCCTTCGCGGCCACGGCCACCCTTGGTGATGGGGATGGTGTTGAGGAGGTTCTCCTCCCCAAGACGGCTGCCTGGGAGGAGGAAAATTCGTGGTTTGGGAGTTTTTCACGACCTAGGGTTGCTTCCCTTATATGGACTCTCGGATTTATGTCCGCCCCTTTTGGGCCTCGCGAAAATAGGCATATCTAGAGCATCCGGATTCGGATTGGGCTGTTTTTTGGCTTAAAATTTGCGCACGGAAATTTGTGACAACTCTCTATTTTTTTTGACGTTGTCTTCGGTGGTCAAACTGACGATCTCTATAAAAAGTTCTTAGACAAATTTCAATAAAGTCCCAATTCGAATGCAACAAGGTTTCCTCTTTTATTCTTGATAATTTCTATACATCAAAGAGTAAAACAAGAACATTGTGCACTTTTGCTACTATTAGTAGGTTAATCCAAATAAATCATAAGCTTAATATAAAAACAAGTGCTAAAAGCATAAAATGGCATGAAACAATCAAAAATTATAGATACGTTTTGGACGTATCAACATCCCCAAGCTTAATTCCTGCTCATCCTCGAGTAGGTAAATGATAACAAAATAATTTTTGATTGTAAATACCGTGACACAATATTGATCATATAATAATGTAATGCATGTAAATTGAGATCAAATGAATAAGAGTTGTATTTTATATTGATATCAAATGAGTAATGAATAAATAAGTAGGAAGAACAAAGTAAAACTTTCAATGAATCAGTACTAAAGAACAATCAACTGTGCATAGTAGGTATTAAAAAAGATTTAAGCCTCAAGCACAACAATATAATCATCTAATGCTTCCAACAAACATGACAATTTAATGAAAGGATCAAGTCAAGCAATATCAATATGCACGTAGAAGATCAATACTTCATTTGTTGAAAAGGAACAAGCAAGCGTTCAACCAGGATGTTTTGGCTAAGAGAATATTAACAGGGGTTTGGAAGGCCAACGGAAGAAAAGCTCACAAAGCTGCAAGTGATCATTAGACAAGAGAAAGTCTTACAATCGAATCTATGCAAGGAGTAGTGATTGCCACACAACGGATGCACATAGAGCTATAAGTGTATGAAAGCTCTCCAATGGAACTAGTGGGGGTGCATCCAACTTGCTTGCTCACGAAGATCTAGAGCACTTTTGAGGAGGCTCATCATTGGAATATACAAGCCAAGTTCTATAGTGCAAAGTTTCCCACATAGTTATGCAACTAAGACATGAAAACTCTCTCATATGGAGTAAAGGTGCTAAACATGAGCACAAATGATGATCATAAATTATATGGTGCTATAACATAAGCACAAGTGTGTGATAAAGAATAGTAATGTTGCTCCCTTTTTTTATTTCTTTCTTTTTCTTTTTTTTTCTTTTTTTGTTTCTCTTTTCGATGGCCTCCATGTCTCTTTTCACTTTTAGGTGCAAGCATCCTAATATGATATATGATAAATGACAACACACTAATGATGATATGACAACATACTAATGATACAAGTAACTAACATGAATGTTTCGTAAAATGCATATGACAACGGTGCCTCTGCCAGTGTAGCAGGTTATGCAATGATCTAGCGTAACATGGATAAAACGACACATCAGCTTTATAGAATCACGCAAAGCAATATATAAGAAATGAATGACAACAAGTCATGTAATCTGAGATGGATGTTGCATGGCAATATATCTCGGAACAACTATGGAGATGCTGTAGTAGGTAGGTATGATGCATGTTTTGAGGAAGATATTTGGCTTATGTGTAGGAGAACAAGATAAAGATCCCCCACGATTTTGGATGTACACGCGAAAAATGCACCAACTCTCAATGTGAGAAAGGGCAATGCAAAGTACCGAAGAGGCTAGCAATATGGTGGTGGAAGTGCCATGAAAACCGCAGTTTTAGAACTCACAAGTAAAAAGATTCCAAAAAAAAATATGATCATACAAGGCATAACGAAAATTACTCCTAGATAGATCGTGGCGAATGACGAAGTCACTATTGGCTTCCCCGACCGTAGTGCATAACATAAAGTCATTACGGTTGCTTTAGTCAAATAGAAGTCATATACCATTATGCAATCAACTGGATATTTAAGTGTGGCACAGCTTCAAGTTTTTCTAGACCAACCATTAATCATTCCACTTTACTAGATCATCATGTTTACAATTAAGAAAATTAATATCTCAAAACAATATCAATGATTCAAGTGACATAATTTAATGATCTACAAGATTATATATCATTTATACCATCTACCACATTTAGCATTTTCTGTTCTCAACCAAACACCAATCAACTTATTTAAAAGATAAACTCTTCAAGTAATTAAACAATGAGATATGAGAGTAGTGACAAAGCTAACAGCTCTAACAAGAGATGCATGAAAAACAAGAGCTTGAAAGCAAACAATAACATGAAAAGAATACTCAATGAATATGATCGAAGAATACGAGTATTCATAAGAAAAAGCGAAGCGTGTCTATCTCCCACACAAAAAAATGCTAGGATCCAAGTTATTCATAGAATAGAAATAACAAAAGCAAAAATAAAAGCAAACAGACGCTTCAAGGTAAGCACATAAGATGTGACGGAATTTAAATATAGTTTCACTACAAAGGACCTGATAGTTTGTCGTTGAAGAAGGTGATGCCTTGGGCATCCCCAAGCTTTGACGCTTGAGTCGTATTGAATTGTATTTGGGTGACCACCGGGGCATCCCCTAGCTTTGGCGTTACTATCCTGTTGATCACATTATATCATCCTTCTCTCTTGATCCTTGAAAACTTCCTCCACACCAAACTTAGAGTAACTTCATTAGAGGGTTAGTGCACAAAAAATTATGATATTCTGTAGATACACAATTCCTACCAATGCTACTGTACATTAGATACAGCCACTGATACTTCATAGGATAAAAAGATCCAATCAAAATAGCAAAAGAGGCATTGCAAAATAAATAACAGAATTTTTCTAAATAGAACAGTTTGTAAAGACAAAAAAAATCGAGGCACTTAACTTGCTCAGATCAGAAAACTCAAAACTAATGAAAGTTGCATATACATATGAGGATTATGCACAATAAAGGGCAGATCTTTCTGACGTTCCGGTGAAGAGTTACGAATTTAACGGTGAACAGCAGATATCTGTTTAGCTTCTTCTTAAGGGGGTTAGTCTGTAACATCCCAAATTTCTCAAAAATTTAAAACTTTGCATTCAAGCATCATGCATCATAAAAGTAGGGCACTGAAAGCACATAAGGAGTAAATTGAATTTTAATTATAATGTTAAATAAAAATTGTTTTCATTAAAGAGGTCTATTTGAGCTCCTTATACAAATCTGTATTTTATTATTTTAATTACTTAGCAAAATGATATCAAAAAGTTATAAATTAAATTAGCTTTTCAAAACATATTTTTATGAATTTTTCTGAAAAGTTTTGACTAAGTTTTAAAATCAAATTTGAATTAAAAGTTTGAAATCAGAAAAGGTTTTGTTAAAAAAAAAGGGGAGAGAAGCCCACCTGGGCCGAAGCCCACTTCGTCCCCTCCTGCTATCTCCCGCACGCGCGCGCTGCCTCGGCCCAACGGCCCAGCAAGCTAGCCCACGCTCCTCTCTCATCTCACTGACGGGTGGACCCCACCTCTGACAAACGCGTCTTCAACCTCTGCGTGAGGAACGCAACGACTCCGAGAAAATCTCCGGCGATCCGATCCTCTCAAAACCGAGTTCGAGTCGATCTTCTCGCCCCCTCTCGCCTCTATTTATACCCCGCTAACCCCGCCCCTCGTTTCCGCCCGAAACCCTAATCCCTACGCCACAGGGCTGCCCGCAATCGACGTCGCCATCTCGCCGTTTCCGACGCCGTCGAGCTCGCCGTACGGTTCCCTACGACCACCCCACACCCTATGTTCTCCTTCCCTCGTTTCCTTTCTTCCTTGCGCACCTTTTTGACTTGATCTCGCATCTTGAATCGCAGTCGAACGACGCCTCCGTCCACGGCCGACGCCGCCGCCCGCATCTTCAACTCCAGCGAGGGATCTTCGTCGAACGACGACGCCCCGCAGATCGACGCCTCGCCACCAACCCTTCCTCGACTACCCGCAACGAGTGGTATGGTCCGTTCGTCCTCTGCCTAACTCCTTCGCTCGATCACCGACGTCGGCAATGGCACCGCCGCGACCGGAGACACTCCGTCACGCCGGCGCCGCCCGTCGCTGCGATTAGATCTGGTCCGTTGATTTCGTTTAGATCGGACGATCCGTGCTCACGATCCACGCGAAGCGGTACGAGCCAATCAGAGCGCGCCGCGTGGCGTTTTTATTTTCTATTTTCGCAGAGAAATTGTTTTAAAAACAGAAAACAACACAAACTTACAAAATTCATAACTTTTGTTCTGTTCATCCAAATTTGATGAATTTTATATCCACGTGAAGCTCTGCTCGTGTAGTTTAATATGGTTTCATTAGTTTATCCTTTTAGTATATATTAAATTGCGATATTTAATTGTTTAGCTTTCGGGTATTAAATCTATAACTTAATTAATAAAATCTCTTTCCAAATAAATCCAATTGTTTTAGAGATTTATTAATGCCCTCTGTCCAGAGGGTGTAACATGGGTTTTATTTGAAACTTCTCATAATAGACTTAAAGAAATTGGTTTTAGAACTTAAAACTACTAATATGCTCAATATTTTAAATGATTAAATAAAATATTAAAATATTGATCATTGCATTTTATGCATTAATAACAGAGAAATTAAAATGGTAATTATAAGGTCTTATTAAGTTCATTGCATATTAAGCATGCATACATATTTTTGTCTTGATGTTCTAAGTGTTGTGCTTGTGTGTTTATTGAGTGTTATTGTTTGTCTCTAGATTGTGAAGAGGAGGAAGGTCCTTGTGATTGTTATTCTTGCTGTGCTTGTTCCCTTTGTTACCAAGGCAAGTGACATTCATAATCTATCCTGTGTTTTCTATATGCATTATTAGTAGATTTTGAGTAGTATGCATGATAGGGAAATTTTGATACTATCTTATAATGTTAAGTTAGTTTACACTTTGAAAATATCCTAGTAGTGTGTAGCCATCCCTCCCCATGCAGCCACCAAAAGTTTTATTAGATGCTTAGCTATGCTATAAAGGAGTTTACTTATCATGTTATAGAATTATTGCTAAGTGTTAAAACTTTGAATGCACTTCTGGGTGGAATTGGTTGTTTGGTTTATGTTGAGTGGCTTTTGGGACCATGCTTGTGGTTGTCTTTGCCTAGGATGAATTTCTATTCTACTTAGGGCCATGAGAATGGTGGTTGTCACCCAGAAGTACACTTGTGGACGGCCACCCAGGAACAAAGAGATTCCTAAGTCCCTCCAAGTTTAGAAGCTTTCCGTGCAGCCTTCTGACAATGGGCTCTGTCTAGAACTACTTAGTTGTGAGAGTGCAACCTGTCAGCTTGACAAGCAGATGTAGAGATGATAGGTGGAACGGTTCTTGCTAGTATGGTTGCATTCTTCTTCTGAAAGTTCTTGTCTCAATTCTCTCCTTTCCATAATACACTCCGCGTGTATAGGATTTCTCGGACAAATTGAGTCTTAAGGTGAAAGTGCACAACCTCTGCAGAGTCGACAAACTGAGTACTCAGCCGTGTCCCCGGTGATGGACAACTTCGAGCAACTGGACAAGGATGGACGGAAGAATCTCAACATGGTTTTCGTAAAGTAAAATTTGACTATGGAAAGAATTATTGGTGCACTTGGGCTTCATCCCTTGGTGCCAAGTCTTTGAGACACAAAAGTGTTTTACAAAAGATAGGAGAAAACTGGCTTTCTGCAAAATAGCCTACAAACTCCACCAAGCCAAATATGCATATAGAACTAGACTTGTCATAATTTTATCCACCATAGTCACTTGCCAATACTTCATTGTATTGACCTCCTACGGGGGCTGCATATTCAAATGTGCAGGTAATTCTGATGAGGAGTAAGTTTGGACTCGATTCTACACCCAACATGTCTGCTCGTGGCGTATGCTAGAAGAGAAGGCCCATTGCTTTTATTTTCGTTGTGAACTCTGAATATTTTAGCTAGTCTTCATGACTATGCACTTTGTAATAAAGCTATACTTGGCTATTTTTGGATCTCGTTGTAGTATTTGATACTTATGCAATGATACTATATATTTTGTACTGTGGTGCTGGCAGTGATCCAGGGACTAGCACATAACACAGATGTTCCATCTTTATTTAAAAGATGGGGCGCTACAAAATTGTATCAGAGCAAAAGTGTTGCCTGTAGGTTCGAGCCCTTAGGATTGGTTAAGCCTCTTTTGATCATAATATTACCACCTTTGAAGTATGTTGGATCCTAGCGGCATAGTGGGATGAAGCGGCCCGGGACTAACTTTACATGTCCGCGTACATGAGACCTGTTCCACAATTATAAGTGGCTGGCCGGGTGTCTGTCTCTCTCACTATAGTGAATATCCGACTTACAAAAGAGTTGATAATAGTGTTGATCACCTGTTAGAAAAGAACTTCTTTTTCTCTAAGTACTTAAGTACACCACGATTAGTATATCTTACCTTGTCTTGTTTTAATAAACTCTACCTTTATCACTTAAGGATGTCGTTCTTCATGTATCAAACCGCGGAGGACTTCAAGGACATGCGCTTTGGAAGATATCTTCTAGAGTTAGTAGAACTGTTGGCACTTCCAATACCCATCATCAAGGCTAGCCAGCTGAAGCACTTCAACAAAGAAGACTTATGGGGCATTCGCCTTTATCAACAAGGGCGCCAGACTGAACCCAAGACCGAAGACATCCAGTACAAGTCGATTAGTGACTCCTTGGAGAAAGGGCTGAATCTCGTCACGCAGGAGCTAATAGGACGTCTTTGCTTGCAATACCAAGAAGAGTTAAAAGACCACTACTTTGCTCACCTTGGCCAACGTGACGAACATGGGATTCCTTACTGTGTTAGCGAGGAAGACAAAAACAAACCAGAAGCTTTGTACCCATATCTCCAAGACTTAGAACTTCACCTTTGGCAACTAGAAGAGGATAGACGCAATGAGTTGTTGAAGAATGATGAAATAATGGCACAAGTCAAGGAGACTCAAAAGAAGATTGAAGCCCAAGAAGAGGTGGCCAACGCTCAAGAGGAGAAATTCCGAGCTCAAGAGAAGAAGTTCCAAAGTCAAGAAAAGAGAATTAGAGACAAGAACAAGGAGATCAAGACCTTGAAGGATGAAATCCTGAGCAACGACGTCGAGTTCGAAGCTGATCGAGATTTGATCGAGACTCTACGCCGTGAGAAGAGAATGCTGCAAGAGAAGATTGAAGTCCTGGAGAAGGAAGCAATCGAGACTCTGCACCGTGAGACGACAATGTTACAGGAGAAGAATGAGGCCTTGGAGAAGGAGGTGAATGACTACAAGGAGATCCTTACGAAGGAAGGCATCATCATCGAGGAAATCGAAGAAGATGAAGGAGACGTCATGGACGAAGTTTAGACTTAGTAGTTGGACCACCATATTCCCCCTCGTTTAGTTCGTCGTTCTTTTTAAAACATTGATCTCCAACTTGTGGTGTGACAATGATGGAATGTTTGGTTGCAGACTCTGTTGTTTTATTAAATCAATTTAGAATACTTGTTTTGTTTTGCTAAGTAGACTTTTCTTTTTAAGTTGTCTTATGAGTGTTGATTGTGTTGACTTGGTTACTTTGTGCATGGGTAGGATTTTCTTCTCTTAGTTCTGTCTATCTTTCACTCATCTATGTTGAAAAACCCTACAGATGCCTCCTCGTCGTGATACCAACAACGACGACGTCATGCAACATCTGATGGCCGCTCAAGCTCATTTGATGAATATGATGACTCAGTTCATTGCAGCAACCAACAACAACAACAACAACAATCACAACAACAACAACCCGCCACCTCCACCCCCACCCCCAGTGGACAGACTTGCTAGATTCCTAAGGCTTAGGACTAATAAGTTCTCCTCTGCTACTGAACCAATAGTGGCGGATGATTGGCTCCATTCAGTCAACAAGGACTTAGTAACTTGTGAATGTTCTGAGGCAGAAAAGGTGAGGTTCACTGCACACCTGTTGGAAGGACCCGCAGCATTGTGGTGGGAAAATTATCAAGTGACTCATCCTTTGGATGGCATGACTTGGGATGCGTTCAAGGAAGGCTTCCGGAATGCTCACATCTCCTCAGGTATAATGAACCTGAAGAAAGACGAATTTCGCAGCTTGAGGCAAGGTGGTAGAACTCTGAAGGAGTATATGGATGACTTCTGTATGCTATCAAGGTATGCACCAGAGGACATTGATACTGATGCAAAGAGGAAGGAAAAGTTCCTCAATGGACTTAAGGGAGAACTGAAGATACCTTTGTCTGTGGCATATACTCCAAACTATCAAGCTCTGCTGGATCAAGCTATCACCTTGGACAACAACATAAGAAAGGAAGAGAATAGGAAGAGGAAGTTCAGTGCAAGTAAGGTTCATTCTGAAGGGACATATAAGAAACACACCTCTGAAGTCAGTAGCCATAAACCCTGGAATCACTCCAACACTGGTAGTGGCCAAAAACATCATGGTCATAACCACAATGGAGGGAACAAAGGAAGCAATGGAGGATACAATGGAAATAATGGTGGATCCAGGGGAAACCATCATCATGGCCATAATCATGGGAGTGGTAATCACCGTCCTAATCATAAAGGGAAGAAAGACTTGTCTCATGTGACCTGCTACAAATGCAAGAAGACAGGACATTATGCAACTGATTGCCCAGAGAACAAAGCTGATGAAAATTCCAAGCCCAATCCTTTCCAGAAGGGACAAGTGAACCACATCAATGTGGAAGAAGTTCATGATGAACCTGATGCTGTGATTGGTACGTTCTTGCTCAACTCCTTTCCAGCATTAGTTTTATTTGATACTGGAGCATCTCATTCATTCATATCAAGAGCTTTTGTTAACAAACATGGGTTAGCTGAGGAAAGTCTAGGAAAACCTATTAGGGTAAGTTCACCAGGAGGAGAGATGCTAGTAAATTCCGGGTGTAGGCAGTTAGACTTGCAAATTGGAAAACACCCCTTCCCAACAGACTTAGTCATCCTAGAAACTCAAGGATTGGATGTTATCATCGGAATGGATTGGATGACTCGTTTTGAAGGAATCATAGATTGTGCAAATAGAGCAATCACTCTCACCACCCCAGAGAAAAGAAAGATTAAGTTCCGATCAACTTTCGAACTTAAGAAGGTTAGGCTAAATTCTCTTAAGGGGGTTAGCCTTGGTGATGTACTTATCGTCAAGGAATACCCAGATGTTTTTCCGGAGGAACTACCGGGGATGCCACCCGATAGAGATGTAGAGTTTCTCATCGAACTGAAGCCGGGAACAGGGCCAATAGCAAAAAGACCTTATCCTATGGCCGTCGATGAATTGAAAGAGCTCAAGAAGCAATTAGAGGAACATATCCAGAAAGGATTCATTCGTCCAAGTTCATCACCGTGGGGAGCACCAGTCTTATTTGTTACAAAGAAGGATCAAACCCAGAGGCTAGTCACGGATTACAGAGATATAAACGAGCAAACTATCAAAAACAAGTACCCGTTACCCAAGATAAATGAACTATTTGATCAACTGGAAGGTGCTTGTGTGTTCTCAAAGATCGATCTTCGATCGGGATACCTCCAAATGAAAGTTAGAGAAATGGATATACCCAAAACTGCATTTGTTACGAGATATGGCTCTTATGAGTACACCGTGATGCCTTTTGGATTAACCAATGCACCAGCTTATTTCATGAATATGATGAATAAAGTGTTCATGGATTTTCTGGATAAGTTTGTGGTCGTGTTCATAGATGATATTCTAATCTACTCCAAGAGTCACCAAGAACATGAAGAGCACTTGCGTCAGGTATTGCAGAGACTACGTGAACATAAGTTGTATGCCAAGTACAGCAAGTGTGAGTTTTGGTTAGAACAAGTCGGATTTTAGGCCATGTGGTGTCCAAGGAAGGTATAGCAGTGGATCCTGAAAAGGTTTCAGCTGTAACTAATTGGGAACCGCCGAAGAATGTTGGTGAATTACGAAGTTTTCTGGGCCTAGCAGGATACTACCGACGATTCATTGAAAACTTCTCCAAGATTGCCAAGGCCTTGACGGAATTATTAAAGAAGGAGAAGAAATTTGAGTGGACAGAGGCATGCGAAGCCAGTTTTCAGGAGTTGAAGAAACGTCTGGTTTCAGCCCCAGTTCTATGTTTACCTGATTTGGAGAAGGAATTCCAAGTATACTGTGATGCTTCACGCCAAGGCTTGGGAAGTGTGTTGATGCAGGAAGGCAGAGTGGCATCTTATGCCTCCAGACAACTCAAGAAACATGAAGCAAATTATCCAACTCATGATCTTGAGTTAGCATCAGTAGTGCATGCTCTGAAAACTTGGAGACCCTACCTAATGGGAAAAAGATGTGAGGTATTCACGGACCACAAAAGTTTGAAGTACATATTTACACAGAAGGAATTGAATATGAGACAAAGAAGATGGCCGGAACTTATTAAAGATTATGATCTGAGCCTTCAATACCATCCGGGCAAAGCTAATGTGGTAGCAGATGCTCTGAGTCGTAAGGTGTATGTGAATGGCCTTACAGCAGGAGAATTACCCGAGGATTTATGCAAAGCATTCAAGGACCTCAGATTGGAAGTAGTACCTGAAGGGTTTGTAACCTCATTAGTTGTACAGCCCACTTTGATGGACAAGATACGTGAAGCTCAGAAAGGAGACAAGGAAATAGAAGAGATCAAAGTCAATTTAAGAGCTGGAAATGCTAAAGGATTTCATGAGGATGAGCAGGGGATTTTGTGGTTTGAAAAACGTGTATGTGTGGCCAATGACCCGGATATTAGGAAGTTAATTCTGCAAGAAGCTCATGAAACACCTTATTCAATTCATCCGGGAAATACGAAGATGTATATGGATGTGAAAGAGAGATTTTGGTGGAATAATCTGAAGAGAGAAATAGCCGAATACATCGCTAAGTGTGATGTATGCAGTCGAGTAAAGGCAGAACATCAGAAACCAACAGGACTTTTACAACCTTTGAAAGTGCCGGATTGGAAGTGGGATTCCATTGGGATGGACTTCATCACTGGATTACCAAGGACCAGATCGGGTTATGATTCTATTTGGGTTATTGTTTGTCGTCTAACCAAAATAGCTCACTTCATACCCGTGAAGACCACTTATACTAGTGCAAAGCTAGCTGATATTTACATGAAGAGAATTGTGTGCCTTCACGGCGTTCCTAAGAGTATCGTATCTGATAAGGGGACCCAGTTCACTTCTCATTTCTGGAAGCAGTTGCACGAATCTTTGGGAACCAGATTGGAATTCAGTACGGCTTTCCACCCGCAAACAGATGGTCAGACTGAAAGAGTGAATCAGAATTTAGAAGATATGTTAAGAGCTTGTGCGCTCGACTATGGATCTAGTTGGGATGATAATTTGCCATACGCTGAGTTCTCCTAGAACAATAGTTACCAAGTTAGCATTGAGATGGCACCGTTTGAAGCCTTATATGGAAAGAAATGCACAACCCCACTGTTGTGGAGTGGTGTAGGAGAACGGAGTTTCTTTGGGCCTGATATAATACAGGATGCTGAAGAGAAAGTCAGGCTGATTAAGGACAGATTGAAAATAGCACAGTCACGTCAGAAAAGCTATGCAGATTTCAAGCGTAGAGAAGTCACCTATGAAGTGGGTGATAGAACCTATTTAAGAGTATCACCACTTCGGGGTGTGAAAAGGTTTGGAATCAAAGGAAAGTTAGCACCTCGATTCATTGGACCATTCAAAATTCTTTCTCGCAAAGGTGAAGTGGCATATGAGTTAGAACTACCTGAATAACTGTCTGCTGTTCATAATGTGTTCCATGTCAGTCAGTTGAAGAAATGTCATCCCGAGATGATGGGAGTTCCTTTAAAGGATACTGTACCCCTCGAGGAGGTGCGGTTGGAAAGTGACCTGACATACGAAGAGAAGCCCATCAAGATATTACAGACAGCAGAAAGAGTCACCCGTACCAAAACCATCAGGTTTTGCAAGGTCCAGTGGAATCATCACACCGAGGACGAAGCCACCTGGGAACGAGAGGATGACCTTCGAGAGGACCACCCACACCTATTTGCTGACCTTTCCGAAGCTCGAGGGCGAGCTTCTTCTTAAGGGGGTTAGTATGTAACATCCCAAAATTCTCAAAAATTTAAAACTTTGCATTCAAGCATCATGCATCATAAAAGTAGGGCATTGAAAGCACATAAGGAGTAAATTGAATTTTAATTATAATGTTAAATAAAAATTGTTTTCATTAAAGAGGTCTATTTGAGCTCCTTATACAAATCTGTATTTTATTATTTTAATTACTTAGCAAAATGATATCAAAAAGTTATAAATTAAATTAGCTTTTCAAAACATATTTTTATGAATTTTTCTGAAAAGTTTTGACTAAGTTTTAAAATCAAATTTGAATTAAAAGTTTGAAATCAGAAAAGGTTTTGTTAAAAAAAAAGGGGAGAGAAGCCCACCTGGGCCGAATCCCACTTCGTCCCCTCCTGCTATCTCCCGCGCGCGCGCGCGCTGCCTCGGCCCAACGGCCCAGCAAGCTAGCCCACGCTCCTCTCTCATCTCACTGACGGGTGGACCCCACCTCTGACAAACGCGTCTTCAACCTCTGCGTGAGGAACGCAACGACTCCGAGAAAATCTCCGGCGATCCGATCCTCTCAAAACCGAGTTCGAGTCGATCTTCTCGCCCCCTCTCGCCTCTATTTATACCCCGCTAACCCCGCCCCTCGTTTCCGCCCGAAACCCTAATCCCTACGCCACAGGGCTGCCCGCAATCGACGTCGCCATCTCGCCGTTTCCGACGCCGTCGAGCTCGTCGTACGGTTCCCTACGACCACCCCACACCCTATGTTCTCCTTCCCTCGTTTCCTTTCTTCCTTGCGCACCTTTTTGACTTGATCTCGCGTCTTGAATCGCAGTCGAACGACGCCTCCGTCCGCGGCCGACGCCGCCGCCCGCATCTTCAACTCCGGCGAGGGATCTTCGTCGAACGACGACGCCCCGCAGATCGACGCCTCGCCACCAACCCTTCCTCGACTACCCGCAACGAGTGGTATGGTCCGTTCGTCCTCTGCCTAACTCCTTCGCTCGATCACCGACGTCGGCAATGGCACCGCCGCGACCGGAGACACTCCGTCACGCCGGCGCCGCCCGTCGCTGCGATTAGATCTGGTCCGTTGATTTCGTTTAGATCGGACGATCCGTGCTCACGATCCACGCGAAGCGGTACGAGCCAATCAGAGCGCGCCGCGTGGCGTTTTTATTTTCTATTTTCGCAGAGAAATTGTTTTAAAAACAGAAAACAACACAAACTTACAAAATTCATAACTTTTGTTCTGTTCATCCAAATTTGATGAATTTTATATCCACGTGAAGCTCTGCTCGTGTAGTTTAATATGGTTTCATTAGTTTATCCTTTTAGTGTATATTAAATTGCGATATTTAATTGTTTAGCTTTCGGGTATTAAATCTATAACTTAATTAATAAAATCTCTTTCCAAATAAATCCAATTGTTCTAGAGATTTATTAATGCCCTCTGTCCAGAGGGTGTAACATGGGTTTTATTTGAAACTTCTCATAATAGACTTAAAGAAATTGGTTTTAGAACTTAAAACTACTAATATGCTCAATATTTTAAATGATTAAATAAAATATTAAAATATTGATCATTGCATTTTATGCATTAATAACAGAGAAATTAAAATGGTAATTATAAGGTCTTATTAAGTTCATTGCATATTAAGCATGCATACATATTTTTTTCTTGATGTTCTAAGTGTTATGCTTGTGTGTTTATTGAGTGTTATTTTTTGTCTCTAGATTGTGAAGAGGAGGAAGGTCCTTGTGATTGTTATTCTTGCTGTGCTTGTTCCCTTTGTTACCAAGGCAAGTGACATTCATAATCTATCCTATGTTTTCTATATGCATTATTAGTAGATTTTGAGTAGTATGCATGACAGGGAAATTTTGATACTATCTTATAATGTTAAGTTAGTTTACACTTTGAAAATATCCTAGTAGTGTGTAGCCATCCCTCCCCATGCAGCCACCAAAAGTTTTATTAGATGCTTAGCTATGCTATAAAGGAGTTTACTTATCATGTTATAGAATTATTGCTAAGTGTTAAAACTTTGAATGCACTTCTGGGTGGAATTGGTTGTTTGGTTTATGTTGAGTGGCTTTTGGGACCATGCTTGTGGTTGTCTTTGCCTAGGATGAATTTATATTCTACTTAGGGCCATGAGAATGGTGGTTGTCACCCAGAAGTACACTTGTGGACGGCCACCCAGGAACAAAGAGATTCCTAAGTCCCTCCAAGTTTAGAAGCTTTCCGTGCAGCCTTCTGACAATGGGCTCTGTCTAGAACTACTTAGTTGTGAGACTGCAACCTGTCAGCTTGACAAGCAGATGTAGAGATGATAGGTGGAACGGGTCTTGCTAGTATGGTTGCATTCTTCTTCTGAAAGTTCTTGTCTCAGTTCTCTCCTTTCCATAATACACTCCGCGTGTATAGGATTTCTCGGACAAATTGAGTCTTAAGGTGAAAATGCACAACCTCTGCAGAGTCGACAAACTGAGTACTCAGCCGTGTCCCCGGTGATGGACAACTTCGAGCAACTGGACAAGGATGGACGGAAGAATCTCAACATGGTTTTCGTAAAGTAAAATTTGACTAAGGAAAGAATTATTGGTGCACTTGGGCTTCATCCCTTGGTGCCAAGTCTTTGAGACACAAAAGTGTTTTACAAAAGATAGGAGAAAACTGGCTTTCTGCAAAATAGCCTACAAACTCCACCAAGCCAAATATGCATATAGAACTAGACTTGTCATAATTTTATCCACCATAGTCACTTGCCAATACTTCATTGTATTGACCTCCTACGGGGGCTGCATATTCAAATGTGCAGGTAATTCTGATGAGGAGTAAGTTTGGACTCGATTCTACACCCAACATGTCTGCTCGTGGCGTATGCTAGAAGAGAAGGCCCATTGCTTTTATTTTTGTTGTGAACTCTGAATATTTTAGCTAGTCTTCATAACTATGCATTTTGTAATAAAGCTATACTTGGCTATTTTTGGATCTCGTTGTAGTATTTTATACTTATGCAATGATACTATATATTTTGTACTGTGGTGCTGGCAGTGATCCAGGGACTAGCACATAACACAGATGTTCCATCTTTATTTAAAAGATGGGGCGCTACAGAGCATCAAGAGGCAAATATCAAATACATTTAAGTATAACCCTCTTCGTATGAAAAATAATCTTGTAAAGAAACAAGTCATGAAAGCACAAAGCAACAAGCATAGGAAAGCAAAACAAGTGTAACTTTAAAAATTTCAACATAAAGAGGGAAAACCTAATATTGTTGAGATACATAAAACCATGTTTCCCTCTCTCGTAATAACTTTCAGTAGTAAAAATAAATTCAACCATATATCCACAAGAATCATTCAACTTAGATAACATAGGCACATAAAGATGATCATTAAATTTATTTTTGAATTCATTCGCATGCTTCCCTCTTTCAAAATAGTTACTAAGATCAATATCAAGTTTAAGATCATGGTTGCAACAAAGATTTGGAACTAGAGACAATTGCAAACCACATAAGTAATTCTAAACATATGCAAACTTCTCCTTCATGGTGTAATTAGGTGAATTCAAGAAAGTAGGACTCTCATGAGTAAGAGTACCATCACAAGAAACAATTATATCATTTTTATCCTCAAGTTTTAAAAATAGAGGATTTGAAAGGAATGTGCCCGAGAGGCAATAATAAAGTGGTTAATATATTATTCCATGTTTATGATAAATTTTATTTCTCATGCTAGAATTGTATTAACTGGAAACGTTAATACATGTGTGACTAATGAACAAATAAGAGTTCCTAGTAACGCCTCTCGTTTAACTAGCTCGTTTATTAACTGATGATTATGGTTTCCTGATCATGAACATTGGATGTTGTTAATAAAAGGATCACGTCATTAGGAAAATGATGTGATAAACACACACCCAAATTAAGTATAGCAATGCGATCAAGTCATTAAGTTTACATTGTTGTACTAAGCATACGAAGTAATCCTAATCCTTAGACCATGAGATCATGTAAATCACTAACACCGGAAGTGTCGGCCCAGTGGGAACTGGGGTATGGAGAGCCCATTCCCCCCAGGCCTCGCACACTGGCAAGTCAGACGAAACGGCTAAGGACCAGGCATCACCGCCTGGCGGGACCCTCGAGAGGCAAGTCCCCTCGAGGGCCTGAAGTGGAAGCGTTGCCCTCAAGGGATCCCTCGACTCAGGGGACCCTCCCGAGGCGCCAGCGCGCCTCGAGGGAGTCCCGCAGGAAACTCCCCTCAGGCCTCCCCGCGCCTGAAGGGAAACATCGCGGCCAAGGAAGTACGGCAAGACGCACATGGCCCCTGCCACGCCCACATGGTGACGCAAGCACCCCCTTTGCCATTTTGGTGATAAAGGGGTCAATAAAGCGGCTCCGCCTGCTGCACAACTGCCAGGACCTTCTACTCTGGCGATAAAGCAGGTGGACGGCGTAACCCTCCAACGGAAAACGTCATCGCGGGCTCCACCTCAGAGACTGCCTCTCTGCGGGCAGTACAGCGCGGTCGGCCGCCTGTCGGCCACCGCGCCCACCTTTATCAGCAATGGACCGCGTCCATGGACAAAGGGACCACGGTGGACTCCAACTCCACATTGCCTCTGCCGTGTGGGAGCCACCTTGAAGGCCAAGCCGAAGGAGAGCGCCAGAGGGGCCTATAAAAGGGGCAAGACATCCATCGTAGCACGGGTCGGCTCTTTGCGTGCTACAACCCTTGTAAAACCTAGCGACTCTTGTTAGGATAGCCTCTGGCTGGAGGAGGAAGAAGACCATCGCTTCCCTTCCCAGGCAAGAACTGCCCCAAGGGGGCCTCCGGCAAACTCCAATGTACTTTAAACTCCATCATCTAATACAGACAAGCAGGAGTAGCGGTCTTACCTCCTCATGAGGGCCGTGAACCTGGGTAAAGGCTGGTGTCTATCTCTGTCGTGGGCGTGTCGTCTTCGGGTCCGGCAAGCAACGTCGCGGTGCTCCTCGAGGGTCTTGACCTCCGTGTTCAACCCCCTATACAAACTACTCTTCAGGAAGTGACTACCCCCGATCCTTGGGAGTCATAACCCGACATTTGGCGCTCCAGGTAGGGGGTTGAGGCGCGTCAACAACCTTCGAGCTCGTCTCCGTGCCATGGTGAACACCCGCGCCGCCCGCGTCGCCCGCGTCAACCGGCGCGCGCCTGAAGGAGCGCGCGTGCCGCCGGGCACCGCGAACACCCGCGCACGGTGGGGACGACCCCGTCACGAAGAGCGCATCCCTTTCGGCCCTCATGTCGAGGCGCCGGAACGCGACTCCGAGCATCAGGATGACGCGCAGTCGTCGCACCCGACGTAGAACCCAAGCGGCTCGGGCCCGGGGAGGACAGACCCTGCGCCCCACACCGCGCTGCTCATGGCGCATGAGCTTCTCCGCTACCAGCCGACCGCTGAGGCCCACGAGCAGTGGCTCCAACGCCTCAACCACCTCGTCGGCATCGCCACGACGCGCCCTGCTCCGTCGCAGTCCAACCTGCACCCCTCTCTTGCGGGCACGGTCGCGACAAACGCGCCTCCGCCACCTCCGGGACCTGCACCGGCTGCGGCGCAGAGGGCTGCTTCGCACGCGTCCTTGCCGCACGATTGCTTGATCGTGCAGCGCACTGCACCCGACGCTCGCGTAGGGATGGAGCTCCAGCGAAACCGCCAGAACAGGCTCGTGGAGGAGATCGGCCAGGCGGGTCAGCAGAACCGCAGCGCGCTGCAGCACGGGGTCGCCACGTCCGTCTCAGGCTGCATGGCGCTCACCCGTTCTCTATGTCGCGTGGTCTGGCCCCCAAAGTTCAGGCCGGCTCTCCCTAAGGGCTACGACGGCTCCAGCAACCGCATCGAGTTCCTGCAGCTCTACACCACCTCCATCGAAGCTGCGGGTGGAGATGACAAGGTCATGGCCAATTGGTTCTCCCACGCGCTTCGGGATTCTATGCTGTCGTGGCTCCTGAACCTCCCTGCGGACTCCGTGAACTCCTGGGAGGAGCTCTGCAAGCAGTTCGTCTCCAACTTCAAGGGGACATACGAGCGCGCCCTCACCCACAACGACCTGCACGCTGTAGTGCAGAAGAAGGATGAGACGCTCCGCAAGTACATCCAGCGCTTCAGCCAAGTGCGCAACAAGATCCCGAACATCCCTGACACCCAAGTCATCGCCGCCTTCCGCGAGGGCGTCACAAACAGCAGGATGCTCGAGAAGCTGGGCATCCACGACAAGCTCACCTCTGTGGTAAAGTTGTTCGACCTTGCGGACAAGTGCGCCAAGGCTGAAGAGGGACTCCTCTTCGTCAAGATGTCCTCGAGAGGGGACGATCACGTTGAGAGGTCCAAGAGCCAAAAGAAAAAGGAGGATCCCAAGCGCAAGGCCACCGCGGTTCTCGCGGCAGAGCCGGACGCGAAGAGCACCCGCAGGGACTCCCCCGAGCCTGGAGAGAGAAGAGATGACCACCGCCCTTTCTGCATCTACCACAATAGGCGCGGACACTCTACAGAGTCCTGTTTCGACCATAAAAGGTTGAGCAAGGAGCGCGAGCAAGCAGAGAGCAGTGGCAGCCGCGGCCGAGGCCGTGGCTACCGCGGGAGCGGACGCAAGAGCGGCTACCAGAAACCATCTGGAAATCAGGCCAACGCCGCAGAAAAGAACGGCAACCTCCCTGACGAGGAAGATGGCGGCTACCAAGCCCCGAGAGGCGCCATTGCCTGCATCCTTGGGGGGCGCAGGCGCCGAAGTCGAACAACCAGTTCAAGCAGTTCGCCTGCGAGCTCAACGCCGCCCTCCCAAACAAGGAAACCTCCAGGCCCCTCAAGTGGTCGCAGTACACCATCGCCTTCGACGCTTAGGACCACCCCAAGTCCACCAAGACTGTTTGGACCCTCCCGCTGGTCTGTAGCCCCACCATCGACAACGTGGCTGTCTCCAAGTCTCTCATCGATGGCGGAGCAGGCCTGAACGTTATCTCCATAGATACGTCCGAAGCGCTCCAAGTGCCCTACGAGCGGCTCATGCCCTCGAGGCCCTTCACGGGGGTCACCAGCGACTCGATCGAGCCTCTAGGCCAGGTCAGGCTTGCCGTCACCTTCGGGAGCAAGGAAAATTACCGCACCGAGCACATCGATTTCGATGTCGCACACATCGGCCTGCCGTACAATGCCATCCTCGGCTACCTCGCGCTCGCGAAGTTCATGGCCGTCAGGCACCATGCCTACAACATGGTCAAGATCCCCGGCAGCGCTGGCACGATCACCATCCGTGGGCATGTTCTGGACGCTACCCGCGCCGTTGAGACGGCCTACAAGACCGCCGCCATGGCATTCCCCGCAGAAGAGGACCTAGAGCCTCTCGAGAGACCCAAGAAGAAGAAGCAGTTGTTCTCCCAGGAGGCAGTTGCTACAAAGAAGATCTCTCTAAGCTCCAGCACCTCGGGGGCTGTAGGCTCGGGGGCTAGCGTCACCATTGGTGTCGCGCTGCCTCCCAGATAGGAAAGCGCGTTCGTCGCCTTCCTCCAGGCAAACTCTGACATGTTCACCTGGACACCGTCAGATATGTCTGGTGTACCGAGGGAGGTGATCGAGCACCACTTGGCCGTGTGCCCAAACGCGCGCCCCGTCAAGCAAAAAGCAAGAAAGCAAGCCCCCGAGAAGCAAGCATTCGTCGTCAAGGAGGTCGAGAAGCTCAAAGCAGCAAAAGTCGTTCGCGAAGTCGCGCACCCCACTTGGCTCTCCAACGGTGTGGTAGTCCCAAAGCCCGCCGGAGGAGCCCGTCTCTGCATCGACTACACTGGTGTAAACAAGGCCTGCCCCAAAGACCCGTATCCCATGCCCAGAATTGACCAGATTGTGGACTCCACGGCAGGCTGCGACCTCCTCTGTTTCCTCGATGCCTTCTCTGGTTATCACCAGATAAATATGGCTAAGGAGGACGAGGAGAAGGCGGCTTTCCTCACCCCGTGCGGTGTGTATTGCTACGTCTGCATGCCGTTTGGCCTAAAAAATGTCGGAGCCACTTTCCAGAGGTTGATGAGGATAGCCCTTGGCGGGCAAATGGGGCGGAATGCCGAGTCATATGTCGATGACATCGTCGTGAAATCACGAGAAGGAAATACTCTCCTCGGAGATCTTGAAGAAACTTTTGCCAGCCTGCGCAAGGTGAACATCAAGCTCAACCCCGCCAAGTGTGTCCTTGGAGTACCTTCAGGCAAATTGCTTGGGTTCCTCGTGTCTCATCGAGGCATCGAGGCAAACGCAGACAAAATCAAGGCCATAGAAGACATGCAACCTCCACGCAGGCTGAAGGACATGCAACGCCTAGCAGGCTGCATGGCCAGCTTGGGTCGGTTCATCTCCAAGTTCGGTGAAAGAGCCCTGCCGTTCTACAAGATCATGAAAAGAACGGGCACTTTCAAGTGGACCCCTGAAGCTGAAAAAGCATTTGAGGACTTGAAGAAGTATCTGGCCAGCCCACCAGTAATGGTCGCCCCAAAGCCTGGCGAGCACCTGAAGCTGTACTTATCAGCTACTCCGCAAACAGCCAGTGATGTCCTTGTGGTGGAAAGAGAAGAGCCAGTACTCCACAAGAAGACTGCAGCCACTCCAAAGAAAAAGCCTCCTGATAAGGAGTTCCACGAAAGGGCAGCCCCTACAAAACCACCGCCAGGCCCAAAGCCCCAAGAGAAGCCCGCCCCAGGCCAACCTCTGCAAGGAAATCCTGCCAAGGAGGCCCAGGTCAACCACCTCGAGGCCAACCCCCTCGAGGCCAACCACCTCGAGGGCCAAGCTGAGCCACCTCAGGCAAAAGACGCCGAGGCTACATGAACTACCATCGTCGAGCATCCAGTCTACTTCGTCAGCACAGTACTGCGTGATGCTCGCGAGCGGTATACAATGCAGCAGAAGCTTCTCCTCGCACCCATCATCGCCTCAAGAAAGATGCGACACTACTTCCAGGGGCACCCCATCACAGTGGTCACCTCTTTTCCCCTGGAGCAAATACTGCGCAACCCAAACGCCACAGATCGTGTCGCAGGATGGAACATAGAGCTACAGCCATTCAATTTGCGCTTCGATACCACAAGGGTAATCAAAGGAAGAGCGCTGGCTGACTTCGTCGCCGAATGGACTGACCCAACCCCTGAAGAGCCTTGGGGAGAAGAGCAAGAGCCCTCTGGAGCCGCAATACCTAGCCACTGGACCATGAAGTTCGACGGAGCTTTCGCTTGTCGCCGCGGCGGGGCAGCCGTAGTCCTGATCTCACCCAAAGGTGACAAGTTGCATTACGCAGTCCAGCTGTGCTTCGGATTCGACAAGATATCCAACAATATCGCCGAGTATGAAGGCTTGCTTGCCGGCCTACGCGCCACAATCGCCCTAGGCGTCAAGCATCTACTCATCAAGGGCGACTCCCAGTTGCTCGTCAATTTCTCTAACAAGAGCTACAAGCCTAAGGACGACCACATGGCCGCATACCTTGAAGAGGTCCGTAGGCTCGAGAAGCACTTCAGGGGAATGGAGCTCATGCACATCCCAAGAAAGGAAAACCAAGAGGCTGATGACATCGCCAAGCGCGCATCAAAGAGGCAAGCTCAGCCGCAAGGTGTCTTTGGAGAAAGGCTCGTCAAGGCATCCATAAAGCAGCCCCAAGAGGCCCTGCCCGCAAGCACAGACGAAGCGCTCCCGCCACCACCTGCAAGCGGGGCTCCAGGCTGCGGGCCTCCTACAGGGGAGTGTTTGTTGCTCACAGCGGTGCACCAAGAAACAGGATGTATCGACGAGATCAAAGATTACCTCCACAAAGGGGTCCTTCCCGAGGAAGACGTTGAAGCGGAGCGAATTGCCCGCCAAGCAAAATCGTACCAAATCCTTGAAGGAATTCTCTATCGCAAGCGCCCAAACGGCATCGCGCTCAAATGCGTCCCTCCTGAAGAAGTCAAACTGCTGATCAAGGACATCCACAACGGGGAATGAGGACACCATTCGTGCGCCCGCACCCTCGCAGGCAAAGTCTTCAGGAGCGGCTTCTACTGGTCTCAAGCACTTCAAGATGCAATGGACATCATTCAAGCATGTGAAGCCTGCCAATTCCACGCCAAGCAAATCCACCAACCAGCGCTGGGACTACAGACCATTCCGCTCTCGTGACCGTTTGCGGTCTGGGGGCTGGACATCCTGGGACATTTCCCAACGGCGCAAGATGGATATCGCTACCTCTTCGTGGCCATTGACAAGTTCACAAAGTGGCCTGAAGTGGAGGCGACGCGCACAATCAAAGCAGGCGCGGCAGTGAAATTCATCAGAGGCCTGGTCTGCCGCTTCGGAGTGCCTAACCGCATCATCACCGACAATGGCTCGCAATTCACCAGTGGCATCTTGAGAGCCTACTGTGAAAGAATGGGCATCAAGCTCTGCTTCGCCTCAGTCGCCCATCCGCAAAGCAACGGACAGGATGAGCGCACAAACGCAGAAGTCCTCAAAGGCCTAAAGACCAGGACCTTCGATGTCCTCAAGGGCCACGGCAAGGGCTCGATCAACGAGCTCCCCTCGGTGCTCTGGTCCATCCGTACCACGCCACCCAAACCCACCGGGGAAACACCGTTCGCCCTCGTCTATGGAGCCGAAGCAGTCCTCCCCACAGAGATAAAGCATGGATCCCCACGGGTCCTTGCCTTTAACGAGGACCAGCAAGAGGACCTCCACAACAACGACCTGCTACTCCTTGAAGGGCTACGACACCGCGCCGCCCTACGGGCGGCCAAATACCAGCAGGACCTGAGATGCTACCACAGCCGCAATGTGCGCTCGCGCACCCTGGAGGCAGGCGATCTCGTCCTGAGGCGAATCCTCTCCAGGGAAGGCCTCCACAAGTTATCCCCGATGTGGGAAGGCCCCTACAGGGTCACCCACATCGCCAGGCCTGGCGCGGCTCGCCTCGAGACGCAAGACGGCGTCCCCGTCAAGAATCCATGGAACATCATGCACCTATGCAAGTTCTACACGTGATCATTGTCACGTCAAGGCATTTAGCGATAGAGGCAGCCCACGGCTCAACCTCCAAGCACTTTTTGTCTCTAAAGGTTAAAAGCTCAAGGCTTAAACCTCACAAATCTTTGTATCCACAAGGAACAAACTAAAAACGTGATCATTGTCACACCCGTGATCATTGTCACGTCGACACTTCTAGCGTAAGAGGCAGCCTACGGCTCAACCTCCAAGCATTTTTGTCTCTAGAGGTTAAAAGCTCACGGCTTAAACCTCCCAAGGATTTTTTGTCTCCTAAGGGAACAAATGCAACCGTGATCATTGTCACGCCCGTGATCATTGTCACGCCCGTGATCATTGTCACGTCGAGACTTCTAACGGAAGAGGCAGCCTACGGCTAAACCTCCAAGCATTTTTGTCTCTAGAGGTTAAAAGCTCACGGCTTAAACCTCCCAAGCATTTTTTGTCTCCTAAGGGAACAAATGCAACCGTGATCATTGTCACGCCCGTGATCATTGTCACGTCGAGACTTCTAGCGGAAAAGGCAGCCTACGGCTAAACCTCCAAGCATTTTTGTCTCTAGAGGTTAAAAGCTCACGGCTTTAACCTCCCAAGCATTTTTGTCTCCTAAAGGAACAAATGCATCCGTGATCATTGTCACGCCCGTGATCATGGTCACGTCGAGACTTCTAGCGGACGAGGCAGCCTACGGCTCAACCTCCAAGCATCTTTGTCTCTAGAGGTTAAAAGCTCACGGCTTAAACCTCCAAGCTCCAAAGGCTTCTCTCGAGGGGAAACCCTCCAAGCTCTCCATTTAACGAGCCAGCTCAGGCCGTTGAGAGTCTCTGCCACTAATGGGTGGTCCCCATGCCTCGACATGGTCAAAACAGTAACTTGGCAACCCCAAGCATAATGACTCAATTTCGTTCCCAAGTGAACTTAGCGCCTCGGCGCCGCTTTGTAATGCATTTGGTGAGTTTTATTTTCGCATTACTCTGTTGAAGTATGAGCTTATATCTCTCCACATGCGTACCTCGCGAGCGGGGGCTGAGTACGGTGCCAGTGCCTAAAATGACACACATGCAGCACTGCAAAATCCAAGAGTCCGAGCTCTGGCTGGAGGGCAAGATCCCACAAACACGCCATCTCTACAGAGGACCTTGGTACTTACTCTCCTCGCAAGGAACGCCTGAGGGGACCTATAAGCGCGCACGAGTCGCGTGAACCGTGTTCCAACGTTTGGGTTCGCCCCTCTAATATCTGCAGGGAAAAAATCCCCCACGAGCCTGAACGGGCACCCGGGAGCGACCCCTCAAGTGGCCAACCTCGCCGGACGAAAAGCCTCTGCAAGGCGAAAACCTCGAGAAGCTAAGTCTCGCACCCACGCCTTAAGAGCGTTTTCTCTCCCTAGCGCACGTTTGCCCCTCAAGCGACTTCGCTTTCCCTTACGCTTCATGGACTACTCACACGTCTAAGGGGGGCACTTGAGCATCGCGACTCAGGGCTCTTACCTCTCCTAGGCCTAAAAGTCATTGCTCCTGCGTACCGAAGTGGCGGAGTCATGGCACGAAGAGATGGGACCTACCGACGCAGAGAACAAATAGACATGAAGATGAGTCCAAAGAGACCTCACGGGGGGCAAACAAGCACAAATCAAACAGCAATAAAGAGTATATTACAGGCCAAAAGGTCTTAAGATATCTAAACATACCATTGTTTCAGATACAAGCGCACGCAGGCGCAATAAGAAGAGGCTCGGGGGGAAGCAGCGCCACCTTGGACCTCCTCCGCGGCACCCTCCTCAGCCTCGGCAGAGCAGGCCTCCTCCTCGCTGTCCTCAGCCGCAGCCTCCACGCGCCTGAAGCGGTTGCAGAAGGCGTCAACTTGCTCGCGGAGGGAGCTGGAAATCCGCTGCGCGTCCTCGCCTTGAGCAGCTTCTGTCACGGAGGAGAGGTCGAAGCCTAGCGTGAGGAGCTTGAGGTTGGTGAAGATGCGGTCAACCACCACCCCCAGAAGCTGCCGACTCTCGTCCTCAATCATCTCACAAAGCTCGGCGACCGGACCCTCGAGCGCCTCGAAGAGCTGGTCGAAGTAGACCAGGTACATGGCCGCATCACCGCGGCCTCGGACGTCAGTATGCGGCCCGTCCGCGTAGAGTTGCACGGCAAGCTCGTTGCCACGAGCAACCAAGGCCTCGAACATGCGCTCACGCTGCTTCGTGAGCGCGTGAGACGCCTGGGCTGAGTCTGACGCCTCCGCCGCCCGCTCCATCGCAGGGGCCACCTGCTCCTCCACGTCCTTGGCCAAGGAATTGAGGTGGTGGACCGCCTCGGTGCGGGCCTCCTCCGCTCGGCGAAGACCATCCTTGGCGCGCTTGAGGCGAGCCTCCAGCTTGGAGTTGGCCCTCTCGAGCTCGGCGATCCGCTGAGCATCCGCGGCGTGCTTGACCTTGAAGTGGTCCTCCTGTGTCTGGGCCAGGTCGCGGTACTTCTGAGAGGTGGACTTGCGGAATTGCTTCTCGCGCTCCACGAGGGCATCATCGTCCTCCTTATTCTTCTCAGAGAAACGCCGCCCGAAGCGCTCGAAAGCTAGCTTCTGGGCAGCGACGTTTTCGTCGTACTTCAAGGTCGCCTTGGCCAGGTCTCCTTCGCGCTCCTCAAGGGCCTCGCGTTGGGCGACCAGGTCCTTCTCCGCCTGAAGGCACTGCTCCTCACGCTGCTGCAGCTCCTTCTCCTTGAGGGCCAGCTGCCGCTCACGCTCGGCAAAGCCCTTGCAGTCGTCCTCCAGAGCGACCTGCGTGGCCTGATGGGCGGAGAGCAGCTGGGTCTCCAGCTGGCCCAACTCACGGTGCTTCTGCGCCAGCGAGCCCTCCATCGCCTCGCACTCCGCCTTGGCCTCTACGGTGTCACGTTCCGCTTGGAGGGGCTCGAGGAGCTCTGCGGCGTCGCGGATGGCCCCCTCGCGGACCTCCTTGGCAAAGCGGGTGGCCTCCTCACGCGCGGCCTGCAGCGCCGCATCCTCCAGCCGACGCGCCTCGACGCCGCGTGGGGGGATGTCCACGACCTCGCCAGCTCCTCCTGCTGTCGAGCAAGCCATATGTCCCCGAAGGCGAGGTGCGCCTCCAAGCCCTCCAAGGATTCCCTCACGAGGCCGAAGGCGACCTCACGGCGCCCCGCGCTCCAGTCCCAGCCGCGTAGGACCAGCTCCTGGCTCGAGGAGGGCCCGACGCCAGCGTCGAGTCTCGCGGGCCCGGCCTCGGGGAAATCTCGGGGGCTAGCCTGGGCCTCGCTTGTGCCCGCTCCGGCATCCTCTTCAGGCCCTGCAGCTGCAGGGCGTTCCTCAGTCACAGCTGGACGAGGAGGCGAGGAAGCAACTCCCCCTGCAGGTCCACATGTGCCTGATGTTGCCTCGCGCGCTTCCCTTGTAGGCTGCACGGAAGCAGTGGCCGCAGGTGGCGGGGTAGGCGCTCGCGGAGGTGTCAACACGCGCGGCGGTGTTGGTTCGTGCGGTGGAGTAGCCTCACGCGGAGGCATAGCCGCGCGAGGAGGAGTAGGAGCGCGAGGCGGCGCGGAAGTTTTTGCCTCCGAGCCCGCATCCACCAGGGGCTCGGGGGGCGGTGCAGGTGCCTCTGGGCGTGCCGCGCCTCCTCCACCTGAGGCCCTGCCGCCCCCGCCTGGGGTGCAGCCTCCTCCGCTTGAGGCGCCCCCTCAAGGGGACCCGTGGAGATCCTCTCCACAGGCCTCGCGGCCTCTTCAGCCACGGCCCCTGCCGTGGCGCTCTACACATCAGCCGCCTTGCGAAGCCGGCGGCGCTTCGCAGGCACTAGATCACTG
Organism: Poa annua; assembly: GCA_026929855.1. NCBI lineage: Eukaryota > Viridiplantae > Streptophyta > Magnoliopsida > Poales > Poaceae > Poa > Poa annua. The sequence goes on from CM049426.1 coordinate 111,421,676, forward strand.
ACAAGAGCCCAAGAAAAGACTTTCAGTAAAGGGTAAAGTGAAAGAGAAAGCTAAAAGGCAAACGATCCAACATCAGGAAAACTGTAGCGTACCTGCACTTTAAATAAGGCAGATACCTGTGTATAGTGCAAATCGCTGGATCGATTCGTTTACACACACAGTTTACGATGTAATATCACAACAAAGTATCAATTTTATTACATCGATGATCTAGACTTAAAAAATATTCAATACAAGTTGCATAGCATAAAGCTAGCTTCGAAAGAGTAAAGAGCGGAAATACAATGGCAGTGAGTCTCCATCAACTTCATGTTGCCACAGGTGAAAACATGTTGGTTGTAGACTCGAAACCTTTAAACGAAACCTCACTCGTCATTTGATCAACCTGCAATAAGAAAATTATTGCAACAACATGGGTCAGATTCCATTAAAAATGGAGTCTGGCAAGTGACACTATGGTGGACACTTAATGGAATAACTATATAGCCTATATGCATATTTGGCTGGTGGAGTTCAAGGCTATTTTGCATAAAGCCAATTTTTCCTATCTCTTTGGAAAACACTTTCTTCAAATCAAGACAAGTATGGCATGAAAACCATAAAACTCATCTTCCCTTGTTCACCCATCAAGTTTTATTTCTGAAGTTGGAATGGTGGAATCCTCTGTTGACGTCCGTGATCAGCAACTCAAATTGTCCGTACCGGGGACACTGCTAAGTACTTAGTTTTACACTCTGCAGAGGTTGTGCACGTTCACCATTGTACCCATTCAACCCAAATTATCCTTTACACACCATTTGTGATAAGGAAAGGAGAAGAATGAGAAGAGATCTTTCAGAAGCATTTTCCCTCCCACCTGCCTTGACCCGTTCCACCTAACACCCCCTACATCTGCTTGTCAAGTCGGAGAGAGTCCACGCAATATAATTGATCAAGTCAGAGCCCATATGTCAATGGTTGCACTTCAAGCAATCGTCACTCGGAGTTCTTCAGATTCCTCTGTTCCTGGATGGCCATTCACAAGTGTACATACTCCAGAAACTATAGACATGGACCTGAGTAGCCACTCAACATAAACCATACAACCACTTACCACCCAGGTGTTTCATTAACTTAGTGGATGTACTCTCAGGTGAAAATCACCATGCTCACGGCCCTAGGTAGAATAGACAATCATCCTAGGCGACGACAACCGTGAGCACAGCCCTGAGTAGTCACTTAATATTTTGTAAAACTTTTCATCAATTGCATAGCATCAATATTTCTGCTAAGTATGATATAGGAACCTAGACACAGGAGTAAGGGAATTCTACACAGGTTTTGCATAGCAATACTATCCTACACATGCTTATATAAAAATACACTAAGTAATGCATATAGAAATAATAGGAAGTTTATGAGGTGTGCCACTTGCCTTTGAATGTTGTCGTTGTTCACAAACTCTTTTCAACAACGAATGTTTGCTCTCCGTTCAATCTAAACAATATAAGCAAACAACAATACAACAATCAACAAACAACAATCATCAAACATACATGCTCATATCTAGTGAACAAACAAGTTTCATAAAACTTCTAAGGAAAACATGTCATGCATGATATGCAATTTATTTCTAAGGACTAGAGATGCATGTCATGCCATGAAAATCTCTTTAGTCTTAAGTGAAAGACAAGATTAGGAAATAGGGAAAAGGTAGAAGAAAGATATAGTTGGTCTTCCAGGCTTCATCTCCAGACTTGTAATATTCTCCTTGGTGATGTCTTGATTGAATTCTTGGTAGACTTGACTAATCTTCAGACTTGATGATTTTTGTATCACCTAGGCTGGTCTTGGATTTAAATTAGTCTTCAAGAGGTCTAAGAGAAGAAAGGAGAAATGAAAGAGAGAGGGAGCAAGACTTAGAAAATATTTCTGGTTGGTCTTCATGAACTTCTTCTTGATTTTTCTTCTAAGTGCTTTTACTTCTTGGAGATTCTTCTGGAGTCTTGTTTTGGCTAAGTCCTTCATTGGTCTTCTAGCTCCATGTTGAAAATCCTAAGTGTCTAAGTGTATCACTTTACCAAAATTCTAAGTTGAAAATATTTCTAACTTAGAGAAAATGGGAAAGGAGTTTTCTTATGGGAAATATAACTACAAAATAAAATATAATATGCATGAAATGCAAATTTTAATCACATGAACAATAATGCTAATGCAATTTAATTAATTTCTATATTCACAAAATATAATAAAGGAATAAATATAAAATTAAAGTTTTATGTGATTTAAATTTTTTTATAAGAAAATTTTATAATTAGTATTAATAGACAGAGATGATTTAAATAAATTTATAGCAATTTGATTTACTCAAAAACAATGTTTATATCAAAGGTTATGTCAAATTTACTCAAACATCATATTTTGAATTTGAATAAATCTAACTTTCTCAAGGTTAGAAAACAACAGAACTAGCACAATCTATAGGTCATGGGCTTTTCAAAGATATTTTATTTACAAATTTTGACCTTACAGAATTAAAATTATAATTAAAATAATCTTTTAAATGTTTCTGTAAATACCAAGTTAGTGCACGACTAAAATACAAGTTTTTATTATATCACTATTTTCTACACGTTCATACGATTCCATAGACTACAAAAACATCAAAAACGGAGTTACGGTTGATTTAATATGAATTTTGGAAGTTATGTCTAGTCAAAAAAACGAAAATGGAAAATAGCTGACACAACAGTCGCGCGGCGCGATGCTATTGGCTGATACCGATTCAAACATGTCATCTAATCTACACTGCTGGATCAAGATCTAAGGTCTTACAGCGAGATGGTCTGGAGGTGGCGACGCGGTTCGCCGGAGTTGAGGGAGACGGCGGCGCCGGCGTCGGACGGAGGTCGGAGACGACGTTCCCGTGGTTCTCCGGACGTGTAGAGGGGCTCCCCGTATGCGGCGCGTCGCGACGGAGAGGATGGTGGCGTCGACGTTGTGGCGGTTGTCCGAGAGTGGCGTGGACGTTCCGCCGGAGAAGCTCGGGTCACCGGCGAGGTCGGTGAGCACGAACTCCACGTCTCCGCTGTGTTAAAAGAGGTAAGACGGGGTCAGTGGATGCGCACGGGGGTGGGGAGAAAGAGGAGAGGGTTCTCGGCCTCGGGGATCACCTCACCTCGTCGGAATCAATGAAATCGGCCGTGGATGTGAAGAACTCCGGCGAGCAAATTCATCGGCCTGGGGGCGTATTGGAGAGGGCTTTGGGGGGGGGGATAGAGGAGGAGGTCGAGGGCTATTTATAGAATCCGACGGTGCTTGATTTGGTGCAGTAATTTGCCCGCAGTCATTCGGACATTAAATTCGACCAAAAACGCTCATGTTTAATGGCAGACGAAATTAGAGCAATTTAGTGCATTTAAGAGAGGGCTTTTATGGGGGAATGAAAAAAGAGATCAAGGACTTTAATTAGAAACAATCGGTGCGTCATTTGGGGCTCTAAATCAACGGGAATCAATTCGGAAAGTTTGCATGGGAGCTGCATGACGTCAGCATTTTTTTCTTTTTCTGATTTTTCTGATTTTTCTTATTTCTTTCATAACTTTTGATTTAAGACTCCTAATCAAGTTAAATAAATTTCTAAAAATTTGTAAAAATAATATCTTTGTGTTAAACCAGTTGTGGGCATGTTTTGAACACTTTTCAAAAATCAAAATTTTGAATTATTGATTAATTACAAATTTGCCACTTAATGTCAAATTTGAAAACATGGCTTGAATAATTTTGTTTTTGGCTAAATAAAATTAATAAAAATACAACACTTATATAAGTTTAAAATAAGTTATTTAAACTCATTTTCCAATATTAAATATATTTTGACTTTAATACAATATTAAATAACATCACACATTTATTTGAAATGAAAAGGGAAATATAATGTATTCATTTTTAATTCAAAATATTTTGTGCACCATTATATTTTATATTATGATAATTCATTTGAAAACCTTATAACAACTTTGGAAAAGATTTTTGATTTAATTCATTTCTTATATAGAAAATATATTCATGAAAGTCATTTCATGTTTTGAAAATAAATGAAAATCATTTAAGCTAATGAAATGTTTATTTGGGTTGTTAAGTAATTATAAAATCTATGAGGTTTTAAGTTATAAACTATAGGCTTATAATTTCCAAACTATATTTTGAACTTAGTTAAAAGAATGAAAACCATTTGGCAATTATACCATTTTACTAGTCTTGAATTTAAGAATAGATATGGCTAAGTGGTTGAAATCAATTACTTATAAGTAAACTATTTACTTAAAATAAAATGGTCTGTACTTTATAAAAAATTTGTCAAATTACATATTAAGGTTTTTGAAATACAATGGATAATGAAATGTTTAATTGGAAATAACTTTTGAAAATAATGACACATTGGGAATTTTGGAATAATAGACTTTTTCAAATTGGTTGAAGTCTTTTATAGTTAGTTTTCTTATGCATTTTAATATTTTATTTTAATCAAAACAAAAGTTTTAAATTTTAGTGATTTTTGAACATTCCAAAATGTTGGGATGTTACAGACTACCACCCTTAAAAGGAATCTCGTCCCCGAGATTCGGAGAAGCTAGAAAGACAAAGCAAGTGCTTGGAATGATTCTGATAACTCGAGAGGTTTGAGAGATGAAAGGTTTTGACATGGAAACTTGAAAGCTGGTAGGGGATGATTTTTCTGATTGGGGAGACTCGAAAGAAATATAGATAGTTTGGGATCTCTGGGTTTAAGCAACGGGGTTTACTTTAACTGGGTGGCTACCACCCTTAAATGAAAAGTTTTGTGGTCAGTCTAGAAACTCTGTTTAATCTCGTTTAATTCTCTGATGTAAAGCGTACAAGTATTCAAAATACAATGGCATGTGGTGGATACGAAAAGTTTTAGTACTCCCGTTTTCCACTCGGTCCTTGGAGAGATTTATCCTTCTTCCACTCAGGGCACTTATCAGCGTAATGTCCCTTGTCTTTGCACTTGTAGCAACTTATGTGGCTATGATCTTTCTTGGATTCAACCTTTTGTCTTTGTTCCTCCAGGGTATTCATGAGAGACTGTCGCATTCCTTCCTTGGTTTGCTGGTTAGCTTGTTGCACCAAGGATAACGTTGACACTGAATTGGGACATGGTTTGTTCCTTCACACAGGAAGCAAGTAACCCGTCTTGTGCGGCATCCTTTAACTGGACGTCTGGTATGACCATGGGGTCACTCATCAGGACATCCTTTGGACATATGTCCTATCTCTCCACAAGTTTTGCATGTCTTTAGTTTGGTCATAATGTTCTCTTCAAAAATCACTATGGTTTTGATCAATCTTAGGCAGTTGGTCATTGATCAACTTCCACAGCTGACTCTGGTTCTCTAATAGTTGTCACATAGTTGTATGCAAATCATTGGTGTTGGTATTGGGGTGAGACATATGTTTGGTTTAGAAAGCAATAAGTTGAATTATTTGTACTATGGAGGAATCCTAATTCAATAAAACAAAACAAGGCAACCAATCTATAACATAATCAATCAACATCTAACAAACATCAAGCAACAAGGTTCACAACAAACAAACAATCTAGTATTGTCATATAGCCAAGTTGATATGATCAATACACTAACACGATATCGTCATTCTATTTAGGTGGTGGTCAAATCTACCTCCTTCGTGAGCGCTTCAAGTTCTTGTTCAACTTTCTTGGATATCTTAGAAGTGTTGGCCGAATCTTGTTTCTTCAGTGGTCTTCCATGCATGTAGTGAAGGAGATATTCCCTAGAGGCAATTAATAAAGTTTATTCTTTATCATATCTCGTTTGTTCATAATAGGTTTTTGTGTCATGCTAGAACCGTATTAAGCGGAAACATTAATACGGGTGTGATACGTAAACAACCAGGTCCCTAGTAGCCTCTACTAAGACTAGTTTCGTTGCGCGATTGATGATCGAGGTTTACCGGTCATGGGGCATGGCGCCGGTCGGCAATGGGAGTCATATCGTTGGAGAACGATGTGATGGACATACCCAGATTTGGAGAACGTAGTCGTTACGCCTTTGACCGTGAGATCAACTCTTATTCTTATTCCTGGAAGATACTTTGATCGCACCAAACGTCGTATCTTATATAGTATGACAATAACGGTGATACTTTTGGGTATCGGAAAGGAGTGGTTGAGACGAGGGGTCAAGAGCGGGATTTGCCAGTCCGCATAGCAGGATAGATACTCTCGGGCCCACTCGGTGAGATCATGTCTAACTGAGCTTGCAAGCATGTGACTAGGTCACGGAGACATGAGATCATGAACGAGTAGAAGATAGCGTCGTCGGTAACGAGTTCGGGATTAGGTATGGAGATATCTATGGAACGACACTCGGACATGCTAAGTATCGCTATGGCAAAAGGTTTAAGACTTTGCGTTCAGGTTTGATATATGAAAGTCATTCGTTATATCACAGGGATTAATTCATGGGGCCCAGGCCTACGAGTTAGTCGTTGATCATAGAGGAGTCTTGGTCATACCTGTTATTATATAGAACCGCTAGGGTAACACACTTAAGGGGTTTCGACAAGACAACCGGAAAGGAAAGAGATCACCGGGAGCGTCCCGGGAGGGGTCCAATGGAGATCGGGCAGCGCCGAAAGAGTTTTCGGAGCTAGGAAAATTATATATATTATGTTTGATATTGATTAGTGTAATTAATATGCAAATATGATTTTATATATTTATTTTCGAATTTATTTAGGCTTATTTCCCTAAATGGGCCTTCTTGTCGAAAGAAGGCCCAAGAGGGGGAGAATCCCCAAGGGGATTCGGTGGGGGCCAGGAGGGGCCGACCCAAGTGGGCCAAGGGTCAATAGGGGGCCGGCGCACCCTCCATAGCCGCACCAGGCATGTGTGGGTTAGTCCCACATTGCCTGGTTAGCAAGTTGGCTCCCCCCTGGGAGCCTATATAAGAAGGGGCACCCCTGGCCTTTTAATTCACCAATTAATTCCCAATTTCTCTCTCTATCTCGTGGTTCCCTTGTCGGAGCCGCGCCGAGCAGAGGAGGGGGTCTCTTCCACCATAGCCCGCTGCCGCGCTGCTGGTGTTCTGGTCCAAGTCTTCCGCTGCTCGTCCTGGACTGGAGCTTCGGAGGCCGTCGTCTCCACCGTATGTGTGTGACGCCCTGCGAGGTGCTGCGCTAGCAGTACTCGGAGGTCTGCTTCCTCTACACGACCTTGAGGTCGGCTTCGACAGTCTTCATCGACAACGTTTGTGCGGGAACGTAATCCCCGCTTTCGGTCTACAAGGGTACGTATTCCGATCTCCGTTCGTACTACTATATCTGCATAGAATAGATCTTGGCATGCTTTTAGGATATCGTTGGTAGGAAAAAAAAAATCTGCACATGATCCCCTTCAGTGGTATCAGAGCCGATCTATCGTAGATATAGCTATACGCTGTTAGAACCCGTGTTCTGCACGGGGGCACCGTTCCTGTTATTTGCTACCCTCTAGCGTGCACTTGTGTATTCCAGCGGCATTGAGTTGATGAAGCGGCCCGGACCGACTTTACGCGTACGCTTACGCGAGACTGGTTCCAGTACTGACATACGGCTTGTACCGTATATGTGGCTGGCGGGTGTCAGTTTCTCTCTCTTTAGTTGGTCTTCGCATTTTCAATGGAGTGCCCGAAGGGGATGCTTAAATATGCAATTATTGGATCGTTGTTGTGCTCATAAGGTTCGTAGGTATGAAGCGGTTCTATTTACGAAAGCCCCAAGCCACGTAAAATATGTAAAAGATAAAGTAGAAGCGTCTAACTTTATTTTGCAGGGGCTATGTGATATGGTCAAGGTAGGTTTATTAAATTGTTTATAAAACTGCGGGCGCCAAGAAGACCATGGCGCAATGGAATATATCACATTGCATTACATTTGATGTTTTGTGTGCATCTTATATTGTGTGATTGTGTGTATAGTATACATTAGTTACACGGCGGTAGCTATATAAGATGATCCCTTCAAAATACCACTAGTGTTCTCCCTCCAACGCGCACCACCAAGAAAGTTCTACGTTATGAGGCAGGCCGTGATGATCGGGTGTCAGACATCTCGTCGTTCGCATACAGTGGGTGTAAGCCATGTTGCACAAGCGTCAGCCTGGAGGTCTTTGGTGGCGAGCCTAGCATATTCAGAAATATGGCCTCGGAACAGGAAGACCGAAAGGTCGAGCACGAGTCACAAAATTGGTGTGGCGGACTTTTTGTCTAATCTTGAAGTTGTGCCGCCGGCTCTGATGATGAGGGGTGGTGCAATGGATGGGGGTCGTGTAATCGCTTAAACGACCAGGAGGGATGTTCGTTTGAGTGGGAGTTATGTTAGTTATTTTCTAAAATACTATAACTCAAAATTATTATGAACAAAGTCTTGTGTTGTTGCAAATTCCATTGTAGATGTCTCGCCCCTCGTTTAACCTAGGTATGTTCCTTGAGAAAGAAAAGCTTAAGACCAATGGGTCAAACTTCATGGCCTGGTTCCGTAACCTGAGGATCCTCCTCACTCCCCATAGGGTGGCCTACGTCATTGAGGCCGCCATAGGTGACCCTCCCGCAGATGATGCCTCTGAGGATGAGAAGAAGGTCTTGCAGACCCGATCGGAGGATTCTGTCTTTGTCCATAGTGGCATGCTCTACGCCATGGAAGCCGACCTGCAGAAGCGCTTCGAGAAGATGAGCGCCTTCGAGATTATTTCTGATCTGAGGGTTGTCTTCGCGCCGCAGGCTAAGGCTGAGAGGATATGAGGCTTTTGAGCTTTTCTTCTCGGCCAAGATGGAGGAGCATAGCAGTGTGAGCGAGCATGTAGTCAAGATGTCTGGCTACGTTCCACGCCTGAATGCTCTGGAATGCAAGATTCCCGATGAGCTGGCGATTGACAGGGTGTTGCAATCGTTGCCCCCTAGCTACAAAGGCTTCGTCATGAACTACAACATGCAGGGCATGGCTAAGTCCCTGGGTGAAGTGTTCGTGATGCTCAAAACTGCTGAGGTAGAGATTAAGAAGGAGCACACGATATTGATGGTCAACAAGGCCGTTGATTTCAAGAAATCCGGCGGCAAGGGAAAGCAAAGCTGGAAGTCCAGGAGGGAAGGCAAGTTGAATGCCAAGCCCAAGACTAACAAATCTGGTCCCAGAGCTAGCGTGGAGTGTTTCTACTGCAAGGGGAAGGGTCACTGGAAGCGCAACTGCCCCAAGTACCTGGAGGATAGGAAATCTGGCAAGACGGTCGACAAAGAGCAAGGTATATTTGATATACATGTTATAGATGTGTACCTTACATCCGCCCAGAGCAACACGTGGGTATTTGATACTGGTTTTGTTGCTCATATATGTAACTCTCAGGAGGAGTTACGGAATAGACGGCGGCTGGCAAAGGATGAGGTGACGATGCGCGTCGGCAACGGATCGAGAGTCGACGTGGTGGCTGTCGGCATGCTCCCTCTACATCTACCATCGGAATTAGTTTTGGTTTTAAATAAGTGTTATTTTGTGCCATCCTTGAGTGTAAACATTATAAGTGGGTCTTGCCTGTTACAAGACGGTTATTCATTTAAATCAGTGTCAAGCAATTGTGCTATTTATATGAATGATATCTTTTATGTTGATGCTCCCAAGAATAACGGTTTATTCTTGTTGAATCTCGATCGTAGTACTCACATCCATAACATAGAAGCCAAACGGATTAAGTGTAGTGATGATACCGCCATGTATATGTGGCATTGCCGTCTTGGTCATATTGGTGTAAAGCGCATGAAGCAACTCCACTCCGATGGACTTTTGGACTCGTTGGATTTCGGATCCCTCGATACATGCGAACCATGCCTTATGGGAAAAATGACCAAGACACCGTTCAAAGGTTTCGTTGAACGGGCGTCAGATTTATTGGGGATCATACATACAGATGTGTGTGGACCGATGAGCGTTTCGACACGCAATTGTTATTGTTACTTCGTCACCTTCACTGATGACTTGAGTAGATACGGTTATATCTATTTGATGAAACACAAGTCTGAAACTTTTGAAAAGTTCAAAGAATTCCAAAGTGAAGTTGAGAATCAGCTTAATAGGAAAATCAAGCACCTCCGATCCGATCGCGGTGGCGAGTACTTGAGTTTTGAGTTTGGCACACATCTGAAGATTTGTGGCATAGTACCCCAACTTACGCCGGCCGGAACACCGCAGCGTAACGGCGTGTCCGAGCGACGTAATCATTCTCTACTGGATAGTGTTCGATCTATGATGTCTCTTACTGATTTGCCAGTGTCCTTCTGGGGTTATGCGTTAGAAACAGCCGCATTCATTTTAAATAGGGCTCCGTCCAAATCCGTTGAAACGACACCGTATGAATTATGGTATGGCCAAAAGTCTAAGTTATCGTTTCTGAAGGTTTGGTGTTGTGAGGCGTACGTTAAGAAACTACAGCCCGACAAACTCGAACCGAAGTCGGAGAAAGTCGTCTTTGTAGGATATCCGCGGGAAACCGTTGGGTACACCTTCTACAACCAAGCTGAGGGCAAAAAAATTGTCGTGAAGACCGGTACCTTTCTAGAGAAGGAATTTCTCGCGAAAGGAGTAAGTGGGAGGAAGGTAGACCTCGATGAGATCGTTGATCCTGAACTCGAGATTCCGAGTGGCGTAACGGAAGCAATTCCGGAAACGTCCTCCGTGGAAGGAGTGGGAGAAACTGTCGAGGAAGGTATTCTACCCCGTAGGTCTGGTAGATCTCGGATCGCACCAGAATGGTATGGCAACATGGTTTGCACCGTCATGTTAGTCGAACAAGACGAACCTACAAACTACAAGGAGGCGATGGCGAGTCTAGAGTCCGAGAAATGACTTGAAGCCATGAAATCCGAAATAGGATCCATGTATGATAACAAAGTGTGGACTTTGATGGATATTCCCGAAGGGCGCAAGGCCGTCGAGAATAAATGGATCTTTAAGAAGAAGACTGATGCTGATGGTAATGTGACCGTCTATAAAGCTCGGCTTGTCGCAAAGGGTTTCCGACAAGTTCATGGAATTGACTACGATGAAACTTTTTCACCGGTAGCGATGCTTAAGTCTATTCGGATTTTGTTAGCAGTAGCTGCCTATTATGATTATGAAATCTGGCAGATGGACGTCAAAACAGCCTTCCTAAATGGAAACATTGAGAAAGAGTTGTACATGGTACAACCGGAAGGTTTTGTCGATCCAGGGAATGCTAACAAGGTGTGCAAGCTTCAGCGATCCATCTATGGATTGAAGCAGGCATCTCAGAGCTGCAATCTTCGCTTTGATGAGGTAATCAAAGGTTTGGAATTATCCAAAATTTGGAAGAGACCTACATTTACAAGAAAATGAGTGGGAGCTCTGTTGTGTTCTTAGCACTGTATGTAGACGACATATTGCTGACTGGGAATGATGTGGAACTTCTGAATAGCGTGAATGAATATTTAAACAATAAATTTTCCATGAAGGACTTAGGAGAAGCTGCGTTTGTTTTAGGCATAAAAATCTATCGTGATAGATCAAGGCGCCTATTAGCACTGAGTCAGAGTACTTATCTTGATAAAATACTGAAGCGTTTCGGTATGGAGAAGGCAAAGAAGGGTTCTCTGTCGGTTATCAAGAATAAGATATTGCGGAAGGCACAGTGTCCGGTAACGGAAGTGGATAAGGCCAATATGACCAAACATCCTTATGCTTCAGCCATAGGATCGATCATGTATGCAATGTTGAGTACTAGACCGGATGTGGCATTAGCTCTAAGTTTGACAAGCCGGTTCCAGAGTAATCCTGGAATGCCGCATTGGATAGCTGTTAAGAGCATTCTTAAGTATCTCAATAAGAAAAAGGAAATGTTCCTTGTGTATGGTGGATGCGATGAAGAACTTGGCGTAACGGGTTACGTAGATGCAAGTTTCTGCTGAGACCCCGATGACTCTAAGTCACAGACATGTTACGTGTTCAAGGTGAATGGAGGCGCCGTGTGCTGGAGAAGTGGGAAGCAACCCATAGTCGCACAATCTACAATGGAGTCGGAGTATATCGCTGCTTGCGAAGCCGCGAATGAAGCTGTGTGGCTGAGGAAGTTCGTCATCGAACTTGAAGTGTTCCCGAGCGTGCAAGACCCCGTGATCCTCTTCTGCGACAATACGGGTGCCATTGCTAACGCCAAGGAGCCAAGGTCTCACTCCACCGCTAATACATTCTCCGACGCCTCCATGTGATACGTCAGTACGTACAAGGAGGCGATGTGAAGATTTGCAAAGTGCATACGGATCTGAATGTGGCAGATCCGCTGACGAAGGCTCTCCCGCTTGATAAGCATGAAAATCACCAGTTAGCTATGGGTGTTAAGCTTTTACCAAGTCGTAATCTAGATTAATTTGTACTCTAGTGCAAGTGGGAGACTGAAGGAGATATGCCCTAGAGGCAATTAACAAAGTGTATTCTTTATCATATCTCGTTTGTTCATAATAGGTTTTTGTGTCATGCTAGAACCGTATTAAGCGGAAACATTAATACGGTTTTTGTAGCCTCTACTAAGACTAGTTTCGTTGCGCGATTGATGATCGAGGTTTCCCGGTCATGGGGCATGGCGCCGGTCGGCAATGGGAGTCATATCGTTGGAGAACAATGTGATGGACATACCCAGATTCGGAGAACGTAGTCGTTACGCCTTTGACCGTGAGATCAACTCTTATTGTTATTCCTGGAAGATACTTTGATCGCACCAAACGTCGTATCTTATATAGTATGACAATAACGGTGATACTTTTGGGTATCGGAAAGGAGTAGTTGAGACGAGGGGTCAAGAGCGGGATTTGCCAGTCCGCATAGCAGGATAGATACTCTCGGGCCCACTCGGTGAGATCATGTCTAACTGAGCTTGCAAGCATGTGACTAGGTCACGGAGAAATGAGATCATGAACGAGTAGAAGATAGCGTCGTCGGTAACGAGGTCGGGATTAGGTATGGAGATATCTATGGAACGACACTCGGACATGCTAAGTATCGCTATGGCAAAAGGTTTAAGACTTTGCGTTCAGGTTTGATAGATGAAAGTCATTCGTTATATCACAGGGATTAATTCATGGGGTACAGGCCTACGAGTTAGTCGTTGATCATAGAGGAGTCTTGGTCATACCTGTTATTATATCGAACCGCTAGGGTAACACACTTAAGGGGTTTCGACAAGACAATCGGAAAGGAAAGAGATCACCGGGAGCGTCCCGGGAGGGGTCCGATGGAGATCGGGCAGCGCCGAAAGAGTTTTCGGAGCTAGGAAAAATTATTTATATTATGTTTGATATTAATTAGTGTAATTAATATGCAAATATGATTTTATATATTTATTTTCGAATTTATTTAGTCTGATTTCCCTAAATGGGCCTTCTCGTCGAAAGAAGGCCCAAGAGGGGGAGAATCCCCTTGGGGATTCGGTGGGGGCCAGGAGGGGTCGACCCAAGTGGGCCAAGGGCCCACGAGGGGGCCGGCGCACCCTCCATAGCCGCACCAGGCATGTGGGGGTTAGTCCCACATTGCCTGGTTAGCAAGTTGGCTCCCCCCTGGGAGCCTATATAAGAAGCGGCACCCCTGGCCTTTTAATTCACCAATTAATTCCCAATTTCTCTCTCGATCTCGTGGTTCCCTTGTCGGAGCCGCGCCGAGCAGAGGAGGGGTCTCTTCCACCATAGCCCGCTGTCGCGTTGCTGGTGTTACGGTCCAAGTCTTCCGCTGCTCGTCCTGGACTGGAGCTTCGGAGGCCGTCGTCTCCACCGTACGTGTGTGACGCCCTGCGAGGTGTTGCGCTAGCAGTACTCGGAGGTATGCTTCCTCTACACGACCTTGAGGTCGGTTTCGTCGGTCTTCATCGACAACGTTTGTGCGGGAACGTAATCCCCGCTTTCGGTCTATAAGGGTACGTATTCCGATCTCCGTTCGTACTACTATATCTGCATAGAATAGATCTTGGCATGCTTTTAGGATATCGTTGGTAGGAAGTTTTTTGTTTTCTGCACACGATCCCCTTCATGTAGAACTTCATGTTGAATTGAAACTTTTCTATATGAAGCAGTAGAATCAGACTTAGACTTCAAGAACATGGTCATCTAGAAAAAGATAAGGAATTTTCAGAAGCTTGATAGTAGATGAGAGTATGAGTAAGATAAAATGAAAAGTTTTGTTTTTAGAAAAGTAAATTAAATAGATTTTCAATCCTATGGTCAAATCCTATTTCTATCCAAACCTAGGTTTTCGAACCTACAGGCAACACAGTGCTCTGATACCATCTATAGCGTACCTGTACTTTAAATAAGGCAGATACCTGTGTATAGTGCAAATCCCTGGATCGATTCGTTTGCACACACAGTTTATGATGTAATATCACAACAAAGTATCAATTTTATTACATCGATGATCCAGACTTACAAAATATTCAATACAAATTGCATAGCATAAAGCTAGCTTCGAAGGAGTAAACAGCGGAAATACAATGGCAGTGAGTCTCCATCAACTTCATGTTGCCACAGGCGAAAACATGTTGGTTGTAGACTCGAAACCTTTAAACGAAACCTCACTCGTCATTTGATCAATCTGCAATAAGAAAATTATTGCGACAACGTGGGTCAGATTCCATTAAAAATGGAGTCTGGCAAGTGACACTATGGTGGACACTTAATGGAATAACTCTATAGCCTATATGCATATTTGGCTGGTAGAGTTCAAGGCTATTTTGCATAAAGATAATTTTTCCTATCTCTTTGGTGTAACAGCCCAACTGTAACTTTCCTTTTGGTGTGCAATAAAAGTGTTATATCATGTCATCATTCCAAAAGTGCTTGCATTTATTTAATTTTGTGCATCAATTTCAAATTACAAATTTCAAATCCTTAATTTAAATTCAAATGCTTTTCAACTATTTTCAAATAAAGTTCCAAATTACTTATAAATAATTAAACCAATAATTAATATGTCTAGTTTGGAACTATCAAAAATTGCTTAAAAGTTTTTATGGGGTTTCTTTCTGTTTTGTTTTAAAAATACAAAAACAGAAAAGTTTTAAAAAGAAAAATCAAAACCAGGAAAAAATATGGAGAGGGAGCCTCTGGCCGAGTTGGGCCAGTCCCTGGCCCATCCCGATCCACCCCAGCCCGCTCCACTCTTCTCCCTCCTCTGTACGGTCACAGAGAGCACCTTTTCCACGTCGATGGCCATGGCGATGAGTCCCTGCACGTCGCCCCCACGCCGAGCCCCACTGCCACCTCCTCCCTCTCTCTCTTTAAATCGACCGGAGCGAAACCCTAACCCTAATCGTTCTCCTCTCCCCCGCCGCCGCACGCTCTCCTTCGCAAACGCCGTCGCCATGACTCCGGGAGGATCGGCTTCCTCTCTGGCGTGACCTCCGGCCACCAACTCTTCCCTCCTCGCGCCAGCAGGATCACCGACGAGTTCTCCGTCCTCGGCATCCAGGAACCAGACCCGGGGAGCTCTGCATCCTCTTCGTCCACGACGCCGACCGAGCTCCGCCTCGCCTCCCCGAGCACCGTCTGCTCGTCTCCGACCACCTCGACTCCCCTCCGTTCGCCATCCGCCTCCTGGTGAGCTGCGCCGCCGTTTCCCCTTCTTTTCCCCTTCATTCTCGCCTCCGTTCGCCGTATTTTGGCCGGCGCCGGAGTGTACCGTTGCGGACCGTGCGTCCCCGGCCCTGTCGAGCAAGAACGAGGGTGCCTCGAGGCATCCCTGTCACTATCGAGCAGGGGAACCAGAGGAGCACACCTCGCCGCACGCACCCCGCCTCACGAACGCGCCTAGCGCCGCTGGAAAGGTCGCCGGCGACGATTTCTTTTCCGCCGCCGCGCGCTGTCTGGTTCTGTCGACAGTTTTGTCAGAGAACGAAGTTAATCGCTACAACTGTTTAAAAGAAAACCTACGCTAATCCTAACAAGATCACCTATCTAACCTACTGGCTACCCGAGCGATCCGTGCGTACTGCGAGCGCGCGCGTTCGATTCCTGGCAGTGGAGAAAAGGCCACCTTTTTTTCTTCTTTTCGCCGCGCTGACAGGGCGGGCCCACCGGTCAGTGACCGTGGCGCCCGCAGCGCTCAGTCAGCGCCACGCTGTCGCCCGGGCCCGCGAGCCAGCCCCCCTGGCTAGCCATGCGCTCGGTGAGAAAAGTTCCGCGCGCGGGTTCTTTGCACCGAAGCCCCTGTGTTTCTGCTTTTACACCGGGGTCCTACCCTACTTAGTTTCTCTCACGGTTAAGTCCTGGAAACTTGCAGAAACAACCCTACACTTATAAAATGCATAACTTTTAATTTATAACTCCAAATTAAATAAACTTTATATGTTTTTATATCAGAAAAATGTAATAAACATTAATATCATATTCTTATGTCATTTTGCATCAGCTATTTTAAATGCTCAGCTTAATTTCACAAATCCAATTAATTAATTAAATACGGAGTATGAGGGGTAATAATTATATAATACCCTAATTCCATTTAATATGCTCATACCTTTTATACCATATCTTGCCATGCTAATAAATATTTAATTTGAGTTAAAAATAAATCCATTGCAATTAATTCCTAAATGTGGAATGTGTTGGGCAATTAAGTAATTAATGTCTTTTCCATTTTAAATTAATTGGATCACCACTTCTGCTATATTAAGTAACATTTAAATTAATGGCTACACAAATAACTTGCACCCTAATCTTTTGCCGGGATTTCATCCCCGCTTTAATATGACCTAATCATCTCATACCATGTCGCATCATCATTTGTTTGCGCAATTCTCTGTATTGATTATTGTTTCCTATTGTTTGTGTTTGGCTCTCTTTGGGTAGATGACGACGTGTCTGCTGCGAGTACCTACGACACTGAGGTTCCAGCTATCGTGCCAGGCTACGAGCTGCCAGGCAAGGTTTTGCTAACCGGTTACACGATTGTCGGGTTTTCATTCCTGCCTTTTGATCTATGCTATCCTAGTTATCGATTCTTAAATTGCGATCCCATCACATGTTTATCCTGCAGCCTATACAGCTATATCCCCACAACCCATAACCCCTTGCATGTTTATCTGTTGGCCTTTGCGAGTCGTAGTGCATGCTTAGGATTGGTTGAGTGAGTCGTTCCTTTGTCTTTATCTCATATGCTTAGTATGATATTTTGTTCTACTATAATAAACTGCTGTCTTATTTTGGGGTTCTATAATTAAAAGATAAGGCACCAGGCGGAAGGCCTTGCGAGGTGTTTTGTTCTGCTCAGTGTCGACCTAGGAACTGAGATTTTGTCCTCGGATCCAATTTTGAGCGCACTAACCACTTGTGGGTGGCCCAATGGAGCCCCCCTCGACTTTGAACGGATCCGCAGCTCGTCCATGTGCCGCAAGTAGTTCGGGTTTTTCCATTCGCTCATATGCAAGTGCATGATGATGATGATGATCGATGAGAGGTTACTTGATACGGGGGGTCATATAGGGGTGGTGCGCGCGAAGCGGACAGTTCCTACTGTGGTTTGAGCCGCATGGCGCGTGGACACAAACTAATGAGTCCGCAACTGAGATTCGGCCGGACTCCTGACGCGGGTAACAACTCATATGGGTGGCACTTGGACTTGCTGTAGTGAAGGAATGAGTCGTGTTGAGAGGCCCTCACGGGTTGATCATGCGAGTATGGGTACTGTAGTGCACCCCTGCAGGGTTTAATCTTATCGATGAGCCGTGTCCACGGTTATGGACGACTTTGGTGATGATGCTGGCTAACAAGATCTAGACAACTTACACCTAATCATTGTTAATTAATGTGACTAGTAATATAGCATTACTTACACCCTAAATGGTAACTAAAATTGTTAACGTGTGAGTATTCCCGGATTGCTTCCTCATACTTGGTTGAGGGGGTTAATTCGAGAATGGGTTATGACTGGTGTCAGTTGTAGGTGGATATTTAAACGCTCTCTTATCCCTCTCTAATTAGACGGAAGTTTTAGCGTGTCTCTTTAGTTTGCAAGTGCTGCTGCCGCTAAGTACACTTACCCCCATATTTTTGGGAATCTTACAGTTTTGTAACCTGTTAGCTTAAGCTTGTTCGATACGCTTCGGTGTATTGACCCGTTCGCGGGCTGTGGTTTTTCTGCAGTTGAGGATCCTTCGCTCGACCAGTTGGGTGGATACTACGTGGAGTTCGACGACGAGAGCTACGACGAGTAGTTAGAGTTCCCCTGGGCTACTTCCTGGTGGACTGCGTGGATGGGCCTTCTTTTCCGTTTCGGCCTTGAGCCCTTTGCTTCTTGTCTGTACTCAGACCGGTTTGTTTCCGCTGCTTGATGTAATGTTGGGACATGTGTCCTCTGATTGGTGCCATTTGATATATTTTGCTCAGTGAGAGCTTTTGGATATTATTTCATTTCTTTGTGTCTTAGGTTTATTCTGTGGTTTCAACTTGTTAAAAATCCGACTCGTATACCATGTGTGTATGGTTGAAGTATACGAGTTGGAAGACTTTTTGGGTCTTGCGTGCACAATCTGGAAACGTATGTGATGTTGGGATCGCCAAGAACTGTCGGCCGATGATCCATTCCGAGCATGGCCTGATGGTTTTCCTGGGAGTGGTAACCCCAGTATGTTCTTGGTTGTGTGGCCCAACCGATACGTTTCGTTTGTGTAGCTTGAATTCAGGGTCTGACAGTTGGTATCAGAGCTTAAACGCCCTCAGGTTCCCTTCTACTGGTCGTTCTTTGAGTCTAGAAAAATATTTTTGTAGTTATCAGGAAATCTTAAACGTGAGAGTAGGAATTCTGTTCTTTTACTTCTTTCCCCACCCACCGTCCCTGTTCTTCTGGTAAGGAAGTGTTACGATAATTCCCTTCTCACCTTAATTTTAAAATTTAGGACATCACGTGTTCTGGGTTTTCCGTAGTACCATAGTTGCAGGTGGTTTTTGTCGTTTTGGTGGTTATCAACTTCGTCGGCTATGTTCAGTTTCAATCTCGAATCAATCAGTTGTTGTTCTACCTTTCTCTGGTTTTCATCTCCTTGTCATTGTACATTTCGTTCTGTGCAATCAATCCTTTTTGTTTCCGGAGGCTAACTTCTACTTCAAACTGCTATGTAGATGGCACACTATCAGGTGGTGCGTAAGACCCACTGTGAGCAGACTACCGGTTACCCGAAGCTTCTCAGAAGCATGGTTGACTATGTCGGTTTCAGCTACCTCCCGGAGTACCAGGTGTCCGAGATCCCCAGAGATTACGGACAGACCTTCTACAGAGCTACTGTTTGGATCAGTGGAGATGATGGTGATACTGTGCACAAGCACGTTGCTGAGGCTTCCACTGTGGACATGGCAGTACACTTGGCAGCTTACGATGCAGCTTTGGCTCTGCGCAGAGACTACTACTGCTTCAACAACCATCCATTCTGCTACGTTCCATACTACCCCTACACGGACTCTCAGTACGAGCTCAAGGTTCTGGACATGACCGCTCAGTTTGGCCAGTCTTCAGACTCAGTTGCTGGGACTCTACGCTTGGAGCTAGCAGCAGTCCGTCAGCAGCTGCACCGGGCACTCTCTCACCTGGGGCAGTATGACAGGAGGAATGTCACACCAGACGCTTTCCCGAGGTTCCAGCTCGCTTTTCCGAGTCGTCTGTCTGCTGTGGGTGGATACACTCCAGAGCGGGGTCCTCTGATCACTACTGATCCAGACCACGTTGGACCACTACTGTACGGGACACAGACGCCAGATGCCTACTCCGTTCAGTTGCGACGCATTGTGCGGGATTACCGCGTGTACTGCGATCGCCGCTACACCCATCGCAGCAGCCTAGTTTCGTCTTCTGAGGGAAGCGAGAGCTAGTCTTCGAGTTGTATCTTTTCCTTGTTGTAGTAGCTATCCTTTGTACCGAAACCGTGTTGGTTGTACGGATGGTTAACTTTGTACTAGTAGCTGTCCTTGTAGTACTGAAACCTTGGTGGTTGTACTGATGGCTAACTAAGTGTATGGTTATGAACCTTTATTATGAGAAGCTTATCCTTGTTATCCTACAGTTTGCAACTGTTTTTCTGAGCAAGAATTCGACTTTCCAAGTTTTCCCTGGCTTTGTGTATCTTGTCGCTGTTCTAATATCCAATGTCTCCAGGATGACGAACACCAGGAACAACCGCAATGCGGAGGGCGCACCACAACCGCGTCCAATCACTGAGTTGCTTGGTCAGATGACCCAAGTTCTGGCTCAAATGGCCGAGAACCAAGTCTACCAGAACAACCACGGGCATCGCAATGAAGGCAATGCACGTGTGACCATCAAGGACTTCCTCGGTCTGGTCCCAAGGAACTTCGCTTCCCCCACTGAGCCGCTGGAAGCTGATGATTGGCTTCGCGAGATGGAAAGGACCCTTGCTATCGCCCACGTGGCTGAGCATGACAAGGTGCCTTACGTGTCCTACCTGCTTAGGGGCAAGTCTGCCTCATGGTGGGAAAACTTCCAGGCTATGAGCGCTCCCGGGGTGGTTACCACTTGGGGGGATTTCAGGGCAGCCTTCCTGCGCCACCACATCCCAGAAGGTCTCATGGACAGGATGCGCGAGCAGTTTAACTCGCTGACGCAAGGCAAGATGGACGTGATGGAGTACAATGGCGAGTTCAATCGCCTTGCTCGTTACGCTGGAGATGAGGTGAACACTGAGGCCAAGAAGATGGCCAAGTTCTGCAAGGGTTTCAACCCCGCGCTCAAGTACAAGCTGAACCTCGTCAAGGCCGACAACTGCGAGGACCTCGTCAACATCGCGCTCAATGAGGAGCATGGGCGCAAGGTCTTCGAGGAGTCGCGCAAGCACTCTCGTGAGACCAACTCTTCTTCATCGTCAATCGCAGCCGCTCCTGCTCAGAAGCATCGGCTCTGGGTGCCTAACAGCGCCTTCGCACGAGCTACCTACGTGCCAGGACCTCCAGGACTCGCGCCTCGCCCACCGAACCCGGCTCTTGCTATGAGGGGTTTCGGAGGACCGCCAAGGCCAACGGGCGCTCGCCCCAACGTGACCTGCTACCAGTGCAGGAAACCGGGCCACTACTCCAACAACTGCCCGGAGACCCGTACACTTCCTCCACCACCTCGCCCTTCTCCAACTCAGGCGATGGTCCGCGCACCTGCCCCGACTAGGCCTTTCGTCCCCAACACCAGGCCTCCGGCACGTGCTGCGCGGGTGAACCACATCAGGGCTGATGAAGCAGAGGAAGCTCCAGAAGTTGTCCTCGGTATACTCCCTGTTAATCATATTCCTGCTAAGGTCTTATTTGACATAAGCGCATCGCATTCTTTTGCATCACAAGCTTTTGCACAAATGCATGATCTCTCTTTCGAGTCTATGTCCAATGGTCTTAGCGTCACTTCCCCCGGTGTTCAGATGTACTCTTCCAAGATAAGCCCCAACAAGGAAATCCAAATTGGAGGCCATATCTTCTTGGCATCTCTAATAATTCTCGGCAATTCTGATATTGATGTCATTCTGGGCATGGATTGGTTGAAGGCCAATCAAGCTAAGATAGACTATTCCACAAAGACGGTAACTCTTTCTCATCCTTCTAGACAGATAGTCTATTCTCCAAACCAAACATCTTCGGCTCGACTTTTCGCTCTCAATGTTGATCCTCTCCCTTCCATAGAAGCTATTCCGGTGGTCCGAGACTTTCCTGACGTCTTTCCTGAAGAATTACCAGGTATGCCACCTGACAGAGCCGTTGAGTTCGTTATTGAACTAGAACCAGGCACTGCTCCTATATCCAAACGTCCTTACAAGATGGGCCCCAAAGAACTGGCTGAGCTTAAGAGACAGCTAGAGGAGTTGGAAAGGAAAGGTCATATTCAACCTAGTACTTCTCCTTGGGGTTGTCCTACTCTGTTTGTCAAAAAGAGGGACACGACTGAGAGACTGGTTGTTGACTACCGTCCTCTGAACAAGAAAACCATCAAGAACAAGTATCCTCTCCCTCGCATCAACGATCTGTTCGATCAACTGGCTGGTGCTAAGGTTTTCTCCAAGTTGGACTTGAGGTCAGGTTATCACCAGATCAAGATCCGCAAAGAAGACATTCCAAAGACAGCTTTCACCACTCGTTATGGTCTCTATGAATACACTGTCATGTCTTTCGGTCTCACAAATGCTCTGGCGACTTTCTCACGTCTCATGAACTTCGTTTTCATGGAATACCTCGATAAGTTCGTGGTAGTCTATCTCAATGACATTCTTATCTATTCCAAAACCGAGGAAGAACACGGAGAACATCTACGTCTTATCTTGTTGAAACTCCGAGAACACCGTCTCTACACCAAGTTCTCCAAGTGTGAATTCTGGCTTCCTAAAGTATCCTACCTTGGTCATGTCATCTCTTCTGAGGGCATTTCTGTGGATCCATAAAAAGTGAAGGCCATTGTTGAATGGTTGCCTCCTACATCGGTGAAACAAGTCAGGAGTTTCCTTGGCATGGCTAGCTATTGCCGTCGATTTGTTGAGAACTTCTCCAAAATCGCTAAGCCTCTCACCGATCTTACAAGGAAGGATAGAAAGTTTCTTTGGACTCCAAAGTGTGATGAGAGTTTCAATCTCTTGAAAGCTAAACTCACTTCTACTCCTGTTCTAGTTGGCCCAGACACTTCCAAAGCTTTCCAAATCTTTTGTGATGCATCTCTTCAAGGACTAGGCGCAGTCCTCAT
The DNA here is from genome assembly GCA_026929855.1 of Poa annua. NCBI lineage: Eukaryota > Viridiplantae > Streptophyta > Magnoliopsida > Poales > Poaceae > Poa > Poa annua. The sequence goes on from CM049426.1 coordinate 111,444,440, forward strand.
GCAAGAACGCAAAGTGGTGGCTTATGCATCTCGCCAGTTGCAGCCTCATGAGCTCAACTATCCTACACATGATCTTGAACTTGCAGCAATCATGTATGCCCTCAAGGCTTGGAGACCTTATTTGTTGGGGCACAGCTGTGAGATCTTCACTGATCACAAGAGTCTCAAATATCTCTTCACTCAACCGGACTTGAACCTCAGGCAAACAAGGTGGCTTGAGAAACTCTCAGATTACGATCTTACCATATCTTACACTCCAGGCAAAGCTAATGTAATGGCTGATGCTCTCAGTCGCAAGTCCTATTGCAACAGCCTCATGGTTGAGGACATCCAACCTCCTATTCATGAAGAATTCAAGAAACTCAATCTTCAAGTGGTTCCCTCTGGTTATCTTGCAAACTTGATTGCCACTCCTACACTTGAGGATAAGATCCGTGCCGCACAGTTGCGTGATTCTGGTGTCAAGAATATCAAAGACAACATTGGCAAGGACAAGTACAAGAGTTTCTCTCTCGATGACAAGGGTACCTTGCTGTTTGAAGAACGCATTGTAGTGCCCAAACTTGACAGCTTAAGAGAACTCATTCTCAAGGAGGCTCATGATACTCCGCTTTCTATTCACCCTGGCAGCACAAAGATGTACCAGGATCTTAAGTCAATCTATTGGTGGACCAGGATGAAGCGTGAAATTGCTCGCTATGTGTCTCATTGTGATGTTTGCTGTCGTGTCAAGGCAGTTCATCAGAGACCACCTGGACTTCTTCAACCACTACAAATTCCTGAATGGAAATGGGACAAGATCGAGATGGACTTCGTTACTGGGTTTCCAAAGTCCAAGAAAGGCAACGATGCAATCTTTGTTGTCATTGATCGTCTCTCCAAAGTGGCTCACTTCTTTCCGGTCAAAGAGACAGTATCAGCTAGTCAGTTGGCAGAACTCTATATGACAAGACTGGTTCCTTTACATGGTGTTCCTTTGGCAATAAGCTCAGATCGTGGAAGTATCTTCACTTCTCGATTTTGGGATAGCTTTCAGAAAGCCTTGGGTACTAAACTTCTGTTCAGCACAGCTTACCATCCGCAGACAAGTGGACATGTTGAAAGAGTGAACCAAATTCTGGAGGATATGCTCAGAGCTTGTGTTATCTCCTTTGGCATGAAATGGGAGGATTGCCTTCCGTATGCTGAGTTCTCCTACAACAACAGCTTCCAAGCAAGCCTAGGCATGGCTCCATTTGAAGCTCTCTATGGCCGCAAATGTAGAACTCCTCTCAATTGGTCTCAAGCTGGTGAACGTCCATTCTTTGGGCCGGATATTATCCAGGAGGCTGAAGAAAAGGTTCGCATCATTCGTGACAATCTGAAGATTGCACAATCTCGGCAGAAAAGCTATTATGATAGCAAGCACAGGGACATGGTCTATGCACCTGGTGATCAAGCTTACCTTCGTGTCACTCCTCTGAGAGGCACGCAACGCTTTGGCATCAAAGGCAAGCTCGCTCCACGTTATGTTGGGCCTTTCAATGTTCTTTCAAGGCGTGGTGATTTGGCTTACCGTCTGGAACTTCCTCCAAACCTCTCCAAAGTGCACGATGTCTTCCACGTGTCACAACTCAAGAAGTGCTTCCGAGATCCAGGTCGTGCAGTTGATCATGGGTCAATTGAACTTTGAGAAGATCTCTCTTATGTGGAACAACCGATTCGCATTCTTGACGAAGCTGAACGTCGCACCCGTAACAACACTGTCAAGTTCTACAAGGTTCAATGGTTTCATCATTCTGACAAGGAAGCTACATGGCAACGTGAAGACCATCTCCGTGCCGAGTACCCCAACCTCTTTGTTGCTCCATGAAGAATCTCGGGGCGTGATTCCTTTGAGGGGGGGAGTGTTGTAACAGCCCAACTGTAACTTTCCTTTTGGTGTGCAATAAAAGTGTTATATCATGTCATCATTCCAAAAGTTCTTGCATTTATTTAATTTTGTGCATCAATTTCAAATTACAAATTTCAAATCCTTAATTTAAATTCAAATGCTTTTCAACTATTTTCAAATAAAGTTCCAAATTACTTATAAATAATTAAACCAATAATTAATATGTCTAGTTTGGAACTATCAAAAATTGCTCAAAATTTTTTATGGGGTTTCTTTCTGTTTTGTTTTAAAAATACAAAAACAGAAAAGTTTTAAAAAGAAAAATCAAAACCAGGAAAAAATATGGAGAGGGAGCCTCTGGCCGAGCTGGGCCAGTCCCTGGCCCATCCCGATCCACCCCAGCCCGCTCCACTCTTCTCCCTCCTCTGTACGGTCACAGAGAGCACCTTTTCCACGTCGATGGCCATGGCGATGAGTCCCTGCACGTCGCCCCCACGCCGAGCCCCACTGCCACCTCCTCCCTCTCTCTCTTTAAATCGACCGGAGCGAAACCCTAACCCTAATCGTTCTCCTCTCCCCCGCCGCCGCACGCTCTCCTTCGCAAACGCCGTCGCCATGACTCCGGGAGGATCGGCTTCCTCTCTGGCGTGACCTCCGGCCACCAACTCTTCCCTCCTCGCGCCAGCAGGATCACCGACGAGTTCTCCGTCCTCGGCATCCAGGAACCAGACCCGGGGAGCTCTGCATCCTCTTCGTCCACGACGCCGACCGAGCTCCGCCTCGCCTCCCCGAGCACCGTCTGCTCGTCTCCGACCACCTCGACTCCCCTCCGTTCGCCATCCGCCTCCTGGTGAGCTGCGCCGCCGTTTCCCCTTCTTTCCCCCTTCATTCTCGCCTCCGTTCGCCGTATTTTGGCCGGCGCCGGAGTGTACCGTTGCGGACCGTGCGTCCCCGGCCCTGTCGAGCAAGAACGAGGGTGCCTCGAGGCATCCCTGTCACTGTCGAGCAGGGGAACCAGAGGAGCACACCTCGCCGCACGCACCCCGCCTCACGAACGCGCCTAGCGCCGCTGGAAAGGTCGCCGGCGACGATTTCTTTTCCGCCGCCGCGCGCTGTCTGGTTCTGTCGACAGTTTTGTCAGAGAACGAAGTTAATCGCTACAACTGTTTAAAAGAAAACCTACGCTAATCCTAACAAGATCACCTATCTAACCTACTGGCTACCCGAGCGATCCGTGCGTACTGCGAGCGCGCGCGTTCGATTCCTGGCAGTGGAGAAAAGGCCACCTTTTTTTCTTCTTTTCGCCGTGCTGACAGGGCGGACCCACCGGTCAGTGACCGTGGCGCCCGCAGCGCTCAGTCAGCGCCACGCTGTCGCCCGGGCCCGCGAGCCAGCCCCCCTGGCTAGCCACGCGCTCGGTGAGAAAAGTTCCGCGCGCGGGTTCTTTGCACCGAAGCCCCTGTGTTTCTGCTTTTACACCGGGGTCCTACCCTGCTTAGTTTCTCTCACGGTTAAGTCCTGGAAACTTGCAGAAACAACCCTACACTTATAAAATGCATAACTTTTAATTTATAATACCAAATTAAATAAACTTTATATGTTTTTATATCAGAAAAATGTAATAAACATTAATATCATATTCTTATGTCATTTTGCATCAGCTATTTTAAATGCTCAGTTTAATTTCACAAATGCAATTAATTAATTAAATACGGAGTATGAGGGGTAATAATTATATAATACCCTAATTCCATTTAATATGCTCATACCTTTTATACCATATCTTGCCATGCTAATAAATATTTAATTTGAGTTAAAAATAAATCCATTGCAATTAATTCCTAAATGTGGAATGTGTTGGGCAATTAAGTAATTAATGTCTTTTCCATTTTAAATTAATTGGATCACCACTTCTGCTATATTAAGTAACATTTAAATTAATGGCTACACAAATAACTTGCACCCTAATCTTTTGCCGGGATTTCATCCCCGCTTTAATATGACCTAATCATCTCATACCATGTCGCATCATCATTTGTTTGCGCAATTCTCTGTATTGATTATTGTTTCCTATTGTTTGTGTTTGGCTCTCTTTGGGTAGATGACGACGTGTCTGCTGCGAGTACCTACGACACTGAGGTTCCAGCTATCGTGCCAGGCTACGAGCTGCCAGGCAAGGTTTTGCTAACCGGTTACACGATTGTCGGGTTTTCATTCCTGCCTTTTGATCTATGCTATCCTAGTTATCGATTCTTAAATTGCGATCCCATCACATGTTTATCCTGCAGCCTATACAGCTATATCCCCACAACCCATAACCCCTTGCATGTTTATCTGTTGGCCTTTGCGAGTCGTAGTGCATGCTTAGGATTGGTTGAGTGAGTCGTTCCTTTGTCTTTATCTCATATGCTTAGTATGATATTTTGTTCTACTATAATAAACTGCTGTCTTATTTTGGGGTTCTATAATTAAAAGATAAGGCACCAGGCGGAAGGCCTTGCGAGGTGTTTTGTTCTGCTCAGTGTCGACCTAGGAACTGAGATTTTGTCCTCGGATCCAATTTTGAGCGCACTAACCACTTGTGGGTGGCCCAATGGAGCCCCCCTCGACTTTGAACGGATCCGCAGCTCGTCCATGTGCCGCAAGTAGTTCGGGTTTTTCCATTCGCTCATATGCAAGTGCATGATGATGATGATGATCGATGAGAGGTTACTTGATACGGGGGGTCATATAGGGGTGGTGCGCGCGAAGCGGACAGTTCCTACTGTGGTTTGAGCCGCATGGCGCGTGGACACAAACTAATGAGTCCGCAACTGAGATTCGGCCGGACTCCTGACGCGGGTAACAACTCATATGGGTGGCACTTGGACTTGCTGTAGTGAAGGAATGAGTCGTGTTGAGAGTCCCTCACGGGTTGATCATGCGAGTATGGGTACTGTAGTGCACCCCTGCAGGGTTTAATCTTATCGATGAGCCGTGTCCACGGTTATGGACGACTTTGGTGATGATGCTGGCTAACAAGATCTAGACAACTTACACCTAATCATTGTTAATTAATGTGACTAGTAATATAGCATTACTTACACCCTAAATGGTAACTAAAATTGTTAACGTGTGAGTATTCCCGGATTGCTTCCTCATACTTGGTTGAGGGGGTTAATTCGAGAATGGGTTATGACTGGTGTCAATTGTAGGTGGATATTTAAACGCTCTCTTATCCCTCTCTAATTAGACGGAAGTTTTAGCGTGTCTCTTTAGTTTGCTAGTGCTGCTGCCGCTAAGTACACTTACCCCCATATTTTTGGGAATCTTACAGTTTTGTAACCTGTTAGCTTAAACTTGTTCGATACGCTTCGGTGTATTGACCCGTTCGCGGGCTGTGGTTTTTCTGCAGTTGAGGATCCTTCACTCGACCAGTTGGGTGGATACTACGTGGAGTTCGACGATGAGAGCTACGACGAGTAGTTAGAGTTCCCCTGGGCTACTTCCTGGTGGACTGCGTGGATGGGCCTTCTTTTCCGTTTCGGCCTTGAGCCCTTTGCTTCTTGTCTGTACTCAGACCGGTTTGTTTCCGCTGCTTGATGTAATGTTGGGACATGTGTCCTCTGATTGGTGCCATTTGATATATTTTGCTCAGTGAGAGCTTTTGGATATTATTTCCTTTCTTTGTGTCTTAGGTTTATTCTGTGGTTTCAACTTGTTAAAAATCCGACTCGTATACCATGTGTGTATGGTTGAAGTATACGAGTTGGAAGACTTTTTGGGTCTTGCGTGCACAATCTGGAAACGTATGTGACGTTGGGATCGCCAAGAACTGTCGGCCGATGATCCATTCAGAGCATGGCCTGATGGTTTTCCTGGGAGTGGTAACCCCAGTATGTTCTTGGTTGTGTGGCCCAACCGATACGTTTCGTTTGTGTAGCTTAAATTCAGGGTCTGACATTTGGAAAACACTTTCTTCAAATCAAGACAAGTATGGCATGAAAACCATAAATCTCATCTTCCCTTGTTCACCCATCAAGTTTTATTTCTGAAGTTGAAATGGTGAATCCATTGTTGACGTCCGTGATCAGCTGCTCAAATTGTCCGTACCGGGGACACAGCTAAGTACTTAGTTTTACACTCTGCAGAGGTTGTGCACGTTCACCATTGTACCCATTCAACCCAAATTATCCTTTACACAGCATTTGTAATAAGGAAAGGAGAAGAATGAGACGAGATCTTTCAGAAGCATTTTCCCTCCCACCTGCCTTGACCCGTTCCACCTAACACCCCCTACATCTGCTTGTCAAGTCGGAGAGAGTCCACGCAACATAATTGATCAAGCTAGAGCCCATATGGCAATGGCTGCACTACAAGCAATCGTCACTCGGAGTTCTTCAGATTCCTCTGTTCCTGGGTGGCCATTCACAAGTGTACACACTCCAGGAACCATAGACATGGACCTGAGTAGCCACTCAACATAAACCATACAACCACTTACCACTCAGGTGTTTCATTAACTTAGTGGATGTACTCTCAGGTGAAAATCACCATGCTCACGGCCCTAAGTAGAATATACATTCATCCTAGGCGACGACAACCGTGAGCACAGCCATGAGTAGTCACTTAATATTTTGTAAAACTTTTCATCAATTTTATAGCATCAATATTTCTGCTAAGTATGATATAGGAACCTAGACACATGAGTAAGGGAATTCTACACAGGTTTTGCATAGCAATACTATCCTACACATGCTTATATAAAAATACACTAAGTAATGCATATAGAAATAATAGGAAGTTTATGAGGTGTGCCACTTGCCTTTGAATGTTGTCGTTGTTCACAAACTCTTTTCAACAACGAACGTTTGCTCTCCGTTCAATCTAAACAATATAAGCAAACAACAATACAACAATCAACAAACAACAATCATCAAACATACATGCTCTTATCTAGTGAACAAACAAGTTTCATAAAACTTCTAAGGAAAACATGTCATGCATGATATGCAATTTATTTCTAAGGACTAGAGATGCATGTCATGCCATGAAAATATCTTTAGTCTTAAGTGAAAGACAAGATTAGGAAATAGGGAAAAGGTAGAAGAAAGATATAGTTGGTCTTCCAGGCTTCATCTCCAGACTTGTAATATTCTCCTTGGTGATGTCTTGATTGAATTCTTGGTAGACTTGAATAATCTTCAGACTTGATGATTTTTGTATCACCTAGGCTGGTCTTGGATTTAACTTAGTCTTCAAGAGGTCTAAGAGAAGATAGGAGAAATGAAAGAGAGAGGGAGCAAGACTTAGAAAATATTTCTGGTTGGTCTTCATGAACTTCCTCTTGATTTTTCTTCTAAGTGCTTTTACTTCTTGGAGATTCTTCTGGAGTCTTGTTTTGGCTAAGTCCTTCATTGGTCTTCTAGCTCCATGTTGAAAATCCTAAGTGTCTAAGTGTATCACTTTACCAAAATGCTAAGTTGAAAATATTTCTAACTTAGAGAAAATGGGAAAGGAGTTTTCTTATGGGAAATATAACTACAAAATAAAATATAATATGCATGAAATGCAAATTTTAATCACATGAACAATAATGCTAATGCAATTTAATTAATTTCTATATTCACAAAATATAATAAAGGAATAAATATAAGATTAAAGTTTTATGTGATTTAAATTTTTTTATAAGAAAATTTTATAATTAGTATTAATAGACAGAGATGATTTAAATAAATTTATAGCAATTTGATTTACTCAAAACAATGTTTATATCAAAGGTTATGTCAAATTTACTCAAACATCATATTTTGAATTTGAATAAATCTAACTTTCTCAAGGTTAGAAAACAACAGAACTAGCACAATCTATAGGTCATGGGCTTTTCAAAGATATTTTATTTACAAATTTTGACCTTACAGAATTAAAACTATAATTAAAATAATATTTTAAATGTTTCTGTAAATACCAAGTTAGTGCACGACTAAAATATAAGTTTTTATTATATCACTATTTTCGACACGTTCATACGATTCCATAGACTACAAAAACATCAAAAACGGAGTTACGGTTGATTTAATATGAATTTTGGAAGTTATGTCTAGTCAGAAAAACGAAAATGGAAAATAGCTGACACAACAGTCGCGCGGCGCGATGCTATTGGCTGATACCGATTCAAACATGTCATCTAATCTACACTGCTGGATAAAGATCTAAGGTCTTACAGCGAGATGGTCTGGAGGTGGCGACGCGGTTCGCCGGAGTTGAGGGAGACGGCGGCGCCGGCGTCGGACGGAGGTCGGAGACGATGTTCCCGTGGTTCTCCGGACGTGTAGAGGGGCTCCCCGTATGCGGCGCGTTGCGACGGAGAGGATGGTGGCGTCGACGTTGTGGCGGTTGTCCGAGAGTGGCGTGGACGTTCCGCCGGAGAAGCTCGGGTCACCGGCGAGGTCGGTGAGCACGAACTCCACGTCTCCGCTGTGTTAAAAGAGGTAAGACGGGGTCAGTGGATGCGCACGGGGGTGGGGAGAAAGAGGAGAGGGTTCTCGGCCTCGGGGATCGCCTCACCTCGCCGGAATCGATGAAATCGGTCGTGGATGTGAAAAACTCCGGCAAGCAAATTCGTCGGCCTGGGGGCGTATTGGAGAGGGCTTTTGGGGGGAATGGAGGAGGAGGTCGAGGGCTATTTATAGAATCCGACGGTGCTTGATTTGGTGCAGTAATTTGCCCGCAATCAATCGGACATTAAATTCGACCAAAAACGCTCATGTTTAATGACGGACGAAATTAGAGCAATTTAGTGCATTTAGGAGAGTGCTTTTATGGGGGAATGAAAGAGGAGATCAAGGGCTTTAATTAGAAACAAACGGTGCGTCATTTGGGGCTATAAATCAACGGGAATCAATTCGGTAAGTTTGCACGGGAGCTGATTTCGCGTTTTCTGGATATTTGAAGACGATGCTGACATCAGCATGACGTCAGCATTTTTTCTTTTTTTTCTGATTTTTCTTATTTCTTTCATAACTTTTGATTTAAGACTCCAAATCAAGTCAAATAAATTTCTAAAAATTTGTAAAAATAATATCTTTGTGTTAAACCAGTTGTGGGCATGTTTTGAACACTTTTAAAAAATTAAAATTTTGAATTATTGATTAATTATAAATTTGCCACTTAATGTCAAATTTGAAAACATGGCTTAAATAATTTCGTTTTTGGCTGAATAAAATTTATAACAATACAACACTTATATAAGTTTAAAATTAAGTTATTTAAACTTATTTTCCAATATTAAATAATTTTTGGCTTTAGTACAATATTAAATAACATCACACATTTATTTGAAATGAAAAGGGAAATATAATGTATTCATTTTTAATTCAAAATATTTTGTGCACCATTATATTTTATATTATGATAATTCATTTGAAAACCTTATAACAACTTTGGAAAAGATTTTTGATTTAATTCATTTCTTATATAGAAAATATATTCATGAAAGTCATTTCATGTTTTGAAAATAAATGAAAATCATTTAAGCTAATGAAATGTTTATTTGGGTTGTTAAGTAATTATAAAATTTATGAGGTTTTAAGTTATAAACTATAGGCTTATAATTTCCAAACTATATTTTGAACTTAGTTAAAAGAATGAAAACCATTTGGCAATTATACCATTTTAATAGTCTTGAATTTAAGAATAGATATGGCTAAGTGGTTGAAATCAATTACTTATAAGTACACTATTTACTTAAAATAAAATGGTTTATACTTTATAAAACATTTGTCAAATTATATATTAAGGTTTTTCAAATACAATGGATAATGAAATGTTTAATTGGAAATAACTTTTGAAAATAATGACACATTGGGAATTTTGAAATAATAGACTTTTTCAAATTGGTTGATGTCTTTTATAGTTAGTTTTCTTATGCATTTTAATATTTTATTTTAATAAAAACAAAAGTTTTAAATTTTAGTGATTTCTGAACATTCCAAAATGTTGGGATGTTACAAAAACTCACCCTGAAGGGGGGGCGCCAGCGTCGACCCACACCAAGCCTGGCGAGCGCCATGAGGGGAAGGGCTTGGAAGCAGGCCTTGCTGGGGGCGCTTCGGCTTTCCTTTTGGAAGGAACGTCAGACGGCCTCGCCCCCGAGCGGTCCACGGCGGCTTTGGTGCGAGGCCCGCGCCCTCCCGGAGTGGCCTCCACGTCAGAGGTCTCCTCTTCCTCAACCTCCTCCTCCACGAGGCGCGAGGGTGCCACCACGAAGGCGTCTTCATCGCCTGACGAGATATCACAAATCTCGTCAGTAAATGGCCCGGCCCTCGAGGAGGAAACCTCCCCTGCTGCGGCCTCCTCCTCACCTAGGCCAGCTCCTGAGGCCGAGGGAGAATCGACCCCCTCCGCTCCCCGCGCGGCCGGTGTCGGCACCTCGAAGTCCGCCTGGCCTGTCAAGGTGAACGGAGGCATCCCCACCAGGAGGTCCATGCGCTCCGTCAGGTTGTATTGGTGAAGGGGCCGGAGCGCCGTGGGGAGCTCATCCACGGCAAGCACCGATGGATTAACGAAGAGCGCGGAGAGGATGTTGTCGATGGTGTCCTTGTCGTTGTCCTCGACGTGGAGCCGCATCTTGTCGCTCGGCCCCGAGTACATCCACATGGGGACCGAGTGTGCCTGGAGGGGTGCGATGCGGCGCGTCACGAAGTCCGCCACAATCATCTGCCCCGTGAGGCCCTCCTCGCGGAGGAAGCTCATGCGCCCCATCAAGCTCACGTTCCTGGCGCCGTCGAAGGTGTCCTTGCCCCAATGGGGTTCTTTACCGGGGGCTCGTCGGGGACCTCGAGGAAGGCGCAGGGACGCTCCACCCCAACAAAGAACCACTTCTGACGGAAGTCATCTACCTTCTTCGTCACGGAAGTGATGGCCTTGCCCTCGCTCCAAGACATGGGGATGTAGACGCTCCCCATGCCGTCGACGATGCGGGACGCACCCAGAGCGCTCGTTCTTCGCCGTGTTTCGGAGCGCGTTGAAGCACCGGAACAGCCTACCGTGGGCTTCAGGCCCAGGTACACCTCGCAGAGGTAGGCGAAGACGGCGAGGATGAGGACGGAGTTGGGGTGCAGGTGCAGCAGCTGCACCTGGTAGAATGCCAGCACCGCCCCCAGGAACGGCGAGAAGGGCGACACCTGTCCCGCAGCAAGGCAATGCTGGAAGATCGGGAAGAACCCGCGCGGGCGCTTCCCGTGCGTCGCGGGCTTCAGGGCAGTGGCGCCATGCTCGTTCGTCCGGTCCGCCACCAGGTACCGGACCTTGGCGAGCGCCTTCTCGTTGACGCGCACGCCCAGCAGCGCCGCACCCACAACGGTCTCGGGGGCCTCCGCCTAGGAAGAAGACCCCGCGGCGGCCTTGACCTTGCTCTTGAGTGGGCCCATCATTGGGGGCGCGGAAGGTTGAAGGAGACGGAGAAGAGAGAATCGCAGGAGAGAGCGGAGGCGGAGAGCTCTAGGAAGCAGAAACTTCTGCGAGAAGAATTGGAAACGGTAACGGCTCCCTGCTGCCCCGCTCAGGCTTTAAGTCACCTCGAGGAGCAGTTATCGGGACATGGTGGGACCCCCACGACTCGCGCCCCGGATCGTGCGAGGCCGTTATTCGTCCAGGTGCCGCGTGGCTCGGGCCGGCTGGGCACTAAGGGCTCAACCGTGCCCATCATGGGCCCGCGGGCTACTGTCGACCCAGTGGGAGCTGGGGTATGGAGAGCCCATTCCCCCCAGGCCTCGCACACTGGCCAGTCAGACGAAACGGCTAAGGACCAGGCATCACCTCCTGGCGGGACCCTCGAGAGGCAAGTCCCCTCGAGGGCCTGAAGTGGAAGCGTTGCCCTCAAGGGATCCCTCGACTCAGGGGACCCTCCCGAGGCGCCAGCGCGCCTCGAGGGAGTCCCGCAGGAAACTCCCCTCAGGCCTCCCCGCGCCGGAAGGGAAACGTCGCGGCTAAGGAAGTACGGCAAAACGCACATGGCCCCTGCCACGCCCACGTGGTGACGCAAGGACCCCCGTTGCCGTTTTGGTGATAAAGGGGTCAATAAAGCGGCTCCGCCTGCTGCGCAACTGCCAGGACCTTCTACTCTGGCGATAAAGCAGGTGGACGGCGCAACCCTTCAACGGAAAACGTCATCGCGGGCTCCACCTCAGAGACTGCCCTCTCTGCGGGCAGTACAGCGTGGTCGGCCACCGTGCCCACCTTTATCAGCAATGGACCGCGTCCATGGACAAAGGGACCACGGTGGACTCCAACTCCACCGTGCCTCTGCCGTGTGGGAGCCACCTTGAAGGCCAAGCCAAAGGAGAGCGCGAGAGGGGCCTATAAAAGGGACAAGACATCCATCGTAGCACGGGTCGGCTCTTTGCGTGCTACAACCCTTGTAAAACCTAGCGACTCTTGTTAGGATAGCCTCTGGCTGGAGGAGGAAGAAGACCATCGCTTTTCTCCCCAGGCAAAAACTGCCCCAAGGGGGCCTCCGGCAAACTCCACTGTAATGTAAACTCCATCATCTAATAAGACAAGCAGGAGTAGCGGTCTTCCTCCTCACGAGGGTCCTGAACCTGGGTAAAGGCTGGTGTCTATCTCTGTCGTGGGCGTGTCGTCTTCGGGTCCGGCGAGCAACGTCGCGGTGCCCCTCGAGGGTCTTGACCTCCGTCTTCAACCCCCTATACGAACTACTCTTCAGGAAGTGACTACCCCCGATCCTTGGGAGTCATAACCCGACAGGAAGAATGCTTTCATAACATCAAACGTCACACCGTAACAGGGTGACTATAAAGGTGGCGTTTGGTATTCCGAAAGTATTAGTTGAGGCTCATGGATCAAGAAGTGGGATTTGTCCATCCAGATGACGGAGAGATATACGCTAGTCCCTCTCGGTGATATCACATCGACACCGCTTGCAAGCACGTGACTAGGTCACACGGATGTCATATCACATAACAAGTAATGAGTACTTGTCGGGAACGAGATCGAACTAGGTATAGATGATACCAATGATCGGATCTCAGACAAGTAAAATATCGTGAGACAAAAGGAATTAATTATGGCGTTTTTGGTTCACACGATCACAAGATTCATCGTCGAATATGTAGGAGTCATTACGGATCTCCAGATCCCGCTATTGACTATTGATAAGAGAGGTGTCTCGATCATGTCAACATTATTCACGAACCTTAGGGTGACACACTTAAGGTTTGTCGACGCTTTTGGGTAGACACGGAATTTCGGAGAAAAGTTTGGATAGCACCAAAATTGTTTCGGGTAATATTGAAATAGTTCAAGGAGTTAATTGTCAATGGTTGCCAATGGTTGTTAATAGAATTAACAAATGAACCAAGGGGGTAAGTGTTAATGTTTGTAAATAGAATTAACAAATATTAAAAAGAAATGAAATGGTTTTATTTAATAAAGAAAACCCCTTGGAATTTTGAGTGGGAATTGATGACAAAATGAGTGGGTTGAGTGGAAACTCCACTCACATGACGAGGGGAGAGGTGGGGGCACTCCAAATTCGTGGCTCCCTCCCCCTCCTATATAAATAGGGGTGTAAGCTCCCTCTCCCCACACACTTGCCTCTCTCTCCCTCCTCCCTCTGCTCCACCTTCTAGCCATCCGCTTGGCGAAGCCATGGCCGATTAGTTTCTCCACCACAGCACGCCGTCGTGATGCTGAAGTTTCCAGTGGTTCTACTACTTCCGCTGCCCCGCTGGATCGAGGGAACGGAGGTCGTCTTCAAGACGTACATGTGACCGAGTACGGAGGCGCTGCCCGTTGCAGCGCACATCTTCACGATCGTGAGATCGTCGAGTGAACGACTACATCATCCACGAGAATTATTCTCGAAACGCTTAGGGTCTTCGAGGGTTAGTTATATTGGAATATGTTCCACTCGTTACGAGCTTCTCCTAGACTAGATCTTGGCTGGTTGGTTTGTTCGCACCGTAGGAATTTTTTTGTTTTCTATGCTACGAACCCATCAGTGGTATGACATCCGTGTCTATGCGTAGATGTTTTGTAAGGGTAGAACACATATGTGTATGTGGGCGTTGATCATCATGTTATTGCTTCCTTTGTATATTTTGTATCTTAGTGGCATAGTGGGATGAAGCGGCCCGCACTAACCTTACTTGTCCACCTACATGAGACTTGTTCCACGACTGACATGCAACTTGTTTTGCACAAGTGGCTTTGCGGGTGTTTGTCTCTCCCACTATAGTTAAGATATAAAATAGAATGGGTTGCTAATAATATTTTCATCACCATTGTGGTTTCATGTTTGTAAGTAAGAACGGTTCTATCTTCGAAAGCCCTAAGCCATGTAAAATATGCAAAAAAATAAATTAGAGGATGTCTAACTTGTTTTTGCAGGGCATGTGATGTGATATGGTCAAAGTTACAAATTTGATGTATGAGATGATACTTTTTAAAAAATTATGACAAACCGGTAGGAGCCAAATGGTTGTCTTTTAATTTATGGCCTGCGTGCTAAATATCATATCTAGATAATATATTGTAAATTTGGAGGACAATCAAGAAGGAGGCGCCATGGACCTTGGTGCCACGCCGGTGGAATGATGGAGATCATGCCAAGATGCACAAGATAGATATTAAGTGCGAGAAGGACCATATCATATCACATTATCCATGCATGTGATGTTAATCCTGTCCATGGCGCCACGCCGGTGGAATGATGGAGATCATGCCAAGATGCACAAGATAGATATTAAGTGCGAGAAGGACCATATCATATCACATTATCCATGCATGTGATGTTAATCCTTTTATGCATCTTATTTTGATCAGATCTTTGCTTAGATCGCGACGGTAGCATTATAAGATGATCCCTCTCACAGTTAATATGAAGATAATAATGTGTTCTTCCTTAGTATGCACCGTTAAGAAAGTTCGTCGTTTCAAAGCACCACATGATGATCGGGTGTGATAGACTCAACATTCGCATACAACGGGTGTAAGCCAGATTTACACACGCAAATACTACGGTTCTACTTGGCGAGCCTAGCATGTACAGACATGGTCTTGGAACACGTAACCGAAAGGTACCTGCACTTAAAATATGGCAGGTACCTGTGTATAGTGCAAATCACTGGATCGATTCATTTGCACACATAGTTTACGATGTAATATCACAACAAAGTATCAATTTTATTACATCGATGATCCAGACTTACAAAATATTCATTACAAGTTGCATAGCGCGAAGCTAGCTTTTAAAGAATAAGCAACGGAAATACAATAACAGTGAGTCTCCATCATCTTCATGTTGCCACAGGCGAAAACATGTTGGTTGCAGACTCGAAACCTTTAAACGAAACCTCACTCGTCATCTGAACAATCTGCAATAAGAAAAATATTGCAACAACGTGGATCAGATTCCATTAAAAATGGAATCTGGCAAGTGACACTATGGTGTACACTTAGTGGAATAACTCTAATAACCTATATGCATATTTGGCTGGTGGAGTTCAAGGCTTTTTTGCATAAAGTCAATTTTTCCTAACTCTTTGGAAAACACTTTTCTTCTATTCGAGACATCTGTGGCATGAAATCCACTGTCTCATTCTACCCTTGTTCACCCATCAAGTTTTAACTTAGAAGTTGGAATGGTGGAATACTCCGTTGACGTCCTCGTTCAGCTGCTCAAATTGTCCGTACCGGGGACACGGCTAAGTACTTAGATTTTCACTCTGTAAAGGTTGTGCATGTTCACCATTGTACCCATTCAGCCCAAACTATCCTTTACACTCTTGAAGTGATAATGAAAACGAGAAGAATGAGACGAGATCTTTCAGAAGCATTTTCCCTCCCCATGCTGGCCTGACGCGCTCCACCTACAAACCACTACCACCACCTGTCGGGCCGGGGCGAGTCCATGCAACTTAGTTGATCAAGCCAGAGCCCATATTTGCAATGGTTGCACGGGAAGCAATCTTCACTCGGAGTTCTTTAGATTCCTCTGTTCCTGGGTGGCCATCCACAAGTGAATATCCCACAGGTAAAACCCCTAGGGACAACACTCAACTCATACAGCCAAGCAACCAATTCCACACAGGTGTTTCATTCTTAACTTAGTAAAATTTAACTTTTCATCAAAAATAGTTTTGCATAGCATCAAAAATTCTACTAAGTAATGTGTAGGAATCTAGACACATGAATAAGGGAGTCTAAACATGGCTTGCATAGCAATACTATCCTACACATGCTTATAGAAAAATAATCTACTCATGCGTAGAAAAATACTAGGAAGTTTATGCGTGTGCCACTTGCCTTTGGAAGATGTAGTCGATCTCACACTCTTTTTAAACAAGAACGTTGCACTCCGTCAATCTAAAACATAGCACAACACTAAACATAAACACTCCATTCAACACATAGCAAAACAAAAACATATAACGCAAACTTTTCACCAAAAATGTTTAGTCAAGAAATAGTTGTACTTAGCATATTTCTTAAGAAAGTTCCAAAGGTTCAATAATCATTAAATGTAATTAAATATTTTAAGGGTTTTAAACATCACTTAAAATAAAGATTTATAAACCAAAAATTCCTTTAGGAAATTTAGTCTAATTCTTGATTACAAAAAGTTAATTATGAGGTTAAATGGTTTTTAAACAATTTATCAACCATTTAATTTGGTAAAAAACATTTAAGTCAAATGGTCTTAAAGGCTTTTACCACCACTTAACTACATTAAAAACACTATTAAGGCATTTTAAAGGTTTTAACACCAGTTTTAATTATTTTCTATAATTAAACTTTTATTCAAAACTTAAAAACAAAATTACTGGTCAAAAGATAAAGTTTGTGACATTTGCAAAAATAAACATAATAAAATATTTTGTAGGTTTTAACTATAATAAAAATATTCAAATTAAACCTATGATTGTTGAATCATCAAAATAATGCTCAAAACTATTTTCTGTCAGAGGCATCTTATTACACATATTTTAAGGGTTTCTAAAACAATTTTTATTTTCAAAATTTGGACTTATACAATTGTATCTAAGTCAAATTTACTCAAACACACAATTTAAAATTTAAATCTATTTGAACGAACCAAAAAACAAATCTAATAGTACCAAAATATTCTACAAGTCAGGGGCATTCCAAGGATATTTTATTTACAAATTTTGAACTTATAGAATTAAAATTATAACTAAAATAATGATCTACATGATTCTGTAATTAACAAGTTAGTGCACGTCTAAAATACAAGTTTTTATTATACCACTGTATTCTGCATATTCATGCGAATCCAAATGCTACAAAAACAATGAAAACGGAGCTACGGTCGATTTGATATGGAATTTAAAAGTTTTAACAATTTTATGGAAATTTGAAAACGGTTTAAAAGGAACGGGGCGATCTGATTGGTCCGTACCGACGGGCAGACGTGGACAGACGCGGGATCATGGGTGCACGTGGACTCGCGGTATCGCGCGTACGCGCAAGAAGAGGACGGTCGCGGGCGGGCCTGGACGCGGACGGACGGCGGCGTCGTGGCTTGGACATGGACGAATTCGCCACTTCGGTAGTTTCCCCGGCTCGGGAAAGCGGCGACGAAGTGTGGCGCGACGTGGCGGAGGCGATGGAGCTGTCGGTGTCCTCGATTACATGCTGGGGCAGCGACGAGAGGCGGCCGGAGTGGCGACGGCGACGATGACCTTCGGGTCGGGCTCGGCCTCCACGAAAACGGCTGTAAGAAAAGGATAACGAGAGCATCAGAGGTTGCGCAAGGACTAGGGGAGGAAGATGAGTAGGGTCTCGGGCTCACGGGGTGGTTCAACTCGCCGGAATTGAAGAAAACGCGGTGGCGGCCACGAACTCGGGTGACGAAATTCTCCAGCCTAGGGGCGTTTTGGAGAGGGCTTTTGGGTGGAATGAAAGAGGACGTTAAGGGCTTTAATTAGCAACAAACGGCGCATTCAACGGTGCTCTATCGCCCGGAAATCAATTAGGAAGAAACGCATCTGGATGAGTTTCCGTGCCTTGATATTTACGTATGGGAGGTTGAAGACGACCCGGTGACATCATCGCTGACGTCAGCAATTTTTCTTTGTCTTTTTCTGATTTTTCTTATGTATTACATATATTTTGTTTTAAGTGTCCAAATGAAGTCAAATAAAATTCTAAAAATTTGTGGAAACAATATCTTTGTGTTAAACCAGTTGTGGGCATGTTTTGAACACTTTCCAAAAATAATAATTTTGAAATATTGATTAAATACAAATTTGACACTTTTGTCAAATTTGAAAACATGGCTTAAATAATTTTATTTTTGGCTAAATAAAATTTAAAATTATAATGCTTATATAAGTTTGAAATTAAGGTAATTAAACTCATTTTCTAATATTAAATCTTTTTTGGCTTTAGTACAATATTAAATAACATAACACAACTATTTGAAATGAAAAGGGAAATATAATGTATTCATTTTCAATTCAAAATACTTTGTGCACTATTTTTTTATGGTAAAACATTTGATAAGTCCATATATTACATTTTGTCAAATATTCTTGAAAATCATTTTATGTTTTGCAAATTGATGGAAATAATTTAAGTTATTGAAATGCCTATTTGGATAAATCATTAATTATAAAATCTATGAAGTTTTAAAGATATAAACTATAGACTTGAAATTTCCAAGAACTATGTTTTGAACTCAGCTAAAGAATGAAAACCATTTGGCAAATCGACCATGTTTTAAATAGTTTTAAAGAACATTTTTTAATATTATTTTAATTTATGAATAGCTATGGCTAAGTGGTTGAAAACAGATACTTATAAAGAAACTTTTTATTACAAGAAAATGGTTTGAAAGTTTGTAAACCATTTGTCAATTTATATAATGAAGTTTAAGAAAAACAATGGATAGTAAAATGTTTAACTTGAAACAAGTTTTGAAAATAGTGTTTGCTTGAGATATTTGAAACAATAAACAATTTGGAACATGCTATGAACTCTTTTATAGTTGATTTTCTTATGCTTTTATTTTTTATCTTAATCAAAAATAAAAGTTTAAATTTTTAGTGATTTTTAAACATTCCAAAATATTGGGATGTTACAAGGATGAGTCATATGGATGATATGATCAACATGTCGATGTTCGCCTTTGCAGCTGCACCATCTCTCGTGATGATCGGTTATTGGTGTAGTGAATTTGATTCGTGTAATCACTAAAACGACTAGAGGGATGTTGTTTTTGAGTGGGAGTTGACGTAATAATTTAGAATTAGTTTAACTCCATATATCTATCATAAACATAGTCTAAAAATTTCTTTGCATGAATATTTGTAGTATTGGCATCCGTAGTCCACTACGCACTAGGCTTGTTAGTTAAGATCAAAACTGTTCAAAATATGATATTTACTCTATGGACTGGTACCATATTGTAAGTAAGTAATTATGTATAGAAAAGTTTTAAAGTTCTATTGCAAACTTCCGGTAACTCTAAAAATGCTCCATGTGATTTGGAATCTAAAATGAGAAACAATTCTTATTGGTGTCTTAATTCATTCTTGTCTCCGTGAAACTTAGTTTTCGAATTTGTTTGATAATTGAGGAGAACGATGGAGCTGAAAATTTGTTTTCAGAAATGAATGAGGTATGAGATATGACTGATATCTAGGACCTTGTTTTGGTTACAAGTTTTTATGAATTTCAGTGGGAGTACCTGAGCCCATATTGTATGAGTATATACTACAAGATAGAAGATGCTAGGCATCTCGATATCCAAATTAGATTGGCACTGATTCATATCCAATCTAATTGAGCCATGGTAGCTTCATCATGATAGGATTCATGATGGGATGGATAAATAGTGTAAGTGAATTTGTTCATTGCATTAAAAGACCACTAATAGTGAAATCCAGAAGAACACTTATCATATAATGATCAACTTCAACATAAAACTCCAAAGGGTGCTAATACTGACTATTCACGCTTAGGATTTTGTTCCAATTTTATTGGCACATATTTTGATGTTGAATGCTTCTTCCGCATAGAGAGGAAAACCGAAAGAGGATCTGCAAAAGTATTTGGCAGAAAAGAAAACACTAGAAAGTCCAGTTCAGGTGTATATGGCTGATATACATGTTATAGATATTTTTCCTATTAGTCACATACTATAATTCTTGGTTATTTGTACTAGATTGGTTGGTATGAACTGTCATACAACTCAGTACAAGAATACAATGGCCTAAGTGACTTAGGAGGAATGTGGTAACAATACGCAACGAAAATATGATAATTTGTTATTGTGTTCGTAGTTGGTATTATAACTAGCCCGCGAGATTTATTCTAAAATAACTTAATAAATTTGTTATTTTGTTCTGGTCTAAATAAAACAAGTAGTTGTTCAAATTTTGACCATAATCCATAGAAGATGGATAAGTTATTATAAATCTTGTTGGTAAAACATATATCTATAATACTAACGCTAAACGCCACAAGGCTAATGATTTGAATTCCAAATAATTGTGGAACCGCCATTTAAGTCATATTAGAAATAATTGCATGAAGAAACTCAATGTTGTTGAATTTCAGAGTCACTTGATTTTGAATCCTTTGACGCTTGCAACACTTTCTAAAAGGAAAATGACTTGAACTACGTTCGAGAGGCCTAAGATTGAACGAATGGCTAAACATGTTGGAAATCACACATGATTAATGTGTGTGATCCATTGGGTGTAGCCATAAGCGGTAGATTCATCTACTTCGTTGATGATTTGAATAGATACATTCGGATTTACCTATTTAATGAGAAAGAAGTCTGAAACATTTGAATATGTTCAAAGATTTCAACATGACGTAGAAAATCATCGTAACAATAATATCTATGATGAGTTCACAAAAGGGATTATTTAAGTTACAGGTTTAGCACAAGACATCTAAGTGTTGCAGAATTAATTCCACAAATTATGCCTAATTAAAACACCACAGAAGTATGGTGGGTTCGAGAGACATAATCAGACCGGGTTTTGACATGAAATATCAAAGATGTAAATTGACATTGCCATTATATTTTTGAAGAGCTATGCTTTAGAGACTACCGCTTTTACACATAAAAGAGTACCATCATATATGATCCACTGAATTGACAACCATATGAGATATGTGACGGGAAGTTACCCAACGGTCTTTTCTTCATTTTTGGAATGCAAATGATTTTCCAACCAAAATGGATAAATATCTTTGTAGGTTATCCCAAGGAAGCATTGGGAATTCTTTCCACTTTAAGCAAAAGACAAAGTGTTGTTGTCGCTGAGAATAGCTTATTTCCGAGAAGGATGTTCTCGTGAAAGTTTTGAGTGGGAGGACAATAGAATTCAATAACTAAGATCAGCAGAGTGGCGCAACACCAGAATTTGTTCTAGAAGCAGCCATGTCGCCCATGACACCCACAACTACAAGTTGTTGAAGCTCTGGAGATTGAATTATCTATTGAACCTCACTAGTCAGGTACACTTTCGTAATCGAATAATAAGGATTTGAGAATGAAATATTATTGTAGGACAATAGTAAACCGATTGTATACAAGGAAGCGATGATGGGCCCTTAACTCCGTTAAAAATGGTTGAACGCCATAAAATCCAAGATAGTATTCATAGACGAAATCAAGCTTGGAACTTAGTAAAATAAAAATGAGTCTATAAACAAAAGTGGATGTCACATCCATAAAAGCTTCGAGTTGTCAAAAATTGTTTACGACAAAGTTTAAGAAGTTGACTACGTTAAGATTTGGATCTTCCGTAGCGAAACCTTAAATCTGAATGGGATTATTCTAGCAATCGCGGCATATGAGTTATGCCGGGTAAAAAAGTTGTGTTCCTTAGTTGGAGTACTAACCAAGGATGTATAGCTGATACATCCAAGGGAGTTGTTGAACCCGAGAGAGCTAGAAAGGGGAATGCAAACTTCCATCATAGAAGTATGCATCACGGAGATGATATCTTCATTGAATAAAATAGTCAAATGAATTTTTGATTTCATTATGAACAATAAAGATGCTTGCTTTCGCAAGAAATTAAGTGGGAGCGCTAAAACATATTCATGATACTTTATGTAGATGACATATTGATGACTGAAAGATCATGTATATTTACTTGACATAATTAAAAGTTTCATTGAAAATAGTTTTCACTGAAAGTACTTAGACCAAAAACCATGTTAGGCATCTAAGATTCATGGAGATGAATTGATACGCTTAAAAGGTTGGGTCAAAGTACATAAAAGAGATACCGAAGTAGTTTGACATGGAAACATCAAGAATTGTTCTTGTTACATGGCGTGTTAACAAGACTTGAGTGTATTCGACACTTGATGAGTTTAGAAATATGAGTTTTTTTATATCAATCATAAACGCCATGATATGTCCACAACCAGATATCATATGTTGTAAAGTTACAAGCATATATCATAGTGATTCATGTGATGATCACTAGATAACAGTGAGATATTCTTGGGTGCTTTGGAAGAACGAAGAATGTATTTTGGGTACGAAAGTGACCAACATATTGTTGTAATATGTTACACTGAGGGAAGTTGTATCACATATCCGAAAAAAATTAATTTTGATCTCAAACTAAGGCTAAATATATCATTGCTATGACAAGCAAACGATAGCTAAGTATATCGTTGTTTTGACAACAAATTTAGAGTCAATAAGTTCTTGCGAACTTGGTGTAGTTCCATTTGTGTCAGATCTATGTAGCTACATTGTTTTGACAGTATTAGCAACGTGATTCAGACCTGTGACGCCCTAAGATCGGTACTATGTAGATTTAAGCGCTCCCGCCGAAATCCGCATAATAACGATTTTAGGTCGCCCACCAGACATAATGTGCACGCCGAGATGCACATTATGTGGGTGGAATTGTGATAACATTACAACAGTTCCGATACATCCACAAATACAACAAAGATATAATTACAACACTGACTCGAACGAGTCAAGATACAAATAATACAATACAAAGATTCAAATGACAGCGGAAGCGAAAAAGTATCCGACTACGGATAAGATGCAAATCGGACTAAGAGTCCTGAAAATAAGCAATGGCGCCATAACCCTGCCCAGCCAAGCCGGAGGGATTCCCAAGCTAACGTCGTCGGACTTCAAACCTGTTTGACTGCACATAAAGCACAACCCAAAAGAGGGTCAGGGCACTCCCTGGCAAGCAAAACCGACTTGCCTACTTTCTACACCATCTCCCAAAATGTAGGGGAGGTGGACTTAGCGGCAGCAGCACTAGCAACCTAAAGAGACACGCTACAACTTCCGTCTAATCAGAGAGGGATAAGAGAGCGCATAACGTAAACATCTACAACTAACACCAATCATAACGCCTTCTCGAATTAACCCCCTCAACCAAGTATGAGGAAGCAATTCGGGAAACTCACACATTGAACAATTTTAGTTACCAGTTATTATGAAAGTAATTCTATATTACTAGTCAAATTAATTAACATTAATTAGGTGCAAGTTGTCTAGATCTTGTTAGCCAGCATCATCACCAAAGTCGTCCATAACCGTGGACACGGCTCATCGATAAGATTATACCCTGCAGGGGTGCACTACTGTACCCATACTCGTATGATCAACCCAAGCAAGCATCAGGGCTTCTCAACACGACTTATTCCTTCACTACAGCAAGTCCAAGTGCCACCCATATGAGTTGTTATCCGCGTCAAGAGTCCGGCCGAATCTCAATTGCGGACTCATTAGTTTGTGTCTGCGCGCCATGCGGCTCAAACCACAGTAGGAACTGTCCGCTTTGCGCGCACCACCCCTATATGACCCCCCGTATCATGTAACCTCTCATCAATCATCATCATCATCATGCACATGGATATGAGCAAATGAAAAACCCGAACTAGTTGCGGCACAAGGACAAGCTGAAGATCCGTTCAAAGTCGAGGGGGGCTCCATAGGGCCTCCCACAAGTGGTTAGTGCGCTCAAAATTGGATCCGAGGACAAAATCTAAGTTCCTAGGTCGACACTGAGCAGAACAAAACACCTCGCAAGGCCTTCCGCCTGATGCCTTATCATTTAATTATAATACCCCAATACAAGATAGCATTTTATCAAAGTAGAACAATCTATCATACTAAGCAGATGAAACATAAGACCAACAGACGACTCGCACAGTCAACTCTAAGCATGCGCTACGACTCGCAAGGCCAACAGATAAACAAACAACAGGTGCTGGGATGTGGGGATAAAGCTGTATGGGCTGCAGGATAAACATGTGATGGGATCGCAGTTCAAGAATCGATAACTAGGGTAGCAGAGATCAACGGCAAGAATGAAAGACAATGTATAGGTAAACAAGCAAACTTTGCTTGCCTGGAATCCCGCATGGAAGCAGATCTTGTCGTTGCTCACACATCTCAACGTCGTACCCGCGAAGAAGCAACAAACACTGGAAATCATAAAAGACGCATTTTACAACTACGGCAAAAGATCCAGCATGATCATGCGACAGATGAATGACATGACAAGATGCAATGCGAGATGCTCTTAATCCAAATTAAGCGGAACCGGGATTCCGACAATTAATATTTATGTTCGAGTTATTTATCTACCCATCAAAGTTGACTGTTCATTAATGTGGCAAGACATGGCAAAGGTGTTCTAGTCAAATTAAATGGAATTGGGCAATACACATAGTGATTTGCCCCACACATTCCGTATTTATTATTTAGGTGATTTGATACACCCGCAAACCCAAGAGATACAACAATGCAATTATGATGCGATATGCACAAGATAGATGACATTTAATAAAAATAGGTATAGGGTTAGGGTTTGGGTTTGCACGTTAGATCGGGAGAGATAGGGTTCGAAACCGACGTCTTCGGTGCGTAGAGGAAGTAGTTGCTGTCGGGGAAGTAGTCGTCGTGGGACCGGGGCGTCGTCGTTTGTCGGTGTCGTGGAAGTGGTCGGGTAGTCATACTCGCTCATCCTCGTTGACGGGTGCGGGCACGTAGGAGCACGGCAAACGGACACCGGGAAGAAACGCGCACGAGCGGGCGCCGAAACACGAACATGGGCAGTCGCGGCAACGCGGCACCGAAAGGAGCACTCGCACGTAGCAACACCACGAAGGGTGGACAACTCGGACAAAAGTGGCGACGAAGTTCTTGTGGACATTTTGTCGAACACCTTGCGAGCGCTGGATGCGGGGACGCCACCGGACGGAGACGGCATGCACGCGGCCGGAAGAGGAGGCAACGGGGACGGCGGCGTGGCGCGGACGAAACGCACGGCGGCGGGGAGCGCGCGGGGACGCGGGGCGTCGGTTGGAGGTGGGCGAGCGGAGGCGCGCGAGGAGCCGAGCTCGGGGTGGCGGTGCGGCGTGGCTTGGGGGCGCACGATCGCGGCGGCGCGCTGCGCGCGGGGAGGCGGCGCTGCGGTGTAGAGGCGCGGCGTGGGACGACTGGAGGCGACGCCGGGAGGTGGCTCGCGGTGGGCGCGACTGCCGGAAGGAGCAGGGCGCAGCGGCCGGATAGAGCAAGGGCGCGGCGCTGCGGTGCGCGGAGGAGCTCGGGTGGAGGCGAGCGGGAGGCGCAGGGGCTGGCGGCGGCTCCGGCGGCAGAGAAGAGGAGGCAGGTGCGCGGCGCGCACGCGGGGCGGCGGCGCACGGGGCGGCGGCGCACGGCCGGAGGGCGCGGCCGGTGGCGGCGGCTGCGGGCGCAGGGGCGACGCGAGGAGGAGAGGGCGGAGCAGGGGGCGGCGAGCTCGGCCGGGGAGCGGGCGGCACGGCGGCCGGCGCAGGCGGCGCGCGGGCGCGCTGGGAAGGCGGCTCGGAAGAGGCCGGGCGCGGGGAACGACGCGGGAGGCGCGGCGTCGGACGCGGGAGGCGGGAAGGCGCAGGGCCGGTGCGGCGCGGCGGCGCGGCGGGAGGGCGACGCGAAGGCGCGCGCGTGCGGCAGCGGGAGGCGCAGGCGGCGGCGGGCGCGGCCGGAGGCGGGGCGTGCGGCGCGGCGGCGGGGACAGCGGCCGGCGGGGAGCAGGGCGGCGGCCGGTGGCGCGGGCGGCGGGGCGGAGTTGGCCGGCGAGCAGGGCACGGGGGAGCTCGGGAGGCTGGCGCGCTGCGCTGAGGGAGTCGGGGAGGATTTTTTCTCCCGTGCGGCTCGTGAGGAAGAAGAGAAAAGGAAGGAAGGGAAAGAAAAAAAAGAAAAGGAAGGAAAGAAAAAGAAAAGGAGGGGGGAAAAGAGAAAAGGGAAAAGGAAAAAGATGGAGGGGGCGGCTGCAAAAATTCCAGGGGGTGGGAAAAGTTTTCAGGGGACAATACCTAGGGTTTGGGGTTAGATGGGCTTGGGCTTTTTTATTTCTCACCCGTTTATTATTTTCTGATTTATATTTTTAAAACCAAAACAAAGAGGAATTTTTAATACGAAACCTTTACAAAATAATTTTAGTTTTTAATAGACAATTTAATAAACTAGTTTTTAACATTTTTAAAAGATTTGAAAATAACAAATTTTTAATTAATTTGAAATGCATTTAAATTTAATCGTGGGAAAAATGATTTGAATGCAACAAATTAAAATGATGAGATGAAATGCAATGTCATGTCGATGCAAAAAAAGAAAACACACCAAATTATAAGGGGATAAATCCCGGGGCGTTACAAGACCGATGAACTAAAGGTTCCACCATGTGACCAAAGCTATACTAAGTCATGCCTAATCTCATTCGGAATGAGTCGTGCGTAGAGACGCAAAAGATATGCAATATACATACGGACCTGAAACGTTCAAGGTTCGTTGACTAAAACCTCTTCCACGAGCTAAACATGATCATCACCAGAAGGCCATTGGTTTTGGATCTTTACAAGTGTTTACTAGATTATTGACTCTAGTGCAAGTGGGAGACTGAAAGGAATATGCCCGAGAGGCAATAATAAAGTGGTTATTATATTATTCCATATTTATGATAAATATTGATTTCTCATGCTAGAATTGTATTAACTGGAAACGTTAATGCATGTGTGACTAATGAACAAATAAGCGTTCCTAGTAACGCCTCTCGTTTAACTAGCTCGTTGATTAATTGATGATTAAGCTTTCCTAATCATGGACATTGGATGTTTTTAATAACGGGATCACGTCATTAGGAGAATGATGTGATGAACACACACCCAAATTAAGTATAGCAATGCGATCAAGTCATTAAGTTTACATTGTGGTACTAAGCATACGAAGTAATCCTAATCCTTAGACCATGAGATCATGTCAATCACTAACACCGGAAGAATGCTTTGATAACATCAAACGTCACACCGTAACAGGGTGACTATAAAGGTGGCGTTGGGTACTCCGAAAGTATTAGTTGAGGCTCATGGATCAAGAAGTGGGATTTGTCCATCCAGATGACGGAGAGATATACTCTGGGCCTTCTCGGTGATATCACATCGACACCGCTTGCAATCACGTGACTAGGTCACAAGGATGACATATCACATAACGAGTAAAGAGTACTTGTCTGGAACGAGATCAAACTAGGTATAGATGATACCAATGATCGGATCTCAGACAAGTAAAATATCGCGAGGCAAGAGGAATTGGTTATGACGTTTTTGGTTCACACGATCACAAGATTCATCGTCGAATATGTAGGAGTCATTACGGATCTCCAGATCCCGCTGTTGACTATTGATCAGAGAGGTGTCTCGATCATGTCTACATTATTCACGAACCGTAGGGTGACACACTTAAGGTTTGTCGACGCTTTTGGGTAGACACGGAATTTTGGAGAAAAGTTTGGATAGCACCGAAATTGTTTCGGGTAATATTGAAATAATTTAAGGAGTTAATTGTCAATGGATGCCAATGGTTGTTAATAGAATTAACAAATGAACCAAGGGGGTAAGTGTTAATGTTTGTTAATATAATTAACAAATATTAAAAAGAAATGAAATGGTTTTATTTAATAAAGAAAACCCCTTGGAATTTTGAGTGGGAATTGATGAGAGAATGAGTGGGTTGAGTGGAGACTCCACTCACATGATGAGGGGGGAGGTGGGGGCACTCCAAATTCGTGGCTCCCTCCCCCTCCTATATAAATAGGGGTGTAAGCTCTCTCTCCCCACACACTTGCCTCTCTCTCCCACCTCCCGCTGCTCCACCTTCCAGCCATCCGCTTGGCGAAGCCATGACCGATTTGTTTCTCCACCACAGCACGTCGGCGTGCTGCTGGAGTTTCCGGTGGTTCTACTACTTCTGCTGCCCCGCTAGATCGAGTGAACGGAGATCGTCATCAAGTCGTACGTGTGACCGAGTATGGAGGTGCTGCCCGTTGCAGCGCACATCTTCACGATCTTGAGATCGGCGAGTGAACGACTACATCATCCACGAGAATTATTCTCGAAACGCTTACGGTCTTCGAGGGTTAGTTCTATTGGAATATGTTCCACTCGTTACGAGCTTCTACTAGACTAGATCTTGTCTTGTTGGTTTGTTCGCACCGTAGGAATTTTTTTCGTTTTCTATGCTACGAACCCATCAGGATTATCAATAAGCAAATGAGCATCATCTAAAGCATTATCATATAGCATATTTAAGCAATACTCATCATTATCATCAATAAGTTCACTTGTAGCATCATAAATAAAATTTACAATATAACTATCACATAAAATATTCTTATCATGAGCCACACACATGAAATAATTATTACTCTCCACATAAGCACAGTCATTTTTATTAATTGTAGTGGGAGCAAATTCAACAAAATAGTTATCATTATTATTCTCATCACCATAATCATCAAATATAGGAGGAATATTGCAATCAACATAAAATATATCCTCAACGGTATGTGGACCGAAAATATCAGAATGATTATAATTATCATATATTGAAGGCAAGGTATCATCAAATAAAATTTTCTCCTCCTTGCTCGGGGGACTAAAAATAGCATGCTCAATAAAACCAACTCCCCCAAGCTTAGACTTTTCCATAGCCTTAGCAATATTGGTGTTCAAAGAATTCATACTAATAACATTGCTACCAGCATGCATATAAAGTTCCATAGGTTTTTAAATTTTCTCTTGAAACACTTCATGTCCTAGCTCAAGATAAATACTATAAAGCTCTCTAATATTTTTGTTTCAATGAAGCCTAACTAGTGAAAATAAAAATAAGAAACAAAAAGTAATAACTGCAGAATCTAAACGAGATACCTTCAAGCGCTCACCTCCCCGACAACGGCGTCAGAATATAGCTTGATGTCTACGCACGCTTCTATTCTTGTAGACAGTGTTGGGACTCCAAGAGCAGAGGTTTGTAAAACAGCAGCAAGTTTCCCTTAAGTGGATCACCCAAGGTATATCGAACTCAGGGAGGTAGAGGTCAAAGATAGTCCTCTCAAGCAACCCTGCAATTAAGATACGAGAAGTCCCTTGTGTCCCCAACACACCCAATACACTTGTCAGATGTATAGGTGCACTACTTATGCGGAGAGATAGTGAACTACAAGTAATATGGATGATTATAAGAAGTCATTTCAATCTGTAATAAAAATGGCAGCAAACAAACATGTAACATAACTTGTTGGAAACGGTGTTTCGATGATTAGAAACAAGGCCTAGTGATCCTACTTTCACCGGTGGACATTCTCAACAATGACATCAAAGTTAAATGAATAAACAGTACTCTCAAACACTCTCATGTTGGATAACAAACACCATTCATTGTTGTAGGGCTACAAGAGCACCCTCAAAGTCGGAGTAAACTAACACCAACAACTTCATAAAGGGAATCACACACGGTGCACACATGTCACCATTACACACGTGAATAACCCCGGAGTTCATATTAAAGTAACCTCTAGAGTGCATAATAGATAAAGAGTAGCATCACATATTCAACTAGATTATAAAGCTCATGATCACATAAAAATCACATCATGGGAGAGAGATATAAACCACATGGCTACCATAGATCACTCAGTCCCGGGGGAGAACTACTCACGCATGATCATGGTGATGAGGAGCTTGATGGAGTGGTGCAGCCCGGAGTGGAGACGGCGGCCCTTGGCAGCCACAACGAGGTGAGGGGCGGCAGTGGCTGCCCTTGGCGACGCTTTGGAGGCGGCGGCATCCCTTGACGCGGCGGCCCTTCGCAGCCATGGCCACCCTTGTTGATGAGGATGGTGTTGAGGAGGTTCTCCTCCCCAAGACGGCTTCCTGGGAGGAGGAAAATTCGTGGTCTTGCGAGTTTTTCACGACCTAAGGTTCCTTCCCTTATATGGACTCTCGGATTTCCGTCAGCCCCTCTTGGGCCTCACGAAAACGGGCATATCTGGAGCATCCGGACTCGGATTGGGATGTTTTCAGGCTTATAATTTGCGCATGGAAATTTGTGACAACTCTCTATTTTGTTTTATTTTTTCTTGACGTTGTCTTCGGTGGACAAACTGACAATCTCTATAAAAAGTTTTCAGACAGATTTCAGAAAAGTCCCAATTCGAGTGCAACAAGGTTTCCTCTTGTATTCTTGATCATTTCTACACATCAAACAGTAAAACAAGAACATTTTGCACTTTTGAAACTATTAGTAGGTTAGTCCAAATAAATCATAAGCTTAATATAAAAACAAGTGCTAAAAGCATAAAATGGCATGAAATAATCAAAAATTATAGATACGTTTTGGACGTATCATCCACTAAGATTATTATCCCTACAATAATTTTAGCGATTACACGACCCCAATTCACTGTACCACCCCTGATCGTCACGGCTGGCGGCACCGTTTCAAAGGTGGACATTGAAATGTCGATCACAACAATTATGTGACTCATGCTCAATCTTTCGATCTTCCCGTGTTCCGAGACTATGTATGTACATATTGGGCTCGCCAATTAAACCTCGGTGTTTTTTGCGCGTGTAACATGGCTTACACTCACTGTATGTGAACGACGAAATGTATGACACCCGATCGTCACCTCCTGCCTCATAACGTAGAACTTTCTTGGTGGTGCATAACGCGGGAGAACACAATTTTGTTATTTATTAGAGATCATCCTATTATAGCTACCGTTTTATATCTAATATATAAGCAATCAGTAGGATGCACACACAGCAACACAATATCAAATAATGTAATGAACTGCGATATGACATGGTCGTGCGCCTGGACCTCCATGGCGCCATGTGCCTGGACCGGGCGCACCGACATGGCTCCGAGTCTACGGTGCCTTCATGGCCTCCGACAGTACGAGTAATACAAAACTTATCGTAACCATGTCATATATAAACGCCTCTGCAAAACAAAGTTAGATGCTTACCTTTATCTAGTTTTGCAAGTTTTACGTGGCTTCTAAGCTTTCGCGAGAGAACGGTTCCCTACCTACGAACTTTTGTACCACAACGTCGATCATACAATTGCATGTTTAAGTATCCCTTTCGGGCCTGAAAATGAAAAGCCAACTAAAGAGAGAGACAAACACCCGCCAGCCACAAAAACGGTGCAAGTCGTATGTCAGGTGTGGAACGAGTCTCGCGTAAGCGTACGAGTAAAGTCGGTCTGGGCCGCTTCATCAACTCAATGTTGAAGGCAAAGCAAGTGCACGCTAGAGGGTAGCAAATATAAGAAAGACGTCATCATGTTTGACATGAGTTCTAACCGTATCAGCAAAACTACGCATATATCGGCTCTGATACCACTGAAGGGGTTCCGTAGCAGAAAACAATAATTTTTCTAACTAACGAATACCAAAACTAGCCAGGATCTATCTATCTAGTAATGCGGTAACGGTGGCGGAATTGGTCACATACCTCTTGTAGACCGAATAGCGGGGATTACGCTCTGCACAAGCATTGCCGATGAAGAAGACGTAGCCGACCTCTAGGTCGCGAAGAACTTGGCGCGAAGAAGTAGAAGATGACGCATCGATGTTGACGAAGAC
The DNA here is from genome assembly GCA_026929855.1 of Poa annua. Lineage (NCBI taxonomy): Eukaryota > Viridiplantae > Streptophyta > Magnoliopsida > Poales > Poaceae > Poa > Poa annua. The sequence continues at coordinate 111,476,270 of CM049426.1, forward strand.
ACGACGTCAATGAGGAGGGGCGCGCCCAACAGGTGGGGCGGCGGCATCGGTGGTGGCGAGACGATGTCGCCCTGACACCTCTAAAGTGGCGCCTCCGAGTACTCACAAGCATACGGAGCTTAACAACAACCCCCGGTCTCTCAGATCCAGTTAAGATCGTAGGGTAGGGGTAGACCTTTTCTGGAATCCCGCAGGGCAACGACACACTGCGGTATAGCTTCGTGGGAGAGAATTAACTCAAGCCGGCATATACAACATTAATTGTATTTTAGATTGTATTTAAAACAATTAATATGCCTTTGCTTATAAAGGGTGAGGGGGTGTGCAAACACCTTGCCTCCCCCATGTGGGACTAAAGGAAAAGCAAGGAAAAAGGAGGGGGGAGGGGGTTCGGCCGACCAACCCTTCGCCGAACCATATGGGCTCCCCCACATGGTTAGCCTCCCCCACATGGGCCTCTCTTGGCCCGTTAAGTGGGCTTCCCCATTTTTCTTTTCTTTTAATTAATATAAAATATAATTAATTCATAATTAATATATTTGCATATTATTTAATCTCCCGTGACTCCGAAACAATTTCCGGACCACCCGAACTTCTTTCAGACATTCCCGGAACCCTTTCGGAACCACCGGAACCTTTTTCGAAACTACCGGAAGCTTTTTTGGGTTATTTATCTCTCTCCTATTATCTATCATTCCAAACGATCTCCAAGTGCTGGTAAGACCTTAAGTCTTGTTACGATATGGTTCGAGAATACTCCAGACATGGTCGACACCCCTCGCTCGCTAATGACCGCCAGGGAGACCTGGATGCCTGTGACGGTCCCTGTGCATTCTACGAATATCGTCGTTGAACCATAAACATGATATTCATTCCTTTTGTTTCTTCTATACTACCTTGTCCGAGATATGATCGTAAACATCTGATGTCATGTTTTATCTCGTTACCGACAAGGGTTAATCAACTCATCTGTGATATTACATCTCCATGACCTAGTCATAGGTTGCGCAACTTTATAGACGTAATATCATCGAGTGGGATCTGAGTATTTTTCCATTACGCGATTGAACAAATCCCGCTCTTGATTCATATGTCTCAACGTACTCTTTCGAGATACACAAGATATACACCTTTATAGTCACCCATTTATGAACTGACATTTGATGCACTTAGAGTATCTTACGGAGCAGAAATTAATATGATCTCACGGTCTGAGGAATAATCTATCATATTACTTTCCTTTGCAAATGATGAACATTGTAATACGATCTTTTTGCAATACTTTGTTGCGTATGTCCATCACCTTATTCTACTAATAAGATGACCTCATTGTCAACCGACGTGACTGTCCATGATCGGGAAATCTCGATCAACAGTTGCCCAAAAACTAGTTTATATAGAGGTTTACTAGGGACTCTGTTTTGTCTATGTATCACACGTGTATTAAGAATTCCGATTAATACAGTTATAGCACGATACAAAAAACATATTATAAACTTATGAGATAATGTGATAAATACTATATATTTATTTGCCTCTATGGCATATCTCCTTCACATACCCCTTCCTCAGACAGTAGCTTAAACAACCATTTATCAAGGAGAGCCCAATTTTTGGCATGAAAATCATGGATCCCTAGGCCGCCATATTCCTTAGGGCGGCATACTAAACTCCATTAGCCAGTTGATATTTCTTTTTCTCATTATTCTCTTGCCAAAAGAAGATCGAAATTAATCCAGTCGATATGAAGACTCCCTCTGGCAATTGGAAGAAGAAAATCATGTATAGTACCATATTGGTTAGGACTGAATTAATAAGAACGAGTCTACCACCTAGGGATAACAATTTTCCTTTCCAACTACTTAGTCTAATATGTAATCTTTCCTTGACGTGTTTTCGTTGAGCGATCTTGAGCCTTCTGAAATAAATCAGAATGCCTAGATAGCTGATTGGAAAATGACCTTGCCCACAACTAAATAACTCAACATAGTGCGCGTCCACGTCTTGGGCCTCACCAAGATAGAACAATTAACTTTTGAGGTGTATGCTGCCGTTGGAGCTTTATTGAATTAAATTGGAGAAGCTTGTGGGAGTGATCGTGTTTCTCAAGAACTTCTTTTGGTGGTGGTGTTCTCGGGATCGTCGCAGAGCTTGATCAGCACTTCAAGCTTCTTCTTCGACTCCGGGATGGATGTGGTCTTCTTAACCCATTCAGCGACTTTCCCTCCACATCAAACAATGTCACGCCGACTTTAAGAGGGGCGACAACGACGACGTGCCGTCAACAAGGTCTGGAGGTTGAAAACAAAGAGCATTTTCAGGACCTTGTTGTAACTTCCGTTTCTTTTGAGGTGATTTATACTGTTTCGTGTCTCGGCGTCCTTTTCGCAAAAAAAATGTAACATGTGGTGACTAAAGTCTTAAGAACATTAAAGCCTAATCACCAGCGTGAAACCAGCACGCCGGTAACCTCGCGAATCACCGGCATGTTTAAATCCACGCTGGTGATCTATATGTGACGGGTGTGAGGCCACACCAGTGAGATTATGAACTACTGGTGAGAAATACCAAGCCGGTGATTTTATTTTGAAAATAAAATATCTGCTACTCCCTCCGTCCACAAATAAGTGTCTCAAGTCTCTTAAAAGGAAGATGTATCTAGATAAAATGTTTGTCTAGATACATCTTCTTTTTGAGAGACTTGAGACACTTATTTGTGGACGGAGGGAGTATAATTAATTGTTTCTCACAAAAAACACCAGAAAATACATAATACATAGTAGCAAGTTTACAGTGCAAAAGACACAATTATTGCTTATCTACTAGTCTCAACGTTACAAATAGCTTATCACCAACATTGTGTCGAACGTTGGTGTGTTGTTGTTTAGTCACGGTCATGAAGATAGCTTGTCCAACGTCCAAATGTTGGCCCATACGGAACCCTTTCCACTCTTGAGAGACCAAGAGAATGTGACCGTCAGTGTCCATGCTGTACGCAATGGCCGTGACATACCTGCCTCTCCACAGCGTATTAACTAAGGACATATGTTCGGAGGCGACGAGGCCTTCCCAGGGCCCAGGCGTTTGTCGGTGGTTTTTTTTAACTAAGGACATATGTTCGAAGGAACCGGAGCCTTCCCAGGCGTTTGTCGGTGGTTTTTTGCAAAAAAAAGCCCCCCCAGAAACATGGAAATCAGCCCGCAGTCCATAAGGCAGCAGATCCTTTGTCATCCCGCGGTCTGAGGCCCTTCTGTGCAATTTCCATAAAAAACAGGAACATATGTGCAAAAATGTCTTATCTCTTTCTCACGCGGCCGCTCTGGGCTCCTTCCACAGACTCCGCCGCCGCCGGGGCGAGCCCCAGCTCGCGCCTTCCGAGCTGACGGCCGAGCCACGCCCGCCGCCCGAGGGCGCAGAGGAGGAGACCCCGCGGCGGAAGAAGAGAGAGGAGAAGGGCGGGGATGCGACGGTCGTAGAGGGCGACGACGACGACGACGCGCTGCCGCGGCGGCCGCGGTTCGAGTCCTGTACCTCCAGCCCTCCATGGACGGCGCCTTCCCGAGCGGATTCACCCCCGCGCAGCAATGGATCCGTGCCCTCCCGTGGCCTCGGCCGCGGGGAGGAGTCCTCGCGCTCCCCTTCCCCTCCCTTCTATCTCGTCAGCGGCTCCGCGTCTCCGTTCAGGGCTTGACGCTCTTTGGTGGTCGCGGCCTTCTCCGGTGAAGCTGCGGGTGCTTCTCCGGCATCCTCTCAACACCACGCCTACCTCAGGTAAAGTGACTCCCTAGTAAGTTGAGGCGGCACAAACCCTCGATTTGAGGATCCCAGGTTCCTTTGTCTATCTCTCTCTCTCACTTCAGATTCTGGCACACATCTGCCAGATTCCCACCGATTTACTTGACGTGGTTGGACCAGAGTGATGTGGAAGACCAATGAGGAACGATACGATGCGGCGATGCATCTTCATTTGGCTAGCCCCTATACAGTACAGTACAGTACATTTCCTCTCTCCCTCTCTTTCTTGATCGGTCTATATGTCACAATAGAGAATTTTCTTTATCTTACTTTCTATAGGCTTTCAATTGCATACCATTTGCTTATGACAAAATCAATAGATTTTTGTTTTAGGTTGACGTGATTGAAAAGTTGACTCCCTTTGGCAGGGCGCGATCATTGTGTAGATGTTAACTGACGATCCATTAACTGACGACCTATGTCTTCAGCAGCCAGAAAGTGTTATGCATGCTTGTGGGATATAAAGCCTGAGTTACAATGTTGATGCAGATCAAGCGACCCACACTAGGTACATCTACCATGACTCGATTTCTTTTTTAAATCCATCTTTGAAATTTCTATGACCTGTGTTAATCCTACTCCAAATTTTGTATCACCTGGGTTGGTTGTCATTTGTTCATCCTTGTTTTTTAAAATTATGGATTCATGGTATAATTTTGTAGCTGCACATTTGCATTCATCTTACTGAACTAATTTGTCGGTGGTAGTACATGATCTACATCTAGAAAAAAAGTTATGAATATTGACTTTGCCCCATTAGATTTTTCATTCCATGAATGGCACTTACATTTTTGCCAGAAAATCTGCAGACCATGGTATCTGCCCCATTTAAACCAAACAAATGCCACTCTTTAGCTTAGGATTTCTAGATAGAGACTATAAACATAACCAGTTTAAATGATCAATGACTTACATATATATTTTTGTTTTGATTAGTGAAGATTTACTTAATTAAATGGCAGCTGACTACTTTTCAAGTCTTTTTGGTTTTCTCTGGTAATAAGGTGGTCTTGGGAAAGAATTACTTGGGTTATGAAAATTGATCTGTTATGGTCGAGTCTACTATGAAAGCTGAATTCCCTTTTGTAGCCTTTTGTATTTCTAATTCCTTGTTCTTCTTTATTGGATATGCTTCCCTTTTTTTGGTATACAAAATGACATTGGACTTCCAGAGATCCCCGCTACCCGATCATGTATGTCTACCTATGTTTCGTCTTTTAGGTTGTATGGTATGTCAAATATCACATCTTGCTAATGTAGTGTCGGCATGTCTTGTACATTATCAGTTGTCATGATTTGGTCATGTCTTACTGCTTCTTTGTTAATTATTATTGGCGGCAGCAAATATTGCAAATGGGTTTATGTTTTCATGTTGAGTCAGGCTTTGGTTTGCTTATTCGTCCAATATCTGTCATCATCTTTTATTTACATGCATCATTTGCTTTTTTGCTTTTCTGTGTGGTACACCAGTGATGGAATTTATGTAGAACTTTAATCCTTGTTTGCAGCATTTCCCAAAAAATTACTTTGCAAATACTGTCAATTCACCGACTTAAGCTTTGTGTTAGCAAAAGTGGTCTCAGATAATTGATAAAATTTGCCATGGATGTCACAATAGTTTGGTGGACACAGATGACATTATGTGGTCCATTCAGTCCAAGTGCTAACCATTGCCTGCCTTTTGTGTTGTAGATACAATCATACAATGTAGTTCAAACAATTAAGCGCAATGCAATGGTTAGAATTAAGGAATGCTAAATATATAGAACAATACACCCATAAAAATTAAAGCACGGTGCAAAGTACAGCTCATAGTCAGGTGGTTCTTTTTTTTCGTGCTACAGTAATTAAAGCTATATTATATTTAGAGCTAATTACCTTTATCTTTCTCCTTTTTTTTGAAGAAAGCACAGAACTCTATTACCAAACAAACTGGTCATACTCACCCATTACAGCAACGCTTGCGCACTCAGGCACTGATACTCCCATGACTCATGGATGTTTACTGTTATTTAGCAGCAGCTTGTGCAAGACTACGAGCAGCAGTATTTGCAGCTCTTTTACTGAACCTAATCGAACATGAGGACCAAGTCCTGCTCTGAACCTTCATATCTTCAATGACATTTGCCTCACTTCAGTAATCAGCATTCCTACTATTCAGTGCCATAACCAACAACTGAGCGTCAGTCTCAAATTCAGCCCTGATCACACACAGCTCCACAGCAAGATTAAAGGCTTCGTCCATAGCTCGCAGCTCCGAACCGAAAGCACAAGAACATCCTGCTCAGGCAGCCATCACTTCACCATCAAAAGTTCTAGCTACAACTCCCCAGCCTCCTTTTGCTTGACCGGTAATATAGGATCCATCCACGTTGAATTTTATGACGCGAGGCTGCCAACAAACAACACCGCTTTAGGATCACCTTTTGCCTGTGCAAAAGTGAACAGAAATTCAGCTGATGTGCATTTTACATGATGAGCCAGATCAGCGATAGGTGTGGGCATATCCCTTTCCCTGATTTTATTTTGTTCCTGCCACCAGATCTACCGCATAGTAATTATCTGCATTTTTCTGTTCAACCGGCAGAGCCCATATCACATCCATAGAATTCTCAGTACCATTGCATGCTGTCAGCTTGGTCCGGGTGTTCTCATAGCCTAGAGCACGCCAAAGAGGTTTAACTTCTTTGCATTTGACAAACAGATGACCCCCATCTTCACGTGCTCTGTTACAAAAGAGACACTTCAGGTCCTCAAGTTTGACTCCACGCCTAGCAAGATTATTTCTAATGGCAAGAGTGTTGTGTGCACATCGCCACCGGAAGTGTTTGATCTTGTTCGGACACGCTAACTTCCAGATACACCACCAATTATCTTTCTTCTCTTACTTGGTTGTGAGTTGTCGTTTCTGATGGTCTGGACTCTTGTGTTATGCTTATTCATGGTTAGGCGGTTTTATGTGCGTGAAGTCTATCCCTGAGTGTTTTCTGCATGAGGTTGCCTATTTGTCTATGAAGATTGTTTTGACAGGGCTATGGACGATATCATCATGTTGTGTTTATTTAGCGGAGTCTATATTATTTAGTGTATGTTTTTTTTTCTGCAAGATGGGTAGGTTTATATATAGGACTTGCTATTTAACCGCGCGCCTTTTTTAGTTAATGACTGTGTATTACTTACTATGTATAACCATGAGTTATCCATGTCAGATATGTTTATCTCTAGGTTCGTTAACTGTTTGGTTTCTGATATTGTGTAGGTTGGTTCTGTTCAGCTGGTTGGCTTACCATGGAGAGGGACGGTGTTTTCAGTGCAGTGGGGCTCATGCAGTTGTTGAGATGAATCCACGTGTTGCCACAATCTGTATATTGTTTTAGCCTATATTTATGCTGACTGGATTTTGCAGGGTAAAAATTTTAGGAGCAAGACTACGGTTGACGGCCATGTTGTCTAATCGGTGATGGTGTTTTTTTTGTCGTGTGATGCTTGTACTTGGAAAGCAGTAGAGGAAGGGGCTGGATATAATGTAAAAAAAGTGTGGCTGGAATAGTATGAGTCCAAGGTTCAGTTTAATCTGGATAGGTTCTTTTGCTTCAACTTACTTATGAGCTTTTAGTACTATGCATGGACTTCATTTTTGTGTTGTATGTAACGTTCTCCATTCTGATTATAGCATCTCGAGATGGAGCCTCTATCGGGATGTTCTCCGTGCTAATATGGCAGGATTTCTTCGTCATGACTATTGATGTTCTCATTGCTGACAATCACGCATTTTCTACCATGTCACCTAAGATATCTGGTTTAACAGGCTGGAATTACGTCGTCGATGTCACTGTGTCGTGGTATTTTTTCCGGGGTGTGGACATTTGCTTATAGATTTTCATGGTTACCCAGAAGCAATCTCTGTTTTTGTTGGGCATGACGTAACAATGATAGCTGCGGGCAAGCCAGTTGTATCATTGCTTCACTTGTCCAGGACTGGTAATGCCTCTTTCTTATTTATCATGTAGTTCTTTCTTTGGTTTCTTGCCGTTTTGTAACCTATTATTGTTGATCTGCAGGGGCTAATTGAAAGAGAGATCATGTGGTGCTTCCTGCTACGACTGTTGTTGCAGTCCCGGATAGGCATTCACCTGCCGTCGTTTCGGTCTGTATGGATACGAGAAGTTTCTTTCCCCATGTTTTTTTGGCTGGTATTTTTCTGATTTTTTTTACTCCGGGAATCTCATAAGGCATTTTCTGGTAGAGGTGATGAGTTTGGAGATTTGGGTATAGATGATCCTTTCGGGACATCATTCATAAAAGAAGAGGTGGGTTTCCTGTGTGCCTTTGTTTTTGTCGTTGTTGGTTGGTGAGCACTTTGGTTTACTTAGATCACCTTCTCCATGGGCGGCGCAAATAGTGAGCAACTATCTGCAAAACGTGTGTAAAATACATGAAAGAAGGTTTGGCTCTGTGTTCATATGCTATTCTTATGCTTGGTGTATTTCTCATTGCACATGTTGGCTTAGTGGGTGCTGATTTTATTGCAGCTTACGCACCAGTTGAAGTAGGCAAGATTTTCCTGGAATACTATTCTTTGTGGACCGCAGAGTGGATCACTCAGATGAGTTGCATCTCCACGTTTTGCTTATATGTGACAATGTAGAAATACATGACCTGACCGGAAGTTTCTATAGGTTGGCGTGTAAGTGTACGAGGAGAAACCTATTGCCCTCGGTTGGGTTATGTACTGTGTACGGTTACCCAGTTTTTATGCTTTATGTTGTAGATGGATGATGTGCGTATCTGAATGGTTGTGTTTTTAAAATGATTTGACACTCGGTGCCCGTAGACTACTTCACATGTGTTATACTTTCGTTTCCGTTATGAAAACAACGTGGTACGTTTTTCCCGATTTTTGTTACGTTAACAAATCGAACAACTGGCCCACTGGTTGTCCACCGTACACTTCATTAATATTTACGTCATTGAAGCAAGCTCAAGCACCACGTTACATGCAAGCAAGCTAAAACAATACGTTACATGCAAACCAAGTAACACACACAAGCTGCAAACCAAATCAAACACAAGCTAAACCGCGTCGTGCGCCAGGTAGTGTACGAGAAGTGTGCATATCGTCTAGTACCAAGTGTAACTTCAGGTACTATGGCAGCACTCACCGCTATCACCTTAGAGCAACTCCAACGAATGCCCAAAGTAAGACGCAGACGTAAAAAACCGCCGTTTTACCGCGCAGGGTCGTTTCACACGCTCCACTGGACGCGGGAAAATCCTCCATGCGGCAAAACAAATTCCGCGCTCGCTCCAAAGCGGTGGCGTGGTGCTATTTATTCTGAACAGCCACACGCATCGCAACCGCTTCCGCCAGCTTCCACGATTCGAGAGAAATCCCCACCTTTAACGCTTCTGATGGCGCTTACACCACCACTCCGCGCCGTAATGCCTCCACGCCGTAGGAGCATCTTCAACAACCGCGGCGTGCGCCTCGAGCGGGGCTTTGTCACGCTCTAAGACTCGGCCTGAAAGAATGACAGCTGCCGCGCGTCTATAGACTAGAAAGACTAACATGCGCAAGGCTAGAAAAGCAGGATAAACTAGTGGAGTTAGCGTGACGATGTCGTGCCCATGTAGTAAATGAAAATTAAAATAAGGTTACTGGTTGAAAATTCTGCGTACGTAGTAAATAAAATATAAATTTATCTGTATATATATTTTGAAATTAGGTAGGGTTGAAATTTAATCTAATTGAAAGGATTTTGTGGAAAAGAGTGGAGAAGGGAAAGGACTCTGATGGCAGCTCCCTCGCGCAGCTCCGTCCCTCCCACCCCTGCCACCCCAGCCCCATTCCCGGCGGCTGGCCACTCCGGCAGCCACCGGCCACCCTCAGCCTCTCCTAGTCTCACTCCCCGGTGCATTGTCTTCGACTGCAGTCCTAGTTCCTCGGAGGAGTCGTCGGCTACGTCGGTCAGGGCCTCATTCAAAGAGGCTCTCCTCGGTGGGGAGGCGCCCCATACCGAGTCAAGGCCGGTTCAGGTACCGGGCATTCAATCCACGGTGGGTGCGGCTGCCGCGGCTGCGCAGGGAAGTCTTGGTGGGCGCGGGCCGGCGCGCCACGGCGCCGCAGTTTCCCCTGCCGTGCAAGAGGCGGCTGCCAGCGTCCAGCCTTGGACCGTCCAGCGGAAGAAGGGGTGGTGGTGCAAGGAAAGGCGTGCCGCGTTGTTGGAGCGGCAGAGGAACCCCTTCAATGGCGGACAGGCGCGTACCTCCTCCCCCAACGGCCTACTGCTCCGGGCTCTTCTCAAGGAGAAGGCTGCGGGCAAATGTTTCAAGTGCTTCGCTCGTTCCCACCGTGTTTCCGACTGCCGCGATCCTCCGACGTGCCTCCTTTGCAATCAAACGGGCCATAAGGCTCGGTGGTGCACCGCCGCTGCTTCCGGCAGTCAGCCGCCGCCGTCGCAACGCCTTCCCCCCTCGCAGCGCATCATTTTCCCACCCGGCCACCCCGAGCTTTCGCGCCGCCCTCCTGCCACCCGCCTCACCTATCCTCCTGGTCACCCTGAGCTTCTCCGCCGCCCACCCGCCACCCGTTTGGTGTTCCCCCCTGGCCACCCTGATAACCCAGCTCCCCGTCCTTCGTCTGCGGTTGCTTCATCGTCTTCGCACGCCTCGGCTTCTTCTTCGTCGGGTGCAGCATCCGCTTCGCGACCCTTGAGCATCCCAGGGGCCCCCGTTCGCCGGCCGGCGTTGGCCTCGAGTGTGGCGGCGGAGAGGCACTTCGAGCACCACGCTGTCGTCCTTGCGGTGCATGGGGCCAGGGCCGAGATCTCCATCAGGCAGGTCACGGAGGCGCTGGCCGTGCAGTTTGAGATCCCCGTTGGAGCCGGGGAGGTCTCCGTTTTCAACCACGGTGGCGATTTCCTTGCTGTGTTTTCGGACAGGGAGGTCCAGGCACGTGTTCTTTGCTCTCCGGCCATCGTTCATGTGGGCTGCGCCATGCTGCGGGCGTGCCTATGGACGCGGTTCTTTGGTGCTTCCTCCCTTGTCGACGGGACGCACCTCCCGCAGCGTAGGCCGTCAGCTCACAGCAGGCTGGGGCCGAGATTGCGCTATCGGCCGCCCTCACATGACGGCGCTGCTCCGGGCTATGGTGGTCGGCAAGGTGGTGGTGGCGCGACTCGCGCCGGTTTTCAGTGACAACGGCAACGGCCGGGCAACTCCGGCGGCGCCGCCACGGGCGTGTGGCGTCAGCGCCCGCGCATTGCGTCCACCGTGCATGTGCTGGCCCCACTGGAGATCAATGGCGCGGCCAACGGCTCTTCGTCTGCTGGGAGTGCACGGGCCGCTGGTCCGTTGCCAGTTGCGACTGTCACGCAGACGGCGGCCTGTGTGGAGCTCACGAGTGGTATGGGGGCGCCGGGGTTGCAGGGTGCGACAGATCAGCTTGTCTCACTTGCGAACCTTGCCGATCCTGCTTTCTGTGGGTCAGGCGGAGCGTCGTGCCATTCTCATGTATCTGCTTCCTGCGACGTTGTCCCTGTTGCGCGGAGTCCTGTGGCCAACCCCGTGAGCACTGTGTTCGCTGTGGTGGGCGTCGCTGCAGGTTTGACCAAAGCCTCGCCTGTCCCTGGGGCGGGCCCCGCTGCTGAGGTGGATTCACAGGTCAAGGTGGGCTCTAACGCTGAGGTGGACGCACATGACAAAGAGGGCCTTATCGCTGTGGTGGACGAGCAGGCCGCGATTGGGCCGCCTCGCGTCCCCGAGGCTCACGTGGCCCATGACCGTGAGCTCCCGGACGCCCAGCCCATCATCGACCCAGTGGCATTTTCTTCTCCGACGCCTCTGGCCCAGGGTCACGCTGCCACCGCTTTGGGTGAGTCGGTCGCTGCCCTCTCCTCGCTGCTTGTTTCAGAGATCTCTGCCCCACTGATCCAGCAGGTTCCGGCCGCGCCGGTCCGGAAATCCAGGGCGGCGCCGCCCAAGCCTGCTACCACGGCCACCCGCAAGAGCTCAAGGATTGCCGGCCTCTCCACGCCGGCCGTCAGCACCATCGAGAAGGCCCGCAATGTTCTGCGGAAGAAATGGGGAATCCCCATGGATGACGGTGGGGACTCGGAGGAGGAGTTGCTGCAGCGCTTCCTTGCGCTGTTCAAGGTGCCTCTTTCGGCGATGGAGGTTCAGGCCGTCCGCGCGCTGCTAGGACACGTCGACACCATGAAGCTCAAGATCAAGGCCAAGGGCGTGGGAGGTACTTGCGGCCGGGGGCGCGGGAACAGGGGCCGCATGGCTGCCTAGGCCTCGCTCGGTCCGTCTCGAGTGCCTGCTTGCTAGATGTTGTTGTTGCTCAGAAAGTTGCAGCCCTATGCTGAGTTGGCTGCCGTGTTGCTCTGCTTTGCGTGTTGTTGTCGGCGTTGTTGGGTTCAGATGGGGTTCATGTCCAGCCTGTTGCTTGCCTGGTTACTTAATGGCTGAACGAAATTGTGTAATTCTCAACTGGAACCCAAGGGGTTTGAACAATCCTGCTCGTCGCTTGGCTCTTCGTGAGGTGGTAGTTGATCAGCATGCCACCATCATTTGCATACAGGAATCTAAACTGGCTGTTGTCAATGATGCCATTATAGTGGAGGCTTGCGGGCCACAATTCGCTGGTAATTACTGCTTTTTGCCGGCTGATGGAACAAAGGGTGGGGTGATTGTTGCTGCAAATGCAGACTATTTTGTGTTGACTGAAAGATGTCGGTCTCTGAATACAATTTCGGCCGACATTGTATTGCGTGCGAGTGGGGCAAGCTGGTGCCTCACTGCCGTGTATGGCCCCCAGCTGGATCAAGAGAAAAGATTGTTCATTCAAGAGCTAAAGGAGCTGAAGTCGCTAGTCCACCCTTGCTGGTTACTGTTGGGAGATTTTAACCTGTTGGTAAAGGAATCGGATAAAAGTAATGCTCAAGTTAATCGCCGTCTTATTGCTGAATTTAGGGCAGCTCTGAATCTGCTTGAACTATCAGAGTTGAGACTGCATGGAAGAAGGTTCACCTGGTCCAGCTCGTGTGCTGCTCAGACCCGTTCCCGCATTGATCACTGCTTTGCGTCCCAAGACTGGAACCTGATGTTCCCATCCTCTCACCTGCGGGGCATCTCGTCGTCCTTCTCTGACCATTGCCCTATGGTGTTAACGGGCCAGGTGAACATCCCCGTCTACAGGGCCTTTCGCTTTGAGGATTATTGGGTCAGTCAGCCGGGGTTTCGAGAAACTGTGACAACATGTTGGAACAGACCGGTGGTGGCCTCTGACCACATTAGGACCCTACACATTAAGATGGCAAGGGTTGCTAAAAGCCTCAGGGGTTGGAGCAGATCAAAGATTGGTAATATCAAATTATTGACTGAGGTGGCCAATCAGGTAATTTATGGTCTTGACTGTGCCCAAGACCATAGGGAACTTTCAATTGCTGAATTGGCGCTCCGGCAATTTCTGAAGAGCAAAATTTTAGGGTTGGCTGCTATTGCTCGTTCACGTATCAGACAGCGCTCTCGGATCCGTTGGGTGGGTGCTGCGGATGCCAATACAAAATTGTTCCATCTTAAGGCAAATGGGCGGCGGCGTAGGAACTATATCCCGGTGATTCATGCACCATCTGGGCACCTGTCCACTGAAGATGCCAAGCATGTGGAGCTAGCACGGCACTTCAAGGAGATGATCGGGAAAACTTACCCGAGGCAGCATTCCATCAACTGGGAACTGCTTAATTTGCAGCGGCATGACCTCCATCACATAGAAGCTCCCTTCACAGAGGACGAACTAAAAGTGGCAGTGTTTGATCTACCGGTTGGTAAGGCACCTGGGCCGGATGGTTTCTCCGCTCTTTTTCTCCGTAAGTGCTGGAGTATCATCAAAGGAGATGTTTTCCGGGCTGTCAACCAACTTCACAGCTTGAGAGGGAAGCAGTGGCACCTGCTCAACTCTGCTCACATTACCCTGCTCCCCAAAGCTGATGATGCGGTGCAGATCAAGGACTTCAGGCCTATAAGTCTTATGCACTTGGTAGCAAAAGTTGTCAGTAAAATGCTTGCTAATCGTCTTGCGCCTGAGCTTCAAAAAATGATCCCAGCCTGCCAGAGTGCTTTCATTAAGGACCGCAGCATTCATGATAATTATTTATATGTGCGAAATACCATAAAAAATCTGCATGCTAAGAAAACTCCTGGGCTGTTTCTTAAATTGGACATCGCCGGTGCTTTTGACTCCGTTTCTTGGGAGTTTATGTTGGAGCTGATGGAGAAGCTGGGCTTCGGGCCACGCTGGCGGGATTTAATTTCGCTCATTTGGAGCTCATCGTCGTCAAGAATTATGGCTAACGGTAGGGTTGGCAATCCTATTCGTCACCGGAGGGGGCTGCGCCAAGGCAATCCTCTTTCGCCAATGTTATTTCTGCTGGCGATTCCCCCCCTACACTGGCTGCTTGATACGGCTGACCAAGCACAACTCTTGTACCATATTCCACTCCCCCCGGCTCGGCTGCGGACCAGCCTGTATGCGGATGATGCAGCTCTGTTCGTGCGGCCCACTGTTGAAGACCTGCAGCATGTTGCCGATATCTTGAATGTTTTTGGGCAGGCGTCCGGACTGAAGGTTAATATTCAGAAAAGTGCTGTCTTCCCAATCAGGTGTGAGGGTTTAGACTTGCAGGCCATTCTGCAGCCGCTGCCCGTGGAACAAAAAACATTTCCTTGCATCTACTTGGGGCTGCCGTTGCACTTCAGGAAGCTGTCTAAAGCGGAGCTACAGCCTATCATTGATAAAATTGCTGCTCGGCTGCCGAGATGGAGGGGGAAGTTGCTGAACTTTGCTGGGAGGTTGGCGCTGCTCAATTCGGTCCTTTCTACTATCCCCATCTATTTGCTTACTGTGATCAAATTGAGCAAATGGGCAATAAAGAAGATAGACAAGATCAGAAGAGATTTTCTTTGGAAATTCAAGGGCACGGAAGACAAGGGCATATGCTTAGTTAATTGGCGTACGGTGTGCAGGCCAAAGGCGCTTGGTGGCCTGGGGGTTCTTGATCTGGACAAATTCAGTAGGGCTTTGCGGCTGCGCTGGAGATGGTACGAGTGGCGTGCTAGGGATAGACCTTGGATTGGGACTCAGGTACCCTGCGACTCGGTTGATGACTCCCTTTTCTCGGCTTGCACCTCTATCTCAGTTGGAAATGGTGAGATCACTAAATTTTGGACCTCAAACTGGTTGAATGGTGTGTCACCGGCCTCCGTGGCCCCGTCTATTTTCCGGCTAACAAGATTGAAGTCGCTTACGGTGGCACAAGCTCTGCTTGCTGATCGATGGATGACTGGGCTTCACCGGATCACCTCGGAGGAGGAGCTGAGGGAGTTCACCTCTCTTTGGATTCTGTTACAGGAATTCCATGCCACAGATGAGGAGGACCAGATCACCTGGAACATATCCAAAACAGCTGTCTACACGGCCTCGTCTGCCTATAGCGTGCAATTCGCTGGTTCCTTCTCGCGGATCAACTTCTCGCGTCTTTGGAAGGCAAGAGCTCAGCCCAAATGCAAATCTTTCATGTGGTTATGGTTACGTGAGAGGATCTTGACGGACGATCAACTACAAGTCCGTGGGCTTGACCATGGCAACGTATGTCAGCTATGTGATCAGGAGGTTGAAACAGCAGCGCACCTAATCCTCTCTTGCTCCTTTGCTAGAGGAGTTTGGAATCAGCTGGCTGCTTGGACTGGGGCATGGGCTCTAGATATTCAACCTGGACAATTCATCAAGCCTCATGACTGGTGGGATGCTATGCTCTCTGCCTTATCCAGAGATGAATTAACGGTGGCAATCTATGGTGTGTGGCACATCTGGAAGGAGCGTTGCCGGCGAGTTTTTCAGCAAACAAACTTACATGAGGTGCAGATTTGCGAGATGGTCAAAGATGATCTACTGATCCTCGGCTCCTATCTCATCGAGCAGGACTTGTTGGCAGTCCCCCCCCCGAGCCAGGCGCAGCGCCTGAAAGTGATGAGTAGTTCACCTAGGTTTTCCTGTAGTTCCAGTTCTTTTCTCTGTTTTGTTGTCGCCAAAATCTCCCTGGCTTGTAAACGAACCTCTCTATCCTCTTAATTGAATCGGCAGATCACCTGCCAAATTACCTTAAAAAAAAAGGATTTTGTGGTAAAAATGTATAGATTTCGAAAATCGTTCAAGTTTGGGTTTTCATTTAATTTAGAACTTGATCATATGCCATTAAGTATTGTTTTATGTTGTGTTAATGTTCGCATATTTATCATATTTTCGGATGTATAGATTTAAAGTTGTTTCTATACTTTTAACATCTTATGTTTTTATTTTATTTCTCTGTTAATGAAATAGTACTATAAATTTTGTGATTTCCTTATAGAACAATTGGTAAATCGGAACGTTGCTCATGTTTTTTAGACAAATGATTCCATTACTAAGAGAGATGTGAAATGTCTTGTAATTTCTTATTTTGGAGTTGTTCAAATCCGCATGAAGACGTGTTGGTTGTAATGTTTCTTCGCAAATTTTGGTATTTTGTGATCACGGTTTCGAGGTTATGAAAAAATAGAATTGTTTAAATGTGCATCGAAACGTGTTGGCTATACAGATCCTTTTTTCCGCAAATTTTGATATTTTTTTTGTAATTTACGAATCTTGTTTAAAAGTTACAAATTTGTTAATTTAGAAAAATTTCCTGTGTTATTAGTTACGCTGATAGTGAGGCCCACAAACAGTTTTTTTTGTTCTTACGTGCGAGTCGCTGACGTGTGGACCCGTCGTGACTTCAGCATGACGTCGGGCAGAGGCGGAAGCGCCGGAGCTCCCGAGCTCGTCGGCTCGTGATGGCGGACGCGCACGAAGGCCTGAGCGCCCAGATCTGATAGAGGAGGCCAAGGCGAGGCGGATGGGCGGCGCGGCGTGCCATTTAGTCGCCGGAGTCGCTGGCGGCGAGCCAAACGGCGGCGGCGGACCCAGGGCATTGGCGGCGACGATTCACGCTGATATGGGCTCTCCCAACAGGCTTCCGGCGGCGAGAATAGAGAGAGCGCGGGGCCGAAGCAGCCGGTGCTCATGAATTCGGGCGGGGAGGCGAGGAATGGTGGCGCGGCGCGTCGGTAGCGGTGGCGGCGACCCCGGGATAGCGGGAGGAAATATAGGATGGGGGATTTTGAGATGTTGTGTTTTGCAAAAAAGTACTTGACATTTCCAGTATTTGCGTACTGGTCCTTCCACTCAGTAATATGTGGACCGGGTTGATGTTGCACTTCTCCGGTGGCTTTTGTGCAAAATTGTAGCGGTGACCGGGGGGACGGGCTGCGATCGGCTGCCAACCGGGAGACGTGTCACATTGTGATTGACGAAAAATACAGGATGAACAGTACCCGTCCATTTGAGGCGACGTGGAGCTATCTGGGCCGTCGATTTCGATGATCCGACGGCTAGGGAAAAAGAGGGACGTGGATGCATGCCTCAGGCCCAAATCTTGGCAAGCTGTTATATATTAGGTATGAGAGAGGTAGTGAAAGTGCATTTCCTCTAAATTGATTTTAGAGATTGTTGACAACACATCCACAGGACTAATGAGTGTGCTAAGTTATTTGCAGAGTTTACATGTCGAATCAAGAGTTGAAAAAGGAGAGAGTGGCCAGTGTTGGGTGTGATTCTGTTTTTCAGTCCAGCGGTAGTACCGCTGCTCCAGCGGTAGTACCGCTGGACCTTGAAAAACTCTCGGCATAGCTTACGATACCAAGCGGTAGAGGTCCGGTACTACCGTTGGTTTCCTTCGTTTTTTTACTAAGGACCCAACGGTAGTACCGCTGGCTCAACAGTAGGACTGCTAGCCTGGGAAGCAACGGTAGTACCCCTGGTACTGCTGTTGCTGACAAACTCATCTGCCTAGGTACCGTTTCTATCCGTAGCGGTAGTACCGCCAGCTACTGCTGGAGGTACCGCTGGAATTAGGAAAACTCTCGGCATAGGCTACGGTACCAGGCGGTATCACTCCGGTAGTACCGCTGGAGTCCTTTCCGTGCAACGGCTAAGGACCCAGCGGTAGTACCGCTGCCCCAGCGGTAGTACCGCTGAGGGATTTTTTCAGACACCAACGGCTCGTTTTCGAGGGGCCATATTTAAAGACTTCTTCTTCTCCAAGAGCAAGTGACGATTCTACACTCTCTCTCGTCCATTGTTGCTGGGCTCTGAAGCTTTGGATCTCCCTACTCCTTCACCCAAATCGCTTGATCTCTTGAGAAGTGAGGGAGAACACCTAGATCTAGCTCTCCATCGAAGGAAATAGAATCTCCCCCTCTCTATCAAGAGGGATCTAATGCTAGGCTTTCCTTTGGAAACCTAGAGTTCTTACTTGGTTGTTGTTGTGGATTTGGAGACCTTTGTGGTCAAGACCTCTTGTGGTCTTTGTGGGAGCCCCCAATTCAGTTGTGGGTGTGTGCCTCACGAATTTGTACGGGATCTTCTCCGCCCTTAAAAGAGTAATTAGTGGAAAAGTGAGCTCGTACCTTTGTGGTCGAGTTCACGGAGAATAGGGTGAGGCCTTTGTGGCGTTGAGCTGACCTTTGTGGTAGCTCACACCTCTCCAACGAGACGTACACCTATGTGTTGGAACTCGGGATAAAATCTCCGTCTCCGAGTTCTTCTTTGGTTATCTCGTTCCACTCAATCTCCATTATTGTCTTATTACCTATCTTTCCTGCTTAGCTTTCTTGTTGTCTAGCACTTGCTTCATCTAGTTCACATATAGACAACTTACTTTCCGCTTGCCTAAAACAGAAAAAGACAAAAAAATTGGTCACCACCTATTCACCCCCCCCCCTAGGTGGTCAACTTCCGTTCAATTGGTATCAGAGCCAAGTTGTCTCTTAAAAGTTTCACCGCTTGAGACCAACCTTGGAAAATGCAAGTTGACCCGAACGAGGTTACCGAAACGGACGCCGTGACTTTGGCGACAATGCAAGCGAAAGATGCCACTATGGCCGATATCAACTCTTTGGAAACAAAGTTGACATCGTCCATACAAACCGAGTTCAAGAAGTTTCATGATATGCTTGAGTCTCTCAAGACATCTAAGGAAACCTCTCTTGCATTGCCCTCAAAGCCTCCGATGCTTCCGGGCATTACTCATGATGTGGACCCCGAATTGATAAAGGGAAAGCAATTGCCTTTGGATGGAAAGGGTGATGCTAGTAGTTCCTCAAACCATCAAAACACTCCATCTTCCCATGATTAAGTGCCTAATGCTCCGTTCGGATGTTGATATTTGAGGTTGATATTGGATATTCGCAGCCTTCCCGTCCCGAATATCAAGATTTGAGCTGTTTAGATGTACGTGATATTCCAGCATCGCATTCGCACACGATATCGAGCGAGGGCTACGCAGAAGGAAAAGTAGACGAGCGAATGTCGAGCTGTTTACCTCGACATCGTGTGATATTCGTCCACCCATGACTCTTCGCTACGTTCTTCCCCACCTCGTGCACGCCCCAATCCGCCCGTCGCCTCTCCTCTCCTCCCGCAGTGGCGGCACAGCTGGTACGGGGCTCCCGCCACATCTCGTCTCCTCCTGGCGCGGATCCGCCCATCCCCCTCCTGGCGTCGTCTCCCGTCTCCTCTCTCCCGTCTAATCTCCTTCTTGCTTGCAGGGACGGGTACGAGGAGATACGCCGGCCGGCGAAAAAGAACTGCAGCTTCCGTGTGAGGTACGGATGGATGGATCTCTTGATTTCCCTCTGAAATTGTTGTTTCTTGTACTGTGGCTTGTACGGCGGCCGGATGGATAGCTCTGTTCCGTGTGAATTACGGCGGCCCGCGAAATTGTTTCCGGAACTGCAGTTCTTGTACTGTGGCTTGGCTTGTACGGCGGCCGAATGGATAGCTCTGTTCCGTGTGAATTACGGCGGCCGGCGAAATTGTTTCCGGCGCTGCAGTTCTTGTATCGTGGCTTCTGCTATTGCTGTGCTGAAAATTCTTTGGATGCTCTCCCGTAGTTGTACTAAATTATGAAGTGCTTTTTGCTATGTATTGTTGGTGTGATGTGCTAAATTATTGTAGAGCTGAAATCACATATAGTTTCTTTACATTGTAGTTGAAAAATGTCAGACGAAGCGATTATGTGCATGCTTGGAGATATGAAGGCGTCTTGGAATGATGCAATGAAGTCGACAGAGCCATTACAAGTTCAGAAAGGAATGATGCTCATGTTGCCTTGAAGCCTTGTCATTTTAATTGCTATGTAATACCGTGTCATATTGCGTATGAGACTATGTATCTTGTTTGTTTGAGACTTCATTAAAATGGTCGTTATGATGAATTATGCATTGCATTTGATATTGTCTTCTTGTTGAAATATTGGACAATTTAATGTATTCGTCTAGCTGTTGTATGTGGTCGTTCCATACAGTTTGATCATTGTCTCAATATCCTGCCTTTATAACATCCAAACACCATTTGACATTCAAACTCAATATCTTGTCTATGTCCGAATATCAAACACATTCGAACATAAAATATTGACATTCAGTTTCAATATCAATATCCTGAATATTGGATATTGAGCCCAATATAATATCTACCCTCCGAATATCAACATCCGAACGAAGCATAAAGGCTACAACGCCACTCCTCCCCCATCCCACTACCATACCCCCGATCCCATTATTCCTCATCCGCAAGTTTCTCATAGGGGTGATCCCCCATTGCTTAAAGATTATACTTTTTCTCAATGGAAATATGTGATGAAGTCTCATGTGTGCAGTTCTTCAATCGAGTTGTGGCGCATCATTCAAGTTGGATACAAGCCGCATGATCCGACCAACTTAACAAGAAGAGAAGTGGTGGAGGCTCAACTTGATGCCACCGCTCTCTACATGATCCAAAAGGCGGTTGGGAACAAGGACATGTCTCTCATCCAACATCTCACCACCGCCAAGGAGACATGGGATGCTCTATCCGAGTTGTTCGTTGGGAATGATAGCATGAGAAGGAACCGCTATGACTCTTTGAGCAATGAAGCCGAGGGATTTTTCAAGCTTGATGGTGAAGACCATGAGATGATGTATCGAAAATTGGTGACCATAGCCACAAGCTTTCGAGAAGTTGGTGCCTCTCATATTAATGATGCATGGATCAAGAGGAAGTATGTTATCTCTATGATGGCATGTGAGCCAACCGACGTCAAGAGTCTTCAAGGAAGACACAACTACCATCTCATGACGTCTAATGAGGTTATGCAAGAGATGGTCGCGTACAAGGTAGCCACTAAGAATGCTCAAGACGCAAGGGCAAGGGCTCTTGGAATGCAAAGAGGCATAACCAACCTTGCCTTGAAGGCTACCGTTGAGTAAGACAACGATGATGATCCTGGAAGCTTTGCCGCCATGTCCGAGGAAGCACTCAAGATTGCTTACAACGATCATCTCGCTCTTGCGGCTCGCACTTTTTGGAACAACGCTTCAAGAGGCAAGATGCGGTTTGACAAGAATGCACCTCAAGCCGATAGGGTCTCACCCTCCAAGTCAAGGACATGTTACAATTGTCAAGACAAGTTCCATTTTGTCGCCAATTGCCCTTACGAGAAAAGAGAAGAGCATGGTGGACGTCTAGTGCTCAACGACAAAACCAAGATGCCTCCCAAGAAGGCCTATGGAAAGAAGAGGCATTTTCACAAGAATCCTCGCATCGTGTTGTTGACTCAAGAGGAGTATCCCACCGATGATGAGGAGTCGGAGGAAGAAACGCCAAATGAAGTGGCGGCCCTTGCCACCACATCGACACCTACCATTCCTCCATCAACGACAAGAACTCCTTTAACTACGACAAGCTCTTCATCATCTATATTCACATCGCCAAATGAGAACTCCATCACCAAGAGCTCAAGGTGTCTTATGGCGAAGGCATCGGAGGTACCTTCATCCTCTTCCTCTCTCATGAATGAAATGAATGAGCTTGATGATGCCTCTAGCCTTCAAATCACTCTTTTATCACTAACTTGCAAGGTGATAGCAAGAAACATGTTGGTGCCCTCATGGCTCGGATTGGTGAGCTAGAGCATCTCAATGAAGAGAAGGGTAAGATAGAAAGAGAAGACGCTATTTCTCTATCTTATTTGAAATCCTCTCTTGAGGAGGTTGAAGAGTCTCATGCTCATCTTGAGGAGCAACTTGAAACTATTGAGGAAACTCATAATTCCTCACATGCTAAGCTAATTAAGGATTGTGATATGTACTTTGCTAAATTCAAGGTGACTCAACAAGATAAAGCCGAATTTGCGGTTGGGCATGTTAGACTCATTGAGGACATGGAGAAGCTCGTCATAGCTCAAAAGGCTTTGGAGAGTGAACATGCTCTTCTAAAGGAGTCGTATGCTCAACTCCAAACTCGGCTAACTAACCTTGATTCTCTTAGCATCTCTACCTCTAAGTGTTCGTGTGATAATGCTAATCTTGTGAAGGAGAATGGTAGGTTGAAGAGTGAGATGACTAAGGCCTCCACATCCAAAATCATCCTTTTCAAGGGTAAGCAAGTTGTTGAGACTCCCATCATGGAGCCTCACACTCGACAAGGGAAGGGAGGTCTTGGATATGTGCCTCCCATGAAGATGAATGCCAAGAAGGGTATTCCCAAGAGAGTCAATCCCATCCAAGCCAAGAAGGCCGACTCCATTCAACCCAAGGACGGTCTTGCGAGTAGGAATGCCACAAGGGGCAAGCCTATTCGTAAAGATCACGTCGGGGACAACAACCCTAATTATGCTTTATATGTCGATTATTATGGAAATGTTTGTGCTCGTTACATTGGACCCTACTATGGTTTTGTTTAATATGCTATTTGGGTTCCTAAGTCTCTTGTCGCTAACCACAAAGCACCCATTGTGAAGCAATGGGTTGCTAAATGCAAGAATTGATCTCTTGTAGGACCTTGCTCCCGGTGGTTCAAAATGGATAATTGATAGTCGATGTACAAGTCATATGACCGGGAGCAAAGAACTCATCACGGAGTTGAAACCTAATGAAGATCAAGTAACCGTGACGTTTGGTGACTTATCAAGATCTAAAGTAACCGGGCTTGGCAAAGTGGTAGTTGCCCCCGACATTACTCTTGTCAATGTTATGCTTGTTGAATCTCTTGGTTATAATTTGTTATCGGTTCGTGCCTTAACAAAGTTGGGGATCTCTCCCTTCTTTGATAAGGACATTGTGGTCCTCTTGTGGAGCAAGTCTCTAAGAGTGGCTTTCGTGGGATACGTGGAGCATGAGCTCTATGTGGTGGACTTCTCCGGAGCCACCACTACTCAAGCCATGTGTCTCTTCGGAAAAGCCGACGTGGGTTGGCTTTGGCATCGCCGACTAGCCCACGTAAACATGTGCACTTTGCAAAGTCTCCACAAGGGTGGCCACATCCTTGGACTAAAAGATCATGTTTTCTTCTCAAGGGATCGAATTTGTAGAGCTTGTGTGGAAGGCAAGATGCATGGTATTCCTCATCCAAGCAAGACCATCATATCTTCGTCCCGGATTTTGGAGCTCCTTCATGTTGATCTATTTGGACCAATTCCGGAGATAAGTCTTGGTGGCAAGAAATATTGCCTCGTGATTGTTGACGACTATTCAAGGTATACATGGGTCTATTTCTTCAAGACCAAGGATGAAACTCAACAAGTCTTCATCGACTTCTCAAAGGAAGTTCAACGCCAACATGACCTCCCCATATTGGTTGTTCGAAGTGACAATGGGTCGGAATTCAAGAACTACACTCTTAACGACTTTCTTAGTGAAGAAGGCATTCGTCACCAATATTCCGCTTCTTACACTCCTCAACAAAATGGCGTTTCCGAAAGGAATAACCGAACTCTTATCGATATGGCAAGATCTATGTTGGCGGAGTTCAAGTCTCCCATCAACTTTCGGGCGGAGGCTATTTCCACCGCATGTCACTCATCAAATCGCCTCTACTTCCGCAAGGGCTTGAAGAAGACTCCATATGAGATCCTTACCGGCAACAACCCAACATTGGCTACTTCCGAGTGTTTGGATGTAAGTGCTATTATCTCGTCAAGGGTGTCCGGTTGGGTAAGTTCCACTCTAAATCTATTGAGAGGATATTTGTTGGCTATGGTAGCGAGTCCCACACTTATAGAGTCTTTGATAAATCCTTCCGGATTATCATAGAATCTTGTAGTGTGGAATTCGATGAAAATGATGGCTCCCAAGTTGAGCAAGTTGGTGTTTGTGATGTGGTGATGAACAACCTTTTGATGTCATTAAGAAGATGGGAGTGGGCTTTCTTCGTCCCATTGAATTCCATCAATAATTTGTTCAAGAAAACTCAAGTTCTCCTATCAAGGAGACCTCACCATCACAAGAACAATCTCAAGATCTTCCTCAACAAGAGCATGATACTTCTTCTCAAGATGAAGCTCATGATGAGCCTCAACAAGATCTTCATTAACAAAAAGATCATGCCTCCCCCACCAAGATTATCGAAGATAACTCCACTTCTCCAAGTTCTACTCAAGGGCAAGATCATCTTTCCCCACCACACGAAGAGATTTCTCATGATGATCAAGTCCCTCAAGAAGGTCAAGACAAGGATCCAAAGGACCAAGATGGTCAAGAGATTGTCCCCACAACAAGGGCGGCAATTGAAACTCGTCGTCAAGCTCGCTTTGCAAAGTCATTGGAACTAAGGGCATTATCTCTCGACAAGGTCATTGGTGATATACGTGCAAGGGTCTCCACACGAAGTCAATTAGCTCACTTTAGTGAGCATCAAGCACACATTTCCATGGTCGAGCCCAAGAAAGTATTCGATGCTCTTGAAGATCCCGATTGGCTAGGGGCTATGCATGAGGAACTTAACAACTTCGAGCGCAACAAAGTGTGGCGCCTAGTTGAGAAGCCTAAAGATTGCCGCAACGTTATTGACAGTAAGTGGATCTTACAGAACAAGCAAGATGAACATGGTATCGTTGTAAGGAACAAGGCGCGGTTGGTGGCCCAAGGTTTTTCTCAAGTCGAAGGCATTGACTTTGGAGAAACTTTCGCGCCGGTCGCAAGACTCGAATCGATACGTATTCTCATCGCTTATGCATCTCATCATGGTTTCAAATTGCAACAAATGGACGTAAAAAGTGCTTTTCTTAATGGTCCCTTGCAAGAACTTGTGTATGTTAAACAACCCCCGGGTTTTGAAAACCCCAACCATCCTCACCACGTCTATGTCTTGGACAAAGCTCTCTATGGCCTTAAACAAGCCCCCCCGTGCATGGTACGAGCACTTGAGAGAGTTCTTGGTAGACCGTGGATTTGAGGTTGGGGTAATCGATCCCACTCTTTTTACTAAAAAGTTTAATGGTGAACTCTTCATTTGTCAATTATATGCCGATGACATTATCTTCGGTTCTACTAACCGTGTGTTCAATGATGAGTTTTCCAAGCTAATGACCGATAAGTTCGAGATGTCCATGATGGGTGAACTCAAGTTCTTTCTTGGTTTTGAGATAAAGCAATTGAGAGAAGGGACTTTCATATGCCAAGCCAAGTACATTCAAGATATGATCAAGAAATTCAAGTTGCTTGGACTTACTGGTGTGACTACTCCTATGCAAACCAAGTGCCACCTCCAACTCAACTCCGACGGTAAAGAGGTAGACCAAAAGGAGTATCGTTCTATGATTGGGTCTCTCCTTTATTTGTGTGCGTCTAGGCCCGATATCGTTTGAAGCGTTGGAGTGTGTGCTTGTTATCAGGCCGCGCCTAAGGAAAGTCATTTGATGGTCATGAAGAGAATCTTTGTAACATCCCAACATTTTATAATGTTCAAGAATCACTAAAATTTAAAACTTTTGTTTTTGATTAAAATAAAATATTAAAATGCATAAGAAAACAAATTATAAAATACTTTAGGCATATTAAAAAGGTTTATTAATTCAAATATCTCAAGTAATCACAAATTTTCAAAACTTGTTACAAGATAAACAATTTTTATTATTCCATTGTATTTTCTTAAACCTCATTATATAAATTGCCAAATGGATTTCACTCTTTTAACTAAGTTCAAAGTATAGTTTGGAAATTATAAGCCTACAATTTATAACTTTAAAACTTCATAAATTAAAATTAATGAATCATCCAAATAAACATTTCATTTACTTAAATGAATTTCATTTATTTTCAAAGCATGAAATGATTAATATATTCTAAATAAGAAATGAATTAAAACTAAAATCCTTTCCAAAGTTGTTATGAAGTTTCAAATGAATCAACTTAATATAAAATATAATGGTGCACAAATTATTTTGAATTAAAATGAATACATTATTTTCCCTTATTATTTTCATATAGTATGTGTTATGTTATTTAGTATTATACTAAATCCTAAAATGAATTTAGTATTTGGAAATGAGTTTAAATGACTTAAATTCAAACATATTGGATTGTGGGTTTTTTACAAATTTTATTTAGCCAAAAGAAAATTTAATTAAGATATAATTTCAAATTTGACTTTAAGTGTCAAGTTTGTATTTAATCAATATTTACAAATTATTAATTTTGAAAATTGTTCAAAACATACCCACTAATGTTTTAAAGCATAGATATGAATTTTTCAAATTTTTAGAAATTGATTTGACTTCATTTGGAGTTCTAAATCAAATGATATTAATTAAATGAAAAATCAGAAAAAGAAAAAGAAAAATCGCTGACGTCATGCTGACGTCAGCATCGTCTTCAACCTTCGGCCGAGAATTCCGCCGCGATTCCTTTCCGAAATCCGGGCGAGAACGTCGCGATTTGTTTCTCCCCTCTGCCTCTATTTAAACCCCAAGACCCCCTCTTCCATTTGCCCCAAACCCTAGCCTCTAATACGCCGCAAGGCCGGAGAAATCGCTCGCCAGAGTTAGCCACCTCCGCCGCCGTTTCTTCTCGTTTCCGACGAGGTGAGCCGAGCCCCCTGTCCGAGAGCCCCTCCATCCTCTCCCCCGTGCCGACGCGCACCTCCCTGACCCTTCCCTCGATTTCTTTCGCAGTGAATCGTCGAGTGCGAGGAGCTCGCCGGACCCGCCGTACCCTGACCACGGCCAGTCGCTGTCGAGGAAGCGCGAGACGACGCCGACCACCGCATCCGACTCGCCGTGCCGCGGGGAACCTCCTGGCACTTTTTCCACGCCCGGGGAACCACCGGAGCCACGCCTCGACGACCACCGGAGCGCAGCGCCGCCGTCCCCTCCATCTCCGGCCACCCGCGCCACCACGGTAAGGTCAACGTTTCCCCGCCGTCCGATCTCCTTCCAGCGGCCATGATTAGAACTTTAACGCGAAGGGGTACGATTTGATCTGGACCGCCAGATCCAGATCTGACGGCCCAGATCATTCCACTTGCCACGTAGGATCCGCGTCAGCAGCACAGTCAGCGCCCAGTCAGCGCTGACGTGTAAAATGATTTTATCGATTTATTTAATTTGGCAGTTTTGCAGAAAAGCCCCTGCCACTTAGATCTGTCATAACTTTTTAACCACTTATCCAAATTTAACAAACTTTATACTTTTGGAAAGCCCTCGACATGTAGAATATTTAAGATCTGCTAAAATTCAAAATTGAGTAAGTTTAAAATATTTAAATTTCAAATGGAAGAATTGAGTATATTTGTCATAACTTCAAATCTATAATTCCAAAAATTGCAAATAAAATTGTTTTAGAAACTTTAGAATATTTGTAGTGTGATGCCTCTATTATAAAATATTTTTGAGTAATATTTGAATGAATTCATAGTTATATATTTAAATTGAATAGTTTGAATATGTTCAACATAACTTTTAATATAAACATTATTTTTGGATAAATCCAATTGCAATAAATGTATTTAAATCCCCTCTGTCTATTAATACTAATTACAAAATTTTGTTATAAAAATTTAATCACATAAAACCCTAATATTTTATTTAATCCTTTTATTATAATTTGTAAAACTAGAAACTAATTCAATTGCAATTATAACCTTATGCATACTTTATAAATATCACAAATTTTGTATGATATTTCTTGAGATTTAAAAGTGCATTGCATGCATACTTTATTTTCACATATAGATACAATTCTCATAGGAAAACCACTTCATTATTTTTCTCTAAGTTAGAAGTATTTTTCAACTTAGCATTTTGGTAAAGTGCTACACTTAGACACTCAGTAATTTTCAACATGAAGCTAGAAGACCAATGAAGGACTTAGCCAAAACAAGACTTCAGAAGTATCTCCAAGGAGTAGAAGCACTTAGAAGAAAATCAAGAAGAAGTTCAAGAAGACCAACCTCCTTTGTTCTCTAAGTCTTTCTTTCTCTCTTTCTTTCTTCTCTCTAAGACTTTATGATGACCAAGTTAAACCCAAGACCAACCTCGATACAAGAATCAATCAAGTCTGAAGATTCATCAAGTCTACCAAAAATTCAAGCAAGACATCACCAAGGAGAAAGTTACAAGTCTGGAGATGAAGCCTGGAAGACCAACTACATCTTCTTTCTACCTTTTCCCTCTTTCCTAATCTTGCCTTTCAATTTAGACATAAACAATTTTTGATCATGTTGTTATCATCTTTAAAGTCATTTTGACACCCATTTTCGCTTTGCATATTTTCTTAGCACGGCATACATCTCTAGTCCTTAGGAATATTTGGCACCTCATGCATAAACATGTTTTCCTTAGGAGTTTAAGAAACTTGTTTGTATGTGTTGTGTTGATTTGTTTTATGATTGTTGTATTGTTGTTTGTTTTTATTGTTTAGACTGAACGGAGAGACCCGAGTTCGTTGAAAAGAGTTTGTGAGTAAAGACTGCATCCAAAGGCAAGTGGCACACCTCATAAACTTCCTATTATTTTCCAGATGCATTACTTAGTGAATTTTTATATAAGCATGTGTAGGATAGTATTGCTATGCTAAACCTGTGTAGAAACACTTACTCCTGTGTCTAAGTTCCTATATAATACTTAGTAGATATATTGATGCTATGCAATTGATGAAAAGTTTTACAAAATGTTAAGTGACTACTCAGGGATGTGCTCATGGTTGTCGTCGCCTAGGATGAATGTCTATTCTACTTAGGGCCGTGAGCATAGTGATTTTCACCTGAGAGTGCACATCCACTAAGTTAATGAACCTCCTGGGTGGATTGGTTGTATATGGTGGCGAAGTTGAGTGGCTACTCCGGTCCATGTCTATGGTTCCTGGAGTATGTGCACTTGTGGATGGCCACCCAGGGAACAAAGGAATCTGAAGAACTCCGAGTGACGATTGCTTCCAGTGCAGCCATTGCCAATGGGCTCTGCCTTGATCAATTATGTTGCGTGGACTCTCTCCGGCTTGACAAGAAGATGTAAGGGGATGTTAGGTGGAACGGGTCAAGCCAGAGTGGGAGGGAAAATGCTTCTGAAAGATCTCGTCTCATTCTTCTCCTTTCCTTATCACTATAAGTGTGTAAAGGATAGTCTGGGTTGAATGGGTACAATGGTGAACGTGCACAACCTCTGTAGAGTGTAAAACTAAGTACTTAGCCGTGTCCCTGGTGCAGACAATTTGAGCAGCTGATCACGGACGTCAAACGGAGGATTCCACCATTCCAACTTCAGAAATAAAACTTGATGGGTGAACAAGGGTAGAATGAGACAGTGGTTTTCATGCCACAAATGTCTTGAATAGAAGAAAAGTGTTTTCCAAAGAGTTAGGAAAAATTGTCTTTATGCAAAATAGCCTTGAACTCCACCAGCCAAATATGCATATAGGTTATTAGAGTTTTTCCACTAAGTGTCCACCATAGTGTCACTTGCCAGACTCTATTTTTAATGGAATCTGACCCACGTTGTTGCAATATTTTTCTTATTGTAGATTGTTCAGATGACGAGTGAGGTTTCATTTAAAGGTTTCGAGTCCGCAACCAACATGTTTTCGCATGTGGCAACATGAATGTGATGGAGACTCACTTCTATTGTATTTCCGCTGTTTACTCTTCCAAAGCTAGCTTTATGCTATGCAACTTGTATTGAATATTTTGTAAGTCTGGATCATCGATGTAATAAAATTGATACTTTGTTGTGATATTACATCGTAAACTGTGTGTGCAAACAAATCGATCCAGGGATTTGCACTATACACAGGTATCTGCCTTATTTTAAGTGCATGTACGCTACAATCTTCCGATATTTGGTTCATACCCCTTGCTTTGGGTTGTGGTATCCCAAAGATGGCACCATGTCTCTTTGTGGATACACTGACTCCGATTGGGCGGGCGATATTGATTATAGGAAGTCCACATTCGGGACGTGTCAATTTCTTGGAAGATCTTTGGTGAGTTGGTCCTCGAAGAAACAAAATTGCATCTCATTATCCACGACGGAAGCCGAGTACGTCGCCGCCGCAAGCGGGTGTACTAAAATTTTTTGGATGCGGCAAACTTTAAAGGATTGCGGTGTCCTCTTGGACAAAGTGCCGCTTTTATGTGATAATGAGAGTGCCATCAAAATTGCATATAATCCGGTGCAACATTCAAGGACCAAGCACATTGAGATTCGTCATCATTTCATCCGCGATCACGTGGCACGAGGAGATATTGATCTATCATATGTTGGTACAAGGGATCAATTGGCGGATATCTTCACAAAGCCCCTTGATGAAGCCCGCTTTTGCTACTTTAGGAATGAGCTCAATATCATAGATTCTCGGGCCTTGGCTTGAATTCCGTGCACACCTTCCAACGTTTATGGTTTTATTACAACTAGAGGTACGCATGGACTTAGGGGGAGTGTTTTCCTAATACATTGGATTCTTCCTCCCCCTATTATGCATATAGTAATGAATCATTGCTAGATCTTCAAATTAAATCTATAATTTGTGAGCTTCGATGATGAGAAGTAGTTATGGACCCAAGATATATCTTCACGGTGCCATGCTTCAACTCATACACGATGGCTTCAGCCACCACAATCTTTTTCTTAAGACATTGGAATTCTTTGGATTTATCTTTGGTTTTTCAGTAACATTGTCTCTCTTGAGTTTTTGGATTAGATACTCTTTTTGGATTTCTCTTGTTTTTTTGTTTGCTCTTTGAGTGTGTAAGTCCTTCTCAGTTTGTTTCTCTATCCTAAGCCTCCCTTCTCGCCTCAAACAAAAATTCCATCCCATTGCATTTTCTTAGACCAACTTGAAGTTCCAGGCAGCGGTAGTACCGCTCGTGCCACAATAGTTACCAGGCAGCGGTACTACCGCTAGCGCAGCGGTACTACCGCTCCATCCCAGGAGGGGTAGTACCCCTACGGTACCGGTAAGTACCAGGTGGCGGTACTACCGCTGGGGCCAGCGGTACTACCGCTGAGCGATTTTTCCTGAGGGGTTAAGTAGGGCGTGGAGGGGTAAAAATTCACTTTTTACTCTCTCCACACCCGACCCCCACAGAAAAAAACCTCTCAGCCATCACCGGAGTCAACATCGCCGCCGAGAGAGCTTCTCACCGGCATTGGACGGCCCCTCCACACCTTTGAAGAAGCTTGAGGATCATCTCCTTCCTCCCCTTCTCCACCATGAGTTCCGGTAACTTTTTCCATCCTTCTCAACTTAGTAGATTCGTTGAGAATAGTTGGAGATTGTGTTTTCCCGAGATTCTAGTTGGTAGAATGATTAGGAATGAGTAGGTATTCAGTTTAGAATCAGTTTTGCAAAGTTTGTTTGGACAAATCCATAGATCGGGGCAGTTCATTGTTCAAAATCCCCAGATCTGAAACTGGCGGTACTACCGCTGGACCAGCGGTACTACCGCTGGCTGGGATTTTTCCAGAAATTGTGCAATCCTGATTCTTTTCCTTTTGGTCTTATGAAATGCATTACTTATCCCCTTGCTACCTCTCTCTGCTTTCTTAGGTCCTAGCAAGGGGTCTCGAGGAAGTGGTTCCAAGCGTGTTGCTAAGTTGGGTCGCAAGGGTCCGTTCAATGAGCCGGAGATTGAGGAAGAAGAGAGCAGCCCCGAAGTGTTACCAGTTGGAACTCGCCGAGAGCGTTCAAATGCAGCCAAAGCTCAAGCTAGATCAAAGGCAATTCCCAATGCACCTCCTCCTCGGTCACTCAACTCTATGTCCTCTCGTGATTTTGTGAGGCTTCGGAGGGAGAATGCATATGCCACTCCTCGGAACCACAACTACACCAACCTTGAATTCCACAATCTTTTTCAAGAAAGGGTGTTCCATGAAGTCCTTTCCTGTCACAAGACCAAAGTTGTGACGCAATTCAGCATCAACACAGAGCATATGGAGTTACATCCGGAGTATTTTGGAGGCTCTATTGAGATTTGCAAGGAGTTCGGCATATATGATTTCATTGTCGTGCAAGAGGACTATAGTGAACTTCTTGTGGCTCAATTCTTTGCCACCGTGCATTTCTTTGACAATGAGCCAAGGAGGGTCAAATGGATGTCAAGGGGAGTTGTGCTTGAAGCCACTTGGGCTCAATTTGCTAGTTTGCTTCATGCGGAAGAATTTGGTTTTAGCTTGAGCAACATCACCGTGGAGCAATACTTCCAGATTGAGTACTCCGTCCCCGCAATGAAGCCTCATGAACTCTTTAACCTTTATATTCAAGGACGAGCCATGGTTGGAGAATAAAAGAACTTGGTTCGGGAGTGGGACATCATGCATAGAATTTTTCGCAACACTATTGCTCCTCGTGTTGGGAAGTTTGACAAGATTCATGGTATGCTCATCAACATCATGAACAAGAGCTATCACATGGTTGGTGAAGGCAAGAAGTTGGATGTCATGGACGTTCTTTGGCATGAGATGTACGTCGTGGTCATGAAGAAAAGAGCAATAGTCTTTGGTGCTATTGTCATGAAGCTCATCAAGTTTGCTTGGATGGCAAAAGGCTTGGACTTGGTCGGTCTAGAGATTCATGAGGGCCTCACTACTCATAGGGTCAAGGAATTGATGATCAAGAAGCATCTTCCTCCCCTCGTTTCCAATGAGCAAGAGGAAGAGACCTCCGATGATGAAGAGCAAGACCCCTTGTTTGAACTTCCTCGCCGCCAAGAGAAAGCACAAGATAAAGGGTTCAAGAAATGGATCTCTAATGCTCTCAAGGTGATCTTTTGCCGCCAAGATGATAGTGAAAGAAAGGCTTACCAAGCTCATGTGAGAAGCAAGGAAGAGCGTGTTCGCACGCGTCAACGGTTTGAGCATTTGGGTGTGCCATGCGTTGTGGGTTCGGAGGATAGAATTACTACCTCTCAAGAGTGGATGCAACCTCGCTACGGTTGGGTTGATGCCGATCTTCAAGATGATGCCTCCACCTCTCATAACCCTTGGACGTCAACCGTTGATGAAGATGTTGATAATGAAGAAGGAGATGACAACGATGAAGATGAGGACATGGAAGAAGATGACACTGCCTCGGATAAGTGACTTCCTCTTGGGTCGTTAGAGTTTCTCTCCTTTCTGGTATCTTGATGCCAAAGGGGGAGATGTGTCTAGGTTCACGGGCATTTGCAAGGGTTGGGGCACAAGTTTGTTTTTCATTTGGATCTTTTCACTTGTGCTCCATGTATCTTTTTTTTCTCTCGTTGGTTTGACAAACTCATGGGGTAAGACATGGTTGGTAAACTTTTTCTTCATGCAAAACCTTGTTTTGTAATAACTTTATTAAGTTCTACCTTTGTGCAAGTGTTTGGTTAATCTTTGTATCTTTTGTTGTGATGACTTGCTCGGTTTGCAAAAACGAGGGGGAGTGTTGATCCTAATGTATATGCATTTTGTATTCAAACGCAAAACTCAAAATGATGCATATCGTTAGGGGGAGCTCCTTCTAAGTTTTGTGAACCTTTGTGGGTGTGTTGTCATCAATCTCCAAAGAGGGGGAGATTGAAAGTGCATTTCCTCTAAATTGATTTTAGAGATTGTTGACAACACATCCACAGGACTAATGAGTGTGCTAAGTTATTTGCAGAGTATACATGTCGAATCAAGAGTTGAAAAAGGAGAGAGTGGCCAGTGTTCTCAAGGGTGTGATTCTGTTTTTCAGTCCAGCGGTAGTGCCGCTGCTCCAGCGGTAGTACCGCTGGATCTTGAAAAACTCTCGGCATAGCTTACGGTACCAAGCGGTAGAGGTCCGGTAGTACCGCTGGTGTCCTTCGTTTTTTTACTAAGGACCCAGCGGTAGTACCGCTAGCCTGGGAAGCAACGGTAGTACCCCTGGTACCGCTGTTGCTGACGAACTCATCTGCCTAGGTACCGATTCTATCCGTAGCGGTAGTACCGCCAGCTACCGCTGGAGATACCGCTGGAATTAGGAAAACTCTCGGCATAGTCTGCGGTACCAGGCGGTATCACTCCGGTAGTACCGCTGGAGTCCTTTCCGTGCAACGGCTAAGGACCCAGCGGTAGTACCGCTCGTGCAGCGGTAGTACCGTTGCCCCAGCTTCAACGGTTGTACCGCTGGATCTGGAGAGTAATTCTGCCTGGGTACCGTTCAGCGGTAGTACCGCTGCCCCATCGGTAGTACCGCTGAGGGATTTTTCCAGACACCAACGGCTCGTTTTCGAGGGGCCCTATTTAAAGAATTCTTCTTATCCAAGAGCAAGTGGCGATTCTACACTCTCTCCCATCCATTGTTGCTGGGCTTTGAAGCTTTGGATCTCCCTACTCCTCCACCCAAATCGCTTGATCTTTTGGGAAGTGAGGGCGAACACCTAGATCTAGCTCTCCACCGAAGGAAATAGAATCTCCCCCTCTCTATCAAGAGGGATCTAGTGCTAGGCTTTCCTTTGGAAACCTAGGGTTCTTAATTGGTTGTTGTTGTGGATTTGGAGACCTTGGTGGTCATGACCTCTTGTGGTCTTTGTGGGAGCCCCCAATTCAGTTGTGGGTGTGTGCCTCACGAATTTGTACGGGATCTTCTCCGCCCTTAAAGGAGTACTTAGTGGAAAAGTGAGCTCGTACCTTTGTGGTCGAGTTCACGGAGAATAGGGTGAAGCCTTTGTGGCGTTGAGCTGACCTTTGTGAAGGAGATATGCCCTAGAGGCAATTAATAAAGTGTATTCTTTATCATATCTCGTTTGTTCATAATAGGTTTTTGTGTCATGCTAGAACCGTATTAAGCGGAAACATTAATGCAGGTGTGATACGTAAACAACCAGGTCCCTAGTAGCCTCTACTAAGACTAGTTTCGTTACGCGATTGATGATCGAGGTTTCCCGGTCATGGGGCATGGCGCTGGTCGGCAATGAGAGTCATATCGCTAGAGAACGATGTGATGGACATACCCGGATTTGGAGAACGTAGTCGTTACGCCTTTGACCGTGAGATCAACTCTTATTGATATTCCCGGAAGATACTTTGATTGCACCAAACGTCGTATCTTATTTAGTATGACAATAACGGTGATACTTTTGGGTATCGGAAAGGAGTAGTTGAGACGAGGGGTCAAGAGCGGGATTTGCCAGTCCGCATAGCACGATAGATACTCTCGGGCCCACTCGGTGAGATCATGTCTAATGAGCTTGCAAGCATGTGACTAGGTCACGGAGACATGAGATCATGAACGAGTAGAAGATAGCGTCGTCGGTAACGAGGTCGGGATTAGGTATGGAGATATCTATGAAACGACGCTCGGACGTGCTAAGTATCGCTATGGCAAAAGGTCTAAGACTTTACGTTCAGGTTTGATAGATGAAAGTCATTCGTTATATCTCAGGGATTAATTCATGGGGTCCAGGCCTACGAGTTAGTCGTTGATCATTGAGGAGTCTTGATCATACCTGATATTATATCGAACCGCTAGGGTAACACACTTAAGGGGTTTCGACAAGACAACCGGAAAGGAAGGAGATCACCGGGAGCGTTCCGGGAGGGGTCCGATGGAGATCGGGCAGCGCCGAAAGAGTTTTCGGAGCTAGGAAAAATTACATATATTATGTTTGATATTAATTAGTGTTATTAATATGCAAATATGATTATATATATTTATTTTCGAATTTATTTAGGCTGATTTCCCTAAATGGGCCTTCCGGACGAAAGAAGGCCCAAGAGGGGGAAAATCCCTAGGGGATTCGGTGGGGGCCAAGGTGGCCGGCCTGGATGGGCCAAGGGGCCCACCAGGGGGCCGGCGCACCAAGGCTAGCCGCACCAGGCATGTGGGATTAGTCCCACATTGCCTGGCTGGCAAGGTTGGCTCCCCCTGGGTGCCTATATAAGAAGGGGCACCCCTGGCCTTTTAATTCACCAATTAATTCCCGATTTCTCTCTCGATCTCGTGGTTCCCAAGTTGGAGCCGCGCCGAGCAGAGCAAGGGGATCTCCTCCACCATAGCCCGCTGCCGCGCTGCTGGTGTGCCGGTCCAAGTCTTCCGCTGCTCGTCCTGGACTGGAGCTTCGGAGGCCGTCGTCTCCACCGTACGTGTGCGACTCCCTGCGAGGTGCTGCGCTAGCGGTACTCGGAGGCCTGCTTCCTCTACACGACCTTGAGGTCGGCTTCGTCGGTCTTCATCGACAACGTTTGTGCGGGAACGTAATCCCCACTTTCGGTCTACAAGGGTACGTATTCCGATCTCCGTTCGTACTACTATATCTACATAGAATAGATCTTGGCATGCTTTTAGGATATCGTTGGTAGGAAATTTTTTGTTTTCTGCACACGATCCCCTTCACTTTGTGGTAGCTCACACCTCTCCAACGAGACGTACACCTATGTGGTGGAACTCGGGATAAAATCTCCGTCTCCGAGTTCTTCTTTGGTTATCTCGTTCCATTCAATCTCCTTTATTGTCTTATTACCTATCTTTCCTGCTTAGCTTTCTTGTTGTATAGCACTTGCTTCATCTAGTTCACATATAGACAACTTACTTTCCGCTTGCCTAAAATTAAAAAAGACATAAAAATTGGTCACCACCTATTCACCCCCCTCTAGGTGGTCAACTTCCGTTCAGGTAGAAACTGCTTTGCCTCGGTTAGCCACACCGTAGCTAACAAATAGTATCAATGCTGATGACTCCAGATGGTAGCTAGCTAGGATGGCGTACGTAGCCAAAGAACCACCATCAGACACTCCAGACTCCACTCGCCTGCTATCTCAAACCAGCGATCTTGGCCACTCTCATCGTCGGGCCGTCGTCTTCTACGATTAGCAGCGCCTCCCCGCTCTGGTGTGTACTTCCTCCTCCGGTAGATACAACCTCAAGAATACCACCGGATGCCGAAGGCCGTACTTCCTCCTCCGGTAGATACAACCTCAAGAATACCACCGGATGCCGAAGGCCGTACTTCCTCCTCCGGTAGATACAACCTCAAGAATACCACCGGATGCCGAAGGCCCGAACTTAGGGCATCTCCGGTCGTTGCGTCTCCCCAGGGGGCCGCCGTGACGCTAATATGGAATCTGGACGATTTCTATACCTAATTATAAAGGAAGGACGGCTTCCTTCTTCGTTGGTCCTTTTCTTTGGACGATTTTGCCCTCTGTCCAATCTATACCTAATTACAAAGGGAGCAAGGCTTCCTGGGCTTCCTTCGTTTCCTTCGTCCTGGGGCCCATTGTTTCCTTCGTCCTGGGGGCTATCTGGCAGTGTCAGTTCGTTCTGTAAACCGGTGCTCTCCTGCTGCTACGATCCAACCGACTATCTACTGATCCTCTCCAATAGAACAACGACGGGTGTACGAGTGCTACCGAACCGACTACCTTTTTTTCCGACTCCTCCCGCGAAGGCCGTCGCCCACAACATCAGCAGTTCAGCACCGCATATGTGCTACTCTTCCCAGCCCTCCCAGCGCCACCCTGGTGCACCTCCTCGCCGCCGGAAACTGACGTACCAGCAACACCCCGTCTCCATCCGCACCCTTCTCCTGTTCCGACGAGCTTGCTCGCATCAAGGACTGGACGTGCAGCCCGGGCCATCTGTGCACGACTGCGCGCTGGAACAAAGCCGCACGCATGGCTCCGTCTTTGACTTCTCCTTCGAAGACATCTCCCTCGGCGCCGCGGCCGAGGACTCCTCTTTTAGCCTCGTCGACGCCAAGCCGCCGCCACACTACCCGCGCTTCACCCCCAAGTGGCGCTTCGATCAGCGCCGCAGAACGCAGTTGTCCCAGTGCCGCCAAAAGAAGGTAGACGAACACCTCCGCGAGGCCAAGCAAGACCACGGCCGCCACGAGTTTTGCCCGAGATCGACATTGCCTGGCCTGAAGTTTTGCTCCAGTTCGTCATTGCCACGCCTGAGTTTCCGCTACAGCTTCAGTTTCACGCAGTTCTGCTAGCCGAAAACTCTCGGTCCGCACTGCTTCGTCCCGCGCCTGCAACAGTGACACTTCCAGATACGGTAACTGCTGGCTAGATTTATTTCATAAGTTAAAGTTTGGTCTTACTTAAATCTACGCATTCCAAACTCCGACTAAAATTGCGAATTTTTTTGAGCTATTAACATCGACTGAATTGGCCGGCAGGAGTTTTAGATGATTGTTGCTTACCATACCATTGAATTATTCTTGGTTTGTTAGTTTTTAGTTATAGTTGTCAACTTGTCATTGTGCAATTTCAGTGTGTTTTCTCCGTTACATTTCAGCAGTTCCTTACAGCTATATTTGCATAATTACCTAGAGATTTGTTTAGTGGTGCAGCTTGGTACATAGAGAAAACTATTTCGTACTTCCATATTTAACCAAAAATACTAGCATTCAGGATACCAAAATCGAATATCGCGTCACATACAATAGGAAAGTATTGCACCTGTTGACCGGATCAACCGCAGTGCATGTTGCTGCTGCTACATCTTTAACAAACTTAATCTCGTCGGTTGTGTTCAGTCCATACCCTAAGCCCTTAGCCTGTCAAGCGGAGATTGCAGTTGAGCACTCAAAGTATTCACAAATTCTAACAACTTATATGAATAGGATGAATTTTAATAGAATTACAGCACAAAACAGTGAACCGTCGAATGGTCAGCTCACGCCTTCAATGGTGACTATAACATGCCAATCCCAGCAAGATTGAATTCCATCAACTAAGCCTTGAACATAGTCGTAGGAGTATTCGGGGTCATCACAAACAGAGACCGCATGGGCGTATCCTACAAGTGGATGATTACTATGGAGGCTTAGGTGGAGATAAGAAAATAATCTCTATCTTTGTTCCACGGTGCTCAAACCTACAAAGAAGTTTTTACTGATATTAATCAACATGAGTAACATGAGTATCGACAGTATACAACCTCTAATGTAGGCAAACCAAGTCATGGATCGCAATGAACAGAGAAGGAAAAGATATAGAGAACGTCATGCACGAATGACTGATGAAGAAAAGCAAGAGATACTGAAAAAACGGCGTGAATCCTATCAGGGAAGAAAAACAAAAGAACCTGAACAAAGGATGAAAGAATGTGCACAGGATAGGTAGAGATATGCAAATATGCAGCCAGAACAAAAAAATGCCAGAATAGACCTAATTACAGCTAACAAGATATTGAAGCGCACCTATCAAGGAAGAAAAACAAAAGACCCTCAACAGAGGATGGAAGAATGTGCACAAGATAGGCAGAGATATGCAGATATGCGGCCAGAACAGAAGAAGGCCAGAATAGACCAAATTAGAGCTAACAAGATATTGAAGCGCAGCATGCCAAGCAAAGAATCAGTTGCGATGGTGAACCCCGCATACATCGCGACAGAAGAAGGAATTGGTACATCTAATTTAAATCCAAGACAGAGAAAGCCTATCACGTTGGGAGAAAGGCAAACATTGCTACACCGTCGTAACGACCAATTCTCAGTCAAACAGAGGAATCATGTTTCAGTGCCATCACAAGAAGACACATCCGTGGTGAACAACAACCATGATGACATAGAGTTCGTAAAGCACCCACAGATCATGAATAAAGGTAATACTCTATTTTATACAATATCGATACATTCTTAGACCAATGCACATTATGTATGACTAACCGTGTTCCGTGGGCAGGCATCCCTTATTCATTGTGTCCACCCAGCAAAGACGTAAATGAAACAACAAAATACTTCTGCACTGATGATGAACACCATAAGGCTGTCAAACTCATAATATCCATGATGAAAAACGGCAACTGTGATATAGAACCTATGAAGCATCCAGAAGTCATGACTAGCGGTAATACTGCGAACTTTAGGACATTCCAAAAATAATATATAGTATTAACAATTAATTAACCATCTTTTGTTCACAGACATCCCCTCTTCAATATGTCAAACCAACAAAGTCACTGAGGAACAAGGCCAACCATTCTGCAATGATGACCATGGTAAGCTTATCAAGTTCATATAGATCCATACAGAACACAAAAATAATCTATGATCAATTTTACTACACAGGCAACAACGAGGTCATATTTGAAGAAGACACAGGCGAGGATGAATACATGTTCTCTGGTCCAGGTACGCTCCATACAGTTGAAATTATTTTCCATCATTATATTGTTTCTTTACAAAAATTTGATGCTACAAATCACAACATAATGGGAAAAAGAAGCGGACATTGAAATCATAGAAGGCGAGGCTTTGGACAATCCTGATCCGTATGATCACGTATACAACAACATACCAAAAAGCACACACATTCTCAAGATTGAAGAGAATTGCAGGTTATGTGGCGCAAAAAAGTTCCAGTATGAATCTACTGGATGATGCTGCAGTAAAGGAAATATAAAATTGGCCAACCTAGAGATGCCACAATTACTCAAGAGACTTTGGACAAGCAACGAATCTGATGCAAGATATTTTCGGGAAAATATAAGATTTTTCAATGGGCACTTCTCATTTACTACTTTATATTGCCACCTTGACAAAGATACAACTGACATGCGAATTGCTGGTATTTACACCTTTCGAGCTCATGGTCAGATTTATCATAATATACACTCATTTGCTAATGGTCGCTCAGATCCGAAGCATCTGGAACTATACTTCTACGATGATGATCCAAGCTTAGAACATCGATACCGCCGTTGCCTCGAGGAAATGTACAAGCAAGACCAACATGTAGTCGGGATAATAGCCGACGTTCTACGCGCCAACCCATACTCCACACAATTTAGAAGGTTGGGACAAGACGATAACCTTGATGACTACAGACTTATCTTGAACCTTGACCATAGATTGGACCAGAGAACATACAACACACCAATGACTTCAGAGGTAGCTGCAGTGTGGGTCGAAGGAAATGAAAGAAGAAATACTTTTGACAAAAATGTGATACTTCATGGGAACAACAACGAAGTACAAATGATAAAATCATATTATGGGTGCTACGATCTGCTCTCATATCCCCTGTTCTTTCCAAGAGGTGAACTGTCGAAGATCCCAAGGGCCAATACAAAGGAGGAACATTTGAAAAGGGTTGCTACCCAAGAAAGCAACGATGATGACCCAGGTAAATATTTCGTACATTATTACTGCCTTCAGATTTTATTATTGTATATAGCCACTCGTACTAATACAACTAACATTTTTTGTCATGTTGCTTGGAACAGATGCACCGAGTAGGCTGCGGGTAACGATGAAAGAATACTACTGCTACAAATTACATACACGACCAAACATATTCAATCCTATATTGTCGGCGGACGACTACTCCAACAGTTTGTTGTAGATACATACATCAAACTCGAGAGCTCCAGACTGGGCTACATGTTTCATCATCAGAAAAAATTAAGGGCAGAATTATACCAAGGCCTTGTGGATAGCATTCAAGCAGGAGAACAAAATGGAAATGCAGTAGGGAAACCCATAACTCTCGCCTCGTCATTTATTGGAGGACCATGAGATAAACTTCGCCGATTTCTAGATGCAATGGCTTTAGTAAGAAAGTACGGAAAGCCGGATATATTCCTCACGATGACTTGCAAACCAAACTGGGAAGAGATTACACGTGAACTAGAGCACGGACAGACACCACAAGATCGCCCAGACATCGTCGTCCGTGTTTTCAGAGCGAAGCTAGAAGCAATGAGGAAGCAACTATTTGAGAAAAACATTCTTGGAGGTGTAAAGGCATATGCCTATGTTGTAGAGTTCCAGAAAAGAGGACTACCCCATGCCTACTTCCTGCTGATCATGACTAGAAAATACAAATACACGTCTCCAGAGCAATATGAGAAAATAATCTCCGGCAGAGCTGCCTAACAAGCGGAAGTACCCTGAGCTCTATAAAATGGTAATCAAGCATATGATGCATGGACCCTGCGGTGCACTGAATAGAAATTGTCCATGCACAAAGAATCGCCAGACATGCAAGAACAATTATCCAAGACAATTTAACGAAACAACAATTCAGGGCAAGGACTCCTACCCGTTGAATAGAAGACGCAAGGACGGTCCGACTGAAACAGTCCGAAAGTGCACGCTTGATAACAGGTGGGTCGTTCCTTACAACCCCTATCTATTGAGAATGTTCAACTGTCACATAAATGTTGAGATATGCTCAAGCATTAAAGCGGTCAAGTACCTGTTAAAGTACATCTATAAAGGACATGACCGAGCATCCGTATCCGTCACCGAAAAAATAAATGAAGCCGAAATCAACGAGATTAGACAGTACAGAGATGCAAGGTGGGTGACACCTCCAGAGGCACTGTGGAGAATTTATGGCTTTGAACTAAGCAAAATACACCCATCTGTCCTGCAGTTGCAGCTACATCTTCCAAATATGCACATGGTTTCGTATAATGGAAAAGAGAATCTCAAGGACGTTATCGAAGGTGGTGGTAATGATACATCTATGTTGCTATGTTGACAGCTTACTTTGAAGCAAACAATTTACATGAAAAAGCACGAGGCATACTATATAGGGACTTCCCAGAACATTATACTTGCAAAGAAATGGAAAGTTTTGGCAAGAAAGGAAACGAAAATCTATCTTCCAGGTTGGCAGGATTGTAGCAGCGCATCCTGCTGAAGGAGAACAATACTATCTCCGAGTTCTTCTAAACCACGTGGCAGGCGCCACAAGCTATGAAGAGCTAAGGACAGTTGATGAACAAGTAATGCCAACCTTTCGTGAAGCTGCAGAAAAAAGGGGCCTCACTGAGGCAGACAACACACTAGATGATTGTATGACGGAAGCAGAGTTGTTTTGAATGCCATCGTCGTTACGAAGGCTATCCGCGACAATCCTGGTGTTTTGTGAGCGTAGCGAGGTTCGTGGCCTTTGGAACAATCACCTGGAGGCAATGTCTGAAGACTACATGAGAAACCGCAAATGCAAGCACACAGTTGAACAGATGGTGCTAAAAAATATCAGGGACATATTGCAATCAATGGGAAAAGACATCAAGTCGTTCCCTCTGCCAGAGATTGACGAACAACGTGACACGACATATGTCATGCCTCGGGAGATGATCGAGGAGTACTCACTCAGGGTAGACCCTGAGGACGAATCATTACATGAGAACCTAAACAAAGAGCAGCGGACAGCCTACGATGAAATCCTAGCCACAATTGACAGCCAAAGGGGGGAGTTTTCTTCGTTGACGGGCCGGGAGGCACAGGGAAAACATTTCTTTATAGAGCGCTCCTAGCCACGATACGCAAACAGGGCAAGATTGCTCTGGCAACAGCAACTTCCGGTATTGCAGCTTCCATAATGCCTGGAGGGAGGACATCGCACTCGAGGTTCAAGATACCACTAAAAATAGACGATGGGGCAATTTGTGGATTCACAAAACAAAGCGGGACAGGCAAGCTACTCAAAGTTGCAACGCTGATACTCTGGGATGAAGCATCAATGACTAAGAGGCAAGCAGTTGAGGCACTAGACAGAAGCATGAGGGACATAATGGACAAACCAGATCTTCCATTTGGTGGAAAAACTGTCGTGTTTGGAGGAGATTTTAGACAAGTACTACCCATCGTCTGAAAGGGTACAAGAGCCCAAATAGTGGACGCTTCACTAAGCAGATCAGATCTCTGGAGCTGCATGAGAAAAATGAAGCTTGTGCACAACACGAGGGCTCAAAACGACCAAGGTTTTGCGGAATACCTATTGCGCATTGGAAACGGAACAGAACCGACAAACAATAATGGCGAAATACTTCTGCCTACAAGCATATGTGTACCCAACAAGACAGATGATAAAGGATTGGATATACTCATCGACGATATATACAAAACGGATGGCGCTTCCCTAGAAGATCCAAAATACATCACGACAAGAGCAATTTTATCCACAAAGAATGACTGTGTAGATAGAATCAACCTAAAGATGATTAAACGATTCCAAGGGGAGGAGATGGTCTACCACAGCTTCGATTCTCTAGAAGAAGACCCATATAACTACTATCCACCAGAATTCTTAAACACCCTTACCCCAAACGGACTGCCCCCACATATGCTAAAGCTCAAGATTAATTGTCCGATCATACTACTCAGGAACATTGACCCTGCTAATGGCCTTTGCAACGGCACAAGATTAATCGTAGGTGGATTTCAGAATAATGCAATAGATGCAGAGATCGTGCTAGGACAACACTCTGGAATGCGGGTTTTCTTGCCTTGAATACCATTATGTCCCTCTGATGATGAAATGTTCCCCTTCCGTTTCAAGAGGAAGCAATTTCCAGTTAGGCTCAGCTTTGCGATGACAATAAACAAATCACAGGACAGACAATACCAAATGTCGGCATGTACCTACCTGAACCAGTTTTCTCACATGGACAATTGTATGTCGCGCTATCAAGAGCAACCGCAACAGC
This sequence comes from Poa annua, assembly GCA_026929855.1. NCBI lineage: Eukaryota > Viridiplantae > Streptophyta > Magnoliopsida > Poales > Poaceae > Poa > Poa annua. Next base: position 111,520,835 of record CM049426.1, read on the forward strand.
AAACATAAAGGTACTGACAGCAACATGTGAAGAGGAGAAGACAAGTGAAGATGAGAAGAAGAAACAAAAGAAAAAGAAAAAGAAAACTAATGAGAAGATCAGTACATCCGAGACGTGCACAAAGAAGATTGTGTACGCAGAAGTCCTCACCAAATAGGTTACGTAAATCTTTAAGGAAATAGATAGCCATCCGTTATTATGTGTTCACTAACTACAGAACAATCTGTACACTAACTCATTTGTGCATTTTTAAAACTCTGGTCATCTAAGTAAATTATATCTTCACATTCACAATAGCAGTATAGCACAGACAGATTGGTGCAAATTTATTATCTACAACTAGCAAGTCACATATCACTTAAATATCCAGGGTAGTATAGTTCAGCAGACATAAAAATTGACAACCAGAATAATAAGTGAAAATTACCAGGATAATTCTGCATAGGAAAGACCTTGCCCTTTGACTAAATATTCTAGCATCACATCATAACCATCCACTTTGGTTTCCCTATCAGCAAATACATGTTTAGCCTGGTGATTGGTACTTTACACAGTCTACAAATCAAAAGGTAATACTATTGTTATTCAGAAAGAACAGAACGCTCATGTAATGGTACTGGTACTGTTCTGTCTCAAAACAGTTGTTATAAGGTAATCTGTACTATGTTCCAATTTGTAAGCAATAAGGCAATAGTTTGCTGTCAAGATGGGGAACAACTGACATCCATAGTAAAAAGAGGAATCTTTGCAAAATATTAGCCAAATCGATTCAAATCGAGGTAAGAAGACAAATTACCAGACATCGGGGAGATGCGGAGCGGGCATCGACCATACACTCGGGGAACATGCCACACTTGACTGCTTGGGTTCGCTCCAACATGCCGGATTGGGGCGGCGTATTTGGAGCTCGTTCCAAATCACCGCGGCCGCGAGGTAAATGTAGGAGTTGATTCTCTCAACTCTTAGCTAGCTCTCTCTGGTTGATTCACACAACACAGGATACACGATGGTTTGGGCCTCGAACTGTTTCACACAGCCGAGCTTTTCTTCTGTCTATTTCTCTTAATCAACAAACTGGGTTACAATGCTTAAATAGCTAGTACGCACGCACTGCCGAGGCAACAACCTGCATGGCCATCGTGCACACGACCTGCTCCACTAACCAACTAACTCCATGACCTATTCCCATGCCACTAACACACGCATGCATATCTAAATGACTTGTGCAGCCCGTTAGCTCCAATGACGGCATGCAGTGCCGCTTCTCACGGCAAGGCCGGCTTCTCGCGGTACCTTGGCGTCTCACCATGCATGCCTTTGACTGATCCTTCCGGCGACTTGTACATATCACATGTACTGCTGCACACCTAAACACACTGACTAGCTACATGCAGAACTGAAATAAATATGCTAGATACAAATATCAGGATTAGTGCTAACAATCACCCCCTAATCATGATATTTTCTTCACGCCGCTTCAAAGCAGAGCTGGTTCATCATCCGGAGTAGCCTTTAGCCAACAAGGCTTTCTCCTCCTCCTTCTCAGGACACTCCCAAGCAAAGTGCCCAAATTCATCACAGGTATAGCATTGTACCTCACTCTTGTCTCTGCGCCCTCCACCACGGCCACGACCACGGCCACGTCCGCGTCCTCCCTGTCCCCTCGTCATGAGGAGTTGCTCTTGTCCTCCTTCCTCCTCTTGCCCCTTGAGCAGCTCCTCGTGCGCCTTCAATGATCCGATGACCTCCTCCATGGACATCTTGTTCACGTCACAGAACAGCCCAATGGATGAAGCAATGGTGATGTACTTCTTGGAGACGGCTCGCAACAACTTCTTCACGACATACTTCTCCTCCATCGGATCTCCAAGCTCACGGATACGCCCCACGAGCGTCGTGAACTTTGCAGCAAAATCGTCGACAGACTCTGCATAAGATATCTTAAGGCCATCAAAATCCGATCGCAAGGATTGGATCCTCGCCTCCCAGACATGCTCAGCGCCCACATGCATGGAGCGCAGCGCTGCCCACACGTCCCCCACGGTCTCCTTCTCCGCAACTCGCAGCAGCGTCTCGTCGTCGATCCCCTGAGAGATGATGGTCATGGCCATCTCCTCCTTGCTCCCGGCAGCCTCCTTGGTTGCGCTCTCCGGATCAACGGCACCCCACGCGCCATGTACACGCAGGATGTACTTCATCCTCATCGCCCACGCGCAGTAGTTCGTCCGGGTCAGCAGCGGCACCGTCGCCTTGCCGGCGGCCACCGCCGCCGCCGTCGCTGAACCGCCACTGGTCACCATGGCTCCACTCGCCCCAGTGCCAGCGTCGCGCTGCTTCGTCTTCGTCATCCGGCTCTGATACCAAATGTAGGAGTTGATTCTCTCAACTCTTAGCTAGCTCTCTCTGGTTGATTCACACAACACATGATACACGATGGTTTGGGCCTCGAACTGTTTCACACAGCCGAGCTTTTCTTCTGTCTATTTCTCTTAATCAACAAACTGGGTTACAATGCTTAAATAGCTAGTACGCACGCACTGCCGAGGCAACAACCTGCATGGCCATCGTGCACACGACCTGCTCCACTAACCAACTAACTCCATGACCTATTCCCATGCCACTAACACACGCATGCATATCTAAATGACTTGTGCAGCCCGTTAGCTCCAACTAGACAACTTAGCGCGGCGACACGCCGCACCCGTGTGGTTACACGGTATCTTAAAATATGTTCATAAAATGTTAAATAAGGACTTAATTATATGTTTCAATTTTCATGAATGAAAGTAGTCAAATAAATCATGGATAGAGGAGAAAATGTGCTACATGTGGTATATTCAACCATAGTGAATAGGCCGTACCTCTGCATAGACTGTGAGCTTGAACATTTGCGACATTTGCATATGCCATCATGTGATTTCATCCTTGAGAAGCATTTCTTGCATGAATGGAACCACCATTCATGCGACTCGTTTACTTAAATGATAAGTATGTCGAGTTTTTAAATCTCGGTACCTGAAGCAAAGCAAAATGCATGACCGATATGACTGAAGAATAGTATGTTTGAATGAGCGACTTACAACTATGTCAAAAGAGTCCCCGCATCTTAATGCTCACAATATTGTTTCTGAAGGTTCAGCTGCTACCATGATGCGTATGTCCCACTCGAGCAGGTAATACTGGTCCTGGAAGCTGCATCATGATAGAAAACTTTGTGTACCACCGAATCAATGTATAGCAGTGCACAGATCGACTAACTTGCTATCAAGAGATTCAACTTCAGGAATTGTTGGATTAAAGTAACAGCGAGTAAGCGAGGTACTTACAAATGCCATCAGTCCTGCAGTGGTACAGTTCAGCGGACAGAAAGTGCATTCTTGTAAGCAGTGTTGTGATATGCAAATGAGGGCAGGTGAGCATAAGTACGTAGGAAAGAAGAGGTGGTCATTCCTGTAAATAGAACAACCACGTTATGCTTAACTGATTTTTGGAAGAGACTCTGCTTCAAATTGTTGTCAATATCAATTTTCAATAAAAGAAGACTAATGTTTCCTGCTTCCATTCATACCTCCTAATATGAAGCTGTGACAAAGACATTTCAAGCTAGCTCAGCATTGGCTACGGTCTTCTATTCTAGGCAGCAAGATGACCAGGTGGCTCGGCCATCTGCCATTCTAAAAAAACTGATCACCTCAACACAAATATGTTCATATATAAGGCATCAACGAACACAAAATTTTCAAGTATTTGAAAGTTATTCCATTGGCCATTTAGTCATAAAATATGCGCTCGCTCACTAAAAAGAGATCTGATTGTTCCATGAATTTTTGCCGGTACTAATTTTCAATAAAAGAAGATATTACTTGATCAGTCATCAGTGCCATGTATGAGAAATAACCCGAACCACATAACTGAACGCGTACATTAGAGTAATGCGCTTGTTTGCCACTATAAGTCAGTTAAAATAGGGTTTCATTGTGGATAACACGCAGAGAAAATTATTTATTAGTTCAACACATTGTTTAGCTAACTCATTCTACATATATGTTCAGCCGTTCATTGTAAATCACAATAGCTGTAGAAGCTTGTACTGATTCATTAGGCATGCAACATCCACTAACCTGGCTCCTTTGAATCCTTTCAATGGTAATGCAGTTCAAAGTCTGCAGTTTCTGCTCAATAGCTGCCATCTTAAAAGACAACTCATGGATATCTTTTACAAAATGGAGCAAACACAGCGTGATAATAATTGTATGAATGTAGTGGAGCACAACCTCAATTAGAATTGCAATCACATCTGCAAAAAAAACAGCTAACAATGATCAATTTTCCTACTTGCATAACAATCAATGACGGAATCTCAATTCTCCGCTTCACCTAGCTACAACATTCACAACAGCACTACTCTGACCGTGGTGACTGAACCTTTTGTTGAGCATCTCCTTCGCAGCCCTTTTTTCAACACATGTGTAATATCTCAAAATTTAGCATATTATAGATATATAAGAGGTTTTCAGCAAAGAGGAACAAATGTAGGTTCCTTGGTTAGTTGAGAAGCATGGCAAGATAAGCCGATAGAAGAAAAATACAGGAACAACCAAAGTTAAGTGAGCCAAATTAGTGTCTGCATGTGTAGGGCAAAGCAACCAATCAAGAAACAAAGAGGGATTAGGACTCAATGCTGGTGTAGGATTAGGACTCAATGCTTTTATCAGCCGATCATCGAGATGCCTCTTCAAAATCACAATCTGCATCACAATATCATCATCTCATTATTGCAATGATTTGAGTGGAAATTTAATGAGGTGACACGATGCTATAGAACAATTAATAAGAGAAGAAGAAGCGCCGGTAATATAACCTGAATAAGATTAAACATTTCGCTTTTCCGAATTTCTTAAATTGGAGGAAGAAGAGGGAGGAAGAACAATAAAAGCATTTGGTACACCCGTAATGCAGAAAAGGCTCGCCGTGACATCTTCTTGACCCCAAAGATGACAGACGACACAAAGGCCAGCGGCCTGCTTCCCACCTGGTCCTCCCGGTCCTCCTAGCGGCTGCCATGATTGTGGAAGTTGTAGCTGCATAATAGAATACGAATTTCAGTAATACCAAGAAGTGCATAATGACTGGTATCGGCAGACAAAAGCTAACCGAAATCAACCAAGTAACAATCCATTCATGCAAGGGAGAAATAAAAGGAGTATTATCACCTGAGGCTTGGACAAATTATGTAGGCGTTGCGCCACCACTGTCGGCACCTCATCGATGATTCTAGGGCCTTGGCAGTAAAAGCCTAATGGACCAGTCTCGGCAGGGAGAGACATGATGAGAACAAAGACCAAATAACAAAACCAAGCCTCAATACTGTATTTGATCTGATATCTGTTAGCTGATTACGAAAATGATAAAAGGGACCTTATATAACTCCTATTCATAGAAAAGTAAAAAAATCAAAGAATTTGCAGCAGAACCTGCTAGTTCTATTTTGCAACATTCACACAAAAATATCAGACATGTAAATAGTTCTCGATCAACTAAAAAGGAATTTGGACAATATGAAAAATAAAGTTACGAGATCCCAAATCTACTAAAGGTCAAGATGCGGAGCTCACCTAAAATCTTCAAACAGAAGAAGTTGCCAGAGAAGCCTCAAGAAATCTAACTAAGTCCTCCTCTACCTCCAATTATTTCTTTGAAATGGTACGAAGCAAGAGCATTCACTCCTGTCAGCCACCTCTGAACAACATCGACATCCTGCAACATGGACAAAACAAACCTAGCTATCAGCTAGAGAATATTGAATGTATTTCAATATACAGAATGCACAACAATTGCAAGCGTTTCACATATAATAGAAGAAAGAAAATGTTTGGACATCATAAGTGACAACCCAGGGATTTTCTTAAGAAAATGTATGCTCGGATTCTGCCTGTGTGTATGAGGAGAGGAAGAGAAAGCAAATAAGCAGCCTCCAAGTAGTGTATTATGTATGAACTACAAACAGAACATTACCCTACTCAATTAAGTTCCACATGTTGAAAACCTAGAAAACCTGATCAGCTGAAAATAACTCAATCAAGCATGACTCACCGCTGTTTTCTTCAACTCTGGCTGATGATGGATATGTTGGGATTTCTGCACCATTTCCTGTGAGGATACTTCCTGTTAGCATGTTTTCTCTGTAGGGCATTACATACTTTAAATCTTAGCGACATCTTTTAATCTGTACATAGAGAACAATCCATATATAGAGATATATTTCACAACAAAGAATGAAAATAGAAACCTGAACCAAATTATTCGGTGACCCACTGTGAAGACTTATTGCACAAAAAAAACAAAAATAGAAAGCTGAACCAAATTTGTTTGTAACTTATTGTAATGCCCCGTTGCACTAAGGGGAAATTGAAACAAAAAAAGTAGCTGCACTAATCAACACAGAATTCAACGAAATTTGTACCTAAACTTGAACCAAGCTTGGGTTGGGCAGTTGCACAAGCACCTTCGGTGCTAGGAGGGAGAGAAGGGTGAGGAGGAGGCTCGGGGCCGAACCTGGAACCAGGAGGGAGAGGAGGAGGCTCGGGGCCGTGCTGCCTGCTGCAGCTGCACGTGTTGTCGGCCGCCTCGCCGCACCTGCACGCCGCACAGCCTACTGCAGGCACTCGCCGCGCGTGCCGCCGCTAAAACCACGGCTGCCCCCTGCTGGCCGCTGTCTCCGCCCACGCGGATGCGGCGGCCGCCGCCGAGCGTTCCGCCGACGGTTCCGGCGCCTCCGTGATGTCCCGCCACCTGATCTATGGTGAGTTGAGGGAGGAAGGGTCGGCGCAGCTCCCAGTGCCCTTCGATTTGGCAGGCGAGGTGCAGAGACGCGGCACCGCGCGGCGGCGGCGCCGGCGATTTTGGGATCGCGCGATAGAAAAGGAAGGGAGGGGGAGATTGCGTTGGTTGTTTTACAAAAAAGCATATGAAGTTTACCGTATCCACGAAGAGGTCCTTCGTAGTGCGAATGTGTGGACTGCGGGTTTGATTCCTCGATTTGGCAGTTGCTTCTGTGCGAAAAAGCCACGGTGACTGGTGGAACCGGAGGCCACCGGGCGGTGACCGGGCGACGTGTCACGACCTGATTGGTGGAGAGACCCGAGCTACATTATCGCGCGATTTGGGGATGTTTTGGGCGCATCTGGACCGTCCGCTGATCCGATCGGACGGTTGACGAAAAAAGGGTGACGTGGATAGCGAAACGGGAGGCGAAAACGACGCCCTTTCATATATAGTGTATGACGGTATGCAGTGCCGCTTCTCACGGCAAGGCCGGCTTCTCGCGGTACCTTGGCGTCTCACCATGCATGCCTTTGACTGATCCTTCCGGCGACTTGTACATGTCACATGTACTGCTGCACACCTAAACACACTGACTAGCTACATGTAGAACTGAAATAAATATGCTAGATACAAATATCAGGATTAGTGCTAACAGTAATGGCTATTTAGATTGATGTGCCCGCTGCCGCGGATCCAGAAAATAGAAAGTACGATGCTCCAGCTCCTTTGGCGTCGACCGATGGGTGACGGGGCTGATGCGAGCTGCAGAGAAGAGCTTACCGCCGGCGTCACGTAATGGCGCCAGAGACGGGGATAGAACGCCTGCACGAGGCCAACCGCGGATAGGGAGGGGATGGGCAGTCCGGTTGCCGGCGGGGCGGAGGCAGGGGAAGAGGAGCTCGATGAACTCCATGAGAGTGAGGAGGCAGGGGAAGAGGAGCTCGACGAACTCCATGAGAGTGAGGATGTACTGGTAGAGGGAGGGAGGGGCACGCCTCGAGCTTCACGGGAAGTTTTTTTTCCAGTCTGTTCGGTTCGTCACTTTTGTGTCCGGATGGAAAATGACGGGCAAGGAGCAAGCAGCCGCAGATAATTAGCAAGACGTGTCGTTTTGGGCTGAAAAAAAAACACTTCCAGGCTCCTAGCAACGCAAGAAAAATCCAAATCCACGACCATGCCATGCATTACTTTTGGCTATCTTTCTGAACAAAGATTTTAGATTTTCTCAAGCCTATTCAAAATTCTTTTCAAATGATTTTCTTGAAAAAGATCGCTCAATAATCTCGGAAACACACGTGTTATGTTTCAGCAGACGTATGTCACACCTACACAAAATATTGACTCAAAAATCATTCCGATTGAATGTCAAATTCATTTCTTCTGTGTACATACAAATTTTCACGTCTATTTCATATACACATGAAGGAAAAATATATAAAAGGTCGTGCCAGATATGAAAATTAACACGCAGTCCATATGGCAAAGAAGCTTTCGTACGCCGGAGAAAATTATTTGCAATTTTCCAAAAAACCAATGAATTTTTACAAAAACGCCTTTTGTCCTCAACCTCCAGGCACGTGCACAGCTGTGTGGCCAAGCATGCCGTGGCCACCTCCCGCATGCCTCCCGTACGAGGATATAAGGCCAGGGAGCGTCGTGTCTCCCCATTACTCATTGCTCACTACCCTGTAGTCCTGTACACGTCTCTCCCCCTCCGTTTCTCTCTCCCACATGAGCCCAAGATCGCCGCCAACGTAAGATGTTGCCCTTCCGCTCCTCCTCTGTCGAATCCGAGGCTGCCACAAGCTCCACCACCGTCCCCTATCCATCTTTGTCAAGTCTCGCATGCTGGGACGCCTGAGGCACGTCGGAAACGTCGCCACCGTCGTCGTCTTCCCTGGGGCCAGACGCCGACGCTCGATTCGCTGCCTACTGCCCTCCCCTGACCTCGTCGAGCCCTCCATTGAATTCGTGGTGAGACTCTGGTCCCGCTCGACCATCTCCATGTCCTCCTTATGCCCTGGTTCATCGCCTCATTGGTCGCCACCGTCCGCCGTCCGCCTTGATTTTCCCCCGTGGCATCGCACAGGCAGTTTTCCTATCTATTACCTAATATATAATAGACGAAGCGTTTCGGCCCTACTCACGCTATCTACGTGGCTGGAATGCGTCGTCCGTTCGATCTGTCTTCTTCACGGTCCGGATCGCTTCCTTCCCTCAGGCTCTACGCAGTTACCGTTCATTCCATATTATCTTCCAATCGTACGGAGCCACGTCTCTACGTCCTCCATCCGGTCGCAGCAGGTTATCCGGTTGCTTCCGGTTCCCTTTCTGGACTGTTCGCGTTGGGGCCCACCGTTACCGCTTTGGGATGCTTTTTACTTACCTTTCCTTTTTTCTTGCGTGCTGGGAGTTTCACCTGCCTTCGTCTCTGCACAGGAGATACCGCTTTGCTCTGCGTCGCTGTTCTCGGCGTCCGCCGTATCGGTGCGCTGCGGCTCTCCTCTTCTCTTCTTCATTCGACCGTCTTCACCTACGGTTCATCACCTGTGTTTTTTCTCATGCTTGCCTTATGTGTTCTTCTACGTCTTCTGATCTTATGATTTTAGGGATGGTCGACGGTGTTCATGACCCCCCCTGCTGCTGATGTCCGTCCGTGCTTTGTCGGGCCTGCTAATAATGCATGCCCTCGGGCCGGTGCGCGCCGTCCGCGTGGTCGACCGCGTCGGGGATCGGCTTCTTCTCGGCCGGGGGGTCGTGCTTCCTCTGCTGCACCGCCTCAGATTTTCCCCCGCTCTGATGATGCTGCTTCCCGGCATGCCTTACATCCTCCGAGTGGTTCCTCGCCGCTGCGTGACCGTCGAAGGCGAATTCCTCTTCATGATGGTGATCGGCCGTCCGTGCTTGCTGCTTGCCCTGTGGTGCCTCGACCAGATGATTTTCAGGGTGGTCCTCATATTCCATTCGTCCAGCATAGTTATGTTCGTCGTGGTCTTGGGCGTTCTCCTGCTCCGTCTCTTCATCCGCCGCCCCGACGGCGTCGCCGGACGCTCTCTGATGTTGCTGACCCTTCTCTTCCTCTTGATGGTGTATCGGTTGGTCCTCTTCATGCTTCTGTTTTGCGAACTGATGGGGTGTTTGGTTCTGCGTTTGATGCTGCTGTGTCTGCGGAACTCGACTCGGATTGTCGGAATGTTGCACTGAATGGTGCCGGTTCTGATTTGGCTCCGGCTTCGCCTGCACGGCGTGTCGTACGTGCTGCTCCTGCGGTCCGTCCTAGACGGACGTCCCGTGCGCGTTGTGTCAGTTTCGTTCCGCGGACTGTTGGTTCAGTTCAGAGCGATCTAGGTGGTGTTCTGATTTATTTATTCCTTACCTATTCACGCTGTTTCTCTTTTTTTTGTAGTCTCACTGTTGTGTGTTCCTGTCAGGTTTACCGGTTCCTGCCAACTCCCCTGCTGCTGCTCTAGGTGTCGGCATTTCTTCTTCTCACAGTGCTGGTGCAAATGCTGGTTCGCTTCCTCCTGGGATTCCGACGGTTCTCGACGATGATCACCCTACTATTTTAACGCCGGCCCAGATTGCTAGAAGGCAAGAGATCAGTTTAGGGAAGCGGCCGGTCGAAGATGATGGTACTGTATGTACAATTTTATATGAGCTGACCAGTGGCGTCTGTTGTTCGCATTGTCGATTGAATTATATTTAGATTGTGTGCAGACGTTCCTATTATGTCTAATTATTTATGTTTCCGTCGGACGAGCTACGTGATTTGTCTTGACGTCTTGTTTCTCTATTGAACTATTCCACGGGTGATGTTTTTATTGACTACTTTTTGTTTGCAGTGCTACCTGCTGCTGTTTCTCACTCCTGCGGCGTTGTTGGCCCTTCCGTATCCGAGCCTATGAGACCTGGGATTGGGTCTTATGGTATTCATCAGGATCTTAGAATTGGGCTTCATGGTGACCAAGCACCCGATGCTGATTTTTCTTCGTACCCGCCTCAATTTGGCTCTATGCTTCCTTCTTCGATTAATGGTCGCCTAGATTTACCGTATACGGATGGGTTTATGTCGATTGGTTCCGATTCGTCCACGGACGAATTATCTGATGTTGATGTTCACGAGTTTGACGGGATTTTAGATGAGTTGCACAGCTATCCTGCTTCTTCGTCAGGTGTATATTACTTATTTTCCTGTCTGTTTAATGTATTTTCCGTACGTGTGTTTTTGCGAGTTTCCATATTACTACGTGTATTCATATTTTTTTCCCTTTGTCGCTGCCTTTACATTATTGATTCTTTCCTCTTGCAGTCGCTCCTACTTCTTCTGTTTACTTGGATAGAACTTATGCAAACCAACGCAGGCGTGCATTTGTTGACCGTCGACGCGGCGTTCCATTTGTACCAAATGAGACATCATCTGAGATAGAGCTTCCGTTTTCTAAAGAATATGTCACGAATCTCAAACGTTAGTTCCCGCTGATTATATTTAAATGTTGCATGCTTATATGAAGTCTGCTTCGACCAGCTACGTTTTGGTTCTAACCCATGTTTTTATTTATAGGTTCATGGCCTGATCGATCCTATTATGGTGGCCCTAATTTGGTATGCGACTATTGCGGAGCAAATTTCTGGTATCAGGAGCGTTGTAAAGGTCTCAGCACGAAGAAGCGTGTTGTCTACACATGTTGCTGCCGTCGTGGGCGGATATCTCTTCCTGTTTTCCCGCCGTGGCCTGCTCCTCTGGATGAATTATTGCGTTTTGATGGCGGTGCTGACAGTCATAATTTCCTGAGGCTCATACGGGAGTATAATTCTATGTTTGCTTTTACCTCTCTTGGTGTCCATGTAGACAACAGCATAAACACCGGAGGAGGTCCATACGTTTTCAGAATTTGTGGAGTGGTTTGTCATGAGATTGGGTCACTTCTTCCTCCCGAGCATAATCCAGTTCCAAAATTTGCACAGTTATATATCTTTGACACATCGAATGAGATTCAGCACAGGTTGGGAATTTTCAGTTCTGGTGGTGCTGATGTTGCTGATAGTACTTTGTTAGCTGGTTCACAGTTTTCCAGTTCAGTCCACTCTTTTGCTGATCAGCTCGGTAGCAGTGATGTGTTGGAGGGCTCCTCTTATTCGACTACATCTCATCAGTTTCGAAGAGGTGGTCCTGATCCTGTTGTTGTTGATTCTCTTCGGGTGATGCTCAATACATATAATTCTCTGGTTCAGACGTTCCGTATGGCAGAACAGAGGCTGCTTTCACCTGATGCGCCCCAAGTTGCGGTTCAGATATTTGGTCATGAAGGTTCTGACCATGGAAGCCGCTATTCTTTACCAGAATCTTCGGAGCTAGCTGCTCTTATAGTTGACGACTTATCGGTGGAAGTCAACAGGTTTGACATCATTGTGCAGCAAAATGCGGGTCCTTTTCAGCGTGTGGTGCCACTCAATCCCTCTCTTATGCCACTCCAGTATCCAATTTTATTTCCTCATGCAACTATGGGATTTAATCTTGGCATCAGGTTTAGAGAGGTTGATGGCGTCCCTGTTCGTGGTAGAAAACATGTCTCAATGCTTGAATATTACTGTTACAGATTCCATTATCGAAGAGGGGAGCCAAATCCATTTACATGTTGTGGCCGTTTATCTCATCAATCTTTGGTGGATTCGTATTCTTCTGTGGAATCATGTCGGCTGAGTTTCCATTTTTTGAACCAAGATAAGATTCGATCCGAAACATATCAGGGTATATCTGATGCTGTTGGCGAAGGGAATTCAATGGGAAAAAATGTTGGGGTTGAGTATATTTTGCCTTCTAGCTACACAGGCAGTCCACGTTATATGATACAAAATTACCAAGATGGGATGGCCATATGCCGTGTACATGGTGCTCCTGATCTTTTTGTCACTTTTACCTGTAATCCCAAATGGGATGAGATATCCGAAGCATTGCTTATGGAGCCTGGTCAGACTCCCGCTGATAGGCCAGATATTGTCACACGTGTGTTTAAGATGAAAATTGATGAATACAGTCAAGATGTCAGGCAAGGATTGGCTTTCGGTCCAGTTAATGCATGTAAGTTTCCACAATTTTGGTAAAATAATTATTCATATTGTAGGTTGCTTTGCGTCTGTACTATGTTATTTATAATTCAGATGGGCTACTTTATATGCAGATCTGTCCGTTGTTGAGTTTCAAAAAAGAGGCCTCCCACATATACATTCTATTATCTGGTTGAAGCTCGATACTGAACATCCTACACCGGAGCTAATATATTCTTTTATATCTGCTGAGATACCGGACTACAAAGCTGATTCCTTGGCATATGCACTTGTGGAAGAGTTTATGGTACATGGCCCTTGTGGTGTACACAATCCCAAAGCCCCCTGTATGAAAAATGGCGTTTGTTCTAAGCACTACCCAAAAGAATATAACGACGAAACAACAATTGATGGCCTTGGGTTTCCCGTATATCGTCGTCGTAATAATGGTAGATTTGTCATGAAGAATGGTATACCTCTTGATAACAAGTGGATTGTACCACACAATGTTCCGTTGCTGAAAAAGTTCCAGACTCACATTAATGTGGAATGGTGCAACAAAACGAATCTGCTCAAATATCTTTTCAAATATCTTGCAAAAGGTCATGACATGTCAAGAGTACGCTTACGGTCCATGTACCAGCCTACAGATGGGCGTCCAGTAGGTATCAACGAGATTGACGAATATGCAAAATGCAGGTATTTGCTTATATCATGTACATTATGTTCTTTTTCTTTCAGTTTCCCGTATAAGCTGTGCATCATGACAAGTGTACGTTCTGCTCATGCGTCTTTGAACTGCTTATACCCTTTGATCGCTTAACTTTTCATGTTGTTTTTCCTTCTCTTACGTTTTGGTTTTTTCTCCTTCCATTAATTATTTCTAATATTGCTGTTAGTAACAATATCTATTGCTTTTCAGGTTTTTGTCAGCCTGTGAGGCATGCTGGCGGCTTGCTGCATTTGATATTCACGTTCGAGAGCCATCAGTTTTTAGACTAGCAGTCCATTTGCCTAATATGAATCGGGTGATCTATGCAGAAAATGACAACCTCAATGATGTGGTCAGAAATCCAAATAGGTACAAGACCATGCTTACTGAATGGTTCACAACAAATGTCAACTACCCTGACGCCCGTTCCTTAACATATCTTCAATTCCCTTCTAAATGGATCTGGAATGGGAGGCAGAAACGGTGGTACCGAAGGATGACAGATGCTAAGAGGAATTTAAGGTTTGGTCCTCCCATTGGACGAATCTACAATTGCCATCCGACTACAAAAGAATTATATTTTCTCCGTATGTTGCTGAATGTTGTACAAGGTGCTATGTGCTTTGAGGATCTTAGGACTTATTCGGGAGTGTTATATGGTACTTTTAAAGAAGCCTGCCAGGCTCGTGGGTTGGTTGGTGATGACAGGGAGTGGTTCATGCTTTTTGACGAGTCTATTCAGTGGGCATCTTCTTATCAGCTTAGGCATTTGTTCATGACAGTACTGATTTTCTGTGAAATCACAAATGGACAGAAGATGCTTGATAAGTACTGGTTATATATGACAGATGATTTATCCCGCCGTATCATTCAATCTATGAATGATGCTTCGTTTGTTCAGGTTCCGTCGACTTATTTATATTCCTATTTGCTTCAGGAGCTCTCACTGTTGTTTGCAAAAAATGGTTACTCTTTGACTTCTTTTGGCATTTCTACTGAGGTTCTTGGAAGTGCAAGATTGTTTGGGAACACGTTGCTACTGGAGGAAATGCAGCACGACACACTTGAATTAAGAGCTAGGTCTATATCATTGCATTGCAGCTTGAATGATTGTCAGAAGAGGATTTATGATGAGATTAACGAATCTGTTCGCAGCTCGCTGGGCAAGTTGTTCTTTGTTTCTGGACATGGTGGTACAGGAAAGACATTTTTATGGAATGCTGTTATTACTGCTTTGCGAGCCGATGATCATATTGTTCTGGCTGTAGCCTCCTCTGGTGTAGCATCTTTATTGCTGCCTGGTGGCAGAACTGCACATTCACGCTTTAGGATACCACTTGAGATTGGTGATCGAACCATGTGCAATATATCACGAGGGACAAATTTAGCTGAGCTTGTGCAGAAGGCATCACTCATATTATGGGATGAAGCCCCTATGACGAATAGGCGCTGTTTCGAGGCAGTTGACAGGAGTATGAGGGACATTTTATCCATAGATGACAGGTCTAGGAAGCAACTTCCTTTTGGTGGCAAAACAGTTGTATTGGGTGGTGATTTCAGACAAGTTTTACCTATTGTAGAAGGAGCAAGTAAGATAGAGATTCTGAATTCATCTTTGATTCGGTCACCCTTATGGCAGCATGTGATTCTGCTCAAACTGGAGGAAAACATGCGACTGTCTAATCCTCTATTGTCTGTTAGTGAAAAGAATGATATGAATCAGTTCGCCAGTTGGGTTCTTGGTGTTGGCGATGGAACAATACCTATGAAGACTAAAGGAGAAGAGATGGTGCCATCTTGGATATCATTGCCTTTGGATATTGCACTGCTGCCTACTGCTGACTATATTTCCAGACTTATTGATGAGATTTATGGTTCATTCACTGAGAATTACTGTCAGGTTACTTATTTGGCCCGCCGTGCAATAATCTGTCCTACAAATAAAGACGCCGATGACATAAATGATAAACTTTTCGCTATGGTTCCCGGGGATGCAACCGATTTTGCCAGTTGTGACTCGATTTGCAAATCGACTGATACTGTGGCTGATGCTGACCTATTATATCCTCCTGAATTTCTTCACAACATTGATCCTCCTAATTTTCCTAAACACATTATTCCTCTGAAGGTGGGAGTTCCAATTATGTTGCTCCGTAATATCAATCAGGCTAATGGACTGTGCAATGGTACTCGCTTGTTAGTGACCAGGCTAGGTGAATGGGTTCTGGAGGCTAAAATTATTACAGGGAGCAACATTGGTGATCATGTGTGCATACCTAGAATAGTGTTACATGCCTCTACTAAGTATCCTTTCACACTTCAACGGCGACAGTACCCTATCCGGTTATGTTATGCTATGACAATTAATAAGAGCCAAGGTCAGACTCTTGATATGGTTGGTATCTATTTACCGAAACCGGTTTTCTCGCATGGACAATTTTATGTGGCTGTATCAAGAGTTACATCGAGAAAGGGACTGAAGATACTTGCACTTGATGAAAATGGGGATCCAACACTAGACACAAGAAATATAGTTTATCGAGAAATCCTTCAAGGTCTATGAAATTATTCTGAATCTATGAGAGGTGCGCAATTATTATTTTAGCTAAGTAAAATGTGATTACATCACTACATTAATTGAATAGTACTTACCTTCTTACCATAGCTAATTTGCTCTATAATGCATAACATTACAGGTCTGACTGAGTTTGAAACAAAATAATATTTATCCTCCTGGAGAAGCCTTTGAAAAGCAGTCTGTCAGTATAAAAGGCAGCGCCTAGAACAGGAATAACAGTTCCATGCTACTCACGTTCTCTTTTGAGCATGTAAAAAACCACTTATGTTTTTATACTATCATGCCTACTCTACTTATCGTACCCATCGTTATAGCAGAACAAGTTAGATTTCCTTTCTGTTCCTATGTCATACTTAAGTTTGCCCGGCACATCGTTTCCTAGACACTCAACAACAACGATGTCAATTCGACAGCCTGTTCAAAATCTGCATCACCTTCCTTTAACCAGAAGTGAACAAGATCATGCTCCGGAGGCTACAGATCACAATTTTTTTCCCTCAAACACCTCGGCATGTCAATTCAACACGTACAAATATAACAAAGCGAAACCACACGGGAGCGGCGTTTCGCCGCGCCAAATCCCCTAGTACCGGAAGCCAGACTTCCTTGGCTTCCTTGGTTTCCTTCGTCCTGGGTCCTACCTGTAACTCTGTAAGCCTCATGCTTCGGTCGTTTTTTGCAGAAAACCCCCTTCCAAATTATGAACTGAACCCGCAGTCCACACGAGGAGAAAAGGTCACGCACGCACGAACTGCCACTGCCCTCCTTGCCGTCTCCTCCCCCATCCGATCTCCTCGCCAGATCTGCCCCCCATGCCGAGCCCTAGCTAGCCCACCGCCGCCAGCTAGCCTCCCCCAAAATGAGCCGCCCCAGGCCGCCGGACGATGCCGATGCGTCTCCTCTCCGCCCCTTCCTCGACGATGTGCGCTCTGAGGAGGCCAAGGCCGCCGTCACCTCCGTCTCCCTCGCCGCATTCCACGAGGTCATGGCGCTCACGGCCCGCGCCATCCCGGGATCCGCGCTGCAGGAGGTCGTCGCCGCCGTTGCTAGCTGTCGCTTCGAGGCCGGGGCCGAGGCCGCCGCGGAGGAGGCCGTACTCATGCGGATGCTGCAGGCGCTGCTCGCGTGCCTGCGCGCGCCCTCGCTCGGTGACCAGCATGTATGCACCATGGTCAACACCTGCTTCTGTGTCGTGCACCAGGCGCAGCCAAGGGGGAGCTCCTGCAGCGCTTCTCGCGTCACGCCATGCACGAGCTCGTCCAGTTAGTCTTCGCGCGCCCCCCGCAGATAGGCGGCGCTGAGGACGCTGACGGCAGGACAGTCAAACTAGAGATAATGTGTACTTCGTCCTTGCCCACTCATGCTTGCTTTGAATCAGCAAATATCAATCAGCTCCACATCTCACTCTCAAAATAGCAGATTTTTACGAGTTTTATGATTCTTTTGGTGTACCCAATAATTTGGTGGCCTTGCAATCATATCGTGGCATAGTGCTATGAAACCACATTACCACAATATGGAAATTTCTTTGATTGAAATTGATTGTGCCAGCAGGGGCGGAATCTGGACAGATAGATTAAACCTAACTAATTATGATGCACTGTTCCAGATCAAGTGAGATCAGGGCCTCAGAGCTAGGGAAGGTAAGGTGATTGTTTTGCCTACTTCTTGGAACAAATATTGCAATGAAACCCAGATCGCATAATGCTACTGCGTATGGGAATACTCCTACTGATGTTTGAGCCTTCCAAAGTGTTGAAAAAACCCGAGTCTTTATGGAAGCTGTATCTACCATCACATAAGTTTCCAACAATCCATTGCTACTATTCACCACCAAATTTGTCTTTTTTGCTACTTGATCTATAGTTCAATTTTGGATATGACACTCTGTCAAGTTAGTTGTAATTTGTAGACCTGTTTAAAAATATATTGTAGTTTTGAGCAGCTTTTTAATCTCAAAATGGGCTAATCTCATAGATCACACCTTAAGTGCTGATCCTATACAAGTTATCCTCTGGATCAACTGTTTGCTTCCAACAGAATAATATAATATCCGATATTCTTGGTTTGGTATGTTATGGTTGTGGTTTCCTGCACATTCATTTCAGAAGAACAATCTAGCTCCTTCCTCAATTCCTTTTTGACAGTTCAAATTGATTCCTCACAAATAATGTCTGAACAGCTTAATAAAGCAATAGCTTGATTGTCAGACCCTGAATTCAAACTACACAGACGAAACGTATCGGTTGGGACATATAACCAAACATACTGGGGTTACCAATCCCAGAAAAATAAGCAGGCCAGACTCGGAATGGATCATCGGCCGACAACTCTTGGCGACCCCAACTTCACATACGTTTCAAGATTGTGCACGCAAGAACCCAAAGAGTCTTCCAACTCGTATACTTCAACCATACACACATGGTATACGAGTCATATTTTTAACAAGTTGAAACCACAGAATAAACCTAAGACACAAAGACAGAAAATAATATCCAAAAGCTCTCACTGAGCAAAATATAGCGAATGGCACCAATCAGAGGACACATGTCCCAACATTACATCATGCAGCGGAAACAAACCGGTCTGAGTACATACAAGAAGCAAAGGGCTCAAAGCCGAAAACGGAAAAGAAGGCCCATCCACGCAGTCCACCAGGAAGTAACACAGGGGAACTCTAACTACTCGTCGTAGATCTCGTCGTCGAACTCCACGTAGTATCCACCCACCTGGTCCAGCGAAGTATCCTCAACTACAGAAAAACCACAGCCCACGAATGGGTCAATACACGGAAGCGTATCGAACAAGCTTAATCTAACAGGGTACAAAACTGTAAGATTTCCAAAGTATGGGGGTAAGTGTACTTGGCGACAACATCACTAGCAACCTCAAGAGACACGCTAAAAACTTCCTTCTAGTTAGAGAGAGATAAGAGAGCGTTTAAGTAGCCATCTACAACTAACACCAGTCATAACCCATTCTCGAATTAACCCCCTCAACCAAGTATGAGAAAGCAATCCGGTAATACGCACGCGTTAACAATTTTAGTTACTATTTATGGTGTAAGTTATTCTATATTACTAGTCACATTAATTGACAATAATTAGGTGTAAGTTGTCTAGATCTTGTTAGCCAGCATCATCACCAAAGTCGTTCATAACCGTGGACACGGCTCATCGATAAGATTATACCCTGCAGGGGTGCACTACAGTACCCATACTCGCATGATCAACCCAATCAAAAACATTAGGACCTCTCAACACGACTCATTCCTTCACCACAACAAGTCCAAGTGCCACCCATATGAGTTGTTACCCGCGTCAGGAGTCCGGCCGAATCTTAATTGCGGACTCGTTAGTTTGTGACTACACCGCTATGCGGCTCAAACCACAGTAGGAATTGTCCGCTTCGTGACGTACCACCCCTGTATGACCCCCCGTATCAAGTAACCTCTCATCGAACATCATCATCATGCACATGCATATGAGCGAATGGAAAACCCGAACTACTTGCGGCACATGGACAAGCTGAGGATCCGTTCAAAGTCGAGGGGGCTCCATTGGGCGACCCACAAGTGGTTAGTGCGCTCAAAATTGGATCCGAGGACAAAATCTCAGTTCCTAGGTTGACACTGAGCAGAACAAAGCACCTCGCAAGGCCTTCCGCCTGGTGCCTTATCTTTTAATTATAGAACCCCAAAATAAGACAGCAGTTTATTATAGTAGAACAATATATCATACTAAGCATATGGAATAAAAGACAAAGGAACGACTCGCTCAACCAATTCTAAGCATGCACTACGACTCGCAGAGGCCAACAGATAAACATGCACGGGGTTATAGGTTGTGGGGATAAAGCTGTATAGGCTGCAGGATAAACATGTGATGGGATCGCAGTTCAAGAATCGATAACTAGGATAGCATAGATCAAAAGTAAGGAATGAAAACCAAACAGTCGTGTAATCGGTTAGCAGAAGCTTGCCTGGCAGCTCGTGGCCTGGCATGAAAGCTAGAACCTCAATATCGTAGGTACTCGCAGCAGGCACGTCGTCGTCTACCCAGAGAAAGCAAAACACAGACAATAGGAAGCAATAATCAATACAAAGGAATGCGCAAACAAATGATGGTGCATTATGGTATGAGATGATTAGGTCATATTTAAAGCGGGGATGAAAATTCCAGCAAAAGATTAGGTTGTAAGTTATTTGTGTATCCAACAATTAAATGTGGCTTAACTTATATAGCAGGTATGGTGATCTAATTAATTTAAATGGAAAAGATATTAATTAATTATTTGCCCAACACATTACATATTTAGTAATTAATTGCAAATTATTTATCTACAACTCAAATTAAATGTTTATTAGCATGGTAAGACATGGTGTAAAAGATATGGGCACATTAAATGGAATTGGGGTATTATATATTTATTACCCCACATATTTCATATTTAATTATTTAGTTGCATTTGTTAAATTAAACTAAGGATTTAAATTAAATGATGCAAAATGACATAATAATGTTATAATAATGTTCACTGCATTTTTCTGATATAAAAACATATAAAGTTTATTTTATTTGGATTTATAAATTAAAAGTTATTGCATTTTTAAGTGTCGGGGTGTTTTCTGAAATTCCAGGGACTTATCCGTGATGAAAACAATGCTGGGAAGGGTTTCTCCGCAAGTAGAAGAAAGCCAAGGGTCTCGGTACAAAAATCCAGATCCAGATCTGGTCGAGTTGCACCGCGGCTGCCCTTAGCTAGTGCGGCTGACCAGCGGGACCCGCGCGCTAGCGTGGCGCTGACTGGGCGCGGGACCGTGTGCGGGCACCCACTGTCGATGACACGTGGGGTCGGACTGTCAGTGGGCGTCGAAAAAAGGTGGCTTTTAATCCACAGCTGGGGGTGGGGATTCAAACTCAGGCGCGCGGAGAGCGCAGGCGCAATGCTAATAGCCAGGAGTTCGGATTAGTGCTAGTGATAGCTATCGGTTAGACTATGTTTTAGGTAGTTACGCACTCCGTGGTTCGTTTCTGACGAAACTGACAGAAAGTGGCGATCCGCGCGACGGTGGAACGGAGCGCCGGCGGCGAGCACGTCCGGGTGGATATCAGCTCGCGGGCGGGTGTGCAAACGGAAGCGGCAACGCGTGCGGCTCCGTGCGCGTGCAGAGATGCATAAAGGGGGCATTTTTCTTCCCGAGTTCGTGCACGGGGACAGTTAGGCGCGGCGCGGCCGTGGTGATGCCTCCGACGAGGTCGTCGGAGACGAGCCGCCCAGAGCCGCAAACCGAGGGAGGAGGAGGGGAACGGACGCGTCTCACCTCGGGGATGGTTGTGGCGAGAGGAGAGCTGTCGTGGTGGCCGGAGAAGAGCGAGCGGTGCAGGGACGGCGACGTGTCCGCGGCGGCGTCGGGGAAGAGAGAGCCGAGCGGCGGTTCCCGAGTCCTTCTCCTGGCTGTCGCGGTCGAAGTACTCGCCGGTGGTTCCGCTGGCGCGAGGAGGAATGGGATGGAGATACGCCTGCGACGAGCTCGACGCCCCGGAGAGCATGGCGACGACGGTGCTTTGGTAGGAGCGAGCAGCGGCGGGGGAGAAGGAGAAATAGGCTAGGGTTAGGGTTCCAGCTCGATTAAATAGGAGAGGAGGGAGGAGGTGGCAGTGGGGGCTCCGGTGGGGCACACTCGGCAGTGGGGCGAGCTCCATAGCCAAGCTGGAAAGCGAGGTCGCCCTCTGCCCGTACAAGGAAGGAGGAGAGGTGAGTGGGCCGGGCTAGGAGGCCGCTGGGCTGAGGTGGGCTAGCTTTGGCCCATCTCGGCCTGGCGCCTATTTTTCTTCTTTTGCTTATTATTATTTTTCTTCTTCTTTTTAAAACATTCTGATTTTTGTATTTGTAAAATAAATAAGAGAAGAGACATAAAAGAACTTTTGAAAAATTTGTAATAGTTTCAAATTAGTCATATTAAGATCTAGTTTGATTATTTATAAATAATTTGAAACTTCAAATGAATTTATTTAAAAGCATTTGAATTCAAAAAAGAATTTAAATTTGGAATTTGAATTTGAAGCAACATAATTAAATAAATGCAAGCACATAAGGAATGATGACATGATTCAACATTTTATTGCACAACAAAAAGGAAAGTTACAAATGTGCTGTTACAACACTCCCCCCCCCCCCTCAAAGGAATCACGCCCCGAGATTCTTCATGGAGCAACGAAGAGGTCGAGATACTCGGCATGGAGGTGGTCTTCACGTTCCCATGTAGCTTCCTTGTCAGAATGATGAGACCATTGAACCTTGTAGAACTTGACAGTGTTGTTACGGGTGCGACGTTCAGCTTCGTCAAGAATGCGAATCGGTTGTTCCACATAAGAGAGATCTTCTCGAAGTTCAGTTGAACCATGATCAACTGCACTTCCTGGATCTTGGAAGCACTTCTTGAGTTGTGACACGTGGAAGACATCGTGCACTTTGGAGAGGTTTGGAGAAGGTCCAGACGGTAAGCCAATTCACCACGCCTTGAAAGAACGTTGAAAGGCCCAACATAACGTGGAGCGAGCTTGCCTTTGATGCCAAAGCGTTGCGTGCCTCTCAGATGAGTGACACGAAGGTAAGCTTGATCACCAGGTGCATAGACCATGTCCCTGTGCTTGCTATCATAATAGCTTTTCTGCCGAGACTGGGCAATCTTCAGATTGTCACGAATGATGCGAACCTTTTCTTTAGCCTCCTGTATAATATCCGGCCCAAAGAATGGACGTTCACCAGCTTGAGACTAATTGAGTGGAGTTCTGCATTTGCGGCCATTGAGAGCTTCAAAGGGAGCCATGCCTAGACTTGCTTGGAAGCTGTTGTTGTAGGAGAACTCAGCATACGGAAGGCAATCCTCCCATTTCATGCCAAAGGAGATAACACAAGCTCTGAGCATATCCTCCAGAATTTGGTTCACTCTTTCAACCTGTCTACTTGTCTGCGGATGGTAAGCTGTGCTGAACAGAAGTTTAGTACCCAAGGCTTTCTGAAAGCTATCCCAAAATCGAGAAGTGAAGATACTTGCACGATCCGAGCTTATTGCCAAAGGAACACCATGTAAAGGAACCAGTCTTGTCATATAGAGTTCTGCCAACTGACTAGCTGATACTGTCTCTTTGACTTGGAAGAAGTGAGCCACTTTGGAGAGACGATCAATGACAACAAAGATTGCATCGTTGCCTTTCTTGGACTTTGGAAACCCAGTAACAAAGTCCATCTCGATCTTGTCCCATTTCCACTCAGGAATTTGCAGTGGTTGAAGAAGTCCAGGTGGTCTCTGATGAACTGCCTTGACACGGCAGCAAACATCACAATGAGACACATAGCGAGCAATTTCACGCTTCATCCTGGTCCACCAATAGATTGACTTGAGATCCTGGTACATCTTTGTGCTGCTAGGGTGGATAGAAAGCGGAGTATCATGAGCCTCCTTGAGAATGAGCTCTCTTAAGCTGTCAAGTTTGGGCACTACAATGCGTTCTTCAAACAGCAAGGTACCCTTGTCATCGAGAGAGAAACTCTTGTACTTATCCTTGCCAATGTTGTCTTTGATATTCTTGACACCAGAATCACGCAACTGTGCGGTGCGGATCTTATCCTCAAGTGTAGGAGTGGCAATCAAGTTTGCAAGATAACCAGAGGGAACCACTTGAAGATTGAGCTTCTTGAATTCTTCGTGAAGGGGAGGTTGGATGTCCTCAACCATTAGGTTGTTGCAATAGGACTTGCGACTGAGAGCATCAGCCATTACATTAGCTTTGCCTGGAGTCTAAGAGATGGTAAGATCGTAATCTGAGAGCTTCTCAAGACACCTTGTTTGCCTGAGGTTCAAATCTGGTTGAGTGAAGAGATATTTGAGACTCTTGTGATCGGTGAAGATCTCACAGCTGTGTCCCAACAAATAAGGTCTCCAAGCCTTGAGGGCATACCTGATTGCTGCAAGTTCAAGATCATGTGTAGGATAGTTGAGCTCATGAGGCTGCAACTCACGAGATGCATAAGCCACAACTTTGCGTTATTGCATGAGAACTGCACCTAGTCCTTGAAGAGATGCATCGCAGAATATTTGGAAAGGTTTGGAAGTATCTGGGCCAACCAGAATAGGAGTAGAAGTGAGTTTAGCTTTCAAGAGATTGAGACTCTCATCACACTTTGGAGTCCAAAGAAACTTTCTATCCTTCCTAGTAAGATCGGTGAGAGGCTTAGCGATTTTGGAGAAGTTCTCAACAAATCGACGGCAATAGCTAGCCATGCCAAGGAAACTCCTGACTTGTTTCACAGATGTAGGAGGCAACCATTCAACAATGGCCTTTACTTTTTCTGGATCAACAGAAATGCCTTCAGAAGAGATGACATGACAAAGGTAGGAAACTTTAGGAAGCCAGAATTCACACTGGAGAACTTGGCGTAGAGACGGTGTTCTCAAAGCTTCAACAAGATAAGGTGTAGATGTTCTCCGTGTTCTTCCTCGGTTTTGGAATAGATAAGAATGTCATCGAGATAGACTACCACGAACTTATCGAGGTATTCCATGAAAACAAATTTCATTAGACGTGAGAAAGTCGCCGGAGCATTTGTGAGACCGAAAGACATGACAGTGTATTCGTAGAGACCATAGCGAGTTGTGAAAGCTGTCTTTGGAATATCTTCTTTACGGATCTTGATCTGGTGATAACCTGACCTCAAGTCCAAATTGGAGAAAACCTAAGCACCAGCGAGTTGATCAAACAGGTCATTGATGCGAGGAAGGGATACTTGTTCTTGATGGTTTTCTTGTTCAGAGGACGGTAGTTAACAACCAGTCGCTCAGTCGTGTCCCTCTTTTTGACAAACAGAGTAGGACAACCCCAAGGAGAAGTACTAGGTTGAATATGACCTTTACTTTCCAACTCCTCTAGCTGTCTCTTAAGCTCAGCCAGTTCTTTGGGGCCCATCTTGTAAGGACGTTTGGAGATAGGAGCAGTGCCTGGTTCTAGTTCGATAACGAACTCCACGGCTCTGTCAGGTGGCATACCTGGTAATTCTTCAGGAAAGACGTCAGGAAAGTCTCGGACCACCGGAATATCTTCTATGGAAGGAAGAGGATCAACATTGAGAGCAAAAAGCTGAGCCGAAGAGGTTTGGTTTGGAGAATAGACTATCTGTCCAGAAGGATGAGAAAGAGTTACAGTCTTTGTGGAACAGTCTATCGTAGCTTGATTGGCCTTCAACCAATCCATGCCCAGAATGACATCAATATCAGAATTGCCGAGAATTATTAGAGATGCCAAGAAGATATGGCCTCCAATTTGGATTTCATTGTCGTGGCTTATCTTGGAGGAAGTCATCATAACGCCGGGGGAAGTGACAGTGAGATTGCTCGAGAGGGGTTCGTGAGGTAAACTATGAGTTACAGCAAACTTAGTTGAAACGAAAGAATGAGATGCTCCTGTATCGAACAACACCCTAAAAGAGATAGAGTTGACGGGTAGTGTACCAAGAACAACTTCTGGAGCTTCTTCTGCTTCCTCAGCCCTGATGTGGGTCACCCGCGCAGCACGTGCCGGAGGCCTGGTGTTGGGGACGAAAGGCCTAGTCGGGGAAGGTGCGCGGACCATCGCCTGAGTTGGAGCAGGGCGAGGTGGTGGTGGAGGAGGACGGGTCTCCGGGCAGTTGTTGGAGTAGTGGCCCGGTTTCCCGCACTGGTAGCAGGTCACGTTGGGGCGAGCGCCCGTTGGCCTTGGCGGTCCTCCGAAACCCCTCATAGCAAGAGCCGGGTTCGGTGGGCGAGGCGCGAGTCTTGGAGGTCCTGGCACGTAGGTAGCTCGTGCGAAGGCGCTGTTAGGCACCCAGATCCGACGCTTCTGAGTAGGAGCGGCGGCGATTGACGATGAAGAAGAGTTGCTCTCACAAGAGTGCTTGCGCGACTCCTCGAAGATCTTGCGCCCATGCTCCTCATTGAGCGTGATGTTGACGAGGTCCTTGAAGTTGTCAGCCTTGACGAGGTTCAGCTTGTACTTGAGCGCGGGGTTGAAACCCTTGCAGAACTTGGCCATCTTCTTGACCTCAGTGTTCACCTCATTTCCAGCGTAACGAGCAAGGCGATTGAACTCGCCATTGTACTACATCACGTCCATCTTGCCTTGCGTCAGCGAGTTAAACTGCTCGCGCATCCTGTCCATGAGACCTTCTGGGATGTGGTGGTGCAGGAAGGCTGTCTTGAAATCCCCCCAAGTGGTAACCACCCCGGGAGCTCTCATGGCCTGAAAGTTTTCCCACCATGAGGCAGACTTGCCCCTAAGCAGGTAGGACACGTAAGGCACCCTGTCGTGCTCAGCCACGTGGGCGATAGCAAGAGTCCTTTCCATCTCGCGAAGCCAATCATCAGCTTCCAGCGGATCAGTGGGTGAAGCGAAGTTCCTTAGGCCCAGACTGAGGAAGTCCTTGACGGTCACACGTGCATTGCCTTCATTGCGATGCCCGTGGTTGTGTAGGTAGGCTTGGTTCTCAGCCATTTGAGCCAGAACTTGGGTCATCTGACCAAGCAACTCAGTGATAGGAGGCGGTTGTGGTGCGTCTTCCGCATTGCGGTTGTTCCTGGTGTTCGTCATCCTGGAGACATTGGATATTAGAACAGCGACAAGATACATAAAGCCAGGGAAAAACTTGGAAAGTCGAATTCTTGCTCAGAAAAACAGTTGCAAACTGTAGGATAACAAGGATAAGCTTCTCATAGCAAAGGTTCATAACCAAACACTTAGTTAGCCATCAGTACAACCACCAAGGTTTCAGTACTACAAGGACAACTACTAGTACAAAGTTAACCCTCCGTACAACCAACACGGTTTCGGTACAAAGGATAGCTACTACAACAAAGGAAAATATACAACTCGAAGACTAGCTCGCGCTTCCATCTGAAGACGAAACTGTGCACCCCTCTCCGGTGATGCGATGGGTGTAATGACGATCGCATTACACGTGGTACTCTCGCACAATGCGTCGAAACTCAATGGAGTAGGCATCTGACATCTGTTTCCCGTACATCGGTGGTCCAACGTGGTCTGGAGCAGTAGTGATCAGAGGACCACGCTCTGGAGTGTATCCACCCACAGCAGACAGACGACTCGGAAAAGCGAGCTGGAACCTCGAGAAAGCGTCTGGTGTGACGTTCCTCCTGTCGTACTGACCCAGGTGAGAGAGTGCCCAGTGCAGCTGCTGACGGACTACTGCTAGCTCCAAGCGTAGAGTCCCAGCAACTGAGTCTGAAGACTGGTCAAACTGAGCGGTCTTGTGAAGAACCTCGAGCTCGTACTGAGAGTCCGTGTAGGGGTAGTATGGAACGTAGCAGAACGGAGGGTAGTTGAAACAAATAGTACCTGCGCAGAGCCAGAGCTGCATCGTAAGCTGCTAAGTGTACTGCCATGTCCACAGTGGAAGCCTCAGCCACGTGCTTGTGCACAGTATCACCATCATCTCCCCTGATGCAAACAACAGCTCTGTAGTAGGTCTGTCCGTAATCTCTGGGGATCTCGGACACCTGGTACTCTGGAAGGAAGCTGAAACTGACATAGTCAACCATGCTTCTGAGAAGCTTCGGATAACTGGTAGTCTGCTCACGGTGGGTCTTACGCACCACCTGAGCGTGCGCCATCTACATAGCAGTTTGAAGTAGAAGTTAGCCTCCGGAAACAAAAGGATTGATTGCACAGAAAGAATTGTACAATGACAAGGAGATGAATCCAGTGAAAGGTAGAACAACAACTGATTGATTCAAGATTGAAACTGAACATAGCCGAAGAAGTTGATAACTACCAAAACGACAAAAGCAACCTTCAACACCTGCAACTATGGTACTACGGAAAACCCAGAACACGTGATGTCCTAAATTTTAAAATTAAGGTGAGAAGGGAATTATCGTAACACTTCCTTACCAGAAGAACAGGGAGGGTGGGTGGGGAAAGAAGTAAAAGAACATAATTCCTACTCTCACGTTTAAGATTTTTCTGATAACTACAAAATAATTTTTCTAGACTCAAACAACGACCAGTAGAAGGGAACCTGAGGGCGTTTAAGCTCTGATACCAACTGTCAGACCCTGAATTCAAGCTACACAGACGAAACGTATCGGTTGGGCCACACAACGAAGAACATACTGGGGTTACCAATCCCAGGAAAACAAGCAGGCCAGGCTCGGAATGGATCATCGGCCGACAACTCTTGGCGACCCCAACGTCACATACGTTTCAAGATTGTGCATGCAAGAACCCAAAAAGTCTTCCAACTCGTATACTTCAACCATACACACATGGTATACGAGTCAGATTTTTAACAAGTTGAAACCACAGAATAAACCTAAGACACAAAGAAAGGAGATAATATCCAAAAGCTCTCACTGAGCAAAATATAGCGAATGGCACCAATCAGAGGACACATGTCCCAACATTACATCATGCAGCGGAAACAAACCGGTCTGAGTACAGACAAGAAGCAAAGGGCTCAAAGCCGAAACGGAAAAGAAGGCCCATCCACGCAGTCCACCAGGAAGTAACCCAGGGGAACTCTAACTACTCGTCGTAGATCTCGTCGTCGAACTCCACGTAGTATCCACCCACCTGGTCGAGCGAAGTATCCTCAACTGCAGAAAAACCACAGCCCGCGAACGGGTCAATATACCGAAGCGTATCGAACAAGCTTAAGCTAACAGGGTACAAAACTGTAAGATTCCCAAAGTATGGGGGTAAGTGTACTTGGCGGCAGCAGCACAAGCAACCTAAAGAGACACGCTAAAAACTTCCGTGTAGTTAGAGAGAGATAAGAGAGCGTTTAAGTAGCCATCTACGACTAACACCAGTCATAACCCATTCTCGAATTAACCCCCTCAACCAAGTATGAGGAAGCAATTTGGGAATACACACGCGTTAACAATTTTAGTTACCATTTATGGTGTAAGTTATTCTATATTACTAGTCACATTAATTACCAATGATTAGGTGTAAGTTGTCTAGATCTTGTTAGCCAGCATCATCACCAAAGTCGTCCATAACCGTGGACAGGGCTCATCGATAAGATTATACCCTGCAGGGGTGCACTACAGTACCCATACTCGCATGATCAACCCAATCAAAATCATTACGGCCTCTCAACACGACTCATTACTTCACCACAACAAGTACAAGTGCCACCCATATGAGTTGTTACCCGCGTCAGGAGTCCGGCCGAATCTCAATTGCAGACTCATTAGTTTGTGACTACGCCGCCATGCGGCTCAAACCACAGTAGGAACTGTCCGCTTCGCGACGTACCACCCCTGTATGACCCCCCGTATCAAGTAACCTCTCATCGAACATCATCATCATGCACATGCATATGAGCGAATGGAAAACCCGAACTACTTGCGTCACATGGACAAGCTGAGGATCCGTTCAAAGTCGAGGGGGGCTCCATTGGGCCACCCACAAGTGGTTAGTGCGCTCAAAATTGGATCCGAGGACAAAATCTCAGTTCCTAGGTCGACACCGAGCAGAACAAAGCACCTCGCAAGGCCTTCCGCCTGGTGCCTTATCTTTTAATTATAGAACCCCAAAATAAGACAACAATTTATTATAGTAGAACAATATATCATACTAAGCATATTGAATAAAAGACAAAGGAACGACTCGCTCAACCAATTCTAAGCATGCACTACGACTCGACGAGGCCAACAAATAAACATGCACGGGGTTATAGGTTGTGGGGATAAAGCTGTATAGGCTGCAGGATAAACATGTGATGGGATCGCAGTTCAAGAATCGATAACTAGGATAGCATAGATCAAAAGTCAGGAATGAAAACCAAACAGTCGTGTAACCGGTTAGCAGAAGCTTGCCTGACAGCTCGTGGCCTGACACGAAAGCTGGAACCTCAGTATCGTAGGTACTCACAGCAGGCACGTCGTCGTCTACCCAGAGAAAGCCAAACACAGACAATAGGAAGCAATAATCAATAGAAAGGAATGCGCAAACAAATGATGGTGCATTATGGTATGAGATGATTAGGTCATATTTAAAGCGGGGATGAAAGTCCCGGCAAAAGATTAGGTTGTAAGTTATTTGTGTATCCAACAATTAAATGTGGCTTAACTTATATAGCAGGTATGGTGATCTATTTAATTTAAATGGAAAAGACATTAATTAATTATTTGCTCAACACATTACATATTTAGTAATTAATTGCAAATTATTTATCTACAACTCAAATTAAATGTTTATTAGCACATTAAATGGAATTAGGGCATTATATATTTATTACCCCACACATTTCATATTTAATTATTTAGTTGCATTTGTTAAATTAAACTAAGCATTTAAATTAAATGATGCAAAATGACATAAGAATGTTATAATAATGTTCACTGCATTTTTCTGATATAAAAACATATAAAGTTTATTTTATTTGGATTTATAAATTAAAAGTTATTGCATTTTTAAGTGTAGGGGTGTTTTCTGAAATTCCAGGGACTTATCCGTGATGAAAACAGTGCTGGGAAGGGTTTCTCCGCAAGTAGCAGAAAGCTAGGGGTCTCGGTACAAAAATCCAGATCCAGATCTGGATCTGGTCGAGTTGCACCGCGGCTGGCCTTAGCCAGTGCGGCTGACCAGCGGGACCCGCGCGCTAGCGTGGCGCTGACTGGGCGCGGGACCGTGCGCGGGCACCCACTGTCGATGACAGGTGGGGCCGGGCTGTCAGTGGGCGTCGAAAAAAGGTGGCTTTTAATCCACATCTGGGGGTGGGGATTCGAACTCAGGCGCGCGGCGAGCGCACGCGCAGTGCTAATAGCCAGGAGTCCGGATTAGTGCTAGTGATAGCTATCGGTTAGACTATGTTTTAGGTAGTTACGCACTCCGTGGTTCGTTTCTAACGAAATTGACGGAAAGTGGCGATCCGCGCGACGGTGGAACGGAGCGCCGGCGGCGAGCACGTCCTGGTGGATATCAGCTCGCGGGCGGCTGTGCAAACAGAAGCGGCAACGCGTGCGGCTCCGTGCGCGTGCAAAGATGCATAAAGGGGGAATTTTTCTTCCCGAGTTCGTGCACGGGGACAGTTAGGCGCGTCGCGGCCGTGGTGATGCCTCCAACGAGGTCGTCGGAGACGAGCCGCCCAGAGCCGCAAACCGAGGGGGAAGGAGGGGAACGGACGCGTCTCACCTCAGGGATGGTTGTGGCGAGAGGAGAGCTGTCGTGGTGGCCGGAGAAGAGCGAGCGGTGCAGGGACGGCAACGTGTCCGCGGCGGCGTCGGGGAAGAGAGAGCCGAGCAGCGGTTCCCGAGTCCTTCTCCTAGCTGTCGCGGTCGAAGTACTCGCCGGTGGTTCCGCTGGCGCGAGGAGGAATGGGATGGAGCTACGCCTGCGACGAGCTCGACGCCCCGGAGAGCATGGCGACGGCGGTGCTTTGGTAGGAGCGAGCGGCGGCGGGGGAGAAGGACAAATAGGCTAGGGTTAGGGTTCCGGCTCGATATAATAGGAGAGGAGGGAGGAGGTGGCAGTGGGGGCTCCGGTGGGGCGCACTCGGCAGTGGGGCGAGCTCCATAGCCGAGCTGGAAAGCGAGGTCGTCCTCTGACCGTACGAGGAAGGAGGAGAGGTGAGTGGGCCGGGCTAGGAGGCCGCTGGGCTGAGGTGGGCTAGCTTTGGCCCATCTTTTTAAAACATTCTGGTTTTTGTATTTGTAAAACAAATAAGAGAAGAGACATAAAAGAACTTTTGAACAATTTGTAATAGTTTCAAATTAGTCATATTAAGATCTAGTTTGATTATTTATAAATAATTTGAACTTCAAATGAATTTATTTAAAAGCATTTGAATTCAAAAAAGAATTTAAATTTGGAATTTGAATTTGAAGCAACATAATTAAATAAATGCAAGTACATAAGGAATGATGACATAATTCAACATTTTATTGCACAATAAAAAGGAAAGTTACAAACAGGCTGTTACATCGATTTCCTGGCATGAATATGGAATTGATTTGAATCATGAAGAAGTGAATGTCGGCATGGAAGGATTTAATTTGGGGGCTGAGAATAGAGATGTTGACAGGGGTGTTGTAGGGCAGGATTAGTTTGCTTTGGTACGCCCTACAGTTTCATATTTAATTTGGGTATATATAATAGGAAGTCTGACAAGCAGAAAATCTTACATGTTTCAATATAATTGTGTACCTACTACCTAAATGGACACAAGAATGATCTTAAACATATTCGGTTTAAATCGAGCAGATGTAGATCATTCTGTCCCTCTGGTATTTATTTTGGGAGCAAAACTTGCTCACAAATGATGTATGTGATGATTGTGACATGAATTTGTATAGATAAAATTTATAACTGAACATGCATTGCATGATCTAGCTGAAGGGGTTACGGTGCAGAAAACAATAATTTTTCTAGCGATGAAACCCTAACTAGGCAGGATCTATCTATCTAGTACATGCGATAACGGTGGCGGAACGGGCTACATTACCTCCATGTAGACCGATAGCAGGGATTACGCTCCCGCACAAGCGTTGACGATGAAGTCGTACGTAGCCGACCTCGAGGTCGCGGAGAACTTGCCGCGATGATGAAGTCGATGACGCCGGGGTGTCGACGATGATCAGCGTCGACGGGCGTCGGGCGGAAGAAGGCGGGGCGCCGACACCAAGGGGGGGTGCGCCGGCGTTAGGGGAGGAAGGCGGCACGGCGGCTGCAGGGGCGAGACGACGTCGCCCAGGCTCCTCAAAAGAGTTGCCTCCGAGCACTCACAAACATATGGAGCTTAGCGACAACCCCCGGTCATTCAGATCCAGCTGAAATCGCAGGGGTAGATCTTATCTGGAATCCCGGAGAGCAACGGTGCTCATCGGTATAGCTTAGGTGGAGAGAGGGGGCAAAATGGGCGGAGAAACAGCTCGACCGGCCTGCAATATAATTAATTGTATTTTCCAATGAATTAATCCAATTAATATGCCTTGGTATATAAAGGGGGAAGGGGGTGTGCAAACTCCCTGGCTCCCCCATGTGGGACTAAACAAAGGAGGAGAAAGGGGGGGGGGGGGGTTCGGCCCCCACATGGGCTGGCCGAACCACCCAATGGGGCCCACCCCCTTTGGTGGTGCGGCTCCCCTCTTGGGCCCTCTCAGGGCCCATGTAGGTGGGAGCCCCCCTTTTCCTTTATTTAATTAATATAAAAATCCCATTAATTCATAATTAATATATTTATATATAATTCAATATCCCGTGACTCCGAAAACTCTTTCGGACCACCCGAACAACTTTCGGACATTCCTGGAACCATTCCAGACCTCCCCGGAACTCCTTCCAGACCACCGGAACTCTTTCCGGATCATTTCTCTCTCTCCAACAAATTCCTATAATATTCCAGAACTTATCTCCTAGTGTCACTAAGACCTTAAGTTTGTTACGCTACGGTTCGAGAACACTCCAGACATGGTTGAGACACTCCGGTCACCAATGACCGTCAGGGATACCTGGAAGTATATGACGACCCCTGTGCATTCCACGAATATCGTCGTTGAACCATAAATGTGATATTCATTCCCTTTGTCTCTGCGATACTACCTTGTCCGAGATATGATCGTAGACACACCGATGTCTTTGTTGTATCTCGTTACCGACGAAGATTATTAACTCGTCTGCGATATTACATCTCCATGACCTAGTCATAAGCTGCGCAACTATATAGATGCAATATCACCGAGTGGGCCCAGAGTATCTTTCCATTACAAGAATGAACAAATCCCGCTCTTGATCCTTACGTCTTGATGCTCTTTCGGAATACCCAAGATGGACACCGTTATTGTCATGATATATAAGACACAACGTTTGATGCTCTCAAAGCACCCCTACGAAGCATCAGTAAGTACGGTCTCACGGTCTAAGGAATAAGCTACCATATTCTTATCTATTGCAAATGACAAACATCGTAATACGATCTTATTGCAATACTTTGCGTATGTCCATCACCTTATTCAACTAACAAGATGACCCCATTGTCAACCGACGTCATTGTCCTTGATCGGGAATCTCGATCAACCGTTGCCCAATGGACTAGCTCATATAGAGGCTTGCTAGTGACCTGGTTGTCTATGTATCACACGTGTATCAATAATTCTGATTAATACAGTTATAGCATAATACACAAACCTATTATAAACTTATGAGATAATGCAATAAATACTACTTATTTATTTGCCTCTAGGGCATATCTCCTTCAGTCTCCCACTTGCACTAGAGTACAAATAAACTAGCTGCATTTTAGTTTATCAGAATCCCTGATCAAATAAGAATCATTTGATAATGCATGCTTGTGGAAGAGTGTTACTGCACAATCCATGATTGTACATGCTTTTGCGATTCACTGACATCAACTTGCTTGATATCACCATGTTGTCCAACAACATATATGCAAATACCGTAACTAAGCGAGACTTCTGTTTCCCAGCGCTTACTCTGATTATAGTAACCAGATAACTGCCCTGAAAAACACACTCAGTCATAGAGAGCCCCTTGTAACAATTACAAACTCGCGATATCTACATACTTTCACACCAATGTAGAAAACTTGACATTCTAATGTCAATCCAACAACTAACACACCTCTACTTCCAGTAAATTCTAAATTTACTTTTATAACTGCTCTTCTTCCAAGAACATCGGTTATATTTCATCGAGCAGATAATATGGTTTCTGTATGATGTCTAATATTACATAATAGACTCACATGTCATACAACCATTACTTTCATGCATCATTACTCTTAATGATCAATTGGATTTCAAAGGACCATCCTTTTGATTCTATTCTGACTCCTCAGATATAATCCAAAATAACTCGACTAACTATTTAAAATTCTCGTTCTATTTCAAAATAGACACTAACTTTCAAATAGTTTCACAACTTCATCCTATTCTATTGGTACAGTTTCACAAAGTGTTAAATACACAAAATGAATTCGACTCCCACTCAAATTATGTCTCCACATATTTGACAACACGAGCTCCCACTCAAAAACATGTTATCCACATATTTGAGTTCCTAAGCTTCCACTCAAAAATATGTTCTTTACATATTCCACCTGAGTAAACTAACTATGACTCCCACTTAAATCAACATTTTGGTCAAACCAAAATCATTGATCTACTATCAATTCAAATTTAATACAAACTACAGTATTACATTAATACAAATCCCTCAGACTTCAAGCATGTCTACATAAATGTAGTCAACAAATTTGATCTTGTCCAAGACATATTTCTTGACAAGACATGCTACCGCGTCTTTCTTATAGTCACATTTCTCATATAACACCTTATATGACGATTAAACAATCTTATTCCTCTAATAAGAATTACAGCAACTATTACTCTCTTAATCCTTTCAAATGTAACTTGGATTTCCAGGCTCAAAAAGCCTTTGTTCGTACTCTGATATTTTCTCAACTTTCTTTGTATTCATATAGTGCACCTTGATCTGTCAACAAGATCTGAAACACTTAATACAGTGCTGTGACCTGACAGCAATATTAAATATAACATCACTTTATTTAGAAGTTTCTTTCATGAAAATATTATGATATTTATGATGAGGATTGCAAGCAGAAAACAATTTTCTAGTCTCCCTCACTCTTAATCACCAAATTTTCATTAGCAGACATATACTCTTTGGAACACCTTCCAACATAGGTTTGACACTTCATTTCAAGCTTCTAATTCCAATCCATAAACCATAATTCGAAAAATCATATTTTCCTCGGAATTACATAGACAACAAACTAAGTTTTGTTTCTATTTGGTTTTGGAATACACTCTCATCCAATGCGAGTAATCTACAAAGAACTACTCATGAATATTCCAAATTATCGTATAATCATATACAAGTCGACACTACTGTCGATCCTACGAATTTGAGGAAAATATCCATTTTCTAAAGTGGACATCGACTATAATGTCTCGAACATATTAGGAGATTCTAAGACAGATTCTGACAGACCACACTTTATATAAAATAGAGCATGATTATAATTCCCCACATATCACTATATATGACATTATAATATTGTGAAACAAAATTTCCACACGTCTTTTGTGTGGAAACCATAATTCAAAAATATTGTCCTTTGATCGAATTTTGTGAATACAATATTCACTAATCTTTCTTCTGAAAAACCCCATTTGATCTATTATCAAATTAATTTCAGACTCCATAATTTATCGGGCAAATACTCCTATTTACCAAAATCATGGAAGAATTCGGATCATGCAATAACACCATTGATTAATCATTAAAAATGACTCTCAATCAATTTCCTCTAGTATTGCAACTTCAATACTGCATTTTAAACTTAATCAATTTTGGCACTCGAAATACTTAAATGGACCAAAATTATCCATTACTTCTTTTATTGCCTTTATGACTAAACTCGATGGTGTTTGTTCTTTGGACACATAATTCCCGCTATTATAAATGTATATCATATGCATAATGTAATTGAGATGTGATGCAAATTACTCATAACATGAAACAACTGCTTTGTTTCATAACATAAAACAACTGATTTGTTCTATATGAATAATTATGTCTTGCAACATTCAAGACACCAAACTAGATCACACTCTCACTATTACAAAATGTTTTATAAAAAACTATTGATGATAACTAATATGATATCTCGAGGGCGTGAGCACTACTGGCCATGAACTGCCATCACTTGTGCACTGTCACGTCACCCTTTGCCGCATACTTGTGATAATCAGGTACTGTTTCATAAACAGAACAAGTATTAAATACTTTCACCAAGTATGAGAAGAATACATTTATATCTTCGTATATCAAATATACCCGTAGCATCGAAGAACTCTTCTTCGATGGAATCAACTTTTAGAGATTTGAACTTGTTCACAAATGTGAAGAAGCTCATCAAGTCTCTATAGCATGTTCACGCACATGCTATTCACAGTTAGGAGGTAACGCACAATCTCTATTGCACTGGAGTTCACTATCTAGAAATCGTAGATATTCGTAAGCCTGAAGTAGATGTCACACAACTTCTTCAACTGAGTCCCCAGACAGGTATGTTCCCCATGTGAATGGTCCGGAACTTTCTAAGCTGTCTGAACTGCTCAATTCATCTTTGAAGTGACCTCTGATCGCATCAATCACGACATATGGCTCCATGTGTTGAAACAACTTTCAACTCAGGTGCTAGGCATACGCTCATGGCGACCTTCACTTCCATGAAAATATCATGATGCTTACGGAACTCATCATCTTGCTCCTTGCTATCAGAATCATCTGGTCTAACTCCTAACTAATGTTCTAGGACATATAGGATGTTTGTTGTGTATGGAGAATGTTTCTAAAACCAATGTACCAGCTGATGAAGTTGGACCCGTCGGCTTCTAAGGCAGAATCCGAGCTCTTGAGGAAGCAACCGAAGTGTAGTTCCGTAGTCTCCAGATGTGATCGCAAAAGAGGTAAGGTAAAGTTTATAATATGTAGGTGAGTTTTAGTTTTATAATCTCATTATCTAAAACACACCACACCAAGATTATTATCCCTAAAAATAATAATGGCGATAACACGACCCTCATCCACCACACCACCCCCGATCATCACGGCCGGCAGCATAGCTTCAAAGGTGGACATAAAATGTCGATCACAACAACTCTGTGACTCGTGCTCGATCTTCCCGTGTTCCGAGGCCATATTTCTGGATATGCTAGGCTCGCCAATCAAACCTCGAAGACCCTGCGCGTGCAACAGGGCTTACACCCACTGTATGCGAACGACGAGATGTGTGACACCCGATCATCACAACCTGCCTCATAACGTAGAACTTTCTTGGTGGTGCGCAACGAGGGAGAACACAATTTTGGTATTTGTTAGGGATCATCCTATATATGATGCTACCGTTGTATATCTAGCATATAAGCAATCAATAGGATGCACACACAACAGCACACAATAATGATGCAATGAAGTGTGATGTGACATGGTCGATGCGCCTGGACCTTCATGGCGCCATGTGCCTGGCCCCGGTGCCCCGACATGGCTCCGAGTCTACAGAGCCCTCCATTGCCTCCGACAGTACGAGTAATAACAAAACTTACGGTAACCATGTCACATAAAATAACGCCTCTGCAAAACAAAGTTAGACGCCTCTAGCTTTATTTAGTTTTGCAAGTTTACGTGGCAAATAGGCTTATTCGTAAGAGAATCGCTTCCCTACCTACGAACTTTGTATCACAACATCGATCGTATAATTGCATGTTTAAGCATCCCTTTCGGGCCCTCCATTGAAAATGCTTTGCCGACTAGAGAGAGAGAGAGAGACACCCGCCTGCCACAGATACGGTGCAAGCCGTATGTCAGTAGTGGAACCAGTCTCGTGTAAGCGTACGCGTAAAGTCGGTCCGGGCTGCTTCATCAACTCAATACCGAAGGCATCGCAAGTGCACGCTAGAGGGTAGCAAATGTAAGAAAGACGCCCTCATTCAACATAAGTTCTAACCGTACCAGCAGTACTACGCATAGATCGGCTCTGATACCACTGAAGGGGTTACGATGCAGAAAACAATAATTTTTCTAGCGAACGAAACCCTAACTAGCCAGGATCTATCTATCTAGTACATGCGATAACGGTGGCGGAACGGGTTACATTACCTCCATGTAGACCGATAGCGGGGATTACGCTCCCGCACAAGCGTTGACGATGAAGTCGTACGTAGCCGACCTCGAGGTCGCGGAGAACTTGCCGCGATGATGAAGTCGATGACGCCGGGGTGTCGACGATGATCTGCGTCGACGGGCGTCGGGCGGAAGAAGGCGGGGCGCCGGCACCAAGGGGGGGTGCGCCGGCGTCAGGGGGGGAAGACGGCACGGCGGCTGCAGGGGCGAGACGACGTCACCCAGGCTCCTCAAAAGAGTTGCCTCCGAGCACTCACAAACATACGGAGCTTAGCGACAACCCCCGGTCATTCAGATCCAGCTGAAATCGTAGGGGTAGATCTTATCTGGAATACCGCAGAGCAACGGTGCTCAGCGGTATAGCTTAGGTGGAGAAAGGGGGCAAAACGGGCGGAGAAACAGCTCGGCCGGCCTGCAATACAATTAATTGTATTTTCCAATGAATTAATCCAGTTAATATGCCTTGGTATATAAAGGGGGAAGGGGTGTGCAAACTCCCTGGCTCCCCTATGTGGGACTAAACAAAGGAGGAGAAAGGGGGGGGGGTTCGGCCCCCACATGGGCTGGCCGAACAAGCCAATGGGGCCCACCCCCCTTTGGTGGTGCGGCTCCCCTCTTGGGCCCTCTCAGGGCCCATGTAGGTGGGAGCCCCCTTTTTCCTTTATTTAATTAATATTAAATTAATATAAAAATCCCATTAATTCATAATTAATATATTTATATATAATTCAATATCCCGTGACTCCGAAAACTCTTTCGGACCACCCGAACAACTTTCGGACATTCCTGAAACCATTCCAGACCTCCCCGGAACTCCTTCCGGACCACCAGAACTCTTTCCGGATCATTTCTCTCTCTCCAACAAATTCCTATAATATTCCAGAACTTATCTCCTAGTGTCACTAAGACCTTAAGTTTGTTACGCTACGGTTCGAGAACACTCCAGAGATGGTTGAGACACTCCGGTCACCAATGACCGTCAGGGATACCTGGAAGTATATGACGACCCCTGTGCATTCCACGAATATCGTCGTTGAACCATAAATATGATATTCATTCCCTTTGTCTCTACGATACTACCTTGTCCGAGATATGATCGTAGACACACCGATGACTTTGTTGTATCTCGTTACCGACGAAGGTTATTAACTCGTCTGCGATATTACATCTCCATGACCTAGTCATAAGCTGCGCAGCTATATAGATACAATATCACCGAGTGGGCCCAGAGTATCTTTCCATTACAAGAATGAACAAATCCCGCTCTTGATCCTTACGTCTTGATGCTCTTTCGGAATACCCAAGATGGACACCGTTATTGTCATGCTATATAAGACACAACGTTTGATGCTCTCAAAGCACCCCTACGAAGCATCAATAAGTACGGTCTCACGGTCTAAGGAATAAGCTACCACATTCTTATCTATTGCAAATGACAAACATCGTAATACGATCTTATTGCAATACTTTGCATATGTCCATCACCTTATTCAACTAACAAGATGACCCCATTGTCAACCGACATCATTGTCCTTGATCGGGAATCTCGATCAACTGTTGCCCAATGGACTAGCTCATATAGAGTCTTGTTAGGGACCTGGTTGTCTATGTATCACACGTGTATCAATAATTCCGATTAATACAGTTATAGCATAATACACAAACCTATTATAAACTTATGAGATAATGCAATAAATACTACTTATTTATTTGCCTCTAGGGCATATCTCCTTCACTAGCACTAATGTTGAAGTTATTTAAGCATAATTTAGACGAGTTTTGCTTCTTGTGGTCTCTCTTGCGTTCTCCCCGTGGCATCACACGGGCAATTTTCCTAGTAAAATATAACACAACATGCCACCGCTAAATAAAACTACCGGTTCAGTTTACCGTGGAAAAGAAAAACAAGCGCCACGCTCGTGCGCGAGGTAGAGCAGAGAGAGGGGAATTTCAAAAAAAAAGAGGGGCGGGGCCGACACGGCGTGAGGCGCTCGGGCGTGTGTGGACGGCGGTGGCGACGTGCGGTGGTCCTGGTCGCGACGACGAGGGGGTGGTGGAGGTGGGCCGGAGCAGAGGTCGAGCTTGAGGACGAGAAGGGCGGCCAGAGAGCTCAGCAGGCGAAGCCAGGCTAGGTCGAGCTTGAGGGTGCGAGCGGTCGCCGAAGAGCGTGTAAGGCGGATCCAAGCGCTAGGCCGAGTACCTGGGGAGGGCGTCACCACCACTTCCGAGGCGCAGGGAACCAACGGGGAGGACGGCGACGTCCTTGGCAAACAGGGACGATTGAAGAGGCGGTACTGAGACGAGGCGCGGTGGAGAAGGCAGTTGCTGGCAGGGAAGAGGTCGAGGCGGCGCCACGCTCGTATGCAAGGAAGAGCAGAGGTAGGGGAGGCCCGACACGACGCGAGACGCTCTTGCGAGTGTGGGCGGCTGCGGCCAGGGCATGGCCGCGCTGGCGTGGGAACTACAGCGACGAATGCGCGGGGCGGCCGGGGCATGGCCGCGCTGGGCGAGTGTGTGTCTACCGTGCCTAATGGTTCGTGCCTACTGTGCTGGCGTGCCCTAATCGTGCCAGCTATGTCGTGTCCAACCTCGAGTCGGGACCCGCGTGTCGGCCAGGTCCTGGTCGTGACCTAATCATGCCTGTCGTGTCGTGCCTTAATTGTGCCATGCTTTTTCTGAGGCGGGTCGTGTCGGGCCGATGCCCAGCTATATGTGCGAGCGTGTGGCCAGCAGGAAGGAGAGAGTGTTTGGAGTGGGAGGACCCGATCGAGAAAACTCATAAGTGGAGGAGGGTGGCTGCAAGATGTTAAGGGTGGGAAAGAAAAATGTCAAGGACACTTAGGGTTTTTGTGATGTTTGGACTGGCTGGACCAAAAGTGGTCTGGCGGGCTGGGCTGCTCTCTCTTCGTCAAAACCTTTTTCTTTTATATTATTTTAATTTGGTAAAACCATTTGAGAAAAAAAATATTTAGCAAAACAAAATAGGGGTTATGAAGCATAATGTTTAGTGGAAAAAAATATTAGATGACACGATGCATGAGGACGTAAAAAGAAAACAATCGTACCTAATTACTTCTATAAAGGATGAATGCCCACCCTCCTCCTGATGGCACTTGCCCCTCCCAGCCCTTCCTGGCCGTCCGATCTGGCTCAAGGTCGCGCTGGCGGTGGTTCTCACCGTTGGATCGGCCGATAACGTCTGCCACTAAAAGCCTGAGGGGCACAGGCGCTGACAGAAGGGACCTGTTTTTTGCTCTTTTTTGCTCGGGCCCATTGTTCAGTGGCGCGCGCGTCGGAGCGCGCGTCGGAGGACGGCAGGCTTCGCTGTGCGCTGGGACACACTCGCTGACAGTTGGGTCCTGTTCTTCATTGGTGCCCCGCTCCTTTCGCGTGCGTGGCCTTCGCGGCGCGTCCGTCTCTGGGACACACTCGCTGACAGTTGGGTCATGTTCTTCATCGGGCCCGCTGACAGCGCCACGTGCGCTATACGACGAGGGGAGGTCGGGCGCCTTTTACTGTGGACAACGTCATCGGCTGGGGACCCCATCAAAGACTTTGGTTCCCAGCTCCTTTCGCGTCCGTGGCCTTCGCGTCCGTCAACGAGAGAGAACTACACGCCCAGTCGCTGCATGTGGCCCCGCGCTTGTCTCTGAGTAGCCTGTCCGTCTCTCGTTCGTGGGTGCCTCGCGGGTTGCGTCAGCCTTCCTCACCGGCCGCGCACGTCGCGCTCGTCGCCCCTGTCCTGCGCGTGCTCGCAATGGCCGTCTCCTTCTCCCCTATCCCTTGCTTCACCCCCTTCCCTGCTTCACTCGTCCCTGCTCCATCTATCCTTCATCCTCTCTCCGGCACGGTAGCACCTCCTTCGGAATCAATGGTGGGGGAGATTCCCTAATAACCCCCCCGGGTCACTTAAACCCCACATGTCAGTGACCCATCAAAGGGGCCTGTGGGCGATACTTAAGTGACCAGGGGGGTTATCGTAGATTATCCCCAATGGTGGCTGTGTCCTGCCACTGCTTGCCCGGTTGAGTTGAGTTCCTCCTTCCTCTCCTTACGCCGCTCCTCCTTCAGTTGTTTTTGCTAGAGTCGGCTTCTCCGTTGTCTCGCGAGTAGAATTATGCTGATTCGTTGTTTTCGTTTCCTGATTTCAGGTGCGCGTGGATATCTCTTGCTCGGTCTGCTAGGTGAGTTCATTTTTTCACCTGCAATGTATTCGTCCAAATGTCTGCTCCAGTGATGTGTGTTTATCTAGCCTAAGATTTATGATGTCATTTTAGGTTTTCGTCTCCTGGATCTGTTCTTGGTTGCTCGGGTTTGTCTCTCAGAGAAAAGTGGTAAGAATCAGCTATCTCTACAGAAGCTCTTTTGTTCGATGGAGTTTCACCTTGCTCTGCTTTGTCTTGTGAGGTTACTGCTGCTTTGGAAGAAGTAATGAGATGCTGCTACTTTGGAAGAATTTCTTTATGTTTTGGACCTATCTTAAATGTTTGTACTTATTATTTTCTGTTGTCCTTGTGATGCTGTTGGGTGGGAGGATTTTGTTTCTGTTCTGGACCTGTCTGTGATGTTTGTACTTGTTTTGTTTTGCAGGTTTGAAGGAATTGTCCTGCTGACGCTTCCTCTGTCCATGCTGTGGTCGTGCTTGCTGGTCTGCTGTGGCCGTGCTGCTGGTCCTTGCCAGGTATCTATCTTCACCTCTATGTTATTTCTTTGTGTACATTCCAGTGTTAGTTATATTCATGTGTTACTTACTCTCTTCTTGCTCCTGCGGGATATTCACGTGTGTTGTGTCTGTGTATCCATTAATTTCTTATTGCTGATGCTACGTTGCTCCACAGGATGTGCTGCGTTGTTTCATTCGTTCGTCCTATTTTAGAGACTCTTGCGGTGTGTTGTGCTTTGCCTGCAT
Organism: Poa annua; assembly: GCA_026929855.1. Taxonomy (NCBI): domain Eukaryota; kingdom Viridiplantae; phylum Streptophyta; class Magnoliopsida; order Poales; family Poaceae; genus Poa; species Poa annua. The sequence goes on from CM049426.1 coordinate 111,564,634, forward strand.
TGTTTTACCTGCATGAGGTTACTGAGGATGGGGTCGTGGTTGCTGGGGTGGAGCTTGAGCTTCCGAGTGATGGCGTGGGCGCGGTAGGTGAGAGGAAGTTCTTCTGGAGTGTTGTTTCCTCTGGCTGCTTGGATGCTTATGACCAGGCTGCCATGGAGGCCATCAGGTTTTTGCAAGGAGTACATGGGTTCGTTGTCCGAGACTTCAATTACGACGCCATGTTAGTGTATAGGGACTCTGTGCGTTCTGCAGTTGCACTCCCTGCGTCAGCTGTTCATTGTGTTGCACGGTTAGAGAGGGAGGGTAGGCGAGTGATTGTTCCCCATGGTGTCCCTATTGTTCCCGACGTCGACCAAAATGTGAGGCAGGTGTCGTTTGATTGGCAGCTGTTGTATGCGCGGCTTGTATCGTCACTGCGCCGGGTTTAATGCCTGCACCGTGTAATTGTGCCTTCTGACGTCCTTGTGTTGTTTCTGATTGTTTGCGGTTAGTGAAATAAAATTCCCTTGGCTCACTCTTCCTCCTGGTCCTGCCTTTCATTTATTCAACAAAAAAACTTAGCTTTAGGTCTGTATGGTCAGGGAGGCCCATAGATTCTGGTCTACGCCCAGATTTTCCTCCTGGCTGTCTCTGTCCCCTTTAAGTTCAGGGTTGTTATGTGTCCTCTCATCATGTTGAGGCAACATTTATGTGCTTTCCCTTTTATGGGCTACTGGGCTTAGTATTTCTATGTGGGCTTCATTTACTCATAGTTTAGCATTCAGTATGGGCTTGGTTTACCTATGTGGGCTTCATTTACTCATAGTCTAGCTTTCAGTATGGGCTTACTATTTCAATGTGGGCTTCTTTCACTCGTAGTCTTGCTTTCATGGGCCTGTTTGGTCTAGGGTTTTTGTATGTGCTTCTTTAGGGCTTCTGATTGTTTAGACCTTTTCTATTATATTTGCATTTTAATCACCTTACTGCCTGGGATCATGCTGATTTGGGTCTACTTGGTTTGATTTCTTCTATCAGTGAGCTTAGGTTTTAGTTTGTTCAAAAAATTAAGTCCTTTTATTTCTTTCTTTACCTTTCAGATAAGCTGGTGCTTGTCTTGCTGCACTTTGTTTAGTTTCTTTTGTCTGTCAGTTTCCCTTGGTTCAGTTTGTTCGACAGCCTGGGTCAAAATCTATAGACCCTCTATAGAGAGTGGTGGTCTTTACATTTGGTTTCTGCTCTTTTTCTGTGCTTATTTCATGGGTACATTGTGGCCGTTGTCTATTATGTTCCAGGTCAGTGTGCAGTCTCTTACAATTCTTTTTCCTAGGCCATGTTTTTATTCTGTACAGTCAGTACGTTTCTTAGCCTGTGTTGCTTCAGCCTTAGTCACTCCTTTTTCCTATCATTAGGAGTTATTTCGCCATGCCCTTTCTTTTGCCCGTGCCATAGCATCAGTACCATGGTTGGCCCTCGTCTTGTTCGGCCAAGAGTTCCCCCTGTGGCGGCGGCTGCTCCTCTTGCTGCTCGTCGCAGTAATCGTCATGTTCGTCCAACGGCGCGTTATGTTACGGTGCCTGCTCCTCCTGCTGGTCGTCGCATTCATCGGGCAGTTCCTGGAATAGCTGATGTTGTTGCCGTCCCTCACCGACAAATGGGGTAGCTTGTGTGTGACAGACCCTTGATATCATCGTATCACAAGAGAAAACGTAGGTCCTTTACATTTAATTGTGCAGTGCTCTTTCGTCCTGCCTGATGGTGCCTCATTGCTGCTTCTTTTATGGTCTTGTTTAATTTGCTATAGGAGATGGGTTTTTCCCATTTCTTAGTAAGGAGGTTGCTGCTAAGAACCGCAAGATACGCAAGGTTATACGCGATAGAAAGATGGGTCGTACGCCAGGTGCAGACCTAGCTTCCTCACTTCTGGTGGTTTGGTTCAGTTTGTTAGCTGCTGTGTACGGCCAGTGAGTTTCTCTTTGTGTGTGCTCCATACAGACGCTCATTTTTCTTCACCCTCAGACCCTTGCTGGGTTGGCTTCACGGCTGAAGAAGCTGAAATTTGAAAAGGTAAAGTTTGCGTTGTGTGCTTTGTTTTCCTGCGCTGGGTGTTGTTATATTCGCTGTGTTTGTGACTGAAGATGAGCCTTTCCTGTAGCTGGATACTATCCGAGGTCTTATTATGGTGGCCCAGCATTCATGTGTGCTAAATGCACAGCCAACTTTTGGTTCCAAGAGAGGGTGGCGTCGGCGTCTTCGATAATAGGTAGACGAATTGTGTACAACAATTGCTGCAAAGGAGGGAAGGTCTTTGTTGAACCGTTCAAGAAACCGCCTCCGTTTCTTCAAGAGCTAATTAACTTCGCTGGTCCTTCACGTTTCAAAGATTTTATTGAAAAAATTCGGCAGTACAATTGCCTCTTTGCTTTTACTTCCATGGGAGCAACCATAGACCGTTCCCTAAATAATGGTGGTGGTCCAAACATTTTCAAAATATGCGGCCAGGTCTGTCACAGGATGGGGTCCCTTCTACCTAAAGAAGGAGAATCGCCAAAATTTGCAGAGTTGTATTCATATCACGGTGGAAATGAGGCCGACAATAGAATACCGGCTTTACACAAGGATGATAGAACTGAGGGGGGTCTAGATATATCGATTGTTACCGAGCTCACAAAAATGCTTGATACCCATAACTCTCTTGTCAAAAAGTGGCGCATGGCTAAGGAGGTGCTATCAGAAAATAGCTTTGCTGAGGTCTCTATTCGTATAATTTCTCCTGGTCCTAATGATGGCCCTCAGTATAACCTTCCTTCCACCGATGAGCTTGCGTGCTTAGTGGTTGGGGAACTTACCTTGGAGACTCCTTGTCGGGACATAATAGTGCGTGGTAGAGGTACCCATTTACAGCAGATATCTTCTTTACATCCTGCTTATATGGCTCTCCAATACCCTCTTCTGTTTCCATACGGTGAGCGTGGGTTTCAGTTAGGTGTTCAGTACCTTGGAATAGATCCCTCCGACACCTCAAAAAGACAGAAAGTGACTATGCAGGACTTCTATTCGTTTTGTGCTCATTATAAGGAGGGCCAGCATAACCCTTACCTGTCATGTGGTTTGTTGTCTGATCAGGCTATAGTGGACTCTCGTGCTTGCATTGATGAATGTAGGCTTCATTTTATTTTGCTGAGCAACGACGATATGAGGGCCGAGAATCTGCAAGGCCTTGTAGATGCGGTTGGAGAAGGACGCATGGGCGGGAGCTCCATTGGTACAAAGAACATACTGCCCTCTTCGTTCCTCGGTGGCCGTCGCTATATGGTGGAGAACTTTCAAGATGCAGTAGCTGTCTCCCGTGTTCATGGTGCTCCAGATATTTTTACCACATTCACGTGTAATCCCAAATGACTTGAGATTACGGAGGCACTTTCTTCTGAACCAGGACAAAAGCCACACAACCGAGCTGACATGACTGTTAGGGTTTACAACATGAAACTGAATGAGTATCTCCATGATATAAAAGAGGGAAAAGCGTTTGGCCCTATTGTTGCGGGTAAGTACTAATTAGTCCTTCCGCTGTTGATTCTGGTCATCTTGTTGGTGTTCTGTTTCTCTGTTTCTCTTCTTGCATTTTGATCATCTGTTTTGTTTCAGTGCTGCATACTGTGGAATTCCAGAAAAGGGGCTTACCACACGCTGACGAGGTGGTAACTCGACAAGTCCCAGGGTTGTGCACCCCGGGTTGATTGATGGGGAGAGAGATGAGTGCAGGTGGTCACGACGGCTGACAAGCAAGGATTTACCCAGGTTCAGGCTCCCGGAGGATAACACCCTACTCCTGCTTGTCTGATTATTGATGCGAGTTATGATTACAATGGCGAGATTGCAATCTTGCTAGGGTTTGTGGCGGTGGCTATGAGCGTGTCCTTTTGGACGAGCAACCCTCTTGGCTTTATAGGCAGCCAGGTCTCGGGTGGTTGATGCCAATGGCAACTACAGATATGGCAGGTTATGCTTCCTAACCCACTTGGACTAGGTTACATGATACCCCGCGTGGGCCTTCTGTGGGCTTCCACGTCCTTGGCGCGGCCCAGGTATCCTTATCGTAGGCTACCCGAAAGGTAGCCCCACGTCGGTAGCCCCCGAGTGCTTGGTCGAAGCGTAGAGTCGAGCGAAGGACTTCTTCCTCCTGGACGTGCCATTGGATTGCTTGATCTTGAGCTTGAACTCGATTTCTTCAGTCGAACCGGCCGCTCCCGATGGGAGTAATCTTTGCAGTCGAATTACTGTGCCTTCGTCTTGAAGTTTGCTTTTACTCGGCCAACTGGCGTACTTATTGATGGATTCGGCTGCTCGAGCTTACTCATTTTTTCCTTTGCTACCCGAATGATTTCTTCGGGTCCTCGGATAATCAGTCGATCCTACTTCGTTGGTTTCAGCTTAGTAGCTTACTACTCGAATCACTTTGTCGAGCTGTTTCCGTTGTTTTTGGAGCCGTTGGCTTGATGACGTCACTGGTGACGATCCATTGCACGCCTCTGCGCCCGATGGGACGTGACATGGCGGGCCCCGCTGTCAGAGCTGACCGCGGTCAGCAGTTGTCACGTCTCCGAAGTGGGCGCGAGATTTGCGCGGCATGATGATGACGCCTCGGTTTTCGTGCGTAGTAGACGAAGTGGGCGGCGACGGTTGGTTTCTTCGCGCGACACGTGTACGACCGGATGTGTCTGCTCGGAGCCCTTGTTCTGTGGACGGTTGAGATGAACCTTTTCGAGGCATAAGTATTGCGTTTGGATGCGAGGGACTTCATCTTATCCAATCGTTCTGGCCTCCCTTTCCTCTGCGCTCTACCATTTTCGCCGCCATCCAGAGCTCCTTGCTTTTCTGTCCGTGCACCTTGCGCTGCCTCATTGCGCCATGGGCAAGCCGAAGAACACCGCTGGCTCCTCCGCCGCCGCCGATGACGCCGGGCTGATGAAGAAGCCCGACGGCGACTGGCAGAGATCGTCGGTGAAGAAGGCCGAGGTGGAGCTCTTCCGCACGCAGGGTCTTCTTCCACCTGCTGACCAAGTCCAGGTACGCGCTCCTGGCAAAGAGGTTTTCCCCACTCCCCGCGATGGGGAACGTGTTTGCTTTGCGGATTTCCTTCCGCGGGGCTTAGGGTTCCCCATGCACGATTTTGTGCGCGGTCTCCTGTATGCCTATGGGGTTCAGATCCATGATCTGACCCCCAATGGCGTCTTGAGCATCGCGGGCTTCATCGTGCTTTGCGAGTGCTTTCTGGGTGTCGCGCCCCACTGGGCATTGTGGAAGTCGCTCTTCCTCGTTCGTAAGAACGTTGGGAGGAGCGGGTTGCCCTTCCCCGTGGGCGGCTTCAGAATCTAAGTGCGCGGTGACACCGCGTGCTTCCAGATGAAGAAGTGCGACTCCGTCCAAGGATGGCGCAAGAGATGGTTCTACGTCCAGTCGAACTAGGACGGCCTGGGTGCATTCGACAGCGGACGTGGACTGCGGAAGACCGTCGCCTGGACGCACCCGCTGACTGCCGTGGAGAAGGAGGCTGTGCGGCCCCTGCTGAGCCTGCTGCGCGATCTGACCAAGACCCTTGGGCGCGAGGCGGGTGGCGTCTTCCTGATGGCCACCTTCTTCCGTCTTCGGGTGCAGCCGCTCAGCGCTCGGCCTCACCCGATGTGGGCCACCGAGGGCGTCAGCACCGAGCCGCTTGACGATGAGGAGGTGGAAACCAAAGTAAGGTCCATCACCAGCCTCCGAGTCGCGGACACGTGCAACGTCAAGTGCCCGGTTGCTGCTTACGGGGCATCGAACCCCGTTCCTGAGGTGAGTCTTGGCTTGTTTTTCTTTTGTCTTGACTCGACTTGCGTCTACCTTCTTCCTGATTCGACTTGTGTCTACTTGCTTCAGGGTCGGTCTTTGTTGATCAGCCTTCCTCCTCTTCCCGAGAATGGGCCCGACGATGAGTCGAAGTTTGTCGAGGAGGAGGACGACGACGAAGAGATTCCTTCCGCACATTCTCCCCACGAAGAGGTGGAGGATGAAGATGAAGTGGAGGAACCCGTGCGGAAGAAGCGGAAGCTCCCGAGCCGTGGCGACTCTGCTAGTGCGTCGTCACCTGCTAAGGATGCCGACGTTACTCTGGAGGAGGCCGTCGCGACGTCATCGGGTGCGCGGTCCTCGGGTGGCTGGGATGAGCCCCTGAATGTTCCTCCAGTCAGCTCCGCGGCTCCTCGTTCGTTTGCGCGGATGGCGTCGCCCTCCCTGGAGAGTTACAACCTTGGGACCCCCAGGTGAGCTTCTTGATGATTTGTTTCCTTCGAGTTGTGTTTTGTAGCTGCAACGTTTAAGTTGACAAGTGTGCCCGTTTTTGCTGCAGCCATCGTTCTGGCGATGTTAGTGAAGGAGATATGCCGTAGAGGCAATTAATAAAGTGTATTCTTTATCATATCTCGTTTGTTCATAATAGGTTTTTGTGTCATGCTGGAACCGCATTAAGCGGAAACATTAATGCGGGTGTGATACGTAAACAACCAGGTCCCTAGTAGCCTCTACTAAGACTAGTTTCGTTGCGCGATTGATGATCGAGGTTTCCCGGTCATGGGGCATGGCGCCGGTCGGCAATGAGAGTCATATCGCTGGAGAGTGATGTGATGGACATACCCAGATTTGGAGAACATAGTCGTTACACCTTTGACCGTGAGATCAACTCTTATTGATATTCCCCGAAGATACTTTGATTGCACCAAACGTCGTATCTTATTTAGTATGACAATAACGGTGATACTTTTGGGTATTGGAAAGGAGTATTGAGACGAGGGGTCAAGAGCGGGATTTGCCAGTCCGCATAGCAGGATAGATACTCTCGGGCCCACTCGGTGAGATCATGTCTAATGAGCTTGCAAGCATGTGACTAGGTCACGGAGACATGAGATCATGAACGAGTAGAAGATAGCATCGTCGGTAACGAGGTCGGGATTAGGTATGGAGATATCTATGGAGCGACGCTCGGACGTGCTAAGTATCGCTATGGGAAAAGGTCTAAGACTTCACGTTCAGGTTTGATAGATGAAAGTCATTCGTTATATCTCAGGGATTAATTCAGGGGGTCCAGGCCTACGGATTAGTCGTTGATCATTGAGGAGTCTTGATCATACCTGATATTATATCGAACCGCTAGGGTAACACACTTAAGGGGTTTCGACAAGACAACCGGAAAGGAAGGAGATCACCGGGAACGTCCCGAGAGAGGTCCGATGGAGATCGGGCAGCACCGAAAGAGTTTTCGGAGCTAGGAAATATTATATATATTATGTTTGATATTAATTAGTGTTATTAATATGCAAATATGATTTTATATATTTATTTTCGAATTTATTAAGGCAGATTTCCCTAAATGGGCCTTCCGGACGAAAGAAGGCCCAAGAGGGGAAAATTCCCTAGGGGAATTCGGTGGGGGCCAGGAGGGACGGCCTAGGTGGGCCACAAGGGGCCCACCAGGGGGCCGGCGCACCTCCCAAGCCGAACCAGGCTGTGGGGGGTTAGTCCCACATTGCCTGGCTGGCAAGGTTGGCTCCCCTTGGGAGCCTATATAAGAAGGGGCACCCCCAGCCTTTTAATTCACCAATTAATTCCTGATTTCTCTCTCGATCTCGTGGTTCCCAAGTTGGAGCCGCGCCGAGCAAGAGGAGTCGGGGATCTCCTCCACCATAGCCCGCTGCCGCGCTGCTGGTGTTCCGGTCCAAGTCTTCCGCTGCTCGTCCTGGACTGGAGCTTCGGAGGCGTCGTCTCCACCGTACGTGTGCGACTCCCTGCGAGGTGATGCGCTAGCGGTACTCGGAGGCCTGCTTCCTCTACACGACCTTGAGGTCGGCTACGTCGGTCTTCATCGACAACGTTTGTGCGGGAACATAATCCCCGCTTTCGGTCTACAAGGGTACGTATTCCGATCTCCGTTCGTACTACTATATCTGCATAGAATAGATCTTGGCTAGTTTAAGGATATCGTCGGTAGGAAAATTATTGTTTTCTGCACACGATCCCCTTCAGTGGTATCAGAGCCGATCTATCGTAAGATATAGCTGTACGCTGTTAGAACCCGTGCTTTGCACGGGGGCACCGTTCCTGTTATTTGCTACCCTCTAGCGTGCACTTGTGTATTCCAGCGGCATTGAGTTGATGAAGCGGCCCGGACCGACTTTACGCGTACGCTTACGCGAGACTGGTTCCACTACTAACATACGGCTTGTACCGTATCTGTGGCTGGCGGGTGACAGTTTCTCTCTCTTTAGTTGGTCTTCGCATTTTCAATGGAGGGCCCGAAAGGGATGCTTAAACATGCAATTATTGGATCGTTGTTGTGGTCATAAGATTCGTAGGTATGAAGCGGTTCTATTTACGAAAGCCCCAAGCCACGTAAAATATGCAAAAGATAAAGTAGAAGTGTCTAACTTTATTTTGCAGGGGCTATGTGATATGGTCAAGGTAGGTTTATTAAATTGTTTATAAACTGCGGGCGCCAAGAAGACCATGGCGCGATGGACTATATCACATTGCATTACATTTGATGTTTTGTGTGCATCTTATTTTTGTGTGATTGTGTGTTACACGGCGGTAGCTGAATAAGATGATCCCTTCAAAATACCACTAGTGTTCTCCCTCCAACGCGCACCACCAATAATGTTCTACGTTATGAGGCAGGCCGTGATGATCGGGTGCATACGGTGGGTGTAAGCCATGTTGCACAAGCGTCAGCGTGGAGGTCTTTGGTGGCGAGCCTAGCATACTCAGAGGTATGGCCTCGGAACAGGAAGACCGAAAGGTCGAGCACGAGTCACAAAATTGGTGTGGCAGACGATTTTGTCTACTCCTGAAGTTGTGCCGCCGGCTTTGATGATGAGGGGTGGTGCAATGGATGGGGGTCGTGTAATCGCTTAAACGACCAGGAGGGATGTTCGTTTGAGTGGGAGTTATGTCAGTTATTTTCTAAAATACTATAACTCAAAATTATTATGAACAAAGTCTCATGTTGTTGCAAATTCCATTGTAGATGTCTCGCCCCTCGTTTAACCTAGGTCTGTTCCTTGAGAAAGAAAAGCTTAAGACCAATGGGTCAACCTTCATGGCATGGTTCCGCAACCTGAGGATCCTCCTCACTCCCCATAGGGTGGCCTACGTCATTGAGGCCGCCATAGGTGACCCTCCTGCAGATGATGCCTCTGAGGATGAGAAGAAGGTCTTCCAGACCCGATCGGAGGATTCTGCCTTTGTCCAGAGTGGCATGCTCTACGCCATGGAAGCCGACCTGCAGAAGCGCTTTGAGAAGATGAGCGCCTTTGAGATCATGTCGGATCTTAAGGCTGTCTTCGCGCCGCAGGCTAAGGCTGAGAGATATGAGGCTTCTGAGCTTTTCTTCTCAGCCAAGATGGAAGAGCATAGTAGTGTGAGCGAGCATGTAGTCAATATGTCTGGCTACGTTCAACGCCTGAATGCTCTGGAGTGCAAGATTCCCGATGAGCTGGCGATTGACAGGGTGTTGCAATCGTTGCCACCAAGCTACAAAGGCTTCGTCATGAACTACAACATGCAGGGCATGGCTAAGTCCCTGGGTGAAGTGTTCGTGATGCTCAAGACTGCTGAGGTAGAGATTAAGAAGGAGCACACGCTATTGATGGTCAACAAGACCGTTGATTTCAAGAAGTCCGGTGGTAAGGGAAAGCAGAGCTGGAAGTCCCGGAGGGAGGCAAAGTTGGCCGCCAAGTCCAGGACTAACAGGTCTGGTCCCAGAGCTAGCGTGGAGTGTTTCTACTGCAAGGGGAAGGGTCACTGGAAGCGCAACTGCCCCAAGTATCTGGAGGATAGGAAGTCTGGCAAGACGGTCGACAAAGAGCAAGGTATATTTGATATACATGTTATAGATGTGTACCTTACATCCGCCCGGAGCAATACGTGGGTATTTGATACTGGTTCTGTTGCTCATATATGTAACTCTCAGGAGGAGTTACGGAATAGAAGGCGGCTGGCGAAGGATGAGGTGACGATGCACGTCGGCAACGGATCGAGAGTCGACGTGGTGGCTGTCGGCACGCTCCCTCTGCATCTACCATCGGGATTAGTTTTGGTTTTAAATAAATGTTATTTTGTGCCATCCTTGAGTGTAAACATTATAAGTGGGTCTTGCCTGTTACAAGACGGTTATTCATTTAAATCAGTGTCAAGCAATTGTGCTATTTATATGAATGATATCTTTTATGTTGATGCTCCCGAGAGTAATGGTTTATTCTTGTTGAATCTCGATCGTGGTACTCACATCCATAACATAGAGGCCAAACGAATTAAGTGTAGTGACGATACCGCCATGTTTTTGTGGCATTGCCGTCTTGGTCATATTGGTATAAAGCGCATGAAGCGACTCCACTCCGATGGACTCTTGGACTCGTTGGATTTTGGATCCCTCGATACATGTGAACCATGCCTCATGGGCAAAATGACCAGGACACCGTTCAAAGGTTTCGTTGAACGGGCGTCAGATTTGTTGGGGATCATACATACAGACGTATGTGGACCAATGAGTGTTTCGACACGCAATGGTTATCGTTACTTTGTCACCTTCACTGATGACTTGAGTAGATACGGTTATATCTACTTGATGAAACACAAGTCTGAAACGTTTGAAAAGTTCAAAGAATTCCAGAGTGAAGTTGAGAATCAGCTTAATAGGAAAATCAAGCATCTCCGGTCCGATCGCGGTGGAGAGTACTTGAGTTTTGAGTTTGGCACACATCTGAAGAGTTGTGGCATAGTGCCCCAACTTACGCCCGCCGGAACGCCGCAGCGTAACGGTGTGTCCGAGCGACGTAATCGTACTCTACTGGATAGTGTCCGATCTATGATGTCTCTTACCGATCTGCCAGTGTCTTTCTGGGGTTATGCGTTAGAAACAGCCGCATTCATTTTAAATAGGGCTCCGTCCAAGTCCGTTGAAACGACACCGTATGAATTATGGTATGGCCACAAGCCTAAGTTATCGTTTCTGAAGGTTTGGGGTTGTGAGGCGTACGTTAAGAAACTACAGCCCGACAAACTCGAACCGAAGTCGGAGAAAGTCGTCTTTGTAGGATATCCACGGGAAACCGTTGGGTACACCTTCTACAACCAAGCTGAGGGCAAAACTTTTGTCGCGAAGACCGGTACCTTTCTAGAGAAGGAATTTCTCGCGAAAGGAGTAAGTGGGAGGAAGGTAGACCTCGATGAAATCGTTGATCCTGAACTCGAGATTCCGAGTGGCGCAACGGAAGCAATTCCGGAAACGTCCTCCGTGGAAGGAGTGGGAGAAACTATCGAGGAAGATGTTCTATCTCGTAGGTCTGGTAGATCTCGGATCGCACCAGAATGGTATGGCAATATGGTTTGCACCGTCATGCTAGTTGAGCAAGACGAACCTACGAACTACAAGGAGGCGATGGAGAGTCTAGAGTCCGAGAAATGGCTTGAAGCCATGAAATCCGAAATAGGATCCATGTATGATAACCAAGTGTGGACCTTGGTGGATATTCCCGAAGGGCGCAAGGCCGTCGAGAATAAGTGGATCTTTAAGAAGAAGACTGATGCTGATGGTAATGTGACCGTCTATAAAGCTCGGCTTGTCGCAAAGGGTTTCCGACAAGTTCATGGAATTGACTACGATGAAACTTTTTCACCGGTAGCGATGCTTAAGTCTATTCGGATTTTGTTAGCGGTAGCTGCCTACTATGATTATGAAATCTGGCAGATGGACGTCAAAACGGCCTTCCTGAATGGAAACATTGAGGAAGAGTTGTACATGGTACAGCCGGAAGGTTTTGTCGATCCAGGAAGTGCTAACAAGGTGTGCAAGCTTCAGCGATCCATCTATGGATTGAAGCAGGCATCTCGGAGCTGGAATCTTCGCTTTGATGAGGTAATCAAAGGTTTTGGATTTATCCAGAACGTGGAAGAGACCTGTATTTACAAGAAAATGAGTGGGAGCTCGGTTGTGTTCTTAGCACTGTATGTTGACGACATATTGCTAATAGGGAATGATGTGGAACTTCTGAATATCGTGAAGGAATATTTAAACAGTAAGTTTTCCATGAAGGACTTAGGAGAAGCTGCGTATGTTTTAGGCATAAAAATCTACCGTGATAGATCAAGACGCCTATTAGCACTAAGTCAGAGTACTTATCTTGATAAAATATTGAAGCGTTTTCATATGGAGAAGGCAAAGAAGGGTTCTCTTCCGGTTATCCAGAATAAGATATTGCGTAAGGTGCAGTGTCCGGTGACGGAACTAGGTAAGGCCGAAATGACGAAACATCCTTATGCTTCAGCCATAGGATCGATCATGTATGCAATGTTGAGTACTAGACCAGATGTGGCATTAGCTCTAAGTTTGACAAGCCGGTTCCAGAGTAATCCTGGAATGCCGCATTGGGTAGCTGTTAAGAGCATTCTTAAGTATCTCAATAAGACAAAGGAAATGTTCCTTGTGTATGGTGGCTGCGATGAGGAACTTGGCGTAACGGGTTACGTAGATGCAAGTTTCTGCTCAGACCCCGATGACAGTAAGTCACAGACAGGTTACGTGTTCAAGGTGAATGGAGGCGCCGTGTGCTGGAGAAGTGGGAAGCAACCCATAGTCGCACAATCTACAATGGAGTCGGAGTACATTGCTGCCTGCGAGGCCGCGAATGAAGCTGTGTGGCTGAGGAAGTTCGTCATCGAACTTGGAGTGTTCCCGAGCGTGCAAGACCCCGTGGTCCTCTTCTGCGACAATACGGGTGCCATTGCGAACGCCAAGGAGCCAATGTCTCACTCCACCGCCAAACACATTCTCCGACGCTTCCACGTGATACATCAGTACGTACAAGAAGGCGATGTGAAGATTTGCAAAGTGCATACGGATCTGAATGTGGCAGATCCGCTGACGAAGCCTCTTCCGCTTGATAAGCATGAACAACACCAGTTAGCTATGGGTGTTAGGCTTTTACCAAGTTGTAATCTAGATTAAATTGTACTCTACTGCAAGTGGGAGACTGAAGGAGATATGCCCTAGAGGCAATTAATAAAGTGTATTCTTTATCATATCTCGTTTGTTCATAATAGGTTTTTGTGTCATGCTGGAACCGCATTAAGCGGAAACATTAATGCGGGTGTGATACGTAAACAACCAGGTCCCTAGTAGCCTCTACTAAGACTAGTTTCGTTGCGCGATTGATGATCGAGGTTTCCCGGTCATGGGGCATGGCGCCGGTCGGCAATGAGAGTCATATCGCTGGAGAGTGATGTGATGGACATACCCAGATTTGGAGAACGTAGTCGTTACGCCTTTGACCGTGAGATCAACTCTTATTGATATTCCCGGAAGATACTTTGATTGCACCAAACGTCGTATCTTATTTAGTATGACAATAACGGTGATACTTTTGGGTATCGGAAAGGAGTATTGAGACGAGGGGTCAAGAGCGGGATTTGCCAGTCCGCATAGCAGGATAGATACTCTCGGGCCCACTCGGTGAGATCATGTCTAATGAGCTTGCAAGCATGTGACTAGGTCACGGAGACATGAGATCATGAACGAGTAGAAGATAGCATCGTCGGTAACGAGGTCGGGATTAGGTATGGAGATATCTATGGAGCGACGCTCGGACGTGCTAAGTATCGCTATGGCAAAAGGTCTAAGACTTCACGTTCAGGTTTGATAGATGAAAGTCATTCGTTATATCTCAGGGATTAATTCAGGGGGTCCAGGCCTACGGATTAGTCGTTGATCATTGAGGAGTCTTGATCATACCTGATATTATATCGAACCGCTAGGGTAACACACTTAAGGGGTTTCGACAAGACAACCGGAAAGGAAGGTGATCACCGGGAACGTCCCGAGAGAGGTCCGATGGAGATCGGGCAGCACCGAAAGAGTTTTCGGAGCTAGGAAATATTATATATATTATGTTTGATATTAATTAGTGTTATTAATATGCAAATATGATTTTATATATTTATTTTCGAATTTATTAAGGCAGATTTCCCTAAATGGGCCTTCCGGACGAAAGAAGGCCCAAGAGGGGAAAATTCCCTAGGGGAATTCGGTGGGGGCCAGGAGGGACGGCCTAGGTGGGCCACAAGGGGCCCACCAGGGGGCCGGCGCACCTCCCAAGCCGAACCAGGCTGTGGGGGGTTAGTCCCACATTGCCTGGCTGGCAAGGTTGGCTCCCCTTGGGAGCCTATATAAGAAGGGGCACCCCCAGCCTTTTAATTCACCAATTAATTCCTGATTTCTCTCTCGATCTCGTGGTTCCCAAGTTGGAGCCGCGCCGAGCAAGAGGAGTCGGGGATCTCCTCCACCATAGCCCGCTGCCGCGCTGCTGGTGTTCCGGTCCAAGTCTTCCGCTGCTCGTCCTGGACTGGAGCTTCGGAGGCGTCGTCTCCACCGTACGTGTGCGACTCCCTGCGAGGTGCTGCGCTAGCGGTACTCGGAGGCCTGCTTCCTCTACACGACCTTGAGGTCGGCTACGTCGGTCTTCATCGACAACGTTTGTGCGGGAACGTAATCCCCGCTTTCGGTCTACAAGGGTACGTATTCCGATCTCCGTTCGTACTACTATATCTGCATAGAATAGATCTTGGCTAGTTTAAGGATATCGTCGGTAGGAAAATTATTGTTTTCTGCACACGATCCCCTTCAGTTAGCTCCCCCCTTCGGGACGTTGAGCACACATCCGCCCCTTCGACTGAGTTGGGGGCTCAGGCGGTGGTGGAGAAGGCGCGTGCTCAGCCTGCTGGCGTTGCATCGTTGAGCCGCGATCCTCCTTCGGCTTCAGAGGACCCTGACCTCCTGGATCACGTAAGTCCTTTAAGCTTGTACTTGTATTCTTGAGTTTTCATCGGGTGCGTGATCAGCGCTCCCGATGGGAATAGCCCGCGAAGGTGTGGGTGACTAGCATAGTCGCCCGCAACTTGATTAACATCTTGCTTTTGTTTCAGCCGTACTACCGTCAGCAGCTAGACGCAGCCGCGACTTATGTTCGCCTGGAGAAGGAGAGGGACCAGCTGCGTGCTTCTCTGGACCAGGCTACTGTGCGGGTTGCTGAGCTTGAGAAGGCCCTGCATGAATCTCGAGAGCGGGAGCTGGCGCGGGTCGCCCAGGAGAAGACTCAAGTCGGTCGTCTTCTCTCACTCGCCGGTGTTCTTGGGGGTAAGATTCGGCTTAATGCCTACTGTGTCTTGATCTTTTCCTTTGTCTGACCTTGAATCCTTTGCGCAGAGACTTGCGGTGGGGCTCCTCCGGAAGATGCGTCGAGTGACACGGTTGACTTGGCAACTGCTGTCGGCTTCCTCGACCGGGTCTGCGCCTATGCCTCCGACGCGCTGAAGAAGTCCGCAGCCGCGTTGAAGAAATCGACTTGAGCCCTCACTGTGGTGCACCAGAGTATCTTCCCGGGTGACCAGCCTCCGGTAGCTGTGGACGCCCTTGCTGCGCCGTTTGAAGACGCGACCACCATCGCCGACTTCACGCGGTCGCAGACGGTACGCGGCTCCGAGCTAACCTTCCAGCTCCTCTTAGGGCATCAGGTTCCGGGTGACTTTGAGAAGGTCGTCAGCGGCTTTCCCCGCAAACCCGATGGCCGAACCGCGTCGCTGAGTGGCGTGAAGGAGCGTGCTTCACAGCTGGCCGCGCAGCTTGTGGCACTCTTCAAGAGGGCCCTTGCTAAGGCAACTGAGGCGGCTGCCGCTCGGAAGGGTCGCTCCCGGTCCCAGTCTGCAGTCTTAGAGTAGGCATAGCTTTAGGAATTTGGCAGTCGCCGCGGTCTGTATTTTGAACTTCTGGCTCTGTAATGAACATTGTCCTGCCAGGTCTTTTGGCCTTCAATAGTGCTTTTGCTAGAACTGACTTTCTTTCTGCCGAGTTTAACTGTGCTTCGCGGTCGTATGATTGTATTGACTCTGCGTATTCGTGGCAGAATGTTGTGCGCGGTGGTGCTTCTTCTTCTCCTGCGAGTGAGCCGAGTGGCGAGGCTTCTTCTTCGGGTGCTCGCCGTCGTCGGGCGGCGCCGGCTTCTCCATGTAGTGTAAATGATCAGCGGATAATCACATATCTGAAGAACAAGGTGGTTGAGCTTGAGGCGACCCTGAAGAATACTGAGCGGCTGCTGCACCGCTCCAGGTCGCATCCTACCGCAGAGTTCTCACGACGTGAGGATTTTTTGCTTGGGGAGATCGATCTGATCAGTCGACAGCTGCAAGGTTGGTATCCTTTTGGCGGCTGCTTTCTTTGCTGAAAGCTTGTTCTGACTTGCAGTTTTACACGTGCAGCTGTGAACCCGGATTGGGAGGCTGAGCGGGCTCGCGTTGAAGAGCGAGTTACCCGAGAGGCGTCCGGCGACTCCTATGAAGCTCGGCAGTTCTGGGTGAACAAGTCGAGAGGGCGCGCCCTTGCCACCATGCTTGATCGTACGTGGCGTGCTGCTTTTCTTCTGGAGAATTGCCGGAAGACACTCTGGCACATCAATCATGTGTACTTCTCGCATAACGCGCAGACGAATGGGCTGTCCGCCTTGCTGGAGAGGTTTCGCGATGGTGAAGGCCTGAAGGAGGTTGTCGACGCCCAACTTGTGGCTGGGGCGAATGCGGCGTTGGCATACGTCCGGATGCATCGGCCGCATCTTCCGCTCGACAAGGTGCTTGATGGCCTGCCTGGCGATGACGACTTCGACGAGACCTTGGCGGCTGCGCGCCAAATTATCAGGCAGGTTCAGGACCTGAGTGAGCGCCTTGTAGGTCCACTCGATGCGCTGAAGGTTGAGCCTGCAGTTTAGAGTAGCTGTCGTCTGATGTACAGGGTTACCTTATAGAGGGCAAATGTGCATGTGCAAGCTGTAATGTGCTAAATTAAAAATACTTGCGAGTAATGAGAATTGATCTGCTTGCTCGGAAGTGTGAATGCCTGTTTTGATTTTCGACCTGTTTGGCGCAGTCGCCTAGTATGTTAGGCGACGGCCTAGGTTTTTCCAAGTGTGACCTGTATGCCGCAGTCTCTGACTTTAACAGGTGGCGACTTTAGGATTTTTGCAACTTGACCTGCATGGCGCAGCCCCCGAGTTGTTCGAGCGGTGGCCTAGGATTTTGGCGAAGACCTGTGTGGCGCAGCCCCCGAGTAGGTCGAGTGGCGGCCTAGGATTACAAGTGTTACCTGTTTGGCGCAGCCCCCGAGTATGTCGGGTGGCGACCTAGGATTTTGAACTTGACCTGTACAGCGCAGCCCCCGAGTGAGTTCGAGTGGCGGCTGGGGATTTTTCTGAGAAGGCCTGTATGGCGTA
Organism: Poa annua; assembly: GCA_026929855.1. Classification (NCBI taxonomy): domain Eukaryota; kingdom Viridiplantae; phylum Streptophyta; class Magnoliopsida; order Poales; family Poaceae; genus Poa; species Poa annua. Next base: position 111,581,949 of record CM049426.1, read on the forward strand.
GCCCCCGAGTAGGTCGAGTGGTAGCCTAGGATTACAAGTGTTACCTGTTTGGCGCAGCCCCCGAGTATGTCGGGTGGCGACCTAGGATTTTGAACTTGACCTGTATGGCACAGCCCCCGAGTGGGTCGGGTGACGGCCTAGGATTTTTTGATTTGCGCTTGTATGGCGTAGCTCCCGAGTAGTTCGGGTGGCGGCCTAATCTTTTCTTTCAACCTGTGTGGCGCAGCCCCCGAGTGGTTCGAGTGGCGGCCTAGGATTTTAGCTTCCTCTGTGCGGAAGGTAAAGGAGACCGATTTTCTTCAAAGCACTTTATTGATTCTTGCGAACAGGCTGCCTCATTAAAACCCTTCCAGTCCCCTTAGGTACCCTGGTAAGGGAAAGAGTGCGTCTGAAACCTGCCGCGCTGATTTTTCTTGTACAATGATTGGGTTGAACTAGGCGTAGAACCGGCGGAGTTGCGCCACGTTCCACGGGTTGCTGCAGTCTGCTCCCGTCTTCGAGTCTTTCAAGCGGTAAGCTCCGTTGCCGATTGCTTCTATCACGATGTACGTGCCCTCCCATGGGGAAGCGAGCTTATGCACCTTCTTCTGCTTGAGTCGAAGAACCATGTCGCCTTCAACGAACGCTCTTGGTCGCATCCTCCGAGTGTGATAGTTGCGCAGGTCTTGTTGATACACGGCTGATCTTGCCAGGGCGATGTCGCGTGCTTCATCCAGGGTATCCATGCTGTCTTCGAGTGCCTCCTCTGCATCCGACTCGTCGTAGGCGACTACTCTCGGTGCGTCGAATTTGATGTCGCAGGGGAGAACCGCTTCTGCACCATACACCATAAAGAATGGAGTGTATTGGGTGGATCTGTTTGGCGTTGTTCGTAGACTCCAAAGGACCGATGGTAGTTCTTCCACCCATGCGCCCGCTGCGCGTTTCAGTGGCACGCGCAGTCGCTTCTTGATGCCGTTGCAGACGAGGCCATTGGCTTTCTCCACTTGCCCATTGGATTGCGGGTGCGAGACGGACGCATAGCTGAGCTTGATCCCCTGCTCTGAGCAGAAGTCCTTGAATTCTTCGGCTATGAAGTTCGAGCCGTTGTCGGTGATGATCCCATTCGATACTCCAAATCTAAAGATGATTGACCTGATGAAGTTGACTGCTGTGGAAGCAGTCGAACTTGTGATGGGCACGGCTTCGATCCACTTTGTGAACTTATCGACTGCAACCAGGAGGTGAGTGTGACCTCCGGGTGAGGATTTCTTCAACGGGCCCACCATGTCCAGACCCCATTGGGCGAAGGGCCAGGCTAATGGTATTGTATTAAGTTCTGATGCTGCCGCGTGTGGCTTGTTGGCAAACTCCTGGCACCCTGTGCATTTCCTTACTAGCTCCTCGGCGTCCTGCATGGCTGTCAGCCAGTAGAACCCGGCTCGTAGTGCTTTGGCCACCAATGCTCGACTGCTGGCGTGATGCCCGCAGATACCCGCGTGGATGTCGAGTAAGATGCCTTGGCCGTCGACTGGATCTACGCACCTTTGTAGGATTCCTGAGATGCTTCTTTTGTATAGTTCTCTGTTGATGACGGTGAAACTTTTGGAGCGCCTGATGATGCGCTTTGCTTCGACTGGGTCAGCTGGCAGCTTCTGATGCAGTATGTACGCCAGGTACGGTCCTATCCATGTAGCTTCGACTAGCATGACCTCCATGGGGACCTTGTCTTGGCTTGGCGGGTTAGCGTCGCCTTTTGTTGTTGCAGTGCTTGCTGTGTTCTGAGCCTTGATGGATCTCTGCGTGATGCGCTCGAGGAAGACGCCGGGTGGGAATGGCACCCTGTCTGAACCCATGTTAGCGAGGACGTCGGCTTCCTCGTTGCTTTCACGGCCGATGTGCCGCAACTCGCAGCCGTCGAAGTTGCCTTCCAACTGATTGTAGAGGTCTCTGTAGGCGATCATGTTGTCGGCGATGGCGTCGCAGGACTTCATGGTTTGCTGTACCACCAGGTAGGAGTCGCCGTATATCATGAGGTGCGTGGCGCCGCAGTTCTTGGCCATCCGCATGCCGTGTATCAGGGCCTCGTACTTGGCTTCGTTGTTGGACGACGTCGGAAAGTCCATCTGCAGGACGTACTTGAGCTTGTCGCCTTTGGGGGAGATGAGCACGACTCCTGCCACGGCTGACATGAATTTCTTGGAGCCATCAAAATACATTGTCCATGCGTTGGACAAGTCGGGGACATTTGGTAGCTGGGCTTCTATCCACTCGGTGGTGAACTCTGGGAGGACTTGGGCCTTGATTGACTTCGGGTGAGCATACTTCAGCCCCCATGGTCCTAGCTCGACGACCCACTTGGCGACTCGTCCTGTCGCGCGTTGGTTTGTGAGAATGTCTGCTAGTCCAGAGGAGCTTACCACCGTGATCGGGTGCTCGGAGAAGTAGTGGACGACCTTCCTGGAGGTCATGAAGACTCCGTATGCTAGCTTCTGGTAATGCGGGTAGTTCTGTTTGGACAGGGTGAGGACTTCGCTGAGGTAGTAGACGGGCCTCTGCACCGGGTGACTGTGCCCTTCTTCTTCCCTTTCGACTATGAGTACCGTGCTCACCACCCTGTTTGTTGCTGAGACGTATAAGTATAGCAGCTCGTTTTCCAGTGGTGCCACGAGGACTGGAGAGGTTGTCAGGGTTTTCTTGAGATGGTCGAATGCGTCCTGCGCCTCCTGTGTCCACTCGAACTTGTTCGTCTTCTTCATCAGTTGGTAGAAAGGTAAGGCTTTCTCTCCCAACTTACTATGAACCGGCTGAGAGCTGCGACTCGGCCGGCTAATCGCTGCACCTCGCGGACTTTGGTTGGTGCTGGCATGGTGAGGATGTTCTGCACCTTCTCGGGGTTCGCTTCGATTCCTCTTGCAGATACGAGGTACCCTAGCAGGTCTCCGGCTGGCACACCGAACACGCACTTCTCTGGGTTGAGCTTGATCTGGTATACGTCGAGTGCGGCGAAGACCTTGCAGAGGTCGTCGACTAGGGTATCTTCCTTTCGGGTTGTGACGACGATGTCATCGATGTAGACTTGGACGATCTGCCCGATTAGCCCCTTGAGGCATGCTTGCATTGTCCGCTGGTACGTGGCACCTGCGTTCTTTAACCCGAACGACATCGTCTGGTAGCAAAAGACGCCGTCGGGTGTGATGAAGGCCGTCTTCTCTTCGTCCTTGACTTTCAGCCTGATCTGCTGATAACCTGAGTAGGCATCCAGGAAGGACAGGCGCTCGCATCCTGCTGTCGAGTCGATGATTTGGTCTATCCGCGGGAGCGGGAAGTGATCCTTGGGGCAGCATTTTTTGACCGTGGTGAAGTCAACGCACATGCGTAGTTTCTTCGTCTTCTTTTTCTCCACTAGGACCGGGTTGGCGACCAAGTCCGAGTCCTTGATCTCTCGGATGAACTTGGCGTGCAGTAGTCTGTCGACTTCCATTGTGATCGCGTCTCGCTTGGGTCCTGAGAAGCGTCGCATGGATTGTTTGACTGGTCTTGCGTCCTTGTGGACTTTTAGAGAGTGCTCGGCGAGTTCTGTGGGTATCCCTGGCATGTCAGAAGGTTGCCATGGAAAGATCTTCCAGTTCTCACGTAGGAACTCGACGAGCGCGCTTTCCTATGCGGGGGTCAGACTTGACGAGACCTTGACCGTCTTTCTGTTGTCAGTCGGATGGACTTGGTGGGTGACGGTGTCGTCGTTCGTGTTGAATGCTGCGTCCTTAGCTGGCTTCTTGCGAGCTGGGAAGACGGTCTTGTCGTTGTCGGCTGATATGGCCTTGAAGTGCTCTTCGACTCCGAAGAACTCAGAAATCTTGGCAAACTCGCGGTCGCAGCTGTTGGAGAGCCCGAAGTCGCCGCGTACAGTGATTACTCCTTTCGGCCCGGGCAGCTTTATCATCAGGTAGGCGTAGTGGGGTACTGCCATGAACCTGGCAAAGGTTGGGCGCCCGAGGATGGCGTTGTATTGTGACTTCCAGTCGATGACTTCAAAGTCTATCGACTCCTTCCTGAAGTGCTCGGGTGTACCGAGGATGACGTCGAGTGTGATTGTTCCCATGGGCGTGATTGCTTGCCCTGGTACTATGCCGTGGAAGGTGGTTTCCGATTCCGGCAATTTCTCTGTCGACCTGTTCATTCTTCTCAGGGTTTCGGCGAATATGATGTTGATGCCGCTGCCTCCGTCCAGGAACACCTTCTTCAAGCTGTAGTCGCCGATCAGGGCCTCAATCACGAGTGCGGCGTGCCCGGGTCGGGTTACCTCAGATGGGTGATCTGCCCTGGAAAATGATGGGTGTCTCTGACCCGCGCAGGTAGTCTGGTATCGCGCGCGGACTGTGGATGGCCTGAAGTACTTGGCGGGTGATGATTTTTTGGCGCCTGTTTGATGGGGGTCCCTTCTGGATCATGTTCAGCTGTCCCCGTGCGGGTGGGTACGTGTCGGTTGCTGCCGACTGACCCTGTTGCTGTTGCTGCGGCTGGGGGAATGCTCCTGCCGCCTGCACCTGGTTGTTGCTTGCGGGTGCTGCCTGGATGGCTAGCTGCGGGGCCGCTGGTATTGCTTGTACTGGAGCGATGATTTGCTGCATGGCTTGGTATATTTTTCTTGCTTTGCGACAGTCCTTCAGCAGGTGGCTGGAACGCCATTTGCATGTTTCCGGGTTGCGGAACGAGTGATGCTTACAGGGTTGCATCAGCTCCACTGCTAGGGTCAGTGGGCGCTTCCACTCGCGCTTCTGGCTTCCATCGTTGTGGCCAATGCTGTTGCTGCCACGGTTATACTGACTCGAGGTAGACTGTCGACACTGGTCGTACTGTCGACTGTTGTCGCGTTTGTCCTCATGGGGGGTTTCATAGCCCGCCGCTACTAGCTCGATTGAATCGTGGGTGTAACGTGGCTTCTTCTTTTGGTGTGCCTCACGCCAGTTGCTTGTTTCCCCCTCTTTCTTGGGGGAAGTTTCGCGGACATAGTCCTCTCCTTCGGCCCATTGGTTGGCTGTCTTCATGAGCTCTATTGTGGTCTTCGGCTGGAGCCTACCGAATTCCTCGCGGAAGTCGCGGCGAGCGACGCCGTGCATGAAGGCGTCCATCACCCGATCTTCTGAAACGGGTTCCATGGTGTTGCGGAGTAGTGTCCATCGCTGGATGTAGGAGCGGAGCGACTCATCCTTTCCTTGCTTGCAGGCCTGCAACTCGATGTAGGTCGTTGGCCTTGCAAATGTTCCCGAGAAACTCTTGATGAAGTTATCCTGGAATTCTTCCCATGTTCGGAAAGAGTCTTTGGGTTGGCTTGTGAGCCACCCGCGTGCCGAGTCCGTCAGCATGAGCTGGATGTACTGCATTGCCGTAGTCGACGTCCCGCCTTGGCAAGTGCAGGCGATGAGGTAGTCTTCGAGCCACAGTTTTGGGTCTTGCTTCCTGTCATACTTTGGTGTGCCTGCTGTCAACTTGAAGCCCTTAGGCATGCGGGTGTCGCGGATGTTGAAGCTGAAGCATGCCGCGCCGCACGGCTCGAAGTCGCGGTCAGCGTGGTCGTCCGTGTTTGCCGCACTAGCCGAGTGCTCCTTGCGGTTGCGATCCACCGTCTTCTGCGTGAGGACGTCGCGAAGGTCCTTGACTGGTTGCCGCTGTGCCGCTGGGATGCCCGAGGTTGTCGGTTCGTGCGCCCGGTTGCTTGGCCCCTTGGCCGCCAGTGCTTCTTCGATTGCCCTTATGGAGGCAATTTGCTGCCTGTGGAGAAGGGAGCGCGCGTCCCCCTCTGGTGGCTGCGTGAGCCGGAGGTATGTCTCGACTGAGATCAGGGCGGCGTTCGCCGTCTTTGGGACGGGTATCCCGTTCTCATCTTCGGTGACGAAGGACGAGTCGAGGTTGCGAGGTGAGCCCTGCTTTGATTGATTCATTTATTTCAGCAGAGATACCTGATCCTATATAGGACCCTCTTGGGTATGTCCTTGTTGCTGAATTTATGATGCATGGCCCGTGTGGCCCTGACCATCCTAAATGCCCATGTATGAAAGATGGCCAGTGTTCAAAAAAAATTCCTAAAGAACTTCAAAATGATACCTCTCTTGATGAAGCTGGTTTCCCCATTTATCGGAGGCGCAGTAATGCCCGTTTTGTTTTTAAAAATAAAACCAAACTTGACAATAGCCATGTTGTTCTGTACAACATGGCGTTGCTAAAAAAATTCCAGGCTCACATAAATGTTGAATGGTGCAATAAGACTCATGTCATGAAGTACCTATACAAGTATGTTACCAAAGGCCCGGATTACTCAAAGGCTTTATTTCAAAAGATACAAAATTCTGTTGAAACCCATGGTGAGGGCGTAGATGAAATCCAGGAATATAGAGACTGTCGTTACATCTGTACTCATGATTCCTTTTGGAGATGCTATGGATATGATATTCACAGCAAAAAACCATCTGTTGACAGGCTTGCTGTACACCTGCTGAATAAACATATAGTACGATTCCGTGCAAAGGCTAAGCTTCCTGCACTCATTAATGATACCATGCTCCAGAAAACTATGTTGACGGAATGGTTTGTTGCTAACACTGTGCATGAAAGTGCCAGATCTTTATCATACTGTGATTTCCCTACTGAATGGACCTGGGTAGGAAAGAGCAGAACCTGGGTCAGTAGAAAACATGGTGACAAAATCGGTAGAATATACTATGTGCATCCTTCTACTGGTGAACTTTATTATCTTAGAATGCTGCTGATGCTTGTTAAAGGCGCAACTTCCTATGCTGATGTTAGACCTTATAATGGTGTTGTCTTTTAAAGATGCATGTGCTGCCAGGGGTTTGCTTGGTGATGATAGTGAATGGTACTATGCTTTTGATGAGGCTTTAACTTGGGGTATGGGGAATCAGTTGCGTCGACTGTTTGTTACCATGATTATATTCTGTGGTGTTATTGATGAAAGTTTATTTTTTGAAAACTACTGGACTTACATGGCCAAAGACATTCAGTATAGGATACGCTCTGATCGTGATGATTCCTCCTACATCGTTCCTGCCGAGGAGCTTAAAGACATGCTATTAGATGAATTAACTATTGTCTTTTCTAAAATTGGATGTACTATTTTGGATCATGCTTTGCCTTTAAAATCTGGCTCTAATAAAATCTACTCTCAAGGTGACATGATCAGTGATGAGATGTCTCAGGATTTGGAGTCACTCCTTAAAACCTCTGAGGACATGCAAAAGAAACTCAATGCGGATCAGCGAGCTGCTTTTACAGCTATTGTTGATCGAGTTAGGGACAATGAACATGGTTTATTTTTTGTGTCGGGCCATGGCGGTACTGGAAAAACCTTTCTTTGGAATGCTCTTGTTACATACCTTAGAGGACACAAAAGAATTGTTTTGACCGTTGCTTCATCAGGTGTTGCGTCGCTTCTATTGCCTGGAGGTAGAACGACTCATTCTAGGTTTAAAATACCACTTGATCTGGACAATAATGGGGTCTGTGAAATTAAGAGGAATACCATGCTTGCATCTTTGATTGAGTCTACGTCTCTTATTATCTGGGACGAAGCTCTGATGACACATAGGAGGTGTTTTGAGGCCCTAGATAGAAGCCTGCGTGATGTTCTATCTGCTGGTGACCCCTCTTTGGCCGCTTTGCCATTTGGTGGCAAAATAGTGGTCCTGGGGGGTTATCTTAGGCAAATCTTACCGGTCATTCAAGGCGGAACCCGAACTCAGGTTGTGAATGCCGCTGTAACAAATTCTCATTTGTGGCGCAGTGTCACGGTCCTTAGTCTTACAAGGAATATGCGGCTGGATGTTCAGACCGCTGATCCTGCTGTGCAGGCCGAGGCCAAGGCATTTGCAAAGTGGGTTTTGGACATTGGTGATGGAGTTTTCCCTGCAGTGGCACGGCCAGGAGATTCTGATCCGACATGGATTAGTATTCCTAGGGAGCATCTGGTGCATACTGAGGATGAAAATAAAATTGCGGCTCTATTTGGGGCTGTATATCCTGACTTCTCGGAGAGATATTCAGACCCTGATTACTTGAGAGAGAGCTATTTTGACGCCGATGAATGAAACAGTTGAGCTCATCAATGACCATGTTCTTTCCCTTGTGCCTGGGGAAGAAAAGGAGTACCTAAGTTGTGATTCGACAGGAAGCTTAGCCGATGGTGTACGTAACATAGATATTTTTTACCCTGTGGAGGTCTTAAATACTGTAAAAGTTAACAACTTTCCTTATCATAAGCTGGTTCTTAAAGTAGGTGTTCCCATCATGCTTATTAGGAATATAAGCCAATCAACAGGATTATGTAATGGAACTCGTCTCATCGTTACTGGACTTGCTGAAAAGGTTATTAAGGCCATAGTAATGACTGGTTCTAATATTGGAGATGTTGTATACATACCTAGGATATGCCTTACTGTTAAAGATCCTAAATGGCCATTTACCTTGCATAGGCGCCAATTTCCTATTAGGATTTCTTATGCTATGACTATTAACAAGAGCCAGGGTCAAACTCTTACGGCTGTTGGTTTGTATCTCAAAACTCCTGTCTTCACACATGGTCAGTTTTACGTGGCGGTGTCTCGTGTGACTTCTAAAAGAGCTCTAAAGATACTGATTGAGAACGAAGATGGTACATGTGGTTCGGAGACTAGGAATATTGTGTTCTCTGAAATATTCCAGTCATTGCTTAACAGATAGTCTCCAATGCTATGTATATAGTATGGACCTTTAGCTTGTGCACTTTTGGTGGGTGCATCATTCTCTGTTACATATTCATGCAGTGCTGAGACTCGAAATTTTGTCTTCTCTGAGATATTATGGTCCTAGCCCTTTAGCTTGTGTACTTTTGCTGGGTGCAATGTTTTGTCTTACATAATTTGACAAATAGATATGACGGATTCCTGTTTCTTGGATTATGTTGTGGTTACCTTTTATACTTTTGCTGCTTGATTCCTCGCTCGATGTTTTTGTTAGAACCAAGTATTATCAGGTAGTGCTTGCAAATCAACGATTTATCTATGTGTGATTCTGTGCCCGCTCTTCTTACTGGTTCTTATGTTAGATTTCTCATTATTTTAGCTAGCTTTCTGATGCTATTGCAGATGGCGACTTCTTTGCTTTCTCAGATCCATAAGGGTGAGCAGAGGTGGACTATCTGTCTATGTTTCTCGTATGTGGCATTTCCGTGGGGGGACGGATGAGGGACCAATTCAACACACTGACTTAGTCCTCCTTGATAGTGAGGTGTGTGCCCCATCTCCTTTTTCCCCCCCATCAATAGCAGCTTAGGTAATATGATCTTCCCTCCTTGTTGGCCTAATACAGGTTTTGTTTCTTCAGGGAACTCATATGTATGGTCAGATCCCTACAAATATGGTGGACCGTTTCAAAGATGTGCTTAAAGAAGGCAAGGTCTATGCCATCAAGAAGTTTCTGTGCAACCCATCAAGGACAACATACAGGCATGTAGAGAGCTCTTTCATGGTGCAATTCACTAGGTTTACCGTGGCCGAAATAAAGAATGGCATTGAGGACACTTTTCCTTTCTGCACCTACAGTTTAACTGCATTAGCTGACATCCCAGCTCCCAGTGGTGGACCCCAGCACGCTTCGTTGGTGTGTTATGCTTGACTGTGTTCTTTTTAGATTATTGGGTCATTCACCTTTACGTGTTGTGTCTAACCTTTGTTTTCCGATTTGCTTCCATACAGATGTTATGGGAAAGATCACCATGGTTTCTGATATCATCCCAGTTCAGTCAGGTGCTCAGATGACAACATCAAACACAAGGACAGTTATGTTGGTGGACCTGCTGTAAGTTACGATGCTTATTAGCCTTTTATTTGATGCCCTTCATCTGTGCTAATAATGCATATGTCTGATTCTTTACCTCCTTATGTCTGTGTAGAGGTAATGAGATGATGATTGTTCTTTGGGGTGATCGGGCGGTTGAATTTGATGCAGAGGCTGTTCGTGCCTGGGGGGCTACTGAGTCAGTTGTTGCTATCTTCGTGGGACTGTTACCTAAGATGTCTCGTGGTAGGTGCTACCGATTTACCTTCTTTGCAAACCTAGGCCTTCGCAATGAAATGGCAGTGATGCTCTATTAATTTGTTTCCGTACATTCTACAGCCATCGATGTTTTAGATCATGTGCTTAATCAGTGATTTCGTAGCTGTTTGATTTCTTAGATTTCAGGTGACCCACATCATGCGTTTTAGTTATCATCGCTTTAACCTTTCTCGTTCTATGCTTCTGCTGCAGGAATTCTGGGTCTGAGCGGTAGCTCTCTGTGTCGCTGGTACATTGATGAGGATATACCGGATATTAATTCTTTCCGTCTAGGGTATGTACCCAGGAGCAGCTTCGTGTCCTGTTTGCTTCCCTATAGATCTGTGTATTTAGGCTTCTTTTTTCCTCAATGTAGACTTGGAGAGCGGTTCGTTCCTCTGGTCAGCTATACCCAAACAGGGCCTGACGCTATTGTGCCCCGTACCCAGCAGGCTCCTATTTCTAAAACTGTGTTAGAGCTCATTGACCTAGATCCTTTTGAAGAGATGGTAAGCACATTGTGTAATCCTATTTTTGGTAATGCTTGTTTTATTTTTATGCTTGCTATGATGTTTCTGCTACCTAATGTTAATTCTACAGGACAACAATTTCATTTGTACTGTGACAGTTGAGAGGGTTGGAAGTGATCAGCGCTGGTGGTTCCCTTCGTGTTTGACATGTCGCAAATCTGCTAAGCTTGTTGGCAATCAATTCACCTGCTCAGGCGACACCTGCGCCTCTGTGAAGGCAGAACTTACGTGAGTAAATTATATGTTAATTACTTCCTCTATGTATAGCTGGTGATGCTGGTAGCCTGACAAATTGCTTGTTATGGGTTGCCAGGTACTGTGTTTCTGTGTTTGCATCTGACGGCACAGCCGAAGCTGAGTTCGTGATGTTTGATAAGGTTGTAGTGAAGGCTCTATCAAAGCCGTTAATGAAGTTGCTTGGTCAAAGGCACCCAGGATATACCACAAGTGAAGAATTAGCCAGTGTTGCAAGGTTTGACGGTACTATCCCGCCAGAGATTGACCGACTCACTGGACAGAAGTACAGGCTCATGGTCTCCATATCCAAGAAATGGAGGTTAAACAGCGGCGAGAATCTATCCTTCCAGGTCAATAGGATTGAGGAGACTTACAAGCCTAAGCTCCCTCCCCTTGTCATTCCTGCTGTCGCTGAATCTCCTGGGACTTCATCATCTACCGGTTCAGGCATACAGATTCCTTCAGCTATTCCAGCTTTGCCTCCTGTTCCATTCACTCCTCGCCTGGTGAGTTGACGGCATGTGCATGCTTTTTACGGTGCATATGTAAACTCCTTTAGATGTGTTGTTCTTTCTTTGCCTCATGATTTGTTTCTGTTTTACCTCAGGCAACTGCTCCTCCTGCTGGCAAGCTAAGCCCTTCAACTCCAGCTAGAGTGTACTGCCTTACACATTTTCCCCCCATATGGCCACAGCATATTTAGTCCCTTATTGGCTTTTATTGTTGCTATATATATTATTGAATGTAACAGGTCAACAGCCCCTAGACGTGGCTCTACGAGGCGTAATCTCTTTGGAACCCCGCCTAAAGGGAACAGGCTTGTTGCAGATATTGCTAAACCAACTGAAGAAGAGACTGATGTTAGTTTTCTATTTCATAGTTCTAGCCATGTTGCTTATTCATTCCTTCTTATACTTTGCTTTGTTTGTATTTTGAAATTACGTAGCTTCCCGCTGGACCTGTGGTGGATGATGTTATCGAGGCCAGTGAGGAAAAAGATGATGACGCCCTGCCGCTCAAACCTAAAAGGTATAACTTTCCTAGGCACTGTTGTGTAGGACATGCATGAATGTTCGAAATAGACAAGCTTCATGTGAGTAGATACAATTGCTCACTGCATCACTTGTTTGGTTTATCGGGGGTGGTTCTGCTCTCAATAAAGTGAACAAGAAGCCGAAGTAGTAGCTGATCTGCTATTACTGAAGAGATCCTTTATACATAAGGTATTCACTGGATGATTTTATAAACACCTTCTGATTTTGATATTATGGTGCTACAATTTAGATACTTTCATGACCTCCTTAACTTCTACAAGGCTGTTTAACACTGTCTTCCTTTTATTGGCAGGTTCTCTGCTGTACAGCCATGTCTTCAACGATGCTTCCTGTTATGAGCATAGCTCGAAGGGGTTGGTGGATGGCTCATGGATATTTAGCGTCCCCGTTTTCCTCGACATCCGCTGCTTGTCAGCGTGCCTACCTTAAACTAATTAGACGTGGTCATCGCATTGCTGCACGCAGGTACTCCTTCCGAGTTCTTGCTGCGTATCTGAATGCTGCTGTTGGGTTTGTCTCCCCTTCTAGAGCATTGGATTATGCGTTAGCTATGTAGACATGTGTGGTTGAAGTATTTTGGGTAAGAACATGACTTTTCTAACAGCATGTTTCTTGTCGTACCATCGCTGGCTAAGAAGGAAAACTTATGACAATATCCTTCGGTCAGATCTTGTTGCCTAAATATTGGCCAGACTTCATGTACTCCTTCAGACACTTATTTGTGAATCTATATGTTTGTGTTTAATTCCATTCTATCGTGGTTTGTATTGTTCTTTATTATTCTTTTGGCTCTCTGTCAGGTTTTTTTCTTTCTTCGATTATACTAAGCATGTTGCTATATGAACAATGTTACTTCTGATCTTCAACATTCAACAAGGTACCTAATGAGTTTACTATAAATAATATGCAGTTCACTCTGTATTTTTTTAAGTTAAACACAAATGACTTAAGTCGCTTTTGCAAACAAAATTAGTATGTTCCTTTCACCATCTAAGAAATGATTTACACACTGATTCTACCTGACATGGTTTCGATGAGGTGATGTAATGTCTCTACTGAAGCTAGCTTAGTACCTGTTGTGTTAACTGCTTGGTGCGCCTGCTAAAGATTCTACACATAACAAGTAGGTTACTGAAATGAAAACACCTGTGTAACAAACTTGAGACGCCGCTTTTGCATTTTGCATTCAGAATCACCAAAAAACATCTTCTTCAACGAGCTTAGTGGATGAAATATTTTGTTCTAGCCTGCAATAAGACATGCAAGTGAGAGCGCTCGGTGTTGCAGTTTATAGCGCATCTAGAGAAGCATGTAAGCACTCACTCACATTCGAGTGCTACCTGTGTACTGGTGTCATCAAGAAGAAAAGAAACAAACAAGCCCCTGCCCACTGGCAGGCATTTTCATAATCAATCACCAACAACCATGCAAGACTAAATCACTGCAACACAAAAAAACAATCAATCTACTAGCCACTAGCAACAATGTACACAATCAGTAATCAACAACCATATACACATGAATTGCTATATACCAAGTGACCGATCAAACTAACTATTCATGAGATGGTACTAGACACATACACAATCAGCATACTATTTTGTATCCCAGCGCTGGAGTCTGTTCTTTTGACCAACGTAGAACTATTCTTTTATTTTGTATACTGCCGCACTCTGTAACAGCTATCCAAAAAAAATTTCCCTCAGCGGAGAGGGCTTGGCCCAAGTTCACAACTTTACAAGGCCCAATCTTATATGTACGTGATTTTCCGTTCCTTTTGCCTTCCAGTCATCGACGTTCTTATCCGTTCCCTTTCTTGCCGCAGCCTCCCTCCTAATCGCAGCGTGAGAACATATCCACCCTGCTAGACCTTTCCCTTTCATCGGACGATCTCATCCACTCTTCGAGTTCCTATCGCATTCGTCGAGCTACGGCTGCCGGCGACCACCTCCTCGATCTTCTGTCGCCGCGTTGCTACGCCTCTGGGCGCCAGGTAGTCCGTATATCCTTTATTTTCCTCTCTCTCTCTTGGGTGGTGCATTGCTTGCTTGCTTGAGTAGAATTCAACAGAAAGCATATGGATCAAAATGCAGGGAAGAATTTCTGCAGATTCAAAAGAATTGATTAGCTAGATGTACTTTTGCTTTCAGTAGAATTCAGAGAGGAACAATGTAATATGAAATAGAGAGATAATTTAGATTGGCGACACGTAATTTATTAAAAGATACCTCTCCTTCTTGATGCTTGTCTTGTGGGCTCGTCTCAGTTCAGCAAATCCAAAGTTTGGCTTCGTTTTATGAGTGACTGAATAAGTGAATTGCTAGATGCTGAAAGCCTGAAGCACATCCTACATTTCATTAGTGCATGAATTGTCTACTTTGTAAGATATCTTCTTTATGGACTTAGTGATATTAGATGCACCATGTAGACTGCTCATAAATCATGTGTTCCATACAGATTGACAACATCTGCACCATGGCAACATATATCTTATTGACTCCTCTATATAGTAACTAGGGGACTTGAGGGAAATATGATATTGTTTTCTACCTCCTTCAACTATCCAATGTGTGTTCAGCTGAGGTAAAAGCATGTGAGATTCTAAACCAAATGGCAGCTGTACAATTAACTTTTCACCATTTCAGCATTTACGTTGTCAGATTTTGGAATACCCTTTCATCTGTTCCTGTTATATTATTGTTCATTAACTCATACATTTTTGTAATTTGGAACCATTGTTGAGTTCTTACGCCTATCATCTTTTAATCAAGGTACCTCACGTCATTTGCACTCCTTGCTACTGGCTTCATGGAGGGTGTCGAAATCCCAACCTGGGTTTTATTAGAGGCCATGATGAAGCAGATGCAGTTACCACCTCCTGTATACCTAACCAGTGGTACTGAGGGAGGACATGCCATTGCAAGAGCTGTATTTTACCCTTCTGCAGAATGCTACCTAAATTCATTGCGTCCTGAGTCATTATCTAGCAATCCATCAGACTCCACTGAGTTAGCGGTAGAGGATGCTGCGGTTCAAGCAATCCGGTACATGGATACTATTCAGAAGAAAGTGATTAAGGATTTCCGTTATGCTGAGATGGCAACCATTAAAAAGGCAAATGAAGATCTTCTCGAGCAGGTCAAACAGAAAGATGAAAAGATTAAAGAGAAGACTCACCAACTCAATGACCTTGCTAGGTTTTCTCATGACTTTCTAGACGCCGCGTGTGATTCCAATTGCCGCATTTGCAAGATAATCACCAAGAACATTGCTCAGGGCTCAAACACTGTTGTTCCCTTGCACAGTGGCCCTCTCCTTGACATAGAAACTATAGGCTCTGGCTTGAAGAACCTCACATTCGAGTCAACTGAGGAGCTCAAGGCCAAAGTTGAAGATGATCACACCTTCTCAAGCTTCAGTGAAGATGAATACTTCACAGAGAGCTCTTCTTTAGGTGTGGTACATGATACACATTCAGATAGCGAAGTCTATAATTACGACTCTGACGGACGTCTTCTAGATTACTATGGCTCTAAATTTGATTATGATTACTAGCTCCCGACTGTTCATGCCTACTTAGCTGCACTATTGTACCCTCTCTATGAAACTCTATATTAGGCGTGTAATTTGAACTTCTTGTTATAAATTAGGATCCGTATTGCCGTCGATTGCACTTTACGTTGTATGAGCCTGGCTATATGGATTGATTAACTAAGGGTCATGTATTTGTACCTCAATGGAGTTCCCAGTTAATGCGTTGTGTTCTGTGTTTTTATTTTCGAATTTGTATTCTCTGGGACTCCTGTATTAACGTCTTGCATTTTTTTGGGAAAATTCCAATGTGGACGATTTGTTTCTCAGAATTGCCATTGGCATTTTTTATATCTTTTACTATCTTAAGCCCATTATGGAAAGGCCCAACACTGTAATGCAGGCAGTAAGCCCAACTGTCCAACACGGTTTGAACAAGTTCAGACAAATCATTGCTAGAAGAAGCCACGGTCGATCTAGGTTTTCAGACACAGTCCTCTTCTAAACAGGCGACGATTTCCTTTCTCTCTCAGTGGCAGCCGCATCTCTTTGGTCGAATCTGCTCCGTGCTCAGGTCCTTCCTCGCAAGCGCCTTGCTCGAAGACACTGGTACGACGCTATCTCGCAATGCTCTCAGTTCATCTTCTCCGACCCCTAAAACTAGAATATCAATTCATTGATAATTTCTTTGGATATAGCTTGTTCCTTTAGATTAGTCTGCCGATTGAATATTATTCCTTCTCTCGCATAGGTCAGCAACAGTTGAGTTAATGCTTCTTCTACAAAATAGACTGTCATTTAATGCCCAAGTTCCGTCTTAACACCGACGACTATGATATTTAGATAGTCAGTTCACAGACTGCTAGACAAGTGGATGTTAGTCCAGCTGATTTAGAAATCCTAAAAGAACCGGTCTGTTGTCGATGGGCCATTTAAACTTACCTAGATTCTTGTTACGTTCCTTACTATAATACATGTGTAGGAGGCCAATATGGACAGCGAGAGCGACGTTGATGGATCTACAACATCTGCTTGCTCTAACGATCAGGCAATGCTCTTTTTTTGGACATTTCTGAATTCTATTTTCCACTGTCCAAAACAACCTGGTGAGAATCTATATCAAAATCCCATATTCCAGGATACTCAGACATTTGTCACGATCCCGGGAAAGCTGATGCTTGATGCAATGCTAGACCAGCTTGGATTACCAGAGGCTGTATATCAACGAAGGGTCTGTGCAGATTACAAAACATGTGTCACGGTTATTTTCCAGCCATCAAGACTGTCTTGTCAAGCCTCTTTTCTTCCTATGACTATATCTGGAGTCAGATCAATGGATGCTTCCATAGCAGAACACACAGCTGCCATAGAAGCTATTAGATATGTGGAGGGTGCAGCAAATACAATAGTAAGGGACTTAAACTATGGCCGATTAAGGTAGTCGGAGGAGGAAAATGAACTCCTCAGGGACAGGCTGAAGGATGCAAACACTAGGGGTGAAAAACTTGCTAGGGGTTGGTTTTTAAGTGTAAGGCACATGCGTTCTTTTTCAGAACAATTTCATAACTTGGCGATCCTAAGCTACTTCGGTGGACAAGAGGTCATAATCGATAGCATGAAGGAAGCTTTTGCAAACATTGAAGAAATCGCACAGAGACTGAAGTCTATAGGTGCCCGTCTCGAGACCAAGCTCGCAGGAATAAGAAAGTCTCCTAGAGAATGAAGGAGATGCAGGCCTTTAACACCTCTCTTGCTGGTTAACTCGATACTACGTAAAGGTTTGCATCTTGCACTGGAAGAAATGACCTTGACGTCTCACCGGATATACGACCTCGCCGGAGGATCGTTCTTATCCAGGAGATGGTTCTCATGTGGAAGATGGTTGGAATGAGGGCAAAAATAACACACTTGCACAATTCGATAGGATAGCTTTCGATCTTCAGCGTTCAGTTGTTCGCGTAAGCAAGCATTTATAGAATGCTAGATGATTTCTTTGATTTCGCCTCAGTAGGAGCTAGCTGTCTATGGACACTTGTGCTACACCGATCCTTTTGGTGCTCCCTTCATGTAACAAGAAACTTGTGCTACCTCAGCCAGTTCAGAGTTTCTTTCGGTTCTATGTATTAAGATCACATTGTCCCCAAAATGTAATCGTGTAGTTTAATGGAGTGTTGCTTCATCTGCTCCTATTTATCTTCATACTCATATGTATGATCTTGTAACACTGTTGACTGCCTTGGACTTGCGCTTAAACTGTTATAAGAGGCATGGCTTCAGCTACTGATTCCCTCCAAGCAATATTTTTTATAGTTGTTATGCCACTCAGCCTAGAGCTAGAAAAAATATAGAACTCATCTGAAAGATGGACTGACACATCTGCCTACATACAAGTTATTTCACACTTAAGATTCTTGCTGACCCAATGTCGTTAAGTAGAAGATATGTTCTCCTAATAAATAGATATTGTCAACGTATAAAAGAATGCAGCATCTCTCTCAAGTTAATTAATTGATTCCCCTGTGCTAATATCTTTGTCGTATTGCTCACCTCTGTGAACAGCTCCAACACAAATTACTTTGTGTCCCTGATTTAACTGCCAACGCAGGACGAACGCAACAGAGACATGCAAGCTCGATTAAATGCTGACACATCAATGGGTGAAGGATTAAACATCCCATCAGGTATCCGATAACACTTAAATTAGCCTCTTTTGTCTATCATCTCATGCGGGGCTATTCAATGTGTGCGGCTCATCAATTTACCATGCTCCTTTCTTTTTTTGTAGATGATTATTTTAGTGAGTGGCTAGGAGAGGACATCTACGTTGTTAAGCCTGCACAACAGACTTTTTACTTTCTTAGTAGACAAGATCAGAAAGCTAGAAAAATTCGACAGCACTTGGAGAATTACATGTTTTTCACAGACAGTGCTATAAACTTCACAAAAGCTCAATTTAAAACAATGCTCTCAGTGCACCTAGACCTGACCCATGAATTTCAGCTCCTAAAGGTTGAGCACAATAAGTTTCTTCTTACATTAGAGACTGCTCTGCCAACAGGATATGCATTTGCTATACTTGAAAATGGCAGGATGATTAGTATTGCTGGGTCAAGTGTAGTTCATTATCCCACTGACGAATATGCAGAAGGATACTTTGGTGGGGACCTGGACTATAATAGGGAGATCAAGGTAGTAGATATGCACATAATTGTGCAGATACATGCATTACCTCTTCATATTTGGACAACTAGAGCTGTTGAACGGATCTTACAACCATATTGTATTGTCCAGACTATTGAACGGGATTGTTTTTCCTCAAAAACAGTTAGCTCCCTTAGTTCTTCTTGCTGGGCTCGAAGAGGAACTATATTCCCAGAGTTTGTTATTCTTAAAGTATGCAACAAAAACTTGCATGAACTGACACCACACTTCGACACGGCTCAGAAACCTATTCAGACATATTGCGTTGCTATCACTGGTAGTTTGCACGGATCTGCCTGCTCCATTCCAAAATTGAAACTCCGGCATGGCTTTCCATTTACACTGGCGGTGCAGCGTGATCGAGCTGGTTGTTGTTTCCTAAGGGATGTTGATGTTAGCAGAGATCGAATCAGAGAATTGCGGTCGTCTATCATACTAAGACCAAAACAATTAGATGTTCAGTTGACGGTCCATGACATTGCCAAGAATCTGAGCTCACAGGCAGCATGCAACACTTCAGAAATGGTGGTGCAATCAGTTGGTGTTTCTGGATACATTGCACGATCCACACATATGCCATTGCCTAACCTTTTTAATCGAGTGATCTTGTGAATACATAATCCTTCTCCTAGATCAGTTTCAAAAAATGAAGTTTGGAGTAGCTTCATCGCTCGAGATCTATTCTACATAGTGTGTCTAAGCTTCAAAGTTTTTTGATAAGGTCATACTGCTACTGAACTGGGTTCACAATTTATAAAATGCACATCATATAGCAACAAGGTCAAGGCAAAAACATATGTGCAATATCTCTTTAATTAGAATTCACAATATATAGCATCAAGGTCAAGCAGCTGCAAGAATATATGCGCAGCACCGATATCCAAATTAAGGCAGAATACAAATGGCTTTAGAAACATAAGTCACTATATTTCAGCCATGTTCCTTTCCAACTCCATTTCAGATGATTCAGAATACATGCATACATACATTAAGACCAACTAATGAACATACCATAGAGTGTTCATGGAAAAGTGCTGGCTAGTACATAATTTACATATACATTCAGGTCTTTGGAACTGTGTTCCTAGAACACAAAAGATACCTACACACACGGTGCCTACATTATTTCATTAGGGCTGGCAAAGTATATATTCCTATCGTACAGGTCCACCTGCTGGTCAGTCCAGCTACTAAGCCATCTATGACAATCCTTTGCACGCATCAGATCACTCAGGCAGGCTGCATACAAGTGGCTAACTTCACACCGACACTTCAGATTATACATCTGATTCCAGGGCTCTTTCTCCGGGTGCTCCATCACGATACTCCAGCAGTGCTCCTCGCACGCGTGCAGTCCATCTACCATATTCTCCCACTGAAGGAGCACCTTCTCACCCATGAACATAGCGCGACTTGTCACCTCCCTCGCTTCCGATAAATACATCTATGCATGCGATCTTTTAAAGTAGTTCACATCAACTAAACGAAGGTTCATCTTCGTGTCCAGAAACAAAACAGCCGACTGACAAGCCCTTTCAACAGCATCACTCTGAGATGCACCTTCTACACCAACTATAGTCACTGTCTTCTTATCAGAAACTAAGTACCTACCCTTTAGTGTTAGGATAATCTCACACACAAACAGTTGCGTCCCAGTACGGGTTACGCCGTAAACAGGCTTCTCCCACCCAAGAGAACTAATCATCTCATCAAGGACTATCTTCATGCAGATCTTTATCTCAGGTGGGGAGTCACCCCCACGCTTCTTGGGCTGCAGACAAAAAAATGAAGGATGATTAGTTTAGGGGATAAAACTCATGCTCTCACTGATTCATTGTCCTAAATTCATGTACTTATATTAGTCTAGAACAAAAAACATCTACATAACAACAGATTGACATGGATCAAGTGGTGGGGCATAAGAAAAATACCATGCCATGACAGCGAGCACGAAAATGACGCTCCGAACGGCTGAGCACATCCCATTCAACATCATTTATCTCTTTTAACTCAACACACAGCTGCTTGAACTTCATGTAATTCTTCTTATTTACATCATAAATACGGTGTCCAATGTCCAACAGAATATCACCATGCACATGGTTAATTCCACGTTGGTTAGACTCAAACATTTCCTCAAAAAAAGCCTTATAGCATCCCTCTGCCTTTTCCATACCGTCTTCATAATCAGACAATATCAGCTTCACTCCACGATACACTTCACCGGCTTTGACTAAAAGCAGGTTGCAGCTTGTTTCCATTTCTTCACACCTTAAACAGCTGACATCTATAATACGTCCATGAAACGGTGTACGCTGAAACTCTTGCATCACAGCAATCACTGTTGTGCTCTCCGCCAGCGACAGATCTGGGCATAAAATTCCATGTGCCTCCACATCTTTAAATATGGTTCGGCTCTTGTCAACAGGTACACGGACATGAACATGAACCTGGAACATGCCACCCATATTTTCTTGCCTGTAAACTGCATCCGGTGCATCAAACATACGAAGGACATCCTGTAGTATCGAACCCCACTGAATGCGGACCTTCTTAATTTCATTCTATTAATAACACAGAAACAAACATGTTAAACAGACACGGTATTCCCCCCCCCCCCCCCCCCCCCCCCCATTGCCACGGCGAGCTGCCTAACTTCGGGAGCTGAATAATACGCACAAGAGATGGATCAATTACATGTAAAAGCTTGACAGGAGGGGCAATGCTCTACTTTCAGCCAACATTTCATTGAAAGAAATATTAGTAAAGGAGACAAAGATTCAGAGTCTAAGTTTTACAGAGGAAGATATGAGGAGAAGACAAGACATTGTGAGATTAAAAGGAGGATTTGCCCCTGACCTGCGTGTCGCTGCAACCTCCAGGGCTCCACTCGATGCTCCGACACCGCTACAACCTCCTAGGAGCAGGGGAAGAGCAGAGAGGTGGATCCCGACTTCACGGCTAGATCCAATGCTGCGCCGCCGCTGTCGCCGGAGGTGAGAGGCGGGAGGAAAGGGATAAGGTCGAAGTGAAGTGGCAGCCTGAACCGAACTACTGTCCACAAGCCCAATTAACCGACGGACCCACATAGCAGTGTGTGCCGTGAAGAGACCGTGCGCCTTTAGCTGGTTGCGACGTTTTCCCCGTATCTTAGGGCATGTACAATGGTAGGGAAGGCACGCTTTCTCTTAACTATCCACGTCATTTAGGGAAGACAAAATTATAAGTTGTGTTGGGATATATCAACTAGGGGTATAACCAGCATGGATCAATCCGGCTAGTCCAGGGTGGCCCAAGGGTGGTAAGGCCAAGGCCTGCCGGGCGGCCCAGATAGTTGACGTACAAGGAAGTAGGCGGACGGTCCAAGGAAGGCGGAAGGCCTAAGCCCATCAAGCCACCGAGCCAAGACGGAAGGCGGCAACTAAGCCGGCTAGGTCTAGGACTCTGACTACTTGCTGGACAAGTACTTGCCTTGTATCCTGGGGTCTGGCCGCCTATATAAGCCGGCCATCAGGAAGCCTTTAGGGGAGGCGATTCAATACGCATCAAACACATTGTAACCTGTTCACGGCTATTGCCTCATAGTGAATTATAGCAGCACGTAGGATCCCGCCACCGCTGTGGGATCCGAAGCTGGGTAAGCTCGCCGTGTTCAATACCGACCTCGACGACTCCAACCTTCTTCCCCACAATCCATACGTAGGCTAGAGGACCCTCGTCTCCTATCAATTATGCCGATACCACGACAGTTGGCGCCCACCGTGGGGCATAAGGTTCCTGGCGTCACGTTCCAGGCGGGAACACTTGGCGGCGTGGGCAAGCAGATCGCCGTCGGTCGCATCACAAGGTATGACGGCCATAGCTACGTCAACTCGGATGAGTCCTGGCTCCCGGCGGACGACTACCTTATTGGATGCGCAATCGCGCCGATCGGAGGGATCGACGTCTTCATCGGGTACACGCCAGAGGCGTACGGCCTACCGCGCTTCTACAACCCCACCCACCAACCCTTCGACCAAGCAGTCGACCGGCAAGATGGATCTGAATCCGCCTTCTCCCAAGAGTCGGCCGAATCTGATTTCCACTTCGTCGGAGTTGTCGGACTGGGATCCGACTCCCAGCCGGAAAACAACGATCCTGAATCAATCCTCCCTGCTCTGCAGGAGGATGCGATGTCAGATGCCTGATCCAGATCTACCGTTCAAGTCAACATAGACTCTGACTCCGATGATGATGCTAGTCTCTTCGAAGAGAAGATCAAAACCCGCTTTTCCAGTGGAAATCCGGCTCCCTCAGAGGGTACAGCGGATACAGACATGCCTGACAAGCTGGCTATGATGGTTGTTGTCGGTCACGAGACAACCCCAGTTACTTCGGAAGCGCAAATCAAGCCGGCGGAAGAAGCCGGAGACACCACTGTCGGCCAACTCATTGAAAGTTCCGACAAGGTGTGCGCAAAGAAGAAAACTGGCCTCGAGAAAGGCGGCAGCAGCAAACCCACGGATTTGCTCTCCGTCATCAAAGAAGTAGACGAGATCATGAATACTCCGGTAAACAAAAACACCCCACTCGACGAAGTGGAAGAGCTTAGGCTTAACATGCTTAAGCACTCTGACTTCCTGCGAAAAAGAGAGGAGCACGTTGAGAGCCTTGCGAAGAAGATCAAGAAAGAGCAGGAGAAGATGTCGGCCAAAACAAGCCGGCAACTCTTCGAGGAGAAAAGGTCATCAAAAAACCGCCGTGGAAAAGAGCCGCCTACGCAAGCAACGACAGAGGCTCAAGACCTAGGGTTCGATTGGCGTACGGCACCACAACGAGTGGATAGAAGGGGGGATGTTGTCTTCTGCACCCCTATCCTCAACGCGGCTGCCGCGTTAGATACCCTGGACGACAACACTTACACGGCGGAAGAAAAGCTGACCAACGCAAGACACTTCGTAAGCAAGGCCCTAGAACAACAAGCTCGCGCTGATTCCTACGGCCACATGGCGGATGCCCGCGGGGGAGACCTAGAGTCTAAGTCAGGCAAGTGCAAAGCTGCACCCGGCGCAGACCCCGAAGGCCCGTCTGGCTCCAGTAGCCATGGCGACAAAAGGAAGGCAACGCCACCTCCAAAGAAGGCACCGCCGCCAAAGCCAAGGCGGGACGAGAATTCAAGGACGGGAAGCAGAGGAGACCTACCACCTCCACCTCAGCCAAGACGCGACAATGGCGGTAGCCGGAACAACAGGCAGCCGCCTAGAAAAGATGCCGGCAACGACCCTCCAAGGAGAGGCCGCAGCCGGTCTCCGCAGCATAGCACTGGCAGCAAGAGGAGAGGGGAGGTCGAAGGGCCCAGGCGCAGCATAAGCCGGGCGGCGCAGGACGAGCCGGACGCAAACAGAGGCGCACGGCAGCTCGATCCAAAAGACGCACGACACCGCCTACAAGACATAGCAAGAGGAAAGGAGCCGCTATACTCGGGACCAAAGTGCTTCGGTGACGCCATCCGCAAAGAGCCGTTCCCCAAGGACATGACATCAGTGTCAAAAAACTGTTCTAGGTACAACGGCCTCGTTAAGCCGGACTCATGGCTTTCCGACTACGCCATGGCCATAGAGATTGCCGGCGGGAGCAGCCATATTGCCGTCCGCTACCTACCTCTCATGTTGGAAGGAACGGCAAGAGCTTGGATCGACAACCTTCCTGAAAAGTCCATCCATAGCTGGTACAACATGGAAAAGGTTTTCTCCCAGCACTTTCAAGGAACATACAAGCGTCCAAATACCTACACGGATTTGCAGCGCTGTATCCAAAAGCCGGACGAAACCATGACAGATTTTGTCAGCCGCTGGATATCCGAAAAGGCCAACTGTCATGGTGTCCATGCCTTCTACACGGGCCTACAGAAGAAGTCCTTGCTCCGTCATAGGCTCGTCCGCGAGCAAATCACGGACCTTGGTGAGTTGCTCAACCTAGCCGCCCAATACGCGGCGGCGGATGACGACGCCCGGGACGATGACCCAGACGTCAACATCATACCAAAGCGGAACAATAAGCGCAAGCAGGCGGCGGATGACAAAGCCGGACCTTCCAATGAGGTAGCCGTAGCGTTCCAAGGAAACGCCGACAAAAAGAAGTGGAAAAATAAGAAAGATAGTCGCGAAGCCGGCTCAGGGCCTAAGGCGGCGCGAATCACTTATGAACAAGCAAAGCTTTTGCCGTGTCCCATCCACGCCTCATTGGGCAAGGTCAACCACATGCTTGGAGAGTGCCGTTTCATGGACGACTTCAAAAAGGATCCCACAGTCGGCTAGAAGTCAAAGAAGTCAAAGAAGAACGACAAGAAAGACAGCAAGGAGGATGAGGATGACGACGACATGTCTATCTCAAGCGAAGAGGACGCAGCCGCCAAGAAAAAGAAGCCGTATCCGAAGGTCAAAGAATCTCTTGTGTGCTTTGTCGACACGCCTTCGGCTAAAGCGGATAAGGCAGAGATGCGCGAACTCAACGCGACAATGCCGGACGTCCCTCAGTACTTGAACTGGTCGGAGGCAACAATCACTTGGGACCGGTCCGACCACCCTGATCACGTCCCTCACCCAGGCAAGTACGCCCTTGTCGTCGACCCCATTGTCGACAACTTCAGACTCACAAAGGTACTCATGGATGGCGGCAGCAGCCTCAACATCCTGTACTACGACACGCTAAGCCGCATGAACCTATCAGAGGATCAGCTGGATCACAGCAACCTCACATTTCATGGCATAGTGCCCGGTAGGCAAGCGAAGTCAATGGGAAGCATCAGGCTGAAGGTAACTTTCGGACCAAAAGAGAACTACCGCTCAGAGTTCCTCCGGTTCGAAGTTGTCCCCTTCAAAAGCGTCTATCATGCAATCTTCGGACGACCGGCTTTCGCCAAGTTCATGGCAAGGCCGTGCTACATATACAGCAAGCTTAAAATGCCGGGGGAAAACGGAACGATCACGGTTTCCGGCAACTTCAAGAAAGCCAAGGAGTGCGAGCGTGGCATGGCCGCCTTCGCAGAAGCCGTCATCCACAAGGAAGAACTCGCGCTGCTCGGGGCGGATGCAGACAACTCCATGCCAAAGCCAAAGATGGATGTCAAGAAGACTTTCGAAGGTTCAGAAGACACCAAAAAGGCGGACCTCATCCCAGGTGACAAGTCTAAGAAAGTTGTCATCGGCTCCAACCTTGACAGCAAATAGGAAGGCGCGCTCGTCGAGTTCCTCCGTGAGAATCGTGACATCTTTGCATGGTCGCCTTCCGACATGCCTGGTGTACCGAGGGAACTTGCCGAGCACTCGCTCAACGTCATAAAAGGATCCAAGCCGGTAAAGCAAGCAACAAGACGCTTTGGAGATGAGAGACGCAAGGCTATAGGGAAGGAGATAAATAGGCTGAAGGCCGCCAATTTCATAAAAGAAGTTGTACACACCGATTGGGTGGCAAATCCTGTACTTGTCCCAAAGAAGAATAAAGAGCTGAGGATGTGTATTGACTATACCGGTGTTAACAAGTGCTGCCCAAAGGACCCCTTTGCGCTGCCCAGAATTGACCACGTCGTAGACTCCACAGCAGGCTCCGAGCTGCTTTGTTTTCTGGACGCCTACTTAGGGTACCACCAAATCAAGATGAGAGAGTCAGATCAGCTGAAAACATCTTTCACAATTGCATATGGGACTTTCTGCTACATTACAATGCCTTTTGGCCTGAAGAATGCAGGGGCAACATACCAGCGCTGTATGCAAAATTGCCTACATGAACAGATCGGCCGCAATGTTCACGTCTATGTAGACGACATCGCGGTAATGTCAAAAAAGAAGGCAGACCTCCTAGAGGACTTGGAAGAAACTTTTCAGAATCTCCGGAGGTATCAGATGAAACTCAATCCCGCCAAGTGCGTTTTCGGCGTTCCAGCCGGCAAACTGCTTGGATTTATCGTCTCAGAGCGGGGGATCGAGGTTAACCCGGAGAAGATCAAGGCCATCCAAAACATATCCAGACCTACTTGTCTGAAGGACGTGCAGCGCCTAGCCGGATCGGCGGCAGCCGTCAGTCGTTTCATAAGCCGCCTAGGGGAAAAGGCAATGCCTCTCTACCGGCTACTGAAGAAATCCGACAACTTCGAGTGGACAGCAGAGGCAGACGCCGCCTTGCAACAACTTAAGGAGGCCCTCGTATCCGCTCCGATATTCGCAGCACCTCGATCACAGGAACCAATGCTGCTGTACATCGCGGCAACAGGAGCTGTTGTCAGCGTTGTCTTGGCTGTGGAAAGAAAGGAGAGCGAAGCCGCGGCGTGTGAGCAGCGACCGGTCTACTTCATCAGTGAAGTGTTCTCCGACTCCAAGCAGAGGTATCCGCATTACCAAAAGCTGGCTTATGGCGTATTCTTCGCCGCCAGAAAGCTTAGGCATTACTTCCAGGAACACACAGTGACAGTAGTCAGCAAGGCACCGTTGGGAGACATAATCAACAATGCAGAGGCAACGGGTCGAGTTGCCAAGTGGGGCATCGAACTCGCCCCCTTTGACATAGTCTACAAGCCACGGACCGCCATTAAGTCTCAAGCGCTTGCCGACTTTGTCGCCGACTGGACAGAGGCCATGGAGGAAACGACACTCCCCGAATCAGAATATTGGGTCATGCACTTTGACGGATCAAAGATGCTCAAAGGCTCGGGGGCTGGAGTCGTTCTACGCACGCCTAAAGGTGACAAGCTTAGCTACGTGTTACAAATCCACTTCACAACAACCAACAATGTTGCCGAATACGAAGCCTTGCTTCACGGGTTACACGTGGCAAACGACCTAGGCGTCAAAAGAATCCTCTGTTATGGCGACTCAGATCTGGTCGCGCAGCAAGTAAGCAGAACATGGGATGCGAAAAGCGCAACAATGGCAGCTTACAGAGCCAAAGTTGACGAATTTGCAAAAAACTTCGTAGGCTACGAAGTCCGACATGTTCCAAGAGCCGAAAATGAGGCGGCAGACACACTTGCAAGACTGGGATCGGAACGCAAAAAGGTACCAAAAGATATCTTCCTGGAGCAATTGCACAAGCCATCCATTAAAGGCGCCGATTTGATGGACCCCGACTCAGAAGAACCGGTAGAAGCGGCAAGTCTCGCTGTCTACTTAACACAGCCGGATTGGACAGTCCCATATCTCGATTTTCTAATCGACCAAAAGTTGCCGGAGGACGATGAGGTGCTAAAAAGGCAGATCATAAGGCGAGCCAAAGAATTCACGATAATAAAATGCGAGCTATACAAGCGAAGCACATGTGGCATCTATCAGCGGTGCATACAGCCGGAGGAAGGCCGGGAAATTCTGAAGGACATACATATTGGCGCCTGCGGGCATCATGCTTCCGCTAGGTCCATTGTATCCAAAGCTTTCCGCCAAGGTTTCTACTGGCTCACCGCCAAAGAAGATGCCGAGAACATCGTAAAGACATGCAAAGGTTGCCAGTTGTACGCCCGTCAACCTCACTTGCCGGCACAGGAGCTAAGGACGATCCCAATCACCTGGCCGTTCGCGGTCTGGGGCTTAGACATGGTGGGTCCCTTCAAAAAGGCGCGCGGTGGGTACACTCACCTATTGGTCGCTGTCGACAAGTTCACCAAATGGGTCGAGGCCAAACCAATCAGCAAACTTGACGCACGAACAGCCACCAATTTTCTCTGGGGAATTATCTCTCGGTTTGGAGTTCCACACAGCATTATCACCGATAATGGCAGCAATTTGTCTCAAGGCGATATAGAAGAATACTGCAGTGATCTGGGCATCCGGCTTGATTTGGCATCCGTGTCACACCCTCAATCCAATGGACAAGTAGAGCGTACAAACGGCCTAGTCCTATCAGGACTTAAGCCTCGTCTCGAAGCTCCATTACATAGGGCAGTCGGCGCTTGGGCATATGAGTTACAGTCGGTATTATGGAGTTTGCGCACAACGCCAAACAGATCCACCGCCTACACTCCTTTCTTCTTAGTATATGGCGCAGAGGCAGTGCTACCTACCGACATGAAGTACGACTCCCCAAGAGTTCAAGCCTACATCGAGCAAGACGTAGAAGGTGCAAGACAGGATATACTAGACCTGCTAGACGAAGAAAGAGACGTCGGTCTCCATCGCTCCGCCTTGTACCAGCAACAACTCCGCCGCTATCATAGCCGGAGAGTGCGGAAGCGAAGCTTCAGAACAGGTGACCTGGTTCTCCGCCTAATTCAAGATAGAAAAGGCTTGCACAAGTTATCCCCGCCATGGGAAGGACCGTTTATAGTCACAAAGGCGCTGCTCTACCTAGCCGACATCCGCGACGAAGAAGAAAAGAAAATGCGCAAGAAGGCGACAGGAAAAGGGGAACCAAGCGCAAGAGAGGCATTGACAATCCGTTCGAGCAAACAAGACGGCCTTGGAATATTGAGCAGCTACGTCCTTTCTACACTTAGCAATTTATAATTGTAATAAGTTAAATATGATTATGAAATAAAAGTCTATGGTTTCTCATCTGTGTTGAGATGCATGCCATCTTTTGTCTTTTCTTGCAATCATATTTCCCCTATGTATCTAAGTTACCTATTTTCTAGCTCTGTGCAAAGGTTCAAACTGGTAGATACTTGCAGCTTTCGAGCCAACCTAAAGCAAAAACAAACTTTTTGCGCCGCCTAAATCCTTTGCTTCTGATTACTTATATGCGGTTCGCCTAGTAGTATGTCTTTGACACCAACATGTTGGCTTTGGTCTCTGATTCTAAACAAATGGTCTAGCCCTGGTTGTTTCAGCTAAAGTTACCGACTGAGGTTTCGTCAACATACAAAAAGTCAAGCATATAAGTCAGGGTAAAATTAAGGCGGGCCATATAAATAGAGACAAAGTAAAACTTGTCAGCTAGTTTCCGCCTAACAAGGCAACCGCAAAAGTATATACAAATATTACAAATGTTGCATTGTTTCAGGGGCCGACAAAATAAGGCTGGTGGGAGGCAAGGACAAGAAAACATATGGCTCGGGGGAGCGTCTACATCAGGCTTGGGGGCTGACAACTTCAGCCCCGGAACTGTCACTCCCCTCCGCCTCGGCCGCGCCGGCAGCTTCAGCTCCCTCTCCGCCAGGCACAGGATGGCGCCGGTAGAAGATTAAAGTGTCCACCATGTCGGCGACTCGCGTGGCGTAGCCGGCAACGCTGTCCAGCACAGCGACCGGCTCAACGTCGCTACCGTCTTCGTACGTCGACGGCATGCCTTCAGTGACGGCTTCTATCTCGGCCTCGGGGTAGTGCGCCATGAACAACCCAAGGGCAGTCTTGGCTCCACCCCGCGCCGCCGACTTCAGCGAGCTTTTGTGCAATTTGGTCGCCTGCTCCAGGATGGCGGGCACGTCGCTGAACTCGGTCGGCTCCTGACTGCCAGACGAAGTGAAGAACTTGGCGGCAAACCGTTTGGACGCCGTCAAAGTCTCGGCGATCAGCTCGCCCAGACGCGCAAGGCGATCCAGGCGGGGGCTGACAACCTTGTCATCGCCTAAACCGGCGGGAACTGCATCAAAAATAAAGCCAGAAGTTTGGCTCAGGCTAAAAGCAACATGGCAGTATCAAAAAAGGAGCGAGAAATTACCAAGGACCGTGTTATGGAAAGCCGACAACTCAATCATATGAGTTGCCAGCGCGTCCTCTGCAGTTTGGGCGCGAGAAGTCTGCTTAGAGATCTCCTCGGCAGCCGTCTTCTCCGCCTCCGCCAACTTGTTGCGCAGGCTTTCCAGCTCACCAGTGAGCTGGCTAGACTCCTGCGCAAACTTGAGTTGCTGGGCCTCCATCTCCTTTTGATGGGCCTCCTTCAACTTCAAGATGGCGGCCGCCAAGTCTGAAGCTTCATTCATAAGAGCTTGCATATCAGTGGATGCCTTCAGGATATCCTGGGCGTGGTCTAGCAGTTCTACAAATATGGATTTACTAAGCTAAATGATTGACGGAAACATAAGTCAAAAGCATAGTTGAAGGCAAAAAAGGGACAGCCCTACCTTCATCTTTTTTGCGGGCCGCTTCCAATTCGGCAATCCGCCTGTCCTTGGCCTCGCACTCCTTCTTCAGGTCGCGGCAGCGTCGGTTTATCTCGACTCGGGAGGAGACGAGCTCGACGTTGGCGGACACAAGGCCCTGCAAGAAAAAACAAAAGCATATAACATATTGTCGAATAACCACTAAGCCGGCAGTCAAAATTTCTTTTGACTTGCCATCTAAGTGCTCGGGGGAAAGACTGTGTATATGCGGGAGTGGTAAGAACTTACAGATAAGTCGCCCTCCAAGTCGGCGAAGGCCTGCGTGGCGAAGTTGGCAAAATCCAGAGTTGACTCCTTGGCCTCCTTAAAAGTGGACCAAGGGTCTCTGACCTTGCCGCCTCCCGCAGCCGGGGCTGCCTTCCGAGACGCGCCGGCAGACGACTCCAGCAATCCTTCGTTGACGGCGCGCGATTGAGCGGCATCATCGGCCGTAGCCTCAGCCAGTAGTAGAGGAGTTGTCGGCGCGCAATTGTAGCGTACCTGCACTTTAAATAAGGCAGATACCTGTGTATAGTGCAAATCCCTGGATCGATTCATTTGCACACACAGTTACGATGTAATATCACCACAAAGCGTCAATTTTATTACATCGATGATCCAGAATTACAAAATATTCTTTACAAATTGCATAGCATAAAGCTAGCTTTGAAAAGTACATAGCGGAAATACAATAGCAGTGAGCCTCTATAACTTTCATTCTGCCACAGGCGAAAACATGTTGGTTGTAGACTCGAAACCTTTAAACGAAACCTCA
The DNA here is from genome assembly GCA_026929855.1 of Poa annua. NCBI lineage: Eukaryota > Viridiplantae > Streptophyta > Magnoliopsida > Poales > Poaceae > Poa > Poa annua. Next base: position 111,613,386 of record CM049426.1, read on the forward strand.
CTCGTCATCTGATCAAATCTGCAATAAGAAAAAATATTGCAACAACGTGGGTCAGATTCCATTAAAAATGGAGTCTGGCAAGTGACACTATGGTGGACACTTAAGGAAATAACTCTAAAGCCTATATGCATATTTGGCTGGTGGAGCTCAAGGCTAATTTGCATAAAGCCAATTTCTCCTACTCTTTTGAAAACACTTTTCTTGAAATCTCGACGAGTATGGCATGAAAACCATAAATCTCATCTTCCCTTGTTCACCCATCAAGTTTTACTTTTGAAGTTGGAATGGTGGAATCCTCCGTTGACGTCCTTGATCAGCTGCTCAAAATTGTCCGTAACCGGGGACACGGCTAAGTACTGAGTTTTACACTCTGCAGAGGTTGTGCACTTTCACCATTGTACCCATTCAACCCAAGGTATCCTTTACACACCATTTGTGATAAGGAAAGGAGAGAATGAGACGAGATCTTTCAGAAGCATTTTCCCTCCCACCTGGCTTGACCCGTTCCACCTAACATCCCCCTACATCTGCTTGTCAAGCCGGAGAGAGTCCACGCAACATAATTGATCAAGCCAGAGCCCATATGGCAATGGCTGCACTGGAAGCAATCGTCACTCGGAGTTCTTCAGATTCCTCTGTTCCTGGGTGGCCATTCTCAAGTGTACATACTCCAGGAACCATAGACATGGACCTGAGTAGCCACTCAACATAACCCATGCAACCAATTACCACCCAGGTGTTTCATTCTTAACTTAGTAGAATTTAGATTTTCACAAAAACAACATTTGCATAGCATCAATAATTCTACTAAGTATTGCATAGGAACCTAGACACAGGAATAAGGGATGCTACACAGGTTTAGCATAGCAACACATGCATATAAAAATACACTAAGTAATGCATAAAAATAGGAAGTTTATGAGGTGTGCCACTTGCCTTTGAATGTTGTCGTTGTTCACAATTCTTTTCAACGGTACTCGGGACTCTCCGTTCAATCTAACAGTATAGACAAGCAACAATACAACAATCAACAGCAAGCACAACTCCACAATGCACACCAACACATACTAGATGAATAAATAAGTTTTATAAAACTTTCTAAAGAAAATATGTTTATGCATGGTGTGCAAAATATTCCTAAGGCTAGAAATGCTTTTTCATGCCATGGAAATCTTTTAAGTTTATGCCAGGCAATCAGGTTGGTCCAAAAGGACTAAGGCTAAGGTCATAAGTTAAATAAAATATTTTGTTTTATATCATCTTGAAACAAGCACTCTAATGGCTTAGCCATGATGTGCAAATACTTAGAGAAAAATATACTATGTCATTTGCTCAAGATGATCAACAATTATTATCAACTCTTTGTAAATTGGACATTCACTATAGTGAGAGAGACAGACACCCGGCCAACCACTTAAATTGTGGAACAGGTCTCATGTACGTGGACATGTAAGGTTTGTTTCCAGGCCGCTTCATCCCACTATGCTGCTAGGATCCAACAACTTCAAGATGATAACATCATGATCAAAATTTGTGTAAGTCTAAAGAAAAGATTAGGAAAGAGGGAAAATATAGAAAGAAAGATGTAGTTGTCCTCCATGCTTCATCTCCAGACTTGTAACTTTCTTCTGGATGATGTCTTGATTGAGTTCTAGGTAATCTTGATGAATCTTCAGACTTGGTGATTCTTGTATCCTCGAGGCTGGTCTTGGATTTACTTAGTCTTCATGAAGTCTCAGAGGAGAAGAAAAGACAGAGAGAAAGACTTAGAGAATAGAAAGGGGGTTGGCCTTCTTGAACTTCTTCTCACTTTTCTTCTAAGTGCTTGACCTCTTGAGGATGCTTCCAGAGTCTGTTTTCTTCTAAGTCCTTCATGAACTTCTTGATTTTCTTCTAAGTGCTTCTTCTCCTTGAAGATACTTCTGAAGTCTTGTTTTTGGCTAAGTCCTTCATTGGTCTTCCAGCTCCATGTTGAAAATTACTAAGTGTCTTAAGTGTATAGCACTTTTCCCAAAATAGTAAGTTTGAAAATAATCCTAACTTAGAGAAAATGGGGAGGAGTTTTCCTTATGGAAATTATAACTATAAAATATGCTATGCATGAAATGCAATTTTAAATCACAAGCAACATAACACTAATTTTTGTAAATTTTATAACATATGCATAAAGTTATAATTTGCAATTTAATTAGTTTCTAATTTGCAAAACATAATAACAGGAAACATATAGATTAGAATTTTATGTGTTTTATATTTTATAACACAATTTTCTTTATAGGTGGTGTTAACAGCCAGAGGTGGTTTAATTATATTTAATGCAATTTGATTTAATCAAAATTAATATTTCTATTAAAAGTTATTTCAAAATTAGTCAAACTATTCAAATTAAACTCACAACTATGAAATCATTCAAAATTTACTCAAAAATATTTTATAGCAGTGGCATTAATTTACAAATATTCTAAAGTTTCTAAAACATATTTATTTGCAATTTTTGGATTTATAGATTTAAAGCTATTAGAAATATACTCAAATTCACCATTTGAAATTTGAATATTTTATACTAAGTTAAATTTGAATTTTGGCCGATCTAAAATAATCTACATGTCAAGAGCTTTCCAAATATATAAAAATTATTAAATTTGGAGTTGTGGTTAAAAAGTTATAGATGTTTTAATTCCTGGGACTAATCTGCAAATTTTCCAATTAAAAATTAAAATAGAAAAAGAATTACACGCTGGCGCTGACTGTGCAGGCCACGTCAGCGCTGACTGGGTCTGACGTGGATAAGTTACAGATCTGGGCCGTCAGATCTGGATCTGACGGTCCAGATCAGAGTACCGGTTCGATTATAAAACTTCTAATCCACACCACACGATTGGGATCGGATGGATCTCGGGCGTTGACCCAATCCTGGCGGCACAAGTTCACCGGAGCACGCTTGCCGACGGCGGCGCCGGCTCAGCGATCATCTCCTACGCGATCTAGGTGGTCTTAGGAAGAGCAACTCGTACCAGGACGTGCGGGAGGCCGTGGCGAACTCGGTGGCGAAGTCGACGATGCTGGGGGGCACGGATGCGCCGGAGGTTGCTCGCCGGAGTTGCTCCCGCGGCCGGTTTTCTTCGGGCGAGGAAGAACGTGACGTTCTGCAACAAAAACAGATCCCCGATGGTGTCAAGGAGATGCGCACGTGGACAGGGAGTCGCGGAAAGGTTCGAGGGGCTTTGTACTCACCGGTTTTTGAAGAACACGGCGGCGGCAATGGCGGACGGTGGCGGTTCGATCTGAGCAGCCTTTGGGCGATGAAGCTAGGGTTTTTGGGGTGCGGGGGAAACGGCGGAGGTGGGTTTATATGGGGGGCATCAGAAGAACTTCTCCCTGCGATAATCGCGGCGAAATCCATCGTATCCGGATCGAACTCCTCTGCTCTGTTCGTTGCGATATGGAAGGAGAGGGATGACGCGTGGGTCCCACGCGTCAGAGAGAGAGCGCGCGGCGCGGGCAGAGCTGGGCCGCTGCTGGGCCAAGGCGAGCTGCGCGCGAGGGAGAGAAAGAAATGGGCTTCGGCCCACTGGCTCGGGTTGTTCTCCTTCTTTTTTTTTTTTGTACAAATCCTTTTCTGTTTTCTGTATTTAAAATAACTTTTAAAATATAACTCCAATTCAACTCAAATTAGATTCTAAAAGTTTGTAAAATCATCATCTCTCTGTTAAACCAATTGTAGGAGTGTTTTGAACATTTTTCAAAATAATAATTTCAAACTATTGCTTAAAAGTAAAATTAGACACTTTATGTTTAATTTAAACTAGGATTTAAATAAATTTTAATTCTGGCTAAATATATTATATGAAATACCCATATTCAATTATGTTTGGATTTAAGTTATTTAAACTCATTTTTAAATTCTAAATTCATTTTTGGCTTTGGTATAATTATTAATGATATAACACAACTATATGAAAATGGAAAAGAGAAGATATAATGTATTCATTTTTAATTGGAAATAATTTGTGCAACATTATATTTTATAATATGATAATGCATTTGAAACTTCATAAAAACTTTGGAAAGGAATTTTAATTCAATTCTTTTCTTATATAGAATACATATTCATGAAAATCATTTTAGATGTCGAAAATAAATGGAATTCATTTTTAAGTTAATGAAATGTTTATTTGGATAATCCATGTTTTAAATAGTTTAAAAAGATCACTTATAAATATTATTTTAATTTATTAATAGCTATGGCTAAGTGGATAATAAAATGTTAAAACTGTGACACTTGAAATATTAACCCAAGTTTGAAGTCTTTCATAGTTGGTTTCCTTATACATTTAATATTTCATTTTTAATAAAAGAAAAGTTTTAAATTTTAGTGATTTTTGAATATTATAAAATGTTGGGATGTTACAGACTACCACCCTTAAAAGGAATCTCGTCCCCGAGATTCGGAGAAGCTAGAAAAGAAAGCAAAGGCTTGAATGATTCTGATAACTCAAGATGTTTAAAAAAAATGAAATTTCTGACATGGAAGCTTGAAAACTTGTAGGGAATAAATTTTCCAGTTGGGGAATGGGAAGAAGGATAGTTTGAGATCTCTGGGTTTAAGTGACTGGGTTTGAATTATCTAGGTGGCTACCACCCTTAAAAGAAAAGTTTTGTTGATAATTAAACATTCTAATGCACAACCAAAAATCAATATAATCCATTACAAACATCATCTAACAAACATCAAGCAACAAAGTTCAAACACAAGCAACACATACGTAAAATTACAAACTTCTTGTGAGAAATCGAACTAATCGTTTATCGAATGAAAGGTCGGGGAAATATAGAAGCAACAGTACTGCCATATCACAATTTGATAGGTCAATACTCTAAATTGATACGATAAGCTAATTAAGATAATGGTGGTCCCTCTAACATGGTTCTGATTGCTACACTTATCCCTCCTAATTATTACGCTTGCGTTTTATTGCGTGGTTCTTTGCCACAGGCGTGACTTCTTCCTCAGTTGACTCTTCAAACATCACTTCTTCGGGGTCTTCTTCCTCTTTCGTAGCTGCAGATACAGTCACATCTCTGGTGCCTTGGTCACCTCCTTCTTCAGCTACTGGCGGTGGTGGAGGTGGAATGAGTTGCGCCTCAAGCATGGCAATTTGCTCATCCTTGCCAAGGTTCTCCAAATGTAGGTCATGGATGAGTTCCTCCAACTGACCAATAAGATTTTCAGAAGCCTGGAGTTCTTGGGTTTTTGCGTGTATCACGGCTTGTGCATGATCCGCGACGTCATAAGCCTGTTGGACTCTCCTGGTCAGGCAGTTGATGAGATAATCCAAGTCTTCAAACGTCTTGTTAACGAGGGGCAGGTCCAGGCGATTTCCCGTGTGAGCCATCGAGAGACCATGTGCATTCCTCTTCCCAAAGGCACGGAAGGGCGATCCTGGTGCTAGCTTGAATCGATACTTGTAACACAAACGAGCCATTAAGTCCACCATAGCTATGTTCACTCCCTCAATCCATTCTGGGTAGTAGGTGACATAGTCCACGGGCTCGAAGTCTGGCATCGTAGGATCCGGGGTCATGATGGTGCGTATTTCCCAACGTATCCCATGGGGTATGTTGGTCTCCTCCTTCCTTCCTCGGAAATAGGGTGGTGGTAGCTTCAATACACTTGTCAATCTAGACAGCTGCCTCCCGAAGATGAAACCCGACAAAACTCCATCATACACAGTCTCAGTGTATTCTCCCATCTAGAATTTTGAACAGGTAAGAATATTAGAATTTAAAAGGAAAGGGAAAGATGCAAGACAAGATAATGTAAAACAATATTAAAGAAGAGTTCAAAATTTACTCATGTTTTGGAATCCCAGTTTAGTTAACTATTTAACTTTTGGGGTCTTAGTCCAATCCTAGGGGTTTCGAACCTACAGGCAACAGAGTGCTCTGATACCATCTGTAGCGTACCTGCACTTTAAATAAGGCAGATACCTGTGTATAGTGCAAATCCCTGGATCGATTCATTTGCACACACAGTTACGATGTAATATCACCACAAAGCGTCAATTTTATTACATCGATGATCCAGAATTACAAAATATTCTTTACAAATTGCATAGCATAAAGCTAGCTTTGAAAAGTACACAGCGGAAATACAATAGCAGTGAGCCTCTATAACTTTCATGCTGCCACAGGCGAAAACATGTTGGTTGTAGACTCGAAACCTTTAAACGAAACCTCACTCATCATCTGATCAAATCTGCAATAAGAAAAAATATTGCAACAACGTGGGTCAGATTCTATTAAAAATGGAGTCTGGCAAGTGACACTATGGTGGACACTTAAGGAAATAACTCTAAACCCTATATGCATATTTGGCTGGTGGAGCTCAAGGCTAATTTGCATAAAGCCAATTTCTCCTACTCTTTTGAAAACACTTTTCTTGAAATCTCGACGAGTATGGCATGAAAACCATAAATCTCATCTTCCCTTGTTCACCCATCAAGTTTTACTTTTGAAGTTGGAATGGTGGAATCCTCCGTTGACGTCCTTGATCAGCTGCTCAAAATTGTCCGTAACCGGGGACACGGCTAAGTACTGAGTTTTACACTCTGCAGAGGTTGTGCACTTTCACCATTGTACCCATTCAACCCAAGGTATCCTTTACACACCATTTGTGATAAGGAAAGGAGAGAATGAGACGAGATCTTTCAGAAGCATTTTCCCTCCCACCTGGCTTGACCCGTTCCACCTAACATCCCCCTACATCTGCTTGTCAAGCCGGAGAGAGTCCACGCAACATAATTGATCAAGCCAGAGCCCATATGGCAATGGCTGCACTGGAAGCAATCGTCACTCGGAGTTCTTCAGATTCCTCTGTTCCTGGGTGGCCATTCTCAAGTGTACATACTCCAGGAACCATAGACATGGACCTGAGTAGCCACTCAACATAACCCATGCAACCAATTACCACCCAGGTGTTTCATTCTTAACTTAGTAGAATTTAGATTTTCACAAAAACAACATTTGCATAGCATCAATAATTCTACTAAGTATTGCATAGGAACCTAGACACAGGAATAAGGGATGCTACACAGGTTTAGCATAGCAACACATGCATATAAAAATACACTAAGTAATGCATAAAAATAGGAAGTTTATGAGGTGTGCCACTTGCCTTTGAATGTTGTCGTTGTTCACAACTCTTTTCAACGGTACTCGGGACTCTCCGTTCAATCTAACAGTATAGACAAGCAACAATACAACAATCAACAGCAAGCACAACTCCACAATGCACACCAACACATACTAGATGAATAAATAAGTTTTATAAAACTTTCTAAAGAAAATATGTTTATGCATGGTGTGCAAAATATTCCTAAGGCTAGAAATGCTTTTTCATGCCATGGAAATCTTTTAAGTTTATGCCAGGCAATCAGGTTGGTCCAAAAGGACTAAGGCTAAGGTCATAAGTTAAATAAAATATTTTGTTTTATATCATCTTGAAACAAGCACTCTAATGGCTTAGCCATGATGTGCAAATACTTAGAGAAAAATATACTATGTCATTTGCTCAAGATGATCAACAATTATTATCAACTCTTTGTAAATTGGACATTCACTATAGTGAGAGAGACAGACACCCGGCCAACCACTTAAATTGTGGAACAGGTCTCATGTACGTGGACATGTAAGGTTTGTTTCCAGGCCGCTTCATCCCACTATGCTGCTAGGATCCAACAACTTCAAGATGATAACATCATGATCAAAATTTGTTTAAGTCTAAAGAAAAGATTAGGAAAGAGGGAAAATATAGAAAGAAAGATGTAGTTGTCCTCCATGCTTCATCTCCAGACTTGTAACTTTCTTCTGGATGATGTCTTGATTGAGTTCTAGGTAATCTTGATGAATCTTCAGACTTGGTGATTCTTGTATCCTCGAGGCTGGTCTTGGATTTACTTAGTCTTCATGAAGTCTCAGAGGAGAAGAAAAGACAGAGAGAAAGACTTAGAGAATAGAAAGGGGGTTGGCCTTCTTGAACTTCTTCTCACTTTTCTTCTAAGTGCTTGACCTCTTGAGGATGCTTCCAGAGTCTGTTTTCTTCTAAGTCCTTCATGAACTTCTTGATTTTCTTCTAAGTGCTTCTTCTCCTTGAAGATACTTCTGAAGTCTTGTTTTTGGCTAAGTCCTTCATTGGTCTTCCAGCTCCATGTTGAAAATTACTAAGTGTCTTAAGTGTATAGCACTTTTCCCAAAATAGTAAGTTTGAAAATAATCCTAACTTAGAGAAAATGGGGAGGAGTTTTCCTTATGGAAATTATAACTATAAAATATGCTATGCATGAAATGCAATTTTAAATCACAAGCAACATAACACTAATTTTTGTAAATTTTATAACATATGCATAAAGTTATAATTTGCAATTTAATTAGTTTCTAATTTGCAAAACATAATAACAGGAAACATATAGATTAGAATTTTATGTGTTTTATATTTTATAACACAATTTTCTTTATAGGTGGTGTTAACAGCCAGAGGTGGTTTAATTATATTTAATGCAATTTGATTTAATCAAAATTAATATTTCTATTAAAAGTTATTTCAAAATTAGTCAAACTATTCAAATTAAACTCACAACTATGAAATCATTCAAAATTTACTCAAAAATATTTTATAGCAGTGGCATTAATTTACAAATATTCTAAAGTTTCTAAAACATATTTATTTGCAATTTTTGGATTTATAGATTTAAAGCTATTAGAAATATACTCAAATTCACCATTTGAAATTTGAATATTTTATACTAAGTTAAATTTGAATTTTGGCCGATCTAAAATAATCTACATGTCAAGAGCTTTCCAAATATATAAAAATTATTAAATTTGGAGTTGTGGTTAAAAAGTTATAGATGTTTTAATTCCTGGGACTAATCTGCAAATTTTCCAATTAAAAATTAAAATAGAAAAAGAATTACACGCTGGCGCTGACTGTGCAGGCCACGTCAGCGCTGACTGGGTCTGACGTGGATAAGTTACAGATCTGGGCCGTCAGATCTGGATCTGACGGTCCAGATCAGAGTACCGGTTCGATTATAAAACTTCTAATCCACACCACACGATTGGGATCGGATGGATCTCGGGCGTTGACCCAATCCTGGCGCCGCAAGTTCACCGGAGCACGCTTGCCGACGGCGGCGCCGGCTCAGCGATCGTCTCCTACGCGATCTAGGTGGTCTTAGGAAGAGCAACTCGTACCAGGACGTGCGGGAGGCCGTGGCGAACTCGGTGGCGAAGTCGACGATGCTGGGGGGCACGGATGCGCCGGAGGTTGGTCGCCGGAGTTGCTCCCGCGGCCGGTTTTCTTCGGGCGAGGAAGAACGTGACGTTCTGCAACAAAAACTGATCCCCGATGGTGTCAAGGAGATGCGCACGTGGACAGGGAGTCGAGAGGGAGTCGCGGAAAGGTTCGAGGGGCTTTGTACTCACCGGTTTTTGATGAAGCTAGGGTTTTTGGGGTGCGGGGGAAACGGCGGAGGTGGGTTTATATGGGGGGCATCAGAAGAACTTCTCCCTGCGATAATCGCGGCGAAATCCATCGTATCCGGATCGAACTCCTCTGCTCTGTTCGTTGCGATATGGAAGGAGAGGGATGACGCGTGGGTCCCGCGCGTCAGAGAGAGAGCGCGCGGCGCGGGCAGAGCTGGGCCGCTGCTGGGCCAAGGCGAGCTGCACGCGAGGGAGAGAAAGAAATGGGCTTCGGCCCACTGGCTCGGGTTGTTCTCCTTTTTTTTTTTTGACAAATCCTTATCTGTTTTCTGTATTTAAAATAACTTTTAAAATATAACTCCAATTCAACTCAAATTAGATTCTTAAAGTTTGTAAAATCATCATCTCTCTGTTAAACCAATTGTAGGAGTGTTTTGAACATTTTTCAAAATAATAATTTCAAACTATTGCTTAAAAGTAAAATTAGACACTTTATGTTTAATTTAAACTAGGATTTAAATAAATTTTAATTCTGGCTAAATATATTATATGAAATACCCATATTCAATTATGTTTGGATTTAAGTTATTTAAACTCATTTTTAAATTCTAAATTCATTTTTGGCTTTGGTATAATTATTAATGATATAACACAACTATATGAAAATGGAAAAGAGAAGATATAATGTATTCATTTTTAATTGGAAATAATTTGTGCAACATTATATCTTATAATATGATAATGCATTTGAAACTTCATAACAACTTTGGAAAGGAATTTTAATTCAATTCTTTTCTTATATAGAATACATATTCATGAAAAATCATTTTAGATGTCGAAAATAAATGGAATTCATTTTTAAGTTAATGAAATGTTTATTTGGATAATCCATGTTTTAAATAGTTTAAAAAGATCACTTATAAATATTATTTTAATTTATTAATAGCTATGGCTAAGTGGATAATAAAATGTTAAAACTGTGACACTTGAAATATTAACCCAAGTTTGAAGTCTTTCATAGTTGGTTTCCTTATACATTTAATATTTCATTTTTAATAAAAGAAAAGTTTTAAATTTTAGTGATTTTTGAATATTATAAAATGTTGGGATGTTACAGCGATCGGCGGAGGGACCTTTGGCGGAGCACCTGAAGCCGGAGCTGGAGGTTGGCGTCGAGCGTCAGCCATGAAGCTGCCGGCGTGGAGCGGGGGAGTTGGCGGCACGGTGGCCGGCGAGCCGCCTTGCGGCCGCTTTCCTTTGCCAAGGAGCCTGGTCGTCAACCGGGAGGTTGCGACCCTTTCCCTGTCAAACAAAAAGCAAGCACAATCAGTCAGCCAATGTTCAAAAGGTTTGCCGTCTGGAAAAGGCAAAGTTGAGTACCTTCGGGGGATGTTAATCCCCGTGTTCTCGCCAATGTTGGCGAGAATCGGCTCGGTAGCCGATGCGATCCGTTTCTTCCTCTCGGCGTTCGCCGTGGAGGAAGCAGCGTCGGACGCCTTGCGCTTCTTCGTCTTCCCGGCTTCCGACTCGTAGAAGTCGGGAGCCAGGTCATCCTCCCTCAACTCGGAGAGCTGAAAAAGAAGGCATGTTAAAGGAACTCAATCCTAGCCGGCAAAGCTGTCAAACAAGGGGTAAAGGAAGAAAATATTCACCTCGAGGGGAGGATTGTCGTGGGTGTGCATGGGCACGCCCTCGACCGCCTTTAACGACCCCGCCTTGACGAGGCTACGGAGCCGGAATGCCAGGTCGGCGACCGGCAATATCTCTTCGCTCACGCGAAGAGAGGCTATGTCAGTAGGCGAATACTGACACATCTTGTGCGGGCTGTACCGCAGGGGGAGGATTTGCCGGCCGAGCCAGCAAATGACGGTGTCGACCCCATCCAGCTGGGGGGGAGCCATCGTCCTCGTGAGGAACTCGATCCGCCTTTGAATAAGGCGGAGTTCCTCCGTCAATCTGGGCACCGCCTCGTCCCAGCATGGGCGAGGTATGCGCGGCGCGTTGACGAATGCCGGAATGCCGATTTGACGGCCCGGCGCTGCCATGTCTTGGCAGTAGAAGAATGTGGAGGTCCAGCCCTTGACGGACTCGAGGTATGGTATCTTAGGATACCATTGGCGGCCCTGGCGGCAGTTGAAGGTGACGCTGCCGCAGGTCGCCAGCCCGCCGTCCGGCACCGTCTGTCGCCGGCAACGGAAACAGTATCTAAAGAAGTCTAAACTAGGTCTAATACCTAGATAGCCTTCGAAAAGAGCTGTGAAGCCGGCTAAGACTAATATACTATTGGGTGCGATATTATGGGGCTGGAGCCCGTAGTGATCTAAGACCTCACTAAAGAAGGCGGAAGGCGGAAGCGCCATTCCCCTGACCAGGTGGGAGGTGAGGATTACCCGTTCTCCGGCTTCCGGAGCCGGGATGATGTCTCCAAGGGCGGCCCTCCACCGGCAATCCTCCCGAGTGGGAAGGTAGCCGACTGCCTCCAAATCTTGGAGGGCGTCCTCGTCGACAATGGAAGGCAGCAAATAGCGGGACCCGAGGTCCGGCGCTTCTTCTTCCTCGTCGCCGGGGGCGCTCGCCGCCGCCGTCGCCGCGGTGGTTGGTGGAGGAGCGAAAAAACCCGCCGCTGGCACGCGCGTGGCAGAAGCCCGAGGGGCGACGACGGAGACATTGCCCGCCGTCGCCGCCGTCGCGGGACGAGTAATGGCGCCGCCCATCGGCGTCGCAAGCGCGGCCTCGGTCGCCGGACCACTCGACGCCGTCGAATGAGCGGGACCGGTGGACATCGCCGCGAGGAAAGGTCGCCGGGGGAGAAGAGTTCGCCGGAGTTCGTTCGGAGGCGAGGAGCGAGGAAGTGGGAGAGACAAGGGCGCACGGAGAGCAAAGGGAGTAAAGGAAATGGACCATTTGGCTACCTATTCATAGGGCCAGGCGTTGCTCCCTGTGCAACGGTGTTTTTAGTCGGACACGTGTCCAGCATCCGTTGCAGCCCATGATTGCACGATCTCCACGCCTCCTTTTTTCCCGCAATTTGTGATCATGGCGAGATTCCCGCCTAGGCTGTTTTCAAACTGTCGTGAAGCCGGCTAGGTGGAAACCGTCAAGAAGAATGCTCGGCAAAGATTGCCGAGTAGCCGTCTTTTCCCATGATGGACAAAGGCGGCTGCATGTCAACATCAAGACACGCATGCCTCTTTGATTTTCAGAATGGTTCAAGTCCTGCAGCCGCCAACATTGGCAGATGAAGAATCAAGAAGAAGCCGGCGCCTGGAGAACCTCAACCTTTCTGGGGGCTAATGTTGGGGATATATCAACTAGGGGTATAACCAGCATGGATCAATCCGGCTAGTCCAGGGTGGCCCAAGGGTGGTAAGGCCAAGGCCTGCGGGCGGCCCAGATAGCTAACGTACAAGGAAGTAGCGGACGGTCCAAGGAAGGCGGAAGGCCTAAGCCCATCAAGCCACCGAGCCCAAGACGGAAGGCGGCAACTAAGCCGGCTAGGTCTAGGACTCTGACTACTTGCCGGACAAGTACTTGCCTTGTATCCTGGGGTCTGGCCGCCTATAGAAGCCGGCCATCAGGAAGCCTTTAGGGGAGGCGATTCAATACGCATCAAACACATTGTAACCTGTTCACGGCTATTGGCTCATAGTGAATTATAGCAGCACGTAGGATCCCGCCACCGCTGTGGGATCCGAAGCTGGGTAAGCTCGCCGTGTTCAATCCCGACCTCGACGACTCCAACCTTCTTCCCCACAATCCATACGTAGGCTAGAGGACCCCCGTCTCCTATCAATTATGCCGATACCACGACAAGTTGTACAATGCATTATCTCTTGTTGTCATCCCTAGCAATTAATGAGAATTAATTATATTTTGGTAGGAAATTAAAGTTTTAAGGGAAGAGAAGTGGTACAATGGTGAAATTAGCCTTCTCTTATTTCGTAAGAGATTATCCCTTAACTAAGGGAAGGCAACCTTCCCTTTCTTCATTATCTCTCCGCCACCTAGACAATTATCCTACGTGTCAACGCTAAGAGAAGGCTGACGTCACCCCATTGTACATGCCCTTACCTCGCCGTACCGGCATGGCCTCCGAGCAGCCGACCACGGCGACGTGCTACAGCTATGGTGCAGGGTTGGTGACGCGCTCCCCAGTCCCCAACCCATCCCCTTCCTTGCCTCTGTCTCATCCTCCCAACTTCCTCTCACTCACTCTCCACCTTCACCGCCCCGTCTGCTGCTCACTGACCTCATCGCCGCCATTACCCTTCCTCGACCTGACGATCGTCACCAACCCTTGAAGCCCGTGTTCCGGCGACATACCTCGTGATGGATGCTGGCGGATTTGAAGCTGGTTGAGATTTGTCCGCTAAACATTTCTCTCACCCTTTTCTAGGTCTTTATCTCTGTTCTAATCGATCGACGAACCAACTCATGTCTCTGTTCTCACGTGCGGAAGTTCATTCTGCAGGATCAAGCTCGTTTCAGGCCATTGAAAAAGCATAGTACAGATCTTACTCTCCTCCAAAGGTATGACCTTTTTCTTGCAGTTGCTATAGAACCGTATTTCATAGGGTGTTCATGTGCTGACCATTATATGTAATTTGCCCTTCGATGTGCTATTTTCTCACTGTTTTTGTAGTACAAACAATATATCTTTCATCAGGTCTCTATGTGCTAACATCTTAGCCTAAGTTAGTTCAAACCGAAATGTAACGTCCCAGCGTTTAGGAAACCACGGAGGGTAGAAATAGAATTTGTGCATTTGCATTCATGCATCTGAAAGTCCAAATAAATTTTTCGCAACTTAAAACCCTGAAGAGATCAAAGTTTCTTTCATCTCGTTGTGTTAGGGCTTAGCTCAATGGAGGTGATTGTTATAAATTTGGACATGACCTTTAGGTATTTTATTTGTAGGAAAATTGAGCAAATTCAAATATTTAAATAATTTGAATTTGAAATTACAAGTAAATAATAAATGAAGAAGTAATTCATAATTTAAATAATTACAAACATAAGTTACAATTGTGAAACACAACAAGAATTGCTTTATTGATTTACAACAATAATACATTGTTTTTACAAATAATCAAATGGAAATCAAATAAATAAGGAATTACATAAGAGAAATAAAATTCCTAAGTAGACTAATTCTTGCATCCTGATTCTTCATATCTTTTGATCATCTCAAATTGCACCAATCTTCTTCCTGAAAGATAAAAAGAAAACAAAACAAATATAGAAAATACACAAGGTGGGTTAGTGTAGGATTACTCTCAGTTTGGCAGTGAAATGCAGTGCTGATCACATCATTGAGTTGGACATTAATCAAGGTTTAGTATCTGTTCTTATGGTTTAATTAACCTCAGATCAACATCATTGGTTTAGGGGCAAATAATTCACTTGGCATCACAAAATAAATATCCAGTGGGGATAATACCAAGCCAGCCGAATGGATCAGCTCCAAGCACAGGATCTGGGCAAGTCAGTACACATGCAAGCTCACAAGCAGCTCAATCACTCATGCAAAACACCACTGCTGTCACCAGCACAGAAGAACTAGGACAGATAAGAGGTGCTGCCGTAGCAGCAAGGGAGGAAAAAACCCTTTGGTCAACTCAGCTCAACCAATTCATCATCACCCAACCAATTCATCCACCCAACACCACTAGACCAGATCTCACCTTTGCTAAAAGCAAAGCAAGAAGCAGGCCAACAACACCTAGGAGGAGAAGGGCTGAGCACAAGAGGAGGAGAAGGGCTGAGTACAAACCAGGAGAAGAAGGGCAGCAGCCACAAGGAGCAGACCGGAGCCCATGAGGAGGAGGTGAACAACAATTGATCAGGATCTGCACAACCACAAGTGATCCAGGACCTCCACAACAAACCTACTACCACACACAACAACCAAAGGTTGATCTCAACACATATAGCTAGTCATGCAAGCAACATATTATATCGTGGATTAGTTTTCCCTCAGACATGCATAGAAATGCTATGCATGGCTCATCACAGGGAATGCATCAAAGTAAATCAAGCATGCATCAGTTCTTTAAAGATTTTGCCTCAGACTTTTGCATCCCTGGCTAGATAAAACCCTACGATAAACATCTCATCCATTATCAACATCACCTCAGCCTAAGCATCATAGGTAGGAGGCAACCACCAATCAATACCAATGCATAGTCATATGTCCTTAATAATTCATAGCCTCAGCTTGTGCATCACAGGCTGTGGCGATAAATTAAAGCCTCAGCTTATGCATCATTGGCTGAGGCAACATAACTCAATCCCTTGCTAATAGCAATTAGCTAAAGATCTTATACAAATCAACCAGATCTAGCACTTGTGTTGCTGGGCACTAATTCTCGGTGGAAATAGCACCACAAACACAAAACACAAGCTTAGATTACATCTATTGGACCTCACGAATTAATCCACTTAACTAGAATCATCTTCCCGGATGTAAATTTCCAGGAATCAAATAAATTACACAAGATACCAATGTACTGAGATTATTAAAGCATGTGAACCAGTTAAAGCATTTGGATCATATCTGAACCGAGGGAATTCAGAATAGCACAAGTGTACATAACCCACTGAAGAAGTAAACCATGCGGACCAATAGCAAAGCCATCTCAGCATCACTACAACAACCGAATAATAGCTCTGGTAATTGTCCAGCACAGCTCACAGCAACCATACAAACCACCTAAGCATCAGTTTAGAAAAAACACCACAGTAGCAATACCAGCCACCAAGCCGTATGAACCACACAACCGCACGAGCTGATGTTAATCTAGCGTATCGTGATCCAGCAATCACCATAGGAATCGCAACATCACAGAGCACGGCCTCGGGCCCAAATGGTGAGAGAGAGAGAGCAGAGGAACCGTACCTGCGCCTGTGTGCAACCACGACGGCGTGGAGGGGCAGTGCCCACGCGGCCGTCGCAGCGCCGCACAGGGAAGTCTTCTCCGCGCGCGCAGGCCACCAGATGATCGCCAGAGTGCAAGGAGTCAGCCGTAGCCGAAACCCTAGTTCCACCTCGTGGAGAGCTCGGTCAGTCGAGGACGCGCTCGGGAAAAGAGTTGGATGGGAACGAAGATCTCGGCGCGGCGCATCGTTCGCGCGGGGTGGCGGCGGCGGAGGTCACCGGAGTTGGCCGGAGCGAGGCGGCGACGGCGCCGGCGATTTTCAATCGCCAGAGAGAGAGAAAGGGGATCGGGGTGAGAGAGAGAGGAGCGTGGTCTGGGGGTTGACCTGGTTCGGTGGAACCATTGGTTCCTTACCGACCGAGCCACCCTGGCCCACCAGCCAGTGGGCCAAGCCCACTTATTTCTTTTCCCTGTCCAAATAAATCATAGAATACACAATAAAAGAAATAAAACAAAAGATGCAATTAAATAAAAATAAGTTTTGAATTCAGAAAAATATAATCTATTCAAAATTATTTTATTCTAAATTTTCCAAGTAAATTTTTGAAATAAAACTATTTACATAGCCTCTTATTTTAAATAAAAGATTTAAATTCCTAAAATCAATATATATGGATTTATCTATTAAAAATAAATATTAATCCAATTATTTAATATCCTACACGCTCTTAAATTATTTTAAAAAAATAATAATTGATATCTTGTAAGACTTAAATTAAATAAATAGAGATGAACAACAAATAAGTTTGGAAGTTATAACAATTCAAAATAATTTAACCGAAGAATAAATTATGATCTTAATTATCCTTTTAACCTTTGGAGATTTCTTAACTTAATATAAGAAATATTTTCTTCTTCAAAAGTTATTCTTTTTTCCACTTCACACAAAAACCCCATATTATTCATTTTAAGTCTTAACAACTTAAGCATGACTTTCATTAGAAATGAAACCAATCAACATCAAGCATCTACTATTACTATGCTTTACTAATATGTCTTGTAAGTTTACTTTTAGCATCTTATAATGTACCCTTGGTTGTGAATTAAACATGAAGATTAACCAAATCGCCCAAACTTAACTCACACACAACACCGGGAAATACTTCGGGGTTTTACAAAATGCATATCATACTTATGTTTCAAAGCATCCATTGCTTCTTTAAACATTGTCTTATGAGACAATGATGCTTATTTCAGAACCCGAGGTCCCGGGTCAGTCTGAACCTTCACGTTACACCACCTCTCAGCCAACAGGCAAGTTCATCCCTTTTAAACACGTCCTCTTGAAATATTTGTTAAAAAACTATTTTCAAAATACTATTATCACATGCATTACAAAAAGGACCGAAAACTTATTTTATAATGATATGACTAAGGTATCCACTAGTGAGGTGGTAATCTCATATGGGTGGCAGATGGGACCACAGTAAGAATGTTGTGGTGGAGGTTCCATTTGCACGGGAAAGTATCACCTAGGACTTAACAACAAATGTCGCCAGTGATTCTTGCGCCGAATATTACGCGCAACCATAAGATTTGGAATGGGACGGAGAAGTCAGTTGTACCCTTTTCCTCTCGTATACCAAAGGATGCATAGTACAAGCCAGCCGGTGGTAAATCTGCTCATGAGCTTGAGATGGCTCGGATAATAATCTCACCTTCGGGTTGTGGCTTCTAGCATCTATTGAAGGTTGGCTTCGGGACTAGCTTGGGACGGTGCCCACTGGTCAGCAAGTTTTAGCATGGGACGGTGCCCACTAGCTTGCAACCGGAGTAATGGGGGGTGTGCGGGGATGGTGGAAAGGCGCAGTGATTGGCTTGGATTACTGACTGGGCCCCACACCAAGGAAGTGTGGACTGGAAAGATTCGTCCGGTTGTGCAATAAGGTCTTGATCTCTTATGGGTAAAGCAGCGCACCTCTGCAGAGTGTATGAATGTGACATGTTACTCCACGTTCCAGGACGGAACGACGAACGCAGCAGGAAAGGAGGCTCCTCAAAGCCCTAGCCCTGTGACTCCTGACGGACATAGCTCTTCAGAATAAAAGCAACCTTTGAAGAAATGTTTATAAAAATTGCATTAGCCTACGACAATCCATTGTCTGCGGCTTTAGCTAGTGCATCAAACTTCCCACCTTACCATAATGAACTTGCGGGGTAACGCTGTTACTCACCCTTGCCTTAAACCCCTTTCTATACTTTGAGGCCACATGAGACGAAGGAGGTTACGACATCTACAACCAAGATAATCTGGTCTACGACGAGCCAGACCTATCAGGTGGAGTCGAAGGCGTCGACTACCTCATCACCTAAGGCGGCCAAGAGGAAGAGACGGAAGATTACTAGAGCAAATCCCTAGCGTAGTTAGTGAGCCGAGCAACATAGAACTTTACTAAATAAGTTGCTGAGCTCCATGGTTTGAAGTTTGTTATTACCCCTTGTTTCTAAACCCTTGAGTTTACAAATAGAACCTAGTAGTGCGGATCCTCGGTGGACCGAAGAGGATCTTTCCGAATTTGTACAATTTTAGCTTGTAATAATATGTGTATGACCGTTGGACCCATGCAATGTTTCTGTTGTGCCACTCTGATGGTGTGAAATTTGCGGAACTGTGTTCCGTGAGTTTTACATTGATGTCCTGCGTGCTGCAATCATGCGGTAGCATGGCGGGTCATCACACAAAATCATGATGACTAAATCATAGTTTTACTAGAACAATTATGCTCATTTTCAGAAGTACCCACGAAATGAATACGAGTCATCTATAATGTTTTTAAAAAGGTAGGGTGTGTAAAGAATATAGACTAAACCCAGTGGCATTTTGCTCAGTTCTCATGCTTTGCTTCTTTCAATTGAATCTATGTAATTCATGTCTCTTGCACCCTTGAATCCCATGACATTTTCCTTAGTTGTGCTGGTTTGCATCTTCCAACTCAATCTATGTACTTCATGTCTCTTGCAACCCATAACCAAATATTTCTCCAAATTCATAATGAATTCATCTTACAGCAACCTTTACCAGATGGAGAATGAGGACAACGCCGACGTTAGTACCTCTGTAGACATGTCATCTGCCTCGTCCTCCCCCCCAAGATTGCGACCTATTCGTGAATATGCTTCCCATGGTAAGTCAGTATAGCTTTGTTATTTTGCCTATCAATTCATTCATGATATATCCTCTGATATTGGCTCTTATGGACTGTTTAATCCCTAAACTTGCATATGCGTAGCAGCTAAAAACAAGTAGCATGAAGTCCATCTTTATTTTCTTAAGTTCATTCTATTCCTAGCGCTATATAGGCAGTATGGTGTTTATATTAGTTTATTGCAAAATAGAAACATGATATAAGAAAAATGTGTCAGCCAAGGTAAGAGCATGTGCTATTTAGTGGCTAACTGCAGTAGTGAGGTGTACAGAAATATGCCCACTCCACTTGGTCCTTAATGTCTGAATACAATACCTTCAAATATGTACAATTGCTTGTTCATGTACTGCAAACTTGATGTACTGCTATCCACTATTGTAAGCTTTATGCCACTTAGTATACTAACATAAATTTCTTTCTCGATGCAACAGCTTTGCACAACCTCCATCTTTCTTTGCAGGCGGCGTATTCTGCAACAAGCTGTAGAAGCCCTGGGATTTTCTATGCATGAAAGGACCACCCGCAACGATGAATCAAATGAGATACTGACTGCTATTCAGATCAATGTTCCTCAACATATCCGAGTGGCAAGGATGGAGATAAAGACGTTCTATGGAGACTGGTCCCAAACAACTGATGCAGCAATACAGTCGGCCTGCTTTAATGCTCTGCTTTACCTACGGAAGATTAAAGTACTAGCCATAGATAGTATTCACTCAGTTGAACTTAAGAAATGCCAGAGGAAATTGCTGGCAGCAAACTCCTGGGCAGAAGCTTTTAAGGATCGTGCAGAAAAGCTACAGCTGGAACTGTCCATGATGATCAATAAGAAGAACCCAGTCGTACCTAGCCCTCGGATACCAACAAAGGTCAATCTGGTAGAAGAAACTGTAGGCCGCAAGGTAAATTTCTCCAACCATGTAACGCGTCTTCGTTCACAGTGCCAAGGCTTTAACTCCTGGCTTGTAATGTAAAGCAGAATTCCATTGATGGAAAACTCCTAGCTCTATCTGGTTATTCTCCTATGTCTGCCATGAAGCAACGGTGCACCAATGAACAGTTCTTGCCTCCATCTGGTTCTAGCAAAATAGAACAAGGTGTTGGCACCAAGGTTAGTTAATCTTTAAATTTTAGCTATGAGCTAACAGAGAATCACAATCATTCTACATGTCTTGGTTAAACAGTACCAACATTTTGACTTGTGCTTATGATGTCAAACAGGAATTCACCGATGGACCCCTGTTAGCTCCATCTGTTAGTCCTTGTGAGTGTGCCATGAAGCAGAAGTGCACCAACAAACAACTCTCCACTTCATCAGGTTCTAGCCAAGTCACAGAAATCCGTGCTAGCAAGGTTAGCTACGCTTTAAGCTTGAGCTACCGATGAAGTCGTATACAATTTCATTCTGTCCTCATACATATTAAACCTTCTCTTCATATAATCCTGAGCATAATCTAACCAGGTAATACCGAGTGGAATACCGTTTATCTCTCTGACAAATAAGCCCTTTGCTTTTCATCCAAACTGTGCGAAGCTTCTTCGTGGGAAATGGACGAGTATGTATCTAAAAGAATCAACATTTTTTTCCTGATCTAATTTTCATTGGTACTTCCTCATATAATCTGAATGAATACATGTTGTATTTTGAATAGGAATACCGAGGGTGCCAGCACCCATAAAAGAGAATGCTGCCATAAATCGGAAAAAAACGGAGGATGATCATTGATTCATATCGTTCTAGGGAACATGCTGCTTCCCTACCCAGCCATCCTTTGTCAAATGGTTCATGTTCAGAAAACAAGTTTTCTGATGCCACTAACCCGTCTAATGAAGCTGCCTACGCGAGACCGGAACACATCTATGTAAGCATACTTCTATTGATTTATATTCATCTTCAAGGAAAGATATCTATCTTGCAGTGTTCTCTATAATTTTAGGATTTTCACATTAGTTTCTAACTTCTTGCGTATCATTGTTCTTAGCCTGCATGTACCTCGACAGCTCACGCAACACCACCATCGGTCAACAAACCAACTAATCTAAGGTTCGCCTAACAAACTATGTTATGAGTTAACACTACGCCTTCAAAACAATACAACCATTCTAAGTTTCGGCTACCAACTATTATGTTTCTGTTCAAGAACAACGAATGCCATGATTGGATGGAAAGTTCGCAAGCCTCTGTTCCAGGATGATAAGGATGATGAGGATAAAAGGAAGGCAAATGAGCTCGCTTAGATGTACGAGTTGATGCCTCCACATTAAGGTGATGAATAGCACCACATCTTTAAATTGATCACTCATCCATGTTAGTAAACTAGCTAAGTTCCTATACATAACTGGGTAACATTGTGTTGCAGGATTATATTTTGTTCTGCCTGTCAATATAATTCACCAGTATACCCTGGTGTACTCGTCGGTTCTCTTTTCGATACTCATGCTCCTTGAAGCGGACGATATATACCTATTTGTACTCAAGACAATGAGCAACATCCGACCATCCAACAATAACTATGAAAAGTTGTAACCTTACTTCCTAAACTATGTTCTGTAATAGACTAAGACAATATTTTGTGCTGCGAGAACTGATTCCTAATATATTAAATAGACATGTATGGAAAATTTTTATTTTCATAGCCTACGGTAACAGTGTGACCTTTATTTCAGCTGTTGCATAGTGCGACTACACTGTTCAAATTTACGCTGTTAGTTCATACATGGACATAGATTTAGGTCCAAAACTTCCAAAATCAAATGCTCTTAAAATGGTGTGGTAGTTGCATCCGAGGTTGCGCGGTTACGCAACAGGTCATCTTGTTTAAAATAAACCAGGACATTACAACTAGCCAGTTAGAATAGTTGTAGCACCATCATTTGATTTGTGCACACTTAGATCTGACGTCCGCCGTGGTAACAAGAGCTATATTTTGTACATATTTAAATTTAACATATTTTTCTCTCCCGTTGCATCACACGGATGTTTTGCCTAGTACAGGATCATTGGAAGAAATATCGGACCGCTTGCCGCTGATCCGAGAAATATCTGCCGACGTTGACGCATGGAGTGACGTCACCTTTGATTGTTTGGTCTTCATGCAGCAGTACACAGCAAGAGAGCATGGCTGACTCAGCCGCTTGGTGCTCCAAGCAAACCATGCATAGCCACGTTGACCTTTGCTTAGATACGATCTCACGTCATGTATTGCGAAGATCAACTATGCATGCACGGACGTACTACATGCTAGCTCTTCATCGATTAGTACTACTAGTTAGTGGTTAAAGTAAATGCAAATCAGGCTAGCATTCCACTTAGATTTATTTCTTAAATATAATTTTACAATCAAGAATAAACACACAATTTAGACTCCCAAAATTAGCCAAACAAAAATATTTAGAAATTAATTTCAGCACTCCTAATTTTTAGAAAATAACCTGAAAACCTGAGGTATTACAAGCGTTTTTCGTGGAGATCCTTCGACACGGCGCATGAGGCCGCCCGAGCTTACGACGCGGCGGCTTGGCGCCCACGCCTGACATGAACTTTACCGACACGTGCAACGCCCAGCAGGCGTAAGACTTAGCGTCGTCGTAACCACGAGTTGAACATGCACATGTTCATCACCAAACAGGACGAGCATGCCGTCGCGGCGTTGCACGCTTAGAATCCGCAAGACACTGCTGCTGAAACAGAGTTTTGGACGACGTGAGAAGCGGAGTGTGCCAAGCGCTGGGAGGCGGCACTAACGATGGTCAACAGCGGTGCGAGCACCAGCGGCGAACCCATGTGGGAGGAAGACGATCATCACTGGCAGGCTCTGTTCACCGTCGACGAGGATTATTCAGACGAGAGCAACTCCGATGACGACGAGTTTTAGTTATTTATGTTTAGCTAGCCGTTGTCACGGTCTTCATCATGTTGTCACCAAAGAATTGTAATATGAATTATGTTTTTCTTTTATTCATTTGATATTCTCATGTTGTCGTTTGACTTGGAAGAAGTTAGGCGCGCTATTTTTACCGGCTGCAGCGCTTTTGCGCTATAATTTAGCGCTTCCCGTGGAGCAACCCACCGTGCGGCGCTAAACACCCGATCCGACGCTGCCAAGGGCTTTTAGCGCGGTGTTGGAGATGCTCTTGTTAGAACATAGAATCACATGAAAGAAGAAAAAATAATAATGTTAGATATACCCGTCACACATTGTAATAGGGAGATGAGAGATCTTATAAAGCTACGGCGCTACGCACCATTTTATTTCCATTGATATTAGTGGTCGTCAGCCGGTGTACGAAGGGCACTCCGGTGTAACTCTGTCGGGTGGTAGTCTTTGTTTAAGACGGTTCCAATCACAATGAGTTAGCATGACTTTTTGATTTTTTGGGCAATGACGACGTCCTTGAGGGCTTTCTCCTCCATAGCCTCACCACCCTCACCGTCCACCTCCATAGTCTCGCCATCCTCCTCATTCTTGCTATCCTCCTCACCACCATTGTTAACAAAGATAATGGTGATCTGAGGTTGTGGTCCTGTCATAGCAGAAGATCACATGCGCTCAAATTGTTTTGGGGTCCGTGGAAGTAGGTTTTCTTTCTATCTTGACATCTTCTCTTTCTAAATAGGACCACACCAGTACTTAATTTGTCTCAACATGCAAGCATACCATATCATCAAGTTTCTAATTGGTCCGCCTCATTAAATCATCCATATTTACTTTTAGACTATGAGTTAATTTTTAAATAAAGAAATGGAACAACTCAATTCATATTTCTTAGACGATTATATATATAGGTTAAATGTTTTCTACTCCCGGGTGTAACCCACGTCTCGTATACCACCTTACGGAAGTATTTGTCATACTTTATCGGTTTAAATATGTTTATATACTATATTTAAAATATCCCAAAACAAGTTTCATGAAAAAATTACAAATCTCCTAATATTTTACACTATATACTCGAAATATCGTCATATGTGCATATAAAAGAGAAGTATGTAGAATTTTTTTACATGCTACCAAAAAATAAGTATCTATAGTACTAAATAGCATTATATACTCCATACTATGTTACGGCCCCACCGTAAAACGCACTAGCTTACTCGCTACTGGATCAATTATTCCCACCCGTTTAGCAATTAATTAATATTCTAAATTCTAAATAACAAACTAGCGACTGCCGCTCGCATAGATAAGGTTTGATCCGTGATAATAGGAATTAGGCATTGCCCGCTTATATATATTGCTAGCGGCGGCCGGTCCGTTCCATGGTGCTAAGCAGACGTACGGCGGGGATCGACGGGAAGGCAGCAGCCGGCAACTCGTCTCAACACGGTTTGGCCGCCGGCTGACCCTTTCTCTTCCACATCGATCGTTGCATGCTAGTAAGCCGGAATGCATCTAGTTTCCCTGTGTGTTTCATTCAGTCCTGGCGGTTTCATTGATCCATTCTATGCGTTGCTACTTTCATTTATCAGGTCTCAGGATTGAAGCATGGCAACCAAGCGGATCGGAGCGGATAGGTGCGAACGAGACGACATGCACGCAGCCGGCGGTGCTGGACATGGCGATGACGGAGACGAGATGCATGTGGACGGCGACGGCTCGATGTGGCGACGAAGGAGACGAGATGCATGTGCTCGACGGTGGCTCGATCGTGATGATGGAGGGAGACGAGAGGCAAGCGACTAAGGGCAGATCGACGGTGACGACAGAGATGCATGTGGCCGCGACAGCAGCTTCATGTTGTGAGGATGGCTGAGACGAGAGATGCATGTAGTCATGCAATGCGTGCATATACCCTATTCTTTACTTCTTCAGTATATGGCACCCATACCTTTTTTTAGTTTGTTCATACCTCTTTTTCAGTTGCTGTATCTTTTTGATCCGTCTGGTATAATCCCATCTAAAAAGAAGTATACAGCTCTATATACTTTTGTGAGTACTGAACATACTTTCCTTGATGAGGAAAAACTGTGTATATACTTCTTGGGATGATAATTAGTATATACTTCTTGGAAAAAAAGAGTATATTCTTCTTGAGATGATATACTGTATTTGATGCAACAACCATATCTGGTCGGAGGTGGTATATAATTCTTGAAAAAATGGAGTATATACTTGTTGAGATGATAATTAGTATATACTTCTTGGGTAGTATATACTTCCGATCTGATCTATTTAAGTAACAGTATATACACTTTTTGATTAGCAAGGACCGAAGGAGTCTTCTCCTCATTTGGGTTCCGGGGGTCCTAGAAAAATAGTCGTATACGTCCTTGGCTCTAGATAGCATATGCTCTGAATTTTAAAATATACTCCAAACTGGTAGCCTAAATACCCTTTACAAAATCAGTATGTACCCATTCAAAAAGCAGTATATATATATATATACCTGTTGAAAAAGCTGGAGTATTTACCACTATTGAAACCGGTATATACCTATTGTAAAATTTATACTTACCCTTTCTAAAGCAGTATATACGGGTATACCTTTTCAAAAAAATGAGTATATACCACATCAAATTACAGTATATAGGCCAAACAGGCGACATATATTTTCAGTATCTTATAAATGGGTTGGTCCTTAGTTCTCACACGTACCTCACGAATACACTCCCCTTCACACATCCTTTCCCATACCTAAGCTCCCAGGAAATAGAGCGCACCGAAGCAACCCACGTGGTGAAACGCGTATGAATGATGAATGTATCGTGGGTCCTGAAAGGATCGGTATGACACCTAGAGGGGGGGTGAATAGGTGCTAATTCAATTTTTTGTTCTTTTTCAAATTAAGCTTGACACAAAAGGTAAATTCTCTAGATATGCAACTATGGTGAATTTACCTATATGACAAGCTAGCAACTAAGTAAGATATAATAAAGGCGATAAATAAGGATAGAAGTAACCGAAGCGAAACCACGAGACGATAAGGATGTCTTCCCGAGTTCCTCCCTTAAATGGGAGTACGTCTCGTTGGAGAGGTGTGAACCAACACAATGGTTCAAAGGCCACAAAGGCCTCACCCAAATCTCCGGTGAACCGCACCATAAAGGTTTGGTCCACTTTCCACTATCGGAATCCTTTGAGACGGAATCCGGAGCCTTTACAACAACGATTCGGGGCACGACCCACAAAGATCTTGGGGGCTCCCAAACAGCTACAATATGTCCCAAAGACAAGAAGGTAAGTACAACAATGGGCTAGGTTTTCCTAGTGGAAGCCCAAGCAAGTGTTCCCTCAAGTGAATGAGGGGGAAATGAAGAACGGCTCGGTGAAGATGTAGATCGGGGTCTTCTCCTTCAATCCTCCAAAGATCAACGAGTTTGGATGGGGGGATTGGGAGATCTAGTTATTCTTGGCTTGCAACAATGGAGTTCCTCTTTTTCTTGGTCAAGCCAACTAGCTGGAAGAAGTAGGAGGGGTATTTATACCCCTCCAAAGATGTAGCCGTTGCAGCCATTCACCAGGCCGGAAACTCCGGTCCTAGTGGCCGGAAACTCCGGACAGGGGCGGAAACTCCGGCCGCAGGAGGCCGGAAACTCCGGGCCCCACCAGGGGCTGAACACCAGTTTCTTCAAACTGAACTTGGACATCTTCGAGGTACCTGAGGCCGGAAAGTTTGGCCTGGGGCGGAAACTCCGGTCCATAGGACCAGAAATGTCGTAGTATCGGCATAATTGATAGGGGACGGGGGTCCTCTAGCCTACGTATGGATTGTGGGGAAGAAGGTTCGTGTCGTCGAGGACGGGATTGAACACGGCGAGTTTACCCAGCTTCGGATCCCGCAGCGGTGGCGAGATCCTACGTGCTGCTATAATTCACTATGAGGCAATAGTCGTGAACAGGTTACAATGTGAATGATGCGTATTGAAGCGTGCCCTAAAGGCTCCCTGGTGGCCGGCTTATATAGGCGGCCAGACCCCAGGGTATAAGGCAAGTACTTGTCCGGCAAGTAATCAGAGTCCTAGACCTAGCCGGCTTTAGTTGCCGCCTTCCGTCTTGGGCTTGATGGCTTGATGGGCTTCGGCCTTCCGCCTTCCTTGGACCGTCCGCCTACTTCCTTATACGTCAGCTATCTGGGCCGCCCGGCAGGCTTCAGCCTTACCACCCTTGGGCCACCCTGGACTAGCCGGATTGATCCATGTTGGTGATACCCCTAGCTGATATATCCCCAACATTAGCCCCCAGAAAGGTTGGAGTTCTCCAGGCGCTGGCTTCTTCTTGATTCTTCATTTGCCAATGTTGGCGGCTGCAGGACTTGAACCATTCTGAAAATCAACGAGGCATGCGTGTCTTGATATTGACACGCGGTCGCCTTTATCCAACATGGGAAAAGATGGCTACTTCGCAATTTCACCGAGCATTCTTATTGACGGATTCCACTTAGCCGGCTCACGACAGTTTGAAAACGGCCTAGGCGGGAATCTCGCCATGATCACAAATCGCGGGAAAAGAGGAGGCGTGGAGATCGTGCGATCATGCGCCGCAGCGGATGCTGGACACGTGTCCGACTAAAAACGCCGTTTGCACAGGGAGCAACGCCTGGACCTATAAATAGGGAACCGAACGGTTCATTTTTGCACCCCTGCCTTTGCTCTCCTCGACCCCTTGCTCTTCCACTTTCCCGTTTCTTGCTCCGAGCAAACTCCGGCGAGCGTTCTCCTCCGGCGACCTTCGCACGCGGCGATGTCCACCGGCCAAGACATCCCTTCCGCGGCGTCCAGTGGTCCGACGACCGAAACCGTACCCGCGACAGCGATGGGCGGCGTGATATCTTGCCCCGCGACGGTGGCGACGGGCAATGTCGCCACCGTCGCCTCTCAGATTCCTACCGCGCGCGCGCCGGCGGCGGTCTCCTCGGATCCTCCATCTTTCACCGCGGCGACGGCGGCGAGAGGCGCTCCCGTCGACGAGGAAGAGGAAGCGGCTGACCTCGGGTCCTGCTACTGGCTCCCCTCCATAGTCGATGAAGACGCCCTCCAAGACCTGGAGGCTGTCGGCTATCTCCCCACTCGGGAGGACTGCCAATGGAGATCCGCCTTAGGAGACGTCATCCCGGCTCCGAAAGCCGGGGAACGGGTAATCCTCACCTCCCACCTAGTTAGGGGAATGGCGCTGCCGCCTTCCGCCTTCTTTAGCGAGGTCTTAGATCACTATGGGCTCCAGCCCCACAACATAGCGCCCAATAGTATTCTAGTCTTAGCCGGCTTCACAGCTCTTTTCGAGGGCTACCTAGGTATTAGGCCTAGCTTAGACTTCTTCAGATATTGTTTTCGTTGCTGGCGTCAGACCGTGCCAGACGGCGGGCTGGCAACCTGCGGCAGTGTCACTTTTAACTGCCGCCAGGGCCGCCAATGGTATCCTAAGATACCATACCTTGAATCCGTCAAGGGCTGGACCTCCACATTCTTCTACTGCCAAGATATGGCAGCTCCGGGCCGTCAATTTGGCGTCCCGGAATTTGTCAACGCGACACCTATGCCCAGGCCATGCTGGAACGAGGCGGTGCCCAAGCTGACGGAGGAACTCCGCCTTTTCCAAAGGCGGATTGAATTCCTCACCCGGACGATGGCTCCCCCCCTACTGGACGGGGTGGACACCGTCATCTGCTGGCTCGGCCGGCAGATTCTCCCCCTGCGGTACAGCCCGCACAAAATGTGTTAGTATTCGCCTACTGCCACAGCCTCTCTCCGCGTAAGCGAAGAGAGGTTGCCGGTTGCCGACCTGGCGTTCCAGCTCCACAGTCTCGTCAAGGCGGGGCTGGTGAAGGCGGTGGAGGGCGTGCCCATGCACACCCACGACAACCCTCCCATCGAGGTAGATATCTTGCTCCTTGCGCCTTTTTGACAGCTTCGCCGGCTAATCTTGAGTTCCATTAATACTTGTCTTCTTTCTCAGATCTCCGACTTGGGGGAGGATGACCTGGCTACCGACTTCTACGAGTCGGAAGCCGGGAAGACCAAGAAGCGCAAGGCATCCGGCACCGCTTCCTCTACGGCGATCGCCGAGAGGAAGAAACGGATCGCAACGGCTACCGAGCCGGCTCTCGTCGACCTTGACGAGAACGCGGGGTTTAACATCCCCCGAAGGTACTCAATTCTGCCTTTAACAGTCGACGAGCTTCTTTAATATTGGCACCGAACTAACTGCTTGCTGTTTATTGACAGGGAAAGGGTCGCAACTTCCCGGTTGACGACCAGGCTCCTTTCCAAGGGTAGGCGGCCTCAAGGCAGTTCGCCTGCTACCATGACGCTAGCTCCCCAACCCTGGGCCGGCAGCTTTATGGGCGACGCTCGTCGCCAGCCCCCGACTCCGGCTTCTGGCGCGCCGCCAAGGACCTCCTCCGCTGACCGCGCACCCAAGACTCCCCTTCTTTTGGCTGAGGCTACGGCCGATGAAGCCGTCCAATCGCGTGCCGCCAAGGAGGAGCTGCTGGAGGCGGCTGCCGGCGGGTCCCAGAGGGCAGCCCCGACTGCGGGAGGCGGCAGCCTTGGCTTTTGCCAACTTCACCTCCCAGGCCTTCGCCGACTTGGAGGGCGACCTGTCTGTAAGTTTTTATAACTCGGGCATATACATAGTCTTTCCCCCGAGCACTTAGATGGCAGGTCCAAAAATTTTGGCTGCCGGCTTAGTTGTTATTCGACAATATGTTTTATGCCTTTGCTTTTTCATGCAGGGCCTTGTGTCCGCCAACGTTGAGCTTGTCTCCTCCCGAGTCGAGATAAACCGGCGCTGCCGCGACCTGAAGAAGGATTGTGAGGCCAAGGACCTGCGGATTGTCGAGTTGGAGGCGGCCCGCAAAAAAGATGAAGGTAGAGTTGATCTTTTTTGCCTTCAGCTATCTTTTCAACTTATGTTGCCGTCAATCATTTAGTTAGCGAATCCATATTTGTTGAACTGCTAGACCATGCCCAGGATATACTGAAGGCGTCCACTGACATGCAAGCTCTTATGAATGAAGCTTCCGATTTGGCAGCCGCCAACTTGGCGATGAAGGAGGATCACCAGAAGGAGATGGAGGCCCAGCAGCTGAAATTTGCGCAGGAATCTAGCCAGCTCACTGGTGAGCTGGAAAGCCTGAGCGAGAAGTTGGCGGAGGCGGAGAAGACGGCTGCCGAGGAAATCTCCAAGCAGACTTCTCGCGCCCAAACTGCTGAGGACGCGTTGGCGGCTCATATGATTGAGTTGTCCGATTTCCATAACTCGGCCCTTGGTAATTTCTCACTCCTTATTTTGATTTTGCCATTTTGCTTAGCCTGAGCCAATCTGATGGTTTCATTTTTGATACAGTTCCCGCCGGTTTGGACGACGACAAGGTTGTCAGCCCCCGCCTGGATCGCCTTGCGCGTCTATGCGAGCTGATCACCGAGACTTTGGCAGCGTCCAAGCGGTTTGCCGCCAAGTTCTTCATCTCCTCTGGCAGCCAGGAACCGACCGAATTCAGCGATGTGCCCAATATGTTGGAGCAGGCTACCAAGCTACACAAGAGCTCGCTGAAGTCGGCGGTGCGGGGTGGTGCCAAGACTGCTCTTGGACTATTCATGGCGCACTACCCCGAGGCGGAGATAGAAGCCGTCACCGAAGGCATGTCGTCTACATATGAAGACGGCAGCGAGGTCGAGCCGGTCGCTGTTCTAGACAGTGTTGCCGGCTACGCCACGCGTGTTGCCGACATGGTGGATACTTCGATCTTCTACCGGCGCCGTCCTGTGCCTGCCGCAGGCGAAGCTGGAGCTGCCGGCACGGCCGAGGCGGAGGGGAGTGACAGTTCTGGGGCTGAAGTTGTCAGCCCCCAAGCCTGATGTAGACCCCCCCCCCCCCCCCCCCGAGCCGTAGTTTCCTTTCCTTGCCTTCTTCTGACATGATTTGCCAGCCCCTGAAACAATGCAACTTTAACTTGTAATATTTGTATATACTTTTGTTGCTGCTCTGCTAGGCGAGAAACTAGCTGACAAGTTTTATTTTGCCTTATTTATATGGCCCGCCTTAATTTTTCCCTGACCTATATGTTTGACTTTTTGTATGTTGACGAACCTCAGCCGGTAACTTTAGCTGAAACAACCAGGGCTAAGCCATGCGTTTAGGATCAGAAACCAAAGCCAACATGTTGGTGTCAAAGACATACTACTAGGCGAACCACATATAAGTAATCAGAGGTAAAGGAATTAGGCGGCGCAAAAAGGTTTATTTTTGCTTTAGGTTGGCTCGAAAGCTGCAAGTATCTACCAGTTTGAACCTTTGCACGGAGCTAGAAAAATAGGTAACTTAGATACATAGGGGAAATATGATTGCCAGAAAAGATAAAAGATGGCATGCTTCTCAACACAGATGAGGAACCATAGACTTTTATTTCATAACCATATATAACTTATTACAATTATAAATTGCTAAGTGTAGAAAGGACGTAGCTGCTCAATATTCCAAGGCCGTCTTGTTTGTTCGAACGGATCGTCAATGTCTCTTTTGCGCTTGGTTCCCCTTTTTCCTGCCGCCTTCTTGCGCTTCTTCTTTTCTTCTTCGTCGCGGATGTCGGCCAGGTAGTAGGAACCATTGAGCAGCGCCTTTGTGACTATAAACGGTCCTTCCCATGGCGGGGATA
Source organism: Poa annua (assembly GCA_026929855.1). Classification (NCBI taxonomy): domain Eukaryota; kingdom Viridiplantae; phylum Streptophyta; class Magnoliopsida; order Poales; family Poaceae; genus Poa; species Poa annua. The sequence continues at coordinate 111,645,550 of CM049426.1, forward strand.
ACTTGTGCAAGCCTTTTCTGTCTTGAATTAGGCGGAGAACCAGGTCACCTGTTCTGAAGCTTCGCTTCCGCACTCTCCGGCTATGATAGCGGCGAAGTTGTTGCTGGTACAAGGCGGAGCGATGTAGAGCGACTTCTCTTTCTTCGTCTAGCAGGTCTAGGCTATCCTGTCTTGCACCTTCTACGTCTTGCTTGATGTAGGCTTGAACCCTTGGGGAATCGTATTTCATGTCGGTAGGTAGCACCGCTTCAGCGCCATATACTAAGAAGAAAGGAGTGTAGCCGGTAGACCTGTTTGGCGTTGTGCGCAAACTCCATAGTACCGACTGTAACTCATCTGCCCAAGCGCCGGCTGCACTGTGTAATGGAGCTTCGAGACGAGGCTTAAGTCCTGATAAGACTAGGCCGTTTGTACGCTCTACTTGTCCATTGGATTGAGGGTGTGACACGGATGCCAAATCAAGCCGGATACCCAGATCACTGAGGTATTATTCTATGTCGCCTTGAGATAGGTTGCTGCCATTATCAGTGATAATGCTGTGTGGAACTCCATACCGAGAGATAATTCCCCAGAGGAAATTGGTGGTTGTTCGTGCGTCAAGTTTGCTGATCGGCTTAGCCTCGACCCATTTGGTGAACTTGTCGACAGCGACCAATAGGGGTATACCCACCACTCGCCTTCTTGAAGGGACCCACCATGTCTAAACCCCAGAACGCGAACGGCCAGGTGATTGGGATTGTCCTGAGTTCTTGTGCCGGTAAGTGAGGTTGACGAGCGTACAACTGGCAGCCTTTGCATGTTTTTACGATGTTCTCGGCGTATTCTTTGGCGGTAAGCCAGTAGAAACCTTGGCGGAAAGCTTTGGACACGATGGACCTGGCGGAAGCGTGATGCCCGCAGGTGCCAATATGTATGTCTTTCAGAATTGCTTGGCCTTCTTCTGGCTGTATGCACCGCTGATAGATGCCGCACGTGCTTCGCTTATATAGCTCGCCTTTTATTATCGTGAATGCCTTGGATCGCCTTATGATCTTCCTTTTTAGCACCTCATCGTCCTCCGACAACTTGCTGTCGATTAGAAAATCGAGATATGGGACAGTCCAATCCGGCTGTATCGAGTAGACAGCGAGACTTGCCGCTTCTACCGGTTCTTCTGCATCGGGCTCCATCAAATCGACGCCTTTAATGGATGACTTGTGCAAATGTTCCAGGAAAATATCTTTTGGTACCTTTTTGCGTTCTGACCCTAGTCTGGCAAGTGTGTCAGCCGCCTCGTTCTCAGCTCTTGGAACATGCCGGACTTCGTAGCCCGCGAAGTTTTTTGCGAATTCGTCAACTTTGGTTCTGTATGCCGCCATTGTTGCGCTTTTCGCATCCCATGTTCCGCTTACTTGCTGCGCGACCAAATCTGAGTCGCCATAACAGAGGATTCTTTTGACGTCGAGGTCGTTTGCCACGTGTAACCCATGAAGCAAAGCTTCGTACTCGACAACGTTGTTGGTTGCTGTGAAGTGGATTTGCAACATGTAGCTAAGCTTGTCACCTTTAGGCGTATGTAGAACGACTCCAGCCCCCGAGCCTTTGAGCATCTTTGATCCGTCAAAGTGCATGACCCAATATTCTGATTCGGGGAGTGTCGTTTCCTCCATGGCTTCTGTCCAGTCGGCGACAAAATCTGCAAGCTCTTGAGTCTTAATGGCGGTCCGTGGCTTATAGACTATATCAAAGGCGGCGAGTTCGATGCCCCATTTGGCAACTCGACCTGTTGCCTCTACATTGTTGATTATGTCTCCCAACAGTGCCTTGCTGACTACTGTCACTGTGTGCTCCTGGAAATAATGCCTAAGCTTTCTGGCGGCGAAGAATACACCATAAGCCAGCTTTTGGTAATGCGGATACCTCTGCTTGGAGGCGGAGAATACTTCACTGATGAAGTAGACCGGTCGTTGCTCATACGTCGCGGCTTCGTTCTCCTTTCTTTCCACAGCCAAGACAACGCTGACAACAGCTCTTGTTGCCGTGATGTATAGCAGCATTGGTTCCTGTGATCGAGGTGCTGCCAATATCGAAGCGGATATGAGGGCATCCTTAAGTTGTTGCAAGGCTGCGTCTACCTCTGTTGTCCACTCAAAGTTGTCGGATTTCTTCAATAGCCGGTAGAGAGGCATTGCCTTTTCCCCTAGGCGGCTTATGAAACGACTGACGGCCGCTGCCGATCCGGCTAGACGTTGCACGTCCTTCAGACAAGTAGATCTGGATATGTTTTGGATGGCCTTGATCTTCTCCGGATTAACCTCGATCCCTCGTTCTGAGACGATAAACCCGAGCAGTTTGCCGGCTGGAACGCCGAAAACACACTTGGCGGGATTGAGTTTCATCTGATACCTCCGAAGATTCTGAAAAGTTTCTTCCAAATCCTCTAGGAGATCTGCCTTCTTTTTTGACATCACCGCGATGTTGTCTACGTAGACGTGAACATTGCGGCCGATCTGTTCGTGCACGCAATTCTACATACAGCGCTGGTATGTTGCCCTTGCATTCTTCAGGCCAAAAGGCATCGTGATGTAGCAGAAAGTCCCGTATGGAGTGGTGAAAGATGTTTTCAGCTGATCCGACTCTCTCATCTTGATTTGATGGTATCCTGAGTAGGCGTCCAAAAAACAAAGCAGCTCGGAGCCTGCTGTGGAGTCTACGACTTGGTCAATTCTAGGCAGCGCAAAGGGATCCTTTGGGCAGCACTTGTTAACACCGGTATAGTCAATACACATCCTCAGCTCTTTATTCTTCTTTGGAACAAGTACAGGATTTGCCACCCAATCAGTGTGCACAACTTCTTTTATGAAATTTGTGGCCTTCAGCCTATTTATCTCCTTTCCTATAGCCTTGCGTCTCTCATCTCCAAAGCGTCTTGTTGCTTGCTTCACCGGCTTGGATCCTTTTATGACGTTGAGTGAGTGCTCGGCAAGTTCCCTCTGTACACCAGGCATGTCGGAAGGCTACCATGCAAAGATGTCACGATTCTCACGGAGGAACTCGACGAGCGCGCCTTCCTATTTGCTGTCAAGGTTGGAGCCGATGACGACTTGCTTAGACTTGTCTCCTGGGATGAGGTCCGCCTTTTTGGTGTCTTCTGAAGTTTCAAAGGTCTTCTTGACATCAATCTTTGGCTTGGGCATAGAGTTGTCTGAATCCGCCCCAAGCAGTGCGAGTTCTTCCTTGTTGATGACAGCTTCTGCGAAGGCGGCCATGCCACGCTCACACTCCTTGGCTTTCTTGAAGTTGCCGGAAATCGTGATGGTTCCGTTTTCCCCCGGCATTTTAAGCTTGCTGTATATTTAGCACGGCCTTGCCATAAATTTGGCGAAAGCCGGCCGTCCGAAGATTACATGATAGGCGCTTTTGAAGGGGACAACTTCGAACCGGAGGAACTCTGGCGGTAGTTCTCTTTTGGTCCGAAAGTTACCTTCAGCCTAATGCTCCCCATTGACTTTGCTTGCCTGCCGGGCACTATGCCGTGAAAAGTGAGGTTGCTGTGGTCCAGCTGATCCTTTGTCAGGTTCATGCGGCTTAGTGTGTCGTAGTACAGGATGTTAAGGCTGCTGCCGCCATCCATGAGTACCTTTGTGAGTCTGAAGTTGTCGACAATGGGATCGACGACGAGGGCGTACTTGCCTGGGTGAGGAACGTGATCAGGGTGGTCGGACCGGTCCCAAGTGATCGTTGCTTCCGACCAGTTCAAATACTGAGGGACGTCCGGCATTGTCGCGTTGAGTTCGCGCATTTCCGCCTTATCCGCCTTAGCCGAAGGCGTGCCGACAAAGCATACAAGAGATTCTTTGACCTTCGGATATGGTTTCTTTTTCTTGGCGGCCACGTCATCCTCGCTTGAGACAGACATGTCGTCGTCATCCTCATCCTCCTTGTTGTCTTTCTTGTCGTTCTTCTTTGATTTCTTTGACTTCCAGCCGACTGTGGTGTCCTTTTTGAAGTCGTCATTGAAACGACATTCGCCAAGCATATGGTTGACCTTGCCGAGTGAGGCGTGGATAGGGCACGGCAAAAGTTTTGCCTGCTCATAAGTGATTCGCGCCGCTTTAGGCCCTGAGCCGGCGTCGCGACTATCTTTCTTATTCTTCCACTTCTTTTTGCCGGCATTCCCTTGAAATGCGACAGCTACCTCGTTGGAAGGTCCGGCTTTGTCATCCGCTGCCTGCTTGCGCTTATTGTTCCATTTAGGTATGATGTTGACGTCTGGATCATCGTCCCGGGCATCGTCATCCGCCGCCGCGTATTGGGCGGCTAGGTTGAGCATCTCGCCAAGGTCCGTGATTTGCTCGCGGACGAGCCGATGACGGAGCAAGGACTTCTTCTGCAGGCCCGTGTAGAAGGCGTGGATAGCCTGTGCGTCCGAAACACCATGACAGTTGGCTTTTTCGGATATCCAACGGCTGACAAAGTCTGTCATGGTTTCGTCCAGCTTTTGGATACAGCGCTGCAAATCTGTGTAGGTATTTGGACGCTTGTATGTTCCTTGGAAGTGCTGGGAGAAAACCTTTTCCATGTCGTACCAGCTATGGATAGACTTTTCAGGAAGGTTGTCGATCCAAGCCCTTGTCGTGCCTTCCAACATGAGAGGTAGGTAACGGACGGCAATATAGCTGCTCCCGCCGGCAATTTCTATGGCCATGGCATAGTCGGCTAGCCATGAATCCGGCTTAACGAGGCCGTTGTACCTAGAACAATTTTTCGACCCTGATGTCATGTCCTTAGGGAACGGCTCTCTGCGGATGGCGTCGCCGAAGCACTTTGGTCCAGAATATAGCGGCTCCTTTCCTCTTGCTATGTCTTGTAGGCGGTGTCGTGCGTCTTTTGGATCGAGCTGCCGTGCGCCTCTTTTTGCGTCTGGATCGTCCTGCGCTGCCTGGCTTATGTTGCGCCTGGGCCCTTCTGCCTCCTCTTTCCTCTTGCTGCCGGTGCTACGCTGCGGAGACCGGCTTCGACCTCTCTTGGGAGGGTCGTTACCGGCATCTTTCCTAGGCGGCAGTCTATTGTTCCGGCTACCGCCATTGTCGCGTCTTGGCTGGGCTGGAGGTGGCAGGTCTCCCCTGCTTCCTGTCCTTGAATTCTCGTCCCGCCTTGGTTTTGGCGGTGGCGTCTTCTTTGGAGGTGGCGTTGCCTTCCTTTTGTCGCCATGGCTACTGGAGCCAGACGGGCCTTCGGGGTCGTCGCCAGGTGCAGCTTTGCACTTTCCTGACTTAGACTCTAGGTCTCCCCTGCGAGCATCCGCCATGTGGCCGTAGGAATCAGCGCGAGCTTGTTGTTCTAGGGCCTTGCTCACGAAGTGTCTTGCATTGGCCAGCTTTTCCTCCGCCGTGTAAGTTTTGTCGTCGAGGGTATCTAGCGCAGGAGCCGTGTTGAGGACGGGGGGTGCAAAAAACAACATCTCCCCTTCTGTCCACGTGTTGTGGTGCCGTACGCTAGTCGAACCCGAGATCTTGAGCCGTTGTCGTTGCGCGTGTTGGCGGCTCCTTGCCACGGCGGTTTTTTGATGACCTTTTTTACTCAAAGAGTTTCCGGCTTGTTTTGGCCGACATCTTCTCCTGTTCTTTCTCGATCTTCTTCGCAAGGCTCTCAACGTGCTCCTCTCTTTTTCGCAGGAAGTCAGAGTGCTTGAGCATGTTAATTCTAAGCTCTTCCACTTCGTCGAGTGGGGTGTCTTTATTTACCGGAGTATTCATGATTTCGTCTACTTCTTTGATGACGGAGAGCAAATCCGTGGGTTGTTGCTGCCGCCTTTCTCGAGGCCAGTTTTCTTCTTTGCGCGCACCTTGTCGGAACTTTCAATGAGTTGCCCGGCAGTGGTGTCGCCGGTATCTTCCACCGGCTTGTTTTGCGTTTCCGAAGCAACTAGGGTTGTCTCGTGACCGACGACAACCATCATAGCCAGCTTGTCAGGCATGTCAGTATCCGTTGTGCCCTTTGAGGTTGTCAGATTGGCACTGGAAAAGCGGGTTTTGATCTTCTCTTCGAAGAGACTAGCATCATCATCAGAGTCAGAGTCTACGTTGACTTGAACGGTAGATCTGGATCCGGCATCTGACATCGCATCCTCCTGGAGAGCAGGGAGGATTGACTCAGGATCGTTGTTTTTCGGTTGGGAGTCTGATCCCAGTCCGACAACTCCGACGAAGTGGAAATCAGATTCGGCCGACTCCTGGGAGAAGGCGGATTCCGATCCATCTTGTTGGTCGACTGCTTGGTCGAAGGGTTGGTGGGTGGGGTTGTAGAAATGCGGTAGGCCGTACGCCTCTAGCGTATACCCGATGAAGACGTTGATCCCTCCGATCGGTACGATCGCGCATCCGATAAGGTAGTTGTCCGCCGGGAGCCAGGACTCATCCGAGTTGACGTAGCTGTGGCCGCCATACCTTGTGACGCGACCGACGGCGATCTGCTTGCCCACGCCGCCAAGTGTTCCCGCCTGGAACGTGACACCAGGAACCTTATGCCCCACGGTGGGAGCCAACTGTCGTAGTATCGGCATAATTGATAGGAGATGGGGGTCCTCTAGCCTACGTATGGATTGTGGGGAAGAAGGTTGGTGGCATCGAGGACGGGATTGAACACGGCGAGTTTACCCAGCTTCGGATCCCGCAGCGGTGGCGAGATCCTACGTGCTGCTATAATTCACTATGAGGCAATAGCCGTGAATAGATTACAATGTGTATGATGCGTATTGAAGCGTGCTCTAAAGGCTCCGTGGTGGCTGGCTTATATAGGCTGCCAGACCCCAGGGTACAAGGTAAGTACTTGTCCGGCAAGTAATCAGAGTCCTAGACCTAACCGGCTTTAGTTGCCGCCTTCCGTCTTGGGCTTGATGGCTTGATGGGCTTCGGCCTTCCACCTTCCTTGGACCGTCCGCCTACTTCCTTGTACGTCAGCTATCTGGGCCGCCCGGCAGGCTTCAGTCTTACCACCCTTGGGCCACCCTGGACTAGCCGGATTCATCCATGTTGGTGATACCCCTAGCTGATATATCCCCAACAAGAAACTCCACCCCTCACCAGGGGCTGAGCACAACTTCGGCAACAGAGGCTTTGGGAAAGATTCCGGTCCTCAGGGACCGGAAAATTCAGGCAGGGGCGGAAACTCCGGCCCCTGAGGCCGGAAACTCCGCCCCCCTCCAGGGGCTGAACCCACTTTTCAGTGTTGCCTCTTTTTCTCCTTTTTGGTGCTGATGCACCTGAAGTGTTACTAAATTATCCTGCATCACTTAACACCAACTTAATACATTCATATGTTGTTAACTAACACACAACACACAGAGATCATAGAAATGTCCTTTCAATCTCCCCCTTTTTGGTGTTAGATGACAACACATGGATTTACAATAAAAGTAATTTCACAGACATGTAATGATAGCTGAAAGAGCTCCCCCTAGATGTGTGCATCAAGAATATTTGCTTTGGAATGCACGTGCACACATATAGAGGCAAATTCGAACAACAATTTGCAAGCATGATAAGTAAGCAATACATTTCACAAATAAGACATAGTATAGTATGGGTTGAGTTTTAGGAGAAAAACCATACCTTGTGCATAAAACTGAAGATATGAACCCCATATAACCAAGGCACAATAGTAGTCTCAACCACATAATATAAGAAATACAAATGTCTTACACACATAGTTCATGACATAGAGAAGGCAAATAAGTTCGAAGTTCAAATATCAAATAACATAACAAGGAGACAAGCGCAATAAAATGATAGAGGCACATGCTTGTGTCCCAACCCATGCAAATCCCGGAGAGAACCTAATAGAACTACTTCTCCCCCTTTGGCACCGAGACACCAAAAAGGGAAAAGAGCATAACTAACGAGCCCATGAAGATCACTCGGTGTCTTCATCCATGTCGTCATCTCCTTCGTCATCGTAGTCCTCATCGGAGAGGTTCATGGGAGCCTTGCCGGTGTTATGAGACGAGGTAGGAAAGGAGGTCACATCTGTATAATCAGCCTAAGGAAAGACATCCTGATTCCATTGGACAATAGGGACCGTGTCAGACGAAGAGGAGGAAATGATGGGAATGCCAGCTTCATCTTCTTCCGGAGGAGGAGTAACATTTCCATTGTTCATTTTGCGCATCTCCTTGATCATCAAGTTTTGGTTGCTCAAAATATGTTTCTCTCTTACATAAGACCCATGATTCTCCTTGTGAATAGCAACATCCATGCACAACAGTTTCCTCTTCCACCAAGAGAGCTTGCTAAATTCCACGTTTACCTTGGCCTTCCCTTGAAGACGAGAGGGGGGATCGGCATTCTTGCTTCTCCTCTTAGGTAAAGGGGCATCGTCTTTGTCACTAGTTTGGGGAGGAGGTGCACGAGAGGAAGACGCTTGCTTTGTGTGCTTGGAGAGAGTATGAAGAGTACCCTTTGTATGCTTGGTGAAACTAGAACGATCAAGTGTGGGCACCTTGGAGAGAATGAGCTTCATCACATAGGGAGCATAGAGTGGGTTCTTGTGCTCGAAAATGGCCCAATGCATCTCGCACTTGATGAAATCCATCACATCCACTTCTTGGCCTCGGCATTCCGGACCGGCTTGAAGGACCTTGTGAGCATGGTAGAGTAAGTTGACAAGACCCCCTCGAATAGCATCCACATTCCCGGCTTGAGGAGCAAGGTTGAGCCGAACCATGCGGAGGAAGATGTTGAAAGTAGGAAGGAGGTCTTGATTAGAGCCCATTGAAGAAGCAACGGTGTAAAGAGGGCGCAAGCGGCGCTTGTTGTATGTTGTCCCTTCCACATGCATCCTCATCCCAACTGGAGTAGTGGCCCCCTTGAAGTCATAGCCCAAAGCAGCTGCAAACTCCACAAAGTTGGAGGTGCACTTGCGCGGTCCAGTCATCCAAGTCATTGTGACATCATAATCGTTGTCAAACACCACCGTGGCAAAGAACTGCTGCACCAACTGAATATCATAATCCTGCTGAGTATAAGAGATGAGCTTCTCCAGACCAAGCTTCCTAGCAATTCAAACAGCCTCCTGAAAGTATGCTTTCTTGTTCAACGCCTCAAGATCCAGAAACTTCTGTTCACAGACCGCGTGCTTCTCAATCCGGGCATAAATCTCCTGCATAATCAGCTGCTGCTCCCTCCTTGGGAAATTGGGGTTTGTGGTGTTGGGAGGCAAGTCATAGAACTGTTGTGACCTCATACGACGGAACTCTAGCTTCCCCATGCCCAGAACGGTGGTCAAAGAGTCAAAATGAGATTGCTTGGCCTCTTCTTCATTATCAAAACCACCAAGTTCAGCTTGTCTAGTGGTCTCCTCATCAATAGTGCTCTGCTGTCTCATGCGGCCACTTCTGCTATCAAAGATAAGCTTGTCCCGTGTTTGAGCTCTTTCTTTACTTGAAGCAAGGAGCGGATTCCGGGTGACCACCTTTTTCCTCTGACCTGTGAAACAGAGAGTACATGGATAGCATGGAGATAAGTTTGCATGTCCAAGAAAGCCAAAGGGAGAAAATTAAAAGTGTCAAAATTTCTCTCAGATATGACCTAGACCGGAGTTTCCGGCCACAGGGGCGGATATTCCGGCCTACACCGGAGATTCCGGTGTATGAAGGACCGGAGTTTCCACTCTATGGTAGAAAACTGCAATCTAGTTCAAATCTAAGGAAAAATTGAGCACAACTAATTTTCTAGATATTAAAATGCCAACACTAGGGTTCTACACCATGCAGCACAGGCAAAACTTCTCTCAAAACAAGATCTAGAGTGAAAACCTAGAGAGAGAGAGAAAAGAACCTCTGCCCGACATGGTGAAGGTCAAATGCAAGGGAGATGGATCCCCAGCACTTGTACGGAGGAGGAGCCGGTGGCACGGCGCGGATTCCGGTGGCGGGGAGCGGCCGGAGAGGTCCTTGGAGGCGGCGGCGGTGACTGGGAGGTGTGTGGGGGTCGGGGGTGTGTGGGGAGTTGTTGATCAACTCCTCACCTCGATCCCGTTTGTAGATCCCAGCGAACTGCTCAGACCGGAGTTTCCGGCCTTAGACACCGGAGTCTCCGGCCCAGGCCAGAGATTCCGGTTCTAAGGGCGGAAACTTCAGTCAGACCGGAGTCTCCGGCCTGGAAGACCGGAGTTTCCGGCGCCACCGATTCCAAATCCCAGATTTATGTGTTTTGGACATGCAAAATGGAAGAGGAGCAGGTTTTTAGATGAGATAGGCCTGGGATAAGACAAAAGGTCACTGGAGATGGTACCATGCACTCAAGTTTGGTAAGAGACAACAAAAAAGACATTTAAGACGCAACGCTTGATTGCATTTTCCATAAGGGCAAGAATAAAACAAAGAAATCAAAATAACACCACAAGAGGATCAAATCTTCACAAGGAAGATGTTGGTGGCCTAGGCCACCATGTATGAGTTTATGTGGTGTGATACCGCGAAGATATATCTTGGGTTCACCGCCATTACTCAACATTTAGGCTCACAATTCATAATAATGAACAAAAGGAGACGAAAACAATTCTTACTATTGGCATAATGGGGGGAGGAATAGTCCAATAGATTAAGACCGCACTCCCCCTATGTCCATGCCTACACCTAGACCAAATAGAGAGTTGATATGGAGGTGTGTATGCAAGGTAGTCAACCAACGCTCCTAGAATCTACGATATTTAGCTCATGCCTCAAAAAGGTGAACCTTGCTTCGTCAAGTGGCTTTGTGAACATATCGGCAAGTTGAATCTTCGTAGGAATATAACCAAGCTCAATGTCACCCCGGTTGATGTGATCTCGAATAAAATGATAGCGAATCTCAATATGCTTCGTTCTTGAGTGCTCCACCGGGTTGTGACCAATCTTGATAGCACTTTCATTGTCACATAAAAGAGGCACTTTGTCACAAAGGACACCGTATTCCTTTAAAGTTTGCCTCATCCAAAGTAATTGAGTGCAAGCACTAGCGGCCGCCACATACTCGGCTTCGGTGGTAGATAAGGATATGCATTTTTTGCTTTTTGGAAGACCAACTCACCAAGGATTTCCCAAGGAATTGACATGCACCGGAAGTAGACTTCCTATCATCCTTGCAACCGGCCCAATCCGAATCCGTGTAACCGGCAAGAGAGAAGTTAGACCCCCTAGGATACCACAAGCTAAACTTTGGGGTATAAACCAAATATCAGAAGATTCGATTCACCGCTATCAAGTGACTTTCTTTAGGAGCCGCTTGATACCTTACTCACACTCATACACTCAACACAATATCGGGTCTAGATGCACAAAGATAAAGCAAAGAACCAATCATAGAGCGATAGAGTTTTTGATCGACATCTTTACCCTTTGGACTAAGTTCAAGATGGCATTTGGTGTCCATAGGAAACCTCTTCTCTTTTGCATCTTGCATCTTGAACCTCTTGAGCATATCTTGGATGTATTTGGCTTGAGAGATGAAAGTCCCACCACTTAATTGCTTGATTTCAAAACCAAGAAATAATTTCAACTCTCCCATCATGGACATCTCGAACCTATCCGTCATAAGCTTTGAAAATTCATCATTGAAAGCTTTGTTAGATGAGCCAAAAATAATATCATCAACATAAAGTTGACATATGAAAAACTCCCCTTTTACCCTCTTTGTGAAGAGAGTGGGATCGATTTGCCCCACTTCAAAGACACGGTCTAGCAATAGCTCTCTTAGGTGCTCATACCAAGCAGGAGGTGCTTGTTTGAGACCATAGAGGGCCTTATCAAGCTTTTAGACATGGTTTGGGAAGTGTGGATCCTCAAATCCCGGTGGTTGCTTTACATATACCAACTCCTTTAAAGGACCATTAAGAAATGCACTTTTCACATCCATTTGTTGCAACTTAAAATTATGATGTGATGCATAGGCAAGTAGGATATGGATGGACTCAAGACGAGCCACGGGAGCATAGGTCTCTCCAAAATCAATGCCTTCAACTTGAGAGTACCGTTGAGCTACCAATCTCGCATTGTTCCTTACAACCATTCCATGCTCATCTTGCTTGTTCTTGAATATCCACTTGGTGCCAATAACATTGCGGCAATCTTTTGGCTTCTCTACTAGATTCCATACTTTGTTGCGCTTGAAGTTGTTGAGTTCTTCATGCATGGCTTCCAACCAATCCGGATCTTCAAGAGCTTCAAACACCTTCTTTGGTTCAATCATAGAGATATGAGCTTGATGTTCACTAAAGCTTGCCAATTGACCTCTTGTGGAGACCTTGCGAGATACATCACCAATGATGGCTTCAAGCTTGTGACACTTGATTTCCAAATTTCTCTTTACTCTTGCTTGACGACGGGTTTCGATATCCCCATTGTTGCGTGGGATTTCGGCTTGATCACCTAGATCATTTGAGTCCTCGTCTTGACCGTCTTGATGAGCATTGCCATCTTGTTGCACATGTTCAATGATGGGAGAAGATGGATGCTCTTGCTCTAGATCTTGACTAGAGTTGAGAATAGGGGTGCTTGAATCTGTGACGCCCTAAAATCGGTACTATGTAGATTTAAGCGATCCCGCCGAAATCCGCATAATAACGATTTTAGGTCGCCCACCAGACATAATGTGCACGCCGAAACATACGCATTATGTGGGTGGAATTGTGATAACATTACAACAGTTCTGATACATCCACAAATACAACAGAAGATATAATACAACAACGACTCGAACGAGTCAAGATACAAATATACAATACAAAGATACAAATGACAACGGAAGCAGAATAGTATCCGACTACGGATAAGATGCAAATTGGACTAAGAGTCCTGAAGATAAGCAATGGCGCCATATCCCTGCCCAGCCAAGCCGGAGGGATTCCCAAGCTAACGTCGTCGAACTTCAAACCTGTTAACTGCACATAAAGCACATCCCAAAAGAGGGTCAGGGCACTCCATGGCAAGCAAAACCGACTTGCCTACTTTCTACACCATCTCCCAAAATATGGGGTAGGTGGACTTAGCGGCAGCAGCACTAGCAACCTAAAGAGACACGCTACAACTTCCGTCTAATCAGAGAGGGATAAGAGAGCGCATAAGATAAACATCTACAACTAACACCAAACATAACCCGTTCTCGAATTAACCCCCTCAACCAAATATGAGGAAGCAATTCGAGAAACTCACACATGGAACAGTTTTAATTATAATTTATGGTGGAAGTAATTCTATATTACTAGTCAATTTAATTAACATTAATTAGGTGCAAGTTGTCTAGATCTTGTTAGCCAGCATCATCACCAAAGTCGTCCATAACCGTGGACACGGCTCATCGATAAGATTATACCCTGCAGGGGTGCACTACTGTACCCATACTCGCATGATCAACCCAATCAAGCATCAAGGCTTCTCAACACAACTTATTCCTTCACTACAACAAGTCCAAGTGCCACCCATATGAGTTGTTACCCGCGTCAAGAGTCCGGCCGAATCTCAATTGCGGACTCATTAGTTTGTGTCCACGCGCCATGCGGCTCAAACCACAGTAGGAACTGTCCGCTTCGCGCGCACCACCCCTATAGGACCCCCCGTATCAAGTAACCTCTCATCAGTCATCATCATCATGCACATGGATATGAGCAAATGGAAAACCCGAACTAGTTGCGGCACATGGACAAGCTGAAGATCCGTTCAAAGTCGAGGGGGGCTCCATAGGGCCTCCCACAAGTGGTTAGTGCGCTCAAAATTGGATCCGAGGAGAAAATCTCAGTTCCTAGGTCGACACTAAGCAGAACAAGGCACCTCGCAAGGCCTTCCGCCTGGTGACTTATCTTTTAATTATAATACCCCAATATAATACAACATTTTATTAAGATAGATTAATATATCATACTAAGCAGATGAAACATAAGACCAACAGACGACTCGCACAAACAACTCTAAGCATGCGCTATGACTCGCAAGGCCAACAGATAAACATGCAACGGGTATTAGGTTGTGGGGATAAAGCTGTATGGGCTGCAGGATAAACATGTGATGGGATCGCAGTTCAAGAATCGATAACTAGGGTAGCAGAGATCAACGGCAGGAATGAAAGATAATGTATAGGTAAACAAGCAAACTTTGCTTGCCTGGAATCCCGCATGGAAACAGATCTTGTCGTTGCTCACACATCTCAACGTCTTATCCGCGAAGAAGCAACAAACACTGGAAGCGCAAAAGATGCACTTTACAAATACGGCAAAAGATCCAGCATGACCATATGAGAATGATGCATGACATGGCAAGATGCAATATGAGATGCACTTAATCTAAATTAAGCGAAACCGGGATTCCGACAATTAACATTTAGGTGCAAGTTATTTATTTACCAGCAATATTAAATGTTGGTTAGCATGGCAACACATGGCATGGGTGATCTAATTAAATTAAATGGAATAGAGAATTATATATTTATTACCCCACACATTCCATATTGAATTATTTAGGTGATTTGCTACACCCGCAAACCCAAGAGATGCAACACATGCAATTTATGATGCGATATGCACAAGATAGATGCATTTTATAAAATAGGTATAGGGTTAGGGTTTCTGTCCATACGTCGGATCGGGTGAACTAGGGTTCGAGACCGACGTCTTCGGCCCGTAGAGGAAGTAGTCGTCGTCGTGGAAGTAGTCGTCGCGGAACCGGGGCATCGTCGTTTGTTGGTGTCGTGGAAGTGGTCGGGTAGTCGTACTCGCTCATCCTCGTTGACGGGCGCGGGCACAGAGGAGCACGGCAAACGGACACCGGAAAGAAAGCACGCACGGGCGGGCACCGCGACACGAACACGGGCGGCCACGGAAATGCGGTACCGGAAGAGCACGCGCACGTAGCAACACCTCGAAGGGTGGACAACTCGGACAAAAATGGCGACGCCTGGGTCTTGCGGGCATTGTGTCGAACACCTGGCGGGCGGCGGACGCGAGGACACCACCGGACGGAGAAACGCGGCGCGGATGTGTTCGGTGGCGGCGACCGACGCGGGTGGAGGCGCTGCGTGGGCGACGGCGGCACGGACGCGCGTGGCGGAAGTGGAGCGCGGCACGCGCACGGCGGGGAAGCGGCGACGCAAGGCGGCGAGCGGCGGCGCGGCGGCGCGGCGCGGGAGGAGCAGGCGGCACGCTCTGGTGGCGGCGCGCGGCGGCAGCGTGGCGTGCGGCGGCGCTGCGACGGTCGGAGGCGACGGCGAGGCGGAGGCGCGTGCGGGGAGGCGCGGCGCGGCGGCTGGAGGCGCGGCCGCGTGCTGGGGAGGCGAGCGGCGCAAGCGGTAGGCGGCGCCGCGACAGCAGGCGCGCACGGCCGGAGGCGAGAGGTGGCGCGGCGAGCTGGCGGCGGGCCGGTGTGGCGTGGGGCAAGCCGGGGACGCGGACGCGCTGGAGGTGGCCGAGGCGACGCGGGTCCGGCGCGGGGGGCGACGGGGACGGCGCGGCGGCGCAAGGGCGCCGGCGGCGCGAAGCGCGGCGGTGTGGCGTCGCGCGGCCGGAGCGGGCGGTGACGCTCGGGGGCAGACGAGGTGGCGTGGGGGGCGCGGCGGCGGCGCGCGGCCTGCGGCCGGAGGCGGCGTGCGGGGCTGGTGCGGAGGCGGCCGGGGCCCGTGCGGCGGCGCGGGAGGCGACGGCGCGGACGGGGAGTCGGGAGGATCGGGGCTGGTTTTCCAGTGCGGGAGAGAGGAAAGAGAAGAGAGAGAGAAAAGAAAAAAAAGAAAAAGGAAAAGAGAGAAAGGAGGGGGAAAATGGAAAATGGAAAAAGAAGGGAGTGGAGGGGGGCGGCTGCAAAAATGCAGGGGGGTGGGAAACAAGTTTTCAGGAGAAACCCTAGGGTTTGGGGTTAGATGGGCTTTTAGGCTTTTGGTTTTTTTTTTATTTCTCTCCCGTTTAATTATTTTCCGATTTATAGTTTTAAAACAAAAACGAAAAGGAATTTGAATACGAAACCTATACAAATTATTTTTTGTTTTAAATAGACAATTTAATAAACTAGTTTTTAACATTTTTAAAATATTTGAAAATAATACATTTTTTATTATTTTGAAATGCATTTAAATTTAATTATGGAAATTTAATTTAAATGCAACAAATTAAATTAATGCGATGCGATGCTATGTCGATGCAAAAAAAAAACACCAAATTAAAAGGGGATAAGTCCCGGGGCGTTACAATCGACACCACTAACAAGGGATCGCGTCCCGCGATCCACGCCGAGACCACAAGAAGAGAGGGGTAACTACCGAGTCTTCACGCTCCGGGATGAAACTTCTCGACATCACTAACAAGGGATTGTTGCTCCACATTGAAATTCTCGACACCACTAACAAGGGGTTGTTGCTCACGACGAAGACGACTCCGAAATATCGAACCTAATAGGGTAAAAGGCAAGAAATCGTACACCCGCACGTATGATCCTAAAACTTTGAAAGTTGGATAAGAGAAGAGACTCCAAAACAAATAGGATAAGAGGAGAAATAGAATATAGATAAGGAATAAAAAGAAACCTATTGAGATATTTTTCAAAAATAATTTAAGTCAAATAGTTTTAGACACTCTATAAACAACGACCGTTAGCGAGGTTATCCTACAAGCTTTTGCGGACCCGCTGCTTCGATAACCATTTGTATCGAAACAACAAGGAGATCGAAACCAAGGCTCTGATACCACTTTGTGACGCCCTAAAATCGGTACTATGTAGATTTAAGCGATCCCGCCGAAATCCGCATAATAACGATTTTAGGTCGCCCACCAGACATAATGTGCACGCCGAAACATACGCATTATGTGGGTGGAATTGTGATAACATTACAACAGTTCTGATACATCCACAAATACAACAGAAGATATAATACAACAACGACTCGAACGAGTCAAGATACAAATATACAATACAAAGATACAAATGACAGCGGAAGCAGAATAGTATCCGACTACGGATAAGATGCAAATTGGACTAAGAGTCCTGAAGATAAGCAATGGCGCCATATCCCTGCCCAGCCAAGCCGGAGGGATTCCCAAGCTAACGTCGTCGAACTTCAAACATGTTAACTGCACATAAAGCACATCCCAAAAGAGGGTCAGGGCACTCCCTGGTAAGCAAAACCGACTTGCCTACTTTCTACACCATCTCTCAAAATATGGGGTAGGTGGACTTAGCGGCAGCAACACTAGCAACCTAAAGAGACACGCTACAACTTCCGTCTAATCAGAGAGGGATAAGAGAGCGCGTAAGATAAACATCTACAACTAACACCAAACATAACCCGTTCTCGAATTAACCCCCTCAACCAAATATGAGGAAGCAATTCGAGAAACTCACACATGGAACAGTTTTAATCATAATTTATGGTGAAAGTAATTCTATATTACTAGTCAATTTAATTAACATTAATTAGGTGCAAGTTGTCTAGATCTTGTTAGCCAGCATCATCACCAAAGTCGTCCATAACCGTGGACACGGCTCATCGGTAAGATTATACCCTGCAGGGGTGCACTAATGTACCCATACTCGCATGATCAACCCAATCAAGCATCAGGGCTTCTCAACACAACTTATTCGTTCACTACAGCAAGTCAAAGTGCCACCCATATGAGTTGTTACCCGCGTCAAGAGTCCGGCCGAATCTCAATTGCGGACTCATTAGTTTGTGTCCACGCGCCATGCGGCTCAAACCACAGTAGGAACTGTCCGCTTCGCGCGCACCCCCCCTATATGACCCCCCGTATCAAGTAACCTCTCATCAGTCATCATCATCATGCACATGGATATGAGCAAATGGAAAACCCGAACTAGTTGCAGCACATGGACAAGCTGAAAATCCGTTCAAAGTCGAGGGGGGCTCCATAGGGCCTCCCACAAGTGGTTAGTGCGCTCAACATTGGATCCGAGGACAAAATCTCAGTTCCTAGGTCGACACTGAGCAGAACAAGGCACCTCGCAAGGCCTTCCGCCTGGTGACTTATCTTTTAATTATAATACCCCAATATAATACAACATTTTATTAAGGTAGATTAATATATCATACTAAGCAGATGAAACATAAGACCAACAGACGACTCGCACAAACAACTCTAAGCATGCGCTACGACTCGTAAGGCCAACAGATAAACATGCAACGCGTATTAGGTTGTGGGGATAAAGCTGTATGGGCTGCAGGATAAACATGTGATGGGATCGCAGTTCAAGAATCGATAACTAGGGTAGCAGAGATCAACGGCAGGAATGAAAGATAATGTATAGGTAAACAAGCAAACTTTTCTTGCCTGGAATCCCGCATGGAAGCAGATCTTGTCGTTGCTCACACATCTCAACGTCTTATCCGCGAAGAAGCAACAAACACTGGAAGCGCAAAAGATGCACTTTACAACTACGGCAAAAGATCCAGCATGACCATATGAGAATGATGCATGGCATGGCAAGATGCAATATGAGATGCACTTAATCTAAATTAAGCGGAACCGGGATTCCGACAATTAATATTTAGGTGCAAGTTATTTATTTACCAGCAATATTAAATGTTGGTTAGCATGGCAACACATGGCATGGGTGATCTAATTAAATTAAATGGAATAGAGCATTATATATTTATTACCCCACACATTCCATATTGAATTATTTAGGTGATTTGCTACACCCGCAAACCCAAGAGATGCAACACATGCAATTTATGATGCGATATGCACAAGATAGATGCATTTTATAAAATAGGTATAGGGTTAGGGTTTCTGTCCATACGTCGGATCAGGTGAACTAGGATTCGAAACCGACGTCTTCGGCCCGTAGCGGAAGTAGTCGTCGCGGAACCGGGGCATCGTCGTTTGTTGGTGTCGTGGAAGTGGTCGGGTAGTCGTACTCGCTCATCCTCGTTGACGGGCGAGGGCTCAGAGGAGCACGGCAAACGGACACCGGAAAGAAAGCGCGCACGGGCGGGCACCGCGACACGAACACGGGCGGCCACGAAAATGCGGCACCGGAAGAGTACGCGCACGTGCACGTAGCAACACCTCGAAGGGTGGACAACTCGGACAAAAATGGCGACGCCGGGGTCTTGCGGGCATTGTGTCGAACACCTGGCGGGCGGCGGACGCGAGGACACCATCGGACGGAGAAACGCGGCGCGGATGTGTTCGGTCGCGGCGACCGGCGCGGGTGGAGGCGCTGCGTGGGCGACGGCGGCGCGGACGCGCGTGGCGGAAGTGGAGCGCGGCACGCGCACAGCGGGGAAGCGGCGACGCAAGGCGGCGAGCGGCGGCGCGGCGCGGGAGGCGGAGGCGGCACGCTCTGGTGGTGGCGCTCGGCGGCAGCGTGGCGTGCGGCGGCGCTGCAGCGGTCGGAGGCGACGTCGAGACGGAGGCGCGTGCGGGGAGGCGCGGCGCGGCGGCTGGCGGCGCTCGGCCGGAGGGCGCGCGCGGCCGCGGGCTGGGGAGGCGAGCGGCGCCGCGATAGCAGGCACGCACGGCCGGAGGCGAGAGGCGGCGGGCCGGCGCGGCGTGGGGCAAGCCGGGGTCGCGGACGCGCTGGAGGTGGCCGAGGCGGCGCGGGTCCGGCGCGCGGCGCGGGGGCAACGGGGACGGCGCGGCGGCGCAAGGGCGGCGGCGGCGCGCAGCGCGGCGGTGCGGCGTGCGCGTGGCCGGAGCGGGCGGTGACGCTCGGGGGCAGGCGAGGTGGCGTGGGGGGCGCGGCGGCGGCGCGCGGCCTGCGGCCGGAGGCGGCGTGCATGGCTGGTGCGGAGGCGGCCGGGGCCGGTGCGGCGGTGCGGGAGGCGACGGCGCGGACGGGGAGTCGGGAGGATCGGGGCTGGTTTTCCAGTGCGGGAGAGAGAGGAAAGAGAAGAGAGAGAGAAAAGAAAAAAAAAAGGAAAAGAGAGAAAGGAGGGGGAAAATGGTAAATGGAAAAAGAAGGGAGTGGAGGGGGACGGCTGCAAAAATGCAGGGGGGTGGGAAACAAGTTTTCAGGAGAAACCCTAGGGTTTGGGGTTAGATGGGCTTTTGGGCTTTTGGGTTTTTTTTATTTCTCTCCCGTTTAATTATTTTCCGATTTATAGTTTTAAAACAAAAACGAAAAGGAATTTGAATACGAAACCTATACAAAATATTTTTAGTTTTAGATAGACAATTTAATAAACTAGTTTTTAACATTTTTAAAATATTTGAAAATAATACATTTTTAATTAATTTGAAATGCATTTAAATTTAATTATTGAAATTTAATTTAAATGCAACAAATTAAATTAATGCGATGCGATGCCATGTCGATGCAAAAAAAAACACCAAATTAAAAGGGGATAAATCCCGGGGCGTTACAGAATCTTGTGAGGCCTCTTTGTTAACTTAAGGAGGAGCTTGTTGTTGTTCTTGGATAGGTGTCTCATTTGCTTCCATAGAGGGTGCCACTTCAACTTGTGATTATGGAATCTCCACTTGAGTGGAGCTTGTACTTCCTTGAGGAGGCTCATGATGAATCTCCATGGGGCGATAAAATCCAACTCCCATTCTTTGTATTGCATCTTGAGGTTCCTCGTTATCTACATCACAAACATGAAGTTGCGCCACTTGGGAGTCGTCATTCTCATCAAACCTCACACTACAAGATTCTACAACTCTCCCTAAGGATTTGTCATAGACTCTATAAGTGTGAGAGTTCGCACCATACCCAACAAGAACACCTTCTAAGGCTTTAACTTCAAACTTAGAAAGATGTACACCTTTGATTTTGTAGAAACACTTACAACCAAAGACTCGATAGTAGGAGATGTTGGGCTTGTTGCCGGTAAGCATTTCATATGGAGTTTCCTTCTTCCCTTTGCGAAAGAAGTTCTTGGTTGGAGGTGACACGCCGTGGAGATAACTTCGACCCACAAGAAGAGTGGAGACTTAAACTCCGCTAACATGGACCTAGCCATATCCATAAGAGTCCGGTTCTTCCTCTCGGCTACACCATTTTGTTGAGGGGTATATGCGGCGGAATATTGATGTCGAATTCCCTCGTCGCTAAGAAACTCATTTAGGGTGTAGTTCTTGAACTCGGAGGCATTGTCACTTCTAATGGCCAATATGGGAAGATTGTGTTGACGTTGAACTTCTTTGGAAAAATTGATGATGGTTTGTTAAGTTTCATCCTTCGTCTTGAAGAAGAAAACCCAAGTGAATCTTGAATAGTCATCGACAATCACCAAACAATATTTCTTCCCACCAAGACTTGGTTGAGGTACGGCACCAAAAAGATCAACATGAAGAAGTTCCAATACCCTTGATGATGATATGATGGTCTTGCTTGGATGGGGAGAATCATGCATCTTTCCTTCAACACAAGCCCTACAAGGACGATCTCTAGAAAAAGATACATTCTCACTTAGTCCAAGAATGTGGCCACCCTTGTGGAGACTTTGCAAAGTTCTCATATTGACATGGGACAAGCGGCGATGCCACAACCACCCCACGTCGGCCTTTCTGAATAAGCATATTGGTTGAGTGTTGGTTGACCCCGAAAAGTCTACCACAGACAACTCATTTTCAACATACCCAACGAACATGACCTTAGAGTCTTGCTCCTCAAGAGTACCACCATATCAAGAGTAAAGTGGACATCAAAGTTCATCTTATTAAGAGCATGAACGGACATAAGATTGTAACCTAGAGACTCAACAAGCATGACATTTACAAGGGTGATATCCCTTGCAACTACCACCTTGCCGAGAATCTTTACCTCAGCTTTGGACTTGTCACTATAAGAGACGATTGAATGATTTATATTTGGTCTCAACTCCGTCATGATCTCCTTGCTTCCGGTCTTATGACTAGTGCATCCACTATCAACCACCCATTTAGATCCACTGGAAGCATAGTCCTACAAGAAATCATTTCTTGCATTTAGGTACCCATTTCTCAATGGGTCCCTTTCGGTTAGCAACAAGGGTCTTAGGAACCCAAATAGAATAATCAATGTAACCATCATAAGGACCAACATATTTTGCATAAACATCACCATAATAACCAACATAGAGAATGTATTTGGGATTGTTATGCCCCGCAAAGTCACTTCGAGTGGTCTTACCCTTAGTGGCATTACCACTCGCAATGTTAGTCTTAGCTTGTGCGGGCTTGGTATTGTTCTCCTTGGTGTTGCTCACCTTCTTCTTTGCCTCGGCCACATACCCAAGACCTTCCTTCCCTTTGTGTGGTTTTAGTTCAAACAAATAAGCAAAACCCTTATCTTTACCTTTGGGAATAGAGGTCTTAGCATGATCCACCTTCAACCTAGCATTTTCTTCAATGACATTTTCATGAACACGAGGAAGAATGGTTATGCTAGTTGAGCAATTTTTAGAGAGTTGAGTTTGGAGTTTCTCATGTGACTTAACAAGGATGGAGTGGGTCGTTTCCAAGACCTTGTGAGCTTTATCAAGCTTCTCCATATCCTCAAGAAGTCTAGTATTCGCAACTCCAAGTTCAACTTTCTCCTTTTTAATCACTTTATATTTGGCAAAAACATGATCTCTATCCTTAATGATTTTACTAATGATTTCATCATTTTTAGCATCAAGAGACTCAAGTCTTTCCTCTAGAGTGGTTCTATATTCACTTTCTTCATCAAGAGAGCCATTTAGAGAAACTATGGAAGCATTCAAGGAAACAATGGTGAGATAATCCTCTCTCTCAATCTTACTCTTTTCTTGAAGAAGTTCTTCGGCCACACATAGTTGTCTCACGAGAGACTCAACGTGTTCTTTGGCTTCACCTTGCAAGTTAGCCACCAAAGTATCGAAAGAAACTAGCTATTTCTTAATCTCAAGACTAGATTGATCATGAGTAGTCTTAGGTGAGGGAGATGATACCTCGGTGACATGAGCCATGAGGCACCGTGCGTTGTAGGTGGAGACATTGTCATTGGGGGACTCAAAGAGTGACGGTGATGATGGTGGAGTAGATACAATAGCTAATGCGGCAACCTCTTTATTAGGTGTGTCTTCATCATCGGAGTCACTTGTGGCATATTCTTCTTGTGCCACCAACACAATTCTTGGTGCCTTCTTGAAGAAAGGCTTCTTTGGTCTTGCGGACTTCTTTTTAATCAACTTTGAGTGGTCCTTCGGGACAAGCTTCCCACCATTTTGCTCACGGTTCTCATAAGGACACTCTCTTATGTAGTGATTCTTGTCATGACAATTGTAGCACGTCCTTGTCCTTGAGGCAAGCTCTTTCTTGCCACTTGAGTTGTTATCTCGATCAACACGAGTTTTAGCACTAGCCGGGTCATTCCAAAACACTCTTGTGGCAAGTGCAATGTGACCATTGAGGGCTTGCTCAAGATCATGTGGAGCAATGTTGCTAGGACAAGCTTCAACTTCATCATTTGCATCTATGCAAGTCACCTTGGCCTTCAAGGCAAGAGAAGGACCTTGTCTCATTCCCATGGCCCTAGCACGGTTATCTTCGGCATTCTTGGTGGCAACCTTGGAGGCTTGGACTTCTTGCATAACTTCATGGGAAGACATTTGATGATAGTTGTATCTTCCTTGTATAGACTTCAACTCCATTGGCTGCGAGGGCAAGAGAGCATTCATGTACTTCCTCTTGACCCAAGCATCATCAACATAAGTTGCTCCCACATCATAAAAGGCTTTGGCAAGAGTCTTGAGTCTCCCATACATCTCTTCATGGTTCTCGTTGTCAAGCATTTAGAAGCCTTCGGAAGCATTGCTCAAGGATTCATATCTATTTCTCTTCATGCTATCATTTCCAAGGAAAGCACGCTCAATATAATCCCAAGCTTCTTTTGCGGTGGTGGCATGTAGAACATGATGCTTGTCGTTGTCGCTCAAGGAGAGTTCAATCATGTGGAGAGCGGAAGCCTTTAGTTGCTTTTCGGCGAACTCTCTCTTGGTCATGTTGCTTGGATCCTCCACCATATATCCTTCTTCAATAATCCTCCAAAGCTCGATGGAGGCACTATTGACATGAGATTTCATTGAGCGTTGCCAACTAGCAAAAGCTAATGCATTAAGCTTAGGTGGGGGACCTAAAGGGTTTATGCGGGTAGTGATAATTGGATCGGGAGAGTTCCATCCCCGAACGGCATGATACCCTTCCTTTTCCTCATGCAAATTGGGAGATGACTTAGGCTTATCATTGGCTTTCACCTCCTTATCTTTTTGCTCTTTATTCTCCTTGGAACCACCCTCATCGGAGTTAGAAGCTTTTTCAACCGGGATGATATCCGAGGGCTTGTCGTTGATGAGGAGGCACCAAGAAACTCGTTAAACCTAGCATCCATGGAAGATGTCAAAGTTGTTTCCAAAGCTTTGATATCGGCCATGGATGCCGCGGTGGCTTGGTCCTTTTTAAGGGACTCATTAGCCTCGGCAAGCCTTGCGGCCTCATCCTCACTTTGTGTCATACTTCTCTTAGGCGGTTAAACCCAACAAGAGAGCCAAGGCTCTGATACCAATTGAAAGGATCGGTATGACACCTAAAGGGGGGGTGAATAGGTGCTAATTCAAATTTTAGTTCTTTTTCAAATTAAGCTTGACACAAAAGGTAAATTCTCTAGATATGCAACTATGGTGAATTTACCTATATGACAAGCTAGCAACTAAGCAAGATATAATAAAGGCGATAAATAAGTATAGAAGTAACCGAAGTGAAACCACGAGACGACAAGGATGTATTCCCGAGTTCCTCCCTTAAATGGGAGTATGTCTCGTTGGAGAGGTGTGAACCAACACAATGGTTCAACGACCATAAAGGTCTCACCCAAATCTCCGGTGAACCGCACCACAAAGGTTTGGTCCACTTTCCACTATCGGAATCCTTCGAGGCAGAATCTGAAGCCTTTACAACAACGATTCGGGGCACGACCCACAAAGAGCTTGCGGGCTCCCGAACAGCTACAATCTATCGCAAAGACAAGAATGTAAGTACAACAATGGGCTAGGTTTTCCTAGTGGAAACCCTAGCAAGTGTTCCCTCAAGTGAATGAGGGGGAAATGAAGAACGGCTCGGTGAAGATGTAGATCGGGGCCTTCTCCTTCAATCCTCCAAAGATCAACGAGTTTGGATGGGGGTATTGGGAGATCTAGTTATTCTTGGCTTGCAACAATGGAGTTCCTCTTTTCTTGGTCAAGCCAACTAGCTGGAAGAAGGAGGAGGGGTATTTATACCCCTCCAAAGATGTAGCCGTTGCAGCCATTCACCAGGTCGGAAACTCCGGTTCTATTGGCCGGATACTCCGGCCAGGGGCGGAAACTCCGGCCGCAGGAGGCCGGAAACTCCAGGCCCCACCAGGGGCTGAACACTAGTTTCTTCAAACTGAACTTGGACATCTTTGAGGTACCTGAGGCCGGAAAGTTTGCCCTGGGGCGGAAAATCCGGTCCATAGGACCGGAAACTCCGCTCCTCACCAGGGGCTGAGCACAACTTCGGCAACAGAGGCTTTGGGAAAGATTCCGGTCCTCAGGGACCGGAAACTTCAGGCAGGGGCGGAAACTCCGGCCCCTGCCACCAGGGGCTGAACCCACTTTTCAGTGATGCCTCTTTTTTTCCTTTTTGGTGCTGATGCACCTGAAGTGTTCCTAAATTATCCTGCATCACTTAACACCAACTTAATACATCCACATGTTGTTAACTAACACACAAAACACAGAGATCATAGAAATGTCCTTTCAGGTCCCACACTGTCGGCGGCAGATCGATTTGGTGCCTTCTCGTGTGTTTGCTTACGCGTGTCGCTGCTTGACGTGGCCGCCTTTGACTTGAGCGACGCGTATTCTTCCTCCTCCGGTCCTCCCCTCTCCCAGTCCTATGTTCTCACGTCTCCTCCTGCGGCGCCCCTTCTCTCCTCCCTCAATCTCCTCCCGCGTCTCCTCTTCTAGTACGTATAGAAACGAACAAGTCTGACACAAAATCATGGCACACCCGTCAACATATTTTGGCCAGTTCAAAAACTGGATAGGGTATGCTCGTTGCTACTTCTTAGGACCAGCTAGCTTCGCATGCAAAGACATAACTTTTATTCCTATTTATCTAGACCGAATAATTGATGGTTGTTACTGAATACATCTATCATATCGGTTAATCCTATCCACTAAGGCTGGGAGTATGTACCCTGGGAGTATATTATATGAGTCATATAGAGAATATATATATATATATATATATATATATATGGAAAATACTTTCTATGTTGCAATATTGTGGAGAGGGCAATCTGTGCCGTCTGTGTGCATCAAGATCCTTATTTTTGACTGGTCCCAACTTTACCCAAATATGTTTTGTGATTTTTTGAAGACTTCGGTTATTTCCTCTTTAGCTGGTTTTGGTCCCGGTTTACTGTGCATGTCAGCCCATAGCCTGCAACCTAGCTAGGAAAAGCAGCTGAAAAGTTTGGCCCGTGACTCCTCTCCACAGACCATGACCCCAACTCTGCTCTCTCTCTCTCTCCCTATTTTTCCTCTCCCGTGACTCCCACCAACGAGGCAACCACCACACCTTCCCTTCCCCATCCTCATCCCGTGACATCCACTCCCCATCCACCCATGATTTCCTCCTCCCTCGCTGCGGCTCACCATCGTCCATGGCCTACCTCTCCTTTCCTTTCCAAGCCACCTCCTGCCCTAGGGCGCTCGTCGGCACCGTTTATGCTTGGGTTGGCACCGAAGGAGTCACAGATGGGCTCCGTCTGTGTTCTCTGCGCGCACCGTTTATGCCTGTGTGATTTTTTGAATTGTATTGAGAAGAAGATGTTTCATAAAGTTCATCAAGCACCGTTTGTTATAGAGGAGGCACAAAAGTGTTTTCTGAATGGCTCCGTCCAGCAAGGAACATAGCACCGTTTCGTTTGGAGTACTTGCAGTTGGAGAGCATCTTGTACATTACTTCTTAATAATGTTGATTTGATTTTGTCCACGGGAATAATTAAAGGAACAATTCCGATTTGAAGAACCGTATGGTAGCCAAAAGGTGTAGAACGCAAATAGCATAATGTGGGACAAAACCGTTCGGCAAAACTGTGAAATGTGTGGATTTTTGGATGTATCGGGATGGACGCATGCGAGCACGGGACAGGGACCAGTGCATGCAACACGGTACCAGTTTCCATTTTTGTTGGGCTAGGCATGAAAGTAAGCAGCCCCATTCCTCTTTGGTAATTTTCTCATAAGCAGCCCACCAAAAAGAACCCCCCTCAATATTCGGCACCAATCCCAAAGCAAACAAACGATGCCGATTACCACCTCCCTAGTCATGCAACATACAAAAATCTTGTCCTATATATATATGAGATAACCGCGCCAGCGGTCCTAATTGTTTTCTCGCGCCTTCACTATAGTCCTAATTGTTTGAAATCGCACGTTTAGGTCCTAAATGTTTCGAAATTACGTCACGCGAGGTCCTAAACGCGTCTGACCAGCATTGACCGATGCCACGTCGGCTTGTGGGGTCCATTGCCTTAACGGACAGAGGTGTAAATTTGCAAAAAGCCCCTTCATGTTCATTTCGACTCATAACCCGATCCCGTTCCTCTTCAGTCCAATATCCCGCGACAGTTGAGCCGAGCTGGCGGTCACGGAGGTGCCGCGCCGGTGATGACCGGAGAAACTCGAGTGGCAGCGGACGCTGCGAGGATAGAGCATGGAGGGATCGAGCCCGACACGAAGGGACCGAAGCTGCGGCGACCCGGAGATGCTCTCGCGCCCTGCGGTAAGCAACCCTAACCCTAAATCCCAATTTCTGGCCGTGGTAGTGGCAGATGATTTGTAGACCGAATTGGGGATAGAAATTGACGCTTTGCATGCCATATAGGTCCACTCGATGAGTTGTTCACAGTAGAAATCAATTATGGTGGTTTTTTTGCAGATTTGGGCCGTCGAAGAGCTATGTGGATGGCAAGAGAGCAAGGTTTGATGGATGCGAAGCAGACACGTGGTCTCCGTTGTGGCTCACTGAGTTCATGCAGCAGTTAGGGTACTCTGAACCTGACAAATATGCTATTACACCACAAATACTACTTGAGACAAACACTACTTAGCTACAGCTAAATAGAGCATTACTACAATCAGAAACATGATTGCACTGAACACATTCCTACATATCTCAATTAGCTCATCCATCTTCTTCACTACAAGATCAATCTTCACCACGTCTTCCATCTTGTGCTCTATTTCCTGCTCGGTTTCTTCAGAGCCTATGTCACCAGCACATCAACAGCGGCAGCTGCAACTTTTAGGTGCCCATTTCTAATAAGGAAATCCAAATAATTATCATCTCCATTTTCCCAGTAATAGTGGTTGCAAGGATTCGGTGAAATCTGTGGCAAAAATCAAAGAAAATTAAGAAACCAAGTGGAAAACTAAATCCACAAAACAACCTAAAAATCGCAACTTACACGATGGTTAGGGCATTTGTAGTAGACACGTCCGGGATTCAACTTTGATTGAGACATGCGGCGAATCGTCTTGCGAAAATGGCAGCAAGGACATGGCACCAAGGGCAGGGTCCCTGGCTGCTGGAGACGAGTTGCTGCCGCTGCCAGAAGGGACTGGGAAGGAGAAGCAGACTGCCTCCTCGCACACTTCTCCCCAATCGAGCTTGCCGAGGAACTCATATAGATGGAGCTGACTACGGAGAGAGACAGGTGAGGAGATGAACTGGGTGCTTGGGAAATAGAAGCCACACACTTATAGGGGTTCATTTGCATAAATCCCAACCACCAGGCGCGGGAAATCTCCCGCCAAACCCCCACAAGCCGACGTGGCATCGGTCAATGCTGGCCAGACGCGTTTAGGACCTCGCGTGGCGTAATTGCGAAACATTTAGGACCTAAACGTGCGATTTCAAACAATTAGGACTAAAGTGAAGGCACGCGAAAACAATTGGGACCGCTGGTGCGGTTATCTATCTATATATATATATATATATAGAAACCCTATTCTGCACCCATATGTAGCATACATTATTTTGCACCCGACAATTTTTACATTGTTTTTTATAAAAAAAAGTTTATGATCCAAATAATTATATTTATTTTGCCTCATAACTAAACAATCTACATAAAAAAATGCAATATATAAGTCATAACAGTGTAAAATACGTAAAAATGCATATTTTACGTAGTATTTTTTATATGCCACCTAAATAATTTTTTACGTCATGTTAATATTTTCTTATGTTTTTATAAACTTACGAAGTACGGCAAAATTTACCGTAAAAATTCTTTACGGTTCAGAAGATACGGGGTGGGTGTAGAATAATTATTCTACTCCCAAGAAGTCAAATAGCGTTACCCTATATATATATATATATATATATATATATATATATATATAGGACATATTCATACTACACCCGGTGTAACTACACCCATGTGTGTTTCACGCGAGTATGGAGTATCTATCATACCGGGAGGTATGTAACATGTAGTATGGAGTATATAATGTTATTTTAGTACTAAAGATACTTCTTTTTAGGCAGTATGTAAAAAAATTCTACATACTTCTCTTTTATATGCATATATATGCATATATGACGGTATTTTGAGTATATAGTGTAAAATATTAGGACAATTGCAATTTTTTGACGAAACTTATTTTACGGTATCTTAGATATAGTATATGAACATACTCAAACCAATAAAGTATGACAAATACTTCCGTAAGGTGGTATACGAGACATGGGTGTAGTTACACCCGGGAGTAGAAAGCATTTAACCTATATATATATATATATATATATATATATATATATATATATATATATATAGGTTAAATGCTTTCTACTCCCGGGTGTAACTACACCCACGTCTCATATACCATCTTACGAAAGTATTTGTCATACTTTATCCGTTTAAGTATGTTCATATACTATATCTAAGATGGACCATAACAAGTTTCATGAAAAAATTGTAACTATGTTAATATTTTATACTATATACTCAAAATAACGTCATATATGCATATAAAAGAGAAGTATGTAGAATTTTTGTATATACTACATACAAAGAAGTATCTATAATATTAAAATAGCATTATATACTCCATACTAGATGTTACATACCTCCCGGTATGATAGATACTCCATACATGTGTGAAACATATATGGGTGTAGCTACACCCGGGTGTAGTATGAATATGTCATATATATATATAGGGTAGCGCTATTTGGCTCCCTGGGGACATAATATTATTCTGCACCCGACCGAACCGTGCGCGCGCAGCCACATCAGATGCGCCGCCCCAACTGCTTGTCAGATCGTGGCCTGCCCAACAGCTCGTAGGGAAATACATGCGAGGTAAGAAAAGTCTGCTTGTAACCCGCTCGTCAGATTGGTTCTCAGCCGCACGACGTGCGTGCAACGGCTCATAGGGAAATGCATGCGAGGTAAGAAAAGTCTGCTCGTAAGGTAAAAAAGGCCGGCCCATGTGCTTCCGAGCCAGCAATCAAAATCCATCCCGATTCCCACATAATGCATGTGTCGTAAGTTTATGGATGTTTCACGATAAAAAAATGTTTCTGAATCTATGATGTAAATTCTCCATGGGAGATGCATCGCTTTAAATCTGGCGTGATTTTTTCTAATCCCAACACCATAACTTTACAAACGAAAATATCAAACCAGACTTAATTAGTTGCTCGGAAAAGGCATAATCTTATTTGGGCAAACTTATCTTGTTATCTCTTTCAGTGAAGGTTTCGATACTAACTGAGTTGAATCGGTCCTTCAAAAAACGCATACACTTCCTACAAAAAGAACTTAACTGAATCAGTTGTTTGGAACGTAACAATTATGTTCAAACACCATAATTTCCACTCAGGTAAAACAAATTTCCGGCATTTCAAATCATCGTGGCACATCTCATGATAAGCTATCTCAAATCGACAAAAAAAGTTCTGGCATCAACTGATTATAGTTTACTTGCATGGAAGGAGCACAACTGACAAGCACAATCATGAATGTCATTGTTTTGCCTGCTAGCACCCTACCTCCCTCCGTATATTGGAGAGAAGTATCGTGGGATCTGATGTCCAGTACAACGCGGGTGCTGGAGTCGTCGTAAGAGACCAAACACGTTTGCCACTGGAAGCCTGAGGACGTCAATGGCGACGGGAGCTCTGGTATCATCCAGTGTTCCGAAACCTATCTGAAGAGCTTGTTGACGTTCGTGTCAAACGATGAGGAGAAGTTGTATGTCAAGCTGCTGGTGTTGCCTCCATGCTTCCCGTTGTCAAACTGGCAATTCGATAAATGTAAGACCACCCACCAACCCTTCGACCAACAAGTCGACCGACAAGATGGATCTGAATCCGCCTTCTCCCAGGAGTCGGCCGAATCTGATTTCCACTATGTCGGAGTTGTCGGACTGGGATCAGACTCCCAGCCAGAAAACAACGATCCTGAGTCAATCCTCCCTGCTCTCCAGGAGTATGCGATGTCAGATGCCGGATCCAGATCTACAGTTCAAGTCAACGTAGACTCTGACTCTGATGATGATGCTAGTCTCTTCGAAGAGAAGATCAAAACCCGCTTTTCCAGTGGTAATCCGGCTCCTTCAGAGGGCACAGCGGATACTGACATGCCTGACAAGCTGGCTATGATGGTTGTTGTCGGTCACGAGACAACCCCAGTTACTTCGGAAGCGCAAAACAAGCCAGCGGAAGATGCCGGCGACACCACTGCCGGTCAACTCATTGAAAGTTCTGACGAGGTGCGCGCAAAGAAGAAAACTGGCCTCGAGAAAGGCGGCAGCAGCAAACCCACGGATTTGCTCTCCGTCATCAAAGAAGTAGACGAGATCATGAATACTCCGGTGAATAAAGACACCCCACTTGACGAAGTGGAAGAGCTTAGGCTTAACATGCTTAAGCACTCTGACTTCCTGCGAAAAAGAGAGGAGCACGTTGAGAGCCTTGCGAAGAAGATCGAGAAAGAACAGGAGAAGATGTCGGCCAAAACAAGCCGGCAACTCTTCGAGGAGAAAAGGTCATCAAAAACCGCCGTGGCAAAGAGCCGCCAACGCAAGCAACGACAGCGGCTCAAGATCTCGGGTTCGACTGGCGTACGGCACCACAACGCGTGGACAGAAGGGGAGATGTTGTCTTCTGCACCCCCGTCCTCAACGCGGCCGCCGCACTAGATACTCTGGACGACAACACTTACACGGCGGAAGAAAAGCTGGCCAATGCAAGACACTTCGTGAGCAAGGCCCTAGAATAACAAGCTCGCGCTGATTCCTACGGCCACATGGCGGATGCTCGCGGGGGAGACCTAGAGTCTAAGTCAGGAAAGTGCAAAGCTGCACCTGGCGCCGACCCCAAAGGCCCGTCTGGCTCTTGTAGCCACGGCGACAAAAGGAAGGTAACGCTACCTCCAAAGAAGACGCCACCGCCAAAGCCAAGGCGGGACGAGAATTCAAGGACAGGAAGCAGAGGAGACCTGCCACCTCCATCCCAGCCAAGACGCGACAACGGCGGCAGCCAGAACAATAGGCCGCCGCCTAGGAAAGATGTCGGCAACGACCCTCCCAGGAGAGGTCGAAGCCGGTCTCCGGAGCGTAGCACCGGCAGCAAGAAGAAAGAGGAGGCAGAAGGACCCAGGCGCAGCATAAGCCGGGCAGCGCAGGACGAGTCGGACGCAAACAGAGGCGCGCGGCAGCTCGATCCAAAAGACGCACGACACCGCCTACAAGACATAGCAAGAGAAAAGGAGCCGCTATACTCTGGACCAAAGTGCTTCGGTGACGCCATCCGCAGAGAGCCGTTCCCTAAGGACATGACATCAGTGTCAAAAAACTGTTCTAGGTACAACGGCCTCGTTAAGCCGGATTCATGGCTATCCGATTATGCCATGGCCATAGAAATTGCCGGCGGGAGCAGCCATATTGCCGTCCGCTACCTACCTCTCATGTTGGAAGGCACGGCAAGAGCTTGGATCGACAACCTTCCTGAAAAGTCTATCCATAGCTGGTACGACATGGAAAAGGTTTTTTCCCAGCACTTCCAAGGAACATACAAACGTCCAAATACCTACACGGATTTGCAGCGCTGTATCCAAAAACCGGACGAAACCATGACAGATTTTGTCAGCCGTTGGATATCCGAAAAAGCCAACTGTCATGGTGTTTCGGACGCACAGGCTATCCACGCCTTCTACACGGGCCTGCAGAAGAAGTCCTTGCTCCGTCATAGGCTCGTCCGCGAGCAAATCACGGACCTTGGTGAGATGCTCAACCTAGCCGCCCAATACGCGGCGGCGGATGACGACGCCCGGGACGATGACCCAGACGTCAACATCATACCAAAGCGCAAGCAGGCGGCAGATGACAAAGCCGGACCTTCCAACGAGGTAGCCGTAGCATTCCAAGGGAATGCCGGCAAAAAGAAGTGGAAGAATAAGAAAGATGGTCGCGACGCCGGCTCAGGGCCTAAGGCGGCGCGAATCACTTATGAACAGGCAAAACTTTTGCCATGTCCCATCCATGCCTCACTGGGCAAGGTCAACCATATGCTTGGCGAGTGCCGTTTCATGGACGACTTCAAAAAGGACCCCACAATCGGCTGGAAGTCAAAGAAGTCAAAGAAGAACGACAAGAAAGACAACAGGGAGGATGAGGATGACGACGACATGTCTATCTCAAGCGAAGATGACGCAGCCGCCAAGAAAAAGAAACCATATCCGAAGGTCAAAGAATCTCTTGTGTGCTTTGTCGGCACGCCTTCGGCTAAGGCGGATAAGGCGGAAATGCGCGAACTCAACGCGACAATGTCGGACGTCCCTCAGTATTTGAACTGGTCGGAAGCAACGATCACTTGGGACCGGTCCGACCACCCTGATCACGTTCCTCACCCAGGAAAGTACGCCCTTGTCGTCGATCCCATTGTCGACAACTTCAGACTCACAAAGGTACTTATGGATGGCGGCAGCAGCCTCAACATCCTGTACAATGACACACTAAGCCGCATGAACCTATCAGAGGATCAGCTGGACCACAGCAACCTCACTTTTCATGGCATAGTGCCCGGCAGGCAAGCAAAGTCAATGGGGAGCATTAGGCTGAAGGTAACTATCGGACCAAAAGAGAACTACCGCTCAGAGTTCCTCCGGTTCGAAGTTGTCCCCTTCAAAAGCGCCTATCATGCAATCTTCGGACGACCGGCTTTCGCCAAGTTCATGGCAAGGTCGCGCTACATATACAGCAAGCTCAAAATGCCGGGGGAGCACGGAACCATCACGATTTCCGACAACTTCAAGAAAGCCAAGGAGTGCGAGCGTGGCATGGCCGCCTTCGCAGAGGCCGTCATCCACAAAGAAGAACTCGCGCTGCTCGGGGCGGATTCAGACAACTCCATGCCAAGGCCAAAGATTGATGTCAAGAAGACCTTCGAAGCTTCAGAAGACAACAAAAAGGCGGACCTCATCCCAGGTGACAAGTCTAAGCAAGTTATCATCGGCTCCAACCTTGACAGCAAATAGGAAGGCGCGCTCGTCGAGTTCCTCCGTGAGAATCGTGACATCTTTGCATGGTCGCCTTCCGACATGCCTGGTGTACCGAGGGAACTTGCCGAGCACTCACTCAACGTCATAAAAGGATCCAAGCCGGTGAAGCAAGCAACAAGACGCTTTGGAGATGAGAGGCGCAAGGCTATAGGAAAGGAGATAAATAGGCTGAAGGCCGCCAATTTCATAAAAGAGGTTGTACACACTGATTGGGTGGCAAATCCTGTACTTGTTCCAAAGAAGAATAAAGAGCTGAGGATGTGTATTGACTATACCGGTGTTAACAAGTGCTGCCCAAAGAATCCCTTTGCGCTGCCTAGAATTGACCAAGTCGTAGACTCCACAGCAGGCTCCGAGCTGCTTTGTTTTCTGGACGCCTACTCAGGATACCACCAAATCAAGATGAGAGAGTCAGATCAGCTGAAAACATCTTTCACCACTCCATACGGGACTTTCTGCTACATTACGATGCCTTTTGGCCTGAAGAATGCAGGGGCGACATACCAGCGATATATGCAAAATTGCCTGCACGAACAAATCGGCCGCAATGTTCACGTCTACGTAGACGACATGGCGGTGATGTCAAAAAAGAAGGCAAATCTCCTAGAGGATTTGGAAGAAACGTTTCAGAATCTCTGGAGGTATCAGATGAAACTCAATCCCGCCAAGTGCATTTTCGGCGTTCCAGCCGGCAAACTGCTCGGGTTTATCGTCTCGGAACGAGGGATCGAGGTTAATCCGGAGAAGATCAAGGCCATCCAAAACATATCCAGACCCATTTGTCTGAAGGACGTGCAACGTCTAGCCGGATCGTCGGCAGCCGTCAGTCATTTCATAAGCCGCCTAGGGGAAAAGGCAATGTCTCTCTACCGGCTATTGAAGAAATCCGACAACTTTGAGTGGACAGCAGAGGCAGATGCCGCCTTACAACAACTTAAGGAGGCCCTCATATCCGCTCCGATATTGGCAGCACCTCGATCACAGGAACCAATGCTGTTGTACATCGCGGCAACAGGAGCTGTTGTCAGCGTTGTCTTGGTTGTGGAAAGAAAGGAGAACGAAGCCGCGACGTGTGAGCAACGACCGGTCTACTTCATCAGTGAAGTATTCTCCGCCTCCAAGCAGAGGTATCCGCATTACCAAAAGCTGGCATTTGGCGTATTCTTCGCCGCCAGAAAGCTTAGGCATTACTTACAGGAACACACAGTGACAGTAGTCAGCAAGGCACCGTTGGGAGACATAATCAACAATGCAGAGGCAACAGGTCGAGTTGCCAAATGGGGCATCGAACTTGCCGCCTTTGATATAGTCTATAAACCACGGACCGCCATTAAGTCTCAAGCGCTTGCAGATTTTGTCGCCGACTGGACAGAGGCCATGGAGGAAGCGACACTCCCCGAATCAGAATATTGGGTGATGCACTTTGACGGATCAAAGATGCTCAAAGGCTCGGGGGCTGGAGTCGTGCTACGCACGCCTAAAGGTGACAAGCTTAGCTACGTGTTGTAAATCCACTTCACAGCAACCAACAACGTTGCCGAGTACGAAGCTTTGCTTCATGGGTTACACGTGGCAAACGACCTAGGCGTCAAAAGAATCCTCTGTTATGGCGACTCAGATTTGGTCGCGCAGCAGGTAAGCGGAACATGGGATGCGAAAAGCGCAACAATGGCGGCATACAGAGCCAAAGTTGACGAATTCGCAAAAAACTTCGCGGGCTACGAAGTCCGGCATGTTCCAAGAGCTGAGAACGAGGCGGCAGACACACTTGCAAGACTAGGATCAGAACGCAAAAAGGTACCAAAAGATATTTTCCTGAAACATTTGCACAAGTCATCCATTAAAGGCGCCGACTTGATGGACCCCGATGCAGAAGAACCGGTAGAAGCGGCAAGTCTCGCTGTCTACTTGATACAGCCGGATTGGACAGTCACATATCTCGATTTCCTAATCGACAGAAAGTTGCCGGAGGACGATGAGGTGCTAAAAAGACAGATCATAAGGTGAGCCAAGGCATTCACGATAATAAAAGGCGAGCTATATAAGCGAAGCACGTGCGGCATCTATCAGCGGTACATACAGCCGGAAGAAGGCCGGGAAATTCTGAAGGACATACATATTGGCACCTGCGGGCATCATGCTTCTGCCAGGTCCATTGTATCCAAAGCTTTCCGCCAAGGTTTCTACTGGCTTACCGCCAAAGAAGATGCCGAGAACATCGTAAAGACATGCAAAGGTTGTCAGTTGTACGCTCGTCAACCTCACTTGCCGGCACAGGAACTGAGGACGATTCCAATCACCTGGCCGTTCGCGGTCTGGGGCTTAGACATGGTGGGTCCCTTCAAGAAGGCGCGTGGTGGGTACACCCACCTATTGGTCGCTGTTGACAAGTTCACCAAATGGGTCGAGGCTAAACCGATCAGCAAACTTGACGCACGAACAGCCACCAATTTCCTCTAAGGAATTATCTCTCGGTTTGGAGTTCCACACAGCATTATCACTGATAATGGCAGCAACCTATCTCAAGGCGACATAGAAGAATATTGCAGCGATCTGGGTATCCGGCTTGATTTGGCATCCGTGTCACACCCTCAATCCAATGGACAAGTAGAGCGTACAAACGGCCTAGTCTTATCAGGACTTAAGCCTCGTCTCGAAGCTCCATTACACAGGGCAGCTGGCGCTTGGGCAGATGAGTTACAGTCGGTACTATGGAGTTTGCACACAACGCCAAACAGATCCACCGGCTATACTCCTTTCTTCTTAGTATATGGCGCCGAGGCGGTGCTACCTACCGACATGAAATACGATTCCCCAAGAGTTCAAGCCTACATCGAACAAGACGTAGAAGGTGCAAGACAGGATAGCATGGACCTGCTAGACGAAGAAAGAGACGTCGCTCTCCATCGCTCCGCTTTGTACCAGTAACAACTTCGCCGCTATCATAGCCGGAGAGTGCGGAAGCGAAGCTTCCGAACAGGTGACCTGGTTCTCCGCCTAATTCAAGACAAAAAAGGCTTGCACAAACTATCCCCGCCATGGGAAGGACCGTTTATAGTCACAAAGGCGCTGCTCAATGGTTCCTACTACCTGGCCGACATCCGTGACGAAGACGAAAAGAAAATGCGCAAAAAGGCGGCAGGAAAAAGGGGAACCAAGCGCAAAAGAGGCATTGACGATCCGTTCGAACAAACAAGACGGCCTTGGAATATTGAGCAGCTACGTCCTTTCTACACTTAGCAATTTATAATTGTAATAAGTTAAATATGATTATGAAATAAAAGTCTATGGTTCCTCATCTGTGTTGAGAAGCATGCCATTTTTGTCGTTTCTTGCAATCATATTTCCCCTATGTATCTAAGTTACCTATTTTCTGGCTCCGTGCAAAGGTTCAAACTGGTAGATACTTGCAGCTTTCGAGCCAACCTAAAGCAAAAATAAAGTTTTTTGCGCCACCTAATTCCTTTACCTCTGATTACTTATATGTGGTTCGCCTAGTAGTATGTCTTTGACACCAACATGTTGGCTTTGGTCTCTGATTCTAAACGCATGGTTTAGCCCTGGTTGTTTCAGCTAAAGTTACCGGCTGAGGTTTCGTCAACATACAAAAAGTCAAACATATAAGTCAGGGTAAAATTAAGGCGGGCCATATAAATAAAGACAAAATAAACCTTGTCAGGTAGTTTCCGCCTAGCAAAGCAACAACAAAAGTATATACAAATATTACAAGTCAAAGTTGCATTGTTTCAGGGGCCGACAAATAATGCTAGAAGGAGGCAAGGACAGAAAGCTACGGCTTGGGGGAGCGTCTACATCAGGCTTGGGGGCTGACAACTTCAGCCCCGGAACTGTCACTCCCCTCCGCCTCAGCCGGGCCGGCAGCTCCAGCTTCACCTCCGGCAGGCACAGGATGGCGCCGGTAGAAGATTGAAGTGTCCACCATATCGGCAACACGCGTGGCGTAGCAGGCAACGCGGTCCAGAACAGCGGCCGGCTCAACCTCGCTTCCGTCTTCATACGTAGACGGCATGCCTTCGGTGACGGCTTCTATCTCCGCCTCGGGGTAGTGCGCCATGAATAGCCCAAGTGCAGTCTTGGCACCACCCCGCGCCGCCGACTTCAGCGAGCTCTTGTGCAGTTTGGTCGCCTGATTCAAGATGGCGGGCACGTCGCCGAATTCGGTCAGTTCCTGGCTGCCGGAGGAGATGAAGAACTTGGCGGCAAACCGTTTGGACGCTGCCAAAGTCTCGGTGATCAGTTCGCCTAGACGCGCAAGGCGATCCAGGCGGGGGCTGACAACCTTGTCGTCGCCTAAACCGGCGGGAACTGTATCAAAAATAAAACCATCAGTTTGGTTCAGGCTAAGCAAAATGGCAAAATCAAATAATGAGTGAGAAATTACCAAGGGCCGAGTTATGGAAAGCGGACAGCTCAATCATATGAGTCGCCAACGCGTCCTCAGCAGTTTGGGTGCGAGAAGTCTGCTTGGAGATTTCCTCGGCAGCCGTCTTCTCCGCCTCCGCCAACTTCTTGCACAGGCTATCCAGCTCACCAGTAACCTGGCTAGATTCCTGCGCAAATTTCAGCTGCTGGGCCTCCATCTCCTTCTGGTGATCCTCCTTCATCGCCAAGTTGGCGGCCGCTAAATCAGAAGCTTCATTCATAAGAGCTTGCATATCAGTGGACGCCTTCAGTATATCCTGTGCGTGGTCTAGCAGTTCTACAAATATGGATTCGCTAACTAAATGATTGACGGCAACATAAGTCGAAAATATAGCTGAAGGCAAAGAAGATCAACCCTACCTTCATCTTTTTTGCGGGCCGCCTCCAACTCGGCAATCCGCAGGTCCTTTGCCTCGCACTCCTTCTTCAGGTCGCGGCAGCGCCGGTTTATTTCGACTCGGGAGGAGACAAGCTCAACGTTGGCGGACACAAGGCCCTGCAGGACAAAGCAAAGGCATAAAACATATTGTCGAATAACCACTAAGCCGGCAGTCAAATTTTTTATTTTTGACCTGTCATCTAAGTGCTCGGGGGAAAGACTATGTATATGCCGGAGTGGTAAAAACTTACAGACAGGTCGCCCTCCAAGTCGGCGAAGGCCTGGGAGGTGAAGTTGGCAAAAGCCAAGGCTGACTCCTTGGCCTCCTTAAAGGTGGACCAAGGGTCCCTGACTTTGCCGTCTCCCGCAGTCGGGGCTGCCCTCTGGGACCCGCCGGCAGCCGCCTCCAGCAACTCTTCCTTGGCGGCGCGCGATTGAGCGGCTTCATCGGCCGTAGCCTCAGCCAAAAGTAGGGGAGTCTTGGGTGCGCGGTCAGCGGAGGAGGTCCTCGGCGGCGCGCCAGAAGCCGAAGCCGGGGGCTGACGACGAGCGTCGCCCATAAAGCTGCCGGCTTGGGGCTGAGGAGTTGGCGGCACGGTAGCCGGCGAGCTTCCTTGAGGCCGCTTACCCTTGGTAAGAAGCCTGGTCGTCAACCGGGAAGTTGCGACCCTTTCCCTGTCAATAAAAAACAAACACAGTCAATTGGGTGCCAGTATTGAAGAAGTTTGTCGTCTATTAAAGGCAGAATTGAGTACCTTCGGGGGATGTTAATCCCCGTGTTCTCGCCAAGGTTGGCGAGAGCCGGCTCGGTAGCCGATGCGATCCATTTCTTCCTCTCGGTAATCACCGTAGAGGAAGCGGCGTCGGATGCTTTGCGCTTCTTCGTCTTCCCGTCTTCCGACTCGTAGAAGTCGGGAGCCAGGTCATCCTCCCCCAAGTCGGAGAGCTGAAAAAGAAGACAAGTGTTAATAGAACTCAAGATTAGCCGGCAAAGTCAACAAGGGGCAACGAGCAAGATATCTACCTCAAGGGGAGGGTTGTCATGGGTGTGCATGGGCACGCCCTCCACCGCCTTCACCAGCCCCGCCATGACGAGGCTGCGGAGCCGGAACGCCAGGTCGGCAACCGGCAACCTCTCTTCGCTTACGCGGAGAGAGGCCGTGGCAGTAGGCGAATACTAACACATTTTGTGCGGGCTGTACCGCAGGGGGAGGATCTGCCGGCCGAGCCAGCAGATGACAGTGTCGACCCCATCCAGCAGAGGGGGAGCCATCGTCCGTGTGAGGAATTCAATCCGCCTTTGAAAAAGGCGGAGTTCCTCCGTCAGCTTGGGCACCGCCTCGTCCCAGCATGGCCTGGGCATAGGCGGCGCGTTGACGAATTCCGGGATGCCAAATTGGCGGCCCGGAGCTGCCATGTCTTGGCAGTAAAAGAATGTGGAGGTCCAGCCCTTGACGGATTCAAGGTATGGTATCTTAGGATACCATTGGCGGCCCTGGCGGCAGTTGAAAGTGACACTGCCGCAGGTTGCCAGCCCGCCGTCCGGCACACTCTGTGGCCGGCAACGGAAACAGTATCTGAAGAAGTCTAGACTAGGCCTAATACCTAGGTAGCCTTCGAACAGAGCTGTGAAGCCGGCTAAGACTAATATGCTATTGGGTGCTATGTTGTGGGGCTGGAGCCCATAGTGATCTAAAACCTCGCTAAAGAAGGCGGAAGGCGGCAGCGCCATTCCCCTAACTAAGTGGGAGGTGAGGATTACCCGCTCCCCGGCTCTCGGAGCCGGGATGACGTCTCCGAAGGCGGCCCTCCATTGGCAGTCTTCCCGAGTGGGGAGGTAGCCGACGACCTCCAAGTCTTGGAGGGCGTCTTCGTCGACTATGGAAGGAAGCCAGTAGCGGGACCCGAGGTCCGCCGCTTCCTCTTCCTCGTCGACGGGAGCACCTCTCGCCGTCGTCACCGCGGTGGATGATGGAGGAGCCGAGGAGACCGCCGACGACGCGCGCGCGGTAGGAACCCGAGGGGCGACGATGGCGACATTGCCCGCCGCCGCCGTCGAGGGACGAGATACCGCGCCGCCCATCGCTGCCGCGGGCGCGGTGTCGGTCGCCGGACCGCTGGACGCCGTGGAAGGGAGGTCTTGGCCGGTGGACATCGCCACGCGCGGAGGTCGTCGGAGGAGATGTGCTCGCCGGAGTTCGCTCGGAAGCAAGAAACGGAGAAGTGGAAGGGCAAGAGGTCGAGGAGAGCAAAGGCAGGGTGGCGAAAATGAGTCGTTCGGTTCCCTATTTATAGGGCCAGGCGTTGCTCCTTGTGCAACTGCGATTTTAGTCGGACACGTGTCCAGCATCCACTGCAACGCATGATCGCACGATCTCCACGCCTCCTCTTTTCCCGCAATTTATGATCATGGCGAGATTTCCGCCAAACTGTCGTGAGCCGGCTAAGTGGAATCCGTCAAGAAGAATGCTCGTAGAAATTGCAGAGTAGCCGTCTTTTCCCGTGTTGGATAAAGGCGGCCGCGCATCAGTATCAAGACGCGCGTGCCTCGTTGATTTTCATAATGGTTCAAGTCCTGCAGCCGCCAACATTGGCAGATGAAGAATCATGAAGAAGCCGGCGCCTGGAGCACTTCAACCTTTCTGGGGGCTAATGTTGGGGATATATCAACTAGGGGTGTAACCAACATGGATTAATCCGGCTAGTCCAGGGTGGCCCAAGGGTGGTAAGGCTGAAGCCTGTCGGGCGGCCCAGATAGCTGACGTATAAGGAAGTAGGCGGACGGTCCAAAGAAGGCGGAAGGCCGAAGCCCATCAAGCCACCAAGACCAAGACGGAAGGCGGCAACTAAGCCGGATAGGTCTAGGACTCTTTTCTACTTGCCGGACAAGTACTTGCCTTGTACCCTGGGGTCTGGCCGCCTATATAAGCCGGCCAACAGAGAGCCTTTAGGGCAGACGCTTCAATACGCATCGTACTCATTGTAACTTGTTCACGGCTATTGCCTCATACTGAATTATAGCAGCACGTAGGATCTCGCCACCGCTGTGGGATCCGAAACTGGGTAAACTCGCCGTGTTCAATCCCGTCCTCGACGACACCAACCTTCTTCCCCACAATCCATACGTAGGCTAGAGGACCCCCGTCTCCTATCAATTATGCCGATACCACGACAGCATGGTCAGATCACTTATACCAAATAATAAGCAAAAGATCAACTGAAACTTGAAATATCAGTAGTAACATTAATTAGTGGCAATGGTAAAGCAAGTTGCTCCACAATGACCTTGGATGTCCGCTCTCTGCCAAACTGAACCCAGAGTATCTCCTAACAAGCGGTTATATTCCTGAAGAGAAGAGGCAGAATGGAGCTAAATTGCATTTCAAAAAAGGTAGTAACTAAGTTATTTACATGGAAAGTAATCCTATAGCTAACAATCAGATCCGAGGTATAGTTACTCTAAAAGGCAATTAAACTATTTGGCAGTCGTGAATCTGCAAATGAAATTTATGTCTTTTGCCTACGCTAATTTTTAACAGAATATCAAAAGTATGGGCTATTTCACTGATTAACATGAGAATTGTTAACGTGATTCCATCCGAGGTAACTTTACTGAGGTCTACATACAAATTACCAACATGCCACATGCCCGTAAAATCATGCATTATAAAATGGTATGGTGGGATGTCAAGACACGTGCCAAGGAGGTTCCATATGACAATAGCTTGGTAACATAATATGGACCATAGTACAATAGCAGCACGGTGCCGATGGACACCCCATAAACATCTTGTTGGGGTTGGCTCATTATGATGTTGAGGCGTTTGAGCCCTTACATAACTTCAATTAAATGCCTTTTCCACCATCAGAGAGTATAGATTGTTATAAAAATATACCAAAGGATGTTAAATCTGCAACTCTATCAGAGAGTGGAGATTGGAAAAATAAGATTGAACAACTACAGACCAAAATTGATGCACAACATGAGAGAAAATCGATACTTTCTCATCCAAATTGGTAGAGATGGTGTGGTTCTTAATAGTGCCAAGGGAAATGAAATAAACAGACGATAATTTAATTTTTTGACATAAATCATGTGGGTGGCTAGCCGACTAATTAGTTATCGATTATAAGCACTCGACAGTTTATCTGGCAAGGAAAATTCCAGCTAAATCATCCACTTCGTACCAATTAATACTCACTCCTTGATGTTTGTTTCTATAATCTGTTGACATGGCTTCACTATAAATAAATCAGAATTTG
Organism: Poa annua; assembly: GCA_026929855.1. Taxonomy (NCBI): domain Eukaryota; kingdom Viridiplantae; phylum Streptophyta; class Magnoliopsida; order Poales; family Poaceae; genus Poa; species Poa annua. Next base: position 111,689,133 of record CM049426.1, read on the forward strand.
CATTGGAAATATTATAACATACTTCAGTTTATATATGAACTTATAATCCTTGCTAGTTCTAAATGAAGAAATGTCAAGAAATTCATTAGGAACTATGCCATTATTCTTAGCCAATGTGTTAATTGGATCCCTGGGACTTATTTGGAGCCTCCCCGATCCATTAAATTAGATCGTTGCTATCTCTAAAATAAACACAAATCTACCAAATAGGTAAAATTTGTATTCTTGAAGGTTAGCAGATTATGGGTTTACCTATTTACGGAACGCACCAAACAGCATGGGTAAGCTAGCAAGGAAGCCAATCAATCAGCAGAGGGAGTCTAGCTATCAAGCAAAATCAAGAAAGTGCGGCCCTGGAGGCAGGCGGCTGAAGCAGAGACATACCAGCAGGTTGGAGCACCGGTGGGGAACGGCAGGAAGTAGACAGCATCGGAGACCCGCACCAAGAATCAGCATGAGGGGGAGCGATCTAACGGCGGATGGTAGGAGGCGGGCACATCACTGGGATGGCTGTGATGGCAGGCGAGGCCACTGCTCCCAACTTCAGTCCCTGCGCGGTCAGTCCGCCTCGACAGTACAGCCGGCCGACGAGGTCACCCACGCCGCCGTTTGCATCTGAGGCTACCCGCGACGACAGCTCCGCCGAGGATTCCGTCGCCAGCCCCAGTCCCTACCGATAGCCCTCGCCGACCGACGCAACTCTAGCTGCGGCGGCTCGCCGCCGGCCGCAAATCGCTGCCCCGGTTGCCTCCAACTGATGAGAGTGACGCTCCTCCGCAACCGCACCCACGCAACAAGAGGATAAATCGTCGGTGTAAATAGAAAAATAAATTACGGGATGGGTTCGACCACACCAGCTTTCGTGGAACCCGGTCGTCTAACTCGGTGGACTGACCCGAGCGTAGAATAGTAATTCTGTACCCTGTACCCTGTGTGTCTAATAGAGCATATATATATATATATATATAGAAACCCTATTCTGCACCCAGGTGCAGGATAAATTATTTTGCACCCGAGGTTTTTTTACATTAATTTTATAAATAAAATATGTTTAGCAGCCAAATAATTGCATTTATTTTGTCTCATAATTAAAAATTTGCAGAAGAAATGTAATATATAAGTCATAACATTGTAAAAATAGGTAAAAATGTGTATTTTACGTAATATTTTTTATATGACACATAAATAAAGTTTTACGTCATGTTAATATTTTCTTACATTCATATTAACTTACGCAAAATTTACGTGACGTAAAAATTCTTTACGGTTCAAAAGATACGGGGTGGGTGTAGAATAACTATTCTACTCACAGGGAGTCAAATAGGCGCTACCATATATATATATATATATTAAGAATCTATAACCGAAGTTGTACTTCTCTTTTATTCTATTTGTACTGCTCGTACGATTAAAAAGTATAAGTTTCATATTTTTTACGTAGTTTTCAAACCATTTGTCAAAACTTACCAAATAATATACCGTTGGAAAGCTAATGAAATTTCGCAACTTATATACTGTAACGGTTTTTACAAATTCTAAACCAATTAAAAGTAATTTCTAAAATACGTAAATCTGAAACGTGTTCTATACGGACGGACAATATTTTGTCCGGCGTTTCTCGATGCGATTGTCAGAATAATGCAAATGATATGTTGTTGGAAAGCTTTTCAAATTCCGCAACTTTTATGCTTTTATGGTTTTTGACAAATTCTAAACCAATTAAGAATAATTTCTAAAATACGCAAATCTGGAACTTGTTCTATACAGACGGACAGTGTTTTTTCGGTGTTTCTCCATCGATTGTCGGAATAATGCAAATGATATGCCATTGAAAAGCTATTGGAATTACACAACTTTTATGCTTTTTCGGTTTTTGTAAATTCAGAACTGATTAAAAATAATTTCTAAAATACGCAAATCTAAAACGTGTTCTATACAGGCGGATAGTATTTTGTCCGGATTTCTTGATCGATTGTCGGAATAATGCGAATGATATACCGTTGGAAATCTATTTAAATTCCGCAACTTTTATGCTTTTATGAATTTTACAAATTCTGCACTGATTAAAAGTAATTTTTAAAATACGCTAATATGTTAGTGTCCTATACGGGCGGACAATATTTTGTTCGGCATTTCTCAACCGATTGTTGGAATAATGCAAATGATATGTCATTGGAAAGATATTAATGGGACGCAACTTTTTTATGTTGGTTGAATTCACCAAGATATAAAAGTAATTTTAAAATTAGTTAACTCGTGTTATGGATGTTTTACAAGAGGTGCAAGATCAATATGACGAGATTATAATTAAACTCATATCGCAGCATACACAACCTTTTTTAAAGACATTTGAGCCATACAAACCTCACATCGACGGCGTGGTAGATTTCCGCACCAAAAAACAGAGTAACTACACTTCACTCGATACTTATTTGAACTTCTTGGTTTATATGTCTGTTCTGCCGGGGGATTTACTTGATTAGTGTTTACTAAAATAACAGGAATTTTCTTATATAGTGTCGGTTTTTAATCTTTGACCAGTCAAATGCTTACACTGAAAAGACACATTTATTAGATTTACCGATAAAATTGGTAACGAAAATTTCAAAAATCGATTTCTAAGTGGATATTTTTTGCGGTGAAAGTTTGGTCAACCCATAATTACCCGTTTGATAATTTTTTTGGCAACTCATCCGATATCGGAATTGAGTGACTCTTGTTGTGCTGGAACAATGAAGTCATAGACTATCTATAAAAAACGAAAATTAAGATAAAAAATATTTATAGCGAAATTACGAGTATTATTCAGATAAACATATTTATACCACACTTGTACTTCCCGGAAGTAAGTTATGTACTTCCCAAATTACTTATTTATACTTCTAACATGTTATTTTACTATTTCACTAAACATGTCGGTGGTATGTGAAATTGTCTCACAAAATACCTCGACTTCCTTATAAACATCCTTGAACTTCTCGGTTTATGCGCGTGTACTACCGATGGGGTATTTTCATGATTAGTGTTCAGTAAATCAACGACAAGTTTCTCATAAATTGTCCATTTTAGGTGTATGAACACTTGAAATGTTCAGCCGGAGAATACATATATTAAATTTACCGGTAAAACCGGTAACGAAAATCTCAAAAAACAATTTTTAAGTGGGTTTATTTTGTGGTCAAAGTTTGGTCAAACCTTTTTTCATACTGCACATGTACTTTTCGAAAGTAAGTTATGTACTTCCCAGGTTATTTATGTGTACTTCTAGGCTTCATTTTTACCGTCTAGTTAAAACTTTTCGGTGGGATGTGAAATTCACAAACAAAATACTTGTACTTTCGTAGAAACATACATGAACTTCTCGGTTGATTCTCTTATACTGCTGATTGTTTCAACCGTGTACTGCCTTGTTTTGTTTCATCGTTTGAGAACAATATAACATGCTCGACTGAGTCGTCGTCGACGCGAAGGTAATAATAAGAAGTACAATTTATTGTTAATTTTAATATAATGTCATGTCATATACATGTACTTCATTTGCTTAAAGTTTGTACTGTCTACGTGGTACTGCACTTTGTTTTATGAATATAACCTTTGATTATATTTTTGCGACTCATGTTGGTTTTGTGCATCGCCCATATCTGAAGGTAACTAATTCACATGTTTTATTTTCACCAATTAATGGGATAAATCTCTAACACATGATGCGTGGCGTTAGGGTTCAAGATTTCATCGCCCGTCAAGGCGCCATCGAGGTTGAGTCCGTCCATACGCCGCGGAAGGGGTGACGGGTGACGAAGCCGAGCCGTTGGATAAACAAAATCATGTAATGTGTATTCATGGTGACTTATGGTTGGGGATGGGAGTGTCGTAATCCCAACTTATATATTTTTACATAGGAGAGATTTAAATCTAATTATTTAGTAAAATTGGATTTATCAAAGTTGGGACACCGTCGATGTGAAACGTCGACGACGACTTAACCAAGCTCGTTATATTGTTCTAGCATGTTGACATTCTTTATTTATTTTAATTTTAGAGATAGTGGTGTTATCATATTTGGTAACCTATCCGACCTCAAAATTGAGTTATTCTTTTGTGTTAGAAAGATGAAGTCAGCGACTATCTTCAAAAAAATCAAAATACAAATTAAAAATATGTATAGCAAAATAGCAACTATTATTCGCAAAAACTTCTTCATACCAAACTTATACTTCCCGAATGTAAGTTTTATGCTTCCCGGATTCTTATGTGTACTCCTAGGCGGGATATTTTCATTCCTTCTCGGTGGGATGTGGAATTCATAAACAAATACATGTACTTCGCTCGACGCATACATGAACTTCTCCGTTAATTCGTTTGTACCGCCGATGGGTATTTTCATGATTAGAGTTTACTCAAGCAGCAATAGATTTCGTTAAACCTCCCGGTGTTGCTATTTCGTTAAACTTTATGAAATTCACTAACAAAATATCTCCACTTTATTGGAAACATATTTGAACTTCGACGACGGGTATTTGATTCCAAAGCAAAAAGGCATGCACAAATTTAGAAAATAAGCAAATGTATCCACGAAAGCATGCAAAATCCACCTCTGGTCGTCACCATCCAAAAATCATTACTTCAATTAGAAGAACAAGTACCGTGCATGTTTAAATACATATGGACTCAGGCTGTGGGTGGGCACGGTCACGGCGGCCCACCAACTCCCCACCTGCGTCCGTTTGGTCTAATCGGCAGTTCACGGAGTGTCCAGTTATATCGAACTTGATAGGTGGGTTACCGTCAGCATCAATTAAACCCGCCCGTAATCTGGACACGAAAACTGGCTACAATCTCACACGGGCTCACGCGACCATGGACTACACGCCGCCGCGTGACGGAAAAACATATGCGGAGGTGGTCTGCATCACGAGTGGGGTGGAGTTTTCGGCGGAACTCGGCGAGGTCGTGGTCGCCGAGGCAATCGATGATGTTGGCGAGCCACTGGACGGCGAGGCCGCAGTTCTTGGACGGGAACCCCTGGGCCTCCTTGAGACGGGCAAGCACGGCGAGGTACCCGGTCGAGTGCCGCCTTGGAGCAGCAGCGACGGCTCAGGCCCGTACATGGCGTCGAACAACTTGAGCACGGAGGCGGCGGTCTCGACGGCGCGGTCGATATGCAGGCTGGCCACGCTCGGCCATGGGCGCCTGGCGGCCTCGAGCACTGAAGGCCGTCTGGCTCTCAGTCTCCACAAGTTGAGGCGTCACGCGTGCCAGCGCCTGCTCCAGCGCATGGGACTTCTCCACGCCGGCCCACGACGCGCGCATCGCCGCCGCCAGGCTCGCCGCCGCGCGCGGTCATCGACGTCCTAACCCGTCGCTCCAAGGGCCGAGAGTAGAAAAGGGCTGCCACTCCGGACTACCCTCGGCGGTGGCGCGCATCGCAACCCAGCCGTCTCCACCTCCCCTCCTCTTATCAGGAGCTTCTCAGACTCTGAAGGGGAGAATGCGATCTAGTACCATCTCTTCGAGACCATCTAGCGGCACGGTAGCGGCGGTGCCGAGCACGCCGTGAGTGTCCGCCACGTTTTTATTAGTGCCCGTGGGTGTTCACTTAGGGAGTTAACTGGGCTTGGGTTGACGGCGCTGTGGGCTGCCATTACCACCTACAGGCGGAATATGGACTGCTTCTGTGAACACCACCGCCGCCATCTAAAAAAGTCATGTGTACTTCTCTTAGAAAAAAACTTGCACTGCCTGTGTAATACATGTGTATTGCCTCTTTCTACCTCTGTACTGTCCTGTTTGCAATTTGATTCAACAATATGAAAATCCAGCAAAAATAGAACAATCTAAGAGATGCTAGCTGACGGAGGTACTCGCCGTGTCAACTGTAAACAATATGTGAGCAAAACTATCGTTCTATGATTCTTATACAACTTCAGGGACATCCATCTTACCACCGAAAGCACCGATCCTTGCTTGAATTTGTTGTGGAATGGAAGCGGTTTCACTCCTTCTACAGGTCCTCTGATGAATCCACTAGGCATGCAAATAGGAAATTCATCAGAATATGTCATTAGGATTCACGACACAATCTTCATAATCTCTATGCATCAATCTTCATAATCCTCTGCCTTAACCCTAGCCTCCTTCCTCCTCCCCTCCTCGCGCCGCCGCCTCCTCCTTTACCTCTCCGTACTCCACCGCACGCCACCGGAGCGCCGCGCAGTTTTTCTCCGTCTCCGACGTGAAACCTCCTCCTCCTCCGTGCCCAGCCCGCCAGCAGCCGCACCCACCTCCCCTTCGTCCTCGACGGCGAGCACAGGGCCCAGAAGCGTCTCCGTCGAGCCCGCCGTCCACGACTACGTCGCGAACCCGCATCTCTTCCCGAGCACCGTCCGACGCAATACGGCCTCCCCGCGCCCCCTCCTCTCGCCACCAGCCTCCCCGAGGTGAGCCGCCTCGATTCCCCTCCTTTCCCCCTCCGTCGCGTCTCGAATCGAAGGGAATTCGCCGGCGCCGGAGAAGTCCATGCCATGGCCGAGGGCGCCATCGCTTCCAAGCACGGACAGGAAGCTTGGCGCCTTCCCCTCGCGTCATAGCACCCAAAAAGCGCATAACCCAACCCGTTCTGCATCCCGCACGCACACGCACGAGAAGCGCCGCCCGCCCGTGGTCGACGCCGGCCTTCTGCTTCCGTTCGCCGGCGCGGGTCTGTTCCTGTGCGTCTTCAATTTTCGTCAGTTGGCATTAGCGTTTAGGGTTAAAAACTACTCGTTGTGTAGCCTGTCAGCAACACTACCTTAGCCCAGTGGATAGCGCAGCAATTCCTCCCCCTGCACGAGGTCTCGAGTTTGAATCACCCTGGGCGCATTGTGGTTTAAAGCCCATCTTTTTATTTCTTTGTCTGTCACTGACATGCGGGTCCCCCTGTCATTGACTCACAGTAAGAGAGAGGTTGTAATCTTTACACCTAAGCCCCTGAGCTCTCTGTTTTCGCACAGAAACCTCACAGCAAGTTTTTTTATCACGAACAAGTCCCTGTCATTTTCAAAAACACCCCTAAAAACTAATATTCTAATAACTTTTATTCTATCAATCCAAATTAAATAATATTTATATGTTTTTATATCAGAAAAACGCAAGGAATATTAATATGCCATTCTTATGCCTTTTTCCATCTGTTATTTTAATTGCTTAGTGTAATTTATTTATTGTACCTAAACAATTAAACATGGAATGTGTTGGGTTTTATTTAATTATTGCCCTATTCATTTAATTCAATTAGATCACCCCTGCCATGTGTTACCATGTTAAACAACATTTAATATTGTTGAGTAGATAAATAACTTGCACCTAAATATCAATTGTCGGGGTTGCTTTCCCGCTTAATTTGGATTACCTGCATTGTATGACATCTTGCCATGCCATGCATCATTCTCATATGATCATCCTGGATCTTTTGCCGTAGTTGTAAAATGCATGTTTTACGCTTTCCAGTGTTTGTTGCTTCTTCGCGGATATGACGTTGAGATGTGTGAGTAACGACAAGATCTGCTTCCATGCGGGATTCCAGGCAAGCAAAGTTTGCTTGTTTACCTATACATTGTCTTTCATTCCTGCCGTTGATCTCTGCAGCCCATACATGTTTATCCTGCAGCCCATACATCTTTATCCCCACAACCTAATACCTGTTGCATGTTTATCTGTTGGCCTTGCGAGTCGTAGCGCATGCTTAGAGTTGGTTGTGCGAGTCGTCTGTTGGTCTTTTATTTCATATGCTTTGCTTGATAGAATATTCTACCTCAATAAAATGTTGTTTTATATTGGGGTATTATAATTAAAAGATAAGGCACCAGGCGGAAGGCCTTGCGAGGTGCTTTGTTCTGCTCAGTGTCGACCTAGGAACTGAGATTTTGTCCTCGGATCTAATTTTGAGCGCACTAACCACTTGTGAGAGGCCCTATGGAGCCCCTGATATGGGCACGACGGGGGAGGTGCAGCCCAATTTCAGGACTCCACCAAGTTAGGTGTATTCGTCGTGTGTTGCTATTTTAAATAATTAGAGTTTTTAATAATTATGAGTTTGGGCTTGGTTTGGGCCTGTCCAACCAAGTCAACCTAGGGTCCATTAGGGGGCGGTACTGTAGCGCGGTACTGTAGCGCGGTACTGTAGCATCCCTCCCCTCATATAAGGAGTTGCTAGGCATCGTTTTAGGGTTAGCTTGAGTTTAGATTGAAAACAGTCCATAGACTTTGAGCTCGTTGGTGAAGCATCCCTCCGGGGACGGCGATGCCGTTTATCAGTTTGTAATAAAGATTGCTGCGAGGGTGCTTGTGTTCATCAAGTGTTATCGTGCTCGGGTTAGAGGCGTGGTGATCTTCATCACGTTGCTTGCTGGATTTATTCCCCACCTTCAGGTGACGCCGTTGGTGTTGTTGGAAGGATTTACCGTCCGGGTTACTCGTTGTGAAAGATCGGGACAACAATCATAGGATCATCCCCTTGATCCTTATCATGTGGTATCAGAGCCCTGGGTTTATCACAGCGAATTTTTGTTGGAGCAGCAGTGAACTCCTCGGAGACGTTTTGTTGGAGCAGCAGTGCGTGTGCATAGAGGCAAGGATGGACGTGTTCGTCAGCTGTGTGGCCCAGGCATTACTACTTTGCAGGGTCCTGTTCAGCAGGTTCATGTCCAGCAGCAAAGAGCTCCATCAAGAGTTCAGAAGCAGAAGGTTTTGGCGCCAAAGTCCAAGTTCATTTGGCGAAGAAAGGAGGCGCCAAGTGCTGTGTCAAGTCAAGCATGCCCAGCGGGAGGATGTGGTGAGGAAGGCAAGCGAGACTTGAAGATGACGAAGACGCGTGATGTTGTTGCTGCTATCACGCCACCCTTTCGAGCCGACCCTCAAGCGTTGAGGACAACGCTTCTTGAAGGGGGGGAGGATGATATGGGAACGACGGGGGAGGTGCAGCCCAATTTCAGGACTCCACCAAGTTAGGTGTATTCGTCGTGTGTTGCTATTTTAAATAATTAGAGTTTTTAATAATTATGAGTTTGGGCTTGGTTTGGGCCTGTCCAACCAAGTCAACGTAGGGTCCATTAGGGGGGCGGTACTGTAGCGCGGTACTGTAGCACCCCTCCCCTCATATAAGGAGTTGCTAGGCATCGTTTTAGGGTTAGCTTGAGTTTAGATTGAAAACAGTCCATAGACTTTGAGCTCGTTGGTGAAGCATCCCTCCGGGGACGGCGATGCCGTTTATCAGTTTGTAATAAAGATTGCTGCGAGGGTGCTTGTGTTCATCAAGTGTTATCGTGCTCAGGTTAGAGGCGTGGTGATCTTCATCACGTTGCTTGCTGGATTTATTCCCCACCTTCAGGTGACGCCGTTGGTGTTGTTGGAAGGATTTACTGTCCGGGTTACTCGCTGTGAAAGATCGGGACAACGACAGAGGATCATCCCCTTGATCATTATCATGTGGTATCAGAGCCCTGGGTTTATCACAGCGAATTTTTGTTGATCTCGTTGCTTTTGTGATTTGATCTTCGAAGGAGAATTGTTGGAGGTTGTTTCTGCTGAAGAGTGCAGATCGTGGCTGTGTGTTTGTGGTTATTGTGCGGAGGAAGCAGCAGCCGCAAGGTTGGATCGTGAGGTAGTAGTCCAGGCGATCATCATCTGGGTTCTACGTGCGTGGTATACGGCAGCCCGTAGGGTAGATTGGATCTGCTTTGATTTGGTTGTGATTGCTGGTTTGGTTGCGATCGTGCGAATCCCAACGATCGCTAGCGGGATCACCTGACGGCACGGAAAGAAATCTCCCGATCGTAGCGGGGTCACCTGGCGTCGCTTGCCCCGATCGCCTCACATCCCGCGCGCGCCCTAGGGTGGGCCGGCCCAGATCGCTCACCACGTCCTCCACTTGCGTGGCTCGCTGAGTCGCTGGCCTGGCCATCGCTCCGCGTCCTTGAAACGCTCGCGGGAACGCACACAAGACCAGACCTCACGCCGGGGTGTCTGACTGTCAGCGTAGGTGGTATTCACATCGGATTGGGGTTCTGCAGCGTTCTGAAGTTTGCGTTTTTTTTCTCTGCCACAGTACAGTTTGGTGTTAACGTCAAGCAACTATGATCGAGGTTGTTGAGCCAATTTGCACGGAAGAATCAGATTATTATCAAGCTCGTTGGCTGGGAGAAAAGGATGAAGCGCCCCTCATTTACCCTGCTGCTATTGCTGCAACCAGGGCATTAGGAGGTCTACGAAGACTGTGGTTGAAACTAGATGCAACGCCACAGGAATACCTAGCATGGGAAGAGGTAATGGACCGTTGGTTATTGCCGCGTTCTCGAGATTATGGGCAAATTATTTGTTACACTTCAGCTCTGGATCGCTTTGATCACACAACTATGACTTGGTGGAGACGTTTTAAGTATACCATGACACAAAAAGGCCAGAGTTGCACCAGCAGTTGGGAAGACTTGAAGCGGTTTCTGAGGCAGCGTTTTGTGCCCGCAGATTGTTTGGTCGCACAGGTTGGTCAGGCTACGACAACAATGGTAACTTCTAGGGATACAAAGGCTGATGTTGTCAAAGATATTGTGGAAAAGGCTAAACCATTACATGGGCTGAATATGCAACTCAAACGGGTACATGTTGAGGCTTGTATAACAGTTGACAAAGGTCAGCGTTGGAGTTTATTTCAAACGCAGTGCATGATCAAGGGCATAGCGTGCAAGCTCATGGTGGATGGTGGTAGCTACTGTAATGGCATTAGTAAGGCTGTGGTGACGACGTTGGGTTTGTCGACATGGCGTATTCCTGAACCTAAGCATGTTGCGTGGTTAAATAGCTGCGGTATGCTGAAAGTTACTCATAAGGTACGTGTGCCGTTTGCAGTTGGTGATTATGTTGATGAGGTGGAGTGCGATGTGTTGCCATTGGAGGTGTGTGGGCTGTTACTTGGACGCCCATGGCAGTATGATCGCAATGTTACTCATGCTGGGAGAGCAAATACATATTCATTTGTGCATGATGGCAAACAGCGGACTTTGAAACCTATGCAGGATGATCAAATAAAGTCTGATGCTGAGCTGGTGGTACACAAGGAGAAGTTGCGCAAGGCTAAGCCAAAATCTGAGCTAGCTACGCCGCAGCCTGAGGAGCATGATGCACGGAGCGTCAGTGTTGACATTGTTTCAGCCATGCCTGTAGATGACAAGCCAGTTGTACTTGTTAGTGACAAGCCGGTTGAAGTTATGCCTCTGATTGATGAGAAGAAGGAAATTCCAGTTCGTGTTGACATGGGTGTTCAGACCGATGATAGTGGTGCTGATCGTGTTCCGGTGCATATGGTGCCGCGGGTAGTTAGCCACAGTTTTGTGAGAACACCTCGGAAACGTTTTGTTGGAGCAGCAGTACGTGTGCATAAAGGCAAGGATGGACGTGTTCGTCAGTTGTGTGGCCCAGGCATTACTCATCTTGTGCAGGGTCGTGCAAAGCAGGTTCATGTTCAGCAACACGGGGTTCCAGCAAGAGTTGAGAAGAAGAAGATGGTGGCGCCTAGGTCCAAGCTCATGTGGAGAAGGAAAGAGATGCAGCCGCCGAAGACTGTATCAAGTCGAGCAGGCCGAGCGGGAGGATGTGGTGAGGAAGGCAAGCGAGACTTGAAGATGACGAAGACGCGTGATGTTGTTGCTGCTATCACGCCACCCTTTCGAGCCGACCCTCAAGCGTTGAGGACAACGCTTCTTGAAGGGGGGGAGGATGATATGGGCACGACGGGGGAGGTGCAGCCCAATTTCAGGACTCCACCAAGTTAGGTGTATTCGTCGTGTGTTGCTATTTTAAATAATTAGAGTTTTTAATAATTATGAGTTTGGGCTTGGTTTGGGCCTGTCCAACCAAGTCAACCTAGGGTCCATTAGGGGGCGGTACTGTAGCGCGGTACTGTAGCGCGGTACTGTAGCATCCCTCCCCTCATATAAGGAGTTGCTAGGCATCGTTTTAGGGTTAGCTTGAGTTTAGATTGAAAACAGTCCATAGACTTTGAGCTCGTTGGTGAAGCATCCCTCCGGGGACGGCGATGCCGTTTATCAGTTTGTAATAAAGATTGCTGCGAGGGTGCTTGTGTTCATCAAGTGTTATCGTGCTCGGGTTAGAGGCGTGGTGATCTTCATCACGTTGCTTGCTGGATTTATTCCCCACCTTCAGGTGACGCCGTTGGTGTTGTTGGAAGGATTTACCGTCCGGGTTACTCGTTGTGAAAGATCGGGACAACAATCATAGGATCATCCCCTTGATCCTTATCAGCCCCCCTCGACTTTGACTGGAACTTCGACTTGTCCGGGAGCTGCACCTAGTTCGGGTTTTCCATTTGTCTCATATGCATCAATACTAGTGTAGTATTTTACTTTGGCGGTGTGCCTTGTTACATGCATATAGGGCGCGGCCTGTTGGTGCGGAGGGGTGTGTCCTGCGGGAGTCCGCACCCTTTTGGCCGGGACCAGCATAGCTCCCGTGGCTCCTGGACTTGTTGCGGTGAAGGAAAAGAGTTGGGTTGAAAGGCCCTAATGTTTTTGACTGGGTTGATCATGCGAGTATGGGTCCAGTAGTGCACCCCTGCAGGGTATAATCTTATCGATGAGCCGTGTCCACGGTTATGGACGACTTGGTGATGATGCTGGCTAACAAGATCTAGACAACTTACACCTAATTAATGTTAATTAATTTGACTAGTAATATAGAATTACTTTCACAATAAATTATAAATAAAAACTGTTCAACGTGTGAGTTTCCCGAATTGCTTCCTCATACTTGGTTGAGGGGGTTAATTCGAGAATGGGTTATGATTGGTGCTAGTTGTAGATGTTTATCTTAAGCGCTCTCTTATCCCTCTCTGATTAGACGGAAGTTGTAGCGTGTCTCTTTAGGTTGCTAGTGCTGCTGCCGCTAAGTCCACCTCCCCTATATTTTGGGAGATGGTGTAGAAAGTTAGCAAGTCGGCTTTGCTTGCCAGGGAGTGCCCTGACCCTCTTTTGGGATGTGCTTTATGTGCAGTTAACAGGTCTGAAGTCTGACGACGTTAGCTTGGGAATCCCTCCGGCTTGGCTGGGCAGGGATATGGCGCCATTGCTTATCTTCAGGACTCTTAGTCCAATTTGTATCTTATCCGTAGTCGGATACTATTTTGCTTCCGCTGTCATTTAAATCTTTGTATTGCATCATTTGTATCTTGACTCGTTCGAGTCGTTGTTGTAATTATACCTTCTGTTGTATTTGTGGATGTATCGGAACTGTTGTAATGTTATCACAATTTCACCCACATAATGCGCATGTTTCGAAGTGCACATTATGTCTGGTGGGCGACCAAAAATCGTTATTATGCGGATTTCGGCGGAAGCGCTTAAATCTACATAGTACCGATTTTCGGGCGTCACATTAATCATCACTTGCAAAGTGTGTTTTTTGGTGCTGCATTCTTACTAAATGAGAAGGAGGAGTCATATGTTTGGTTGTTTGAAACCTTCTTGAAGGCAATGGGAGGTGAAGCTCCAGGGCTCATCATAACCGACGAATCTCGCAGCATTAAGAATGCAATTGATAAAGTTTTTCCAGGCATCATACACAGATTATGCATGTGGCATATAATGGATAAACTTCCAGAGAAGGTTGGGCCGGTGATAAGAGAAGAACCTGAATTTTGGAAGAGGATGAACGCATGTGTATGGGGATCACAAACCCCGACCGAGTTTGAGTTGGAGTGAAATTCTGTAATTAGAGACTTTACTTTGGAGGATAATGAGTGGTTCAGTACAAGGTTCAGGCGTAAGAACAGAGCCACAAGATGTGGTTGTAATGCACATATCTTTGTGAAGTTGTGTGGTAATAATACCTACAAGATAGAATCATGGGTTGAGCACCACAATCATGGTCTTGTGTCACCCGATAAGCGTCATTTGATCAGATCAAATCGTGAAGTTAGTGAGAGGGCAAAGAATACACTGTACACATGTCATAAAGCAAGCATTGGCACATGTCAGGCATATAGACTCCTCCAAGTCAGCGAGGGTAGGATTGAAAATATTGGATGCACAAAGAGGCACTTGCAAAATTACTACCGCGATCTTGGGGATAAAATCAGGAATGCAGATGCCCAAATGTTTGTGGCCCAGCTAGCAAGAAAGCAGGAAGTTAATCCAGCATTTTTCTATGATTTTGTTGTCAGTGATGAAGGAAATTTGATGTATGTATTCTGGCAGATGCAACCAGTAGGAAGAACTACAAACACTTCGGGCAAGTGCTATCGTTTGATTCTACTTACACTACTAATCAGTATAACATGATATTTGCACCATTTACTGGGTTAATCATCACTTGCAAAGTGTGTTTTTTGGTGATGCATTCTTACTAAATGAGAAGGAGGAGTCATATGTTTGGTTGTTTGAAACCTTCTTGAAGGCAATGGGAGGTGAAGCTCCAGGGCTCATCATAACCGACGAAGCTCGCAACATTAAGAATGCAATTGATAAAGTTTTTCCAGGCATCATACACAGATTATGCATGTGGCATATAGTGGATAAACTTCCAGAGAAGGTTGGGCCGGTGATAAGAGAAGAACCTGAATTTTGGAAGAGGATGAACGCATGTGTATGGGGATCAAAAACCCCGACCGAGTTTGAGTTGGAGTGGAATTCTGTAATTAGAGACTTTACTTTGGAGCATAATGAGTGGTTCAGTACAAGGTTCAGCCTTCGAAAGTCATGGATACCAGCCTATTTTATGGACATACCACTAGCAGGTATTCTGATGAGGATATATCAATGGATTATGATGATTATCCATGCTTAAACTGGAAGGAAATATTAAGCCTAACCGATGATTATTATAAGGTGAACTCATTCCTAGTTGGACATGATACTTTGATTATAAGAATGTTATACTACCTAAGTTATTGTGTTCTTGTATCATTAGGTTTGAGTTAATAGAGCATGGCGCATGAAGAAGAAGATGCGCGCAAGGAATGGAGATCATTGACAACCATCAAGGTGGCAAGCACGAGGGAGGCGAGGGAGGAAGTGGAGCCATCAATGGAAAGATATTCGGTTCGGACTGACAGAAGTCCTGATTTTGAAATAGACGTGGATTCTTCATACGAACCCCAAATAAGTCAACTAAATACTTGTTGGAAAGGCAATTCCAAATACTTTCCAATGGGTCCAACCCCAGCTACCGGTTCGAGCCATACAAGGCGGCGTGACCAAAACAAGTCGACGGAAGTTTCTGCCAGTTTCCGAATAGAGTCCTGTTAAGTTAGGAAAGTTAGAGATGAGTTTGTTTACGACTCCAACTCTATGTTGGACGTCCAGCAGCCTTTATAGGCTTGTAATTTCGTGGCTTTTAGGTACAGACCACGTTTAAACATAAACCCTAGATTGGATTGCTAAGCATTCATCTATATTCGAGTTCCTCTGTGTTGCGCTCAGGAATTCAACCTCTCCACTGTGTTGCGCTCTGGAGATTATTATCCGAAGTTTGAGTGTGATCTGTTGTTCCACTGGGAATTAGTAGATTGCAAAACCGCTTCGTGGTCGGCGGCTACGTTGCATCGGTGTGAGGCGTCGCGAATATCCATTGGGTTGAAGAGCTGTTGCATTGGCAACGGGGGAACAGCCGGAGAGTTCGTCGGATTCTCGCAAGTTATCTTCCACCATCATCCATCTACCCACCGCTCACTGAGAAGATCGGGCCACCCCTTATCATCTTGGTATCAGATTTCCAGCGTTTACTCGGTGAGCATCCACAAATCCATCCCCATAGATTTATTGTTTTTTTCGTCCTATACAGAAAAAGCCACACAAAAATATTTGCCATAGACTTAGTTCGCATCGTTTTCATCAAGTTTAGTTGCTGATCGTGTGTCCTTTTGCGTTGCTTTTGTTCCGATCTGAGTCGTACTATCATCTAGTTTCTGCGTCAGTTTTTTTTTTTTTTTTGTCGGAGTCCTAGTCTGTTACTTTTCCGATCTGAGTCCTAGTCTGTTACGTTTGGTTAATCGGAAGTGTGTCAATTGGCTGTTTTCCGTGTTTGATCGCACTCCAAGTTTCGGTCGTCATTTTTTTTATTTTCCTTTGTCCAATCCGTGTTCGGTCGAGTCTTCTATTTGCTAATTAAACCTAGGTAAAAGCCAGTCTATTATTTGTGTAGCACTTTCCTACGAGACTAGCATCTCCGTTGCTCAAGGGCTGCTCATTAGAATCAGAAAAAGTGCAGACTTTCTTTTGGCAGTCCAATTAATTGTATTTGCTCCCGTAAGTGGCCAGGTGTATATATATCAAAGAGAGAAAAGAGGGAAAAAAAAGGAGAGAAAAAGAAAGATCCGAAATTGCTGTAGCTACAGTACCGAGCGAAAAAGAAAAAAGAGGCCAGAATTTTATTCATATCAGTCTGTTTGGAGCATTGTTTGCGAATTATATTCCTGCCTTGCACTAGTAGAATTGAGCAATCTTGTGCCCTTAATATTGAGCTTTTGCTAGCGTCTCTCCTGTGCATTGCAACACGAGCATTATTCCGACATATATCATTCTTAGCTCATTTTCAGAGTTGCAATTGCCCCATTTATCTCCACCGTGTGCGTTTCCGAGTGTCTCTTGTGTCATACGATCAGCACTAGGCTTTGTGAATCGGTGTGTTGTTAGGTATCCCTACCAAGCTCCACTAAAATACCCTGGTTTTGTTGTGTGACACTTTGAGACCCATAATATTCGCTTCACCCCATCCGTGCACGTACTGCCCTACGAGTGGTAAGCTTTACTATTCACTTTGGAACGGTAAGATACATAATTTCTTTCGGTTTTGAGTGAGTTGAGAGTTTTTCCACATATACATATTCGTGTTGTTCACTAATCATGGCAGACAAGGCTACGGATACTTTGGACACACACCGATATCACTTCCTCCGCCATAAATATTGTAGTGATACTTTTTGGGAGGAAGAATGTGGTACTTTTGATGGTGATGGCCTATTCCACCATTGTGTGCAAATTGGTGAGCGATGTGCTGCCGCCACCGTTGACGGATCCTCTAATCTCAATCTGGTTAGCATTGAGGTTGTAGACAAATTGCAGCTACATAAATGTGCCCGTTCGAAGCCATACCTTTTACGCTCATCATATGGCACATTGCTGATTTCCCACACTGCTGAAGTTCCTTTTACCTTCGGCAATTATACCGAGCTGGTGTGGTGTGATGTATCCCCAGTGCCACTTGATTCTTGTCATGTCCTTTTGGGAGGTCCATGGTGCAAGAAGTTTCAAGTTCAAGCCCGCCCAAAGGTCAAGAATATTTCGTTCATATGGAACAAGACGCGGGGTGGACTGTTGCGGAGTTCAGCCAATGATTTTCATGAGTATCATCTTCTTCGTAAGGAGAGGAGAAAAGAATTCAGCTTGTCCGCTAGGTACAAGGTCATCATGGACGGTGACAGATCCATTATATGTCATCTTGACCACATTGTGCATCAAATCCCATGTGAGAATGAGAGCCACATAGCCAAATTGAGTGAGAGTGTTATAAAAAGTGACTTGTGTGAGTCCACTAAACGTGAGGTTGAGTGCATCCACTTCGAGAGTATGAGAGAACAAGATAACATGAGTGTAGTAGATGATAGGACATGTGAGGATATTTCTACTAACGTCATAATCTCTACTCCTAGTGTGGTTTCATGTGATATGCAGGTTGCTTTTGAAGAAAGGAAGCCATCAGCTCTACAACCCGCATCACCACGTGAGGATGATGTAATAGTGCCTACTACATCTGAGGAGATTACGATTGAAAAAGGTACTGATTTGGAGCTGCAGCCAGCAAGCGAATCACTTTGTGAGTCTACTCCTTTGTTGGTTGATTCCTGTGATATGAACTACACACATATTTCAAAACCATGTGATAAATTGCTAATTTCGAATTTAGATCATGTGGTACTGATTTCACATAAGGAAGTGCTTGCTCGAATTCCACTTGATACTATTGTTTGTTATGTAATGCTAGATGAACCTATGAATTTGAGTTGTGCTATGGACAAGATATCTGAAATTTCATATTTGCGTTCTGCAACACATGCATGTTGTTTCTTTATTAATTTAATTGGTGAGTATAGCATTAATGATGAATTTATGGTGGATCACATATGCATTACGTATGATAAAATTGCTGAATTAAACTGTCCTAGTTTAAATCCTATATGCTATGTGCCGAGATCTTTTTGCTTTGGGACAATACCTTATTCTCATGATCATATGACGTGTTCTAATCTAGTTGATGTTTTACAGGGAACTGCTCTTGCTAGATTTCAACCTGATTTTGCACATACGTTTTGTGTGTATCATGCGTTGTGTCCTAGGTGTGCTACAAATTTGAACTTCACTTATACTTGCAATTTCAGTTGCCTTTGGTCTATTGATATTAATTTGTGTGTCAAGAAAAATGGTACAACAAGTTATATATACATGTACTCTGCATATACGTTGTTCTTTTTGTTTCTTCCGCTTTCAACTTATCCACAGCCGAGGACGGCTGTTCTTGAAGAAAGGGAGGATGATGAGGATATATCAATGGATTATGATGATTATCCATGCTTAAACTGGAAGGAAATATTAAGCCTAACCGATGATTATTATAAGGTGAACTCATTCCTAGTTGGACATGATACTTTGATTATAAGAATGTTATACTACCTAAGTTATTGTGTTCTTGTATCATTAGGTTTGAGTTAATAGAGCATGGCGCATGAAGAAGAAGATGCGCGCAAGGAATGGAGATCATTGACAACCATCAAGGTGGCAAGCACGAGGGAGGCGAGGGAGGAAGTGGAGCCATCAATGGAAAGATATTCGGTTCGGACTGACAGAAGTCCTGATTTTGAAATAGACGTGGATTCTTCATACGAACCCCAAATAAGTCAACTAAATACTTGTTGGAAAGGCAATTCCAAATACTTTCCAATGGGTCCAACCCCAGCTACCGGTTCGAGCCATACAAGGCGGCGTGACCAAAACAAGTCGACGGAAGTTTCTGCCAGTTTCCGAATAGAGTCCTGTTAAGTTAGGAAAGTTAGAGATGAGTTTGTTTACGACTCCAACTCTATGTTGGACGTCCAGCAGCCTTTATAGGCTTGTAATTTCGTGGCTTTTAGGTACAGACCACGTTTAAACATAAACCCTAGATTGGATTGCTAAGCATTCATCTATATTCGAGTTCCTCTGTGTTGCGCTCAGGAATTCAACCTCTCCACTGTGTTGCGCTCTGGAGATTATTATCCGAAGTTTGAGTGTGATCTGTTGTTCCACTGGGAATTAGTAGATTGCAAAACCGCTTCGTGGTCGGCGGCTACGTTGCATCGGTGTGAGGCGTCGCGAATATCCATTGGGTTGAAGAGCTGTTGCATTGGCAACGGGGGAACAGCCGGAGAGTTCGTCGGATTCTCGCAAGTTATCTTCCACCATCATCCATCTACCCACCGCTCACTGAGAAGATCGGGCCACCCCTTATCATATTCTCTGAACAACTTCAAGGTCAGAAAGTGCAAATTCATTTTTTAACCGTTTCATTCATCGCAAGGTTACCCTTGTTGAGTTCTGGCTTAGGTTTGACCCAGGTTTAGAATGTCAACGCCAAGAGGAGTTAATTGCAGACAGCTCAAGCATTCATAGGACCCCTCAATTAATGACACCGTGGGCAATCGAGAAACAAAGTAGTGAAGTATTCACATATGAAGTGTTTGAGAAATTTCAGAAACAAATTATTGCTGCTAGAGACCATTGTTGTGTTCAAAGTATTACATAAGACGACAAAATAAAATTAGTGACCTTCAGAACCGGTGCTAGCAAGGTAAGGGAGGTTCGATGCGACACTGCAACCATGATAGCCAGTTGTTCATGCAAGCTATTTGAATCCCATGGAATTCCATGCCGCCATATTATCCAAGTGATGAGAATTGAAAATCAATAAGAGCTTCCATCCTTCTATATAATGTGAAGATGTCAGAAAAGGTGTAAAAGGTAGAAAGGAAAAAAATCATAACCTTCACTGCTCTTACTTTCTCATAAATCATAGGACTGACATTTACCTTTTTTTCTCTAGAGAAATTGTTTATGATGTACAAGGAAATATTCTAGAAGAGAATCCTGTTGACTCTTTGGATGCAGCTGCGAGGAAGAAAATTTCAACCGTACACAGCAAGTTGGAAGATCTTATTCAAACAGCCAAACAATCAGATAAAGGCATGGACTTTTTACTATCAAGTGTGTTGAGCATTGAGGAGCCTCTGAACCAAATGGCTCTTGTAGTCAAGCACACTAGGCAACAAGAATATGAGGAATTTATTGGTTGTACCATTCCTACTCAAGTTAACATACACCCGCCAAATGATGTCCGTTCGGTGGGGAGAAGTAAAAGAATAAAGAGAGGAAAGGAGATGAATGGGGAAGAGCAGAAAAAGAAGAACAAAGAAGCGAGGGCCAAGGTCGCACGCTTGTGCAAGACGTGCAACCAAGCAGAGTTTCATGACAGTCGCAATTGCCCAAGCAAAAAGGGTCAAGAAGTCATGAATGTGCAAGCCTTGCATACAGATAGTGCATCATGAAAACTGCACTCATGCAAGAAATTCTTATGTTATGGAATCTGAATGTTTTTATGGAACAGAGAACCTGATCTCAGGGAGATGTATACTAAACAGAAATCTGAGTAACAATATTAGATGTCTACATCTGAGGTGTACAGAACCAAGTACAGATGTATTCGACACCGGTAATAGATCATAGTGAAATTATCCACTTTGCTTAATGATAAGATATCTGATAGTCTAGGTGCCAAAAAATCTTTAGATCATCAATATTCACAGGTTCTGTTCCGTATCGTAACTGTTGCTGGTTTCTATAAGATGATTTCTGGTGGTGTGTGTTTCGTATATCATGATAAGCAAAAGCAAATGTCTGTTGCAACATAATTTACATACTACATGATGTAGTGCCATCTTCAGGTAGGAAACAAAGAGGCCTGGGTAATATTACAGTACCTAGCTCAGATTGGCGTGCGTATGAGGAAAATAGAATCAAAATGGTTTCCAATCTGTATATATACATTGAAGAAGAACTTACAAATTCTATACAACGATTGACAATTCCCAACAAAGCAAACAAGCTTCAGGTGTTAAACATACAACCTAAAGTAGCATCTTGTGTGATCCTTCAGACTGCCATTCGCCAATGTTGTACATTAGAATTGTAAACCCAAGCTACAGGCACACCAAGCAAAGAGCAAACTACAATCCTTTGCTAATCTACCAGTACTACATACACAGACAGAGACGGTACATAAGGAAGTCTAAAATTCAGAGCTCTGGGTAGCTGATTTCCTGACGTAGCCTTCCTGTACAACGGGTTTTAGCTGTAACGCCCCGGATTTTTCTCCAATTAGTTGTTTTTTTTCTTTTTGCAACAACATGACATCATCATGCATCATTTGTATTTGTCACATTAATTAAATTAATGCATTTAAATTCAAACTCCATTTAAATTCTTTTCCACTTTTAAATTCAAATGCTTTTCAAATTAATTAAAATGTATAATTCAAATATTTTGCAAATATTATAAAAACTAATTTATTAAATTGTCTATTTAAAACTAAAACTATTTTGTAAAGTTTGTTTATACAAATTATTTTTTTATTTTGTTTTAAATACATAAAACAGAAAAGAATAAAGTAAAAGAAATAAAAAACCAGGGAAGAAAAGGCTTACCTGTCTGAAGGCCATCTTAAGCCCAAACCCCCTAGCCCACCTCTCCTTCTCCTTCGTACGGTCTCACAGAGGAGACGCACATGGCCTGACGCCATGGCAGCCCCCACCTCCTCAACCACTCCCCCTCCTACTTAGCCCGACCCCCTCCTCTGTGCCCAAACCCTAGCCTCTCCTTCCTCCTCCCCCCTCCGGCGCCGCCACCATCTCCCTCGATCCTCCTCTGTTCTTCCCCACGAAAACTCACCGGAGCCACCGTCGTCGATCATCCGCTACGCCGCCATCGAGGATCCGTGAAGCTACCCCAGAGCTGCGCCTCCCCCTCTTCTTCTCCCCCGTGCAAGGAATTGAGCGGGAAGTACCCGAGGCCGACGAGCTCTTCTTCTTCTTCTTCACCGCGGCCGGCGGACCTCCGCCTCCGAATTCCGGCCACCACGACCTCCCCGGGACGAACGACTCCCTCGAGCACCTCCCGGTGAGCTCCTGTTTCCATCCCCGCCGTCTCCATCTCGTTTTGTGCCCGGATAAGTCGACAGCGTGCACGATTGGGTCCGTCCGCCACGAATGCCATGGCCGAGCTCGGGCGTTGGTGATCTTCGTGCCCACTGCACCTCGCTTCCTCCACTGCTCCTCCTCTCTACGTGCACGCACACACACACCCCACATCCCGCACGCACGTTCGCCCATGCGCCGCCGGAACAAGATCGTCTCCGGCCTCCCCTTTCCGTCCGCCTCTGGTCTTTGTTCGTCAGATTCAGTTAACGCCGCTTGAAAACATTATATACAGTTTGGATTGTAATCTATCACTAACACCGACCCATCCCAGTGGCTAGCAGCGCTGGTTCGCACTACGTCGCGCGCGTCTCAAGTTCGACTCCCGACCTCGATGAATAAAAGGTCTCCTTTTATTTCTTTTCCCTCGCTGACATGTGGGTCCCACGGGTCAGCGACCGCGGGAGCCCGCGCAGCCCACACACACGCCAGCTTGGCATCTGGCCCCGCCTGTCATCATCTCTGACTGGAATCAGGCGTGGTAACAAGTCCAGAAGACCCCCTGCGCTGCAATCTTTGCACCTAAGCCCATGTTTCTCTGTTTTTCGCACAGAAGCACTCACAGTCACTTTTTCCATCACGAACAGGTCCTGTAATTTACAGAAACAACTCTAAACTTGTTATGTTAATATCTTTTAATCTACAACTACAAATAAAATAATCTTTATATGTTTTATTATCAGAAATATGCAATGAACATTAATATGCCATTTTGCATCTTTTATTTAATTGCTTAGTGTAATTTATTTATTTGCATCTAAATAATAAATATGGAATGTGTTGGGAAATTATTTATTTAATGCCCTATTACATTTAATTTAATTAGATCACCCATGCCATGTGTTACCACGTTAACAAACATTTAATATTGATGAGTAAATAAATAACTTGCACCTAAATATTAATTGACGGGGTTGCTTTCCCGCTTAATTTGGATTACCTGCATTGTGTTGCATCTTGCCATGCCATGCATCAACCTCGTATGATCATGCTGAATCTTTTGCCGTAGATGTAAATGCATCTTTTACGCTTTCCAGTGTTTGTTGCTTCTTCGCGGATACGACGTTAAGATGTGTGAGCAACGACAAGATCTGCTTCCATGCGGGATTCCAGGCAAGCAAAGTTTGCTTGTTTACCTATACATTGCCTTTCATTCCTGTTGTTGGTCTCTGCTACCCTAGTATTCAATTCTTTATCGCGATCCCATCACATGTTATCCTGCAGCCCATACAGCTTTATCCCCACAACCTATACCTGTTGTATGTTTATCTGTTGGCCTTGCGATTCGTAGCGCATGCTTAGAGTTGATTGTGCGAGTCGTCCGTTGGTCCTTTATTTCATATACTTAGTATGATAGAGGGTCTACCTTAATAAAATGTTGTCATATGTTGGGTATTATAATTAAAAGATAAGGCACCGGTGGAAGGCCTTGCGAGGTGCTTTGTTCTGCTAAATATCGACCTAGGAACTGAGATTTTGTCCTCGGAACCAATTTTGAGCGCACTAACCGCTTGTGGGAGGCCCTATGGAGCCCCCCGTGGCTTCGATCTAATCCGCTTCTTATCCACGGCACCGTAAGTAGTTCGGGCTTTCCATTTGATGCAAGCATATGGTTACATAACGATCTCATGATGATGGAGTAGTCGATTCTCATATAGGGTGGCACGTTCTTAGAGTGCTATGAAGGTCGATCCCACGGGCACTGGACCTAATTAGCCGTGCACACAATCATGCGGTTCCCTGGATGGGTTGTAGAGAAGAGATTTGCCGTGTTGAGATGCCCTACCTTCTGGCTTTGATCGTGTTGAGATTCTCATATAGGGTGGCACGTTCTTAGAGTGTTGAGATTTGCCACCGACTGAATCCAAGTATCACTTTGGGGTTGATCGAACGAGTACGGGTCTAGTAGTGCACCCCTGCAGGGTATAATCTTATCGATGAGCCGTGTCCACGGTTATGGACGACTTGGTGATGATGCTGGCTAACAAGATCTAGACAACTTACACCTAATCATTGTTAATTAATTTGACTAGTAATATAGAATTACTTTCACAATAAATGGTAACTAAAACCGTTTAATGTGTGAGTTTCCCGAATTGCTTCCTCATACTTGGTTGAGGGGGTTAATCCGAGAATGGGTTATGATTGGTGTTAGTAGTAGCTGGTTATCTTATGCGCTCTCTTATCCCTCTCTAATTAGACGGAAGTTGTAGAGTGTCTGTTTAGGTTGCTAGTGCTGCTGCCGCTAAGTCCACCTCCCCTATATTTTGGGAGATGGTGTAGAAAGTAGGCAAGTCGGTTTTACTTGCCAGGGAGTGACCTGACCCTCTTTTGGGTTGTGCTTTATGTGCAGTTAACAGGTTCGAAGTCTGACGACGTTAGCTTGGGAATCCCTCCGGCTTGGCTGGGCAGGGATATGGCGTCTTTGCTTATCTTCAGGACTCTTAGTTAAATTTGCATATTATCCGTAGTCGGATACTATTTTTGCTTCCGCTGTCATTTGTATCTTTGTATTGTATCATTTGTGTCTTGACTCGTTCGAGTTGTTGTTGTATTATATCTTCTGTTGTATTTGTGGATGTATCGGAACTGTTGTAATGTTATCACAATTCCACCCACATAATGCGCATGTTTCGGCGTGCACATTATGTCTGGTGGCGACCTAAAATCGTTATTATGCGGATTTCGGCGGGATCGCTTAAATCTACATAGTACCGATTTTCGGGCGTCACAGTAGCCCACACTTATATGCAATACGCTGATGTTGGGACGAATAGTCCACGATTGCATCCGCAGATGGGTGTCCGGTGTAAGTTGAACGTGCGGAGGTTGCGGACATCGACGGCCGCATCATCGGGACCAGCGAGATGTACGCCGTGCGTGGAGGCGACCTAGGCACGGCGGATCACGTCGAGGCCATCGAATACATCTCGCTTCCGGCGACTACGACCACTTCTGGCTGGGGATTGCTGAGCTCATCGCCACCGCCGCCGCCGTTGGGATCCCAATCCCGTGTTGTTTAGGGATTAGAGAGGAGTTTGGACTGGACGCCACACGGTTTAGTGGTTAGGGGTTGCTTTGCAAAATAATCATTATAGACGCGGGCGGTTCATTGTAAAATTCTATTAGAAACAGTTAGAACGCACGATTTAGATCAAATGGTCGAGTATAAGCGGACGCAGGGATGCAGCGAAGCTGCGGATGCATAAGATATGACGCCATATATCTCTACTATATAATATTGATAATTATGGGGCGTCGTACGTCGTGGTCTTTTTATGGTTTAACCCCTCTGTCGTGGTATCGGCATAATTGATAGGAGACGGGGGTCCTCTAGCCTACGTATGGATTGTGGGGAAGAAGGTTGGTGTCGTCGAGGACGGGATTGAACACGGCGAGTTTACCCAGCTTCGGATCCCACGGCGGTGGCGAGATCCTACGTGCTTCTATAATTCACTATGAGGCAATAGACGTGAACAGGTTACAATGTGTATGATGCCTATTGAAGCGTCTGCCCTAAAGGCTCCCTGGTGGCCGGCTTATATAGGCGGCCAGACCCCAGGGTACAAGGTAAGTACTTGTCCGGCAAGTAAACAGAGTCCTATCCCTAGCCGGCTTGGTTGCCGCCTTCCGTCTTGGGCTTGGTGGCTGGATGGGCTTCGGCCTTCCACCTTCCTTGGACCGTCCGCCTACTTCCTTGTACGTCAGCTATCTGGGCCGCCCGGCAGGCTTCGGCCTTACCACCCTTGGGCCACCCTGGACTAGCCGGATTGATCCATGTTGGTTATACCCCTAGTTGATATATCCCCAACATTAGCCCCCAGAAAGGTTGAAGTTCTTCAGGCGCCGACTTCTTCTTGATTCTTCATCTGCCAAAGTTGACGGCTGCAGGACTTGAGCCATTCTGAAAATGAACGAGGCATGCGTGTCTTGACATTGACATGCGGCCGCCTTTATCCATCATGGGAAAAGACGGCTACTCGGCAATCTTGCCGAGCATTCTTCTTGACGGTTTCCACCTAGGTAGCTCACGACAGTTTGAAAACAGTCTAGGCGGGAATCTCGCCATGATCACAAATTGCGGGAAAAGAGGAGGCGTGGAGATCGTGCGATCGTGTGCTGCAACGGATGCTGCACACGTGTCCGACTAAAAGCGCCGTTGCACAGGGAGCAACGCCTGGCACTATAAATAGGTAGCCAAACGGTCCATTTTCACCACCCTGCCTTTGCTCTCCGTGCCCTCTTGCCCTTTCCACTTCTCCGCTTCTTGCTTCCGAGCGAGCTCCGGCGAACTCCTCTCCTCCGACGACCTCTCCGCGCGGCGATGTCCACCGGCCAGACTCTTTCCACGGCGTCGAGCGGTCCGGCGACCGAGACCGCGCCCGCGACGGCGATGGGCGGCACGATAATTCGTCCCGCGACGGCGGCGACGGGCAATGTCGCCACCGTCGCCCCCCGGACTTCCACCGCGCGCGCGCCAGCGGCGGGTCCTTCGGCTCCTCCACCAACCACCGTGGCGATGACGACGGCGGGCGCCCCCGTCGACGAGGAAGAGGAAGCGGCGGACCTCGGGTCCCGCTACTGGCTACCTTCCATAGTCGACGAAGACGCCCTCCAAGATTTGGAGGCCGCCAGCTACCTCCCCACTCGGGAAGATTGCCGGTGGAGGGCCGCCTATGGAGACGTCCTCCCGGCCCCGAGAGCCGGGGAGCGGGTAATCCTCACCTCCCATTTGGTTAGGGGAATGGCGCTTCCGCCTTCCGCCTTCTTTAGTGAGGTTCTAGATCATTATGGGCTCCAGCCCCACAACATAGCACCCAATAGCATATTAGTCCTAGCCGGCTTCACAGCTCTGTTCGAAGGCTACCTAGGTATTAGGCCTAGTTTAGACTTCTTCAGATATTGCTTCCGTTGCCGGCGACAGACGGTGCCGGACGGCGGGCTGGCAACCTGCGGCAGCGTCACCTTCAACTGCCGCCAGGGCCGCCAATGGTATCCTAAGATACCATACCTTGAGTCCGTCAAGGGCTGGACCTCCACCTTCTTCTACTGCCAAGATATGGCAGCTCCGGGCCGCCAAGTTGGCATCCCGAAATTCGTCAACGCGCCACCTATGCCCCGGCCCTGCTGGGACGAGGCGGTGCCCAAGCTGACGGAGGAACTCCGCCTTATTCAAAGGCGGATTGAATTCCTCACGCGGACGATGGCTCCCCCTCTGCTGGATGGGGTCGACACCGTCATCTGCTGGCTCGGCCGGCAGATCCTCCCCCTGCGGTACAGCCCGCACAAAATGTGTCAGTATTCGCCTATTGACACGGCCTCTCTTCGCGTGAGCGAAGAGATGTTGCCGGTTGCCGACCTGGCGTTCCGGCTCCGCAGCCTTGTCAAGGCGGGGCTGGTGAAGGCGGTGGAGGGCGTGCCTATGCACACCCACGACAACCCTCCCCTCGAGGTAAATATCTTCTTCCTTGCCCCTTGTTTGATAGCTTCGCCGGCTAAAATTGAGCTCCATTAAGCTTGTCTTCTTTTTCAGCTCTCCGCCTTGGGGGAGGATGACCTGGCTCCCGACTTCTATGAGTCGGAAGCCGGGAAAACGAAGAAGCGCAAGGCATCCGGCGCCGCTTCCTCTACGGTGAATGCCGAGAGGAAGAAACGGGTCGCATCGGCTACCGAGCCGGCTCTCGCCAACCTTGGCGAGAACGCGGGGATTAATATCCCCCGAAGGTACTCAATTTTGCCTTAAATAGACGACAAACCTCTTTAATACTGGCACCCAATTGACTGTGCTTGCTTTTTATTGACAGGGAAAGGGTCGCAACTTCTCGGTTGACGACCAGGCTTCTTGGCAAGTGTAAGCGGCCACAAGGCAGCTCGCCGGCTACCGTGCCGCCAACTCCTCAGCTCCAAGCCGGCAGCTTTATGGGCGATGCTCGTCGTCAGCCCCCGGCTCCGGCTTCTAGCGCTCCGCCAAGGGCATCTTCCACCGACCGCACGCCCAAGACTCCCCTACTGCTGGCTGAGGCTACGGCCGATGAAGCCGCTCAATCGCGCGCCGCCAATGAAGGGTTGCTGGAGTCGACTGTCGGCGGGTCTCGGAGGGCAGCCCCGACTGCGGGAGGCGGCAAGGTCAGGGACCCTTGGTCCACCTTTAAGGAGGCCAAGGAGTCAACTTTGGCCTTCGCCAACTTTGCCTCGCAGGCCTTCGCCGACTTGGAGGGCGACCTATCTGTAAGTTTTTACCACTCTGGCATATACATAGCCTTTCCCCCGAGCACTTAGATGGCAAGTCAAAAATAAAAGAAATTTTGACTGTCGGCTTAGTGGTTATTTGACAATATGTTTTATGCCTTTGTTTTGTCCTGCAGGGCCTTGTGTCCGCCAAAGTCGAGCTTGTCTCCTCCCGAGTCGAGATATGCTGCCCCGACCTGAAGAAGGAGTGCGAGGCTAAGGACATGCGGATTGCCGAGTTGGAGGCGGCCCGCAAAAAAGATGAAGGTAGGGTTAATCCTCTTCGCCTTCAGCTATACTTTCGACTTATGTTGCCGTCAATCATTTAGTTAGCGAATCCATACTTGTAGAACTGCTAGACCACGCACAGGATATTCTGAAGGCGTCCACTGATATGCAAGCTCTTATGAATGAAGCTTCTGATTTGGCGGCCGCCAACTTGGAGTTGAAGGAGGCTCACCAGAAGGAGAAGGAGGCCCAGCAACTCAAATTTGCGCAGGAATCTAGCCAGCTCACTGGTGAGCTGGAAAGCCTGCGCAATAAGTTGGCGGACGCGGAGAAGACGGCTGCCGAGGAAATCTCCAAGCAGACTTCTCGCGCCCAAACTGCGGAGGATGCGCTGGCAACTCATATGATTGAGTTGTCCGCTTTCCATAACTCGGCCCTTGGTAATTTCTTACTCCTTATTTGATGTTGTCATTTTGCTTTAGCCTGAGCCAGACTAATGGCTTCATTTTTGATTCAGTTCCCGCCGGTTTACGCGATGACAAGGTTGCCAGCCCCCGCCTGGATCGCCTTGCGCGTTTAGGCGAACTGATCACCGAGACTTTGGCGGCGTCCAAGCGGTTTGCCGCCAAGTTCTTCACCTCCTACGGCAGCCAGGAACCGACCGAGTTCAGCGACGTGCCCGCTATCTTGGAGCAGGCGACCAAACTGCACAAGAGCTCTCTGAAGTCGGTGGCGCGGGGTGGTGCCAAGACCGCACTTGGGTTATTCATGGCGCACTACCCCGAGGCGGAGATAGAAGCCGTCACTGAAGGCATGCCGTCAACATATGAAGACGGCAGCGAGGTTGAGCCGGCCGCTGTTCTGGACAGCGTTCTGGCTACGCCACGCGTGTTGCCGATATGGTCGACACTTCAATCTTCTATCGGCGCCATCATGTGCCTGGCGGAGAGGGAGCTGAAGCTGCCGGCGCGGCCGAGGCGGAGGGGAGTGATAGTTCCGGGGCTGAAGTTGTCAGCCCCAAGCCTGATGTAGACGCTCCCCCGAGCCATATCTTTTCTGTCCTTGCCTCCTATTAGCCTTACTTGTCGGTCCCTGAAACAATGCAACATTGACTTGTAATATTTGTATATACTTTTGTTGCTGCTTTGTTAGGCGGAAACTAGCTGACAAGTTTTATTTTGTCTTTATTTATATGGCCCGCCTTAATTTTACCCTGACTTATATGTTTAACTTTTTGTATGTTGACGAAACCTCAGCCGGTAACTTTAGCTGAAACAACCAGGGCTAAACCATGCGTTTAGAATCAGATACCAAAGCCAACATGTTGGTGTCAAAGACATACTACTAGGCGAACCACATATAAGTAATCAGAGGTAAAGGAATTAGGCGGCGCAAAAAAGTTTATTTTTGCTTTGGGTTGGCTCGAAAGCTGCAAGTATCTACCAGTTTGAACCTTTGCACGGAGCTAGAAAATAGGTAACTTAGATACATAGGGGAAATATGATTGCAAGAAAGGACAAAAGATGGCATGCTTCTCAACACAGATGAGGAACCATAGACTTTTATTTCATAATCATATTTAACTTATTACAATTATAAATTGCTAAGTGTAGAAAGGACGTAGCTGCTCAATATTCCAAGGCCGTCTTGTTTGCTCGAACGGATCGTCAATGCCTTTTTTGCGCTCGGTTCCCCTTTTTCCTGCCGCCTTCTTGCGCATTTTCTTTTCGTCTTCGTCGCGGATGTCGGCCAGGTAGTAGGAGCCATTGAGCAGCGCCTTTGTGACTATAAACGGTCCTTCCCATGGCGGGGATAACTTGTGCAAGCCTTTTCTGTCTTGAATTAGGCGGAGAACCAGGTCACCTGTTCTGAAGCTTCGCTTCCGCACTCGCCGACTATGATAGCGGCGAAGTTGTTGCTGGTACAAGGCGGAGCGATGGAGAGCGACGTCTCTTTCTTCGTCTAGCAGGTCTAGGCTATCCTGTCTTGCACCTTCTACGTTTTGCTCGATGTAGGCTTGAACTCTTGGGGAATCGTACTTCATGTCGGTAGGTAGCACTGCCTAAGCGCCATATACTAAGAAGAAAGGAGTGTAGTCGGTAGACCTGTTTGGCGTTGTGCGCAAACTCCATAGTACCGACTGTAACTCATCTGCCCAAGCGCCGGCTGCCCTGTGTAATGGAGCTTCGAGACGAGGCTTAAGTCCTGATAAGACTAGGCCGTTTGTACGCTCTACTTGTCCATTGGATTGAGGGTGTGACACGGATGCCAAATCAAGCCGGATACCCAGATCGCTGCAGTATTCTTCTATGTCGCCTTGAGACAGGTTGCTGCCATTATCGGTGATAATGCTGTGTGGAACTTTAAACCGAGAGATAATTCCCCAGAGAAAATTGGTGGATGTTCGTGCGTCAAGTTTGCTGATCGGTTTAGCCTCGACCCATTTGGTGAATGTAACGCCCCGGGATTTTCTCCCAATTAAAAAATTTTGTTTTTCTTTTTGCATCAACATGACATCATCATGCATCATTTTCATTTGTCAGTCTTAATTTATATTATGTCATTTAAATTTAAACTCCATTTAAATTCTTTTCCACTTTTAAATCTAAATGCAAATCAAATTAATTTAAATGTGGTATTTAAATTCTTGTCAAATATTCAAATTAATATATATTAATTTGTGTTTTGGAAACAATAATTAAATTGCCTATTCTAAACTAAAACTATTTTGTAAAATCTCCTAATTAATTTTCCTTTTTTATTTTGTTTTAAAAATAGAAAAATAGAAAAGAAATAAAATAAAAATAAAAACCAGGGGGAAAAACAATTTCTGGGCCGAAAGCCCAACACCCACCAGGCCATCTCTCCTCTCCCTTCCGGCCCAGCCCACTCCTCTCGCTGTCTTCTTCCCGTACGCCTTTACAGCGAGGACGCCATGGAGGAGACGCTTCCATGGCTGCCCCACGCCTCACCTGCTCCCCTCTCCTCCTACTTAGCCACTCCCCTGCCCTCCGAAACCCTAGCCGCCACCTTCCTTCCCCTGCGCCGCCGCCGCCCCCTTTTCTCTGTCTCTTTCCTCCGCTGTTCTTCTCCACCCACGCCCCATCGGAGCCTCCCC
Organism: Poa annua; assembly: GCA_026929855.1. Lineage (NCBI taxonomy): Eukaryota > Viridiplantae > Streptophyta > Magnoliopsida > Poales > Poaceae > Poa > Poa annua. The sequence continues at coordinate 111,721,028 of CM049426.1, forward strand.
GCCGTCGCCCCGCCGCTCCGGCGACGTCGAAGAACCTCTCCCAAGCCCCGGCGCTCCGCGTGGACTCCGTCGTCCTCCCCGTGCCCGGAATTGCTCTGGGAGCGCTCGAGTCCGTCCGAACCGTCCTCGTCTCCCTCGGCTCCGGCGGGTCCCCGTCGTGCGATTCCGGTCATCCGTTCTTCCCCGACACGAACTGCTCCTCCGCGTACACTCCCCGTGAGCTCCTCTCTCCATTCCCCCTCTCCATCTGTTCTTTTGCGTCCTGGTTCGTCGGATTCGTCCGCGGCTTCCTCCGCCCCGCCATGGTCACGCCTCTGGCGAGCACGGGTGCGAGCTTTTCCCGCGCCTCCCCTGCACTTCGAGCACGGGAACGGATCCGTCCCACACCCCGCACGTACCGCAACCCCACACGCCCGACGCCGCCTCCCTGGGTCGCCGCCGGCGGGAATCGGTCCGCCGCCGATGGAGTTTCTCTGAAGTTTTCGTCAGTCGACACTTCGTGATTCAGTTTCCGCAGTCTAAAAACAGAGTTTTTTTGTTTAACTGTTAAAAGTAAATAGTATCTGTTGTAAACACAAACACCACCGAGCCACAGTGGTTAGCAGCGCGCTCCCACACGCCGCGCGAGCACTGTGATCGAATCCCCGGCGCTACAGATTAAAAGCCCCACGTTTTTGTTTCAGTTTTAGCAGGCCACTGACAGGTCCGGCCCACAAGCTAGCGACTGGGTGCGCCCGCGCGACGTTGGCCCGCCTGTCAGTCGCAGGTGTGGTTGTTCCGCGGTGAGAAAAGTTCCAGGACCAGAAACGCGTGGAATAATTGCACTGAGCCCCCCACTCTCCGGTTTTTACCCTTCAGCTCACAGAAACTTCTCCCATCACGGATAAGTCCCTGCTTAATTACAGAAACAACCCTATTTTTAAATATGCAATAACTTTAAATCTATAACTCCAAATTTAATAATCTTTATATGTTTATTTATCAGAAAAATGCAAGGATTATTAATATGCCATTCTTATGCCTTTTTCCATCTGTTATTTTAATTTCTTAGTGTAATTTATTTATTGCACCTAAATAATTAAATATGGAATGTGTTGGGTTTTATTTAATTATTGCCCTATTCCATTTAATTAAATTAGATCACCCCTGCCATGTGTTACCATGTTAAACAACATTTAATATTGTTGAGTAGATAAATAACTTGCACCTAAATATCAATTGTCGGGGTTGCTTTCCCGCTTAATTTGGATTACCTACATTGTATGTCATCTTGCCATGTCATGCATCATTCTCATATGATCATGCTGGATCTTTTGCCATTGTTGTAAAATGCATGTTTTACGCTTTCCAGTGTTTGTTGCTTCTTCGCGGATATGATGTTGAGATGTGTGAGCAATGACAAGATCTGCTTCCATGCGGGATTCCAGGCAAGCAAAGTTTGCTTGTTTACCTATACATTGTCTTTCATTCCCGCCGTTGATCTCTGCTACCCTAGTATTCGATTCTTGAATTGCGATCCCATCACATGTTTATCCTGCAGACTATACATCTTTATCCCCACATCCCATCACCTGTTGTTTGTTTATCTGTTAGCCTTGCGAGTCGTAGCGCATGATTAGAGTTGGTTGTGCGAGTCCTCTGTTGGTCGTTTATTTCATATGCTTAGTATGATAGATTATTCTACCTTAATAAAATATTGTCTTATATTGGGGTATTATAATTAAAAGATAAGGCACCGGCGGAAGGCCTTGCGAGGTGTTTTGTTCTGCTAAGTGTCGACCTAGGAACTGAGATTTTGTCCTCGGATCCAATTTTGAGCGCACTAACCACTTGTGGGAGGCCCAATGGAGCCCCCCTCGACTTTGACTGGAACTTCGACTTGTCCGGGAGCTGCACCTAGTTCGGGTTTTCCATTTGTCTCATATGCATCGATACTAGTGTAGTATTTTACTTTGGCGGTGTGCCTTGTTACATGCATATAGGGCGCGGCCTGTTGGTGCGGAGGGGTGTGTCCTGCGGGAGTCCGCACCCTTTTGGCCGGGACCAGCATAGCTCCCGTGGCTCCTGAACTTGTTGCGGTGAAGGAAAAGAGTTGGGTTGAAAGGCCCTAATGTTTTTGACTGGGTTGATCATGCGAGTATGGGTCCAGTAGTGCACCCCTGCAGGGTATAATCTTATCGATGAGCCGTGTCCACGGTGATGGACGTTTTGGTGATGATGCTGGCTAACAAGATCTAGACAACTTACACCTAATCTTTGTTAATTAACCTGTCTAGTAATATAGAATTACTTTCACAATAAATGGTAACTAAAATTTTTAACGTGTGAGTTTCCCGTATTGCTTCCTCATACTTGGTTGAGGGGGTTAATTCGAGAATGAGTTATGATTGGTGTTCGTTGTAGTTGTTTACTTATGCGCTCTCTTATCCCTCTCTAATTAGACGGAAGTTGTAGCGTGTCACTTTAGGTTGCTAGTGCTGCTGCCGCTAAGTCCACCTCCCCTATATTTTGGGAGATGGTGTAGAAAGTAGGCAAGTCGGTTTTGCTTGCCAGGGAGTGCCCTGACCCTCTTTTGGGTTGTGCTTTATGTGCAGTCAACAGGTTTGAAGTCTGACGACGTTAGCTTGGGAATCCCTCCGGCTTGGCTGGGCAGGGATATGGCGCCATTGCTTATCTTCAGGACTCTTAGTCCAATTTGCATCTTATCCGTAGTCGGATACTATTTTGCTTCCGCTGTCATTTGAATCTTTGTATTGTAACATTTGTATCTTGACTCGTTTGAGTCGTTGTTGTAATTATATCTTCTGTTGTATTTGTGGATGTATCGGAACTGTTGTAATGATATCACAATTCCACCCACATAATGTGCATGTTTCGTCATGCACATTATGTCTGGTGGGCGACCAAAAATCGTTATTATGCGGATTTCGGCGAGATCGCTTAAATCTACATAGTACCGATTTTCGGGCGTCACAGTGAACTTATCGACAGCGACCAATAGGTGGGTGTACCCACCACGCGCCTTTTTGAAGGGACCCACCATGTCTAAGCCCCAGACCGCGAACGGCCAGGTGATTGGGATCGTCCTTAGTTCATGTGCCGGCAAGTGAGGTTGACGAGCGTACAACTGGCAGCCTTTGCATGTCTTTACGATGTTCTCGGCGTCTTCTTTGGCGGTGAGCCAGTAGAAACCTTGGCGGAAAGCTTTGGATACAATGGACCTGGCGGAAGCATGATGCCCGCAGGTGCCAATATGTATGTCCTTCAGAATTTCCCGGCCTTCTTCCGGCTGTATGCACCGCTGATAGATGCCGCACGTGCTTCGCTTATATAGCTCGCCTTTTATTATTGTGAATGCCTTGGCTCGCCTTATGATTTGCCTTTTTAGCACCTCATCGTCCTCCGGCAACTTTCTATCGATTAGAAAATCGAGATATGGGACTGTCCAATCCGGCTGTGTCAAGTAGACAGCGAGACTTGCCGCTTCTACCGGTTCTTCTACATCGGGGTCCATCAAATCGGCGCCTTTAATGGATGGCTTGTGCAAATGCTCCAGGAAAATATCTTTTGGTACCTTTTTGCGTTCCGATCCTAGTCTTGCAAGTGTGTCCGCCGCCTCGTTCTCAGCTCTTGGAACATGCCGGACTTCGTAGCCCGTGAAGTTTTTTGCGAATTCGTCAACTTTGGCTCTGTAAGCCGCCATTGTTGCGCTTTTCGCATCCCATGTTCCGCTTACTTGCCGCGAAACCAAATCTGAGTCGCCATAACAGAGGATTCTTTTGACGCCTAAGTCGTTTGCCACGTGTAACCCATGAAGCAAGGCTTCGTACTCGGCAACATTGTTGGTTGATGTGAAGTGGATTTGTAACACGTAGCTAAGCTTGTCACCTTTAGGCGTGCGTAGAACGACTCCAGCCCCCGAGCCTTTGAGCATCTTTGATCCGTCAAAGTGCATGACCCAATATTCTGATTCGGAGAGTGTCGTTTCCTCCATGGCTTCTGTCCAGTCGGCGACAAAATCTGCAAGCGCTTGAGACTTAATGGCGGTCCGTGGTTTATAGACTATATCAAAGGCGGCAAGTTCGATGCCCCATTTGGCAACTCGACCTGTTGCCTCTGCATTGTTGATTATGTCTCCCAACGGTGCCTTGCTGACTACTGTCACTGTGTGTTCCTGGAAGTAATGCCTAAGCTTTCTGGCGGCGAAGAATACACCATAAGCCAGCTTTTGGTAATGCGGATACCTCTGCTTGGAGGCGGAGAATACTTCACTGATGAAGTAGACCGGTCGCTGCTCACACGTCGCGGCTTCGTTCTCCTTTCTTTCCACAGCCAAGACAACGCTGACAACAGCTCATGTTGCCGCGATGTACAGCAACATTGGGTCCTGTGATCGAGGTGCTGCCAATATCGGAGCGGATATGAGGGCCTCCTTAAGTTGTTGCAAGGCGGCATCTGCCTCTGCTGTCCACTCGAAGTTGTCGGATTTCTTCAATAGCCGGTAGAGAGGCATTGCCTTTTCCCCTAGGCGGCTTATGAAACGACTGACGGCTGCCGCCGATCCGGCTAGGCGCTGCACGTCCTTCAGACAAGTAGGTATGGATATGTTTTGGATGGCCTTGATCTTCTCCGGTTTAACCTCGATCCCTCGTTCTGAGACGATAAACCTGAGCAGTTTGCCGGCTGGAACGCCGAAAACGCACTTGGCGGGATTGAGTTTCATCTGATACCTCCGGAGATTCTGAAACGTTTCTTCCAAATCCTCTAGGAGATCTGCCTTCTTTTTTGACATTACCGCGATGTCGTCTACATAGACGTGAACATTGCGGACGATCTGTTCGTGCAGGCAATTTTGCATACAGCGCTGGTATGTTGCCCCTACATTCTTCAGGCCAAAAGGCATTGTAATGTAGCAGAAAATCCCGTATGGAGTGGTGAAAGATGTTTTCAGCTGATCTGACTCTCTCATCTTGATTTGGTGGTATCCTGAGTAGGCGTCCAGAAAACAAAGCAGCTCGGAGCCTGCTGTGGAGTCTACGACTTGGTCAATTCTAGGCAGCGCAAAGGGATCCTTTGGGCAGCACTTGTTAACACCGGTATAGTCAATACACATCCTCAGCTCTTTATTCTTCTTTGGAACAAGTACAGGATTTGCCACCCAATCGGTGTGTACAACTTCTTTTATGAAATTGGCGGCCTTCAGCCTATTTATCTCCTTTCCTATAGCCTTGCGTCTCTCATCTCCAAAGCTTGTTGTTGCTTGCTTCACCGGCTTGGATCCTTTTATGACGTTGAGCGAGTGCTCGACAAGTTCCCTCGGTACCCCAGGCATGTCGGAAGGCGACCATGCAAAGATGTCACGATTCTCACGGAGGAACTCGACGAGCGCGCCTTCCTATTTGCTGTCAAGGTTGGAGCCGATGACAACTTGCTTAGACTTGTCACCTGGGATGAGGTCCGCCTTTTTGGTGTCTTCTGAAGCTTCGAAGGTCTTCTTGACATCACTCTTTGGCCTTGGCATGGAGTTGTCTGAATCCGCCCCGAGCAGCGCGAGTTCTTCCTTGTGGATGACGGCTTCTGCGAAGGCGGCCATGCCACGCTCGCACTCCTTGGCTTTCTTGAAGTTGCCAGAAATCGTGATGGTTCCGTTTTCCCCCGGCATTTTAAGCTTGTTGTATATATAGCACGGACTTGCCATGAACTTGGCGAAAGCCGGTCGTCCCAAGATTGCATGATAGGCGCTTTTGAAGGGGACAACTTCGAACCGGAGGAACTCTGAGCGGTAGTTCTCTTTTGGTCCGAAAGTTACCTTCAGCCTGATGCTCCACATTGACTTTGCTTGCCTGCCGGGCACTATGCCATGAAAAGTGAGGTTGCTGTGATCCAGCTGATCCTCTGATATGTTCATGCGGCTTTGTGTGTCATAGTACAAGATGTTGAGGCTGCTGCCGCCATCCATAAGTATCTTTGTGAGTCTGAAGTTGTCGACAATGGGATCGACGACAAGGGCGTACTTGCCTGGGTGAGGAACGTGATCAGGGTGGTCGGACCGGTCCCAAGTGATCGTTGCTTCCGACCAGTTCAAGTACTGAGGGACGTCCGACATTGTCGCGTTGAGTTCGCGCATTTCCGCCTTATCCGCCTTAGCCGAAGGCGTGCCGACAAAGCACACGAGAGATTCTTTGACCTTCGGATACAGCTTCTTTTTCTTGGCGGCTGCGTCGTCTTCGCTTGAGATAGACATGTCGTCGTCATCCTCATCCTCCTTGTTGTCTTTCTTGTCGTTCTTCTTTGACTTCTTTGACTTCCAGCCGACTGTGGGATCCTTTTTGAAGTCGTCCATGAAACGACACTCGCCAAGCACATGGTTGACCTTGCCCAGTGAGGCGTGGATGGGACATGGCAAGAGCTTTGCCTGTTCATAAGTGATTCGTGCCGCCTTAGGCCCTGAGCCGGCTTCGCGACTATCTTTCTTATTCTTCCGCTTCTTTTTGCCGGCGTTCCCTTGGAATGCTGCGGCTACCTCATTAGAAGGTCCGGCTTTGTCATCTGCCGCCTGCTTGCGCTTGTTGTTCCGCTTTGGTATGATGTTGACGTCTGGGTCATCGTCCCGGGCGTCGTCATCCGCCGCCGCGTATTGGGCGGCCAGGTTGAGCATCTCACCAAGGTCCGTGATTTGCTCGCGGACGAGCCTATGACGGAGCAAGGACTTCTTCTGTAGGCCCGTATAGAAGGCGTGGATAGCCTGTGCGTCCGAAACACCATGACAGTTGGCTTTTTTGGATATCCAACGGCTGACAAAGTCTATCATGGTTTCGTCCGGCTTTTGGATACAGCGTTGCAAATCCGTGTAGGTATTTGGACTCTTGTATGTTCCTTGGAAGTGCTGGGAGAAAACCTTTTCCATGTCGTACCAGCTATGGATGGACTTTTCAGCAAGGTTGTCGATCCAAGCTCTTGTCGTGCCTTCCAACATGAGAGGTAGGTAGCGGACGGCAATATAGCTGCTCCCGCCGGCAATTTCTATGGCCATGGCATAATCGGATAGCCATGAGTCCGGCTTAACGAGAACGTTGTACCTAGAACAGTTTTTTGACACTGATGTCATGTCCTTAGGGAACGGCTCTCTGCGGATGGCGTCACCGAAGCACTTTGGTCCAGAGTATAGCGGCTCCTTTCCTCTTGCTATGTCTTGTAGGCGGTGTCGTGCGTCTTTTGGATCGAGCTGCCGTGCGCCTCTGTTTGCGTCCGGCTCGTCCTGCGCTGCCCGGCTTATGCTGCGCCTGGGCCCTTCTACCTCTTCTCTCTTCTTGTTGCCGGTGCTACGCTGCGGAGACCGGCTTCGACCTCTCCTGGGAGGGTCGTTGCCGACATCTTTTCTAGGCGGTGGCCTGTTGTTCCGGCTACCGCCGTTGTCGCGTCTTGGCTGGGATGGAGGTGGCAGGTCTCCTCTGCTTCCTGTCCTTGAATTCTCGTCCCGCCTTGGCTTTGGCGGTGGCGCCTTCTTTGGAGGTGGCGTTGCCTTCCTTTTGTCGCCATGGCTACTGGAGCCAGACGGGCCTTCGGGGTCGGTGCCGGGTGCAGCTTTGCACTTTCCCGACTTAGACTCTAGGTCTCCCGCGCTGGCATCCGCCATGTGGCCGTAGGAATCAGCGCGAGCTTGTTGTTCTAGGGCCTTGCTCACGAAGTGTCTTTCGTTGGCCAGCTTTTCTTCTGCCGTGTAAGTGTTGTCGTCCAGGGTATCTAGCGCGGCGGCCGCGTTGAGGACAGGGGTGCAGAAGACAACATCTCCCCTTCTGTCCACGCGTTGTGGTGCCGTACGCCAGTCGAACCCAAGATCTTGAGCCGCTGTCGTTGCTTGCGTAGGCGGCTCTTTTCCACGGCGGTTTTTTGATGACCTTTTCTCCTCGAAGAGTTGCCGGCTTGTTTTGGCCGACATCTTCTCCTGTTCTTTCTTGATCTTCTTCGCAAGGCTCTCAATGTGCTCCTCTCTTTTTCGCAGGAAGTCAGAGTGCTTAAGCATGTTAAGCCTAAGCTCTTCCACTTCGTCAAGTGGGGTGTCTTTATTCACCGGAGTATTCATGATCTCGTCTACTTCTTTGATGACGGAGAGCAAATCCGTGGGTTTGCTGCTGCCGCCTTTCTCGAGGCCAGTTTTCTTCTTTGCGCGCACCTTGTCGGAACTTTCAATGAGTTGACCGGCAGTGGTGTCGCCGGCATCTTCCGCCGGCTTGTTTTGCGCCTCCGAAGTAACTGGGGTTGTCTCGTGACCGACAACAACCATCATAGCCAGCTTGTCAGGCATGTCAGTATCCGATGTGCCCTCTGAAGGAGCCGGATTACCACTGGAAAAGCGGGTTTTGATCTTCTCTTCGAAGAGACTAGCTTCATCATCAGAGTCAGAATCTACGTTGACTTGAACGGTAGATCTGGATCCGGCATCTGACATCGCATCCTCCTGTAGAGCAGGGAGGATTGACTCAGGATCGTTGTTTTCCGGCTGGGAGTCTGATCCCAGTCCGACAACTCCGACGAAGTGGAAATCAGATTCGGCCGACTCCTGGGAGAAGGCGGATTCAGATCCATCTTGTCGGTCGACTGCTTGGTCGAAGGGTTGGTGGGTGGGGTTGTAGAAACGCGGTAGGCCGTACGCCTCTGGCGTGTACCCGATGAAGACGTCGATCCCTCCGATCGGTACGATTGCGCATCCGATAAGATAGTCGTCCGCCGGGAGCCAGGACTCATCCGAGTTGACGTAGCTATGGCCGCCATACCTTGTGACGCGACCGACGGCGATCTGCTTGCCCACGCCGCCAAGTGTTCCCGCCTGGAACGTGACGCCAGGAACCTTATGCCCCACGGTGGGCGCCAACTATCGTGGTATCGGCATAATTGATAGGAGACGGGGTTCCTCTAGCCTACGTATGGATTGTGGGGAAGAAGGTTGGTGTCGTCGAGGACGGGATTGAACACGGCGAGTTTACCCAGCTTCGGATCCCATGGCGGTGGCGAGATCCTACGTGCTGCTATAATTCACTATGAGGCAATAGCCGTGAACAGGTTACAATGTGTATGATGCCTATTGAAGCGTCTGCCCTAAAGGCTCCCTGGTGGCCGGCTTATATAGGCGGCCAGACCCCAGGGTATAAGGTAAGTACTTGTCCGGCAAGTAAACAGAGTCCTAGACCTAACCGGCTTGGTTGCCGCCTTCCGTCTTGAGCTTGGTGGCTGGATGGGCTTCAGCCTTCCGCCTTCCTTGAACCGTCCGCCTACTTCCTTTTACGTCAGCTATCTGAGCCGCCCGCCAGGCTTCGGACTTACCACCCTTGGACCACCCTGGACTAGCCGGATTGATCTATGTTAGTTATACCACGAGTTGATATATCCCAACACCCTCAGAAATACGTAAATCAACCCGCTGTCCTTTGTTAAGTTATGTACCGGTTCGTTGTTTGTCCACTACCACCCACCTTATCCCCTCAATGTATCGTCTCCCCGAATGCATCCAGCCACGCTGCACCACCTCCCGCCCACCTCCTCGGCAGCCGCCGCCGCCGACGAAGGAGTAGGAGGACGTTGTGGGCGCCGAAGCAGCCACGAGTTGCGGTGCCGCTTCTCCGCAACTGTTTTTCAAATCCCGTCAAAGCCCCCTCGATCTGCAGAGAACAGTGTCGTCTTCCTCATCCGGCCAGTGGAGCGGAACGTCTTCCTCATCTGGTATTCTCTCCGGCCTCCCTCCTTACCCGCACCAGCTGTCAGGCGGCTCACACGGCCGTCACCATCGTCATCCGCTGTCGGGAACCCAACCTTCGACACCTAGCTATCCCCACAAACCTCTCCGTCCCCTACGCGCCTGCCTGCTCTGGATCTGCCTGTGTCCATCGGGTTTCTGCGGACGCGCCTTGGAATTCGACTGGAGCAGGTCCATGTCTCCCCTTGAGCAGGGAATAGACTTTTGGATCCCCTGCATACGGTCTGGCGGCGGCACTCCCCTCCCCTGATTCCCTCTGGTTTACCTTCCTTCTTGTCTTCTCTCCTACTTGCCTTCCTCCCGTTTGGCTGCTCCAGCGACAATCACCATACGGAGTCTAGCCTGCTTCGCCACGGGAGTCCACTTTCACCAATGGCAGCCTAGGAGTCAATCGACGATAGCCATGGAGTACACCATGACGGGATCCCCGAGCTCCTCTCTGAATTTCACAGACTCCTCATAAAGTATCCCGCTCCTTTCTCCTCTCTGAAAGTCTGAAATAATATTGTGCTCTTTACAAAAACTGACAGTCAAAAGTAACCCACCGCACAATCTACATGTACGCTGAAGAAATCGACAATGTCGACAGGAGCTAGCTCTACCACATCGACAAATAAAGGACCTTGGAGGAGTATGTGCTTCGTGGGAAGACCACTGATGGCGAGCGGACGCCAGGCCCGTCGTGCCTCCATCGGGGCCGATCAAAATCAAGGGTCTACAAATATTCTTTTCTCTCTACTATTGCTTTCACACGGACCTTATGTCTGGATTGATAAATGTATAGACATAAAGAATATGCAGACAGATCACATTCCATTCCATAGTTTTTCATAGGCAATTGTTATCTATCTCAAGTATTTTTACACTACCAGTTATATTCATTTTCACCGTTTCGAGCAATAATTTCTCATATCCAACTTTTATATTGTGAAAAGGTACATAAAGCGAGGCACTCCATTTTGGTTGCCAACATCACCGATGCACAATTCAAAAACTGAAACATGTTACTTTTATGCATCTGTGATATTGCAAGAACTAATAATTCAGTTTAAGTGGTATGTGTGCGGCGCGGGTGGAATTTGACCTATAGGAGAATTTAACCTACCGATAATTTAGATAGAAACCATGGTGAATAACTGCGGTAGATGAAGAACATCACGATGTGTGAGTGTGCGCTAATATTGGATATGAGGGGTGTTTGTAAATTAGTAGTATAATGACCGTGATATGTAGTCACTGCCTCAGTGGAGTTCAAGGCCGTCGACATGGTCCCGCGACGAGTTCTACGCATCTACCTATGCTACATATAACCTTTTCTCTTTTGTAACAAGGCAAATTATATGGTGAAGTGAACAGGGCCGGTCCTGAGATTTCAAGGGCCTGGGGTAAAAGAATAACATTGGACCCCTCAATACAAACATAATAATAAATATATGTATAAAAATATAATGTTAGTTAAAATGTGTCGAAACATAACACCAAAGACTCACTGGGAGTAGAATAGTTATTCTACACCAAAGAATTTTTATGTCACGTAAATTTTGTCGTACTTTGTAAGATCATAGGAACGTAAGGAAATATTAACATGACGTAAAAATTTATTTATGTGGCATATAAAAAATATTGTGTAAAATATGCATTTTTACCTATTTTTACACTGTTATGACTTATATATTACATTTATTATATAGAATTTTTAGTTATGGAGCAAATAAATGTAATTATTTGAATCATAAACATATTTTCTCTTATAAAAAACAATGTAAAAACTCTCGGTGCAAAATAATTTATCCTGCACATGGGTGCAGAATATATATATATATATATATATATACTCCCAGGTGTACATACTCCCACCCTTTAACAGGTATTTTTGACTGGATTTAAAGAAGTAAATTTATTGGATTTAATCAATGGCTGGTGTGCATGCTGCATGCAACTAACCAACAAACGCTACTCCTACCCCAAACGTCGGAGTGCACGGCTGCATGCAACAAACCAACAAACGCTAGCATGGAGGGCCACTTAATCCTACAATCAGGGGGCCACGTCTACTACTTAATATTTGAACTTGAAAAGGCTAAATGAGTATTCATTTGATAGTGTAAAACTTGTCGTCTCCATTTAGGTTACTAACCATTTCAGTTTTCATGTATTAATTTATTAGGAGTTCAAACATACTGGTTTTTGTAGTAGACGTGGTAGTATATACCTTTTTTCTCGTAAAGTATATATCACATTTTTTCCAAAGAGTATATACTACATTTTCCTAAAGACCAATATACTGATTATTTTAAGTGAGTATGTGCTAGTTGTGAAGGAGTATATACTGATTTTTCTGGAGTATATACAAGATTTTTAAGGCGTATGTACACATTTTGAGAGAGTAGTATATACCATTTTCTGATAGAGTAGTATATACCCTTTTTTATAGAGAAGTATATACTTCTTTTTTGATAGAGTAGTATATACCCTTTTTATCATGCTGAAGCGGAGGTGGTATACTAGTACGTAGCATGTAGTATACTGGTATATATTAAGAAAAAATAGTATGTACTGCTTTGTAGTCAAAGAAGTATGTACATATTTTTTTTTAAGGAGGATATAACCTTTTTTCAAAGAAGTATATACCTTTCGAAGGAGTATACTGGTTTACTGGTTTCGCGATGAAGTATGTTCAACCAAAAAGGAGTATATGTCCAATGACATTAGCAAACCAATTCATGGTACATACTGATTTTTATTTAAAATATACTCTATTTGAAGATGAAGTATATATCAGATCTAAGGAGGTATATACTGTCCAAAAAATGAAGTATATGCTATTCATAAGGTACTAGCTAGCACATAATGGATCAATGCCGCATGCCGTCTCCATCGTCAAGTTGCCGCTGGCTCGATGTCGTATTCGTCGTTAGCAGTCTCCGTCGTCGTCGAGTCGTCGCCACTCTGTGTGCAGTTTTGGAAGATTTACTATATCTGCAACGAACAGATGGTTTCTTTGAACCATGTCTGGGATAGCAGTAGGCTAAAACTTTCGTTTAGTAGGAATTTTAGCACAACTCTGATGCAGCAGTGGTACGATCTAGAACAAATAGTCAGTAGCGTGAATTTCTCCACGGATTGTGACTCTGTAGTTTGGTGTTACACAACTAATGGAGTTTACTCCGCAAGTTCTTGCTATGCTATTATCAGTTTTAGAGGGGTGACACCGGTTTATATACCAACGGTTTGGTCACTTGTTATCCCACCACGGGTGCAGATCTTTCTCTGGCTGCTATCAAACAATAAGCTAATGACTAGAGATAATTTACTCAAAAGGCACATGGGCAAGCCAATTGACTGTGTGTTCTGCTCTGAAATGGAAAGCATCAATCACTTATTCTTTGAATGCATTGTTGCTTCTAATATCTGGGCAGTGGTTTCTAATTTCTTTCATTGTACTTTAGGGGCTGATTACTTGTCAATAGCTAAGTTTTGGGTCTCAAATAAAAAGCATTCTGCTCTTAATGCGATTTGCGCCGCGGTGCTTTGGAGTATCTGGAAGCATAGAAATGCTTTGATATTTGATAACCAAACTTGGCTTTGCATGAATCAGGTTTGGGGGTTGATCCTCAGGACAATCAAAAAATGGAGGCTGCTATTCAAGCAGGAAATGCTGGGAGAGATAGACAATTTCTCTCAGATGGTGATGCTGAAGCTCAAGGAGACCCCAGCTCTGACGTGGGGGTAGCGGCTAACCTCTGCGCGCTGTTGCTAAACCCACTCTGGAGCTCCCTCCGGCCTCCAACCTGGGCAACCTTCGCTCCTGCCACTCCTCCTTGTGGTCCTCAAGCCACGCTTGTGACATCTTCATCGGCGAGGATGGCGTCGACCTGGGGGAAACCTCTCCTGGCAACTGACATCCTCGGGCCTGAAGAAACAAGGAGCAAGCTCTGGGAGATCATCAAGAAGCAAGACCTTACAGAGTGACTGCCTGGGAGCTGTTACCCCAGTTCTCTTTTAGCTTTTGACATATCCTTGCTGGAACTTTCGTCTTTAGCTTCAGTTCGCTACCAGGAAACTATAACCTCAGTATTTCCTTTCCAAAAACTCTTAGCTTGTCGCTTTTAGCTGGTTATATCCTAGTTTTACCTTTCTAGCTTGTAAACCTGGATCCGTGGCTGGTTTCATTGATGAAATGGAACCGGGGCTCCCCCTCAAGGGGCCCTCTTTATCTATAAAAAAAAACCGCTGCTTGCCGTCGTCGTCTCCGACGCGTACAGCGGCGCGGCTGCTGGCTGCATGTTGTTTTCTCTCATTCAGTCGAGAGCAGAGATGGATCTCGTATTTGTCATGGAGAGTTGGTCAACTACAGGAATCTTGGACTGCGTTTACCAAACAGAAGGAGATGAGTATGTGTGTCAAATAATACAAGAAACTTCCATCAAGTGCAAGAAACGATTAGCTCACCTGGATCAAGAAACGATCAGCTCACCTGGGTCTTGAAATTACCGACGGTCTCACCGCCCGAATGAGTGCCAGGTCTTGTTGATCTAGCCTGGAGATGGTATGTGAGAAAATAACGGACGGAGTTGACGATTGCATGGTATTTATACCGAGGCACAACCACCCAAATCCCTTTTATGGCGGAACAACTTTTCAAACCATACCTTATCCGTCACGGTATCTAGTTATTAAATTTAATAATTAATTAGTGACAAACGGGCATGCATTTGGACCCGGTAGGGGCAAACGCTAGTAGATCGGAGATGGGAGTATGTACGCAGAGGAGTACAGAACCGTTTTCCTATATATATATATATATATATATATATATATATATATATATATATATATATATATATATAGAGGACATATTCATACTACACTCGAAGGTAACTACCCCACGTGTGTTTCACACAATGTATGGAGTATCTATCATAACATGAGGTATGTATCATATAGTATGGAGTATATAATGTTATTTCAGTATTATAGATACTTTTTTTAGTAGTATGTAGAAAACTTCTACATACTTCTCTTTTATATGCATATATGACGATATTTCGAGTATATAGTGTAAAATATTAGGCCATTTGCAATTTTTTCATTAAAGTTGTTTTTGGGTATCTTAGATATAGTATATGAACATACTCAAACCAATAAATTATGACAAAGTACTTCCGTAAGTTGGTATATGAGACGTGGGGTAGTTACCTTCGAAGGTAGAAACCATTTTACCTATATATATATATATATATAGGTTAAATGCTTTCTACTCCCGGGTGTAACTACACCCATGTCTCGTATACCACCTTACGGAAGTATTTGTCATACTTTATTGGTTTGAGTATGTTCATATACTATATCTAAGATACCATAAAATAAGTTTCGTCAAAAAATTGCAATTGTCCTAATATTTTACACTATATACTCAAAATACCGTCATATATGCATATATATGCATATAAAAGAGAAGTATGCAGAATTTTTTTACATACTGCCTAAAAAGAAGTATCTTTAGTACTAAAATAACATTATATACTCCATACTACATGTTACATACCTCCCGGTATGATAGATACTCCATACTCGCGTGAAACACACATGGGTGTAGTTACACCCGGGTGTAGTATGAATATGTCCTATATATATATATATATATATATATATATATATATATAGAAACCCTATTCAGCACCCAGGTGTAGGATAAATTATTTTGCACCCAAGAATTTTACATTGTTTTTTATAAAAAAATGTTTATGATCCAAATAATTATATTTATTTTGCCCCAGAACTGAACAATCTACAAAAGAAATGCAATATATAAGTAACAATGTAAAAAATAGGTAAAAATGCATATTTTACGTAATATTTTTTATATGCCACATAATAATTTTTTACGTCATGTTAATATTTTCTTATGTTCCTATGAACTTACGAAGTACGGAAAAATTTACGTGACGTAAAAATTCTTTACGGTTTAGAAGATACGGGGTGGGTGTAGAATAACTATTCTACTCTCAGGGAGTCAAATAGCGCTACCCTATATATATATATATATATATATATATATATATATATATATATATATATATATATGACATATTCATACTACACCCGGGTGTAACTATATCCACGTGTGTTTCACACGAGTATGGAGTATCTATCATACCGGGAGGTATGTAACATGTAGTATGTAGTATGGAGTATATAATGTTATTTTAGTATTAAAGATACTTCTTTTTAGGCAGTATGTAATTTTTTTTACATACTTCTCTTTTATATGCAGATATATGCATATATGACGGTATTTTGAGTATATAGTGTAAAATATTAGGATAATTGTAATTTTTTCATGAAACTTATTTTATGGTATCTTAGATATAGTATATGAACATACTCAAACCGATAAAGTATGACAAATACTTTCATAAGGTGGTATATGAGACGTGGCTGTAGTTACACCCGGGAGTAGAAAGCATTTAACCTCTATATATATATATATATATATATATATATATATATATATATATATATATTTATTTATATTGTGTCAATAGAACCAAACTTGTTTGCAATGGTTCATCAATATTCTTCTTAATGATTTAATCAACTCTAACTATGTTGTACGAGGGCCAACTTGATGGGGAGATTCCATAAAACGGTCGAACTATACCAGATGAAAAAAATACACTCATACTTGTTGATGATCTAGATTTTAGTTTCCAAATTCTCACATTTTGTTGGTTCAAATGAAACAATGTAGTCGTTCCTTAATAATTGTCTCTCACCACCGCCCACTAAAACTTGAGCGTCAATCAGTAAATGTGATTAACTCATAAGGACTGATTATTCCAGCCTTCCCAAAATTCGAAGCAATGGGCATACAATCCATTGATCACACTTAGTATATCTCAACATTATTTACCAACGGGCCCCACTCACTGACAAATTGTATTTTTTAGAAACGAAAGAGAAAAGGTCCAGCCAATGAAAAAAGAGTAGGCCCAAGTAATCTAGAGAGAAAATGCCAGAAGAATGTAACGTTTCCTTTCATCTTGCTGAAGCCTGAATCGCACGAAGAAGGAGCTCTTTACTTGCCTCTAACAGCGTCAGGACATGAACAAAGCTTCTTCCCCTATACCTTGCTAAGGGCCCCTTGGGTTCGAGGGTCCGGGGCGGTCGCCCCTACCTCCCCCCCTCAGGACCGGCCCTGGAAGTGAAATATTAACACGCTTTCAAGTCGTCTACTTAAAACGATATGTTATTTAGAGTCTGTATTGATTCATTGTGAACCCGTAGCAACGCAAATTCAAAGAAGAGAAAAAGAACCCAGTCCTTAGTAACAATCACAAAGAACATAGTAGTTTATAAGGATATGCTTACCATTTGAACTACGGTTGATTAATACATGATTAGTTTTGCAATATGGTCGATTGTTAAGTAAAATACTTGGTTTTCTTTATTAAAAAATGGTTTTTGCCTGTAGCAACGCACGGGCATTTTACTAGCATATAAAAAAAACCTATAAAAATGGTCTTAAATATAAAAAATTAACTCTATATTTAGCATGCCAAAATTAATAAATAATTTATTAACATTTACATTGTTGGCAATATCGCCATGATAAAATTAAGTTTAAATTATTCTATAACGCTCAATGATTGCAGTCCTGCAGTAAGATATATATTTTCATCTATTGACCAAGCATTGTGTGCCCCAACCCATCCCATCCATCTTATAGGATTATAGGAGTAATATTTTCAATATCATTCATGAATGGAAACATGTACAAAATGTTGGACCAGTAGACAAAGCATTTGTACCAGACTGCGCTACGAGTACCTCAAAGAACCGCACCCAGGATGTGTCGCTCCTGCTCGCCTCCGAGAAGCGCGCACGTGGCGTCAGATGGAGCAGCATGACCATGAGCACCTTCGAGAAGAGCGCGTTGGGTCGTATCCCGGGACGACGTCCAGACGGAGCAGCACAGCCATGAGCGCCTCCGAGAAACGTGCGCACTCACGGTCGTCGGTGCGGACGGAGTCCACGGTCTCCTGCCATCAGAGCAGCCGCTTGACCCTTGTCGCCTCGGCGTCGGCGGAGTGCACGATCGCCGCATGCCCGTACGTTGCACCGGGAGATAAAAATCATGTTCTAAATGAAAAAGACCTAATTTTTACCAATCTCCAATAAAAAGGATACATCATGTTTGTATCACTTTGCCAAAAAACATTTCTGGTCAACAGACTATACAACATGTTCAAGGAGCAGAAATACAAAGCTTAATTACAATTGGCTCATTAATAAAGCTAAGAATATTTACATCGGACAGATGCGAGCAGATAAGCAAACAAAAAGTTCACCATTAACAATTAGTCTGCATGCACTACCAACGGATAACTCCATCTCCAACCAATATAGTCGGATCTCTCATTAAAGCCAGCCATAATAACAAACACCAAAGAAGAGCACTCCTCCCGACTCTTGGTAGGCCATGCCGCTGACGGATTCGAGAGGGTGGTGGGTGTGGGCACTGATGGGCAGCGGCGCTTGAGCAGAAGCAGCAGTACAACGAGGCAGAAGAAGCACAACAATAGGATGAGCTGCATCCTCTCCATGTCTACTCACGAGCGCACGAGATGGATGCGGCTGGCGCCGGAGCGCTGGAGGAGTTAGGCGACCGACGAAGGAGAACTCACGGCCTGCGACGCGTGAGGATGGAGTGTGGCATTGTCGTGGCCGCACGCCCCCGCGCCATGTCCATGGTCATGCACCCGTGTGCTCGGTGTGTCCTGCCTGCCCCATCTGCACTTCCACAACCGGACATGCTGGCCATGGCGGGCGAGCACCATGCCCAGACGGCGTGCAGTCTGTCGTGCCCTCGCAAGCTCATGTCGTCTTCGCTTGTTTCTCGGCTTCTCGCCCGGTGCTGCACCTCTGCCCCATGCCGGCCGCGTCCACGCCCGCTGCCGTGTCCGTGCCCGTGCCCGGCACGGCGCCTGATGCCACCGCACATCTGCCATGTGTCTACCATCAGTGCCATGAGCGTCACCCAGCTTACACCACGCCGCCCGATGTCGCACACGTCTTGCCGGCGCAGAATCGCACCACAACTCCGCCCCATGGGGGGCACGAGACGCACCCACCGCCGTTCTCACGCCACGCGTTTGCCATGCCGACCACGTCGCGGTGGACCAACGCCGGTGCTATGCACAATCGATTGACTCAGACAAGACGGTAAAGAGAATCTAACCGTTTTTTCACTTACCGGTTGCAGTGGCAGTGGTGGGTAATATTTCAGAACTATAAGGGGTAAAATTGGAATAAAAAATGACATACCATCCTCCCGTTAAGCCGTATTATATAGTAGAGATAACTCAGCTATTATACAAGCACTTGTAGAATAACTATTCTACAACCCAAGTGAACTAAGTGAACTTTGGATTTTCCAAGTGAACTTCAAAAAAAATACAAATAAATATTTTTTGGCTGACAATTTTTTTCCTGAACTTCACCTGTTCAGTGTGAACTTTAGAACTTCACGTAAGTGAACTTCGGGCTTTTTCAAGTGAACTTCATAAACTTTTTACAAATAACTTTTTTGCCTAACAATTTTTTTCTAAACTTCATCTGTTTAATGTGAACTTCGGAACTTTATGTAAGTGAACTTCAGGTTTTTTCAACCGAACTTCATAAATAATTTATTTCCCGAACTTCGCCCGGTCAGTGTGAACTTTGAAACTTTACTTAAGTGAACTTCGGGGTAATTTTAAGTGAACATCACAAAATTTTATAAAAGAATTTTTCTGCTGACATTTTTTTCCTGGACTTTGCTCATCCAGTGTGGACTTCAAAATTTCAGATAAGTAAACTTCGGATATTTTTCAAGTGAACTTAATAAAAAAATTACTTTGCAAATAAACTTCTCAGCGGAACTTCATTTTTTTTGCGGACAATTTTTATAAACTTCTCACGATGCGCGAGTGAACTTCACATTAATTTTGCAAATAAACTTCTGAGCGGACATTATTTTTCCCAAACTTTTCTCTGGACTTCACAATCACAAATAGTAAACTTCGTGTAGAGGTATACATATCATGAACTTAAACTCCATAAACGACTTCCAGGCGGAGGGATTGGGGCAGGGGCTCGGCTGGGCGGCGCGCGGCAGGAGCTCGGTGGGGCGGCAACGGAGGCGGCGCGCGGGAACTCGGCGCGGCGGCGCGCGGCGGGGCGGCGCGCGGCGAGGCGGCGCGCGGCAGAGCTCGACGCGGGGGGCGGTTCGTGGAAGGATCTAGACGGGGCGGCGTGCGGCAGGAGCTCGTCGGGGCGGCTACAGAGGCGGTGCAGGTCGGGGCGCGTAGGAGGTGGAGGGCAGTTGGCCGTCGGGGGAAGGAGGCAGGCGGGGATGTTGGGGATCTTGAGGGAGAGGAAGAAGGTGGGTGGGCCAACGGGGAAGGTGGAGTTGACCGGTTCGGGAGTCCACCTGCGGGTTGGGGTTCGAGTTTAGAAAGTCTTTTTCGTTTTGGGGAGGGGTTGTAGAATAGCTAATAGTCCCACCCTATATATATACTAGTTGAATTTGACGCGGCGACACGCCGCGCCCTTCAAGACAAATCTAATGTAAGGCATGTTATGTTGTTTTAGTAGGAAAACATATATTCTTTCTGGTGCATCTACTGTTATTATCGCATAAACGATCATCGGTAAGCTATAACTATTCAGATACACTAAGTCTATATGTTGGTCTGTAAGAAAAACTGTCTTAAATGTACTGTATTTACAAAATATTACAAAATAAGATCATGTTGCTAGTCTGATTAACATAGTTGTCGGCTTGTCGTTATAGAGACAATGGCTTGATCAATATGTTAGCCACGTCGTCATGTCGTCATGACAAAGAGTTTCACACAAGTTTATACACTACTCCAATGACATCTGCATTTTAATTAAACTGCCGCAAACATACTGAACATAATTAGACATCAAGTTTAAGAGGTAGATTTCTCTGGACCTAAAAAGTCTCATTCTCCTTAAGAGGTCGTGTAAGAATGTCAAACGGCTTTGCACTTTGTGCATACAAAGGGAAGCCATCAGGTTGCGGGTCAATTTCTTTGATCTTAGTTTGTTGTCTAATTTTTATTCCGTGGGCATGATTTATAGTCGTACTACAGCACACCATGCCCTGACAGGGAACTTTGCTTTTCAACAGTAAAACAGTTCTAGATTAAGCAATGAATCAAACCATACATTTAGTGCTGAATAAAGGATCCTTATGTGAATAACTTACATGCATAGTTTCAAGAAAAAAAATAACATTCAGGTAATGCACAAACAACATGGCTGGTTAATAGCCTTCTGAAATGAACATGTACATATTATTTTTACTCCTTCCCTAAGAGCAACTTATCTCGAAGATTGTCTGGTGGGTGCTGATCTTCAGCAGCGGCTGTTCGGCTGCGCTGGCCGCTGTTGTCGAGGAGGCGGATGCCTGCTCCTAAAATAAGAAAGCAAACATCAACGGTTCAGAAATATTGTACACAGCTATGACTCTAAATTTCATTGATAAGAAAAGAAACTACAGAAATACAGTGTGAATCCATCAAGAGTGTGAGAACGCGAGATATACACCTATACCTGAGGTGGGTGTTGTTATTGTTACTACTTTTGGCAATAGAACATCAGTGCCAACAATAGTCGCAGACTAATTATTCCTTGTCGGTAGCAGCCAGCTATGCTTGCCTCCATCATCTTGTTCCCAACAAAACTGTTCTCAATCTTGCAGCATCATGCGTCTATGTAGTGGTGCAACCTAATCTTCAAGAAAACCTTAAGACTGAGAAAATACCCATCAATTATCTGTTGTGCAAATGGAAGGACCGGTGCATCCAACACAAAGGAATCTAAATAATCATCCAATTCACCTTATTTCTTCTATGCAGCGGATGCTTGCCCCTAAAATAAGAAAGTGACTGTAGGAAAGTTCACAACATCTGAGGCTACACGCAAGGGAACATGTGAAATCCGAATCAAATAACGTGACCCGGCACTAATTACAGAGACCGGATTCGTGTATTTAGAGCAAGGAAGATGGGGAGTGACCTCAAACCTTGATAGCCGAGGCAACGACGGGCCCTTGTTGTTAAATTTTGCCAAGCTGAAAAGGAAGGCATACTTTGAACTGCAGGGTTGTTTTAGGGGAATGAACCATATGAATTATTCTGGCACTTATATAGGGGCTGACAGAATGCTATTTCTTTTTCACCATGGGGATTATTTCCTTTGACAGCAGCAAGTCGCAAAGATGGCTGGTCCTTGAAAGCAACACCAAACTTGCCGTAGGCCGTCTTAGGAGCTCATCCTGCAAAGCAGCCAAGGCTTGAGAACGTATCTGACCTGAAGCAGCTAAAGCTTGGAAATCAAGGAGGTAAGGAAATCTGATTCTAACCATTTGAGTTCAGCTCCAGCAATCACTGCGATTGCAGCATATTCATCTTGCACTTCTGTAGAGGAACTACATTTTCAGACTAATCCATTAACCATTGACCTGTTCCAAGCTACATAACCATCTTCTATGACTTCCGTCTTTCGCTGCAATTAGTCGAAAAATATTAGTGTATCCAGAAGAAATCTCCGTCCTCGGGAATTAAGAGCGAAATTGAATATGTTTGGAGAGAGAGCACACCCTCGGTGCTGCTCCTCCAGGTACAGCACAGGGATGCATCGGCCCCTGGCCGTGGCAGCGAACGACGGAGAGGATGGAGAAGTTGGCGGCGGGGTGCAGGGACTCGGAGGGCGCGAGCACACCCTCACTGCTCCTCCTCCAGGTACAGCATAGCGATGCATCGGCCCGTGGCCGTGGCAGCGAACCACGGAGAGGATGGAGAAGATGGCGGCGGGGCGCAGGGACTCGGAGGGCGCGAGCACACCTTCGCTGCTCCTCCTCCAGGTACAGCATAGCGATGCATCGGCCCGTGGCCGTGGCAGCGAACAGCGGAGAGGATGGAGAAGATGGCGGCGTGTGTCGTAGGGACTCGGAGGGCGTGCGAGCCTTCTCCTCCTCCAGATGCAACCCAGCGGCGTGGGCAAGGGCTCGAGTAGGCGTAGGTTTGACGGTGTAGACAGGCAGCGGCGCGGCTGAAAGGGCGAGGAAGAGGTGGACGACAGCGTCGGGGGAGCAGCCCGTTGTGTCGGGGTCGCCACCGGTGGTGACCTTGGGAGGTCGCGAGCGCAGCTCGATTCCGACCCGCGGCGAATCAAACCGGCAACCGGCGGCCGGAGGCGGAGAATACGCGCTTGATCCGCTCGATTCCGACCGCCCCGACACACGGTCGTCAGCGAGGAAGGGGTAAGAAGAGCGGCGGTTGCCGTGGCGACCTCCGATTCAGTCGTGGTGGCGGGAGACGGCGCCGCCACGGCGAGTGACGGAGAGGGAAAGGAGAGCGTGCGAGGAAGAAGGCGTGGGGCGCAGTGCGGGGAGGGGAAGGGGGATTGCCAAGGCGCAGGGGCGACCGGGCGGCGTCGGTAGGAGGAGGGTGTGGGAGGCGGTGGAGAAGCAGGAGGGCGGCCGCGTTAGGGAGGGGAATATAGTGGATTTAGGATTAGGGTAACGGGTTGGTGTTTTATATGAAAGGACCGATTCATAAATTTTAAGAAACGTAGTGTCTTTTGTGCAAAAAGTATGCGCGGATCGTCCGATCAGGCAGCGACAGCGTGGGATGAAAAATTGAAACACTGTTCACAATGAACAGTAAACGGAGCGCTCTCAGCGCGCCATTCTCTTCAGCTTTAATATATAGAGTAATATATATATATATATATATATATATATATATATATATATATATATATATATATATATATATATATATATATATATATATATAGGTAAAATGGTTTCTACCCTCAAAGGTAACTATCCCACGTCTCATATACCAACTTACTGAAGTACTTTGTCATAATTTATCGGTTTAAGTATGTTCGTATACTATATCTAAGATACACAAAAACAACTTTAATGAAAAAATTGCAAATGGCCTAATATTTTACACTATATACTCGAAATATCGTTTTATATGCATATAAAAGAGAAGTATGTAGAAGTTTTCTACATACTACTAAAAAAAGTATCTATAGTACTGAAATAGCATTATATACTTCATACTACATGATACATACCTCATGTTATGATAGATACTCCATACATTGTGTGAAACACACGTGGGGTAGTTACCTTCGAGGGTAGTATGAAAATGTCATATATATATATATATATATATATATTCCTATATAGGACTCCTATAATATAATCCTAGGCGTACATACTCCCACCTTTTAACAGGTATTTTTTGACTGGATTTAAAGGAGTAAATTGACTGGATTTAAGCAACGGCCGGTGCGCATGGCTGCATGCAACAAACTAACAAACGCTAATCCTACACCAACGGCCAGAGTGCATGGCTGCATGCAACAAACCAACAAAGCTCGCATGGAGAGCCACTTAATCCTATAATCAAGGGCCCGCGTCTACTACTCAGTATTTGAACTTGAAAAAGCTAAATAAGTATTCATTTGGTAGTGTAAAACTACTAATCATTTCAGATTTCATGTATTAATTTATTAGGAGTTCAAACATACTGGTTTTTGTAACGTAGTAGTATATACCTTTTTCTGGTAAAGTATATATCACATTTTTTTCAAGGAATATATACTACACTTTTTCAAAGGATATATACCACATTTTTAAAAGGTGTATACTGAATCTCGAATACCAAATTTTTTCAATGGGTATATATCACTTTTTTTAATGGGTATATACCACTTTTGTTGAGAGGGTATACACTACAGTTTTTCAAAAAGGTATATACCACATTTTTAAGAAGTGTATACTGAATTTCAAATGCCATACTTTTTTCAATGGGTATATACCACTTTTTAAGAGGTATATACTGATTTTCAAAGGATATTTGGTAGTTTGAAACGAGCTAATCATACCACATTTTTTAATGGGAGTATGTACCACATTTTTCAATGTGTGTATACTTATTTTCAGCAAAGGGTATATGGTAGTTTCAAAACGAGTATATACTGCAAACAACTATCTGGAAGTATATATACTACATTTGGTTTGAACGACAAGATGATTTATACTAATTAATGCATGCATTATCACAACCATGCACTAGACATGAACTCCTGGACGAGCATGCATATGGATACATCCCTGACGAGCAAGCGCCATCTCGGCACGTTTCTATCACCGTCACCGTCTTGCCACCGGTAGACGCATCTTTGTTGTCGTCAAGCCGTCGGAAGCCGCTGTTGGAGGAAGAACGATCAACCCGTCGCATGTATCTCTTCTCCATCGTAGCCGCCGTACCTCGGCTACATGCATCTCGTCTCATTGGTCACCATATCGAGCCGCCGTCCGCCACATGGCTGTGGTCTCCGGCGTCGTCACGTCGGCGGTGCCGCACCCACTCGTTGCTAGAATCCAATATTGCAACCTGACAAACGAGAGTATCATGACATAGAACGATGGATTCATTGTAATTAAGAAGAAAACTTGATGCACTCCATCCGACCTGTACCTTTTTTGGAATCAGCTGAGCTAGGTACCAGTAGCATGCAAGCGATGGCCGATATGGAAAAAATTATCAGCCGCCGGGCGGCCAAACCGCCGTGGGATAGATGAGTTGCACGCTGCCGCCTCCGGCCGATGGATATGAGTCACCTTCCCGGGCGGCCGTCGCCGGCCGCCGTAGTCTCTGGCTGCAGTAGCGCTAGATCAGTCAGAGACGGCGGCGACATATTTTGCTAGATGAGATAGGATGGCAAATAAACGACTCAACAACTTTCTGTGTGTGTTTATGTAGATGAGTCACGGCTGCCAGCCAAAAAATAGGATCCGGTTCAACAAGATTTCAAAACGCACCGAAATATCCTAATTATTAATTAATAGGGTTTTGTTTATTTGGTGATAAGGGAGAGGAGTACGTACACCTAGGTGTATGGAACCATTTTCCTATATATATATATATATATATATATATATATATATATATATATATATATAGGAAAATGGTTCAGTACTCCTAGGAGTATGTACTCCTCTCCAAACCAGTCCCGTTAAACAACCTACTCGCCCACAAACCTGGTTGAAACCAGTATATTGATAAACATATTAATAACTATGGATAATCGTATCGGATTTGAAAATCTGATGAACAAATTCCCGAGTTTGTAGCGAGTGGATCCATGAAAATTGCGGCCATATAAATTGAAGCCACATCGCTGCGCTTTCCTCTCGTCCCCGTGAAAAAAAAGCAGGACCGCCGCCGGCGGCCGGCACCGTCTCTGCGAGAGCCATGCACGTCGTCAAGTTCCTACCACAGTAGCATATCTGCCACGAGACAGACGTATGATTTCAACTGTGCTGATTCTCAACCTCTTGCTTGTTTCAGGTTCTCCAAGATGTGATCGGTGGCGACGGCCACAGAGGCGCAGACTGATTCATATCCTTCACGTGCCACAACACGGCGAGCGGCAACGTCGGTATCTACGGCAACGATGAGCGGGCGACTGCATGCATCGATTGCTTGGACGACGAGCGACCGCGACTGTCCTTTCTCGGCCGATCTCATCTGTTCCCATCTCATCGTCCAGGTATGTGGTCAGATACTGCAACTTTTTCCTGTGTTTCTTTTGGTTCCTCGTGTTCCTTTGCATTAGTTGTAATCTAATGGTGTGATCTATTACACAGTATCATCTACATGTGCCAAGATAGTCTCTGCCGATCAAGGTCAATACATGAGCCGGCCAGATCTCCGCCGACCGTGGTCAAACGCACAGTGGTGCTGGCGGTGTAGGACAGGCTCGAGGCGCCACAAATCTCCACCGATCGTTGTTCTTGCTGATGTCCAACATGCATACATGCTCGCCCAGGAGATTCATGCGTACAGCTTGGTTGTAAACTTGCAATGCATGCATTTACGTAGATCATGTTGTAGTTCAACAATGTAGTATGTACTCCTTAAATTTCTCGCAGTATACTCCTTGCAAATTAGTATATACCCTTGAAAAAATGCAGTATATAGCTCTTGAATTTCTTTTGTGGTACATACTACTGGAAAGAATCGGTATATCGCCTTACAAAAATAAGATGTATGCTTGAGCAGTATGTATATAACTATGGCTAGCTTGCTGGATGCTAAGTACGTACTCCAGGACCAAAAACGGTGTATATGCACAAATATCTCTGTACATACATCTTTAAAATCAGTATATACTATATACCCATTTAAAAAGCAGTGCATATACCCCATGACAAAATATATAAGTAGTATATATTTCGTTCCAAAAAGGTATATCCTCCTTTTTAAAAATCAGTATATACTCCTAAAAAAAGTATACTCCTTCACAAAAATCAGTATATACTTGCTTATAGGTATTACACAACTATATATAAGTAGTAATACTTCGTTCCAGAAAAATCAGAAAAAAATATTACACACTCGATCAAAAGTCAGTAGGAAAAAATTACAGTACATACTGCTTTGGAAAGTATGGCACCTTGGCTGAATAATTTGTGCCTATTGTAAAATTTGTACTTACCCTTTCTAAAGCAGTATGTAGTATACCCTTTCAAAAAATGAGTATATACCACATCAGGTATATACTCTATCCGTTAAAATGTGGTATACAAAGAATTAGTATATACCATTTTGTTTTTTTCTGTGAAAGGTATATACCTTTTTGAAAAATCAGTATATACCCTTTAAAAAGCAGTATATACTCTATGGCAATACACATACATATATCTTATGGACTTATATGCTTCTTAATTCTCTAACATGTTTCAAATATGTTCCATCCATCTGGCAAAAAACTCCCCGTTCATCTAAAGATATGGAGACGACATGTTTTACACTACCAAATAAATATTCACCGTATCTCTTTGAAGTTCAAATATTGAGTAGTAGTACACACGGTCCCTTGATTGTAGCATTAAGTGGCTCCATGTGAAAGTTTGTTGGGTTGTTGCATGCAGCCATGCACACCGGCCGTTGGTGGAATCTTATCTTTTTATTTCTTGGTCAATTTGCTACGGTTTAAAATCTAGCCCAAAAAGATCTGTTAAAGGGTAGGAGTATGTACACCTGGGAGTATATTATAGGAGTCCTATATATATATATATATATATATATATATATATATATATAGGACATATTCATACTACCCTCGAAGGTAACTACCCCACGCGTGTTTCACACAATGTATGGAGTATCTATCATAACATGAGGTATGTATCATGTAGTATAGAGTATATAATGCTATTTCAGTACTATAGATACTTTTTTAGTAGTATGTAGAAAACTTCTACATACTTCTCTTTTATATGCATATATGACGATATTTCGAGTATATAGTGTAAAATATTAGGCCATTTGCAATTTTTTCATTAAAGTTGTTTTTGGATATCTTAGATATAGTATACGAACATACTCAAACCGATAAATTATGACAAAGTACTTCCGTAAGTTGGTATATGAGACGTGGGGTAGTTACCTTTGAGGGTAGAAACCATTTTACCTATATATATATATAGAAGTATGTAGAAGTTTTCTACATACTACTAAAAAAAGTATCTTCGATTGGCATGGTCCTTTGGATGTAAGAGATCTCGTTTGCTGGCCGGGCCCTTCCATGAGTTTAGAAATAGCATTATATACTTCGTACTACATGATACATACCTCATGTTATGATAGATATTCATACATTGTGTGAAACACACGTGGGGTAGTTACCTTCGAGGGTAGTATGAATATGTCCTATATATATATATATATATATATATATATATATATATATATATATATATATATATATATATATATATATATATATATATATATATGGTAGCGCTATTTGACTCTTTGGGAGTAGAATAGTTATTCTACACCCACCCCATATCTTTTGAACCATAAAGAATATTTACGTCACGTAAATTTTGCCGTACTTCGTAAGTTCATAGGAACGTAAGAAAATATTAACATGACGTAAAAATTTATTTATGTGGCATATAAAAAATATTACGTAAAATACGTATTTTTACCTACTTTTACACTGTTATGACTTATATATTGCATTTCTTTTTTAGATTGTTTAGTTATGGGGCAAAATAAATGTAATTATTTGAATCATAAACATATTTTTTATAAAAAATAATGTAGAAACTCTCGGGTACAAAATAACTTATCCTACACCTGGGTGCAGAATAGGGTTTCTATATATATATATATATATATATATATATATATATATATATATTATAGATAAATTTGCAACATCGTGGAGGTGTTGTGGGCTCTTCGTGCCCCTTTTTCGGTTTCTCGCGACGCAAATATTTTAAAAATAATTCTAGATTGATTTATTTCCAATTTGACGGATATTTACTTAAGTGGTTTTCTGAAACCAAAAACAACTGAAAACAGGGAACTGACACTGTGGCATCTTGTTAATAGGTTAGTCCGAGAAAATGCATAAAATTATATAAAATGCATATAAACACATGTAATAAAATACTATAACATAGCATGGAACATAAAAAATTATGGATACGTTGGAGACGTATCATAGCCTCTAAAGGAGCTGGAGAAACTTCCCGTGGCAATGGGAGGTTGAGGCACCCGGAGGGCGGACATGCCCTCAGAAATCCTCCTCGTGACAACATACATGGCGGGCAGGAGGCTCATCATCTCGTGCTTCGAGGTCACCATCCTGTCCCGATCTTCCACGACCCTCTTCAGCTGCTCGCCCGTCTCCTCCTGGCGAGCCTGGGTGGCTTGCGCTGGCGCTCTCGCCTCGGCCAGCGTGGCGTCTTTTCCTCGCGCTCGCGGGCCTAAGAGCGACAACCTACTCAAGTCCCCTGTCGCGTTCGGAGGCGGCAACTCTCAGCATGGCGACCTCCCGCGCAAGGCCATCGGTGCGGTCCCTCTGCTGCGTCCGCTCGCCGTGAACCCTTTGGTAATCCTGTTGGGCCTGGTCCCGGCTACTTCTTTTGTCTCCCAGTTCCCTTTTTAAGTGGGAGGCATGCCCGGAGATAAGATCCACTTGCTGCCTCAAGCTCCGACTCTCCTGTTGGGCCCTGTCCTCGGTGAGGGCCAGGCTACGTTCTAGATGAGCCACTCCCTGCTCCACTTCCAGGCAGAGCCAGAGCTTTCCTCACGGCCCTCCCTTTTGGACTCCGCCTACGCCTGCTCCCAGGCAGCCAACTCTTGCTCACGTCCATGGACGCGCCGCTCCCGAGCGTTCAACAGCTCGTCCTCCGCTACCGAGCCTCGAGAGCTTCCGCCTCAGCTATCAGTCGCTCCTCCAGCTCTTCAGCTCACACTCGCGACTGCCCCCCCCCCCCCCGAGGCTGACAGAAGCCGCAGGTGCACATCCGCAAACTCAAGGAGTTTGCCCAGGCCGGCAAATAGCATGGGAGGGCGGGCAATCGCACCT
Source organism: Poa annua (assembly GCA_026929855.1). Classification (NCBI taxonomy): domain Eukaryota; kingdom Viridiplantae; phylum Streptophyta; class Magnoliopsida; order Poales; family Poaceae; genus Poa; species Poa annua. Next base: position 111,751,275 of record CM049426.1, read on the forward strand.
TTCTCACGACGACTGCTTGGTGGAACCTCACTTCCACCCGCGACCTCGACCCGAGGAGGAGTGCCCGATCCAGGTTAGACTAGACGGGTGCTACCCCGGGGACTCGCGCCGCACGCTCCACCAAGGACTTCGGCGCCCTGCCTTTCGCTCGCTGGAGCTTCCGGGAGCCCCACCGCCGGCCTCGCCGGGGACATGGCGAGTCCAGGGGCCAGCACTCATCCCTCGACATCCCCGGTGTTCTCTCCTTCGTCCGCACGAGCACGCTTGCTGGAGGCCTCCGGCGAGTGGTCCCTGCGCAAGATGAAAAAGAAGATTCAAGACGACGCCATGAACTAACGGGTCCCCAATACAGGACCGGCAAGGGAAGAGACTTGCCTCCTCCTTCTCCTGGGCCCCGAGAAGCTGCAGTTCCTGCCCTCCAGATCTTCGAAGACACCCTGTGGCCGGGTGCCCGATCCCCGATACTCGTCGCTGTCTTCCGGGGTAGTTAGACTCATCGACGCCTGGGGGCTTCCCCTCATGGACGACGAACCTGGCGAGGCTGGACGACTCTCTTGGGGTGGCTCCTCCACCCCGGCAATCGGCATGGGGACTTTGTCATCGCTCTCCCCCTCGGAAGAAGCAAGCTCCTCGGGCGAAACGTCTCCCAACGCTAGTCCTAGCCTCGGCAAGTCGTCGCTCGGCCGCCCCTGAATCTCGGGCTCCAGAGGAGGATCAATCGTTGCCGTACCCATCAGCCCATACGCGTTGCACGGGGGCATGGAGAGGATCACCTCATCAGCTAGAGGATCATCAAACAAGGGCCGGACACTGCGCGGGAGATTCAATGATGCCCGGGGTGAGAGCACCCCTAGAAGACTCTTCCAGCTGTTCTCCGGAACCCGGAACCCATGCACGAGGTTGGTGCACCCCACCTGATGGATGTCCCAGATGGGGCGGCTGGCATGCTGCAGGGGAGAAACCCCACGATGAAGGAAATCCGCCGCGATCATGGCGCATGATACCCCTTGTTCACGGAGGAACACAAACCTGGCGACCACCACAGAAAAGGCTCCATCTTTTGGACTCAACTTTTGGAAGTCGCCAGGCGCTGAGCCGGATATACAGGGTTCTCTAGATGCATGCTCGCCCCTGGCGTCTGGGCAAGATACCAGTCCTTCCTCCATTCCCCGGTGGGGCCTGCAGTGATCATCTCAGGATACTAGTTCTCAGCACCTTCCTGGAGATGGAAGGTCACGCCTCCAGCTATCCACCTGGATCTACCAAGGCGAGGGACGAAGTAATGGCGGAACAAAGCCACATACGGCTTGATCCCCACGAACACCTCGCAGGCGTAGGTGAAGACGGCGAGAGTCCGCACCACATTGGGGTGTAGGTGCAGCATCATCAAGTTGTATGTCTCCGAGACGACCAGCAGGAAGCTGGAGAAGGGCGGAAGGAGCCCCATCAGCGAGAATGCATGAAAGGTGGTCACCGCCCCTTCTCACCCGCCCCCATCTCCGGGGTACACCACCACCTCTGCACCGTGGAAACGCGAAGACTGAGCACGACGGACTCCGTCAAGAGCGGCCTCAGCGGAGAACCTGCTCGGAGAGAAGAGCGCCCGGGCAACTCTGGGCACGGCCGGAGCGGATGCCGTTGGTTGGTTCGCATCAGAAGATCTCTTCGACACTAGCCGACACCGCCTGTTGGGGGCCATCGATGGTCCGGTGTTTTGGATCTAGGTGGCGGCAAAGAAGCAAAGGAAGAAGGGGAAACTCTTCAAACGGACGCGAAACGAAGGTTTGGAGGCGATGGGGAAGAGGGATAATGAAGAATGCTAGGAGGCGGCGGCCTAAGGAACCGCTAGGTCCAGACTCGATGGCCCCACGCACCACTTCGCGGCCCCATTACTCCGACGAGCGCGGGGATCAAGGGGACTTGTTGACTTCGGCGCGACCCAACCGCTGGCGCACGGCCCCGTCCAAAGCCCGAATGAATCGCAATGTGTGGCACGACTCGTCCACGTCTCAGGCTCGCGCCGACCGCAACGGCGGCACGACACGGTCGCACAAGACTCGGGATCTCGCATCTACCTCAACACGGCGGGCCCCGCAAGCAACCAGGCGCCGGACCCACTTTGACCTTTTTTGGTCATCGCCCTGGCAGCCTCCGAAGACCGAAGCCGCCGGGACCATGCTCGGGGGCTACTATCGCAGCAGTGGAACATGGCGTTTCCCTAGAGCTGCCCAAGTGGGTCCACCGCCTGTGGGCCTAACCCCAAGAAAAGAAAGGCCAAGACGCACCGTGAGGCTTGGCGGGTGCGCCATCACCGCCAACACCCCGACAAGTTCGCTAGGCCCCCGGGTCCCCTGCACCTCGGAGCGAAGAGAAGACCCCGGGAGGTGCGAGCCTCGGATCCCTCCCGGGTCCAAGACCGTACAAGGAAATGATAAGACTTCCACCTCATTCCGGAAGGTAGTAGAAGGCGCAAGAAGACTTGGGAAACAAGCCGCGGCCAGAGGACACCACCTACCCGCTGTCAGCCCCTGCCTGCGGCTTTCCCCAAAGGTGGTAGAGATTTCACCAACCCAGCGACGGATACTTGAAGGAGAGGAGCCACGTCGACGTCTGCACCATGGAGAGGGGTTGCCTCCCGCCAAAACCCCTCACGCTCCTCGCATGACCTATGTGGGATCCCCTTTCCCTATATAAGGACTACCAAGGCCATGGCGAGGAGGAGGACGAACTGGGAACCAGCTAAGGTCGAGGTCAAGATCAAGCTAGGATAGATATAGAGATAGAGAGAGAGAAGGAAGGAAGGTGATCTCCTCCTTCTCCTTCCTCTCGGTCGGGCCACCCTGTCGGGTACCCTGACGGGTACCCTGACGAGCACCACCATTGTAGCCACACCATGTTCCGCTCATCTATCCAGACATAAAAGAGTAGGGCTTTTAGAATCCATGCGGCCTGAACCTAGGTAGATCCTTGTCTGCTTTCCTGGTTCGTTCACCACGTAGAAGATCTTGAGTACGAGTCAAGGGCTCACCAGCAATCGTCCTCCGGGAGACATTTCGAGCCTCCTTCGCGCCCCATCCCGAATCTACAAAGGGGGTGCCTCGCATCCCCGGTGTCCGTCCTTCGAGACACGACACCCTTCTTCATCAACAAACTATCAGGTCCATTCTAGTGAAACTATATTTTAATTCCGTCACATATTATGTGCTTTGCTTGAAGCGTTTGTTTGTTTTAGTTTTTTTCATTCTCTGAATAAAATGAATCCTAGCATTCTTTTGTGGGAGAGAGACACACTCCTCCTTTTCTTATGAAAACTCGTATTCGTCACTTATATTTGTTGAGTATTCTTCTCAAGCTAGTTCAAAGCTTTCTAGCTCTTGTTTTTCATGCATCTCTTGCTAGAGCTGTAAGTTTTCTTATGTTATACTCTCATATCTCATTGTTTAATTACTTGGAGAGTTTATCTTTTAATAAGTTGATTGGTGTTTGGTTAAGAACAGAAAATGCTAAATGTAGTAGATGGCATAACTAAATGATACATAATCTTGTAGATCATTAAATTGTGTCACTTGAATCATTGATGTTGTTTTGAGATATTAATTTCCTTAATGGTAAACATGATGGTTTAGTAAAGTGGAATGATTAATGGTTGGTCTAGAAAAACTTGAAGATGAGCCACACTTAAATATCCAGTTGTTAGCATAATGATATATGACTTCTACATGCTAAAATAAACCATAATAACTTTGTGTTATGCGCTACGGTCGGGTCCGCAACAATGACTTGTTCATCTGGCACAACACCTCTTGGAGTGATTTTCATTATGCCTTGTAAGATCGTATTTTTACGTGGAATCTTTTTACTTGTGAGTTCTAAAGCAGCGGTTTTCATGGCACTTCCACCACCATACTTCCTAGCCTCTTCGGTACTTTGCATTGCCCTTTCTCACATTGAGAGTTGGTGCATACTTCGCGGGTACATCCAAAACTCGTGGGAGATCTTCATCATATTCTCCTATACATAAGCCAAATATCTTGCTCAAAACATCCACCATACCTACCTACTACAGCATTTTCATAGCTGTTCCAAGATATATTGCCATACAACTTCCATCTTACATTACATAACTTGTTGTCATATATTATTCATATATTGCTTTGCATGATTCTATAAAGATGACATGTGGTTTTACCAATGTTACACAAGATCATTACATAACCCGCTACACTAGCAGAGGCACCATTTCATATACATTATGTCTCATTCATATTAGTTACTTGTATCAATAGTGTGTTGTCATATAATCATATTAGAATGTTTGCCCCTAAAAGTGAAAAGAGCCATGGATGCCATCAAAAAGAGAAATAGAAAACGAAAAAAAGAGAAAGGAGGGGGGGGGGCAACATTACTATTCTTTATCACACACTTATTCTTATGTTACAACACCATATCATTCATAGTCATCACTTGTGGTCATGTTATAGCACCATATCATTTATGATCATCATTTCTGCTCATGTTTAGCACCTTTACTCCATATGAGAGAGTTTTCATGTCTTACTTGCAAAACTATGTGGGGAACTTTACACTATAGAATTTGTCTTGTATATTCCAATGATGAGCCTTCTCAATAGTGTTGAAGGTATTCGTGTGCAAGCAAGTTGGATGCACCCGCACTAGTTCCATTTGAGAGCTTTCATACACTTATAACTCTATGTGCATCCGTTGTGTGGCAATCACTATTCCTTGCATAGCTTCGATTATAAGACTTCCTCTTGTCTAATGATCACTTGCAGCTTTGTGAGACTTTCTTCCGTTGGCCTTCCAAACCCCTATTAACATTCTCTTAGCCACAACATCCTGGTGTCAGGAACCAATGTTGAACGCTTGCTTGTTTCTTGTGAACAAATAGAGAGTTGATTTTCTACGTGCATATTGTTATTGCTTGACTTGATCCTTTCACAAAGTTGTCATGTTTGTTGGAAGCATTAGATGTTTATATTGTTGTTCTTGAAGTTTAAATCATCTCTAATATCTACTTTGCACGGTTGATTGCTATCTAGTACTATATCATTGAAAGCTTTGCTTTGCTTTACCTACTTGTTTATTTATTACTCATTTGATATCAATACAAACTACAACCCTTATTCATTTGATCTCAGTTTACATGCCTTACATTATTATATGATCAAGATTGTGTGAAAGCATGTCGCTTCAGAAATTATTCTTTTATCGTTCTTGCCTACTCGGGACGAGTAGAACTAAGCTTGGATATGTTGATACGTCTCCAACGTATATATAATTTCTTATATTCCATGCTTATATTATACCAATTATTACATGTTTCATATGCATTTTATATGGTTTTATGCATTTTCTGGGACTAACCTATTAACAAAATGCCACAATGCCAGTTCCCTGTTTTCTGCTGTTTTTTGTTTCAGAAAACCACTTAAGGAAATATTCTCGGAATTGGACGATTTCTTTTCCATGCTCCTATTTTGCCCGACACGTTCCAGAAGTCCAAAAAAGAGAGCACGTGGTGTGAGCCCCTCGGCCCTCCACCGCCTTTGCTCTTTCGCCTACTGATACCCCTCGAAACCTAAGATCACCACGAAGAAAATTATTCCTCCATGGACTCTCGAGCCACCGCCTTTGTTAACCCTACTTAGGGAGAGATTAGAAGCTCTCCCCGGCACCCTGCCGGGAGGGGGAATCATCACCGGAGGGCTCTACATCACCATGCCCGCCTCCGGACTGATGCGTGAGTAGTACACCCTTTTACTATGGGTCCATAGCAGTAGCTAGATGGTTGTATTCTCCACTTGTGCTATCATGTTTAGTGTCGCAACAGTGGAACATGGGGTTCCCCTAGAGCTGTCCAAGTGTGTCCACCGCCTGTGGGCCCAACCCCAAGACAAGCAAGGCCAAGGCTGAACGCGAGGCCTGGCGGGGGCACCCTTGCCACCAGCAGACTGACAGGTTCGAAGGGCCCCCGGGTCCCCTGCACCTCGGAGCGGAGAGAAGACCCCTGTGACACCCCAAAATCAGTACTATGTAGATTTAAGCGATCCCGCCGAAACCCGCAGAATAACGATTTTGGGTCGCCCACCAGACATAATGTGCACGCCGAAACATGCGCATTATATGGGTGGAATTGTGATAACATTAGAACAGTTCCGATACATCCACAACAACAACAATATATATATATATATATATATATATATATATATATATATATATAGGACATATTCATACTACCCTCGAAGGTAACTACCCCACGTGTGTTTCACACAATGTATGGAGTATCTATCATAACATGAGGTATGTATCATGTAGTATGGAGTATATAATGCTATTTCAGTAATATAGATACTTTTTTTAGTAGTATGTAGAAAACTTCTACATACTTCTCTTTTATATGCATATATGACGATATTTCGAGTATATAGTGTAAAATATTAGGCCATTTGCAATTTTTTCATTAAAGTTGTTTTTGGGTATCTTAGATATAGTATACGAACATACTCAAACCGATAAATTATGACAAAGTACTTCCGTAAGTTGGTATATGAGACGTGGGGTAGTTACCTTTGAGGGTAGAAACCATTTTCCCTATATATATATATATATATATATATATATATAACATATTCATACTACACCCGGGTGTAACTACACCCATGTGTTTCACACATGTATGAAGTATCCATCATACCGGGAGGTATGTAACATGTCGTATGAAGTATATAATGCTATTTTAGTACTATAGATACTTATTTTTTGGTTGTATGTAAAAAAATTCTACATACTTCTCTTTATATGCACACATGACGATATTTCGAGTATATAGTGTAAAATATTAGTACAGTTGCAATTTTTTCATGAAACTTGTTTTGGGATATCTTAGATATAGTATATGAACATACTCAAAGCGATAAAGTATGACAAATACTTTCGTAAGGTGGTATACGAGACGTGGGTGTAGTTACATCCGGGAGTAGAAAACATTTAACATGGTGGCTACCTATGCATATAGGGAAATAACCTCCTTACATGGTGGCTACCTATGCACCACTTCCCATCCGTTGGATCACCCCTAAGAGATATTGAGAGGATATGAGCATACATATGAAGTTAACAGAACCATTGACGCCATACTCCACTGTTTATTCTTTCCCTCTTGTACTACGGGGCTTTTGTTTTTCGTAGGGGATATATTGTGAGTACTAAAATCTATCATTTTGAAAAAGTTTCAGTCTTTCGGGTTTCATAGGTGATATATCCCGAGTACTAAAATCTATCTCAGAGTGCGAGACATTTCCGACAAGCACGCATCAAATCATGTGTCATGTAGTTTCTCGACCGTCTACAAACAAAAATCTATATCACTACGTGGATTTACGATCAGGAGGAAAATGTGTGCTTCTCTTGCTTTTTAGGTTGATGGATTTGTTTGCTGCTACCATCAGCTTTATTTTTGATGATTATGTAAATTTTGGAGCTAGCTTGAAAGATTTGTGTCTAAAAATTGGTAAGATTTGCACAACACTAAAGTTAAGTACATGTTTTGCAAGTCTTTTTTTCATCCACAAGTTCTTTTCTAGAGCCTCACTGAATTTACCACCATTTAATCCTATCTAACCTTTATTTATATTTTATACTCACTCATAACGGAAACCGCCACCCAATTTCCATCAGAAATATACTATCCGATCATATATTATCCAAACGTTAACAAGAATATTGTTTTGTCCTTGTTTTAAAATAGGGTATACTAAAATAGACAAGAAGCATGCAAGCACTATCCAGTACTATGCATCAGAAATCACAATGCACATATAGCACTAACACCGTCAACACATGCAAGCACTAAAATAGACAAGAAGCATGCAATCACTATCCATCAGAAACCACCATGCGCAGATAGCACTAACACCGTCAACGCATGCAAGCCCTATACAGTGTAGCCCAAACCATAAAGATCTAATACTATCAATATCCAATGGCTCGCAGGGTATGCATAGGTAGCCACCATGGTAGAAATTCCGCGTTGTATATATCACTAAGAACTTTCGTAGCAGCGCGCGGGATATTATCTAGTTTATCTTGTAAATGGTCTCGTGAGATGGTGAGATGTTGTCAGCTTGCTCATTAAACACCGACCGTAAATTGCACGGTAGAACCTATGAAACAAAAACAAAATCATTTTAGGAGATACAAACAAGAAAACACGAGTTACAAATTGACTGAAAAAATAGATTGTTCATACCAGTGAACTAGTCCGCCCATCCAGAACGTAGATCGGGAAATTGGATGCCGTGTAGGATCCATGTCGGCAATCAGAGTAACATACTCCATATGTCATATCCTATTACATGTGTTTAACCATTTACAAATGCACTAGGAGCAACGACAACACATAATTTAAAACAGAAAACGTCCATACATAGTTCTTATAAAACTAACAGACTAAATGTAACAACAAACGAGATCAATCCTATTATATTATTTTCTAATCTTTCTATTAGAAACATGATCAATCTTATTACATTACTTACTAATCTTCCTATTACAAACCAAATCAATGCTATTACTAAAATTCTATATATCTACTAAATCTAAATATAACAAGAAACACAATCAAAATCTCAACAAGGGTAATAATGGATCCAATTGCATATGAATGCAATATTTTCTAATCTTTCTAAGCTTCAACCGGTTGCATCCATCTTAATTTTGTGATCATAGATGATATCGGTAACAGACAACTCCAATCTCATCTTTTTTTGCTTCAATTTTCTTCAAGTTTTCTTTCAATTCCTGATTTTAGAGGAGCCTGGCCATTAGTGTGTGCTTGTTTCATTATTTGTTTACGAAGCACAATACAACGTATTAACAACACATACACTTTTTTGAACGTACGCACGCACATCCTACCCTATGAGCACGCTTCGCTCTCGACGGGAGCGTCATCTTCGACTGAAAAATATTCCACCTAAACAAAAAACAACAGCATCAAATATGATGAACTCTAATGGCTGAAAGGTACAACCACTCTTCTAACCATATTGCCACGCTCTTTCCCTTTTTTCTTTCGAATTGTATCCGTGGGCGAGTTCTCGTGCTTGTCGCATTATGATAATTGTCATTCCAAACTACTATGAGTACGTTCACATTTGCCACCGTCACGTTTCATTTAAGAATACATTTTCAAATAGATACCAGCATGCATTTATGAATACATTTTTAAAATAGATACAACCATAATTTGCAATCTTAAACTATATCGCAACAAACAGACAAAAGTAGAGCATCAGGGTATACCTTCAAGCGCTCCCTCCAAAACGCCTTCTAGAAACTGAAGGTATCTGAGAAAAAAGTATAAAATCAACAGGCTGACACGCTGATGCGTTCCCAACCATTACAGAAATAACACTAAGTGAGAGCTGCACATTCAAAAAGTTTCAGGGTTTGAACAAGCTCCCTATCCACCATCCTAGACTGATTTCCCTTTGTTCCTAGCACATGTTAGATAGAACTGCCATATTCATGTCTATAAAAGAAGTTGAAATTTACACTAGAATAGAACACACGGAATACAACTGCAAGAAACCACAGCAAAATAACACCAAGGGATAAATTTATACACAGCTGCTGCATGAACTGGAACAAAGTGCCAGGTGAGGGGAACTCGCCTCCACTGTAAGTTGCGATCCTTCCATGGGCATATGGAAAAAGACATCACGTCCACACATGATCAATACAACAGCAACTTGAGATTAACAGTACAGACAAGTGACCAATTGATACAAGGTCAGGGGTGGGGTCAGCTCAAAGCTCCTGTTTGAGCATGATGTCGATGATACCTACAGGGGTTTTGGTATTGATTTCTTCAATTTCCTGTTTGTGTAAACAAGAGCAGAATAAATAAGGTGGTGACATTGATCTCATAAGATAGGCAATAACTTTAGTTAACACTACGCAACTTCAAAATCATACGTAAGACCCATGGGTACTAGCACCTCTAGCAAAATATTCTTAAAACATAGGTGGGAATCGAGCTTGGTAGCTTGGTAACACAACCATGTGTACCATTGAGCTGCCAAGTGATTCCCCAGATTCAAGGCAAACAAAATCAATGCTATTACTAAAATTCTATATATCTACTAAATCTAAATATAACAAGAAACGCAATCAAAATCTCAACAAGGGTAATAATGGATCCAATTGCATATGAATGCAATATTTTCTAATCTTTCTAAGCTTCAACCGGTTGCATCCATCTTAATTTTGTGATCATAGATGATATCGGCAACATACAACTCCAATCTCATCTTTTTTTCTTCAATTTTCTTCAAGTTTTCTTTCAATTCCTGATTTTAGAGGAGCCTGGCCATTAGTGTGTGCTTGTTTCATTATTTTTTTACGAAGCACAATACAACGTATTAACAACACATACAATTTTTTGAACGTACGCACGCACATCCTACCCTATGAGCACGCTTCGTTCTCGACGGGAGCGTCGTCTCCGACTAAAAAATATTTCACCTAAACAAAAAACACCAGCTTCAAATATGATGAACTCTAATGGGCTTAGAGGTACAACCACTCTTCTAACCATATTGCCACATGCGAGTTCTCGTGCTTGTCGCATTATGATAATTGTCATTCCAAACTACTATGAGTACGATTACATTTGCCACCGTCACGTTTCATTTATGAATACATTTTCAAAATAGATACAAGCATGCATTTATGAATATATTTTCAAAATAGATACAACCATAATTTGCAATCTGAAACTATATCGCAACAAACAGACAAAAGTAGAGCATTAGGGTATGTCTGCAAGCGCTCCCTCCAAAACGCCTTCTAGAAACTAAAGGTATCTGAGAAAAAAGTATCAAATCAACAGGCTGACACGTTGATGCGTTCCCAACCATTACAGAAATAACAGTAAGTGAGAGCTGCACATTCAAAAAGTTTCAGGGTTTGAACAAGCTCCCTATCCACCATCCTAGAATGATTTCCCTGTGTTCCTAGCACATGTTAGATAGCACTGTTTTTTTAATGTCTATAAAAGAAGCTGAAATTTACACTAGAATAGAACACACGGAATACAACTGCAAGAAACCGCAGCAAAATAACACCAAGGGATAAATTTATACACATCTGCTGCATGAACTAGAACAAAGTGCCAGGCGAGGGGAACTCGCCTCCACTGCAAGTTGCGATCCTTCCATGGGCATATGGAAAAAGGCATCACGTCCACACGTGATCAATACAACAGCAACTTGAGATTAACAGTACAGACAAGTGACCAATTTATACAAGGTCAGGGGTGGGGTCAGCTCAAAGCTCCTGTTTGAGCATGATGTTGATGATACATACAGGGGTTTTGGTATCGATTTCTTCAATTTCCTGTTTGTGTAAACAAGAGCAGAATAAATAAGGTGGTGACATTGATCTCATAAGATAGGCAATAACTTTAGTTAACACTACACAAATTGAAAATCATATGTAAGGCCCATGGGTACTAGCACCTCTAGCAAAATATTCTTAAAACATATGTGGGAATCGAGCCTGGGTAGCTTGGTAACACAACCATGTGTACCATTGAGCTGCCCAGTGATTCCCCAGATTCAAGGAAAGACTAGTCTGATAGTACATCAGTAAACAAGTCACCAACTGGATCACATAGGTATATGTAGACGAAATAAAGATTTGCAGGAATCACATAATGTTCATCAATGCGAGAAATGAATTTATTTAACTTGGTATCTTTCCTATATTCACATAAACAGACATCTACTAGTCTGGCAAACAGGACTATCCATAGTAAACTAGAACGACACCCCCCCCCCCCCCCGCGCGTTGCAGCGGGTATCTTTTAAGAAATTTAGTAAACCACATGAAATCTAAAGTTGACTAAGGAAATATGCAAGATTTAGTTAATCATGGCAGTCAAGAGGCTAATAAAATTAAGACATCGAATGTATGTGTGGTTTATAATCTAAAGATCGTTATGACTTAGGGGTGTATCTGATTGATATAGATAAGACTATATCAACGGGTTGAAAAAACGTATGTTGTGGATGTCTTGCATGAAGATGGCACGCGTAATACTTCTACAAACATTTTGGGCGAATACATATATAGAAGTCCATAATTTTGAATAAGAGCTACTCCCTCCGTATCAAAATATAATAGGTTTTAGCACAAGATATGTCCATGGACAAAACTAATTTCAGAGTTCTACTTGCACATGATTTGCTTGTGTAGCTACATAGTGATATGTTGTGATCTAATCATTCGAACATACAATAATGATGTGGACAATTTGATGGGCTAAATAAAGATGATGTTCATGCTTGCATGTAGATATGGAAAATAATTAATAAATGATAGTGGGATAACATGGAAAATTGATTGGCTAAATTAGCAAGTGATATGGATAGCTTGCATGTGGAGATGAAAAATATTATTTACACTTAGTGGGGTTTTTCTTTGTGAGAAGTATAGATATATGGCTCAGAGGTTTTGTATGCATGGTAGAAACATAAATCTCAATACAAACGATGAATCAAATACAAACTTGTATTGAACTTATGACAATTTTAACTAATGCAAAAGGTACAGAAAAAATTCAGATAAAATACCTGAACAATATCTTCTCCTTTAATAACTCTCCCAAGCATTTGCGGTTTGTCGGGTCATCTACAGAGGATGCAGGTCGCAGGCGATAGGCTAGGCGACGCCGGTGGCGACGCAGGAGCTGAGGGCCTCGCCGCCAATGAAGCTCGCCCAACGGGGCGGTTTTGGGCCCTGTCCCTGCTGGAGAGTGAAGAGGAGGTCGTGGTAGAGTCTCCCGTTGAGGTATCACCAAGGTATCTCATGGAATCGCCATCGCCGAGGAGCCTGAGCATCACTCGTTGTGCTCGGGAGACTAAAAGGCTGGAGAGGAGGATCAAGCAGAGAGCTGCGGTCAAAGAGTGGATCAATACTGCATCGCCGCAAGTGAGTCCTAATCGATTACGTTTTCAGCGCAAGTACTCGCCGGAGATCGTTTATCCGGTGATGTCTCCCTCAATCTTCGTAGAGGACAGCTTTGACGCGGCTGAATGGATCAAGATCCAGCGGAGGCAGAACAAGAGGAGATCAAGAACTTCGTTTCGTCAACGGCGAAGTTCACCGGAGCTGGTACCTCGAGGTTCGCCGCCGGTAATCGTGGATCATGGATCTATAGAATTTTTCAAAAAACCGACTGACGTTGCCAACGGTCAAACGGGCCACCATGTTGGGCCGGCCTTGCATGGTTATGGTCAAACGGACTCTCATGCTGGGCTTGTATTACGGGATGCGAGCCAAAAGGGCTCAAAATCTCCGATCACTGATTCAGTAAAGGCTGGGGTAGCGTATCGTTCTCTGCTAGGGTTTTTCTGGTCGAAGGAGTCATCGCCTGCGCCGCGTGTTCGTCCTGCTACGATGGCGAACCGAGGCGGTGGGGGTGGAGGCTTCGGATGTGGAAGTGGGCAGCCTCCGCCGACGGGAGGACATGCTGGAGCCAATCCAGGCCGTGGCGCTGCAAACGGTGGCCGTGTCTTCCGTAATGATGCTGGCGCTGGCTCTAGCAACTGGCAGGCTAACGGAGGTGCTGGTTCTAGCAACTGGCCAGCTACTGGAGAAAGGAGGTACAACGAGGTTGGATACGACTACGACAATGGTTGCGGTCGGGGAGGTTTTGGAGGACGCGGGGTCTACAACGGGAGGCAGTGGATCTCATAATGGTGATGTGAACGGTAGCTTCGGCGGTCATCAGGAGATGAATCAAGGAGCTTTCAATGGGGTTTTTCACCCAGATGCGGGAGATGATTTCTATGATAATCTGGGCTATCGCAATAGAAGGAGGCATGAGTTCAGAGGGACTCGGGGTGGATTCTACAACTTTCGGGGTGGGAGAGGTCCCGGAAGAGAAGTGTTGCATCCGGTGGTGGTTAACAAAGGAAAGGAAAACGAGGTTCAGAAGGAGGTTGAAAGTGCATTCTATGCACTCCCAGATTTTGGTGACTAATGACAACACAAAAAGTTTTCTAATGTTTGTGATGAAGCATGCAGGGTCTTTTACAGGTAGACTGATAAAGAGGAACACTTATTTTGCCTAAGTTTCATTTCAACTACACTTGGTATTTGTTAAGGAATTCAGTCAGGAGATTTCCGGGGTTCGGAGATTTCCGGTCCCCAGACAGGAGATCTCCGAGCCATCCAAGATTTTCACCAAGTCTGAAATGAAATGCGTACTGACTCCAACTCCAGCTGAGCCGGAAATACTCTAGGAGATTTCCGGCGCTCGGAGATTTCCGAGCCCCAGTCCGGAGATCTCCTAGTGACAGAAGAATTTCGACCAAGTCCAGAAATCAAAATGCGTACTGACTCCAAAACATTTTTAGTCGGAAATGCTCTCGGACATTTCCGGCGCTCGGAGATTTCCGAGCCCCAGTCCGGAGATCTCCGAGTGTCAGAGATTTTTCTACTAAGTCAAGAAGCCCAACCAGTACTGATCCAGATTCAAGCACAGCCGGAAATTGCTCCGGAAATTTCCGGGGTCCGGAGATCTCCGGTCCTCAACCCGGAGATTTCCGGGCTGGCGGCTGTACAACGGGCAGATTTTGGAGAGGGGTATAAATACCCCTCCACCTACCTCCAGAAGATTAAGCTTCCAGATTTTCTCTCTCCTCCATTGGTGTTGAAGCTTGTTTCTTCAGGATCTCCCAATCTAGCCACTCAAATCCGTTGATACTTGGGGATCTGAGGGAGAAGCCACCGATCTACATCTCCACCGAAGCGATTTGTTTTCCCCCTCTATTTCTTAAGGGGCAACAAATCTAGGGTTCCTTTGTGGATAGCTAGGTTCAACCTTGTGTGTTTTGATCCTTTGTGGATTCCTTTGTGGAAGTGGCTTGTTGTGGTCTTTGTGGGAGCCCCCAGTTCAGTTGTGGGTGTGTGCCTCACGAATTAGTACGGGACCTTCTCCGCCCTTAAAGGAGTCCTTAGTGGAAGCGTGGATTCACACCTTTGTGGTCGAATTCACAGGAGAATAGGGTGAGGCCTTTGTGGCATTGAGCAAACCTTTGTGGTAGCTCACACCCCTCCAACGAAACGTACACCTATGTGGTGGAACTCGGGAAAAAAGCTTGGTCTTCGAGTTCCTACGGTTGTTTCGTTCCACTCTCCTTTACCGCATCTTTAATTCCTATACTTGCTTAGTTTGTTTGTTGTTTATCACTTGTATCACCTAGTTGCACTTTTAGACAACTTACTTTCCGCTAGCCTAAAACTGAAAAAGACATAAAAATTGGTCACCACCTCTTTACCCCCCCCCCCCCTCTAGGTGGTCAACTGCCGTTCAATTGGTATCAGAGCCAGGTTGTCTCTTAAAAGCTTCACCGCTTGAGACCAACCTTGGACAATGCAAGTTGACTCAAACGAGGGTTCCAAACGGACGCCGCGACTTTGGCGGCAATGCAAGAGAAAGGTGCCACTATGGCCGATATCAACTCTTTGGAAACAAAGTTGACATCGTCCATACAAACCGAGTTCAAGAAGTTTCATTATATGCTTGAGTATCTCAAGACATCTAAGGAAACCTCTCTTGCATTGCCCTCAAAGCCTCCGGTGCTTCCGGGCATTACTCTTGATGTGGACCCCGAATTGATAAAGGGAAAGCAATTGCCTTTGGATGGGAAGGGTGATACTAGTAGTTCCTCAAACCATCAAAACACTCCATCATCCAATGATGAAGTGCCTAAAGGCTACAACGCCGCTCCTCCCCCATCCCAATACCATACCCCCGATCCCATTATTCCTCACCCGCAAGTTTCTCATAGGGGTGATCCCCCGTTGCTTAAAGATTATACTTTTTCTCAATGGCAATATATGATGAAGTCTCATGTGTGCAGCTCTTCAACCGAGTTGTGGCGCATCATTCAAGTTGGATACAAGCCACATGATCCGACCAACCTAACAAGAAGAGAAGTGGTGGAGGCTCAACTTGATGCCACCGCTCTCTACATGATCCAAAAGGCGGTTGGGAACAAGGACATGTCTCGCATCCAACATCTCACCACCGCCAAGGAGACATGGGATGGTCTATCCGAGTTGTTTGTTGGAAATGATAGCATGAGAAGGAACCGCTATGACTCTTTGAGCAATGAAGCCGAGGGCTTTTTCAAGCTTGATGGTGAAGACCATGAGATGATGTATCGAAGATTGGTGACCATAGCCACAAGCTTTCGAGAAGTGGGTGCCTCTCATATTGATGATGCTTGGATCAAGAGGAAGTATGTTAGCTCTATGATGGCATGTGAGCCTACCGATGTCAAGAGTCTTCAAGGAAGACACAACTACCATCTCATGACGTCTAATGAGGTTATGCAAGAGATGGCCGCATATAAGGTAACCACTAAGAATGCTCAAGATGCAAGGGCAAGGGCTCTTGGAATGCAAAGAGGCACAACCAACCTCGCTTTGAAGGCTACCGTTGAGGAAGACAACAATGATGATGATCTTGGAAGCTTTGCCTCTATGTCCGAGGAAGCACTCAAGATTGCTTACAATGATCATCTCGCTCTTGCGGCTCGCACCTTTTGGAACAATCCCTCAAGAGGCAAGATGCGTTTTGACAAGAATGCACCTCAAGCCGATAGGGTCTCACCCTCCAAGTCAAGGACATGTTACAATTGTCAAGACAAGTTCCATTTCGTTGCCGAGTGCCCTTATGAGAAAAGAGAAGTGCATGGTGGACGTCTAGTGCTCAAGGACAAAACCAAGATGCCTCCCAAGAAGGCCTATGGAAAGAAGAGGCCTTTTAACAAGAAGCCTCGCATCATGTTGTTGACTCAAGAGGAGTATCCCACCGATGATGAAGAGTCGGAGGAAGAAACGCCAAATGAAGTGGCGGCCCTTGCCACCATCTCGAAAACTACCGTCTCTCCATCAACGACAAGAACTCCTTCAACTACGACAAGCTATTCATCGTCTCTATTCACATCGCCTAATGAGAACTCCATCACCAAGAGCTCAAAGTGTCTTATGGGAGAGGCATCGGAGGTACCTTCATCCTCTTCCTCTCTCATGAATGAAATGAATGAGATTGATGATGCCTCTAGCTTTCAAATCAAGCAAGAGCTCGTGGCGTTCGACTCCTTTATCACTAACTTGCAAGGTGATAGCAAGAAACATGTTGGTGCCCTCATGGCTCGAATTGGTGAGCTAGAGCATCTCAATGAAGAGAAGGGTAAGATAGAAAGAGAAGACGCTATTTCTCTTTCTTATTTGAAGTCCTCTCTTGAGGAGGTTGAAGAGTCTCATGCTCGTCTTGAGGAGCAACTTGAAACTATTGAGAAAACTCATAACTCCTCACATGCTAAGCTCATTAAGGATCGTGATATGTACTTTGCTAAATTCAAGGTGGCTCAACAAGATAAAGCCGAATTTGCGGTTGGGCATGTTCGACTCATTGAGGACATGGAGAAGCTCGTCATAGCTCACAAGGCTTTGGAGAGTGAACATGCTCTTCTAAAAGAGTCGTATGCCCAACTCCAAACTCGGCTAACTAACCTTGATTCTCTTAGCATTTCTACCTCTAAGTGTTCTTGTGATAATGCTAATCTTGTGAAGGAGAATGCTAGGTTGAAGAGTGAGATGACTAAGGCCTCCACATCCAAGATCATCCTTCTCAAGGGTAAACAAGTTGTTGAGACTCCCATCGTGGAGCCTCACACTCGACAAGGAAAGGAAGGTCTTGGATATGTGCCTCCCATAAAGATGAATGCCAAGAAGGGCATTCCCAAGAGCATCAACCCCATCCAAGCCAAGAAGGCCGACTCCATTCAATCCAAGGAAGGTCTTGCGAGTAGTAATGTCACAAGGGGCAAGCCTACTCGTAAAGATCACGCCAGGGACAACAACCCTAACTATGCTCTATATGTCGATTATTATGGGAATGTTTGTGCTCGTTACATTGGACCCTACTATGGTTTTATTTCATATGCTATTTGGGTTCCTAAATCTCTTGTCGCTAACCATAAAGCACCCATTGTGAAGCAATGGGTTGCTAAATGCAAGAATTGATCTCTTGTAGGACCTTGCTCCCGGTGGTTCAAAATGGATAATTGATAGTGGATGTACAAGTCATATGACCGGGAGCAAAGAACTCGTTACGGAGTTGAAACCTAATGAAGATCAAGTAACCGTGACTTTTGGTGACTTATCAAGGTCTAAGGTAACCGGGTTTGGCAAAGTGGTAGTTGCCCCCGACATTTCTCTAGTCAATGTCATGCTTGTTGAATCTCTTGGCTATAATTTGTTATCGGTTCGTGCCTTAACAAAGATGGGGATCTCTCCCTTCTTTGATAAGTACATTGTGGTCCTCTTGTGGAGCAAGTCGCTAAGAGTGGCTTTCGTGGGATACGTGGAGCATGAGCTCTATGTGGTGGACTTCTCCGGAGCCTCCACTTCTCAAGCCATGTGTCTCTTCGGAAAAGCCGACGTGGGTTGGCTTTGGCATCGCCGACTAGCTCACGTAAACATGCGTACTTTGCAAAGTCTCCACAAGGGTGGCCACATCCTTGGACTAAAAGATCATGTTTCCTTTTCAAGGGATCGAATTTGTAGAGCTTGTGTGGAAGGCAAGATGCATGATATTCCTCATCCAAGCAAGACCATCATATCTTCGTCCCGGATTTTGGAGCTCCTTCATGTTGATCTATTTGGACCAATTCCGGAGATAAGTCTTGGTGGCAAGAAATATTGCCTCGTGATTGTTGATGACTATTCAAGGTATACTTGGGTATATTTCTTCAAGACCAAGGATGAAACTCAACAAGTCTTCATCGACTTCTCAAAGGAAGTTCAACGCCAACATGACCTTCCCATTTTGGTTGTTCGAAGTGACAATGGGTTGGAATTCAAGAACTACACTCTTAACGACTTTCTTAGTGAAGAAGGCATTCGTCATCAATATTCCGCTGCTTACACTCCTCAACAAAATGGCGTTGCCGAAAGGAAGAACCGGACTCTCATCGATATGGCGAGATCTATGTTGGCGGAGTTCAAGTCTCCCATCAACTTTTGGGCGGAGGCTATTTCCACCGCATGTCACTCATCAAATCGCCTCTACTTCCGCAAGGGATTGAAGAAGACTCCATATGAGATCCTCACCGGCAATAAACCCAACATTGGTTACTTCCGAGTGTTTGGATGTAAGTGCTATTATCTCGTCAAGGGTGTCCGGTTGGGTAAGTTCCACTCTAAATCTCTTGAGGGGATATTTGTCGGATATGGTAGCGAGTCCCACACTTATAGAGTCTTTGATAAATCCTACCGGATTATCATAGAGTCTTGTAGTGTGGAATTCGATGAAAATGATGGCTCCCAAGTGGAGCAAGTTGGTGTTTGTGATGTAGGTGATGAACAACCTTTTGATGCCATTAAAAGGATGGGGGTGGGCTTTCTACGCCCCATTGAAGTCCATCAAGAAGTTGTTCAAGATGACTCAAGTTCTCCCATCAAGGAGACCTCACCATCACAAGAACCTCAAGGTGGCTCACCCATAGAAAATGATGTTTCCCTTCAAGAACAATCTGAAGATCCTCCTCAACAAGGGCATGCTATTTCTTCTCAAGATGAAGCTCATGATGAATCTCAACAAGATCTTCATCAACAAAAAGATCATACCTCCTCCACCAAGATTATCGAAGCCAACTCCACTTCTCCAAGTTCTACTCAAGGGCAAGATCATCCTTCTCCACCTCATGAAGAGACTTCTCATGATGATCAAGGCCCTCAAGAAGGTCAAGACGAGGATCCAAAGGATCAAGATGGTCAAGAAATTGTCCCCACCACAAGGGCGGCAATTGAAACTCGTCGTCAAGCTCGCTTTGCAAAGTCTTTGGAACTTAGAGCATTATCTCTCGACAAGGTCATTGGTGATATTCGAGCAAGGGTCTCCACACGAAGTCAATTAGCTCACTTTAGTGAGCATCAAGCACACATTTCCATGGTCGAGCCCAATAAAAGTCTTTGATGCTCTTGAAGATCCCGATTGGCTAGGGGCTATGCATGAAGAACTTAACAACTTCGAGCGCAACAAAGTGTGGCGTCTAGTTGAGAAGCCTAAATATTGCTGCAACGTTATTGGCACTAAGTGGATCTTCAAGAACAAGCAAGATGAACATGGTATTGTTGTGAGGAACAAGGCGCGGTTGGTGGCTCAAGGTTTTTCTCAAGTCGAAGGCATCGATTTTGGAGAAACTTTCGCGCCGGTCGCAAGACTCGAATCGATACGTATTCTCATCGCTTTTGCTTCTCACCATGGTTTCAAATTGCAACAAATGGATGTAAAATCTTCTTTTCTTAATGGTCCATTGCAAGAGCTTGTTTATGTTAAACAACCCCCGGGTTTTGAAAACCCCAACCATCCTCACCACGTCTATGTCTTGGACAAAGCTCTCTATGGCCTTAAACAAGCCTCCCGTGCATGGTACGAGCACTTGAGAGAGTTCTTGGTAGACCGTGGATTTGAGGTTGGGGTAATCGATCCCACTCTTTTCACTAATAAGGTTAATGGTGAACTCTTCATTTGTCAATTATATGTCGATGACATTATCTTCGGTTCTACTAACCGTGTGTTCAATGATGAGTTTTCTAAGGTAATGACCGACAAGTTCGAGATGTCCATGATGGGTGAACTCAAGTTCTTTCTTGGCTTTGAGATAAAGCAATTGAGGGAAGGGACTTTCATTTGTCAAGCCAAGTATATTCAAGATATGATCAAGAAATTCAAATTGCTTGGACTTAACGGTGTGACGACTCCTATGCAAACCAAGTGCCACCTCCAACTCAACCCCGACAGTAAAGAGGTAGACCAAAAGGAGTATCGTTCTATGATTGGGTCTCTTCTTTATTTGTGTGCTTCTAGGCCCGATATCATTTTAAGCGTTGGAGTGTGTGCCCGTTATCAAGCCGCGCCTAAGGAAAGTCATTTGATGGCCGTGAAGAGAATCTTCAGATATTTGGTTCATACCCCTTGCTTTGGGTTGTGGTATCCCAAAGATGGCACCATGTCTCTTTGTGGATACACCGACTCCGATTGGGCGGGCGACATTGATGATAGGAAGTCCACATCCGGTACTTGTCAATTTCTTGGAAGATCTTTGGTGAGTTGGTCCTCGAAGAAACAAAATTGCATCTCATTATCCACGGCGGAGGCCGAGTACGTCGCCGCAGCAAGCGGGTGTATTTGGATGCGGCAAACTTTAAAGGATTTTGGTGTCCTCTTGGATAAAGTGTCGCTTTTATGTGATAATGAGAGTGCCATCAAAATTGCTTACAATCCGGTGCAACATTCAAGGACCAAGCACATTGAGATTCGTCATCACTTCATCCGCGATCACGTGGCACGAGGAGATATTGATCTATCATATGTTGGTACAAGGGATCAATTGGCGGATATCTTCACAAAGCCCCTTGATGAAGCCCGCTTTTGCTACTTGAGGAATGAGCTCAATATCATAGATTCTCGGGTCTTGGCTTGAACTCCGTACACACACTCCAACTTTTAAGGCTTTATAATACCTAGAGGTACGCATGGACTTAGGGGGAGTGTTTTCCTAATACATTGGACTCTTCCTCCCCCTATTATGCATATAGTGACATATCATTGCTAAAACTTCAAATTAAATCTAATTTGTGAGCTTCAATGTTGAGATGTAGTTATGGACCCAAGATATATCTTCGCGGTACCATGCTACAACTCATACACGGTGGCCTCGGCCACCAACACTCTTTTTCTTTGGATTCTATTTGGTTTTATTTTTGATTCTCACTTGCATTGTCTTTGGTTCTTTTGGGAAAACACACTCTTGTTGGTCTTCTCTTGTGTTGTTTGGTTCTTGCAACTTGAGTGTGTCTTCTTTATTCAGTTTGAGTGTCTATCCTAAGCCTTTCACTATCTTTTAACATGCTTTTCCCCACTCATGTCCCCTTTTGGTTTCTTGTTCATGGAGGTTTTGGGTTTGAACGGAAATCTCCGAGACTTACTCGGAAATCTCTGGGCCACCAGAGAATTTCGAGACTAAGTCCATTCAAAAATCAGCACTGACCTGTGATGATTATTGACCGGAAATAGTCCTGGAAATTTCCGGTGTCCGGACATTTCTGGACCGAGACTCGGAAATCTCCGGCCCCTGCGATTTTTCAGCACCTAAGTCCTTTTCAATTTTGGCACTGACCTCAGGCGAAGCTGAATCGGAATTAGAGCCGGAAATCTCTGGGGTCCGGAAATATCCGGTCCGATGTCCGGAAATCTCCGAGCGTGCCAAAGTTTTCCAGGGCTAAGTCCTATCCGGAAATAGCCCCGGAAATCTCCGGCACCCGGAGATCTCCGAGCCTCAGTCCGGAAATTGCCGGTTCAAATTTTTCCTGCCTATATAAGGGCACGAGTTGACCGGCCGGTTCGGCCAGTTCTTCCACCCCGTGCCCTAATCCTCTCTCTCCTCCGAAAATCTCCATATCTTCCGTTCCTTGCTGCGGGTGGATCGTTCGAGGGTTTCTTGCGTGCTTCGGGGATCTGCTTCTCCTCGTCAAGGGCTACGTTTCCATCCGCACGCTTTTTGCAATGTCTTCCGGTAACTCCTCCTATTTCAAATCTAGGACGAAACTTGTTTTCGTTTAACCTAGCCGATTTAGGAGGTTGTTGTTTGTTTCCTTTGGTAGAATTGCTCCCCTAGGCATGTTCTACCTTCCACATGCACATATCTGTTTTTCATCCATAGATTTTGTTCAAATCTGTCAAAATTTCGCGCAGACCGGAAATCTCCGAGTCAGACCCGGAAATCTCCTGTCCCCGGAGATCTCCGAGTCAGACCCGGAAATCTCCGGCCTGCTCAGAATCAAAACAACTAAGTCCAGAAACTGTGTTTGTCAAAACTTTTCAAGTATGTTCCATTTTCAATCTCGGACATGAGTGCTTACCCCATATGCTTTCTATCCTCTCTATGTTGTGTATCTGCAGGTTCCAACCCTCGTGGCCGCTTCAAGCAAATTTCTACTCGCGGAAGAGGCAAACCAGTTCACTCACGCCCTCCCAGTGGGTCCTCAAGTGAAGACAACTCTCAAACTGAGACCTCAGCCATGCTCAGGAAACCTATTGGTTCTAACAAGAAGAAGAGGACCGAGCTCCGTCTTGAAGACTTCAACAAAGGCAGTTTTCGCAAGTGGCGAAGTGACCTCTCCTATAATGTGGAGTCTGATGATCCCACATACTTTTGCACTGAGATGGCATGGATCTACAGGGAAGTCTATCAGAAGTTCTCTATTGACAAGCCAATCTGCCCCATGAAGTGGATTGACTTTGACAAATTAATGAAGAAGGCCGATTATTTTGGTGGTGCTGTGAAGGTATGTGGACTTTTGGGTTTGGAGCACTTGATGAGAACTGAGTGCAAATACAGCGTCTCTCTTATCCATCAGTTCTATGCCACTGTGGTGTTTGACTCCTCAGAGGATATTGGGATGACCTGGATGTCTGGCAGGCAGCGCTTGACTTCTTCTTTCAGAGAGTTTGCTCGGATTCTTGGTTGTCCTTTCCATGGTCTTTCTACTGCAGCTGGCGCCCGCATGCATGTCCATGGCGTGTCTTACAACAAACACGTCATGACTGATCTTTACCAGCCTGGAGGGAAGATTGGCTCTCAGAGTGGCCTCCTCCCCACTTATGATATGCTGCTTTGCATGTTCCGTTGGACCATTGCTCCCATTGCCGGTAATGCAGATAATATTGCCGGGGCTCTAGTAAACTTGATGGACAAGGCTCATGATGCCTATCTTGGGGAGTATGCGGTTGAGCAGGAGGCCTATAAGGTGGATGTCATGGACTTTATTTTCCAGGAGATGTCACTAGCAGTTTTTGAGAGGAAAGTTCCTCCATATGCTCCTTATATAATGTTACTCATCAAGAGGCTCTACAAGCTATCCGAGCAAGACGGTGATGACTTTGATGTAGCCTTTGCTACTCAGCCTCACAAGCCAGCCCTGCTTGTCCAGAAATCTGCTCACTTGGTTCAACAACAAGCCACCATGCATGAGATCAACGAGGATGACATTTTTGGTGGTCCATCTCGGGTTCCCTCCAATCCCAACATCAAGAAAGCTGCCAAGAAGAGTCACCCCTGGGTAGTTGGAGCAATTGAGAAAATCATGAACATGAACTGTTGCATTCACAGTGAGAACTACTCCATCTACTCTCAGAACCATCGCATTATGCAGCGCCAAGAAGCGATGATGGCTCACATGAAGATGCCTGCTCCGAAGCACCCTTTGAAGCCTCGGGTTCCTTTCAAGGATTGGAATGCATATGGTCTCACATTTGATTGGGATGATGCTGTGCCAGAGGACAGCGATCTTGAGAATGCTGATGCTGATACTGAGGAGGAGGAGGATGATGATCAGGACGAGGGTTTCGACTCTTGAGTCATGGGACGTTAGTGGAACCTCCTCCCTTTTTTGTATCTTGATGCCAAAGGGGGAGAAGTATCTCTAGGACTCTCGAGATTTGCATGGGCTAGGAGCACTTCTTTCTTTTCGTTTTGTTTCTTTCAGTGCTCCCTTTTTCGTGACTGTTTTTTTGTTCGTCATGTGTGTGAGACATGAGTACTGTTAAATTCTCTATTGTAATAACTCTTTATCTAAGTTTGTTGCTTCTATTGTATATTGTGTATTTGTGTGTTTTGTAAAATCTAGGGGGAGTGTTGATCCTAAGGAATGTGCACTTTGTATTCCAAAGACATTCTTAAATAGTGCACTCACTTAGGGGGAGCTCCGTCTATATTTTGCAAATCCGCACTCTTTTTGTGTTGTCATCATTCGCCAAAAAGGGGGAGATTGAAAGTGCATTCTATGCACTCTCAGATTTTGGTGACTAATGACAACACAAAAAGTTTTCTAATGTTTGTGATGAAGCATGCATGGTCTTTTACAGGTAGACTGATAAAGAGGAACACTTATTTTGCCTAAGTTTCATTTCAACTACACTTGGTATTTGTTAAGGAATTCAGTCAGGAGATTTCCGGGGTTCGAAGATTTCCGGTCCCCGGACCGGAGATCTCCGAGCCATCCAAGATTTTCACCAAGTCTGAATTGAAATGCGTACTGACTCCAACTCCAGCTGAGCCGGAAATACTCTAGGAGATTTCCGGCGCTCGGAGATTTCCGAGCCCCAGTCCGGAGATCTCCGAGTGACAGAAGAATTTCGACCAAATCCAAAACTCAAAATGCGTAATGACTCCAAAACATTTTTAGTCGGAAATGCTCTCGGAGATTTCCGGCGCTCGGAGATTTCCGAGCCCCAGTCCGGAGATCTCCGAGTGTCAGAGATTTTTCTACTAAGTCAAGAAGCCCAACCAGTACTGATCCAGATTCAAGCACAACCGGAAATTGCTCCGGAAATTTCTGGGGTCCGGAGATCTCCGGTCCTCAACCCGGAGATTTCCGGGCTGGCGGCTGTACAACAGGCAGATTTTGGAGAGGGGTATAAATACCCCTCCACCTACCTCCAGAAGATTAAGCTTCCAGATTTTCTCTCTCCTCCATTGGTGCTGAAGCTCGTTTCTTCCGGATCTCCCAATCTAGCCACTCAAATCCGTTGATACTTGGGGATCTGAGGGAGAAGCCACCGATCTACATCTCCACCGAAGCGATTTGTTTTCCCCCCTCTATTTATTGAGGGGCAACGAATCTAGGGTTCCTTTGTGGATAGCTAGGTTCAACCTTGTGTGTTTTGATCCTTTGTGGATTCCTTTGTGGAAGTGACCTGTTGTGGTCTTTGTGGGAGCCCCCAATTCAGTTGTGGGTGTGTGCCTCACGAATTTGTACGGGACCTTCTCCGCCCTTAAAGGAGTCCTTAGTGGAAGCGTGGATTCGCACCTTTGTGGTCGAATTCACAGGAGAATAGGGTGAGGCCTTTGTGGCGTTGAGCAAACCTTTGTGGTAGCTCACACCCCTCCAGCGAGACGTACACCTGTGTGGTGGAACTCGGGATAAAATCTTGGTCTTCGAGTTCCTACGTTTGTTTCGTTCCACTCTCCTTTACCGCATCTTTAATTTCTATACTTGCTTAGTTTATTTGTTTTTATCACTTGTATCACCTAGTTGCACTTTTAGACAACTTACTTTCCGCTAGCCTAAAACTGAAAAAGACATAAAAATTGGTCACCACCTATTCACCCCCCTCTAGGTGGTCAACTGCCGTTCAGAGGTGGTCTCGGATGCGGCGGTTACGGCTGCCGCGTCTAGAGTCATGGAGGTGGTCTTGGATCAGCAAGCTGCGTGTGTCAATGCAGCTTCGGCACCGGCAGTGCATGTGCAACCGTTACAGGAAGTAAACCAAAGTGCGGTGGTAAAAGATAGGTCTGCAACAGCAAAGGCCACGTCTATATCTTCTGAAGTGGGACTGCAAACTGGTGAGAGCAAGGTTGTGAAGAAAAAGGAGAAAAGCATTGATATGGTCAAGTGCTTTCGATGCAATTTGCAGGGACATTATTCGATTGCTTGCACAATAATTTTGTGTGATTTCTGTTTGTCATCCGACCATATGAATGACGAATGTCCTTTGCATAAGGCGCCCAAACCAGCTCTATCTGTTTATGGATATGCCCATGAAGAATTGATGGTTTTTTCGATTTCAAATTCTGATGGTTATCGGCCAAGATCGGACAGTGGTAGGACAGGCCGAATTACTGTCAATGGTGGTACACTTACGTCTGTGGAGATTATTGGTGTGCTACGGTGGGTAGTGATGGATGATGATTTTCCGTGGGAGGTCCAAATGCTTGAGAATAATGTATACAAGGTTGAGTTTCCGAGTAAGATGGAGCTCATCCGTGCTATGCGCTTTGGGTCCTTTGAGGCTAAGGAGGACATCAAGATTTTCATCAAGTTTACGGAGTGGAAAAATAAGGTTAAACCTACACAACATTTAGAGAGTGTGTGGCTTCTCATAAGTGGGGTGCCAGAAGGTCTACGTGATGATTACATTGCACTTTGGGGGCTGGTGGGAATGTTTGGTATAACCAAGGCGATTGATATGGCGTATACTAGGAGGCATGAGGTTGTTCGAGCACACGTTAGGGTTACAGACATTATTGCTATTCCGTACAGAAAAATAATCATGTATGAAGATGAGGGTTATCGTATATCTATAGAGGTTGAGATGAATGTTGAAGATGTTGAGATGGTGGATGATGATACGGTCAATGATGATGCTGATGGTCACGGAGGTGTTGGACATGATAATGTGTATCAAAGGAACTCAAAGGATGAGACAGAGGACTCCACTAAAAACAAAGAAGAAGATGCTAGGGAGAAGGAGGCAACACCAGGGGTTGTGCTACCTGATTCTATCACTAAAACTGTTTGTCTACAGCCAAGCATACGGTTTGGTCGTTTCTCAGATAGGTGGTGCGATTTAGTTGAGGAGGAGGAAGAGAGAGCTAGGAAGTCGGATGCAAAGGAGACCCGGAGGGCTCTTTTTCAATCACCGAGTCCTGTCAAGCTGGGGAGGTTGGTTGGTGATGATGGAAAAGGTTTGCAGGCTGTTGAGATAGAGAATGAGTGCAGGGAGGTAACGTCGGCTGCCTATCCTAGTAAGATGAGAGCTGCAACACTTGCGGATCGGGATGCACGGTTGCCTAGTCTCGATGTTGCGGCGAGTATGACTGGTTCTCCAGCTCGGGTTTCTAGTACAACTAGCTGCACTGTCGGGGCGGATACGCCGGCTCGAAGTGTCACTGCTAATCTTGGCCGGAGGGTGAGCACACCAGGGGATGCTGGGTCGCCTGCTCAGAGTACCGAAATCACTGATGGCTCGGTTGCGTATGATCACTGCATCCCTACCTTTGTTGGCTCTGTTCCTACACCAACGAGGGAGGAAATTGTCGCCTTCGGAGGCATCCAAGAACCTATGGCGGGGGGTCTGCGCTCGAGTGAACGCATTCGAGCACATGCTAATGCGGATGCGACGCAAATGGTGCGAGCGATGGAACGGGCCAATGCACGCGACATGGCAGGTTTGTCTTCCACGCCAAAGTTCTCTTTATGTAATTTTTCTACTAGTGTTGTTGCTGCTAGAGCTAGTGTGTTGGGAGTATCTTTAGGAAAATCACCTTCTGAAATCACGCTTTCAGTTCAAAATTTAAAAGAGGTTGAAAAAGGGAGATGGCTAACTATTCTTAGTAATAATATGTGTAATGGATGAGGACCCACATAATCTTTTTGTGTCTAAGGTGTCTGGGCTTTGTGAGGATTTAGAAGCCGAGGATGTCGGTGATTTAATGGATCAAACGGATCTGTTGAGTCATCTTCCAACTAATAAACGTGGGCGTAAGAAAATTGTTGTTGACAAAAAAATCTGAGAAGAAGTGCTAGACTTAAAAACAATAAGCAATGGAAGCTTTCATTTGGAATAGTGAAGGATTCAGAGACACAGCGAAACATTTGAGGGTTCAGGAATCCATACGGGATTCCAGTTTGGATATTGTTGCTTTGTTAGAAACCGGTCGTTCAAGTTTTCCAGCATACTTTTTAAGAAATTTGTCTGTTGGACGGGACTTCTCTTGGTTTTGTCTACCACCGCAAGGAAGATCCGGTGGAATGTTAGTGGGGTTCAACCTGGAAACTTTGATTGTTCGTGATGTTGATGCCGGAGATTTTTGTGTTAAGTTTCATTTAAAATCAAAAGATGGTTTTGAATGGAATTTTGTGGCAGTGTATGGGGCAGCTCAAGAAGCTCAAAAACCCATATTTCTTACAGAGCTTGTGCGCATTTGTGAGGCCTCGCCAATACCTTTATTAGTTGGGGGGATTTTAATATTATTAGGGGACCGCATGAGAAGAATAACTCCAATTATAATGCACGGTGGCCTTTCCTGTTTAATTCGGTTATTGAGACTCTAAGTTTAAAAGAGATTAAAATGTCAGGGATGCAGTATATGTGGGCGAGTCGAAGAGATACACCTACGTTTGAAAAACTCGATCGGGTGCTTGCTAGTGTAGACTGGGAGCAGAAATTTCCGTTGGTTACTGTAAGAGCTTTAGCATGCACTGGATCTGATCATACCCCTCTTTTTATTGATTCGGGGTGAACAAGCTCACCTGGGCAATACTTCTTTGTTCTCTTTCGAATTAGCCTGGCTAAGAGAAGATGTTTTTTTTTAATGATTACAAAAGAATGGCAAGCGCAAGTGCGAGGTGAAACACCGATTGAGGTTTGGCAAAACAAAATAAGACATTTGAGAAGATATCTTAGGGGTTGGGCACGACACAAAAGTGGGAGTTATAAAAAAGAAAAGGAAAGACTTCTGGGCATTATTGAAACACTAGATATACAAGCTGAAATTACCCCTCTAACAACAACACAACGTGAGGTGTTAAGAAGAGCTAATGATAGTCTGTACTTTTTAAGAAGAGAAGAAGAATCAAAATGGGCTCAGAGGGCTAAAGTAAAACATATTCAGGAAGGGGGAAATAACACAAAATATTTCCATCTCATTGCTAATGGAAAACATAGGAAACATAAAATATTCCAGTTGGAGGAAGAGGAAGGAACAATAGTAGGTGACGATAATTTAAAGGTTATATCACTGAGTATTACAAAAAGTTATTTGGTGCACCGGCTGAAAATAACTTCTTGTTAGATGAAAATGTGGTCGCGGATATCCCTCAATTATCTACAGAGGAAAATGAAATTTTGACAGCTGATTTTACAACTGACGAAGTCTTAGAGGCTATTATGCAGATGGAGCATAACAAGGCTCCGGGACCAGACGGGTTCCTGCTGAATTCTATAAAACTTTTTGGAATATAATAAAAAATGATCTCATGGCTATGTTTGTTCAGTTGCAAAACGGTCATTTACCCCTATATAAACTTAATTTCGGGGTCATCACTTTGCTTCCAAAGAAAGAGGATGCGACACGAATACAACAATAAAGGCCGATTTGTTTGTTGAACGTGAGTTTTAAGATTTTTACGAAGGTGGCGACCAATCGTATATCTCAGATTGCTCATAAAGTTGTCAAGCCAACACAAACTGCTTTTATGCCAGGACGTCATATCCTAGAGGGGGTAGTTGTCCTGCATGAGACCATCCACGAACTTCATAGGAAGAAAATGGATGGGGTACTTTTTAAGATTGATTTCGAAAAGGCATACGATAAAGTTAAGTGGCCTTTCTTATTGCAGACGTTGCGAATGAAAGGCTTTGACAAAAAGTGGTGTGACCTAATTGAAAATTTTATAATGGGTGGATCGGTTGGTGTACGGGTAAATGATGACATTGGTCATTATTTTCAGACTAGGAAGGGGCTTCGTCAAGGTGATCCTCTTTCCCCTATTCTGTTTAACATAGTGGCTGATATGCTTGCTATCCTCATTTCACGAGCAAAGGAGGATGGTCAGGTTGGTGGTCTTATACCGCATCTGGTTGAGGGAGGGGTGTCGATTTTGCAATATGCAGATGACACAATCCTATTCTTGGAGCATGATTTAGAAAAAGCGGTAAATATGAAGTTAATTTTATGCATGTTTGAACAATTGTTTGGACTAAAAATAAATTTTCATAAAAGTGAAATATTCTGTTTTGGGCAAGCTAAAGAGGCTGAGGATCAATACAGAAGTATTTTCGGATGTGGAGTTGGGTCTTTACCGTTCAAATATCTTGGGATCCCAATACATTACACAAAACTACTTAATAGAGAATGGAATTTGATTGAAAAACGTTTTGAGAAGAAGTTAGGATGTTGGCAAGGAAAATTGCTCTCATATGGAGACAGGCTTGTGCTAATTAATTCGGTGCTGACGAGTTTACCGATGTTCATGCTATCCTTTTTAGAGATACCTAAAGGGGTACTAAAAAGGTTAGATTTCTATAGGTCTCGCTTCTTCTGGCAAAGTGATCAAAATAAACAGAAAGATAGGCTTACAAAATGGAATATTGTATGTCGACCAAAGGACCAAGGAGGTCTAGGCATCGAGGTCCTTGATATAAAAAATAAATGTTTACTAAGCAAATGACTTTATAAACTGATGAATGAGGAAGGCGTATGGCAATAATTATTAAAGAACAAGTATTTACAAACTAAGACACTGTCACAAGTGACAGCTAAACCTACGGATTCTCAGTTCTGGAAAGGTCTTATGGGGATAAAAGATAGTTTTTTTAGCAAAGGAAGATTCAATGTGGGTAATGGTCAATCCATACGTTTTTGGGAGGATGTCTGGGTGGGAGATGTCCCTCTAGCTATTCAATACCCAACGTTGTATAATGTAGTACGCCATAAAAACGTTTTGGTGGCTCAGGTGCTAGCTAATGCCACAGTCCGCATTGAGTTTAGACGAAACTTGACGGGAAATAAATGGAATGCTTGGCTACATCTGTTAAAAAGGCTTATAACCATTTACTCTCACTGATACCGCGGATAAGTTCGTTTGGAAACTCACTGTTACGGGTTCGTTTTTGGTAAAATCCATGTACGAAGATTTATTAAATGGCAATACTGTTAATTTACGGCAGCAAATATGGAAACTTAAGATATCATTAAAAATTAAGATTTTTATGTGGTTCTTATATAACAAAGTTATTTTAACAAAAGATAACCTTGTTAGACGCAATTGGAATGGGTGTAAGAAATGTGTGTGTTGTGATTGAGAGAAATCTATAGATCATTTATTTTTTACATGCCCCTTCGCACATTTTTTATGGACAATAATACATTATGCCTTTAATATTAGTCCACCGGCCGATAGTACGAATATGTTTGAAAATTGGCTCAATGGGGTGGAAAAGAGTTATAAAGCACAAATCCGTGTGGGAGCTTGTGCTTTATTATGGTCTGTATGGAAATGTAGAAATGATATTATTTTTAACAATGCTCGTAATACTAATTTTCTACAGGTTAAACGTATGACTACCCACAGGATCCAAGAGTGGGCTTTCCTGGTCCCGGAGGCGCAACGTGCGCGTATAAACTCTGGATGCACCCGGCTGAAGGCGGTCGCTTTAGATATCTATTCCCGGGGTACCTGACGGCTGTCTAGAAGAATTCAAGACGTTTAAGAAGTTAGGCGTTTGAGGCCTTTCTAGTTTTGGTTCTTTCAGTTTCTTTTATATCCCTTTTCATTATACTTTGCTTGAGACATGTAAACTCTGGAATACTTTTAGCGTTGCAATAAAAGCCGTGTGCATCAATCGATGCAGAGGCTGGGGCTTCTCCCCTTTTCTAAAAAAAAAATAACTCTCCCAAACACAACGATCTTGTCATTCAAGTCAGGTATTGGAGCAGTCGTGATAAATATATCAAATCCTTTATTACTAGGATTCTTTGTAGTCCCAATCAAAAATGCCTCGTGCTTTGGACTGCACAATCATATAAATCCAGGTACACTTTTAAGAACAAAATCAGGTCTGACATAACAACGGATGCAAGGAAATTTAATAACTGTAATATTCGGAAATAAAACCTGAGAGCATTTTCTCCACTGGCTTTGGCTTTCAATATCCATTCTTGGGCAGCTCCATAGAAATCAAAACCACCTCCTTGGATTACAAAGTTCTTTATGACATGACGAAATGGCATTCCTTTAAAATAATCACTCTTGCTGCACCATAGAAGAAATATAAGATGTAAAATAAGCAAATAAGGCATGTTTCGTCTTGAAGAATTCTTGGCAGTAGTATAGCTCTATCGACGGTATAAAGTATCCATAAACTGATTTAATTCTAGCAGAATTTTACAAATAGTATAATTTCTACCATGATAGAAATATGTTTGCACACACTGCAATATGTTAAGTACTACAGTCTCACACCAGTCCAGCCTAGTTACATATCACAATTCACAACCAATATCTGTTTATTACTTATAAAGAGCAAAGCTATCTTTGTTTGTTCAAAAGGACCGCAATATGAAAATTAAACATTTACTAATGTGTGAATATGAGCTCAATGATAAAAAATCAATTCTTCAGGTGACTGGACATAAATTTCACAAGAATTTTAGTCAAGATGCTGTGTAGTTGCTCTGGAATAATGCACTGTGGCAATGAAAAGGAACAGGGTATGGAACTTACAATAGAAGAGTGTGCATCCCTTTTTGTGGAATGAACAAAGTATACACCAAGTGGCCTCACTACTGCATGTAATACTATGCAAATCACAGATTCAGTAAATATAATTCCAGTTCTCACCATAATTTGACAAATCTGTCCACAACATCAGCAGAAGCATCTTTGTATACTTCTATAGTAATTGAGCCTTTCACGGTGTCCATTACCTGCAAACAAATCAAGGGGAAGCATTATATTCTTTGTACATCAGAGATAATTCACAACAACACCTAGGAGATAACATATTTAATAAAACTGCTTCACCAGGTGCAGAATATTTTATTAATTCAGAATGTATGTGACCAGCTTTTATGCCGTTAATTTCGACTAGCATGTGATGGCATACATTCTACTTGAGCTGATTTTATTGCTAATAATTAGTGAATCATTATGCCAAATTATACATCTACACAAAAGGGATACTGGGATAAAACATAATCAGTTGTGTGCTTCTCACAGTTCAGAACTCTTAGAAGCACTATGTACAAGATATCTCAGTGATAACTGTTGACTATATTTGCTGATACATTTGCAGTAGTAACAATGGCGACGGTTTCCACCATTGGTTGGAGACTGTATAAGAGGCGGAGCACTGAAGAGGGAAGTATCCAAGCAGCATGCATTTGCATTAAGGGAAGCTGCAATGGACTAGCGGTACACAGACAAGTCTCTTCAGCGTGGACGCCAGTGAGGGCCTTGAGAAGAGAGACATGGGGCATATGCGCAACGAGCTGGTACACACTGTTAGTTCTTATTCATCTAGGATTAACTAGATTATTTGTGACAGCTATCTAGAACACACAAAAGAATCAAAATAGAGAGGTTTAGAGATATTACAGGCTCCAGCAATTGTAGCCATCGGCGCCTGCTCGATGCAGGCGTGAGTGAGTGTAGATGTAGAAGTCGCCGTAGTCGAGGAAGAGGGCCGTGGACGCCGGCAGCACACCTTAACATTCTCCCCCTTGATTGTAAGTTTAACAAACATCATAAGTCCATCCTCAATAGAAAGAACATACCAAGATAAGGTGTTACAGTAACAAAACAAAAGTCATAATACTTTAGGGAGTTGGTTTATGGGACGGTCCTTATTTCTAGAATCAAAAGGCTTTCCAGCAACCCATGCTAGCAACATAATCTTAAAATTGGGTGGTAAGCCTTCAATAACGGATCCATAAAGCATACAAAACTTATTCATATGCTTGATTCTAGATTCTATCTTTCACAACACGAAACATATTGTCAATGGCTTTGGCAACGCCAATTGACTTGTTGTTACTCGCATAAAAAACTGCGTTACATATTGCAGTAGGTGGTTTATAAATACTATCTACCACCAAAATTTCGGGAATAAACTTCTTGACATACAACCTGCTCTAGCCTCTTTTAACATGCCACATGATAAATTGCATCATTACTAATGCAACTAAAATCATAATGGAGCTTTCCACGATATAGCTCCATGTGCGAGGGTGAGGATGTAACTTAACGTGGAAACTTTAATATCCACACATCTCGCATAAACAATGTCCACATAGCCCACAGTGTCGAGGTTATTAGACTTCTTATTAGTGAGCATGTAAACTTTATTTCCTAGCATATTTGCAAGACATTTGGCGGCCTTTCCAGTGGTCAAATTCTGGACTTTCTTTTATATTTGCCAATTATGCCGATCAAAAATATAGGGCACATTCTTACTTTAATACTCATATTGTTTCTGACAGCCGAAACATAAGGAACCAACATCATCTGATCAGCTCATAATGGTTCCTTGGACACTAAAAGGTTCACCTTTATTGCCCTTAATTTCATTAGCAGGTGCGATAGAGTACTTGTACCTAATATTTTTCTTTCGTACTCTATCGACGTATGCCATCATAATAGAACTTATACTCCTTTTGGACCAACATCTTAGCGAAACTCAGTACAAACAAAATATGAGGCATCACAAAGATCCTTTATGTCTTAAAGAAGAAAAATATTTCTTGGCTAACCAAAATATATCATCTTCATAAGGTAGTAAACTTACTCCCCCTCGTCTTATGGTATGAGTTAACGCTCGTCTTATTTCATAATTGAAAATTCTTTAGGCAACATGCCCTATGTCAACTTCAACTGTATGAAAAACTTTGCAGTCAAGTCATACATACATTCTTAACTTGGTCGTCAACACAGTACATGTTATAATAATAACATAAGCGTCATAACATCTCACCGAGGTAACTCTATTGAGTCATATACATCATTAGAGCAAGAAGCCTCTAAGATGATCACTAACACACACATTACCAATCACAAGGAAATTGTTGATTATCAACACCAAGTGTTGCATTAAGTATTTCTTCTCAACTTACCTGATGTATATGAACAAAGATCTAATGGAGTTATCCTTAAGATTCATGTTCATACACTTCAGATTCCAAGATGATCACTTTATTTAGACGATGGAAAGATATCCAAAATCTTGATGACATTCAATATAGTTCAAAACCACAACACCGTTGGGCGGAAGATGGAAAAGAACTTTATGAATTGTGACACATGATCATAAAACGACGTTGGTCAGAATTATAACCATGAGCCACATGATACTGACAAACTTGCCACTTGAGTTAAATATGTGACAAATGATTATAAACGACGTTGGTTAGAAGTATAACCATGAGCCACATCAACATTAGATTAGCAAGGTTGTCACTTTAACATTCATGTGTGCATCATAATACCCATAAGGGGTGTAAATCCACATTAACTCGATAAAAGGAGTCACAACATTTATGTGATTTTTCAATCACTATAATCAATCATTCTTCAAAGTAAGACGTCTCGTTGGTTCCATCATACTCAGAGAATTAAAATGTTCACGAATTCTCATATTCAATGAGACAATATACTCAGTCATTCTCCAAAGTAAAGACTTCTCGTTGGTTCCATCATATTCGGAGAATTAAAAAACATTTTGGAAATTGCCATGTTCAATGAGACAATTCCATATTCCCATGTTCAATGAGACAATTCCATTCTCCCCCTCGAAATGTGGTAAACATGACCACAATTTCGACGAGGTCTCATTACTTATTTATGAATTAAGAGTGCAATGACACATATCAATACACAATTCATTCGTTGAGGACATAAATTTTCTCACCACATGGTAAGACAACAACAACAAATTATGAGAAAGAACAAATGGTTCATACAAATGAACAAATGTCTTGAAATTCTTTATTCTTTCCTGCCCTCTTAGCAAAACCCATTAAACCCCATATTAAATGTGTAGTCCTTAAAATATTTCCTCAATAGAGGACAAATATTCTTTGGCATATAGTGAGTCGGGAATTGCATTCTTTATCTCAAAGGAGATGGTATGCACATTCATAAGGAGTGAAAACATTTTAAACATAATTTGTGTTTCATTACTGAAACAAGAATACCATCTTTATGAGCATCAATAATCAAGCTTGAATTGATCTATAAAAAAAACAAGACACGCTAATTGTGTTCCAATCCGTATCACCGTTGGGCCGAAAACGGAAAAGAGCACTTTTCACACATAAATGGGACATGACAGTAGTCAACGTTGGTCAGAATATTGTCATATACCATAATAACTTATGCTCATAAATGAATACTCAAGTCAAAACGAGACTTCTCGTTTTGACCATAGAAACTTAAATCACGTAATTGATCAGCAAACTCATTTGCTAAATTAATAGCCATCACTAACATAGGCACCAATATATATGAATATATGATGCAATCCAGTATGTTATTAGACACATGGATTCATAATTTATCGCTGATCACTTCCATCAAACATTGACACCATGATTTGAAAAACTTAAATAGAACAATCAAAGCTTATCATTAAAAAATTCAATGACATGATAACAAAATATCAATCATTTCAAACATTCTCATCATGACATCTCACTTAGTAGACATTAGATTTACATCCTAAGTGGAAACATTGTTATAAACATTCTCCAAATAAAATTTGGATATTACATCACAGTCACTTAATAATTAACTTTAATAGTCAATAAATGACAACTCGTGACCATGATATCACATTTAAATTCTTTGAACATTTTTGTTCATAGAACTTCATGATGAGCCTCCATCAACTGCATGTCAAAAGACATAATTGCATCCGACATAATACTTCAGCATTATGGCTCATCAGTATTAGGCTGCATAGTTCGCTGCGGAAAAACGAACCACACAACCATTTACATTTTCCTTAAGGTGGCCTTAGCCCATTAGAGATGATCACATCATTAATAAACGCCATAAACATGATAACAACTCAACTTCATCTTACAAAATTCGTGACTCAACATTAAAATGCTATTAGAAGATATGACTTGTATTAATCTTACAACATTATATACATCATTGTCATAATAAATATCAATTTACAACTTATTCTCAACATTCATTGATATTTAAAATGATACTCAACATAGAAAACAAATTCTAGGGAAATTACTTGTAAAATTAAAACAAACATGCTATTTTTTTTAATAATAATAACATATTTCAACTCATATTTTAGGAAATAGTTTTCTGTATTTAAAACAGTGCATAGACCTGAATTATTGAAACTAAAAATTGCACTGAAAAAAAACAGAGACTACAGCCGTAAAAAAAAAACTGGACCGCAGCCCACCCTGTATTTGGGCCCAAAATGGACACGGAGACCCAACAGCATACCCGGGGCGATCTGTACCATCCGATTGAATCAAACGGCCGACATGGGCCGTGATCGGATGAAACTCAACCCCGGTCAAACCCCTAACCCTAGCCCCCACTTTCTTATCTCCTCCCCCCGATTCTTTTGTTTGAGAGAGGCGGCGCCGAAGCGACCGCGCTGCTCTGCAGCTTTTCCGGCGGGGAGCTCGCCTGTGAGAGAGAGACGGCCGGAGCTGCCCTCCCCCTGATCCATCCCGACGCGGTGGCTGCGCTCAACGGAGCAGCGTGCGCTGGACGTAAGCCCGCGCGCTCTTCCGTTGAACACGGCTGCCGGCGTCGCATACTTACGGGGCGGCGAGGAGATGGTGCACACCGGCTAGCGGCGGTCGTTCAGCGCGACGACGACATGCGCATAGGCCTGTGATGCGTGCGCGTCTTCCGCGTGTCCTCTCCGATGGGGGGAACAACGTCGCGGCGACGTCGCCCTCGTGCTGCCACGGGCGCGCACAATCCCGAATGGGAGAGACGGTGACGCGGCGTCCTTCTCGGTATGTACCGATCTCAATTTTGTGCCAAAATTGCATCTTTTTTCGCTTAAGATTGGGGTTATTGTTTCGGGAACTAGGGAATTTCTGATTCATTGCCTAAATTTCTTACTCCCCTTCTTCTAATTGCTTAAAAAAATGTCAAGATTAACCGAAATAGTGAGCCACATGATCAAGAATAATTAACCAGCAACAATTAGATTGACCTTAAAATTAATCTGGGTTAGTTACACTTGATGAACTTAATAATTTGCCACTGTCTCGAAAAATAATTTGACCAAAAAACATGATGAAACTGATCCAAAACGATTCTAGTGCCATCACAAAGGCTCTGATACCAATGTTAGTTCTTATTCATCTAGGATTAACTAGATTATTTGTGACAGCCATCTAGAACACACAAAAGGATCAAAACAGAGGGGCCTGCTCGATGCAGGCGTGAGTGTGTGTAGATGTAGAAGTCGTCGTAGTCGAGGAAGAGGGCCGTGGACGTCGGCAGCACACCTTGGAGGTGGCTCCGGTGGTCGTCGGTCTTCTGATCCCTCCAGCACCTTTTGTGGATCAGACGTTAGGAGTAGTGGGCTAATTTTTTTTCTTGTTACCCTGAAAGGGATCGCTTCCTCCTCTTTATATTAGTGGTGCTGTGGGACCAGGGACCTAAACCGGTTGGTTTTAGGTGTGTCCCGATCAGGCACATACGTGAAGGGGAGACTTTGTCTTTCCCATTTATCTCTCGTTTGTTAGACGAGATCAAACCCAACACACACTGGCTCAAACTCCTTATGGAGTTGAGACAAGAACTTATAAACAAGATGAAAGTACAAGTCCGAATAAGCAGTCTGGCGACATGGACATGAGAGACAACCAGCAGTAGAGAGAGAATCGAGTTGACGCCAGATAGCAGAACTCTGAGCATATAAGTCGTCGATGGTGGGATCACCCTGCTAAAGGGTGTGCTCCTGGCGAACTACAGAGTGGCCCAGAGCGTCACCGGTGGGCTGATAGCGCTGACAAAGGCGAGTCCACATCTCGAAGGTCGTAGACAAGGCCACAAACTCCGAAGAAAACTCGGGTAGGACACTAGCAAAAAACACAGCTGAGGCACGAGCATCACCGTCAAACCACTGAGTATAGAATGCAGCAACAACATCATCAGCATCCTTTGGAGGCCTGGTCAGCCTCCAAGGGAAGAGCGTAGGATCCACAGAGGCAACAGGACGTGGCGGGCAGGGTATACGAGCTTATCGTACTTGTCTCTATTTAATAAATCAAGGGGCAAATAAATAGTACACAAGACTTGGGCTAAAAGGAAGGAAATAGTCTAATAGGAACTCCTTGACCGATACTAATACTCCTTAACAACTACTATAACTGTAGTCAATTCTGGTAAAATAATGTTTTCTTGACATGTTGTGCACATTTTAAGTGGTGATGAATAGTGGAATACTTAAAACCTCTCCAAAATCAAGAATATTAAAAACCACCAGTCAACAAAAACTTCAATTGGGCCGTGACAACTTTTCATATCTTGTTTCATGGTTCACACATAAAGCCTAGCTGCTAGATTGTTCCATGCCGTGTGTTTTTCATTGTCATACTCTTCATATGCAAACAAATAATCCCTCTGTTCCTAAATGTAAGCCTTTCTAGGCTTTTCTGCGCGCATGTATCTAGACATGTGTTAGTGCAAGGTTACTATACTTTAAGTTGATCATGGTATCATGCTTCAGTTCTCCTTGGAAATAATAACACGGTTTAGCTGTCAGTAGCAGCACAGTCACAACGAGATATAAACCTATATTCTACAACCACCATATATTCATAATATACATCCATGCATATAACCAAAAATGATTGGAAACCGTGTTCAGATAATATAGGAAAAACTTACTGCCTAGTTAGGTGTACTTGTTTTTGTTGAATCTTCAGATCTCTCTACGTTCTTGAAGTCATGATGAAAATACACAAAACAAAACAACAATGAGTTTGATGTCTAATATGAAATATCCTTCCAGTTGATACTTGAGTAAGGGCATTCACAAAGAAAATATGATGATTATAAGAGGAGTCATACGGAAGGAAACCATTTACAGAAGTTGTTGCAGTTTAATAAACAATGAATTATTTGATGATAGCAAATTTAGGACAAGAAATAAAAGGTCGCCCCATACTATTCTCTACATAGAAGATTTATCATGGTTCCTACTGCAAATTAGGAAAACCAGATGGAATGAACTTATATACTCACTTCAACATGTTAAATTACCAAAATCATGAGACTTTTTTCTTGAGGTGTACAATTTGATCTCATTGTGGGATTTGCATTTCATAATGCAAATTAGAGCAAGTAAAATTTGAATCCAAAGAAGATGCAAACATCCAATTTCTTCTTATAAGAAACTGTGGACTCAGCTAATCATATTACGATCAAAAGTGCTGGCACTTAATGCTATAGAGAAAAGACACTTTCAGTTTTGTTTTAAGAATCGATATTAGTTGTTCCGCAGGTTTTAGAACATGCAACTGGATTTATTTTTTCATCCGCAATCTTGCATAGCCATTCGGCTAGTATGGTATGAACAACAAAACAATAAAAAACAATAGAAACTATTATGATTATCATAAGGAAAGCAACTAAAATTTGGGAAGTGATTCAGAAAATGAAGATTCAGAAAATAAAAGGAGCGTGTGTATCGTGCACTAGATTGACTACTATACCTCAAACCGAGGAAGATCCATTTCAGCCTCAAAGGCCGGCCTGCGATAGAGCATTAGAGCTCATCAATAGAGGTTTTTTATTTATTTAGAAATGGGTGCCCCGCCCTCTGCATCAAAATGATGCACACAGCCTTTTTATATAAATATAAATAGTATCGTCATGGTAATCTCCAAATTACACACAGTAGCAACAAAAATCAACCAACTAAAAATGAATGTGTTATGCATCTAATCTCCTATGATTCAACCAGCCTCCCGGGCACAAGATAGACCGCACGACCGCCAGCATCGGGGTACATCCAGTATCCATGACCGCCCGCTGCTCCACAGGTAGGAGTAAGGACCAGGAGTGGATCCAATAAATGGCTCTGTTGATGACCTGTAAATAGTGATCAATATTTGATTTGTTAAAAACCATATCATTCCGGCAATTCCATATAGACCATAATAAAGCTGATACACTGATGCATATGCGGGCCTTAGTCTTACAGTCAATACCATTAAGCCAATTACAAAACATGTGCGTAATGCTAGTAGGAGGCGTAATACTAAAGGTAAAATGAATAAGTCGCCAAATATCTCGAGCAAAAGAACAAGAGATAAATAGATGTTGCACAGTTTCTTTCTCAATGCAAAAAACACACATAGTACATCCGATCCAATTTCTTTTCATCAAGTTATCTTTTGTGAGGAGTACCTTCCGGTGAAGGAACCATAAAAAGATCTTTATCTTTAAAGGTATTTTTAGTTTCCACAAGTACTTACTCAGTGTTGACGTGTGTCCATTCATCAATTCAGCGTCCATTCATCAATTCAGCGTACAACGACTTGACCGTATACAAACCGGAGGTGTTTAAATTCCATTTAAACACATCCGGTTCATCACTCAGAGAGACTCGCATTAGTCTCTCCACCAAGTGTAACCAAGCAGTCCACCTATCACCAATCAGAGCTCTCCTAAACTGAATTCTTTCCGAGAGTGGAAGAACCGACAAAACATCTGCCACTCTAGTGTTCTTACGTCTAACAATATTGTATAAACCCGGGTATTCGTCTGATAACGAAATTGGCCCAAGCCAGGGATCATCCCAAAACCTCACTTGCAAGCCATCACCTAACACAAAAACTCCACGTGCAAAGATATCTCCTTTTACTTTCATTAAACCTTTCCAAAAAGGTGAGTCAGTGGGTTTAACCTCTACTTGAGATAACGTTTTATCTTGTAAGTATTTGTTACGTAGCAGCTCTTGCCACACCCCTTCTGTATTTAATAATTTGAAGATCCATTTACAAAGTAGACATCTATTCTTAATACTTAACACCTCAATTCCCAACCCCCCTTGGTCTTTCGGTCTACACACAATATTCCATTTCGTCAATCTGAATTTCCTCTTCTTTTCATCACTTTGCCAAAAAAATCTCGATCTATAAAAATCTAACCTTTTTAGAACCCCTTTAGGTATTTCAAAAAAATATAACAGAAACATGGGTAAGCTAGTTAGAACGGAATTAATAAGAACAAGACGGTCTCCGTATGAGAGCATCTTTCCTATCCATGAGCTCAATTTGCGTTCAAATCGATCCTCAACAGTCTTTCATTCTTTGTTAAAGAGTTTCCTATAATGAATTGGGATACCGAGATACTTAAACGGAAGCGCGGCCTCACATCCAAAAATACGACGATACTCATCTAAATCCTCCTGAGCTGTACCAAAACAAAATATTTCGCTCTTGTGAAAGTTAATTTTTAAGCCTGACATCTCCTAAAAAAAGGACAATATGAGCTTCATATTAACTTCTTTATGAAGATCGTGCTCAAGAAAAAGAATAGTGTCATCCGCATATTGTAGGATTGAGACACCACCATCAACGAGATGTGGGAGCAACCCTCCAACTTGACCATCTTCTTTTGCTCGGGCAATTAAAATAGCTAACATATCGGTGACCAAATTGAAAAGTATAGGAGAAAGTGGATCTCCTTGTTGTAACCCTTTTAGTGTTTGGAAGTAATGACCGATATCGTCATTAACACGCACTCCAACACTCCCTCCCTGAACAAAACACGCAATCTATTCACACCACTGAGGTGCAAATCCTTTCATGCGTAGAACTTGTTGCAAAAAGGACCACTTCACTTTTGTCGTATGCCTTCTCAAAATCTATCTTAAAAAGAACCCCGTCTAACTTCTTTCGATGCATTTCATGGATTGTTTCGTGCAACACCACTACACCTTCAAGAATATTTCTACCCGGCATAAAAGCCGTTTGAGTTGGCCGGATCACTCTACTCGCAATAGAGGTCACCCTATTTGTTCCCACTTTTGTA
Organism: Poa annua; assembly: GCA_026929855.1. Lineage (NCBI taxonomy): Eukaryota > Viridiplantae > Streptophyta > Magnoliopsida > Poales > Poaceae > Poa > Poa annua. The sequence goes on from CM049426.1 coordinate 111,794,775, forward strand.
AATATTTTAAAACTCACATTCAATAAGCATATCGGTCTGTACTGTTCAATCCTACTTGCATCCTCTTTCTTTGGCAACAAAGTTATAATCCCAAAATTTAGTTTGAACAAAGGAAGATTTCTGGTTTATAATTCCGCAAACAAAACCATTAAATCTCCTTTAATTACATTCCAAAACTTTTGGTAAAATTCCGCCGGAAACCCGTCTGGTCCCGACGCTTTGTTATGTTCCATTTGAGTGATAGCATCAAAGACCTCCTTATCCATAAAAGCTGAAGTCAGAATTTTGTTTTCATTAGTAGATATTTGAGGCATATCTGCAACATATTCATCATCCAATGAAAAACAATTTGTGGTCGGTGCCCCAAACAATTTTTTATAGAATTCAGATATATAAATTTTGAGATTAACATCCCCCACAATCGTTCCTTCATCTTGCTCCAATTGGAAAATCCGCTTCTTTCTATGTTTACCATTAGCAATTAAGTGGAAGTATTTCGTCTTATTTACACCCTCTTGAATGTATTTTACTTTTGCTCTTTGTGCCCATCTAGATTCTTCGTCTCGCCTAAGTTTAGCCAGCCTTTCTTCTGCCTCCTTCTTAGCAGCCCGCTCGGCCACCATTAAAGGGGTTGTCTCCGCTCTAATGTCTAACTCATTGATAAGCAATAACAATTTTTCTTTTAGCTGTTTATATTCTCCACTTTTGTTTTTTGCCCATCCACGAAGGAATTGGCGCAAATGACGTATCTTTTGCTGCCATTTTTCAATCAGTGTACCACCCCCTGTCACAAACATCCACTCTCTCTTAACCATCTCATAAAAACCATATTGGCGCATCCAAGACAATTCAAAAGAGAAATTATTTTTATTCCCTAGATAAGCATATTCCCCTGAGTCAATAATTAACGGAGTATGATCGGACCCCGCACGGGTCAATGCATGGACCGTGACTAAAGGAAATTTTTGCTCCCACTCAACACTCGCAAGTATACGATCCAACTTTTCGTAAGTCGGATTATCCCGTCTACCTGCCCATGTGTATTGACGCCCAGATAACTGCAACTCTTTTAAATTCAAACTCTCAATAATAGCGTTAAACAAGAAAGGCCAGCGGGCATTAAAATTGAAGTTATTTTTCTCTTCCTGTCCTCTAATCTCCACTAATATTAAAAGACCCAGACTGCCAGATCCGGAGGATCTGGCCCGTCCAACAGCCTAGATCCAACGTCTCATATTTGTTCAATGTTGTATGTTGAGCAATCTTTCCCCTACACAACAAAAAAAACCGTTCGAGAAAACCCACGACGCACGAAATCCCCGCACCTCACCGCCCCCGCCTCCGTGCCTCGCCGCCGCCGACTCCGACGCGCCTTCGCGCCTCACCGCCGCCGCAGCCTCCGCGCCTCAACGCTGCCGCCTCCGCGTCTCCGACTCCGCGCCTCAACGCCGCCGCCGGCCGCCCACGCGCCCTTGCATCGCCGCCCAAGCCCCCTCCCCTGACGCCGCGGGAGAGCTATTCTTCCTCGACGTTTCCCGGAGCCTACGAGTTATAGGTCACACCGCGGACAGCAGTGCCCTGCCCGCCCCGTAGGTACGATTCTTACAGATTGCATTTTTTGGTACATATTCATTGCAGTTTTGTTACGATTCTGACGGATTCCAGTACTTAATTTTATTTTTTAACCTTCCTGAATAATTACAAGCACTTGATTACAGTAACCCAAGGCTCCTGATGTCTCTATTATTCAATATGTCATAATTTAGTTTGGTTCAATCAAATTCATATTACAAAGCTTCTGAAATATCACTTATGCTAATTCATAATATTCAGGGAAAGATTGCGGCGCCGTCAAGCTCAACCACGATATTGCCATCGTCAAGGAATCCTTGCCATCCTTGAGTTCCTCAGAGGCTGCAGATCAGAAGAAAAACTTCATCTCAATGGCTCGCTTGTTTTTTACAATTGAACCCATTTCTAATGGTTAATGTAATTTTCTGTAGGTAAACGACATGAAACTGTTAATCCAGTCCTGCATATTCCACTACTTTCAGAGCAAGACAACGCTAGCAGAATATAAATGTAGGCAAACCATTTCTTTGTTCCCCACTGAAAACCAGGTTCATACAAGGGTAAGTTTTTCCATGGGAAGTCTCTGATAGTAAGATAAAAAGATTATTTGCCACGTGCAACTCATTTTTTGTAGGTTTATTGTTGATGACTGTTATGAGACTGATTGTTTCATTATATATTTCATTTTAGGTAGCACCAAGGAGCTTCAGAGGTTTCTCTTTCAAGGTTCAGTAAGTTGTATTATGCATGTGACATATGCAAGCTATCTTTATTTTCAACTAACTAAGTACTAACAGCGAAATTACCTCAGTTATTTATGTCTTGCTGCATATGGGCAATAGTTATTATTGTGGCTCTTTCTATGTTTATTTGATTAACACAACATCTTGGCAACTTCAATCTAGAATACATATTTGTGAATACTGGGCCACTCCCGTGTTTGTATAGATGTTCATCTTAAAATTTGAAATAGTTTTATGAGTGTATTATTTCAGATCATTGGTGCTTACCAAATTAACATGGAAAGTACATGAACAATAGACATAAACGGAGTATGTAATAGCTACGTGTAAGACTGATATTTGTCTGAACGTGTTGTAAAGAACTTGTAGGCACAACCTGTAGCTGTAAACTTTGATTGACCATTGCTTCTTGATTCATGCACATCCGTTATGCCTCAGTTATTGACTGATCAATTGCCCCGCCTTGCAGTTTAGTGGCGGTTGCTGAAGCCTAGCAGATTCAAGACTATGGCCACAACTGGATAATTAACAGAACACGAGATATTTATTTGGACCCTAAAGGTATTTCTTTGAATAATAATTGCTGCCAACAAGGCCTGCCTTCAAGGTGGTAGCCTCCCGTTTTGTCGGTGTCATATGGCATCCTCCTGGTGACGCTACCGTCCGCACGATACTTCTCTGATATTCATGGTGGTTCGTAATCATCTTTCATCTTATTGTCAACTGAATTGACGTTGTGCAACCTCAGACAATTTGAGAAGTACTGATCTTTTACACAGTTGTGCCATGTTGTCTGTCATTCATCTCAACAGAGGTTATGTATGTTTTATTTTGGCTCAGATTGAGACCTCTTTGGCCTCTCCTTATGCTGAACCTTTAATAGTTATGTACTGCATGGCTGTACATAAAAGGAACTAACTTGTGTGGTTATCTCTGATGAACATCTCTATTCGTGACAGGTAAGAAAGGTACTGATGGCTAACGCTTACAGTTTTTTTGTTGCTTGATAGGCTCAGTGATTTGTAGGAATGCGCACAATCTTACAAGACGCCTGGATGTGAACCTAGAGAATAGGTACAGTGGAAGCCGATTTCAGGATGTAAACAAGAAGAAAATTCAGAGTACACACTTCATGTCATCCTTTTTTGCGGGTTGAAGTTTACTTATCATGGTAGTTCATAATCGGCGAGCCAGAGGTTCCTTAAACCAGTGGCCAAGAGAGGTAACTGATGCGAGCTATTTGGATCTCATCTTTAAATATATGGAGCTGTGATCTGGTCATGCAACTGTCTTGATTTGATTTTTTCTGAACCCATGATGATGTTTATGAAGGGTGCTCCGTTCCATTTTTAAACAATTATGGTGTTCTTGACCGTGAGAAGCCATAGTAGTATGGTACCACCATGTAAATGTATCGCGGAAGACAAATGAAAGCAATAAGAGACGAGGACCCTTGTTTTCTGGCACATTGTTCTTTGACCTTTGTAAACTGCTCTCTTATTGAATGGCTGGAATTTAGAAAGACAAGTTTTATAGAGAAGTGTATCTTAATAAGTACCAACACGAGCTTGTAACTATTACTCTGTTACACGTACTCCCTCTGTTTTTCAATATAAGATGTTTTAGGTCATACATATGTTGTCTAGATGCATCTTAAAATGAGTGAACATATACACTAAAACATGTTAGATACATGTGAATGTAGATAAACTCTAAAACATCTTATATTTAAAAACGGAGGGAGTACAAGTGAAAAATAATTCCTAACAAGGTCCAAATCTACCTTTATCAATGAAAAAATAGGAAATGTTTGATTATTTGGATTTTTAAATATTATTTGTACACAACAATTTTCGCTTGATTGTAAGCTAAATATTGTTGTACAAAATAAATTTAAATTTTTAAACGTGCATGTGCACGTGCTCGATTACTAGTGATAAAATCTCCACCTACAATCATGGGTAACGTTTCAGTTTCACAGATTCGAACTAGTTCGGCTAAAAACGCTTGTTTTCTTGCATCTTGTGCAGCCCCATAAACTACAACAATGATCCACATAAAACCGTCTAATTTAGATTTGACATGGAATTTGACGCAAAATTACCCTGCCACAACCTTCTGTATTGTCAATGACGCATCATTGATTCCCACAAGAATACCACCAGATCGACCCTGAGGGGAAGACAGTGCCACGTATAGTCCATACCTCCCCCTAAAAACCTAAGAAAAGGAGATGTAAAATTGCTTCGACCAGTTTCAATTAAAGCCACAAAATCTAATTTAAGCTCTCTAACTGTTTCGTTAATAGCCAAGTGTTTTTCTGTATCCCCTAGCCCATCCGTATTCCAAAACATACCCTTCGTTTTAATTTTTAATTGGCTTCTTAAGTCTAGCACTTCTTCTAACTTTCAGATTAGAGGCACAACCTTTTTATTACGGCGTTTAGGTTTGTTTACTAGCAGACAATCCGCATGATCATCTACATCCTCTTCGACATCATCCTCTAAATCTTCGCAAAGATTAGATGCCTTTTTGAGAATTAAATTTTCTGCTTTTTCATTTAATTCCGTATCCTTTTGTAAAAACACTAAAGCTCTAGACGTTTCTACAGCCTTAATGTGAGATACCGCAGCAGCAATTTCTTCATGATTTTTCCCTAACGAAACATCTAATCTATTGGCCCTAGCAACAATGTCATCAAGCGAAAAATTGGTAAAAGAGAGTTTCGGCTGGTTAGTGGTACCTGAGGGAACCAGAAGATCTCGACGTTCCGCCAGCAACATAGCCCTCTCCATTTGTGGCAAATCGGCATGAGGTTTGGCCAATGAAAAAAATAGCGCGCTATATCGGCGTTTATAGGGCGTTATAGCGTTTCTGAGGAGGCTACGCTATATTTAGCCTAAAATGCTCGCTACGGCGCTACGCACGCTATATACGCGCTATACCACGCTAGATCATGCTAAATAATATAGCGTATAGCACGCTATAAAAAACTGGAAACTAGGTTTGGAACCCATTGGGCCAAACAAAAGCGCAGCTCCCATCGGCCCAAACACGTAACAAAATTATAAAAGTCCAGCTCCAAAACTCATAGGAAGAACATTACAAGGAAATAGAGTTCCTACTTCCTATTAAGAGCTCCCAAGCTCCTATAAATCTGATGATATACAAGTTGAAGGATCAACATCAAAGGAAAGAGAGTTCCTATTAAGAAGATGTTTCGTGCCTTCGGTAATGATGATGGTGTGTAATATGGTTGTTCGTCTAGTGAGAAGAAGATAAGGCCAATAATTCTGATTAATTTTGTACACTGCAATCTGGTGGTTCTTTTTTAAACCTTGTTATTTTTTTTATGGATATGTATCTCCTATTTTACGTTTGTGCCATGGATCTGGTTAAGTGGACTGGTTCTGCAAGTATTACTGATTATTTCTGTTGAAGAAATCTTTAATATTCACTTATTCAGACTATATATTACAGTTTTTTTTGTCAAATATTATTTCAAAAATAGCACGCTATAACACGCTATAGCGTTTGTAGCATTTTGAAAAGGGTCACGCTATATTCTGTAGCGCGCTATTTTTTTCATTGGGTTTGGCACGTAGACGTTCACTCGACCACAACATATTGTTTTGAACCTCTGCGTATCCTCCGAAGGCAACAATTTCTTCTGTTGTTGGTCGTGACGGTGTAGAAGTCTGCATCTCCTTCCCCAGCCCGCCTGACCGAGGAGAGAGGTGCAGCGTCGCCGATCCCTCCATTCCTAGCCCGCCTAGCTGAGAGGAGGTTGCGACAGTCTCCGACACCACATTCCTCTCCAGTTCGCCTAACTGGGATGATCGCATAGCTCTAGAGCTCGGTATCATTGAGACCCCCAGCCCGCCTGGCTGAGGTGAACCAACCATACCCGAGGTCGGACTCGGAGTGATCAGAGAAGCATTCAAGTCAAGCTCTTTGAACTTAAGCCCATCCTCCCCAAGCAATTCTACCAAATGAGCTGCAGCCTCATTATTTTGGGAGAACACTGAATCATCATGATATGTAGTGACAGATTCGCGCAGAAACTCACCACTCCCCTCGGATTGTTCAGCTTCAAACCCAAGGTCAATGTTGTCGGCCCAGTGGGAACTGGGGTATGGAGAGCCCATTCCCCCCAGGCCTCGCACACTGGCCAGTCAGACGAAACGATTAAGGACCAGGCATCACCGCCTGGCGGGACCCTCGAGAGGCAACTCCCCTCGAGGGCCTGAAGTGGAAACGTTGGCCTCAAGGGGTCCCTCGCCTCAGGGGACCCTCCTGAGGCGCCAGCTCGCCTCGAGGGAGTCCCGCAGAAATCTCCCCTCAGGCCTGAAGGGAAACGTTGCGGCCAAGGAAGTACGGCAGGACGCACGTGGCCTCTGCCACGCCCACGCGGTGATGCAAGCACCCCCGTTGCCGTTTTGGAGATAAAGGGGTCAATAAAGCGGCGCCGCCTGCTGCGCAACTGCCGGGACCTTCTACTCTGGCGATAAAGCAGGTGGACGGCGCAACCCTCCAACAGAGAACGTCATCACGGGCTCCACCTCAGAGACTGCCCTCTTTGCGGGCAGTACAGCGCGGTCGGTCGCCTGTCGACCACCGCGCCCACCTTTATCAACAATGGATTGCGTCCATGGACAAACGAACCGCGGTGGACTCCTACTCCACCATGCCTCTGCCATGTGGGAGCCACCTTGAAGGCCAAGCCGAAGGAGAGCGCCAGAGGGGCCTATAAAAGGGACAAGATATCCATCGTAGCAAAGGTCGGCTCTTAGCGTGCTACAACCCTTGTAAACCCTAGCAACACTTGTTAGGATAGCCTCTGGCTGGAGGAGGAAGAAGACCATCGCTTCCCTCCCCAGGCAAGAACTGCCTCAAGGGGGCCTCCGGCAAACTCCATTGTACTGTAACCTCCACCATCTAATACAGAAAAGCAGGAGTAGCGGTCTTACCTCCTCACGAGGGCCATGAACCTGGGTAAAGGCCGGAGTCTATCTCTGTCGTGGGCGTGTCATCTTTGGGTCCGGCGAGCAACGTCGCAGTGTCCCTCGAGGGTTTTGACCTCCGCGTTCAACCCCTTCACGAACTACTCTTCAGGAAGTGACTACCCCCGATTCTTGGGAGTCATAACCCGACAAATATCACATGCGATATCCGTAGACACAACTTTGGAAGGAAGATCCAAACCATCCATCAATTTAGCACCATCCACGCATGGTTCGGTGCTATCAACAGATACAAAGCCACATGAGATAAACGGTGTCATTCACCACAGTTTCGTGAACTGGTAGTGTTGACACATCCGTAACAGCATTCCGCTCAAACGGCTGCACCTCCTTCTCCATGATACACTGACCTTCCATGTTAATTGAGTTAAATTCTGCATTCAGATTACGTAAACACTCATGGGCTTGCACTATAATCGTAGCTACCATTGGAGAGAAAAGTACCCCTCTGTTGGTGAGTCCCGCGGCTGAGCTCTCCTCTTTCCTAACTGATTGTATCCACTCCTGTTTTGCAGCATCAAAACACACTTGCACCGATGGCGAGAGTCGCACCCCTGTCACCCGGTTTTGACCACCCGAAGTCTTCGTCTTCGTAGCCGCTGAGACATTGGACGGTGCCTTTTCTGTTTGGTCATCCGTACCCCCACCTCCCTCGGTGTTATCTTGTTGTTTAGAGCTATCTTCATCCATATCATCGCTCATATTTCCATCATTAAAATCATCAAAGTTATCCGGAGGAGTAGATTCATCCTCCTCGTCATCACAAATGTCAATGGGTTTTGCCACTTTGAACCGCAACAGGTAGAACCCATCTTTGATGAAGATCGTCCACTTAGACGGGATAAGGGTGTAGTCCACACATCCAACTAAAATACGAAGCACTCCATATTTTCTAGTAAATTTCATATCCACTTTCAGAGTTTTACCAAACAGAGATCCTAGACCCCACAAAGTTAGAAAATCCCCTTTTGTACTAGGGGGTCTACCAGACACAAGCACCCACTTTTTCGGTAGCAACTGAATAGGCTCCAACTTGGCAGCCCAAGAACCAATGGTTAATTCAGTCTTGGTGTTTGGAACCTTGAAATCTCCAAAAACTTTCAATCTCTCAAGCTCAAGCTTCGAAGGGAATGGAACCTTGAAAACATTGTGTCCCACTTGAGTAACACCCCAATGGAAATTATCAGTTTTCACTAGACGTTGCAACTGTGACACAATCTGTGGAATAGACAACATATCCCCAGTGACCGTGATCATCGCGAGACGTGTACTATCAATTTTAGGCTTATAAGAATCTGAAATCTGCATTTCCGAGAACATGAGGCCTTCACCAATCAGGTCGTGCATCAACACTTGAGGTTTTGCCGCTGTTAGCAAATGAAAAGCCGCAGTTTCATGGCCATTCCCTTCACAATACTCACACACCTCCACGGTGCATGCCACCCCTAAATGACCCGGGGCACCACATCGGAATCACTTTGTTTTCTTTGCCTTTTTTGCTGCAGCCATATCACCTCATCAGTCGCAACCGCCAATTCCTCAGTGTTATTCTCCAGTTTTTGAGTTTCAACCGGTAACTCTACCACAACAACAGGTGCAACTGCGGTCTCCTGTGTGATCTGCGCTACATGGACAACCTGTTTTAGCGATTCAGTAACTTTGCACACAATCTCGGCCATAGCCTGTTCATCCACTCGAACAGCCAAGGTGAAAAATCCCCTTCCATTCCCATTGAAACGATCATAGCTTACTCTGTGATAACTATTTCTGCCACGATCAAAACCAGACCTGCCACCGAACTGCGAATGAGATGGTCGGCGGTACGTGTACCCTCCATTGCCATTCTCAGAATTACGCCATTGATATCCTCCAGAGCCAAAACCAGAACCTGCATGAAAATTACCAAACACATTGCCTTGATTGGTGCTCTGTCCATCCTCTCGGCCAGTATAGTTGCTCGGTCCACCGGTGAAAAAATTTCCACCTCCGCGACCCAAAGGTGCATTGGCGTTCCCTCGGTTGAAGTTTTGCCCTCCATTGTAAGCAACACCACCATTAAACCTCTGCCTAGAGCTACACCACGGCCCGCCGCCGCAGCAAAGCCACCATTAGGTGCAGCACCATTATCAGCCCCACGGCCAGCAGCAGTTCCCCGGCCGCCTTCACGTGCATCGCCCATAAACCCACCTCCTCCTTGGTTTGCCATGAGATCGAGCGAAGACAACGGCGGCGCCGTAGTAGATCCGTTTTTGCGTGTGTACCCTAACAGAGCTGTGATTCCGTGCCCTTGTGTCCAGGGTATACGCCCTCTGATATCAATTTTTGTTCGGCCCGCATGGCCTTTCTCTGGGTTTTTTTTTTAATCGGAGACAATCGCTTGTCACATAGGCCCGCATGGCCCTTGACAGAGGCAGAATTTAAATTTGAAATCGAATTGACTTTCCTCGATCCGCAATTTGAGGAGAATCGCTTCGGCACCGGCGACGGAACTCCGGTGAGTCTTCCCCGGCGTTTATGAACCACATTGCAGACTCCCGAATTATCATCCGTCGAAACGAACGACGATGACAAGACTGGTAATTTGAACTCACGAATTGAATGCCGAAGAACAAGATTGCTCACCTTCACCCCGTCAGGCGATGCCGAGATAATTTCCGGCGAGACGGCCATGGATAACGATGCCATCTTATTTGCCAAGCGCCGCTCCCATCTCTTCTCCGCCCTACATCGATCCTTGTCCAAAGACCTGTCCAGCGCCGGCGATGGCGATCTGCAAAATTGCTCATCAATAGAGGTAGATGAATGAAAATTTTGAACAAGCAATGCAAAAGAACTTGGCATACCACTTATAGAGTCCTCGTATTGCATTACTAGATAGATTAGGTGCGCTTATGGGACGCCTATGACTACCATCAGTCCAGCACTGCTAAATTGAAAAATTCTTAGAAAAAAGGGCACCAACCTGTGATGCCAATGCCTATAGGTTGCATAGAGTGATAGCACGACCAAGACAACGATGAGGTTCCAAGTGATGATACTAGAGTAACTGATTCGACTGGGACTCTTCTTTGTCTTGCTCTGAATTAGAAACTGCTTCGGTTTAATCCTTGCCATCTGCTACTCGTGCAGGGTAACAGTCCCCTCTGGAAAAGACATGTTTTCAGTACCAGATAGAACTGGGAACCCAAAAGCAAAACAAAAAAACATTTCCAAATGAGTGCAACAATGGTGGCGCCAAATTGTGTATAAATCAAACATGAAAATAAGGAAGAAGCGAATTAATGTGCATCATTCAGCACGGTATCAGTTAACCCTAGGTTAGGGGCGGATCTGTATGGTGTGCACCGGCAAACAAATGAATTGTGTAGGTCAGCGGAATTTTAAAAACTATTGGATGAAACAAGCTCATACCTCAAAACCTAAAGACTAAAGATTGCGGACGAGGTAGAGACAGCAGGAACGCGATGAATAATAACGGGACCGGCGATGGCGGCGACGCGCGCGAGAGGCCGGGTGCTGGGGTCGGAGGTTAGGGTGGGTTTGGGGTGGGGCGCCGGCGATGAAGCAGCCGGAGGGCACGCGGTAGTAGACTATAGTCTATAGGCGAGATTTGGGGGCGCGTTGAGTTGGGTTTGTAGGGGTCAGGAGGAAGAGGGAAGAAGGCACGACAAAGAACCAAAGAGGAGAGTGTAGTCCATTCCCTGGAGGCTCCTTCGGAAGGAAGCCAAAATAAGACGGCTCTGGCGACGCGCGGTTCCTAGAGCTAGATCTCCTCTAGAGGGCTTGATTTGATCGTTCCTCTCCAATTTCTCCACCCAATCCTCGCGGATTTCATCCCTCTTCTTTCGTCCTTCGTGATTCTACGGGAGGCGACGCGAGATGAGTCAGAAGGAGGCGGAGGAGGCTGTAAGGAAGGCGACGGTGGCAGACCGTACCCTGGGATCGGGCGACGCCGGCGCGTGCCGCTCGGCGTCGGGGACATCGGTTGACGCGACGGCGCACACCAAGGCTGGATCCTCAAAGTCCGACGACCCCGTAGACATGTTGGCACGGCTGCGCCTTACTGCTGTGGAGACGACGGCGGTGGTCATCGACGATGGGGAGGATCCATGACTGATTGATCCAGAGCGGGCGTTTGTAGGTAAGGTTCTCGCGCCTAACGTTCTGCATATCCAGATGATCAGGGCAGCCTTGAGGCCAGCTTGGGGCAATCCGATTGGGTTGACCTTCAACCCGGCGGGGGACAATTTGTTCATTGCCGAATTTGGTCGCAAAGCAGACCGTGACCGAGTGGTCGATGGCTCACCCTGGACGGTGGGACGCCATGCTGTTTTGATGAAGAAGTATGATGCGGATGTTGCACCGCATCAGGTGATCTTCGATCGCCTGGCTATCTGGGCCAGGGTTCTGTCCCTCCCACCGAGACTGATGAATAGGGAGAGGGGTCAGGAAATTGCTACGCCCATTGCCAGGGTGATTAAGGTAGAAGCTGACAAACTGGGCAGATGCTGGGGTTTCTGTATGAGGATCAGAGTGGAGATTACGGTGCAGGATCCACTCCATCGTTTTGTTTCTATCTTTTCCAGTAGGCTGCAAGCAACCACAAGATTTCAAGTCCAGTATGAGAAACTTCCTTTCTACTGCTTCTCTTGTGGACTATTGGGACACTCCTACCTGGCGTGCTCAAGTCCGGTAGAGAGAGATGAGAATGACGAGCTCCCGTATAGCCTGAAGCGCATGTCCCCAGCCGAGGACAGCGGGAAGAAATCAGGAGGGCCTCGTTCTGATTCAAATGCTACATCAGCAGGGGCCGATAACTCAGTGCCGGGCTCCAAAGGATCTACTGGAGGTGCTTCGGCGGTAGGTGGAAGGGGTCGCGGGAGAGGCAAGCGCCCTGATTCTGATCATGTCAAGGAAGCTGCGGTATCCTCTCCCCTGAATGGGTGTGGGGGCAGAGGAAGAGGGCGAAACCAAAGTGGCCGTGGCCGGGGCAGGTTGGAAAAACTGGAAGAGAACTGTTCCTTGTCGATAATGTTAATGCCTCACTGGGTGGTCAGAAAAGAAAGGCGCCCAAGGGACAGCAGCAACAACCCTTGTTGATCACGGCTGCAGATCAGGTCAATGATCTTACCTTGGCTGTGGCTCGGTCAGCAAATGTGGTACTACCTGAGGAGGATGTGGAGAGCTCCGAATCGAACAAGAAACTACGTGTTACCCCTACAAGATCGGCGGATCCGGCGGAGACTGCAGAGCAGTCCCGCCAGACGCAATGAGTCTCTTGGCTTGGAACTGTCGCGGTTTGGGGTCTGACGCGACAGTGGGAGAACTTCGATATCTAGTGAAGAAGTACAGACCTGCCCTGATCTTTTTGTCTGAGACTAAGATGGAGGAAGATAGAGCAAAGGGTTTTAAGTGGTCGTTGGGCTACACAGGCTCTTATGCAGTTAGTTGCGTAGGTCGCAGTGGCGGCCTTGCGCTTTTTTGGAGGCAACCATATTCAATATCTCTTCGTGGTTTCAATTCGCATTGTATTTGATGTGACGATGTCTATGGAGAATGCTGAACCTTGGCATGCAACATATGTCTACGGTGAACCGAGACGTGAGCAGAGACATGTCTTTTGGGACCTTCTCCGCCGCTTGCGTAGAGATGGTGGAGAGCCATGGCTTTGTTGTGGAGATTTCAATGAACTTTTGTCCCACGATGAACACTATGGAGTAGGGGATCGATCAGAGACTCAGATTGGTCTGTTCCGTAGCTGCCTTGAGGACTGTGGCCTCTCTGATCTTGGTTTCGAGGGACCAAGGTACACTTGGACGAATCGGCAGGATGCCCAATGCAATGTCAGGGTTCGTCTTGATAGGGCTGTGGCGAGTACCTCTTTTGTCTCTCGTTTCGAAAAGTGTCAGGTTGAGAATATTATCACTACAACCTCTGATCATTATGATGTGCTTGTTCATTTTGAATCTGCGGCAATGCAACCCAGGCCGCCGGTCCATCATGGATTCAAGTATGAAGCTATGTGGAAACGGGCCGATTCTTACCGGGGTACGGTTGAGGAGGCCTGGTCTGCTCATGGTAATGGGCCGTCTTCACTTCGGGCCACGTGGGAGACATTGATTCAAACCGGCCGTTCCCTCCAAACCTGGAGTCGATCGACGTTTGGATTGATCCCGAAGAAGATTAAGAAGCTGGAGAAGAAATTGCGCTACCTCCGAACATCCCCGGTGTCAGTTGATTCGATCACACATGAGAAGGAGGTAGAAAGCCAACTTTGTGAGCTGTTTGCGCGTGAGAAAATCATGGCACAATAACGTTCACGTGTGGAGTGGTTAAAGGAAGGTGATTGTAACACAGCCTTTTTCCACACCCGTGCGTCTGCCCGTATGAAGACTAATCGTATCAGTACTCTTATCCGAGCAGATGGTTCCAAGTGTGAGGATCAGAATGAGATAAAAACAATGGTACATCACTTTTATGAGGACTTGTTTTCTTCTGAGCCTACTGTTGATATGGATGCGGTGTTGGAGGCCATCCCATGTAAGATTGATGACGGGATGAACACCAGTCTTTGTGCGCCTTACTCTAATGATGAAATCAAGGCAGCTCTGTTCCAAATGGGACCCACGAAGGCTCCGGGGCCCGACGGCTTCCCTGCTATGTTTTATCAGATTCACTGGGATTTGATCCAGGAGCAGTGAGGGGCTTTCTTAATGGCTCAGATATTCCTGATGGCCTTTGTGACTCGGTTATAGTCCTGATCCCCAAGGTATCAAGAGCCAAACACTTGTCCAAGTTTCGACCTATCAGCTTATGTAATGTCTTGTTTAAGCTTGCTTCCCAGGTTCTCGCCAATAGGTTGAAGGTGTTATTGCCACATGTGATTTCAGAATTCCAAAGTGCATTTGTACCAGGTCGTCTGATCACTGATAGCACTTTTATTGCTTTTGAGTGTCTCCATACAGTGCGGAAACAAAAAATAAAAGCCCATATTTTGCTTTGAAGGTGGACATGATGAAGGTGTATGATCGCATCGAGTGGGCCTACCTACACGGTTGTCTGACTAGGTTGGGTTTTGATACTGATTGGATTGCATCGGTGATGAGATGTGTGACGACAGCCAGATACGCAGTTCGGGTTAATGGTGAGCTCACTTCACCGGTGGTGCCCTCGAGAGGAATCCGGCAGGGGGATCCGATCAGCCCATATTTATTCTTGCTTTGCACGGAAGGTTTGTCTTGTTTTCTGTAGAAGGAGGGACTTGGTGAGCTCCAAGGTCTATGTAATGGAAGAAATGGTCCCCCTATCTCACATTTTCTCTTCGCAGACGATAGTATCTTCTTTGCTCGTGGGGATAACCGTAGTGTTGGCGCCCTTAAGGACGCTCTCGACTCCTATTGTGTGGCTTCAGGCCAAAAGATCAACATTGAGAAATCGTCGATCTTCTTTGGCAACAAATGCCAGTATGATGTCAAGGAAATGGTGAAGGCCGGCTTGGGGGTGAATATTGAAGCCCTCCAAGATACTTACCTTGGCATGCCTACAGAAATTGCTAGAGCTATCTCATCTTCTTTCAACTTCCTGTCGGATAGAGTGTGGAAGAGTTTGATGGCTGGGACTGGCAGACCTATGTCTCGGACTGGTAAGGAAACTTGGCTGAAGTCAGTCACTCAAGCCATCCCAAATTTTGTGATGAGCTGTTTCCAAGTATCGGTTCGAGTCTGTGATCAAATGAGGACCCATTTAGCTAATCACTGGTGGGGTTTTGAAGATGGCAAGAAGAAAATGCATTGGCGCTCCTGGGAGTGGCTATCAACTCCTAAATCCCTGGGTGGTATGGGTTTCAAAGATTTTGTGTTGTTTAACCAGGCGATGCTTGGGAAACAATGTTGGCGCCTGCTGACGGAGCCAGATTCGCTGTGTGCAAGGGTGCTCAAGGCCCGCTACTTTCCACAGACTGATTTCTTAGCAGCAGGAAAACTGAAGGCGGCGTCTTTCACGTGGCGATCCATCCTGTTTGGCCAAGACTTGTTGATCAAGGGCCTACGATGGGGAGTTGGCAATGGGTAGAGGATTCGAATCATGCATGATAACTAGATCCCGGGTTTCAACCAGGGACCTTTTCCACTTATTGTCGTTGCCAACCAATGCTAATGTTCGCCTCCTTATGACTGATTCAGGTGATGCGTGGGATCCTGAATTAATTAGAGTCTTCATTACTGAAGAGATGTCCACCACTATTTCTCAGATACCAATTAGCAGATTTGGTGGAGATGACTTTGCAGCGTGGCCTCACGATCGTTTTGGGTTGTATACAGTGAGGTCGGCTTATAACCTGGCTAGATCAGAGAAGTTCTTTTTTCGACAGGGCAAGCTAAACCATGGGGGGAGCTCACTGCTGTCTGCTCAAGAGAAAGAATGGAAATCCATCTGGTCAATTAACTCTCCTGTCAAGATGAAAATAGTAATCTGGCGCATGGCACATGACTGCCTGCCTACGGGGTTTCAACTGCAGCACCGACGTATCCCAGCTGATGATCGGTGCATCTTTTGCGGAAGATCAGAGCGAGTGGAGCACACCTTCTTGTTCTGTCCTTTCGCTTGTGCAGTGTGGGATTCTGTAAAACTGACCATTCCCTTAGCTCTGGACAATAAGTCGCTGAGGCATATGAGAGAATGGATCTTCTCTTTCCTGGCTCGTGCATCTCCGGTGCAAGCAACTACCCTGGCGGTCGCTTGCTGGCACATTTGGGAGGCAAGGAACGATGCAAGGAATCAAAAGGGCAGTTTGCACCCAGTTCGGGTTGCCAGAAAAATCACAGCGTATGTGGACAACATTGTTTAGCACTGTTTCAAATCACCCACGGCAAAAAGGTGTGTCTCCTCGTCTAATCCCTCATGGAGACCACCACCGGAGGATACAATTTGTATCAACGTTGATGCTGCTGTCTTTACTGCGGAACAACGGGTGGGATGGGGCATGGTTGCTCGCGATCATACTAGATCCCTCCTGTTTGCAGCCAATGGCAGTGCTGCTAGTTCTTTCCACCCTGAAATGGCCGAAGCTTTTGCAGCTCGCCCAGCGCTGGAGGTGTCCAGAGATAAAGGTCTATGCAACATTATCCTGATATCTGATTGCCTTTCTCTGATCCAGCGACTTCAGTCTCCGAAACGAGATCGTTCTGACGTTGGAGTGGTGGTGGCTGATATCAAGACGCTCGCTTCAGGTTTTTCAACATGTTCTTTTAGGCATGATGGTCGTGCGTTGAATAAAGCAGCTCATCTGTTAGCTCGTGATAGTGAACTTACTTTCCATTGTTTTTCCTTTGATGTTCTGCCGGACCTTATCCGGAAAGTACTTTGTAATGATGTTATATGATCAATAAAGCGCTATATTCTCTCAAAAAAAAGAACCAAAGAGGAGATGGAATTTTTCCGTGGATGGAATGGAATCATGTTGTTTTCTTTAGTTTGGGCATGAACATATCTCTATCTCTACTGTATGCTAGTTAAATTCGGCGTGGCGACACGCCGTGCCCTTGGTGAGAAATTGAAGTGTTGTTAAGTTTTAAACACATATAATATTTTGTGGGTGCAACATAAAATACATTTGGAAAAGACTCGAATAATACATTCAAGAAAGCCTGAAAGAATAGACATAATTCCTTATGCAGAATTGATGCGCTGAATTACGACTTCTATAGCCTTACTTACCCTATCACTTCAACTGATCAGATTCATAGTTTTCTTGAGCAAAGAGTTGTAGATGACAACCAATACAAAGAGAACTAAAAATCTCTAGTGTTGTTTACTCATATGAGTTTCAGCCTACATAACTTGTTCATATTAATGTCGAATGAAATACTTCTTAAGGTGAACGGAAGAACACCGCACTGGAACAAAGCTTCAATCTGAAGATACTCTCAACAAAGCGAGAACAAAGTATTTCTATATTTATGCTAATATCATCATCAAAAACTTAACGATGCTCACGAAAGAAGTATAATTTGCCAAATTTGCCTTCACAAATAAAAACAACTGCAGTAAGTTCATTTTGCCTGCCATTAAAAAGGCATTCACCATATCTATTTATACAATAGTTACCCATTGTGCAGATGTCTTCATAGCCCATATGTACTGGTATTTCTTTTGACCAATAAAAATAATACTATAATACATTAATTTTACACTGAGAGAGGTGGTGCTACATAATTGATTTTACCTTCCCAAATACAAAACAAAATCTTAGTACCAATCGAATCACTCTCAATTCAGTCCAAAATCACTAATGAGTTGCTACCCATGTGGCTTGACTTTGCTTTATGTGTCTTCATACTCACTCCATGTCATTGCATGCCTCAGGTTGATCCTAAAGTCCGCTACAATCTCAGGCATAGATATGAACATAAATGGAGTGACTAAATAAATTCGATATCTAGGAGCAAGTGACACTTGTACATCTGTAGCACTGAATACAAATAAAATCCGTGCAAGTAAAGTATATAAAGTTGGTATCGGTTAAATGCAAATGTATGGCGACAACAAAAAAAATTAGGCATCGTACCTTTGTTGTGTCTCGCCGATGGACCACTGGCACGAACCTTGTTTTCTGTGGTTGATACAAATTTGAGGACTGGTATCCCTACACTAATACTTAGATAAACTTGCATGACAAAGAACTGTAGGAAAGAAAATATTATATATTTACTAATCATAATTCTGCAAGTGAACAACAATTATTTTTCTCGAGGAATAACAAAGAATTATGAGAATTGATGTCGACATTCAATGTAGTTGCTACAAATAGTACTAACTAATGTAACCACGAACCTAGTCCTTCTTTGATTATTCTCCAGTTCCATTTGAGCCATGATACAAAAAAATAAATAGAATGGAAAATAGCATCTGGACTGCATCTAGACTCTAGATTACTCAAAATCAACAAATACCCGGACCAAAATCATGGCATGGAAATAAAGTTAATCTCGTACAAATAGCCGCAAATATCCATTTTGAGTAACCCTAGAAATAGTAAGACATATAACATTAAAATAAAATGACAACATGATGTAGCGTACCTGCACTTTTAATAAGGCAGATAACTGTGTATAGTGCAAATCACTGGATCGATTCGTTTACACACAGTTTACGATGTAATATCACAACAAAGCATCAATTTTATTACATCGATGATCCAGAATTACAGAATATTCGATACAAGTTGCATAGCATAAAGCTAGTTTTGAAATAGTACACAGCGGAAATACAATAGCAGTGGGTCTCCAACAACTTCATGTTGCCACAGGCGAAAACATGTTGGTTGCAGACTCGAAATCCCTTAACGAAACCTCACTCGTCATTTGAATAACCTGTAACAAATAAAATTTTACAACAGAGTGGGTCAGATTCCATTAAAAATAGAGTCTGGCAAGTGACACTATGGTGGACACTTAATGGAATAACTCTATAGCCTATATGCATATTTGGCTGGTGGAGTTCAAGGCTATTTTGCATAAAGCCAATTTTTCCTATCTCTTTGGAAAACTCTTTCTTCAAATTAAGACAAGTATGGCATGAAAACCATAATCTCGTCTTCCCTTGTTCACCCATCAAGTTTTTATTTCTGAAGTTAGAATGATGGAATCCTCCGTTGACGTCCGTGATCAGCTGCTCAAATTGTCCGTACCGGGGACACGGCTAAGTACTTAGTTTTACACTCTGCAGAGGTTATGCACGTTCACCATTGTACCTATTCAACCCAAATTATCCTTTACACATCATTTGTGATAAGGAAAGGAGAAGAATGAGACGAGATCTTTCAGAAGCAGTTTCCCTCCCACTCTGGCTTGACCCGTTCCACCTAACATCCCCTTACATCTGCTTGTCAAGCCGGAGAGAGTCCATGCAACATAATTGATCAAGCCAGAGCCCATATGGCAATGGCTGCAATGGAAGCAATCGTCACTCGGAGTTCTTCAGATTCCTCTGTTCCCTGGGTGGCCATCCACAAGTGCACGTACTCCAGGAACCATAGACATGGACCGGAGTAGCCACTCAACTTCGCCACCATTAACAACCAATCCACCCAGGAGTTTCATTAAATTAGTGGATGTGCACTCTCAGGTAAAAATCACCATGCTCACGGCGCTAAGTAGAATAGACATTCATCCTAGGCGACGACAACCATGAGCATAGCCCTGAGTAGTCACTTAATATTTTGTAAAACTTTTCATCAATTGCATAGCATCAATATTTCTGCTAAGTATGATATAGGAACCTAGACACAGAAGTAAGGGAATTGTACATAGGTTTAGCATAGCAATACTATCCTACACATGCATATAAAAATACACTAAGTAATGCATATAGAAATAATAGGAAGTTTATGAGGTGTGCCACTTGCCTTTGAATGTTGTCGTTGTTCACAACTCTTTTCAACGATACTCGGGACTCTCCGTTCAATCTAACAGTATAGACAAGCAACAATACAACAATCAACAGCAAGCACAACTTCACAATGCATACAAACACATACTAGATGAATAAATAAGTTTTATAAAGCTTTCTAAGGAAAATATGTTTATGCATGATGTGCAAAATATTTCTAAGGGCTAGAAATGCTTTTTCATGGCATGAAAATCTTTTAAGTTAATGCAAGGCAAATAGGTTGGTCCAAAAGGACTAAGGGCTAAGGTCATAAGTTGAATAAAATATTTTGTTTTATATCATCTTGAATAAGCCCTCTAATGGCTTAGTCTTGATGTGTAGAAATATTTAGAGAAAATACTAAATTATTTCTTCAAGATGATCAACAATTATTATCAACTCTTTGTAAATTGGACATTCACTATAGTGAGAGAGACAGACACCCGGCCAGCCACTTAAATTGTGGAACATGTCTCATGTACGTGGACATGTAAGGTTTGTCTCCAGGCCGCTTCATCTCACTATGCCGCTAGGATCCAACAAACTTCAAAGATGATAACATCATGATCAAAATTTGTTTAAGTCTAAAAGACAATATTAGGAAAGAGGAAAAAGAAGGAAATAAAGATGTAGTTAGTCTTCCAGGCTTTATCTCCAGACTTGTAGCTTTCCCCTTGGTGATGTCTTGAATGAATTTTTGTAGACTTGATAAATCTTTAGACTTGATGATGTTTGTATCACCTAGGCTGGTCTTGGATTTAACTTAGTCTTCAAGAGGTCTAAGAGAAGAAAGGAGAAATGAAAGAGAGAGGGAGCAAGACTTAGAAAATATTTTTGGTTGGTCTTCATGAACTTCCTCTTGATTTTTCTTCTAAGTGCTTCTACTTCTTGGAGATAATTCTGAAGTCTTGTTTTGGCTAAGTTCTTAAATGGCCTTCTAGCTCCATCTTAGAAATCCTAAGTGCATAGCACTTTACCAAAACACTAGGTTGAAAATAATCCTAACTAAGGGAAAATAAGGAAGGAGTTTTCCTATAAGGAGTATAACTATACAATAGATATGTCATGCATGCAATGCAATTTATTTCTAAGGACAACACTTAACAAAATAAAACAACTAAGTTTTCTAGATGCTAAAATTTTCTAAGGAAAAGATTTAGCATCTTTAAGATGCTGAAATTTTTCTAAAGAAGAGTGTTGTCGAAAAATAGTTATCAAATATTTTCTAACGAAGAATTTATTTTGTTTAAAGAGGCAAAATATTTCTAAGTACATTTTAATACCAAAGTGGTTATAATATGACTAAGTAATTTATAATTCGAATAGATGATGAAAATAATTTTTAATAATTTTTTAATCAATTCTAATCATTAAAACAACACTTAAAAGTATTTAATTAATATTAATTATAAAATCATAGAAAATTATTCTACAAAAATTAGTAGAAAAATACTACTGCCAATACTTAGACATTGAAATTTATAGCAAAAGAGGTTGATAAATTTTAAATTCCAGATTTGAAGTTATGTTCAAATTACCATTAATACCACTTTTGAATTTCAACAAATTTTAATTTGACAAAACATAAAAGTAATGATGCCAAAAGTTTCTACGTGTCATAAGCTTTCCAAAAATATTTTATTTTTAAAATTTGACCAAAACAATAAAAAGTAGTGATAGATTTAAATTCTAGGTTTTTTCTGTAAAACTGCGGGTTTTCGGTTGACTGTTGACTTTGACCGCTGACGTGGGAATTGACTCGCTGACGTGGCAGGCTGACTGGGATTTGAATATGAATTTGACCGAAAATAAAGTTGGTCGGATGAAAAAACACTCTTAACAAAAGTTATAGAGAATTACGTGCTCTTTCTAATTATCACAATTATAACATAAGTGGATGAACAAATTGGTCATAAATCTCAAAATACCTTTCTGGTCCGAAACTTCAAACGCGAATATCTCTCAGCTCGCTGAACCAAAAGAGGTGAGGCTTGGGGCAAAAGAAAGGTCTTGATCAGGGGAACAACTTTCGTATTGTCGTCCCAAACTTTTGAGATGGTTTGGTTACTCGAACAACATCAAACCCGATCTGTATTATATAAAAAATTACGTACGTTAAAATAAAAAGTTGTCAACAGTAAAGTTGTAGATATAGAGTAAATCCACCTTTTCACCGGAGGAATTTCGATTTGACGAAACAAGCGCGAAGAGATCTGAGAAATACGATTTCAGATCTGATGGATGACGATTCGAAATTCTTACTCCACGCTTGATAAAAAGAGTTGAGCATTATTGGGATGGAAAGGTATCGACGAGATCTTCAACAATGATTAAGGCCCCGTCGCGATTGGAGATGGTTTTGTTCGTTAAACGAACGAAATACTATTTCGCTGATTAGGGTTTTGGTGGAACGAAAAGAGTAAAAGAGATGCCGGCGGCTACATGGGTTTATATAGGCGGAGGGATGGTGGAATAGATAGGTCTCGGAGTTGTGAACGCGTAGGATCAAGCGGATCCGGATTTGGAGTTATATTTTTCGAGATATACGTGTTTGAATAAAAGGTGGTTGGAAAAAGAATTTTCAGAGAGTTTGAGTTGCATACGAGTTCCGTTTGGTCCAGTTTGGGACGGCCTGCTGGGCCCAATTCGTTTTTTGTTTCTTATTTCTTTCATATCTTTTATTTTAGAATTCAGAATTAACTGAAATTAATTTCTAAAAAGTTGTAAAAATCATATCTTTATTTTAAAACATTTATGGACATGTTTTGACCACTTTATAAAAATATTAATTTTGAATATTTGATTTAATGCAAATTTGACACTTTTGTCAAATTTGAAAATAAAAATTTAGTCAATTTACTTATGTCTAAATAAAATTTGGTACCACAATTATGAACATATGAAAATAATTATTTCTAATAATTATAATCAAAATATTAAAGTAAAATAAGATAAATAGCATAATCATTATTTTGTTTTTAATATTTTCTCAAATAGATTTCCAAGTGGAAATAATATTTCAACCATTGTAATTTCAAATATAAACAATGCAAGAAAATGATGAATGCATGCATGAATTTTGTTTTCAAATCGACATACAAATATTTTTCAAAAAGTTTTTAATTTTTCTGATTTATCAGAATTTGAAAAATCGTAGGATGTTACACATGAATATTTAACTTTTTCAATAATCTGAGTATGCTTTGTACCTTACAATTGCAAGGTCGTCATGGAGTTAATTCTCTTGGTATTGAACTGCCTGCTCCTTTCTCTCGTGTGTGCAATCTGAATGGCTAAAACAACTTCGATTAGATATGTTAGGAGCTGGTCAGAATTTGTCATCAAACTGATACAAAAATCAAAAGTATACACATTTCAGGAAAATCACATGAACCATACCATGGGTATTCCATCTGCACGGAAAAATATTACAACCACAACCTTAAACTGCTGAAACCATCAGATATGACCTGATAGCCTCTACAACCTATGTTCTGCAAAATCTAAATAGATATAAGATTTTTACTATGAAGCCCAGGAAACATCTGGGATAAGAGTGAACTACACAACAACTAAAATGAGATGAGGTACAACAACAAAAAACAGTCTGTATTGCAGACATAGTTAGATACCGACAGTCAACAAAAATCAATATTCCTAACGGAAACTTTGTATGAAGATATAATAACCTGTAGAATACAGAACGTTAGAAAATATTGAGTTTACATATCAATGCAGGAATGATAAAATCTAATCAATTCAAAATTGAATAAAGTATCTGATTATCTCCACAGTGTGATGCACGTTAAGAAGGAAATAACACGCATGTATAAGTTATCTATGATTAGTGAAGAGGCATAGCTAAACTTACAATAGGAGATCCTTCGTAATCTAGAGAGCATGGCACTGGCAGCATAAATAGTGACTTAAAATCAAACTTCCCTGTCATCTGAATTATTTGACACCGTTAATTGAGTAGTATCCCCAATTGTCCTCTCTTTTTTGCAGCGTGAGTAGTACAGGTAATTCATCAACAAAGATAAAAGGGAGACATAATCTGGAGACTGAAGCATGACACTCCAATTGATGTGAAGCAACACAAAAAAATAGCCGGAGGGAATGAACTAAAATTGCAGATGCGACCGGCCATGAGATTGATTTAAAACTAATTGCTTAGAAGAGATGTCCGGTTCTAACAAAAACGTTGCATGCTGAGTGATCAAACAATTGTACAGAGTAGTGGCGACTGCATACCTAGACGTACCGTTGAAGGGGGCACCGGGCCAGGGAGGTCGAGTTTTCTTGCCAAGCTTGCACGCAACCTAGGTATGCAAGAAGGCATCATCGACAGGAACGGCGCTGGATGCCACAGTGACCCCGTGGATGTGGTCGGCATGGCGCAGAGAGAGGCCCAGTGCGTCGGGCAGTGCGGCGGCGTCCTCCTCCTCTGGACTGCTCGGCGGCGAGCGGTGGCGGCGTCCTCTTCTGGACTGCTGGCGGCGAGCGACGGCGGCGTCCTCCTCTGGACTGCTCAGCGGCGAGAGTAGGAGCCGGCTTGGATTGTCAAGGTTGTCGGGCGTAAGGGGACGACCACTAGCCCGCCAAGAGTAAGCCAGAGGGGTCGGAGTGGCACAGCAAGGTCGAGGCCGGCCGGATTCGTGCTTGATGCCAGCAGACCGAGGCGTATGAAAGGATGTGGGGAAGAAGGGGAAGAAGAAGAAGAAGAAGAGAAGACGGCTAGGGTTTCTTCCTTGCAGCGGAGGAGGAGGAGGACAACGCGGTGGAGTTCCGCCTGGTTTCGATCCGGTTCAAGGCGGGCAGTAACGGCGGCGCGACGGCGAGGAGCACAACGGGACGGGCTGGTTAGGGAGAGAGAAGGAGAGGGAGAGCGGAGCAGCGCAACGGCGAGGGGAAAATGAGGAAGTGTGGGGATCTAGGGCTAGGGTTTTGGTGTTTATGTAGATGGACCGATACATAATTGTTGAGCAACGTGAGGGCTTTTGTGCAAAAGAGCCACGCGGCCCGTCGGATCGGGAAGGGACGATGCAGAGTGAAAGCACTGTTCATTACTGTTCATAGGAACAGTGAGTGAGGAGAGGCCGTGAAAATCTCCTGCCTTTATTTATAGAGGTAATAATATACTGCCTGTGGCCTGTGTCCGGTACGTTGTGGCATTTTTTCGATTTAGTCCCTACGAAATTTGAAAATTAACCTGTAGTCTTGTTGTTGCTTTTGCGAAGCGTTTTCCTCGGCCCGGACAGAACACAGAGCCTTCTTCGTTCTTCCCCATCTGGCCGAGATGCCGTCCCCGACACCTCCCGATTTGCAATCCGCCCCCGCAGCCCTGCTCCACCGCGTTTTTCCTATCGCTCCGGCGGAATACCTCCCTCATCCTGCGAGGCGTAAAAAATCAAGACTCTGGCTAGGCCAGGGCAGGAGAACTAAGGCGAGTGGTACCCAAGAGGAGGCACATGGCGGCGGGAAAGGCCATCCGGGGAGCCTCGGTGACAGCCTGGGCAGTCGACTCCGTACTCCTTTAAAGTTTGCCTCATCCATAGCAATTGAGTGGAACAATTTTGCTTTGGTGGTGGAGACATATATACAATTTTGCTTCTTAGAGGACCAACTTACCAAGGACCTCCCAATAAATTGACAAGCACCGGAGGTTGACTTCCTATCATCTTGATCTCCCGTCCAATCAGAATCCGTGAAACCACATAATGAGAAATGTGCATCCTTGGGGTACCACAATCCATAGGTTGGGGTATAAGCCAAATATCTAAAGATTCTCTTGACAACCATAACATGGCTTTCTTTAGGAGCCGCTTGATATCTTGCACACTCCTACGGCTAGCACTATATCCAGTCTAGATGCACAGAGGTAGAGAAGGGATCCAATCATGGATCGATATACCTTTTGATGCACATCCTTACCTTTGGGGTTGAGCTCAAGGTGGCATTTGTTTTGCATTGGAGTAGAGGCACCTTTGAGCTCAAGCAACCCATACTTCTTGAGCATGTCTTGAATGTATTTAGCTTGGTTGATGAATGTTCCTTCCTTTAATTGCTTGATCTCAAAACCGATGAAGAACTTCATCTCACCCATCATGGACATCTCAAACCTATCAGTCATAAGCTTAGAGAATTCATCGTTAAATGCTTTGTTAGTAGACCCAAATATAATATCATCGACATATAATTAACAAATGAAAAGCTCTCTATTTACTTTCTTAGTAAAAAGGGTGGGGTCGATTTCCCCAACTTGGAACCCACGATCTACAAGTAGTTCTCTAAAGTGCTCATACCACGCACGTGGGGCTTGTTTAAGGACATAGAGCGCCTTATCCAACTTGTAGACATGGTTCGGATATTTGAGATCCTCGAACCCCGGTGGTTGCTTAACATAAACAAGTTCACTTAGTGGACCATTAAGAAAAGTGGATTTGACATCCATTTGTTGCAATTTAAAGTTATGGTGAGAGGCATAGGCAAGGAGAATACGAATAGACTCAAGACGAGCCACGGGCGCGTAGGTTTCTCCAAAGTCAATGCCTTCAATTTGGGAGAACCCTTGAGCCACCAATCTTGCCTTGTTCCTCACTACCATGCCATGTTCATCTTTCTTGTTCTTGAATATCCACTTGGTGCCGATAACATTGCGGCAATCTTTGGGTCTTTCCATCAACTTCCACACATTGTTGCGCTCGAAGTTGTTGAGTTCTTCGTGCATAGCCTCAAGCCAATCTTTATCTTCAAGAGCTTCAAAGACTTTCTTGGGTTCCACCATGGATATGTGAGCTTGATGTTCACTAAAGTTTGCAAGATGTCTTCGGTTAGAGACCTTGCTTCTTACATCACCGAGCATCTTGTCAAGAGATAGAGCTCTCAATTCTTGTGAGGTGCCAACCCTATTCAAGCGGCGGATCTCGATTTCCATCCTTGTGGTGGGAGGAATAGCTTGATCATCTTGATTATTCATGTATCCGCCTTAATGGTCTTGATTGCCTTGATCAACGAAAGGTGTGAGCGATGAAGGAGGAGGTTGATCTTGGCCTTGGGGAGGACTGCCACCCAGAATATAAATATCCGTGGCGCCAGAAGTTCCGGTCATGAGGGCCGGCCGGTGTGGACACCGGAAGTTCCGGACCAAAGACCAGAAGTTCCGGTCCACCGGAAACTTCATGGGCAGTCCGAGGTTCTTGAACTCCTTCTTGTTGAGGCGTGTTGGGCACGGTGTTGTTGTCAGGGGTTTCTTGTGAGGTGGTAGTCACCGCTTGCGTAGAGCTTGAACCTTGTTGAGAAACCTCATAATAGAGTTCGACGGGGCGGTGGACGCCTAACCCCATCCTTTGGATAGCCTCTTGAGGTTGATCATCACCTACATCGGAAACACCAATTTGCTCCACAAGGGAGCCGTCATTCTCATCGAACACCACACTACAAGTTTCTATGATAATGCGCGAGGCCTTGTCATAGACTCTATAAGTATGGGATTCGGCACCGTAACCAACAAACGTCCCTTCAAGAGACTTAGAATCAAACTTGCCTAAACGAACACCTTTGATGAGATAAAAACACTTACAACGAAAAACTCAGAAGTAAGAGATATTGGGCTTGTTCTCGGTAAGCACTTCATAAGGTGTCTTCATGAGTCCTTTGCGAAAGAAGAGCCGGTTAGATGAATGGCAAGCGGTGTTGACGGCTTCGGCCCAAAAGTTGTGTGGGGGCTTGAACTCGTCCATCATTGATCTTGCTCTCTTAATGAGAGTGCGGTTCTTCCTTTCGGCTACACCATTTTGTTGGGGAGTATAAGGAGCGGAATATTGAGGACAAATCCCTTCTTTACTAAGGAACTCGTTCAAGGTGTAGTTCTTGAACTCGGAACCATTGTCGCTTCTTATCACCAAGATTGGGACATTGTGTTGACGTTGAGTTTCATTGGAGAAGTCGATGATAGTTTGTTGAGTCTCCGCCTTCGACTTGAAGAAGAAAACCCATGTGTATCTTGAATAGTCATCAACATTCACCAAGCAATATTTCTTGCCAGCAAGACTAGGTTCCGGAATGGGACCAAAGAGGTCAACATGAAGAAGCTCCAAGACACTCGTTGATGAAATGATGGTCTTGCTTGGATGGTGGATGTCATGCATTTTTCCTTCAACACAAGCCCTACACACTAGATCCTTCGAGAAATAAACATGGTCTTTTAGTCCTAGGATAGGGCCACCCTTTTGGAGACTTTGGAAAGTCCTCATATTTACATGGGCTAGTCGGCGATTCCATAACCAACCCAAGTCCGCCTTAGCGAATAAGCACATTGGATGGGAAGTGGTGACTCCGGAGAAGTCAACCACATAGAGACCATTCTCAACATATTCAATGAAAGACACTTTAAGAGACTTGCTCCGCATAAGGATAACCATTTTCTTTTCGAAGATAACGGTATAACCCAAACAAGTTAAAGAATGGACCGAGATCAAGTTGAAACCTAGGGACTCGACAAGCAAGACATTCACAAGTGTGATGTCCGGTGCCACTACCACCTTGCCGAGCCCTATTACCTTAGACTTTGAATTGTCACCATATGTAACGGTCATTTGATCATCATTAGGCCTCAACTCCGTTACAATATCCTTGCTTCTGGTCATATGACTAGTGCACCCACTATCAATTATCCATTTCGATCCTCCGGAAGCAAGGCCCTACACACAATCAATTCTTTGACTTAGGTACCCATTTTGCAATGGGGGTGCTTTTTGGTTAGCAACAAGGGTCTTTGGGACCCAAATAGCATATTCAATATAGTCATCAAAAGTACCAATGTATCTAGTATAGAAATCCCCATAATAGTCAACATATAATGCATAATTGGGGTTAGATATGCCCGCAAAGTCGATCACGAGACTTGAGGAGACGTTAGTGATCACTTGGCAATACCTTGTGAGTATTTTCAAGTGACTCGAAGTCTTCGCAAAGTCTAGCATGAGCAACTACAAGCTCGGACTTTTCGTTTTGCACAATTTTACATTTAGCAAAGTAAATATCACGATCCTTAGTGATCTTAGCAAGTTTCTCCTTAAGGAGAGCATGAGATTCTTGTTCATCTTCAAGAGAGGATTGTAGAGACACCTTAGTGTGAGCATCCTCTCTCTCAATCTCACCTTTTAACTCAAGCTCATCCTCAAGCTCACCTATATGACTCATAAGCGAGCCAAAGTGTTTCTTTCCTTCTCCTTGCAAGTTAGTCATGAATTTATGAAAGGCAATAATTTCTTTCTTGACTTCAAGACTCATACCATCATTAATATCATGGGATATGGAGGTAGGGGACAATTTTACCTCGGATGTCTTTGCCATAAGACATCTTGCATTCTTGATGATGGGGCTCTCATTTGGTGAGGAGAAGAGTAACAGAGGTGTAGAAGAAATGGCTATGTCGTCCACTTGCGTTGGGGTCTCCTCCTTGTCACTATCTTCATCATCGGTGGGATATTGCTCTTGGGTCACCAAGATAATATTTTGGTTCTTCTTGAAGAAGGGCTTCTTGACGGGCATAGGCCCTTTGCCCTTCGACTTGGCCACGAGCTTCCCACCATGGTCCTCTCTTCTTTCACATGGGCAATCTGCAACAAAGTGGCTTTTGTCATCATAATTATAGCAAAGCCTCACCTTGGTGCTTGGCTTTCCTCCATTGGAGGGGAACTTCTTGTCAATCCTGGCTTTGGCCCTTCCGGGGTTCTTCCAAAAAGTTCTTGCCGCAAGACCCATGTTTTGGGTGAGAGTACTTGCGAGGGTCTCGCTACATAGCTCGACTTGCTCATCATACTCATCTTCATCCTCTTCTTCAACGGCGGCCTTCAAAGCAATTGAGGCATGCTTGTGCATCCCTAAGGCTCTTGCTCTTGCATCTTGTGCAATCTTGGAGGCCACCTTGTATGCGGTCATCTCTTGCATGACTTCATTGGATGTCATCTTTGCGAAGTCATGTCACCATTGGAGTGTCTTCAAGTCCGTTTCCTCAAATGGCAAGAGTGCGGTCACGAACTTCCTCTTGATCCAAGCGTCATCAATGTAGGCCGCACCAAGGTTCTTGAAAGTGTTACACTCAACACCAACCTCCGGTACATGTCCTCATGGCCTTCTCCATCCAACTTGTAGAACCCTTCCACCTCATTGCAAAAGGCATCATACCGGTTCTTCTTCATGCTCTCATTACCGACGAAGATGTCGGAAATAGCATTCCACACTTCTTTGGCGGTGGAGAATTGTTGAATGAGAGGCATGTCCTTCTCTCCAACGGCCATTTGGAGTTTATGAAGAGCGGTGGCATTGAGTTGACTATCAACCACCTCTCTCCTTGTCAATTTGGGTGGATCATGGGCCTTGAATCCTTCTTCAATGATGGGCCATAGCTCAATGGAGGCACTAAATAAATGAGACTTCATTTGAAATTGCCATTGAGAAAAATGAGTAGGCTTGAGCTTAGGAGGGTCACTCCTAAAGTTTACATGAGGGTTAGGGATAGGAGGATTAGGAGAGTAATTATGGTTAACTTCATGATATTCCTCTCCTTCAGGGGTATTAGAGGAGCTAGGTGATTCATCCTTTTCCGCCTTCCCGGGGGAAGCATTCGGAGGAACATCTTTGGACCCATGCGAAGATGAATCCTTAGAGTTCTCACTGTGCTCCTTAGGAGGAGGAGAGGGAGAAGTTGCCTGGGGCTCATTAGACTTCAAGAGTGCCATAAGCATCTCATTCATCGTGAGGAGTTGGGCCTCCAAGGAAGATCTCATATCTATAAGATCGGCCACGGTTGCCCCTTTGGCTAACGTCTCCGTCTCCGCCTCTAATTTCGCACGGACGGCTCTCTCGGCATCGGATTCCGTCATCGTTGCACTTAGGCGGTTAAGCCCTTAAAAGTGAACCTGGCTCTGGTACCAACTAAACGGGAATCCGGCACCTAGAGGGGGGTGAATAGGTGCTATTACAAATTTTAAGTCTTTTCAAATTTAGGCTCAACACAAAGGTAAATTCTCAAGATATGCAACTACGTTGAATTTATCTAAATGACAAGCTAAGCAATAACAAGATAAACACGAGTACAAGACAAGCAAGTAAGGGAGTAAGGATAAGGGGAACCAAGTGAAGCACGCGGAGACGAAGAGGTAACCCCGAGTTCCACCCAAGGGTGTACGTCTCGTTGGAGAGGTGTGCGCTACCGCAACGGGTTAGCCGCAACGCCACAAAGGCTCACCTTCTTCTCCGATGAACTCAACCACAAAGGTTGCGAGTTCACCTTCCACTATTAATCCCCTTTTAGGGCGGAGATCGAATCCCTTACACGGTATCAGTTAACCCTAGGTTAGGGGCGGATCTGGATGGTGTGCACCGCAAACAAATGAATTGTGTAGGTCAGCGGAATTTTAAAAACTATTGGATGAAACAAGCTCATACCTCAAAACCTAAAGACTAAAGATTGCGGACGAGGTAGAGACAGCAGGAACGCGATGAATAATAACGGGACCGACGATGGCGGCGACGTGCGCGAGAGGCCGGGTGTTGGGGTCGGAGATTAGGGTGGGTTTGGGGTGGGGCGCCGGTGATGAAGCAGCCGGAGGGCACGCGGTAGTAGACTATAGGCGAGATTTGGGGCCGCGTTGAGTTGGGTTTGTAGGGGTCAGGAGGAAGAGGGAAGAAGGCACGGCAAAGAACCAAAGAGGAGATGGAATTTGTCCGTGGATGGAATGGAATCTTGTTCTTTTCTTTAGTTTGGGCATCAACATATCTCTATCTCTATTCTATATAATATACTGCATGTGGCCTGTGTCCGGTACGTCGTGGCATTTTTTCGATTTAGTCCCTACAAAATTTGTAAATTAACCTATAGTATTGTCATTGCTTTCGCGAAGCGTTTTCCTCAGCCCGGACAGAACACATAGCCTTCTTCGTTCTTCCCCATCTGGCCGAGCCGCCGTCCCCGACACCTCCCGATTTGCAATCCGTCCCTACAGCCGTGCTCCACCGTGTTTTTCCTATCGCTCAGGCGGAACACGTCCCTCATCCTGCGAGGCGTAAAAAATTAAGACTCTATCTAGGCCAGGGCAGGAGAACTAAGGCGAGTGGTACCCAAGAGGAGGCACATGGCGCCGGGAAAGCCCATCCGGGGAGCCTCGGTGACAGCCTGACAGGCTAGCTACGGTAGGTGAAGGCTGAGAAATATACCTACAGGAGCGAGGCGACCTCATGCTCGTTCATGGTGGCTGACGGGATGCAACAAATTTTGCCAGCCATGGGCAGGCAGAGGCGTGCAAGAGCAATGGGGATTTTTTCTCCGATGCCGGAAGGAACGACGGGTTGGGGGGGTTCAACACTGGTTTGCCATGTGAAAATTAATGTACACGCCGTTGTCGCACATTCATCTGCTTTGGGCTCAAGTAGCGCTATTTGAAGAAGCAAAATTGGTTAGTTCTTCAGAGCTTCGTCCATGCTCTACCCTGAGTCTTTGGCGTGTCTTCAAGCACCGTCTCTGGCTTCAGATCTTGGAATTAGTCATGTGGTGGCTACCGACTGTAAATATGGAGTGGATACATGACAATGAGGCAGTCTACATGGTAATATCATCAACGAAATATGATGGCTGACGAAGAACTTTGCTTCGTATTCACCGAGGCAGCGCAAGAAAATCTGAGGCATATAGCCTAGCAAAGCACATTCTAGCCCGTGATATTGGTCACCATTTGTGGCTGCTCAATCCTTCTGATACTCTTTGTCTACATGTAAATATTTGCGGTCAGTAATAAAGGAGTTGTGTTTTGCCCTAAAAGAAGTAGCAGAACATGGCCTAACTAAAAATATGAGATTGCGACCCGCAAAAAAACTTTTGCATATCATTATGGATACCAGGAAAATTATTAAGGATAACGTACTATCATAGGAATGGTCTATGCGATGGATTGCTATGTTTATTGCACGAATATTACTATTGAGTTATGGTTATGTTCATCGCACGGAAGTTATTATTGAGTTGGGATAGTGAGACTGAACGGGAATCTGGCACCTAGGGGGGGGGTGAATAGGTGTTATTACAAATTTTAAGTCTTTTCAAATTTAGACTCAACATAAAGATAAATTCTCTAGATATGCAACTACGGTGAATTTTACCTAAATGACAAGTTAAGCAATAACAAGATAAACACGAGTACAAGACAAGAAAGTAAGGGAGGAAGGATAAGGGGAACCAAGTGAAGCACGCGGAGACGAAGAGGTAACCGCGTTCCACCGAAGGGTATACGTCTCATTGGAGAGGTGTGCGCTACCACAACAGGTTAGCCGCAACGCCACAAAGGCTCACCTTATTCTCCGATGAACTCAACCAAAAAGGTTGCGAGCTCGCCTTCCACTATTGATCCCCTTTTAGGGCGGAGATCGAATCCCTTACAAACGCTTGAGGCACACACCCACAACTTAATTGGGGGCTCTCAAGATGACCACAAAAGGTCAAGATTACACCAAGCACCAACAATGGTGAGATCTAGGTTTTCTTAGAGGAAATCCTGAACTCGAAATCCCCAAGTGAATGGGGGGAGATTACAAATCGCTTCTGTGAATTAGTAGATCGGGGCCTTCTCCTTCGCGCCTCCGAAGATCAACGAGTTTGGGTGGAGTTGGGAGATCTTGAAGATTTGAGCTTCAGCACATTTACGAAGAGAGAGAGTGTGAGAGCTCTAATGGCTGGAGGTAGGTGGAGGGGTATTTATAGCCCCTCCACGAACTAGCCGTTTTTCACTGCGCGCAGGCCGGAACTTCCGGTCACCCGGAAAGTTCCGGCCAAAGTTCCGGTAAAAGTTCCGGCTTGGCCAGGGCGCAGGCATTCCAGACTTAGAGAAACTCCTAGCTAGTTCAGCACCGGAACTTCCGGTGGTCTGGCCGGAACTTCCGGTCGCCCGGAAAGATCCGGCCAAAGTTTCGGCTTTGCCCGTGCGCGAGCAATTCCTGACTTAGCAGATTTATCTGCTATTCAGCACCGGAACTTCCGGTTGCCCGGAAAGATCCGGTCAAATCTCTGGACAAAGTTTCGGCTTTGCCCGTGCGCAGGCAAGTTTTGACTTATCCGATTTTCACGTTTGTCTGGGTCGGAACTTCCGGCGGTAGGCCGGAACTTCCGGTCGTCCGGAAAGATCCGGCCAAACCTCCAGCCGGAGTTCCGCCTTTGCCAGAGCTAAAATCCTAAAGGACTTACCCGTTTTCTGACCAACCAGAAATGTCCGGTGCAGGCCCGGAAATTCCGTCCCGTAGGCCGGAACTTCCGGCCTCACAAGACAGGAAAAACTGCTAGCCAACCCTCTCTTTAATCCGGTTGATCTTCATCCTTTTTGTTCTTCAAGGCGATGTAGTATCTGAAATACTTAGGCACACCGTTAAATATCCTTTTCGTGTTGTCATTACCATCCAAAACTCAGGAGACCAAAAATGCTCTTTCAGAGACGATCTGGTCGCCACCACCGCGGACGGAGCACATGAGGTTGCCAAGGACAAGCCATTATTTTCATTTTTCTTTGGAAATTGCCACTCTTCAGTTGAAGTGTTGTAACCATTTTTCTTGACTTATGGATGGAAGCACAAGTTGAACTCTTGTAAAAGAACCATTATTCACATGTGGAAGAATTGGTATTTTGAAATGTTGAAACTGATTATTATTTTTAATATATTAGGTACTAAACTTAAACAAATTAACTATTTTGTGGTATTTATTGAAACAACGTGCCCTGCTACTATCTATACCTAATAATAAAGAGAGGAAGTTTTCTTGGGGTACATCATTTTATTTTCTGATTCTACCCCTACAGGTTTTGGCAATATTACATTGTTTGACACCGCCTAAATCAAAATACCGATTTGTGGCCTCAGCTTTGCTTCTTCAACTCCTCGCGCCTAGGGATGGCACGCTGAAACAACATTTCTTAATCCCTAGTGTTTTGTGTGTTAGTTAATAATACCAATGATGTACTAATCCAAATGCTAAGTATTTCATTTTGTGTGAGTTTTATATCACATATTTCAAAGCCAAAATGCAAAGAAAAAGAGTTTCTATAAATATTCCTAGAACCGGATTATTGGAGCCGGAAATTTCCAAGGGTCGAAATTTCCGGGTCCCTAAAATCTACCAGAAAATTGTCTAAGGAAAAGTTCTAAAGTGGTTCTGACTCGAGCCGGAAAATCAGCTCGAAAATTTCCTTGACTCGGAATTTCCGAGTCACCCGAGCAAACCACTCTAGAATTGGCTAAGGAAAGAAGAGGAAGACGTTCTGACTCCAACCGGAAAATCAGCTCGGAAATTTCACCAACTCAGAATTTCCGGGCGACCCTCAGAAACTTAAAGAAATTTGGCTAAGTCAAGAAGTCGAAGACGTTCCGATCTCAACCGGAAATTCAGCTCGGAGATTTCATGGAACCGGATATTCCGGGTGACTCGGAATTTCCGGGTGTGACTTATACCGGAATTTCTGAGTTATCGAGACAGCCAACGGCCAGATTTCAGGAGGGGGTCCCTCAAAAACAGCTAGCTCTCAGATTTTCTCTCTCCCACACTTCTTGAAAGATCAAATCATCAAGATCTCCCAATCCCCCCACTCAAATCCGTTGATCTTTGGAGGATTGGAGGAGAAGGCCCGGATCTACATCTTCACCTAAGCGATTTCCATTTCTTCCCCATTCACTTGGGGATTTCGTGGCTAGGGTTTCCGGTGGGAAAACCTAGTTCACCATTGTTGTAATCTTGGTGTTGCCTTGACCTTTTGTGGTCCTTAACCTTTTGTGGTCATCTTGAGAGCCCCCAATTAAGTTGTGGGTGAGTGCCTCAAGCGTTTGTAAGGGATTCGATCTCCACCCTAAAAGGGGATCAATGGTGGAAGGTGAACTCGCAACCTTTGTGGTTGAGTTCATCGGAGAAGAAGGTGAGCCTTTGTGGCGTTGCGGCTAACCTGTTGTGGTAGCGCACACCTCTCTAACGAGACGTACACCCTTGGGTGGAACTTGGGATTACATCTTCGTCTCCGCGTGCTTCACTTGGTTCCCCTTATACTTACTCCCTTACTTACTTGTCTTGTACTCTTGTTTATCTTGTTATTGCTTAGCTTGTCATTTAGGTAAATTCACCGTAGTTGCATATCTAGAGAATTTACCTTTGTGTTGAACCTAAACTTGAAAATAACTAAAATTTGTAATAGCACATATTCACCCCCTCCTCTAGGTGTCGGATTCCCGTTCACACGCGCAGGGTATGGGTAAGGGTGGAGCCACCCATACCCTTACCCGTCGCTCTCAACCATACCCGTCACCCGTACCCATACCCTTGTGCGGATATAACTTTTTCCCATACCCTTCACCCGACAGGGTAAAGGGTTACCCGTGGGTAAAAATACCCTATTTTACAACACAACAGATTGAGTAGAAAATAATTGTTAAAACCATCGTACAAACATATACCTTTAATCAGCAGCACATTTTAAACCACAACATAAAATTATGAATGGCAACCCATTGTCAAAAGCAACACATTGTAAAAGGTAACAAATATACTTATAAACAACAACACTTGCAGATAAATAACACATGTAAAAAACATCATTTACGCATAAATAACAACATATTTTAATGATAAACAACAACACATAGTCATAAAATAACAATACGTAGTCATACAGTTTAAGTTCACAAACTCACGACAAAGTATATAATAATTTTCACGTACACAAAGGCACAAAATAATCATTACATTAGTTACTAGAAGGGTATATGGGTATGCGGGTATGGGTTATATGAACTCATACCCGTACCCTCTTCACCCGATGGATATAAGATTTTTCCATTTATATATGTATGGGTATTTTATTTTCCCAAACCCTTAGATTAACATGGTTTTTACTCACAGAGTACGCGGGTAATGGGTACACATTGACATCCCTACTCGCGCCTCTGCTCCTTCTTCACCATAAGGCTTGCCTCGATTTCGCGATGCGCTGGCAGCTGAGGGGTCTCATGCCGCTTTTCTTCGGTGCGCTTTGTCTGAAATGCATGGAACAATTCAGGTGAGTTCCGGCCGTTAGGCTCACCTCAGTTCAGGGGATGCACTCATCCTCGATCCAGTTTCACCCCGCCACCGCTCCCTCCGGCTGTGACGCGTCGTCTCATTCCAGGACTTGCCGAGTAGAAGCCTATAGACAACCAAGGCTCCATGGCAGGGGACTGCTTCGGTCGCCGCCCAGTCGATGCTAGGAGGCGTGGAGGAAAGGCCGTGGTGGCGCGCTCTGGAGGACGGGGTCACGGGAGGTCCCCATGGTGCACGCGCGCGATGCGCGGCCGCCGCATTTCCGCCGCCCAGACCCTATGTTTCCTTCCCCACCACAGCGCGATGCGCTACTTGCCTGTTGTCATGCGCGCAGCTGATCTAACACCAACACCATGACATGCCATGCCCGCTTGGACCTAGAAAGGATCGCACGCAGGGTGACGACCAGTGCCGGCGAGGTCTAGCTGGCGTCAGTGTTGGATAACCAAGCTCTCCGATCAGTACGGTCGATCGATTTCAGCTAGTATTACTCAAACACACAGGAAAACAACGATTTGGTGACCAGAGGCTCGTATCGAGCCTTGCTCTTCTTTTTCTTTTCTTGCACAGTCTGGTGAAGATTACAGGGGGCTTCTACATGTATATATAGCAGCACACTTGATCAACTAAACCTAGTAGGAGTAGGAGTAGGAGAACTAATCCCAATACTACTTGGATTCTGATTCGTGTACAACTCCTATACCTTCCATATGTGCTTACTTCCAACATTCACCCCCCTAAGCACGACCTTCACTTCGTCCTGGGTCCCAGATACGCCAGTCACTTCGCGTAGATGTTACCCTCCACAGTACTTTCGCTGCTTCAGCCTTCAGCGTTGACATTAATTTCGTCGTTTCTTGAGACTTCCATGACATCAACATTGCTTTTGCCGATTCATCTTCTCTTTGACAACAACAATCTTTCTTGTCGACGTCTTTAAATGTCATCTTTGCTTCGGTGCTTTTGAAGCAATATTCTGTGTATTTTGTCGGCTTCATCTCCGGAATAATTACCTTGAACAAATGTAGCCGTGCAAAATGCATCTCACTTTTGTCTTGTCGCTCTTCTGTCAACGACAATGCTTCACGCCAATACTCCATTGTATCGGTATCCTCAAATTTCGTCAGTTCCTCGGTGTGCTTCCTTTCCCCTTGAACAGTTCCTGGCGGTACAGGTACTCCTTGTTGCATTCCCTGCATGCCGTCTTCTGGGCTGGGCGCCCCTTGAACTTCTTCTGACCGTAGGCCCTCATGTGGTGAACCTCCTCCTTGGTCATCAGCTGATAGCTTGGACGGCCTACTTGCACCTGGACTCGCTTTGTCCTCTTCTCCTTTTTCTAGACTTCCTCCTGGCACGCTGCTTCTTTCTTCCATAACGACAGGTTTGCCCCATGATGCAACAATGCGCCTCACTCTTCCCTGCGACACCATGACGCGCCGCACTTCATGGACTTCTGACGCCACGTACGTCTTCTCTTCTTTTTTCTGCGACGCGACACTACGCCACATATCATGGACTTCTGGCACCATGTATGCATTCTCTTCTTTTTCCTTCGACGTGACACTACGCCGCTCATCATGGACTTCTGGCGCCATGTACGCCTTCATACCAGTACTATCGGCATGAGTTCTTGAATCACCTCCCATGTCAGTAGCATCGACACGAGTTAGCGGAAGTTGAATGCAAACTTTCTCTTCCACAAGCGTGTCAGTTTCTTTAGACACCACTTGAAGAACTGGATCATCCTCGTCCACCAGTTCGCAAATCAGGTGCATCGGACTACCGTCTTCTTCCTGGGCCAAGAGAGCCTTCTGCTTCGATGGTTTCCGGCAATCAGACTTGAAGTGCCCGAGTTCTCGGCAGTTATGACACCTTACTTTCTTTATGTCAAACTTCCTCCTCGGCGGAGTATCCTCCTCCTCTTCTTCATCGCCGTCCTCTTGCTCATCATCATCTTGCTCATCATTATCCTGCTCAGTGATGTACTTTTTCGTTGGGCGTTGCTTATCCTTCCTTTTCTCTCGCTCTTTAGCAAGTCGAGCTTCAAGATCAGTATGAGAATACAAAAGTTTCTCACCATTGTCCTTGGACTCTTTCTTCCCTTCTGATTCTCTTCGTGTATCCTCAATCTTCCAATCGCTTCAGGCACCGTCATCTTTGTGACATCGCTGAATTGCTCGATCGTCCCGATAATATTCGTGAATTTGTCAGTGACCGATGAAAACAGCTTCTCGACGATATCTGTATCCGTGACGGATCCTCCGAGAGATTTAATCTCACTTGCCAAGTTCGTTAGCTTCTCGGAATACTCAGCGATTGTTTCTCCTTTAGACATCTCCAACTTGTTAAGCTGCCTCTTAAGCACTTGTGCACGGGCACGCTTCACCTTATCTTCGCCGACTCACATCTCCTGTATTGCTTCCCACGCTTCCCTCGCCGTCTCGTAATTGTCAAGAGTCATCACCATGGAATCTGATACGGACTGCGAGAGAGCAGCCATAGCGCCATCGTCAACCTCGTCATCCACCGCGCCATCGCTTTCTATAGCCTTCCAGACACGGAGGTTTCGGAGGATGAATTTCATTTCCGTGGCCCAAACCACATAATTTGTGTCGGTCAGCATTGGATACTGAATCGGCACATAACTTGTTCTTGACATCATCGCTACTTTCGGACGTCACCAGCGTCTGCTTCGCCGCAGCCGCCGCAGTCGCCGCCTTCTACTTCTTCGTTTCCTCGTCGTTGCTTGACCAGGCTCTGATACCACTTGTTGGATATGGCCCTATACGCCGAGTACTTTCCGACGTAGACGACGACGAGTTTCCGACGAGACGTGCGTACTCCAATCCGCTGCGATACACGTACGTGCAAACCAAGCTCTCCGATCAGTACGGTCGATCGATTTCAGCTAGTATTACTCAGACACCAGAGACTCGTATCGAGCCTTGCTCTTTTTCTTTTCTTTTTTTGCACAATCTGGTGAAGATTACAGTGGGCTTCTACATTATATATAGCAGCACACTTGATCAACTAAACCTAGTAGGAGTAGGAGTAGGAGAACTAATCCCAATACTACTTGAATTCTGATTCGTATATAACTCGTATACCTTTCATATGTGCTTACTTCCAACAGGCAGCGCCCCTGCTGGTCCGTCAAGTAGACACATATTCGAGCTTGGACAACACGACCACCAAGCACAGAACACAACTTCATGGCGCGTTGCAGAGAACTGGTAGCTGAAGGCTGAAGCTCGAACTGCAGCAGTACGAGTCCGTTGAGAGGAAAGTCCCTCAAAGGTTAGAGGCCGAAGCGGCAGTGCGGCACCAGAAAGAGAGAGGAAGGATGAGATGGATGCGGAGCTGGCTGCTGAGGTGGCTGGGGGTGCAATCAGGTATTTGGCGGAAGGCTACCGAGACTGCCATGACCTTCTTCACGGTGAACCAAAAGTTGCTTATGTACTGGTTCTTGATAATTCAGTTATGTCTTTTTGTGTGAACCAGGATGTTTCATCCTTTGTCGATTTACTCTTAAGAAACCAGGTGGCCACGCTCCAAATCTAGTAGAAACGAGGGCTGGAGACTAGAGCGACCTCACGAGTCACGAGCGCGTCGTCGACGGGACGTCTCTGCCCTATCCCACGACGCGTGTCCCTAGCTCTGCGCAGCCGGCCATGCCTTCCGTTCCCCTCCGCAAACAGCTCTCCGTGCGCCCGTGCCCGATTAGGATCCTCCCTTGTGTGGTCTTCCAGACGTTGCCAGACGGGGGCGACGTTGCTCACCACCACCACGCTCGCCTCACTGTCGACCACGTCTGCGAACAAGAAGCGGGTGTTCGTTGCTGGTCTCGCGTCGTCATACCCAGCTCACGCCTCCTAAGCCAGACAATTTTTCCTGACTAAGAAGAAAGGGGAGGGGAACGGACGGCCTTGCCGTTGAGCTCCAGCCACAGGCCGTCGAGCTGCAGGTCGGCCAGCTTCATCAACCTCCTCTGCTCCGTCGGTAGCAGAGAGAGCGGAGAGCAGTGGCACAAGACGGCAAGGGGCAGAGATGGGACTCTGGTGACGCACTTCAGGATGGAGCACGAGGGGGGAGAAAGGATGCCCTTGTCAGAAATATAATATATACGTAGCACAGCCTTTCCCATCAGTTTGGACTTTTGAGATAATTGGCTAGTGCTTCAATTTAATATGGTATCAGAGTCAAAGCTCTAGAGTTTAAATCCTGGCTAACGCAGTATTAAAAACTAAAATATCTGCGGACACCCTAGTCCACGTCCTAGGCTCGTGAAGAAAAAAGTCAACAACCTGTACGTGAGTGGGAGTGTTAGAAATATAATATATACATAACACAATCTTTTTCATCAATTTGGAATTTTTAGATAATTGACTAGTGGATCAATTTAATAACCACTGCCTGCCTGAGCTTGGACGACCACACGCGCAGGAGCTCCGACTGCACGGTGCAGCAATACAGGGAGCACGTACGGGTTGTTGGTGTAGTGCCTTAGCGTGTTTGTGATAATTCCTGAAAGCAGCTTCTTTTTTAGAAACACTAGATCATGTAGGCGCGCGTTGCCACGCCCGTCTATTAGGTAAATAGATTTATACTCTTTAACAATATATTTATATCTTTTAAGATGGAGAACCGCCTAGTAGAGAATAATATTTAATCAATGATAATAATTTGTCAATAAATCAATTCGAGCAATACCAAGATGAAAATAACAAATAAAATATATATGAAAACACATTCCTATTTTAGAGGTTGAAAATAAATACGAAAACTATTATTTTCTAAAGAGCATTTACTCACAATACTTACATCCAAAGAAAAGTAATACTATTTTAGTAGCTACAGCTACACTATTTGCAATACAAAACTTAATCAGTTTTAAGTTTGACCCTTACAGTGGAAAACAAACTGGTTAGACAACCAAATTATGTAAAACGACACTACTTTTAGTCAAATCTTCATGAACAAAGTAGAGAGTAAGAGGTTAGGAAGCTGATTCTAAATCAGAATTAGAAAAAATACAAGATTTGCACCTGAGTTGTTTACTACATAGGTCGCTTATATGCACCCATCAGATCTTTCTGAAATATCACAACAAAATTCGAGGATTGTTATAGATGGGTCAATATTTAGTCGAATTTAAAAGAAAATCATGAAAAAATGGAGGTCTACTCCAAAGAATATCGAAGAAAAAATCCTGCGCAATCCAAGTGTACTATGCAAAGTTCTTTATTGCTTCTACTTAAAAGATATAAGAACATATTTTAGGTGTTGTGAAGTTAGTACGTAGTAACAGATTCCATATATGATATGACCGTTCGGTTCACCGACCCAACTAACCAGGATACGGGAAATTGATGCGGGGAGTAGCGTCCCCTATGGACTTCAATAAACGGACGTGATTAGCAAAGTATATCAATCCAACGGTTAAGAAAGGTAATGGCCTGAGAAGGCTCCAATTTGTGCCAGTTATAATATCCCTAATTTCCTGGAAGCAGCCTAATGTTGCTCCTTTTGTTCTTGTTTTGTTGATTTCTTTTCCCTTGCTATTTATGAGATCATTTGCACCTGAGTTGTTTACTACGTAGGTCGCTTGTATGCACCCATCAGATTTTTCTGAAATATCACAACAAAATTCGAGGATTGTTATAGATGGGTCAATATTTAGTCGAATTTAAAAGAAAATCATGAAAAATGGAGGTCTACTCCAAAGAATATCGAAGAAAAAATCCTACGCAATCCAAGTGTACTATGCAAAGTTCTTTATTGCTTCTACTTGAAAGATATAAGAACATACTCTAGGTGTTGTGAAGTTAGTACGTAGTAACAGATTCCATATAAGATATGACCGTTCGGTTCACCGGCCCAACTAACCAGGATACGGGAAATTGATGCGGGGAGTAGCGTCCCCTATGGACTTCAATAAACGGACGTGATTAGCAAAATATATCAATCCAACGGTTAAGAAAGGTAATGGCCTGAGAAGGCTCCAATTTGTGCCGGTTATAATATCCCTAATTTCCTGGAAGCAGCCTAATGTTGCTCCTTTTGTTCTTGTTCTTGTTGTGTTGATTTCTTTTCCCTTGCTATTTATGAGATCATCGGCAACGAGATTAGACTGAGGGAAAATTTAACACTTTGTCTAATATATTTACATGGTATTGAATTTCTTAGCTTCCGTTGATTTGGTATTTGACAAGATAACTCAGCAATTTATGTCTTAAGTGTGTGGTTTGCTGAGTTCGAGTGAAATGAGCTGGAAATACATCCGTTCAGCTTTTCAGTTCCATGATCCATGCTATTGACCTACATCCTGACCATGTAGTGTATTTCTGGCCTGATAAATGCTTGCGACCATGCTTATTGCAATCATCTTTATGAGTAAATCAAATACTCTCTCCGTATCAAAATAAGTGTCTCAAGTTTTGTAAAAAATTAGATGTATCTAGACAATGTGTCTAGATACATCTACTTTTGACAAAACTTGAGACACTTATTTGTGTACGGAGG
Source organism: Poa annua (assembly GCA_026929855.1). NCBI lineage: Eukaryota > Viridiplantae > Streptophyta > Magnoliopsida > Poales > Poaceae > Poa > Poa annua. Next base: position 111,838,169 of record CM049426.1, read on the forward strand.
GAGTAGAAAAAATATTAAAACAAAAGAACAATCTAGGGCATGAGTCAATCGGGGCAAGGTTTTAGGTCCAACCTATGTTTCAACAACTTGATATTTTCTTTCATGTTGCAATATATGGACAATCCCTGCACAATCCCTCCAGAAAGAGTGTTGCCTCTGTTAAAAGAGAGGAGCGTTTCATGTGATGGTTTCTAAGAACAAATTACATTACATCATGTAAGGATTTTGAAAATAATTGAGAAGTAGGATTTTATTAAACTATTTTCATCCTCTCCACGAACAGCAGATGTCTACCTCGGTGAAAATAAATGAGTAATCGTCGACGAACTCTTAGGTGTCACCAATGTAGTGGATGGTTATTATGAGTTTGAACGACTAACTTTTTTCTCCCGGTGCAACGCTCGGGAATTTATTCTAGTTATACTTTAACATCATTCTAAGATTTTTGTTTCCCCAAAAAAATCCATTTGTATTCAATAAGTTGCATACATTTACTCCACGTTAACCAATTTTTTTAAGGATACGTCCCAGCACGTATCAGTTTTAAAAAGGTTTAGGCACAGCGTAAAAAACATCATCCACCAAAAAGGGAAAAAATACAATCACACGCCAACCCCTCCACATATCTACGGGGCCTAGGTTACCACTAAACAGCCTGCTTCTACCATCTTGATCACAACATCCACCGATGACGAATGTCCTTGAAACACCACATTGTTCCTGTGTCGCCACAGGCTCCAGCAGATCAGGGCCAAATCCATCCACAAGTTTTTTGACTCTCCTATGGACCAATTTGATGATCTGAAGCATCTAGATATCAAACAATATTAATAGATCCAACATTAAGTAGGAGTACATTTTTATACTATATTTGTGAAATTGATATTCTCCTCAGATTTGTTCATTGAATTTTGATCAATTATTCTTTTCAACTGAAAGGGCATGTGCCCTCATGTATGGTTTTGGTAATTAATGACAATCCCTAAGGACTAATGTGTGTTTTGAGCATATTGCAAGTATGGCTTGAAGTTGTCAAGCCATCACCTATATGAAGAAAGATGGTATCCTCCATGAGCTTGCAACAAGAAGATCAATTCATATAGCTCATGGAGGATGATGTCATGCCATGATCGTCATCAAGGTTGACTAGTGCAAGACCAAGGGAAGCTGTCGGAGACATGAAGACGAAGCTAAGCGAGACTCTCCCATGATGGAGTATGGGGAGTATATGGAGGAGTCTTCATCAAGCATGTGCTAGCAAGCGCAATCAAGAAAGGTGGTCCACTTGAAGAGATCAAGATCGTCATCATCTAGCTCAAGTGGATTGCTCAAGGCAAAGGTTGACTAGTGCTAGACCAAGGGAAGCTGCCGGAGACATGAAGACGAAGCTAAGCGAGACTCTCCCATGATGGAGTATGGGGGAGTATATGGAGGAGTCTTCATCAAGCATGTGCTAGCAAGCGCAATCAAGAAAGGTGATCCATTTGAAGAGATCAAGATCGTCATCATCTAGCTCAAGTGGAGTGCTCAAGGCAAAGGTATGATCTTGATAGGGCTATAGGATAGATAGGCGTACTATCAAGAGGGGCTCTCGAGTGAGTAACTTGATCGTATCTTTGTGGAGAGCTCAAACCTTTGCATGCTTGGCATATCATCTTTCTTGGTTCTTATTTGGCTTTTCTCCTTGTTGGTTTTTGGTTCTTGTCGTGATCTTCATAACAAGACCAAGTTCTTCGAAAACGGTTTTAGTTTGGAAAACTCGTTACGTTTTCGGTGTGGAAATATTACCGGTTCAACCTTGAGGAAAGTTCCACACCTTCACATGTGTGGGGACTTTGCTCTATTTATGGTTTGCAATATTTCCAACGGAGTTGGTCTCAAATCATTCGGAGTTTATTTGCAAAAGATATTTAGTTCTGTTGTTTCTGCAGTTTTTTTAAGGGTCGGAAATGTCCGTACCTTGCTCGGTGATTTCCGGTGCTCGGAGATTTCCGAGCCCCAGTCCGGAGATCTCCGAGCGACGTAAGATTTTTGCTAAGTCCAGAACACAATTGCGTACTGACTCAGTTCAGTTTTCCATCGGATTTTCTACCGGAGATTTCCGGGGTCCGGAAATCTCCGGCCCTGGTTCGGATATTTCCGGTCACAAGTTGCAGTTTTTCGCCAAGTCTTATTTGCCTTCAGCACTGATCTTTTCTCAGCTCGCGTCGGAATTCCTACCGGAGATTTCCGGGGTCCGGAAATCTCCGGCCCTCAGTTCGGAAATTTCCGGACTGGAGTTTCCCAACGGCTAGAAATCAGGGAGGGGCTATAAATACCCCTCCCCTTCTTCTTCCTTGAGCTGACGACTTTCCCATCTCTCTCTTACCATTGTTGACCTTGGGAAAGCTTGCCCCCTCTCAAATCCTCCCATGATTCTTACATATCTTTGAGGGAAAAGTGAGAGGAGATCTAGATCTACAATTCTACCAATCCATCTCTCGTCTAAATGAGGGGAACTTAGTGGATCTAGATCTTTGAGTTCCCTTGTGGTCCCCCCCCCCTTTTGTTCTTGCTCTCTCTTATCCCCCCATAAGCATTAGTTTCTTGTGGTGTGATTTGGGAGTGTAGGTTTTGTCTCCTTTGTGGTTTCTTGGTTCTTCCTCTCTTATTCCCCCATAAGCATTTGTTGCTTTGTTGGAATTTGAGAGTGAAGAACTTGAGCACTTTGTGTGTTCTTGCCATTGCATCTTGCATCGGTTTGAGCCCTCCACGAGGATTCGTGGTGGTGAAATTCGTGAGCTTGTTACTCTTGGGTCTTGGACCCTAGACGCCTTAGTGGCCGCCTTTGTGGCATAGGACCTTTTGTGGTCAAGGCATTTGTGGCTAGTTGGGACCTTTGTGGTCAAGACCTCTTGTGGTCATTTGGGAGCCCCCAATTCGGTTGTGGGTGTGTGCCCCAAGGTTGTTGTACGGGATTGTTCTCCGCCCCAAAGGAGTTCATAGTGGAAGGTGGACTCGGAACTTTGTGGTCGAGTTCATCGGAGAAGAAGGTGAGGCCTTTGTGGCATTGAGCAAACCTGTTGGGGTTGCTCACACCTCTCCAACGAGACGTACACCTTTTGTGGTGGAACTCGGGAATACATCATCGTCTCCGCGTGCCTCGGTTATCCCTATACCCGAGCTCTTTACTAATGCACTTTACTTTGTGATAGCCATCGTGCTTGAAGTCCTTTACCTTGCGATTCCTTTGATGTTTGTCTTGCATAGTTTAAGTTGTTGGTGCACATAGGTGAACCTAGTATATTTAGGTTGTGAGTTTTATTCCGCATTTATCAAGCCTTAATTGTAAAAAGTGCTCCTCGCCTATTCACCCCCCCCCCCCTCTAGGCGACGTCTTTCCTTTCAGCAACCAAAGTAGTATATACTATGACCTTATTGAGAATTTGTCCACCTATTCGGGTTAGGGTATTCGTAACGTTCTTGAGGGAGTGCCATGGGAGAGTTTATGAAACCTTCATGAGAGTTTCTATTGGAACATGCATTTTGTTAACCTCAATGAATCCACAATTTAGGCCCGCTAAATAGGGTGTCCATGGACAGATCCGATGGCACTTTTGGTGGTTGTTTTGGATCGATGCATTGCATAACTGGGTGAACAAAGACTCAAATTTGTCAAATGTGTTAGGTGCTTTGGCTTGGGTTGGGCTGGGAAAGTGCGGATTTATGATGTTTGATTAGCTACATGTGAGTGATGTGATGACCTCATGTTAGAAGTGGTGGACGGTACAAACACTTCACCTCACCACAAAACAAATTGATCATATCACCATCCACAACAAACAACATCAAATAATAGTATAATTAGACATTCATATAGTTAAAATTTCAGGATAATATAATGCAACCTCCAGACTACATGGTGGCATAGAAAAACATGATCATTTTCATAACGTGGCATCACTAAAAGTAGGACCGTGTAGCAAAAAAATCAATCATGTGCAACAAATCCTAATTAGTCGTGTAAAAACCGGTGAAAATTCATCGCACATATGCAATAAGAAACAAAATGTTTGTAACAAAACTAAAAACAATTGAACCATGAATGTAATAGCGGGCGCCCAAAAACTTGCAACATCTCGCTTGTGTGTTTGCAGCATGCAAATCACAAGCAGCGTTGCAGCAAATCAGAACACCGTTCACACATAAAAATATATCATATATCACATTTCTCAATATCAACAATGGCCTCGCTGCCCTAGGTTCAGTGACGAAGAATCCAGCTCGATGACGCCCCACCGTCATCAAATGGAGGTCCTACTCGTGGTAGCCACGGGCTGGAGATTGGGCCTCCTAGGAGAGGATGAGGAGGAAAGAAGACATACGCGACGGGTGGGTGCTCCGGTGGATGGATTCAAAGAGAGGGGTGCTAGATTTTCTACTGTCAAATTATGACAGCATCCAAATTCTCAAGCACCAACCACACTACTTAGTATAAAAAAACAAGACCACTTGATTTTTCAAAGCAAATTGACGGAAGAGCACATGACACATTAGTATGTGGGGAAAAAATCAGCTCGAAGATTGTGGTGTCACCAAGAAACCAACAAAAGTACAATTAAGGAAAAAAAATCAAAGAAAAATCAGAGCTGAATGAAACCCCAGCCACAAACCATCTTGAGTGGATTGATTTTGATTGGAGGCCAACTCCCCTCTCATCCATTCTCCAAGCCTTTTTATCCCGTCCACCTTGGCCTCTCTCTTCTCTTCCGTCTCTCTCAGCAATAACAATCCAGCAGCAGCACTCGATCGCTTGCGGTCTGCTTGATTAATTGGATACCATCAATGGCTTCCGCCGCCAGTTTCTTGGCCACCCTCGCCAGCTCCACCGCCACAGCCAGCCTAAGCGCCACGCCTGTCAGCGGCGGCAGCAGCAAGGTCAGGTTCCTGCCGGCGACGGTGCAGAGGCGGCGCGTGGCGGTGCGTGCGGCGGTGTCGGGCGCGGAGAAAGAGAAGCAGGCGAAGCCGTCCGAGTCCGGCGGCAAAGACGAGCGCGTGGTGCAGGTGCACAGCGCGGAGGAGCTGGACAGCGCGCTGCAGAAGGCGAAGAACCGTCTGGTGGTGGTGGAGTTCGCGGCGAGCCACAGCGTGAACAGCAAACGCATCTACCCGTGCATGGTGGAGCTGAGCCGGACCTGCGGCGACGTGGACTTCCTGCTGGTGATGGGCGACGAGTCGGAGGCGACGCGGGAGCTGTGCAAGCGGGAGGGCATCACCCAGGTACCGCACTTCTCCTTCTACAAGGGCACGGAGAAGGTGCACGAGGAGGAAGGGATCGGGCCCGACCAGCTCGCCGGTGACGTGCTCTACTACGGGGACAACCACGCCGCCGTGGTCCAGCTGCACAACCGGGGGGACGTGGAGGAGCTCATGGCGGAGAACAGCGGTGAGGACGGGAAGCTGCTGGTGCTTGATGTCGGGCTCAAGCACTGCGGGCCGTGCGTGAAGGTGTACCCCACCGTGGTGAAGCTGTCGCGGACCATGGCGGACACCGCCGTGTTCGCGCGCATGAACGGCGACGAGAACGACGCATGCATGGAGTTCCTCAAGGACATGGAGGTTGTGGAGGTGCCCACCTTCCTCTTCATCAGGGACAACAGGATCGTCGGCCGATACGTTGGCTCCGGCAAGGGGGAGCTCATCGGAGAGATCCTCAGATACCAGGGCGTCAGGGTCACATACTGAGCAAAACCCCACAGCCACCTGCTCAACCTGAATTGAAACAAGCTATGATTTCTCAACCATACTCGAATTTGGACAAATCAAAGGAGTGCATGTTGAAGACTCATGTTACTGCGGCATCAATCGATGCTAGATAGATATTAGACACCGTTTATGTTCACTGGGAATTGCCCAATCACATATGCTTATAGCAGTAGCAGAATTTTTGTGTCAACCATGTTGCAACCTTTACTGTGATTGTCGAGTTTCGCCTTAATACATTTACCGTGTGGCAATTTAACCCCTGTTTCTTTACCTGTCTTGGCAACCATTGCACATAAATCTATTTGTCTACAAACAGCTTTCCTGGAGACACGGCTGTTGCAGTGTTGCTTACTCATAACTGAAGGGTGTAGAAAGATCCACGATTTGCTCATATTTTCATTTTCTGATTTTTTTAACTGTTCTCATGAAAAGATTGGAAACCAACGTGTCTGACGATACTACTTGTGAATCTTTGCAAATGGCATGCAATAGAAACCACAGGCATCTCAAGAAAAGAATACGGATAAAAATTATCCACAAGACTGAACTAGGATGACTGAGAGCTGAAAACGTCATAGTCGTCGATTTTCTCAGGAGATGCCTGCGCCCCACATACAAATATCAACGGCATCTGCATCTTGTCAACCTTTCACACTTCCACAGTAAATGACACATGTTGGTTTCCCTTCCATATCTTTTACCGAGACAGCTAGTGGAGGTGTAACACCAAAAACTTGGCAGAGAAAAACTGCTATGTTGTTCTCCAAATGATCAGAATGCACATATGGTATCCACTCCAAACATTTTCTTCTTTGCAATCGCTTATAGGGTGGCACGCAACAGCAAATTAACAGCAATTCCTAACAACTCTTGCATTTCTATAGCATGCTAGCTATTGTCTTAAATTTCTTATCCCACAAAGGAGTTCCCAGAAGCAACTCATAGCTATTGCACTTCGTCGGCCTCTGCTTCTGCCTCTTCTTCTTCCTCGGCCTCAGCCTCTTCCTCATCTGCCGCCCACCAAGCAACAGGGCCAAGACCATCCCCTCTAATACTCCCCTGCGAAAAGATTACGCTAATTATTCACGAAATCACCCAAAATTCAAAATATTTAGAGAGAAAACCCATTTGAGGCTACAAACATGTTATGCATTGACAGTACAAGGGCATTAAAGCACAGACAAAAGCTGATTTTGCAGGCATTTTTGGGGCTAATACTATAGATAACGTACATACTTGCAATAAATATATCTAGATTGTCATGATAAACGGCCTGGAAGTACGAATTCTAAAGACATAAATTAGTGCTTCAATGATGTTAGGGGCGCAGAAGGGTTTCAGCCGGTTGAATCACAGGACCTCTCCTACACTTTTGGCATCATTGCATACTAGAGGTGGCTCATAAAATAAAATACTACTGTATGGTGAAAGGAACCAGAACCCACGCCCACACCTTCTGCTCCTTCTAGTGTGGCTTTTATACATCCAGTTCCCACTAATTATACTTCAAGGATGACCATGGGGACTACAGAGTTCATAGGCACAGACAAGGTGCTACACAAGCACTGTATCTGGTTGGGCCAACCCAAATATCCAAAGGGGCTAAGGGCTCAGCCGCTCAGAGAATGGACTAGGAACGGTCATGACTTCGTCCCTAGTTGGAGTAAAGCCATACCTACCACCTTTGCACCCCATGTATCTTATCTTTTGGAGTAAAGCCCATGTCGATTAATTTACAGGATACTTTCCTCAAAATATGAAGACCTCTATGCGGAAATATGCTCATAGTGAACGAGTTATATTCGGGAACACGTTACATACGGTTACACGGAAAAAAGGAAGGTCCCACAAAACAGTAAAATGCTACGGAAGACGCTGACACATGTCACATGATATACGCGCAAGGCGCAATATAACAATTCACACATTTGTAAGTCATGCATGATAGCTTCAGATGGCCTTCCATTTCCCGTATTTTAATGGTTGCGTCATGTGAAGTGGCAATGTGTGAGGCAAAAACACTATCATGTCAACTCAAAGGAAAAGCTTTATGGGCTTAAACATCAAGGGCTTTGCTCCAATTACTGTTATAATCCCTTCAAAGACAGGAGAAAGTCGACAATAACTTTCAACACAGCAAAAAAAAGCTAGCACACATTATGATGTAACAAAAATAATGGACACGATGGTGATCAGATTTAAAGCTGTGACGAGACATTTGCCAAACAGAATGAGCACTATAGTGATCCAACTTAGAAATAGCTAATCATATTAGTGATATATGAGCGATCATGAACATGAACATATCAAAATTGTGCATTCATATAACAGGACATACAGGAACACTTACATTGATCTGCATTGGAGCAAATGGCTTGTCATCCTCCTTTTGCTCAACTGGTATAGGTGGATACTTTATGCTAGATACGAAAAATCGTATCTGCACAGAGATTTGCAATGATCATAAGGTTTATGTGGTCAGTGACGATTGGAAACTGTAATTTCTTTGAATAAAAATAAAAACAAAAATACCTCATCATCTAAATCAAGATAAAGTTCATCTTCTTCATTCTTCACCATCCACCTACCATCTTCTGCCCTGGGAATATAAGGAGCAATGATATGTACAGATAATAAACAACAGATTCTTATGAAAGAATGCTTTTCTCACAGGTTATGAGTTAGGAAAAGGACAAAAGATCATTTTGCATGAAACTCCAGCTAACTACTGATACTTCAGAAAACTGATGTGCATATGCCCCTGCACACATCAGTTTTTTTGTCTCTGTTATGTTGTTTTTCCTGACTCTTATTTAGTCAAAGAGGGTAATTTTCATATCAAATTAACTAGCTGACGCATATACTAGTACTAAACATATGGAAAAAAGGAATAATTGAAATGTTAATCTTCAAATTAAAATCCAAATCTTCGATATGTGTGATAAATAAAACACCTCAATAATTATCAAACAATCCTAGGGTTGATATACCGCAACAAAAAAATAAAACAAAGAGCAGTGTGTTACCTCAGTATGCCAAATTGCATCAAGTGTGCCGGAACGCATATGTCGCTGAAAAAGTCAAGTGAAACTGGAGAAGGAAACAGTATACCAGTTAAAACCAATCATGTTGCGTGTACATCTTTCCAATGACGCAATTTACATACTGATAACATTATCTCATAAGAGATAACTGCACCGGCGGTCCTAATTCTTTCCTCGTACCTTCAGTTTGGTCCTAAATCTTTAAAATTGCACATCCAGGTCCTAAATCTTTCGTAAGTGATTCATCCAAGGTCCTATTTTGATCTGACGGTTTTGACCTGCCTACGTGGCGCTTTGACCACTGCCACATCAGCGTGAAAAGACGAGAAACACGGACACGGCCGGCAAGATGATCGCTAGAGTCTTGCACCCAACACATGGATGAGCGTACTAGCGTGCATTAGCTAGCTACAGAAGCAGCTTTGACTAATTCTACTGAGTCTATACTGCGGATGTGGCAGTGGTCAAAGCGCCACGTAGACAGGTCAAACCGATTAGAGCAAAATAGGACCTCGGGTGAATCACTTATGAAAGATTTAGGACCTTGATGTGCAATTTTAAAGATTTAGGATCAAACTGAAGGTATCAAGAAAGAATTAGGACCGCCGGTGCGGTTATCTCATAACTTAATAATTTCCCTAATATGAAGTGATCAATTAAATCTTGACATCCTGTAGACATATGAAGTACCAATAGTCCAATATAGTAGAAAGCACAAAGAAACAGGTTGAGCAGGAATCAGAAAGATGTGCATGCTAATCCAAAAATGGAATCTAAGAATCTACAATGACTTACTAAGATTATTTTTTCTTTCATGTAGGAGAACAACCCTCAAGACAGTGTGCTAAACTAGAATTTAACTTTTGTGTGCGCCAAACTATATAGTGTGCTTTTTGTTCCTGAAGCATTTGTGAATTTTCTTCTCGACTTTACGTCTCTAGATCAGGTCCAAAATGCAAGAGGCGTACCAGCAAACAGTTTTTTGCTTTAAAGTATGGTAGAATATGTCAACTGACTTTCTCAACTTATGGCACAAAAACATGATAGTGTATTGAAAGCAAACAAGCATAACCTAAAATATGAAGAATCCATAATCAAATTTAAATAGCACGATAGAGATCTCCCAGAATTTTGATCTTCTGCTTAGATATTAGAATGAATATAGTATGGTATTGAAAATATGCACAAATTGTCCGCTGTGCAAGATATGAGAATCTTGCAGAATAACTCATAAGTACTAAAAACAGTCATAGATGAATTCAAGCAAGTGTGATTGCTAGCCAAAAATCGGTGAGAAAATAACAGAGTCACCTTGTAAACCCTTGTCATCATACCCAGTGATCTTCCCAACAAGAACCTCCCCGATAAAGGGCCTGAACATTAACAACCTAAAGGAAACCTATCCAAAATGGAGGAAATAAAGGGAATCTAAGAATGATCTATAAAACATATGAAGCTTCAAAATAAAAGAACTTCGACGAGGCCACACATTTTGTAGTCCATAGTAACAGCAATATCAGAAGAAAGGGCTAGTGATACCCGGATCAATATCCATGGTAAAAGCGTGGCATATATTCACAGTGAGTTATTCAGCAAATAGCACAGAAGCTAGGTTCAGACTAGAGTATCCACTTGAGTCACAGTAATAATCAGCACTAATTACTTACAACGAGGCAAATTAGATCTTGGAATTATAATAATCATTTACATAAGTACAAATTGCCGGAAACTATTACTTTTTGAACTGTATTTGTTCAGATCTGCTGCTAGAAACTTTAAATGAACAAGACAAAGGCCACCTAAATGGCAACTTGTTGTATCAAGACAAAAGTTCCAGCACTATGTATGCACAGCAGTAAAATGCTAAGCACTACCAAGAAAAGCTCCCACGTAACTTCATTAACACGTTGCACATGAAAATCTTAAATATTCAGCTCAACTGCGCAAATCAAAAAGCATGGAATGGCAACGTAGTCACCCTTTTATCAAACCACGTTGTACAGAGCTTACAAGCATACTAATAACACATACATTAGCAAGTAGTAGCATCTCACGTTCCTTTGACAAATAAAAATGGAATAAAAAAACTGTACCACACATTACTTTATACGTCGAGCAACCCTCTCCTGGAAAGATGAATCCGCCTTCGACGCCAAGGATGTCGTAGACAGACACACAGAGCCCAAGATTTGTGACCACCTACAGTAAACGTGCAAACAAAGATTAACACATACAATTAAGAACCAGCAAGGTGAACAGGTAAAAAAAATCGTATGCTAATGATAAATCAAATTGGCTCTTGAAACATATTAATATCGAAGATTACACCCAGCTTCTGCACCAACAAAATGTCACAAACGACATCAAATTGGCTCTACCTTATCCAGGAAGAGCCTCTCAAGCTCGGCCTTGATGGCGTCAACGAGAGGGCGGCTCAGCAAGTGTGGCGGCATTGGCAGGTTGTGCTCGATCTGGCTCAGAACGAACATCCTGCCTGCTACGCGGAACTTGGTCACGAGCTGGGGGCAGGAGCGGTGGCCGGACGAGGTCGGGGGACCTTCGGTGTTCGTCGGCGGAGAAGCAGCTGCGACCGGAGGATTTTGGGGGAGGATCTGCTGCGTGGAAAAGCTAGGAGAGAGTCGGGGAGAATCTTCCGCGGGGCGGCTCGAGGAGGACACCGTCGCCGGGGTGGCGGCGGGGTAGCGAGGAGAGGGCGGCGCCGGGGTCTGTCAGGACCTGAAATCTCTCTTCGGCTTTGTTTGGTACGAGTGGTTTATGCTGGGATTCGAAGGGAAAATCCACTAGGTTTTTTTTTAAGGCAATCACACACTTTATTAAAACTCACATAAATTTACACCATCAGCCTGAAGGCTGTTATCAAGGAAAGAAGGACTAACATCCAGCCAAACCTCTTCTACGTCATGGTCGCAATGGTCGCACGCATATCACGCACACTCATGAGCCACCGTATTAGCGATCTGTCTAGTGAAACAAAAAGCAAATGACTGAAAAGAAACTTACAATTCATCAAGCTCACTAAAGATAGGTGCCAAGTCAGATCTCTCGGCTGCGCGCCCTTTCCACATACGCACCAAAACTTCACAATCAGATTCACATATGATCCGTTCGTAACCTTGCTGAGCAGCAAAGGCAACAACATCTCGATAAGTCAAAGCTTCAATGGTTAGAGGGTCTAGAATGCTCGGGTAAGACCTACACCAAGCACTTATGAACCCTCTATGATCACGAGCAACTCCTCCACTCCCTGCTCTGCCTATCTCCTCCCGAATTAACCCATCTGAGTTCAACTTCACTACTCCCGCTTCTGGACCATGCCAACTACATGGTGGTCTGCTCATCTTCTTCTTGTTCTCAACTTTCATTTCCAGTAAACTCATTGTCTCAGCTATACCCTAAATTGCTTTACTCGGATCATAGCCTTCATCATCATGAGCCCATCTGTTTCGAGAGACCCAAATGGCTGACATAATAGAGATGATCTTCTCCCTTTCTTCCTGGTTCAGTGAGGGTTCACACAAAATATCAACCGCCCACATGGCAGGGTGTAGTCTCGGTAATTGCAGATGAAGAATGTCTCGGGCTGCAACCCAGAATAGATTTGCATGCCCACATTCAATCATCGCATGAAACACATTCTCTGAATCTGACTGACACACCAGACATGTAGTATTTACTTTGACATGCCTCCTGGTGAGAGTTGCATAATCAGGCAAAATGCCTCTGAGAACTCGCCATCAAAATACTTGTACCCTCGGCAAGACATCCAACTTCCACAATCTTTTCCATTTTTCATCATTCCTCATGTTCGAGTATCCAACTTCATCATATTTTGTAGCCTCCTCTCTGTCCTTTATATCAAGGAGTGCCCTATAAGCTGACCGAACTGAGTATATACCTGACTTCTCATGGTCCCATGCAAGACAATCTTCTCCTACGCTTCGTCTCAGAGGGATCTGTAGAATAAGTTATGCATCAGGAGCAAAGAAGGCCTCACGTACCAACGTTGTACGCCACTGGTGATTTGTCGGATCAATCAGATCCTCCACGTAGTGAACATCTTTTTATGCTAGCTTCCCCATTGGTTTCATTGAAATAGCAGCAGGGATCCAGCTATCGTTCCAGATGGAGATTGTCGCACCATCACCCACTCTTTTCAGCAACCCAGTTTCCAACGCTTGACGTCCCGCCAAGATCGCTCGCCATGTCTTCGAGGCAGTCTTTGGGGGATTAATCGTCATGAAATCACTATTAGGATAGTACCTACTTCTTAACACTCGGGCACACAAAGACCGGGGATTTGTTAGAAGCCTCCATCCCTGTTTGCCAAGAAGTGACAGGTTAAACATCAGCATGTCCTTGAAACCCATCCCTCCACTGCTCTTTGGTTGTGTCATTTTCTCCCAAGCTAACCAGTGCATTGTTTTCCTATCCAAATCACCACTCCACCAAAAATTAGTAATGAGAGAAATAATTTTCTTACAGGAGCCCTTGGACAGCAGGAAGCATCTCATACTAAACATCGACATTGCCTCAAGTACAACCTTGATCATTGTTTCTTTTCCTGCATAAGACATCATCTTATCCCAGCCTGTAATTTTACTTCGAATTCTGTCGCAAATATAGTCAAAAACTTCACTAGTGAGATTTCCTACAGCCGTGGGCAGCCCCAAATATTTCTCGCTAAAAGCCTCCACCATAATATCCAGCTCTCGTTTCACCACATCTCTTGTTTCAGCTCCAATTCCAGAACTGAAGAAAATAACACTCTTTTCCCTATTCACCATTTCCCCCGACGCCTCATTATACATATTAAGTATAGTATTCAACCGTGCTGCCCCTTGAACAGATGCATCAATTAATATGAGACTATCGTCAGCAAATAAAAGATTGGTAATCCAAGGTGCCCTATTACATACCCTGATACCACAATCAACAAAACCACCTGTGTAATTATTCAGCAGCGCCAAAAACCCTCCGCACACATCAGGAAGAGGTATGGAGAGACTGGATCTCCCTGTCGAATTCCTCGAGTCGGATAAAAATGGGGAAGGAATTCTCCATTAACTTTAACAGAAAATTTAACAGTGGAGACACACCACATAATCAAACTGACAATATGGTCAGAGAATCCCAATTTCTTCATAATTGCTTCTAGAAACGACCATTCTACTCGATCATATGCCTTCATCATGTCAAAGCTTCACGGCGCAAACTCCTTTCTTTGCCTTCTTCCTCCTCTTCATCGTATGTATACATTCAAAGGCCACAAGGACATTATCCGTGATTAACCGTCCAGGAACAAACACGCTTTGCTCCTGACTTATAGTTGCTTCCAAGATTGGTCGCAACCGCAGTGTTATAGTCTTCGTGCAAATTTTATATATCACAGTGCACAAAGATATAGGTCGAAACTTTTTAATTGATTGGGGGTGCTTCACTTTCGGGATTAACACAATCGCCGTCTCATTCAGTTCAACTGGCATCTCACCTCCGCTCAAGAACTGTAACACTGTTGGGACTAGGACCGGTTTAACCAAATCCCAGTGCCGCTGAAAAAATCCAGCTGTAAAACCATCCACCCCGGGTGATTTGGATGGGTGCATATGAAAAAGTGCTTCGCGCACGTCCTCCTCGGTGAATGGTTTATCCATCAACTGCCTCGTCTCCTCCGAAACCTTCTCTTCCACATAATGCAGCAAGGCTCCCATATTTGGTACACCTTGAGATGTGTACAAATTTTTATAGAGCTCCTACACTTCCTCATGAATTTCCTGCACATCTTCGCACCTCGTTCCATCTTCTCTCTGAAGTGTAGATATCTTGTTTATTCGTTTTCGATGGGCGGCCTGTGCATGGAAATATGTCGTATTTCGATCACCCGATTTCAACCACTGAATGCGGGATCGCTGTTTGACCCACACTTCTTCCTGAGCCAATACCTTGTTGATACTAGCCATCAGTTGCCTCTCCTCATTCGATGGGCCTTGACCCATTGAACGTAACCTCAGCCGATCAAGTTGCTTCCAAAGTTGGGACAGTTTGTGTTTAAAGTTGCCAAATGTTTCCTGTCCCCAGCCATCCTGACCACTTTGCATATTTCGGAGAGTACTCGCCATGCCTCTCAAGCCTCCTTGCAGAGAATTTTTCTCCCACAGCTGTTGTACGGTCTGATCATAATCATCATGAGATGTCCAAACATTCTCGTACCTAAAACAACGGTTGTGTTTATTTTGTCGTCCTAGTGCTTTTCGTTCTAGACGAACTAGCACCGCGCAGTGATCCGACTCTATCATACTCATATGTCTGACTCTCGCCACAACAAAAGCTTCATGTAGCGCATCATTCCCCAACGCTCGATCCAGTCGAGCCTTCACGTTTGAATCCCCATCTTGTTGTTGTCCCACGTGTACGGTAGACCCGTCCACCCTATATCATGCAGTTTACTATCTTCCAGGCATTCCTTGAACAGTCTCATTTGATTTTTGGACCGCTCTGCTGCACTAAAATGCTCGTTTCCAAACATAACCTCATTGTAGTCCCCCATGCATAACCATGGATACGAAAGAGCATTGGCCAGCCTTTTCAAAAGCGTCCAGCTCATGTGTCTATTTTCCTTCTTTGGCTCTCCATAGAAGCCCGTGAAACGCCAAGGTCTCACATCCTCTCCTACAGACTTGACAATGACATCTATATGATTTGCATTAAAGCTCTTCAACTCCACATCTGCCTCTTTCTTCCAAAACAGGCCGATTCCCCCACTCAAGCCCTCACTATCAACTGCAAAGCTCCCCCCAAAACCTAAGGAGCTTGCCAACTTCTCAACTATTTTCCCCTCAATTTTGGTTTCCATTACGAAAAGGAGGGTAGGCCCTTCCTGCTTCACCACATTGCGAATCTCTCTAACTGCGGCTGGTTCCCAAGCCCCCGACAGTTATAACTCAAGCAACTCATTGGTCTCCACGGGGCTGGGTCTCAGCCTCCGCGTTAGCATCGCCTTTCTCTATCAACATATTCTCAAATGTTCGTGTTTTCTTTGTATCACGTGGATAATCACCCACTTTACTAGGGGAATTCAGAACAGCCGTTCTCTTGATTCCTTGTTGTTCATCAGAACTAACAATCATCAAAGTAGATGCAACCTCCTTACCAGGCAGACTGGACAAGTCCAGGGACTTATGCGCCTTTGGTTTTTTCACATACCTACCATTGGCCTATGCATCAAACTTGAATACAACATTATTACCTTGCCCAAAATTTGACCCCAAAACCGGACCCTTTCTATAATAAGTCTTTGTCTCCTTTGAGACTTCTCTCTTTGTGCCTTGCTGCTCCTTTTCTTTTTTCTGTCCAAATCCCTGCTGCACATGAATATTGCCTTGAGTCTTCTTTTTCCACACATCTGGGACTCTAATGCTCGCATTATACTCCAGAGAGCCATCCGCTCCCCGTGGTAGTGGGTTCCCACATTGAGTGTCAGAATGTCCCAGAAAACCACAAGCAAAGCAAAAATGCGGTAGGCGCTCATACTGGATTTCATACACCTCCGTTTTGCCTCTTTTTAGGGAATTAAAACTGATAACTCGCCTCAGCGGCTTATTGACATTTATCCAGACTTTTGCTCGGATACTCCTACCCCAGGCTCGGCTAATACCAGTTAAATCAAGTTTGATAAAATCTCCAACTCTGCTCGCCACTAATTAGGCTCTCTCTGTGTTCAACCAGTTGAACGGCAGATCATGACAACGGATCCAAATTTGGAGCCGCTCAAACTTCACCTCATGGGGCCTCATGCTCTGTTCGAAATCTTCCAGAATTACTGCATGGAAACCCAACATCCACGGCGACCCATCCCAGATGCGATCAACATCACGCTTTAATTCCAGGGTTGCCACAAACATGTTATCTCCCAACGCCGTAAACTTCAAACCCTTAGGGTTACCCCAAGCCGGCCTTAGAGCACTGCTGATCGTCTGGATATGGAACTCGCTATAGGACAACACTTTCCCAGCGATTGCATACAGAGACGAGCCCTTGTTGTCCTCAAGATCATCCATGACGATCACCTCTTTCTCTTCCTCAATTAGGTTTAGCGTGAGAAACTTCTCCTCTAAACCCCCTCCCTGTGACGACCCCCCTTCCAGGGGATCCACTCCTGCTTCCCGCCTCCGATCGTCCATCACGGAAGATGAACTCGCCAGATAGCCAGGCGCGACGAGGACTCCTGCGCCTCAGAGATCGGAATCGCCTGAGCGCCGCCTCTCCACTCGAAACCCTAAGAAAACGTTTCGGGGAAAACTAATCCACTAGGGGGTTGAAACCGTCAAAATTCATGTGAGGCCCGATTGGTGCACAGGGGTGTGGTTGGGCCAACCCGGCCAAACCTCTCCTAACCATGTCGTTCCACGCATGTTTAACGCCTCGAGCTCGGCCTCCGTGAACGATGGGCGAGCTGATCGCCAGGGCAAGCTCGGGATGGGGTGAAGGCAAGGGGTTCACCCAAATCCCCAATCCGTGGGGACTGAAAAACCCTCCACACCAAACAAGGCCTTCAGTATTTCGTTTCTCCTGTCCCTCCATCCAGATCAGATCAACGACCCGGATGAGTCCATACCGTTTCAGCTCTTATATAAACCCCTTTTTTTAAAATTTATAAATCCCGTTTATTAGTACTACTCTCCTACCTCGGGTTTCTATTTTTTTAGAAACACACTTATATTAAGCACACATGCCGCCTCATTAAAAATATTCCAGCCTCCGTAGGTACCTGTGAGGAAAAGAGCGTATCTAAAACTTGTGGCCTCGATCGGGATTATAATCCTTCCTGATTTCTATTTGAGGGCACTACTTCTACCTCAGTTTGGTAACCATTTTATCATACCAAAAAGTTTTATAGTATTAGCTCTGTTCCAAAATAAATGTTTTAAGTTTGGCTAAAAGTATATATATATATTGCCATGTTTCATGTCACGATACACTTACGTTTAGTCAAAATTAACAAAATTAAACAGTTATTTTGGAATAGACGAAGTACTAGTAGTATTTTGGATCAGAGATAATATATAAAAACAACTTACTCTACAGAGGAGCCGTCCGAGGGGAAGAAGAAGAAGATAGGACATGGGAGTTACCCGCGTCACCATCGCCAAGGTCTCTCCGTCTTCCTCTGAAGTTTCGGGCACCCAGAATGTTTCATGTGGAGAAAGAGGGAAAATTTTGATGCAAGAAATGTAAGATAAAACCGCTTAAAATTGAATCAACGCTCTAAACCTGAGCCCTTTCATCCAGTTTTATTGCTCCTCTTCCAACTTATTGTTAATTCTGTTTAATTCTCTTCTCTGGTTTTAGAAAATTAAAGGAAAAATTGGCAACATGCATCCCTTGTGAACTCTGTGATTCCCACCGTTTTTCTCCCATATTCTAACTCTTTAATCACACCATGTATCGTGATGAGAGCAACAACAAGTCAATCACACGTTGGACTAAGAGTATATTAAAAACCAGAATACAAGTACATCAAAACCAGAAGTAGCAGTACAACCATATTGAACATCGGAGTACACGGGTTCACTAAAAAGATATCAACATTGGGATATAGCTTTGAAATCTTTAACGCGAGTAACTTCACGATGTAAACGGTTTATTTCTCAAAACATACCCCCCCCCCCCCCCCCGGTGCAGGTGCTGATTAGGTGATGATTTGGATCTTTTTTGTTTCCCGATGATGAGTAGACAAATATATGGACCCTAGGCGGCCCCATATTTGACCTTCGCAATGACAGAGTCATCATGGTGATGAGCGACAGCGGCACCATAGGAACTACAGAGACTGGGGATGATGCCAACCGCCATGAGGAGTGTGGGCTGCGACCCAATGAAGGTAGGTGCCGCCACCATTACAACCTCCCTTGCCAGTGGGATCACGGTGAAGGGGCAATGTGCGATGGCTTACTTGTGCGCACGGAGGTCGTCGGGGCATTTGGTGGCGTGGACCCGGATGGTGTTAGATATACGCCCAAAAGGCAATGATATATACATCGGATTCATTAATTATGTTTCATGATTCTATGTTATAACTGTTGTGGCTCGTGAATGTGAGATTCATTGAAAAGTTCACACACACATGTTTTTTTTATACAAAAGGGCACACCCAGACTCTGCATCGATTAGATGCATACGACCTTTATTACTTTATTGCTAATTCAAGTCTTACAAGCAGATTACATCACGGATCACATAAGGTTGCAACATGAATTAACCACCTAAATAGAACAAATAACTTAAGTTGATTTTGCATCAGCAAGTCATCCTAATATCAGAACGCCAGCTGTATTGGTTGTACAAGTCCCGCGACACCGAAAGTAGCCGGTTGCACCCAATATCCAGAACGACATGCTTGTCCGTTGCTTGTAGGTAGGACCATATACGAATCAAATGAATAGCCATTGGTATCACCTGCATAAAAGAAGATGTTTTTGAATTGTTAAAGATAATGACATTACATATGTTCCATATGGCCCAAAGCAAAGCGCATGTTCCCACTCGGATTTGTAATTTCTCCTTTTTATCTACCCCATTTAACCGGTTACCATATAGATTGGCAATACTAGAAGGGGGTGTAGTATTAAAGACCATAAATACATGCGCCAAACCATTTTAGCAAAAGAACATGAAATAAACAAATGTTGTATTGTTTCATCTTGATCACAAAAGCAACATTTTTTACTTGCGTTCCAATTCCGCTTTGCTAGGTTATCCTTTGTTAAAATCACTTTACGATCCAAGAACCACATAAAAATCTTTATCTGTAGTGGTACCTTCATTTTCCAAATAAACTTATGTAAGTATCGAGTATGATCGCTCAAAATATCTAGGTACATGGATTTAACAGTGAATTTTTGTGATCTAGTCAAATCCCATCGAAACACATCCTGCGAGTTTGTAAGCCGCACCTCCATTAACCTACCAACAAGGTGTAACCATCTAGTCCACCAAGACCCCGTAAGTGTCCTTCTAAACACTAAATTGGGGGGAGGTGTGTGGGCTAAAACAGATGCAACCGAAACTTGTTCTCGTTGTGCAATACTGTAAAGGCTCGAAAATTGGTATGCTAGAGGCTTATCCCCTAACCAAGTATCTTCCCAAAATCTAATCGTTTCCCTGTTGCCTAGCAAAAATGACCCACGTTGAAAGAACTCCTCTTGATTTTAACTAGTCCTTTCCAAAAAGGAGAGTCATGTGGCTTTATCGTCACTTGCTTTAACGATTTAGAGTGCAAGTACTTATTAGGTATTAGCTCATGTCATACCCCATCCTCTGATAGTAATTTGGAGAACCATTTACATAACAAGCTTTTGTTCTTAGCATCTAAAACCTCTATACGCAGCCCTCCTTGTTCTTTCGGTCTACAAATAATGTTCCATTTTGTCAATCTATACTTCTTCTTATGACCATCACTTTGCCAAAAAACCGTGATCAGAAGAAATCCAATCTCTTCCGTACCCCTTTGGGTATCTCAAAAAAAGACAACATAAACATGGGAAGACTTGTAAGTACCGCATTTATCAAAATGAGGCGATCCCCGTAAGCTAAAAGTTTCCTTGCCCAACTAGGAACTTTTTCTCGAAGCGATCCTCAACTAATTTCCACTCCCCATTCTTCAACTTTCTGAAATGAATGGGGATACCGAGATACTTAAAAGGAAATGTACCAGACGCACAACCAAAAAGAAGTCTATATTGATCCTCCACTTGTTTAGCCTTTCCAAAACAAAAGAGATCGCTCTTATGGAAGTTTATTTTCAACCCTGATAGTTGTTCAAACATACAAAAGATGAGCTTCATATTTAAAGCCTTTGCCATATCATGGGACATAAACAAGATGGTATCATCTGCGTACTGTCGAATTGACGCCCCACCTTCTACCAAATGAGGGAGAAGTCTTTCAATCTGGCTGTCCTCTTGTGCTCTAGAAATTATAATGGCAAGCATATCAGCGAAAATGTTAAACAAGATAGGGGAAAATGGATATCCCTGTCGGAGCCCCTTCTTAGTTTGGAAACAATGACCTATGTCATCATTTACTCTAATGCCGACACTACCCCGACTCACAAACTCCTGAACCCATCGGCACCATTTTGCATCGAATCCTTTCATGCGTAAAACTTGTTGTAAAAAAGGCCATTGTACCTTATCATACGCCTTCTCAAAGTCAATTTTAAGAACTACACCATACAATTTCTTCCTATGAAGTTCGTGGATGGTTTCATGCAATGTTTGAAGGAGATATGCCCTAGAGGAAAATATATATATAGTATTTATTGCATTATCTCATTAAGTTTATAATATGTTTTTGTATCGTGCTATAACTGTATTAATCGGAAATGTTAATACACGTGTGATACATAGACAAACCAGAGTCCCTAGTAAGACTCTATATAAACTAGTTCATTGGACAACTGTTGACCGAGATTTCCCGATCATGGATAATCACGTCGGTTGGCAATGAGGTCATCTTATTAGTAGAATAAGGTGATGGACATACCCAACAAAGTATTGCACTAGGATCGTATCACAATGTTCCTCATTTTCAATAGAAAAGTAATATGATAGCTTATTCCTCAGACCGTGAGATCATATTAACGAAAATAGGTTGTTGCCACCCGGGTGCTATACCACCCCTCTGCCCATCGTCCGATGGAGCATCAAGATGCACACATCACTCTGGAGGGCACTTGCTAATCTCCTGCCAACTCCTGTAAATCAACTGCTGCGTCTGGACAAGCCAGTGAGCGTGTAAGCCGCCTGACACTTTGGATTGCTTAGCGTCATTGACGAGCTAGCGCACAGTTACTGCTTCTAGTGTAATTAAGAGGAGATGCTCGCTCCAGCAGTACATACGAAGAATGTGTTTAAGGCCGCAACTGCCATGCTTCTCATGGATGTTTTCATCATTTGACATAGCAAAACTAATAATAATTAAAAAACCTCAAACCTTGCTAACATATTTTCTAAAATGCAAGACCTACATTGAAAAAGGATGCCTCGTGCCACAACTTGGAGCCAAGTACGTAGTGTGCTCAATTTATTTGGGCTTCGAGCTAGGGTTTGCTTAGTTCATCAACATATGGTTAACCATCCAAATGTTAATGTTACACGACTAGCTAGTATTCAAGCCCAAGCAAAGGTGTGTCAGGCTCAAGTGCACCAGCTGGTGCATGCATATGAACATCCACGCTATGCATATGCACATTGGTGTCATCGAGCTTGAAGCATGCTCACCTGCTGGTTTCAATGCACGCCTTGTAGCAAAAAGTACAAACCAGCTGTTTGTCAGTTGACTGACTTATTTCATCATAGCAGACGTGATGCAGCCTTTTTTTTTCACGGAACTAATGAAATTAATTCAGGGAACGAGTAGGGCATCCAACATCAGACCATGATGATGCCAGGCATCCTGCTGAGTACTGACGTAAATCCAACTGTCCCGACAGATATTTAGGGTCATAAGCTTGCTATTTACATGTGTTTCCGAGCCACTGAGACATTTATAACATGATGTCTGAATCTTAATGCTCATATCTAACGATAGTCCGTGGGGTGGTATAGCCAACGGGCGACAAAAAATCCACATTCTCATATTAATTGCTGCTCCATAGGAGATACTCTAAGTGCATCAAATGACAGTTCATAAATGGGTGACTATAAAGGTGTATCTTGTGTATCTCAAAAGAGTACGTTGAGGCATATGGATCAAGAGCGGGATTTGTTCATTCACGTGATGGAAAGATACTCTGGGCTCACTCGGTAAGATTACGTCTATAAAGCTACGCAACATATGACTAGGTCATGAAGATGTAATATCACAGATGAGTTAATTAACCCTTGTCGGTAACGAGATAAAATAGGACATCAGATGTTTACGATCATATCTCGGATAAGGTAGTATCTACGCATAGAGGACAGTGAAGACTAGATGTCCGTCTTTCACGGATCGCCAGGAGGGCGATTCTGGGCGTTGGCGGGCGACCACGCCGGCGACCGCGAGGACGGATCTGACGCGGGCTTATCAGACAATGACGACGGTGCAAGCTGGTCTGGAGAGGCATCGGGGGATGCTGCTCTACGGTATCTGTGTCACACGCCATCGTCATGTTCAAGGAGGAGCCTACGATAATTCGGATCAAGGTGGCAGAAGAGGATCTCCAAGCGAAAGGAACAAAGGTATGCTTCTCTGTCTCTTCTCCTCTCGCCGGAGAGATCAGTTGGTGACAAGGACAATACCGAGGTGCAGCAACACAAAATCTCGAGTCTTCACAGCAAGAAATCAGATTGTTTGAAACTTCCAGCGTTATCACCCACGATTTCGTCGAAGGATGATGGGGAAGGAACATGGGAATTAGTTCGTTCTCGCCATCGTCGGTCTGGTGATGCGTCACTGGACACGACCAGATGGGGTACGAAGGATTTGCGGAGTCCGTATCAGAAAGGGTGTCATGGAGGCCATGCGGGCCGCCTCACCCTCACTACCGTCCCACGCCGTACCGGAGATCTCAGGTTTGGTCAAAGATCGCCGGAGATGAGGAAGAGAAGCGTGATTCAAGGATCAATTCATCCAAATTCGAATGCATGCGATAACGGTCATACGGGTCGTCCTTTGCCTATTGGGCCGAATCTAAACGCAGCGTTTGTGGGCCAAAAATTGTGTGGTCGCATAAATCTGCTAAACCCTCCCTTGCGTCCATCGTTAGGTCACAATCGAACCACGAAATCAGACGCCGTCTCCATGGCGAATAATGGTTGCGGGAGAGGTTTTGGAGAGGGACGAGGTTATGGCTATGGCGGAGGCAATGGTAGGGGGGGGTCCTGGCCGTGGCTTCGGCGCAGGAGCTCCTCCTATTCGTGGCAACGTCAATGGGCACGGATCGGCTGCTGGAGGTCAGAATTTCTTTGCTGGTGGTCCAAGTGGGACGGCAGGAGAGCCGGATCAGCATCGTCATCACAATTTCGAGGTGGCAAACGGTACAGGGTCTGGAAACTTCAATACAGGATCAGGGTTTGGGAACAGTGGGCAATCACGCTATTTTAACAGATCTTTTCAAGCTCAAAGAGGGGGCAGGTATGATGCTGGCAATAGAAACTTTAACAGAAACTACCGTGATGGTTATGCAAATCAGAGGGTCCATGATGCTTCGGTGAACCTCACTGAAGAAGTGCTTGCCAAAGTGGTTAGACAAGTTACAGAGGCTTTGCGACAGTTGGCTGTTGTCTCACCTGTGGCGACAAACATGCCCTCTGGTCCCCGATATGTGCCTGTTACTAAGCCTAGTGCTGCGGTAGTTAACTCCGGTGCTGGAGCAGTGACGGCTGCACTATCCGCACTTAATCAGGGGGAGGATTGCTCTGGCAGCGAACCTGGAGGAGATGGTGCTGCGCAAAAGAAAGCAAAGAAAAATGAGAAGTCTAGATGCTATCGTTGTGATGAATCTGGACATCATGGCAGAGATTGCACTGTAGAGGTTTGCGATTTATGTGAGAGCAAGGAACACAAATCTGAGACATGTCCGTTGTTAATGGTACCGAAGCCGCAGGTTATTGTGCATGGTTTGATTGATGTGGGGTTGATGTTTTATGAGCAGCCTATAACTGAAACTTACAAACCCAAGATTGATAACGTGAGGATGGCTATGATAACAGTGGCAGGAGGTGAGCTAACAATTCCACAGGTTGTATCGCAGCTACAACGTTTGGTGATGATGTATTTTTTTCAATGGGAGGTCGAGCAAGTTGGACATAATGTTTTTCGAGCCCCCTTTCCATCAAAACATGATCTAGAGAGATTAGTGATTTTTGGTGCATGCAAAGTCCCGAATAGTACTTGCGAGATTACTGTGGAGCCATGGGTTTCAAGCGTCGAACCTATACAGTTGTTACCTAAAAAATGGATTCGGGTGTTGGGCATACCGAAGAAGCGGATTGGGGATTACCTATTGAAAGTGCATGGTTGCCCCCATGCGTGGTTTTGGTAATTAATGACAATCCTTATGGACTAATGTTTACATTGAGATATTATTTATAGATCTTGTCCATGGGAAATTATAGGAGTTCATGTGTTGGACTTCAAGATGACTTAATGACCAATGCTCTATTCAAGGATTTATATGATGAATGGTCATGTGTAGAGTTGTGCTTATTGCAAATATGGCTTGGAATAGAAGATTGAGTGAACAATCATGTTTACCTCCGAGCCATCATACATATCAAGAGAAGAAGATGAAGTGCAAGTTCAATATGATGCATATCGGAAGATATCCTTTGATTGAAGCTTGCAAAGGAAACATGAAGACAAAGCTTAGCGAGTCCCTCCCAGAACGGAGTATGGGGGAGCATTTGGAGAAGTCTTCATCAAGCATGTGCTAGCAAGCACAATCAAGAAAGGTGTTTCAACTTGAGAGAGTCAAGATCGTCATCATCGAGCTCAAGTGGAATGCGCAAGGCAAAGGTATGATTTTGATAGGTTTTCTATTTTACCGGTCTCATGGTGTTAGTGGGAGACCGGGTTTTAGGATAGATGGCGTACTATCAAGAGGGGCTCTCGAGTGAGTAACTTGATCGCATCTTTGTGGAGAGCTCAAACCTTCGCATACTTGCCATTTCATCTTTCTTAGTTCTTACTTGGTTTTTCTCCTTGTTGGGTTTTGGTGCTTGTTGTAATCTTCACGACAAACCCAAGTTCACCGAAAACGAATTTCATATGGAAAACTTGTTGCGTTTTCGGTTTTGGAGGTTTGCCGATCATTCCTTTTTAGAGAGGTTTTAACCTCCTCCATTTGGTTTTATCTTCCATTGTTGGACCATGAGGTTTATCTGCATGATCTTGTAAAGCTCTTCGTTGTGATTCCAACGAGCCAAAAATCATCAAAAACGGAGTCCGGATGGAAAAGATATTGAAGTTTCCGTTATCGGTTTTGCTGCAGTTTTTCCTAGGCCGGAATCTCCGGTCCTAGACCGGAAACTCCGGTCTGTGCAGGACCGGAATCTCCGGACTCAACGTTTTTTCTCCAAAACTACTTTGAATCTGTTCAGCCCCTGGTGGGGGGCGGAGTTTCCGGCCCTAGGGCCGGAGTTTCCGCCCCTGGATGAACTTTCCGGCACAGGGCACCAGAGAGTTTGCCCAAGACTCGGCGGTGTTGACAGTGTTCAGCCCCTGGTGGGGGCCGGAGTTTCCGGTCCCAGTAGGCCGGAGTTTCCGCCCCTGGCCGGAGTTTCCGCCCCTGGCCGGAGTTTCCGGCCCTAGTGACCGGAAACTCCGGTGTGAAGTTTTCCTGCAACGGCTCTTTTTCGTGGGACCTATAAAAAGGCCCCTTCTTCCCCAGAGAGAGTAGCTCTTCCAAGCACGAATTTTCCCCCTCTCTCTCCTCCATTGTTGACCTTGGAAAGCTTGCCCCTCTCTCATTTCCTCCCATGATTCTTACATATCTTTGAGGGATTTGAGAGAGGAGATCTAGATCTACATTTTCACCAATCCATCTCTCCTCTAAGTGAGGGGAACCTAGTAGATCTTGATCTTGGAGTTCTTGGTGCATCTCCTCTTTGTTCTTCCTCTCTTATTCCCCCATAAGCATTTGTTGCTTTGTTGGAATTCGAGAGTGAAGGATTTGAGCACTTGTGCTCTTGCCTTTTGCATTTGGTGCATCGGTGTGCTCTCCACGAGGATTCGTGGAAGTTGAAAGTTTGTGAGCTTGTTACTCTTGGGTCCTTGGACCCTAGACGCCTTTGTGGTGGTTGGACCCTTGTGTGGTCACTTGAAGCCGTTCGGGAGCCCCCAATCCCATTGTGGGTTGTGCCCCGGATTGTTGTTGAAAGGCTCCGGATTCCGCCTCGAAGGAATTCCGATAGTGGAAGGTGAACCAAGCCTTTGTGGTGCGGTTCATCGGAGAAGAAGGTGAAACCTTTGTGGTTGTTGAACCGTTGTGTCGGTTCACACCTCTCCAACGAGACGTACTCCCTTAACAAGGAGGAACTCGGGAATACATCCTCGTCTCCGCGTGCCTCGGTTATTTCTATACCCGAGCTTTTACTTATGCACTTTACATTGTGATAGCCTTCGTGCTTGAAGTATTCTATATTGCTATCACCTTGTTGTTTGTCTTGCTTAGCATAAGTTGTTGGTGCACATAGGTGAGCCTAGTTTATTTAGGTTGTCGGCTTGTTAATTTAAACACCTAGTTTTATTCCGCAATTAATAAGCCTAAACCGGAAAAGTTTTAAACCGCCTATTCACCCCCCCCTCTAGGCGACATCATTGTCCTTTCAATTGGTATCAGAGCCTGGGCTCTCTTGTTGGGCTTTACCGCCTAGAGAGTAAAAGATGTCGTTTAGAGAATTAGTGCACGATCCCACTTTCATATTCGATGGCACAAATTATGATGTTTGGAAAATCCGCATGCTTAATCTATTTAGGGCCATGGGTCCAAATTATGTTAAGAGGATTGTAGATGTGTGTTTATCTCCTCCAAAGGATTCTCATGAATTATCTTTAGAGGATGAGATAAACTCTCATCTCGAGACTCAAGTAACTAATGGTCTTATATGTGTTTTGACCGATGTAGTTCTTGCTTCAATCATGCCTTTTCAAAATGCACATGAGCTTTGGACCAAGCTTCAAGATATATATGAAGTGTCCAAAATTACTGAGGATGATTGTTCTCCTTCCACTTCCGGCCGTGATGAGTTCACAACTTCGTCCACTTCACCAACATGTGATTTGTCACAAGGTAATGATATGGTGAGTGGTGATAGACATTGCATTGTTGATGGTGAATATTCTATTGACTATACTTCATCTCTATCTCATTGCAATGTTCTATCTTTAGACTTAAACTCTTCTAGCACTCCAAACGCCATACATGCTAGAGTTGATAGTCTTTGCATATCAAGTAATAGTTGTTTAACTAAATATAATGATGATATGCTCTCCATGTCTTGTTGTCATGAAAATAATGCTTCTATTTCCTCTAGTATTTGCATGACTAACAATGTAGAGGAATCCCAACATTTGTTGGAACAAGACATGGACCTCAATGGTGCTTCAAGTAATTCTTCATCCTCCTCACCCATTAATCATGTTTGCCTCATGGCTAAGGATTCCAAGGTAACTACTACCTCGAATCCCGAGATATGTGATGATGTGGTTGAGGACCCTCATGAAGAAGATTTTGACATTGAAACCTTAAACAAGAAGGGTGAGATTGTACTTGGTGCTCTTCCCAAAGGTAGTGAAGCTATCTCTTCTCTATGTGAAATTGTTGCTCATGGTATTAAATGTATAGAAATCATTGAGGATTTGGATACTCAATTTGAGCAAAAATGTAAAATTGAGAGAGAAGATGCTATTGAAAAAGCATCCTTAGAGAATGCACTTGACGAAGAGCAAGAGCTTCGAGTGTCTCTTGAGGAGAGACTTGAATCTCTTGATGAATCAAATAGTCTTATCACTAGTAAAATCATTAAGGAAAGAGATCATGCTATTGCAAAATATAAAGTGCTTAAAAAGGAAAAGGTTGAATTTGGTGTTGGCAATGCTAGACTAAGTGAGGACATAGAGAAACTTGACAAAGCTCACAAGGCTTTAGAAAGTGAACACTCTCTCCTCATCAAGTCTCATGATCAACTCCAAACTCAACTATCTAATAATCATAAACTTGCAAAAGTGTCTTCTTCCATTTCTAATGATAATGATGCTTTTGCTACTAACTCCACTTCTTGTGAAGCATCTATTTTGAAGGAGAATGTTGAGCTAAGGGCCCAACTTGAGTTGCTAACTAGCAAGTATGTCAAATTGGAAGAAAGTCATGAAAGGCTATCTAGCTCTAATGACGATCTTCTAGCATCCCATGCTATGCTAAAGTTAGCCCATGAGGCTATTATGTCAAAGGTAACATCTTGTGAGCCTCATGTAGACAATGGCACAACTTCTTCTCTTAATGCTATATCGTCTTGTGCTACTCCTTGTGATTCATCCACTCATAATGTTGCTACATCTTGTGATGAATCACTTTCCATACCTTGTTGCTCTAACAATGAAGATTCTACTTCCTCTAGTATTTGTGTTGATACTAACCATGTAGAGGAATTAAATGAGCTCAAGGCCCTAGTCACTTCTTTGAAGAAAGACTTGGAAAAGCGTCATGTTGGGGATTCTACACTTGACAATATGTTGAGTGTTCAAAGACGCCCCAATGACAAGAGTGGACTTGGATTCAACTCCAATATCAAGAACAAGTCCAAGCTTAACAAGAAGAACAAGGGCCAAGAACAAGTCAAGGATTCGGCCAAGATTGTTTGCTTCAAGTGCAAAGTTGAAGGGCACCATGTTAGATCTTGCCCTTTGAAGAAGAAGGCTCTTAGTGAGAAGCAACAAGGGAAGAAACCTCAAGTTCAAACTCAAGCTCCTCAAGTTGAAGAACGGTCTCTTCCCAAGAAGAATCAAGCTACCCCTCCTCAAGTCAAGACTCCAACTAAGAAGAGAGGAAGAAGTAGATGTTGCTACCTATGTCGTGAGAAGGGTCACCTTGCTTCTTCATGCACAAATGGTACCTTATCCAACCCCATTATAATTAATGATGTGTATTCTCTTCGGAAGGATAAGGTTGGCAATGTGTTTGCCAAATATGTTGGTACTCAAAGTGGTGTCAAGAAAAGAACCATTTGGGTTGCCAAACCTATTGTGACTAACCTCTTAGGACCCAACTTGGTTGGGGACCAACAAGTTAAAACTTGATCAATAGGTGTTGTTGGAGGCATTGGAGACTTGGCTACATTATGAAGAATTAAGGGATCTTCATCAATTATATTCTCTCAAGTCAAGTCATATGGATCATATTGTTCTATCTCATATCCAATGTTCCTCCTTGCGGTAACTTTTATTTAAATCATATATACATTGAAAGTTGCTTGCACCCTTGCATGTGTTAGGTTTAGTACCTTGCTAGAGTTTGTATGTGTTGTGCTCTCTACTTACTTATCTTGAGAAATCAAGTATGTGTATTTTGGTTTGCACACCATCTACTTGTTTTGAGCCCTATTGCTTTTATTTGCTATCTTATCTTGTTGGCTCTCTTTGAGAGATAAATGGACTATCCATTCTTGGAGAGTGATATGCTTCGTGCACCTTACAATCCTAAAAATGTGTGTACATGAGGAATACCACTTAGTGTTTATATATCAATATTATCTATTCTCTTTGTGGTATGTCATGCTCATGAGAAATTCAAATTATATAATGTCCATTAATTTCTCTAGTTGTTTTTGTTTGCCTCTTGTGTTAAAATAAATGGATTATCACATTATGGGGGAGTAATAAGCTATGTGCATATTACAAGCCTAGAAAATGTGAAAATGTGAGGTTTTGCCACCTAGCATTGATATTGCTAATTATCTTGTTCCTATGTGGCATGTTGCTCAAACAAGTTCCCATTTACTTAAATGCTCTTTGTCTCTCACTCTTTTGGATCTTGTTTGTGAAGGATGTTCTTGATATGGCTTTCCCTAAATATGTTCTCATATATCTTTTTGGAAAGCCAATTGATTCAAGCTACTCCTTGGAGTTGCTTTGCATTATCACATGATTTGTGAATCTATCAAGAATATCTATCTAAGCATGGCTTTTAATTCATATACTTTGCCACATGCTTATGTTTTGTGAATATGGTCTTGAATATATCTTTGCAATCCACCCCCGAGAAATATCTCCATACATTACTTGTCGTGACAAGTGATAATCATAATTTTTGGTATATATATTGATCATATCACTTTGACTCTTGCTTTGAATTGTCTTATTTGATTGCCAAGAATTTAGTTTGATCTAACTTTCTTTTGTCTTCCTTGTATCTTTTGGATCCTTTATTGCTCTACTTGAAATTTGTTTTGTGCTTTCTTGAGTTGGGACTTGCAATGAACCAATTCTTGTGCATTGACCTTCAAGAGTCATACTTCTTAATAATGCACTATTCGTTGGGAAGCTATCCTACTTTGAGTAAAACACCGTTCTTTAAATTGTATTGCAATTTCTTGCCTTTCTTGAACATGACTAGTGTTTGAATATATATATGAAGAGTGATGATCTCATTTGTGTGCATTTTGTATTCAAATGCAAAATCATAAATAATGTACACATCTTGGGGGAGCAATCCTATATGCTTTAGAACATTAGTTGTCTTCATATGATATTTGATCCCGATGACATGTCTCCTTGGAAGACAAACATTTTTTGTCTTGGTACTTTATGCCATCATGAAAAGTGTAGAGGTTTTGGTTTATTCCTTGATGATATGTTCATCAATTGGTTTCTTGATTTCACTGGTATCTTTTCAAAGTGGTATCTTCAATCATGTGTTGATTTGGGTATTTGATATAATTTGGACAATTTGTTTTCTTCTCACACTTGTGTGTGTGTTTTGTTGGTTTACTTGGTGTTTTGTCTAAATTATATCTCGCCTGGTTCTCGAAAGTCTTGTGCATGCATATTTATTATATGTATATCTTATGGCATGCTTACCTTCGTTAATCCAATATATAGGATAAACTCCATCAAATCCTAAATGGTGAAGATGTGCATGAAATTCAATTTCATATCAATATGCACATATTTATGTGGA
Organism: Poa annua; assembly: GCA_026929855.1. NCBI lineage: Eukaryota > Viridiplantae > Streptophyta > Magnoliopsida > Poales > Poaceae > Poa > Poa annua. The sequence continues at coordinate 111,869,636 of CM049426.1, forward strand.
GTTTGTCCTATGTGTTGTAGTTGCTCTAACTACTTTGGACCCAATTAGTTTGGGTACCATGTTGTACTTAAATTTGTTTTAGGTACATTTGAGATGCATTGGAAGCTTGTCTCATCTACAATGAAGGTGTTGTCACCATGTGCTTATTGGAGCCAAGCTTGGATGATCATGAGCTCCTATCTTCTACATCACCAATGTTTTCTTGGTAACAAGTATCTACCTCATGCATACATTTCTAGCTTTCACCCTTGTGTAGGTTGTTTCTTGGCATGAATCTTTTTGTTGCAATTAATTTGGTACTTGCAAAACATCTTATTGCAAATGTGATCAAGCCGAGATGATTTCATATCAAGGGGCATATATATAATCATTTTCATGATTCACCAATCCCAAATATGTTAATCCAGCACTTTCTACTCTATATCTCGCATATGCAATATTGATTGTTTCTTCAAATCATTTGCCTTTTGTGATACTTGTTATCTCTCTCTCGGAGCATCCCTTTTATCACCTTATCCCTTGTGGATAGTTTTTGATGCTATGATGAGTATGTGTTGGAAGTTCATCTATATCCCTTTAAGATAAAATTGAGCTTTGTGCTATGCTTTTAAGCAAAGATCTTATTGGTGTATTTATGACTTCGTCTTGGATATCATGACCGTTTCCCTTGTACATATCTTGTATGTACATGTTTATTTGTAGACCCATATCTTAGTGATTCGTGTCTACTTAGAAACTTATACACATGAGATTAGTTACATCTTTTATTGATATTCCAATTCTTTAGTGACCACCTCTTATTGCTTTTGTTTCTTTGGTGGTTTCTAAAAGGCACAAGCTTTATTTTTCTTGAGTTATACTTTTGCATCTAAATAAGCTTGTGGAGCTATTTGCTATATCTCTTTTGGTATGTGAGTATGGGAAAGACATGATATGCACTATGTGCAACTCTTCTTGAAAGACTATGTTGATGCTTTGGCTCATCCTTGTATTAGTCTCCTAAAATGTCTGTGTATCTCACACCCATCGTTTTATTTTCCTCTCCTTGCTCATGTTGCAAAACATTTTATTTGTTTCAAGTTGTTTTGCCTTCTTTTCTCATTTATATTCTCTTGCATGGGCTTGTGTTCGAATTTATCTAGGAGGGAGTGAGGATTCCATGTTGTGCACACTATATTGAAATAAAAATCCTATTTGTGCACGTACCTTGGGGAGTTCCCTCTTGATATTTAGAACACTTTTTGGATCCTTTTGATTGCTTGCTTCTTTCGTTGAAGTATCTTTCTATTTTATATTTGTTTGCAATCTTTGGATCCTAAATATAGTTTGATCTTCACCCAACTATTCTTCATAGGATATGTGCATTTGATTTCACTCATATTATGAGAAATGCACACATTATGGGGGAGCTCTCACTATATTGGCCTTCTAAGTTTTTCTTCCCATTTCGTCAATCGATGCCAATGGGGGAGAAGTTTAGAGGGTTTAAGAGTTTTTGGGTTTAAGAGTTTTTGGTGTTATGCTTTAGTTTCGTTCTCAAGCATTTGCCTTTCTTGCTCTTGCATCCTTGCTCTTTGTGTTGCATGGCTGCTTAAATTCATTATATAAACCCTCGTAAAAGGGATTGTCATCAATTACCAAAATGGGGGAGATTGAAAGTGCATGGTTGCCCCCATGCGTGGTTTTGGTAATTAATGACAATCCTTATGGACTAATGTTTACATTGAGATATTATTTATAGATCTTGTCCATGGGAAATTATAGGAGTTCATGTGTTGGACTTCAAGATGACTTAATGACCAATGCTCTATTCAAGGATTTATATGATGAATGGTCATGTGTAGAGTTGTGCTTATTGCAAGTATGGCTTGGAATAGAAGATTGAGTGAACAATCATGTTTACCTCCGAGCCATCATACATATCAAGAGAAGAAGATGAAGTGCAAGTTCAATATGATGCATATCGGAAGATATCCTTTGATTGAAGCTTGCAAAGGAAACATGAAGACAAAGCTTAGCGAGTCCCTCCCAGAACGGAGTATGGGGGAGCATTTGGAGAAGTCTTCATCAAGCATGTGCTAGCAAGCACAATCAAGAAAGGTGTTTCAACTTGAGAGAGTCAAGATCGTCATCATCGAGCTCAAGTGGAATGCGCAAGGCAAAGGTATGATTTTGATAGGTTTTCTATTTTACCGGTCTCATGGTGTTAGTGGGATACCGGGTTTTAGGATAGATGGCGTACTATCAAGAGGGGCTCTCGAGTGAGTAACTTGATCGCATCTTTGTGGAGAGCTCAAACCTTCGCATACTTGCCATTTCATCTTTCTTAGTTCTTACTTGGTTTTTCTCCTTGTTGGGTTTTGGTGCTTGTTGTAATCTTCACGACAAACCCAAGTTCACCGAAAACGAATTTCATATGGAAAACTTGTTGCGTTTTCGGTTTTGGAGGTTTGCCGATCATTCCTTTTTAGAGAGGTTTTAACCTCCTCCATTTGGTTTTATCTTCCATTGTTGGACCATGAGGTTTATCTGCATGATCTTGTAAAGCTCTTCGTTGTGATTCCAACGAGCCAAAAATCATCAAAAACGGAGTCCGGATGGAAAAGATATTGAAGTTTCCGTTATCGGTTTTGCTGCAGTTTTTCCTAGGCCGGAATCTCCGGTCCTAGACCGGAAACTCCGGTCTGTGCAGGACCGGAATCTCCGGACTCAACGTTTTTTCTCCAAAACTACTTTGAATCTGTTCAGCCCCTGGTGGGGGGCGGAGTTTCCGGCCCTAGGGCCGGAGTTTCCGCCCCTGGATGAACTTTCCGGCACAGGGCACCGGAGAGTTTGCCCAAGACTCGGCGGTGTTGACAGTGTTCAGCCCCTGGTGGGGGCCGGAGTTTCCGGTCCCAGTAGGCCGGAGTTTCCGCCCCTGGCCGGAGTTTCCGCCCCTGGCCGGAGTTTCCGGCCCTAGTGACCGGAAACTCCGGTGTGAAGTTTTCCTGCAACGGCTCTTTTTCGTGGGACCTATAAAAAGGCCCCTTCTTCCCCAGAGAGAGTAGCTCTTCCAAGCACGAATTTTCCCCCTCTCTCTCCTCCATTGTTGACCTTGGAAAGCTTGCCCCTCTCTCATTTCCTCCCATGATTCTTGCATATCTTTGAGGGATTTGAGAGAGGAGATCTAGATCTACATTTTCACCAATCCATCTCTCCTCTAAGTGAGGGGAACCTAGTAGATCTTGATCTTGGAGTTCTTGGTGCATCTCCTCTTTGTTCTTCCTCTCTTATTCCCCCATAAGCATTTGTTGCTTTGTTGGAATTCGAGAGTGAAGGATTTGAGCACTTGTGCTCTTGCCTTTTGCATTTGGTGCATCGGTGTGCTCTCCACGAGGATTCGTGGAAGTTGAAAGTTTGTGAGCTTGTTACTCTTGGGTCCTTGGACCCTAGACGCCTTTGTGGTGGTTGGACCCTTGTGTGGTCACTTGAAGCCGTTCGGGAGCCCCCAATCCCATTGTGGGTTGTGCCCCGGATTGTTGTTGAAAGGCTCCGGATTCCGCCTCGAAGGAATTCCGATAGTGGAAGGTGAACCAAGCCTTTGTGGTGCGGTTCATCGGAGAAGAAGGTGAAACCTTTGTGGTTGTTGAACCGTTGTGTCGGTTCACACCTCTCCAACGAGACGTACTCCCTTAACAAGGAGGAACTCGGGAATACATCCTCGTCTCCGCGTGCCTCGGTTATTTCTATACCCGAGCTTTTACTTATGCACTTTACATTGTGATAGCCTTCGTGCTTGAAGTATTCTATATTGCTATCACCTTGTTGTTTGTCTTGCTTAGCATAAGTTGTTGGTGCACATAGGTGAGCCTAGTTTATTTAGGTTGTCGGCTTGTTAATTTAAACACCTAGTTTTATTCCGCAATTAATAAGCCTAAACCGGAAAAGTTTTAAACCGCCTATTCACCCCCCCCCTCTAGGCGACATCATTGTCCTTTCACCTATCCCTATGGAGTTTGGGGTCTCTTTTTGGCAAGACTATCAAGATTGACATGAAATATACACGTAAGCATTGAGTATTGCGAATCCTTGTTGGCTGTGTGGACTACACTTTAATTCCTTCGGCTTGGACAATTTTCATAAAGGACGGGTTTTATAGACTGCAGTTTAAGGTGGAGCATCCAGTAGATGTTACAGATGCTGAGGAGGATGCTCCACGTTCACCACCTCCTAACGATGATAATGATGGAAATGATATGTTTGATAATGATAATAAGATGAATGGGACTGATAGGGAGAATTCGAAGGCAAATGATATGGTCACTGATGAGGACACTATGAACGTGGGAAGCAATTCACTTGGTAAAGGAAAAGAACATGATGAGATGCATGATAAGTCAGTGGGAGTGGAGAAGTCAGTGGGAGTGGTTTTTTCACCGGCAATGCAAGCCCAGATTAAAGAGGCCAAGCTGGAGTTCCTCAGAACGGCTGAGAGTGCTAAATTCTTGCGGGAAACTGAAAACACAGCGCCGTCGATGGTCTCACCTTTGCAGGTAAGCGAAACGGTGCCAAACACGCCATCTGATTTGCCGAGCGCTGCTGCGGGGCTGCGGTCGCCAAACGGCTCATCATTGTTATCGTATGTGGATAGGTCTCCGACTTCGTTGGATTGCGCCAACGAAAGTATAGAGGGCGATGGCACAATAAATGTAATCTCTGTTGAGAAGCATGGTGGCGAGTCGGACGACGAGACTGCACGGGTGATTGCTTTTTCGGATGATGATGTCGAGCATAATATTGATACTGTTGTCAGTGGTGGGGATGTTTATTCAGGAACTACTGAACCAGTCTTTGATGAAAAGGATTGGCGTACTCCCACACGGCTTCCACCACCGAGAGCTGGTCAGTTGTCACCTCATGCGTGCGGTGGTGTTTATATGGATCGTATGGGGAATCATGAGTCCAATAAGTCTCAGCTGTGCGAGCTGGGTTTGGTTGGGTACGATGGCAGAACCTCTACACCAACGGAGGCAGAAATCCTAGCATTTGGGGGCATGCAAGAGCTGGAGATACGCTCGAGTGCTCGCTTGAAGAACCAACATAATGCGAACCAGCCTATTCTCGATCGGGCTATGGAGTTGGCTTCTCGCAAGAATGACATCTTGGCATCAGGTACACAATTATCGCATCAGCTTTCTTCGAATTCATTATCCAATTCTGAAATAAAGCGTAGGGCGGACAAGCTAGGTATTTCATTAGGGGAAAATAATGGACAAATGGATACTTCTATTTAGGTAATTAGGAGTGTTCAAATAGAAAGAGAACTTATTTTTCTAAAGAACTCTTTAGGTATGAGGGATAATAATGATGAGTCTAGTTTGGTGTTGAGAAGAGCCAGTAATCTCTGTGAGGATTTGGTCGATGATGAGGTGGAGGAACATATGGATGATGCGCATCTGCACCCTCCTGTAGCTTTAAGAAAACTTGGTCGAAAGAAGCTTAGCTACTCTAAACGGGAAGTAAGAAGAAGTGCTAGACTAAGGAAAATTGTTAAACAATAATTAAAATGAAAGGAATGATATGGAATTCAGACGGTTTCGGAGACACAGCAAAACATCTTACGGTTCATGAGACAGTGAAAGAAAGAAAACTAGACTTTGTTGCAATTGTAGAGACAGGCCGATCCTCTTTTGTGTCACCTTTTCTTAATTTTTTGGCTGGGGGTTTGGACTATACGTGGTACTGTATACCTCCTCATGGTCGATCAGGTGGCATGTTGGTCGGATTTAATAATGCCACTACTGTGACTACTAATGTTCTAACAGGAGACTTTTGCGTTAAGTTTCATGTGAGAAACAAGTCAGATGGTTTCGGTTGGGCTTTTGTGGTAGTATATGGGGCTGCCCTGAGGATAAGAAACATGATTTTTTAGCGGAACTGGTGCGTATTTGCGAAGGGGAGACTCTACCGTTGTTAGTTGGGGGGGATTTTAACATCATCAGAAGACAAGAAGAAAAAAATAATGATAAATTTAATGCTCGTTGGCCGTTTCTGTTTAATGCTATTATTGAAAGCCTTAGTCTAAAAGAGCTTCGGTTGTCAGGGAGACAGTTTACTTGGGCCAGTAGAATGGAAACACCAACCTTTGAGAAATTGGACCGCTTTTTGGCCACAGTAGAGTGGGAACAGAAATTCCCACTAGTAACAGTGCATGCACTAACTAGAACAGGATCTGACCACACCCCTTTGCTTCTAGATTCTGGAGATTAGGCTTTCTTGGGGAATTCTAGTCGTTTCTCATTTGAATTATCCTGGATGCGTCAGGATGGTTTTTATGACATGATCAAAAAATAATGGAACTCTGTAACCATGGGAGACTCCCCGGTGGATAATTGGCAAAATAAAATAAGACACCTCAGACAATTCTTGAGAGGGTGGGCGAAAGCGCAAAGCGGAGAGTACAAAAAATTGCGAGATAAACTATCCCTTTTAATTACCGAGTTAGATATTAAGGCTGAGTCAACCCCTCTAGATGCAGCCGAGCGGACTGCAAAAAAGGAGGCAGATGAATGCCTTGCGAAGCTTAGGAGGGATGAGGAATCCAAGTGGGCGCAACGAGCAAAAGTGAAGTATATACAGGAAGGAGGAAATAATACGAGATATTTTCACATCATTGCAAATGGGAAACATAGAAAGGAAAAGATCTTTCAGCTTGAGTAGGATGAGGGCACCATAGTGGGACAAGAAAACCTTAAATTCTATATCTCTAAATGTTACAAGAAATTGTTTGGAGCATCGGTTCCGAATAATTTTACCATGAATGAGGCCGTCACAGATGATATGCCTCAGATTTCGGATGAGGAGAACATCATTTTAACACAACCTTTTGCGGAAAAGGAGGTACTGGAAGCTATAAATAATATGGAACATAACAAAGCGCCTTGACCGGACGGGTTTCCGGCGGAGTTTTACCAATGTTTTTGGAATATTATCAAAGGAGATTTAATGGCCATGTTTTCTCAGTTGCGAGAGGGAAATCTGCCGTTATTTAAACTAAACTTTGGTATCATTACTTTGCTGCCTAAGAAGGAAGATGCTAGTTGCATAGAACAATACCGACCCATTTGCTTACTTAATGTAAGTTTTAAGATATAAGATATTTACAAAAGTCGGAACAAATAGGGTAACATCTATAGCCAGTAGGGTGATGCGGCCTACCCAAACAGCTTTTATTCCAGGGTCGAAATATATTAGAAGGTGTTGTTGTACTGCATGAGACGATACATGAAATCCACAGCAAAAAACTTGATGGCGTACTGTTCAAAATTGATTTTGAAAAAGCATATGACAAGGTTAATTGGGCTTTCTTGCAACAAGTTTTAACGCATGAAAGGATTCTCATCTCAGTGGTGTGAATGGATTGCTAGATTTGTGCAAGGGGGAAGTGTGGGAATTCGAGTTAATGATGATAACGGTCATTACTTCCAAACACTAAAGGGTCTTAGACAGGGGGATCCTCTGTTACCTCTACTTTTTAATCTTGTTGCGGACATGTTAGCGATACTGATTGCTAGAGCTAAGGAGGATGGTCAAGTTGGAGGTCTTATTCCTCATCTCGTGGAAGGTGGGGTATCTATTTTGCAATACGCGGATGACACAATACTTTTCATGGAACACGACATTGCGAAAGCCGTTAACATGAAACTCATATTAGCCTTTTTTGAGCAACTGTCGGGGTTGAAGATTAATTTTCACAAAAGTGAGCTCTATTGTTTTGGCAAGGCCAAGGACAGCCAAGAAGAGTACCGTCATATTTTCGGGTGTGAGATCGGTTCTCTTCCATTTAGATACTTGGGAATTCCAATACATTACAGAAAGTTATTGAATAAGGAATGGAAAATTATCGAGGATAGGTTTGAGAAAAAACTAGTTGCATGGGTGGCCAAGATGCTCTCTTACGGAGATCGCCTTGTGCTCATAAATTCAGTGTTAACTAGCCTACCAATGTTTCTATTCTCTTTCTTTGAAGTGCCTAAAGGAGTTCGCAAAAGATTGGACTTTTATCGGTCTCGTTTCTTTTGGCAAAGTAATCAACTAAAGCGCAAATATAGATTAACAAAATGGAATATTGTTTGTCAACCGAAAGAGCAAGGGGGACTCGGTATTGCGGTTCTTGATATTAAGAATAAATGTCTCTTGAGCAAATGGTTATTTAAATTGGTTAATGAACAAGGGGTATGGCAAGAGCTTTTAACTAATAAGTATTTAGGTGGTAAGACGTTATCACAAGTACAATCTAAACCATTTGACTCACCTTTCTGGAAAGGCCTCATGAAAATAAAGGCTGCCTTTTTCATGCGTGGAAAATTCATCATAGGTAATGGAGAACAGACCCGCTTTTGGGCTGATAATTGGCTAGGTAACAATTCATTAGCGAATGAATATCCTAGTTTATTTGTTATAGCCTCCAATAGGGATCATACAGTGTCTGAAGTGTTGGGTTCGGTCCCAATACACCTACCATTTCGACGGAGTATTTCAGGAGAGAATAGAACACTATGGCTAGATTTGGTACAACGATTAATGCGAGTCACGCTTACAGCACAAGAAATAAGTTTGCATGGGGTCTTACGAATAATGGGTTTTTTACGGTAAAATCATATTATTCTGATTTGCTAAATGGTCATACTAGGTATCTGCGCAAATACCTATGGAAACTAAAGATCCCACTTAAAATAAAAAATTTCCTTTGGTTTCTAAATAGAAAAGAGTTACTAACTAAGGATAATTTAGCTAAACGACGTTGGGTTGGGTGCACAAAATGTGTATTCTGTGGCTCAACTAAATCGGTGGAACATCTTTTCGTTAAATGCACCATGGTGAGGGATATTTGGAGGATAATACATTTTACGTTCAATGTTCACCCTCCACAGTCTGTTTCAAATATGTTTAGCTCGTGGTTGAACGGTATAGATAAAGAAACTAAAGCCTGCATTCAAATAGGTGTTGCGGCCATATTGTGGGCTATTTGGAATTGCCGTAATGATGTTGTCTTTAACAAAAAAAAATCATCATCTCATTATCTGCAGGTTATCAACATGGCGGTCTACTGGATCCGATTGTGGGCTTTGCTCCTCCCTTTGGATCAGCGGGGTCTTATGGAGGATGGATGTACCCGTATGATGTCGGTCGTACGGGCTATCTTCTGCCGGGCTGGGTGGCAACATACTAGACGTATCGATGTATGACTTTGCGTTGTTTAAGTGGCTGATCTTTGTAGCCACTCTTTCTGATCCATGAATTGTAAACTCTAATTATACTCTCTCAAATAATTGCGGATGGCTGTGTGCATCTATTTGATGCAGAGGCCGGGGATCCGCACCCCCCTTTTCTAAAAAAAAAGTATCGAAGGAACAAAAGGAATGAATATCATGTTTATGGTTTGACGACGATATTGGTAGAATGCACATGGACCATCACAGGCATCCAGGTCTCCCTGGCGGTCATTGGCGAGCGAGGGGTCTCAAACATGTCTGGAGTATTCTCGAACCGTAGGGCAACACGCTTAAGGTCTTGCCGACACATTGAGATCATTGGAAAAATAGAGATAAAGGAGAGAGAGAAATAACCCGGAAAGGTTCCGGTAGTTTTGGAAGGGTTGCGGGAATGTCCGAAGGAAGTTTGGGTGGCCCAGAAATGTTTTCGGAGTCACAGGAGATTAAATAATATGCAAATATATTTTATAATTTCTTACATTCCATGCTATATTATACCATGTTATTACATGTTTTATATGCATTTTATATAGTTTTATGCATTTTCTGGGACTAACCTATTAACAAGATGCCAAAGTGCCAGTTCCCTGTTTTCTGCTGTTTTTGGTTTCAGAAAAGTACTTAAGGAAATATTCTCGGAATTGGACAATTTTTAACCTAGAATTATTTTTGGATTATGAACGTTCCTGAAGACCGAAGACGACACGAAGTGGGGCACCGAGGCGCCGCCACCACGTGCTCGCGCGACAGGGAGTGGACCCGCGCGAGCACTAGGTGTGGGGCCCTCAGGCCTCACCTACCTCGCCTTTTCGCCTACAAGTACCTCCCAAAAATCTAAAAATCATTCGGTGTTCATTATTTCCTCCACGGGTCCCGAGCGGCCGCCGTCGTCAACACAAATTCGGGAGAGATTAGAACTTCTCCCCGGCACCCTGCCGGGAGGGGGAATCGTCCCCGGAGGGCTCTACGTCGCCATGACCGCCTCCGGACTGATGCGTGAGTAGTCTACCTTGGACTATGGGTCCATAACAGTAGCTAGATGGTTGTCTTCTCCTCTTGTGCTATCATGTTTAGATCTTGTGAGCTGCCTATCATGATCAAGATCATCTTTATGTAATTATCCATGTTGTGTCTGCTGGGATCCGATGAATATTGAGTACTAAAGTTATTGCTTCATAATATATCATGTGTGTGCTATTTAATGATCTTGTATGCTCTCTGTTACTTGTGTATGCTCTGGCCAAGTAGATGCTTGTAACTCCAAGAGGGGGTATTTATGCTCGATAGTAGATTCATGTCTCTATTTAATTTGGGGTGGTGAGAGCTAGCTCTAAGATTGTAGATGTACTGTTGCTACTAGGGATAAAACAGAAGTACTTTATCTAATGATGATGTTACTTACTTACTTTAGACACAGTGCTTAAGGGGATAATCTGTTGCATGCAACTTAATACTGAAAGGGGTGCAGACGCTAACCGGAAGGTGGATTATTAGTCATGGATGTGGTTGGAACGGTCTATGTATATTGTTGTAATGCCCGAAAGAATCTCACACTAGACATCATAACGTTAGTATATGCATTGGTTTGCTCATCATTATTGTGACGCCCTAAAATCGGTACTATGTAGATTTAAGCGCTCCCGCCGAAATCCGCATAATAACGATTTTAGGTTGCCCACCAGACATAATGTGCACGCCAAAACATGCGCATTATGTGGGTGGAATTGTGATAACATTACAACAGTTCCGATACATCCACAAATACAACAGAAGATAAATTACAACAATGACTCGAACGAGTCAAGATACAAATGATACAATACACAGATTCAAATGACAGCGGAAGCAAAATAGTATCCGACTACGGATAAGATGCAAATTGGACCAAGAGTTCTGAAGATAAGCGATGGCGCCATATCCCTGCCCAGCCAAGCCGGAGGGATTCCCAAGCTAACGTCGTCAGACTTCAAACTTGTTGACTGCACATAAAGCACATCCCAAAATAAGGTCAGGGCACTCCCTGGCAAGCAAAACCGGCTTGCCTACTTTCTACACCATCTCACAAAATATAGGGGAGGTGGACTTAGCGGCAACAGCACTAGCAACCTAGAGAGACACGCTACAACTTCCGTCTAATCAGAGAGGGATAAGAGAGCGCATAAGATAAACATCTACAACTAACACCAACCATAACCCATTCTCGAATTAACCCCCTCAACAAAATATGAGGAAGCAATTCGGGAAACTCACACGTTGAACATTTTTAGTTATAATTTATAGTAAAAGTAATTCTATATTACTAGTCAATTTAATTAATAATTATTAGGTGCAAGTTGTCTAGATCTTGTTAGCCAGCATCATCACCAAAGTCGTCCCTAACCGTGGACACGGCTCATCGATAAGATTATACCCTGCAGGGGTGCACTACTGTACCCATACTCGTATGATCAACCCAAGCAAGCATCAGGGCCTCTCAACACGACTCATTCCTTCACTACAGCAAGTCCAAGTGCCACCCATATGAGTTGTTCCCGCGTCAAGAGTTCGGCCGAATCTCAATTGGGGACTCATTAGTTTGTGCCTGCGCGCCATGCGGCTCAAAACACAGTAGGAACTGTCCGCTTCGCGCGCACCACCCCTATATAGACCCCAAGTAACATAACCTCTCATCAATCATCATCGTCGTGCACATGCATATGCGCAAATGGAAAACCCGAACTAGTTGTGGCACATGGACATGCTGAAGATCCGTTCAAAGTCGAGAGGGGCTCATAGGGCCACCCACAAGTGGTTAGTGCGCTCAAAATTGGATCCGAGGACAAAATCTCAGTTCCTAGGTCGACACTGAGCAGAACAAAACACCTCGCAAGGCCTTCCGCCTGGTGCCTTATCATTTAATTATAACACCCCAATATAAAACAACATTTTATTAAGGTAGAATAATCTATCATACTAAGCAGATAAAACATAAGACCAACCGACGACTCGCGCAATCAACTCTAAGCATGCGCTACGACTCGCAAGGCCAACAGATAAACATGCAACGGGTATTAGGTTTGGGGATAAAGCTTTATGGGCTGCATGATAAACATGTGATGGGATCGCGATAAAGAATTGAATACTAGGGTAGCAGAGATCAACGGCAGGAATGAAAGACAATGTATAGGTAAACAAGAAAATTTTGCTTGCCTGGAATCCCGCATGGAAGCAGATCTTGTCGTTGCTCACACATCTCAGCGTCTTATCCGCGAAGAAGCAACAAACACTGGAAAGCGTAAAAGATGCATTTTACAACTACGGAAAAAGATCCAGCATGCTCATGCGAGAATGATGCATGACATGGCAAGATGCATTGCAAGATGCACTTAATTCAAATTAACCGGAACCGGGATTCCGACAATTAATATTTAGGTGCAAGTTATTTATTTACCATCAATATTAAATGTTGGTTGGCATGGCAACACATGGCATGGATGATCTAATTAAATTAAATGGAATAGGGCATTATATATTTATTACCCCACACATTCCATAATTATTATTTAGGTGATTTGCTACACCCGCAACCCAAGAGATGCAACACATGTAATTATGATGCGATATGCACAAGATAGATGACATTTTATAAAGTAGGTAGGGTTAGGGTTTGGGTTCGTACGTCGGATCAGGGGAACTAGGGTTTGAAACCGACGTATTCGGTCCGTAGAGGAAGTAGTCGTCGCGGAACCGGGGCATCGTCGTTTGTCGGTGTCGTGGAAGTGGTCGGAGTCGCCGTACTCGAGCATCATCATTTGCGGATCATGGTCTTCCTGGACACGCACGAAGGCGGCCAACGCAAAGCGAACACAGACGAGACGGACACGAAGAGGAGTCCTTGTCGATGGTCACGAGCACGAAGAAATTGTCACGGTCGTCGTTGTGGTGGATCTTGTCGGTTCACGGACACGGAGGAGCACGGGAACAGACACCGAAAAGAGCACGCGCACCCGCACGGGGCAGCACCTCGAAGGGTGGACAAACACAGACAACCAAAGACGTCGGGGTCTTGCGAGCATTGCGTCAAACACTTTGCGGGCGGCGGTGGCGGCGTGCACGCGGCCGGGAAGAGGATGCAGCGGGGTGACGCGGCGCAGTGGAGGTACGTGGGGCGGACGCAGCCGGCGTGCTGCGGCGACCGGCGGCCGGGGAGCAGGGGAGTGGGAGGAGGAGCTCGAGGCGCGCGGCGGCGGCGATGCGGCGGCGCGCGGCGGGAGCTGGGCGCGGGGGCGCTGCGTCGTGGAGCAGGGGCCAGCGGGGAGGCGCAGGGCGAGGGCCGGCGACGGGAGGAGCAGAGGGCGCGACGGTCGTGGGGAGGCGCGGCCGTGCGGGAACGGGAGGAGGCGGCACGGCGCGGCCTGCGGCGGCGGGCGCGCGGGGCAGGCGCGGTGGTGCTGGGGGACCGGGGAGGCGGTCGGGCGCGGGTGCGCGCGACCGCGGCGGGCGGCCGAGGCGGCGCGGGAGGCCGTGGCGCTAGGGAGGCGAGGGCGCGCTGGGGTGGCTGGGAGCGCACGGGGGAGTCGGCCGGGAGGAGAAGGCTCGGGGCGACGGGAGGAAGAGCTCGGGCTCGGGCCGGTTGGTGCGGGAGGAAGAAGGAGAAGGAAACTCCCGTGCGGTGCGGCAGAGAAAGGAAGGAAAGAGGAGAGAAAAAAGGAAAGAAAAGAAGAAGAAAGGAAGGAAAGAAAGAAAAAAAAGAAAAGAAGAGAAAAAGGAAGGGGAAAAAAGAAAGAAAGAGAGGTGGAAGGATTAATTTGCAAAATCCAGAAAAAGGAGGAGGGTGGCTGCAAAAAGTCAGGGGGTGGGAAATAAGTTTTCTAGGGGAAACCCTAGGGTTTGGGGTGAGATGGGCTTTTGGGATTTTTTTTATTTCTCCCCCGTTTATTCTTTTCTGTTTTCTATTTTTAAAACAAAAACGAAAAGAAATTTGAATACGAAACCTTTACAAAATATTTTTAGTTTTGAATAGACAATTTAGTAAACTAGTTTTTAACATTTTTAAAAGATTTGAAAATAACACATTTTAATTAATTTGAAATGCATTTGAATTTAATCGTGGGATTTTGATTTAAATGCAACAAATTAAAATGATGAGATGAAATGCAATGTCATGTTGATGCAAAAAGAAAACACACCAAAATAAAAGGGGATAAATCCCGGGGCGTTACAATCGACACCACTAACAAGGGATCACGTCCCGTGATCCACGCCGAGACCACAAGAATAGAGGGTAACTATCGAGTCTTCGGGCTCCGTGATGAACTTCTCGACACCACTAACAAGTGATTGTTGCTTCACCTGGAAATTCTCGACACCACTAACAAGGGATTGTTGCTCACGACGAAGACGACTCCGAAAGATCGAACCTAATAGGGTAAAAGGCAAGAAATCGTCCACCCACACGTAGTATCCTAAAACTTTGAAAGTTTGGATAAGAGAAGAGACTCCGAAAACAAATAAGATAAGAGGAGAAATAGAATTGAGATAAGGAGTAAATAGAAACCTATTGAGATATTTTTCAAAAATAAATTAAGTCAAATAGTTTCGACACTCTAGAAACAACGACCGTTAGCGAGGTTATCCTACAGGCTTTTGCGGACCCGCTGCTTCGATAACCATTCGTATCGAAACAACAAGGAGATCGAAACCAAGGTTCTGATACCACTTTGTGACGCCCTAAAATCGGTACTATGTAGATTTAAGCGCTCCCGCCGAAATCCGCATAATAACGATTTTAGGTCACCCACCAGACATAATGTGCACGCCGAAACATGCGCATTATGTGGGTGGAATTGTGATAACATTACAACAGTTCCGATACATCCACAAATACAACAGAAGATAAATTACAACAACGACTCGAACGAGTCAAGATACAAATGATACAATACACAGATTCAAATGACAGCGGAAGCAAAATAGTATCCGACTACGGATAAGATGCAAATTGGACTAAGAGTTCTGAAGATAAGCGATGGCGCCGTATCCCTGCCCAGCCAAGCCGGAGGGATTCCCAAGCTAACGTCGTCAGACTTCAAACCTGTTGACTGCACATAAAGCACAGCCCAAAAGAGGGTCAGGGCACTCCCTGGCAAGCAAAACCGGCTTGCCTACTTTCTACACCATCTCACAAAATATAGGGGAGGTGGACTTAGCGGCAGCAGCACTAGCAACCTAGAGAGACACGCTACAACTTCCGTCTAATCAGAGAGGGATAAGAGAGCGCATAAGATAAACATCTACAACTAACACCAAACATAACCCATTCTCGAATTAACCCCCTCAACCAAATATGAGGAAGCAATTTGGGAAACTCACACGTTGAACAGTTTTAGTTATAATTTATAGTGAAAGTAATTCTATATTACTAGTCAATTTAATTAATAATGATCAGGTGCAAGTTATCTAGATCTTGTTAGCCAGCATCATCACCAAAGTCGTCCCTAACCGTGGACACGGCTCATCGATAAGATTATACCCTGCAGGGGTGCACTACTGTACCCATACTCGTATGATCAACCCAAGCAAGCATCAATGCCTCTCAACACGACTCATTCCTTCACTACAGCAAGTCCAAGTGCCACCCATATGAGTTGTTCCCGCGTCAAGAGTTCGACCGAATCTCAATTGCGGACTCATTAGTTTGTGCCTGCGCGCCATGCGGCTCAAACCACAGTAGGAACTGTCCGCTTCGCGCGCACCACCCCTATATAGACCCCAAGTAACATAACCTCTCATCAATCATCATCATCGTGCACATGCATATGCGCAAATGGAAAACCCGAACTAGTTGCAGCACATGGACAAGCTGAAGATCCGTTCAAAGTCGAGGGGGGGCTCCATAGGGCCACCCACAAGTGGTTAGTGCGCTCAAAATTGGATCCGAGGACAAAATCTCAGTTCCTAGGTCGACACTGAGCAGAACAAAACACCTCGCAAGGCCTTCCACCTGGTGCCTTATCATTTAATTATAATACCCCAATATAATACAACATTTTACTAAGGTAGAATAATAATACTAAGCAGATGAAACATAAGACCAACAGACGACTCGCACAAACAACTCTAAGCATGCGCTACGACTCGCAAGGCCAACAGATAAACATGCAACGGGTATTAGGTTGTGTGGATAAAGCTGTATGGGCTGCAGGATAAACATGTGATGGGATCGCAGTTCAAGAATCGATAACTAGGGTAGCAGAGATCAACGGCAGGAATGAAAGACAATGTATAGGTAAACAAGCAAACTTTGCTTGCATGGAATCCCGCATGGAAGCAGATCTTGTCGTTGCTCACACATCTCAACGTCGTATCCGCGAAGAAGCAACAAACACTGGAAGCGCAAAACATGCATTTTATAACTATGGCGAAGATCCAGCATGATCTTGTGAGAATGATGCATGACATGGCAAGATGCAATACAGAAGCAATTAATCCAAATTAAGCGGGAAAGCAACCCCGGCAATTAATATTTAGGTGCAAGTTATTTATTTACCAATAATATTAAATGTTGGTTAGCATGGCAACACATGGCATGGGTGATCTAATTAAATTAAATGGAATAGGGCATTATATATTTATTACCCCTAACATTCCATATTTAATTATTTAGGTGCAATTTAACAATTATACTAAGCAATTAAAATAAAAGATGCAAAATGGCATACAAATGTCATATTAATGTTCCTTGCATTTTTCTGATATAAATACATATAAAGATTATTTGATTTGGAATTATAGAATAAAAGTTATTAGCAATATAAGTTTTAGGGTGTTTCTGAAAATGACAGGGACCTATTGGTGATAGAAAAACTGGGCAGTGGGGGTTCTGTGCAGAAAAACAGGAGCTACAGGGGGCTCGGTGTAAAGATCTAGATCCAGATCTGGATCTGGTCTTTTTGCACCGTGGCTTGGCTATACACCAGAGGATGACGCGCGGGACCGAGCGCCACGCTGGCGTGGGCGCACGGGTGTGACGGAATTGGTCGCTGACCGGTGGGACCCACTGTCAGCGAGTCACAGGAAAAAAGAGTGCCATTTAATCACAACGGGGCACAGGGGATTCGAGCTCGGGACGCAGCGATCGGACGGAACAGAACATGCTAACCAGTAGGTATGACTAGTATTGGTGTTAGGGTACCTGTTTCCCTGTTTTTAACACGAAGCAAACGAACATCGACTGACGAAACTGAAGAACGGGGAACAGAGCAACGGCGGACTGAAGCGGCCGCCGGCAACCTAAAGCGAACGAGTTTGTTCACCGGCGTGTGCGTGCGGGGGGGGGGGATAGGTGCGGGACGTGTGGGGGAACTCGTGCGTGTGCTCTGAACGGAAAGGGAAGGCACGGTGTGCTCGTTTTTTATGCGCGCATGACACGGCCGTGCGCGATGCCGACACCGGCGTCACCGGCGAGCAGTGCTAGGCACACAAACAGAGGGGGAGAAGGAGAGGAATCGGTGCGGCTCACCGTGAGATGCTTGGTGGCGCGAGGGGAAGGGTCGGGGACGACGGAGAAGAGTGGACGGTCTCGGGGAAGGAGGGCGGAGCTACGGCCGGCGTCGGGGACGAACTCTGCGTGCGGCGTCGTCGGGGACTCCCGGCCCCTGTTCTCTACCGGCGAGGGAGGAGGCGAATGCGGCGCAGGAGCTGGCGTGATGGCGAGGAAGGGGAAGGCCCGTAGGCACGGCGCGGCGACGAGGAAGCTCGGGTGATTTTTGGAGGAGAAGAAGCATAGGAGGGAAAAGCATGTGGCGGCGCTAGGAGGGAGGAAGGAGGGGGAGGGTGCGGCTAGGGTTCCAGGGGAAGGGGCTTGGCTTAAAGGAATGAGGGAGTGGTTGGGGGAGAGAGAGCACGTGGTGGGGGCGCCATGGTCGAGCTGGAAAGGCTCCTCTCCTCTGTCTCCATACAGAGGAGGGAGAAGAGGTAGGTGGGCTTGGGCTGGGCTGAGCCAGAAAGGAGAGGGAGATGGGCCAGGGTGAGTGGGCTTCGGCCCAGAAGGGTTTTTCTGTGTTTTTATTTCTTTTTTATTATTATTATTCTTTTCTGTTTTTGTGTTTTTAAGAAAAATAGAAAAGAAGAGAGAAAGAAACATTTTGTAAAATTAAATAGTTTTAAAATATACAATTTAACATATTAGTTTGAATATTTGAAAAGACATTAAAATACCACATTTAAATTAATTTGATTTGCATATAGATTTAAATGTGGCAAAGAATTTAAATGGAGTTAAATTTAAATGCAATAATTTAAATTAAGATTGACAAATGCAAATGATGCATGATGATGTCATGTTGATGCAAAAAGAAAAACAAACAAAACTAAAAGGGGATAAATCCCGGGGCATTACAATATTAAAGTAACCTCTAGAGTGCATAATAGATAAAGAGTAGCATCACATATTCAACTAGATTACAAAGCTCATGATCACATAAAAGATCACATCATGGGAGAGAGAGATGGACCACATAGCTACCGTAGATCCCACAGCCCCGGGGGAGAACTACTCACTCCTCATCGTAGGAGTCAGCAACGGTGATGGAGATGGTGGTGGAGTCGATGGAGATGGCTCCGGGGGGCAATTCCCCGTCCTGGCAGGGTGCTGGAACAGAGAGTTATGTCCCCCGAATCTTGTCTTCGATGGCGGCGGCGCTCTGGACCCGTGGAGGAAATATCGAACACCATGCGATTTTAGGTTTTCGGGGGCATTAAGTAGGCGAAAGGGCGAAGGCGGTGGAGGCCCGAGGGGCCCACACCATGTCCTCGCGCAGCCAGGAAGCCAGCCGCGCGAGCACGTGGTGCCGCCGACTCGGCCGTCACTTCGTGCCGTCTTCGGTCTTCTGGAACGTTCATAATTCAAAAATAATTCCAGGATAACAATTGTCCAATTACGAGAATATTTCCTTAAGTATTTTTCCGAAACCAAAACAGCAGAAAACAGGGAACTGACACTGTGGCATCTTGTTAATAGGTTAGTCCCAGAAAATGCATAAAACTATATAAAATGCATAAACCATGTAATAACTTGGTATAATATAACATGGAACATAGGAAATTATAGATACGTTGGAGACGTATCAACATCCCCAAGCTTAGTTCTACTCGTCCCGAGTAGGCATGAACGATAAAAGAATAATTTCTGAAGTGACATGCTTTCACACAATCTTGATCATATAATATTGTAAGGCTCATGCTATGAATGAAATGACTCAAGGCAATGATCTATAGTTTGCTAACAAATAGACAAAGAGTAAACAACTACATCATATAAGTAAAAACTTTTAATGAATAGTACTTTCAAACAAGCATCAATAAGATTTGCATAAGAGTTAACTCATAAAACAATATTATCTAAGTAAAAGAGCATTGAAGCAACACAAAGGAAGATATAAGTTTCAGCATTGGCTTTCAACTTTTGAACATGTATATCATATAGATAGTTGTCAACACAAAGAAATATAACAAGTGCAATAAGTAAGTATATAAGAATTGTTGCATACAGTTGACACAAGTGTTTGCTTCGGGGATAGAAAGAAGTAGCTAAACTGACTGACGAGGTTATACCAACGGGTACCCCTCCGTGTGGGTTCCTTGTGCACGTAATGACTAAAGCCCAATTGTCAATAAGCTCAAGAAGTCCAACAAGCGAAGCCCAAGTCGAAGACTTCTACCATAAATAGCATAGTCGGTATAACTTACCATATATGTAATCCTAGTCGGTTACTACCCGAGACCGGCACCACTATATAAAGGACATGAGGGTGGCCGACTAAGGACACGCCCAACCATAATCACCAAACCCTAGCAAGATCGCCATCTTGCTAGACATCTGTACTCGACGCATATTCATAATCAATAACAGACAAGCATGACGTAAGGGTGTTACCTCACTCGAGGGCCACAAACCTGGGTAAATCCTGCTTGTTAGCCGACGAATCTACCAGCACTACGCGTTCTCTACCTCATAACTCTTATCCTAGGCTAGTAACCATGGGTATTGATGAGGACATCCCTCGTCAATTGGCGCCGTCTGTGGGAACAAGTAGTGTTGGATCTACGGATTTTTCGGTCCAGATCACAAACGGCAACTCGCCGACTTCTTCAAAAGGATGCACATCAGCAGCTACAGACCACATCCAGCTCACAGGCAACCACTCGCCAAAAACAGCATCACCGGCCAGGATCAGGCCATACTCACCCGAAGCTCAGGAGATTTACTCCAATCTCAGTTCAGGTTTTGATCTAACCATTGGGGAACATAACTTTTTGTTTGACCAGTTTGGTGTGCAGGATCTAGCCGAACAGATTGCAACTAAGCCACTCCAGGAGAAATCGACTGAGATCGCATCTTCAGCAGACAAGGAGGATACCCCGTCACAACTCGATTTGATCCTGCCACCAAAATCCCCACGAATTCGATGTCGTCTGCAGAATTCAACAAGTTCATGGCAGATGAGTTCCTCGAAATCGAAGGACAGTCAGCTACCTCAGTCGAAGATATGATCATATCAAAGACTTTGGCAGGAAGCATAGGAGCTACTACATCACAGATCGATCCGATCTCATCCATAGCAGGATCCATGTCCACTCGAGAACTCAACGAGTTCATGGCGTAGAACGAAATAGAAGAAGAGGTACAATCAACCCTCCAGACCAACCCAGACGAGGATCATATGCAGATCTATGCTCCAGAAGAAAGCTTCCACCTCTTCGAGTATGACGAGACTACAGAAGACATCATACGTCTGACCGACTTTGCCGATCCAGAAATCCAATCTCCACATCACGCTTTAGTCGACCACGATGAACATATGCAACAAGCAGGGGATGGCAAAAATAGCACAAAAAAAATGCAAGCACAAAGTGGGATAGTGACACCAAAGCAACACATGAAGACCACGCAGACTACACATATCCTTATCAAATACCACGGCAAGTTTGCGTTGCAACCCCAACAGAAACGTCAGCAAACGCAACCAGTCGGAGACCAGTCGAGTACCCTTGCACAGTTACTTTACCAGATGGTACAACCACTCTAGATATCACGGCGGAGATGGCAGCAAAAGTAACAAAGGTAATCGAAGATGGCATAATGATGCCAGCAAATACAACTCCGGACGAGTTAGCAACATACAACTACTTCAACTGCCAGGAATCACAGCGACTAAAGCAATACAGAGCAACACTTGACGAACGAAGAAGGCAAGCAACCATATCAAGTGCTTGCAGGCTACAACTGTCTATCAGCTCCACATGAGCAACATAAGGATGAGGCAGGTCCAGGTTCCACAGAATCCCTGAGGACGAAAGGGCAGGTGTTACTCAAAACCTGGACAACTCGTTCCTAACACTCGACTCTAGTGGCATACTCCTACCCAAAACAACAGAAGGAGCCCTTATATCCATAGGTGCATACCTCCAAGCAGGAAAATCACCAGCGGGTGACCCCGCTGAAGCAAGGTACCTCCAGAAAATGAAGGCCTTGGAAATCGTAGCAAATGAGCTGGTGGATGGAGGAAGGCGAGAACGAAGCAGAAGTAACTGGCGAGGACGCCACAGTCGCAGCCCTCAACGAAGCAGCGCTAGAAGGAGTTCTATTCGTCGCAGGTCACGAAGTCGCTCAAGGATCTGGTCGAGGAGATCAGGCAGCCGCGGTTCACCTGATAATCGCGGCATAGGTCCTTGCGGAGCATAATGCTTTACTCGACGCATCCAGGAAGCAAAACTACCAAAAAAGTTTGGCCAGCCAGCCATGCCAAAGTTCAACTCAAAACAAGGGCCCTTAGGCTGGCTCGAAGATTACAAGCTGGCAGTCATATGCTAACGAGGAACAACAACATCAGCACTATAATATCTACAACTAATGCTTGAAGGCACAACCCGCGACTGGCTCAAGTCATTACCTGAAGGAGCCTACGACTCCTGGGACCACTTCAAGGAGGACTTCATAAAATATTTTGACCCCCTCTGCGAAAGGTCAAAGACGTTCGAGGAGCTAAGAGCATGTAGACAAAGGTCGGACGAAACGCTTAGGGCATATATCAGAAGGTGGACCTCCATCCGAAACTCTGTTGGTGCAATATCAGAAAACATGGCTATGGACGCTTTCACAAATGGAGTCTACAGAAAAGATTTCAGAGAGGCACTCGGACGACAAAAGCCGAAATACATGGCGGAGCTCATGAAACTAGCAACTGAGTGGGAAGATGGGGAAGATGCAGTCCAAAGCAAAACTCCGCACTCACCACAACGACATCATGACCGATTAGACAATCGTGACCATCCAGACAGCCGTGACCGCCGAGATAGAGACAACAAACGAAGAAGACGCGACTATGATCGCAGAAGCAAAGACAAAGTCAAATTCGTAGCAGCAGGATTCTCGCATAACGATCGTAATCAAGACGACAGAAAGCAAGATAACTGACATAATAGTCGACAAGACGACCGTCGAGACACACGAAGCAACTACAGACACGACAGACCAGTCGACCGGCGTGACAACAGAAGCCGTGACCAGACTGACGGCTACATCAAACAAGACGAGCAGAGACGCCCTGATCCAAGAATAGAAAATCCATGCATATTGCACTTATTCAAAGACCCGGAAACTGGAAATTAATATCCAGTCACACTATCGAAAATTGTCGTGAATTCGAGCAATTGGCAATCGAATACGAAAAAGGCGCAGATGTAACGCATTCGAACATATGGTACCTGCACCGCAAGTCGCGGCGCTACCACCACCTCCATCGTATGACCCTAACAGCCAGTCCATGTAAGCAGTACATTACACACAACAGAACTCGACAGATCAGTACTCCAGTCATTAGAAGCAAACGTACATGATCCAAAAGGGACGACCATCCAACAGGCAGCAGAAACTGCATACTAGACACGTCAACATGGCAGTCATGGCACCACCAGTTGTACCAGAATTCCTGCGAGGATCCGAGACGATAATCGCATTCAGTCGAGAAGACCACCCACCATATGTATATAGGCCAGGTCATTCCGCCCTGGTACTAGAAGCTCAAATAGGCAGCTACAACATGACCAAAGTCTTCATGGATGGAGGAAGTGGCATCAATATCATCTTCGCCGACACGCTACGCCGAATGAACAGGTCAGTCGACAAATTACTTCCGTCGTCAAATACTTTTCATGGTATAGTTCCAGGCAAAGCTATTGTGCCAAAAGGCAGGATACAACTCGATGTCACATTTGGAGATGCAACACACTTCCGCACCGAGTCAATGGAATTCGAGGTCGTCGACTGGAGTTCACAATACCACGCCATACCAGGACGACCAGCGTTCGCCCGATTCATGGCAGTACCACATTACACATATGTCCAACTGAAGATGCCGGGCCCAAAGGGAGTAATCACGGTCAGTCGAAATTTTCAAAGGTCAGATGCTTGCGACCGTGACTTCAACAAGATTTCTGGGCAGAACAAACACTGGAGGAACTTTCGCTTCTCGGCAACACAACATACATGCCAGAGCATAAGAAGCAGGCTACCGACAAAGCATTCAACACTGCAGATGATACACGGACACACCAGGTCCACCCGACTGACCCGACGAAAAGAGTCAAGATATCAACAAGTTTGCCTCCCGCATAGGAAGGAGCGCTCGTCGAATTCCTCCGTGAGAACTGGGATATGTTTGCATGGTCAGCAGCTTACATGCCAGGCATACCCAGGGAATTCGCCGAGCACTCTCTCCAACTCAGTCCAGGAACTAGGCCTGTCAAACAAACGGTACGACGCGTCTCAGGACCTAAAAGGGAAGGCATAGAGAAGCATGTGGACAAGCTACTCAAAGCAAACTTCATTCGAGAAATCAAGAAATCAGAATGGGTAGCCAATGCCGTGATAGTCGAGAAGAAGAAGACAACTGAAACCAGGATGTGCATCGACTTCACAAGGCTAAACAAGTGTTGCCGAAAAGATCATTTCCGGCTACCTCGCATCGACCAGATTGTCAACTCCACTGTAGGATGCGCTCGACTGTCATTCCTCGACGCATACTCTGGATATCATCAGATAAGAATGAAAGCAGAGGACCAGGAAAAGACAGCTTTCACAACTCCACTCGGGGTATATTGCTACACCACAATGCCTTTCGGCCTCAAAAACGCAGGAGCCACCTATTAGCGCATGATGCAAAATTGTTTGAAAACACAGATTGGCAAAAACGTAGAAGTCTACGTCGACGACATAGTGATCAAGTGGAAGAAAGAGTGCACACTGTTATCAGACATAAAGTAGACATTTTATAACCTAAGAAGTTACAACATAAAATTGAAACCAGAAAAATGTACCTTTGGAGTACCAGCTGGAGAACTGTTGGGCTACTTGGTCTCAGCTCGAGGAATTGAAGCAAATCCGGAGAAAATACATGCCATACTAACTATGCAAAGGCCGACGGAACTCTACGAAGTACAATAGTTAACAGAAAGGGTAGCGGTGATGAGCACAAGCGTGTGTGGTTGGTGAATCCCCAAGAGGAGGGTGTGAAATATTGCAGCAGCAAGATTTCCCTCAGTTATGAAACCAAGGTTATCGAATCCAGAAGGAGATGAACGTCCCCCTCGAGGTTGTTGGCGGCCGCCGTTTACGATAACCAACGTGGAGCCTGCACACAAACAATCAAAGTATTTTCCCCCAACTCAACGGTGAGGGTGTCAATCCCACCGGCTTGCTGTAACAAAATGATTAAACGTATGTGTGGAAGAAAGATGTTTGTTCGCGGAAAGTAACATGTTTGCAGTTATGGTTTTATCAGATTAATGAGAAGGACCGGGGTCCACAGTTTACTAGTGGTGTCTCTCCATACATAATAATAACATTCATCCATGCGTGGTAAACAAATTACAGCTAGGCAATTGACAGAATAATGATAAGCAACCCAATGCATATACTAATGATATGGTGTCTAGTTTGAGATTCACTCGTGCATTGCAACAATATACATAGACCGTTCCAACCGCATCTATGACTAATAATCCACCTTCCGGTTAGCGTCCACACCCCTTTCAGTATTAAGTTGCATGCTACAGATTATCGCCTTAAACACTGTGTGTTAAGTAAGTAAGTAACATCATCCTTAGACAAAGTACTATTGTTTTATCCCTAGTAGCAACAGTACATCTACAACCTTAGAGTTTTCTGTCACTGCCCCAGGTTAAATAGAGACATGAACCTACTATCGAGCATAAATACCCCTACTTGGAGTTACAAGCATCTACTTGGCCAGAGCATACACAAGTAACGGAGAGCATGCAAGATCATTAAATAGCACACACATGATATATTATGAAGCAATAACTTTAGTACTCAATATTCATCGGATCCCAGCAAACACAACATGGATAATTACATAAAGATGATCTTGATCATGATAGGCAGCTCACAAGATCTAAACATAATAGCACAAGAGGAGAAGACAACCATCTAGCTACTGTTATGTACCCATAGTCCAAGGTAGACTACTCACGCATCAGTCCGGAGTCGGTCATGGCGATGTAGAAGCCTCCAGGGACGATTCCCCCTCCCGACAGGGTGCCGGGGAGCAGTTCTGATCTCTCCCGAAGTGGTGGCAGCGATGGCGGTCGCTCGGGACCCGTGGAGGAAAAAGTGATTAACCATGTCAATTTTTTATGTCAGGGAGGTATTTATGGGCGAAAGACCTACGTCGGTGGGCGTCCGAGGGCGCCACACCACCTGCCGGCATGACCCCACATGCTGCCGCGCCACCAGGTGGTGTGGGCCCCTCGGGGTCCGCCTTCGTCTCGTCTTTGGTTTTTCTGGTCGCAAATATTCCCAAAATAAATACTGGTTGGCTCGTTTCCAATTTGGCGAATATTTCCTTAAGAGCTTTTCTGAAACCAAAAACAGAAAACAGGGAACTGGCACTTTGGCATCTTGTTAATAGGTTAGTTCCGGAAAATGCATAAAACTATATAAAATGCATATAAAACATGTAATAACATGATATAGCATAGCATGGAACACAAGAAATTATGGATACGTTGGAGACGTATCAACATCCCCAAGCTAAGTTCTACTCGTCCCGAGTAGGCAAGAACGATAAAAGAAGAATAATTTATGAAGTGACACGCTTAACACAATCTTGTTCATGTAATTCATTGTAAGGCATGTAAACTGAAATCAAATGAATAAGGGCTGTAGTTTATATTGATATCAAATGAGTAATGAACAAACAAGTAGGTGAAGCAAGCAAAGCTTTCAATGATATAGTACTAGATAACAATCACATGTGCAAAGTAGATAGTAAAGATGATTTAAGTTTCAAGCACAACAATATAATCATCTAATGCTTCCAACAAACATTACAACTTTATGAAAGGATCAAGTCAAGTAATAGCAATATGCACGTAGATGATCAATATATTATTTGTTCAAAATAAACAAGCAAGCGTTCAACGCTGGTTCCTGGCACTAGGATGTTATGGCTAAGAGAATATTAACGGAGGTTTGGAAGGCCAACAGAAGAAAGGCTCACAAAGCTATAGATGATCATTAGACAAGAGAAAGTCATACAATCGAAGTTATGCAAGGAGTAGTGACTGCCATACAACGGATGCACATGGAGCTATAAGTTTATGAAAGCTCTCCTATGGAACTAGTGGGGGCGCATCCAACTTGCTTGCTCACGAAGACCTAGAGCACGTTTGAGGAGGCTCATCATTGGAATATACAAGCCAAGTTATATAGTGTAAAGTTCCCCACATAGTTGTGCAACTAAGACATGAAAACTCTCTCATATGGAGTAAAGGTGCTAAACATGAGCACAAATGATGATCTCAAATGATATGGTGCTATAACATGAGCACAAGTGATGACTATAAATGATATGAAGTTGTAACATAAGCACAAGTGTGTGATAAAGAATAGTAATGATGCCCCCTTTTTTATTTCTTTCTTTTATTTCTCTTTTTTTCTGTTTCTCTTTTCGATGGCCTCCATGGCTCTTTTCACTTTTAGGGGCAAGCATCCTAATATGATACAGGATGTATGACAACACACTAAACAACATACTGATGATATAAGTAACTATATGAATGTGCCAAAAGAATACATATGACAACGGTGCCTCTACCAATGTAGCAGGTTATGCAGTGCTCTAGCGTAACATGGGTAAAAACACACATCAGCTTTATAGAAACACGCAAAGCAGTAAAAAAGTAATGAATGACAACAAGTCATGTAATGTAAGATGGATGTTGCATGGCAATATATCTCGGAACAACTATGGAAATGTTGTAATAGGTAGGTATGGTGGATGTTTTGAGGAAGATGTTTGGCTTATGTGCAGGAGAACAAGATGAAGATCTCCCACGAGTTTCGATGTACACGCGAAAAATGCACCAACTCTCAATGTGAGAAAGGGCAAAGCAAAGTACCGAAGAGGCTAGCAATATGGTGGTGGAAGTGCCATGAAAACCGCAGTTTTAGAACTCACAAGTAAAACGATTCCAAATAAAAATATGATCATGCAAGGCATAATGAAACTTACTCCTATGGGTGCTGTGGCAAATGAACAAGTTCATTGTTGGGGACCCGACCGTAGCGCATAACATAAAGCCAATACGGTTGCCTTAGGCAAAAATAAATCATATACTATTATGCAATCAACTAGAAATTTAAGTGTGGTATAGTTTTCAAGTTTCTCTAGACCAACCATTTAATCATTCCACTTTAATAGACCATCATGTTCACCATTAAGAAAATTATTTTTTCAAAACAACATCAATGATTCAAGTGACACAATTTAATGATCTACAAGATTAATGTATCATTTAATTATACCATCTACCACATTTAGCATTTTACGTTCTCAACCAAACACCAATCAACTAATTTAAAAGATAAACTATCCAAGTAATTAAAAAATGAGATATGAGAGTATGACATAACAAAGCTAACAGATCTTACAAGAGATGCATGAAAAACAAGAGCTAGAGAGCAAATGATAACAAAAGAAGAATACTCAACAAATATAAGTGAAGAATACGAGTATTCATATGAAAAAGCGGAGCGTGTTTCTCTCCCACACAAAAGAATGCTAGGATCCATATTTATTCAGAGAATGAAAATAACAAAAACAAAAATAAAAACAAACAGACACTTCAAGATAAGCACATAAGATGTGACGGAATTAAAATATAGTTTCACTAGAGAGGACCTGATAGTTTGTCGATGAAGAAGGGGATGCCTTGGGCATCCCCAAGCTTTGACGCTTGAGTCTTCTTGAATTATATTGGGGTGAACCACCGAGGCATCCCAAGTTTTGGCTTTACTATCCTCTTGATTGAAGGGGTTACGGTGCAGAAAACAATAATTTTTCTAGCGTACGAAACCCTAACTAGCCAGGATCTATCTATCTAGTACATGCGATAACGGTGGCGGAACGGGTTACATTACCTCCATGTAGACCGATAGCGGGGATTACGCTCCCGCACAAGCGTTGACAATGAAGTCGTACGTAGCCGACCTCGAGGTCGCGGAGAACTTGCCGCGATGACGAAGACGATGACGCCGGGGTGTCGACGATGATCTGCGTCGACGGGCGTCGGGCGGAAGAAGGCAGAGCGCCAACACCAGAGATGGTGCGCCGGCGGCAGAGAGGAGGGGGGCGCGGCGGCTGCAGGGGCGAGACGACGTCGCCCAGGCTACTCAAAAGGAGTTACCTCCGAGCACTCACAAACATACGGAGCTTAGCGACAACCCCCGGTCATTCAGATCCAGCTGAAATCGCAGGGGTAGATCTTATCTGGAATCCCGCAGAGCAACGATGCTCAGCGGTATAGCTTAGGTGGAGAGAGATCCCCTTTTCCTCAGCTCGGCGCGGCTCCAACTTGGGAACCACGAGATCGAGAGAGAAATCAGGAATTAATTGTATTTTCCAATGAATTAATCCAATTAATATGCCTTGGTATATAAAGGGGGGAGGGGGTGTGCAAACTCCCTAGCTCCCCCATGTGGGACTAAACAAAAGGAGAAGGGGGGGGGGGGGGGGGGTTCGGCCCCCACATGGGCTGGCCGAACCAGCCAATGGGGCCCACCCCCCCTTGGTGGTGCGGCTCCCCTTCTTGGGCCCTCTTAGGGCCCATGTAGGTGGGAGCCCCCTTTTTCCTTTATTTAATTAATATTAAATTAATATAAAAATCTCATTAATTCATAATTAATATATTTATATATAATTCAATATCCCGTGACTCCAAAAACTCTTTCGGACCACCCGAACAACTTTCGGACATTCCTGGAACCATTCCATACCTCCCCGGAACTCCTTCCGGAACACCGGAACTCTTTCCGGATCATTTCTCTCTCTCCAACAAATTCCTATAATATTCCAGAACCTATCTCCTGGTGTCGCTAAGACCTTAAGTTTGCTACGCTACGGTTCGAGAACACTCCAGACATGGTCGAGACACTCCGCTCACCAATGACCGTCAGGGATACCTGGAAGTATATGACGACCCCTGTGCATTCTACGAATATCGTCGTTGAACCATAAATATGATATTCATTCCCTTTGTCTCTGCGATACTACCTTGTCCGAGATATGATCGTAGACACACCGATGTCTTTGTTGTATCTCGTTACCGACGAAGGTTATTAACTCGTCTGCGATATTACACCTCCATGACCTAGTCATAAGCTGCGCAGCTATATAGATGCAATATCACCGAGTGGGCCCAGAGTATCTTTCCATTACAAGAATGAACAAATCCCGCTATTGATCCTTACGTCTCGATGCTCTTTCGGAATACCCAAGATGGACACCGTTATTGTCATGCTATATAAGACACAACGTTTAATGCTCTCAAAGCACCCCTACGAAGCATTAATAAGTACGGTCTCACGGTCTAAGGAATAAGCTATCATATTCTTATCTATTGCAAATGACAAACATAGTAATACGATCTTATTGCAATACTTTGCGTATGTCCATCATCTTATTCAACTAACAAGATGACCCCATTGTCAACCGACGTCATTGTCCTTGATCGGGAATCTCGATCAACTGTTGCCCAATGGACTAGCTCATATAGAGGCTTGCTAGGGACCTGGTTGTCTATGTATCACACGTATATTAATAATTCCGATTAATACAGTTATAGCATAATACACAAACCTATTATAAACTTATGAGATAATGCAATAAATACTACTTATTTATTTGCCTCTAGGGCATATCTCCTTCAGTCTCCCACTTGCACTCGAGTACAAATAAACTAGCTGCATTTTACTTTATCAGAATCCCTTATCAAATAAGAATCATTTGATAATGCTTGCTTGTGGAAGAGTGTTACTACACAATCCATGATTGTACATGCTTTTGCGATTCACTGACATCAACTTGCTTGATATCACCATGCTGTCTAACAACATATATGCAAATACCGTAACTAAGTGAGACTCCTGTTTCCCAGCGCTTACTCTGATTATACTAACCAGATAACTGCCCTGAAAAACGCACTCAGCCATACAGAGCCCCTTGTAAGAATTACAAACTCGCGATATCTACAAACTTTCACACCAATGTAGAAAACTTGACATTCGAATGTCAATCCTTTAACTAACGCACTTCTACTTCCAGTAAATTCCAAATTTACTTTTATAACTGCTCTTCTTCCAAGAACATCGGTTATATTTCATCGAGCAGATAATATGATTTCTGTATGATGTCTAATATTGCATAATAGACCCACATGTCATACAACCATTACTTTCATGCATCATTACTCTTAATGATCAATTGGATTCCAAAGGACCATCCTTTTGATTCTATTCTGACTCCTCAGGTATAATCCAAAACAACTCGACTAACTATTTAAAATTCCCGTGCTATTTCAAAATAGACACTAACTTTCAAATAGTTTCACAACTTCATCCTATTCTATTGGTACAGTTTCACAATGTGTTAACTACACAAGATGAATTCGACTCCCACTCAAAATATGTCTCCACATATTTGACAACACGAGCTCCCACTCAAAAACGTGTCATCCACATATTTGAGTTCCTGAGCTCCCACTCAAAAATATGCTCTTTACATATTCCACCTGAGTAAACTAACATTGACTCCCACTTAAAACGACATTTTGGTCAAACCAAAATCATTGATCTATTATCAATTCGAGTTTAATACAAACTACAGTATTACATTAATACAAATCCCTCAGACTTCAAGCATGTCTACACAAATGTAGTCAACAAATTTGATCTTGTCCAAGAAACATTTCTTGACAAGACATGCTACCGCGTCTTTCTTATAGTCACATTTCTCATATAACACTTTATATGATGATTAAACAATCTTATTCCTCTAATAAGAATTGCAGCAACAATTACTCTCTTAATCCTTTCAAATGTAACTTTGGATTTCCAGACTCAAAAAGCCTTTGTTCGTATTCCAATATTTTCTCAACTTTCTTTATATTCATAAAGTGCACCTTGATCTGTCAACAAGATCTGAAATACTTAATACAGTGCTGTGACCTGACAGCAATATTAAATATAACAGCACTTTATTTAGAAGTTTCTTTCATGAAAATATTATGATCTTTATGAAGAGGATTGCAAGCAGAAAACAATTTTCTAGTCTCCCTCACTCTTAATCACCAAATTTTCATTAGCAGACATATACTCTTTGGAACACCTTCCAACATAGGTCTGGCACTTTATTATAAGCTTCTAATTCCAATCCATAAACCATAATTCGAAAAATCATATTTTCCTCGAAATTACATAGACAACAAACTAAGTTTTGTTTCTATTTGGTTTTGGAATACACTCTCATCCAATGCGAGCAATCTACAAAGAACCACTCATGTATATTCCGAATTATCGCATAATCATATACATGTCGACACTATTGTCGATCCTACGAATTCTCGTTGAGAAAAATATATATTTTCTAAAGTGGACATCGACTATAATGTTTCGAACATATTAGGAGATTCTAAGACAGATTCTGACAGACCACACTTTATTTAAAATAGAGCATGATTATAATTCCCCACATGTCACCACATATGACATTATAATATTGTGAAACGAATTTCCACAAGTCTTTTGTGTTGAAACCATAATTCAAAAATATTGTCCTTTGATCGAATTTTGTGAACACAATATTCACTAATCTTTCTTCTGAAAAACCCCATTTGATCTATTATCAAATTAATTTCAGACTCCATAATTTATCGGGCAAATACTCCTATTTACCAAAATCATGGAAGAATTTGGATCATGCAATAACACCATTGATTAATCATTAAAAATGACTCTCAATCAATTTCCTCTAGTATTGCAACTTCAATACAGCATTTCAAACTTAATCAATTTTGGCACTCGAAATACTTAAATGGACCAAAATTATCCATTACTTCTTTCATTGCCTTTATGACTAAATTCGATGGTGTTTGTTCTTTGGACACATAATTTTATCATTCCCGCTATTATAAATGTATATCATACGCATAATGTAATTGAGATGTGATGCAAATTACTCATAACATGAAACAACTGCTTTGTTTCATAACATAAAACAACTGATGTGTTCTATATGAATAATTATGTCTTGTAACATTCAAGACACCAAACTAGATCACACTCTCACTATTACAAAATGACTTATAAAAAACTATTGATGATAACTAATATGATATCTCAAGGGCGTGAGCACTACTGGCCATGAACTTGCCATCACTTGTGCACTGTCACGTCACCCTTCGCCGCATACTTGTGATGATCAGGTACTGTTTCATAAACAGAACAAGTATTAAATACTTTTCACCAAGTATAAGAAGAATACATTTATATCTTTGTATATCAAATATACCCGTAGCGTCGAAGAACTCTTCTTCGATGGAATCAACTTTTAGAGATTTGAACTTGTTCACAAACGTGAAGAAGCTCATCGTGTCTCTATAGCATATTCACGCACATGCTATTCACAGCTAGGAGGTAAAGCACAATCTCTATTGCACTGGAGTTCGCTATCTAGAAATCGTAGATATCCGTAAGCCTGAAGTAGATGTCACACAACTTCTTCAACTGAGTCTCCAGACAGGTATGCTCCCCATGTGAATGGTCCGGAACTTTCTAAGCTGTCTGAACTGCTCAAGACTCAATTCATCTTTGAAGTGAACTCTGATCGTATCAATCACGACATATGGCTCCATGTGTTGAATACAACTTTCAACTCAGGTGCTAGGCATACGCTCATGACGACCTTCACTTCCATGAAAATATCATGATGCTTACGGAACTCATCATCTTGCTCCTTGCTATCAGAATCATCTGGTCTAACTCCTAACTAATGTTCTAGGACATATAGGATGTTTGTTGTGTTTCGTACCAACTGATGAAGTTGGACCCGTCGGCTTCTAATGTAGAATCCGAGCTCTTGAGGAAGCAACCGAAGTGTAGTTCCGCAGTCTCCAGATGTGATCGCAAAAGAGGTAAGATAAGTTTATAATATATAGGTGAGTTTTAGTTCTATAATCTCATTATCTAAAACACACCACACCAAGATTATTATCCCTAAAAATAATAATGGCGATTACATGACCCTCATCCACCACACTACCCCCGATCATCACGGCCGGCATCACAACTTCAAAGGTGGACCTAACATGTCGATCACAACAACTCTGTGACTCGTGCTCGATCTTTCGATCTTCCCGTGTTCCGAGGCCATACCTCTGAGTATGCTAGGCTCGCCAATCAAATCTCGAAGACCCTGCGCGTGCAACATGGCTTACACCCACTGTATGCGAACGACGAGATGTGTGACACCCGATCATCACGGCCTGCCTCATAACGTAGAACTTTCTTGGTGGTGCGCAACGAGGGAGAACACAATTTTGGTATTTGTTAGGGATCATCCTATTTATGATGCTACCGTTGTATATCTAGCATATAAGCAATCAATAGGATGCACACACAACAACACACAATAATGATGCAATGAAGTGTGATGTGACATGGTCGATGCGCCTGGACCTTCATGGCGCCATGTGCCTGGCCCCCGGCGCCCCGGCATGGCTCCGAGTCTACAGAGCCCTCCATTGCCTCCGACAGTACGAGTAATATCAAAACTTACCGTAACCATGTCACATAAAATAACGCCTCTGCAAAACAAAGTTAGACGCCTCTAGCTTTATTTAGTTTTGCAAATTTTACGTGGCATATAGGCTTATTCGTAAGAGAATCGCTTCCCTACCTACGAACTTTGTACCACAACGTCGATCGTATAATTGCATGTTTAAGCATCCCTTTCGGGCCCTCCATTGAAAATGCTTTGCCGACTAGAGAGAGAGAAACAGACACCCGCCAGCCACAGATACGGTGCAAGCCGTATGTCAGTAGTGGAACCAGTCTCGCGTAAGCGTACGCGTAAAGTCGGTCCGGCCCGCTTCATCAACTCAATACCGAAGGCATCGCAAGTGCACGCTAGAGGGTAGCAAATATAAGAAAGACGCCCTCATTCAACATGAGTTCTAACCGTACCAGCAGTACTACGCATAGATCGGCTCTGATACCACTGAAGGGGTTACGGTGCAGAAAATAATAATTTTTCTAGCGTACGAAACCCTAACTAGCTAGGATCTATCTATCTAGTACATGTGATAACGGTGGCGGAACGGGTTACATTACCTCCATGTAGACCGATAGCGGGGATTACGCTCCCGCACAAGCGTTGACGATGAAGTCGTACGTAGCCGACCTCGAGGTCGCGGAGAACTTGCCGCGATGACGAAGACGATGACGCCGGGGTGTCGACGATGATCTGCGTCGACGGGCGTCGGGCGGAAGAAGGCAGAGCGCCAGCACCAGAGATGGTGCGCCGACGGCAGAGAGGAGGGGGGCGCGGCGGCTGCAGGGGCGAGACGACGTCGCCAAGGCTACTCAAAAGGAGTTACCTCCGAGCACTCACAAACATACGGAGCTTAGCGACAACCAATGTTGGGGATATCGCTTATCGGTACCGTATCGGTCGGCACCTGAGAAGAGATAAATCGGCTTATCGGATGATTAATTGAATTTATCGGTCGACTATTTATCGGCAAATTAAAAAAAATCTCAGTTTTTCCTAACCAAAATAATGCAAACTTTGCACAAAAAAATAATACTAAACATCATAATTGCCTAATTTGATGACAATTAATTGCCTAATACTTGAAATAAATGACAAACAATGAAAGATAAGCATACTACAGCAATACATAGGTTCACGGCCACAACAAAATCAAGCATGCATGGTTCACAAACAGCAAACATGGACACACGGTTCACAAACAGTAAGCATAGTTTGGACAAATCTAAAATCACAACACAAAATCCGAGGAGGGCGAACTACAGGCGGGCGGCGAGCTCAGGCGGTGTTGGAGTCGGGGACAAGGTGATGGAGGAGGGAGGAGTTGGGCAGCGAGCTCGGGCAGGTGCTGGAGTCGGGCGGCGAGCACGGGCGGGTGCTGGAGTCGGGGACAAGGTGAGGGAGGAGGAGGATGAGTGCAGGCGGGCGGCGAGCTAGGTCTTGTCACCGCATAAGATCATGGCGGCGGGTGGTGTACTGGTGTTAATGATCGATGGGGAGGGGGGCCGTCTGGGCCATGAATCAATGGGAGGAAAGAATCGAGGAGACGCGATATGACGTGCGAGAATTCTGGAATTGGGAGGCGGCGGGGGTGGAAAATCTATTTTTTTTCTGTTTTTCGACATGTGGGACCCACGATAATATCGGAAAAAATCGCGATAAATCGCTTGTCAGACCGATTTATCGCCAGGACCGATAAACAGGGACGGTACACACTTATCCTACCGGTCATACCCCGATTTCCGATATATCGCCCGAAATATCGGCATATCGGCCGATATTTGGAACATTGGCGACAACCCCCGGTCATTAAGATCCAGCTGAAATCGCAGGGGTAGATCTTATCTGGAATCCCGCAGAGCAACGATGCTCAGCGGTATAGCTTAGGTGGAGAGAGATCCCCTTTTCCTCAGCTCGGCGCGGCTCCAACTTGGGAACCACGAGATCGAGAGAGAAATCGGGAATTAATCCAATTAATATGGCTTGGTATATAAAGGGGGGAGGGGGTGTGCAAACTCCCTAGCTCCCCCATGTGGGACTAAACAAAAGGAGAAGGGAGGGGGGGGGTTCGGCCCCCACATGGGCTGGCCGAACCAGCCAATGGGGTCCACCCCCCCTTGGTGGTGCGGCTCCCTTTCCTGGGCCCTCTTAGGGCCCATGTAGGTGGGAGCCCCCTTTTTCCTTTATTTAATTAATATTAAATTAATATTAAAATTTCATTAATTCATAATTAATATATTTATATACAATTCAATATCCCGTGACTCCGAAAACTCTTTCGGACCACCCGAACAACTTTCAGACATTCCTGGAACCATTCCATACCTCCCGGAACTCCTTCCGGACCACCGGAATTCTTTCCGGATCATTTCTCTCTCTCTCCAACAAATTCCTATAATATTCCAGAACCTATCTCCTGTTGTCGCTAAGACCTTAAGTTTGTTACGCTACGGTTCGAGAACACTCCAGACATGGTCGAGACACTCCGCTCACCAATGACCGTCAGGGATACCTGAAAGTATATGACGACCCCTGTGCATTCTACGAATATCGTCGTTGAACCATAAATATGATATTCATTCCCTTTATCTCTGCGATACTACCTTGTCCGAGATATGATCGTAGACACACCGATGTCTTTGTTGTATCTCGTTACCGACGAAGGTTATTAACTCGTCTGCGATATTACACCTCCATGACCTAGTCATAAGCTGCGCAACTATATAGATGCAATATCACCGAGTGGGCCCAGAGTATCTTTCCATTACAAGAATGAACAAATCCCGCTCTTGATCCTTACGTCTTGATGCTCTTTCGGAATACTCAAGATGGACACCGTTATTGTTATGCTAGATAAGACACAACGTTTGATGCTCTCAAAGCACCCCTACGAAGCATTAATAAGTACGGTCTCACGGTCTAAGGAATAAGCTATCATATTCTTATCTATTGCAAATGACAAACATCGTAATACGATCTTATTGCAATACTTTGCGTATGTTCATCACCTTATTCAACTAACAAGATGACCCCATTGTCAACCGACGTCATTGTCCTTGATCGGGAATCTCGATCAACTGTTGCCCAATGGACTAGCTCATATAGAGTCTTGCTAGGGACCTGGTTGTCTTTGTATCACACGTGTGTTAATAATTCCGATTAATACAGTTATAGCATAATACACAAACCTATTATAAACTTATGAGATAATGCAATAAATACTACTTATTTATTTGCCTCTAGGGCATATCTCCTTCATTGATCACATTGTATCATCCTCTTCTCTTAATCCTTGAAAACTTCCTCCACACCAAACTTAGAGTAACTTCATTAGAGGGTTAGTGCACAAAAAAATAGGATATTATGTAGGAACACAATTGCTACCATTGCTACTGGACATTAGCTACAGCCACTGATACTTAAAAGGATAAAAATAACCAATCAAAATAGCAAAAGAGGCATTGCAAAAGAAAATGGCAGAATCTGTCAAAAACAGAACAGTCCGTAAAGACAAATTGTTTCGAGGCACTTAACTTGCTCAGATAAGAAAAATCAAAACTAATGAAAGTTACGTATACATCTGAGGATCATGCACAAAAAAGGGAAGATTTGTTTTTTGTTCCAGTGATTTTATATAATTTGTACGCTGGACAGAAGAAATCTATTTCAGCATAGAAATTGAATTTTAACATCAACTTTCGAATAGAGGCTTAACTTGACACAACATTACTACTATAAAGGTTGAGAGCCTATCCTCCTTCTAACAGCGTTTTCACTTCCTAGCCGTCAGATCGCTTATGAACAGTTAATCTCGAATCCCACTTTTACCCACAGCTGTTGGATGCGAGAGAAATTTCTTTACTCCGTGTTGGCTGATTTGTGCATGACATTGTGGGCTGACCACGCGCGGGGTCCACATATCAGCTGCCGAGACCGTTCTCGTGTGTGTCCCTCTTCCTTTGGACTCGCCCGCAGGGAGACAAAACCAACGCTCCTAGATGAAACCCTAACCTCCATTCGCCGCTCGCGTCTCTCCCCACCAATCCCTTCCCGCGTCTCCTCCTCTCGTGCCGCCGCCACGCAAAGTGTTGTCGCTCCGCTCGGTCTGGGACGGCGAGGATGAGGTCGGCGGTTGCATCCAGGCGAGCACGCGCGAGGACGCGGCCATCGGCGGCGAGCACGCGCGAGGAAACCCTAGGCACCAAACCTCTCCCGTCCTAGATCCTGTCTGATGGAGAGAAGGAGGAGAAGGTTAGGACGGAGCTGCTGCGGGCTGCTGCTACAGGCACGACGCCGGCGAGGGAAGAGGACGCGGTGAGCTCTCTCTCGACAACGCCACAGCTGTGCCACCGATTCCGGTCGCCTCTGCTACCAATATCTACGCTGGTCATCGGCATGAGCGTTCTCCTCAGGCTATTTCCCACCGCTGCTGCTGCACGAGTAAAGGCAGAGCCATATCTGTCGATCGAAGTTCTTCCCCTTCCATGCCAAGTTTCCCACACAGACTGAAATATCTGCTGGTTCGGGAAGGCTAGGAGGGAGCTGCAGGCAGGCATGCCGCCTTGAAGGTTGGCGACGAGATGAGGAAAGGAGCATGAGGATTCGCGGTGAGGGCGGGTGAGTCGCTCCCGATCTTCCCTGATGAGAACTCCTCCTGACCTTGCCTTAAGATTTTTCCTACGACACTGCACATGCACATGCTATATTTCATCTGCTGAAGCTGATATAGTCCAATTAAACATGTAGGTATTGATACTATTCTCCATGATCGTGTCTGTACTTCTACAAATCCTATCCATATGGTGTCCAGGTTGGTACGCTTCGTATAACTTAGTACTAGATGGAAAATCTTAGGTTAGTTTCACTTGATACTTTATAGAGATGTCTATCTGCCATCTAAATACATATAAATTGGAAATTGATTTCCTTGAAGATCACAAGTGTCTTTTTAGGGCCAAACATTGTTTGATGTCTTAGTCCTGAATCATGGTCAAAGCATGGACAGTTGGTGGATTTTTTTAATTTAAATGTCTTAGTAACTGTTATGAAAATGTATGATGTTTTGCTTCGGTACCAGTGGTAAGTTGCTTAGAGCTTTGTTTTTTTGCAGGTGTGAAAGGTCAAGAGGATCTCAGTGGCAAAAGGTGTACCCTGTGTTTCCGTGATTGTTATATACCAAGGAAACATTCCCATAGAGGTGACATATAATGATAGAGGTGTCTAAACTTGAATTCCTTATGAATCATCCTTAGTGTACACCTAGCATATTAATTTGCTGAATGGCCTCTTTGTTGAGCTTGGTGAGATGCTATGTGAGTTTGCCTCAGCTGGCAGCATCATTGCTTTGTATATTAGATGACATCATCATTTGGGAGTTGTTTTTCATGTTTTCATTTGGAATGTTACATTTGAGTGTAGATATGTGAATTTGCATGATGTTTTTAATGGAATGTTTCAGAGGCATGTGTGCTTTGTGCTTTGATAAATGGTAAATTACATGCAGAGTTCAATTATTCATGGGTCTGCAACAACGAAAGCCAGCGGCTAAATTACATGCAGAGGTCAATTATTATTTATTCTAGGATATTTCTGTCTCTCATTGTCGTGGGAGTGAGCAGATATGGGCCGGTTTGGCTGGCCTTCCTGAAGGTACGGTATGATCATGGGTTAGGACTTTCCTGCTTTCTTTCTGTCATTGGGTGTTTATTCTATTGATGATATCATCCGGAACATAGAAAAGATGTTTTCTCATCTCTACTGTCACGATAGTCTTGTTGAGTTGCAGCTTGGTCTTTTGTTTGTGTATATTCCATTTTTTCTATAAATGATCGCTAACTTTGTATAGTCTATGTTGTCACTTTTAGATAGATGACATTAACATGGCATGGAATAGCTGGTGCTGGTGGGAGCAATAATGGCCAGACGGTTCCAGCAAGGATGATATGGTGAGCAAGATGTGGCGGCAAGTGCAGCTGGAGTCGCCTTCAAGGTAAGTTGTGTATCGTTTTCATTTAGATTTGGCTATCATAGAACCAGCTGGTGTGCATTGAATAAAAGAATATAGTCAAGTACTTCCACTATTCATTAGTCCTCAATGGTCATTGCAACGATCTCATTTCAGCTTTAAAAATGTCTTTGGGATCTGGTGTGGAGTTGAAGCTGGATCACTTGTGATCCGGCTCTTGTGTCTAATTTTTTCCTAATATAGAAGGCACACATGGCTCATGCGTGTTCTTAAATAATACAAAGTCAGATAGAACTGCATCTTGTGAGAAAAATACTATTGTATGATCCCATATTATCCCTTTGGATCATATTTTTCAGAAATGTTATTAATCTCGTGTTGAGATTATTTTACATTGTTTATACAATTATATGTTTCTTGTTGGAATTCCTCAAACGCTCAAATTGTGAACAAGCACCAAATTCGTATAGCGATAACTTGTGAACTGAAGCTTTGATCATTGAGATTTTTTGTATCGTGTATTTTAGCATTGATTCAATGGAAAAAATGTGTGTTGAAAGAGTAAATTAGAGGCGGTGAGAGGACAAGAGAGTAGCTCAACCGGACTAAGAGGGATGCAGGTATATTATGATTGTATTGTTCTTATGCATCATTTCCACTTTACATTTGGTGTTTATGTTGAACAATGGTGTGTCACATAATTATCGTATCTTTTGTTCGCTAGGACCCCCAGACCGAACAGTGGAACATGATTAATGGAGGTTGTATAATGATCGTATAATTAGTTCTCTGTCGGGTTATGACTCCCAAGAACCGGGGGGTAGTCACTTCCTGAAGAGTAGTTCGTGAAGGGGATTAAACACGGAGGTCTAGACCCTCAAGTGGCTCCGCGCCGTTGCTCGCCGGACCCGAAGAAGACACACACACACGAAGGAAGACACCAGCCTTTACCCAGGTTCACGGCCCTCGTGGGGAGGTAAAACCGCTACTCCTGCTTGTTTGTATTTTATGTGGAAGGTTACAGTACAATGGAGCTTGCCGAAAGCCCCCTTGAGGCAGTTCTTGCCTGGGGAGGGAAGCGGTCGTCTTTCCTCCTCAGGGCAGAGGCTTTCCTAACAAGTGTAGCTAGGGTTTACAAGGGTTGCAGTGTGCCCAGAGCCGACCCGTGCTACGATGGACGTCTTTCCCCTTTTATACGCGCCTCTGGCTATCTCCTTCGGCTTGGCCTTCCAGGTGGTTCCCACATGCCAGTGGCAGGGTGGTGTAGGAGTCCACCGTGCTCCATTCGTCCATGGACTCGGTCCATTGCTGGTAAAGGTGGGCGCGGTGGCCAACCGGCGGCCGACCGTGATGTACTGCCCGCAGGGAGTGCAGTCTCTGAGGTGGAGCCCACGATGACATCCTCCTTTGGAGTGCTGTCCATCCGCTTTATCGTCGGAGTAGAAGGTCCTGGCAGCTGCGCAGCAGGCATAGCTGCTTTGTTGACCGCTTTATCGCCAAGGACAGCGACGGGGGTGCGCGCGACACTGCATGTGCGTGGCAGAGGGCACGTGCATCTTGCCGTGCTTCCTTGGCCGCGACGTTTCACCTCAGGCGCGGGGAGGCCTGAGGGGAGATTCCTGCGGGGCTCCCTCGAGGCGAGCTGGCGCCTCGGGAGGGTCCCCTGAGGCGAGAGGTCCCTTGAGGCCCTCGTTTCCTCTTCGGGCCCTCGAGGGGAATTGCCTCTCGAGGGTTCCGCCAGGCGATGATGCCTGGTCCTTAGTCGTTTCGTCCGACTGGCCCGCGTGCGAGGCCTGGGGGGAATGGGCTCTCCATACCCCAGTTCCCACTGGGCCGACAGTAGCCCCCGGGCCCATGATGGGCGCGATTGAGCCCATGGGATCAGACGAAGCGTCGTGGGCCCTTAGTGCCCAGCCGACCCGAGCCACGCGACACTTGGACGAATAACGGTCTCGCACGATCCGGGGCACGAGTCGTGGGGGTCCCACCACGTCCCGGTAACTGCTCCTCGAGGTGACATAAAGCCCGAGTGAGGCGGCAGTGAGCCGTTACCGTTTCCAAACCTTCTCGCAGGAATTTTCGCTCTACAGAGCTCTCCGCCTCCAATCTCTCCTGCGAATCTTCGTCCTCCAACTCCTCCAGGCTTCCGCTTCCGCGACGATGGGCCCAGTCTAGAGCAAGAGCAAAGCCGCTGCGGGACCTTTCTCTCAAGCAAAAAACTTGGTGCAGGGCGCGGCTCTCGAGGGGCCGCGCATGGATCTCCAGGCGCTGGAGAGGATTCGGCACCTGGTCGCGGGGCCGACCAACGAGCACGGCGCGAGCGCGATTCAAGCCGCTCGGTTCAAGAGATTCCCTCAAGGGTTTTATCCCATTTTTCTCCATGCCATCACCGCCGTGCTGGTGCCGCCGTACTCGCCTTTCTTGGAGCCAGTATTGAAATTCTACCAAGTTCAACTCCTCCACCTTCATCCAAACTCCGTACTCATCCTGTCCATCTTTGCCTACCTTTGCGAGGCTTATCTGGGCGTGCGCCCCTCGGTAGCGCTCTTCCGGAACTTCTACTCGCTGCGGTGCACAACTTGCGGCGAGCGGACTCGGGGCATTTCCTTCCGCACCGCGGACGGCATGGGGAGTGTGTATATTCCCATGTCGTGGAGTGGAAACAAGCTTGTCACGGCCCTGCTCAAGAAGGTGGGTGACTTTCGACAGAGGTGGTTGCTCATTGGCGTCCAGTCGCCCTGAGCATTCTTAGACGTCCCGGAGGCGCCGCCCTGTGAAGAATCATCACTGGTGCAAGTCTGCCCTTCGGGGTGCAGATAACGCACACCTGGTGGGGCGCTTGGGCTTTCTCCGCGAGGAGGGCCTCACGGGGCAGATAGTCGCGGCAGACTTCGTGGCGCGCCGCATCGCGCCCCTTCAGGCACACTCAGAGCCGATGTGGATGTACAATGGCCCCTCGGACCCAATGCGGCTTCACCCTGAGGATCAAGACTCGGAGGTTGTCGACACCATCCTGAACATCCTCTTTGCCAAGCCGGAGATGCCCAAGAAGATCGCCGGCTCCTTGCGTCCTCTGCACCAGCTCCCGTTGGGTGATCGCATGGACATCTTGGATGGAATGCTTGAATTTACTCCGTATGGTCTGGCGGGGGTGATGGACCAGGTGGTTGTTCCGTCGGCGCATGTAGCTGTCGGTGTTAGCTCTTCATCAGCCTCCCATGCCCGGAGTGGCGGTGGTGAGACCGCGACGGGAGGGCGCTCCCCGTGAGGTACGAGCCTTTCACCGACGAGATCTGCGACATCGCGTCAGGGGATGACGACGCCTTTGTTGTGGCGCCCTCGCTCCCCGCGGAGGAGGTGACCGAGGCTGGGTCGTCCTCCGAGACAAGCGCTTGGTCGGGGAGGCGCGAACCTCGCACCAAGGCCGGGGTGGACCGTTCTGGGGTGAGGCCCTCCGATGTCCCCTCCAAAAGGAAAGCGGGGGCGCCTCCCGGGGGACCAGGCGTCAAGACCACGCCTTCCTGGCGCTCTCGAGGCCTGACATGGGTCGCCGCCGGGGCTTCCCCTTCAGGGTGAGTACTTAGGGCACCTGGCCATTCTTGGCTCGTGCTTTTTCCCTCCTGCTTTGCCCTCTCCTGACTGTATTTTCCTGTGCTTTTATCAGCGATCTTGTGCCCGCGAAGCTCCGCCGGCTTCGCGAGGCTGCAGACGCGAAGAGAATCACAGCAAGGGCAGGAGGAGCTGACGGTCACTCGAGGCCTGCGGAGACGGCCACCTCAGGCCCTGCTGGGGGGCGCCTCAAGCGGAGGAGGCCGCGCCCCCGGTGGGGACGGTTGAGCCTCAAGAGGAGGTGGGCGCACC
The DNA here is from genome assembly GCA_026929855.1 of Poa annua. Lineage (NCBI taxonomy): Eukaryota > Viridiplantae > Streptophyta > Magnoliopsida > Poales > Poaceae > Poa > Poa annua. The sequence goes on from CM049426.1 coordinate 111,913,885, forward strand.
GCGCCCAGTGGCATCTTCATCGCTTCTCGAGCCACTGGGGGTGGAAAGTGCGGAGGAGAAAGCTTCCACGCCACTTCGCGCTCCTACTCCGCCTCGCGCGGCTACTCCTCCGCGTGAGGCAGCTCCGCCCTGCGAGCCGACCCCACCGCGCGAGTTGACGCCGATGCATGCGTCGTCTCCACCGCGCACGCCCGAGGCTCCCACGCCGCGCCCGGAGGAAACGATCGTGGCGCCAGCACGCGCCAGTGCGTCCGTAGGAGGGGGTGCTTCTTCGCCTTCTCGTCCTGCCGGAGAAGATGAGCGTCTTATTGGCTCGAGGTCCGAATCGGAGGCCGGCGCGGACGGAGGTGGAGCCACACCCAGCCCCCGAGCTCGACCTGGGGCTGGGCTTACGGGACCGGATGCCGCGGCAGGGCCCTCGTCTAGCCAGGAGCTGGTTCTCCGAGGCTGGGATTGGAGCGCGGGACGCCGCGAGGTGGCGTTCAGCCTCGTGCGAGAGTCCTTGGAGGGCCTGGAGGCGCATCTCGCCCTCAGTGACGTACAGCTCGCCCAGCAGCAGGAGGAGCTGTCGAGGTCGTGGGCATCCTTCAACGTGGCGGTTGAGGCGCGCCGGCTGGAGGATGCGGAGCTGCAAGCCGCGCGTGAGGATTCCTCCCGCTTTGCCCAGGAGGTTCGCGAGGGGGCCATTCGCGACGCCGCAGAGCTCCTCGAGCCCCTTCAAGCGGAACGCGACGCCGTAGAGGAGATCCTGCGCCTGGCCAAGGCGGAGCGCGAGGCGATGGAGGGCTCGCTGGCGCAGAAGCGCCGCGGGCTGGGTCAGCTGGAGTCCCAACTGCTTTCCGCCCACCAGGCCGCGCATGCCGCTCTGGAAGAGGACCGCAAGAGCCTGGCCGAGCGAGAGCGGCAGCTGGCCCTCATGGGGAGAGAGCAGCTGCGACACGAGGAGCAACGTCTTCGGGCAGAGAAGGACTTGACCGCCCAGCGCGAGGCCCTCGAGGCGCGCGAGGGAAGCCTGGCGCGGCTTGGCGCGGCTTGGCGCGGAGGCGCCGTGCCCCTGAGGCCGAGGCTATGACGCCGCCACGTACTTGGCCTATTTCAACCAGCTCTTCGCGACACTTGAGAGCCCCGCCGCCGAGCTTCGCGGGATGATCGAGGACGAGAGCCGGCAGCTCTTGGGGGTGGTTGTAGATCGCATCTTCACCAACCTCAAGCTCCTCACGCCCGGCTTTGACCTCTGCTCTGTGACCGAAGCTGCCCTAGGCGAGGACGCGCAGCGGGTCTCATGCTCCCTCCGCGAGCAGGTGGACGCCTTCTGCAACCGCTTCAGGCGCGCGGAGGCTGCGCCGGAGAACATCGAGGAGGAGGCCTGCTCTGCTAAGGCTGAAGAGGGTGCCGCGGAGGAAATCCGAGGAGGTGCTGCTTCCCCTTGAGCTCTGTTTTATTGCGCCTGTGAGCGCTTGTATCTGCAACAACTGTGTGCTTAGACATCTTTAAAACTTTTGGCCTATAATATACTCTTCAATTGCTGTTTAATTCGAGTTTTGTATGCCCCTCGTGAGGTCTCTTTGGACTCATCTTCATGCCTATTTGTTCTCTGCGTCGGTAGGTCCCATCTCTTCGTGCCATGACTCCGCCACTTCGGTATGCAGGAGCGATGACTCTGCAAGGCCGGGGGGAGTTTAGGCCTAGGAGAGGTAAGAGCCCTGAGTCGCGATGCTCAAGTGCCCCCCTTAGACGTGCGAGTAGTCCATGAAGCGTAAGGGAAAGCGAAGTCGCTTGAGGGGCAAACGCGCGCTAGGGAGAGAAAAACGCTCTTAAAGCGTGGGTGCGAGACTTAGCTTCTTCAGGTTTTCGCCCTGCGAAGGCCATTCGCCCGGCGAGGTTGCCCGCTTGAGGGGTCGCTCCTGAGGAGGCTTTTCGCCTGGCGAGGTTGCCCGCTTGAGGGGTCGCTCCTGAGGAGGCTTTTTCGCCTGGCGAGGTTGCCCACTTGAGGGGTCGCTCCTGGATGCCCCTTCAGCCTTGTGGGGGATTTCCCTGCATATGTTAGAGGGGCGAACCCAAACGCTGTAACACGGCTCAAAGGGCTCGTGCGCGCTTATAGGTCCCTCAGGTGTTCCTTGCGAGGAGAGTAAGTACCAAGGTCCTCTGTAGAGATGGCGTGTTTGTGGGATCTTGCCCTCCAGCCAGAGCTCGGACTCTTGGATTTTGCAGTGCTGCTGGTCTGTCATTTGAGGCACTGGCACCGTACTCAGCCCCCGCTCGCGAGGTACGCATGAGGTGAGATATAAGCACACACTTTAACAAAGTAATGCGGAAATAAAACCCCCCAAACGATTTTTTTAAAACGGCGCCGAGGCGCGAAGTTCACTTGGGAACTAAATTGAGTCATTATGCTTGGGGTTGCCAAGTTAATGCTTTGACCATGTCGAGGCATGGGGACCACTTATTAGTGGGCGAGACTCTCGACGGCCTACAGTGGCTCGTTTAATGGAGAGCTCGGAGGGTTTCCCCTTGAGAGAAGCCTTTGGAGCTTGGAGGTTTAAGCAGCCGTAGCCTGCCTCTTCCACTCGTCGAGACAGTCGTCTCGACGTGACAATGATCACGGGCGTGGCAATGACCACGGTTGCATTTGTTCCTTTAGGAGACAAAGCATGTTTTTGGAGGTTTAAGCCGTGAGCATTTTAACCCCTAGAGACGAAAATGCTTGGAGGTTAAGCCGTAGGCTGCCTCGTCCGCTTGAAGTCTCGACGTGACAATGATCACGGGCGTGGCGATGACCACGGTTGCGTTTGTTCCTTTTTGGGAGACAAAGCATATTTTTGGAGGTTTAAGCCGTGAGCATTTTAACCTCTAGAGACGACCATGCTTGGAGGTTGAGCCGTAGGCTGCCTCGTCCGCTTGAAGTCTCGACGTGACAATGATCACGGGCGTGGCAATGACCACGGTTGCGTTTGTTCCTTTTTGGGAGACAAAGCATATTTTTGGAGGTTTAAGCCGCGAGCATTTTAACCTCTAGAGACGAAAATGCTTGGAGGTTGAGCCGTAGGCTTTCTCGTTCGCTTGAAGTCTCGACGTGACAATGATCACGGGTGTGGCAATGACCACTGTTTTGCGTTTGTTCCCTAAGGGTGCAAAAATGTTTTGGAGGTTTAAGCCGTTGGCGTTTTAGCCTCTAGAGACAACAATGCTTGGAGGTTGAGCCGCGCTAGGCCTGGTGATGTTCCATGGATTCTTGACGGGGATGCCATCTTGCGTCTCGAGGCGAGCCGCGCTAGGCCTGGTGATGTGGGTGACACTGTAGGGACTTTCCCACATCGGGGACAGCTTGTGGAGGCCTTCCCTGGAGAGGATTTGCCTGAGGACGAGGTCGCCTGCCTCCAGGGTGCACGAGCGCACGTTGCGGTTGTGGTAGCGCCTCAGACCCTGCTGGTATTTGGCCGCCCGGAGGGCCGTGCGGCGTCGTAGCCCTTCAAGGAGCAGCATGTCGTCGTTGTGGTGGTCCTCTTGCTGGTCCTCATTAAAGGCAAGGACCCGTGGGGATCCATGCTTTATCTCTGTGGGGAGGACTGCTTCGGCTCCATAGACGAGGGCGAACGGTGTTTCCCCGGTGGGCTTGGGTGGCGTGGTACGGATGGACCAGAGCACCGAGGGTAGCTCGTTGATCCAGCCCTTGCCGTGGCCCTTGAGGATATCGAAGGTCCTGGTCTTTAGGCCTTTGAGGACCTCTGCGTTTGCGCGCTCGGCCTGTCCGTTGCTTTGCGGATGGACGTCTGAGGCGAAGCAGAGCTTGATGCCCATCTTTTCACAATAGGCTCAGAAGATGCCACAGGTGAATTGTGAGCCATTGTCGGTGATGATGCGGTTAGGCACTCCGAAGCGACAGACCAGGCCTCTGATGAATTTCACCGCCGCGGCTGCTGTGATTGTGCGCGTCGCTTCCACTCCAGGCCATTTTTTGAACTTGGGAAGTGTCCCACTCAATGGCCACGAAGAGGTAGCGATATCCACCTTGCGCCGTTGGGAAGTTTCCCAGGATGTCCAGCCCCCAGACCGCAAACGACCACGAGAGCTGAATGGTCTGTAGCCCCATCGCTGGTTGGTGGATTTGCTTGGCGTGGAATTGGCAGGCTTCACAAGCTTGAATGATATCCGCTACATCTTGAAGCGCTTGAGGCCAGTAGAATCCTCTCCTGAAGACTTTGCCTGCGAGGGTGCGGGCGCATGAATGTAGGCCGCATTCCCTGCTGTGGATGTCCTTAATCAGCAGGTTTCCTTCTTCAGGAGGGACGCATTTGAGCGCGATGCCGTTTGGGCGCTTGCGATAGAGGACTCCTTCGAGGATTTGGTATGATTTTGCTTGGCGGGCAATTCGCTCCGCTTCAACATCTTCCTCGGGAAGGATCTGTTTGCAGAGGTAGTCCTTGATCTCGTCAATCCATCCTGTTTCTTGGTGCACCGCTGTGAGCAACAGACGCTCCCCTGTGGGAGGCCCGCAGGCTGGGGCTCCGCTTGCAGGGGGTGGCGGGAGCGCTTCGTCTGTGCTTGCGGGCAGGGCCTCTAGGGGCTGCTTTATGGATGCCTTGACGAGCCTTTCTTCAAAGACACCTGGCGGCTGAGCTTGTCTCTTTGAGGCGCGCTTGGCGATGTCATCGGCTTCTTGATTTTCCTTTCTTGGGATGTGCATGAGCTCCATTCCCCTGAAGTTCTTCTCAAGCCTACGGACCTCTTCAAGGTATGCGGCCATGTGAGGGCTGCCTCTTCTTCGAGCTCCTTATCAGGAGGCTTTTTCTTTGGAGTGGTTGCTCTTCTTGTGTAGTACTGACTCTTCTCTTTCCACTACAAGGACATCACTGGCTGTTTGTGGAGTAGCTGATAAGTACAGCTTCATGTGCTCGCCAGGCCTTGGGGCGACCATTACTGGCGGGCTAGCCAGATACTTCTTCAAGTCCTCAAATGCTTTTTCAGCTTCAGGGGTCCACTTGAAAGTGCCCTTTCTTTTCATGATCTCAAAGAACGGCAGGGCTCTTTCACCGAACTTGGAGATGAATCGGCCCAAGCTGGCCATGCAGCCTGCCAGGCTTTGCATGTCCTTGAGCCTGCGTGGAGGTTGCATGTCTTCTATGGCCTTGATTTTGTCTGAGTTTGCCTCTATACCCCTATGAGACACGAGGAACCCAAGCAATTTGCCTGAAGGGACTCCAAAGACGCACTTGGCGGGGTTGAGCTTGATGTTCACCTTGCGCAGGCTGGCGAAGGTTTCTTCAAGGTCTTCGAGGAGTGTATTTCCTGCTCGGGACTTTACGACGATGTCATCGACATATGCTTCGGCGTTTCGCCCCATTTGCCCGCCAAGGGCTATCCTCATCAACCTATAGAAAGTGGCTTCGGCATTTTTTAGGCCAAAGGGCATGCATACGTAGAAATACCCACCGCATGGGGTGAGGAAAGCTGTCTTCTCCTCGTTCTCCTTAGCCATTTTTATCTGGTGATAACCAGAGAAGGCATCAAGGAAACAGAGGAGGTCGCAGCCTGCCGTGGAGTCCACAATCTGGTCAATTCTGGGCATGGGATAAGGGTCTTTGGGGCAGACCTTGTTTACATCAGTGTAGTCGATGCAGAGACGGCCTCCTCCGGCGGGCTTTGGGACTACCACGCCGTTGGAGAGCCAAGTGGGATGCGCGACTTCGCGAACAACTTTTGCCGCTTTGAGCTTCTCGACCTCCTTGACGATGAGTGCTTGCTTCTCGGGGGCTTGCTTTCTTGCTTTTTGCTTGACATGGCGCGCGTTTGGGCACACGGCCAAGTGGTGCTCGATCACCTCCCTCGGTACACCAGACATATCTGACGGTGTCCATGCGAACATGTCAGAGTTTGCCTGGAGGAAGGCGACGAGCGCACTTTCCTATTTGGGAGGTAGCGCGACGCCAATGGTGACGCTAGCCCCCGAGCCTTCAGCCCTCGAGCTACCTGAGCTCAGAGAGATCTTCTAGGTAGCAGCTGCCTACTGGGAGAACAACTGCTTCTTCTTCTTGGGCCTCTCGAGAGGCTCTTGGTCCTCTTCTGCGGGGAAGGCCATGGCGGCGGTCTTGTAGGCCGTCTCAACAGCGCGCGTAGCGTCCAGGACATGCCCACGTATGGTGATCGTGCCGGCGCTGCCGGGAATCTTGACCATGTTGTACGCATGGTGCGTGACAGCCATGAACTTCGCAAGCGCGGGGTAGTCGAGGATGGCGTTGTACGACAGGCCGATGTGCGCGACATCGAAGTCGATGTGCTCGGTTCGGTAATTTTCCTCGCTCGTAGGGCATAAGCCGCTCGTAGGGCACTTGAAGCGCTTCGAACGTATCTATGGAGATAACGTTCAGGCCTGCTCCGCCATCGATGAGCATCTTGGAGACAGCCACATTGTCGATGGTGGGGGTGCAGACCAGCGGGAGGGTTCCAACAGTCTTGGTGGACTTGGGGTGGTCCTGAGCGTCGAAAGCGATGGTGTACTGCGACCACTTGAGGGGCCTGGAGGTTTCCGTGCTTGGGAGGGCGGCGTTGAGCTCGCGGGCGAACTGCTTGAACTGGTTGTTCGACTTCGGCGCCTGCGCCCCCCCGAGGATGCAAGCAATGGCGGCTCTTGGGGCTTGGTAGCCGCCGTCTTCCTCGTCAGGGAGGTTGCCGTTCTTTGCCGCGGCGTTGGTCTGATTTCTAGACGGTTTCTGGTAGCCGCCCTTGCGTCCGCTCCCGCGGTAGCCACGGCCTCGGCCACAGCTACCACTGCCTTCTACTTGCTCGCGCTCCTTGCTCAACCTTTTGAGGTCGAAGCAAGACTCCGTGGAGTGGCCGCGCCTGTTGTGGTAGATGCAGAACGGGCGGTGATCATCTCTTCTTTCTCCAGGCTCAGGGAGTCCCTGCGGGTGCCCTTTGCGTCAGGCTCTGCCGCGAGAACTGCGGTAGCCTTGCGCTTAGGCTCCTCCTTGGCCTATTTCTTCTTCTGGCTCCTGGACCCCTCAGCGTGATCGTCCCCTCTCGAGGACATCTTCACGAAGAGTAGTCCCTCTTCAGCCTTGGTGCACTTGTCCGCCAAGTCGAACAGCTTGACCACATAGGTGAGCTTGTCGTGGATCCCCAGCTTCTTGAGCATCCTGCTGTTCGTGACGCCCTCGCGGAAGGCGGCGATGACTTGTGTGTCAGGGATGTTCGGGATCTTGTTGCGCACTTGGCTGAAGCGCTGGATGTACTTGCGAAGCGTCTTATCCTTCCTCTGCACCACAGCGCGCAAGTCGTTGTGGGTGAGGGCGCGCTCGTACGTCCCCTTAAAGTTGGAGACGAACTGCTTGCAGAGCTCCTCCCAGGAGTTCACAGAGTTCTCAGGGAGGTTCAGGAGCCACGACAGCGTAGAATCGCGAAGCGCGTGAGAGAACCAGTTAGCCATGACCTTGTCATCTCCGCCCGCAGCTTGGATGGAGGTGGTGTAGAGCTGCAAGAACTCGATGGGGTTGCTGGAGCCGTCGTAGCCCTTGGGGAGAGCAGGCCGGAACTTTGGGGGCCAGACCACGCGGCGCAGAGAACGGGTGAACGCCATGCAGCCTGAGGCGTACGTGGCGACCCCGTGCTGAAGCGCGCCACAGCTCTGCTGGCCCGCCTGGCCAATCTCCTCCACGAGCCTGTTCTAGCGGTCTCGCTGGAGCTCCATTCCCACGCGGGCGTCGGGCGCAGTGCGCTGCACGATCAAGCAATCGTGCGGCGAGGACGCGTGCGAAGCAGCCTTCTGAGCCGCAGACGGTGCAGGCCCCGGAGGTGGCGGAGGCGCGTTTGTCGCGACCGTTCCCGCGAGAGAGGGGCGCAGGTTGGACTGCGACGGAGCGGGACGCGTCGTGGCGATGCCGACGAGGTGGTTGAGGCGTTGGAGCCACTGCTCGTGGGCCTCATCGGTGGGCTGGTAGCGTAGCAGCTCCTGCGCCATGAGCAGCGCGGTGTGGGGCGCTGGGTCCGTCCTTCCCGGGCTCGAGCCGCTCGGGTGCCGCGTCGGGTGGGACGACTGCGCGTCCTTCTGGTGCTCGGCGTCGCGCTCCGGCGCCTCCGCGTGAGGGCCAGAAGGGACATGCTCTTCGTGGCGGGGTTGGCCACGCCGTGCGCGGGTGGTCGCGGCACCTGGCGGCGCGCGTGCTCCTGCGGGCGCACGTCGGTTTGTGCGGGCGACGCAGGTGGCGGGGGTGTTCACCATGGCGCAGAGACGAACTCGAAGGTTGTAGACGCGCCTCAATCCACTACCTGGCGCGCCAAATGTCGGGTTATGACTCCCAAGAACCGGGGGTAGTCACTTCCTGAAGTGTAGTTCATGAAGGGGATTGAACACGGAGGTCTAGACCCTCGAGTGGCTCCGCGACGTTGCTTGCCAGACCCGAAGAAGACACACACACACACGAAGGGAGACACCAGCCTTTACCCAGGTTCACGGCCCTCGTGGGGAGGTAAAACCGCTACTCCTGCTTGTCTGTATTAGATGGTGTAGGTTACAGTACAATGGAGCTTGCCGAAATCCCCCTTGAGGTGGTTCTTGCCGGGGGAGGGAAGCGATCGTCTTCTTCCTCCTCAGGGCAGAGGCTTTCCTAACAAGTGTCGCTAGGGTTTACAAGGGTTGTAGTGCGCCAAGAGCCGACCCGCGCTACGATGGACGTCTTGCCCCTTTTATAGGCGCCTCTGGCCTTCTCCTTCGGCTTGGCCTTCCAGGTGGTTCCCACATGCCAGTGGCAGGGTGGTGTAGGAGTCCACCGTGCTCCATTCGTCCATGGACTCGGTCCATTGCTGGTAAAGGTGGGCGCGGTGGCCGACCGGTGGCCGACCGCGATGTACTGCCCGCAGGGAGGGCAGTATCTGAGGTGGAGCCCACGATGACGTCCTCCTTTGGAGGGTTGTGCTGTCCATCCGCTTTATCATCAGAGTAGAAGGTCCTGGCAGCTGCGTAGCAGGCAGAGCTGCTTTGTTGACCGCTTTATCGCCAAGGACATCGACGGGGTGCGTGCGATAGTGCATGTGCGTGGCAGAGGCCACGTGCATCTTGCCGCGCTTCCTTGGCCGCGACGTTTCCCCTCAGGCGCGGGGAGGCCTGAGGGGAGATTCCTGTGGGGATCCCTCGAGGCGAGCTGGCGCCTCTGGAGGGTCCCCTGAGGCGAGAGGCCCCTTAGGCCCTCGTTTCCTCTTCATGCCCTCGAGGGGAATTGCCTCTCGAGGGTCCCGCCAGGCGGAGATGCCTGGTCCTTGGTCGTTTCGTCCGACTGTTTCGTCCGACTGGCCCGCGTTCGAGGCCTGGGGGGAATGGGCTCTCCATACCCAGTTCCCACTGGGCCGACATTCTCTCAACCACTTATGCCATTATTCCTTCCCTTTTAAAGTTTTTGGCAACATTTTTACCTGTGTCTTCACATTATTTCTCCCTAGATGTTCTGGCAGTGAAAATTGGTCCTGGCTTATTCTAATCAGATTTGCATAGAGTGGTTTTGGTTAATGAGGTTGGGTAGCTGAAATTCTCAAACTGGGTGGCCTGATGCAATTCTAAATGGGCCATATTTGCCTTTTCTTACCATAATCTTCTCTATCTAAATAGGAGCATCCCACTACTTGATTTCTCTCAACATGCAAGCATGCCACATCATCAAGTCTCTTATTGGTCGACCTCATTAAGCCATTCACATTTACGTTTAGCCTATGAGTTAATGTTTAAATAAGAAAATGGAACAACTCAATTCATATTCGTTACAATATAAAGTTTTCCAATATATGTCACGAAATTCCACAGAAACGCGCGGGCTGTTATCTATAACGAACAATTGGAGTTTTTGCTACGTGTGCTTCCCCCTGGACCCCTCCCCTTATTTTCATTTCATTTTTTTTGCTGTAGAGTGTATGATATTGTTCGGAACAATAGCTCTCTTCATTTTTACATGTGCAAGCTTCCAATTTTTATAGCTTTGTTTTCTATCCAGAAATCAACTTATCTTGCTTTTGCATAGCTATATCAAAAATCTTGTTTGGATTCCATGGAAATTGCAAGTAAGCTTATGATAGTTGATTTACATAGGTTTCCCTGTTTTCATGACTCATATAGTCTAAGATTTATAAATAATGTCATGGAAATTGCAAGGAGATGGTTACTTCGCATTTGGCTTGGTTCAGATTATTCTTTTTTTTTGCATGAAACACTAGGATACGATGAGTGATGGTGTACAATGTCTCCACAACTACACATGTATTCATTTAAATATGCAGTTCTGTAACTTTTTTTTTTCTTCATTTTTTTGTAGTTGATGACGAGCTAGCGGCCAGGAAAGTCTGTTGTTCAAGATGCTTATCTTGAGAAGCAGCCCTCAAATATCATAATTACAGTTTGTCAATTATGTGCTTCTGATTTCTCATGTTTCCGTTTATTGACTGACAAACTTAATGAGAATATTGAAGCTCAAAGTAGGCTGAGAGCAACCTTTATGTTTCAGTTTATAACTAATTAAAACCTGGTAAGGGTTTTGTGAAACAAGCACTTTGAAGCTCTTTGCGTGCCAACTCTCACTTTGAGGGTTTTTTTGAACAATAGAAGTAGGCAACTCTATTCGATGAATTTATGTTTCCAAGAGAAGTCAGATTGAGAGAGATCAATGTAGTTTTTACAAATATTAGGCAAATTTATGTTGCTTTAAGAACATATTGATACATGAATGTTAATTGCTAATTGCCAAAGGATATGACAATGTTATTATGTTTATATATGCTACCCTTTTCCATGTTTTTACTTTATCTGGTTGATATGCTTCTGCCCATTACCTTTATGAAGTGAGATATGTTTAATTGGATATTCTGCACTTCTGCTAAATAAAATTCCTAAATAAAATGTACATATAGAGATTCCTATAACATAAATCCTTTGTTTTAGTTTGCAAGTTCTATTGTTGGCGCTTTGTTTTACAGAAATTCTGTTTTCAAGATGGCTGCAAGCTAAGAAGCACGGACACGGGGACGGAAAGACGGGGATACGCATACGGGGATACGGGATACGGCATTTTCCAAAAACATCCATTCGGGGATACGGCTAGTATATATAAAATATGCCATGTAATATAGTCAAAAATGAAAATTTTAATGAGAAAAATATCAGAAAAGATAAAACTCTGCACAAGGCCCACAGCCCACTCCACCCGTATAAGCTCCAATCTTCCTTTCAATATTGGCCCAGTGAAGCCCACATGAAACCCTAGCCTCAATCTGCGCTCGGCGCTGCCTCAACACTCACGAGCCGCAGCAGCGCTCGATCCCATCTGACGCAGCCGCCTCTCCTGCGCCCGCCGCCGCATACTGCTGCGTCGCCTCTCCCTCGCCGCTCAGCCTCGCCTCTGCTGCATCGCCTCTCCGTCTGTACATGGCGTGGATTCCTTGCCTCTGTCCCTCCATGCTCTCCCCCCTCCACGCATCAGCGTCGTCGCCCTCCACAAGGGCCTGCTCCAGTTCACCTCCCCGTGTCCCCCCATATCCCAGAATTGTTTTCTTTTTTTTCAATTCGAATTTCGGGGATACTGCAAATTCGCGTATTCCGGCGTATCCCCATGTATCCCCGTATCCCCGCGTATCCCTACGGCAGTTCGGCAACATCTGCCGTATCCATGCTTCGTAGCCTGCAAGTTCGGTTTTAACCACCAGGGGTTCTGTTCTCAAGATGGTTGCAAGTCGCAATTTCTGTTGTTGCCATTTTGTTTTTACATAAGTTCCGGCAAGTTTATTTCAATAGGTCAACAATATAATCTTTTTTTGATTTGCAAATTTGTCAAGTAAGATGTGTAGTAGACCAAACTTCTGTTCTGTAAGAGAAAAAATGATCAAATATGTCCAGGTCGAAAATCATATGGTTCATAAATATATGCATCTAAGTAAAAATACTTTTACTGTTTAAGAGGTGGCGAAACAAATATATCGTGTGATCACAATATAGTCTTGCCTCCGGTAGTTCCGCAATCGCGCAACGGTTGGGAGGATCACCATGATTTCTTATGTACTCGATATTCAGTCCATGTACCATACGACAACGTCTAATACCAGCATAGTTATTCTGACGGTCCTACTATAAGCAGCAACAAGTATTTCTTATTTGCCTTCACGCGTGTTATTTTTGTTTGTGGTACGTGTATATGATTATTTGTAGAGGCAATTCTATATGATGGTCCTGCTGTTTAGTTGATGCAGGTTAGGACATAACCTTGTTTGATCTATATCAATGATGTTCTATCATGAAAGCTGCGCATTATATGCTTTCCTGTGCTTATCACAACAGTTCATTTGGAAAACTGAACAAGAATATGTGAGTACCACTGATATTATCGTTTTTACTGGATATGTTGAATGCTTAATTTTTTGGGCGTTGTCTCTGTTATGTAATAAGTCGTTGAGTTCATTGGCTTCAGATTGATTACTGCAAGGTACATGTTCACTTATGTATATATTTTTGTCCAACTTCTGTTTGTAAGTTATGTTTGTCGACAAGGAGGAAGTAGATGCCTATATAGCACCTAATTGTCACGTGTGCGCTCACCTATGGCATCAATGTCTATTGCCAGGGTAAATTTTTAGAGTACAATTTTTTCTTACATTTTCTTTTAACAAAAAATTGGTGAATGCTTTTGTTTGAATTGTGAAGTTGACTACTGCCTTTGTTTGAACTCTGAATTTATTGCATAAGTATGATACTTTGATTTGTTTTTCTATTCTCATGGCTGATTATAACCCGCTTTCAATTTTACGGATGTCTTGTGCTTGTTTGTTTAAAAGTTGTCCTTGATTTACTTATTATAGCATGTATGTATCCTTTTCGAGATCAATTGATATGTAAGTGCATTGATTTCTAAGGTTATTTTACACATTCCATATTATTTTGCAGTGTACCGTTAGCTAGTAAGGTATTGCAATCCTCTAAAGCATTAGAGTTTCATTACATGTTGTCCACCGGTGGCCTCCCAGAAAGTAGATATCTTAGTAAAGCCATTACATTCTTTCCCTATCTTGGCCATGAGAAGGAATTGCCCCATTCTGTAAATATTTAGTTACACATGCTTTCACGTGCAGTTGTTCATATCTCAGTGATCATGGTTAATGCATCTTGTACTTGCAGATTGATGCTGAATCTGAATGTAGCTTCAAAGTTTAGAATGACCATGAATATGGCTTGTGTGTATTTGATTCTACAAAAAGTTGAATATATCACTCAGTTAGCCCGTGAGGTTACTGAATAGATTTCCTCTTTACGGTAACCTTGTACAACAATTTGTATTGTTTCAAAAACCATTGTTCGACCAATGTAAGAGTGTGTGTTGTACTATGTATACAAGGAATGCAAAGAATGAACATTATGAATGGGTAATGGCTTTGCATCTATATGTACAAACGATGTATATTTCAGTCATTGTCTAGAATGAAGGGCTGATACTATCCATAACTTGATCGTCACTGCATTTATGTGGAAACAGGTTCCTGGCCATTTGTTCACCAAAGCTGATAGGAAAACCTCTAAAAGAAAAGGTTCAAGCACTGAGTTGGTATCATGCTAAAGTACCACTCAGGAATTTCATTCTCTGGCTGTAGCTTATTTTTGAGTTCTTGCTTGAGTGCAGATACTACATGTATCAATCTTAAATTTTGAAGTTTACCTTGTAGCAATCATTTTTCTGTGAATATAACATATTGTGTCTTTGGCCAGATTCAGTAATATTAAGTCTGATAAGAACACCTCAAATTACAAGTATGAACATCAGAATATGGCCACGAGCCGACCGGCCAGAGAACACAAAAAATGTTTATCGATGAGTTTCCATCACAACAACTAATACAATTCTCTCTGGAAAAACCAATTTTCACAGCTAACTTCTATGTTGATGGTACATATCTTTTTTCTAGATTGATGACACTACCTAAGTAGTATCATAGCGAAGAACCATTTTATTGTTTGCTCAAGCTAGAGCAGGTGCAAACGACAGCACCCCAGCCGCCGGCCACCCCTCGCAGACCTCCGCTCTCCTCGTCGCCACCGGAGGAGGTCGTCCGACGGCGGACGGTGGCGGCGGGGAGCTCCTACCTTTTTCCTATTTCTTTCAATTAATCTTGGGTACAGTCCTCGTGGATCCATCGAGCTCGATCTGGCCGGAACCTTGATCAGTGTGTTCCGGCCGGCCGCCGTGCTTGGGGCATGACGCATGGTGTGGATCTGATCTGATGATCTGGACTTCACAGGCGTTCTGGCCGCCGTCCACGGATGTGCACGGGTAGGATGAGTAGGATCTGATCTAAACTCCACGCCCAACACTCCGAATGCAAGTCGATGGTGGCTTGTCATGGGAAGTCGGCGGCCAGATCCAGATCATGAGGTCGGTGGTTCTTGGTTCTTCTCGCGTTTGTATTCTTTGATCTGCTGGAGTGTCAGGTTCCGGAAATCTCCGTAGACGATCTCGTATGGATGTTTATGCCTAGAGATTGTTAGATCGGATGGAATTCGGTCGCGTCGGATGGAGCGACGCGAAGTTCTTCTTCTGTTACCATTCTGGGCAAATCCATGATGAGGTCAGAGGCGGAGAATGTCACAGAAGGAGATTGGAGTACTAGTAATGGTGTTTGGTACCTTTGCAGCGATGAGGAACTTGCTTAGAGATTCGAAAATCATAGCAGCAGCATGTAACCGGGGGCGATAGCATAGGTGAAGTTCAAAGTCTTACCTTTCAGGATGAAAATCCAAGATCTGGTCTTAATTGATTGTGCCTGGCAATGGACTTGTTGAAGACATTGTTTTGAGAGCGAGGACTACTCCAGGGTGAAAACCCAAGATCTTCGATCGGGCGACGATGGTGCTTGTGCACTGTTTCTTTCTTGAAAGCGTTGCTTTTGGAGAATCTGGACATCAGGTGTTGTTTTGGTGGTGGTTGTGCTGCTGCTGTAAGAACTGAATCTCCGTAGCGGGACTTTTTTTAGCTTCTTTCTTCTTTTTTTAGCTGTGTGTATCCATAATGCCATTATGGTATTGTGTTTTTACAGAGGCTGGGTGTAATTGTTATCTACACGATATTAATATATACTCTTTTTCTAAAAAAAAAGGTGCAAACGACTAATCTATGCCATTGCCTCTGTTTCCTAGGCGCTAGAAAAATCTTGCAGAATGCAACTAGCACAAATCATCACCTCACCAAACATTCATTCAACTGAACCTGCAACTCAATTAGTTAAAAAATTGATGTTAAATCTCACACATCGAAGCATTTTCGGCAGAGTTGTAAGATATCGACGAGTTGCTTCACGGCGATGCAGAGGCTCTCCTTCGTGGGGCCAGGGGATAAGGGCGTTGAGGTCGTCACCTGCAACAGACACGAGACGCCACCGGGTCTGAAGTTAAGTTCCTCGGCGACTCCTCCGACAGCATTTTACTATCGGCGACAACGATGGTGAGGACGCTTTTGACTCCCTGGGCTGGCGTCTTGTAGAGCAGGTCCAAGGCGGCACCCGCGTTGGGGCTACGTGCATAGAAAAACTTGAGAAGCACGGTGGCCGGCGGCAGGGGAAAACAAGGGCTTGTGCCCTCGATTTGGCCAACAGAGAACTGAGTTCTTTTGGACCAACGAGTTTGGATTTTCTTTGCAAAAAAGACATTGTTTAGGCTGGAAGCGGGCATGTCAAAGCAAAGTTTCGTTGGACTTGGCTGAGCCACATGATTTGCATCGTTCGGCGGAAAAGAAACGGATGCATGGATACATAATCAGATCGGATGCATAGGATACCACTGGCGGAGCTTCCCCGGAATTCCTGGGCGGGCCAAGCTCCAACAGAGCAAATTTTTCTTTAAAATTGGACTCTTAAATGGTTGGCCCAACAAGAAATTAAAAGAACTGGCCCAATCCTGGGCGGGCCACGACCCATGTCGGCCTTAATGTAGCTCCGCCACTGTAGGACACGACGCCTTTAAACACATGCCCGACCAATATAAAACGCTCGAAACATGTATGCTCATTTGAAGTCAATCTTTAAAGCTAAATGGGTCCTCAAGTTGAAAACTTAATTTACATATAAATTATCATTATAATAGTTATTATCATACACAAAAAACATTCATGACATTGATTCGTAGGTCATATTAGATCGGGCGAAGGACCGGGACATATCGATCGAGTCGGCAATGAGGGTATAAAAAGAAAACATTAGACAAGGGACAACAAGGGTAAATGACATGACTTCTATGAATGGGCATCGCCGGCAAAATTCTTGATAGGACCAACGAGAAAAGACGACGAAACCATAACGAGCAATCTGCATAGTTCCAAGAGATATAGGTGGTAGTTGCACGAGAGTCGGGGAAACCTTAAACGCGTATAGCTCATCATATATCCATCAGACAAAAATATATATACCAAATACCAAAAAATATAGATACCAGTTCACCGTTGAGATCTTACCGTGCAACAAAGAATTTACACGAAAAATTTGCTGGGCCATATGTTTTTGGTCATATAGAACTGAAAACCGCCAAGTTCGAAACCGTCTTAGAGTAAAGGAAAAAAGAGCAAATGACACCGCAACAATTTGATTATGGCAGTTACGCAGATGCGCAACGGGGGTGGAGATTATGGCTTAAATACAGTCTCGCTTTCAGCATGTGCCACGGTGGCACGACGAGATCCCAAAGCCCCAACGCTATGATGGAGAGGAAGATCCACCAAAACCCTTGCAGAGGGTCTCTGAGGAAGGGTTGAATCAGAATCAGAATCCTGTCTAGGGAGGAAGATTTTGGCGGTGCTCTCTACTTCAGGTGGAGACGAGTAGGTCGAAAGACAACAGTGCGCCAAGCCGAGCAGGTAAGAGGACGGAAACAAATTGTTAGTAAAAAAGAGAAGGATAGTAGGATGCCCATTTAGAACATGCAATTTGATTTGTTGTCTCCTTTAACTATTTAAAATATATCTAATATTTCATGCATATCCATATATGCATCCGAGCTTAATGAGCGTAATTTTTTTGTTCAAGTTATTACGCCTCATTTTATTTTCTAATCGTGGAAGTCCTACCTTGCACAAAGTATTCCATGAATGACACTCGGTGATGCGATCTATTACTAAACTGAAAATGACCGACAATTACATGGCTTAATTTCAATTTAACAATGGGTAGGGAAACAAAAAGATACTATGGTAATAATATTGTAATGCTTCGGGCAGTTGCGTAGTTGCGCAACGGGTCATCTAGTTGCAATAAAAATAAGATACAAAGGAATTGCTACAGAGGTAGGCATGTTCCTTGACACAAGCAAAACAAATTAAAACAACATGAAAGAAAGGTGGGTTGTCTCCTATAAGCGCTTTTGTTTAACGCCTTTGAGCTAGGCACAAAGTGAAACTCAAGTATTACCAAGATCATGTGTAGAAACATCAACCTTATGAGCACGAGCTGCTCTTCGTTTCTTCTTCTTACCAACTTTCTTACCTTTTTGTTTGTAGGGAACGTTTGCCAACTTCTTGGGGAAGTAGTGAAGCCCATAGTTCCTTTTCCTACCTAAATCTTCGCTCCCAAAAGTTTCAACATGGATCTTCCAATAGTAATTTGTCCTGTTCTTGTACATTCAGTGACATGGTAATCAGTGGATACAGTTCTTCCCAACAGTGTTGTACATAATACCTCAGCTACCCCAATGGGTTGTATAATAGTATTATCGGTAAGGGTTACTTCTTCTCCCCCTTCAACAGTTCCCCAAGTATTTAAAGATGCATGAATGTATTTAGGCATGAGACAAAACTCAGATATAATGTCACAACGTGCAAGAAAAACTTTATTACAAATAGTCACTTTCAAGGTAGGGAGCCACTATGATGGTTCAGAGTTTATTGGAACATAGTCAAGTTTTTCACGAATCTTATTGTACCCATCTTTTAAGAAAGAAATGCTTGTTTCAAGGGTATTTAGTCTAGTATGAATATTATCAATACTTGTACTACATTTATTAGATGAAGAAGAGGACATCATTAATTTTTTTATTGCATTGAAAGCTTGATCTCCATCACATTGATGGAAATCTCCTCCCACTATAGCATCTAAAGCATACCTATAGCAAAGAACAAGCCCAAAATAAAAACTACTAAGAAGCAAACTTAAAGTCATTTTGGGTTCAGTTTCACCATAAGTTTCAAAATTCTAGACCAAGCTTCTCCAAAAGTTTCTTCATTCCCTTGTTTAAAAGTAAAAATTAAATCCTCGGGTGACACAGTAACAGGGAAAACATCAGCCATGATGACTAATTAAAATAATTTTTTATATTGTTGATAGTAGAGGTGATGTAAAATAAAAGACAAACCGAAATATCCAAAACTGAAATAAAATTGCAAAAAAAGAAATAACAAGAGTAACAAAACTGAAAATAAAAGACAAAACCAAAATAAGAAAAGTAATAAAAGTAACTATTTTTTGTTTGTATTTTTGATATTAAGCAAACAAAACATTAATAAAAATAAACTAAGCAAGAGAATAACAAAATAAAAAGATTGGAGGCTCGAAAACTCACCTCGTGACAAACACTCAAATATTCGGCAACGGCGCCAGAAATTCTTGATGAGAACAAGCGTGTGTGGTTGGTGAATCCGCAAGAGGAGGGTGTGAAGTAGTGCAGCAGCAAGATTTTCCTCAGTTATGAAACCAAGAATCCAGTAGAAGAAGAACGTTCCAATCGAGGTTGTTGGCGGCGCCGTTTATGATAACCAAAGTGGAGCCTGCACACAAACATCAAAGTATTTTGCCCCAACTCAACGGTGAGGGTGTCAATCCCATCGGCTTGTTGTAACAAAACGATTAAACGTATGTGTGGAAGACAGTTGTTTGTTTGCGGAAAGTAACATGTTTGCAGTTGTGGTTTTATCAGATTAATGAGAAGGACCAGGGTCCACAGTTCACTAGTGGTGTCTCTCCATAAATAATAATAACATTCATCCATGCGTGGTAAACAAATTACAGTTAGGCAATTGACAGAATAATGATAAGCAACCCAATGCATATACTAATGATATGCTGTCTAGTGTGAGATTCATTCGGGCATTACAACAATATACGTAGACCGTTCCAACCGCATCTATGACTAATAATCCAATTGAAAATATAAAGTTGTCAAAAGGTTTTATCTCATTTTCCTCTTCTATTTTGTTTTAAAATACAAAAACAGAAAAGAAATAAAAAAGAAAAACAACGGAGAAAAAAAAAGAAACCTGGCTGAAGTGGGCCAACTGGCCCAACTCGGGCCCAACTTCTGGCCCACGGCCCTCTTCTTCCTCTTTCGTACGACACGAGCCTTTACAGCGTGGAGAATGCCATGGCGACCCTGGCAAGGTGCCTCCACCGCACCTACCCCTTCCCCCTCTCCTTAAGTAGCCGAGCCCCTGGAAACCGGAACCCTAGCTCCCCTCTCGCCCTCCTCGCGCCGCCAGCCCCTCTCTGTTTCTCCTGTTCACTGCTCCTTCCCGAGAGAGAGAGGGCAAAGGCGCCGTCACCATGGACCATCTCGAGCCCAGCTGAGGACGCTAGGAGCTGCACAAGCCCGTCTTCGTCCTCTGCACCGAAGCAATTGATCCGGGGACGCCCAGGACGCCGCCGCCAGGATCTTCGTCCCCATCGGCCAGAGCACTTCCCCGCCGAAATTCGTGACCTTCGTGCGTCCCCGAGCCGTACTACCACACCGAGCCTCCTCCCGGTGAGCCCCCCTTCCGTTTTCCCCAATCGTCTTCTCAATTCCGTGCCGGAGTCGTCGAGTTGATCCACGACCTCCCGCTGTTCGCCATGGTTTCCGCAGCGAGGTCGTGCCTGAGCTGTTTTGGCCGCTCCTGCCTTCTCTCTCCCGTCCGCACCTGCCCAGCACCCACACACCCACACTTCCCGCACCCCCGCGCAAGCTCGCCCGCAAAAAATACCGCTGCAACGGTCGTCGCCGGCGATCAATTTGCTCCGCCGCCGCGCACTGCCCTCTGAAGAACAATTCAGTTTGTTAGTTAACACTTATGAAGTTCAGCTTCGTCAGATGTTTCAGTGCCTCGGTTCAGTACAAAAGAATTGCGACGTTGTTTCTGTTAACATCAGCGATTCAGCCCGAGTGGCAAGCGCAGCCATCCCTCCCGCGCCTCGGAGACCCGAGTTCGGTCCTCTCCCAGCGCGAGATGAATAAAAAGCGCACCTTTTTGTTTGTTTGTCTCTCTGACAGCTGGGTCCCACCAGTTATAGACAGAGGCGCCTGGTAATTTTGCCCTGAGCCCCCTGCTCTCTGGTTTTCCTACTTTAGCCCTCACAGAAACTTCTCCCATCACTGATAAGTCCCTGGATAATTACAAAAACAACCCTAGAACTAAAATGCTAATAACTTTAATTCTGTAACTCCATATTAAATAATCTTTATAGGTTTATTTATCAGAAAAGTGCAATAAACATTAATATGACATTCTTATGCCATTTTACATCATTTATTTTAAATATAAAGTGTAATTTAATAATTGCACCTAAATAAATATGGACTGTGTTGGGCGAATATTTAATTACTGCCTATTCCATTTAAATTGATTAGATCACCCATGCCATGCAATATATGTTAAACAACATTTAAATTTTTGGTTACAAAATTAACTTGCAACATAATTAATTGCCGGGAATTCATCCCCGCTTTAATGTGACATAATAATCGCATACCATATTGCAACATCAATTGTTTACGCATTTCCTTGTATTGATTATGTTTCCTATTGTCTATGTTTTGCTCTTCTCTGGGTAGACGATGACGTGTCTGCTGTCGGTACCTTCATCCTTGAGATTCCAGCTCTTGTGCCGGGCCACGAGCTGCCAGGCAAGTTTTTGCTAACCTATTACAGGCTGTTTGGTTTTCATCCTTGCCTTTTGATCTATGCTATCCTGGTTACCGATTCTTGAATTGCGATCCCATCACATGTTTATCATGCAGCCCATACAACTTTATCCCCAAATCCCATCACCCGTTGTATGTTTATCTGTTAGCCTTTGCGAGTCATAGCGCATGCTTAGAGTTGGTTGTGCGATTCGTCTGTTGGTCTTTTATTTCATATGCTTAGCATGATAGATTGTTCTACCTTAATAAAATGCTGTTATATGTTGGGTATTATAATTACAGATAAGGTACCGGCGGAAGGCCTTGCGAGGTGCTTTGTTCTGCTAAGTGTTGACCTAGGAATTGAGATCCACTTGTGGGTGGCCCTATGGAGCCCCCCTCGACTTTGACTTGAACTTCAACTTGTCCGGGAGCCACACCTAGTTCGGGTTTTCCATTTGTCTCATGTGCATCGATACTAGCATAGTATTTTACTTTGGCGGTGTGCCTTGTTACATGCATATAGGGCGCGGCCTGTTGGTGCAAAGGGGTGTGTCCTGTGGGAATCTGCACCCTTTTGGCCGGGACCAACATAGCTCCCGAGGCTCCTTGGACTTGTTGAAGTGAAGGAATGAGACGTGTTGAGAGACCCTAATGCTTTTGACTGGGTTGATCATGCGAGTATGGGTACAGTAGTGCACCCCTGCAGGATATAATCTTATCGATGAGCCGTGTCCACGGTTATGGACAACTTGGTGCGTTGCCGACTAATGAGATCTAGACAACTTACACCTAATCATTATTAATTAACTTGACTAGTAATATATAATTACTTTCACAATAAATGGTAACTAAAACTTTTCAATGTGTGAGTTTCCCGAATTGCTTCCTCATACTTGGTTGAGAGGGTTAATCCGAGAATGGGTTATGATTGGTGTTAGTTGTAGATGGTTACTTATGCGCTCTCTTATCCCTCTCTAATTAGACGGAAGTTGTAGCGTGTCTCTATTAGGTTGCTAGTGCTGCTGCCGCTAAGTTCACCTACCCCATACTTTGGGAGCCTTTCAGTTTCTGTAACTTGTTAGCTCTAGCTTGTTCGATACGCTCCGGTGTATTGACCCGCTTGCGGGCTGTGGTTTTTCTCTGCAGTTGAGGATTCTTCGTACGACTAGGTGGGTGGCTACTACGTGGAGTTCGACGACGAGATCTACGACGAGTAGTTAGAGTTCCCCTGAGCTTCTTCCTGGTGGACCGCGTGGAGGGGCCTTCTCTTTTCGTTTCGGCCTTTGCCTATTCGCTTCTTGTCTGTACTCAGACCGGCATGCTTCCGCTGTATGATGTAATGTTGGGACATGTGTCCTCTGCTTGCTGATATTCGCTATATTTTCTCAGTGAGAGCGTTGGATACTTATTTCCTTTCTTTGTGTCTTAGGTTTATCCTGTGATTTCCATTCTATTTCCAAACCGATTCGTATACCATGTGTGTATGTTTGAAGTATATGAGTTGGTAGGATTTTGGATTCTTGCGTGCACAATCGTAAGACGTACGTGACGTTGGGATCGCTAGGAGCTGTCGGCCGATGATCCATTCCGAGCCTGGCCTGCCTGTTTCCTGGGATTGGTAATCTCCAGTATGCTCCTAGTTGTGTGGCCCAACCGGTACGTCTTGTTTGTGTAGCCTGAATCCAGGGTCTGACACATCATCCTTAGACAAAGTACTACTGTTTTATCCCTAGTAGCAACATTACATCTACAACCTTAGAGCCTTCTGTCACTGCCCCAGGTTAAATAGAGACATGAACCTACTATCGAGCATAAATACCCCCTCTTGGAGTTACAAGCATCTACTTGGCCAGAGCATACACAACTAACAGAGAGCATGCAAGATCATTAAATAGCACACACATGATATATTATGAAGCAATAACTTTAGTACTCAATATTCATCGGATCCCAGCAGATACACCATGGATAATTACATAAAGATGATCTTGATCATGATAGGCAGCTCACAAGATCTAAACATGATAGCACAAGAGGAGAAGACAACCATCTAGTTACTGTTATGGACCCATAGTCCAAGGTAGGCTACTCACGCATTAGTTCGGAGACGGTCATGGCGACGTAGAAGCCTCCGTGGACGATTCCCCCTCACGGCAGGCTGCCGGGGAGCAGTTCTGATCTCTCCCGAAGTGGTGGCGGCGACGGCGGCGGCTCGGGACCCGTGGAGGAAAAAGTGATTAACCGTGTCGAGTTTTTAGGCCAGGGAGGTATTTATCAGCGAAAGACCTAGGTCGGTGGGCGCCCGAGGACGCCACACCACCTCTCGGCACGGCGCCACATGCTGCCGCGCCACCAGGTGGTGAGGGCCCCTCGGGGTCCGCCTTCGTCTCGTCTTTGGTTCTTATGGTCGTAAATATTCCAAAAATAAATACTGGTTGACTCGTTTCCAATTTGGCGGATATTTCCTTAAGAGCTTTTCTGAAACAAAAAATAACAGAAAACAGGGAACTGACACCGTGGCATCTTGTTAATAGGTCAATCCCGGAAAATGCATAAAACTATATAAAATGCATATAAAACATGTAATAGCATGATATAACATAGCATGGAACACAAATTATGGATACGTTGGAGACGTATCAAGCGGCCCTCAGTCGATTCATCAGCAAGCAAGGCGAAAAGGCGTTGCCACTTTATCGACTGATGAAAAAGGCAGACAAGTTCGAATGGACAAAAGAAGTAGAAGCAGCCTTCATCGACCTCAAACAGACACTCACTAAACCACCTATATTGGCAGCCCCGAAGGAAAAGGAGCCACTATACCTCTACGTGGCAGCAACAAACAGGGTGGTAAGCACAGTCCTAGTAGTTGAACGCATGGAGGAAGGAAGGGCGCAGAGCATGCAAAGGCCAATCTACGATATTAGCGAAGTTCTATCTCTGTCCAAGCAAAGATACCCGCACTTCCAGAAACTGGCTTACGCAGTGTTCATAACAACAAGCACGCTACGACACTACTTCACGGAGCACCCAGTGATGGTAATCAGCAAATCCGCGATTGGAGATATACTCACCAACCCAGATGCAACAGGGCGAGTAGCAAAGTGGTCATTGAGCTAGGACCACTCGGAATCGCTTACGATCATCCGAAAGCCATCAAATCTCAAGTACTGCCTGATTTCACAACGAGTGGATTGAGTCCCAACTACCAGAAATCCTAGACATATCCAACTCATGGACGATGTATTTTGATGGATCCAAGAAAAACTAAGGGGCAGGAGCAGGTGTTGTACTCATATCACCAAAAGGTGACAAGCTGAAGTATTTTGTCCAAATGGATTTCACAACACCATCCAACAATGAGGCCGAATATGAAGGATTAATAAACACAAGTTCCACCAGGAGTCTTCTTAGAACGCATGACGCACAGGTCCATTCATAAACAACGGCCAATGGTCAACTCGAATGAAACTACAAAAGATGTTACATCTACCACAATTGATCCAACGGTCGAAGTACTTCTATGTCAAGGTGACCACATAACTCTAGTGTAGCGTACCTGCACTTAAATTAAGGCAGATACCTGTGTATAGTGCAAATCACTGGATCGATTCGTTTGCACACACAGTTTACGATGTAATATCACAACAAAATATCAATTTTATTACATCGAGGATCCAGACTTACAAAATATTCGATACAAGTTGCATAGCATAAAGCTAGCTTTGAAAAAGTAAACAACAGAAATAGAATAGCAGTGAGTCTCCATCAACTTCATATTGCCACATGCGAAAACAAGGTTGTTGTAGACTCAAAACCTTTAAACGAAACCTCACTCGTCATCTGAACAATCTGCAATAAGAAAAAAATATTGCAACAACGTGGGTCAGATTCCATTAAAAATGGAGTCTCGCAAGTGACACTATGGTGCACACTTAGTGGAAAACTCTAATAACCTATATACTTATTTGGCTGGTGGAGTTCAAGGCTATTTTGCATAAAGCCAATTTTTCCTAACTCTTTGGAAAACACTTTTCTTCTAATCGAGACATTCGTGGCATGAAAACCACTGTCTCATTCTACCCTTGTTCACCCATCAAGTTTTATATTTTTGAAGTTGGAATGGTGGAATCCTCCGTTGACGTCCGTGAGCAGCTGCTCAAATTGTCCGTACCGGGAACCCAGCTAAGTACTTAGTTTTACACTCTGCAGAGGTTGTGCACTTTCACCATTGTACCCATTCAACCCAAACTATCCTTTACACACATATAGTGATAAGGAAAAGGAGAAGAATGAGACGAGATCTTTCAGAAGCATTTTCCCTCCCACTCTGGCTTGACCCGTTCCACCTAACACCCTCTACATCTGCTTTCAAGCTGGAGAGAGTCCACGCAACATAGTTGATCAAGACAGAGCCCATATGGCAATGGCCGCACTGGAAGCAATCGTCACTCGAAGTTCTTCAGATTCCTCTATTCCTGGGTGGCCATTCACAAGTGTACGTACTCCAGGAAACATAGACATGGCCTGAGTAGCCACTCAACATAAACCAAACAACCTCTTACCACCCAGGTGTTTCATTCTTAACTTAGTAGAATTTAGATTTTCACAAAACAACATTTTCATAGCATCAATAATTCTACTAAGTATTGCATAGGAGCCTAGACATAGGAATACGGAATTTCTACACAGGTTTAGCATAGCAATACTATCCTACACATGCTTAATTAAAATACACTAAGTAATGCATATAGAAAATAGTAGGAAGTTTATGAGGTGTGCCACTTGCCTTTGAATGTTGTCGTTGTTCACAAACTCTTTTCAACGATACTCGAAACTGTCCGTTCAGTCTAAACAATATAAACAAACAACAATACAACAATCATAAAACAAAACAACACAACACATACAACTATACATAATGAACATAAGGAAAATATGTCATGTATGATATGCAGAATATATCTAAGGACTAGAGATGCATGTCATGCTATGAAACTCTTTTAAGTTAATGCAAGGCAAATAGGTTGGTCAATAGTGACTAAGGACTAAGGTCATAAGTTGGATAAAATACTTTGTTATAAATCATCTTGAATAAGCACTCAAATGGCTTAGCCATGATGTGCATAAATACTTGGAGAAAATACTTAGTCTATAAGGTGATCAACAATTATTATCAACTCTTTGTAATTTGGATATTCACTATAGTGAGAGAGACAGACACCCGGCCAACCACTTAAATGGAGGAACATGTCTCATGTACGTGGACATGTAAAGTTAGTCTCCAGGCCGCTTCATCTCACTATGCCGCTAGGATCCAACAAACTTCAAGATGGTAATAAAATGATCAAAATTTGTTTATGTCTAAATTGAAATAAATGATTAGGAAAGAGGGAAAAGATAGAAAGAAAGATGTAGTTTGTCTTCCAGGCTTCATCTCCATACTTGTAACAACTTGATAAATCTTCAGACTTGATGATTTCTTGTATCACCGATGCTGGTCTTGGATTTAACTTAGTCTTCCTTAGGTGTCATAGAAGAAGAAAAGAAAGAGGGAAAGACTTAGAGAATAAAGGGGTGGGTCTTCTTGAGCTTCTTCTTGATTTTCTTCTAAGTGCTTCTGCTCCTTGAAGATACTTCTGAAGTCTTGTTTTGGCTAAGTCCTTCATTGGTCTTCTAGCTCCATGTTGAAAATCCTAAGTGTCTAATGCATAACACTTTTACCAAAATACTAAGTTTGAAAATAATCCTAACTTAGAGAAAATAATGAAGAGGTTTTCCTATGAGGAGTATAACTATATAATAAAATAAGTTATGCATTAAATGCACTTTTTAATCACAAGGAAGCATCAAAATAACTTTTGTGATTTCTTTATAAATATGCATGAGGTTATAAACGCAATTTAAATAAATTTCTATTTTTGCAAAACATAATAAAAGGAAAAATATATACATTAAAATTTTATGTGAATAAATTTTCATAACACAATTTTCTTATAAATGGTGTTAATAGATAGAAGGGATTTAATTAAATTTATAGCAATTGGATTTACTCAAAAATGATATTTCTACCAATAGTTATGTCAAAATTATTCAAACTATTCAAATTAAATATATAACTATGAAATCATTCAAATACTACTCATTTTTTTTTAACAGAGGCATCATATTACAAATATTCCAAAGTTTCTAAAACAATTTTATTTGCAATTTTTGGATTTATAGATTTAAAGTTATGCCAAATATAGTCAATTCATCCATTTGAAATTAGAATAATTTATACTAAGGCAAATTTGAATTCTAACAGATCTAAAATATTTTACATGTCAGGGGCTTTCCAAATATATAAAATTTGTCAAATTTGGATAAGTGGTTAAAAAGTGTAACATCCCAACATTTTATAAGGTTCAAAAATCACTAAAATTTAAAACTTTTCTTTTTATTAAAATAAAATATTAAATGCATAAGGAAACCAACTAAGAAAGACTTCAAACTTATTGAAAGAGATTAATATTTCAAATGTCACAGCTTAAAACATTTTATTATTACTGTGTTTCAAAAAAACCTTAAAATATAATTTGATAAATATTTTACAAACTACAATCCATTTTATCTTGAGTAAATAGTTTACTTATAAGCATCTAAATTAAACCACTTAGCCATATCTATTCATAAATATAAGATTATTCAAAACGGTATATAATTACTAAATGGGTTTCATTCCTTTAACTGAGTTCAAAATATAGTTTGGAAATTATAAGCCTATAAGGTATAACTTTAAAACTTCATAGAAGTTAAATTAATGAATTAGCCAAATAAACATTTCATTGGATTAAATGAATTCCATCTATTTATTTTCAGAACATGAAATGATTAATGGATTTTAAATAAGAATAAAATCAAAACAAAAAATCCTTTCCAAAGTTGTTATGAAGTTTCAAATGAATTATCATAATATAAAATATAATGTTGCACAAATTATTTTCAATTAAAAATGAATACCTTATCTTTCACATTTTCCTAAAACATTATTTATATTTTGTTCTTTAATAATATGCCAAGATAAAGATGAATGATTACAGCAAAACAAGTTTAAATAACTTAAATTCAAACATATTGAAATGTGAGTATTTTACAAATTTATTTAGCCAAAAGAAAATCTAAATAAGATAGAAATTCAAATTTGACTTTAAGTGTCAAATTTGTAATTAATCAATATTTCAAAATATTATTTTGCAAAAATATTCAAAACACTCCCACAATTGGTTTAACAGAAGAATAATAATATTAAAAAATTTTAGAAATTAATTTGACATCATTTGGAGTTATAAATCAAAAGATATGAATTAAATAAATAAAAACAGAAAAAGAAATACCTGGATGACGTATCATCAACCTCCAGCCGGAGATCTCGCTCCCAAAAATCCTCCAACGAATCCTTCCAAAATCCGGCAGTTTGTTGCGGGATTGGATCTCCTATCCCCCCCTATAAAGCCCGCAACCCCGCCTCCGTTTCCCCTCTCCTCTCCACGAAAATAACGCCGCCAGGCCGCCAGTACTGCTCGCCGGAGTCAGCCGTTGTCGCCGCCGTGTTCTTCTCGATTCCGACGAGGTGAGCACTCTCCACAGCCCGAGATTGTGTCCATTCTTTTTCTCATGACCGTGCGCATCTCCCTAACCCCCATCCCCGTCCTTCCGACGAGTACATTGAGCAGGACGAGTTGACCGGAGCTCGACGGCGCCCGAGCCACCTCGACCGCATCCTCCACGCCACCTCCAGGACGAACGAGACGAAGCCGACGCCACCATTCTCTCCGCCGTGAAGCGCCGCATCCGGGGAGACCATCCACGCATCCGGGGAACAATCATCGCGACGGCGCCGTCCACACCCGAGAGCCTCGTCGCCGTTTCTTCTCCTCCGGCGAGATTCCGCCGCCCAGGTTTGGCCATCGAGTCCCTGCCGTCCGATCTGATGTTAGCGGTTAGGATTAGATGGTATTAAACGAACCGGTACGATCTGATCTGGACCGTCAGATCCAGATCTGACGGCCCAGATCTACAACTTATACACGTCAGCGCCACGTAG
Source organism: Poa annua (assembly GCA_026929855.1). NCBI lineage: Eukaryota > Viridiplantae > Streptophyta > Magnoliopsida > Poales > Poaceae > Poa > Poa annua. Next base: position 111,942,837 of record CM049426.1, read on the forward strand.
ACAGCCTCGTCAGCGTCCACGTCAGCGCCAGCGTGTATTTAGATTTTTCTATTTTATTTTTAATTGGAAAATTGCAGATTAGTCCCTGTAATGAAAACAATCATAACTTTTTAACCACAACTCCAAATTTAATAATTTTTATATATTTGGAAAGCTCTGGAGGTGTAGAATAATTTGGATCAGACAAAATTCAAATTTGACTTAGTATAAAATATTCAAATTTCAAATGGTGATTTGAGTATATTTGCAATAACTTTAAATCTATAAATCCAAAAATTGCAAATAAATATGTTTTAGAAACTTTAGAATATTTGTAAATTAATGCTACTGCTATAAAATAATTTTGAGTAATTTATTTTGAATGATTTCATAGTGGTGTGTTTAAATTGAATTGTTTGACTAATATTGAAATAACTTTTAATAGAAACATTATTTTTGATTAAATCCAATTGCAATAGATTTAATTAAATGCTCTCTGTCTATTAACACTAATTATAAAATTTTGTTATAAAAATTTAATCATAAGAAACTTTAATCTTATAATTATTCCTTTTATTATATATTCCAAAACTAGAAATTTATTTAAATTGCATTTATAAATTCATGCACATTTATAAATAAAACACAAAAGTTATTTTTATGTTTCTTGTGATTTAAGATTTCATTTCATTCATAGCATATTTTATATTGTAGATATAATTCTCAAAGGAAAACCCCTCTTCAATAGTTTTCTCTAAGTTAGGATTATTTTCAAACTTTGTATTTTGTGAAAAGTGCTATGCACTAGACACTTAGTAGTTTTCAAGATGGAGCTAGAAGACCATTGAAGGACTTAGCCAAAAACAAGACTTCAGAAGTATCTTCAAGGAGGAAACACTTAGAAGAAAATCAAGAAGAAGTTCATGAAGGACTTAGAAGAAAACAGACTCTGGAAGCATCCCCAAGATGTCAAGCACTTAGAAGAAAAGTGAGAAGAAGTTCAAGAAGGCCAACCCCTTTCTATTCTCTAAGTCTTTCTCTCTGTCTTTCCTTCTCCCCTGAGATTTCATGAAGACTAAGTAAAACCAAGACCAGCCTCGAGGATACAAGAACCATCAAGTCTGAAGATTCATCAAGACTACCAAGAACTCAATCAAGACCCCATCCAGAAGAAAGTTACAAGTCTGGAGATGAAGCCTGGAGGACAACTACATCTTTCTTTCAATCTTTTCCCTCTTTCCTAATCTTGTCTGTTAGACTTAAACAAATTTTGATCATGATGTTATCATCTTGAAGTTGTTGGATCCTAGCAGCATAGTGGGATGAAGCGGCCTGGAAACAAACCTTACATGTCCACGTACATGAGACCTGTTCCACAATTTAAGTGGCTGGCCGGGTGTCTGTCTCTCTCACTATAGTGAATGTCCAACTTACAAAGAGTTGATAATAATTGTGATCATCTTGAACAAATGACTTAGTATTTTTCTCTAAGTATTTTGCACATCATGGCTAAGCCATTAGAGTGCTTGTTTCAAGAAGATATAAAACAAAGTATGTTTATCCAACTTAAGGCTTTAGTCCTTAGTCCTTTTGGACCAACCTAATTGCCTTGCATTAACTTAAAAGAATTTCATGGCATGAAAAAGTATTTCTAGCCTTAGGAATATTTTGCACATCATGCATAAACATGTTTTCCTTAGAAAGTTTTATAAAACTTACTCATTCATCTAGTATGTGTTTGTATGCATTGTGAGTTTTGCTTGCTGTTGATTGTTGTATTGTTGTTTGCTTATATTGTTTAGATTAAACGGAGAGCAAACGTTCGTTGTTGAAAAGAGTTTGTGAACAACGACAACATTCAAAGGCAAGTGGCACACCTCATAAACTTCCTATTTTTATGCATTACTTAGTGTATTTTTATATGCATGTGTTGCTATGCTAAACCTGTAGAATCCCTTATTCCTGTGTCTAGGTTCCTATGCAATACTTAGTAGAATTATTGTTGCTATGCAAATGTTGTTTTGTGAAAATCTAAATTCTACTAAGTTAAGAATGAAACACCTGGGTGGTAATTGGTCGGATGGTTTATGTTGAGTGGCTACTCAGGTCCATTTCTATGGCGAGTATGTACACTTGAGAACGGCCACCCAGGAACAGAGGAATCTGAAGAACTCCAAGTGACGATTGCTTCCAGTGCAGCCATTGCCATATGGGCTCTGGCTTGATCAATTATGTTGCGTGGACTCTCTCCGGCTTGACAAGCAGATGTAGGGCGATGTTAGGTGGAACGGGTCAAGCCAGGTGGGAGGGAAAATGCTTCTGAAAGATCTCGTCTCATTCTCTCCTTTCCTTATCACAAATGGTGTGTAAAGGATACCTTGGGTTGAATGGGTACAATGGTGAAAGTGCACAACCTCTGCAGAGTGTAAAACTAAGTACTTAGCCGTGTCCCCGGTTACGGACAATTTTGAGCAGCTGATCAAGGACGTCAACGGAGGATTCCACCATTCCAACTTCAAAAGTAAAACTTGATGGGTGAACAAGGGTAGAATGAGGCAGTGGATTTCATGCCACGGATGTCTCGAATAGAAGAAAAGTGTTTTCCAAAGAGTTAGGAAAAATTGGCTTTATGCAAATTAGCCTTGAGCTCCACCAGCCAAATATTCATATAGGCTTTAGAGTTATTCCATAAGTGTCCACCATAGTGTCACTTGCCAGACTCCATTTTTAATGGAATCTGACCCACGTTGTTGCAATATTTTTCTTATTGCAGATTTGATCAGATGACGAGTGAGGTTTCGTTAAAGGTTTCGAGTCTACAACCGACATGTTTTCGCCTGTGGCAGCATGAAAGTTATAGAGACTCACTGCTATTGTATTTCCGCTGTGTACTTTTTCAATGCTAGCTTTATGCTATGCAACTTGTATCAAATATTTTGTAATTCTGGATCATCGATGTAATAAAATTGACCTTTGTTGTGATATTACATCGTAAACTGTGTGTGCAAATGATTCGATCCAGGGATTTGCACTATACACAGGTATCTGCCTTATTTAAAGTGCAAGTACGCTACAAAAAGTTATAAGGGTTTGAATTTACAGGGACTAATCTGTAAAACTGCCGATTTAATTTAATTCGGAAAACAATTTCTGACGCGGACGCTGACTGGATCCGACGTGTCGTCCACGTGGACGCTGACTGTACCGCTGACTGGATTAAGTCAAACAGATCTGGATCGTCAGATCTAGATCTGACGGTCCAGATATGATCTTACCGGTTTGACTAAAATCTTCTAATCGTGACCGTATAAAATAGATCGGTCGCTCACCGTGCGATGGAGAGGAGGTGGCAGCGGAATCCACCGGAGATGGAGGAGATGGCGGTGCCGGCGCTCGGGCATGGACCGATTCGTCGCTCCGGCGATCTCCTCGACTCGGGAAGGCGACGACGACGCGCGGGGCGAGGTGGAGAACTCGATGGAGGCAGTGGCGTCGTCGCGTTCATCCTTTGGAGGGAGGGCTGCTCGGTCGAAGCCACGGCGACTCCGGCCACCTTCGGGTGTGCAAGAACTCCTCGCTGGGGTTGCAAAAAAAATCGGGGAAAATGTCAAGGGGTGCGGTTCCGCGAAGGGAGAAAGAGGGGGTGGGTCTCGGACTCGGGGGCATGCTACCTTGGCCGAAATCGAAGAAACACGGCGGCGGTACTGGAACTTCTCCGACAAACGATTGTGGCAACCCGGCGGCGTGGTTTCGAGGGGGAAGAGAGGGGAAAGACGCGACAGGGGGTGGGGGATTTACAGGGGGCAGAGAGGAAACAAATACCGCAAAGAACACCGCGAATTTGAGCTCGGATCAGAGGAGGAATCGGAGGCGAGAATTTCGGCTGGAGGTTAGGGATGAAAGGGTGACGTCAGCGATGACGTCACAGGGGATTTTCTTTTGTCCTTTTTCAGATTTCTTTTATAACTTTTGATTTAAACATGCAAATGGAGTCAAATAAATTTCTAAAAATTTGTAAAATTATTATCTTTGTGTTAAACCAGTTGTAGGCATGTTTTGAACATTTTTGAAAAATAATATTTTGAAATATTCATAAAATACAATTTTACCTATTTTAGGTTAACTTTGAAATTAGGGATTTAATAATTCATTTGGGGTTAAATAATTTTTTTGAAATTACCCACATTCAAATATGTTTGAATTCAAGTTAATTGAACTCATTTTCAAATACTAAATTCATGTTTGGTTTTAGTATAATATTAAATAATATAACACATATATTTGAATTGAAAGGGAATTATAGAGTATTCATTTTTAATTTAAAACATTTTGTGCACCATTATATTTAATATTAAGATAAATCATTTGAAAACTTCATAAAACAACTTTGGACAAGATTTTAAATTTAATTCATTTCTTATATAGAATATATTCATGAAATTCATTTAAGCTAATGAAATTTGGATAATTCATTAATTAAATTTTATTAAGTTTTAAACATATAAACTATAGACTTGTAATTATTATTTTTAATTTATGAATAGCTATGGCTAAGTGGTTGAAATCAAATACTTATGAAGAAAAATTTTATTACAATAAAATGGTTTGAAAGTTTGTAGAACATTTATCAAATTACATATTGAGGTTTTAAGAAACTACAGTAAAATGTTTAACTTGAACAACTTTTGAAAATAATGATGCATTGAGATATTTGAAATATTAAACTCTTTCAATATGCTTGAAATATTTCATAGTTGGTTTTCTTATGCATTTTAATATTTTAATTTAATAAAAACAAAAGTTTTAAATTTTAGTGATTTTTGAACATTCCAAAATGTTGGGATGTTACATCTAGCCTGGACGAAACCAATTCTAGCATTCATGCTTAAGGAAGAACTGCCAGTTACCATCAGGGATTCTGAAGCGCCTGCCCCCCCATACCTGCCATTGGATTTGCTGCAAGCCTTGGCTACTGGACCATGTCAGATGTCTCTTGATGAGATATCAGAGGAGCACCTAAACTATGACAACACTAATGATAGTGTCGAATAAAGATATCAGGGAGCCTGAGGGATTGAGTGTGTCTCCAAGCAGTCTTTATGTTCTTGTATTCTGCTATCATCTTCTATTTTGTCTCTGTGTGAGTCTGTGGCCTGTAATTTATCAGTATTGGGTTCTGTGCTACATGGTGAACTTATTTTGGCAGTGGTGTTGCTATCTATCTGTGCTTGTTGGTTATTTTGTTGGTCTGCTGCCTTGTTTTGCAATATCTCATTGGCTTTGTATTGTTGATCATGTGATTCTGTGTGTTTGCCTTGTGATCATTCAGTGGTACAGTCCAAGTTGTTCCAACCAGTATTTGGTTATTGGCAATTGTTTCATATGTGCCAGCTGGTCCATCTGGTCTACAGTTTACATTGTACTTATCAGTTGCTGTTATTGTGGGCATTTATGGTCCTATGTATGTTATGGGCATATATGGTATTGTATGATTTATATTTACCTTTGCTATCTTGCATGCGATCTGAGCTTATTATGTTTGCTCAGACTTTACTCAACTGAATTGGTTATCAATGAGTAGAAAATGGATTATTTTTTACTGGAATTTAAGGGGGATTAATACTCAGTTGCGATGGGATGATATCAGGCAAAATATTGAGGAATCCAACTGCAATATTATGTGCTTTCAAGAAACTAAACGTGAAATCTTTGATGTTACTTAGATCAGAAAATTCAGTCCTCGGCGTTTCGATAAGTTTGTTTATTCACCTTCTGTGGGTAGCTCTGGCGGCCTTATCACAATATGGAACAGTCATCTTTTCTCGGGGCAGCAGATCAGTAACTCCCGATACCATATCACTGTCGCATTTACATGCAACATTAGTGGCCATATTTGGTACCTTACTAATATTTATGGACCCACTCAACCAGAGGAGAGAACTTTATTTATCAATTGGTTACATAACCTTGATACTGCACCCATGACAAATTGTATTATTCTGGGAGATTTTAACCTTATCAGAGGGCCTGGAAATAGGAACAGACCGGGTGGTGATGTTAACAATATGCTTGCTTTTAATAGACTGATTAGTCACCATGACCTAGTTGAAATACCATTGAAAGGTCGAGCATTCACCTGCAGCAATATGCAGGAAAAACTGGATTGGGTGTTTACCTCTGCCAATTGGACTACTGTTTTTCCTAATACTCTGGCTAATCCTCTGGACAAGTTATCTTCTGATCATGTCCCAATGCAAGTTCAGATTGGTATTGATGTGCCTAGGCCTAAGATTTTTAGGTTTGAAGAACATTGGATCCACATGCATGGTTTTAAGGATATTGTTACCAAGTATTGGCAACATACTGGTATCTATAAGAATGTGGCTCATGACAGTATTGCCAGACTGAAGTCTCTGCGCTATGGTTTAAAGAAATGGAGTAAGAGTTTGTCCCTACTCAATAAGATTATAGAGTCTTGTTATTATGTGCTTGCACTGTTTGACGGTCTTGAAGAGCAGAGGCTGCTATCATCTCTTGAGATTGTCTTTAGGAAAGTTATTAAGACTCATCTATCCAAAATTCTTGAGGCCAAGAGAATATATTGGAGGAATAGAGCTAAGATTAGATGGGCTAAACTGGGTGGTGAGAACACCAGCTTCTTCCACACCTATGCTACTAAAAGTTTTTGGAGCAATTGCATTCCAACATCACCGCAAACGATTGTCGTATTTGTGTGTGATCATGAGGATAAAGCAGCTGTTCTGTGGCATGCTTTTAAGCAGAGAATTGGGTGTACTGATCAGCCTGCCATGTTATTTGAGTTGCACAACTTGGTAGTACCTAACCCATTGATTGATTTTGCTGCATTAGAAGCTCTTTTCACTAAAGCTGATATTGACGACATTGTGAAGGAGATGCCAACTGATAAATCTCCGGGACCTGACGGCTTTAATGGTGATTTTCTAAAGAACTGTTGGGATATTGTAAAAGAGCAGTTCTATTGCCTTTGCTTCAAATTTCATGAGGGGAACTTAGATCTCTCTTGCATCAACACTGCCTTTATCACTCTAATACCCAAGAATGCCAATCCTGAGGGGATCAATGAATACAGGCCAATATCTTTAGTGAGATTAACTCTCAAGTTGATTACCAAATTGCTGGCCAACAGGCCCCAACGAGTTCTTGTTACAATCCTTCATAAGAATCAGTATGGATTTATCAAAAGCAGGACTATTCAGGACTGTTTAGCTAGGCATTTGAGTATATTCACTTGTGCCATCAATCCAAAAAAGAGATTATTATCCTTAAACTTGACTTTGAAAAGGCCTTTGATAAGGTGGAATACAGTGCCATCCTTCTTATGCTGAAGCATATGGGATTTGGTGATGTCTGGATCAACTGGATTAAGTCCATCCTTTATTCTGCATCAGCTTGTGTACTCCTTAATGGAGTCCCTGGGAAAAAAATCTTTTGCAAAAGAGGGGTCAGACAGGGTGACCCCCTATCTCCTCTCTTATTTGTTTCTACTGCAGAACTTCTCCAATACATTATCAATGAGGCTTGGAGAGTTGGAGATTTACATTTACCACTAGATCATTCTTTTGGTTTAGACTATCCCATTATTCAGTATGCGGACGATACTCTATTGATCATGCCAGCTTGCAATGATCAGCTATCCAGATTAAATATTATCTTGGATAATTTCACACGATCAAATGGACTCAAAATCAACTATGCTAAATCATCTCTGGTAGCTATTAATGTACCGGAGTTGAGAACTCAGGAACTTGCATAGAACTTTGGTTGTAAGATTGAAACACTCCCTTCACTTATCTTGGTTTTCCTCTAGGCACGACTAGACCAAAGATGGAGGATTTATTTGGTATTCTCCATAGAATTGACAGAAGGTTAGTTGGGATTGCTGATACACTATCTTATGATGGGAGATTGATTGTGGTTAAGTCTATTATCTCGGCTATTCCCAATTTTGCCATGTGCACACTGAAATTACCATTTGGTTTCCTGGACTATGTGGAAGGCAATACCAGAGGCTTCTTTTGGAGAGGGAAAGATATTCATAAAAAAGGAAATGTTTAGTCAAATGGGAGTCTGTATGCAAATCTAAAAAGGCTGGAGGCCTAGGTGTGTTAAACCTCAGAACACTGAACATTGCTTTACTGATGAAGCATCTCTTTAAGTTTATGAACAAGGCAGATGTCCCATAGGTCCAATTGATATGGCAAGCACATTATCAGAATGGCAAGATCCCACAAAACTCCAATGTTGTTGGCTCTTTTTGGTGGAAGGATTGTCTGAAACTCTTGAATACCTTCTTGGAGATTGCAGCCTATACCCCTGGAGAGGGTGACACGGTTAGGCTGTGGTTTGATAAATGGACAGATGATCTTCTTCGCAATAAGATGCCAGACCTTTGCTCCTTTGCCCGTAGCCAGTATATTACTTTGAAACAAGCTATTGCTATTTGCAATGATGAGAGTATTTATGATATGTTTCATGTCCCAGTATCTACTGTAGCTGCTAAGCAATGTGTCGAGCTCGAGAACACTCTGATTAATAGAGAGCATTCTGCCAATCCGGATCTGTGGCAGATTTCATCCTCGAAAAAACCTTACACAAGTAAGCGTGTTCATGACAGTTTATCACCACCAGGATTGGCCCCTATACCTATGAGATGGATATGGAACTCTTGTGTCCTTCCGAAGCATAAAATTTTCTTTTGGCTGCTTCTACAAGACAGATTGAATACAAGAGAGTTATTGGCTAGAAAGAATTTCCTCATTGAGACCTATGACTGCGTTCTCTGTCAAGATTCCAATACTGAAGACTACAAGCACCTATTCTTTGAATGTGATTTCAGTCGGAATTTCTGGTGGAAGCTAAATATGGAATGGAATACTGATCTTGATTTGATGATAATGTTACTGGAGGCAAAGAGGAGATACAAATTGATTTGTTTCAAGGAATCCTTGATTATTGGATGTTGGGCTATATGGAATCACAGAAACAGGAGTATTTTTGACAATCAGGACCTTGATTTGGATGTGGGTTTTCAGGAATTTGTTTATGCTTTTAAACTTGTTATGCATAGAGCTAAACCATCTCTCAAGGAGGGTATGACTTAGTGGTTAGATACCTTATAAACACTCTCTATTGTTATTTTGTATTTCTGCTGTTGAATGAGTAAATAGAAAATTAAACAGTAGGGATTTTCCCTACTGTTTTGCGCTTCAAAAAAAAAAAGAACTGCGAGATGACACAACAGAAGCTAGAAGAATAACCCGACATGCCAAGGCATTCTCCATTATCAACAGTGAACTCTACAAACGAAGCACCTCAGGCGTTTTCCAAAGGTGCATAGAATTCGAAGATGGCAAAACCATACTTCGTGACATTCATGCAGGGACTTGGGGACAACATGCTGGAAGTCCATCGCTGGTAGCTAAAGCTTCCAGAACAGGATTCTACTGGCCCACCGCACTCAAAGACGCATCGCCTGAAATTCGCAACCAGGCCTCATGCGCCAACATTAGCACTCGAAACCATACCATTGACATGGCCGTTCGCCCAATGGGGGCTCGACATGGTAGGACCACTCAAGAAATCGTCGCTGGCGGGCATACACACTTGCTGGTGGCAGTTGACAAATTCACAAAGTGGATCGAAGCAATCCCAATCACAAGCTCAACGGCAACGGCGGTTAAATTCATAAAATCAATAGTCTATTGCTTCGGCATTCCAAACAACATCATCAGAGATAATGGCACAAACTTCACAACTGAATAATTTCAGGTTTTTTTGCAAAGAGTGGGACATTACACTCAACTACGCATCAGTGGCGCACCCACAATCAAATGGACAAGTCGAGAAAGCAAATGACCTAGTATGTGCATCTATCAAGAAAAGACTATTAGTTCCACTCAAAAGGGTTGCAGGTGCCTGGGTCAAAGAATTACCAGTAGTACTTTGGAGTCTCCGTACAACTCCAAACGCCTCAACTCAGTTCACTCCATTTTTTATGGTATATGGAGCAGAGGCAGTTCTGCCACCGGAAATCAAGTTCAACGCACCAAGAGTAGAGGTATACAATGAAGATGAAGCAAAGGAGTCACAAGAAGATGCATTGGATGTACTCGACGAAGCACGCGACACGGCTTTAGCCCGCACGGCTGTCTACCAGCAAGACCTCAAAAACTATCACAATCGATGTCTCCGACCCAGGACGTTTATGGTAGGAGACTTGGTGGTACGACTAAAACAGAAGAAAGTCCAGAAGCTTGCATCACCATGGGAAGGCCCATTCATCATTACTGAAGTCATCGAAGGAGGCGCCTATCGACCAAAGCACGCACAGACAAGGGAACTATCACACAACCCATGGAGCGTAGCGCACTTGCGTCGTTTTTACGCATAAGTCTCTCGACGAATCATTGTAAAAGACCAGTACATTTCAGACGCGCTCTTTTCTTTACCAAGGTACCTATGGGGGCTGGAAGGTTTTTAATGAGGCGGTCTACTGGGCATATATCTTCAGTAAATAAGATTTACTACGTGATTGTTACTTTGCTACCTATATCATAAACATATAAACCCACTCGATCGACTCGGGGGCTGGGTCTTGCCGAGGACGCACAAACACATAAACCCACTCGATCGACTCAGGGGCTGGGTCTCGCTAGACTAAAGCAAACACGTAAACCCACTCGATGGACTCGGGGGCTGGGTTCCACTAAGGTAAAATGCACATATAAGCCCACTCCAGAGACTCGGTGGCTAGATCTCACAGATCAGAAGAGAACACACAAACCCACTCGATCGACTAGAGGGTTGGGCTTTGCTTGAACCAAAAAAATTAACAAGGCTTACTCAAAAATGCATAAAGTAGAAGACAAGCAAGCAAAGCATATATCATAAAAGGTGTCATCTTACAGAAAGAATTACGAATGATCACAAAGGAAGCAGCTACTCGCAAGATGCTATCTTAGCCTTGCCATCACGAGACTAGTGCTCAGCAGATATTGCAGCCTGAAGACGCTCTCAAGTACAGATGCTAGCCTTGGCAAGACGCGCAACAGCATCAAAAAATCCTGGAAAGACAAAGGTTTCTCATTTTACTTCTTTGGGAAGTCCGACAAAGCAGTCTCATAATCGGATTCGACGCCATTCACCAAAAGCAGCTTCAAGGTAACCTCTGAGCCACAGACTATCAGGTCACGTGCCAAGTCTTAAGGGTCGTCGAACCAGGACCCAACACCTCGGCAAAATCCTCAACAATCGACGGAGCGACAGTCCCAGGCAAAACCTCCACGAAGACGACACCAAGTGTTTGGATAGACACATCCAAGGAGCTTTGAGTGCTGTCCGATTCTTGACGAGCGGGTAACTGCTGGTCATGAAGCTGCCTTTCCAGCTCGGCCAGCCGATCCTCAAGGGAAGCTTTTTCCTCTACAATAGATACAACACATGAAAGTTGTACGATTGACGAGGGATGTCCCCATCAATTCCCATGGTTACTAGCCTAGGGTAAGAGTTATGAGGTAGAGAACGCGTGGTGTTGGTAGATTCGTCGGCTGACAAGCTGGAATTACCCAGGTTCGGGTCCCTCGAGTGAGGTAAAACCCTTACTCCTGCACGTCTGTTATTGATTGTGTATATGCGGCAAATACATGGGTCTAGCAAGATGTCGATCTTGCTAGGGTTTTGTGGTTCTGGATGGGCGTGTTCCTAGTCGACCACCCACCTGTCCTTTATATAGGGGGATAGGTCTCGGGTCGTAACCGACTAGGACTCCATGTATGGAAAGTATTACCGACTATGCTATCTATAGTAAGAAATCTTCGACCTGAGATTTGCTTGATGGGCTTTCTCAGCCGGTTGATTGGGGTTTAGTCATTACGTGCACCAGGTACCCACACGAAGGGGTACCCGTTTGGTATAACCTTGTCATTAGCCCCCGAGTGCTTGGCTAATTCGAAGAATGAGTCATGGACTCACTACATAGTGCATGTCTCCTGTTTTATGCTTTTGACATGATATTTCTATCTTTTGGATTGTACGGATTTTGACAAAGGATTTCACTGAGTAGGCCTGGATTTATTCTATGAGTCGAAACCAGTTAACTGCACTTGGGCAAAACCTTACTAGCCTTCAGTCAGGTTTCGAGTCCTTGGGCTCGACCCTGGAACATACTTGACATACACATCTCAGGCCAGTCGATGGTCATACTGATATTGTTCTGCAGTTTTAATTTGCTACCCAGCGCGTCTGCCAGGATTTTCATTGTATCCGCTGACATAGAAAGTTCTAGGATTAAACAATGCTGGAGTGATCCTCGGCCCTTTCTACTAATCGATGGGTCTTACCTTTGTATTTCTTGTATACAACATCCGAGATACTCTATCGACTGATTTTCACTCGGAAATTTTTATGTTTCGAATATCCTTTGATTCTATCGGGTGCATGGCAATGCTCCCGATGGGAGTAGCCCCCGAGATTATGCTTTATTGCTTGCAGTAGAGGATAATCTCAATTTTTTGTTTTGTCAGTCGAACGTTTTTTGCCTGCTCCCGATGGGAGTTTCCCAGTCGAATATTTTTTTACTTTTATTTTTGCGACTGTGTTTTGCCAGGAGCTTTTCCTGTTTGCCCATCGCGGTATGACGCCTTTTGTATTTGCTCGTCTGAAATGATGTCATGCGTGACATCTTTGCCGTGCGAATAACACTCTGACGGGAGATGACATAGTGGATCCCATTCTTTGACCGTTGTGGACGCCGATTCAGTTCTGATTTGACCTGACGTGGCGAGATTTTTGCAGACGTGATGATGGTCTCCTCATTTGTGCGCGTAGTGGGTGGCGTGGTCTGTGATGATTGCCCTCCGATTACGCCGCGTGCCCTGGACATCATAGATTGGACGGCTGTGATGAATAGTTGTCTGTGCCGTCAATATATGGTCTTCTTGTTATGTTTTAATTTTACCCTGCCATTTGCTCTGCGTCTTCTTCCTCCCGGCCGGCTGAGATTCCTTTGCCCATCCCGTACTTTCCCTTCACCATGGCTTCTCTGACCAAGATCTCCTCTACCACTGATACTTCCTCCACAAACCTGTCCTCAAAGAACAAGATTTCTGTTGACTCTGCTGCTACCGCCGCCACCGCAACGAAGAAACTCCCCGGCGATTGGGTTAAATCCATCGTCAACGAGAAGAAGTTGGAAGATTTCCGCTAGATGGGGATACTGTCCTCCGCTGAAGTTGTTGCTGTGCGGGCTCCGATCCATAAAGAGGTACTTCCCATGCCTCTTTTGGGGGAACGAGTTTGCTTTGCGGATTTTCTTCCCCGTGGATTTGGGTTTCCTTTACATGACTTCGTCCGGGGCCTTCTTTTTGCCTATGGGATTCAAATACACGATTTGAACCCTCCTAGCATTTTGCATATTTCCTGCTTTGTGGTTTTATGCGAGTGTTTTCTTGGAGTGCATCCCAGCTGGGCTCTCTGGAAACATATCTTCGAGATTAGTTTACTCTATTGTGATGGCCGCCCCTTGTCTACTGGGGGTTTCTGTATTGACGTGCGCGATGGCTGTCGATATTTTGATGTGACGTCCGCCGAGCCTTCTCAAAAATGGAGGAAGAAATGGTTTTATGTGCTGGTCGACCAGAACCTGCTTCCTGCCTTTTCGACCGCTTCTCCCGAAATGTTGGAGTCCTGGGACCATGTCTTGTCACCTGCGGAAGAAGAAGAAGCTTCTTTTCTTATGCTTAGAGTTCAAGAGCAGCGCCGGGCCGTTATAGGGATCCAACTAGTCAGCACGTATGTGCACCGCCGAGTTTGGCCCTTGCGACAACGAGTGCACCCCTTGTGGCGATCTGAGGGATGTCTTGACGCTACTCGTATGAGTCCAATTGAGTTGTCCAGCCATGGATTTCACGGTTATCTGAAACATAGCACGGGAATCTCGCCTGTTAATATTGCTTCTTTCGACTTCTCTGTGTTCCCTTATGGCCTTGGGACTCCTATTCCCGACGTATTTTGATTTTCTGCTTGCCCAGCTTTTATCGCTCTTCTCGGTCGCTAGCATGTTATTCCGTATGTGCTTGACTGACTTGTTTTGTCTTGTGTTGTGCTTAGGGATCACCATTCGTGACCTCTCTGCCGCCGCTACCTGAACATGGTTCAACTGCAGAAAAGGCTTCTTCCGCTGAAGTTGGTGGACTTGGAGCCTCTTGCCTCGCTGATGGCGTGGTTGCCTCTGAGGCGACTGCCGCCGGGGGGTTCCTTTGGCTGCGGCCGATTATGTGACTGTGCCCTCACCTAAGTGTCATCGACTGCGCCGAGCTAGCGACGTTGATTCTGCTGATGCGGATCTGTCTTTGGTTGTTGTGGCTTCTTATGCCCATGTTGATTTAGAGAGGTAAGCTTGTCCTTCGACTATCTCTTGCTTGCTCTTTACTGTCTCGTCATTTAATTATACGAACAACTCCTTTGTCAGGCGAGATCGTCTTTTCCCTCCTGCCAGGGTCGGCGATCTTTTATCTTCCGCCTCTTCTTCTTGGCTTGACCATGTAAATCTTTCTTCCCCGTTTTTTTTGGTGCTCGTCTTTCTTTGTTTTGTGCGTAATTCTCTTCTGACTCGATTGTCCATCTCTTGTTCTCCTTGCAGCCTGCTGTAAGTGGTTTGGTCGCCGTTGGCCAAGCCTTTGTGCACGCGGAAGAAGAAAAGAGCCGCCTGCGTTCTTCCCTAGAACAGATCAGTCGTAAGGCTCTTCCTTTTTGCCTGTTCTTGTGATTTGAACCGTCTTTTGCTCTGCCTTTTCATACTATGTTATCTTGTAGAGGAAAAAACATCTCTTGAAGATCGAGTGCCGCCTTGGAGAGAGACCTTCATGATCAGCAAGTTCGTTCTCGTGAAGAGCTGGACAACACTCGGCGCTCTCTGGACGTGTCCGTTCAGAAACTAAGTGTCGTTTTTGCAGAAGTTTTGCCCGAGACTGCCATTCCTTCGTCTGCGGAGGAGTTTTCCAAAATTCTTAGTCCTGGTACAACGACTCTTACTCAGTGGGCATGCGATTTGTTAGTTCGTGGCTCGGAAATTACTCTGAAGTTGTTGCTGGCGAATGGCGTCGAGGCTGATTATGAGGCTTCTCTGTCGGATTACGCGAAGAAGTGGGCGCCGAGCTTCAATCGCGTGGCAACAAGGCCAAGTTGGTAGCTCGCGAGTGACTGCTCCGTGTGTAATAGACTAAGCTCCCTATTATAATGTAAGACCTCGCAGAGTATTCTTCGTATTGCTTGTTTTCCTTAAGATCCCACTCCCTATCCCGTCGAGTGAGTCGTATGTGACTATGTAGTATAAAACGAGTCTCAGTTCCTCGAGTTTACCGGGTAAGTGTGCATGTATGATCTTTGAGTAAGACCTAGCCCCTGAGTCCGTCGGGTGGGTTTATGTGTTTATGAACCTTTTAAGTAAGACCCAACCCCCGAGCCCGTCGGGTGGGTTTATGTGTTTATGAGCCTTTTAAGTAAGACCCAGCCCCCGAGCCCGTCGTGTGGGTTTATGTGTTTGTATGAATTTTAACAAGATCCAGCCCCCGAGTCCATCGGATGTATGTGTGTGGCCAAGATGTTGTAGCAAAGTATCATTTATTGAGAATATATTTCTAGTAGACCGCCTCATTAAAAACCTTCCAGTTACCGTGGGTACCCTGGTAAGGAAACTCTGGAATCTACTGCGACTTCTACAACGATTTGTCGAGAGAGCTATGCGTAGAAACGACGTAAGTGTGCCACATTCCATGGGTTATGTGATAGTTCTCCCGACTGTGCATGCTTCAGTCGATAAGCTCCTCCTTCGATGACCTCAGTGACTATGAATGGTCCTTCCCATGGTGACGCGAGCTTGTGGACTTTCTTCTGTTTTAGTCGTAACACCAAGTCGCCTACCTCGAAAGCCCTTGGTCGGAGACGTCAACTATGATAGTTTCTTAGGTCCTGCTGGTAAACAGCTGTGCGGGCCAAGGCCGTGTCGCGTGCTTCGTCGAGTATATCCAAAGCGTCCTCTTGTGACACATTTGCCTCTTTCTTTTCGTATGCTTCTATTCTTGGTGCGCCAAATCTTATTTCTGGTGGCAGTACTGCCTCTGCTCTGTAGACCATAAAGAATGGAGTGAACTGTGTCGACGTGTTTTGGGTTGTGCGAAGACTCCAAAGTACCGCTGGTAGCTCCTCGACCCAAGCACCCACGACTCTTTTGAGTGGAACTAGTAGTCTTTTCTTGATGCCCGCGCATACGAGGCCGTTTGCTTTCTCGACCTGTCCATTAGACTGCGGATGTGCTACTGATGCATAGTTGAGTGTGATATCCCATTCTTTGCAAAAGGTTTGGAATTATTTTACCGTGAAGTTTGTGCTG
Source organism: Poa annua (assembly GCA_026929855.1). Classification (NCBI taxonomy): domain Eukaryota; kingdom Viridiplantae; phylum Streptophyta; class Magnoliopsida; order Poales; family Poaceae; genus Poa; species Poa annua. The sequence goes on from CM049426.1 coordinate 111,959,245, forward strand.
TTGTCTGTGATGATGCTTTTTGGAACACCATTGCGATAAACTATGGATTTTATGAACTTGACAGCTGTGGATGCTGTGGAACTTGTGATTGGGATTGCTTCGATCCATTTTGTAAATTTGTCGACTGCCACCAGTAGGTGTGTATGTCCTTCAGGTGATGATTTTTTGAGTGGTCCTACCATATCGAGCCCCCATTGGGCGAACGACCATGTCAATGGTATGGTTTTGAGTGCTGATGCTGGCGCGTAAAGTTTTGTTGCAAATTTTTGGCACCCGATGCATTTTCTGACGATATCTTCTGCGTCTTTTAGTGCAGTAGGCCAGTAGAATCCTGCTCTGAAGGCTTTAGCTACCAGCGATCGACTGCCAGCATGATGTCCGCAAGTTCCCGCATGAATGTCATGAAGTATAGTTTTGCCATCCTCTAAATCGACGTATCTTTGGAAGACACCTGACGTGCTTCGCTTGTAAAGTTCACCGTTTATAATGGTGTATGCTTTTGCTCTCCGAGTAATCCTTCTGGCTTCTGCTGTGTCGTCTGGTAGTTCCTCTCGGAGCATATATGCTAAAATTGGCTCGATCTAGGCTGGAGTCACATGATCGCCCTGGCATAAGAGGACTTCGACTGCTGGGTCCAGTGTGCTAGGTGTTTTACCTGCCGTGGCTTCTCTTGAATTTGCCGTTGACCGCCTTTTGTGAATCGATCTGTGCGTGATGCGCTCTAGAAACACACCTGGTGGGACTTGTGCTTTAGTCGACCCTATGTTGGCTAGCATGTCTGCATCCTCATTGCTTTCTCGGCCGATATGCCGAAGTTCGCAACCGTCGAAGTCGTCTTCCAATGTGTTGTATAAATTGCGATATGAGATCATATCGTCCGCTATGGCGTCACAAGCCTTCATTGTCTGCTGCACCACCAGGTTTGAGTCGCCATATATCATCAGTCGAGTGCATCCCAATGCCTTAGCCATTCGTATGCCATGTATTAGACCTTCGTATTCGGCTTCGTTGTTGGATGGTGCAGAGAAATCCATTTGGAGTACGTACTTTAGTTTATCTCCTTCTGGGGATATTAGTACTACCCTTGCTCCTGCCCCTTCGTTTTTCTTGGAACCATCGAAATACATTGTCCATGAATTGGATATGTCTGGTGTTCCTGGTAATTGTGAATCGATCCACTCTGTGGTGAAATCTGCTAGCACTTGAACTTTGATAGCTTTTGGGTGATCGTATGTTATTCCGAGTGGCCCCATCTCAATGAGCCATTTGGCGACTCGCCCTGTTGGGTCTGGATTGTTGAGTATGTCTCCGATTGCTGATTTGCTGATCACCGTTATTGGGTGTTCTATGAAGTAGTGCTGTAGTTTCCTTGTTGTTATGAATACTGCATAAGCTAGCTTCTGGAAGTGTGGATATCTTTGCTTTGATAGGGATAGCACCTCGCTGATGTAGTAGATTGGCCTTTGTATACTCTGGGATTTTCCTTCTTCCATGCGTTCGACTACCAGTACTGTGCTGACCACTCTGTTTGTTGCTGCCACATAAAGGTATAGCGGCTCCTTTTCCTTTGGTGCTGCTAGAATTGGAGGTTCAGTGAGTATTCGCTTGAGGTCTATGAAAGCCGCTTCTACTTCCTCTGTCCACTCGAATTTATCTGCTTTTTTCATCAGTCGATAAAGCGGTAGTGCTTTTTCGCCTAGCTTGCTGATGAACTGACTGAGGGCTGCCACTCTTCCTGTCAGTTGTTGTACTTCATATAGCTTTGTAGGCCTTTGCATAGTTAGTATAGCCTGTATTTTCTCTGGATTTGCTTCAATTCCTCTTGCTGACACCAAGTATCCCAAGAGTTCTCTTGCCGGGACTCCAAAGGTGCATTTCTCTGGGTTCAGTTTTATGCTATAGCTTCCGAGGTTATCGAATGTCTCCTTTATGTCTGCTAGTAGTGTGCACTCCTTTTTTGATTTGATCACTATGTCTTCGACGTAAACTTCCACATTTTTGCCAATCTGTGCTTTCAGACAGTTTTGCATCATGCGCTAGTAGGTAGCTCCTGCATTTTTGAGGCCGAAAGGCATTGTAGTGTAGCAGTATACTCCGAGTGGAGTTGTGAAGTCTGTCTTTTCTTGGTCTTCTTTCTTCATTCTTATCTGATGATATCCAGAGTACAAGTCCAAAAATGACAGTCGGGCGCATCGCGCAGTAGAGTCGACAATCTGGTCGATACGGGGTAGGGGAAAATGGTCCTTTGGGCAGCATTTGTTTAGCCCTGTGAAGTCGATACACATTCTTGTCTCGGATGTTTTCTTCTTCTCAACTATTATGGGGTTGGCGACCCATTCTGATTTCTTTATCTCTCGAATAAAATTTGCTTTGAGCTACTTGTCCACATGCTTCTCGATGGCTTCTCTTTTAGGCCCTGATACACGTCGTACCGTTTGTTTGACGGGTCTGGTTCCTGGACTGAGTTGAAGAGTGTGCTCGGCGAATTCCCTGGGTATCCATGGCATGTCATCAGCTGACCATGCAAACATATCCCAGTTCTCACGGAGGAATTCGACGAGCGCGCCTTCCTATGCGGGAGGCAAGCTTGTCGATACTTTGACTATTTTTGCTCAGTCAGTCGGGTGGACCTGGTGCGTCTGTGTGTCGTCTGCGGTTTTGAATGTCTTGCCTGTGGCCTGCTTTTTACGCTCTGGCATGTAGGTTGTGTCGCTGAGAAGCAAGAGTTCTTCTAATGTTTTCTCTGCTCCGAATGTTTCAGAGATCTTGTTGAAGTCTCGGTCGCAAGCGTCTGACCTTTGAAAGTTTCCACTAACCGTAATTATTCCTTTTGGTCCTGGCATCTTCAATTGTAAGTATGCGTAATGTGGTACTGCCATAAATCGGGCAAACGCCGATCGTCCGAGTATGGCATGGTATTGTGACCTCCAGTCGACAACTTCGAATTCCATTGTTTCGGTGCAGAAATGTGTTGCATCTCCACATGTGACGTCGAGCTGTATTGTGTCTTTTGGCACAATGGCTTTGCCTGGAACCATGCCATGAAAAGTATTTGACAATGGAGTTAAATTGTCGACTGACCTGTTCATTCGACGTTGCGTGTCGGCGAAGATGATGTTGATTCCACTCCCTCCATCCATGAAGACCTTAGTCATGTTGTAACTTCCTATTTGGGCTTCTAACACTAGAGCGGAATGACCTGGCCTGTATACAGTTGGCGGGTGGTTCTCCCGACTGAATGTGATTGCTGTTTCAGATCAGCGGAGGTACTCCGGCATAGCTTGTGGTGCCATGACTGCCATATTAACATGCCTGGTGTGCAATTTATGTTGCCTGTTTGATGGTCGCCCTTTCTGGCTCATGTACGTTTGCCTCTGATGGCCCGAGTGTTGACCTGTCGACTGTTGGTGTGTGTGATATACAGCTCCTGCATCTTGACCGTTAGGGTCATATGGCGGTGGTGGTGGTAGTGCTGCGCCTTGTGGTGCAAGTATCATGTCCTCGAATGTATTGCTCCTATGCTTTTTTGCGTACTCGATTGCCAACTGCTCAAATTCTCGACAGTTTTCAATCGTGTGACTAGAGATTAATCTTCCCGTCCCTGGGTCCTTGAATAAGTGCAACCTGCATGGATTCTCTATCCTTGGATCCAAGCATTGTTGCCAATCTTGTTAATTGTAGCTTCCTTGTTGTTCATGATCCCTGTTGTCACACCGACCGACTGGCCAGTCGCTCTTGTAGTTGCTTCTGGCTTCTCGGCCGTTGTCTTGTTTTCTGTCGTTTTGACTATGATTATTATTTGAGAATCCTGCAGCCATGAATTTGACATTGCATTTGTGTCTGCTGTCGTGATTGCGTCGTCGTCGTTTGTCTTCCCTATCCCAGCGATCTCGACTGTCTCGGTGGTCGCAAATGTCCCGTCTGTCGCGATGTCGCTGTGGTGAATGTGGAGTTTTGCCCTGGACTACGTCTTCTCCATCAGCTCACTCGGTTGCTAGCTTCATAAGCTCTGCCATGTTTTTTGGTTTTTGCCGTCCAAGTGCCTCCCGCAAATCTTTCCTAAGGACTCCGTTTGTGAAGGCGTCCATGGCTCCGTCCTTTGATATTGCGCCTACCGAGTTTCAAATGGAGGTCCACCTTCTAATGTAAGATCTGAGCGTCTCGTCTGACTTTTGCCGACATGCTCTTAGTTCTTCAAATGTTTTTGACCTTTCGCAGAGGGGGTCGAAATATTTTATGAAGGCCTCTTTCAAGTGGTCCCAGGAGTCGTAGGTTCCTGCTAGTAATGATTTGAGCCAGTCGCGGGCTGTGCCTTCAAGCATTAGCTGTAGATATTGTAGTGCTGTTGTTGTTGTTGTTGTTCCTTGTTGACATATAACTGCCAGTTTGTAGTCCTTGAGCCATCCTGACGGTTTCTGTTTGGAGTTGAATTTTGGCATGGTTGGTAGGCCGAACCTCTTTGGGAGTTTTGTTAGTTGGATTCGTCGAGTGAAGCATTGTGCTCCGCATGGTCCCACTGTGCGGTTGTCGGGTGACTCCCGACCGCCTGACCCTCCGGATCTGCTTCTTGATCTGCGACGGCTTGAACTTTTCCTGACGCTGCTTCGATGAGGACTCCGACTGGAGCGCTCTCTTGAGCGGCTTCTACTACGCCTTCTCCTTCCTCCATCGACAATTTCTTTTGCTGCGATCTCCAGGGCCTTCATTTGTTGTAGGTATCTTGCCTCAGCCGGGTCACCTGCCGGTGGTTTTGCTGCTTGGAGGTATGTTCCTCTGCATATGAGGGCCCGGGCCCCTTCTGCTGTTTTCGGTTGAATTATACCATCAGAGTCGACGGTTAGGAACGAGTTGTTCAGGTTTCGAGTGATGTCTGCCCTTTCGTGTTCGGGGATTCTGTCAAATCTGGATCTGCGTCGTGCTTCAGTTGCTCCTGTAGAACTCACCGATAATTGTCATCTGCGGGCGCTTGATATGCTTGCTTGACTTTTTCGCTCTTCGAGTGTTGCCCTGTATTGCTTTAGGCGTTATGCTTCCTGCCAGTTGAAGTAGTTGTATGTTGCCAACTCGTTTGGAGTTGCATCTGCTGGCATCATTATGCCCTCTTCAATGAATTTTGTTATTTTTGTCGCTTTCTCTGCTGAGATGTCTAGAGTGGTTGTGCCGTCCGGCAGAGTGACTGTGCGTGGGTACTCGACGGGCTGTCGATTGGCCGCGTTTTCTGATGTTTTTAATGCTGTTGCTACGTAAACTTGTCGTGGTATGCGGTATGTGTAGTCGAACTGTTCTTCATATGCTGCTCCGCCGTTACTACTCTGCTCTATGTTTTTGCTGCTTTCGTCATCTTCTGCCTGTTGCGTATGTTCATCATGGTCGACGACAGTATGCTTTGGTGATTGGATCTCTACGCCAGTGAAGTCGGCTAGATGTATGCTGTCTTCTGTAGGCTCATCATACTCTGGTAGGTGAAAACTTTCTTCTGAAGCATCGATCTGCATATGTTCTTCGGTTGGGTTGATATGGAAGGTCGACTGCACTTCTTCTTTCATCTCGTTTTGCTTTATGAATTCGTTGAATTCTTTGTGGACATGGACCTTGCTATGGATGAGATCGGATCGATTTGTGATGTTGCTGCTCCAGTGCTTCCAGCCGAAGCTGTCGATATGATCATGTCGTCGACTGATGCAGTCGACAGTTCTTCCTCTTCAGGGAATTCATCTGCCATGAATTTGTTGAATTCTGCGGATGTCGTTGACTCTGTTGGAGATTGTGGCGGCGGGATCAGATCGATCTGCGACGAGGTATCTTCTTTGTCTGCTGCAGATGCGATCTCAGTCGATCTCTTCTGAGGTGGCTGAGTTACGATCTATTCGACTAAATCCTGCACACCAAGATGATCAATAAAGAAATTATGTTCTCCAACAGTTAGATTAAAACCTGAATCGAGATTGGAGTAGATCTCCTGAGCTTCGGATGAGTATGGCCTGATCCTTGCTGGCGATACTGCCTCTGGCGAGTGGTCGCCTGTGATCTAGATATGAGTTGCTGTTGCTGATGTGCATCCTTTTGAAGTAGTCGGCGGATCGCCGTTTGAAATTTGGACCGAAAAATCCGTGGATCCAACACCACCTATTCCCACATACGGCGCCAATTGACGAGGGATGTCCCCATCAATTCCCATGGTTTCTAGCCTAGGGTAAGAGTTATGAGGTAGAGAACGTGTGGTGTTGGTAGATTCGTCGGCTGACAAGTGAGAATGACCCAGGTTCGGGGCCCTCGAGTGAGGTAAAACCCTTACTCTTGCTCGTCTGTTATTGATTGTGTATATGCGGCGAATACAAAGGGTCTAGCAAGATGTCGATCTTGCTAGGGTTTTGTGGTTCTGGTTGGGCGTGTCCTTGTCGACCACCCTCCTGTCCTTTATATAGGGGGACAGGTCTCGGGTCGTAACCGACTAGGACTACATGTATGGAAAGTATTACCGACTATGCTATCTATAGTAAGCAATCTTTGAACTGAGCTTTTCTTGATGGGCTTCCTCAGCCGGTTGACAATTGGGCTTTAGTCATTACGTAGACCAGGTACCCACACGAAGGGTTAACCGTTTGGTATAACCTTGTCAATGATACTCAAAGTACGAATCAGAAAACAGGCGAAAGGATAGAGCCTTACGGCTGATCCGCTCTAGGTCAGATCGCAGGCGGACTCGCTTCTCCTCCGCTTGAACAAAGGCCTGGACAGCAGCGACCGAGCCACTTACAGAAGGCTACAAAAAAGAAGCAGGCGATACATAGTTGAATCAAAAGAAAGGGGCAATCCAGGAAAGGCAAACAAAATAAGAAAGTAAGAGGCTTCCATGATTAGCCCAAGATGAGGAGGCGGAGGGCGGCTGGCTAGTGGCCCTCACAGGAACAGCCGAAAGAGTACACGCAGCTGTCAAAGAGACGACAGCTACACCCTGGAGTCCTTCGACTCCGGCAAAAGAAGAGACCCCATCTTTTCATCCAGCAGGAGGAGACGGCCGAACTTTCCTAACAAAGGAGCTGCTTGAATGATCAAAACACGGAACAATAAAAACACACAAAGTATAGTCAGTACAAAAACTTACTTATTCAAATCATCATCAGCGGATGAAGCTGCGACAACTAGCGGCTGATCAACGCCGACAGGACCAACATCGTCGGTCCGGCGCAGACGACGACACTTGACTAAGGGTTTAGTCGAAGGATCAACCGTCGCCGAGCAAAAAGGAGTTTCTTCATCAACCCCCACCTCAGGTGCAGCAGCACCACCCGAGGAACGGGAGATCGCGGCTATGCTAACCTCATCGACATGAGTCACCACCACAGATGGACCATGTTCAGGAAGAGGTGGCAGAGAGGTGGTAATCGATAGTCCCTGGGCACAATAAAGAAAGGCGAGTCAGCCATGCACACACATATACAAGAAGATATTTATGACCAGAAGCCAAAAGATCCACAAGAAAATGTCAAAAATACCTTGGGAATAGGAGTCCAAAGGCCATAAGGGACTACAGGAAAGTCGAAGGAGGCAGTATCAGCAGGCGGGATGCTGGTAATATACTTGATAAAACCATGAAATACACAATCCGCCAGCTCAACCTCACTCATGCGAGTGGCATCAAGACACCCCTCATATCGCCATAAAGGATGCGCCCGCTGCCGCAAGGGCCAAACTCGGCGTTTCACAAAAGTACTGACTAATTGAATCCCCGTGACGTGCTTCCGCAGCTCTTGGACTCTAAACATAAGAAAGGATGCCTCTTCCTCTTCCTCAGTCGATAAGATATGCTCCCAAGACGCTAATTCTACAGGGGGCGCAGTCGAGAAAGCAGGCATTATTTTGAGTAGTGGACACATAAAACCACTTTTTCCTCCATTTTTGGGTGGGCTCCACCAACATCAGATCAAAATACCGACAACTATCGCGTACTTCGATGCAGAAGCCCCCAGTCGAAAAAGGGCAGCCATCATAGTGTAACAAACACACTTGGAAGATATGTTTCCATAGAGCCCAGCTGGGAGACACTCCAACAAAGCACTCGCATAAAACCACAAAGCAAGCAATTTGTAAAACGCCGTGATGATTGAGGTTGTGGATTTGAATTCCATAGAAGAACATATGGCCTCGGACGAAGTCATGCAAAGGAAAACCAAATCAGCGGGGAAGAAAATCCACGAAGCAAACCCGCTCGCCAGGAAGAGGCATGGGAAGTACCTCTTTATGTGTAGGAGCCCGAGCAGCAACAACCTCAGCTGAAGAAAAAATACCCGCTTGACGGAAATCTGTTAGCTTCTCCTCCGTAACAATCGACTTTACCCAATCCCTAGTGTCTTTCTTCGCCGCACCAACAGGGATGACGGCGGAATCACCAGAAGTAGGCTTATCCTTCTTCGACTGGTTGGTAACAAAGGAGGAGAGACCAGTGGAGGTGGAGATATTGTTCTTGGACGCCATAGCCAAAAACAAGCGCAATGATGGACAAAGGAGCAAAGATGGGCACGAGGAAGAAGATGAAGAAGGAAAGGCAAAAAGCAAATGGCAAGATGAGATTAACCATAGTGGAAAGTCCCGCATTTACGACAAAGCCAATAGTTCATCGCTGCCGTTCGAACAAAAGTTACCACAACACGTGGCACAATCGGAGAGCAACCATCGCGAACCACACAGCCCACTACGCGCGCAAAACGAGGAGATCATCATCACGCCTGCGAAAATCTCGCCACATCACGCCTGCGAAATCAAAACTGAACCGACATCCACAATGGTCAAAGGGTTGGACCCACTATGTTACGTCCCATCAAAGTGCTATTCGCACGCCAAGGATGTCATGTGTGACATCATTCGCTTGACAGACGAACAAAACACATAAAACAAAGGAACACCGACTACGACTGGCAAAACGAAAAAGCCTTGCGACTCGAAAGAAGCAGCAAAGCATATGCATAAAGATGGTCGAGTGGAAACTCCCATCCGGAGAGAACAAAAAACCTTCGACTGATGAAAGCAAAAATTAAGATTATCCTCTATTACAAGAAATAAAGCACAATCTCGGAGGCTACTTCCGTCGGGAGCACTGTCGTGCACCCGATAGAATCAAAAGCACAAAACATAAAGATTCCCGTGTAAAAATCAATCTATGATATCTCGGATGCTGCATGCGATAAATGCAAAGGTAAGACTCCAGCAGTGCTTAATCCTAGATATTTCCGTATCAACATATACGATGGAAACCGTAGCGGACGCGCTGAGTAGCAAATTGAAACTACATACCGATATCAGTAAGTCAATCAACTGGCCGGAGGCCGTCTGTCTAGTATGATCCAGGATCGATCCCGAGGACTCGAAACCTGATTGAAGACTAGTGTGGTTTTGCCCAAGTGCAGTTAACTAGTTTCGACTTATCGAATAATTCCAGGCCTACTCAGTCGAAATCCTTAGGCAAAAATCATAGTCGAAAGATAAAGGCCTGTAACGTATCTCAGCAAAACAATAAACATAAGACGTGCACTATGAAGTGAGTCCATGACTGATTCTCTGAATTAGCCAAGCACTCAGGGGCTAATGATGAGGTTTTACCAAACGGGTACCCCTCCGTGTGGGTACCTGGTGCATGTAATGACTAATGCCCAATTTTCAATAAGCTGAAGAAGCCCAACAAGCGAAGCCCAAGTCGGTTACTACCCGAGACCGACACCACTATATAAAAGACAGGAGGGTGACCGACTAAGGACACGGCCAACCAGAATCACCAAACCCTAGCAAGATCGCCATCTTGCTAGACCTCTGTACTCGCCGCATATTCATAATCAATAACAGACAAGCAGGACGTAAGGGTGTTACCTCACTCGAGGGTCCCGAACCTAGGTAAATCCCGCTTGTCAGCCGATCAATGTAGCAACACTACGCGTTCTCTACCTTATAACTCTTACCCTAGGCTAGTAGTCATGGGTACTGATGAGGACATCCCTCGTCACTGAGTCAACATAAAGTAAAAGATATGTCCTTCGCGGAGGGAAGCAGGGATACAAGCATGTGCTTGAGTTTCTTAGTTTTATAGGTTTTCGAAATTTAGAGCATAAAAGTAAGTTTTGAGCGGTGTTTCTCGTTGACAACGAATGGTAATGGGCAGTCTACCCTCCTTGTCAACCAGACTTTCAAGATCGGCTCCACTTTCAAGAGAGGCTCCCATGAAGGACGTTATTTCTACCCTAGGGCAGATCATCCCTCTTTTCTCTTTTGTTTACACATAGAACTAGTATCATTTTCTTGGATGATTAGATTAGGGCAAACATGTGAAGAGAATACAACGGTTAAAGTTGTAATTAATTGGGACTGGGCACCCCATTTGCCAGCTCTTTTTGCAAAGGTAGTGGATAAGCGGTGTATATGCCACTAGTCCGGTTGGTGAAACTCTGTCTAAAAGCAAATGACAAGATTGATATCCGTAACACCAGATACTTCCTCATGAGCTAATAAACATTGACACAAATAAGGGATAATAAATTGTGAATGAAAGGTAGCACATGAAGTATTTGCTTGGAATGGTAGGAAATACCATGTAGTACGTAGGTATGGTGGACATAAATGACATGGGTTTTGGCTCAATGATTTGGATGCACGAGAAGTATTCCTCTCAATACAAGGCTTTGGTTAGCAAGGTTATTTGAAGCAAACACAAGTATAAACTATGACAACAAGATGTATATAAAAACATATTGCAAGCATTATAAAACTCTACATTGTCTTCCTTGTTGTTCAAACACTTTAACTAGAAAATATCTAGACCTTAGAGATACCAAACATGCAAACCAAATTTCAACAAGTTTTACGGTAGTTCCTCACTAATAGGTTTTAACTACATGATGTAAAAGTTTAAACATGATCTACTTGAGAGCTCAAAACAATTGCCAAGCACCACAACATGATAACAATCCATAAGAGCATGTATATCTTTTCTTTGTACCATCTACCACATTTAGCATTTTCTGTTTTCAACCAAACACCAATAAACTTATTTAAAGGATAAACTCTCCAGTATTTAAACAATGAGATATGAGAGTATAACATAAGAAAACTAACAGCTCTAGCAAGATATGCATGAAAAGCAAGAGCTAGAAAGCATTGAAATAGCTAGAAGAGAATACTCAACAAATATAAGTGAACAATACGAGTATTCATAAGAAAAAGCGGAGCATGTCTCTCTCCCACAAAGGAATGCTAGGATACATTTTATTCAGAGAATGAAAATAACAAAAACAAAAACAAATAGACGCTTCAATAAAAACACATAAGATGTGGCGGAATTAAAATATAGTTTCACTAGAAAGGACCTGATAGTTTGTTGATGAAGAAGGGGATGCCTTGGGCATCCCAAAGCTTTGACGCTTAAGTCTTCTTGAAATATGTTGGGGTGAACCACCGGGGCATCCCCAAGCTTTGTCTTTACTATCCTCTTGATGACATCATATCATCCTTCTGTCTTGATCCTTGAAAACTTTCTCCACACCAAACTTAGAGTAAACTTCGTTAGAGGGTTAGTGCATGCAAAATTATGATAATTTGTAGGAAAACAATTTCTACCAATGCTACTGGATATTAGCTACAGCCACTGATACTTCGTGGAACAAAAAGATCCAATCAAAATAGTAAAAGAGGCATTGCAAAATAAATGGCAGAATCTGTCAAAAACAGAACAATCCGTAAAGACGAATTGTTTCGAGGCACTTAGCTTGCTCAGATCAGAAAAATCAAAAGTAATGAAAGTTTCATATCTATCTGAGGATTACGCACAAAAAAGGGCAGATGTTTTTGACGTTTCTGTGAAGAGTATGAACTTAACGGTGGACAGCAGAAATCTTTTTCTAGGAATCCAAATTTAGCATCAACTTTCAACTAGAGGCTTAACTTGACACAACATTGCAATAAAATAAAGATACAAAGGAATTGCTACAGAGCTAGGACAAGTCCTTGACCCAAACCAAATAAAATAACAGGAAATAAAAGTGGGTTGTCTCCCATAAGCGCTTTTGTTAAAGCCTTTGAGCTAGGCACATAGATTCATATGATGCTCTCACAAAAATGAGAGTTGAAAAATATAGGGGAGCATCAAGAGGTAAACATCAAACACATGTAAGTGTAACCCACTTCCTATGCAAAGGAGTCTTGTGTAACAGCCCGTTTGTAACTTTCCAAAATTGTGTGCAATAAAATAGATATTCATGTCATCATTTACATATATGGTTGCATTTAATTAAATATGTGTTCCAAATGCAATTTCCAAATTTAAGTCTCTTATTTTAAATTCAAATGCTTTTCAATTATTTCAAATAAAGTTTCAAATTACTTATAAATAATCAAACCAGTAATTAATATGTCTAATTTGAAACTATCAAAAATTGCTCAAAAGTTTTTATGATGTTTCGGTTCTGATTTGTTTTAAAAATCCAAAAACAGTAAAGAATAAAAAGAAAACAGAAAATCAAGAAAACAAAAAAATAGGGGAGAGAGCCCTCCTGGCCGAACTGGGCCACTCCTTGGCCTAGCCCGACCCAGCTCCGGCCCGATCCCCTCACCCCCACCTCCGTACGGAAGTGCCCCTTTCCACGTCGCCAGCCATGGCAGGGAGGCTGCCAGGCGCGCCCCCAAGCTGCTTTCCCCTCTCCTTAAACCGCATCGCAGCACCCAAACCCTAGCCCCCCTAGCCGTCTCCCTCGCGCTGCCACACCCCTCTTCTTCCTCCACTGTTTTCCCCCACCGTGGACACGCCGGAGAGCACCACGCCACTGCGCCGCTTCTCCATCGCCGTCGAAGGCTAGTAGAAGGTCCCAGGAGGTGCGCCGGGTCGTCCTCGACCTTCATCCCGAAGAAATCGGACTCGAAGCCGCCGCAGCCATCGATCTCGTCCCTGTCGTTCTCGTCACCGGCGGAAGGCCTCCGCCGCGCAAATTCCGCCCCCACGGTCTCCCGGAGCCCGAACCGCTCCTATGAAAACACCGCGGTGAGCTCCGGTACTTTTCCCTCCATTCCTCCGTTCGTTTATGTCGCCGGAGAGGCCGATCCCGTCCACGCCTCCGGTTCCCATCCGCCGTGTCGCCGGCGTCGAGCACGGACATGGGCTCCCGCGCTTTTCATCCTCCACCTAGGCCCAAAAATCGAACCGCTCGAACCCTGGCAACTCGTGGACGCACCGAACGCAGCGGCACCACCCGAGTTGAGGTCGTCGCCGTCTGTTTCTGCTCCGCCGCCGCCGCACGACGTTCTCTGAAGATGGTTCAGTTTCGTCAGTAGTTATCCTCCATCTCGGGTTAAAAGATTTTAGTTGCGTAGTCTATCACATCCACGCTCCATCCCGAGTGGCTAGCAGCACGCTCCCATCCGTCCGCGCGAGCACGCGAGATCGAATCCCCCGGCCGCGTTGATCCGAATAAAAGTCCCCATTTTATTTTTTTCCCTTAGCTCCCTGACGAGTGGCCCCCACACGCCATAGACACAGGCGCTGGAGTTTTTACCTAGAGCCCCCTGCTCTCTGGTTCTTTCACGTTAACCCTCACAATAATTTTTGCTATCACAGACAGGTCCATGCACAATTTTAGAAACACCCCTAGAACTAAATATGCAATAACTTTTAATCTATAAATGCAAATAAAATAATGATCCGAATAAAAGTCCCCATTTTATTTTTTTCCCTTAGCTCCCTGACGAGTGGCCCCCACACGCCATAGACACAGGCGCTGGAGTTTTTACCTAGAGCCCCCTGCTCTCTGGTTCTTTCACGTTAACCCTCACAATAATTTTTGCTATCACAGACAGGTCCATGCACAATTTTAGAAACACCCCTAGAACTAAATATGCAATAACTTTTAATCTATAAATGCAAATAAAATAAACTTCATATGTTTTTATATCATAAAAATGCAATGAACATTATTATAACATTCTTATATCATTTTGCATCATTTATTTTAAATGCTTAGTTTAATTCAAGAAATGCAGTTAATTAATTAAATATGGAATGTGTGGGGTAATAAATATATAATGCCCTAATTCCATTTAATATGCTCATATCTTTTATACCATGTCTTGCCATGCTATAAAATATTTAAGTTGAGTTGAAGATAAATAATTTGCATTTAACTACTAAATATGTTATGTGTTGGGCTAGTAATTAATTAATGCCTATTCCATTTAAATTAACTAGGTCACCACGTCTGCTATATATTAAGTAACATTTAAATTGTTGGATACGCAAATAACTTGCAGCCTAATCTTTTCCCGGGATTTCATCCCCGCTTTAAATATGACCTAATCATCTCATACCCTAATGCACCATCATTTGTTTGCGCATTCTTTGTATTGATTATTGCTTCCTATTGTCTGTGTTTGGATTTCTCTGCGTAGATGACGACGTGCCTGCTGCGAGTACCTACGATACTGAGGTTCCAGCTTTTGTGCCAGGCCACGAGCTGCCAGGCAAGTTTCTACTAACCGGTTACACGATTGTTTGGTTTTCATTCTTGCCTTTTGATCAATGCTATCCTAATTATCGATTCTTGAACTGCGATCCCATCACAAGTTTATCCTGCAGCCTATACACCTATATCCCCACAACCCATAACCCGTTGCATGTTTATCTGTTGGCCTTTGCGAGTCGTAGTGCATGCTTAGAATTGGTTGAGCGAGTCGTTCATTTGTCTTTATCTCATATGCTTAGTATGATAGATTATTCTATTTTAATAAACTGCTGTCTTAATTGGGGTATTATAATTAAAAGATAAGTCATCAGGCGGAAGGCCTTGCTAGGTGCTTTGTTCTGCTCAGTGTCGACCTAGGAACTAAGATTTTGTCCTCGGATCCAATTTTGAGCGCAATGACCACTTGTGGGTGGCCCAATGGAGCCCCCCTCGACTTTGACTGGAACTTCGACTTGTTCGGGAGCTGCACCTAGTTCGGGTTTTCCATTTGTCTCATATGCATCGATACTAGTGTAGTATTTTACTTTGGCGGTGTGCCTTGTTACATGCATATAGGGCGCAGCCTGTTGGTGCGGAGGGGTGTGTCCTGCGGGAGTCCGCACCCTTTTGGCCGGGACCAGCATAGCTCCCGTGGCTCCTGGACTTGTTGCGGTGAAGGAAAAGAGTTGGGTTGAAAGGCCCTAATGTTTTTGACTGGGTTGATCATGCGAGTATGGGTCCAGTAGTGCACCCCTGCAGGGTATAATCTTATCGATGAGCCGTGTCCACGGTAATGGACGACTTGGTGATGATGCTGGCTAACAAGATCTAGAGAACTTACACCTAATCATTGTTAATTAATTTAAATAGTAAATACAGAATTACTTACACCCTAAATGGTAACTAAAATTGTTAACGTGTGAGTTGCCCGGATTGCTTCCTCATACTTGGTTGAGGGGGTTAATTCGAGAATGGGTTATGACTGGTGTTAGTTGTAGATGGCTACTTATACACTCTCTTATCTCTCTCTAATTAGACGAAAGTTTTAGCGCGTCTCTCTAGGTTGCTAGTGCTGCTGCCGCTAAGTACACCTACCCCCATACCTTGGGAATCTTACAGTTTTGTAACCGGTTAGCTTAAGCTTGTTTGATACGCTTCGGTGTATTGACCCGTTCGCGGGCTGTGGTTTTTCTGCAGTTGATGATTCTTCGCACGACCAGGTTGGTGGATACTACGTGGAGTTAGACGACGAGATCTACGACGATTAGTTAGAGTCCCCCTGGGCTTCTTCCTGGTGGACCACGTGGATGGGCCTTCTTTTCCGTTTCGGCTTTGAACCCTTTGCTTCTTATCTGTACTCAGACCGGTTTGTTTCCGCTGCATGATGTAATGTTGGGACATGTGTCCTCTGATTGGTGCCATTCGCTATATTTTGCTCAGTGAGAGCTTTTGGATATTATTTCCTTTCTTTGTGTCTTAGGTTTTGTTAAAAATCCGACTCGTATACCATGTGTGTATGTTTGAAGTATACGAGTTGGAAGACTTTTTGGGTTCTTGCGTGCACAATCTTGAAACGTATGTGACGTTGGGGTCGCCAAGAGCTGTCGGCCGATGATCCATACCAAGCCTGGCCTGCTTGTTTCCTGGGATTGGTAACCCCAGTATGTGTAGCTTGAATTCAGGGTCTGACGGTTGGTATCAGAGCTTAAACGCTTCGTTTGTGTAGCTTGAATTCAGGGTCTGACGGTTGGTATCAGAGCTTAAACGCCCTCAGGTTCCCTTCTACTGGTCGTTGGTTGAGTCTAGAAAAATATTTTGTAGTTATCAGGAAAATCTTAAACGTGAGAGTAGGAATTATGTTCTTTTACTTCTTTCCCCACCCACCCTCCCTGTTATTCTGGTAAGGAAGTGTTACGATATTTTCCCTTCTCACCTAAATTTTAAAATTAGGACATCACGTGTTCTGGGTTTTCCGTAGTACCATAGTTGCAGGTGTCTTCAAGGTGGTGCTCTTCATTTCAGCAGTTTCAACCTCTTCGGCTACGTTCAGTTTCATTCGTGAATCAATCAGATATTTCTCCTCTTTTAGAGAAGTTACGTCAAGCTCAATTGGTGTCTCCTAGTTTTAGTGCTAGTCTTCGTCCTTACCTATCTTTAAACCTTTCTGGAAGTGAACAAAGTGGCGTACTATGATGGACAGCCATGTCTCGTTCCTTGTTGTCTTTTCTAAGCAATCTGAAGTTTTCCTTTAAGCACTTACGTTGGATTTTGTTTATCCTCTTATCGTGTTAACGTTGTATCCTCCTCAGGATGGAGAGTGGCGAAGAAGATACTCCAATGCCTTTCCAAATGGGGCAAGTTTTGTCTCAGATGACGCAAGTTTTGAGTCAAATTCAGCAAAACCAGAATCAGAGCAACAACTGTGTGTCTATCGTCCAGTTTCTCCAGCTCAATCCCGCACGTTTGATGTTCCCTCTGAGCCACTCGATGCTGATGACTGGATGCGTGAGATGAACAATGCTCTGGCTGTGTCTCATGTGTCCGATGAGGACCGTGTTCCTTAAGTCACCTACCTGCTCCGCGGTGAATCCATATCTTGGTGGGAGAACTTCCTAGAGTTACGAGCACCAGGTGTTGTGACTACTTGGGATGAGTTCAAGGAGGCTTTCAAATGCCACCATATTCCAGATGGGGTCATGGAAAGAAAGCGGGAAGAATTCTATGAGTTGACTCAGGAAAGCATGTCCGTGCTGGACTATCAAGCTGAGTTCAATCGGTTAGCCCGCTATGCTCAGGATGAGGTATCAACTGATGCCAAAAAGCAAGCCAAATTCCGCAGAGGTCTGAACCCAGATCTTAAGTACGCACTCACTCTTATCAAGTGCGATACCTTTGAAGACCTCGTCAACACAGCTCTCCGAGAGGAATTTGGACGTGAGAAGTTCGAAGAATCTCGTAAACACTCTCTTGAAACAACTTCTTCTCCATCAGATTCTACACCTCCGCAGAAATGTAGGGTTTGGATACCCTATGCAGCTCAAACTCAACACATCCACAGTCCAATCTCTCCGAGGTTTTCTTCCGGTCTAACCAACCCAGCTTCAGCTACAAGGAGTTTCGTCAAGCAGACAACGCCATTGGTTCCAAAATCTTCGGTCACCTGCTTCAAGTGCGGTGAGCCAGGCCACTTCTCTTACAAGTGTCCGCAAAACCAACTTCCTCCACCACCTTGTCGCCCTAAGAGTTGTGCTGTTACTCCTCAGGCCCCCAACATCGACAAAAGGTTTGTTGGTAGACGTGCAAGGGTGAATCATGTTACAGCAAAAGAAGCAGAGGAAGCTACTGATGTAGTTCTTGGAAATCTATTTGTGAACTCTATCCTCGCTAAAGTGTTGTTTGATTCTGGTGCGTCCCATTCTTTCATCTCGCAAAGTTTTGCTTCCAGCAATGGTGTTACTTTCGAAAAGATGGACAGCCCTGTCTTAGTGCAGCAACCAGAATCCAAATGGCTTACAAAGGAAGTTAGCCTGAACAACGAGGTCTTAATCGGAAATCTTCCATTCCAAGCGTCTCTTATTGCTCTTCGTTCTTCAGACATTGATGTCATCCTAGGGATGGATTGGCTTGTGGCAAATAAAGCAGTCACTGATTGTACTGCTAAATCTGTGAAGCTTACCCATTCTTCTGGCCAGATAGTCTACTTCTATTCAAAAACTCCATCTGTTCAGCTGTATGCTCTCAATGTTCATCCTCTTCGTGCTATGGAAGATATACCGGTGGTCCAAGACTTTCCTGACGTCTTTCCTGAAGAATTGCCAGGCATGCCGCCTGACAGAGCCGTGGAGTTCGTTATTGAACTAGAACTAGGCACTGCTCCTATCTCCAAAGGTCCTTACAAGATGGGCCCCAAAGAACTGGCTGAACTTAAGAGACAACTAGAGGAGTTGGAAAGTAAAGGTCATATCCAACCTAGTACTTCTCCTTGGGGTTGTCCTACTCTGTTTGTCAAAAAGAGGGACACGACTGAGCGACTGGTTGTTGACTACCGTCCTCTGAACAAGAAAACCATCAAGAACAAGTATCCTCTCCCTCGCATTAATGACCTGTTTGATCAACTGGCTGGTGCTAAGGTTTTCTCCAAGTTGGACTTGAGGTTAGGTTATCACCAGATCAAGATCCACAAAGAAGACATTCCAAAGACAACTTTCACCACTCGTTATGGCCTCTACGAATAAACTGTCATGTCTTTCGGTCTCACAAATGCTCCGACGACTTTCTCACGTCTCATGAACTTCGTTTTCATGGAATACCTCGATAAGTTCGTGGTAGTCTATCTCGATGACATTCTTATCTATTCCAAAACCGAGGAAGAACACGGAGAACATCTACGCCTTATCTTGTTGAAGCTCCGAGAACACCGTCTCTACGCTAAGTTCTCCAAGTGTGAATTCTGGCTTCCTAAAGTATCCTACCATGGTCATGTCATCTCTTCTGAAGGCATTTCTGTTGATCCAGAAAAAGTGAAGGCCATTGTTGAATGGTTGCCTCCTACATCGTTGAAACAAGTCAGGAGTTTCCTTGGCATGGTAGCTATTGCCGTCGATTTGTTGAGAACTTCTCCAAAATCGCTAAGCCTCTCACCGATCTTACTAGGAAGGATAGAAAGTTTCTTTGGACTCCAAAGTGTGATGAGAGATTCAATCTCTTGAAAGCTAAACTCACTTCTACTCCTGTTCTAGTTGGCCCAGACACTTCCAAACCTTTCCAAATATTCTGCGATGCATCTCTTCAGGGACTAGGGGCAGTCCTCATGGAAGAACGCAAAGTGGTGGCTTATGCATCTCACCAGTTGCAGCCTCACGAGCTCAACTATCCTACACATGATCTTGAACTTGCAGCAATCATGTATGCCCTAAAGGCTTGGAGACCTTATTTGTTGGGGCACAACTGTGAGATCTTCACCAACCACAAGAGTCTCAAATATCTCTTCACTCAACCAGATTTGAACCTCAGGCAAACAAGGTGGCTTGAGAAACTCTCAGATTACGATCTTACCATCTCTTACACTCCAGGCAAAGCTAATGTAATGTCTGATGCTCTCAGTCGCAAGTCCTATTGCAACAATCTCATGGTTGAGGACATCCAACCTCCTCTTCACGGAGAATTCGAGAAGCTCAATCTTCAGGTGATTCCTTCTGGTTATCTGGCAAGTTTGATTGTCACTCCTACACTTGAGGATAAGATCCGTGCCGCACAGTTGCGTGATTCTGGTGTCAAGAATATCAAAGACAACATCGGCAAGGATAAGTACAAGAGTTTCTCTCTTGATGACAAGGGTACCTTGCTGTTTGAAGAACGCATTGTAGTGCCCAAGCTTGACAGCTTAAGAGAACTCATTCTCAAGGAGGCTCATGATACTCCACTTTCTATCCACCCTGGCAGCACAAAGATGTACCAGGATCTCAAGACAATCTATTGGTGGACCAGGATGAAGCGTGAAATTGCTCGCTATGTGTCTTAGTGTGATGTTTGCTGTCGTGTCAAGGCAGTTCATCAGAGACCACCTGGACTTCTTCAACCAGTGCAAATTCCTGAGTGGAAATGGGACAAGATCGAGATGGACTTCGTTACCGGGTTTCCAAAGTCCAAGAAAGGCAACGAAGCAATATTTGTTGGCATTGATCGTCTCTCCAAAGTGGCTCACTTCTTCCCAGTCAAAGAGACAGTATCAGCTAGTCAGTTGACAGAACTCTATATGACAAGACTGGTTCCGTTGCATGGTGTTCCTTTGGCAATAAGCTCGGATCATGGAAGTATTTTCACTTCTCGATTTTGGGATAGCTTTCAGAAAGCCTTGGGTACCAAACTTCTGTTCCACACAGCTTACCATCCGCAGACAAGTGGACAGGTTGAAAGAGTGAACCAAATTCTTGAGGATATGCTCAGAGCCTGTGTTATCTCCTTTGGCATGAGAAGATCTCTCCTATGTGGAACAACCGATTCGCATTCTTGACGAAGCTGAACATCGCACCCGTAACAAGACTGTCAAGTTCTACAAGGTTCAGTGGTCTCATCATTCTGACAAGGAAGCTACATGGGAACGTGAAGACCACCTCCGTGCCGAGTATCCCAACCTCTTTGTTGCTCCATGAAGAACCTCGGGGCGTGATTCCTTTGAGGGGGGGGGGGGGGGGGGGGAGTGTTGTAACAGCCCATTTGTAACTTTCCAAAATTGTGAGCAATAAAATGGATATTCATGTCATCATTTACATATATGGGTGCATTTAATTAAATATGTGTTCCAAATGCAATTTCCAAATTTAAGTCTCTTATTTTAAATTCAAATGCTTTTCAATTATTTCAAATAAAGTTTCAAATTACTTATAAATAATCAAACCAGTAATTTATATGTCTAATTTGAAACTATCAAAAATTACTCAAAAGTTTATATGATGTTTCTGTTCTGATTTTTTTTTAAAATACAAAAACAGTAAAGAATAAAAAGAAAACAGAAAATCAAGAAAAAAAATAAATAGGGGAGAGAGCCCTCCTGGCCGATCTGGGCCACTCCCTGGCCCAGCCCGACCCAGCTCCGACCCGATCCCCTCACCCCCAACCTCCATACGGAAGTGCCCCTTTCCACGTCGCCAGCCATGGCAGGGAGGCTGCCAGGTGCGCCCCACTGCAGCGCGCCCCCAAGCTGCTTTCCCCTCTCCTTAAGCCGCAACGCAGCACCCAAACCCTAGCCTCCCTAGCCGTCTCCCTCACGCCACCACACCCCTCTTCTTCCTCCACTGTTTTCCCCCACTGTGGACACGCCGGAGAGCACCACGCCGCTGCGCCGCTTCTCCATCGCCGTCGAAGGCCAGGAGAAAGTCCCAGGAGGTGCGCCGGGTCGTCCTCGACCTTTATCCCGAAGAAATCGGACTCGAAGCCGCCGTAGCCATCGATCTCGTCCCCGTCATCCTCGTCACCGGCGGAAGGCCTCCGCCGCGCAAATTCCTCCACCACAGTCTCCCGGAGCCCGAACCGCTCCTCTGAAAACACCGCGGTGAGCTCCGGTACTTTTCCCTCCATTCCTCCGTTCGTTTATGTCGCCGGAGAGGCCGAGCCCGTCCACGCCTCCGGTTCCCGTCCGCCGTGTCGCCGGCGTCGAGCACGGACACGGGCTCCCGCGCTTTTCATCCTCCACCTAGGCCCAAAAATCGAACCGCTCGAACCCTGGCAACTCGTGCACGCACCAAACGCAGCGGCGCCGCACGAGTTGAGGTCGTCACCGTCTGTTTCTGCTCCGCCGCCGCCGCACGACGTTCTCTGAAGATGGTTAAGTTTTCTCAGTAGTTATCCTCCATCTCGGGTTAAAAGATTTTAGTTGCTTAGTCTATCACATCCACGATCCATCCCGAGTGGCTAGCAGCGCGCTCCCATCCGTCCGCGCGAGCACGCGAGATCGAATCCCCCGGCCGCGTTGACCCGAATAACAGTCCCCCTTTTATTTTTTTCCCTTAGCTCCCTGACGAGTGGCCACCACACACCATAGACACAGGCGCTGGAGTTTTTACCTAGAGCCCCCTGCTCTCTGGTTCTTTCACGTTAGCCCTCACAATAACTTTTGCTATCACAGACAGGTCCCTGCACAATTTCAGAAACACCCCTAGAACTAAATATGCAATAACTTTTAATCTATAAATCCAAATAAAATAAACTTTATATGTTTTTATATCATAAAAATGCAATGAACATTAGTATAACATTCTTATGTCATTTTGCATCATTTATTTTAAATGCTTAGTTCAATTCAACAAATGCAATTAATTAATTAAATATGGAATGTGTGGGGTAATAAATATATAATGCCCTAATTCCATTTAATATGCTCATATCTTTTATACCATGTCTTGCCATGCTATAAAATATTAAATTTGAGTTGAAGATAAATAATTTGCATTTAATTACTAAATATGTTATGTGTTGGGCTAGTAATTAATTAATGCCTATTCCATTTAAATTAACTAGGTCACCACATCTGCTATATATTAAGTAACATTTAAATTGTTGGATACACAAATAACTTGCACCCTAATCTTTTGCCGGGATTTCATCCCCGCTTTAAATATGACCTAATCATCTCATACCCTAATGCACCATCATTTGTTTGCGCATTCTTTGTATTGATTATTGCTTCCTATTGTCTGCGTTTGGATTTCTCTGGGTAGACAACGACGTGCCTGCTGCGAGTACCTACGATACAGAGGTTCCAGCTTTTGTGCCAGGCCACGAGCTGCCAGGCAAGCTTCTGCTAACCAGTTACACGATTGTTTGGTTTTCATTCTTGCCTTTTGATCTATGCTATCCTAGTTATCCATTCTTGAACTGCGATCCCATCACATGTTTATCCTGCAGCCTATACAGCTATATCCCCACAACCCATAACCCGTTGCATGTTTATCTGTTGGCCTTTGCGAGTTGTAGTGCATGCTTAGAATTGGTTGAGCGAGTCGTTCCTTTGTCTTTATCTCATATGCTTAGTATGATAGATTATTCTATTTTAACAAACTGTTGTCTTAATTGGGGTATTATAATTAAAAGATAAGGCACCAGGCGGAAGGCCTTGCGAGGTGCTTTGTTCTGCTCAGTGTCGACCTAGGAACTGAGATTTTGTCCTCGGATCCAATTTTGAGCGCACTAACCACTTGTGGGTGGCCCAATGGAGCCCCCCTCGACTTTGACTGGAACTTCGACTTGTCCGGGAGCTGCACCTAGTTCGGGTTTTCCATTTCTCTCATATGCATCGATACTAGTGTAGTATTTTACTTTGGCGGTGTGCCTTGTTACATGCATATAGTGCGCGGCCTGTTGGTGCGGAGGGGTGTGTCCTGCGGGAGTCCGCACCCTTTTGGCCGGGACCAGCATAGCTCCCGTGGATCCTGGACTTGTTGCGGTGAAGGAAAAGAGTTGGGTTGAAAGGCCCTAATGTTTTTGACTGGGTTGATCATGCGAGTATGGGTCCAGTAGTGCACCCCTGCATGGTATAATCTTATCGATGAGCCGTGTCCACGGTTATGGACGACTTGGTGATGATGCTGGCTAACAAGATCTAGAGAACTTACACCTAATTATTGTTAATTATTCTGACTAGTAAATATAGAATTACTTACACCCTAAATGGTAACTAAAATTGTTAACGTGTGAGTTTCCCGGATTGCTTCCTCATACTTGGTTGAGGGGGTTAATTCGAGAATGGGTTATGACTGGTGTTAGTTGTAGATGGCTACTTATACGCTCTCTTATCTCTCTCTAATTAGACGTAAGTTTTAGCGCGTCTTTCTAGGTTGCTAGTGCTGCTGCCGCTAAGTACACCTACCCCCAGACCTTGGGAATCTTACAGTTTTGTAACCGGTTAGCTTAAGCTTGTTCGATACGCTTCGGTGTATTGACCCGTTCACGGGCTGTGGTTTTTCTGCAGTTGAGGATTCTTCGCATGACCAGGTTGGTGGATACTACGTGGAATTCGACGACGAGATCTACGACGAGTAGTTAGAGTTCCACTGGGCTTCTTCCTGGTGGACCGCGTGGATGGGCCTTCTTTTCCGTTTTGTCTTTGAGCCCTTTGCTTGTTGTCTGTACTCAGACCGGTTTGTTTCCGCTGCATGATGTAATGTTGGGACATGTGTCCTCTGATTGGTGCTATTCGTTATATTTTTCTCAGTGAGAGCTTTTGGATATTATTTCCTTTCTTTGTGTCTTAGGTTTATTCTGTGGTTTCAACTTGTTAAAAATCCGACTCGTATACCATGTGTGTATGTTTGAAGTATACGAGTTGGAAGACTTTTTGGGTTCTTGCGTGCACAATCTTGAAACGTATGTGACGTTGGGGTCGCCAAGAGCTGTCGGCCGATGATCCATTCCGAGCCTGGCCTGCTTATTTCCTGGGATTGGTAACCCCAGTATGTTCTTGGTTGTGTGGCCCAATCGATACGTTTCGTTTGTGTAGCTTGAATTCAGGGTCTGACATCTTGTGATAGTATAAATTATTGAAACATAAAGCAACTTTCACAGAAAGATGAAACAAATGTAACTTCAAAACTTCCAACATAAAGAGAGGTGTTTTAGTAAATTGAAAACTTTGACAACCATGTTTTCCTATCTCATAATAACTTTCAGTAGCATCATTGATAAAATCCACAATATAACCATCACATGAAACATTCTTATCATGATCCATATGCATAAAATATCATTATCTCCCTCATAAGAAAAGTTCTTCTCATTAATAACAAAGGGAGAAGGATCATCATAAAGAACTTGAACATGATAGACAAGTTGTACATTAAAAGGATTAGTTTGAGTGATTCCTCTATAATTATTACAAGTTTCAAAAGGATAATTGTAATTATAACCTATGTCATAGTATTCTGTATAATTATCAAAGATCGGAGGCATAATATCATCATAAGCAATATAATACTTATCCTCTAAAGTGTGTTCATTTGTAAACATGTCATTATTTTTACTAGAAGGAGATGTATGAAATATATAATCATTGGTAGCAAAAGGATTTTCAAACACCTCATCCCTGAGCTCAGAGCTCTCTATATCATCATGGGAAGGAACATAGATAGTATTAATAGAGCAACACTTATTAACATCATCATTTTCAGAATTATTATCCCAAAGATCTTCAATATCAAAAGAGGTGTGCTTTTCCCAATCATGATCACTAATATAAATAACATGCATCGGTACATCAAGTTCAAAATCATCGAATTCAGAATTATAAGTATTAATTGTAACATGAGCAACAAGTTTGGGAGAAGATATCGTTTCCTCTCTCCTTTTACTCCTCCTCCTCGTCTTCTTCTTCTTCTTCTTCTTCTTCCTTCTTCTTCTTCTTCTTCTTCCTTCTTCTTCTTCTTCTTCTTCTTCTTCTTCTTCTTCTTCTTCTTCTTCTTCTTCTTCTTCTTCTTCTTCTTCTTCCTTCTTCCATTTTTCTTCTTCTTTTTCTCTTTTGGAGGGAAAGGCTTGAAATGAAGTTTCTCCACATAACCTGGTTTACTATTAGAGACAATGGAAAAAACTTGGGAGAATTGCTCTCTTTCATTAATAAGATGAAAACACATATTAGTCCTATCATACTTTTGTAAAGTCCCATCCTTTATAATATTTTGTATGTAGGTGTTAGCACGGAAATTATTAACACAATAGATATAACATCCATGCAACAAATCATTCATATCAATATCACTCATATTTAACAAAGAAGTTTTTCTTGATATCTCTTCACACCCGAAAAATAATGTAAGTTCATCATGTTGATTAGGGGTGATCAAGTTATCACCAAACTCTCCTGCAATTTCTTTATGAGAGCCTGAGCATTGAAATTTGAAATGTCCCTTTTCATAGCAAAGTTCACAAATAAAAGGGTTGGTGGCACAAATCGTTTTAACAAGATCTCTTATAAATTTATACCAACCTCTAGTATTTTCATTCCTATGATGGATACAATATTCATCTTAAATTTGTTTAATTCCACAAGGTCTATGCATTCCACCAAAATTAACATGCTTATAGGAAATAGTATTATCAAAAGTTTGAGCATGTTTATTGCAATCATTAACAACAATTTCATTTTCCATGCAAGTGTCTTTGAAAGGTTCATGATACACGTCCCAATTTTCTTTAGGAACATTAATATGAGAATCAAAGGTTCTAAAATAATCAACAATAATATGAGAATGAAGACCATATTTAGCATTAATCTCTTGAAAATCAGCAGTTTCAACACAAGCCTTGATGCAATCATATTCATAGTTTAGACCTGATTCTTTACCTTTGTAATTCTCCCAATTTTCAACATTCTTTCGAATTGTTTCAAGGAGATCCCATTTAGCTTCAACCTTCTTACTTGTGGAAGAGCCCTTCGAACATGCATCTAGATAATCCTTGCAATGTTCTGAAAGCCTTGCATAAAAATTATTAACAATTATATTATCAGGAAGCTCATGGTTAGGACATTTGAGTATTAATGTTTTCATCCTTCCCTAGGATTGAGCAATGCTTTCTCCTTCAAGAGGCCAGAAATTATATATAGAATTACGATCTTGGTAAATCTCACTTGGAGGATAAAATTTAGAATAAAAGAGAGTTACAACCTCCTCCCATTCAAGAGAGTGCCTATTCTTCCACAATTTATACCAACTCGCAGCTCTTCCACTAAGTGATATAGAAAATAACTTCTTCTTAACTTTGTCCATTGAAATACCTGCACACTTGAACAACTCGCATAATTCATGTATAAATAGCAAATGATCACGAGGATGGACAGTTCCATCGCCTACACAGCGGTTATTCATACCACGATCAATAATTTTCATAGGTATTTTAAATGACACTATTTCTTCAGATGGCTTTAAAATATCACAAGCATCATTAAAATTATCACATATTGGAGGTAAAACATCATCAAGGCTAAATAATTCCTCCAAAGCTGAGGAGCAAAAACGATTATTTTTGTTTAAACTAACTCCCCCAAGCTTAGGTTTTTCCATAGCCTTAGCAATAATAGTGTCCAAAGAATTTATACTAATAACATTACTACCACTATTATGCAAACAAACTTCCATAGGTTTTTTAATTTTCTCTTCAAAAGTATCATGTCCTAATGCAATATATATTTCATAAAGATCTCTATTTTTTTGTTGTTTTCCATTAGCCTATCTAGTGAAAATAATAAACAAGAAACAAAAAGTAATAACTGCCGAATCTAAAGGAGATACCTTCAAACGCTCACCTCCCCGGCAACGACGCCATAAAATAGCTTGATGTCTACGCACACTTCTATTCTTGTAGACAGTGTTGGGCCTCCAAGAGCAGAGGTTTGTAGGACAACATCAAGTTTCACTTAAGTGAATCACCCAAGGTATATCGAACTCAAGGAGGTAGAGGTCAAAGATATTCCTCTCAAGCAACCCTGCAATTAATATACGAGAAGTCTCTTGTGTCCCCAACACACCCAATGCTATTTATGGTAGAATTCTTCGACTTGGGCTTGACTTGTTGGGCTTTTCAGCCTATTGACAATTGGGATTTAGTCATTACATGCACCAGGTACCCACACGCACTAGTGGAAAAAGGCTTATAGGTGGGATGACCCTTTGTGGCGCACCAGCAGCCCATGCGCCATAAAATTCTTTTAGTGGCGCACTACAAATGTGCGCCACAGATATCTGTGGCGCACAAAATAAATATGCGCCACTGATTATGTCATTTTTGTGGCGCACCAAGCAATATGTGCCACAGAAATATGGTGGGCCTCACCAGATTGGTTTGATTTTAGAAATCCGAGGCATATTCTGTGGCGCACAAAGTAAATGCGCCACAGATAGTTGATGTTCTGTGGAGCACCCTGTAGAATGCGCCACAAAAAGATGATATTTTGTGGTGCATGGATCTGGTGCGCCACAAAAAGATGATATTTCTTTGGCGCATATGGAGCTGGTGCGCCACAAATAATTTTCCCGCCATTTTTCTGCTCTCCTCTTACTATAAAATCCCCCTCCGGTATGAGATTTGAAATTATAGATTTTCAGTCTAGCTAGGTGTGTAAGGATGGTTTGTGTTGGTCCTTGCGATAAGTGTGCGTCTGGCAGGTTCCACAGTCCCGCCGCCGAGTATCTCGCGCGTATTTCCCATAATTTGCATGTTGATGGTAGGAAAGTGTATCACGACCAACTTATTGAGAGTGAGAGCCACCTCGCTTTGTTGGGAGACAAGCTATGCAGCGCTGGGTATCCATATCGGACCCCTAACCAAATTCACCGTGAATTGATTAGGATTCGAGTCAGGTTTAACAAGAAAGTTGAGAAGGGCAAGTTCAAGACTCAATGGGATCTTGATTCATACGCCGAGTATTACCGTTGGGTAGATGAGAGCAATGATTCCGATGACTTCATGCCGTCATCCAAGGCCCTGAAGTCAGAAAAGCATCGAAGGGTATGGGCAAGATGGTTGAATCGTCGTCCAAGAAGAAGAGTGTATCATCGTCAAAGGTCAAGGGCGCTGCATCAACGGATTGAGTTGTGTTGTGTGTCCTCAATTCATTTCAGCTATGTTATATCGTCAATTGAGTTGTGTTGTAATATCTTTGTGAATTGAATACATGAGTTGTGTGTTGTATATATATATCTTCATAATTTGTCATGTACGTGTTATAATGTGATGTTGGTTTGAGTTGTATACTATTGAAATTTAACATTTTCATAATATATCTTTGTACCATTTTAGTTGAAGTTTAACAATTGAATAGGGTTTTTTATAATTAAGATTTTTTGATGTTGGTTATATATATCAATTTGTCGTGTGTTATATATAAGAATATGTTTTTTATAATTAAAATTTCATTAATTTTTTTTTCTGGCTCATGGTACCTATTTCTGTGGCGCATTTATTTCTGTGAGACAGCCAGCGCATGCGCCACAGAAAACCTAACTAATAAAACACCCCAACCCTACCCCGCGCCACACAATCCTCTCGCGCGCCGCCGGCGCGTCTCCTCCCGCTCGCATCGCAACTCGTCGCCGCCGGTCGTCCCGCCCGCGCCCTTGACGCCCTCGCGCGCACAGTCCGCCGCCGGCGCGCCTCCTCCCGCCCGCGCCCTCTACACCCTCGACGCGCACGGTCCGCCGCCGGCGCGCCTCCTCCCGCTCGCATCGCAACTCGCCGCCGCCGGTCCTCCCGCCCGCGGCCTTGACGGCCTCGCGCGCATGGTCCACCGCCGGCGCGCGTCCTCCCGCCCACGCCCTCGACACCCTCGATGCGCACGGTCCGCCGCCGGCGCGCCTCCTCCCAATCGCGCCCTCAACGCGCACGCGTGCGAACAATCTGCCGCTCCCGCGCCCTCGACGCTCACGGTCCTCCGCTCCCGCGCCTCCTCCCGCCCGTGCCCTTGATGCGCGACTGTCCGCCGCTCCCGCGCCCTCGACGCGCACGACAACTCCCCGAGGTGCTTCGCTCTCCCCCTTCCTTCCTCTCTCCATTACCACACCGAAGGTGTATGTGAAAATGCTCAAGTGAATTTGTGCACTGTATTTTGTATTTTCTTGTGTTGCAAATTAATTTGTGCTCAAGTGATATGTGTTGCAATTTAATATGTGAATTTGTGCACTGTTTTTTTCTTAGGGCATGGTATGTGTAGCATTTTTTGCACTAAAGCAAGAATTTGAAAGCATTTAATCTGGCCAATATATGATAGGTGTAGCAGTTTTTGCACTTAGCAAGAATTTATGCTCATGTGTAGCATTTGAAAGCACTTAAGCAAAAATGTGTTATTTATTTTTGGCCAATGATTAAATAGATGGTTGCGTGTTACAACTTTAGAGAGGTGTGAGTGAACCATGTTGTCTGAACATATATGCAACGTTCATTCCACTTTGTACACTGACGCCATCAATAAATTTCATATGTGACTGATCAATTACATATGAGGCCTTGCTTGGTTTTTAATTATATTTTACTTTTTGGGTCCACAATATATGTTCACTGGATTTCAACCACGCCATCTCTAAATTTGGGTCCACAATATATGAGGCATGCGCTTATGTTGATATTATTTCTTTGCTTCTTGTTGTGTATAAGTTTTAATTTGTTGTACTAACTGCTTAACCTCCTATTATGCCTGTAGACGATGGCGTCGCGCCGTCGCGGGTCGTCCGGCTTCCGCGGTGTTCGGGAGCGGCCCAATGGCACCTACTATGCCAAAATCCGCGTGGGCGGATTTCGGCAGACGCTTGGAACGTACCCCACACCGGAGGAGGCAGCGCTCGCGTACGACGCGGTCACGTGGCGTTTCCGGCGCCCGTGAAGCGAGCTGAACTTCCTGGACTGTCAGGACATCGCGGAGGCAAAGTTCCTCGCGCCACGGCCAGCCCTCCTCACCAACGAAGATCGTCGCCGCCACCGCCAGGTGCAGCGGCGGATCGACACAGCCGAGAACGACGAGGTGCTGATGCGCCAGTGGAGGGAGGACTTCCCGGGTGATGTCGCCGTCGAGTTGGAGTTCTACATGAACGGAAGAGAGCAAAGGAGGGCAGACCGTCGCCGCCGTCGGGAGGCCGCCGAGAATGCCAACAAGGATGACTGGGACACCGATTACTCCAGGTGGTCCGACATCTTCTATAACACCAGCTCGACGAGTAATTTACTCGTGCGACTTGTTTTCTAGCTAGCTTAGCATTTATCTTGTTTAGGTTCTTACTACTTTCTATAAGACTTCTCTTAATTAGAACTATATATGTATGTGATAAGACTTCTCGGGTTCGAATGAATGTGATATGTATGTTCTAATTTATGTACTGGTTGAATATATATGTGTCAACTTGTAATATATCTGTATAAATTCTGTATATATACCTATATTTGTACAGCAGGAATATTTTTTCCAAAATTCTTGTTATTTATTCTGTGGCGCATGCTTAAGTTTTTTGTGGCGCATATATTTGTGTGGCGCACGTTAACCACATGCGCCACTGAAATATTTTTGTGGTGCAGCAAGAAGGATGCGCCACAAAAGTGTTAATATTTCTGTGGCGCACTGAGGGGGTGCGCCACAGAAATATATTTTAGTGGTGAGATAACTGTGGCGCACCCCTCATTTTCCTGCATGCGCCACAGAAAGGCTAAAGGGTGCGCCACAGGTAA
The DNA here is from genome assembly GCA_026929855.1 of Poa annua. NCBI lineage: Eukaryota > Viridiplantae > Streptophyta > Magnoliopsida > Poales > Poaceae > Poa > Poa annua. The sequence goes on from CM049426.1 coordinate 111,990,411, forward strand.
GCTTTTTTCCACTAGTAATGAAGGGGTACCCGTTTGGTATAAGCTCGTCATACGTGGTACATGAAGATCACGTTTCCAGAGGTACTTTGTTACATGGTGATCACTATTACATGTGCGCATACTAGTCAAAATGGTGGTACTCTCCGGTCTCCGGTAAGACATGGTCGAGATAAAATCCCGCCAACTCCTCTGCAATTGCTTTGAAGCGGGTCTTTATTGCTAACTTGTTGCGCTTTCTTGCCAACTTTAAAATAATGATATCACAATGAGCACATGAGATATGAAATGAATTAAACTCATCTCGATTGATGGTATAATAATAATGTTGTGACTAGAGATTTACGTACTTCCTGACTTTTTTTGCTCTTCAAACTCTCGTTGACCAGAATGTGCATGTACTCGCAAACATAGAATCCACATAAATCAGTCCATGTTGGCTATTTAAGGCAAGTCTATAGAAGAATAAAATTTAATCAAATAATAATAAAGTATAATAATGGTGCATGGGCCTAGTTGTAGTACTACTTACTTGGTTACGACGCCACATCGGCTTCTTTGGCCATCCACTGGTCGGATCTTCCGCGATGAACATTTCTCAAATGCTGCCCGACAAAGAAAATGAATAAATGAGTCATAAATTATATAATATTAAGAAATGAACGAAACAGACAATAAGAAATGAAATTACCTTGTCACCAAATCAAAACATGTCTTGTATTGTTTATGCCAACTTCTTAACGTGTCAAGGACAACAATTTCTCCTTCTCGCAAGTTAATAACGAGAAGAATGAAGTAATACCTGCGCACGTTTATAAATAGTCATGCATAACTCCTCAATTACACAAAACATCGGGTCAGAAAAATAGAAAGTGTAATAAACAGTAACACTGACTTGAAATGGTAAGGACATAATATATATTGTTTGTAAGCTTGTCGCTTGAAAAACATTAGCAAATTCGCCGGTGTATCCTTGTTAAGTTTTGGATCAATTATGTTCTTTCATGCGTTATATCGCGTTCAATGAACCCAATGTGCTTGATTATATGCTTCTTGCATTCGAGCATCTTCATTCTGCGTAATACAACGCACAAAATATTATAGAGAGGATTATCACAGACAATGAACGAGTTGAGCTAAAGACTTAAATTACAGAAATAGATCTTACAAACAATAGGAATTGATGATAGATTTGTCGAGGGCCCGGAGATTGTATAACTGAAAGAATTCGGCGAAGTAAATGATAATAGAGTATTCTTGGAAATAATGCTCTTTCTTAACTGCCAACATGAGAGCGTCTTTCTCCTCCTTTACGACATTCTTGTACCAGACTTGAACTTGACGCATTCTTGTGGGTAAGTCGCCGTCGAGTAAATTCTCCCCGCGAACATAAGTAGCAACAACACCAGCGAAGGGGATATCATCTCCCAAATATACCAGCTCCCGCAAATTGATGTTTTTGAGAACTTTGTCATCAAGCACCTTGACCAAGGGGGCCGACTGTGCGTCTTGTTCTCCGAGTTGGGCAACTTCTTTCCTTTTTTCGATCGATGCTCCATCTCTTCGTCATATGACTTATCAATCGAGCGAACATAGTCTGTTCGCGGCGACGGTGGAGGGTTGTATAGGGTATCGATGCAACGGTCAATTTTCTCCTAAGGAATTCTACCAGTAAATTTTGGAGGAGGCAATTGTTTCTCTAACATTTATGTTTCACGCCAGCAAGCCATGCATCCGTATGTTCTTTGCAGGCGATATTGTTTTCCTCGACGGTTCTCTCCCAAGGTAACTTTGGAGTAGGCGGCGGTGTTATCTGCTTTCTAGGTTTCTTCCTAACAGGAGAACCGGACTGGCGCTTCCTCGAGAGCGACTTAACATTCGGGGGGACTAGCAAAGACTGAGATGGCCTCGCGCTAGGGACCCTCTCGGGGGTCGGTGGGCTTTGATGATGAGGTGGAGATCGACTCGGGCTGGGGTCCCTATCGAGAGGTGTGGGCTTTGCTGATGAGGTGGAGATGGACTCGGTCTGAGGTCCCTCTTGAGGAGGAGTGGACTTTGCTGATGAGGTGGACTCCTAGAACGAGGAGTCGGTGGCCTTGGTAGGGGTTCTGGAAAGACGATGTATTTCTTGGGCCACAGGGCGAAGCCACGTTTGACGTCTGCCAATGTCTTCTCCTCGTCACCTCCAGGAAACTCAAGTTCCAAGGTTTCAAATCCCGGCATAATTTTGTCCACCCGGACACGAGCATAGCCATTTTGAATTTCACCACAATGGTAGAGTTCTCCAGGTTGAATTACTAAAGCTAGGCCTACCGTCACCTTCAAAGTTATATTTCTCATTGCTATATGTAGCTCACAACTTGTAGGCTTCGTGATGTCATCCACAGGGTAGGGCCCTGATGCACACGGTGGGTGTGTTGTTGGGAGACCCTGTAACATCGCAACATTTTGGAATGTTCAAAAATCACTAAAATTTAAAACTTTTGTTTTGATTAAAATAAAATATTAAAATGCATAAGAAAACTAACAATAAAAGACTTCAACCAATTTGAAAAAGTCTATTATTTCAAAATTCCCAATGTGTCATTATTTTCAAAAGTTTTTTTTCAATTAAACATTTCATTATCCATTGTATTTCAAAAACCTTAATATGTAATTTGACAAAGGCTTATTAAACTTCAAACCATTTTATTCCAATAAAATAATTTACTTATAAATAATTGATTTCAACCACTTAGCCATATCTATTCATAAATTCAAGACTATTAAAATGGTACAATAGCCAAATGATTTCCATTCTTTAACTAAGTTCAAAATATAGTTTGGAAAATTACAAGCCTATAGTTTATAATTTTAAAACTTCATAAATTAAAATTAATGAATTATCCAAATAAACATTTCATTTGCTTAAATGAATTTCATTTATTTTCAAAGCATGAAATGATTAGTATATCCTAAATAAGAAAGGAATTCAAACTAAAATCTTTCCCAAAGCTGTTATGAAGTTTAAATTGAATTATCTTAATATAAAATATAATGGTGCATAAAATAAAATGAATTAAAACTTGAATCCATTATAATTTCTATTATTTTGAAAATATTTATATTCTATTACTTTACTATTATGCCAAAACAAAAATGAATGGTTACTAAAAATGAGTTTTAAATGACTTAATATCAACCATATACCATTGTGGCAATTTCATGAATTTAATTTAACCCCAAATGAATTTATTAAATTATTAATTTCAAAGTTGATTTAAATCGGCAAATTTGTATTTTTAATAATTCAAAATTATTAATTTTAAAAAGTTTTCAAAACATACCCACAACTGGTTTAACACAAAAATAATAATTTTACAAATTTTTAGAAATTTGTTTGACCTCATTTGGAGTTATAAATCAAAAGTTATTAAGAAAATAGAAAATCAGAAAAGGAAAAAGAAAAATCCCTGACAGTGGGACCCACCTGTCAGGGGAGGCGTCTTCAACCTCCAGAAATCCCGCCCGAGATCGCCGGAGCTCAAATCCGCGCCGTGATCAACGCGAGCGTTCCCTCCTCTGCCCTATAAGTAGCCCGCGTCCTCCTCTCTCATTCCCTTCTCAAACCATAACGAATCCCGCCCCCAGGCTGCTCGGATTTGTGCCTCCATTGCCGCCATTGCCGCCGTAATCTTCAAAATCCGTTGAGTCCAGAGCCCCTCGAGCCCTCCTGCAACTCCCTCTCGACTCCCTGTCCACGGGCGCATCCTCTTGACACCCTCGGCGTTCTGTTTTTGCTCCAGATCGTCGCCTTCGTGATCAACCGAAGAAAACCGCCGCGCGCTCCTCTCCGGTGAGCATTAGGAGGAGCAGGGGAGCACGCCGAAGACCCCGGTCGCGCCACCGTCTCTGCCTCGACCTCCTCTTCGCCGTGGTAAGCTCCGTTCGTGCCTGCATGTCATAGCTCGTCGGAGAACGCTTAGGCCATGTGCGTCGCCACCGTCGGCACGTGCTTCGGTGACCTAGCGCCCACCTTCTGGTCAACGAAACCCAAACCGCTAGATCAAAAATCAACGCACCAGATTAGATTCCATTAATCCAACCGGTACGCTGAGATCTAATCCATTGGATCTGGATCTGACGCGCCAGATTTACTGGAGCCGAGCCGAGCCGCGGCTAAGCCGAGCCCAGCCGAGCCGGAGCCAGGCCAATCACAGCCCGCCACGTTGCCCAGGAATTTCTACGAATTTTCTTAATTGGATTAAAATGGCAATTTTACAGAAAAGCCCCTGTAGTTCAAACCTTCATAACTTTTTAACCACAACTCCAAATTTAATAATTTTTATATATTTGGAAAGCCCTTGACATGTAGAATATTTTAGAACTGCCAAAATTTAAATTTGACTTAGTTTTAAATATTCAAATTTCAAATGGTGAATTTGAGTATTTTTGTCATAACTTTAAATGTGTAAATTCAAAAATTGCAAATAAAATTGTTTCATAAACTTTAGAATATTTGTAAATTGATGCCACTGCTATAAAATATTTTGAGTGATATTTCAATGAATTCATAGTTATATATTGAATAGTTTGAGTATTTTCAACATAACTATTAATAGAAATATTAATTTTGATTGAATCAAATTGCTATAAATTTAATTAAATGCTCCCTGTCTATCAACACTATTTATAAAATTATATTATAAAAATTTAATCATAGAAACTTTAATCTTATAATTATTCCTTTTATTATATTTTCCAAAAATAGAAATTAACTAAAATTGCATTTATAAATTCATGTATATTTATAAAGAAATCACAAAAGTCATTTTGATGCTTCTTGTGAATAAAAATTGCATTTCATGCATAACATATTTTATTATATAATTATATCCCTCATAGGAAAACCTCTTCATTATTTTTCTCTAAGTTAGAAATATCTTCAACTTAGCATTTTGGTGAAGTGCTACACCTAGACACTTCGTAATTTTCAACATGGAGCTGGAAGACCAATGAAGGACTTAGCCAAACAAGACTCCAGAAGAATCTCCAAGGAGTGGAAGCACTTAGAAGAAAGATCAAGAAGAAGTTCATGAAGACCAACCAGAAATATTTTTCTAAGTCTTTCTCCCTCTTTCTTTCCTTTCTCCCTCCTTCTTCTGTTAGACTTCATGATGACTAAGTAAATCCAAGACGAGCCTCGAGGATACAAGAACCACCAAGTCTGAAGATTTATCAAGTCTATCAAAACTTCAATCAAGACATCATCAAGGAGAATATTACAAGTCTGGAGATGAAGCCTGGAGGACAACTACATATTTCTTCTATGTTTTCCCTCTTTTCTAATCTTGTCTTTCACATTTGACATAAACAATTTTTGATCATGATATTATTGTCTTGAAGTTTGTTGGATCCTAGCGGCATAGTGAGATGAAGCGGCCTGGAAACAAACCTTACATGTCCATGTACATGAGACCTGTTCCACAATTTAAGTGGCTGGCCGGGTGTCTGTCTCTCTCACTATAGTGAATGTCCAATTTACAAAGAGTTGATAATAATTGTTGATCATCTTGAAGAAATGACATAGTATTTACTCTAAATATTTCTACACATCAAGACTAAGCCGTTAGAGGGCTTATTCAAGATGATATAAAATAAAATATTTTATTCAACTTATGACCTTAGTCCTTAGTCATTTTTTATCAACACATTTCCTTGCATTAACTTAAAAGATTTTCATGCATGACATGTTTTCCTTAGAAGATTACAAAACTTGATTGCTCACTAGATATGAACATGTAGGTTTGATGATTGCTGTTTGTTGATTGTTGAATTGTTGTTTGCTTATATTGTTTAGACTAAACGGAGAGCAAACGTTCGTTGTTGAAAAGAGTTTGCGAACAACGACAACATTCAAAGGCAAGTGGCACACCTCATAAACTTCCTATTATTTTCTATATGCATTACTTAGTGTATTTTTATATGCATGAGTAGGATAGTATTGCTATGCTAAACCTGTGTAGAATTCCCTTACTCCTGTGTCTAGGTTCCTATAAAATACTTAGTAGATGTATTGATGCTATGCAATTGATGAAAAGTTTTACAAAATGTTAAGTGACTACTCAGGGCTGTGCTCATGGTTGTCATCGCCTAAGATGAATGTCTATTCTACTTAGGGCCGTGAGCATGGTGATTTTCACCTGAGAGTGCACAGCCACTAAGTTAATGAATCTCCTGGGTGGATTGGTTGTATGGTGGCGAAGTTGAGTGGCTACTCAGGTCCATGTCTATGGTTCCTGGAGTATGTGCACTTGTGCATGGCCACCCAGGGAACAGAGGAATCTGAAGAACTTCGAGTGACGATTGCTTCCACTGCAGCCATTGCCATATGGGCTCTGGCTTGATCAATTATGTTGCGTGGACTCTCTCCGGCTTGACAAGCAGATGTAGGGGGATGTTAGGTGGAACGGGTCAAGCCAGAGTGGGAGGGAAAATGCTTCTGAAAGATCTCGTCTCATTTTTCTCCTTTCCTTTTCACAAATGGTGTGTAAAGGATAAATTGGGTTGAATGGGTAAAATGGTGAACGTGCACAACCTCCGTAGAGTGTAAAACTAAGTACTTAGCCGTGTCCCCGGTACGGACAATTTGAGCAGCTGATCACGGACGTCAACGGAGGATTCCATCATTCCAACTTCAGAAATAAAACTTGATGGGTGAACAAGGGAAGATGAGATTTATTGTTTTCATGCCATACTTGTCTTAATTTGAAGAAAGTGTTTTCCAAAGAGATAGGAAAAATTGGCTTTATGCAAAATAGCCTTGAACTCCACCAGCCAAATATGCATATAGGCTATAGAGTTATTCCATTAAGTGTCCACCATAGTGTCACTTGCCAGACTCCATTTTTATTGGGATCTGACCCACGTTGTTGCAATATTTTTCTTATTGCAGATTGTTCAGATGACGAGTGAGGTTTCGTTTATAGGTTTCGAGTCTACAACCAACATGTTTTCGTCTGTGGCAGCATGAAAGTGATAGAGACTCACTGCTATTGTATTTCCGCTGTGTACTATTTCAAAGCTAGCTTTATGCTATGCAACTTGTAATGAATATTTTGTAAGTCTGGATCATCGATGTAATAAAATTGATACTTTGTTGTGATATTACATCGTAAACTGTGTGTGCAAACGAATCGATCCAGGGATTTGCACTATACACAGGTATCTGCCTTATTTAAAGTGCAGGTACGCTACAGACCCCAAGAGGAAGGTATGAAGTAGTGCAGCAGCAAATTTCCCTCAGTTATGAAACCAAGGTTATCGAACCCGTAGGAGATGAAGAATTCCCTCGAGGTATCAACGGCGCCAGAAAAGAGCTGTTGACGTGGGGCCTGCACACAAACAATCAAGATACTTTGCCCCATCTTAACAGTGAGGTTGTCAATCTCACCGGCTTGCTATAATAATGGATTAAACATATGTGTGGAAAAAAGAGTGATGTTTGCAGAAAATAACAGGTTTGCAGTTGTGGTTTTATCAGATTAATGAGAAGGACCTGGGTCCATAGTTTACTAGTGGTGTCTCTCCATAAATAATAATAACATTCATCAATGCGTGGTAAAGAAATTACAGTTAGGCAATTAACAGAATAATGATGAGCAACCCAATGCATATACTAATGATATGGTGTCTAGTGTGAGATTCATTCGGGCATTCAACAATATACATAGACCATTCCAACCGCATCTATGACTAATAATCCATCTTCCGTTAGCGTCCGCACCCCTTTCAGTATTAAGTTGCATGCAACAGATTACCGCTTTAAGCACTTTGTGTAAAGTAAGTAAGTAACATCATCCATAGACAAAGTACTACTGTTTTATCCCTAGTAGAAACAGTACATATATAACCTTACAACTTTTTGTCACTGCCCCAGATTTAATAGAGACATGAACCTACTATCAAGCATAAATACCCCCTCTCGGAGTTACAAGCATCTACTTGGCCAAAGCACACACAAGTAACGGAGAGCATGCAAGATCATTAAATAGCACACCCATGATATATTATGAAGCAATAACTTTAGTACTCAATATTCATCGGATCCCAGCAAACACAACATGGAGAATTACATAAAGATGATCTTGATCATGATAGGCAGCTCACAAGATCTAAACATGATAGCTCAAGAGGAGAAGACAACCATCTACCTACTGCTATGGACCCGCAGTCCAAGGTAGACTACTCACGCATCAGTCCGGAGACGGTCATGGTGACGTAGAGGCCTCCGGGGACGATTCCCCCTCCTGGCAGGGTGCCAGGGAGCAGTTTTGATCTCCCCCGAATTGGTGTTGACGACGGCGGCGGTTCGGGACCAGTGGAGGAAAAAGTTATTAACCGTATTGAGTTTTTAGGTCATGGAGGTATTTATTGGCAAACGACCTAGGTTGGTGGGTGGCCGAGGGCGCCACATCACCTCCTGGCGCGGTCAGGATGGGGCCTGCGCCAGCATGTGGTTCTTCGACTCGTCTTCGTCTCGTCTCATCTTCGTCTCATCTTCGGTTCCTCGTGACGCAAATGTTCCACAAATACTTCCTGGTTGATTTTTTTCCAATTTGGCGGATATTTCCTTAAGTACTTTTCTAAAACCAAAAACAGTAGGAAACAGGGAACTAGCACCGTGGCATGTTGTTAATAGGTTAGTCCCAGAAAATGCATAAAACTATATAAAATGCATATAAAACATGTAATAACATGATATAACATAGCATGGAACATAGGAAATTATAGTTACGTTGGAGATGTATCAACATCCCCAAGCTTAGTTCTACTCGTCCCGAGTAGGCAAGAACGATATAAGAAGAATAATTTCTGAAGTTACATGCTTAAACACAGTCTTGATCATGTAATAATGTAAGGCATGTAAACTGAGATCAAATGAATAAGAGCTGTAATTTATATTGATATCAAACGAGTAATGAATAAACATGTAGGTGAAGCAAGCATAGCTTTCAATGATATAGTACTAGATAGCAATCAACTGTGCAAAGTAGATATTAAAGATGATTTAAGCTTCAAGGACAACAATATAATCATCTAATGCTTCCAACAAATATGACAACTTAATGAAAGGATCAAGTCAAGCAATATCAATATGCACGTAGAAGATCAATATATTATTTGTTCAAAAGAAACAAGCAAGCGTTCAACGTTGGTTCCTGGCACTAGGATGTTATGGCTAAGAGAATGTTAACGGAGGTTTGGAAGGCCAACGGAAGAAAGGCTCACAAAGCTGTAGATGATCATTAGACAAGAGAAAGTCATACAATCGAAGCTATAAAAGGAGTAGTGATTGCCATACAACGGATGCACATGGAGCAATAAGTATATGAAAGATCTCCAATGGAACTAGTGGGGGTGCATCCAACTTGCTTCCTCAGGAAGACCTAGAGCACTTTTCAGAAGGCTCATCATTGGAATATACAAGCCAAGTTCTATAGTGTAAAGTTCCCCACATAGTTATGCAACTAAGACATGAAAACTCTCTCCTATGGAGTAAATGTGCTAAACATGAGCACAAATGATGATCACAAATGATATGGTGCTATAACCTGAGCACAAGCGATGACTATAAATGATATAGTGCTATAACATGAGCACAAGTGTGTAATAGAGAATAGTAATGATGCCCCTGTAACGCCCCGAGATTTATCCTCATTTAGTTTTGTTTGTTTTATTTTTGCATTAACATGACATCGCATTGCTTCTCATTAATTTAATTTGTTGCATTTAAATTCAATTCCCACAATTAAAATCAAATACATTTCAAATTAATTAAAAATGTGTTTTTCAAATCTTTTGCAAATGTTAAAAACTAGTTTATTAAATTGTCTATTTGAAACTAAAACTATTTTGTAAAGTTTCCGTATTCAAATTGCTTTTCTATTTTTCTAAAAAAAAATATAAAACAGAAAAGAATAAAAGGGAGAAAAATAAAGCCCAAAGCCCACCTTAGCCAAACCCTAGGTTTCCACCTGGAGAATTCTTTCCCACCCTCTGCAATTTTGCAGCCACCCTCCTCCTTTTTCCTGTTTTTGCAAAAGATTCCTTCCACCCCCTTGTTTTCCTTTTTCCCCTTCCTTTTTCCTTCCTGTTATTTTTTTCCTTTCTTTTCTTCCTTTCTTTCTTTTTTTCCTTCCTTTCCTCTTCTTTTTCTCTCCTTCTCCTCCCGCGCGTCCCGCACGGGAGAAAACCATCCCCGAGCTCCCCCGTGCTCCACGGCCACCGTCCCCGCCACCGACGCCCTGCTCCGGCCTCCGCCGCCCTCACCTCCCCAGCGCCGGCCACGCCGCCGCTCCCGACGGCAGCGCCGCCGCGCACCTCCGGCCGCCGCCCGCCCGCCCGCGCGACCGCCGCGCCCTCTCCCCGCCGTCACGCCGCGCGCCCCTGCGCCCCGCTCCCTGCGCCTCCCGCAGCGCGCCGCGCCCCCGAGCAGCTGCCCTCGCGCGCGCCCTCACGCCGCCGTCGCCCGCCGTGCGCCCGCCAACCGCGCCGCGCCGCCTCCCCCGCGCGCTGCGCCCCTGCGCCTCGCCGCCGCTAGGCCGCCAGCCGCCGCGCGCCGCCACTTGCGCGCGCCTCCTCCACCTCCCACGCCGCGTAGCCGTGCCGCCTTCGCCTCCCACGCCGCGCAGCCGCGCCACCGCTCGCCGCCGTGCGCCTCCGTACCGTGCCGCCGCATGCACGCATCCCCGATGCCTCTTCCGGCCGCGTGCACGCCGTCTCCGTCCGGTGGCGTCCTCGCATCCGCCGCCCGCAATGTGTTCGACAAAATGCCTGAAAGACATTTGGCGTCCCAATTTTGTCCGAGTTGTCCACCCTTCGTGGTGTTGCTACGTGCGCGTGCGCGTGCCTCTTTCCGTGCCGCGTTACCGTGACCGTCCGTGTCCGTGACGCCTTGCCCACCCGTGCGCGCTTTCTTTCCGGTGTCCGTTTGCCTTGCTCCTACGTGCCCGCGCCCGTCAACGATTGTGACCGAGTACGACTACGCCGACCACTTCCACGACACCGACAAACGATGATGCCCCGGTTCCGCGACGACTATTTCCCCGACGAGAACTACTTCCTCTATGAACAGAAGATGTCGGTTTCGAACCCTAGTTCACCCGATCCGACGTACGGACCCAAACCCTAACCCTATACCTATTTTATTAAATGTCATCTACCTTGTGCATATCTCATCATACTTGCATGTGTTGCATCTCTTGGGTTTGGGGTGTAGCAAATCACCTAAATAATAAATATGGAATGTGTGGGGGCAAATCAATATATGTATTGCCCAATTCCATTTAAATTGACTAGCTCACCCATGCCATGTGTTGCTATGTTAATCAACATTTAATTTGATGGGTAGATAAATAACTTGAACATTAATATTAATTGTTGGAATCCCGGTTCCGCTTAATTTGGATTAAGTGCATCTCATATTGCATCTTGCCATGCCATGCATCATTCTCATATGATCATGCTGGATCTTTTGCCGTAGTTGTAAAATGCATCTTTTACGCTTTCCAGTGTTTGTTGCTTCTTCGTGGATAAGACGTTGAGATGTGTGAGCAACGATAAGATCTGCTTCCATGCGGGATTCCAGGCAAGCAAAGTTTGCTTGTTTACCATTACATTGTCTTTCATTCATGTCGTTGATCTCTGCTACCCTAGTATCCGATTCTTTATCGCGATCCCATCACATGTTTATCCTGCAGCCCATACAGATTTATCCCCACATCCCATCACCTGTTGCATGTTTATCTGTTAGCCTTGCGAGTCGTAGCGCATGCTTAGAGTTGATTGTGCGAGTCGTCTGTCTGTCTTATTTATTTCACATGCTTAGTATGATAGAGTGTTCTACCTTAATAAAATGTTGTCATATATTGGGGTATTATAATTAAAAGATAAGGCACCGGCGGAAGGCCTTGCGAGGTGCTTTGTTCTGCTAAGTGTCGACCTAGGAACTGGATTTTGTCCTCGGATCCAATTTTGAGCGCATTAACCACTTGTGGGAGGCCCTATGGAGCCCCCCTCGAGTTTGAACGGATCTTCAGCTTGTCCATGTGCCTCAACTAGTTCGGGTTTTCCATTTGCTCATATCCATGTGCATGATGATGATGATTGATGAGAGGTTACTTGATACGGGGGGTCATATAGGTGTGGTGTGCGCGAAGCAGACAGTTCCTACTGTGGTTTGAGCCGCACGGCGCGCAGGCACAAACTAATGAGTCCGCAATTGAGATTCGTCCGGACTCTTGACGCGGGTAACAACTCATATGGGTGGCACTTGGACTTGTTGTAGTGAAGGAACGAGTCGTGTTGAGAGGCCCTGATTCTTGCTTGGGTTGATCATACGAGTATGGGTACAGTAGTGCACCCCTGCAGGGTATAATCTTATCGATGAGCCGTGTCCACGGTTATGGACGATTTTGGTGATGATGCTGGCTAACAAGATCTAGACAACTTGCACCGAATTAATGTTAATTAATTTGACTAGTAATATAGAATTACTTTCACAATAAATGGTAACTAAAACTGTTCAACGTGTGAGTTTCCCGAATTGCTTCCTCATACTTGGTTGAGGGGATCCATCCGAGAATGGGTTATGATTGGTGTTTGTTGTAGATGTTTATCTTATGCGCTCTCTTATCCATCTCTCATTAGACGGAAGTTGTAGCGTGTCTCTTTAGGTTGCTAGTGCTGCTGCTGCTAAGTCCACCTCCCCCATATTTTGGGAGATGGTGTAGAAAGTAGGCAAGTCGGTTTTGCTTGCCAGGGAGTGCCCTGACCCTCTTTTGGGCTGTGCTTTATGTGTAGCCAACAGGTTTGAAGTCTGACGACGTTATCTTGGGAATCCCTCCGGCTTGGCTGGGCAGGGATATGGCGCCATCGCTTATCTTCAGGACTCTTAGTCCAATTTGCATCTTATCCGTAGTCGGATACTATTTTGCTTCCGCTGTCATTTGTATCTTTGTATTGTATCATTTGTATCTTGACTCGTTCGAGTCGTTGTTGTATTATACCTTTTGTTGTATTTGTGGATGTATTGGAACTGTTGTAATGTTATCACAATTCCACCCACATAATGCGCATGTTTCGGCGTGCACATTATATCTGGTGGGCGACCTAAAATCGTTATTATCCGGATTTCGGCGGGAGCGCTTAATCTACATAGTACCGATTTTCGGGCGTCACACCCCCTTTTTTATTTCTTTTTCTGTTTCTCTTTTCGATGGCTCCATGGCTCTTTTCACTTTTAGCGGAAAGCATCCTAATATGATATATGACAACACAATAATGATGATAAGACAACATACTGATGATATAAGTAACTAATATGAATGTGCCATAAGAATACATATGACAACGGTGCCTCTGCTTGTGTAGCAGGTTATGCAGTGCTCTAGCGTAACATGGGTAAAACCACACATCAGCTTTATAGAAAACACGCAAAGAATAATATAAGTAATGAATGACAACAAGTCATGTAATGTAAGATGGATGTTGCATGGCAATATATCTCGGAACAGCTATGGAAATGCTGTAGTAGGTAGGTATGGTGGATGTTTTGAGGAAGATATTTGGCTTATGTGTAGGAGAACAAGATGAAGATCTACCACGAGTTTGGATGTACCCACGAAAAATACACCAACTCTCAATGTGAGAAAGGGCAAAGCAAAGTACCGAGGAGGCTAGCAATATGGTGGTGGAAGTGCCATGAAAACCGCAGTTTTAAAACTCACAAGTAAAAAGATTCCAAATAAAAATATGATCATGCAAGGCATAATGAAAATTACTCCCAGAGGAATCGTGGCGAATGACAAAGTCACCGTTGGCTTCCCCGACCGTAGCGCATAACATAAAGTCATTACGGTTGCTTTAGGCAAATAGAAGTCATATACCATTATGCAATCAACTGGAAATTTAAATGTGGCACAACTTCAAGTTTTTCTAGACCAACCATTAATAATTCCACTTTACTAGACCATCTTGTTTACCATTAAGAAAATTAATATCTTAAAACAGCATCAATGATTCAAGTGACACAATTTAATGATATACAAGATTATGAATAATTTAGTTATACCATCTACCACATTTAGCATTTTCTGTTCTAAACCAAACACCAATCAACTTATTTAAAAGACAAACTCGAAGTAATTAAACAATGAGATATGAGAGCATAACATAACAAAAGCAAACAACTCTAACAAGAGATGCATGAAAAACAAGATCTAGAGAGCAAACGATAACATGAAAAGAATACTCAGCAAGTGTAAGTGAAGAATACGAGTATTCATAAGAAAAAGCGGAGAGTGTCTCTCTCCCACACAAAAGGATTCTAGGATCCATTTTATTCACAGAATGAAAATAACAAAAACAACAACAAACAAACACTTGAAGATAAGCACATAAGATGTGACGAAATTAAAATATAGTTTCACTAGAAAGGACCTGATAGTTTGTTGATGAACAAGGGTCTTATTGAATTATTGGAAGGACCCCTCGGAACAAGTCCTAGATGCCCACGTTATGTAAAATATCGCAATCCAAATGATCAGTGCATCGCAATCACATAACCAACATTGATATTAAAGAGTTACATCATTCAAATCGTACGAATAAAAGTCTTACAACACATAAATGGTCATACGACCAAGTCTGCAAACCTCGCCCCGCATGACGGAATTAACCTAAGATAGCGGAAGCTCGTTGCTAGCATCGGCCCTTGTCATCTCCGGACGCTGATCCCACAAGTACAGTTGACCGGTGACAACTAAATGGTGAAGTCGTCGTCATACACCTCCTCCTCGACATAAGCCTCCTTGTTGAAATCTAGACATTTGAATATCCAGGGACAAAGCCATATGAGTACAATTACTCGCAAGACCACCTCTCGGTTTCAATTTTCATGGAGATGCAAGTAAAGCATTTTCGAAAACTAGGATAGCTCCTATATACAACTATAGGGCTTAATTTTCGAACACCATGATTTTCAGACTTAGAGAGTACGACATATGTATATCTTTGTTGAAGAAAACATTTAGAGAAAGAATTCTCTTCTCTTAGGTATAGCAAGGACATATCCAAGTTCAAATCTTTCTTTTGTAAAAAAACTTTTCAAAACAGTAGGATAGGGATAACCCTTTTTCCTGACTTGAGATCGGACTGGTTGTCTCCCCGAGATCAACCATCCTCACCCCAAATTCCGTACCTCCCAGGTACCACCTTGTTGCCTCCTTGTTTTCCTTTGAGAAACACTCTCCATTTTGAAACTAAAATTGCCCATATGCCTAGATCAGTGGCCTTTCCAACCGACCATGACCGCGGACGCGGCTATTCGAATAAATTTACACTCTGCAGAGGTTGAACACTTTACCCACACCAATCGTTCCTTCCGTCGTGTTTGCCACGACCCGTCACACAACAGCATGCGGGGGTCCGTATAACCAGATCAAAGCTTTTCACTATGTCCACCCTAGTATCGGGGCATCCCGGTAGGTTTGTTCTCCTCGGCACCGTGTGCTCCACTAGACCTCTTGGTCTTTCCTCGGGACGCCACACCGCCACGGCAGGAGACCCGCCGTAATCGTCCGGCGCGAGTCCATTCACATGTGTATTGCCTCGTACAGACGACAACCCGACTTCGAGGACCAAGCCCCCATAGAAAGTATGAGAGCCCCAATACTAAAACGGACAAGCTTCCGGCTAAGCCCTACCCATGCCAGGTAGTGTGGTTGCACGGGATAATTGTTCGAGCGGCTGCTAGGGCTGTACTTTGTTTTTCAAAAACAACTTCCAATGCTCCGACTACTCCCAGCAGCTTGGGTTTTCGCAAACATCTCCGATTGCTCCCAGCAACTCGGGTTTTAATAAAACACTTACTCGCCGATTGCTCCCAGCAACTCGGGTTTTCCTCCGTAAAACAATTTTACCAAAAAAGTCCCCATCCTATAGTTTTGAGCTAAGATATAAGAGTATACATCTAGAAATCTTGATCTACTTGATGGAGCCTTCAACAACAAGGCTCACCAAGTGAAACTTATTTTGTAACACCTAATAAATAATCTAGTAGATAACTTTGGCCAAACAATATTTTGTAAAATAGTTTTCGGGTTACAATGTGCCATGGAAGAAGTAAAGCATATTTTATTTTGAAAACAAAACATGCTTGATAAAATAGTGGGATTGATTATAATGGTGAGGTGGCTTGCCTTGCTCAAAGTACTATCCCTGGTCTGGCTCTTCTTCGTAGGTGTTCTCAGCTACCACGTTCTGCTCCTCCTCTTCTTGCAGATCTACCGTAACATGAAAGGTATAACGAAACTAGAGTAAATCCTAAGATGCGTGTTGATAATAATATAAAGTAAAAGAACAAACAACAAGCATTGCAAAACAGAACCACCCACTGGAGGAGTCCACCCAACCATAAACACAATCACAAACAAAACACACCAAACATATAGTGCTACACTATGGCATGAAATAGGTTATGCTAATTGCACACAAGGAGAACACAACAACACAATTAATGTTTTTAAAACAAGTGTAAGGGTTTAGTTTAGGTTCTGGATTACAAAGTTGACAAGTTTTATACACAAGCTTGCTTATATCCAAAAACAGAAAATATAAGTAATACATTTAAATAGTTATTGTGGTGATGCTTAGATGGAAAACGAATAAATCTTAGAGTACTTCTCATATAAAGAAACCCTTCTACCACAGTGCTCCTAGTTACTACAGGAAACTCTATAAATTAGTTATGCACCAAAAACTACTTCCAAACTGAAACTAAAAATCATCTAAAAGCTACTGATGTCAACACCAAAAAGGATGTAGTTTCTGTTTTATATATCCCCTGCATGCAAAGTTAATTTCTCTGGAAAGATATGAATTTTATATTCCTGTAGGAATTTGATTCACCTAATTTGGATAATCCTAACTCAAGTTAGCCCAGATTAAAAGGAAAGTAAACTTCTGACGATTATTTATGCACAGAGAAGAATATAAAATATTTTGGTGCCAAACCAGTGTGATATGCTAGATAAAACTTGTGGCTACTCCAAAAAAATACTCTAAACATATTTGCATAGACAGGGGTAGCTAAAACAATCAAAACTAAACACACACTATTTTCAGAGAATGTAAATATCCATTTTTATGAGGAATAACCTACTGTTTAACGAATTGATTCACCATGCACAAAATATACATTGGACAATTATACCCTTATAGGATATGAAAGCTACCATCCATGTCTACCACATCCAATTGGATTTACTCCAGAAAGGATTTTAATTAATGAATTAAAAATCACCAAACAGCTACTGGTGTCATTCTTAAACTTAATAGATCTTTTGTTATAAACATCTCCTACATGCATGGCTTATAGATCTAGGTAGGCAATCTTATAAGATTTCCATAGAGCCAAAGTTTGCATGATTTGGATTTATAAATCTCAAGTTATTAATAAATTGATGAAAATAATACTTTCCACAAGATCTATTATAGCACACACATGAAAACATATTTTGGAGAAAGTCTTGTGCCACATGGTTAAGAAAGCCAATAGCTATGCTACAAAATTTATTTCACTAATTTAGCATGCACAGATCTACCACAAATGAATAAACAATAGGCTATTACAGGGAAAAGATTTAAAAGAAAAGATGAGAATGGGCTGGATTTGGGCCAGATCCAGCCGAGGACGGCGCGAGTGAGAATGGGGACGGAGCTGGGCTGGCCCAACAGGGCGTGAAGCGCGTGCGCGGCACTGAAAAACGGTCAACGCCAGCGGCGTTCAAACTCAGTCGTCGATCTTCAGATCGATGATGCTGGGGTCGTCTTCTTCCTCACGACTGCGTGGAGACGAACCAAAAAAGAGAGAGGAGGGCGCGGACGGTGCGCTCACCTCGGGCGTTGCGCGGCCAAGGTGAGGGTTGGAGATGAACGAGACGACAACGGCGAGCTCGGGGATGTCCTCAGATCACGCATGCACCGCTGGGATCCATGGCAACGCCAGCGACAAGCTCCTCGGGTCGTGGACGAGCGTGGCGTCTACGGGCAATCTCTGAGCAAAAGATGAGGGAGACGGGTTAGGTCACGCAGAGGGGATCACGGAGAGCCCAAAATGGCAAGAAATGGAGGAGAGGGGCGCCGGCTACGGCAGTTTCTTGCCTTTGGTGAGAAGGTGGAAAATCTCCTCGGTGCGGCCTGCAGAGAGAGAGAGCTTGAGCGTGGGTTGGAGGGAGAGGAGAGGGGGTGTGGGTGAACCTCGGGATGAGAAGAAATGAGCAAGGGGGAGGCACGGGGTGCAATTTTAACCCAGTCCCGATCTAGGGTTTGGTTCGGACCAAAGAGAGAGAGGGGAGCGGATACTAATTTTCCACTGGTTGGAATGGGTGGTGGGAGAGAGACAGGAGGGGTGTGGTCGGGGTGACGAGCTCGAACCAGAAGAAATGGAGGGGGTGATCTCTTGGGGGCCGTGGGAGAAAAGGAGAGAGGATGAGTGGAGAAGAGAGGAGAGGGAGTGGCTGGCAGGTGGGGCAGGGGGCTGCTGTCCTCCTTGTCACCATAGGGAGAGAGACGTTGGGGAGCTGAGATGGGTAGCTAGGGTTCGGTTTAGTCTAGGTTTTCTTTTTCGCTTTTAGTTTCTTTTTCTACTCCTTTCTTTATTTGCTCAAGAAATTTTAAATTTTGATTTCCAAACAGAATAACATATCAACACTAGCTAATGGAGGAGTTTGCCCAAATTTGAGTTCACCTAATTTTCACCTCAATTAACAAATCAAAAAGAATAGTGGAAATTCAAACTAGAAAAGAAAATGAGGCCTAATGGTCTCTGATTTTTGATGTCCACTAAAGCTGGTTGGTTTTACACCTAAACAAGCCCAAAAGTTATTTTTAGAAACTACAAACCAAAATATAACTTGCCTAGACCAAGGTGGTTATTTTGCATGTCAAAATGGGTGTAGGGTTTGCTTAATAAAGAGCTCTAGTTCTGCTATGTTTTAATGAACATGAAGATCACAAGAGTTGAACTTCTCATCTAGTTATTTTTGTTTTAGTGTTTCTATCAACTTAGATGACTAGAGAAAAAATCAAACAATACTAATAGGAGCAACACAGTAAATTCATGCCTCATAGTTTTTCACACACAAAAGTTTTAGCGAAGGTTGAAAAATCTAGCCTAACACCACAATTCTATGCTTAAGAAAATTGGGGTGTTACAGACCTTCCCCCCTTAGGAGAATCTCGTCCCCGAGATTCCAGAGTTGAAGAAGAAAGGAAACCAGGAAATTCACGCTCCAAATAATCTTCACGCTCCCAGGTGGCTTCTTCTTCCGAGTGGTTGCTCCATTGAACCTTCAGAAATCTGATCTTTCGTCTTTGGGTCAAACGGACGTCTTTGGCGAGAATACGGAGAGGTCGCTCTCGGTAGGTGAGATCATGGTTGAGGTCAGTGGTGCGGTGATCTACATCTTTATAAGAATGAGTACCACTGGGAACTTGCAGGCACTTTCGGAGCAGCGACACATGGAACACGTCGTCAAATTCAGACAAGTGGGAGGGCAGTTCCAACTTATAGGATACTTCTCCGCAGCGGCAGAGAACCTTGAAGGGACCGATGTAACGGGGTGCAAGTTTCCCTTTGACGTGAAAACGTTGCATTCCCTTGAGCGGCGTAACACGTAGATACACCATGTCACCAGTCCTGAAACTGAGTTCACGCCTCTTGGAATCAGCATAGCTCTTCTGCCTTGATTGAGCGGCCTTAAGACGGTCGCGAATAAGTTGAACTTGCTCTTCAGATTCTCGCAGGGCATCAACTCCAAAAACTTGGCTGCCTCCAGTTTGCGAATAGTTCAAAGGCGTGTGGCACCTGTGCCCATGCAAAGCCTCGAATGGTGCCATCTTTAGACTGGCCTGATAGCTGTTGTTGTAGGAGAATCGGCAAACGGCAAACAATCTTCCCATTTGGCTCCATATGCCAACACACACGATCTAAGCATATCTTCTAAAATTTAGTTGACTCTTTCCGTTTGTCCTCCCGTCTAAGGGTGATACGCTGTGATGAAAAAGAGTTTGGTTCCGAGCTCTTCTTGAAGCTTAGTCCAAAATCGGGAAGTAAACTGCGTTCCCCGATCGGACACGATGGTCTTGGGTATCCCGTGAAGGCTGACGATGCGTGACATGTATAGGTCCGCAAGTTAATCAGATCTGTGGGTGGTGCGCATTGGTAAGAAATGTGCAACATTGGTGAGTCTATCAACGATGACCCAAATGGCGTCATGACCGTGATTAGATCGGGGTAGACCAGTGATAAAATCCATGCAGACTGCATCCCATTTCCATTCCGGTAACTTGAGGGGTTGGATTAATCCAGCTGGTCGTTGATGCTCTGCTTTGACCCTTTGAGAGATATCACAATTCTAGACAAAGAGTGCAATCTCACGCTTCATGCCATGCCACCAGAAATTCTGCTTTAGATCCTGGTACATCTTGGTTCCACCGAGGTGGATGGAGTACAGGGTCTCATGGGCTTGCTTCATAATTAGCTGCTTCAATTCATGATCTGATGGTACGTAGATACGTCCCTCGTACCAGATAATACCCTCGGAAGCAATAGTGAATCCAGGGACTTCCACTTCGTCCATTCTTCGCTTGATGCCTTCAATACTCTCGTGGCCCATATGTGCTTTCTTGATCTGATCCCATAAAGTGGGCTGCAATAAAAGTTGATCTCAGCTCCATAACTGACTACTTCTATACCCATCTTGTCTAACACTTCCCAGAGTTCTGGCTGTCGGGTCCTGATCATTGCGTTGAACGAACATGGTTGCCGACTAAGGGCGTCAGCTACGACGTTGGCTTTTCCAGGTTGATATTGGATATCTAAGTCATAATCCTTGATGAGCTCTATCCATCTCCGTTGCCTCATATTCAGATCCCTCTGAGTGAAGATATACTTCAAACTCTTGTGGCCAGCGTAGATCTCGCAACGGTTGCCCATCAAAAAGTGGCGCCAAGTCTTGAGCGCGTGAACCAAGGAAGCAAGTTCAAGGTCATGAGCTGGGTAATTCTGCTCGTGCTTTCGAAGCTGTCGCGATGAGTAGGAAATCACATTTCCCTCTTGCATAAGGACACAACCTAGACCAAGCTTGGAGGCATCACAGTACACGACAAAGTCTTTGGTCACATCGGGCATGGTTAAAATGGGTGCCGTTGTAAGGCGCTTTTTCAGTTCATGGAAACTGGCTTCGCACTTGTCGGTCCATATAAACTTTTGGTCTTTCTTAAGCAGTTGAGTCAGTGGTTTGGCGATGCTTGGGAATCCTTCCACAAACTTGCGATAATACCCGGCCAATCCGAGGATGGTCCTCACCTCGGTCTGGTTAGTGGGGGTTGGGAATTCAAGAATGGACTTGATATGAGTTGGGTCAACAGATATTTCTCTTGCTGAGATAACAAGGCCAAGAAAGGCTACCTCTTTCAACCAAAACTGACACTTGCTGAACTTGGCATACAGCTGATGCTCACGAAGGGTACCTAGAACTAGCCGCAGGTGCTCTTCATGCTCTTCTTCTGACTTGGAATAAATCAGGATGTCATCGATGAAGACAACCACAAATTTATCCAGGTATTCCATGAACACCTTGTTTATGAGATTCATGAAATTGGGAGGGGCATTGGTCAGGCCAAATGAAATCACGGTATATTCAAACAATCCATAACGGGTGATGAAAGATGTTTTAGGGATGTCTGACTCTCTCACTTTCAGCTGATGATAACCAGTGCGGAGGTCGATCTTGGAAAAGACTCGAGCTCCGTTAAGTTGGTCAAACAGATCTTCTATCTTGGGGAGTGGGTACTTGTTCTTGATGGTCACATCACTTAACTTTTCGTAATCCACACATAAGCGAGTGGTACCGTCCCTCTTATCCACAAAAATAACTGGTGATCCCCAGGGTGATGCACTAGGGGGAATCATCCCTTTCCTGAGCATGTCATCCAGTTGCTTCTTTAATTCCTCCAACTACTCGGGATTCATCTGATACGGTTTCTGAGCTATTGGTCCAGTACCGGGTACTAACTCAATGATATGAACTCGATATCCTGATCAGGTGGCATACCGGGCAACTCTCCGGGGAATACGTCCGGGTATTCACAAACTACCGGTACTTCTTCCAGAATGGGTTCAGCTACACTTTTATTGCAATGACTCGAGTTGGGGTGATGGGTCGAGGTGTGGGTGATCTCTTCTCCTTCCGGGCAAGTAAGAGTGATGGACTACCCATTTTCAGCAAATTTAGGAAAAACCATTTTCAACTTCAGGACTACCCATTTTCAACTTCAGTGTTTCTTAGTTGTTTAAACGAACGAACTTCAACTTCATGACTACCCATTTTCAGCAAATTTAGGACCAACCGAAATAACAAAATTCAGAAAATAATTGCAAACCGAAATAACAAAAGCAACAAAACTGAAAATAAAATAGCAATAACGAAATAACAAAACTAATGCAAGTAACTAATTTTTTTTATTTGTGATATTAAGAAAACAAGACAGTAATAAAAATAAACTAAGCAAGACAATAACATAATAAAAAGATTGAAAGTGCGAAAACTCCCCTCGTAGTGAATCTTTATCTCTCCAGCAATGGCGCCAGAAAAGAGCTTGATGCACACGGTGGGTGGGTTGTTGGGAGACCCCAAGAGGAAGGCATGAAGTAGTGCAGCAGAAAATTTCCCTCAGTTATGAAACAAAGGTTATCAAACCAGTAGGAGATGAAGAATTCCCTCGAGGTATCAACGGCGTCAGAAAAGAGTTGTTGACATGGGGCCTGCACACAAACAATCAAGATAGTTTGCCCCAACTTAACAGTGAGGTTGTCAATCTCACCGGCTTGCTGTAACAAAGGATTAAACGTATATGTGGAAGAAAGAGTGATGTTTGCAGAAAGTAACAGGTTTGCAGTTGTGGTTTTATCAGATTAATGAGAAGGACCGGGGTCCACAGTTCACTAGTTGTGTCTCTCCATAAATAATAATAACATTCATCCATGCGTGGTAAACAAATTACAGCTAGGCAATTGATAGAATAATGATGAGCAACCCAATGCATATACTAATGATATAGTGTCTAGTGTGAGATTCATTCGGGCATTACAACAATATACATAGACTGTTCCAACCACATCTATGACTAATAATCCACCTTCCGGTTAGTGTCCGCACCCCTTTCAGTATTAAGTTGCATGCAACAGATTATCTTCTTAAGCATTGTGTATAAAGTAAGTAAGTAAAATCATCCTTAAACAAAGTACTACTGTTTTATCCCTAGTAGCAACAGTACATCTACAACCTTAGATCTTTCTGTCACTGCCCTAGATTTAATAGAGACATGAACCTACTATCGACCATAAATACCCCCTCTTAGAGTTACGAGCATCTACTTGGCCAAAGCACACACAAGTAACGGAGAGCAAGCAAGATCATTAAATAGCACATACATGATATATTATGAATGTCAGACCCTGAAGTCATGCTACACAAACAAAACGTATCGGTTGGGCCACACAACTAGGAGCATACTGGGACTACCAATCCCAGGAAACAGGCAGGCCAGGCTCGGTATGGATCATCGGCCGACAGCTCCTAGCGACCCCAACGTCGCATACGTCTCAAGATTGTTCACACAAGAACCCAAAATCCTACCAACATGTATACTTCAAACATACACACGTGGTATACGAGTCGGTTTTGAACAGAATGGAAATCACAGGATAAACCTAAGACACAAAGAAAGAAAATAATTATCCAACGCTCTCACTGAGCAAAATATTGAATGTCACCAAGCAGAGGACACATGTCCCAACATTACATCATGCAGCGGAAAACAAGCCGGTCTGAGTACAAACAAGAAGCAAATGGCACAAGGACAAAACGAAAAGAGAAGCCCATCCACGCGGTCCACCAGGAATAAGCCCAGGGGAACTCTAACTACTCGTCGTAGATCTCGTCGTCGAACTCCACGTAGTAGCCACCCACCTGGTCGTACGGAGAATCCTGAACTGTAGACATAATGTGCACACCGAAACATGCGCATTATGTGGGTGGAATTGTGATAACATTACAACAGTTCCGATACATCCACAAATACAACAGAAGACAAATTACAACAACGACTCGAACGAGTCAAGATACAAATATTACAATACAAAGATTCAAATGACAGCGGAAGCAAAAATAGTATCCGACTACGGATAAGATGCAAATTGGACTAAGAGTCCTGAAGATAAGCGATGGCGCCATATCCCTGCCCAGCCAAGCCGGAGGGACTCCCAAGCTAACGTCGTCTGACTTCAAACCTGTTGACTGCACATAAAGCACATCCCAAAAGAGGGTCAGGGCACTCCCTGGCAAGCAAAACCGACTTGCCTACTTTCTACACCATCTCCCAAAATATAGGGGAGGTGGACTTAGCGGCAGCAGCACTAGCAACCTAAAGAGACACACTACAACTTCCGTCTAATCAGAGAGGGATAAGAGAGCGCATAAGATAAACATCTACCACTAACACCAAACATAACCCATTCTCGAATTAACCCCCTCAACCAAGTATGAGGAAGCAATTCGAGAAACTCACAAATTGAACAGTTTTATTTATAATTTATGGTGAAAGTAATTCTATATTACTAGTCAAATTAATTAACTTTAATTAGGTGCAAGTTGTCTAGATCTTGTTAGCCAGCATCATCACCAAAGTCGTCCATAACCGTGGACACGGCTCATCGATAAGATTATACCCTGCAGGGGTGCACTACTGTACCCATACTCGCATGATCAACCCAAGCAAGCATCAGGGCTTCTCAACACGACTTATTCCTTCACTACAGCAAGTCCAAGTGCCACCCATATGAGTTGTTACCCGCGTCAGGAGTCCGGCCGAATCTCAATTGCGGACTCATTAGTTTGTGCCTACGCGCCATGCGGCTCAAACCACAGTAGGAAATGTCCGCTACGCGCGCACCACCCCTATATGACCCCCCGTATCACATACCCTCTCATCATCATCATCATCATCATCATCATCATCATCATCATGCACATGCATGTGAGAAAATGGAAAACCCGAACTAGTTGCGGCACATGGATAAGCTGTAGATCCGTTCAAAGTCATTGCTCCTGCATACCGAAGTGGCGGAGTCATGGCACGAGGAGATGGGACCTACTGACGCAGAGAACAAATAGACATGAAGATGTGTCCAAAGAGACCTCACGGGGGGCAAACAAGCACGAATAAAACATCAATAAAGAGTATATTAGAGGCCAAAAGGTCTCAAGAAGTCTAAACACACAGTTATTTCAGATACAAGCGCTCGCAGGAGAAACAAGAAGAGGCTCAGGTAGAAGCAGCGCCGCCTTGGACCTCCTCCGCGGCACCCTCTTCAGCCTCGGCAGAGTAGGCCTCCTCCTCGCTGTCTTTAGCCACAGCCTCCGCGCGCCTGAAGCGGTTGCAGAATGCGTCGACTTGCTCGCGGAGGGAACCGGAGGCCCGCCGCGCGTCCTCGCCTTGAGCAGCCTCTGTCACGGAGGAGAGGTCGAAGCCTGGTGTGAGGAGCCTGAGGTTAGTGAAGATGCGGTCGACAACCACCCCCAGGAGCTGCCGGCTCTCGTCCTCGATCATCTCGCGAAGCTCGGCGACGGGACCCTCGAGCGCCTCGAAGAGCTGGTCAAAGTAGACCAGGTACATGGCAGCGTCGCCACGGCCTCGGACGTAAGTATGCGGCGCGTCCGCGCCGAGCTACGCGGCAAGCTCGTTGCCACGAGCGACTAGCGCCTCGAACATATGCTCACGCTGCTTCGAGAGCGCGCGAGCCGCCTGGGCAGAGTCCGATGCCTCCGCCGCCCGCTCCATCGCCGGGGCCACCTGCTCCTCCATATCCTTGGCCAAGGAGTTGAGGTTGTGGACTGCCTCGGTGCGAGCCTCCTCCGCTCCGCGACGGCCATCCTTAGCGCGTGTGAGGCGAGCCTCCAGCTTGGAGTTGGCCTTCTCGAGCTCGGCGATCCGCCGAGCATCCGCGGCATGCTTGACCTTGAAGCGGTCCTCCTGCGTCTGGGCCAGGTCGCGGTACTTCTGAGAGGTGGACTTGCGGAATTGCTTCTCGCGCTCCACGAGGGCGTCATTGGCCTCCTTCTTCTTCTCAGCGAAACGCCGCTCGGACCGCTCGTAAGCTCGCTTCTGGGCAGCGACGTTTTCGTCGTACTTCACAGTCGCCTTGGCCAAGTCTCCTTCGCGCTCCTCAAGGGCCTCGTGTTGGGCGACCACGTCCTACTCCGTGCGAAGGCGCTGCTCCTCACGCTGCTGCAGCTCCTTCTTCTTGAGGGCCAGCTGCCGCTCACGCTCGGCAAAACCCTTGCGGTCGTCCTCCAGAGCGACCTGCGCGGCCTGGTGGGCGGAGAGCAGCTGGGTCTCCAGCTGGCCCAGCTCGCGGCGCTTCTGCGCCAGCGAGCCCTCCATCGCCTCGCGCTCCGCCTTCGCCTGGCGCAGGAGCTCCTCTGCTGCGTCACGTTCCGATTGGAGGGGCGCAAGGAGCTCCGCGGCGTCGCGGATGGCTCCCTCGCGGACCTCCTTGGAAAAGCGGGTGGCCTCCTCACGTGCGGCCTGCAGCGCCGCATCCTCCAGCCGGCGCACCTTGACCGCTGCGTGGAAGGATGTCCACGACCTCGCCAGCTCCTCCCGCTGCCGAGCAAGCCTTATGTCTCCGAGGGCGAGGTGGGCCTCCAAGCCATCCAAGGATTCCCTCACGAGGCTGAAGGCGACCTCGCGGCGCCCCGCGCTCCAGTCCCAGCCGCGGAGGACCAGCTCCTGGCTCGAGGAGAGCACATCGCCGGCGCCGAGTCTCGCAGGCCCGGCCTTGGGAGAAGCTCGGGGGATAGCCTGGGCCTCTCTTGTGCCCACGCCGGCATCCCCTTCTGGCCCTACAGCTGCAGGGCGTTCCTCGGTCACAGCTTGACGAGGAGGCGAGGAAGCATCTCCCCCTGCAGGTCCGCCCATGCCTGCTGCTGCCTCGCGCGCTTCCCCTGCAGGCTGCACGGGAGCAGTGGCTGCAGGCGGCGGGGTAGGCGCGCGCGGAGGCGTCAACACGCGCGGCGGCGTCGGTTCGCGCGCTGGTGTAGCCTCACGCGGAGGCGTAGCCGCGCGAGGAGGAGTAGGAGCGCGAGACGGCGCGGAAGTTGTCTCCTCCGAGCCTTCCACCACCAGAGGCTCGGAGGGCGGTGCAGGTGCCTCTGGCCGTGCCACCTGAGGCCCTGCTGCCCCCGCCTTGGTCACAACCTCCTCCGCTTGAGGCGCCCCCTCAAGAGGGCCCGTGGAGGCCGTCTCCACAGGCCTCGCGCCCTCTTCAGCCACGACCCCTGCCGTGGCGCTCTTCACGTCAGCCGCCTTGCGGAGCCGGCGGCGCTTCGCAGGCACTAGATCACTGACAAGAGTCCAAGAAAAGACCTTCAGTAAAGGGCAAAGTGAAGGAGAAAGCTAAAAGGCAAACGATCCAACACCAGAAAACTCACCCTGAAGGGGGTCGCCAGCATCGACCCACGCCAAGCCTGGCGAGCGCCATGAGGGGAAGGGCTTGAAAGCAGACCTTGCCGCGGGCGCTTCAACTTTCCTTTTGGAAGGAACATCAGACAACCTCATCCCCGAGCGGTCCACGGCGGATTTGATGCAGGGCCCGCGCCCTCCTGGAGATCCTCCGCGTCCGAGGCCTTCTCCTCCACGAGGCGCGAGGCCGCCACCACGAAGGCGTCTTCATCGCTTGACGAGATATCACAAATCTCGTCAGTAAATGGCCCGACCCTCGAGGAGAAAACTTCCCCTGCCGCGGCCTCCTCCTTACCTGGGCCAGCTCCTGAGGCCGAGGGAAAATCGTCCCCTTCCGCTCCCCGCGTGGCCGGCGTCGGCACCTCAAAGTCCGCCTGACCTGTCGGGACGAACGGAGGCATCCCCTCCAGGAGGTCCATGCGCTCTGTCAGGTTGTATTGGTGAAGGGGCCTGAGCGCTGCAGAGAGCTCATCCACGGCAAGCACCGATGGAGTAACGAGGAGCGCGGAGAGGATGTTGTCGATGGTGTCCTTGTCGTTGTCCTCGACGTGGAGCCGCATCTTATCGCTCGGCCCCGAGTACATCCACATGGGGACCGAGTGTCCATGGAGGGGCGCGATGCGGCGCGTCACGAAGTCCGCCAAAACCATCTGCCCCGTGAGGCCCTCCTCGTGGAGGAAGCTCAGGCGCCCCATCAAGCTCACGTTCCTGGCGCCGTCGAAGGTGGCCTTGCCCCAGTGGGAGTTCTTCACCGGAGGCTCGTCGGGGACCACGAGGAAGGCGCAGGGACGCTCCACCCCAACGAAAAACCACTTCTGGCGGAAGTCGTCTACCTTCTTCGTCACTCAAGTCATGGCCTTGCCCTCGCTCCAAGACATGGGGACGTAGACGCTCCCCATGCCGTCGATGATGCGGAACGAGACGCACCCAGAGCGCTCGTTCTTCGCCGTGTTCCGGAGCGCGTAGAAGAACCGGAATAGCCCCACCATGGGCTCCAGTCCTAGGTACGCCTCGCAGAGGTAGGCGAAGATGGCGAGGATGAGGACGGAGTTGTGGTGCAGGTGCAGCAGCTGCACCTGGTAGAACGCCAGCACCGCCTCCAGGAACGGCTAGAAGGGCGGCACCAATCCTGCAGCAAGGCAATGCTGGAAGATCAGGAAGAACCTGCGCGGGCGTTTCCCGTGCGCCGCGGGCTTCAAGGCAGTGGCGCAATGCTCGTTCGTCCGGTCCGCCACCACGTACCGGACCTTGGCGAGCGCCTTCTCGTTGACACGCACGCCCAGCAACGCCGCGCCCACAACAGTCTCAGGGGCCTCCGCGTGGGAGGAAGACGTCACGGCGGCCTTGCCCTTGCTCTTGAGTGGGCTCATCGTCGGGGGCGCGGAAGGCTGAAGGAAACGGAGAAGGGAGAATCGCAGGAGAGAGAGGAGGCGGAGAGCTCTAGGAAGCGGAAACTTCTGCGAGGAGAATTGGAAACGGTAACGGCTCCCTGCTGTCCCGCTCAGGCTTTAAGTCGCCTCGAGGACGTGGTGGGACCCCCCACGACTCACACCCCGGATCGTACGAGGCCGTTATTCGTCCAAGTGCCGCGTGGCTCGGGCCGGCTGGGCATTAAGGGCCCACGACGTTTCGCCGGAGCCCATGGGCTCAACCGTGCCCATCATGGGCCCGGGGGCTATTGTCGGCCAAATGGGAACTGGGGTATGGCGAGAGCCCATTCCCCCTCAGGCCTCGCACACTGGCCAGTCAGACGAAACGGCTAAGGACCAGGCGTCACCGCCTGACGGGACCCTCGAGAGGCAACTCCCATCGACGCCCTAAAGTGGAATCGTTGCCCTCAAGGGATCCCTCGCCTCAGGGGACCCTCCCGAGGCGCCAACGCGCCTCGAGGGAGTCCCACAGGAAACTCCCCTCAGGCTTCCCCGCGCCTGAAGGGAAACGTCGCGGCCAAGGAAGTACGGCAAGACGCACATGGCCCCTGCCATGCCCACGTGGTGACGCAAGCACCCCCGTTGCTGTTTTGGTGATAAAGGGGTCAATAAAGCGGCTCCGCCTGCTGCGCAACTGTCAGGACCTTCTACTCTGATGATAAAGCAGGTGGACGGCGCAACCGTCCAACGGAGAACGTCACCGCGGGCTCCACCTCAGAGACTGCCCCCTCTACGGGCAGTACAACGCGGTCGGCCGCCTGTCGGCCAGCGCGCCCACCTTTATCAGCAATGGACCGCGTCCATGGACAGAGGGACGGCGGTGGACTCCAAATCCACCGTGCCTTTGCCGTGTGGGAGCCACCTTGAAGGCCAAGCCGAAGGAGAGCACTAGAGGGGCCTATAAAAGAGGCAAGACATCCATCATAGCACGGGTCGGCTCTTTCCGTGCTACAACCCTTGTAAACCCTAGCAACTCTTGTTAGGATAGCCTTGAGCCCGAGGAGGAAGAAGATCATCGCTTCCCTCCCCAGTCAAGAACTGCCTCAAGGGGGACTCCGGCAAACTCCACTGTACTGTAAACTCCATCATCTAATACAGACAAGCAGGAGTTCCGGTCTTACCTCCTCGCGAGGGCCGTGAACCTGGGTAAAGGCTGGTGTCTATCTCTGTCGTGGGCGTGTCGTCTTCGGGTCCGGCGAGCAACGTCGCGGAGCCCCTCGAGGGTCTTGACCTCCCTGTTCAACCCCCTTTACGAACTACTCTTCTGGAAGTGACTACCCCCGATCCTTGGGAGTCATCACCCGACAACCATTTTAATTCTATTCGGAAAATTTATTTCCACGCTGGCGCTGATGTGTCGCTGACGTGTTGATGACGTGGCGCTGACTGTGCGCTGACTCAGCGACGACGTGGCACACTCTGATTTTCCGATACCAGTTCGGAAGGGATCTAATCATGGGCACAAGATCTAAATCGGACGGCTCAAAGGGATTACCAGAAGGTGGCGGCGGGATTCCGCCGGAGATGGCGGTGGCGCTGCGCTCGGGCGGAGATGCTCCGGGCGATGCGGTGCCTCCCCGACCTTGAGGAGATGACGGAGAGGTGCGGCGCGGCGTGCTGGAAGCGATGGTGGCGTTGGCCTCGAGCGGCGCGTCTCCATGCGGCAAGGAGAAGCGGCCGAGGTGGTACGGGCGTCGGCGAGCTCCGGTCGGATGTGTCCCGCGTGATGTACTGCAAGGGGAGAGCGGTCAACACGTCAGGAGGTGCGCGTCGGCGAGGGAAAGAGAAGGAGGGGGTCTCGGGCACGAGGGGTGGCTCATCTCGCCGGAATCAGAAGGAAAATGGCGGCGACAAATGCGAACTTAGGCGAGCGGTTGAGGCGGCCTTGAGGCGCAAAATAGAGAGGGAGGAGAGGGGAAAGACGGAGGAGGAGTAGGGGTTTAAAAGGGGATAGAGGGGGTGAGCTGCAATGCTCTTTATCGCTCGGATTGAAGACGATTTACTCCGGCCGTTTCCGGGCGTGGTCTCCGGCCGAAGATTGAAGATGACCTCTCGCGTGACAGGTGGGGCCCACCTGTCAGCGAGAGGAGGACAGGACGTGGGCTGGGCTGCTATCTGACGCCCGCGCGCGAGGGAGGCTGTTGGGCTCGACTCTTTTAGCTTTTCTTTTCTTATTTTTTTTCTTTTCTTCTTTTTTTTCTATTTTTATTTATAACTTTCGATTTAAAAGTCCAAATCAACTCAAATTAGTTTCTATAATTTTGTAAAAACAATATCTGTCATTTAAAACACTTATGGTTATGTTTTGAACACTTTTCAAAATTAATAGTTTTGAACTATTGCTTAAATATAAATTTGACACTTTATATCAATTTTGAAAGTTAGGGCTTTAATAACTTTACTTGTGGCTAAATTTAAATTTATAAATTTTCAACACTTATATGAGTTGGACATTAAGTTATTTAAACTCATTATCAATATTTAATCATTTTGAGTTTTAGTACAATATTAAATAACATAACACATCTATTTGAAATGAAAAGGAAATGTAATGAATTCATTTTAATTCAATTTTTTTTCTGCACCATTAAGTTTTATATTATGATAAATCATGTGAAAACTCTATAAAATACCTTTGGATAAGATTTTAGATTTATTTAATTACTTATATTGAATATATTCATGAGAATCATTTTAAGTATTGAACATTATTGAAAATTATTTAAGCTAAGGAAATGTTTATTTGGATAATTCATTAATTATATAATCTATGAAGTTTTAAAGTTATAACCTATAGACTTCTAATTTCCAAAACTATGTTTTGAACTCATGTAAGTTAATGAAAACCATTTGGCAATTAGACCATGTTTTAAATAGTTTAAAAGGACACTTCTAGTATTATTTTAAATTATGAATAGTTATGGCTAAGTTATTTAAATCAAATACTTACAAAGAAACTTTTTATTCTGAAAATGGTTTGAGAGTTTGTAAATTATTTATCAATTTACATATTGAGGTTTTAACAAATACAATGGATATTATAATGTTTAACTTGAAACAACTTTTGAAAATAATGATTATTTGAGATATTGAAGATATTAAATTTTTCAATATGCTTGAAGTCTTTTATAGTTGTTTTTCTTATGGATTTTAATATTTTATTTTAATCAAAAAAAAGTTTTAAATTTTAGTGATTTTTAAACATTCCAAAATATTGGGATGTTACAGGTGCGGAGGGGTGTGTCCTGCGGGAATCCGCATCCTTTTGGCCGGGACCAGCACAGCTCCCGTGGCTCCTTGGACTTGTTGCGGTGAAGGTAAAGGTTGTGTCAAGAGGACCTAATGTTTTTGACTGGGTTGATCATGTGAGTATGGGTACAGTAGTGCACCCCTGCAGGGTATAATCTTAGCAATAAGCCGCGTCCGCGGTTATGGACAACTTGGTGTGTTGCCGACTAATGAGATCTAGATAACTTACACCTAATCATTGTTACTTAACTTGACTAGTAATATAGCAGTATTTTCACAATAAATGGTAACTAAAACTGTTCACTGTGTGAGTTTTCCCAAATTGCTTCCTCATACTTGGTTGAGGGGGTTAATCCGAGAATGGGTTATGATTGGTGTTAGTAGTAGTTGGTTACTTATGCGCTCTCTTATCCCTCTCTAATTTTACTTTGGCAGTGTGCCTTGTTACATGCATATAGGGCGCGGCCTGTTGGTGCGGAGGGGTGTGTCCTGCGGGAATCCGCACCCTTTTGGCCGGGACCAGCATAGCTCCCGTGGCTCCTTGGACGTGTTGCGGTGAAGGAAAAAGTTGTGTTGAGAGGCCCTAATGTTTTTGACTGGTGTCAGACACTGAATGTAGGCTACACAAACAAAACGTATCGGTTGGGCCACACAACTAGGAGCATATTGGGTAATACCAACCCAGGAAATAGGCAGGCCTGGCTCGGAATGGATCATCGGCCGACAGCTCCTAGCGACCCCAACGTCACATACGTCTCAAGATTGTGAATGCAAGAACCCAAAATCCTACCAACTCGTATACTTCAATTATACACACATGGTATACGAGTCGGTTTTTAACAGAGTGTAAATCACAGGATAAACCTAAGACACAACGAAAGGAAATAAGTATCCAAAGCTCTCACGGAGAAAATATATCGAATATGACCAAGCAGAGGACACATGTCCCCACATTACATCATGCAGCGGAAAACATGCCGGTCTGAGTACAGACAAGAAGCAAAAGGCACATGGCCGAAACGAAAAGAGAAGGCCCATCCACCCGGTCCACCAGGAAGAAGCCCAGGGGAACTCTAACTACTCGTCGTAGATCTCGTCGTCGAACTCCACGTAGTAGCCACCCACCTGGTCGTACGGAGAATCCTCAACTGCAGAGAAAACCACAACCTGCGAACGGGTCAATACACCGGAGCGTATCGAACAAGCTAAAGATAACATGTTACATAACTTAAAGACTCCCAAAGTATGGGGTTAGGTGGACTTAGCGGCAGCATCACTAGCAACCTAACAGAGACACGCTACAACTTTCGTCTATTTAGAGAGGGATAAGAGAGCGCATAAGTAGCGAACTACAACTAACACCAATCATAACCTATTCTTGAATTAACCCTCTCAACCAAGTATGAGGAAGCAATTCGGGAAAACTCACACTTTAACAGTTTTAGTTACCATTTATTGTGAAAGTAATTCTATATTACTAGTCAAGTTAATCAATAATGATTAGGTGTAAGTTGTCTAGATCTTGTTAGCCAGCATCATCACCAAGTCGTCCATAACCGTGGGCACGGCTCATCAATAAGATTATACCATGCAGGGGTGCACTACTGTACCCATACTCACATAATCAACCCAGTCAAAAACATTAGGTCCGCTCGACATGACTCATTCCTTCATCGCAAGAAGTCCAAGGAGCCACGGGAGCTATGCTGGTCCCGGCCAAAATGGTGCGGATTCCCGCAGGACACACCCCTCCACACCAACAGACCGCGCCCTATATGCATGTAACAAGGCACACCGCCAAAGTAAAATACTACACTAGTATAGATGCATATGAGCCAAATGGAAAACCCGAACTAGGTGCGGCTCCCGGACAAGTTGAAGTTCCAGTCAAAGTCGAGGGGGCCTCCATTGGGCCACCCACAAGTGGTTAGTGCGCTCAAAGTTGGATCCGAGGACAAAATCTCAGTTCCTAGGTCGACACTTAGCAGAACAAAGCACCTCGCAAGGCGTTCTGCCGGTGCCTTATCTTTTAATTATAATACCCTAATATAAGACAACATTTTTATTAAGGTAGAATAATATATCATGCTAAGCATATGAAATATAAGACCGATAGAAGACTCGCACAACCAACTCTAAGCATGCACTACGATTCGTAAGGCTAACAGATAAACAAACAACAGGTGATGGGGTGTGGGGATAAAGCTGTATGGGCTGCAGGATAAACATGTGATGGGATCGCAATTCAAGAATAAGAAACTAGGATAGCATAGATCAAAAGGCAAGGATGAAAACCAAACAATCATGTAACATGTTAGCAGAAGCTTGTGGCCCGTCACAAAAGCTGGAATCTCAAGGATGAAAGTACCGGCAGCAGACACGTCGTCGTCTACCCAGAGAAAAGCAAAACACAGACAATAGGAAACATAATCAATACAAAGAAATGCGCAAACAATTGATGTTGCAATATGGTATGCGAGGATTAGGTCACATTAAAGCGGGGATGAAAATCCCGACAAAAGATTATGTTGCAAGTTATTTGTGTAACCGACAAATTAAATGTTGCTTAACATATATAGCTTGGCATGGTGATCTTATCAATTTAAATGGAATATGCAATAATTAAATATTTGCCCAACACATTCCATATTTATTATTTAGGTGCAAATTATTTATCTACACATCA
This sequence comes from Poa annua, assembly GCA_026929855.1. NCBI lineage: Eukaryota > Viridiplantae > Streptophyta > Magnoliopsida > Poales > Poaceae > Poa > Poa annua. Next base: position 112,025,403 of record CM049426.1, read on the forward strand.
AATTAAATGTTTATTAACCCGGCAAGACATCGCATTGATGATAGGATCAAACTAAATGGAATTAGGGCATTATGTATTTATTACCCCACACATTCCATATTTAATTATTTAGTTGCATTTGTTAAATTAAACTAAGTAATAAATTTAAATTATGCAAAATGGCATAAGGATGGCATATTAATGTTTATTGAATTTTTCTGATAATTAAACATATAAAGATTATTAAATTTGGAGTTATAAAATTAAAATTATTAGCATTTTAGTTCTAGGGTTATTTATGTAAATGTCCAGGGGCTCATCCGTGATAGCACAAGTTTCTGTGAGGGCTAAAGTGTGGAAACAGAGAGCACATGTGCTCGGGTGTAAAATTACAGACGCCAGTCACTGACGAGTGCGCCACCCATGTCAGCGAGCCAAAGAAAATAAAAGGAGGCCTTTTATTCACCGTGGCCGGGGTTTGAACCCACGCGCGCGCGTGGACGGATCGGAGTAGCGCTGCTAGCCACTCGGGCTTGGATCGTGTTGGTGTTACAGAAAGCGTTGATTTCCTTCTATCAGTAACAAGGTGCGGTTTTTTATAACCTGACGAAACTGACGGACACTGATTATCTTCAAGAACATCCCGCGGCGACGAAGCAGAATCGGACGGCAGCGACCTCATTCGGGCGACTCCGGGCTAGGCGTGCGGGAGGATTGTTGTGACCAAATGTCGTGTGCGTGCGCATGCTCGGGAGACAAGGAGGAAGGGTGCGTCCTCATGTTCTTGCTCGGTGCGTCGTGCGCATCACGGCCGTGGCGGGGTGGACTCTGGCGCCGGTGAAATTGGGCCGCTACGGATCGCAATCGGAGGGAGAAAGCGGGGGAGGGGAAGCAGCTCACTTTGAGGAGTGCGATGGCGAGGCGAGGCGGTTCAGGGGCGACGGAGGGAGAGGACGGTGTCGCGGACGGCCAGCGTGTCCGCGGCCGGCGTCGGGGACGTCGAGCTCGCGCGGCTGTGTGTGTGGCTTCCGGGCCCGTCTCCTAGGCGTTGAGGACGGATCACGCCGGGGCGGAGTTGATGGCATGAGGAGGAGCGAAAAGGACGGACGGAGGAACGTCTCTGCGGCTCGGCACTACGGTGGTTTTGTGGGGGAGAACTGAGAGGAAAAAGAGAGGGAGGCGGCGGCGCTGCGAAAGGAAGGGGGGCGGCTAGGGTTCTGGCGCGGCTTGCGGCTTAAGGAGAGGATGGAAAGGAGCAGGGGCCACGGTGGGGAAAGAGGGCAGTGGCTCAGCGCCATGCCTTGTTTCTCTGCCTCGCTGGAAAGTGCAGCGATCCGTACGGAGGTAGGAGATGCAGGCCGTGGGCTGAGATGGGCCTGAAGTTGGCCCAGCGCGGCCAGTTGCTCCAATTTTTTCTGTTGTTTTTTTATTTTTATTTCTTTTCTTTTTTTGGTATTTTAAAACAAAATAGAAAATGAAAAAGAGATGAAACCTTTTGACAAACTTTTATATTTTTAAATAGATACATTAATTTACTGATTTTGAAAGTTGCAAGAAATATTTGTAACATCTCATTTGAAATATTTAAATGCATTTGAATTTAAAAGTGTGTCTTAAATGTAAATGCAAAAATTTAATTAATTGTGGAGACAAAATGAAATGATACCATGCTGATAATTTTTATTACAACACAAACATAACATTTTTGGAATGTCTACATTTGAGATGTTACAACTGGGTTGATCATGCGAGTATGGGTACAATAGTGCACCCCTGCAGTGTGTAATCTTATCGATGAGCCGCGTCCGTGGTTATGGACAACTTGGTGCGTTGCCGACTAATGAGATCTAGACAACTTACACTTAATCATTGTTAATTAACTTGACTAGTAATATAGCAGTATTTTCACAATAAATGGTAACTAAAACTGTTCACTGTGTGAGTTTTCCCGAATTGCTTCCTCATACTTGGTTGAGGGGGTTAATCCGAGAATGGGTTATGATTGGTGTTAGTAGTAGTTGGTTACTTATGCGCTCTCTTATTCCTCTCTAATTAGATGGAAGTTGTAGCGTGTCTCTTTAGGTTGCTAGTGCTGCTGCCGCTAAGTCCACCTATACCATACTTTGGGAGTCTTTCAGATTTGTACCTTGTTACCTCTAGCTTGTTCGATATGCTCCGGTGTTTGACCCGTTCGCAGGCTGTGGTTTTCTCTGCAGTTGAGGAGACCCTGTACGACCAAGTTGGTGGCTACTACGTGGAGTTTGATGAAGAGATCTACGACGAGTAGTTAGACTTCCCCTAGGCTTCTTCCTAGTGGACCGCGTGGATGGGCCTTCTGTTTTTGTTTCGGCCTTGTGACCTTTGCTTCTTGTCTGTACTTAGACCGGCATGTTTTCCGCTGCATGATGTAATGTTGGGACATGTGTCCTCTGCTTGGTGATATTCGCTATATTCGCTCAGTGAGAGTTTTGGATATTTATTTCCTTTCTTTGTGTCTTAGGTTTATCCTATGATTTCCATTTTGTTTCCAAACCGATTCGTATACCATGTGTGTATGTTTGAAGTATACGAGTTGGTAGGATTTTGGATTCTTGCGTGCACAATCGTGAGACGTACGTGACGTTGGGATCGCTAGGAGTTGTCGGCCGATGATCCATTCTGAACCTGGCCTGCCTGTTTCCTAGGATTGATAATCCCCAGTATTCTCCTAGTTGGGTGGCCCAACCGTTACATCTTGTTTGTGTAGCCTGAATCCAGGGTCTGACAGTTGGTATCAGAGCCTAAACGCCCTCAGGTTCCCTACTACTGGTCGTTGTTTGAGTCCAAAAAAAAATATTTTGATCAGAAAAAAATCTTAAACGTGAGAGTAGGAATTCTGTTCTTTTATTCCTTTCCCCACCCACCCTCCCTGTTCTTCAGGTAAGGAAGTGTTACGATGTTTTTTCCCTTTTCATCTGAAATTTCAAATTAGGACATCACGTGTTCTGGGTTTCGGTAGTACCATAGTTGCGGGTGTCTTCAAGGTGGTGCTTTTCGTTTCAGCAGTTATCAACCTCTTCGTCTACGTTCAGTTTCATTCTTGAATCAATCAGTTGTTTCTCCTCCTTTGGTGAAGTTACGTCAAGCTCAATTGGTGTTTCCTCGTTCTAGTGCTAGTCTTCGTTCTTACGTCTCTTTAAACCTTTCTGGAAGTGAACAAAATGGCGTACCATGATGGATGGCCATGTCTTGTTCCGTGTTATCTTCTCTTGCAATCTGAAGTTTTCCTTTAAGCACTTACATTGGATTTTGTTTATCCGATTGTGGTGTTAACGTTGTGTCCTCCTCAGGATGGAGAGTGGCGAAGAAGATACTCAAATGCCTTCCTAAATGGGGCGAGTTTTGTCTCAGATGACACAAGTTTTGAGTCAAATTCAACAAAACCAAGACTAGGGCAACAACTGCGTGTCTATCGTACAGTTTCTCCAACTCAATCCCCGTATGTTTGATGTTCCCTCTGAGCCACTCGATGCTAATGACTGGCTGCGTGAGATGAACAATGCTCTGGCTGTTTCTCATGTATCCGATGAGGACTGTGTTCCTTATGTGACCTACCTTCTCCGCGGTGAATCCATGTCTTGGTGGGAGAACTTCCTAGAGTTACGAGCACCAGGTGTTGTTACTTGGGATGAGGTCAAGGAAGCTTTCAAACGCCACCATATTCCAGACGGGGTCATGGAAAGGAAGCGTGAACAATTCTATGAGTTGACTCAGGAAAGCAGGTCCGTGCTGGACTACCAAGCTGAGTTCAATCGTCTGGCCCGCTATGCTCAGGATGAGGTATCAACTGATGCCAAGAAGCAAGCCAAATTCCGTAGAGGTCTAAACCCAGACCTTATATACGCACTCACTCTTATCAGGTACTTTGAAGATCTTGTCAACACAGCTCTCCGAGAGGAATTTGGACGTGAGAAGTTCGAAGAATCTCGTAAACACTCTCTTGAAACAACTTCTTCCCCATCAAAATCTCCACCTCTAAGGAAACGTAGGGTTCGGGTACCCTATGCAGCTCAAACTCAACTCATCCACAGTCCAATCTCTCCGAGGTTTTCTTCCGGTGTAACCAACCCAGCTTCAGCAACAAGGAGTTTCGTCAAGCAGAAAACGCCTATGGTCCCAAACTCTTCGGTCACCTGTTTCAAGTGCGGTGAGCCGGGCCACTACTCTTACAAGTGTCCGCAAAACCAACTTCCTCAACCACCTTGTCCCCCCAAGAGTTGTGCTGTTACTCCTCAGGCCCCCAACATCGACAAAAGGTCTGTTGGAAGACGCGCAAGGGTGAATCATGTTACAGCAAAAGAAGCAGAGGAAGCTACTGATGTCGTTCTTGGAAATCTTTTTGTGAACTCTATCCTCGCTAAAGTGTTGTTTGATTCTGGTGCGTCCCATTCTTTCATTTCGCAAAGTTTTTCTTCCAGCAATGATGTTCCTTTTGAAAAGATGGACAACCCTGTCTTAGTGCAGCAACCAGGATCCAAATGGCTTACAAAGGAAGTTAGCCTGAACAACGAGATCTTAATAGGGAACCTCCCATTCCAAGTGTCTCTTATTGCTCTTCGTTCTTTGGACATTGATGTCATCCTAGGGATGGATTGGCTTGTGGCAAATAAAACAGTCATTGAATGTACTGCTAAATTTGTTAAGCTTACCCATTCTTCTGGCCAGATAGTCTACTTCTGTTCGAAAGCTCCATCTGTTCAGTTGTATGCTCTCAATGTTCATCCTCTCCCTGCTATGGAAGATATACCGGTAGTCCGAGACTTTCCCGACGTCTTTCCTGAAGAATTGCCAGGTATGCCACCTGACAGAGCCGTGGAGTTCGTCATTGAACTAGAACCAGACACTGCTCCTATTTCCAAACGTCCTTACAAGATGGCCCCCAACGATTGGCTGAACTTAAGAGACAGCTCAAAGAGTTGGAAAGTAAAGGTCACATCCAACCTAGTAATTCTCCTTGGGGTTGTCCGACTCTGTTTGTCAAAAAGAGGGACACAACCGGGCGACTGGTTGTTGACTACCGTCCTCTGAACAACAAAACTATCAAGAACAAGTATCCTCTTCCTCGCATCAATGACTTGTTCGATCAACTCGCTGGTGCTAAGGTTTTCTCCAAGTTGGACTTGAGGTCAGGTTATCACCAGATCAAGATCCGCAAATAAGACATTCCAAAGACAGCTTTCAACACTCGTTATGGTCTCTTTGAATACACCGCCATGTACTTCGGTCTCACAAATGCTCCGGCGACTTTCTCACGTCTCATGAACTTCGTTTTCATGGAATACCTCGACAAGTTCGTGGTAGTATATCTCGATGACATTCTTATCTATTCCAAAACCGAGGAAGAACACGGAGAACATCTACGCCTTATCTTGTTGAAACTCCAAGAACATCGTCTCTACGCCAAGTTCTCCAAGTGTGAATACTGGCTTCCTAAAGTATTCTACCTTGGTCATGTCATCTCTTCTGAAGGCATTTCTGTTGATCCAGAAAAAGTAAAGGCCATTGTTGAATGGTTGCCTCCTTCAACGGTGAAACAAGTCAAGAGCTTCCTTGGCATGGCTAGCTATTGCCGTCGATTTGTTGAGAACTTCTCCAAAATCGCTGAGCCTCTCACCAATCTTCCTAGGAAGGATAGAAAGTTTCTTTGGACTAAAAAGTGTGATGAGAGTTTCAATCTCTTGAAAACTAAACTCACTTCTACTCCTGTCCTAGTTGGTCCAGATACTTCCAAACCTTCCCAAATTTTCTGTGATGCATCCCTTCAAGGACTGGGCGGAGTCCTCATGCAAGAATGCAAAGTTGTGGCTTATGCATCTCGTCAGTTGCAGTCTCATGAGCTCAACTATCCTACACATGACCTTGAACTTGCAGCAATCATGTATGCCCTCAAGGTTTGGAGACCTTATTTGTTGGGACACAGCTGTGAGATCTTCACCGACCACAAGAGTCTAAAATATCTCTTCACTCAACCAGATTTGAACCTCAGGCAAACATGGTGGCTTGAGAAACTGTCAGATTTTGATCTCACCATCTTGTACACTCCAGGCAAAGCTAATGTGATGGCTGATGCTCTTAGTCGCAAGTCCTATTGCAACAACCTCATGGTTGAGGACATCCAACTTCCTCTTCACGAAGAATTCGAGAAGCTCAATCTCCAAGTGGTTCCTTCTGGTTATCTTGCAAACTTGATTGCCACTCCTACACTTGAGGACAAAATCCGTGCCGCACAGTTGCGCGATTCTGGTGTCAAGAATATCAAAGCCAACATTGGCAAGGATAAGTACAAGAGTTTCTCTCTCGATGACAAGGGTACCTTGCTCTTTGAAGGATGCATTGTAGTGCCCAAGCTTGACAGCTCAAGAGAGCTGATTCTCAAGGAGGCTCATGATACTCCGCTTTCTATCCACCCTGGCAGCACAAAGATGTACCCGGATCTCAAGCAAATCTATTGGTGGACCAGGATGAAGCATGAAATTGCTCGCTATGTGTCTCAGTGTGACGTTTTCTGTCGTGTCAAGGCAGTACATCAGAGACCACCTGGACTTCTACAACCACTGCAAATTCCCGAGTGGAAATGGGACAAGATCGAAATGGACTTCATTACTGGGTTTCCAAAGTCCAAGAAAGGCAATGATGCAATCTTTGTTGTCATTTATCGTCTCTCCAAAGTGGCTCACTTCTTCCCTGTCAAAGAGATGATCAAAGCTGGTCAATTGGCATAACTCTATATGACAAGACTGGTTCCTTTACATGGTGTTCCTCTGGCAATAAGCTCAGATCGTGGAAGTATCTTCACTTCTCGATTTTGGGATAGCTTTGAGAAAGCCTTGGGTACCAAACTTATGTTCAGCACCGCTTACCATCCGCTGTCAAGTGGACATGTTGAAAGGGTGAATCAAATTCTGGAGGATATGCTCAGAGCTTGTGTTATCTCCTTTGGCATGAAATGGGAGGATTGCCTTCCGTATGCTGAGTTCTCCTACAACAATAGCTTCCAAGCAAGTCTAGGCATGGCTCCCTTCGAAGCTCTCTATGGGCGCAAATGCAGAACTCCTCTAAATTGGTCTCAAGCTTGTGAACGTCAATTCTTTGGCCCTCACATTATCCAGGAGGCTGAAGAAAAGGTTCACATCATTCGTGACAATCTGAAGATTGCCTAGTCTCGGCAGAAAAGCTATTACGATAGCAAGCACAGGGACATGGTCTATGCACCTGGTGATTAATCTTACCTTCGTGTCACTCCTCTGAGAGGCACGCAACGCTTTGGCATCAACGGCAAACTCGCTCCACGTTATGTTGAGCCTTTCAACGTTCTTTCAAGGCGTGGTGATTTGGCTTACCATCTGGAACTTCCTCCAAACCTCTCCAAAGTGCCCGATGTCTTCCACGTGTCACAACTCAAGAAGTGCTTCCAAGATCCAAGACGTGCAGTTGATCATGGATCAATTGAACTTCGAGAAGATCTCTCATGTGTGGAACAACCTATTTGCATTCTTGATGAAGCTGAACGTCGCACCCGTAACAACAGTGTCAAGTTCTCCAAGGTTCAATGGTCTCATCACTCTGACAAGGTAGCTACATGGGAACATGAAGACCACCTCCGTGCCGAGTATCCCGACCTCTTCGTTGCTCCATGAAGAATCTCGGGGCGTGATTCCTTTGTGGGGAGGGGGGGGGGGAGTCTTGTAACATCCCAAATCCCAAATGTAATGCCCTATAAGAATGTCGTGTTTTGTGTGCAATAAAGAAAAGCATCATGACATCATTTCATTTTGTTACCTCTTTAATTAAATTGTTGCATTTAAATTTAAATCACACTTTTAAATTTAAATGCATTTCAAATCTTTTCAAATGTGATGTTACACTTATTTTGCAAACTTTCAAAATCAGTAAATTAAATTGTCTATTTGAAAATATAAAAGTTTGTCAAAAGTTTTTATCTCATTTTCCTTTTTCTATTTTGTTTTAAAATACAAAAACAGAAAAGAAATAAAAAGGAAAAATAAAACAAAGAAGGAAAAAAAAGGCTTACCTGGCCGAAGTGGGCCAAGTGGCCCAACTTCGGCCCAGCACCCCAGCCAACCAGTGGCATCTCCTTCCTCAGTACGGAGCGCTGCACTTTACAGCGAGGCAAGGGACAGAGCAATGGCGTGAGCCACTACCCTGCTTCCCACCGGCGCCACCTACCCTCCTCCTCGCCTACTAAGCCGCCGCGCACCTCTGAACCCCAAACCCTAACCTCCCCTCCTAGCGCCGCCGCCTCCCTCTCTGCTTTCCCCTGTGTTTCTCCACCGAAAAATTGCCAGAGCACCGCCGCGGATTTTCCTCCTCTCCGGCCTCCTCCTCCGCTCCCAGCACGCCACCCGCTGTGCCACGACGTCCTCGGTCCTCGACGTCCAGGAGCAAGAAGCGGGAGCCGCGCACGCCACCGCGATGACCGCGCCTTCCCCGACGCCGTCCGCGGCACCGTCTCTCCTTCCCCAACTCCTACCGCTCGTTCTCCGTCGCCCCGAGCCTCCTCGCCTCGCCATCCAGCCCCCCGCGGTGAGCCTCGTCCTCTCCGCCCTCTTCCCCCTCCAATTCCGTGCCGTAGCACCACTCGCCGGCGTTGCCAACCTCGGCATCGCGCACGGCCGTGGCAGACATCCTCGAACACGCACACGAACACGACACCCGACCCCCGTTCCTCGCCCCCGAGCAAGCGCACGCACACACGGCCCCATCCCACACCCGCACGCACTAGCCCGAGGCAGCGCCGCCCCGATTTCGTCATCGGCGTCTGATTCTGCTCCGCCGCCGTGCTCTGCTCTCTGAAGAAGTTTAGTGTTCGCCAGTTAACACTTGATTTCTTCAGTTTCGTCAGGTTAAAACCACGCCTTTTACTGTTAAAACAAAATCAACTCCTATCGTTGCAACAACACGATTCCAGCCCGAGTGTCTAGCCGCGCCGTTCCTTTCCGTGCGCCGCGCGCGCTCGCGGGTTCGAACCCCAGCCTCGGTGAATGAAAGGCCAACCTTTTATATTCTTTAGCTCGCTGACACGTGGGTCCCACACGTCAGTGACAGGCGCCTTGAATTTTACCCCGAAGCCCATGAGCTCTCTGTTTTCGCACAAAAACCTCACTAGCCAGTTTTCCATCACGGATAAGTCCCTGAACATTTTCAGAAACACCCCGAAAAATTGTTTTGCCAATAACTTTAATTCTATAACTCCTAATTTAATAATCTTTATATGTTTAAATATCAGAAAAATAAACATTAATATGACATTCTGCATCATTTATTTTAAATGCATAGTGTAATTTAATAAAGTCACCTAAATAATTAAATATGGAATGTGTGGGGTAATAAATATATAGTACCCTATTCCATTTAATTTGATTATATTATCTTGCCATGTCTTGCCATGTTAATAAACGTTTAATTTGATGTGTAGATAAATAATTTTCACCTAAATAATAAATATGGAATGTGTTGGGAAAATATTTAATTATTGCCCATTCCATTTAAATTGATTAGATCACCATGCCATGAGCATGAAAGTTAAGCAACATTTAATTTGTTGGTTACACAAATAACGTGCAACATAATATTTTGCCGGGATTTTCATCACCGCTTTAATGTGACCTAATCATCGCATACCATATTGCAACATCAATTGTTTGTGCATTTCTTTGTATTGATTATGTTTCCTATTGTCTATGTTTTGCTCTTCTCTGGGTAGACGACGACGTGTCTGCTGTCGATACTTTCATCATTGAGGTTCCAGCTGTTGTGCCGGGCCACGAGCTGCCAGGCAAGCTATTGCTAACCTGTTACCGGCTGCTTGGTTTTCATCCTTGCCTTTTGATCTACGCTACCCTAGTTTCCGATTCTTGAATTGCGATCCCATCAAATGTTTATCTTGCACCCCATACAGCTTTATCCCCACCTCCCATCACCGGTTGTATGTTTATCTGTTAGCCTTGCGAGTCGTAGTGCATGCTTAGAGTTGGTTGTGCGAGTCTTCTGTCGTGTCTTATATTTCATATGCTTAGTATGATAGATTATTTTAACTTGATAAAATGTTGTCTTATATTGGGGTATTATAATTAAAAGATAAGGCACTGGCGGAAGGCCTTGTTAGGTGCTCTGTTCTGCTAAGTGTCGACCTAGGATCTGAGATCTTGCTCCCCTTATCCAAGACTGAGCGCACTAGCCACTTGTGGGTGGCCCAATGGAGCCCCCCCCTCGACTTTGACTGGAACTTCAACTTGTCCGGGAGCCGCACCTAGTTCGGGTTTTCCATTTGTCTCATATGCATTGATACTAGTGTAGTATTTTACTTTGGCGGTGTGCCTTGTTACATGCATATAGGGCGCGACCTGTTGGTGCGAAGGGGTGTGTCCTGCGGGAATCCGGACCCTTTTGTCTGGGACCAGCATAGCTCCCGTGGCTCCTTGGACTTGTTGCAGTGAAGGAAAAGGTTGTGTCGAGAGGACCTAATGTTTTTGACTGGGTTGATCATGCGAGTATGGGTACAGTAGTGCACCCCTGCAGGGTATAATCTTAGCAATAAGCCGCGTCCGCGGTTATGGACAACTTGGTGCGTTGCCGACTAATGAGATCTAGACAACTTACACCTAATCATTGTTAATTAACTTGACTAGTAATATAGCAGTATTTTCACAATAAATGGTAACTAAAACTGTTCACTGTGTGAGTTTTCCCGAATTGCTTCCTCATACTTGGTTGAGGGGGTAATCCGAGAATGGGTTATGATTGGTGTTAGTAGTAGTTGGTTACTTATGCGCTCTCTTATCCCTCTCTAATTAGACGAAAGTTGTAGCGTGTCTCTTTAGGTTGCTAGTGCTGCTGCCGCTAAGTCCACCTACCCCATACTTTGGGAGTCTTTCAGTTTTGTACCTTGTTATCTCTAGCTTGTTTGATACGCTATGGTGTATTGACCCGTTTGCGGGCTGTGGTTTTCTCTGCAGTTGAGGAGACTCCGTACGACCAGGTTGTGGCTACTACGTGGAGTTCGACGACGAGGTCTACGACGAGTAGTTAGAGTTCACCTGGGCTTCTTCCTGGTGGACCGCGTGGATGGGCCTTCTCTTTTCGTTTCGGCCTTGTGCCCTTTGCTTCTTGTCTGTACTCAGACCGGCATGTTTACCGCTGCATGATGTAATGTTGGGACATGTGTCCTCTGCTTGGTGATATTCGCTATATTTGCTCAGTGAGAGCTTTGGATATTTATTTCCTTTCTTTGTGTCTTAGGTTTATCCTGTGATTTCCATTCTGTTTCCGAACAGATTCGTATACCATGTGTGTATGTTTGAAGTATACGAGTTGGTAGGATATATTCTTGCATGCGGAATCGTGAGACGTACGTGGCGTTGGGATCGCTAGGAGCTGTCGGCCGAGGATCCATTCCGAGCCTGGCCTTACTGTTTCCTGGGATTGGTAATCCCCAGTATGCTCCTAGTTGTGTGGCCCAACCGGTACGTCTTGTTTGTGTAGCCTGAATCCAGGGTCTGACACCCACCAGGGCCGGCGCACCTGTCCATGCCGCACCAGGCATGTGGGAATTGTCGCACATTGCCTGGCTGGCAAGTTGGCCCCCCCTGGGAGCCTATATAAGAAGGGGCACCCCTGGCCTTTTAATTCACCAATTAATAAAGATAGCACAAGAAGTATTTACTTGGAGTTGCACCGAGTTGAGAGGGGGTCTCTCCACCATAGCCCGCTGCCGCGCTGCTGGTGTTCCGGTCCAAGTCTTCCGCTGCTCGTCCTGGACTGGAGCTTCGGAGGTCGTCGTCCCACCGTACGTGTGTGACATCCTGTGAGGTGTTGCGCTAGCTGTGCTGGGAGGTCTACTTCCACTACACGACCTTGAGGTCGGCTTCGTCGGTCTTCATCGTCAACGTTTGGGCGGGAATGTAATCCCGCTTTCGGTCTACAAGGGTATGTATTCCGATCTCCGTTTGTACTTCTATATCTGCATAGTATAGATCTTGGCTAGTTTAGGGATATTGTTGCTAGGAATTTTTTTGTTTTCTGCACACAAACCCCTTCAATTATACCATGTTATTACATGTTTTATATGCATTTTATATAGTTTTATGCATTTTATTGGACTTACCTATTAACAAGATGCCACAGTGCCAGTTCCCTGTTTTCTGCTGTTTTTGGTTTCAGAAAAGTACGTAAGGAAATATTCTCAGAATTGGAAAATTTATATCCTGGAATTATTTTTGCATCGGGAATGTTCCAGAAGAACGAACACGACACGCAATGGGGCACCGAGCCGCCGCCGTCACGTACTCTCGTGCCTAGAAGTGGCGTCGCGCGAGCACTAGGTGTGGGGCCCTCAGCCCTCCACCGCCTTCGCCCTTTCGCCTACTTAAAGCCCCCAAAAACCTAAAAATCGCACGGTGTTCGATATTTCCTCCACGGGTCCCGAGCGCCGCCGCCATCGAAGACAAGATTCAGGGAACAAAAGTCTCTGTTCCGACACCCTGTCGGGCGGGGAATTGCCCCCGGAGCCATCTCCATCAAATCCACCGCCATGTCTATCGCCGTTGCTGACTCTTATGATGAGGAGTGAGTAGTTCTCCCTCGGGGCTGCGGGATCTACGGTAGTCTTGTGGTTTATCTCTCTCCCCCATGTGATCTTTATGCGATCATGAACTTTGTAATCTTGTTGAATATGTGATGCTACTCTTTATTTATTATGCACTCTAGAGGTTACTTTAATATGAACTCCAGGTTATTCACGGTTGTAATGGTGACAGTGTGTGCACCGTGTGTGATTCCTTTATGACATTGTTGGTGTTAGTTTACTCTGACTTTGAGGGTGCTCTTGTAGCCCAACACAATGAAAGGTGTTTGTTATCCAACATGAGAGTGATCGAAGAACGTCTAGCATCGCAGCAGGACACGAGGACGTGGATGACGAAGGAACTCTACAAACCGTTCCCGGCGCCGACAAAGAACTAGCTAGGCTACACGTGATCGTGCTCTCCAGCTGATTTCGCTTATGTGTACTCCATTTGATAACTATATGTATGAAATAATGAACTTTTCTATTTCGAGCTCCATTTGTATCATGACTTATGTAAGATTCGGCACTAAGTACTCTTATTACTATATATATGTATGTACATCTCGGGCTCGAATGAATGTGATATGTCTGTTCTAATTTATATACTGGTTGAATATATATGTGTCAACTTATAATATATATGTATAAATCCTATATATACCTATATTTGTACAGCAGGATTTTTTCTCTCCAAAATTCCTGTTATTTATTCTGTGGCGCATGGATGATTCTTTTGTGGCGCATATAATTATGTGGCGCACTGAAACCACATGCGCCACTGAAATATTTTTGTGGCGCAGAAGGAAGGATGCGCCACCGAATTCTGAAATTTTTTGTGGAGCATCGAGGGGGTGCGCCACAGAAATATGTTTTAGTGGCGAGATAACTGTGGTGCACCCCCCATTTTCCTGGGTGCACCACAGAAAGGCTAAAGGGTGGCCATAGATAGCCCTTTTTCCACTAGTGTATATGTCAACATTCTATTAATATGGAGCCCGATGCAAAGCCAGTTGTTGAACATCAACGTCGTTTAATACCTAAGATGAAGGAAGTGGTAACAAATGAGGTATTAAAACTTCTTGATGCTGGTATCATTTATCCTATTGCTGATAGTAGGTGGGTTAGTCCTATGCATTGTGTCCCTAAGAAGGGTGGAATTACTGTCGTACCTAATGATCATGATGAACTTATTCCTCAAAAAGTAGTTGTTGGTTATAGAATGTGCATTGATTTTAGAAAGGTTAATAAAGTTACTATAAAAGATCATTATACATTACCCTTTATTGATCAAATGTTAGAGAGATTAGCCAATAAAACTCATTTTTGCTTTCTTGATGGTTATTCCGGTTTCTCTCAAATTGCTGTTAAAACTCACGATCAAGAGAAAACCACATTTACTTGTCCCTATGTTACTTATGCTTATAGGCGTATGCCTTTTGGTTTATGTAATGCTCCTGCTACTTTTCAAAGATGTATGTCTGCTATCTTTCATGGTTTTTGTGAGGAAATTGTGGAGGTGTTCATGGACGATTTCTCCGTCTATGGCACTTCTTTTGATAACTGCTTGCACAATCTTGATAAGGTTTTGCAGAGATGTGAAGAAACTAATATTGTTCTTAATTGGGAGAAATGTCACTTTATGGTTAATGAAGGGATTGTTCTTGGACATAAAATTTCTGAAAGGGGTATTGAAGTTGATAGAGCTAAAGTGGAGACAATTGAGAAAATGCCTTGCCCCCGAGATGTTAAAGGTATTCGTCGTATTCTTGGTCATGCTGATTTCTATAGAAGGTTTATCAAAGACTTTGCCAAGGTATCAAAGACTCTTACTAATCTTCTGCAAAAAGATAAACCATTTGTTTTTGATGATGATTGTAAGTAAGCTTTTGTAACTCTTAAGAAAGCTTTAATAAATGCTCCTATTGTTCAACCACCTGGTTGGAATTTGCCATTTGAAATTATGTGTGATGCTAGTGATTTTGCTGTTTGGTGATGTTCTTGGACAAAGAGTAGATAAGAAATTAAATGTTATTCGTTATGTTAGTAAGACTCTTTATTCTGCTCAAAAGAATTATGCTACCACTGAAAATGAATTTCTAGCTGTTGTATTTGCTTGTGATAAATTTAGACAATACACTGTTGATTCTAAAGTTATTATTCATACTGATCATGCTGCAATTAGATACCTTATAGAAAGATGCAAAGCCTAGGCTTATTCGATGTTTATTACTTTTGCGAGAATTCGAATTACACATTGTAGATAGGAAAGGTGTTGATAATCCTGTTGCTGATAATTTGTCTAGATTGGAAAGCATTGCTTATGATCCTATAGTTTTCCAAATGAACAATAGGCTGCAATAAGGGTGAGTTCACGAGATAGTCCTTGGTATGCAGATTATGCTAACTTTATTGTTTCTAAGTATTTGCCTCCAACCTTTTCAGCTCAACAAAGAAGAAAATTCTTTTATGACTTGAGGCATTATTTCTGAGATGACCCACACTTATATAAAGAAGGAGTTGATGGTATTATGCAAAGATGTGTTCCAGAGTATGAACAAAAAGAGATCTTGAGAAAGTGCCATAGTAGCACTTACGGAGGACATCACGCTGGAGATAGAACCGCACAAAAGGTTTTACAATCATGTTTTTATTGGCCTAATCTCTTTAAAGATGCAAGAAAGTTTAATTTATCTTGTGATGAATGTCAAAGAGTTGGTAATATCTCTAGACGTAATGAAATGCCTATGAATTATTCTCTTGTTATTGAACCGTTTGATTGTTGGGGATTTGACTTTATGGGTCCTTTCCCTTCTTCAGAAGGTAATACACATATACTTGGTGCTGTTGATTATGTTACTAAATGGGTAGAACTTATTCCTACTAAAAGTGCTGATGGTGAAACATCATTAAAAATGCTTCAAGAAATTATTTTCCCTAGGTTTGGTGTTCCTAGATATCTTATGACTGATGGAGGTTCTCATTTTATTCATGGTGGTTTGAGAAAAGTTCTTGCTAAATATGGTGCTTATCATAGAATTGTTTCGGCTTATCATCCTCAAACTAGTGGGCAAGTAAAATTATCAAATAGAGAAATTAAATCTATCTTGCAGAAGACTGTTAACAGAACGAGAAACAATTGGGCTAGTAAATTAAACGATGCATTGTGGGCTTATAGAACTGCTTATAAAAATCCCATGGGTATGTCTCCTTATAAAATGGTTTATGGAAAAGCATGCCACTTGCCTTCAGAATTAGAACACAAAGCTTATTGGGCAGTGAGAGAACAAAATAGAGATTTCAAACTTGCCGGTGAGAAAATATTGCTTACTTTGAGTTCTTTATATGAATGGAGAAGTGAAGCTTATGAAAATGCTAAACTCTTTAAAGAAAAAGTTAAAATATGGCATGATAAGAGAATCCTCAAGAGAGAATTTCATGTTGGTGAGAAAGTTCTATTGTATAGTTCTCGTCTTAGATTCTTTGCAGGGAAATTACTCTCCAAGTGGGAAGGACCATATGTTATTGTGGAGGTGTTTCGTTCGGGTGCGATAAAAATTGCTTCGCTCAAGGATGATTCTACACAAGTGGTAAATGGACAAAGAATCAAGCATTACATTTCTGGAGATTCTTATAATCAAGATGTTGATGTTATACAAGCAATTTCTCCAAGGAATTACATTAAGGAAAATATTTCTGAGTTCGCAGAAACTGATTTGGAAAAGGTACAGTTTCGGTAAGAAAAAGTCCATGAATTTAATTTTTGGATAACTGTGATTTATTTTTGGAAAATATGGAAAAATATGAGACGAAAACGAACAAGAGACGAGGTCCGAGGCGACGTCATCACCTCGTGGCGCAGGCCACTTCCTGGCCGTGCCACCAGTTGATGAGGAGGCCTCAGAGCCCCTCTCGTACTCGGTTTCGTGTTGTTGCCTTCCTTTTATTTCGTAATTTTTTGCTATATAATCACCCGAGGCCCCTGAGGTCCTTATATTGTGTTTTCGGCATGTTTATGTTTCGAGCTGTTGCTGTCCAGATGTCGTCTCAAGGATCTTGCTCCGAAGATTACGCACTTCGTCGCCAACACTCCTTCAAGATCTTGATCAAGGGTCTTTTGTTGGATGGGTGGACGATGAGAAGGCGGAGGCTAGGCATAAGGACATGGACGAGAGCGTCATGAAGGAGGTGAAGAAGATGCAAGCGACAAAGAAGGATCGCGCTAGGACGGGAACCAGCAAACCCATCTTCGAGGGATCAATTAACCCTCAGCGTGCTTTTTCTCATAACATGCAGGGAGCAATACCACCAGTTCCGGATCTTAGCTCTTTTCCTGAAGCAACTGAAGCCCTCAGAGTCACGGATAAATTTTGCGAGTAAGACTGTGTCCTTAGGAGGGAGGTGGATATACTTCAAGAGGAGAATAACAGGCTCCGCAAGATGTTGGAGCGTTACCTTACTCCACTTCAAGTCGTTCCACCATCGCCACCGAAGGAGTAATTCATCATCAGTATTGACATCTCCCTTAGCTTGTTCCAAGCTTGGGGGAGTGCCGCGGTATCACCATTATATTTCATCTTATACTTTTTAGTAGAGTCATATCATGAGTAGGGAAGTTATATGGTTTGCAATATAGAATTATCTCTCTTTTAGTTGGTTATCTATGTATCCCCTGGTGTGAGTTGCCATTATGGAATATTAATGAGAAGTGTTATCATTTATTTTCTGCACACTTTATTTTAGGTTGCAACTTTGCCCGTGTATGATTGATCCTGTCATTTAGTATTGGTGATCACTTTGGGAACATATAGTAAATCTTTTGGCTTTAGCAAACTTAGCATTGGTCTGTGGCTACAATACTTTGAGACTTAAGCGGAAAAAGAATTACATGTAGAATATAGCATTCATTGATCTTTCTCACTTGTCCATGACAAGCTTAGTATTAACAACTTAAAATTATGTGTGCTTTCAAGTAAGAATTACATGATTGTCTTTTACTACATGTACGTTTGTTTGTATCCTTCAACTCTTATGCTTGCTACCCAACCTTGCTAGCCAAAGACCTGTATCGAGAGGGAAGGCTTCTCATACATCCAAACCTTGAACCAAAACCCTTGCCATCTGTGTCCACCATATCTACGTACTATGTGGTATTTTGCGCCACTCCAAGTAAATACTTCTTGTGCTATCTTTATTCAAAATTACTATCCCTTATTTGTGTCAATGTTCACTAGCTCATGAGGAAATAATTGTTGGGTTTGCTATCTTCCATACTAATTAAGTAACCCACGACTTGCGTGCTACATCTGCTCGTCATTAATATCGCAAAGGGGTGGTCAGACCATTATAATATCAAAGGTTCAGTTTTTCAAAAATATAGGCACTCCTCCATGGTTTGATATTGATTGGTGGGCACCCGTGAATTCGGCTAGCCATGGTTATGTTAGAAAGGTGGGGAGGAGTGTCATGGCTGTGAAAGTAAAGAGAAAAAGAAGATGAATATCATAAAGGCTTGTTTAAAAAAAAAATCGGAACCACCCTTAACTTGCTTAGTATGGAAGATGACAAGAACTCTGTTACGAATCGTTGACACCAACAAACACCGCTCAAAAACTTACTTTTATGCTCTATATATGATTTCAAAAAAGCTATAAAACCAAAAGCCCTAGCACATGCTCTCTGCGAAGGGCCTATCATTTACTTCATGTTGAGTCAGTAAACCTATCTCCTACTATCTTAAGCAAGCATTTTAGTTGATTGTGATTCAACCATTCATACATTAGTATTGTTAATCATGTGTTTCATTCTTTCTTGCTTAGCACATTGGTTGTATCTAATTAATTTGATTTTTGGAGCTATCAAACTATAAAGAGGGCTGTTTTATAAACTAAGCTCAATTGCTCATTGTTCTCTGACCAAGGACTAAGTTTGCCAACACCAACTAGGTTTTCTCTATGTACTTTACTGTGGTTTACCTCTACTTGTTACAAGTTTATTTATACATGAACGGAGTTAATATCTAAGATAACTTGTGCATTTATACATGTGATGCTTCTTGTCCGTCTATTTTATATCAACACTTCACTCCATAAACCTGTGGTCATGTTTACTAAGTTCAGCTTACGCTTGGGGACAAGCGAGGTCTAAGCTTGGGGGGAGTTGATACGTCCATTTTACATCACTATTTTATATCATAATTTACTACTATTCATTGATATATTTCGTATTTAGCGATGATACTTATGTTATTTCACCTATTTTGCATGATTGATGATCATTGGGGGATGGAACTCCGGAGTCTGAATTCTGCTAGAAAAAGCACCGTCAAGATACAATATTTGCGAAGACCAGAAGAACAAAGTGGCTAACTGGTAATTATTTCTGAGTTCTTTCATGAAGTAGGCCAAAAGGGGAGCCCGAGGTGGGGCCCACATCACCTCCCGGCGCGGCAGACCCCCTGGCCACGCGAGCAGCTGATGAGGCCGCCCTAGCCCACCACTTAGCGCACCCCTTCATGTACTTGTTCACACCGAAGACCTAAAATTACTACATTGGACAAAACCCATCTCCGCCGCCACCACGAGGTGGGGAAGACAGAGAGAGAAAAGCTCTCCGGCAGGCTGCGTTGCCGCCGGGGAAATTCCCTCCCGGAGGGGGGAAATCGTCACCATCGTCATCGTCATCGAGCTGCACTCCATCACCATCGCCAACACCACCATCTGCACCGCCGACGCCGTCATATCCATCCATCCACTTTGTTCCCGCTGTAGCATCTAGGGCTAAACTCTGTGTATTTGATAGGGGAAACTCTCCCGGTGTTGATTACTCTTGGTATTGATGCTATTGAGTGAAACCGTTGAACTAGGGTTTATGTTCAGATTGTTATTCATCATTATATCACCTCTGATCATGTTCATTATGGTGTGTTGTGAGTAGTTCATTGTGTTCTTGAGGACATGGGAGAAGTCTAGATGTTAGTAGTGAACTATGTTGATTAATATTTGTTGTTTTGATATTTAAGTTGTGGTGCCATTCTTCTAGTGGTGTCATGTGAACGTCGACTACATGACACTTCGCCTTTATGGACCTAGGGTAATACATCGTGTACTCAGTTATCATTTGTGAGGTTGCCGGAGTGACAAAAACCTAAACCCCCGTTGGTATTCCGATGCGCGAGGGATCGTAGGATCTCAGAGTTTAAGGTTATGGTTAGATTTATCTTAATTACTTTCTTGTATTTGCGGATGCTTGCAAGGGATATAATCATAAGTATGTATTAGTCCTAGGAAGGGCGGTGCATTAGCATAGGTTCACCCACACGGCACTTATCTAAACACTAAAGATTATTCATCAATATGAAGCGAAAGTACTAGACAGAAATCCCGTGTGTCCTCAAGAATGTTTGGTCATCATAAGTAAACAAACCGGCTTGTCCTTTTCTCTAAAAAGATTGGGCCACTCTCTGCAATTATAATTGCCGCGCTCTATTTACTCACTTTATTTATTTGTTATATTGAAGTCTGCAAAAAACTTGTCTGCTAGTGTTTACAGGGAAATCCTCATCAAAACCACTTGTCAACACCTTCTGCTCCTCGTTGGGTTCGACACTCTTATTTATCGAAAGTACTGTGATACACCCCCTATACTTGTGGGTCATCACGGGGCCTCTAGGGAATCTACTGGAAATTAAGGTACTCATTTTAATAAAGTATCGGAGCAAAGTATTAACATTCTGTGAATACATGTGATCCTCACATCATAGCCATTCTCTCCGGTTATCCAAATTGCTGTCAGTTTGAGACCATCGGTTCTGGACAATAACATTTGTATACAACTCATAGATATGATCCAAAACAATGATTATTATCACGATACAATAACAAGTTCAGGTATGAAATCATGGCACCTGGCCCCTAGTGTCAAGCATTAAGCATAACAAGTGCAACAATGACGTAAAACACCGATAACGGATACTAGGCACTATGCCCTAACAATCTTACAACTATTACATGATTGATCTCATCCAATCCCTGCCATCCCCTCAAGCCTAGAACGGTGAATTACTCACTCATGGACGGGGGAAACATGGATGGTTGATGGAGAGGCGGTGGAGATGATTATGGCGATGATCCCCTTCGATTCCCCGTCCCGGCAGGGTGCCGGAACAGAGTCTTATGGTCCCTGAACAAGTGTTTGTGATGGCGGCGGCCTATGGTGATGTTCTCTGGAAAAGTGAATATCCCCCAAGTGTTTTTAGGTCAGAGGTGTCTTGTAGCCGCGAGAGGGTCGCGAGTAAGTGGCCAAGGTGGCCACACCACCTCCTTGCACGAACAGATGGGCCCCGTGGCACGGGGTGGTGTGGTCCCCTCAGGGCTCTTCTCCATTTGGTTTTCGTGGTTTTGAGTTCCCCTCGGATGAAAAATATTTCCTGGATGTATGTTGATCTTTTTCTCCGAAGTTGATAGTTCTGCACAAAAAGGAGACACCAGGGTAATTCTGCTAAAAACAGCGTTTGTCCATGTTAGTTGCATCCAAAACACACAAATTAGAGGTAAAACAATAGCAAAAGTGTTCGGGAAAGTAGATACATTTTGGACGTATCAACTCCCCCCAAGCTTAGCTTATTGCTTGTCCTCAAGCAATTCAGTTAACAACTGAGTGCGATAAAAGAACTTTCACGAAATCATTTGCTCATGTGATGTAAATATTCTCATTATGAGGACAAATGCTTAGACTATTCATAATAAGACATATATAAACGGTGTCACCCAATAGTTATGCAAACCATGAAGAGATGCCAATTAAACCGATGATATATAACATGAAACATATCAATTCACAAGATTGTAAGGATAATAAGAAAGTATGATAAAGTGGTATCTCACTTGCACGAATGTAACAGCAAAACATAAATGCCCAGGCACCTCTGAGTTTCAAGGGAAGACTAGAGATAAAGATATCAAAGATAAAATAATCTAGATTACCCCGCGGTTAACATATTAAGGGAGAAGCACATTACACTAAGAATGACAATTATGCTCTCGAGAAGGTGCTCAAAGAAAGATGGTGACTCAACAGTAAAGTAAAATATATGCCCTTCATTGAGTGAAGTAGGGATTCAAGATGTGCTAGAGCTTCGTATCATTTTAAAACAGGGGTAAAATTATTTTTGAGTGGTGGTTGTTAGGTCAACGACTGGTAATGGGTACTCTACTCCCCTTGTGAACCAGACTTTCTTAAGAACGGCTCCCATGAAGGACGTTATTTCAACCCAAGGGCAGATCATCCCACATTTCTATTTTGTTTACACATGTAGTTAAAAACTATTGTCATTGCTTGACTGATTAGATCAGGGCAAAAATGTGAAGAGAATGTAACAATTAAAGTTGTATTAATTTGGGACTGGGCACCCCATTTGCCAGCTCTTTTTGCAAATTAGTAGATAAGCGGATGTATATGCCACAAGTCTGGTTGGTGAAAGTCTGTCCAAAGGCAAACGACAAGGTTGATATCCGTAACCCCACATATTTCCTCATGAGCTCAAAACAGTGGCACACATTGAGAAGTGTTTGAAGGTTTTAAAGGTAGCACATGCGACATACTTGAATGGTTTGAAATTGCCATGTATAGGTATTTATGGTGGACTCTTTGGAATCACTTGGTTTTCAGGGATTTGGAAGCACAAGCATTATCTCAGCTTAGTACAAGTGGAGGCTAGGAAAAGATGGGAAAGCGACAATTCAAAAGAGCAATAACCGTCATAATCATGATTACGACGAAAGAGAATTAACAGAGGCATAATAAAGATACAAGAACTCGGAGTAGAATTATGTCATCAAGGCTTAATTGACATTTTGTTTTCAGTCATAACATGTGTAAGCATGTGCCAAGTCATTTCAAATGAATTATTCAGAGGAGGATACCACAGTGTCATATTCTATTATGAGCAAAGCAATGCAAGCAAATATCCAAAGAGACATGACATCCATCATAAATAAATTGGAAACAATCATAAGAGAACATGAACTACTAAGAATCCACCAATCGACATATACCTTATGCGAACCATTTAAGCATGCTCACATGAATGAGTATATGTACAAAAACGAGAAACAAATAGAGTTCATTACCAGCCTCTTACCCAACTCGAAGTTGTCATAGATCATCATAATTACCTTATCACTTGTGTGCTTGAAAGATATGAAATAATAACCAAGCTCCATTGAGTAACTGAAGGTAATGATCTTTGAAACAAACTATACAAAAGCAAAGAGAAATAGCAAATATTTATAGGTTTTTGGATTTAGAAACTAAAAACAGAACAACCAGCAAAGACGAATTTTTTCGAGAACCTTAACATGCCCAGATCAGAAAACTTAAAACTAATGAAAGTTGCGTACACATCTTAGGAATATGCACACCAAACTACAGGTCATTACGACATTTATGTAAAAAGTTATGAATTTAACGGTGGACAGCAGAAATCTATCCCTGCGCAAAACAGCACACAACAAAAGCAAAATATTTTTCTGTTTTTGCATATTGAACTGAAATAAATACAAAGCATATTAATACTAGATACTAAAACAAACCAGCAAGAGAAATAACAAAATTATTTTTGGTATTTTTGAGTTTATGGAAAGCAAACAAAGCATGAACAAACGAAAGATAAAAAGTAAACTAAAGAAAAACATAGATATAGAAAGTATCGAATGATATGATATATATGAGTGTGCTATCGGTATACCTCCCCCAAGCTTAGGCTTTTGTCCCAAGTGGAGATCAATCCCAAGGTGAATAATCGTCCCAACTCGGTGGGTTATGCCCCGTGTAGTCGTACTCCGCATCGGCTGCGGTGGAGGAAGATCCCGAAGGTCCTGCATACCCCGGATCCGGGTACACGAAATTGGGTGTCTCCGAGGGCTGAATGAAACCACCCCCATACTCCTCGTCATGCCCCATACTATCTAGGCCGGGCTGCTCCCCAAGTGTATCCAACTCAGGTTCTGAGACTGACAAGTTCTCCCTGCCAACAAGGTTAAGAAGAAGCGCAGGCAAGATAACAATTCTCTTAATCATAGTTACTTTGTAGTATTTCTTCTTTGAATAAGTTATGGTATAAGGAAGATAATTCAAGCTACCATTTTCAGCAATAAAATCATGTCTCTTCATTGACTCAATATCAAGTTTTTCCATAGGTAACAGCAAATCCTGAGGATGGGGGTCTAAACAGTGCAACGCTAATAATCGTGAAGCAACTAGTCCTCCACAAATTCCTCCCTTCTCGCGGTTAGCAGCGAAACAGTGAGAAATCAGAGCACCCAAGTTATAAGTCCTATCACGACCCAAAGCAGCAGCAAGAAAAGCTAAATCCGGCAAGCCTAGTTTACCAGCTGATTTCCTAGCTAGTACACACTTAGCAATGAAGTATCTGAAATAACAAATGGAAGGGAGATTAACACTCCTGATTGTACCGTCATCCTTAGAGGATCAGCTCCTCCTATAGCAGATCTCTTCATACACATCCATCAATAGCCTTGGGTTACCCTTCGGCTTCTCCAATGATCCTATATTTGGAACGCTCATCACTGTCGTGGTATCGACATAGTTGATAGGAGACGGGGGTCCTCTAGCCTACGTATGGATTGTGGGGAAGAAGTCTGGAGTCGTCGAGGACGGGATTCGACACGGCGAGTTTACCTAGCTTCAGATCCCGCAGCGGTGGCGAGACCCTACGTGCTGCTATAATTCACTATGAGGCAAAATAGCCGTGAACAGGTTACAATGGGTGTGATAAGTATTGAGCGTGCCCTAAAGGCTTCCTGGTGGCCGACTTATATAGACGGCCAGACCCCAGGATACAAGGTAAGTACTTGTCCGACAAATAAACAGAATCCTAGACCTAGCTGGCTTAGTTGCCGCCTTCTGTCGTGGGCTTGGTGGCTTGATGGGCTTCGGCCTTCGCCTTCCATGGACCGTCCGCCTACTTCCTTGTACGTCAGCTATCTGGCCGCCCGGCAGGCTTCATCCTTACCACCCTTGGGCCACCCTTGACTAGCCGGATTGATCCATGTTAGAGATATCCCTAGTTGGTATATCCCCAACATTATCCCCCAGAAAGGTTAAAGTTCTCTAGGTGCCGACTTCTTCTTGATCCTTCATTCTTCAATGTTGGCGGCTGCAGGGCTTGAACCATTCTGAAAATAATGGGGGAACGTGTACCTCAATGTTGGCACATGGCCGCCTTTATCCAACATGGGAAAGACGGCTTACTGAAACTTGCCGGATAGCTTCACAAGAAAACCTGATCCTTGGCGGTAAGCTAAACATATCTTTGACGGATGACGCCAGTTGGCTCACGATAGTTTGAAACCAAATGGAGCGAGAATCACGCCATGATTGCAAATCACGGGAAAAGAGGAGTCGTGGAGATCATGCGATCGTGCGTTGTTCTACGGCAACGAATGCCCGACACGTGTCCGACTAACTGTGCCGTTGCACAGGGAGCAACGCCCGGACCTATAAATAGGAAGCCGAGCAGTTCATTTTCCTTCCCCACTCTCGCTCTCCTCCGTCCTTTGCTCTCCCGCGCTCTTGTTCTTCCAATATTTCTCACGCTACAAAGCGAACTCCGGCGAGCTCTCCCCTCCGGTGACCTCTACGCACGGCGATGTCCACCGAACAGAACACTCCCCCGGCGGCGTCCAGCGGGCCTGCAACCGAGACCACCGCGACAACGGTGATGGGCGGAGCGGTGTCGCGCCTTGCGGCGGCGCACACGGGTAATCCAGTCACCGCCCCATCTTCGACCTCCTCCGCGCATGTTCGCGCGGCGGCGGCCTCGGTGCCTTCGTCTTCCACCACGCCGGCGGCGGCTGGCGGTGCGCCTGTCGATGAGGGGAGGAGCCAGCCGACCTCCTCCGCGCCTTGTCGACGAAGAGGCACTCAAGGACCTGGAGGCCGTCGGCTATCTTTCGACTCTGGAGGACTGCAACAGGCGGCCCGCCTTTCGGGATGTCGTCCCGGCTCCAAAAGCCGACGAGCGGGTAATCCTCACCTCCCACCTGGTCAGGGGAATGGCCCTGCCGCCTTCCTCCTTCTTTAGCGAGGTGTTAGATCATTATGGGCTCCAGCCCCACAACATAGCGCCCAATAGCATTCTAGTCTTAGCCGGCTTCACAGCTTTGTTTAAAGGCTATCTAGGTATAAGGCCTAGCTTAGATTTCTTTAGATACTGTTCCGTTGCCGACGCCAGACTGTGCCGGATGGCAGACTGGCGACCTGCGGCAGCATTACTTTCAACTGCCGCCAAGGACGCCAATGGTATCCTAAGATACCATACATCGAGTTCGTCAAGGGCTGGACGTCCACCTTCTTCTACTGCCAAGACATGGCAGCACCGGGGCGCCAATTTGGCGTCCCGGACTTTGTCAACGCACCGCCTATGCCCAGGCCATGCTGGGACGAGGCGGTCCCCAAGTTGACGGAGGAGCTCCGCCTAATCTAGAGGCGGATCGAGTTCCTCACTCGCACGATGGCTCCCCTCTTGCTGGACGGGGTGGACACCGTCATTTGCTGGCTTAGCCGGCAAATACTCCCGCTGCGGTATAGCCCGCACAAGATGTGCCAGTATTCGCCTACTGCCACAGCTTCTCTTTGCGTGAGCGAAGAGGGGTTACCAGCTGCCGAATTGGCGGCCTGACTTCGCAGCCTTGTCAAATCAGGGATGGTGAAGGCGGTGGAGGGCGTGCCCATGCAAACCCACGACAACCCTCCCCTCGAGGTAGATATTTCGCTTTTTGCCTTTCTTTGACGGCTCTGCCGGCTTACTTGAGTCTTCTTCTCACTTGATCTTGCTTGATTAACAACTCTTAGCTCTGGGGGAGAAGGACCTGGCCCCCGACTTTTACGAGTCGGAAGCCGGGAAAACCAAGAAGCGCAAGGCGTCCAGCGCTATTTCTTCTACGGCTAATGCCGATAGGAAGAAACGGACTGCAACGGCTACTGAGCCGGCGCTCGTCGACTTTGACGAGAACACAGGGATTAACATCCCCTGAAGGTACCCATTTCCACCTTTATTCTTTGTCGGCCTTCTTTATTGCTGGAGTTCATCTAGCTGACTTAGCTTTGTCGCCAGGGAGCGGGTGGAGACTTCCAAGTTGCCGTCCAAGTCCCTTTTGTCCAGGGGAAAGCGGCTACAGGGTAGCTCGCCAGCTACCGTGCCACCAACTCCTCAGCCCCGGGTCGGCGGCTTTATGAGCGATGCTCGCCGCCAGCCCTAGGTTCCTGCTTCTAGCCCGCCGCCACGGGCCTCCTCTGCAGCCCGCGCAACCAGCACTTCTTTTCCATCGGTTGAGGCTACGGCCGATGAAGCCGCCCGATCGCGCGCCGCCAAGGAGGAACTACTTAGGGATCCTTTGTCAACCTTTAAGGAGGACAAGGAATACACCCTGGCTTTTGCCGACTTTGCCGCCCATACCTTTGTCGACTTGGAGGGCGATATTTCTGTAAGTTATCTAACTTGGCGGCATATACATATTCGTCCCTCCCGAGCACTTAGATGGCAAATCAATAACATTGGTCACCGGCTTAGTGGTTTTTTGACAATATGTTATATGCCTTTGTCTTTGTTGGCAGGGCATCATGTCCGCCAACGTGGAGCTTATCTCCTCCAGGTTGGAGATAAACAAGCGGTGTCACGATCTGAAAAAAGATTGCGAAGCCAAGGATCTGCGGATTGTCGAATTGGAAACGGCCCGCAAAAAGGATGAAGGTAAGATCGTTAAGATTTTTGCCTTCCGTTATTTTGTGTTTGCTGCCGCTAATCATTTAGCTAGCATATCCATATTGTAGAATTGCTAGATCACGCCCAGGATATACTGAAGGCGTCTACTGATATGCAAGCTATTATGAATGAAGCTTCTGATTTGGCGGCCGCCAACTTGGCGATGAAAGAGGAGCATCGGAAGGAGATGGAGGCCCATCAGATGAAATTTGCGCAGAAGTCTAGCCAGCTTACCGAAGAGCTGAATGGCCTGCACAAAAAATTGGTGGAGGCGGAGAAGGCGGCTGCTGAAGAAATATCCAAGCAGTCTGCTCGGGCCTAGACTGTGGAGGATGCTATGGCAGCTCATATGATAGAGCTGTCCGCATTCCATAACTCGGTCCTTGGTCAGTTTTTCCTCATTTTTCATCTTTTTCCGTCAATTTATTTAGCCTGAGCCAAACTGACGTTTTTTTTTTGGTGAAGTTGCTGCCGGCTTAGGCGACGACAAGGTTGTCAACCCCCACCTAGATCACCTTGCGCGTCTGGGTGAGCTGATCACCGATACTTTGGCGGCGTCCAAGCGGTTTGCCGCCAAGTTCTTCATCTCCTCCGGCAGCCAGGAGCCAGCCGAGTTCAGCGATGTGCTCAGCATGCTGGAGCAAGCCGCGAAGCTTCACAAGAGCTCGCTGAAGTCGGCGGCGCGGGGTGGTGCCAAGACTGCGCTAGGCTTATTTATGGCGCACTACCCCGAGGTAGAGATAGGAGTCGTCACCGAGGGCATGCCGTCTACTTATGAAGACGGCAGTGAGGTCCAGCCGGCTGTTGTGCTGAACAGCATTGACGGCTATGCCACGCGAGTTGCCGACATGGTTGATACGACGGTCTTCTATCGGTGCCATCCTGCGCCTGTTGCTGGAGAAGCTGGAGCTGCCGACACGGCCGAGGCGGAGGGAAGCGATAGCTCTGGGGCTGAGGTTGTCAGCCCCCAAGCCTAATGTAGGCGGCCCCCGAGCCCAAGTTGCTGTTGCCGACTTCCTTTCTGTCTTGACGGCTAGCCTTTTCTTGCCCCTGAAACAATCAAATCTCAACCTGTAATATTTGTAAATATTTTTTGGAGATGTACTGCTAGGCGGGAAGCCAGCTAACTTGTTTTATTTTGCCTTATATTTTTTGGCCCGCCTTAATTTTACTCTGACTTATATGCTTGACTTTTTGTATGTTGGCAAAACTCAGCCGGAAACTTTTAGTTGAAACAACCAGGGTTAGTACCATAAGTTTAGAATCAGAGACCAAAGCCAACATGTTGGCGCTAAGGACATACTACTAGACGAACCGCATATATGTAATCAGAAGTAAAGCAATTAGGCGGCGCAAAAAGTTGATTTTTGCTTTGGGTTGGCTCGAAAGCTGCAAGTATCTACCAGTTTGAACCTTTGCATGGAGATAAAAAATAGGTAACTTAGATACATAGGGGATATATGATTGTAAGAAAAGACAAAAGATGGCATGCTTCTCAACACAGATGAGGAACCACAGACTTTTATTTCATAATCATATATAACTTATTACAATTATAAATTGCTAAGTGTAGAAAGGACATAGCTGCTCAATGTTCTAAGGCCGTCTTATTTGTTCAAACGGGTCATCAATGCCTCTTTTGCGCTTGGTTCCTCTTCTTCCTGCCTCCTTCTTGCGCCTTTTCCTTTCTTATTCGTCGCGGATGTCGGCTAGGAAGTAGGAAACATTGAGCAACGCCTTTGTGACTATAAACGGTCCTTCCCATGGCGGGGATAGCTTGTGCAAGCCTTTTCTGTCTTGAATTAGGCGGAGAACCAGGTCACCTGTTCTGAAGCCTCGCTTCCGCACTCTCCGGCTATGATATCGGCAGAGTTATTGCTGGTACAAGGCGGAGCGATGTAGAGCGACGTCTCTTTCATCATCTAGCAGGTCTAGGCTATCCTGTCTTGCAGCTTCTACGTCTTGCTCGATGTAGGCTTGAACTCTTGGAGAATCATATTTCATGTCGGTGGGTAGCACCGCCTCTACGCCATATACTAAGAAGAAAGGAGTGTAGCCGGTAGATTTGTTTGGCGTTGTGCGCAAACTACAGAGCACGAAATGTAGCTCTTCTGCCCAAGCGCCAGCTTCCCTATGTAATGGAGCTTCAAGACGGGGCTTAAGTCCTGAAAGGACTAAGCCATTTATACGCTCTACTTGCCCATTTGATTGAGGGTGTGACACGGATGCCAAATCAAGCCGGATTCCTAGGTCACTGCAGTATTCTTCGATATCGCCTTGAGATAGGTTGCTGCCATTATCAGCGATAATGTTGTGTGGAACTCCGAACCGAGAGATAATTCCCCAGAGGAAATTGGTGGCTATTCGTGCGTCAAGTTTGCTGATTGGCTTGGCCTCGACCCATTTAGTGAACTGGTCGACAGCGACCAACAGGTGAGTGTACCCACCACGTGCCTTCTTGAAGGGACCAACTATGTCTAAGCCCCAGACCGCGAACGGCCAAGTGATTGGAATTGTCCTGAGCTCTTGTGCCGGCATGTGAGGTTGGCGGGCGTACAACTAGCAGCCTTTGCATGTTTTCACGATGTACTCGGCGTCTTTTTTGGCGGTTAGCCAGTAGAAATCTTGGCAGAAAGCTTTGGACACAATGGACCTGGCAGAGGCGTGATGCCCGCAAGTGCCGATATGTATGTCCTTCAGAATTTCCCGGCCTTCTTCTGGCAGTATGCACCGCTGATAGATACCGCACGTGCTTCGCTTGTACAGCTCGCCTTTGATTATTGTGAATGCTTTGGCTCGCCTTATGATCTTCCTTTTAAACACCTCATCGTCCTCCGGCAACTTCTGGTCGATTCTGAAATCGAGGTATGGGACAGTCCAATCCGGCTGTACCAGGTAGACGGCAAGACTTGCCACTTCTACTGGTTCTTCTGCATCGGGGTCCAACAAGTCGGCGCCTTTAATAGACGGCTTGTGCAAATGTTCCAGAAAAAAGTCCTTTGGCACTTTTTTGCGTTCTGACCCGAGTCTGGCGAGGGTGTCTGCCGCCTCGTTTTCCACTCATGGAACATGCCGGACTTCGTAGCTCATGAAATTTTTGGCGAATTCGTCAACTTTGGCCCTGTAAGCCGCCATTGTTGTACTCTTCGCGTCCCATGTGTCGCTTACTTGCTGCGCGACTAAATCGGAGTCGCCATAACAGAGGATTCTCTGGACGCCAAGGTCGTTTGCCACGTGTAACCCGTGAAGCAAAGCTTCATACTCTGCGATGTTATTGGTTGTTGTGAAATGAATCTGCAACACGTAGCTGAGCTTGTCACCTTTGGGTGTGCGCAGAACAACTCCTGCCCCCGAGCCTTTGAGCATCTTTGATCCGTCAAAGTCCATGACCCAATATTCTGACTCAGGGAGTACTGTTTCCTCCATGGCTTATGTCCAATCGGCAAGAAAGTCTGCAAGTGCTTGAGTCTTAATGGCGGTCCGTGGTTTATAGACTATATCGAAGGCGGCAAGCTCGATGCCCCATTTGGCAACTCGGCCTGTTGTCTCTGCGTTGTTGATTATGTCTCCCAACGGTGCCCTGCTGACTACTGTCACTGTATGCTCCTGGAAGTAATGCCTAAGCTTTCTGGCGGCGAAGAATACACCATAAGCCAGCTTTTGGTAATGTGGATACCTCTTCTTGGAGGTGGAGAAGACTTCACTGATGAAGTAAACTGGACGTTGCTCAGACGTCGTGGCTTCGCTTTCCTGTCTTTCCACGGCCAAGACAACGCGGACAACTGCTCCTGTTGCCGCGATGTAGAGCAGCATTGGTTCCTGCGATCGATGTGCTGCCAATATTGGAGCGGATACGAGAGCCTCCTTAAGTTGCTGCAAGGCGACATCTGCTTCTGCTGTGCACACAAAGTTGTCAGATTTCTTCAATAGCCGATAGAGGGGCATTGCCTTTTCCCCTAGGCGGCTTATGAAATGACTGACGGCTGCCACCAATCCGGATAAGCGCTGCACGTCCTTCAGACCAGTGGGTCTAGATATGTTTTGGATAGCCTTAATCTTCTCCGGATTAACTTCGATACCTCGTCTTGAGACGATAAATCCGAGTAGTTTGCCGGCTGGAACGCCGAAAACACACTTGGCGGGATTGAGTTTCATCTGGTACTTTCGGAGATTCCGAAAAGTTTCTTCCAAATCCTCTAGGAGATCCGCCTTCTTTTTCGACATCACCGCAATGTCGTCTACGTAGACGTGAACATTGCGGCCGATCTGTTCGTGCAGGCCATTTTGCATACAGTGCTGGTATGTTGCCCCTGCATTCTTCAGGCCAAAAGGCATCGTGATGTAGCAGAAAGTCCCGTATGGAGTGGTGAAAGATGTTTTCAGTTGATCCGACTCCCTCATCTTGATTTGGTGGTACCCTGAGTAGGCGTCCAAAAAACAAAGTAGCTCAAAGCCTGCTGTGGAGTCTATGACCTGGTCAATTCTAGGCAGCGCAAAGGGATCCTTTGGGAAACACTTGTTAACACCAGTATAGTCGATACACATCCTCAGCTCTTTATTCTTCTTTGGGACAAGTACAGGATTTGCCACCCAATCGGTGTGTACAACTTCTTTTATGAAATTGGCGGCCTTCAGCCTATTTATCTCCTTCCCTATAGCCTTGCGTCTCTCATCACCAAAGCGTCTTGTTGCTTGCTTCACCGTCTTGGATCCCTTTATGACGTTGAGTGAGTGCTCAGCAAGTTCCCTCGGTACACCAGGCATGTCGGATAGCGACCATGCAAAGATGTCACGATTCTCACAGAGGAACTCGACGAGCGTGCCTTCCTATTTGCTGTCAAGGTTGGAACTGATGACAACTTGCTTAGACTTGTCGCCTGGGATGACGTCCGCCTTTTTGGTGTCTTCTGAAGCTTCAAAGGTCTTCTTGACATCAATCTTTGGCTTGGGCATGGAGTTGTCTGGGTCCGCCTTAAGTAGCATGAGCTCTTCCTTGTGGATGACGGCTTCTGCCATGAACTTGGCAAAAGCAGGTCGTCCGAAGATTGCATGGTAGGCGCTTTTGAAGGGACATGATTAGGGTGGTCGGACCGGTCCCAGGTGATTGCCGCCTCGGACCAGTTCAAATACTGAGGGACGTCCGGCATTGTCCCGTTGAGTTCGCGCATCTCCGCCTTGTCTGCCTTGGCCGAAGGCGTGCCGAAAAAGCACACGAGTGATTCTTTGACCTTCGGGTATGGCTTCTTTTTCTTGGCGGCAACATAGTCATCGCTTGAGATTGACATTTCGTCGTCATCCTTGTTGTCTTTCTTGTCGTACTTCTTTGACTTCCAGCCAACTGTGGGATCCTTTTTGAAGTCGTCCATGAAACGGCACTCGCTGAGCATATGGTTGACTTTGCCGAGTGAGGCGTGGATGAGGCATGGCTAAAGTTTTGCCTGCTCGTAAGTGATACGTGCCGCCTTAGGGCCTGAGCCAGCGTCACGGTTATCTTTCTTGTTCTTCCACTTCTTTTTGCCGGCATTCCCTTGGAACGCAACGGCTACCTTGTTAGAAGGTCCGTCTTTGTATTCCTTTGCTTGCTTGCGTTTGTTGTTCCGCCTTGGCGCGGTGCTGACGTCTGGATCATCATCACGTGCGTCATCATCTGCTGCCGCGTATTGGACGGCTAGGTTGAGCATCTCGCCAAGGTCCGTGACTTGCTCGCGGACGAGCCGGTGACGGAGCAGGGACTTTTTCTGTAGGCCCGTGTAGAAGGCATGGATAGCCTGTGCATCCGAAACACCATGACAGTTAGCCTTTTCGGAAATCCAACGGCTGACAAAATCTGTCATGGTTTCGTCCGGCTTCTGAATACAGTGTTGCAAATCCGTGTAGGTATTTGGACGCTTGTATGTTCCTTGAAAGTGTAGGTATTTCCATGTCGTACCAGCTGTGGATAGACTTTTTGGGAAGGTTGTCGATCCAAGCCCTTGCCGTGCCTTCTAACATGAGGGGTAGGTAGCGGACGGCAATGTGATTGCTTCCGCCGGCAATATTTATGGCCATGGCATAATCGGCTAGCCACGAATCTGGTTTAACGAGGCCGTTGTACCTAGGACAATTTTTAGACACTGATATCATGTCCTTGGGTAACGGCTCTCTGCGGATGGTGTCGCCAAAGCACTTTGGGCCAGAGTATAAAGGCTCCCTTCCTCTTGCTATGTCTTGTAGGCGATGTCATGCGTCTTTTGGATCGAGTTGCTGTCCACCTCTGTTGGCGTTTGGTTCGTCCTGCGCTGCCCGGATTACGTTGTGCCTTGGCCCTTCTGCCGCCTCCTTCCTTTTGCTGCCGGTGCTGCCCAGCGGAGACCGGCTTTGACCTCTCCTGGGAGGATTGTTACCGACATCTTTTTTAGGCGGCTGTCCGTTGTCCCGGCTTCCGCCATTACCGAGCATTGGCTGGGTTGGAGGTGGCTGGTCTCCTCTGCTTCCTGTCCGCGAGTTCTCATCCCGCCTTGGTTTTGGCAGTGGCGTCTTCTTTGGAGGTGGTGTTGCTTTCCTTTTGTTGCCATGGCTACTGGAGCCGGACGGGCCTTCAGGGTCAGCGCCAGGTGTGGCTTTGCATTTTCCTGACTTGGATTCTAGATCTCCCCCGCGGGCATCCGCCATGTGGCCATAGGAGTCAGCGCGGGCTTGCTGTTCTAGGGCCTTGCTCACGAAGTGTCTTGCGTTGGCCAGCTTTTCCTCCGCTATGTAAGTCTTGTCGTCTAGGGTGTCTAGCGCAGCAGCAGCGTTAAGGATGGGGGTGCAAAAGACAACATCCCCCCTTCTGTCCACACGCTGTGGTGCTGTGCGCCAGTCAAACCCAAGATCTTGAGCTGCTGTTGTCGCACGAATTGGCGGCTCCTTATCACGGCGGTTTTTTGATGACCTTTTTTCCTCGAAGAGATGCCAGCTCGGTTTTGCCGACATCTTTTCTTGCTCCTTCTCGATCTTCTTTGCAAGGCTCTCAACATGCTCCTCTCTTCTGCGCAGGAAGTCAGAGTGCTTAAGCATATTAAGCCTAAGTTCTTCCACTTCGTCGAGTGGGGTATCCTTGTTCACCGGAGTGTGCATGATTTCCTCTACTTCTTTGATGTCGGAGAGCAAATCCCTGGGTTTGCTGCTGCCGCCTTTTTCGAGACCAGTTTTCTTCTTTGCACGCACCTTGTGGGAACCGTCAATGAGTTGACCGGTAACGGTGTTGTCGGCATCTTTTGTCAGTTCGTCTTGCGTCTCAGAAGCAACTGGGGTTGACTCTTGACCGACGCCAACCATCATAGCCAGCTATCAGGCATATATGTATCCGCTGTGTTCTCTGAAGGAACCAGATTATCACTGGAAAAACGGCTTTTGATTTTCTCTTCGAAGAGACTAGCCTCATCATCAGAATCAGAATCTACGTTGACTTAAACGGTAGATCTGGATCCGGCATCTGACATCGCATCCTCCTGGAGAGCAGGAAGGATTGACTCAGGATCGTTGTTTTCTGGCTGGGAGTCGGATCCCAGTCCGACAACTCCGACGAAGTGGAAGTCAGATCCGGCCGACTCCTGGGAGAAGGCGGATTCAGATCCATCTTGTCGGTCGACTGCTTGG
This sequence comes from Poa annua, assembly GCA_026929855.1. Taxonomy (NCBI): domain Eukaryota; kingdom Viridiplantae; phylum Streptophyta; class Magnoliopsida; order Poales; family Poaceae; genus Poa; species Poa annua. The sequence goes on from CM049426.1 coordinate 112,060,409, forward strand.
TCGAAGGGTTGGTGGGTAGGGTTGTAGAACCGGGGTAGGCTGTACGCCTCTAGCGTGTACCCGATGAAGACGTCAATTCCTGCGATCAGTACGAATGCGCACCCGGTAAGGTAGTCGTCCGCCGGGAGCCAGGACTCATCTGAGTTGATGTAGCTGTGGCCGCCATACCTTGTGACGCGGCCGGCGACGATCTGCTTGCCCGCGCCGCCAAGTGTTCACGCCTGGAACGTGACGCCAGGAACCTTATGCCCCACGGTGGGCGCCAACTGTCGTGGTATCGGCATAGTTGATAGGAGACGGGGGTCCTCTAGCCTACGTATGGATTGTGGGGAAGAAGGTTGGAGTCGTCGAGGACGGGATTGGACACAGCGAGTTTACCAAGCTTTAGATCCCGCAGCGGTGGCCAGAGACTACGTGCTGCTATAATTCACTATGAGGCAAAATAGCCATGAACAGGTTACAATGGATGTGATACGTATTGAGCGTGCCCTAAATGCTTCCTGGTGGCCGGCTTATATAGGCGGCCAGACCCCAGGATACAAGGTAAGTACTTGTCCGGCAAGTAAACAGAGTCCTAGACCTAGCCGGCTTAGTTGCCGCCTTCTGTCATGGGCTTGGTGGCTTGATGGGCTTCGGCCTTCCGCCTTCCTTGGACCGTCCGCCTACTTCCTTGTACGTCAGCTATCTGGGCCGCCCGGCAAGCTTCAGCCTTACCACCCTTGGGCCACCCTGGACTAGCCGATTGATCCATGTTAGAGATACTCCTTGTTGGTATATCCCCAACAATCACTGAAAAGAAAACATCAAAAGGCAAGTCCACAGATTTGTTGTAAATTGTATAATGCGCGGTGGGGTTAGATGCGTTCAAATTGCAACGAAAATCCTGCACCACCGACATAGACAAAATAGCATATTGGTAAGGTAGATCCTCAAGAAAATGTTCCAATCCTGCATTGGGTAAGAGAGTATGAAAATCTTGTGTAATCACTGCAAATTCCATGAATTGCGAGTATGGGTAGACGGCAGGGTACACTCCTTCTTCTCTTTGAACTTTGAACTTCCCTTCCAACACTATCTCAGGAGTATTTAGTGCATATGCATTCCCTTCCATGTTCTGAAATTTTCAACAAACATCATAAATATTGATTTTTAGCCAACGAAATGAAGGGAAACCACTATAGTGACTTGTTAGAGGTTTAAGCATGCATCAAAACTAGTTTCTCAACTTAGAACAAGCATTTAAACTCACTAAACAAGATATCTACAGCAGCAAAATACTTCATATATACACCATTAAACAAAATTCTAGTTGGATATTTGGAGGAGTCACATACCGGAGAGGAGATGCACCAAATTTCAGCAGCAGAAATTGGCTGAATGTGGAGATCGAAATCCCATGAGATGAGCAGGAAGAACGCGAGTTTGAGATATGCAAGAGTGATTTTTCGGGCAAGAGGGAGGCATGGGAAGGAGAGAGAGCAAGGGGGGGGGGGGGGTTGTGTGGGCCCCACACCACCAGCTGGCGCGACCAAATGCCAGCCGCGCCACCAGGTGATGTGGTGGACCAGGGGGTCCCCCTGGTGGCTCTCTGGCACTTCCATGTGCCTTTTCGAAAAATATGATTTTTCATATAAATTTTTTAATTTTCTGAGAAACTTTATTTTTTCATTTTCTGGTATTTTGCATTATTAAATTCAATACTGAAAAATTATTTTCTAACAACAAATTCAACTAAACATTGCAAACTAAATGACATTACATTAGGTATAACAAGGATGAGAGAAAGAAAATTGTTTAGCCTCTTTATGCATTTAAAATGCACTTGTTAACAAGGTTGAACTAGTCTTGCCACCAAATGAATTATATAGGGTCAATTGGTTTTGTGCCATACCTAGCTGAGTTATATCGGTATGTGCCATACCCTCGTTGTTTCTCTGGTCCGTGCCCTGGTTTGCTTGCATATCGGTCAAACGCTCGTTTCCCTATGGTCAACCTCCTTTGACCCGCACTTGGCCTAACTGGTGGGGTCGGCCTGGCGCGGCTCGGCTCGTTTGTCGGCTAGGTTGGGATTTCCTGGGGTCGGCGCGTGCGGCAGGGGCACTAGTCTGACTGGTGGGGCTGTGGCCCTAGTCTTACTGGTGGGGACGACACGTGGGGTGCGCGTGGGGTCGACGTGGGGTTCGTGCATGGGGTCAGCGTGGGTCGGTTAGTGTTTGCCCGCCCTCCCCGCCGCGTCTAATAAAAGAGGGTCGCCCTCGCCGTAGAAACTCCATTTTCTCTACCTCTCTCTCCCCTCCCTCCCTCAAAAATGTGGTGGAGCACGCCATCGCCGATGCCGGACTCGGAGCTCTACTCGCGTGAGGAAATATGCACGACATGCAGAAGATAATGCCAGAGGAGCGGGAGTAGTGGCTAGCAGCAGAACCTTCTAATAACAAAAGCTTTCATAGCCGGCATGGTGGACTACGGCATGCCACGCACGTATTCCATGCGCACGCAGTGCCACGAACTGGAAGGCTCTCAGACAGATGTGTCTCATACTCTCATCGTACGACTCGTAAAAATTGATTTGCTTTGGATTCTTGCTTTCACGCTATAACAGATAAACATGAAGGTAACCCTAACATGAACATATACGTGCCGCTCGTTCTGCTATAGCTAGTTATAGCGTACCTGCACTTAAAATATGGAAAGGTACATGTGTATAGTGCAAATCCCTGGATCGATTCGTTTGCACACACAGTTTACGATGTAATATCATAACAAAGTATCAATTTTATTACATCGAGGATCCAGACTTACAAAATATTCATTACAAGTTTCATAGCATAAAGCCAGCACTAAAAGAGTAAACAGCGGAAATACAATAGCAGTGAGTCTCCATCATCTTCATGTTGCCACAGGCGAAAACATGTTGGTTGCAGACTCGAAACCTTTAAACGAAACCTCACTCTTCATCTGAATAATCTGCAATAAGAAAAATATTGCAACAACGTGGGTCAGATTCCATAAAAAATGGAGTCTGGCAAGTGACACTATGGTGGACACTTAGTGGAAAAACTCTAATAACCTATATGCTTATTTGGCTGGTGGAGTTCAAGGCTATTTTGCATAAAGCAAATTTTTCCTAACACTTTGGAAAACACTTTTCTTCTATTCGAGACATTCGTGGCATGAAAACCACTGTCTCATTCTACCCTTGTTCACGCATCAAGTTTTATCTTATAAATTGGAATGATGGAATCCTCCGTTGACGTCCGTGATCAGCTGCTCAAGTTGTCCGTACCGGGGACACAGCTAAGTACTTAGTTTCACACTCTGCAGAGGGTGTGCACGTTTACCATTGTACCCATTCAACCCAAACTATCCTTTACACACTTATAGTGATAAGGAAAAGGAGAATAATGAGACGAGATCTTTTAGAAGCATTTTCCCTCCCACTGTGGCTTGACCCGTTCCACCTAACACCCTCTACATCTGCTTGTCAAGCCGGGGCGAGTCCACGCAACTTAGTTGATCAAGCCAGAGCCCATATGGCAATGGCTGTACTGGAAGCAATCGTCACTCGGAGTTCTTCAGATCCCTCTGTTCCTAGGTGGCCGTCCACAAGTGCACGTACTCCAGGAACCATAGACATGGACCAGAGAAGCCACTCAACATAAACCATACAACCACTTTCCACCCATGTGTTTCATTCTTAACTTAGTAGAATTTAAATTTTCACAAAACAACATTTGCATAGAATCAATATTTCTACTAAGTATTATATCGGAACCTAGATACAGGAGTAAGATATTTCTACACAGGTCTAGCATAGCAATACTATCCTACACATGCTTATATAACAATACACTAAGTAATGCATATAGAAAATAGTAGGAAGTTTATGAGGTGTGCCACTTGCCTTTGGATGATGTCTTTGCTCACAAACTCTTTTCAACGTAACTCGGAGCTCTCCGTTCAATCTAACAGTATAGACAAACAACAATACACAATCAACACAAAACACAACATCACATCTCATACAAACACTTTCATAATGAACAAACAAGTTTTATAAAACTTATAAGGAAAATTATGTTTATGCATGACGTGCAAAATATTTCTAAGGACTAGAGATGCATGTCATGCCATGAAAATCTTTTAAGTTAATGCAAGGTAAATATGTTAGTCAAAAATGACTAAGGACTAAGGTCATAGGTTGGACTAAATACTTTGCTATAAATCATCTTGAATAAGCACTCTAATGGCTTAGTCATGATGTGCAAAAAAAATACTTATAGAAAATACTAAGTCTATTCTTCAAGGTGATCAACAATTATTAACAACTCTTTGTAAATTTGATATTCACTATAGTGAGAGAGACAGACACCCGGCCAGCCACTTATAATTGTGGAACAGGTCTCATGTACGTGGACATGTAAGGTTAGTCTCCAGGCCGCTTCATCTCACTATGCCGCTAGGATTCAACAAACTTCAAGATGGTAATAACATGATAAAAAATTGTTTATGTCTAAAGTGCAAGACAAGATTACGAAAGAGTGAACAATACAAAGAATAATGTAGTATCTTCTCCTTGCTTCCTTTTCTTCTTGATGTGATGACTTCATTGCAATTTTGTAGACTTGATGGCTGTGAAGACTTGTTGGTGTTGATAGCCTCCAGGTTGATCTTGAATAAAACTTAGTCATCATGAGGGCTAAGAGAAGAAGGGAGAAAAGAGAGAGAGAGAGGAAGCAAGACTTAGAAAATATTTCTGGTTGGTCTTCATGAACTTATTCTTGATATTTTTCTGAGTGCTTCTACTCCTTGAAGATACTTCTGTAGTCTTGTTTTCTTGGCCGAGTCATTCATTGGTCTTCTAGCTCCATGTTAAAAATCCTAAGTGTCTAAGTGCATAATACTTTACCAAAATACTAAGTTGAAAATAATCCTAACTTAGAGAAAATAATAGAGGAGTTTTCCTATGGGAAGTATAACTACAAAATAAAATATGCTATGCATGAAATGCAATTTTTTATCACAAGAAACATCCTACTAATTTTTGTGCTATTTATAAATATGCATAAACTTATAATCACAAGAAAAATGATTTTTCTATCCAGAGTTATGTCAAATTTATTCAAACTATTCAAACTAAACATATAACTATTAAATTATCAAAATAATACTCAAAAATATTTTATAACAGAGGCATCAAATTAAAGATATTCCAAAGTCTATAAAACATTTTTATTTGTAATTTTTGGATTTACAGATTTAAAGTTATTACAAAAATACTCAAATCCACCATTTGAAATTTGAATATTTTAAATTAAGTCAAATTTGAATCCTAACAGATCTAAAATATTCTACATGTCAAGGGCTTTCCAAATATATAAATTTTTTCAAATTTTAATAAGTGGTTAAAAAGTTATAAAAGATCTAAGTTGCAGGTTCTTTTTCTATAAAACTACCAATTTAATTTAAATAGGAAAACAATTTCTGACGTGGCTGCTGACTGGGCGCTGACTGGGCTGCTGACTAGATTAAGTCAAACAGATCTAGATCGTTGGATCCAGATCTGACGGATCTAATCTAACCGTACCATTTCGGCTAAAGGGATCTAATCGTGGCCGTTCATTTTAGATCGTAGGGTGCAGATGGAAGGGCTCACCGGGTGGCGCTCCGGTCACAGGCGATAGAGGTCGCGGCGGCGCTGCGGCTCGGTCGAGGACACTCCGGTCGCTACGGTGCTCGCCTCGCTCCGAGGATTTGATGGCGAGATGCAGCGCGACGTGGTGGAGGTGATGGACGTGCCGGCGAAGCCGATTTCTTCACGTAGAGGCGTGTAATCGCAGCCGGAGGCGCGGCTACGGCGGCATACTTCGGTTGAGCACGCCCTGCTCGCTTCACTGCCGAAAACGTCGAAGAAAGGGTCAGGGGAGGAAAGAGAATGGAGTGGAGGGAATAGGCCGAGGTCGAAGGAGCTCACCGGATTTGAAGAATTACGTGGCAGCGGCTTTGCGGATTCCGGCGACCAAATTCTCGAGCCTGGCGGTGGGTTGGGCTAGGGTTTCTTGGGGGAATGGGAGAGGAGATCGTGTGGTTTATTTAGGGCAGGAGGGGCCTTGATTTGGTGTCGTAAATCTCCCGGATTTGGATGAAGGAAATCGCCGGCGTTTCGGGCGAGAAAATCGGCCAGAGGTTGAAGACGACCCCCTGACAGGTGGGTCCTGCCTGTCAGGGAATTTTCTTTTTCTTTTCTGTTTTTCTATATTCTTTATAACTTTTGATTTAGGACTCCAAATGATGTGAAACAAATTTCTATAAATTTTTAAAATTCATATCTATGTTTTAAACCATTAGTGGATATGTTTTGAAACTTTTTGAAAAAAAATATTTTGAAATATTCATAAAATAAAATTTTGCCTATTTTAGGTTAACTTTGAAATTAGGGATTTAATAATTCATTTGGGGTTAAATAAAATTTATGAAATTACCCATATTCAAATATGTTTGAATTCAAGTTATTCCATTAAAAAGATACAATTATGATGGTTACTCCTACCCCCACGAGCTCTGGCGACTCCCATGGTGATGGCGACTCCACCTAGGGTTTCTCCAAGCGCTGGCCCAAAGGAATGGATCCTTTCGATGATCCATCCTCCATTGCTCACATCTTGGATTTCTCTATTGGTCATCGGTTCAGATCTAAGGTTCGTGATCGTTTTGCCACCTCGGTTAGTCCCATCTCCTCATCCCATCATTTTTTCCTTGTGGTCTCCTTTGGTCGTGCTTCTTTTCGTCTGGATGAGTTGAATGTTAGTCTGGCCCTCTCGGCTGTTCTGGGTGTTGCTTACAATGAGATTGGCACGGAGTTTCTTGCGAAAAGGGTTTTCAAATTTGCAGTCTTTCAAAGGCAGTGGGTTTCTTGATTTGCAAATTGAGATCAGTTGTTTGTGTGCAGTTTAAATGTTTCTTTCATCTCTGTGGTCATGGAGGTCCCAATTGGCAAAGGGAAGAACAGATTTGGTATGCGCAGTCTGATTCAGAATGGATTTCTATTTCTGCACGTCGATCGGATGCTCATGAAAAGCATAAACCCCCAACTGTTAGTCAGGTTTTTGATCGGCTACGTGATAATCTTTCATTGCCTATTCTTGCTGATCCTATTCTCACGGGTGCTAATTCCGTTCCTCTCGTCACTAGATCCACGGATTGTTCAGAAGATCATCAGGATCATGACCAACCGGGTTTCACGGATCAGGCGCGAGATTATCGCATCCAAATTTTGAAAAAACCACCAAGCATGGCATGGAGGCCGGTGGCCCAGCCCACTAGCCCATCGATGGGGAACTGCCCTAATTCCCTAGGAAAAGCCCACCCAACTTCGGTTGCCTTGACCCAAAATGCTCCAACTGGTGATTCATCAGGTTGCTCTCGCTGTCTCGGTTTTAATCACCTGCGTAACCAATTTAGGTGCAAAATCTGTTGGAATTATGGTCATATCTCCAAGAACTGTTTTTCACGTTATAAACGGAAAAGGCTATTTCCTCTTGTCGTCTCGAAGGAGGTCTCTGATCTGAATATAATATTACCAGACGACGGGATATCCCATGTTCCTCCCTCTGCTTTGCCCTGCAACCCTTGCCCCGGCGACTCCGCTTCCTGCCCACCACCGATTACTTGCGCATTGTCGCCATGGCGAACTACCCATGTGACCCCATCCGCCACCTCCCTCCTGGTGCTGGTTATGTGCCATACAACAATCGCCGTCCGCAACGAGGATATGTTGTGGTGGGAGGCTCCACCCCTGAGGTCTGTGACGACTGGGCGATTGTTCGACTTGAACCAGAACCATCATGGGAGCAATTTGAAGGTACTTCTATCCTGATCAGAGCTCAGATGGCCCAGCGTGGTTTTGACATTAGACAGATTAGCAGATGTGCAATGGGGGCTGCTTTGGTCAGATTTGAGGGGGTTATTGATCGTGATAGCGCTATTAGGAACAACCCATACTTTATTGGGGACTCAGTAATGCGTGTCATTGAGCATGACAAGGGTTTGAATTGGAGGTCGGCTACATTCACTCATGAAGTTTGGCTCATGCTCCTTAACTATCCACCTGAATGATGGAATCTTAATACTATTGTTACTACTTTTGCACCATATGGTCGTTTCCTGGTGTGGAACAGAGACGATTCCAACAAAGCCAGGATACTGGTGAAGATCGGGGCTTTTGATTTGGACTCGATTCCTGGCAGCATTGTGGTTATTCAGAATACCAGTGCTGAAGGTTATGGCAACTCTTGTTCATGCCCTTGTTATATACTGAACACTCACATGCTAGGTGCTGGTGCTGGTGATGAAGACCCACTGCCACCAGATGGAGCCAACCCCCATCCAGTTCCAATTATCATTGATGGTTTTGCTATGTGGCAAGAGGAAGATGCCCCTGCAATGGCTCCCCCAGCCAATCAGATCAATGAAGAACCTACCTTAGTCACACCTCCTCAGAGCCCTGCCCAGGAGGTAAACAATGCACCAGTTATTGAGGAGCCTTTGAATGGTATGCCAGAAGTGGTTGAACTTGTATTGCCTCAGATGGATGAGCAAGCTCCCTCTGTTTCTGCACCTCAGCATATCTTTGTGGAGGTGTTCCCACCTGTGATAAGTAGGCCTACTCAGCATGCTCTTGTGACTGAGAATAACTGCAACATTACCTCCTTGGCATCTGCTGCAGTAGGACCTACTACAACTGTTGCAGTTGACTTGCAGAATCCAGAGGCTTTATCTATTGCTAGTGAGGTTCAGGCTGACTCCAATGCTCCTGCTGTTTCTCCTGCCACCAGGAAGAGGAAAGGGAAAGGGAAAGTACCTAGATCATGTGAACATGTTAGAAGAAGCTCCAGGCTAGCCAAACTGAAAGATGGCTTCAAGGATGCTACATCTACTGATGATGCACAGGAAGAGGATCAGGAAGAATATGAGGTAGAGTACTCTGCCCAGATTAGAGACCCTGGTGCTGCTGCTCCACCTCACCTTCCACTGAAGAATATTCAAGCCCTGGCCACTGGACCATGCCAGATGCATCTTGATGATGTGTCTGAGGAGAATCTAAATTATGATAGTACTAATGATAGTGTGGAGTAACTTGTATCTGGGGGTTGTGTTGATACTGTTCAGCTCTGCTCTAATTATCTATCTGTGGGATGTGGCATGTAATAAGTTGGCACTTGGTTATCCTCTGTTGAAATTTTTATGTTTCTTTTATCTAGTTCATGAAGTACTATGTGATCATATATATTACCCACCTGAGCTATTTTGGTACATGTGTGTATGCTTCTGGATATATTTATACCTGCTCTGGCTGTTGATCAGTTATCCTAACAGGCAAACTATTTGTTGTTTGGACCATGATCTGCCAATCCTCAGCCTTTCAGTGATCACTGATTTACTTGGCTTTTTAATATTGCTCAGAGTTCACTCCTTTTATTGGTTATTTAATGAGTAGACAATGGATTGTTTTTTACTGGAATCTGAGAGAGATTAATTCTCAAATCAGATGGGATGATATTAGGAAGAACATTGAGGAATCTAACTGCAATATCATCTGTTTCCAAGAAACAAAAAAAGAATTATTTGACCTGTCCTATATTAGGAAGTTTTGTCCGAGGAGATATAATCAGTTTGCTTACTCTCCTTCAGTTGGCAGTTCAGGGGGTATCATAACCATTTGGAATGGCAACCTTTTCAATGGGAAAGAAATTTCATCTTCTAATTTCCATGTTACAGTGGAACTGATTTGCAAGATTAGTGGTCAGGTCTGGTACCTTAGTAATGTGTATGGTCCTACTTCGTCTGCTGATAGAGCTCTGTTCATTAATTGGCTAGTAAGCATTGACACTTCCCCTATGCATCTATGGATGATTCTTGGGGATTTTAATCTGATCAGAGAGCCAGATAACAGAAATAGACCTGGAGGGGATGTCCACAATATGTTGGAATTCAATAGATTCATTAGCCACCATGATTTACTGGAAATCCCACTGAAGGACAGAGCATACACTTGGAGTAATATGCAGAATGACCCTTTATTGGAAAAATTGGACTGGGTTTTCACCTCTTCCAGCTGGACTGGGCTTTTTCCTAATACCTTTGCCACCCCTTTGGCTAAGTTATCATCAGATCATGTACCCATCAAGATACAGATTGGACTTAGTATCCCAAAGGCTAAGGTTTTCCGTTTTGAGGAGTTCTGGCTGGATATGCAGGGTTTTTCTGAAACTGTTTCTACCTATTGGCAGCACCATGGTGTTTTTAAAAATGCAGCACAGGATATCACTGCTCGTCTGAAATCTCAGAGATATGGTCTAAAACGATGGAGCAAAAGTCTTTCCCAACTGAATAAGACAATTGACTCCTGTAACTTTGTTCTGGCACTACTGGATGGTTTAGAGGACCAAAGGTTACTTTCTCTGCTCGAAAAAAACTTTAGAATTTCTTTGAAAGCCCACTTGCTAAAGCTGCTTGAAGCTAAGAGGATTTATTGGAGGAATAGAGCAAAAATTTGATGGGTGAAAATGGGGGGTGAGAATACAAGGTTTTTCCACACCTATGCCACCAAAAGTTATAGATGCAATTTTATTGCTATGTTGAATACAGAGGATAACATGATGGTTTGTGATCATGAGGACAAGGCAGCTGTGCTATGGCATGCTTTTAAGCAGCGTATTGGGTGCTCCGATAACCCAACTATGGCTTTTGATCTGAGCAATTTAATTGTTCCTAACCCAGGAATTGATTTTCCCAGTCTAGAGGTTCCTTTCACCAAAGAGGAGATTGATGAGGTGATCAAATGCATGCCCACAGATAAATCACCTGGCCCGGATGGCTTTAATGGGGCCTTCCTCAAAAAGTGTTGGAATCAGGTTAAAGAGCAGTTCTATCAGTTGTGTTTTAGGTTTTATGAGGGTAACCTTGATATTCATAGCATTAACTCTGCTTATATTACTCTTATTCTAAAGAAGAGTGATCCTGAGACTATCAATGATTATAGGCCTATCTCTCTGGTCAGCCTAACTCTTAAGTTACTTACCAAGATATTGGCAAATAGAATGCAGAGGGTTATTGTTCAGGCATTACACAAGAACCAATATGGATTCATTAAGAGTAGAACCATCCAGGACTGCCTAGCTTGGGCCTTTGAATATATCAGCATTTGCCACAAATCTAAGAGAGAGATTATCATCCTTAAATTAGATTTTGAAAAGGCATTTGATAAAGTTGAATACAGTGCTATTCTTCTCATGTTGAAGAGTCTTGGATTTGGTGACTTGTGGTTAAGTTGGATTGCTCAGATTTTATCCTCTGCTTCAACCTCTGTCCTACAAAATGGGGTGCCTGGTAAGAAAATTTGGTGTAAAAGGGGTGTCAGAGAAGGAGACCCTCTATCACCTCTCCTCTTTGTCTCAACTGCAGAACTACTACAATATGTTATTAATGAGGCCTGGCATTCTGGAGAGATTGATTTGCCTCTTGAAGATTCTTATGGTTTGGACTATCCCATCATCCAGTATGCTGATGATACTCTGCTTATTATGCCTGCCTGCCCTGAGCAATTGAGGAGATTAAAGGTCCTTCTTGATAAATTCTCATAATCCACTGGATTGAAGGTGAACTTTTGTAAATCCAATCCTCCTTAATACCCATTAACCTTGACCATGAGAAAAGTACAGATTTAGCCCTCGTTATTGGCTGCAAGGTGGAGTCACCGCCTTTTACATATCTGGGGCTTCCTTTGGGAACAACCAGGCCAAAGATGGGAGACTTGATTGGTATTCTCCACAGAATTGACAGAAGGTTAATAGGTATTGCAGATACCTTATCTTATGATGGATGGCTAGTTGTTATAAAATCAATCATTTCTGCTATCCCAAATTTTGCTATGTGCACCTTATAACTTCCTTTGGGGTTCCTGGATTATATTGAGGGCTCCACTAGGGGTTTTTTCTGGAGAGGAAAGGATATACATAAGAAAGGCAAATGCCTGGTCAAGTGGGAAAATGTCTGCAAGCCCAAGAGAGTTGGGGGACTGGGAGTTTTAAACCTAAGAAAACATAATATTGCCTTACTCATGAAGCATTTGTTTAAATTCATGAATAGAGAGGACCTCCCATGGGTAAAGTTGATATGGCAGGCCCATTATACACATGACAAGTTACCACAAAATACAGGATTTGTGGGATCCTTTTGGTGGAAGGATTGTATCAATATTTTGAATACTATCCTAGAAATTGCTACTTGAGCACCAGGGGATGGAGGAACCATTAGGTTATGGTTAGACCAATGGACAGATGAGATGCTACGATATAAATTGCCCCACTTGTGTTCCTTTGCCAAGTCTCAGTCCATATCACTCAAGAAGGCAGTTGCTATTTGTGTGGATGAGGACATTGCTGATATGTTTCACATACCTCTCTCAGTTGTTGCTAATCAGCAATGTGACCATCTTGAAGCCCTTCTCACTACTAGCACTGAGCATAACGTGTTGGATAAATGGACTCTGGCCCCAAATGGAAAGCCTTACTCTAGTAAGCGAGTATATGATAGCCTGATGCCAAATGAGGTGGCCCCTCCTCCTTTAAGGTGGATATGGAAATCCTGCACACTCCCAAAACACAAGATATTTTTCTGGCTCATGTTGCAAGATAGACTTAACACGAGAGATCTGTTAGCCAGAAAGAATTTCGTGATTGAGGATTATGATTGTGTGTTGTGCACCCAGGGAGTCAGTGAAGACTATTTACACCTTTTCTTTGAGTGAGACTTCAGTAGAAATTTCTGGTGGAAGCTCTTGCTAGAATGGAACAATGATCTTGACTTTTTCTCTATGTTGCTGGCAGCAAAAAAGAGTTACAAATTGATCTGCTTTAAAGAAATCCTGATTGTGGGATGCTGGAGCCTATGGAACCACAGAAACAGAAGTATCTTTGATAACCAGCCTGTCTGTCTGGATAATTGTTTTCAAGACTTTATTTATTCGTTTAAGCTTATTCTGCATAGAGCTAAACCCTCTCTCAAAGAGGGCATGACCCAATGGGTTGATACCTTATGAACACTTCTTGTATTTTATTGTGCAGTTGGACTGAATGAGAAAATAGAAAATTAAACAGTAGGGATTTTTCCCTACTGTTTTGCGCCTCAAAAAAATTCAAGTTATTTAAACTCATTTGTTGTAACCATTCATCTTTATTTTTGGTATAATAGTAGAATAACTAAATATACATATTTTTAAGGAAATGGGAATTATAGAGTATTCATTTTTATTTCAAATTATTTTGTGCACCATTAAGTTTCATAATATGATAAATCATTTGAAAACTTCATAACATATCTTTGGATGATATTCTAGATTTATTTCATTTCTTATATTGGATATATATTCATGAAGATCAATTTATGTTTGAGAAATAATGAAATTAAGTTGAGTTAATGAAATGTCTATTTGGATAATTCCTTAATTAAAATCTATGAAGTTTTAAAGTTATAAACTATAGACTTGTAATTAATAAAACTATGTTTTGAACTCAGGTGAAAGAATGAAACCAATTTGCAAGTATACCATTTTTAAATAGTTTCGAAATTATGAATTTATGAATAGATATGGCTAAGTGGTTGAAATCAATTACTTACAAGAAACTATTTTATTACGAAAATGGTTTGAAAGTTTGTAAATTATTTGTCAATTTTACATATTGAGGTTTTAGAAATACCATGGATAAAATAATTTTAACTAAACTCCCAAAATCTTAAATAATGATTAGTTGGATATTTTAAATTTTAAATATCTAGAAAATGCTATGAAGTCTTTTAAAGTTGATTTCTTATGCATTTTAATATTTTATTTTAATCAAAACAAATGTTTTAAATTTTAGTGATTTTTCAAACATTCCAAAATATTGGGATGTTACACTAGTACTCCCTCTATCCCGGTTTATAAGTCACCTTTGAATCGAGTCCATCATTTTTACTCAGAAATGGGGCTGTTACCCTATCTTTGGAGCTCATTTGAAACACATTTTTCAGCTAGACCACCACCCTACCTTTGAAGCTCATTTGAAACACATTTTTCGGCGAGTCCACCATTTTTTCTCAGAAATGAGGCCGTTTACCCTACCTTAGGAGCTCATTTGAAACACATTTTTTCACGAGTCCACCACCATACATTTGGAGCTCATTTGCAACACATTTTTGCTTAGAAATGAGGCCGTTTACCCTACCTTTCGAGCTCATTTGAAACACATTCGAGTCCACACCACCCTACCTTTCGAGCTCATTTGAATCACATTTTTTGGCGAGTCCACCATTTTTGCTTAGAAATGAGGTTGTTTACCCTACCTTTCGAACTCATTTGAAACACATTTTTAGCGAGTCCACCACCCTACCTTTCGAACTCATTTGAAACACATTTTTTTGGCAAGTCGACCATTTTTTCTTACAAATTAGGCCGTTTATCCTACATTTCGAGCTCATTTGAAACATATTTTTCAGCGAGTCCACCACCCTACTTTGGATCTCATTTGAAACATATTTTTCAGCGAGTCCACCATTTTTGCTTAGAAATGAGGCCGTTTACCCTACCTTTCGAGCTCATTTGAAACACATTTTTTAGCGAGTCCAAGCTAGATTTGAGAAAGGTCATGGCTATCCGCATTTGGTGTGTCAAAATACCCATTTTGTGTCACTGAGGCAAATGGGGGTGGGCGAGCCAAAATCCCCGTTGGGTCCGGCGTGGTCCACTCGTCAGCGGGTGTACAACACTTGTCCTACGCGCGCGTCCTATCAGATCGCATAATGAGCTTCTCGCAGATCACCCCGAATCTGCCTGCAGATTCCTTCTAGAGGAAATCGGACGGCCGCAGATTCCTTGTAGAGGAAATCGGACGGCTGCAGATTCCTTGAATAGGAAATCAACTTCAAATATTCAGAAATTATCCAAAAAATGAAAAATCTCGTGCACATAGTCGTGTTATGTCATATAACGTGTAACATCCCTAAATTTTGAAATTTTTGGAAAAATTTAAAATCATGCATACAATCCTCATCAGCATGACATGGTTGAATTTTAAATCTCTTGATTCCATATTTTGATTTCCATTTTATTTCATAATTAGAATTATTTATAAAATGGCCTATATGTGTCATATACAATATTTTGTTTTTTCTTTTGCTTCTAAAATCTCCAAATATTATTAAAAAGTTCTATTTTGGATAAGCTTTCAAAAACATATTTTTCCATATTTTTCTGAAAAGTTTTGAATTAAATTATATTTTAAATTTGAATTCTGGATTTTTAAACAGAAAAGAGAAGAACAAAAAAAAACAAATAAGAAGCAAGGCCGGCCGAGCGGAGCAACCCCTTTACTTCCGCGCGAGGCGATACGAAGCGACCCATCGCCAGCCCAACAACAGCCCGAGCACCCGCACCCCTCTCCTCTCTCTGACGCGCCGACCCCACCCGTCGGGGCCTTCTTCCCCAACCGACAGGGCACCCACGTCCTCGCCCATGACGTCGTGACCGTGTCAACGATCTAGAGCACGAACGCACGCCCCCGGCCACCCCCGCCTAGACCGAGACCCCCCACTAAATAGGCCACCCCGGGCTCTCAATTTTTCCTTACTCGTTCCCCCAAATACACTGCTAAGCTGCTCGAATTTGAGTTCGCCGCTCCTCCATTGCCGCCGGCGAAGACCTCTGTTCCCGGTGAGCTCCGTCCACCCCCTTCCCTCTAGACTGTCGCCGGAGCTTCCCTTCACACCCGCACACCTGCTTGACATTGTATTGTGTCCATAGGAGCACGGATACGACGAGACCGTCTTCGACCCGAAGCTCAGCGTCGCTGCTCCAACTCCGGCGAGGAAAATACGGCGAGCCAGAGAATCCCCGGCGTCTTCGAAAATTCCATAGGATCCGCCTCGTCCTCCTTCGTATCATGGTATCAACGCCTTAGTCCCTCCCCTTCGTTTCACTCGAGGATGTGCTCGTTGGCGATGGCACCACCACGGCCGGAGTTGTTCCGGTGAGCCGCGCCGCCCGCATTAGGTCACCCAAGCCAGGACCGTTAGATCGTGATCTAACTGCTCTGTTTAATTTCATTTTCGAACCGGTACAGTCGAATCCAGTGCGTCCGTGTTAGTGAGATCGGACGGCCGTAATTAATCGCATTATCTGAAAATTTATTAAATGGACATAAATCAAACAAAACTTTCAAAATTCATAACTTTCAAACCCCAACTCCAAATTTAACAAACTTTATGTCTCTGGAAAGCTCTTGTAATGTAGTTTACTGTTGCATAATTGGTTTTCAATTTTTCATCTATTAAAATTGTTTAACATGCAGAGGGGAATTTCGGCCAAATAATCCATACCTTGTTTTCTAAAAATATTTTTAAAGTGAAACCTTCTGATAAATGTTGCTAAACTGTACCCTCTGTCCAGAAAATAAAACATAACTTTTGTGAATAACTATTTACACAAGAGAAATTGTTTTGTGTAAAACTTATTTAAATCAAATGATTTTCAAATACAAAATTCATATAAAATTTGACTCATGCCATCATACATATATTTAGCAACCAGAAAACTGTTAAAGTGTTCTACACTTTTAATAATGTGTTTTTCATCCATAATTGCAAAACATTGATTTTGATTTGTGCATATGATAGATTGTGATGTTGATTGAGTGATATTTATTTGTTAGATTGTCTGGAGTGCCATTCCTATTGCTGTGATAATTCAGCTTACTCTCGCGGTTAAGAAGGCAAGTTCATTTTCATAACTTTACAAGTAATGTTCATGAGTAGTTAAATGTTATGGTGTAATGGTTGGATAGGATGAACTATCACGTTCATTCATGAAATGAAACCAGGTAGGATAGCCACATGATTTACTTGGCTCGAAATCCTGGTTGCTATCGTGATATTGTTTGAGTAGCTTTGCTAGCTAGATATGGTTAGGAACCCACAACTTCGTCCTTAGAAACGATCTGACCACCACAGAGTCAAGGTGGGTCATTTGAGACGACGTGGATTACGACGGAGTCACGGTACATCCTCATAAAGGGCGATGACGATCTTGCCACCCTGGAGTCAAGGTTTTTCATTTGAAAATACGTGGATTACCACGGAGTCACGGTACATCCTCACAAACAGCGATGACGATCTGGCCACCCCGGAGTCAAGGTGTGTCATTTGATACGACGTGGATTACCACGGAGTCAGGAATATCCTCACAAACGGCGATGAGCACCACGGAGCCACGGTGTCTCTAAACGATCTGACCACCACGGAATCAAGGTGTGTCAACTGAAACGATGTGGATCACCACGGAGTCACGGTGCGTCCTCACAAAACGCGATGAGCACCATGGATCCACGGTGTCTCTAAACGATCTGGCCACCCCGGAGTCATGGTGTGTCATTTTAAACGACGTGGATTACCGCGGAGTCACGGTACAACCACACAAACGGTGATGACGAACTAGCCACCCTGGAGTCATGGTGTGTCATTTGGAACAATATGGATCACCACGCCGTCACGGTGCATCCTCCCAAGAGAGGATGAGTACCACAAGGTTATGGAGTTTGACAACGGCATGGTTCTCCTGGAGATATGGTGTATTATTTGAAATGGATTGGAAATTGGAGTGAAGGAGTACTCAAAGATATATTTCAGAAAAGAGTAGAAACCCCACGGGAACATTCTGTCCTCGAAAGGAGTGAAAACAACTCGGAGTTTGATTACGTGTACGACATTAAATAAATTGCTTAGAACCAATAAAATTGTTTAAAATATTCTTAGTGAATCTTGCTACCACAATTCAATTGTGCTGACCCAACGAATCTTGGTTGTAACTCACCGTTGTAGGTCCATCTGACAAGGCAAAAGGATTGATAGGGTCGCGAGTCTTCAACCAACATGCCTTGCCCGTGGCACATGATGAAGATGGAGCTCACTTTATCCATTTGCTTTCCGTTGTGTGCTTATTTCGGTTTGAGCTAGCCATGCACTATGCACCTTGTATCGAACCCTTATATTTCTGGATCATCGTGTAATTAATATTGATGCAATGTTATGGTATTTCATCTTAAACTATGTGTGCTAGCAAGTCGATCCGGGGGCTAGCACTATACATAGGAGGTCGCTACCTTATAATAAGGAGGGCCTTTACATAACGACTCAAGTTGAAAAACATGGTCTACATACATTCAAAATAAGAAGGGCATGGATCGCATGTGATATCGCATAACTCAAACTATGAGGTCTAAGGTTGGAGAGAAGTGGTTTTGGAATTGCAACATGAAATTTTCAAAAACCTCACAAAAGCTTCATTTTGGAGTAACTAAGAAGGATCCATGATTAGTTTTTCATTTTTATGTTTTAAACTTGTTTAAATATTGGTCAAACTTAGGTTTAACCGATTTTGAAATAACCATAATAAATTCAAAACATATCGAAAAATTGAAAAACCGACGCACATAGTCTTCAAATGTCATATACTAACGACTCAAGTTGAAAAATATGGTCTACATACATTCCAAATGAGAAGGGTATGGATCTCATGTGATATCGCATAACTCAAACTATCAGGTCTAAGGTTGGAGAGAAGTGATTTTGGAATTGCAACATGAAATTTTCAAAAACCTCACAAAAGCTTCATTTTGGAGTAACTAAGAAGGATCCATGCTTAGTTTTTCATTTTCATGTTTTAAACTTGTTTAAATGTTGGTCAAACTTAGGTTTGACCGATTTTGAAATAACCATAATAAATTCATAACTTATCGAAAAATTGAAAAACCGACGCACATAGTCTTCATATGTCATATACTAACGACTCAAGTTGAAAAACCTGGTCTACATACATTCTAATGAGGAGGGCATGAATCTCATGTGATATCGCATAACTCAAATGTGCAAATTAGAATTGCAACATGATAATTTCAAAATTCTCACGAAAGTATCATTTAGGAGTGACTAAGAATGGTCTAGACTTAGTTCGCGCCCAAATTTTACACAAATGTGCGACTGTGCGCGTCTAGAGCACGCCGGGCACGCTCTGAGCGCGTCCGGAGTGCGCACTTAAGATGTTCGACAGAAGTACAATAACCAAAATTGCCGGTGATGCTCATGTTGAAAAACGACTCCAACACGCCTCGCTTTAGTTTTACCCTTCTTACTTGTGTTTTCCGTGGCATCACGCGTCCCGTTCACCTGGCGGGCGCAGACCGAAGCGACGGGTGCTGCAGTCGGCGCCCTGCAGACAGAAGCGAGGCGTGCTCGAGTCGCAGCGGCTGGAATCGCAATAACGCCACGCTGCTTCCAATGGCGCAGACGAAAGCGACGCGTGCTGGCAATCGCAGCGTCTGGTCGTGTCGGCGTCAATGCGCGGCCAGGCGAAGCGGTGGCCGCGTTAATGTAGGCCACCCAACCCCGCTCCTCCGGTCGCCTTTAAAACCCGATGCAGCGCAGCCCTCCTCTCCTCACACCAACACTTCCTCCTCTCTCTTCTTCTCCCCAAGGAAACGGAAACATAGGCCACCATGGCGGGCAGCAACGCCACTTGCAGCTGGAGGAACTCCGGCGTCGCAACGAGGACGTGGAGATGGCCAAGGCGTTCGAGCGAGTCATGTGGGGCGAGCAGGCCAAGACCTCTCGTCCCTACGTGCCCTCGCTGGAGACCGCGCGGCTGAGTAGCCGCCACCAGCTGCCGATGGATGATGACGCCATCCTTCCGGATGGGTGGGTGAGGATCGCCGTGTACATTCTTGTGGCGCCGCGGCTCAGCGGGCAGGCTAGCGTCGAGTTCATCAAGGGCAAGTGGGCGGAGATGCTGTGCGAGCAAAGGCTCCACCAAAGTACTCCATCTCGGCGCCCTACTGGAACGCCGTGGTGGACAAGGAGTACGAGGCGCGTCTTGCCGGTCGACGAAAGACGACGCCGAAGTTGTCTTCAACGGACGACGACTGTGACGACGAGGACGGCGACGCCAACGACGACCCCGGGCTGCCCGATCTGCCTCTACAAGCCTCTGCATCTAGGTCAGCAGCGTCGCTTTCACCAAAGAAAGCGGCGGCGCAAGACGAAGAGGCTTACCTTAACCCCCCCCCCCCCCCCCCCCCCCCCCGAAAGTCATGGCGGTGAATCAAAAACGTCGCCGGTGAAGCCAGAAGCCTCAGCCGCGTCGACGTTGGCTTCGGACTTCAGCTGGTTTTGCCCATGGGTCATGCCCAGAGGTGAAAGCTGACTTGGTTCGCATCTTGTCCCCCTCACCGGGATGAATCAGTATCTCTTCACCTGCATCAATAATAGGTGGCGATGAGGGATGGCCATGCATAGGCCTCTCTCTCATCCCTAAACCCTTTATTTAGGTTTAAGTTTGTTAAATCTCGTTTAGATTTGTAATTGTAAGTTTGTTAAATCACGTTTCAATGTTAGAATCAATTTGTGTTCACCGTGTATGTTGTTCATCGGCGGCGGTTCGTGTGCCCACAAGATGTTCGACAGTATGCATTCATGTTGAATTCGTTTCCGAACCACCTCAATCTTGTTCATCGGAAGCGGTTCCTGTGGCCCGCAAGGTGCTCGACATGTGTAACATCCTAGGATTTGAAAAATCAGAAAAATTTAAAACTTTTAAAAATTACTGTGTATGTTACTTTGAAAAGAAAATTCAAGCATTGCATTCATGCACTCATGCATTCATGCATCAACATCATTTCATCATGAACAAAAAAATTAAATAAGAGTTGAATTTTTATATTTAGTTTATGTTTGTTTTGGAAATTATTTCATAAACATGTTATTTGTATCTTTTATAATATTCCAATTTATTAATTTTGTTTTGGGAAAGATACTACCAAAAAGTTCTAAATTAAATTAGCTTTCCAAAACATCTTTTTATGAATTTTTCTGAAATGTTTTGATAAGATTTAAAAAATCAAATTTGAATTAAAAGTTTTAAACAGGAAATGCAAAAGGGAATTTAAACAAAAAAAAGTCTCCGTGCTAACTGGGCCGAAGCCCACTTCTCTCTCTCACGCGCGCAGCAAGCTGTGGCCCAGCAGAAGCCCGACAGCAGCCTGCCTCTCTCTCTCTGTCACTGACGTGCGGGTCCCACCGTCATCGTCTTCTTCACCGAATCCTAACAGAGTTCCATCTCTTCCGGAGAAGACCGAACGGAATACGATCAAATCGTGGCGATTTCTTGCGGGATAAGAAGCCCGTGCCCCCCACATATAAACTCCACGAACCCCTCTCCGTTTCCCCTAAAAAATTTCCATCTACGAGCCGCCAGGCTGCTCGTACGCAAGCTCACAACCGCCGCCATTGTTGTCGCCGTTTTTTGCATATTCCGGTGAGCCCCGACCATCCAAGCCCTTCTCATCTCTCCCCCTCGCTTCAACTTGTTCTTGCGCACCTACTTGACGTGGTGGGGTATTTTATCTCTCAGCAGATCGAGCAATCGGTGTGTGATCCGAAGCTCTAGCCGCCGCCCCGACTCCGGCAAGCGATACACGGAGGAGAAGGACGCCCGCTAAATCCTCGACCACGCCATCAACTTCGCCACAACGCCCTGCACTTCTCAGTATGCGCCAAGTCCTCCCGTTCACGTTATTCCGTTTTCCGGCGAATTTCCGACGATGGAGCCACCGTAGGACTAGTTTCCGGCGTTGCTCCGGCCAGCCGCGCCGCCTGTACTAGGTCAGCAATTTCGGATCGTTGGATGCAGATCCAATGGATCCTGTTAGATCCATACACTTGAAGCGGTACGAGCCAATCGGAGGTCGCCACGTCGTCGTCCCGCCTCCGTCCGCGCCACGCCCACTTGTCCCACAACTCCAGAAGTCAGAGGCTCCGCACCAATCAGAAGAGAACACGTGGCCCAGGGGCTTCAGTGCAAGATTTTTAATGTTTTCTTCACAGTTTAGTCCCTGCATATTAGATATATCACTACTTTTTATTGGCTTGGCCAAAAATTACAAACTTTATATTTTTGGAAAGTTTATTACTAGTAGAAACTTTTGGCATCATTACTTTTATGTATTGTTGAATTTAAATTTGTTGAAATTCAAAAGTGGCATTAATGGTAAATTGAAAATAACTTCAAATTTAAAATTTAGAAGTTATCAAACTCTTTTGCTATGAAATTTAAACGTCTAAGTACTGGTCATAGGAATACTCAAATAATTTTTGTAGAATAATTTTCTATGGTTTTGAAATTAATAGTGATTAAATGCTTTTTAGGTGATATTTTAATAATTAAAATTGATTAAAATTATTTTTCTTTATTTATTCGAAATTATACAGTACTTAGTCATATTATGACCACTTTGGTCACAAAAGGTATTTAGAAATATTTTTCCTTCTCAAACAAAGTAATTTTCTTCCTTAGAAAATATTCGATAATAATTTGACAACTCTTTTCCCTAGAAAATTTAGCACATAGAAAACTTTATCAAGTTTGATGTTTTCTTGTGATTAAAACATTGCATTGCATGCATAGCATATTTATTGCATAGTTATTGTTTTTCTCTAAGTTAAGTTTATTTTCGGCATAGTTGTTTTGGTAAAGTGATTATTCACTTAGACACTTGGGAATTTCAATATGATGACTAGAAGGCCAACGAAGACTTAGAAGAAAACAGACTCCGGAAGCAGTTCCAAGAAGTAGAAGCACTTAGAAGAAAATCAAGAAGAACTTGAAGAAGACAAACCCCCATTATTTTTCTAATTCTTTCTCTCCTTTCTTTTCTTCTCTCTTAGACCTCGTGGTGGCTAAGTTATATCCAAGACCAGCCCTGGTGATATACAAATCATCAAGTCTGAAGAACCATCAAGTCTACATGATTCAATGAAGACATCACCAAGGAGAAAGTTACAAATCTCGAGATGAAGCCTGGGAGATCAACTCTATCTTCTCTGTATCTTTTTCTGCCTTCCTATTCTTCTTCCACTTTGGACATAAACCAAGTCCTTAGTGATTTTTGACCAAGTCCTTAGAGTACTAATTGAAGATGAAGGAAACTACAAAGGAGTTGAAGAATTCAAGATCAAACATGATGAAGACTAGGAGTAGTCTTACAACCTTGGTCCTTAGTCATATTCGACTAACCCACTTGCCTTGCATTAACTTAGAATAATTTCTTGACATGGCATGCATCTCTAGTAGAAATATTTTGCACATCATGCATAACATATTTTTGTATTGTTATTTTGTATGTATGTTTATTTGGCCTTGTTTGATGTGTTAGAAATTTCGGAAGGAAACGACAACTGTCGCAGCTGTTGTTGCTATTCTTCTTGTTGCCAAGGCAAGTGGCACACCTTCATAAATTTCCTAAGTATCTTCTATGCATTACTTAGTGTGTTTCTTATATGCATGTGTTGGATAGTATTGCTATGCTGAAACTACTATATCCCTTACACTAGTTGTGTCTAGAATCCTATGGGTAACTTGGTAGAAATATTGATGCTATGCTAAAGTTGTTTTGTGGAAAGTAAATGTCTACTAAGTTAAACAAACTTCTGGGTGGATGTGGCAAGAGGATGGAGGTTAGAGTTGAGTGGCTGCTTAGGCTCATTTATGTGGGTGCACCTGGCTAAGACCCAGGCTCATTTAGATGAGTGAACCTGAGTACGTACACTTGAGGATGGCCACCCAGGAACAAAGGGACCAAAGTTTTCTCCAAGTGAAGATGTTTCCAGTGCAGCCACGTGGTATAATGGCTCTGCCTTGACCTTTCCCCAAAGGTCTCGTCTCAGGCTTCTCCTTTCCTTTTCACTACATGAGGGTCAAGGACAGAATGGTTGTTTGAGTCTCATGGTGAAAGTGCACAACCTCTGCATAGTGTAAAACTAAGTACTTAGCCGTGTCCCCGGTTACGGACAATCTGAGCAGCTGATCAAGGATTCAACGGAGGCTCCCAACATTCCAATTTCTAAGTTAAAAGTTGATGGGTGAACAAGGGAAGATGATATTATGGTTTTTATGCCATACTTGTCTTGATTTCAAGAAAAGTGTTTTCAAAAGAGTAGGAAAAATTGGCTTTATGCAAATTAGCCTTGAACTCAACCAGCCAAATATGCATATAGGCTATAGAGTTATTCCATTAAGTGTCCACCATAGCGTCACTTGCCAGACTCTATTTCTAATGGAATCTGACCCACTCTGTTGCAAATTATTATTTGTTGCAGAAATTTCTGACAAAGAGTAAGGACTACGTTTGGGTTTCGAGTCTGCACCAACATGTTTTCGCCTGTGGCGTATCATGAAGTTGGAGGCTCATTGAAGATTTATTTCCGTTGCTTTATTGTTTTGAGCTAGCTCTAAGCTATGCAAAGATGTATCAAACTATTTATTTTTGTAAGTCTGGATCATCGATGTAATAAAATTGATACTTTGTTGTGATATTACATCGTAAACTGTGTGTGCAAACGAATCGATCCAGGGGTTTGCACTACACACAGGTACCTGCCATATTTTTAAGTGCAGGTACGTTACAGATGGTATCAAAGCACTGAGTTGCCTGTAGGTTCGAAACCCCTAAGTTTGGATAGAAATAGGTTTGACCATAGGATTTAAAATATATTTATTCAGTTTGCGAAAACAAAACTTTACTAATTTTCCTTCTTGTAACTATCTCATCTATTTGCTTTCTAAAAATACTATATCTTCTTTTTAGATGACCAATCTCTTTGAATCACTCAAGAAAGGACCAGTGATGACCATGACCCTACAATGTGAGACTGATTTTCCAAGAGCACTTAAAGATAACATGAAGAGCTTTGGCTTTGAAGGAGAAACAGTATACAAGGGATTTCCTTTCATGGGTGAAGGTCAAGAGTACTGGTGGGTGCAGCTCCATCTATACAAAAGCAAAGAAGATAACCACAAGAACAAAGACTACTGCATGTTCACCAACCCAATACTTTACACATCATTTTTTGACTCAGCAAGAAGTGCAGCATGCGAGGCCATCGAGAACCTTGGAAGAATACTTCGATTTAGGCTTCATAACACCCAAAAGTATCTTGATGAACTCAAGGAAATAGGAGAGGAACTTGATGCACTCAGGAAGGACATAGACTAGACCACCTATCCATTAGAGTAATGAGATCCTAATGATGTATTGACCTATAAAATTGTGGTATGACAGTATCATCGTATGTGTTCTCCATAATATCGGTGTACTTCGTTCGAAAACGATTAGTTAAGCTTTTCAAAAACAAGTTTGGAAATTTAATGATTGTGGTATGATTGTGCAATTGCTTGTATGGGTAGGAATTTTTCTCCTAGATCTGTCTATCGTTTACTCATCTATGCTAAAACCCACAGATGCCTCCCCGACGTGCTCCTGGGAACAACAACAACAACAACAACAATGATGCTATGCAGCAGTTGATGGCCGCCCAAGCCCAGTTGATGACTATGATGACTCACTTTATTGCAGCAATGTGACGCCCGAAAATTGATACTATGTAGATTTAAGCGTTCCCGCCGAAATCCGCATAATAACGATTTTAGGTCGCCCACCAGACATAATGTGCACGCCGAGACATGCGCATTATGTGGCTGGAATTGTGATAACATTACAACAGTTCCGATACATCCACAAATACAACTAAGATATAAATACAACAACGACTCGAACGAGTCAAGATACAAATGATACAATACAAAGATACAAAATGACAGCGGAAGCAAAATGGTATCCGACTACAGATAAGAAGCAAATTGGACTAAGAGTCCTGAAGATAAGCGATGGCGCCATATCCCTGCCCAGCCAAGCCGGAAGGATTCCCAAGCTAACGTCGTCTGACTTCAAACCTGTTGACTGCACATAAAGCACAACCCAAAATAGGGTCAGGGCACTCCCTGGCAAGCAAAACCGACTTGCCTACTTTCTACACCATCTCCCAAAATATAGGGGAGGTGGACTTAGCGGCAGCAGCACTAGCAACCTAAAGAGACACGCTACAACTTTCGTCTAATTAGAGAGGGATAAGAGAGCGGATAAGTAAACAGCTACTACTAACACCAAACATAACCCATTCTCGAATTAACCCCCTCAACCAAGTATGAGGAAGCAATTCGGGAAACTCACACATTGAATAATTTTAGTTACCTTTCATTGTGAAAGTAATTCTATATTACTAGTCAAATTAATTAACATTATTTAGGTGTAAGTTATCTAGATCTCATTAGTCGGCAACGCACCAAGTTGTCCATAACCGCGGACGCGGCTCATCGATAAGATTATACCCTGCAGGGGTGCACTACTGGACCCATACTCGCATGATCAACCCAGTCAAAAACATTAGGGCCTTTCAACCCAACTCTTTTCCTTCACCGCAACAAGTCCAGGAACCACGGGAGCTATGCTGGTCCCGGCCAAAAGGGTGCGTACTCCCGCAGGACACACCCCTCCGCACCAACAGGCCGCGCCCTATATGCATGTAACAAGGCACACCGCCAAAGTAAAATACTACACTAGTATCATCAATGCATATGAGACAAATGGAAAACCCGAACTAGGGGTGGTTCCCGGACAAGTTGAAGTTCCAGTCAAAGTCGAGGGGGGCTCCATAGGGCCTCCCACAAGTGGTTAGTGCGCTCAGTCTTGGATTAGGGGAGCAAGATCTCAGTTCCTAGGTCGACACTTAGCAGAACAAAGCACCTCGCAAGGCCTTCCGCTGGGGCCTTATCTTTTAATTATAATACCCCAATATAATACAACATTTTATTAAGGTAGAATAATCTATCAAGCTAAGCATATGAAATAAAAGACCAACTGACGACTCGCACAACCAACTCTAAGCATGCACTACGACTCGCAAGGCTAACAGATAAACATACAACAGGTGATGGGATGTGGGGATAAAGCTGTATCGGCTGCAGGATAACATGTGATGGGATCGCGATAAAGAATCGTAAACTAGGGTAGCAGAGATCAACGTCAGGAATGAAAGACAATGTATAGGTAAACAAGCAAACTTTGCTTGCCTGGAATCCCGCATGGAAGCAGATCTTATCGTTGCTCACACATCTCAACGTCTTATCCGCGATGAAGCAACAAACACTGGAAAGCGTAAAATATGCATTTTACAACTACGGCAAAAGATTCAGCATGATCCTACGAGAATGATGAATGACATGGCAAGATGCATTACAATGCAAGTAATCCAAATTAAGCGGGAAAGCAACCCCGTCAATTAATATTTAGGTGCAAGTTATTTATTTACCAGCAATATTAAATGTTGGTTAGCATGGCAACACATGGCATGGATGATCTAATTAAATTAAATGGAATAGGGCATTATATTTTTATTACCCCTAGTCATTCCATATTTAATTATTTAGTTGCAATTAACAAAGTATACTAAGTAATTAAAATAACAGATGCAAAATGACATACAAATGGTATATTAATATTTATTGCATTTTTCTGATGTAAAAACATATAAAGATTATTTTATTTGGAGTTATAGATTAAAAGTTATTAGCAAATTAAGATTACGGGTGTTTCTATAAATAGCAGGGACTTGTTCGTGATGGAAACAAAGTCTATTGGGACTTAGGTACGAGAAACAGAGAGCAGGGGGCTCGGGGTATTTATCCCTGGGGCCAGTGTCGCTGACGGTTGGGACCCGCATGTCAGCGAGTGAAGAGAAAATAAAAAATGGGCAATTTTAATTCAACAAGCCCGGGATTCGAACTCACACGAGACGCACATGGAACGGTGTTGCTGGCCACTGGGCCAGAGGAGGGTTTGTGTTACGACACCGATCAGAATTGATATGAAGCATGCGTTCAGTTAACTGAATTTTAACACAACTGTCGGGGGGATTTGATCCTAGGACTCCACGGACGTGCACAGAGGAGCGCAACCACTGGGATGCGAATCATATTGTGTCTAAAGTATCTCTCCGTGCAATATGAAGCAGTCCTCGACGCGAAACTGAAATTCAGAAAACAACTTCAGGCTTTTCTGAACCCGGTCGTGGGCGACACCAGATCGCAAGTTTGTGGCTCCTGGCGGCGTGAGCGAGTACGGGAGTGTTTATCTGGTGTTCTGTTGGCGTGTTTCTGTGTGGAAGACGAGAGATGGGAAACGGGCATATGAGCGGCTCGAGCATGAGCTCGCACGGGCAGCCATGGCGGAAACGGACCACGACGAGGATGAACTAGACGATACAGGAAGGGAACAAGCCGGGGGAGAGGGGGAATGGAGAGAGGAGGCTCACCGGGAGGAGGTCAGGGCCGTTGTTCTTGCCGGGGAAGACCGAAGGCGGAGAATTTGGTGGCAGCGCTCCGCCGGTGCCGAGGGGGACGGGGACGAGGTCGACGCGCCGGGCGAGCCCCTGCTCGATTCCTTCGGGGGAGAGGGCGGCGGCGACGCGGCGGTGCTCCTGGAGTACTCCACGCCCCTTCGCCGGCGTCGGAGCGGCGGGACGACGGCGTTGGTGGCTCCGGTGGTGAGAGGTTAGAGAAGAAACAGAGGGGGAGAAGGGAGAAGAAGGGGGCGGCGGCGCAGCAGGGAGAAGTAGAGGGCTAGGGTTTCGGAAAGAGGGAGGAGGGGGACGCTAAAAGGAGGGGAGAGGGGGTGGTTGAGGAGTGGGGGCCATGGAGATGGAGAGGGTCACGTTTCTCCCGTGCTCTCTGGTACGGATGAAGGAAGGAGATAAGGAGGAGGTGGGCTGGGCTGACTTGGGCCAGGAGTAGAAGAAAAAGAATCAGCCCAACTATGTTTTTTTTTTTCTGGATTTAATTCCTTTGTTTTACTCTTTTCTGTTTTTGTGTTTTGAAGAAAATAGAAAACGAAAATAATATAAAACTTTTCGAAAAAATATTTATAGTTTCAAAATAGACAATTTTTATTCACTAGATTGAATATTTGAAAAGATTTGAAATATCACATTTTAATTTATTTGCATTGCATTTAAATTTAAAAGTGTAATTTGTATTTCAATGCAACAATCTAAATTAATGAGATGACAAATGCCTGATGACATGATGATGCAAAAAGAAAACAAACAAATCTAATTGGGGATAAATCTCGGGGCGTTACAATCGACACCACTAACAAGGGATCGCGTCCCGCGATCCACGCCGAGACCACAAGAAGAGAGGGGTAACTACCGAGTCTTCCGGCTCCGTGATGAACTTGTCGACACCACTAACAAGGGACTGTTGCTCCACCTTGAAATTGAAGACACCACTAACAAAAGGAGTTACTCCGTCGATGCTGATTCCCGAAAATCGAACCTAATAGGATAAAAGGCAAGAAATCGTCCACCCACACGTAGGATCCTAAAACTTTGAAAGTTGGATAAGAGAAGAGACTCAAAACAAGTAGGGTAAGAGGAGAAATAGAATTGAGGTACGGAGAAAAATAATCCTATTGAGATAATTTTCAAAATAATTTTAGTCAAATAGTTTAGACACTCTAGAAACAACGACCGTTAGCGAGGTTATCCTACAGGCTCTTGCGGACCCGCTGCTTCGATAAAGATTCATATCGAAACAACAAGGAGATCGAAACCAAGGCTCTGATACCACTTTGTGACGCCCAAAAATTGATACTATGTAGATTTAAGCGTTCCCGCCGAAATCCGCATAATAACGATTTTAGGTCGCCCACCAGACATAATGTGCACGCCGAGACATGCGCATTATGTGGGTGGAATTGTGATAAATTACAACAGGTCCGATACATCCACAAATACAACAAAGATATAAATACAACAACGACTCGAACGAGTCAAGATACAAATGATACAATACAAAGATACAAAATGACAACGGAAGCAAAATGGTATCCGACTACGGATAAGAAGCAAATTGGACTAAGAGTCCTGAAGATAAGCGATGGCGCCATATCCCTGCCCAGCCAAGCCGGAGGGATTCCCAAGCTAACGTCGTCTGACTTCAAACCTGTTGACCGCACATAAAGCACAACCCAAAGAGGGTCAGGGCACTCCCTGGCAAGCAAAACCGACTTGCCTACTTTCTACACCATCTCCCAAAATATAGGGGAGGTGGACTTAGCGGCAGCAGCACTAGCAACCTAAAGAGACACGCTACAACTTTCGTCTAATTAGAGAGGGATAAGAGAGCGCATAAGTAAACAACTACTACTAACACCAAACATAACCCATTCTTGAATTAACCCCCTCAACCAAGTATGAGGAAGCAATTCGGGAAACTCACACATTGAATAATTTTAGTTACCTTTCATTGTGAAAGTAATTCTATATTACTAGTCAAATTAATTAACATTATTTAGGTGTAAGTTGTCTAGATCTCATTAGTCGGCAACGCACCAAGTTGTCCATAACCGCGGACGCGGCTCATCGATAAGATTATACCCTGCAGGGGTGCACTACTGGACCCATACTCGCATGATCAACCCAGTCAAAAATCATTAGGGCCTTTCAGCCCAACTCTTTTCCTTCACCGCAACAAGTCCAGGAACCACGGGAGCTATGCTGGTCCCGGCCAAAAGGGTGCGGACTCCCGCAGGACACACCCCTCCGCACCAACAGGCCGCGCCCTATATGCATGTAACAAGGCACACCGCCAAAGTAAAATACTATACGAGTATCATCAATGCATATGAGACAAATGGAAAACCCGAACTAGGGGTGGCTCCCGGACAAGTTGAGGTTCCAGTCAAAGTCGAGGGGGGCTCCATAGGGCCTCCCACAAGTGGTTAGTGCGCTCAGTCTTGGATTAGGGGAGCAAGATCTCAGTTCCTAGGTCGACACTTAGCAGAACAAAGCACCTCGCAAGGCCTTCCGCCGGTGCCTTATCTTTTAATTATAATACCCCAATATAATACAACATTTTATTAAGGTAGAATAATCTATCAAGCTAAGCATATGAAATAAAAGACCAACTGACGACTCGCACAACCAACTCTAAGAATGCACTACGACTCGCAAGGCTAACAGATAAACATACAACAGGTGATGGGATGTGGGGATAAAGCTGTATCGGCTGCAGGATAACATGTGATGGGATCGCGATAAAGAATCGTAAACTAGGGTAGCAGAGATCAACGGCAGGAATGAAAGACAATGTATAGATAAACAAGCAAATTTTGCTTGCCTGGAATCCCGCATGGAAGCAGATCTTGTCGTTGCTCACACATCTCAACGTCTTATCCGCGAAGAAGCAACAAACACTGGAAAGCGTAAAATATGCATTTTACAACTACGGCAAAAGATTCAGCATGATCCTACGAGAATGATGAATGACATGGCAAGATGCATTACAATGCAAGTAATCCAAATTAAGCGGGAAAGCAACCCCGTCAATTAATATTTAGGTGCAAGTTATTTATTTACCAGCAATATTAAATGTTGGTTAGCATGGCAACACATGGCATGGATGATCTAATTAAATTAAATGGAACAGGGCATTATATTTTTATTACCCCTAGTCATTCCATATTTAATTATTTAGTTGCAATTAACAAAGTATACTAAGTAATTAAAATAACAGATGCAAAATGACATGCAAATGGTATATTAATATTTATTGCATTTTTCTGATGTATAAACACATAAAGATTATTTTATTTGGAGTTATAGATTAAAAGTTATTAGCAAATTAAGATTACGGGTGTTTCTGTAAATAGCAGGGACTTGTTCGTGATGGAAACAAAGTCTATTGGGACTTAGGTGCGAGAAACAGAGAGCAGGGGGCTCGGGGTATTTATCCCTGGGGCCAGTGTCGCTGACGGTTGGGACCCGCATGTCAGCGAGTGAAGAGAAAATAAAAAATGGGCAATTTTTATTCAACAAGCCCGGGATTCGAACTCACACGAGACGCACATGGAACGGTGTTGCTGGCCACTGGGCCAGAGGAGGGTTTGTGTTACGACACCGATCAGAATTGATATGAAGCAATCGTTCAGTTAACTGAATTTTAAC
Source organism: Poa annua (assembly GCA_026929855.1). NCBI lineage: Eukaryota > Viridiplantae > Streptophyta > Magnoliopsida > Poales > Poaceae > Poa > Poa annua. Next base: position 112,092,389 of record CM049426.1, read on the forward strand.
ACACAAAAATTCAGACTTTCAGAGCACAAAAGAGAAAAAGAAACAACTGTCGGGGGGATTTGATCCTTGGACTCCACGGACTTGCACAGAGGAGCGCAACCACTGGGATGCGAATCATATTGTGTCTGAAGTATCTCCCCGGGCAAGATGAAGCAGTCCTCGACGTGAAACTGAAATTCAGAAAACAGCTTCAGGCTTTTCTGAACCCGATCGTGGGCGACACCAGATCGCAAGTTTGTGGCTCCTGGCGGCGTGAGCGAGTACGGGAGTGTTTATCTGGTGTTCTGTTGGCGTGTTTCTGTGTGGAAGACGAGAGATGGGAAACGGGCATATGAGCGGCTCGAGCATGAGCTCGCACGGGCAGCCATGGCGGAAACGGACCACGACGAGGATGAACTAGACGATACAGGAAGGGAACAAGCCGGGGGAGAGGGGGAATGGAGAGAGGAGGCTCACCGGGAGGAGGTCAGGGCCGTTGTTCTTGCCGGGGAAGACCGAAGGCGGAGAATTTGGCGACGGCGCTCCGCCGGTGCCGAGGGGGACGGGGACGAGGTCGACGCGCTGGGCGAGCCCCTGCTCGATTCCTTCGGGGGTGAGGGCGGCGGCGACGCGGCGGTGCTCCTGGAGTACTCCACGCCCCTTCGCCGGCGTCGGAGCGGCGGGACGACGACGTTGGTGGCTCCGGTGGTGAGAGGTTAGAGAAGAAACAGAGGGGGAGAAGGGAGAAGAAGGGGGCGGCGGCGCAGCAGGGAGAAGTAGAGGGCTAGGGTTTCGGAAAGAGGGAGGAGGGGGACGCTAAAAGGAGGGGAGAGGGGGTGGTTGAGGAGTGGGGGCCATGGAGATGGAGAGGGTCACGTTTCTCCCGTGCTCTCTGGTACGGATGAAGGAAGGAGATAAGGAGGAGGTGGACTGGGCTGACTTGGGCCAGGAGTAGAAGAAAAAGAATCAGCCCAACTATGTTTTTTTTATTTTTCTGGATTTAATTCCTTTGTTTTACTCTTTTCTGTTTTTGTGTTTTGAAGAAAATAGAAAACGAAAATAATATAAAACTTTTAGAAAAAATATTTATAGTTTCAAAATAGACAATTTTTATTCACTAGATTGAATATTTGAAAAGATTTGAAATATCACATTTTAATTTATTTGCATTGCATTTAAATTTAAAAGTGTAATTTGTATTTCAATGCAACAATCTAAATTAATGAGATGACAAATGTCTGATGACATGATGATGCAAAAAGAAAACAAACAAATCTAATTGGGGAAAAATCTCGTGGCGTTATAAGCAAGCCACAACAACAACAATAACAACAACAACAACAATCCTCCACCGCCACCACCTCCCCAAGTGGACAGGCTTACCAGATTTCTAAGGCTTAGGCCAAACAAGTTCTCCACCTCAACTGAGCCAATGGTGGCTGATGACTGGCTGCGTTCTGTGCAAAAGGATCTGGTGACAACTGAATGTGATGATGCTGAGAAAGTCAGGTTCACCGCACATCTTCTTGAAGGACCTGCTGCCCAATGGTGGGAAACTTATCAGATTACTCATCCATTGGACACCTTGACCTGGGAGGAATTCAAGGAAGGATTTCGTAATGCTCATGTCTCCACGGGGATTATGAATCTGAAACAGGAGGAGTTTCGCAATCTGCGTCAGGGTAACAGCAGTCTTAAGGAGTACATGGATGACTTTCATGCCTTGTGTCGATATGCTCCCGAGGACATTGATACAGATGCAAAGAGGAAGGCAAAATTTCTCAAGGGACTATGTGATGAGCTGAAGATACCTCTGACTGTTGCTTATGCTCCAAACTATCAGATACTTCTTGATCAAGCAATCACCCTTGAAGATAGCATGAAGAAAGCTGAAAACAGGAAGAGGAAGATGAACAAGCACTCCTCTGAACCCTCATTCAAGAAGCATTTTGTTCATTATGGGAACCATGGTCACAAACTTGGAAACCACCATAGTGGAGGAAGCAACCACAAGCATCATGAACACAATGGTGGATTCAAGGGAAACGGACACGATGCTCCTAACCACAATCATCGTCCAAATGTGGAACCCAAGAAAAACCTCAATCATATCACATGTTATAACTGCAAGAAGCAAGGACACTACTCCACTGACTGCCCAGAAAAGAAAGGGGCCAAAGCCGCTGTCAAGCCAAATCCTTTTGATAAAGGATATGTGAACCACCTCACCGTGGAGGAAGTGAACGGTACATTTTAAATCAAGTTTTAATATTAAAGTTTCAGTACCAACAAAGATTTCTTTTAAGGGTGGTAGCCCACCAAGATATCCAGCCACAACCTTTTGCTAGCCTTCTCGAATCTCGAGGACGAGATTCCTTTTAAGGGTGGTAGTCTGTAACATCCTAGGATTTGAAAAATCAGAAAAATTTAAAACTTTTATAAATTACTCTGTATGTTACTTTGAAAAGAAAATTCAAGCATTGCATTCATGCACTCATGCATTCATGCATCAACATCATTTCATCATGAACAAAAAAATTAAATAAGAGTTGAATTTTTATATTTAGTTTATGTTTGTTTTGGAAATTATTTCATAAACATGTTATTTGTATCTTTTATAATATTCCAATTTATTAGTTTTGTTTTGGGAAAGATTACTACCAAAAAGTTCTAAATTAAATTAGCTTTCCAAAACATATTTTTATGAATTTTTCTGAAATGTTTTGATAAGATTTAAAGAATCAAATTTGAATTAAAAGTTTTAAACAGGAAATGCAAAAGGGAATTTAAACAAAAAAAAGTCTCCGTGCTAACTGGGCCGAAGCCCACTTCTCTCTCTCACGCCCGCAGCAAGCTGTGGCCCAGCAGTAGCCCGACAGCAGCCAGCCTGTCTCTCTCTGTCACTGACGTGCGGGTCCCACCGTCATCGTCTTCTTCACCGAATCCTAACTGAGTTCTATCTCTTCGGAGAAGACCGAACGGAATACGATCAAATCGCGGTGATTTCTTGCGGGATAAGAAGCCCGTGCCCCCCACATATAAACTCCATGAACCCCTCTCCGTTTCCCCTAAAAGTTTTCCATCTACGAGCCGCCAGGCTGCTCGTACGCAAGCTCACACCCGCCGCCATTGCTGTCGCCGTTTTTTGCATATTCCGGTGAGCCCCGACCATCCAAGCCCTTCTCATCTCTCCCCCTCGCTTCAGCTTGTTCTTGCGCACCTACTTGACGTGATGGGGTATTTTATCTCTCAGCAGATCGAGCAATCGGTGTGTGATCCGAAGCTCTAGCCGCCGCCCCGACTCTGGCAAGCGATACACGGAGGAGAAGGACGCCCGCTAAATCCTCGACCACGCCATCAGCTTCGCCACAACGCCCTGCACTTCTCGGTATGCGCCAAGTCCTCCCGTTCACGTTATTCCGTTTTTCGGCGAATTTCCGACGATGAAGCCACCGTAGGACTAGTTTCCGGCGTTGCTCCGGCCAGCCACGCCGCCTGTACTAGGTCAGCAATTTCGGATCGTTGGATGCAGATCCAATGGATCCTGTTAGATCCATACACTTGAAGCGGTACGAGCCAATCGGAGGTCGCCACGTCGTCGTGCCGCCTCCGTCTGCGCCACGCCGCAACCGCCCGCGCCAACTTGTCCCACAACTCCAGAAGTCAGAGGCTCCGCACCAATCAGAAGAGAACGCGTGGCCCAGGGGCTTCAGTGCAAGATTTTTATTGTTTTCTTCACAGTTTAGTCCCTGCATATTAGATATATCACTACTTTTTATTGGCTTGGCCAAAAATTACAAACTTTATATTTTTGGAAATTTTATTACTAGTAGAAACTTTTGGCATCATTACTTTTATGTATTGCTGAATTTAAATTTGTTGAAATTAAAAAGTGGCATTAATGGTAAATTGAACATAACTTCAAATTTAAAATTTAAAAGTTATCAAACTCTTTTGCTATGAAATTTAAACGTCTAAGTACTGGTCATAGGAATACTCAAATATTTTTTGTAGAATAATTTTCTATGGTTTTGTAATTAATATTCATTAAATGTTTTTTAGGTGATATTTTAATAATTAAAATTGATTAAAATTATTTTTCTTTATTTATTCAAAATTATACAGTACTTAGTCATATTATGACCACTTTGGTCACAAAAGGTATTCAGAAATATTTTTCCTTCTCAAACAAAGTAATTTTCTTACTTAGAAAATATTCGATAATAATTTGACAACTCTTTTCCCTAGAAAATTTAGCACATAGAAAACTTTATCAAGTTTGATGTTTTCTTGTGATTAAAACATTGCATTGCATGCATAGCATATTTATTGCATAGTTATTGTTTTTCTCTAAGTTAAGTTTATTTTCGGCATAGTTGTTTTGGTAAAGTGATTATTCACTTAGACACTTGGGAATTTCAATATGAAGACTAGAAGGCCAACGAAGACTTAGAAAAAAACAGACTCCGGAAGCAGTTCCAAGAAGTAGAAGCACTTAGAAGAAAATCAAGAAGAACTTTAAGAAGACAAACCCCCATTATTTCTCTAAGTCTTTCTCTCCTTTCTTTTCTTCTCTCTTAGACCTCGTGGAAGGAGATATGCCCTAGAGGCAAATAAATAAGTAGTATTTATTGCATTATCTCATAAGTTTATAATAGGTTTGTGTATTATGCTATAACTGTATTAATCGGAATTATTAATACACGTGTGATACATAGACAACCAGGTCCCTAGCAAGCCTCTATATGAGCTAGTCCATTGGGCAACAGTTGATCGAGATTCCCGATCAAGGACAATGACGTCGGTAGACAATGGGGTCATCTTGTTAGTTGAATAAGGTGATGGACATACGCAAAGTATTGCAATAAGATCGTATTACGATGTTTGTCATTTGCAATAGATAAGAATATGATAGCTTATTCCTTAGACCGTGAGACCGTACTTATTAATGCTTCGTAGGGGTGCTTTGAGAGCATCAAACGTTGTGTCTTATATAGCATGAAAATAACGGTGTCCATCTTGGGTATTCCGAAAGAGCATCAAGACGTAAGGATCAAGAGCGGGATTTGTTCATTCTTGTAATGGAAAGATACTATGGGCCCACTCGGTGATATTGCATCTATATAGCAGCGCAGCTTATGACTAGGTCATGGAGATGTAATATCGCAGACGAGTTAATACCCTTCGTCGGTAACGAGATACAACAAAGACATCGGTGTGTCTACGATCATATCTCGGACAAGGTAGTATCGCGGAGACAAAGGGAATGAATGTCATATTTATGGTTCAACGACGATTTTCGTGGAATGCACAGGGGTCGTCATATACTTCCAGGTATCCCTGACGGTCATTGGTGAGCGGAGTGTCTCGACCATGTCTGGAGTGTTCTCGAACCGTAGCGTAACAAACTTAAGGTCTTAGCGACGCTAGGAGATAGGTTCTGGAATATTATAGGACTTTGTTGGAGAGAGAGAAATGATCCAGAAAGAGTTCCGGTGGTCCGGAAGGAGTTCCGGGAATGTCCGAAAGTTGTTCGGGTGGTTCTGAAATAGTTTCGGAGTCATGGGATATTGAATTATATATAAATATATTAATTATGAATTAATGGGAATTTTATATTAATTTAATATTAATTAGATAAAGGAAAAAGGGGGCTCCCACCTACATGGGCCCTAAGAGGGCCCAAGAGGGGGGAGCCGCACCCCACAAGGAAGGGAGGCTTGGGCCTCCTAGTCCGAGTTGGACTAGGAGTAGGAAAGCCCAAGGGGGGTTCGGCCGAACCCCCCCTCCCCTCTCCTCCTTTAGTCCCACATGGGGGAGCCAAGGGGTTTGCACACCCCCTTCCCCCTTTATATAGCAAGGCATATTAATTGATTTAATTCATTGGAAAATACAATTAATTCCCGATTTCTCTCTCGATCTCGTGGTTCCCAAGTTGGAGCCGCGCCGAGCTGAGGAAGGGGGGATCTCTCTCCACCAAAGCTATACCGCTGAGCGCCGTTGCTCTGCGGAATTCCAGATAAGATCTACCCCTGCGATTTCAGATGGATCTGAATGACCGGGGGTTGTCGCTAAGCTCCGTATGTTTGTGAGTGCTCGGAGGTAACTCCTTTTGAGTAGCCTGGGCGACGTCGTATCGCCCCTGCAGCCGCCGCACCCCTCTTCCCTCTGTTGCCGGCGCACCAGCCCCGGTGCTGGCGCTCTGCCTTCTTCCGCCCGACGCCCGTCGACGCAGATCATCATCGACACCCCGGCATCATCGACTTCGACATCGCGGAAAGTTCTTCGCGACCTCGAGGTCGGCTACGTACGACTTCATCGTCAACGCTTGTGCGGGAGCGTAATCCCTGCTATCGGTCTACATGGAGGTAATGTAACCAGTTCCGCCACCGTTATCGCATGTACTAGATAGATAGATCCTGGCTAGTTAGGGTTTCGTACGCAAGAAAAATTTATTGTTTTCTGCACCGTAACCCCTTCAGTGGTATCAAAGCCGATCTATGCGTAGTACTACTGGTACGGTTAGAACTCATGTTGAATGAGGGCCTCTTTCTTATATTTGCTACCCTCTAGCGTGCACTTACGATGCCTTCGGTATTGAGTTGATGAAGCGTCCCGGACCGACTTTACGCGTACGCTTACGCGAGAATGGTTCCACTACTGACATACGGCTTGCACCGTATTTGTGGCTGGCGGGTGTCTGTCTCTCTCTCTCTAGTCGGCAAAGCATTTTCAATGGAGGGCCCGAAAGGGATGCTTAAACATGCAATTGTACGATCGACGTTGTGGTACAAAGTTCGTAGGTAGGGAAGCGATTCTCTTACGAATAAGCCTATATGCCACGTAAAACTTGCAAAACTAAATAAAGCTAGAGGCGTCTAACTTTGTTTTGCAGAGGCGTTATTTTATGTGACATGGTTACGGTAAGTTTTGATATTACTCGTACTGTCGGAGGCAATGGAGGGCTCTGTAGACTCGGAGCCATGCCGGGGCGCCGGGGGCCAGGCACATGGCGCCATGAAGGTCCAGGCGCATCGACCATGTCACATCGCACTTCATTGCATCATATTGTGTGCTGTTGTGTGTGCATCCTATTGATTGCTTATATGCTAGATATACAACCGTAGCATCATGAATAGGATGATCCCTAACAAAATACCAAAATTGTGTTCTCCCTCGTTGCGCACCACCAAGAAAGTTCTACGTTATGAGGCAGGCCATGATGATCGGGTGTCACACATCTCGTCGTTCGCATACAGTGGGTGTAAGCCATGTTGCACGCGCAGGGTCTTCGAGGTTTTATTGGCGAGCCTAGCATACTCAGAGGTATGGCCTCGGAACACGGGAAGATCGAAAGATCGAGCACGAGTCACAGAGTTGTTGTGATCGACATGTTATGTCCAACTTTTAAGCTGTGCTGCCGGCCGTGATGATCGGGGGTAGTGTGGTGGATGAGGGTCGTGTAATCGCCATTATTATTTTAGGGATAATAATCTTGGTGTGGTGTGTTTTTGATAATGAGATTATAGAACTAAAACTCACCTATATATTATAAACTTATCTTACCTCTTTTGCGATCACATCTGGAGACTGCGGAACTACACTTCGGTTGCTTCCTCAAGAGCTCGGATCTACCTTGGAAGCCGACGGGTCCAACTTCATCAGCTGGTACATTGGTTTTAGAAACATTCTCCAAACACAACAAACATCCTATATGTGCTAGAACATTAGTTAGGAGTTAGACCAGATGATTCTGATAGCAAGGAGGAAGATGATGAGTTCCGTAAGCATCATGACATGTTCATGGAAGTGACGATCGTCATGAGCGTATGCCTAGCACCTGAGTTGAAAGTTGTTTCAACACATGGAGCCATATGTCGTGATTGATGCGATCAGAGGTCACTTCAAAGATGAATTGAGTCTTGAGCAGTTCAGACAGCTTAGAAAGTTCCGGACCATTCACATGGGGAGCATACCTGTCTGGAGACTCAGTTGAAGAAGTTGTGTGACATCTACTTCAGGCTTACGAATATCTACGATTTTTAGATAGCGAACTCCAGTGCAATAGAGATTGTGCTTTACCTCCTAGATGTGAATAGCATGTGCGTGAATATGCTATAGAGACACGGTGAGCTTCTTCACATTTGTGAACAAGTTCAAATCTCTAAAAGTTGATTCCATCGAAGAAGAGTTCTTCGACGCTACGGGTATATTTGATATATGAAGATATAAATGTATTCTTCTCATACTTGATGAAAAGTATTTGATACTTGTTCTGTTTGTGAAACAGTCCCTGATTATCACAAGTATGTGGCGAAGGGTGACGTGACAGTGCACGAGTGATGGAAAGTTCATGGCCAGTAGTGCTCACGCCCTCGAGATATCATATCATCAATAGTTTTTTATAAGACATTTTGTAATAGTGAGAATGTGATCTAGTTTTGTGTCTTGAATGTTACAAGACATAATTATTCATATAGAACACATCAGTTGTTTTATGTTATGAAAGAAAGCAGTTGTTTCATGTTATGAGTAATTTTCTTCACATCTCAATTACATTATGCGTATGATATACATTTATAATAGCGGGAATGATAAAATTATGTGTCCAAAGAACAAACACCATCGAATTTAGTCATAAAGGCAATGAAAGAAGTAATGGATATTTTTGGTCCATTTAAGTATTTCGAGTGCCAAAATTTATTAAGTTTGAAATGCAGTATTGAAGTTGCAATACTAGAGGAAATTGATTGAGAGTCATTTTTAATGATTAATCAATGGTGTTATTACATGATCCGAATTCTTCCATGATTTTGGTAAATAGTAGTATTTGCCCGATAAATTATGGAGTCTGAAATTAATTTGATAATAGATCAAATGGGGTTTTTCAGAAGAAAGATTACTGAATATTGTATTCACAAAATTCGATCAAAGGACAATATTTTTGAATTATGGTTTCAACACAAAAAGACTTGTGGAAATTCGTTTCACAAAATTATAATGTCATATATAGTGATATATGGGGAATTATAATCATGCTCTATTTTTAAAGTGTGGTCTGTCAGAATCGGTCTTAGAAACTCCTAATATGTTCGAAACATTATAGTCGATGTCCACTTTAGAAAATAGATGTTTTTCTCAACAAGAATTCGTGAGATCGACAGTAGTGTCGACATGTATATGATTACACGATAATTCGGAATATACATGAATGGTTCTTTGTAGGATGCTCGCATTGAATGGGAGTGTATTCCAAAACCAATTAGAAACAAAGTTCAGTTTGTTGTCTATGTAATTCCGAGAAAAGACTTTTCGAATTATGGTTTATGGATTGGAATTAGAAGCTTGAAATAAAGTGCCAGACCTATGTTGGAAGGTGTTCCAAAGAGTATATGTCTGCTAATGAAAATTTGGTGATTAAAGAGTGAGGGAGACTAGAAAATTGTTTTCTGCTTGCAATCCTCTTCATAAAGATCATAATATTTTCATAAAAGAAACTTCTAAATAAAGTGCTGTTATATTTAATATTACTGTCAGGTCACAGCACTGTATTAAGTATTTCAGATCTTGTTGACAGATCAAGGTGCACTTTATGAATACAAAGAAAGTTGAGAAAATATCGGAATACGAACAAAGGCTTTTTGAGCCTGGAAATCCAAGTTACATTTAAAAGGATTAAGAGAGTAATTGTTGCTGCAATTCTTATTAGAGGAATAAGATTGTTTAATCGTCATATAAAGTGTTATATGAAAATGTGACTATAAGAAAGACGCGGGAGCAGGTCTTGTCAAGAAATGTGTCTTGCACAAGATCAAATTTGTTGACTACATTTATGTAGACTTGCTTGAAGTCTGAGGGATTTGTATTAATGTAATACTGTTGTTTGTATTAAATTCGAATTGATGGTAGATCAATGATTTTGGTTTGACCAAAATGTCGATTTAAGTGGGAGTCAAAGTTAGTTTACTCAGGTGGAATATGTACAGAACATATTTTTGAGTGGGAGCGTGTGTTATCAAATATGTGGAGACATAATTTGAGTGGGAGCCGAATTCATCTTGTGTAAATGACACATTGTGAAACTGTACCAATAGAATAGGATGAAGTTGTGAAACTATTTAAAAGTTAGTGTCTATTTTGAAATAGAATGGGAATTTTAAATAGTTAGTCGAGTTGTGTTGGATTATATCTGAGGAGTCAGAATAGAATCAAAAGGATGGTCCTTTGGAATCCAATTGATCATTAAGAGTAATGATGCGTGAAAGTAATGGTTGTATGACATATGGGTCTATTATTTAATATTAGACATCATACAGAAACCATTTTATCTGCTCGATGAAATATAACCGATGTTCTTGGAAGAAGAGCAGTTGTAAAAGTAAATTTGGAATTTAATGGAAGTAGAAGTGCGTTAGTTAAAGGATTGACATTCGAATGTCAAGTTTTCTACATTGGTGTGAAAGTTTGTAGATATCACGAGTTTGTAATTGTTACAAGGGGCTCTGTATGGCTGAGTGCGTTTTTCAGGGCAGTTATCTGGTTAGTATAATCAGAGTAAGCGCTGGGAAACAGGAGTCTCACTTAGTTACGGTATTTGCATATATGTTGTTAGACAACATGGTGATATCAAGCAAGTTGATGTCAGTGAATCGCAAGAGCATGTACAATTATGGATTGTGTAGTAACACTCTTCCACAAGCAAGCATTATCAAATGATTCTTATTCGATAAGGGATTCTGATAAAGTAAAATGCAGCTGGTTTATTTGTACTCTAGTGCAAGTGGGAGACTGAAGGAGATATGCCCTAGAGGCAAATAAATAAGTAGTATTTATTGCATTATCTCATAAGTTTATAATAGGTTTGTGTATTATGCTATAACTGTATTAATCGGAATTATTAATACACGTGTGATACATAGACAACCAGGTCCCTAGCAAGCTTCTATATGAGCTAGTCCATTGGGCAACAGTTGATCGAGATTCCCGATCAAGGACAATGACGTCGGTTGACAATGGGGTCATCTTGTTAGTTGAATAAGGTGATGGACATACGCAAAGTATTGCAATAAGATCGTATTACGATGTTTGTCATTTGCAATAGATAAGAATATGATAGCTTATTCCTTAGACCGTGAGACCATACTTATTAATGCTTCGTAGGGGTGCTTTGAGAGCATCAAACGTTGTGTTTTATATAGCATGACAATAACGGTGTCCATCTTGGGTATTCCGAAAGAGCATCAAGACGTAAGGATCAAGAGCGGGATTTGTTCATTCTTGTAATGGAAAGATACTCTGGGCCCACTCGGTGATATTGCATCTATATAGCTGCGCAGCTTATGACTAGGTCATGGAGATGTAATATCGCAGACGAGTTAATAACCTTCGTCGGTAACGAGATACAACAAAGACATCGGTGTGTCTACGATCATATCTCGGACAAGGTAGTATCGCAGAGACAAAGGGAATGAATGTCATATTTATGGTTCAACGACGATTTTCGTGGAATGCACAGGGGTCGTCATATACTTCCAGGTATCCCTGACGGTCATTGGTGAGCGGAGTGTCTCGACCATGTCTGGAGTGTTCTCGAACCGTAGCGTAACAAACTTAAGGTCTTAGCGACGCTAGGAGATAGGTTCTGGATTATTATAGGACTTTGTTGGAGAGAGAGAAATGATCCGGAAAGAGTTCCGGTGGTCCGGAAGGAGTTCCGGGAATGTCCGAAAGTTGTTCAGGTGGTTCCGAAATAGTTTCGGAGTCATGGGATATTGAATTATATATAAATATATTAATTATGAATTAATGGGAATTATATATTAATTTAATATTAATTAAATAAAGGAAAAAGGGGGCTCCCACCTACATGGGCCCTAAGAGGGCCCAAGAGGGGGGAGCCGCACCCCACAAGGAAGGGAGGCTTGGGCCTCCTAGTCCGAGTTGGACTAGGAGTAGGAAAGCCCAAGGGGACCTGGTTGTCTATGTATATAGCAAGGCATATTAATTGATTTAATTCATTAGAAAATACAATTAATTCCCGATTTCTCTCTCGATCTCGTGGTTCCCAAGTTGGAGCCGCGCTGAGCTGAGGAAGGGGGGATCTCTCTCCACCCAAGCTATACCACTGAGCGCCGTTGCTCTGCGGAATTCCAGATAAGATCTACCCCTGCGATTTCAGATGCATCTGAATGACCGGGGGTTGTCGCTAAGCTCCGTATGTTTGTGAGTGCTCGGAGGTAACTCCTTTTGAGTAGCCTGGGCGACGTCGTCTCGCTCCTGCAGCCGCCGCACCCCTCTCCCCTCTGCTGCCGGCGCACCAGCCCCGGTGCTGGCACTCTGCCTTCTTCCGCCCGACGCCCATCGACGCAGCTCATCATCGACTTCGACATCGCGGCAAGTTCTTCGCGACCTCGAGGTCGGCTACGTACGACTTCATCGTCAACGCTTGTGCGGGAGCGTAATCCCCGCTATCGGTCTACATGGAGGTAATGTAACCAGTTCCGCCACCGTTATCGCATGTACTAGATAGATAGATCCTGGCTAGTTAGGGTTTCGTACGCAAGAAAAATTTATTGTTTTCTGCACCGTAACCCCTTCAGTGGCTAAGTTATATCCAAGACCAGCCCTGGTGATATACAAATCATCAAGTCTGAAGAACCATCAAGTCTACATGATTCAGTGAAGACATCACCAAGGAGAAAGTTACAAATCTGGAGATGAAGCCTGGGAGATCAACTATATCTTCTCCGTATCTTTTTCTGCCTTCCTATTCTTCTTCCACTTTGGACATAAACCAAGTCCTTAGTGATTTTTGACCAAGTCCTTAGAGTACTAATTGAAGATGAAGGAAACTACAAAGGAGTTGAAGAATTCAAGATCAAATATGATGAAGACTAGGAGTAGTCTTACAACCTTGGTCCTTAGTCATATTCGACTAACACACTTGCCTTGCATTAACTTAGAATAATTTCTTGACATGGCATGCATCTCTAGTAGAAATATTTTGCACATCATGCATAACATATTTTTGTATTGTTATTTTGTATGTATGTTTATTTGGCCTTGTTTGATGTGTTAGAAATTTCGGAAGGAAACGACAACTGTTGCAGCTGCTGTTGCTATTCTTCTTGTTGACAAGGCAAGTGGCACACCTTCATAAATTTCCTAAGTATCTTCTATGCATTACTTAGTGTGTTTCTTATATGCATGTGTTGGATAGTATTGCTATGCTGAAACTACTATATCCCTTACACTAGTTGTGTCTAGAATCCTATGGGTAACTTGGTAGAAATATTGATGCTATGCTAAAGTTGTTTTGTGGAAAGTAAATTTCTACTAAGTTAAAGAAACTTCTGGGTGGATGTGGCAAGAGGATGGAGGTTAGAGTTGAGTGGCTGCTTAGTCTCATTTAGGTGGGTGCACCTGGCTAAGACCCAGGCTCATTTAGATGAGTGAACCTGAGTACGTACACTTGAGGATGGCCACCCAGGAACAAAGGGACCAAAGTTTTCTCCAAGTGAAGATGTTTCCAGTGCAGCCACGTGGTATAATGGCTCTGCCTTGACCTTTCCCCAAAGGTCTCGTCTCAGGCTTCTCCTTTCCTTTTCACTACATGAGGGTCAAGGACAGAAGGGTTGTTTGAGTCTCGTGGTGAAAGTGCACAACCTCTGCAGAGTGTAAAACTAAGTACTTAGCCGTGTCCCCGGTTACAGACAATCTGAGCAGCTGATCAAGGATTCAACGGAGGCTCCCAACATTCCAATTTCTAAGTTAAAAGTTGATGGGTGAACAAGGGAAGATGAGATTATGGTTTTTATGCCATACTTGTCTTGATTTCAAGAAAAGTGTTTTCAAAAGAGTAGGAAAAATTGGCTTTATGCAAATTAGCCTTGAACTCCACCAGCCAAATATGCATATAGGCTATAGAGTTATTCCATTAAGTGTCCACCATAGTGTCACTTGTCAGACTCCATTTCTAATGGAATCTGACCCACTCTGTTGCAAATTATTATTTGTTGCAGAAATTTCTGACGAAGAGTAAGGACTACGTTTGGGTTTCGAGTCTGCACCAACATGTTTTCGCCTGTGGCGTATCATGAAGTTGGAGGCTCATTGAAGATTTATTTCCGTTGCTTTATTGTTTTGAGCTAGGTTTAAGCTATGCAAAGATGTATCGAACTATTTATTTTTGTAAGTCTGGATCATCGATGTAATAAAATTGATACTTTGTTGTGATATTACATCGTAAACTGTGTGTGCAAACGAATCGATCCAGGGGTTTGCACTACACACAGGTACCTGGCATATTTTTAAGTGCAGGTACGTTACAACATGTTAAATTCGTTTCCGAACCACCTCAATCCTAAAGTAGGAAGAAACTATCCACAATTGACTAGCGGAACAGGCAGAACGGCGAGGCCTGGATCTGCCGCCATGGATGCGTCTTCCAAGCGGAGGTGTAGTGTGTAGCGCACTTGCACTAAAAATATGACAGGTACCTGTGTATAGTGCAAATCCCTGGATCGATTTGTTTGCACACACAGTTTACGATATAATATCACAATAAAGTATCAGTTTTATTACATCGATGATCCAGACTTGGAAAATATTCTTTTACAACTTGCATACCATAAAGCTAACACAAATAGAGTAAACAATGGAAATACAATAGCAGTGAGTCTCCATCATCTTCATGTTGCCACAGGCGAAAACATGTTGGTTGTAGACTCGAAACCTTTGAACGAAACCTCACTCGTCATATGATCATTCTGCAATAAGAAAAATATTAAAACAACGTGGGTCAGATTCCATTAAAAATGGAGTCTGGCAAGTGACACTATGGTAGACACTTAGTGGAATAACTCTAATAACCTATATGCTTATTTGGCTGGTGGAGTTCAAGTCTATTTTGCATAAAGCCAATTTTTTCCTAACTCTTTATAAAACACTTTTCTTCTATTCAAGACATTCGTGGCATGAAAACCATTGTCTCATTCTACCCTTGTTCATCCATCAAGTTTTATCTTAGAAATTGGAATGATGGAATCATCCGTTGACGTCCGTGATGAGCTGCTCAAATTGTCCGTACCGGGGATACTGCTAAGTACTTAGTTTTACACTCTGCAAAGGTTGTGCACGTTCACCATTGTACCCACTCAACCCAAACTATCCTTTACACACTTATAGTGATAAGGAAAAGGAGAAGAATGAGACGAGATCATTCAGAAGCATTTTCTCTCCCACTCTGGCTTGACCCGTTCCACCAAACACCCTCTACATCTGCTAGTCAAGCCGGGACGAGTCCACACAACTTAGAGTATCAAGCCAGAGCCCATATGGCAATGGCTGCACTGAAAGCAATCGTCACTCGGAGTTCTTCAGATTCCTCTAAACCCTGGGTGGCCATCCACAAGTGCACGTACTCCAGGAAACATAGACATGGGACTGAGTAGCTACTCAACTCGACTCCATACAACCAATCCACCCAGGAGGTTCATTAACTTAGTGGATGTGTACTCTCAGGTGAAAATCACCATGCTCACGGCCCTAAGTAGAATAGAAATTCATCCTAGGTGACGACAACCATGAGCACAGTCCTGAGTAGTCACTTAACATTTTGTAAAACTTTTAATCAATTGCATAGCATCAATATTTCTACTAAGTATTATATAGGAACCTAGACACAAGAGTAAGGAATTTCTACACAGGTCTAGCATAGCAATACTATCCTACACATGCTTATATAAAAATACTCTAAGTAATGCATATAGAAAATAGTAGGAAGTTTATGAGGTTTGCCACTTGCCTTTGAATGATGTCTTTGCCCACAAACTCTTTTCAACGTAACTCGGAGCTCTTTGTTCAATGTAAACAATATAGGCAAGCAACAATACTACAATCAACATAAAACACAAGTACACAATGCATACAACCACATACATAATAAACAAACAAGTTTTAGGAAAAACATGTTTATGCATGATGTGCAAAATATTTCTAAGACTAGAGATGCATGTCATGCTATGAAAATCTTTTAAGTTATTGCAAGGCAAATAGGTTGGTAAAAAATGACTAAGGACTAAGGTCATAAGTTGGACAAATACTTTGATATAAATCATCTGCAATAAGCAGTCTAATGGCTTAGTCATGATGTGCAAAATACTTAGAGAAAATACTAAGTCTATTCTTCAAGGTGATCAACCATTATTAACAACTCTTTGTAAATTGGATATTCACTATAGTGAGAGAGACAGACACCCAGCCAACCACTTAAGTTGTGGAACAGGTCTCATGTACGTGGACATGTAAGGTTAGTCTCCAGGCCGCTTCATCTCACTATGCCGCTAGGACCCAACAACTTCAAGATGGTAATAACATGATCAAAAATTGTTTATGTCTAAAGTAAAGACAAGATTAGGAAGGAGGGAAAAGATAGAAAGAAAGATGTAGTTGGTCTTCTAGGCTTCAGCTCCAGACTTGTAACTTTCTTCTTGGTGATGTCTTGATTGAATTCTTTGGTAGACTTGATAAATCTTCAGACTTGATGATTCTTGTATCACCTAGGCTGGTCTTGGATTTAACTTAGTCATCAAGAAGTCTCAGAGAAGAAGGACAAAAAGAGAAAAAGTAAGACTTAGAGAAATAAAGGGGGTTGGTCTTCTTGAACTTCTTCTTGATTTTTCTCTAAGTGCTTCTACTCCTTGAAGATACTTCTGAAGTCTTGTTTTCTTGGCTAAGTCCTTCATTGGCCTTCTATCTCCATGTAGAAAATCTAAGTGTCTAAGTGCATAGCAGTTTACCAAAATACTATGTTGAAAATAATCCAACTTAGAGAAAATGAAGTAGGAATTTTCCTATGAGGAGTATAACAATATGGTAAAATATTTTATGGATACAATGCACCTTTTAATCATAGGAAACATCATACTAATTTTTGTGATATTTATAAAGTATGCATTAGGCTATAAATGCAATTTAATTAATTTCTATTTTTGCAATATATAATAAAAGGAATAAATACAAGATTAAAGTTTTATGTCAATAAATTTTTATAACACAGTTTTGTAAATAGTGTAAATAGATAGGGGGATTTAATTAAATTTATAGCAATTGGATTTATTAAAATAATATTTCTATCAAAAGTTATGTCAAAAAATAGTCAAACTATTAAATTTAAGGGTATGATTATTAAATTGTCAAAACTATTCTCAAAAATTATTTTCTAACAGAAGCATAATATAACACATCTTTTAAGGATTCCAGAACAATTTTATTTGCAATTTATGAATTCATAAATTTAAAGTTGTGACAAATATATTCAAACACTCAATTTGACATTTGAATATAATCTAAGTCAAATTTGAATTCTAACAGATCTAAAATATTATACATGTCAAGGTTTGTCCAAATATATAAAAATTTGAATTTGGATAAACAGAGAAAAAGATATGATAAAACTAATGTACATGGTCTTTTCTGCAAAACTGCCATTTAATCTAATTAAAAAAAATCATTTTCCACGTGTGCGCTGACTGGACGATGATTGGGATCTGACTAGGCGCTGACGTGGTTAAGTCATCAGATCTGGATCGTTGGATCTGGATCTGACTGTCCAAATCTGGCCGTACCTATTCGCTAATAGGATCTAATCTCGGCCGTAAGTTGAAGATCGGACGGCTCACCTTGATTGGCCTGAAGCTGGTGGCGCCGGGTCGCCGGAGTTGGAGAAACTCGCCAGCGCGCACTCGGGTTCGGACGGAATCGTCACGCCGGTGGGTCCTGGGACATCAAAAGGTCATGACGGCGTGCGGTAGGACGCGGCGGTGGCGATAGGGCTGGCGGCGCCCTCGGGTTCGTCTCGGGGAGGAGAGGGGATGTCACCAGAGTGGAGAAGATCCCCGGCGGGTCCAGTTTGGCATGTACTCAACGAACAGCTACAGGAAGAAACACGGGAAGGGCATCAAGGGTGCGTGGAGGTGCGGGAGAGATGGAGGACATGGAAGGGGGCGGCGGGGTCATACCTGTCGTCGGAAACAAGAAAATGGCGGCGGCACCGTGAGTACTCCGGTGAGAAATTGTGGCAGCCTCACGGCGATTTTCGACGAGGAAGGAAGGGGAGAATGAGGGGAAGGTAGCAGGGATATATGAAGAGGGTCGGGGCGTTGATTTTGGCCTTCATTGAGCGACTTGAAGAAGGAAACTCCGGCGGTCTCAGCGCGATTTGGGGCAGAGGTTGAAGACAACCTCTTTTGCTAGGTGGGCCCCGCATGTAAGATAGAGAGAGGGAAGAGAGAGGGCGCAGTGTGCTGGTGTTGGGCCTTTGGGTGCCGCACGCGCGGAAAATAGGGTTAGGCTTCGGCCCAGTTGGCTTCTTTTCTGTTTTTCTAGCTTTTTGAAATAACCTTTACTATATAAATCCAAATCAACTCAAAATAATTTATAAAAATTTGTAATAATCATATCCTTGCTTTAAAATCTTAGTGGGCAAGTTTTAAACACTTTCAAAATTAATATTTTGGTAATATTGATTATTTGCAAAATGGACACCTTATGTTAGATTTGAAAATTAGGGTTTTAATAACTTTCTTTGTGGCCAAATTAGATTTATAAAACTTACAACACTTATATAAGTTTTACATTAAGTTATTTAAACTCATTTTTGTCTTTAGTACAATATTAAATAACATAACACATTTATTTGAAATGAAAAGAGAAAATGTAATGTAATCATTTTTAATTCATAATTAGTTTGTGCACCATAATTTTTATATTATCATAAATCATTTGAAAACTCCATAAAATATGTTTGGAAAAGATTATAGATTTAGTTCATTTCTTATATTGAATATATTCATGAAAATCATTTTATAAAGTTGTCATACTTTAATTTACTGTTAGGTACTTTTTAAGGTTTAATAAATAGTCAAAACATAAATATTCAAATTCAACTATTTGGAATAAAACATTGTATGGTGAAGATGTCTTGGAAATTTTTAATTTACTGAGCAAATTATATTAGTTTTTACTATAATTTTAATATTTCATTTTAATAAAACAAAATTTTCAAATTTTAGTGTTTTTTAAATATTACAAAATGTTGGGATGTTATAGACTACCACCCTTTAAAGGAATCTCGTCCCCAAGATTCGGAGAGGCTAGACAGAAAAGCAAATGCTTGGAATGATTCTGATAACTCGAGATGTTTTGAGAAATGAAATTTCTGACATGGAAACTTGAAAACTAGCAGGGGATGATTTTTCTGATTGGGGAGGCTAGAAAGAAAGATAGTTTGGGATCTCTGGGTTTAAGTGACTGGGTTTGAATTATCTGGGTGGCAACCACCCTTAAAAGAAAAGTTTTGTTGATAGTTTAAAATTTCAATTCATTACAAACAACATCTAACAAACATCAAGCAACAAGGTGCTAACACAAAACAAACAAACTAGTATTGTCAAATAGCCTAAGTTGATATGATCAATACACTAACATAATATCGTTGTTTTATTTAAGTGGTGGTCAAATCTATCTCCTCGAGTGCTTCATATTCTTCTTCAACTTACTTCAAAATCTTCTTAGTTTTTGAGCTTCGAATGTGGATTCTTCAAAGTTCTTCAATGGTCTTGCTTGTAACGCTTCATGTTGACTTGTAGAATTGCATATGGAGCTACAGACTCTGATTTTGAAGGACATGGTCATCTAGAATAAGGTAAGATATTTTCAGGAGGTTGACAGTAGATGCGATTACGAGGAAAAAAATGAAAAGTTTTGTTTTCAGAAAACTGAATAAAATAGAGTTTCAATCATATGGTTAAATCCTATTTCTATCCAAACCTAGGGTTTCGAACATACAGGCAACACAGTGCTCTGATACCATCTGTAGCGTACCTGCACTAAAAATATGATAGGTACCTGTGTATAGTGCAAATCCCTGGACCGATTCGTTTGCACACACAGTTTATGATGTAATATCACAACAAAGTATCAGTTTTATTACATCGATGATCTAGACTTGGAAAATATTCTTTTACAACTTGCATAGCATAAAGCTAGCACAAATAGAGTAAACAGAGGAAATACAATAGCAGTGAGTCTCCATCATCTTCATGTTGCCACAGGCGAAAACATGTTGGTTGTAGACTCGAAACCTTTAAACGAAACCTCACTCGTCATCGGATCATTCTGCAATAAGAAAAATATTGCAACAACGTGGGTCAGATTCCATTAAAAATGGAGTCTGGTAGGTGACACTATGGTGGACACTTAGTGGAATAACTCTAATAACCTATATGCTTATTTGGCTCGTGGAGTTCAAGGCTATTTTGCATAAAGCCAATTTTTTCCTAACTCTTTGGAAAACACTTTTCTTCTATTCAAGACATTCGTGGCATGAAAACCAATGTCTCATTCTACCCTTGTTCACCCATCAAGTTTTATCTTAGAAATTGGAATGATGGAATCCTCCGTTGACGTCCATGATCAGCTGCTCAAATTGTCTGTACTGGGATACGGCTAAGTACTTAGTTTTACACTCTGGAGATCTTGTGCACGTTCACCATTGTACCCATTCAACCAAACTATCCTTTACACACTTATAGTGATAAGGAAAAGGAGAATAATGAGACGAGATCTTTCAGAAGCATTTTCCCTCCCACTCTGGCTTGACCCGTTCCACCTAACACCCTCTTCATCTGCTTGTCAAGCCGGGGCGAGTCCACACAACTTAGTTGATCCAGCCAGAGCCCATATGGCAATTGAAGGGGTTACGGTGCAGAAAACAATAATTTTTCTAGCGTACGAAACCCTAATTAGCCAGGATCTATCTATCTAGTACATATGATAACGGTGACGGAACATATTACATTACCTCCATGTAGACCGATAGCGGGGATTACGCTCCCGCACAAGCGTTGACGATGAAGTTGTGCGTAGCCGACCTCGAGGTCGTGGAGAACTTGCCGCGATGAAGTAGACGATGACGCCGGGGTGTCGACGTTGACCTTCGTCGACGGGCGTCTGGCGTCGGGCGGAAGACGGCGAGGCGCCGGCTGCTGGGGGGTGCGCCAGTGGCAGAGGGGGGAGGCAGCGCAACGGCTGGGCTGCAGGTGGGCAAGACGACGTCGCCCAGGCTCCTCAAAAGAGTCGCCTCCGAGCACTCGCAAACATACAGAGCTTAACAACAACCCCCGGTCATTCAGATGCAGCTGAAATCGCAGGGGTAGAACTTATCTGGAATCCCGCAGGGCAACGGCGCCCGACGGTATAGCTTAGGTGGAGAGAGGGGGCAAAATGGGCGGAGAAGCAACTCGGTCGGCCTGCTATACAATTAATTGTATTTTCCAATTAATTAATCCAATTAATATGCCTTGCTATATAAAGGGGGGAGGGGGTGTGCAAACTCCCTAGCTCCCCCATGTGGGACTAAACAAAGGAGGAGGAGGGGTGGCGCACCCACATGGGCTGGCCGAACCAGCCATGGGGCCCACCCCCCTTTGGTGGTGCGGCTCCCCCTCTTGGGCCCTCTTAGGGCCCATTTAGGTGGGAGCCCCCTTTTTCCTTTATTTAATTAATATTAAATTAATATAAAATATAATTAATTCATAATTAATATATTTAAATACTATTTAATATCCCGTGACTCCGAAACATTTTCCGAACCACCCGAACAACTTTCGGACATCCCTGAAACCATTCCAGACCTTCCTGGAACTCCTTCCGGACCACCGGAACTCTTTCCTGATCATTTCTCTCTCTCCAACAAAATCCTATATTATTCCAGAACCTATCTCCTGGTGTCGTTAAGACCTTAAGTTTGTTTCGCTACAGTTCGAAAACACTCCAGACATGGTCGAGACACTCCGCTCACCAATTACCGTCAGGGATACCTGGATGTATATGACGGCCCCTGTGCATTCCACGAATATCGTCCTTGAACTATAAATATGATATTCATTCCCTTTGTTTCTGCGATACTACCTTGTCCGAGATATGATCGTAGACACACCGATGTCTTTGTTGTATCTCGTTACCGACAAAGGTTATTAACTCGTCTGTGATATTACATCTCCATGACCTAGTCATAAGCTGCGCAGCTATATAGATGTAATCTCACCGAGTGGGCCCAGAGTATCTTTCCATTACAAGAATGAACAAATCCCGCTCTTGATCCTTACGTCTCGATGCTCTTTCAGGATACCCAAGATGGACACCATTATTGTCATGCTATATAAGACACAACGTTTGATGCTCTCAAAGCACCCCTACGAAGCATCAATAAGTACGGTCTCACGGTTTAAGGAATAAGCTATCATATTCTTATCCATTGCAAATGACAAACATCGTAATACGATCTTATTGCAATACTTTGCGTATGTCCATCATCTTATTCAACTAATAAGATGACCCCATTATCAACCGACGTCATTGTCCTTGATCGGGAATCTCGATCAACGGTTGCCCAATGGACTAGTTCATATAGAGGCTCACTAGGGACCTGGTTGTCTATGTATCACACGTGTATTAATAATTCTGATTAATACAGTTATATCATAATACACAAACCTATTATAAACTTATGAGATAACGCAATAAATACTACTTATTTATTTGCCTCTAGGGCATATCACCTTCAGTCTCCCACTTGCACTAGAGTACAAATAAACTAGCTGCATTTTACTTTATCAAAATCCCTTATAAAATAAGAATCATTTGATAATGCTTGCTTGTGGAAGAGTGTTACTCTGACAATCTGCACAATACATGATTGGGCATACTTTTACGATTCATTGATATCAACTTGCTTGATATCACCATGTTATCCAATAACATATATGCAAATACCGTAACTAAGTGAAACTTCTGTTTCCCAGCGCTTACTCTGATTATACCAACCAGATAACTGCCTAGAAAAACACACTCAGTCACAATGAGCCCCTTGTAACAATTACAAACTCGCGATATCTACATACTTTCACACCAATGTAGAAAACTTGACATTCTAATGTCAACCCATCAACTAACGCACGTCTACTTCCGGTAAATTCTAAATTTACTTTTATAACTGCTCTTCTTCTAAGAACATCGGTTATATTTCATCGAGCAGATAATATGGTTTTTGTATGATGTCTAATATTACGTAATAGACAAACATGTCACACAACCATTACTACGGTGGATCATTACTCTTAATGATCAATTGGATTTCAAAGGACCATCCTTTTGACTCTATTCTGACTCCTCAGATATATTCCAAAACAACTCGACTAACTATTTAAAATTCCCGTTCTATTCCAAATAGACACTAACTTTCAAATAGTTTCACAACTTCATCCTTCTCATCTATTCTACTGGTACAATTTCACAATGTGTCATTTACACAATATGAACTCGGCTCCCACTCAAATTATGTCTCCACATATTTGAGAACACGAGCTCCCACTCAAAAACGTGTCATCCACATATTTGAGTTCCTAAGCTCCCACTCAAAAATATGTCCTTTACATATTTCACCTGAGTGAACTAACTTTGACTCCCACTTAAATCGACATTTTGGTCAAACCAAGATCATTGATCTATTATCAATTTGAATTCAATACAAACTAAAGTATTACATTAATACAAATCCTTCAGACTTCAAGCATGTCTACATAAATGCAGTCAACAAATTTGATCTTGTCCAAGACACATTTCTTGACAAGACATGCTTCCACGTCTTTCTTACAGTCACATTTCTCATATAACACTTTATATGATGATTAAACAATCTTATTCCTCTAATAAGAATTGTAGCAACAATTACTATTTTAATCCTTTCAAATGTAACTTGGATTTTCAGGCTGAAAAGCCTTAGTTCGTATTCTGATATTTTCTCAACTCTCTTTGTATTCATAAAGTGCACCTTGATCTGTCAACAAAATCTGAAACACTTAATATTGTGCTGTGACCTGACAGCAATATTAAATATAACAACACTTTATTTAGAAGCTTCTTTCATGAAAATATTATGATCTTTATGAAGAGGATTGCAAGCAGAAAACAATTTTCTAGTCTCCCTCACTCTTAATCACCAAATTTTCATTTGTAGACATATACTCTTTGGAACACCTTCGAACATTCTACTTTTATGAATATAGGTCTGACACCTTATTTCAAGCTTCTAATTCAAATCCATAAACCATAATTCCAAAAATCATATTTCCTCGAATTACATAGACAACAAACCAAGTTTTGTTTCTATTTGGTTTTGGAATACACTCCCATCCAATGCGAGCAATCTACAAAGAACTATTCATGTATATTCCGAATTACCGTATAATCATAGACATGTCGACACTGCTGTCGATCCCACGAATTCTCGTTGAGAAAAATATCTATTTTCTAAAGTGGACATCGACTATAATGTTTCGAACATATTAGGAGATTCTAAGATAGATTCTGACAGACCACACTTTATTTGAAATAGAGTATGATTATAATACCCCATATATCACCATATATGACATTATAATATTGTGAAACCATAATTCAAAAATATTGTCCTTTGATCGAATCTTGTGAATACAATATTCACTAATCTTTCTTCTAAAAAACCCCATTTGATCTCTAATCAAATTAATTTTAGACTTATGGTTTATCAGGCAAATACTCCTAGTCACCAGTAATCATAGAAGAATTCGGATCAAGCAAAAACACCATTAATTAATCATTAAAAATGACTCTCAATTAATTTCCTCTTGTATTGCTACTTCAATACTTTATTTCAAACTTAATCAATTCGGCACTCGAAATACTTAAATGGACCAAAATTATCCATTACTTCTTTCATTGCCTTTATGACTAAATTCGATGGTGTTTGTTCTTTGGACACATAATTTTATTATTCCCGCTATTATAAATGTATATCATACACATAATGTAATTGAGATGTGATGCAAATTACTCATAATATGAAACAACTGCTTTGTTTCACAACATAAAACAACTGATTTGTTCTATATGAATAATTATGCCTTGTAACATTCAAGACACCAAACTAGATCACACTCTCACTATTACAAAATGTCTTATCAAACACTATTGATGATAACTAATATGATATCTCAAGGGCGTGAGCACTACTGGCCATGAACTTGCCATCACTTGTGCACTGTCACGTCACCCTTTTCCGCATAATTGTGATAATCAGGGACTATTTCATAAACAGAACAAGTATCAAATACTTTTCATCAAATATGAGAAGAATACATTTATATCTTCGTATATCAAATATACCCATAGAGACGAAGAACTCTTCTTCGATGGAGTCAACTTTTAGAGATTAGAACTTGTTCACGAACGTGAAGAAGCTCATCGTGTCTCTATAGCATATGCACGCACATGCTATTCACAACTAGGAGGCAAAGAGCAATCTCTATTGCACTGGAGTTCGCTATCTAGAAATCGTAGATATTCGTAAGTCTGAAGTAGATGTCATACAACTTCTTCAATTGAGTCTCCAGACAGGTATGCTCCCCATGTGAATGGTCCGGAACTTTCTAAGCTGTCTGAACTGCTCAAGACTCAATTCGTCTTTGAAGTGACCTTTGATCGCACCAATCAGGACATATGGCTCCATGTGTTGAAACAACTTTCAACTCCGGTGCTAGGCATACGCTCATGACGACCTTCACTTCCATGAAAATATCATGATTCTTACGGAACTCATCATCTTCCTCCTTGCTAGCAGAATCATCTAGTCTAACTCCTAACTAATGTTCTAGGACATATAGGATGTTTGTTGTGTTTGGAGAATGTTTCTAAAACCAATGTACCAGCTGATGAAGTTGGACCCGTCGGCTTCTAAGGTAGAATCCGGGCTCTTGAGGAAGTAACCGAAGTATAGTTGCGTAGTCTACAGATCTGATCACAAAAGAGGTAAGGTAAAGTTTATAATATATAGGTGAGTTTTAGTTTTATAATCACATTATCAAAACACACCACACCAAGATTATTATCCCTAAAAATAATAATGGCGATTACACGACCCTCATCCGCCACACCACCCCCGATCATCACGGCCGGCAGCACAACTTCAAAGGTGGACATAAAATGTCGATCACAACAACTCTATGACTCGTGCTCGATCTTTCGATCTTCCCGTGTTCCGAGGCCATATCTGCATATGCTAGGCTCGCCAATCAAACCTCGAAGACCCTGCGCGTGCAACATGGCTTACACCCACTGTATGCGAACGACGAGATGTCTGACACCCGATCATCACGGCCTGCCTCATAACGTAGAACTTTCTTTGTGGTGCGCAACGAGGGAGAACACAATTTTGGTATTTGTTACGGATCATCCTATTCATGATGCTGACGTTGTATATCTGGCATTTAAGCAATCAATGGGATGCACACACAACCGCACACAATAATGATGCAATGAAGTGCGATGTGACATGGTCGATGCGCCTGGACCTTCATGGCGCCTTGTGCCTGGCCCCTGGCGCCCCGGCATGGCTCCGAGTCTACGGAGCCCTCCATTGCCTCCGACAGTACGAGTAATATCAAACTTACCGTAACCATGTCACATAAAATAACGCCTCTGCAAAACAAAGTTAGACGCCTCTAGCTTTATTTAGTTTTGCAAGTTTTACGTGGCATATAGGCTTATTCGTAAGAGAATCGCTTCCCTACCTACGAACTTTGTACCACAACGTCGATCGTATAATTGCATGTTTAAGCATCCCTTTCGGGCCCTCCATTGAAAATGCTTTGCCGACTAGAGAGAGAGAAACAGACACCCGCCGGCCACAGATATGGTGCAAGCCGTATGTCAGTAGTGGAACCAGTCTCGCGTAAGCGTACGCGTAAAATCGGTCCGGGCCGCTTCATCAACTCCACACCGAAGGCATCACAAGTGCACGCTAGAGGGTAGACAATATAAGAAAGACGTCCTCATTCAACATGAGTTCTAACCGTACCAGCAATACTACGCATAGATCGGCTCTGATACCACTGAAGGGGTTACGGTGCAGAAAACAATAATTTTTCTAACGTACGAAACCCTAATTAGCCAGGATCTATCTATCTAGTACATATGATAACGGTGGCGGAACAGGTTACATTAGCTCCATGTAGACCGATAGCGGGGATTACGCTCCCGCACAAGCGTTGATGATGAAGTCGTGCGTAGCCGACCTCGAGGTCGCGGAGAACTTGCCGCGATGAAGTAGACGATGACGCCGGGGTGTCGACGATGACTTTCATCGACGGGCGTCGGGCGTCGGGCGACGGCGAGGCGCCAGCGGCTGAGGGGGTGCGCGAGCGGCAGAGGGGGGAGGCGGCGCAGCGGCTGGGCTGCAGGTGGGCGAGACGACGTCGCCCAGGCTCCTCAAAAGAGTCGCCTCCGAGCAATCGCAAACATATGGAGCTTAACAACAACCCCCGGTAATTCAGATCCAGCTGAAATCGCAGGGGTAGAACTTATCTGGAATCCCGCAGGGCAATGGCGCCCGACGGTATAGCTTAGGTGGAGAGAGGGGGCAAAACAGGCGGAGAAGCAACTCGGCCGGCCTGCTATACAATTAATTGTATTTTCCAATGAATTAATCCAATTAATATGCCTTGCTATATAAAGGGGGAGGGGGTGTGCAAACTCCCTAGCTCCCCCATGTGGGACTAAACAAAGGAGGAGGGGGGTGGCGCACCCACATGGGCTGGCCGAACCAACCATGGGGCCCACCCCCCTTTGGTGGTGCGGCTCCCCCTCTTGGGCCCTCTTAGGGCCCATGTAGGTGGGAGCCCCCTTTTTCCTTTATTTAATTAATATTAAATTAATATAAAATATAATTAATTCATAATTAATATATTTAAATACTATTTAATATCCCGTGACTCCGAAACATTTTCTGAACCACCCGAACAACTTTCGGACATCCCTGGAGCCATTCCAGACCTTCCCGGAACTCCTTCCGGACCACCGGAACTTATTCCGGATCATTTCTCTCTCTCCAACAAAATCCTATATTATTCCAGAAACTATCTCCTGGTGTCGTTAAGACCTTAAGTTTGTTACGCTACGGTTCGAGAACACTCCAGACATGGTCGAGACACTTAGCTCACCAATGACCGTCAGGGATACCTGGATGTATATGACGGCCCCTGTGCATTCCACGAATATCGTCGTTGAACCATAAATATGATATTCATTCCCTTTGTTTCTGCGATACTACCTTGTCCGAGATATGATCGTAGACACACCGATGTCTTTGTTGTATCTCGTTACCGACAAAGGTTATTAACTCGTCTGTGATATTACATCTCCATGACCTAGTCATAAGCTGCGCAGCTATATAGATGTAATCTCACCGAGTGGGCCCAGAGTATCTTTCCATTACAAGAATGAACAAATCCCGCTCTTGATCCTTACGTCTCGATGCTCTTTCAGGATACCCAAGATGGACACCATTATTGTCATGCTATATAAGACACAACGCTTGATGCTTTCAAAGCACCCCTACGGAGCATCAATAAGTACGGTCTCACGGTCTAAGGAATAAGCTATCATATTCTTATCTATTGCAAATGACAAACATCGTAATACGATCTTATTGCAATACTTTGCGTATGTCCATCATCTTATTCAACTAATAAGATGACCCCATTGTCAACCGACGTCATTGTCCTTGATCGGGAATCTCGATCAACGGTTGCCCAATGGACTAGTTCATATAGAGGCTCACTAGGGACCTGGTTGTCTATGTATCACACGTGTATTAATAATTCCGATTAATACAGTTATAGCATAATACACAAACCTATTATAAACTCATGAGATAACGCAATAAATACTACTTATTTATTTGCCTCTAGGGCATATCTCCTTCAGCAATGGCTGCACTGGAAGCAATCGTTACTCGGAGTTCTTCAGATTCCTCTAAACCCTGCGTGGCCATCCACAAGTGCACGTACTCCAGGAACCATAGACATGGGACTGAGTAGCCACTCAACTCGATTCCAAACAACCAATCCACCCAGGAGGTTCATTAACTTAGTGGATGTGTACTCTCAGGTGAAAATCACCATGCTCACGGCCCTAAGTAGAATAGAAATTCATCCTAGGCGACGACAACCATGAGCACACTCCTAAGTAGTCACTTAACATTTTGTAAACCTTTTAATCAATTGCATAGCATCAATATTTCTACTAAGTATTATATAGGAACCTAGACACAAGAGTAAGGAATTTCTACACAGGTCTAGCATAGCAATACTATCCTACACATGCTTATATAAAAATACACTAAGTAATGCATAATAGTAGGAAGTTTATGAGGTGTGCCACTTGCCTTTGAATGATGTCGTTGCCCACAAACTCTTTTCAACGTAACTCGGAGCTCTCCGTCCAATCTAAACAATATAGGCAAGCAACAATACAACTATTAACATAGAACACAACTACACAATGCATACAAACACATACATAATAAACAAACAAGTTATAGGAAAAACATGTTTATGCATGATGTGCAAAATATTTCTAAGGACTAGAGATGCATGTCATGCTATGAAAATGTTTTAAGTTATTGCAAGGCAAATAGGTTGGTACAAAATGACTAAGGACTAAGGTCATGAGTTGGACAAAATACTTTGATATAAATCATCTGCAATAAGCACTCTAATGGCTTAGTCATGATGTGCAAAATACTTAGAGAAAATACTAAGTCTATTCTTCAAGGTGATCAACCATTATTAACAACTCTTTGTAAATTGGATATTCACTATAGTGAGAGAGACAGACACCCAACCATCCAGTTAAGTTGTGGAACAGGTCTCATGTACGTGGACATGTAAGGTTAGTCTCCAGGCCGCTTCATCTCACTATGCCGCTAGGACCCAACAACTTCAAGATGGTAATAACACGATCAAAAATTGTTTATGTCTAAAGTGAAGACAAGATTAGGAAAGAGGGAAAAGATAGACAGAACGATGTAGTTGGTCTTCCAGGCTTCAGCTCCAGACTTGAAACTTTCTTCTTGGTGATGTCTTGATTGAATTCTATGGTAGACTTGATAAATCTTCAGACTTGATGATTCTTGTATCACCTAGGCTGGTCTTGGATTTAACTTAGTCATCATGAAGTCTCAGAGAAGAAGGAAAGAAAGAGAAAAAGAAAGACTTAGAGAAATAAAGGGGGTTGGTCTTCTTGAACTTCCTTTTGATTTTTTTCTAAGTGCTTCTACTCCTTGAAGATACTTATGAAGTCTTGTTTTCTTGGCTAAGTCCTTCATTGGCCTTCTATCTCCATGTTGAAAATCCTAAGTGTCTAAGTGCATAGCAGTTTACCAAAATACTATGTTGAAAATAATCCTAACTTAGAGAAAATGAGGTAGGAATTTTCCTATGAGGAGTATAACAATATGGTAAAATATTTTATGCATGCAATGCACATTTTAATCATAGGAAACATCATACTAATTTTTGTGATATTTATGAAGTATGCATTAGGCTATAAATGCAATTTAATTAATTTCTATTATTGACATATATAATAAAAGGAATAAATACAAGATTAAAGTTTTATGTGATTAAATTTTTATAACACAATTTTGTAAATAGTGTAAATAGACAGGGGGATTTAAATAAATTTACAGCAATTGGATTTATTAAAATAAAATTTCTATCAAAAGTTATGTCAAAAAATAGTGAAACTATTCAATTTAAGGGTATGATTATTAAATTGTCAAAACTATTCTCAAAAATTATTTTCTAACAGAAGCATAATATAACACATCTTTTAAGGATTCCAAAACAATTTTATTTGCAATTTTTGAATTTATAAATTTAAAGTTATGACAAATATATTCAAACACTCAATTTGAAATTTGAGTAATTTAAACTAAGTCAAATTTTAATTCTAACAGATCTCAAATATTCTACATGTCAAGGGCTTTCCAAATATATAAAAATATTTGAATTTGGATAAACAGAGAAAAAGATATGATAAAACTAGTGTACATAGTCTTTTCTGCAAAACTGCCATTTAATCTAATTAAAAGAAATCATTTTCCACGTGTGCGCTGACTGGGCTGCTGACTGGACACTGACTGGGATCTGACTGGGCGCTGACGTGGTTAAGTCATAAGATCTGGAACGTTGGATCTGGATCTGACGGTCCAGATCTGACCGTACCTATTCGATAACAGGATTTAATCTGGGCCGTAAGTTGAAGTTCGGACGGCTCACCTTGATTGGCCTGAAGCTGCTGGCGCTGGGTCGCCGGAGTTGGAGAAGCTCGCCGGCGCGCTCGGGTTCGGATGGAATCGTCACGCCGGTGGTTCCCGGGACATCGGAAGGTCATGACGGCGCGTGGTAGGACGTGGCGTTGGTGATAGGGCTGGCGGCGCCCTCGGGTTCGTCTCGGGGAGGAGAGGGATGTCACCGGAGTGGAGAAGATCCCCGGCGGGTCCGGTTTGTCATGTACTCAACGAACAGCTGCAGGAAGAAACACGGGAAGGGAATCAAGGGTGCGTGCAGGTGCGGGAGAGATGGAGGACGTGGAAGGGGGCAGCGGGGTCGTACCGTGTCGTCGGAAAACAAGAAAACGGCGCCGGCAACGTGAGTACTCCGGTGAGAAATTGTGGCAGCCTAGCGGCGATTTTCGACGAGGAAGGAGGGGGGGAATGAGGGGAAGGTAGCAGGGATATATGGAGAGGGTCGGGGCGTTGATTTCAGCCTTCATTGCGCGACTTGAAGAAGGAAACTCCGGCGGTCTCGACGCGATTTGGGGCAGAGGTTGAAGACAACCTCTTCTGGCAGGTGGGGCCCGCGTGTTAGATAGAGAGAGGGAAGAGAGAGGCCGCAGTGGGCTAGTGTTGGGCCTTTGGGTGCCGCACGCGCGGAAGATAGGGTTGGGCTTCGGCCTAGTTGGCTTGTTTTCTGTTTTTCTAGCTTTTTGAAATAACCTTTACTATATAAATCCAAATCAACTCAAAATAATTTTTAAAAATTTGTAATAATCATATCATTGCTTTAAAACCTTAGTGGGCAAGTTTTAAACACTTTCAAAATTAATATTTTGGGAATATTGATTATTTGCAAAATGGACACCTTATGTCAGATTTGAAATTTAGGGTTCTAATAACTTTCTTTGTGGCCAAATTAGATTTATAAAACTTACAACACTTATATAAGTTTTACATTGAGTTGTTTAAACTCATTTTTGTCTTTAGAACAATATTAAATAACATAACACATTTATTTGAAATGCAAAGAGAAAATGTAATGTAATCATTTTTAATTCAAAATTAGTTTGTGCACCATAAGTTTTATATTATGATAAATCATTTAAAACCTCCATAAAATATCTTTAGAAAAGATTATAGATTTATTTCATTTCTTATATTGAATATATTCATGAAAATCATTTTATAAAGTTGTCATACTTTAGTTTACTGTTAGGTACTTTTTAAGGTCAAATAAATAGTCAAAACTTAAATATTCAAATTCAACTATTTGGAATAAAACATTGTATGGTGACGATGTCTTGGAAATTTTTAATTTACTTAGCAAATTATATTAGTTTTTATTATAATTTTAATATTTCATTTTAATAAAACAAAAGTTTCAAATTTTAGTGATTTTCAAATATTACAAAATGTTGGGATGTTACATAGTGCCATGCTGACCCCACGCCGACCCCACGCGCACCCCACGTGCCGTCCCCACCAGTCAGACTAGTGCCACAACCCCACCAGTTAGACTAGTACCACAACCCCACCAGTTAGACTAGTGCCCCGCCCCACGCGATGACCCCAGGAAATCCCAACCGATCCGACAAACGAGCCGAGCCACGCCAGGCCGACCCCACTAGTCAGGCCAAATGCGGGTCAAAGTAGGTTGACCAGAGGGAAACAAGAGTTTGAGCGATATGCGAGCAAACCAGGGCACATATCAGAGAAACATCGTGGGTATGGCACAGACCGATAAAACTTAGGTAGGTATGGCACAAAACCAATTATCCCAATTCTATATGACATGAAAGATTTTAAACCATATGAGACACTCATGTTACCTTATAATGAATTGGTATGGATCCAATCATGAGAGTTTTGTATTCTTCTTTATATGGGAAATCAATACTTCCCACTAATAGTCCTCAAATTGGTAATTGTATCAACTCCAAGAATTCTATCAACTTTCTTGGGAAAATAAACAGTATGCTCCTTGTCATGAACATTAAAAGTAACCTTTCCTTTATTGCAATCAATAACAACCCCTGCAGTATTTAGAAAAGGTCTTCTAAGAATAATAGACATATTATCATCTTCAGGGATTTCAAGAACAACAAAGTCAGTCATAATTAAGCAATTGGTAGTTATTTGGACAGGAACATCGTCACAAATTCCAACAGGAACAGCAGTAGATTTATCATCCATTTGCAAAGAGATATCAGTAGGTATCAACTTATCAAGATAAAGTCTCTTGTAAGAGAGAAAGGCATAACACTAACTCCAACTCGCAAATCACATAGAGCAGTTTTAACATAATTATTTTTGATAGAGCACGGAATAATTGGTATACCTGGATCACCAAGATTCTTTGGAACCTTACAATTAAAAGAGTAATTAGCAAGCATAGTAGATATTTCCTCATTTGGAATTTTCCTTTTGTTAGTCACAATAACTTTCATATATTTAGAATAAGGAGGCAACTTAATAGCATCAGTCAAAAGAATTTGCAAGAACAATGGTTTCATCCAATTGCAAAATCTATTATAATGATCTTCCTCTTTAGATTTAAGTTTCTTAGCAGGAAAAGGAATTGGTTTTTGGACCCAAGGTTCTCTTTCATTACCATGTTTCTTAGCAATAAAGTCTTCTTTAGTGTACTTTTTATTTTTAGCATGTTTTTCAGGTTCCTCTTCAATTTCTTCTTGATCCGAATTGGCATTTTTATCCTTATCATTGTTATTAGCATTATCATTGTTGTGTTCATTACCACTTTCAGTTTCAGCATCAGAAACAGGTATACTATTAGGATCATTAACAGGTTCAGAGGATTCTACAACAGTTTTATGTTTCTTTTTCTTTTTCCTAGAAGGAGTACTAGGTTTATTAACTCGCTGACAATCTTGTTCAATTCTTTTATCGTGTCATTCAGGATACAAAGGGTCTTGAGTAGATTTACCACCTCTAGTTGTTACTTCACAAACAAGTTTTTCTTTAGCAATAGAGTTATTTACTAGCAATTCTTTTTGCACTTTAGTGAGTTGATCTATTTGAGTTTGAACCATATGAAAGTGTTTAATTAACACTTTCACAACATTAGCAGTTCTATCAACAATATCATGTAAATCACTAATAGCATGAGAATTTTTCATTAAATGATTCTCTATTCTCGTATTAAAATACTTTGCTTAACAGTAAAATCATCAAATTCATCAAAGCATTGAGCAGGAGCTTTAGAGTAAAGGATATCTCTATCATCAAACCGTTGGAGAGAGTGTAACTCAATAACGGTTGGAGGGGGAATAGGCTTACATAATTCTTCAATAGGAGGTAAATACTTCACATCTGCAGATTTAATACCACTTTCTTGAAGAGATCTTTTAGCTTCCCTCATTGTTTCTTCATTTAATTCAATCATACCTCTCTTCTTCGGTGTTGGTGGAGGTGTTGGAGTAGGTTCAGGAATATCCCAATCATCATTCACTAGTGGAAAAAGGCTTATAGGTGGGATGCCCCTTTGTGGCGCACCAGCATCCCATGTGCCATAGAAAAGATTTAGTGGTGCACCAAACTAATACGCCACAAACATCTATGGCGCACACAAAAACCATGCACCACAGAAAGTTGGTTTTTTGTGGCGCACCGTGAGACATGCGCCACATAAAGAGGGTGGGCCCCACCATGCATTTCGAATTTTTAAATTCTGAACACCGTCTGTGGCGCACCAGGCCCATGCGCCACAAAAACAAGCACATTATGTGGCGCTCCCACGCCCATGCACCACAGAAAGCAGATGTTTTGTGGCGTATGATGAGGGGTGCGCCACAGAAACCCAACATTTTGTGGCGCATGGTCATGGTGCGCCACAGAATGTGCCTGTTTTGTGACGCATGGGCCTGGTGCGCCACAAAAAAATTCTTGGTGCGCAACAAAATGTGAACCTGGGACCACTTAGCATTCAATGCACAGAAATCTCGGATTCATTAGCAACGTTTCCTCTTCCCTCACCAATTCGTTTTTCTCCTCTTTCTCACCCAATTCCCCCCATTCTTTCTCCATGACTCCTCCATTTCTAGAAGATTACAAACTATTTTGTTCCATTGAGATTGATTAGTACGTAGGGGGACATCATATATTAACTCTCCTCCTCTTTTTGTCCACTAATTTCTCTCCAAACACACATCACACGATCACCGTCTCGGAGGAGCTCCAATCTTAGGTGAGACATCGATCTTTTCCTCTTTTTGTTGTGGTCGGTGTGCATGATTGTGTAGCGGTGGTATTACATCGGTTTTTGGCCTTCGATCGGTGTATGTGGACACATGCATATATATGCATGTTTGTTGTTTTTGTTGTCTCCTGCCCCGGCGTCGTGCATGTATATGTTTGACGAAATGTTGATTCATTTCCATTTCGGCACATTTTTGTACCACCCATACGCCCGACTATTAGGAGAACTCATGCCAAAAAATTTCGTCGAAAATGCATGTGTGTGTATGCATGTGTGCATGTGTGCTACGATTGTAAATAATGTATACTCTCGCTTCTCGGTTGTGTGTTTTATGTAACCCGTGTAGGCAACCATGGTCGTCATGTTGAGATCCGGTCAAATTACTAAATACAAGGAAGAATAAACGACGAAAATGATTAAGTGCAACAAGCGCCAGATAAGATGTCCTTGTCGGAAATGCAAACTCGAGAGGTGGATTGACCCTGATTCCGGACAATTGGAGGATCACTTGCTGAGGCACGGTTTCATGCTATGATTGAACCAGGCACCGACACCGGCAGCAAATGCGCCTGGGTGCCGGACACAGGATACGCGCTTGCAAGTAACGCTTGATTCTCTAGGGATGAAGGCGCACATCAAATGGACCGACGTGAGCTTCATGAGAAACCTGAAATTCATGCACAATCGACTTCCCGAGGGGAACACATTGCCAACAAGCATCGATGAGGCCAAGAAAGTCGTGTGCCCACTTGACTTACCCCATGTTAAATACAATGCATGCATCAATGATTGCGTAATTTATCGTGGCGAGTACAAGGACATAACCAAATTTCCGGTGTGCGACATAGGACGTTACAAGGGTGCGAACAAGAAAGTTCCTCGAAAAGTGGTATGGTACTTTCCTATCACTCCCCGTCTGCAGCGGTACTTTGTGGACCCTAAGGAAGCAAAGCTCATGCATTGTCACGCGGATAGGGAGAAGCCCGAAGAAGGTCCGGAGAACGGAAGAATTCTTTCACACCCGTCATACGCTAGCCAGTGGGAAGCATTGGACGCCTTTCAAAATTTCGGAGCCGACGCAAGGAACGTCAGACTGGGTATGAGCACCGATGGACTCAATCCGTTCGGGAACCAAAGTAGCATGCACAACACCTGGCCCGTGTTTGTATGGCCTTACAACCTTCCCCCTTGGTTGTGCCCGAAGCAAAGGTACATACACGTGAGCATTCTCATCCAGGGGCCGAAACAACCGGGTGTCGACATACATCTTTATCTCACGCTGTTGAAGGAGGAGTTAGCCACGTTGTGGGAGACGTCAGCCCGTATAGGGGATGCCTACACTAGAGAATATTTCAACATGAGAGCCGCCTTGTTCACGACGTTGCAGGACTATCCTGGCTGCTCGTACGTATCGGCCCAGGTAGGCCACGGATTCTGCGCATGTGTCAGGTGCATGGATGGGACCCTACATCTCCAGCTACCAAGGGATGGATCTTCAAAAACTGTGTACCCACGTGCTCGACGGTGGCTTCGCATGGATCACCCGTGGAGGAAACGCGGTGACCTTTTCAATGGTGAACAAGAGCTCGAAAGCCCCCCGCGCAAGAGGACCGGCACTGAAATTGATGAGCTTTTGATAAATTGGGAGGACTGCCCTGCTCCTGGAAAGAAGCGACCGAGGGTTGATCCCCTCCTGGGTGTATGGAAAGCGAGGTCTGTTTTTCACGACTTGTCGTACTGGAATGTCCTTAAAGCGCCCCATAGCCTAGATATGATGCACATTACGAAGAATGTCACCGAGAGTCTCCTTGGCACTCCTTCCAACATGCCAGAAAAGTCCAAGGATGGGACAAGAGCAAGATGCGATCTAAAAAGGCTTGGCATCAAGAAAGATCTGCCGGCACCTGACAGTGATGATGATGACGACGACAACGATGATGATCAAACGGAAAGAACTCAAGGTGGCTGCAAAAGGGCAAATGTCGTGGTGGTGTCACGGCAGATGCCATAGGATGGCTAAAGTGTGGGGCCGATGGACGCTGGTGGATCCGGGGAGGGCTAGCGAGCTAAAGAACCCACACGATGGAGGAAGCTGGAATCAACGAGATCACCGGCGAACTCAATACCAACCCGAAGGACACACCACAAGATCTAGCAAAGACAAACAAATGCACGAAGGCAAAGAGCACACACACGATATACCCAGGTTCGGGGCCCTCGTGGGGAGGTAACACCCCTACTCCAGCCTTCCTCTCAATATATATGTGTGGTACAAGATCTACAACATGCTTCTTGAGCTCTCTTGGTGAAACAAAGGATGAACGAGATGAACTAGATGAACTAGAGAGAGGATGGAGTAAATGCACTAGGAGTAAATGAGACTATAGTTTTGGCCCTCAAGTTGGTCTCTCCCCTCTTCAGCAGTTATGGCGCCTTTTATAGAGTTCCCGCCGGGAGGGCCGGAAACCCTAATCCGGCACGGCCCCACTGGACAGGCCTAACGGTTATGTCGACACCAGCTAGTGCGATCTAGTCGCCGAGCTATCCGTCCTAGCCCTACCGTCATCATTCCGGCAAGGACCGCAGGCGCCGTCCTGGAACATCATTGTCCCTCTGTCAGAGACAAGACATGTCTTTGCCCATGCCGAGTAGCCTTTTCCGGATTGTCGGGCTAGGCATGTCCGATCTTGTCGTACCTTTATCGTACCGTCTGACACGCTCCCGTGTCAGGCGGGAGGTGACCATGCTTCCGTGTCAGGAGGAATGGGACTTCCCCCCGTGTCAGGCGGAAAAGCCTGTACTAGACCGTTGACGTCCCACCGACATCCCCCATGCCGGCTACCTCCTTGCTTAACATGGTACGTCCTCCCTGCATACACAAAAAAACTTGCCAGTACTCAGATAGACATGCCGGTTAGTATTTACCCGGGTAGCCTATCCGGATCCTTCGGGATCTTCTCCACTCGGGACCTTATCCGGTTGATATGAGTACGCCTCATCCCGGGATCTTATCCGTGGCAGATCGTGGGATCCGAGACCCTTCCCGGTTGCCCCCGAGTTCCGTCTCTGCTCCGGACTACCACTTAGGATGAGCAGCTCTAGGCCTAGCCTCCCGAGGATGTCTTGGGCTGCTACCAAAGACATCTTCGAGAAGCTAGTTCTTAGAGGAACCATCCGCTTGTGCTTATGCTGTCCTGAAGGTCCGGGGGGGGGGGGGGGGGCTATTTATAGTTTCCAGGGATGACCTTTGCACCCCCCAAGAGACACCTTGGGCCCAACCACCCCCGAAAGGTCAAGTTGCCCCTTCGGTGCAGCAAAGGATGTTCCTTGCTCTCTCCAAAGGTCAAACACTGTTACCAAATTGCTGAGCTGTACCGGGACCTGCCCTACCCGGGGGGCAGCCCCCCCGACACTAGTCCCCGAAAATGGTGTTGTGCAGCGACCAAAGACGATGTGCGGGATCAGCTTAAGCCAGGATCAATCTTTAGTCTTGGTACCGAGATGTCCTTCACCGAAATCCCTACCCCGAGATCTATTCAACCGGGAGATCGTGCTCGTGCAACTGAGATGGTACCCTTAGGCCTTCATCCGGATATGGTCATGCCGGTATGTACTTCACCTTTTGTGTCGGGGATGATTCCACTCTGGGGGGAGGGTCCCACCCGGGGTCTTGTCAAGGCAGAGAAGCACTCGAGTGCTTTTGACTTAGCACACCGCTGCTCGGGTTCGTGCGCCGGGAGCCGCAGCCGATCCGAAGTCCAACCGTTGGGGCCGTGTAGCCCGCGGTGTGGCCGGATTGGGCGCTCCGGGTGGCGCCACGTGCCGCTCGGCACAACCTGATCTCACCCACGATTTGGGAGATCGTGGGCGGGAAACTCGGAAACCGCTCCAGATTTCCCCATAAATAGGGTATCGGAGCAGTCACTTCCCTTTCTTCCCTGAACCTCCATCTTCTTCCGCAACTGCCCCGAGCGCTCCGCCGCCTCCGCGCCCGAAGCTCGAGCACCGCCATTGCGACCCGCCGCCGGAGCCGTGCGTCTCCACCATCGGTCCACGACACTCCCACGCCTCGGTGACACCCTCTTCTCCGGTGAGTTCCTTCCTCCTCTCCGACGAAATTCTTCACGGTGACGATTCAACGCGCCGGCCCTTGTGTATGCGCCTCCAC
This sequence comes from Poa annua, assembly GCA_026929855.1. Classification (NCBI taxonomy): domain Eukaryota; kingdom Viridiplantae; phylum Streptophyta; class Magnoliopsida; order Poales; family Poaceae; genus Poa; species Poa annua. The sequence continues at coordinate 112,131,971 of CM049426.1, forward strand.
GCACCATGCCGCCGCCGGCGAACAAGCTTTGCCGTGGTGGTGCAGCGTAGATGGCGGCGTTTTCCTTAGCCTAGCCCTCATCCGTAATATCCCAACCTCATACGTTGCACGGCAACTTTTGCACTGATTATCTTTTATTTGTTCGGCTGCGGTAGATCTGTTTGCCAGGAATCCGGTTGTTGTTAGGAGTTTCCAATCCGGGGTCTTTCGTTACCGACATGCTAACTCGACTAACTGATACTCCGCCTGCAGATTAACTCTGATATGTCCTCCGGGCCATGCGAGATGGGTGAGGAGAGTATCAGAGGATGCTGGGATGGCTCCGAGACCAATCAGGGGGATCTTGACAGGCTATACCGGACACACCGGATCCCGCCGCAGGTCGAAAGCCGACTTCCGAGCGGTGAAGTCCAGCCGGAACGTCAACCCGGTGAACGCGTAGTGTTCCTCACGCACTTCGAGCGTGGGTTCGGGCTCCCGGCTAGCCCCTTCTTCGGCGACTTCCTCGACATTTATGACCTCCAACCGCATCATCTCCCGGCCAACGCGATCATGATGCTCTCCGTCTTCGCTACGTATGCGGAAGGGTATCTCGGCGTTTGGCCCTTCCTGGATCTCTGGGCCAAATACTTCCTCCTCCGTCGACAAGTCATCCCCAACCCGGACAAGAAATTCAAAGACCTCGTCGACTGCGGGGCGGCGACCATTATCCCTCGCAGCGACTCCGGATTCCCCAAAGTCCAGGGACTGGAATCCTACCGGAAGTGGCAGCAAAGCTTCTTCTACATGAAGAACCAGGAGGCCTCGGGAGATTCTCCGAGTTCCTCCGCTCCGGACTTCATTAACCTGCCCGAGTTCGTCATGGGTCCTCCCCGCGAGTTCGAGCTCTGGAACAAACTCCCGGATTCCGAGGAGGTCGAGAGCATGAATGATGTCCTTCCTTAGCGTCCTTGTGAATACTCTGACGCATAATGACCTCTTGTGCTGCTTCATCATCCGCCGCATCTGCCCTCTCCAATCCCGGGTGCATAAGATATGCCACATGAGTGGGGTATACGATCCTACACGGACCAGTATTTTCCCGCTGGACAAAGCTTCGGTTTGGCGCCGCGTTCGAGCCATTGCTCGAACGAGGATGCCGGAGCACTGGAAGTGGGGACTGTGCGCCGGTACCCCCAAAAAACCACTGAAGGTGGTGCTTGTGCTTGCCTTCCGCCGAGTTCCATTTTTACCCGAGTTCTGATGGAAACCGACATGGTTGTCATGTTCTGATTTACTACTACAGTTGTTCGAGCACCAGATAGAGGAGGACGCGATGCATTTCAAAGACAATTTCGCGGAGGACGTCCTGGTGCCGGAGCAGATGCCGGATGAGTATCCCGACGGTGAGGATCACCTCTCGATTCCTTTGGCCCGTGCTGCCGCCCCGGGTAAGCCTTTATTTCAAGAGGCTATCCAAGTTGATACTGACGAAGATGATGACGATGACTGTCAAATTCTCGATATAATTGATGCCCTGCCTCTCCGATACGCCATGCCAGTGGTTCCGAGTCCCATAGCCGCGACGAAGCGCGCCGAGACCCGCAAACGTGCGGGCTCTGAGACCGCCCAAGCCGGTGTGTCGGGTGTCGCCGCCAAGATGAGCAAGACCGCCAAGCAGCCGGGCGACAAGCCTCCCCGGCGCAAACGAGGTCCTCCCACCGTTTCCTCCGGGTACGACCTTCTCGCCTTGAGTTATCTTATTTTGATTTCCTTCGAGGTCCTTTCTGACATGTTCATTACAGGGCGGCTCTCGACGTTCCGCCGTCCGCGGGTTCCTGTCCTCCGGGATCCCGAACTCCTAGCCCACCTCGGGCTGCCCCTTCTCCACCTCGACGCCCAGTGCAGGACATCGACCGCCCTGAATCCGGTCATGTGCTGACCGGCGTCGCGACTCCTCGTGCTTCCGCTGGTGCCGGTACTTCGTACGTTCATCCCGGGGCGACCGAGGTCCCGGTACAGCCTACCGCCGAGACCGAGGACGTCGTCCTTCCGGATACCCCGCGCCGGGTGCCTAAACTCAATGCGGATATGCCGAGTCCTCCGCGGCAGGTCGTGCCGCGCGCCTCTACCCGGCTAGGCCCACACAAAACCCCGCCGCCGAAGCAGCCCGCATCTTCTTCCCGGCAACCTGATCTTCCTGCCGGGAATTCACGCAGCCAGGCCTCCGGGAAGAAGATAGTTCCTGCTAAGCCCAGCGCTTCTCCGAAGCTCTTAACCCAAGACCTGGCCCTAAGCAAGGGTTCCTCTGCTTCAGGTAAGTTTTCCGGGTTACCGCCACCTCCTGCCGAGATCCCCACTGCCGCCCTGCAGGCCCTGCGAGGTTCCGTAAGCTCCTTTGTGTCTCCAGGATCCCGAGAGGTTGTTGCCGCGAGCGCACCCGCCGCGACCGGCTTGCGCGTTGTTGAAGAATACAACAAGCCCTGGATCGCTGCTGACGCCTCCGGGATCGTGGGGGACTTGCACCCTGCCGGCCCGAGCCGCAGCGCCCAAGCCCTGCATGCCCTTCAGGTGGCTGCGCTGGATGTCACCCGGGTGGTTGATGTAAGTTTCCTCCTTTTATTTTTACCAAGTTTCATTCTTCTATCCCCACTTGTCCCCGAGATTAGATCTTAGTGCTCCAGACTCCACCGAGTAGCAGATCACTAGGCTCTAATCTGAGAAAGAAAAAAATCCTTCCCAGTGCCCGAGATCCTTTCCACCGACTTGGTCCTTCACTGGGGATCTTGCACAACTGTTTTGCCCTCCCTTACTGAAGTTTCCAAAAATGATGTCGGACATTTTTTACAGGACTGCGGCAAAAAACGCAGTAGTGTCTTCCATCGGCTTCTTGCTGACTTCGGTCAGTCCAAGAACTTGGAGTGACAACTCCGGGAGGAGCGGGATGCCGCGCGAAGGATCTCGGTAGACCAAAAGTCTGCCCTGTCCGAGGCTCAATCCGAGATCGCGCGACTAAGCGCCGAGCTAGAGAAGGTCAAGTCTACTGCTTCGGATTTGAAGACGCGTTTTTTGGACGCTACCAAGAAGCAGAAGGACACCTTGGACCAGTCCGAGGCGCGCGCACATCTTGACGAGACCGAGTTGGCCCTTCTCCGGTCGAAGCAAGACGCTTGGCTATCCGAGCTCACCGGATTAAACCGGGATATGAACAGTAAGTACACCGAGTTTTCTTTTTTCGTTTTCCTCTTTTTTGCCGATATCTCCTCATGGCTTGCCCATGTGACAGTTCTCCTTTCTAAAGGGCATTTCGAGCACTCCCGAGAAGCTGCCAACCTTGCGACTGCTGCCGCCCGGCAGAAGCACGCCGGAAAGGGTCCCGTCTCGGATTCGTGGGACATCGACGACCATCTTATCGCCCTGAACGCCCGGATGGTACCTCTCCGGTCGATCGGCACCGACCTCCTCAGCGCGGCCGCCCATGCTCATGGCGCCCTCTGGCCTGGCGTCACCGGCAATCTCTCGGTCACCGAGTTGGCCACTGCGCTCCAGGATGCCGGGAACCGGCTTCATGCCTGGAAACATTCCGGTGCTCGCGCCGGCGCCGATCAAGCGTTGAAGCACGTGCTGAGCTGGTACGAGGGGCTCGATCTCGAGGTGATCAAGAGCATGCGCGTCATCTCGGAGTGGTACACGGATCCGGCCAAGATTCAGCTCCGCCAGGAGACCCCTCACCGTCTTGCCGGCTGGGCGGATCCCGGTGCCTTCATCACAAGCCTCATTGCTTCTGACTCCGAGTCAGACTATGAAAATGATGGCAGGACGGGTGAGATCGGTGACGTGGATGCCGAGATCCCGAGGGCCGATGACGCTACGACTGGCGCCGCCACCGAGGCCGCCGCTTCCCGGGATGCTGCTGCCCCTTCGCCACCCGAGATCCCTCAGGCCGAGGCGCACGTGGACGCTCCGGGTGCTACTGCTGGTGCGGGGGAGACCGTCCTCACTACTCCCTCTGCTGATCAACTCGAGAGGCCGTCTTCCCCTACTGCTTCATGATCTTGCTGCCGCAAATACTTCTGTAGAAACGTTAAATCCCCGGGATGCCGGGTGCAGTTGCAATATACATTTTAATTCGTACTCTGCTTCACCCTATGCAAGACAAGTTATGCCGGTATATTTTGCTACGAGTCCCCGAGTTCGTTTTCATGTTTATCGTAGTTAGGCAATTTCTGCTCTTGTCTACCATTTTGGCGTTCGACAGTCGAGTCACAAAATTCCATTCACGGTATACATTACTTATGAATATCCGAGTTCCAGTTGCTAAATTCTCGACATAATAAAACAAACAACCGGATAAGTAAAAGGCATATGCCGGATAAGTTCCTATTCCGAGTCCCCGAGTTCGCTTTCGTGTTTCCCATATTTGATGCTCTTTGCTCTTGACTACCATTTCGGCGTTCGTCAGTCGAGTCACAAGATTATTTTACATGACATACATTACTCCGACTTGAAAACCGATCTCAGAACTTGCCCGGCATATACTAAATAAGAAATAGGTACGAGGCAGTCCCCGGGTTCCTCCCTGGGTTGCCGGCATGCATAAAATGAATGAACAGAAAAACAAATAGGCAAAAAATGAGGCAGTCCCTGGGTTCCTCCCGAGGGTACCGACATGCAAGTTAAGATAAAGGACATACTTCTGGCCAGGCAGTCCCCGAGTAACACCTCGGGGTGCAGAAATTTCATTGATAGAGAAACCGAGATACATACATTGCGCCCTTTAAGTGTAAAAGGGACGAAGCAAGGCTACATTCCATGGCCGCTTGGTCTCCTCACCGGCTTTGTCCATTACACCTTTTCTAGCTTCCTATGCATCTACAAGGTAATAAGAATCATTGTGCAATGCCTTGCTTACAACAAAAGGACCCTCCCATGGAGGCGAGAGTTTATAAATCCCGGTTGTGCGTTGGATAAGACTTAGCACAAGATCCCCTTATCGGAATACTCTGGGATGCACTTTCCGGCTATGATAGCGACGGAGGTTCTGCTGATAAATTGCAGACCGAGATAATGCCAATTCCCTTGCTTCCTCGAGCAAGTAGACATCATCTTCCAGGGCTTCCTTTGCCTCGGTCTTGGTGAACATTGTAACCCTTGGGGCATCATATTGGATGTCGGTTGGAAGCACGGCTTCGGCACCATACACCATGAAGAATGGCGTGTACCCGGTAGATCTATTCGGTGTGGTCCGGAGACCCCACAATACTGCCGGTATCTCCTCTATCCAACATCCCGGAGTCCTCAACAGTGGCTCGATGAGGCGAGCTTTGATGCCGGCCAAGACCAAGGCATTTGCTCTCTCGACTTGCCCGTTTGCTTCCGGGTGGGCTACTGATGCCACATCCAACCGGATTCTTTTCTCCGCACAAAATCGAGCAAACTCTCCCACAACAAAATTAGTACCATTATCTGTGATGAGGATGTGAGGGTACCCGTATCTTAAGATGATGTCCTTCAAGAATTGGACCGAGGTGTGTCCGTCATACTTCCGGATTGGCTTAACCTCTATCCATTTGGTAAACTTGTCCAGCATGACCATCATATGTGTCATGTTACCCCTTGCCGGCTTGAATTGCCCGACCATGTCCAAGCACCATACTGCAAATGGCCAAGTGATAGGTATTGTCTTCAGTGCTAATGCCAGCATATGTATTCTATGGGCAAACCTTTGACACCCTCCACATTTTCGGACAATGTCCTCTGCTTGCTGCAAGGCAGTAAGCCAGTAGAATCCATGCCGGAACACCTTCGCCACCAGCGCCCGAGATGATGCATGATGTCCACACTCTCCTTGGTGTATTTCCAATAGCATCTCTGGGCCTTCCTTAGGTTCCACACATCTTTGGAGCACCTCTGTGACACTTCTCTTGTATAGCTCTTGATTGAAATAGTGTATGCCTTGGATCTCCGCAGTATCTGCCGGGCTTCCACTTCGTTCTCCGGGAGGGTTCCATCCGATATGTATGCCATGATGGGTTGTGCCATCCCGGGACAGGTCGAACCGGGAACACGGGAGCATCTATGTCCATTGGTTCTGCCGACATCACCTCCATTGTTATGCCGTTTCCTGCCGTATTTTGAGTTGCAGTCCCCGGGTTCAATGCGGTGCTCTCGACTTCCACCTCCATAGGTACGGCTTCCGAGCCAGGCTCCTTGGGGATTAAGATAGTATCCGACTCGGGTGAGGGCTGGATAGACGGCTTCCTGAGATGCCCGAGAGCGATCCCGGGTGGGATGGCATCTCGGGATGACCCTAGCTTGGACAACACATCCGCTGATTCGTTCTCCCCTCTGGGTATGTGCTTGAATTCGCAGCTCTCGAAAAATCTGAATATTCTGCACATGGAACCGATATAAGGCCATGCTGGCGTCAATCGCATCCCAGTTCCCCGACACCTTCTGCACCACGAGGTCGGAATCACCGAAACACTCTATCCGGCGGATACTGATTTCCTTGGCGACATTTAGTCCATGAACCAAAGCTTCATACATGGCGACATTGTTAGATGCCTGGAAATGAATTTGCAGTACATACTTCAGCACATCTTGTTTCGGTGAGGTGAGGACCACTCCGGCACCCAATCCGATCTTGGCCTTGGAACCATCGAAATGCATTCTCCAGAAGTTGTAGTCGGGAATTGGAGGTTCATACTACATCTCGGCCCAGTCGACCAAGAAGTCCGGCAGCGCCTGCGACGTAATGGCGTCGCGTCTCTCGAATGCCGGAGCGTTCGGAGACAACTGGATGGCCCATTTGGCAACTCGGCCGCTAGCATCCTTACAGCCGATGATCTCGGCGAGGGGGGCTTCGCAAACCACCGTGATCGGGTGTTCTTGGAAATAGTGCTTGAGCTTGGTGACCGCCAGGTATACTCCGTATGAAATCTTCTGGTAATGCGGGTAGTTCTTTTTGGATTCCAAGATCACCTCGCTCAAGTAATATACCGGTCTCTGTATCAGCTTGTCCCCTTCTTCTCTCTCCACGACAATGGCTACACTTACTACCCGGTTAGTGGCAGCAATGTACAGCAGCATAGGCTCCTTGGATAATGGGGATGCCAACACTGGTGCTGAAGAGAGCATTCTTTTCAAATCATTGAACGCCGCATCAGCCTGCGGAGTCCATACAAACGTTTTGCTCTTCTTCATCAACTGATACAAGGCCAAGGCCTTCTCCCTTAGCCGGCTCACAAACAGACTTAGGGATACCAGACATCCTGTAAATTTCTGAACATGTTTGAGACGTACCGGTAACTTCATGCTTTCAATCGCACGTATTTTACCCGGGTTGACCTCAATCCCCCGGCTTGATATGAGGAAACCGAGTAGCTTGCCTGCCGGAACACCGAATGTACACTTGTCCGGATTAGACTTCATCCGGAATCTCCTTAAGTTTCTAAATGTTTCCCTTAGATCATCGATCAGAGAGGATTTCTCTTTTGTTTTTATGACTATGTCATCGACATAGACTTTGGCATTCCGTCCTATCTGGTCATGTAAACATTTTTGCATGCACCTCTGGTATGTAGCACCAGCATTTCTCAGACCAAAAGTCGTGACACGATAGCAATAAGCCCAATAGGGGGTAATAAAAGCAGTTTTCAATTGATCATCCGGATTCAAAGGTATCTGGTGAAAACCAGAATAGGCATCTAGGAAAGTCAACAGCTCACTCCCGGCAGTGGAATTGATCACTTGATCTATCCGGGGGAGTGTAAACGGGTCCTTTGGACATGCCTTGTTGAGGTTGGTGAAGTCGATGCACATGCGCCACACCTTAAGCAGGAGGGGATCATCTTTCTTCTTCTCTACCAGGACCGGATTCGAAATCCAATCCGGGTGCAACATGTAACATCCCAACATTTTATGATGTTCAAAAATCACTAAAATTTAAAACTTTTTCTTTTATTAAAATAGAATATTGAATACCTAAAGACTCCAAACTCATTTGAAAGAATTTAATACTTCAAATGTCACAGTTTAAACAGGTTATTATCCACTGTAATCCAAAAACCTTAAAATGTAATTTGACAAATATTTTATAAACTACAACCCATTTTACTTAAAGTAAATAGTTCACTTATAATGAAATGAATTAAATCTAAAATGCTTTCCAAAGTTGATATGAAGTTTTTCAAATGATTAAGCATAATATAAAACTTAATGTTGTTAAAATATTTAGAATTAAAAATGGAATTCATTATATTTCTCATTTAGTTATATTTTGTTCTGTAATATCATGCCAAAATAAGGAAGAATGATTTCAACAAAACAAGTTAAATAACTTAAATTCAAACAAAATTGATTATGGATTTCTCATATAACTTGTAGCCAAAATTAAAATTTATTAAACCCTAGTTTTAAAAATTAAACATAAAGTGTCAATTTTACATTAAATCAATATTTCGAAATTATTATTTTGAAAAGTGTTCAAAACAGTCCCACGATTGGTTTAACAGAAAGATAATAATTTTACAAATTTTTAGAAATTAGTTTGACCTCATTTGGACAATTAAATCAAAAGATATGAATTAAAAGAAAAATCAGAAAAGAAAAATAAAAACGCTGACGTCATGCAGACGTCATCGTCTTCAACCTCTGCCCCCAAATTCCGCCCGAAACCGCCGGCGCCTCCTTCCTTCAAAATTCGCGTGATTAGCGCCCTAAATCAACGCGCCTCTCTTCCCTATAAGTAGCCCTGCCCCTCCTCTCGCTTTCCCCTCAAAAACCCTAGCCGAGCACGCCCCCAGGCTGCCGGAAAAACTCGTCAGAGCTCCTCGGTAACCGCCGCCGTTTTCCTTCGTTCTCCGGCGAGGTGAGCAACGCCGAGCTCTCTCTCTTGCTCCTTCTCCCTCCTTGCATCCGTGCGCATCCGTGATAATTTTTCTGTGATTTCTTTTGCGCCAGATCGAGCTGCCCGTGCTCGACCGAAGCCGCCGCCGCCCCCGCGAACTCCGGCGAGGTATCGAACGAACACCGGAGCACCCCGCCACCAACCACCGCCTCCATTCTCTTCACCGAGCCACGCCGCACTCGGGGGGAACATCCGCGCATCCGGGGAGCCTTCCCAACGCCGGCGTCGTCCAGGACCGAGCTGCAGCGCCGCCTCCCTCTTCACCGCCGGCGAACTCCACCACCAGGTATTGGTCAACGCGTCCCCAGCCATCCGATCTGCAATCTACGGTGTAGATTAGAAGTTTTAATCCAACCGGTACGAATAGATCTGGACCGCCAGATCCAGATCTGACGGCCCAGATCTGTGACTTATCCACGTCAGCGAGCCACGTCAGCGCCACGTCGTGCCCCGTCAGCGTCCACTCAGCTGCCACGTGGAAAATGATTTTCTTAATTAAATTTAATTGGCAGTTTTACAGAAACACCCCTGCCACTTAGATCTGTCACAACTTTTTAACCACTTATCCAAATTTAACAAACTTTATATTTTTGGAAAGCCCTCGACATGTAGAATATTTTGGATCTACCAAAATTCAAATTTGACTTAGTTTAAAATATTCAAATTTCAAATGGTGAATTTGAGTATTTTTGTCATAACTTTTAATCTGTACATTCAAAAATTACAAATGAAATTGTTTTGGAAACTTTAGAATATTTGTAAATTATTGCTACTGCTATAAAAAAAAATTTATTGATTTTTTTATGAATTCATAGTTATGTATTTAATTTGAATGGTTTGAGTATTTTCAACATAACTATTAATAAAAATAGTATTTTTGATTAAAGTAAATTGCTATAAATTTAATTAAAATACCTCTGTCTATTAACACTATTTATTAAATTATATTATAAAAAATTTAATCATAGAAAACTTTAATCTTATACATATTCCTTTTATTATATTTTCCAAAATTAGAAATTAATTAAATTGCATTTATAAATTCATGCATATTTATAAAGAAATCACAAAAGTTATTTTGATGTTTATTGTGATTAAAAATTTCATTTCATTCATAGCATATTTTATTCTCATAGGAAAACCCCTCTTCATTAGTTTTCTCTAAAGTTAGAAATAAATTCAACTTTGCAGTTTTGTGAAGTGCTACACTGAGACACTTAGTAATTTTCAACATGGAGCTGGAAGGCCAACCAGAAATATTTTCTAAGTCTTTCTCCCTCTTTCTTCTTTCTCCCTCCTTCTTCTGTTAGACTTCATGATGACTAAGTAAATCCAAGACCAGCCTCGAAGATACAAGAACCACCAAGTCTGGAGATGAAGCCTGGAGGACGACTACATCTCTCTTTCTATCTCTTCCCTTCCTTTCTAATCTTATCTTTCTCATTTAACTTAAACAAATTTTGATCATGATGTTATCATCTTGAAGTTGTTGGATCCTAGCGGCATAGTGGGATGAAGCGGCCTGGAAACAAACCTTACATGTCCACGTACATGAGACCTGTTCCACAATTTAAGTGGCTGGCCGGGTGTCTGTCTCTCTCACTTTAGTGAATATCCAATTTACAAAGGGTTGATAAAAATTGTTGATCACCTCGAAGAATAGAGCTAGTATTTTCCTCTAAGTATTTTGCACATCATGCATAAACATAATTCCTTAGAAAGTTTTAAAAAAACTTAGTTATTCATCTAGTATGTGTTTTGTGTGTATTGTGGAGTTGTGCTTGCTGTTGATTGTTGTTGTTTGTCTCTACTGTTAGATTGAACGGAGAGTCCCGAGTATCGTTGAAAAGAGTTGTGAACAACGACAATATTCAAAGGCAAGTGGCACACCTCATAAACTTCCTAAGTATTTTCTATGCATTACTTAGTGTTTTTTTATATGCATGTGTAGGATAGTATTGCTATGCTAAACCTGTGTAGAATTCCCTTACTCCTGTGTCTAGGTTCCTATATCATACTTAGCAGAAATATTGATGCTATGCAATTGATGAAAAGTTTTACAAGTTATTAAGTGGCTACTCAGGGCTGTGCTCATGGTTGTCGTCGCCTGGGATGAATTTCTATTCTACTTAGGGACGTGACCATGGTGGTTGTCAACCTGGGAGTACACATCCACTAAGTTAATGAAACACCTGGGTGGATTGGTTGAATGGTTTATGTTGAGTGGCTACTCAGGACTGTGCTTGTGGTTGTCTTTGCCCAAGGTAGGTTCTACTATACTTGGGGCCATGAGCATGGGGGTTGTCAACCTGAGAGTGCACTTGTGGATGGCCACCCAGGGAACAGAGGAATCTGAAGAACTCCGAGTGACGATTGCTTCTCGTGCAACCTTTTGACAATGGTCTATGTCTAGAATAATTAAGTTGTGAGGGTGCAACCTGTCAGCTTGACAAGCAGATGTAGAGGGATGATAGGTGGAACGAGTCTTGCTAGTATGGTTGCATTCTTCTTCTGAAAGTTCTTGTCTCAATTCTCTCCTTTCCATAATACACTCCGCGTGTATAGGATTTCTCGGACAAATTGAGTCTAAAGGTGAAAGTGCACAACCTCTGCAGAGTGTAAAACTAAGTACTTAGCCGTGTCCCCGGTACGGACAATTTGAGCAGCTGATCACGGACGTCAACGGAGGATTCTATCATTCCAACTTCAGAAATAAAACTTGATGGGTAAACAAGGGAAGATGAGATTTATGGTTTTCATGCCATACTTGTCTTGAATTGAAGAAAGTGTTTTCCAAAAAGATAGGAAAAATTTGGATTTATGCAAAATAGCCTTGAAATCCACCAGCCAAATATGCATATAGGATTTAGAGTTATTCCATTAAGTGTCCACCATAGTGTCACTTGCCAGACTCCATTTCTAATGGAATCTGACCAACTCTGTTGCAAAATTTTATTTATTACAGGTTATTCAAATGACGAGAGAGGTTTCGTTAAGGGATTTCGAGTCTACAACCAACATGTTTTTGCCTGTGGCAGCATGAAAGTTATAGAGACTCACTGCTATTGTATTTCCGCTGTTTACTTTTTCAATGCTAGCTTTATGCTATGCAACTTGTATTAAATATTTTGTAATTCTGGATCATCGATGTAATAAAATTGACGCTTTGTTGTGATATTACATCGTAAACTGTGTGTGCAAATGAATCGATCCAGGGATTTGCACTATACACAGGTATCTGCCTTATTTAAAGTGCAGGTACGCTGCACAACACTTCCATCACGAATCCGGCAGCCAGCAGCACCGCGAGATGCTCCATGATCGCCGCTCTTCTCTCGTCCGAGAGGCGCCTAGTCGGTTGCTTCACCGGCTTCGCATCCGGTCTGACGAATAGTGAGTGCTCAGCCAACTCCCTCGGAACGCCTTCCAGATCGTCATTTGACCACGCAAAAGCATCCCAATTCTCACGGAGGAAGTCGACGATCTCGCCTTCCTATTTGCTGTCCAGGTTGCTGCCAATGATGACCTGGCGGTCCGGGTTGCTGGGGTCACCCCCCACCTTCTTGGTCTCCTTTGGTGGCTGGAATGAGGGGCTCTGCTCCGGGTTCACCATCCCGGGCATTCCGAGTTGCGAGGTCTTGGCCAGTGCAACCACCTGCTGAATCTTCTTCTTCTCCTCAGCAATGACCAGGGACTCGGCTAAGTTAGAGCCGGCAGATGCACATTCCATGGAGCGCTTGTGGTCTCCTGCTATGGTGATCACCTCATTTCGACCCGGCATCTTCATCTTCAGGTATCCCATGTGAGTGGAGATCATGAATTTGGCCAGCGCCGGCCTACCAATAAGTGCATGGTATGGACTTTCGAGATCCACGACCTCGAATTCCAGGCTCTCTATCCGGCAGTTCTCCCGGGTTCCAAATAACACCTCAACCCAAATTTTGCCCATAGGGGAGCAGGAGACCCCGGGCACAATGCCGTGAAAGGTGGTCTCGGTTGGGAGCAGCGTGTTCATGGACACCCCCAGCTTCAGCATGGTATCCTTGTACATAATGTTAATGGCACTGCCATTGTCAATTAGTACCCGGCTGAAGCGGACGTTAAGGCTTGGTCCGACAAAGGTCGGGTCCACCACCAGAGCGTAACCACCAGGCTTGGGCATAACCCAGGGGTGATCCTTCCGACTCCAGGTGATCTCCATCTCGGACCAGTGCAGGAACTTGGGCACCGCCGGGATTACGGCATTTACCTCCAGAGCATGTTGTCGCACACTCTTCCGGTAAGTCGGCTCGGTCACGAAGACCACATAGCTCTGATGTGCCTCCCGGTAGTTGCTCTCCTGGTGTACGGATTGGTTACTCGGACCAGCACCATTATCATTCCGGGTGTGCACCATGTTCATTGGTCTGGCAGGGGGTCCCTGGGTGGGTTGATTAATCTGGACTGCATTGGCACCGGATAGCGGTGGAGGGGGTCTCGGGATATTTGGCCGTGACGCCGGAGCGTTTGGCCGAGTAGCCCCCGCGCTGCCCTCTTGTAATGTGCGCTGATACCAGCTGCACTGCCGGGTAGAGTGGTTTGCAGGCTTGTTAGCCTCCAACGTATGGTAGCAGCATGGCTTGTTTAGCATCTCTTCATACGTCAGGGGCTTCTTTTGGTCCACCAAGTTTTCTGCACTTCTTGGCTCTGACCCCAAGCCAGGCCAGTTGTTTTCTGCCACTGATTGCTGCCGGCATCCCCCTGATCTCGGCCAACCGCTGCAACGTGCTGCGAGGCATAGTGAAACTCGGGTTGGCTCCTCTTCTGGCCGAAATCGTGGCGATCATGGCTTCTGCTCGACCCCGAGCACTGATTTCCCGCACTCCTCCTGTTGGAGTCTCCGACATCCACCAGGGGTTGCATGGGATCTCCAAGCGTGTAGGTGTCCGCGATGCGCATGGTCTCCGCCAAGGTTGTCGGCATCTTCCTTTGCAGCTTTTGCCAAAGCATAGAGCCATGTCGGCATCCCTGCGCAAACCACGATATGGCATGTGTCTCGACAACTCCTTCGCAAGAATTGCGAATGTTGCTCCATCGACTAAGGTACTCTCGGTCAGTCTCATTGCTCCTCTGCCTGCAGATGGCGAGCTGCTGAGGTCGGTTGAGCCTCTTGTATGTGCTGGTGAAGTTGCTGATGAAGGCCTCCTCGAAATCCAACCAACAGTCTATGCTGCCAGTCCGCAAGTTGTTCAGCCAGATCCTGGCAGGTCCTTCCAACATCCGTGGTACATACCGTACCGCCCAGCGTCTGTGTCCCCCGGCTATGCTTACTACAGTTACATAGTCGGTCAACCAATCCTCCGGCTTCGAGCTGCCGTCATAGGTCTTCGCACCCCGGTTGAGCTGAAAATTTCGCACAGCCGGCTCTCGCATGATCCGAGGTCCAAAGCAAGCTGGTCCCGGAGGGCCTTGCTCTTCAACCAACTCGGATTGGTGAATCCGGTCGAGCCTGATCCGGGCATCAGCGGGATCTAGCTGCCGAGTTCTTATTCGAGATCCTAAGGGATTCTCGTTAGGCTGTTATCCGAGTTGCTGCAACCTCGAGTTGCCATCATCATGCCTGTTAACCACATGAACTATGGCCAGCTGCGGGACAGAAGCGACTTCTCTCTGCCGGTTTCCCTGACTTTGTGGTGAATACCGGGGTGGATTGCCACGGCTTGCCGACACATTGTTTCCTACACCCCGGTTGCCACCACCATGGCTACCCTAAGCCTGACCGGATTGTTCTGTCCGGCTTGCTGAACTCAAGCAAAGGCCGGGTCATATGTCTACAATTGCTTGTTTTTCCCGAAACCCCGACTCCGGCTCTTGCTCTGGCTCTTGCTCCGACTCGGATGCGGGGACGAAGCCTCTCCGCCCGACTTGTTGCTCTCGGCCCTAGCCGAGTATACCTGGGATCCAGCTCCCGGATTCTTCTTCTTGAAGGCTTTGTTCTGCCGATTAGCCTCTATGACCAATTCGTTGACCCGCTCTTGCTGCTTGCGCAGAGCTTCTCCAGATAGCCCGGCCAACTCAGCCATAGCCGCCTCGGCAGCCGTAAGAGTTTTGGCAGGTGAGCTGTACACCGGTTTCTCTGCCAAGATCATACTACCCGACCTGCTCTGGCTAGGCACCGCGCCACCCGCCAACTCAACATTCACCATTCTTCCTTTCTTGCGCAGGTCGGCAATGCGCTTGTCTCGGGAGTCTATCTTGGGGAACCCATGAGCTTCATTGTACTCACAGAGACTTGCGCTAAGCTCACGCCGGATCTCGGCGATCTCTTGAGCCTCCGCGAGCAGTAATCTGCGCTGCTCGTCCAGATCAGCCGAGGTGGCTTGGGTCTCAACATCAACTGTCAAAGGGATAGCCAACTTGGCAACCAGACCCGAGAGGGGATCCGGCCGGCGACGAGGGTGGGACAGCTTGGGGTCGCCATCTCGGGCAGCTCCCCTCTCCTGCGGAGGTTTTGCTAACCGAACTCGGTTACTACCGGCATCGCCATCAGGAGCGTCCTGGAACACCTCCTCGGTCACCCCGACCATCATGACCGCGACGTAGCCCGCGGGGTGATCGATACGCGGATCCCGGGCGGCGCGGAGCATGGGGGGATCTTCAGCCTCCAGGAGAACGTCCGGATAGCTGCAGACGACCTCGGTGGCGACATAGGTGGTGAAGACGCAGAAGTCGATGAGGCATCCGTTCGCCGGGAAGGGCTTGTTCCGGAAGCAACCGGCATTGTCGCTGACAAAATCCATCTCGCCCAGCCTGACAACCAGGCCGGAGAGAACTCGGATGCCGGAGCGAACGGAGGAACCCGTCCGGATGTGTACACCAGCCGGCGCCTCTACCTGCCCCACGGTGGGCGCCAACTGTCGTGGTGGTGTCACGGCAGATGCCATAGGATGGCTAAAGTGTGGGGCCAATGGACGCTGGTGGATCCATGGTGGGCTAGCGAGCTAAAGAACCCACACGATTGGAGGAAGCCGGAATCAACGAGATCACCGACGAACTCAATACCAACCCGAAAGACACACCACAAGATCTAGGAAAGACAAACAAATGCACGAATGCAAAGAGCACACACACGATATACCCAGGTTCGGGGCCCTCGTGGGGAGGTAACACCCCTACTCCTGCCTTCCTCTCAATATATATGTGTGGTACAAGATCTACAACATGCTCCTTGATCTCTCTTGGTGAAACTAAGGATGAACGAGATGAACTAGAGATAGGATGGAGTAAATGCACTAGGAGTAAATGAGACTATAGTTTTGGCCCTCAAGTTGGTCTCTCCCCTCTTCAGCAGTTATGGCGCCTTTTATAGAGTTCCCGCCGGGAGGGCCGGAAACCCTAATCCGGCACGGCCCCACCGGACAGGCCTAACGGTTATGTCGACACCAGCTAGTGCGACCTAGTCGCCGAGCTATCCGGCCTAGCCCTGCCGTCATAATTCCGGCAAGGACCGCAGGCGCCGTCCTGGAACATCATTGTCCCTCTGTCAGAGACAAGACATGTCTTTGCCCATGCCGAGTAGCCTTTTCCGGATTGCCGGGCTAGGCATGTCCGATCTTGTCGTACCGTTATCGTACCGTCTGACATGCTCCCGTGTCAGGCGGGAGGTGACCATGCTTCCGTGTCCGGAGGATTGGGACTTCCCCCCGTGTCAGGCGGAAAAGCCTGTACTAGACCATTGACGTCCCACCGGCATCCCCCATGCCGGCTACCTCCTTGCTTAACATGGTACGTACTCCCTGCATACACAAAATAACTTGTCAGTACTCAGATAGACATGCCGGTTAGTATTTACCCGGGTAGCCTATCCGGATCCTTCGGGATCTTCTCCACTCGGGACCTTATCCGGTTGATCTGAGTACGCCTCATCCCGGGATCTTATCCGTGGCAGATCGTGGGATCCGAGACCCTTCCTGGTTGCCCCCGAGTTTCGTCTCTGCTCCGGACTACCACTTAGGATGAGCAGCTCTAGGCCTAGCCTCCCGAAGATGTCTTGGGCTGCTACCAAAGACATCTTCGAGAAGCTAGTTCTTAGTGGAACCATCCACTTGTGCTTATGCTGTCCTGAAGGCCCGGGGGGGGGGGGGGGGGGGGGGCTATTTATAGTTTCCAGGGATGACCTTTGCGCCCCCCAAGAGACACCTTGGCCCCAACCACCTCCGAAAGGTCAAGTTGCCCCTTCGGTGCAGCAAAGGATGTTCCTTGCTCTCTCCAAAGGTCAAACACTATCACCACATTGCTGAGCTGTACCGGGATCTGCCCTACCCGGGGGGCAGGCCCCCGACAGCAAAGCAGAAATCGGTGGTGCTTCCCACTACCTGCTTCACTATGAGTCCGGAAGAGCTCGGCCAGTTCTATAAGTGCCTCGTATGAGTTAAATTTCCGAGCAGTTACGCAGGGAAGATTAGCAGGTATCTAGACCCAACGAAGAAGAGGTTCCATGCTATGAAGTCTCACGATTGTCACGTGTTGATGACGCAGATAATTCCCGTTGTGATCCGAGGGATATTGGACGAGCACGTCCGAGATACATTGCTTGCCCTGTGCAACTTTTTCGATGTCATCAATAGGAAGTCGATCGGCATGAAGTAGCTCGACAGACTATAGAAAGAGATCGTGCTGATACTATGTGAGCTCGAGATTTACTTCTCGCCCTCATTCTTTGATATCTGCGTGCATCTCCTTCTCCATGTTGTTGAGGACATCAAGCAGCTCGGACCGACGTTTCTGCACTACATGATGCCATTCGAAAGGAAGAACGGTGTCATGAAAGGATACGTTCGCAACAGGGCCCGTCCGGACACAAGCATGGCGAAGGGCTTTCTAACCTGTGAGTGCATCTCTTTCTGTCAGAATTATCTAAGCACCGAGAACGAGGATGTTGGTCTGCCCACCAGGAAGCACCTCGGCAGGCTAGGTGGAGTTGGTCACCGCGAGGGCTCCCGCTCACTCTTTGTGGGCGTTCATGGTCGAATAGAAGACCTCGACAGGGCTCACCGTGTCGCCCTACAACACTTACAATTGATCAAACCTTGTGTGGATGAGCACAAGAGCTTAATCGAGCAGAATTATATGGAACTGGGGCGGCAGAGGAAGAATGGAGACGTATCCAAACAGCACAACTCTAGCTTCACACGTTGGTTCAAGGACATGCAACTGTTTGAAGCAGCGAGCGAAACGCCATCTACGGAAGATGAAAAACTCATATTCTCATTATCACAGGGCCCCGGATAGAACGTAAGGACCTATCAGGCGTACGACATCAACGGTTGCACATTCTACACGGAGGAAAAGGACAAGAATAGTGAATATCAAAAGTCAGGAGTAACTATGCTATCCTACGGTGATGACGAGGCTACTGTCAAGGAAAAATTCTTCGGAAGGATCGAGGAGATATGGGAGCTCAACTACTGTGGAGAGTTTGTGCCAATGTTCCGTGTAAGATGGGCCAAGGACGTCGTGAAAGAAGGCCGGTATTTCACCACCATGGTAATACCCAATGCCAAATCGAAGAAAGCCTCCGCGAAAAAACGAGCCATGGGTACTCGCTAGCCAAGTTGAGCAATGCTTCTTCATTACCGACCCGTCAAAGCCTAGCCGTGTTGTGGTGAGGAGGGGCAAGAGGAGCATCATCGGAATGGACGGAGACGCCAACGAGGAAGACTTGGGCGACGATCCGAAGATTCGACATGTTCTTGGACATGCCGACTACCAGCAAAAACCCAAGGAAAACGTCCGTACCTACTAAAGGTTGTCCGTTCACGCGAAGAAATCTAAAGGTGCCCGGCCTAAAGTATTCAACCGCGAAGAAGGGAAAGAAGAGAAGCTAGCTCTCTCGGAACCTCCCCGGACGAAGAAGACTTGTGTGAAACAATGCAAGCATATATATGCTTGTGTATATCATGAATATTTAAATTTTCATGATTTACATAAATATTTTGGTGTGTTCATGTGAGACACTACAAGAACTTGGCAACAGATTTGCATGATATATAATTTTTTCGGGTAATAATATATATGGCAACAAATTTGTATGTATGTGTACAATCTCTTGGGAGCATATATATGTGTATGTCATGACTTAAAAAAATAAAGTACTAAAAGTTTTGAAGCATATATGTGGGAAAAAATGAAGTATTAATAGGCAGCCACATTTTGTGGCACACCCGTTCCAGCCATGCGCCACATGATCTAGTAATTCTGTGGCGCACTGAACTTATCCATGCGCCACAAAATATTGAAAGATGAGCCAGGCGTGGGTGGGCCCACGTGTAAGCGGCAACAACAGAATTCTGTGGCGCATCCGCGATAACTGTGGCGCATCCCCCCATTTTTCTGGTTGCGCCACAGAATGGCTAAAGGGTGCGACACAGGTAGCCATTTTTTCACTAGTTATTATTCTTGTATATCATAGCCAATAATTCTTCAGCTTCTTCGGGAGTCCTTTTCCTGAAAACACAACTAGCAAAACTATCCAGGTATATCCTAGATTTAGAAGTTAGTCCACTATAAAATATATCAAGTAGATCATTTTTCTCCAAAACATGGTTCGGCTGGCATCTTAATATGCAACAAAAGTGTGTCCAAGCTTTGGGCAAGTTCTCACCTTCATCTTGATTAAAATTATAGAGTTTTAACAAAACATCATGTTGAGCACTAGCAGGGAAATATTTTTGAACCAAAGCATCAAGCAAACCCTTAGGACTAGTGACGGAACCAGGAGACAAATTATTATACATGGTTTTAGCTTCCCCTTTTAATGAGAAAGGAAATATTTTAGCAACAAAGTAAGTGTGTCTTTTAATGTCCTCGGCAAATATTCCAGTCAAATCAGACAATACATTCATGTGTTCTACAACACTTTCATTTTCAGTTCAACAAAAAGGTTCTCTTTCAACAATAACTATATGAGCAAAATCAAGAGAGCAATCATAAGCTTTAGCTTTTATATTTATAGGAGATGTAGAAAATTTAGCATCAGGAGATAATTTATATTTAACAACACGTTTTTCAACAAGTTTTTCAAAGGCACTAGCATCTTTCATAGCATTAATTTCTTTAACAAGATCATCATCAAGATCCACATATATATCATCACACTCATCATAAGTGTCACATGTAAATTCAGGTGAATTAACAGGTATTTCAGTATATTCAATTCGTTTAGATTTAGCAATGGTAGCATGTAAAACGGGACCTAATGAACCAGTTTCATCAAGAACAGTAGAAGCATCATCATAAGTAACTTCAGATTCAATAGTAGTAACAAACATGCAGGTTGTGGTGGTGTAACAAGCTTACTTAACACATACGGAGAATATGCACAGCAGTAGAGTTCAGAGTTGTACCTTTCCTTGTAGTGGATGACACGATGAGAAACTTCTTATCAGCATTTCTTTCCATGATGAATAAATTCCAGCGAACAATATCACACTCAAGTGGGCTTACAAATAAAGCTATGCTCATGGCAACAGCGCCAGAAAATAGTCTTGATGACCCACAAGTATAGGTGATCGCAACAGTCTTCAAGGGAAGTAAAACCCAAGGGGAGCTTGCTGAAGAATATTGGTTTGACACAAGGGGAGCCAAAGAATATTTATAATCTTTAATAGATGGTTTGTCAGATCACTACACATGTGAATAGACTTGCTCGAGATGGAATGTCAGTTGCAACAGTTTTATAGTAGTGACAGTAGTGAAATAACAGTAGCAGGAGAACTGAGACAACGATTATGATTGATGTAGACAGCAGGGTTAAAACACTGTAGGCATAAGGACGGATGTATGGACGTTGCATGGATAAGATAATTCATGTAATAACATAGCATAGACATTTGCAGATAAATAATATAAAGCATCCAAGTATTAACTAATCATAAGCATATATTCTAATTTAGCTGTGTGCTCGCAATGAGAAACTTGCACATCATCTTTTGTCCTGCCAGCCCGTTAGCAGCGGGGCCTCTAGGGAATCAACTGGAAATTAAGGTACTCCTTTTAATAAAGTACCGGAGCAAAGCATTAACACTTCATGAATACATGTGATCCTCACATCATAGCCATTCCCTCCGGTTATCCCAATTGCTATCACTTTGGGGCCATCGGTTCCGGATAATAACATGTGTATACAACTCATAGATATAATCCAAAACAATGATTATTATCATGATACAATAACAAGTTCAGATCTGAAATCATGGCACTTGGGCCCTGGTGTCAAGCATTAAGCATAACAAGTTGCAACAATGACGTAAAACACCGATAACGGATACTAGGCACTATGCCCTAACAGTATTACAACTATTACATGAGTGATCTCATCCAATCCCTACCATCCCCTCAAGCGTACAACGGTGAACTACTCACTCATGGACGGGGGAAACATCGATGGTTGATGGAGAGGCAGTGGAGATGACGATGGCGATGATCCCCTTCGATTCCCCATCCCGGCAGGGTGCCGGAACAGAGACTTCTGGTTCCCAAACTAGGGTTCGTGATGGCGGCGGCGTAAGGTGATGTTCTCTGGAAAAGTGGATATCCCCCAAGAATTTTTAGGTTCGAGGGGTCTTGTAGTCGCGAGGAGGTGGCCGAGGTGGCCAAACCACCTCCTGGCACGGCTAGATGGGCCCCGCGCCACGGGGTTGTGGCAAATGAGCTTCATGATGTATGCCCATCTTCCATGATATCCAGCCCCTTCTCTTTTGCATACTTGTGGAAAATGAGCTTCATGATGTAAGGGCCATAGATGGGGACCCTTTTTCCAACCAAGGTAGCCCACATTTCCTCCAAAATATACTCCATGACATCCAACTTCACCCCTTTGCCTTGATATTGCTTGGAGAGGGCAAGAAGATCAAGCATGTACCCATGGACTTGATCAATGTTGCCAACCCTAGGAGCAATGGTCTCACGATATATGCGGTGCAAGATCTCAAATGGGGGAATGAGGTCTTCGGTCTTCCCAGCAATCCCACCTTGCATGGTGATATTAGTGATGTCACTCGGGTACTTGCAGAAGTTTTCAGTATTAGCCTCCCACTGACCACCTGTGCCATAGTCCGGATACCCCAATAGCTATGCAAACTCAATCCAAGTAGCCTTAAGAGCCTTATCCTTGGTCATCCAAATGATTGTCTAAGCTGGGTCAGTGTCAAAGAAAGCAGTGGCATAGAACTGATGAATATAGTACTCAATGTATGGTTGCTCCACTGTCATGATGTTGATGAGACCAAATTCTTCACACATGTCCAAGGTCTCGTGAAAGTAATCCTGATACTTGGTCCTCATGTGGTGCACATTGATGTGGTGGTTGCTCCACTGTCATGATGTTGATGAACCCTGGTCTTCTTGTTGGTTTTCTTGTACACTTACCTATATACCCTTTCTTGCTCATTGGTGTGGAAATGAGGTTTGGAGACGCGTGGGTCTCTTTCTTGAGAATAGGGGTTGACCTCACGATACAAAGTGTATTTCGTGGAGTTCATTTGAGAGAAGCGGCGAGAAGAAGTGGACCGGCGATATTGTGCCTGAGCTTTCCCTTGACATCGCCGAGTTGTCTTGGTGGGCAATATTTCTTCAAATTCTTGATCATCCAACTCATCACCCTCGGACTCAGCTGATTCAACATGTGTCACTTGTTCTTCTTCCTGAATATGATGTTCATATCTTGGTTTCTTGCGAACGATGGGGCGGATAACCGCATGCTTTTCCTTCATCTTTCCCGAACCCGCACCTCCACGACTAGAACCTGAGATACAACATATAGATAGGTGGAGAGGGAACTAGATGAGTGCACAAGTCCATTTTAAAAAAAGATTTGAAAAGCATAGCCCTTAGGTGTAAACAGAAAATCCCCAGGTCCGGTAGTACCGGACCATGTCCGGTAGTACCGATGGATCGGTAGTACCTCCGCGGCCGGTAGTACCGGTGCTGAACAGTTCGTCCAGATCTCAATGAGGATGCATCAAATCCACGGGATTTCAACATAAAGCTTACACCAAGCGCTATGGGTTGCTACTCCGATCATTAGGCTACTTCCTAACCAATTTTTAACTGACATTACAGAGCTACCGGTGATTTGCCCAAGAACTCATCTAAGAACTCAAATAAGAACTTGTAGAGAGCAAAAGGTGAACAAATACCGGAGGCCATTGGAGAGGAATGTAACATCCCAAAATATTAATATAATTATTAATGCAAAAATGTGGGCCAACAAAAACTTTTCTTATAAAGATTTGTGTATGTTTAATTCTTGAGTATTGTTGTTTGCTTTGCTTGCAAGATTGTTGAATTCTAGCTCTAATTAAAAGTTTGAAGAAAAAGAAAAAAAAGGAAACAAATTACAAAAACATAACACCATGCGACACATGTCACATTACTTTTTCCAAAGTGAGAAACATAATTTTATTTTCAACCCTAAAATCAGTGGAGTAAGATTCTAAACACTCCTAGTTGATTTTCACAAACTATTCCCTTTCAATTTTCAAATACAAACACCTCAAATTCAAATTAGAAATTCATTATTGAAATATTTCCAAATATTTCAAAAAGTCTTTGAATCACTTACCAATAATGTATTTAGCCTAGATCCTAAGTTTGGACCCAAAAGAATTAAGCAAAGCAAGAAAATTAAATAGCCAAAGTGCACACTGTTTTGGTTCTGGAATTTCATCAAGCACCTGTTGAGCACCACCCTGTTCTTCCCAAACCGAACCAAGTCGCGGATCAATCGAGCGAATGTGAGTTTGATTTGTCAAATTGAAGCCCGCACTGGACTCCCCTCATCACCACGATCACGCCGCACCCGGGGACGAGCCAAATGGTGGCTGGGATCGACGGGAGACGCCGGCGACAGCAGCAGCCGTGCGCACGTCGCCATGTCGGCACTGTGGTCGCGGCGACGCCGCGCCGTGCCGTCCGCGCTGCTCCCTCTCTCTCCCTCCCTCACCTCCTGGCGCCCTCGCGCGGCAGCAGCACGCACCAGCAGCCACCCGACCGCGCCGCGCCCGCGCCACGCCGTGCACGTCGTGCACCGCCCGAGCGCGCTCACGGCCGGACCGCCCCGTCTTGCACGCGCAGCTCGCAACACGCCTCCCCTCCTTGTCCAATCGGTCCCCCGAGCGCCCCGCAGCGTAGCCGCACCCCTCCACCGGCCTACGGCGAGCTCGCACGACCGCGGGTGCCCTCTGCACCGCGTCCACCGTGCGCCGCCCGGCCGCTATAAAATGGCCCCCGTGCCCCTCTTCTCCTCCACACCTCGCCACCACCTCTCCCCCTCACTCAGCACTCTCTCGTGCACCGTTAGGGAGCCCAGGCCAGGGCAGCAAGGCCTCAGGCCGCCGTGCCCGAGGTAGGCGACGACCACGGCCAGGCCGTGTTGCTCCTCCCCTTCGCTCCCCTCTGCCCCCAATCTCTTCCCCATACGCCCCGCACTCACCCGCCCCTTTTTCCCCTCTGGATCGTGCACAGGATCGACGCGGGCGCCTCGCCGGAGTTGGAGCACGGCCGAGGAAGTGGAGCTGCTCGCCGCCGTCGATTGGAGCCGCCCCAGCACGCGCCGCTCGTCCCTAGGCCTTCCCCGAGTCGCCGCCGTCGCTCTGCACCGTCCGCACGCCCTCCCGAGCCCCCTAGGTGAGCCCCCCGTCCTCCTCGCCGTCGCCGGAGCCGCAGCGCCGCTCGGGTTTGGTCGCCGGCGACGCGCGCGATCTGAGCCGTTGGATCTTGATCCAACGGTGGCGTAACGATTCGTTTTAAAGGAATCCCGCGCGCGCGCTGAGTCTCTTTCCAGTAGGCCCCACCCGTCAGGGTTTTCAACATTATCCACTCCTGGTTATTATTTTCGAATATAGATTTAATTAAAAATCAGTACTGAACTCAATTTTAGAAAATCCATAACTTATATTTACAACTCCAAATGGAGCAAATCCAACTGTTCTAGAAATCTTATGAAAATATCTTTCCAACCCAATTGTTTCACTCCATTTGGATATATAATAAAAATACACTATTCAAAATACCATAAATGGTTTAAATTCTAAACTAGTTTGTTTCTGATACTCTGATAATCCAAATTAGTTGAAACTAATTTTATTAGGTCACATTTAACTATGGTTAGCCATCCCTAAAAGGGTTTAATTTTTAGATGAATATAATTTAAATAATAGCCAAAACCTTATTAATTGGCTTCTGGATTCAAAACAATGTGTAGGGAGTTTTGTAACTCCAAATGACCCAAACCCAATTGTTTCATCTTCTACACACCATTAGCTTTCTGTAGAATTTTAGTTTGTATTTTTGTGACAAACAGAACTCAATCTATGCAATTAAACATGTGCAACAAGTTTCTGCCCTAATTAAAATACAATGGGATAATGGTTAAATCGATTAAATTGAAACCACATAGTGTTGTTTGATATGTGGAATGATTAATTAGAACCTCTAAGAGTGTATTGCTATGATGATTGTTTGAATAGGCTAGTGATTGGTTGTATTGGTTGCTTGTGTATTAGACGAGAACGTTGCCGGATATATCGAGGAGGAAGGATTTGTGGAACCTGAAGACCAAGACCAAGACCACTTTGTTGAGCAAGGCAAGCTACTCTCTGAGCTTGCACATAACTTATGCATCTAGATTTACAAATCATTTTCAAAAGCAAAGGTTTACAAAACCCTTTTTCAAAAGTATATAGAGATTATTTTGCCACCATATGTAGAAGTATATGCTAAAACTATAGGATGGAAAAACCAAGAATTGTTTATTCAAAACTCCTTTGAAACTTGTGTGGATATAAAGCACTATGATGTGGTGTTGGAGTAAAGAAATGAAGAAAGGTGGTTTTTGAGAAAAGCACATTGTGTCATAGTACTTACGTCGATCAGCCGATACTCTGTGCGACCACATTTACCCACATATGGGAAAGGGCTTAGTCATATAGTTTGCTCGTATTAGTATGGGACACTGCATCAACGGAGATGACTCTGTTATGCATGAGGGAATGGTTTGACGACCTACCCCTGACTTGGGTCCTCTCTCAACATCTATGAGTAGATAAGGAGGAGGATAGAAGGATGTCCCATATACACCGCTAGATAAAACATGTGAGTCCTCACACTTAGATCCCGACGGGCTGGGTTAAGTGTCGATGGGAAGTATCACATGGGCAGAATCCTATACTAGCATGAGCAAAGGAAAGACTAGGGTCGGTGACTCAACTTCGCATACCACGGGTATGGCGAAGCGTGGCTGACACGATGAGTTATCGGATGAGTGTGGGAAAAGCGTGCTACCTCTGCAGAGGGTATTTTAAACTATTCGAATAGCCGAGTCCTCGGATATGGACAGTTGAGAGGCCCTACTTTGACCATGTGCAAACTTTGGGAAAAGATTTGAGTTTTAAAAGAAAAAGGAATTGGAGAATGTTCCATACACCTATACCAACGGATCGGTATGAGGTAGTTGGAGAATGATTACCATAATGGTTTATGGTCGGAAAAGGAGGAGTTTTTGAAGAAAACTAATAACATTGAGATATTAAGAGTAGTTATAATTTCCTTATCTTCTTCAACAAAGATATAGAGATGTCTTAAATAAATAAAAGTGTGAAACTAAAACTGAGATTAGTGCACTCATGTTGGAGTAGTTTGCGAGTACATTCAAATGTACTCATACTAGCTTTGTCTCTGGCTATTGTCGTAGCCAGACTTCGAGGAGTCCTATGCCCAGGAAGAGTATGGCGACATCTATGCCAACTAAGGATCTTCATAAGTCGACTGCCTGTCGGGTCATCGCTAGGATTTGATGTCTACTACGCCTTATTTCCGCTGATTGTTTTGGTTTGGCCCTTGAAGGCACCTATGTAAGACTTGGTCTAGATGACCATGTATGTAAGACTTTAATTCGGTATTGTAATGGATGTAAACTTTGGTATTCAATTCGGATTATGTGCAACGACAGACTGATAAGGAAATGTTGTGTTAAGCATAATCGGGTATTTCGGACAGTTAGTCCGGGGTCCCCACAAGGAAGACGTGGGGAATCCTTCCCACGGAGCAGATCTGATAATGGCTTGTCAAATCCGGAGATCCACGGAGAGGAGGGGTGGAGCAACAGTGTTTTCGAGTTGAGGAGATCAGGAAATAATAGAACGGTTCGAACCAGTCCTTGGAAATTAAGTTCCGCACGACCGGTAGTACCGACTGGAGTCGATCGGTAGTACCGATCAACTTTTCTCGTACTGATCGACCAACACCTCTTAGCCGGTAGTACCTCTCGGAGAGGATCGGTAGTACCAATTAATCCAGAAAAACACAATTTTAACATTATACAAACGTGGACTTGTGCAGGGAATTTAAGCATGGTTCATAAGGGAAGTATTTTGCGTAGGATAAGATACTCGTTGCTGTGAGATAAAAATGCATGAGGAGTAAAAATAACATCATAAGAGCAAATAAAACCAACTCCAAGTATTTCCCCTTTATTCAACTCAAGGCATATAATCCCAAACTAAGACACTAAAGACCAACTTATCTGTAAGAGAAGGTCGGTGGTTGAGGCCACCTTACATGAGCGTGTATGACTTGGCACCGCGAAGATATATCTTGGGTCCAAATTATCAAAACTCATCTTTGAAGCACATTTGTCACAAGAGTGACTATATTGCAATATTTGTCTATTTGCGCATAATAGGGGATGTGTTGACTCATGGATTGAGATACACTCCCCTATGTCTATGCCTACATCTAAATCCTTAACTATGTCTAATAAGGGTAGGTATACAAGATGTCCATTAAGTCCAATTACTTATATCCACCACATTTAGCTCACTCCTCAAATCCTTGAATCTTGATTCACCAAGAGGCTTTGTGAACATATCGGCTAGTTGATGCTTGGTGTTGACATAAGAGATCGCAATATCACCCTTCTCAACATGATCCCAAATGAAATGATACCTAATCTCAATATGCTTGGTCTTCCCATGGAGCACCGGACTGTGAGCAATTTTGATGGCACTTTCATTATCACATAAAAGAGGCACTTTTTCACAAATGACACCGAAATGCTTTAGAGTTTGCCTCATCCACAATAGTTGTGCACAACAACTTCCGGCGACAATATATTCGGCTTCGGTGGAGGAGGCGGCAACACATTTTTTGTCTTTGAAGACCAACTCACAAGTGACGTACCAAGGAATTGGCAACCACCCGAAGTTGACTTCCTATCCATTTTTCAACCCACCCAATCCGCATCCGAATAGCCTACGAGATCAAATGTAGTCCCACTAGGATACCAAAGTCCATAGTTATGAGTTCCAATAAAGTATCTCAAAATACTTTTAACCGCGGTTTCATGACTCTTCCTTGGACTTGATTGGAATCTTGCACACATATCCACACTTAACATAATATCCGGTCTAGATGCACAAAGGTAAAGTAAAGACCCAATCACAGAGCGATAAAGTTTTTGATCTACCTAATTACCATTTGGGTCCAAGTGGATGTCCGCCTTTTGATCCATGGGGAATTTTGCCGGTTTGGCATCAACCATAGAAAATTTCTTGAGAATGTCCTTCACATATTTAGCTTGGCATAGAAAAGTCCCTTTCTTCCACTGATGGATCTCAAAACCTAGGAAGAACTTCAACTCGCCCATCATGGACATCTCAAATTCCTTGGTCATTAACTTAGCAAATTGGTTAGTGAAATCTTTACTAGTTGATCCAAAGATAATATCATCAACATATATTTGGCATACAAAGAATTCTCCATCTACTCTCTTGGTGAAGAGAGTGGGATCGATTACCCCAATTTCAAAACCATGGTCTACTAAGAACTCCTTGAGATGATCATACCAAGCACGAGGTGCTTGTTTAAGGCCATAAAGTGCCTTATGGAGTAAGTAGACGTGATTGGGAAATTTAGGATCTTTGAACCCCGGAGGTTGTTTAACATAGACCAATTCATTTAATGGACCATTAAGAAAAGCACTTTTAACATCCATTTGATGTAGATTAATTTTATGAGTGGATGCATAGGCAACTAATAGACGAATGGATTCAAGTCTAGCAACGGGAGCATAAGTTTCACCGTAGTCGACTCCTTCGATTTGGGTGAAGTTTTGTGCACGAGTCTTGCTTTGTTGCGAATGACTTGACCAAGTGAGTCTAGCTTGTTCTTGAATATCTATTTCGTTCCAATGACATTATGGTTGGTGTCCTTGGGTCTCTCCACTAATGACCAAACTTGGTTGCGCTTGAAGTTGTTTAACTCTTTGTGCATAGCCGCAGCCCAATCCATGTCTTCAAGATCTTCATGTACCTTGAGACGTTCTACACTAGAAAAACAAGCAACATGACCACATAAGTTAGCTAATTGATTACGTGTGGACACATTTTTCCGTATACTCCCAAGGATATTGATATGTCTACAACGTATCCATAATTTTTTATATTCCATGCTATGTTATATCATGTTATTGCATGTTTTATATGCATTTTATATAGTTTTATGCATTTTCTGGGACTAACCTATTAACAAGATGCCAAAGTGCCAGTTCCCTATTTTCTATTGTTTTTGGTTTCAAAAAAGTACTTAAGGAAATATTCTCGGAATTGGAAATAAAAGATCCTGGAATTATTTTTGGAAAAGGAACGTTCCAGAACACCGAAGAAGAGACGGAGAAGAGCCACGAGGACGCCACTTCACCCCGTGGCGCGGCTCCCTTCCTGGCTGCGCCAGGAGGTGGTGTGGGCCCCTCAGGCGCCCACCGACATCGCCCTTTCGCCCATAAATACCTCCTGACCTAAAACGCACACACGGTGTTCACTTTTTCGTCCACAGGTGATACGTCTCCAACGTATCCATTAGTTCTTATGTTCCATGCAATGTTATACAATGTTATTACATGTTTTATATGCATTTTATATTGTTTCAAACATTTTCTGGGACTAACCTGTTAACAAGATGCCAGAGTGCCAGTTCCCTGTTTTCTGCTGTTTTTCGTTTCAGAAAAGTACTTAAGGAAATATCCGCCAAATTGGAAATAAATCAACCAGGAATTATTTTTGGAATATTTGCGTCGCGAAGAACCGAAGACGAGACGAAGAAAGGCCGCGAGGGGCCCTCGCCACCTGCAGGCGCGGGCCCCATCCTGGTCGCGCCAGGAGGTGATGAGGCGTCCTCGGGCGGCCACCGACCTAGGTCTTTCAACCATAAATATCCCCCTGACCTAAAAACGTCGGACGGTTAATCACTTTTTCCGCCACGGGTCCCGAGCGCTGCCGCCATCGAAGACAAGATTCGGGGGACAGAAGTCTCTGTTCCGGCACCCTGCCGGGACGGGGAATTGCCCCTGGAGCCATCTCCATCGACTCCACCAACATCTCCATCGCCGTTACTGACTCCTATGATGAGGAGTGAGTAGTTCTCCCCCCGGGGCTGCGGGATCTACGGAAGCCATGTGGTCTATCTCTCTCCCATGATGTGATCTTTTATGTGATCATGAGCTTTGTAATCTAGTTGAATATGTGATGCTACTCTTTATCTATTATGCACTCTAGAGCTTACTTTAATATGAACTCCGGGGTTATTCACGTGTGTAACGGTGGCAGGGTGTGCACCATGTGTGATTCCCTTTATGACGTTGTTGGTGTTAGTTTACTCTGACTTTGAGGGTGCTCTTGTAGCCCTACACAATGGATGGTGTTTGTTCTCCAACATGAGAGTGTTTGAGAGTAGTGTTTATTTATTTGACTTTGATGTCATTGTTTAGAATGTCCACTGGTGAAAGTAGGATCACAAGGCCTTGTTTCTAAGCATTAAAATACCATTTCCAACAAGTTCTGCTACATGTTTGCTTGCTGCCATTTTTATTACAGATTGAAATTACTACTTATAATCATCCATATTACTTGTATTTAACTATCTCTTCGCATAACTAGTGCACCTATACTTCTCGTATCTTAATTGCAGGGTTGCTTGAGAGGAATATCTTTGACCTCTACCTCCCTGAGTTCGATATACCTTGGGTTATTCACTTAAGGGAAACTTGCTATTGTTCTATAAACCTTTGCTCTTGGAGGCCCAACATTGTCTACAAGAATAGAAGCATGCGTAGACATCAACGGGTCCCGAGCCGCCGCCGTCGTGAACACCAATTCGGGAGAGATCAGAACTGCTCCTCGGCACCCTGCCAGGAGGGGGAATCGTTCCCGGAGGCCTCTACGTCGCCCTGACCGCCTCCGTACTGATGCGTGAGTAGTCTACCCTTGGACTACAGGTCCATAACATTATCTAGATGGTTGTCTTCTCCTCTTGTGCTACCATGTTTAGATCTTGTGAGCTTCCTAGCATGATCAAGATCATCTTTACATAATTCTCCATGTTGTGTTTGCTGGGATCCGATGAATATTGAGTACTAAAGTTATTGCTTCATAATATATCATGTGTGTGCTATTTAATGATCTTGCATGCGCTCCGTTACTTGTGTGTGCTTTGGACAAGTAGATTCTCGTAACTCCGAGAGGGGGTATTTATGCTTGATAGTGGGTTCATGTCTTTATTAAATCCCGGGAAGTGACAAAAAGCTCTAAGGCTGTAGATGTACTGTTGCTAATAGGGATAAAATAGTAGTACTTTGTCTAAGGATGATGTTACTTACTTACTTTACACACAATGCTTAAGGCGATAATTTGTTGCATGCAACTTAATACTGAAAGGGGGGCAGACGCTAACCAGAAGGTGGATTATTAGTCATAGATGAGGTTGGAACGGTCTATATATATTGTTTTAATGCCCGAATTAATCTCACACTAGACATCATAACGTTAGTATATGCATTGGGTTGCACATCATTATTCTGTCAATTGCCCAGCTGTAATTTATTTACCACTCATGGATGAATATTATTATTATTTATGGAGAGAAACCACTAGTGAACTGTGGACCCCGGTCCTTCTCATTAATCTGATAAAACAACAACTGCAAACATGTTACTTTCTGCAAACAAACATCTTTCTTCCACACATACGTTTAATCCTTTGTCACAGCAAGACGGTGAGATTGACAACCTCACTGTTAAGTTGGGACAAAGTATCTTGAACTTTGTGTGCAGGCTCCACGTCAACCACCAGGAAGCTGTTTTCTGGCGCCGTTGATACCTCGAGGGAATTCTTCATATCCTACTGGTTCGATAACCTTAGTTTCATACTGAGTGAAATTTGCTGCTGCACTAATTCATACCTTCCTCTTGGGGTCTCCCTACAACACACCCACCGTGTGCATCAGATATTTTCTTTGAAGTGGTCATGGCGATCTAATCTTGAAGCGCGCCGAATGACTCGGCGTTCCATGTTTTGTTTGATTATTTCACCATGACATGTATCTTCATCATTTACTTGCTCTTGATCATGATCACCCATAAGTGGAGTTCTTGGAGTAGTGGGTTCATGACGTTCTTGACCCCGACTTGAGTTGAGTGGGTCTTGATCATTTCTTGTTCTTGAGTTTGTAGGACTTGTTCTTGTTCTTGGGTGGCTTGTTGATTGCTAGTTGAGGTAGGAGGCTCGACTTGAGTGGAGCTTGTTCCTTCATCTTGTGGTGCTCTTGTTTCCTCAATATGAATGAATTCTCCTATGCCCATGGTCTTTATGGCATGAGAAGGAGCATCACCAGCTACAACACCATAATCAATATGCCCCACTTGGGAGTCATTAGTCTCGTGAAACTCCACATTCATAGATTCTTTAACACACCCGGTGGATAGGTTGTAGACTCTATAAGCGTGGGAATTTGCATGATACCCAACAAATATGCCTACAAAAGATTTAGATTCAAATTTAGCTAGTTTGCAACTTTTAATGTAGACCAAATACACGTAAGTAGTTAACATTGGGGTCAACTGGTTCTGTGCCATACCTACATGAGTTCTATAGGTATGTGCCATGCCCGTGCTGTTTCTCTGGTCTGTGCCCAGGTTTGCTCGCATATTGGCCAAACACTCGTTTCACTCTGGTGAACCTACTTTGACCCGCACTTGGCCTGACTGGTGGGGTCGGCCTGGCGTGGCTCGTCTAGGCCTGGCATGGCTCTGGCCGACTGGAGTAGTACGTCATCCTCCTCCAAGTGGGACCGCTCAAGTCAGGACAGGAAGGGACGAGTGTAACATCCCAACATTTTATAATATTCAAAAATCACTAAAATTTAAAACTTTTCTTGTATTAAAATAAAATATTAAATGTATAAGGAAACCAACCATGAAAGACTTCAAAATGGAGTTTAATATTTCAAATGTCACAGTTTAAACATTTTATTATCCACTTTGTTTCAAAAACCTTAAAATATAATTTGACAAATATTTTACAAACTACAATCCATTTTATTTTAAATAAATTAGTTCTTTATAAGTATTTGAATTAAACCACTTAGTCATATCTATTCATAAATACAAGATTATTCAAAAGATTATATAATTACTAAATGGTTTTCATTCCTCTAACTATGTTCAAAATAAAGTTTGGAAATTATAAGCCTATAGTGTATAACTTTAAAACTTCATAGATTTTAAATTAATGAATTAGCCAAATAAACATTTAATTTGCTTAAATGATTTTCATCTATTTTCAAAGCATGAAATGAGTAATATTTTCTAAATAAGAATAAAATTAAAACAAAGGTCTTGTCCAAATTTGTTATGAAGTTTCAAATGCATTATCATATTATAAAATATAATGTTGCACAAATTATTTTCAATTAAAAATGAATATCTTATACACCACATTTTCTAAACCTTATTTATATTTAGTTCCTTAATATCATGCCAAAATAAAGAAGAATGATATCAGCAAAACAAGTTTAAATAACTTAAATCCAAACATATTGAAATGTGGGTATTTTACAAATTTTATTTAGCCAAAAGAAAATTTAAATAAGATAGAAATTCAAATTTTACTTTAAGTGTCAAATTTGTAATTAATCAATATTTCAAAATATTAATTTTCAAAAATATTCAAAACATGCCCACAATTGGTTTAACAGAAAGATAATAATTTTACAAATTTTTAGAAATTTATTTGACATCATTTGGAGTTATAAATCAAAAGATATAAATAAAATAGAAAAATCAGAAAAGAAAATACCTGCTGACGTCAGCGGTGACGTCAGCAGATCGTCTTCAACCTCCATCCGAAAATCCCGCCCCCGATTTCTCTCCAAATCCGGCGATATCGACGCGCGGTTGGTTCCCTCCTCCTGCCCTATATAAACCCCGCGCTCTCCTCTTCCTTTTGCCCCAAACCCTAGTGCCTAAGACGCCGCCAGGCCGCCGGAAAAGCTCGCCGGAGCTCCATTGCTACCGCCGCCGTTTTTCTTTGTTCCCCGGCGAGGTGAGCCTTCCCCGTTGCCCGTGAGCCCTCCTACCTCTCCCTCGCGTCCGTGAGCATCCCCTAACACCTTCCCTCGTCTCCTTTCGCAGCCGATCGGAGTGTCTCGTGCTCGGACCGTATCGCCGGAGCCGCCGAGCCTTCATCTTCTCGTCCACGACGTTCCGGGAAGAGGTGTATCTGGCCGCCGCCGCCATTCTTCTCGTTTTGGATCGCCGAGTCGGAAGCCGCCCTCCGCGCGTTCGGAAAACCACCGTGGCGACGAATCCGTCCGTGCCCGAGCGCCGGCGCCGTCGTCCCTCACAACTCCGGCGAGATCCCGCCGCCCAGGTACGGTCAACGTCTCTCCACCGCCCGATTCAAATCCTACGGCCCAGATTAGATCTCTCTCCGAACCGGTATCAGCGAATAGGAAGTAGCCACGTCGATGCCCAGTCAGTGCCTCGTCAGATCCAGTCAGCGCTGACGTGGCCTGCACAGTCAGCGCCAGCGTGTAATTCTTTTTCTATTTTAATTTTAATTGGAAAATTTGCAGATTAGTCCCTGTAATTAAAACATCTATAACTTTTTAACCACAATTCCAAATTATAAATTTTTATATATTTGGAAAGCTCTTGACATGTAGATTATTTTAGATCGGCCAAAATTCAAATTTGACTTAGTATAAAATATTCAAATTTCAAATGGTGAATTTGAGTATATTTGTAATAACTTTAAATCTATATATCCAAAAATTGCAAATAAAATTGTTTTAGAAACTTTAGAGTATTTGTAAATTAATGCCACTGCTATAAAATAATTTTGAGTAATTTTGAATGAATTCATAGTTATATATTTAATTTGAATAGTTTGAATATTTTCAACATAACTATTAATAGAAATATTATTTTTGATTAAATCAAATTGCATTAAATATAATTAAACCACCTCTGGCTATTAACACCATCTATAAAGAAAATTGTGTTATAAAATATAAATCACATAAAACTTTAATCTATATGTTTCCTTTTATTATGTTTTGCAAATTAGAAACTAATTAAATTGCAATTATAACTTTAGGCATATTTTATAAACTTCACAAAAATTAGTGTTATGTTGCTTGTGATTTAAAATTGCATTTCATGCATAGCATATTTTATAGTTATATTTTCCATAAGGAAAACTCCTCCCCATTTTCTCTAAGTTAGGATTATTTTCAAACTTAGTATTTTGGGAAAGTGCTATACACTTAGACACTTAGGATTTTCAACATGGAGCTGGAAGACCAATGAAGGACTTAGCCAAAAACAAGACTTCAGAAGTATCTTCAAGGAGAAGAAGCACATAGAAGAAAATCAAGAAGAAGCTCATGAAGGACTTAGAAGAAAACAGACTCTGGAAGCATCCCAAAGATGTCAAGCACTTGGAAGAAAAGTGAGAAGAAGTTCAAGAAGGCCAACCCCCTTTTATTCTCTAAGTCTTTCTCTCTGTCCTTTCTTCTCCTCTGAGACTTCATGAAGACTAAGTAAATTCAAGACCAGCCTCGAGTATACAAGAACCATCAAGTCTGAAGATTCATCAAGACTACCAAGAACTCAATCAAGACATCATCCAGAAGAAAGTTACAAGTCTGGAGATGAAGCCTAGAGGACAACTACATAATTCCTTCTATCTTTTCCCTCTTTCCTAATCTTGTCTTTCACTTAAGACTTAAAACAATTTTTGATCATGTTATTACCCACTTGAAGTTGTTGGATCCTAGCGGCATAGTGAGATGAAGCGGCCTGGAAACAAACCTTACATGTCCACGTACATGAGACCTGTTCCACAATTTAAGTGGCTGGCCGGGTGTCTGTCTCTCTCACTTTAGCGAATATCCAATTTACAAAGAGTTGATAATAATTGTTGATCATCTCGAACAAATAACTTAGTATTTTCTCTAAGTATTTTGCACATCAAGACTAAGCCATTAGAGTGCTTATTCAAGATGATATAAAACAAAATATTTTATTCAACTTATGACCTTAGCCCTTAGTCCTTTTGGACCAACCTAATTGCCTTGCATAAACTTAAAAGATTTCCATGGCATGAAAAAGCATTTCTAACCTTAGGAAAATTTTGCACATCATGCATACACATATTTTCCTTAGAAAGTTTTATAAAACTTACTTATTCATATAGTATGTGTGTGTATGCATTGTGGAGTTGTGCTTGCTGTTGATTGTTGTATTGTTGCTTGTCTATACTGTCAGATTGAACGGAGAGTCCCGAGTATCGTTGAAAAGAGTTGTGAACAACGACAACATTCAAAGGCAAGTGGCACACCTCATAAACTTCCTATTTCTATATGCATTACTTAGTGTATTTTTATATGCATGTGTTGCTATGCTAAACTTGTGTAGAATCCCTTATACCTGTGTCTAGGTTCCTATGCAATACTTAGTAGAATTATTGATGCTATGCAAATGTTGTTTTGTGAAAATCTAAATTCTACTAAGTTAAGAATGAAACACCTGGGTGGTAAGTGGTTGCATGGTTTATGTTGAGTGGCTACTCAGGTCCATGTCTATGGTTCCTGGATTATGTACACTTGTGAATGGCCACCCAGGAACCGAGGAATCTGAAGAACTCCGAGTGACGATTGCTTCCAGTGCAGCCATTGCCATATGGGCTCTCGCTTGATCAATTATGTTGCGTGGACTCTCTCCGGCTTGACAAGCAGATGTAGGGGGATGTTAGGTGGAACGGGTGAAGCTAGAGTGGGAGGGAAAATGCTTCTGAAAGATCTCGTCTCATTCTCTCCTTTCCTTATCACAAATGGTGTGTAAAGGATACCTTGGTTTGAATGGGTACAATGGTGAACGTGCACAACCTCTGCAGAGTGTAAAACTAAGTACTTAGCCGTGTCCCCGGTACGGACAATTTGAGCAGCTGAACGAGGACGTCAACGGAGGATTCCATCATTCCAACTTCAAAAGTAAAACTTGATGGGTGAACAAGGGAAGATGAGATTTATGGTTTTCATGCCATACTCGTCGATTTCAAGAAAAGTGTTTTCAAAAGAGTAGGAAAAATTGGCTTTATGCAAATCAGCCTTGAACTCCACCAGCCAAATATGCATATAGGTTTTAGAGTTATTCCATTAAGTGTCCACCATAGTGTCACTTGCCAGACTCCATTTTTAATGGAATCTGACCCACGTTGTTGCAATATTTTTCTTATTGCAGATTTGATCAGATGACGAGTGAGGTTTCGTTTAAAGGTTTCGACTCTACAACCAACATGTTTTCGCCTGTGGCAGCATGAAAGTTATAGAGACTCACTGCTATTGTATTTCCGTTGTGTACTTTTTCAATGCTAGCTTTACGCTATGCAACTTGTATCAAATATTTTGTAATTCTGGATCATCGATGTAATATAATTGATGCTTTGTTGTGATATTACATCGTAAACTGTGTGTGCAAATGAATCGATCCAGGGATTTGCACTATACACAGGTATCTGCCTTATTTAAAGTGCAGGTACGCTACAACGAGTCTAACGTTAGGTTGGGTATCTCCGCCGCAATTAACACCGAATTAACTGAATTAACTGAATTTACACTGAATTAACTGTATTAACATTAAGTAACTGACAATTTGTTGATTGGTACGTCATTGTTTAGTGAAACTGCTACTACTAACTGAAACTCGATTTATAATAGGATTCATAACTCGATTTGAAAACTGAAACTCGATTTATAACTCAAATTGAAATTGCTACTACTAATTGAAACTCGATTTATACTCGAATATGATTATATTAGGATTATATTAACAATTACAAAAGATTAGTGGTGCATGCAGCACTGCTACTACGCCGGCGGCGGACTAATACTACTACAAATCAGTAGCAGTGCAACTAATGCACTTATACTGCTACTACGATGATCGTCGGGCGCGGCTCCTACGTGCGCTGCCTCTTGGGCGGCAGTCCGTCGTCGTCTGAGGAGGAGGAGTCGTCGTCCTCCTCCTCCTCGTCGACGTCCTCCTCCTTCTCCTCCTCCTCCTCCTCCTTGTCCTTTTCCTCGTTGTCGTCGTCGTCCTTCTCCTCATAAACCTTGATCAACTCCCAGTCCGATTCCTCCTGCTCGGACCCGTGGTGATCGTCGTCGTTGTTGCTGGAGTCGGGGTCGGACCCCTGGCCGTCGCCACCGCTCTGGTCGGAGTCGACCCCTTGCCGTCATCGTGGGTGCCGGAGCCGCTGCCGTTCCTGTGGCTGTGGCCCCCCTCCCACCACTCGATCGGGTTCCCCTCCCCGTCGGAGTCACTCGGGATGGCTAGGTTCTGCCACCAAGGCTTGTCGCCCGACGACATTGTTGTTGGAGAGAAGTGGTGGTTGGGGTTTCTCACATAAAGAGAGAATGGAGAGAAGAGCGAGTGAACAACAATGCCAATGCGCATTGGGGTTTTTATTAGTGAAGGGATAACTGCTCGTGATGAATTCACTTCCGCCGGCGTGTAAATCGATAACCGCGCTTGGGCACTGAACAAGCACAACTATTGGTTTTCTTGCCAACGGCAGTGTAAACATGACAACACAATGCGCATTGGGATTTTATTCGCAATAACGACATCGTGTGACCGCGGTTCACGTCTAGTCGAATAGACATGCATGTAAATGTTTACCACGTCATCTGGTGCCCCTATACGTGTCGAGTACAACTGTCGAAGAGTTAAAGCGGGTCCTCGTTCTGGTCAAATTTACAATAATTGGAGACGAGACGTTGTGAGCCATCTACACGTATCAAAAGCATTTGTTGCGAGAACTGACGCGGTTAATTTTTTTTTACGTGCAAATATCCAGACACGAACTGGACGTGAACTACACGTGTCGGCGCATCCATATCAACACACCAAGTGCAATCTAGACATGAATGGGACGTGAACTTGCACCCACAATGTGCTCTTTGTGTAGTTATGTGATCTGAACGTGTGTAGACGTTGTTTATCAACTTGAATTGTTTGAATATTTGTTATTGTACTTCTGTCAAACACCTTAAGTGCGCACTTTGGACGCGCTCGGAGCGTGCCCGGCGTGCTCTGGGCATGAATAGGCGCACATTTGTGTAAAATTTGTGCGCGAACTGGGCCTAGACCAATCTTAGTCACTCCTAAATGATACTTTCGTGAGTATTTTGAAATTATCATGCTGCAATTCTCATTTGCACATTTGAGATATGTGATATCACATGAGATCCTCGCCCTTCTCATTTGAATGTATGTAGACCATGTTTTTAACATGAGTCGTTAGTATATTACATATTAAGACTTTGTGCGTCGGTTTTTCATTTTTTCGATAATTTTTTAATTTATTATGGTTATTTCAAATTCGGTCAAAACTAAGTTTGACCAACATTTAAACAAGTTTAAAACATGAAAATGGAAAACTAAGCATGGGTCCTTCTTAGTCACTCCAAAACAAAGCTTGTGTGAGGTTTTTGAAATTTTCATGTTGCAATTCCAAAACCACTTCTGTCCAACCTTAGACTTCATTGTTTGAGTTATGCAATATCACATGATCTCCATGCACTTCTCCTTTTGAATGTATGTATACCATGTTTTTCAACTTGAGTCATTAGTATATGACATAATACGACTATATGTGCAGGATTTTCCTTTTTTTGACATTTGTTTGAATATTTGAAACTCATTTCAAATATCGATCAAACTGCAGCCGTTCGATTTCATCTAGAAGGAATATGCACCCGTCCGATTTCCTCCAGAGGGAATCTGCAGGGGATCCGCGAGAAGCTCGTTCTACGATCTGATTGGACGCACGCGTAGGACAAGGGTTGTACACCCGCTGGCGAGTCGACCCAACGGGGATTTTCGGCTCGCCCTCTTCTATTTGCCTCAGTGAGACCAAATGGGTATTTTGGCGCACCAAATGCGGATTCTGGCTGTTACCCGTCGTAACCAAATGGGTATTTTGGCAAATCAAATGGGGATAGCGATGAGTTTGCTCAAATCTAGCTTGAATCCATATAAATTTTCAAATGAGCTTGAACTCGCTGAAAAATGTGTTTCAAATGAGCTCCAAAGGTAGGGTAAACGACCTCATTTCTAAGCAAAAAATGGTAGAGTCGCCGTAAAAAAGTGTTTCAAATGAGCTCCAAAGGTAGTAATCATCATTATTTGTATGCATTATTCACAACCCCAAAACTTTAAAACCTCACCTTTTTATATAGTCAGAACTACAAATATTTGTATGTCACATTGCTTTTCACTCATTTTACAGATCAGTGCGCAAAGCACACAATTTTCATAAGATCCATTATAGAAGTGAAGCAAGATGCAACATTCAACCTATACCAATACAACAGAGAAGATGTCGAAGATCAACAATTCAAATCCAAGCAAAAACCTGAAGTTCACTACATTTGTCTAAAAGTGAACAGTAACTATCAGAAAGTCTGATAGCCAAACTCAAGGCCATCTTCTGAACTCCAAGCAATGCTAAAGGCAAGAAGATAAGAGAGGATTCAAATGAGATTGAATCATAAAGGAGAAAGAGCGATCAACTTGGAGACCAAGAAAAGGTGCAAAAGAGGGGACATGCCATGTGCACTGTGAGCTGTGGAATGGAAGGAAGCTTCCTCCTCTGCCAAGTCGCACCTCACCTCCACCATATTTGAAAAAAGTGTATAAAGCCACCACAGCCTCCTACGCCAATACAATCGCCTCTTCCACCCACTCCACTTCTCCATCCTTCCACCAACCACCATCCCATCAACCCACCAAGAACAAGACCAAGAACAGGAACAAGAAAGAAGAACAAGATGAACATGAGAACAGAAGAAGAGACACAAGGACTTGGTGAACTGAAGATCAAGATCTGCAACTCTTCCTCCTCTACTCTGGTTCCTCTGCCTCGACTAGATTTTAGTGAGCTAAAGCCAAGGATCTCTCCCCTCCTCTTGTGTAATCTTGAATGAACCTTGTAGATCATCTATCTACAAGTAAGGCTTGTGATACTTTGTTATTGCAGTGATTGGAGTGACACAATTCTCTGTCTTAACTGAAGATTTGCATGTTTTGGTTGTTGCGTGTTTTGATCGGTGTGTGTAAGGCCAGTCCATGCATACTTGTGTGTTGCAATTTTGTCCCTAACCACTCTTTGCTTGTTAACTCACTGTGATCTGGCTTGACAACCCAAAAAGTTGTGATATTTGTGTCCTGATTTTCCTCCTTCCTTAACCTGCTAAAAACCTCTACTTGCAAGACCAGTCTTTGCAAGTTAAGAACTAAAATCTTATTCCCTGTCTTAACCCTGCTTAGTTCCTTGCTAGTCTCTGGATTGACAACCTGGAGGATGTAAGTTAAATTCTGAATCTTTTTCAGTTAAACTTCTTTACCTTCTTGTTTAAAACCTGAAACCTTAAAGACTTGGTTTAGCTTCTGCCAAACCTTAGAAACATCAGACTTGTTGATCCCTGTGGAGACGATAACACAAAACCCCCCTATATTTAAACTTGATCAAATTGGCACCGTTGCCGGGGATTGACTTATGATTGTTTTCTGAAATAGCAGTAGAATAAACTGGTGAAACTTGTAAAATTGACGGAAAACTTGCATGATCTTGATACGAATGAATCTTTTTGGCAATAAAATCTGAGAACTAGAACTGTTATTAGGTGTTTTAGTACACTAACCCTTGATAAAAGTTCTTGTTTGTGACTGTGTGAAGAGAAAATGATCTCTTTCATGAAGTGTTTGGACTCTGTTGATGCAGTCATCTGAAGACTCACCTCTTGCTCCTTTTGACGCAGAACCTGAAAGAACTTTTCTTGCAAGAAGAAGAGCAACTTCTGAAGCTTCAGTGGAAGACTTAAGTTCTGGGGATTCAGTCATCAGCATGGGTGACTAGAAGTTGAGAGATATGTGGATCCCTAAGGTTTCAGATATCCAATGCAGATGTCATTATGCCTGCCATTCAAGCAAATAACTAGGAGATCAAACCTGCCTTGATCAATATGGTACAACATAATCCATTCAAAGGAAGTGCTTTGGAAAGCCCTCATGAACATATGAGGAGTTTCTTGGAATATTGCAATACAATCAAGCACAATGGTGTGCCCCCTGAGGCAATAAGGATGCAACTCTTCCCTTTTTCTCTATCAGGAGCAGCAAAGATACTTGGGAACATGCTCAGCCAGTCCTTTGCAGAGATACTTGGGAACATTTGCTGCAAGCTTTCTTTGAAAGATATTTTCCACACACCAAAGCAGCTGAGTACTAGATTTGTGTAGTACAATGGTGAGAGCCTTTATGATACTTGGCAAAGATACCAGGGACTCATCA
The DNA here is from genome assembly GCA_026929855.1 of Poa annua. Taxonomy (NCBI): domain Eukaryota; kingdom Viridiplantae; phylum Streptophyta; class Magnoliopsida; order Poales; family Poaceae; genus Poa; species Poa annua. The sequence continues at coordinate 112,174,591 of CM049426.1, forward strand.
GAATGTGTCCTTATCATGGCCAGGAACCATGGTTGATTCTACAGACATTCTATAAGGGTCTGACAGAACAAACCAGAGCTTTTGTTGATTAAGCTGCTGGAGGGGGAATCATGAACAAGACCCTAGATGAAGCTATAGAGCTAATTGAGAGCATGGCTTCTCATAATTTCTCTTGGACCAATGAGAGGACTGTTCATCCAAGTGGACAAAGTGCTTTGGAAGAAAAGCTTGTCAGCTTAACCAATCAGATAACTCAGTTGATGCAAGATAAGAATGGTAAGGCCATTGTAGGGTACCTGCACTTAAAATATGGCAAGGTACATGTGTATAGTGCAAATCCCTGTATCAATTCGTTTGCACACACAGTTTACGATGTAATATCACAACAAAGTATCAATTTTATTACATAGATGATCCAGACTTAGAAAATATTCTTTACAAATTGCATGGCATAAAGCTAGCACTGAAAGAGTAAACAACGGAAATACAATAGCAGTGAGTCTCCATCATCATCATGTTGCCACAGGCAAAAACATGTTGGTTGTAGACTCGAAACCTTTAAACGAAACCTCTCTCGTCATTTGAACAATCTGCAATGAGAAAAATATTGCAACAACGTGGGTCAGATTCCATTAAAAATGGATTCTGGCAAGTGACACTATGGTGGACACTTAGATGAATAACTCTAATAACCTATATGCATATTTGGCTGGTGGAGTTCAAGGCTATTTTGCATAAAGCCAATTTTTCCTAACTATTTGGAAAACACTTCTCTTTTATTCAAGACATCCATGGCATGAAATCCACTGTCTCATTCTACCCTTGTTCACCCATCAAATTTTATCTTAGAAATTGGAATGGTGGAATCCTCCGTTGACGTCCTCGTTCAGCTGCTCAAATTGTCCGTACCGGGGCGGCTATGTACTTAGTTTTACACTCTACAGAGGTTGTGCACTTTCACCATTGTACCCATTCAATACAACTATCCTCTACACTCTGAAGTGATAAGGAAAAGGAGAAGAATGAGACGAGATCTTTCAGAAGCATTTTCCCTCCCACTCTGGCTTGACCCATTCCACCTAACCCTCTACATCTTCTTGTCAAGCCGGGGCGAGTCCACGCAACTTAGTTGATCAAGCCAGAGCCCATTGTCAATGGCTGCACTGGAAGCAATTTTCACTCTGAGTTTTCAGATCCCTTTGTTCTCTGGGTGGCCATCCACAAGTGCACATACTCCAGGAACCATAGACATGGGCCTGAGTAGCCACTCAACTTCGCCACCGTATACAACCAATCCACCCAGGAGGTTCTTTCTTAACTTAGTAGAATTTAGATTTTCACAAAACCACATTTGCATAGCATCAAATAATTCTACTAAGTATTATATATGTATCTAGACGCAGGAGTAAGGAATTTCTACACAGGTCTAGCATAGCAATACTATCCTACACATGCTTATATAAAAATACACTAAGTAATGCATATAGAAAATAGTAGGAGGTTTATGAGGTGTGCCACTTGCCTTTGAATGATGTCTTTACTCACAAACAATATATACAAACCACAATACAACAATCAACATAAAACACAACAACACAACACATACAGTCGCACATAAAATGAACAGACAAGTTTCATAAACTTCTAAGGAAAATATGTCATGCATGATGTGCAAAATATTTCTAAGGACTAGAGATGCATGCCATGCCATGCAACTCTTTAAAGTTAATGCAAGGCAATTATGTTGGTAAAAAATGACTAAGGACTAAGGTCATAGGCTGGACAAGATAACTTTGTTATAAATCATCGTGAATAAGCACTCTAATGGCTTAGTCATGATGTGCATAAATACTTAGAGAAAATACTAAGTCTATTCTTTAAGGTGATCAACAATTATTATCAACTCTTTGTAATTGGATATTCACTATAGTGAGAGAGACAGACACCCGGCCAGCCATTTAAGTTGTGGATTAGGTCTCATGTACGTGCTCATGTAAGGTTAGTCTCCAGGCCGCTTCATCTCACTATGCCGTTAGGATCCAACAAACTTCAAAGATGGTAATAACATGATCAAAAATTGTTTATGTCTAAAGTGAAAGACAAGATTAGGAAAGAGGGAAAAGATAGAAAGAAAGATGTAGTTGGTCCTACAGGAATCTTCTCCTTGCTTCCTTGTAGCTTTTTCCTTGATGATGTCTTGATTGAATTTTTGGTAGACTTGATGATTCTTGTATCACCGAGGCTGGTCTTGGATTTAACTTAGTCACCATGAAGTCTCAGAGAAGAAGAAAAGAAAGAGAGAAAGACTTACAGAATAAAGGGGTTGGTCTTCTTGGACTTCCTCTTGATTTCTCTTCTAAGTGCTTCTACTTCTTGGAGATGCTTCTAAAGTCTTGTTTTCTTCTAAGTCCTTCGTTGGCTTTCTAGCTCAATGTTGAAAATCCTAAGTGTCTAAGTGCATAGCACTTTACCAAAATACTATGTTGAAAATAATCCTAACTTAGAGAAAATATGAAGATGTTTTCCTATGATAAGTATATCTATATGAGAAAATATGTTATGCATCCAATGCATCTTGTTTATCATAAGAACATCATACTAATTTTTGTGATATTTATAAAGTATGCATGAGGCTATAAATGCAATTTAATTAATTTCTATTTTTGTAAAATATAATAAAATGAATAAATATAAGATTAAAGGTTTCTGTGATTAAATTTTTATAACAAAAATTTATAAACAGTCTCAATAGACAGAGGGAATTTAAATAAATTTATAGCAATTGGATTTACTCAAAAATAATCTTTCTATAAAAAGTTATGTCAAAAATAGTCAAACTATTCAAATTAAACATATAATTGTTAAATCATCACAATTAATGCTCAAAAGTATTTTATAACAGATGCATCATATTACACATATTCTAAGGTTTCCAAAATAGTTTTTTTTTTCAATTTTTGAACTTATAGATTTAAAGTTATGACAAATATACTCAAATCATCCATTTGAGATTTGAATAATTTAAACTAAGTCAAATTTGAATTCTAATAGTACTAAAATATTTTACATGTCAAGGGATTTCCAAATATATTAAATTTGTCAAATTTGGATATGTGGTTAAAAAGTTATGAAGGTTTGAATTTACAGGGACTAATCTGTAAAACTAGGAAAAATGATTTCTGATGTGGCTGCTGACTGGGCGCTGAGTGTGCATGCCACGTAGATGCTGACTGGGTTAAGTGGTTTGGATCTGATCCGTTGGATCCAGATCTGACGGATCTAAACAAATCGTACCAGTTCAAAAGGACTTCTAATCTGGGCCACAGAAAACAAATCGGACGGGTCACCTTGATGACCAGAAGGTGGCGGCGGGATTTCGCCGGAGATGGAGCTGATGGCGGCGCCGGCGTCGGGCATGGACGGTTCCCTCCCTCCGGTGGTCGCCTCGCTCCAGGGAGACGACGGTGGTGCGTGTGAGGACACGACGAAGAGGATGGGCGTGGTGGCGGCATTGATTGTGTCTCGCAGAGGCGCAGGGTCGAGGGTGGACGCACGGCTTGCTCCGGCGAGCTTTGGTCGGGTTCATCCTCGATGAAACAGCTGGGAAAACGAGTAGGGGAGGGCATCAGGGGGGTGCGCCCGAAGACGGCAGAGAGAGAGAGGGGAGGACCAGGGCTCGGGGTCGAAAGGGGCCTCACCGGATTTGACCACAAAGGCGGCGGCGGCCTAAGCAACTCCGGCGAGCTTTCGCGACAGCCTAGGGGCGTATTAGGCTAGGGTTTTTGAGGGGAAAGATGCGGCGGGGGCTGGGGAATTTATAGGACCGACGGGGAAACAAATCGCGAAGATTTCGCTCGGATTTGGAAAGGACTTCGGAGGCGAGATTTCCGGCCGGACGTTGAAGATGGATATGACATCATCGCTGACGTCAGCGGTTTTTCTTTTTCTGGTTTTTCTATTTAATTCATATCTTTTGATTTAAGTGTCCAAATGAAGTCAAATAAATTTCTAAAAATTTGTAAAAGCATTATATTTGTGCTAAACCAGTTGTGGGCATGTTTTGAACATTTTTTAAAATTAATATTTTGAAATATTGGTTTAATACAACTTTGACACTTAATGTCAAATTTTCAATTATAGCTTAATTAAATTTCATTTTGGCTAAATAATTTTTATAAAAATACAACACTTCTATAAGTTTGAAAGAAAGTCAATTAAACTCATTTTCCAATGTTAAAAAAATTTTGGGCTTTAGTACAATATTAAATAACATAACACATCTATTTGAAATGAAAGGGAATTATAGAGTATTCATTTTTAATTCACATTATTTTTTGCACCATTAGTTTCATAATATGATAAACCATTTGAAACCTTCATAACATAGCTTTGGAAAAGATTTTAGATTTATATCATTTCTTATATTGAAAATCATTTTATGTTTTACAAATGGATGAAAATAATTTAAGTTACTTAAATGTCGATTAGGATAAATCATTAATTATAAAATCTATGAAGTTTTAAAGATATAAACTATAGACTTGACTATGTTTTGAATTCAGGTAAGAAGATGAAAATCATTAGGCAAAAGTACCATGTTTTAAATAGTTTAAAAGAACATTTGTAAATATTATTTTAATTTATGAATAGCTATGGCTAAGTGGTTGAAATCAAATACTTAAAAAGAACTTTTTATTACATGAAAATGGTTTGAAGGTTGGTAAATCATTTGTCAAATTATATATTGAGGTTTAAGAAATACAATGGATAATAAAATGTTAAACTTGAAACAACTATTTGAAAATGCTTGAAGTCTCTTATAGTTGGCTTTCTTATGCATTTAATGTTTTATTTTAATCAAAAACAAAAGTTTTAAATTTTAGTGAAATTTAAACATTCTAAAATATTGGGATGTTACAGCCATAGTGCGAGTAAATCAAGTTTCTGTCACTTGTCCTATTTGTGGCAATGAAGGGCATCTACCTCAGATTGTACCCTGATTGAAGTCACTGATAATCAACTGGAAGAAGTGAATTATACTCAGAATAAAGGTCCTTTTTCTCAAAGGTACAACCCTGCCTGGAGGAATCATCCCAACTTGTCTTATAAGAATGCAGCTCAGCAGAACTACCCTCAGGGAAATCAATAAAATTATCAGCAAGCAACTCAACCACAGTATGCTCAGACAGCTCAGCAAAATCTCAGACCTCAAGGAAACATGCAATATCAACAACCACAACAACAACAATCACAACAAAGTCAAGCAGATCAGCAGAATGCTTCCTCTAGTAATAGCAAATCTGAAATTAATGAGATGATGAGGCTACAAAAGGAGATGTTCAGTGGTATGCAGGAAACCATGAAGATGCAATCTGAGCTCTTTTATAAAACAATGCAACAACTCACAGCTGGTATCTCTAACACCCAGGGAAACCCTGCAGAAAACAAATCGCCAGCTCAGGTAGAGAAGAACCCAAAGCAATGTGGAGCCATTTCCATCACTAAAAGTATAGATGCAGTTACAACCAGAACTGGAGTAAACACTGAATCAGTGATGGGAACACCTCCATCTAGCACATATGTAACACCACAAAGAAGGGCCCCTGCTTAGCAAACTTTCAGGCAAGAGGCTATATCAGAGGAGAAGACAGCAGAGCCAGAAAAGACAGAACAACCTGCTATCGAATCTGACAACATTGTAGCAAAACCTGCAACAGTGAAGCCCAGTATTCAGAAAATCAAATTTCCCGAAAGATTAGAGAAAACAAAGGATGAAAATCCATATGCTAAGTTCCTAGAGACTATGAAGGAAGTCCAAATCACAATACATATCCTGGTTGCAGTGTTGCACATACCCTTGTATGCAAAAAAAATTAAAGACCTGATCACAAAGAAGAGAAGATTGGAAGATCCTGAAATTGTTGCTCTAACAGAGGATTGTAGTGTTGTCATACTAAATTATATGCCCAAGAAGCTTGGTGACCGTGGAAGTTTTAGCATCCCTTGTGTTGAAGGAAAGAGAAAATTCACAACATTATGTGATTTAGGTTCATCAGTCAGTGTCTTACCTCTAGCTGCCAGCCAAATATTGCAGCTAGGAGTACTAGAGCATACATCAATGACTCTGCAGTTAGCTGACAGAACACTAAGGAAACCTGCTGGTATTCTAGAAGATTTCCCAATACAAGTTGGAATTTTTCTTATCCATTCGATTTTGTGGTGTTGGAAATGGAAGACAACCCTGAATACATGATTCTAGAAAGACCATTCTTGGCAATAGCTGGAGAAATAATTGATGTAAAAGGTGGAATCTTGAAGTTGCAATTTGGCTCTGGACAGGCGGAGTTCAGCATGAAGCATGCTTCTCACCTGCCAAATATACTTGAACAATGGCAGTCGATTGATGTGATAGACCAAAGTATGCTGGAAACACAATATGATACACCATCAGAAGAAGTTGAAGCACAAGTTTTTGTGACAGCAGATAGTTTAAATCACCAGGAGCTATGTGGAATATCCCTGAGTGATAAAGATGCAGATGCTATAGAAAGTGAGAATCATAAATCAACCCACAATTCAATAGTGAAGTTGAAAGAGCTACCATCTCATCTCAAGTACATGTTCTTGGAGAAGGAAATGATACATCCAGTTATAGTCAGTTTAGCCCTGGATAGTAAGCAGGAAGAGAGCTTGTTGACAGTCCTAAGGTTGTACAAGAATGTGACTGGATGTTCCATTGATGATATCAGAGGAATAAATGAAAAGTTTTGCTCTCATAGGATACACTTAGAAGAAGGCAGTACACCAACAAGAGAAGGACAGAGAAGACTGAACCCTGCAATGCAAGAAGTGGTTAAAAACGATATTCTAAAACTTCTTAAGGCAGAAACGATTTACCCCATCTCTGATAGTGAATGGGTAAGTCGTATACACATTGTGCCTAAGAAAGGAGGCTACACAGTGGTAGAAAATGAGGAAGGAAGATTGATGACCACTAAACCCGTCACTGGTTGGAGAGTGGTCAATGACTTCAGAAAACTGAACAAGGCAACTAGGAAGATCACTTCCCTTTGCAATTTATAGATCAGATGTTAGAAAGGCTAGCTGGACACAAATTCTATTGCTACCTAGATGGATATTATGGATTTCTTCAAATACCCATCCATCTAGACGATCAATACAAGACTACATTCACATGTCCATATGGAACATTTGCTTACAAGAGATTACCATTTGGGATATGCAATGCTCCTGGTACCTTTCAGAGATGTATGATGTACATATTCTCTGAGCACATTGAAAAGATAATGGAGGTATTCATGGATGACTTTACAGTTTATGGGAAGGACTTCAACACTTGCTTGGAAAACCTGACAATAGTGTTGCACAGATGCTCTGAACAAAATTTGATTCTAAATTGGGAGAAGTGCCATTTCTTGGTAAATGGAGGCATTGTGCTAGGTCATTTGTTATCTGCCATAGGAATAGAAGTGGACAAAGCAAAGGTTGATGTAATTGCTAAGTTACCACCTCCTGCAAATGTGAAGGGAATACAGAGTTTCCTAGGACATGCTGGTTTCTACAGAAGATTCATCAAAGATTTCTCTCACATTGCAAAGCCTCTGACACACCTACTAAATCACAACGTACTATTTGCTTTTGATGAAGCATGTATGCAAGCCTTCAGAAGACTGAAAGAAGTTCTGATTACAGCCCCAATAGAGCAGCCACCTATTTGGACAGTGCCTTTTGAGCTGATGTTTGATGCAAGTGATTTTGCAGTAGGAGCAGTACTTGGTCAGAGAATAGAAAATGCTTTCCATGTGATATACTATGCAAGCAGAACACTAAATGATGCTCAGGTTAATTACACAACCATTGAGAAGGAATTTCTAGCAGCAGTGTTTGCATTTGACAAGTTTAGATATTATCTTGTTGGACACAAGTCTGTTGTCTACACAGATCATGCAGCAATAAGATAAGTAAGAAAGATGCAAAGCCAAGGCTCATTAGATGAATACTCTTGCTGCAAGAATTTAATATTGAAATAAAAGACAAAAAAGGATCTGAGAACTCAGTGGCAGATCACTTATCAAGAATCACCTACACTGAAGGTAGTGAGATACAAGACAGAATGCCTAGTGAGCAGTTGTTGGTAGTCAATGCCAGTTCTCCTTGGTATGCAATTACTTTGAACTATCTGGTGTGTGGAATCATACCAACTGACATATCTTACCAGCAAAAGAAGAAGTTCATGCATGATGCCAAGAACTATTAATGGGATGAACCATTCCTGTACAAGCATTGTGTAGATGGTATTATGAGAAGATGTGTGCCAGCTGAAGAAATTAGTGATGTTATGTACCAATGCCATGCAGGCATGTATGGAGGCCATTCTGTAGTAATGAAGACCAGGCAAAAAAATTGCAAGCTGGATTCTATTGGCCTAATATTTTCAGAGATGTGCATGATTACATCCAAAACTGTTATCCTTGTCAGAGATCTAGAAAAATGTCAAGAAGGAATGAAATGCCTTAGAAAGGAATTCTTAAGATTGAACTATTTGACGTATGGGGGGTAGATTTTGTTGGTCCTTTACCATCATCAAATGGATACAAGCATATTCTTGTTGCCGTGGACTATGTGTCCAAGTGGGTAGAAGCATTACCCACTGTTAATGTTGATTCCAAGGCGGTATGCTAATTCTTCAGAACAGTCATATTCCCAAGATTTGGTGTGCCAAGAGTAGTAATCAGTGATGGTGGAGCTCATTTCAACAATGATCAGTTTGAGAAGCTCTTGAACAAGTATGGTGTGAGAAATCATAGAGTAACTACACCTTATCACCCTCAAGCAAATGGACAAGTTGAGCTGTCAAACTGAGAAGTGAAACAAATTCTTGAGAAAGTTGTTTCTAAGTCCAGGGGGATTGGTCAATGAAATTGCCAGATAGCTTATGGGCCTATAGAATAGGATAAAAGACATCTATTGGTATGTCACCATTCAGGCTTGTCTATGGAAAAGCATGTCATTTACCTATTGGGTTAGAGCATAGAGCACAGTGGACAATAAGGAAGCTTAACATGGATTTAGGCAAAGCTGGAACTGCAAGAAAGCTACAGATGAGTGAGCTAGAAGAACTGAGAAATGATGCTTATGAAAGCTCAAAGATTAACAAGGACAAGACTAAGAAATGGCATGACAAGCACATTCTTAGAAAAGAACTCAGAGTTGGACAGACAGTGTTGGTATATAACTCCAAACTGCATCTTTTCTCTGGGAAATTCAAGTCCAGATGGTTTCGCCCTTGTTTTATCAAGAAAGACATTGAACATGGTGCTTTTGAAGTGCAGAGTGATACAGAAGGTACTTTCAAAGTGAATGGTCAGAGAATGAATCATTACAGAGCTGGAGAGCATTTGAATACTGAAGCAAGTGAAGAAACTAATGATGAAGAAGTTGAGGATGACCTCAATTCATCCTCTTCAGCTAAGGACCTGTGAAGAAGCTACACTCAGGCTCATGACTATAAACAAGCACTCATCAGGGGGCAGCTTGGTACCTGTGAACATTATTTGCATGTTCTTTTCATTTTTTCTAATAATTTTTATTTGTGTTGTCACTTTGCGTTTGTCTCTTAGATTTCAAATAAAAATAAGTAGAGGGAGAGCTTTAGCTGGGATATCATGAAGAAGGAGGCAGAAGTAAACACCAGGTGGGTACTTTCCAATCTTTGAATTTAGCAAAATTATCATATTGCTATTATCTCATTTCTGGAAGAAAATTAAATTGGCAAGTTTGGTTGTTACCAGAAAATTAAAATTATTGATGCTGGCTTTATTCCGATTAATTAGCTTTACATCCTGGTTGTCAATCATGTAATGTATCTGCTTATTATTTTGCAAAGGCTATGCTCATAACCATCTATCAAGAACATAATCCCTTTATTTCTCTCTTCAGGAACTTTGGAGTATCTGAATCATGCAATTTGCTTTGAACCTGAGTTAAATGATCCATAGTAGAGCCATTTATCCTTCTTTGCATTTTTCGCAATTTTTTTGCATTAGCAATCATTGTCTCTTGACTGTGATTTGTGAAGCACTAACATCCATACTGACATTAATATTAACTATAATCAAAGAATTTTGCAACAACAAGTATTATTTTGCATTAGCAACCATTATCCTGGGATGTTGGTATGTGAACAACTAACTTGAAGGCTTATCCAAAAAATGATTCAATTTATGCATTAGCAGCTATGATCCTGGGATTGTAGCTTGTGAAGCACTAACCCAGGTGTCTTGGCAGTAAAATAAAAAAACTAACTAAAAACTTTCATTTGCATTAGCTTACTATGTTCCCTGGAACTGTAGTAGGTGAAGCACTGACTTTGCATCATTTTGGCATTCATTCTTGCATTATGACTTTCCTTCGGATCATTTATATTCAGTTCCATTACAAATGTCTTATACAGTTAATCCATTGGTACTTGAGCTCAGAAATGATTGCATCCTGCTAATTGAAACTTGTTTCCAAGATAGCACTTGTTCTAATAGTAGACATAACTACATTGAGTCCAATTTGAATGAACTGCTAAGTATTCAGAAATTTAAATTGTTCATAATCTGCTTGTTGTTTTTATCCTCCAATTTCTTTACTTGAGGACAAGCAAAGGTTTAAGTCTAGGGGTTTGATCATCATCATTTATATGCATTATTCACAACCCCAAAACCTTAAAACTCACCTTTTTATATAGTCAGAACTACAAATATTTGCATGTCACATTGCTTTTCACTCATTTTAAAGATCATTGTGCAAAGGCACACAATCTTCATAAGATCAATTATAGAAGTAAAGCAAGATGCTACATTCAATCTATACCAATACAACAGAAAAGATGCCCAAGATCAACAATTCAAATCCGAGCAAAAACCAGAAGTTCACTACCGTTGTCTGAAAGTGAACAGTAACTGACAGAAAGTCTGACAGCCAAACTCAAGGCCATCTTCTGAATTCCAAGCAATGCTAAAGGCAAGAAGATAAGAGGGAATTAAAAGGAGTTTGAATCATAAAGGAGAAAGAGAGATCAACTTGGAGATCAAGGAAACCACAAAAGGCATAAAGGCAAATAGGTGTATAAAGCTTCCTCCTCTACCAACTCTACCAACTCTACCAACTCGCACCTCACCTCCACCACATTTGAAAAAAGTGTATAAAGCCACCACAGCCTCCTACGCCCATACAATCGTCAGTCCATGCATACTTGTGTGTTGCAATTCTGGCCCTAACCTCTCTTTGATTGTTAACTCACTGTGATCTGGATTGAGAACCCAGAAAGTTGTGATCTTTGTGTCCTGAATTTCCTCCTTCCTAAACCTGCTGAAAACCTCTACTTGCATGACCAGTCTCTGCAATTTAAGAACTAAAATCTTATTCCCTGTCTAAACCCTGCTTAGTTCCTTGCTAGTCTCTTGATTGACAACTTGGAGGCTGTAAGTTAAATTGTGAATCTTTTTCACTTAAACTTTTTACCTTCTTCTTTGAAACCTGAAACCTTAAAGACTTGGTTTAGCTTCTGCCAACCCTTAGAAACATCATAGACTTGTTGATCCCTGTGGAGACGATAACACAAAACCCCCCTATATTTAAACTTGATCAGGAAGGGTAAACGACCTCATTTCTAAGAAAAAAAATGGCCGAGTCGCCGCAAAAAAGTGTTTCAAATGAGCTCGAAAGGTAGGGTAAACGGCCTCATTTCTAAAAAAAAATGGTCGAGTCGCCGCAAAAATGTGTTTCAAATGAGCTCCAAAGGTAGGGTAAAATGTCTCATTTCTAAGCATAAAATGTTGGATTTTGTAGTGTACATGCACTTAAAATATGGCAGGTACCTGTGTATAGTGCAAATCCCTAGATTGATTCGTTTGCACACACAGTTAACGATGTAATATCACAACGAAGTATCAATTTATTACAACGCTGATACGGACTTAGAAAACATTCTTTACAACTTGCATAGCATAAAGCTAGCACTGAAAGAGTAAACATCGGAAAATTATTCTTCATGGAGTCCCCATCATCAGCATGTGCCACGGGCGAGCATGTTGGTTGGAGACTCGAAACACTTAGAGAAAATCTCACTCGTCATCAGAACAGTCTGCAATAAGAAAAATATTGCAACAACTTGGGTCAGAACCATTTAAAAATGGAACTGGCAAGTGACACTATGGTGGACACTTAAAGGAATAACTCTATAACCTATATGCTTATTTGGCTGGTGGAGCTCAAGGCTATTTCGCGGAAAGCAAGTTTTTCCCTAACACTTTAAAACAACTTTACCTAGTTGAGACAGATATGGTATGAAAGCCATAGTCTCAATCTATCCTTCTTCACCCATCAAGTTTTAACTTAGAAGTTGGAATGGTGGAATACTCTGTTGACGTCCTCGTTCATCTGCTCAAATTGTATGTACCGGGGAGATGGCTAAGTACTTAGTTCTTACACTCTGCAGAGGTTGTGCACGTTCACCATTGTACCCATTCAACCAAAACTATCCTATACACTCTGGAAGTGGTAAGGAAAAGGAGAGGAATGAGACGAGATCTTTCAGAAGCATTTTCCCTCCCCATAACGTCCTGACGCGCTCCACCTGCAAATCCTCTACCACCACCTGTCAGGTCGGGGCGAGTCCATGCGGCTTAGTTGATCAAGCCAGAGCCCATATTGGCAATGGTTGCACGGGAAGCAATCTTCACTCAGAGTTCTTCAGATTCCTCTGTACCTGGGTGGCCGTCTACAAGTGTAATTCCACAGGTAAACCCCTGGGAACCCACTCAACATAAACCATACAAAACCACTTTCCACCCAGGTATTTCATTCTTAACTTAGTAGAATTAACATTTCATCAAAAATAGTTTTGCATAGCATCAAAATTCTTCTAAGTGTTGCATAGGAACCTAGACACTGGAATAAGGAAGTCTAAACATGGCTTGTATAGCAATACTATCCTACACATGCTTATAGAAAAATAATCTACTCGTGCATAGTAAAATACTAGGAAGTTTATGCGTGTGTCACTTGCCTTGGCAACCGGGAGTGCAGCAGTTACAGTTGCAAACACCCTCGTTTCCCTCTGAATAGTCTAACAAAATAAAATGCCACATATAAACAAACAAGCAACATAACCCTACAAAATATGCTATGCATGAGATGCAATAATTTAATTTCAAGAAACTAATATATTTATCTCTTTGAATTTTTATGAAGTATGCATAATGATAATCTTAATTTGTTTTCAATTATTTAGACTTGAATAAAAATGGTAACTCAAGAATTTTAGTTTACTGTAATAAAATTTCATAACCAAAATTTGTAAAAAGTGCTATTGGACAGAGGGCATCTAAACAAAATTTTAGCAGTTTGATTTACTCAAAAATAATTTTTCTAAATAAAGTTATGTCAAAAACACTCAAACTACTCACATGAATATTTGAATTTTTTTAAATGTGCCGAAACAGAAAACTAATGCAGCCAAAAGATTCTACTGGTTCTAAGGATTCCAAATATATAAAAATATTTGAATTTGGCTAAACATATAAAAAGTTATGATAAAAAAGTATCCAGGGTGTTTTCTACAAAACTGCCGATTAAATCAATTTAGGAAAATCGCAGAAATTCAATATCCGACGTGGCGCTGACGCGGTGTACGGATTCAAAAAATAACAGGATCTAATCCTAGCCTCTGGATCTAGATCTAACGGACGAGATTTAATTCGTCCGAGATGAGCGACGCGGCCCGCCGGAGTTGTCTCCGTTGACCTAACCGTGGCGGTGTCCTCGCCGGAGTTCGCGAAAACGACGTTCCTACGACCTGGGCACGAAAGGAGGTTACCTGAGCGTAGAGGAGGGCGACGTGGGGATGATGGCGAGGTGGAGGCGACCGGAGCGTCTTCGTTCTTCCTCGGGGGGTCGCCGGAGTGGACGGAGGCGGCGGCGTTTTTCGGGTGAGCTCGGACGAGGCGATGCGCTGCGAAACACAATGCCAAATGTGTCACAACCTTGCGCAAAGGAAAATAAAATAGAAAGGGAGAGGAGAGAAAGCCCTGGGTGGCCGGAGTTCGCCGTACATAGAGGTTTTCGCCGGGGCAGTGGCGGGATGGCGGGGTCTCGTGCGGGCAGCCTCGTGGCTCTCGGGGACTAGGGTTTGCGGCAAAAGAGAGAGGGGGGAGGGGTTCTTATAGGAGGAAACGGCGAGGTAAATGGAGCAGTAAATCACCGGGAATCAATGGAATTGATACGGCCGTTTTCGGCTCGGTCGGGGGCGCGATTTGGGGAAGAAGACGTTGCCGTGACGGGGATGACAGGTGGGGTCAACCTGCCAGAGAGAGAGAGAGGGGCGCTGGCGGAAGTGGGCTGCTGGCCGGCTTTACGCGTTGCGCCCGCGGCTGATAACTACTGGGCTTCGGCCCACTTGGCTGAGAAGGTTAGCCCGACTCCATTTTTATATATAATTCATTTTATGTTTTTAAATCTTTTGAATACAAAACAATTTCAAAACTATATCAAAACTTCTCAGAAAAAATCATAAAAATATAATTTGAAAAGCTTATTAAAAATAGAACATGTTGGTAATATTCTTGTCTAAAGTAAAAATAAAATAAAAGGAATATTATTATAAATTCAAATTACAATTTTGTGGACTTAAAGTCAATTTTAAACTCATAAAAGTAATTTAATTTAAATTATATGTGATTCAAATGACAAGTTTAAATGATGATGATGCATGAATGCAAGGTTTTAAATTTTTCTGAAAATTGGGATGTTACAAACCTAACTCCCTTAAGATGAATCTCTCTTTCGAGATTCGGATTGGTTAGCAAATAGGTGAGGGTGGTCTTCTTTCAGGTCATCTTCTCTTTCCCAAGTTGCTTCTTCCTCTGAATGGTGATTCCACAGTACTTTGTAGAATTTGATGGTCTTGGTTCGGGTGACACGTTCTGCTCTCTCCAAATTTTTTATAGGTTTCTCTTCATAAGTGAGATCACTTTCTAGTTGTACTTCCTCTAGTGGCACCGTATCTCTTAGCGGTGTCTCTGCCATTTCTGGGTGGCATTTCTTTAGATGGCTGACATGAAATACATTGTGAACTGTGGAAAGACCTTCCGGTAGTTCCAGTTCATAGGCTACCTCTCCTTTGCAAGATAAAACCTTGAACGGTCCAATAAATCGGGGTGCCAATTTTCCTTTGATCCCAAATCTTTTTACTCCACGCATAGGTGACACTCTGAGATAGGCTCTATCGCTTACTTCATAAGTGACTTCCCTTCTCTTGGAGTTTGCATAACTTTTCTGTCTGGATTGTGCTATCTTTAAACGGTCCTTAATTAGTATGACTTTTTCTTCAGCCTCCTTGATTATGTCTGGTCCGAACAAACTACGTTCTCCTACCCCACTCCATAGTAGTGGTGTAGTGCACTTCCTTCCATACAGGGCTTCAAATGGCGACATCTCTATGCTTGCTTGATAGCTGTTGTTGTAAGAGAAGTCGACATATAGGAGATTATCATCCCAGCTAGACTTATAATCTAGAGCGCATGCTCTTAGCATATCTTCTAGGATTTGGCTTACTCTTTCTGTCTGTCCATCCGTCTGCGGATGGAATGTTGTGCTGAAATCTAATCTGGTTCCCAGTGATTCATGTAATTGATTCCAGAAATGAGAAGTAAACTGAGTACCCCTATCAGACACAATTTTCTTGGGAACACCATGTAGACACACAATTCTCTTCATATAAATGTCAGCTATTTTGGCACTAGTGTAAGTAGTCTTCACGGGTACAAAGTGAGCTATCTCGTCAGACGATCGACTATAACCCAAATAGACTCATACCCTGATTAAGTCCTGGGCAGACCAGTGATGAAATCCATACCTATCTGTTCCCATTTCCAATCTGGTACTGGTAAGGGTTGCAGCCATCCCGCTGGTTTTTGGTGTTCTACTCTCACACGACTACAGACGTCACACTTTGCAATGTATTCAGCAATATCTCTCTTCAAAATGATCCACCAATACATCTCCTTTACATCCATATACATCTTGGTGTTACCCGGATGTATGGAATAAGGTGAGTCATGAGCTTCTTGGAGTATTAACTTCCTAAGATCAGTATTATCAAGAACACATATGCGTTCTTTATACCATACAGTTCCCTCTTCATCTTCTCTAAAGTCTCTGGCCTTGCCTTCACTTAGGTTCTTCTTGATTTCTTTTATCGCTTTATCCTCTATATGAGCTTCCTTGATTATGTTTATCAAAATAGTTTGAACTTCTAAGGATGCTACGAATCCTTCAGATACCACTTCCAATCGAAGGTCCTTAAATCCCTTACATAGATCTTCAGGCAATTCTCCTGCCATGAGTCCGTTTACATAAGGCTTACGGCTCAAGGCATCAGCCACTACATTGGCTTTCCCTGGGTGATACTGTAGACTTAAATCATAGTCCTTGATCAATTCTAACAATCTCCTTTGACGCATGTTTAATTCCTTCTGAGTAAAGAAGTACTTGAGGCTTTTATGATCTGTGAATACTTTTTTACACATCGCTTTCCCCATAAATAAGGTATGCATATTTTCAGGGCATGTACTACAGAAGCTAACTCTAGATCATGAGTGGGATAGTTTACTTCATGATTTTTGAGTTGTCTTGAGGCATAAGACACTACTTTGCCTTCTTGCATCATTACGCTTCCTAGACCACGATATGAAGCGTCGCAATAAACTTGGAAATCTTTCTCTAGATCTGGTAGGCATAAGACTGGTGCAGACACGAAGCGTTTCTTTAATTCTTGAAAACTAGTCTCACAAGCTTCTGTCAACTCAAACTTCGTTCCCTTCTTCAGTAATTCATCAAGGCCTTGGAAATCTTAGAGAAATTTTCAATGAATCTAGGGTAGTATCCTGCCAGCCCTAGAAAACTACGGATTTCTCCCACATTTTTGGGTGATTCCCAATTTGTCACAGCAGCAACTTTTTCAGGATCCACTGCTATTCCATCTTTAGACACCAGGTGTCCTAGGAATCCTACTTGTTCTAACCAAAATTCACACTTGTTGAACTTAGCATATAACTGATGCTCTCGGAGTCTTTGCAACACCAGGCGTAAATGTGCTTCATGTTCTTTGTGACTTTTGGAGTAGACTAAGATGTCATCGATGAAGACCACGACAAACTTGTCCAAAAAATCCATAAATACCTTATTCATCATATTCATGAAATAGGCTGGAGCATTGGTTAACCCAAAAGGCATTACTGTGTACTCATACGAACCATACCTTGTAACAAAGGCAGTCTTGGGTATATCCATCTCTCTAACTTTCATCTGAAAGTACCCTGATCTGAGATCGATCTTGGAGAACACAACGACCCCTTCTAACTGATCGAAGAGGTCATTGATTTATGTTAGCAGATACTTGTTCTTGATTGTATGCTCATTTATGTCACGGTAATCAGTGACTAACCTCTGTGTACTATCCTTCTTCTTGACCAAAAGGATTGGGGCTTCCCATGGTGATGAACTTGGACGGATAAAACCTTTCTGCATAAACTCTTCCAGTTGCTTCTTGAGTTCTTTCAGTTCATCAGTTGCTATCGGGTAGGGTCTTTTAGCAATTGGTCCTGTACTCGGCTTCAGTTCAATGAGGAACTCTAGATCTCTATCGGGCGGCATTCCCGGTAGTTCTTCCGGAAACACATCAGGGTATTCCTTGACTATAAGAACATCACCAAGGCTAACCCCCTTAAGAGAATTAAGTCTAACCTTCTTTAGGTCAAACTTTGATCTGAACTTGATTTTCAATCCTTCTGGAGTGGTGAGAGTGATGGTTCTATTTGCACAGTCTCTGATTCCTTCAAAACGGGACATCCAATCCATTCCTATGATAACATCCAAGCCTTGTGGTTCTAGGATGATCAAGTCCGTAGGAAACTGATGCTTTCCAATCTTCAGACTCAACCATCTACAACCTAAGGTTACTAACATTTCTCCGCCAGGAGAGCTTACTCTAATAGGGCTTCTTATGCTCCAGTATCAAATAGAACCAATGCTGGACATAAATTGAGCAAGAATGTACCAATGACAACATCAGGTTCATCGTACACTTCTTCCACGTTGATGTGGTTCACGTGTCCCTTCTGGAAAGGATTGGGCTTGGCAGGTTCTGCAGCCTTTATTTTTGGACAATCATTGGCATAATGACCCTTGTTATTGCACTTATAGCATAGCACTTGGCTAATATCTTTTTTGAACTCGGGGTTTGGGCGATGTTGTCCATTGTTATGGTTAGGGCCAACATGTCCATTCCCTTTGTGACCTCCATTGTTTCATTTGACACCTCCACTATGGTTGTGACCATGATGTGTGTGGTTGCTTCCTCCACTAGGATAGTTCCCATGCTTATGACCATGGTTTGTATCTTGAGGAAAGTGCCTTTTGAATGAAGGTTCAGAATGGTGTTTGTGAATATTTAGCTTTCTCTTCCAGCTTTCAGCCTTCTTGATGTTATCCTCCAGTATGATAGCCTGATCTAGGAGGGTCTGATAATTTGGGGCCTATGCTACTGTTAGAGGAATCTTCAGTTCGTCATTCATCCCATTAGGAATTTTGCCTTCCTCTTAGCCTCAGTGTTGATGTCTTCAGGAGCATATCGAGACAGAGCATGTAAGTCGTCCATGTACTCCTTAAGGCTCCTGTTTCCTTGGCACAGGTTTCTAATTCTTCCTTCTTCAAGTTCATAATGATCGAAGAGATATGGGCATTACGAAAACCTTCCTTGAAGTTTTCCCAAGTCAGGGTTTCCAGTGGGTGAGTGATCTGATAAGTTTCCCACCACTGAATTGTTGGTCCCTCCAACAGATGAGTAGTGAATCTCACCTTTTCAGCGTCGGTACATTCACAGGTCACTAAATCTCTGTCCACTGAGCGCAGCCAGTCATCTGCCACAACTGGCTCAGATGCATTGGAGAACTTGTTAGGTCGTAGCCTCAGAAATCTGGTAAGTCTATCCACTTGGGGAGGTGGTGGTGGCGGCGGGTTGTGGTTATTGTTGCTGTTGTTATTGTTATTGTTGTTGGTTGCCGCAATGAATTGAGTCATCATAGTCATTAGTTCAGCTTGAGCGGCCATCGACTGTTGCATGGCATCATTGTTGTTATTGTTGTTGTCGGGTGCACGACGGGGAGGCATCTGTGGTTTTTAGCATAGATAAGTTTAGATTGAAAGAACTAAGGAAAGTTTCTACTCGAACAAACAAACAACTTATAAAAGAAAACAACCAACACACAGAAACAAATTCTTTTGAATTAAACACGATCTAAACGTTTGGAAGATAAATCCGCGAGGTTCTGAAGAATACAAGGGAAAGTACTGCCTTACCACAAGTTGGTAGGTCAATACGAAATTAAAGATAACGATGAGGTGAAAAGTAAATGGTAGTCCCACTAACTAACTACTCGACCATGTCATCTTCTTCTATTTCTTGAATCTCGATTCATTCATTGTCGAGTACCTCCTTGAGTTCCTTCACTTCTTTCTGCAAAGCAGAGTTATTTTCTTGCAGCTCCCTCTTCTCAGTACGAAGTCGCTTGAACCCTTTTCTCCTGTCTCTTGTACCTCTCCTCTTGTGCAGCAAACCTCTCTTCTTGGGCCTTAGTCACTTCCTCTTGAGCCTTCACCTTCTCCTCGTTCTCCTTGAGTAAGGCACATAGCTCATCGTTCTTCAGGAGTTCAGTGCGCCTATCCTCATACAACTCTATGACGAGGATTTCCAACTCCTGGAAATAAAGACTAAGGGGCTTTGCTTTGCCTCTATCTCCGACCTCAAAAAGGTAAGGTTCTCCATCCTCGTTTCTTCTTCCAAACAAAATGGAGTAGTGGCCCCTCAACTCTGTGTTTTAACGTCCGCAGAGGCGCTCAATCAGGTCTTGCATGACTATATTGAGTCCTTTACTAACAACTTTAATCTCTAACGGGGGCTCTTCACCACGTCCTGGTTGAGTTGCTTTTATTCTCCAACAACCCTCCTTGTTAAATTTCTTCACGATGAAGCCTTTGATCTGAGGTAGCGTTAACCCTATCTTCTCGACGATGTCGAGGAGGTAGCAGCCAAATCAGGTGCTCTCGTAGTCCTCCGCGGTGGTGAAGTGGAAGCTCGTCATCCTTTAGGTAGAAAAGGAAAAGGATTAAAATTGGATGAACGGATAGACGTCGCCTAGAGGGGGGGGGGGGGTGAATAGGCGATTTAAAACTTTTTCCGAGGAGCCGGAATATCTGGTCCAAGAATGACCCTGAAATTCCGGTATGCTTGATAAAGGCGGAATAACCTAGAGGTTTACTTAAACAAGCATACAACCTAGATAAATATACTAGGCTCACCTATGTGCACCAACAACTTATGCTAAGCAATACAAGAAACAAGGTGATAGCTAGGGAGATAGATAACTTCAAGCACGAAGGCTATCACAAAGTAAAGTGCATAAGTAAAGAGCTCGGGTATAGAAATAGCCGAGGCACGCGGAGACGAGGATGTATTCCCAAGTTCCACCCAAGGGTGTACGTCTCGTTTGGATAGGTGTGCGCAACCACAACAGGTTAGCCGCAACGCCACAAAGGCTCACCTTCTTCTCCTGATGAACTGAACCACAAAAGGTTGCGAGTTCAACTTCCACTATTGATCTCCTTTGGGCGCAGATCGAATCCCGTACAGCTCTTGAGGCACACACCCACAACTTAATTGGGGGCTCCCAAGTCTTGAGGCACACACCCACAACTTAATTGGGGGATCTCAAGTGACCACAAAAGGTCTTGACCACAAAAGGTCTTGGCCACAAAAGGCCGGCCACAAAAGGCCTCTAGGGTCCAAAGACCCAAGGGTAACAAGCTCACAAGTATCACCACTACAAATCCTCGTGGAGGGCTCAAACCGATGCAAATGCAATGGCAAGAGCACACGAAGTGCTCAAGTCCTTCACTCTCAAATTCCAACAAAACAACAAATGTTTATGGGGGAATAAGAGATGAAGAACAAACGAAACCCAAAAGGAGTCAATCCTTCACTCCCAAATCCCACCAAAAGCAACTAATGCTTATGGGGGTAGAAGAGAGGAAGAACAAAGAAGAAGAACCACAAAGGAACTCCAAGAACTAGATCCGCTAGGTTCCCCTCACTTAGAGGAGTGATGGATTGGTAGGATTATAGATCTAGATCTCCTCTCAACTTTCCCTAAAGAATATGCAAGAATCTATGGAGGGATTGAGAGGGAAGTGAGATTTCCAAGGTCAACAATGGAGTAGGAGAGAGAAAGAAATCGTGCTGCCTTGGGTTTTCCGAGCACAATTTCCGGTTCGAGTCAACCAAAAGTCCTTCTTTACTTAGCCAAAACTTGAGGGCTTTCTGGGTGCACTCGGAAATTCCGGTAGACGGAAATTTCCGAGCACAATTTCCGGCTCGCATCAGAACCCTTTTTCTCCTTTCCTTAGCCGTTTTCTTGGATGAGCTGGGGAACCGGAAATTCCGGCCCCAATAATCCGAATCAGCAAAACACCGACACGAAAACTGCTATAACTTTTGCAAATGAACTCCAAATGAGGTGAGACCAATTTTGTTCGAAAGATAGCGACGATGAGCACCCAGCAAAAAGAGTAAAATCTCTTTTATGAAAATATTGCATCCCATAAATAGAGTAAAATCTCCACACATGGCAAGGTGTGGGACTTTCCTCATGGTAGAACTGGCAATATTTCCGCCACCGAAAACGCAACAAGTTGTCCAAAGTAAAACCGATTTTGATGAACTAGAGCTTGACCTAGAGATGAACCAAACTATAATTCCTCACCAACATAAAGGCCAAATAAGAACCAAGAAACATGGTATGCCAAGTATGCAAAGCTTTGAGCTCTCCACAATGATGCGATCAAGTTACTAACTTGAGAACCCCTCTTGATAGTACGCCTATCTATCCTATAGCCCTATCAAGATCATACCTTTGCCTTGAGAATTCCACTTGAGTTAGATGATGACTATCTTGATCTCTTCAAGTGGTTCATCTTTCTTGATTGTGCGTCCAAGCACATGCTTGATGAAGACTTCTCCAAATACTCCCCCATGCTCACAATGGGAGAGTCTCTCTTAGCTTCATCTTCATGTATCCATTGCAAGCACCAAGCATAGGATCTCTTCAAGAAGATTCTCTTGGTCTTGGTCTTGCACATCTCACCTTGATGACGATCACCACATGACGTCATCCTCCATGAGCTATATGAAATCTTCATTTGATGCAAGCCCATGGGGATACGTAACCTCATATAAAGATACCACACACACATATATCATGGGTTAGTTCACAAAGCTATGCGGACAAGTGTTTACCATCCAAAGAGATACATGATCGCTCTTGCTACATCTCGTAGCAAGGTGTGTTGATCAACATCTTGATCAACTTTGTATCTTCCAACATTTCTTCACTAATATGATGTGTTGAATCCTTCAAGATATACTTGCAATATGCTCCACTCAACACATAAGCTTCAAGAGTCCAAAACATGAACTCCACAATTCCATGGACATGATATATAATGATATCTCAATGCAAACATTAGTCCATGGAGATTGTCATTCAATTACCAAAACCACACATGAGGGAAAATGCTCTTTCAATCTCCCCCATTTTGGTAATTGATGACAATGTCTTTTGAGAGGGTTTATAATATGGAATTTAACGAACAAGAATAGTTGCACTAACATCAAATACTACAAAGGTATGTGATGTTAGTCCATCCACATATAGAGCAAACTCTCCCATTATTTATGCACGTGTGTATGAACATGAATTCATTGCATATATTATCGACCATTACCGATGGTGGAGTTTCCACTATATATAAAACCAAGCAACGAATGCAAAGGCAAGAAAGGCAAATAATCAAGAATAAACCAAAGTACAAAGCCAATTCCATACAACCCTCCAAACCTTCTCCCCCATTGGCAACGATTGCCGAAATGGTCGAAAAGCTTTAGAAAGGTGACATAATAAAATCTCCTCCATAAATTATGCATTTCTCATGATATGAGTGAAATCAAATGCACGTACCAATGACGAATAGATAGAGGGGATCAAACTATATTGAGGATCCAACAATTGCACAAGAAAGATATCAATCGAAATCCACTAAAAGGATACCAATTGCAAAGGGGGAATGCATTCACAAAGAAGCAAGCAATCAAGGGATCCAAAACCAATTGAGCACAATAAGATATTATGATAATATCAACCATGTGTTCTAGAAATCAAGAGGGAACTCCCCAAGGTACATGTGCGATGAAAATATTTGTATTTCAATATGGTGTGCATAACATGGAATCCTCAATCCCTCCTAGATTCTTTAGAACACAAAAAGGTGCAAGATTGTATAGTTAAGAAAATAAGTATACCTTGCAACAAATAAATGTTGAGCAATAAAGGAGAGAAGTGAAAAAAAAAGACTTGCTCAACCCGGAAAGGATGGGTGTGACATGGAAATACAATTTAGGAGACTAAACAAGGATTAGCCTAAGCAACACCATAGTCTTTCAAATTATGAGGCACTTAGTGCATATCATGTATTTCGCAAACAAGCACACCCAAGAGGATAAATCAAATAGGATCACGAGCTTATTAAGAGGCAATGTGAAACCAGAAGAAAAACAAAGCTTGTGCCTTTTAGAGATCACCAAATAATCAAGAAGGTAATAAAAGGTGATCACTAAAGATTTTGAATACCAATTAAATATGTAACTACCCTCATGTGTTTAAGTTTCTAAGTGGACACTAAGTCCACAAAGAAACATGCACACACAATGTAGGTACAAGGTAACACACGTGGTATCCAAGAGGAAGTCATAAATACACCGATAAGATATTTTGCTTGAAAGCAAAGCACATAGCTCAAATTATTCTTAGAGGGTATAGATGAACTTCCAACACCAAGTTCTCAAAGCATCAAAAATACCCACATAGGTTAAGTGATAGTTGGGATACGTCGAGACACAAAACGAATATCACATAAGGAAGTGATTAATGAGAATTCATCAATATTGAACATGAGAGACTTTGGAAAGAATTTGCTAGATTACCATATTTGGGATTGGCGAATCATAAAGATGATTATATAAATCCCCTGGATGTGTAATCATCCTGGCTTACTCACATTAGCAATGAAGATATTTTGAAAGAAACTTTGCAAAAACCATATCAAATGCAACTTAGAGAAACTCATGCCAAAGAACAACCTACACAAGGTTGAGAGCTAGAAGTATATGCGTGAGTTAGATTGTAGTGTACCTGCACTTTAAATAAGGCAGATACCTGTGTATAGTGCAAATCCCTGGATCGATTCATTTGCACGCACAGTTTACGATGTAATATCACAACAAAGCGTCAATTTTATTACATTGATGATCCAGAATTACAAAATATTCGATACAAGTTGCATTGCATAAAGCTAGCATTGAAAAAGTACACAGCGGAAATACAATAGCAGTGGGTCTCCAACAACTTCATGTTGCCACAGGCGAAAACATGTTGGTTGTAGACTCGAAACCTATAAACGAAACCTCACTCGTCATCTGAACAATCTGCAATAAGAAAAATATTGCAACAACGTGGGTCAGATTCCATTAAAAATGGAGTCTGGCAAGTGACACTATGGTGGACACTTAATGGAATAACTCTATAGCCTATATGCACATTTGGCTGGTGGAGTTCAAGGCTAATTTGCATAAAGCCAATTTTTCCTACTCTTTTGAAAACACTTTTCTTGAAATCAAGACGAGTATGGCATGAAAACCATAAATCTCATCTTCCCTTGTTCACCCATCAAGTTTTATTACTGAAATTGGAATGATGGAATCCTCCGTTGACATCCGTGATCAGCTGCTCAAATTGTCCGTACCGGGGACACGGCTAAGTACTTAGTTTTACACTCTACAGAGGTTGTTCACGTTCACCATTGTACCCATTCAACCCAGATTATCCTTTACACACCATTTGTGATAAGGAAAGGAGAAGAGTGAGACGAGATCTTTCAGAAGCATTTTCCCTCCCACTCTGGCTTGACCCGTTCCACCTAACATCCCCCTACATCTGCTTGTCAAGCCGGAGAGAGTCCTCGCAACATAATTGATCAAGCTAGAGCACATATGGCAATGGCTGCACTGGAAGCAATCATCACTCGGAGTTCTTCAGATTCCTCTGTTCCCTGGGTGGCCATCCACAAGTGCACATACTCCAGGAACCATAGACATGGACCCGAGTAGCCACTCAACTTCGCCACCATACAACCAATCCACCCAGGAGATTCATTAACTTAGTGGATGTTCACTCTCAGGTGAAAATCACCATGCTCACGGCCCTAAGTAGAATAGACATTCATCCTAGGCGACGACAACCATGAGCACAACCCTGAGTAGTCACTTACATTTTGCAAAACTTTTCATCATTGCATAGCATCAATATATCTACTAAGTATTATATATGAACCTAGACACAGGAGTCAGGGAATTCTACACAGGTTTAGCATAGCAATACTATCCTACACATGCATATAAAAATACACTAAGTAATGCATATAGAAATAATAGGAAGTTTATGAGGTGTGCCATTTGCCTTTGAATGTTGTCGTTGTTCACAAACTCTTTTCAACAACGAACGTTTGCTCTTCGTTTAATCTAAACCATATAAGCAAACAACAATACAATAATCAACAAACAGCAATCATCAAACCTACATGCTCATATCTAGTGAACAAACAAGTTTTGTAAACTTCTAAGGAAAACATGTCATGCATGAAAATCTTTTAAGTTAATGCAAGGAATGTGTTGGTCAAAAATGACTAAGGACTAAGGTCATAAGTTGAATAAAATATTTTGTTTTATATCATCTTGAATAAGCCCTCTAATGATTTAGTCTTGATGTGTAGAAATATTTAGAGTAAATACTAAGTCATTTCTTCAAGATGATCAACAATTATTATCAACTCTTTGTAAATTGTACATTCACTATAGTGAGAGAGACAGACACCCGGCCAACCACTTAAATTGTGGAACAGGTCTCATGTACGTGGACATGTAAAGTTTGTTTCCAGGCCGCTTCATCTCACTATTCCGCTAGGATCCAACAAACTTAAAGACGATAATATCATGATCAAATTTTTTTTATGTCAAATGTGAAAGACAAGATTAGAAAAGAGGGAAAAGGTAGAAGAAAGATGTAGTTGTCCTCCAGGCTTCATCTCCAGACTTGTAATATTCTCCTTGATGATGTCTTGATTGAAGTTTTGATAGACGTGATAAATCTTCAGACTTGGTGGTTCTTGTATCCTCGAGGCTGGTCTTGGATTTACTTAGTCATCATGAAGTCTAACAGAAGAAGGAGGGAGAAAAGAAAGAAAGAGGGAGAAATACTTAGAAAATATTTCTGGTTGGTCTTCATGAACTTCTTCTTGATCTTTCTTCTAAGTTCTTCCACTCCTTGGAGATTCTTATGAAGTCTTGTTTTGGCTAAGTCCTTCATTGGTCTTCTAGCTCCATGTTGAAAATCCTAAGTGTCTAATGCATAGTACTTTTATCAAAATACTAAGTTTGGAAATATTCCTAACTTAGAGAAAATAATGAAGAGATCTCCTATGGGAAATATATCTATATGTAAAAATAAGTCATGCATGCAATGCACTTTTAAATCCTAAGAAATATCATAAAAAATTTGTGATATTTATAAAGTATGCATTTGGCTATAAATGCAATTTAATTAATTTCTATTTTTGGAAAATGTAATAAAAGGAATAATTATAAGATTAAAGTTTTCTATGATTAATATTTTTATAACATAATTTTATAAATAGTTTTAATAGACAGGGAGCATTTAATTAAATTTATAGCAATTTGATTTAATCAAAATTAATATTTCTATTAATAGTTATGTTGAAAATACTCAAACTATTCAATATATAACTATGAATTCATTCAAATATCACTCAAAATATTTTATAGCAGTGGCATCCATTTACAAATATTCTAAAGTTTCTAAAACAATTTTATTTGCAATTTTTGGATTAATAGATTTAAAGTTATGCCAAAAATACTAAAATCCACCATTTAAAATTTGAATATTCAATACTAAGTCAAATTTGAATTTTGGCAGATCCAAAATATTCTCATGTCAAGAGCTTTCCAAATATATAAAAATATTTGAATTTGGATAAACAAAGAAAAAGGTATGATAGTTTGAATAGACAGGGGCTTTTCTACAAAACTGCCATTTTTAATTTAATTAGAAAAAGAAAATCCACGCTGGCACTGACTGTGCGCTGACGTGGCCGCTGACTGGGATCCGACGTGGATAAGTTATCAGATCAGGGCCGTTGGATCCAGATCTGACGGATCTGAACAGACCGTACCGATTCGATTAAAGGATCTAATCCTACGCGTACATTACAGATCGGACGGCTTACAGCGATTGACCAAAAGGTGGCGGCGCTCCGGTCGCCGGAGACGAAGGAGACGGCGGCGGCGGCTCAGACGCAGACGGGGACGGTGCTCCGACAGTTCCTCGGACGCGCGGATGATGCCCTCGGGTGCGGCGCGTCGCGGCGATCTCGATGGGCTCGGTGGCGGCTTCGCGTGCGTCTCGGAGGGGCGTGGGGGCGTGGCCGAAGTGCTGCGGCGCCGGCGAGCTTTGGTCGAGCACGAGGTGCTCCGTTCGACTGCGAAATAAATCGAGACAAGGGGTTCAGAGGATGCGCACAGACGCGGGGAAGGGGGAAGAGGGTCAGGGGCATCGGGGAAGGCTCACCTCGCCGGGTAACTTCAAAAAATGGCGGCGGTAGCAATGGAGCTCCGGCGAGCTTTTCCGGCGGCGTCTTTGGGGCTAGGGTTTGGGGCAAAAGGTGGCGGAGGCGCTGGGGTTTTATAGGGCAGGGTCGGGGTGCCCATTAAGCCCCTTAATCGCGCGGAATCACGACGAGAAAATCTCGCCCGAAACTGTCGGTGCGTGATCTTCGGCGCGGGGTTGAAGACGACCTGACGTGTGGGCCCCACACGTCAGTGAGAGAAAGAGGGGAACGGGCTGGGCGTTGGGCCGTTACGCGTCGCTCGCGCGCGATAGAAGCTGGGCTTCGGCCCAGTTAGTTTTTCCTTTTGTTTTATTCTTTTCCTTTTCTGTTTTCTGGATTTTTAAATAAGTTTTAAAGTAGAAATCCAAATCAACTCAATTTAGTTTCTATATTTTTGTAAAAACAATATCTATCATTTAGAATACTTATGGTTATGTTTTGAACACTTTCAAATTTAATAATTTTGAATTATTGCTTTAATAGAAATTTGATGCTTAATGTCAAATTTTAAATTAAAGTCTAATTTAATTTCGTGTTGGCCAAATAAAATTTTATAATAATACAATACTTATATAAATTTTAAAGTAAGTTCATTAAACTCATTTTCAAACATTAAAACATTTTGGCTTCAGTACAATAATTAAATGACATAACACATCCATTTGAAAATGGAAAAGGGAAATATAATGAATTCATTTTTAAGTCAAATAATTGGTGCACCATTATATTTTTTATTAAGATAATTCACTTGAAAACTATAATAAATACCTTTGGAAATATTCTAGTTTTAATTCATTGTTTATACTGAATATATTCAGGAAAAACATTTAATGTTTTGAAAATACATGAAGATCATTTAAGCTAATGGAATGATTATTTGGATAATTCATTAATTATATAATCTATGGAGTTTTATAGTAATGAATTATAAGATTATAATTTCCAAAGCTATAACTTGAATTTAGTCAGATGAATGAAAACTATTTGGCAATTATACTTCTTTAAATAGTTTTGAATTTATGAATAGATATGACTAAGTGGTTGAAATTAGTTTCTTATAAGGAAACTATTTTATTAAAATGAAATGGTTTGAAGTATTTACATATAAGGGTTTTTGAAATACAATAAGAAATGTAATGTTTAACTAGAAACAACTTTTGAACATTATGTTAAACTAAGATAATTGAAATATTAAACCCTTTCAATATGGTTGAAATCTTTTATAGTTGGTTTTCTTATGCATTTTAATGTTTTATTTTAATCAAAAACAAAGTTTTAAATTTTTGTGATTTTTAAACATTATAAAATGTTGGGATGTTACATAGATACTTGTTACCGAGATAGCATTGACGTTGTAGAGGATGAGAGTTCACAATTATCCAAGCTTGGCTCCAAGAAGCACATGGTGAAGACATCTTCTTTAAAAAGAGGCAAGCTTCCAATGCATCTCCCATGTACCTAAAACAAATAAAGTACACTATGGTACCCAAACTAATTGAGTCCAAAGTAGTTAGACCAACTACAATACATAGGACAAACTCCACATAAATATGTGCATATTGATAAGAAATAGAATTTCATGCACATCTTAGCCATTTAGGATTTGATGGAGTTTATCCTATGTCGGGTTATGACTCCCTAGGAACAGGGGTAGTCACTTCCTGAAGAGTACTTCGTGAAGGGGACTGAACGCGGAGGTCAATACCCTCGAGGGGCACGGCGACGATGCTCGCCGGGCCTGGAGACGAAACACCCATGACTGAGATAGACACCGGCCCGTACCCAGGTTCATGACCCTTGAGAGGAGGTAAGACCGCTACTCCTGCTTGTCTGTATTGAACTATGGAGGTTACAGTACAGCAGAACTTGCCGAGATCCCCCTTGAGGTGGTTCTTGCCTGGGGAGGGAAGCGATGATCTTCTTCCTCCTCCAGCCAGAGGCTATTCTACTCAGTAATGCTAAGGTGTATAGGTGTTGTAGCAAGCAATTGGCCGACCATCTCTACGATGGAGGTCTTGTTCCTTTCATAGGCGATGTAGGCTCTCTTCTTCCGCTTGGCATCCAAAGTGGCTCCCACACGGCAGTGGCGTGGGGGAGCAGGAGTCCACCACCGCGGGATCATCCATGGACGCGGTCCATCATCGATAAAGGTGGGCACGGTGGCCGACCAGCGGCGGACCGCACAATTCTGCCCGCAGGGACGGCAGTCTCTGAGGTGGAGCCCGTGATGACGTTCTCCTTGGAGGGTTGCTCCGTCCAGCTTCTTTATCACCAGATAGGAAGGTCTTGGCAGTCCTGGGGCAGGCGGCACAACTTTATTGACTCCTTTATCACCAAAACGGCAACGGAAGCGCCTGCGTCACCACGTGGGCGTGGCAGAGCTCATGTGCGCCCTGCCGTACTTCCTTGGCCGCGACGTTTCCCCACAGGCCTCTGGAGGCCTGCGGAGGGGTTCTTGTTGACTTCCCTCCAGGCGTGTTGCGCCTCGGGAGGGTCTCCTGAAGCGAGGGTCCCCTTGAGGCCCTTGCTTCCTCTTCGGGCCCTCGAGGGGAATTGCATGTCGAGGGTCTCGGCAAGCGGCGAGGCTTGGTCCTTAATCGTTTTGTCTGATTAGCCCGCGTGCGAGTCCTGGGGGGAGTGGGCTCTTCATACCCCAGTCTCCACTGGGCCGACAGTAGCCCTCGGGCCCGCGATGGGCGCGAATGAGCCCATGGGCGGAGGCGGAGCGTCGTGGGCCCAAAGTGTCCGGCCGGCCCGAGCCACGCGACACTCAGACGAGTAACGGTTGCGCTCGATCTGGGGCGTGAGTCGTGGGGGGTCCTACCACGCCCCGGTAACTTCTCCTCGAGGTGACATAAAGCCCGAGCGCCGCAATAGGGAGCCGTTACTGTTTCCAATTCTTCTCGCGGAAGCCTCCGCCATCTCGAGCTCTCCGCATCCGCTCTCTTCTGCGATTTCTTCTCCTTCCGCCTCCAGAGACACACCGAGCCCCCGGTGATGAGTCCCGCCAAGAGCAAGGGCAAGGCTGCCGTGGGCTCCTCTTCCCAGGTGGAGGGCGCTGAGGTCGCGGACGGCGCGGCTCTCGTGGAGGCGCGCACCGACCCTCAGGCCTTGGAGAGAATCCGCCATCTGGTTGCGGGGCGGACCAATGAGCATGGCGCCAGTGCGCTTCGTTCTACACGGTTCGGGGGGTTCCCTCAAGGGTTCTATCCCATTTTTCTCCACACCATCACTGCCGGGCTGGTGCCCCCGTACTCGCCGTTCCTGGAGGCGGTATTGGAGTTCTACCAAATCCAGCTCCTTCATCTTCATCCAAATTCTGTCCTCATCCTCTCCATTTTTGCCTACCTCTGCGAGGCTTATTTGGGCGTGCGCCCCTTGGTGGCACTCTTCAGGAATTTTATTCGCTGCGGTGCACGGCTGCCAGCGAACGAACCGGGTGTGTCTCCTTCCGCATTGCAGACGGCATGGGGAGTGTATACATCCCTACGGCCGTGGTGAAGAAGGTGGATGACTTCCGTCAGAGGTGGCTCCTTATCGGCGTCAAGTCGCCCTGCGCGTTTCTTGACGTCCCGGAGGCACCGCCCGTGAAGAACTCCCACTGGGGCAAGTCTGCCCCTCGCGGAGCAAACAACGCGCACCTGGTGGGGCGTTTGGAATACCTCCGGGAGGAGGGTGTCACGGGGCAGTTAGTCGTGGCGGACTTCGTGAAGCACCGCATTGCCCCTCTTCAGGCCCACAACCAGCCGATGTGGATGTATTCGGGCCCCTCGGACCCGATGCGGCTTCATCCTGAGGACCACGGTCCGGACGTCGTCGACACCATCTTGAGTATCCTGTTTGTCAATCCGGAGGTGCCCGGGAAGATCGCAGGCTCTGTGCAACCTCTGCACCAGCTCCCCTTGGGCGACCGTTTGGACATCTTGGACAGGATGCCGGACTTCACCCCGTTTGGCCTGGCGGGGGAGATTATGAGGTGGTTGCTCCGACGGTGCGGGTAGTTGTAGGAGCGGACTCTCCTTCAGCCTATGGTGCCTGGCGTGGCGAGGAAGGCGCCGCGATGGGAGAGGTGTCCTCCTTGAGGCCCGGGCCATTTACTGACGAGGTCTATGACATCTCGTCAGGCGATGACGAGGCCTTCGTGGTGGCTCCCTCGCGCCCCGTGGAAGAGAAGGCTGAGGAGGGGGAGGCCTCTGGCGCGGAGGCCTCTCCGGGAAGGCGCGGGCCCCGTACCAAGGCCGCCGTGGACCGCTCTGGGGCGAGGCCATCCGACGTCCCCTCCAAGAGGAAAACGGTGACGCCTCCGGAGGGGTCAGGCGCCAAGACCATGCCCTCCTGGCGCTCACCAGGCCTGGCGTGGGTCGGTACCGGCGTTCCTCCGTCGGGGTGAGTGTTCATGATGCTTGGTCGTTTTGATTCTTGTTTTCTCTTCACTTTGCCCTCTCCTGAAGGTATTTACTTGGGTTTTTGCCAGTGATCTTGTGCCTGCGAAGCGCCGTAGGCTTCGCAAGGCTGTAGACGTGAAGAGAGCCACGACTGAGGCCGTGGTTGACGAGACCACGAGGCCTGCGGAGACGGCCTCCACAGGCCCCACTTAGGGGGTGCCTCAAGGGGAGGCAGCTGCGCCTCGGGCGGAGGCGGCAGAGCCTCAGGCGGAGGAGGACGCACCTCGCCCAGAGGCCCCTAGGCCGCCCCCCGAGCCGATGGTGGTGGTGGTCGCCGAGGTGACGATCTCCACTACGCTTCGTGCTCCTACTCCCCCTCGCGCGGTCACGCCTCCGCGCGAGGCGACTCCTCCACGCGAGCCGACACCACCGCGTGCGCCCACTCCGCCGTGCGCCCCCACGGCTCCCGCGCAGCCTGAGGCGGAAGCGAGCGAGGCATCAGCGGGCACGGGCTCGTCCGCGGGGGGAGGTTCTTCTTCGGCTGCTCGTCTAGCTGAAGGCGACGAGCGCCCTGCTGATGCGGGCGCCGAAGAGGACGTTGGCGCGGATGGGGGCGGAGCCCAGGCTAGCCCCGAGCTCTCCCTGAGGCCAGGCTCTCGGGGCTCGACGCCGAGGCTGGGCCCTCTTCACCTCATGAGCTGGTCCTCCGTGGCTGGGACTGGAGCGCGGGGCGCCGCGAGGCCGCCTTTGGCCTCGTGAGGGAGTCCCTAGAGGGCTTGGAGGCGCACCTTGCCCTCGGGGACATACACCTCGCCCAACAGCGGGAGGAGCTCGCGAAGTCGTGGGCGTCCTTCCATGTGGCGGTTGAGGCGCACCGCCAGGAGGACTTGGCGCTACAGGCCGCACGCGAGGAGTCCACCCGCTTCGCCAAGGAGGTCCGCAAGGGGGCCATCCGCGACGCTACACAACTCCTCGCGCACCTCCAAGAGGAACGCAATGCCGCTGCCGAGCTCCTGCGCGAAGCCACGGCCTAGCGCGAGGCAATGGAGGGCGCGCTGGCCCAGAAGCGATGCGAGCTGGGCCAACTGGAGGCCCGGCTGCTCTCCGCCCACCAAGCCGCGCAGGCAACCCTGGAGGGGGACCGCAAGGGCCTTGCCGAGCGCGAGGAGCTTGAGGCGCGCGAAGGAGACCTAGCCCAGGCGCTCTCGAAGTACGATGAGAACATCGCTGCCCAGAAGCGTGCTTATGAATGCTTCGAGCAGCGGTTCGTCGAGAAGAAGAAGGAGGCGGAGGATGCCCTTGCAAAGCGTGAGAAGCAGTTCCGGCTGACCAAGTCTCAGGAGTACCGTGACTTGGCCCAGATGCAGGAGGACCGCTTCCAGGCCAGGCACGCCGCAGACGCTCAGCGGATCGCCGGGCTTGAAAAGGCCAACTCCAAGCTGGAGGCCCGCCTCAAGCGCGCCAAGGATGGTCGTCGCCGAGCGCAGGAGGCCCGCAACGAGGCAGTTCATTTCCTCAACTCCTTGGCTAAGGATATGGAGGAGTAGGTGGCTCCCGCGATGGAGCGGGCGACGGAGGCGATGGACTCTGCCCAAGCGACTCATGCGCTTACGAAGCAGCGTGAGCGCATGTTCGACGTGCTGGTCGCCCGGGGAACCGAGCTTGCTGCACAGCTTGGCGCGGATGCGCCGCACACCGAGGTCCGAGGCCGTGGCAATGCTGCCATGTATCTGGTCTACTTTGACCAGCTCTTCACGGCGCTCGAGGGCCCTGTCGCCGAGTTTCGCGAGATGATAGAGGACGAGAGCTAGCAGCTCCTGGGGGTGGTCGTCGATCGTATCTTCACCAACCTCAGGATCCTCACGCCAGGCTTCGACTTCTCCACCGTGACGGAGGCCGCCAAGGGCGAGGATGCGCACAGGGTCTCCAACTCCCTCCGCGAGCAAGTCAACGCTTTCTGCAACCGCTTCAGGCGTGCGGAGATTGCGGCGGAAGACAGCGAGGAGGAGGCCGCCTCTGCCGAGACCGAGGAGGGCAAGGTGGAGGAGGTCCAAGACGATGACACCTCGGCCTGAGCTACACGTCATTGCGCCTGCATGCGCTTGTATCTGAAACAATCTTATGTTTAGACATTTGCGACCTTTTGGCCTGTAATATACTCTTATTTGCAATTTGCTTTTAGCTTGCTTGCCCCTCGAGAGGTCTCTTTGGACTCATCTTCATGTCTATTTGTTCTCTGCGTCGGTAGGACCCTTCTCTTCGTGCCATGACTCAGCCACTTCGGTATGCAGGAGCAATGACTCCGCAAGGCCGGGGGGAGTTTACGCCTAGGAGAGGTAAGAGCCCTGAGTCGCGATGCTCAAGTTCCCCCCTTAGACGTACGAGTAGTCTATGAAGCGTAAGGGAAAGCGAAATCGCTTGAGGGGCAAACGTGCGCTAGAGGGGAAAAACGCTCTTAAGGCGCGGGTGCGAGACTTAGCTTCTCGAGGTTTTCACTCTGTAGAGGATTTTTGCCTGGCGAGAAGGTCCTCTTGAGGGATCGCTCCCGGATGCCTCCTCAGGCTTGTGGGGGCATTTCTTCCCTGTAGATGTTAGAGGGGCGAACCCAAACGCTGGAGCACGGTACAGGGGACTCGTGTGCGCTTATAGGTCCCCTCAGGCGTTCCTCGCGAGGAGAGTAAGTACCAAGGTCCTCTGTAGAGATGGCGTGTTTGTGGGATCTTACCCTCCAGCCAGAGCTCGGATCCTAGGATTTTGCAGTGCTGCTGGTGTGTCATTTGAGGCACTGGCACCGTACTCAGCCCCCGCTCGTGAGGTACGCATGTGGAGAGATATAAGCGCACATTTCGGTGCCGCGGCGCTAAGTTCACTTGGGAACGAAATTGTCTCATTATGCTTGGAGTTGCCAAGTTAATGTTTTGACCATGTCGAGGCATGGGCACCACCCATTAGTGGCAGAGACTCTCAACGGCCTGAGGTGGCTCGTTACAAGGAGAGCTCGGAGGGTTGACCCTCGAGAGAAACCTTTGGAGCTTGGAGGTTTAAGTCGTGAGCTTTTAACCTTTAGAGACAAAAAATGCTTGGAGTTTGAGCCGTAAGCTGCCTCTTCCGCCAGATGCCTTGACGTGACAATGATCTCGGGCGTGACAATGATCACGGTTGCGTTTGTTCCTTCTGGAGACAAAAAATTCTGTGAGGTTTAAGCCGTGAGCTTTTAACCTCTGGAGACAAAAAATGCTTGGAGGTTGAGCCGTAAGCTGCCTCATCCACCAGATGTCTTGACGTGACAATGATCACGGGCGTGACGATGATCATGGGTAGAACTTACGCAGGTGCATGATGTTCCATAGATTCTTGACGGGGATGTCGTCTTGAGTTTCGAGGCGAGCCGCGCCAGGCCTTGTGATGGGGGTGACCCTGTCGGGACCTTCCCACATCAGGGACAGCTTGTGGAGACCTTCCCTGGAGAGGATTCGCCTGAGGGCGAGATCGCCTGCCTCTAGGGTACGTGAGCGCACTTTGCGGCTGTGGTAGCGTCTCAGGTCCTGCTGGAATTTGGCCGCCCGGAGGGCAGTGCGGCGTCGTAGTCCCTCGAGAAGCAGCAGGTCGTCGTTGTGGAGGTCCTCTTTCTGGTCCTCGTTAAAGGCAAGGACCCGTGGGGATCCATGCTTTATCTCTATGGGGAGGACTGCTTCGGCTCCATGGACGAGGGCGAACGGTGTTTCCCCTGTAGGCTTGGGTGGCGTTGTGCGGATGGACCAGAGCACCGAAAGGAGCTCGTTGATCCAGCCCTTGCCGTGGCCTTTGAGGATGTCGAAGGTCCTGGTCTTTAGGCACTTAAGGACTTCTGCGTTTGCTCGCTCAGCCTGTCCGTTGCTTTGCGGATGTGCGAATGAGGCGAAGCAGAGCTTGATGCCCATTCTTTCGCAGTAAGCTCTGAAGATGCCACCGGTGAATTGCGATCCATTGTCGGTGATGATGCGGTTAGGCACTCCGAAGCGGCACACCAGGCCTCTGATGAATTTCACCGCCGTCCCTGCTGTGATTGTGCGCGTCGCCTCCACTTCGGGCCAATTAGTGAACTTGTCAATGGCCACGAAGAGGTAGCGATATCCCCCTTGCACTGTTGGGAAATGTCCCAGGATGTCCAGCCCCCAGATCACGAACGGCCAGGAGAGCAGAATGGTTTGTAGCCCCAGCGCAGGTTGGTGGATTTGCTTGGCGTGGAAGTGGCAGGCTTCGCATGCTTGGACGATGTCAACTGCATCCTGAAGTGCTTGAGGCCAGTAGAAGCCGCTCCTGAAGACTTTGCCTGCGAGGGTGCGGGCGCATGAATGGTGGCCGCATTCCCCGTTGTGGATGTCCTTGATCAACATTTTTCCTTCTTCAGGAGGAACGCATTTGAGCGCGGTGCCGTTTGGGCGCTTGCGGTAGAGATTTCCTTCGAGGATTTGGTAAGATTTTGCTTGGCGGGCGATTCGCTCCGCTTCAACATCTTTCTCGGGAAGGATCCCTTTTTCGAGGTAGCCTTTGATCTCGTCAATCCATCCTGCTTCTTGATGCACCGCTGTGAGCAACAGACGCTCCCCTGTAGGGGGTCCGCAATCTGGAGCCCCGTTTGCAGGTGGTGGCGGGAGCGCTTCGTTTGTGCTTGCGGGCATGGCCTCTTGAGGCTGTTTTATGGATGCCTTGACGAGTCTTTCTTCAAAGACGCCTGGTGGCTGAGCTTGCCTCTTTGATGCGCGCTTGGCGATGTCATCAGCCTCTTGGTTCTCCTTTCTTGGGATGTTCATGAGCTCCATTCCCCTGAAGTGCTTCTCAAGCCTACGGACCTCTTCAAGGTATGCGGCCATTTGGTCGTCCTTAGGCTTATAACTTTTGTTGGATAAGTTGACGAGCAGCTGGGAGTCGCCCTTGATGAGTAGGTGATTGATGCCTTGGGCGATTGCGGCGCGTAGGCCAGCAAGCAGGCCTTCGTACTCAGCGATATTGTTGGAGATCTTGTCGATTCCGAAGCACAGCTGGACTGCGTAATATAGCTTGTCGCCTTTTGGTGAGACAAGGACCACGCCAGCCCCACCGTGGCGACAAGCGAAAGCTCCATCAAACTTCATGGTCCAGTGGCTGGGTATTTTGTCTCCAGAGGGCTCTTGTTCTTCTCCCAAAGGCTCTTCAGGGGTTGGGTCAGTCCATTCGGTGACGAAGTCTGCCAGCGCTCTTCCTTTGATTACCCTTGTGGTGTCAAAGCGCAAATTGAATGGCCGTAGCTCTATATTCCATCTTGCGACACGATTTGTGGCATTTGGGTTGCACAGGATCTGCTCCAGGGGAAACGAGGTAACCACCATGATTGGGTGTCCCTTGAAGTAGTGTCGCAGCTTTCTTGAGGCGATGAGGAGTGCGAGGAGGAGCTTCTGCTGCATTCTATACCGCTCGCGAGCATCGTGCAGTACTGTGCTGACGAAGTAGACTGGATGCTCGACAAGGGTAGTCGGTGTAGCCTTGGTGTCTTCTTCCTGAAGGGGCTCCGCTAGGCCCTCAAGGGGTTGGCCTCTGGAGGCTTGTCCTGGCCCTCGAGGGGGTTGGCCTGTGGAGGCTTTTTGGGGCCCTCGAGTGGGTTGGCCTGCGGGGGCTCTTCAGGCTCTTCAGGCTCCCTAACGGGATCATCTTGCAGTGGTTGACTTGGGGCGGGCCTCTCCTGTGGCTTTGGGCCTGGCGGTGGGTTTGTGAGGCCTGCCCTTTCGTCGATCTCTTCCTTAGGAGGTTTTTGCTTTGGAGTGGTTGCACTCTTCTTGTGGGGTACTTGCTCTTCCCTTTCAGCCACAAGGACGGCACTGGCGGTCTGTGGAGTTGCTGATAGATACAACTTCAGGTGCTCGCCTGTCCTTGGGTCCACCATTACTGGTGGGCTGGCTAGGTACCTCTTCAAGTCCTAAAATGATTTTTCAGCTTCAGGGGTCCACTTGAAAGTGCCTGTTCTTTTCATGATCTTGAAAAACGGCAGGAGTCTTTTGCCGAACTTGGAGATGAATCTACCCAAGCTGGCCATGTAGCCTACTAGGCGTTGCATGTCGTTGAGCCTGCGTGGAGGTTGCATGTCCTCTATGGCCTTGATTTTGTCAGGGTTTGCCTCTATGCCCCGGTGGGACACGAGGAAACCAAGCAGTTTGCCTGAAGGCACTCCGAAGACGCACTTGGAGGGGTTGAGCTTGATGTTCACCTTGCGTAGGCTGGCGAAAGTCTCTTCAAGGTCCTTGAGGAGAGTGTTCCCCTCTCGGGATTTTACGACAATGTCATCGACATACGCCTCGGCATTTCTGCCCATTTGCTCGCCAAGTGCTATCCGCTCGGGTGCCACGTCGGGAGTGACGACTGCGCGTCCTCTTGGTGCTCGGAGTTTTGCTCGGGCTCCTCCGCATGAGGGCCCGAGTTGGCACGCTCTTCACGGCGGGGTCGGCCCCGTCGTGAGCGAGTGGCCGTGGCGCCTGGCGGGGCGCACGCTCCTTTAGGCGCGCGTCGGTTGACGCGGGCGGCGCGGGTAGCGCGGGTGTTTGCCATGGCGCGGAGGCGGCTCGAAGGTCGTTGACGCGCCTCAGTCCCCTACCTGGCGCGCCAAATGTACGATTATGACTCCCTAGGAACAGGGGTAGTCACTTCCAGAAGACTAGTACATGAAGGGGACTGAACGCGGAGGTCAAGACCCTCGAGGGGCATGGCGACGATGCTCGCCGGGCCCAGAGACGAAACATCCACGACAGAGATAGACACCGGCCCGTACGCAGGTTCACGGCCCTCAAGAGGAGATAAGACCGCTACTCCTGCTTGTCTGTATTGAACTATGGAGGTTACAGTACAGCAGAACTTGCCGAGAGCCCCCTTGAGGCGGTTCTTGCCTGAGGAGGGAAGCGATGATCTTTTCCTCCTCCAGCCAGAGGCTATTCTACTCAGTAATGCTAGGGTTTACAGGTGTTGTAGCAAGCAATTGGCCCACCGTATCTACGATGGAGGTCTTGTTCCTTTTATAGGCGCCGCAGGCTCTCTTCTTCCGCTTGGCGTCCAAAGTGGCTCCCACACGGCAGTGGCATGGGGGAGCAGGAGTCCACCACCGCGGGATCGTCCATGTACGCGGTCCATCATCGATAAAGGTGGGCACGGTGGCCGACCAGTGGCCGACCGCGCAGTACTACCCGCAGGGACGGCAGTCTCTGAGGTGGAGCCCGTGATGATGTTCTCCTTGGAGGGTTGCGCCGTCCAGCTGCTTTATCACCAGATAGGAAGGTCTTGGCAGTCCTGGGGCAGGCGGCGCAACTTTATTGACTCCTTTATCACCAAAACGGCAACGGAAGCGCCTGCGTCACCACGTGGGTGTGGCAGAGGCCATGTGCGCCCTGCCGTACTTCCTTGGCCGCGACGTTTCCCCAAAGGCCTGGGGAGGCCTGTGGAGGGGTTCTTGTTGACTTCCCTCCAGGCGTGTTACGCCTCGGGAGGGTCTCCTGAAGCGAGGGTCCGCTTGAGGCCCTTGCTTCCTCTTCAGGCCCTCGAGGGGAATTGCCTCTCGAGGGTCTCGCCAAGCGGCGAGGCTTGGTCCTTAGTCGTTTTGTCTGATTAGCCCGCGTGCAAGGCCTGTGGGGAGTGGGCTCTTCATACCCCAGTCTCCACTGGGCCGACATCCTATATATTGGATCAACGAAAGTAAGCATGCCATAAGATATACACATAGTAAATATGCATGCACAAAACTTTCAAGAACCAACCGAGATACAATTTGGACAAAACACCAATTAAATCAAGAAGCTACACAAAAGTGTGGCAAGAGAAGGATTTGTCCTCATTGTATCAAAGACTCAAACCAACACATTGTGACGCCCTAAAATCGATACTATGTAGATTTAAGCGTTCCCGCCGAAATCCGCATAATAACGATTTTAGGTCGCCCACCAGACATAATGTGCACGCCGAAACATGCGCATTATGTGGGTGGAATTGTGATAACATTACAACAGTTCCGATACATCCACAAGTACAACAGAAGATAATTTACAACAACGACTTGAACGAGTCAAGATACAAATAATACCATACAAAGATTCAAATGACAGCGG
This sequence comes from Poa annua, assembly GCA_026929855.1. NCBI lineage: Eukaryota > Viridiplantae > Streptophyta > Magnoliopsida > Poales > Poaceae > Poa > Poa annua. The sequence goes on from CM049426.1 coordinate 112,214,996, forward strand.
AAGCGAAATAGTATCCGGCTACGGATAAGATGCAAATTGGACTAAGAGTCCTGAAGATAAGCAATGGCGCCATATCCCTGCCCAGCCAAGCCGGAGGGATTCCCAAGCTAACGTCGTCGGACTTCAAACCTGTTTACTGCACATAAAGCACATCCCAAAAGAGGGTCAGGGCACTCCCTGGCAAGCAAAACCGACTTGCCTACTTTCTACACCATCTCCCAAAATATGGGGTAGGTGGACTTAGCGGCAGCAGCACTAGCAACTAAAGAGACACGCTACAACTTTCGTCTAATCAGAGCGGGATAAGAGAGCGCATAAAGTAAACAACTACAACTAACACCAATCATAACCCATTCTCGAATTAACCCCCTCAACCAAGTATGAGGAAGCAATTCGGGAAACTGACACGTTAAACAGTTTTAATTATAATTTATTGTGAAAGTAATTCTATATTACTAGTCAATTTAATTAACATTAAATAGGTGCAAGTTGTCTAGATCTTGTTAGCCAGCATCATCACCAAAGTCGTCCATAACCGTGGACACGGCTCATCGATAAGATTATACCCTGCAGGGGTGCACTACTGTACCCATACTCGCATGATCAACCCAAGCAAGCATCAGGGCTTCTCAACACGACTCATTCCTTCACTACAGCAAGTCCAAGTGCCACCCATATGAGTTGTTACCCGCGTCAGGAGTCCGGCCGAATCTCAATTGCGGACTCATTAGTTTGCGACTACGCCACCATGCGGCTCAAACCACAGTAGGAACTGTCCGCTTCGTGTCGTACCGCACCTATATGACCCCCCGTATCACATACCCTCTCATCATCATCATCGTCATCATCATGCACATGCATATGAGCAAATGGAAAACCCGAACTACTTGCGGCACATGGACGAGCTGCGGATCCGTTCAAAGTCGAGGGGGGCTCCATTGGGCCACCCACAAGTGGTTAGTGCGCTCAAAATTGGATCCGAGGACAAAATCTCAGTTCCTAGGCCGACACTGAGCAGAACAAAACACCTCGCAAGGCCTTCCGCCTGGTGCCTTATCTTTTAATTATAATACCCCAATATAATACAACATTTTATTAAGGTAGAATAATATATCATACTAAGCAGATGAAACATAAGACCAACAAACGACTCGCACAAACAACTCTAAGCATGCGCTACGACTCGCAAGGCCAACAGATAAACATGCAACGGGTATTAGGTTGTGGGGATAAAGCTGTATGGGCTGCAGGATAAACATGTGATGGGATCGCAGTTCAAGAATCGATAACTAGGGTAGCAGCGATCAACGGCAGGAATGAAAGACAATGTATAGGTAAACAAGCAAACTTTGCTTGCCTGGAATCCCGCATGGAAGCAGATCTTGTCGTTGCTCACACATCTCAACGTCTTGTCCGCGAAGAAGCAACAAACACTGGAAGCGTAAAAGATGCATTTTACAACTACGGCAAAAGATCCAGCATGATCATATGAGAATGATGCATGGCATGGCAAGACGTAATATAAATGCAATTAATTCAAATTAAGCAGAACCGGGATTCCGACAATTAATATTAATGTTAAAGTTATTTATCTACACATCAAATTAAATGTTCATTAACATGGCAAGACATGGCAAAGATGATCTAGTCAAATTAAATGGAATGGGGTAATACATATATTGATTTGCCCCACACATTCCATATTTATTATTTAGGTGATTTGCTACACCCACAAACCCAAGAGATGCAACAAATGCAATTATGATGCGATATGCACAAGATAGATGACATTTAATAAAAATAGGTTTTTAGGGTTAGGGTTTGGGTTCGCACGTTGGATCGGGAGAGATAGGGTTCGAAACCGACGTCTTCGGAACGTAGAGGAAGTAGTCGTCGTCGGGGAAGTAGTCGTCGCGGAACCGGGGCATCGTCGTTTGTCGGTGTCGTGGAAGTGGTCGGGTAGTCGTCCGGGTGGTCGTCGTTCGGAGCACCGGCTTCAGGGTCGGTGGCGCACTCGTCGTACCCGGTCTTTGGGGCCACGACAACGGGTCGAGTCACGCACGAAGGCGCATGGCAACGGACACTGGAAGGAACACCGGGCAGCACCACGAAGGATGGACAAACATGGATAAACAAATGCGATGCCGGGGTCTTGCGGGCATTTCACTGGACACCTTGCGGGCGGCGGACGCGGGGACGCCACCGGACGGAGACGACGTGCACGCGGCCAGAAGAGGAGGCAGCGGCGACACGTGCGTGCGGGAGGCGGCGGCGCGGAGCGGATGCGCACGGCGGCGGCGACCGGCGCGGATGGAGGCGGCGGCAGCGAGCGGTGGCGTGGCGCGGCGAGTAGCAGAGGCTGGGCGAAAGGGGGCGCGGGCGACGGCGGCAAAGGCGGGACAGGGGGCACAGGCGGCAGCGATGCGTGCGTGCGGGGAGCGGAGGTGCGGCGGCAAGGTGGGCGCAGCGCGCGGGCGCGCGGGGGGAGGCGTCTCGGGGGCGCGCGGCAGAGGAGGCCGGGGCAGCGCGAGCGCGGCGCTGGAGGCGGAGGGCGCGCGCTGGCGGCGTAAGGCCGGAGCAGGGGACGCGCGCGGAGGCTCTGGCCGGCCGGAGCAGGCGGCGCGGCGCGGCTGTGCGGCGGCGCGGGCGCAGGCCGGAGGCGGGAGTCTTGGAGGCAGAGGAGCTCGGGGCGGCGGCTCGGGGGCGAGCTCGGGGCTGGCTGGTGCGGCTCGGGGTGGGGGAGGCCGGGCGCGGCGGGGACGGAGGCGGCGCGGCCGGGAGCGGCGGCGGCGGGCGTGGCGGCGCAAGCGCAGGCGCGGCGCACGTGGAGCGCACGGGGGTGCGGCGGAGGACCAGGGCGCGCGGGGGAGGCGAGGCGCTGGGGCGCCGGGCGGCGCGGCGAGGACGGCCGGCGGCCGGCGCGGCGTCGGACCGGAGCGCGCGGGAAGCACGAGCTCGGGGCGAGCTCGAGCAGGGAGAATCGGGGCGCTCGGGCTGGGCTGCGGGAAGAAGAAGGAAGAGAAGGAAAGAAAAAGAAAAGAAGAAAAAGAAAAAGGAAAAAGAAAAAGAAAAAGGAAAGGAGGGGGAAAAAGGAAAAAGAAGGGGTGGGAGCACTCTTTTGCAAAAACAGCAAAATGGAGGAGGGTGGCTGCAAAAGGCAGGGGGTGGGAAAAGTTTTTCAGGTAGAAAACCTAGGGTTTGGTTAGATGGGCTTTTGGGCTTTTATTTTTCTCCCGTTATTATTTTCTGTTTTATATTTTTAAAACAAAATAGAAAAAGAATTTCAACACGAAACCTTTACAAAAATATTTTTAGTTTTCAATAGACAATTTAATAAACTAGTTTTTAACATTTGCAAAAGATTTGAAAAACACAATTTTAATTAATTTGAAATGCATTTGAATTTAATTATGGAAATTAAATTTAAATGCAACAATTAAATTAATGCAATGCAATGCGATGCTATGTCGATGCAATAAGAAAAACTCACAAATCAAAAGGGGATAAATCCCGGGGCGTTACAATCGACACCACTAACAAGGGATCGCGTCCCGAGATCCACGCCGAGACCACAAGAAGAGAGGGGTAACTATCGAGTCTTCAGGCTCCGTGATGAACTTCTCGACACCACTAACAAGGGACTGTTGCTCCACCTTGAAATTCTCGACACCACTAACAAGGGACTGTTGCTCACGACGAAGACGACTCCGAAAGATCGAACCTAATAGGGTAAAAGGCAAGAAATCGTCCACCCACACGTAGGATCCTAAAACTTTGAAAGTTGGATAAGAGAAGAGACTCCAAAACAAATAAGGTAAGAGGAGAAATAGAATTGAGGTAAGGAGTAAATAGAAACCTATTGAGATATTTTTCAAAATAATTTTAGTCAAATAGTTTTGACACTTTAGAAACAACGACCGTTAGCGAGGTTATCCTACAGGCTTTTGTGGACCCGCTGCTTCGATAACCATTCGTATCGAAACAACAAGGAGATCGAAACCAAGGCTCTGATACCACTTTGTGACGCCCTAAAATCAATACTATGTAGATTTAAGCGTTCCCGCCGAAATCCGCATAATAACGATTTTAGGTCGCCCACCAGACATAATGTGCACGCCGAAACATGCGCATTATGTGGGTGGAATTGTGATAACATTACAACAGTTCCGATACATCCACAAGTACATTAGAAGATAATTTACAACAACGACTCGAACGAGTCAAGATACAAATAATACCATACAAAGATTCAAATGACAGCGGAAGCGAAATAGTATCCGGCTACGGATAAGATGCAAATTGGACTAAGAGTCCTGAAGATAAGCAATGGCGCCATATCCCTGCCCAGCCAAGCCGGAGGGATTCCCAAGCTAACGTCGTCGGACTTCAAACCTGTTTACTGCACATAAAGCACATCCCAAAAGAGGGTCAGGGCACTCCCTGGCAAGCAAAACCGACTTGCCTACTTTCTACACCATCTCCCAAAATATGGGGTAGGTGGACTTAGCGGCAGCAGCACTAGCAACTAAAGAGACACGCTACAACTTTCGTCTAATCAGAGCGGGATAAGAGAGCGCATAAAGTAAACAACTACAACTAACACCAATCATAACCCATTCTCGAATTAACCCCCTCAACCAAGTATGAGGAAGCAATTCGGGAAACTCACACGTTAAACAGTTTTAATTATAATTTATTGTGAAAGTAATTCTATATTACTAGTCAATTTAATTAACATTAAATAGGTGCAAGTTGTCTAGATCTTGTTAGCCAGCATCATCACCAAAGTCGTCCATAACCGTGGACACGGCTCATCGATAAGATTATACCCTGCAGGGGTGCACTACTGTACCCATACTCGCATGATCAACCCAAGCAAGCATCAGGGCTTCTCAACACGACTCATTCCTTCACTACAGCAAGTCCAAGTGCCACCCATATGAGTTGTTACCCGCGTCAGGAGTCCGGCCGAATCTCAATTGCGGACTCATTAGTTTGCGACTACGCCACCATGCGGCTCAAACCACAGTAGGAACTGTCCGCTTCGTGTCGTACCGCACCTATATGACCCCCCGTATCACATACCCTCTCATCATCATCATCGTCATCATCATGCACATGCATATGAGCAAATGGAAAACCCGAACTACTTGCGGCACATGGACGAGCTGCGGATCCGTTCAAAGTCGAGGGGGGCTCCATTGGGCCACCCACAAGTGGTTAGTGCGCTCAAAATTGGATCCGAGGACAAAATCTCAGTTCCTAGGCCGACACTGAGCAGAACAAAACACCTCGCAAGGCCTTCCGCCTGGTGCCTTATCTTTTAATTATAATACCCCAATATAATACAACATTTTATTAAGGTAGAATAATATATCATACTAAGCAGATGAAACATAAGACCAACAAACGACTCGCACAAACAACTCTAAGCATGCGCTACGACTCGCAAGGCCAACAGATAAACATGCAACGGGTATTAGGTTGTGGGGATAAAGCTGTATGGGCTGCAGGATAAACATGTGATGGGATCGCAGTTCAAGAATCGATAACTAGGGTAGCAGAGATCAACGACAGGAATGAAAGACAATGTATAGGTAAACAAGCAAACTTTGCTTGCCTGGAATCCCGCATGGAAGCAGATCTTGTCGTTGCTCACACATCTCAACGTCTTGTCCGCGAAGAAGCAACAAACACTGGAAGCGTAAAAGATGCATTTTACAACTACGGCAAAAGATCCAGCATGATCATATGAGAATGATGCATGGCATGGCAAGACGCAATATAAATGCAATTAATTCAAATTAAGCAGAACCGGGATTCCGAAAATTAATATTAATGTTAAAGTTATTTATCTACACATCAAATTAAATGTTCATTAACATGGCAAGACATGGCAAAGATGATCTAGTCAAATTAAATGGAATGGGGTAATACATATATTGATTTGCCCCACACATTCCATATTTATTATTTAGGTGATTTGCTACACCCACAAACCCAAGAGATGCAACAAATGCAATTATGATGCGATATGCACAAGATAGATGACATTTAATAAAAATAGGTTTTTAGGGTTAGGGTTTGGGTTCGCACGTTGGATCGGGAGAGATAGGGTTCGAAACCGACGTCTTCGGAACGTAGAGGAAGTAGTCGTCGTCGGGGAAGTAGTCGTCGCGGAACCGGGGCATCGTCGTTTGTCGGTGTCGTGGAAGTGGTCGGGTAGTCGTCCGGGTGGTCGTCGTTCGGAGCACCGGCTTCAGGGTCGGTGGCGCACTCGTCGTACCCGGTCTTTGGGGCCACGACAACGGGTCGAGTCACGCACGAAGGCGCATGGCAACGGACACTGGAAGGAACACCGGGCAGCACCACGAAGGATGGACAAACATGGATAAACAAATGCGATGCCGGGGTCTTGCGGGCATTTCACTGGACACCTTGCGGGCGGCGGACGCGGGGACGCCACCGGACGGAGACGACGTGCACGCGGCCAGAAGAGGAGGCAGCGGCGACACGTGCGTGCGGGAGGCGGCGGCGCGGAGCGGATGCGCACGGCGGCGGCGACCGGCGCGGATGGAGGCGGCGGCAGCGAGCGGCGGCGTGGCGTGGCGAGTAGCGGAGGCTGGGCGAAAGGGGGCGCGGGCGCCGGCGGCAAAGGCGGGACAGGGGGCACGGGCGGCAGCGATGCGTGCGTGCGGGGAGCGGAGGTGCGGCGGCAAGGCGGGCGCAGCGCGCGGGCGCGCGGGGGGAGGCGTCTCGGGGGCGCGCGGCAGAGGAGGCCGGGGCGGCGCGAGCGCGGCGCTGGAGGCGGAGGGCGCGCGCTGGCGGCGTAAGGCCGGAGCAGGGGACGCGCGCGGAGGCTCTGGCCGGCCGGAGCAGGCGGCGCGGCGCGGCTGTGCGGCGGCGCGGGCGCAGGCCGGAGGCGGGAGGCTTGGAGGCAGAGGAGCTCGGGGCGGCAGCTCGGGGGCGAGCTCGGGGCTGGCTGGTGCGGCTCGGGGTGGGGGAGGCCGGGCGCGGCGGGGACGGAGGCGGCGCGGCCGGGAGCGGCGGCGGCGGGCGTGGCGGCGCAAGCGCAGGCGCGGCGCACGTGGAGCGCACGGGGGTGCGGCGGAGGACCAGGGCGCGCGGGGGAGGCGAGGCGCTGGGGCGCCGGGCGGCGCGGCGAGGACGGCCGGCGGCCGGCGCGGCGTCAGACCGGAGCGCGCGGGAAGCACGAGCTCGGGGCGAGCTCGAGCAGGGAGAATCGGGGCGCTCGGGCTGGGCTGCGGGAAGAAGAAGGAAGAGAAGGAAAGAAAAAGAAAAGAAGAAAAAGAAAAAGGAAAAAGAAAAAGAAAAAGAAAAAGGAAAGGAGGGGGAAAAAGGAAAAAGAAGGGGTGGGAGCACTCTTTTGCAAAAACAGCAAAATGGAGGAGGGTGGCTGCAAAAGGCAGGGGGTGGGAAAAGTTTTTCAGGTAGAAAACCTAGGGTTTGGTTAAATGGGCTTTTGGGCTTTTATTTTTCTCCCGTTATTATTTTCTGTTTTATATTTTTAAAACAAAATAGAAAAAGAATTTCAACACGAAACCTTTACAAAAATATTTTTAGTTTTCAATAGACAATTTAATAAACTAGTTTTTAACATTTGCAAAAGATTTGAAAAACACAATTTTAATTAATTTGAAATGCATTTGAATTTAATTGTGGAAATTAAATTTAAATGCAACAATTAAATTAATGCAATGCAATGCGATGCTATGTCGATGCCATAGGAAAAACTCACAAATCAAAAGGGGATAAATCCCGGGGCGTTACACACATGATTGGAGAAACCAATATGAAAATATATCAAATGAAAACAAGGTCAAGGCTAAAGCAATGAGCACAAGAAATAAAACAAGCAAACATGCTTGAAGGTTTCATCTCATCCAAGAAGGTACACTAAGAACCGTGGGATGAGATAGCCAACTCCACAAAGAGGAGTAAGGTTCCAACAAATAAACCAAGCCCTCTACAATTTTCATGATGGCACAAAGTACCAAGACGAAAAATGTTTGTCTTTCAAAGAGACATGTCATCGGGATCAAATACCAATTGAAGATAACTAATATTCAATAACGTATAGGATTGCTCCCCCAAGATTAGTGCATTACTTATGATCTTGTATTTGAATACAAAATGCACACAAATGAGATCATCACTTTCCATATATATTGTTAAATCATTAATCATGTTCAAGAAGAGTAATAAGATACCAAACCAATTTAAAGAATAGTGTTCTAAAGAGTATAGAGTAGCTTCCCCATGCTTAGTGCATTATTTGATATCTTGTATGAAAATACAAAATGCACACAAGTGGAATCATTACCATCCATATATCCTTTTGAGCACAAAGTTCAAGAAAAAGCAATAAGACCCGATAAAAATTAAATGGATGATGTTCTACTCAATTGTAGGATAGCTCCCCCAAGGATGATGCATTACTAAGAATTAAGTCTTTGAATGTAAATGCACAAGAATGAGATTCTTACTTGTCCTAACTCAAGAAAGCACAACACAAATTATGAGTACAGCAACAAAAAGATCCAAATGAAGCAAAGAAGACAAAAGGATGGTTAAACCAAAACAAACTTGGCGAGAGAATAAGACAATAAAAAAAACAATAGCCAATGTGAATATGATCAATAAATTTACCACAAACATATTTATCACTTGTCAAAGACAATGATTGTAGAGAGATATTTCTCGGTGGTACATGACATACATATATTCAAGATCATGTTCACAAAACATAAGCATGTGGCAAAAGATAAGAATTGAAAAACATGCTTATATAGAGATTCTTGATGACTTCACATATTCAATGATCATACTTAAGCATCAAGAAACTCTCTCACAAATAAGATACCAAAATATGGCCGAACAAAATGCATTTAAGCATATATGGAACTTGTTTGAGTACCATGCCACCTAGGAACAAGATAATCACAAATATCAACTCTAGGTGACACTACCTCACATGTTCACATTTTCTAGGCTTGTAATATGCACATAGCTTATTACTCCCCCATAATGTGATAATCCATTCTTTTTAACAAGAGGCAAACGAAATCCAACAAGAGATAATTGATGGACATTAGAATTTGAATTTCTCATGAGTAAGACATACCACAAAGAGAGTAGATAATATTGAAATATCACCACTAAGTAGTATTCCTCATGATTACACATTTTAGGGTGGTGAGTTACCAAAAAGCACATCACTCCCCCAAAATGGGATAGTCCATTAATATCCCTAAAAGAGCCAATTAAGACGAAAGAAAATAGACAAGAGGCTCAAACATACATGGTGTGCAAACCAACATACACAAGCTTGATTACTCAACATAAGTAAGTAGAGTGCACAACACATATGAAATATTAGTAAGTGTAGCGTACCTGCACTTTAAATAAGGCAGATACGTGTGTATAGTGCAAATCCCTGGATCGATTCGTTTGCACACACAGTTTACGATGTTATATCAGAACAAAGTATCAATTTTATTACATCGATGATCCAGACTTACAAAATATTCATTACAAGTTGCATAGCATAAAGCTAGCTTCGAAATAGTACACAGCGGAAATACAATAGCAGTGGGTCTCCAACAACTTCATGTTGCCACAGGCGAAAACATGTTGGTTGTAGACTCGAAACCTTTAAACGAAACCTCACTCGTCATTTAAACAATCTGCAATAAGAAAAATATTGCAAAAACGTGGGTCAGATTCCATTAAAAATGGAGCCTGGCAAGTGACACTATGGTGGACACTTAATGGGATAACTCTATAGCCTATATGCATATTTGGCTGGTGGAGTTCAAGGCTATTTTGCATAAAGCCAATTTTTCCTATCTCTTTGGAAAACACTTTCTTCAAATCAAGACAAGTATGGCATGAAAACCATAAATCTCATCTTCCCTTGTTCACCCATCAAGTTTTATTTCTGAAGTTGGAATGATGGAATCCTCCGTTTGACGTCCGTGATCAGCTGCTCAAATTGTCCGTACTGGGGTCACGGCTAAGTACTTAGTTTTACACTCTGTAGAGGTTGTGCATGTTCACCATTGTACCCATTCAACCCAAGGTATCCTTTACACACCATTTGTGATAAGGAAAGGAGAGAATGAGACGAGATCTTTCAGAAGCATTTTCCCTCCCACTCTGGCTTGACCCGTTCCACCTAACATCCCCCTATATATGCTTGTCAAGCCGGAGAGAGTCCACGCAACATAATTAATTAAGCGAGAGCCCATATGGCAATGGCTGCACTGGAAGCAATCGTCACTCGGAGTTCTTCAGATCCCTTTGTTCCTGGGTGGCCATTCACAAGTGTACATACTCCAGGAACCATAGACATGGACCTGAGTAGCCACTCAACATAAACCATACAACCACTTACCACCCAGGTGTTTCGTTCTTAACTTAGTAGACTTTAGATTTTCACAAAACAACATTTGCATAGCATCAATAATTCTACTAAGTTTTGCATAGGAGACTAGACACAGGAATAAGGAATTTCTACACAGATTTAGCATAGCAATACTATCCTACACATGCATATATAAAAATACACTAAGTAATGCATATAGAAAATAATAGGAAGTTTATGAGGTGTGCCACTTGCCTTTGAACGCAGTCTTTACTCACAAACTCTTTTCAACGAACTCGGGTCTCTCCGTTTCAGTCTAAACGATACAAACAAAGAACAATACAACAATCATAAAACTACACAACACATACAAACTCGTTTCTTAACTTTTAAAGAAAACATGACATGCATGGTATGCGATTCATTTCTAAGGACTAGAAATGCATGTCATGCCTTGAAAAATCTTAGAGAAAAATGCTAAGTCTATAAGGTGATCAACCATTATTATCAACTCTTTGTAAATTGTATATTCACTAAAGTGAGAGAGACAGACACCCGGCCAACCACTTAAATTGTGGAACAGGTCTCATGTACGTGGACATGTAAGGTTTGTTTTCATGCTGTTTCATCTCACTATGCCGCTAGGATGCAACAACATCAAGATGATAATATCATGATAAAAAATGGTTTAAGTCAAATGTGAAAGACAAGATTAGGAAAGCGGGAAAAGATAGAAGGAAAGATGTAGTTGTCCTCCAGACTTCATCTCCAGACTTGATGATTTTTGCATCACTTAGGCTGGTCTTGTATTTAACTGAGTCTTCAAAAGGTTTAAGAGAAGAAAGAAGAAATGAAAGAGAGAGAAAGCAGGACTTAGAAAATATTTCTGGTTGGTCTTCATGAACTTCTTCTTAATTTTTCTTCTAAGTGCTTCTGCTCCTTGAAGATACTTCTGAAGTCTTGTTTTGGCTAATCCTTCATTGGCCTTCTAGCTTCATGTTGAAAATCCTAAGTGTCTAGTGCATAGCACTTTTGCCAAAATACTAAGTTTGGAAATCTTCCTAACTTAGAGAAAACTAATGAAGAGATTTCCTATGGGAAATATATCTACATGTGAAAATGAGTTATGCATGCAAAGCACTTTTTAAATCCTAAGAAATATCATACAAAATTTGTGATATTTATAAAGTATGCATTTGGCTATAAATGCAATCTTATTAATTTCTATTTTTGGAAAATATAATAAAAGGAATAATTATAATATTAAAGTTTTCTATAATTAAATTTTTATAGAAAATTTTTGTAATTAGTGTCAATAGACAGGGGGCATTTAATTAAATTTATAGCAGTTTGATTTAATAAAAAATAATATTTCTATTAATTGTTATGTGGAAAAATACTCAAACTATTCAAATTAACTATATAACTATGAATTCATTCAAATATTACTCAAAAATATTTTATAGCAGTGTCATCACATTACAAATATTCCAAAGTCTCTAAAACAATTTTATTTACAATTTTGAATTTACAGATTTAAAGTTATGGCAAAAGTACTCCAATTCACCATTTGAAATTTGAATATTTTAAACTAAGTAAAATTTGAATTTTGGCAGATCCAAAATAATCTAGATGTCAAGGGCTTTCCAAATATATAAAAATATTTGAATTTGGATAAACAGAAAAAAATATATGATAGTTTGAATAGACAGGGGCTTTTCCGTAAAACTGCCATTTTTAATTTAATTAGAAAAAGAAATTCCACGCTGGCGCTGACTGTGCTGCTGACGCGGCAGCTGACATGGATAAGTCATTGGATTTGGATCGTCAGATCTAGATCTGACGGTCCAGATCAGATCGTACCGGTTGGGTTTTAAAATCTAATCTCGTGCGTTGATTCCAGATCGGACGGCTCTAGGAGAGGGTGCTCACCGGGCGGCGCGGATGGTCGCCGAAGATGGAGCGTACGGCGGCGCTGGGCTCGGGCGAGGATGTTCCCGTCGTTGTCGTGCTTCCCTGGGCTTGTGGAGTTGACGGAGAGGTGTGCCGCGCCACGACGAAGAGGATGGAGGCGGTCGTTGGTGGCGGGGTGCTCTGGTGCTCGCCCTATTCCTCACCGGAGTTGGGAAAGGCGGCGGTGATCTTCGGCCCCGCACGAACAACTCGGTACACTGCACGAAAAACATCGACGCGGGACTTAGGAGATGCGCACAGATGAAGTAGGACGATTGGGACACAAGAGAGGGCTTGGCGTTTGCGGTAGCTCACCAGAACCGAAGAAAACGGCGGCGGCGACGGCGGCACGGCGGCGGTGATTTGCGGACAGCTTAGGGGCGCTTGAGCTAGGGTTCTTCGGGGAAAAGGTGGCGGAGGCGCTGGGGGTTTTATAGGGCAGGAGGAGGGAACCACATCGCGCTAATCTCGCCGGATTTGGGAGAGGGAATCGGGGGCAGAAATCTCGGCCGGAGGAAGAAGAAGGTGACGTCAGCATGACGTCATCATTTTGTTTTTCTTTTCTGATTTTTCTTTTAATTCATATCTTTTGATTTAATTGTCCAATTGATATCAAACAAATTTCTATAAATTTGTAAAATTATTATCTTTGTGTTAAACCAGTTGTGGGAATGTTTTGAACATTTTTGAAAAATAATATTTTGAAATATTGATTAAATACAAATTTGACACTTAAAGTCAAATTTGAAATTAGATTTTAATTAAATCTTCTTTTGGCTAAATAAATTTTGTAAAATACCGACATTCCAATATGTTTGAATTTAAGTTATTTAAACTCATATTCCAATAAAATAAATTTTAGCTTTAATAGATTATTAAATATCATATTACAAGTTTTTGTAATGAAAAGAGAAAATGTAATGTAATCATTTTTAATTCAAATTATTTTGTGCACCATTATATTTTATATTAAGATATATCATTTGAAAATTTATAAACATATTTGGAAAAGATTTTAAATTTAATTTAATTTTTATATAGAATATATATTCATGAAAATCATTTTATGTTTTGAAAATAAATGGAATTCATTTTAAGCTAATGAAATTTTTATTTGGATAATCCATTTATTATAAAAATATATGAAGTTATTAAAGTTATAAACTATAGGATTGTAATTTCAACACTAAGTTTGAACTTAGTTGAAAGAATGAAAAACTATTTGACAAATAGATCATGTTTTAAATAGTTTTAAAAAGAACACTTGTAAATATTATTTTAATTTATGAATAGCTATGGCTATGTGGTTGGAATCATATACTTATGAGGAAACTATTGATTTCATGAATATGGTTGGAAGGTTTGTAAAACATTTGTCAAATAGATATTGATGTTTTAATAATTACAATGGATAATAAATTGTTTACTTGAAACAACTTTTGAAAATAAGGTTAAACTGAGATATTTGAAATATTAAACCTTTTCATCATGTTTAAAGTCTTTTGTAGTTCGTTTTCTTATGTATTTTAATATTTTAATTTAATCAAAACGAAAAGTTTTAAATTTTAGTGATTTTCAACATTATAAAATGTTGGGATGTTACAGACTACCACCTTTAAAAGGAATCTCGTCCCCGAGATTCGGAGAAGCTAGAAAGAAAGCAAATGCTTGAATGATTCTAATAACTCGAGAGGTTTGAGAAATGTAAATGTTTTGACATGGAAACCTGAAAACTGGCAGGGAATGATTTTTCTGATTAGGGGGATAGAAAGAAAAATAGTTTGGTGTTTCTGGGTTTAAGCAATTGGATTGGAATTATCTAGGTGGCTACCACCCTTAAAAGGAATTTTTGTGGTCAGTCTAGAAACTTTGTTTAATCAGGTTTACTTCTCTGATGTAGAGCGTACAAGTATTCAAAATACAATGACATGTGGTGGATACAGAAAGTTTTAGCACTCACGTTTTCCGCTCGGTCCTTGGAGAGATTTATCCTTCTTCCTCTCAGGGCATCTGCGGCATGTCACGGGACCGGTGATCTTCTTGTGCGAGCGGATAAGGCAATTTTCCTTCATCTTTACTGGGCACTTATTGGCATAATGTCCCTTGTCCTTACATTTGTAGCAAATTACGTCACTTAAGTTCTTCTTCTTCTTTGGTGTTTCCAGGGCTAACAGTTCTTCCAAATCTTGTTTGCTATATTCTATCTCAATTAAAGAAGTCCAGTCTCGTTTGATGTGACAATTTCGAGCTAGGTGATCTCCTTCACACTTATAGCAACACTTGGAGGTACTTTTGGATATCTTCGGAAGTGACCTTACTCTTATTTCATATTTCACCTTAGTATGACCCACAGTCTCATTTTGATGAAGATTTGGTTCAGTATCCTGACCAATCCTTTTCTGTTTGCAGTCCCATGAATAATTTCCTAGTTCTCCACAGGTAAAACATGTTATATGGCTAGTATCTCTTTTGTGTTCCTCCTTGTTTTCTTGTACTTCCACATACTTCGCGAGATTTTGTTGCATCTCCTTTTTGGCTTGCTGACTGACTTCTTGCACCACGGGGTAGAGTTGATACTGCGTTGGAACGTGATTTGTTGCTTCACACAAAAAGCAAGTAATCTATCTTGTGGGGCATTCCCTAACTGGATGTCTGGTATGACCATGGGGCCACTCATCAGTGCATTCTTGGGACGTATGTCCTATCTCTCCACAAGTTTTGCATGCCTTTAGTTTGGTCAGAAGGTTCTCTTCAAAATCACTATGGTTTTGATCAATCTTAGGCAGTTGGTCATTGATCAACTTCCACAGATGACTATGGTTCTCTAATAGTAGTCGCATAGTTGTATGCAAATCATTGGTGTTGGTATTAGGGTGAGACATCTGTTTGGTTTAGAAAGCAATGAGTTGAATTATTGTACTATGGAGGAATACTAGTTCAATAAAACAAAACAAGGCAACCAATCTATAACATAATCAATCAACATCTAACAAACATCAAGAACCAAGGTTCACAACAAACAAACAATCTAGTATTGTCATGTAGCTAAGTTGATATGATCAATACACTAACACGATATCGTCGTTCTATTTAAGTGGTGGTCAAATCTACCTCCTTCGTGAGTGCTTCAAGTTCTTGTTCAACTTTCTTCAATATCTTCGAGGTGTTGGTCGTTTCCTGGTTCTTCATTGGTCTTTCATGCATGTAGAACAATATGTTGCATCGTAGCTTTTTCATATGAAGCAGCAGAATCAGACTTAGACTATAAGAACATGGTCATCTAGAATAAGATAAGGTATTTTCAGAAGGTTGATAGTAGATGAGAATACGAGGAAGACAGAGTGAAAAGATTTTTTTTTAGAAAAGTGAAGAAAATAGATTTTCAATCCTATGGTCAAACCTATTTCTATCCAAACCTAGGTTTTCGAACCTACAGGCAACACCGTGCTCTGATACAATCTGTAGCGTACCTGCACTTTAAATAAGGCAGATACATGTGTATAGTGCAAATCCCTGGATCGATTCGTTTGCACACACAGTTTACGATGTTATATCACAAAAAAGTATCAATTTTATTACATCGATGATCCAGACTTACAAAATATTCATTACAAGTTGCATAGCATTAAGCTAGCTTCGAAATAGTACACAGCGGAAATACAATAGCAGTGGGTCTCCAACAACTTCATGTTGCCACAGGCGAAAACATGTTGGTTGTAGACTCGAAACCTTTAAACGAAACCTCACTCTTCATCTAAACAATCTGCAATAAGAAAAATATTGCAACAACGTGGGTAAGATTCCATTCAAAATGGAGCCTGGCAAGTGACACTATGGTGGACACTTAATGGGATAACTCTATAGCTTATATGCATATTTGGCTGGTGGATTTCAAGGCTATTTTGCATAAAGCCAATTTTTCCTATCTCTTTGGAAAACACTTTCTTCAAATCAAGACGAGTATGGCATGAAAACCATAAATCTCATCTTCCCTTGTTCACCCATCAAGTTATATTTCTGAAGTTGGAATGATGGAATCCTCCGTTTGACGTCCGTGATCAGCTGCTCAAATTGCCCGTACCGGGGACACGGCTAAGTACTTAGTTTTACACTCTACAGAGGTTGTGCACATTCACCATTTTACCCATTCAACCCAAGGTATCCTTTACACACCATTTGTGATAAGGAAAGGAGAGAATGAGATGAGATCTTTCAGAAGCATTTTCCCTCCCACTCTGGCTTGACCCGTTCCACCTAACATCCCCCTACATCTGCTTGTCAAGCCGGAGAGAGTCCACACAACATAATTAATCAAGCCAGAGCCCATATGGCAATGGCTGCACTGGAAGCAATCGTCACTCGAAGTTCTTCAGATCCCTTTGTTCTCGGGTGGCCATTCACAAGTGTACATACTCCAGGAACCATAGACATGGACCTGAGTAGCCACTCAACATAAACCATACAACCACTTACCACCCAGGTGTTTCATTCTTAACTTAGTAGACTTTAGATTTTCACAAAACAACATTTGCATAGCATCAATAATTCTTCTAAGTATTGCATAGGAGCCTAGACACATGAATAAGGAATTTCTACACAGGTTTAGCATAGCAATACTATCCTACACATGCATATATAAAAATACACTAAGTAATGCATATAAAAAATAATAGGAAGTTTATGAGGTGTGCCACTTGCCTTTGAACGCAGTCTTTACTCACAAATTCTTTTCAACGAACTCGGGTCTCTCCGTTTCAGTCTAAACGATACAAACAAAGAACAATACAACAATCACAAAACTACACAACACATACAAACTCGTTTCTTAACTTCTAAAGAAAACATGACATGCATGGTATGCGATTCATTTCTAAGGACTAGAAATGCATGTCATGCCTTGAAAAATCTTTCATGTTAATGCAAGGAAATGTGTTGGTCGAAAGACTAAGGACTAAGGTTAGAAGTTGGGTAAAATACTATGTTTTATATCATCTTGAAACCAGCACTCTAATGGCTTATCCATGATGTGCAAAATACTTAGAGAAAAATGCTAAGTCTATAAGGTGATCAACCATTATTATCAACTCTTTGTAAATTGGATATTCACTAAAGTGATAGAGACAGACACCCGGCCAGCCACTTAAATTGTGGAACTGGTCTCATGTACGTGGACATGTAAGCTTTGTTTTCAGGCCGCTTCATCTCACTATGCCGCTATGATCCAACAACTTCAAGATGATAATATCATGATAAAAAATGTTTAAGTCAAATGTGAAAGACAAGATTAGGAAAGCGGGAAAAGATAGAAGGAAAGATGTAGTTGTCCTCCAGACTTCATCTCCAGACTTGATGATTTTTGCATCACTTAGGCTGGTCTTGGATTTAACTGAGTCTTCAAAAGGTCTAAGAGAAGAAAGAAGAAATGAAAGAGAGAGAAAGCAGGACTTAGAAAATATTTCTGGTTGGTTTTCATGAACTTCTTCTTGATTTTTGTTCTAAGTGCTTCTGCTCCTTGAAGATACTTCTGAAGTCTTGTTTTGGCTAAGTCCTTCATTGGCCTTCTAGCTTCATGTTGAAAATCCTAAGTGTCTAGTGCATAGCACTTTTGCCAAAATACTAAGTTTGGAAATCTTCCTACTTAGAGAAAACTAATGAAGAGATTTCCTATGGGAAATATATCTACATGTGAAAATGAGTTATGCATGCAAAGCACTTTTTAAATCCTAAGAAATATCATACAAAATTTGTGATATTTATAAAGTATGCATTTGGCTATAAATGCAATCTAATTAATTTCTATTTTTGGAAAATATAATAAAAGGAATAATTATAATATTAAAGTTTTCTATAATTAAATTTTTATAGCAAAATTTTGTAATTAGTGTTAATAGACAGGGGGCATTTAATTAAATTTAGAGCAATTTGATTTAATAAAAAATAATATTTCTATTAATTGTTATGTGGAAAAATAATCAAACTATTCAAATTAACTATATAACTATGAATTCATTCAAATATTACTCAAAAATATTTTATAGCAGTGTCATCACATTTACAATTTTTGAATTTACAGATTTAAAGTTATGGCAAAAGTACTCAAATTCACCATTTGAAATTTGAATATTTTAAACTAAGTCAAATTTGAATTTTGGCAGATCCAAAATAATCTAGATGTCAAGGGATTTCCAAATATATAAAAATATTTGAATTTGGATAAACAGAGAAAAATATATGATAGTTTGAATAGACAGGGGCTTTTCCGCAAAACTGCTATTTTTAATTTAATTAGAAAAAGAAATTCCACGCTGGCGCTGACTGTGCACTGACTGTGCTGCCGACGCGGCAGCTGACATGGATAAGTCACTGGATCTGGATCGTCAGATCTAGATCTGACGGTCCAGATCAGATCATACCGGTTGGGTTTTAAAATCTAATCTCGTGCGTTGATTCCAGATCGGACGGCTCTGGGAGAGGGTGCGCACCGGGCAGCGCGGATGGTCACCGGAGATGGAGCGTACGGCGCCGCTGGGCTCGGGCGAGGACGCTCCCGTCGTTGTCGTGCTTCCCTGGGCTTGTGGAGTTGACGGAGAGGTGCGCCGCGCCACCACGAAGAGGATGGAGGCGGTCGTTGGTGGCGGGGTGCTCCGGTGCTCGCCCTATTCCTCAGCGGAGTTGGGAAAGGCGGCGGTGATCTTCGGCCCCGCACGAACAGCTCGGTACACTGCACGAAAAACGTCGACGCGAGACTTAGGAGATGCGCACAAATGAAGTAGGACGATTGGGACACAAGAGAGGGCTCGACGTTTGCGGTAGCTCACCAGAACCGAAGAAAACGGCGGCGGCGATGGCGGCACGGCGGCGGTGATTTGCGGACAGCCTAGGGGCGCTTGAGCTAGGGTTCTTCGGGGAAAAGGTGGCGGAGGCGTTGGGGGTTTTATAGGGCAGGAGGAGGGAACCACATCGCGCTAATCTCGCCGGATTTGGGAGAGGGAATCGGGGGCGGAAATCTCGGCCGGAGCAAGAAGAAGGTGACGTCAGCATGACGTCATCATTTTGTTTTTCTTTTCTGATTTTTCTTTTAATTCATATCTTTTGATTTAATTGTCCAATTGATGTCAAACAAATTTCTAAAAATTTGTAAAATTATTATCTTTGTGTTAAACCAGTTGTGGGAATGTTTTGAACATGTTTGAAAAATAATATTTTGAAATATTGATTAAATACAAATTTGACACTTAAAGTCAAATTTGAAATTATATTTTAATTAAATCTTCTTTTGGCTAAATAAATTTTGTAAAATACCGACATTCAAATATGTTTGAATTTAAGTTATTTAAACTCATATTCCAATAAAATAAATTTTGGCTTTAATAGATTATTAAATATCATATTACAAGTTTTTGTAATGAAAAGAGCAAATGTAATGTAATCATTTTTAATTCAAATTATTTTGTGCACCATTATATTTTATATTAAGATATATCATTTGAAAATTTTATAAACATATTTGGAAAAGATTTTAAATTTAATTTAATTTTTATATAGAATATATATTCATGAAAATCATTTTATGTTTTGATAATAAATTGAATTCATTTTAAGCTAATGAAATGTTTATTTGGATAATCCATTTATTATAAAATATATGAAGTTATGAAAGTTATAAACTATAGGGTTGTAATTTCAACACTAAGTTTGAACTTAGTTGTAAGAATGAAAAACTATTTGACAAATAGATCATGTTTTAAATAGTTTTAAAAAGAACACTTGTAAATATTATTTTAATTTATGAATAGCCATGGCTATGTGGTTGGAATCATATACTTATGAGGAAACTATTGATTTCATGACTATGGTTGGAAGGTTTGTAAAACATTTGTCAAATAGATATTGAGGTTTTAATAATTACAATGGAGAATAAATTGTTTACTTGAAACAACTTTTGAAAATAAGGTTAAACTGAGATTTTTGAAATATTAAACTTTTTCATCATGTTTAAAGTCTTTTGTAGTTGGTTTTCTTATGTATTTTAATATTTTATTTTAATCAAAACAAAAAGGTTGAAATTTTAGTGATTTTCAACATTATAAAATGTTGGGATGTTACCAGTAAGGTACAAAACCAAACACATGCAAGGGTGCATGTAACTTTCAATGAGTACATATGAATTAAATACAAGTTACCGCAAGGAGGAGCATTGGATATATGTTAAGACAATATAATCCAATTGACTTGACTTGAGAGAATATGAATGATGAAGATCCCTTAATTCTTCATTATGTAGTCAAGTCTCCAATGTCCTCCGCTTACACCTATTGATCAATTTTTAGCTTGTTGGTGCCCAACCTAGTTGGGTCCTAAGAGGTAAGTCACAATAGGCTTGGAAACCCAAATGGTTCTTTTCTTGACACCACTTTGAGTATCAATAACTTTGGCAAACACATTGCCAACCTTATCCTTCCGAAGAGAATGAACATTATCAATAGTAGAAGGGTTGGATAAGGTACCATGAGTGCATGAAGAAGCAAAGTGATCCTTCCCACGACATTTGTAGCAAAGTCGGCTTTTACCTTTCTTCTTGGGAAGGGAAGGTTCTTCAACTTGGGAAGCTTGAGTTGGGACTTGAGGTGGATTCCCTTGTTGCTTCTCACTAAGAGGCTTCTTCTTCAACGGGCAAGATCTAACATGGTACCCTTCAACCTTGCACTTGAAGCACACAATCTTGGCCGAATCAATAGCTTGTTCTTGGCCCTTCTTCTTGACTTACTTGTGCTTCTTCTTGACATTGGACTTCTTATTGTTATTGGAGTTGAATCCAAGTCCACTCTTGTCATGAGGAAGTTGTTGCACTCACAACATGTTGTCGAGGGTGGACTTCCCTTCATGACACTTCTTCAAGTCTTTCTTCAAAGAAGTGACTTGTGCCTTGAGCTCTTTGAGTTCCTCTACATGGTTAGTTTCAACGCAAATACTAGAGGAAGTAGATGCTATAATGTTAGAGCAACAAGGCAAGAAAAGTAATTCATCACAAGATGTAGCAATTTTATGAGTGGATGAATTACTAGAACTAGCACATGGCAATAATGCATTAGAAGTAGAGTTTGTGCTAGTGACCACAAGAGGCTCACAATATTTTACCTTCGTAGTGACCGCCTCATGAGCTAACTTTAGCCTAGCATGGGATGCTAGAAGATCCTCATTAGAGCTTGAAAGCTTTTCATGATTTTCTTCTAATATCCCATACTTGCTAGTTAGCAAATCAAGTTGAGCCCTTAGATCAACATTCTCCTTCAAAATAGATGCTTCACACAAAGTGGAGTTAGTAGCACAATCATCATTAATATTGGAAATGTAAGGAGGCAACATGACAAGCTCATTATTTAACTTAGCATTTTCTTTACTAAGCACATTACATTTAGCAATAGCAAGGTCATGTAAAGGAGTGGAGGTGCTAGAATTCTCAAGGTTTGATAACCGAGTTTGAAGTTGATCGTGAGACTTGATAAGAAGATCATGTTCACTTGTCAATGCCTTGTGAGCATTGTCAAGTGACTCAAGGTCTTTAACAAGTCTGGCATGATCAGCCACAAATTCGGACTTTTCATTTTGCACAATTTTACATTTTGCAAAATGAAGATCACACTCCTTAGTTAGCTTAGCAATTTTGGAATTATGAGACTCCATGATAGTTTCAAGTTGCTCTTGAAGGTGAGCATTAGTTTCTTGTTCATCTTCTAGAGATGATTGAAGAGTTACCTTTTCATATGCATCTTCTCTATCAGTCTCACCTTTTAGCTCAATAACATCCTCAAGCTCACCTATACGGCTCATAAGAGAGCCAAAGTGTTTCTTGGCAACTTCTTGCAAGTTATTCATGAAATGATCAAAAGCAATAATTTGTTGTTTTATTTCAAGACTAGTATCATCATCAACATCATCATCATCATAATCACCATGAGATATATTGGAGTGCACGTTAGGAGATACCTTAAACTCCTTAGCCATAAGGCAAAGGTGAGTAGTGGATACCTTAAGAGTTACTTGAAACACCAATGGGGTCCATGTATTGTTCCAACAATTATTGGGATTCCTCTACATTGTTAGCCAAACAAGTACTAGAGGAAGTAGAAACATTTTGAGCATGGCAACAAGACAAGGAAAGCATATCATCATGATATTTAGTTAAGCAACTTCTACATGATATGTAAGGACTATCAACACTAGCATGTATGACATTTGGAGTGCTAGAGGTGTTTAAGTCCAAAGATAGAGCATTGCAATAAGATGAGTGTGAAGTATAGTCAATAGTAGATTCACCTTTAAACATGTAATTTCTACCATATCATTACCTAGTGGCAAACCACATGTCGGTGAAGTGGAAGAAGACATGAGCTCATCACGACCGGATGTGGACGGAGGACAATCATTCTTTGAAATGTTGGACACCTCATATATATCTTGAAGTTTTGTCCATAATTCATGAGCGCTCCGAAAAGGCATGATTGACGCAAGGACTACATCGCTCAAAGCACATATTAGACCATTAGATGCAAGAGTATCGAGATAAGAGTTTTTCTCATCCTCTAAAGATAATTCTTGTGAATCCTTTGGAGGAGAAAAAACCATATCTACAATACTCTCTAAATTTGAACCCATGTCTATAAAACGATTAAGCATGCGAATTTTCCAAACATCATAATTTGTTGCATCGAATCTGTAAGTGGGATTGTGCACTAGATCTCTAAACGACATCTTTATCTCTAGGTGGTTAGTCCTAATAAAGAGATAACCTGGCTCTGATACCAATTGAACGGATAGACGTCGCCTAGAGGGGGGGGGGGGGGGGTGAATAGGCGATTTAAAACTTTTTCCGAGGAGCCGGAATATCCGGTCCAAGAATAACCCAGAAATTCCGGTATGCTTGATAAAGGCGGAATAAACTAGAGGTTTATTTAAGCAAGCATACAACCTAGATAAATATACTAGGCTCACCTATGTGCACCAACAACTTATGCTAAGCAATACAAGAAACAAGGTGATAGCTAGCAAGATAGATAACTTCAAGCACAAAGGCTATCACAAAGTAAAGTGCATAAGTAAAGAGCTCGGGTATAGAAATAACCGAGGCACACGGAGACGAGGATGTATTCCCGAGTTCCACCCAAGGGTGTACGTCTCGTTTGGAGAGGTGTGCGCAACCACAACAGGTTAGCCGCAACGCCACAAAGGCTCGCCTTCTCCTGATGAACTCAAACACAAAAGGTTGCGAGTTCACCTTCCACTATTGATCTCCTATGGGGCGGAGATCGAATCCCGTACAACTCTTGAGGCACACACCCACAACTTAATTGGGGGCTCCCAAGCCTGGAGGCACACACCCACAACTTAATTGGGGGCTCTCAAGTGACCACAAAAGGTCTTGGACACAAAATGCCAGCCACAAAAGGAGTCTAGGGTCCAAAGACCCAAGAGTAACAAGCTCACAAGTATCACCACCACGAATCCTCGTGGAGTGCTCAAACCGATGCAAATGCAATGGCAAGAGCACACGAAGTGCTCAAGTCCTTCACTCTCAAATTCCAACAAAACAATAAATGTTTATGGGGGAATAAGAGAGGAAGAACAAAGGAAAACACAAAGGAGTCAAATCATTCACTCCCAAATGCCACCAAAAGCAACTAATGCTTATGGGGGTAGAAGAGAGGAAGAACAAAGAAGAAGAACCACAAAGGAACTCCAAGAACTAGATCCGCTAGCTTCCCCTCACTTAGAGGAGTGATGGATTGGTAGGATTATAGATCTAGATCTCCTCTCAACTTTCCCTAAAGAATATGCAAGAATCTATGGAGGGATTGAGAGGGAAGTGAGATTTCCAAGGTCAACAATGGAGTAGGAGAGAGAAAGAAATCGTGCTGCCTTGGGTTTTCCGAGCACAATTTCCGGTTCGAGTCAACCAAAAGTCCTTCTTTACTTAGCCAAAACTTGAGGGCTTTCTGGGTGCACTCGGAAATTCCGGTAGACGGAAATTTCTGAGCACAATTTCCGGCTCGCATCAGAACCCTTTTTCTCCTTTCCTTAGCCGTTTTCTTGGATGAGCTGGGGAACCGGAAATTCCGGCCCCAATAATCCGAATCAGCAAAACACCGACACGAAAACTGCTATAACTTTTGCAAATGAACTCCAAATGAGGTGAGACCAATTTTGTTCGAAAGATAGCGACGATGAGCACCCAGCAAAAAGAGTAAAATCTCTTTTATGAAAATATTGCATCCCATAAATAGAGTAAAATCTCCACACATGGCAAGGTGTGGGACTTTCCTCATGGTAGAACTGGCAATATTTCCGCCACCGAAAACGCAACAAGTTGTCCAAAGTAAAACCGATTTTGATGAACTAGAGCTTGACCTAGAGATGAACCAAACTATAATTCCTCACCAACATAAAGGCCAAATAAGAACCAAGAAACATGGTATGCCAAGTATGCAAAGCTTTGAGCTCTCCACAATGATGCGATCAAGTTACTAACTTGAGAACCCCTCTTGATAGTACGCCTATCTATCCTATAGCCCTATCAAGATCATACCTTTGCCTTGAGAATTCCACTTGAGTTAGATGATGACTATCTTGATCTCTTCAAGTGGTTCATCTTTCTTGATTGTGCGTCCAAGCACATGCTTGATGAAGACTTCTCCAAATACTCCCCCATGCTCACAATGGGAGAGTCTCTCTTAGCTTCATCTTCATGTATCCATTGCAAGCACCAAGCATAGGATCTCTTCAAGAAGATTCTCTTGGTCTTGGTCTTGCACATCTCACCTTGATGACGATCACCACATGACGTCATCCTCCATGAGCTATATGAAATCTTCATTTGATGCAAGCCCATGGGGATACGTAACCTCATATAAAGATACCACACACACATATATCATGGGTTAGTTCACAAAGCTATGCGGACAAGTGTTTACCATCCAAAGAGATACATGATCGCTCTTGGTACATCTTGTAGCTTTGTGTGTTGATCAACATCTTGATCAACCTTGTATCTTCCAACATTTCTTCACTAATATGATGTCTTGAATCCTTCAAGACATACTTGCAATATGCTCCACTCAACACATAAGCTTCAAGAGTCCAACACATGAACTCCACAATTCCATGGACATGTTCTATAATGATATCTCAATCCAAACATTAGTCCATATAGATTGTCATTAAATTACCAAAACCACACATGAGGGATAATGCTCTTTCATAGGAAATGCATAAGGTAAGGAGGTACTAGTCATGATATGCATTTTTATTTTGGAAAATACCAAGTCAAAATTTCAAGGTGATCAACAAATATTAACAACTTTTTGTAAATTGGATATTCACTATAGTGAGAGAGACAGACACCCGGCCAGCCACTTATGATTGTGGAACAGGTCTCATGTACGTGGACATGTAAGGTTAGTCTCCAGGCCGCTTCATCTCACTATGACGCTAGTATCCAAAATACTCAAGGAGATAATACCATGATCAAAAAGGTTTATCCAATCCTAAGGGCTCGAACCTACAGGCAACACAGTGCTCTGATACCATCTGTAGTGTACCTGCACTTAAAATATGGCAGGTACCTGTGTATAGTGCAAATCCCTGGATCGATTCGTTTGCACACACAGTGTACGATGTAATATCACAACAAAGTATCAATTTATTACAACGCTGATCCATACTTAGAAAATATTCTTTATAACTTGCATAGCATAAAGCTAGCACTGAAAGAGTAAACATCGGAAAATTATTCTTCGTGGAGTCCCCATCATCAGCATGTGCCATAGGCGACCATGTTGGTTGGAGACTCGAAACCCTTAGCGAAAATCTCACTCATCATCAGAATAGTCTGCAATAAGAAAAATAATGCAACAACATGGGTTAGAACCATTTAAAAATGGAACTGGAAAGTGACACTATGGTGGACACTTACAGGAATAACTCTATAACCTATATGCTTATTTGGCTGGTGAGCTCAAGGCTATTTTGCGGAAAGCAAGTTTATCCCTAACACTTTAAAACAACTTTACCTAGTTGAAACAGATATGGTATGAAAGCCATAGTCTCAATCTACCCTTGTTCACCCATCAAGTTTTAACTTAGAAGTTGGAATGGTGGAATCCTCCGTTGACGTCCTCGTTCATCTGCTCAAATTGTCCGTACCGGGGACACGGCTAAGTACTTAGTTTTTACACTTTGCAGAGGTTGTGCATGTTCACCATTGTACCCATTCAACCCAAACTATCCTATACACTCTGGAAGTGTTAAGGAAAATGAGAGGAATGAGACGAGATCTTTCAGAAGCATTTTCCCTCCCCATAACGGCCTGACGCGCTCCACCTAAAAATCCTCTACCACCACCTGTCAGGCCGGGGCGAGTCCACGCAGCTTAGTTGATCAAGCCAGAGCCCATATAGGCAATGGTTGCACGGGAAGCAATCTTCACTCAAAGTTCTTCAGATTCCTCTGTTCCTGGGTGGCTGTCCACACGTGTAATTCCACAGGTAAACCCCTAGGAACCCACTCAACATAAACCATACAAAACAACTTTCCACCCAGGTATTTCATTCTTAACTTAGTAGAATTAACATTTCATCAAAAATAGTTTTGCATAGCATCAAAATTCTACTAAGTGTTGCATAGGAACCTAGACACAGGAATAAGGAAGTCTAAACATGGCTTGCATAGGAATACTATCCTACACATGCTTATAGAAAAAAAAATCTACTCATGTATAGTAAAATACTAGGAAGTTTATGCGTGTGCCACTTGCCTTGGCAACCGGGAGTGCAGCAGTTACAGTTGCAAAGACCCTCGTTTCCCTCCGAATAGTCTAACAAAATAAAATGCCACACATAAACACACAAGCAACATAACCATACAAAAATATGCTATGCATGAGATGCAATAATTAAATTTCAAGAAACTAATATATTTATCTCTTAGAATTTTTATGAAGTATGCATAATGATAATCTTAATTTGTTTTCAATTATTTAGACTTGAATAAAAATGGTAACTCAAGAATTTTAGTTTACTGTAATAAAATTTCATAACCAAACTTTGTAAAAACTACTATTGGACAGAGGGCATCTAAACAAAATTTTAGCAATTTGATTGACTCGAAAATAGTTTATCTAAATAAAGTTATGTAAAAAACGCTCAAACTACTCACATGAATATTTGATTTTTTTTTTAAAATGTGTCGAAACAGAAAACTAATGCAGCCAAAAGATTCTGCTGGTTCTAAGGATTCCAAATATATAAAAATATTTGAATTTGACTAAAAAGATAAAAAGTTATGATAAAAATAGTATCCAGGGTGTTTTTTGCAAAACTGCTAATTAAATCAATTTAGGAAAATCGCAGAAATTCAATTTCCGACGTGGCGCTGACGCGGCGTACCGATTCGAAAAATAACAGGATCTAATCCTAGCCTCTGGATCTAGATCTAACGGACGAGATTTAATTCGTCCGATTCGAGCGGCGCGGCCCGCCGGAGTTGTCTCCGGTGACCTAACCGTGGATGTGCCCTCGCCGGAGTTCACGAAAACGACGATCCTACGGTCTAGGGGACGAACAGAGGTTACCTGAGCGTAGAGGAGGGCGACGCGGTGATGATGGCGAGGTGGAGGCGACCGGAGCGTCTTCGTTCTTCCTCGGGGGCTCGCCGGAGTGGACGGAGGCGGCGGCGTTTTTTGGGTGAGCTCGGACTAGGCGATGCGCTGCGAAACACAACACCAAATCGTGTCACAACGATGCGCAAACGAAAAGAAAAGAGAAAGGTAGAGGAGAGAAAGCCCGGGGTGGCCGTAGTTCGCCGTCTAGAGAGGTTTTCGCCGGCGGCAGTGGCGGGATGGCGGGGTCTCGTGCGGGCAGCCTCGTGGCTCTCGGGCACTAGGGTTTGGGGAAAAAGAGAGAGGGGGGGAGGGGTTCTTATAGGAGGAAACGGTGAGGTAAATGGAGCAGTGAATCACCGGGAATCAATGGAATTGATTCGGCCGTTTTCGGCTCGGTCGGGGGCACGATTTGGGGAGGAAGACGTTGCCGCGACGGGGATGACAGGTGGGGTCCACCTGCCAGAGAGAGAGAGAGGGGCGTGGGCGGAAGTGGGCTGCTGGCGGGCTTTACGCGTTGCGCGCGCGGCTGATAACTACTGGGCTTCGGCCCACTTGGCTGAGAAGGTTAGCCCGACTCCATTTTTTTTATATAATTCATTTTCTGTTTTTAAATCTCTTGAATACAAAATAATTTCAAAACTATATCAAAACTTCTCAGAAAAATTCATAAAAATATAATTTGAAAAGCTTATTAAAAATAGAACCTGTTGGTAATATTCTTGTCTAAAGTAAAAATAAAATAAAAGGAAGATTATTATAAATTCAAATAATAATTTTGTGGACTTAAAGTCAATTTTAAACTCATAAAAGTAATTTAATTTGAATCATGTGTGATTCAAATGACAAGTTTAAATGATGATGATGCATGAATGCAAGGTTTTAAATTTTTCTGAATATTGGGATGTTACAGATTCGCTGCAAAAATGTGTTTCAAATAAGGTCCAAAGGTAGGGTAAACGGCCTCATTTCTAAGCAAAAATGGTGGACTCGCTGAAAAATGTGTTTCAAATTAGGTCCAACGGTAGGGTAAACGGCCTCATTTCTTAGCCAAAAACAGTGGACTGGCTGACATCAAACTGAAGTGAATTTACACACACAATTGGAAACGTCAAGCACAAGGCCATTGCCCTTAATAAAGCAACTAATAACTAAAATGGACTACCACTCGTCCTCGTCATCGGAAACCTCCACCATCTCAGCCTTGCCCTTGGCATCCATATCTTCTGAGGCGTTGCTGTTCGACGCCGACCACATGCCCTCCTTCTTCCCCTAGCTCTCTGAGTAGATCTTGAAACGTTGCTGCTCGGTGGCGGAATGCTTGGCAAGGTCTATGGCTTTCTGGTCGGCCATGGCCCAGGCCAAACCCGGGTCCAGCACCTCCGTGACCTCCTCCTTCCAAGCCATGGTCCGGTGCATACCCTGGTCGTCCTTGTCGTCCTCGTCGGACAGATCAATGAAGGGAATGGGATCGGGCGGAATGGCCCTGCCCCTGCCCCTTGGACTTGGAGACTCCCTGTCCCATACTGCTTCCCTCGCTCGCCCCCTGCTCGAACTTGGAGGAGTACGCGCACGGCCACGCCCACTCCCTGACAAGGGATGTCCCCATCAATACCCATGGTTACTAGCCTAGGGTAAGAGTTATGAGGTAGAGAACGTGTAGTGTTGGTAGATTCGTCGGCTGACAAGCGGGATTTACCCAGGTTCGGGGCCCTCGAGTGCGGTAACACCCTTACGTCATGCTTGTCTGTTATTGATATGTGAATATGCGGCGAGTACAGGGTTCTAGCAAGATGTTGATCTTGATAGGGTTTGGTGATTCTTATTGGGTGTGTCCTTGATCGCCCGCCCTCCTGTCCTTTATATAGTGGTACATGTCTCGGGGTCGTAACCGACTAGGACTACATTTATGGAAAGTACTACCGACTAAGCTATCTATGGTAGAAGTCTTCGACTTAGGCTTCGCTTGTTAGGCTTCTTCAGCCTATATGAAAATTGGGCTTTAGTCATTACGTGCACCAGGTACACATACAAAGGGGTACCCATTTGGTATAACCTCGTCACTCCCCATGCCGCTTCCCTTGCTCGCCTCAAGAAAACCAAGGATAGGGGATGTGGCGGCGGCGGCGGTTCGAACTAGGAGTGGAGCTACAATCACCACAAGCCATGGAGAGATAAGAGACTGGGCGAAGGTGTCTAGGAGAGGAAGAGGGGATTTGTGAGCGCAACGGGCAAGGAAATGGCTCCTTTCAATGCCATCTGTGGTCTGGATGGTGTCGCGGTCTAGACGGCAGTAATGGCGACCGGACATTAAGTCAGCTCCAGACTGCTCAGGTTAGAGCAGGAAAGAGTAGGCAAGAGAGACGCGAGGACGGTGGAGCAGATGCGCGTCCGGGCCGGCAGTGTAGGCGGAGAGGCAGCTTTTTGCCGCCCAGGGGGGCATGCCGCTGTAGGTGCGGCGAGCAAAGGCATGGACGCTGTTGGGGGGATCATAACCCGGTAGGCCCACCAACATAGAAGACTAGCCGGCCTGGAAGGAGCCTGGGCCGGATCAACCGTAAAGACATGGGTTGGGTGACACGTAAGCCGGTGCGCAACGTGTGCCTTGGCCCGCAAGCAAGAAGGATCCAGAAGGCTAGAGACCAAGTACAAGACGGAGTCTTGCTAAGGAAAGCGGAGGCTTAGAGGACTTAGAGTAGAGTCCGGGTATGATAGGAACCCGGACCCGGCCTTGTACCTCCAGCGAGACCCGCCGCCTATATAAGGGGGTCTCCTGGTTCCTAGAAGGCTAAGTTCAATCGACACAAGTCATAGGCAGTACCGTCATTGTAATCTCAAGACCCGGAAGCTAAGGCGCCGAGTCCTCGAAACCCTTATCAATAAAGTCAAAGCAGGAAGTAGGTCTTTACCTCAAGACAAGGGGCCGAACCTGGGTATACCCTTGTTTCCCCACGCCACGCTAGACAAACTCCTAATGTCGGAAGCCGCCAAGCCCCTCATCTCAAGTTTCCACCCGGAAACATCTGTCGTGACAATCCCACGACAGTTGGCGCCCACCATGGGGCCTGCGGCCAAGAGCATCACTTTTGCAGGAGAAGCGCGGTGAGGTATGGAAAACCTATCTATCGGCCAGATCCACACGCTTCCAGGAGGGGAGCGGATCGTGGAAGACTCTGGCTGGATAGAAGAGGCGGATTTCTTGGAAACCCGATCGATGCTCATCTTTGGGCAGATCGATGTTTTCGTTGGTGTGATCCGATATAGCGGAGCCAGCAGAGAACAGTACGAGCCGGAGTTCGAATCAGAGTCCGGTTCAAGCACGATGGCCCAGACGGACGGAGAAGAGTCACTCGGATCGCCAGAATTTGAAGTCGCTACCGAAAAAGGAGAGTTGGCGATCTGGGTCATGCAGGATTCCATCATCACCCCAACCAATATGTCAGATCTAGACATATATACAGATTCAATCTTACCATTGTTCAAGGAACGTTATGGAGACGGGCTTGAAGATAAAGATCACCCGACAGCTTTGGGACCCGTACGTCACATGACGGTTCATGTTGTGACCCGGGCACCACCGGCCGATAGAGGATCGGCTTCCGTAAGCGATGAGACAAGTGTCGAAGTATTGACAAGGCAGAATAGAGACAATTGGGATCAACATCAAGCCGCGCCAGTAGCAAACTATGCACCACCTAATCCCAATATCGGAGGAATTTTACCGACTTTCAGTTCTTTGGCACAGGCGCAGACACCAGCTGCAGGGATAGCCCTTGGAAACCCGATCTTAGCACAAACACCACTGCCAGCACCAAACTCGGCCAACATGGTCCGACCTCCGCCTATGCAGCAGCACGTGCTCGCCGGACCATCAACAAGCCCGGCGCTGCATCAGGGAGACATAACAAACACTAGCACAACTATGATGAGAGAATTAGAAGATCTAAGGCAGGCAGTGGCGAGGGCAAATTAAGAGCGCGCAGACGAGATCCGGCGCATACAAGATAGAGAGCGGTTGGTGATTCAGCAAGAGCAGAGCCTACTGGAAGAAAGAAACACCCTCTAGAGAAGAAGGGACAAGGTAACTGCTGTCCAGAACAGGAGACGCGGAAGCCGGCTTCATCTACCAACCGTGACAAACACCATATCACCTCGGGCTTTGGAGTATCAGACAACACCCAACGCGGCGCCAGTACCGGTACCAGTAGCAATGGCTAATCCGGCACCAGGGGCAGGCGTGCCTCCGGCCGGGTTACCAGGAGCACCAGCGAGAAGCTCGGCTAGAGCCGGAGTAGCGATCGTCGATCAGCTACCATCACCTCCACCCAGGTTTGATCCCCATCCGGGTCATTACAATAATCCAGTTGATAATATTTTCATAGCGACACATGCCGTAGATAGAATACCTTTCCACAACTCACCGGCCGGCTTAGAAGCAAGAAGAGTTGTTGATCTACTACGAATAGCCGTGGTCCAACAGAACAATAACCCGCAAGGTTTAGAAGCTTTCAATTCAGAACCAGTGAGGTGCCGTACCAGAACCCGGCAGCCAGAGCCGGTTGCAGTAAGATCAGTTCATAACAGACTGGGACCGGTAAAGCAGCCAACCCCGCAACTAGAAGTACAACAACCGCAACCACAGCAGCAGGTCCCCGCGCCACGGAGGTTGGCCGCGCCTGCCGCCTCTGCTGCCCAGTTCATAGTCGACAGTTCAATATCAAGACGCGCGGCGGCTGGAGCTGCCGCGCCAGAAGCCGGAGTTGGAGTTGGGTTTACGGCTCGACCCAGACCTGACAGGTCCCAAGTGCTTATCAGACGCAATCAGATCAAAACCTTCCCCAGAAAAATTCAAAGAGCCAAGCAATATCGTTAACTATGAGCCAACCATTAACCTGAAGACGTGGTTGAGCGGTTACAGCATGGCCATGGATATGAAGAACGCAAAGGCAAACCTGTGCGCGCGATACCTATATCTCATGATGGCAGAAGGGGCACCCAAGATTTGGCTCGACCGACTTCCACCAAACAACATCCACTCATGGGAGGAGCTCAAAACAGCTTTCATCATGAACTTCAACGGTGTCGGCCCAGTGGGAACAGGGGTATGGAGAGCCCACTCCCCACAGGACTCGCACGCTGGCCAGTCAGACAAAACGACTAAGGACCAGACATCACTGCCTGGCGGGACCCTCGAGAGGCAATTCCCCTCGAGGGCCTGAAGAGGAAACGAGGGCCTCAGGGGATCCCTCGCTTCAAGGGACCCTCCCGAGGCGCCAGCGCGCCTCGAGGGAATCCAAAAGGAACCCCCCTCAGGCCTCCTCAGGCCTGAAGGGAAACGTCGCGGCCAAGGAAGTATGGCAAGACGCACATGGCCCCTGCCACGCCCACGTGGTGACGCAAGCACCCCTTTTGCCGTTTTGGTGATAAAGGAGTCAATAAAGCCACGCCGCCTGCTGCGGAACTGACAGGACCTTCTACTCTGGCGACAAAGCAGGTGGACGGCGCAACCCTCCAACGGAGAACGTCATCGCGGGCTCCACCTCAGAGACTGCCCTCCCTGCGGGCAGTACAGCGCGGTCGGCTGCCTATCGGCCACCGCGCCCACCTTTATCAACAATGGACCGCGTCCATGGACGAATGGACCGCGGTGGACTCCTGCTCCGCCAATCCTCTACCATGTGGGAGCCACCTTGAAGGCCAAGCCGAAGGATAGCGTCAGAGGCGCCTATAAAAGGGACAAGACTTCCATCGTAGAAAAGGTCGGCCTTTCTGATTCCACAACGCTTGTAAACCCTAGCGATCCCAAATAGGATAACCTCTGCCTGGAGGAAGGTCATCATTCCCCCCCCCCACTAGGCAAGAACTGCCTCAAGGGGGCTTTCGGCAAGCCCGGTTGTACTGTAAACTTCATAACTCAATACAGACAAGCAGGAGCGGTCTTACCTGCTCACGAGGGCCGTGAACCTGGGTACGGTCCGGTGTCCATCTCTGTCGTGGGTGCTTCGTCTTCATGTCCGGCGAGCAGCGTCATCGTGTCCCTCGAGGGTCTTGACCTCCGTGTTCAATCCCCTTCACTAACTACTCTTCAGGAAGTGACAACCCCCAGTTCTAGGGAGTCATAACCCGACATTTGGCGCGCCAGGTAGGCGATTGAGGCGCGTCAACGACCTTCGAGCCGCCTCCGCGCCATGGCGAACACCCGCGCTACCCACGCCGCCCGCGTCAACCGACACACTCCTGAAGGAGCGCGCGCCCCGCTAGGCGCCACGGCTACTCGCGCACGACGGGGCCGACCCCGCCATGAAGAGCGCGCCCACTCGGGCCCTCATGTAGAGGAGCCCGAGCGCAACTCCGAGCACCAGGAGGACGCGCAGTCGTCGCACCCGACAAGGCGCCCGAGCGGTTCCGGCCCAGGCAAGACGAACCCCGCGCCCCACACCTCGCTGCTGATGGTACAGGAGCTTCTTCGCTACCAGCCCACCGCTGAGGCCCAAGAGCAGTGGCTGGAGCGCCTCAACCACCTTGTCGGCATCGGCACGACGCGCCCCGCTCCGTCGCAGTCCTACGTGCACCCCTCTTTTGCGGGCACGGTCGCAAAAAACGCGCCTCCGCCCCCGCCAGGGCCTGCACCGGCTGCGACGCAGAGGGCTGCCGCGCACGCGTCCTCGCCGCACGATTGCCTGATCGTGCAGCGCACCGCGCCCGACGCTCGCGTGGGAATGGAGCTCAACGCAACCGCCAAAACAGGCTCGTGGAGGAGATCGGCAAGGCGGGCCAGCAGAACCGCGGCGCACTGCAAAACGGGGTCGCCACGTACGCTACGGGCTGCATGGCGTTCACCTGCTCCCTGCGTCACGTGGTCTGGCCCCCGAAGTTCAGGTCGGCTGTCCCTAAGGGCTACGACGGCTCCAGCAACCCCATCGAGTTCCTGCAGCTCTACACCACCTCCATCCAAGCTGCAGGAGGAGACGACAAGGTCATGGCCAACTGGTTCTCTCATGCGCTACGCGATTCTGCGCTGTCGTGGCTCCAGAACCTCCTGGAAGACTCCATGAACTCTTGGGAGGAGCTCTGCAAGCAGTTCGTCTCCAACTTCAAGGGAACGTACGAGCGCGCCCTCACCCACAACCACCTGCGCGCTGTGGTGTAGAAGAAGGATGAGACGCTTCGCAAGTACATCCAGCACTTCAGCCAAGTGCGTAACAAGATACCGAACATCCATGATACCCAGGTCATCGCCGCCTTCCACGAAGGCGTCACAAACAGCAGGATGCTCGAGAAGCTGGGCATCCACGACAAGGTCACCTCTGTGGTGAAGCTGTTCGACCTGGCGGACAAGTGCGCCAAGGCTGAAGAGGGACTCCTCTTCGTCAAGATGTCCTCGAGAGGGGAAGAGCACGCTGAGTGGTCCAGGAGCTAGAAGAAGAAGAAGGAGCCCAAGCGCAAGGCCACCGCGGTTCTCGCGGCAGAGCCTGACGCGAAGGGCACCCACAGGGACTCCCCTGAGCCCGGAGAGAGGAAAGATCACCACCGCCCATTCTGCATCTACCACAACAGGCGCGGTCACTCTACCGAATCCTGCTTCGACCTCAAAAGGTTGAGCAAGGAGCGCGAGCAAGCAGAAGGCAGTGGCGGTCGCGGCCGAGGCTGCGGCTACCGCGGGAGCGGACGCAAGGGCGGCTACCAGAAGCCATCGGGCAACCAGGCCAATGCTGCGGAGAAAAAACGGCAACCTCCCTGACGAGGAGGACGGGGGCTACCAAGACCCAAGAGGCGCCATTGCCTACATCCTCGGGGGGGGGGGGGGCATAGGCGCCAAAATCGAACAATCAGTTCAAGCAGTTCTCCCGCGAGCTCAACGCTGCCCTCCCAAGCATTGAGATCTCCAGACCCCTCAAGTGGTCGCAGTACACCATCGCCTTCGACGCTCAGGACCACCCCAAGTCCACCAAGGCTGTTGGAACCCTCCCGCTAGCTTGCAGCCCCACCATCGACAACGTCGCTGTCTCCAAGACACTAATTGATGGTGGCGCAGGCCTGAATGTCATCTCCACAGATACATTCAAAGCGCTTCAAGTGCCTTACAAGCGGCTCATGCCCTCCCGGCCCTTCACGGGGGTCACCAGCGGCACGATCGAGCCTCTAGGCCAGGTCAGGCTTGCCGTCACCTTCGGAAGCAAGGAGAATTACCGCATTGAGCACATCGACTTCGATGTTGCACACATCGGCCTGCAAAATTCATGGCCGTCACGCATCATGCTTACAACATGGTCAAGATTCCCGGCAGCGCTGGCACAATCACCATCCGTGGACATGTCCTGGATGCCACCCACGCTGTCGAGACGGCCTACAAGGTTGCGGCCATGGAGTTCCCCGCGGACGAGGACCTAGAGCCTCTCGAGAGGCCCAAGAAGAAGAACCAGCTGTTCTCCCAAGAGCCAGCAGCCACAAAGAAAGTCTCTCTAAGCTCCAGCAGCTCGGGGGCTGAAGGCTCGGGGGCTAGCGTGTAACGCCCCGGGATTTATCCCCTTTTGATTTGTGAGTTTTTCTTTTTGCATCGACATGGCATCGCATTGCACCTCATTAATTTAATTTGTTGCATTTAAATTAAATTTCCACAATTAAATTAATAGGCATTTCAAATTAATTAAAATTGTGATATTTCAAATATTTTGCAAATGTTAAAAATTAGTTTATTAAATTGTCTATTGAAAACTAAAAATATTTTGTAAAGGTTTCGTGTTCAAATTCTTTTACTATTTTGTTTTAAAAATATAAAACAGAAAATAATAAAGGGGAGAGAAAATAAAAGCCCAAGCCCATCTAACCCCAAACCCTAGGGTTTCCCCCTGGAAAATTGTTTTCCCACCCCCTGAAAATTTGCAGCCACCCTCCTCTATTTTCTGGGAATTTGCAAAAGTCCTTCCAGCCCCTTTTCTTTTCTTTTCCCCCCTTCCTTTTTCTTTTCTTTTCTTTCCTTCTTTTCTTTATTTCTTTCCTTCTTTTCCCTCCTTCTTCCCCGCTCGTCCCGCACGGGAGAAATCCCCGCAGCCGAACTAGCCCGAGCCGGCCCGAGCTCTCCAGCGCCCCAGCCCGCCGCCTCCGGCCGCCGGCCTCCTGCGCCTCCCGCCGCCGCAGCGCGCCGCCGGTCGCCGTCCCCGAGCCGCCAGCGCTCCCTGGCCGCCCGTCCTCCACGCGCCTCCTCCCGCACCCGCCGGCGGCCCCGCCGTCGCCGCCCCCGTGCGCCGCGCCGGCCCCTCGCCCCACGCTGCGCGCTGCCGCCGCCTGCACCGCCGTCCGGCCGCTGCTGACCGCCGCCCGCGCCGCCGCCTCCCCGCGCGGCCCCTGCGCCTTGGCCGCCTCCCTGCTCGCCGCTGCGCGCGTCGCCCCCATCCACCGCGCCGCCTCCACCCCGCTGCGCGCCCGCCGCGCCCGCGCTGTCTCCGTCCGCCGCGCCCTGCTCCAGCCGCCGCCCGCGCCCTCCGGCCACCTCCACGCCGCGTCGTCGCCGTCGCGCGCTGCGCGCCACGCCACCGCTCTCCGCCCTGCCGCGTCCGTGCGCCGCCCGCGCTTGCAGCCGCGCTCCCGAGCCATGCTCGCCGCCCGCCTCGGCTGCCGCCGCGCTCCTCCATCCCGCCGTCACCCTCGCTCCTCCGTGCTCCGCCCCGTGCGCCGCCTCCTCTTCCCGGCCACGTGCACGCCGCTGCCGCCCCACGCCGCGCCGTCCTAGCCCGGTTCTCTGTCCGGTGACGTCCCCTTGTCCGCCGCCCGCAAGGTGTTCGGTGAAATGCCCGCAACACCTCAGCGTCCCCTTTTTGTGTCCGAGTTGTCCACCCTTCGAGGTGTTGCTACATGCGCGTGCGCGTCCTCTTCCGGTGCTGCGTTCCCGTGACCGTCCGTGTCCGTGTTGCGGTGCACGCCCGTGTGCGCCTCCTTCCGGTGTCCTTTTACGTGCTCTTCTGTGCACGCGCCCGTCAACGGGGATGACCGAGTACGACAATTACCCCGACAACTTCCACGACACCGACAAACGACGATGCCCCAGTTCCGCGACGACTACTTCCAGGACGACGACTACTTCCTCTACGGACCGAGGACGTCGGTTTCGAACCCTAGTTCACCCGATCCGACGTACGGACCCAAACCCTAACCCTAAACCTATTTTATTAAATGTCATCTATCTTGTGCATCTCGCATCATACTTACATGTGTTGCATCTCTTGGATTTGCGGGTGTAGCAAATCACCTAAATAATAAATATGGAATGTGTGGGGCAAATCAATATATGTATTGCCTAATTCCATTTAAATTGACTAGATCACCCATGCCATGTGTTGTCATATTAACCAACATTTAATATTGCTGGTAAATAAATAACTTGCACCTAAATATTAATTGCCGGGAATGTTTTCCCGCTTAATTTGGATTAATGGCTTTTGTATTGCATCTTGCCATGTAATGCATCATTCTCACATGATCATGTTGGAGCTTTGCCGTAGTTATAAATTGCATCTTTTACGCTTTCCAGTGTTTGTTGGTTCTTCACGGATACGACGTTGAGATGTGTGAGCAACGACAAGATCTGCTTCCATGCGGGATTCCAGGCAAGCAAAGTTTGCTTGTTTACCTATACATTGTCTTTCATTCCTGCCGTTGATCTCTGCTACCCTAGTATTCGGTTCTTTATCGCGATCTCATCACAGGTTTATCCTGCAGCCTATACAACTTTATCCCCACAACCTAATACTTGTTGCATGTTTATCTGTTGGCCTTGCGAGTCGTAGCGCATGCTTAGAGTTGATTGTGCGAGTCGTCTGTTGGTCCTATGTTTCATCTTCTTAGTATGATAGAATATTCTACCTTAATAAAATGTTGTTTTATATTGGGGTATTATAATTACATGATAAGGCACCAGGCGGAAGGCCTTGCGAGGTGCTTTGTTCTGCTCAGTGTCGACCTAGGAACTGAGATTTTGTCCTCGGATCCAATTTTTAGCGCACTAACCACTTGTGGGTGGCCCTATGGAGCCCCCCTCGACTTTGAACGGATCTACAGCTTGTCCATGTGCCGCAACTAGTTCGGGTTTTCCATTTGCTCATATCCATGTGCATGATGATGATGATTGTTGAGAGGTTACATGATACGGGGGGTCATATAGGGGTGGTGCGCGCGAAGCGGACAATTCCTACTAAGGTTTGAGCCGCATGGCGCGTGGACACAAACTAATGAGTCCGCAATTGAGATTCGGTCGGACTCTTGACGCGGGTAACAACTCATATGGGTGGCACTTGGACTTGCTGTAGTGAAGGAATGAGTCGTGTTGAGAGGCCCTGATGGTTGCTTGAGTTGATCATACGAGTATGGGTACAGTATTGCACCCCTGCAGGGTATAATCTTATCGATGTGCCGTTTCCACGGTTATGGACGACTTTGGTGATGATGCTGGCTAACAAGATCTAGACTAGTAATATAGAATTACTTTCACCATAAATTATAACTAAAATTGTTCAACGTATGAGTTTCCCGAATTGCTTCCTCAAATTTGGTTGAGAGGGTTAATTCGAGAATGGGTTATGTTTGGTGTTAGTTGTAGTTGTTTACTTATGCCCTCTCTTATCCCTCTCTTAGTTAGACGGAAGTTATAGCGTGTCTCTCTAGGTTGCTAGTGCTGCTGCCGCTAAGTCCACCTCCCCTATATTTTGGGAGATGGTGTAGAAAGTAGGCAAGTCGGTTTTGCTTGCCAGGGAGTGCCCTGACCCTCTTTTGGGTTATGCTTTATGTGCAGTCAACAGGTTTGAAGTCAGACGACGTTAGCTTGGGAATCCCTCCGGCTTGGCTTGGCAGGGATATGGCACCATTGCTTATCTTCAGGATTCTTAGTCCAATTTGCATCTTATCCGTAGTCGGATACTATTCTTCTTCCGCTGTCATTTGTATCTTTGTATTGTATATTTGTATCCTGACTCGTTAGAGTCGTTGTTGTATTATATCTCCTGTTGTATTTGTGGATGTATCGGAACTGTTGTAATGTTATCACAATTCCACCCACATAATGCGCATGTTTCGGCGTGCACATTATGTCTGGTGGGCGACCTAAAATCGTTATTATGCGGATTTCGGCGGGAGCGCTTAAATCTACATAGTACCAATTTTAGGGCGTCACAAAGTGGTATCAGAGCCAGGTTTCGATCCTGGGACGTCACCTAGAGCCTCTCGAGAGGCCCAAGAAGAAGAACCGGCTGTTCTCCCAAGAGCCAGCAGCCACAAAGAAAGTCTCTCTAAGCTCCAGCAGCTCGGGGGCTGAAGGCTCGGGGGCTAGCGTCACCATTGGCGCTGCGCTGCCTCCCAAAGAGGAAAGCGCGCTCGTCGCCTTCCTCCAGGCAAACTCTGACATGTTCGCATGGACTCCGTCAGATATGTGTGGTGTACCGAGGGAGGTGATCGAGCACCACTTGTCCGTGTGTCCAAACGCGCGCCCCGTCAAGCAAAAAGCAAGAAAACAAGTCCCCGAGAAGCAAGCATTCATCATCAAGGAGGTCGAGAAGCTCAAAGAGACAAAGGTCGTCCGTGAAGTCGCGCACCCCACGTGGCTCTCCAACGGCGTGGTAGTCCCAAAGCCCGCCGGAGGAGGCCGCCTCTGCATCGACTACACCGACGTAAACAAGACCTGCCCCAAGGACCCTTACCCCATGCCAAAAATCGACCAGATCGTGGACTCGACAGCAGGTTGCGACCTCCTCTGCTTCCTTGATGCGTTCTCTGGTTACCATCAGATAAAAATGGCTAAGGAGGACGAGGAGAAGACGGCTTTCCTCACCCCTTGCGGTGTGTACTGCTACGTCTGCATGCCCTTCGGCCTAAAAAATGCCGGAGCCACCTTCCAGAGGCTGATGAGGATAGCACTTGGCGAGCAAATGGGGAGAAACACCGAGGCATATGTCGATGACATCGTCGTAAAATCCCAAGAAGGAGGCACTCTCCTCGGGGACCTTGAAGAGACCTTCGCCAGCCTGCGCAAGGGTAACATCAAGCTCAACCCCGCCAAGTGCGTCTTTGGAGTGCCTTCAGGCAAACTGCTTGGTTTCCTCGTGTCTCACAGAGGCATACAGGCAAACCCTGACAAAATCAAGGCAATCGAGGAAATGCAGCCTCCACGCAGGCTCAAGGACATGCAACGCCTAGCAGGATGCATGGCCAGCTTGGGTAGATTCATCTCCAAGTTCGGCGAAAGAGCCCTGCCCTTCTTCAAGATAATGAAAAGATTGGGCACTTTCAAGTGTACCCCCAAAGCTGAAAAAGCATTTGAGGACTTGAAGAAGTACCTGGCCAGCCCACCAGTAATGGTTTCCCCAAGGTCAGGCGAGCACCTGAAGCTGTACCTGTCAGCTACTCCACAGACAGCCAGTGCCTTCCTTGTGGTAGAAAGGGAAGAGCCAGTGTGCCAGAAGAGGAGTGCAACCACTCCAAAGGAAAAACCTCCCGATCTGGAGCTCGACGAGAGGCCTGCTCCAAGTCAACTGCTGCAAGAAGATCCTGCCAGGGAGCCTGTCAAGTCCCTTGAGGCCAACCCTCCCGAGGCCCATGACAAGCCCCTTGAGGCAAACTCCCTCGAGGGCCAGGTCATGCACCAAGAGGCCAACCCCCTTGAGGGCCTAGCGGAACCCCTTCAGGCAGAGCACACCAAGGCTACATAGACTACTCTTGTCGAACATCCAGTCTACTTCGTCAGCTCAGTACTGCGCGATGCTCACGAGCGATATACGATGCAGTAGAAGCTCCTCCTCGCACTCCTCATCGCCTCAAGAAAGCTGCGACACTACTTCCAGGGACACCCCATCACAGTGGTCACCTCTTTCCCCCTGGAGCAAATCCTGCGCAACCCAAATGCCACAGATCGTGTGGCGGGATGGAATATTGAGCTACAACCATTCAATTTGCGCTTTGATACCACAAGGGTAATCAAAGGAAGAGCGCTGGCAGACTTTGTCGCCGAATGGACTGACCCACCCCCTGAAGAGCCTTTGGGAGAAGAACAAGAGCCCTGTGGAGACAAAATGCCCAGCCACTGGACCATGAAGTTCGACGGAGCTTTTGCTTGTCGCCATGGTGGGGCTGGCGTGGTCCTTATCTCACCAAAGGGCGACAAGCTATATTACGCGGTCCAGCTGTGCTTCGGAATCGACATGATCTCCAACAATATCGCTGAGTGCGAAGGCCTGCTTGCTGGCCTACGCGCCGCAATCGCCCTAGGCATCAAGCACTTACTCATCAAGGGCGACTCCCAGCTACTTGTCAACCTCTCCAACAAAAGCTATAAGCCTAAGGACGACCACATGGCCGCATACCTTGAAGAGATCCGTAGGCTGGAGAAGCACTTCAGGGGAATGGAGCTCATGCACATCCCAAGAAAGGAGAACCAAGAGGCTGTTGACATCGCCAAGCGCGCATCAAAGAGGCAAGCTCAGCCGCCGGGCATCTTTGAAGAAAGGCTCGTCAAAGCATCCATAGAGCAGCCTCAAGACGCCAGGCCCGCAAGCACAGATGAAGCACTCCCACCACCACCTGCAAACGGGGTGCCAAACTGTGGGCCCCCAACAGGGGAGCGTCTGTTGCTCACAGCGGTGCATCAAGAAGGAAGATGGATAGACGAGATCAAAGACTACCTCGACAGAGGGATTCTTCCCGAGGAAGATGTCTAAGCGGAGCAAATCACCCGTCAAGCAAAATCTTACAAAATCCTCAAAGGAAATTTCTACCACAAGCGCCCAAACGGCACCGCGCTCAAATGCGTCCCTCCTGAAGAAGGCAAACTGTTGATCAAAGACATCCTTAGCGGGGAATGCGGCCACCATTCGTGCGCCCGCACCCTTGCGGGTAAATTCTTCAGGAGCGGATTCTACTGGCCTCAAGCACTTTAGGCTGTAGAGGACATCGTCCGAGCATGTGAAGCCTGCCAATTCCACGCCAAGCAAAACCACCAACCTGCGCTGGGGTTACAGACCATTCCGCTATCCTGGCCGTTCGCGGTATGGGGGCTGGACATCCTGCGACACTTCCCAACAACGCAGGGCGGATATCGCTACCTCTTCGTGGCCATCGACAAGTTCACTAAGTGGCCTGAAGTGGAGGCGACGCGCACAATAACAACAGGCGCGGCGGTGAAGTTCATCAGGGGCCTGGTCTGCCGCTTCGGAGTGCCTAACCGCATCATCACCGACAATGGCTCACAATTCACCAGCGGCATCATCAGAGCCTACTGCGAAAGAATGGGCATCAAGCTTTGCTTCGCCTCAGTCGCCCATTCGCAAAGCAACGGACAGGCGGAGCGCGCAAACGCAGAAGTCCTCAAAGGCCTAAAGACCAGGACCTTCGATATCCTCAAAGGCCACGGCAAGGGCTGGATCAACGAGCTACCTTCGGTGCTCTGGTCCATCCGTACAACGCCACCCAAGACTACGGGAGAAACGCCGTTCGTCCTCGTCTATGGAGCCGAAGCAGTCCTCCTCACAGAGATAAAGCATGGATCCCCGCGGGTCCTCGCCTTTAACGAGGACCAACAAGAGGACCTCCACAACGACGACATGCTACTCCTCGAAGGACTACGACGCCGCGCCGCCCTACGGACGGCCAAATACCTGCAGGACCTGAGGCGCTACCACAGCCGCAACGTGCACTCACGAACCCTGGAGGCAGGCGATCTCGTCCTCAGGCGAATCCTCTCCAGGGAAGGCCTCCACAAGCTGTCCCCGATGTGGGAAGGCCCCTACAGGGTAATCCACATCGTCAGGCCTGGCGCGGCTCGCCTCAAGACTCAAGACGGCGTCTCTGTCAAGAATCCATGG
Source organism: Poa annua (assembly GCA_026929855.1). NCBI lineage: Eukaryota > Viridiplantae > Streptophyta > Magnoliopsida > Poales > Poaceae > Poa > Poa annua. Next base: position 112,258,830 of record CM049426.1, read on the forward strand.
AACATCATGCATCTACGCAAGTTCTACCCGTGATCACCGTCACGCCCGTGATCATTGTCACGTCAAGACATCTAGCGGAAGAGGCAGCTTACGGCTTAACCTCCAAGCATTTTTTGTCTCCAGAGGTTAAAAGCTCACGGCTTAAACCTCACACAACTTTTTGTCTCCAGAAGGAACAAACTCAGAACGTGATCATCGTCATGCCCGTGATGTAACATCCCAAATTTCTCAAAAATTTAAAACTTTGCATTCATGCATCATGCATCATAAAAGTATGACATTGAAATCACATAAGGAGTAAACAGAATTGTATTTATAATATTAAATAGAATTGCTTTTCATTTAAGAGATTTAATTGAGCTCTATACAAATCAGTATTTTATTATTTTATTTATTCAGAAAAATGATATCAAAAAGTTACAAATTTAATTAGCTTTTCAAAACGTATTTTTATGAATTTTTCTGAAATGTTTTGATAAGTTTTAAAAATCAAAATTGAATTAAAGGATTTAAATCAGAAAAGGGTTTTGTTTAAAAAAAAAAAAAAAAGGAGAGAGAGGCTATTTGGGCCGAAGCCCACTGCTTATCTGCCGCGCGCGCAGTGCAGAAGCCCGACAGCAGCCCAGCTCCTTCCCCGCAGACGCTGACGACCGGGCCCCGCCTGTCATCCCTCTCCCCACGACGTGTAGAACACGAACTCAAAGTTTACCGAACCCTAGCGATTTTCGGATCAAATTCGTTGAGATATTCGCGAGGAATCGATCTCTCCGCCCCCCATATAAACCCCCCCCTTCCACCGCCTCCCCGAGCACCAAAACCCTAAGGAATAGCCCCCAGGCCGCTCGGGAAAAGCTCGCCGCCGTCCGCCATTGCCGCCGCCAGTTTTCTCGTTCTCTGGTGAGCACCGACCCCCTCAAACCCTCCCGTGGACTCCTTTCGATTCACAGATCTCCCGCGCACGTCCCTGACACCCTATTGCACCAGATCATCGAGAACGTGCGCAACCGAGGCAAGCCGCCGCCGATTCGATCTCCGGCGAGCTCTAGGAGGAGGAAGGAGGCACGTCGAGGACCCTAGCCGCGCCAACAGCTCCGCCGCGACCTCCCCTTTGCTGCGGTATGACCCGTTCTTGCTCGCACCCCGTAGATGGCCGAAATCAAGTTTACCGACGAGGGCGCCGCCGCGGGCACGTGAACTCCGGCGTGCTCCGGCCGGCCGCGCTGCTCCCGTGAGATCCGAGCCGTCCGTGCGAGAGCAGACGATCGAGATTAGATTTCCCTTACCGCTTCGTCAATTAGATCTGGTGCGTTAGATCTGACTTAGATCGTACGGTCCTCGCGAGCGATCCGCGCGAACCGGTACCAGCCAATCAGCGGCCGCCGCGTGGCAATTTCTTTTTCTATGTTCGGCAGAGAATTGTTTTAAAAACAGAAAATAGCACAAACTTGTAAAAATCATATCTTTTGATCTGTTCATCCAAATTTGATGAATTTTATATCCACTTGTAGCTCTGCTCGTGTAGTTTAATATGGTATCATTAGTTTATCCTGTTAGAGCATATTAAATTGTGAAATTAAATTGTTTAACTTTCGGATATTAAATCAATAACTTAATTAATTATTTTTCTCTCCAAATAAATCCAATTGTTTTGCAGAGATATTAATGCCCTCTGTCCAGGGAGTGCAACATGAGATTTATTTGATACTTTTCTAATAGACTTAAAGAAATTGGTTTTATAATTTAAAAACTACTAATATGTTAATTTATATAAATGATTAATTAAAATATTTAAAATATTGATCATTTCATTTTTATGCATGAATAACAGAGAACTTAATATAGTAATTAATTGGTCTTGTGAAATTCATTGCATATCAAGCATGCATACATATTTTTGTATTGATATTCTAAGTGTTATGTTTGTGTGCTTATTGAGTGTTATTATTTTGTCTTTAGATTGTGAAGAGGAGGAAGGTCCTTGTGATTGTTATTCCTGTTGTGCTTGTTCCCTTTGTTACCAAGGCAAGTGACATTCATCATCTATCCTAGGTTTTCTATATGCATTATTAGTAGATTTTGGAGTAGTATGCATGATAGGGAAAATTGGATACTATCTTAGAATGCTAAGATAGTCTACACTTTGAGAATATCCTATTAGTGTGTAGCCATCCCTTTCCTTGCAGCCACCAAAAGTTTTATTAGATGCTTAGCTATGCTATAAAGAAGTTATTATCTTGTTATGGAATTATTGCTAAGTGTTGAAAACATTGAATACACTTCTGGGTGGAATTGGTTGTTTGGTTTATGTTGAGTGGCTTTTGGGACTATGCTTGTGGTTGTCTTCGCCTAGGATGAATTTCTATTCTACTTAGGGCCATGAGTATGGTGGTTTTCACCCAGAAGTACACTTGTGGACGGCCACCCAGGAACAAAGAGATTACTAAGTCCCTCCAAGTTTAGAAGCTTCCCGTGCAGCCTTTTGACAATGGGCTCTGTCTAGAACGACTAAGTTGTGAGAGTGCAACCTGTCAGCTTGACAAGCAGATGTAGAGTTGATAGGTGGAACGGGTCTTGCTAGTATGGTTGCATTCTTCTTCTGAAAGTTCTTATCTCAATTCTCTCCTTTCCATAATACACTCCGCGTGTATAGGATATCTCGGACAAATTGAGTCTTAAGGTGAAAGTGCACAACCTCTGCAGAGTCGACAAACTGAGTACTCAGCCGTGTCCCCGGTGATGGACAACTTCGAGCAACTGGACAAGGATGGACAGAAGAATCTCAACATGGTTTTTGTAAAGTAAAATTTGACTAAGGAATGAATTATTGGTGCACTTGGGCTTCATCCCTTGGTGCCAAGTTTTGAGATACAAAAGTGTTTTACAAAAGATAGGAGAAAACTGGCTTTCTGCAAAATAGCCTACAAACTCCACTAAGCCAAATATGCATATAGAATTAGCCTTGCCATAATTTTATCCACCATAGTCACTTGCCAATACTTCATTGTATTGACCTCCTTCGGGGGCTGCATATTCAAATGTGCAGGTAATTCTGATGAGGAGTAAGTTTGGACTCGATTCTACACCCAACATGTCTGCTCGTGGCGTATGCTAGAAGAGAAGGCCCATTGCTTTTATTTTTGTTGTGAACTCTGAATATTTTAGCTAGTCTTCATGACTATGCACTTTGTAATAAAGCTATACTTGGCTATTTTTGGATCTCGATGTAGTATTTTGATACTTATGCAATGATACTATATATTTTGTACTGTGGTGCTAGCAGTGATCCAGGGACTAGCACATCACACAGGTGTTCCATCTTTATTTAAAGATGGGGCGCTACAAAATGGTATCAGAGCAAAGTGTTGCCTGTAGGTTCGAGCCCTTAGGATTGGTTAAGCCTGCTTTTTGATCATAATATTACCTTCTTTGAAGTATGTTGGATCCTAACGGCATAGTGGGATGAAGCGGCCCGGGACTAACCTTACATGTCCGCGTACATGAGACCTGTTCCACAATTATAAGTGGCTGGCCGGGTGTCTGTCTCTCTCACTATAGTGAATATCCGACTTACAAAAGAGTTGATAATAGTGTTGATCACCTGTTAGAAAAGAACTTCTTTTCCCTAAGTATCTAAGTACACCACAATTAGTTCATCTTACCTTTGTCTTGTCTAATAAACTCTACCTTTACCACTTAAGGATGTCATTCTTCACTTATCAAACCGCGGAGGACTTCAAGGACATGTGCTTTGGAAGATATCTTCTAGAGTTGGTAGAACTGTTGACACTTCCAACACCCATCATCAAGGCAAGCCAGCTGAAGCACTTCAAAAGAGAAGACTTATGGGGAATTCGCCTTTACCAACAAGGGCGCCAGATTGAACCCAAGACTGAAGACATCCAGTTCAAGTCAATTAGTGACTCCCTGGAGAAAGGGCTGAATCTCGTCACGCAAGAGCTAATAGGACGTCTTTGCTTGCAATACCAAGAAGAGTTAAAAGACCACTACTTTGCTCACCTTGGCCAACGTGACGAACATGGGATTCCTTACCGTATTAGTGAGGAAGACAAAAACAAACCAGAACCCTTGTACCCATATCTCCAAGACTTAGAACTTCATCTCTGGCAACTAGAAGAAGATAGACGCAATGAGCTGTTGAAGACTGATGAAATAATGGCACAAGTCAAGGAGACTCAAAAGAAGATTGAAGCCCAAGAAGAGGTGGCCAACGCTCAAGAGGAGAAGTTCCGAGCTCAAGAGAAGAAGTTCCAAAGCCAAGAAAAGAGAATTAGAGACAAGAACAAGGAGATCAGGACCCTGAAGGATGAAATTCAGAGCAACGACGTCGAGTTCGAGGCTGATCGAGATTTGATCGAGACTCTACGCCGTGAGAAGAGAATGCTACAAGAGAAGATTGAAGCCCTAGAGAAGGAAGCAATCGAGACTCTGCACCGGGAGACGACAAAGTTACAAGAGAAGAACGAGGCCTTGGAGAAGGAGGTGAATGACTACAAGGAGATCCTTACGAAGGAAGGCATCGTCATCGAGGAAGTCGAAGAGGATGAAGGGGACGTCATGGACGAAGTTTAGACTTAGTAGTCGGACCACCATATTCTCCCTCGTTTAGTTCGTCGTTCTTTTAAAAAAAAACATTGATCTCCAACTTGTGGTGTGACAATGTTAGAATGTTGGTTTGCAGACTTTGTGTTTTTAATTGATCAACTTAGAATGCTTGTTTGGTTTTGCTTAGTAGACTTTTTCTTTTAAGTAGTGTTGTTTGTGTTGACTTGATTGCTTTGTGCATGGGTAGGATTTTTCTTCTCTTAGTTCTGTCTATCTTTCACTCATCTATGCTGAAAAACCCCTACAGATGCCTCCTCGTCGTGATACCAACAACGACGACGCCATGCAACAACTGATGGCCGCTCAAGCTCAGTTGATGAATATGATGACTCTGTTCATTGCAGCAACCAACAACAACAACAACAACAACAACAACAACAACAACAACAACAACAACAACAACAACAACAACCCGCCACCTCCACCACCACCCCCAGTGGACAGACTTGCCAGATTCCTAAGGCTTAGGCCTAATAAGTTCTCCTATGCTTCTGAACCAATAGTGGCGGATGATTGGCTCCGCTCAGTCAACAAGGACTTAGTAACTTGTGAATGTTCTGAGGCAGAAAAAGTGAGGTTCACTGCACACTTGTTGGAAGGACACGCAGCATTGTGGTGGGAGAATTATCAAGTGACTCATCCTTTGGATGGCATGACTTGGGATGCGTTCAAGGAAGGCTTCCGGAATGCTCACATCTCCTCAGGAATAATGAATCTGAAGAAAGATGAATTTCGCAGTTTGAGACAAGGTGGTAGAACTCTGAAGGAGTATATGGATGACTTCTGTATGCTATCAAGGTATGCACCAGAGGACATTGATACTGATGCAAAAAGGAAGGAAAAATTTCTCAATGGACTTAAGGGAGAACTGAAGATACCGTTGTCTGTGGCTTATACTCCAAACTATCAAGCTCTGCTGGATCAAGCTATCACCTTGGACAACAACATAAGAAAGGAAGAGAACAGGAAGAGGAAGTTCAGTGCAAGTAAAGTTCATTCTGAAGGAACATATAAGAAACACGCCTCTGAAGTCAGTAGCCATAAACCCTGGAATCACTCCAACACTGGTAGTGGCCAAAAACATCATGGTCATAACCACAATGGAGGATACAAAGGAAATAATGGAGGATACAATGGAAATAATGGTGGATCCAGGGGAAACCATCATCATGGCCAAAATCATGGGAATGGTAATCACCGTCCTAACCATGAAGGGAGGAAAAACTTGTCTAATGTGACTTGCTTCAAATGCAAGAAGACAGGACATTATGCAACTGAATGCCCAGAGAGGAAGGCTGATGAAAACTCCAAGCCCAATCCTTTTCAGAAGGGACAAGTAAATCACATCAATGTGGAAGAAGTTCATGATGAACCTGATGCTGTGATTGGTACGTTCTTGCTCAACTCCTTTCCAGCATTAGTTTTATTTGATACTGGAGCATCTCATTCATTCATATCAAGAGCTTTTGTTAACAAACATGGGTTAGCTGAGGAAAGTCTAGGAAAACCTATTAGGGTAAGTTCACCGGCAGGAGAGATGCTAGTAAATTCCGGTTGTAGGCAGTTAGACTTGCTTATTGGAAAACACACCTTCCCGACAGACTTAGTCATCCTAGAGACCCAAGGATTGGATGTTATCATCGGAATGGATTGGATGACTCGTTTTGAAGGAATCATAGATTGTGCAAATAGAGCGATCACCCTCACCACCCCAGAGAAAAGGAAGATTAAGTTCCGATCAACTTTCGAACTTAAGAAGGTTAGGCTAAATTCTCTTAAGGGGGTTAGCCTTGGTGATGTGCTTATTGTCAAGGAATACCCAGATGTTTTTCCGGAGGAACTACCGGGAATGCCACCTGATAGAGATGTAGAGTTTCTCATCGAATTGAAGCCGGGAACAGGGCCAATAGCTAAAAGACCTTATCCTATGGCTGTCGATGAATTGAAAGAACTCAAGAAGCAATTAGAAGAACATATTCAGAAAGGATTCATTCGTCCAAGTTCATCGCCATGGGGAGCACCAGTCTTATTTGTTAAGAAGAAGGACCAAACCCAGAGGCTAGTCACGGATTACAGAGATATAAATGAGCAAACTATCAAAAACAAGTACCCGTTACCTAAGATAAATGAACTATTTGATCAACTGGAAGGTGCTTGTGTTTTCTCAAAGATCGATCTTCGATCGGGGTACCTTCAAATGAAAGTTAGAGAAATGGACATACCCAAAACTGCATTTGTTACGAGATATGGCTCTTATGAGTACACAGTAATGCCCTTTGGATTAACCAATGCACCAGCCTATTTCATGAATATGATGAATAAAGTGTTCATGGATTTTCTGGACAAGTTTGTGGTAGTGTTCATAGATGATATTCTCATCTACTCTAAGAGTCACAAAGAACATGAAGAGCACTTGAGTCTGGTATTACAGAGACTACGTGAACATAAGTTGTATGCCAAGTACAGCAAGTGTGAGTTTTGGTTAGAACAAGTCGGATTTTTAGGCCATGTGGTGTCCAAGGAAGGTATAGCAGTGGATCCTGAAAAGGTTTCAGCTGTAACAAATTGGAAACCGCCGAAGAATGTTGGTGAATTACGAAGTTTTCTGGGTCTAGCCGGGTACTATCGACGATTCATCGAAAACTTCTCCAAGATTGCCAAGGCCTTGACGGAATTATTAAAGAAGGAGAAGAAATTTGAGTGGACAGAGACATGCGAAGCCAGTTTTCAGGAGTTGAAGAAACGTCTGGTTTCAGCCCCAGTTCTATGCTTACCTGATTTGGAGAAGGAATTTCAAGTTTACTGTGATGCTTCACGCCAAGGTTTGGGAAGTGTGTTGATGCAGGAGGGCAGAGTGGCATCTTATGCCTCTAGACAACTCAAGAAACATGAAGCAAATTATCCAACTCATGATCTCGAGTTAGCATCAGTAGTGCATGCTCTGAAAACTTGGAGACCCTACCTGATGGGAAAAAGATGCGAGGTATTCACGGACCACAAAAGTTTGAAGTACATATTCACACAGAAGGAGTTGAATATGAGACAAAGAAGATGGCTGGAACTTATTAAAGATTATGATCTGAGCCTTCAATACCATCCGGGAAAAGCTAATGTGGTAGCAGATGCTCTGAGTCGTAACGTGTATGTGAATGGCCTTACAGCGGGAGAATTACCCGAGGAATTATGCAAGGCATTCAAGGACCTCAGATTGGAAGTAGTACCTGAAGGGTTTGTAACCTCATTAGTTGTACAACCCACTTTGATGGACAAGATTCGTGAAGCTCAAAAAGGAGACAAGGAAATAGAAGAGATCAAAGTCAATTTGGAAGCTGGAAAAGCTAAAGGATTTCATGAGGATGAGCAGGGAATTTTGTGGTTTGAAAAACGTGTATGTGTGGCCAATGACCCTGATATTAGGAAGTTAATTCTGCAAGAAGCTCATGAAACACCTTATTCCATTCATCCGGGAAATACCAAGATGTATATGGATGTGAAGGAGAGATTTTGGTGGAATAACCTGAAGAAGGAGATAGCAGAATACATCGCTAAGTGTGATGTATGTAGTCGAGTAAAGGCAGAACATCAGAAACCAGCAGGACTCTTACAACCTTTGAAAGTACCGGATTGGAAGTGGGACTCCATTGGGATGGACTTCATCACTGGACTACCCAGGACCAGATCGGGTTATGATTCTATTTGGGTTATTGTTTGTCGCCTAACCAAAATAGCTCACTTCATACCCGTGAAGACCACTTATACTAGTGCTAAGCTAGCTGATATTTACATGAAGAGAATTGTGTGCCTTCACGGCGTTCCTAAGAGTATCGTGTCTGATAGAGGGACCCAGTTCACTTCTCATTTTTGGAAGCAGTTGCACGAATCCTTGGGAACCAGATTGGAATTCAGTACGGCTTTCCACCCGCAAACAGATGGTCAGACTGAAAGAGTGAATCAGATTTTAGAAGATATGTTAAGAGCTTGTGCGCTCGACTATGGATCTAGTTGGGATGATAATTTGCCATACGCTTAGTTCTCCTACAACAATAGTTACCAAGCCAGTATTGAGATGGCACCGTTTGAAGCCTTATATGGAAAGAAATGCACAACTCCACTGTTGTGGAGTGGTGTAGGAGAACGGAGTTTCTTTGGGCCTGATATAATACAGGATGCTGAAGAGAAAGTCAGGCTGATTAAGGACAGATTGAAAATAGCACAATCACGTCAGAAAAGCTACGCAGATTCCAAGCGTAGAGAAGTCACTTATGAAGTGGGAGATAGAACCTATCTAAGGGTGTCACCACTTCGGGGTGTGAAAAGATTTGGAATAAAAGGAAAGTTAGCACCTCGATTCATTGGACCATTCAAAATTCTTTCTCGCAAAGGTGAAGTGGCCTATGAGTTAGAACTACCTGAAGTACTGTCTGCTGTTCATAATGTGTTCCATGTCAGTCAGTTAAAGAAATGTCATCCCGAGATGATGGGAGTTTCCTTAAAGGATACAGTACCCCTCGAGGAGGTGCAATTGGAGAGTGATCTGACATACGAAGAGAAGCCCATCAAGATATTACAGACAGCAGAAAGAGTCACCCGTACCAAAACCATTAAGTCTTGCAAAGTCCAGTGGAATCATCACACCGAAGACGAAGCTACTTGGGAACGAGAGGATGACCTCCGAGAAGACCACCCACACCTATTTGCTGACCTTTCCGAAGCTCGAGGGCGAGCTTCTTCTTAAGGGGGTTAGTCTGTAACATCCCAAATTTCTCAAAAATTTAAAACTTTGCATTCATGCATCATGCATCATAAAAGTATGACATTGAAATCACATAAGGAGTAAACAGAATTGTATTTATAATATTAAATAGAATTGCTTTTCATTTAAGAGATTTAATTGAGCTCTATACAAATCAGTATTTTATTATTTTATTTATTCAGAAAAATGATATCAAAAAGTTACAAATTTAATTAGCTTTTCAAAACGTATTTTTATGAATTTTTCTGAAATGTTTTGATAAGTTTTAAAAATCAAAATTGAATTAAAGGATTTAAATCAGAAAAGGGTTTTGTTTAAAAAAAAAAAAAAAAGGAGAGAGAGGCTATTTGGGCCGAAGCCCACTGCTTATCTGCCGCGCGCGCAGTGCAGAAGCCCGACAGCAGCCCAGCTCCTTCCCCGCAGACGCTGACGACCGGGCCCCGCCTGTCATCCCTCTCCCCACGACGTGTAGAACACGAACTCAAAGTTTACCGAACCCTAGCGATTTTCGGATCAAATTCGTTGAGATATTCGCGAGGAATCGATCTCTCCGCCCCCCATATAAACCCCCCCCTTCCACCGCCTCCCCGAGCACCAAAACCCTAAGGAATAGCCCCCAGGCCGCTCGGGAAAAGCTCGCCGCCGTCCGCCATTGCCGCCGCCAGTTTTCTCGTTCTCTGGTGAGCACCGACCCCCTCAAACCCTCCCGTGGACTCCTTTCGATTCACAGATCTCCCGCGCACGTCCCTGACACCCTATTGCACCAGATCATCGAGAACGTGCGCAACCGAGGCAAGCCGCCGCCGATTCGATCTCCGGCGAGCTCTAGGAGGAGGAAGGAGGCACGTCGAGGACCCTAGCCGCGCCAACAGCTCCGCCGCGACCTCCCCTTTGCTGCGGTATGACCCGTTCTTGCTCGCACCCCGTAGATGGCCGAAATCAAGTTTACCGACGAGGGCGCCGCCGCGGGCACGTGAACTCCGGCGTGCTCCGGCCGGCCGCGCTGCTCCCGTGAGATCCGAGCCGTCCGTGCGAGAGCAGACGATCGAGATTAGATTTCCCTTACCGCTTCGTCAATTAGATCTGGTGCGTTAGATCTGACTTAGATCGTACGGTCCTCGCGAGCGATCCGCGCGAACCGGTACCAGCCAATCAGCGGCCGCCGCGTGGCAATTTCTTTTTCTATGTTCGGCAGAGAATTGTTTTAAAAACAGAAAATAGCACAAACTTGTAAAAATCATATCTTTTGATCTGTTCATCCAAATTTGATGAATTTTATATCCACTTGTAGCTCTGCTCGTGTAGTTTAATATGGTATCATTAGTTTATCCTGTTAGAGCATATTAAATTGTGAAATTAAATTGTTTAACTTTCGGATATTAAATCAATAACTTAATTAATTATTTTTCTCTCCAAATAAATCCAATTGTTTTGCAGAGATATTAATGCCCTCTGTCCAGGGAGTGCAACATGAGATTTATTTGATACTTTTCTAATAGACTTAAAGAAATTGGTTTTATAATTTAAAAACTACTAATATGTTAATTTATATAAATGATTAATTAAAATATTTAAAATATTGATCATTTCATTTTTATGCATGAATAACAGAGAACTTAATATAGTAATTAATTGGTCTTGTGAAATTCATTGCATATCAAGCATGCATACATATTTTTGTATTGATATTCTAAGTGTTATGTTTGTGTGCTTATTGAGTGTTATTATTTTGTCTTTAGATTGTGAAGAGGAGGAAGGTCCTTGTGATTGTTATTCCTGTTGTGCTTGTTCCCTTTGTTACCAAGGCAAGTGACATTCATCATCTATCCTAGGTTTTCTATATGCATTATTAGTAGATTTTGGAGTAGTATGCATGATAGGGAAAATTGGATACTATCTTAGAATGCTAAGATAGTCTACACTTTGAGAATATCCTATTAGTGTGTAGCCATCCCTTTCCTTGCAGCCACCAAAAGTTTTATTAGATGCTTAGCTATGCTATAAAGAAGTTATTATCTTGTTATGGAATTATTGCTAAGTGTTGAAAACATTGAATACACTTCTGGGTGGAATTGGTTGTTTGGTTTATGTTGAGTGGCTTTTGGGACTATGCTTGTGGTTGTCTTCGCCTAGGATGAATTTCTATTCTACTTAGGGCCATGAGTATGGTGGTTTTCACCCAGAAGTACACTTGTGGACGGCCACCCAGGAACAAAGAGATTACTAAGTCCCTCCAAGTTTAGAAGCTTCCCGTGCAGCCTTTTGACAATGGGCTCTGTCTAGAACGACTAAGTTGTGAGAGTGCAACCTGTCAGCTTGACAAGCAGATGTAGAGTTGATAGGTGGAACGGGTCTTGCTAGTATGGTTGCATTCTTCTTCTGAAAGTTCTTGTCTCAATTCTCTCCTTTCCATAATACACTCCGCGTGTATAGGATATCTCGGACAAATTGAGTCTTAAGGTGAAAGTGCACAACCTCTGCAGAGTCGACAAACTGAGTACTCAGCCGTGTCCCCGGTGATGGACAACTTCGAGCAACTGGACAAGGATGGACAGAAGAATCTCAACATGGTTTTTGTAAAGTAAAATTTGACTAAGGAATGAATTATTGGTGCACTTGGGCTTCATCCCTTGGTGCCAAGTTTTGAGATACAAAAGTGTTTTACAAAAGATAGGAGAAAACTGGCTTTCTGCAAAATATCCTACAAACTCCACTAAGCCAAATATGCATATAGAATTAGCCTTGCCATAATTTTATCCACCATAGTCACTTGCCAATACTTCATTGTATTGACCTCCTTCGGGGGCTGCATATTCAAATGTGCAGGTAATTCTGATGAGGAGTAAGTTTGGACTCGATTCTACACCCAACATGTCTACTCGTGGCGTATGCTAGAAGAGAAGGCCCATTGCTTTTATTTTCGTTGTGAACTCTGAATATTTTAGCTAGTCTTCATGACTATGCACTTTGTAATAAAGCTATACTTGGCTATTTTTGGATCTCGATGTAGTATTTTGATACTTATGCAATGATACTATATATTTTGTACTGTGGTGCTAGCAGTGATCCAGGGACTAGCACATCACACAGGTGTTCCATCTTTATTTAAAGATGGGGCGCTACACGTGATCATTGTCACGTCAAGATATCTAGCGGAAGAGGCAGCTTACGGCTCAACCTCCAAGCACTTTTTGTCTCTAGAAGTTAAAAGCTCACGGCTTAAACGTCCAAGCTCCAAAGGCTTCTCTCGAGGGTCAACCCTCCGAGCTCTCCATGTAACGAGTCACCTCACGCCGTTGAGAGTCTCTGCCACTAATGGGTGGTCCCCATGCCTCGACATGGTCAAAACATTAACTTGGCAACCCCAAGCATAATGAAACAATTTCGTTCCCAAGTGAACTTAGCGCCTCGGCGCCGTTATGTAATATATTTAGTGAGTTTTATTTTACGCATTACTTTGTTGAAGTGTGCGCTTATATCTCTTCACATGCGTACCTCACGAGCGGGGGCTGAGTACGGTGCCAGTGCCTCAAATGACACACCAGCAGCATTGCAAAATCCAAGAGTCCGAGCTCTGGCTGGAGGGCAAGATCACACAAACATGCCATCTCTACAGAGGACCTTGGTACTTACTCTCCTCGTGAGGAACGCTTGAGGGGACCTACAACCACGCACGAGTCCCTTGAACCGTGTTCCAGCGTTTGGGTTCGCCCCTCTAACATCTACAGAGAACATAAGCCCCCACAAGCCTGAGGAGACACCCGAGGATGATCCCTCAAGAGAGCCTCCTCGCTAGGCAAAAATCCTCTACAGGGTGAAAACCCCGAGAAGCTAAGTCTCGCACCCACGCCTTAAGGGCGTTTTGTCACCCTCTAGCGCACGTTTGCCCCTCGAGCGACTTCGCTTGCCCATACGCTTCATGGACTACTCGCACGTCTAAGGGGGGCAGTTGAGCATCGCGACTCAGGGATCTTACCTCTCCTAGGCCTAAACTCCCCCCGGCCTTGCGGAGTCATTGCTCCTGCATACCGTAGCGGCGGAGTCGTGGGACGAAGAGATGGGTCCTACCGACGCAGAGAGCAAATAGACATGAAGATGAGTCTACAGGGACCTCTCGAGGGGGAATCAAGCTAAACACAGATAGCAAAAAAGAGTATATTACAGGCCAAAAGGTCTTAAGCATCTAAACACTAGATTGTTTCAGATACAAGCGCACGCAGGCGCAATAGCAGGTAACTCAGGCGGACGCATCGTCTTCTTGCACCTCCTCCACGGCGCCCTCCTCGGTCTCGGCAGAGGCGGCCCCCGCCTCGTTGTCCTCCTCCGCAGCCTCCGCACGCCTGAAGCGGTTGCAGAACGAGTCAACTTGCTCGCGGAGAGAGCTGGAGACCCGCTGCGCGTCCTCGCCTTGAGCATCCTCTGTCACGGTGGAGAGGTCGAAGCCTGGCGTGAGGAGCCTGAGGTTGGTGAAGATGCGGTCAACAACCACCCCCTGGAGCTGCCGGGTCTCGTCCTCGATCATCTCGTGAAGCTCGGCGACGGGGCCCTCGAGTGCCGCGAAGAGCTGGTCAAAGTAGACCAGGTACATGGCAGCATCGCCACGGCCTCAGTCGTCGGTGTGCGGCGCGTCTGCGTCAAGCTGCGCAGCAAGCTCGTTGCCACGTGCAACCAAGGCCTGAGACGCCTGGGCTGAGTCCGACGCTTCCGCCGCCTGCTCCATCGCAGGGGCCACCTGCTCCTCCACGTCCTTGGCCAGGGAATTGAGGTTGTGAACTGCCTCGGTGCGAGCCTCCTCCGATCGGCGACGGCCGTCCTTGGCGCGCTTGAAGCCGGCCTCCAGCTTGGAGTTGGCCTTCTCGAGCTCGGCGATCCGCTGAGCATCTGCGGCGTGCTTGGCCTTGAAGCGGTCCTCCTGCGTCTGGGCCAGGTCGCGATACTTCTGAGAGGTGGACTTACGGAATTGCTTCTCGCGCTCCACGAGGGCGTCCTCGGCCTCCTTCTTCTTCTCGTCGAAACGTCGCTCGAAGCGCTCATAAACGAGCTTCTAGGCAGCGACGTTCTTGTCGTACTTCGAGATCGCCTTGGCCAGGTCTCCTTCGCGCTCCTCGAGGGCTTCGCGCTGGGCGGCTAAGTTTTTCTCCGCCTGAAGGCGTTGCTCCTCGCGCTGCCGCAGCTCTTTCTCCTTGAGGGCCAGCTGTCGCTCGCGCTCGGCAAAGCCCTTGCGGTCTTCCTCCAGAGCGGCCTGCGCGGCCTGATGGGCGGAGAGCAGCTGGGACTCCAGTTGCCCCAGCTCGCGGCGCTTCTGCGCCAGCGATCCCTCCATCGCCTCGCGCTCCGCCTTGGCCTCGCGCAGGAGCTCCGCTGCGGCGACACGTTCCGCTTGGATGGGCTCGAGGAGCTCTGCGGCGTCGCGGATGGCTCCCTTGCGGATCTCCTTGGCGAAGCGGGTGGCCTCCTCGCGCGTGGCCTGCAGCGCCAAGTCCTCCAGCCGGCGCGCCTCGACCGCCGTATGGAAGGATGGCCACGACCTCGCCAGCTCCTCCTGCTGCCGAGCGAGCCATATGTCCCCGAGGGCGAGGTGCGCCTCCAAGCCCTCAAAGGATTCTCTCATGAGGCCGAAAGCGACCTCGCGGCGCCCCACGCTCCAGTTCCAGCCTGGAAGGACCAGTTCCCGGCTCGTGGAGGGCCCGGCTCCGGCGTCGAGTCCCGAGCCCGGCCTCGAGGAGAGCTCGGGGGCTAGCCTGGGCTCCGCCTGTGCCCGCGCCGGCATCCTCTTCGGGCCCCACGGCAGCAGGGCGCTCCTTGTTTCCAGCTTGACGAGGAGGCGAGCAAGAATCTCCCTCAGTGGACGCGCCCGCGCCAGCTGGTGCCTCGCGCGCTTCTGTCACCGGCACCACGGGAGCAGTGGGCGCAGACGGTGGGGTAGGCACGCGCGGTGGC
This sequence comes from Poa annua, assembly GCA_026929855.1. Taxonomy (NCBI): domain Eukaryota; kingdom Viridiplantae; phylum Streptophyta; class Magnoliopsida; order Poales; family Poaceae; genus Poa; species Poa annua. The sequence continues at coordinate 112,274,146 of CM049426.1, forward strand.
GTCGACGCATGCAGCGGCGTTGCTTCGCGCAGCGGAGTTGCCTCACGCGGAGGCGTAACCGCGCGGGGAGGAGTAGGAGCGCGCGGCAGCGTGGAAGCCCTCTCCGCCATGGTTTCCACCACCATCGGCTCAGGGGGCGGTGTAGGTGCCTCTGGGCACGACGTTACCCCCTCCGCCTGAGGCTCCGTCGCCCCCGCCTGAGGCTCTGTCGCCCCCACCTGAGGCGCAGCCGCCTCCAACTGAGGCACCCCCTCAGGGGGGTCTGCGGAGGCCGTCTCCACAGGCCTCGTGGCCTTGTCAGCCACGGTCTCTGCCGTGGTTCTCTTCACCTCAGCTTCCTTGCGAAGCCTACGGCGCTTCACAGGCACAAGATCACTGGGAAAAGCCCAAGAAAAGATCTTCAATAAAGGGCGAACTAAAAAAGAGAGAAAACAAAACGCAAGTGACCAGGTGTCACGAACACTTACCCTGAAGGGGGGCGCCAGCATCGACCCACGCCAAGCCTGGAGAGCGCCATGAGGGGAAGGTCTTGACCACAGGCCTTGCAGAGGGCGTCACCGCTTTCCTTTTGGAGGGGACGTCGGACGGCCTCGCCCCCGAGTGGTTCGTGGCGGCCTTGGTGAGGGGTCCGCGCCTCCCTGGGGAGGCCTCTGCGTCAGAGGCCTCCTCTTCCTCAGCCTCTTCCTCCACGGGGCGCGAGGGAGCCACCACGAAGGCGTCATCATCACCTGACGAGATGTTGCAAACCTCGTCAGTGAACGGCCCAGCCCTCGAAGAGGACACCTCCCCGGCCATGGCCTCCTCCTCACCTGGGCCAGCTCCTGAGGCCGAGGGAGAATCTGTCCCTTCCGCTCACCGCATGGTTAGCGTCGGCAACTCTGAGTCCGCCCGGCCTGTCGGGGTGAACGGAGGCATCCCCTCCAGGATGTCCATGCGCTCCGTCAAGTTGTATTGATGAAGAGGCCGGAGCGTCACGGGCAGCTGATCCACGGAAGGCACCGATGGGTTGACGAAGAGCGCGGAGAGGACGTTGTCGACGGTGTCCTTGTCGTTGTCCTCGACATGAAGCCGCATCTTGTCCCTCGGCCCCGAGTACATCCACATGGGCACCGAGTGTGCCTGGAGGGGCGCGATGCGGCGTGTCACGAAGTCCGCCACGATCATCTGCCCCGTGAGGCCCTCCTCGCGGAGGAAGCTCAGGCGCCCCATCAGGCTTACATTCCTCGCGCCGTCGAAGGTGGCCTTGCCCCAGTGGGAGTTCTTCAGCGGGGGCTCGTTGGGGACCTCGAGGAAGGCGCAGGGACGCTCCACCCCGACGAAGAACCACTTCTGGCGGAAGTCATCCACCTTCTTCATCACCGAGGTGATGGCCTTGTTCTCGCTCCAAGACATGGGGATATAGACGCTCCCCATGCCGTCGACGATGCGGAACGAGACGCACCCTGAGCGCTCGTTCTTCGCGGTGATCCGGAGCGCGTAGAAGCACCGGAACAGCCCCACCGTGGGCTCCAGGCCCAGATACGCCTTGCAGAGGTAGGCGAAGACGGCGAGGATGAGGATGGAGTTGGGATGCAGGTGCAATAGCTGCACCTGATAGAACGCCAGCACCGCCTCCAGGAACGGCGAGAAGGGCGGCACCAGTCCTGCGGCGAGGCAATGCTGGAAGATCAGGAAGTACCCTCGCGGGCGCTTCCCGTGCGCCGCGGGCTTCAGGGCGGTGGCGCCATGCTCGTTCCTCCGGTCTGCAACCAGCAACCGGACCCTTGCAAGCGCCTTCTCGTTGACGCGAACGCCCAGCAGCGCCGTGCCCTGCACGACCTTAGGGACCTCCGCCTGGGAGGAAGACCCCGCGGCGGGCTTGGCCTTGCTCTTGAGGGGACTCATCATCGCGGGCTCGGAGGATTGAAGGAGACGGGAAAAGGAGAATCGCAGGAGAGAGCGGAGGCGGAGAGCTCTAGGATGCAAAAACTTCTGCGAGAAGGTTTGGAAACAGTAACGGCTCCCTGCCGCTGCGCTCGAGCTTTATACCCCCTCAAGGAGCAGTTACCGGGGCGTGGTGGGACCCCCCCGACTCACGCCCCGGACGTGCGAGACCCTTACTCGCTTGAGTGCCGCGTGGCTCGGGCCGGCTGGGCCATAAGGGCCCACGACGCTTCGCCTGAGCCCATGGGCTCAATCGTGCCCATCGCGGGCCCGGGGGCTACTGTCGGCCCAGTGGGAACTGGGGTATGGAGAGCCCACTCCCCCCAGGCCTCGCACGCTGGCCAGTCAGACGAAACAACTAAGGACCAGGCATCACTGCCTGGCGGGACCCTCGAGAGGCAATTCCCCTCGAGGGCCTGAAGAGGAAACGAGGGCCTCAGGGGATCCCTCGCTTCAAGGGACCCTCCTGAGGCGCCAGCGCGCCTCGATGGAATCCAACAGGAACCCCCCCTCAGGCCTCCTTTGGCCTGAAGGGAAACGTCGCGGCCAAGGAAGTACGGCAAGACGCACATGGCCCCTGCCACACCCACGTGGTGACGCCAGCACCCCTACTGCCGTTTTGGTGATAAAGGAGTCAATAAAGCCGCGCCGCCTCTGCGGAACTGCCAGGACCTTCTACTCTGGCGATAAAGCAGGTGGACGGCGCAACCCTCGAACGGAGAACGTCATCGCGGGGTCCACCTCAGAGATTCCCTCCCTGCGGGCAGTACAGCGTGGTCGGCCGCCTGTCGGCCACCACGCCCACCTTTATCAACAATGGACCGCGTCCATGGACGAATGGACCACGGTGGACTCCTGCTCCGCCATGCCTCTGCCATGTGGGAGCCACCTTGAAGGCCAAGACGAAGGATAGAGCCAGAGGCGCCTATAAAAAGGACAAGACTTCCATCGTAGAAAAGGTCGGCCTTTCGGATTCCACAACGCTTGTAAACCCTAGCGATCCCAAGTAGGATAACCTCTGCCTGGAGGAGGAGGAAGGTCATCATCCCCCCCCCCCCCCCCCCCAGGAAAGAACTGCCTCAAGGGGGCTTTCGGCAAGCCCGGTTGTACTGTAAACTCCATAACTCAATACAGACAAGCAGGAGTAGCGGTCTTACTTCCTCACGAGGGCTGTGAACCTGGGTACGGGCCGGTGTCCATCTCTGTCGTGGGTGCTTCGTCTTCAGGTCCGGCGAGCAGCGTCGCCGTGTCCCTCGAGGGTCTTGACCTCCGCGTTCAATCCCCTTCACGAACTACTCTTCAGGAAGTGACTACCCCCAGTTCTAGGGAGTCATAACCCGACAGCCGGGACATTCAAGAAGCAGTATACGGAGGCGGATCTAGATCGATGTGTTATGAGGAAGACCGAGTCTGCAAGGCAGTGGGTAGTCCGGCTTACAGAAGTCCTACAGTCATCAACAAACATCTCAGCACACACATCGATAACAGCTATGGAGAAGAACTGTAGTTTCGATTCTCTGACGCACAAACGCAGACGTATGAGGGAAGACTCATCTCGCCAAGATATCAAGATAGGCGAGGTAGTTTCAATTGCTAACAAGTACGCAGCTACGAACAAAAGAGTGGGTCAAACAGAAGAGCAGCAAAAGAACTACCGGGTCAGCGCAGGACGTAACCTGGCTCCAAATCAGAACAACGACAATCAGAACAACGACAATCAGAACAACGACAATAAAAACAACAACAACAAAAGACCCTATGAGGGAGGAAATTCAGAGTTTGTGTGAACCACTCAATCCACATGTTACAGAGGGCCGAGACCCAGCGGAAATTTCAGAGGAGGTCCCGCAAGGGGGCCAAACATCAGTGAGATATACAATATGCCGTGCCCGAGACATGCCAAGAATGGTAAACCAGCAAGCCACACATTAGCACAATGCGCCGACATGGGAGCATGGAGGAGGCATGAGCAGTCTTTAGAGCAGAACCAAGGTAACTTCAATGGAAACAATGGGAACAATGGAAATTATGGGAATCAAGGTAAAAACAGTAACCCGGCCAATCAAGGTCAAGGGTCCGGGTCACAAGGACTGCCAAACAACAACGCCGGGTCAAGTCAAAACCAGGGAGGGGGTTATAAGCAAAACCCGAAAGAGCTTCATAGTCAGGGTCAGTATCATGTGTTTACCACTAGCACATCCAGAATGGAGCAAAAGTTGAAGGCAAGAGAGGTCAATGCCGTAGCAACAACCATACCAAAATATTTGAGGTGGTCAGAACAACCAGTTACATGGAGTCGAGAGGATCACCCACCAGGGATAGAACTCCCCGGTTCTCCTAGCTTTAGTTGTGGCACCACAGGCTGACAGTTTCCGTTTGAACAAAGTCCTGATGGACGGAGGAAGCAGTATCAACATCTTGTACCTGGAGACATTCAAGATGATGGGTTTATCCAAGAGCCGCCTAACAGCAACATCAACAATCTCTCATGGCATAGTCCTAGGAAAGTCGGCTCACCCAATAGGTAAAATCAGTTTGGAGGTAGCCTTTGGAGTAAGCAAGGCACAGTACAGATCAGAGTACCTGTCGTTCGAGGTTGTAGATCTGAAAAGTCCGTATCACGCTTTATTTGGGAGACCGGCTTACGCCAAGTTCATGGCAAGGCCGTGCTATGTTTACCTCAAATTGAAGATACCGGGTCCTAGGGAACCATCAACGTCGAGGGAAGTAAAGACATGGAAATTGAGTGCGACAGAGGTGATGCCATCATGGCAGATCAAGCATGTTCAGAAGAAGAGCTGAGGTACTACAAGTCTCAGGTAGACCCGAATGACAAGCGTGTGCTGGATAAACCGGCTCACGAAGAAGAAAAGATGTTCAAGTCGGCTGAGAACTCTAAGATGGTTGATTTCGTGGAAGGAGATTCCTCCAAGCAGTTCTCGATCGGGTCTCACATGGACCCGAAATAGGAATGCGCGCTCGTCGAGTTCATCCATGAGCATCGGGATATTTTTGCATGGTCTCCTTCAGACATGCTGGGTGTCCCGAGCGAACTCGCCGAGCACAGCTTACATGTTGATCCAGCAGCAAAGCCAGTAAAGCAGGGTCTGCGTCGTTTCAATGCAGACGGAAAAAAGATCATCGGATAAGAGATAGCCCGCCTTTTAGCGGCCGGCTTTATCATCGAAGTGTATCATCCGAAGTGGCTGGCTAACCCGGTCCTCGTATTAAAGAAGAACAGAGAGTGGAGGATGTGTGTTTATTAAACGAGTTTGAACAAGGTCTGCCTGAAAGATCCTTTCGCGCCGCCTCGGCTAGACCAGATAATTGATGCCACATTCGGAACCGAGTTGATGTGTTTCCTGGATGCGTATTCCGGGTATCACCAGATCAAGCTCAATGTGGAAAACCAAGAGAAGACTTAGTTCATCACACCCTTTGGAGATTTTTGTTACAAGACAATGTCCTTCGGCCTCAAGAACACAGGGGCAACATACCAGAGGTGCATCCAGAAGTGTTTTGAGAATCAGATCGGGCGCAACGTTCACGCTTACGTTGATGATGTCGTGATCAAGTCACGGAAAGCCGAATCACTTCTAGATGACCTGAAGGAGACCTTCACCAATCTCCGCAACTATCAGATGAAGCTAAACCCGACCAAGTGCGTATTCGGGGTTCCAGCAGGCATGTTGCTGGGTTTCCTAGTCTCAGAAAGAGGAGGAGAGGCAAACCCGGCCAAGATTAAGGCGATCATGAACCTTAAAAAGCCGGAGTGCGTAAACGATTTCCAGAAGTTGACGGGTTGCATCACAGCCCTAAGCCGGTTCATAGCAAGGATGGGAGAGAAAGCACTTCCACTTTACAAGTTGTTGAAGAAGTCAGACAAGTTCGTATGGGACAAGGAAGCTGATAAAGCCTTTGAAGATTTGAAGAAAACACTGTCCATAGCGCCAGTCTTAGCGGCTCCAACAAGCAAGGAGCCAATGTTGTTATATGTCTCTGCCAATTCATGAGCCGTCAGTGCGTGGTTGTCGTAGAGAGGAAAGAGGAAGGAAAGGAGTACCCAGTTTAGAGAGGAAAGAGGCCAGGCCCGCAAGCACAGATGAAGCACTCCAACCACCACCTGCAAACGGGGTGCCAAACTGTGGGCCCCCAACAGGGGAGCGTCTGTTGCTCACAGCGGTGCATCAAGAAGCAAGATGGATAGACGAGATCAAATACTACCTCGACAGAGGGATCCTTCCCGAGGAAGATGTCGAAGCGGAGAAAATCGCCCGTCAAGCAAAATCTTACAAAATCCTCAAAGGAAATTTCTACCACAAGCGCCCAAACGGCACCCGCTCAAATGCGTCCCTCCTGAAGAAGGCAAACTGTTGATCAAATACATCCTTAGCCGGGAATGCGGCCACCATTCGTGCGCCCGCACCCTCGCGGGTAAATTCTTCAGGAGCGGATTCTACTGGCCTCAAGCACTTTAGGCTGTAGAGGACATCGTCCGAGCATGTGAAGCCTGCCAATTCCACGCCAAGCAAAACCACCAACCTGCGCTGGGGTTACAGACCATTCCGCTATCCTGGCCGTTCGCGGTCTGGGGGCTGGACATCCTGGTACACTTTCCAACAACGCAGGGCGGATACCGCTACCTCTTCGTGGCCATCGACAAGTTCACTAAGTGGCCTGAAGTGGAGGCGACACGCACAATAACAACAGGCGCGGCGGTGAAGTTCATCAGGGGCCTGGTCTGCCGCTTCGGAGTGCCTAACCGCATCATCACGGACAATGGCTCACAATTCACCAGCGGCATCATCAGAGCCTACTGCGAAAGAATGGGCATCAAGCTCTGCTTCGCCTCAGTCGCCCATTCGCAAAGCAACGGACAGGCTGAGCGCGCAAACACAGAAGTCCTCAAAGGCCTAAAGACCAGGACCTTCGATATCCTCAAAGGCCACGGCAAGGGCTGGATCAACGAGCTACCTTCGGTGCTCTGGTTCATCCGTACAACGCCACCCAAGCCTACGGGAGAAACGCCGTTCGCCCTCGTCTATGGAGCCGAAGCAGTCCTCCCCACAGAGATAAAGCATGGATCCCCGCGGGTCCTCGCCTTTAACGAGGACCAGCAAGAGGACCTCCACAACGACGACCTGCTACTCCACGAAGGACTACGACGCCGCACCGCCCTACGGACGGCCAAATACCAGCAGGACCTGAGGCGCTACCACAGCCGCAACGTGCGCTCACGAACCCTGGAGGCAGGCGATCTCGTCCTCAGGTGAATCCTCTCTAGGGAAGGCCTCCACAAGTTGTCCCCGATGTGGGAAGGCCCCTACAGGGTAACCCACATCGCCAGGCCTGGCGCGGCTCGCCTCAAGACTCAAGACGGCGTCTCTGTCAAGAATCCATGGAACATCATGCAACTACGCAAGTTCTACCCGTGATCAACGTCACGCCCGTGATTATTGTCACGTCAAGACATCTAGCGGAAGAGGCAGCTTACGGCTCAACCTCCAAGCATTTTTTGTCTCCAGAGGTTAAAAGCTCACAGCTTAAACCTCACACAACTTTTTGTCTCCAGAAGGAACAAACTCAGAACGTGATCATCGTCACGCCCGTGATCATTGTCACGTCAAGACATCTGGCGGAAGAGGCAGCTTACGGCTCAACCTCCAAGCACTTTTTGTCTCTATAAGTTAAAAGCTCACGGCTTAAACCTCCTAGCTCCAAAGGCTTCTCTCGAGGGTCAACCCTCCGAGCTCTCCATGTAACGAGCCACCTCAGGCCGTTGAGAGTCTCTGCCACTAATGGGTGGTCCCCATGTCTCGACATGGTCAAAACATTAACTTGGCAACCCCAAGCATAATGAAACAATTTCGTTCCCAAGTGAACTTAGCGCCTCAGCGCCGTTATGTAATATATTTAGTGAGTTTTATTTTACGCATTACTTTGTTGAAGTGTGCGCTTATATCTCTTCACATGCGTACCTCGTGAGCGGGGGCTGAGTATGGTGCCAGTGCCTCAAATGACACACCAGCAGCGTTGCAAAATCCAAGAGTCCGAGCTCTGGCTGGAGGGCAAGATCACACAAACATGTCATCTCTACAGAGGACCTTGGTACTTACTCTCCTTGTGAGGAACGCTTGAGGGGACCTACAAGCGCGCACGAGTCCCTTGAACCGTGTTCCAGCGTTCGGGTTCGCCCCTCTAACATCTACAGGGAACATAAGCCCCCACAAGCCTGAGGAGACACCCGGGGATGATCCCTCAAGAGAGCCTCCTCGCTAGGCAAAAAGCCTCTATAGGGCGAAAACCCCGAGAAGCTAAGTCTCGCACCCAAGCCTTAAGGGCGTTTTGTCACCCTCTAGTGCACGTTTGCCCCTCAAGCGACTTCGCTTGCCCTTACGCTTCATGGACTACTCGCACGTCTAAGGGGGGCAGTTGAGCATCGCGACTCATGGCTCTTACCTCTCCTAGGCCTAAACTCCCCCCGGCCTTGCGTAGTCATTGCTCCTGCATACCGAAGCGGCGGAGTCGTGGGACGAAGAGATGGGTCCTACCGACGCAGAGAGCAAATAGACATGAAGATGAGTCTACAGGGACCTCTCGAGGGGGAATCAAGCTAAACACAGATAGCAAAAAAGAGTATATTACAGGCCAAAAGGTCTTAAGCATCTAAACACTAGATTGTTTCAGATACAAGCGCACGCAGGCGCAATAGCAGCTAACTCAGGCGGACGCATCGTTGTCTTGCACCTCCTCCACAGCGCCCTCCTCGGTCTCGGCAGAGGCGGCCTCCGCCTCGTTGTCCTCCTCCGCAGCCTCCGCACGCCTGAAGCGGTTGCAGAAGGCGTCAACTTGCTTGCGGAGAGAGCTGGAGACCCGCTGCACGTCCTCGCCTTGAGCAGCCTCTGTCACGGTGGAGAGGTCGAAGCCTGACGTGAGGAGCCTGAGGTTGGTGAAGATGCGGTCAACAACCACCCCCTGGAGCTGCCGGGTCTCGTCCTCGATCATCTCGCGAAGCTCGGCGACGGGGCCCTCGAGTGCCACGAAGATCTGGTCAAAGTAGACCAGGTACATGGCAGCATCGCCGCCGCCTCAGTCGTCGGTGTGCGGCGCGTCCGCGTCAAGCTGCGCAGCAAGCTCGTTGCCACGTGCAACCAAGGCCTGAGACGCCTGGGCTGAGTTCGACGCCTCCGCCGCCCGCTCCATCGCCGGGGCCACCTGCTCCTCCACGTCCTTGGGCAAGGAATTGAGGTTGTGAACTGCCTCGATGCGAGCCTCCTCCGCTCGGCGACGGCCGTCCTTGGCGCGCTTGAGGCAGGCCTCCAGCTTGGAGTTGGCCTTCTCGAGCTCGGCGATCCGCTGAGCATCTGCGGCGTGCTTGGCCTTGAAGCGGTCCTCCTGCGTGTGGGCCAGGTCACGATACTTCTGAGAGGTGGACTTACGGAATTGCTTCTCGCGCTCCACGAGGGCGTCCTCGGCCTCCTTCTTCTTCTCGGCGAAACGTCGCTCGAAGCGCTCATAAGCAAGCTTCTAGGCCGCGACGTTCTCGTCGTACTTCGAGATCGCCTTGGCCAGGTCTCCTTCGCGCTCCTCGAGGGCTTCGCGCTGGGCGGCTAAGTTTTTCTCCGCCTGAAGGCGTTGCTCCTCGCGCTGCCGCAGCTCTTTCTCCTTGAGGGCCAGATGTCGCTCGCGCTCAGCAAAGCCCTTGCGGTCTTCCTCCAGAGCGGCCTGCGCGGCCTGATGGGCGGAGAGCAGCTGGGACTCCAGTTGGCCCAGGTCGCGGCGCTTCTGCGCCAGCGAGCCCTCCATCGCCTTGCGCTCCGCCTTGGCTTCGCGCAGGAGCTCCGCTGCGGCGTCACGTTCCGCTTGGATGGGCTCGAGGAGCTCTGCGGCGTCGCGGATGGCTCCCTCGCGGATCTCCTTGGCAAAGCGGGTGGCCTCCTCGCGCACGGCCTGCAGCGCCAAGTCCTCCAGCCGGCGCGCCTCGACCGCCGTATGGAAGGATGGCCACGACCTCGCCAGCTCCTCCTGCTGCCGAGCGAGCCATATGTCCCCGAGGGCGAGGTGCGCCTCCAAGCCCTCCAAGGATTCTCTCATGAGGCCGAAGGCGACCTCGCGGCGCCCCACGCTCCAGTTCCAGCCTCGAAGGACCAGTTCACGGCTCGTGGAGGCCCCGGCTCCGGCGTCGAGTCCCGAGGGCCTGGCCTCGAGGAGAGCTCGGGGGCTAGTCTGGGCTCCGCCTATGCCCGTGCCAGCATCCTCTTCGGGGCCCACGGCAGCAGGGCGCTCCTTGTTTCCAGCTTGACGAGGAGGCGAGCAAGAATCTCCCTCAGTGGACGCGCCCGCGCCAGCTGGTGCCTCGCGTGCTTCCGTCACCGGCGCCACGGGAGCAGTGGGCGCAGACGGTGGGGTAGGCACGTGCGGTGGCGTCGATGCACGCGGCGGCGTTGCTTCGCGCAGCGGAGTTGCCTCACGCGGAGGCGTAACCGCGCGAGGAGGAGTAGGAGCGCGCGGCGGCGTGGAAGCCCTCTCCGCCATGGTTTCCACCACCATCGGCTCGGGGGCGGTGTAGGTGCCTCTGGGCACCGCGTTCCCCCCTCCGCCTGAGGCTCCATCGCCCCCGCCTGAGGCACAGCCGCCTGAGGCTCTGTCGCCCCCACCTGAGGTGCAGCCGCCTCCAATTGAGGCACCCCCTCAGGGTGGTCTGCGGAGGCCGTCTCCACAGGCCTCGTGGCCTCGTCAGCCACGGTCTCTGCCGTGGCTCTCTTCACCTCAGCTGCCTTGCGAAGCCTACGGCGCTTCACAGGCACATGATCACTGGCAAAAGCCCAAGAAAAGATCTTCAATAAAGGGCGAACTAAAAAAGAGAGAAAACAAAACGCAAGTGACCAGGTGTCACGAACACTTACCCTGAAGGGGGGCGCCAGCATCGACCCACGCCAAGCCTGGAGAGCGCCATGAGGGGAAGGTCTTGACCACAGGCCTTGCAGAGGGCGTCACCGCTTTCCTTTTGGAGGGGACGTCGGACGGCCTCGCCCCCGAGTGGTCCGTGGCGGCCTTGGTGCGGGGTCCGCGCCTCCCTGGGGAGGCCTCTGCGTTAGAGGCCTCTGCGTTAGAGGCCTCCTCTTCCTCAGCCTCCTCCTCCACGGGGCGCGAGGGAGCCACCACGAAGGCGTCATCATCACCTGACGAGATGTTGCAAACCTCGTCAGTGAACGGCCCAGCCCTCGAAGAGGACACCTCCCCGGCCATGGCCTCCTCCTCACCTGGGCCAGCTCCTGAGGCCGAGGGAGAATCTGCCCCTTCCGCTCCCCGCATGGCTGGCGTAGGCAACTCTGAGTCCGCCCGGCCTGTCGGGGTGAATGGAGGCATCCCCTCCAGGATGTCCATGCGCTCCGTCAAGTTGTATTGATGAAGAGGCCGGAGCGTCACGGGCAGCTGATCTACGGCAGGCCCCGATGGGTTGACGAAGAGCGCGGAGAGGACGTTGTCGACAATGTCCTTGTCGTTGTCCTCGACATGAAGCCGCATCTTGTCGCTTGGCCCCGAGTACATCCACATGGGCACCGAGTGTGCCTGGAGGGGCGCGATGTGGCGCGTCACGAAGTCCGCCACGATCATCTGCCCCGTGAGGCCCTCCTCGCGGAGGAAGCTCAGGCGCCCCATCAGGCTTACATTCTTCACGCCGTCGAAGGTGGCCTTGCCCCAGTGGGAGTTCTTCAGCGCGGGCTCGTTGGGGACCTCAAGGAAGGCGCAGGGACGCTCCACCCCGACGAAGAACCACTTCTGGCGGAAGTCATCCACCTTCTTCGTCACCGAGGTGATGGCCTTGTTCTCGCTTCAAGACATGGGGATATAGACGCTCCCCATGCCGTCGACGATGCGGAACGAGACACACCCTGAGCGCTTGTTCTTCGCCGTGATCCGGAGCGCGTAGAAGCACCGGAACAGCCCCACCGTGGGCTCCAGGCCCAGATACGCCTTGCAGAGGTAGGCGAAGACGGCGAGGATGAGGATGGAGTTGGGATGCAGGTGCAATAGCTGCACCTGATAGAACGCCAGCACCGCCTCCAGGAACGGCGAGAAGGGCGGCACCAGTCCTGCGGCGAGGCAATGCTGGAAGATCAGGAAGTACCCTCGCGGGCGCTTCCCGTGCGCCGCGGGCTTCAGGGCGGTGGCGCCATGCTCGTTCGTCCGGTCCGCAACCAGGAACCGTACCTTGGTAAGCGCCTTCTCGTTGACGCGAACGCCCAGCAGCGCCGTGCCCTGCACGACCTCAGGGACCTCCGCCTGGGAGGAAGACCCCGCGGAGGCCTTGCCCTTGCTCTTGAGGGGGCTCATCGTCGCGACCTTGGAGGATTGAAGGAGACGGGAAAAGGAGAATCGCAGGAGAGAGCGGAGGCGGAGAGCTCTAGGATGCGAAAACTTCTGCGAGAAGGTTTGGAAACGGTAACGGCTCCCTGCCGCTGCGCTCGAGCTTTATACCCCATCAAGGAGCAGTTACCGGGGCGTGGTGGGACCCCCCACGACTCACGCCCTGGACGTGCGAGACCGTTACTCGTTTGAGTGCCGCGTGGCTCGGGCCGGCTGGGCCATAAGGGCCCACGACGCTTCGCCTGAGCCCATGGGCTCAATCGTGCCCATCGCGGGCCCGGGGGCTACTGTCGGCCCAGTGGGAACTGGGGTATGGACAGCCCACTCCCCCAGGCCTCGCACACTGGCCAGTCAGACGAAACAACTAAGGACCAGGCATCACTGCTTGGCGGGACCCTCGAGAGGCAATTCCCCTCGAGGGCCTGAAGAGGAAACGAGGGCCTCAGGGGATCCCTCGCTTCAAGGGACCCTCCTGAGGCGCCAGCACCCCTCGATGGAATCCAACAGGACCCCCCCCCCCCCCCCTCAGGCCTCCTTTGGCCTGAAGGGAAACGTCGCGGCCAAGGAAGTACGGCAAGACGCACATGGCCCCTGCCACGCCCACGTGGTGACGCAAGCACCCCTTTTGCCGTTTTGGTGATAAAGGAGTCAATAAAGCCGCGCCGCCTGCTGCGGAACTGCCAGTACCTTCTACTCTGGCGATAAAGCAGGTGGACGGCGCAACCCTCCAACGGAGAACGTCATCGCGGGCTCCACCTCAGAGATTGCCCTCCCTGCGGGCAGTACAGCGTGGTCGGCCGCCTGTCGGCCACCACGCCCACCTTTATCAACAATGGACCGCGTCCATGGACGAATGGACCATGGTGGACTCCTGCTCCGCCATGCCTCTGCCATGTGGGAGCCACCTTGAAGGCCAAGCCGAAGGATAGAGCCAGAGGCGCCTATAAAAAGGACAAGACTTCCATCATAGAAAAGGTCGGCCTTTCTGATTCCACAACGCTTGTAAACCCTAGCGATCCCAAGTAGGATAACCTCTGCCTGGAGGAGGAAGAAGGTCATCATCCCCCCCCCCCCAGGCAAGAACTGCCTCAAGGGGGCTTTCGGCAAGCCCGGTTGTACTGTAAACTCCATAACTCAATACAGACCAGCAGGAGTAGCGGTCTTACTTCCTCACGAGGGCCGTGAACCTGGGTACGGGCCGGTGTCCATCTCTGTCGTGGGTGCTTCGTCTTCAGGTCCGACGAGCAGCGTCGCCGTGTCCCTCGAGGGTCTTGACCTCCGCGTTCAATCCCCTTCACGAACTACTCTTCAGGAAGTGACTACCCCCAGTTCTAGGGAGTCATAACCCGACAGCCGGGACATTCAAGAAGCAGTATACGGAGGCGGATCTAGATCGATGTGTTATGAGAAAGACCGAGTCTGTAAGGCAGTGGGTAGTCTGGATTACAGAAGTCCTACAATCATCAACAAACATCTCAGCACACACATCGATAACAGCTATGGAGAAGAACTGTGGTTTCGATTCTCTGACGCACAAACTCAGACGTATGAGGGAAGACTCAGCTCGCCAAGATATCACGATAGGCGAGGTAGTTTCAATTGCTAACAAGTACGCAGCTACGAACAAAAGAGTGGATCAAACAGAAGAGCAGCAAAAGAACTACCGGGTCAGCGCAGGACGTAACCTGGCTCCAAATCAGAACAACGACAATCAGAACAACGACAATCAAAACAACAACAACAAAAGACCCTATGAGGGAGGAAATTCAGAGTTTGTTGGAACCACTCAATCCACATGTTACAGAGGGCCGAGACCCAGCGGAAATTTCAGAGGAGGTCCAGCAAGGGGGCCAAACATCAGTGAGATATACAATATGCCGTGCCCGAGACATGCCAAGAACGGTAAACCAGCAAGCCACACATTAGCACAATGCGCCGACATGGGAGCATGGAGGAGGCATGAGCAGTCTTTAGAGCAGAACCAAGGTAACTTCAATGGAAACAATGGGAACAATGGAATTTATGGGAATCAAGGTAAAAACAGTAACCCGGCCAATCAAGGTCAAGGGTCCGGGTCACAAGGACTGCCAAACAACAACGCCGGGTCAAGTCAAAACCAGGGAGGGGGTTATCAGCAAAACTCGAAAGAGCTTCACAGTCAGGGTCAGTATCATGTGTTTACCACTAGCACATCCAGAATGGAGAAAAAGTTGAAGGAAAGAGAGGTCAATGCCGTAGCAACAACCATACCTAAATATTTGAGGTGGTCAGAACAACCAGTTACATGGCGTCGAGATGATCACCAACCTGGGATAGAACACCCGGTTCTCCTAGCTTTAGTTGTGGCACCACAGGTTGACGGTTTCCGTTTGAACAAAGTCCTGATGGACGGAGGAAGCAGTATCAACATCTTGTACCTGGAGACATTCAAGAGGATGTGTTTATCCAAGAGCCGCCTAACAGCAACATCAACAATCTTTCATGGCATAGTCCTAGGAAAGTCGGCTCACCCAATAGGTAAAATCAGTTTGGAGGTAGCCTTTGGAGTAAGCAAGGCACAATACATATCAGAGTACCTGTCGTTCGAGGTTGTAGATCTAAAAAGTCCGTATCACGCTTTATTTGGGAGACCGGCTTACGCCAAGTTCATGGCAAGGCCGTGCTATGTTTACCTCAAATTGAAGATACCGGGTCCCAGGGAACCATCAACGTCGAGGGAAGCAAAGACATGGAAATTGAGTGCGACAGAGGTGATGCCATCATGGCAGATCATGCCTGTTCAGAAGAAGAGCTGAGGTACTACAAGTCTCAGGTAGACCCGAATGACAAGCGTGTGCTGGATAAACCGGCTCACGGAGAAGAAAAGAAGTTCAAGTCGGCTGAGAACTCAAAGATGGTTGATTTCGTGGAAGGAGATTCCTCCAAGCAGTTCTCGATCGGGTCTCACATGGACCCGAAATAGGAATGCGCGATCGTCGAGTTCATCCGTGAGCATCGGGATATTTTTGCATGGTCTCCTTCAGACATGCTGGGTGTCCCGAGCGAACTCGCCGAGCACAGCTTACATGTTGATCCAGCAGCAAAGCCAGTAAAGCAGGGTCTGCGTCGTTTCAATGCAGACAGAAAAAAGATCATCGGAGAAGAGATAGCCCGCCTTTTAGCGGCCGGCTTTATCATGGAAGTGTATCATCCGAAGTGGCTGGCTAACCCGGTCCTTGTGACGCCCGAAAATCGGTACTATGTAGATTTAAGCGATCCCGCCGAAATCCGCATAATAACGATTTTAGGTCGCCCACCAGACATAATGTGCACGCCGAAACATGCGCATTATGTGGGTGGAATTGTGATAACATTACAACAGTTCCGATACATCCACAAATACAACAGAAGACATAAATACAACAACGACTCGAACGAGTCAAGATACAAATGATACAATACAAAGTTACAAATGACAGCGGAAGCAAAATAGTATCCGACTACAGATAAGAAGCAAATTGGACTAAGAGTCCTGAAGATAAGCAATGGCGCCATATCCCTGCCCAGGCAAGCCGGAGGATTCCCAAGCTAACGTCGTCAGACTTCAAACCTGTTAACTGCACATAAAGCATAACCCAAAAGAGGGTCAGGGCACTCCCTGGCAAGCAAAACCGACTTGCCTACTTTCTACACCATCTCCCAAAATATAGGGGAGGTGGACTTAGCAGCGGCAGCACTAGCAACCTAAAGAGACACGCTACAACTTCCGTCTAATCAGAGAGGGATAAGAGAGCGCATAAGATAACCAACTACTACTAACACCAAACATAACCCATTCTCGAATTAACCCCCTCAACCAAGTATGAGGAAGCAATTCGGGAAACTCACACGTTGAACAGTTTTAGTTACCATTTATGGCGAAAGTAATTCTATATTACTAGTCAGGTTAATTAACAATTATTAGGTGTAAGTTGTCTAGATCTTGTTAGCCAGCATCATCACCAAGTCGTCCATAACCGTGGACACGGCTCATCGATAAGATTATACCCTGCAGGGGTGCACTACTGGACCCATACTCGCATGATCAACCCAGTCAAAAACATTAGGGCCTTTCAACCCAACTCTTCTCCTTCACCGCAACAAGTCCAGGAGCCACGGGAGCTATGCTGGTCCCGGCCAAAAGGGTGCGGACTCCCGCAGGACACACCCCTCCGCACCAACAGGCCACGCCCTATATGCATGTAACAAGGCACACCGCCAAAAGTAAAAATACTACACTAGTATCGATGCATATGAGGCAAATGGAAAACCCGAACTAGGTGTGGCTCCCGGACAAGTCGAAGTTCCAGTCAAAGTCGAGGGGGGCTCCATTGGGCCTCCCACAAGTGGTTAGTGCGCTCAAAATTGGATCCGAGGACAAAATCTCAGTTCCTAGGTCGACACTTAGCAGAACAAAGCACCTCGCAAGGCCTTCCGCCGGTGCCTTATCTTTTAATTATAATACCCCAATATAATACAACATTTTATTAAGGTAGAATAATCTATCAAGCTAAGCATATGAAATAAAAGACCAACTGACGACTCGCACAACCAAATCTAAGCATGCACTACAACTCGCAAGGCTAACAGATAAACATACAGCAGGTGATGGGATATGGGGATAAAGCTATATCGGCTGCAGGATAACATGTGATGGGATCGCGATAAAGAATCGAATACTAGGGTAGCAGAGATCAACGGCAGGAATGAAAGACAATGTATAGGTAAACAAGCAAACTTTGCTTGCCTGGAATCCCGCATGGAAGCAGATCTTGTCGTTGCTCACACATCTCAACGTCTTATCCGCGAAGAAGCAACAAACACTGGAAAGCGTAAAAGATTCATTTTACAACTACGGCAAAAGATCCAGCATGATCATATGAGAAATGATGCATGGCATGGCAAGATGCAATAAAATGCAGGTAATCCAAATTAAGCGGGAAAACAACCCCAGCAATTAATATTTAGTTGCAAGTTATTTATCTACTCAACAATATTAAATGTTGGTTAACATGATGACACATGGCATGGGTGAACTAATTAAACTAAATGGAATAGGGCATTATATATTTATTACCCCACACCTTCCATGATTTATTATTTAGGTGAATTGGTACACCCACAAACCCAAGAGATGCAACACATGTAATTATGATGCGAAATGCACAAGATAGATGACATTTAATAAAATAGGTTTAGGGTTAGGGTTTGGGTCCGCACGTTGGATCGGGAGAGATAGGGTTCGAAACCGACGTCTTCGGAACGTAGAGGAGGTAGTCGTCGTCGTGGA
The DNA here is from genome assembly GCA_026929855.1 of Poa annua. Taxonomy (NCBI): domain Eukaryota; kingdom Viridiplantae; phylum Streptophyta; class Magnoliopsida; order Poales; family Poaceae; genus Poa; species Poa annua. Next base: position 112,291,748 of record CM049426.1, read on the forward strand.
AGTAGTCGTCGTGGAACCGGGGCATCGTCGTTTGTCGGTGTCGTGGGAGTGGGCGAATAGTCGTTCGGGTGGTTGTTGTTCGGAGCACCGGCTTCGGGGTCGGTGGCGCACTTGTCGCATCCAGTCTTCGGGGCCACGACAATGGACACCAGAAGGGGCGCGCGCACGGGGGAGCACCACGAAGGGTGGACAAACACGGACAACAAAGCGACGCCGGGGTGTTGCGGACATTTTGTCGAACATCCGGCGTGCGGCGGACGCAGGGGACACCAGACGGAGACGGTGTGCACGCGGCCGGAAGAGGAGGCAACGGGGACGGCGGGGTGCGGGAGGCGGCGGCGCGGAGCGGATGCAGATGTGCGGGCGGCGGTGTGCGCGGGCACGGGCAGACGCGGCGGCGGCGCTGCGGCGGTCGGAGGCGGCGCGGGGCGCGCATGGGCGGCGCACGGGCACCGCGGGCGGCGAGCAGACGGTGGGGCAAGGCGCGGAGGTGGCCGGGGAGCGGCGGCGCGCGGGGCGGAGCGCAGAGGAGCGAGGGCGCGGTGGCAGCGGCGAGGCGGAGCAGCCGGAGGCGCAAGGGGCGGCGCGGCCGGACGACGGCAGGGGCATGCGGCGGCGGCGCTGGAGGCGGCCGGACGCGGGGACGGCGGCCGGAGCAGGGGCGACGGGGGCGGCAGGCACGGAGGCGGCCGGCGCGCTGGGGAGGCGCGGTGCGCGGTGGCGGCGTGCGCAGGCGGCAGCGGGCGCGGCGGCGCGGCCGGAGGCGCAAGGAGGTGGCGGCGCGCTGGCGGCTCGGCCGGAGGAGGCGACCGGAGGCGGGGCGGCGACGCGGGGGCGCGCGGTGCCGGTGGAGGCGCGGCGGGGCGAGCGGCCGAGGGCGGCGCGGCGAGCGCAGGCGGCGGCGGCGGGGAGCGGGCGTGCGGCCGGAGCTCGGGCGAGGTCGAGCGGAGCACGGCTCGGGAAGAGCTTCTCCCGTGCGGGCTCGATGCGGGAGGGAAGAAGGAGAAAAGAAGAGAAAAAGAAAAGAAGAAAAAGAAAAGGAAGGGGAAAAAAAGAAAAAGAAGAGGTGGGAGGACTAATTCGCAAAAACCAGAAAAAGAAGGAGGGTGGCTGCAAAAAGGCAGGGGGTGGGAAAGAATTTTCCAGGGGGAAACCCTAGGGTTTGGGGTTAGATGGGCTTTGGGCTTTTTATTTTTCTCCCGTTTAAACTTTATCTGTTCTATATTTTTAAAACAAAAACGAAAAGGAATTTGAATACGAAACTTTTACAAAATATTTTTAGTTTTGCATAGACAATTTAATAAACTAGTTTTTAACATTTTTAAAGATTTGAAAATAACACATTTTTAATTAATTTGAAATGCATTTAAATTTAATCGTGGGAAAAATGATTTAAATGCAACATATTAAAATGATGAGATGAAATGCAATGTCATGTCGATGTAAAAAAGAAAACACACCAAATTAAAAGGGGATAAATCCCGGGGCGTTACAATCGACACCACTAACAAGGGATCGCGTCACGCGATCCACGCCGAGACCACAAGAAGAGAGGGGTAACTATCGAGTCTTCACGCTCCGGGATGAACTTCTCGACACCACTAACAAGGGATTGTTGCTCCACCTCGAGATTCTCGATACCACTAACAAGAGATTGTCGCTCATGACGAAGACGACTCCGAAAGATCGAACCTAATAGGGTAAAAGGCAAGAAATCGTCCACCCACACGTAGTATCCTAAAACTTTGAAAGTTTGGATAAGAGAAGAGACTCCAAATCAAATAAGGTAAGAGGAGAAGTAGAATAGAGGTAAGGAGTAAAAAGAAACCTATTGTGATCTTTTCAAAATAATTTTAGTCAAAAAGTTTAGACACTCTACAAACATCGACCGTTAGCGAGGTTATCCTATAGGCTTTTGCGGACCCGCTGCTTCGATAACCATTCGTATCGAAAAAACAAGGAGATTGAAACCAAGGCTCTGATACCACTTTGTGACGCCCGAAAATCGGTACTATGTAGATTTAAGCGATACCGCCGAAATCCGCATAATAACGATTTTAGGTCGCCCACCAGACATAATGTGCACGCCGAAACATGTGCATTATGTGGGTGGAATTGTGATAACATTACAACAGTTCCGATACATCCACAAATACAACAGAAGACATAAATACAACAACGAATCGAACGAGTCAAGATACAAATGATACAATACAAAGATACAAATGACAGCGGAAGCAAAATAATATCCGACTACGGATAAGAAGCAAATTGGACTAAGAGTCCTGAAGATAAGCAATGGCGCCATATCCCTGCCCAGCCAAGCCGGAGGGATTCCCAAGCTAACGTCGTCAGACTTCAAACCTGTTAACTGCACATAAAGCATAACCCAAAAGAGGGTCAGGGCACTCCCTGGCAAGCAAAACCGACTTGCCTACTTTCTACACCATCTCCCAAAATATAGGGGAGGTGGACTTAGCGGCAGCAGCACTAGCAACCTAAAGAGACACGCTACAACTTCCGTCTAATCAGAGAGGGATAAGAGAGCGCATAAGATAACCAACTACTACTAACACCAAACATAACCCATTCTCGAATTAACCCCCTCAACCAAGTATGAGGAAGCAATTCGGGAAACTCACACGTTGAACAGTTTTAGTTACCATTTATGGTGAAAGTAATTCTATATTACTAGTCAGGTTAATTAACAATTATTAGGTGTAAGTTGTCTAGATCTTGTTAGCCAGCATCATCACCAAGTCGTCCATAACCGTGGACACGGCTCATCGATAAGATTATACCCTGCAGGGGTGCACTACTGGACCCATACTCGCATGATCAACCCAGTCAAAAACATTAGGGCCTTTCAACCCAACTCTTTTCCTTCACCGCAACAAGTCCAGGAGCCACGGGAGCTATGCTGGTCCCGGCCAAAAGGGTGCGGACTCCCGCAAGACACACCCCTCCGCACCAACATGCCGCGCCCTATATGCATGTAACAAGGCACACCGCCAAAAGTAAAAATACTACACTAGTATCGATGCATATGAGGCAAATGGAAAACCCGAACTAGGTGTGGCTCCCGGACAAGTCGAAGTTCCAGTCAAAGTCGAGGGGGGCTCCATTGGGCCTCCCACAAGTGGTTAGTGCGCTCAAAATTGGATCCGAGGACAAAATCTCAGTTCCTAGGTCGACACTTAGTAGAACAAAGCACCTCGCAAGGCCTTCCGCCGGTTCCTTATCTTTTAATTATAATACCCCAATATAATAAAACATTTTACTAAGGTAGAATAATCTATCAAGCTAAGCATATGAAATAAAAGACCAACTGACGACTCGCACAACCAAATCTAAGCATGCACTATGACTCGCAAGGCTAACAGATAAACATACAACAGGTGATGGGATGTGGGGATAAAGCTATATCGGCTGCAGGATAACATGTGATGGGATCGCGATAAAGAATCGAATACTAGGGTAGCAGAGATCAACGGCAGGAATGAAAGACAATGTATAGGTAAACAAGCAAACTTTGCTTGCCTGGAATCCCGCATGGAAGCAGATCTTGTCGTTGCTCACACATCTCAACGTCTTATCCGCGAAGAAGCAACAAACACTGGAAAGCGTAAAAGATGCATTTTACAACTACGGCAAAAGATCCAGCATGATCATATGAGAAATGATGCATGGCATGGCAAGATGCAATAAAATGCAGGTAATCCAAATTAAGAGGGAAAACAACCCCAGCAATTAATATTTAGTTGCAAGTTATTTATCTACTCAACATTATTAAATGTTGGTTAACATGATGACACATGGCATGGGTGATCTAATTAAATTAAATGGAATAGGGCATTATATATTTATTACCCCACACATTCCATGATTTATTATTTAGGTGAATTGGTACACCCACAAACCCAAGAGATGCAACACATGTAATTATGATGCGAAATGCACAAGATAGATGACATTTAATAAAATAGGTTTAGGGTTAGGGTTTGGGTCCGCACGTTGGATCGGGAGAGATAGGGTTCGAAACCGACGTCTTCGGAACGTAGAGGAGGTAGTCGTCGTCGTGGAAGTAGTCGTCGCGGAACCGGGGCATCGTCGTTTGTCGGTGTCGTGGGAGTGGGCGGATAGTCGTTCGGGTGGTTGTTGTTCGGAGCACCGGCTTCGGGGTCGGTGGCGCACTTGTCGCATCCAGTCTTCGGGGCCACGACAACGGACACCGGAAGGGGCGCGCGCACGGGGGAGCACCACGAAGGGTGGACAAACACGGACAACAAAGCGACGCCGGGGTGTTGCGGACATTTTGTCGAACATCCGGCGTGCGGCGGACGCAGGGGACACCATACGGAGACGGTGTGCACGCGGACGGAAGAGGAGGCAACGGGGACGGCGGGGTGCAGGAGGCGGCGGCGCAGAGCGGATGCAGATGTGCGGGCGGCGGTGTGCGCGGGCACAGGCAGACGCGGCGGCGGCGCTGCGGCGGTCGGAGGCGGCGCGGGGCACGCATGGGCGGCGCACGGGCACCGCGGGCGGCGAGCAGACGGTGGTGCAAGGCGCGGAGGTGGCCGGGGAGCGGCGGAGCGCGGGGCGGAGCGCGGAGGAGCGAGGGCGCGGTGGCAGCGGCGAGGCGGAGCAGCCGGAGGCGCAAGGGGCGGCGCGACCGGACGACGGCAGGGGCACGCGGCGGCGGCGCTGGAGGCGGCCGGATGCGGGGACGGCGGCCGGAGCAGGGGCGACGGGTGCGGCAGGCGCGGAGGCGGCCGGCGCGCTGGGGAGGCGCGGTGCACGGTGGCGGCATGCGTAGGCGGCGGCGGGCGCGGCGGCACGGCCGGAGGCGCAAGGAGGCGGCGGCGCGCTGGCGGCTCGGCCGGAGGAGGCGACCGGAGGCGGGGCGGCGACGCGGGGGCGCGTGGTGCCGGTGGAGGCGCGGCGGGGCGAGCGGCCGAGGGCGGCGCGGCGAGCGCAGGCGGTGGCGGCGCGCAGCCGGTGGCCGGAGGCGGCGGGGAGCGGGCGTGCGGCCGGAGCTCGGGCGAGGTCGAGCGGAGCACGGCTCGGGAAGAGCTTCTCCCGTGCAGGCTCGATGCGGGAGGGAAGAAGGAGAAAAGAAGAGAAAAAGAAAAGAAGAAAAAGAAAAGGAAGGGGAAAAAAGAAAAAGAAGAGGTGGGAGGACTAATTCGCAAAAACCAGAAAAAGAAGGAGGGTGGCTGCAAAAAGGCAGGGGGTGGGAAAGAATTTTCCAGGGGGAAACCCTAGGGTTTGGGGTTAGATGGGCTTTGGGCTTTTTATTTTTCTCCCGTTTAAACTTTTTCTGGTCTATATTTTTTAAACAAAAACGAAAAGGAATTTGAATACGAAACTTTTACAAAATATTTTTAGTTTTGCATAGACAATTTAATAAACTAGTTTTTAACATTTTTAAATATTTTAAAATAACACATTTTTAATTAATTTGAAAGGCATTTAAATTTAATCGTGGAAAAAATGATTTAAATGCAACAAATTAAAATGATGAGATGAAATGCAATGTCATGTCGATGTAAAAAAGAAAACACACCAAATTAAAAGGGGATAAATCCCGGGGCGTTACAGTCCTCGTATTAAAGAAGAACAGAGAGTGGAGGATGTGTGTTTATTAAATGAGTTTGAACAAGGTCTGCCCGAAAGATCCTTTCGCGCCGCCTCGGCTAGACCAGATAATTGATGCCATAGTGGGATCCGAGTTGATGTGTTTTCTGGATGCGTATTCCGGGTATCACCAGATCAAGCTCAATGTGGAAGACCAAGAGAAGACTTAGTTCATCACACCCTTTGGAGATTTTTGTTACAAGACAATGTCCTTCGGCCTCAAGAACACAGGGGCAACATACCAGAGGTGCATCCAGAAGTGTTTTGAAAATCAGATCGGGCGCAACGTTCACGCTTACGTTGATGATGTCGTGATCAAGTCACGGAAAGCCGAATCACTTCTAGATGACCTGAAGGAGACCTTCACCAATCTCCGCAACTATCAGATGAAGCTAAACCCGACCAAGTGCGTATTCGGGGTTCCAGCAGGCATGTTGCTGGGTTTCCTAGTCTCAGAAAGAGGAAGAGAGGCAAACCCGGCCAAGATTAAGGCGATCATGAACCTTCAAAAGCCGGAGTGCGTAAACGATGTCCAGAAGTTGACGGGTTGCATCACAGCCCTAAGCCGGTTCATAGCAAGGATGGGAGAGAAAGCACTTCCACTTTACAATCTGTTGAAGAAGTCAGACAAGTTCGTATGGGACAAGGAAGCTGATGACGCCTTTGAAGATTTGAAGAAAACACTGTCCACAACGCCAGTCTTAGCGGCTCCAACAAGCAAGGAGCCAATGTTGTTATATGTCTCTGCCAATTCATGAGCCGTCAGTGCGTGGTTGTCGTAGAGAGGAAAGAGGAAGGAAAGGAGTACCCAGTTTAGAGGGCCGGTTTACTATGTCAGTGAGGCCTAACCGAGTCAAAGCAGAGATACCCACAATGGAAGAAGTTGGTCTTTGGAGTCTTCATGGCAAGCCGGAAAATGCCACACTACTTCCAGGAACACCCCATAACTGTTGTTAGTGTGGCTCCATTAGCAGAGATAATCAGAAACAGAGAAGCAACATGTAGAGTAGCAAAGTGGGCAGTCGAGATGGGGCCTTATCACATCAACTATGAGCCAAGGACAGCAATCAAATCTCAAGCTTTAGCTAATTTCATCAATGAATGGACCGAGTTTGACCCCTTACCCCCCGCACCGAGTATCAAGCACTAAATCATGCACTTTGACGGGTCCAAACTATATGGAGGATCGGGAGCCGGCATCGTCTTAACTTCACCAAAAGAAGACAAGCTAAGTTACGTCTTACAGATAAACTTTGAACCATGTTCAAACAACATCACCGAGTATGAAGCTTTGTTACACGGCCTGAGAGTCGCCAAGGAGATGGACATCAAGTGGATCATGTGCTATGGTGACTCGAACCTAGTTGCAAAGTAAGTATTAGGGACTTGGGATCGAAAGGATGCCAAAATGGCAGCATACAGAAGAGAAGTTGACAGGGTAGTCGGGTTCATTTTCGGGTACCAGGTGGAGCACATCGACAGAAGAAAGAACAAGGCAGTTGACGCCTTATCAAGAATCGGCTCTAGGAGACACCCGATACCACCCAATGTGTTCAAAGCCGAGTTATATCATCATTCAAGCTTCCAACAGAACAAGAATTAACAGTTCCAGATGACCCGGAATCTCAGTTGGTTGCCGCCTTACACCAAAACCCGTCATGGACAGAGCCGTATCTGGCTTATCTACTAAGAGAAGAGCTACCGCAAGACGAAGTCCTGGCAAGACAAATTGTGCGCCGGGCTAAGGCGTATGTCATCATCAATGGCGAGTTACACAAAAGGAGCACGTCAGGGGTTTTCTTACGATGTGTCTCACCAGAGGAAGGCCGGAAAATCTTACAAGAAATCCACTCAGGAGACTGCTGACATCACGCATCAACAAGATCAATGGTAGCCAAGGCATAGAGACACGGTTTCTTCTAGTTGACGAATTTGGCGGACGCGGAGAATATTGCCCGGGTTTGCGATGGATGTCAGCGATATGCAAGACAGATTTATGTGTCGGCTCAAGATTTAAGGACCATCCCAATTACGTGGCCTTTCGCAGTATGGGGTATGGACATGGTAGGACCCTTCCAGCCATCACCCGATAAGAAAACACATGTCCTGGTAGCAGTGGACAAGTTCACAAAATGGGTCCAGATTCAAGCTATCAACATTTGCACAGCAGCAATAGCAGTCAAGTTCCTAAAGAAAATCATATTCAGATTCGGGTACCCTCAAAGTATCATCATAGACAACGGGACCAACTTTTCACTCGGAGAGATGCAGAAATTATGTGGGGAGAACGGGATCCGGCTTGACCTTGCTTCAGTTTCACATCCCCAATCAAATGGTCAAGTAGATAGAACAAACCAGTAGCTACTCAGAGGTGTAAAACCAGAGCCTAGGAAGAGGAGCTGCCATCAGTTGTTTGGAATATCAATACAACCCCAAACAGGTCAACTGACTTCACCCCCTTCTTCATGGTCTATGGTGCAGAAGCCATTCTACCTTGTGATATCCTTCATGATTATCCAAGAGTTGCAAATTATGTGGAGACAGAAAATGAGCAAGCCCGGCTAAACACAGTGGACATGCTCGAGGAAGCAAGAGAGCTAGCCCTGGAAAGATCAGCTATATATCAGCAAAACCTAAGGCGGTACCATAGTCGCCGGGTGAGATCAAGAACTTTCCAGGAGGGAGACTTGGTCCTAAGATTGGCTCATAACAGAGCCGGCTTTCATAAGCTTACTCCCCCATGGGAAGGACCTTTCGTGATAAGCAGAAACCTACACAATGGACCTACTACTTGGTGGACCTCGGGGAGGAAACTAAGTTGACAAGAAACAACACAGATCACACGAGATACCCACTGACAGAAAATGACAAGCCATGGAATATAGCAGAGCTTAGGCCATACTACACATAGACAGAAGGAGACCCGGATGAGACGGGTTCCACCCTTTTTGTATCTTTTTACAAGTTTGAAAGCAACAGGTTTCAGACGCGCTCTTTTCCTTACCAGGGTACCTAAGGGGACTGGAAGGTTTTTAATGAGGCGGCTTGCTAGCTATGTACATATCTTATGATCAATACAAGAGAAACTTCTCTAAAGAAAAGAGTTTATTGGTTCAGATCCTTATCTTTCATTTGAAAAAGGGGTCTTGGGGGCTTACTAACTAAAAGTTATAAGTTGAAAACTCAAGACTTGGCAGAGACGCCACAAAATTCATATTCTCATCTTTCATTTGAAAAAGGGTCTTGGGGGCTTACTACTAAAAGTTATAAGTTGAAAACTCAAGACTCGGCAGAGACGCCACAAAGTTCGGATCCTTATCTTTTATGTAAAAAGGGGTCTTGGGCGCCTGTTAACTATCAGTTGCAAGTTGAAGACTCAAGATCCGGCAGAGACGAATCAGTATTCTTGGTTATACTTGCCTGCTAGCTTGATGCTATTCTAACCCGCAAAGACGCCATCATGACCTGATGCTAAAAATACGGCTTTCAATCTGAATATGATGCCCATCGGGACTAAGCAGACCCTGAATGACCTAGAGTTTCTATGCACGAAATACCTCACGTGAAAGCCGGCTATGCAGAAAGCAAAGGAAACCAAAAGGGTCATCGACACCAAATATAAAACTTGCAAATCCGGCCAAAGCTGGCTACCATTAAAAAGCAAGTTTCTCAGGTGCACGAAGGCGCATCAGAATATGTATAGACAAATAAGTGTTCAAGCTAACCTATTACATGTCGTATAGGCCAAAAGAATGTGTGTTTGCAGAAACTCCAGTACTAAGTCATTACAAGCCGGTTATAATGCCGGGCCAGCTTCAGTTGGAACAGCTGGAGTGTCGGGGGCTAAGCCGGACGAGCTGTCAGCTCCAGATTTCTTCTTAGTCTTCTTCTTGGCCAAACCCTCAACATCCTCCCAAGAAATCTCAAAGACACTAGGGAAAGGTCCAGAAGGAACAGCCGGACGAGCAGGAGCCGCACACCCAGAGTCCTCGATGCAGGCGCTGTCTCTGGCTGAGTCGGAAGAGGAACACGATAGCTCGGATCCATCTTCATCATCGCCGAGTCCTTGGGATACAACTTGGCCCCATCAGCGGAAAAGGCAGTCTGGAAGGTGCTCAGGCTCAAGCTGTCCGTCAGGAGCGTCGCATGGTACCGAGTCTTCTCGTCTATGACCTTGATGTCCTTCTTGGAAAAAGGAGACCCGTCGCTCTTGGAAGGCCACCCCGGGTCAGCAAGTCAGTATCAACAGCCGGCTAATGCGCCTTGGTCACAGCCAAGACACGCATAGCAGCACAACGAGTTGCATACCTTCTCCAGATATCAAGCCAAGCCGATAAGACATTCAGTTGTTGGAAAAATTTAACCTGAGTCATTGCCGGCTTCTCCCAGTCGTGATAGGCCATCAAAGATTTGCCGGTACCATAATATAGCTGCTCGGTAAAACTGTAAGCGGCCTTCAGCTTCGCGTCCAGTTTAAGCTTGCATATGGGGTTCCAGGATCCTGAGTCAAATAAGATAGAAACGTAATTCGGATGAACAGACTGAGGCAATAAAAGAAAAAGAGTTCAAGATAGAGCCGGCTTACCAAACAGTGAGGCCACTATCTCAGAGATCAACGTGACAAGCTTTTCATATTTGGTTGTGGAGGCTTCAAGATCTTCCTGTAACTTATCACGCTGCTCATTCTAGCTGGTTTCGTGTTCCTCCATTTCTTGCTGGAGGTGGGTGTTTTCTTCGGTAGCTTCACCGAGCTTCTTCTCAAGCTCGGCGATTTTCTTTTCAAGCTCGGCACGACAAACTCGGCGATTTTCTTTTCAAGCTCGGCACGACGGCCGACTTCCGACTTCAACTCACCCTTCACGACTTCCAGGTCATGACCCTGCTGGCGAGTTTAGTCCTGAAACAAGAAGTAAAAAAGGAATGGTTAGGCAAAGACGGGCGCCAATAAGAAAGCCCAAATTGTGATAAGTCCAAGGTTGCGCAGGCTAAGACCTGGCACTTGGGGGCTACTCAATTATGGGCTCAGAAAGCAAAGTTCAACAAAGAAGACCCGGAGTACCGCAAAAGATTATCCCGGTCCTTGGGGACTACTCAGTTGAACATGAAAGCAAGAAACATTCAAAGGAAGACCCGGAATACTGCAAACAATCATTCCGACTCTTGGGGACTACTTAACAATGATTTCTTTTATCAGAAAGGAGAAGTCATACTGGAAGTCCCGAGTCGTCGCAAGCTGATAACCCGGCACTTGGGGACTAGGAAAGATGCATATATATGTACCTCAAACTTTTCCTGGAGCGCAGCCAGCACGCTGTCCTCCGCCTGACGTTGCTCTCCCACGCGCTTATGAAGCTCTCCGAAGAGAGCTGCCAAGTACAAGTCCTTATAGGACTGGAAGCCGGAGGCAGCCATGGGGGCCTTGCCGGTTGAAAATTTGGAATTGGTGGCACCCGGCGCGGTGGTCTAGGTGATGTGGGAGTCAACAGGCTTCTTGCCCGTTGCTGAGCCGGTTATCTCCACATCTGGCAAGCCAGACGTGCGAGGAGAAGACGGGTGCGGTGCCGACTTAGTGGCCTGTAACATCCCAACATTTTATAATGTTCAAAAATCACTAAAATTTAAAACTTTTTGTTTTTGATTAAAATAAAACATTAAATGAATAAGAAAACCAACTATGAAAGACTTCAAACATATTGAAAGAGTTTAATATTTCAAATATCACAAGTAAACTTTATTTTTCAAAAGTTGTTTCAGGTTAAACATTTTATTATCTATTGAATTTCTAAAACCTCAATATGTAATTTGACAAATGTTTTACAAAATTTCAAACCATTGCCTTGTGATAAAAGGGTTCTTTTTAAGTATTTTATTTCAACCACTTAGCCATATCTATTCATAAATTCAAGACTATTAAAATAGTATAATTGTCAAATGGTTTTCATTCTTTTAACTAAATTCAAAATACAGTTTGGAAATTATAAGCCTATAGTTTATAACATTAAAACTTCATAAATTAAAATTAATGAATTATCCAAATAAACATTCCATTTGCTTAATTGAATTTCATTTATTTTCAAAGCATGAAATGATTAATATATTCTAAATAAGAAATAAATTAAAACTAAAATCTTTTCCAAAGTTGTTATGAAGTTTTAATTGAATTACCTTAATATAAAATATAATGGTGTACAAATTATTTTCAATTAAAAATGAATACCTTATATTTCACATTTCCTTAAAATTATTTATATTTAGTTCTTTAATATTATGCCAAAATAAAGATGAATGATTTCAGCAAAACAAGTTTAAATAACTTAAATTCAAACATAATTGAATATTGGTATTTGATAGAATTTATTTTTTCCAAAATTAAAATTAATTAAACCCAAGTTTTAAATTAAACATAAAGTGTCAATTTTGCATTTAATCAATATTTCGAAATTCTTATTTTTGAAAAGTGTTCAAAACACTCCCACAACTGGTTTAACACACAGAAAATAATTTTACAAATTTTTAGAAATTTGTTTGACTTCATTTGGAGTTATAAATCAAAAGTTACTAAGAAAATCGAAAATCAGAAAAAGAAAAAGAGAAAAACCTGACAGCGGGACCCACCTGTCGGACCACCTTCCTTCAACCTCCAGCCCAAAATTCCGGCCGAAACCTTCTCCTCCAATCCCGCCTCTAATTCGAGCGTTTGTTACGTGATTTGTTTTCCCGTGCGCGTCTTTAAATAGCCCCCGATCTCCTCTACGTTTCCCCTCTCCTTTCCCCTTGAACCGTGCCCCCAGGCCGAGCAATTTGCTCGCCCGAATTCGTCGACCGCCGCCTCCATTTCTCCGATTCCGGCGAGTAGAACCACACCGTCATCTTGAGACGCTCCTCGTCCTTCTCCACTCATCATCGCGCACCCCACGGACCCCTCCTACCCCCAATTTTCATAGCCTGTTCGACGATTTCGTGCACACCCGAAGGTGGTCGGAGCCGTCGCGTCTTCGGCCGCGTCTCCCTGTTGTTCCAGGACGAACCCGAGGACGCCGCCAAGCCCATCGTCTCCGCAACCTCCCTTCAAGTCCCGTCGTCGTCATCTCGTGTCCCGGGGAGCAGCGCCCCGACGAGTTCGTCTACGCTGGAGCCCGCGCCGTCGCCATCCCCATCGTCTCCGGCGATCCCGCGCCGCCACCCCCGAGTCAAATCGCTGTGAGCCCTCCGATCTCCTTCTAACGGCTGAGATTAGAAGTTTAAATTGAATCGGTACCTTCAGATCTGGACCGTAGATCTAGATCTGGACGGCCCAGATCCAGTCACTTATCCACGTCGGATCCCAGTCAGCAGCCCAGTCAGTGCACGGTCAGCGCCCAGTCAGCGCTGACGTGTAAAATCATTTTCTCGATTTATTTAATTTGGCAGTTTTGCAGAAAAGCCCCTGTCTATTCAAACTATCATATCTTTTTCTCTGTTTATCCAAATTCAAATATTTTTATATATTTGGAAAGCTCTTCACATGTAGAATATTTTAGATCTGACAAAATTGAAATTGGAATAAGTTTAAAATATTCAAATTTCAAATGGAAGATTTGATTATATTTGTCATAACTTTAAATCTATAATTCCAAAAATTGCAAATAAAATTGTTTTAGAAACTTTAGAATATTTGTAAATTGATGCCACTGCTATAAAATATGTTTGAGTAATATTTGAATGAATTCATAGTTATATATTTAATTTGAATAGTTTAAGTATTTTCAACATAACTATTAATAAAAATATTATTTTTGATTAAATAAAATTGCTATAAATGCCCCTGTCTATTAACACTATTTATAAAATTTGTTATAAAAATTTAATCATAGAAAACTTTAATCCTATAATTATTCCTTTTATTATATCTTCCAAAAATAGAAATTTATTAAATTGCATTTATAGCCCAATGCATACTTTATAAATATCACAAATTTTGTATGATATTTCTTAGGATTTAAGAGTGCATTGCATGCATAACTTATTTTCACATATAGATATATTTCCCATAGGAAATCTCTTCATTATTTTTCTCTAAGTTAGGAATATTTCCAAACTTAGTATTTTGGTAAAAGTGCTATGCATTAGACACTTAGAATTTTCATAATGAAGATAGAAGGCCAATAAGGACTTGGCCAAAACAAGACTTCAGAAGTATCTCCAAGGAGTAGAAGCACTTAGAAGAAAGATCAAGAAGAAATTCATGAAGACCAACCAGAAAAATTTTCTAAGTCTTGCTCCCTCTTTCTTTATTTTCTTCCTTCTTCTCTGAGACTTCATGAAGACTAAGTAAATCCAAGACCAGCCTAGGTGATACAAATATCATCAAGTCTGAAGATTTTTCAATTCTACCAAAAATTCAATCAAAGAGAATATTACAAGTCTGGAGATGAAGCCTGGAAGATCAACTACATCTTTCCTTCTATCTTTTCCCTCTTTCCTAATCTTGTCTTTCACATTCGACTTAAACAATTTTTGATCATGATATTATCATCTTAAAGTTTGTTGGATCCTAGCAGCATAGTGAGATGAAGCGGCCTGGAAACAAACCTTACATGTCCACGTACATGAGACCTGTTTCACAATTTAAGTGGCTGGCCGGGTGTCTGTCTCTCTCACTTTAGTGAATATCCAATTTACAAAGAGTTGATAGTCATTGTTGATCACCCAGAAGAATAGAGTTAGTATTTTCTCTAAGTAGTTTGGCACATCATGACTAAGTCATTGAGTGCTTATTCAAAGTATTTTGTCCAACCTATGACTTTAGTCCTTAGTCATTTTGACCAACCTAATTACCTTGCATTAACTTAAAAGAATTTCATGCATGTCATGTTTTCCTAAGAAGTTTAAGAAACTTGTTTGTATGTGTTGTGTTGTTTTGTTTTATGATTGTTGTATTGTTGTTTGTTTTTATTGTTTAGACTGAACGAAGAGTTCCGAGTATCGTTGAAAAGAGTTTGTGAACAACGACAACATTCAAAGGCAAGTGGCACACCTCATAAACATCCTATAATTTTTATATATGCATTACTTAGTGTATTTTTATATGCATGTGTAGGATAGTATTGCTATGCTAAACCTGTGTAGAATTCCCCTTACTCCTGTGTCTAGGTTCCTATATCATACTTATCAGAAATATTGATGCTATGCAATTGATGAAAAGTTTTACAAAATATTAAGTGACTACTCAGGGCTGTGCTCACGGTTGTCGTCGCCTAGGATGAATGTCTATTATACTTAGTGCCGTGAGCATGGTGATTTTCACCTGAGAGTACATCCACTAAGTTAATGAAACACCTGGGTGGTAAGAGCTTGTATGGTTTATGTTGAGTGGCTACTCAGGCCATGTCTATGGTTCCTGGTGTATGTACACTTGTGAATGGCCACCCAGAAACAGAGGAATCTGAAGAACTCCGAGTGACGATTGTTTCCAGTGCAGCCATTGCCATATGGGATCTGGCTTGATCAATTATGTTGCATGGACTCTCTCCGACTTGACAAGCAGATGTAGGGGGTGTTAGGTGGAACGGGTCAAGGCAGGTGGGAGCGAAAATGCTTCTGAAAGATCTCGTCTCATTCTTCTCCTTTCCATATCACAAATGGTGTGTAAAGGATAATTTGGGTTGAATGGGTACAATGGTGAACGTGCACAACCTCTGCAGAGTGTAAAACTAAGTACTTAGCCGTGTCCCCGGTACGGACAATTTGAGCAGCTGATCACGGACGTCAACAGAGGATTCCACCATTCCAACTTCAGAAATAAAACTTGATGGGTGAACAAGGAAAGATGAGATTATGGTTTTCATTGCCATACTTGTCTTGATTTGAAGAAAGTGTTTTCCAAAGAGATAGGAAAAATTGGCTTTATGCAAAATAGGCTTGAACTCCACCAGCCAAATATGCATATAGGTTATTAGAGTTATTCCAATAAGTGTCCACCATAGTGTCACTTGCCAGACTCCATTTTTAATGGAATCTGACCCACGTTGTTGCAATATTTTTCTCATTGCATATTGTTCAGAGTTATTCCAATAAGTGTCCACCATAGTGTCACTTGCCAGACTCCATTTTTAATGGAATCTGACCCACGTTGTTGCAATATTTTTCTCATTGCATATTGTTCAGATGATGAGTGAGGTTTCGTTTAAAGGTTTCGAGTCTACAACCAACATGTTTTCGCCTGTGGCAACACGAATGTGATGGAGACTCTCTGCTATTGTATTTCCGCCGTTTACTCTTTCAAAGCTAGCTTTAAGCTATGCAACTTGCATTGAATATTTTGTAAGTCTGGATCATCGATGTAATAAAATTGATACCTTGTTGTGATATTACATCGTAAACTGTGTGTGCAAACGAATCGATCCAGGGATTTGCACTATACACAGGTATCTGCCTTATTTTAAGTGCATGTACGCGACAGATGGTATCAGAGCACTGTGTTGCATTTAGGTTCGAAACCCTAGGTTTGGATAGAAATAGGATTTGGTCATACGATTGAAAATCTATTTCATTTAGTTTCTGAAAATAAGAACTTTTCAAACATCATTCTTGTAATTATCTTAACTATTTCATTTCTAAGCTTCTTCTCTTGTTTTCTTTAGATGAACGCCCTCATTGAATCACTCAAGAAAGGACCAGTGATGACCATGACCTTGGACTGTGAGACAGAGTTTCCAAGAGCACTTACACTGTGTTTGGATGTAGGAATTGAGGCCTGGAATTGGTGTTTTGGAATTGTTGGACTCAATTCCACTGTTTGGAATGGCCTGTGAATTAAGCCCCGGAAACTCCTCTCATTTCCCAGCCCGTCCCAGCGCGTACTCGCTTAGCCCAGAAACTTTCCGAGGTGGGAGGCTCGGAATCGCACGGAAACGTTCGCTCGCGAGTCGCGACTCTCTCTTCCCCACCGCGACCGCGACTCTCCTCACCATGATCCCTCTCCTCCGCGATGCACCGGCGACGACTCTCCTCACGGCGACCTCTCTCCCTCGCGCTGCACCGGCGAATCTCATCGCGAGGCTATCGATGCGGGCATGGGCACCGATGCGAGGCACCGCTGGCGGATCCCCTCTCTCTCCAGCACCGAGGCGAGGCACCGCTGGCCTACCTCCTCGAGCTCCTCGGCGTGGCGGCGACCTCCAGCACCGGACACGGATAGGTGCGGCGGCCACCGCGCCCTCTGGTTCCGCGTCCTTGGGCCCGGTCGACGGAGCAGCGGCCCACTTCTTCTCCACACGGGCGGATGCTCGTCGATCTGCATCCACTGCCAGCTAGTGATATCTCTTCTCTTGCCTGGCTCCATCGCGAGGACGAAGGAGGATCGAGCGGCACCGGAGGATGGCTTGCAGCGGCACCCAGGCCCGTCATGAGCATGTTCGAGCTGCTCGACGGAACAGGGCCTCCGAAAAAACAAGGTCCCCAGATCGCAACTATATGTGTTAAGCAATAGAGAAAAAGCGTCCTTTCCTGTTGGACTTGGAAGCTCGCTCGCCGACTATGGAGTACGACGCTGATCTATTTATCTCCTTCCCGCATCTCCTATCGTGATTTTTGGATCGGTCCAGTTCGTCATGGAATCTCTCGCAAACTTGTGATCAGTTCATCCGGTTCTTGGTAGATTTAGTATTGGGTAATACAGTATACTGTACTGTCTACAATCGAGTGATTTTGTTCCTTTGTGATTTTGGCACTAGCACCGTTTCTTGATTTGTAGGCATTGTTCGTGTGATTACAAGGCACCGAATGGAGTCTTGTGCTAGCAGATTGTCTATGTGTGCAAAAAAATATACAATATTTGGATATTTATACATATACATTTTTTTCATGCATGTGACAAGTTTATATTGTCAAAACTCAACAAAACATCTAATTCCATACTCTGTACATCCAAACAGGAATTGGAATCATGTGCTAATTTTGATTCCGGACAGAAATTCCATTTTCCACCAAACACTAGAATTTGAATTGCAGTTCAATTCCTTTCCATCTGGGAATTGGAATTGCTAGCCCAATTCAATTCCAGGGTCCAATTCCTACATCCAAACACAGTGTTAAGGATAACATGAAGAGCTTGTGTTTTGAAGGACAAGTAGTATATAAAGGTTTTCCTTTCATGGATGAAGGCCAAGAGTATTGGTGGGTGCAAGTCCATCTCTACAGGAGCAAGAAAAGCTGACCACAAGATTGAGGGTGACTGCATGTTCACGAACCCAATACTTTACACATCATTCTTTGATTCAGCAAGGAATGCAGCCTGGAGAGCCATCGAGTACCTTGCAGAAAGACTTCATTTTAGACTTCACAACACCCAGAAGTATCTCGAAGAACTCAAGGATGTTGAGGAAGAACTCGAGGCACTCAAGAAAAAGATAGATTAGACCACCTATCCCCTTAGAATAACGAGACCCGATGATGCATTGACCTATCAAATTGTGGTATGGCAGTACTATCAATTTTGTCTTTCCATGACATTGGTGTGTTTCGTTCGATAAACGATTAGTTCGATTTCTCAAAATAAGTTTGAAACTTTTCACATATGTGTTTGCTTGTGTTTGAACCTTGTTGCTTGATGCTTGTTAGATGTTGTTTGTAATGATTTGTATTGATCTTCTTATATAAGTTAGAACATTTTGAGTATCAACAAAACTTTTCTTTTAAGAGTGGTAGCTACCCAGATAATTCAAACCAGTTGCCTAATCCCGGAGATCCAAGTCTTTCTTTCTTTCTAGCCTTCCCAATCAGAAAAATCATCCCCAACAAGTTTTCTAGTTTCCATGTCAGAAATTACATTTCTCAAAACCTCTCGAGTTATCAGAATCATTTCAAGCATTTGCTTTTATTTCTAGCCTCTCCGAATCTCGGGGACGAGATTCCTTTTAAGGGTGGTAGTCTGTAACATCCCAACATTTTATAATGTTAAAAAATCACTAAAATTTAAAACTTTTTGTTTTTGATTAAAATAAAACATTAAATGAATAAGAAAACCAACTATGAAAGACTTCAAACATATTGAAATAGTTTAATATTTCAAATATCACAAGTAAACTTTATTTTTCAAAAGTTGTTTCAGGTTAAACATTTTATTATCTATTGAATTTCTTAAAACCTCAATATGTAATTTGACAAATGTTTTTACAAAATTTCAAACCATTGCCTTGTAATAAAGAGTTCTTTTTAAGTATTTGATTTCAACCACTTAGCCATATCAATTCATAAATTCAAGACTATTAAAATAGTATAATTGTCAAATGGTTTTCATTCTTTTAACTAAATTTAAAATACAGTTTGGAAATTATAAGCCTATAGTTTATAACTTTAAAACTTCATAAATTAAAATTAATGAATTATCCAAATAAACATTCCATTTGCTAAAATGAATTTCATTTATTTTCAAAGCATGAAATGATTAATATATTCTAAATAAGAAATAAATTAAAACTAAAATCTTTTCCAAAGTTGTTATGAAGTTTCAATTAAATTACCTTAATATAAAATATAATGGTGTACAAATTATTTTCAATTAAAAATGAATACCTTATATTTCACATTTCCTTAAAATTATTTATATTTAGTTCTTTAATATTATGCCAAGATAAAGATGAATGATTTCAGCAAAACAAGTTTAAATAACTTAAATTCAAACATAATTGAATATGAGTATTTGATAGAATTTATTTTTGCCAAAATTAAAATTAATTAAACCCTAGTTTTAAATTAAACATAAAGTGTCAATTTTGCATTTAATCAATATTTCGAAATTATTATTTTTGAAAAGTGTTCAAAACACTCCCACAACTGGTTTAACACAACGATAATAATTTTATAAATTTTTAGAAATTTGTTTGACTTCATTTGGAGTTATAAATCAAAAGTTACTAAGAAAATAGGAAATCAGAAAAAGAAAAAGAGAAAAACCTGACAGCGGGACCCAACTGTCGGACCACCTTCCCTCAACCTCCAGCCCAAAATTCCGGCCGAAACCTTCTCCTCCAATCCCGCCTCTAATTCGAGCGTTTGTTACGTGATTTGTTTCCCCGTGCGCGTCTTTAAATAGCTCCCGATCTCTTCGACGTTTCCCCTCTCCTTTCCCCTTGAACCGTGCCCCTAGGCCGAGCAATTTGCTCGCCGGAGTTCGTCGACCGCTGCCTCCATTTCTCCGATTCCGGCGAGTAGATCTACACCGTCAGCTTGAGACCCTCCCCGTCCTTCTCCACTCGTCATCGCGCACCCCACGGACCCCTCCTACCCCCAATTTCCATAGCATGTTCGACGATTTCGTACACACCCGAAGGTGGCCGGAGCCGTCGCGTCTTCGGCCGCGTCTCCCCGTCGTTCCAGGATGAACCCGAGGACGCCGCCAAGCCCATCGTCTCCGCCACCTCGCTCCAAGTCCCGTCATCGTCATCTCGTGTCCCGGGGAGGAGCGCACCGACGAGTTCGTCCACGCCGGAGCCCGCGCCGTCGCCATCCCCATCGTCTCCGGCGATCCCGCGCCGCCACCCCCGGGTCAAATCGCTGTGAGCCCTCCGATCTCCTTCTAACGGCTGAGATTAGAAGTTTAAATTGAATCGGTACCTTCAGATCTGGACCGTAGATCTAGATCTGGATGGCCCAGATCCAGTCACATATCCACGTCGGATCCCAGTCAGCAGCCCAGTCAGCGCACGGTCAGCGCCCAGTCAGCGCTGACGTGTAAAATCATTTTCTCGATTTATTTAATTTGGCAGTTTTGCAGAAAAGCCCCTCTCTAATCAAACTAGCATATCTTTTTCTCTGTTTATCCAAATTCAAATATTTTTATTTATTTGGAAAGCTCTCGACATGTAGAATATTTTAGATCTGACAAAATTCAAATTTGACTAAGTTTGAAGTATTCAAATTTTGAATGGAAGATTTGAGTATATTTGTCATAACTTTAAATCTATAATTCCAAAAATTGCAAATAAAATTGTTTTAGAAACTGTAGAATATTTGTAAATTGATGCCACTGCTATAAAATATGTTTGAGTAATATTTGAATGAATTCATAGTTATATATTTAATTTGAATAATTTAAGTATTTTCAACATAACTATTAATAAAAATATTATTTTTGATTAAATCAAATTGCTATAAATGCCCCATGTCTATTAACACTATTTATAAAATTTTGTTATAAAAATTTAATCATAGAAAACTTTAATCTTATAATTATTCCTTTTATTATATCTTCCAAAAATAGAAATTAATTAAATTGCATTTATGGCCCAATGCATACTTTATAAATATCACAAATTTTATATGATATTTCTTAGGATTTAAGAGTGCATTGCATGCATAACTTATTTTCACATATAGATATATTTCCCATAGGAAATCTCTTCATTATTTTTCTCTAAGTTAGGAATATTTCCAAATTTAGTATTTAGGTAAAAGTGCTATGGATTAGACACTTAGAATTTTCATCATGAAGAGAGAAGGCCAATAAGGACTTGGCCAAAACAAGACTTCAGAAGTATCTCCAAGGAGTATAAGCACTTAGAAGAAAGATCAAGAAGAAATTCATGAAGACAAACCAGAAAATTTTTCTAAGTCTTGCTCCCTCTTTCTTTTCTTCCTTCTTCTCTGAGACTTCATGAAGACTAAGTAAATCCAAGACCAGCCTAGGTGATACAAAAATCATCAAGTCTGAAGATTATTCAAGTCTACCAAGAATTCAATCAAAGAGAATATTACAAGTCTGGAGATGAAGCCTTGAAGATCAACTACATCTTTCCTTCTATCTTTTCCCTCTTTCCTAATCTTGTCTTTCACATTCGACTTAAACAATTTTTTATCATGATATTATCATCTTGAAGTTTGTTGGATCCTAGCTGCATAGTGAGATGAAGCGGCCTGGAAACAAACTTTACATGTCACGTACATGAGACCTGTTCCATAATTTAAGTGGCTGGCCGGGTGTCTGTCTCTCTCACTTTAGTGAATATCCAATTTACAAAGAGTTGATAGTAATTGTTGATCACCCTGAAGAATAGAGTTAGTATTTTCTCTAAGTAGTTTTGCACATCATGACTAAGTCATTGAGTGCTTATTCAAGATGATTTATAACAAATTATTTTGTCCAACCTATGACTTTAGTCCTTAGTCATTTTGACCAACCTAATTACCTTGCATTAACTTAAAAGAATTTCATGCATGTCATGTTTTCCTTAGAAGTTTAAGAAACTTGTTTGTATGTGTGTGTTGTTTTGTTTTATGATTGTTGTATTGTTGTTTGTTTATATTGTTTAGACTGAACGGAGAGTTCCGAGTATCGTTGAAAAGAGTTTGTGAACAACGACAACATTCAAAGGCAAGTGGCACACTTCATAAACTTCCTATTATTTTTATATATGCATTAGTTAGTGTATTTTTATATGCATGTGTAGGATAGTATTGCTATGCTAAACCTGTGTAGAATTCCCCTTACTCCTGTGTCTAGGTTCCTATATCATACTTAGCAGAAATATTGATGCTATGCAATTGATGAAAAGTTTTACAAAATATTAAGTGACTACTCAGGGCTGTGCTCATGGTTGTCGTCGCCTAGGATGAATGTCTATTCTACTTAGGGCCGTGAGCATGGTGATTTTCACCTGAGAGTACATCCACTAAGTTAATGAAACACCTGGGTGGTAAGAGGTTGTATGGTTTATGTTGAGTGGCTACTCAGGCCATGTCAATGGTTCCTGGAGTATGTACACTTGTGAATGGCCACCCAGGAACACAGGAATCTGAAGAACTCTGAGTGACGATTGCTTCCAGTGCAGCCATTGCCATATGGGCTCTGGCTTGATAAATTATGTTGCGTGGACTCTCTTCGACTTGACAAGCAGATGTAGGGGGTGTTAGGTGGAACGGGTCAAGGCAGGTGGGAGGGAAAATGCTTCTGAAAGATCTCGTCTCATTCTTCTCCTTTCCTTATCACAAATGGTGTGTAAAGGATAATTTGGGTTGAATGGGTACAATGGTGAACGTGCACAACCTCTGCAGAGTGTAAAACTAAGTACTTAGCCGTGTCCCCGGTACGGACAATTTGAGCAGCTGATCACGGGCGTCAACAGAGGATTCCACCATTCCAACTTCAGAAATAAAACTTGATGGGTGAACAAGGGAAGATGAGATTATGGTTTTCATGCCATACTTGTTTTGATTTGAAGAAAATTTTTTCCAAAGAGATAGGAAAAATTGGCTTTATGCAAAATAGCCTTGAACTCCACCAGCCAAATATGCATATAGGCTATTAGAGTTATTCCAATAAGTGTCCACCATAGTGTCCCTTGCCAGACTCCATTTTTAATGGAATCTGACCCACGTTGTTGCAATATTTTTCTCATTGCAGATTGTTCAGATGACGAGTGAGGTTTCGTTTAAAGGTTTCGAGTCTACAACCAACATGTTTTCGCCTGTGGCAACATGAATGTGATGGAGACTCACTTCTATTGTATTTCCGCTGTTTACTCTTTCAAAGCTAGCTTTAAGCTATGCAACTTGTACTGAATATTTTGTAAGTCTGTATCATCGATGTAATTAAATTGTACCTTGTTCTGATATTACATCGTAAACTGTGTGTGCAAACGAATCGATCCAGGGATTTGCACTATACACAGGTATCTGCCTTATTTTAAGTGCAGGTACGCTACATGGCCCCTCCTTCTGTGAGGAGGGGTGAAGTAACGACCGTCTCGTCGACAGCCAGAGCGGGAGCAGCGCGAGCTCTGCACAAAGAAAATATGGTTACAATAAGGATGAATTAATAACAAAGAGAATGAAAGTGGATACAGACTCACCCCTTATTGACGGCAAGGACGCCAAAAATATCATCGCTCGAATCTGAAGAAACTGAGAGAGACCGAGAGTTAGACCTCCGTCGAGTGCCGGCTAATGGATAAAGAACAGAAGGACGCTTCTGCGGAGGCTTAACCCGGCGGGGAGTCGGGTCGTAAGGAATACCTTCAAAGAGAGGTTCGTCGGAGTCGGAGGATCGAAGCCGGAGCTTTTTGCAACGAGCTTGCCTTTCCTCCTAAGCAAACACAAGGCAAGTTCAGTAGAAGACTAGATCAAAGTGCAAAAGCAAGACAAGTATCAATGAGGATTACCTCGGCAGAATCCGAGCGAAGCCTCCTCTTGCCAGCCGAGGAGCCGGGTCCATGGACGGTATCTGACACGTTCGTTTCATCATTAAGGGAAGACCGGCTTTCCCGAAGGTCGGCATACATTAAGTCAAGGAAGGTCCGGGTGATGAAGTTTAACTCACCTTCTTCTTCTTATTCTTCTTCTTCTTTTTCTTCTATGCCGGCCTTGGAGCCGGCCTCTTCAACTTCATTGCCATACTCATCGCCAGAGTCAGGCGAGGAGGGCAAAGTCGTAGACCACCAAGTGTCGTCCGTCTGAAAGCTTAAGGTTATAGCTCAAAGAGAAAATTCAACATAAGGGAAAGAAGGAGGAATCAGAAAGTACCAGCTTCAAAGGGTTGGCGGTGCAAAAAGGAGGAAGGACGCTGTTCTTTAGGGCCTCCGGGGACTCGTTGACAATCCGGGAGATCCTGATCAGCGCTTCCTCCATGTGCCAATTCTTGTTGAAATGCATCGGCTCATCGAGAGACCCGGAGTACTGGCACATCAAAGCCGGCCGGACGCCGAGTGGCATAATGTGCCACCCCACCCAGCACTTTACCAAGTTCACGCCAGTCAGCCCGTGGGCGATTGATACGTCTCCAACGTATCCATAATTTGTTGTGTTTCATGCTATGTTATATCATGTTATTACATGTTTTATATGCATTTTATATAGTTTTATGCATTTTCTGGGACTAACCTATTAACAAGATGCCACAGTGCCAGTTCCCTGTATTCTGCTGTTTTTGGTTTCAGAAATGCTCTTAAGGAAATATCCGCCAAATTGGAAACGAGCCAAACAGTATTTATTTGGAATATTTGCGACCAGAAGAACCAAAGACGAGACAAAGGCGTACCCCGTGGGGCCCACACCACCTGGTGGCGCGGCAGCATGTGGGGCCGCATCGGGAGGTGGTGTGGCGCCCTCGGGCGCCAACCGACCTAGGTCTTTCGCCCATATACCTCTCTGACCTAAAAACTCGACACGATTAATCACTTTTTCCTCCACGGATCCCGAGCCGCCGCCACCACTTCGGGAGAGATCAGAACTGCTCCCCGGCACCCTGCCGGGAGGGGGAATCGTCCCCCGAGGCTTCTACGTCGCCATGACCTCCTCCGGACTGATGCGTGAGTAGTCTACCTTGGACTATGGGTCCATAGCATTAGCTAGATGGTTGTCTTCTCCTCTTGTGCTACCATGTTTAGATCTTGTGAGCTGCCTATCATGATCAAGATCATCTTTATGTAATTCTCCATGTTGTGTTTGCTGGGATCCGATGAATATTGAGTACTAAAGTTATTGCTTCATAATATATCATGGGTTTGCTATTTAATGATCTTGCATGCTCTCCGTTACTTGTGTATGCTCTGGCCAAGTAGATGCTTGTAACTCCAAGAGGGGGTATTTATACTCGATAGTTGGTTCATGTCTCTATTTAATCCGGTGCAGTGACAGCAAGCTCTAAAGTTGTGGATGTATTGTTGCTACTTGGGATAAAACAGTAGTACTTTGTCTAAGGATGATGTTACTTACTTACTTACTTTACATGTAGTACTTAAGGCGATAATCTGTTGCATGCAACTTAATATTGAAAGGGGTGCGGACGCTAACCGGAAGGATGATTTTTATTCATAGATGCGGTTGGAACTGTCTATGTATATTTTTGTAATGCCAGAATGAATCTCACAGTAGACACCATATTATTATTATATGCATTGAGTTGCTTATTATTATTCTGTCAATTGCCTAGCTGTAATTTGTTTACCACGCATGGATGAATGTTATTATTATTTATGGAGAGACACCACTAGTGAACTGTGGACCCCGATCCTTCTCATTAATCTTATAAAACCACAACTGCAAACCTGTTACTTTCTGCAAACAAACATCTTTCTTCCACACATACATTTAATCTTTTGTTACGGCAAGCCGGTGGGATTGACACCCTCACCGTTGAGTTGAGGCAAAATACTTTGATTGTGTTGTGTGCAGATTCCACGTCTCCGACGCCACACAAAGAGTTTTTGGCGTCGTTGACAGCTCGAGGGGAACATTCATCTCCTACTTGATTCGATAACCTTGGTTTCATAACCGAGGGAAATCTTGCTGCTGCACTACTTCACACCCTCCTCTTGGGGATTCACCATCCACACATGCTTGTGCTCATCAAGAATTTCTGGCGCCGTTGCCGGGGATTTGAGTGTTCGTTACGAGGGTAGTTTTCGCACTTCCAATCTTTTTATTTTGTTATTGTCTTGCTTAGGTTATTTTTATTACTTTCTTGTTTTCTTAATATAAAAAATACAAAAAAAAGTTACTTGCATTACTTTTCTTATTTTGGTTTGTCATTTATTTTCAGTTTTGTTGCTTTTCTTATTTTGGTTTGATAATATTTTCTTTAATTTTGTTATTTCGGTTTGTACAAGCACCAACAATAATGATTTTATATGCACACCTACTGCTCCACCTGCATCTAAAGTTGAGTTCCTTAAAATTAAACCTGCTTTATTGAATCTTGTTATGACAGCGCAATTCTCTGGTGTTAGTTCTGATGATGCTGCTGCCTATCTAGATAACTTTGTTGAATTATGTGAAATGCAAAAATATAAAGATATAGATGGTGATATTATAAAACTGAAATTATTTCCTTTCTCCTTGAGAGGAAGAGCTAAAGAATGGCTGCTTTCATTTCCTAGGAATAGTATTGATTCATGGATTAAATGCAAAGATGCTTTCATTGGAAAATACTATCCTCCTGCAAAGATTATTTCTCTAAGAAGTAGCATCATGAATTTTAAACAACTTGATAATGAACATGTTTCCCAAGCTTGGGAGAGAATGAAATATTTGATAAAGAATTGCCCTACCCATGGACTGACTGCTTGGATGATCATCCAAACCTTTTATGCCGGACTAAATTTCTCTTCAAGATACTTATTGGATTCAGATGCGGGAGGTACCTTTATGTCCATCACTTTGGGGGCTGCAACAAAACTCTTGGATGATATGATGGTGAATTATTCTGAATGGCATACGGAGAGGACACCTCAAGGTAAGAAGGTAAATTTTGTTGAAGAAACCTCCTCCTTAAGTGAAAAGATTGATATGATTATGTCTATGCTTGCTAGTGGTAAATCCCATATTGATCCTAATAATGTTCCTTTAGCTTCTTTAGTTGCACAAGAAGAGCATGTTGTTGTAAACTTTATTAAAAGCAACAATTTTAACAACAATGCCTATAGGAACAACTACGGTAATAACAACTATAAGCCCTATCCTCCTAATAATGGCAACTCGTAAGGTAACTCTTATGGTAATTCTTACAACAATAATAGGACTACCACCTCTGAACTTGAAACCATGCTAAAAGATTTTATCACTACACAAACTTTGTTTAATAAAACTGTTGAGGAAAAGCTTGGGAAAATTGATATTCTTGCGTCTAAAATTGATAGTCTTGTCCTTGATGTTGATCTCTTAAAATCTAAAATCATGCCTACTGAAACTAAAGAGAATAATACCTTTGCTAAAATCAATGCCATTCAAATTTAAATTGTTGAAAATGTTAGATTGATGGCTCAATTACGTGCTAGATGGGAAAGAGAGAGAGAATTAGAAAAATATGCTAATATTGTTAAAGTTTTTACTATTACTACCTCTGAAAATAATGGTATTTCACATGTTAGTAAGCCTCCTACTATCCATGGTAACATAATTGGTGTTGGAAATATCTCCTCTACTTCACCCAAAAATTTGAAATTGCCCAAAACTGTTCAAACTAGAGTTGATAAAAGTGCTGAAATTTTTAAAAACATGAGAGAAAGTGGTTCGGTTTGCTTTGATGATAACAATTTCGATTTTGATAATCGTACACTAGTAGAAAACAGGCTAAAGGACCAAACTCGGAAACCCCATTTGTCCCGGTCGTACTGCAAACCGGGACATATGGGGCATAAAACGCGCCGGGCAGTTCACGCGACCCTCATTTGTCCCGGTTCGTGGCTGGAACCGGGACAAATGAGGTAGCACCCGCAGGCGACACCCATTTGTCCCGGTTCCAGTCACGAACCGGGACAAATGGCATGGTTTCAGTTACGCGCCACCGCCGCGTTTTTTCGACGCGCACGGAAGACGAGCGGCGCCGGCGATTGCTCTGCCCTCCGGCGATTCCTCTGCCCTCCGCCGGCGATTCATCTTCCTCTCCGGCGCTATAAAATGCACTGCACAGTACGACTCTTCCCACACCATTTCTCCGGCCATCTCTCCTCTCTTTTCTCCGTCCACGTACACCATTTCCTATGGAGCCACTCGTGCCTCGGTCCGATGAGTTTTACGGCTACGAGAAGGAAGGCATGCGGTTCAAGGTGTGGGTCACCCTTCGGGCATGGCGCGTGGAGAAGTGGATCGGCGACGTGAAGAACAACTTCCTCGACGCCGCTCCGATCAAAGCCGTTGGACTCGATTGCGAGTTCACCGACCCTCGACGGAAGGATACTCCGCAGCGCGCCGCCGTCCTTCAACTCTCGGTGACGACCGAGACTCTTGTCTTCCAAATTTGCAAAGCTGATCGGGTGCCACAGGTCCTCGTGGATTTCTTAGGTGACGAGACAATCAAATTCTACGGCGTGGCAATCCATAATGACATGAAGATGCTAGCCTACTACGGAATTATTATTCGGTCCGCGGTCGACCTGCAGAGGGATCGCCGAAACCCTACCGGTAATTTTACTCCTAGTCTATATGCTCTCTCTGATGCGGTCATTGGGAAAAATCTTGAGAAGAAGAAGAAATACAAGAAGAGGAAGTACACGGATGACGACAAGGAAGACACGTTACAAAAAGACCTAATTTTCTGATGGGGCAACGTTCCATTGAGCTACGATCAAGTCGTATATGCTGCTTTAGACGCTCGCCTTGGCTTCGAGATTGCACGGAAGTGGGACAGTCTACGCGGCTATAATACGGAAAATGATCATCTTAATGTCGTTGATGAGTAGACTATCTATGTATTCAAACATTTTTCATATTCATAATTTTTCCAAAATCCAAAGTTTGCAAAAGTTATTTAAAACAGAAAACAGAAAAAGAAAACAAAAAAAATGAAAAAAACCTCCATCTGTCCCGGTTTCAGTCTCAAACCGGGACAAATGGGCCTCCTTTTTGTCCCGGTTTGTGACTGAAACCGGGACAAATGGGGGGTGTGCCTATATATACTGATCATCAGCAGCCCCCTCCCAAAACCATTGGAGGCATTTTTTTTTTGAAATGGAAGGAGGGGGTGTGTGCTAGTCTGTTTTTTTTGTATGCATGCAAGGTGTTTGATGAAATGCCCGAGAGAGTTCACGAATTGATTTGATGTACACTTAAAGAAGTTTATTCTTCTTTTCGATCAAGGTTAATTTTTCTCTCATTTCATTTGTAATTAATTGATACCGTGCATGTTCAGTGTTTATTTGTCGATGTTCTGTAATGGTTATTGATGTAGTTCATTATATAATGCAGATGGACCGACAATGGATGTATGGTGACCGACGCACTGCCGAGTACATGACAGGTTTGAGGAAATTTCTAGAGAAAGCCCAGGCCCACAGTACGAATGGTTTCATGTGTTGTCCATGTGTCAACTGTCAAGATAAGACAGATCACCCAAACGTGAGAACCCTTCAAAGTCATCTTATTCGGCATGGTTTCATGCCCAGCTATAATTGTTGGACGAAGCACGGAGAAAAAGGTGTTATGATGGAAGACAATGAAGAAGAGGAAGATGATGACAACTATCCTATGTTCCCGGAGTACGGAGATTCTGCAACGGGTGAAGCTGAAGCTGAAGAGGCACCAGATGAGCCCACTGACGATCTTGGTAGGGCCATTGCTGATGCAAAGAGAGAGTGCGGAACTGAAAAGGAGAGGTTCAAGTTCGACCAGATGTTAGAGGATCACAAGAAATTGTTGTATCCAAGTTGCGAAGATGGTCAGAAAAAGCTGGGTACCACACTGGAATTACTGCAGTGGAAGGCAGAGTGTGGTGTGACTGACAAGGGATTTGGAAAGTTGCTGCAGATAATTAGGAAGATGCTTCCAAAGGTCAACGAGTTGCCCGACAGCACGTACGAAGCAAAGAAGGTTGTGTGCCCTCTAGGATTAGACGTGCATAAGATACATGCCTGCCCTAATGACTGCATCCTCTACCGCGGTGAGTATGAGAATTTGGATGCATGTCCAGTATGCACTGCATTGCGGTATAAGATCAGACGAGATGACCCTGGTGAAGTTGAGGGTGAGCGTCCCCGGAAGAGGGTTCCTGCCAAGGTGATGTGGTATGCTCCTATAATACCACGGTTGAAACGCCTGTTCGCGAATAAAGAGCATGCCAAGTTGTTGCGATGGCACAAAGAGGACTGTAAGAAAGACGCGATGTGTAGACACCCCGCTGATGGGTCGCAGTGGAGAAAAATTGAGAGAGAGTTCCCGGAATTTGAAGATGACGCAAGGAACTTAAGGTTTGGTCTAAGTACAGACGGTTTCAATCCGTTTGGGGAGCAGAGCAGCAGTCATAGCACATGGCCTATGACTCTATGTATTTATAACCTTCCTCCTTGGTTGTGCATGAAGCGAAAGTTCATTATGATGCCATTGCTCATCCAAGGCCCGAAGCAACCCGGCGACGACCTTGATGTGTACCTCAGGCCATTATTTGAAGAACTTTTACAGTTGTGGCGGGAAGAAGGTGTACGGGTGTGGGATGAGCACAAACATGAGGAATTTGACCTACGAGCTCTGCTTTTTGTAACAATTAACGATTGGCCTGCTCTTGCTAACCTCTCAGGGCAGTCGACCAAGGGGTACAATGCATGCACACACTGTTTGGGTGAGACTGAATGTTTATATTTGGATAAATGTAAGAAGTGTGTGTATCTGGGGCATCGTCGATTTCTTCCGATCAGGCATACCGCAAGGAAGAAAGGCAAGCATTTTAAAGGTGAGGCTGATCACAGTAGGAGGCCTGTCAACCGTACTGGTGAAGAAATATTTGATATGGTCAAGGATCTAAAAGTAATCTTTGGAAAGGGTCCTGGAGGTCAACAGGTTCCGAAAGACGCTAACGGGCACGCACCCATGTGGAAGAAAAAATCTATATTTTGGGAGCTACCATATTGGAAGGTCCTAGAGGTTAGATCTGCTATCGACGTGATGCACGTGACGAAGAATGTTTGCGTGAACCTGCTAGGCTACTTGGGCGTGTACGGGAAGAAAAAAGATACAGAGGAAGCACGGGAGGACCAGAAACGTGTGAAAGAACGAGACGGCCTAAGTCCCGAACACTACGAAGGTCCTGCCAGCTACGCTCTTACCAAACAAGAGAAAGTAATATTCTTTGAATGCCTGAGCAGTATCAAGGTCACGGCTGGGTTCTCGTCGAATATAAAGAGGATAGTAAATGTGAGACTCCAAAAATTTCAGAACCTAAAGTCTCATGATTGCCACGTGATTATGACGCAATTGCTTCCGATTGCACTGAGGGGGCTACTACCGGAAAATGTTCGAGTACCCATTGTGAAGCTTTGTGCATTCCTCAATGCAATATCTCAAAAGGTAAACGATCCGGCGATTCTACCAGGGTTGCAAAATGATGTGGTCCAGTGTCTTGTCAGTTTTGAGTTGGTGTTCCCTCCATCCTTCTTCGATGTTATGACGCATCTCCTCGTTCACCTAGTCGAAGAGATTCAAGTTCTCGGTCCTGTATTTCTGCACAATATGTTCCCATTTGAGAGGTTCA
This sequence comes from Poa annua, assembly GCA_026929855.1. Taxonomy (NCBI): domain Eukaryota; kingdom Viridiplantae; phylum Streptophyta; class Magnoliopsida; order Poales; family Poaceae; genus Poa; species Poa annua. Next base: position 112,323,318 of record CM049426.1, read on the forward strand.
TGGCAGTCTTAAAGAAATATGTGCATAACCGTGCTAGGCCAGAAGGAAGCATCTCCAACGGCTACGGTAACGAGGAGGTCATTGAGTTCTGTGTTGACTTTATTCATGACCTTAAGCCGATAGGTGTTCCACAATCACGACATGAGGGTAGACTTAGTGGAAAAGGCACACTAGGAAAGAAAACAAAAATTTGTATGGATGGACATTCTTTCACTGAAGCACACTATACAGTTCTACAAAGTTCTACCTTGGTGGCCCCGTATATCGATGAACACAAGAATTTTGTACGCTCTCTACACGCGGGGAAGTCTCACAACTAGATTGTACGTACACACATGGCCACGTTCGGCGGTTGGTTGCGAGCACATCTTGAAAATAAAGACAAGGTTGATGAAGAGTTACACTTGTTGGCCAGGGGACCATCTACAACTATATGTACTTTCCAAGGGTACGAGATAAATGGAAATACATTTTACACGAGTGTCCAAGATAAAAAGAGCACGAACCAAAACAGTGGTGTTCGCATTGATGCAACAAACAACAATGGGCAGAAGAACACATATTATGGTTGCATAGAGGAGATATGGGAACTTGACTATGGACCTTCTTTTAAGATCCCTTTGTTTCGGTGCAAATGGGTCAATCTGAAAGGCGGGGTTGAGGTAGACAAGATGTACGGAATGACAACAGTGGATCTAAACAATCTTGCGTACAGAGACGAACCATTCGTGCTAGCCAATGATGTGGCTCAGGTTTTCTATGTGAAAGACATGTCTAGCAGACCCAAAAAAATAAACATCCTGGGAGTGGAGGAGCCTAGGCGTCACATAGTTCTTTCAGGAAAAAGAAACATCGTGGGAGTGGAGGACAAGACAGACATGTCAGATGATTATAATAATTTTGATGAAATTCCGCCTTCCGTAGTGAACATTGACCCAATCATCAAGTTGATTGAAGAAGATGCTCCATGGTTCCGACGCAGAAGAACTGGCGGTGTTGTGTGATGGAGATGTTGGTGCGATATGTAATAATTAATATATTAAACTTTTGATATGAAGAAGATGCTCCATTTTTACCTGCATATCAAATGGATCCGTCGGCGTTGATAGAACAAAACACACGATTTCACCTGCATACAGCCCCACGGTGGCTCTTGATGAGTGCCTGCATATCAAATGCACCGTGGGGCGTATGCAGGGAATCCGAGTAATTTGTATATATTCCTCAGTAGATGAATTGAACTATTCTTTTGATAGAACAAAACACACGATTTCACCTGCATACAGCCCCACGGTGGCTCCTGAGTGCCTGCATATCAAATGCACTGTGGGGCGTATGCAGGGAATCCGAGTGATTTGTATACCACACACCACCCGGCTAGGCACTAGAAGGAGGAAACACTGAGTGCTCGCCTCGTCCGAGAGGGGGCTATATATAGGGTCACGGGCTCAACGAGTGGTACTGATAGTTTTGATCCAACAGCTATCAAGTGCTCAAAAGAAGCACACCCCTGATCCAACGGCTAACAAGTGTTTCAAAGAAACACACGATCCGTGTGCTTCTTTAGTCCCGGTTTGAAACTGAAAGCGTTAATCGAACAGCTCAGAAGCAATCAAAAGAAACACACACCTGATCAAACGGCTTACAAGTGCTTGAAAGAAACACACGATCCGTGTGCTTCTTTAGTCCCGGTTTGGAAGTTAAAGTGTTGATCGAACAGCTCAGAATTCCAAAGTTTGCAAAAGTTATACAAATTCACATTCAAAATAGTTTTAAACTAATTTAAATAATGGTTATAGAAAAGAGAAAATGTTTTTGTATTAGTTAGTCAATTTCAAACACTTTTCATATTGAAAGTTGTTTCAAATTACAAAGTTTGCAAAAGTTATACAAATTCACATTCAAAATAGTTTTAAACTTATTAAAATAATGGTTATAGAAAAGAGAAAATGTTTTTGTATTAGTTAGTCAAATTCAAACACTTTTCATATTGAAAGTTTTTCCAAATTCCAAAGTTATTTATAACAGAAAACAGAAAACAGAAAAAGAAAAGAAAAAGGGAAAAGAAAAAGAAAAAACAGAAAATGTTTTTGTATTAGTTAGTCAAATTCAAACACTTTTCATATTGAAAGTTTTTCCAAATTCCAAAGTTATTCAAAACAGAAAACAGAAAACAGAAAAAGAAAAGAAAAAGGGAAAAGAAAAAGAAAAAACCCCATCTATCCCGGGTGGTGGGTCAGCCCGGGACAGATGGGGTGCTATCTATCCCGGGCTGAGCCACCACCCGGGACAGATGGGGTGGCTATCTGTCCCGGGCTGAGCCACCACCCGGGACAGTTGAGTGTTGCTATATAAGCAACACTTAGCCACGGGTGGTGGCTCAACCCGGAGCCATTTCCCTCTCCTCGCGAAGCGCTGCCCAAATTTCCCGTGAACAACCCTAGCCGCCGTCGCCTCCTTCTTCGACTCCGGCTGGGCCTCGCCGCCACCTTCCTCGCCTCCTTCTTCGACTAGGTGAGCCCTGAACCCTAGCTCGTGCTCCATTTCTCTCTCTGCGCGCGCGTGCCACGAACCCTAGCCACGAACCCAACTTCGGCTCCGCGGCTGAGCTACTCCGGCGAGCGGCAACAGCGGCCTGGCGGCGCTCCGTTAGGGATTTTGCGGGGCAAACGGACCGCGGTGTCGGGGGCTCGAGTATGGGAACAAATCCCGTAAGAAACGCGCTGATTTTGAACGAATTTGGGAGAGGATTTCGGCCGGATTTCTCGATGAACGACAGTTCAAGATGCAGTGATGTCATAGCTGACGTCACAAGTGAATTTCTTTTTCTGATTTTTCCATTTTATTCATATCTTTAGATTTAAATGTCCAAATGAAGTCAAACAAATTTCAAAAAATTTGTAAAATTATTATCTTTGTGTTAAACCAGTTGTGGGCATGTTTTGAATAATTTTGAAAATTAATATTTTGAAATATTCATAAAATGCAAAATTGCCCATTTAGGTCAACTTTGAGATTAGTTATTTAAATAATTCATTTTGGGTTAATAAAATAATTTTTGCTTTAATAGGTTATTTAAATAACATATTACAACTATTGGAAATGAAAAGAGAAAATGCAATGAAATATATATTGTGTTTTACATTTTTTGCTTTAGAATAGATTTTAGAATAGATTTTACAATGCAATGAAAATCAATGAAAATCAATGAATACATTTTTTGATATTACAACTATTGGAAATGAAAAGAGAAAATGCAATGAAAATACAATTTTTGCTTTAGAATAGATTTTACATTTAATTCTTTTCTTATATAGAATATATATTCATGAAAATCATTTTGTGTTTTGAAAATAAATGAAGATCATTTTAAGCTAATGAAATGTTCATTTGGATAATCCATTTATTATAAAATATATGAAGTTATTAAAGTTATTTAGTTGTATGACATATCGGTAAAGTTATTTAGATGTTGAGTTATTAAAATTATTTAAATGAATTGAAATCTCTTGCAGAAACTATGGACACCCGTAGAAACCTTCAACAAGAAGAGGACATGTTCGGCATCATTCGCGAAGGTGATGAATTGGACCCCGGCAGAAACCATGAACAAGAAGAGGAACACGTAGACGATTTCACCGGGCAATTTCTGAACGAGTCCGGTGATGGACTGGAGGGGCATTCAGACGGAATAGACGTCACCGACAGTTCAGCTCACCGACAGTTCACCGACTCTACTGTTGGAAAGTCGGCCGCCGAGGTAGATATATGCCCTCAGGTTTTTGTCTCCGTTGAAAAGATTTGTGTGTATACATATATTAACTATCACTTTTGTGTTTAGCCGTCGGCGGGCCATGAACCGGGACCAAGCAAAAAAGCAGCGGTGAAACGAGGCGGGCCACGGACCGGGACCAAAAAGCTCCAAGGGAAACATAAGTACCACATCGAGGAGATCAATGAAAAAGGAAAACCGATTGCTCCCGCTAACCACGCAAGGAAATTTGTAGCTCAGTGCGGAGTCATCGTTCGGGACAGACTGTCCATCAGGGCTCAAGAATGGTATAAGCCAAAGGTGCCAAAAGAGGGGGTTATTTATGTCTCGAATGCAGACAAACAACTCCTTTGGGACGAGCTCATGCAGAATTTCACTTTACCGGAAGAGGAGGATGTAGAGGAGCCGGTTATAGAGAATCGATGCAAGGCCTGGACTTATATTGAGATGGGTGAATTGTTCCGCAGCTGGAAGAAAAGGCTTAACAAGTTCATAAAAGAAGGTAAAACTCCAGAATTTGTCGGAGTCTATGAAAAGATAAAAGATGAGTGGCCCGAATTTAAGGCGTACAAGCAATCGGAAGCCGCTAAGGCCATGTCAGAGAGAAATAAGAAAAATGCAGACAAAAAGATATATCACCATAACATGGGGTCAGGTGGCTACCTGACGGCCCTGCCTAAGTTTCTGAAAATGGAGGAAGAGTTTTTGGCTAAAGGTATACAGATCGAGACATTTGATTGGCCAGACCGGCTTAAGGCTTGGTTCTATGGGCATGGTGGAAAGTTAGACCCTGAAACAGGTGACTGTCTTTTTACCAAGGAGCACGGACATGACCCTATTAAAGCTCTCAGAGAGGTATGGAAGGAGGTCACGGAAGGCAGGTTCCACCCTAACAGAGAGAAGGACGAGCTATCGCGAGCTATTAAGAATCCTGAACACAATGGACGAACAAGAGGAACCGTCGGCTCTGTACCGTGGATACTTGGGTTTCCCAAAGATGTTGGCACTTATAGAAGCCGATCGAGAAAGAAGAAAGAGATTGCCGACCGGGCCCAGTGGATGGAAAATAAATTACTACAGCATGAGAAGGAGATAGCAGAGCTGAAGGCAGCGCAGACTCGACGGATGCCCTGCGAATCTGAGACGCCCGAAAATCCTTCTCCTGATCCAAAATCAATGCGGAGAAGCAGCGTGGCTTCGACGGAGCTCGATCGCCACAATGATATGCCGGGTCCTCGTCACCCCGTGGATAATATCATGCAGCGGGAACTTTGCGACCTACATGTGCCATGCTTGAACATAACCGTGAAGGTGGCGCACGGCTTTGCCCTACCGCCTAGCCCAAATGGAACTTACCATTGTCGCCCTATTCAAGATGGCTATGCTGTTGTCGGGGTTGATGAGGTTATCAAGACATATGAGGGAATTAAGCTGGACTTCCCTACGGGTGAAGACGAGGTTGAGTTGAGATTTGCCCTCAAGAGTACCTGCTTATGGAAAAAAGAATACATCGTGTTCCCACACATGCAGCTAAATCGCCCTCCCAGTCCACAAGCCAGTCCACATAACTACAACAACGACAACCAATGCGCTAGTCCAGACACCCCCCACAACGACAACAAAGGCGCTAGTCCATCTCCGCCGTCGCTTGAGCGTACTCCGCCGCGTGAGCGTACTCCGCCGCATCAACGGACTCCATCGCCTCCGCAAAAGATGCGGAAGTGCACCGCTGCGTCGACTAGTACTCAGAAAAGCGAAACGGCCGGGAAGTCTCGCTTTGTGAACTCTCGCAAAGATGTCGATACATGGGTCGTGGAGATCCAGACTTCCCAGAGAAAGAAGGCAAAAAAGATGTCTTTGCCTGTTCCAGTTTATTCTCCGAAAGCGATACGGTGGGCCATAGAATTTCTTACGCATCCGTCGCAATATGAACTAAATATGGACGATGACTACACACGCGTTCTGGTGCGTACATCTAAGAGAGTGCGGGAAGAACAAAAATCTGCTGCCACCCAGAAGAGAGATGTTCCACAACTCGGAATGCAGGCGGGACAATCGGCCCCTCCACTCATATTGGCGCCTTACAACCGGAACCCGGTCGATGATGTACTTTCGCAGCAAGCTAGAGATATGGGTATAACTCTGGCAGAGCTGAAGGCATTGCAAGCTGGCGAGAGTGTCACCATACATGAGGTGGTGCAGACATATGTGAGAGGACAAGATCTTGTCGACCCTGCAATGGTGCGCACTCTACCAGCTAGGTTGCACCAACTAAATGCATGGTACTTGCGTACCACGAAAAGTCAAGACGGAGACTGGCTCTATGGAAAAATTCCAAAGGATTTTTTTGGCCCAGGTGATGATGAGGTTCAAATCGAGTATTGCGAATTATGGCAGTTATTCAATTTTGACGCGCTCGACAAATCTATCATCAGTGCCTTTTGCATGTAAGTAATTAAATTATGTATATATGTCAGTAATTCTCTAGCTCTACTTATTTTTCATTGCTTGTAATTATCCTTATCACTATATTACTTTTGTACTCTATTATGCAGGCTGAAAATTATACAATCTCGAAAGCTGGGACTCAATCACAAGATTGGATTCATTGACCCTAATCGAGTTCATCATCATGGTTTGTTACATTACCCAGATCAAACGGAGGAGCTTTTGCTTACTTATTTGATGGCGCAACATTACAAAAGCACCATAATTTTCCCGTTCAACTTCGAGTGAGTTGTTTACTTTCTTATACATACTCGATGTTAATTAAGTATATGTAATTGATGATTTAGTTATTAACAAATATAAACATATGGCAGATTTCACTGGGTATTATTTGAGATTGATGTTGAAAAGGCAATCGTTGATGTCTTGGACCCATTATCGAAACCTGAAGAAAAGTTCGACGACACGAAACAGATGCTCCAGAGGTAATTTCGTTCATTATCACAATCGACCTCGTCTTTTCTAATAATATATAGTAATTAGTTAACTTCTTTACTAATTTTTCATACCGTAAACTTCAGGGTTTGGGACAAGTTCACCGGTTTCCACAAGGATGTCGGTATAGCTAAGAACCCTACTTTTAAATGGCGAGAGGTAGAAAGACGTATACTAGCTAGGTTCCACATACGCATATTCTTAATTTCAGTCTCACAATACCATTTTTTCAATATTTATGATTATTTTTTATTAATTTCTTATCTTATTCTATCATAAAGTGCGCGAAGCAGCAACAAGGCACCAATTTGTGTGGATTCTATGTCTGCGAGTTCATCCGAATTCACTTCAATGAGGGTGCAGACTGGAATAGGGTACGTTAACAATTCATTCAAACTTGTTCACTTCTCAAATTGAATTATTTTCATAAAGGTTGATATATTGGTGTTGATCTCTCCTTTTTAGTTTGAGACGATCCGGAACAGGCTAGAAGCAAAAGACCGCCTACTACCAATCGCGGAGGAAATTGCGGGCTTTCTGCTTGACTATGTCATAAAGCCAGGCGCAGAATGCAGTATAATCCGGCCGCCAAAAAAGACCATCCCGAGGAAAAAATAGGGTCTAATGCTTCTCTGTCATGTAAAAAATATTTGTACTTAGCCGTGTCCCCGGTACAGACATGATCTTCCGGTTGTAAATATTTGGTTGGGAGAACTCGTGTACTAGTAGTATTCATGACTATATCCCGAGGAAAAAATCGTGTTTTCATGATATATATTACATAGTAACGTATAATATGCAACTCGATCTTGTTTGAAATGAAACATAAATGAAAAAACACAAACACAAAAGAATCAGTAACATAAATAGAAAACAGAAACAAAAATAGAAAACAGGAAACAAAATAAAAGAAACAAAAAAAAACATACATACTGTCCCGGTTCGTATTACGAACCGGGACAAATGAGTCGCAGGCAGAGCCGGCCTTGATTGGCCACGTGCCCCCCCTATTGGTCCCGGGCCGTGGCGTGCCCGGGACAAATAGGGGAGGCTATTTGTCCCGAACACGCTGTCCCGGGCGCGTGACCGGGGCAAAAAGCCCTCACGGCCCGGGACCAGTGGCCTGTTTTGCTCTAGTGGTAATATCTCTGAAGTTATTAAGTTCATGCAAAAATTGGCCACAAGTCCTAATGCTAGCTCTCTTAATTTGGCTTTTACTACTAATATTACAAATGCTCTCATGAAAGGTAGGGAAGATAAATTAAAACTTTAAGCCTCTATACCTATGAAGTTAGAAGATGGTTGGGAGCCCATCAGTAAGATGAAAGTAGATAAATTTGATTGCAATTCTTTGTGCGACCTTGGTGCAAGTATTTCTGTTATGCCTAAAAAGCTCTATGATGTGTTTGACTTGCCACCATTGGAACATTGCTTTTTGGATGTTTTTCTTGCTGATAATGCTTTGAAAAAACACTTGGGGAGGATAAATGACATTCTTATTATGGTTAACAATAACCTGGTCCCCGTTGATTTTATTGACTTGGACATATAGTGCAATCCATCTTGTCCAATTGTGTTGGGAAGACCTTTCTGAGAACTGTGGGTGTAATTATTGATATGAAAGAAGGTATCATCAAGTACCAATTCCCACTCAAGAAAGGTATGGAACACTTCCCTAGGAAAAGAATGAAGCCAACTTTTGATTCTATTGTTCGTTCAAATTATGGTGTTGATGCTTCATCTCTTGATAATACTTGAGTTTCACTTTGTGCATAGCTCAAAGGCGTTAAACAAAAGCGCTTATGGGAGACAACCCATATTTATCTCCTGTTATTTTAATTTGTTTTTCTTGTGTCAAGTAACATGCCTATCTATGTAGCAATTCCTTTAGTTTTATTGCAATGTTGTGTCAAGTTAAGACTCTATTCGAAAGTTGATGTTAAAATTCAATTCCTGTGCTGAAACAGATTTCCGCTATCCACCGTAAAAATATATAAAATCACTGTTACGTCAGAAAACTCTGCCCTTTTTTGTGCATAATCCTCATATATATACGCAACTTGCATTAGTTCTGAGTTTTCATATCTGATAAAGGTAAGTGACTCAAAAAAAATTGTCATTACGGACTGTTCTGTTTTTGACAGATTCTGCCATTTTCTTTTGCGATGCCTCTTTTGCTATTTTGATTGGATATGTTTATCCTTTTAAGTATCAGTGGCTGTAGCTAATGTCCAGTAGCAATGGTAGAAATTGTGTTCCTATAGAATATCATAAATTTTTGTGCACTAACCCTCTAATGAAGTTACTCTAAGTTTGATGTGGAGGAAGTTTTCAAGGATCAAGAGAAGAGGATGATACAATGTGATCAAGAGGATAGTAAAGCCAAAACTTTATTAAAAGCAACAATTTTAACAACAATGCCTATAGGAACAACTACGGTAATAACAACTATAAGCCCTATCCTCCTAATAATGGCAACTCGTAAGGTAACTCTTATGGTAATTCTTACAACAATAATAGGACTACCACCTCTGAACTTGAAACCATGCTAAAAGATTTTATCACTACACAAACTTTGTTTAATAAAACTGTTGAGGAAAAGCTTGGGAAAATTGATATTCTTGCGTCTAAAATTGATAGTCTTGTCCTTGATGTTGATCTCTTAAAATCTAAAATCATGCCTACTGAAACTAAAGAGAATAATACCTTTGCTAAAATCAATGCCATTCAAATTTAAATTGTTGAAAATGTTAGATTGATGGCTCAATTACGTGCTAGATGGGAAAGAGAGAGAGAATTAGAAAAATATGCTAATATTGTTAAAGTTTTTACTATTACTACCTCTGAAAATAATGGTATTTCACATGTTAGTAAGCCTCCTACTATCCATGGTAACATAATTGGTGTTGGAAATATCTCCTCTACTTCACCCAAAAATTTGAAATTGCCCAAAACTGTTCAAACTAGAGTTGATAAAAGTGCTGAAATTTTTAAAAACATGAGAGAAAGTGGTTCGGTTTGCTTTGATGATAACAATTTCGATTTTGATAATCGTACGTAATATCTCTGAAGTTATTAAGTTCATGCAAAAATTGGCCACAAGTACTAATGCTAGCTCTCTTAATTTGGCTTTTACTACTCATATTACAAATGCTCTCATGAAAGGTAGGGAAGATAAATTAAAACTTTAAGCCTCTATACCTATGAAGTTAGAAGATGGTTGGGAGCCCATCAGTAAGATGAAAGTAGATAAATTTGATTGCAATTCTTTGTGCGACCTTGGTGCAAGTATTTCTGTTATGCCTAAAAAGCTCTATGATGTGTTTGACTTGCCACCATTGGAACATTGCTTTTTGGATGTTTTTCTTGCTGATAATGCTTTGAAAAAACACTTGGGGAGGATAAATGACATTCTTATTATGGTTAACAATAACCTGGTCCCCGTTGATTTTATTGACTTGGACATATAGTGCAATCCATCTTGTCCAATTGTGTTGGGAAGACCTTTCTGAGAACTGTGGGTGTAATTATTGATATGAAAGAAGGTATCATCAAGTACCAATTCCCACTCAAGAAAGGTATGGAACACTTCCCTAGGAAAAGAATGAAGCCAACTTTTGATTCTATTGTTCGTTCAAATTATGGTGTTGATGCTTCATCTCTTGATAATACTTGAGTTTCACTTTGTGCATAGCTCAAAGGCGTTAAACAAAAGCGCTTATGGGAGACAACCCATATTTATCTCCTGTTATTTTAATTTGTTTTTCTTGTGTCAAGTAACATCCCTATCTATGTAGCAATTCCTTTATTTTTATTGCAATGTTGTGTCAAGTTAAGACTCTATTCGAAAGTTGATGTTAAAATTCAATTCCTGTGCTGAAACAGATTTCCGCTATCCACCGTAAAAATATATAAAATCACTTTTACGTCAGAAAACTCTGCCCTTTTTTGTGCATAATCCTCATATATATACGCAACTTGCATTAGTTCTGAGTTTTCATATCTGATAAAGGTAAGTGACTCAAAAAAAATTGTCATTACGGACTGTTCTGTTTTTGACAGATTCTGCCATTTTCTTTTGCAATGCCTCTTTTGCTATTTTGATTGGATATGTTTATCCTTTTAAGTATCAGTGGCTGTAGCTAATGTCCAGTAGCAATGGTAGAAATTGTGTTCCTATAGAATATCATAAATTTGTGTGCACTAACCCTCTAATGAAGTTACTCTAAGTTTGGTGTGGAGGAAGTTTTCAAGGATCAAGAGAAGAGGATGATACAATGTGATCAAGAGGATAGTAAAGCCAAAGCTTGGGGATTCCCCGGTGGTTCACCCCAGTATAATTCAAGAAGACTCAAGTGTCAAAACTTATGGATGCCCAAGGCACCCCCTTCTTCATCGACAAACTATCAGGTCCTTTCTAGTGAAACTATATTTTAATTCCATCACATCTTATGAGCTTATCTTGAAGCGTCTGTTTGTTTTTAGTTTTGTTTTTGTTATTTTCATTCTCTGAATAAATATGGATCCTAGCATTATTTTGTGTGGGACAGAGACACGCTCCGCTTTTTCATATGAATACTCGTATTCTTCACTTATATTTGTTGATTATTCTTCTTTTGTTATCGTTTGCTCTCTAGCTCTTGTTTTTCATGCATCTCTTGTAAGAGCTGTTAGCTTTGTTATGTCATTCTCTCATATCTCATTGTTTAATTACTTGGAGAGTTTATCTTTTAAAGAAGTTGATTGGTGTTTGGTTGAGAACAGAAAATGCTAAATGTGGTAGATGGTATAATTAAATGATACATTAATATTGTAAATCATTAAATTGTGTCACTTGAATCATTGATGTTGTTTTGAGATATTAATTTCTTAATGGTGAACATGATGGTCTAGTAAAGTGGAATGATTAATGGTTGGTAGAGAAACTTGAAAACTGTGCCACACTTAAATTTCCAGTTGATTGCATAATGGTATATGACTTCTTTTTGCCTAAGGCAACCGCAATGGCTTTATGTTATGCGCTACGGTCGGGTCCCCAACAGTGAACTTGTTCATTTTCCACAACACCCCTACGAGTAATTTTCATTATGCCTTGTATGATCATATTTTTATTTAGAATCTTTTTACTTGTGAGTTCTTAAACTGTTTTTCATGGCACTTCCACCACCATATTGCTAGCCTCTTCGGTACTTTGCTTTGCCCTTTCTCACACTAAGAGTTGGTGCATTTTTCACAGGTACATCCAAACTCGTGGGAGATCTTCATCTTGTTATCATATTCATAAACCAAACATCTTCCTCAAAATAGCCACCATACCTACCTACTACAGCATTTCCATAGTTGTTCCGAGATACATTGCCATGCAACATCCATCTTACATTACATGACTTGTTGTTGTTGATTACTTTTTTATTGCTTTGCGTGTTTCTATAAAGTTGATGTGTTGTTTTACCCATGTTATGCTAGAGCACTTCATAACCTGCTACACTGGCAGAGGCACTGTTGTCATATGTATTCTTATGGCACATTCATATAGTTACTTATATTATCAGTATGTTGTTTTATCATCATTAGTGTGTTGTCATACATCATGTATCATATTAGGATGCTTGCCCCTAAAAGTGAAAAGAGCCATGGAGGCCATCGAAAAAAGAAACAGAAAAAGAAAAACAAATAGAAAAAAAGAGGAAAAGTGAAAAAAGAAAGAAATAAAAAAGGGGGCAGCATTACTATTCTTTATCACACACTTGTGCTTATGTTACAACACCATATCATTTATAGTCATCACTTGTGCTCATGTTATAGCAGCATATCATTTGAGATCCTCATTTGTGCTCATGTTTAGCACCTTTACTCCATATGAGAGAGTTTTCATGTCTTAGTAGCATAACTATGTGGGGAACTTTACACTATAGAACTTGGCTTGTATATTCCAATGATGAGCCTCCTCAAACGTTCTCTAGGTCTTCGTGAGCAAGAAAGTTGGATGCACCCCCACTAGTTCCATTGGAGAGCTTTCATATACTTATAGCTCCATGTGCATCCGTTGTATGGCAATCACTACTCCTTGCATAGCTTCGATTGTATGAGTTTCTCTTGTCTAATGATCATCTATAGCTTTGTGAGCCTTTCTTCCGTTGGCCTTCCAAACCTCCGTTAACATTCTCTTAGCCATAACATCCTGGTGCCAGGAACCAACGTTGAACGCTTGCTTGTTTCTTTTGAACAAATAATATATTGATCATCTACGTGCATATTGCTATTACTTGACTTGATCCTTTCATAAAGTTGTCATGTTTGTTGGAAGCATTAGATTATTATATTGTTGTGCTTGAAGATTAAATCATCTTTAATATCTACTTTGCACAGTTGATTGCTATCTAGTACTATATCATTGAAAGCTTTGCTTGCTTCACCTACTTGTTTGTTCATTACTCATTTGATATCAATATAAACTACATCCCTTATTTATTTGATTTCAGTTTACATGCCTTACAATGAATTAAATGATCAATATTGTGTTAAGCATGTCACTTCAGAAATTATTCTTCTTTTATCGTTCTTGCCTACTCGGGACGAGTAGAACTAAGCTTGGGGATGTTGGTACGTCTCCAACGTATCCATAATTTCTTGTGTTCCATGCTATGTTATATCATGTTATTACATGTTTTATATGCATTGTATATAGTTTTATGCATTTTATGGGACTAACCTATTAACAAGATGCCACTGTGCCAGTTCCCTGTTTTCTGCTGTTTTTGGTTTCAGAAAAGCTCTTAAGGAAATATCCGCCAAATTGGAAACGAGCCAAACAGTATTTATTTTCGGAATATTTGTGACAAGAAGAACCAAAGACGAGACGAAGGAGGACCCCGAGGGGCCCACACCACCTGGTGGTGCCGCAGCATGTGGGGCCGCGCCGGGAGGTGGAGTGGCACCCTCGGGCGCCCACCGACCTAGGCCTTTCTCCCATAAATACCTCCCTGACCTAAAAACTCGACATAGTTAATCACTTTGTCTTCCATGGGTCCCGAGCCACCTCCGTCGCCGCCACCACTTCGGGAGAGATAAGATCTGCTCCCTAGCACCCTGCCGGGAGGGGGAATCGTCCTCGGAGGCTTCTAAGTCACCATGACCACCTCCGGACTGATGCGTGAGTAGTCTACCTCTGACTATGGGTCCATAGCAGTAGCTAGATGGTTGTATTCTCCTCTTGTGCTATCATGTTTAGATCTTGTGAGCTGCCTATCATGATCAAGATCATCTTTATGTATTTCTCCATGTTGTGTTTGCCGGGATCCAATGAATATTGAGTACTAAAGTTATTGCTTCATAATATATCATGTGTTATATATTTAATGATCTTACAGGCTCTCCGTTACTTGTGTATGCTCTGGCCAAGTAGATGCTTGTAACTCCAAGAGGGGGTATTTATGCTCGATAGTAGGTTCATGTCACTATTTAACCTGGGGCAGTGACAGAAAGCTATAAGGTTGTAGATGTACTATTTCTACTAGGGATAAAAAAGTATTACTTTGTCTAAGGATGATGTTACTTACTTACTTTACACAAATTGTTTAAGGCGATAATCTGTTGCATGCAACTTAATACTGAAAGGGGTGCGGACACTAACCGGAAGGTGGAATATTAGTCATAGATGCGCTTGGAACGGTCTATGTATATTGTTGTAATGACCGAATGAATCTCACACTAGACACCATATCATTAGTATATGCATTGGGTTGCTTATCATTATTCTGTCAATTGCCTAGTTGTAATTTGTTTACCACGCATGGATGAATGTTATTATTATTTATGGAGAGACACCACTAGTGAACTGTGGAACACATACATTTAATATTTTGTTACAGCCAGCCGGTGGGATTGACAAACTCACCATTGAGTTGGGGCTAAATACTTTGATTGTGTTGTGCGCAGATTCCACGTGTCCGACGCCACACAAAGATTTTTTGGCGTCGTTGACACCTCGAGGGGGACGTTCATCTCCCAATGGACTCGATAACCTTGGTTTCATAACTGAGGGAAATCTTGCTGCTGCACTACTTCACACTCTCCTCTTGGGGATTCACCAACCACACACTCTTGTCCTCATCGGTGATCGGAGCGCAAACCCGGCCAACAAGAGGCGTAACCCCCTCCCGGTCTATGGGGGAGGTGAAGGATTTCATGTTATCGTTGAGGGTGAGCCTCTCGGCGCGGAAGCCAGGAAGAGCCGGCTCACCCTCAGGAGTGGGTGACTGGCAGTAGAATGAAGTCTTCTGCCAGTCCTTCGGGTGTGAGTGAAGAACTACACCCGGAAAGATGAGATTGCGGCGCCTGACGCTGGATCGTCACCCCACCACATGAAACGAGAGGACCCTCCGGGTTTTCCCGTTGGGGTTTGCAGTAGTAGATCTCGAGGAAGAGTGGAAGATTGGCCGCGATGCCGAGATAGGCTTCGCAAATAACAACGAAGTGAGTGATATTCAGCACTGAGTTTGGTGCTATATCTTGTGGACGAATTTGAAAGCAGTCAAGGACTTGGGGGAAGAAAAGAGAACCCGAGCGTTTGAAACCCCGGGAGATGTGATATGCGAAGAGAACTACCTCCCCGGGATTGGGTTGCGGCAGCGTTTCTTCTTCATCGGGAAATCGCCAGTGGACTTCCGACTGTGGCTGGAGCATGCCAAGGTCAACCAGGTCTTGGAGCCGGCGCTCCGGGAAAGTGGACTTGCCCCAGTTACATCCGGCCTTTCGCTTGATCTTCTTTGCCGCGACTGTCCCGGATGACCCAGCGCCGGGTGTGTTCTTCACCTTTTTCGGAACCCGTTGGGCGGCAGACTTCACAGGCATTGTGTCAAATGAAAGCCGGACGTCTACAACAAAAAAATAACAGAAAAGGAAATCAGTATGGATCCACAAAACGGAAGAAAATGGCAGGAAAAGAAGATCAAAGGGAAACGATGCAGTTCATCAGTATGAGCACGGGAAAGAGGAAAAATATCCAACGGTAAAAGAGAAACAGTGAAGTGATGGACAACG
This sequence comes from Poa annua, assembly GCA_026929855.1. Classification (NCBI taxonomy): domain Eukaryota; kingdom Viridiplantae; phylum Streptophyta; class Magnoliopsida; order Poales; family Poaceae; genus Poa; species Poa annua. Next base: position 112,339,075 of record CM049426.1, read on the forward strand.
TGAGCCAAAACAGATCCAAGCAACTTTTGGAAAAAGATTAAAATCAGAGAACCCCAAGGAACGTGAAGAACAAGAGCTGGTTCATCGAGGAGATCCCGAGACAAAAGAAGGAGCGTTCATCTCGTGGTGAAAACATGAAAGAGGAGTAAACCGTGTGTACCGAAATGGATCTAAGGAGCCTCGAGTAAACAAAAATAAAGAAGAACATGTCAAGAACACGAAGAACACGAGTTCATCCGAGAAGAATAGCAAGAATAAGAAAGATGGACCGGTGAAGGTGCTTACCGGATGGGGAATGGAGGCAAGAAAGCGGTGCAGCGTGGATCGAATTCATGTGTAGAGATCTTGGGACGCGATAGGACGAACCGATCGGAGGAGCTCGCACGCGAGAAGATGAACCGCGGGTGGAGAGCTCGGGACGCTGGCGCGAGGAGGAAGATGAATGCGACGAGGTCGGGGGAGAGTGAGCTCTTAGCTCACCCCAGGACCCTATTTATAGGCTCCAAGAGTTTTTGACCTAGGGGCAAAATGGTAAAAGAAGAAGGATAAAAAGATAATGATTGATTCGAGGGACAAGATGTGTTAACTAGAAGATATTCTCTGACAAGATCTTTGTTTCCCCGAGATGGTTATTGTCTCCTCGATTCCCGTGCATGGATGGACATTAAATATGTCTTTGACCAAGTAGATTGACCGGGAGACAAGAAAAGGAATAAAGAAAGAAGAAAGTCAAAGTCTTAGAGAAGTGAAAGCCCTTCCTTTCCAACCATTCCCTTTTGATTGTTAAAAAGGTCAAGAAGGTTCTTCTCACCTTGGATGCGAGTGGCTAAACCCTTTTCAAGTTGGGCCTTCAACCTAGTGTTTTTTTCAATAACAGATGCTTTGACACATAAAGGATTAGTCGCACAAGCAATTTCATCTTTAGAGGGTTCTTTATAGCATTTAAGAAGATATGAGGCTTGAAGAGTGTGATACATCCCTTTGAGCTTGTTGAGCTCTCAAAGGGTGGCTTTGTGAGCCTCCCTTAGATGCTCAAAACTCTCAACGAGTGTAGAGTGACTCTCTTTAAGCTCATCATTTTTAATGTTAAGCTCACTAGCAATGGTTATGGATCGCTCATGAGTTTCCTTGGCCTTGGATAAATCCAAGACTTGGATTTCCGCAAGTTGCTCACGGAGCAATTGCTCTTCTTCCACTTGATTCTCAAGCTCACCAATCCTTTCGGCATGGTTGCATGCATGCTCTTCGAGTTCGCAAATTATTTCCTTCTTTTCTTCAAGGAGAGCATGAGCTTCTGCTAGTTGATACATGAGAGCTTCTACCATTTCCTTGGTTTTGCCTTGGAGAGACTCCACAAAGTAATTGATCTTATCAACCTTGTCATTCCCTACATCCGCAACACAATCCAAAAGGGATGGTTTAGAAGAGATAGCAATTTTGGGTGGGGCATTCACCTTCGACGCATGTGCCATAAGGCACATGGGTTTGGAGATCATGTCGTCGTTGGGCGAGGAGAATAGTGGAGCCAATGATGGAGGAAGGCGGCCTATTGCTAGAGCCACCATCCCCACTTCTTCGCTTGAGTCTTCATCATCTTCTTACTCACCACCGGATTCATACTCTTCTTGGGTGGAGGCCACAAGAGCCTTTTGAGGAGCTCGAGTGATGTAGTTCTTGGGCTTGGAGGAAGCTTGTTCTTCTTCAAGATGAGTTGTCCTCCATGGTCTTCTCTTCTCTCAAAGGGGCAATCCGCCACGAAATGATTGCTTCTTCCACAATTGAAGCAAGTTCTTTTCTTCTCGGAAGTGGGAGCCCTTGGAGTAGCGCTCTTGAAGTTTCTTTTGTTCCAAAACTTTGTGGCCGCAAGGGCCAAGCATTCATTTAGAGATCCCTACAACTCTTCCTCACTTTCCACACTCCCACACTCATCATGTTTGGAATCATTCACATCAGCCTTCAAAGCAAGATTCTTGGCAACATGGCGTTGAGTCAATTGGCTCTTGGAGGTAGCCTTCAAGGTGTCATGAGTGACAAATTGAGCTAGGATATCATTGGGTGTCATTGTTGCATAGTCCGACCTTGCGTGAATAGTCATCACCATGTTCTCATTGTATGGGAGAATAACTTTAAAGAACTTGGACTTGACCCAATCCTCATCACAATAACGGAAGCCATTGTCCCTCATGGACACGGTAAGCTTGGAGAGTCTTCGAAAAAGATCGGCTGAGGCCTCATCATCCTTCATGGCAAACTCATCCACTTGATGTTGGATAATGGCTTTCTTGGATCGAAGGAGGCTTTCATTTCCTTCATACAAGTTGTCAAGATATTCCCATGCGGCCTTGGCGGTTGGAAAGGCACAAACTTCATCTTCATCATCCGCGGTCATAGCCCTTCAAAGCATAAAGTGCGTCGTCGCATCAAGTTTGTCATCAATCTCTTCTTGCTTGGTCAAGTTGTTGGGATCAACGGGGTTGAAGCCATTGACCACTATCCTCCATATGTGCATAGATGAGCTGCGAAAATAAGACTCCATAGTTTTCCGCCAAGACATATAACAAACACTATCAAGAATAGTAGGCGGAGAACTCATGTGGATTATGTGAGGGAACGTGGGTGTATTTTGAGTGAGATAGCTAGATGGTGGGGGAACCATATTGTTTTTAACAATTTTAGGTGGTGTACCTTCTTTGTCCTCCACATCAACATGAGGCAACTTGGTTTCACTAGTTGATGAGGAGGCATTGTTGGTAGATGTTTTAGAAAGTACTTCATTTACAATGTCGGCCTTCATGGCTTTTAACAAGGCTTGGATGGCCTTCATTGTAACCGGAGCATCACCCACAACATCGGGGTTTTCTTCATTAATTGGATACCCAAATTCATCTAGTTTAGGTGTTTCACCTTCCTCCCCTTGAGACATCCTTCTCTTCTAGGCGGTGAAGCCTATAATAAAGAGACCTTGCTCTGATACCAATTGAAAGGAATGAGTAGGTTGTCTAGAGGGGGGTGAATAAGCAACTACAATTTTGTTTTCTTTTCTTACAGTCAGGGTATTGCTCACATATAAGTTCTCTAGATATGCAACTAGGTGAACAATCCTATATGATGAGCAAGATACAACTAGCAATATATGATTGGCAAGAGAATAAGCTAGTAAACAAGTAAAGGTAGGTGAAGAGATAACCACACGGTGACTCAGAGATGTATCCCGAAGTTCACTTCCCAAAGGAATTTACGTCTCCGTTCGAGCAGTGTGGAGTCACAAGTGATCTCCAAAAGCACGAAGGCCACTGTATTCTCCCCCGATTTCCACCTCCAATTAGGATGACCACGAGCCACTATATGATGCCCTTGAGGTCGGCAACAAAACCTTTACATGGGTGAGGTACACTCCACAACCAAACTGGAGGTTCTCACCAAATCTTCTCGAATCCCAAATCCTCGAAGATCACAAGGCCAAGGCACACATCCACAACTTAATTGGAGGCTCTTCCTTGTACCCGTAGCTCACAAAGCCACGAAGACCACTACTTCCGTCTAGAGTTCCAATGAACCCAAGAGTAAAAAGAACCAAAGATTCGGTGGGGGGATTTGAAATTCCTTCGGTGGAAGTGTAGATCTAGATCTCCTCGGGCACTCCTCAATGTATCAAGGTGTTTGGAGCAAAGGAGTGGGAGATCTATGAGTTTGAAGCTTTTTCAACAATGGTGGAGAGAGAGAGAGAGCAAGCTTAATCTGAATGGGTAAGATGACCCCCTTTTATACCTCTCTCCAATAAGTGGCCGTTGGGCACATAAATCGTGCCAGTCGGTACTACCGATTTGGAATCAGTACTACCGGCCGGTCGGTACTACCGGATGGGTACCGAAAAGTGCTCTCGAAAATGCCTGGGGGTCAGTACAGAGAAAGGTTAATCGGTACTACCGGCGGAGGCGCCGGTACTAACGATTGACCCCCCGGTCGGTACTAACGGTCAAGTACCGGGCAACTAAGTGAAAACGGCAGGATGTTCTCAGTGTCGATTGTGCTAATCGGTACTACCGGCCATGGCTGACCGGTACTACCGATAGGCAAAATCAACATTGAGGCTAGGCTTGGGATGGCAGGTGTGTGCGTATATGGTTTGTGCATTGTGTTAGAAGAATCAAATCCCCACAAACCTTTTCTACTGATCCCTCCTTAGTACGGATGAATCTATCAGATTAAAAATATCCTAGAAGACTAAGTCTTCACGCTTCCATGCTTGATGATACGATGATCCAGTGTATATGGTGCATCAACCCAATTATCCATGCAACGCTTTAGCATACTATTAGTCCGCCCATTGTGTTGTTAACAAATATCAAAATAGGATTAGGACAAGGCATGTCCTTTTATTTACCATTAAGCAAATTAATATCTCAAAACAACATCAATGATTCAAGTGACACAATTTAATGATCTACAAGATTATGTATCATTTAGTTATACCATCTACCACATTTAGCATTTTCTATTCTTAACCAAACATCAATCAACTTATTTAAAAGATAAACTCACCAAGTAATTAAACAATGAGATATGAGAGTATGATATAATAAAGCTAAGAGCTCTAGCAAGAGATGCATGAAAAACAAGAGCTAGAAAGCAAACAATAGCTTGAGAAGAATACTCAACAAATATAAGTGAACAATACGAGTATTCATAAGAAAAATTGGAGCATTTCTCTCTCCCACAAAGGAATGCTAGGATCCATTTTATTCAGAGAATGAAAATAGCAAAACCAAACAGACGCTTCAAGAAAAGCACATAAGATGTGGCAGAATTAAAATATAGTTTCACTAGAAAGGACCTGATAGTTTGTTGATGAAGAAGGGGATGCCTTGAGCATCCCCAAGCTTTGACGCTTGAGTCTTCTTGAAATATGTTGGGGGTGAACCACCGGGGCATTCCCGAGCTTTGGCTTTACTATCCTCTTAATCACATCATACCATCCTTCTCTCTTAATCCTTGAAAACTTCCTCCACACCAAACTTAGAGTAAATTTCATTAGAGGGTTAGTGCACAAAAAATTATGATATTCTGTAAGAACACAATTGCTACCAATGCTAATAGACATTAGCTACAGCCACTGGTACTTCATGGAATAAAAAGATCCAATCTAAATAGCGAAAGAGGCATTGCAAAATAAATGGCAGAATCTGTCAAAAACAGAACAATCCGTAAAGACGAATTTTTTCGAGGCACTTAACTTGCTCAGATAAAAAAACTCAAAACTAATAGAAGTTGCATATATATCTGAGGATTGCGCAAAAAAAATGTCAGATTATATGGATTTTTCTGTGAAGAGTTACGAATTAAAAGGTAGACAGGCTTAACTTGACTTGACACAATAATGCAGGAATCCAAATTTAGCATCAACTAGGCTTAACTTGACACAATAATGTAATAAAATAAAAATACAAAGGAATTGGTACAGAGATAGGACAATTCCTAGACACAACAAAATAGAATACAGGAATAAAAGTGGCTGTCTCACATAAGCGCTTTTGTTTAATGACTTTCAGATAGGCACAGAAAGCAAAACTCAAGAATTATCCAGAGATGAAGCATCAACATTACGAGGAAGAGGTGTTCTTCGTTTATTTCTCTTACAACTTTCTTACCTTTGCTTTGTTTTTAGGGAATGTTTGCCAACTTCCTGGAGAGGTAGTGAAGCTCATGCTACCTTTTCCCACATCAATTATTGTCCCCAAAAGTTTCAGCAGGGATCTTCCAATAGTAATTTGTCTTGTTCTTGCACATTCAATGACAAGGTAATTAGTGGATACAGTTCTTCCTAGGAGTGTTGTAAATACTCCTTTAGCTACCCAATGGGTTGTATACTAGTATTATCGGTGAGGGTTATTGCTTCTCCCCCTTCAACAGTTCCCCAAATATTTAAAGATGCATGAATATACTTGGGCATAAGACAAAACTCAGACCTAATATCACAACGGGCAAGAAAAATTTCGTCACCAATTGTGATTTTCAAGGTAGGGATCCACAATGATGGTTCATAGTTTGTTGGAACATAATCAAGTTTTTCACGAATTTTACTGTACCCATCTTTTAAGGAAGAAATGCTTGTCTCAAGGGTATTTAATCTAGTATGAGTATTGCAAATGCTTGAATCACATTTATTAGCTTAAGAAGAGGACATGATTAATTCCTTTATTGCATTTAAAGCTTGATCTCCATCACATTGAAGGAAATCTCCTCCCACTACATCATCTAAAGCATATCTATACCAAAGAATAAGCCCAAAATAAAAACTACTAATAAGAAAACTTAAAGTCATTTTAGGTTTGGTTTCACCATAAGTTTCAAAAATTCTAGACCAAGCTTCTCCAAAAGTTTCCTCATTCCCTTGTTTAAAAGTGAAGATTAATTCTTCGGGTGACATAGTGACAGGGAATATACTTGACATGATAATTAACTTAACTAATTGTTTTATTTTTGATGATAAAGAGGATGCAAATAGAAGACAAACCAGAATAACAATAGTAAGAAAATAATGACAAACTGAAATAACAAAGATAACAAAACTGAAAATAAAATAACAAACCGATATAAGAACATTAACAAAACTGAAATAAAATAGCAAAACCGAAATAAGAAAAGTAATACAAGTAACTAACTTTTTGTGTTTTTGATATTAAGCAAACACGATAGTAGAAAAAATAAACTAAGCAAGACAATAACAAAATAAAAAGATTGGAAGTGTGAAAACTCCCCTCGCAGTTGAACTCTTATTTCCCCGGCATCGGTGCCAGAAATTCTTGATCGCTGACGGTGGTGTGTGGTTGGGAAACCCCAAGAGGAAGGTGTGAAGTAGTGTAGCAGCAAGATTTCCCTCAGTTATGAAACCAAGGTTATCGAACCAGTAGGAAATGAGAATTCCTCCGAGGTGTCAATGGCGCCATAAGTTCTTGGTGGCGTGTAGTTGACGTGGAACCTGCACACAACATAATCAAAGTATTTTGTCCCAACTCAACGGTGAGGGTGTCAATCCCACCGGCTTGCTGTAACAAAGGATTAAACGTGTGTGTGGAAGAAAGATGTTTGTTTGCAGAAAGTAACAAGTTTGCATTTCGTGGTTTATAAATTAAAGAAAAAGGACCAGGGTCCAAAGTTCACTAGTGGTGTCTCTCCATAAATAATAATAACATTCATGCGGGCAAAAAATTATAGCTGGGTAATTGATAGAATAATGATGGGCAAACGAATGCATATACCAACGTTATGATGTCTAGTGTGAGATTCATTTGGGTATTACAACAATATACATAGACCGTTCCAACTGCATCTATGAGTAATAATCCACCTTCCGGTTAGAGTCTGCACCCCTTTCGGTATTAAGGTTCACGCAACATATTATCGTCTTAAGCACTGTGTTGTAAGTAAGTAACATCATCGTTGGATAAATTACTACTGTTTTATGAAGTGGATCGATTGCAGAAAACAAAAAAAATTCCTAGCAACGATATCATTAAACTAGCCAGAATCTACACTATGCAGATATAATGGTACAACGGAGATCGGAATACATACCCTTGTAGACCGAAAACGGGGATTATGTTCCCGCACGAACGTTGACGATGAAGATGACGAAGTAGACCTCCCAGTCCTGCTAGCGCAGCACCTCGCAGGGCGTTACACACGTACGATGGAGACGACGACTCCTGAGGCTCCAGCCTAGGACGAGCAGCAGAAGACTTGGACCGGAACACCAGCAGCGTGGAAGCGGGCTATGGTGGAGAGACCTCCTCTCTTCTCGGCGCAACTCCGACAAATGGAATCACGTAATCAAGGAGAGAAAGAAAAATTAATTGGTGAATTAAAAAGTCAGGGGTGCACCTCTATATAAAAGCTCCCGGGGGGAGCCAACCTTGCCAGCCAGGCAATGTGGGACTATCCACATTCCACATGCCTGGTTCAGCCGGCATAGGCAGCCTCCGGCCCTAGGTGGGCCCCATGTGGCCCACCTAGGCCGGCCTCCCCCAATCCGAACCCCATAGGGGAATTCCCCCCCCCCCCCCCCCCCATGGGCCTTCTTTCCACTAGAAGGCCCATTTAGAGAAATCAGCCTTTCAAAATCCAAACATAAATATATAAAATCATATTTAATCATTAATTAGACTAATTATATCAAACATATTATATATAATTTATTCTTGCTCCGAAAACTATTTCGTCGCTGCCCGATCTCCATCGTATCATTCCCGGGACGTTCCCGGTGATGTCTTTCCTTTCCGGTTGTCTTGTCGAAACCCCTTAAGTGTGTTACCCTAGCGGATCGATTTAATAACAGACTGGATCGAGACCCTCTCCGATCAATGATTAACTCGTAGGCCTGGACCCCGTGAATCAATCCCTATGATATAACGACTGACTCTCATCTATCAAACCTGAACGTTAAGTCTTAAACCTTTTGTGATTACGATATTTAGCGTGTCCGAGGATCGTTCTTAGATATGTCCATACCTAGCATGATCTCGTTACTGACAACACTATCTTCTACTCGCCTATGATCTTATGTCCTCGTGACCTAGTCACACGCTTGCAAGCTCATTTGACATAATCTCACCGAGTGGCCCTAGAGTATCTATCCGGCTATACGGACTGACAAATCCCGCTCTTGACCCCTCGTTTCAACTACCCCCTTCCGATACCCAAGAGGGACACCTTTATTGTCACACTATATAAGATATGACGTTTAATGCAACCAAATTATCTTCCGGGAATAACAATAAGAGTTGATCTCACGGTCGAAGGTGTAATGACTATGTCCTACAAATATGGGTATGTCCATAACATCGTTCTACCAACGATATGACTTCATTGCCAACTGACGCCATGTCACGTGACCGGGAAACCTCGATCATCAATCACACAATGAAACTAGTCTTAGTAGTGGCTACTAGGGACCTGGGTTTTTACGCATCACACCTGTATTAATGTTTCCGATTAATACTGTTATAGCATGACACAAAAACGTATTATGAACAAACAATATGAGAAAGAAATACACTTTGGTATATGTGACGCCCTAAAATCGGTAATATGTAGATTTAAGCGATCCCGCCGAAATCCGCATAATAACGATTTTAGGTCGCCCACCATACATAATGTGCACGCCGAAACATGCGCATTATGTGGGTGGAATTGTGATAACATTACAACAGTTCCGATACATCCACAAATACAGCAGAAGATAAATTACAACAACGACTCGAACGAGTCAAGATACAAATATACAATACAAAGATACAAATGACAGCGGAAGCAGAATAGTATCCGACTACGGATAAGATGCAAATTGGACTAAGAGTCCTGAAGATAAGCAATGGCGCCATATCCCTGCCCAGCCAAGCCGGAGGGATTCCCAAGCTAACGTCGTCAGACTTCAAACCTGTTAACTTCACATAAAGCACATCCCAAAAGAGGGTCAGGGCACTCCCTGGCAAGCAAAACCGACTTGCCTACTTTCTACACCATCTCCCAAAATATAGGGGAGGTGGACTTAGCGGCAACATCACTAGCAACCTAGAGAGACACGCTACAACTTCCGTCTAATCAGAGAGGGATAAGAGAGCGCATAAGGTAAACAACTAACACCAAACATAACCCATTCTCGAATTAACCCCCTCAACCAAGTATGAGGAAGCAATTCGGGAAACTCACACATTGAACAGTTTTAATTATAATTTATTGTGGAAGTAATTCTATATTACTAGTCAATTTAATTAACATTAATTAGGTGCAAGTTGTCTAGATCTTGTTAGCCAGCATCATCACCAAAATCGTCCATAACCGTGGACACGGCTCATCGATAAGATTATACCCTGCAGGGGTGCACTACTGTACCCATACTCGCATGATCAACTCAAGCAAGCATCAGGGCTTCTCAACATGACTTATTCCTTCACTACAGCAAGTCCAAGTGCCACCCATATGAGTTGTTACCCGCGTCAGGAGTCCGGCCGAATCTCAATTGCGGACTCATTAGTTTGCGCCTACGCCACCATGCGGCTCAAACCACAGTAGGAAATGTCCGCTTCGTGTCGTACCGCACCTATATGACCCCCGTATCACATACCCTCTCATCATCATCATCATCATCACATGCATATGAGCAAATGGAAAAACCGAACTACTTGCGGCACATGGACAAGCTGAGGATCCGTTTAAAGTCGAGGGGGGCTCCATAGGGCCTCCCACAAGTGGTTAGTGCGCTCAAAATTGGATCCGAGGACAAAATCTCAGTTCCTAGGTCGACACTGAGCAGAACAAAGCACCTCGCAAGGCCTTCCGCTTGGTGCCTTATCTTTTAATTATAATACCCCCAATATAATACAAAATTTTATTACGGTAGAATAATATATCATACTAAGCAGATGAAACATAAGACCAACAGACGACTCGCACAAACAAATCTAAGCATGCGCTACGACTCGCAAGGCCAACAGATAAACATACAACGGGTATTAGGTTGTGGGGATAAAGCTTTATGGGCTGCAGGATAAACATGTGATGGGATCGTGATAAGAATCGAATACTAGGGTAGCAGAGATCAACGGCAGGAATGAAAGACAATGTATAGGTAAACAAGCAAACTTTGCTTGCCTGGAATCCCGCATAGAAGCAGATCTTGTCGTTGCTCACACATCTCAACGTCGTATCCACGAAGAAGCAACAAACACTGGAAAGCGTAAAGATGCATTTTACAACTACGGCAAAAGATTCAGCATGATCATATGAGAATGATGCATGGCATGGCAAGATTCAATACAATGCAGGTAATCCAAATTAAGCGGGAGAGCAACCCCGGCAATTAGTTATTTAGGTGAAAGTTATTTATTTACCAGCAATATTATATGTTGGTTAACATGGTAATACATGGCATGGGTGATATAATCAATTATATGGAATAGGGCATTATATATTTATTACCCCTAGTCATTCCATATTTAATTATTTAGTTGCAATTAACAAAGTATACTAAGTAATTAGATGCAAAATGGCATACCAATGGCATATTAATATTCTTTGCATTTTTCTGATATAAAAACATATAAAGATTATTTAATTTGGAATTACAGAATTAAAGTTATTAACAAAACAAGTTTTAGGGGTGTTTCAGTAAAAGTCAGGGACTTGTTGGTGATAGAAAAACTGTCGGTGGGGGTTTCTGTGCGAAAAAACAGAGATTCAGGGGGCTAGGCGCAAAGATCCAGATCTGGATCTGGATCTGGCCTTTTTGCACCGTGCCTGGGCTAGCCAGTGCGGCTGCCAGGCGGGCCCGAGCGCCTTGCTGGCGTGTGGGTGTGTTGACTGGGCGCTGCGGGCTCCCGCGGTCACTGACCGGTGGGGCCCGCTTGTCAGTGTGCGCGAAACAAAGAAAAAAAGGGGGACTTTTATTCCGCGAGCCCCGGGGTCGAACTCGCGTCGCAGCGATCGGTCGGAACGAAACGTGCTAACCAGTAGGTCTGAGTAGTGTTGGTGTTAGAATACAAGTTTCTCCGTTTTTAACACGAAGCAAGCGAACATCGCCTGACGAAACTTAAGGTGTGAAGGCAGGGCGCTGCGACGGGGGAAAACCGACGACGGCGACCACGAACGGGCGGTGCCGCGGCTGCCGTGTGCGTGGGCGGATGCGGGAGTGGGTGTGGCGTGTGCGTGCGGTGCGAGGGCTGAGGACCAGAGAATCAAAAACAGAGCTCGAAGCTCTGCCACGGTGCCAATGGCGACCGGAGGAAAGTCGAGGACGATCACCACGATTTCGACCGCGATTAGACGAGGGGAGAGAAGAAATGGGACCAGGAGCTCACAGGGAGGGGCTTGACGTAGCGGATCGGGCGCGAGGACGAACGGGGGAGAGGAGTCGTGGCGGCGCGCTCCGCCGGAGCCGAGGGGGACGGGGACGAGGTCGACAGTCTCGGGCGCTCCCGGCTTGATTCCTGCGGGGGAGAGGACATCGACGACTTGGCGAGGCTTCTGGGCTCCTCTGATGGGCTTCGACGGCACCGGGGTGGCGGCGCAACGGCGGGGTCTCCGGCGAGCTCTCGGTGGAAGAAACAAAGAGGGGAAACGGAGGAGGAAGAAGGAGATATGGTGCGGCGGCGGCTGAGAGGGAGAGGGCACGACTAGGGTTTGGAAAAGGAGGGAGAGGTGCGGCTAAAGTAGGAGGGGGAGTGGTTGGGAGGAGGGGGCTCCTACCTCGCTGTAAAGGTTGAGCTGCTCGCCTCTGACCATACATGAAGAAGACGATTCCGTGGGCTAGGGCCAGAAGAAGATGGGCTGGGCTTTGGGAAGAAATAGGCCCAGGTGAGTTTTTGTTTTCTCCCTGTTATTTATTTCCTTTACTTTAACCTTTTCTGTTTTATGTTCTTAAAACAAAATAGAAGAAGAAAAGATGTATAGACTTTTAGAAACTATTTATAGTTTTTTCAAAAATACACAATTTAATATATTAGTTCGATTATTTGAAAAGAATTTAAATATCATATTTAAATTAATTTGATTTGCATTTAGATTTAAAAGTGGAAAAGAATTTAAATGGAGTTGAATTTAAATTAAGATTGACAAATGCAAATGATGCATGATGATGTCATGTTGATGCAAAAAAAGGAAAAACAAACAATTTTCTAATTGGGAAAAATCCCGGGGCGTTACAGTATATCTCCTTCAGTCCCCTCTTGCACTAGAGTACAACTTAATCCAGTTTACAACTTGGTAAAAGCTTAACACCTATAGCTTCTTGGTGTTTCCTTCCTTTACATACTGTCGTATCACATGGAAGCGTCAGAGAATGTGTTTGGCGGTGGAGTGATGAAAGGGCATGTGCCCTCATGTATAGTTTTGGTAATTAATGACAATCCCTAAGGACTAATGTGTGTTTTGAGCTTATTGCAAGTATGGCTTGAAGTTTTCAAGGCATCACCTATATGAAGAAAGATGGTATCTTCCATGGGCTTGCAACAAGAAGATCTATTAATATAGCTCATGGAGGATATGATGTCATGCCATGATCGTCATCAAGGTTGACTAGTGCAAGACAAGGGAAGCTGCCGGAGACATGAAGACGAAGCTAAGCGAGACTCTCCCATAATAGAGCATGGGGGAGTATATGGAGGAGTCTTCATCAAGCATGTGCTAGCAAGCACAATCAAGAAAGGTGGTCCACTTGAAGAGATCAGGATCGTCATCTTCTAGCTCAAGTGGATAGCTCAAGGCAAAAGTATGATCTTGATAGGGCTATAGGATAGATAGGCGTACTATTAAGAGGGGCTCTCGAGTGAGTAACTTGATCGTATCTTTGTGGAGAGCTCAAACCTTTGCATGCTTGGCATATCATCTTTCTTGGTTCTTATTTGGCTTTTCTCCTTGTTGGTTTTTGGTTCTTGTCGTGATCTTCATAACAAGACCAAGTTCTTCGAAAACGGTTTTAGTTTGGAAAACTCGTTGCGTTTTCGGTGTGAAAATATTACCGGTTCAACCTTGAGGAAAGTTCCACACCTTCACATGTGTGGGGACTTTGCTCTATTTATGGTTTGCTCTATTTATGGTTTGCTCCTTGTCAGTGCCTTTCCAACGGAGTTGGTCTCAAATCATTCGGAGTTTATTTGCAAAAGATATTTCAGTTCTGTTGTTTCTGCAGTTTTTTTAAGGGTCAAAAATGTTCGGACCTTGCTCGGTGATTTCCGGTGCTCGGAGATTTCCGAGCCCCAGTCCGGAGATCTCCGAGCGACGAAAGATTTTTGCTAAGTCCAGAACTCAATTGCGTACTGACTCAGTTCAGTTTTCCATCGGATTTTCTACCGGAGATTTCCGGGGTCCGGAAATCTCCGACCCTGGTTCGGATATTTCCGGTCACAAGTTGCAGTTTTTCGCCAAGTCTTATTTGCCTTCAGCACTGATCTTTTCTCAGCTCGCGTCGGAATTCCTATCGGAGATTTCCGGGGTCCGGAAATCTCCGGCCCTCAGTTCGGAAATTTCCGGACTGGAGATTCCCAACGGCTAGAATTGAGGGAGGGGCTATAAATACCCCTCCCCTTCTTCTTCCTTTAGCTGACGACTTTCCCCTCTCTCTCTTGCCATTGTTGACCTTGGGAAAGCTTGCCCCCTCTCAAATCCTCCCATGATTCTTGCATATCTTTGAGGGAAAAGTGAGAGGAGATCTAGATCTACAATTCTACCAATCCATCTCTTCTCTAAGTGAGGGGAACTTAGTGGATCTAGATCTTTGAGTTCCTTTGTGGTTCTCCCCCTTTGTTCTTGCTCTCTCTTATCCCCCCATAAGCATTAGTTGCTTGTGGTGGGATTTGGGAGTGTAGGATTTGTCTCCTTTGTGGTTTCTTGGTTCTTCCTCTCTTATTCCCCCATAAGCATTTGTTGCTTTGTTGGAATTTGAGAGTGAAGGACTTGAGCACTTTGTGTGTTCTTGCCATTGCATCTTGCATCGGTTTGAGCTCTCCACGAGAATTCGTGGTGGTGAAATTCGTGAGCTTGTTACTCTTGGATCTTGGACCCTAGACGCTTTAGTGGCTGCCTTTGTGGCATAGGACCTTTTGCGGTCAAGGCCTTTGTGGCTAGTTGGGACCTTTGTGGTCAAGACCTCTTGTGGTCATTTAAGAGCCCCCAATTCGGTTGTGGGTGTGTGCCCCAAGGTTGTTGTAAGGGATTGTTCTCCGCCCCAAAGGAGTTCAAAGTGGAAGGTGGACTCGGACCTTTGTGGTCGAGTTTATCGGAGAAGAAGGTGAGGCCTTTGTGGCGTTGAGCAAACCTGTTGTGGTTGCTCACACCTCTCCAACGAGACGTACACCTTTTGTGGTGGAACTCGGGAATACATCATCGTCTCCGCGTGCCTCCGTTATCCCTATACCCGAGCTCTTTACTAATGCACTTTACTTTGTGATAGCCATCGTGCTTGAAGTCCTTTACCTTGCGATTCCTTTGATGTTTGTCTTGCATAGCTTAAGTTGTTGGTGCACATAGGTGAACCTAGTATATTTAGGTTGTGTCATTGATAAATTAAACGCTAAGTTTTATTCCGCATTTATCAAGCCTAAATTGTAAAAAGTGCTCCTCGCATATTCACCCCCCCCCCCCCCTCTAGGCAACGTCTTTCCTTTCAAGTGAGACCTTGGTTCCTTCGCGGTAGCAATAGCACCCGTATTGTCGCAGTAGAGGGTCACGGGGTCTTGCACGCTCGGGAACATTCCAAGTTTGATGATGAACTTCCTTAGCCACACAACTTCATTCACGGCTTCGCAAGCGGCGATGTACTTCGACTCCATTGTAGATTGCGCCACGATGGGTTGCTTCCCACTTCTCCAGCACACCGCGCCTCCATTCACCTTGAACACATAACCTGTCTGTGACTTAGAGTCATCGGGGTCTGTGCAGAAACTTGCATCAATGTAACCTGTTACGCCAAGTTCTTCATCACAACCACCGTAGACAAGGAACATTTCCTTTGTCTTCTTGAGATACTTAAGAATGCACTTAACAGCAATCCAATGTTCCATTCCTGGATTACTTTGGAAACAGCTCGTCAAACTAAGAGCCAATGCTACATCAGGTCGAGTACTCAACACTGCATACATAATCGATCATATGGCTGAAGCATAAGGATGTTTAGTCATTTCGGCCTTACCCAGTTCCGTCACCGGACAATGTGCCTTGCGCAATGTTTTATTCTTGATAACAGGCAGAGAACCCTTCTTTGTCGTCTCCATACTAAAACGCTTCAGTATCTTATCAAGATAGCTACTCTGACTCAACGCTAATAGACGTCTTGATCTATCACGATAGATTTAATATCTAAGATGTATGCAGCTTCTCCTAATTCCTTTATGGAAAATTTACTGTTTAAATATTTCTTCACGCTATTCAGAAGTTCCACATCATTCCCAATCAACAATATATCATCTACATATAGTGCTAAGAACACAACCGAGCTCCCACTCATTTTCTTGTAAATGCAGGTCTCTTCCATATTTTGGAAAAATCCAAAATCTTTGATCACCTCATCAAAGCAAAGATTCCAACTCCAAGATACTTGCTTCAATCCATTGATGGAACGTTGAAGCTTGCATACCTTGTTAGCATTTACTGGATCGACAAAACCTTCTGGTTGTACCTGTACAACTCTTCCTCAATGTTACCATTTAGGAACGCTGTTTTGACATCCATCTGCCATATTTCATAATCGTAATATGCAGCAATTGCTAACAAAATTCAAATAAACTTTAGCATCGCTACCGGTGAAAAAGTTTCATAGTAGTCAATCCCATGAACCTGTCGGAAACCTTTTGCGACAAGCCGAGCTTTATAGACGGTCACATTACCCACTACAAGAAATATGTCAACTGGTGACCCTCAATTTTGGTCACAGAAAGGTCACTATAAGTCCTTTGTGACCTTTTTGTGACCAAAAGAGGAAGGTCACATACCGAGGGTCACTAATGACAGTATGTGACCTTTTTTCAATTGGTCATAGATTGTTTCGTGACCAATCCAACTGTTTGGTCACTAACAATTCCAGCCAGGCCACGTTGGAAAGCTGAGCTGGCATTCATCCGACGTGGAGTGTGGATCAGTGACCAAATTAGATGGTCACAGACAGATTAAGCCCAATTCATTTGAGTCATCTAAATGGGCCAAGCCCAACAAGCAAGCCTTTTTAACTTTTTTCTAGACATTTTTGGTGTGTTATATGGGCCAAGCCCACCAATTCAGCCCAACAATTTCTGTCATATTCAGCCATTTTATTTTTGGGCTGCTCCCACATGTCAAATTGGTCCCACATGTCATACTAATCTCACAATTGGTCCCACACGTTAGAAATTTCAAAAATTGAAAAATATCCTAGTCAGGTTTCCATTTCACAAGCATTCAAATCATATACGCAAATCAACAATTCAAACATGCTAAACTGGTTGTTACAATCTTTATACTCAATTACAACGCAAATATGTGTAGTACTGCCCATTACTACAATACATATACGGTACTCTTCAACGATAGGCTTCAAGGCTTTGCCCTGACTTGGTACTTCACCTTGGTTCTTCACCTGTGCAAAAATAAGAATAAGAATGTACAAAACATTATACAATAGCAAATGACAGCACAAACATCGTACAGTAGCAACAAATGACAGTATCAAACAGTAGAACATGACAGCGGAACCAAAACTGGTATCACAGGTTCACAGGGACAAAACTGGTTCACAATATGATAGTACCAAAAAAGATTCAGTTGACATAATCATCGACTTGGGGGCTTCGAGCTTCTTTGGCCCACAACTCCTATAAATGTGAAAAAGTTGAAAGAATCATCCACTTGGGGGCTTCGAGCTTCTTTGGCCCACAACTCCTATAAATGAGAGAAAAAGCCACATTAGTCATAAGTACACCAGCAGTGTTTGCATCAGTGCATCTACAATAGCAATTAGTACAACATTCACTTAAAATATCTAAAGTAGTAATAGACACAAGAGGCCTATGTTGCCAGACATGTAGCATTTGTAGACCATAAAAAACATACTAGGCACAGAAACACTCATGGACTAAAATAACAAGATCAATCATCCAAAAGTAAATACCAGAGGCAACTCGTAGTGGACACCGTAATCTGGCACTAGTACGGATATCTCATATACAGATCCATGCTTGTCCAGACAAATTAACAATTACAGAACTCATGTCAATTCTAATTACAATAGTAATAACGATTCTAATCATGTCATTACAGAACTAATGTAAATTATATTTACAGAACGCATGTCAATTCTAATCATCTCATACATGAGAATCTCAATTTACAGTAAGTAATTAATCATGCAAGTATGCTAAGATCTGATCAGTATTGAAGAAGAAGCTATAGTTAGTTCATTAGAGAACTTCCAGGAAGTCAACCAAGGTACGGGAAAAGAGCAGGAAGCTCACCTGAAAGGAGAGGAGGTGAGTAGCGGACTTCAGGGATGGCTGGACGTGAGGACAGGGAGCCGCGAGTCCTTCCACGAGATGAGGATCCCAGCTACCCGCCGGCCACCGGTGGAGAAGGAGAGCTGGATCCAAGCCACCAGTGGAGGAGGAGATGAGGGTCCCAGCTGCCGCCGACGGAGGAGGAAGACGCTGGACAGAAGAGGCGGCACGGCGGCGTCTTGGGTGACGGTGTCCTCGCATCGGGGGAACGGGCAGCGTGGCCATTGGGATGCGGGCCGCATCCTCGGGCGACGACGTTGGTGATGAAGGGTCGCGCCTGGCACTTGCGTCGGAGGGAGGGCGTCCTCGCGTCGCGCGGTGGCGTTTGAGGGGCTTGCGGCGCAGCGTGTCGGATATAGGGCGGCCGACACGGAGGGTTGGGATGGGGCCAAGGCGACCGGCGGCCGGCGAGGACTAGGGACGGAGAGCAGGGCGGGGGCTGCAGTGCCCTTCTCAAAAGAGCAATGGCACATATGAATAGGGCGGAAGACTTGGATCACATAAGTTTCGCATTTTCTAATAAGATGTAATATCATAGTACAATGTCATAATTTATTATAAACGAGACGAATGATCCAAAAACAAATAATTCTTACAACTCAGTTTAGCTGAAATCCTAGCTGAAATAAATAGTTCACACTTTATTTCAGAGTTCATACGTAATTTTAGAGATAGCATGGAGCTACATCATCTCCATGAAGCCACTGGCAAACATGTTAGTTGTAGCTCGAAAACAACCCCCTACTCCTCATTCGAACCATCTGCAAGGTTTAGTTGGCAGCCCAGCTATAAAGGGTCAGCACAATTGAATTGTGGTGGCAAGTGAGTTTAATTTCTAATATTCTACTAAGCTATATCTATATGCTTATTTGGCTGGTTGCTATTGCGTAAAGCATGTTTTCTCCTACTTTTGGTAAAAAACTTTTTAAACAATATCTTCTCTTTATAGACAAACTCGAGACAAATCCATGTCTCCAACCCATGTTCACCCATCAAGATTTAGTTAAGAAATTGGGATGAAGAGATTTTCAGAAGACAGCCTTGTGTAGTTACTCAGATTGTCCGATGCCGGGGACACGGCTAAGATCTTAGGTTTTAACTCTCGAGAGTGTGTGCACTTTCACCATTAGACTTAATCAACCCAAAGTACCCTCTACACTCCTTTAGTGAGAAGGAAAAGGAGAAGATCAAGACGAGACTTTTCAAAAGTTGCTTTCCCATGATCATACTAAGAGATTACCACCATCATATCAACTCTACCACCATCAATCTCTTGACCCAGGTCCACATCAACTTACTCCATCAAGACAGAGCCCATATTGACCAATGGTTGCACGATAAGCAACTAGACTCAGTGTAAACTTAAATCTCATAGCCCTGGGTGGCCTACCACAAGTGAGTAACTCAGGTTAACACCGCATATCATGGCCCCAAGTAAGTGAAAAATATCTTGGGCGAAGACGACCATGAGACTTGGCCCTGAGAAGCCACTCAACTTGAAACCTCCTCGATCGACTTAATCCACCCAGGTGTTAAATTAATTTAGTGGAAATTTTCATTTATCACATCAACCATAAAACAATCATTTTTGCAGCAGGTACTTCCACTAAATTATAATAGGGGTCTAACTGGAATTTCTAAGGGGTAACCTAACAGGTTTGCATAGCATACTACAATTTCCCAAAAACCTATCATGCATACTACTTTTGCAAATACTTCTTAAAACACTAGGTATGCAATAAAATAAAATAGTAGGTGTTTTATGAAGACACTTGCCTTATGAAAGTTGTCGATTCTCACACACACTTTTCCAAGTCAAAGGTTGCTCCCCGTTTCAACTATATAGTAAAAAGGACACCCCATAAACAAGCAATTCAACAAACACAAAAAAATATTGAAAAATACAAGCGTAACGGTCTTCTCGGAAGGGTTTGGTCAGAGGTGTCACATAATCCAATATACGAAATAAATTGTGTTTGGGTTTAGGGTTTCGCCAAGGAAGGGTCTGGGGTCAAATCAACATTTTCAACTCGAAATGTTGTATGGGTGTTTCCAAGGTTTATAATGAAATGGTCTTCAAAAGTTTACACAAAGGGACATCAAGAAGGCTTAATCGCAATTTAAAAGCAAGGTTTAGAACTCTAATACCACTATCATTATTAAATTACAATTACCCAAGGTTATGTTTAAAATTAACTTTAACCAAATTCATATTCAAGAATTTCTTAACTTTCTCATATCTAAACATTTTTAATCACCAACTTAAGGTTTATAGTATTAATAATAACTTAGTATTTGAAATGGCATAATGTTTTAAATCACATTTTTAGCAACACCTAATTAACCAATAACATTTATATGCACTTGTAAATGAACTAAAATCATTTAAAAGGTCTTAAACAAAACCTACTTATTAATGTCATGAAGTATATTATTAAACAGGAATTTGAGCTTTCTCTGGATAAGGACAATTATTTATGTCTTTGGTGCAAAGTAATAAATTTTAAATTAATAAACCTTATAATGTGCTAAAATAAATCAAATTAAGCCTCAGACCTTTAAATTCATTTTAAATTGTTCAAACATTATTTATAACAAAATTTTGTAAATGGGGTTAATAGATAGAGCGTTTTTAATTAAATGTATACAATTAGATTTAATAAAATAATAATGTTTGTATTAAGTGTTATGTCAAAAATAGTCAAACTATTCAAGTTAAACATGCAACTATTTAAATCAACAAAATAATTCTCAAAAATTGTTTTATAACAGAGGCATCATATCACACATTTTATAAAGTTTCTAAAACAATTTTATTCAATTTTTGGATTTATAGATTTAAAGTTATGATAAAATTACTAAAATTCACCATTTGAAATTTGAATATTTTAAACTGAGTCACATTTGAATTTTGGTAGATCTAAAATATTCTTCATGTCAAGGGCTTTCCAAATATATAAAAATATTTGAATTTGGATATGTGAGTAAAAAGTTATAACTATTCTAAGTGACAGGGGTGTTTCTGCAAAAGTGTCAATTAAATTAAATTAACTAAATTCAAATCCACGCGGCGCTGACTGGGCTGCTGACGCGGATCTGACTGGGTGCTGACGAGGCAACGATGTGGCCAGCTCCTATTCGTTGGTACCGGTTCACTTAAGTGATCAAATCGGAACCGATGGATCAAGATCGGACGATCTGGGGGAGGTGGTCATACCGGGCGGCATGGGGTGGCCGGAGCAGAGGAAGGACGCGGCGGCGCGGCGCTCGGCGAGGTCGACGGCGAGGCTCCGATCGCCCCGCCACGGGAAAGAGACGAAGGTGTGCGGCGCGATGTCCTGGAGGCGACGGTGGCAACGGAGTCGAGTCGTTCCTCCTGGAACGACTGGGAGCGGCGAAAAGGATGCGGCGGCGCTCCGGTGACTTCCGGTCGTGCTTGCTGCGCACGTTTTGCTCTGTAGGGGGGGGCGAGGAAAGCGTAAGGAGCCGCGCACGGGGACGGCGAATAGGATGGGCAAGGTAGGAGAGGCAGAGGTCGTCGGAGCTTACCGGTTTTGAAGAAATCTCGCCGGCGGTAGCGAAGAACTCCGGTGATCTATTTCTCCGGCCTGGCGGCGTCCTAGAAGTTAGGGTTTGGGGTAAATGGAAGAGGAGGCCGTGGTGTTTAAATAAGCCAGAGCAAAGGAAACAACTCGCAAGGATTTCGCCGGATTTGGAAGGAAATCGGTGGAGCAATCGCCGGCGAAAATCACGGCTAGAGGTTAGGGATGAAGCCCTGACAGGTGGGTCCCGCCTGTCAGGTTTTTCACTTTTTCTTTTCTGATTTATTTATTTCCTTTATAACTTTTGATTTAAAACTCCAAATGGAGTCAAACAAATTTCTAAAAATTTGTAAATTATTATCTTTGTGTTAAACCAGTTGTGGGTATGTTTTGAATTTTTTTGAAAATTAATATTTTGAAATATTCATTAAATACAAATTTGACACTTAAAGTCAAATTTGAAATTATAATTTAACTAAATTTTCTTTTGGATGAATAAAATTTGTAAGATACCCATATTCAAAATATGTTTGAATTTAAGTTATTTAAACTCATTTCTAAATACTTAACTCATTCTAGGCTTTAGTAAAATACTAAATAACATAACACTTACTATATGAAAATAAAAAGGAAAAAAAATGTATTCATTTTAATGCAACAAAATTTGTGCACCATTATATTTTATTTTTAACGTAATTTCAATTGAACTTCATAACAACATTGGAAAAAAATTTAGTTTTAATTACTTTCTTATTTAGAACTTATATTCATGAAGTCATCTTATGTTTTGAAAATAAATGAAAATCATTTAACCTAATGAAATGTTTATTTGGATAATTCATAAATTATGAAATATATGAAGTTATTAAAGTTATAAACTATAGGGTTGTAATTTCAACACTAGGTTTGAACTTAGTTGAAGAATGAAAATCCATTTGGCAAAATAGATTATGTTTACATAGTTTTAAGGAATACTAGTAAATTTTATTTTCATTTATGAATAGCTATGGTTAAGTGGTTGAAATCAAATACTTATAAGGAAACCTTTTTATTATAATGAAATGGTTTGAAATTTTGTAATTTTTTTGTCAAATTACATATTGAGGTTTAACACCTACCATGGATAATAAATTGTTTAACTTGAAACAACTTTTGAAAGTAATTATGAACTGAGATATTTGAAATATTAAATCTTTTCAAGATGCTTGAAGTCTTTTATAGTTGGTTCTCTTAAGCATTTTAATATTATTTTTAATCAAAACAAAAGTTTTAAATTTTTGTGATTTTTAAACATTCCAAAATATTAGGATGTTACAGACTACCACCCTTAAAAGGAATCTCGTCCCTAGATTCGGAGAGGCTAGAAAGAAAAGCAAAAGCTTGAAATGATTTTGATACTCGAGAGGTTTTGGGAAAGATAATTTCTGACATGGAAACTTGGAAACTTGTAGGGGAGGATTTTTCTGATTGGGAAGACTAGAAAGAAGGGTAGCTTGGGATCTCCGGGTTTATGCGGCAGAGATTAATTTTATTTGGGTGGCTACCACCCTTAAAATAATTTCAGTCATACAAACAACACATCAAGCAATCGAACATATTCACAGCTCAAGGTTCAAAACCGCTGGATCTTAATAATCCTGAAACTCAAAGTTTTTAATTCTCAAATCCAAAAACGATTTGGGTTCAAAAATAATCACGCTGGTACTACCATATCACATTTTGATAGGTCAATACACTAAACTGATACGATATGCTAAATAAGATAAATGGTGGTCTCTCTAACGTTGCTTGACTTGCTTCACTCATTCCTCTTTGATCTCACGCTTGCGCTTTATTGCGTGGTTATTTACCACAGGTGTGTCTTCTTCCTCACTTGACTCCTCAAAAAGCACCTCTTCGGGGTCTTCTTCCTCCTGTTCTTCCTCCTTTACAGTTGCGGGTACAACCACATCTCCAATGCCTTGGTCAACTTCTTCTTCAGCTACCTGTGGTGGTGGTGAAAATGGGTTGAGTTGTGCCTGAAGTGCGGCAATCTGCTCATCTTTGTCAAGGTTCTACAACTGTAGATCATGGATAAGTTCCTCCATATGGCCAATAAGGGTTCAGAAGTCTGGAGTTCTTGGGTCTTTGCGTGTATGACGGCCCGGGCATGATCCGCGATGTCAGAAGCTTGTTGAACCTTCTTGGTCAAGCAGTTGACGGGAAAATCTAAGTCCTCAAACATTTTGTTGATGAGGGGTAGGTCCAAGCGATTTCCAGTGTGAGCCAACGAGTGCCCATGTGCATCTCTCTTCCCAAAGGCACGGAAGGGCGATTCCGGTGGTAGATTGTTGCGATACTTGTAGCACAAACGTGCTATTAAGTCCACCATAGCTACGTTCACTCCTTCAATCCACTCTAGGTAGTAGGTGACATAGTCCACGGGCTCGAAGTCTGGCATCGTGGAATCTGGGGTCATGATTGTGCGGATTTCCCAGCGCGTCACATTAGGTTTGTCGGTCTCCTCCTTCCTTCCTCGGAAATAGGGCGGTGGTAGCTTCAATTGACTTGTCAACCTGGACAGCTGCCTCCCAAAGATGAAATCCGACAAAACACCAGCATACGCGGTCTCAGTGTACTCTCCCATCTAAAATTTTGAAAAGGTAAGAGTGTTAGACCTAAAGTGAAAGAGAAAAGAAACAAAATAAGAAAAATAAAGTATAAATAGAATAGTAACTTAAAAATGTTTGACTTTTGGTTTCTGTCCAATCCTAGGGGTTTCGAGCCTACAGGCAACATTCGTGCTCTGATACCATCTGTAGTGCCCTTGCTCAAAAGAGCAATGGCACATATGAATATTGCGGAACACTTGGATCACATAAGTCTCGCATTTTCCAATAAGATGTAATATCACAGTACAATGTCATAATTTATTACAAACGAGACGAATGATCCAAAAACAAATAATCCTTACAACTCAGCTTAGCTGAAATGCTAGCTGAAATAAATAGTTCACACTTTATTTCAGAGTTCATACGCAATTCTAAAGATAGCATGGAGCTACATCATCTCCATGAAGCCACTGGCAAACATGTTGGTTATAGCTCGAAGACAACCCCCTTACTCCTCATTCGAACAATCTGCAAGGTTTAGTTGCAGCCCAGCTATAAAGGGTCAGCACAATTGAATTGTGGTGGCAAGTGAGTTTAATTTCTAATATTCTACTAAGCTATATCTATATGCTTATTTGGTTGGTGGAGCTCAAGGCTATTGCGCAAAGCAAGTTTTCTCCTACTTTTGGTAAACAACTTTTTGAAACAATATCTTCTCTTTATAGACAAACTTGAGACAAATCCATGTCTCCTACCCATGTTCACCCATCAAGATTTAATTAACAAATTGGGATGAAGAGATTTTTAGAAGACATCCTTGTGTAGTTACTCAGATTGTCCGATGCCGGGGACACGACTAAGATCTTAGGTTTTAATTCTCGAGAGTGTGTGCACTTTCACCATTAGACTTAATCAACCCAAACTATCCTCTACACTCCTTTAGTGAGAAGGAAAAGGAGAAGATCAAGACGAGACTTTTCAGAAGTTGCTTTTCCATGATCATACTAAGAGATTACCACCATCATATCAACTCTACCACCATCAATCTCTTGACCCAGGTCCACATCAACTTACTCCATCAAGACAGAGTCCATACTGACCAATGGTTGCACGATAAGCAACTAGACTCAGTGTAAACTTAAATCTCATAGCCCTAGGTGGCCTACCAGAAGTGAGCAACTCAGGTTAACACCGCATATCATGGCCCCAAGTAAGTGAAAACTTTCTTGGGCGAAGAAGACCATGAGACTTGGCCCTGAGAAGCCACTCAACTTGAAACCTCCTCGATCGACTCAATCCACCAAGGCGTTAAATTAATTTAGTGGAAATTTTCATTTATCACATCAACCATAAAACAATCATTTTTGTAGCAGGTACTTCCACTATATTATAATAGGGGTCTAACTGGAATTTCTAAGGGGTAACCTAACAGGTTTGCATAGCATACTACAATCTCCCAAAAACCTATCATGCATACTACTTTTGCAAATACTGCTTAAAACACTAGGTATGCAATAGAATAAAATAGTAGGTGTTTTATGAAGTCACTTGCCTTATGAAAGTTGTCGATTCTCACAAACACTTGTCCAAGTCAAAGGTTGCTCCCCGTTTCAACTATATAGTAAAAAGGACACCCCATAAACAAGCAATTCAACAAACACAAAACATATTGAAAAATACAAGCGTAACGGTCTTCTCGGAAGGGTTTGGGCAGAGGTGTCACATAATCCAATATACGAAAGAAATTGTGTTTGGGTTTAGGGTTTCACAAAGCAAGGGTCTGGGGTCAAATAAACATTTTCAACTCGAAATGTTGTATGGGTGTTTCCAAGGTTTCTAATGAAATGGTCTTCAAAAGTTTACACAAAGGGACATCAAGAAGGCTTAATCGCAATTTAAAAGCAAGGTTTAGAACTCTAATACCACTATCATTATTAAATTACAATTACCCAAGGTTATGTTTAAAATTAACTTTAACCAAATTCATATTCAAGAATTTCTTAACTTTCTCATATCTAAACATTTTTAATCACCAACTTAAGGTTTATAGTATTAATAATAACTTAGTATTTGAAATTGCATAATGTTTTAAATCACATTTTTAGCAACACCTAATTAACCAATAACATTTATATGCACTTGTAAATGAACTAAAATCATTTAAAAGGTTTTAAACAAAACCTACTTATTAATTTCATGAAGTATATTATTAAACAGGAATTTGAGCTTTCTCTGGATAAGGACAATTATTTATGTCTTTGCTGCAAAGTAAGAAATTTTAAATTAGTAAACCTTATAATCTGCTAAAATAAATCAAATTAAGCCTCTGACCTTTAAATTCATTTTAAATTGTTCAAACATTATTTATAACAAAATTTTGTTAATGGGGTTAATAGACAGAGATTTTTCAATTAAATGTATACAATTGGATTTAATAAAATAATAATGTTTGTATTAAGTGTTATGTCAAAAATAGTCAAATTATTCAAATTAAACATGCAACTATTTAAATTAACAAAATAATTCTCAAAATTTATTTTATAATAGAGCCATCATATCACACATTTTATGAAGTTTCTAAAACAATTTGATTTGCAATTTTTGGATTTATAGATTTAAAGTTATGATAAAATTACTCAAATTCACCATTTGAAATTTTAATATTTTAAACTGAGTCAAATTTGAATTTTGGTAGATCTAAAATATTCTTCATGTCAAGGGATTTCCAAATATATAAAAATAATTGAATTTGGATATGTGAGTAAAAAGTTATAACTATTCTAAGTGGCAGGGGTGTTTCTGCAAAAGTGTCAATTAAATTAACTAAATTCAAATCAACGCGGCGCTGACTGGGCTGACGAGGCAACGATGTGGCCATCTCCTATTCGTCGTTACCGGTTCACTTAAGTGATCAAATCGGAACCGATGGATCAAGATCGGACGATCAGGGGGAGGTGGTCATACCGGGCGGCGCGGGGTGGCCGGAGCAGAGGAAGGACGCGGCGGCGCAGCACTCGGCGAGGTCGACGACGAGGCTCCGGTGGTCGCCCCGCCACGGGAAAGAGACGAAGGTGTGCGGCGCGATGTCCTGGAGGCGACGGTGGCGACGGAGTCGAGTCGTTCCTCCTGGAACGACCGGGAGCGGCGGAAAGGATGCGGCGGCGCTCCGGTGACCTCGGGTCGTGCTTGCCGCGCACGTTTTGCTCTGTAGGGGGGGGGGGTGAGGAAAGCGTAAGGAGCCGCGCACGGGGACGGCGAATAGGATGGGCAAGGTGGGAGAGGCAGTGGTCGTCGGAGCTCACCGGTTTTGAATAAATCTCGCCGGCGGTAGCGAAGAACTCCGGCGATCTATTTCTCCGGCCTGGCGGCATCCTAGAAGTTAGGGTTTGGGGCAAATGGAAGAGGAGGTCGTGGTTTTTAAATAAGCCAGAGCAAAGGAAACAACTCGCAAGGATTTCGCAAGGAAACAACTCGCAAGGTTTTTCACTTTTTCTTTTCTGATTTATTTATTTCCTTTCTAACTTTTGATTTAAAACTCCAAATGGAGTCAAACAAATTTCTAAAAATTTGTAAAATTATTATCTTTGTGTTAAACTAGTTGTGGGCATGTTTTGAATTTTTTTGAAAATTAATATTTTGAAATATTCATTAAATACAAATTTGACACTTAAAGTCAAATTTGAAATTATAATTTAATTAAATTTCCTTTTGGATGAATAAAATTTGTAAGATACCCATATTCAAAATATGTTTGAATTTAAGTTATTTAAACTCATTTCTAAATACTTAACTCATTCTAGGCTTTAGTAAAATACTAAATAACATAACACTTACTATATGAAAATAAAAAGGAAAAAAAAATGTATTCATTTTAATTCAATAAAATTTGTGCACCATTATATTTTATTTTTGAGGTAATTTCAATTGAACTTCATAACAAAATTGGAAAAGATTTTAGTTTTAATTACTTTATTATTTAGAACATCTATTCATGAAGTCATCTTATGTTTTGAAAATAAATGAAAATCATTTAAGCTAATGAAATGTTTATTTGGATAATTCATAAACTATGAAATATATGAAGTTATTAAAGTTATTAACTATAGGGTTGTAATTTCAACACTAGGTTTGAACTTAGTTGAAGAATGAAAATCCATTTGGCAAAATAGATTATTTTTACATAGTTTTAAGGAATACTAGTAAATATTATTTTAATTTATGAATAGCTATGGTTAAGTGGTTGAAATCAAATACTTATAAGGAAACCTTTTTATTATAATGAAATGGTTTGAAATTTTGTAAAACATTTGTCAAATTACATATAGAGGTTTAACACCTACCATGGATAATAAATTGTTTAACTTGAAACAACTTTTGAAAGTAATTATGAACTAAGATATTTAAAATATTAAATCTTTTCAAGATGCTTGAAGTCTTTTATAGTTGGTTCTCTTAAGCATTTTAATATTTTATTTTTATCAAAACAAAAGTTTTAAATTTTTGTGATTTTTAAACATTCCAAAATATTGGGATGTTACAGGGGCGGTTACGGATCCTCCACGAGCCGGCCAATCTGGATCGAGGAGAGGGTGGGGGGACTGGGGAAGGGGTCTCCGTGCAAGGGGGAGGAGAGGGAGGGCGAGTGCGTTGGGTGGGATGGGGTGTGCGGGGCGTTAGGGTTTGGTGCGTTGAGTGGAGTCCAACAGCTAACACGCCGTGGAGGTGGTTGGATGGAGCATCTCCAGCCGTTCGATTGAGTGCATCTAACGGTTCAGAATCATGATCCGCGTCAAATCCAGCTGGCCAATCAGAAAGCATGTTCTTTTTGTGTTTTCTCCACCAACAAGAAGCAACTAATATTCATGGCACCGTTTCTTCAAATGTGCCCATCTTCCGCACAAGCGTGCTTCTTAAAATGTAGAACAACGTTGATGAACAAAGTTTTCAATTTTCTTGCACAGAAAAATCATTTTTCATTTTATTAGTGTGAAAATTGAGTTATTTTGTGAGGCACATACCAAACATATGTTGCAAAATGGAAGATCACCATTTTTGTAAAATATTAGAACACATTTGATGTACAAATAACCAAATGGTTGTGTCTGAAAAGCTTTCTTTCTACCCCTTTCCAAAAACACAAATTCCCGCCGATTTAGTTGAAACCGGGTCAAATTGAACTACAGGTGCTTTACAGTTTGCTCATGAGTTTTTGAAAAACTCATTTCTAGGTAGACAAGTAGATGTTTCATCATACATACACCAAGAGTTCCAAAAAATTCCAACCGTCACGCCCCCCGTTTTGACCGTATTTTGAAATCGGCGCATAGAATTCAAAAAAATCAAAAATAGTGAATCCTTTGCCAAGTGGCATCATATGTGACCTAGTTTTGAGGAAAAATAAAAAACTCGGAAAAGGGACGATGTTTTCAAAAAGTGTTCACATAAATGACCTCTAATGTATGAAGATTCGTGGCTTTCAGCCCAAATGACCAATGTTATGGCGATAACTGTGACATAGTTTGTTCAAATGATCTCATATTACGCACAAGCGTGCATGTTGGAATGGAGAACAGTGTTGCCAAAGAAAGTTTTCATTTTATTTGCACAAAAAACAAAATAACCAAATGGTTGTGTGCTAAAAGCTTTCAATCCACCCCTTTACAAAAATACAAATTCTCGCCGACTCAGTTGAAAACGGGTCAAATTTGAACTACAGGTGCCTCATAGTTTGCTCATGATTTTTTAGAAAAATCATTTCTAGGTACCCAAGTACCTATTTCATTATAGATACGCAAATATTTTCACAAAATTCCACCCCTAGATACGAACGGTCACCCCCCCCCCCCCCCCCCCCGTTTTGACCGTATTTTGAAATCCACGCTTAGAATTAAAAAAAAATCAAAAAGGTATAAATCCTTCACTAAGTGTAATTATATGTGACCTAGTTTTGAGTAAAAACAACAAACTTGCAAAGCTGACGATATTTTCAAATCGTGTTCATAGAAATGACCTCTCATGTACGAAGATTCATGGCTTTCAGCCCAAATGACCAATGTTATGGCGACAACTGTGACATAGTTTGTCCAAATGATCTCATATTGCGCACAAACATGTATCTTAGAATGGAGAACAATGTTTCTGAAGAAAGTTTTTTATTTCCTTTGCACAAAAAACCATATATGATTTTCCGAGTGTAAAAAAAGGTTTTTTTGTGAAGTCTCTACCATAAATATGTGCAAAATGGGAGATATTAATTTTTATAAATATTAGACCACATTTCAAGTGCAAATAACCAAATGGTTGCGTCATAAAAGCTTTCCATCCACCCCTTTACGAAAAGACAAATTCCCGCCGATTCAACTGAAAACAGGTCAAAATTGAACTACAGGGGCCTCATAGTTTGCAAATGATTTAAAAAAAATCATTTCTAGGTACCCAAGTACCTATTTCATCATAGATACTCAAATATTTTCACAAAATTCCACCCCTAGATACAACGGTCACGCCCCCTGTTATGACCGTATTTTGAAATCCGCGCATAGAATTCAAAAAAATTCAAAAAGGTGTGAATCCTTCGTCTCGTATCATTATATATGACCTAGTTTTGAGAAAAAATAACAATCTTGGAAACCTGACGATATTTTCAAAAAGTGTTCACATCAATGACCTCTCACGTACAAAGATTTGTGGCTTTCAGCCCAAATGACCAATGTTATGGCGATAACCGTGACATAGTTTGTTCAACTGATCTCATATTGCGCACAAACATGCATCTTGGAATGGAGAACAATGTTGCCGAAGAAAGTTTCCATTTTCTTTGCACAATAAAACCATATATCTTTTTCCGAGTGTAAAAAAAGGGTTTTTTTGTGAAGCATCTACCAAAAATATGTTGCAAAATGGGAGATATTAATTTTTATAAAATATGAGACCACATTTAATGTACAAAAAACCAAATGGTTGTGTCTGAAATCATTCCATCCACCCCTTTATCAAAAGACAAATTCCCGCCGATTCAGTTGAAAACGTGTCAAATTTGAACTACAGGTGCCTCATAGTTTGCTCATGATTTTTTTTAAATCATTTCTAGGTACCCAAGTACCTATTTCATCATAGATACCCAAATATTTTTCACAAAATTCCACCCTAGATACGAACAGTCACGCCCCCGTTTTGACCGTATTTTGAATAATTTACAAACCCAATATAAAATAATTTATATCCATAGTGATATTTATATTTTCTTGATAATTAAAGCATACCCTTATAGTATATAAGGAGAGGTTATATTTTCAAACATTTCAAAATATATTTGAGTTAAATTGAAGTTCAAAATCAAAAGTTATATAAGAAAATAGAAAAGAAAAAAAACTCCCAGCCGAACCGGAGCAATGCCTGTCCATCCCACCAGAGCAACCGAAAAGGCCCACTAGAGTGGGCTTGTCTGAGAAAATTATAGTAGTACAAAGGGAAGTGGGAGATGGTAAAAGACAACAAGATGAAGTTGGTCCGGTGGTTGTGCTGCGCCCGGGTGAGTGGGAGGTCTTGGGTTTGACTCCCCCTCGCCCCATATTTCTTTTACTGGCGGCCGGCAGTGGCGGGGTCTGCTGGGCGGGTCCCACGTGTTAGTTGGGTCTCTGCGGCACGGGGGCGGGGTCTGCTGGCGGCCGGCAGGTCCCGCGCGTCTGCTGGGTGTGTGGGGGCACGGGGGCGGGGTCTGTGGGGCGCGGGGCGGGGTCTGCTGGCGGGTCCTGCGCGTCAGCTGGGTGTGGGGCGGGGGCGGGTTCTGGTTGCGGGCCCGTGCGTCAGCCTGGGTGAGGTGGCGGGCTCCGTGCGTCAGACTGATTTAGGGGGCGGGTCCCGCGCATCAGCTTGAGTGAGGGGGCGGGTGTGGGGCGGGGGCGGGTTTTGGTGGGGGCCCCACACGTCAGCCTAAGTGAGGGGGTCTGATGACCCACAAGTATAGGGGGTGTATCGCAGTACTTTTGATAAATAAGAGTGTCGAACCCAACGAGGAGTAGAAGGAGTTCACAAGTGGTTTTGATGAGAAATTCACTGTAAACACTAGCAGACAAGTTTTCAGTAGACTTTGAGATAACAGATAAATAAAGTGCGAGTAAATAGAGTGCGGAAAATATAATTGCAGCGAGTGGCCCAATCCTTTTGAGAGCAAAGGACAAGCCGGTTTGTTTACTTATGATGACCAAACGTTCTTGAGGACACACGGGATTTCTGTCTAGTGCTTTGTCTTCATATTGATGAATAGTCTTTAGTGTTTAGATAGTGTCGTGTGGGTGAACCTATGCTAATGCACCGCCCTTCCTAGCACTAATACATACTTATGATTATACCCCTTGCAAGCATGCGCAAATATAAGAAAGTAAGTAAGCTAAATCTAACCATAGCCTTAAACTCTAACATCCTGCGCTCCCTCGCGCATCGGTATACCAATGGGGGTTTAGGTTTCTGTCACTCCGGCAACCCCACAAATGTTAACCGAATACAAGATGCATTCCCCTAGGTCCATAAAGGTGAAGTGTCATGTAGTCGACGTTCACATGACACCACTAGAAGAATGGCACCACAACTTAAATATCAAAACATCAAATATTAATCAACATAGTTCACTACTAACATCTAGACTTCTCCCATGTACTCAAGAATACAATGAACTACTCAGAACACACCATAATGAACATGATCAGAGGTGATATAATGATGGATAACAATCTGAACATAAACCCTAGTTCAACGGTTTCCAATAGCATCAATAACAATAGCAATCAACACCGGGAGAGTTTCCCCTATCAAATACACAGAGTTTAGCACTAGATGTTACAGCGGGAACGAAGTGGATGGATGGAAATGAAGGCGTCGTCGGTGGAGATGGTGGTGTTGGCGATGGTGATGGAGTGCAGCTTGATGACGGTGACGATGGCGACGATTTCCCCCCTCCGGGAGGGAATTTCCCAGGCGGCAACGCAGCCTGCCGAAGAGCTTTTCTCTCTCTGTCTTCTCCGCCTCGTGGAGGCGGCGGAGATGGTTTCTGTCCTTCTATCTTAGGTTTTTTTGTGCAAGATGTACGTGAAGGGGCGCTCACATCACCTGCTCTCGCGGCGGTCAAGGGAGCCGCGCCGAGAGGTGGTGTGGGCCCCCTGGGCCCCACCCCAGGCTCCCCTTTTGGCCTCCTCGATGAAATAATTCATAAATAATTCCCAGTTGGCCACTTTGTTCTTTCGATCTTCGGAAATATTGTATCTTGACGGTGCTTTTTCCAGCAGAATTCAGCCTTCCATCCTCCAATGATCATCAATCATGGAAAATAGATGAAATAACATAAGTATCATCTCCAAATACGATATATATCAATGAATAGCAGTAAATTATGATATACAATAGTGATGCAAAATGGAGGTATCAACTCCCCCAAGCTTAGACCTCGCTTGTCCCCAAGCGAAAGCTGACCTCGGTAAACATGACCACAGGTTTATGGAGTGAAGTGTCGATATAAAATATACGGACAAGAAGCATCAAATGTATAAATGCACAAATCATCTTAGATCTTAACTCCGTTCATGCATAAATCAAATTGTTAGAAGTAGAGGTAAACCACAGTAAAGTACATAGATAAAACCATAGTTGGTGTCGGCAAACTTAGTCCTTGGTCAGAGAACAATGAGCAATTGAGCTTAGTTCATAAAACAGCCCTCTTTATACGTTGATAGCTCCAAAAATCAAGTTCATTAGATACCAACAATGTGCTAAGCAAGAAAGAGTGAAAGACATGATTGACAATACTAATGTATGAATGGTTGGATCACAATCAACTCAAATGCTTGCTTAAGATAGAAGGAGATAGGTTTACTGACTCAACATAAAGTAAATGATACGCCCTTTGCAGAGGGAAGCAAAGATACAAGCATGTGATAGAGCTTTTGGTTTTATAGCCTTTTGAAATCATATAGAGAGCATAAAAGTAAGTTTTTTTAGCGGTGTTTGTTGTTATCAACGATTTGTAACAGAGTTTTTGTCATCTTCCATACTAAGCAAGTTAAGGATCATTCCGATTTTTTTTTTAAAACAAGCCTTTATCATATTCATCTTATTTTTCTCTTTACTTTCACAGCCATGACCCTCCTCCCCACCTTTCTAACATAACCATGGCTAGCCGAATTCACGGGTGCCCACCAATCAATCTCAAACAATGGAGGAGTGCCTATTTTTTTTTTTGAAAAACTCAACCTTTGGTATTATAGTGGTCTGACCCCCCCATTGCAATATTAATGACGAGCAGATGTAGCATGCAAGTCATGGGTTACTCAATTAGTACGGAAGATGAAAAACCCAACTATTATTTCCTTATGAGCTAGTGAACATTGACACAAATAAGTGATAGTAATTTTGAATAAAGATAGCACAAGAAGTATTTACTTGGAGTGGTGCAAAATACTACATAGTAGGTAGGTATGGTGTACACAGATGGCAGGGGTTTTGGTTCAAGGTTTGGATGTATGAGAAGCATTCCCTCTCGATACAGGTCTTTGGCTAGCAAGGTTGGGTAGCAAGCATAAGAGTTGAAGGATACAAACAAACATACATGTAGTAAAAGACAATCATGCAATTCTTACTTGAAAGCACATACAATTTTAATTTGTGAATACTAAGCTTGTCATAGACAAGTGAGATAGATCAATGAATGCTATATTCTACATGTGATTCTTTTTCTTCTTAGTCTCAAAGTATTGTAGCTACAGAACAATGCTAAGTTTGCCAAACCCAAAAGATTTACTATATGTTCCGAAAGTGATCACCATTACTAAATGACAAGATCACTCATACATGCTAAGAGTTGCAACCTAAAATAAAGTGTGCAGAAAATAAATGATAACACTTCTCATTAATATTCCATAACGGCAACTCATGCCAAGGGATACATAGATAACCAACTAAAAGAGAGATACTTCCACATTGCAAACCATATTATAAGATAACTTCCCTACTCATGATATGGCACTACTAAAAAGTAAAAGATGAAAGATAATGGTGATACCGCGGCACTCACCCCAAGCTTGGAACAATCGAAGGGAGATGCCAATACCGATGATGAATTACTCCCTCGGTGGCGATGGCGACGAGTCCTCTTGATGCAGCTTCCAAGGTAATGGTTCTCCATCAACAAACGATGCTTGGGTCTCGACGATCCAGAAACTCGCAGCAGCACTGATGCGTTTAAACCTGGTTTCATACTCACAGTTCTGATTATGAACATCATAGAGTTACGCCTGAAGAGCGTTGGTGGTCTTGTGGAGCGAGAGGATGTCCTCCTAGAGCTTTGAAGTCTCCTCTTTGTGCTTGGCCATAAGTTCAGAGACGATCCGGTGAACAATGTCCACCTCACGCTCTGCCATCTTCTTGTACTTGAAAACTTCTTGTTCCAGGCTCTTCATCCTGTCCTCCATGCTTCCTTCTCCTCGCAGGCCTTGGACATCTTCAACTTGTAGCTTCCCTTCCTTGAGAGACAACTCTTTGGGATGCATCTTCAACTCGTTCATGAATGGGTTGACGACGTTCGCAAAGAAAGTGTCCTTGGAGGGCCCGGATGAAGACATGATGGCTCCAGATCCACAACTAAAAATCTGGTAGAAACAACTCGAAACAAAAACACGTCGAAAACACGATATACGGACCTCGAGGGCCTCGGGTGACTTTATAGCAAAAAATTACGAAATAAAAGGAAGGCAACATCACGAAACCGAGTAGGAGAGGAACTCCGAGGGATCCACACCGCATGCTGGCGCGGCCAGCAAGGGCGCCGCGCCACGGGGTGGTGTGATGGCCTCGGACTTCGTGTCTAGTTCGTTTTCGTCTCATATTTTTCCATATTTTCCAAAAATAAATCACAGTTAACCAAAAATTAAATTTGTGGACTTTTTCTTACCGAAACTGTACCTTTTCCAAATCAGGTTCTGCGAACTCAGAAATATTTTCTTTAATATAATTCTCCAGGGAAATTGTTTCAATAATATCAACATCTTCATTATAAGAATCTCCAGAAATATAATGCTTGATTCTTTGTCCATTTACCACTTGTGTATAGTCATCATTGAGCGAAGAAATTTTTATCGCACCCGAACGAAACACTTCCACAATAATATATGGTCCTTCCCACTTGGAGAGTAATTTACCTGCAAAGAATCTAAGACGAGAACTATACAATAGCACTTTCTCACCAACATGAAATTCTCTTTTCTCTTATCATGCCATGTTTTAACTTTCTCTTTAAATAATTTAGCATTTTCATAAGCTTCACTTCTCCATTCATCTAAAGAACTCAAATTAAGCAATCTTTTCTCACCAGCAAGTTTAAAATATCTATTTAGTTCCCTCACTGCCCAATAAGCTTTGTTGTAATTCTATGGGAAAGAGACATGCTTTTACATAAACCATTTTATAAGGAGACATACACATGGGATTTTTATAAGCAGTTATATAAGCCCACAATGCATCATTTAATTTACTAGCCCAATTCTTCCTCGTTCTATTAACAGTCTTTTGCAAGATAGATTTAATTTCTCTATTTGATAATTCTACTTGCCCACTAGTTTGAGGATGATAAGCTGAAGCAATTCTATGATTAACACCATATTTAGCAAAAACTTTTCTAAAACCACCATGAATAAAATGAGAACCTCCATCAGTCATAAGATATCTAGGAACACCAAACCTAGGAAAAATAATTTTTTGAAGCATTTTTTATGATGTTTCACCATCAGCACTTTTAGTCGGAATACTTTCTACCCATTTAGTAACATAATCAACAACAACAAGTATATGTGTAATACCTTCTGAAGAAGGGAAAGAACCCATAAAGTCAAATCCCCAACAATCAAACGGTTCAATAACAAGAGAATAATTCATAGGCATTTCATTACGTCTAGAGATATTACCAACTCTTTGACATTCATCACAAGATAAAAGTTAAACTTTCTTGCATTTTTAAAGAGAGTAGGACAATAAAAACCTGATTGTAAAACCTTTTGTGCGATTCTATCTCCAGCGTGATGTCCTCCATAAGCGCTACTATGACACTTTCTCAATATCTCTTTTTGTTCATACTCCAGAACACATCTTCGCATAATACCATCAGCTCCTTCTTTATATAAGTGTGGGTCATCCCAGAAATAATACCTCAAGTCATAAAAGAATTTTCTTCTTTGTTGAGCTGAAAAGGTTGGAGTCAAATACTTCAAAACAATAAAGTTAAATCTGCATACCAAGGACTATCTCGTGAACTCACCCTTATTGCAGCCAATTGTTCATTTGGAAAACTATCATTAATAGGTATAGGATCATAAGCAATGTTTTCCAATCTAGACAAATTATCAGCAACAGGATTATCAGCACCTTTTCTATCTACAATATGCAAAAAGAATTCTTGCAAAAGTAATACCCATCTAATAAGCCTAGACTTTGCATCTTTCTTTTCCTTAAGGTATCTAATTGCAGCATGATCAGTATGAATTATAACTTTAGAATCAACAATGTATTTTCTAAACTTATCACAAGCAAATACAACAGCTAGACATTCTTTTTCAGTTGTAGCATAATTCTTTTGAGCAGAATCAAGAGTCTTACTAGCATAATGAATAACATTTAACTTCTTATCTATTCTTTGTCCAAGAACATCACCAACAGCAAAATCACTAGCATCACACATAATTTCAAATGGTAAATTCCAATCAGGTGGTTGAACAATAGGAGCAGTTATTAAAGCTTTCTTAAGAGTTTCAAAAGCTTCCTTACAATCATCATAAAAAATAAACGGTATATCTTTTTGCAAGAGATAAGTAAGAGGCTTTGATAACTTGGAAAAGTCTTTGATAAACCTTCTATAGACTATAGAAACCAGCATGACCAAGAATACTATGAATACCTTTAACATCTCGGGGGCAAGGCATTTTCTCAATTGCCTCCACTTTAGCTCTATCAACTTTTATACCTCTTTCAGAAATTTATGTCCAAGAACAATCTCTTTATTAACCATAAAGTGGCATTTCTCCTAGTTAAGAACAATATTAGTTTCTTCACATCTCTGCAAAACCTTATCAAGATTGTGCAAGCAGTTATCAAAAGAAGTGCCATAGACGGAGAAATCGTCCATGAACACCGCCACAATTTCCTGACAAAAAGCATGAAAGATAGCAGACATACATCTTTGAAAAGTAGCAGGAGCATTACATAAACCAAAAGGCATATGCTTATAAGCATAAGTACCATAGGGACTAGTAAATGTGGTTTTCTCTTGATCTTGAGTTTTACCAGCATGACCAAGAATACTACGAGTACCTTTAACATCACAGGGGAAAAGCATTTTCTCAATTGCCTCCACTTTAGCTCTATCAACTTCAATACCTCTTTCAGAAATTTTATGTCCAAGAGCAATCCCTTCATTAACCATAAAATGGCATTTCTCCCAATTAAGAACAAGATTAGTTTCTTCACAACTCTGCAAAACCTTATCAAGATTACGCAAGCAGTTATCAAAAGAAGTGCCATAGACGGAGAAATCATCCATGAACACCTCCACAATATCCTCACAAATACCATGAAAGATAGGAGACATACATCTTTAAAAGGAGCGGGAGCATTACATAAACCAAAAGGCATACGCCTATAAGCATAAGTACCATAGGGACAAGTAAATGTGGTTTTTCTTGATCTTGAGTTTTAACAACAATTTGAGAGAAACCAGAATAACCATCAAGAAAGCAAAAATGAGTTTTATTGGCTAATCTTAACATTTGATCAATAAAGGGTAATGGATAATGAGTTTTCTTAGTAATTTTATGAACCTTTCTAAAATCAATGCACATTCTATAACCAACAACTACTCTTTGAGGAATAAGTTCATGATGATCATTAGGAACAACAGTAATTCCACCCTTCTTAGGGACACAATGCACATGACTAACCCATCTACTATCAGCAATAGGATATATTATACCAGCATCAAGAAGTTTTAATATCTCATTTCTTACCACTTCCTTCATCTTAGGTATTAAACGGCGTTGATGTTCAACAACTGGCTTCACGTCGGGCTCCATATTAATAGAATGTTGACATATAGTAGGGGAAATCCCTTTCAAATCATCTAAAGTATAACCCATATTAATAGAATGCGTTCAAAGTCATATTTTATACCTGACTCCCTACCTTTGTCGTTCTCCCATGCTTCAGTATTTTCTTCAATACGATCAAGAAGATCCCATTTAAACTCCTTCTTATTACGAGTGAATGATCCAGCACATGAAGTATGCAATAATATTTTATCTTCAAACGAGAGTCTTGCATAGAAGTTATCAACAATAATATTACCCGGAAGCTCATGAATGGGACATTTGAGCATTAATGCCTTCAATCTCTTCCACGCTTGGGCAATACTCTCTCCATCATGAGGCCAGAAGTTATATATAGAATTCCGATCTTGATGAATTTCACTTGGAGGATAAAATTTAGAATAAAAGAGAGGTACAATTTCCTCCCATCCAAGAGAATTCATGTTCTTCAGCAGTTTATACCAATGCGCAGCTCTCCCACAAAGTGATATGGAGAATAATTTCTTCCTGACTTCGTCCATCGTAATACCTGCACACTTGAACAACTCGCATAATTCATGTAAATACAGGAAATGATCGTCGGGGTGGACAGTTCCATCCCCAAAAGCGGTAATTCATAACACGTTTAACAATTTTCATAGGTATTTTAAATGGCACAATATCATCAGGAGGCGCCTCATATTCTACCTCAGCAGCGGTAGAAGACTTCCCAAACAAGGAAGCAATATTTCTCTTCTCCATTATAAAGCAAATAAGGAGACATAAATAAAAACATCACTTACAGTTGAAGTTTTCCTTACCAATTCCTCTTACCAATAGCGCTTCACTCCGCGGCAACGGCGCCAGAAAATATGCTTGATGACCCACAAGTATAGGGGGTGTATCGCAGTACTTTCGATAAATAAGAGTGTCGAACCCAACGAGGAGCAGAAGGTGTTGACAAGTGGTTTTGATGAGGAATTCACTGTAAACACAAGGAGACAAGTTTTCAGTAGACTTTGAGATAACAGATAAATAAAGTTCGAGTAAATAGAATGCGAAAAATATAATTGCAGCGAGTGGCCCAATCCTTTTGAGAGCAAAGGACAAGCCGGTTTGTTTACTTATGATGGCCAAACGTTCTTGAGGACACACACGGGATTTCTGTCTAGTGCTTTCGCTTCATATTGATGAATAATCTTTAGTGTTTAGATAAGTGTCATGTGGGTTAACCTATTCCAATGCACCGCCCTTCCTAGGACTAATACATACTTATGATTATACCCCTTGCAAGCATACGCAAATACAAGAAAGTAATTAAGATAAATCTAACCATAGCCTTAAACTCTAAGATCCTGCGCTCCCTCGCGCATCGGAATACCAACGGGAGTTTAGGTTTCTGTCACTCCGGCAACCCCACAAATGATAACCGAATACACGATGCATTCCCCTAGGCCAATAAAGGTGAAGTGTCATGTAGTCGAGGTTCACATGACACCACTAGAAGAATGGCACCACAACTTAAATATCAAAAACATCAAATATTAATCAACATAGTTCACTACTAACATCTAGACTTCTCCTATGTCCTCAAGAACACAATGAACTACTCAGAACACACCCTAATTAACATGATCAGAGGTGATATAATGATGGATAACAATCTGAACATAAACCCTAGTTCAACGGTTTCACTCAATAGCATCAATAACAATAGCAGTCAACATCGGGAGAGTTTCCCCTATCAAATACATAGAGTTTAGCACTAGATGTTATAGCGGGAACGGAGGATGGATGGAGATGACGGCTTCGTTGGTAGAGATGGTGGTGTTGGCGATGGTTGTGGTGTTGGCGATGGTGATGGCTCGCGGTGGCCGCGGAGATGATTTCTGTCCTTCTGATAAATCTTAGATTTTCGGGGGCAACATGTACGCGAAGGGGTACGCCAGGTGGTGGGCCAGGGCGCTCACACCACCTGCTCGCGCGGCAACCTAGGGAGCCGCGCCGGGAGGTGGTGTGGGCCCTCTGGGCCCTACCCTAGGCTCCCCTTTTGGCCTCCTCGACGAAATAATTCATAAATAATTCCCAATTGGCCGCTTTGTTTTTTTGGTCTTCGAAAATATTGTATCTTGACGGTGCTTTTTCCAGCAGAATTCAGCCTCCGGGATTCCATCCTCCAATGATCATCAATCATGCAAAATAGATGAAATAACATAAGTATCATCTCCAAATACGATATATATCAATGAATAGCAGTAAATTATGATATAAAATAGTGATCCAAAATGGACGTATCAGGGTTCCGCGTGTTGATGCAGACAGTGGGTGTGTTGTTGGGAGACCCCGAGAGGAAGGTGTGAAGTAGTGCAGCAGCAAGATTCACTCAGTATGAAACCAAGGTTATCGAACCAGTAGGAGATGAAGGATTTCCTTGAGGTGTCAAGACGCTAGAAAATGCTGGTGCCAAGTTGACATGGAGCCTGCACACAAACAATCAATATACTTTGCCCCAACTTAACAATGAGGTTATCAATCTCACCGGCTTGCTGTAACAAAGGATTAAACGTATGTGTGGAAGAAAGAGTGATGTTTGCAGAAAGTAACAGGTTTGCAGTTGTGGTTTTATCAGATTAATGAGAAGGACCGGGGTCCACAGTTCAATAGTAGTGTCTCTCCATAAATAATAATAACATTCATCCATGCGTGGAAAACAAATTATAGCTAGACAATTGACAGAATAATGATAAGCAACCCAATGCATATACTAATGATATGGTGTCTAGTGTGAGATTCATTCGGGCATTACAACAATATACATAGACCGTTCCAACCGTATCTATGACTAATAATCCACCTTCCGGTTAGCGTCCGCACCCCTTTCAGTATTAAGTTGCATGCAACAGATTATCGCCTTAAGCATTGTGTGTAAAGTAAGTAAGTAAATTCATCCTTAGATAAAGTACTACTGTTTTATCCCTAGTAGCCACAGTACATCTACAACCTTAGAGCTTTCTGTCACTGCCCCAGATTAAATAGAGACATGAACCTACTATCGAGCATAAATACCCCCTCTTGGAGTTACAAGCATCTACTTGGCCAGAGCATACACAAGTAACGGAGAGCATGCAAGATCATTAAATAGCACACAAATGATATATTATGAAACAATAACTTTAGTACTCAATATTCATTGGATCCCAGCAAACACAACAAGGAGAATTACATAAAGATGATCATGATCATGATAGGCAGCTCACAAGATCTAAACATGATAGAACAAGAGGAGAAGACAACCATCTAGCTACTGCTATGGACCCGTAGTCCAAGCCAGACTACTCACGCATCAGTCCGGAGGCGGTCATGGCGACGTGGAAGCATCTAGGGATGATTCCCCCTCTCGGCAGGGTGCCACGGAGTAGTTCTGATCTTTCCCGAAGTGGTGGCGGCGACGGCGGTGGCTCGGGACCCGTGGAGGAAAAAGTGATTAATCGTCTGGAGTTTTTAGGTCATAGTGGCTTATATGGGCGAAAGACCTAGGTTGGTGTGCGCCCGAGGGCGCCACACCACCTCCCGACGCGGCCAGCATGGGTCCCGCGCCACGAGGCGGTGTGGGCCCCTCGGGGTCCGTCTTCGGTTCCTCTGGTCGCAAATATTCCAAAAATAAATACTGGTTGGTTCGTTTCGAATTTGGCGGATATTTCCTTAAGATATTTTCTGAAACCAAAAACAGCAGAAAACAGGGAACTGGCACTATGGCATCTTGTTAATAGGTTAGTCTCAGAAAATGCATAAAACTATATAAAATGCATATAAAACATGTAATAACATGATATAACATAGCATGGAACACAAGAAATTATGGATACGTTGGAGACGTACCAACATCCCCAAGCTTAGTTCTACTCGTCCCGAGTAGGCAAGAACGATAAAAGAAGAATAATTTCTGAAG
Organism: Poa annua; assembly: GCA_026929855.1. NCBI lineage: Eukaryota > Viridiplantae > Streptophyta > Magnoliopsida > Poales > Poaceae > Poa > Poa annua. Next base: position 112,382,266 of record CM049426.1, read on the forward strand.
TGACATGCTTAACACAATCTTGATCATGTAATTCATTGTAAGGCATGTAAACTGAAATCAAATGAATAAGGGATGTAGTTTATATTGATATCAAATGAGTAATGAACAAACAAGTAGGTGAAGCAAGCAAAGCTTTCAATGATATAGTACTAGATAGCAATCAACTGTGCAAAGTAGATATTAAAGATGATTTAAGCTTCAAGCACAACAATATACTCATCTAATGCTTCCAACAAACATGACAACTTTATGAAAGGATCAAGTCAAGTAATAGCAATATGCACGTAGAAGATCAATATATTATTTGTTCAAAAGAAACAAGCAAGCGTTCAACGTTGGTTTCTGGCACCAGGATGTTATGGCTAAGAGAATGTTAACGCAGGTTTGGAAAGCCAACGGAACAAAGGCTCACAAAGCTATATATGATCATTAGACAAGAGAAAGTTATACAATCGAAGCTATGCAAGGAGTTGTGATTTCCATACAGCGAATGCACAATGAGCTATAAGTATATGAAAGCTCTCCAATGGAACTAGTGGGGGTGCATCCAACTTGCTTGCTCACGAAGACCTAGAGCACGTTTGAGGAGGCTCATCATTGGAATATACAAGCCAAGTTCTATAGTGTAAAGTTCCCCACATAGTTATGCAACTAAGACATGAAAACTCTCTCATATGGAGTAAAGCTGCTAAACATGAGCACAAATGATGATCACAAATGACATGGTGCTATAACATGAGCACAAGTGATGACTATAGATGATATGGTGTTGTAACATAAGCACAAGTGTGTGATAAAGAATAGTAATGCTGCCCCCTTTTTATTTCTTTTCTTTCTTTTTTCTTTTCTTTTTCTCTTTTTTTCTCTTTTTTTCTATTTTTTCTGTTTTTCTGTTTCTCTTTTCGATGGCCTCCATGGCTCTTTTCACTTTTAGGGGCAAGCACCCTAATATGATACATGATGTATGACAACACACTAATGATGATAAAACAACATACCGATGATACAAGTAACTAATATGAATGTGTCATAAGAATACATATGACAATGGTGCCTCTGCCAGTGTAGCAGGTTATGCAGTGCTCTAGCGTAACATGGGTAAAACCACACATCAGCTTTATAGAAACACGCAAAGCAATAAACAAGTAATGAATGTCAACAAGTTATGTAATGTAAGATGGATGTTGCATGGCAATATATCTCGGATCAGCTATGGAAATGCTGTAGTAGGTAGGTATGGTGGCTTTTTTGAGGAAGATGTTTGGCTTAAGTGTAGGAGAAAAAGATGAAGATCTTCCACGAGTTTGGATGTACCCGCGAAAAATGCACCAACTCTCAATGTGAGAAAGGGCAAAGCAATGTACCGAAGAGGCTAGCAATATGGTGGTGGAAGTGCCATGAAAACCTCAGTTTTAGAACTCACAAGTAAAAAGATTCCAAATAAAAATATGATCATGCAGGGCATAATGAAAATTACTCCTAGGGGTGTTGTGGAAAATAAACAAGTTCACTGTTGGGGACCTGACCGTAGCGCATAACATAAAGCCATTACGGTTGCCATAGGCAAAAAGAAGTCATATACCATTATGCAATCAACTGGAAATTTAAGTGTGGCACGGTTTTCAAGTTTCTCTAGACCAACTATTTAATCATTCCACTTTACTATACCATCATGTTCACCATTAAGAAAATTAATATCTCAAAACAACATCAATGATTCAAGTGACACAATTTAATGATCTACAAGATTAATGTATCATTCAATTATACCATCTACCACATTTAGCATTTTATGTTCTCAACCAAACACCAATCAACTTCTTTAAAAGATAAACTCTCCAAGTAATTAAAAAAATTGATATGAGAGTATGATATAACAAAAGCTAACAGCTCTAACAAAACGAATACTCGACGAATATAAGTGAAGAATACGAGTATTCATATGAAAAAGCGGAGCGTGTCTCTCTACCACACAAAAGAATGCTAGGATCCATATTTATTCAGAGAATCAAAATAACAAAAACAAAAACAAACAAACGCTTCAAGATAAGCACATAAAATGTGATAGCATTAAAATATTGTTTCACTAGAAAGGACCTAATAGTTTGTCGAAGGGGGTGCCTTGGGCATCCCCAAGCTTTGACGCTTGACTCTTCTTGAATTATATTTGGGTGAACCACCGGGGCATCCCCAAGCTTTGGTTTTACTATCCTCTTGATCACATTGTATCATCCTCTTCTCTTGATCCTTGAAAACTTCCTCCAAATCAAACTTAGAGTAACTTCATTAGAGGGTTAGTGCACAAAAAATTATGATATTCTGTAGGGACACAATTGCTACCATTTCTACTGGACATTAGCTACAGCCACTGATACTTAATAGGATAAAAAGATCTACTCAAAATAGCAAAATAGGCATTGCAAAAGAAAATGGCAGAATCTGTCAAAAACAGAACAGTCCGTAAAGACGAATTTTTTCGAGGCACTTAACTTGCTCAGATCAGAAAACTCAAAACTAATGAAAGTTGAGTATGCATCAAAGGATTATGCACAAGACGTATCATATTTTTGTGACGTTCCAGTGATTTTAAATAATTTTTACGGTGGACAGCAGAAATCTGTTTCAGCACATGAATTGAATTTTAACATCAACTTTCGAATAGAGACTTAACTTGACACTACATTGCAATAAAAATAAGATACAAAAGAATTGCTACAGATGTAGGACAATTCCTGGACACAAGCAAAACAAATTAAAATAACAGGAAATTAAAGTGGGTTGTCTCTCATAAGTGCTTTTGTTTAACGCCTTTGAGCTAGGCACAAAGTGAAACTCAAGTATTGAAAAGAGATAAAGCATCAGTATCAATAACTTCCTCCAAAATATGGTTGGTTGTAATAGGTGTTTTTGGTATCCATGAGTATGTCCTATCATGTAAACCATCAGTTTTAGGCATATTGGGAGGTTTGGGTTTGGGAATATAAATAAAGTTTTGCTCTCTTCCTACAAAAGCCTTATCTCTCTTAGTTTTAATAGAAGCAAATGTTGAAACTAAAGTTTCCATAACATCTTCCAATTCATCAATTCTATGATTATGAGTATCAAGGGTGTTGCAAGTTTCTAAAGCAGTAATTATTCCATTAATATCATTCATGTATTCATTACCCTTGCTAGCATTATCAAGAAAAGTTTTCTCCATAGAATCCAACCTTTTAATTATATCTTCCAAAGTGATCTCAGTTTTAACTTCTTTAGTAAGGGGTGGTGATCCTACCAAACTTTCAATTAAATTACAGGCTTCAAAAGCAGGTGTTCCAAGAAAATTTCCCCCCGTTAGAGTGTCAAGAACATACCTATACCAACTAGAGATACCAAAATAAGAGTTCCTAACGAGGATTAAAGTGGAGTGTTTCTTAGTGCATTTTTATGAGCATCATTTATTCTATACCAAGCATATTTTAAAATTTCTCCTCCTTGTTGTTTAAACGAACGGACTTCAACTTCAGAACTACCCATTTCAGCAAATTTGGGACAAACCAAAATAACAAAATTAAAGAAATAATGCTAAACCGAATTAAACAAAGCAACAAAACTGAAAATAAAAGTAGCAAACCGAAATAAGAAAAGTAATGCAAATAACTATTTTTTTGTATTTTTGATATTAAGAAAACAAAACAGTAATAAAAATAAACTAAGCAAGACAATAATAAAATAAAAAGATTAGAAGTGCGAAAACTCCCCTCGTAGTGAATCTTCAAATCCCGGGCAACAGCGCCAGAAAAATGCTTGATGCACACGGTGGGTGTGTTGTTGGGAGACCCCAAGAGGAAGGTGTGAAGTAGTGCAGTAGCAAGTTTCCCTCAGTATGAAACCAAGGTTATCGAACCAGTAGGAGATGAAAGATTCCCTTGAGGTGTCAAGGCGCCAGAAAAATGCTGGGGCTAAGTTGACGTGGACCTTCACACAAACAATCAAGATACTTTGCCCCAACTTAACAGTGATGTTGTCAATCTCACCGGCTTGCTGTAACAAAGGATTAAACGTATGTGTGGAAGAAAGAGTGATATTTGCAGAAAGTAACATGTTTGCAGTTGTGGTTTATCAGATTAATGAGAAGGACCGGGGTCCACAGTTCACTAGTGGTGTCTCTCCATAAATAATAATAACATTCATCCATGCAATAACTTTAGTACTCAATATTCATCGGATTGCAGCAAACATAACATGGAGAATTACATAAAGATGATCTTGATCATGATAGGCAGCTCACAAGATCTAAACATGATAGCACAAGAGGAGAAGAGAACAATCTAGCTACTGCTATGGACCCGTAGTCCAAGGTAGACTACTCACGCATTAGTCCGGAGGCGGTCATGGCAACGTAGAAGCCTCCGGGGGCGATTCCCCCTCACGGCAGGGTGCCGGGGAGCAGTTCTGATCTCTCCCGAAGTGGTCACAGCGACGGCGGAGGCTCGGGACCCGTGGAGGAGAAAGTGATTAACCGTCTGGAGTTTTAAGGTCACGAGGGCTTATATGGGCGAAAGACCTAGGTCGGTGGGCGGCCGAGGGCGCCACACCACCTCCCGGCGCGACGGGCAAGGGAGCCGCCCCAGCAGGCGCCCGTCTTGTCTCGTATTCGGTTCTTCTGGTCGCAAATATTCCAAAAATAAATACTGGTTGGCTCGTTTCTAATTTGGCGGATATTTCCTTAAGAGATTTTCTGAAACCAAAAACAGCAGAAAACAGGGAACTGGCACTGTGGCATCTCGTTAATATGTTAGTCCCAGAAAATGCATAAAACTATATAAGATTCATATAAAACATGTAATAACATGATATAACATAGCATGGAACACTAGAAATTATGGATACGTTGGAGACGTACCAACATCCCCAAGCTTAGTTCTACTGGTCCCGAGTAGGCAAGAACGTATCAATCCTCAGGTTGCGGAACTAGGCCATGAAGTTAGACCCATTGGAGTTAAGCTTTTCTGAACAGACCTAGGTTAAGCGAGGGGCGAGACATCTACAATGAAATTTGGAACAACATAAGACTTTGTTCATAATTTATTGAGTTCTAGCAATTTAGTAAATTAACTATCAGAACTCCCAGTCAAACGTACATCCCTCAGAATCGTTTAGCGATTACACGACCCCCATCCATTGCGCAACCCATCATCGAGTGAGCCGGCAACAGAACTTCAACGGTGAACAACGAATTGTTGATCACAACAACTCTGTGACTCATGCTCGACCTTTCGGCCTCCGTGTTCCGAGGCCATATTTTCATATGCTAGGCTCGCCACAATAACCTCCACCGTAAACGCTTGTGCAACATGGCTTACAGCCACTGTATGCGAACGGCGATATGTCTGACACCCAATCGTCACGGCCTGCCTCATAACATAGAACTTTCTTGGTGGTGCACGTTGGAGGAAGAACACTAGTGGTATTTTGGAAGGATCATATTATATTTCTACCGCCGTGTAACTAATCAAACAATCACACAATATAAGATGCACTCAAAACATCAAATGTAATGCGACACGATATGGTCCATTGCGCCATGGTCTTCTTGGCGCCCGTGCTTCATAAACAATTTAATAAACCTACCTTGACCATATCACATTGCCCCTGTAAAATAAAGTTAGACGCTTTCTACTTTATCTTTTGCATATTTTACGTGGATGGAATGTCGTAAAAAGAACCGCTTCTTACCTACGAACTTATGACCACAACAATGATCCAATAATTGCATGTTTAAGCATCCCTTTCAGGCCCTCCATTGAAAATGCAAAGCTAGATAAAGAGAGAGAGACAGACACCCGCCAGCCACATATACGGTACAAGTTGTATGTCAGTAGTGGAACCAGTCTCGCGTAAGCGTACGCGTAAAGTCGGTCCGGGCCGCTTCATCAACTCAATACTGTCGGAATCACAAGTGTACACTAGAGGGTAGCAAATAACAGGAACGTTGCCCCGTGTGGAACACAGGTTCTAACAGCGTACAGGTATATCTACGCATAGATCGGCTCTGATACCACTGAAGTAGATCGATTGCAGAAAAGAAATTCCTAGCAACGATATCCTTAAACTAGCCAGAATCTACACTATGCAGATATAGTAGTACAACGGAGATCGGAATACATACCCTTGTAGACCGAAAGCGGGGATTATGTTCCCACACGAACGTTGACGATGAAGACGACCTCAAGGTCGTGTAGTGGAAGTAGACCTCCCATAACTGCTAGCGCAGCACCTCGGAGGGCGTTACACATGTACGGTGGAGACGACTATTCCCGAGGCTCCAGTTCAGGACGAGCATCGGAAGACATGGACCGGAACACCAGCAGTGCGGCAGCGGGCTAGGGTGGAGAGACCTCTCTTCTCGGCGCAACTCCGACAAAGGGAATCACGTAATCGAGGAGAGAAAGAGAAATTAATTGGTGAATTAAAAGGCTAGGGGTGCACCTCTATATAAAGGTTCCCGGGGGAGCCAACCTTGCCAGCTAGGCAATGTGGGACTATCCCACATGCCTGGTTCGGCCGGCCTAGTCAGCCGCCAGCCCTAGGTGGGCCCCATGTGGCCCACCTAGGCCGGCCTCCCCCAATCCGAACCCCATAGGGGGATTCCCGCCCCCCCCCCCCCCCCATGGGCCTTCTTTCCACTAGAAGGCCCATTTAGGGAAATCAACCTTTGAAAATTCGAAAATAAATATATGAAATTATATTTAATCATTAATTACACTAATTAATATCAAGCATATTATATATAATTTATTCTTGCTCCGAAAACTATTTTGTCGCTACCCGATCTCCATCGGATCATTCCGGGGACGTTGGTGGTGATCTCTTTCCTTTTCGGTTGTCTTGTCGAAACCCCTTAAGTGTGTTACCCTAGCGGTTTGATATAATAACAGACATGATCGAGACCCCTCTCCGATCAATGATTAACTCGTAGGCCTGGACCCCGTGAATCAATCCATGTGATATAACGAATGACTCACATCTATCAAACCTGAACGTTAAGTCTTAAACCTTTTATCATAGCGTTATTTAGCGTGTCCGAGCATCGTTCATAGATATCTCCATACCTAGCATGATCTATTTACCGACAAACACTATCTTATACTCATCTATGATCTTATGTCCCCGTGACCTAGTCACACGTTTGCAAGCTCATTTGACATAATCTCACCGAGTGGGCCCTAGATTATCTATCCGGCTATACGGACTGACAAATCCCGCTCTTGATCCCTCTTCTCAATTACCCCCTTCTGATAGCCCAGAGGGACACCTTTATTGTCACACTATATAAGATATGACGTTTGATGCAATCAAAGTACTATCCGGGAATAACAGTAAGAGTTGATCTCACGGTTGAAGGCGTAACGACTACGTCCTACAAAATATGGGTATGTCCATCACATCGTTCTACCAACGATATGACTTCATTGCCAACTGACACCATGTCACATGATCGAGAAACCTCGATCATCAATCGCATAACGAAACTAGTCTTAGTAGAGGCTACAAGGGACCTGGTTGTTTACGCATCACACTTGTATTAATGTTTCCGCTTAATACAGTTATTGTGACGCCTCAAAATCAGTACTATGTAGATTTAAGTGATCCCGCCAAAATCCGCATAATAACGATTTTAGGTCGCCCACCAGACATAATGTGCACGCCGAAACATGCGCATTATGTGGGTGGAATTGTGATAACATTACAACAGTTCCGATACATCCACAACAACAACAAAAGATATAATATACAACAACGACTCGAACGAGTCAAGATACAAATGATACAATACAAAGATACCAATAACACACCATCTCCCAAAATATGGGGTAGGTGGACTTAGCGGCGGCAGCACTAGCAACCTAATTGAGACACGCTACAACTTCCGTCTAATTAGAGAGGGATAAGAGAGCGCATAAGTAACCAACTACAACTAACACCAATCATAACCCATTCTCGAATTAACCCCCTCAACCAAGTATGAGGAAGCAATTCGGGAATACTCACACATTGAACAGTTTTAGTTACCATTTATTGTGAAAGTAATTCTATATTACTAGTCAAGTTAATTAACAATGATTTGGTGTAAGTTGTCTATGATCTTATTAACATCGATAAGATTATACCCTGCAGGGGTGCACTACTAGAACCATACTCGTTCGATCAACCCCAAAAAGCAAGCCAGAAGGTAGGGCATCTCAACACGGCAAATCTCTTCTCTACAACCATCCAGGGAACCCCATGATTGTGTGCACGGCTAATAAGGGGTCAAGTGCCCGCGGGATCAACCTTCATAGCACTCTAAGAACGTGCCACCCTATATGAGAATCGACTACTCCATCATCATGAGATTGTTATGTAACCATATGCATGCATCAAATGGAAAGCCCTAACTACTTGCGGCGCCCTGGATAAGAAGCGGATTAGATCGAAGCCGCGGGGGGCTCCATAGAGCCTCCCACAAGCGGTTAGTGCGCTCAAAATTGGATCCGAGGACAAGAACTGAGTTCCTATGTCGACACTTAGCAGAACAAAACACCTCGCAAGGCCTTCCGCCGGTGCCTTATCTTTTAATTATAATTCCCAACAGAAGATAACATTTTATTAAAGTAGACATTCTATCATGCTAAGTGTGACATAGAACAGACATACTCGCATAACCAACCTTAAGCATGCACTACGACTCGCAAGGCTAACAGATAAACATACAACAGGTTATGGGATGTGGGGATAAAGCTGTATATGGCTGCAGGATAACATGTGATGGGATCGCAATTCAAGAATCGTATACTAGGCTAGCATAGATCTAAAGACAAGGATGAAAACCAAACAGCCTGTAACATGTTAGCAGAAGCTTACCTGGCAGCTCGTGGCCCGACATAAAAGCTGGAACCTCAGGGACAAAAGTACCGGCAGCAGACACGTCGTCGTCTACCTAGAGAAGAGCAAAACATAGACAATAGAAAACATAATCAATACACAGAAATGCGCAAACAATTGATGTTGCAATATGGTATGCGGTGACTAGGTCACATTAAAGCGGGGATGAAATCCCGACAAAAGATTATGTTGCAACTTATGTGTGTAACCAACAATTTAAATGTTGTTTAACATATATAACATGGCATGGGTGATCTAATAAATTTAAATGGAATAGGCAATAATTAAATATTTCCCAACATATTCTATATTTATTATTTAGGTGCAATTAATAAATTACACTAAGCATTTAACATAAATGATGCAAAATGGCATAAGAATTTCATATTAATCTTTATTGCATTTTTCTGATATTAAAACATATAAAGATTATTTTATTTGGAGTTATGGATTAAAAGTTATTGCATTTTTAAGTTGTAGGGTTCTTTCTATAAAAGATAGGGACCTATCGGTGATGGAAAAACTGTCAGGGAGGGCTCTATGATAGAAAACGAAAAGGAAGTCTCTGATGAAACTGAAACTAAGCGCAATTTTTCAGTGCCTCTGGACTTTTCTCACAGAGCCGAAACGAGCCCGAGAGGCTGCCAAGCGGGACCCATCGCCACGCTGGCGGGGGCGCTCGTGTGTGTGGTGCCCGGTAACTTACCGGTGGGGTCTAGTTGTCAGTGGATGACCAAAACTGGAAAAAGTGTGGCCTTTTATTCATCCAAGCCAGGGTTTGAACTCGGGAGCGTGTGGTGCGGAAAGAGTGCGGCTCTGCTAGCCACTGGGCCGGTGTGTGTTGGTGATAGGAATAGATGTATTTTGTTTCTGTACTGAAACGAAAAGGAAGTCTCTGACGAAACTGAAACTGAAGATGACACTGACGAAACTGAATACTCGCGACAGCGCGCGCCGTCGGAAGAAACGGCGCCGGCGGCGACCAAGGACTGGCGGGTACGGGGTACGTGCTCGTGTTGCTGCGTCTGTATGAGAACAGCAGAGGAGCGGGCAGCTCGAGCCGCGCTTGCAGGAGCGGCAATTGCGGACCGCGGCGGTCGGGGACGAAAACGTGGATCGATTCGACGACACGCGCACGAAAATGAGAGGAGGAGCAGGGGTATCGAACCAGGAGCTCACCGTGGAGGTTCTGGGAGCAGTGGTTCGTCGCGGGGAGGAGCGACGACGAATCGCGGCAGCGGACGTCGCCGGCCATGGCGGATGCGGAGAAGAACTCGTCGTGTTAGAGGGCTTCCCGCGCGATTGCTTCGGGGGAGAGGGAGGTGACGACGCGGCGGAGCTTCGGGGCTTGTCGGTTTCCTTTGACTACGCCGGAGCGATGGCAAGGCGGCGAGTTGGTCCGGCGATTTTTTGATGGAGAAGAACAGGGGAAAGCAGAGAGGGAGGCGGCGGCGCTGCGAGAGAGAGGGGCTAGGGTTTCCAGGCGGCTCGGCTGCTTAAGGAGAGGAGGGAAGGGGTAGGGCTCGGTGGGGCGTGCCTGGCAGCGTCCTCGCCACGGCTGCCTCGCTGAGGTGGAAAGCGCGTACGGAGAAGACGACAATCAGAAGAAAGGCCGGGCTGGGGATGGGCCTGAAGTTGGGCCAGTTCGGCCCAGCTCGGCCAGGACTCAGTTTTTTCTCTATTTTTATTTTTCGTTTGTTTTATTCTTTTCTGTTTTGTGTTTAAAACAAAATAGAAAATAAAAAGAGATAGTAAACTTTTAGACAATTTTAATAGTTTCAAAATATACAATTTGACACACTAGTTTGAAACTTGCAAAAGATTTGAACATCACACTTTTAATTCTTTGAATTGCATTTGAATTTAAAAGTGTGATTTAAATTTAAATGCAACCATTTAATTAATTAAGGAGATGAAATGAAATGATGCCTTGATGATAATCTTTATTGCACAAACAAACACCACATTTAGGAAAGCATTACATTTGGGATCTTACAACACTCCCCCCCTCAAACGAATCACGTCCCGAGATTTTTCATGGAGCAACAAAGAGGTCGGGATACTCGGCACAGAGGTTGTAGCGTACCTGCACTTTAAATAAGGCAGATACCTGTGTATAGTGCAAATCCCTGGATCAATTCATTTGCACACACAGTTTACGATGTAATATCACAACAAAGCGTCAATTTTATTACATCGATGATCCAGAATTACAAAATATTCGATACAAGTTGCATAGCATAAAGCTAGCATTGAAAAAGTACACAGCGGAAATAAAATAGTAGTGGGTCTCCAACAACTTCATGTTGCCACAGGCGAAAACATGTTGGTTGTAGACTCGAAACCTATAAACGAAACCTCACTCATCATCTGAACAATCTGCAATAAGAAAAATATTGCAACAACGTGGGTCAGATTCCATTAAAAATGGAGTCTGGCAAGTGACACTATGGTGGACACTTAATGGAATAACTCTATAGCCTATATGCATATTTGGCTGGTGGAGTTCAAGGCTAATTTGCATAAAGCCAATTTTTCCTACTCTTTTGAAAACACTTTTCTTGAAATCAAGACGAGTATGGCATGAAAACCATAAATCTCATCTTCCCTTGTTCACCCATCAAGTTTTATTACTGAAATTAGAATGATGGAATCCTCCGTTGACGTCCGTGATCAGCTGCTCAAATTGTCCGTACCGGGGACACGGCTAAGTACTTAGTTTTACACTCTGCAGAGGTTGTGCACGTTCACCATTGTACCCATTCAACCCAGATTATCCTTTACACACCATTTGTGATAAGGAAAGGAGAAGAGTGAGACGAGATCTTTCAGAAGCATTTTCCCTCCCACTCTGGTTTGACCCGTTCCACCTAACATCCCCCTACATCTGCTTGTCAAGCCGGAGAGAGTCCACGCAACATAATTGATCAAGCCAGAGCCCATATGGCAATGGCTGCACTGGAAGCAATCGTCACTCGGAGTTCTTCAGATTCCTCTGTTCCCTGGGTGGCCATCCACAAGTGCACATACTCCAGGAACCATAGACATGGACCCGAGTAGCCAGTCAACTTCGCCACCATACAACCAATCCACCCAGGAGATTCATTAACTTAGTGGATGTGCACTCTCAGGTGAAAATCACCATGCTCACGGCCCTAAGTAGAATAGACATTCATCCTAGGCGACGACAACCATGAGCACAACCCTGAGTAGTCACTTACATTTTGCAAAACTTTTCATCATTGCATAGCATCAATATATCTACTAAGTATTATATAGGAACCTAGACACAGGAGTCAGGGAATTCTACAAAGGTTTAGCATAGCAATACTATCCTACACATGCATATAAAAATACACTAAGTAATGCATATAGAAATAATAGGAAGTTTATGAGGTGTGCCACTTGCCTTTGAATGTTGTCGTTGTTCACAAACTCTTTTCAACAACAAACGTTTGCTCTCCGTTTAATCTAAACCATATAAGCAAACAACAATACAACAATCAACAAACAACAATCATCAAACCTACATGCTCATATCTAGTGAACAAACAAGTTTTGTAAACTTCTAAGGAAAACATGTCATGCATGAAAATCTTTTAAGTTAATGCAAGGAATGTGTTGGTCAAAAATGACTAAGGACTAAGGTCATAAGTTGAATAAAATATTTGTTTTATATCATCTTGAATAAGCCCTCTAATGGTTTAGTCTTGATGTGTAGAAATATTTAGAGTAAATACTAAGTCATTTCTTCAAGATGATCAACAATTATTATCAACTCTTTGTAAATTGGACATTCACTATAGTGAGAGAGACAGACACCCGGCCAGCCACTTAAATTGTGGAACAGGTCTCATGTACGTGGACATGTAAGGTTTTTTTCCATGCCGCTTCATCTCACTATTCCGCTAGGATCCAACAAACTTAAAGACGATAATATCATGATCAAAAATTGTTTATGTTAAATGTGAAAGACAAGATTAGAAAAGAGGGAAAAGATAGAAGAAAGATGTAGTTGTCCTCCGGGCTTCATCTCCAGACTTGTAATATTCTCCTTGATGATGTCTTGATTGAAGTTTTGATAGACGTGATAAATATTCAGACTTGGTGGTTCTTGTATCCTCGAGGCTGGTCTTGGATTTACTTAGTCATCATGAAGTCTAACAGAAGGAGGGAGAAAAGAAAGAAAGAGGGAGAAAGACTTAGAAAATATTTCTGGTTGGTCTTCATGAACTTCTTCTTGATCTTTCTTCTAAGTTCTTCCACTCCTTGGAGATTCTTATGAAGTCTTGTTTTGGCTAAGTCCTTCATTGGTCTTCTAGCTCCATGTTGAAAATCCTAAGTGTCTAATGCATAGTACTTTTATCAAAATACTAAGTTTGGAAATATTCCTAACTTAGAGAAAATAATGAAGAGATCTCCTATGGGAAATATATCTATATGTGAAAATAAGTCATGCATGCAATGCACTTTTAAATCCTAAGAAATATCATACAAAATTTGTGATATTTATAAAGTATGCATTTGGCTATAAATGCAATTTAATTAATTTCTATTTTTGGAAAATGTAATAAAAGGAATAATTATAAGATTAAAGTTTTCAATGATTAATATTTTTATAACATAATTTTATAAATAGTGTTAATAGACAGGGAGCATTTAATTAAATTTAAAGCAATTTGATTTAATCAAAATTAATATTTCTATTAATAGTTATGTTGAAAATACTCAAATTATTCAATATATAACTATGAATTCATTGAAATATCACTCAAAATATTTTATAGCGGCATCAATTTACAAATATTCTAAAGTTTCTAAAACAATTTTATTTGCAATTTTTGGATTAATAGATTTAAAGTTATGCCAAAAATACTCAAATCCACCATTTGAAATTTCAATATTTTATACTAAGTCAAATTTGAATTTTGGAAGATCTAAAATATTCTACATGTCAAGAGCTTTCCAAATATATAAAAATATTTTAATTTGGATAAACAGAGAAAAAGATATGATAGTTTGAATAGATAGGGGCTTTTCTGCAAAACTGCCATTTTTAATTTAATTAGAAAAAGAAAATCCACGCTGGCGCTGACTGTGCGCTGACGTGGCCGCTGACTAGGATCCGACGTGGATAAGTGATCAGATCTGGGCTGTTGGATCCAGATCTGGCGGATCTGAACAGACCGTACCGATTCGATTAAAGGATCTAATCCTACGCGTACATTACAGATCGGACGGCTTACAGCGATTGACCAAAAGGTGGCGGCACTCCGGTCGCCGGAGACGATGGAGACGGCGGCGGCGGCTCGGACGCAGACGGGGACAGTGCTCCGGCAGTTCCTCGGACGCGCGGATGATGCCCTCGGGTGCGGCACATCGCGGCGATCTCGATGGGCTCGGTGGCGGCTTCGCCTGCATCTCGGAGGGGCGTGGGGGCGTGGCCGAAGTGCTTCGGCGCCGGCGAGCTTCGGTCGAGCACGAGGTGCTCCGTTCGGCTGCGAAATAAATCGAGACAAGGGGTTCAGAGGATGCGCACAGACGCGGGGAAGGGGGAAGAGGGTCAGGGGCATCGGGGAAGGCTCACCACGCCGGGGAACAACGAAAAATGGCGGCGGTAGCAATGGAGCTCCGGCGAGATTTTTTGGCGGCCTGGCGGCGTCTTAGGGGCTAGGGTTTGGGGCAAAAGGTGGCGGAGGCGCTGGGGTTTTATAGGGCAGGGTCGGGGTGCCCATTAAGCCCCTTAATCGCGCGGAATCACGACGAGAAAATCTCGCCCGAAACTGTCGGTGCGTGATCTTCGGCGCGGGGTTGAAGACGACCTGACGTGTGGTCCCCACACGTCAGTGAGAGAAAGAGGGGAACAGGCTGGGCGTTGGGCCGTTACGCGTCGCTCGCGCGCGATAGAAGCTGGGCTTCGGCCCAGTTAGTTTTTCCTTTTGTTTTATTCTTTTCCTTTTCTGTTTTCTGGATTTTTAAATAACTTTTAAAGTATAAATCCAAATCAACTCAATTTAGTTTCTATATTTTTGTAAAAACAATATCTATCATTTAGAATACTTATGGTTATGTTTTGAACACTTTCAAATTTAATGTCAAATTTTAAATTTAAGTCCAATTTAATTTCGTGTTGGCCAAATAAAATTTTATAATAATACAATACTTATATAAATTTGAAAGTAAGTTCATTAAACTCATTTTCCAACATTAAAACATTTTGGCTTCGGTACAATAATTAAATGACATAACACATCCATTTGAAAATGGAAAAGGGAAATATAATGAATTCATTTTTAAGTCAAATAATTGGTGCACCATTATATTTTGTATTAAGATAATTCACTTGAAAACTATAATAAATACCTTTGGAAATATTCTAGTTTTAATTCTTTGTTTATACTGAATATATTCAGGAAAACATTTAATGTTTTGAAAATACATGAAGATCATTTAAGCTAATGGAATGATTATTTAGATAATTCATTAATTATATAATCTATGGAGTTTTATAGTAATGAATTATAAGATTATAATTTCCAAATCTATAACTTGAATTTAGTCAGATGAATGAAAACTATTTGGCAATTATACCACTTTAAATAGTTTTGAATTTATAAATAGATATGACTAAGTGGTTGAAATTAGTTTCTTATAAGGAAACTATTTTATTAAAATGAAATGGTTTGAAGTATTTACATATAAGGGTTTTTGAAATACAATAAGAAATGTAATGTTTAACTAGAAACAACTTTTGAACATTATGTTAAACTGAGATATTTGAAATATTAAACCCTTTCAATATGGTTGAAATCTTTTATAGTTGGTTGTCTTATGCATTTTAATGTTTTATTTTAATCAAAAACAAAGTTTTAAATTTTTGTGATTTTTAAACATTATAAAATTTTGGGATGTTACAGAGGTGGTCTTCACGTTCCCATGTAGCTTCCTTGTCAGAGTGATGAGACCATTGGACCTTGTAGAACTTGACACTGTTGTTACGGGTGCGACGTTCAGCTTCATAAAAAATGCAAATAGGTTGTACCACATAAGAGAGATCTTCTCGAAGTTCAATTGATCCATAATCGACTGCACGTCTTGGGTATTGGAAGCACTTCTTGAGTTGTGACACGTGGAAGACATCGTGCACTTTGGAGAGGTTTGGAGAAAGTTCCATACGGTAAGCCAATTTACCACGCCTTGAAAGAACATTGAAATGCCCAACATAACGCAGAGCGAGTTTGCCTTTGATGCCAAAGCGTTGTGTGCCTCTAAGAGGAGTGACACGAAGGTAAGCTTGATCACCAGGTGCATAGACCATGTCCCTGTTCTTGCTATCATAATAGCTTTTCTAACGAGACTGGGCAAACTTCAGATTGTCACGAATGATGCGAACCTTTTCTTCAGGCTTCTGGATAATGTCAGGGCCAAAGAATTGACGTTCACCGGCTTGAGACCAATTCAGAGGAGTTCTGCATTTGCGCCCATAGAGAGCTTCGAAGGGAGCCATGCCTAGACTTGCTTGGAAGCTGTTGTTGTCAGAGAACTCAGCATACGGAAGGCAATCCTCCCATTTCATGCCAAAGGAGATAACACAAGCTCTAAGCATATCCTCCAGAATTTGATTCACCCTTTCAACCTGTCCACTTGTCTACGGATGGTAAGCGGTGCTGAATAGAAGTTTGGTACCCAAGGCTTTCTGAAAGCTGTCACAAAATCGAGAAGTGAAGATACTTCCACGATATGAGCTTATTGCCAAAGGAACACCATGTAAAGGAACCAGTCTTGTCATATAGAGTTCTGCCAACAGACTAGCTGAGACTGTCTCCTTGACTGGGAAGAAGTGAGCCAATTTGGAGAGACGATCAATGACAACAAAGATTGCATCGTTGCCTTTTGTAGTGTACCTACACTTAAAATATGGCAGGTACCTGTGTATAGTGCAAATCCCTGGATCGATTCGTTTGCACACACAGTTTACAATGTAATATCACAACGAAGTATCAATTTATTACAACGCTGATCCAGACTTAGAAAATATTCATGACAACTTGCATAGCAAAAAGCTAGCAGTGAACAGAGTAAACAGCGGAAAATTATTCTTCATGGAGTCCCCATCATCAGCATGTTCCACTGGCGAGCATATTGGTTGAAGACTCGAAACCCTTAGCAAAAATCTCACTCATCATTAGAACAGTCTGCAATAAGAAAAATATTGCAACAACGTGGGTCAGAACCATTTAAAAATGGAACTGGCAAGTGACACTATGGTGGACACTTAAAGGAATAACTCTATAATCTATATGCTTATGTGGCTGGTGGAGCTCAAGGCTATTTTGCAGAAAGCAAGTTTTTCCCTAACTCTTTGGAACAACTTTACCTAGTGGAGACAAATATGGTATGAAAGCCATAGTCTCATTCTTCCCTTGTTCTCCCTTCAAGTTTTAATTTAAAAGTTGGAATGGTGGAATCCTCCGTTGACGTCCTCGTTCAGCTGCTCAACTTGTCTGTACCGGGGACACGGCTAAGTACTTAGATTTTTAAACTCTGCAGAGATTGTGCACGTTCACCATTGTACCCATTCAACCCAAACTATCCTATACACTCTGGGAGTGTTAAGGAAAAGGAGAAGAATGAGATGAGATCTTTCAGAAGCATTTTCCCTCCCCATAACGGCCTGACGCGCTCCACCTACAAATCCTCTACCACCACCTGTCAGGCCGGGGCGAGTCCATGCAGCTTAGTTGATCAAGCCAGAGCCCAAATTGGCAATGGCTGTACGAGAAGCAATCCTCACTTGGAGTTCTTCAGATTCCTATGTTCCTGGGTGGCCGTCCACAAGTGTAATTCCACAGGTAAACCCCTAGGAACCCACTCAACATAAACCATACAAAACAACTTTCCACCCAGGTATTTCATTCTTAACTTAGTAGAATTAACATTTCATCAAAAATAATTTTGCATAGCATCAAAATTCTACTAAGTGTTGCATGGGAACCTAGACACAGGAGTAAGGAAGTCTAAACATGGCTTGCATAGCAATACTATCCTACAGATGCTTATAGAAAATAATCTACTCATGCATAGAAAAATACTAGGACTTTTATGGGGTGTGCCACTTGCCTTGGCAACCGGGAGTGCAGCAGTTACAGTTGCAAAGACCCTTGTTTCCCTCTGAATAGTCTAACCAAATAAAATGCCACACATAAACACACAAGCAACATAACCATACAATAATATGTTATGCATGAGATGCAATAATGTAATTTCAAGAAACTAATATTTATCTCTTAGAATTTGTATGAAGTATGCATGATGAAATCTTAATTTGTTTTCAATTATTTAGACTTGAATAAAAAGGGTAACTCAAGAATTTTAGTTTACTGTAATAAAATTTCATAAACAAAATTTGTAAAAGGGGCTATTGGACAGAGGGTATCTAAACAAATTTTTAGCAATTTGATTTACTCAAAAATAATTTTTCTAACTAAAGTTATGTCAAAAACACTTAAACTACTCACATGAATATTTGAAATTTTTTAATGTGTCTAAACAGAAAACTAATGAAGCCAAAAGATTATAATGGTTCTAAGGATTCCAAATATATAAAAATATTTGAATTTGGCTAAACATATAAAAAGTAA
Source organism: Poa annua (assembly GCA_026929855.1). Taxonomy (NCBI): domain Eukaryota; kingdom Viridiplantae; phylum Streptophyta; class Magnoliopsida; order Poales; family Poaceae; genus Poa; species Poa annua. The sequence continues at coordinate 112,400,814 of CM049426.1, forward strand.
TGATAAAAACAATATGCAGGGTGTTTTTTGCAAAACTGCCAATTAAATCAATTTAGGAAAATCGCCGAATTTCACCGATTTGAAATAAAAAGAAAATAAAAAGCGACCGTAGTTTCTAACTGCCGAGATCTAAAGGGTCTAAAACGAGCGGCGCGGGCGGCCGGAAGAACTCCGGTGACCGAAGAACACGGCGGCGCCATCGCCGGCATTCACGTTCCCGATGTTCTACTGCCCTAAGAGGCTAGCGAGGCATACCCTGACAAAGAGAAGTTCGCGGCGAGGTTGGTGGCGCGGTGGAGACGACCAAAGCGTCCTCCTCTTCTCGTAATTGCTCGCCGGAGATGCGCACGGCGACGGTCCTCGTCGGTGGTGCACTGATGCGAGGTTTGGCTGCGTATAAAAACACGAAACTTTGTCACAAAGATCCGCAATGACAAAAGAAACCGAGTGGGAGAGAAGAGAAGGCTCGAGGAAGATGCAACTCACCGGAGTTTGCAGAACTCGCCGGCGGCAACGGCGGAGCTCCAGGGAAGTTTGCGGACGGCTTGGTGGCTCTCGGGAGATGGTGTTTGGGGCAAATGAGAGAGGGGATCGAGTGATCTTATAGGAGGGAACGTCGTAGTAAGAGGGGGCGTAAATCGCCGGGAATCAGTGAGTTAATTCAGCCGTTTCTCGGCTCGGTCATGGGCGTGATTTGGGGAAGAAGGAGTTGCCGCGACGGGGATGACAGGTGGGGTCCACCTGCCAGAGAGAGAGAGAGGCGCGCGGGCGGGAGTGGGCTGCTGGCGGGCTGGAAACAACGCGCGCGTGGTAGATAGGTATTGGGCTTCTGCCCACTGGCTGGGAAAGATGGCCCGTCTCCATTTTTTTTATATAAATTATTTTCTGTTTTAAATCTTTTGAAATACAAAACAATTTCAAAACTATATCAAAACTTCTTAGAAAAAATTCATAAAAAATATAATTTGAAAAGCTTATTAAAAACAGAACCTTTTGGTAGTATTTTTGTCTAAAGTAAAAATACAATAAAAAGGAATATTATTATAAATTCAAATACAAATTTTGTGGACTTAAAATAAATTTAAACATATAAAAGTAATTTAATTTAAATCATATGTGATTCAAATGACAAGTTTAGATGATGATGATGCATGAATTCAAGGTTTTAAATTTTTCTGAAAATTGGGATGTTACAAACCTAACCCCCTTAAGAAGAATCTGGCCCTCGAGATTCGGATTGGCTAGCAAATAGGTGAGGGTGGTCTTCTTTCAGACCATCTTCTCTTTCCCAAGTTGCTTCTTCCTCTGAATGGTGATCCACTGTACTTTACAGAATTTGATGGTCTTGGTTCGGGTGACACGCTCTGCTGTCTCCAAAATCTTTATGGGTTTTTCTTCATAAGTGAGATCACTTTCTAGTTGTACTTCCTCTAGTGGCACCATATCTCTTAGCAATGTCTCTGCCATTTCTGGGTGACATTTCTTCAGCTGGCTGACATGGAATACATTATGAACTGCGGAAAGTGCTTCCGGAAGTTCCAATTCATAGGCTACCTCTCCTTTACGGGGTAATACCTTGAACGGTCCAATAAATCTAGGTGCCAATTTTCCTTTGATCCCAAATCTTTTTACTCCACGCATAGGTGAAACTCTGAGATAGGCTCGATCGCCTACTTCATAAGTGACTTCCCTTCTTTTGGAGTCTGCATAACTCTTCTGTCTGGATTGTGCTATCTTTAAACGGTCCTTAATCAGTCTGACTTTTTCCTCAGCCTCCTTGATTATGTCTGGTCCGAACAAAATACGTTCTCCTACACCACTCCATAGTATTGGTGTAGTGCACTTCCTTCCATACAGGGCTTCAAATGGCGACGTCTCTATGCTTGCTTGATAGCTGTTGTTGTAAGAGAACTCAACATATGGTAGATTATCATCCCAGCTAGACTTATAATCTAGAGCGCATGCTCTTAGCATATCTTCTAGGATTTGGTTTACTCTTTCTGTTTGTCCATCCGTCTGCGGGTGGAATGATGTGCTAAACTCTAATCTGGTTCCCAATGATTCATGTAATTGATTCCAGAAATGAGAGGTAAACTGAGTACCCCCTATCAGACACAATTTTCTTGGGAACACCATGTAGACACACAATCCTCTTCATATAGATGTCAGCTAGTTTGGCACTAGTGTAAGTAGTCTTCACGGGTATAAAGTGAGCTACCTTCGTCAGCCGATCGACTACAAGGGTTGCAGCAATCCTACCAGTGATGAAATCCATACCAATTTGTTCCCATTTCCAATCTGGTACTGGTAAGGGTTGCAGCAATCCCGCTGGTTTTTGGTGTTCTGCTTTCACACGACTGCAGACGTCACACTTTGCAATGTATTCAGCAATATCTCTCTTCAAATTGATGCACCAATGCCTCTCCTTTACATCCATATACATCTTGGTGTTACCCGGATGTATGGAATAAGGTGAGTCATGAGCTTCTTGAAGTATTAACTTCCTAAGATCAGTAATATCAGGAACACATATGCGTTCTTTATACCATACAGTTCCTTCTTCATCTTCTCTAAAGTCTTAGGCCTTGCCTTCACTTAGGTTCTTCTTGATTTCTTTTATTGCTTTATCCTCTATGTGAGCTTCCTTGATTTTGTTAAACAGAAGAGGTTGAACTTCCAAGGTTGCAACGAATCCTTCAGGTACCACTTCCAATCGAAGGTCTTTAAATCCTTTACATAGATCTTCAGGCAATTCTCCTGCCGTGAGTCCGTTTACATAAGTCTTACGGCTCAAGGCATCAGCCACCACATTGGCTTTCCCTGGGTGGTACTGTAGACTTAAATCATAGTCCTTGATCAATTCTAACCATCTCCTTTGTCGCATGTTTAATTCCTTCTGAGTAAAGAAGTACTTGAGACTTTTATGATCTGTGAATACTTCACATCGCTTTCCCCATAAATAAGGTCTCCATATTTTCAGGGCATGTACTACAGAAGCTAACTCTAGATCATGAGTGGGGTAGTTTACTTCATGATTTTTGAGTTGCCTTGAGGCATAAGACACTACTTTTCCTTCTTGCATCAATACGCTTCCTAGACCACGATATGAAGCGTCGCAATAGACTTGGAAATCTTTCTCTAGATCTGGTAGGCATAAGACTGGTGCAGACACTAAGCGTTTCTTTAATTCTTGAAAACTGGTCTCACAAGCTTCTGTCCACTCAAACTTCCCTTCTTCAGTAATTCAGTCAAGGCCTTGGCAATCTTGTAGAAATTTTCAATGAAACTCCGGTAGTATCCTGCCAGTCCTAGAAAACTGCGGATTTCTCCCACATTTTTGGGTGATTCCCAATTTGTCACAGCAGCAACTTTTTCAGGATCCACTGCTATTCGATCTTTAGACACCAGGTGTCCTAGAAATCCTACTTGTTCTAACCAAAATTCACACTTGTTGAACTTTGCATATAACTTATGCTCTCGGAGTCTTCGCAACACCAGGCGTAAATGTTCTTCATGTTCTTTGTGACTTTTGGAGTAGACTAAGATGTCATCGATGAAGACAACGACAAACTTGTCCAGAAAATCAATAAATACATTATTCATCGTATTCATGAAATAGGCTGGATCATTGGTTAACCCAAAATGCATTACTGTGTACTCATACGAACCATACCTTGTAACAAAGGCAGTATTGGGTATATCCATCTCTCTAACTTTCATCTGAAAGTACCCGGATCTGAGATCGATCTTGCAGAACACAACAGCCCCTTCTAATTGATCGAAGAGCTCATTTATCTTGGGTAGCGGATACTTGTTCTTGATTGTATGCTCATTTATGTCACGATAATCAGTGACTAATCTCTGTGTACTATCCTTCTTCTTGACGAAAAGGATTGGGGCTCCCCATGGTGATGAACTTGGACGGATAAAACCTTTCTGCATAAACTCTTCCAGTTACTTCTTGAGTTCTTTCAGTTCATCAGTTGCCATCGGGTAGGGTCTTTTAGCAATTGGTCTTGTACCCGGCTTCAGTTCAATGAGAAACTCTACATCTTTATGGGGTGGCATTCCCGATAGTTCTTCCGGAAACACATCAGGATATTCCTTGACTATAAGAACATCACCGAGGCTAGCCCTCTTAAGACAATTAAGCCTAACCTTCTTTAGCTCAAACTTTGATCTGAACTTGATTTTCAATCCTTCTGGAGTGGTGAGAGTGATGGTTCTATTTGCGCAGTCTATGATTCCTTCAAAACGGGACATCCAATCCATTCCTATGATAATATCCAAACCTTGTGTTTTTAGGATGATCAAGTCCGTAGGAAACTGATGCTTCCCAATCTTCAGTCTCATCTGTCTACAACCTGAGGTTACTAACATTTCTCCACCAGGAGAGCTTACTCTAATAGGGCTTCCTATGTTCTCAACAACTAACCCATGTTTGTTTACAAAAGCCCTTGAAATGAATGAATGTGATGCTCCAGTATCAAATAGAACTAATGCTGGATATGAATTGAGCAAGAACGTACCAATGACAGCATCAGGTTCATCGTGCACTTCTTCCACGTTGATGTGGTTCACGTGTCCCTTCTGAAAAGGATTGGGCTTGGCAGCTTCTGTAGCTTTCCTTTCTGGGGAATCATTGGTATAATGACCCTTGTTATTGCACTTATAGCATAGCACTTGGCTAATATCTTTCTTGAACTCAGGGTTTGGGCGGTGTTGTCCATTGTTATGATTAGGGCCAACATGTCAATTCCCTTTGTCGGCACAGTGGGAACTGGGGTATGGAGAGTGTAACGCCCCGGGATTTATCCCCTTTTGTTTTGTGAGTTTTTCTTTTTGCATCGACATGGCATCGCATTGCATATCATTAATTTAATTTATTGAATTTAAATTAAATTTCCACAATTAAATTCAAATAAATTTCAAATTAATTAAAAATGTGTTATTTTCAAATATTTTAAAAATGTTAAAAATTAGTTTATTAAATTGTCCATTGAAAACTAAAATTATTTTGTATAGGTTTCGTATTCAATTTTCTTTTCGTTTTTGTTTTAAAAATAGAAAACAGAAAAGAATAAAGGGAGAAAAATAAAAGCCCAAGCCACCTAAGCAAACCCTAGGGTTTCCTCCTGGAAACTTCTTTCCACCCCCCTGGAATTTTGCAGCCACCCTCCTATACTTTTCTGGAATTTTACAAAAGTCCTCCCACCTCTCTTTCTTTCTTTTTTCCCCTTCCTTTTTCTCTTCTTTTCTTTTTCCTTTCTTTCCTTCCTTTCTTGTTCTTTTCTTTCCTTTTTTCTCTCTTATTTTCTTCCTTTCTTCTCCCGCACCGCACGGGAGAAACTCCCGCAGCTTCTCCTTCTTTCCTCCCCATCCCACACGCACCAACTCCCGACCCGAGCCTGAGCGCCTCCTCCCCTGGGACCCCGCCTCCGGCATCGCCCCTCTGCTCCGCCGCCGCGCCGCGCGCTCGCCCCGCCGCCGGCGCCGGACGCGCGCCGCGCCGCGTCAGCCCGAGCGCCGCCCGCGCTCCCGAGCGCCCGGCCGCCCCACGCCGCCGACGGCGGCCGTCCGCTGCTCCCGCGCCGCTCCCCTGCGCCTCCTCGCACGATGCGCTGCCCCGAGCCGCGCCGCCTCCGGCCACCTCCCGCGCGCTCCGGCAGCGCCGCCACGCCGCCTCCCCGGCCGAGCTACGCCCCCGCCGCGCGCCCTCTGGCCTGCGCCGCCGTCGCCGTCTGCTCTCCTCCGCCGCCCGGCGCCGCCTCGCCTGCCCCGTGCTCCGCCTCGGCCGCCTCCCCGCGCGCCCCCACGCCGCAGCTCCCCCGCTCGCCCGGTCGCCGCGCTCATCCGCCTCCCGCGCCGCCGCTCGCCACGTCGCCTCCGCGCCGCGTCCCACGGCACCATGCGCGTGCCTCCGCCCGCGCCGCTCACCGCCGCCGTGCGTTCCGTCCCGCACGCACGCGTCCCACTGCCTCATCTTTCCAGCTGTGTGCACGCCGCCGCCGACGCCCGCCAGGTGTTCGACACAATGCCCGCAAGACCCCGGCGTCGCCATTTTTGTCCGAGTTGTCCACCCTTCGAGGTGTTGCTACGTGCGCTTGCGCGTCCTCTTCCGGTGCGGCATTTCCGTGGCCGCCCGTGTTCGTGTCGCGATGCCCGCCCGTGCACGCTTTCCTTCCGGTGTCCGTTGCCGTGCTCCTGCGTGCCCGCGCCCGTCAACGAGGATGACCGATTACAACTACCCCGACCACTTCCACGACACCGACTAACGACGATGCCCCGGTTCCGCGACAACTACTTCCTCTATGGACCTAAGACGTCGGTTTCGAACCCTAGTTCACCCGATCCGACGTACGGACCCAAACCCTAACCCTAAAACCTATTTTTTTATTAAATGTCATATATCTTGTGCATATCGCATCATAATTGCATTTGTTGCATCTCTTGGGTTTGCGGGTGTAGCAAATCACCTAAATAATAAATATGGAATGTTTGGGGCAAATCACTATATGTATTGCCCCATTCCATTTAATTTGACTAGATCATCTTTGCCATGTCTTGCCATGTTAATGAACATTTAATTGTGGAGTAGATAAATAACTTGCACCTAAGTATTAATTGTCGGAACCCCGGTTCCGCTTAATTTGAGTTAAGTGCATCTCAAATTGCATCTCGCCATGCCATGCATCATTCTCATATGATCATATTGGATCTTTTGCCGTAGTTGTAAAATGCATCTTTTACGCTTTCCAGTGTTTGTTGCTTCTTCGCGGATACGACGTTGAGATGTGTGAGCTACGACAAGATTTGCTTCCATGCGGGATTCCAGGCAAGCAAAGTTTGCTTTTTTACCTATACATTGTCTTTCATTCCTGTCGTTGATCTCTGCTACCCTAGTATTCGATTCTTATCGCGATCCAATCACATGTTTATCCTGTAGCCCATACAGCTTTATCCCCACATCCCATCACCTGTTGTTTGTTTATCTGTTGTCCTTGCGAGTCGTAGCGCATGCTTAGAGTTGATTGTGCGAGTCGTCCGTTGGTCTTATGTTTCATCTGCTTAGTATGATAGATTGTTCTACTTTAATAAACTGTTGTCTTATGTTGGGGTAATATAATTAAATGATAAGGCACCGGGCGGAAGGCCTTGCGAGGTGCTTTGTTCTGCTCAGTGTCGACCTAGGAACTGAGATTTTGTCCTCGGATCCAATTTTTAGCGCACTAACCACTTGTGGGAGGCCCTATGGAGCCCCCCTCGACTTTGAACGGATCTTCAGCTTGTCCATGTGCCGCAACTACTTCGGGTTTTCCATTTGCTCATATCCATGTGCATGATGATGATGATTGATGAGAGGTTACTTGATACGGGGGTCATATAGGGGTGGTGCGCGCGAAGCGGACAGTTCCTACTGTGGTTTGAGCCGCATGGTGCGCAGGCACAAACTAATGAGTCTGCAATTGAGATTCGGCCGGACTCTTGACGCGGGTAACAACTCATATGGGTGGCACTTCGACTTGCTGTAGTGAAGGAACGAGTCGTGTTGAGAGACCCTAATGCTTGCTTGGGTTGATCATACGAGTATGGGTACAGTAGTGCACCCCTGCAAGGTATAATCTTATCGATGAGCCGTGTCCACGGTTATGGACGACTTTGGTGATAATACTGGCTAACAAGATCTAGACAACTTGCACCTAATTAATGTTAATTAAATTGACTAGTAATATAGAATTACTTCCACAATAAATTATAATTAAAATTGTTCCACGTGTGAGTTTCCCGAATTGCTTCCTCATATTTGGTTGAGGGGGTGAATTCGAGAATGGGTTGTGATTGGTGTTAGTTGTAGTTGTTTACCTTATCCGCTCTCTTATCCCTCTTTGATTAGACGGAAGTTGTAGCGTGTCTCTTTAGGTTGCTAGTGCTGCTGCCGCTAAGTCCACCTCCCTTATATTTTGGGAGATGGTGTAGAAAGTAGGCAAGCCGGTTTTGCTTGCCAGGGAGTGCCCTGACCCTCTTTTGGGTTGTGCTTTATGTGCAGTCAACAGGTTTGAAGTCTCACGACGTTAGCTTGGGAATCCCTTCGGCTTGGCCGGGCAGGATATGGCGCCATCGCTTATCTTCAGGACTCTTAGTCCAATTTGCATCTTATCCGTAGTCGGATACTATTTTGCTTCCGCTGTCATTTGTATCTTTGTATTATATCATTTGTATCTTGACTCGTCCGAGTCGTTGTTGTATTATCTCTTCTGTTGTATTTGTGGATGTATCGGAACTGTTGTAATGTTATCACAATTCCACCCACATAATGCGCATGTTTCGGCGTGCACATTATGTCTGGTGGGCGACCTAAAATCGTTATTATGCGGATTTCGGCGGGAGCACTTAAATCTACATAGTACCGATTTTAGGGCGTCAAAGAGAGCCCCACGCTGGCCAGACAGACAAAACGACTAAGGACCAGGCATCACCGCCTGGTGGGACCCTCGAGAGGCAATTCCCCTCGAGGGCCTCAAGGGATCCCTCGCCTCAGGGGACCCTCCCGAGGCGACAACTCGCCTTGGGGGAGTCCCACAGGACCCTCCCCTCAGGCCTCCCCGCGCCTGAAGGGAAACGTTGCGGCCAAGGAAGTACGTCAAGACGCACATGGCCTCTGCCACGCCCACGTGATGACGCAAGCACCCCCGTTGCCGTTTTGGTGATAAAGGGGTCAATAAAGCGGCTCTGCCTGCTGCGCCGCTGCCAGGTCCTTCTACTCTGACGATAAAGCGGGTGGACGTCGCAACCCTCCAAAGGAGAACGTCATCGTGGGGTCCACCTCAGAGACTGCCCTCTCTGCAGGCTGTACAGCGCGACCGGCCCCCGGTCGGCCACCGCGCCCACCTTTATCAACAATGGACTATCGTCCACGAACACGCCGCGGTGGACTCCTGCTCCACCATGCCACTGCCATGTGGGAGACACCTTGAAGGCCAAGACGAAGCAGAGCGCCAGAGGCGCCTATAAAAGGAGGAAGACATCCATCGTAGCACGGGTCGACTCTTGACGTGCTACAACCCTTGTAAATCCTAGCAACACTTGGTAGGATAGCCTCGGACCGGAGGAGGAAGAAAACGATCGCTTCCCTCCCCAGGCAAGAACTCCCTCAAGGAGGCCTCCGGCAAGCTCCATTGTACTGTAACCCATCATCTAATACAGACAAGCAGGAGTAGCGGTCTTACCTCCTCACGAGGGCCGTGAACCTGGGTAAGGGTCGGTGTCTTCTTCTGTCGTGTGCGTGTCTTCTTCGGGTCCGGCGAGCAACATCGCGGAGCCACTCGAGGGTCTAGACCTCCGCGTTCAATCCCCTTCAAGAACTACACTTCAGGAAGTGACTACCCCCAATTCTTGGGAGTCATAACCCGACACCCTTTGTGACCTCCATTGTTTCCTTTGAAACCTCCACCATGGTTGTGACCATGATGTTTGTGGGTTCTTCCTCCACTAGGATAGTTCCCATGCTTATGACTATGGTTTGTATCTTGAGGAAATGGTGTTTGTGACTATTGTTTCCTTTTGAATGAAGGTTCGGAATGGTGTTTGTGAATATTCAGCTTTGTCTTCCTACTTTCAGCCTTCTTGATGTTATCCTCCATTATGATAGCCTGATCTAGGAGGGTCTGATAATTTGGGGCATATGCTACTGTTAGAGGAATCTTCAGTTCGTCACTCATCCCATTTAGGAATTTTGCCTTCCTCTTAGCCTCAGTGTTGATGTCTTCAGGAGCATATCAAGACAGGGCATGGAAGTCATCCATGTACTCCTTAAGGCTCATGTTTCCTTACCTCAGGTTTCCAAATTCTTCCTGCTTCAAGTTCAAAATGACTGAAGAGATATGGGCATTACGAAAACCTTCCTTGAAGTTTTCCCAAGTCAGGGTTTCCAGCGGGTGAGTGATCTGATAAGTTTCCCACCACTGAATTGCTGGTCCCTCCAGCAGATGAGTAGTGAATCTCACCTTTTCAGTATCGGTACATTCACAGGTCAGTAAATCTCTGTCCAATGAGCGCAGCCAGTGATGTGCCACAATTGGCTCAGTTGCATTTGAGAACTTGTTAGGCCGAAGCCTAAAAAATCTGGTAAGTCTATCCACTTGGGGTGGTGGTGGCGGTGGCGGGTTGTGGTTATTGTTGTTGTTGTTATTGTTGTTGGTTGCCGCAATGAACTGGGTCATCATAGTCATTAGCTGAGCTTGAGCGGCCATCAACTGTTGTATAGCATCATTATTGTTGTTGTGGTTGTTATCGGGCGCACAGCGGGGAGGCATCTGTGGTTTTTAGCATAGATGAGTTTAGATGGAAAGGACTAAAAAAAATTATCCAACAAACAAACGACTTATAAAAAAACAACCAACACACAAAACAAAACCTTTGGATTAAAAATTATATAAAAGTTTGGAAAATAAACTCGCGAGGTTCTAAGGATACAAGGCAAAGTACTGCCTTACCACAAGTTGGTAGGTCAATACAAGACTAAAGATAACGATGAGGTGTAAGGTAAATGGTAGTCTCACTAACTAACTACTCGACCATGTCATCCTCTTATTCTTCAATTTCGTGAATCTCGATTCCTTCATTGTCGAGTACCTCCTTGAGTTCCTTCACTTCTTTCTCCAGGGCAGAGTTCTTTCTTGCAGCTCCCTCTTCTCGGTACGAAGCCGTTTGATCAAGTCACTATCAGCCTCAAACTCGACTTCATTGCTCTCGAGTTCTGCCTTCTGTTCTCTGATAGTCTTGTTCTTCTCTTGAACCCTTTTCTCTTGTCTTTTGTACCTCTCCTCTTGTGCAGCAAACCTCTCTTCTTGGGCCTTAGTCACTTCCTCTTGAGCCTTCACCTTCTCCTTGTTCTCCTTGAGTAAGGCACATAGCTCATCGTTCTTCAGGAGTTCAGTGCACCTATCCTCATAAAGCTCTGTTATGAGGATTTCCAACTCCTGGAAATAAAGACTAAGGGGCTTTGCTTTGCCTCTATCTCCGACCTCGAAAAGGTAAGGTTCTCCATCCTCATTTCTCCTTCCAAAGAAAATGGAGTAGTGGCCCCTCAACTCTGTGTTGTAGCGTCCGCAGAGGCGCCCAATCAGGTCTTGCATGACTAGATTGAGTCCTTAATCCTTGGAGTCACTAACAATTTTAATCTCTAACGGGGGCTCTTCTCCACGTCCTGGCTGAGTTGCTTTTATTCCCCAACAGCCCTCTTTGTTAAACTTCTTCAGGATGAAGCCCTTGATCTGAGGTAGCGGTAACCCTATCTTTTCGACGATGTCGAGGAGGTAGCAGCCAAAATGGGTGTTCTCAAAGTCCTCCGCGGTGGTGAAGTGGAAACTCGTCATCCTTTAGGTAGAAAGGATAAGAATTAAAACAGGAAATGCATAAGGTAAAGAAGTACTAGTCATGATGTGCATTATTGTTTTGGAAATTACTAAGTCAAAAATCTTAAGGTGATCAACAAATATTAAAAACTCTTTGTAAATTGGATATTCACTATGGTGAGAGAGACAGACACCCGACCAGCCACTTATGATTGTGGAACAGGTCTCATGTATGTGGACATGTAAGGTTAGTCTCCAGGCCGCTTCATCTCACTATGCCGCTAGGATCCAAAATACTCAAGGAGATAATACTATGATCAAAAGGGTTAATCCAATCCTAAGGGCTCGAACCTACATGCAACATAGTGCTCTGATACCATCTGTAGTGTACCTGCACTTAAAATATGGTAGGTACCTGTGTATAGTGCTAATCCCTGGATCGATTCGTTTGCACACATAGTTTACGATGTAATATCACAACAAAGTATCAATTTATTACAACGCTGATCCAGACTTAGAAAATATTCATTACAACTTGCAAGCGAAAAGCTAGCAGTGAACAGAGTAAATAGCGGAAAATTATTCTTCATGGAGTCCCCATCATCAGCATGTGCCACAAGCGAGCATGTTGGTTGAAGACTCGAAACCCTTAGAATCTCACTCATCATCAGAACAGTCTGCAATAAGAAAAATATTACAACAACGCGGGTCAGAACCATTTAAAAATGGAACTGGCAAGTGACACTATGGTGGACACTTAAAGGAATAACTCTATAACCTATATGCTTATTTGGCTGGTGGATCTCAAGGCTATTTTGCAGAAAGCAAGTTTTTTCCTAACTCTTTGAAACAACTTTACCTAGTGGAGGCAAATATGGTATGAAAGCCATAGTCTCATTCTTCCCTTGTTCTCCCTTCAAGTTTTAATTTAAAAGTTGGAATGGTGGAATCCTCCGTTGACGTCCTCGTTCAGCTTCTCACCTTGTCCGTACCGGGGACACGGCTAAGTACTTAGATTTTTAAACTCTGCAGAGATTGTGCACGTTCACCATTGTACCCATTCAACCCAAACTATCCTATACACTCTGGGAGTGTTAAGGAAAAGGAGAAGAATGAGATGAGAACTTTCAGAAGCATTTTCCCTCCCCATAACGGCCTGACGCGCTCCACCTACAAATCCTCTACCACCACCTGTCAGGCCGGGGCGAGTCCACGCAGATTTGTTGATCAAGCCAGAGCCCATATTGGCAATGTCTGCACAAGAAGCAATCGTCACTTGGAGTTCTTCAGATTCCTCTGTTCGTGGGTGGCCGTCCACAAGTGTAATTCCACAGGTAAACCCCTGGGATCCCACTCAACGTAAACCATACAAAACCACTTTCCACCCAGGTGTTTCATTCTTAACTTTGTAGAATTTAACATTTCATCAAAAATAGTTTTGCATAGCATCATAATTCTACTAAGTGTTGCATAGGAACCTAGACACAGGAGTAAGAAAGTCTAAACATGGCTTGCATAGCAATACTATCCTACACATGCTTATAGAAAATAATCTACTCATGAATAGAAAAATACTAGGACTTTTATGAGGTGTGCCACTTGCCTTGGCAACCAGGAGTGCAGCAGCTACAGTTGCAAAGACCCTCGTTTCCACCGAATAGTCTAACCAAATAAAATGCCACACATAAACACACAAGCAACATAACCATACAAAAATATGTAATGCATGATATGCAATAATGTAATTTCAAGAAACTAATATTTATCTCTTAGAATTTTTATGAAGTATGCATGATGAAATCTTAATTTGTTTTCAATTATTTAGACTTGAATAAAAAGAGTAACTGAAGAATTTTAGTTTACTGTAATAAAATTTCATAACCAAAATTTGTAGAAAGGGCTATTGGATAGAGGGTATCTAAACAAATTTTTAGCAATTTTATTTACTCAAAAATAATTTGTCTAACTAAAGTTATGTCAAAAACACTTAAACTACTCACATGAATATTTGAAATTTTTTAATGTCTCTAAACAGAAAACTAATGAAGCCAAAAGATTCTAATGATTCTAAGGATTCCAAATATATAAAAATATTTGAATTTGGCTAAACAGATAAAAAGTAATGATAAAAACAATATGCAGGGTGTTTTCTGCAGAACAGCCAATTAAATCAATTTAGGAAAATCGCCGAATTTCTTTATCTGACGTGGCGCTGATGTGGTGCTGATGTGGCGCTGACTCAGCGTACCGATTCAAAATAAAAAGAAAATAAAAAGCGACCGTAGGATCTAGATTTAACGACCGAGATCTAAAGGGTCTAAAACGAGCGGCGCGGGCGACCGGAAGAACTTCGGTGACCGAAGAACACGGCGGCGCCATGTAACGTCCCGGGATTTATCCCAATTTAGATTTTGTTGTTTTTCTTTTTTTTTTGCATCATCATGACATCACATCATCATGCATTTGTCATTTCTTTTATTTTATTGTATTTAAATTGAATCACACCCTTCCAATTCAAATTCCACTTTTAAATCTAATTGCAAACCAAATTAATTTAAATGTGATATTTAAATTCTTTTCAAGTGTTCAAATTAATATATTAAATTGTGTGTTGGAAACAATAATTAAATTACCTATTTAAAACAAAAACTATTTTGTAAAGTTTCTCTATGCAAATTCTTTTCTATTTTGTTTTAAAATACAAAAACAGAAAAGAATTAAATAAAATAATTAAAACTTCAGAGAAGAAAAATACTACCTGGGCCGAAGTCCAACTTCCCTGGCCCAACTCCTCCCTTGGCCCTTTTCTTCTTCCTCCGTATGGCACGAGAAAGTCGTGCCCACCTTTCCAACTCGTAGCCATGGTGCTCCCCACCATGTGCTCTCCCTTTCCCCTCCTACTTAGCCCCCTCCTCTGCTCCTCCCTAACCCTAGCCGCACCCCTCCTTCCTTCTTCCCCTCGCGCGGCCGCCATTTATTTTTCCTCCATCTCCTCCGCTGTTTTATCCACCCACACTACCACCGGAACACCAACGCTGTGGCCCCGCCACTCCGGTGCCGTCGAAGCACCGAGGAGGAGCCCCGGAGCAGCGCCACCCCTTCGTCGTGCTCCTCCCCGAGAGAATCGAGGCGGGAGATCTACGGGCCGTCGGCCTCGTCCTCGTCGCCCCGCGGCCGGCGAAGCTCCGCCGCCATGATTCTGGCAGACCGGACCTCCCCCCGCGCCGTTTGACTACACCGCGCCCCTCGCAGTGAGTTTCTCTACCCATCCCCCCGCTTCTTTGCTCGATTCCGTGCGGGAATCAACGAATTGGTGCACGAATCCCCCTCTGATCGCCATGGCCGTGCCCGAGAAAACCTCAAAACTCCGTCTTTGCCTCTTGTCCTCGCCACCGAACCGCACGGCAGCTCCTCCCGCACCACACCCACGCACACCGCGTCCGCACCCAGCTCCGTCTCGCGCACGCCAGGATCACCGAGTTCGCCGGCTCCATCCCGTACGATCCCTGAAGTCTGAGTTTTTCTCTGTCAATTGTTCAGTTTCGTCAGAAGCAAACGCTGTCGTTCTACACCTTAAGGAAAAAAACGAAACGCAGTACATCACCAATACTCGTTCGATCCAGTGGCTAGCGCAACCGCGTGGTCTGCCCCCCGTCGCGAGTTCGATCCCAAGCTGGCCGAATAAACCCTCCTTTTTCCCCATTTTTTTCTCACGCATCCTGACAGGTGGGTCCCGCTGGTCATTGACTGCGGGAGCCCGCACTGCACACACACGCCTCCGTGGCGCCTAGGGCTCGCGTGTCATCCGCTGTGGTTAGCCCACCTACGGTGCAAAAAATCCCAGATCCAGATCTGGATCTGGATCTTTGCGCCCAGCCCCCTGCTCTTCCTTTTTTCTGCACAGAGAACCTCGCCAGCATTTTTTCCATCACGGATGGGTCACTACACTTTTCAGAAACACCCCTAAACCTAATTATGCAATAACATTAATTCTATACCTCCAAATTAAATAATCTTTATATGTTTATTTATCAGAAAAATGCAAAGAATATTAATATGCCATTTGTTTGTCATTTTGCATTTGTTATTTTAATTGCTTAGTGTAATTTGTTATTTGCAACTGAATAATTAAATATGGAATGTTAGGGGTAATAAATATATAATGCCATATTTACATTTAATTTAAGTAGATCACCCATGCCATGTTTTACCATGTTAACCAACATTTAATATTGCTGGTAAATAAATAACTTGCACCTAAGTATTAATTGTCGGAACCCCGATTCCGCTTAATTTGGATTATGTGCATCTCAAATTGCATCTTGCCATGCCATGCATCATTCTCACATGATCATGCTAGATCTTTGCCGTAGTTATAAAATGCATCTTTTACGCTTTCCAGTGTTTATTGCTTCTTCGCGGATAAGACGTTGAGATGTGTGAGCAACGACAAGATCTGCTCCCATGCGGGATTCCAGGCAAGCAAAGTTTGCTTGTTTACCTATACATTGTCTTTCATTCCCGCCGTTGATCTCTGCTACCCTAGTTACGATTCTTTATTGCGATCCCATCACATGTTTATCCTAATCCCCACAACCTAAAACATGTTGTATGTTTATCTGTTAGCCTTGCGAGTCGTAGCGCATGCTTACATTTGTTTGTGCGAGTCGTATGTTGGCCTTTATTTCATATGCTTAGCATGATAGATTATTCTACCTTAATAAAATGTTGTATTATATTGGGGTATTATAATTAAAAGATAAGGCACCGGCGGAAGGCCTTGCGAGGTGCTTTGTTCTGCTAAGTGTCGACCTAGGAACTGAGATTTTGTCCTCGGATCCAATTTTGAGCGCACTAACCACTTGTGGGAGGCCCAATGGAGCCCCCTGGACTTTGACTAGAACTTCGACTTGTCCGGGAGCTGCACCTAGTTCGGGTTTTCCATTTGTCTCATATGCATCAATACTAGTGTAGTACTTTTACTTTGGCGGTGTGCCTTGTTACATGCATATAGGGTGCGGCCTGTTGGTGCGGAGGGGTGTGTCCTGCGGGAGTCCGCACCCTTTTGGCCGGGACCAGCATAGCTCCCGTGGCTCCTGTACTTGTTGCGGTGAAGGAAAAGAGTTGGGTTGAAAGGCCCTAATGTTTTTGACTGGGTTGATCATGCGAGTATGGGTCCAGTAGTGCACCCCTGCAGGGTATAATCTTATCGATGAGCCGTGTCCACGGTTATGGACGACTTGGTGATGATGCTGGCTAACAAGATCTAGACAACTTACACCTAATCATTGTTAATTAACCTGACTAGTAACATAGAATTACTTTCACCATAAATGGTAATTAAAATTGTTCAACGTGTGAGTTTCCCGAATTGCTTCCTCATACTTGGTTGAGGGGGTTAATTCGAGAATGGGTTATGTTTGGTGTTAGTAGTAGTTGGTTATCTTATGCGCTCTCTTATCCCTCTCTGATTAGACGGAAGTTATAGCGTGTCTCTCTAGGTTGCTAGTGCTGCTGCCGCTAAGTCCACCTCCCCTATATTTTGGGAGATGGTGTAGAAAGTAGGCAAGTCGGTTTTGCTCGTCAGGGAGTGCCCTGACCCTCTTTTGGGATGTGCTTTATGTGCAGTCAACGGGTTTGAAGTCTGACGACGTTAGCTTGGGAATCTCTCCGGCTTGGCTGGGCAGGGATATGGCGCCATCGCTTATCTTCAGGACTCTTAGTCCAATTTGCATCTTATCCGTAGTCGGATACCATTTTGCTTCCGCTGTCATTTGAATCTTTGTATTCTATGATTTGTATCTTGACTCGTTCGAGTCGTTGTTGTAATTATATCTTCTGTTGTATTTGTGGATGTATCGGAACTGTTGTAATGATATCACAATTCCACCCACATAATGCGCATGTTTCGGCATGCACATTATGTCTGGTGGGCGGCCTAAAATCGTTATTATGCGGATTTCGGCGGGAGCGCTTAAATCTACATAGTACCGATTTTCGGGCGTCACACGCCATCGCCGGCTTTCACGTTCCCGACGTTCTACTGCCCTAAGAGGCTAGCGAGGCATACCCTGACGAAGAGAAGGTCGCGGCGAGGTTGGTGGCGCGGTGGAGACGACCAGAACGTCCTCCTCTTCTCGTAATCGCTCGCCGGAGATGCGCACGGCGGCGGTCCTCGTCGGTGGTGCACGGATGCGAGGTTTGGCTGCGTATAAAAAAAAGAAACTTTTTCACGAAGATCCGCAATGAGAAAAGAAACCGAGTGGGAGAGAAGAGAGGGCTCGAGGAAGATGCAGCTCACCGGAGTTTGCAGAACTCGCCGGCGGCAACGGCGGAGCTCCGGGGAATCAACGAATTGGTGCACGACTCCCCCTCTGATCGCCATGGCCGTGCCCGAGAAAACCTCAAAACTTCGTCTTTGCCTCTGGTCCTCGCCACCGAACCGCACGGCTGCTCCTCCCACACCACACCCACGCACACCGCGTCCGCACCCAGCTCCGGCTCGCGCACGCCAGGATCACCGAGTTCGCCGGCTCCATCCCGTACGATCCCTGAAGTCTGAGTTTTTCTCTGTCAATTGTTCAGTTTCGTCAGAAGCAAACGCTGTCGTTTTACACCTTAAGGAAAAAAACGAAACGCAGTACATCACCAATACTCGTTCGATCCAGTGGCTAGCGCAACCGCGTGGTCTGCCCACGTCGCGAGTTCGATCCCAAGCTGGCCGAATAAACCCTCCTTTTTCCCCATTTTTTTCTCACGCATCCTGACAGGTGGGTCCCGCTGGTCATTGACTGCGGGAGCCCGCACTGCACACACACGCCTCCGTGGCGCCTAGGGCTCGCGTGTCATCCGCTGTGGCTAGCCCACCTACGGTGCAAAAAATCCCAGATCCAGATCTGGATCTGGATCTTTGCGCCCAGCCCCCTGCTCTTCTTGTTTTCTGCACAGAGAACCTCGCCAGCATTTTTTCCATCACGGATGGGTCCCTACACTTTTCAGAAACACCCCTAAACCTAATTATGCAATAACTTTAATTCTATACCTCCAAATTAAATAATCTTTATATGTTTATTTATCAGAAAAATGCAAAGAATATTAATATGCCATTTGTTTGTCATTTTGCATTTGTTATTTTAATTGCTTAGTGTAATTTGTTATTTGCAACTGAATAATTAAATATGGAATGTTAGGGGTAATAAATATATAATGCCATATTTACATTTAATTTAAGTAGATCACCCATGCCATGTTTTACCATGTTAACCAACATTTAATATTGCTGGTAAATAAATAAGTTGCACCTAAGTATTAATTGTCGGAACCCCGATTCCGCTTAATTTGGATTATGTGCATCTCAAATTGCATCTTGCCATGTCATGCATCATTCTCACATGATCATGCTAGATCTTTGCCGTAGTTATAAAATACATCTTTTACGCTTTCCAGTGTTTATTGCTTCTTCGCGGATAAGACGTTGAGATGTGTGAGCAACGACAAGATCTGCTCCCATGCGGGATTCCAGGCAAGCAAAGTTTGCTTGTTTACCTATACATTGTCTTTCATTCCCGCCGTTGATCTCTGCTACCCTAGTTACGATTCTTTATTGCGATCCCATCGCATGTTTATCCTAATCCCCACAACCTAAAACATGTTGTATGTTTATCTGTTAGCCTTGCGAGTCGTAGCGCATGCTTACATTTGTTTGTGCGAGTCGTATGTTGGCCTTTATTTCATATGCTTAGCATGATAGATTATTCTACCTTAATAAAATGTTGTATTATATTGGGGTATTATAATTAAAAGATAAGGCATCGGCGGAAGGCCTTGCGAGGTGCTTTGTTCTGCTAAGTGTCGACCTAGGAACTGAGATTTTGTCCTCGGATCCAATTTTGAGCGCACTAACCACTTGTGGGAGGCCCAATGGAGCCCCCCTGGACTTTGACTAGAACTTCGACTTGTCCGGGAGCTGCACCTAGTTCGGGTTTTCCATTTGTCTCATATGCATCAATACTAGTGTAGTACTTTTACTTTGGCGGTGTGCCTTGTTACATGCATATAGGGTGCGGCCTGTTGGTGCGGAGGGGTGTGTCCTGCGGGAGTCCGCACCCTTTTGGCCGGGACCAGCATAGCTCCCGTGGCTCCTGTACTTGTTGCGGTGAAGGAAAAGAGTTGGGTTGAAAGGCCCTAATGTTTTTGACTGGGTTGATCATGCGAGTATGGGTCCAGTAGTGCACCCCTGCAGGGTATAATCTTATGGATGAGCCGTGTCCACGGTTATGGACGACTTGGTGATGATGCTGGCTAACAAGATCAAGACAACTTACACCTAATCATTGTTAATTAACCTGACTAGTAACATAGAATTACTTTCACCATAAATGGTAATTAAAATTGTTCAACGTGTGAGTTTCCCGAATTGCTTCCTCATACTTGGTTGAGGGGGTTAATTCGAGAATGGGTTATGTTTGGTGTTAGTAGTAGTTGGTTATCTTATGCGCTCTCTTATCCCTCTCTGATTAGACGGAAGTTATAGCGTGTCTCTCTAGGTTGCTAGTGCTGCTGCCGCTAAGTCCACCTCCCCTATATTTTGGGAGATGGTGTAGAAAGTAGGCAAGTCGGTTTTGCTTGCCAGGGAGTGCTCTGACACTCTTTTGGGATGTGCTTTATGTGCAGTCAACAGGTTTGAAGTATGACGACGTTAGCTTGGGAATCTCTCCGGCTTGGCTGGGCAGGGATATGGCGCCATCGCTTATCTTCAGGACTCTTAGTCCAATTTGCATCTTATCCGTAGTCGGATACCATTTTGATTCCGCTGTCATTTGAATCTTTGTATTCTATCATTTGTATCTTGACGCGTTCGAGTCGTTGTTGTAATTATATCTTCTGTTGTATTTGTGGATGTATCGGAACTGTTGTAATGATATCACAATTCCACCCACATAATGCGCATGTTTCGGCGTGCACATTATGTCTGGTGGGCGACCTAAAATCTTTATTATGCGGATTTCGGCGGGAGCGCTTAAATCTACATAGTACCGATTTTCGGGCGTCACACGCCATCGCGGCTTTCACGTTCCCGACGTTCTACTTCCCTAAGAGGCTAGCGAGGCATACCCTGACGAAGAGAAGGTCGCGGCGAGGTTGGTGGCGCGGTGGAGACGACCAGAACGTCCTCCTCTTCTCGTAATCGCTCGCCGGAGATGCGCACGGCGGCGGTCCTCGTCGGTGGTGCACGGATGCGAGGTTTGGCTGCGTATAAAAAAAAGAAACTTTTTCACGAAGATCCGCAATGAGAAAAGAAACCGAGTGGGAGAGAAGAGAGGGCTCGAGGAAGATGCAGCTCACCGGAGTTTGCAGAACTCGCCGGCGGCAACGGCGGAGCTCCGGGGAAGTTTGCGGACGGCCTGGTGGCTCTCGGGAGATGGTGTTTGGGAAAATGAGAGAGGGGATTGAGGGGGTCTTATAGGAGGGAACGGCGTAGTAAGAGGTGGAGTAAATCGCCGGGAATCAATGAATTGATTCGGCCGTTTCTCGGCTCGGCCGTGGGCGTGATTTGGGGAAGGAGTTGCCGCGACGTGGATGATAGGTGGGGTCCACCTGCAAGAGAGAGAGAGGCGCGCGGGCGGGAGTGGGCTGATGGCGGGCTGGAAACGACGCGCGCGCGGTAGATAGGTATTGGGCTTCGGCCCAGTGGCTGGGAAAGATGGCCCGTCTCCATTTTTTTTATATAAATCATTTTGTGTTTTAAATCTTCTGAAATACAAAACAATTTCAAAACTATATCAAAACTTCTTAGAAAAATTCATAAAAAATATAATTTGAAAAGCGTATTAAAAACAGAACCTTTTGGTAGTACTTTTGTCTAAAGTAAAAATACAATAAAAAGGAATATTATTATAAATTCAAATAATAATTTTGTGGACTTAAAATCAATTTAAACATATAAAAGTAATTTAATTTAAATCATATGTGATTCAAATGACAAGTTTAAATGATGGTGATGCATGAATGCAAGGTTTTAAATTTTTCTGAAAATTGGGATGTTTCACCTTTCTTGGACTTTGGAAACCCAGTAAGGAAGTCCATCTCGATCTTGTCCCATTTTCACTCAGGAATTTGCAGTGGTTGAAGAAGTCCAGGTGGTCTTTGATGTACTGCCTTGACACGACAACAAACATCACACTGAGACACATAGCGAGCAATTTCACGCTTCATCCTGGTCCACCAATAGATTTGCTTGAGATCCTGGTACATCTTTGTGCTGCTAGGGTGGATAGAAAGCGGAGTATCATGAGCCTCCTTGAGAATCTGCTCTCTTAGGCTGTCAAGCTTGGGCACTACAATGCGCACTACAATGCGTCCTTCAAACAGCAAGGTACCCTTGTCATCGAGAGAGAAACTCTTGTACTTAGCATTGCCAATGTTGAGTTTGATATTCTTGACACCAGAATCACGCAATTGTGTGGCACAGATTTTATCCTCAAGTGTTGGAGTGGCAATCAAGTTTTCAAGATAACTAGAAGGAACCACTTGAAGATTGAGTTCTTGAATTCTTCGTGAAGAGGAGGTTGGATGTCCTCAACCATGAGGTTGTTGCAATAGGACTTGCGACTAAGAGCATCAGCCATCACATTAGCTTTGCCTGGAGTGTAAGAGATGGTGAGATTGAAATCTGAGAGTTTCTCAAGCCACCTTGTTTGCCTGAGGTTCAAATCTGGTTGAGTGAAGAGATATTTGAGACTCTTGTGTTCGGTAAAGATCTCACAGTTGTGTCCTAACAAATAAGGTCTCCAAACCTTGATGGCATACATGATTGCTGCAAGTTCAAGATCATGGTAGGATAGCTGAGCTCATGAGGCTGTAACTGACGAGATGCAAAAGCCACAACTTTGCGTTCTTGCATGAGGACTACGCCTAGTCCTTGAAGTGTTGCATCACAGAAGATTTGGAAATGTTTGGAAGTGTCTGGGCCAACTAGAACAGGAGTAGAAGTGAGTTTAGTTTTCAATAGATTGAAACTCTCATCACACTTTGGAGTCCAAAGGAACTTTTTATCCTTCCTACTAAGATCGCTGAGAGGCTTATCGATTTTGGAGAAGTTCTCAACAAATCGACGGCAATAGCTAGCCTTTCCAAGGAGCTCTTGACTTGTTTCACTGTTGTAGGAGGCAACCATTCAACAATGGCATTCACTTTTTCTGGATCAACAGAAATGCCTTCAGAAGAGATGACATGACCAAGGTAGAATACTTTAGGAAGACAGAATTCACACTTGGAGAACTTGGCGTAGAGACGATGTTCTTGGAGTTTCAACAAGATAAGACGTAGATGTTCTCCGTGTTCTTCCTCGGTTTTGGAATAGAAAAGAATGTCATCGAGATAGACTACCACGAACTTGTCGAGATATTCCATGAAAACGAAGTTCATGAGACATGAGAAAGTCGCCGGAGCATTTATGAGACCGAAGGACATGATAGTGTATTTGTAGAGACCATAACGAGTGGTGAAAGTTGTCTTTGGAATGTCTTCTTTGCGGATCTTGATCTGCTGATAACCTGACCTCAAATCCAACTTGGAGAAAACCTTAGCACCAGCGAGTTGATCGAAAAGATCGTTGTTGCGAGGAAGGGGACACTTGTTCTTGATGGTGTTCTTGTTCGGAGGACGGTAGTCAACAACCAGTCGCTCAGTCGTGTAACTCTTTTTGACAAACAGAGTAGGACAACCCCAAGGAGAAGTACTAGGTTGGATGTGACCTTTACTTTCCAACTCTTCTAGCTATCTCTTAAGTTCAGCCAGTTCTTTGGGGTCCATCTTGTAAGGACGTTTGGAGATAGGGGCAGTGCCTGGTTCTAGTTCAATGACGAACTCCACGGCTCTAGCAGGTGGCATACCTGGCAATTCTTCAGGAAAGTCTCAGACCACCAGTATATCTTCCATAGCCGGAAGAGGCTGAACATTGAGAGCGAAAAGCTGAGCTGAAGAGGTTTAGTTTGGAGAAAAGACTATGTGTCCAGAAGAATGAGAAAGAGTTACAGTCTTTGTGGAACAGTCTATCTTAGCAGTATTGTCCTTCAACCAATCCATGCCGAGAATGACATCAATGTCTGAGTTACCCAGAAGAATTAAGGAAGCAAGGAATAAATGACCTCCAATTTGAATTTGGTTTCCATGGCTTACCCTGGAAGTATGCATTTGCGTTCCTGGAGAATGGATCATGAGTGGAATAGCTAAGGACCTAGAGGCAGCTTCGTTGTTTCAGCGAAGGTTACTAACACACAAGAATGAGATGCTCCAGTATCGAACAATAACTTAGCAGGAAAAGAGTTAACTAGGAGTTAGCCCATCTCAACTTCTAGAGCTTCCTCTGCCTCTTTGGCGTTGAGATGGTTCACCCTTCCACTCCTAGCTGCAGGCCTAATGTTGGGGATTGCACAAACTAAAGCTTGTGTTGGAGAAGAACAAGTTTGTTGCTTATGAAGCTTGTTTTAGGGACAATGGATAGAGATATGGCCTGGTTCACCGCACTTGAAGAAGGTTTTGAAGTCATTGGCTTTGGCGGAATTTGAAGACTTGGCCTTTTCTGAGCTTGAGAACCTCTTGTAGGAAACATTACAGAGGGAGGACGAGGAGTGAAACCGATAGAGCTTGTCGGCCCAGTGGAGACTGGGGTATGAAGAGCCCACTCCCCCCAGGCCTCGCACACGGGCTGATCAGACAAAATGACTAAGGACCAAGCCTCGCCGCTTGGCGAGACCCACGAGAGGAAATTACCCTCGAGGGCCTGAAGAGAAAGCAAGGACCTCAAGGGACCCTCGCTTCAGGAGACCCTCCCGATGCGGAACGCGCCTGGAGGGAAGTCAACAAGAACCCCTCCACAGGCCTCCCCAGGCCTGTGGGGAAACGTCACGGCCAAGGAAGTACGGCAGGGCGCACATGGCCTCTGCCACGCCCACGTGGTGACACAGGCGCTCCCGTTGCCGTTTTGGTGATAAAGGAGTCAATAAAGTTGCGCCGCATGCCCCAGGACTGCCAATACCTTCCTATCTGGTGATAAAGCAGCTGGACGGCGCAACCCTCCAAGGAGACCGTCATCGCGGGCTCCACCTTAGAGAGTGCCGTCCCTGCGGGCAGTACTACGCGGTCGGTCGCTGGTCGGCCACCGCGCCCAACTTTATCGATGATGGACCACGTCCATGGACGATCCCGCGGTGGTGGACTCCTGCTCCTCCATGCCACTGTCGTGTGAGAACCATTGTGGGCGCCAAGCGGAAGAAGAGCGCCTGCGGCGCCTATAAAAGGAGCAAGACCTCCATCGTAGAGAGGGTCGGCCAATTGCTTGCTACAACACTTCTAAACCTTAGCACTACTGAGTAGAATAGCCTCTTGCTGGAGGAGGAAGAAGATCATCGCTTCCCTCCCCAGATAAGAACCGCCTCAAGGGGGCTCTCGGCAAGCTCTGATGTACTGTAACCTCCATAGTTCAATACAGACAAGCAGGAGTAGCGGTCTTACCTCCTCTCGAGAGCCGTGAACCTGGGTATGGGTTGGTGTCTATCTCTGTCGTGGGTGTTTCGTCTCCAGGTCCGGCGAGCATCGTCGTCGTGCCCCTCAAGGGTCTTTACCTCCGCGTTCAGTCCCCTTCACGAACTACCCTTCAGGAAGTGACTACACCCGTTCCTAGGGAGTCATAACCCGACATTTGGCGCGCCAAGTAGGGGACTGAGGCGCGTCAACGACCTTCGAGCCGCCTCCGCGCCATGGCGAACACCCGCGCCACCCGCGCTGCCCGCGTCAACCGACGCGCGCCTGAAGGAGCGCGCGCCCTGCCAGGCGCCACGGCCACTCGCTCACGACGGGGCCGACCCCGCCGTGAAGAGCGCGCCAACTCGGTCCCTCATGCAGCGGAACCCGAGCACAACTCCAAGAACTAGGAGGATGCGTAGTCCTCACACCCGACGCGGCGCCCGAGCGGCTCCGGCCCTGGCAGGACGGACCCCGCGCCTCACATCGCACTGCTCATGGCGCAGGAACTTCTCCGCTACCAGCCCATCGCTGAGGCCCACGAGCAATGGCTGGAGCGCCTCAACCACCTCGTCAGCATCGCCACGACGCGCCCCGCTCCTTCGCAGTCTATCACGCATCCCTCCCTCGCAGGCACGGTCGCGCCAGACGCGCCTCCGCCAGGACCTGCACTGGCTGCGACGCAGAGGGCTGCCTCGCACGCGTCCTTGCCGCACGATTGCTTGCTCGTGCAGCGCACCGCGCCCGACGCTCGTGTGGGGATGGAGCTTCAGCGCAACCGTCAGAACAGGCTCGTGGAAGAAATCGGCCAAGCGGGCCAGCAGAACCGCAGCGCGCTGCAGCACGGAGTCGCCACGTACGCCACCGGCTGCATGGCGTTCACCCGCTCCCTGCGTCGCGTGGTCTGGCACCGAAGTTCAGGACGGCTCTCCACAAGGGCTACGACGTCTCCAGCAACCCCATCGAGTTCCTGCAACTCTACACCACCTACATCCAAGCAGCAGGTGGAGACGACAAGGTCATGGCCAACTGGTTCTCCCACGCGCTTCACGACTCTGCGATGTCGTGGCTCCTGAACCTCCCCGAGGACTCTGTGAACTCTTGGGAGGAGCTCTGCAAGCAGTTCGTCTCCAACTTCAAGGGGACGTACGAGCGCGCCCTCACCCACAACGACATGCGCGCTTGGTGCAGAAGAAGGATGAGACTCTCTGCAAGTACATCCAGCGCTTCAGCCAAGTGCGCAATAAGATTCCGAACATCCCTGACACCCAAGTCATCGCCGCCTTCCGCGAGGGCGTCACAAATAGCAGGATGCTCGAGAAGCTGGGAATCCACGACAAGCTCACCTCAGTGGTGAAACTGGTCGACCTGGCGGACAAGTGCGGCAAGGCTGAAGAGGGCCTCCTCTTCGTCAAGATGTCCTCAAGAGGGGACGAGCACGCCGAGGGTTCCAGGAGCCAGAAGAAGGAGGAGCCCAAGCGCAAGGCCACCGCGGTTCTCGCGGCAGAGCCTGACGCGAAGGGCACCTGCAGGGATTCTCCCGAGCCTGGAGAGAGGAAAGACGACCACCGCCCATTCTGCATCTACCACAACAGGCGTGGTCACTCTACCGAGACATGTTTCGACCTCAAGAGTTTGAGCAAAGAGCGTGAGCAAGCAGAAGGCAGTGGCGGCCACGGTCGAGGCTGTGGATATCACGGGATGGGCGCAAGAGCGGCTATCAGAAGCCATCTGGCAACCAGGCCAATGTTGCGGAGAAGAATGGCAACCTCCCTAACGAGGAAGATGGTGGCCACCAAGCCCCAAGAGGCGCCATTGCCTGCATCCTCGGTGGTGCGCAGGCGCCAAAGTCGAACAATCAGTTCAAGCAGTTCGCCCGCGAACTCAATGCTGCCCTCCCCAACACCGAGACCTCCAGGCCCCTCAAGTGGTCGTAGTACACCATCGCCTTCGACGCTCAGGACCACCCCAAGTCCACCAAGACTGTTGGAACCCTCCCGCTCGTCTGCAGCCCCACCATCGACAACGTCGCTCTCCAAGACACTCATTGATGGTGGAGCAGGCCTGAATGTTATCTCCATAGAACCGTTCGAAGCGCTTCAAGTGCCCTACGAGCGGCTCATGCCATCTAGGCCCTTTACGGGAGTCACCAGCGGCTTGATCGAGCCTCTGGGGCAGGTCAAGCTCGTTGTCACCTTCGGAAGCGAGGAAAATTACCGCACCGAGCACATCGACTTCGACATTGCGCACATCAGCCTACCGTACAACGCCATCCTCGGCTATCCCGCACTCGCAAAATTCATGGCCGTCACGCATCATGCCTAAAACATGGTCAAGATCCCTGGCAGCGCTGGCACAATCACCATCCGTGGACATGTCCTGGATGCTACGCGCGCTGTCGAGACGGCCTACAAGGCCGCCTCCATGGCATTCCCCGCAGACGAGGACATGGAGCCTCTCGAGAGACCCAAGAAGAAGAAGCAGCTGCTCTCCCAGGAGCCAGCCGCTACAAAGAAAGTCTCTCTAAGCTCTAGCAGCTCAGGGGCTGAGGGCTCGGGGGCTAGCGGCACCATTGGCGCCGCACTGCCTCCCAAATAGGAAAGCGCGCTCATCGCCTTCCTCCAGGAAAACTCTGACATGTTCGCATGGACACCGTCAGATATGTCTGGTGTACCGAGGGAGGTGATCGAGCACCACTTAGCCGTGTGTCCAAACGCGCGCCCCGTCAAGCAAAAAGCAAGAAAACAAGCCCCCGAGAAGCAAGCATTCATCGTCAAAGAGGTCGAGAAGCTCAAAGCGACAAAGGTCGTCCGCGAAGTCGCGCACCCCACTTGGTTCTCCAACGGCGTGGTAGTACCAAAACCCGCCAGAGGAGGCCGCCTCTGCATCGACTACACTGATGTAAACAAGGCCTGCCACAAGGACCCTTATCCCATGCCAAGAATCGACCAGATCGTGGACTCCACGGCAGGCTGCGACCTCCTCTGCTTCCTCGACGCTTTCTCTGGTTATCATCAGATAAAAATGGCTAAGGAAGATGAGGAGAAGACGGCTTTCCTCACCCTTGCGGTGTCTATTGCTATGTCTGCATGCCCTTCGGCCTATAAAACGTCGGAGCCACTTTCCAGAGGCTAATGAGGATAGCACTTGGCAAGCAATGGGCAGAAATGCCGAGGCGTATGTCGATGATATTGTCGTAAAATCTCGAGAGGGGAACACTCTCCTCAGGGACCTTGAAGAGACTTTCGCCAGCCTGCGCAAGGTGAACATCAAGATCAACCCCGCCAAGTGCGTCTTCGGAGTGCCTTCAGGCAAACTGCTTGGTTTCCTCGTGTCCCACCGGGGCATAGAAGCAAACCCTGACAAAATCAAGGCCATAGAGGACATGCAACCTCCACGCAGGCCCAAGGACTTACAACGCCTAGCAGGCTGCATGGCCAGCTTGGGTAGATTCATCTCTAAGTTCGGCGAAAGAGCCCTGCCGTTCTTCAAGATCATGAAAAGAACAGGCACTTTCAAGTGGACCCCTGAAGCGGAAAAAGCGTTTGAGGACTTAAAGAGGTACCTAGCGAGCCCACCAGTAATGGTCGCCCCAAGGACAGGCGAGCACCTGAAATTGTATCTATCAGCCACTCCACAGACCGCCAGTGCCGTCCTTGTGGTAGAAAGGGAAGAGCCAGTACCCTACAACAAGAGTGCAACCACTCCAAAGCAAAAACCTCCTGAGGAAGAGCTCGACAAAAGGCCAGGCCTCACAAACCCACCGCCAGGCCCAAAGCCACAAGAGAGGCCCGCCCTAAGTCAACCGCTGCAAGATGATCCCGCCAGGGAGCCTGAAGAGCCCCACAGGCCAACCCCCTCGAGGGCCCCAAAAAGCCTCCACAGGCCAACCCCCTCGAGGGCCAGGACAAACCTCCAGAGGCCAACGCCCTTGAGGGCCTAGTGGAGCCCCTTCAGGCAGAAGACACCAAGGCTACACCGACTACCCTTGTCGAGCATCCAGTCTACTTCGTCAGCACAGTACTGCGCGATGCTCGCGAGCGGTATACAATGCAGCAGAAGCTCCTCCTCCCACTCCTCATTGCCTCAAGAAAGCTGCGACATTACTTCTAGGGGCACCCAATCACGGTGGTTACCTCGTTTCCCCTGGAGCAGATCCTGCGCAACCCAAATGCCACAGATCGTGTCGCATGATGGAATATAGAGCTACAACCATTCAATTTGCGCTTCGACACCACAAGGGTAATCAAAGGAATAGCGCTGGCAAACTTTGTCGCCGAGTGGACTGACCCAACCCTTGAAGAGCCTTTGGGATAAGAACAAGAGCCCTCTGGAGACAAAATGCCCAACCACTGGACCATGAAGTTCGACGGAGCTTTCGCTTGTCGCCACGGTGCGGCTGGCGTGGTCTTGATCTCACCAAAAGGCGACAAGCTATACTACGCGGTCCAGCTGTGCTTCGGAATCGACAAAATCTCCAACAACATCGCTGAGTACGAAGGCCTGCTTGCTGGCCTACGCGCCGCAATCGCCCTAGGCATCAAGCACCTACTCATCAAGGGCGGCTCCCAGCTTCTCGTCAACTTCTCCGACAAAAGCTATAACGCTAAGGACGACCACATGGCCGCATACCTTGAACAGGTCCGCAGGCTTGAGAAGCACTTAAGGGGAATGGAGCTCATGCACATCCCAAGAAAGGAGAACGTAGAGGCAGATGACATCGCCAAGCGCGCATCAAAGAGGCAAGCTCAGCCGCCAGGCGTCTTTGAAGAAAGACTCGTCAAGGCATCCACAAAGCAGCCTCAGGAGGCCATGCCCTCAAGCACAGACGAAGCTCCCGCCACCACCTGCAAACGGGGCTCCAGATTGTGGGCCCCCTACAGGGGAGCGTCTATTGCTCACAGCAGTGCATCAAGAAGCAGGATGGATTGACGAGATCAAAGTCTACCTAGACAAAGGAATCCTTCCCGAGGAAGACGTTGAAGCGGAGCGAATTGCCCGCCAAGCAAAATCTTACCAAATCCTCGAAGGAAATCTCTACCGCAAGCGCCCAAACGGCACCGCGCTCAAATGCGTTCCTCCCAAAGAAGGCAAAATGCTGATCAACGACATCCACAACGGGGAAAGCGGCCACCATTCATGCGCCCGCACCCTCGCAGGCAAAGTCTTCAGGAGCGGCTTCTACTGGCCTCAAGCACTTCAGGATGCAGTTGACTTCGTCCAAGCATGCGAAGCCTGCCAATTCCACACCAAGCAAATCCACCAACCTGCGCTGGGGCTACAAACCATTCCGCTCTCCTAGCCGTTCACGGTCTGGGGGCCGGACATCCTGGGACATTTTCGAACAGCGCAAGGGGGATATCGCTACCTCTTCTTGGCCATCGACAAGTTCACTGAGTGGCCCGAAGTGGAGGCGACCCGCACAATCACAACAGGCGCGGCGGTGAAATTCATCAGAGGCCTGGTCTGCCGCTTCGGAGTGCCTAACCACATCATCACCGACAATGGCTCGCAATTCACCAGTGGAATCTTCAGAGCTTACTGCGAAAGAATGGGCATCAAGCTCTGCTTCGTCTCAGTCACACATCCGCAGAGCAACGGAAAGGCTGAGCGAGCAAACGCAGAAGTCCTTAAGCGCCTAAAGACCAGGACCTTCGACATCCTCAAAGGCCACGGCAAGGGCTGGATCAACGAGTCTCCTTCAGTGCTCTGGTCCATCCGCACAATGCCACCAAAGCCTACGGGGGAAACACTGTTCGCCCTCGTCTATGGAGCCGAAGCAGTCCTCCCCACAGAGATAAAGCATGGATCCCCACGGGTCCTTGCCTTTAACGAGGACCAGCAAGAGGACCTCCACAACGACGACATGTTGCTTCTTGAGGGACTACGACGCCGCGCCGCCCTCCGGGAGGCCAAATACCAGCAGGACCTGAGACGCTACCACAGCCGCAACGTGCGCTCGCATACCCTGGAGGCAGGCACTCTCGTCCTCAGGCGAATCCTCTACAGGGAAGGCCTCCACAAGCTGTCCCCGATGTGGGAAGGTCCCTACAAGGTCAGCCACATCGCCAGGCCTAGCGCGGCTCGCCTCGAAACTCAAGACGGCATCCCCGTCAAGAATCCATGGAACATCATGCACCTACGCAAGTTCTACCCATGATCATCGTCACGCCTCTGATCATTGTCACGTCAAGACATCTGGCGGAAGATGCAGCTTACGGCTCAACCTCCAAGCACGTTTTAACTCTAGAGGTTAAAAGCTCACGGCTTAAACCTCCAAGCTCCAAAGACTTCTCTCGAAGGTAAACCCTCTGAGCTCTCCTTGAAACGAGGCACCTCAGGCCGTCGAGAGTCTCTGCCACTAATGGGTGGTCCCCATGCCTCGACATGGTCAAAACATTAACTTGGCAACTCCAAGCATAATAAAACAATTTCGTTCCCAAGTGAACTTAGCGCTACGGCGCCGCTATGTAATATATGGTGGTGAGTTTTATTTACGCATTACTTCGTTGAAATGTGCGATTATATCTCTCCACATGCGTACCTCACGAGCGAGGGCTGAGTACGGTGCCAGTGCCTCAAACGACACACCAGCAACACTGCAAAATACAAGGATCCGAGCTCTGGCTAGAGGGCAAGATCCCACAAACACGCCATCTCTACAGAGGACATTGGTACTTACTCTCCCCGCGAGGAACGCCTAAGGGGACCTATAAGAGCGCACGAGTCCCCTGTACCATGCTCCAGTGTTTGGGTTCGCCCCTCTAACATCTACAGGGAAGAAATGCCACCACAAGCCTGAGGAGGCATCCGGGAACGATCCCTTAAGAGGACCTTCTCGCCAGGCAGAAAGCCTCTACAGGGCGAAAACCTCGAGAAGCTAAGTCTCGCACCCGCGCCTTAATAGCGTTTTCCCCCTCTAGCGCACGTTTGCCCCTCAAGCGACTTCGTTTCCCTTACGCTTCATGGACTACTCGTACGTCTAAGGGGGGCACTTGAGCATCGCGACTCAGGGCTCTTACCTCTCCTAGGCCTAAACTCCCCCCGGCCTTGCGGAGTCATTGCTCCGGCATACCGAATTGGCGGATTCATCGCACGAAGAGATGGGTCCTACCGACGCAGAGAACAAATAGACATGAAGATGAGTCCAAAGAGACCTCTCGAGGGGCAAGCAAGCTAAAAAGAAAATTGCAAATAAGAGTATATTACAAGCCAAAAGGTCACAAATGTCTAAGCATAAGATTGTTTCAGATACAAGCGCATGCATGCGCAATGATGTGTAGCTCAGGCGGAGGTGTCGTCGTCTTGGACCTCCTCCACTGCGTCCTCCTCGGTCTCGGCAGAGGCGGCGTCCTCCTCACTGTCTTCCGCCATAGCCTCCGCACGCCTGAAGCGGTTGCAGAAAGCGTTGACTTGCTCGCGGAGGGGGTTGAGACCCTGCGCGCATCCTCGCCTTGGGCAGCCTCCGTCACGGTCGAGAAGTCGAAGCCTGGCGTGAGGATCCTGAGGTTGGTGAAGATACGATCGACGACCACCCCCAAGAGCTGCCGGCTCTCGTCCTCTATCATCTCACAAAGCTTGGCGACAGGACCCTCGAGCGTCGTGAAGAGCTGGTCGAAGTAGACCAGGTACATGGCAGCGTCGCCACGGCCTCGGACTTCTGTATGCAGCGCATCCGTGCCAAGCTGCGCAGCGAGCTCGTTGCCCCGGGCGACCAGCGCCTCGAACATGCGCTCACACTGCTACGTAAGCGCGCGAGTCGCCTGGGCAGAGTCCGTCGCCTCCGTCGCCCGCTCCATCGAGGGAGCCACCTGCTCCTCCACATCCTTGGCCAAGGAGTTGAGGTCATGAACTGCCTCGTTGCGGGCCTCCTCCGCCCGGCGACGACCATCCTTGGCGCGCTTGAGGCAAGCCTCCAGCTTGGAGTTGGCCTTTTCAAACCCGGCGATCCGCTGAGCGTCTGCGTTGTGCCTGGCCTTGAAGCGGTCCTCCTGCTTTTGGGCCAAGTCACGGTACTACTGAGACTTGGTCAGTCGGAACTGCTTCTCGCACTCCGCAAGGGCATCCTCCGCCTCCTTCTTCTTCTCGACGAACCGCTGCTCGAAGCGTTCATAAGCATGCTTATGGGAAGCGACGTTCTCGTCGTACTTCGATAGCGCCTAGGCCAGGTCTCCTTCGCGCGCCTCAAGCTCCTCGCGCTGGGTGGCTAGGTCCTGCTCCGCATGAAGCCGTTGCTCATCGCGATGCCGCAGTTCTTTCTCCTTGAGGGCCAGCTGATGTTCACGCTCGGCAAGGCCCTTGCGGTCTCCCTCCAGGGTTGCCTGTGCGGCCTGGTGGGCGGTGAGCAGCTGGGCCTCCAGTTGGCCCAGCTCGCATCGCTTCTACGCCAGCACGCCCTCCATTGCCTCGCGCTCGACCGTGGCTTCGTGTAGGAGCTCGGCAGCGGCATCACGTTCCTCTTGGAGGGGCGCGAGGAGTTCTTCAGCGTCGCGGATGGCCCCCTCGTGGACCTCCTTGGCAAAGCGGGTGGCCTCCTCGCGTGCGGCCTGCAGCGCCAAGTCCTCCTGCCGGCGCGCCTCAACCGCCGCATGGAAGGACGCCCACGACTTCGCGAGCTCCTCCCGCCGCTGGGCGAGCTGTATGTCCCCGAGGGCGAGGTGCGCCTCCAAGCCCTCCAGGGACTCCCTCACGAGGCCAAAGGCGACCTCGCGGCGCCCCGCGCTATAGTCAAAGCCGCGGAGGACCAGCTCCTGACTTAAGGAGGGCCCAGCCCCGGCGTCGAGCCCTGAGAGACTGGCCTCAGGGTGGCTCGGGGGCTAGCCTGGGCTCCGCCCCCATCCGCGCCAGCGTCCTCTTTGGCACCCGCATCAGCAGGGCGCTCATCGCCTTCAACTGGACGAGGAACCAAAGAAAAACCACCCCCTGCGGACGCGCCTGTGCCCGCTAACGCCTTGCTCGCTTCCGCCTCAGGTTGCGTGGGAGCCGTGGGCGCACGCGGCGGAGTGGGCACACGCGGTGGCGTCGACACGCGCGGCGGTGACGGCTCGAGTGGCGGAGTCGCCTCGCGCGGAGGCGTGACCGCGCAAGAGGGGGTAGGAGCGCGAGGCGGAGTGGAGATCTTCTCCTCCACGGCCTCCACCACCATCGGCTCGGGGGCGGCCTAGAAGCCTTTGGGCGAGGCACGTCCTCCTCCGCCTGAGCCTCTGCCGCCTCCTCCCGAGGCGCGGCTGCCTCCCCTTGAGGCACCCACTCACTGGGGCCTGTGGAGGCCGTCTCCACAGGCCTCGTGGCCTCGTCAGCCACGGCCTCAACCGTGGCTCTCTTCACGTCTGCAGCCTTGCGAAGCCTACGGCGCTTCGCAGGCACAAGATCACTGGCAAAAACCCAAGAAAAGACCTTCAAGAGAGGGCAAAGTAAGGAGAAAGCATGAATCAAAACGACCAAGCGTCATGAACACTCACCCCGACGGAGGAACGCCGGAATCGACCCACGCCAGGCCTGGTTAGCGCCAGGAGGGCATGGTCTTGGCGCCTGACCCCTCCGGAGGCGTCACCGCTTTCCTCTTGGAGGGGACGTCGGATGGCCTCTCCCCGGAGCGGTCCACGACGGCCTTGGTGCGGGGCCCGCACCTTCCCGGAGAGGCCTCCGTGCCAGAGGCCTCCCCCTCCTCAGCCTCCTCCTCCACGTGGCGCGAGGGAGCCACCACGAAGGCATCGTCATCGCCTAACGAGATGTCACAAACCTCGTCAGTGAATGGCCCGACCCTCGAAGAAGACACCTCCCCTACCGTGGCCTCCTCACCTAGCCCAGCTCCTGAGGCCAAGGGAGAGTCCGCCCCCTCCGCTCCTTGCGTCGCTGGCAGTGGCACCTCCATCCCCGCCAAGCCTTTCGGGGTGAACGGAGGCATCCCCTCCAAGATGGCCATGTGCTCCGTCATGTTGTATTGATGGAGAGGTCGGAGCGTCATGGGGAGCTTATCCACGGCAGGCACCATCGGGTTGACCAAGAGCGTGGACAGGACATTGTCGACGGTGTCCTTGTCGTTGTCCTCGCAATGAAGCCGCATCTTGTCGTTCAGCCCCGAGTACATCCACATGGGCACCGAGTGTGCCTGGAGGGGAGCGATGCGGCGCGTCACGAAGTCCGCCACGATGATCTGCCCCGTGAGGCCCTCCTCGTGAAGGAAACTCAGGCGCCCCATCTGGCTTGCGTTCCTCGCGCCGTCAAAGGTCGCCTTGCCCCAGTGGGAGTTCTTCAACGGTGGCTCGTCGGGGACCTCGAGGAAGGCGCAGGGATGCTCCACCCCGACGAAGAACCACTTCTTGCGGAAGTCGTCCACCTACTTCGTCACCGAGGTGACGGCCTTGTCTTCAGCCCATGACATGGGGATGTAGACACTCCCCATGCCGTCGACGATGCGGAATGAGATGCACCCGGAGCGCTCATTCTTCGCCGTGCTCCGGAGCGCGTAGAAGCACCGGAACAGCCCCACCATGGGCTCCAAGCCCAGGTATGCCTCGCAGAGGTATGCGAAGACGGCGAGGATGAGGATGGAGTTGGGGTGCCGATGTAGCAATTGCACCTGATAGAACGCCAGTACCGGCTCCAGGAATGGCGAGAAAGGCGGCACCAGCCCGGCGGCGAGGCAGTGCTGCAAAATCAGAAAATACCCTCGCGGGCGTTTCCCGTGCGCCGCGGGCTTCAGCGCGGAGGCGCCGTGCTCATTCGTCAGGTCCGTAACCAGGTAGAGGACCTTGGCGAGAGCCTTCTCGTTGACGCGCACGCCCAACAGCGCCGCGCCCTGCACGGCCTCAGAGCCCTCCGCCTGGGAGAAAGACCCCGCAGCGGCCTTTCTCTTGCTCTTGAGGGGACTCATCGCCGGGGGCTCGGTGTGCCGCGAAAGACGGAAGGAGCAGAAATCGCAGAAGAGAGCGGAGGCGGAGAGCTCGAGATGGCGGAGGCTTCTGCGAGAAGAATTGGAAACAGTAACGGCTCCCTGCTGCGGCGCTTGGGCTTTATGTCACCTCGAGGAGCAGTTACCGGGGCATGGTGGGGGCCCCCACGACGTACGCCCCAGATCGTGCGCAACCGTTACTCATCTAAGTGCCGCGTGGCTCGGGCCGGCCGGGCACTTTGGCCCCACGACGCTCCGCCTGCACCCATGGGCTCACTCGCGCCCATCGCGGGCCCGGGGGCTACTGCCGGCCCAGTGGAGACTGGGGTATGAAGAGCACACTCCCCCCAGGCCTTGCACGCGGGCTGATCAGAGAAAACGACTAAGGACCAAGTCTCGCCGCTTGGCAAGACCCACGAGAGGAAATTCCCCTCGAGGGCCTGAAGAGGAAGCAAGGGCCTCAAGGGGACCCTCCCGAGGCGGAACGCGCCTGGAGGGAAGCCAACTAGAACCTCTCCACAGGCCTCCCCAGGCCTGTGGGGAAACGTCGTGGCCAAGGAAGTACGGCAGGGCGCACATGGCCTCTGCCACGCCCACGTGGTGACGTTGGCGCTCCCGTTGCCGTTTTGGTGATAAAGGAGTCAATAAAGTTGCACCGTCTGCCCCAGTACTGCCAAGACCTTCCTATCTGGTGATAAAGCAGCTGGACGACGCAACCCTCCAAGGAGAACGTCATCGCGGGCTCCACCTCAGAGACTGTCGTCCCTGCGGGGAGTACTGCGTGGTCGGCCGCTGGTCGGCCACCGCGCCCAAATTTATCGATGATGGACCGCGTCCATGGACGATCCCGCGGTGGTGGACTCCTGCTCGTCCACGCCACTGTCGTGTGGGAACCACTGTGGGCGCCAAGCGGAAGAAGAGCGCCTGCGTCGCCTATAAAAGGAGCAAGACCTCCATCATAGAGAGGGTTGTCCAATTGCTTGCTAC
Organism: Poa annua; assembly: GCA_026929855.1. Classification (NCBI taxonomy): domain Eukaryota; kingdom Viridiplantae; phylum Streptophyta; class Magnoliopsida; order Poales; family Poaceae; genus Poa; species Poa annua. The sequence goes on from CM049426.1 coordinate 112,437,573, forward strand.
AACACTTCTAAACCCTAGCACTACAGAGTAGAATAGCCTCTGGCTGGAGGAGGAAGAAGATCATCGCTTCCCTCCCCAGGCAAGAACCGCCTCAAGGGGGCTCTCGGCAAGCTCTGATGTACTGTAACCTCCATAGTTCAATACAGACAAGCAGGAGTAGCGGTCTTACCTCCTCTCGAGGGTCGTGGACCTGGGTACGGGCTGGTGTCTATCTCTGTCATGGGTGTTTCATCTCCAGGTCCGGCGAGCATCGTCGCCGTGCCCCTCGAGGGTCTTGACCTGCGCGTTTAGTCCCCTTCACGAACTACCCTTCAGGAAGTGAGTACCCTTGTTCCTAGGGAGTCATAACCCGACAGAGCTTGGAAGATAGGTGGGTTGAGTTGGAGATGCATATGGAACCCAAAGCCTACGCTTCTGTGGAGGCATGGTGTTTGCTGAAGAAATAGCACCTTCAAGAGCATGTTTTTGAGATTCTTCAAATATCTCACGACAAAATTTCTCCCGGAGAGCTGTGTTGACGAGCTCTTCAGAGGTAACGCACTTGAACAAGGTGAGTGCATACTTCAAATTTGGGCTTAGCCCTCTGTGAAATTTGGCTTGCTTCTAGGCATCAGTTGATACATCATCTTGAGCATAGCGGGCCAGACGGTTGAACTCAGCTTGATAGTCCAGCACAGACATGCTTCGCTGAGTCAAGTCATAGAATTCTTCACGCTTCCTTACCATGACCCAATCGGGAATATGGTGGCATTTGAAAGCCTCCTTGAACTCATCCCAAGTGATAACAACACCTGGTGCTCGTAACTGTTGGAAGTTCTCCCACCAAGACATGGATTTACCGCGGAGAAGATAGGACACAACAGGAACACGATCCTCATCAGACACGTGTGAGCCAGCAAGAGCATTGTTCATCTCACGCATCCATTCATCAGCATCAAGTGGCTCAGAGGGCACATCAAACGTGTGTGGGTTGAGCTGGAGGAACTCTAAAATTGTCACACGGCAGTTGCCCTGGTCTTGGTCTTGCTGAATGTGACTCAAAACTTGCGTCATCTGAGACATCACTTGCCTCATTTCGGATGGCATTTGAGTATCTTCTTCGCCACTCTACATCCTGAGGAGGACACAACGTTAACACCACAATCGGATAAACAAAATCCAATGTAAGTGCTTAAAGGATTACTTCAGATTGCTTAGAAAAAACAACATGGAACGAGACATGGCCATCCATCATGGTACGCCATTTTGTTTACTTCCATAAAGGTTTAAAGAGAGGTAAGAACGAAGATTAGCACTAGAACGAGAAACCCAATTGTGCTTGACGTAACTTCACCAAAGGAGGAGACAACTGACTGATTCAAGAATGAAACTGAACGTAGCCGAAGAAGTTGAAAACTGCTGAAGCGAAAAGCACCACCTTGAAGACACCTGCAACTACGGTACTACGGAAACACAGGACACACGTTATGTCCTAATTTGAAATTTTAGGTGAGAAGGGGAAAACATCGTAACACTTCCTTACCAGGAGAACAGGGAGGGTGGGTGGGGAAAGGAATAAAAGAACAAAATTCCTACTCTCACGTTTAAGCTTTTTCCCTGATAAGTACAAAATATTTTTCTAGACTCAAACAACAACCACTAGAAGGGAACCTGAGGGCGTTTAGGCTCTGATACCAACTGTCAGACCCTTGATTCAGACGTCACAAAGAAGACGTACCGGTTGGTCCACACAACTAGCAGCATACTGGGGTTACCAATCCCAGGTAAAAGCATGCCTGGCTCGGAATGGATCATCGGTCGACAGCTTCTAGGACTCCCAACGACACGTACGTCTCACGATTGCGCACATAAGAAATCCAAAATCCTACCAACTCGTATACTTCAAACATACATACACTATATACGAATAGGTTTGGAAACATAATGGAAATCACAGGATAAACCTAAGACACAAAGCAAGGAAATAAATATCCAAAGCTCTCACTGAGCAAATATAGCGAATATCACCAAGCAGAGGACACATGTCACAACATTACATCATTCGGCGGAAACATGCCGGTCTGAGTACAGACAAGAAGCAAATAGGCACAAGGCCGAAACGAAAAGAGAAGGCCCATCCAGGCGGTCCACCAGGAAGAAGCCTTGGGGAACTCTAACTACTCGTCGTAGATCTCGTCGTCGAACTCCACGTAGTAGCCACCCACCTGGTCGTACGGAGAATCCTCAACTACAGAGAAAACCACAACCCACGAACGGGTCAATACACCAGAGCGTATCAAACAAGATAGAGCTAACAAGTTATAGAAATTGAAAGACTCCCAAAGTATGGGGTAGGTGGACTTAGCAGCAGCAGCACTAGCAACCTAATAGAGACACGCTACAACTTTCGTCTAATTAAGAGTGATAAGAGAGCGCATAAGTAACCAACTACAACTAACACCAATCATAACCCATTCTCGAATTAACCCCCTCAACCAAGTATGAGGAAGCAATTCGGGAAAACTCACATTGAACAGTTTTAGTTACTATTTATTGTGAAAGTAATCCTATATTACTAGTAAAGTTAATTAACAATGATTAGGTGTAAGTTGTCTATGATCTTATTAGCCAGCATCATCACCAACTCGTCCATAACCGTGGACACGACTCATCGATAAGATTATACCCTGCAGGGGTGCACTACTGGACCCATACTCGTTCGATCAACCCCAAAAAGCAAGCCAGAAGGTAGGCATCTCAACACGGCAAATCTCTTCTCTACAACCCATCCAGGGAACCACATGATTGTGTGCACGGCTAATCAGGTAAAGTGCCCGCGGGATCAACCTTCAAAGCACTCTAAGAACGTGCCACCGTATATGAGAATCGAGTACTCCATCATCATGAGATCGTTATGTAACCATATGCATGCATCAAATGGAAAGTACGAACTACTTGCGGCGCCCTGGATAAGAAGGGGATTAGATCGAAGCCGCGGGGGGCTCCATAGGGCCTCCCACAAGCGGTTAGTCCGCTCAAATTGGATCCGAGGACAAGAACTGAGTTCCTATGTCGACACTTAGCAGAACAAAGCACCTCGCAAGGCCTTCCGCTGGTGGCTTATCTTTTAACTATAATTCCCTACAGAAGATAACATTTTATTAAAGTAGACATGCTTTCATGCTAAGCATATGTGACATAGAACAGACAGACTCGCAGAACCAACCTTAAGCATGCACTAAGACTCGCAAGGCTAACAGATAAACATACAACAGGTTATGGAATATGGGGATAAAGTTGTATATGGCTGCAGGATAACATGTGATGGGATCGCAATTCAAGAATCGAATACTAGGCTAGCATAGATCAAAAGGCAAGGATGAAAACCAAACAGCCCGTAACATGTTAGTAGAAGCTTGTCTGGTAGCTCGTGTCCGGGCACAAAAGCTGGAACCTCAGGGAGAAATTACCGGCAGAAGACACGTCGTCGTCTACCCAGAGATGAGCAAAACATAGACAATAGGAAACATAATCAATGCACAGAAATTTGCAAACAATTGATGTTGCGATATGGTATGCGGTGATTAGGTCACATTAAAGTGTGGATGAAATCCCGACAAAAGATTATGTTGCAAGTTATGTGTGTAACCAACAATTTAAATGTTGTTTAACGTATATAGCATGGCATGGATGATCTAATCAATTTAAATGGAATAAGTAATAATTAAATATTTGCCCAACATATTCCATATTTATTATTAAGGTGCAATTATTAAATTACACTAAGCATTTAAAATAAATGATGCAAAATGGTATGAGAATGTCATATTAATGTTTATTGCATTTTTCTATTATTAAAACATATAAAGATTATTTTATTTGGAGCTATGGATTAAAAGTTATTGAATTTTTAAGTTGTAGGGTTCTTTCTATAAAAGACACGGACCTATCGGTGCTGGAAAAGCTGTCGGGGAGGGCTCTGTGCAGAAAACAGAGACCGTAAGGGTCTAAGCGCAATTTTTCAGTCCCTCCGGACTTTTCTCACTGAGCCGAAACGAGCCCGAGAGGCTGCCAAGCGGGACCCAGCGCCACGCTGGCGGGGGCGCTCGTGTGTGTGGTGCCCGGTCACTGACCAGTGGGGTCCAGTTGTTAGTGCGTGACCAAAACTTAAAAAAGTGTGGCCTTTTAATCATCCAAGCCAGGGTTCGAACTCAGGAGCGTGCGGTGCGGAAAGAGTGCGGCTCTGCTAGCCACTGGGCCAGTGTGTATTGGTGATAGGAATAGACCCATTTTGTTTTTGTACTGAAACGAAAAGGAAGTCTCTGACGAAACTAAAACTGAAGATGACACTGACGAAACTGAATACTCGCGACAGCGCGCGGCCGCGGAAGAAACGGTGCCGGCGGCGACCAATGACTTGCGGGTACAGGGTACGTGCTCGTGTTGCTGCGTCTGTATGAGAATAGCAGAGGAGCGGGCAGCTTGAGCCGCGCTTGCAGGAGCAGCAATGGCGGACCGCGGCGGTCGGGGAAGAATACGTGGATGGATTCGACGACACGCGCATGAAAACGAGAGGAGGGGCAGGGGAATCGAACCAGGAGCTCACCGTGGAGGGGCAGGGGACACGGGCATGAAAACGAGAGGAGTGGTTTGTCGCGGGGAGGAGCGGAGATGACGAATCGCGGCGGCGGACGTCGTCGGCCGTGGCGGAGGCGGACAAGAACGCGTCGCGTTGGAGGGCTTCCGGCTCGATTGCTTTGGGGGAGAGGGAGGTGACGACGCGGCGGAGCTTCGGGGCTTGTCGGTTTTCTTTTGGCTGCGCCGGAGCAACGACAAGGCGGCGAGTTGGTCCGGCGATTTTTTGATGGAGAAGAACAGGGGAAAGTAGAGAGGGAGGCGGCGGCGCTGCGAGAGAGAGGGGCTAGGGTTAGGGTTTCCAGGGGGCTCAGCTGCGTAAGGAGAGGGGGAAAGTGGTAGGGCTCGGTGGGGCGCGCCTGGCAGCGTCCTCGCTGAGGTGGAAAGCGCGTACGGAGAAGACGACAATCAGAAGAAAGGTCGGGCTGGGGATGGGCCAGAAGTTGGGCCAGTTAAGCCCAGCTCGGCCAGGACTAAGTTTTTTCTCTTTTTTATTTTTCTTTTGTTTTATTCTTTTCTGTTTTGTTTTTTAAAACAAAATAGAAAAGTAAAAGAGATAGAAAACTTTTAGACAATTTTAATAGTTTCAAAATATACAATTTGACACACTAGTTTGAAAACTTGCAAAAGATTTCACCATCACACTTTTAATTATTGGAATTGCTGAATTTAAAAGTGTGATTTAAATTTAAATGCAATAATTTAATTAAATAAGGAGACGAAATGAAATGATGCCATGATGATAATCTTTATTGCACAAACAAACACTACATTTAGGAAAGCATTACATTTGGGATGTTACAGTTATAGCATGACACAAAAATGTATTATGAAGAAACGAGATATGATAAAGAAATACACTTTATTAATTGGCTCTAGGACATATCTCCTTCATTTTATCCCTAGTAGCAACAGTACATCTACAACCTTAGAGCTCGCTGTCGCCACCCCTGATTAAATAGAGACATGAACCTACTATCGAGCATAAATAACCCTCTTGGAGTCACAAACATCTACTTGGCCAGAGCATCTACTAGTAACGAAGAGCATGCAAGATCATTATATAACACACACAAGATATATTATGAAGCAATAACTTTAGTACTCAATATTCATCGGATCCAGCAAACACAACATGAAGTATTACATAACGGTGATCTTGATCATGATAGGCAGCTCACAAGATCTAAACATGAAAGCACAAGAGGAAAAGACAACCATCTAGCTACTGCTATGGACCCGTATTCCAAGGGTAGACTACTCATGCATGAGTCCGGAGGCCGGCATGGTGACGTAGAGCCCTCCGGTGACGATTCCCCCTCCCGGTAGGGTGCCGGGCAGAATTTATGATCTCTCCCGAATTGGTGTTGACGACGGCGGCAGCTCGGGATCCGTGGAGGAAATAATGAACACCGTGCTAGGGTTTTTGGTTCGAAGGGTACTTGTAGGCGAAAGGGTGAGGTCGATGGACCCTGAGTGGCCCACATCACCTCCTCGTGCGGCCAAGAAGCCAGCCGCGCGAGCACGTGGTGGCGGCTCCTCGGTCGCCCACTTTGTCTCGTGTTCGGTCTTCTGGAACGTTCCCGAATAAAAACTGACTTTAGAAAAGTAATTGTCCAATTCCGAAATATTTCCATAAGTACTTTTCTGAAACCAAAAACAACAGAAAACATGGAACTGACACTGTGGCATCTTGTTAATAGGTCAGTCCCAGAAAATGCATAAAACTATATAAAATGCATAAAAACATGTAATAACTTGGTATAATATAGCATGGAACATAAGAAATTATAGATACGTTGCAGATGTATCACACGCATGCACATCTACCGAAGTACCTTAGCTGTCGGATGAAGTGATACCAAAGTAATTTGATCGGATGCAGTGATACCAAAGTACCTTGGTTGTCTGCCGTACTGGAGCTCGAACGACGACTTGCTCGTGGACGCATGCCAGTTCGTGTTGTACCAGAACTCGCACAGGGAGAGACACTTAGACCAGTGTTGAGGATGCGCGCTGATGAAGCATCGCAAATAGCACTGGATGGATTGGTTCACCCGCTCAGTCTATCCATCGGTCTTTGGGTGGTTCGTTGTGCTGAGCTTCAACTATGTTTTAGTGGCGCGGAGCACGGACTGCCAGAAGGTGCTCGTGAAGATTGGATCCCGATCTGAGACCAATGACCCTGGCAGACCATGGAGCTTAAACACATTGTCGACGAAGACCTCGGCCACCTTGCTCGCTGTATACGGGTATCGCAATGGAATGAAGTGTGCATACTTAGTGAATTTGTCGACGACGACCAGGATACAATTGTACTGTCGCGACGCTGGCAGTCCCTCAATGAAGTCCATTATCACAACCTCCCATGGCGCAGATGGTACCGGCAATGGCTGGAGAAGGCCAGCTGGCGGGAGACGCTCCGGCTTTGCTTGCTGGCAAGTGTGCCAACAACACACATGTTCCCTTGACATCGATTTCATGCCCCGCCAGCTAAACAGCGAGATCAAGCGCATGTACGTCATGGGAAATCCAGAGTGTCCCCCCAGCGGGCTGTCATGGAACGCCGCCAAAATCTATCAACGGAGCTCATCATCATGGCCGATCTAGATGCGATTGCAGTAGCGCAGTAGGCCACTCTCCAGCGTGAACCCTGGTACGTCGCCACGGCCAGACGCGGCAGGAGGGATTGTGCCACTGCGTCAGACACGTAACTCCGCTTCACTGCCTCCAGCCACACGAGCTGCACCGTGGACACAGCGAAGAGCTCGGAGCTCGCCGGATGCTTGCGAGACAAGGCATTCGCAGCGCCATTGTTCACCCCCTTCTTGTACTGGATAGTTAAGCAGCCCCATCAGCTTTGTCAGCGCCTTGCGCTGCCAATCAGTGTGCAACCTCTGGTCTGTCAGGTTGTCAAGTAAGGTCGCCACTACTGGACGGCCAGCAGAATCGCCAGATACTCCTCGTAAACTGACAACCCTCTGTTACGCGGCCCGAGTGCGCAACTGATGAACGCGACGGGGTGCCCCTTCTGTGATAGCACAGCGACGATGCCCACATCGCACGCGTCCGTGTCGATCACGAACTGCTCAGTGAAGTCCGGCAACGCCAGTACTGGCGCCGTGATCAGAGCTTTCTTCAGAACCTAAAATGCAGTGTCTGTTGTCGGTGTCCACACGAACTGCACCCCTTTCTTCAGTAACGCTGTCAGCGGCTGGCAGATGACTGCGTAGTGCTCAATGAATTTACTGTAGTAACCCGTGATTCCTAGAATTCCCTGCAATTCGTTAAGATTGGACGGAGTCAGCCAATCCTTGATCGTCTGAATCTTCGTCGGGTTCGTCGCAACGCCACTAGCAGACAAGACATGCCCCAGATATGCCACCTTTTGCTGGGCAAACACACAATTCAACATCTTCACATGCCATTTGTCCTTCTGCAAAATGTCCAACACCACAGCGAGGTGCTCCAGGTGATCAGCAAATGTGCTGTTGTAGATGAGCATGTGCTCGAAGAAGACGAGCGCAAACTTGTGAAGAACTGGCTCCAAAGTGGCGTTCATGGCGTGCTGGAATGAAGCCCTAGCACCTGTCAGACCAAACGCCATCATCTTGAACTCGTAGTGGCCGATGTGCGTCTGGAACGAGATCTTGTGCTCCTTGCCGGGCCCCAAGCGGATCTGATGATAACCGGCCTTAAGATCGAGCTTGGAAAACCACTGCGCTCCCGCGAGCTCATCGAGCAGCTCGTCAATGACATGCAGTGGGTACTAGCCCTTGATTGTTAACGAGACGCCAATCCACTATCCCTTTCTTGACTAGCAACACCGGCGCGCCGAACGCACTGTTGCTATGCTTGATCACGCCCTGCTCCAACAACTCCTTCATCTGACGCTCAATTTCAGTTTTCAACTCCGGCGCCACGCGACACGGCCTAATCGAGACAAGCTGCAGGCCTGGTACCAGTGGAATGCAGTGATCATAGCGCCGCCGGAGCGGCAATCCCAATGGGGCGGCGAACACTGGTGCGAACTTGTCGATCACCGCTTGCACCTCTCGCGGCACCACTTGAACCATTGTCTCTGCTTCATGTATCAGGCTGAGCTCCACCAGAGCGTCTGTACAGAGCAGCGGCTGGTCGCCGCGCAGCACCACATGCTTGCCTTCATGCTGGAACGCGAGGCAACCTTGCGCCCAATGCGTGAGCATAGGACTGTGTCTGCCGAGCCAGTCCAGACCTACGATTCCATCGTAACTTGCCAGATTTAGCACTCTAAACTTGTCTGTAAATGTCACACCATCTGCTATCCATTGCAACTCTGGGAAGTGGTCAGTGCACTCGAGTGTCGCGCCACCTGCAACGCAGACAATAGCCATTGTCAGCAACCGCTCGATTCCTGCCAGCAATTGCGCACGCTACTGATCGATAAAGCAAGTTGAGCTGCCTGAATCCACCAGGAACAAGAATGAGTGACCCTGGATCTGCACTTGTAGCTGCATTGTGCACGGCGCCGCCGTTTCCGACGAGAGTGCCGCAGCAGAGAGCACCATCGCATTGACGGCCAGCTCAGGTGCGTCCTGCACTTCATCCGGATACTGCTCATGCTCGTGTTCAACACACTGCATACAATTTACCATCTCCTGCACCAGATGCAATGGAATGGATGTCTTGCACTGATGCTCACGACTATACTTCTCCCCGCAGGTGAAACAGAGACCCTTAGCTCGCCTGTATGACTTGAGATTACTCCATTTCTCCTCACTGGCACTCAGAGCTCGCTTCTCCTCGAGTGTCTTCGAGATCCAATTCGCCGGCGGCTGCGAAAGCGGTGGCGAAGCAGGTGACGTACACCTCGGCGCCGGTGACGTCACCATCTGACGGGAGACAAGGCCAGTGTATTCTCCGAATTAATTCATACAACAACGCAAGCGTGTGCGCCGTCTTTAGAGAGCTCGGTTGCTGAATTGCGACGATAACACGCACAGCCGGTCACAAGCCATCCAAGAACTTCATGGTGATGCTCACTAATGCTCACGGTGGTCTTTTGTTGGAAAACCCCAAGACGAAGGTGTGAAGTAGTGCAGCAGCAAGATTTCCCTCAGTTATGAAACCAAGGTTTATCGATCCATTAGGAAATGAGAATTCACTTGAGGTTGTTGGCAGCTGACCTTGGCACGACGCCACACCGGTGTCAGCAACGAACGTGGAGCCTGCACACAAACAATCAAGATACTTTGCCCCACCTTAACAGTGAGGTTGTCAATCTCACGGGCTTGCTGTAACAAAGGATTAAACGTATGTGTGGAAGAAAGATGTTTGTTTGCAGAAAGTAACATGTTTGCAGTTGTGGTTTTAGCATATTAAAGAGAAGGACCGAGGTCCACAGTTCACTAGTGGTGTCTCTCCATAAATAATAATAACATTCATTCATGCGGGTAAACATATTACAATTGGGCAATTGATAGAATAATGACGTGCAAACCAATGCATATACTAACGTTATGATGTCTAGTGTGAGATTCACTCGGGCATTACAACAATATACATATACCGTTCCAACCGCATCTATGACTAATAATCCACCTTCCGGTTAGCGTCTGCACCCCTTTCAGTATTAAGTTGCATGCAACAGATTATTGCCGTAAGCACTATGTGTAAAGTAAGTAAGTAACATCATCCTTAGATAAAGTACTACTGTTCTATCCCTAATAGAAACGGTACATCCACAATCTTAGAGCTTTCGGTCACTGCCCCAGATTAAGTAGAGACACGAACCTACTATCGGGCATAAATATCCCCTCTTGGAGTTACAAGCATCTACTTAGCCAAAGCATACACAAGTAACGGAGAGCATGCAAGATCATTAAATAACACACACATGATATATTATGAAGCAATAACTTTAGTACATAATATTCATCAGATCCCAGCAAACACAACATGGAGAATTACATAACGGTGATCACAAGATCTAACCATGCTAGCACAAGAGGAGAAGGCAACCATCTAGCTACTGTTATTCCAAGGGTAGACTACTCACGCATCACTCCGTAGGCGGTCATGGCGACGTAGAGGCCTCCAGGGACGATTCCCTCTCCCGGCAGGGTGCCAGGAAGCAGTTCTGATCTCTCCCGAATTGCTGTTGACGACGGCGGCGGTTCGGGACCCGTGGAGAAAATAATGAACATCTATGATTTTTAGGTTTTTGGGGGGGTACTTGTAGGTGGAAGGGCAAGGTCGGTGGAGGCCCGCCACCATGTGCTCGCGCGGCCCCACTTATGGCCGCGCCAGCACCAGGTGGCGGCGCCTCGGTGCCCCACTTCTTGTCGTCTTCGGTCTTCTGGAACGTTCATAAATCAAAAATAATTCTAGAATGTTTTTCATCCAATTCCGAGAATATTTCCTTAAGTACTTTCTGAAACAAAAAACAACATTAAACAGGGAATTGGCACTTTGGCTTTGTTAATAGGTTAGTCCCAGAAAATGCATAAAACTATATAAAATGTATATAAACCATGTAATAACATGGTATAATGTAGCATGGAACATAAGAAATTATAGATACGTTGGAGACGTATCACTCACCACATCAGGATTCGGCTCATAAACAGCAATTTGGTCCACCAACTCGAAGAACCTCTGCACCTAATCTTCCACCGTCGTCACTAGTGCAATGTGGAGCAGGCGCCAGCACAAGACCGAGTGCTGGTTGCAACTGACACGCACGAACAACGCTTCCACGAACTCGTTCCAAGTTGGCGAGGGCGATTTCTGCAGATAGGATTCCAGCCAAGTAGCGGCCGCACCCGAGAAGGCTGCGGATGAATCCGCAGCCCGCAGCGCCGACGACTCTGAGTACGCCGGAAAAATTCTTCACAACGAATCTACCACAACTTTGGGTTGCTCCTCTCGAAATGAGGTAACGCCGCACGAGAAGATAGCAGCACACAGTCAGTACGCTATGGTGAGGAACTCGAATCGAACTGTCGGAGAAGAGACCAGCCCGAGAAATTACCTCCGACCGAAGGAGAGGAGTGCGAGGCACTCATCAACCCCCGGTGTTGTTATTGTTCGCCATGCCATGGTAGGCCGACAGTACTGCTCCCGGGCTCGCGATGAGTCGCAGCCAGGGGCCGATCTGCCACCGCGCCGGCATCCGTCCGCGGAACGCGCTCTTGCGCCAACGCCAGCGACGCGATCTGCGCGCTCAGCGTTTCCTGGACCACCGAGAGATCCTTGCCGATCTCGTGCGGCACAGCTTCCAGATCTCCATTGACGGCTGTACAGACGGAGTCGATGGAAGTTCTGGTGGTCTCCGAATCTTCTATCATTGTCGATCTGATGGAGTCGATGGTTGTGTTCATCGACACGAGCTGCTTCTCGGTGTCGATGACGAACTTGCGGACAGCGCCTAGCATCGTCTTCTCGTAGGCCTGGAACTTCGCGTCGAACTCCTCTGAAGTCGTGGTCCGGATGAGGTCGTAGATCGTACGCCACTCTGACGAGAGCGCCTCCATGGCCTCTGGGCGAGATCTGGCCGAGAACCTGATGGGATATGGGTGGGTGGGAAACTCAGTCTGGGGATCTTATGGTTCTAGATACCACTTATAAGGTACTGCTAAGGAACTCGCAAGAATTAATCAAGAACACTCAATGAACTCAGCGAGATTTCGATCACAGACTGGAAATTTGCTTTATTGTTCCAGATCACTCGATGAATTACAAGTTTGGTACTCGACAAGAAAATCAGAAAGAAGGTGTGATGCTTAAGAAGCAGGTGGAGCAGGTGGCTACGCCACCCATGTGTCGCCAGCTAGCCACCCTGGCCTACGATACGATCTCTTGGGCCTCGCGCCACTTACACGTGGCCCATTATTCCCCTTGTCACTTGCAGGTAGGGCCGGGTCGGTGACATAGCTCATCGTTCATATGTCCCTCGATATCCGCCAAGTTCTCCAGATCTAGACTCCAACGAATTTGGTCGCATGTTACATACTTGCATAAGTCCTACCAATTGTGAAGGAGATATGCCCTAGAGGCAATAAATAAAGTGTATTCTTTATCATATCTCGTTTGTTCATAATAGGTTTTTGTGTCATGCTAGAACCGTATTAAGCGGAAACATTAATACGGGTGTGATACGTAAACAACCAGGTCCCTAGTAGCCTCTACTAAGACTAGTTTCATTGCGCGATTGGTGATCGAGGTTACCCGGTCATGGGGCATGGCGCCGGTCGGCAATGGGAGTCATATCGTTAGAGAACGATGTGATGGACATACCCAGATTTGGAGAACGTAGTCGTTACGCCTTTGACCGTGAGATCAACTCTTATTGTTATTCCTGGAAGATACTTTGATCGCACCAAACGTCGTATCTTATATAGTATGACAATAACGGTGATACTTTTGGGTATCGGAAAGGAGTAGTTGAGACGAGGGGTCAAGAGCGGGATTTGCCAGTCCGCATAGCAGGATAGATACTCTCGGGCCCACTCGGTGAGATCATGTCTAATGAGCTTGCAAGCATGTGACTAGGTCACGGAGACATGAGATCATGAACGAGTAGAAGATAGCATCGTCGGTAACGAAGTCGGGATTAGGTATGGAGATATCTATGGAACGACGCTCGGACATGCTAAGTATCGCTATGGCAAAAGGTTTAAGACTTTGCGTTCAGGTTTGATAGATGAAAGTCATTCGTTATATCACAGGGATAAATTCATGGGGTCCAGGCCTACGAGTTAGTCGTTGATCATAGAGGAGTCTTGGTCATAGCTGTTATTATATCGAACCGCTAGGGTAACACACTTAAGGGGTTTCGACAAGACTACCGGAAAGGAAAGAGATCACCGGGAGCGTCCCGGGAGAGGTCCGATAGAGATCGGGCAGCGACGAAAGAGTTTTCGGAGCTAGGAAAAATTATATATATTATGTTTGATATTAATTAGTGTAATTAATATGCAAATATGATTTTATATATTTATTTTCGAATTTATTTAGGCTGATTTCCCTAAATGGGCCTTCTGGTCGAAAGAAGGCCCAAGGGGGGGGGGAATCCCCTTGGGATTCGGTGGGGGCCAAGAGGGGCCGACCCAAGTGGGCCAAGGGCCCACTAGGGGGGCCGGCGCACCCTCCAATGCCGCACCAGGCATGTGGGGGTTAGTCCCACATTGCCTGGCTGGCAAGGTTGGCTCCCCCTGGGAGCCTATATAAGAAAGGGCACCCCTGGACTTTTAATTCACCAATTAATTCCCGATTTCTCTCTCGATCTCGTGGTTCCCAAGTCGGAGCCGCGCCGAGCTGAGGAGGGGGATCTCTTCCACCATAGCCCGCTGCCGCGCTGCTGGTGTTCCGGTCCAAGTCTTCCGCTGCTCGTCCTGGACTGGAGCTTCGGAGGCCGTCGTCTCCACCGTACGTGTGTGACGCCCTGCGAGGTGCTGCGCTAGCGGTACTCGGAGGTCTGCTTCCTCTACACGACCTTGAGGTCGGCTTCGTCGGTCTTCATCGACAACGTTTGTGCGGGAACGTAATCCCCGCTTTCGGTCTACAAGGGTACGTATTCTGATCTCCGTTCGTACTACTATGTCTGCATAGAATAGATCTTGTCATGCTTTTAGGATATCGTTGGTAGGAATTTTTTTGTTTTCTGCAGACGATCCCCTTCAGTGGTATCAGAGCCGATCTATCGTAGATATAGCTGTACGCTGATAGAACCTGTGTTCTGCACGGGGGCACCGTTCCTGTTATTTGCTACCCTCTAGCGTGCACTTTACGCGTACGCTTACGCGAGACTGGTTCCACTACTGACATACGGCTTGTACCGTATATGTGGCTGGCGGGTGTCAGTTTCTCTCTCTTTAGTTGGTCTTCGCATTTTCAATGGAGGGCCCGAAAGGGATGCTTAAATATGCAATTATTGGATCGTTGTTGTGGTCATAAGGTTCGTAGGTATGCGGTTCTATTTACGAAAGCCCCAAGCCACGTAAAATATGCAAAAGATAAAGTAGAAGCGTCTAACTTTATTTTGCAGGGGCTATGTGATATGGTCAAGGTAGGTTTATTAAATTGTTTATAAACTGCGGGCGCCAAGAAGACCATGACGCAATGGACTATATCACATTGCATTACATTTGATGTTTTGTGTCCATCTTATATTGTGTGATTGTGTGTATAGTATACATTAGTTACACGGCGGTAGCTATATAAGATGATCCCTTCAAAATACCACTAGTGTTCTCCCTCCAAAACGCACCACCAAGAAAGTTCTACGTTATGAGGCAGGCCGTGGTGATCGGGTGTCAGACATCTCGTCGTTTGCATACAGTGGGTGTAAGCCATGTTGCACAAGCGTCAGCGTGGAGGTCTTTGGTGGCGAGCCTAGCATATTCAGAAATATGGCCTCGGAACAGGAAGACCGAAAGGTCGAGCACGAGTCACAAAATTGGTGTGGCGGACTTTTTGTCTACTCTTGAAGTTGTGCCGCCGGTTCTGATGATGAGGGGTGGTGCAATGGATGGGGGTCGTGTAATCGCTTAAACGACCAGGAGGGATGTTCGTTTGAGTGGGAGTTATGTTAGTTATTTTCTAAAAAAAACATAACTCAAAATTATTATGAACAAAGTCTTATGTTGTTGCAAATTCCATTGTAGATGTCTCGCCCCTCGTTTAACCTAGGTCTGTTCCTTGAGAAAGAAAAGCTTAAGACCAATGGGTCAAACTTCATGGCCTGGTTCCGCAACCTGAGGATCCTCCTCACTCCCCATAGGGTGGCCTACGTCATTGAGGCCGCCATAGGTGACCCTCCCGCAGATGATGCCTCTGAAGATGAGAAGAAGGTCTTCCAGACCCGATCGGAGGATTCTGCCTTTGTCCAGAGTGGCATGCTCTACGCCATGGAAGCCGACCTGCAGAAGCGCTTCGAGAAGATGAGCGCCTTCGAGATTATTTCTGATATGAAGGCTGTCTTCGCGCCGCAGGCTAAGGCTGAGAGATATGAGGCTTCTGAGCTTTTCTTCTCGGCCAAGATGGAAGAGCATAGCAGTGTGAGCGAGCATGTAGTCAAGATGTCTGGCTACGTTCAACGCCTGAATGCTCTGGAATGCAAAATTCCCGATGAGCTGGCGATTGACAGGGTGTTGCAATCGTTGCCCCCTAGCTACAAAGGCTTCGTCATGAACTACAACATGCAGGGCATGGCTAAGTCCCTGGGTGAAGTGTTCGTGATGCTCAAAACTGCTGAGGTAGAGATTAAAAAGGAGCACATGCTGTTGATGGTCAACAAGGCCGTTGATTTCAAGAAATCCGGCGGCAAGGGAAAGCAAAGCTGGAAGTCCAGGAGGGAAGGCAAGTTGAATGCCAAGCCCAAGACTAACAGATCTGGTCCCAGAGCTAGCGTGGAGTGTTTCTACTACAAGGGGAAGGGTCACTGGCAGCGCAACTGCCCCAAGTACCTGGAGGATAGGAAGTCTGGCAAGACGGTCGACAAAGAGCAAGGTATATTTGATATACATGTTATAGATGTGTACCTTACATCCGCCCAGAGCAACACGTGGGTATTTGATACTGGTTCTGTTGCTCATATATGTAACTCTCAGGAGGAGTTACGGAATAGAGGGCGGTTGGCGAAGGATGAGGTGACGATGCGCGTCGGCAACGGATCGAGAGTCGACGTGGTGGCTGTCGGCACGCTCCCTCTGCATCTACCATCGGGATTAGTTTTGGTTTTAAATAAGTGTTATTTTGTGCCATCCTTGAGTGTAAACATTATAAGTGGGTCTTGCCTGTTACAAGACGGTTATTCATTTAAATCAGTGTCAAGCAATTGTGCTATTTATATGAATGATATCTTTTATGTTGATGCACCCGAGAATAACAGTTTATTCTTGTTGAATCTCGATCGTAGTACTCACATCCATAACATAGAAGCCAAACGGATTAAGTGTAGTGACGATACCGCCATGTATTTGTGGCATTGCCGTCTTGGTCATATTGGTGTAAAGCGCATGAAGCAACTCCACTCCGATGGACTTTTGGACTCGTTGGATTTCGCATCCCTCGATACATGCGAACCATGCCTTATGGGCAAAATGACCAAGACACCGTTCAAAGGTTTCGTTGAACGGGCGTCGGATTTGTTGGGGATCATACATACAGATGTGTGTGGACCGATGAGCGTTTCGACACGCAATGGTTATCGTTACTTCGTCACCTTCACTGATGACTTGAGTAGATACGGTTATATCTATTTGATGAAACACAAGTCTGAAACGTTTGAAAAGTTCAAAGAATTTCAGAGTGAAGTTGAGAATCAGCTTAATAGGAAAATCAAGCACCTCCGATCCGATCGCGGTGGCGAGTACTTGAGTTTTGAGTTTGGCACACATATGAAGAGTTGTGGCATAGTACCCCAACTTACGCCAGCCGGAACACCGCAGCGTAACGGCGTGTCCGAGCGACGTAATCGTACTCTACTGGATAGTGTTCGATCTATGATGTCTCTTACTGATTTGCCAGTGTCCTTCTGGGGTTATGCGTTAGAAACAGCCGCATTCATTTTAAATAGGGCTCCGTCCAAGTCCGTTGAAACGACACCGTATGAATTATGGTATGGCCAAAAGCCTAAGTTATCGTTTCTGAAGGTTTGGGGTTGTGAGGCGTACGTTAAGAAACTACAGCCCGACAAACTCGAACCGAAGTCGGAGAAAGTCGTCTTTGTAGGATATCCGCGGGAAACCGTTGGGTACACCTTCTACAACCAAGCTGAAGGCAAAAAATTTGTCGCGAAGACCGGTACCTTTCTAGAGAAGGAGTTTCTCGCGAAAGGAGTAAGTGGGAGGAAGGTAGACCTCGATGAAATCGTTGATCCTGAACTCGAGATTCTGAGTGGCGCAACGGAAGCAATTCCGGAAACGTCCTCCGTGGAAGGAGTGGGAGAAACTGTCGAGGAAGGTGTTCTACCTCGTAGGTCTGGTAGATCTAGGATCGCACCAGAATGGTATGGCAACATGGTTTGCACCGTCATGTTAGTCGAACAAGACGAACCTACGAACTACAAGGAGGCGATGGCGAGTCTAGAATCCGAGAAATGGCTTGAAGCCATGAAATCCGAAATAGGATCCATGTATGATAACAAAGTGTGGACTTTGATGGATATTCCCGAAGGGCGCAAGGCCGTCGAGAATAAATGGATCTTTAAGAAGAAGACTGATGCTGATGGTAATGTGACCGTCTATAAAGCTCGGCTTGTCGCAAAGGGTTTCCGACAAGTTCATGGAATTGACTACGATGAAACTTTTTCACCGGTAGCGATGCTTAAGTCTATTCAGATTTTGTTGGCAGTAGCTGCCTATTATGATTATGAAATCTAGCAGATGGACGTCAAAACCGCCTTCCTAAATGGAAACATTGAGGAAGAGTTGTACATGGTACAGCCGGAAGGTTTTGTCGATCCAGGAAATGCTAACAAGGTGTGCAAGCTTCAGCGATCCATCTATGGATTGAAGCAGGCGTCTCGGAGCTGGAATCTTTGCTTTGATGAGGTAATCAAAGGTTTTGGATTTATCCAAAATTTGGAAGAGACCTGCATTTACAAGAAAATGAGTGGGAGCTCGGTTGTGTTCGTAGCACTGTATGTTGACGACATATTGCTGATTGGGAATGATCTGGAACTTCTGAATAGCGTGAAGGAGTATTTAAACAGTAAATTTTCCATGATGGACTTAGGAGAAGCTGCGTATGTTTTAGGCATAAAAATCTATCGTGATAGATCAAGGCGCCTATTAGCACTGAGTCAGGGTACTTGATAAAATACTGAAGCGTTTCGGTATGGAGAAGGCAAAGAAGGGTTCTCTGCCGGTTATCAAGAATAAGATATTGCGGAAGGCACAGTGTATGGTGACGGAACTGGGTAAGGCAGATATGACCAAACATCCTTATGCTTCAACCATAGGATCGATCATGTATGCAATGTTGAGTACTAGACCGGATGTGGCATTAGCTCTAAGTTTGACAAGCCGGTTCCAGAGTAATCCTGGAATGCCGCATTGGATAGCTGTTAAGAGCATTCTTAAGTATCTCAATAAGACAAAGGAAATGTTCCTTGTGTATGGTGGCTGCGATGAAGAACTTGGCGAAACGGGTTACGTAAATGCAAGTTTCTGCTCAGACCCCGATGACTCTAAGTCACAGACAGGTTACGTGTTCAAGGTGAATGGAGGCGCCGTGTGCTGGAGAAGTGGGAAGCAACCCATAGTCGCAAAATCTACAATGGAGTCGGAGTATGTCGCTGCTTGCAAAGCCGCGAATGAAGCTGTGTGGCTGAGGAAGTTCGTCATCGAACTTGGAGTGTTCCCGAGCGTGCAAGACCCTGTGATCCTCTTCTGCGACAATACGGGTGCCATTGCGAACGCCAAGGAGCCAAGGTATCACTCCACCGCCAAACACATTCTCCGATACTTCCATGTGATACGTCAGTACGTACAAGGAGGCGATGTGAAGATTTGCAAAGTGCATACGGATCTGAATGTGGCAGATCCGCTGACGAAGCCTCTCCCGCTTGATAAGCATGAAAAGCACCAGTTAGCTATGGGTGTTAAGCTTTTACCATGTTGTAATCTAGATTAATTTGTACTCCAGTGCAAGTGGGAGACTGAAGGAGATATGCCCTAGAGGCAATTAATAAAGTGTATTCTTTATCATATCTCGTTTGTTCATGTAGTGCCCATGCTTATGAAAGCAGTGACACATATGAATAATGTAAAGACTTGGATCACATAAGTCTCACATTCTCTAATAAGATGAAATATCACAGTACAATGTCATAATTTATTACAGAACGAGTCGAATGATCCAAAAACAAATATCCTTACAACTTAGCATAGCGGAAATGCTAGCTGAATCAATAGTTCACACTTTATTTCAGAGTTCAAACGCAATACTAAAGGTAGCATGGAGCTACATCTTCTCCATGAAGCCACTGGCAAATCATGTTGGTTGTAGCTCGAAGACGACCCCCTTACTCCTCATTCGGACATTCTGCAAGGTTTAGTTGCAACCCAGCTATAAAGGGTCAGCACAATTGAATTGTGGTGGCAAGTGACTTTAATTCCTAATGTTCTACTATACTATAACTATATGCTTAATTTGGCTGGTGGAGCTCAAGGCTATTGCGCAAAGCAAATGTTTTCCTACTTTTGGTAAACAATTTTCTTAAATCAATATCTTCTCCTTCAGAGACAATCTCGAGACAAGTCCATGTCTCCTACCCATGTTCACCCAACAAAAGTTTTATTAAGAAATTTGAGATGAGGAGATTTTCAGAACACAGCCTTGTGTAGTTACTCAAATTGTCCGTTGCCGGGGACACGACTAAGATCTTATGTTTTAACTCTCGAGAGGGTGTGCACTTTCACCATTAGACTCAATCAACCCAAACTATCCTCCACACTCCTTTAGTGAGAAGGAAAAGGAGAAGATCAAGACGAGACTTTTCAGAAGTTGCTTTCCCATGATCATACTAAGAGATTACCACCATCCTATCAACTCTACCACCATCAATCTCTTGGCCCAGGTCCACAACAACTTACTCCATCAAGACAGAGCCCATATTGACCAATGGTTGCACGATAAGCAACTAGACTCAGTGTAGACTTAAATCTCATAGCCCTGGGTGGCCTACCACAAGTGAGCAACTCAGGTTAACACCGCATATCATGGCCCCAAGTAAGTAGAAACTACCCTGGGCGAAGACAACCATGACACTTGGCCCTGAGAAGCCACTCAACTTGAAACCTCCTCGATCGACCCAATCCACCCAGGCGTTAAATTTATTTAGTGGAAATTTTCATTTATCACATCAACCATAAAACAAATCATTTTTGCAGCAGTTGCTTCCACTAAATTATAATAGGGGTCTAATCTGGAATTTCTAAGGGGAAACCTAAAAGGTTTGCATAGCATACTACAGTCTCCCAAAAACCTATCATGCATACTACTTTTGCAAATACTGTTTGAAAACACTAGATTTGCAATAGAATAAAATAGTAGGTGTTTTATGAAGTCACTTGCCTTGGCAGCAGGAGGGGCAGGCACAACAAGAATAGCAATCACAAGCAGGTCCTTCCTCTCCTTCACAATCTAGCACAAGCAATACATACAAATAAATATCCACACAAAATCTCACACACCAAATAAAAGATGTATGCATGCATGATATGCCATGTGTAGAATTAGACACACTTATCCATGATTTATATTCTCTGGTATTAAATGCATGAGATGCAATTTCTAGGAATTTCTCAATTCACTTAACAATTTATTAATTTGAAAACAAAGTAACCAAAACTTGGATTATAACATTACAAATTTTATTGTTCTAAGAAAGTTTTCAAATAAGACATATATTAATATTCCTGGGCACAGGTTGTTAACCTAAACCTAAAACAATTGAGTTTATTTGTAAAACATTTTTATTATTTAAGATATGGATTTAATAGCCGAATTACTCCTCGGATGATCTTATGAATTATTATTTAACAAAAGCAAAAACAAATGATGTAGAATTAAACTACTCTAGCAGGGCTATCCGTGGATATAAAGTTCATTGAATTTGGACTTACAGAACATAAGTTATGAATTTTCTAAGTTTTGCATATTTTTCTGTTTTATTTATAAAATTCCTGCGAAAAAGAAAATAATGGGGCTACGTGGCGCGATCCTATTGGACGAAAACGATTCGCGCAGATCGTGGACGAGAACCGTCCGATTTAAATGAGATCGGACGCACGGGATCGTTTGGATCTAGATCCGTTGGATCTAGATCCAACGGCGTGGGACGCCCGGCCGAACCGAGCGGCGCGCGGGTCGCCGGAAGGCTCGCCGGCGGCGGCGCGTCGGCCTCGACGCTTCCCGCATGAAAACACCGCCCCAGGACGAACGGTTCTTACCAAAATGACGCGGAGGAGGAGGCGAGGTCGATGGCGCGGCGGCGGCGACGAGACTCCTCTCCTTTCCTCGTCGGAGATGGTGGCCGGCGGTGGAGCACCTCGGTCGAGGTCGTTTTCGGCGTTCGGCTGCGAAATGGGACAAGCAAGGGGGCTCAACGGGTGCGCAAAAGGATGGGGAAGCGAGGGGGGGCTCGGTGGAGCTCGAGGAGCTTGGAGCTTACCGCACTCGCGAAAAATCCCGGCGGTAATGGCGGCGACGGCGAGCTCGATTCCGAGCAGCCCGACGGCGGAGAGGTAGGGTTTTGGGGGGGGGGGGGTCGGAGGCGGCCTCGCGGGGTATAAATAGGTGGGGGCGCGGGAGCTAATCACGGCGGAAACCGGCCCGGAAACGGCTCGGTCGTGGTCGTCGTCTCCGGCGCGATCTCCGGATGGAGGTGGAAGACGGCTGACAGGTGGGGCCCACCTGTCAGCGAGAGGGGAGCGGCGCGCGCGCGCTGGAGTGGGCCGATGGGCCGTTATCGACCGCGCGCGCGGTGGATAACGTCTGGGCCGGCCTGGTAACATAATCTTTTAAATAAAATAAAAACTGTTTTTCAAATCTGATTTACTAAATGATTTTTAACCTATTCAAAACATTTCAGAAAAATTCATAAAAATATATTTTGGAAAGGTTATTTAAATTAGCAATTTTTAATAATAACCTTACCCATTATATAATTTGGAAAATTATATTTATGAAGTAAGTTTTAAATAAACATTTAAATGGGATTAAACATTATTTAAACTCATAATTGAATTTTTATTTAGTATTTATGTGATTAAAAGTTAAGCCTATATGATGAATGATGTATGAATGCAAAGTTTTAAATTTTAGCAAAATTGGGATGTTACAAACCTAACCCCCTTAAGATGAATCTCGTCCTCGAGATTCGGTTTGGCCTTCAAAAAGATGTGGGTGTTCTTCCCGAAGATCATCCTCCCGTTCCCAAGTTGCTTCTTCTTCGGTATGGTGGTTCCACTGGACCTTACAAAATTTGATAGTCTTGGTTCGTGTGATCCTTTCTGCCATCTCCAAGATTTTGATTGGCTTCTCTTCATACGTCAGGTCACTTTCCAACTGAACTTCTTCTAATGACACTGTATCCCGTAGCGGGGTTTCTGTCATCTCTGGATGACACATCTTCAATTGACTCACGTGGAAGACATTGTGAACTGCTGACAGAACTTCTGGCAATTCTAACTCATATGCTACTTCTCCCTTGCGGGAAAGAATCTTAAAGGGGCCGATGAATCGAGGTGCAAGTTTACCCTTGATCCCGAACCTCTTCACACCACGCATTGGTGACACTCTTAAATAAGCCCTGTCACCTATCTCATATGTGATTTCTCTCCTTTTGGAATCTGCATAGCTTTTCTGCCTGGACTGCGCGATCTTCAATCTTTCCTTGATTATTCGAACCTTCTCTTCAGCTTCCTGGATTATATCAGGTCCAAATAAACTTCGATCTCCCACACCGCTCCAGAGTAGTGGTGTGGTGCATTTCATACCATAAAGTGCCTCAAACGGCGACATCTCTATGCTTGCTTGGTAGCTGTTGTTATAGAAAAATTCTGCGTATGGCAAATTATCATCCCAGCTAGACTTGTATTCCAAGGCACATGCCCTCAGCATATCTTCTAAAATTTGGTTTACTCTTTCCCTCTGTCCATCCGTTTGGGGATGAAATGCTATACTGAACTCTAATCTCGTACCCAAAGATTCATGTAGTTGTTTCCAGAAATGCGAGGTAAACTGGGTACCTCTGTCAGACACAATCCTCTGGGGAATACCATGAAGGCATACAATTCTCCTCATGTAAATCTATGCCAACTTAGCACTTGAGTAGGTAGTCTTTACTGGCACAAAATGGGCCACCTTTGTCAAACGATCCACTATTACCCAGATCGAATCATATCCCGATCTGGTACGCGGTAACCCAGTAATGAAATCCATACCTATATGTTCCCATTTCCAATCCGGTATAGGTAAAGGTTGCAACAATCCTGCTGGCTTCTGATGCTCCGCCTTTACTCGACTACATACATCGCACTTAGCTATATATTCCGCGATGTCTCTCTTCAGGTTATTCCACCAAAATCTTTCCTTTACATCCATGTACATCTTGGTGTTCCCCGGGTGTATGGAACAAGGCGAGTTATGTGCTTCTTGCAGAATAAATTTTCTAAGATCCTCATCTTGCGGCACGCAGATGCGTTTCTCAAACCACAAGGTGCCTTGCTCATCCATTCGAAAACCCTTGGCCTTCCCTTCGCTCAGGTTGACCTTGATTTCATCCATTACTTTGTCTCCCTTCTGGCCTTCCCGAATCTTATCCATCAACAACGGTTGTACGTCCAGTGTTGCGAGGAATCCTTCGGGTACTACCTCTAATCTGAGGTCCTTAAATGCTCTACTTAAATCCTCGGGCAATTTTCCCGCTGTCAGTCCATTTACATGGACCTTACGGCTCAAAGCGTCTGCCAGCACATTAGCCTTTCCTGGGTGATATTGCAAACTCATATCATAGTCCGTAATAAGTTCCAGCCATCTTCTTTGCCTCATATTCAATTCCTTCTGGGTGAAAATATATTTCAGGCTCTTGTGATCCGTGAATACTTCACAACGTTTTCCCAAAAGATAGGGTCTCCACGTCTTTAACGCATGCACTAATGATGCTAACTCCAGATCGTGGGTGGGATAGTTGACCTCATGTTTCTTAAGCTGTCTAGAAGCGTATGAAACCACTTTCCCTTCTTGCATTAGGACACTTCCTAGTCCATGGTGCGAGGCATCACAATATACTTGGAATTCCTTCTCTATATCTGGCAAACATAAAACAGGTGCTGACACCGGCCTTTTCTTCAGTTCCTGGAAACTTATTTCACATTCTTCCGTCCACTTAAATTTGACTTCCTTTTTCAGTAGTGAAGTCAATGGTTTGGCAAGTTTGGAGAAGTTCTCAATAAATCTTCTATAATAACCTGCCAGTCCAAGGAAACTACGGATGTCTGCCACATTCTTGGGTACTTCCCATTTTGTCACAGCTGACACCTTTTCTGGGTCTACTGTTATTCCATTTTTCGACACAACGTGTCCTAGAAAAACAACTTCTTCTAACCAGAATTCACACTTGCTAAATTTGGCATACAGCTTATGTTCTCTAAGTCTCTGTAATATCATGTGCAAGTGTTCTTCATGTTCCTCCTGACTCTTGGAGTATATCAGGATATCATCAATGAACACCACAACAAACTTATCCAGAAAGTCCATAAACACTTTATTCAGCATGTTCATGAAGTATGCCGGTGCATTGGTTAAACCAAACGGCATTACGGTGTACTCATATAATCCATATCTAGTAGTGAAGGCAGTTTTTGGTATATCTAGTTCTCTTACTTTCATTTGAAAGTATCCTGATCGCAAATCGATCTTAGAGAATACCGAAGCACCCTCTAGCTGGTCGAAGAGCTCATTAATTTTCGGTAGCGGGTACTTGTTCTTGATCGTCACCTCGTTGATTGCTCGATAATCCGTTACTAGCCTTTGAGTACTCTCCTTTTTCTCTACAAATAGAATGGGTGCTCCCCAAGGTGATGAACTTGGGCGGATGCATCCTTTCTGCAGTTGCTCCTCTAACTGTTTCTTGACTTCTTTCAATTCAGCTACATCCATTGGATATGGTCTCTTGGCTATGGGTCCCGTTCCGGGAACCAAATCTATAAGAAATTCAACATCCCTATCGGGTGGCATTCCCGGTAGTTCTTCGGGGAAAACATCAGGGTAATCTCTTACCACACGAACGTCTCCCATGCTAACCCCCTTAAGAGAATTTAGCTTAACTTTCTTAAATTCAAATTTGGATTTGTATCTGATCTTCTTCTTCTCAGGAGTGGTGAGTGTAATGGATCTATTCGCACAATCCGATACTCCTTCAGAGCACGATTTCCCTGTCTCAGGGTACGGAACTCATCCCTTTTCAGATTCATGATCCCAGTAGAGATGTGAGCATTGCGGAAACCTTCTTTAAAGATTTCCCAGGTAAGTCCTTCAAGTGGGTGAGTGATCTGATATGTTTCCCACCACTGTGCCGCTGGTCCCTCCAGTAGATGGGAAGTGAACCTTATTTTCTCCAATTCCGTACACTCGCAAGTAACTAGATCCTTGTTCACAGAGCGTAGCCAATCATCGGCTACGATTGGTTCAGTAGCTGTGGAGAATTTGTTGGGTCTGAGCCTCAAGAACCTAGCAAGGCGGTCAACTTGGGGTGGGGGTGGTGGTGGCGGCGGTGAAGGGGGTGGTGGATTGTTTTGGTTTGCCATGAACTGAGCCATCATGGTCATCAACTGTGTCTGGGCTGCCATCATTTGTTGCATCATTTCGTTGGCATTGTTGTTGTCAGGATCACGACGTGGAGGCATCTGTATGGTGTGGGCATAGGTAAGTAGTGATAGAAGAGACTACAAAGGAAAAATCTACCCATGCACATCAACACACTTCACAAAAACATAACAAGCAAGAAATAAACAGACACGCCCGAAGTATTTTATAAATTCGATATTTTAGAGACTTGCAAACCAAGCTAGGACATGGTTTTCAAGGTACTGCCTCACCACAAATTGTTGGTGGGTCAATACACCTTCGATGAGGCTAGGAGAAATACTCGTAAGGTAAGGATAATTGGTGGTCTTACTAATCAAATTTTAAAACTCCTTATGTATTTGCGGGTGTTCCCACACTTCCGCTTCTTGACACATGTGGCTTCCTTGGGAGTGTCCTCATCAGGATAGGTTAACACTAGGGGCTCTGGGGCGTCAGGGGGATGATTCTTCTCTGCCTGAAGTTCCATTTGGCTTAGTTGTTCACACAAATGAGCACACTGAGCCTGCAATGCCAAAATGTGGGCATCTTTCTGCGCAATCCTATCATCTTGCAGGTAAATCTTGTCTTCCAGTTCCTTGTTCTCCTTCGTTAGCACCTTAACTTCTACACGAAGAATATCTTTCTCTTCTTCTAAGCTTTCCTTAACGTGACGGTGGACGCGCCTTAAATCTGCCCTGTAGAAGATCTCTTGTCCCAGAAGTATATCCAAGTTATGGCAATGAGCTCCAAGGTCTCCATGATGCTTCTCGTTCATACCCCTAAGTGAGGGTTGAACGGGTTGTCCAATGCTATCCCTCCTGGCAAAGTGTCGAAAGACGGAGTTGGGCTTGATCTCGTCATAGAACTGCTCAATGATGCGTGACAAGGTCTCCAGCATCGCCATCTCCACTCCATTCTTCCAGTTGAGGTATCTAGATCGGAAACGGATCAACTGCGGTCCAGGAGGATCAAGACGAGGGAGAACTTCTGCCTCGATCTTCCAGCGTCCTTCAGGGTAATCTTCTGACATAATTTCTTTGCCCCTGAAGACTGGCGGCGTCAACCTCAGGGTTTTGGAAATACTGAGGAGCTGGTCACTGAAGTAGTACTGGTCTCCTTTCTGCGGGGATAACTCACGGGTGAAGTTCTTCATCTACAAAATTTTTGAAGGGATAAGAATTAAGGAGATGAAACAAAATAAGAATGTAGAAGGTAAGGAACATATTATAAGAAAAGAAGTCTGGTATTTCGAAATTTGTTAACTATAATATTTATTTTAGGGTTTGTATCCAATCCTAGGGGTTTCGAGCCTACAGGCAACATTCGTGCTCTGATACCATCTGTAGTGCCCATGCTTATGAAAGCAGTGACACATATGAATAATGTAAAGACTTGGATCACATAAGTCTCACATTCTCCAATAAGATGAAATATCACAGTACAATGTCATAATTTATTACAGAACGAGACGAATGATCCAAAAACAAATATCCTTACAACTTAGCATAGCGGAAATGCTAGCTGAATCAATAGTTCACACTTTATTTCAGAGTTCAAACGCAATACTAAAGGTAGCATGGAGCTACATCTTCTCCATGAAGCCATTGGCAAATCATGTTGGTTGTAGCTCGAAGACGACCCCCTTACTCCTCATTCGGACATTCTGCAAGGTTTAGTTGCAGCCCAGCTATAAAGGGTCAGCACAATTGAATTGTGGTGGCAAGTGACTTTAATTCCTAATGTTCTACTATACTATAACTATATGCTTAATTTGGCTGGTGCAGCTCAAGGCTATTGCGCAAAGCAAATTTTTTCCTACTTTTGGTAAACAATTTTCTTAAATCAATATCTTCTCCTTCAGAGACAATCTCGAGACAAGTCCATGTCTCCTACCCATGTTCACCCAACAAAAGTTTTATTAAGAAATTTGAGATGAGGAGATTTTCAGAACACAGCCTTGTGTAGTTACTCAAATTGTCCGTTGCCGGGGACACGGCTAAGATCTTATGTTTTAACTCTCGAGAGGGTGTGCACTTTCACCATTAGACTCAATCAACCCAAACTATCCTCTACACTCCTTTAGTGAGAAGGAAAAGGAGAAGATCAAGACGAGACTTTTCAGAAGTTGCTTTCCCATGATCATACTAAGAGATTACCACCATCCTATCAACTCTACCACCATCAATCTCTTGGCCCAGGTCCACAACAACTTACTCCATCAAGACAGAGCCCATATTGACCAATGGTTGCACGATAAGCAACTAGACTCAGTGTAGACTTAAATCTCATAGCCCTGGGTGGCCTACCACAAGTGAGCAACTCAGGTTAACACCGCATATCATGGCCCCAAGTAAGTAGAAACTACCCTGGGCGAAGACAACCATGACACTTGGCCCTAAGAAGCCACTCAACTTGAAACCTCCTCGATCGACCCAATCCACCCAGGCGTTAAATTTATTTAGTGGAAATTTTCATTTATCACATCAACCATAAAACAAATCATTTTTGCAGCAGTTGCTTCCACTAAATTATAATAGGGGTCTAATCTGGAATTTCTAAGGGGAAACCTAAAAGGTTTGCATAGCATACTACAGTCTCCCAAAAACCTATCATGCATACTACTTTTGCAAATACTGTTTGAAAACACTAGATTTGCAATAGAATAAAATAGTAGGTGTTTTATGAAGTCACTTGCCTTGGCAGCAGGAGGGGCAGGCACAACAAGAATAGCAATCACAAGCAGGTCCTTCCTCTCCTTCACAATCTAGCACAAGCAATACATACAAATAAATATCCACACAAAATCTCACACACCAAATAAAAGATGTATGCATGCATGATATGCCATGTGTAGAATTAGACACACTTATCCATGATTTATATTCTCTGGTATTAAATGCATGAGATGCAATTTCTAGGAATTTCTCAATTCACTTAACAATTTATTAATTTGAAAACAAAGTAACCAAAACTTAGATTATAACATTACAAATTTTATTGTTCTAAGAAAGTTTTCAAATAATACATATATTAATATTCCTGGGCGGAGGTTGTTAACCTAAACCTAAAACAATTGAGTTTATTTGTAAAACATTTTTATTATTTAAGTTATGGATTTAATAGCCTAATTACTCCTCGGATGATCTTATGAATTATTATTTAACAAAAGCAAAAACAAATGATGTAGAATTAAACTACTCTAGCAGGGCTATCCGTGGATATAAAGTTCATTGAATTTGGACTTACAGAACATAAGTTATGAATTTTCTAAGTTTTGCATATTTTTCTATTTTATTTATAAAATTCCTGCGAAAAAGAAAATAATGGGGCTACGTGGTGCGATCCTATTGGACGAAAACGATTCGCGCGGATCGTGGACGAGAGCCGTCCGATTTAAATGAGATCGGACGCACGGGATCGTTTGGATCTAGATCCGTTGGATCAAGATCCAACGGCGTGGGACGCCCGGCCGAACCGAGCGGCGCGCGCGTCACCGGAAGGCTCGCCGGCGGCGGCGCGTCGGCCTCGACGCTTCCCGCATGAAAACACCGCCCCAGGACGAACGGTTCTTACCAAAATGACGCGGAGGAGGAGGCGAGGTCGATGGCGCGGCGGCGGCGTCGAGACTCCTCTCCTTTCCTCGTCGGAGATGGTGGCCGGCAGCGGAGCACCTCGGTCGAGGTCGTTTTCGGCGTTCGGCTGTGAAATGGGACAAGCAAGGGGGCTCAACGGGTGCGCAAAAGGATGGGGAAGCGAGGGGGGCTCGGTGGAGCTCGAGGAGCTTGGAGCTTACCGCACTCGCGAAAAAGCCCAGCGACAATGGCGGCGACGGCGAGCTCGATTCCGAGCAGCCCGACGGCGGAGAGGTAGGGTTTTGGGGGGGGGGTTGGAGGCGGCCTCGCGGGTTATAAATAGGAGGGGGCGCGGGAGCTAATCACGGCGGAAACCGGCCCAGAAACGGCTCGGTCGTGGTCATCGTCTCCGGCGCGATCTCCGGACGGAGGTGGAAGACGGCTGACAGGTGGGGCCCACCTGTCAGCGAGAGGGGAGCGGCGCGCGCGCGCTGGAGCGAGCGGATGGGCCGTTATCGACCGCGCGCGCGGTGGATAACGTCTGGGCCGGCCTGGTAACATAATCTTTTAAATAATATAAAAACTGTTTTTCAAATCTGATTTACTAAATGATTTTTAACCTATTCAAAACATTTCAGAAAAAATCATAAAAATATATTTTGGAAAGGTTATTTAAATTAGCAATTTTTAATCTTAACCTTACCCATTATATAATTTGGAAAATTATATTTATGAAGTAAGTTTTAAATAAACATTTAAATGGGATTGAATATTATTTAAACTCATAATTGAATTTTTATTTAGTATTTATGTGATTAAAAGTTAAGCCTATATGATGAATGATATATGAATGCAAAGTTTTAAATTCTAGCAAAATTGGGATGTTACAGTTCATAATAGGTTTTTGTGACATGCTAGAACCGTATTAAGCGGAAACATTAATACGGGTGTGATACATAAACAACCAGGTCCCTAGTAGCCTCTACTAAGACTAGTTTCGTTGCGCGATTGATGATCGAGGTTTCCCGGTCATGGGGCATGACGCCGGTCGGCAATGGGAGTCATATCGTTAGAGAACGATGTGATGGACATACCCAGATTCGGAGAACATAGTCGTTACGCCTTTGACCGTGAGATCAACTCTTATTGTTATTCCTGGAAGATACTTTGATCGCACCAAACGTCGTATCTTATATAGTATGACAATAACGGTGATACTTTTGGGTATCGTAAAGGAGTAGTTGAGACGAGGGGTCAAGAGCGGGATTTGCCAGTCCGCATAGCAGGATAGATACTCTCGGGCCCACTCGGTGAGATCATGTCTAATGAGCTTGCAAGCATGTGACTAGGTCACGGAGACATGAGATCATGAACGAGTAGAAGATAGCATCGTCGGTAACGAGGTCGGGATTAGGTATGGAGATATCTATGGAACGACGGTCGGACATGCTAAGTATCGCTATGGCAAAAGGTTTAAGACTTTGCGTTCAGGTTTGATAGATGAAAGTCATTCGTTATATCACAGGGATTAATTCATGGGGTCCAGGCCTACGAGTTAGTCGTTGATCATAGAGGAGTCTTGGTCATAGCTGTTATTATATCGAACCGCTAGGGTAACACACTTAAGGGGTTTCGACAAGACAACCGGAAAGGAAAGAGATCACCGGGAGCGTCCTGGGAGAGGTCCGATAGAGATCGGGCAGCGACGAAAGAGTTTTCGGAGCTAGGAAAAATTATATATATTATGTTTGATATTAATTAGTGTAATTAATATGCAAATATGATTTTATATATTTATTTTCGAATTTATTTAGACTGATTTCACTAAATGGGCCTTCTGGTCGAAAGAAGGCCCAAGAGGGGGGAATCCCCTTGGGGATTCGGTAGGGGCCAAGAGGGGCCGACCCAAGTGGGCCAAGGGGCCCACTAGGGGGCCGGCGCACCCTCCCTAGCCGCACCAGGCATGTGGGGGTTAGTCCCACATTGCCTGGTTAGCTAGTTGGCTCCCCCCTGGGAGCCTATATAAGAAGGGGCACATTCA
The DNA here is from genome assembly GCA_026929855.1 of Poa annua. NCBI lineage: Eukaryota > Viridiplantae > Streptophyta > Magnoliopsida > Poales > Poaceae > Poa > Poa annua. The sequence goes on from CM049426.1 coordinate 112,469,142, forward strand.
CCAATTAATTCCCAATTTCTCTCTCGATCTCGTGGTTCCCTTGTCGGAGCCGCGTCGAGCTGAGGAGGGGGATCTCTTCCACCATAGCCCGCTGCCGCGCTGCTGGTGTTCCGGTCCAAGTCTTCCGCTGCTCGTCCTGGACTGGAGCTTCGGAGGCCGTCGTCTCCACCGTACGTGTGTGACGCCCTGCGAGGTGCTGCGCTAGCGGTACTCGGAGGTCTGCTTCCTCTACACGACCTTGAGGTCGGCTTCGTTGGTCTTCATCAACAACGTTTGTGCGGGAACGTAATCCCCGCTTTCGGTCTACAAGGGTACGTATTCCGATCTCCGTTCGTACTACTATATCTGCATAGAATAGATCTTGGCATGCTTTTAGGATATCGTTGGTAGGAAATTTTTTGTTTTCTGCACACGATCCCCTTCAAATTGTTCAGACTCGATTTATGTTTTTTTTAGGTGTACAAGGAGTCAGGGATATATGGACCAGGATGGAGGAGGAGAAAGGAGAGACGGGTACTTTTTTGTTAAAAATGGCCTTTTAGTGAAACTAATGATGTATATGGCCGTTCGGTAAAACTATTTTCAAATCTGGCCTTTTGAGGTCGGCGCCAAGGAGGTTGGCGCCGACCTTGTACATGTCGGCGTCAAGGAGGTTGGCGCCGACCTTGTACATGTCGGCGCCACAGAGTTTGGCGCCGACATGTACAAGTTCAGCGCCAACCACTTTGGCGCCGACCTCGGAAGGCCAGATTTTAAAATAGTTCTACCGAACGGCCATATACATCATTACTTTAGCCAAGAGGCCATTTTTGATGAAAAATACGAGAGACGGTGACAGCGGCGCCGATGGACTCTACGACGCGAAAGGTTCACGACCCATAGTACTGAAGTATTACTACTTGTAGGTCACAATGTTTTCCAGTACTAGACTATACACCTTAAACCTAAGCATATTATTTTTTGCAATTGTACCCAGGAAGGAGCGCCTTGACATGTGTGATAATTTTTACGGGATTGCATCGCCTCCCGAGATTGACCTCGTAGGCCTGAATGAGGTCATCCTTCCTGCTCCGTAGGAATAGAGCCTTCTCCTTCTCCAACATGTCCACATCATGGTGGAGTCCACTCATATTTTAATTTATATTTAGTTATAGTTCGTAATTTTAAATTTAGTTTAATAAATATTCTATTGGATATATTATATATACATATGTTTGTACTTATCTACTAATTTTTTGTGAAATAAGAAGAGATTCCTATCTTAAAAACAAACAAAAAAATTAGTTTCATTTCCCCTCAAAATTTCTTTTTATGTAGACAAAAATATAAAAAACATCCTAGAGTTTGTATAATATGTGCACGTAGTGGTATATTTTATTTCAAAAAATTGAATGTCGTTTTAGTTTTTTAAAAACGACATGCGGTGAGTTCGGAGCTAACAGAGAGATATCCGACAACACTCTCTCTTATCTCTGCCTATCATTCAACATAGCGCCATGCCGCTTGTGCTATATGACACCATTTCTCTCCCTCCACCTCCCTCAAGTCGTATTGTACCGAAAACTACCGTCCCTACGTAAAGTTTGCCTTTCTCTCCACACACACCTCTATGCAAAAATTTCCCTTCTCTCCACACACATCTGGCTTCGTCAAGCACTTGGGACTACATGACACCTCATCCCTGATGCCACGTGACACCATTTCTCTCCCTCCGCCTGTCTCGAGTCGTATTGTATCGAAAACACGCCATTGATTTGACTTCTACGATCCTCATAGTAGTTGTATGCGAACACTCATGTCGCCTCCCACACCGGCCACCGCTATCACCGTTGCTATTAGTAGTGGTTGACTCTCCAATCCTAATGTCACCCCTCAAGTATATTAGTAACTTGCATGCTACGTGTGCTCATACTATATGTCAAAAGAAGGGTATTTCTGCAATTAAATATATAATGGTTGATCGTATTTCCACCATTTAATTTTTTATAATTTATTTTATACAATCTAAATCTAATGCATAGATTAAAATTGCATGTAAACAGTTTAATCTCTTAGTTTGCCCTATATTTTTGTAAATTATTTAGTATTCATTGATGAAATGATCCTCTGTTTTTATATAGTACCGGCAATTCGATGCAATTTATTTAAATATGCTAGGACATAATTATGCCAACTATTATTAATTTAGGGATAATTTACGTCGAAAAATATACTTAATTTCATTATACTAAAATCAATGACCATCACTATATGATCTCGATGCCTAATCTGTCTCTTTGAGTTTGCAATGTTCATCATACAATGTCTCTAGATTCTCGAAAATTGTATCAAATCATTATAGAACCATGTAAATTTAAATTTCATGACATTACAACTAAATAAGTATGTCCCTTCTCTACTTCCATGTAGTGATCAAGTTGTACTATTTTCATCATTAATATTGGTTTGTAAGTATGTTTCATTGAAAGTATATTTTTTACCTATCGTCATTCGTATTAGGATGGACGCGGCAACGCGCGTCTTTTCCTTCTAGTCCAGGTTGTGTATTGTACTATTGTGATCTAATATTTTTGCAGTTGATTCAGTTCAAAAAAATAATACTGTATGATGACGATAGATTCAGAGTAACGACACTAAAAAACTGACATTTGCATTCATTAACATTTTTTAGAGATTTTATTGAGTAGGTGAGTTGCTAATGCGTACTGTACTGTCCCTATTACACAATGCAATATAAATAAAGCAACTGACTCCAGGGAGATTTTATTGAGTAGGTGACTTGCTAACTCACAGGGAAGAAAATGTCCGACTCCCTAAAGATATATATGTGTCATCTACGAGCAACGCGACCAACATAAAGAAGCTAATCGACTGTTTCTTTGTTTCCCTAGACACAATCATGGACAATATGGATTACATGAGTTAGTCACAAATAGCGACAACGTCAATGGAATAAACTATGCACGATTAAACTTTTTCAAGGTGCACCATAGCTTCGATACAGTAGAGAAAGACGTGTAATACCCTCCGACATTTGAACTAGCTCGTTTTCTTCAAATGAGATAGCAATGCATATGCTTAAACTAAAGATATACTTCCGATGAACATTAACCTAGTCATCGGGCCATGTAACGACATGGGGCTACTGGTCCATGGGTTCTAGAAATGTTACTGATAACCCACAAGTGTAGGAGATCACAACAATCTTCGAGGGAAGTAAAACTCAAATTTATTTATTCGACACAATGGAAGACAAAGAATATAATCTTTAACATATGATTTGTCAGATCAGCTGCACCTGTGAATAGACTTGCTCGAGACAGATTATAAGTCAACTGTTTTATAGCAGTGACAGCAGTAAAATAACAACAGCAGTAGAAGTAAGACATCGATTGTGATTATAGTAGACAGCAGGACTAAGATATTGTAGGCATAGGGACGGATGTACGGGCGTTGCATGGATAAGATAATTCATGTAATATCAAAGCATAGAAATTTGTAGATAAATAATAATAAGCATACAAGTATTAACTAATCATAAGCATGTATTCTAATTTAGTTGTGCGTGCTCGCAATGAGAAACTTGCACAACATCTTTTGTCCTGCCAGCCCGTTTGCAGCGGCGCCTCTAGGGAAACTACTGGAAATTAAGTTACTCCTTTTAATAAAGTACCGGAGGAAAGCATTAACATTTCGTGAACACATGTGATCCTCACATCACAGTCATTCCCTCCGGTTATCCCAATTGTTGTCACTTCGGGGCCATCGGTTCCAGACAATAATATGTGTATACAACTCATAGATATAATCTAAAACAAAAATTATCCTCATGATACAATAACATGTTCAGATCTGAAATCATGGCACTCGAGACCTAGTGTCAAGCATTAAGCATAACAAGTTGCAACAATAACGTAAAACACCGATAACAGATACTAGGCACCATGCCCTAATGATATTACGACTATTAGATGAATGATCTCGTCCAATCCGTACCATCCTCTCAAGCTTACATCGGTAGATTACTCACACATGGATAGGGGAAACATGACTGGTTGATGGAGAGGCGTTGGCGATGACGATGGCGATAATCCCTTCGATTCCCCGTCCCGGCAGGGTGCCAGAACAGAGACTTCTGCTCCCCGAACTAGGGTTCGCGGTGGCGGCGGTGTAGTTTCTCGGAAAAGTGGATACCCCCGTGCGTTTTTAGATCAAGAGGGTTAAGTAGCCGTGAGGGGGTGCGAGGGGATGAGCGAGGTGGCCCCACCATGTGCTCGCGCGGCCACGTTCTTGCCGCACCAGCAGGTGGTGACGTGGCCTCGTTGCTCCCCTCCGTTTAATCTCCTGGCTCCTGGCCTCTTCGGGTGAGAAAATGACTTCCAGGTGTTTTTCGGGGTTTTTCCATTAAGTTGATATTTCTGCAAAAAAAAGAGACACCAGGGTAATTCAGCTGAAAACAACGTTAGTGTGTGTTAGTTGCATTCAAAACACACAAATTAGAGCTAAAACAATAGAAAAAGTGTTCGGCAAAGTAGATACGTTTTGGACTAACAACTCCCCCAAGCTTAGCTTATTGCTTCTCCTCAAGCAATTACTACTGTAAAAGTTGAGAGCCTACCCTCCTTTTCACAGCGTTTTCACTTTCTGGCCGTCTGATCGCTTATGAACAATAAATCTTGAGTCCCACTTTTACCCACAGCCGTTGGATGCGGTAGAAATTTCTTTACTCCGTGTTGGCTGATTTGTGCATGACATTGTGGGGTGAGCACGCGCGGGTCCACATATCAGCTGCCGAGACCGTTCTCGTGTGCGTCCCTCTACCTTTGGACTCGCCCGCAGGGATACAAATCCAACGCTCCTAGATGAAACCCTAACCTCCATTCGCCGCTCGCGTCTCTCCCCACCACGTGTCGCCGCAACGCGAAGTGTTGTCGCTCCGCTCGGTCTGGGACGGCGAGGATGAGGTCGGCGGTTGCAGCCAGGCAAGCACGCGCGAGGACGGCTGTCGGCGGCGAGCACGCGCGAGGAAACCCTATGCACCAAACCTCTCCCGTCCTAGATCCTGTCTGATGGAGAGAAGGAGGAGAAGGTTAGGACGGAGCTGCTGCGGGCTGCTGCTACAGGCACGACGCCGGCGAGGGAAGAGGACGCGGTGAGCTCTCTCTCGACAACCCCACAGCTGTGCCACCGATTCCGGTCGCCTCTGCTACCAATCTCTACGCTGGTCATCGGCATGAGCATTCTCCTCAGGCTATTTCCCACCGCTGCTGCTGCACGAGCAAAGGCAGAGCCATATCTGTCGATCAAAGTTCTTCCCCTTCCATGCCAAGTTGCCCACACAGACTGAAATATCTGCTGGTTCGGGAAGGCTAGGAGGGAGCTGCAGCCAGGCATGCCGCCTTGAAGGTTGGCGACGAGATGAGTAAAGGAGCATGGTGATTCGCGGTGAGGGCGGGTTAGTCGCTCTCGATCTTCCCTGTTGAGAACTCCTTCCGGACCTTGCCTTAGGATTTTGCCTACGACATTCACATGCACATGCTATATTTCATCTGCTGAAGCTGATATAGTCCATTTAAACATGTAGGTATTGATACTATTCTCCATGATCGTGTCTGTACTGCTACAAATCCTATCCATATGGTGTCCAGGTTGGTACGCTTCGTATGACTTAGTACTAGATGGAAAATCTTAGGTTAGTTTCACTTGATACTTGATAGAGATGCCTATCTGCCATCTAAATACATATAAATTGGAAATTGATTTCCTTGAAGATCACAAGCGTCTTTTCAGGGCCAAACATTGTTTGATGTCTTAGTCCAGAATCATGGTCAAAGCATGGACAATTGGTGGATTTTTTGTAATGTAAATGTCTTAGTAACTGTTATGAAAATGTATGATGTTTTGTTTCGGTACCAGTGGTAAGTTGCTTAGAGCTTTGTTTTTTTTTGCAGGTGTGAAAGGTCAAGAGGATCTCAGTGGCAAAAGGTGTACCCTATGGATCCACAATTGTTATATACCAGGGAAACATTCCCATAGAGGTGACATATAATGATAGAGGTGTCTAAACTTGAATTCCTTATGAATCATCCTTAGTGTACACCTAGCATATATTAATTTTCTGAATGGCCTCTTTGTTGAGCTTGGTGAGATGCTATGTGAGTTTGCCTCAGCTGGCAGCATCATTGCTTTGTATATTAGATGACATCATCATTTGGGAGTTGTTTTTCATGTTGTCATTCGGAATGTTACATTTGAGTGTAGATATGTGAATTTGCATGACGTTTTTAATGGAATGTTTCAGAGGCATGTGTGCTTTGTTCTTTGATAAATGGTAAATTACATGCAGAGGTCAATTATTCATGGATCTGCAACAACGAAAGCCAGCGGCTAAATTACATGCAGATGTCAATTATTATTTATTCTAGGATATTTTTGTCTCTCATTGTCGTGGGAGTGGGCAGATATGGGCCGGTTTGGCTGGCCTTCCTGAAGGTACGGTATGATCATGGGTTAGGACTTTCCTGCTTTCATTCTGTCATTGGGTGTTTATTCTATTGATGATATCATCCGGAAGTAGAACCCTTGTAGATACTGGTCCTTTCAAATGCTGAGATGCACTATGCATTTAGTTCAGAGTGACATGATTACATTAGAATTTATGTTACTTGTAAAGCTCTTTTTATGTACAACCTTATTTGATGGTTAGACATAGAAAAGATGTTTTCTCATCTCTACTGTCACGATAGTCTTGTTGAGATGCAGCTAGGTCTTTTGTTTGTGTATATTCCATTTTGTCTATAAATGATCGCTAACTTTGTATAGTCTATGTTGTCACTTTTAGATAGATGACATTAACATGGCATGGAATAGCTGGTGCTGGTGGGTGCAATAATGGCCAGGCGGTTCCAGCAAGGATGATATGTTGAGCAAGATGCGGCGGCAAGTGCAGCTCGAGTCGCCTTCAAGGTAAGTAGTGTATCGTTTTCATTTAGATTTGGCTATCATAGTACCAGCTAGTGTGCATTGAATAAAAGAATATAGTCAAGTAATTCCACCACATACATCATATTGACTATTCATTAGTCCTCAGTGGTCATTGCAACAATCTCATTTCAGCTTTAAAAATGTGTTTGGGATCTGGTGTGGAGTTGAAGCTGGATCGCTTGTGATCCGGCTCTTGTGTCTAAATTTTTCCTAATATAGAAGGCACACATGACTCATGCGTGTTCTTGAATAATACAAAGTCAGATAGAACTGCATCTTGTGAGAAAAATACTGTTGTATGATCCCATATTATCCCTTTGGATCATATTTTTTAGAAATGTTATTAATGCCCTGTTGAGATTATTTTACATTGTTTATACAATTATATGTTTCTTGTTGGAATTCCTCAAACGCTCAAATTGTGAACAAGCACCAAATTCGTATAGCGATAACTTGTGAACTGAAGCTTTGATCATTGAGATTTTTTGTTTCGTGTATTTTAGCATTGATTCAATGGAAAGAAATGTGTGTTGAAAGAGTAAAATAGAGGCGGTGAGAGGACAAGAGAGTAGCTCAACGGACTAAGAGGGATGCAGGTATATTATGATTGTATTGTTCTTATGCATCATTTCCACTTTACATTTGGTGTTTATGTTGAACAATGGTGTGTCACATAATTATTGTATCTTTTATTCGCTAGGACCCCCAGACCGAAAAGTGGAACATGATTAATGGAGGTTGTATAATGATCGTATAATCAGTTCTCTCAACCACTTATGCCATTATTCCATCCCTTTTCAAGTTTTTGGCAACATTTTTACCTGTGTCTTCACATTATTTTTCCCTAGATGTTCTGGCTGGCTTATTCTAATCAGATTTGCATAGAGTGGTTTTGGTTAGTGAGGTCGGGTAGCTGAAATTATCAAACTGGGTGGCCCGATGCAATTCTAAATGGGCCATATTTGCCTTTTCTTACCATAATCTTCTCTATCTAAAAAGGAGCACCCCACTACTTTATTTCTCTCAACATGCAAGCATGCCACATCATCAAGTCTCTTATTGCTCGACCTCATTAAGCCATTCACATTTACCTTTAGCCTATGAGTTAATGTTTAAATAAGAAAATGGAACAACTCAATTCATATTCGTTACAATATAAAGTTTTCGAATATATGTCACGAAATTCCGCAGAAACGCGCGGGGTGTTATCTATAATGAACAATTGGAGTTTTTGCTGCGTGTGCTTCCCCTGGACCCCCTCCCCATATTTTCATTTCAATTTTTTTGTTGTAGAGTGTATGGTATTGTTCGGAACAATAGCTCTCTTCATTTTTACATGTGCAGGCTTCCAATTTTAATAGCTTTGTTTTGTTTCCAGAAATCAACTTATCTTGCTTTTGCATAACTATATCAAAAATCTTGTTTGGCTTCCATGGAAATTGCAAGTAAGCTTATGATAGTTGATTTACATAGGTTTCCCTGTTTTCATGACTCATATAGTCTAAGATTTATAAATAATGTCATGGAATTTGCAAGTAGATGGTTACTTCGCATTTGGCTTGGTTCAAATTATTCATTTTTTTGCATGAAACACTAGGATACGGCATCTTACTGATGAGTGATGGTGTACAATGCCTCCACAACTACACATATGTATTCATTTAAATATCTCTGTAACTTTATTTTTCTTCATTTTTTTGTAGTTTGTCGGCCCAGTGAGAACTGGGGTATCAAGAGCCCATTCCCCCAGGCCTCGCCCACGGGCTAGACGGACAAAACGGATAAGGACTAGGCGACTCCGCCTGACGGGGCCCTCGAGAGGCAACTCCCCTCGAGGGCCTGAAGAGGGAGCGAGGGCTTCAAGGGACCCCTCGCCTCAGTGGATCCTCCCCTTCAAGGAACCAACCCGCCTGAGGGACGTCCGGCGGGAATCTCCCCTCAGGCCTGAAGGGAAACGTCGTCGCCAAGGAATCCCGACAGAGCGCACGTGACCTCTAGGCCACGCCCATACAGAGGCGCTCACACCCCCGTCGCTGTCCCTGGCGATAAAGCGGCCAACAAAGCTGCGCCACCTGCAGCGCAGCTGTGAGGACCTTCTACTCTGACGATAAAGCGGGTGGACGACGCAACCCTCCAACAGAGATCGTCATCATCGGCTCCACTTCAGAGACTGCCCGCCCTGCGGGTAGTACGAGCGCGGTCGGCCGCTGGTCGGCCACGGCGCCACCTTTATCAACAATGGACCGAGTCCATGGACGAATGGAGCGCGGTGGACTCGTGCTCCGCCCCGCCACTGGCAAGTGGGAGCCACCTTGAAGGCCAAGTCGAAAAAGAAGGCCGGAGGCGCCTATAAAAGAGGAAGGACCTCCATCGTAGCAAGGGTCGGCCTCTTTTATGCAAAACACCCTTGTAAACCCTAGCAGCTCTTGTTAGGTTAGCCTCTGGCTGGAGGAGGAAGAAGACCATTGCTTCCCTCCCCAGGCAAGAACTGCCTCAAGGAGGCTTCCGACGAGCCCAATTGTAGTGTGATCTCCCACATATAATACAGACAGGCAGGAGTAGCGGTCTTACCTCCTCACGAGGGTCGTGAACCTGGTAAAGGACGGTGTTTTCCTTGGTCGGGTGTGCGTCTTCTCCGGGTCCGGCGAGCAACGTCGCGGAGCCACTTGAGGGTTTAGACCTCCGCGTTCAATCCCACTTCGAAGTACACTTCAGGAAGTGACTACCCCCAATTCCTGGGAGTCATAACCCGACATTTGGCGCGCCAGGTAGGGGATTGAGGCGCGTCAACAACCTTCGAGTTCGTCTCCGCGCCATGGTGAACACGCGCACCACCCGCACCGCTCGAGTCGCCCGACGCGCGCCCGCGGTAACACGCGTGCCCTCAGGCGCCGCGACCACCCGCACGACCACTCGCGCGACCACCCGCGCAAGGCGGGGCCGACCCCGCCAAGAGGAGCATGCCCCTTCTGGCCCTCATGTGGAGGCGTCGGAGCACGACGCCGAGCACCAGGAGGACGCGCAGTCGTCGCACCCGACGCAGTGCCCGAGCGGCTCGGGCCCAGGGAGAACCGACCCCGCGCTGCTCATGGCGCAGGAGCTGCTCCGCTACCAGCCCACCGTTGAGGCCCACGAGCAGTGGCTCCAGCGCCTCAACCATCTCGTCGACATCGCCACGACGCGCCCCGCTCCGTCGCAGTCCAATGCGCACCCCTCTCTCGTGGGCACGGTCGCAACAAATGCGCCTCCGCCACCTCTGGGGCCTGCACTGGCTGCGGCGCAGAGGGCTGCGTCACACGCGACCTCGCCTCGCGATTGCACGATCGTGCAGCGCATCGCGCCCGACGCCCGTGTGGGGATGGAGCTCCAGCGGGACCGCCAGAACAGGCTCGTGGAAGAGCTCGGCCAGGCGGGACAGCAGAACCGCGGCGCGCTTCAGCACGTGGTCGCTACGTACACCTCAGGCTGCATGTCGTTCACTCGCTCTCTTCGCCGCGTGGTCTGGCCGCAGAAGTTCAGGCCAGCCCTTCCCAAAGGCTACGACGGCTCCAGCAACCATGTCGAGTTCCTGCAGCTCTACACCACCTCCATCCAAGCTGCGTGGGGAGATGACAAGGTCATGGCCAACTGGTTCTCCCACGCGCTACGTGACTCTGCGCTGTCGTGGCTCCTGAACCTGCCGGAGGACTCTGTGAACTCCTGGGAAGAGCTCTGCAAGCAGTTCGTCTCCAACTTCAAGGGGACATACGAGCGCGCCCTCACCCACAACGATCTGCGCGCTGTGGTGCAGAGGAAGGACGAAACTCTCCGCAAGTACATCCAACGCTTCAGCCAAGTGCGCAACAAGATCCCGAACATCCCCGAGACTCAAGTCATTGCCGCCTTCCGAGGGCGTCACCAATAGCAGGATGCTTGAGAAACTGGGCATCCACGACAAGCTCACCTCTGTGGTCAAGCTGTTCGACATGGCGGACAAGTGCGCCAAGGCTGAAGAGGGACTCCTCTTCGTGAAAATGTCCTCGAGAGGGGATGATCACGCTGAGGGGTCCAAGAGCCAGAAGAAGAAGGAGGAGCCCAAGCGCAAGGCCACCGCGGTTCTCGCGGCAGAGCCGGACACAAAGGGCACCCGCAGGGACTCCCCCGAGGCTGGAGAAAGGAAAGATGATCACCACCCCTTCTGCATCTACCACAACAGGCGCGGCCACTCTACGGAGTCCTGCTACGACCTCAAAAGGTTGAGCAAGGAGCGCGAGCAAACAGAAGACAGCGGTGGCCGCGGTCGAGGCCGTGGCTACCGCGAAGGCGGGCGCAAGGACGGCTACTAGAAACCATCTGGAAACCGAGCCAACGCCGCAGAAAAGAACGGCAACCTCCCTGACGAGGAAGATGGCGGCTACCAAGCCCAGAGGGGCGCCATCGCTTGCATCCTAGGGGGGGCGCAGGCGCCGAAGTCGAACAACCAGTTCAAGCAGTTCGCTCGCGAGCTCAACGCTGCCCTCCCAAGCGCGGAAACCTCCAGGCCCCTCAAGTGGTCGCAGTACACCATCGCCTTCGATGCTCAGGACCACCCCAAGTCCACCAAGACTGTTGGGACCCTCCCGCTGGTCTGCACCCCCACCATCGACAATGTGGCTGTCTCCAAGACGCTCATCGACGGCGGAGCAGGCCTGAACGTTATCTCCATAGATACGTTCGAAGCGCTTCAAGTGCCCTACGAGAGGCTTATGCCCTCGAGACCCTTCACGGGGGTCACCAGCGGCTCAATCGAGCCTCTAGGCCAGGTCAGGCTTGCCGTCACCTTCGGGAGCGAGGAAAATTACCGCACCGAGCACATCGACTTTGATGTTGCGCACATCGGCCTGCCGTACAACGCCATCCTCGGCTACCCCGCGCTCGCGAAGTTCATAGCCGTCACGCACCATGCGTACAACATGGTCAAGATCCCCGGCAGCGCCGGCACGATCACCATACGTGGGCATGTCCTGGATGCTACGCGTGCTGTGGAGACGGCCTACAAAACTGCCGCCATGGCCTTCCCCGCAGATGAGGACCAAGAAGAAGAAGCAGTTGTTCTCTCAGGAGGCAGCTGCTACCAAGAAGATCTCTCTGAGCTCAGGGAGCTCGGGGGCTGAAGGCTCGGGGGCTAGCGTCACCATTGGCGCCGCGCTGCCTCCCAAATAGGAAAGCGCGCTCGTCACCTTCCTCCAAGCAAACTCTGACATGTTCGCGTGGACACCGTCAGATATGTCTGGTGTACCGAGGGAGGTGGTCGAGCACCACTTGGCCGTGTGCCCAAACGCGCGCCCCGTCAAGCAAAAAGCAAGAAAGCAAGCCCCCGAGAAGCAAGCATTCATCGTCAAGGAGGTCGAGAAGCTCAAAGCGGCAAGAGTAGTCCGCGAAGTCGCGCACCCCACTTGGCTCTCCAACGGCATGGTGGTCCCAAAACCCGCCGGCGGAGGCCGCCTATGCATCGACTACACCGACGTGAACAAGGCCTGCCCCAAAGACCCTTACCCCATGCCCAGAATTGACCAGATCGTGGACTCCACGGCAGGCTGCGACCTTCTCTGTTTCCTCGATGCCTTCTCTGGTTATCACTAGATTAAGATGGCTAAAGAGGATGAGGTGAAGATGGCTTTCCTCACCCCATGCGGTGTGTATTGCTACGCATGCCCTTTGGCCTAAAAAATGCCGGAGCCACTTTCCAGAGGTTAATGAGGATAGCCCTGGGCGGGCAAATGGGGCGAAACGCTGAAGCGTATGTCGATGACATCGTCGTGAAGTCACGAGAAGGAAATACCCTGCTCGGAGATCTGGAAGAAACCTTCGCCAGCCTGCGCAAGGTGAACATCAAGCTCAACCCCGCCAAGTGCGTCTTCGGAGTACCTTCGGGAAAATTGCTGGGTTTCCTCGTGTCTCATCGAGGCATAGAGGCGAACCCAGACAAAATCAAGGCCATAGAAGCCATGCACCCCCCACGCAGGCTCAAGGACATGCAACGCCTGGCAGGCTGCATGGCCAGCTTGGGAAGGTTCATCTCCAAGTTCGGCGAAAGGGCCCTGCCGTTTTTCAAGATCATGAAAAGAACGGGCACTTTCAAGTGGACCCCTGAAGCTGAAAAAGCATTTGAGGACTTGAAGAAGTACTTGGCCAGCCCACCTGTAACGGTCGCCCCAAGGCCTGGCGAGCACCTGAAGCTGTATTTATCAGCCACCCCACAAACATCCAGTGCTGTCCTTGTGGTGGAAAGAGAGGAGCCTGTACTTCAAAAGAAGAGTGCAACCACTCCAAAGAAAAAGCCTCCTGATAAAGAGCTCGACGAAGGGGCGGCCGTCACAAGGCCCACGCCAGGCCTAAAAACTCAAGAGGAGACTGCCCCGAGCCAACTGCTGCAAGAGGCTCATGCCGAGGGGACCGAGGAGCCTCAAAAGGCCAACATACTCGAAGACAAGTCCCTCGAGGCCAAGTCCCTCAAGGCCAAGTCCCTCGAGGCCAAGTCCCTCGAGGCTACGCCCCTCGAGGCCTTGAGGCCAATTCCCTCGAGGCCAAGTCCCTCGAGGCCAACACCCTCGAGGCCCAGGACAAGCCGCTTGAAGCAGACCCCATCGAGGGCCAAGCTGGGCCACCTCAGGAGAAAGACGCCAAGGAGACAGAAACCACTCTCGTCGAGCATCCAGTTTACTTCGTAAGCACAGTACTGCGTGATGCTCGCGAGCGGTACCCCATGCAGCAGAAGCTTCTCCTCGCGCTCCTCATCGCCTCAAGAAATCTGCGACACTACTTCCAGGGGCACCCCATCACGATGGTAACCTCTTTCCCCCTAGGGAAAATTCTGCGCAACCCAAATGCAACAGATCGTGTCGCAGGGTGGAACATCGAGCTACAACCATTCAATTTGCGCTTCGATACCACAAGGGTAATCAAAGGAAGAGCGTTGGCAGACTTTGTCGCCGAATGGACTGATCCAACCCCTGAAGAGCCCTGGGAAGAAGAGCACGAGTCCTCTGGAGCCGCAATGCCCAGCTACTGGACCATGAAGTTCGACGGAGCTTTCGCTTGTCGTCACGGTGGGGCAGGTGTAGTCCTGACCTCACCAAAAGGCGACAAGTTGTATTACGCAGTCCAGCTGTGCTTTGGAATCGACAAGATATCCAACAACATCGCCGAGTACGAAGGGCTGCTTGCTGGCCTACGCGCCGCAATCGCCCTAGGCATTAAGCATATACTCATCAAGGGCGACTCCCAGCTTCTCGTCAACTTCTCCAACAAAAGCTACAAGGCCAAGGACGACCACATGGCCCATACCTTGAAGAGGTCCGTAGGTTCGAGAAGAACTTCAGGGGAATGGAACTCATGCACATCCCAAGAAAAGAAAACCAAGAGGCTGATGACATCGCCATCAAAGAGGCAAGCCCAGCTGCCAGGTGTCTTTGAGGAAAGGCTCGTCAAGGCATCCATAAAGCAGCCCCTCGAGGCACTGCCCGCAAGCACAGACGAAGCGCTCCCACCACCACCTGCAAGCGGAGCCCTAGGCTGCGGGTCCCTAACAGGGGAGCGTCTGTTGCTCACAGCGGTGCACCAAGAGGCTGGATGGATCGACGAGATCCAAGACTACCTAAAAAAAGGGATCCTTCCCGAGGAAGATGTTGAAGCGGAGCGAATTCCCCGCCAAGCAAAATCATACCAAATCCTCGAAGGAAATCTCTACCGCAGGCGCCCAAACGGCATCGCGCTCAAGTGCGTCCCTCCTGAAGAAGGAAAAATGTTGATTAAGGACATCCACATCGGGGAATGCGGCCACCATTCGTGCGCCCGCACCCTCGCAAGGAAAGTTTTCAGGAGCGGCTTCTACTCACTTCAAGATGCAATGGACATCATCCAAGCTTGTGAAGCCTGCCAATTCCACGCCAAGCAAATCCACCAACCAGCGCTGGGCCTACAAACCATTCCGCTCTCGTGGCCGTTTGCGGTCTGGGGGCTGGACATCCTGGGACATTTCCCAACGGCGCAAGGTGGATATCGCTACCTTTTTGTGTCCATCGACAAGTTCACAAAATGGCCTGAAGTGGAGGCGACGCGCACAATCACAGCAGGCGCGGCGGTGAAATTCATCAGAAGCCTGGTCTGCCGCTTCGGAGTGCCTAACCGCATCATCACCGACAATGGTTCGCAATTCACAAGCGGCATCTTCAGAGCCTACTGCCAGAAAATGGGCATCAAGCTTTGCTTCGCCTCAGTCGCTTATCCGCAAAGCAACGGACAGGCTGAGCGCGCAAACCCAGAGGTCCTCAAAGGCTTGAAGACTAGGACCTTCGATGTCCTCAAGGGCCACGGCAAAGGCTGGATCAATGAGTTACCCACGGTGCTCTGGTCCATCCGGACCACGCCACCCAAGCCCACCGTGGAAACGCCGTTCGCACTCGTTTATGGAGCCGAAGCAGTCATCCCTGCAGAGATAAAGCATGGATCCCCACGGGTCCTGGCCTTTAACGAGGACCAGCAAGAGGACCTCCACAACGACGACCTGCTGCTCCTTGAAGGGTTGAGACGCCGCGCCGCTCTACGGGCGGCCAAGTACCAGCAGTCACTGAGGCGCTACCACAGCCGCAATGTGCGCTCGCGCACCCTGGAGGCAGGCAATCTCGTCCTCAGACGAATCCTCTCCAGGGAAGGCCTCCACAAGCTGTCCCCGATGTGGGAAGGTCCCTACAGGGTCACCCACATCGCCAGGCCTGGCGCGGCTCGCCTCGAGACGGAAGACGGCGTCCCCGTCAAA
Organism: Poa annua; assembly: GCA_026929855.1. NCBI lineage: Eukaryota > Viridiplantae > Streptophyta > Magnoliopsida > Poales > Poaceae > Poa > Poa annua. The sequence continues at coordinate 112,484,902 of CM049426.1, forward strand.
AATCCATGGAACATCATGCATCTACGCAAGTTCTACCCGTGATCATCATCACGTCAGGGCATTTAGCAAAAGAGGCAGCTCACGGCGCAACCTCCAAGCACCTTTTTGTCCCTCAAGGTTCAAAGCTCAAGGCTTAAACCTCTCAAACCTTTGTATCCGCCAGGAACAAGTAAAAAAAAGTGATTATTGTCACGCCCGTGATCATTGTCACGACGAGTCGTCAAAGCGGACGAGGCAGCCTACGGCTCACCCTCTAAGCATTTTTTGTCTCCAGAGGTTAGAACGCCGAAAGGCTTAAACCTCCAACAACATAGCTTTGTCTCCTAAAGGAACAAATGCCAAAGTGGTCATTGCCACACCCGTGATCATTGTCACGTCGAGAAAACAATGCGGAAGAGGCAGCTTACGGCTCAACCTCCAAGCAATGTCGACTCTAGAGGTTAAAACGCCAAAAGGCTTAAACCTCAAGCAAATGCTTTGTCTCCTAAGGGAACAAACACAATCGTGGTCATTGCCACGCACGTGATCATTGTCACGTCGAGACTCCTAGCGGACGAGGCAGCTTACGGCTCAACCTCCAAGCATTCTTGTCTCCGGAGGTTAAAACGCCAACGGCTTAAACCTCCAAAGCCCCAAAGGCTTCACTCGAGGGAAAAACCCTCCGAGCTGTCAATTGAAATGAGCAACCTCAGGACGCTGAGAGTCTCAGCCACCAACAGGTGGTCCCCATGCTTCGACATGGTCAGAGCATTAACTTGGCAACCCCAAGCATAATGACTCAATCTCGTTCCTAAGTGAACTTAGCGCTTCGGCGCCGCCTAAAAAAAATGTTTTGGTTTTTTTTTTATTTGCGCATTACTATTGTTGAAGTGTGCGCTTATATCTCTCCACATGCGTACCTCGCGAGCGGGGGCTGAGTATGGTGCCAATGCCTCAAATGACACACCAGCAGCACTGCAAAACCCAAGAGTCCGAGCTCTGGCTGGATGGCAATTCCCCACAAACAAGCCATCTCAACAGAGGACCTTGGTACTTACTCTCCTCGCAAGGAACGCCTGAGGGGACCTATAAGTGCGCACGATCCCTCGGTCCGTGTTCTAGCGTTTGGTTTCACCCTCTAATACCTGCAGGGAAGATTTCCCCCCGCAAGCCTGCAGGGACATCCGGGAGTGACCCCTTAAGCGGGCAACCTCGCCAGGCGATATGCCTCCCCAGAGAGCGTCCCCTTAAGCGGGCAACCTCACCAGGCAAAATGCCTCCCCAGAGAGCGACCCCTCAAGCGGGCAACCTCGCCAGGCAAAATGCCTCCCCAGAGAGCGACCCCTCAAGCGGGCAACCTCGCCAGGCAAAATGCCTCCCCAGGAGCGACCACTCAAGCGGGCAACCTCGCCAGGCAAAATGCCTCCCCAGAGAGCGACCCCTCAAGAGGGCAACCTCGCCAGGCAAAATGCCTCCCCAGGAGCAACCCCGCCAAGCGAGCAACCTTCGCAGAGCGAAAATCTCGAGAAGCTAAGTCCCGCACTCACGCTCTAAGAGCGTTTTCTCTCCCTAGCGCGCGTCTCTGCCCCTCGAGCAACTTCGCTTTCCCTTACGCTTCATGGACTACTCGCACGTCTAAGGGGGACACTTGAGCATCGCGACTCAAGGCTCTTACCTCTCCTAGGCCTAAACTCCCCCTTGGCCTTGCAGAGCCATTGCTCCCGCGGACCGAGGTGGCGGAGTCATGGCACGAAGAGATGGGATCTAACGATGCAGAAAACAAATAGACATGAAGATGAGTCCAAAGAGACCTCCAGAGGGGCAGACAAGCTCGAATTTAAACAACAATTAAAGGTGTTTTACAAGCCAAAGAGTCTTAAGGTGTTCTAAACGCACACAACTGGTGCAGATACAAACGCTCGCAGTCGCAATAAAGGATGACTCAATGAGAAGCAGCACCTTCTTGGACCTCTTCTGCGGCGGCCTCGTCAGCCTCGGCAGAGCAGGCCTCCTCTTCGCTGTCCTCCGGCGCAGCCTGCGCGCGCTTGATGCGGTTGCAGAAGGCATCCACCTGCTCGCGGAGGGAGCTTGAGACCCGCTGCGCGTCCTCGCCTTGTGCGGCTTCGGTCACAGAACCTAGGTCGAAGCCTGGTGTGTGAAGCTTGAGGTTGGTGAAGATGCGGTCCACCACCACCCCCAAGAGCTGCCTGCTCGCGTCCTCGATCATCTCCCGAAGCTCGGCGACGGGACCCTCAAGCGCTGCGAAGAGCTGCGCGAAGTAGACCAAGTACATGGCCACGTCGCCGTGGCCCCGGACGTCGGTGTGCGGCGCATCTGCTCCAAGCTGCGAAGCCAGCTCGTTGCCACGAGCGACCAGCGCCTCGAACATGCGCTCGCGCTGCTTCGTGAGTGCCCGAGCCGCGTTGGCGGAGTCCGAGGCCTCCTCCGCTGCTCGCTGCATCGCCGGGGCCACCTGCTCCTCCACGTCCTTGGCCAGGGAGTTGAGGTTGCGAGCCTCCTCCGGTCGGCGGCGGCCGTCCTTAGCGCGAGTAAGACGGGCCTCCAGCTTGGAGTTGGCCTTCTCGAACTCGCCGATCTTCCGAGCGTCCGCGGCGTGCTTGGCCTTGAAGCGGTCCTCCTGCGCCTGGGCCATGTCGCGGTACTTTTGGGAGGTGGACCTGCAGAACTGCTTCTCGCGCTCCGCGAGGGCATCTTCGGCCTCCTTTTTCTTCTCAGCGAAGCGCCGCTCGAAGCGCTCGTAAGCCACCTTCTGGGCAGCGACGTTGTCTTCGTACTTCTGCGTCGCCTGGGCCATCTCGCCCCTCGAGGGCCTCGCGCTGAGCGGCCAGATCCAACTCCGCCTGGAGGCGCTGCTCCACGCGTTGCTGCAGCTCCTTCTCCTTGAGGACCAGCTGCTGCTCGCGTTCGGCAAAGGCCTTGCGGTCCTCCGCCAGGGCAGCCAAGGCGGCCTGGTGGGTGGAGAGCAGCTGGGCCTCATGCTGGTCCAGCTCGCGGCGCTTCTGCGTCAACGCGCCCTCCATCGCCTCGCGCTCCGCCCCGACCTCGCGCAGGAGCTTCGCCGCAGCGTCGCCTTCTGCCTGAAGGGGGAGAAGCAGCTCCGCAGCGTCGCGGGCGGCCGCTTCGCGGGTCTCCTTGGCGAAGTTGGCGGCTTCTTCGCGGGCGGCCTGCAGCGCCAAGTCCTCCAGCCGGCGCGCCTCGACCGCCGCGTGGAAGGACTCCCACGATTTCGCCAGCTCCTTCTGCCGCTGAGCGAGCCATATGTCCCCGAGGGCGAGGTGTGCCTCCAGGCCCTCCAGGGACTCCCTCACGAGGCTAAAGGCGGCCTCGCGCCGCCCCGCGCTCCAGTCCCAGCCGCGGAGCACCAAGTCTCGGTTCGCGGAAGCGCCGGCCTCGGCGTCGAGGCCCACAGGCCCGGCCGCGGGGAGGACAAGGGGGCTGGCTGGAGCCCCGCCGGAGCCAGCGCCCGCGTCTCCTTCAGACCCTACGGCCGCGAGGCGCCCCTCGCCTTCAGCCTGGTGCGGAGAAGAGGAGGAACCGTCCCCGGCAGACGCGCCCGCTCCCGCCGGCGCCTCGAAAGCCTCTGTCACGGGCTGCGCAGTGGCGTTGGGCGCTGGCGACGCAGCAGGCACAACCGGAGGAGTCGACACGCGCGGCGGCGTCCGCTCGCGTGGCTGAATGACCTCGCGTGGAGGCGCAGCCGCCCGTGGCGGAGTGACCTCGCGCAGAGGAGTAGCCGCGCGAGGCGGAGTGGCAACACAAGGTGGCGGAGAACTCTTCGCCTCCGAGCCCTCCACCAACGGAGACTCGCACGGTGCTGCGGAAGCGTCCGGGCCTACGGCGCTCTCTTTCTCAGGTGGACCAGGCACCCACGCGAGGGGCGCTGTCGTTTCCGCTTGAGGCGCCTCCTCGAGGGGGACCGTTGGGGCCGCCCCCTCAGGCCTCGCGGCCTCGTCATTCCCGGCCATTGCCGGGGCAGTCTTCACCTCGGACACCTTGCGGAGCCGACGGCGCTTGGCAGGCGCAGGTCCACTGTCAAGGGCGCAAGGAAAAATTTCAGCAAAAGAGGAGGTGGAATGAGAAACCAAGAGGGCAAACAACCCTACAACGTATAAACTTACCCTGGAGGGGGAGCGCCAGCGTCGACCCACGCGAGGTATGATGAACGCCAGGAAGGAAAGGGCTTGGCAGCAGGCCTCGCGGGGGGGCGCCTCCGCTTTCCTCTTGGAAGGGACGTCAGAGGGCCTCGCCCCTACGTGATCCACGACGGCCTTGGTGCGAAGGCCGCGCCTCCCTGGAGAGCCCTCCGCACCTGAGGCCTCCCCTTCCTCAGCTTCCTCCTCCACGGGGCGCGAGGGCACCACCACGAAGGCGTCTTCGTCGCCTGACGAGATGTCGCGAGTCTCGTCAGTAAAAGGCCCAGCCCTAGAAGAGGATATCTCCCCGGCTGCGGCTTCCTCCTCGCCTTGGCCAGCTCCGGAGCCCGAGGGAGAATTGGCCCCCTCCGCTCCCCGCTGGGCCGGCAGCGGCACGTCAGAGTCCGCCGGGCCTGTCGGGGAGAACGAAGGCATCTCCTCCAGGCGAGCCATGCGCTCCGTCAGGTTGTACTGGTGAAGAGGCTGGAGCACCACACGGACCTCGTTCGCAGGGAGCACGGAGGGGTTGACGAAGAGCGCGGAGAGGATGTTGTCGACAACGTACTTATCGTTGTCCTCAACATGGAGCCGCATCTTGTCGTTCGGCCCCGAGTACATCCACATGGGGAACGAGTGAGCTTGGAGGGGCGCGATGCGACGGGTCACGAAGTCCGCCACGACCATCTGCCCTGTGAGGCCCTCCTCGCGAAGGAAGCTCAGGCGCCCCATTAGGCTGGTGTTCTTGGCGCCGTCGAAGATAGCCTTGCCTCAGTGGGAGTTCTTCACCGGAGGCTCGTCCGGGACCTCGAGGAAGGCGCAGGGACGCTCCACCCTGACGAAGAACCACTTCTGGCGGAAGTCGTCTACCTTCTTCGTCACGGCCGTGATGGCCCTGCCCTCGCTCCAGGACATGGGGATATAGACGCCCCCCATGCCGTCGACGATGCGGAACGAGACGCACCCGGAGCGCTCATTCCTCGCCGTTTTCCGGAGCGCGTAGAAGCACCGGAACAGCCCCACCATGGGCGTCAGACCCAGGTACGCCTCGCATAGATAGGCGAAGACGGCGAGGATGAGGATGGAGTTGGGGTGAAGGTGCAGCAGCTGCACCTGGTAGAACGTCAGCACCGCCTCCAGGAACGGAGAGAAGGGCGGCACCAGTCCCGCGGCCAGGCAGTGCTGGAAGATCGGGAAGAATCCCCGCGGGCGCTTCCCGTGCGCCGCGGGCTTCAGGGCGGTGGCGCCGTGCTCGTTCGTCCGGTCCGCCACCAGATAGCGGACCTTGGAAAGCGCTTTCTCGTTGACGCGCACGCCTAGCAGCGCCAAGCCCATCACGGTCTCCGTGGCATCCGCCGGGGAAGAAGACCCCGCGGCGGCCTTGCCTTTGCTCTTGAGAGGACTCATCGTCACGGGCACGAAGCCTGGAAGAAGTTGGAGAATAGGAACTCGCAGGAGAGCGCGGAGGCGGAGAGCTCTGTGGAGCGGAATTTTCTGCGAAGAGTTGGAAACGGTAACGGCTCACTGCCGCAGCGCTCGGGCTTTATGTCCCCTCCAAGAGCAGTTACCGGGACGTGGTGGGACCCCCCATGACTCACGCCCCAGATCGTGCAAAGCCGTTAACCGTCCGAGTGCCGCGTGGCTCGGGCCGGCTGGGCACTAAGGGCCCACGACGCTTCGCCTAAGCCCATGGGCTCAGTCGTGCCCATCATGGGCCCGGGGGCTACTGTCGGCCCAGTGGGAACTGGGGTATCAAGAGCCCATTCCCCCCAGGCCTCGCCCGCGGGCCAGACGCACAAAACGGCTAAGGACTAGGCGACTCCGCCTGACGGGGCCCTCGAGAGGCAACTCCCCTCGAGGGCCTGAAGAGGGAGCGAGGGCTTCAAGGTACCCCTCGCCTCAGGGGATCCTCCCCGTCAAGGAACCAATCCGCCTGAGGGACGTCCGGCGGGAATCTCCCCTCAGGCCTGAAGGGAAACGTCGTCGCCAAGGAATCCCGACAGAGCGCACGTGACCTCTAGGCCACGCCCGTACAGAGGCGCTCACGCCCCTGTCGCTGCCCCTGGCGATAAAGCGGTCAACAAAGCTGCGCCACCTGCGACGCAGCTGTGAGGACCTTCTACTCTGACGATAAAGCGGGTGGACGGCGCAACCCTCTAACAGAGATCGTCATCATGGGCTCCACTTCAGAGACTGCCCGCCCTGCGGGTAGTACGAGCGCGGTCGGCCGCTGGTCGGCCACGGTGCCACCTTTATCAACAATAGACCGAGTCCATGGACGAATGTAGCGCGGTGGACTCGTGCTCCGCCCCGCCACTGGCAAGTGGGAGCAACCTTGAAGGCCAAGCCGAAGAAGAAGGCCGGAGGCGCCTATAAAAGAGGAAGGATCTCCATCGTAGCAAGGGTCGGCCTCTTGCGTGCAAAACACCCTTGTAAACCCTAGCAGCTCTTGTTAGGTTAGCCTCTGGCTGGAGGAGGAAGAAGACCATTGCTTCCCTCCACAGGCAAGAACTACCTCAAGGGGCTTTCGACGAGCCCAATTGTACTGTGATCTCCCACATATAATACAGACATGCAGGAGTAGCGGTCTTACCTCCTCACGAGGGCCGTGAACCTGGGTAAAGGACGGTGTTTTCCTTGGTCGGGTGTGCGTCTTCTCCGGGTCCGGCGAGCAACGTCGCGGAGCCACTTGAGGGTTTAGACCTCCGCGTTCAATCCCCCTTCGAACTACACTTCAGGAAGTGACTACCCCCGATTCCTGGGAGTCATAACCCGACATAGTTGACGACGAGCTAGCGGCCAGGAAAGTCCGTTGTTCAAGATGCTGATCTTGAGAAGAAGCCCTCGAATATCACAATTACAGTTTGTCAATTATGTGCTTCTGATTTCTCATGTTTCCGTTTATTGACTGACAAACTTAATGAGAATATTGAAGCTCAAAGTAGGCAGAGAGCAACCTTTATGTTTCAGTTTATAACTAATTAAAATCTGGTAAGGGTTTTGCGAAACAAGCACTTTGAAGCTCTTTGCATGCCAACTCTCACTTTGAGGTTTGTTTGAACAATAGAAGCAGGCAACTCTATTCGATTAATTTATGTTTCCAAGAGAAGTGAGATTGAAAGAGATCAATGTAGTTTTTACCAATATTAGGCAAATTTATGTTGCTTTAAGAACATATTGATACATGAATGTTAATTGCTAATTGCCAAAGGATATGACAATGTTATTATGTTTATATGTGCTACCCTTTTCCATGTTTTTAATTTATCTGGTGTATATGCTTCTGCCCATTACCTTTATGAAGTGGATATGTTTAATTGGATATTCTACACTTCTGCTAAATAAAATTCCTAAAGAAAATGTACATATAGAGATTCCTATAACATAACTCGTTTGTTTAAGTTTGCAAGTTCTATTGTTGGCGCTTTGTTTTACAAAAGTTCTGTTTTCAAGATGGCCGCAAGTTTGGTTTTAACCACCACTGGTTCTGTTCTCAAGATGGTTGCAAGTCGCAATTTCTGTTGTTGCCATTTTGTTTTTACAGAAGTTCTTGCAAGTTTATTTCAATAGGTCAACAATACAATTTTTTTTGATTTGCAAATCTGTCAAGTAAGATGTGTAGTAGACCAAACTTCTGTTCTGTAAGCGAAAATATGATCAAATATGTCCAGGTTGAAAATCATATGGTTCATAAATATATGCATCTAAGTAAAAATATTTTACTGTTTTAGAGGTGGCGAAACAAATATATCGTGTGATCACAATATAGTCTTGCCTCCGGTAGTTCCGCAATCGCGCAACGGGTGGGAGGATCACCATGATTTCTTATGTACTTGATATTCAGTCCATGTACCATACGGGCAACGTCTAATACCAGCACAGTTATTCTGACGGTCCTACTGTAAGCAGCAACAAGTATTTCCTATTTGCCTTCACGCGTGTTATTTTTGTTTGTGGTACGTGTATATGATTATTTGTAGAGGCAATTCTATATGATGGTCGTGCTGTTTAGTTGATGCAGGTTAGGACATAACCTTGTTTGAGCTATATCAATGATGTTCTATCATGAAAGTTGCGTATTATATGCTTTCTTGTGCTTATCACAGCGGGTCATTTGGAAAACTGAACAAGAATATGTGAGTACCACTGATATAATCGTTTTTACTGGATATGTTGAATGCTTAATTTTTTTGGGCATTGTCTCTGTTACGTAATAAGTCGTTGAGTTCATTGGCTTCAGATTGATTACTGCAAGGTACATGTTCACTTATGTATATATTTTTGTCCCAACTTCTGTTTGTAAGTTATGTTTGTCGACAAGGAGGAAGTAGATGCCTATATAGCACCTAATTGTCACGTGTGCGCTCACCTATGGCATCAATGTCTATTGCCAGGGAAAATTTTTAGAGTACAAATTTTTCTTACATTTTCTTTTAACAAAAAATTGGTGACTGCTTTTGTTTGAATTGTGAAGTTGACTACTGCCTTAGTTTGAACTCTGAATTTATTGCATAAGTATGAGACTTTGATTTATTTTTCTATTCTCATGGCTGATTATAACCCGCTTTCAATTTTACGGATGTCTTGTGCTTGTTTGTTTAAAAGTTGTCCTTGATTTACTTATTACAGAATGTATGTATCTTTTTCGAGATCAACTGATATGTAAGTGCATTGATTTCTAAGGTTATTTTACACATTCCATATTATTTTGCAGTGTACTGTTAGTTAGTAAGGTATTGCAATCCTCTAAAGCATTAGAGTTTCATTACATGTTGTTCACCGGTGGCCTCCCAGAAAGTAGATTTCTTAGTAAAGCCATTACATGCTTTCCCTATCTTGGCCATGAGAAGGAATTGCCCCATTATGTAAATATTGAGTTACACATGCTTTCACGTGCAATTGTTCATATCTCAGTGATCATGGTGAATGCATCTTGTACTTGCAGATTGATGCTGAATCTAAATGTAGCTTCAAAGTTTAGAATGACCATGAATATGGCTTGAGTGTATTTGATTCTACAAAAAGCTGAATATATCACTCAGTTAGCCCGTGAGGTTACTGAATAGATTTCCTCTTTACGGTAACCTTGTATAACAATTTGTATTGTTTCAAAAACCATTGTTCGACCAATGTAAGAGTGTGTGTTGTACTATGTATACAAGTAATGCAAAGAATGAACATTATGAATGGGTAATGGCTTTGCATCTATCTGTACAAATGATGTATATTTCAGTCATTGTCTAGAATGAAGGGCTGATACTATTCATAACTTGATCGTCACTGCATTTGTGTGGAAACAGATGGTGGATGCTATATTAGTTCCTGACCATTTGTTCACCAAAGTTGATAGGAAAACCTCTAAAAGAAAAGGTGCAAGCACGAGTTGGTATCATGCTAAAGTACTACTCAGGAATTTCATTCTCTGCCTGTAGCTTATTTTTGAGTTCTTGCTTTAGTCCAGATACTACATGTATCAATCTTAAATTTTGAAGTTTACCTTGTAGCAATCATTTTTCTGTGAATATAACAGAATGTGTCTTTGGCCAGATTCAGTAATATTAAGTCTGATAAGAACACCTCAAATTACAAGTATGAACATCAGAATATGGCCACGAGCCGACCGGCCGGAGAACATAAAAAATGTTTATTGATGTGTTTCCATCACAACAACTTATACAATTCTCTCTGGAGAAACCAATTTTCACAGCTAACTTGTTGATGGTACATATCTTTTTTCTAGAATGATGACACTACCTAAGTAGTATCAGAGCGAAGAACCATTTTATTGTTTGCTCAAGCTAGAGCAGGTGCAAACGACCAACCCATGCCATTGCCTCTGTTTCCTAGGCGCTAGAAAAATCTTACAGAATACAACTAGCACAAATCATCACCTCACCAAACATTCATTCAACTGAACCTGCAACTCAATTAGTAAAAAAATTGATGTTAAATCTCACACATCGAAGCATTTTGGGCAGAGTTGTAAGATATCGACGAGTTGCTTCACGGCGATGCAGAGGCTCTCCTTCGCGGGGCCGGGGGATAAGGGCATTGAGGTCGTCATGCAGAAGACACGAGACGCCACCGGGTCTGAAGTTAAGTTCCTCGTCGACTCCTCCGACAACAGTTTACTATCGGCGACAACGATGGTGAGGACGCTTTTTGACTCGATGGACTGGCGTCTTGCAGAGCATGTCCAAGGCGGCACCCGCGTTGGGGATACGTGCACAGAAAAACTTGAGAAGCACGGTGGCCGGCCGCAGGGGAAAACAAGGGCTTGTGCTCTCGATTTCGCCAACAGAGAACGAGTTCTTTTGGACCAACGAGTTTGGGTTTTCTTTGCAGAAAGAGACATTGTTGAGGCTAGAAGCTGGCATGTAAATGCAAAGTTTTGTTGGACTTGGCTGAGCCACATGATTTGCATCGTTCGGCGGAAAAGAAACGGATGCATGGATACATAATCAGATCGGATGCATAGGATACCACTGGCGGAGCTTCCTCAGAATTCCTGGGCGGGCCAAGCTCCAACAGAGCCAATTTTCCTTTAAAATTGGACTCTTAAATGGTCGGCCCAACAAGAAATTGAAAGAACTGGCCCAATCCTGGGCGGGCCACGACCCATGTGGGCCTTAATGTAGCTCCGCCGCTGTAGGACACGACGCCTTTAAACACATGCCCGACCAATATAAAACGCTCGAAACATGTATGCTCATTTGAAGTCCATCTTTAAAGCTAAATGGGTCCTCAAGTTGAAAACTTAATTTACATATAAATTATCATTATCATAGTTATTATCATACACAAAAAACATTCATGACATTGATTCGTAGGTCATATTAGATCGGGCGAAGGACCGGGACAAATCGATCGAGTCGGCAACGAGGGTATAAAAAGAAAACATTAGACAAGGGACAACAAGGGTAAATGACATGACTTCTAGGAATGGGCATCGCCGGAAAAATTCTTGATAGGACCAACGAGAAAAGACGACGAAACCATAACGCGCAATCTGCATAGTTCCAAGAGATATAGGTGGTAGTTGCGCGAGAGTCGGGGAAACCTTAAACGCGTATAGCTCATCATATATCCATCAAAAAAAAAATACCAAATACCAAAAAATATAGATACCATTTTACCGTTGAGATCTTACCGCGCAACAAAGAATTTACACGAAAAAATTGCTGGGCCATATGTTTTTGGTCATATAGAACTGAAAACCGCCAAGTTCGAAACCTTCTTAGAGTAAAGGAAAAAAGAGCAAATGACACCGCAACAATTTGATTATGGTAGTTGCGCAGATGCACGGGGGTGGACATTATGGCTTAAATACAGTCTCGGTTTCAGCATGTGCCACGGTGGCACAACGAGATCCCAAAGCCCCAACGCTATGATGGAGAGGAAGATCCACCAAAACCCTTGCAGAGGGTCTCTGAGGAAGGGTGGAATCAGAATGAGAATCCTGTCTAGGGAGAAAGATTTTTGCGGTGCTCTCTGCTTCAGGTGGAGACGAGTAGGTCGATAGACAACAGTGCGCCAAGCCGAGCAGGTAAGAGGACGGAAACAAATTGTTAGTAAAAAAGAGAAGGATAGTAGGATGCCCATTTAGAACATGCAATTTGATTTGTTGTCTCCATTAACTATTTAAAATATAACTGATATTTCATGCATATCCATATATGTATCCGTGCTTAATGAGCGTAATTTTTTTGTTCAAGTTAATACGCCTCATTTTATTTTCTAATCGTGGAAGTCCTACCTTGCACAAAGTATTCCATGAATGACACTCGGTGATGCCATCTATTACTAAACTGAAAATGACCGACAATTACATGGCTTAATTTCAATTTAACAATGGGTAGGGAAACAAAAAGATACTATGGTAATAATATTGTAATGCTTTGGGCAGTTGCGCAATGGGTCATCTAGTTTAGTTAACAACTGAGTGCGATAAAAGAACTTTCACGAACTCATTTGCTCATTTGATGTAAATATTCTCATTATGAGGACAAATGCATAGACTAATCATAACAAGACATATATAAACGGTGTCACCCAATAGTTGTGTAAACCATGAAAAGATTCCAATTATACCAATGATAAATAACATGAAACATATCAATTCACAGGATTGCAAGGCTCATAAGAAAGTATGATAAAGTGGTATCTCGCTTGACCGAATGGAACAGCAAAACATAAATGCCCAGGCACCTCTGAGTTTCAAGGGAAGACTAGAGATAAAGATATAAAAGAGAAAAGCATCAAGATTACACCGCAGTTAACATATTAAGGGACAAGCACATTACACTAAGAATGACAATTATGATCTCAAGAAGGTGCTCAAAGATGGATGGTGACTCAACAGTAAAGTAAAAGATATGCCCTTCATTGAGGGAAGTAGGGATGCAACATGTGCTAGACCTTCTTTAATTTTTAAAACAGAGGTAAAATTGTTTTTGAGTGGTGGTTGTTTGGTCAACGAATGGCAATAAAGTTCTTGTTATCTTCCATACTAAGCAAGTTGAGAGCGGTTCCGAATTATTTTTAAAAAAAGCACTTATAATATGCATCTTTATATTCATTCATTTTAATAGCTTGACACTCCTTCCCACCTTGCTAACAAACCATGGCTAACCGAATCCTCGGATGCCCACCAAACAATCTCAAACCATGGAGTGTCCATTTTTATTTTCTCAAATCTTTTTGATATTATAATGGTCTAACCAGCCCTTTGCAAAATTAGTGACGAGAAGATGTAGCATGCAAGTCAATTACTTAATTAGTATGGAAGCTAACAAGCAAAACTACTACTTCCTCATGAGCACAAGACAGTGGCACAAATTGAGAAATGTTTGAAGGTTTTAAAGGTAGCACATGCGAATTTACTTGATTGTTTTGAAATGCCATGCATAGGTATTTATGGTGGACTCTTTGGAATAACTTGGTTTTCAGGCATTTGGAAGCACAAGCATTTTCAGCTTAGTACAAGTGGAGGCTAGCAAAAGATGGGAAAATGACAATTCAAGAGAGCAATAACCGTCATAATCATACTTGCGACGAAATAAAATTAACGGAGGCATAAAAGTGATACTAGAATTCTGAGGAAAAATATGTTATCAAGGCTTAATTGACTTTTTGTTTTCAGTCATAACATGTGTAAGCATGTGCCAAGTCAATTCAAATGAATTATTCAGAGGATGATACCACAATGTCTTATTCTATTATGAGCATAACAATGCAAGCAAATATCCATAGAAACGTGGCATCCATCATAAATAAATTGGAAACGGTCATAAGAGAACACGAACTACTAAGCATCCACCAATCGACATATACCTTATGTGAACCATCTAAGCATGTTCAAATGAATGAGTATATGTATAAAAATGAGAAACAAATAGAGTTCATTACCAGCCTATTACCTAACTCGAATTGTCATAGATCATCATAATCGTATTATCACTTCTGTGCTTGAAAGATATGAAATAATAACCAAGCTCCATGGAGTAACTGAAGGTAATGACCTCTGAAACAAACTATACAAAACCAAAGAGAAATGACAAATATTTTTGGGTTTTCGGATTTAGGAACTAAAAACAGAACAGTCGGTAAAGGCGAATTATTTCAAGGACCTTAACATGCCCAGATCAGAAAACTTAAAACTAATGAAAGTTTCATACACATCCATGGAACATGCACACGAAAGTTCAGGTCATTCCGACGTTTCTGTGAAGCGTTATGAATTAAACGGTGGACAGAAGAAATCTATCCCTGCACGAAACAGCACACAACAAAGCAAAATATTTTTGTGTTTTTGCATATTGAACTGAAATAAATACTAAGCATATTAATACTAGGTACTAAAACAAGCCAAAAGAGGAATAACAAAAATCCTTTTGGTATTTTTTAGTTTATGTAGAGCAAACAAAGCATGAACAAATGAATGAAAGAAAACTTAAACGAAACATGGATATACAAAGTACCAAATGATAATGATGTGTAAATGAGTGTGCTATCGGTATACCTCCCCACAAGTTTAGCCTTTTGTACTAAGTGGAGATCAGCCCCAAGATTAATAATGGCCCCAACTCGGTGGGTTGGGCCCCGTGTAGTCGTACTACGCATCGGCTGCGGTGGAGGAAGACCCCGAAGGTCCTGCATACTCCGGATTCGGGTACACAAAACCGGCTTCCTCCGGGGGCTGAATGAAACCACCCCCGTACTCCTCATCATTTCCCCTACTATCCGGGCCGGGCTGCTCCTCAAGTATGTCAAGTTCAGCCTCAGAGACTGACAAGTTCCTGTAAGGACCCCTCTGACTACCAACCAGAGATGCCCACGTTATGTAAACAGATCACGATCCCAATGATCAGTGCATCGCGATCACATAACCAACATGGTATACAAAGAACATCATTCAACTCGAATAATACAAAACTTACATAAATAATTGTCACATGACCAAGCCTGCAATCATCGTCACACATGAAGGAAATGAACTAAGGTACATCAGAAGTTTCGGCTAGCATCGGCCCTCGTCACGTCCTGACGCATTCCCACAGAGCAGTTGACCGGTGACACTCAGCTGACATAGTCATCGGCGTACTCCTCCTTCTTGTCGTACATCTCCTCATTGTAACCTGGACGTTTGAATATCCAGGGACATAGCCATATGAGTACATTTACTTACTCGCACGACCACCTCTAGGGCTAAGTTTTTATGGTAATGCAAGTAAAGCATTTTCGAAAACTAGTATAGCTCCTACAAAAAACTATAGGGTTTATTTTTCGAATACCATGATTTTCAGTCAATAGAGAATACAACATCTCTATATCTTTGTTGAAGAAAAACATTTAGAGATTGAATTATAGTCTCTTCTATATAGCAAGGACATATCCAAGTACTGAAAACTTTCTTTTGTAAAACCTTTAAAAGCACTAGGATGGGGATACCCCTTTTTCCTTCCTTGAGATCGGACTGATTGTCTCCCCGAGACCAACCATCCTCACCCAAATTCCGTACCTCCCAGGTACTTCTTTGATGCCTCTTTGTTTCCTTCGAATACATTTCTCTTCGAAAACCAAATTGCCCATACGCCTAGATCAGTGGCCTTTCCAACCGTCCATGACCGCGGACGCGGCTATTCGAATAGATTTACACTCTGCAAAGGTTGCACACTTTACCCACACCAATATGTCCTTCCGCCGTGTCTGCCACGGCCCATCATACGACAATATGCGGGGGTCCGGAAAACACAATCAAAACTTTCCACTATGTCCACCCAAGTATCGGGGCCTCCCGGTAGGTTTGTTTTCCCCGGCACCGTGTGCTCCACTAGACCCCTGGTCTTTCTCGGGTTGCCACACCGCCACGTAATCGTCCGGCTGCTGATCAGCAGCAGTGTATTGTCTCTTCCGGACGACAACCCGACTTCAAGGGCCCCGTCCCCATAGAAAGTATGAGAGCCCCAATACTAAAACAGACAGGTTTCCGGCTAAGCCCTACCCATGTCAGGTAATGTGGTTGCACGGGTTAATTGTTCGAGCGGCTGCTACGACAGTACTTTGTTTTTCAAAAACAACTTCCAATCCTCCGACTACTCCAGCAGCTCGGGTTTTCGCAAACATCTCCGATTGCTCCCAGGAACTCTGGTTTTCCTCCGGAAAGCATTTTTATCAAAACAGGTTCCCATCCTAAGTTTTGAGGTAAGAATATAAGAGTACTATTAGAAAACTTGATCTTCTTGATGGAGCCTTCAACAACAAGGCTCATAGGGTTAAAACTTATTTTGTAACACCAACAACCATCTAGTAGATAACTTTGTCCAAACAATATTTTATAAAATAGCTTTCGGGTGGCAAGGTGCCCCAAAAGAAGTAAATCATGCATTATTTTATTTGGAAAACAAAACATGCTTTGTAAATAATAGGATTTGCATAATGGTCGGGAGGTGGGCTTGCCTGGCTCAACAATATCTCCTGGGTCTTGATCTTGATGCCCCTTAGGTTCACTCCTTACTTCTTGTTCCTTCGTGATCGTATCTAACGTCGTAAACAGGAAAAAGGAACAACACTCAAACTTCAAGACAATACCATAAGGACATAACAAACAACAAGCATTGCATCAGACACTAAGTTAACAATCACAAGCAAGCAAATCACTTAGTTAAACAGCAACAAACAACAAGTCCATATAGTTAAGACAAACAATATATGCTCCTCAGAGAATATACACAACAACCCTAATTATTAAAAAGGTAGTTTTAAATGAACACTAAAGAAAAACTTCACTTAGGGTTATCATAACATGTAACAAGGGATGCTATACTAGTTTCAGGAAATACTTCAGACTAAAGTATCTTAATAGTTCAGGAAATACTTCAGACAGAAGTATCTTAATTGTTTAGGAAATACTTCATACAAAACTAGGTTAACACACAAGCAATGATTAATATTAACACTAGCATTGAGCACACTCACATGCAAACATGCTACTAGCTCAACATCTTCTACCAAGTAGCTAAGCAACTAAGGTAACACCACGGTGCACACAAGTTGTCGATTAAGAGTTAAGAAGGTGTAGTTGACCGATTTAACTAAATACCACAAAGGAGCGTGTTGACAATAATCTGAAGTAAACGAACATACAACAAGAATTTCAAAACATCACCATTTACTGGATAAAAAACACAACACACAAATACATACCAACAAAACATCTATAAGCACTCAGTGTTATAATTAGGCACAAAGTGAATTATGCTAAACAAAAAAACACAATGCACCACAACACTATCAAAGTGTTTAAAACAAAGTATTAAGGTTGAGTTTACGTTCTTGATTCCAAAGTTGATTAAGATCATTCCCATGATTTTTAGTAACTAAAAACATAGATTGAAACGAATACATTTATTAGCTATATAGGTGTTGTTTAGTGTGTAAATTCATAACTCCTATATTACTATTCAGAAAAATTAGTCCTCCTACCACAATACTCCTTGTAACTATATAAAGCTAGGGAAATTTGATTTGTATCAAAAGCTATTGCTTAACAGAAACTAAAAATCACCCAAATGCTTCTGGTCTCCAAACCATAATGAATATAGTTTCAGTTTTTGGAGTCTCTTACATGCAAGGTTAATTTCTATGGATAGGTATTGACTTATTCTTTCTGTAGAAATTGGATTCACTCAATGTGGACACTCCTAGATCTATCTATTTCAGTTTAAGTGAAATAAACACATTTTACCAATAATAGTGTACTTAACAATGTATATATTATTTATAGACAAATCCAGTGTTGCATGTTCAATAAAACACATAAGAACTCCACAAAAATACTCCAAGGATATTTTTATAAGCATATATACCTCAAACAATCAAAACTAGACACACACTATTACTAGAGAATAAAAATATTCATTTTCATGTGGAATAACTCACTGTTTTTGGAAATAAATCACCATGCACAAAATACAAGCTGTAAAATTCTACCAATCTAGGATATGAAATCGACCACTCATATCTAACACACGTAGTTAGATTTACTCCAAAAAGTATTTTAAATAATGAATTAAAAATCATCAAATAGCTACTGGTGTCATTCTTAGGCTTTATAGAAATTTAGTTAGAGACATCTCCGACATGCAAGGCTTATAGATCTAGGTAGGTATTCTCTCTGGCTTTCCATAGAACCAAGGTTTGCAATAATTGGATCTATAAAACTCAAGTTATAAATTAAACACTAAAAGAGATACTTTTTATAGGATTTAACCTAGCATACACATACAAACATGTTTTTGAAAACGGCCAAAGCGACATGGTTAAGAAAACACACAGGAACTGTAAAAAAATTACTACAAGTAATTTGCATGCACAGATCTACCACAAATAAATAAAAGCTAGGCCATTACTTTTCTGGAAAATAAAACAGGAAAAATATCTAAAAGGAAAAACAACTAAACGGGCCAGATCTTCCCTGGGCCGTGCCGTGCGAGCTGGGCCGGCCCACGCGGCCGCGCGCGCAGGCGTATGGGTAAGCGACCGCCGGATCGGAAACGGATGGTCAAGATCAGAGCTAGGAGATTTCAAACTCGGCCATCGATCTAAGGATCGACGGATCCTGTCGTTCTTCTACCTCCAGACACGGACGAGCGGGGCACGAACCCTAGAACCGATGCGATTTTCTCACATCGGGCTCGATATGGACGAATGGGGAGGGTGGAGGTGGATGCGGAGGGCCGTGGCAGCCGAGGGGTGGCCGCAGATCATGTCGAAGAGCTTCCAAAAGAAGGGAATGATGCGGGTGTCCGACACGAGCACGACGAGGTCGCGGCCGCGGCAGTCGTTCCTGCAAGGAAGGGGGATGTCTTAGAGGTGAAGCGAGCAGAGGGGAGAGAGCCAGGGAAGCAAGAAGGAGCAGAGAGGGACAAGAACGGTGGGGAGCTTGCTCGGTGTCACCGAACCCCAGCAGCGATTTCCTCGCAAAAACAGAGCTGAGGAGGGCGAGAGCTCTAGAGATCTTGAAGCATGTGTGAGGTAGGTGGGAGAGGTATGGAGTGGGCAAGGTAAGAGCGCGGGAGCGGGGCTGGGGCTTCTTATAGGTGCAAGTGGCCGGTGTGTGGTCACGGGCATGAGCAGAGGGAGAGAGGGCTCGGGGAGGGGATTGGGCGACAGGGGTGGTGGAGGCAATCACTCGCGCACAGAGGAACGACTTGGAAGCTAGCTCTTAGCCCAGAGCCGATGGAGGGAAGTGAAATGATGGAGAGGTCTCTCCTGCTCCCAAGGTGTTCGACATAAAGTCCTGATCAGAAAAGAAAAGGAAATAGATCTATGGTTGGGGCAGAGTCGATGACCAAAGGGGCCAGGGGGTGTGGGAGGGCTCATGTCACACTCAAGGCAAGGATTGGGGGGGAGTGACGGGTGTAGGTTACGACTTTAAAATCTTAGAGATAACCGAGCAAGGTCATTAAGCTAAGGTGAATTAATCCATCCTTTGACTTAACAATTACAAAGCAAGTTGGGTTGGTTAGAGGGCACATAGCATCAACATTTGCTAGAAAAGTTTAGGCCAAAGAGTCTCAATAACAACTAGATTAGAAAATGGGAAAAGGCTATCTAATAACACACATGTGGTCACCTTATCATGAAGCACTAAAAACAAGCAAGAATAAGTGATCAAACATTTTCTTAATTATCAAGAATGATTTAATTTGAAGTAGAGGTGGTAAGGATAAAGTTAGGTGAGATACATTTCCAAATTTTAATAAATAAATACTAATTGGTCTGCTCCAGAAATGCTATAAGTTAATAGTGATGAAGATAGTCATACACTATCCAATAATAGATTTATGAGTTTCTTTTGAACCAAATCATAACAAAAGAGGTGAAGCACACCACAATCATAGAATAGGACCTTTAAGCATAAAAGATCTAAATCAAGCCTCACACCTAATTCTCATTATACAAATATCCACATATGAAAACAAGCAAACATCAAGAACAAGCCAAACAATTTCAGAAACAAGTAAACGAAATAACAATCCAATCATTTAGGATATAACAAGTAAAAGGTGAAATGACGACCATATGTTCAAGACAAGCTTTTTGGTAGGAATAAAATTAAACAACACTTTGAGAAATAATTTCCAAAGACTAACAAAGTTGATGTTTTTGAAATGAGAGTTGCTAATACTTGCAACATATTAATCTTCAGATATATTAGGACTTAATATAATGTTCCTTATAGCTTTGCAAACATATGCTTTATAGAAGTACTTTATTTTCTCAAGTAATGGGTCTTTGGGTATTTGTTACATTCAAAAGATTAGGGTTAATATAGTTTGTTTTAAAATAAGATAGGGGAAGTGATATGGACTACTTTTATTTGTCATAACACGGTCACAAGAGTTATGACCACACTTGGTTGATTTTAATAAGTGGTTATTTAGAAATAAACAACACAAACAACAAAACACAACATGGCAAACAGAGCATACAAGAGAAAACACATCCATTAACAAGTCATTTCAAAAAGTTTTTGTTGCCTCTAAATTTTTGGTCTTTTATGATTAAGTTTTTCTTGCTTCCAAAATTTGGGACGTTACAGACCTTCCCCCTTAAAAGAATCTCGTCCTGAGATTCCTAAGCGGGTACAAAGAGAATGCAAGGTTAGGGCTTTGATAGTCCTTCATCTTCCAAGGTTGTCGGTTCTCCTTGAGCTTTGCTTGTCGACATGTCTTCTGATTTCTTCTAGAAGACTCGGGTCTTTGTTGGAGGTGTTGACATGATGGTTGTTGCTGATGCAGGGTTCTTGTTGAGCTGACTTCAAAAACTCCAGGGTTGGGGTGCAAAGAACAATTTGTCAAAACTCCCTAATAAAATTAACATATGTCTTCCCCCCTTAAAAAGGGACCTTCAAGGGTTGATGTTGAGGGTAAAAGTTGTTGCCGACTTCCAGGTGTTGTTGGTCTTGAGTATCATGACGATCTTCATCTTGGTCGTAGCTCCTCGGTGCTTGGGTTTGATGTAGATTTGTGTCCTGGTACTGGCGTCTTGAGGGATTTAGCAGTTAGATACGTGCAAATAGTTTTCAAGCCTCACAGGGGCGTCAGGTCGGTAGAATTGAGTCTCTTCTTTTTCATAATATGCCAAAGGGTGCTAAGATCTGCCAAAGACGTCTAAACTTTCTTGAGGTTAGGTGTTGCTAAGTGCAACAGTCTTCAGTCTTCTCGTCGTTCTTGGCGTCTTGATGGATATGGTGTCTCCTATTGTGTCCATCTTTGGTTTAGTCGATGAAGAGTGTTGATGAAGACTTTCTTGGGTATAGGGCTTCATGATGCTTCGCAAACGTCTTTAGAGGTCAGTCAGATCTAATTTAGCCTAAAAGATTAGTTAAGAGACTCATTGCAATCTGTCTCTAGTCGGGGCAAGTCGAGTTAATAAGGTTGGTGCATAGAAGGATTTGATGACAATTGCTTAGTGGTACATCTCCAGGTAGGCGATCTTCAGTGCAGGTTGTCTTTGTTGATGCTGATGTCGATCTCCTTTGTATGTACTGGCTTGAAGGCTTCACAAATTATTCAGAAATTAGTGGCTCTTACACATCTTTGAGTCTTCCTCGTTGCCATCTGAAAGTGATACTTTTGTTGGCACTTCTTTTCTGATCTCAGTTTGGAGGTCTTGAAGGAGTTAGTTAGTAACAAGTCATTGGTGTTAGATGCTACTCTAAAGTCAGATACGTTAGGTTTGTGATGGTATACGTGTGATTCCAATAGTTCATTAAACTAGTCAAGACTTGTCACATTACGGGGATGGGCTTGCTTTGGGGTTTCGGTATCGTGTGTAGTTAATAATACTCACGTGTTAAAGTTTAGATCATAGGGAAAGAATGTTGGGAAGTTTCGAGGACAAGTTTATAAGTGCATTAGGGTGCATCTATGGTAAAAGGTAAGAATGGTTTTTGTGTAAAGTTAAAAAGATGTTTACACAGATTTAAAGTATGTGCCTAATATGCATTGCCTACAAGGCGTGCTTGTGAAAGATACCAGAGAACCACATATCCACAACAAGCAAACAAACAAGGCACACACGAGCAACAATCATACCAGCAAAAGAGCACACAAGACACCTATAGAACAAAAAGGGCACTCAACAAACGCGTTAGTCGGAGAATTCAACCAAGGGTCATATCCTAGAAGTCCTGTGGGTCTTGGTCGTTCCTACTTGTTGGAGTCTTCATTTCTTCAGCTTGGGCTCCTGCTGGAAAGCTTGAGACTGTCAATGTTGCAACTGGAGTAACATTGTTGGGGTTGATGCCTTGATAGTGAGACTGATTCGGCAAACAAGGGTTGCTTTGTAGCTTGTTTCTTCACTTGACGACCACCTTGATGTCGAAGTTTGAAGTCTTGAGACAGAACTTCGCCTTCCCGGTACTGGTTACTTAGGTCTCATCTTGGTTCATCGTCAAGTATATACAAGCTTTGAATAGGGACAATATAGTGGAGAAAATCTTTTGTGAAAACTTTAAATTAGAGAGGTAAGATCAAGATATTTTTGAGAATAGCTGAGGAGTGGAAACCATATTAGGCTTATGAAGGAGATATGCCCTAGAGGCAATTAATAAAGTGTATTTCTTTATCATATCTCGTTTGTTCATAATATGTTTTTTGTGTCATGCTATAACCGTATTAAGCGGAAATATTAATACGGGTGTGATGCGTAAACAACCAGGTCCCTAGTAGCCTCTACTAAGACTAGTTTCGTTGCGCGATCGATGATCGAGGTTTCCCGATCATAGGGCATGTCGCTGGTCGGACATGGAAGTCATATCGTTAGAGAACGATGTGATGGACATACCCATATTTGTAGGACGTAGTCATTACACCTTTGACCGTGAGACCAACTCTTATTGTTATTCCTGGAAGACACTTTGATTGCACCAAACGTCGTATCTTAATTAGTATGACAATAATGGTGATAATTTTGGGTATCGGAAAGGAGTAGTTGAGACGAGGGGTCAAGAGCGGGATTTGCCAGTCCGCATAGCAGGATAGATACTCTAGGGCCCACTCGGTGAGATTATGTCTAATGAGCTTGCAAGCATGTGACTAGGTCAAGGAGACATGAAATCATAGACGAGTAGAATATAGCGTTGTCGGTAACGAGGTCAAGCTAGATATGGAGATATCTATGAACGACGCTCGGACACGCTAAGTATCGCCATGGCAAAAGATTTAAGACTTTACGTTCAAGTTTGATAGATGAAAGTCATTCGTTATATCACAGGGATTAATTCATGGGGTACAGTCCTACGAGTTAGTCGTTGATCAGAGAGGAGTCTCGATCGTACCTGTTATTATATCGATCCGCTAGGGTAACACACTTAAGTGGTTTCGACAAGACAACCTGAAAGGAAAGAGATCACCGGGAACGTCTCGGGAGAGGTCCGATGGAGATCGGTCAGCGACGAAATAGTTTTCGGAGCTAGAATAAATTTTATATAATATGTTTGATATTAATTAGTGTAATTAATGTCTAAATATGATTTTATATATTTATTTTCGAATTTATTTAGACTGATTTCCCTAAATGGCCTTCGGGTCGAAAGAAGGCCCAAGAGGGGAAAATTCCCAAGGGAATTCGGTGGGGGCCAAGGTGGCCGGCCTAGGTGGGCCACTGTGACGCCCGAAAATCGGTACTATGTAGATTTAAGCGCTCCCGCCGAAATCCGCATAATAACGATTTTAGGTCGCCCACCAGACATAATGTGCACGCCGAAACATGCGCATTATTACAACAATTCCGATACATCCAGAAATAAAACAGGAGATATAATTACAACAACGACTTGAACGAGTCAAGATACAAATATTACAATACAAAGATACAAATGACATCGGAAGGAAAATAGTATCCGACTCGGATAAGATGCAAATTGGACTAAGAGTCCTTAAGATAAGAGATGGCGCCATATCCCTGCCCATCCAAGCCGGAGGAATTCCCAAGCTAACGTCGTCAGACTTCGAACCTGTTAACTGCACATAAAGCATAACCCAAAAGAGGGTCAAGGCACTCCCTGGCAAGCAAAACCGACTTGCCTACTTTCTACACCATCTCCCAAAATATAGGGGAGGTGGACTTAGCGGCAGCAGCACTAGCAACCTAAAGAGACACGCTACAACTTCCGTCTAAGCAGAGAGGGATAAGAGAGCGCATAAGTAACCAACTACTACTAACACCAGTCATAACCCGTTCTCGAAATAACCCCCTCAACCAAGTATGAGGAAGCAATTCGGGAATACTCACACGTAAACAATTTTAGTTACCATTTATGGTGTAAGTAATTCTATATTACTAGTCAAATTAATTAACAATGATTAGGTGTAAGATGTCTAGATCTTGTTAGCCAGCATCATCACCAAGTCGTCCATAACCGTGGACACGGCTCATCGATAAGATTATACTCTGCAGGGGTGCACTACTGGACCCATACTCGCATGATCATCCAAGTACAAAACATTAGGGCCTTTCAACCCAACTCTTTTCCTTCACCGCAACAAGTCCAGGAGCCACGGGAGCTATGCTGGTCCCGGCCAAAAGGGTGTGGACTCCCGCAGGACACACCCCTCCGCACCAACAGGCCGCGCCCTATATGCATGTAACAAGGCACACCGCCAAAGTAAAAATACTACACTAGTATCGATGCATATGAGACAAATGGAAAACCCGAACTAGGTGCAGCTCCCGGACAAGTCGAAGTTCTAGTCAAAGTCGAGGGGGGATCCATAGGGCCTCCCACAAGTGGTTAGTGCGCTCAAAATTGGATCCGAGGACAAAATCTCAGTTCCTAGGTCGACACTTAGCAGAACAAAGCACCTCGCAAGGCCTTCCGCCGGTGCCTTATCTTTTAATTACAATACCCCGATATAATACAACATTTTATTAAGGTAGAATAATCTATCAAGCTAAGCATATGAAATAAAAGACCAACTGACGACTCGCACAACCAACTCTAAGCATGCACTACGACTCGCAAGGCTAATAGATAAACATACAACATGTGATGGGATGTGGTGATAAAGCTGTATCGGCTGCAGGATAAACATGTGATGGGATCGCAATAAAGAATCGTAAACTAGGGTAGCGGAGATCAACGACAGAAATGAAAGACAATGTATAGGTAAACAAGCAAACTTTGCTTGCCTGGAATCCCGCATGGAAGCAGATCTTGTCGTTGCTCACACATCTCAACGTCGTACTCGCGAAGAAGCAACAAACACTGGAAAGCGTGAAAGATGCATTTTATAACTACAGCAAGAGATTTTTCAGCATGATCATACGAGAATGATGCATGACATGTCAAGATGCAATACAATGCAGATAATCCAAATTAAGCGGGAACCGGGATCCCGATAATTAATATTTAGGTGTAAGTTATTTATCTAGCCAACAAATTAAATGTTGATTAATCATGGCAAGGAATGGCACATGTGATCTAATTAACTTAAATGGAATAGGGCAATAATTAAATAAAGCCCAACACATTCCATATTTAATTATTTAGGTGCAATAAATAAATTACACTAAGAAACCAAAATTAAATATGCAAAATGGCATACAAATGCCATATTAATATTCTTTGCATTTTTCTGATATTAAAACATATTAAGATTATTTTATTTGGAGTTATAGGTTTAAAGTTATTGCATTTTGAAGTCTAGGGGGGTTTCTGAAAATGTGCAGGGACCTGTCTGTGATGAAAACAATGTTTCTGGGGACTTGGGCGCGAAATTCAGAGAGCAGGGGGCTCGGGATAATTTTCCCAGAAGCCCTGGTCACTGACGGGTGGGACCCACATTTCAGTGAGCGAAAGAGAAAGAAAAATGGGGCATTTTTATTCCACGTGCCCGGGAAGGATCGAACTCACGACCTCGCGCTGGGGGAGAGATGGCTGCGCTAGCCACAGGGCCGAAAGTGTGTTGATGACGGATAAGCACACGGATACCACATGAAGCGGTCCAAATAGCGTTAACTGGATTTTGACAGACAACACCTTCAGGCTTTAGCCGGACGAACAAAAAAAGGAAAAAAAGTTGGATTTATGCATCATTCAGAATCGAACTCGAGTATTGCACAGTGTGTAACAGGGACGAATCCACCAGGAATGATTGGTGCATGCGATATTCGAAGGGATGAGAGTTATATGACCTCACATTAGAGAAGTTAACTGAATAACATAAAAAGTTCTGGTTTTTCATAAACCTGAACGACGACGACGAAGCGGACAGGCGCTGCGGCGTTCCTACGTGCGCGCGCGGTGCTAGCAACGGGGTGCGTGGGTGCTGCGGTGGTTGTGTGTGCGGGATAGGCAAGGAGTGCAAGGGGGACGAGACACCAGAGCGAGCAGCTCGTGCGGAGCATCCATGGCGGTTACGGTGGACGAGAGGAACAAGGACGAACTCGATCAAATACGCCACCGATTCAAGAAAAAGAGAGGGGAATGGGGAGAGCAGCTCACGTAGAGGTTGTCGGAGGAGGCGTTCGTCTCGGGGAGCTCGTGGTGGCCGGAATTCGGAGATGGAGGTCCGCCGGCCGCGGGGAAGACGAGGACGAGGGCGACGGCTACGAGCGCTCCCGGCTCGATTCCTTGCGCGGAGAGGCGGACGACGACGCCGCACAACTCCTGGTGCTGGAGGACTCCCTTCAACGACACCCTAGCTACGGTTCTATGGTGAGGAGGATCTGGTGGTGCTGAACGGTGGGAGGGACAGAGAGGGAAAGAGAGGGGGAGGCGGCGGCGCAGGAGGAGGAGGGAGGAGCGATCTAGGGTTTTGGACAGAGGAGGGGGTGGCTAAGTAGGAGGGGGAGTAGGTGGAGGGAGCGCATATGTTGGGGGATCACTATGGCCACGGTGGAAAGGGGAGGAATTCGTCTGCGTCCGTACGAGGAAGAAGTGGAGGTGGGCTTGGGCTAGAAGGAGAGATGGGCCAAGGTGGGCTCCGGCCAGGTAAGTTTTTCTCTCTGGTTTTATTTCTTTTATTTATTTTTCTGTTTTAGTGTTTTAAGAAAAATAGAAAAAGAAGAGAGATAGAAACATTTAGCAAAATTAAATAGTTTAAAAAATATAGAATTTAATATATTAGTTTGAATATTTGGAAAAGAATTTAAATACCACATTTAAATTAATTTGATTTGCAATTAGATTTAAAAGTGGAATTTGAATTTGAAGGGTGTGATTCAAATTTAAATGCAATAAAATAAAATGAGGTGAGAAATGCATGATGATATGATGACATGATGATGCAAAACGAAAAAAAATAAAAATCTAATTTGGGATAAATCCCGGGATGTTACAATCGACACCAGTAACACGCGATCCACGCCGAGACCAGAAAAAGAGAGGGGTAACTACCGAGTCTTCCGGCTTCGTGAATAACTTCTCGACACCACTAACAAGGGATTGTTGCTCCACCCAGAAATTGTCGACACCACTAACAAAAGAGTTGATCACGTCGATGAAGATTCCCGAAGATCGAACCCTAATAGGATAAAGGCAAGAGAACGTCCACCCACACATAGGATCCTAAACTTTGAAAGTTGGATAAGAGAAGAGACTCTAAAACAAATAAGTTAAGAGGAGAAATAGTATAGAGGTAAGGAGTAAAAAGAAACCTAATGAGATATTTTACAAAAATAATTTAAGTCAAATACTTTCGACTCTAGAAACAACGACCGTTAGCAAGGTTATCCTACAGGCTTTTGCGGACCCGCTGCTTCGATAACCAATCGTATTGAAACAACAAGGAGATAGAAACCAAGGCTCTGATACCACTTTGTGACGCCCGAAAATCGGTACTATGTAGATTTAAACGCTCCCGCCGAAATCCGCATAATAACGATTTTAGGTCGCCCACCAGACATAATGTGCACGCCGAAACATGCGCATTATGTGGGTGGAATTTTTGATAACATTACAACAGTTCCGATACATCCACAAATACAACAGGAGATATAATTACAACAATGACTCGAACGAGTCAAGATACAAATATTACTATACAAAGATACAAATGACAGCGGAAGCAAAATAGTATCCGACTACGGATAAGATGCAAATTGGACTAAGAGTCCTAATGATAAGTGATGGCGCCATATCTCTGCCCAGCCAAGCCGGAGGGATTCCCAAGCTAACGTCGTCAGACTTCAAACCTGTTAACTGCACATAAAGCATAACCCAAAAGAGGGTGAGGGCACTCCCTGGCAAGCAAAACCTACTTGCCTACTTTCTACACCATCTCCCAAAATATAGGGGAGGTGGACTTAGCGGCAGCAGCACTAGCAACCTAAAGAGACACGCTACAACTTCCGTCTAAACAGAGAGGGATACGAGAGCGCATAAGTAGCCAACTACTACTAACACCAGTCATAACCCGTTCTCGAAATAACCTCCTCAACCAAGTATGAGGAAGCAATTCGGGAATACTCACACGTTAACAATTTTAGTTACCATTTATGGTGTAAGTAATTCTATATTACTTGTCAAATTAATTAACAATGATTTGGTGTAAGTTGTCTAGATCTTGTTAGCCAGCATCATCACCAAGTCGTCCATAACCGTGGACACGGCTCATCGATAAGATTATACCCTGCAGGGGTGCACTACTGGACCCATACTCGCATGATCAACCCAGTCAAAAACATTAGGGCCTTTCAACCCAACTCTTTTCCTTCACCGCAACAAGTCCAGGAGCCACGGGAGCTATGCTGGTCCCGGCCAAAAGGGTGCAGACTCCCGCAGGACACACCCCTCCGGACCAACAGGCCGCGCCCTATATGCATGTAACAAGGCACACCGCCAAAGTAAAAATACTACATTAGTATCGATGCATATGATACAAATGGAAAACCCGAACTAGGTGCAGCTCTCGGACAAGTCAAAGTTCCAGTCTGTAGCACCCCAACTTATATTAAAGTTGGAACACCTGTGTTATGTGCTAGTCGCTGGATCACTGCCAGCACCACAGTACAAAATATAAAGTACCATTGCATAAGTATTAAAATTACTACAAAGAGATCCAAAATAATAGCCAAGTATGGTTTTATTACAAGTTGCATAGCCATGAAGGCTAGCTAAAGTTCAGAGTTCACAACGAAAGCGAAAATAACATTGAGCCTCATCTTCAAGCATGCGCCACAGGCAGTCATGTTGGGTGTAGACTCGAGCCAAACTCATTCAGCATCAGAATTTCCTGCACATTTGAATATGCAGACCCCGAAGGAGGTCAATACAATGATGTATTGGCAAGTGACTATGGTGGATGTATAATGGCAAGTCTAAAATCTATATGCATATTTGGCTTGGTGGGGTTGGAGGCTATTTGCAGAAAGCAAGTTTTCTCCTATCATTTTGTAAAACACTTTTATTTCTCAAGACTTGGCACCAAGGGATAAAACCCAAGTGCACCATCAAATCTTTCCTTAGTCAAAATTTTACTTTACGAAAACGGTGTTGAGATTCTTCTGCCCATCCTTGTCCAGTTGGTCGAAGTAGTCCATTTCCGGGGACACGGCTGAGTACTCAGTTTGTCGACTCTGCAGAGGTTGTGCACTTTTACCTTTAGACTCAATTAGCCCGAAAATCCTATTCACACGGAGTGTACTGAGGAAAGGAGAGAATTGAGACAAGAACTTTCAGAAGAAGGATGCAACCATACTAGCAAGACCCGTTCCACCTACCAACTCTACATCTGCTTGTCAAGCTGACAGGTTGCACCCTCACAACTTAGTTATTCTAGACAGAGCCCATTGTCAAAAGGCTGCACGGGAAGCTTCTAAACTTGGAGGGACTTGGTAATCTCTTCGTTCCTGGGTGGCCGTCTACAAGTGCACTTCTGGGTAACAAACACCATACTCATGGCCCTAAGTAGAATAGACATTCATCCTAGGCGACGACAACCACAAGCATAGTCCCAAAAGCCACTCAACATAAACCAAACAACCAATTCCACCCAGATGTGTATTTAAATTTTTAACACTTATAAACATTTCCAAAACAGGGTAATTTTTTTTACAGCATAGCTAAGCAACTAATAAAACTTTTCATGGCTGCATAGGAGAAGGGGTGGCTACACACTACTAGGATATTTGTAAAATACAAACTAACTTAGCATTATAGAATAAATCCAAAAACCTATCATGCACACTACTCAAATATACTACTTATGCATATAGAAAATATGGTATATAGTATGAATGTCACTTGCCTTGGTAACAGGAGGAACAAGCATAGCAAGAATAACAATCACAAGCAAGTCCTTCCTCTTCTTCACAATCTAGCACAACAATGAATAAAATAAATACCAACACAACACCAAACACAATCATGTATGCATGAATGATATGCTATGATAATAGGACACACTTATTAATAATTTTATTTTCTGTCATCAAATGAATGAAATATAATTTCTAGGTATTTCTGATTTTATTTATCAATTAAATAATTTTAAAATAATATAGTAAAACTTTGATTTCTATAATTACAACTTTTATTGTTTTATGAAATCTTCAATGAAGCCATTTATTAATATTGCTGGACAGAGGGAGATAATAAAATCCTAAAACAATTAAATTTATTTCTAAATCATTTTTATTATTTATGTTATTATTTTAATGGCCGAAATACTCCTCTGATAATTATACAATTTATAATTTTTTAAAGGAAAAAACAAATGATGTAGAAATAAACTACATGAGCAGGGCTTTCCAATGACATAAAGTTTATCAATTTTGGAAGTTTTAATAGTTTTCTGTTTTAATTTCTAAATTTTATTCGAAAATAGAAAAAGAATCGGCCACGCGGCGCGATCTGATTCGCCCGTACCAATTCGACGCGGATCGCGATCTAGAGCCGTTAGATCTAAATGAAAACGGACGCGTCAGATTAATCGCAAAGACGAAAATAAAAATTAAAACGGATCCGCTGGATCTAGATCCAACGGTCCAGGACGCGTTGAACTAACGTGGGTGGCGCGAGTCACCGGAGACGCGCGGGGCGCGGCGGAGCCATGGCCGGCGTTTGCGCCCGAGGCGTTCTACGGTGCTAGGAGGGAACATAGCTCACCAGGGGATGCGCGACGTCGAGGGGAGGGTGATGGCGCGGTGGCGATGACCGGAGCGTCCTCGTCTCCCCAGAAAAGCTCGTCGGAGTTGCGGCGGCGACGGTTCCTATCGGTCGAGGACGGAGGCGGGGTTTCGCTGCAAAAACACACGCCCCACCGTGTCAAATCGATGCGCACGGTTCACAGGGAGCGAAGGGAGGTGGAGAGGAGGTCCGAGGTGGCCGGAGTTGCTCGGGCGGCGGAGTTCTTACCAACGGCGACGGCGGGATTGCGTGAGCTCGAGCGGGCAGCCTAGGGGCTCTCGGGAGGTGTGGTTTGGAGCAATCGGACGAGAGCGAGGAGGGCTATTAGTAGGGAGAGGATGCGAGATAAATGGAGCAGTAAATTGTCCATAATCGTGCGAATCAAATCGGCGTTTTCGGTCAGGGCCGGGGGCGTGATTTGGGGACGAACGTGTCCGCGACGGTGATGACAGGTGGGTCCCACCTGTCAGTGACTGCGAGCGAGAGCGTGGGGCGTTGGGCCGCTGGCAGGCCGTTGCGCTACGCGTGCGCGGCAGATAGCCAACGGGTCGGCCCGTTTTCCTTTTCTTTTTAAATGAAAATAATATCTGTTTTTAAATACTGATTTCAAATATGATTTTTAAACCTATTCAAAACTTTTCAGAAAAATTCATAAAAATATGTTTTGGAAAGGTTATTAAAAATGGGACTTTTTGACATTATACTTGCCCATAAATAAATTGATAACATTTTATTTATTTAAGGGGTTTCAAGTAAACACTTTATGGAATTATAGATTATTTAAATATTTAAATATATAATTTGAAGTTTTTATTTAATATTTTTGTGATGTAGTTTTATGCCTAATGATGAATGATGCATGAATGCAAAGTTTTAAATTTTTGCAAAATTTGGGATGTTACACAGTCAAAGTCGAGGGGGGCTCCATAGGGCCTCCCACAAGTGGTTAGTGCGCTCAAAATTGAATCCGAGGACAAAATCTCAGTTCCTAGGTCGACACTTAGTAGAACAAAGCACCTCGGAAGGCCTTCCGCCGGTGCCTTATCTTTTAATTACAATACCCCAATATAATACAACATTTTATTAAGATAGAATAATCTATCAAGCTAAGCATATGAAATAAAAGACCAACTAATGACTCGCACAACCAACTCTAAGCATGCACTACGACTCGCAAGGCTAACAGATAAACATACAACAAGTGATGGGATGTGGGGATAAAGCTATATAGGCCGCATGATAAACATGTGATGGGATCGCAATAAAGAATCGTAAACTAGGGTAGCAGAGATCAACGGAAGGAATGAAAGACAATGTATAGGTAAACAAGCAAACTTCGCTTGCCTGGAATCCCGCATGGAAGCAGATCTTGTCGCTACTCACACATCTCAACGTCGGACCCGCGAAGAAGCAACAAACACTGGAAAGCGTGAAAGATGCATTTTACAACTACGGCAAGAGATTCAGCATGATCATACGAGAATGATGCATGGCATGTCAAGATGCAATACAATGCAGGTAATCCAAATTAAGCGAGAACCGGGATCCCGATAATTAATATTTAGGTGCAAGTTATTTATCTAGCCAACAAATTAAATGTTTATTAATCATGGCAAGGAATGGCACAGGTGATCTAATTAACTTAAATGGAATAGGGCAATAATTAAATAAAGCCCAACACATTCCATATTTAATTATTTAGGTGCAATAAATAAATTACACTAAGCAATTAAAATAAGGCATGCAAAATGGCATAAAAATGACATATTAATATTCATTGCATTTTTCTGATATTAAAACATATAAAGATTATTTTATTTGGAGTTATAGATTTAAAGTTATTGCATTTTGAAGTCTAGGGGGTTTCCTAAAATGTGCAGGGACCTATCTGTGATGAAAACAATGTTTCTGGGGACTTGGGCGCGAAATTCAGAGAGCAGGGGGCTCGGGGTAATTTTCCCAGAAGCCCTGATCACTGACGGGTGGGACCCGCATGTCAGTGAGCAAAAGAGAAATAAAAAGGGGGTATTTTTATTCCACGTGCCCGGGAAGGATCGATATCACGACCTCGCGCTGGGGGAGAGATGGCTGCGCTAGCCACAGGGCCGAAAGTGTGTTGTTGACGGATATGCACACGGATACCACATGAAGCGGTCCAAATAGCGTTAACTGGATTTTGACAGACAACACCTTCAGGCTTTAGCCGGACGAACAAAAACAGGAAAAAAAGTTGGATAAATGCATCACTCGGAATCGAACTCGAGTACTGCACCGTGTGGAACAGGGACGAATCCACCGGGACTGATTGGTGCTTGCGATATTCATAGGGATGAGAGTTACATGACCTCACATTAGCAAAGTTAACTGAATAACATAAAAAGTTATGGTTTTTCAGAAACCTGAACGACAACGACGAAGCGGACAGGCGCTGCGGCGTTCCTACGTGCACTCGCGGTGCTTGCAACAGGGTGCGTGGGTGCTGCGGTGGTTGTGTGTGCGGGGGACGAGACACCAGAGCGAGCAGCTTGTGCGGAGCATCCATGGCGGTCACGGCGGACGGGAGGAACGAGGACGAACTCGATCAAATACGCCACAGATTCAAGAAAAAGAGCGGGGAATGGGGAAAGCAGCTCACGTAGAGGTTGTCAGAGGAGGCGTTCGTCTCGGGGAGCTCGTGGTGGCCGGAATTCGGAGGCGGAGGTCCGCCGGTCGCGGGGAAGACGAGGACGAGGGCGACGGCTACGAGCGCTCCTGGCTCGATTCCTTGCGCGGAGAGGCGGACGACGACGCCGCGCAGCTCCTGGTGCTGGAGGACTCCCTTCAACGGCACCCTAGCTACGGTTCTATGGTGAGGAGGCTCCGGTGGTGCTCAACGGTGGAAGGGACAGAGAGGGAAAGAGAGGGGGAGGCGGCGGCGCAGGAGGAGGAGGGAGGAGCGATCTAGGGTTCTGGACAGAGGAGGGGGTGGCTAAGTAGAAGGGGAGTAGGTGGAGGGAGAGCACATGGTAGGGGATCACCATGGTCACGGTGGAAAGGGGAGGAATTCGTCTGCGTCCGTACGAGGAAGAAGTGGAGGTGGGCTTGGGCTAGAAGGAGAGATGGGCCAAGGTGGGCTCCGGCCAGGTAAGTTTTTCTCTCTGGTTATATTTCTTTTATTTATTTATTTTTCTGTTTTAGTGTTTTTAAGAAAAATAGAAAAAGAAGAGAGATAGAAACATTAAGCAAAATTAAATAGTTTCAAAAATATACAATTTAATATATTAGTTTGAATATTTGGAAAAGAATTTAAATACCACATTTAAATTAATTTGATTTGCAATTAGATTTAAAAGTGGAATTTGAATTTGAAGGGTGTGATTCAAATTTAAATGCAATAAAATAAAATGAGGTGACAAATGCATGATGATATGATGACATGATGATGCAAAACGAAAAACAATAGAAATCTAATTTGGGATAAATCCCGGGATGCTACAGCCACAAGGGGCCCACCAGGTGGCCGACGCACCAAGGAACCGCACCAGGCATGTGGGATTAGTCCCACATTGCCTAGTTAGCAGGTTGGCTCCCCCCTGGGAGCCTATATATCGAGGGGCACCCCTGGCCTTTTAATTCACCAATGAATTCTCCAATTCTCTCTTGATTTCGTGATTCCCTTTGTCGTAGTTGCGCCGAGTTGAGAGGGGGATCTCTTCCACCATAGCCTGCTGCCGCGCTGCTGGTGTTCCGGTCCAAGCCTTCCGCTGCTCGTTCTGGACTAGAGCTTCGGAGGCCGTCGTCTCCACGGTACGTGTGTAACGCCCTGCGAGGTGCTGCGCTAGCGGTGCTCGGAGGTTTGCTTCCTCTACACGACCTTGAGGTCGGCTTCGTCGGTCTTCATCGTCAACGTTTGTGCGGGAACGTAATCCCCGCTTTCGGTCTACAATGGTATGTTTTCCGATCTCCGTTCGTACTACTATATCTGCATAGAATAGATCTTGGCATATTTTAAGGATATCGTTGCTAGGAATTTTTTTGTTTCCTGCACACGATCCGCTTCAGTGGTATCAGAGCCGATCTATCGTAGATATAGTTGTACGATGTTAGAACCCGTGTTCTGCACGGGGGCACCGTTCCTGTTATTTGCTACCCTCTAGCGTGCACTTGTGATTCCAGCGGCATCGAGTTGATGAAGCGGTCTGGACCGACTTTACGCGTACGCTTACGCGAGACTGGTTCCACTACTGACATACGGCTTGTACCGTATCTGTGGCTGGCGGGTGTCAGTTTCTCTTTCTTTAGTTGGTCTTGCATTTTCAATGGAGGGCCCGAAAGGGATGCTTAAATATGCAATTATTGGATCGTTGTTGTGGTCATAAATTCGTAGGTAAGAAGAGGTTCTTTTTAAGAAAGCCCCAGCCACGTAAAATATGCAAAAGATAAAGTAGAAGCGTCTAACTTTATTTTGCAGGGGCTATGTAATATGGTGAAGGTAGGTTTATTAAATTGTTTATGAATTGCGGGCGCCAAGAAGACCATGGCGCAATGGACTATATCACATTGCATTAAATTTGATGTTTGTGTGTATCTTATATTGTGTGATTATATATATTAGTATATATTAGTTACGCGGCGGTAGTCATATATAAGATGATCCCTTCAAAAATACCACTAGTGTTCTTCCTCCAACGAGCACCACCAAGAAAGTTCTACGTTATGAGGCAGGCCGTGACGATCGGGTATCAGACATATCGTCGTTCGCATACAGTGGGTGTAAGCCATGTTGCACAAGCGTTACGTGGAGGTTATAGTGGCGAGCCTAGCATATGCAGATATGGCCTCGGAACACGGAGGACGAAAGGTCGAGCATGAGTCACAAAATTGGTGTGATGGACATTTGTCTACTCTTGAAGTTGTGCTGCCAGCTCTAACGATGAGGGGTGGTGCAATGGATGGGGGTCGTGTAATCGTTTAAACGACCAGGAGGGATGTTCGTTTGAGTTGGAGTTATGTTAGTTTTTTTCTAAAATACTATAACTCAAAATTATTATGAACAAAGTCTTATGTTGTTGCAAATTCCATTGTAGATGTCTCACCCCTCCTTTAACCTAGCTCTGTTCCTTGAGAAAGAGAAGCTTAACACCGATGAGTCTAACCTCGTGTCCTGGTTCCGTGACCTGAAGTCCATTCTTGAAACCCACAAGGTGGCCTACGTCCTTGAAGCCCCCTTAGGTGATCTGCCAAACACCGCCTCAGAAACCGAAAGGATTTTCCATGAGGCTAAGGCGGAGATTTCTTCTTATGTCCAGAGTGGCATGCTCTTTGCCATGAAGGCTGACCTGCAAAACCATTTCATGAACAAGGGTGCTTATGAGATAATCAATGAACTCATGGTTGTTTTTGCACGACAAGTCAAGCGTGAGAGGTTCGAAGCATCCGTGCTTTTCTTCTCAGCCCAGATGGAAGAGCACGACAATATAAGTGAGCACTTAGCCATGTTTTTTGGCTGCGTTCAGCTCCTGAATGATCTGGGAAGTGTGATCCCAGAAGAGCTGGTTATTGATAGGGTGCTGATTTCTCTGCCCCCTAGCTATAAGAACGCCATCGTGGACTATGGCATGAAAGGGACGTCAAAACCCCTGTCGGAAATCCTGAAGATGCTCGAAGTGGCCGAATTAGAAATCAAGCTGGAGAAGATGGTGGTGACCATCGGATCACCTGAGCGCAATTGCCCCAAGTACCTGGAGGATAGGAAAGCTGGCAAGATAGTCGACAAAGAGCAAGGTATATTTGATATACATGTTATAGATGTGTACCTAACATCCGCCTGTAGCAACACTTGGGTATTTGATACTGGTTCTGTTGCTCATATATGTAACTCTCAGGAGGAGTTACGGAATAAACGACGGCTGGCTAAGGATGAGGTGATGATGCGCGTCGGCAACGGATCGAGAGTGGACGTGGTGGCTGTCGGTACGCTCCCTCTACATCTACCATCGGGATTAGTTTTGGTTTTAAATAAGTGTTTTTGTACCATCGTTGAGTGTAA
The DNA here is from genome assembly GCA_026929855.1 of Poa annua. NCBI lineage: Eukaryota > Viridiplantae > Streptophyta > Magnoliopsida > Poales > Poaceae > Poa > Poa annua. Next base: position 112,521,701 of record CM049426.1, read on the forward strand.
ACATTATAAGTGGGTCTTGCCTGATACAAGACGGTTATTCATTTAAATCAGTATCAAGCAGTTGTGCTATTTATATGAATTATATCTTTTATGTTGATGCTCTCGAGAGTAATGGTTTATTCTTGTTGAATCTCGATCGTAGTACTCACATCCATAACATAGAAGCCAAACGGATTAAGTGTAGTGATGATACCGCCATGTATATGTGGCATTACAGTCTCGGTCATATTGGTATAGAGCGCATGAAAAAACTCCACTCCGATGGACTTTTGTACTCGTTGGATTTTGGATCACTTGATACATGCGTACCATTCCTTATGGGAAAAATGACCAGGACACCGTTCAAAGGTTTCGTTGAACGGGCGTCGGATTTATTGGGGATCATACATACAGATGTGTGTGGACCAATGAGCGTATCGACACGCAATGGTTATCGTTACTTCGTCACCTTCACTGATGACTTGAGTAGATACGGTTATATCTATTTGATGAAACACAAGTCTGAAACTTTTGAAAAGTTCAAAGAATTTCAAAGTGATTTGAAAATCAGCTTAACAAGAAAATCAAGCACCTCCGATGCGATCGTGGTGGCGAGTATTTGAGTTTTGAGTTTGGCGCACATCTGAAGAGTTGTGGCATCGTACCGCAACTTACGCCTGCCGGAACACCACAACGTAACGGCGTGTCCGAGCGACTAATCGTACTCTACTGGATAGTGTCCGATCTATGATGTCTCTTACCGATTTTCCCGTATCCCTCTGGGGTTATGTGTTAGAAACAACCGCATTCATTTTAAATAGGGCTCCCTCCAAATACGTTGAAACGACACCGTATGAATTATGGTATGGCAAGAAGCCTAAGTTATCGTTTCTGAAGGTTTGGGGTTGTGAGGCGTATGTTAAGAAACTACAGCCCGACAAACTCGAACCGAAGTCGAAGAAAGTCGTCTTTGTAGGATGTCCACGGGAAACCGTTGGATAGACCTTCTACAACCAAGCTGAGGGAAAAACGTTTGTCGTGAAGACCGGTACCTTTCTAGAGAAGGAGTTTCAAGCGAAAGGAATAAGTGGGAGGAAGGTAGACATCGATGAGATCGTTGATCCTGAACTCGAAATTCCGAGTGGCGCAATGGAAGCTGTTCCGAAAACGTCCTCCACAGATGGATTGGGAGAAACTGTCGAGGAAAGTATTCTACCTCGTAGGTCTGGTAGATCTCGTATCGCACTAGAATGGTATGGGAACATAGTTTGCACCGTCATGTTAATTGGACAAGATGAACCTACGAACTACATTGAGGCAATGGCGAGTCTAGATTCCAAGAAATGGCTAGAAGCCATGAAATCCGAAATAGGATCCATGTATGATAACAAAGTGTGGACTTTGATGGATATTCCCGAAGGGCGCAAGGCCGTCGAGAATAAATGGATTTTTAAGAAGAAGACTGATGCTGATGGTAATGTGACCGTCGATAAAGCTCGGCTTGTCGCAAAAGGTTTCCGACAAGTTCATGGGATTGACTACGATGAAACTTTTTCACTGGTAGCGATGTTGAAGTCTATTCGGATTTTGTTAGCAGTTGATGCCTATTACGATAATGAAATATGGCAGATGGATGTCAAAACAGCCTTCCTAAATGGAAACATTGAGGAAGAGTTGTACATGGTACAACTGGAAACTTTTGTCGATCCAGAAAATGCTGGCAAGGTATGCAAGCTTCAGCGCTCCATCTATGGATTGAAGCAAGCATCTCGGAGCTGGAATCTTCACTTTGATGAGGTAATCAAAGGTTTTGGATTTGTCCAAAATTTGGAAGAAACCTGCATTTACAAGAAAATGAGTGGGAGCTCGGTTGTGTTCTTTGCACTATATGTAGATGACATATTGCTGATTAGGAATGATGTGGAACTTCTGAATAGCGTGAAGGATTATTTAAACAGTAAATTTTTCATGAAGGACTTAGGAGAAGATGCATACGTCTTAGGCATTAAAATCTATCGTGATAGATCAAGACGTCTATTAGCGTTGAGTCAGATTACTTATCTTGACGAAATAATGAAGCGTTTCTGTATGGAGAAGGCAAAGAAGGGTTCTCTGCCAGTTATCAAGAATAAAACATTGCAAAAGGCACAGTGTCCGGTAACGGAACATGATAAGGCCGATAAGACTAAACATCCTTATGCTTCAGCCATAGGATCGATTATGTATGCAATGTTAAGTACTAGACCTGATGTGGCATTAGCTCTAAGTTTGACAAGCCGTTTCCAGAGTAATCCTGGAATGGCGCATTGGATTGCTGTTAAGAGCATTCTTAAGTATCTCAATAAGACAAAGGAAATGTTCCTTGTCTATGGTTGCTGTGATGAAGAACTGGCGTAACAGGTTACGTGGATGCAAGTTTCTTCTCAAACCCCGATGACTCTAAGTCACAGACAGGTTATGTGTTCAAGGTGAATGGAGGCGCCGTGTGCTGGAGAAGTGGGAAGCAACCCATCGTCGCACAATCTACAATGGAGTCGGAGTACATTGCTGCTTGCGAAGCCGTGAATAAAGATGTGTGGCTGAGAAAGTTCATCATTGAACTTGGAGTGTTCCCGAGCGTGCAAGACCCCTTGATCCTCTTCTGCAACAATACGGGCGCCATTGCTAACGCCAGGGAGCCAAGGTCTCACTCCACCGCCAAACACATTCTCCGAGGCTACCATGTGATACGACAATACGTACAAGGAGGCGATGTGAAGATTTGTAACGTGCATACGGATCTGAATGTGGCAGATCCTCTGACGAAGCCTCTACCGCTTGACAAGCATGAAAAGCACCAGTTAGCTATGGGTGTTAGCTTTTACCAAGTTGTAATCTAGATTAATTTGTACTCTAGTGCAAGTGGGAGACTGAAGGAGATATGCCCTAGAGAAATTAATAAAGTGTATTTCTTTATCATATCTCGTTTGTTCATAATATGTTTTTGTGTCATGCTATAACCGTATTAAGCGGAAACATTACTACGGGTGTGATGCGTAAACAACCAGGTCCCTAGTAGCCTCTACTAAGATTAGTTTTGTTGTGCGATCGATGATCGAGGTTTCCCGATCATAGGGCATGGCGCCGTTCGGCAATGGAAGTCATATCGTTAGAGAACGATGTGATGGACATACCCATATTTGTAGGATGTAGCCATTATGCCTTTGACCTTGAGACCAACCCTTATTGTTATTCTTGAAGATACTTTTATTGCACCAAACGTCGTATCTTAATTAGTATGACAATAACGGTGATACTTTTGGGTATAGGAAAGGAGTAGTTGAGACGAGAGGTCAAGAGCGGAATTTGCCAGTCGGATAGCAGGATAGATACTCTAGGGCCCACTCGGTGAGATTATGTCTAATGAGCTTGCAAACATGTGACTAGGTCACGGAGACATGAAATCATAGACGAGTTGAAGATAGCGTTGTCGGTAACGATGTCAAGCTAGATATGGAGATATCTATGAACGACGCTCGGACACGCTAAGTATCGCCTTGGCAAAAGGTTTAAGACTTTACGTTCAGTTTTGATAGATGAAAGTCATTCGTTATATCACAAGGATTAATTAATGGGGTCCAGGCCTACAAGTTAGTCTTTGATCAGAGAGGAGTCTCGACCTGTTATTATATCGAACTGCTAGGGTAACAGACTTGAGGGGTTTCGACAAGACAACCGGAAAGGAAAGAGATCACCCGGAACGTCCCGCGAGAGGTCCGATGGAGATCGGGCAGCGACGAAATAGTTTTCCGAGTTAGAATAAATTATATATAATATGTTTGATAATAATTAGTGTAATTAATGTCTAAATATGATTTTATATATTTATTTTCGAATTTATTAAGGCTGATTTTGCTAAATGGGCCTTCTGGTCGAAAGAAGGCCCAAGAGGGGAATTCGGTGGGGGCCAAGGTGGCCGGCCTAGGTGGGCCACAAGGGGCCCATCAAGTGGCCGACGCACCAAGGAGCCGCACCAGGCATATGGGATTAGTCTCACATTGCCTGGTGAGCAGTTTGGCTCCCCCTGGGAGCCTAAATATAGAGGGGCACCCCTGGCCTTTTAATTCACCAATTAATTCCCCAATTCTCTCTCGATTTCGTGATTCCTTTTGTTGGAGTTGCGCCGAGTTGAGAGGGGGATCTCTTCCAGCATAGCCCGCTGCCGCGCTGCTGGTGTTCCGGTCCAAGTCTTCCGCTGCTCGTCCTGCACTGGAGCTTCGGAGGCCGTCGTCTCCACCATACGTGTGTAACGCCCTGCGAGGTGCTGCGCTAGCGGTGCTCGGAGGTCTGCTTCCTCTACACGACCTTGCGGTCGACTTCGTCGGTCTTCATCGACAACGTTTGTGCGGGAGCGTAATCCCCGCTTTCGGTCTACAAGGGTATGTATTCCGATCTCTGTTCATACTACTATATCTGCATAGAATAGATCTTGGCATGTTTTAAGGATATTGTTGCTAGGAATTTTTTTGTTCTCTACACACCATCCCTTCGGCTTACCTAGAAGAAAAATAGATTTATGTCGAAATAGGTTTTAGCAAAACATTTCCTTCCTAAGCTAACGACCATGCTAACTAAAGTCTGCTAAGGTCAACGATAGCTCTGATACTAAGTCTGTAAGGACCCCTCTGACTACCAGCCAGAGATGCCCACGTTATGTAAACAGATCATGATCCCAATGATCAGTGCATCGCGATCACATAACCAACATGGTATACAAAGAACATCATTCAACTCGAATAGTTCAAGACTTACATAAATAATTGTCACATGACCAAGCCTGCAATCATCGTCACACATGAAGGAAATGAACTAAGGTACATCGGAAGTTTCGGCTAGCATCGGCCCTCGTCACGTCCTGACGCATTCCCACAGAGCAGTTGACCGGTGACACTCAGCTGGCTTAGTCGTTCGCGTACTCCTCCTTCTTGTCGTACATCTCCTCATTGTAACCTGGACGTTTGAATATCTAGGGACATAGCCATATGAGTACATTTACGTACTCGCAGGACCACCTCTAGGGCTAAGTTTTTATGGTAATGCAAGTAAAGCATTTTTGAAAACTAGGATAGCTCCTACAAACAACTATAGGGTTTAGTTTTGGAATACCATGATTTTCAGTCAATAGGGAATACGACATCTCTATATCTTTGTTGAAGAAAAACATTTAGAGATAGAATTTTCTTCTCTTAGATATAGCAAGGACATATCCAAGTACTGAAAAATTTCTTTTGTAAAACCTTTAAAAGCACTAGTGTAGCGTACCTGCACTTTAATTAAGGCAGATACCTGTGTATAGTGCAAATCCCTGGATCGATTCATTTGCACACACAGTTTACGATGTAATATCACAACAAAGCGTCAATTTTATTACATCGATGATCCAGAATTACAAAATATTCGATACAAGTTGCATAGCATAAAGCTAGCATTGTAATAGTACACAGCGGAAATATAATAGCAGTGAGTCTCTATAACTTTCATGCTGCCACAGGCGAAAACATGTTGGTTGTAGACTCGAAACCTTTAAACGAAACCTCACTCGTCATCTGATCAAATCTGCAATAAGAAAAATATTGCAACAACGTGGGTCAGATTCCATTAAAAATGGAGTCTGGCAAGTGACACTATGGTGGACACTTAATGGAATAACTCTAAAGCCTATATGCATATTTGGCTGGTGGAGTTCAAGGCTAATTTGCATAAAGCCAATTTTTCCTACTCTTTTGAAAAACACTTTTCTTGAAATCAAGATGAGTATGTCATGAAAATCATAAATCTCATCTTCCCTTGTTCACCCATCAAGTTTTACTTCTGAAGTTGGAATGATGGAATCCTCCTTTGACGTCTGCGATCAGCTGCTCAAATTGTCCGTACCGGGGACACGACTAAGTACTTAGTTTTACACTCTGCAGAGGTTGTGCACGTTCACCATTGTACCCATTCAACCCAAATTATCCTTTACACACCATTTGTGATAAGGAAAGGAGAGAATGAGACGAGATCTTTCAGAAGCATTTTCCCTCCCACTCTGGCTTGACCCGTTCAACCTAACATCCCCCTACATCTGCTTGTCAAGCCGGAGAGAGTCCACGCAACGTAATTGATCAAGCCAGAGCCCATATGGCAATGGCTGCACTGGAAGCAATCGTCACTCGGAGTTCTTCAGATTCCTCTGTTCCTGGGTGGCCATTCACAAGTGTACATACTCCAGGAACCATAGACATGGACCTGAGTAGCCACTCAACATAAACCATACAACCACTTACCACCCAGGTGTTTCATTCTTAACTTAGTAGAATTTAGATTTTCACAAAACAACATTTGCATAGCATCAATAATTCTACTAAGTATTGCATAGGAACCTAGACACGGGAATAAGGAATTCTACACAGGTTTAGCATAGCAATACTATCCTACACATGCATATAAAAATACACTAAGTAATGCATATAGAAATAGGAAGTTTATGAGGTGTGCCACTTGCCTTTGAATGTTGTCGTTGTTCACAACTCTTTTCAACGATACTCGGGACTCTCCGTTCAATCTAACAGTATAGACAAGCAACAATACAACAATCAACAGCAAGCACAACTCCACAATGCATACAAACACATACTAGATGAATAAATAAGTTTTATTAAACTTTCTAAGGAAAATATGTTTATGCATGATGTGCAAAATATTCCTAAGGGCTAGAAATGCTTTTTCATGCCATGAAAATCTTTTAAGTTAATGCAAGGCAAATAGGGTGGTCCAAAAGGACTAAGGGCTAAGCTCATAAGTTGAATAAAATATTTTGTTTTATATCATCTTGAATAAGCACTCTAATGGCTTAGTCTTGATGTGCAAAATACTTAGAGAAAAATACTAAGTCTATAAGGTGATCAATAATTACTATCAACTCTTTGTAAATTGGATATTCGCTAAAGTGAGAGAGACAGACACCCGGCCAGCCACTTACATTGTGGAACAGGTCTCATGTACGTGGACATGTAAGGTTTGTTTCCAGGCCGCTTCATCCCACTATGCCGCTAGGATCCAACAACTTCAAGATGATAACATCATGATCAAAATTTGTTTAAGTCTAAAAGACAAGATTAGGAAAGAGGGAAAAGAAAGAAAGAAAGATGTAGTTGTCCTCCAGGCTTCATCTCCAGACTTGTAACTTTCTTCTGGATGATGTCTTGATTGAGCTCTTGGTAGTCTTGATGAATCTTCAGACTTGGTGGTTCTTGTATCCTCGAGGCTGGTCTTGGATTTACTTTGTCATCATGAAGTCTAACAGAAGAAGGAGGGAGAAAGACTTAGAAAATATTTCTGGTTGGTCTTCATGCACTTCTTCTTGATCTTCTTCTAAGTGCTTCCCCTCCTTGGAGATTCTTCTGGAGTCTCGTTTGGCTAAGTCCTTCATTGGTCTTCCAGCTCCATGTTGAAAATTACTAAGTGTCTAAGTGTAGCACTTCACAAAAATGCTCAGTTGAAAATTATTTCTAACTTAGAGAAACTAAATGAAGAGGGGTTTTCCTATGAGAATAAAATATGCTATGAATGAGATGACATTTTAAATCACAAGAAACATAAAAATAACTTTTGTGATTTCTTTATAAATAAGCATGAATTTATAAATGCAATTTAATTAATTTCTAATTTTGGGAAAATATAATAAAAGGAATAATTATAAGATTAAAGTTTTCTATGATTAAATTTTTATAATATAATTTAATAAATAGTGTTAATTGACAGGGGTATTTTAATTAAATTTATAGAAATTTACTTTAATCAACAATATTAATAGTTATGTTGAAAATAGTCAAACCATTCAAATTAAATATATAACTATGAATTCATTCAAAAATTACTCAAAAATATTTTATAGCAGTGGCATCAATTTACAATATTCCAAGGTTTCTAAAACAATTTTATTTGCAATTTTTGGAATTATAGATTTAAAGTTATTACAAAAATACTCAAATTCACCATTTGAAATTTGAATATTTTATACTAAGTCAAATTTTAATTTTTGGCCGATCTAAAATAATCTACATGTCAAGAGCTTTCCAAATATATAAAAATTATTAAATTTGGAGTTGTGGTTAAAAAGTTATAGATGTTTTAATTACAGGGACTATTCTGCAAAACTTCCAATTAAAAATAAAATAGAAAAAGAATTACACACTGGCGCTGACGCGGCGCTGACTGTGCACGACGTGGCGCTGACGTGGCTGCCACGCGGGCGCTGACTGGATAAGTCAACAGATCTGGGCCGTCAGATCTGGATCTGACGGTCCAGATCGGATCGTACCGGTTCATCGGCGACTTCTAATCTGGGCCGTTAAACAAAGATCGGGCGGTGGAGAGGGGGGGGGGGGGGGTGCTCACCGGGCGGCGCGGGGTGGTCGGAGCAGAGGGAGTACGCGGCGGCGCAGCGCTCGGCTTCGACGGAGAGGACGCTCCGGTGGTTCCCGGACTCGTGGAGGACCTCCTCCGGATGCGGCGCGGCACGGCGGATCTTATGGTGGCGGTGGCGACGCGGAATTCATCCCAGCGCGCCGTGGAGGAGCGGTTGGGGCGGCTCGGGCGTCGGCGGACCTCCGTCGTGCTCGTCCTCGACGTTCCTCTGCAGGGAAAAAAAGAAGGAGGGGGTTCACGAGTTGCGCGCGAGTGCGGAAGAGGCAGAGGGCGAGGAATGGGCGGCGGGGGTCGTACCGTTTCACCGGAAAGCAAGAAAACGGCGGCGGCGACTTCGGGTGCTCCGGCGAGCTTTTCCGGCGGCCTGGGGGCACGATTTAATTAGGGTTTGAGGGGGAAAGACGCGGCACGGGCTGGGGTATATATGGACGCATCTATGGAAACTAATCCCGCAAGAAACGGAGAGGATTCGACGCCGATTCGAATTAATCTTCGGGCGCATTTTTCGGACAGAGGTTGGAGACGATCTGCTGACGTCACCGCTGACGTCAGCAGGTATTTTCCTTTTCTGATTTTTCTCCAATTAATCCATAACTTTTGATTTGAATGTCCAAATGAGGTCAAAAAAAATTCTAAAAATTTGTAAAATTATTATCTTTCTGTTAAACTAATTGTGGGAGTGTTTTGAACATTTTTCAAAAATAATAATTTCAAAATATTGATTAAATGTAAAATTGACACTTTATGTTTAATTTAAACTAGGGTTTAATTAATTTTAATTTTGGCTAAATAAATTATATGAAATACCCATATTCAATTATGTTTGGATTTAATTTATTTAACTTGTTTTACTAAAATCATTCTTCTTTATTTTGGCATGATATTAAAGAACTAAATATAAAAATGTTTAGGAAATGTGAAATATAGGGTATTCATTTTTAATTTAAAATAATTTGTGCAACATTATATTCTATATTATGATAATTCATTTGAAAACTTCATAACAACTTTGGAAAAGATTTTTGTTTTAATTCTATTCTTATTTAGAATATATATATCATTTCATGCTTTGAAAATAGATGAAATTCATTTGAGCAAATGAAATGTTTATTTGGCTAATTCATTAATTTAAAATCTATAAAGTTTATAGTTATAAATTACAGAATTTAAATTTTAACACCATGTTTTGAATTTAGTTGAGAGAATGATAACCATTTGGCAACTAACACCAATTTTAATTAATTTGAAAATTTATGGATAGATATGGCTAAGTGGTTGAAATCAATTTCTTATAAGTAAACTATTTACTTAAAATAAAATGGATGGTAGTTTGTTAAATATTTGTCAAACTACATTTTTAGGTTTTTGAAATACAGAGGATAATAAAATGTTTAAACTGTGACCTTTGAAATATTAAACTCTTTCAATAAGTTTGAAGTCTATCGTAGTTGGTTCCTTATGCATTTAATATTTTATTTTAATAAAAAGAAAAGTTTTAAATTTTAGTGATTTTTGAATATTATAAAATGTTGGGATGTTACAGACTACCACCCTTAAAAGGAATCTCGTCCCCGAGATTCGGAGAAGCTAGAAAGACAAAGCAAATGCTTGATTGATTCTGATAACTCGGGATGTTTTGGGAAATGAAATTTCTGACATGGAAACTTGAAAACTTGGCAGCGAATGATTTTTCTGATTAGGAGGATGAAAAGAAAGATAGTTTGAGATCTCTGTGTTTAAGCGACTTGGTTTGAATTATCTAGGTGGCTACCACCCTTAAAAGAAATTTTTGTGGTCAGTCTAGAAACTTTGTGTAATCTTGTTTATTCCTCTGATGTAGAGCGTACAAGTGTTCAAAATACAATGGCATGTGGTGGATACAGAAAGTTTTTAGCACTCACGCTTTCCACTCGGTCCTTGGAGAGATTTATTCTTCTTCCACTCAGGGCAGCCACTGACATAGTGTCCTGTTGCTCCGCATCTGCGACATGTCACGGGACTGATGATTTTCTTGTGTGAGCGGTTAAGGCATTTCTCCTTCATCTTTACTGGGCACTTATCAGCATAATGTCCTTTGCCTTTACATTTGTAGCAAATTACGTCACTTAAGTTCCTCTTCTTCTTCTTAGATGTTTCCAGGGCTAAAAGTTCTTCCAAATCTTGTTTGCCATATTCTATCTCAATTAAAGAAGTCCAGTCTCGTTTGATGTGACAACTTCGAGCTAGGTGATCTCCTTTACACTTATAGCAACACTTGGAGGTACTTTTGGATATCATTGGGTGTGACTTTACTCCCACTTCATTATCCATCTGGGCAGGAGCTTCAATCGTCCTTGGACAATGATTTGGTTCACTGTCCTTACCAATCTTCTCCTTTATGCAGTTCGATGAACTATGTCCTTGTTCCTCCAGGGTCTTCATGAGAGACTGTTGCATTCCTTCCTTGATTTGCTTGGTAGCTTGTTGCACCAAGGGATAAAGTTGACACTGGGTTGGGACATGGTTTGTTGCTTCACACAAGAAGCAAGTAACCTGACTTGTGAGGCATCCTTTAACTAGATGTCCTTTATCACCATGCGGCCACTCATCCGGACATTCTTTGGACGTATGTCCTATCTCTCCACAGGTTTTGCATGCCTTTAGTTTGGTCATAAGGTTCTCTTCAAAATCACTATGGTTTTGATCAATCTTAGGCAGTTGGTCATTGATCATCTTCAACAGCTGTCTCTGGTTATCTAATAGTAGTCGCATAGTTGTATGCAAATCATTGGTGTTGGTATTGGGGTGAGACATCTGTTTGGTTTAGAAAGCAATGAGTTGAATTATTTTTACTTATGGGGGAATCCTAGTTCAATAAAACAAAACAAGGAAACCAATCTATAACATAATCAATCAACATCTAACAAACATCAAGCAACAAGGTTCACAACCAACAAACACATACGTGAAAATTTTCAAAACTTCTTTTGAGAGTTCGAACTAATCGTTTATCGAACGAAACACACCAATGCCATGGAAAGACAAAATTGATAGTACTACCATACCACAATTTGAAAGGTCAATACATCATCGGATCTCGTTTTTCTAATGGGTAGGTGGTCTAATCTGTCTTTTTCTTGAGTGCCTCGAGTTCTTCCTCAACTTCCTTGAGTTCTTCAAGATACTTCTGGGTGTTGTGAAGTCTAAAATGAAGTCTTTCTGCAAGGTACTCGATGGCTCTCCATGCTGCATTTCTTGCCGAATCAAAGAATGATGTGTGTAGTATTGGGTTCGTGAACATGCAGTCACCCTCAGTCTTGTGGTCAGCTTCTTTGCTCCTGTATAGATGGACTTGCACCCACCAATACTCTTGGCCTTCATCCATGAATAGAAAACCTTTGTATACTACTTCTCCTTCAAAACCTAAACTCCTCATGTTATCCTTAAGTGCTCTTGGAAACTCAGTCTCGCATTCCAAGGTCATGGTCATCACTGGTCCTTTCTTAAGTGCTTCAATGAGGGCGGTCATCTAAAGAAACAAGAGAAGAAACTTAGAAAGGGAATAGATAAGGTAGTTACAAGAATAATATTTGAAAAGTTATTATTTTCAGCAAAATGAATGAAATAGATTTTCAATCCTATGGCCAAATCCTATTTCTATCCAAACCTAGGGTTTCGAACCTACAGGCAACACAGTGCTCTGATACCATCTGTAGCGTACCTGCACTTTAAATAAGGCAGATACCTGTGTATAGTGCAAATCCCTGGATCGATTCATTTGCACACACAGTTTACGATGTAATATCACAACAAAGCGTCAATTTTATTACATCGATGATCCAGAATTACAAAATATTCGATACAAGTTGCATAGCATAAAGCTAGCATTGTAATAGTACACAGCGGAAATATAATAGCAGTGAGTCTCTATAACTTTCATGCTGCCACAGGCGAAAACATGTTGGTTGTAGACTCGGAACCTTTAAACGAAACCTCACTCGTCATCTGATCAAATCTGCAATAAGAAAAATATTGCAACAACGTGGGTCAGATTCCATAAAAAATGGAGTCTGGCAAGTGACACTATGGTGGACACTTAATGGAATAACTCTAAAGCCTATATGCATATTTGGCTGGTGGAGTTCAAGGCTAATTTGCATAAAGCCAATATTTCCTACTCTTTTGAAAAACACTTTTCTTGAAATCAAGACGAGTATGGCATGAAAACCATAAATCTCATCTTCCCTTGTTCACCCATCAAGTTTTACTTCTGAAGTTGGAATGATGGAATCCTCCGTTGACGTCCGCGATCAGCTGCTCAAATTGTCCGTACCAAGGACACGACTAAGTACTTAGTTTTACACTCTGCAGAGGTTGTGCACGTTCACCATTGTACCCATTCAACCCAAATTATCCTTTACACACCATTTGTGATAAGGAAAGGAGAGAATGAGACGAGATCTTTCAGAAGCATTTTCCCTCCCACTCTGGCTTGACCCGTTCCACCTAACATCCCCCTACATCTGCTTGTCAAGCCGGAGAGAGTCCACGCAACGTAATTGATCAAGCCAGAGCCCATATGGCAATGGCTGCACTGGAAGCAATCGTCACTCGGAGTTCTTCAGATTCCTCTGTTCCTGGGTGGCCATTCACAAGTGTACATACTCCAGGAACCATAGACATGGACCTGAGTAGCCACTCAACATAAACCATACAACCACTTACCACCCAGGTGTTTCATTCTTAACTTAGTAGAATTTATATTTTCACAAAACAATATTTGCATAGCATCAATAATTCTACTAAGTATTGCATAGGAACCTAGACACGGGAATAAGGAATTCTACACAGGTTTAGCATAGCAATACTATCCTACACATGCATATAAAAATACACTAAGTAATGCATATAGAAATAGGAAGTTTATGAGGTGTGCCACTTGCCTTTGAATGTTGTCGTTGTTCACAACTCTTTTCAACGATACTCGGGACTCTCCGTTCAACTAACAGTATAGACAAGCAACAATACAACAATCAACATCAAGCACAACTCCACAATGCATACAAACACATACTAGATGAATAAATAAGTTTTATTAAACTTTCTAAGGAAAATATGTTTATGCATGATGTGCAAAATATTCCTAAGGGCTAGAAATGCTTTTTCATGCCATGAAAATCTTTTAAGTTAATGCAAGGCAAATAGGGTGGTCCAAATGGACTAAGGGCTAAGCTCATAAGTTGAACAAAATATTTTGTTTTATATCATCTTGAATAAGCACTCTTATGGCTTAGTCTTGATGTGCAAAATACTTAGAGAAAAATACTAAGTCTATAAGGTGATCAACAATTACTATCAACTCTTTGTAAATTGGATATTCGCTAAAGTGAGAGAGACAGACACCCGGCCAGCCACTTACATTGTGGAACAGGTCTCGTGTACGTGGACATGTAAGGTTTGTTTCCAGGCCGCTTCATCCCACTATGCCGCTAGGATCCAACAACTTCAAGATGATAACATCATGATCAAAATTTGTTTAAGTCTAAAAGACAAGGTTAGGAAAGAGGGAAAAGATAGAAAGAAAGATGTAGTTGTCCTCCAGGCTTCATCTCCAGACTTGTAACTTTCTTCTGGATGATGTCTTGATTGAGCTCTTGGTAGTCTTGATGAATCTTCAGACTTGGTGGTTCTTGTATCCTCGAGGCTGGTCTTGGATTTACTTTGTCATCATGAAGTCTAACAGAAGAAGGAGGGAGAAAGACTTAGAACATATTTCTGGTTGGTCTTCATGCACTTCTTCTTGATCTTCTTCTAAGTGCTTCCCCTCCTTCGAGATTCTTCTGGAGTCTCGTTTGGCTAAGTCATTCATTGGTCTTCCAGCTCCATGTTGAAAATTACTAAGTGTCTAAGTGTAGCACTTCACAAAAATGCTCAGTTGAAAATTATTTCTAATTTAGAGAAACTAAATGAAGAGGGGTTTTCCTATGAGAATAAAATATGCTATGTATGAAATGACATTTTAAATCACAAGAAACATAAAAATAACTTTTGTGATTTCTTTATAAATAAGCATGAATTTATAAATGCAATTTAATTAATTTCTAATTTTGGGAAAATATAATAAAAGGAATAATTATAAGATTAAAGTTTTCTATGATTAAATTTTTATAATATAATTTAATAAATAGTGTTAATTGACAGGGGTATTTTAATTAAATTTATAGAAATTTACTTTAATCAACAATATTAATAGTTATGTTGAAAATAGTCAAACCATTCAAATTAAATATATAACTATGAATTCATTCAAAAATTACTCAAAAATATTTTATAGCAGTGGCATCAATTTACAATATTCCAAGGTTTCTAAAACAATTTTATTTGCAATTTTTGGAATTATAGATTTAAAGTTATTACAAAAATACTCAAATTCACCATTTGAAATTTGAATATTTTATACTAAGTCAAATTTTAATTTTTGGCCGATCTAAAATAATCTACATGTCAAGAGCTTTCCAAATATATAAAAATTATTAAATTTGGAGTTGTGGTAAAAAAGTTATAGATGTTTTAATTACAGGGACTATTCTGCAAAACTTCCAATTAAAAATAATATAGAAAAAGAATTACACACTGGCGCTGACTGTGCACGACGTGGCGCTGACGTGGCTGCCACGCGGGCGCTGACTGGATAAGTCAACAGATCTGGGCCGTCAGATCTGGATCTGACGGTCCAGATCGGATCGTACCGGTTCGTCGGCGACTTCTAATCTGGGCCGTTAAACAAAGATCGGGCGGTGGAGAGGGGGGGTGCTCACCGGGCGGCGCGGGGTGGCCGGAGCAGAGGGAGTACGCGGCGGCGCAGCGCTCGACTTCGACGAAGAGGACGCTCCGGTGGTTCCCGGACTCGGGGAGGACCTCCTCCGGATGCGGCGCGGCACGGCGGATCTTATGGTGGCGGTGGCGACGCGGAATTCATCCCAGCGCGCCGTGGAGGAGCGGTTGGGGCGGCTCGGGCGTCGGCGGACCTCCGTCGTGCTCGTCCTCGACGTTCCTCTGCAGGGAAAAAAAGAAGGAGGGGGTTCACGAGTTGCGCGCGACTGCGGAAGAGGCAGAGGGCGAGGAATGGGCGGCGGGGGGCGTACCGTTTCGCCGGAAAGCAAGAAAACGGCGGCGGCGACTTCGGGTGCTCCGGCGAGCTTTTCCGGCGGCCTGGGGGCACGATTTAATTAGGGTTTGAGGGGGAAAGACGCGGCACGGGCTGGGGTATATATGGACGCATCTATGGAAACTAATCCCGCAAGAAACGGAGAGGATTCGACGCCGATTCGAATCAATCTTCTGGCGCATTTTTCGGACAGAGGTTGGAGACGATCTGCTGACGTCACCGCTGACGTCAGCAGGTATTTTCCTTATCTGATTTTTCTCCAATTAATCCATAACTTTTGATTTGAATGTCCAAATGAGGTCAAACAAAATTCTAAGAATTTGTAAAATTATTATCTTTCTGTTAAACCAATTGTGGGAGTGTTTTGAACATTTTTCAAAAATAATAATTTCAAAATATTGATTAAATGTAAAATTGACACTTTATGTTTAATTTAAACTAGGGTTTAAATAATTTTAATTTTGGCTAAATAAATTATATGAAATACCCATATTCAATTATGTTTGGATTTAAGTTATTTAACTTGTTTTACTAAAATCATTCTTCTTTATTTTGGCATGATATTAAAGAACTAAATATAAAAATGTTTAGGAAATGTGAAATATAGGGTATTCATTTTTAATTGAAAATAATTTGTGCAACATTATATTTTATATTATGATAATTCATTTGAAAACTTCATAACAACTTTGGAAAAGATTTTTGTTTTAATTCTATTATTATTTAGAATATATCAATCATTTCATGCTTTGAAAATAGATGAAATTCATTTGAGCAAATGAAATGTTTATTTGGCTAATTCATTAATTTAAAATCTATAAAGTTTATAGTTATAAATTACAGAATTTAAATTTTAACACCATGTTTTGAATTTAGTTGAGAGAATGATAACCATTTGGCAACTAACACCAATTTTAATTAATTTGAAAATTTATGGATAGATATGGCTAAGTGATTGAAATCAATTTCTTATAAGTAAACTATTTACTTAAAATAAAATGGATGGTAGTTTGTAAAATATTTGTCAAACTACATTTTTAGGTTTTTGAAATACAGAGGATAATAAAATGTTTAAACTGTGACCTTTGAAATATTAAACTCTTTCAATAAGTTTGAAGTCTATCATAGTTGGTTTCCTTATGCATTTAATATTTTATTTTAATAAAAAGAAAAGTTTTAAATTTTAGTGATTTTTGAATATTATAAAATGTTGGGATGTTACAACTAGGATGGCGATACCCCTTTTTCCTTCCTTGAGGTCAGCCTGGTTGTCTCCCCGAGACCAACCATCTTCACCCAAATTCCATACCTCCCAGGTACCTCTTTGATGCCTCTTTGTTTCCTCTGAAAACATTTCTCTTTTAAAACCAAATTGCCCATTCGCCTAGATTAGTGGCCTTTCCAACCGTCCATGACCGCGAACGCGGATATTCGAATAGATTTTCACTCTGCAGAGGTTGCACACTTTACCCACACCAATCGGTCCTTCCGCAGTGTTTGCCACGACCCATCATACGACAGTATGCGGGGGTCCGGGTAACACGATCAAAGATTTTCACTATGTCCACCCTAGTATCGGGGCCTCCCGGTAGGTTTGTTCTCCCCGGCACCGTGTGCTCCACTAGACCCCTGGTCTTTTCTCGGGACGCCATACCGCCATGGCAGGAGACCCGCCGTAATCGTCCGGCTGCTGATCTGCAGCAGTGTATTGTTTCTTCCGGACGACAACCCGACTTCGAGGGCCCTGTCCCCATGGAAAGTATGAGAGCCCCAATACTAAAACAGACAAGCTTCCGACTAAGCACTACCCATGTCAGGTAATGTGGTTGCACGGGTTAATTGTTCGAGCGGCTGCTAGGGCAGTACTTTGTTTTTCAAAAACAACTTCCAATCCTCCGACTACTCCCAGCAGCTCGGGTTTCGCAAACATCTCTGATTGCTCCCAGGAACTGTGGTTTTCCTCCGGAAAGCATTTTTATCAAAACAGGTTCGCATCCTAAGTTTTGAGGTAAGAATATAAGAGTACTATTAGAAAACTTGATATTCTTGATGGAGCCTTCAATAACAAGGCTCATCAAGTAAAAACTTATTTTGTAACACCTACAACCATCTAGTAGATAATTTTATAAAATAGATTTCGGGTGGCAAGGTGCCATAAAAGAAGTAAAGCATGCATTATTTTATTTGGAAAACAAAACATGCTTTGTAAATAATAGGATTTGCATAATGGTGGTGAGGTGGGCTTGCTTGGCCCAGCAATATGTCCTGGGTCTTGATCTTGATGTTCCTCAGGTTCACTCCTTACTTCTTGTTCCTTCCCGATCGTATCTAAGGCCGTAAACAGGAAAAAGGAACAACACTCAAACTTCAAGACAATACCATAAGGACATAACAAACAGCAAGCATTGCATCAGACACTAAGTTAACAATCACAAGCAAGCAAATCACTTAGTTCAACAACAAACAACAAGTCCATATAGTTAAGACAAACAATATATGCTCCTCAGAGAATATACACAACAACCCTAATTATTAAAAAAGTAGTTTTGAATGAACACTAAAGAAAAACTTCACTTAGGGTTATCATAACATGTAACTAGGGATGCTATACTAGTTTGAGGAAATAGTTCAGACAAAAGTATCTTAATAGTTCAGGAAATACTTCAGGCATAAGTATCTTAATTGTTTAGGAAATACTTCAGAAAAAACTAGATTAACACACAAGCAAGTATTAATATTAACACTAGCATAGAGCACACTCACATGCAAACATGCTACTAGCTCAACAACATCTACTACCAAGTAACTAAGCAACTAAGGTAACACCACGGTGCACACAAGTTGTCTAAGAATTAAGAAGGTGTAGTTGACCGATTTAACTAAACACCACAAAGGAGTGTGTTGACAACAATCTGAAGTAAACGAACATACAACAAGCATTTCAAAACATTACCGTTTACTGGTTAAAAATACAACACACAAATACATACCAACAAAACATATAAAAACACTTAGTGTTATAATTAGGCACAAAGTGAATTATGCTAAACATAAACAAACTATGCACCACAACACTTTCAAAGTGTTTAAAACAAAGTATTAAGGTTGAGCTTAGGTTATGGATTCCAAAGTGTATTAAGATCATTCCCATGATCTTTGGTAACTAAAAACATAAATTAAAATGAATACATTTATTAGCTATATAGGTGTTGTTTAGAGGGTAAATTCATAACTCCTAGATTACTGTTCGGAAAAATAAATCCTCCTACCACAGTACTCCTAGTAACTATAGAAAGCTAGAGAAATTTGATTTGGATCAAAAGATATTGCTAAACAGAAACTAAAATTCACTCAAATGCTTATGGTCTCCAAACCATAATGAATATATTTTCATTTTTGGAGTCTCTTTGTGAGGACCCCTCTGACTACCAGCCAGAGATGCCCACGTTATGTAAACAGATCACGATCCCAATGATCAGTGCATCCAATCACATAACAACATGGTATACAAAGTAACATCATACAACTCGAATAGTACAAGACTTACATATATACTGGTCACATGACCAAGTCTGCAAACATCGTCGCACTTGACGAATATTAACTAAGGTTCAGCGGAAGATTCGGCTAGCGTCGGCACTCGTCACGTCCTGACGCATTTCCACAGAGCAGTTGAGCGGGACACTCAGTTGGCGCAGTCGTCGGCGTACTCCTCCTTCTTGTCGTATCTCTCCTCGTTGAAAACCTGGACGTTTGAATATCCAGTGACATAGCCATATGAGTACATTTACGTACTCGCAAGAGCACCTCTAAGGCTTAAGTTTTCATGATAATGCAAGAAAAACACTTTTCGAAAACTGGGATAGCTGCTATATACGACTATAGGGCTTAGTTTTCGAATACGATGCTTTTCAATATAGAGATCACGACATCTCTATATCTTTGTTGAAGAAAAATTTAGAGATAGAATTCTCTTCTCATAGATATAGCAAGGACATATCCAAGTTCAAAACTTTCTTGAGATCGGACTGGTTGTCAAAACACTAGGATAGGGGTAACCCTTTTTCCTGACTTGAGATCGGACTGGTTGTCTCCCCGAGATCAACCATCCTCACTCAAATTCCGTACCTCGCAGGTACCACTTTGTTGCCTCCTTGTTTCTTCCAAAAACATTCCTCTTTTGAAAACCATAAAACAGCCAGCATGCCTAGTGGGACCTTTCCAACCGTCCATGACCGCGGACGCGGCTATTCGAATAGATTGACACTATGCATAGGTTGCACACTTTACCCACACCAATCGGTCCTTCCGCCGTGTCTGCCACGGCCCGTCATATGACAGCATGCGGGGGTACGGATAACACGATCAAACCTTTCCACTTTGACCACCTAGTATCGGGGCCTCCCGGTAGGTTTGTTCTCCTCGGCACCGTGTGCTCCGCTAGAACTCTTGGCCTTTCCTCGGGACGCCACACCGCCACGGTAGGAGACCCGCCGTAATCGTCCGGCTGCTGGTCCTCAGCAGTGTATTGTCTCTTTCAGACGACAACCCGGCTTCGAGGGCCCAACCCTCATAGAAAGTATGAGAGCCCCAATACTAAAACGTACAAGCTTCTGGCTACGCCCTACCCATGTCAGGTAGTGTGGCTGCACGGGTTAATTGTTCGGGCGGCAGCTAGGGTCACACTTTGTTTTTCAAAACACTTTCTCTCCGACTACTCCCAGCAGCTCGGGTTTTCGCAAACATCTCCGATTGCTCCCAGCAACTCGGATTTTAATAAAACGCTTGATCGCTGATTGCTCCCAGCAACTCGGGTTTTCCTCCGTAAAACAGTTTTATCAAAATAGGTTCCCATCCTATATTTTTGAGGAAAGTAGATGAAGGTAGACTACTAGAAAACTTAACCTTTTTGATGGAGCCTTCAACAACAAGGCTCATCAAGTAAAACTCATTTTGGTAACACCTAGAGTATTTCTAGAAGATAGCTTTTGCCAAACAATATTTTGTAAAATAGCTTTCGGGTGGCAAGGTGCTACAAAATAAGTAAAACATGCATTATTTTATTTTGAAAACAAAACATGCTTGACAAAATAATATGATTCATTATAGTGGTAAGGTGGCTTGCCTGGCTCAGCAATATGTCCTTGGTCTTGATCTTGATGTTCCTCAGGTTCATTCCTCACTTCAAGTTCCTTCCCGATTGTATCTAACGTCGAAAACTTGAAAATGAACCACACTCAGAATACAAGACAAAGCCACAAGGACATAACGAACAACAAGCATCGCACAAGACATTAAGCTAACAATAAAAATCAAACAACTCCTTTAGCTAAACAACAACAAATAACAAAGTCCAAAGAGATAAGACAAACAACATATACACCTAAGAAGATAGACACAACAACCTTATTTGTTAAAAAGGTAGTTTTAACTTAACACTAAAACAATCCAATTCTTAGGGAGATTAGATCATTTAACAAGGGTTGTTAGATTAGTTTTCAGGAAATACTTCAGACAAAAGTATCTTTAGTGTTTAGGAAATACTTCAGATAAAAGTATATTAATTGTTTAGAAAATACTTCAGACATAAGTATCTTAATTGTTTAGGAAATACTTCAGACAAAAGTATCTTAATTGTTTAGTAACTACTTCAATCAAGAGTATGCTATCACACAAGCAAGTATTAATATTAACACTAGCATTGAGCACACTCACATGCAAACATGTTACCACTGCTAGAAACACATACCATTAAGTAGTTAATCAAACAGGAAAGTCTTTTCATCACTGTTTGGATCGCAGACTTGACCGTTGTATATAGGTTATCTTTTGCTTCAACAAAAGACGTACCGGCCTCTCCAGCGGAGTTGGGCACCGGGTGTTCACACCACTGTCCACACAAGCTTTATGACTAAGAGCTAACGGGTGCACTAGACTACTTAATAAGACATCTCAACTAAGACTACTTCAACCATTAAACCAAACAATCACACACTCATCACGTGTTAACGACAATTTAAAATAAGAAAGACATACATTAAGCATTGCAAAACACAAGAAACTACTAGATAAAATTTAACACCAAACAATTATTCGCATATAGCACACAAATGAAATTAGTGCAACTCCTAGGAAACAAGATGAACTATGTGAAACTCAAAAGTGAAAGGACTAACAATACTTTTAGGAAATTCATTATGGTTATTAAGGGTTAACCTAAGTTTCTGGACTTATGATTTACGAAGCACATCAACACATAACAGTTCAGGTAAAACATAACACACAAACATACCCACAAGCAAAACATATAAACACATTTGATGTTATTATTAGTGTACAAAGTGAATAACCATCCTTTTTCCAGACTTGAGATCGGACTGGTTGTCTCCCCGAGATCAACCATCCTCACCCAAATTCCGTACCTCGCAGGTACCACTTTGTTGCCTCCTTGTTTCTTCCGAAAACATTCCTCTTTTGAAAACCATAAAATAGCAAGCATGCCTAGTGGGACCTTTCCAACCATCCATGACCGCGGACACGTCTATTCGAATAGATTGACACTCTGCAGAGGTTGCACACTTTACCCACACCAATCGGTCCTTCCGCCGTGTCTGCCACGACCCATCATACGACAGCATGCGGGTGTCCAGATAACACGATCAAAGCTTTCCACTATGAACACCCTAGTATCAGAGCCTCCCGAGTGGTTTGTTCTCCTCGGCACCGTGTGCTCCGCTAGACCTCTTGGTCTTTCCTCGGGACGCCACACAACCACGACAGGAGACCCGCCGAATCGTCCGGCTGCTGGTCCTCAGCAGTGTATTTTCTCTTCCGGACGACAACCCGGCTTCAAGGGCCCAACCCTCATAGAAAGTATGAGATCCCCAATACTAAAACGGACAAGCTTATGGCTACGCCCTACCCATGTCAGGTAGAGTGGCTGCACGGGTTAATTGTTCGGGCGGCAGCTAGGGTCACAATTAGTTTTTCAAAACACTTTCTCCTCGGACTACTCCCAACAGCTCGGGTATTCGCAAACATCTCCGATTCCTCCCAGCAACTCGGGTTTTAATAAAACTCTTGATCGCCGATTGCTCCCAGCAACTCGGGTGTTCCTCCGTAAAACAGTTTTATCAAAATAGGTTCCCATCCTTTACTTTTGAGGTAAGTAGATGAAGGTAGACTACTAGAAAACTTAACCTTTTTGATGGAGCCTTCAACAACAAGGCTCATCAAGTAAAACTCATTTTGGTAACACCTAGAGTATTTCTAGTAGATAGCTTTTGCCAAACAATATTTTGTAAAATAGCTTTCGGGTGGCAAGTGTAGGTGTTAACCTAGTTGGACACGAATTAGCAAGATTAGGAATATATGCTAGTACTAGTCCTAATAGGAGTAGGATTTCTTATCCTAGTGTGTTTCCAAGTCCCTGCCTGGCCTTGTATAAATAGACCACCAGGGGTGCTCTGTAAACACAACGAAAGCACAAGAAGAAATAAAGAGGAGAGCAAGGCAGGCTCGATACGGGCCTGTGGCAACCAAATCTATTTCTGTGTTGTTCCGTTCGTCGCTAGTTCGTAAGAAGCCGGGAGGATCCGACCGCGGAAGAGCTAGCTGGTTTCTACTAGCTGCTCACGTTTTCTGATCGAGTTAGCTAGCTCGTCTAGCTGCTCACGTACGTACTAGTCAATTGATCAAGGTGCCTGACGAGGCTAGCTGAACACATAAGACGTGTGTTTTGCTAGGAAACGGCAACGATCTAGAGGCTAGAATCCAACATTTGGTATCAGAGCGAAGGTCGAGAAGACAATGGGCAAAAGTGACAACGAATCCGTCAACGGCTCAACGTCCGGAAAGACCAACGACTCCAAGGCGAACAAGAAAAGCGTCAAGATCGTGAAAAGGCCAAGAAAATAGCAACGAACAGGGCGAGCGGTGCCAACATAATGGCGCACCGCAATATCCCGGTGCAGTACCCGATGCTGACCGACACCAACTATGGTGTTTGGGCGCTCAAGATGAAGATTATTCTCCGATCACTCCGAGTGTGGCAGGCAATCACCGACGATGAAGTCGACGACGAGTGCGACGATGGTGCCATGACCGCCATAGCCCAGTCTGTGCCGGATTCCGTGCTGATGACATTGGCGGAGTTCGAAACGGCAAGAGAGGTGTGGGACGCACTCAAGGAGATGAGGATTGGAGAAGATCGCGTCACGAAGGCTCGGGCACAAGTGCTGAAGCGCCAATTTCACAAGTTACAAATGGAGGAAACGGAATCGGTGAACGATTACGCTATGCGTCTCACCATGTTGGTAGGAGAGATCCGCGCACTTGGTGCAAAGCTTGATGAAGTCGAGGTCGTGGAAAAGTTTTTCAGCTCAGTTACTGATAAATTCACGTACATCATCGGCACGCTCGAGCAGATCACCGACATCGAGGACATGACCATAACGGAGGCGATTGGACGCTTGCGGACGTGGGAAGAAAATTCTCGTGGTTGTCGGAGAGGCCAAGGAGGAGGCGGGGATCAACTCATGTACTCACGCGCTGACTGGGAAGCCCCAAGAAGCAAAGGAAAGCGTGATGGTGAAGAATCAAGCGACTCGGACAACGATGGACACCATGTGAAGGGCAAAGAAAAAGGCAAGTCACATGGACATGGCAAAGGAGATCAATCTAACGAGCAGAGGCCACGAAACTTGGATATGTCCAAGGTCAAGTGCTACAACTGCAATACGATGGGTCATTTTGCAAAGCAATGTCCGGAGCCCAACAAGCGGGACTTGAGAGCAAATTTGGTGAAGTATGAAGACGACGATCCAAGTCTTCTAATGGCCAAAGTTTGTGATCTCACCCAAACGGTGGTTGTGAAGCCAAACCGGAAGGTGGTACTTCAAGAGAAGAAGGTAACACCGAAGTTATCCGGGGACGAGGACACAAGCAACCAAGGTGACCGAGGTGATCATGATCACCATGATGCGGACACCGACGACGACATGAGTGAAGATCTTGGCAACGATATTGCAGATGAGGCGTTGCATGGTGATCAAAATCACAACGAGGCGCAAAGTGACAACGACCGCAACGACGATGGTCACGGTCACGACGACTACGCCGGTGATATGGATGCCAACGACCCGACGCCAAGCATGCCAAGTTATTCACCACCTTCCTCAATCGCATCGACATCGACACAATTTGTTTCTCCTAACGTCGAGGAGCCGACAAATTTTGTAGAGGAGAGCAACGAACCAAGTTGGAAGCACACCATGGACGAGGAGATGAAGCTGATTGAGAGCAACAATACTTGGTCCTTGGTAACCCGACTTCCGAGCCATAAGCCTCTTGGTTTGAAGTGGGTTTACAAGTTGAAGAAGGACACGAAGGGTGTTGCTGTGAAGCACAAGGCAAGACTTGTTGCGAAGGGCTACGTACAACGTCAAGGAGTTGATCATGAGGAGGTGTTTGCACCGGCTGCTCAACTCGAGATCGTGAGGCTGCTCCTAGCTTTGGCAGCACAAGAGGATTGGAAGGTTCATCACATGGATGTTAAGTCCGCATTCCTCAACGGTGATCTCATGGAAGAAGTGTACGGTGAACAACCCCTCGGCTACGAGAAGAAAGACGAAGAAGAGAAGGTTTACAAGCTCAAGAAGGAACTATATGGGCTCAAGCAAGCGCCACGAGCTTGGAAGTCAAGGTTAGACCAAAGTTTGGTCTCTCTCGGCTTCACGGTCTATATGAAGCACTACGATGATGTTGATGATCGGAAAAGCACAACGGGCATGGTTTTCCACCTAGGTCTGAATCCGATCAGCTGGAGTTCTCAGAAGCAAAAGTTGGTGGCACTCTCTTTATGCGGGGCAGAGTTCATCGCGGCGAGCATGGCGGCTTGTCAAGGTACGTGGCTGAGAAGACTTCTAGCTGATCTTATGAAGAGGGAGGTGCGGAAGGTGTCAGTGAAGATCGACAACCAGGCTGCAATCTCATTGTGCAAGAATCCGGTTCATCACGAGAGGAGCAAGCACATAGACACCCGGTTTCGTTACATCCGGGAGTGCATTGAGAAGGGGATGATCAAAGTTCAACATGTGAACACGAACAATCAGCTTGCTGATATCCTTACCAATTCACTCGACAAAGAGAAGTTTATCGAGATAAGGAAAAACGTCGGAGTGCAAGAATTGAAGGAAAGAGCCAACCAGGTTAAGGAGGTGAATGTAGGTGCTAACCTAGTTGGACACGAATTAGCAAGATTAGGAATATATGCTAGTACTAGTCCTAATAGGAGTAGGATTTCTTATCCTAGTGTGTTTCCAAGTCCCTGCCTGGCCTTGTATAAATAGACCACCAGGGGTGCTCTGTAAACACAACGAAAGCACAAGAAGAAATAAAGAGGAGGGCAAGGCAGGCTCGATACGGGCCTGTGGCAACCAAATCTATTTCTGTGTTGTTCCGTTCGTCGCTAGTTCGTAAGAAGCCGGGAGGATCCGATCGCGGAAGAGCTAGCTGGTTTCTACTAGCTGCTCACGTTTTCTGATCGAGTTAGCTAGCTCGTCTAGCTGCTCACGTACGTACTAGTCAATTGATCAAGGTGCCTGACGAGGCTAGCTGAACACATAAGACGTGTGTGTTTTGCTAGGAAACGGCAACGATCTAGAGGCTAGAATCCAACAGCAAGGTGCCACAAAAGAAGTAAAACATGCATTATTTAATTTTGAAAACAAAACATGCTTGACAAAATAATAGGAATCATTATAGTGGTGAGGTGGCTTGCCTGGCTCAGCAATATGTCCTTGGTCTTTATCTTGATGTTTCTCAGGTTCATTCCTCACTTCCAGTTCCTTCCCATCGTATCTAACGTCGTAAACAGGAAAATGAACCACACTCACAATACAAGAGAAAGCCACAAGGACATAACAAGCAGCAAGCATCCCACACGACATTAAGCTCACAATCAAAATCAAACAACTCCTTTAGCTAAACAACAACATACAACAAAGTCCAAAGAGATAAGACAAACAACAGATACACCAAAGAAGATATACAAAACAACCTTATTTGTTAAAAAAGTAGTTTTAACTGAACACTAAAACAATCCAATTCTTAGGGAGATTAGATCATTTAACAAGGGTTGTTAGATTAGTTTTCAGGAAATACTTTAGACAAAAGTATCTTAAGTGTTTAGGAATACTTCAGATAAAAGTATATTAATTGTTTAGGAAATTCTTCAGACAGAAGTTTCTTAATTGTTTAGGAAATACTTCAGATAAAAGTATCTTAATTGTTTAGTAACTACTTCAATCAAGAGTATGCTATCACACAAGCAAGTATTAATATTAACACTAGCATTGAGCACACTCACATGCAAACATTTTACCATAGCTAGAAACACATACCATTAAATAGTTAATCAAACAGTAAAGGTTAACACCACTGTCCACACAAGCTTTATGACTAAGAGCTAAACGGGTGCACTAGACTACTTAATAAGACATCACAACTAAGACTACTAAAACCATTAAACCAAACAATCACACACTAACCACGTGTTGACGACAATCTAAAATAAGAAAGTCATACATTAAGCATTGCAAAACAAAAGAAACTACTGGTTAAAATTTAACACCAAACAATCATTCGCATGCATAACACACAAATGAAATTAGTGCAACTCCTAGGAAACAAGATGAACTATGTAAACCTCAAAACGTGAAAGGACTAACAATACTTTTAGGAAATTCATTATGGTTATTAAGGGTTAACCTAAGTTTCTGGACTTATGATTTACGAAGCACATCAACACATAACAGTTCAGGTAAAACAAGGAATTAACTTATTACATTTATTAGATAAATAAGATGATGTTTAAAGAGATAAAACATAACACACAAACATACCCACAAGCAAAACATATAAACACATTTGATGTTATTATTAGTGTACAAAGTGAATAATGCTAAACATCAGTAAGCATTGCACCACACATTAACAAAGTGGTTTATGACAAGTTATTATGGTTGAGTAAAGTTTCTGGACTTTAAAAGCTGATTAGTAATATTTCTACCGTTCACATTTGCTAAGAATAGATGATTAAAAGCTAATACTTCTATTAGACAAATGTTGTTGTTTTGGGGGATAAATCATAACTCCTAAGATAAGGTTCATAAAGTAAAATCCTTGTACCACAGTACTCCTAGTAACTATAGGAACTATGAAAATTAGATTTGTATTCAAAGCTGTTACTAAACAGAAACTAAAAATCCTGCAAATGTTACTGGTCTAAAAACCATAATGAATATAGTTTCAGTTTTATGAATCTCTTACATGCAAGGTTACTTTCTATGGATAGGTATTGACTCATGTTTTCTGTACAAATTGGATTCACTCAATTTGGACATTCCTAACTCCATCTATTTCAGTTTTAGTGAAACAAACACATTTTTGCAATAATAGTGTACCTAACAATGTATAAATTATTTATATACAAATCCAGTGTTGCATGTTAAAGAAAACACAAGGATACTTCGTAAAAATACTCCTAAACTATTTGCACAAACATATCTAGCACGGACAAGTGAAACTAGACAGATGCAATTAACAGAAAATAATTATATTCTTTCTCAAGTGTAATAAACCACTGTTTATACGAATAATTCACCAAGCACAAAATATAAGTTGAAAAATTCTACCAAGTTAGGATATGATAGCTACTACTCATATATACCACATGCAATTGGAATTACTCCAAAATGTATTTAAAATAATGAGTTAAAATTCATCAAATAGCTACTGATGTCATTTTTAAACTTAATAGAACTTTAGTTAGACTACACTCCTACATGCAGGGCTTATATATCTAGGTAGGTATTCTCACTAGCTTTCCATAGAACTAAACTTCGAAAAAATTGGATCTATAAAACGGAAGTTATAAATAAAATACTTAAAAAGAAACATTTTATAAGATTCAACCTAGCATGCACAAGCAAACATATTTTGGCAAGAGGCCAGTGCCACATGGTTGGGAAAATACTTAGGAATCTCACAAAAAAAATCAACTCATTTGGATGCATAGACCTACCATAGATGAATTAAAGCTAGGCTAGAAAATTCCTGGAAATTACAGAGAGGAAAACACTTAAAAGGAAAAAGAGCAGATGGGCTGGATGTGGCCCAAACTGGGCCTAGTGAGTCGGGCCGGCCCAGGGTGCTGCGTGCACTAGCGAGGCGGTATGCCACCGTTAGATCAGAAGCGGAGGGCCAGGATTAGATCGCCAGAGGTTCAAACGAGGCCGTCGATCGGAAATCCGATGGCTCCTGACGTTCTTCTTCCTCTCGACACAGGCGACGAGGGCAGAAACCCAGCGAAGGTGCCGAGCACGCAGAGCTCACCTAGGGGACTCGGAGGACGAAGCGGAGGGATGGAGGCGGGTGCGGATGTTCAGTGGAGTCAAGGGGAGGTCGCGGCTCGGGCAGAGGAGCTCCAAGACGATGGCGGCGTCGAGCGCGTCCGGCTCGGCCCCGGCGCGGCTCCGTCCGCTTCGCTGCACCAAAAAAGCAAGAAGGGATGTCTAAGAGGTAGGTCACGAAGAGAGGAGCTCGAGGAAACAGAAATGGCGGGCGGAGATGGGCGGTAGAGCTGGCGAGCCTGCTCGGAGTCCATGGAGCCGAGCATCGAGTCCACCTCGAAAACGAGCAGCAAGAGGGGAGAGCTTGCTCGGACTAGCCAAGGGTGAGAGAGTGGAGATAGGGGAGAGTAATGGGCAACGCTAGAGGGGATGGGGGAGTCTCGTATGCTTTAACAAGGAGGGTGGCCGGTTTGCTCGTTCACGGGCATGGGCAGAGAGGGAGAGAGAGCACTGGGAGGCTATAGGCTCGGGGAGGCGGTGGAGACCATCATTAAATTAAATCGGTACAGGGGCATGATTTGGAAGCTAGCAATTGGCTTGGTGCCTGTAACATCCTGCGATTTTTCAATACTTGAAAAATCAGAAAAATTTAATTTTTTTAAAAAACTATATGTATGTTGCTTGGAAAAGAAAATTCAAGCATTGCATTCATGCATCAACATCATTTCATCATGTTGCTTAGAGTTTGAATTTAATATTTATTTATATGTTTGAATAGGAATTAATGCCATAAACATGTTATTTGTATGTTTTATAATATTCCATTTTTATTAATTAATGTTTGTGCAAGAATACTACCAAAAAGTTCTAAATTAAACAAGCTTTCCAAAACATATTTTTATGAAATTTTATGAAATTTTTTGGTTAAGTTTTAAAATCAAATTTGATTTAAAAGTTTGAAAATAGAGAAATGAATTGTAAAAAAAAAAAAGAACAAGTCGCTTCCCCGAGCTAACTGGGCCGAAGCCCATTTTCTCTCTCTCACGCGGGTAGCAAGCTATTGCCCAGCAGAAGCCCGACAACAGCCCGCACCTCTCTCTCTCTGACCGGTGGGACCCGCCTGTCATCTCCTCCCTCAAGCCGTGTCACGGGCGAACACCTTGTACCAAACCCTAGCTCAAATTCCGGATGGAAATCCACGCCGTTTTCTTCCGAGACACGATCCTCCAGTCCCCCCCATATAAACCACACGTCGTCGCCTCCTCTTGCACCCCAAAAAACTAAAGGGATATCCCCCAGGCTGCCCGCAACCGCCTCCGTCGTGCGGCCAATACCGCCGCCATTCTTTGCGCTTTGTAGTGAGTTCCGACCCCCTCAGGAGCACCCGAGCCTCCCTCTCTCTTCCCCATTGCCGCGCGCACCCTTGCTACCTCTCCACTCATCTCCTGTCGCAGCACATCGCCCAGTCCATCCTCGGTCGAAGAGTTCAGCCGCCGACCTCGCCTCTGGCAAGCCATTGGAGGAAGGAGAAGAAGCCCTGGAGCCCTCCGTCGCGCCATCGAGCTCGCATCATCGTCCTCTCCATCCCGGTACGAACCGTTCATCCCAGAGCTCCTCAGATCGTGTAGAACGTCGTGTCGCCGCCGCGGTTGTGGTCGTCGGAGTAACTCTGGCGAAGTGCGCCGATGTGTTTGGATCGATGGATCTCGGCCGTTGGATCTAGGTCATCCGGCTCTGTTTTAATTTCTTTTCCAAACCGGTACCGGCGAATCAGATCACGCCACGTAGACGTTCTGTCAGCAGCCCAGTCAGCGCCCGCGTGGAAATTATTTTTTCTATTTAGATTAAATTGACAGTTTTGCAGAATAGCCCCTATATATTAGATCTATTACAACTTTTTCTCTATTTAGCCAAATTTAAATATTTTAATATATTTGAAATCCTTAGAACCAGTAGAATCTTTTTGCATTATTAGTTTTCAAATTTGATTTATTTCAAATTCTTCAAATTTCAAAATGAGAGTTTGAGTAAAATTGACTTAGATTTAAATCTATAAGTTCAAAAATTGTAAATAAAATTGTTTTAGAAAACTTAGAATATTTGTTATATGATGCCTCTGATTATAAAATTTTTTTCAGAATTATTTTAACAATTTAACAATCATAATTTTAAATTAAGTAAGTTTGAGTAATTTTGATATAACTTTTGATAGAAATATTATTTTTGAGTAAATCTAACTGCTATTAATTTGAATGACTAAGAATTTGCAGTAGTAATTTTTCTAATCAATTTGTCGATTAATTCCTGTGAAATTTTATTAATTAATATTGATTTAATACTTTTAAATGATATTTTAATGAATAAAATTGATTTAAAAATATATTAAAATTAATTTCATCATCTATTCGAAATTATAAAGTACTTAGTCATATTATGACCACTTTGGTCACAAAAAGTACTTAGAAGTATTTGGCCTTCTCAAACAAAGTAATTTTCTTCCTTAGAAAATATTTGATAATAATTTGACAACTCTTTTCCTTAAAATAAATTTAGCATATAGAAAACTTTATCAAGTTTGATGTTTTCTTGTTATTAAACATTGCATGCATAGCATATTTATTGTATAGTTATTATTTTTCTCTAAGTTGGAATTAATTTTGGCATAGTTGTTTTGGTAAAGTGTTATGCACTTAGACACTTGGGATTTTCAACGTTGAAGACTTAGCCAAGAAAACAAACTGTTAGACTTCATGGTGGCTAAGTTATATTCAAGACCAGCCCTGATGATGTCAAAATCATCAAGTTTGAAGAAATATCAAGTCTTCAAAATTTCAATGAAGACATCACACCAAGGAGAAAGTTACGAGGAAACTTGGTAGACAACAACATATTTTCCCTTTGTCTTTTTCTGCTCTTCCTATTCTTATTTCACTTTGGACATAAACCAAGTCCTTAGTGATTATGACCAAGTCCTTAGAATGATAGTTGAAGATGAAGGAAACTACAAAGGAGTTGAAGATTTCGAGATCAAACTTGTGTCAAGACTTGGAGCAGCCTCACAACCTTTTCAAGTTAATTTATGTAGCAAGTTATTTTTATGACTTTGGTCCTTAGACATTTTGGCTACTTACCTTGCATTAACTTAGAATATTTCATGGCATGGCATGCATCTCTAGTCCTTAGAAAATTCTTGCACATCGTGCATAACACATGTTGTATTGTTATTTTTTTGTTTGTTTATGTGTGTTTTGTTTGATGTGTTAAAAAATTTGGAGGGAAACGACAACTGTTGCAACTGCTATTGCTATTCTTCTTGTTTCCAAGGCAAGTGGCACACCCTCAGAAATTTTCTAAGTATTTTCTATGCATTACTTAGTGTATTTTCTATATGCATGTGTTGGATAGTATTACTATGTTGAAACTACTATCTCCCTTACACTAGTTGTGTCTAGAATCCTATGGAAAACTTGGTAAAAATATTGATGCTATATAAAAGTGGTTTTATGAAAGTTAATTTCTACTAAATTAAAGAAACTTCTGGGTGGATGTGGCAAGAGGATGGAGGTTGTAGTTAAGTGGCGCTTAGGCTCATTTAGGTGGGTGCACCTGGCTAAGACCCAGGCTCATTTAGATGAGTGAACCTGAGTACGTGCACTTGAGGATGGCCACCCAGGAAAAAAGGGACCAACATTTTCTCCAAGTGAAGATGCTTCCAGTGCAGCCACGTGGTATAATGGCTCTGCCTTGACTTTTCCCAAAAGGTCTCGTCTTAGGCTTCTCTTTTGCTTTTCACTACATGAGGGTCAAGGACAGAAGGGTTGTTTGAGTCTCGTGGTGAAAGTGCACAATCTCTGCAGAGTGTAAAACTAAGTACTTAGCCATGTCCCCGGTTACGGACAATTTGAGCAGCTGATCAAGGATTCAACGGAGGCTCCCAACAATTCAATTTCTAATTTAAAAGTTGACGGGTGAACAAGGGAGGATGATATTATAGTTTTCATGCCATACTTGTCTTGATTTTGATGAAAGTGTTTTCAAAAGAGTAGGAAAAATTGGCTTTATGCAAATTAGCCTTGAACTCCATGAGCCAAATATGCATATAGGCTATAGAGTTATTCCATTAAGTGTCCACCATAGTGTCACTTGCCAGACTCCATTTCTAATGGAATCTGACCCATTATGTTGCAAATTAATATTTGTTGCAGAAATTTCTGACGAAGAGTAAGGACTATGTTTGGGTTTCGAGTCTGAACCAACATGTTTTCGCCTGTGGCGTATCATGAAGATAAAGGCTAATTGAAGATTTATTTCCGCTGCTTCATTGTTTGAGCTAGCTTTAAGCTATGCAAAGATGTATCGAACTATTTATTTTACCAATTCTGTTATTCGTGTAATATTGATACAATATTGTGATATTCATCGTAAAGTGTGTGTGCAAATGTTTCGATCCAGGGGTTTGCACTATACACAGGTACCTGCCATATTTTTAAGTGCAGGTACGTTACAGTGCCGAACGAGGGGAGGAAATAATGAAGATGCTTCTCCTGCCCCCAACCTGCTCGACAAAATGCTCGAAAGAAAAATACAAAAAGAAAAGAAGGCCTAGGGTTTGACAAAAATCATGCTAAGAGTTTCCAGAGGGGTGGAGGTCCAGTGCACACCCAAAAACACATGATGGACAAGAGGAGAGGGGTAGGTTTAGTTGAATACAATTTTGGGAAAATAAGGATTAGGCCACTTTGCTAAGATGGATTAGTCAACTCCTTGATAGAAAAAATAACATAAGATGGTTTGGGGAGAGAGCATAAAGGTTTAACATTCTGTTTAAAAGTTTAGGTCAAAGGGGTTTAATAACAACCAAATACAAAAATGGCAAGCTGCTATGTTATAAACTAGATATGGTCACCTTAAGACTATGCACTCAACTCAAGCAACAATTAGTGATCAATTATTTTTGAATATTTTAAATAGCATTATGGAGAGCTAGTAGATATGATATGGATGAGGTTGGTTGAGTTGCATTTCCAAAATGAATAAAGATAAATCTATTTGTCATGCTAAAGAAATGCTAAAAATTAATAAGACGGAAGATTGATCATCTAAAATATAAATTTTGTAAACATCAACACAAAACCATTCTACAAGAGGTAATACATTCCACTCAGTCAAGAAAAACAAATCAAACATTTTAGATAACAAATTAAATGATGTGCAATAAATGTTGCTAAAATCAATCACCACATGAACACTCATAAAATAACACACTCGGGGCAAACAAATTAAGCACATATCAAATAGATAAAACACACATACAATTGGATAAACACCCACACTTATAGATAAAACAAATATATTTGTGAGGTGGTAACCAACATGATCATGACAAGATTTTGGATATAAATAATTAAACAACTCTTTGGGAATTGATTCCCATAGACTGCTAAGATTGGAGTTTTGGAAAAGAGGGTTGGTAATGCTTGCAACATATTAACACCCAATAAAATATAGGACTTATTCTATGGTCCTACATAGTTTTGCAAACCTATATTATTTTAGGAATACTGTTAGTCTCTCAAATAAGGTCTTTAGGAAGATGCTGAAATTAAAACATCATGGTGAATATAGTTTGTTAAAAATAGAATAGGTGAAAAAGTATGTACTATTTTACTTGTGATCAGATGTCAAATCATAACTAGGTTGGTTTTTAGGGTTGATAGCTAGAGAGGTCATCAACACCAATACAAACTCAAACGAAATAAGACAAGCAAAAGAAACAAGAGCACACCACATCCATTAGCAAGTCATTTCAAAAAGTTTTTGTACCCTCAGAATTTTGGATCTTTTATAATTAAGTTTTTTCTGCTTCCAAAATTTGAGGCGTTACACTCTTACATGCAAGGTTAATTTCTATGGATAGGTATTGACTTATGCTTTCTATAGAAATTGGATTCACTCAATTTGGACACTCCTAGCTCTATCTATTTCAGTTATAGTGAAATAAACACATTTTACCAATAATAGTGTACTTAACAATGTATATATTATTTATAGACAAATCCAGTGTTGTATGTTCAATAAAAGACATAAGAACTCCACAAAAATACTCCAAGGATATTTTCATAAACATATATAGCTCAAATAATCAAAACTAGACACACACTATTATCAGAGAATAAAAATATTCATTTTCATGTGGAATAACTCACTGTTTTTTGAAATAAATCACCATGCACAAAATACAAGCTGTAAAATTCTACCAATCTAGGATATGAAATCTACCACTCATATCTACCACACGTAATTGGATTTACTCCAAAAAGTATTTTAAATAATGAATTCAAAATCATCAAATAGCTACTGGTGTCATTCCTATAGAACTTTAGTTAGAGACATGTCCTGCATGCAAGGCTTATAGATCTAGGTAGGTATTCTCTATGGCTTTCCATAGAACCAAGGTTTGCAATAATTGGATCTATAAAACTCAAGTTATAAATTAAATACTGAAAGAGATACTTTTTATAGGATTTAACCTAGCATACACATACAAACATGTTTTTGAAAACAGCGAAAGCCACATGGTTAAGAAAACACACAGGAACTCAAAAACAGTTACTCCAAGTAATTTGCATGCACAGATCTACAACAAATGAATAAAAGCTAGGGCATTACTTTTCTGGAAAATAAAACAGGAAAAAGATCTAAAAGGAAAAACAACTAAACGGGCCAGATTTGCCCCGGGTCGTGCCGTGCGAGCTGGGCCGGCCGACGCGGCTGCGGACGCAGGCGAATTGGTAAGAGACCGCCGGATCGTAAACAGAGAGCTGGGAGATTTTAAACTCGGCCGTCGATCTAAGGAACGACGGATCCTGTCGTTCTTCTACCTCCAGACACGGACGAGCAGGGCACGAACCCTAGAACCGATGCAGGGCACGATTTTCTCACCTCGGGCTCGATATGGAAGAAGGGCAGGGTGGAGGTGGATGCGGAGGGTCGGGGCAGCCGAGGGGTGGCCGCAGATCATGCCAAAGAGCTTCAAAAAGAAGGGAACGATGCGGGTGTCCGACACGGGCACGACGAGGTTGCGGCCGCGGCAATCGTTCCTGCAAGGAAGGGGGATGTCTTAGAGGTGAAACAAGGAGAGGGGAGTGAGCCAGGGCAGCAAGAAGGAGCAGAGAGGGACGAGAACGGTGGGGAGCTTGCTCGGTGTCACCAAACCCGAGCGGCAATTTCCTCGCAAAAGCCGAGCTGTGGAGGGCGAGAGCTCTCGAGATCTTGCAGCAGGTGTATGGTAGGTGGGAGAGGGATGGAGTGTGCAAGGTGAGAGCACGGGAGCGGGGCTGGGGCTTCTTATTGGTACAAGTGGCCGGTGTGTGGTCACGGGCATGAGCAGAGGGAGAGAGGGCTCGGGGAGGGGATTGGGCGAGAGGGGTGGTGGAGGCAATCACTCGCGCGTAGAGGCACAACTTGGAAGCTAGCACTTAGCCCAGAGCCGATGGAGGGAATTGAAATGATGGAGGGATCTCTCCTGCTCCCAAGGTGTTCGACATAAAGTCCAGATCACAAAAGAAAAGAAAATAGATCTAGGGCTGGGGCAGAGTCGATGACCAAAGGGGCCAGGGGGTGTGGTAGGGCTCAGGTCACACTCAAGGCAAGTATTGGGGGGAGTGACGGGTGTAGGTTACGACTTTAAAATCTTAGAGATAATTGAGAAAGGTCATTAAGCTAAGGTGGATTAGTCCATCCTTTGACTTAACAATACAAAACATCTTGGGTTGGTTAGGGGGCATATAGCACCAACATTTGCTAGAAAAGTTTAGGACAAAGGGTCTCAATAACAACTAGATAAGAAAATGGGAAAAGGCTATCTAATAACACACATCTGGTCACCTTATCATGAAGCACTAAAAACAAGGAAGAATAAGTGATCAAACATTTTTGAAAACTATCAAAAATGATTTAGTTGGGAAGTAGAGGTGGTGAGGATAAATTTAGGTGAGATGCACTTCCATATTTTAATAAATAAACACTAATTGGTCTGCTCTAGAAATGTTATAAATTAATAGTGATGAAGATAGTCATACCCTATCCAAAAATAGATTTATGAGTTTCTTTTGAACCAAATCATAACAAAAGAGGTGAAGCACACCACAATCATAGAATAGGACCTTTAAGCATAAAAGATCTAAATCAAGCCTCACACCTAATTCTCAATATAGAAATATCCACATATCAAAACAAACAAACATCAAGAACAAGCCAAACAATTTCAGAAACATGTAAACGAAATAAGAATCCAATCATTTACGATATAACAAGTAAAAGGTGAAATGATGACCATATGTTCAAGACAAGGTTTTTAGTAGGAATAGAGTTAAACAACACTTTGGGAAATAATTTCCAAAGACTAACAAAGTTTTGGTTTTTGAAAAGAGAGTTGCTAATACTTGCAACATATTAATCTTCAAATATACTAGGACTTAATATAAAGTTCCTTTTAGCTTTGCAAACATATGCTTTATAGAAGTACTTTTATTTTCTCAAGTAATGGGTCTTTGGGTATTTGTTACATTCAAAAGATCAGGGTAAATATAGTTTGGTTTGGGCTTAATTAGTTCTTTGCCATGGTTCGATGAGTTTTATCGGTCTGTGCCATACCCGCATTGTTTCTCTGGTTTGTGCCCTGGTTTGCTCTCATATCGTCAAAATTCTCGTTTCCCTCTAGTCAACCTACTTTAACAGGTGGGGTCGGCCTGGCGTGGCTCTGCCTAGCGTGGCTTAGCCGGAATTTTGTGGGGTCGGCTAGTGGGGTCGTGCCTTTGACCTTAGAGCATGCATGTATCCAAGTGGGGTCAGCGGCGGCAGAGAGCATGCATGGAGCCGTACGTGCGTGTCCATGCCTGTGCTCGCCGCGCCTTCAATGGCTTGCCCCCCTGGCCGGCAAAAAGCTACCTCTCCGCCTAGACTGCCAGCCCGGACGCGCATCTGCTCCGCCGTCTTCGCGTCTCTCTTGCCTACTCTGTCCTGCTCCAAGCTGAGCAGTCTAGAGCCGACTTAATGTCCGGTCGCCATTACTTCCTTGTAGACCGCGACGCCGTCCAGAGACCGCAAATGTCATTAAAAGGAGCCATGTCCTTACCCGTTGCGCTCACAAATCCCCTCTTCCTCTCCTAGACACCTTCGCCCAGTCCCTTATCTCTCCATGGATCGTGGTGATGGAAGCTCCACTCCCAGCTCGAACCGCCGTCATTGCCACGTCCCCTATCCTTGGTTTCTTGAGGCGAGCGAGGGAAGCGGCATGGGGAGTGGGCGTGGGCGTGGGAATGGGCCTGCGCGTACTCCTCCAAGCTTGAGCAGGTGCGGAGCGAGGAAAGCAGCATGGAACGGGGAGTCTCCAAGTCCAAGGGGCAGGGCCATTGCGCCCGATCCCATTCCCTTCATCGATCTGTCCGACAAGATCGACCAGGGTATGCACTGGACCATGTCCTGGAATGAGGAGGTCACGGAGGTGCTGGACCCGGCTTTGGCCTGGGCCATGGCCGACTAGAAAGCCATGGACCTTGCCAAGCATTCCGTCGCCGAGCACCAACGGCTCAAGATCTACTTGGGGAGCCAGGGGAAGAAGGAGGACATTTGGTCGGCGTCGAACAGCAACACCTCAGAAGAAGTGGATGCCAAGGGCATGGGTAAGGGTAAGGCCGAGACGGTGGAGGTTTCCGATGACGAGGACGAGTGGTAGTCTATTTTAGTTATTAGTTGCTTTATTAAGGGCAATGGCCTTGTGCTTGACATTTCCAATTGTGTGTGTATATTCACTTCAGTTTGACAATTTGCAGCCAGTCCAATGTTTTTGGCTTAGAAATGAGGCCGTTTACCCTACCTTTGGAGCTCATTTGAAACACATTTTTTAGCGAGTCCACCATTTTTTCTTAGAAATGAGGCCGTTTACCCTACCTTTGATGCTCACTTGAAACACATTTTTGCAGCGACTCGACAATTTTTGGCTTAGAAATGAGGTCGTTTACCCTACCTTTGGAGCCCATTTGAAACACATTTTTCAGGCGACTCCACCATTTTTTGCTTAGAAATGGATTCAAGCTAGATTTGAGCAAGCTCATCGCTATCCCCATTTGGTTTGCCCAAATACCCATTTGGTTATGACGGGTAACAGCCAAAATCCGCATTTGGTCTCACTGAGGCAAATGGGGGTGGGCGAGCCAAAAATCCCCGTTGGGTCCACTCATCAGCAGGTGTACAACCCTTGTCCCTCGCGCGCGTCCAATAAGATCGCAGAACGAGCTTCTCGCGGATCACCTGTAGATTCCGTCTAGAGGAAATCGGACGGCTGCATATTCCTTCTAGAGGAAATCGGACGGCTGCAGTTTGATCGACATTTGAAATGAGCTTCAAATATTCAAACAAATGTCAAAAAAGGAAAATCATGCGCATATAGTCGTATTATGTCATATACTAACGACTCAAGTTGAAAAACATGGTTTACATACATTTAAAAGGAGAAGGGCATGGAGATCATGTGATATTGCATAACTCAAACAATAAGGTCTAAGGTTGGAGAGAAGTGGTTTTTGAATTGCAACATGAAATGTTCAAAAACCTCACAAAATCTTCGTTTTGGAGTGACTAAGAAGGACCCATGCTTAGTTTTTCATTTTCATGTTTTAAATTTGGTTTAAATGTTGGTCAAACTTAGGTTTGACCGAATTTGAAATAACCATAATAAATTTAAAAATTATCGAAAAAATGAAAAACCGACGCACATAGTCTTAATATGTCATATACTAACGACTCATGTTGAAAAACATGGTCTACATACATTCAAATGAGAAGGGCGAGGATCTCATGTGATATCGCATATCTCAAATATGCAAATAAGAATTTCAACATGATAATTTCAAAATATTCACGAAAGTATCATTTAGGAGTGACTAAGAATGGTCTAGGCCCAGTTTGCGCACAAATTTTACACAAATGTTCGCCTGTTCACGCCCAGAGCACGTCGGGCACGCTCTGAGCGCGTCCAGAGTGCGCACTTAAGGTGTTCGACAGAAGTACAATAAAAAATATTCAAACGATTCAAGTTGATAACACAAGGTCTACACACGTTCAGATCGCGTAACTACACAGAGCGCGCATTGTGGGTGCAAGTTCACGTCCAGTTCATGTCTAGATTGCGCTTGATGTGTTGACACAGATGCACCGATACGTGTCTAGTTCGTGCAACAAATGTTTCTGATACGTGTAGATGTCTCACAACATCTCGTCTCCAACTGCAGTAAATTTGACCAGAACGACGACGCGCGTCAACTGTTCGACAGTTGTACTCAACACGTATAGGGGCACCAGATGACACGGTAAACATTTACAGGCATGTCACTTCGACTAGACGTGAAGCGAGGTCACACGATGTCATCATTGCGAATAAAATCCCAATGTGCATTGTGTTGTCATGTTTACACTACCGTTGGCAAGAAAACCAAGAGACGCACCTATTCAGTGCCCAAGCACGGTTATCGATTTACACGCCGGCGGTAGTGAATTCATAACGAGCAATTATCTCTTCACTAATAAAAACCCCAATGCGCATTGGCATTGCTGTTCACTCGCTCTTCTCTCTTCTATGTGAAAAACCCCAACGATCACTTCTCTCCAACAACAATTCGTCGGACGACGAGCCTTGGTGGCAGAACTCAGCCATCCCGAGCTTCTCCGACGGGAGGGCAACCCGATCGAGTTGTGGGAGGAGGTCCACGGCCAGAGGAACGGCGGCGGCGGCTCCGGCACCGACAACGACGGCGAGGGGTCCGACGCCGACCAGAGCGACGGCGAGGGTGAGGGGTCCGACCCCAACTCCAGCGACGACGACGATCACCACGGGTCCAAGGAGGAGGACTCGGACCCGGAGTTGAACAAGGGCGATGAGGAG
Source organism: Poa annua (assembly GCA_026929855.1). Lineage (NCBI taxonomy): Eukaryota > Viridiplantae > Streptophyta > Magnoliopsida > Poales > Poaceae > Poa > Poa annua. The sequence goes on from CM049426.1 coordinate 112,562,568, forward strand.
GAGAAGGACGACGTCGACGAGGACAAGGACTGGAGGAGGAGGAGGAGGAGGTCGAGGAGGAGGATGAGGTCGACGAGGAGGCAGCGGAGGAGGAGGCAGAGGAGGAGGATGACTCCTCCGACAACTCCTCCTCCGATAGACCGCCGCCCAAGAGGCAGTGCACGTAGGATCCGCGCCTGGCGATCATCGTAGTAGCAGTAGCAGTGCATTAGTTGCACTGCTACTGATTAGTACTAGTATTAGGCCGCCGCCGGCGTAGTAGCAGTGCTGCATGCACTTCTAATATTTTTTAATTGTTAATATAATCCTAATATAATCGAGTTTAAATTAGTAGTAGCAGTTTCAGTTCGAGTTATAAATCGAGTTCAGCGTTCAAATCGAGTTATGAATCCTATTATAAATCGAGTTTCAATTAGTAGTAGCAGTTTCTAAACAATGACGTACCAATCAACAAATTATCAGTTACGTTAATGTTAATCCAGTTAATTCTATGTTAATTTAGTGATAATTCAGTTAATTCGGTGTTAATTGGGGCGGAGATATCCAACCTGGGCATCAGACTCGTCCGTTCCTGTCCCCACTTGAGCGGTCCCACTTGGAGGAGGATGACGTACTACTCCAGTCAGCCAGAGCCGAGCCGAGCCAGACCGACCCAAGTAGTCAGGCCAAGTGCGCGTCAAAGGAGGTTACCAGAGGGAAACAAGCGTTTGGCCGATATGCGAGCAAACAAGGGCACAAAACAGAGAAATAGCGCGGGTATGGCACAGACCGATAGAACTCAGCTAGGTATGGCACAGAACCAATTAACCCTTTGTTTTAAAATAAGATAGGGGAAGTGATATGGACTACTTTTTTGTCATAACATGGTCACAAGAGTTATGACCACACTTGGTTGATTTTAATAAGTGGTTATTTACAAATGAACAACACAAACAACAAAACACAACATGGGAAACAAAGGATACAAGAGAAAACACATCCATTAACAAGTCATTTCAAAAAGTATTTGTTGCCTCTAAATTTTTGGTATTTTATGAGTAAGTTTTCTTGCTTCCAAAATTTGGGACGTTACAGTTCCTCCTGCCAAACAAAGTTAAGCAGAGGTGCAGGCAGGATAACAATTCTATCAATGGTAGATACTGTAAATGTTTCCTCCTCGGAAAAGTTATGATATAAGGGAGAAAATGCAAATTACCATCCTCAACAATAAATTCATGTTTCTCCATTGAATCAATATCAAGTTTTTCTATAGGTAGCTAAAAATCAAGAGGATGGGACTCCAAACAATGCAAAGCTAATAATCGTGAAGCGACTAGTCCTCCACAAATTCCTCCCCTCTTGCGGTAAGTAGCAAGACAGTGAGAATCAGAGCACCCAAATTATAAGTTCTATCACGACGCAAAGCAGCAGCTAGAAAAGCTAAATCAGACAAGCCTAACTTACCGGCTGTCCTTCTAGCAAGAACACATTTAGTCATGAAGTAAGCGAAATAGCGAATGGAAGGAAGATGAATACTCTGGATTTTACCATCCTCCTTAGTGAAACTCCCACCATAGCAAATCTCCTCTTACAAATCCATCCATGCCTTTGGTTTCCCTTTCAGCTTCTCTAATGATCCTCCATGTGGAACTCTCATCGCTGAACAGAAAACACTAAAAGGCAAATCCACAGATTTATTGTAAATCTTATAATGCACAGTGGGGTTAGATGAGGTCAAATTGCAGCGGAAATCCTGCACCACCGACATAGACAGCATAGCATATTGGACAGGTTGATCCTCAACAAAACATTCCAATCCTGCATTGGACAAGAAAGTATGGAAATCATGTGCAACCCCTGCAACCTCCATGAACTGCACGGGTAGATAGCAGGGAATACTCCTTCCCTATGAACTTTCATTTTCCCTTGCACCACTATCTCACTTGGATCTAGTGCATATGCATTCCACTCCATGTTCTAATTTTTTTAACAAACATCATAAAAATTGATTTTTAGCCAACTAAATGAAGGGAAACTACTATAGTGACTTGCTAGAGGCTTAAACATGCATCAAAACTAGTTATTTCAACTTAGAACAAGCATTCAAACTCACTAAACAAGATATCTACAGCAGCAAAATACTTCATATATACACCACTAAACAAAATTTTACTTGGATATTCGAAGGAGTCACATACCAGAGAAGAGATGCACCAAATTTCAATAACAGAAATTGGCTGAATGTGGAGATCAAAATCACAGGAAATGAGCAGCAAGAACACGAGTTTGAGCTATCCAAAAGTGATTTTTTGGGCAAGAGGAAGGCAGGGGAAGGAGTGAGCAAGTGAGGGGCCACTAGTAGGAAAAAAGCTACTGCTGGCGAGCTCTTTTTGTCTAGCCCTGGCGAACAGTGATGCACTACACGGGCGCGAAGTTGACGAGGGAGATGGATGCGGTGTTGTTTCTTTATGTCCGCGGCAACGACGCTAGAAAATCTTGATGCTTGTAGGTGTGTGGTTGGTGAACCCCAAGAGGAGGGTGTGAAGTAGTGCAGCAGCAAGTTTTCCCTCAGTTATGAAACCAAGGTTATCGAACATGTAGGAGATAAAATTTTCCCCCGAGGTTGTTAGCAGCGACGTTGGCACGACGCCACACCAATGTTAGCAACGAACGTGGAGCCTGCACACAAACAGTCAAAGTATTTTGTCCCAACTCAACGGTGAGGGTGTCAATCCCACCGGCTTGCTGTAACAAAAGATTAAACGTATGTGTGGAAGAAAGATGTTTGTTTGTAGAAATTAACAGTTTTGCAGTTGTGGTTTAATCAGATTAATGAGAAGGACCGGGGTCCACAGTTCACTAGTGGTGTCTCTCCATAAATAATAATAACATTCATCCATGCGTGGTAAACAAATTACAGCTAGACAATTGACAGAATAATGATGAGCAACCCAATGCATATACTAACGTTATGATGTCTAGTGTGAGATTCATTCGGGCATTACAACAATATACATAGACCGTTCCAACCGCATCTACGACTAATAATCCACCTTCCGGTTAGCGTCCACACCCCTTTCAGTATTAAGTTGCATGCAACAGATTATCGCCTTAAGCACTGTGTGTAAAGTAAGTAAGTAACATCATCCTTAGACAAAGTAGTACTGATTTATCCCTAGTAGCAACAATACATCTACAACCTTAGAGCTTTCTGTCACTGCCCCAGATTTAATAGAGATATGAACCCACTATCGAGCATCAATACCCCCTCTCGGAGTTACGAGCATCTACTTGGCCAAAGCACACACAAGTAACGGAGAGCATGGAGATCATTAAATAGCACACACATGATATTTTATGAAGCAATAATTTTAGTACTCAGTATGATCCTAGCAAACACAACATGAATAATTACATAACGGTGATCTTGATCATGATAGGCAGCTCAAAAGATCTAAACATGATAGCACAAGAGGAGAAGACAACCATCTAGCTACTGCAATGGACCCGTAGTCCAAGGGTAGACCACTCCCGCATCATTCCGGAGGCGGTCATGGCGAAGTAAAAGCCTCCGGGTTTGATTCCCTCTCCCGGCAGGGTGCCGGGGAGAAGTTCTGATCTCTCCCGAAGTGGTGTTGATGACGGCGGTGGCTCGGGACTCGTAGAGGAAAAAGTGAATATCCATGCTCTGTTTTTAGGTCAGGAGCTTATTTATGGGCGAAAGCGCAAGGTCGGTGGGCGCCCGAGGGGCCCACATCACCTCCTGGCGCGGCCAGGATGGGGCCCGCGCCACGAGGTGGTGTGGCCGCCTCGCGGCTCTTCTCTGTCTCGTCTTCGGTGTTCTAGAACGTTCCTTTTTTACAAAATAATTCCAGGATGTTTTACTTCCAATTCCGAGAATATTTCCTTAAGTGCTTTTCTGAAACCAAAAACAACAGAAAACAGGGATCTGGCACTGTGGCATCTTGTTAATAGGTTAGTCACAGGAAGACGGATTGCTAGAAAGAACTACATGTTAGAGGCGCAGGATAACCGTTTTTACTAGACGGGTTTGATGCATAAAACTATATAAAATGCATATAAAACATGTAATAACATGATATAACATAGCATGGAACATAAGAAATTATGGATACATTAGAGACGTATCAACATCCCCAAGCTTAGTTCTACTCGTCCCGAGTAGGCAAGAACGATAAAACAAGAATTATTTCTGAAATGACATGCTTAAACACAATCTTGATCATGTAATAGTGTAAGGCATGTAAACTGAGATAAAATGAATAAGGGTTGTAGTTTATATTGATATCAAACGAGTAATGAATAAACAAGTAGGTGAAGTAAGCAAAGCTTTCAATGATATAGTACTAGATAGCAATCAACTGTGCAAAGTAGATATTAGAGATGATTTAAGCTTCAAGCACAACAATATAATCATCTAATGCTTCCAACAAACATGACAACTTAATGAAAGGATCAAGTCAAGTAATAGCTATATGCACGTAGAAGATCAATACATTATTTGTTCAAAAGAAAATAGCAAGCGTTCAACGTTGGTTCCTAGCACCATGATGTTATGGCTAAGAGAATGTTAACGGAGGTTTGGAAGGCCAATGGAAGAAAGGCTCACAAAGCTGCAAGTGATCATTATACAAGAGGAAGTCTTATAATCGAATCTATGTAAGGAGTAGTGATTGCCATACAACGGATGCACATAGAGCTATAAGTGTGTCAGAGAGTGACTGTAACATCCCAATATTTTGGAAAGTTTAAAAATCACTGAAATTTGAAACTTTTGTTTGATTAAAATAAAATATTAAAATGCATAAGAAAACCAACTATAAAAGACTTCAATCATATTGAAAAAGTCTAATAATTCAAATATCTCAATGAATCATTATTTTCAAAAGTTGTTTCAAGTTAAACATTTTATTATCCATTGTATTTCTTAAACCTCAATGTATAATTTGACAAATGAATTACCAACCTTCATATCATTTTCATGTAATAAAAAGTTTCTTTATAAGTATTTGATTTCAACCACTTAACCATAGCTATTCATAAATTAAAATAATATTTACAAATGTTCTGTTAAAATATTTAAAACTTGATCTATTTGCCAAATGGATTTTATTCTTTACCTGAGTTCAAAACATAGTTTGGGAAATTTCAAGTCTATAGTTTATATCTTTAAAACTTCATAGATTTTATAATTAATGATTTATCCATATAGGAATTTCATATTTTTCAAAACATAAAATGATTTTCATGAATATATATTCAATATAAGAAATGAAATAAATCTAAAATCTTTTCCAAAGGTATGTTATGGAGTTTTCAAATGAATTAGCATAATATAAACATAATGGTGCACAAAGTATTTTGAATTAAAAATGAATACATAATATTTCCCTCTTCATTTCAAATAGTGGTGTTATACTATTTAATATTATACTAAAGCAAAAAATGAATTTAGTATTTGAAAATGAGTTTAAATAACTTAAATTAAAACATATTTAAATGTGGGTATTTCATAAAATTTATTTAGCCAAAATGAAATTTAATTAAGCTACAATTTAAAATTTGACATTAAGTGTCAAATTTGTATTAAACCAATAATTCAAAAATTTTAATTTTAAAAAGTTTTCAAAACATGCCCACTAATGTTTTAAAGCATAGATATGAATTTTACAAATCTATAGAAATTTGTTTGACTTCATTTGGAGTCTTAAATCAAAAATTATGAAGGAAATAGAAAAAAAGAAAAGAAAAAGAAAAATCCCTGACATGCGGGACCCACCTGTCAGGGGGGTCGTCTTCAACCTCCAGCGAAAATCACGGCCGAGATGCTCTCCGATTCCTTTCCAAAATCGGAGCACAAATCGCGCGAGCTGTTTCCTCCCCTCTGGCCCTTTAAAAACCCCTGCCCCTCCTCTCTCATTCCCTTCTCCTTCTTCTCGAAATCGCGCCGCTAGGCTCGTGTATTTTCTCGCCGAAGCTCCTCGGTAGCCGCCGCCTTTTTTCTTCGTTCACCGGTGAGGTGAGCCACCCCCTTGCTTAAGACCCGTCCTTATTACTCCCCGCGTTAATGCGCATCCTCTAAACCCCTCCCCGTCTCTCCTACGCAGCAAAATTGATCGGAGGGTGCTCACCGAGCTCGTCGGAGTTGGAATCATCTCCGGCCACGCGTCCCCGTCGGTTCGGGACGAATGCGAGATCATCACCACCTCCATCGTCTCTGCCACCGCGCCCAGCTCGTCGCCTTCCCGAGCCGGGAGAGCCACCGGAGCCACTGCGCCGTCCACGCCCGAGGCCGCGCCGCCGCCATCCGCCTTTGCCGTTGAATCGGCGTTCAACGGCCTAGATTAGATCTCAGCCGAAGCGGTATCAGCGAACCAGAGCGTGTCACGTCGATGCCCAGTCAGCGCCTCGTCAACGCCACGTCAGATTTGATTTTCTGCGATTTTCTTTTATGGATTAAAACTGGCAGTTTTGCAGAAAAGCCCCTATACTTTATATCTATTATAAATTTTTACTGGTTTGGCCAAATTAAGCAAACTTTATTTTTTTGAAAAGCTCTTGACATTTAGAATATTTTGGATCTGTTAGAATTCAAATTTGTCTTATTTTAAAATATTCAAATTTCAAATGGATGATTTGAGTATATTTGTCATAACTTTAAATCTATAATTCCAAAAATTGCAAATAAAATAGTTTTGGAATCCTTAAAATATGTGTTATATTATGCTTCTGTTAGAAAATAATATTTGAGAATAGTTTTGATGATTTAATAATCATACCGTTAATTTGTATAGTTTGACATAAGTTTTGTTAGAAACATTATTTTTGATTAAATCCAATTGCTATAAACTTATTTAAATCCCCTCTGTCTATTAACACTATTTATAAAATTTTTTATAAAAATTTAATCACAGAAAACTTTGATCTTATATTTATTCCTTTTATTATAATTTTGCAAAAATAGAAATTTATTAAATGCATTTATAGCCTCATGCATACTTTATAAATATCACAAAAATTAGTATGTTGTTTCTTATGATTAAAAAGTGCATTGCATGCACAACATATTTTCTCATATAGATATACTTCTCATATGAAAATCTCTTCCTTATTTTCTACTTAGTATTTTGGTAAAGTGCTATGCACTTAGACACTTAGGAGTTTCAACATGGAGCTAGAAGTCCAATGAAGGAATTAGCCAAGAAAACAAGACTTCAGAAGTATCTTCAAGGAGTAGAAGCATGTAACATCCCAACATTTTATAATATTCAAAAATCACTAAAATTTAAAACTTTTGTTTTTATTAAAATAAAATATTAAATGCATAAGGAAACCAACTATGATAGACTTCAAAATTATTGAAAGAGTTTAATATTTCAAATGTCACAGTTTAAATATTTTATTATCCACTGTATTTCAAAAACCTTAAAATGTAATTTGACAAATATTTTACAAACTACAATCCATTTTATTTTAAGTAAATAGTTTACTTATAAGAAATTGATTTCAACCACTTAGACATATCTATCCATAAAATTCTCAAATTAATTAAAATTGGTGTTAGTTGCCAAATGGTTTTCATTCTCTCAATTAAGTTCAAAACATGGTGTTAAAAATTTAAATTCTGTAATTTATAACTATAAACTTTATAGATTTTAAATTAATGAATTAGCCAAATAAACATTTCATTTACTCAAATGAATTTCATCTATTTTCAAAGCATGAAATGATTAATATCTTCTGAATAAGAATAGAATTAAAACAAAAATCTTTTCCAAAGTTGTTATGAAGTTTTCAAATGAATTATCATAATATAAAATATAATGTTGCACAAATTATTTTCAATTAAAAATGAATACCCTATATTTCACATCTCCTAAACATTATTTATATTTAGTTCTTTAATATTATGCCAAAATAAAGAGGAATGATTCAGTAAAACAAGTTTAAATAACTTAAATCCAAACAGAATTGAATATGGGTATTTCATATAAATTATTTAGCCAAAATTAAAATTTATTTAAACCCTAGTTTTAAATTAAACATAAAGTGTCAATTTTACATTTAATCAATATTTCAAAATTATTATTTTTGAAAAGTGTTCAAAACACTCCCACAATTGGTTTAACAGAAAGATAATAATTTTACAAATTTTTAGAATTTTGTTTGACCTCATTTGGACAACTAAATCAAAAGTTATAAAAGAAAGAAATAAAACAGAAAAAGAAAAAGAGAAAACCCTGACAGTGGGACCCACCTGTCAGGGGGTCACCTTTCTTCAACCTCCAGCCGGAAAACTTGCCGAGAACGCCGGCGATTCCCTTCCTCCAAATCGCGCGATTAACGCCCCCAAATCCTCGGCTCTCCTGCCCCTATTTAAACCCTGCGAACTCTCTCTTCTTTCCCCCAGAAACCCTAACTCCAACGCCCCCAGGCTGCTTGGATTTGAGCCACCATTGCCACCATTGCCGCCGCCGTAATCTTCAAAGTCCGGTGAGTACAAAGCCCCTCGAGCCCTTCCGCAGCTTCCTCTCGACTCCCTGTCCACGGGCGCATCCTCTTGACACCATCGGTGTGTTGTTTTTGTTCCAGAACGCCACGTTCTTCCTCGCCCAAAGAAAGCCGCCCGCGGGAGCAACTCCGGCGAGCAACCTCCGGTGCATCCGTGCACCCCATCATCGTCGACTTCTATAAAATTTCAAATTTGACTTAGTATAAAATATTCAAATTTCAAATGGTGAATTTGAGTATATTTGTAATAACTTTAAATCTATAAATCCAAAAATTGCAAATAAAATTGTTTTAGAAACTTTAGAATATTTGTAAATTAATGCCACTGCTATAAAATATTTTTGAGTAATTTTTGAATGAATGCATAGTTATATATTCAATTTGAATGGTTTGACTATTTTCAACATAACTATTAATATTATTGATTAAAGTAAATTTCTATAAATTTAATTAAATGCTCTCTGTCTATTAACACTAATTATAAAATTTTGTTATAAAAATTTAATCATAGGAAACTTTAATCTTATAATTATTCCTTTTATTATATTTTCCAAAACTAGAAATTAATTAAATTGCATTTATAAACTCATGCATATTTATAAAGAAATCACAAAAGTTATTTTTATGTTTCTTATGATTTAAAATTTCATTTCATTCATAGCATATTTTATTCTCATAGGAAAACCCCTCTTCATTAGTTTTCTCTAAGTTAGGATCATTTCAACTTAGCATATTTGTGAAGTGCTACACTTAGACACTTAGTAATTTTCAACATGGAGCTGGAAGACCAATGAAGGACTTAGCCAAACAAGACTCCAGAAGAATCTCCAAGGAGTGGAAGCACTTAGAAGAAAGATCAAGAAGAACTTCATGAAGACCAACCAAAAAAAATTCTAAGTCTTTCTTCCTCCTTCTTATTTCTCCCTCCTTCTTCTGTTAGACTTCATGATGACTAAGTAAATCAAAGACCAGCCTCGAGGATACAAGAACCACCAAGTCTGAAGATTTATCAAGTCTATCAAAACTTCAATCAAGACATCATCAAGGAGAATATTACAAGTCTGGAGATGAAGCCTGGAGGACAACTACATCTTTCTTTCTATCTTTTCCCTCTTTCCTAATCTTATTTTTCACATTTGACTTAAACAAATTTTGATCATGATGTTATCATCATGAAGTTGTTGGATCCTAGCGGCATAGTGGGATGAAGCGGCCTGGAAACAAACCTTACATGTCCACGTACATGAGACTTGTTCCACAATTTAAGTGGCTGGCCGGGTGTCTGTCTCTCTCACTTTAGTGAATATCCAATTTACAAAGAGTTGATAATAGTTGTTGATCACCTCGAAGAATAGAGCTAGTATTTTCTCTAAGTATTTTGCACATCAAGACTAAGCCATTAGAGTGCTTATTCAAGATGATATAAAACAAAATATTTTATTCAACTTATGACTTTAGTCCTTAGCCATTTGACCAACCAAATTGCATTGCATTAACTTAAAAGATTTTCATGGCATAAAAAAAAAGCATTTCTAGCCCTCAGGAATATTTTGCACATCATGCATAAACATATTTTCCTTAGAAAGTTTTATAAAACTTATTTATTCATCTAGTATGTGTTTGTATGCATTGTGGAGTTGTGCTTGCTGTTGATTGTTGTATTGTTGCTTGTCTATACTGTTAGATTGATCGAAGAGTCCCGAGTATCATTGAAAAGAGTTGTGAACAACGACAACATTCAAAGGCAAGTGGCACACCTCATAAACTTCCTATTATTTCTATATGCATTACTTAGTGTATTTTTATATGCATGTGTAGGATAGTATTGCTATGCTAAACCTGTGTAGAATTCCTTATTCCTGTGTCTAGGTTCCTATGCAATACTTAGTAGAATTAATGATGCTATGCAAATGTTGTTTTGTGAAACTCTAAATTCTACTAAGTTAAGAATAAAACACCTGGGTGGTAAGTGGTTGTATGGTTTATGTTGAGTGGCTACTCAGGTCCATGTCTATGGTTCCTGGAGTATGTACACTTGTGAATGGCCACCCAGGAACAGAGGAATCTGAAGAACTCCGAGTGACGATTGCTTCCAGTGCACCCATTGCCATATGGGCTCTTGCTTGATCAATTATGTTGCGTGGACTCTCTCCGGCTTGACAAGCAGATGTAGGGGGATGTTAGGTGGAACGGGTCAAGCCAGAGTGGGAGGGAAAATGCTTATGAAAGATCTCGTCTCATTCTTCTCCTTTCCTTATCACAAATGGTGTGTAAAGGATAATTTGGGTTGAATGGGTACAATGGTGAACGTGCACAACCTCTGCAGAGTGTAAAACTAAGTACTTAGCCGTGTCCCCGGTACGGACAATTTGAGCAGCTGATCACGGACGTCAACGGAGGATTCCATCATTCCAACTTCAGAAATGAAATTTGATGGGTGAACAAGGGAAGATGAGATTTATGGTTTTCATGCCATACTCGTCTTGATTTCAAGAAAAGTGTTTTCAAAAGAGTAGGAAAAATTGGCTTTATGCAAATTAGCCTTGAACTCCACCAGCCAAATATGCATATAGGCTTTAGAGTTATTCCATTAAGTGTCCACCATAGTGTCACTTGCCAGACTCCATTTTTTATGGAATCTGATCCACGTTGTTGCAATATTTTTCTTATTGCAGATTTGATCAGATGACGATTGAGGTTTCGTTAAAGGTTTCGAGTCTACAACCAACATGTTTTCGCCTGTGGCAGCATGAAAGTTATAGAGACTCACTGCTATTGTATTTCCGCTGTGTACTTTTCAATGCTAGCTTTATGCTATGCAACTTGTATCGAATATTTTGTAATTCTGGATCATCGATGTAATAAAATTGACGCTTTGTTGTGATATTACATCGTAAACCGTGTGTGCAAATGAATCGATCCAGGGATTTGCACTATACACAGGTATCTGCCTTATTTAAAGTGCAGGTACGCTACAAAGCACTTGGAAGAAAAATCAAGAAGAAGTTCAAGAGGACCAACCCCCTTAATTCTCTAAGTCTTTGTCTCTTTCTTTTCTTCTTCTCTTAGACTTCATGATGACCAAGTTAATCCAAGACCAGCCTCGGTGATACAAGAATCATCAAGTCTGAAGATTCATCAAGTCTACCAAAAAGTCAATCATGACATCACCCAGGAGAAAGTTACAAGTCTGGAGATGAAGCCTGGAAGAACAACTACATCTTTCTTTATATCTTTTCCCTCTTTCCTAATCTTGACTTTCACTTTAGACATAAACAATTTTTGATCATGTTATTACCATATTTGAAGTTTGTTGGATCCTAGCGGCATAGTGAGATGAAGCGGCCGAGAGACTAACCTTACATGTCCATGCACATGAGAACTGTTCCACAACTTAAGTGGCTGGCCGGGTGTCTGTCTCTCTCACTATAGTGAATATCCAATTTACAAAGAGTTGTTAATACTTGTTGATCACCTTGAAGAATAGACTTAGTATTTTCTCTAAGTATTTTGCACATCATGCATGAAATATTTTCCATAGAAGTTTATGAAACTTGTTTGTTCATTTTGTATGTGTTTGTATGTGATGTGTTGTTGTGTTGATTGTTGTATTGTTGTTTGTCTATATTGTTTAGACTGAACGGAGAGCCTCGAGTTTCATTGAAAAGAGTTTGTGAGCAAAGACATCATCCAAAGGCAAGTGACACACCTCATAAACTTCCTACTATTTTCTATATGCATTACTTAGAGTATTTTTATATGAGCGTGTGTAGGATATTATTGCTATGCTAGACTTGTGTAGAAATTCCTTACTCCTGTGTCTAGATTCCTATGCAATACTTAGTAGAATTATTTGATGTTATGCAAATGTTGTTTTGTGAAAATCCAAATTCTACTAAGTTAATAAAGAACCTCCTGGGTGGATTGGTTGTATATGGTGGCGAAGTTGAGTGGCTACTTAGGCCCATGTCTATGGTTCCTGTAGTACGTGCACTTGTGGATGGCCACCCAGGGAAAAAAGGGATCTGAAGAACTCCGAGTGAAGATTGCTTCCAGTGCAGCCATTGCAATATGGTCTCTAGCTTGATCAACTAAGTGCGTGGACTCGCCCCGGCTTGACAAGCAGATGTAGAGGGTGTTAGGTGGAACGGGTCAAGACAGAATGGGAGGGAAAATGCTTCTGAAATATCTCGTCTCATTCTTCTCCTTTTCCTTATCACTACAAGAGTGTAAAGTATAGTTTGGGCTGAATGGGTACAATGGTGAACGTGCACAACCTCTGCAGAGTGTAAAACTAAGTACTTAGCCATGTCCCTGGTACGGACAAATTTAGCAGCTGATCACGGACGTCAACGGAGGATTCCACCATTCCAATTTCTAAGATAAAACTTGATGGGTGAACAAGGGTAGAATGAGATAGTGGATTTCATGCCATGGATGTCTCGAATAGAATAAAAGTGTTTTCCAAAGAGTTAGGAAAAATTGGCTTTATGCAAAATAGCCTTGAACTCCACCAGCCAAATATGCATATAGGTTATTAGAGTTATTCCACTAAGTGTCCACCATAGTGTCACTTGCCAGACTCCATTTTTAATAGAATCTGACCCATGTTTTTACAATATTTTTCTTATTCCAGATTGATCAGATGGTGAGTGAGGTTTCGTTTAAAGGTTTCGAGTCTACAACCAACATGTATTATCATGTGGCAACATGAAGATTATGGAGACTCACTGCTATTGTATTTCCGTTGTTTACTCTTGCTGTGCTAGCTTTATGCTATTCAAGTCGTAAGAGAATATTTTCCAAGTCTGGATCATCGATGTAATAAAATTGATACTTTGTTTTGATATTACATCGTAAACTGTGTGTGCAGACGAATCGATCCAGGGATTTGCACTATACACAAGTACCCTGCCATATTTTAAGTGCAGGTACGCTACAAGAAGGTATCAGAGCACTGTGTTGCATGTAGGTTCGAAACCCTAAGTTTGGATAGAAATAGGATTTGACCATAGGATCAAAAATCTACTTTTCATTTTATCTTCCTCATACTCTCGTCTACTATCAACCTTCTGAAAATACCTTATCTTACTCTAGATGACCATGTTCTTATAGTCTAAGTCTGACTCTGCTGCTTCATATTGAAAAGCTACGATTCAACATGAAGTTCTATATGCATGGAACACCACTAAAGAACCTGGATTCGGCCAACACTTCGAAGATATCCCGAAAAGTTGGACAAGAACTTGAAGCACTCACGAAGGAGATAGATTTGACCACCACTTCAATAGGACAACGATATCGTGTTAGTGTATTGTTCATACCACCTTAGTGTAGCGCCCCGTCTTTTATTAAAGATGGAACATATGTGTTAAGTGCTAGTCTCTGGATCACTGCCAGCACCACAGTACAAAATATAAAGTATCATTGCATAAGTATCAAGTTACTACAACGAGATCCAAAAATAGCTAAGTATAGCTTCATTACAAAGTGCATAGCCATGAAGGCTAGCTAGAATATTCAGAGTTCACAACAAAAGCAAATAACAATGAGCCTCATCTTCAAGCATGCGCCACAGGCAGACATGTTGGGTGTAGACTCGAGTCCAGACTTATTCTTCATCTGAAGTACCTGCACATTTGAATATGCAACCCCCGAAGGAGGTCAATACAATGAAGTATTGGAAAGTGACTATGGTGGAATATAAACGACAAGTCTAATCCTATATGCATATTTGGCTTGGTGGAGTTGTAGGCTATTTTTGCAGAAAGCAAGTTTTCTCCTATCTTTTGTAAAAAAACACTTTCGTTTTTCAAAAACTTGGCACCAAGGGATGAAGCCCAAGTGCACCAACTTTTCTTTCCTTAGTCAATTTTTACTTCATAAAAACGGTGCTGAGATTCTTCCGTCAATCCTTGTCCATCTCCTCGAAGTAGTCCATCACCGGGGACACGGCTAAATACTCAGATTGTTGTCTCTACAGAGTTTGTGCACTTTCACCTTTAGACTCAATTAACCCAGACATCCTATACACGCGGAGTGCATTAAGGAAAGGAGAGAATTGAGACATGAACTTTCAGAAGAAGAATTCAACCATACTAGCAAGAACCGTTCCACCTACCAACTCTACATCTGCTTGTCAAGATGACAGGTTGAACTCTCACAGCTTAATTGTTCTAGACAGAGCCCATTGTCAAAAGGCTGCACGGGAAGCATCTAAACTTGGAGTGACTTAGTAATCTCTTTGTTCCTGGGTGGCCATCCACAAGTGCACTTTTGGGTGAAAACCACCATGCTCATGGCCCTAAGTATAATAAAAATTCATCCTTGGCGACGACAACCACAAGCATAGTCCCAAATAGCCACTCAACATAAACCATACCGACCAATCCACCCAGGTGTGCATTTTAAGTTTAACACTTATAAATATTTCCATAACATGGCATGTATTTTTTTTTAGAGCATTGCTAAGCATCTAATAAAACTCTTTAATTGGCTGCATGGTAAAGGATGGCTACACACTACTAGCAATTTTGTATAGCATAAAAGTAACTTAGCATAATAAAATAATCCAAAATTCCTATCATGCATACTACTAAAAATATACTACTAATGCATAAAGGAAAATGAATGTCACCTTTCCTTGGTAACAGGAGGAGCAAGCACAACAATAATAACAATCACAAGCAAATCCTTCCTCCTCTTCACAATCTAGAACAAGCAATACATAAAATAAATAAATACACACACATTACAACACTTAAAATACCAAAACATAAACATGTATGCATGCATGATATGCTATGAGTATAACCATACACACTTATTAAAATTTTATACTTTCTGTTATTAAATACATGAAATACAATTTCCAGAAATTTCTTATTTTAATTATTAGTTAAATATTGGAATACAATATTGCAAAAATAATGTTCTACAACTACAAACTTTCATTCTTTTATGAAAAGTTTTCAATAAAACACATGTTGTACTTTCTGGACAGAGGACAATAATACAAATCTTAAACATTTAAATTTCTTAGAAAAGCATTTCATTATTTAAGTTATGAATTTAAATAGCCGAAATACCAATCTGATAATTACACGAATTAAAAGTTATCAAAAGGAAAAAAATGATGCAGAAACGAACTACACTAGCAGGGCTATCCGTGGATATAAAATTTATCAAATTTGGACTTACAGATCAAAAGATATGAATTTTCCAAGTTTTACATATTTTCTGTTTTTATTTACTAAATTCTGCCGAAAATAGAAAAAGAAGGGGCTACGTGACGCGAGCTGATTCACCGATACCGTTTTGATGCGGATCGGCACCGAGGCCGTCCGATCTAACTAAAAATAAACACGCCAGATTGATTGATCTAGATCCGTTGGATCTAGATCCAACGGTCCAGCAGCACGGGGCAAAAACGGGCGGCGCTGTTCGCCGGATCGCCGGTCGGAGCATGGCGCCTGCGGCGGCGTCGGACGGTCACCGGCCGTTCTACGCGTTCTACAAAGATTTGGGACGAATCGAACGTACCAGAACGAGAAGGAGAGCGAGGCGGGAATAGTGGTGAGTTGGTCATCGTCGGAGTGCTTGGCTGCTTCCTGGATCGCTCGCCGGAGTCGATGTTGGTGGCGGCTTGCTTTGGTTGAGGATGGAGGCGACAACCCGCTGCGAAAGAGGAGGCTGCGAAGTGTCACGGGGATGCGCACGATGTTGGGGATATATCAACTAGGGGTGTCTCCAACATGGATCAATCCGGCTAGTCCAGGGTGGCCCAAGGGTGGTAAGGCTGAAGCCTGCCGGGCGGCCCTGATAGCTGATGTACAAGGAAGTAGGCGGACGGTCCAAGGAAGGCGGAAGGCCGAAGCCCATCAAGCCACAACTAAGCCGGCTAGGTCTAGGACTCTGATTACTTGCCGGACAAGTACTTGCCTTGTATCCTGGGGTCTGGCCGCCTATATAAGCCGGCCACCAGGAAGCCTTTAGGGCACGCTTCAATACGCATCGTACTCATTGTAACCTGTTCACGGCTATTGCCTCATAGTGAATTATAGCAGCACGTAGGATCTTACCACCGCTGAGAGATCTGAAGCTGGGTAAACTCACTGTGTTCAATCCCGTCCTCGACGACTCCAACCTTCTTCCCCACAATCCATACGTAGGCTAGAGGACCCCCGTCTCCTATCAATTATGCCGATACCACGACAGTTGGCGCCCACCGTGGGGCATAAGGTTCCTGGCGTCACGTTCCAGACGGGAACACTTGGCGGCATGGGCAAGCAGATCGCCGTCGGCCGCGTCACAATTTATGGCGGCCACAGCTACGTCAACTCGGATGAGTCCTGGCTCCCGGCGGACGACTACCTTATCGGATGGGCAATCGTACCGATCGGAGGGATCGACGTCTTCATCGGGTACATGCCAGAGGCGTACGGCATACCGCGTTTCTACAACCCTACCCACCAACCCTTCGACCAAGCAGTCGACCGACAAGATGGATCTGAATCCGCCAACTCCCAAGAGTCGGCCGAATCTGATTTCCACTTCGTCGGAGTTGTCGGACTGGGATCTGACTCCCAGCCGGAAAACAACGATCCTGAGTCAATCCTTCCTGCTCTCCAGGAGGATGCGATGTCAGATGCCGGATCCAGATCTACCGTTCAAGTCAACGTAGACTCTGACTCTGATGATGATGCTAGTCTCTTCGAAGAGAAGATCAAAAGCCGCTTTTCCAGCGATAATACGGCTCCTTCAGAGGGCACAACGGATACTGATATGCCTGACAAGCTGGCTATGATGGTTGTCGTTGGTCACGAGTCAACCCTAGTTGCTTCCGAAACACAAAACAAGCCGGCGGAAGATGCCGGCGACACCACTGCCGGCCAACTCATTGAAAGTTCCGACAAGGTGCGCGCAAAGAAGAAAACTGACCTCGAGAAAGGCGGCAGCAGCAAACCCACGGATTTGCTCTCCATCATCAAGGACGTAGAAGAGATTATGCACACTCCGGTGAACAAGGATACCCCACTAGACGAAGTGGAAGAGCTTAGGATTAACATGCTTAAGCACTCTGACTTCCTGCATAAAATAGAGGAGCCTGTTGAGAGCCTTGCAAAGAAGATCGAGAAAGAACAGGAGAAGATGTCGGCTAAAACAAGCCGGCAGCTCTTTGAGGAAAAAATGCCATCTAAAAACCGCTGTGATAAGGAGCCGCCAACACGTGCAACAACAGCGGCTCGGGATCTTGGGTTCGACTGGCGCACGGCACCACAGCGCGTCGACAGAAGGGGGGATGTTGTTTTCTGCACCCCCATCTTTAACGCCGCCGCCGCGCTAGATACCCTAGACGACAAAACTTACACAGCGGAGGAAAAGCTAGCCAATGCAAGACACTTCTTGAGCAAGGCACTCGAACAACAAGCTCGCGCTGACTCCTATGGCCACATGGCGGATGCCCGCGGGGGGAGACCTACAATCCAAGTCAGGAAAGTGCAAAGGCGCACCTGGCGCTGACCCCGAAGGCCCGTCAGGCTCCAGTAGCCATGGCGACAAAAGGAAAGCAACGCCACCTCCAAAGAAGACGTCGCCGCCAAAACCAAGGCGAGACGAGAATTCAAGGACATGAAGCAGAGGAGACCTGCCACCTCCAGCCCAGCCAAGCCGCGACAATGGCGGTAGCCGAGATAATGGGCAGCCGCCTAGAAAAGATGCCGGTAACGACCCTCCCAGGAGAGGTCGAAGCCGGTCTCCGCAGCATAGCACCGGTAGCAAGAGGAAGGAGGCGGCAGAAGGGCCCAGGCGCAGCGTAAGCCGGGCAGCGCACGACGAGCCAAACGCAAACAGAGGCGCACAGCAGCTCGATCCAAAAGACGCGCGACACCGCCTACAAGACATAGCAAGAGGAAAGGAGCCGCTATATTCTGGACCAAAGTGCTTTGGCGACGCCATCCGCAGAGAGCCGTTCCCTAAGGACATGACATCAGTGTCTGAAAATTGTTCTAGGTACAACGGCCTCGTTAAGCCGGATTCATGGCTAGCCGATTATGCCATGACCATAGAAATTGCCGGCGGAAGCAGTTATATTGCCGTCCGTTACCTACCTCTCATGTTGGAAAGCACGGCAAGGGCTTGGATCGACAACCTTCCAGAAAAGTCTATCCATAGCTGGTACGACATGGAAAAGGTTTTCTCCCAGCACTTGCAAGGAACATACAAGCGTCCAAATACCTACACGGATTTACAACGCTGTATTCAAAAGCCGGACGAAACCATGACATACTTTGTCAGCCGTTGGATCTCCGAAAATGCCAACTGTCATGGTGTCTCGGACGCACAGGCTATCCATGCCTTCTACACGGGCCTACAGAAGAAGTCCTTGCTCCGCCATCGGCTCGTCCGCGAGCAAATCACGGACCTTGGCGAGATGCTCAACCTAGCCGCCCAATATGCGGCGGCGGATGACGACGCACGCGACGATTATCCAGACGTCAGCATCATGCCAAAACGGAACAACAAACACAAGCAGGCGACGGATGACAAAGCCGGACCTTCCAACGAGGTAGCTGTCGCGTTCCAAGGGAATGCCGGCAAAAAGAAGTGGAAGAATAAGAAAGACGATCGCGACGCCGGCTCAGGCCCTAAGGCGGCGCGTATCACTTACGAGCTGGCAAAACTTTTGCCATTCCCTATCCACGCCTCACTTGGCAAGGTCAACCATATGCTTAGCGAGTGTTGTTTCATGGACGACTTCAAAAAGGACCCCACAGTTGGCTGGAAGTCAAAGAAGTACGACAAGAAAGACAACAAGGACGACGAGGATGACGACGACATGTCTATCTCAAGCGAGGCTGACGCGGCCGCCAAGAAAAAGAAACCATATCCGAAGGTCAAAGATTCTCTCGTGTGTTTTGTCGGCACGCCTTCGGCTAAGGTGGAAAAGGCGGAGATGCGTGAACTTAACGTGACAATGCCGGACGTCACGTTCCTCACCCAGGAAAGTAAGCCCTTGTCGTTGATCCCATTGTCGACAACTTCAGACTCACAAAGGTACTCATGGATGGCGGCAGCAGCCTTAACATCCTGTACTATGACACACTAAGACGCATGAACCTGTCAGAGGATCAGCTTGATCACAGCAACCTCACTTTTCATGGCATAGTGCCCGGCAGGCAAGCAAAGTCAATGGGGAGCACTAGGCTAAAGGTAACTTTTGGACCAAAGGAGAACTACCGCTCAGAGTTCCTCTGGTTCGAAGTTGTCCCCTTCAAGAGCGCATATCATGCAATCTTCGGACGACCGGCTTTCGCCAAATTCATGGCAAGGCCGTGCTAAATATACATCAAGCTCAAAATGCCGGGGGAAAACGGAACCATCACGATTTCCGGCAACTTCAAGAAAGCCAAGGAGTGTGAGTGTGGCATGGCCGCCTTCGCAGAAGCCGTCATCCACAAGGAAGAACTCGCACTACTTGAGGCGGACCCAGACAACTCCATGCCCAAGCCAAAGATTGATGTCAAGAAGACCTTTGAAGCTCCAGAAGACACCAAAAAGGCGGACCTCATCCCAGGCGATAAGTCTAAGCAAGTCGTCATCGGTTCCAACCTTGACAGCAAATAGGAAGGCGCGCTCGTCGAGTTCCTCCGTGAGAATCACGACATCTTTGCATGGTCGCCTCCGACATGCCAGGTGTACCGAGGGAACTTGACGAGCACTCACTCAACGTCATAAAAGGATCCAAGCCGGTGAAGCAAGCAACAAGACGCTTTGGAGATGAGAGACGCAAGGCTATAGGAAAGGAGATAAATCGGCTGAAGGCCGCCAATTTCATAAAAGAAGTTGTACACACTGATTGGGTGGCAAATCATGTACTAGTTCCAAAGAAGAATAAAGAGTTGAGGATGTGTATTGACTACCGGTGTTAACAAGTGTTGCCCAAAGGATCCCTTTGCGCTGCCCAGAATCGACCAAGTCGTAGACTCCACAGCAGGCTCCGAGCTACTTTGTTTTTTGGACGCCTACTCAGGATACCATCAAATCAAGATGAGAGAGTCGGATCAGCTGAAAACATCTTTCACCACTCCATACGGGACTTTCTGCTACATCACGATGCCTTTTGGCCTGAAGAATGCAGGGGCAACATACCAGCGCTATATGCAAAATTGCCTGCACGAACAGATCGGCCGCAATGTTCACGTCTACGTAGACGACATTGCGGTGATGTCAAAAACGAAGGCAGAACTCCTAGAGGACCTGGAAGAAACTTTTCAGAATCTCCGGAGGTACCAGATGAAACTCAATCCCGCCAAGTGTGTTTTCAGCGTTCCAGCCGGCAAGCTACTCGGATTTATCGTCTCAGAACGAGGGATCGAGGTTAATCCGTAGAAGATCAAGACCATCCAAAACATATCCAGACCTACTTGTCTGAAGGACGTGCAGCGCCTGGCCGGATCGGTGGCGGCCGTCAGTCGTTTCATAAGCCGCCTAGGGGAAAAGGCAATGCCTCTCTACCGGCTATTGAAGAAATCCGATAACTTTGAGTGGACAGCAGAGGCAGATGCCGCCTTCCAGCAACTTAAGGAGGCCCTCATATCTGCCCCAATATTGGCAGCACCTTGATCGCAGGAACCAATGGTACTCTACATCGCGGCAACTGGAACAGTTGTCAGCGTTGTCTTGGCTGTGGAAAGAAAGAAGAATGAAGCCGCGACGTCTGAGCAACGACCGGTTTACTTCATCAGTGAAGTCTTCTCCGCCTCCAAGCAGAGGTATCCACATTATCAAAAGCTGGCTTATGGTGTGTTCTTCGCCGCCAGAAAGCTTAGGCACTATTTCCATGAGCACATAGTGACAGTAGTCAGCAAGGCACCGTTGGGAGACATAATCAACAATGCAGAGGCAACATGTCAAGTCGCCAAATGGGGCATCGAACTTGCCGCCTTTGATATAGTCTATAAACCACGCACCGCCATTAAGTCTCAAGCGCTTGCAGATTTTGTTGCCGACTGGACAGAAGCCATGGAGGAAACGGTACTCCCCGAGTCAGAATATTGGGTCATGCACTTTGACGGATCAAATATGCTCAAAGGCTCGGGGTCTGGAGTCGTCCTACGCACACCCAAATGCGACAAGCTCAGCTACGTGTTCCAAATTCATTTTACAGCAACTAATAACATCGCCGAGTATGAAGCTTTGCTTCACGGGTTGCACGTGGCAAACGACCTCGGCGTCAAGAGAATCCTCTGCTATGGTGACTCAGATTTGGTCGCACAACAAGTAAGAGGAACATGGGATGCGAAAAGCGCAACAATGGCGGCATACAGGGCCAAAGTTGATGAATTCGCAAAAAACTTCGCGGGCTACGAAGTCCGGCATGTTCCAAGAGCTGAGAACGAGGCGGCAGACACACTTGCCAGACTAGGGTCAGAACGCAAAAAGGTACCAAAGGATATTTTCCAGGAACATTTGCACAAGCCGTCCATTAAGGGCGCCGACTTGTTGGACCCCAATGCAGAAGAGCCGGTAGAAGCGACAAGTCTCGCCGTCTACTCGGTACAGCCGGATCGGACTACCCCATACCTCGATTTTCTAATCGACAACAAGTTGCCGGAGGACGATGAGGTGCTAAAAAGGCAGATCACAAGGCGAGCCAAGGCATTCACAATAATAAAAGGCGAGCTATATAAGCGAAGCACGTGTGGTATCTATCAACGGTGCATACAGCCAGAAGAGGGCCAAGAAATTCTAAAAGACATACATGTTGGTACCTGCAGGCATCACGCTTCCGCCAGGTCCATCGTGTCCAAAGCTTTCCGCCAAGGTTTCTACTGGCTTACCGCCAAAGAAGACGCCGAGCACATCGTGAAAACATGCAAAGGCTGCCAATTGTACGCCCGCCAACCTCACATGCCGGCACAAGAGCTTAAGACAATTCCAATCACCTGGCCGTTCGCGGTCTGGGGCTTAGACATGGTTGGTCCCTTCAAGAAGGCACGTGGTGGGTATACCCACCTATTGGTCGCTGTCGACAAGTTCATCAAATGGGTCGAAGCCAAGCCGATCAGCAAATTTGACGCGCGAACAACCACCAATTTTCTACAGGGAATTATCTCTCGGTTTGGAGTTCCACACAGCATTATCACTGATAATGGCAGCAACGTATCTCAAGGCGACATAGAAGAATACTGCAGCGATCTAGGTATTCGGCTTGATTTGGCATCCGTGTCACACCCACAATCTAATGGACAAGTAGAGCGTACAAACGGCCTAGTACTTTCAGGACTTAAGCCTCGTCTCGAAGCTCCGTTACATAGGGAAGCCGGTGCTTGGGCCGAAGAGCTACATTCCGTACTCTGGAGCTTGCGCACAACACCAAACAGATCTACCGGCTACACTCCTTTCTTCTTAGTATATGGCGCGGAGGCGGTGCTACCTACCGACATGAAATACGATTCCCCAAGAGTTCAAGCCTACATCGAGCAAGACGTAGAAGGTGCAAGACAGGATATCCTAGACCTGCTAGACGAAGAAAAAGACGTTGCTCTACATCGCTCCGCCTTGTACCAGCAACAACTCCGTCGCTATCATAGACGGAGAGTGCGGAAGCGAAGTCTCAGAACAGGTGACCTGGTTCTCCGCCTAATTCAAGACAGAAAAGGCTTGCACAAGTTATCCCCGCCATGGGAAGGACCGTTTATAGTCACAAAGGCGTTGCTCAATGGTTCCTACTAACTAGCCGACATCCGCGACGAAGAGGAAAAGAAAAGGCAAAAGAAGGTGGCAGGAAGGAGGGGAACCAAGCGCAAAAGAGGCATTGACGACCCGTTCGAACAAACAAGACAGCCTTGGAATATTGAGCAGCTACGTCCTTTCCATACTTAGCAATTTATATTGTAATAAGTTATATATGATTATGAAATAAAAGTCTATGGTTCCTCATATGTGTTGAGAAGCATGCCATCTTTTGTCCTTTCTTACAGTCATATATCCCCTATGTATCTAAGTTACCTATTTTCTAGCTCCGTGCAAAGCTTCAAACTGGTAGATGCTTGCAGCTTTCGAGCCAAACCAAAGCAAAAAATCAACTTTTTTGCGCCGCCTAATTCCTTTGCTCCTGATTACTTATATGTGGTTCGCCTAGTAGTATGTATTTGGCACCAACATGTTGGCTTTGGTTTCTGATTCTAAACACATGATTTAGCCCTGTTTGTTTCAGCTAAAGTTCCCGGCTGAGGTTCGCCAACATACAAACAGTCAAGCATATAAGTCAGGGTAAAATTAAGGCGGGCCAAATAAAATAAGGCAAAATAAAACATGTTTGCTAGCTTCCCGCCTAGCAGAGCAACTCCAAAAGTATATACAAATATTACAAGTTGAGTTTGTACTGTTTCAGGGGCAGGAAAGGGCTGGCCGTCAAGTCGGAAGGAAGAACTTGGCGGCAAACCGCTTGGACGCCGCCAATGTCTCGGTGATCAGCTCACCCGGACGCGCAAGGCGATCTAGGCGGGGGCTGACAGCCTTGTCGTCGCTTAAACCGGAAGCAACTGTATCAAAAATGAAAACGTCAGTTCGGCTCAGGCTAAATTTTATGACGGAAAATTATGAGTGAGAAATTACCAAGGACCGAGTTATGGAAGGCGGACAACTCAATCATATGAGCTGCCACCGCGTCCTCAGCAGTTTGGGCGCGAGAAGTCTGCTTGGATATCTCCTGGGAAGCCGCCTTCTCCGCCTCAGCCAATTTCTTGCGCAGGCTATCCAGCTCCCCAGTAAGCTTGCTAGATTCCTGCGCAAATTTCAGCTGCTGGGCCTCCAACTCCTTCTGATGCTCCTCCTTCATCAACAAATTGGCGGTCGCTAGATCAGAAGCGTCATTCATAATAGCTTGCATATCAGTGGACGCCTTCAATATATCCTGGGCGTGATCTAGCAGTTCTACAATATGGATTTACTAGCTAAACGATTGGCGGCGACAAAAATTGAAAAATGACAGAAGGCAGAAAGGAATAATTCTACCTTCGTCTTTTTTGCGGGCCGCCTCCAATTCGGCAATCCGCAAGTCCTTGGCCTCGCAATCCTTCTTCATATCGCGGCATCGCTGGTTTATCTCAAATCGAGAGGAGATAAGCTCAACGTTGGCGGACAGGAGGCCCTGCAGGCAAGGACAAAGGCATATAGCATATCGTCAAAAAACCACTAAGCCGGCAGTCAATGTTTTCGACTTGCCATCCAAGTGCTCGGGGGGGAAGACTATGTATATGCCACAAAGTTAAAAAAACTTACAGACATGTCGCCCTCCAAGTCGGCAAAGGCCTGGGAGGCGAAGTTGGCAAAAGCCAGGGTAGACTCCTTGGCCGCCTTAAAGGCGGACCAAGGGTCCCTAACTCGGCCGCCTCCCGCGGCTGGGGCTGCCCTCTGCGTCCCGCCGGCAACCACCTCCAGCAACTCTTCCTTGGCGGCACAAGATTGGACGGCTTCATTGGCCGTAGCCTCAGCCGATGGAAGGGGAGTACTGGTGGCGCGGCCAGAGTAGGAAGTCTTTGGCGGCGGACCAGAAGTCGGAGCCGGGGGCTGGCGACGAGCATCGCTCATAAAGCCGCCGGCCCGGGGCTGGGGAGTTGGCGGCATGGTAGCAGGCAAGCTACCTTGGGGCCGCTTTCCACTGAAAAGAAGCCTGGTCGGCAACCTGGAAGTTGCCGCCCGTTCCCTGACAATAAAGCAAGCACATCCAGATGAATGCCAGTATTAGAAGAATTCGACAACTACTTAAGGTGGAAATGAGTACCTTCGGGGGATATTAATCCCCGCGTTCTCGTCGAGATCGACGAGCACCGGCTCGGCAGCCGTTGCGGTCCATTTCTTACTCTCGGCGTTTGCCGTAGACGAAGTGGCGCCGGACGCCTTGCGCTTCTTGGTCTTCCCGGCTTCGGACTCATAGAAGTCGGGGGCCAGGTCATCCTCCCCCAGGGCAGAGAGCTGAGAAAGAAGGCAAGTGTTAATAGAACTCCAGTAAACCGGCAAAGGCCGTCAAAAAAGGGTGATAGGTAGGGTATCTACCTCAAGGGGAGGGTTGTCGTGGGTGTGCATGGGCACGCCTTCCGCCGCCTTCACCAGCCCTGCTTTGACAAGGCTGCGAAGTCGGAACGCCAGGTCGGCGGCTGGTAACCCCTCTTCGCTTACGCGAAGAGAGGCTGTGGCAGTAGGCGAATACTGACACATCTTGTGCGGGCTGTACCACAGGGGCAGTATCTTCCGGCTAAGCCAGCAGATGACGGTGTCCACCCCATCCAGCAAGGGGGGAGCCATCGTGCGGGTAAGGAACTCGATCCGTCTTTGGATAAGGCAGAGCTCCTTCGTCAACTTGGGCACCGCCTCGTCCCAGCATGGTCTGGGCATAGGCGGCGCGTTGACAAAGTCCGGGACGCCAAATTGGCGCCCCGGTGCTGCCATGTCTTGGCAGTAGAAGAAGGTGGACGTCCAGCCCTTGACCGACTCGATGTATGGTATCTTGGGATACCATTGGCGTCCTTGGCGGCAGTTGAAAGTGACACTGCCGCAGATCGCCAGTCCGCCGTCCGGCACAGTCTGGCGCCGGCAACGGAAGCAATATCTGAAGAAGTCTAAACTAGGCCTAATACCTAGGTAGCCCTCAAACAGAGCTGTGAAGCCGGCTAAGACTAGGATGCTATTAGGCGCTATATTATGGGGCTGGAGCCCATAGTGATCTAACACCTCGCTAAAGAAGGCGGAAGGCGGTAGGGCCATTCCCCTAACTAAATGGGAGGTGAGGATTACCCGCTCCCCGGCTTTCGGAGCCGGGATGACGTCCCCGAAGGCGGATCTCCATTGGCAGTCCTCCCGAGTTGGGAGGTAGCCGATGGCCTCCAAGTCTTGGAGTACGTCTTCGTCGACGATGGAGGGAAGCCAATAGCGTGACCCGAGGTCAGCTGCTTCCTCCTCATCGTCGGTGGGTGCGCCTCTCGTTGTCGTCGCCGCGGCGGAAGATGAAGGAGCAGAGGAGAACACCGCCTGGGCGCGTGCGGTGGGAGTTTGAGACGTGACGGTGGCGACATTGCCCGTCGCCGCCGTCGCGAGACGCGATGCTGCGTCGCCCATCGCCGTCGTGGGGGAGGTTTCGGTCGCCATGCCGCCGGACGCCGCGGAAGGGGTGTTCTGGCCGGTGGACATCGCAGTGCGCGAGGGTCGCCGGAGGGGAATGCTCGCCGGAGTTCGCTCGGAGATAAGAGCAGGAGAGCGGGAGAGCAAGGGGCCGAGGAGAGCAGGAGCAGGGTGAAAAATGAACCGTTCGGCTCCCTATTTATAGGCCCAGGCATTATTTCCTGTGCAACGACGCTGTTAGTCGGACACGTGTCCAGCGTCCGCTGCAACGCATGATCGCACGATCTCCACGCCTCCTCTTTTCCCGCGATTTGCAATCATGACGTGATTTTCGCTTCGGCCGGTTTCAAACTGTCGTGAGCTGCCTGGCGATGTCCGTCAAGAAATATGCTCGGCAAAGTTTCGATTAGCCGTCTTTTCCCATGTTGGATAAAGGCGGCCGTGTGCCAACATCGGGGTACACGTGCCCCCATTGTTTTTCAGACTGGTTCAAGTCCTGCAGCCGCCAGCATTGACGAATGAAGTATCAAGAAGAAGCCGGCGCCTGGAGAACTCCAACCTTTCTGGGGGCTAATGTTGGGGATACATCAACTAGCTAGGGGTGTCTCCAACATGGATCAATCCGGCTAGTGCAGGGTGGCCCGAGGGTGGTAAGGTTGAAGCCTGCCGGGCGGCCCAGATAGCTGACGTATAAGGAAGTAGGCCGACGGTCCAAGGAAGGCGGAAGACCGAAGCCCATCAAGCCACCAAGCCCAAGACGGAAGGCGGCAACTAAGCCGGCTAGGTCTAGGACTCTGATTACTTGCCGGAGAAGTACTTGCCTTGTATCCTGGGGTCTGGCCGCCTATATAAGCCGGCCACCAGGAAGCCTTTAGGGCACGCTTCAATACGCATCGTACTCCTTGTAACATGTTCACGGCTCTTGCCTCATAGTGAATTATAGCAGCACGTAGGATCTCGCCACCGCTGCGGGATCCGAAGCTGGGTAAACTCGCTGTGTTCAATCCCGTCCTCGACGACTCCAACCTTCTTCCCCACAATCCATACGTAGGCTAGGGGACCCCCGTCTCCTATCAATTATGCCGATACCATGACACAAGACGAAAATAAAAACGAAGAACAAGAAGGGAGAGCTCGTGATCCTTTGTAGTCACCGAAACCTGAAGCAACCGGCGGCGGCAATGGCGGCGACGGAAAACACGAACCCGAGCAGCCTGGAGGCGTAGGAATTAGGGTTTTGGGGCGAGGTGACTGGCGGCGGGGTCGGGGTTTAAATGGGGTGGCTATGGGGAGCAAATCGCGCGAGAATCGCACTCGGATCATGACGACACCGGATCAGCCGTCGCACGATCTCCGGCTGGAGGTGGAAGAACCTGACAGGTGGGCCCCACCTGTCAGCGGGAGAGAGAGAGAGAAGGGTTGTGTGGGCTGTCTTGCTGGGCCGAACGCAGCGCACGCGCGGTAGATAGCCGGGGTCTCGGCCCAAATGGCTCAAATAAAACGTTTTTCTTTTAATCAAATGTTTTTCTGTTTTTCAAATCTGATTTCAAAAATGATTTTTAAACTTAACCAAAACATTTCATAAAAATTCATAAAAATATGTTTTGGAAAGCTTATTAAATTTAGGACCTTCTAGTATCATACTTTCCTATCAAATAATTTGATAAATAGAAATATTATAAGGAGTACAAATAAACAACTTTATGGAATTATAATTTATTTAAACTCATAATTAAATTTTTATTTAGTCTTTATGTGATAAAAATGTCATATCTATATGATGAATGATGCATGAATGCAAAGTTTTAATTTTTTGAAATTTTGGGATCTTACAGACTAACCCCCTTAAGAGGAAGCTCGACCTCGAGCTTCGGAAAGGTCAGCAAATAGGTGAGGATGGTCTTCTCGAAGGTCATCTTATCATTCCCAAGTAGCTTCTTCCTCGGTGTGATGATTCCACTGAACCTTGCAGAACTTGATGGTTTTGGTACGAGTGACTCTTTCTGCTGTCTGTAATACCTTGATGGTCTTCTCTTCATAGGTCAGGTCACTCTCCAATTCTACTTCCTCGAGGGGTACAGTATCCTTCAAAGGAACTCCCATCATCTCGGATTCTCGGGATGACATTTCTTCAACTGACTGACATGGAACACATTATGGACAGCAGACTGAACTTCTGGCAGTTCTAACTCATATGGCACTTCACCATTGCGAGAAAAGATTTTGAATGGTCCAATGAATCGAGGTGCTAACTTTCCGTTGATTCCAAACCTTTTTACACCCCGGAGTGGTGACACTCTAAGATAGGCTCTATCACCCACCTCGTAGGTGACCTCTCTACGCTTGGAATATGCAAAGCTTTTCTGTGGTGACTGTGTCATCTTCAATCTATCCTTGATCAGTCTGACCTTCTCTTCAGCATCCTCGATTATATCAGGTCCAAAGAAACTTTGTTCTCCTACACCACTCCACAACAATGGGGGTAGTGCATTTCTTTCCATATAAAGGTTCAAACTGTGCCATCTCAATGCTGGCTTGGTAACTGTTATTGTAGGAGAACTCAGCGTAAGGTAGATTATCATCCCAGCTAGATCCAAATCGAGCGCAGAAGCTCTTAACATATCTTCTAAAATCTGATTTACTCTTTCAGTCTGACCATCTGTTTGCGGGTGGAAAGCCGTACTGAATCCCAATCTGGTTCCTAGAGATTCATGCAACTGCTTCCAGAAATGAGATGTGAACTGGGTTCCTCTATCAGACACGATACTCTTAGGAACGCCATGAAGGCACACAATTCTCTTCATGTAAATATCAGCTAACTTAGCACTTGTATAACTGGTCTTCACGGGAATAAAGTGAGCTATTTTTGTTAGACGGCAAACAATAACCCAAATAGAATCATAACCAGATTTGGTCCTTGGTAATCCTGTGATGAAATCCATTCCAATAGAATCCCACTTCCAGTCGGGTACTTTCAAAGGTTGTAAAAGTCCTGCTGGTTTTTGATGTTCTGCTTTTACTCGACTGCATACATCACACTTTGCGATATATTCTGCTATCTCCCTCTTTAGATTGTTCCACCAAAATCTCTCTTTCACATCCATATACATCTTGGTATTTCCCGGATGGATGGAATAAGGTGTCTCATGGGCTTCTTACAAAATTAACTTCCTAAGATCAGGGTCATTGGCCACACACACACGTTTTTCAAACCACAAAATTGCTTGCTCATCTTCATGGAATCCCTTAGCTTTTCTTGCTCTCAGATTGACTTTGATTTCTTCTATTTCCTTGTCTCCCTTCTGAGCTTCGCGTATCTTGTCCATCAAAGTTGGTTGTACTACTAAGGAGGCTACAAAACCTTCTGGTACCTTTTTCAATCTGAGGTGCTTGAATGCCTTGCATAAATCCTCAGGTATTTCTCCTGTCGTGAGGCCATTCACATACACCTTATTTCTCAGGGCATCTGCTACTACATTAGCCTTTCCCGGATGGTATTGGAGACTTAGATCATAATCTTTGATAAGTTCCAACCATCTTTGCTGCCTCATGTTCAATTCCTTCTGAGTGAAAATATACTTCAAACTTTTGTGGTCAGTGAATACTTCACATCCTTTTCCCATCAGATAGAGTCTTCATGTCTTCAGGGCATGTACTACTGAGGCTAACTCAAGATCGTGGGTAGGATAATTTGCTTCATGTTTCTTGAGCTGTCTAGAGGCATAAGATGCCACTCTGCCTTCCTGCATCAATACACTTCCCAGGCCTTGGTGCGAAGCATCACAGTACACTTGGAATTCCTTCTCTAAATCAGGTAAGCATAGAACTGGGGCTGAAACTAGACGTTTCTTCAACTCCTGAAAACTGGCTTCACATGACTCGGTCCACTCAAACTTCTTCTCCTTCTTCAATAATTTCGTCAAGGCCTTGGCAATCTTGGAAAAGTTTTCAATGAATCTTCGGTAGTATCCTGCTAAACCAAGAAAACTCCGTAATTCACCCACATTCTTTGGCGGCTCCTAATTAGTTACAGCTGAAACCTTTTCAGGATCTACCGCTATACCCTCCTTGGACACCAAAACTCGTTCTAACCCGACTCGTTCTAACCAAAACTCACATTTGCTGTATTTGGCATACAACTTATGTTCACGTAGTCTCTGCAATACTAGACGCAAATGCTCTTCATGTTCTTTGTGGCTCTTGGAGTAGATTAAAATATCATCGATGAAAACTACCACAAACTTATCCAGAAAATCCATGAAGACTTTATTCATCATTTTCAAGAAATAGGCTGGAGCATTGGTTAATCCAAAGGGCATTAAGGTGTACTCGTAAGAGCCATATCTCGTAAAAAATGCAGTCTTGGGTATATCCATTTCTCTAACTTTCCTTTGGAGGTACCCTGATCGAAGATCGATCTTTGAGAAAACACAAGCACCTTCCAGTTGATCAAGTAGTTCATTAATCTTGGGTAACGGGTACTTGTTTTTGATAGTTTGCTCATTTATATCCCTGTAGTCCGTGACTAGCCTCTGGGTTTGATCTTTCTTTTTAACAAATAACACTGGTGCTCCGCATGGCGATGAACTTGGACGAATAAATCCTTTTTGTATGTGTTCCTCCAGTTGCTTCTTGAGCTCTTTCAGTTCATCGACGGCCATAGGATATGGTCTTTTAGCTAATGGTACAGTACCCGGTTTCAGTTCGATAAGGAACTCTACATTTCTATCGGGTGGCATTCCCGGTAGTTCTTCCGGAAAAACATCTGGGTATTGCTTGACAATAAGCACATCACCAGGGCTAACCCCCTTAAGAGAATTTAGCCTAACTTTCTTAAGTTCGAAAGTTGATCTGAACTTAATCTTCTTTTTATCTGGGGTGGTGAGGGTGATTGCTCTATTTGCTTAGTCTATGATTCCTTCAAAACGAGTCATCCAATCCATTCCGATGATAACATCCAAGCCTTGGGTTTCTAGGATGACTAAGTCCGTTGGAAAAATATGCTTACCAATCTTTAAGTCTAACTATCTACACCCAGAATTTACTATCATCTCTCCTCCAGGTGAACTTACCCTAATAGGTTTTCCTAGGCTTTCCTCAACTAGCCCATGTTTGTTTTTAAAAGCTCTTGATATGAATGAATGCGATGCTCCAGTATCAAATAAGACTAATGCTGGAAAAGAATTGAGCAAGAATGTACCAATGACAGCATCAGGTTCATCATGTACTTCTTCCACATTGAGGTGGTTCACTTGTCCCTTCTGGAAAGGATTGGGCTTGGAATTTTCATCAGCCTTTCTCTCTGGGCAGTCAGTTGCATAATGCCCCGTCTTCTTGCACTTGAAGCAAGTCACATCAGCCAAGTCTCTCTTCCCTTCATAGCTAGGACGGTGATGACCATTTCCATGATTATGGCCATGGTGATGGTTTCCCTTGAATCTACCATTATTTCCTTTGTATCCTCCATTGCTTCCTTTGTACCCTCCATTGCTTCCTTTGTATCCTCCATTATGGTTATGACCATGATGCTTATGACCATTTCCGTTGTTCGAGTGATTCCATGGTTTATGCCCACTGCCTTCAGAGGTGTGTTGTCTCTTTTGTGTTCCCTCAGAATGAACCTTACTTGCGCTGAACTTCCTCTTTCTGTTCTCTTCCTTTCTTATGTTGTTATCCAAAGTGATTGCTTGATCCAACAGAGCTCAATAGTTGGGAGCATAGGCCACAGACAAGGGTATCTTCAGTTCTCCCTTAAGTCCATTGAGTAATTTTTCCTTCCTCCTAGCATCAGTGTCAATGTCTTCTGGTGCATACCTTGGTAGCATACAGAAGTCATCCATGTACTCCTTCAGAGTTCTACCTCCCTGCCTCAAGCTACAAAATTCTTCTTTCTTCAGATTCATTATGCCAGAGGAAATGTGATCATTGCAAAAACCCTCCTTGAAAACATCCCAAGTCATGCCCTCTAGAGGATGTGTCACCTGGTAAGTCTCCCACCATAGGGCAGCGGGTCCTTCCAGCAGGTGTGCAGTGAACCTCACCTTCTCTGCCTCAGAACACTCACAAGTCACTAAGTCCTTATTGAATGAGCGAAGCCAGTCATCAGCCACTATTGGTTCAGTAGCAGAGGAGAACTTATTAGGCCTAAGCCTTAGGAATCTAGCAAGTCTGTCCACTGGAGGTGGTGGTGGTGGAGGTGGCTGGTTGTGATTGTAGTAGTAGTAGTAGTAGTTGTTGTTGTTGTTGTTGGTTGCTGCAATGAATTGTGTCATCATAGTCATCAGCTAAGCTTGAGCGGCCATTAGTTGCTGCATGGCATCATTGTTGTCGGGGTCACGACGAGGAGGCATTTGTGGGGTTTTCATCATGGATGAGTAAAAGATAGATATAACTAAAAGAAGGAAAATCCTACCCATGCACAAAACAACCCAGTCAAGCAATCAATGATCAATAAACAACTTAAAACTTTACTTCCTAGCAATTCGAAAAAGGCATTCTAGGTAGATTCAATAAAACGACAAAGTCTGCAATCCAAAACATTCTAACATTTTCATACCACAAGTTGGAGATCAATGTTTTAAAAACGACGAGCTAAACGAGAATAAAAACATGGTGGTCCAACTACTAAGTCTAAACTTCGTCCATGACATCTCCATCATCTTCTTCGACCTCCTCGATGGCGATGCCTTCCTTCATGAGAATCTCCTTGTAGTCGTTCACTTCCTTCTCTAAAGCTTCATTCTTCTCCTATAGCATCGTCTTCTCACGGCGCAGAGTCTCGATCGCTTCCTTCTCTAGGGCTTCAATCTTCTCTTGTAGCACCCTCTTCTCACGACGCAGAGTCTCGATCAGATCTCGATCAGCTTCGAACTCGACGTCGTTGCTCATAATTTCATCCTTCAAGTTGTTGATCTCCTTGTTCTTGTCTCTAATTCTCTTCTCTTGATTTTGGAACTTCTTCTCTTGAGCCCGGAATTTCTCCTCCTGATCGTTGGCCACTTCTTCTTGGGCATCAATCTTCTTTTAAGTCTCCTTGACTTGGGCCATTATTTCATCATTCTTCAGCAGCTCATTGCGTCTATCCTCTACTAGTTGCCAGAGGTGAATTTCTAAGTCTTGAAGATAAGGGTGCAAGGGATCTGGTTTGTTCTTGTCTTCCTCATTTACAAGGTAGGGTATCCCATCTTCATCACGTTGGCCTAGGATAGAAAAGTAGTGGTCCTTTAACTCCTCCTGGGATTGCCCACAATGACGTCCTATTAGCTCCTGCGTGACGAGATTAAGTCCTTTCTCCAACGAGTCACTAATCGACTTGTATTGGATGTCTTCAGTCTTGGGTTCAGTCTGGCGCCCGAATTGCATGATGCGAACTCCCCATAAGCCATCCTTGTTGAAGTGCTTCAGCGGACTTGCCTTGATGATGGGTGTTGGAAGCGCCAGTAGTTCCACCAACTCCAGAAGATATCTCCCAGAACAGATGTTCTTGAATTCCTCCGCGGTTTGATACATGAAGAACGACATCCTTAAGTTATAAGAGTAAAAATTGTTAAAACAGAATACATAAGGTAAGAAGTACTAGTCATGATGTAAATAAGTACTTAGATAAAATAAGGGTTCTATTCTACAAGGTGATCAACACTATTATCAACTCTTTGTAAATTTTATATTCACTATAGTGAGAGAGACAAACACGCGGCCAGCCACTTATAATTGTGGAACAGGTCTCATGTACGCGGACATGTAAGGTTAGGCCCGGGCCGCTTAATCTCACTATGCCGCAAGGATCCAACATACTTCAAAGATGGTAATATTATGATCAAAAAGGGGTTTAACCAATCCTAA
This sequence comes from Poa annua, assembly GCA_026929855.1. Taxonomy (NCBI): domain Eukaryota; kingdom Viridiplantae; phylum Streptophyta; class Magnoliopsida; order Poales; family Poaceae; genus Poa; species Poa annua. Next base: position 112,597,044 of record CM049426.1, read on the forward strand.
GGGCTCGAACCTACAGGCAACACTTGGCTCTGATACCATTTTGTAGCGCCCCATCTTTCATTAAAGATGGAAGACCTGTGTTAAGTGCTAGTCTCTGGATCACTGCCAGCACCACAATACAAAATTTGAAGTATCATTGCATAAGTATCAAGTTACTACAACGAGATCCAAAAATAGCTAAGTATAGCTTCATTACAAAGTGCATAGCCATGAAGGCTAGCTAGAATATCCAGTGTTCACAACAAAAGCAAATAACAATGAGCCTCATCTTCAAGCATGCGCCACAGGCAGACATGTTGGGTGTAGATTCGAGTCCTCTTCGTCTAAAGTACCTGCACATTTGAATATGCAGCCCCCGAAGGAGGTCAATACAATGAAGTATTGGCAAGTAACTATGGTGGAATATAAACGACAAGTCTAATCCTATATGCATATTTGGCTTGGTTGTGTTGTAGGCTATTTTCGCAGAAAGCAAGTTTTCTCCTATCTTTTTTAAAAAACAACTTTTGTTTTTCGAAGACTTGGCACCAAGGGATGAACCCCAAGTGCACAAACTTTTCTTTCCTTAGTCAAATTTTACTTCATGAAAACGGTGTTGAGATTCTTCCGTCCATCCTTGTCCAGCTGCTCGAAGTTGTCCATCACCGGGGACACGGCTAAGTACTCAGATTGTCGACTCTTCAGAGGTTGTGCACTTTCACCTTTAGACTCAATTAACCCAGACATCCTATACACGTGGAGTGCATTAAGGAAAGAAGAAAATTGAGACACAAACTTTCAGAAGAAGAATTCAACCATACTAGCAAGACCCGTTCCACCTATCAACCCTACATCTGCTTGTCAAGCTGACAGGTTGAACTCTCACAACTTAATTGTTCTAGGTAGAGCCCATTGTCAAAAGGTTGCACGGGAAGCATCTAAACTTGGAGGGACTTAGTAATCTCTTTGTTCCTGGGTGGCCATCCACAGGTGCACTTTTGGGTTAAACCACCATGCTCATGGCCCTAAGTAGAATAAAAATTCATCCTAGGCGACGACAACCACAAGCATAGTCCCAAATAGCCACTCAACATAAACCATACCGACCAATCCACCCAGGTGTGCATTTTAAGTTTAACACTTAGAAATATTTTCATAACATGGCATGTAAACAATTTTATAGCATTGCTAAGCATCTAATAAAACTTTTTAATTGGCTGCATGGTAAAGGATGTGTAACATCCCAAAATTTGCAAAAAATTAAAACTTTGCATTCATGCATCATGCATCATATAGATATCACATTTCAATTACATAAGGCCTAAATAAAAATTCAGTTATAAGTTTAAATATATTATAATTCCATAAAGTTGTTTAATTGTACTCCTTATAATTTTTCCTTTATATAAAATTATTTGTTAGACAAGAATGATACTACAAAGTTCTAAATTTGATAAGCTTTTCGAAACATATTTTTATGAATTTTTGTGAAATGATTTGATTAAGTTTAAAAATAATATTTGAAATTAAATTTGAAAAACATAAAAGGATTTGAAATAAATTAAATGTTTTCCGAGCTATTTGGGCCGTAGCCCGCAACTAACCACCGCGCGCGCGTAGCGCAGCGGCCCAACTCTCTCTCTCTCTCTCTCTCTCTCTCTGGCAGACGCCGATAGGTGGGACCCACCTGTCATCTCCCCCGCGGAGACGTTCGTCCTCAAATCATGCCCACGTTCCCCGACCGAAACGCTCGAATTGATTCACGTGATTACGGGCGATTTACTACTCCAATTACCGCACCGTTTTTCCCTACTAAAAGCCCTCTTCGTCCTCTTCCATTTGCCCCAAACCAATCTACTCGAGAGACACCAGGCCGCACGCATTCGTCTCCGAAGCCCCGCGGTGGCCGCCGGCGAGAATTCCATTTTCCGGAAAGCTGAGGCAATACCATGCCCTCTTGTCGCTTCCCCTCACACCTTCTCGCTCATGCGAACCTTTTTGACACGATTACATGTTGTTTCCCGCAGCACATCATCGAGTTCGTCCACGTCCGAGGAGATCTGCCGCCGCGCGCAACTCCAGCGAGCTCTTCCGAAGAGACGAGGACGCTCCGCTCATCGTCGTCTCACCATCGTCTCCATCTCGATGTCGCGCACCCCTGGTGAGCTTCGTTCCTTCCCTAGAGCCGTAGAGCGCCGCGAGCATAGACGCCGGCCATGGCTCCGCCGTTCCCAGCGCGTCTCCGGCGACTCGCACCGCCCGCGTTAGGTCAACGCGTCCTAGACCGTTGGATCTAGATCCAACGGATCCGTTTTATTTTTATTTTTTGTCTCGGCGATTTATTTAGCGTGTCCGTTTTCATTTAGATCTAACGGCTCCCGATCGCGATCCGCGTTGAAGCGGTACAGGTGAATCAGATCGCGCAGCGTGGCCGATTATTTTTCTATTTCGAATAGAATTTAGAAATTAAAACAGAAAACTATTAAAACTTGCAAAATTCATAACTTTCAATCGACAATTTCAAATTTGATAAACTTTACATCATTGGAAAGCCCTGCTCATGTAGTTTATTATTATATCATTAGTATGTCATTTTAATGTCTTTTAAACTGAGAAATTTACAGTTTGGCATTTCGGGAGTTTAAATTCCTAACTTAAATAATAAAAATGTTTTTCATCTAAATCCAATTGTTTTGGAATAATAATTTTACTCTCTGTCCAAAAAGTGCAACATGAGTTTTTATTGAAAGTTTTATAAAAGAACTAAGTAAATTGAGTGTAGTACTTAAATTGACTATAATGGTTCTCTATAATTTAATTGTTAAAATAGGAAATAAATTATTGTCATTGTATTTCATGCATTAAATAAACATAGAGAATAAAATGGATAATAAGTTGTTTTGGTTATGGTCATAACATATCATGCATGCATACATATTTATGCTTTGATGTTTTTAGTGTTGCATGTTGTGTTTATTTATTTTTGGTATTTCTTGTTGCTAGATTGTGAAGAGGAGGAAGGATTTGCTTGTGATTTTTTTCTTGCTGTGCTTGTGCCTCCTGTTACCAAGGCAAGTGACATTCATAAACTACCCAATATTTTCTATATGCATTAGTAGTATATTTTGAGTAGTATGCATGATAGGAATTTTTGGACTATTTTATTATGCTAAGTTAGTTCTATACTTTGCAAAATTCCTAGTAGTGTATAGCCATCCTTTACCATGCAGCCAATTAAAAGTTTTATTAGATGCTTAGAAATGCTATAAAATTGTTTACATGCCATGTTATGGAAATATTTATGAGTGTTAAACTTAAAATACACCCCTGGGTGGATTGGTTGCTATGGTTTATGTTGAGTGGCTATTTGGGACTATGCTTGTGGTTGTCATCGCCTAGGATGAATTTCTATTCTACTTAGGGCCATGAGCATGGTGGTTTTCACCCAAAGGTGCACTTGTGGATGGCCACCTAGGAACAAAGAGATTACTAAGTCCCTCCAAGTTTGGATTCTTCTCGTGCATCCTTTTGACAATGGGCTCTGTCTAGAATAATTAAGTTGTGAGAGTTCAACCTGTCAGCTTGACAAGCAGATGTAGAGTTGGTAGGTGGAACGGATCTTGCTAGTATGGTTGAATTCTTCTTCTGAAAGTTCTTTTCTCAATTCTCTCCTTTCCTTAATGCACTCCGCGTGTATAGGATGTTCGGATTAATTGAGTCTAAAGGTGAAAGTGCACAACCTCTGTAGAGTCAACAAACTAAGTACTTAGCCGTGTCCCTGGTGATGGACTACTTCGAGCAGCTAGACAAGGATGGACGGAAGAATCTCAACACTAATTTCATGATGTAAAAATTTGTCTAAGGAAAGAATTGTTGGTGCACTTGGGCTTCATCCCTTGGTGCCAAGTCTTTGAGAAACAAAAGTGTTTTACATAAGATAGGAGAAAACTTGCTTTCTGCAAAATAGCCTCCAACTCTACCAAACCAAATATGCATATAGATTCTAAACTTGCCAATTCATATCCACATAGTCAATTGCCAATACTTCATTGTATTAACCTCCTTCGGGGGCTGCATATTCCAATGTGCAGGTAATTCAGATGAAGAATAAGTTTGGACTCGAGTCTACACCCAACATGTATGCCTGTGGCGCATGCCTGAAGATGAGGCTCATTGCTATTTTGCTTTTGTTGTCAACTCTTAATATTTGCTAGCCTTCATAGCTATGCACCTTGTAATAAAGCTATACTTAGCTATTTTTGGATCTCGTTGTAGTAAATTGATACTTATGCAATGATACTTTATATTTTGTACTGTGGTGCTGGCAGTGATCAAGGGACTAGCAATTAACACAGGTGTTCCAACTTTAATAAAAGTTGGGGCACTACAAAATGGTATTAGAGCAAAGTGTTGCCTGTAGGTTCGAGCCCTTAGGATTGGTTAAGCCCCTTTTGATCATAATATTACCATCTTGAAGTATGTTGGATCCTAGCGGCATAGTGGGATGAAGCGGCCCGGGACTAACCTTACATGTCCGCGTACATGAGACCTGTTCCACAATTATAAGTGGCTGGCCGGGTGTCTGTCTCTCTCACTATAGTGAATATCCAATTTACAAAGAGTTGATAATAGTGTTGATCACCTTGTAGAATATAACCCTTATTTTCTCTAAGTACTTAATTTCACCCTGACTAATACTTCTTACCTTATCTATTCTGTTTTAATAATTTTTACTCTTATAACTTAAGGATGTCGTTCTTCATGTATCAAACCGCGTAGGATTTCAAGAACATGCGTTTTGGAAGATACCTTCTGGAGATAGTGGAATTACTGGCGCTACCAACCCCCATCATCAAGGCAAGTCAGCTAAGGCACTTCAACAAAGAAGACTTATGGGGAATTCGCCTTTTTCAACAAGGGCGCCAGGCTGAACCCAAGTCCGAAGACATCCAGTACAAGTCGATTAGTGACTCCTTGGAGAAAGGATTGAATCTCGTCACGCAGGAGCTAATAGGACGTTGTAGTGCCCTTGCTTAAGATAGCAATGGCACATATGAATAGTGCGGAAGACTTGGATCACATAAGTCTCGCATTTTCCAATAAGATGTAATATCACAGTACAATGTCATAATTTATTACAAAACGAGACGAATGATCCAAAAACAAATAATCCTTGCAACTCAGCTTAGCTGAAATGCTAGTTGAAATAAATAGTTCACACTTTATTCCAGAGTTCATACGCAATTCTAAAGATAGCATGGAGCTACATCATCTCCATGAAGCTACTGGCAATCATGTTGGTTGTAGCTCGAAGATAACCCCCTTACTCCTCATTCGGACAATCTGCAAGGTTTAGTTGCAGCCCAGCTATAAAGGGTCAGCACAATTGAATTGTGGTGGCAAGTGACTTTAATTTCTAATGTTCTACTAAACTATATCTATATGCTTATTTGGCTGGTGGAACTCAAGGCTATTGCGCAAAGCAAGTTTTCTCCTACTTTTGATAAACAACTTTTGGAAAACAATATCTTCTCTTTATAGACAATCTCGAGACAAATCCATGTCTCCTACCCATGTTCACCCATCAAAGTTTTATTAAGAAATTGGGATGAGGAGATTTTCAGAACACGGCCTTGTGTAGTTACTCAAATTGTCCGATGCCGGGGACACGGCTAAGATCTTAGGTTTTAACTCTCGAGAGTGTGTGCACTTTCACCATTAGACTTAATCAACCCAAACTATCCTCTACACTCCTTAAGTGAGAAGGAAAAGGAGAAGATCAAGACGAGACTTTTCAGAAGTTGCTTTCCCATGATCATACTAAGAGATTACCACCATCCTATCAACTCTACCACCATCAATCTCTTGACCTAGGTCCACATCAACTTACTCCATCAAGACAGAGCGCGTATTGACCAATGGTTGCACGATAAGCAACTTGACTCAGTGTAAACTTAAATCTCATAGCCCTAGGTGGGCTACCACAAGTGAGCAACTCAGGTTAACACCGCATATCATGGCCCAAGTAAGTGGAAACTATCTTGGGCGAAGACAACCATGAAACTTGGCCCTGAGAAGCCACTCAACTTGAAACCTTCTCGATCGACCCAATCCACCCAGGCGTTAAATTAATTTAGTGGAAATTTTTATTTATCACATCAACCATCAACCATAAATTAATTTAGCAGGAGGAGCAAGCACAACAAGAATAGCAATCACACGCAAGTCCTTCCTCTCCTTCACAATCTAGCATAAGCAATACATAAAAATAAATACCCACACAATATCACACAATACCAAACATAAAATGTATGCATGCATGATATGCCATGAGTATAACTAGACACTCTTATCAATTATTTATATCTTTTGTTATCAAATGCATGGGACGCAATTCTAGGAGTTTATTTTTTTACTTATCAATTTATTAATAGAAACAATATAAAAAAACTTGAATTCTATAGCTACAACTTTTATTGTTTTATGAAAGTTCTTAAATAAGACACATATTAATATTTTTGGACAGAGGGTTTTAACCTAACTCAAAAACAATTAAGTTCATTTGAAAAACATTTTTATTATTTGAGTCATGGATTTAATAGCTGAATTACCCCTCGGATAATTTCATGAAATATAATTTATCAAAAGGAAAAACAAATGATGTAGAAATAATCTGCATTAGCAGGGCTATCTGCGGATATAAAATTTATCAAATTTGAACTTATAGATCAAAACTTATGAATTTTCTATGTTTTGCGTGTTTTCTGTTTTATTTATAAAATTCTAGTGGAAAAGAAATAATATGAGCCTACGTGGCGCGATCCTATTGGACGAAAACGGTTCGCGCGGATCGCAGACGTGAGCCGTCCGATCTAAATAAAATCGGACGCGCGGAAACGTTTCGATCTAGATCCGTTGGATCAAGATCCAACGGCTTAGAACGCACGGTCGAACCGAGCGGCGCGCGGGTCGCCGGAGCGCTCGCCGGCGACGGCACCCGCGGCGGCGGCGCGTCGGCTTTGACGTTCCCGGCGTTTATATGGAGCCCCGGGAGGAGCGGGTCTTACCGAAACGAAGCGGAGGAGGAGGCGATGTCGATGGCGCGGCGGCGGCGTTGGAAATCTTCTCCTTTCCTCGTCAGAGACGGAGGCGGCGGTGGAGACCTTCGGTGGAGGACGGAAGCGACGTTCGGCTGCGGAAAACGGGCGTACACGAGTTCACGGAGGTGCGCATTAGCGAAAGAAGAAAGACTAGAGGAGGAGGAGGAGTTCGGAAGCACGGACGGCGCCTGAGTTGAAGAAAAATACCGGCGGCGACGGCGGCGGCGGAAATCTTCCTCCGAGCGGCCTGGAGGCGAAAAAGGCTAGGGTTTGGGCGCGGGGAGAAGCGGCAGGGGTGGGGATTATATGGGGGCGCATAAGGAAACAAATTCCACGATTTTTGGAGTCGAAATCGGATCGGAACGGAGAGGAATCCGTGCGGGATTCACATCCGGAGGTGGAAGACTCTCCTGACAGGTGGGTCCCACCTGTCAGCGAGAGGGAGAGGGAGCATGGGCCACCGGGCCGTTGCTGGGCCAAGCGCGCGCGCGCGGTAGTTAGGGAGGCCGGCCCGTTTCCTTTTCTCTTTTCTTTTCTCAAATTAATTTCTGTTTTATTCAAAATGATTTTCTAAACTCAGCCAAAATACTATAGAAAAATTCATAAAAATATGTTTTAGAAAGATTATTAAATTTAGAACTTTTTAGTTATATTCTTGCCCATTAGATAAATTGGGAAAATTATATTATTAAAGAAGTTTAAATAAACACTTAATGGAAATATAAATTATTTAAAACTCTTAATTGACATTAAATTTTGTACTTATGTAATAAAAATGTTATGCTTAAATGATGAATGATGCATGAAAGCAAAGTTTTTGATTTTTGCAAAATTGGGATGTTACAAACCTAACCCCTTTAAGATGAATCTCGCTCTCGAGATTCGTATTGGTCTGCAAAAAGATGTGGGTGTTCTTCTCGAAGATCATCCTCCAGTTCCCAAGTTGCTTCTTCTTCGGTATGGTGGTTCCACTGGACCTTCAAAATTTGATAGTCTTGGTTCGTGTAAAGCTTTCTGCTGCCTCTAAGATCTTGATCGGTTTGTCTTCATACGTCAGGTCACTTTCCAATTGGACCTCTTCTAGTGACATTGTATCTCGTAGCGGAGTTTCTGTCATCTCTGGGTGACACTTGTTCAACTGGCTCACATGGAATACATTGTGCATTGCTGACAGAACTTCCGGCAATTCTAGCTCATACGCCACTTCTCCTTTGCGAGAAAGGATTTTAAAGGGCCCGATGAATCGAGGAGCAAGTTTACCCTTGATACCGAACCTCTTCACACCATGCATCGGTAACAGTCGCAAATATGCCCTGTCACCTATCTCATATGTGATCTCTCTCCTTTTTGAATCTGCATAGCTTTTCTGTCTGGACTGCACGATCTTCAATCTGTCCTTGATCATTCGAACCTTCTCTTCGGCTTCCTGGATTATATCAGGTCCGAATAAACTACGCTCTCCAACACCGCTCCAAAGTAGTGGTGTGGTGCATTTTCTACCATAGAGTGCCTCAAACGGCGACATCTCGATGCTGGCTTGGTATCTGTTGTTATAGGAAAATTTGGCGTATGGCAAGTTATCATCCCAACTAGACTTGTAGTCAAGTGCACATGCCCTCAGCATATCTTCTAAAATATGGTTTACTCTTTCCGTCTGTCCATCCGTTTGGGGATGAAATGCTGTACTGAACTCTAATCTCGTACCCAACGACTCATGTAGCTGTTTCCAGAAATGCGAGGTAAACTGGGTACCTCTGTCAGACACAATCCTCTGGGGGATACCATGCAAACACACTATCCTCCTCATGTATATCTCTGCCAACTTAGCACTTGAGTAGGTAGTCTTTACTGGCACAAAATGGGCCACTTTTGTCAATCGATCCACTATTACCCAAATCGAATCATACCCCGATCTAGTACGCGGTAATCCTGTAATGACATCCATTCCTATATGTTCCCATTTCCATTCCGGTACAGGTAAAGGTTGCAAAAAACCCGCTGGCTTCTGGTGTTCAGCCTTCACTCGACTACATACATCACACTTAGCTATATATTCTGCGATGTCTCTCTTCAGGTTATTCCACCAAAATCTTTCCTTCACGTCCATATACATTTTGGTGTTTCCTGGGTGTATGGAGTAAGGTGAGTTATGCGCTTTTTGCAGAATCAATTTTCTAAGATCATCATCTTGCGGTACGCAGATGCGTTTCTCAAACCACATGGTGCCTTGTTCATCTTCCCGAAAACCCTTGGCCTTTCCTTCGCTCAGGTTGACCTTGATTTCCTCCATTACTTTGTCTCCCTTCTGAGCTTCCCGAATCTTATCCATCAGTAATGGTTGCACGTACAGTGTTGCTAGGAATCCTTCGGGTACCACCTCTAATCTGAGGTCCTTAAATGCCTTACTTAAATCCTCGGGCAAGTCTCTAGCTGTCAGTCCATTCACATGGACCTTACGACTCAAGGCGTCTGCCAGCACATTAGCCTTTCCCGGATGGTATTGTAAACTCATGTCATAGTCCTTAATCAGTTCCAGCCATCTCCTTTGCCTCATATTCAATTCCTTCTGGGTGAAAATGTATTTCAGACTCTTATGATCTGTGAATACCTCACAACGCTTTCCCAACAGGTATGGTCTCCACGTCTTTAGAGCATGCACTACTGATGCGAGCTCCAGATCGTGGGTGGGATAGTTGACTTCATGTTTCTTTAGATGTCTAGAAGCATAGGAGACCACTTTCCCTTCTTGCATCAGGACACTTCCCAGTCCATGATGCGAGGCATCACAATACACTTGGAATTCCTTTTCTATATCTGGCAAACATAAAACAGGTGCTGACACTAGCCGTTTCTTTAGCTCTTGGAAACTTATTTCACATTCTTCAGTCCACTTAAATTTGACTTCCTTCTTCAGTAGTGAGGTCAGTGGTTTGGCAAGTTTGGAGAAGTTCTCAATAAACCTTCTATAATAGCCTGCCAGTCCAAGGAAACTACGAATGTCTGCCACATTCTTGGGTACCTCCCACTTAGTTACTGCCGACACCTTTTCTGGGTCTACTGCTATTCCATTCTTCGATACAACGTGTCCTAGAAAACCCACTTCTTCTAGCCAGAATTCACTCTTGCTGAATTTGGCATACAGTTTATGCTCTCTAAGTCTCTGTAATATCAGGTGTAAGTGTTCCTCATGCTCCTCCTGACTTTTGGAGTAAATCAGGATGTCATCAATGAACACCACAACAAACTTATCCAGAAAGTCCATAAACACTTTGTTCATCATGTTCATGAAGTACGCCGGTGCATTGGTTAAACCAAACGGCATTACGGTGTACTCATATAATCCATATCTAGTAGTGAAGGCAGTCTTTGGGATATCTAGTTCTCTTACTTTGATTTGAAAGTATCCTGATCGTCAATCGATCTTAGAGAATACAGAAGCACCCTCTAGCTGGTCAAAAAGCTCATTAATATTTGGTAGCGGGTACTTGTTCTTGATTGTCACCTCATTGATTGCTCGATAATCCGTGACTAGCCTTTGAGTACTATCCATTTTCTCTACAAACAGAATGGGTGCTCCCCAAGGTGAAGAACTTGGGCGGATGAATCCTTTCTGCAGTTTCTCCTCTAACTGCTTCTTGAGTTCTTTCAATTCAGCTACGGCCATTGGGTATGGTCTCTTAGCTATGGGTCCCGTTCCGGGAACCAAATCTATAAGAAATTCAACATCTCTATCGGGTGGCATTCCCGGTAGTTCTTCGGGGAAAACATCAGGGTAATCCCTTACCACGTGAACGTCTCCCAGGCTAACCCCCTTAAGAGAATTTAGCTTAACTTTCTTAAGTTCAAATTTGGATTTGTATCTAATCTTCTTCTTCTCGGGAGTGGTGAGTGTAATGGATCTATTCGCACAATCCAGTACTCCTTCAAACTTGGCCAACCAATCCATACCGAGTATAACATCTAGACCTTGGGTCTCTAATATTATCAGGTTTACCGGAAACGAGTGTTTACCAATTTCTAACCTCAAGTTTTGACAATCGGTTTGTGCAAGCATTTCCCCCCTGGGGAACTCACCCTAACCGGATTTAGCAGGCTTGTAGTAGACAGTTTGTGTTTATTAACAAATGCCCTTGAGATGAATGAGTGAGATGCCCCCGTATCGAACAAGACTAATGCTGGAAAGGTATGTAGTAGGAACGTACCGATCACTGCATCTGGTTCATTCTACACTTCTTCGACATCAAGATGATTCACTTGTGCCTTCTGGAACGGATTTGGCTTTGAAACTTCCGGTGCCTTCTTCTTCTCTGGACAGTCTGTGGAGTAGTGTCCCTTGTTCCCGCACTTGTAGCAAGTCACTTGACTAATATCTCATTTCGGTTCATTGTTGTGGCGGTGTTGCTCTTTTCCACTATTGTTCCCATTGAATGGGTGATTGTGTCCATTACCACCCTGCCCATTTCCTCTGTATCCAGAATTTCCTACTTTATGGATATGACCGTTATGGTTGTGGCCGTTTCCACTCTTGTGACTGCTGTGGCTTCCGCTGTTTTCTGGGACGAAAGGTTTCTTCTGCATCAGATTAGTGTTGTACTTATTGGCGCTGAACTTCCTTTTCCTATTCTCCTCCTTCTTGATGTTGCTGTCCAGAGTAATGGCCTGATCAAGAAGATCCTGGTAATTGGGAGCATAAGCCACAGACAATGGTATCTTCAGCTCACCATTGAGTCCATTCAGAAACTTATACTTCCTCTTTGCATCGGTGTCTACATCCTCTGGGGCATAGCGTGAGAGGGAATTGAAGTCCTCCATGTACTCCCTCAGCGCACGATTCCCCTGTCTCAGGGTACGAAACTCATCCCTCTTCAGATTCATGATCCCAGTTGAGATGTGAGCATTACGGAAACCTTCTTTAAAGGCTTCCCAAGTAAGTCCATCAAGTGGGTGAGTGATCTGATATGTTTCCCACCACTGTGCCGCTGACCCCTCCAGTAGATGAGAAGTGAACCTTATTTTCTCCATTTCAGTACACTCGCAAGTAACTAGATCCTTGTTCACAGAGCGTAGCCAATCATCGGCTACGATAGGTTCTGTAGCTGTGGAGAATTTGTTGGGTCTGAGCCTCAAGAATCTAGCAAGGCGATCAACTTGGGGTGGGGGTGGTGGTGGCGGCGGTGGTGGGGGTGGTGGTGGATTGTTCTGATTTGCCATGAACTGAGCCATCATGGTCATCAACTGTGTCTGAGTTGCCATCATTTGTTGCATCATTTCGTTGGTGTTGCTGTTGTCAGGATCATGGCGTGGAGGCATTTGTATGGTTTGTACATAGGTAAGTATAGATAGAAAGAGACTACATGGGAAATCTACCCAAGCACAACCTTACACATAACAGAAGCACAACAATCAGCAACCAATAAACACACTCGAAATACTTTATAAATTCGAAAATTTAGGGTTTGAATACCAAAATAGAACATGGTTCCCACGTACTGTCTCACCACAATTTGGTAGGTCAATACAACTTTGATGAGAGGGGGAAGAATAACTCGTAAGATAGGGGTAACTGGTGGTCTCTCTAATTCAAAATTTGAAACTCTTTATGTAATTGCGGGTGTTCCCACACTTGCGCTTCTTGCCACTCGTGGCTTCCTTGGAAGTGTCCTTATCGGGATAGGTTATCAATAGGCACTCTGGGACGTCAGGGGGGATGTTGTTCCTTGCCTGGAGTTCCATTTGGCTTAGTTGCTCACACAAATGAGCACTGCGCCTGCAAGGCAAAAATGTGAGCATCCTTTTGCGCGATCCTATCATCTTGGAGTTCAATCTTGTTTTCAAGCTTCTTGTTCTCCTTAGTCAGCAGTTGATTTTCTTCACGAAGGATATCCTTCTCTTCCTCTAATCTTTCTTTAACGTGACGGTGAACGCGCCTTAGATCAGCCATGTAGAAAATCTCTTGTCCCAGAAGTATATCCAGATTATGGCAATGCGCTCCGAGATCTCCATGATGCTTCTCATTTAGACCCCTAAGTGGGGGTTGAACGGGTTGTCTGATGCTATCCCTTCTAGCAAAGTGACGAAAGACGGAGTTGGGCTTGATCTCGTCATAGAACTGCTCAATAATGCGGGACAAGGTTTCCCGCATTGCCGCCTCCACTCCATTCTTCCAGTTGGGATATCTAGACCAGAAACGGATCGGCTGCGATCCAGGAGGATCAGGACGAGGGAGAACTTCTGCCTCGATCTTCCAGCGACCTTCAGGATAATCTTCAGACAACATTTCTTTGCCCCTGAAGACTGGCGGCATCAACCTCAAGGTATTGGAAATATTAAGGAGCTGGTCACTAAAGTAGTATTGGTCTCCTTTCTGCGGGGATATCTCACGAGTGAAGTCTTTCATCTACAAAAAAAAATATTTTGAAGAGATAAGAACTAATGAGATGAAAGAAAAGGTAAGAATGTACAAGACAAGGGAAAATATTATAAGAAAGGAGAGTCTAAATGGTTTTTCAAATTCAAATTTTTATAAGAATATTTTCTTTTTGGGTTTGTATCCAATCCTAGGGGTTTCGAGCCTACAGGCAACATTCGGGCTCTGATACCATCTGTAGTGCCCTTGCTTAAGATAGCAATGGCACATATGAATAGTGCGGAAGACTTGGATCACATAAGTCTCGCATTTTCCAATAAGATGTAATATCACAGTACAATGTCATAACTTATTACAAAACGAGGCGAATGATCCAAAAACAAATAATCCTTACAACTCAGCTTAGTTGAAATGCTAGTTGAAATAAATAGTTCACACTTTATTCCAGAGTTCATACGCAATTCTAAATATAGCGTGGAGCTACATCATCTCCATGAAGCCACTGGCAATCATGTTGGTTGTAGCTCGAAGATAACCCCCTTACTCCTTATTCGGACAATCTGCAAGGTTTAGTTGCAGCCCAGCTATAAAGGGTCAGCACAATTGAATTGTGGTGGCAAGTGACTTTAATTTCTAATATTCTACTAAACTATATCTATATGCTTATTTGGCTGGTGGAGCTCAAGGCTATTGCGCAAAGCAAGTTTTCTCCTACTTTTGATAAACAACTTTTTGAAAACAATATCTTCTCTTTATAGACAATCTCGAGACAAATCCATGTCTCCTACCCATGTTCACCCATCAAAGTTTTATTAAGAAATTGGGATGAGGAGATTTTCAGAACACGGCCTTGTGTAGTTACTCAAATTGTCCGATGCCGGGGACACGACTAAGATCTTAGGTTTTAACTCTCGAGAGTGTGTGCACTTTCACCATTAGACTTAATCAATCCAAACTATCCTCTACACTCCTTAAGTGAGAAGGAAAAGGAGAAGATCAAGACGAGACTTTTCAGAAGTTGCTTTCCCATGATCATACTAAGAGATTACCACCATCCTATCAACTCTACCACCATCAATCTCTTGACCCAGGTCCACATCAACTTACTCCATCAAGACAGAGCGCGTATTGACCAATGGTTGCACGATAAGCAACTTGACTCAGTGTAAACTTAAATCTCGTAGCCCTAGGTGGCCTACCACAAGTGAGCAACTCAGGTTAATACCGCATATCATGGCCCCAAGTAAGTGGAAACTATCTTGGGCGAAGACAACCATGAAACTTGGCCCTGATAAGCCACTCAACTTGAAACCTTCTCGATCGACCCAATCCACCCAGGCGTTAAATTAATTTAGTGGAAATTTTCATTTATCACATCAACCATAAAACAATCGTTTTTGCAGCAGGTACTTCCACTAAATTATAATAGGGGTCTAACTGGAATTTCTAAGGGGTAACCTAACAGGTTTGCATAGCATACTACAAATCTCCCAAAAACCTATCATGCATATTACTTTTGCAAATACCGCTTAAAACACTAGGAATGCAATAGAATAAAATAGTAGGTGTTTTATGAAGTCACTTGCCTTGGTAGCAGGAGGAGCAAGCACAACAAGAATAGCAATCACACGCAAGTCCTTCCTCTGCTTCACAATCTAGCATAAGCAATAAGTAAATATAAATACCCACACAATATCACACAATACCAAACATAGAAATGTATGCATGCATGATATGCCATGAGTATAACTAGACACTCTTATCAATTATTTATATCTTCTGTTATCAAATGCATGGGATGCAATTATAGGAGTTTATTTTTTTACTTATCAATTTATTAATAGAAACAATATAACAAAACTTGAATTCTATAACTACAACTTTTATTGTTTTATGAAAGTTCTTAAATAAGACACATATTAATATTTTTGGACAGAGGGCAATAACCTAACTCTAAAACAATTAAGTTCATTTGAAAAACATTTTTATTATTTGAGTCATGGATTTAATAGCCGAATTACCCCTCGGATAATTTCATGAAATATAATTTATCAAAAGAAAAAAAAAATGATGTAGAAATAATCTACATTAGCAGGGCTATCCGTGGATATAAAATTTATCAAATTTGAACTTATAGATCAAAAGTTATGAATTTTCTAAGTTTTGTGTGTTTTCTGTTTTATTTATTAAATTCCAGCGGAAAAGAAATAATATGAGGCTACGTGGCGCGATCCTATTTGTCGGGGGGCTGCCCCCCGGGTAGGGCAGAACCCGGAGTAATTCAATAGTGTGCCAACAGTACTTGACCTCTAGCGAGAGCAAGGGCCACCCCCTAGTGTGCTGAAGGGGCAACTTGGCCCTTGAGTGCTGGTAGAGTGCAAGGTGCCTCCTGGCAGGCGCAAGGGTCAGCTCTGGCGGCTATAAATAGACACCCCGAGCCTTCACAGTGGCAACACAAGTATCAGCGGGTGGTTCCTCTAAGAACTAGCTTCTCGAAGATGTCTTTGCTGGTAGGCTAAGACATCTTCGGGAGGCTAGGCCTAGAGATACTCATCCTGAGACGAACTCGGGTGCGTCCGGGAAGGATCTCGGATCTTGGGCTCCGAGGAGACTCCCGGAAGAAGAAGTACTCGGTCTTACCGGATAAGCAATCCGGGTAAGTGCTAACCGGAACACTTAACTCTGTCCTGGACTTGTGCAGGAAGGACTCGCGAGGTCGAGCAAGACGATAACCGGCATGAGGGATCCCGGTAGGCCGTCAACGGTCTGTAGCAGGCTTTCCCGCCTACTCCGGGGGAAGTACCGTTCCGTCTGACACGGAGGGATGGTCACCTCCCGCCTGGCACGGAAGCATGGTCACCTCCCGCCTGACACGGGAGCGCGTCAGGCGGCACGACAACGGTACGACAAGACACGACGTGCCTAGCCCGGCAATCCAGAAAAGGCTTTCCGGGATGGGCAAAGACATGTCCTGTCTCTGACAGGGGGACAATGATGTTCCAGGACGGCGCCTGCTGTCCTTGCCGAGATGATGACGAAGGGGCTACGCCGGATAGCGCGGCGAGTAGGTCGCACTAGCCGGTGATGCCATGCCGGTTGGGCCTGTCCGGTGGGGCCAAGCCGGTTTAGGGTTTCCGCCCCCCCCCCTGGCTGGAACTCTATAAAAGGCGCCATAACTGCTTCTGTGGGGGAGAGACCAACTTGGGAGCCAAAAGCTATAGTCGCATTTACTCCTAGAGCATTTACTTCTTCCTACCTTGAGTTCATCTACTTCTTTGTGTTCTTCACTTCGAGAGATCTAAGAGCAAGTTGTAGCCCTTGTACCACGCTTATATAGAGAGGAAAGGCATGAGTAGGGGTGTTACCTCCTCACGAGGGCCCTGAACCTGGGTATATCGTCTGTGTGTTGTGTGCCTTCGTGCATTTGTTCTTGTTTGTTAGATCTTCCATCCAGCGTGTTGCTCTTGTTTCTCGTTCTTGGGAGATCTCGGTTATACCGGGATCCTCCCCGTGTGAGCTCTTCAGCTCGCTATCCCTCCCCGGATCCACCAACGTCCATCGGCCCCACACATTAGCCATCCTATGGCATCTGCCGTGACACCACCACGACAGTTGGCGCCCACCATGGGGCCGACAGAGGCGTTGGCTGGTGTACACATCTTGACGGTCTCCCCCGTTCATTTCGACATTCGGGTTCTCTCTGGCCTTGTCGTAAGGCTGGGTGAGATGGACTTCGTCAGCAACAACGCAGGGTGCTTCCGGAACAGGCCCTTTTCGGTGAACGGGTGCCTCATTGACTTTGGTGGTTTCACCACCTACGTCGCCACCGAAGTTATCTGCAGCTATCCGGACGTGGTCCTGGAAGCTGAGGATCCCCCCATGCTCTGCGCTACTCGGGATCTGCGTGCCGGTCGCTCCCCGAGTTCCGTCGCGGTAATGATGGTCGGGACAACCGAGGAGGAGTACCAGGACGCTGACGGCGATGCCGGAAGCGGCCACGTTCGTTTGGCCAAACCCCCTCAGGAAAGGGATGCGGCCCGAGACGGCGATCCACAGCCGTCCCAGTCACGTCGTTGCCCGGATCCCCTCTCGGGTCTGGTGGCCAAGTTGGCTGTCCCTGTGACTGCGGAAGCAGACACCCAAGCCACTTCGGCTGACTTGGAGGAGCAACGTAGGTTGCTACTCGCCGAAGCGTAGGAGATCGCCGAGATCCGGCGTGAGCTCAATGCTAGCCTCCGGGAGTACAATGCTGCTCACGGGTTCCTTAAGATAGACTCCCGGGACAAGCGCATTGCGGAGCTGCGGAAGAAGGGCAGAATGGTGAATGATGAGTTGGCGGGTGGAGCCACTACCAGTCACACGGGTAGCCTGATCTCGGCGGGGAGACCGGTGTACAGCTCGCCGGCGAAAACTCTTAGGGCTGCCGAAGCCGCCATGGCCGAATTGGCAGGGTTATCCGGTGAGGCTCTGCGCAAGCAGCAGGAGCGGGTGAATGAGTTGGTCATCGAGGCCAACCGGCAGAACCAGGACTTCAAGAAGAAGAACCCCGGGGCGGGATCCCAAGTGCACTCAGCTAGGCCCAATAGCCAGAAATCGGACGGAGAGGCCTCCTCCCCACATCCGAGTAGAAGCAAGAGCAAGAGCAAAAGTCGGAGTAGAAGCCGAGGCTCCGGGAAGAACAAGCAGTTGCAGACCTATGATCCGGCCTTTGCCGGCATCCAGCAAGCCGGGAAGCATAACTCGGGGCAGGCAGGAAGTACCCGTGAGGGTGGCCACCTGGGTGTAGGAAACAATAACCCGGCTAGCCGTGGTAATCCACCCCGGAACCCTCCTCATGTTCAGGGAAACCCGCGAAGGGAGGCCGCCTCTGTCCCGCAGCAGGCTGTGATCCCGGCACAAGATAGGCTCAACGATGGCAACTCAAGACTGCAGCAGCTCGGGTACCAGCCCAATGAGAATCCTTTGGGATCTCGGGTAGGAACCAGACAGCTGGATCCGGCCGATGCCAGATTCCGGCTCGATCGGATTCACCAGTCAGAGCTAGTGGAAGAGCAAGGACCTCCGGGACCTGCCTGCTTTGGACCTCGGATCATGCGGGAGCCGCCTGTCCGGAATTTTCAGCTCAACCGAGGTGCTAAGACCTATGACGGCAGCAAGAAGCTGGAGGACTGGCTAACCGACTATGTAACAGCAGTAAGCATAGCCGGTGGAAACAGACGCTGGGCGGTACGTTACGTACCGCAGAGGTTGGAAGGACCTGCCAGAATATGGTTGAACAACTTGAGAACTGGCAGCATAGACTGCTGGTTAGATTTCGAGGAGGCATTTATCAGCAACTTCACCAGCACATACAAAAGGCCAAACAGGCCTCAGCAGCTCGCCATCTGTAGGCAAAGGAGCAACGAGACTGACCGGGAGTACCTTACCCGGTGGAGCAATATTCGCAGTTCTTGCGAAGGGGTGGTAGAGGCACAGGCCATCTCCTGGTTTGCACAAGGATGCCGGCATGGCTCAATGCTGTGGCAGAAATTGCAAAGGAAGATGCTGGCGACCTTGGCAGAGACCATGTGCATCGCCGATACCTACACGGTTGGAGATCCCATGCAACCCCTAGTGGATGTTGGTGACTCCAACAGGATGAATGCGGGACCTCAGCGTTCGGGATCGAGCAGGAGCCATGATCGCCAGGATTTTGGCCAGAAGAGAAATCAGCCCGAGTACCATCATGCCGCACAGCATGTCGCAGCAGTGACCCAAGATCAAGAGGATGCCGGCAACAGTCAGCGTCAGAAGACAAGTGGCCCGGCTTGGGGTCAAAGTCAGGAAGTGCAAAAAACTTGGGTGGAACAAAAGAAGCCCCTGACGTATGAAGAGATGCTGAACAAGCCATGCTGCTACCATACCCTGGAGGCCAGCAAGCCGGCGAACCACTCTACTCGGCAGTGCAGCTGGTATCAGCGCACATTACAGGAGGGCAGCTCGGGAGCTATTCGGCCGAGTGCTCCGGCATCTCGACCCAACATTCCGAGACCCCCTCCTCCGACGTCGGGAGCCAACGCAGTCCGGATCAGTCAACCTCAGCGAGGACCCCCACCTCGGCCGGTGAACGTGGTGCACACCCGGAACGACAATGGTGCAGGCCCCAGTAATCAAGCCGGACAGCAGCAGGGGAACTACCGGGAGGCACATCAAAGCTATGTGATATTCGTGACCGAGCCCACTGACCGGAAGAGTGTGCGACAGCGTGCCCTGGAGGTGAACGATGTGATCCCGGCAGTGCCCAAGTTCTTGAACTGGTCCGAGATGGAGATCACGTGGAGCCGGAAGGATCATCCCAGAGTTATGCCTAAGCCGGGGGCGTATGCCTTGGTGGTGGACCCAACCTTTGTCGGACCAAACCTCAATGTCCGCTTCAGTCGGTTCTGATTGACAATGGCAGTGCCATTAACATCATGTACAAGGACACGATGCTGAAGCTGGGGGTGTCCATGAACACCTTGTTGCCTACCGAGACGACCTTCCACGGCATTGTGCCCGGAGTCTCTTGTTCACCCATGGGTAAAATCTGGGTTGAGGTGTTATTCGGAACCCGGGAGAACTGCCGGACTGAGAGCTTGGAATTCGAGGTCGTGGATCTCGAGAGCCCGTATCATGCACTAATCGGCAGGCCGGCACTGGCCAAGTTCATGAGCTCAACTCACATGGGCTACCTGAAGATGAAGATGTCGGGACCTAACGGCGTGATCACCATCTCGGGAGACCACAAGCGCTCCATGGAGTGTGCCTCGGCCGGCTCGTGCTTAGCTGAGTCCCTGGAGATCGCGGAAGAGAAGAAGAGGATCCAGCAGGTGGTGGCGATGGCCAAGACCTCCCAACTCGGAATGCCCGGGATGGTGAACCCGGAGCAGGGTGCATCATTCCAGCCCCCCAAGGAGACAAAGAAGGTGGGTGTGGACCCCAGCAACCCGGAGCTCCAAGTTATCATTGGCAGGAACCTGGACAGCAAATAGGAAGGCGAGCTCGTCGACTTCCTCCGTGAGAATCCGGATGCTTTTGCGTGGTCGAGTGACGATCTGCAAGGTGTCCCGAGGGAGTTCGCTGAGCACTCTCTGTTCGTTAGACCGGATGCGAAGCCGGTGAAGCAACCGACTAGGCGCCTCTCGGATGAAAGAAGAGCTGCCGTCATGGAGCATCTTGCTATACAGCTGGCCGCCGGATTCATAATGGAAGTGCTGCACCCGGATTGGATATCAAATCCGGTCCTAGTAGAGAAGAAGAAGGATGATCCCCTCCTGCTTAAGGTGTGGCGCATGTGCATCGACTTCACCAACCTCAACAAAGCATGCCCGAAGGACCCCTTTCCACTGCCCCGGATAGATCAAGTAATAGATTCCACTGCCGGGAGTGAACTTTTGACTTTTTTAGATGCCTATTCTGGTTTTCACCAGATACCTTTGAATCCGGAGGATCAATTGAAAACTGCTTTTATTACCCTTATGGGGCTTATTGCTATCGTGTCATGACTTTCGGTTTGAGAAATGCTGGTGATACATACCAGAGGTGCATGCAAAAGTGTTTGCACGACCAGATAGGCCAGAATGCCGAAGTCTATGTCGATGACATAGTCATAAAAACAAAAGAAAAAGCCTCACTGATCGATGATCTGAGGGAAACGTTTAAGAACTTAAGAAGATTCCGGATGAAGTTGAACCCGGATAAGTGCACATTCGGTGTTCCGGCAGGAAAGTTACTCGGTTTCCTCATCTCAAGCCGGGGAATTGAGGTCAACCCGGGTAAAATACATGCTATCGAGATCATGAAATTGCCCGTGCGTCTCAAAGATGTGCAGAAATTCACTAGTTGTCTTGCATCCCTAAGTCGGTTTGTTAGTCGACTTGGAGAGAAGGCCTTGCCCCTATACCAGTTGATGAAGAAGAGCAAAACATTTGTTTGGACCCCGCAGGCCGACGTGGCGTTCAACGATTTGAAGAGAATGCTCTCAACAGCACCCGTGTTGGCATCCCCGTTACCCTAGGAGCCTATGCTGCTGTATATTGCTGCCACCAACCGGGTAGTCAGTGTAGCAATGGTAGTAGAAAGGGAAGAAGGGGGAAAACTGATACAAAGACCGGTGTATTACCTCAGTGAGATGATCTCAGAATCCACGCAGAACTACCCGCATTACCAGAAGATGGCGTATGGAGTGTACATGGCAGTGACCAAGCTCAAGCACTACTTTCAAGAGCACCCGTTCACGGTGGTGTGCGAGGCTCCTTTGGCCGAGATCATCGGTTGCAAGGACGCTAGCGGCCGGGTAGCCAAATGGGCCATCCAGTTGTCTCCGTACGCTCCGGCATACGAGAGACGAGATGCCATCAAGTCGCAGGTGCTGCCGGACTTTTTAGTAGACTGGGCCGAGATGCAATATGAACCTCCGATGCCGGATTACAATTTCTGGAGGATGCATTTCGATGGCTCCAAGGCTAAGATCGGGTTGGGTGCCGGAGTGGTCCTCACTTCACCAAAACAAGATGTGCTGAAGTATGTCCTGCAAATTCATTTCCGGGCATCTAACAACGTCGCTGAATATGAGGCCTTGGTTCATGGATTGAATGTCGCCAGGGAGATCGGCATCCGCCGGATAGAGTGTTTCGGTGATTCCGACCTCGTGGTGCAGCAGGTGTCGGGGAACTGGGATGCGCTGGATGCAAACATGGCCTTGTACAGATTTCATGTGCAGAAAATATCCGGATTTTTCGAAGGATGCGAGTTCAAGCACATACCCAGAGGAGAAAACGAGGCAGCGGATGTCTTGTCCAAGCTAGGGTCATCTCGGGATGCCATCCCACCTGGGATCGCTCTTGAGCATTTGAGGAAGCCATCTATTCAACCCTCACCCGAGTCGGATTCTATCTTCATCCCCAAGGAACCTAGTTCGGATGCCGTACCCATGGAAGTAGATGTCGGGAGCATCACATCGAACCCGGGGACTGCATCACAGTGCTCAGAGAGGCAAAGAGAGATGATGATAGAGGTGATGTCGGCAGATCCAATGGACATAGACGCTCCTGTGTTCCCGGTTCGACCTATCCCGGGATGGGCACAGCCCATTATGGCTTACATCTTGGAAGGAACCCTCCCGGAGAATGAAGTGGAAGCCCGGCAGATAGTGCGGAGGTCAAAAGCGTACACCGTCATCAATCAAGAGCTATACAAGAGGAGTGTCACCGAGGTACTCCAGAGATGTGTGGAACCGGCAGAAGGACAAGAGATGCTGCTTGAAATACATCAGGGGGAATGTGGACATCATGCATTATCCCGGGCCCTGGTGGCGAAAGTGTTCCGGCATGGGTTCTACTGGCCCACTGCATTACAGGAGGCAGAAGACATTGTCCGGAAGTGTGGAGGATGCCAGAGGTTTGCTCACCGGATACATATGCCGGCGTCAGCACTGAAGACAATCCCTATCACTTGGCCATTCGCGGTATGGTGTTTGGACATGGTCGGACAGTTCAAACCGGCACGGGCCAATATGACACACATATTGGTCATGGTAGATAAATTCACCAAGTGGATAGAGGTCAAGTCAATCCGGAAGTGTGACGGACACACCGCAGTGCAATTCCTGAAAGACATCATCCTGAGATACGGGTACCCGCACAGCATCATCACGGATAATGGCACCAATTTTGCTGTGGGGGAGTTCGCTCGATTTTGTGCTGAAAAGGGAATCCGGTTGGATGTAGCATCAGTTGCACACCCGGAAGCAAACGGACAAGTGGAAAGAGCAAATGCTTTGGTCTTGGCCGGCATCAAAGCTCGTTTGATCGAACCACTGTTGAGAACTCCGGGATGCTGGATATAGGAGTTACCGGCAGTATTATGGGGTCTCCGGACTACACCGAATAGATCAACCGGGTATACGCCATTCTTCATGGTGTACGGTGCCGAGGCAGTACTCCCAACCGACATACAGTATGATTCACCGAGAGTGACAATGTTCACCGAGACCGAGGCAAAGGAGGCCCGAGAAAATGATGTTGATTTACTTGAAGAGGCAAGAGAATTGGCACTCTCTCGGTCTGCAATTTACCAGCAAAACCTCCGTCGCTATCATAGCCGGAAGGTGCACCCGAGAGTGTTCCGAGAAGGAGATCTTGTGCTTAGGCTCATCCAACGCACGGCCGGAATGCATAAGCTGTCACCTCCATGGGAGGGACATTTTGTGATAAGCAGGGCATTGCACAATGATTCTTATTACCTTGTAGATGCACAGGAGGCTAGGAAAGGTGTAATGGACAAATCCGGAGAGGAAACCAAGCGTCCATGGAATGTAGCCCTGCTTCGACCCTTTTACACATAAAGGGCTCAGTGTATGATGTATTTCAGTTTTTATGTATTAATGAAAGTTAGGCACCCCGGGAGGAACCCGGGGACTACCTTGTTGTGTGCCCATTTACTTTATCCAATTTATTTGTTATTTCATACCGGCATCCCGGGAAGGAACCCGGGGACTGCCTAGTACCTATTTTTTTTTATGTTATCTGTATGTCGGGAAAGTTATGAATTCGATTCTCAAAGTCAGAGTAATGTATGTCATGTGAAATCATCTTGTGACTCGACTGACGAACGCCGAAATGGTAGTCAAGAGCAAAGAGAATCAAATGTGGGGAACACGAAAATGGTCTTGGGGACTCGGAGCAGGAACTTATCCGGCATACCTGTTTTTACTAACCCAATTGTTTTTTATGTCGGGAATTCGGTTAACTAGAACTCGGATTTTCTTAAGTAATGTATGCCGTGTATGGAGTTTTGTGACTCGACTGTCGAACGCCGAAATGGTAGACAAGAGCAGAAATTGCCTAAGTACGGTAAACATGAAAAGGAACTCGGGGACTCGTAACAGAGTAAACCGGCATAGCTTGTTCTGATAGATAACTTCGTACGAAACATAAATGTTAATAGTATATATTACATCTTGCACCCGGCATCCCGGGGATTTAACAGTGCTACTCTTCAGTATTTCTAAGGAGTAGGGGAAGCCGGCTTCTCGGCGGTGGCAGCAGCGGGAGCGGCAGTGGCGGTGTCCTCAGCACCAGCAGCGGTACTCGGGGCATCGGGGCGCGCCTCGGCCTGAGAGGCCTCGGGTGGCGGAGGAGTTGAAGCATCCCGGGAAACCACGTTCTCGGTGGCGGCACCGGAAGCAGCGTCGTCCTCCTCCGGGATCTCAGCGTCCACGTCATCAGTTGCACCGGTTTCGTCGTCGTCCTCGTAATCCGACTCGGAATCAGAAGCGACGACGCTGGCGGTGAAGGCGCGAATATTGGACCAGGAGGCGATGCGATGCGCCACTTCTTGTCGCCGCTGGACCTTAGCCGGATCACTGCACCACGGCGAGACGGTGCGCAGGCGTTGGATCACGTCAAGGTCGAGACCCTCGTACCAACTCAGTACCTGGTTCAAGACCTGGTCGGCACCAGCCCGTGCCCCGGAACGCTTCCAAGCGTGGACACGCCGCCCGGCCCCTCAGAGTGCACTCGCCAGTTCACCGACCGAGAGCGTCGCGCTGACGCCGGCCATAGCGCACCATGAACGTGAATCGCGGCGCTGAGCAACTCGGTCCCGATCGACCGGAGAGGCACTATCCGGGCCTTCAGGGCAGTGAGGTGATCCTCAATGTCCCAAGTGTCCGAGACAGGGCCCTTCCCGGCGCGCTTCTCCCGGGCGGCAGCAACCGCAAGAGCAGCAGCGTCACGGGAGTGCTCGAATTCCCCTTTAAAAAGAAGAGCTGTCAAGCGGCTAGGTCATAAGGAGGGCAACAACAAAGAAAGAGAGCAAGGAAAAAAGGGGATGTCGGTCCACTTACTGTTAAGGTCCCGGTTCAATACAGTTAGCTCAGAGAGCCAGGTATCGGCCCGTGACCGGATAAGAGCCAGCCCGGTCTCGGCGAGATGCGCGCGCTCCTCGGATTGGTCCAAGGTCTTCTTCTGCTTCTGCGTCACCTCCACGAAGCGCGTCTTCATGTTGGTCGCAGCATATTTGGCCTTTTCAAGCTCCCCATTGAGCCGCGCAATCTCGGCCTGCGCGGTAGCAAGTGCAGCCTTCTGATCCACCGAGATTTTACGCGCGGCATCTCGCTCCTCCCGGAGGCGCCCCTCGCACTTCTTGGACTGACCGAGATCAGCAAGAACCCGGTTGAAGATGCTGCCACGTTTCTTGATACACTCCTGAAGTCAAGACAAAGAAAGATAAGTCAATCTTGGGGAAGAGCCCGGGGAAAAAAAAAGAGGCTACTCGGTGGAAAGGAACTCGGGGACTCGGCTTCCGAGTCCTGAGATTTTCTCTAAGATTGGAGCCTAGTGGTCTGCTATTCGGTGGAATCTAGAGCACTAAGCACCAATCTCGGGGACTAGTGGAGATGGACCAATTTTTTTTAAAAAAAGAGGCTACTCGGTGGAAAGGAACTCGGGGACTCGGCTTCCGAGTCCTGAGATTTTCTCTAAGATTGGAGTCTAGTGGTCTGCTATTCGGTGGAATCTAGAGCACTAAGCACCAATCTCGGGGACTAGTGGAGATGGACCAATTTTTTTTTTAAAAAAAGAGGCTACTTGGTGGAAAGGAACTCGGGGACTCGGCTTCCGAGTCCTGAGATTTTCTCTAAGATTGGAGCCTAGTGGTCTGCTATTCGGTGGAATCTAGAGTACTAAGCACCAATCTCGGGGACTAGTGGAGATGGACCAATTTTAAAAAAAAAAGTTACTCGGTGGAAAGGAACTCGGGGACTCGGCTTCCGAATCCTGAGATCTTCTTTAAGATTGGAGCCTAGTGGTCTGCTATTCGGAGGAATCTAGAGCACTAAGCACCAATCTCGGGGACTAGTGGGGAAGGAACAAGTATTTATTGGAGAAGGTAAAGGGAACAAACTTACCTCGGTCACCCGAGTAACGTCCATCGCGGCCACCTTGAGAGCGTGCAGAGCTTGGGCGCTGCGGCTAGGGCCGGCAGCGTGCAAGTCCTCCGCGATCTCGGAGGCATCAGCGGCAATCCAGGCTTGGTTGTATTCTTCGACAACACGTATGCCGGAGCCGCCAGCCGCGCGAGCAGCAACAACCTCCCGGGATCCTGAAGGCACAAAGGAGCTTACGGTTGCTCGCAGCGTCCGCAGGGCAGCAGTGGGGATCTCGGCAGGAGGTGGTGGTAACGGTGAAAACTTACCCGTGCTTAGGGCCAAGTCTTGGGCCGAGGATGTCGGGGCAGCAGTAGGTTTGGCAGAAATTGTTTTCTGCCCGGCAACCTTGGGACGCGCTTTCACGGCAGGATGATCAGGTTGCCGGGAAGAGGCCGTGGGCTGTTTTTCCGGGGCTGTCTTGCTCGCAGCTTGCCGGGAGGGACCACTTGGCACGAGCTGCCGGGGAGGACTCAGGATCTCCGCCTCAAACTCAGGCACCCTGCGCGGACTCTCCGGAAGAAGGATGTCTTCCGATGTGGTCGTGGCCTGGACTGGAATCTCGTCGACCACGGGACGAGTATCCGGAGTCGCAGAAGCAGTCGGTGCGGCACCAGAAGTAGGAGGCTCGCTTCTTCGGGCGGAAGGACGAGGTGGAGAAGAAGCAGCCCGAGGCGGGCTGGGAGTCCGGGATCCAGGAGGACGGGAGGCAAAGGATGCCGGGAGGTCGAGTGCGTCCCTGAAAGAAATATCTCAGTAAAGACTTCAGGAGAAGGCAAGATCATGTAGCATGAAGCAAAGAAAATGTACCCGGAATCCACGGTGGGAGGACCCCTCCTTCGGCGTCGAGGCTTCTCGGCCGTTTGTTTGTTCGGCTTGCTCCTCTTGGGGGGGTTGCCGGAATCATCGGCAGCATCGGTGTCGGAAGCCGCACGCTTTCGGCTCTCGGCGCGTTTGGTCACGGCCGTGGGTTTCGGAACCACTGCTGAAGCCCAATTGAGGGGAAGAGCATCAATCACATCGAGTATTTGACAGTCAATCTCATCCTCATCATCCTAAGAAATGGAAATAGCCTCTGAGGTTGAAGGGTTACCCGGGGCGGCAGCTTTGACTAGAGGAACGGCAAGATGCTCCTCGCCGTCGGGATCCACTCTCTGCATCTTAGCCGGTGCCGGGATGTTCGGCGCGAAATTCCCGTTGGCATGGATCGCGTCTTCCTCGGTTTGCCGATCGAATAACTGCACGAATAAATCATTGCATGACAACCATGTCGGTTTCCAACAGAACCCGGGTGCAAATGCAAGTTTGCGAAAGACAGACATGAGCACCTGTTTCAATGGTTTTTTCCGGGATCCCCCGATGACACCCCAAACATACTCATCCGACATCTTCGTCCGAGAAATAGCTCGAACGCGTCGGACGACCGCGGGACGGTCCAACCCGAAAATGCTGGTCCTGGTGGGATCATAGTTCCCATCCATATGACACATCTTGTGCACTCGGGTTTGTAGAGGGCAGACGTGGCGAATAATGAAACAGCGCAGGAGATCGTCGCCGGTCATCTTGTTAGTCAGCACCGCGAGGACGTCGTGCATACATCTGACCTCCTCAGTATCGGGGAACCGTTTCCAGAGGTTGAATTTGCGGGGAGAACCAATGGCGAACTCCGGCAAATTTATGAAGTCCGGGTTCGAGGATCCCGGACCATCTCCTGAACTCTCCCGATTCTTCACATAGAAGAAACTGCGCTGCCACTTCCGGCAGGATTCTAGTCCCTTGACTATAGGAAATCCGGAGTCAGCACGGGGAATGATGGTGGACGCTCCGCAGTCGACCAAGTCTTTTACTTTCTGATCCGGATTGGGGATGACTTGGCGGCGAAGGATGAAGTACCTGGCCCAGAGGTCTAAGAATGGCCACACGCCGAGGTATGCTTCCGAGAAGGTGGTGAAGACCAAAAGCATCATGATAGCGTTAGCTGGGAGATGATGGGGTTGGAGGCTGTAGGTGTCGAGGAAGTTGCGGAATAAGGGGCTAGCCGGAAGCCCAAACACATGCTCGAAGTGCGTGAGGAATACAACGTATTCCCCGGGTTGGGGTTCCGGTTGAACCTCATCCTCCGGGAGACGGCTCTCAACTTCTGGCTTAATCCGGTGAGCCCTATACAGCCAGTCGAGGTCCTCCTGTTTGGTCTCGGACCCATCCCAGCACCCCCGGATACTTTCTTCAGCCATGTCGGAGAAGTCCGCAGATGTATCCGGGCTACTCTGCAGGAGCAACGGCAGTTAGTCGGAATTAGTCTACCGAGAGCTAAGATACCGGATCACAAACTCCTAAAGACAACCGGGTTCCTGGCAAGTAAGATCTACCGCGTGCTAGTAAATCAAAACTTAAGTGAGGAAAATACGCTCGGGCTAAACTCAAACATGGCATAGTGCGGGCAAAAGGCTAAGACCTACGACGAATCTTCATCCCCGCCGCGCGCCTCGTGCGCGCCGCGTGAATCGTGCTCGCCGGCGGCGGCGCAGCCGCGCATGCGTTAGGGTGCGACCGAGCGCGAGGTATCGTTACCGTGAAAGAAAAGTTCATCGGGGAGAAGAGAAGAACTCACCGGAGAAAGCGAGGCCGGTGATGGGCAAGAAGGACGCGAACCGATGATGAAGCGAAGGGCTCCGGCGACCAACGAGAGCGGCGGCGTTCGGGCTCCGGGCACGGCTACGGCGGCGTGCTCGAGACGACGGTGGCGGAAGTGTGAAGGGGAAGAAGAAGAAGAGGTGACCGTTCCGGTCCCCTATTTATGGGGGGATTCCGGAGTGGTTTCCAAATTTCCCGCCCACGATCTCTCCGATCGTGGGTGGGATCCATTCTGTGCAGCGCAGCACGTGGCGTTCACCGGAGCGCCCGATCCGGCCACACCGGGGGCCACACAGCCCCAACGGTTGGACTTCGGATCGGCTGCGGCTCCCGGCGCGCGAACCCGAGCAGCGGCGTGCTCGGTCAGAGGCACTCGAGTGCACTTCTGATCAGACAGGACATCGGGTGGGACCTAGCTCACGATCTGGAATTCAATGCAGAGCCAACGGTCAAGATTCACTCAGGCTGCACTATCCGGTTACAGGCATCGCCTTCCGGTTGAAACGATCTCGGTATGAGAATCTCGGGAAAAACCGATCTCGGCGTCTAGTCGGAGGATAATATCATATGTTCTCGGAAGATAGTTGTTATTAAAGCTGATCCCGCACATCATCCGCGGTCGCTGCGCAGCTCCAGCTTCGGGGACTAGTGTTGGGGGGCTGCCCCCCGGGTAGGGCAGAACCCAGAGTAATTCAGTAGTGTGCCAACAGTACTTGACCTCTGGCGAGAGCAAGGGCCACCCCCTAGTGTGCTGAAGGGGCAACTTGGCCCTTGAGTGCTGGTAGAGTGCAAGGTGTTTCCTGGCAGGCGCAAGGGTCAGCTCTGGCGGCTATAAATAGACACCCCGAGCCTTCACAGTGGCAACACAAGTATCAGCGGGTGGTTCCTCTAAGAACTAGCTTCTCGAAGATGTCTTTGCTGGTAGGCTAAGACATCTTCGGGAGGCTAGGCCTAGAGATACTCATCCTGAGACGAACTCGGATGCGTCCGGAAAGGATCTCGGATCTTGGGCTCCGAGGAGACTCCCGGAAGAAGAAGTACTCGGTCTTACCGGATAAGCAATCCGGGTAAGTGCTAACCGGAGCACTTAACTCTGTCCTGGACTTGTGCAGGAAGGACTCGCGAGGTCGAGCAAGACGATAACCGGCATGAGGGATCCCGGTAGGCCGTCAACGGTCTGTAGCAGGCTTTCCCGCCTAATCCGGGGGGAAGTACCGTTCCGTCGGACACGGAGGGATGGTCACCTCCCGCCTGACACGGAAGCATGGTCACCTCCCGCCTGACACGGGAGCGCGTCAGGCGGTACGACAACGGTACGACAAGACACGACGTGCCTAGCCCGGCAATCCGGAAAAGGCTATCCGGGATGGGCAAAGACATGTCCTGTCTCTGACAGGGGGACAATGATGTTCCAGGACGGCGCCTGCTGTCCTTGCCGAGATGATGACGAAGGGGCTACGCCGGATAGCGCGGCGAGTAGGTCGCACTAGCCGGTGACGCCATGCCGGTTGGGCCTGTCCGGTGGGGCCAAGCCGGTTTAGGGTTTCCGGCCCCCCCTGGCTGGAACTCTATAAAACGCGCCATAACTGCTTCTGTGGGGGAGAGACCAACTTGGGAGCCAAAAGCTATAGTCGCATTTACTCCTAGAGCATTTACTTCTTCCTACCTTGAGTTCATCTACTTCTTTGTGTTCTTCACTTCGAGAGATCTAAGAGCAAGTTGTAGCCCTTGTACCACGCTTATATAGAGAGGAAAGGCAGGAGTAGGGGTGTTACCTCCTCACGAGGGCCCTGAACCTGGGTATATCGTCTGTGTGTTGTGTGCCTTCGTGCATTTGTTCTTGTTTGTTAGATCTTCCATCCAGTGTGTTGCTCTTGTTTCTCATTCTTGGGAGATCTCGGTTACACCGGGATCCTCCCCGTGTGAGCTCTTCAGCTCGCTATCCCTCCCCGGATCCACCAACGTCCATCGGCCCCACACATTAGCCATCCTATGGCATCTGCCGTGACTCAACCACGACACTATTGGACGAAAACGGTTCGCGCGGATCGCGGTCGTGAGCCGTCCGATCTAAATAAAATCGGACGCGCGGAAACGTTTCGATCTAGATCCGTTGGATCTAGATCCAACGGTTTAGAACGCAAGGTCGAACCGAGCGGCGCGCGGGTCGCCGGAGCGCTCGCCGGCGACGGCACCCGCGGCGGCGGCGCGTCGGCTTTGATGTTCCCGGCGTTTATACGGAGCCTCGGGAGGAGCGGGTCTTACCGAAATGAAGCGGATGACGAGGCGATGTCGATGGCGCGGCGGCGTCGTCGGAAATCTTCTCCTTTCCTCGTCGGAGACGGAGGCGGCGGCGGAGACCTTCGGTGGAGGACGGAGGCGACGTTCGGCTGCGGAAAACGGGTGTACACGATGTCACGGAGGTGCGCATTAGCGAAAGAAGAAAGACTAGAGGAGGAGGAGTTCGGAAGCACGGACGGCGCCGGAGTTGAAGAAAAATACCGGCGGCGACGGCGGAAATCTTCCGTCGAGCGGCCTGGAGGCGAAAAAGGCTAGGGTTTGGGCGCGAGGAGAAGCGGCAGGGGTGGGGACTATATGGGGGCGCATAAGGAAACAAATTCCACGATTTTTTGAGTCGAAATCGGATCGGAACGGAGAGGAATCCGCGCGGGATTCACGTCCGGAGGTGGAAGACTCTCCTGACAGGTGGGTCCCACCTGTCAGCGAGAGGGAGAGGGAGCGCGGGCCACCGGGCCGTTGCTGGGCCGAAGCGCGCGCCCGCGCGGTAGTTAGGGAGGCCGACTCGTTTCCTTTTCTCTTTTCTTTTCTCAAATTAATTTCTGTTTTATTCAAAATGGTTTTCTAAACTCAGCCAAAATATTTTAGAAAATTCATAAAAATATGTTTTAGAAAGATTATTAAAATTAGAACTTTTTAGTACTATTCTTGCCCATTGGATAAATTGGGAAAAATATATTATTAAAGAAGTTTAAATAAACACTTAATGGAAATATAAATTATTTAAAACTCTTAATTGGCATTAAATTTTGTACTTATGTAATAAAAATGTTATGCTTAAATGATGAATGATGCCTGAATGCAAAGTTTTTGATTTTTGCAAAATTGGGATGTTACAGACGTCTTTGCTGGCAATTTCATGAGGAGTTAAAAGACCACTACTTTTCTAACCTAGGCCAACGTGACAAAGAGGGGATACCCTACCTTGTTACCGAGGAAGACAAAATCAAACCAGAACCTTTGAACCCTTATCTTCAAGACTTAGAAATTCACCTCTGGCAACTTGAAGAGGATAGGCGCGATGAGCTGCTGAAGAATGATGAAATAATGGCCCAAGTCAAGGAGACTCAAAAGAAGATTGACGCCCAAGAAGAAGTGGCTAACGCTCAGGAGGAGAAATTCTGAGCTCAAGAGAAGAAGTTCCAAAATCAAGAGAAGAGAATTAGAGACAAGAACAAGGAGATCAAGAACTTGAAGGATGAAATTATGAGCAACGACATCGAGTTCGAAGCTGATCGAGATTTGATCGAGACTCTACGCCGTGAGAAGAGAATGCTACAAGAGAAGATTGAAGCCCTAGGGAAGGAAGCGATCGAGACTCTACACCGTGAGAAGACAATACTACAAGAGAAGAATGAAGCTCTAGAGAAGGAGGTGAACGATTACAAGGAGATCCTCGTGAAGGAAGGCATCGCCATCGAGGAGGTCGAAGAAGATGAAGGAGAAGTTATGGACGAAGTTTAGACTTAGTAGTTGGACCACCATGTTTTATCCTCGTTTAGCTCGTAGTTTTTTAAAAAAAACATTGATCTCCAATTGTGGTGTGACAATGTTAGAATGTTTTGGTTTGCAGACTCTGTCATTTTATCGATATAGAATGTCCTTTATCGAATTCCTAAGGAAGAAGGGTTTTAAGTTGTTTATTGTTTGTTGTTTGCTTGACTTGGTTGTTTTGTGCATGGGTAGGATTTTCCTTCTTTTAATTCTTTCTATGTCTTACTCATCCATGCTAAAAACCCCACAAATGCCTCCACGTCGTGATTCTGACAACAACGAGGCTATGCAGCAGCTGATGGCAGCTCAAGCCCAGTTGATGACTATGATGACTCAGTTCATTGCTGCAACCAACAACAACAACAACCCGCCACCTCCACCCCCACCCCAAGTTGACAGACTTGCCAGATTCCTAAGACTTAGGCCAAACAAGTTATCTTCTGCTACAGAACCTACAGTGGCAGATGACTGGCTCCGCTCAGTCAACAAGGACTTAGTGACTTCTGAATGCTCTGAGGCAGAGAAAGTAAGGTTCACTGCAGATCTGTTGGAAGGACTCGCTGCACTATGGTGGGAGACCTATCAAGTGACTCATCCTCTAGAGGACCTGACTTGGGATGCTTTCAAGGAAGGTTTTCGCAATGCTCACATTTCCTCTGGCATAATGAATCTGAAGAAGGAGGAATTCCGCAGCTTGAGACAGGGAGGTAGAACTCTGAAGGAGTATATGGATGACTTTTGCACACTATCAAGGTATGCACCAGAAGATATTGACACTGATGCTAAGAGGAAAGAAAAATTCCTCAGTGGACTTAAGGGAGAATTGAAGATACCATTGTCTGTCACCTATGCCCCTAATTATCAAGCTCTATTGGATCAAGCCATCACTTTGGACAACAACATAAGAAAGGAAGAGAACAGGAAGAGGAAGTTCAGTACAAGTAAGGTTCATTCTGAGGGAACACACAAAAGGCATCACGTTACTGAAGGCAGTGGACATAAACCATGGAATCACTCCAACAATGGTAGTGGCCAAAAGTATCATGGTCATAACCATAATGGAGAATACAAAGGAAACAATGGAGGTTACAAAGGAAACAATGGAGGATACAAAGGAAATAATGGAGGATTCAAGGGAAACCATCACCATGGCCATAATCATGGAAATGGTCATCACCGCCCTAACTATGAGGGGAAGCAAGACTTGTCTAATGTGACTTGCTTCAAGTGCAAGAAGACAGGACATTATGCAACTGACTGCCCAGAGAGGAAGGCTGATGAAAATTCCAAGCCCAATCCTTTCCAGAAAGGGCAAGTGAACCACATCAATGTGGAAGAAGTTCATGATGAACCTGATGTTGTGATTGGTAAGTTCTTGCTCAATTCTTTTCCAACATTAGTCTTATTTGATACGGGAGCATCACATTCATCATATCAAGAGATTTTGTAAACAAACATGGGCTAGCTTAGGAAAGTCTAGGAAAACCTATTAGGGTAAGTTCACCTGGAGGGGAGATGATAGTAAATTCTGGGTGTAGACAGTTAGACTTGAAGATTGGAAAATACCTTTTTCCAACAGACTTAGTCATCCTAGAAACCCAAGGCTTGGATGTTATCATTGGAATGGATTGGATGACCCGTTTTGAAGAAATCATAGACTGTGCAAATAGAGCTATCACCCTCACTACCCCAGAGAAACAGAAGATTAAATTCAGATCCACGTTCAAACTTAAGAAAGTTAGGCTAAATTCTCTTAAGGGGGTTAGCCTTGGTGATGTTTTGATTGTCCAGGAATACTCAGATGTTTTTCCAGAAAAACTACCAGGAATGCCACCCGATAGAGATGTGGAGTTTCTCATTGAACTATAACCGGGTACTGGACCAATAGCTAAGAGACCATATCATATGGCCGTCGATGAACTGAAAGAGCTCAAGAAGCAACTGGAGGAACACATTCAGAAAGGATTTATCCGTCCAAGTTCATCGCCATGGGGTGCACCAGTTCTATTTGTTAAAAAGAAAGATCAAACCCAGAGACTAGTCACAGACTATAGGGATAAAAATGAGCACACCATCAAGAACAAGTACCCTTTACCCAAGATAAATGAACTATTTGATCAACTGGAGGGTGCTTGTGTCTTCTCCAAGATTGATCTTCGATCAGGTTGCCTCCAAATGAAAGTTAGAGAAATGGATATACCAAAAACAGCATTTGTTACGAGATATGGCTCTTGTGAGTACACAGTAATGCCTTTTGGATTAACCAATGCTCCAGCCTATTTCATGAATATGATGAATAAAGTGTTCATGGATTTTCTGGATAAGTTTGTGGTAGTTTTTATCGATGACATTTTACTCTACTCCAAGAGTCATAAAGAACATGAAGAGCATTTGCGTCTGGTATTGCAGAGACTACGTGAACATAAGTTGTATGCCAAATACAGTAAATGTGAGTTTTCGTTAGAACAAGTCGGATTTTTGGGCCATGTGGTATCCAAAGAGGGTATAGCAGTGGATCCTGAGAAAGTTTCTGCTGTAACGAATTGGGAACCACCAAAGAATGTGGGAGAATTACGTATTTTCTGGATTTAGAGAGAATTCCGTCTCTAGTTTTCTGAATGTGAGGGAACCACCAAAAAATGTGAGTTTTCTGAATTACGTCTAGTTTCAGCTCCAGCTCTATGCTTACCGGATTTAGAGAGAGAATTCCAAGTGTATTGTGATGCTTCACGACAAGGTCTTGGAAGTGTATTGATGCACGAAGGCAGAGTGGCATCCTATGCCTCTAGACAGCTCAAGAAACATGAAGCAAATTATCCTATCCACGATCTCGAGTTAGCCTCAGTAGTACATGCCCTGAAGACATGGAGACCCTATCTGATGGGAAAAAGATGTGAAGTGTTCACTGACCACAAAATTTTGAAGTACATTTTCACTCAGAAAGAATTAAACATGAGGCAGAGAAGATGGTTGGAACTTATCAAAGGTTATGATCCAAGTCTCAAATACCATCCCTGAAAGGCTAATGTAGTAGCTGATGCCCTGAGTCGTAAGGTTTATGTGAATGGGCTCACGGCAGGAGAAATACCTGAGGATTTATGCAAGGCATTCAAGGACCTCAGATTGGAAGTGGTACCAGAAGGTTTTGAAGCCTCATTAGTAGTGCAACCAATTTTGATGGACAAGATACGTGATGCTTAGACGGGAGACAAAGATATTGAAGAAATCAAAGTCAATCTGAGAGCAGGAAAAGCTAAGGGATTTCATGAAGATGAGCAAGGAACCTTGTGGTTTGAAAAACGTGTGTGTGTGGCAAATGATCCTGATTTTAGGAAGTTAATTATGCAAGAAGCCCATGAGACACCTTATTCCATTCATTCAGGAAATACCAAGATGTATATGGATGTGAAGGAGAGATTCTGGTGGAACAATCTAAAAAGAGAAATAGCGGAATATATCGCAAAGTGTGATGTATGCAGTCGAGTAAAAGCAGAACATCAGAAGCCAGCAGGACTTCTACAACCTTTGAAAGTGCCGGACTGGAAGTGGGATTCTATTGGAATGGATTTCATCACCGGATTACCAAGGACCAAATCGGGTTATGATTCTATTTGGGTTATTGTTTGTCGTCTCACAAAAATAGCTCACTTTATACCCGTGAAGACCACCTATACAAGTGCTAAGTTAGCTGATATTTACATGAAAAGAATAGTGTGCCTTCATGGCGTTCCCAAGAGTATAGTGTCTGAATGAGGAACCCAGTTCACATCTCATTTCTGGAAACAGTTGCATGAATCACTAGGAACCAGATTGGAATTCAGCACAGCTTTTCATCCGCAAACAGATGGTCAGACTGAGAGAGTTAATCAAATTTTAGAAGATATGTTAAGAGCTTGTGCGCTCGATTATGGATCTAGCTGGGATGATAATCTACCTTACGCTGAGTTCTCCTACAATAACAGTTACCAAGCCAACATCGAGATGGCACCGTTTGAAGCATTATATGGAAAGAAATGCACTACCCCGTTGTTGTGTAGTGGTGTAGGAGAACGGAGTTTCTTTGGACCTGATATAATCCAGGATGCTGAAGAGAAGGTCAGATTAATCAAAGACATATTGAAGATAGCACAGTCACGACAGAAAAGCTATGCAGATTCCAAACGTAGAGAAGTCCTCTACGAGGTGGGTGATAGAGTCTGTCTTAGAGTGTCACCACTTCGGGGTGTAAAGAGGTTTGGAATCAAAGGAAAGCTAGCACCGCGATTCATTGGACCATTCAAAATTCTTTCTCGCAAAGGTGAAGTAGCATATGAGTTAGAATTACCAGAAATTCTGCCTGCGATCCATAATGTGTTTCACGTCAGCCAATTGAAGAAATGTCACCCCGAGATGATGGGAACTCCATTCAAGGATACTGTACCCCTCGAAGAAGTACAATTGGAGAGTGATCTAACCTATGAAGAAAAACACATCAACGTATTACAGACAGCAGAATTTTGCAAGGTTCAGTGGAATCATCACACTGAGGAAGAGGCCACATGGGAACGAGAAGATGACCTTCGAGAAGACCATCCTCACCTATTTGCTGACCTTTCCGAAGCTGGAGGGCGAGTTTCCTCTTAAGGGGGTTAGTCTGTAACATCCCAAAATTTGCAAAAATTTAAAACATTGCATTCATGCATCATGCATCATATAGATATCACATTTCAATTACATAAGGCCTAAATAAAAATTCAATTATAAGTTTAAATAAATTATAATTCCATAAAGTTATTTAATTGTACTACTTATAATTTTTCCTTTCTATAAATTTTTGTGTTAGACAAGAATAATACTGCAAAGTTCTAAATTTGATAAGCTTTCCAAAACATATTTTTATGAATTTATCTGAAATGATTTGATTAAGTTTAAAAATCATATTTAAAATCAAATATGAAAAATACAAAAGGATTAGAAATAAATTAAATGTTTTCCGAGCTATTTGGGCCGTAGCCAGCAACTATCCACCACGCGCGTGTAGCGCAGCGGCCCGCCAGCGACCCAGCTCTCTCTCTCTCTCTCTCTCTCTCTCTCTGGCAGACACCGACAGGTGGGACCCACATATCATCTCCCCCGTGGAGACGTTTGTCCTCAAATCACGCCCACGTTCCCCGACCGAAACGCTCGAATTGATTCACGCGATTACGGGCGATTTACTACTCCAATTACCGCACCGTTTTTCCCTACTTAAAGCCCTCTCCGTCCTCTTCCATTTGCCCCAAACCAATCTAATCGAGAGCCATCAGGCCGCACGCATTAGTCTCCGGAGACCCGCGGTGGCCGCCGGCGAGAATTCCATTTTCTGGTAAGCTGAGGCAATACCAAGCCCTCTCGTCGCTTCCCCTCATACCCTCTCGCTCATACGAACCTTTTTGACACGATTACATGTTGTTTCCCGCAGCGCATCGTCGACTTCGTCCACGTCCGAGGAGATCCGCCACCGCGCGCAACTCCGGCGAGCTCTTCTGGGGAGACGAGGACGCTCCGCTCATCGCCGCCTCGCCTTCGTCTCCATCTTGACGTCGCGCACCCCTGGTCAGCTTTGTTCCTTCCCTAGAGTCGTAGAGCGCCGCGAGCGCAGACGCCGGCCATGGCTCCGCCGTGCCCAGCGCGTCTCCGTCGACTCGCGCCGCCCGTGTTAGGTCAACGCGTCCTGGACCGTTGGATCTAGATCCAACGGATCCGTTTTATTTTTATTTTTTGTCTCGGCGATTTATCTAGTGCGTCCGTTTTCATTTAGATCTAACGGCTCCCAATCGCGATCCGCGTCGAAGCGGTATGGGCGAATATGATCGCGCCGTGTGGCCGATACTTTTTCTATTTCGAATAGAATTTAGAAATTAAAACAGAAAACTATTAAAACTTGCAAAATTCATAACTTTCAATTTGTAAGTCCAAATTTGATAAACTTTATAGCATTGGAAAGGCCTGCTCATGTAGTTTATTTCTATATCATTAGTTTGTAATTTTAATGTCTTTAAAACTGAGAAATTTACAGTTTTTTATTTCGGCCGTTTAAATTCATAACTTAAATAATAAAAATGTTTTGCATCTAAATCCAATTGTTTTGGAAGAATAATTTTACTCTCTGTCCAGAAAGTGCAACATGAGTTTTTATTGAAAGTTTTATAAAAGAATTAAGTAAACTGAGTGTAGTACTTAAATTGACTATAATGGTTCCCTATAATTTAATTGTTAAAATAGAAAATAAAATATTGTCATTGCATTTCATGCATTAAATAAACAGAGAGAATAAAATGGATAATAAGTTGTTTTGGTTATGTTCATAACATATCATGCATGCATACATATTTATGCTTTGATGTTTTTAGTGTTGCATGTTGTGTTTATTTATTTTTGTATTGCTTGTTGCTAAATTGTGAAGAAGAGGAAGGATTTGCTTGTGATTGTTTTTCTTGCTGTGCTTGTGCCTCCTATTACCAAGGCAAGTGACATTCATAAACTACCCAATATTTTCTATATGCATTAGTAGTATATTTTGAGTAGTATGCATGATAGGAATTTTTGGACTATTTTATTATTCTAAGTTAGTTCTATACTTTGAAAAAATCCTGGTAGTGTATAGCCATCCTTTACCATGCAGCCAATTAAAAGTTGTATTAGATTCTTAGCAATGCTATAAAATTGTTTACATGCCATGTTATGCAAATATTTCTGAGTGTTAAACTTAAAATACACCCCTGGTGGATTGGTTGCTATGGTTTATGTTGAGTGGCTATTTTGGACTATGCTTGTGGTTGTCGTCGCCTAGGATGAATTTCTATTCTCCTTAGGGCCATGAGCATGGTGGTTTTCACCCAAAGGTGCACTTGTGGATGGCCACCCAGGAACAAAGAGATTACTAAGTCCCTCCAAGTATAAATGCCTCTCGTGCAGCCTTTTGACAATGGGCTATGTCTAGAATAATTAAGTTGTGAGAGTTCAACCTGTCAGCTTGACAAGCAGACGTAGAGTTGGTAGGTGGAACGGGTCTTGCTAGTATGGTTGAATTCTTCTTCTGAAAGTTCTTGTCTCAATTCTCTCCTTTCCTTAATGCACTCCGCGTATATAGGATGTTCGGGTTAATTGAGTCTAAAGGTGAAAGTGCACAACCTCTGCAGAGTCAACAAACTAAGTACTTAGCCGTGTCCCCGGTGATGGACTACTTCGAGCATCTGGACAAGGATGGACGGAAGAATCACAACACTAATTTCATGAAGTAAAAATTTGACTAAGGAAAGAATTGTTGGTGCACTTTGGGCTTCATCCCTTGGTGCCAAGTCTTTGAGAAACAAAAGTGTTTTGCAAAAGATAGGAGAAAACTTGCTTTCTGCAAAATAGCCTCCAATTCCACCAAACCAAATATGCATATAGATTCTAGACTTGCCAATTCATATCCACCATAGTCACTTGCCAATACTTCATTGTATTGACCTCCTTCGGGGCTGCATATTTCAATGTGCAGGTAATTCATATGAAGAATAAGTTTGGACTCGAGTCTACACCCAACATGTCTGCCTGTGGCGCATGCCTGAAGATGAGGCTCATTGTTATTTTGCTTTTGTTGTGAACTCTGAATATTAGCTAGCCTTCATGGCTATGAACCTTGTAATAAAGCTATACTTAGCTATTTTTGGATCTCGTTGTAGTAAATTGATACTTATGCAATGATACTTTATATTTTATACTGTGGTGCTGGCAGTGATCCAGGGACTAGCACTTAACACAGGTGTTCCAACTTTAATAAAAGTTGGGGCACTACAGGATGGCTACACACTACTAGGAATTTTGTATAGCATAAAACTAACTTAGCATAATAAAATAATCCAAAATTCCAATCATGCATACTACTCAAAATATACTACTAATACATATAGCAAAATATTGGATAGTTCATGCATGTCACTTGCCTTGGTAACAGGAGGAGCAAGCACAAGCAAATCCTTCCTCCTCTTCACAATCTAACACAAGCAATACATAAAATAAATAAATACACACACATTACAACACTTAAAACACCAAAACATAAACATGTATGCATGCATGATATGCTATGAGCAAAACCATACACACTTATTAACATTTTATACTTTCTGTTATTAAATGCATTAAATGCAATTTCCAGAAATTTCTTATTTTAATTATTAATTAAATATTCGAAAAAAATATAGCAAAAATAAGGTTCTACAACTACAAACTTTTATTCCTTTATGAAAAGTTTTCAATAAAACACATGTTGAACTTTTTGGACGGACAATAATACAAATCTTAAACATTTAAATTTATAAGAAAAGCATTTCATTATTTGAGTTATGAATTTAAATACCCCAAATACCAATCTGATAATTACATGCATTAAAAGTTATCATAAGGAAAAACAAACGATGAAGAAAAAAACTACACTAGCAGGGCTATCCATGGATATAAATTTATCAAATTTGGACTTATAGATCAAAAGATATAAATTTTCCAAGTTTTACATATTTTCGGTTTTTACTTACTAAATTATGCCGAAAATAGAAAAATAAGGGGCTACGTGGCGCGATCTGATTCGCCGATACTGTTTCGACGCGGACCGGCACCGAGGCGGTCCGATCTAACTAAAAATGAGCACGCCAGATTGATTGATGGATCTAGATCCAACGGTCCAGCAGCACGGGGCATAAACGGGCGGCGATGTTCGCCGGATCGCCGGTCGGAGCATGGCGCCTGCGGCGGCGTCGCACGGTCAGCGGCCGTTCTACGCGTTCTATTAAGATTTTGGACGCACTGAACGAACCAGAACAAGCAGGAGAGCAAGGCGGGAACAGTGGCGAGTTGGTCATCGTCGGAGTGCTCGGCTGCTCCCTGGATCGCTCGCCGGAGTCGATGTTGGCAGCGGCTTGCTTCGGTCGAGGACGGAGGCGAAAACCCGCTGTGAAAGAGGAGGCTGCGAAGTGTCCAGGGATGTGCACGACGAAAATAAAAAGGAAGAACAAGAAGGGAAAGCTTGTGATCGTCTGTAGTCACCGAAACCTGAAGCAACCGGCGGTGGCAATGGCGTCGACGGAAAACACGATCCCGAGCAGCCAGGAGGCGTAGGAATTAGGGTTTTGGGGCGAGGTAATTGGCGGCGGGGTCGGGGTTTAAATGGGGTGGGCAGGGGGAGCAAAACGCGCGAGAATCGCGCTCGGATCGCGACGACGTCGGATCAGCCGTCGCGCGTGATCTTCGGCTGGAGGTGAAAGAACGTGACAGGTGGGCCCCACCTGTCAGCGGGAGAGAGAGAGAGAGAGAAGGGCTACGTGGGCTGGCTTGCTGGGCCGAACGCAGCGCGCGCGCGGTAGATAGCTGGGGTTCTCGGCCCAAATGGCTCAAATAAAACGTTTTAATTTTAATCAAATGTTTTTCTGTTTTTCAAACCTGATTTCAAAAAAAATATTTAAACTTAACCAAAACATTTCAGAAAAATTCATAAAAATATGTTTTGGAAAGCTTATTAAATTTAGGACCTTTTAGTATCATACTTGCCTATCAAATAATTTGATAAATAGACAAATAAACAACTTTATGGAACTATAATTTATTTAAACTCATAATTAAATTTTTATTTAGTCTTTATGTGATTTACATGTCATGTCTATGTGATGAATG
This sequence comes from Poa annua, assembly GCA_026929855.1. NCBI lineage: Eukaryota > Viridiplantae > Streptophyta > Magnoliopsida > Poales > Poaceae > Poa > Poa annua. The sequence continues at coordinate 112,639,534 of CM049426.1, forward strand.
ATGCATGAATGCAAACTTTTAAATTTTTGAAAATTTTGGAATGTTACACTTAGGTTGTGTGACAATACTAGATTTTTTGCTTTGTGTTAGCACCTTGTTGCTTGATGTTTGTTAGATGTTGTTTGTAATGAATTGTCTTCATCTTCTTGTATGAGTTAGAATGTTTAACTATGAACAAAACTTTTCTTTTAAGGGTGGTAGCCACCCAGATAATTCAAACCAGTTGCCTCAACCCAGAGATTCCAAGCCTATCTTTCTTTCTATTGTCCCCAATCAGCGGAATCATTCTCTGCTTGTTTTCAGTTTCCGTGTCAACAGCTGGATTACTCCCCCTCTCGAGTTATCAGAATCATTTCAAGCATTTACTTTTTCTTTCTAGCCTCTCCGAATCTCGGGGTGAGATTCCATTTAAGGGTGGTAGTCTGTAATATCCCAATTTTTTGGAAAGTTTAAAAATCACTAAAATTTGAAACTTTTGTTTGATTAAAATAAAATATTAAAAGCATAAGAAAACCAACTATAAAAGACTTCAAGCATATTGAAAAAGTTCAATAATTCAAATATCTCAATGAATCATTATTTTCAAAAGTTGTTTCAAGTTAAACATTTTATTATCCATTGCATTTCTTAAACATTAATGTATAATTTGACAAATGAATTACCAACCTTGAAACCATTTTCATGTAATAAAAAGTTTCTTTATAAGTATTTGATTTCAACCACTTAACCATAGCTATTCATAAATTAAAATAATATTTACAAATGTTCTGTTAAAATATTTAAAACATGATCTATTTGCCAAATGGTTTTTATTCTTTACCTGAGTTCAAAACATAGTTTTTGGAAATTTCAAGCCTATAGTTTATATCTTTAAAACTTCATAGATTTCATAATTAATGATTTTTCCATATAGGCATTTTATTAATTTTCAAAACATAAAATGATTTTCATGAATATATATTCAATATAAGAAATGAAATAAATCTAAAATCTTTTCCAAAGGTATGTTTTGGAGTTTTCAAATGCATTAGCATAATATAAACATAATGGTGCAAAAAGTATTTTGAATTAAAAATGAATTCATAATATTTCCCTCTTCATTTCAAATAGTGGTGTTATACTATTTAATATTATACTAAAGCCACAAATGAATTTAGTATTTGGAAATGAGTTTAAATAACTTAAATTCAAACATATTTAAATGTGGGTATTTCATAAAATTTATTTAGCCAAAATGAAATTTAATTAAGCTATAATTCAAAATTTGACATTAAGTGTCAAATTTGTATTAAACCAATATTTCAAAATTATTAATTTTAATAAGTTTTCAAAACATGTCCACTAATGTTTTAAAGCATAGATATGAATTTTACAAATCTATAGAAATTTGTTTGACTTCATTTGGAGTCTTAAATCAAAAATTATGAAAGAAATAGAAAAACAGAAAAGAAAAAGAAAAATCCCTGACAGGCGAGACCCACCATTCAGCGGGGTCGTCTTCAACCTCCAGCGAAAATCACGGCCGAGATGCTCTCCGATTCCTTTCCAAAATCCGAGCACAAATCGTGCGAGCTGTTTCCTCCCCTCCGGCCCTTTAAAAACCCCTGCCCCTCCTCTCTCATTCCCTTCTCCTTCGGTAGCCACCGCCGTTTTTCTTCGTTCACCGGCGAGGTGAGCCACCCACTTGCCCGAGACCCCGTCCTTATTACTCCCCACGTTAATGCGCATCCTCTAAACCCCTCCCCGTCTCTCCTACGCTGCAAAATCGATTGGAGGGTGCTCACCGAGCTCGTCGGAGTTGGAATCATCTCCGGCCATGCGTCCCCGTCGGTTCGGGACGAATGCGAGATCATCACCACATCCATCGTCTCCGCCACCGCGCCCCGCTCGTCGACGTCGCCTTCCCGAGCCGGGAGAGCCACCGGAGCCACTGCGCCGTCCACGCCCGAGGTCGCGCCGCCGCCATCCGCTCCATCTCCGGCCACCCCGCGCCGCCACGGTGAGCATCTCCTCCTTTGTCGTTCAATCATCGTTCAACGGCCTAGATTAGATCTCAGCCGAAGCGGTATCAGCAAACCAGAGCGTGGCACGTCGATGCCCAGTCAGCGCCTCGTCAGCGCCACATCAGATTTGATTTTCTGCGATTTTCTTAAATAGATTAAAACTGACAGTTTTGCAGAAAAGCCCCTGTACCTTAGATCTATTTTAACTTTTTACTGGTTTGGCCAAATTAAGCAAACTTTATTGTTTTGAAAATCTCTTGACATTTAGAATATTTTAGATCTGTTAGAATTCCAATTTGACTTATTTTAAAATATTCAAATTTCAAATGGATGATTTGAGTATATTTGTCATAACTTTAAATCTATAATTCCAAAAATTGCAAAAAAAATTGTTCTGGAATCCTTAAAATATGTGTTATATAATGCTTTTGTTAGAAAATAATATTTGAGAATAGTTTTTATGATTTAATAATCATACCCTTAATTTGAATAGTTTGACTATTTTTGACATAAGTTTTGTTAGAAATATTATTTTCGATTAAATCCAATTGCTATAAACTTATTTAAATCCCCTCTGTCTATTAACACTATTTATAAATTTTTTTATAAAAATTTAATCACAGAAAACTTTAATCTTATATTTATTCCTTTTATTATAATTTTGCAAAAACAGAAATTAATTAAATTGCATTTATAGCCTCATGCATACTTTATAAATATCACAAAAATAAGTATGTTGTTTCTTATGATTAAAAAGTGCCTTCATGCACAACATATTTTCTCATATAGATATACTTCTCATATGAAAATCTCTTCCTTATTTTCTCTAAGTTAGGATTATTTTCTACTTAGTATTTTGATAAAGTGCTATGCACTTAGACATTTAAGATTTTCAACATGGAGCTAGAAGGCCAATGAAGGACTTAGCCATGAAAACAAGATTTCAGAAGTATCTTCAAGGAGTAGAAGCACTTGGAAGAAAAATCAAGAAGAAGTTCAAGAAGACCAACCCCCTTTATTCTCTAAGTCTTTCTCTCTTTCTTTTCTTCTTCTCTGAGACTTCATGATGACCAAGTTAATCCAAGACCAGCCTCGGTGATACAAGAATCATCAAGTCTACCAAAAAGTCAATCAAGACATCACCAATGAGAAAGTTACAAGTCTGGAGATGAAGCCTGGAAGAACAACTACATATTTCTTTCTATCGTTTCCCTCTTTCCTAATCTTGACTTTCACTTTAGACATAAACAATTTTTGATCATGTTATTACCATCTTTGAAGTTTGTTGGATCCTAGCGGCATAGTGAGATGAAGCAGCCTGGAGACTAACCTTACATGTCCACGTACATGAGACATGTTCCACAACTTAAGTGGCTGGCCGGGTGTCTGTCTCTCTCACTATAGTGAATATCCAATTTACAAAGAGTTGTTAATACTTGTTGATAACCTTGAAGAATAGACTTAGTATTTTCTCTAAGTATTTTGCACATCATGCATGACATATTTTCCTTAGAAGTTTATGAAACTTGTTTGTTCATTTTGTATGTGTTTGTATGCGTGGTGTTGTTGTGTTGATTGTTGTATTGTTGTTTGTCTATATTGTTTAGACTGAACGGAGAGCCTCGAGTTACGTTGAAAAGAGTTCATGAGCAAAGACATCATCCAAAGGCAATTGGCACACCTCATAAACTTCCTACTACTTTCTATATGCATTATTAGTGTTTTTTATATAAGCATGTGTAGGATAGTATTGCTATGCTAGACCTGTGTAGAAATTCCTTACTCCTGTGTCTAGGTTCCTATGCAATACTTAGTAGAATTATTTGATGCTATGTAAATGTTGTTTTGTGACAATCTCAATTCTACTAAGTTAATAAAGAACCTCCTGGGTGGATTGGTTGTATATGGTGGCGAAGTTCAGTGGCTACTCAGGCCCATGTCTATGGTTCCTGGAGTACGTGCACTTGTGGATGGCCACCCAGGGAACAAAGGGATCTGAAGAACTCTGAGTGAAGATTGCTTCCAGTGCAGCCATTGCCATATGGGCTCTGTCTTGATCAACTAAGTTGTGTGGACTCGCCCCGGCTTGACAAGCATATGTAGAGGGTGTTAGGTGGAACGGGTCAAGACAGAGTGGGAGGGAAAATGCTTCTGAAAGATCTCGTCTCATTCTTCTCCTTTTCCTTATCACTACAAGAGTGTAAAGGATAGTTTGGGCTGAATGGGTACAATGGTGAACGTGCACAACCTCTGTAGAGTGTAAAACTAAGTACTTAGCCGTGTCCTCGGTACGGACAAATTGAGCAGCTGATCACGGACGTCAACGGAGGATTCCACCATTCCAATTTCTAAGATAAAAATTGATAGGTGAACAAGGGTAGAATGAGACAGTGGATTTCATGCCATGGATGTCTCGAATAGAAGAAAAGTGTTTTCCAAAGAGTTAGGAATTGGCTTTATGCAAAATAGCCTTGAACTCCACCAGCCAAATATGCATATAGATTATTAGAGTTATTCCACTAAGTGTCCACCATAGTGTCACTTGCCAGACTCCATTGCAATATTTTTCTTATTGCAGAGTTATCAGATGACGATTGAGGTTTCGTTTAAAGGTTTCGAGTCTACAACCAACATGTTTTCGCTTGTGGCAACATGAAGATGATGGAGAATCGCTGCTATTATATTTCCGTTGTTTACTCTTTCTCTGCTAGCTTTATGCTATGCAAGTCGTAAAAGAATATTTTCCAAGTCTGGATCATCGATGTAACAAAATTGATACTTTGTTGAGATATTACATCGTAAACTGTGTGTGCAAACGAATCGATCTAGGGATTTGCACTATACAAAGGTACCTTGCCATATTTTAAGTGCAGTTGGCTATTCTACTCGCTTGGCTAGGGTTACAGGGGTTTAGCAAGCAATCCGCCGATCCCTATCTACAGTGGAACTCCTGCTCCTTTTATAGGCGCCTTGGGCCTCTTCCTTGCGCAGCGCGCTCAAGGTGGCTCCGATAGGGCAGTGGCGCGAAGGAGAGGGAGTCCACCGTCGCCGAAACCTCCATGGACGCGGTCCATCCGTGCTAAAGTTGGGTGCGGTGGACGATAGGCTGCAGACCGCGTAGAACGGCTCGCAGGGGTTGCAGCGGTCGTGGTGGAGCCCACAATGACGATCTTCTTGGAGCGTTGCGCCGCCCAGCCGCTTAATCACCAAAGAGGAAAGTCCTGGCTGTCCTGGCGCGGGCGGCGCAGCTTTGTTGACTCCTTTATCACCAGAATGGCAACTGGGGTACTCGCGTCACTGTGCGGCTGCTGCGGAGGCCATGTGCGCCCTGTAGCGCTTGATTGGCCGCGAAGTGTCTCCACAGGGCTGTGGTGGCCTGTGGACAAGTTTCAGTTGACTTCTCGGTGAAGTGTGCCTTGGGAAGTCTCTTGAAGCGCGGGGTCCTCTTCAGGCCCTGGCTTTCTCTTCAGGCCCTCGAGGGGAGTTGCCTCTCGAGGGTCTCTCCAAGCGGTGGCTTGGTCCTTAGTCGTTTTGTCGAATATGTCAGCGTGCAAGGCCTGTGGAGAGTGGGCTCTGCACACCCTGGTCCTCACTGGGCCGACAGTAGCCCCCGGGCCCACGATGGTTGCGACTGAGCCCATGGGCCCAGTTGGAGCATCGTGGGCCCAAAGTGTCCGGCCGGCCCGGGCCACGCGTCACTCAGATTTGAAACGGCCACGCACGATCAGGGGCGTGCGTCATGGGGGGTCCCACCGCGCCCCGGTAACTGCTCCTTGACAAGACATAAATTCTGCGCGTCGAGGAAGGGAGCCGTTACTGTTTCCATTCTTCTCGCATAAGCCTTCTCTGTCTCGAGCTCTCCGCTCCTGCTCTCTGGCGTGCTCTACTCCTTTCTTCTCCAGCTTCTTCCACCGCCGTTCCCAACTCCTCTCCGGCGATTAGTCCAGCCAAGAACAAGGGCAAGGCGGCTGTGGGGTCCTCTTCAAAGGTGGCGCCAGCCGAGGTCGCACATGGCACGGCACTGCTCGGGGTGCGCGTCAACGACAAGACGCTCGCCAAGGTCCCCTTTCTGGTGGCGGACCGGACCAACGAGCATGGCCCTACCGCGCTCAAGGCCGCGGCGCACGGGAAACACCCGCGAGGGTTTTTACGTGTCTTCCAGCACTGCGTTGCGGTGGGGTTGGTGCCACCGTTCTCTCCATTCTTGGAGGCGGTGTTGGCCTTCTACCAGATCTAGCTGCTGCACCTCCACCCCAACTCCGTCCTCATCCTCTACGTGTTCACCTACCTCTGCGAGGCGTGCTTGGGCTTGGAGCCCACGGCGGGTCTCTTCCGGTGCTTCTACGTGCTCTGGAACACGACCAAGAATGAGCGCTCTGGATGCGTCTCGTTCTGCATCATGGACGGCATGGGGAGTGTTTACATTCCCATGTCGTGGAGCGAGGGCAAGGCCATCACTTAGGTGACGAAGAAGGTGGACGACTTCCGCCGACGGTGGTTCTTTTTTGGGGTGGAGCAGCCCTGCGCCTTCCTCGAGGTCCCTGATGCGCCGCCTGTGAAGAACTCGAACTGGGGCAAGGCCCCCTTCAGCGGCGCGCAGAACGCAATCTTGATGGGCCGCCTGAGCTACCTTCGGGGCCTCACGGGACAGATCATCGTTGCAGAATTCGTGACGCGCCGCATCGCTCCACTCTAGGCACATGCGACGCCTATGTGGATATACTCCGGCCCCCAGGACAAGATGCGGCTCCACCGTGAGGACAACGACAAGGACACAGTCGACAACGTCATGTCCACGCTCTTCATCAACCCGGTGGTGCCCGCCATGGACAAGCTCCCCATCACGCTCCGGCCTCTGCACCAGTACAACATGACCGAGCGCCTAGCCATCCTGGAGGGGATGCCCTCGTTCACCCCATCATGCCCGACGGGGAAGGAGGTGCATGTGCCAGTGGTGCAGGAGGCGGAGTTAGCAGAGTCTCCCTCTGCCTCAGGAGCCGAACGAGGGGAGGAGGAGGCCGCAGCAGGGGAGGTGTCCTCTTCAAGGGCCGGCCCCTTTACTGGCGAGATTTGTGACATCTCGTCAGGCGACGATGACGCCTTCGTGGTGGCTCCCTCACGCCTTGTGGAGGAGGAGCAGGCAGAGGTGGAGGCCTCTGACGAGGAGGCCACGCCGGGGCGGCGTGAGCCACGCACCAAGGTGGCCGTGGGCCAGTCTAGGGCGAGGCTGTCTGACGTTCCGTCCAAGGTGGCCGTAAGTGCTTCTAGCATTTGGCTATTTGATTCTTGCTCTTTTCTTCTTTATCCTTTCCTGAAGATCTTTCACTAGTGCTTGCCAGTGATCTTGTTCCTGCGAAGCACCGTAAGCTTTGCAAGGCAACTGAAGTGAAGAGAGCCACGGCTGAGGCCGTGGCTGAAGAGGCCGCGAGGCCTGTGGAGACGGCCTCCACCGGCCCAACAGAAGAGATGTCTCAAGCGGAGGCGGTTGTGCCTCAGGCGGAGGTAGCTGCGCCGCCTCCCGAGCCAATGGTGGTGGAGACACAGGAAGAGAGGGTTGCTACCACTCCTCGCGCTCCTACCCCGCCTTGCGCGGCCGCTCCACCGCGCGAGCCAACGCCAGAACGCGAGGCCACACCACCTCGCGCGGCCACGCCTCCCGTGCAGCCTGAGGCCGCGGAGGGCTAGAGCACGCCTAGCGCTGGTGAGGCTGTAGGGGGAGCTTCTTTGTCTCCGCCATGCGCCACTGCGGGGGGCGAGCCACAGGCGAGGACGCGCCAGGATGGCGAGGGCGGCGAGGCCAGCTTGGGCGCCGCGGGGAACGGAGCACGGCCTAGCCCCAGGCGTGCCCTGAGGCCAGGTTCTCCAGGCTTTACGCCGGGGAAGGGCCCTCCACGCGCCACGATCTGGTCCTTAGCGGCTGGGACTGGAGCGCGGGGCACCGCGAGGTCGCCTTCCGCCTCGAGAGGGAGTCCCTGGAGGGCCTGGAGGCGCACCTGGCTCTGGAGGACGCGCAACTCGCTTGGCAGCGTGACGAGCTTTCAGGGGCGTGGGCGTCCTTCCATGCCGCGGTAGAGGCCCGCCGCCAGGAGGATCAGGCGTTGCAGGCCGTGCGCGAGGAGGCCGTCCGCTTTGCCAAGGAGATCCCCGAGGGGGCCATCCGTGACGCCGATGAGCTCCTTGTGCCCCTCCAGGACGAGCGCGACGCGGCCGCTGCGCTCCGAGCAGAGGCGAGGGCTGAGCGCGAAGCCATGGAGGGCTCACTGGCGCAGAAGCGCCGTGAGCTGTCCCAGCAGGAGTCCCAGCTCATCTCCGTCCACCGGGCCGCGCAGGAGACCCTGGAGGAGGACCGCAAGTCTGGCGGAGCGCAAGCGGCAGCTGGCCTCCAAAGAGAAGGACGTGCCGCTGCGCGACGAGCAGCGGCTCTAGGCGGAGGGCGAGCTCGCCACCCTGCGCGAAGAGCTCGAGGCGCGCGAGGGGAACCTGGCTCAGGCGCTCCAGAAATACGATGAGAACATCGTCGCCCAGAAGCAAGCCCTGGAGCGCTTCGAGCGGCGGTACGCTGAGAAGAAGAAGGAGGCGGAGGAGGCCCTCGTGGAGAACGAGAAGGAGTTCAGGAAGACCACCCTTCAAACGTATCGCAACAAGGCCAAGAAGCAGGAGGACCGCTTCGAGGCCAAGCACACTACGGCCGCCAAGCGGATCGTGGAGCTTGAGAAGGCTAACTCCAAGCTTGGGGTCCGCCTCCAGCGCGCCAAGGAGGCCTACCGCCAGGCGGAGGACGCTCGCAAGACAGCCGTCCTGGACCTGAACGCCCTCGTCAGGGACATGGAGGAGCAGGTGGGCCCCGCGTCTGAGCAGGTGGCGGAGGCTGCGGACACCGTGCAGGCGGCTTGCGTGCTCTCGAAGCTGCGGGAGCGCATGTTCCAGGCTCTGGTGGCCCGGGGCAACGAGCTAGCCGCCCAGCTTGGAACGGAGGCACCGCACGCTGAGCTCCGAGGCCGCGGCGACGTTGCTATGTACCTGGTCTACTTCGACCAGCTCTTCAAGGTGCTCGAGAGCCCCGTCGCTGATCTCCGCGAGGTGATCGAGGTCGAGAGCCGCCAGCTCCTGGGGCTGGTCGTTGATCGCCTCTTCACCAACCTCAGGCTCCTCACGCCGGGCTAAGACCTCTCCACCGTGACCGAGGCTCAGCAGGGCGACGATGTGTGGTGGGTCTCTAAGTCCCTCCGCGAGCAGGTCGACGCCTTCTGCAACCGCTTCAAGCGCGCGGAGGTGGCTGAAGAGGACAGCGAGAGGAGGCCGCCCCTGCCGAGACGGAGGAGGGTGCTGCAGAGGAGGAGCACGGTGGCGCGGACTCCGCCTGGGCCTAATTATTGCGCCTTTGAGCGCTTGTATCTGAAACAGTTTTATGTTTAGACACTATGCATCTTTTGGGCATGTAATATACTCTTTGAGCTATTTATTTTAGCTTGTGTGCACCTCGAGAGGCCCCTTTGTCTTATTTTCATGTCTATGATTTCTCTGCGTCGTTAGGACCCGTCTCTTCGCGCTATGACTCCGCCACTGCGGTATGCTAGAGCAATGACTCAGCAAGGCCGGGGGGAGTTTAAGGCTTGGAGAGGTAAGAGCCTTGAGTCGCGATGCTCAATTGCCCCTCCTTAGACGTGCGGGTAGTTCATGAAGCACAAGGGCAAACGAGATCGCTCGAGGGACAAACGTGTGCTTGCGGTGGGGAAAAAGGCTCTCGAGGCACAAATGTGGGACTTAGCTTCTCGAGGCTTTTGCCCTGTAGAGGTTTTCTGCCTGGCGAGGAGGCCCTCTCCAAGGGCTTTTCCCCTATTACCTCCTCAGGCTTGCAGGCACACTTGTTCCCTGTAGACGTTAGAGAGGCGAACCCAAACGCTGGTACATGGTAGTGGAAACTCATGCACGCTTATAGGTCTCCTCAGGCATTCCTCGCGAGGAGAGTAAGTACCAAGGTCCTTTGCAGAGATGGCGTGTTTGTGGGAGCTTGCCCTCCAGCCAGAGCTCGGATTCTTGGGTTTTGCAGTGCTGCTGGTGTGTCATTTGAGGCACTGGCACCGTCCTCAGCCCCCGCTCGCGAGGTGCGCATGGGTAAAGATATAAGAGCACATTGAAAAGACAATAGTTGCGGAAATAAACTCACCACAGAAATATTACATAATGGCGCCGTAGCGCAAAGTTCACTTAGGAACGAAATTGTCTCATTATGCTTGGAGTTGCCAAGTTAATGTAATTAAACCATGTCGAGGCATGGGGACCACCCATTTGTGGCACAGACTGTCAACGGCCTGAGGCGGCTCGTTACATGGAGAGCTCGGAGGGTTGACTCTAGAGAGAAGCCTTTGAGGCTTGGAGGTTTAAGACGTGAGGTTTTAACCTCTAGAGATAAAAAATTCTTGGAGGTGGAGCGGTAAGCTGTGTCTTCAGCCAGATGCCTTGACGTGACAATGATCACGGATAGAACTTTCGTAAATGCATGATGTTCCACGGGTTTTTGACGGGGATGCCGTCTTGAGTCTCGAGGCGAGCCGCGCCAGGCCTCGCGATGTGGGTGACCCTGTAGGGGCCTTCCCACATGGGTGACAGCTTGTGGAGGCCTTCCCTGGAGATGATCCGCCTAAGGACGAGATTGCATGTCTATAGGGTGCTCGAGCGCACGTTGCGGCTGTGGTAGCGGCGCAGGTCCTGCTGGTATTTTGCCGCACGGAAGGCGGCTCGGCGGCGTAATCCCTCGAGAAGCAGCAGGTCGTCATTGTGGGGGTCCTCTTGCTCGTCCTCGTTAAAGCCAAGGACCCGTGGGGATCCATGCTTGATCTCTGTAGGGAGGACTGCTTCGGCTCCGTAGACGAGGGACAACGGTGTTTCCCCCATAGGCTTGGGCGGTGTGGTGCGGATGGACCAGAGCGCCGAAGGGAGCTCGCTGATCCAGCCCTTGTCGTGGCCCTTGAGGATGTTGAAGGTCCTGGTCTTCAAGCCCTTGAGGACTTCTGCATTTGCGCGCTTGGCTTGGCCATTGCTCTGCGGGTGAGCTACTGAGGCAAAGCAGAGCTTGATGCCCAGTTTCTCGCAAAAAGCCCTGAAGATGCCGCTTGTGAATTGCGAGCCGTTGTCAGTGATTATGCGATTAGGCACTCCGAAGCGGCAGACCAGGCCTCTGATGAACTTCACCGCCGTGCCTGCTGGAATTGTGCGCGTCGCCTCCACCTCGGGCCATTTCGTGAACTTGTCGATGGCCACGAAGAGGTAGCAATAGCCCCCTTGCGCCGTTTGGAATGGTCCCAAGATGTCCAGCCCCAGACTGCGAACGGCCAGGAGAGCGGGATGGTTTGAAGTCCCAGCGCGGGATGATGGATTTGCTTGGCGTGGAACTGGCAGGCTTCGCAAGCTTGAACGATGTCAACTTCATCCTGAAGTGCTTGCGGCATGTAGAAGCCACTCCTGAATACCTTGTCTACGAGAGTGCGGGCACACGAGTGGTGGCCGCATTCCCCACTGTGGATGTCCTTGATTAAGCTCTTTCCTTCTTCAGGAGGGACGCATCTGAGCGCGATGCCATTCGGGCGCTTGCGGTAGAGAGTTCCCTCGAGGATGTGGTAGGATTTTTCCTGGCGAGCGATTCGCTCTGCTTTGACATCTTCCTCGGGGAGGATCCCCTTGGCGAGGTAGTCCTTGAGCTCGTCGATCCATCATGTCTCTTGATGCACCGCTGTGAGCAATAGGCGCTCCCCTGTCTGGGGGCCGCAGTCGGGAGCCCCAGTTGTAGGTGGTGGCGAAAGCACTTCGTCTGTGCTTGTAGGCATGTCTTGTTGAGGCTGGTTTATGGATGCCTTGACGAGTCTCTCTTCAAAGACGCCTGGCAGCTGAGCTTGCCTCCTTGATGCGCGCTTGGCGATGTCGTCAGCCTCTTGATTTTCCTTCCTTGCGATGTGCATGTGCTCCATGCCCCTGAAGTGCTTCTCAAGCCTGCGGACCTCTTCAAGGTATGCGGCCATGTGGTCGTCCTTAGGCTTGTAGCTCTTGTTGGAGAAGTTAACGAGCAGCTGGGAGTCGCCCTTGATGAGTAGGTGCTTGATGCCTAGAGCGATGGCGGCCCGTAGGCCGGCGAGCAAACCCTCGTACTCAGCAATGTTGTTGGAGATCTTGTCGATTCCGAAGCACAGCTGGACCGCGTAATAGATTTTGTCACCCTTGGGCGAGATCAGGACGAGGCCAGCCCCACCATGGCGGCAGGCGAAAGTTCCATCGAACTTCATGGTCCAGTGGCTGGGCATTTTTTCTCCAGAGGGCTCTGACTCTTCTCCTAGAGGCTCTTCAGGGGTTGGATTAGTCCATTCGGCGATGAATTCTGCCAGCGCTCTTCCTTTGATGACCCTTGTGGTGTCGAAGGGCAAGTTGAATGGCTGTAGCTCTATGTTCCATCTCGCGACACGGTCTGTGGCGTTAGGGTTGCGCAAGATCTGCTCCAGGGGGAATGAGGTGACCAACGTGATGGGGTGTCCCTGGAAGTAGTGTCGCAGCTTCCTTGAGGCGATGAGGAGCGCAGTGAGGAGCTTCTGCTGCATCGTGTACCGTTCCCGAGCATCCCGCAGTAATGTACTAACGAAGTAGACAGGATGCTCGACAAGGGTTGTCAGTTTAGGCGCAGTGTTGTCTGCCTGGGGAGGCTCTTCAGGGCCCTCGAGGGGGTTGGCCTGTGGAGGTTCTTCAGGCTCCTTGGCGAGATCAGCCTGTGGAGGATCGTTAGGCTTCTTGGCGAGATCAGGACTTGGGGCAGGCTCAGCTTGTGGCTTTGGGCCTGGCGCCGGGTTTCTGGAGCCTGCCCCTTTGTTGAGCTCTTCGTCAGGCGGTTTTGGCTTTGTAGTGGTTGCACTCTTCTTGTGGAGGACTGGCTCTTCCCTTTCTACCACCAGGACGGCGCTGGCGGTCTGTGGAGTGGCTGACAGATACAGCTTCAGGTGCTCGCTTGTCCTTGGGGAAACCATGACTGGTGGGATGGCTAAATACCTCTTCAAGTCTTCAAAGGCTTTTTCCGCTTCAAGCGTCCACTTGAAGGTGCCAGATCTCTTCATGATTTTGAAGAAAGGCAGTGCTCTCTCACCGAACTTGGAGATGAAGCGACACAAGCTGGCCATGCAGCCTGCCAGGCGTTGCATGTCCTTGAGCCGGCGGGGAGGCTGCATTTCCTCTATGGCCTTGATTTTGTCAGGATTTGCCTCTATGCCACGGTGGGACACGAGGAAACCAAGGATTTGTCTGAAGGCACTCCGAAGACGCACTTGGCGGGGTTGAGCTTGATGTTCACCTTGCGAAGGGTGGCGAAGGTCTCTTCAAGTTCCCTGAGGAGAGTATCTCCCTCTCGAGACTTGACGATGATGTCATCGACGTAAGCCTTTGCATTTCTGCCCATTTGCTCGCCAAGGGCTATCCTCATGAGCCTCTGGAAGGTGGCGCCGGTGTTTTTCAGGACGAAGGGCATGCAGACATACCAATACACACCAGAAGGGGTGAGGAATGCCGTCTTCTCCTCGTCTTCCTTAGACATTTCAATCTGGTGATAACTAGAAAAAGGCGTCGAGAAAGCAGAGGAGGTTGCAGCCTGCCGTGGAGTCCACGATCTGGTCGATTCCTGGCATGGGTTGAGGGTCCTTGGGGCAGGCCTTGTTGACATCAGTGTAGTCGATGCAGAGGCGGCCTCCTCCGGCGGGGTTTGGGACGACCACGCCGTTGGAGAGCCAAGTGGGGTGCGCGACTTCGCGGACAACATTTGCTGCTTTGAGCTTCTCGACCTCTTTGACGATGAATGCTTGCTTCTCGGGGGCTTGCTTAATTGCCTTTTGCTTGACGGGGCGTGCGTTTGGACACACGGCTAAGTGGTGCTCGATCACCTCCCTCGGTACACCGGACATATCTGACGGGGTCCATGCGAACATGTCAGAGTTTGCCCGGAGAAAGGCGACGAGCGCGCCTTCCTATTTGGGAGGCAGAGCAGCGCCAATTGTGACGCTAGCCCCCGAGCCCTCAGCCCCCGAGCTGCTAGTGCTCAGGGGGACCTTCTTCGTGGAAGTTGGCTCCTAAGAGAACAGCTACTTCTTCTTCTTGGGCCTCTCAAGAGGCTCCATGTCCTCCGCAGCCGAAAATGCCATGGCGGCTGCCTTATAGGCTGTCTCGACGGCGCACGTGGCGTCCAGGACGTGGCCATGGATGGAGATGGTGCCAGTGCTGCCGGGGATCTTGACCATGTTGTAGGCATGATGAGTGACGGCCATGAACTTCGCGAGGGCGGGGTAGCCGAGGATGGCGTTGTAGGGCAAGCCAATGTGCGCGACGTCGAAGTCGATGAGCTCGCTGCGGTAGTTCTTCTGCGTGCCAAAGGTGACAGCGAGGCGGACTTGCCCCAGAGGCTCGATGGAGCCGTTGGTGACTCCCGTGAAGGGCCTCGAGGGCATCAGCCACTCGTAGGGCACTTGAAGCGTCTTGAAAGTCTTGATGGAGATGACGTTCAGGCCTGCACCTCCATCTATGAGCGTCTTGGAGACGGCGATGTTGTTGATGGTGGGGGAGCAGACTAGTGGGAGGGTGCCAACAGTATTGGTGTACTTGGGGTGGTCATGTGCGTCGAAGGCGATGATGTACTGCGACCACTTGAGGGGCCTGGAGGTCTCGACGCTGGGGAGCGCGGCGTTGAGATCGCGAGCGAACTGCTTGAACTGGTTGTTCGACTTGGGCGCCTGAGCCCCGCCAAGGATGCAGGCCATGGCGCCTCTTGGGGCCTGGTACCCTGCATCTTCCTCGTCAGGGAGGTTGCCGTTTTTCTCGGCGGCGTTGGCCTGAGTGCCAGATGACTTCTGGTAGCCGCCCTTGCGTATGTTTCCGCAGTATCCGCGGCCTCGACCGTGGCTGCCGCTGCCCTCAGCCTATTCGTGCTCCTTGCATAGCGTCTTGAGGTCGAAGAGGCCTCGGTAGAGTGGCCGCGCCTGTTGTGGTAGACGCAGAATGGACGGTCGTCCTCCTTCTTCTCGCCAAGCTCGAGGGAGCCCCTGTGGGAGCCCTTGGCGTCAGGCTCTGCCGCGAGGACTGTGGTGGCCTTGCGCTTGGGCTCCTCCTTCTTCTTGTGGCTCTTGGTCCCCTCGCCGGGGTCGTCTCCCCGTGAACTCATCTTGACGAAGAGGAGTCCCTCTTAAGCCTTGGCGCACTTGTCCGCCAGATCTAACAGCTTCAGCACAAAGGTGAGCTTGTCGTGGATGCCGAGCTTCTCGAGCATCCTGCAGTTCGTGTCGCCCTCGCGGAAGACAGCGATGACCTGGGTGTCGGGGATGTTTGGAATCTTATTCCGCACCTGGCTGAAGCGCTGGATGTACTTGCGGAGGGTCTCATCCTTCTTTTGAACCACCGCACGGAGGTCGTTGTGGGTGAGCGCGCGCTCGCACGTGCCCTTGAAGTTTGTGATGAACTGCTTGCAGATCTCTTCCCATGTGCCCACAGAGTCCTCAGGGAGGTTCAGAAGCCACGACAGCGCGGAGTCGCGAAGCGCGTGGGAGAACCAGTTGGCCATGACCTTGTCGTCTCCTCCCGCAGCTTGGATGGAGGTGGTGTAGAGCTGCAGGAACTCAATGGGCTTGCTGGAGCCGTCGTAGCCCTTCGGAAGGGCTGGCCTGAACTTCTGGGGCCAGACCACGCGACGCAGGGAGCGGGTGAACGCCATGCAGCCAGAGGCGTACGTGGCGACCCCGTGCTGCAAAGTTGCACGATTCTGCTGGCCCGCCTGGCCAATCTCCTACACGAGGCGGTTCTCGCGGTCCCGCTGGCGCTCCATCCCCACGCGCGCGTCTAGCGCGGTGAGCTGCACGATTTGCCAGTCGCGCAGCGAGGAGGCGTGTGAGGAGGCTCTCTGCGTCGCGGCCAGAGCAGGTCCTGGAGGTGGCGGAGGCGCGTCATGCGCAGCCGTGCCCGCGAGGGTGTGGTGGACGATCGACCGCGACGGAGCTAGGCGAGTGGTGGCGATGCCGACGAGGTGGTTGAGGCGTTCCAGGCACTGCTCGTGAGCCTCAGCAGTAGGCCGATAGCGGAGAAATTCTTGCGCCATGAGCAGGGCCGTGTGCGGAGCGCGATCCGCGCGTCCCTGGGAAGAGGCGCTCTGGTGTTGCGTCTTGCGCGAGGTCCGTGTCAGCCAGCTGCTCGGGCTGCTCCTCCCCGTTGTGCTCGGGCTCGCTATCGGGGTGCTCCACGTGCGGCTTGGTGTTGACGCGCTCTTCACGGCGGGGGCGACCCCGTCGTCGACGGGTGGCGGTGGCGCTTGGCGCGGCGGTGGCTCCTTCAGGCGCGCGCCTGCTGGCGCGGGCGGCGCGTGCGGCGCGAGTGTCCGTCATGGATCAGAAGCGACTCGAAGGTCGTTGACACGCCTCAATCCCCTACCTAGTGTGCCAAATGTCGGAGAGTGACTCCCACGGAACAGGGATAGTCACACCCTGAAGAGTAGTTCAAAAGGGGATTGAACACGGAGGTCAAACAACCCTCGACAGGCACGACGACGGTGCTCGCCGGGCCTGGAGAGGGACAATCACGACAGAGATGAATGTCGGCCCGTACCCAGGTTCACGGCCCTCAGGAGGAGGTAACACCGCTACTCCTGCTTGTCTGAATTGCACTGTGGAGATTACAGTACAATGAGCTTGCCGAGGGCTCTCTCGAGGCAGTTTGGTGCTTGGAGAGGGACACAATGGTTGTCTTTCTCCTCCAGCAGTTGGCTATTCTACTCGCTTGGCTAGGGTTACAAGGGTTTAACAAGCAATCCGCCGATCCCTCTCTATGGTGGAACTCTTGCTCCTTTTATAGGTGTAACATCCCAACATTTTATAATATTCAAAAATCACTAAAATTTAAAACTTTTCTTTTTATTAAAATAAAATAATAAATGCATAAGGAAACCAACTATGAAAGACTTCAAACTTATTGAAAGAGTTTAATATTTCAAATGTCACAGTTTAAACATTTTATTATCCACTGTATTTCAAAAACCTTAAAATGTAATTTGACAAATATTTTACAAACTACAATTCATTTTATTTTCAGTAAATAGTTTACTTATAAGTAATTGATTTCAACCACTTAGCCATATCTATTCCTAAATTCATAAATTATTTAAAAATGGTGTTAGTAGCCAAAGGGTTTACATTCTCTCAACTAAGTTCAAAACATGGTGTTAAAATTTCAATTCTGTAATTTATAACTATAAACTTCATAGATTTAAATTAATGAATTAGCCAAATAAACATTTCATTTGCTTAAATGAATTTCATTTATTTTCAAAGCATGAAATGATTAATATATTCTATATAAGGAAATGAATTAAATCTAAAAACTTTTCCAAAGTTGTTATGAAGTTTTCAAATGAAATTATCATAATATAAAATACAATGGTGCACAAATTATTTTCAATTAAAAAGGAATACCTTATATTTCACATTTCCTAAAAATTATTAATATTTAGTTCTTTAATATTATGCAAAAATAAAGATGAATGATTTCAGCAAAACAAGTTTAAATAACTTAAATTCAAACATATTGGAATGTGGGTATTTTACAAATTTTATTTAGCCAAAAGAAAATTTAATTAATATAGAAATTCAAATTTGACTTTAAGTGTCAAATTTGTATTGAATCAATATTTCAAAATATTATTTTTCAAAAAGATTCAAAACATGCCCACAACTGATTTAACACAAAGATAATAATATTACAAATTTTTAGAAATTTATATGACATCATTTGGAGTTATAAATCAAAAGATATAAGTAAAATAGAAAAATCAGAAAAGAAAAAGAAAATACCTACTGACGTCAGCGATGACGTCACGCCTTCTTCAACCTCCGTCCGAAAATCTCGCCCCCGATTCCTCTCCAAATTCTGGCGAAATCGTCGGGCGATTGGTTTCCTCCTCTGCCTTATTTAATCCCTGACCCTCCTCTCTGTTTTGCCCCAAACCCTAACCCCTAAGACGCCCCCAGGCCGCCGCGAGAGCTCGTGTGAGATCCTGGCTCAGATGTGAGATCCTGGCTCAGGGCTTAATAGGATTGATAGAATACTCATATCAACAAGTTGCAACTTCTTTTCCGGAAGCTCATCTGGAAAGAACTCCGAGGTTAAGCGTGCTTGGCCTGGAGTACTCCAAGGATGGGTGACCGACCGGGAAGTCCTTCCCGGGTGCGCACGAGTGAGGACAAAGTGCGCAGAAAAGACTAGTGTTGATCTACGGAGCCAGTCTAGAGATCCTAGAGAGCTGCCAGGCGTGATAGGCTCGGTCCAGGGGTGGGCCGGGGTGTTACAATTGCCTTTGTGACGCCCTAAAATCGGTACTATGTAGATTTAAGCGCTCCCGCCAAAATCCGCATAATTTTAGGTCGCCCACCAGACATAATGTGCACGCCGAAACATGCGCATTATGTGGGTGGAATTGTGATAACATTACAACAGTTCCGATACATCCACAAATACAACAGAAGATTAAATACAACAACGACTCGAACGAGTCAAGATACAAATATTACAATACAAAGATACAAATGACAGCGGAAACAGAATAGTATCCGGCTACGGATAAGATGCAAATTGGACTAAGAGTCCTGAAGATAAGCGATGACGCCATATCCCTGCCCAGCCAAGCCGGAGGGATTCTCAAGCTAACGTCGTCTGACTTCAAACCTGTTGACTGCACATAAAGCACATCCCAAAAGAGGGTCAGGGCACTCCCTGGCAAGCAAAACCGACTTGCCTACTTTCTACACCATCTCCCAAAATATAGGGGAGGTGGACTTAGCGGCAGCAGCACTAGCAACCTAAAGAGACACGCTACAACTTCCGTCTAATCAGAGAGGGATAAGAGAGCGCATAAGTAAACATCTACAACTAACACCAAACATAACCCATTCTCGAATTAACCCCCTCAACCAAATATGAGGAAGCAATTCGGGAAACTCACACGTTAAACAGTTTTAATTATAATTTATTGTGAAAGTAATTCTATATTACTAGTCAAATTAATTAACATTAAATAGGTGCAAGTTGTCTAGATCTTGTTAGCCAGCATCATCACCAAAGTCGTCCATAACCGTGGACACGGCTCATCGATAAGATTATACCCTGCAGGGGTGCACTACTGTACCCATACTCGCATGATCAACCCAAGCAAGCATCAGGGCTTCTCAACACGACTTATTCCTTCACTACAGCAAGTCCAAGTGCCACCCATATGAGTTGTTACCCGCGTCAAGAGTCCGGCCGAATTCTCAATTGCGGACTCATTAGTTTGTGTCCACGCGCCATGCGGCTCAAACCACAGTAGGAACTGTCCGCTTCGCGCGCACCACACCTATATGACCCCCCGTATCATGTAACCTCTCATCAATCATCATCATCATCATGCACATGCATATGAGCAAATGGAAAACCCGAACTAGTTGCGGCACATGGACAAGCTGTAGATCCGTTCAAAGTCGAGGGGGGCTCCATTGGGCCTCCCACAAGTGGTTAGTGCGCTCAAAATTGGATCCGAGGACAAAATCTCAGTTCCTAGGTCGACACTGAGCAGAACAAAGCACCTCGCAAGGCCTTCCGCCTGGTGCCTTATCATTTAATTATAATACCCCAATATAAGACAACATTTTATTAAGGTAGGATAATCTATCATACTAAGCAGATGAAACATAAGACCCACAGATGACTCGCACAAACAACTCTAAGCATGCGCTACGACTCGCAAGGCCAACAGATAAACAAACAACATGTGATGGGATGTGGGGATAAAGCTTTATAAGCTGCAGGATAAACATGTGATGGGATCGCAGTTCAAGAATCGATAACTAGGGTAGCAGAGATCAACGACAGGAATGAAAGACAATGTATAGGTAAGCAAGCAAACTTTGCTTGCCTGGAATCCCGCATGGAAGCAGATCTTGTCGTTGCTCACACGTCTCAACGTCGTATCCGCGAAGAAACAACAAACACTAAAAGCGCAAAAGATGCATTTTACAACTACGGCAAAAGATCCAGCATGATCATGGAAGAATGATGCATGGCATGGCAAGATGCATTGCGAGATGCACTTAATCCAAATTAAGTGGAATCGGGATTCCGACAATTAATATCAATGTTAAAGTTATTTATCTACCCCACAAATTAAATGTCCATTAAGATGGCAAGGCATGGTAAAGATGATCTAGTCAAATTAAATGGAATAGGCAACAATAGTAATTAAATGCCCACACATTCCATAATTATTGTTTAGGTGAATCGCTACACCACCAAACCCAAGAGATGCAACACATGCAAGTATGATGCGATATGCACAATATAGATGACATTTAAAAAAATAGGTTTAGGGTTAGGGTTTGGGTTCGCACGTTGGATCGGGAGAGATAGGGTTCGAAACCGACGTCTTCGGAACGTAGAGGAAGTAGTCGTCGTCGGGGAAGTAGTCGTCGCGGAACCGGGGCATCGTCGTTTGTCGATGTCGTGGAAGTGGTCGGGGTAGTTGTACTCGGTCATTACCGTTGACGGGCGCGGACACGTAGGAGCACGACAACGGACACCGGAAAGAAAGGGCGCACGGACGGGCACCGCGACACGGGCACGGGCGGTCATGGAAACGCGACACCGGAAGAGGACGCGCACGCGCATGTAGCAACACCTCGAAGGGTGGACAACTCGGACACAAAAATGACGTTGAAGTTCTTTCGGGCATTGCGTCAAACACCTGGCGGGTGGCCGCGGCGGCGTGCACGCGGCCGGAAAGAGGAGGCAGCGGGGACGCCGGCGCGGCGCGGGCGTAGACGCACGCGAGGCGGAGCAGCGGACAGCGGAGGCGCGCAGCGCGGCACGGCACGGCGCAGAGACGTGAGGGGCGGCGGCGGTGGAGCACGGCGGAGACGCGCGTGCGGCGCGGGGAGGCGCGCATCCGGCGGGAAGAGGCGAAGGCGAGGAGCGAACGGGCGGACGGCGGCGCTGCGCGGCCGGACGGTGGCGCACGGAGGCGGCGCGGAACGCGCGCGGCCGGAGGCGGGAGACGCGGTGGAGCGGCGGAGACGGGGCGCGGGCGGCGGCCGGGGGCGCGCGGCGTGGGGCAGGAGGGCGACGGCGGCGGTCGGGAGAGCAGGGGATCGGGGCGCGCGGCGGGGAGAGTGCAGGGCATGGCCGACGCGAGTGGACGCGGGGCGTGGTGGCGCGGGAGGTGGCGCAGGGCGGCCGGCGTGCTGCGGGCGGCGGGGAGGCGAGCGGCCGGGGGCGCTGCGTGGTGCTCGGGGCGAAGAGGAGCGGCGGCGCGGACACGGCCGGAGGAGGCCGGCCGGGGAGGCGCGGGTCGGAGGAGGAGAGGCCGGGGCGGCCGGAGCAAGGGCGTGGAGGCGAGGAGGCCGGCGGCCGGCGACAGGAGGAGCAGAGGGCGCGGCGGCGCTGCGGGCGCTGGCCGGGGCGGCGCGGGCCCGGCGCGGAGGGCACTGGCCGGAGGCGGGCGTGCGGCAGGAGCTCGCTCGGGCTCGGGCGGTTCTTCTCCTGTGCGTGCTAGCTGCGGGAAGGAGAAGAAAGAGAAAAATAAAAGAAAGGAGGAAAAGAAAAAGGAAAGAAGGGGGAAAAGGAAAAAGAAGGGGTGGGAGCACTCTTTTGCAAAAACAGCAAAATGGAGGAGGGCGGCTGCAAAATGCCAGGGGGTGGGAAGAAATTTCTGGGGGAAAACCTAGGGTTTGGTTAGATGGGCTTGGGCTTTAGTTTTTTCTGCCGTTTTTATTTTCCTGTTTTATATTTTTAAAACAAAATAGAAAAGGAATTTCAACACGAAACCTTTACAAAATATTTTTAGTTTTCAAAGGACAATTTAATAAACTAGTTTTTAACATTTTTAAAAGATTTGAAAATAACACATTTTTAATTAATTTGAAATGCATTTAAATTTAATTATGGAAATTTAATTTAAATGCAACAAATTAAATTAATGTGATGCAATGCGATGCCATGTCGATGCAAAAAGAAAACTCACAAAACTAAAAGGGGATAAATCCCGGGGCGTTACAGCTCGCCGGAGTTCGTCGAAGCTGCCGCCGTTTCTCCTCCGTCCCCGGCGAGGTAATCGCTCCGCGAGCCCGAGACCCACCCCCTCCTTCTCCCCTCGCTCGTGCGCACCTCCCCTGACCATCTCTTCAATGTTTTAGGCAGAGAATCGAGCTGGGCGTGCTCGACCGGAGCTCGCCGCCGTAACCTCGCCTCCGGTCGCAACCCCCTGCCTGTTCGTGAAGAAATTGTAGCCACCGTCACCTCCATCGTCTCCGCCGCCTCGCGCCGCACCCCGCCGTCGCCTTTCCGAGCCGGGAGAGCCACGGGAGCGACTTCGCCGTCCACGCCCGAGCGGAACGCCGCCGTACCCTCCATCTCCGGTGAGTCCCGCCGCCGGTTTTTGGTCAACTCTCCTGGACCGTCTGATCTAAGTTTAACGGCCACGATTAGAACTTTAACGCGAAGGGGTACGAGTTGATCTGGACCGCCAGATCCAGATCTGACGGCCCAGATCTATCCACTTATCCACGTCAGCTGACTCAGCGTGATTTGTCAGCGCCACGTCGTGCCTCGTCAGCGTCCGCGTCAGCAATTATTTTTGTAATTATTTTTAATTGGCAGTTTTGCAGAAAAGACCCTGTACATTAGATTTATCATATCTTTTTCTCTGTTTATCCAAATTCAAATATTTTTATATATTTGGAAAGCCCTTGACACGTAGAATATTTTAGATCGGCCAAAATTAAAATTTGACTTAATTTAAAATATTCAAATTTCAAATGAAAGATTTGAATATATTTGTCATAACATTAAATCTAGAATTCCAAAAATTGCAAATAAATTGTTTTTAGAAACTTTAGAATAATTGTGAATTAATACCACTGCTATTAAATAATTTTGAGTAATATTGGAATGAAATCATAGTTATATATTTAATTTGAATAGTTTGAGTATTTTCAACATAACTATTAATAGAAATATTATTTTTGATTAAATCAAATTGCTATAAATGTAATTAAATGCCCCCTGTCTATTAACACTAATTATAAAATTTTGTTATAAAAATTTAATCATAGGAAACTTTAATCTTATAATTATTCCTTTTATTATATTTTCCAAAAATAGAAATTAACTAAAATTGCATTTATAAATTCATGCATATTTATAAAGAAATCACAAAAGTCATTTTGATGCTTTCTTGTGAATAAAATTGCATTTCATGCATAACATATTTTATTATATAATCATATTCCCCATAGGAAAACCTCTTCATTAGTTTTCTCTAAGTTAGAAATTATTTCAACTTAGCATTTTTGTGAAGTGCTACACTTAGACACTTAGTAATTTTCAACATGGAGCTGGAAGACCAATGAAGGAATTAGCCAAACAAGACTCCAGAAGAATCTCCAAGGAGTGGAAGCACTTAGAAGAAAGATCAAGAAGAAATTCATGAAGACCAACCAGAAATATTTTCTAAGTCTTCTCCCTCTTTCTTTCTTTTCTCCCTCTTTCTTTCTTTTCTCCCTCCTTCTTCTGTTAGACTTCATGATGACTAAGTAAATCCAAGACTAGCCTCGAGGATACAAGAACCACCAAGTCTGAATATTTATCACGTCTATCAAAACTTCAATCAAGACATCATCAAGGAGAATACTACAAGTCTGGAGATGAAGCCTGGAAGACAAACTACATCTTTCTTTCTTTTCCCTCTTTCCTAAATCTTGTCTTTTAGACTTAAACAAAGTTTGATCATGATGTTATCATCTTTGAAGTTTGTTGGATCCTAGCGGCATAGTGAGATGAAGCGGCCTGGAGACAAACCTTACATGTCCACGTACATGAGACCTGTCCCACAACTTAAGTGGCTGGCCGGGTGTCTGTCTCTCTCACTATAGTGAATATCCAATTTACAAAGAGTTGATAATAATTGTTGATCATCTTGAAGAAATGACTTAGTATTTTCTCTAAATATTTCTACACATCAAGACTAAGCCATTAGAGGGCTTATTCAAGATGATATAAAACAAAATATTTTATTCAACTTATGACTTTAGTCCTTAGTCATTTGACCAACCTAATTGCATTGCATTAACTTAAAAGAATTTCATGGCATGGCATGCATCTCTAGTCCTTAGAAATAAATTGCATATCATGCATGACATGTTTTCCTTAGAAGTTTTACAAAACTTGTTTGTTCACTTAATATGAGCATGTATGTTTGATGATTGTTGTTTGTTGATTGTTGTATTGTTGTTTGCTTATATTGTTTAGATTGAACGGAGAGCAAACGTTCGTTGTTGAATAGAGTTTGTGAACAACGACAACATTCAAAGGCAAGTGGCACAACTCATAAACTTCCTATTATTTTCTATATGCATTTCTTAGTATTTTTATATGCATGAGTAGGATAGTATTGCTATGCTAAACCTGTGTAGAATTCCCTTACTCCTGTGTCTAGGTTCCTATATCATACTTAGTAGATGTATTGATGCTATGCAATTGATGAAAAGTTTTACAAAATGTTAAGTGACTACTCAGGGCTGTGCTCATGGTTGTCGTCGCCTAGGATGAATGTCTATTCTACTTAGGGCCGTGAGCATGGTGATTTTTACCTGAGAGTGCACATCCACTAAGTTAATGAAACTCCTGGGTGGATTGGTTGTATGGCGGCGAAGTTGAGTGGCTGCTCAGGTCCATGTCTATGGTTCCTGGAGTACGTGCACTTGTGGAAAGCCACCCAGGGAACAGAGGAATCTGAAGAACTCCGAGTGACGATTGCTTCCAGTGCAGCCATTGCCATATGGGCTCTGGCTTGATCAATTATGTTGTGTGGACTCTCCCCGGCTTGACAAGCAGAAGTAGAGGGTGTTAGGTGGAACGGGTCAAGCCAGAGCGGGAGGGAAAATGCTTCTGAAAGATCTCGTCTCATTCTTCTCCTTTCCTTACCACAAATGGTGTGTAAAGGATAATCTGTGTTGAATGGGTACAATGGTGAACGTGCACAACCTCTGCAGAGTGTAAAACTAAGTACTTAGCCGTGTCCCCGGTACGGACAATTTGAGCAGCTGATCACGGACGTCAACGGAGGATTCCACCATTCCAACTTCAGAAATAAAACTTGCTGGGTGAACAAGGGAAGATGAGATTTATGGTTTTCATGCCATACTTGTCTTGATTTGAAGAAAGTGTTTTCCAAAAAGATAGGAAAAATTGGCTTTATGCAAAATAGCCTTGAACTCCACCAGCCAAATAAGCATATAGGCTATAGAGTTATTCCATTAAGTGTCCACCATAGTGTCACTTGCCAGACTCCATTTTTAATAGAATCTGACCCACGTTGTTGCAATATTTTTCTTATTGCAGATTGTTCAGATGACGAGTGAGGTTTCGTTTATAGGTTTCGAGTCTACAACCAACATGTTTTCGCCTGTGGCAGCATGAAAGTGATAGAGACTCACTGCTATTGTATTTCCGTTGTGTACTATTTCAAAGCTAGCTTTATGCTATGCAACTTGTAATGAATATTTTGTAAGTCTGGATCACCGATGTAATAAAATTGATACTCTGTTGTGATATTACATCGTAAACTGTGTGTGCAAACAAATCTATCCAGGGATTTGCACTATACACATGTATCTGCCTTATTTAAAGTGCAGGTACGTTACAATAGGCGCCTCGGGCCTCTTCCTTGCGCAGCGCGCTCAAGGTGGGCTCCCACAGGGAAGTGGCGCGAAGGAGAGGGAATCCACCGTCGCCGAAACCTCCATGGACGCGGTCCATCCGTGCTAAAGTTGGACGCGGTGGCCGACATGTTGCAGACCGCGCAGAACAGCTCGCAGGGGTTGCAGTGGTCGTGGTGGAGCCCGCGGGGACGATCTTCTTGGAGCGTTGCGCCGTCCAGCCGCTTTATCACCAAAGAGGAAAGTCTTGGCTGTCCTGGCGCGGGCGGTGCAACTTTGTTGACTCCTTTATCACCAGAATAGCAACTAGGGTACTCGCGTCACTCTGCGGCTGCTACACAGGCTATGTGCGCCCTGCAGCTCTTGCTTGGCCGTGAAGTGTCTCCACAGGGTTGTGGTGGCCTGTGGAGAGGTTTCCGTTGACTTCTCTCCAGGCGAAGTTAGCCTTGGGGAGTCTCTTGAAGCGCGGGGTCCTCTTCAGGCCCTGGCTTCCTCTTCAGACCCTCGAGAGGAGTTGCCTCTCGAGGGTCTCTCAAAGATATGGCTTGGTCCTTAGTCGTTTTGTCGAATCTGTCAACGTGCGAGGCCTCTGGAGAGTGGGCTCTGCACACCCTGGTCCTCACTGCGCCGACAAAGTGTATGAAAGCTCTCCAATGGAACTAGTGGGGGTGCATCCAACTTGCTTGCTCACGAAGACCTAGAGCACTTTTGAGGACGCTCATCATTGGAATATACAAGCCAAGTTCTATAGTGTAAAGTTTCCCACATAGTTATGCGACTAATACATGAAAACTCTCTCACATGGAGTAAAGATGCTAAACATAAGCACGAATGATGATCATAAATTATATGGTGCTATAACATGATCACAAGTGATGACTATAAATGATATGGTGCTATAACATGAGCACAAGTGTGTGATAAAGAATAGTAATGTTGCCCCCTTTTATTTTTCTTTCTTTCTCTTTTTTTTCTTTCTCTCTTTTTCTATTTTTTTCTTTTTCTGTTTCTCTTTTGGATGTCCTCCATGGCTCTTTTCACTTTTAGTGTCAAGCATCCTAATATGATATATGATATATCACAACACACTAATGATGATAAGACAACATACTGATGATACAAGTAACTAATATGTATGTGCCATAAGAATGCATATGACAACAGTGCCTCTAGCGTAACATGGGTAAAACCACACATCAGCTTTATAGAATCACGCAAAGCAATATATAAGTAATGAATGACAACAAGTCATGTAATGTAAGATGGATGTTCCATGGCAATATATCTCGGAACAGCTATGGAAATGCTGTAGTAGGTAGGTATGGTGGATGTTTTGAGAAAGATATTTGGCTTATGTGTAGGAGAACAAGATGAAGATCTCCCACAAGTTTGTATGTACTCGCGAAAAATGCACCAACTCTCAATGTGAGAAAGGCAATGCAAACTACCGAAGAGGCTAGCAATATGGTGGTGGAAGTGCCATGAAAACCGCAGTTTTAGAACTCACAAGTAAAAAGATTCCAAATAAAAATATGATCATTCAAGGCATAATGAAAATTACTCCTAGAGGGATCGTGGCGAATGACAAAGTCACCGTTGGCTTCCCCGACTGTAGCGCATAACTATCAGACCCTGGATTCAGACGTCACAAAAAAGACGTACTGGTTGTGCCACACAACTAGGAGCATACTGGGGTTACCAATCCCAGGAATCAGGCTTGCCTGGCTCGGAATGGATCATCGGCCGACAGCTCCTAGCGATCCCAACGTCATGTACGTCTCACGATTGCGCACGCAAGAAATCCAAAATCCTACCAACTCGTATACTTCAAACATACACACATGGTATACGAATCGGTTTGGAAACAGAATGTAAATAACAGGATAAACCTAAGACACGAATAAAGGAAATAAGTATCCAAATCTCTCACTGAGCAAATATATCAAATATCACCAAGCAAAGGACACATGTCCCAACACTACATCATTCAGCAGAAACATGCCGGTCTGAGTACAGACAAGAAGCAAATAGGCACCAGGCCGAAACGAAAAGAGAAGGCCCATCCACGCGGTCCACCAGAAAGAAGCCCAGGGGAACTCTAACTACTCGTTGTAGATCTTGTCGTCGAACTCAACGTAGTAGCCACCCACCTGGTCGTACGGAGAATCCTCAACTGCAGAGAAAACCATAGCCCGCGAACGGGTCAATACACCGGAGCGTATCGAACAAGCTAAAGCTAACAAGTTACAAAACTAAAAGACTCCCAAAGTATGGGGTTAGATGGACTTAGCGGCAGCAGCACTAGCAACCTAAAAGAGACACGCTACAACTTCCATCTAAATTAAAGAGGGATAAGAGAGCGCATAAGTAAACATCTACAACTAACACCAATCATAACCCATTCTCGGATTAACCCCCTCAACCAAGTATGAGGAAGCAATTCGGGAAAACTCACACACTGAACAGTTTTTAGTTACCAGTTATTGTGAAACTCATTCTATATTACTAGTCAGGTTAATTAACAACAATTAGGTGTAAGTTGTCTATTATCTTATTAGCCAGCATCATCACCAAAACGTCCATAACCGTGGACACGGCTCCTCGATAAGATTATACCGTGCAGGGGTGCACTACTGTACCCATACTCGCATGATCAACCCACTCAAAAACATTAGGGCCTTTCAACACGACTCATTCCTTCACTACAGCAAGTCCAAGTGCCACCCGTATGAGTTGTTACCCGCGTCAGGAGTCCGGGCGAATCTCAATTGCGGACTCATTAGTTTGTGTCCACGCGCCATGCAGCTCAAACCACAGTAGGAACTGTCCGCTTCGCGCGCACCACCCCTATATGACCCGCCGTATCATGTAACCTCTCATCAATCATCATTATCATGCATATGCATATGAGCAAATGGAAAACCCAAACTACTTGCGGCACATGGACAAACTGAAGATCCGTTCAAAGTCGAGGGGGGGTCCATTGGGCAACCCACAAGTGGTTAGTGCGCTGAAAATTGGTTCCGAGGACAAGAATGGAGTTCCTAGGACGACACTTAGCAGAACAAAGCACCTCGCAAGGCCTTCCGCCGGTGCCTTATCATTTAATTATAGTACCCCACATAAGATAGCATTTTATTAAAGTAGAACAATCTATCATTCTAAGCATGTGGAATAAAAGACAGACGGACGACTCGCACAACAAACTCTAAGCATGCACTATGACTCGCAAAGACCAACAGATAAACATGCAAGGGGTTATAGGTTGTGGGGATAAAGCTGTATAGGCTGCAGGATAAACATGTGATGCATCGCAATTCAAGAATCGTATACTAGGATAGCAGAGATCAACGACAAGTGTGAAAACCAAACTGCATGTAACAGGTTAGCAATAGCTTGCCTGGCAGCTCGTGGCCCGGCACAAAAGCTCGAACCTCAGGGACAAAAGTACCGGCAGCAGACACGTCGTCGTCTACCTAGAGAAGAGCAAAACAAAGACAATAGGAAACATAATTAATACATGGAAATGCGCAAACAATTGATGTGGCAAAATGGCATGGGATGATTAGGTCACATTAAAGTGGGGATGAAATCCCGGTAATTAATTATGGTGCAAATTATTTATCTACACCTCAAAATAAATGTTCATTAACATGGCAAGACATGGCATCGATGATATGATCAAATTAAATGGAATTAGTGCATTATATATTTATTACCCCACACGTTCCATATTTAATTATTTAGTTGCATTTGTTAAATTAAACTAGGCACTAAAATTAAATGATGCTAAATGGCATAAGAAATTCATATTAACGTTCATTGCATTTTTCTGACATTAAAACATATAAAGATTATTTTATTTGGAGTTATGGATTAAAAGTTATTGCATTTTAAGTGTTAGGGGTGTTTCTGTAAAAGCCAGGGACCTAACTGTGATGGGAAAAGGTCCAGTGAGGGTTCATACGCCAAAACAGAAAGTGTAGGGGCTCGGGTGTAAGTTTGCAGCGCCTGAAATTCTTCTCTGACTTTTCTCACCGAAAGAAGACACACACCTGCGACTGCCGTGCGGGCCCAACTGGCCTCGCAGGCGCGCGCGGTGCTCTCTCTCCCGTGGTCACTGACCCGCGGGGACCACCTGTTAGGGAGCGCAGCAAAAATGGGCCTTTTTCCACTGCCCGTGGGATTCGAACTCGGGAGTGCGGTGAGCGAGCGAGCGGTGCTGTTAGCCGGTAGGTCTAGTGCGTGTTAGTGTTAGATCTAGGTTAGTTTAGTTTTTTAAGCAATTAAACGATAATTGTTTCGTTTTCTGATGAAACTGACGACGAACAAAGACAGAGCGCGGCGGCGACGAAACTCGCCGATGACGACCTTTTTCTGGCGGCGCCGAGCGTGCGTGTGTGTGGCGTGGGTGCGGGAAGTGTGGTGCACCTCGTTCCCGTGCTCTAAAGCGAGAGGGAGGGCCTGATGCCTCGGGTTCTTGCTCGACAAGATCATGTCCGCCCCGGCCGTGAGCGACAACAACTCCGGCGACCTCCAATCGGCGGCGTGAGGCTCATACTCGAAGGGGAAAGAGATGGAGGGGGCGCGGCTCACCCCGGGGAGTTCGTTGGCTAGGTGGGAAGGCACAGGGAGGCGTGGACGCAAAGGATGGTGCTCGGGACGAAGCTCGGGTCCGCGGCGCTCGTCGGGGAAGATGGGGTGGCTGCGTGCTCGTCCGTGGCTCCCGGGCCCGTCCGTGTCGGCAAGGAAGAAGCAGAGGTGGAGGCGAGTTCCCTGGCATGCGGAGGAGGAAGGGGACGCACTCGTTAGCCGAAGACGCTCTCGGACATCCCGGCCATGGCGACGGCGTGAGCTTGGGGAGAGAGCGAGCGGAGGCGGGGGAGGAGAAGCGGGCTAGGGTTAGGGTTCGGCGGCGCTGCGGGGTGCTTATAGGGAGGGGAAAGCAATGGGGGTAGCAGTGGGGGCGAGGAGGCAGTGAGGGAGGCCATGGACGACGAGGAAAGGCGACTTCGTCTCCTTCGTCTGTAGGGAGAAGAAGAACAGGGCAGGCCGGAGTTGGGCCTCTTGGCCCACTTCGGCCAGGTTAGCCCTTTTTCCTGTTTTTTTCTTTCTTTTCTTTTTCTGTTGTTTTTATTCTTTTCTATTTTTGTATTTTTTAAACAAAATAGATAAGAAACATGATAAAAACTTTTGGACAATTTTAATAGTTTCAAAAATAGACAAATTAATTTATTGGTATGATTATTTGTAAGGATTTGAAACTTCACTTTTGAATTTATTTTAAAATGCCTTTGAATTTAAATATGGAATTTGAATTTGAAAGAAACTTATTTAATTAAAAGTAAACACAAATGGAACGATGTCATCATGACAAGCTTTATTACACAGCAGCCACAACATTTTTGTAAGGTCTACACTTGGGATGTTACAACACTCCCCCCCCCCCCCCCCCCCCTCGAAGAAATCACGCCCCGAGATTCTTCATGGAGCAACGAAGAGGTCAGGATACTCGGCACGGACGTGGTCTTCACGTTCCCATGTAGCTTCCTTGTCGGAATGATGAGACACTTGAACCTTGTAGAACTTCACACTGTTGTTACGGGTGCGACGTCCAGCTTCATCAAGAATCCGAATAGGTTGTTCCACATAAGAGAGATCTTTTCAAAGTTCAATTGATCCATGATCAACTGCACGTCCTGGATCTTGGAAGCACTTCTTGAGTTGTGACACGTGGAAGACATCGTGCACTTTGGAGAGGTTTGGAGTAAGTTCCAGATGGTAGGCCAAATCACCACGCCTTGAAAGAACATTGAAAGGCCCAAAATAACACGACCGAGCTTGCCTTTGATGCCAAAGCGGTGTGTGCCTCTCAGAGGAGTGACACGAAGGTAAGCTTGATCACCAGGTGCATAGACCATGTCCCTGTGCTTGCTATCATAATAGCTTTTCCGCCGAAACTGGGCAATCTTCAGATTGTCACGAATGCTGCGAACCTTTTCTTCAGCCTCCTGGATAATGTCAGGGCCAAAGAATTGACGTTCACCAGCTTGAGACCAATTCAGAGGAGTTCTATATTTGCGGCCATAGAGAGCTTTGAAGGGAGCCATGCCTAGACTTGCTTGGAAGTTGTTGTTGTAGGAGAACTTAGCATACGAAAGGCAATCCTCCCATTTCATGCCAAAGGAGATAACACAAGCTCTGAGCATATTCCTCCAGAATTTGATTCACCCTTTCAACCTGTCCACTTGTCTGCGGATGGTAAGCGGTGCTGAACAGAAGTTTGATACCCAAGGCTTTCTGAAAGCTATCCCAAAATCGAGAAGTGAAGATACTTACACGATCTGAGCTTATTGCCAGAGGAACACCATGTAAAGGAACCAGTCTTGTCATATAGAGTTCTACCAACGTACTAGCTGAGACTGTCTCTTTGACTGGGAAGAAGTAAGCCACTTAGGAGAGACGATCAATGACAGCAAAGATTGCATCGTTGCCCTTCTTCGATCTTGTCCCATTTCCACTTAGGAATTTGCAGTGGTTGAAGAAGTCCAGGTGGTCTATGATGAACTGCATTGACATGACAGCAAACATCACACTGAGACACATAGCGTCACGCTTCATCCTGGTCCACCAATAGATTGACTTGAGATCCTGGTACATCTTTGTGCTGCCAGGGTGGGTAGAAAGCGGAGTATCATGAGCCTCCTTGAAAATGAGCTCTCTTAAGCTGTCAAGCTTGGGCACTACAATGTGTCCTTTGTAACATCCCAAATGCAACTTTCCTAAAATGTATGCTTGTGGTGTAATAAAGTGCAACTTCATGGCATTTTTTCATTTGTGTTTGCATTCAATTAAATAAATTGGTTTCAAATTCAAATCCCATATTTAATTTTCAAATGCAATTCCAAATTATTTCAAATGATATTTCAAATTATTTATAAATAAGCAAACCAGTAATTAATATGACTATTTTGAAACTAATAAAAATTGTTCAAAAGTTTTTATTATGTTTCTTTTCTGATTTGTTATAAAACTACAAAAACCAGAAAAGGAAAAAGAAAAAGAATAAAACAAAAAAAAGAGAGAGGAGAATTCCCTGGCCGAGCTGGGCCACCTCGGCCCACCTCAGCCCATCTCCTCCTGGCCCAAGCCCACCTACTTGTCTCCTTCCCCGTACGGACGCAGAGCACGAGCTGCTGTCCACGATGGCCATGGCTCCCCTCCCTGCCATCTCGCCCCCACCGGCCACCTGCCCCACTGCCTCTCCCCTCCTTCTTACCCTCTGCTCCGCCCCGCGCCACCAGCCCCAAAACACTAACCCTAGCTCCCCGTAGCATGCCGTTCCCTCTCGTTTTTCCTATATGTCCGCCACCGGAAAAACCACCGGAGTGCCGAGGCGCAGCGCCGTTCCTCCGGCCGTCGCTTTTCCTCCCCCTCACGCCATCCACTCCGCCTGACGTGCTCCGTCCTCGACGCCCTAGGAGCCGGACCCAGGAGTCACACGCGCAGCCGCGCGAGCTCGACGCCCCCGATGCCGGCCGCGGACACGATCGTCGTCCGCGACACCGTCTCCTCGCCACCGGCCACCACGACCTCCCTCCGCTCGCCACACGCTTCCCCACGGTGAGCCTCATCCGCTCCGCCCTCTTCCCCCTCCGTTTCCATGCCGTAGCACCACTCGTCGGCGTTGCCAACCTCGGCATCGCGCATGGCCGCGCCACGCCGAGCACCAACCCGAGTGCTCTGTGCCTCCCCTCTGCTCCTAGGCACTAAAACAAAGCCCCGTGCTCTCCCGCACCTCGCACCCACACGCATGCAGCGGCGCCGCCCCTGTGTGATCGCCGGCAACGAACGTTTTCCCCGCCGTGCTCACTGTCCTCCATGTTCAGTTTCGTCAGAACGAAACAGCTTCAGTTTCGTCATTACGAAACAGCTTCATTTTCGTCAGAGGCTTTCTTTGCAGTTTCAGTACAAAAGCAAAACGAGCTTCGATCTGTCACCAGCACCGATCCAGACCGAGTGGCTATCAGCGACTTCCGTTTCGTCCGCGCACGCGCGGTTTGAACCCTGGCTTGGATGAATAAAAGCCACCCTTTTGTTTTCTTTTCTCCCACTGACATGTAGGTCCTACCAATCATAGACACTGGCGCTGGAACACTTGCACTGAGCCCCCTGTTCTCTGGGTTTCACCCTTTAGCCACGAACAAGTCCCTGGACAATTTCAGAAACAACATTTAGGGGAAAGATGCTCAGGAAAGTAGCCACCCCGAAGAAAGATCAAGTTTATTCTAGAACTAAAAAATGCAATAACTTTAATTCTATAACTCCAAATAAAATATTTTTTACATGTTTTAATATCAGAAAAATGCAACGAACATTAATATGACATTCATATGACATTTTGCATCATTTAATTTTATTGCTTAGGTTAAAATTAACAAATGCAACTAAATAATTAAATATGGAATGTGTGGGGTAATAAATATATAATGCCCTAACTCCATTTAATTTGATCTTATCATCTACACCATGTTTTGCCATGCTAATAAACATTTAATTGATGGGTAGATACATAATCTGCACCTAAATAATGAATATGGAATGTGTTGGGCAAATATTTAATTATTTTCTATTCCATTTAAAATGATTAGATCACCCATGTCATTTTATGTATGTTAAACAACATTTAATTTGCTGGATACATAAATAACTTGCACCATAAACAATTATCGGGATTCCATCCCCGATTTAATGTGACCTAATCATCGCATACCATAATGCACCATCAAGTGTTTGCACATTTGCTTTGTATTGATTACGTTTTCCTATTTGTCTGTGTTTGCTCTTCTCTAGGTAGACGACGACGTGTCTGCTGCCGATACTTTCATCCTTGAGGTTCCAGCTTTTGTGCCGGGCCACGAGCTGCCAGGCAAGATTCTACTAACCGGTTACATGACTGTTTGGTTTTCATCCTTGCCTTTTGATCTATGCTATCCTAGTTACAATTCTTGAATTGCAATCCCATCATATGTTATCCTACAGCCCATACAGCTTTATCCCCACATCCCATAACATGTTGTATGTTTATCTGTTAGCCTTGCGAGTCGTAGTGCATGCTTAAGGTTGGTTCTGCGAGTCTGTTTGTCCTATGTCACTTATACTTAGCATGATAGATTGTCTACTTTAATAAAATGTTATCTTATGTTGGGAATTATAATTAAAAGATAAGGCACCGGCGGAAGGCCTTGCGAGGTGCTTTGTTCTGCTAAGTGTCGACCTAGGAACTCAGTTCTTGTCCTTGGGTCCAATTTTGAGCGCACTAACCGCTTGTGGGAGGCCCTATGGAGCCCCCCGTGGCTTCGATCTAATCCGCTTCTTATCCAGGGCACCGCAAGTAGTTCAACTTTTCCATTTGATGCTTGCATATGGTTACATAACGATCTCATGATGATGGAGTAGTCGATTCTCATATAGGGTGGCACGTTCTTAGAGTGCTATGAAGGTCGATTCCGTGGGTACTTGACCTGATTAGTCGTGCACACAATCATGCGGTTCCTGGATGGGTTGTAGAGAAGAGATTTGCCGTGTTGAGAAGCCCTACCTTCTGGCTTTGCTTTTTTGGGGTTGATCGAACGAGTACGGGTCCAGTAGTGCACCCCTGCAGGGTATAATCTTATCGATGAGCCATGTCCACGGTATGCTGGCTAATAAGATCATAAACAACTTAGACCTAATCATTGTTGATTAACCTTACTAGTAATATAGAATTACTTTCACAGTAACTGGTAACTAAAATTATTCAATGTGTGAGTATTCCCGAATTGCTTCCTCATACTTAGTTGAGGGGGTTAATCCGAGAATGGGTTATGATTGGTGTTAGTTGTAGATGATTACTTAAGCGCTCTCTTATCCCTCTCTAAATTAGACAGAAGTTGTAGCGTGTCTCTTTAGGTTGCTAGTGCTGCTGCCGCTAAGTCCACCTATCCCCATACTTTGGTAGTCTTTCAGTTTTGTACCTTCTTAGCTTAAGCTTGTTCGATACGCTCCGGTGTATTGACCCGTTCGCAGGATGTGGTTTTTCTCTGCAGTTGAGGATTCTCCGTATGACCAGGTGGGTGGCTATTTCGTGGAGTTCGACGACGAGATCTACAACGAGTAGTTAGAGTTCCCCTGGGCTTCTTCCTGGTGGACCGCGTGGATGAGTCTTCTCTTTTTGTTTCGGCCTTGAGTCCTTTGCTTCTTGTCTGTACTCAGATCGTCTTGTTTTCCGCTGCATGATGTAATGTTGGGACATGTGTCCTCTGTTTGGAGCTTTTCGATATATTTTGCTCAGTGAGAGCTTTGGATATTAGCTACAGCCACAGATACTTAATAGGATAAAAAAATCCAATCAAAATAGCAAAAGAGGCATTACAAAATAAATGGCAGAATTTGTCAAACACAGAACAGTCCGTGAAGACGATTTTGTTCGAGGCACTAAACTTGCTCAAATAAGAAAACTCAAAACTAATTAAAGTTGCGTATACATCTGAGCATTATGCAAAAAAAAGGGCAGATTATTCTGACGTTCCAGTGAATTGATATGAATTTAACGGTGAACAGCAGAAATCTGTTTCAACACAGGAATTAAATTTTTACATCAACTTTCAACTAGAGTCTTAACTTTTTTTTTTTGAATATAAGGACTGTAGGGCTTACGCCCCACAGTATTTTATTTAATTTAAAAACCAAGGAGTCTGAAGTTACAATATAAATCTAGCTAAAGCCAAATAGGATATACAACCGGGCTAGATGAGGAACAAGCTATATATACAAACAATAACCTCAGGGCAAACTATCTATCCATTCTGACCAATGTTGTTTATACTTTGCCTTCATCCTATGTTCATGCATGGAAGCATCATGGACAAAGCAATTCTTCCAGGACCTAAAGGATGACATCACATTGTTAAAAACCGCATCATTCCTCTGCTTTCATATGTGCCAAGCTGCCAAAATGACCACCTCAGTGAAGAAAGGGTGACCAAACTCCTTACTGGTTAGAACAAAAATGTCCTCTAGAGTATTCGCATATACCCAGTCAATCTTTAAGTAGTTCCATATTCTCACACTAAAATTGCATTGGAAAAACATATGCATCCAACCTTCAATAGCCCCCACTTTACACAACTCACAATTGTTATTATCAGTGACATTCCAGTTTCTCCTTCTCAGCATATCCTTAGTATTCAACCTGTCACTAACCAATAACCAGGCAAACACTTTGATCCTAAGCACCACCCGGCACTTCCAGATATAACCATATATGTTACTAGCCACCACATCCCTGAAATAATGCTTGTAATACAATCTGGACGAGTATACTCCATCCTTCCAGCCAGTGACCCACTGATCCCTATCATTTGCATTTAGCACCACATGCGATATAGCGTCCTGAAGGTTACACAGTTCATCAAATGCATGTGGTGATAAAGGCAACTGAAACAACTAAGCGATGTCCCCTGTGTTTATAACCTCCTGGACTGAAGTATTTCCATCAAGCACAAAGGAAAACAGTCGTGGATACACCTCCTTGAACCGACACCCCTTCCAGCAATCCAACCAAAACAAGGTCGTATCACCACATTTCACTGTTACAGAACACAGACTGGTATATTTGTTAGCTAGTTTCATGATATCTCTCCACCAAAAAGATCCGCATAAATTTGCCACCTCGGTCACACCATTCGGATAATGCTCCCAGACAAGATTAACCCAAGGAATGTCCTCTTTGTTAAAAAAACACTTATGTAGACGCTTTATCAACAGACCCTAATTGAGCTTTTCCAAGTCCAAAATACCCAAGCCACCACTGGACTTCGGCTTGCATACCATATCCCATGCCGCAAGGGACTGACACCTACTCTGAGTATCTTTCTTTCGCCACAGGCACTGCCTCAAAATTCTGTTAATCTGCTTTATAATTCCCTGAGCAATATCCAGAGAGCAAAGAAAGTAAATAGACATCAAAGATAAACAGGAGGTTAGCAACTGCAATCAGCCACCGTATGCAAGAAAGGTGGAGCTAGCCGTGAGCTTTCTTTCCATTCTGCAGACCAGCGGCATAAGATCAATCATCATTGGCCTCGTTGTACCCATTGGTAATCCCAGGTAAGTAAAAGGGAAGGTGCCAACTTCACATCCAAATACTTCAGCTAACTGGCTAACCCTTTCATCAGAGATATTGATTGGGAGCATACAAGACTTGTGGAAATTCACCGACAAACGAGTAGAAGCACTAAAATCTTGTAATGCTTGCTTTAAGACTCCCAACTGCATAGCATCCGCTTCCATGACCACAATAGTGTCATCCACATACTGAACCACAGGAAAATCAGCATCTCTTACATTTATCGGCCTATTAATCAGGCCTCTTTGATACAGATCCTTTATAACGTACTGTAAGAGCTCAGAGCCAAGCACAAATAACAATGGGGATAGGGGATCTCCCTGTCTGACCCCTCGCCAACATTTGAAGTGCCTTCCAGGTACACCATTCACCAAAACCGACGAGGTGCCTGTCTCCAAGATACACTTAACCCATCTGATAAAGGTATCAGGGAAACCCATATGTTTCAACATGAGATATATAGCAGCATGCTCAATTGAATCAAAAGCCTTCTCAAAATCAAGCTTAAGCACCACAATTGGCTTCTTAGAGGCTTTACAGTGGTGCAGATACTCAAAGCACCAGGCCAGACAATCATGAATTGTTTTTCCTTTTATAAACCCATACTGGTTCTTATGTATGCACTCAAGGATTCTACCCTGTAATCTATCAGTCACCAGTTTGGTTATGAACTTTAAACCAACATTTGTTAGAGATATTGGTCTATAATCATTAATCTGCTCCGGTGTAGGCTTCTTTGGCACAAGTGTAATAAAAGAGGAGTTAAGATTCTCAAGTGATACCGACAGGCTGTGAAAATCGTGTGCCAACTTATAGAAATCTTGTTTGATAATGTCCCAACATCGCTTGACAAACATACCGTTAAAACCATCCGGGCCAGGCGCTTTATCCAATGGCATCTTCTTGACAATCCCATCACTTTCCTCACTGGTAAAAGGCGCAACTAACTCATTCAGACCCTCCACTGGAATCACTAGCCTCTGAAGATCAAATGCATGTCTATATCCACGGTGGTGTCCATTCTCTGCTTATAACATGACCATGCAACTCCAGCCATTTGCTCATGATCAGTAACTATATGCCCATCTGGCAGATGGAGACTAGAAATGCTATTTCTACGATATCTCTCTGTAGCCATTGCATGAAAGAATTTAGTGTTCTCTTCCCCCAATTTAATCCATCTTATTGAGCATTGTTTCTTTAGTGTACTGGAACTGAATCTTCAGCAGCTTCTCATAATGTTTCTTTACCGTTCGCCAAAAATTGGCCTCAAGTATTGATAGTCACCGACGCTCTTCCAGATCATCAAAGAATAAAATTACCAAGTTACACTTAGAGATTAGTGTTTTTTACACTATACAAACTCTTCCTCCATTGCTTTAACTCATGCCTCAGATCTTTCATCTTTTCAACTAATACAACAGCCAAAGTTCCCCCCTCGTGGGTTTCTGCCGAACCCTTTTAACACATTCAAAAAAACCCGGCTGGTCCACCCAGTAGTTCGCAAACCTAAACAGATGCGCCTTTGGTATGACAGTATCAATACTTACGACACACGGCACATGATCCGAGGTGGGCTTTGCCATCGGATTCACTACAGTATTCGGGTATGTGGTAATCCAACTAGAGCTTGTAAAGAACCAATCCAGCTGCTGCAATAAGGGATTCTCCTTCATATTCGACCAAGTGTACGACCTCCCCTTTAGTGGCAGTTCCAGCAGCCCAAGATGACATGCTGGTGGTTTTTGTGCTTGGATGTATGCTCATATGGATATGAGTGCGCCCTCGGCTGTCTTAGGTATGAGTATGCCTCTTGAGTCGACTGTCATGAATGAGTGATCTATGTTTCGAGTGACCCTTGCTCTTTCCTCCTCAGGGATCCTCTCGAATCTGAATCTGCGTCTTCCTTCTGTTGCTCCCGTAGAGCTGATAGACAGCTGTCGTCTGCGAGCACTTGATATGCTTGACTGCTTCCTTCTTTCTTTGAGTGCTGCTCTGTATTGCTTTAGGTGTTGTGTTTCCTGCCAGTTGAAGTAGTTTTAGGCCATTAACTCATGTGTAGTAGCGTCTGCTGGCATCATTATTCCATCCTCTATTGCTTTTGTTAATTTTGCGGCATCTCGGCTGTGATGACTAGAGTAGTTGTGCCGTATGGTAGGGTGACTGTGCAAGGGTATTCGACTGGCCTTCGATTGTCTGTTGTTGCTGACGTTTCTGCGGTAATCGCGACGCAAACCTGACAGGGTATGGGCGAAGGATATGTGTAAGTTGTGCGGGTTCGTCATCCCAGTCCATGTATGCGTTTTTGTTTTTGCTATTTTGAGCACTATATGACTGCTCTGCGAGCTCATCGTAACCGGTGAAGGCGTTGAGTGGAGTTTGGATTCCTGGATCGGCGAAGTCGGTCAGACGTATGTTGTTTTCTGGAAGTTTTTCATGCTCAGAGAAGTGGAAGCTTTCTTCCGGACCATCGATCTGCATATGATCCTCGACTAGGTCGGTCTGGAGATTCGACTGTACTTTGTCTTCTAGTTGGTTTTGCGTTATGAATTCGTTGAATTCCCTTGTGGATATGGATTCTGCCATGGATCCTGATAATGAGATCAGATAGATTTGTGATGCAGTAGCCCCCGTGTCTTCTGCTGATGTTATTGATATGACAAGATCTTCAACTGGTTTATGCGAGGCATCCGACTGAACTTCGTCTTCAGGGAATTCATCTGCCATAAATTTGTTGAATTCTGCTGATGACATTGACTCCGTAGGAGATTTGGGTGGACGGATCAAGTCGAGCTGTGTTGAGATGGCCTCCCCACTATTGAAGATGTGATCGCCATCGGTTTCTCCTGGAGTGGCTCAGTTGCGATCTCAGCTAGATCCTGCACACCAAACTTATCAACGAAAAAATTATGTTTTCCAATGATTAGATCAAATCCTGAACTGAGATTGGAGTAGATCTCCTGAGCTTCGGGTGAATATGGCTTGATTCTGTTTTTTAATATAGGGACTGTAGGGCTTACGCCCCACAGTATTTTATTGAATTTAAAAACCAAGGAGTCTGAAGTTACAATATAAATCTAGCTAAAGCCTAATAGGATGCGATCTGAAGACGTATCAACATCCAAATCTTGATCATATATTTTATTGAATATGGCCTGACCCTGTTTGGCGACGCTGGTTTCGGCGAGTGGTTGCTTGTGGACTGGATGCCATCTGAAGTTGCTGATGTGCATCCCTTTGATGAAATCGGCGAGTTGCCGTTTGCGACTAGGACCGAAAAATCCGCAGATCCAACACTACCTCTTCCCACAGACGGCGCCAATTGACGAGGGGTGTCCCCATCAATACCCATGTTTGCTAGCCTATGTTGAGAGTTATGAGGTACATCTCCTCAGCACAAAGTAAAGATACAAAGGAGTTGCTACAGAGGTAGGACAAGTCCTTGACACAAGAAAAATAAATTAAAATAACAGAAAATAAAAGTGGGTTGTTTCCCATAAGCGGTTTTGTTTAACGCCTTTGAGCTAGGCACAAAGTAAAACTCAAAAATTATCAAGAGATGAAGCATCAACAACATAATTTGAGCGAACAATAGAATCAAAAGGTAGCTTCATTCTTTTCTTAGGGAAGTGTTCTATACCTTTCTTGAGTGGGAATTGGTACTTGATGGTACCTTCTTTCATATCAATAATAGCACCCACAGTTCTCCGAAAGGGTCTTCCCAACACAATTGGAGAAGATGGATAGCATTCCATATCGAAGACAATAAAATCAACGGGGGCCAGGTTATTATTAACCATTATAGGAATATCATTGATCCTCCCCAAAGGTTTCTTCAAAGCATTATCAGCAAGAAAAACATCCAAATAGCAATGGTCCAATGGTGGCAAAGCAAACAAATTTTTTTTTGAAGCCAAGAACAGTGGGGAAAAACCCCCACTACATCATTTTCCATTTTCTATTAACTCTTCAACATATGTACAAAGAGTTCACCGAAATAAAAAGATTGAGAGAAAAAATTACAAGGTATCTATC
This sequence comes from Poa annua, assembly GCA_026929855.1. Classification (NCBI taxonomy): domain Eukaryota; kingdom Viridiplantae; phylum Streptophyta; class Magnoliopsida; order Poales; family Poaceae; genus Poa; species Poa annua. The sequence continues at coordinate 112,681,482 of CM049426.1, forward strand.
GAGGCCTGCATGTCTTCTTTGAGACTGTGTTTAACCCTATGTCTCAAATCTTCTATTACAGATATAAAAAAACTAGAACATGAGATAATGTCCCTGTTTTCATAATAGAAGATAATTTTATTCCTATGGTTCCAGATGCTCCAGCTCCCAATCATCATAGCCACTTTGAAGAAAGGAATGTTTGACTTGTCTTTTGCATCCAAGATCATCGTATTAAACTTCAGATCAGTGTTCCAATTGATGCCCAATCTACACCAGAACTCCTTACTAAAAGTGCAATCAAACAACAGATGTAGTCTTGTTGTAACATCCCAACATTTTATAATGTTCGAAAATCACTAAAATTTAAAACTTTTGTATTTGATTAAAATAAAACATTTAAATGCATAATAAAACCAACTAAGAAAGACTTCAAACTTATTGAAAGAGTTTAGTATTTCAAAGATCTCACTTTATCATTAGTTTCAAAAGTTGTTTCAAGTTAAACAATTTATTATCCATTGTAATTATTAAAACCTCAATATCTAATTTGACAAATATTTCACAAACCTTCAAACCATATTCATGAAATAAAAGGTTTCTTTATAAGTATTTGAATTCAACCACTTAGCAATAACAATACATAAAATTAAAATAATAATTACAAGTGTTGTTTTTAAACTATTGAAAACATTGTCTATTTGCCAAAAGATTATTATTCATTTAACTAGGTTCAAAATATAGTTTGGAAATTATAAGCCTATAGTTTATAACCTTAAAAACTTCATAAATTAAAATTAATAAATTACCCAAATAAACATTTCATTTGCTTACGTGAATTTCATTATTTTCAAAGCATGAATTGATTAATATATTCTATATAAGAAATGAATTAAATCTAAAATTTTTCCAAAGTGGTTTATGAAGTTGTCAAATAATTTATCTTAATATAAAAATATAATGGTGCACAAAATAATTTGAATTAAAAATGATTACATTACATTTTCTCTTTTCACTTCAAATAGTTGTAATGTGATATTTAATTAAAGCTAAAATTTATTTAATATTGGAATATGAGTTTAAACAACTTAAATTCAAACATTTTGAATATGGGTATTTCATATAATTTAGTTTAGCCAAAAATAAATTTAATTAAACCCTAGTTTTAAATTTAACATAAAGTGTCAAATTTGTATTTAATAAATATTTCAAAATATTATTTTTTTAAAATGTTCAAAACATGCCCACAACTAGTTTAACACAAAGATAATAATTTTACAAATTTTTAGAAAATTGTTTGACATCATTTGGACACCTAAATCAAAAGTTATGAATTAAATAAATAAAAACAAAAAAAGAAATTCCTGGATGACGTCATCGCTGACGTCATCGTCGTCCTCCTCTGGAGAAGATCACGGCCGAAAATCCCGCCGGCAAATCCTTTCCAAAATCCGGCTAGTTCTTTGCGGGATTTGTTCCCTCCTCTGCCCCATATAAACCCCGCGTCCCCGCCTCCATTTCCCCTCTCCTTCCTCTCCGTTTCAGGCCGCCAGGCCGGAGAAATCGACCGCCGGAATCATCCACTACCGCCGGCGAGTTTCTTCAAACCCGGTGAGCTCCGTCGACCTCGGTCTCTCCTCTTCCCATCATCCTCCTTGTCTCGCACGCGCGCACCTCCCTAACATGCTTTCGAATTTTCCTAGCGCCCAGACCGTCGAGTTCATCCACGACCGAAGTCACCTCCGCCTTCCTTCGGCTCCGGCGAAAAATAGCCGGCGAACCGGAGTACCCCGACACCAACAACCGGCACCATCGCCTCAGCCACCTCACGCTGCACGCGGTCGTCGACTCCGCGAGCTCGGGGGAGTACGGGAACGACCGGCGCGTCCAAAGTCGACGCCGGCGCCGCCACCACCGCCACCTCCGGCGAGCTCCCGCCGCCACCTCCTGGTCAAGCACTGTGAGCCCTTCGATCTCGATCTAACGGCGTAGATTAGAAGCTTTAATTCGAATCGGTACCATTAGATCTGGATCGTAGATCTAGAGATCTAGATCTGGACGGCCCAGATTCAATCACTTAATCCAGTCAGCAGCCACGTCAGCTCCGCGTCAGCAGCCCAGTCATCGCTGACGTGGAAAATGAATTTCTCGATTTAATTAATTGCAGTTTTGCAGAAAAGCCCCTGTAACTTAGATTTGTTATAACTTTTTACTCACATATCCAAATTCAAATATTTTTATATATTTGGAAATCCCTCGACATGTAAAATATTATGGATCTGCCAAAATTCAAATTTGACTTAGTTTAAAATATTCAAATTTCAAATGGTGAATTTGAGTATTTTTGTCATAATTTTTAATCTGTAAATTCAAAAATTACAAATAAAATTGTTTTAGAAACTTTAGAATATTTGTAGTGTGATGACTCTGTTATAAAATATTTTTGAGTAAAATTTGAATGAATTCATAGTTATATATTTAATTTGAATAGTTTGAGTATTTTCAACATAACTATTAATAGAAATATTAATTTTGATTAAATCAAATTGCAATAAATTTAATTAAATCACCTCTGTCTATTAACACCATTTATAAAAATTGTGTTATAAAATATAAATCACATAAAACTTTAATCTATATGTTTTCCTTTTATTATGTTTTGCAAAATTAGAAACTAATTAAATTGCAATTATAACTTTATGCATACTTTATAAATATCACAAAAATTAGTATTATGTTTCTTGTGGTTTAAAATTGAATTTCATTCATAGCATATTTTATTTTCTCGGTATATTTTCCATAAGAAAACTCCTCCCCCATTTTCTCTAAGTTAAGATTTTTTTCAACTTAGCATTTTGGTAAAGTGTTATACACATAGACACTTAGGATTTTCAACATGGAGCTAGAAGACCAATGAAGGACTTAGCCAAAAACAAGACTTCCGAAGTATCTTCAAGGAGAAGAAGCACTTAGAAGAAAATCAAGAAGAAGTTCATGAAGGACTTAGAAGAAAACAGACTCTGGAAGCATCCCAAAGATGTCAATCACTTGGAAGAAAAGTGAGAAGAAGTTCAAGAAGGCCAACCCCCTTTTATTCTCTAAGTTTTTCTCTCTGTCTTTTCTTCTCCTCTAAGACTTCATGAAGACTAAGTTAAATCCAAGACCAGCCTAGGTGATACAAGAATCATCAAGTCTGAAGATTCATCAAGACTACCAAGAGCTCAATCAAGACATCATCCAGAAGAAAGTTACAAGTCTGGAGATGAAGCCTGGAGGACAACTACATCTTTCTTTCTATCTTTTCCCTCTTTACTAGTCTTGTCTTTCACTTAAGACTTAAACAATTTTTGATCATGTTATTACCCACTTGAAGTTTGTTGGATCCTAGCGGCATAGTGAGATGAAGCGGCCTGGAGACAAACCTTACATGTCCACGTACATGAGACATGTCCCACAATTTAAGTGGCTGGCCGGGTGTATGTCTCTCTCACTATAGTGAATATCCAGTTTACCAAGAGTTATTAATAATTGTTGATCACCTTGAAAAATAGAGTTAGTATTTTCTCTAAGTAGTTATGCACATCATGACTAAGTCATTGAGTGCTTATTCAAGATGATTTATAACAAAGTATTTTGTCCAACCTATGACTTTAGTCCTTAGTCATTTTGACCAAACTAATTGCCTTGCATTAACTTAAAAGAATTTCATGGCATGACATGCATCTCTAGTCCTTAGAAATAATTTGCATATCATGCATGACATGTTTTCCTTAGAAGTTATGAAACTTTTTTGTTCATCATGTATGCTTGTATGTGTTGTGTTGTTTTCTTTTATGATTGTTGTATTGTTGTTTGTTTATATTGTTTAGACTGAACGGAGAGTTCCGAGTATTGTTGAAAAGAGTTTGTGAACAACGACAACATTCAAAGGCAAGTGGCACACCTCATAAACTTCCTATTATTTTCTATATGCATTACTTAGTATTTTTATATGCATGAGTAGGATAGTATTGCTATGCTAAACCTGTGTAGAATTCCCTTACTCCTGTGTCTAGGTTCCTATATCATACTTAGTAGATGTATTGATGCTATGCAATTGATGAAAAGTTTTACAAAATGTTAAGTGACTACTCAGGGCTGTGCTCATGGTTGTCGTCGCCTAGGATGAATGTCTATTCTACTTAGGGCCATGAGCATGGTGATTTTTACCTGAGAGTGCACATACACTAAGTTAATGAAACTCCTGGGTGGATTGGTTGTATGGCGGCGAAGTTGAGTGGCTGCTCAGGTCCATGTCTATGGTTCCTGGAGTATGTGCACTTGTCGATGGCCACCCAGGGAACAGAGGAATCTGAAGAACTCCGAGTGACGATTGCTTCCAGTGCAGCCATTGCCATATGGGCTATGGCTTGATCAATTATGTTGCGTGGACTCTCTCCGGCTTGACAAGCAGATGTAGGGGATGTTAGGTGGAACGGGTCAAGCCAGAGTGGGAGGGAAAATTCTTCAGAAAGATCTCGTCTCATTCTTCTCCTTTCCTTATCACAAATGGTGTGTAAAGGATAAATTGGGTTGAATGGGTACAATGGTGAACGTGCAAAACCTCTGCATAGTGTAAAACTAAGTACTTAGCCGTGTCCCCGGTACGGACAATTTGAGCAGCTGATCACGGACGTCAACGGAGGATTCCATCATTCCAACTTCAGAAATAAAACTTGATGCGTGAACAAGGGAAGATGAGATTTATGGTTTTCATGCCATACTTGTCTTAATTTGAAGAAAGTGTTTTCCAAAGAGATAGGAAAAATTGGCTTTATGCAAAATAGCCTTGAACTCCACCAGCCAAATATGCATATAGGCTATAGAGTTATTCATTAAGTGTCCACCATAGTGTCACTTGCCAGACTCCATTTTTAATGGAATCTGACCCAAGTTGTTGCAATATTTTTCTTATTGCAGATTGTTCAGATGACGAGTGAGGTTTCGTTTATAGGTTTCGAGTCTACAACCAACATGTTTTCGCCTGTGGCAGCATGAAAGTGATAGAGACTCACTGCTATTGTATTTCCGCTGTGTACTTTTTCAATGCTAGCTTTATGCTATGCAACTTGTATCGAATATTTTGTAATTCTGGATCATCGATGTAATAAAATTGACGCTTTGTTGGGATATTACATAGTAAATTGTGTGTGCAAATGAATCGATCCAGGGATTTGCACTATACACAGGTATCTGCCTTATTTAAAGTGTAGGTACGCTACACTTGTTTCTCTTACCGCTTCGTCACAAAGCACACAATCAGTAGTTGCTACATGGAAAATTTTCTGGCCAGCAAATCTCTCGTATTTATTTTATCTTGAATCATTAACTAGAAGAAAAACTTATGCTTTGGCAGGCATGGGGATTTCCAAATCCATTTAAAAATGGAATAAGCATGAGGATGCTTATTTAACTCCAAATAAACTTTCCTGGTTGAATATCCACCATTATTCCATGGGAAAACCCATTTATCTTTAGTTCCATCAACTTGGATATTATCAAATATTTCCTTAAGTTGAACACTTTGATCATATGAAGTCATGGACAAAGGCAGAGAGAACAGATCATAGATTTTTTCAACTCCTTTAATAGCATATTCCAAACTGATTGCTTTATTAATTGCAAAAGAGAACAATTCTGGGAATTGTACCTTAAGTACATTACCATTCCAATTATCTTCCCACAGAAGGATACTCGCCCCAGATTTTGGCTGACATGTGGTAGTCCTCTTGAAATCATCTAGGAAAGTAAGGTAGCTTTTCCACCAAAAAGATCCTTTCCTTGCATTACTCATGGGAACAGTATTATTATCATAATAAACCTTCCAAAGTAAGTTAACCAAAGGAATATCCAGATGATTAAAGAATTTATATAAGTTCTTCATTAGCAAGGCTTGATTATGTAATCTTAAATTCAGCACCCCAAGACCACCTGCTTCTTTTGGAAGACACACTTTTTCCCATTTAATTAAACAATTCCCTTTTCTATCAATCTCCTTTCCATGCCAAAGGAATACTCTCATGGATTTTTCCATATGATCTGTGTGAGTATAATGCACTTTCAGAGCACACATAATGTGATTTGGCATAGCTGAAATGATTGATTTAATTACCACTAATCTGGAACAGTGTGATAGCAGATTTGCTATTCCAGACAATCTTTTATCCATTCGGATGATTACTGGAACCAAGTCCTCCATCCTCGGTTTACTGTGACCCATAGGCACATCAAGATAAGTAAAAGGCAAGCTTTCTATTTTAGTTCCTCAATCTTCTCAACTGGAGTGTTAATTCCCACCAAAGATGTTTTGTGGAAATTAATTTGAAGTCCTGTAGACATAGCAAAACTCTGAAGGATATCTTTCAGATTTCTAATATGTTCCGGATCTGCAGACATTATAATTAGGGTATCATCAGCATATTGAAGCACATGATATTTCTGACCAAAACTGTTATCCAAAGGTAGGTTGATAATTCCTTGCTGCCAGGCCTCATTGATCACAATTTGTAACAACTCTGCTGTTGTAACAAATAAAAGAGGAGACAATGGATCTCCTTGTCTGACCCCTCTTTTTTCATTTTATCACCTTCCTAGGTACTCCATTCAAAATAACTGAAGTCGTGGCAGTTTCTAGAATTTTTTGAACCCAGGCAATGAACACCTCTCCGAAGCCAAGATGTTTTAACATCGTCAAGATAGCAGTATGCTCTACCTTGTCAAAAGCCTTCTCAAAGTCAATCTTAATAATGACAATTTCTTTCTTGGATTGGTGACAGATATGTAGATATTAAAATGCCCAAGAAATGCAATCACGGATTGATTTGGTCTTGTTGAAGCCATACTGGTTCTTATGGATCAGTGGTATAATTACCTTTTGTAATCTGTTTGCTAACAGTTTAGTAAGCACTTTTAAGCTCATGCTGACTAAAGATATTGGTCTGAAATCAGCAGCTGTTTTAGGATTCTGAATTTTCGGAATAAGAGTGATGAAAGCAGTGTTGTTACTGTCAATATCTAAATTCCCCGCATGAAAACTATGGCACAAATTATAAAACTGATGCTTAATCAAATACCAGAATTTTTTCATGAACAAGCCATTAAACCCATCTAGGCCAGGTGCTTTATCAACTGGCATATGTGTAATCACCTCATCAAATTCTATTGTCGTGAAGGGTACTTCTAGCTCACTCAGATCCTGTGGTAGTATTAAGCTGGCTAAATCAAAGCCCATTGTTGCATTTGTATTTTCACCCAGCCTCTTTTTGAAAGAATTCCACAAAATTTCAGCTTTCTCATTGTGCTCACTTATCATTTCATTGTTCTCATCTAGTAGAGAAGCAATTTTGTTATTTCTGTAATTCCTTGTGACAATGGCATGAAAAAACTTTGTATTTTCATCTCCCAACTTGGCCCATCTTATATTAGCTTGCATTCGCCAATAAAGCATCTTAGCCTCTAAAAGCTTGTATAGATGGAGTTTGAGCTTTTTACTGAAATTTTTCTCTGGCACTGAAAGGGCCCTTTGGTCCTCCAAACCATCAATCATTGCTAAAACATAATTGCAATTATCAATCGTGATTGATAGATTAGAGATGGTCTTGCACCATTTCTTTATACCATATCTAAGCGATTTAAACCTGGCTGTCAGATCCCGAGCTGCATTTTTATAAACCCCTGTGTGCTGCCAATGTTTCTCAACTGTCTCTTTGAATTCAGGAAAATCCAACCAATATTCCTCAAACCTGAAAATGTGTGCCTTGGGGATATTTGAGGATATCTGGATTATTATTGGGGTATGATCTGATCCCAATCTAGCCATAGGAGCAGCAGATGTATTAGGAAAAGTTGTTGTCCAACCGGGAGATGTAAAAATCCAATCTTGCTTTTCCAACAAGGGGGTATTCTGCATATTGCTCCAGGTATAATCTCTTCCTTTTGAAGGAATTTCTTCTAAATCATGTGCTTGGATAAGGGAGTTAAATAACAACATATTGTTAACATTGCCTCCACTTCTATTTCTGTCTTCGGTGCTTCTGATCATGTTAAAATCTCCCATAATTATCCAATGTTCAAAGTTCGAGCTATCAAGTTGCATGAACCAGCCAGCAAATTCATGTCTGCCTTCAGGTGTGCATGGTGCATAGATATTGGTTACATATATTTCTTTTGTTGATAAATTGCAAATAAGCTTGACTGTGACTTGAAACTTCTCTTGGCTGACCACTGAACCATTAAAATGGTTGCCATTCCAGATTGTGATGATACCCCCTGAATTACTAACAGATGGTTGATATATAAACTGATTTAGCCTTCTTGGACAAAATTTCTTGATATAACTGATGTAAAAACTCTCTCTCTTTGTTTCTTGTAAACATACTACATTACAGTAGCTTTCGCTAATTTTGTTAGTCAGTTCATCACATCTTTCTTGTGAATTAACTCCTCTTGTATTCAAATTAAAAAAATTCCATGATCTATTCATTGGAAACAATGTAAAGAGGTTTGACAATGGACACATGTAATGTGTTCATTAGAAGGGGGTAAATGTGAGTGCTGTTAAAAACTCTGAACATAACATCTGACAAAACATCCGTTAGCAAAAACTCTGCAAACAAAACTGCCACAAGCATAACACTCGCAAACCTAGCATCACAAAAGAACTTCCAAACAGTCAACCAACACAACAAGCAACATAAGCAGCAAAAAACACATAGACATATTACACATAGCATAACATACTGCAATAGGAAAAAATCCTGATAACTGATCAACTGCCACAAATAACTGTTGTTCTGCACCCAGTACAATCTTGCAAGTTTGCATTGATACAAAAGACACTGATTAAACTGAATAATAACTGATACTAAGTGCCCAACTATCTTGGCTAACAAATGCAACCCCTAGAGATAACGGAACAGTATAATGCCCTGATCCTGGCCCACAAATGCATAAGATAACTCGCTATCATCTGCACTGCTGTAGTTTAGTGTTGATTCAGATAACACCGTAGGTGGCATCTTGCAGTGACTTTCTCCAATCACTTTGAGTGTTTCCACAGGGAGATATGGAGGAGGGGTCGCATCTTCATCAACAAGAGCAGCTTGGAACTTGGCCTGCAGATTACCAGCTGAGGAACCCTCTCCAGCTTCCATAGCACTTTTCTGATCCTTGAAATCTCCTTTCAGAAGAGCCAGTCCGTCACTGCGTCTTACTGGGGACACATTCTTAGCTTGTATTCTTTTCTTTTTCTTAGCTTGTGGTTTTGGTTCTTGGATCTTTACTGTTGGCACTGCATTTTCCTCATGGATCACATTGTTGCTTGCTGAAACTCTAAAGTTCCTTGACGAGGATAAGGTGCTCACTTGTGGAGTACAGGTCTTGATAGTGCCATTAGGTCCAGTTGATTCCGATAAAGTGCATCTAGCTCCTGAAATCTTACTGTTATCCAACCTTGGAATGATGTCATCAGCATTAATCACCAGAGCATCAATTAATCCCTTAAGTATCTCCATTGGGTCTATCAGAGGGTTCTGTTGCAGAGGTGGTGTAACCGGATCCAAAACTGCTGCATCACCACCATCTCCATGTTGCATAGTTGCAGGTGCAGCATCCCCAGGTGCACCATGTTGTGGTGCAGCATCATGTTGCATATGATCTTGATTTCCTCCAAAGTGAGGCCGATGCCAAAAGGCTCCATGATTCAGTGGTGGCAGCAGATGAGGGTTGCCACCATGAGATGGAAGGGGGTCTTCGTCACCAGCAAAGCCACCAAGCATCATACGAGATAGAACCACAAGCGGGCAAGACCAGGAATCTGTGTGGCCATCTTCAGCAATATTCTTCAGCACAACCAGACTCATTGGTATCAACATTATAAGCACGAATTTAACCAAGATTCTAGCCCGATTGGATCTATCTTCATTCCAAACCAAGAATCTGCCATATGGAACTACAGCCTTCATAATACAGTTAACATCCCAAAATTCATGAGGTAAGTTCAGTAACATAATCCATACATCATGTGTAAGAAGAGTAGCACGACGATTAATGCCCTGATCTTGTGCAACAAAACAGATCATAGCATCACCTACTTGCATTGGACTGAGCTCAATCGCTGCATCTCTATCAGTAACTGTAGCAAACCTGATCAGTACCGTGCCCATTGCACAGCGAGAAGTTGATTGAACCTCTAGTCCAGTCGCCTGAAGCTGTCCCATGATGATCTCCATGCCTTGCTTGTAATGATCGACATCAATCTCTGGAAGGAACGTGGGGATTGCCCAATCATCGCAGACATGCGGCACTTCTCCTCCGAGCACCACGTATCCCCGCTGAGTGCGGAGAGGTCCACGCGCAATCTCCACCATTCCGGCTGGGACGTGCGGGAAGACATCGCAGGATGGCCATCTGGGAATCGCAGGGTGCGGTGGATTGAGTTGTAGGGCTTGAGAAATCTAGAGGGGATTCAGAGACATGGGAGAGGCTCTGTAGCAGCGGAAACGAAGAGGCAGGTACTGTAGGCGATGCTCTCGGGACAGAGTTCTCAGGGGATTTGTTAACCACCTTCCTTGCATTTAATATCCTTCATACAATTTAATCTGCTATGACCAATGGATAAACAACGACCACAAGTAACTTGCCTATATTCCTGGGTTGGTTTAACCTGAGGATTAATCACCGGATTAACTTCCTGGATTAAAATATCTGTCGGGCTTTTCTCTAGTTGTTCTGCAGAAACCTGAACTGATCCAACTACCAAGTTCAAATTTGTATTCAAAATTTCTGGGTTCGGGGTAGATCTCAACAGAATCCTAGGTTTTAGATCATCAGCAGCCTCTAGGGTAATCTGTTGCGGAATTGCACGATGTCCGATTGGAACAGTGTTTGCACCAGATAATAAAGCAGCAGGATTGGAAACATTGTTCGTAGCTTGTAAATAAGAAATCTGAGGTTGCCTAACACGAGCAAAACGCTGGACATGAACTGCAGGAGACTTTGGCTTATGAGAAACATGAGTCCATTCATCTTGCTGTTCACCATACCATAATATTTCTTCTCGCTGCCAATTAGGACCACCAGAACCCCATAGATCAAAGAAACACACAAATTCACGTGACACATGAACTCTCTTTTTCTGAACTAAGAAATGAAGGAGATATGCCCTAGAGGCAATTAATAAAGTGTATTCTTTATCATATCTCGTTTGTTCATAATAGGTTTTTGTGTCATGCTAGAACCGTATTAAGCGGAAACATTAATGCGGGTGTGGTACGTAAACAACCAGGTCCCTAGTAGCCTCTACTAAGACTAGTTTCGTTGTGCGATTGATGATCAAGGTTTCCCGGTCATAGGGCATGGCGCCGGTCGGCAATGGAGAACGATGTGATGGACATACCCAGATTTGGAGAACGTAGTTGTTACGCCTTTGACCGTGAGATCAACTCTTATTGTTATTCCTGGAAGATACTTTGATCGCACCAAACGTCGTATCTTATTTAGTATGACAATAACGGTGATACTTTTGGGTATCAGAAAGGAGTAGTTGAGACGAGGGGTCAAGAGCGGGATTTGCCAGTCCGCATAGAAGGATAGATACTCTCGGGCCCACTCGGTGAGATCATGTCTAATGAGCTTGCAAGCATGTGACTAGGTCACGGAGACATGAGATCATGAACGAGTAGAAGGTAGCGTCGTCGGTAACGAGGTCAGGATTAGGTATGGCGATATCTATGGAACGACGCTCGGACATGCTAAGTATCGCTATGGCAAAAGGTTTAAGACTTTGCGTTCAGGTTTGATAGATGAAAGTCATTCGTTATATCACAGGGATTAATTCATGGGGTCCAGGCCTACGAGTTAGTCGTTGATCATAGAGGAGTCTTGGTCATACCTGTTATTATATCGAACCGCTAGGGTAACACACTTAAGGGGTTTCGACTAGACAACCGGAAAGGAAAGAGATCACCGGGAGCGTCCCGGGAGGGGTCCGATGGAGATCGGGCAGCGCCGAAAGAGTTTTCGGAGCTAGGAAAAATTATATATATTATGTTTGATATTAATTAGTGTAATTAATATGCAAATATGATTTTATATATTTATTTTCGAATTTATTTAGGCTGATTTCCCTAAATGGGCCTTCTGGTCGAAGAAGGCCCAAGAGGGGGAAAATCCCTAGGGGATTCGGTGGGGGCCAGGAGGGGCCGACACAAGTGGGCCAAGGGCCCACTAGGGGGGCCGGCGCACCCTCCAATGCCGCACCAGGCATGTGGGGGTTAGTCCCACATTGCCTGGCTGGCAAGGTTGGCTCCCCCTGGGAGCCTATATAAGAAAGGGCACCCCTGGCCTTTTAATTCACCAATTAATTCCCGATTTCTCTCTTGATCTCATGGTTCCCAAGTCGGAGCCGCGCCGAGCTGAGGAGGGGGATCTCTTCCACCATAGCCCGCTGCCGCGCTGCTGATGTTCCGGTCCAAGTCTTCCGCTGCTCGTCCTGGACTAGAGCTTCGGAGGCCGTCGTCTCCACCGTACGTGTGTGACGCCCTGCGAGGTGCTGCGCTTGCGGTACTCGGAGGTCTGCTTCCTCTACACGACCTTGAGGTCGGCTTCGTCGGTCTTCATCGACAACATTTGTGCGGGAACGTAATCCCCGCTTTCGGTCTACAAGGGTACGTATTCCGATCTCCGTTCGTACTACTATATCTGCATAGAATAGATCTTGGCATGCTTTTAGGATATCGTTGGTAGGAAAAATTTTGTTTTCTGCACACGATCCCCTTCAGTGATATCATAGCCGATCTATCGTAGATATAGCTGTACGCTGTTAGAACCCGTGTTCTGAACGGGGGCACCGTTCCTATTATTTGCTACCCTCTAGCGTGCACTTGTGTATTCCAGCGGCATTGAGTTGATGAAGCGGCCCGGACCGACTTTACGCGTACGCTTACGCGAGACTGGTTCCACTACTGACATACGGCTTGTACCGTATATGTGGCTGGCGGGTGTCAGTTTCTCTCTCTTTAGTTGGTCTTCGCATTTTCAATGGAGGGCCCGAAAGGGATGCTTAAATATGCAATTATTGGATCGTTGTTGTGGTCATAAGATTCGTAGGTATGAAGCGGTTCTATTTACAAAAGCTCCAAGCCACGTAAAATATGCAAAAGATAAAGTAGAAGCATCTAACTTTATTTTGCAGGGGCTATGTGATATGGTCAAGGTAGGTTTATTAAATTGTTTATAAACTGCGGGCGCCAAGAAGACCATGGCGCAATGGACTATATCACATTGCATTACATTTGATGTTTTGTGTGCATCTTATATTGTGTGATTGTGTGTATAGTATACATTAGTTACACGGCGGTAGCTATATAAGGTGATCCCTTCAAAATACCACTAGTGTTCTCCCTCCAACGCGCACCACCAAGAAAGTTCTATGTTATGAGGCAGGCCGTGATGATCGGGTGTCAGACATCTCGTCGTTTGCATGCAGTGGGTGTAAGCCATGTTGCACAAGTGTCAGCGTGGAGGTCTTTGGTGGCGAGCCTAGCATATTCAGAAATAAGGCCTCAGAACAGGAAGACCGAAAGGTCGAGCACGAGTCACAAAATTGGTGTGGCGGACGATTTTGTCTACTCTTGAAGTTTTGCCGCCGGCTCTGATGATGAGGGGTGGTGCAATGGATGGGGGTCGTGTAATCGCTTAAACGACCAGGAGGGATGTTCGTTTGAGTGGGAGTTATGTTAGTTATTTTCTAAAATACTATAACTCAAAATTATTATGAACAAAGTCTTATGTTGTTGCAAATTCCATTGTAGATGTCTCACCCCTCCTTTAACCTAAATCTGTTCATTGAGAAAGAGAAGCTTAAGACCAATGGGTCTAACTTCGTGTCCTGGTTCCGTGATCTGAAGTCCATCCTTGAAACCCACAAGGTGGCCTACATCCTTGATGCCCCCTTGGGTGATCTTCCAAACACCGCCCCGGAAATCGAAAGGATTGTCCATGGGGTAAAGGCGGAGATTTCTTCTTATGTCCAGAGTGGCATGCTCTTTGCCATGGAGGCTGACCTGCAAAACCGCTTCATGAACAAGGGTGCTTATGATATAATCACTGAACTCATGGTTGTTTTTGCACGACAAGTCAAGGCTGAGAGGTACGAGGCATCTGTGCTTTTCTTCTCAGCCCAGATGGAAGAGCACGGCAATATTAGTGAGCACTTGGCCAAGTTGTTTGGCTGCGCTCGACTTCTGAGTGATCTGGGAAGTGTGATCCCAGAGGAGGTGGTTATTGATAGGGCGCTAATTTCTCTGCCCCCTAGCTATAAGAACGCCATCGTGGACTACGGCATGAAAGGGACGTCAAAACCCCTGTCGGAAATCTTGAAGATGCTCGAAGTGGCCGAATTAGAAATCAAGCTGAAGAAGATGGTGGTGACCATCGGATCACCTTAGCGCAACTGCCCCAAGTACCTGGAGGATAGGAAATCTGGCAAGACGTTCGACAAAGAGCAAGGTATATTTGATATACATGTTATAGATGTGTACCTTACATCCGCCCGGAGCAACACGTGGGTATTTGATACTGGTTCTGTTGCTCATATATGTAACTCTCGGGAGGAGTTACGGAATAGACGGCGGCTGGCGAAGGATGAGGTGACGATGCGCGTCGGCAACGGATCGAGAGTCGACGTGGTGGCTGTCGGCACGCTCCCTCTGCATCTACCATCAGGATTAGTTTTGGTTTTAAATAAGTGTTATTTTGTGCCATCCTTGAGTGTAAACATTATAAGTGGGTCTTGCCTGTTACAAGACGGTTATTCATTTAAATCAGTGTCAAGCAATTGTGCTATTTATATGAATGATATCTTTTATGTTGATGCTCCCGAGAATAACGGTTTATTCTTGTTGAATCTCGATCGTAGTACTCACATCCATAACATAGAAGCCAAACGGATTAAGTGTAGTGACGATACCGCCATGTTTTTGTGGCATTGTCGTCTTGGTCATATTGGTGTAAAGCGCATGAAGCAACTCCACTCCGATGGACTTTTGGACTCGTTGGATTTCGGATCCCTCGATACATGCGAACCATGCCTTATGGGCAAAATGACCAGGACACCGTTCAAAGGTTTCGTTGAACGGGCGTCGGATTTGTTGGGGATCATACATACAGATGTGTGTGGACCGATGAGCGTTTCGACACGCAATGGTTATCGTTACTTCGTCACCTTCACTGATGACTTGAGTAGATATGGTTATATCTATTTGATGAAACACAAGTCTGAAACGTTTGAAAAGTTCAAAGAATTCCAAAGTGAAGTTGAGAATCAGCTTAATAGGAAAATCAAGCACCTCCGATCCGATCACGGTGGAGAATACTTGAGTTTTGAGTTTGGCACACATCTGAAGAGTTGTGGCATAGTACCCCAACTTACGCCAGCCGGAACGCCGCAGCGTAACGGCGTGTCCGAGCGACGTAATCGTACTCTACTGGATAGTGTTCGATCTATGATGTCTCTTACCAATCTGCCAGTGTCCTTCTGGGGTTATGCGTTAGAAACAGTCGCATTCATTTTAAATAGGGCTCCGTCCAAGTCCGTTGAAACGACACAGTATGAACTACGGTATGGCCAAAAGCCTAAGTTATCGTTTCTGAAGGTTTGGATTTGTGAGGCGTACGCTAAGAAACTACAGCCCGACAAACTCGAACCGAAGTCGGAGAAAGTCGTGTTTGTAGGATATCCACGGGAAACCGTTGGGTACACCTTCTACAACCAAGCTGAGGGCAAAACTTTTGTCGCGAAGACCGGTGCCTTTCTAGAGAAGGAGTTTCTCGCGAAAGGAGTAAGTGGGAGGAAGGTAGACCTCGATGAAATCGTTGATCCTGAACTCGAGATTCCGAGTGGCGCAACGGAAGCAATTCCGGAAACGTCCTCCGTGGAAGGAGTGGGAGAAACTGTCGAGGAAGGTGTTCTACCTCGTAGGTCTGGTAGATCTCGGATCGCACCAGAATGGTATGGCAACATGGTTTGCACCGTCATGTTAGTCGAACAAGACGAACCTACGAACTACAAGGAGGCGATGGAGAGTCTAGAGTCTGAGAAATGGCTTGAAGCCATGAAATCCGAAATAGGATCCATGTATGATAACAAAGTGTGGACTTTGATGGATATTCCCGAAGGGCGCAAGGCCGTCGAGAATAAATGGATCTTTAAGAAGAAGACTGATGCTCATGGTAATGTGACCGTCTATAAAGCTCGGCTTGTCGCAAAGGGTTTCCGACAAGTTCATGGAATTGACTACGATGAAACTTTTTCACCGGTAGCGATGCTTAAGTCTATTCGGATTTTGTTAGCGGTAGCTGCCTACTATGATTATGAAATCTGGCAGATGGACGTCAAAACGGCCTTCCTAAATGGAAACATTGAGGAAGAGTTGTACATGGTACAGCCGGAAGGTTTTGTCGATCCAGGAAATGCTAACAAGGTGTGCAAGCTTCAGCGATCCATCTATGGATTGAAGTAGGCATCTCGGAGCTGGAATCTTCGCTTTGATGAGGTAATCAAAGGTTTTGGATTTATCCAAAATGTGGAAGAGACCTGCATTTACAAGAAAATGAGTGGGAGCTCGGTTGTGTTCTTAGCACTGTATGTTGACGACATATTGCTGATTGGTAATGATGTGGAACTTCTGAATAGCGTGAAGGAATATTTAAACAGTAAATTTTCCATGAAGGACTTAGGAGAAGCTGCGTATGTTTTAGGCATAAAAATCTATCGCGATAGATCAAGGCGCCTATTAGCACTGAGTCAGAGTACTTATCTTGATAAAATACTGAAGCGTTTCCGTATGGAGAAGGCAAAGAAGGGTTCTCTGCCGGTTATCAAGAATAAGATATTGCGGAAGGCACAGTGTCCGGTGACGGAACTGGGTAAGGCCGAAATGACGAAACATCCTTATGCTTCAGCCATAGGATCGATCATGTATGCAATGTTGAGTACTAGACCGGATGTGGCATTAGCTTTAAGTTTGACAAGCCGGTTCAAGAGTAATCCTGGAATGCCGCATTGGATAGTTGTTAAGAGCATTCTTAAGTATCTCAATAAGACAAAGGAAATGTTCCTTGTGTATGGTGTCTGCGATGAAGAACTTGGCGTAACGGGTTACGTAGATGCAAGTTTCTGCTCAGACCCCGATGACTGTAAGTCACAGACAGGTTACGTGTTCAAGGTGAATGGAGGCGCCGTGTGCTGGAGAAGTGGGAAGCAACCCATAGTCGCACAATCTACAATGGAGTCGGAGTATATCGCTGCTTGCGAAGCCGCGAATGAAGCTGTGTGGCTGAGGAAGTTCGTCATCGAACTTGGAGTGTTCCCGAGCGTGCAAGACCCCGTGATCCTCTTCTGCGACAATACGGGTGCCATTGCAAACACCAAGGAGCCAAGGTCTCACTCCACCGCCAAACACATTCTCCGACGCTTCCATGTGATACGTCAGTACGTACAAGGAGGCGATGTGAAGATTTGCAAAGTGCATACGGATCTGAATGTGGCAGATCCGCTGACGAAGCCTCTTCTGCTTGATAAGCATGAAAAGCACCAGTTAGCTATGGGTGTTAAGCTTTTACCAATTTGTAATCTAGATTAAGTTGTACTCTAGTGCAAGTGGGAGACTGAAGGAGATATGCCCTAGAGGCAATTAACAAAGTGTATTCTTTATCATATCTCGTTTGTTCATAATAGGTTTTTGTGTCATGCTAGAACCGTATTAAGCGGAAACATTAATGCGGGTGTGATACGTAAACAACCAGGTCCCTAGTAGCCTCTACTAAGACTAGTTTCGTTGCGCGATTGATGATCGAGGTTTCCCGGTCATAGGGCATGGCGCCGGTCGGCAATGGGAGTCATATCGCTGGAGAACGATGTGATGGACATACCCAGATTTGGAGAACGTAGTCGTTACGCCTTTGACCGTGAGATCAACTCTTATTGTTATTCCTGGAAGATACTTTGATCGCACCAAACGTCGTATCTTATTTAGTATGACAATAACGGTGATACTTTTGGGTATCGGAAAGGAGTAGTTGAGACGAGGGGTCAAGAGCGGGATTTGCCAGTCCGCATAGCAGGATAGATACTCTCGGGCCCACTCGGTGAGATCATGTCTAATAAGCTTGCAAGCATGTGACTAGGTCACGGAGACATGAGATCATGAACGAGTAGAAGGTAGCATCGTCGGTAACGAGGTCGGGATTAGGTATGGAGATATATATGGAACGACGCTCGGACATGCTAAGTATCGCTATGGTAAAAGGTTTAAGATTTTGCGTTCAGGTTTGATAGATGAAAGTCATTCGTTATATCACAGGGATTAATTCATGGGGTCCAGGTCTACGAGTTAGTCGTTGATCATAGAGGAGTCTTGGTCATACCTGTTATTATATCGAACCGCTAGGGTAACGCACTTAAGGGGTTTCGACAAGACAACCGGAAAGGAAAGAGATCATCGGGAGCGTCCCGGGAGGGGTCCGATGGAGATCGGGCAGCGCCGAAAGAGTTTTCGGAGCTAGGAAAAATTATATATATTATGTTTGATATTAATTAGTGTAATTAATATGCAAATATGATTTTATATATTTATTTTCGAATTTATTTAGGCTGATTTCCCTAAATGGGTCTTCTGGTCGAAAGAAGGCCCAAGAGGGGGGAAAATCCCTAGGGGATTCGGTGGGGGCCAGGAGTGGCCGACCCAAGTGGGCCAAGGGCCCACTAGGGGGGCCGGCGCACCCTCCAATGCCGCACCAGGCATGTGGGGTTTAGTCCCACATTGCCTGGCTGGCAAGGTTGGCTCCCCCTGGGAGCCTATATAAGAAAGGGCACCCCTGGACTTTTAATTCACCAATTAATTCCCGATTTCTCTCTCGATCTCGTGGTTCCCAAGTCGGAGACGCGCCGAGCTGAGGAGGGGGATCTCTTCCACCATAGCCCGCTGCCGCGCTGCTGGTGTTCCGGTCCAAGTCTTCCACTGCTCGTCCTGGACTGGAGCTTCGGAGGCCGTCGTCTCAACCGTACATGTGTGACGCCCTGCGAGGTGCTGCGCTTGCGGTACTCGGAGGTCTGCTTCCTCTACACGACCTTGAGGTCGTCTTCGTCGGTCTTCATCGACAACGTTTGTGCGGGAACGTAATCCCCACTTTCGGTCTACAAGGGTACGTATTCCGATCTCCGTTCGTACTACTATATCTGCATAGAATAGATCTTGGCATGCTTTTAGGATATCGTTGGTAGGACATTTTTTGTTTTCTGCACACGATCCCCTTCAAGAAACCCACGGCCTTAGAACAGACATCAAACATAAACACTCTATCTTTCACCACCGCAACTCTCAAAGAAATCAAATGCAGCACCAAGACATGCAGAGAGGGTTATGCTAACGTTGAGAGGGGTGAGATCAAACACTGCCCTTCCAAATGACACGATTAACGTGAAACCATTGGATGCTGAGACAGGGTTAACAGGGGTGGAAAACTCATCTCGAACTTTGATCCGAAAAGCCTTCCTAGGGGAGAAATCCAAACGATGTGCAATGGAGTGAGGATCAGAGAAAGGATCACATGAAGCCATACCTTGATCCTGCATGAAATCCTCTTGAAAGAACTAGGAGGAGTTCTCATCGCCATTGGGATCGCCCGAGAGGGGTGGGAGGAGTGGGGTGGGGGGAGCCATTCATGTACTACTTCATAACGGAAATACTTGCACCAAGGTCACACAAAGAATTGCAATCAAATTTATCTACTTTCATTTTAATGATGGGCTCCCAACCATCTTCTAACTTCTTAGGGATAGAAGCTTCAAGTTTTAATTTATCTTCCCTAGCTTTAATGAGAGCATTTGTAATATGAGTAGTAAAAGCCAAATTAAGAGCGCTAGCATTAGTACTTGTGGACAATTTTTGCAAGAATTTAATAACTTCAGAGATATTACAATTATCAAAATCAAAATTATTATCATCAAAGCAAACCGAACCACTTTCTCTCATGTTCCTTAAAATTTCAGCACTTTTGTCAACACAAGTTTCAACAGTTTTAGGCAATTTTAAATTTTTGGATGAAGTAGAGGAGACATTTCCAACACCAACTATGTTACCATTGATAGTAGGAGGCTTACTAACATGTGAAACACCATTATTTTCAGAGGTAGTAATAGTAAACACTTTAACAATATTAGCCTCTTTCTCTAGTTCTCTCTTTCCCATCTAGTACGTAATTGGGCCATCATCCGAACATGTTTCATCAATTTGAACTTGGATGGCATTAGCAGTAGAAAAAGGATTATCATTTATATTTTCAGGTTTAGCAGCCATTTTATTAATTAAAGAAGATTATGTGGCAGACATAGAGGAAATACAAGTTTCAGCATTAGTCATTTTTCCTTGGAGACCCAAAATCTCCCTATTTAAAATTTTCATTTGATGACTAATGTTTCTCAACATATTAGATTGTTCTTCCATGGTTTTAGTGAATACTTTATTTTGCTCATATTTGTTTTTCATAAAAACTTTATTAGCTTTTTCAATTTCTAGAATCCTTTCCTCGCTAGGCATTTTAACATAAGAATTACCATAAGATTTACCATTATAATTCGAAGGATATGGCTTATAGTTGTTATTACCATAGTTGTTATTATAGGCATTGTTGTTGAAATTGTTGCTTTTAATAAATTTTACATCAACATGCTCTTCTTGTGCAACTAAAGAAGCTAAAGGAACATTACTGGGATCAATATGGGATTTACCACTCGCAAGCATATACATAATAATTTCAATCTTTTCACTCAAAGAGGAGGTTTTTTCAACAGAATTTACCTTCTTACCTTGAGGTGTCCTCTCCATATGCCATTCAGAATAATTCACCATCATATCATCCAAGAGTTTTGTTGCAGCCCCCAAAGTGATGGACATAAAGGTACCTCCAGCAGCCGAATCCAATAAGTTTCTTGAAGAAAAACTCAATCCTGCATAAAAGATTTTGATGATCATCCAAGCAGTCAGTCCATGGGTTGGGCCATTCTTTATCATAGATTTCATTCTTTCCCAAGATTGAGCAACATGTTCATTATCTAGTTGTTTAAAATTCATGATGCTACTTCTTAGAGAAATAATCTTAGCAGGAGGATAGTATTTTCCTATCAAAGCATGTTTGCATTTTTTTTTAAGAATCAATACTATTCCTAGGTAGTGAAAGCAACCATTCTTTAGCTATTCCTCTCAAGGAGAAAGGAAATAATTTCAGTTTTATGATATCACCATCTATGTCGTTATATTTTTGCATTTCACATAATTCAACAAAATTATTTAGATGGGCAGCAGCATCATCGGAACTAACACCAGAGAATTGCTCTCTCATAACAAGGTTCAATAAAGCAGATTTAATTTCAAAGAACTCAGCTTTAGATGCAGGTGGAGCAATAGGTGTGCATATAAAATCATTATTGTTGGTGCTTGTAAAGTCACACAACTTAGTATTTTCAGCGGAACTCATTTTAGCAATTTAAATAACAAACCGAAAAAACAAGGAAAAATAACACAAACCGAAATAAACAAGAGCAACAAAACTGAAAATAAATGACAAAAACGAAATATAAAAAGTTATGCAAGAAACTAATTTTTTTGTATTTTTGATATTAAGCAAACAAGACAGTAATAAAAGTAAACTAAGCAAGACAATAACAAAATAAAAAGATTAGAAGTGCGAAAACTACCCTCGTGAAGAAATGCTCAAGTCTCCCCGGCAACGGCGCCAGAAAATCTTGATGCACTACACGGGCGCGAAGTTGACGAGGGAGATGGATGCGGTGTTGTTTCTTTATGTCCCCGGCAATGGCGCCAAAAAATCTTAATGCTTGCAGGTGTGTGGTTGGTGAACCCCAAGAGGAGGGTGTGAAGTAGTGCAGTAGCAAGTTTTCCCTCAGTTATGAAACAAAGGTTATCGAACCAGTAGGAGATGAAAGTTTCCCCCGAGGTTGTTAGCAGCGTCGTTGGCACGTCGCTACACCAATGTCAGCAACGAACGTGGAGCCTCCACACAAACAATCAAAGTATTTTGTCCCAACTCAACGGTGAGGGTGTCAATCCCACTGGCTTGTTGTAACAAAAGATTAAACGTATGTGTGGAAGAAAGATGTTTGTTTGCAGAAAGTAACACGTTTGCAGTTCTGGTTTAATCAGATTAATGAGAAGGACTGGGGTCCACAGTTCACTAGTAGTGTCTCTCCATAAATAATAATAACATTCATCCATGTGTGGTAAACAAATTACAGCTAGGCAATTGACAGAATAATGATGAGCAACCCAATGCATATACTAACGTTATGATGTCTAGTGTGAGATTCATTCGGGCATTACAACAATATACATAGACCGTTCCAACCGCATCTATGACTAATAATCCACCTTACGGTTAGCGTCCGCACCCCTTTCAGTATTAAGTTGCATGCAACAGATTATCGCCTTAAGCACTGTGTGTAAAGTAAGAAAGTAACATCATCCTTAGACAAAGTACTATTGTTTTATCCCTAGTAGCAACAGTACATCTACAACCTTAGAGATTTCTGTCACTGCCCCAGATTTAAAAGAGACATGAACCCACTATCGAGCATAAATACCCCCTCTTGGAGTTACGAGCATCTACTTGGCCAAAGCACACACAAGTAATGGAGAGCATGCAAGATCATTAAATAGCACACACATGATATATTATGAAGCAATAACTTTAGTACTCAATATTCATCGGATCCCAGCAAACACAACATGGAGAATTACATAATGATGATCTTGATCATGACAGACAGTTCACAAGATCTAAACATGATAGCACAAGAGGAGAAGACAACCATCTAGCTACTGCTATGGACCCGTAGTACAAGGGTAGACTACTCACGCATCAGTCCGGAGGCGGTCATGGCGACGTAGAAGCCTCCGGGGTCGATTCTCCCTCCCGGCAGGGTGCCGGGGAAAAGTTCTAATCTCTCCTGAAGTGGTGTTGACAACGGCGGCAGCTTGGGACCCGTGGAGGAAAAAGTGAATATCCGTGCTCTGTTTTTAGGTCAGGAGCTTATTTATGGGCGAAAGGGCAAGGTCGGTGGGCGCCCGAGGGGCCCACATCACCTCCTGGCGCGGCCAGGATGGGGCCCGCACCACGAGGTGGTGTGGCCGCCTCGCGGCTCTTCTCTGTCTCGTCTTCGGTGTTCTGGAACGTTCCTTTTCGAAAAAATAATTCCAAGATGTTTTATTTCCAATTCCGAGAATATTTCCTTAAGTGCTTTTCTGAAACCAAAAACAGCAGAAAACAGGGAACTGGCATTGTGGCATCTTGTTAATAGGTTAGTCCCAGAAAATGCATAAAACTATATAAAATGCATATAAAACATGTAATAACATGATATAACATAGCATGAAACATATGA
Source organism: Poa annua (assembly GCA_026929855.1). Lineage (NCBI taxonomy): Eukaryota > Viridiplantae > Streptophyta > Magnoliopsida > Poales > Poaceae > Poa > Poa annua. The sequence goes on from CM049426.1 coordinate 112,704,958, forward strand.
AATTATGGATACGTTGGAGACGTATCAAACAGCTGCCCGCCAGCAGAGCTACGCCAGTGGTAACATTTACCGCTGGTGAACAGCTGCTCGCCAGCGGTAGAGGCGGCCACCGCTGGCGAACAACGGCTATGTTCGCCAGCGGCAGTTGGGCACAGCACTGGCGAACAAGCCATGTTAGCCAGCGATTCTGCATCCCCTCGCCAGCGCTGGTCTCTGAGGGGGGAGGGGGGCGTGTTCGCCAGTGCTACCTATATTGTTCGCCAGAGGTACAATTTCCAAATTAAATTTTTTAATTTAAAATATTGCATTACATGATTATATATATATACCAGAATTGCAGTCAGTTACCCAGAATTCCAGATATGCATTACAAACATTTAGACAATACCCAAATATAGATTCACATATATGCATTACAAACATGTTCATGGCATTACAAGGTTCACACATATGCATTACAAACATGTTCATGAGGAAATTTGACAATGCTCATGTAGTGTACCTGCACTTAAGATATGGCAGATACCTGTGTATAGTGCAAATCTCTGGATCGATTCGTTTGCACACACAGTTACGATGTAATATCACAACAAAGTATCAATTTATTACAACGCTGATCCAGACTTAGAAAATATTCATTACAAATTTGCATAGCATAAAGCTAGCAGTGAACAGAGTAAACAGCGGAAAATTATTCTTCATGGAGTCCCCAATCATCATCATGTGCCACAGGCGAGCATGTTGGTTGAAGACTCGAAACCCTTAGTAAAATTCTCACTCATCACCAGAACAGTCTGCAATAAGATATCTATTGCAACAACGTGGGTCAGAACCATTAAAATGGAACTAGCAAGTGACACTATGGTGGACACTTAGAGGAATAACTCTATGACCTATATGCTTATTTGGCTGGTGGAGCTCAAGGCTATTTAGCATAAAGCCAATTTTTTCTAACTCTTTGGAAAACACTTTTCTTCTATTCGAGACATCCGTGGCATGAAATCCACTGTCTCATTCTACCCTCGTTCACCCATCAAGTTTTATATTTTTTAAGTTGGAATGGTGGAATCCTCCGTTGACGTCCCCGTTCAGCTGCTCAAATTGTCCGTACCGCGGATAGGGCTAAGTACTTAGATTTTAACTCTGCAGAGGTTGTGCACATTCACCATTGTACCCATTCAACCCAAACTATCCTTTACACACCATTTGTGATAAGGGAAAGGAGAAGAATGAGACGAGATCTTTCAGAAGCATTTTCCCTCCCACTCTGGCCTGACGCGCTCCACCTACAAACCACTACCTCCACCTGTCAGGCCGGGGCGAGTCCACGCAGCTTAGTTGATCAAGCCAGAGCCCATATTGGCAATGGTTGCACGAGAAGCAATCTTCACTCGGAGTTCTTCAGATTCCTCTGTTCCTGGGTGGCCGTCCACAAGTGAATATCCCACTGGTAAATCCCCTGGGGACAACACTCAACTTATACAGCCAAGCAACCAATTCCACCCAGGTGTTTGATTATAACTTAGTAGAAATTTAACATTTCATCAAAAATAGTTTTGCAAGTCAGCCAAATTAAATAAAACGGGGAAAAGAATTTACACGTCAGCGCTGACTAAGCGCTGACTGTGCGCTGACTGGGCATGCTGACGTGGTTAAGTGAAATGATCTCGACCGTCAGATCTGGATCTGGCGGTCCAGATCCGCCCGTACCGGTTCGACTAAAAGATCTAATCTCGGCCGCTAAATCTAAATCGTACGGTCCAGATGCGTTGACCAAGGACTGGCGGCGCTAGGTCACCGGAGGACATCGCCGGAGCAGCGCGCGCGGCGGCGACACGCACGGCATCGCACGTTCTCGATGTTCTACTGCGTTCCGAGACAAGTGGGTCATACCTATGGGTAGAGGGCGTCGAGGCGACGTCGTTGGCGAAGTGGTGGGGGTCGTAGCTCCTCCTGGCTCCTCGGGTTGCTCGCCGGAGTTGCTACGGGCGGCGGCTTGCTTCGGTCGCGGACGTCCTCCTCGAACTGCTGCGGAAAAGAGTGAACAAAGTTGTCACAGGGAGGCGCACGGCTACGAGGAGTTGAGAGGGATACCTGGGGTGACCCGAGGAGCTCGGGACTCACCGGAGTTCAAGGTTTTGCCCGGCGGCAGTCGTGGCACGGCGGCGGAAAAATGCGGCAGCCTGGGAGCTTCCGTGCTGCGGTTTCTAGGGCAAAACGAAGAGGAGCTCGGGGGATATTTGTAGGCGTAAGCGAGGCAATGAATCGCGTCCTTAATTGCTCGAATTAACGAGGAGGAATCGCCGGCCGGAGGTTACCGTGGACGTGCGCGTGATTTTGGGGAAGAAGACCGGGTCGGGGATGACAGGTGGGACCCACCTGTCAGTGACACGGAGAGAGAGGGAGATGGCGATGGGCTGCTGGCGGGCTGGATTGCGACGCACGTGCGGTAGGTAGCTGTGGGCTTCGGCCCACTGGCTGGCCCGGCTATATTTTTCTTTCCTTTTCTGTTTTTAAATCTTTTGTGTATAAAACAATTTCAAAACTATATTAAAACTTCTCAGAAAAATTCATAAAAATATAATTTGAAAAGCTTATGAAAAAAAGATCCTTTTGACATTATTTTTGTCTAAAGTAAAAATAGAATAAAAGGAACATTATTATAAATTCAAATAACAATTTTAAGGACATAAAGTCAATTAAAACATATTTAAATAATTAAATTCAAATTTTATGTGATTCATATGACAAGTTTAATGATGATGATGCATGGATGCAAAGTTTTAAATTTTTCTGAAAATTGGGATGTTACAAACCTAACCCCCTTAAGATGAATCTCGCCCTCGAGATTCGGATTGGCTAGCAAATAGGTGAGGGTGGTCTTTTTTAAGGTCATCTTCTCTTTCCCATGTCGATTCCTCTTCTGAATGGTGATTCCACTGTACTTTACAAAATTTGATAGTCTTGGTTCGGGTGACACGCTCTGCGGTCTCCAAAATCTGTATGGGTTTTTCTTCATAAGTGAGATCACTTTCTAGTTGTACTTCCTCTAGTGGCACCGTATCTCTTAGCAGTGTTTCTGCCATTTCTGGGTGACATTCTTCAGCTGGCTGACATGAAACACACTGTGAACCGCGGAAAGTGCTTCCGGGAGTTCCAATTCATAGGCGACCTCTCCTTTGCGGGATAATACCTTGAAAGGTCCAATAAATCTAGGTGGCAACTTTCCTTTGATTCCAAATCTTTTAACTCCCCGCATAGGTGAAACTCTGAGATAGACTCGATCACCCACTTCATACGTGACTTCTCTCCTTTTGGAGTCCGCATAACTCTTCTGTCTGGATTGTGCTATCTTTAAACGGTCCTTAATCAACCTGACTTTTTCCTCAGCCTCCTTGATTATGTCTGGTCCGAACAAACTACGTTCTCCTACGCCACTCCACAGTAGTGGGGTAGTGCACTTTCTTCCATACAGGGCTTCAAATGGCGACATCTCTATGCTCGCTTGATAGCTGTTGTTGTAAGAGAACTCGGCATATGGAAGATTATCATCCCAGCTTGACTTATAATCTAGAGCGCATGCTCTCAGCATATCTTCTAGGATCTGGTTTACTCTTTCTGTCTGTCCATCCGTCTGCGGATGAAACGTTGTGCTGAACTCTAACCTAGTTCCCAGAGACTCATGTAATTGATTCCAGAAATGGGAAGTAAACTGAGTACCCCTATCCGACACAATTTTCTTGGGAACACCATGTAGACACACAATCCTCTTCATATAGATGTCAGCTAGTTTGGCACTAGTGTAAGTAGTCTTCACGGGTATAAAGTGAGATACTTTCGTCAGACGATCGACTATAACCCATATAGAATCATACCCTGATTTAGTCCTGGGTAGACCCGTGATGAAATCCATACCAATCTGTTCCCATTTCCAATCTGGTACTGGTAAGGGTTGTAGCAATCCTTCTGGTTTTTGGTGTTCTGCTTTCACGCGACTGCAGACGTCACACTTTGCAATGTATTCAGCAATATCACGCTTCAAGTTGATCCACCAATACCTCTCCTTTACATCCATATACATCTTGGTGTTACCCGGATGTATGGAATAAGGTGAGTCATGAGCTTCTTGAAGTATTAACTTCCTGAGATCGGCATTGTCAGGAACACAAATGCGTTCTTTATACCACACGGTTCCTTCTTCATCTTCTCTAAAATCTCTGGCTTTACCTTCGCTTAGGTTCTTCTTGATTTCTTTTACTGCTTTATCCTCTAACTGAGCTGTCTTGATTTTGTTAAATAGAAGAGGTTGAACTTCTAAGGATGCTATGAATCCTTCAGGTACCACCTCTAATCGAAGGTCCTTAAATCCTTTACAAAGATCTTCAGGCAATTCTCCTGTCGTGAGTCCGTTTACATAAATCTTACGGCTCAAGGCATCAGCCACTACGTTGGCTTTTCCTGGGTGGTACTGTAGACTTAAATCATAGTCTTTGATCAATTCTAACCATCTCCTTTGTCGCATGTTTAATTCTTTCTGGGTAAAGAAGTACTTGAGGCTTTTATGATCCGTAAAGACTTCACATCTCTTTCCCCATAAATATGGCCTCCGTATCTTTAGCGCATGCACCACAGAAGCTAACTCTAGATCATGAGTGGGGTAGTTTACTTCATGATTTTTGAGTTGTCTTGAGGCATAAGACACTACTTTGCCTTCTTGCATCAATACGCTTCTTAGGCCGCGATATGAAGCGTCGCAATAAACCTGGAAGTCTTTCTCTAGGTCTGGTAAGCATAATATCGGTGCTGACACCAAGCGCTTCTTTAATTCTTGAAAACTGGTCTCACAAGCTTCTGTCCACTCAAATTTCTTTCCCTTCTTCAGTAGTTCAGTCAAGGCTTTGGCAATCTTGGAGAAATTTTCAATGATTCTCCGGTAGTATCCTGCAAGTCCTAGAAAACTGCGGATTTCCCCCACATTTTTGGGTGATTCCCAATTCGTCACAACAGCAACTTTTTCAGGATCCACTGCTATCCCATCTTTAGACACCAGGTGTCCTAGAAATCCTACTTGTTTTAACCAGAATTCACACTTGTTGAACTTAGCATATAACTTATGCTCTCGGAGCCTTTGCAACACCAGACGTAAATGTTCTTCATGTTCTCTGTGACTTTTGGAGTAGACTAGGATGTCATCGATGAAGACAACAACAAACTTGTCCAGAAAATCCATAAATACCTTATTCATCATATTCATGAAATAGGCTGGAGCATTGGTTAACCCAAAAGGCATTACGGTGTACTCATACGAACCATATCTTGTAACAAAGGCAGTCTTGGGTATGTCCATCTCTCTAACTTTCATCTGAAAGTACCCTGATCTGAGATCAATCTTGGAGAACCCGACAGCCCCTTCTAGTTGATCGAAAAGCTCATTGATTTTGGGTAGCGGATACTTGTTCTTGATTGTATGCTCATTTATGTCACGGTAATCGGTGACTAATCTCTAGGTACTATCCTTCTTCTTGACGAAAAGGATTGGGGCTCCCCAGGGTGATGAGCTTGGGCGGATAAAGTCTTTCTGCATAAACTCTTCCAATTGCTTCTTGAGTTCCTTCAGTTCATCAGTTGCCATTGGGTAGGGCCTTTTAGCTATTGGTCCTGTACCCGGCTTTAGTTCAATGAGGAACTCTACATCTCTATCGGGTGGCATTCCTGGTAGTTCTTCCGGAAACACATCAGGGTATTCCTTAACTATAAGGACCTCACCGAGACTAACCTCCTTAAGAGAATTAAGCCTAACCTTCTTTAGTTCAAACTTTGATCTAAAGTTGATCTTCGAGCCTTCTGGAGTGGTGAGATTGATGGTTCTATTTGTGCAGTCTATGATTCCTGCATAGCGGGACATCCAATCCATCCCTATGATAACATCCAGGCCTTGTGTTTCCAGGATGATCAAGTCCGTAGGAAACTGATGCTTTCCAATCTTTAGACTCAACTGTCTACAGCCAGAGGTTACTAGCATCTCTCCTCCCGGAGAGCTTACTCTAATGGGGCTTCCTATATTTTCCACTACTAACCCATGTTTGTTTACAAAAGCTCTTGAAATGAAAGAATGCGATGCTCCAGTATCAAATAAACTAATGCTGGGCATAAATTGAGCAAGAACGTACCAATGACAGCATCAGGTTCATCGTACACTTCTTCCACATTGATGTGGTTCACCTGTCCTTTCTGGAAGGGGTTGGGCTTGGCAGCTTCTACGGCCTTCTTTTCGGGGCAGTCAGTGGCGTAGTGGCCCTTGTTATTGCACTTGAAGCATAGTACTTGGCTGATATCTTTCTTATATTCGGGATTTGGGCGATGATGTCCATTGTTGTGGCCAACATTTCCATTTCCCTTGTGATTCCCATTGTTTCCCTTGAAACCACCACTATGGTTGTGACCATGATGTTTGTGGTTGCTTCCTCCACTAGGATAGTGCCCAGGCTTATGACCCTGGTTTGCATCTTGAGGGAAAGGTCTCTTGAAAGAAGTTTCAGAATGGTGTTTGTGAACATTCAACTTTCTCTTCCTGTTTTCAGCCTTCTTGATGTTATCCTCCAGTATGATAGCCTGATCTAGGAGAGTTTGATAATTTGGGGCATATGCTACTGTTAAAGGGATCTTCAGCTTGTCACTCAGCCCATTTAGGAATTTTTCCTTCCTTTTTGCCTCGGTGTTGATGTCTTCAGAGGCGTAACGAGAAAGGGCATGGAAATCAGCTATGTACTCCTTAAGACTCATGTTTCCTTGTCTCAAGTTTCTGAATTCTTCCTGCTTCAAGTTCATAATGCCCGAGGAGATATAAGCATTACGAAAACCTTCCTTGAAGTTTTCCCAAGTCATGGTTTCTAGTGGGTGGGTGATTTGATAAGTTTCCCACCACTGAATTGCTGGTCCTTCCAACAGATGAGTAGTGAACCTCACCTTCTCAGCGTCAGTACATTCACAAGTCACTAGATCTCTGTCCACGGAACGCAGCCAGTCATCTGCCACAATTGGTTCAGTTGCAGTGGAGAACTTGTTTGGTCGGAGCCTCAGAAATCTGGTGAGTCTATCCACATGGGGGGGTGGTGGCGGAGGCGGGTTGTGGTTGTTGTTATTGTTGTTGGTTGCCGCAATGAACTGGGTCATCATAGTCATTAGCTGAGCTTGAGCGGCCATCAACTGTTGTATAGCATCATTGTTGTTGTGGTCGTTGTTGTTGTTATCGGGCGTACGACGGGGAGGCATCTGTGATTTTTGTATTGCTGAGTTTTTAGATGGAAAGGTCTAAGGAGAAAAATTACCCCAACAAACAAACAGCCTATAAGAACAAACAAACATCACACAACTCAAAACTTTGGATTAAAAAGACATGAAAGTTTTGGAAAATAAACTCGTGAGGTTCCGTGGAATACAATGAAAGGTACTGCCTTATCACAAGTTAATAGGTCAATACAAGACTAAGATAACGATGAGGTGTAAATAAATGGTAGTCTCGCTAACGAACTACTCGACCATGTCATCATCTTCTTCTTCAATTACCCGAATCTCGATTCCTTCATTGTCGAGTACTTCCTTTAATTCCTTCATTTCTTTCTCGAGGGCAGAGTTCTTCTCTTGCAGCTCCCTTTTCTCGGTACGAAGACGCTTGATCAAGTCGCTATCAGCTTCAAACTCGACTTCATTGCTCTCGAGTTCTTCCTTCTGTTCTCTGATAGTCTTGTTTTTCTCTTGAACCCTTTTCTCCTGTCTCTTGTATTTCTCCTCTTGTGAAGCAAACTTTTCTTCTTGGGCCTTAGTCACTTCCTCCTGAGCCTTCATCTTTTCCTCGTTCTCCTTGAGTAAGGCACATAACTCATCGTTCTTCAGGAGCTCAGTGCGCCTATCCTCATAAAGTTCTGTGACGAGGACCTCCAACTCCTGGAAATACAGACTAAGGGGCTTTGCTTTGCCTCTATCTCCAACATCAAAGAGGTATGGTTCTCCCTCCTCGTTTCTCCTTCCAAATAAAATGGAGTAGTGGCCCCTCAACTCTGTGCTGTAGCGTCCGCAGAGACGTCCAATCAGGTCCTGCATGACGAGATTGAGTCCTTTATCTTTGGAGTCACTAACCATTTTGATTTCCAACGGGGGGCTCTTCTCCACGTCCTGGCTGAGTTGCTTTTATTCCCCAACAGCCCTCCTTGTTAAACTTCTTCAGGATGAAGCCCTTAACTTGAGGTAGCGGTAAACCTATCTTCTCGCCGATGTCGAGAAGGTAGCAGCCAAAATGGGTGTCCTCGAAGTCCTCCGCAGTGGTGAAGTGGAAGCTCGTCATCCTTTAGGAAGAAAGAAAAGAATTTAAAACAAGAAATGTATAAGGTAAGGAAGTACTAGTCATATGTGCATTATTAAATTAGAGACAAAACTAAGTCAAATCTCAATGTGATCAACAAATATAAACAACTCTTTGTAAATTGGATATTCACTATAGTGAGAGAGGCAGACACCCGGCCAGCCACTTAATTGTGGAACAGGTCTCATGTACGTGGACATGTAAGGTTTGTTTCCAGGCCGCTTCATCTCACTATGCCGCTAGGATCCAAAATACTTAAGAAGTTAATACTATGATCAAAAGGTTTTTTTTTCAATCCTAAGGGCTCGAACCTACAGGCAACACAGTGCTCTGATACCATCTGTAGTGTACCTGCACTTAAGATATGGCAGATACCTGTGTATAGTGCAAATCCCTGGATCGATTCGTTTGCACACACAGTTACGATGTAATATCACAACAAAGTATCAATTTATTACAACGCTGATCCAGACTTAGAAAATATTCATTACAAATTTGCATAGCATAAAGCTAGCAGTGAACAGAGTAAACAGCGGAAAATTATTCTTCATGGAGTCCCCAATCATCATCATGTGCCACAGGCGAGCATGTTGGTTGAAGACTCGAAACCCTTAGTAAAATTCTCACTCATCACCAGAACAGTCTGCAATAAGATATATATTGCAACAACGTGGGTCAGAACCATTAAAATGGAACTAGCAAGTGACACTATGGTGGACACTTAGAGGAATAACTCTATGACCTATATGCTTATTTGGCTGGTGGAGCTCAAGGCTATTTTGCATAAAGCCAATTTTTCCTAACTCTTTGGAAAACACTTTTCTTCTATTCGAGACATCCGTGGCATGAAATCCACTGTCTCATTCTACCCTTGTTCACCCATCAAGTTTTATATTTTTTAAGTTGGAATGGTGGAATCCTCCGTTGACGTCCCCGTTCAGCTGCTCAAATCTTCCGTACCGTGGACACGGCTAAGTACTTAGATTTTAACTCTACAGAGGTTGTGCACGTTCACCATTGTACCCATTCAACCCAAACTATCCTTTACACACCATTTGTGATAAGGGAAAGGAAAAGAATGAGACGAGATCTTTCAGAAGCATTTTCCCTCCCACTCTGGCCTGCCGCGCTCCACCTACAAACCACTACCTCCACCTGTCAGGGCGGGGCGAGTCCACGCATCTTAGTTGATCAAGCCAGAGCCCATATTGGCAATGGCTGCACGAGAAGCAATCTTCACTCGGAGTTCTTCAGATTCCTCTGTTCCTGGGTGGCCATCCACAAGTGAATATCCCACCGGTAAATCCCCTGGGGACAACACTCAACTCATACAGCCAAGCAACCAATTCCACCGAGGTGTTTGATTATAACTTAGTAGAAATTTAACATTTCATCAAAAATAGTTTTGCATAGCATCACAATTCAACTAAGTATTTTCATAGGAACCTAGACACAGGAATAAAGAGGTCTAAACATGGCTTGCATAGCAACACTATCCTACACATGCTTATAGAAAAATAATCTACTCATGCATAGAAAAATAATAGGTCGTTTATGGGGGGTGTGCCACTTGCCTTGGCAACCGGGAGTGCAGCAGTTACAGTTGTAAAGATTCTCGTTTCCCTCAGAATAGTCTAACAAAGAAATAAGGAGCCACACATAAACACACAAGAAAAGGTTCATACAAAGAAAAATATATGCTATGCATGAGATGAGATGCAATAATTTATTTCCAACGTCAAGAAACAAATAAATGTATCTCTTTGGATTTTCATGATATATGCATGAATAAATTTTTAATTTGTTTAAATTTATTTAGACATGAATAATGGGTAATGACAAGGACTTTAGTTTACTTAAATAAAATTTGAAAATCAAATTTCGTAAAAATGACATTTGGGCAGAGGGCATCTAAACAGGTTGTTAGCAATTTGATTTATTCAAAAATAATTTTTCTAACTCTAGTTATGTCAAAAACACTTAAACTACTCTAAAAAATATTTGAAATTTTTGAATGTGTCAAAACATAAAACTAATGATGCCAATGTGTTCTACTGGTTCCAAGGATCTCAAATATATAAAAATATTTAAATTTGGTTAAACGGATAAAAAGTAATGATAAAAACAGTATGCAGGGTGTTTTCTGCAAAACTGCCAAATTAAATAAAACGGGGAAAAGAATTTACACGTCAGCGCTGACTGGGCGCTGACTGTGCGCTGACTGGGCATGCTGATGTGGTTAAGTGAAATGATCTCGGCCGTCAGATCTGGATCTGGCGGTCCAGATCCGCTCGTACCGGTTCGACTAAAAGATCTAATCTCGGCCGCTAAATCTAAATCGTACGGTCCAGATGCGTTGACCAAGGTCTGGCGGCGCTAGGTCACCGGAGGACCTCGCCAGAGCAGCGCGCGCGGCGGCGACACGCACGGCATCGCACGTTCTCGACGTTCTATTGCGTTCCGAGACGAGTGGGTCATACCTACGGGTAGAGGGCGTCGAGGCGACGTCGTTGGCGAAGTGGTGGGGGTCGTAGCTCCTCCTGGCTCCTCTGGTTGCTCGCCGGAGTTGCTGCGGGCGGCGGCTTGCTTCGGTCGCGGACGTCCTCCTCGAACTACTGCGGAAAAGAGTGAACGAAGTTGTCACAGGGAGGCGCACGGCTACGAGGAGTCGAGAGGGATACCAGGGGTGACCCGAGGAGCTCGGGACTCACCGGAGTTCAAGGTTTTGGCCGGCGGCAGTCGTGGCACGGCGGCGAAAAAATGCGGCAGCCTGGGAGCTCCCGTGCTGCGGTTTCTAGGGCAAAACGAAGAGGAGCTCGGGGGCTATTTGTAGGCGTAAGCGAGGCAATGAATTGCGTCCTTAATTGATCGAATTAACGAGGAGGAATCGCCGGCCGGAGGTTACCGTGGACCTGCGCGTGATTTTGGGGAAGAAGACCGGGTCGGGGATGACAGGTGGGACCCACCTGTCAGTGACACAGAGAGAGAGGGAGATGGCGCTGGGTTGCTGGCGGGCTGGATTGCGACGCGCGCGCGATAGGTAGCAGTGGGCTTCGGCCCACTGGCTGGCCCGGCTATATTTTTCTTTCCTCTTCTGTTTTTAAATCTTTTGTGTATAGAACAATTTCAAAACTATATTAAAACATCTCAGAAAAATTCATAGAAATATAATTTGAAAAGCTTATGAAAAATAGATCCTTTTGACATTATTTTTGTCTAAAGTAAAAATAGAATAAAAGGAACATTATTATAAATTCAAATAACAATTTTAAGGACATAAAGTCAATTAAAACATATTTAAATAATTAAATTCACATTCTATGTGATTCATATGACAAGTTTAATGATGATGATGCATGGATGCAAAGTTTTAAATTTTTCTGAAAATTGGGATGTTACAGCTCAAATATGACAATGCCCAAATACAAGGTTCACACATATGCACAATTTGACAATGCTCAAATATAGTTCATGCAAGCTTCTAGCTTCCGGCTCCTCCTTCGGTTGCTCCACTCCTTCATCCTACTATACAACATGACTTACAAAGTAAGAAATAAACAAAATTGGTGTTGTCAAGGTAAAACATGCCTCATATAGTGAAACACACAAGCAATCCTGATAGATTTGTTGAACCAAGTAGGACGTCACACAACTTATATGTGTGCATATTACAAGGTTCAACAAACTATCAGGATATCATATAGTGTGTAACATCATCATTTTAATCATCAGCATATAAAAAAGATGGTAAAATGCAAGTTCAAAAGCACTCAAAAAAATAAGCCAATGCCTCATATGAAATTGAACACACATGAGAACTTCAGAAAATAAGTCCAATGCCTCATATATTGGACACAAATTTAGAGATGGCGTTTCAGAAATCCAGTGAGATGTAGAAAAATGTGTATTTTCTCCCTGAAGATGCAACGTGCAAATCATTTGTTCTAATCATCGGTCGGATAGTGAAACAGTAAGCTCTAACAGATTTAATTTAATGCAATAACATGGAAAAGAATGTCTCATACTTAGACTGGATACACAAATTCAGGGATGGCGTCAGTGAAATCCAGTGGGATACAGAAAATGTGAATATATTCGTGCATATCACAAGTTTCACTGACGCCGCCTCTGTATCACATAGTGTGCGACAACATTTTAATCATCGACATTCTAGAAATAACTTGAATCGGGCATTCACAATACAGAGTTAAACAATGCATCAATTAAAATTGTGCATAACATAACAACAACGTAACTTACAGTGCCTCATACTTATACTGGACACACAAATTCAGGGATGGCATCAGCGAAATCCAGTGGGATGCAGCAATATGTAAATATATTCATGCACATCACAAGTTTCACTGACGCCACCTCTGTATCACATAGTGTGCGACAACATTTAAATCATCGACATTCTAGAAATGAAGAACATTTTAATCAATTATATAGTATCAAAATTGGATATTTAGATCTGCATAAAACACCATATTGTAACATTGTGCATGCCAAATTTGCTCCAAGTAAGTACTAAACATTGTGTATGTCTAATTATCGTAGAGGCAGGAAAATTGAAAAAATCCACCAAGCTATTGATTCTATAGCATGGCATGCTATCAAGCACAAGTGCAGACCAACTTTTATCAACCGAGTTCTAAGAGCACCCACAGTGGGGCGCTTAGACAGGGGCGCTAGGGATTAAATCCCGGCGATATCCTTCAATTCGTGGATGCTCTAGTTCCAACTAGGAGTCATTTTTTCATCGATGCCTAACTAGGAGTCCAACGCCTCCCAAATCGTGGATGCTCTAGTTCCAACTGGAAGCTAGCTGTACCGGAGCAAAATGGGTAGCGGAAGCGGGGGGGGGGGGGGGGGGGGGGGCGGACCGGATGTACCGACGACATGGGTGCCGAAGGCGACGGCGATGATGGCCTGGCAGGTGCGGAAGGCGGTGGAGTGCGGCTGCAGCGAACGTCAGATCTCGACCTCATCAAGTCGCGGGCTAACGGCGACGACGAGCTTGGCTATCTCGTCGCGGTGGAGGCCCCTGTCCCCATTGGTGTCGAAGCAGAGGAAAGGCGCGACGGGAGGCGGGGACGCAGAGGTCGGCGAAAGGAGGGGTCGAGGCTCCGCGCGGAGGTGGAGGTCGTGGAGGGCCCTCCGTGGCTGGCACGGCCGGAGCCCATCGGGGATCCATGGGTGCCGAAGGCGACGACGACGATGGCCTGAAAGGCGCGGAAGGCGGTGGAGTGCGGCTGTAGCGGGCGGGCGGAGGCGCGGAACATGGAGGTTGGCGGAAGGCGGGGCCGCGGCCCCGCGTGGAGGGGCAGGCCGTGCAGGGCCCTCCGCGGCTGGCACGGCCAGAGCCCATCGGGATCCATCATGGGAGGGTGAGAGGGGAGGTAGGGTTGGGAAGTGAGTGTGCGCGGCGCTGTGTGCGGGTGTGTAGATATGCGCTGTATCCAAACAAACCGCTGGCAAACAAGGGAGAAGTTCGGTAGGGGTAAGATTTGCTAGCGCCGCCAACCTACTTCTGACGCACTGGGATGGACGTTCGCCAGCGATTAGAATTGTACTGCTCGCCAGCGCTAAGTTTAGAGTACATCTGCCACAGCCAGACGCTACCGCTGGCGAACAATTTATTCTATCCGCCAGCGGTAGTAGAGTTACCGCTGGCTGTGACGGCTATGTAATTGCCAGCGCTATATCTGCTGGCGCACAATTTTAGTTGTTCGCTAGTGCAATTATGGTAGCTATAAGCCTTTTCCTACTAGTGGCTTGTGGGCCCCACACCATGTGCTGGCGCGGCCAAGTTGCTGTCGCGCCACCATGTGGTGAGTTGGCCCTGTGGGCTACCCTGGTTGCTCTCTGGCACTTCCAAGTCCCTCCTCGAAAATATGATTTTTGATATAAAAAATTTAGTTTTCTGAGAAATTTTATTTTTCACATTTTCTGGTATTTTGCATTATTAAATTCAATGTTGAAAAATTATTTTCTAACACCAAATAAAACTAAATATTGCAGACTAAATAACATTACAGTAGGTAAAACAATAATGAGAGAAATAAAATTGTTAAGCCTCTTTATGCATTTAAAATGCACTTGTTAACAAGTTTGATCAAGTCTTGGCACCAAATGAATTTTATATGACATAAAAGATATAAATCATATGATACACTCATGTTACCTTATATTGAATTGGTATGGATCCAATCATGAGATTTTGTATTCTTCTTTATATGGGCAATCAATACTTCCCACTCTAATAGAACTCAAATTGCTGATTGTATTAACTCCAGACATTTTATCAACTTTCTTGGGAAAATAAACAGTATGCTCCTTGTCATGAACATTAAAAGTAACTTCTCCTTTATTACAATCAATAACAGCCCCTGCAGTATTTAGAAAAGGTCTTCCAAAAATAATAGACATATTATCATCTTCAGGCATTTCAATAACAACAAAGTCAGTCATAATTAAACAATTGGTAGTTATTTGAACAGGAACATCCTCACAAATTCCAACAGGAACTGCAGTAGATTTATCAGCCATTTGCAAGGATATATCAGTAGGTATCAATTTATCAAGGTAAATTCTCTTGTAAAGAGATAAAGGCATAACACTTACTCCAGCTCCCAAATCACATAGAGTAGTTTTAACATAATTATTTTTGATAGAGCAAGGAATAGTTGGTATACCTGGACCACCCAGCTTCTTTGGAACCTTGCCATTGAAAGATTAAGTAGCAAGCATAGTAGATATTTCCTCATTAGGAATTTTCCTTTTGTTAGTCACAATATCTTTCATATATTTAGAATAAGAAGGCAACTTGTCGGAGAGTGACTCCCACGGAACAGGGATAGTCATGCCCTGAAGAGTAGTTCGAAGGGGGATTGAACACGGAGGTCAAACAACCCTCGAGAGGCACGACGACAGTGCTCGCCAGGCCTGGAGAGGGAAAATCACGACAGAGATGAACACCGGCCCGTACCCAGGTTCACGGCCCTCAGGAGGAGGTAACACCGCTAATCCTGCTTGTCTGTATTGCACTACGGAGATTACAGTACAATGAGCTTGCCGAGGGCTCTCTTGAGGCAGTTCGGTGCTTGTAGAGGGAAGTTATGGTCTTCTTCCTCCTCCAGCAGGTGGCTATCCTACTCGCTTGGCTAGGGTTCTAAGGGTTCAGAATGCCATTAGCCGATCCTTCTCTATGGTGGAGCTCATGCCCCTTTAATAGGCGCCTCAGGCCTCTTTATTGTGTTGTACGCCCAAGGTGAGCTCCCACAGGGCAGTGGAGCGAAGGAGAGGGAGTCCACCGTCCCCGAAACGTCCATGGACGCGGCCCGTGCTAAAGTTGGGCGCGGTGGCCGACAAGCTGCATGATGCACAGAATGGCTCGCAGGCGTCGTAGGGGTCGTGGTGGAGCCCACGATGACGATCTTCTTGGAGTGTTGCGCCGTATAGCCGCTTTATCACCAAAGAGGAAAGTCCTGGGTGTCCTGGCGCGGGCGGCGCAACTTTGTTGACTCCTTTATCACCAGAATGGCAACTAGGGTGCTCGCGTCACTCTGCGGCTGCTGCAGAGGCCATGTGCGCCCTGCAGCGCTTGCTTAGCCGCGAAGTGTCTCCACAGGGCCGTGGTGGCATGTGGAGAGGTTTTTGTTGACTTCTCTCCAGGCGTGTTGAGCCTTGGGGAGTCTCTTGAAGCACGGGGTCCTCTTCAGGCCCTGGCTTCCTCTTCAGCCCCTCAAGAGGAGTTGCCTCTCGAGGGTCTCTCCAAGCGGTGGCTTGGTCCTTGGTTGTTTTGTCGAATCTGTCGCGCACGAGGTCTGTGGAGAGTGGGCTCTACACACCCTGGTCCTCACTGGACCGACAGTAGCCCCCGGGCCCGTGATGGGCACGGCTTAGCCCATGGACGCAGCCGGAGCGTCGTGGGCCCAAAGTGTCCGGTCGGGCCGAGCCACGCGTCACTCAGATGAGTAACGGCCGCGCACAATCTGGGGCGCGCATCGTGGGGGGCCCCACCACGCCCCTGTAACCGCTCCTCGACGGGACATAAAGCCTGCGCGCCGAGGTGAGGAGCCGTTACTGCTTCCCATTCTTCTCGCATATGCCTTGTTCGTCTCGAGCTCTCCGCTTCCGTTCACCGGCGCGCTCAACCCCTTTCTTTTCCAGCTTCTTCCACCACCATTCCCAACTCTTCCCCGGCGATGAGTCCCGCCAAGAACAAGGGCACGGCGTACGCGGCGTCTTCTTCGCACGCGGAGCCTGCCGAGGTCGCGCACGGCGCGGCATTGCTGGGGGTGCGCGTCAACGACAAATCCCTCGCCAAGGTCCGCTTCCTGGTGGTGGACCGGACCAACGAGCACAACACTACTTCTCTCAAGGCCACGGCGCACGGGAAACGCCCGCGAGGGTTTTTCCCCATCTTCCAGCACTGTGTTGCTGCAGGACTGGTGCCACCGTTCTCCCCGTTCTTGGAGGCGGTGCTGGCCTTCTACCAGATCCAACTGTTGCACCTTCACCACAACTCCGTCCTTATCCTCGCGGTCTTCGCCTACCTCTGCGGGGCGTACTTGGGCCTGGAGCCCTCGGTAGCAACAGTTTTATAGCAGTAACAATAGTGAAATAACATCAGCAGTAGAAGTAAGACATCGATTGTGATTATAGTAGACAGCAGGATTAAAATACTGTAGGCATAGGGACGGATGTACGGGCGTTGCATGGATAAGATAATTCATGTAATATCAAAGCATAGTCATTTGCAGATAAATAATAATAAGCATCCAAGTATTAACTAATCGTAAGCATGTATTCCAATTTAGTTGTGCGTGCTCGCAATGAGAAACTTGCACAACATCTTTTGTCCTACCAGCCCGTTTGCAGCGGGGCCTCTAGGGAAACTACTGACAATTAAGGTACTTCTTTAATAAAGTACCAGAGCAAAGCATTAACATTCCATGAATACATGTGATCCTCACATCACAGCCATTATCTCCGGTTATCCCAATTGGTGTCACTTTGAGGCCATCGGTTCCGGACAATAATATGTGTATACAACTCATAGATATGATCTAAAACAATCCTCATGATACAATAACATGTTCAGATCTGAAATCATGGTACTCGGGACCTAGTGTCAAGCATTAAGCATAACAAGTTATAACAATGACGTAAAACACCGATAACGGATAAGGCACCATGCCCTAATGATATTACAGCTATTACATGAATGATCTTATACAATCCCTACCATCTCCTCAAGCCTACAACGGTGGATTACTCACACATGGATGGGGGAACACATGGATGGTTGATGGAGAGGCGTTGGCGATGACGATGGCGATGATCCCCTTCGATTCCCCGTCCCGGCAGGGTGTCAGAAAAGAGACTTCTGGTCCCCGAACTAGGGTTTGCGGTGGCGGCGGTGTACGGAGATGTTTCTCGGAAAAGTGGATACCCCCCGTGCATTTTTAGGTCAAGAGGGTTAAGTAGCCGCGATGGGGTCGTGAGGGGGTGAGCGAGGTGGCCCCACCATATGCTCATGCGACCAGTTCCTTGCAGCGACAGCAGGTGGTGACGTGGCATCGTCGCTCCCCTCCGTTTGATCTTCTGGCTCTTGGACTCTTTGGGTGAGAAAATGACTTACAGGTGTTTTTCGGGGTTTTTACATAAAGTTGATATTTCTGCACAAAAACGAGACACCAGGGTAATTCTGCTGAAAACAACGTTAGTCCGTGTTAGTTGCATTCAAAACACACAAATTAGAGGTAAAACAATAGCAAAAGTGTTCGGGAAAGTAGATACGTTTTGCACGTATCAGTTACCGGTGTAGAGATCATGGTGGCATATCACGTTGGTCAGAGGGTGTCTCCTCCTTGAATACCTTTCTACCTTGTTAACGATGACATGTTCCTGTATAGACTAAAATGAAGTTGTTTCCGACCAAACTTAGCTTTGACATGATGATCAATAAGGCACAAGAGCAGACCATCCTGGTTATCGGTGTGTGCCTACCGGAATGGATATTATCTCATGGTCAGCTCTACGTTGCATTGTCCTGAGCCACATCAAGGAGCAAAGTCAAGATCTTCACCATAATGCTTCGTTTGGATGTATATATTGAGAGCCTAGATATTATATTGGGATGAATGTCCATTATCCAAGATATTGATACTGAGATTGAATATCAATATTTATGTTTGGATGTATTAGATATTCAGATAAGAAACAAGATATTGATATTGAATGTCAAATGTCGTTTGGATGCACAAAAGTGGTGATATTGGAGTATTTGGAGACTTTGATCATTATACAGTTATATTCATGCCAAATTGTATGGAGCATCGCCTTATTATGGAAAACAAGACATTATTATACCATAATGAAAGCATAATCCGTGGAACTACATAGTCATAAAGTATAAAAATGCTACAACCATGAATTATGTATCATCAACACAAGAGGACACCAAACCGTGAAACTACATAGTCATAAAGTGCAATAGGACACCAAACCGTGAAACTACATAGTATCAAGCAAACAAACTACATAGTCTGATACAAAATATTACAAGTTCTTAACATAGCAAAATGACAAGGTCAATATTAATTTCTTTGAGACAATGATACACATGTAAAAAATATCCAAAAGGCACAAAATCCACTCAGCCAACTAGATCAGTACGGGAAAAATTTCATGGGAAACTACTACTCCTAACAAAAATATCCAAAAGGCACCAAAATCCACTCAGCCAACTAGTTCAGTACGGGCAAAATTCCATGGGAAACTAATGCTCCTAACAAAATATCCATTCAGCCTACTACTACTCCTCTAGTTCAGCATGGGCAACAAGGTAGTCATCAAACATGTCATCGGCAAATTGCTTCCTAAAGTTTTTCCATGCATTAGTGACTTGAACACTTCGAATGTAACCACCACCATCTTCAGCCTCAATTGGTTGCGCTGCTAGTTCAGTATCGACCTCCTCCAACAATATATCATCCATCATGTACTGCCTCTCCCTTGCATAGTTGTGCAACACAGCGCAAGCATTAATAATTCTAATCTGGATACATATTAGTTCATAGTGAGCATAAGTCAGCTAGCTTTGGGGTTATTCGAAGAAAAGAAACTCGCAGTTACCTGGTCCTCTATGTCAAAGAAACTCGCAGTGTGCAATATAGAAAATCTTTTCTTCCACATCCCAAAAGTTTGTTCTACCACATTTCTAGCACGAGCATGACGCAAGTTATATAACTCTTCGGATTTTTTGGGCTGTTGTGCACTTGCTGTCCACTCTTTCACGTGATACCAAGTGGACCTAAATGGAGTAAGAAAGTCAGGTCCATTGGTGTAACCAGCATCACCTAAGTAGTATTTTCCTACGGTCAATTAATCAAGTCAATTAGTTAACAACCAAATCAAATAGAAACACAAAGCCAAGACAAAATTAGTACCGTTAGGCACAACAAATGCATCTAGACGACTCGTTCTCATTGCATCACGTAGGACTCTAGAGTCAGAAGCTGAAACCTCCCAACCAGGCAGGACATAAAAAAATTCATGTTCCAATCTACAACACCGAGAACGTTAGTGGTGATAGCTTATTTTCTATTTATGTAGCGTCCATGGGCAACCACGTCAACAGTAACATCAATATGGCAGCCATCTAATGCTCCAAGTGCATTGGGAAACCACTTTCATTTGTAATCAATGGGAAGTTCAACGGTAGGATCAGGATCAGGCCGTTTAATGAACTCTCCATGGAGACATAGGATGGCCTTTAACACCTCAGAAAAAATGTGAACTAATAGTCCATAAGGACCTCTTGTACTGCCCTCACAGCAACCTCATTTTCAAACCATGTCCAACAACAAGCAAGAACATGACAACCTTTTCTTCGACGACAACATACACACTGCCACTAAACCACACTTCTCACGCCGAATAGCACACAAGTCATGAAAGTTTCTTTTGGTTAGACGAACCTGATCATAGCAAGCAACTTCACGATCATCATACATATCTTTCAACAAATACTTTCGAAGCAATAATTTGTGCTCATCATCGCTATAGCTCCCTAAATCCCTCGGTAGTCTTCGTGTACTAAGATATGCCATCGCAAGAAGAGTGAATTTAAAGTACAATTTCATGAACACAATCCTTCTCCTCTTTCTTCTTTTGTTTTCTTCAGATACATAATTAACTAAGTCTAACTCTTCCGACATTTATCTACAATGTGCAATTTTTTTTTACCAAAGCATGTAAATCAAACTACAACACACACATCACAAAACTAAACTTGTAGTGGATATAAATCAAACTAAGCATGTAAATCAAACGACATCAATCTACAACACACATCATGTAAATCAAGCATATGGTGCGGATATGGCCTCTGACCTATGGCGTGGATAGCAATGCAGAAAGGATGTACATGCGCATGGATGCATCAAAGCCGATCGACTTATAATACAAGATTTACACTCGACGGTATGGACAAACACAGTACCGATCAAACGCATGGATGCACAGATTCAGAGACTAACCGATCAAGCGCATGGATGCAGAGATTTACACTCGACGGTATGGGATGGACACAGTACCGATCGAAGATTCAGAGACTAACCTTCCTCCGGTCGCTGCTCTGGTTGCTGCTCGCCGGAGCTCTGGTCCCTGCTCGCCGGAGTTCTGGATGGGCCGGACCGGATTCCTCCAAACTTCCCCAACCTGCCAACCAAGAGAGCCGGTGAGAGGAGAAGCGTAGCAGCAGAGGAGGGGAAGCACAACAGAGGCAGGAGAGAGAGTCGCGGGAGCACGCCGGGGACGGCCGCCGGACGGGAGGGCAATGGAGGCGCGGACCTGCCCGCCGCCGTTAGGTCTTCCGTGCTTTTCTTCGTCGGGATGGATTGGGCGCTCGCGTCTCGCGTTCAGATACTCGCGAACAGGTACGAGATGCGAGCGACTCGCGAATATCTGGCAATCTCCAGGGGTAGAGGTGGAGCTTCAGTCGGAAACGTTTTGTATACGCTGGTGTCTAGCTCGATATTTCAGCCAAAACTCCACAACGAACATCAAAAACATCCAAACACTGAGATTTGGAATATTCGGGTGAATCAGCCTCCGAATATCTAATATCTGGCCCCAATATATACATCCAAACGTAGCATAAAGGATAAGGTACCGGACCAACAATTCAAAGAAGTGAGGAAGGCAGTTCTTTGTAACAAACACACATAACACGGGTTTCAAAGAAATCCTTAGCAACCAAGGTAGTTGGACCAAATTTAAGTGTCTTACTTAATAATTATTATGTGCCTACCTTTTTAGCGTCTTAAAATATGTAATTACCGCTAACATATTTGAATTTTTAATTTTACATTGCTATATTTTTTTATAACAGTGGATGTTTTTTTTAGAACACGCATATGCCATGCGTGTCATTTATATTAAGATAGAAAGGAGTTTCGTACATGGTAAACTACATAACCCGTAGATGATCACTAGCGATCAGCCAACTCCACAACACACACAAAACTTACGGAACTACTCTTGAAAGCCCACAGAACTTTGCCCGCTTTCATTGTTCAAACTCCACCTAAATTTTCCGACAGACTTCGTGTGCCATTGTCGAGATTTTGTTGAATACGCGACTGTTGCGTTCCAGCCAGATAAATCCTGGGGTTAGAATGATCAAGCTGTTGGCATCCGTCTCAGTGATTTTGGCACTGCCTCGATTGGCTTGCTTGAGGCCACCATAGAGTGCAAACAGACGCGTTGTTCGGCGTGAGATGTTGCAGCCCAAATTCAGAAAGCACTCTGAACCACATCTCTCGACAGAAGGGACATTGAAGTGTGAGGTGGTTTACCGTCTCTGGTTCCTGGCAACACAGCGGACGGACCGAGGGATGCTGCAAGCCACGTTTGCTCAACCTGTCCGCGGTCCACAACCTGTTCTTCAGCGTGAGCCACATGTGGAGTTTCAGGGAGAGAGGTGCTTTGGCGTGAGCCACATGTGGATGTTTTTATGATTAACTACTAGTATAGTAGAGACTTGTGTAAAGCACGCTGTAAAATCGCGCGTCTGGTGGAGATGCTGAGTGGATCTTGTGTCGCTGCCGCACCTCGATATGTTCGATCTGATCCAAGTATCCACCAACAACCAACTCCCTGAGCTCCTCCCCTCGTGCTCGCCGCCCACGCACAAACACAGAGAAGCCGCCTCGTCCGGCACGGCCTCCTCCTCCTCGCACCCATGGCCGGTCAGTGATTCGCCTCCTCCTCCTCCTCTTTCTTCCACCCTCCAATATGTACAACACATCCTCTGGTTGATCCACCTGATCGAATTGCGCCTTATCCCCGTATTCGAATACGTAGAAGCGTACAGGCGTACAGCTCTGGAAGCGCGGGCGGAATCAATAGCTGTAGAAAAGGATTGTCTTCTATTGTCTCGTGTGTTTCGGGAATCCGTGGGCATATTCCCAGTCCCAGTAGAGGGGAACCGAACGAAATTCCCGGCTGGTCACTACTTATCTTTTCCTATGAGCTGGTTGTTTGGACCAATGGGATGGATGAAAAGTCCTCCTTTGTATTGATGAGTGGGGTTATGGGCATGGCGAAATTTCCTTGTATTGATGATCTCACATCACCCTGATGAATGCAACAGGTGTTTGTTTCGTCTGCTTTGCTCTTCAATCCTAGGGGACAATGCCAACGTTCCCAGTCGATTTCTTCGTTAATGGAAGTTATAGTTGACGGAGCTTTTAAACCCATTCAATAATTGCTTATCTGCCATAAAGAGCAACAAAATTGCATGAGTGGTGACACTCGTTGTTTAGATGGAAAACGAATGTCTCTTGCTCAAATATCACTGACAGATTGGTACGCCACATATTTTTATAGTGTTATGGATTGTTTGATAAATATTCTATTCTGTATTTGGAGATTGAGCTGGTGGTTTTTGTGAGAGGCTGTCAATGAGGTTTAATGGTTCTCATTTTGCCAAAGAGTATTCACTGGTTGTGGGTATGGTTGAACTTGAAAGATAGTTTCGTTCTTTTGGGAATCAAATGTATGTCTCAGGGATCCATCTACCTTCACAAACAGGAATGATTGCCCTTGTTGGTTCCCGAAAACCTTCATGAGGATCCATCTGCCCTATTTTTATTTGACAGATAGGTTAGGCCATCTAAGAAGATTGAGTAATGTAATGACTTAAACAACAACACATGTAGAAGTCCTTTTGGTTCATGAGTATTTTTATGCCAACAAATAATAATGCTAATGCAATGATGTCTGCAACCTTGAGTCACTATCAAATAAAAAATATCTTCCCTAATGACCAATTCTTGTTTTCCGCCAATTTTTATAAAGGTGTTTCTAGTTTCGTGTAAATGAAGTTCCACCTCCAATTTGAATGAATATTGGCTTGTAGAAAGTTATATAGTTTGATTGTTCCTTGATACGATGACCTTGACGAAAAGGCTCATCCCGGTAGATTGTAAATTGAGTTGTCCTCAGCCTACTAGAAACCAACTTGTGAAACCAAGAGTTGGTGGTCTGTGATCTTCCATAGTTCTTCCTGTCTACCTCTCAATCTTGCCATTTTATAACTATTCTATCTTTCAAAGGAGACTTCTTCAGATCCTTAGCCCCTTAGAGCATCTCCTCCGGCACCCCAAAGCACCCCCAAAGGCCCATTGGATGACGGACACGAAAAAAGCCCATAGCAGCACCCCCAAGTGTCCGACCCGACTGGATTTTTGCCCGGTCCCCCCGAGCGGGGGCCTCCAAACTTGGAGGCAGCATCGGGGCTGTTGGACAACGCCTCCGACAGGCTGGGCCCGTCTGTCATACACACAGCTCGGTCAGCCGGGACTAATGGGTCGTGTAGGAAGCCGTTCCACCGCTTAAAGACACATACTTTGCTGGCCGGTTCCCCATACGACACGACGGGAGGCGAACGAGATGGCGGTGCAACTGCAGAACGCTTCACATTAACGACGCCACCAGCGCAGCGCCAATCCACGCGCTGGCGTTGCAGCGTTCCCAAGCAATGCATTTACACCAGTCCTCACCGCGCAGCCCACCTTCCATCGCTTCTCCTCGCCTCCTCACCCACAATCCCACCTCGCATGCTCGCCGTAGTGGCGTGGCAAACAACTGTGAAGCGGGTGCACCCTCAACCTCGACGAGGCCCGGTACAGGCTCCTCGTCCCATCCGGATTTCCACCTGCCCAAGGGTTGGTCTCGCCATCGCCGGAGTTGGATGACGCTAGAGGAGCCGGACAAGTTGGGGGGTGCTGGAGAAAAATGCCAGGAGTGCTGATGGAGATGCTCTTATATCCCTTCTTATTAGTTCCTATGTAAGTCTGGAAAAATAGATGGGCGTATGGAGGGTCATTTCGCACATGCATATATCCTTGTGCCATAGAAATGAGAGTGCAAATGTTTCTGATTTACATTTTGTGTAAGAAAACTATGTTATAAATTGACCCAAATAAGCAATTATCTTGTGCACTGTCCCATATGTAGAAGATCTGATAGATTTGGACATTTGTGCAGCATTATCAGCGAAGACCATACAAAATGCATTCTTGGCAAAAGATGGTCTATGGAATAGGCACAATACAAGACATACATGTGACTTTTGTGCCCTCAATACCCGCAGCATGCATTCCATTCAGGGATGTAGATTAACATTGGCTGATACTTCAGCCAAGTGGTTAAATACCACATCAACAGCATGGATTAGCTTCGGAAAACAAGCGAAAGTTAGCTGCAATGGTGTGTTCTAGGCTCTCAAAGATCGTTAGAAAATTATGTTAGGCGTTTTCTTTTCACTAACTCATTATGGTGTTTCTGGCAGATATTGACTCTTTACCCAATTATCTTATGTCATGTCATTGCTTGAGTACTTATCTCAGATAGTTTCTTTTCCTTTTTTTACTGATTTCAGATACTTTTCCGCTGTGCCGCGTATGTGCATGTGAATTTTTGAAAAGTTGCTTACATAACTTCCATTGCAGCTACTCAAGGGATCAGTGCTGTCTCATCCACTGAGAAAGTTAATTTTCTGAAGCTCCAAAATGGCAGGTATGACAAGTTTTAACTCTCCTTGCATTTGATGCACTTAATTCTTGGAATCAGACTAGAAACTATTTTCTTGCTGTATGCATGGTAAGTTTTTTCCGTGGTGTTGCTCAAAAAGCAGTGAAACTATTTTTGTTAATAGCCGATGGCATGTATAAGATTTTGAGTCATTTTTTATTATTGATATTTTATTTAGTTGCTTAATGTTAACAGAACTATCCAACAAAGTATTGTTGTTCTTCATATTTGCATGTCTACTTTGCTGTGTTGTAGCCATCTATTTTGTAGAAGAGATTCTGCTTCTCAATCCTGGTTGAGAATTAACTACTGTTGGTATTGTTTCTGTTAGTTTTTCATTTTGTGTGAAGAAAAATTACTAACGCATTAACCCAGCAAAGATCAGAATACCCAATGAAATTCAGCTAAATCTACATAGATGTTACAATATTCAGAAATATGTAGTTCCAACTACTTGATATATCATATTAAATAGGAATAGCATATATGTGAATCCGGAAATTCAATTCAGCTCCCGAGCTCATATGCTCCTGCCCGAGTAAGAAATTCTAAAAAAAATAGTAGAACAATTCAAAAAATTCTGATTTTTTTGGCAGCAAATATATTCTAGTGTTCTATGTGCATACAAAGTTTTGTGAAGAAATGACATTTGTGCACGTGTTTAAAACACTCAAATATGTTTGTTGCCAATTTTTTTCAGGATTTTTTGATATGTAATATGTTCTACTATTTTTTAAGAATTTCGTACTCAGGCAGGAGCATATGAGTTCCGGAGCCGAAACTGAAACTGAACTTGCGATAGAAGATGTCACAGTAATCAAGAAAAGTGTAATGTTTGCAAGACCTAGAGTACTCATTCTTGTTCTTCATCCGTTGCCAAATGCAAAAGGAGAAACTTCAATCGGAGGGGTGGCGGGCACGGTATCTCAGAATAAAACACCCAGCCCAAAAAATGTGGGAACAGGTTGCAAGTGTATGCGTTCAACCTTGTTTTAGCCCATACATAACCTCAGTTATGTTATGATAAAGTATACCACATTGCCAACTTGTGTGGTAATTGTGGTTGAGCATGTCATCCTTAGTAGTCTGTCACTTCCTTGGCAATCACTGTGCCACTAATAATAATACTTCCATTTGACACCATAAGTTGTACCGCTCTGTCAAATAGCTGCATATGTCTTACATTCCCATAAATTATTGCCATCAAGTTTTTCTCAGATATAGTTCCTTCGGAATATCATGTATTGAAGGTTAAAAAATCATGTTTGGTAAACTCTTTTGAATGTTATATGGCTTACGGTGATTTCCTTTGGGACTGGGGTGATGTGATTCTTGTGATCTAATGTTGTACTTGTATATTGCAAAATATGGCAGACCAATCGAGTCCCCCTTGAAATAGCTTTTAGACCCATCAAATTTGTTGAAACTAGTGAATTATAAGAAAGCTGAAGAGGCACAAAACACACATCCAGAACATCTGAGAACTGACCATTAAATGACTGTGTTACAGAAAGAAATCAACTGCTTACCAGACCATTTTGTTTTGCAGTGATATTCGTGGTGTTGCTATTGCTGGGGTTGAAGGTGAGCCTGTCAATATCACTGAGCCAGTCACTGAAGCTATAGCTGCCGCATTTGCTGCATGGTTATTAAACAAGAAGAAAGCAGATGGATTGAGACGTTTAAAAATCTCTGTTGGACATGATTCACGAATTTCCGCACATAAATTGCAGGTACTTCCTGATTTCTACGAATTTTTATATAACAAACCACGATCTTGTGCCTCATTTTCTTAAATTTATTATTTGGAGTTATGTGTCCTTAAGCAAGGCACTATTGTACCAAAATCGTTTCCTACTAGTGAAGGTTTGGGACTTTCCAGTCATTTCAAGAGTTAGCCGAGAAACTAGGAAATTTCTGTGGACTAGGATAGCTATGGTGAACAATTTTTACGCGGAGGCACCAACATGCTGTTGTATTGGGTTAAAGGTGGAATTCTCACCTCACTTGTTTGAGCTGTGGGAATTGGGAGAGTACAGCCTAGGGCCTAGTACAACCCCACGTCGTCCCCACTCACACACTCTCTATCCAGGCAGCAACAGAAGGTTGTCGAAGGTTCTACTGTAGTTTTGGACGGACAGTACTTACATTCTGAAATCCAAGTAGAGCCGCATTTGTAGACATGCATATTTTAGTATTTATGTCTTTAGTTGTTGAAGTTTGAGTAGATTGCTCACATTTCCTTGACAGCTTAAGGTTTCGGTAGAACTCTTTGGTACATGAACCTGTGTGATATCAGAGCCAATAGATCCAGAGTTCGAGACATGTCTGGTACAGTTTTAAGAAACAAATCACAGCTAAAGGGCTGTTTGTTTAGGCTGCAGTTGTTACTTGTTAGAAGCAGGTTGGCTGTGAAAAAGCAGATGTGAAAAGCAGCTGTTTGAAGCAGAGATTTGATGTTTGGCCGGCATGACTGCAGCTGTAGGTTTGGAGTGAAATGTTTGGAATGTCCCTGAGTGCTGAAGTTTGTATAAATACTGATTTAGAACAATTAGCTATTTTTGAGAGTTTAATTCTCAATTTAGCTTTTTTCGGTTAAATTATTTTTAACGTGTTTTTATTGAAAGAATATTTGGAGTGTTTTGTATTTGATTATATTCATCAAACCGTTGGAGAAGCGGTGAGGTGGCGGCTAGAAGTGCTCCTCTCGCCGGTGATCGACGGGAACGAGATCGCTCTGTCGTGCGGCCGGACTATTCAGGGACGGCCTGATTTGGTTGCGGCCGAGAGCAAAGCAAGAGATCTTGTACGACGGCGCCGGGAAATGGTGCGAACTTCGGTCCAAAATTAAGAAATTACAGTCCACAAAACTCGAAACCAATCACGGGAACCTATTCATTGACGCACACATATTTTGTATGCGAATTATTTCAAATCAAAATATATTTGTGTGAGATGGATTGTGGTTTGACTTAAAACAAGTACCGTACAGCAGCAACAGAAACCTTGAGAAAAAAAGAAATAAAGAAAAGTCATACACGCATAAGCATGTAAATGGAAGGAAAGTCACGTGCGATTCAGGTTCCCTATGGCAGTACGATCCTAATTTCCAGCAATAGAGTGGTTAATAAGGAAAAATGGTTCGCGATGTAAGTAGGAAGCTGCGGGAAGCTGCACTCGCCCTGCTTCTGCGCTGGTTCCCTCCCTCAGTGCATTTTTCAGCAGCGCTGTCCAACAGCGCTTTACAGTTTGACGTTGTTTGTTTGGGCTTCTGCTTTTAGACCCCCAAAGCAGAAGCAGAAGCCAAACAAACAGGGCCTAAATCTATGCCATAGGCCTGGTGGAGCCTAGACATTAGAAGAAGTGTGGGAAGTGTTAAAGTAGATTGCAGGTACCTTTTGTCAACAGCTTAAGCTTTTCTTTTCAATAGGTTTCCCCAGAAAATTTGGTAAGTATGCAACACTGTCCATCAGTAGAGGCCAGCCTTCTCTCCATGCAGGATTTTTGAACTATGCAATTTACGATGGTCATGCTGGTTCGGATGGTTGAACTGATCAACGAATTGATGTTTGTTAGAATTTTGCTACCATCCACACCTTATGAAGTTCATAAGTATCATTTGGGTATTATTTGACTATTGGCTACTAAATAGTTACTGTTTTCAGAATGCAGTTACTCATGGAATTACTGCTGCAGGACATGATGTTCTACAGTTCGGGTGAGTAAAAAAAAATAGGTTTTGCTTACATTCAAGTATAGAAGATCTTCTGTGCTCTATAGAGCCTAGCAGGGACCAAAAAGACCACACAAAATCTGAAATCTTGTTGTCACGTGAGATCTTTTTTGTACTTAGAATCTGCATGCATCCTTATTTTTCAAGGGCATGCATTCATGCTTGGGAAGCTAGAACACTCGCTTTTAACTCTGCCAAGGGGTTTGAGCTCTTCATAAATTTATCTTTCGTCTCTACTTTGACATGCCAACAAACACAAGTCAATCAGTCAAGAAAAAAATGTTTTTTGACCACTAAATAAACTCTATCCTTTCATATGCCTCTGAATAACTCCTTATTCATCTCATGCCACCCCTTTTCAATTTGGATGTGAAGTGGTCCATCAAGAATATGCCATTGCCATCCAATGGGTAGTTTTCCATTCCATGCATGCAGATTCTACTGTCAATTATGTATCCATCTACTCTTCAGTTATTCAGTGTAGACACAAAAGTTATATATAATCTTCTCTAGCAGCGCATTGTACAAAAGAAATGAACAAATATGATTCATGCGGTATCTGTGTCTTACAAAATTGCATGAGACAAACCTTTTCTGAGGATGAGCATAAAAGAAACGCATACTCAGAAAATTGGCATGATCCCAGTTGAAGCATTAGATAACCTTAGCAAAGTGGACACATTATAGACTTTAGAACAACTCTCAGACGACAAGTTGACTGTGATGGAAAATATTTAATAATATCTGAAAATATGCCAAGTCAATAAGCAGTATCCTTCTCAGTATTCAGCTCTGACAATGTATTATACAGATTGGCCTCAACACCGGCAATGTTCAACAGTACACTTACCGAAGATGAGATACATCATTGCCCAGCTGATGGAGGCATCATGATAACGGGTACTATTCTCAGTTTGATTTGGTGCATTGTAAACAAGCATTTCTGTCTATCAATATGCACTACGTCGTCCAAGTTTATGTACAGTTAGTATGCTAACACACTGTCTGACTATATGTATTGCTCTTTATTTATTTGAATTTTCCCTAACCAATGTCCTTAAAAATACCTCATATAAGATATATACACCATTTATTCCAAAAGTGACTGTCTAAATCAATGATTTGTCCATAATCACAATCACAATCATACGGAATGAATCTAATGGTGTCATTTTGTGTAACATAAACTACATAATATTGGACTAATTAATTAGTCAACGCATTACAGTTGAATTATGCCTTATATTTTTGAACGTATGTAATATTCGGGTTACCTTGTGGAAGAACAGATCCCCCCTACAGGGGGATAGGCGAGGTTCACTTTGTACAATTTAAGCTTGATAAATGCGGAATAAAATTTAGTGTTTAACTTATCAAGACCACAACCTAAATATATTAGGTTCACCTATGTGCACCAACAACTTATGCTAAGCAAGACAATCAACAAAGTTATAGCAAGGTAAATGACTTCAAGCACGAAGGCTATCACAATGTAAAGTGCATAAGTAAAGAGCTCGGGTATAAAAATAACCGAGACACGTGGAGATGAAGATGTATTCCCGAGTTCCTCCTTGTTATGTGAGTACGTCTCGTTGGTGAGGTGTGAGAGACCACCACAGGTCAATCTCAACGCCACAACAGGCTCACCTTATTCTCCGATGAACCGCACCACAAAAGGTTTGGTTCACCTTTCACTATTGAGGCACACAACCCGAGGCTCCCAAGTGACCACAACAGGTCTTGACCACAAAAGGTCTTGGCCTCAAAAGGCCGGCCATAAAAGGCGTCTATGGTCCAATGACCCAAGAGTAACAAGCTTTCACGAATTTCACCACCATGAATCCTCGTGGAGGGCTCATACCGATGCAATACAATGGTAAGAGCACACAAAGTGCTCAAGACCTTCACTCTCAAATTCCAACAAATAACCAAATGTTTATGAGGGAATAAGAGAGAAAGAATAAAGAAGTAGCAAGATTAAGAAGGTCAACAATCGAGGTCAGAACTTGCTAGAAAGGTTAGGGAACCATTGGGGAAGACGACCCCTTAAATAGGTCAACCCAAATTCCAACCGTTGGGTGTAGATTCGCGTCGTAGCGGTACTACCGCCCCCCATGGTGTTAGGGCATGAAAACAGGCTGAAAACAGTCTTCACGTAGCGGTACTACCGCCCCGGGCAGCGATACTCTCGCCCCGATGGAACTACCGCTCCCGGTACCGCCGAAAATGGCTCTCTGTTTGGTCCGGCGGTACCTCGGACGGTACTGCCGCCACGGCAAAAAACAGCAAAACACCAAGTACCAAAACGGATAAAACTTTTGCATCTGGACTCCGTTTTTTATGTTTTTGGGCTTGTTTGAAACGTGACAACGAGCCCTATATGAATCTGCAGAGAAACATCATAGTCCAACAAGGGAGGTTAAAACCAAATGGGGAAAGGTAAGACCTCTCGATAAAAGAACAACCGGTAAAACCTCCACATAAAAAACGCAACAAGATATTCATATGGAATTCGTTTTCGATGAACTAGAGCTTGACATGGAGATGAACCAAGCTCTAAATCCTCACATGGATTAAAGCCAAATAAGATCCAAGAAATATGATATACCAATTATGCAAAGGTTTGAGCTCTCCACAAAGATGTGATCAAGTTAATCACTCGAGAGCCCCTCTTAATAGTACGTCTATCTATCCTATAACTTGGTCTCTCCGAAACAACACGAGACCGGTAGACAAGAAAGCCTATCAAGATCATACGTTTGTCTTGAGCATTCCACTTGAGCTAGATGATGACTATCTTGATCTCTTTAAGTGGATCACGTTTCTTGATTGCGCTTGCTAGCACATACGTGATGAAGATATCTCCAAATACTTCCCCATACTCCATTATGGGAGAGTCTCGCTTAGCTTTGTCTTCATGTATCCATTGCAAGCTTCAAGCATAGGATCTCTTCGAGCAGCTTCTCTTGGTATTGCACATATCAACCTTTGTTCACTAATATGATGTCTTGAATCGTTCAAGACACACTTGCAATATGCTCCACTCAACACATGACCATCCATCATATACACCTTTTGATGGAACCTTAGTCATCAAAATCTTCGAGAGTCCAACACATGGACTCCACTGTTTCCATGGACAAGATCTATAAGGATATCTGTAACACCCCGGACCACCCCCGGACCGGGCGTATCACCCCTGGCAGCTCTCGAGGATCTCCAGACTGGCCCCACAGATCAACCCTGGTCTTTTTTGCACACTTTGTCCTCACTCATGTGCACCCGGGAAGGACTTTCTGGTCGGTCACCCATCCTTAAATCGCTCCGGGCCAAGCACGCTTAACCTCAGAGTTCTTTTCTGATGAGCTTCCGAAAAAGAAGTTGCAACTTGTTGATATGAGTATTCTATCAATCCTATTAAGCCCTGAGTCAGGATCTCACATCCTTCCCCCCTTAGAAGACCGACGCCCTCGTCGGTCAGCCCCAAGTCCAGGAACTTTCGCCCTTGGCACCCGTCCATGCGCCCAGTGCCGGCACATATCACATGTCTGCCCACTGACACGCACACGCCCGACTTACCGCGAGGGTCGGCTTTGATACCAAATGTAACACCCCGGACCACCCCCGGACTGGGCCTGTCACCCCTGGCAGCTCTCTAGGATCTCCAGACTGGCCCCACAGATCAACCCTGGTCTTTTCTGCGCACTTTGTCCTCACTCATGCGCACCCGGGAAGGACTTCCCCGTCAGTCGCCCATCTTCAAATCGCTCCGGGCCAAGCACTTTTAACCTCGGAGTTCTTTTCAGATGAGCTTCCAAAAAAGAAGTTGTAACTTGTTGATACAAGTATTCTATCCCTGAGCCAGGATCTCACAATATCTCAATGCAAACATTAGTCCACAAAGATTGTCATTTAATTACCAAAACCACACATGAGAGAAAATGCTCTTTCAATCTCCCCCATTTTGGTAATTGATGACAATCTCTTTTGAGAGGGTTTATTATATGGAATTTAAATAACAAGAATGGTTGCACTAACATCAAATACTACAAAGATATGTGATGTTAGTCCATCCACATATATATAGAGCAAGCTCCCCCATAATTTATGCACGTGTGTATGAACATGAATTCATTGCATATATTGTCAACCATTACCGATGGTGGAGTTTCTATTATATATAAAACCAAACAAAGAATGCAAAGGAAAGAACGGAAAATACTTAAGAATATACCAAAGTAGAAAGTCAATTCCATACAAACCTCCAAAACTTCTCCCCCATTGGCAACGATTGCCGAAATGGGCGAAAAAGTTTAGAAGGACAACATATTAAGATCTCCTTCATGATATATGCATTTCTCATGATATGTGTGAAATCAAATGCACATATCCAATAACGAATAGATCGAGGGGATCAAACTATATTTAGGATCCAATGATTGCACAAGAAAAATACCAATTGAAATCCACTAGATGGATACCAATTGCAAAAGAAGGGTGCATTCACAAAGAAGCAAACAATCAAAGGATCCAAAAACCAATTTGGACACAAGAAGATTTTATGATAAGATCAACCAAGTGTTATAAAAATCAAGAGGGAACTCTCCAAGGTAGGTGCACAATGAAGAATTTGCATTTCAATATAGTGTGCACAACATGGAATCCCCACTCCCTCCGAAATACTTTTAAACACAAATAAGAGCAAGATAGTTTAGGTGGGGAAAGAAGAAATACAACTTGCAACAAACAAATGTTGCGCAACAAAAGAAAGAAGTGACAAATGAAGACTTGCTCAATCGAGAAAGGATGGGTGTGACATGAAAATACATTTCAGGAGACTAAAACAAGGATGAGCCTAGGCATCACCATAGTCTTTCAAAATATGAGGCACATAGTGCATATCATGTATTTCGCACACAAGCACACCGACAAAGATAAATGAAAAGCAAAGATTGTGTCTTTTAGAGATCACCAAAATATCAAGAAAGTAAAAAAGGTGATCACTAAAGATTGAATACCAATTAAATATGTAACTACACTCATGTGTATAAGTTTCTGAGTAGACACTAAGTTCACAAAGAAACATGCACACACAAGTACACAACGTAGGTACACGGTAAAGACCATAATATCCAAGAGGAAGTCGTAAATACACCGATAAGATTTTTTGCTTAAAATCAAAGCACATGGCTCAAATTAATCTTGGAAAGCATAGATGAACTTCCAACACCATATTTTCAAAGCATCACAAATACCCACATAGGATAAGTGATAGTTCAGATACTTTGAGAAAGATACAAATATCACATAAGGCAAATGATTTTGAAAATTCATCAATATTGTAGATGAGAGACTTTGAAAAGGATTTGCTAGATAAACATATTGGGGATCATTGAATCACGGAAATGATTATATATATTCCCCTTTATATGTAATCATCCCGGCTTGGTCACGTTTACAATAAAGATGTTTTGATAAGAAACTTTGTATAAAACACATAAAATGCAACTAGAGAGACTCATGCCAGCTGATGCCACCACTGGGAAGGAGGATGTCTCCGCTCCCACCTCCCACCCTCTAGCCTAGCCCCAGCCCCACCGCCGCCGCTAACCTCGCCGGCGTTCCTCTCCTCCTCCCCACCGCTCCCCAAGCCCACCCCTACCCTCCGGCCATGGCCTCCTCGAGCGCGGCAGCTGCTGACCACGGAGCTACCCCCTCCGACGAGCGTGTCACCTCTTTCGACCGCTGGCTCGATTCTGAGGGCGAGTCCTCTACTCGGTCTTCAAGCCGCACCTACCGCGACGTCGCGCGCACCCCGCCTCGGCCTCGCGCTCCTCCGGCAGCCCGCAACGCCTCCCTGACGGCCGCCGCCTCGACCTTGCATGCGGCCACGACTCGGCTGCCTGCTAAGACTAGGCTCGGGCCCTGCTCCGAGGTCCACCGCGTCACGAACGGCGTCATCTTTGATGCTGATGGGTGCCACCTG
Organism: Poa annua; assembly: GCA_026929855.1. Lineage (NCBI taxonomy): Eukaryota > Viridiplantae > Streptophyta > Magnoliopsida > Poales > Poaceae > Poa > Poa annua. Next base: position 112,740,148 of record CM049426.1, read on the forward strand.
GCCAGGCCACCGCCACCGCAGCGGCCGCGCAACCCTTCACCGGAGGAGCTCGCGGGGCTCTGCTTTCGCTGCCTCGACAGCCGCCACCGCGTGCGTGACAACACAAACAACATCTGCTGCCACCGCTGCCTCCTCTCCGGGCACAACTCCCACTCCTGCGAGCTACGCCACCAGAACGCCGCCCCTGACCAGCTTGACCCTGCGGCGCAGGCCGCGACACCCCCACCACCGCCACCACTCCTCCTGCCTCCGGTTGCGCCAGTGGCTGTTGCGCAGGCCCCCGCGCCCACGCGCGTCATCCTGTCCCGCACCGTCGAGATGGAGGATTCTAAGGCGGTCCTCGCGCGTGCGATGGTCGCCTCCATCACCGTCACGCGGCCGTGCGTCTCCACCAACGAAGTGGCCGAGCTCCTCTACCGCTCCTTCGAGCTCCAGGACGGTGACTTCACCGTGCACACCCACCAGCTCCGCACTCACCAAGTCGCGCCTCAACGGAGACCACATCATCAGCAACCCGCGCTTCTGCCTCTCCCTCCGCCCATGGTGCAAACTCGCCCACGCTGGTGCCGGCGGGTTGGAACACTTCGTCGAGCTCGAGCTCCGTGGCATCCCCACCCAGACATGGCACATCTCCACGACGGAGCACATACTGTTAGCGAGCTGCTGGATCGAGCGCCTACATCCGCGTACGCTCTCGTGAGGACTTCGATGTCTTCCGCCTCGTCGGCTGCACGCATGATCCCGCCTCCATCCGACGCAGCGCCATTCTTAAGATAGTCGAGCAACTCCCTGTAAGGACCCCTCTGACTACCCGTCAGAGATGCTCATGTTATGTAAACAGATCACGATCCCAATGATCAGTGCATCGCGATCACATAATCAACATGGTGTACAAAGTTACATCATTCAACTCGAATAGTACAAGACTTACATAATTAATGGTCACGTCACGAAGTCTGCATTCATCGTCACACATGATGGAATTTAACTAAGGTACATCGGAAGTTTGCGCCTAGCTTCGGCCCTCGTCACGTCCTGACGCATTCCCACAGAGCAGTTAACCGGTGACACTCAGTTGGCGTAGTCGTCGGCGTACTCCTCCTTATCGTACATCTCCTCATTGCAACCTAGACGTTTGAATATCCAGGGACATAGCCATATGAGTACATTTACGTACTCGCAAAACCACCTCTAGGGCTAAGTTTTGTTGGTAATGCAAGTAAATCATTTTCGGAAACTAGGATAGCTCCTACATACAACTCTAGGCTTTAGTTTTTGAATACCATGATTTTTGGTCAATAGAGAATACGACATCTCTATATCATTGTTGAAGAAAACATTTAGAGATAGAAATCTCTTCTCTTGGATATACCAAGGACATACCCAAGTTCGAAAACTTTCTTTTGTAAAACCTTTAAAAGCACTAGGATGGGGATACCCTTTTTTCTTTCCTTGAGATCAGACTGATTGTCTCCCCGAGACCAATCATCTTCACCTAAATTCCGTACCTCCCAGGTACCTCCTTGTTGCCTCTTTGTTTTCCTCCAAAAACCTTTTTTCCTTTTTAAACCATAAAACAACCAACATGCCTAGTGGGACCTTTCCAACCGTCCATGACCGCAGACGCGGCTATTCGAATAGATTGACTCTCTACGGAGGTTGCACACTTTACCCACACCAAACTGTCATTCCGCCGTGTCTGCCACGGCTCGTCATACGATAGTATGCAGGGTCCGGATAACGCGATAAAAGCTTTCCACTATGTTCACTCTAGTATCGGGGCCTCCCGGTAGGTTTGTTCTCCCTGGCACCGTGTGCTCCACTAGACCCCTAGTCTTTCCTTGGGACGCCACACCGCCAAAGCAGGAGACCCGCCGTAATCGTCCGGCTGCTTGTCCGCAGCAGTGTATTGTCTCATACAGACGACAACCCGGCTTCGAGGGCCCAACCCTCATAGAAAGTATGAGAGCCCCAATACTAAAACAGAAAAGCTTCCGGCTAAGCCCTACCCATGTCAGGTAATGTGGTTGCACGGGTTAATTGTTCGGTCGGCAGCTAGGGTCACACTTTGTTTTTCAAAACATCTCCTCCGACTACTCCCATCAGCTCGGGTTTTCGCAAACATCACCGATTGCTCCCAGCAACGCGGGTTTTAATAAAACACTTGCTCGTCGATTGCTCCCAGCAACTCGGGGTTTCTCCGAAAACATTTTTATCAAACGAGGCTCCCATCCTAAGATTTTGAGGTGAGAAAGATATATCATTAGGAAAATATGATTTTCTTTATAGAGCCGTCAACAACAAATACTTATTTTTGTAACACCTTGTAACATCCCAGAATTTAGAGTCCAGAATTAGAGAGGACACTCAAGTGTGCATTGCATTCATGCATAGAAAATCCGAAGAATTTTCACGCAAAACAAAAGAGGCGTAGGGGGATTGAGATCTCTCTCGTTCTAATGGAAACGTCAGGCCAAATGCGACAGATTTCAACATGACCTATATAGTATCTTTGCGTTTGAGGGGACAACATTTCAAATTTGAATATTCAAATAGCATATTTGAATTTAAAAGAAACTTGAATTATAAACAAAAAATGAATCACAAGAAATAATAATAATTAGATCTTATATATAAATAAGATAAAAATCTTTATAAGATTCAAATTACAAAAAAGAAATACAATGTCAGTTCATTAATATCATACAATATTACACGGTCATTACAATATCCAAAGTAAAAAGAAATTACAACAAAAATTACATTTTAAAACTACACCCTAGCTACTCCAAGTCCTCCACAACTTGACCATCTCATCTTGCACCATCTTTCCTTTCCGGTAAAACAAATAAAAGAAAAACAAAAATAAAAGAAGACAAAATAAAAGCAAGTAATAAAAAGGGAGTATTAGTAAAATATTACTCTCAGTTGAGCAGTGATGCACTGCTAATCACATCATTGAGCTTAAACCTTAAACAAGGATTAGTATATGTTCTTATCATTATTTAAAGCCTCAGAACCACATCATAGGCTGAGTTATTAGAAAAATCCACTTGGCATAAAAAAGTAATCCAATCGCAAGGATAATACCAAAGTCAGCTGAAGGAGCACATCTCTGTGAAAAGATCTTAGGATAGCAAGCTAGCAGGTTGCTCACAAGCAGCTTACACACCATGCAAAACCTTACTGCTGTCAACACAGCAGAGCTCTACCAGGAGATAAGAGCAAGCTGCCGTAGAAACCAGAGAGACATAACCATTTGGTTACCTCAACTCAAACCCAGCACACAGCACACCTTATCTGTTCATCACCAGATCATCCCCTCCACACCAATTAATCCTCATCTCCACTTTGCCAAAAGCAAAGCAAGAAGATGGCCAGCAGCTAGGAGGTGAAGAGCTGATCCATAGAAGGAGAAGGGCTGACCACAAGGACGTGAAGAACTGATCCAGACAGGAGCAAGAAGAAGTAACCACTCCTAGGAAGGAGTGGATAGCAGCTGATCAAGATTCCACAAGATCAATTGATCAAGAACTGCCCAACACCACAAGCTTCACTCCTGCCACACCACAACCAATTAAAGGGTTGATCTCAACTCTTAACAAAATCACACAAGCATCACTATTTGTGGTTAATTTCCTCAGCTTTGCACAGAAATGATGTGCACAACTCATCATTGGAAATTATTGCATCTAAATAAAAAGAGCAACCATCTCCTAAACCAATACCGCAGCTTGTGCATCACTGGCTATTGGTAATCACTTATTCATGCAAGATTTTGCAGTTGAAATTATCTAAAAGGGGGCCTCAGCTTTAGCATCACTGGCTGAAGCAACTTATGATAATCTTTTGCTAATAGAATTAGCTATGAAGCTAGCATCTGTTCTTGCTAAGCATTTGCCTCAGTCTGTGCATCATGGGCAAGGGGGCAACAGAAAGAATATATGTACTGGACACATACATTCCAACAACAAACATCCGGAAGAGGGGTTTGCTGGGCACTAATCTCAGAAGGTTTAGCACCTCAATCACATACCACACACCTAATTTCACCACTGGAACTTAGCAAATAAAATTGCATCAGTAAAATCATTTTCCTAGTTGCATCAACTAGGAATCATTACTTTAAGCACCATAACTGACAGAGCAAACTAGTGTAACTGAATGTTTCTTCAGTTAACAAATTAGTCAGCGGGGAGCACTACCGGAACATCCGAATTACACAGATGAGTTCATCATCATGATGAACTGGAGCATCACACAGACCAACAAGTTCATCGGCTCGAGGGCCGGTCACAGAGGAGAGATCACCTCGAGGAATTGTAGTCGAGGCAGCCGTGTGTCGCCAGGGTTGCGGTGGCAGTACCACTGCCATCCCGTCAGCGACAGCAACACCACAACAGCAGCACAAACTCCACACCCAGTTCCGCACCACAAACCGTCACCTAATCAACATACCCGCAACCACTAACACCATCAAGCAGAGAACAAAGAGAGCAGCCATGGGCGGCGTGGTCGAGTGAGTAATCGAGCTGGGGATCGAGGGGAGGCCGTGGTCGTGGCAAGAACAGATGTTGCCTAGAGTGGGGGGTGAATAGGCGAGGTTCACTTTTTACAATTTAGGCTTAATAAATGTGGAATAAAACTTGGTGTTTAACTTATCAAGAACACAACCTAAATATACTAGGTTCACCTATGTGCACCAACAACTTATGCTAAGCAAGACAATCAACAAAGTAATAGCAAGGTAAATGACTTCAAGCACGAAGTCTATCATAATGTAAAGTACATAAGTAAAGAGCTCGGGTATAGAAATAACCGAGGCACGCAGAGACGAAGATGTATTCCGAGTTCCTCCTTGTTAGGGGAGTACGTCTCATTGGAGAGGTGTGAGAGACCACCACAGGTCAATCTTAACGCCACAACAGGCTCACCTTATTCTCCGATGAACCCCACCACAAAAGGTTTGGTTCACCTTCCACTATTGATCCCCTTTGGGGCGGAGATCGAATCACGTACAACAATCTTAAGACACACACCCACAACTTAATTGGGGGGCTCCCAAGTGACCACAACAGGTCTTGACTACAAAAGGTCTTGGCCTCAAAAGGCCGGCCACAAAAGGCATCTAGGGTCTAATGACCCAAGAGTAACAACCTCACGAATTTCACCACCACGAATCCTCGTGGAGGGCTCAAACCGATTCAATGCAATGGCAAGAGCACACAAAATGCTCAAGACCTCCACACACAAATTCCAACAAAGCAACAAATGCTTATAGGGGAATAAGAGAGGAAGAACAAAGAAACCACAAAGGAGTCAAATCCTTCACTCCCAAGTCCCACCAAAAGCAACTAATGCTTATGGGGGGAGAAGAGAGGAAGAACAAAGGAGAAGAACCACAAAGGAACTGCAAGATCTAAATCCACTAACTTCCCCTCACTTAGAGGAGAGATTGATTGGTGGAAAGATGGATCTAGATCCTCTCTCTTTTCCCTCAAGAAGTAGCAAGAATCATTGGAGGGATTGGGAGATAGCAAGCTCAAGAAGGTCAACAATGGAGGTCAAAACTTGCTAGAAAGGTTAGGGAACCATGGGGAAGAAGGCCCCTTAAATAGGTCAACCCAAATTCCAACCATTGGGTGCAGATTCGCGTCTTAGCGGTACTACCGTTGGCCCTAGCGGTACTACCGCCCCCCCTAGGGAGTTAGGGCATGAAAACAAGCTTCACGTAGCGGTAATACCGCCCCGGCGGAACTAGCGCTCCCGGTACCGTCGAAAATGACTCTCAGTTTGGTCCAGCGGCATCTCGGGCGGTACCGCGGCGGTACTACCACCACAGCAAAAAACAGAGCAACACCAAGTACCAAAACAGGCAGAACTTTTGCATCTGGACTCCGTTTTCGATGTTCTTGGGCTCATTGGAAACGTGACAACGAGCCCTACATGAATGTGCAGAGAACATCATTGTACAACAAGGGAGGTTAAAACCAAATGGGGAAAGGTAAGACCTCTCGATAAAAGAACAACCGGTAAATTTTCAACATAAAAAACGCAACAAGATATTCATATGAAATTCGTTTTCGATGAACTAGAGCTTGACATGGAGATGAACCAAGCTTTAAAGCCTCACATGGATTAAAGCCAAATAAGATCTAAGAAATATGATATGTCAATTATGCAAAGGTTTGAGCTCTCCACAAAGATGCGATCAAGTTTCACTCGAGAGTCACTCTTGATAGTACGTCTATCTATCCTATATCCTGGTCTCTCCAAAACAACACGAGACTGGTAGACAAGAAAACCTATCAAGATCATACCTTTGTCTTAGCATTCCACTTGAGCTAGATGTTGAATATCTTGATCTCTTCAAGTGGATCACCTTTCTTGATTGCGCTTGCTAGCACATGCGTGATGAAGATATCTCCAAATACTTCCCCATACTCCATTATGGGAGAGTCTCGCTTAGTTTTGTCTTCATGTATCCATTGCAAGCTCCAAGCATAGGATCTCTTCGAGAAGATTCTCTTGGTATTGCACATCTCAACCTTTCTTCACTAATATGATGTCTTGAATCCTTCAAGATATACTTGCAATATGCTCCACTCAACACATGACCAGCCATCATATACACCTGACAGCTGCGTTGCCGATGGCTGAATTTCCGATCTAGACCGCACCCTTGGCTTGGCATGCGCTGAAGGCATGTTGCGCGCCCTTGGCTTGGCATGCGCTAAAGGTATGTTGCGCGCCCTTGGCTTGGCATGTGCTGATGGCATGTTGCATGCCGGGTTGAAGTATGGAAGTGATCTTGGATGCATGTTATACCAGTGCATGCATGCAGCTGCTTGACTGTGCACATGCATGAGGAAGACAGGTGGCCGCCTGCCGGATCGCTGCACCCCCTAGCCCTTGGCTGATATCCAGCAGGTCTCGGGCGTGGTGTCGCCGCTGATGGCTGGACCTTGGCGGCGCAGAGCCCTAATTTCTTTCGGCGTGTGATCTCTCATGAGCGTTTATGCTTAGAGATTGTTGGATCGGGTGGGATTTGGTCGCTCCGGAGGGAGCGAGCGAAGCTCTGTTGCCATCATGATTAAATCCATGATGAAGTGAGGCGGAGAATGTCATGGAAGCCAAGATTGGAGGACTAGTAATGGTAATTGAAGCCTTTGCGGTGATGAGGAATTTGCTTAGAGTTTCGGGATTCGTAGCAGCGGTATGTAAGTGGGGACGTTAAAAGAGGTGGTGAAGTTCAAAGTCTTACCTTTCACGGTGAAAATCCAAGGTCTGTCCTTAATTGGTTGTGTCTGAGGATAAAAATGAGATCCATGGGCACTAGCACCTAGGACTTTTTATTGTATAGGTAGTAGCCACCCAGGTGAGGCACAGGAATTCGCTCCCGATGGGAGTCGAACCCTGGACGCAAGGTTGCCACTGCAAGCCCTTGCCACTAGGCCACAACCTAGTTCTCGTTGTGTCTGACAATGGTTTTGTTGAAGTCATTGTTTTGAGAGCGAATGGTTTTGTTAAAGACATTGTTTTGAGAGCGGGAACTATATTTAGGGTGAAAACCCAAGATCTACGATGGCGTGTTTGCTTGGAGGTGGTTGTGCTGCTGCTGTTGCTGCAAGTACTGAAACTTTGTAGCGGGACTTTTTTCTCTTTTAACTTATTTTTTTTGGCTGTGTGCATCCGTCGAACCATTACCATTACGGTATTGCGCTGTTAGAGAGGCTGAGTGTAATTGGTATCTTCATGATATTAATATATTTCGCTTTATCTAATTTTTTTGTAACTCTAGGGTTAGGTTTAGGTTTTCTTTGTCTTGGTCCTACATGGCGACTGGCTTTGTGCCATGCTTTTTCTTTCTCCTGGTGCCTATGGGCGGCGCCAGCGGTGGCGGTGGTTCATGCCGGTGGCGTGGGATCTGGCGGAGGCAGCTTAAGTAAGTCTGCAGATCTGGAGGCTGCAGTTGGGGTGCGGCGAATCCTTCTGAAGCTCATCGTGGAGGCGAACTAGAAGGGGATCTCCAAACTATTTCTCTCACTCACTCACTCTCCCCCTACATGGGAAGACTACTGTACTCTAAAATGGATATACCACTAATTATGGAGCTGAATTTCACTTTGAACTTGGAAGCATGGATGATGCATTTGAGAGGATCTCCAAACTATTTCTCTCACTCAGTCACTCTCCCCCTACATGGGAAGACTACTGTATTCTAAAATGGATATACCACTAATTATGGAGCATGGATGATGCATTTGAGAGCAAGCTGATGCGTTTGGAAGAGTGGTAGCATTGGTTGGCCAGCCTATAGCTTTGTTTGGTCGGAAGTGGCGCTGAGAATCGTAACTCTCCTTGTTTGCACCATGAGTTTATGATCTTGTCAGTTTCTTGAATCCCACAAAAGTTGGCCGCCTAGCTTAGGGTTAAGGTCTCATGACTTTCATTTGCTTACATGATTGCTTCTTATAGGAACTAGTTTGGGCATGATGGAGTCAATCAGCCATCTAAATTCTTCACCTCTTGTGCCACCTAGTGCTCAGAGGTGGGTCTGTCATATTATCTTGAGCTACCTCCAGATTAAGGGGGGTTTGTTTGGGCTTTTAGCAGCTTTCCAGTGGAAAAAGCACCCTAAACGAACCAAACAGGGTGCTTTGGCTGTGGGCTTTGCCAAAGCCAGGGAGGGAAACAGGCAGCGCGGGCGAAGCACGATTTGAGGTGCTTTTAGGTGCTTCCTGACCTTCGCTCTTAATGAACAAACCGTTTTCTTGAATTGGTCATATCGTTGGAAGCTATTTACGTTAGATTGCCATCGGATGGAGCGAGCCGTTTTCTTCCTTTCTTTTTTGGAGAATTCTAACAAGAAGTCCGGCAGCTGCCGGCCACTCGCGTACGTGCATACGATTTTGATCAATCACACCTCTACGTGAATGAGCTAGCTTGCTGATTGGATCGATCGGATCTACGAGGAACTTACGACAAAAAAGTACACGCACATATCGTTTTGCTCATGAATTGCTTCAGCTAATATATCTTATCAATTGTATAAATACATTTGTCGGAACTCTAAGGGTATTTCAGACAAATTCTTAACACACATCTAGACAGCCAGCCAAGTCCTCAAACAGTGGCACTCAGAAAAGCAGTTTTCCCTGCACAACAGCTTTCTCTACACAGCATCACAGTCAGCCACAGCCCAAACAAACACCCCCTTAAGCAAGGTTGTTGAGCACAAGTCGGTTGGCCTGGAAATAAGCTTGGCGCCTCGATGAATGTTGATGAGTCTCAGGATCTTGCCTCTTCTATGTACTCCCCTTCTCAATTTATATGTTAGTCTTATCTTATCTTTACATCCACAACACTAGTAGAGTAGAAATTGGTGAAAAGAATGTCAAGTACACCATTGATCATGCCATACCCTACCTTGATCTGGAACCCAGGGATCAAAGGTATGAAATATCGTGGGTCAACGATAGTATGGTAGTACCACGGCCTGTGGTGTTTCCTGTTGAACCTAAAGCCATTGGCTGCCTACCGATTCAGAATGTAACAAGGTTCACAAATTCCAGGATTTCCATTTTCCTATCATGGATTTATTAATTTCGAATCTAATGATATTAATATTGCGTTGTATATGTGAATTTTATGTCAATAATGTTGTGGGTTCAACAAGATGAGAGTGAAAAGACAATGAATGAATGAATTACTTTAATGGTGCTCTCGCCAAATGATTGCACAGATAATTGTGTATGTGGTTTATATTTTTCTCCAGTGGTATCTATTTTCTTATTGTATATCAGATATACATTTGCGCTCATTCTGACAGCAATATTGTGCAACTTACGCTTGCTCATAGTTCTGGTAACTATGTAGGCTTGCTCAATTTTTGTCTTGTTCTTTTCTACAGCAAGCCATCTACCCTACAATCGGAATGGTTTCAAGTTTTTTACAAGTGATGGTGGTCTAAATAAGGCTGATATCAAAGATATATTGGAGCGTGCTTCTAGACTATACGAGGAATCTGCACATGGTGACAAACAAGAACAGACTGGTGTCGTGACTCAAGTCGACTACATGTCAATTTATTCTTTGGATCTTGTCCAAGCAGTTCGTAGATCTGCTGGAAACAAAGGTGGTCATCAAATGCTACACAATTATACTAGATCACTGTTGATTTCTCATTGTTGTTATGTCGATATTAAATTATGTTGCTGATGAATTTCACGTCATTTTTTTTAATTTTCTTTGGTCCTAGTTGGCTTCCTATATTATCAACTTACTAATATATTATTTATTTTGTATTATCCTATTTTTTTTATTTGTTCAGTAGATACTTGTTTGGTTACGTACTGTACAACCCACATTTCTTGGTTGTAATCCCCTTCACTTCTGGTGTTCACCATGTCAGTTTCTGCTATTCATATACCTTCTTACATGCTCAACAGTCGACATAAAGTTACTGGTTCATGTATTTCACAATCTACTTATATTCAGATATACGATTATTGGCTATGTGGAAGATATATCTAATACCAAACTGTGAAATGATTGAATTCAAAAGGATAAATATTTTAAAAATAGATTTTAATGCCTATGTTTGTCCACTTGGCCTTAGAAACACCACTGGAGGGAATGCACATAGTTGTTGATGCAGGGAATGGAGCAGGTGGCTTTTTTGTGGTAATGTGTTTACTCTCGTTGCTTTTTGTGTAGCAATATTCTTTTCCAGTCTTGGTTCGTGTCTTGTGCATTCTGTCGTTAGCTTAGGTCAAATAATCGATAACTTTTGAATATGTACTCAGTCTTCTGTGATATCGTGGGCAAATTATTAAAATGCGCCTCTTTGGAGGTTTGTAAACAACTCTACCTTTCCAATGAAATAAAACGCAAAGGCCCTTTGCGTTTTCGCTAAAAGATTATTAGAATAGCAACAGAACTTTTGATCTTAACTTGATTGCCACTCCCATAACAAGAACAGATTACCTAAACGTTAAATTTTCTAAATTTAATTGGGAGTTCCAGAGAAAAATTAAAACTGTTTGATTTTGTGGCATATAGCCGCACTCAGTCTTGTTTTCAGCAGAAATCAGTTTTTTCCTAGGGCTGAAATACTAGATTGTTGCTGCAAATTATTCCAATTTGTGCTTACAGCTGACTCAATCAACATAAATTTTGATTTGATGAAAGCTATGGAGCATAAATTTTGGTTTGGCGTGGTTTGTAGTAATAATAGACTAATTCATGCTACAAAAAAATCCATTTCAGATAGTGTCCTGTAGAGGGCAGTATCATATGTTAGCCTGTGGAGTTTTTACTTTTGTTTCAACTCAATCCTTGGAAAGAGAGAGATGAAACAAAAGTCCAGTCCACGAATAGCAAATATCACTAAACTTTTAGACTGGGTAAGGTCGTTTGTAAAGATTAGAGGCCATCATCTCTATCTACCAATATGTTCTTCTCTCAGTGAAAATATTGGTTGTCTTGTTGGGCAGGATTATTAACATACATAAAGATGCACATGATTTGTGGATAAGAAGTCATGTAAGAATGATAAATGTTGTGCCCATTGTAATTAATGGAACTCGTTGATGCATAGAATCACCATTATCCATTTGATCAAGATATTGGTACATGATCTATTGCATATGCCAACCAAACCTTGGAAACATGGTGTGTCACCTATACTGTGTAATATATTTCCACAATTGCACCCTAAATTATAATATACCAGGTTTTCCCTATACTTGTAGTAATGCTATGTTGCCAAAATGCTGATTGAATACTTAAAGTGTAATGGTTGAATAATCAAATATTATCTTTGATTTGGATCTGGAATAACTGTGGTTGTTGGACCAGGATAAGGTACTCAAACCCTTAGGAGCCATTACCAGTGGGAGCCAATTCCTGGAGCCTGATGGTAATTGACTAATTGCTGGATTTTTCTTCATTTACACTAATCTCCTTTTGCATTCCCTCATTTTATGATCTACATATTTAGGTTTATTTCCCAACCATATTCCGAATCCTGAGGACAAAGCTGCAATGGAAGCCATTACACAAGCAGTTCTTAATAACAAGGCAGACTTAGGCATCATATTTGATACTGATGTCGACAGGTGCAAAAGTAAACATTGCGGTTCTGTGTATGTGATATTGCATTGTTAAAAATCTTGATTTTTGCAGGTCGGCTGCTGTTGATTCCAATGGTCGTGAGTTAAACCGCAACCGATTGATTGCGTTGATGTCTGCCATAGTTCTTGAGGAGGTAAGATTTTCTGGAGCTGCAGTTTGGTTTCATATTACTCTATTCCTTGTCTCTGACGAATTCATTAATCTGCTACTAGCATCCAGGAACCATTGTTGTGACTGATAGCGTGACATCAGATGGACTGACTGCATTCGTTGAGAAGAAACTTGGTAGATACACAGTTTTTATAACTGAAAACTTTCTAGATATACTAGTAATGCTTGATACTTTCTTGGATTAAATGATCATGTCTGTTCTGTTTTATACGTAAGGAGGGAAACATCATCGATTCAAGCGAGGATATAAGAATGTTATAGATGAGGCTATTCGTCTGGTCAGTTTCCTCTTTCTGCATGATTCAGATCATCCCGTATGCTTCATGATATCTAGCAATATGAAATACAAATTCTATATAATATTTAAGAATTCTACTGGTGAGGAATCACATTTGGCGATGGAAACAAGTGGCCATGGAGCACTGAAAGAGAATCACTGGCTTGATGATGGAGCATATCTTATGGTAATGGTGCTTGTTCTGCTACATTCCTTAAAACTTTATGAACTATGCAATTATATCGAAATCGCGTAATGATGTTGGCATTTTATGTATAACATGGGGCCTCTTTTGTATTTACGTTGTCAAGATGGTTAAATTATCCTGTTAGCAACTAAGCATGCATTGGTTAATCTGAAAAGATCTGGCTTTGAACTTTTATCCCATGTGATAGCTCAATCTATTATAGCTACCGCTTCAAAAGCTTAGCTGTTTATATCCTTCTATTATGAATACAGATCCTATTTAATAGAATATATCCAGCAGAAGGTAGTATCGTAGTTTCTGATGGGCTGTATTTCGTTTGACCTGGAAAAAACTGGAACATCATATTCGTGAGCACATTTTGGGTTGTCATCTCTTTTTAGTAGGCACACGCTTTCTGTACTTTATATTTCTTTTCTTTGTATTTTTTGTCTCAGGTGAAACTTTTGAATAAGCTTGCTGGTGCCAGAATATTGAATCCGAATATCGGTAGTAAAGTTTTGACTGATTTGGTTGAGGGCCTTGAGGAGGCTGCTGTGACAATGGAGATAAGATTTAAGATTGATCAGAATCACGCAGATTTGAAAGGAGGGTATGTTGATTTCTAAACTGGCATTTAATTCCTTTTCAGGAAAATGATGCTTGCTGCCCATGGCCTTGACTGCATGCTGAAATAAAAACGATTTCATTTCAGTGGCTAGTTAAGGCGGGGTAACATGGAAGACATGATAACAATCTTCTAGCCCAAAATTCTCTTGAAATTAAACAAGAGCTAAAATACGGCGTGTACATTCTCCGTCGTCACATGCTCTGGTGTGCATAAGCATGTCTCAATGTTTTAATATTATTGGCTAGTGGAGTGGATGTACAACCCAGCCACCCAGGTTCAAGTTCTCATGGACGTGAATTTGGGTTCTTATTATTTTTAAAGAAAAACTCGCTGTGGGGGCTTCCCCCACCGCTTTCCTTTCAAAAACAAAAGTTCTTCTGCATAACATCCACGGAATGGTCTGATTTTGATTTGTTTTGTTCTGTTTTATCAGAGCTTTTACATTTGAAGGAGATTAGTTAGTCATGTGAAAGTAAGGTCACCCTGGTTTTTTTAGTAGAAAAATTATAACTCTTTTTATCTCAATGTCGCAACGAAGGGCGGTAAAGCTTGACTATGGAGATGTATTTAAGTATATTGTGTGAAATGCTGGTAGAAGTTAATGGATTTAATTTCTATCTACAGAACCTTAACCTTCCGTGACTACGGAGAATCAATCTTGAAACATTTGGAGAAAGTGATCAGTAAAGACTCAAATCTTCAGAAAGCCCCGAAGAATTATGAAGGCGTATGTTAATAATATGTGCTTGTTTCCAGAAGCTGTTGTATGCATCTTCACTAATTAATAGTTCATGCTGCATTACCATGCAGGTTAGAGTTTCTGGATACGGTGGTTGGTTCTTGCTGAGGCTATCCCTCCATGACCCAGTTCTTCCCCTTAACATTGAGGTTAGCCTCTCTTCTATTTGCTTTCAACTATCAACCCTTAGGAGGCACCATTTTGTAATATGACCGTCATGTCACATGCGCATGCAGGCACAAAGTAAGGATGGCGCCATTAAGCTGGGACTTGCAGTGCTCGCTGCTGTGATTGAATTTTCAGCATTGGACACAAGTGCATTAAACAACTTTTTGCAACAGTGACGACTAGGAACATCGACACAGGGTAGCAGTACTGTGCAAAGATATACGTGCCAAGTATCTTACCTACTGACAATGACAGCATGGATGCTTTGTCCTTGAATATTTTGGAAGTTCCTCATTGCGCCCGTAATAACTTGCATAATATCAATAATTAACTAGCAGATAATAGTTAGTCCCTCAAATTTGCCGAACCAGGAAGGCAGAATCAATGGAGCATGTCATGCATGGAATTGAATATTTTGATCTCTGTCTTTTGTTGCATGGAATTGGATATATTGATCCCTGGCTTGAATAAGCTATATGGGAATTGGATATATCAATATGGGAGTGCATATGTTTCAGGCGCCTGATCTTTTCTTAACTCAATCGACTCAAAAAGGTGCAACTGCAGTTCAAAAAAAAATGCAACTGAAATGAGTTGCACTCTTCTGGCAAAAAAGTGTAATTGCATTTTTCTGTCAGAAAAGTGCAACTGATGCATATTTTCATGTGTGAATGAGACTTAAGAAAATCTCAGGCACCTGAGAATTAGCAAAACCATATCAATATTACATGCAACAACACCATAATTTCTGTAATAATTAAGGGGAAACTGGCATGTTAGTTCAAATGAAAACAGCCTCTCGGATTGTGGTGTGTGGCGGCTCCAGTAGCTGCCGCCAGTTTCAAAAGACCTAGTCATTTCACAACGGCAGCGGCTCCTTCCTCAACAACCATTCTGGTTGTGACGAAGTACTTGGGTGGTGAGATTTGGAACCAGGGGACCCCCTCGGTCGTCCTTGGTCGTGGCCATGACGGCGGCAGCTTCCTTATGCTCCCCTTCCTGAAGGCGTCGTCAATGTTTACGATTTTCCCTCCCTTCCCTTCCTCCCCCTCAAATCCTGGGTAAGAACCCAAAGCACGTGGCCGGGCTGCGGTGGTGCTTCGGCGTCGTCTTCCTCCTTGGAGGTGTGTCTTTGGGAGGGTGCGGGTCCTGGGGATGATGTGGCGTGTTTGTGAGGCTGGGGTTGTGAGTAGGGGCACTAGGTTATTGTGGACTTGTGGTGATGTTGTGTGGTTCGTCTTGGTTTTCATCTGTGCTCCACTGTCATGCGCATGGTTGCCGACTGGCGACTGCGAGCGGGAAGGGTCCCTCCCCACGTCAGCATCATGGTCTTGGTGGCATTCGAGCCAATTCTTCACGGAATCTGTTGAAGTTCCTCATCGACTTTGGTGCTCCTGTTCGGGTGTTCTTCCTTTCAGCAGCGATTGCCATCTTGTTCAAAATGTTTCCATGGTGACGGCACGTCATTGAGGTCCGGTGTGTTTGCGATTGAAGAAGTACTGGATACAGCAGTTGCTGAGCAGTTTAGGGACGTAGATTCTTGCCTGCCGGAGGCCCAGCCCTGCCCTTGTAGTGTATAAGGACCTTTCTCTGTAGTTCGAACTTGCTGTTGGCCTCTATAGTTCCTTTGTGTCTTGCTATTTTTCTTTTGACCTTGTTCAAGCATGTAATCAGTACGTTGTCTCCTAACCGGTTGAGGGTTTTATTAATTTAAAGTCGGGCTCTGTCGAGGCTTATGTCTAATAAAAATCAAGTGACGGAAACTTTGAATGTACTGATGCTTCAAACTTAGCATAGAGTATTTATTTGCAAACTTTGGTGGAACATTCCAACCAATTGAGGGGGGAGGGGGGACGCACGTGGATGCAGAATATAGTGCCCTCTATTTGGGGCGGTTCGAGCTCAAAGTTGAGATTCCAACTAGAGTGGTTCATATGCAGCCTAAGCTCGATCCATCACCGGTGACTAGTGTAGGATACGGTCAGGGTTAGGGGCGGGCACACGTTTAGCCCCCGTTTGGAACAAAGGAAAACTGTAGGAATTTTAAAGGATAGGAATTTCGTAGGAAAAATTCCTATCATACCGTTTGGAACAAAGGAATAGGAAACTTGGATTCCTTTGAAATTCTATGGGATTGACTATTTCATAGGAATTTTAGAGGAAAGCAAACATGAGGTCTCACCCATGTTTTAATCTTCCAATGTCTATAATTTCTATGTTTTTCCTCCGTGATAGCCAAACGACACTTTGAAAAATTTCTTTTGGTTTTTATTCCTGTAAGAATTTAGGAAAGATGACACCTTAATTCCTGCGTTTTTTCTATTCCTACATTTTTACTTCATGTGTTACAAACGGGGTCTTATTAATTTCAGCTTCGTTTATATGTATTTTTAAATCTGAATATCATGTTTCCATTTGTCATTATCTTAAACCCGTTAGGCCTTATTCGGTTCAGTCCACCTCGACCGGGTTTGGGGACAAATCCCCGTGTGTCAGCTGGGATTGGACCCTCCGGGAATAAATCCCGTGACTCTCACTTGACGCGTTCGGTTACACCCGGGATGGTTTCGATCCCGCACTATTCCACCCTGACCCCCTCTATTTTTGGGGTCCACGACTCGCAACGGGTCTGTCCTCTCTCTTGCCCCGACTCTTTCGGCTCCCACGATTCGGAGGAGCCGCCGGCAACGGTGGCGCGGCGGCGGAGAATGTGGCTAGCAGAGTGGCCGGTGTCCAGCGGCGGTAGAGGAACTCGGCTTGACCCCACTTACCCAACCTGCATCTGGACACGGGCTCGCAAGTCGCAACATCCCCGCACAGAGCACACCTCCATCTGAGCTTGGCGACGAGTCACCGCCGGCGCCCTCCATCTCCGACTGTGTTGCACAGTAAGTGTCGCCTCCTCCTCCCTCTGTTTTTTGTATCTTTGGCATGCTGTGCAACAATTTCTAGGGTTCTTGCAAGATGTATCGGAGAAACCTGCAAGCTGCAAGCTGAGCCGCCTACTCCATGAATCTTGTTTCAGATCGTTCTAACATTGCGTCCCTACCAGGTTAGTAGAAGCGAGAGGCAGTCCGGCCATGGGGCCGTCGCAGTCTAAGTCAGGGCTCTTCGTGGGCATCAACAAGGATCACATCATCACCAAGCGCGAGCTGCCGCCACGGCCGTCCGACCGCAAGGGGGTAAGCCATCTCCAACCAGCCTCCATCTAACGCTATCCCGCCATATGCCTTTTCTGCTATGGATCTCAGTGTGCAATTGGTCTCTCCATGTAGATTGGGCTGACCTCTTTCTATTGTTTAGGTCTGTGATTGTTCAGTAGTTCCGTTGTGTGCGTCACAACTGACGTTCTCTGTTTCTTATTCATTTGTGTTTGGTCTGGTGAGCTCTTGTCATTCGAGTGTAGCTGTTTCCACTACTAGTTAAACTACTGATTTTGTTCTTGGTTGTAGTTATGATCCAAAAAGGGCAGTGAGCTAAATGTTCAGTACATGTAGCATAATATGTTCATACTACTGAAGGGCGAAAAGTAGTTAAATCTGTGTGAGGTTTAACACCTACTGTTTTGGATATATAACTACTGTTTTGGATTAACTCATGCCATGTATTTCAGATGTTCTTATGCTTGTTCTACCTAACTTGCAAATTCTTCTCAAACAGGTAGAGCCTCTTGGAATCTGGAGCTAGTGAAGACTCTGGTTGATTTGCTCCATGAACACAATACTCTAGATTTTCTTTAGTCATGAAACTGATTGTATGCCAGAGTTGCGTTGCTTTACATGTGGGGTTCACCCAATCCGCGCGTGGGTTGCATCCACTAGGGGATCTAAACCCAACGAACCTAATAAAGCCTTACTGGATACGGTACCTCCCCTATTTGTGATAGCTCAAAGTTGGGATCCCAACCAGAGCCGCTCCTATGCAGCCTAAGCTCGATCCATCAACACAGAATGATGAGAATGGCTGACAAGCAGCCCAACGGCAGGAGGAAACACACAAAAGTCCGAGTCACCCACCCACCAACGTTCGTGCAAACTAATCCACTACTGCTCGCATCCCAGCCTTTCCCGTAATGTGAATTTCGTCTTAGATTCTCGCTTTAGTTCCTCTTGTGGCCGGCGCATGCGTGCATCAGTCTTTTTTCCTCATTCTCTTGTGGATGGAATTGCACCTTCGACAGGCTCAGCACGACAACGACAAAGCTATCTGCAACAAAACCCCAACCAGCAGCAGTTTTTTTCGCTTGTTTCTTTGTTTAATGTTTTTTTGAATTTAAAACACACTTTATTAAGTCAGCAAACCGGCTCATTAAAAACCTTTCAGTCCCAATTGATATCTGAGAGAAAATAGTGCGTCTGATACTTGCTGCTTTAACCATAGTCCAAGGTTACATCATTTACTAATGTTAATCCTTGGTAGTTAGCGAAGTGCTCAAGCTAGTTTAGTTGATCCGACTGTTAGCTCGTTTTCGGCAACAGGAATTTGTTGTGGGGCCCTGGAGCAAGGTTGGTTTTCTTACAATTGTGAGATCAAAGTCGGTACTGGACGGCCCTCGAAACCAAACATTAGACGGCAATCATTGCCAAATATAACTTGCGGTCCTCCACTATGAAATTTCAGATTTATTTATTAGAGAGACACCAAGAGTCCTACATCACTACTTACACGCATGCATGTGATAATTTTCCATAACACCAGGGATGATAAAAAATATATATATAGGGGACCTACATACTACTATATATTAAGGGGGGAGACTTTGGAGCTCTCACAATGCTCGCGTCCTGGGCAGACGGTCGAATTTGCTCAATTCGGCCGATGAACAGTAATGAACAGTGCGCGCGCACTTTTACTATTAGCCACCCGCCGCAGAGACTACACAGACTAATTTGCAAACTATTCAGGCCATTTTCCCGACTCCAGCCCGCCCACCGCCGCCGCCGCCCTCCTCGCCACCTGCGGCCGCGCCGCCCGTGCCCACGCGCCGACTTTGCCCTTTCCCCTTCCCCCACCTACGCCAGGGTTAGCCGCCGCCATCCTCCCTTGCTCGTGGCTGCGTACTCTGCGAGTACGCCGTAGCTGGCCCTCTAGGTCCTCTTGCCCGCCATGGAGGTTCTCTCCCGTTCGAGGGACTAGCTGCACGCTGGACACGTGACCCACGGAGGCCCTCTAGGTCCCCTTGCCCGCCATGGAGACCGTCTCCGATCCCCTTCAAGGGACCAGAAGCAAGCCGAAGACGTGAGCCACAGAGGAGAGACGAGATGCAGATGCATGCATGAGGAGTGACGCCGCAGCAACCTCCTACCTGGGCTCCGTCTCCTCCGACCTGCTCCTCCGACCTTCACGCAGCCGGTAAGATACCCTAGCTGTTGTATATGAAAAACAATCATTCTTGGTTGGTTCCCACTACTGGATAGGGTTGTTCTTTCATCCTTTTTTCCATTCCTTGGTGCGTGGCCAGATTTGTCTCCTGTAACTGGAAATTGGTCAATGGCGCTCTACTGTTTATTTCATGTTCTACAGTAGGTAGTAGCATTACTATGGTTATTTTTCCAGCTTGATCGTACTAGGAGAGACAATTAGTAACAGAGATTGTGGTTGTTTATAATCTGAAGCCAATGAGAAATGAAGGAGCACATGTGCTTTTTTCATTCACATACTGTAATAATTCTTACAAGTTAAATTCAGTGTGCATGTCTATTTGCTGATCTACCTGGTATGAATATTCTCATGTTGGGTGATATGTATTTGATTACAGAGATCCGACTTCTGGCTCTCTATGCAAAAACAAAATTTACCTCCCACCTAGCATTTGATATTCATGATAAAAAGTTGGCTTTGTTAAGGATCAAATCATACATAACTATAAGGTTCCACCATATTTGTATTTTCCTCGAAGAGATGGCGCCCTACTGTTTATTTCATGTTCTACAGTAGGTAGTACCATTACTTGAAGGGGTTACGGTGCAGAAAACAATAATTTTTCTAGCGAACGGAACCCTAACTAGCCAGGATCTATCTATCTAGTACATGCGATAACGGTGGCGGAACGGGTTACATTACCTCCATGTAGACCGATAGCGGGGATTACGCTCCCGCACAAGCGTTGACGATGAAGTCGTACGTAGCCGACCTCGAGGTCGCGGAGAACTTGCCGCGATGTCGAAGCCGATGACGCCGGGGTGTCGATAATGATCTGCGTCGACGGGCGTCGGGCGGAAGAAGGCAGAGCGCCAGCACCAGGGCTGGTGCGCCGGCAGCAGAGGGGGGGGGAGGCGCGGCGGCTGCAGGGGGCGAGACGACGTCGCCCAAGCTCCTCAAAAGAGATGCCTCCGAGCACTCACAAACATACGGAGCTTAGCGACAACTCCCGGTCATTCAGATCCAGCTGAAATCACAGGAGTAGAACTTATCTGGAATCCCGCAGAGCAACGGTGCTCTGCGGTATGGCTTAGGTGGAGAGAGACCCCTTTCCTCAGCTCGGCGCGGCTCCAAATTGGGAACCACGAGATCGAGAGAGAAATTGGGAATTAATTGGATTTTCCTATGAATTAAAACGATTAATATGCCTTGGTATATAAAGGGGTAAGGGGGTGTGCAAACCCCTTGGCTCCCCCATGTGGGACTAAATGAGGAGAGGGGAGAGGGGGGTTCGGCCGAACCCCCCCTTGGGCTTTCCCACTCCTAGTCCAACTCGGACTAGGAGGCCCAAGCCTCCCTTCCTTGTGGGGTGCGGTTTCCCCCTCTTGGGCCCTCTTAGGGCCCATGTAGGTGGGAGCCCCCTTTTTCCTTTATTTAATTAATATTAAATTAATATAAAATCCCATTAATTCATAATTAATATATTATATATAATTCAATATCCCGTGACTCCGAAACTATTTCGGAACCACCCGAACAACTTTCGGACATTCCCGGAACCATTCCACACCTCCCCGGAACTCCTTCCGGACCACCGGAACTCTTTCCGGATCATTTCTTTCTCTCCAATAAACTCCTATAAAATTCCAGAACCTATCTCCTAGCGTCGCTAAGACCTTAAGTTTGTTACGCTACGGTTCGAGAACACTCCAGACATGGTCGAGACACTCCGCTCACCAATGATCGTCAGGGATACCTGGAAATATATGACGACCCCTGTGCATTCCACGAATATCGTCGTTGAACCATAAATATGATATCCATTCCCTTTGTCTCTGCGATACTACCTTGTCCGAGATATGATCGTAGACACACCGATGCCTTTGTTGTATCTCGTTACCGACGAAGGTTATTAACTCGTCTGCGATATTACATCTCCATGACCTAGTCATAAGCTGCGCAGCTATATATAGATGCAATATCACCGAGTGGGATCAGAGTATCTTTCCATTACAAGAATGAACAAATCCCGCTCTTGATCCTTACGTCTTGATGCTCTTTCAGAATACCCAAGATGGACATCGTTATTGTCATGCTATATAAGACACAACGTTTGATGCTCTCAAAGCACCCCTACGAAGCATTAATAAGTACGGTCTCACGGTTTAAGGAATAAGCTATCATATTCTTATCTATTCCAAATGACAAACATCGTAATACGATCTTATTGCAATGCTTTGCGTATGTCCATCACCTTATTCAACTAACAAGATGACCCCATCGTCAACCGACGTCATTGTCCTTGATCGGGAATCTCGATCAACTGTTGCCCAATGGACTAGCTCATATAGAGGCTTGCTAGGGACCTGGTTGTCTATGTATCACACGTGTATTAATAATTCCGATTAATACAGTTATAGCATAATACACAAACCTATTATAAACTCATGAGATAATGCAATAAATACTACTTATTTATTTGCCTTTAGGGCATATCTCCTTCAGTCTCCCACTTGCACTAGAGTACAAATAAACCAGCTGCATTTTACTTTATCAAAATCCCTTATCAAATAAGAATCATTTGATAATGCTTGCTCGTGGAAAAGTGTTACTGCACAATCCATGATTGTGCATGCTTTTGCGACTCACTGACATCAACTTGCTTGATATCATTATGTTGTCTAACAACATATATGAAAATACCGTAACTAAGTGAGACTTCTGCTTCCCAGCGCTTACTCTGATTATACTAACCAGATAACTGCCCTGAAAAACACACTCAGCCATACAGAGCCCCTTGTAACAATTACAAACTCGCGATATCTACAAACTTTCACACCAATGCAGAAAACTTGACATTCAAATGTCAATCCCTTAACTAACGCACTTCTACTTCCAGTAAATTCCAAATTCACTTTCATAACTGCTCTTATTCCAAGAACATCGGTTATATTTCATCGAGCAGATAATATGGTTTCTGTATGATGTCTAATATTACATAATAGACCCACATGTCATACAACCATTACTTTCATGCATCATTACTCTTAATGATCAATTGGATTTCAAAGGATCATCCTTTTGATTCTATTCTGACTCCTCAGATATAGTCCAACACAACTCGACTAACTATTTAAAATTCCCGTTCTATTTCAAAATAGACACTAACTTTTAAATAGTTTCACAACTTCATCCTATTCTATCGGTACAGTTTCACAATGTGTTAACTACACAAAATGAATTCGACTCCCACTCAAATTATGTCTCCACATATTTGACAACACGAGCTCCCACTCAAAAACATGTTATCTACATATTTGAGTTCCTAAGCTCCCACTCAAAAAATATGTTCTTCACATATTTCTCCTGAGTGAACTAACTATGACTCCCACTTAAATCGACATCTCGGTTAAACCAAAATCATTGATCTACTATCAATTCGAATTTAATACAAACTACAGTATTACATTAATACAAATCCCTCAGACTTCAAGCATGTCTACATAAATGTAGTCAACAAATTTGATCTTGTCCAAGACACATTTCTTGACAAGACATGCTCCCGCGTCTTTCTTATAGTCACATTTTCATATAACACTTTATATGACGATTAAATAATCTTATTCCTCTAATAAGAATTGCAGCAACAATTACTCTTTTAATCCTTTTAAATGTAACTTGGATTTCCAGGCTGAAGAGCCTTTGTTCGTATTCCGATACTTTCTCAACTTTCTTTGTATTCATAAAGTGCACCTTGATCCGTCAACAAGATCTGTAATACTTAATACAGTGCTGTGACCCGACAGCAATATTAAATATAACAACACTTTATTTAGAAGTTTCTTTCATGAAAATATTATGATCTTTATGAAGAGGATTGCAAGCAGAAAACAATTTTCTAGTCTCCCTCACTCTTAATCACTAAACTTTCATTAGCAGACATATACTCTTTGGAACACGTTCCAACATAGGTCTGACACTTTATTCCAAACTTTCTAATTCTAATCCACAAACCATAATTCGAAAAGTCATCTTTTCTCGGAATTACATAGACAACAAACTGAACTTTGTTTCTAATTGGTTTTGGAATACACTCTCATCCAATGCGAGCAATCTACAAAGAACCACTCATGTATATTCCGAATTATCGCATAATCATATACATGTCGACACTACTGTCGATCCTATGAATTTTCGTTGAGAAAAATATCTATTTTCTAAAGTGGACATCGACTATAATGTTTCGAACATATTAGGAGATTCTAAGACTGATTCTGACATATCACACTTTATTTAAAATAGAGCATGATTATAATTCCCCACATATCACTATATATGACATTATAATTTTGTGAAGCAAATTTCCACAAGTCTCTTGCGCTGAAATCACAATTCAAAAAATAATGTCCTTTGATCGAATTTTGTGAATACAATGTTCACTAATCTTTCTTCTGAAAAACCCCATTTGATCTATTATCAAATTAATCTCAGACTCCATAATTTATCGGGCAAATACTCCTATTTACCAAAATCAAGGAGGAATTCGGATCAAGTAGTAAACACCATTAATTAATCATTAAAAATGACACTCAATTAATTTCCGCCAGTATTGCAACTTCAATACTTGATTTCAAACTTAATCAACTAAGCACTTTGAAATACTTAAATGGACCAAGACATCCATTACTTCTTTCATTGCTTTTATGACCAAACTCGACGGTGTTTGTTTTAGTAATAGAACTCTTATTCATAGGACACGCTATTTTATCATTCCTACAATTATGAACACTTATCATACAATCAATGTAACTGAGATGTGGAATCTTTATTCATAAGATAAAACAACTGACTTGTTCCATAATATAAAACAACTGAACTTGTCTTATTACATGAATAACTTTGTCTTGCAACAATCAAGACACACACACTCGCTCACTATTACAAAAGATCGTATCAAAAACTATTAATGATAACTATGATAACTTGAGGACGTGAACACCAAAAGGCCATCAACTCCTTGACTACCAGCTTCAGCGCCAGGTCACATCAAACTGCGCCACATATATGTGATAATCAGGACCTGTTTCACAAACAGAACAAGTATCAAATACTTCATCATATACCAAGGGCGAATTCATAATTCTGCATATATCAAATATATACCCATAGCATCAAAGATCTCTCCTTCGATGGAATCAACCTTCAGAGACTGGAACTCACGTATGAACTTGTAGAAGTTCATATCGTCGGCTTTCAAAATGTACTTGCGCACATGCTTCTCATAGCTAGGAGGTAGAGATATCAGGACAGTCCGAATGGCACAAGAATCTGCCATCCAGTAATCGAAGACCATCGTCAGCTGGAAGTAGATGTCATACAATCTCTTCAAATGTGTCTTCAGACAGGTATGCTCCTCCATGTGAATGGTCTGGAACATTCTAAGCTGTCTGAATTGCTCACGCTTTAATTCATCTCCGAAGTGAGTCTTTATCGCATCCATCATGACGCTTGGCTCCTTGCGTCGAAACATCTCTTTCAACTCGGGTGCCAGGCATACGGTCATGGTGATCTCCACTTCAATGAATATGTCTCGAAGCCTACGGAAATCATCTTCCTCCTCCTCGCTTGCAGAATCTCCTGGTCCTCCTCCTAACGGTTCATCGAGAACATATAGAATGTTGTTGTGTTCGAGAATGTTTCTAAAACCCCTGTACCATCGGATGAAGTTGGACCCGTCGGCTTCTAATGTAGCATCCGGGCTCTTGAGGAAGTAACCGAAGTATAGTTGCGTAGTCTACAGATGTGATCGCAAAAGAGGTAAGGTTAAGTTTATAATATGTAGGTGATTTTTAGTTCTGTAATCTCATTATCAAAAACACACCACACCAAGATTATTATCCCTAAAATAATAATGGCGATGACACGACCCCCATCCACTACACCACCCCCGATCATCACGGCCGGCAGCACAGCTTCAAAGGTGGACATAAAATGTCGATCATAACAACTCTATGACTCGTGCTCGATCTTTCGATCTTCCCGTGTTCCGAGGCCATACCTCTGAGTATGCTAGGCTCGCCAATCAAACCTCGAAGACCCTGCGCGTGCAACATGGCTTACACCCACTGTATGTGAATGACGAGATGTGTGACACCCGATCATCACGGCATGCCTCAAAACGTAGAACTTTCTTGGTGATGCGCAACGAGGGAGAACACAATTTTGGTATTTGTTAGGGATCATCCTATTTATGACGCTACCGTTGTATATCTAGCATATAAGCAATCAATAGGATGCACACACAACAGCACACAATAATGATGCAATGAAGTGCGATGTGACATGGTCGATGCGCCTGGACCTTCATGGCGCCATGTGCCTGGCCCCCGGCGCCCCGGCATGGCTCCGAGTCTACAGAGCCCTCCATTGCCTCCGACAGTACGAGTAATATCAAAACTTACCGTAACCATGTCACATAAAATAACGCCTCTGCAAAACAAAGTTAGACGCCTCTAGCTTTATTTAGTTTTGCAAGTTTTACGTGGCATATAGGCTTATTCGTAAGAGAATCGCTTCCCTACCTACGAACTTTGTACCACAACGTCGATCGTATAATTGCATGTTTAAGCATCCCTTTCGGGCCCTCCATTGAAAATGCTTTGCCGACTAGAGAGAGAGAAACAGACACCCGCCAGCCACAGATATGGTGCAAGCCGTATGTCAGTAGTGGAACCAGTCTCGCGTAAGCGTACGCGTAAAGTCGGTCCGGGCCGCTTCATCAACTCAATACCGAAGGCATCGCAAGTGCATGCTAGAGGGTAGCAAATATAAGAAAGACGCCCTCATTCAACATGAGTTCTAACCGTACCAACAGTACTACGCATAGATCGGCTCTGATACCACTGAAGGGGTTACGGTGCAGAAAACAATAATTTTTCTAGCGAACGGAACCCTAACTAGCCAGGATCTATCTATCTAGTACATGCGATAACGGTGGCGGAACGGGTTACATTACCTCCATGTAGACCGATAGCGGGGATTACGCTCCCGCACAAGCGTTGACGATGAAGTCGTACGTAGCCGACCTCGAGGTCGCGGAGAACTTGCCGCGATGTCGAAGCCGATGACGCCGGGGTGTCGATGATGATCTGCGTCGACGGGCGTCGGGCGGAAGAAGGCAGAGCGCCAGCACCAGGGCTGGTGCGCCGGCAGCAGAGGGGGGAGGCGCGGCGGCTGCAGGGGGCGAGACGACGTCGCCCAAGCTCCTCAAAAGAGATGCCTCCGAGCACTCACAAACATACGGAGCTTAGCGACAACTCCCGGTCATTCAGATCCAGCTGAAATCGCAGAAGTAGAACTTATCTGGAATCCCGCAGAGCAACGGTGCTCTGCGGTATGGCTTAGGTGGAGAGAGACCCCTTTCCTCAGCTCGGCGCGGCTCCAAATTGGGAACCACGAGATCGAGAGAGAAATTAGGAATTAATTGGATTTTCCTATGAATTAAAACGATTAATATGCCTTGCTATATAAAGGGGGAAGGGGGTGTGCAAACCCCTTGGCTCCCCCATGTGGGACTAAAGGAGGAGAGGGGAGAGGGGGGTTCGGCCGAACACCCCCTTGGGCTTTCCCACTCCTAGTCCAACTCGGACTAGGAGGCCCAAGCCTCCCTTCCTTGTGGGGTGCGGTTTCCCCCTCTTGGGCCCTCTTAGGGCCCATGTAGGTGGGAGCCCCCTTTTTCCTTTATTTAATTAATATTAAATTAATATAAAAATCTCATTAATTCATAATTAATATATTTATATATAATTCAATATCCCGTGACTCCGAAACTATTTCGGAACCACCCGAACAACTTTCGGACATTCCCGGAACCATTCCACACCTCCCCGGAACTCCTTCCGGACCACCGGAACTCTTTCCGGATCATTTCTTTCTCTCCAATAAACTCCTATAAAATTCCAGAACCTATCTCCTAGCGTCGCTAAGACCTTAAGTTTGTTACGCTACGGTTCGAGAACACTCCAGACATGGTCGAGACACTCCGCTCACCAATGATCGTCAGGGATACCTGGAAATATATGACGACCCCTGTGCATTCCACGAATATCGTCGTTGAACCATAAATATGATATCCATTCCCTTTGTCTCTGCGATACTACCTTGTCCGAGATATGATCGTAGACACACCGATGCCTTTGTTGTATCTCGTTACCGACGAAGGTTATTAACTCGTCTGCGATATTACATCTCCATGACCTAGTCATAAGCTGCGCAGCTATATATAGATGCAATATCACCGAGTGGGATCAGAGTATCTTTCCATTACAAGAATGAACAAATCCCGCTCTTGATCCTTACGTCTTGATGCTCTTTCAGAATACCCAAGATGGACATCGTTATTGTCATGCTATATAAGACACAACGTTTGATGCTCTCAAAGCACCCCTACGAAGCATTAATAAGTACGGTCTCACGGTCTAAGGAATAAGCTATCATATTCTTATCTATTCCAAATGACAAACATCGTAATACGATCTTATTGCAATGCTTTGCGTATGTCCATCACCTTATTCAACTAACAAGATGACCCCATCGTCAACCGACGTCATTGTCCTTGATCGGGAATCTCGATCAACTGTTGCCCAATGGACTAGCTCATATAGAGGCTTGCTAGGGACCTGGTTGTCTATGTATCACACGTGTATTAATAATTCCGATTAATACAGTTATAGCATAATACACAAACCTATTATAAACTCATGAGATAATGCAATAAATACTACTTATTTATTTGCCTCTAGGGCATATCTCCTTCATTACTATGGTTAATTTTCCAGCTTGATCTGTACTAGGAGAGATAATTAGTAACTGAGATTGTGGTAGTTTATAATCTGAAGCCAA
The DNA here is from genome assembly GCA_026929855.1 of Poa annua. Lineage (NCBI taxonomy): Eukaryota > Viridiplantae > Streptophyta > Magnoliopsida > Poales > Poaceae > Poa > Poa annua. Next base: position 112,768,718 of record CM049426.1, read on the forward strand.
TGAGAAATGAAGGAGCACAGGTGTTTTTTTCATTCACATACCGTAATAATTCTTACAAGTTAAATTCAGTGTGCATGTATATTTTCTGATCTACCTGGTATGAATATTCTCATGTTGGATGATATCTATTTGATTACTAATATCCGACTTCTGCCTCTCTATGCAAAAACAAAATTTACCTCCCACCTAGCATTTGATATTCATGATAAAAAGTTGGCTTTGTTGAGGATCAAATCATACATAACTATAAGGTTCCACCATATTTGTATTTTCCTTGAAGAGCTTCTTATATTGTGCGGACAGTTTAGTTTGAGCGTTGTTCTTCTTATCAGTAAAGTGAAAAACATAATGAATGTAAATTTTGAGTTTAACATAGTCTCAACATAAGAATCCACTATGAGGTTGCGCTTAGATGGATGCTTATGGTGGTCGAGCTCTAACTACCAATGTCCTTGGCTTCACTAGATACACTAAGTACATAATTTTATTTCCTTTCAACTGAAGATCTTTGGTACAGCCATGCATTTATAATATGATCTTTTTCAAGTTATTTTCATTTTAATTGCTGTGAATCTCTAGGATGATCCATACCCTTTTTAAACCTTTGTCTTGATTAACACTAATTTCTGTTTAAGTTTAGCTGTGGCAGCCCTCCATGATGTTACCTCATTGTTTTGTAATGTCGAGTGTTAAGCTTCTGATGTGAAAATAATCAACATGCATATATGTACAAGAACGCAACATACAATCATCCACTGCACACTGACCAGCATCACGCGCTGTGCATCTTGTGATTATTACCATTCCATACCATATTACTATGTATACATCACTACACCCCTTTCAATTTCGCTAATACACCACCTGCACAACTTTTATGTAGGTCCTGATTCACCTTATTGCATTATATTTTAGACTCTATCCTGTATCAATCGATCACAGATGATGTATAGCCTTTTTGTCATGTCAATGTGGCACCATATTGATCATGCCATTGTTTTATTCCGCTTGAGATTTGATGTACCACTACCATCCCAGGTATTATGTTTTACAATCGATCATTTCAAGGAACAATGAAATTTATTTTTCATTACTCCCATGTGTGTTTATACAAGTTATTTGGCGGATGCTAAATATGGCTATTATGTATCATTTTCTTTTAGAACAAGTTATGAACATATCAGTTCGTCAAGAAAGAATGGGAGCATATTAATCATGTTGTTTCTTGGCCATTGGGTTTGAAGATCTTAGTTTTCCTGTGTGGATTATGTCACACATATAGGAATTTCATAACAGGCTGACATACTTAATTAGTTCAACCATATGTTCTTCAATTTTCTTCCTCCTCAGATAAAATCCAGTTGTCTTCATGTTGGGTTTCAATGGAGTTTGTATTTTTTTTAGGAAAATCTGCTCAATCTGATTATTTTATGTTCTCTTACAAGTCATACTTAGACGTGATATGTTTCGTGTTAACCATTTTGCAGAGTGTGCAATTTGGTTTGTGAGACAGAGCAAATCTCTCTTCACAAATAGGTAAGAACTTATAAGTAATATATTAAATTGGTTAGAGGTTCCATCCCAAGAGTGACGCACAAAGTTTGTTGAGATAAAAGGCAAGCACCGATTTTTTCTGCTCTTAGCTCATAAGTAGGGAAAATAATAGCCCAAATCTTGAGATCATTTCCACAAGTTGTTATCTGTAATAAGATCATGATATTGTCAGTAGATTGTACTTTTGAAGAGGCATCTTCATAATCGGCTGATCGCATGATCCCAGCCAGAGAAACCGTTGTTATTGTACTTGCAAAAAATACTACATGTGGATCAGATTGTAAACTATTCTTTGGCTGTTACTTATTTATCAACTAATTTGACTTCTCATAAAATTTCTCATGAAGAGCGCGGCGTGTCGCCGCGCCGATTTCAACTAGTATCATTAATATTACTACAATGACACTACGGAAGAGGTTAACCTCAATATTGATTGGGTCTTTTTTTAGAAACATAGTACAAACGCAGATACTCACATACACGTACGCACACTCATCTCTATGAACGAACACACGATCGATTGGGTATCTGGTTACATTACTTACTACAAAAAGGGGTGTATTGAAAGAATTTAACAAAATAGCCAGGCCTGAGTAAAAAAATGCGTGAAGTTGTGTGCTATTATTCTATACCCTTGGCACGAAGTGGTGTGCTATTCTTTGGCAAATAGAGTTAGGGGAAATATTACTATTCGGCGTGTGTTGTGTGCGTTTTGGCCTTTTCATCTACGTGCTTTAGCAAACACAAGTCAAATAACAGACCGTACAGTAAGGGTGTGTTTGGTAGCCTGTATGGGCTTTCTCATCTCATACATGCCCAGTCTAACCATAGTGACCACATACAAGTGCATTTTAATTGTTGTGTTTGGTAGCTTGTACGAGTTGAGCCGTGCTGAAGAGAGATGTTGTTTGGTAGATTGTATGAGTTGAGTCAGGTGAAAATTACAAATAGGTACACAATTTTACAGAAAGGTCCTTTGACGGAACTGAAAAAAAGCAATCATGTCCACTGTGGCTGGCGCACGGGAAGCTCGTCGATGGGATGCTCTTGCTCGGTGTGAGGACACGACGTTCGACGGCGGACGTGGCGTTGGGCGCCGCCATTGGGCACCGGCGTGGGGCGGCGGCGGGTTGTGCTCGGTGGTGGCGGGTTGTGCTCGGCGGCGCTGGTCGTCCGTGCGTTGGGCGGCGGCGCGCTGTGCTGGGCGGCGGCGTTGGGCGGCGGTGTTGGGCGCCAGCAGGCGGCGGCGGGCTGTGCTGAGCGGCGGATGTCGAGTCCGGCGAATTTTAGGGCGAAGGAGTTGAGGGAAGAAGCAAAGAAGATACGAGGGGAATGACTCGCGGGGTGGAGGGGCGCACTCTGGGACGGTCAGGTGGGGCCCACGTGTGGGGAGTTTTCCGTATGAGGTCGACCTGGGTGAGATGAGAAGCTCGATTCCCACTTCTCAACTGGGCCTGGCTGAGGGGCTATTTTCGTATGATGTGGGCATAGTTGAGAGGAGAAAACCAGGCTACCAAATACCTAAAAATTGGGTGGGGAGAAATTTTCTCAGTTCACACGGGCTACCGAACACATCCCAAACTTGAACGATCTACATTTTTCTGCATTTATTTTCCCATATCACTTTGTTTCACAAAATAAGTAGAAATCGGATATTGTAACATATGCTACTTTGAAATAACAACGGTAAACAACCCAAGTGGAGTGATCCTTCCACTCAGTGGCAGAGCTAGAGAACTGAAGAGAGGGGTGCACGGGGTAACCCTAGCTATAAATTTTGTTGTTTTAGGGGTAGCGCGAGTGGTAAAAAGTTGCTAGTTTACAAAGAAAATATTTGTTACCCGGTGTCATGTGCACCTGCGCGATCGATGGCTCAGGATTAAAGAGTAACGCAGCACAATGCATTTGCCCCTATAGTAGTTCCTTTTCCAATAGTTGATTAATGGAGTACTTGATTTTCAGCGTTTACAATCATATATTTCTTCGATGTTGATGTGCCGATATGTGATGAAATGAAAGTGCAACTAAATATGAGTTGATGAGATGGTGGTGTCCACTGCAAAGGCGGGGATATTTTCTTTTAACCGAGAAAGGCGGGGAGATTCAATTGTGTTTCTAGACGACAAGGGGGCATATATAATGTGTTCATAATGTCCAGTAGTTTTACCATTGTTTTTCTTTAAAAATGTTAGTTGGTGGCCAGATTAAATTTCCTTGAAATTAATTTAGGACTATTTTCGGGTAAATAAATGTTGGAAGTTATTTGGCCGATTTCCATCTTGCTAAGGCCAGAACAGAATAGTGTGGACACAGGTTAATGCCAGACCAGACCAATGTATACAGCCTAGCTCACAACCATTTTCCAAAATTAAGGAAATGCATTCCATATTAGACCTTATTATTTTGTAGCCAATAGCCTTAAACCCCTATAAGAGCATCTCTAACAGCTGACCTATTTTAGACTCCGTGCCCTAAAAACCGTTTTTTAGGTCACGAGAGGACAAAAACGTCCTCCAACAGCTGCCCTATCACGTGCCTTATTTTGGGGCAGTGCTAAATTTTGGTCCTCTCTGTCCCATATTTGGGGGCACGGAGGACCTCTCTCGTGAGTGCCCTATCCTTTCCTTTTTCATGCGCGCGAGACCAACTGCCACGCTGAAAGCTCCGCTTCACCCCTTTCCTCTCCCGATTTGGCTGCCGCTGGCCACCTCCACCCCATTTGCGCGAAGATCCGACGAAGATCTTGCCACCTCCGGCCATCTCCGTCCAGATTCACATCCGCCCGACAAAATCCGGCCCGAACCATACGCATTGGTGCCGCCCCAGAGCGGCTCATCGGAGCAAGACGGAGTGGCCACCACGAGCAGCACGAAGAGACGGGCGAGGGCGAGGCAGCTCGGCGATGTCGTCTTCTCCGAGCTCGTCAGCGCGCGGTGAGGATCTCCGACGGCGCCTCCCCAGCTCTCTGTGTCCCGCAGCAACAAATCGAGGATCTCCACGTCCAGCAGCCGCCCGCACTCAAACACGGTACGAGCTTCCGACGAGTCCGTGCAATCCGATCGACGGCGCCGCGCTCATCCCCAGCTATTGAGGATCTCCGCGTCCAGTTGCCGCCTCCGCCATCGCCGTCGCCGGCGAGTCCTTGCAATCCGACGCGGCGCGCTCATCCCCAGCCCTTCGTGTCCTGTAGCTCGTCACCCCTCGCGCCGAATCCAGTGATGTGCAGAGATACGGGCTTGTCGCCCGGTGATTCGCAGGGACGGGCAATGGAGCTAGCTAGCTGTAATGATTGGGGAGGTGATTGTGTTTTTAATATTTTTGTCAGGGACCTATTCGTAAAATATAGGGACCTGTTAGTGATATCCAGGGACATATTTGTCTAAAATAGGGCATGTGATAGGTCAGCTGTTGGAGAGATAGTGCCCTAAATTAGAGCAGCTGGAAAAGTAGAAAAGTGCTTGATGTCTTATATAAGCTAAAACAGGTGCCCTATATATGCTAAAATACCATATAGGATAGGGCAGCTGTTATAGATGCTCGAAATACCGCCACTCACAAGTCACGACCACAACACAGAACACAGCAATTACTTGTCTAGCTAGCCTTGCTTCCATCCTATAGTTCGAAGAAGATCAAAGATTAAGTAAGCGAAGTAGGCACCATACAATGGACAAGGAGGTAGACATGGCTGCCCTCGAGGCCGGCGGCGCCCGGGATTACGCGGACCCCCCACCGGCTCCGCTCATCGACATCGATGAGCTCGGCAAGTGGTCCCTGTACCGCGCCGTGATCGCCGAGTTCGTGGCTACGCTGCTCTTCCTCTACATCACGGTGGCCACTGTCATCGGGTACAAGCACCAGACGGACGCATCGGCATCCGGCGCAGCGTGCGGTGGCGTGGGCATTCTTGGCATCGCGTGGGCGTTCGGCGCCATGATCTTCGTCCTCGTCTACTGCACCGCCGGCGTCTCCGGTGGCCACATCAACCCAGCCGTGACGTTTGGGTTGTTCCTGGCACGCATGCAACGGCGAGTCCAGGAATTAATTAGAGGGTGGGCTGAAAGTAAACTAAAAGCTACTTCCAAAGAAAATAAGTCAGTATTACAAAATTGCAATACAGCGATAGTAAAATGATTTGAGGATTGGACAAATACTGGTGTTCTGTTGCCGAACACCGATGATTGCCGACAAATGCACTCCTCCAGGCTACACCCTAGGCTCCCCGCCGGCTGCCGCTAGCTCGCTGGGGTGTGGCGGAGGCGCGAGTCCGCCATCCGCGCTCGCTCGCGATGCTCTACCAGGTCATCGGGTCGCCAGATCCTCAGCCTCCGCGGTCGCCGGTTGTCCGGTCGGCCGGTCCCTGTGCGGCTGCCTCCGCCTGGCTCGTTGCTGCTCTCCTTGTGCTTCAACGAGGCTGCGACTTGCGGGAGATCGGGAGTGTGGAAGATTGCTTCCCATCGAGCTGCGCCGCTGCCTGCCTGTGCGACGCCATGCGGATCTCGTATGTCCGTATGGGATGAGACCTGAGAGCAACTCAACGAATGGGCCTGGACGTCCTCGCACAAGATTAGCACTAGTTGGAGTAGTTGATTTTTTTAGGGCAGGCTGAAGCCTGTTTAAGCCTGTCTACTGGCCTCGCCTGTGCACGCATGGGCGGAGCCAGCTCCCGGCGACCCGGGGCAGCTGCCCGGGCTCCACCGGCAACTGTCCATTGAGAATTAGTATAAAAACAATGTTTAGCAAGCATGTTTATGGGGCAAAAGCTAGCTGCCATGGATGTGTATAGCTTTTGTCCAGGCTCTCCGATTTGTCTGGCTCCGCCACTGCTGGCACGCAAGGTGTCCCTGGTGCGCGCGCTGCTGTACATCATCGCGCAGTGCCTCCGCGCCATCTGCGGCGTCGGGCTCGTCAAGGGGTTCCAGAGCGGGTTCTACGAGCGCTACGGCGGTGGCGCGAACGAGGTCAGCTCAGGGTACTCCATCGGCACCGGGCTCGCGGCCGAGATCATCGGTACCTTTGTGCTCGTCTACACCGTCTTCTCCGCCACCGATTCCAAACGCAACGCCCACGACTCTCATGTCCCGGTAAGTGCATAAAGCTTCTGACGGTTTCTAGATATCATGTGGTCACATTGCATTAAGTTGTGCTCAGGACTGGTTGTGCTCATCCTATCTCTTCTTTTCATCAATGAAGGTATTGGCGCCGCTGCCAATCGGGTTTGCTGTGTTCACGGTGCACCTGGCGACGATCCCCATCACCGGTACGGGGATCAACCCGGCAAGGAGCTTGGGAGCTGCAGTCATCTTCAATAATGACAAAGCCTGGGATGATCAGGTAAGAACACAATTTGCAAGAAACCAGGAGTAAAAGCTTACATTTCTGCGAAGTTGCACGAGTTGACACTTTCAAGGGGTCTCATTAGCTGAGACTAGTCACAATGGGGAGTAACTTCAACTAGTAACATACACGTGTTTCTAGACTATGTTACTACCCTCACTATGCAAAGTAACATAAAGATAGTATTATATGTAGTCTCATTTATTACTCTATACACACATTTTGTCTTGAAAACTGTGATGTGATGGTAACTAGATATGTTACTCCATTTACCTCTCTCCTCATTAATTACATGACACATCATCTTTTTAGCCTATTTGGCACTTATGTTACTACCCATTATGACTAGTCTGATACCATTGCACTACTGCTTGTATCTGATGTAGTGGATCTTCTGGGTGGGGCCATTCATCGGCGCGGCGATCGCGGCGCTCTACCACCAGATCGTCCTCCGCGCCAGTGCAAGGGGATACGGTTCCTTCCGAAGCAACGCCTAGATCGCCTATTCAATGATAATTGGCCTCTTTCTCTTTCAGAGTTTAAGATGAATGGAGAGAGAGAGTGTGTGTGTGATGTTAATTGTTACTACAGTACTACTTTCAGTCCACTGTGAAGTCTACAGTGTGCGGAAGTGAGATTTCGGTGTGTACTTTTCCAATTCCAAGAATCAATCATCAATAAAGATGGAAGAATACTGAGTGTCTGAGTGATGAGGAAGAAAATTAAGTTTCACTCCTTTGCTGTGTTACTTGTTGATTGGTTCTCTGGGGGAATCCGTGAAGTGGTGGAAACACAAGGAAGCTAACTTGCGAACATTGTTTTGTGTCACATTGACATTTTTTAATGGTCACAGCGGCATGCCTCCATCTTTATGCCTTCATCCTACGTTGCTCTCGATTATCGGATGTCATTCTCTTGTTTTGAACAGGGGTTCACAACTTCAGGTGCATTGCTCTAACATGGCTATAAGAATGACATGTCACAAGCAGGGCAAGCTCCTGCCAGTCTAAACAGTAGTGCCTGAAACGATGAGCAAATCAACATACCACGAGGTACAAGTATCATCAAGGCCATAGAAGAAATCCTATTCTTGAAGGAGAAAAGAAATAAGCGCAAGGTAAAATTTCATTGAAAAAAGCTGATGAGCCTCAAAATGATGAGGTCCAACAAAAGGTAGAAAGAGCAGAGTTAAGTTGGAATTTCAACAAGCCCCGTCCACACGTCAAGGAATTCGATGTTTGGATGATGAAATTCCCTACGTATATCGGGACATACAAGTATTATTGAATGTTCCAGTAAAGGAACGGGGAGTTTCGTTGTTATCTAGTATCCCCAGTTATCGTTACGGATCTCATCATCAAACTTCTTCCTGAGTTCAGGGTGCTTCTCAAAGTACTCGTCTGCTGTCATTGTGCTGATCTTTTTCTGCGTGTGTAAACAAGATGTTAGGATGAATGTAAATGTAACTGGTACAAAAAAATAAAGATCCACCTCACCTTCATCTCCTTCATTTCAGCAATCTCTTTCTCTATCCTCTCTGATTCCTTCAGAGATGCCTTCTCTGCTTCCTTCAATTCAACTAACTATGTATGACAAAGAAGAAAGGTTCATAAGTATCTGAATGGCTAATAGCCACAAGTGGCATCCAGTTTGTACTGATGAAAAGGAATGTTTGTGAAGAACAGGAAAGGTGAAGCATAAGAACACTGGATCCTCACCAGAGCATCAAACTTTGGCTTGTACTCAGGAGTGACTGTGTCAACATACTTAGGGATCTCAATGCCTGCATTAGTTCCATGATTATTATTTCAATAAGAGGTTAAACCGATCACAAGACTAACAGCTCCAATGAAAAGTAGCAAACCCAATGCTGGGTACTGGGAGTTATACATTAATCCAAATCTACTATGGAGTTCAAGGTACTGGGACTATCATCCAGCATATTGCTATGACGCCCTTTAGAAAGAGAGGAAACCTCAAACCTATCCATCACTCCAATGGATAATTTTAGAGTATAAGCAAGTTGCATTTGATACTTCTTTTAACATTCAAAACACATATTGGATAATAGTGCAAAGCCAATATTGAATCAAAACTACTTTATTAGCAATTTCATAGCACACTAGTTTCCTAGAAATACAATAAAACAGAGCAGAGAAAAACATACTATCATAAGCTTCCTTGTACATATCCACAACTTTCGCCCCGATTCCTTTTCTGTAGTACTCCCAGTCAATTGGCACAGGCTCCTGCAAAAATATAAGGACACCTCTCAGATCACTCGATATGTCAGAAGAAATAATGCATGTTTCCAAGGTTGTCATAAGACATACACACAAGTTCAATACAAAGGTAACAAACAAACAAACATGATTTAACTTTGGAAGCATTTTAACATGCCAGACAAGTGTGTGCGTCCTGTTTTTCATTGTACAATATATACCTTTACAATGCCTATATTGATAGAGAACCTCGCAAGGGTCGGTAATTTCTTGTTCAAAACAAGCATCACCCAAGTGAGATCAAATAAGCCACTTAATATTTCCATCGGTGATAACTAAACCAATTACCGAAGTAGATCCTAAAAGCAAAATCTACGTGTGCTTGACGAATGACGCTTTCTGTAGGAACAGATCCCAGGCACAGCCGCGTCAATCAGCGAAACGTACCAAATCCCTGATCTGATTTGACCGCAGACCAAAACCCTAGCTACATTGGCCAGATCAATCGGGCGAGCGCGAGGCCGAGGCAGTATGGGGGGTGGAGAAGATTGGTAGATTACCTGCGAGTACTTGGTCTTGAGCTGGTGGTTGACGTCCTCGAAGGTGCGGCGGAGGTTGGCGAACTCCTTCCGGGCCTCCTCGGAGACGAGCATCTTAGCCAGGCCGTCCCAGTCGATCGTCTTCCCGGCCTTGGCCGCAAGGTCCGTCACCTTCTTCACGCCGCTCATCTTCGGCTTGCTCGGATCTCCTTCTCCCCGCCTGGTCAATCACTCCGCAACGCCGCGCCGCCGCCGGCTTTTTCTCCTCCGATCTACAGACCTCAGATTAGGAAGAGAGTGGGTAATGCTGATTGGGTTCCGGTTCTCGTCGTCTTCATTCTGGTGAGCTGAAATGGGCCTCCGTAGGAGAAAGGGAATTGATATGCTAATGGGCTGGAGTGTGAAAACTTAGTTTGGGCTCATGTACTCAACAGGCTCCCCTAAAACAAAACAAAAAACCTTCTTAACAGCCTTGTAGGATGGGTTTTATATACATACCTTAAAAGTAAAGTTCGACGGGTTCTGAATATTGTGATATAAAAATACAAAAAAATATATGAGTACGAACACGTGATTTTCTTTAGCGCTGTTTACAACATATACACCCACAAACACTCTATACTCATATATAGAAATTAGAGAACACGAGATTTTAGCTTTAATATCCAGAAATTAGAGATTCCTCTTTTTTAGTTTTCATGATTTGGGGTAGCATGCCGATGTTATTGGACCCTTGGTAAGCTGACGTGCACCATCGTCTGGGAATGGGAATGGAGAATGTTGACTGATTTATATGTCTTTGTTGGTACAACCAGGGCCGGCTCTGGGATAGGGCAGCAGGGGCGACGACTTGGGCCCGTCCAAATAGGGGGGTCATATTTTATATACAGTAGGTATATGGTATATAGAAAAAAGTAAATACGAACGATCGCTTGAGCCCAACGTCTAGGAAGACAAGAAGGCAGTCACGCGAGGTAGGGTGTCGCTTCGAGGATCGAGCCATCGACGCTTCCCGCCCACTACATCGACCGGATTTTTTGTGTGTTTGGGTACATCGGCGAAGCTCGCCTCGGGCCTTTGAAATCATAGAGCCGGCCCTGGGTACAACAACATATATAGAAAAACTTTCTCAATTACATCTTCTTCTATGTAATAAAATGGCTAGCTATGGTATCGAGATGTCTGTGTCGCGAAATATCACTTGTAAGAAAACGGGGCTTTGGTTCACCCCTTTAGTTCGTAATTAAAAAGGAATCGGGACTACAGGTGTGCAAGACACCAGGTTCAATTAGTGAGGGACCGTTAGTCCCGGTTGGTGGCACCAACCTGGACTAAAGAGTCTGCGATAGGCTACTTTTTTACCGCGAAAAAACAACGTCTAAAATAAATAAACGAAAATGATAAAAAAAATTAAATTTAAAAACTTTTTGACGTGCCGGTACCTATCACAACCTACTATTAGGGAAAATTTTGAATTTTGATTTTTCTTGCAAAAAAGTGATTTCAATTTAAAAGGCTATAACTTTTGAGTACGAATTCGGAAAAACTTATGTACTAGATGAAAAAAAATAGGTCACCTAAAATGACAATGTGTGATGATTTACTATTTTAAGCTTTTTTATTATTAATTGTAGCCAAAGTTTAGTCTTGGATGGAATGATAGAATGCGAAACTTGCATGGCGGGGGAAAGAGCATTTTCTGTCTCCTGAGTTTTGGATAGGAATGACAACACAAAAAGAATGTTTAACGGTGTGCCTGAGTATTTCAGATACTACATAACCTTGAAGAACAAAAAGGATGAAGATCATCAGGGTTGAATGAGAGAACTGGCTGGCAGTTTTTCCTATTTAGACAGGCCGGAAGTCCCGGTGCTGTGACTGGAAGTTCCGGCCGAAGGGCCGGAAGTTCCGGGCCTGCACCGGACATTTCCATCTGGCCAGAAAACGGCTAAGTCCATTTAGGATTTAGCCCCTGGCAAAGGCGGAACTTTCACCGGAAGTTTGGCCGGAACTTTCCGGGCGACCGGAAGTTCCGGCCCTCGACCGGAAGTTCCGTTCCAGACAAACGAGAAAATCGGCTAAGTCAGGAATTGCTCGCGCTCGGGCAAAGCCGGAACTTTGGACGGAAGTTTGGCCGGATCTTTCCGGGCGACCAGAAGTTCCGGCCAAACCACCGGAAGTTCCGGTGCTGAACATGCTGGTTTTTCTCTAAGTCTGGAACTGCCTGCGCCCTGGCCAGGCCGGAAGTTCCTCCGGAACTTTGGCCGGAACTTTCCGGGGTGACCGGAAGTTCCGGCCTGGGCAGTAAAAAACGGCTAGTTGGTGGAGGGGGGTATAAATACCCCTCCACCTACCTCCAGCCATTTTAGCTCTCACACTCTCTCTCATCATAAATTGCTGAAGCTCAAATCTTCAAGATCTCCCAACTCCTCCACCCAAATCCGTTGATCTTTGTAAGAGTGAAGGAGAAGGCCCCGATCTACTACTTCACCAAAGCGATTTGTAATCTTCCCCCATTCACTTGGGGATTTCGAGTCTAGGTTGGTACTTGGTGTAAGCTTGACCTGTTGTGGTCTTGACCTTTTGTGGTCATCTTGGGAGACCCCAATTAAGTTGTGGGTGTGTGCCTCAAGCGTTTGTAAGGGATTCGATCTCCGCCCTAAAAGGGGATCAATAATGGAAGGTGAACTCGCAACCTTTGTGGTTGAGTTCATCGGAGAAGAAGGTGAGACTTTGTGGCGTTGCGGCTAACCTGTTGTGGTAGCGCACACCTCTCCAACGAGACGTACATGTAACATCCCAAATTTCTCAAAAATTTAAAACTTTGCATTCATGCATCATGCATCATAAAAGTATGGCATTGAGAACACATAAGGAGTAAATTGAATTTTAATTATAAGGTTAAATAAAATTGTTTTCATTAAGGAGGTCTATTTGAGCTCCTTATAAAAATATGTATTTTATTATTTTATTTATTTAGCAAAATGATATCAAAAAGTTATAAATTAAATTAGCTTTTCAAAACATATTTTTATGAATTTTTCTGAAATGTTTTGATAAGTTTTAAAAATCAAATTTGAATTAAATGTTTGAAAACAGAAAATGTTTTGTTAAAAAAAAAAGAGGAGAGAGGAACGGCCCGACCCAATCTGGGCCGAAGCCCACTTCGTTCCCTCCCGTGCGCGCAGCGCAGGCGCAGCGCAGAGGCCCAACCGAAGCCCATCTTCCTCCTCGCAGTCGCTGACAGCCCGGCCCCACTCGTCATCTCCTCCGTCGTGAAGAACACGAAGTCTACCGAACCCTATATCGAATCGGATCAAAATCCGTTGTTAAATCGCGGTTTAATCGCTCCCCTACGTCCCCATATAAACCCCCCCGCCGCCTCCTCCCGAACCCCAAAACCCTAGAAGATAGCCTCCAGGCCGCTCAGAAACTGCCCGCCGCCGTCCGCCATTGCCGCCGCCAAAATCTTCAATCTCCGGTGAGTGCAGAGCTCCTCGAGTCCTCCCGCGCCTCTCTTCCGACTCCTAGTTAGCGCGCGCACGTCCTTGACATCTTCCCTGTTGTTCTACTGGTCCAGATCATCGCGTCCGTGATCAGCCGAAGCAAACCGCCGCCGTCTCCATCTCCGGCGAGCTCTAGGAGGAGAAGGGAAGCACGCCGAGGACCCCTGTCGCGCCAACATCTCTGCCTCGACCTCCTCTTCGTAGCGGTACGTGCCGTTCTTGCTCGCACGTCGTAGATCGCCGGAAACGATTATGCCGACGATGGCGCCGCCGCGGACACGAGTTCGCCGGCGAACAGCGCCGCCCGTCCGCCCTCTTTTGATCCTGGCCGTCGGATCTAGATCCAATGGATCTAGATCGGGTGGATCTGGAGCGTTAGTTTTAAAACAGATCGGACGGTTCGCGTTCGCGATCCGCGCCGAACAGGTATCGGCCAATCAGCGAGCGCCACGTGGCATCTTTATTTTCTATTTTCGCAGAGAAATTGTTTTAAAAACAGAAAACAACACAAACTTACAAAATTTATAACTTTTGTTCTGTTCATCCAAATTTGATGAATTTTATATCCACGTGAAGCTCTGCTCGTGTAGTTTAATATGGTTTCATTAGTTTATCCTTTTAGTGTATATTAAATTGCAGAATTTAATTGTTTAGCATTCGGATATTAAATCTATAACTTAATTAATAAAATATCTTTCCAAATAAATCCAATTGTTTTAGAGATTTATTAATGCCCTCTGTCCAGAGAGTGTAACATGAGTTTTATTTGAAACATCTCATAAGAGACTTAAAGAAATTGGTTTTAGAACTTAAAACTACTAATATGCTCAATATTTTAAATGATTAAATAAAATATTAAAATATTGATCATTGCATTTTATGCATTAATAATAGAGAAATTAAAATGGTAATTATAAGGTCTTATTAAGTTCATTGCACATTAAGCATGCATACATATTTTTGTCTTGATATTTTAAGTGTTATGCTTGTGTGTTTATTGAGTGTTATTGTTTGTCTCTAGATTGTGAAGAGGAGGAAGGTCCTTGTGATTGTTATTCTTGCTGTGCTTGTTCCTCTTGTTACCAAGGCAAGTGACATTCATAATCTATCCTATGTTTTCTATATGCATTATTAGTAGATTTTGAGTAGTATGCATGATAGGGAAATTTTGAACTATCTTATAATGCAAAGTTAGTTTACACTTTGCAAAATATCCTAGTAGTGTGTAGCCATCCCTCCCCATGCAGCCACCAAAAGTTTTATTAGATGCTCAGCTATGCTATAAAGGAGTTTACTTATCATGTTATAGAATTATTGCTAAGTGTTAAAACCTTGAATGCACTTCTGAGTGGAATTGGTTGTTTGGTTTATGTTGAGTGGCTTTTGGGACCATGCTTGTGGTTGTCTTTGCCTAGGATGAATTTCTATTCTACTTAGGGCCATGAGTATGGTGGTTGTCACCCAGAAGCGCACTTGTGGACGGCCACCAGGAACAAAGAGATTTCCAAGTCCCTCCAAGTTTAGAAGCTTTCCGTGCAGCCTTCTGACAATGGGCTCTGTCTAGAACTACTAAGTTGTGAGAGTGCAACCTGTCAGCTTGACAAGCAGATGTAGAGTTGATAGGTGGAACGGGTCTTGCTAGTATGGTTGCATTCTTCTTCTGAAAGTTCTTGTCTCAGTTCTCTCCTTTCCATAATACACTCCGCGTGTATAGGATTTCTCGGACAAATTGAGTCTTAAGGTGAAAGTGCACAACCTCTGCAGAGTCGACAAACTGAGTACTCAGCCGTGTCCCCGGTGATGGACAACTTCAAGCAACTGGACAAGGATGGACGGAAGAATCTCAACATGGTTTTCGTAAAGTAAAATTTGACTAAGGAAAGAATTAGTGGTGCACTTGGGCTTCATCCCTTGGTGCCAAGTCTTTGAGATACAAAGGTGTTTTACAAAAGATAGGAGAAAACTGGCTTTCTGCAAAATAGCCTACAAACTCCACCAAGCCAAATATGCATATAGAATTAGACTTGTCATAATTTATCCACCATAGTCACTTGCCAATACTTCATTGTATTGACCTCCTACGGGGGCTGCATATTCAAATGTGCAGGTAATTCTGATGAGGAGTAAGTTTGGACTCGATTCTACACCCAACATGTCTGCTTGTGGCGTATGCTAGAAGAGGAGGCCCATTGCTTTTATTTTCGTTGTGAACTCTGAATATTTTAGCTAGTCTTCATGACTATGCGCTTTGTAATAAAGCTATACTTGGCTATTTTTTGATCTCGTTGTAGTATTTTGATACTTATGCAATGATACTATATATTTTGTACTGTGGTGCTGGCAGTGATCCAGGGACTAGCACATAACACATATGTTCCATCTTTATTTAAAAGATGGGGTGCTACAGTACACCCTTGGGTGGAACTCGGGATTACATCTTCGTCTCCGCGTGCTTCACTTGGTTCCCCTTATCTTTTCTCCCTTACTCGCTTGTCCTGTTATCTTGTTTCTCTTTACTTGTCATTTAGGTAAATTCACCATAGTTGCATATCTAGAGAATTTAGCTTTGTGTCGAGCCTAAAATTGAAAAGACCTAAAATTTGAACTAGCACCTATTCACCCCCCCCTCTAGGTGCCGGATTCCCGTTCAATTGGTATCAGAGCAAGGTTCACTTTTAAGGGCTTAACCGCCTAAGTGCAACGATGACGGAATCCGATGCCGAGAGGGCCGCTCGTGAAAAATTAGAGGCGGAGAAGGAGGCGTTAGCCAAAGGGGCAACCATGGCCGATCTCATGGACATGAAATCGTCCTTGGAGGCCCAACTCCTAAAGATGAATGAGATGCTTATGGCACTCTTGAAGTCTAAGGAGCCCGAGGCTACCTCTCTCTCTCCTCCTTCTAAGGAGCACCGTGAGAACTCTAAGGAATCATCCTCGGATGGGTCCAAAGATGTTCTCCCAAGTGCTTCTCCCGAGAAAGCGGAAAAGGATGAATCACCTAGCTCCTCTAATACCCTCAAAGGAGAGGAATTTCATAATGTCAACCATAATTACTCTCCTAACCCACCTATCCCTCACCCTCATGTAAACTTTAGAAGTGATCCTCCTAAGCTTAAACCTAATCATTTCTCTCAATGGCAATTTCAAATGAATTCTCATTTATGTAGTGCCTCCATTGAGCTATGGCGCATTATTGAAGAAGGATTCAAGGCGCATGATCCAACCAACTTGACAAGAAGAGAGGTGGTCAATAGCCAACTCAACGCCACCGCTCTTCATCAACTCCAAATGGCAGTTGGAGAGAAGGACATGCCACTCATTAAACAATTCTCCACCGCCAAAGAAGTGTGGAATGCTATTTCCGACATCTTCGTCGGGAATGAGAGCATGAAGAAGAACCGGTATGATTCCTTATGCAATGAGGTGGAAGGGTTCTACAAGTTGGATGGAGAAAGTCATGAGAACATGTACCGGAGGTTGGTGTTGATTGCTAACACCTTCAAGAACCTCGGTGCGGTCTACATTGATGACGCTTGGATCAAGAGGAAGTTCGTGACCGCTCGCATGCCCTTTGAGGAAACGGACTTGAAGACACTCCAAGGGAGACATGACTTACCGAAGATGACATCCAATGAAGTCATGCAAGAGATGACCGCATACAAGGTGGCCTCCAAGATCGCTCAAGATGTACGAGATAGGGCCATAGGGATGCACAAGCATGCCTCAATTGCCTTGAAGGCCACCGTTGAAGAAGAGGATGAAGATGAGTATGATGATCAAGTCGAGCTATCTAGTGAGACGCTCTCAAGTACTCTCACCCAACACATGGGTCTTGCGGCAAGAACTTTTTGGAAGAACCTCGGAAGGGCCAAAGCAAGGATCGACAAGAGGTTCCCCTCCAATGGAGGAAAGCCAATCAACAAGGTGAGGCTTTGCTATAACTGTGATGACAAAAGCCACTTTGTTGTAGATTGCCCATGGGAAAGAAGAGAGGATCATGGTGGGAGGCTCGTGGCCAAGACCAAGGGCAAGGGGCCCATGCCCGTGAAGAAGCCCTTCTTCAAGAAGAACCAAAAGATTGTCTTGGTAACTCAAGAGCAATATCCCACCGATGAAGATAGTGACAATGAGGATACCCCAACTCAAGTGGCCGCTCTAGCCATCTCCTCTACACCTCCGTCACTCTTCTCCTCACCAAATGAGAGCCCCATCGTAAAGAATGGAAGATGTTTTAGGGCAAAGACATCCGAGGTAAAATTGTCTCCTACCTCCATATCCCATGAAATTGATGATGGTATGAGTCTCCAAGTCAAGAATGAAATCATTGCTTTTGATAAATTCATGACTAACTTGCAAGGAGAAGGAAAGAGACACTTTGGCTCAATTATGAGCCGTATAGGTGAGCTTGAGGATGAGCTAGAGTTAAAAGGGGAGATTGAGAGAGAGGATGCTCACACTAAAGTGTCTCTCCAATCCTCCCTTGAAGATGAACAAGAAACTCATGCTCTCCTCGAGGAACAACTTGCTAAGATCACTAAGGATCGTGATCTTTACTTTGCTAAATGTAAAATTATGCAAAATGAAAGGTCCAAGCTTGTAGTTGCTCATGCTAGACTTTGCGAAGACTTCGAGTCTCTTGAAAATACTCACAAGGTATTGACAAGTGATCACGAACGTCTTCTCAAGTCTCGTGATCAACTCCAATCTCGGATATCTACTCTTGAGAAACCTAACCCCTCTACTCCTTTGAATACTAATGCACATGGTGTTAAGGATAAAGCAAGGGTTTTGTTCGTTCCCTCCATGGCAACCAAGCCCAAGACCTCTCTTGATAAAGGTAAGGGGACACTCACTACTCCTCTTCATGAGCGAGTGCCCCACAAGGGTAAGGAAGGTCTAGGCTATGTTGCTAAGGAGAAGAAGAAGAAGATCAAGAAGAAGACCAAGCCCGCACAAGCCAAGAAGGATGACATTGCGAGTGGAAATGCCACAAGGGCACTCCCACTCGTAATGACTTTGCGGGCATATCTAACCCCAATTATGCTTTATATGTTGATTATTATGGGGATGTCTATGCTAATTGGTCCTTTTGATGGTTACATTGAATATGCTATTTGGGTTCCAAAGACCCTTGTTGCTAACCAAAAGGCACCCATTTCAAAATGGGTACCTAAACCAAAGAATTGATTGTGTGTAGGGCCTTGCTTCCGGAGGATCGAAATGGACAATTGATAGTGGGTGCACTAGTCATATGACCGGAAGCAAGGAAATTGTACCGGAGTTGAAGCCCAATGATGATCAAATGACCGTTACATATGGTGACAATTCAAAGTCTAAGGTAATAGGGCTCGACAAGGTGGTAGTGGCACCGGACATCACTCTTGTGAATGTCTTGCTTGTCGAGTCCCTAGGTTTCAACTTGATCTCGGTTCATTCCTTAACTTGTTTGGGTTATACCGTTGTTTTCGAAAAGGAGATGGTTATCCTCTTGCGGAGCAAGTCTCTCAATGTGTCTTTCGTTGGGTACATTGAGAATGGGCTCTATGTGGTTGACTTCTCCGGAGTCACCACTTCCCATACAATGTGCCTATTCGCTAAAGCGGACTTGGGTTGGTTATGGCATCGCCGACTAGCCCATGTCAACATGAGAACTTTGCAAAGTCTCCACAAGGGTGGCCATATCCTAGGACTAAAAGACCATGTTTCTTTCTCGAAGGATCGAATGTGTAGGGCTTGTGTTGAAGGAAAAATGCATGATATTCACCATCCAAGCAAGACCATCATTTCATCGACGAGAGTTTTGGAGCTTCTCCATGTTGACCTCTTTGGTCCCATTCCGGAAACTAGTCTTAGTGGCAAGAAATATTTCTTGGTGATCGTTGATGACTATTCAAGATACACTTGGGTTTTCTTCTTCAAGTCGAAGGTGGAGACTCAACAGACTATCATCGACTTCTCCAATGAAGCTCAACGACAACACAATGTCCCTATCTTGGTGATAAGAAGTGACAATGGTTCCGAGTTCAAGAACTACACCTTGAACGAGTTCCTTAGTGAAGAAGGGATTCGTCATCAATATTCCGCTGCTTATACTGCCCAACAAAATGGTGTAGACGAAAGGAAGAACCGCACACTTATTGAGATGGCAAGGTCGATGATGGCCGAGTTTAAGTCCCCCCACAACTTTTGGGCCGAAGCCGTCAACACCGCTTGACATTCATCCAACCGGCTCTTCTTTCGCAAAGGACTCATGAAGACACCTTATGAAGTGCTTACCGGGAACAAGCCCAATATCTCCTACTTCCGAGTATTTGGTTGTAAGTGTTTTTATCTCATCAAAGGTGTTTGCTTGGACAAGTTTGATTCTAAGTCTCTTGAAGGGACATTTTTGGGCTATGGCTCCGAATCCCATACTTATAGAGTCTATGATAAGGCCTCGCACATTATCATAGAAACTTGTAGTGTGGTGTTCGAGGAGAATGACGGCTCCCTTGTGGAGCAAAGTGGTGTTTCCGATGTTGGTGATGATCAGCCTGAAGA
Organism: Poa annua; assembly: GCA_026929855.1. Taxonomy (NCBI): domain Eukaryota; kingdom Viridiplantae; phylum Streptophyta; class Magnoliopsida; order Poales; family Poaceae; genus Poa; species Poa annua. The sequence goes on from CM049426.1 coordinate 112,788,416, forward strand.
TGCTATCCGAAGAATGGGGTTAGGCGTTCACCGCCCCGTCGAACTCTACTATGAGGTTGCTCAACAAGGTTCTACCTCACAAGAAACACTCGACAACAACGCCGTGCCCAACTTGTCTCAACTAGGAGAAGCTCAAGAAACTACATCTGCCCCTGAAATTTCTGGTACACCGGAACTTCCGGCCTTTGGCCCGGAACTTCCGGTCGATGGACGGGAACTTCCGATGTCTGGTCCTGAACTTCCGGTCCCATGTCCGAAACTTCCGGTCCCATGTCCGGAACTTCCGGTCTCCGATCCGGAACTTCCGGTGCCAAGACCGGAACTTCCGGCCCCCCTTGCCGGAACTTCCGGTACCAAGGATTTTCCAAGGAGCAGTTCTCCCCAAGGGCAAGATCAACCACCTCCCTCATCAGTTTCACCTTTCGTTGATCAAGGCCATCAAATCAGTCAAGGCGGAGACATGAATGATCAAGATGATCAAGCTATCCCTCCCACCACTAGGAGGGAAATCGAGATCCGCCGCTTGAATAGGGTTGGCACCTCACAGGAATTAAGAGCTTTATCTCTCTACAAGGTGCTTGGTGATGTGAGAAGCAAGGTCTCTACCCGAAGACAACTCGCAAGCTTTAGTGAACATCAAGCTCACATCTCCATGGTGGAACCCAAGAAGGTCTTTGAAGCTCTTGAAGATAAAGATTGGCTTGATGCCATGCATGAAGAGCTCAACAACTTTGAGCGCAACAAGGTGTGGAAGTTGGTGGAAAGACCCAAAGATTGCCGCAATGTTATCAGCACCAAGTGGATCTTCAAGAACAAGCAAGATGAACATGGCATGGTGGTGAGAAACAAGGCAAAATTGGTGGCTCAAGGTTACTCCCAAATTGAAGGCATTGACTTTGGAGAAACCTACGCGCCCGTGGCTCGACTTGAGTCAATTCGTATTCTTCTTGCCTATGCTTCTCATCATAACTTTAAGTTGCAACAAATGGATGTTAAATCCGCTTTTCTGAATGGTCCACTAAATGAACTTGTTTATGTTAAGCAACCACCAGGGTTCGAGGACCTCAAGTATCCAAACCATGTCTAAAAGTTGGATAAGGCACTCTATGGCCTTAAACAAGCCCCACGAGCGTGGTACGAGCACCTTAGAGAACTACTTGTAGACCGTGGCTTCCAAGTTGGGGAAATCGACCCCACCCTTTTCACTAAGAAAGTAAATGGAGAGTTTTTCATTTGTCAATTATATGTGGATGACATTATATTTGGATCTACTAACAAAGCATTTAACGAAGAATTCTCCAAGCTTATGACTGATAGGTTTGAGATGTCTATGATGGGTGAGATGAAGTTCTTCCTAGGATTTGAGATCAAACAATTGAAGGAAGGGACATTCATCAACCAAGCTAAGTACATTCAAGACATGCTCAAGAAGTACGGGTTGCTTGAGCTCAAGGGTGCCTCTACCCCAATGCAAACCAAATGCCACCTTGAGCTCAACCCCAAGGGTAAGGATGTGGATCAAAAGGTATATCGCTCCATGATTGGATCTCTTCTTTACCTTTGCGCATCTAGATCGGATATAGTGCTAGCCGTAGGAGTTTGTGCAAGATATCAAGCAGCTCCTAAAGAAAGCCATGATATGGCGGTCAAGAGGATCTTTAGATATTTGGCTTATACCCCAACCTTTGGATTGTGGTACCCCAAGGATGCACATTTCTCATTATGTGGGTACACGGATTCCGATTGGGCGGGAGATCAAGATGACAGGAAGTCAATCTCCGGTGCTTGTCAGTTTATTGGGAGGTCCTTGGTGAGTTGGTCTTCAAAGAAGCAAAATTTTATATCTCTTTCCACCGCCGAAGCCGAATATGTTGCTGCCGCAAGTTGTTGCACCCAATTGCTGTGGATGAGGCAAACTTTAAAGGAATACGGAGTCGATTCGACAAAGTGCCTCTTCTATGTGACAATGAAAGTGCCATCAAGATTGCTTACAACCCGGTGCAACATTCAAGAACCAAGCATATAGAGATCCGCCATCATTTCATTAGAGATCATGTGGCCCGAGGAGATGTTGATCTATCTTATGTAGGCACAAGAGATCAATTGGCGGATATCTTCACGAAGCCCCTTGAGGAAGGAAGGTTTTGCTTTTTGAGGAATGAGCTAAATATCATTGATTCGAGGTCCTTAGCTTGATCGCTTGCACAATCTCCTAGGACGTAATTGCATCTTATCTTGTTTAGATGTAGGCATGGATATAGGGGGAGTGCGGTCCTAATACATTGGACCATCCCTCCCCCCATTATGCCGATAACAAGTGTTCTTTTATCTCTATATTCATTCTTATGACTATCTTGAGCTAAAACGACGAGTAGTGGTTTGTACCCAAGATATATCTTCGCGGTGACATGCCCGACACTCCAACATGGTGGCCTCGGCCACCAACCTCTTCCTATTTGTCTAGGACGAGTTGGTTTTAATGACTTACGCTGATTTCTCATTTGCATCTTCTTGTTTCTATGGAAAACACACTCAAGTTGGTCTTCTTGACAACTTATTGCTTTTTGCAACTTGAGTGTGAAGTACCATCATCAGTTTGGATTTCTCACCTAAGCCTTCCCCCTTGAACCCTGCTATTCCATCGCTCATGTCCATTTTCTTATTTTCCAGATAATTTGGTTTAGTTTTCCTTAAGTACGGAAATTCCGGGTCTCAGACCGGAACTTCCGGTGCTCAGGAAACTCCAGCACTTCATTCTGTGGCTAAGTCCAGTTTGCTCCACTCCCTGGAGAAACCAGAACTTTTGCCCGGAAGAAGTGCCGGAAGTTTCCGGTGCACCGGAACTTCCGGTCAGTAGGCCGAAACTTTGGGTGCCAGGAAATTTCCAGCCTTTCCTCCAGTGGCAAAGTCTGGAATTCTCCATCCCCTGGAGAAACCGGAACTTTGCCCGGAAGAAAGACCGGAAGTTTCCGGGGCACCGGAACTTCCGGCCTCCTGGCCGGAACTTCCGGTGCTAGGAAATTTCCAACCTTTCTTCCAGTGGCTAAGTCCGGAATTCTCCATCCCCTGGAGAAACCGGAACTTTGCCCGGAAGAAAGACCGGAAACTTCCGGTGTGTGGACCGGAACTTACGGCTTAAGTGGCTCGGGTCTATAAATAGGGCTGCGCTGGGTGAACCGTTTCGTTTTGAACGGTTCTTCCACCCCGCGCAGCCCATATCCAATCTCTCTCCTCTCCCGAGCCCTAGAACTCCACCAAATCAATCCGAGGCCTTCCGACCTTGGATTTCTTCGGTTCAAAGCCGGATCTGCATCTCCTCGACGAGGGGATCCGTTCTCTCCGTTCGGTTTTTGCCATGGACTTCGGTAATGTGTTCTATTTTCAAATCTAGGACGAATCTTCTTTCGTTTAACCTAGTGAATTTAGAACATATTATGTAGAACCCCTTGGTAGAAACCTTCTCTTAGGCTTGCCCTACAATCTCTCAATATTAATCTGAATTTTTGTTGAAATTTCTAGAAGTTACATGGAATTTTCGGTTTTTGTCTGAAAAACCAGAACTTCCGGCCTACAGGCCGGAACTTCCGGTGCCTGAAAAAATTCCAGCAATTCCTCCTGCGACTAAGTCCAGTTTCTCCAGCCCTTGGAGAAACCGGAACTTTGCCCGGAAGAATTGTCGGAAGTTTCCGGGGCACCGAAACTTCCGGTCCCCTAACCGGAACTTCCGGTCTTCTGGACCGGAACTTCCGGTCCCCCAGACCGGAACTTTCAGACTGAAACCGGAACTTTCGGCCCAAAATCAGAAATTTCAGGACTAATTCTTTTTGCTACTGAATCTTGTTTCCTTGGACATGAGTGCTTATCCCCGTGCTTTCCTCTATATCTATGTTGTGTTCATGCAGGGGCAGGGAGTCAGGCTGGTAGTCGCCCTGGTCACGCTAAGAAGCAGGTTGTGAAGAGAAGTGCAAGTCGTGGACCAGCTCAAGACGAAGAAGAAGAGGAGATCTTGTCTGAGGAAGAGCATCAGCCAGATCCAGCTTGGGTTCAGTCTTCTGCAGCTCGCTCCAACAAGAAAAACAAGGGGCCCGCTGTCTCAGTTCTGCGCATGTCTGCCTCGGATTTCTAGCACTGGAGGTTCTCATTTGACTATGCCAATCCGAAGGAGCACCAGATTTTCCACAGCTTGGACATGATGAGCTCTATTGCGGCTTCTCTCAGAAGAAGTGCGTGTGCCCGATGCAGAGCATTGACTTCAACTATCTTGAGAAGAAGAGAAGCTACTATGGGGGTGCTGTCACTATTGTGGATGCTCTTGGGCTTCGGCCCCTTATGACCCGTCAATGCAACTACAACATTCCCTTGATCCATCAGTTCTTCGCCACTGTGGTGTTTGATGACTCCCCCAACATTGGGATGACTTGGATGTCAGGAAGAATCAGACTTCAGGCTTCCATCAAGGATTTGGCTGCTCTTCTTGGTTACCCCTTCCAAGGGTTAGATGAGCCTGCTGGTATGAGACTGCACAATGATGATGACCGCTATGACAAGAATGACATGGCCGAGTGCTATGAGACTAATGGCACCATTGGCGGCACTCATGGCTTGAATCCCGTGTATGACATTGTCCTTCGGATGTTCCGCCACTCCATTGCTCCAAGTGTTGGGAACAATGATGCTATTCGTCGAGGACTTGTCCATCTCATGGCTTTAGCTAGCCAAGCGTACCTCTCAGACTCAGTGCCAGAGCCCAATGCATTCTCCTTTGATGCCATGGACTTCATTTTCTGCGAGATGCACTATACTATTTTCCACAGGAAGGTGCCTCCCTATGCACCTTACATCATGCTGCTCATTAAGGACATGTTTCCTTTCACCCCTGAGGAGCGTATTGATGTGGACGCTGCCCTTGAGTGCACTATTCACAAGCCTGTTCGTCTCCACATGAAGAAATCCCACTTGGCTGCTCCATCTCGCCCCATGGGTACCTATGATGATGAGGAAGCCACCACTGGGCGCAACCGCGCTCCATCTGATCCCACTGTCAAGAAGGCTGCCAAGAAGAAGCGTCCGTGGTTTGTGAGGGCTCTTGAGAAGATCATGCACATGGGTTCTTGTCTGCACAGGGAGGACTATGCCATGTACGAGCAGAACCATGCCATCCTCACCAACCAGTCCGCTATGATGGCTCACCTGAAGATGCCCAACCCACCGGCTGCTCCTCCTCCACTCATTGCTTTCGAGCACTGGAACGCCATATGGATTAGTTGGGACATTGATGTGCCAGAAGATGCCACAGATGATGAAGATGCCATGGCTGAAGATGAGGAGGGCCTGCACCATGACGCCGACTGACTCTTGGGGCGTTAGCATCGATCTTCTCCCTTTTTGGTCTCGCAAGATGACAAAGGGGGAAACGTTTATCTATTAGGACTTCTCGGGGATTTGCAAGGGTGGAAGCACAAACCTTTATTTCTCTTTCGGTTTTAATTTGTGCTTCTTGAACTTTTAGTCGTTTGGTTTGGAACTCTATCTTTCAGCATGTGGTAAGACATGTGAAACATTGTGTTGTGATGTAATCAGTTTATTCGTGTCTTACATTATTGTCTATTTCAGCAAGTTATGCTATCTATTCTTCCTTTGATGAACTTGCTAGGATTGTAAAAGATAGGGGGAGCTGTGATCCTAAATAGATGTGCACTTGTATTCAAACATAAGATTTAATAGTGCACATATTTAGGGGAAGCCTCGTCTATGTTTTGCAAATCCTTTATCCCGTTTGTGTTGTCATCTCTAACCAAAAAGGGGGAGATTGAAAGAGCATTTTATGTCTCCTGAGTTTTGGATAGGAATGACAACACGAAAAGGATGTTTAACGGTGTGCCTGAGTATTTGAGATACTACATAACCTTGAAGAACAAAAAGGATGAAGATCATCAGGGTCGAATGAGAGAACTGGCTGGCAGTTTTTCATGTTTTGACAGGCCGGAAGTTCCCGCCGAAGGGCCGGATGTTCCGGGCCTGCACCGGACATTTCCATCTGGCCAGAAAACGGCTAAGTACTTTTAGGATTGAGCCCCTGGCAAAGGCGGAACGTTCACCAGAAGTTTGGCCGGAACTTTCCGGGCGACCGGAAGTTCCGGCCCACGACCGGAAGTTCCGTTCCAGACAAACGAGAAAATCGGCTAAGTTAGGAATTGCTCACACCCGGGCAAAGCCGGAACTTTGGCCGGAAGTTTGGCCGGATCTTTCCGCACCACCGGAAGTTCCGGCCAAACCACCGGAAGTTCCGGTGCTGAACATGCTGGTTTTTCTCTAAGTCTGGAACTGCCTGCGCCCTGGCCAGGCCGGAAGTTCCTCCGGAACTTTGGCCGGAACTTTCCGGGGTGACCGGAAGTTCCGGCATGCGCAGTAAAAAACGGCTAGTTGGTGGAGGGGGGGTATAAATACCCCTCCACCTACCTCCAGCCATTTTAGCTCTCACACTCTCTCTCATCATAAATTTCTGAAGCTCAAATCTTCAAGATCTCCCAACTCCTCCACCCAAATCCGTTGATCTTTGGAGGAGTGAAGGAGAAGGCCCCTATCTACTACTTCACCGAAGCGATTTGTAATCTTCCCCTATTCACTTGGGGATTTCAAGTCTACGGTTTCCTCAAGGAAAACCTAGGTCTCACCATTGTTGGTACTTGGTGTAAGCTTGACCTGTTGTGGTCTTGACCTTTTGTGGTCATCTTGGGAGCCCCCAATTAAGTTGTGTGTGTGTTCCTCAAGCGTTTGTAAGGGATTCGATCTCCGCCCTAAAAGGGGATATCTTGTTTCTTTTAACTTGTTCCGCCCCAATTAATGTTATCTTGTTTCTTTTAACTTGTCATTTAGGTAAATTTGAAGGAGATATGCCCTAGAGGCAATTAATAAAGTGTATTCTTTATCATATCTCGTGTGTTCATAGTAGGTTTTTGTGTCATGCTAGAACCGTATTAAGCGGAAACATTAATGCGGGTGTGATACGTAAACAACCAGGTCCCTAGTAGCCTCTACTAAGACTAGTTTCGTTGCGCGATTGATGATCGAGGTTTCCCGGTCATGGGGCATGGCGCCGGTCGGCAATGGGAGTCATATCGCTGGAGAACGATGTGATGGACATACCCAGATTTGGAGAACGTAGTCGTTACGCCTTTGACCGTGAGATCAACTCTTATTGTTATTCCTGGAAGATACTTTGATTGCACCAAACGTCGTATCTTATTTAGTATGACAATAACGGTGATACTTTTGGGTATCGGAAAGGAGTAGTTGAGACGAGGGGTCAAGAGCGGGATTTGCCAGTCCGCATAGCAGGATAGATACTCTCGGGCCCACTCGGTGAGATCATGTCTAATGAGCTTGCAAGCATGTGACTAGGTCAGGAGACATGAGATCATGAACGAGTAGAAGATAGCGTCGTCGGTAACGAGGTCGGGATTAGGTATGGAGATATCTATGGAACGACGCTCGGACGTGCTAAGTATCGCTATGTCAAAAAGTTTAAGACTTTGCGTTCAGGTTTGATAGATGAAAGTCATTCGTTATATCACAGGGATTAATTCATGCGGTCCTGGCCTACGAGTTAGTCGTTGATCATAGAGGAGTCTTGGTCATACCTGTTATTATATCGAACCGCTAGGGTAACACACTTAAGGGGTTTCGACAAGACAACCGGAAAGGAAAGAGATCACCGGGAACGTCCCGGGAGGGGTCCGATGGAGATCGGACAGCGACGAAAGAGATTTCGGAGCTAGGAAAAATTATATATATTAAGTTTGATATTAATTAGTGTAATTAATATGCAAATATGATTTTTATATTTATTTTCGAATTTATTTAGGCTGATTTCCCTAAATGGGCCTTCTGGTCGAAAGAAGGCCCAAGAGGGGAAAAATCCCTAGGGGATTCGGTGGGGGCCAGGAGGGGCCGACCCAAGTGGGCCAAGGGCCTACTAGGGGGGCCGGCGCACCCTCCAGTGCCGCACCAGGCATGTGGGATTAGTCCCACATTGCCTGGCTGGCAAGGTTGGCTCCCCCTGGGAGCCTATATAAGAAAGGGCACCCCTGGCCTTTTAATTCACCAATTAATTCCCGATTTCTCTCTCGATCTCATGGTTCCCAAGTCGGAGCCGCGCCGAGCTGAGGAGGGGGATCTCTTCCACCATAGCCCGCTGCCGCGCTGCTGGTGTTCCGGTCCAAGTCTTCCGCTGCTCGTCCTGGACTGGAGCTTTGGAGGCCGTCGTCTCCACCGTACGTGTGCGACTCCCTGCGATGTGCTGCGCTAGCGGTACTCGGAGTTCTGCTTCCTCTACACGACCTTGAGGTCGGCTTCGTCGGTCTTCATCAACAATGTTTGTTCGGGAACGTAATCCCCGCTTTCGGTCTACAAGGGTACATATTCCGATCTCCGTTCGTACTACTATATCTGCATAGAATAGATCTTGACATGCTTTTAGGATATCGTTGGTAGGAATTTTTTTGTTTTCTGCACACGATCCCCTTCAGTGGTATCAGAGCCGATCTATCGTAGATATATCTGTACGCTGTTAGAACCCGTGCTCTGCACGGGGGCACCGTTCCTGTTATTTGCTACCCTCTAGCGTGCACTTGTGTATTCCAGCGGCATTGAGTTGATGAAGCGGCCCGGACCGACTTTACGCGTACGCTTACGTGAGACTGGTTCCACTACTGACATACAACTTGTACCGTATATGTGGCTGGCGGGTGTCAGTTTCTCTCTCTTTAGTTGGTCTTCGCATTTTCAATGGAGGGCCCGAAAGGTATGCTTAAACATGCAATTATTGGATCGTTGTTGTGGTCATAAGATTCATAGGTATGAAGCGGTTCTATTTACGAAAGCCCCAAGCCACGTAAAATATGCAAAAGATAAAGTAGAAGCGTCTAACTTTATTTTGCAGGGGCTATGTGATATGGTCAAGGTAGGTTTATTAAATTGTTTATAAACTGCGGGCGCCAAGAAGACCATGGCGCGATGGACTATATCACATTGCATTACATTTGATGTTTTGTGTGCATCTTATATTGTGTTATTGTGTGTATAGTATACATTAGTTACACGGCGGTAGCTATATAAGATGATCCCTTCAAAATACCACTAGTGTTCTCCCTCCAACGCGCACCACCAAGAATGTTCTACGTTATGAGGCAGGCCGTGATGATCGGGTGTCGGACATCTCGTCGTTCGCATACAGTGGGTGTAAGCCATGTTGCACAAGCGTCAGCGTGGAGGTCTTTGGTGGCGAGCCTAGCATACTCAGAAGTATGGCCTCGGAACAGGAAGACCGAAAGGTCGAGCACGAGTCACAAAATTGGTGTGGCGGACGATTTTGTCTACTCTTGAAGTTGTGCCGCCGGCTCTGATGATGAGGGGTGGTGCAATGGACGGGGGTCGTATAATCGCTTAAACGACCAGGAGGGATGTTCGTTTGAGTGGGAGTTATGTTAGTTATTTTCTAAAATACTATAACTCAAAATTATTATGAACAAAGCTTATGTTGTTACAAATTCCATTGTAGATGTCTCACCCCTCCTTTAACCTAAACCTGTTCATTGAGAAAGAGAAGCTTAAGACCGATGGGTCTAACTTCGTGTCCTGGTTCCGTGATCTGAAGTCCATCCTTGAAACCCACAAGGTGGCCTACATCCTTGAGGCCCCCTTAGGTGATCTTCCAAACACCGCCCCGGAAATCGAAAGGATTGTCCATGGGGTAAAGGCGAAGATTTCTTCTTATGTCCAGAGTGGCATGCTCTTTGCCATGGAGGCTGACCTGCAAAACCGCTTCATGAACAAGGGTGCTTATGATATAATCACTGAACTCATGGCTGTTTTTGCACGACAAGTCAAGGCTGAGAGGTACGAGGCATCTGTGCTTTTCTTCTCAGCCCAGATGGAAGAGCACGGCAATATTAGTGAGCACTTGGCCAAGTTGTTTGGCTGCGCTCGACTTCTGAGTGATCTGGGAAGTGTGATCCCAGAGGAGGTGGTTATTGATAGGGCGCTGATTTCTCTGCCCCCTAACTATAAGAACGCCATCGTGGACTACGGCATGAAAGGGACGTCAAAACCCCTGTCGGAAATCCTGAAGATGCTCGAAGTGGCCGAATTAGAAATCAAGATGAAGAAGATGGTGGTGACCATCGGATCACCTGAGCGCAACTGCCCCAAGTATCTGGAGGATAGGAAGTCTGGCAAGACGGTCGACAAAGAGCAAGGTATATTTGATATACATGTTATAGATGTGTACGTTACATCCGCCTGGAGCAATACGTGGGTGTTCGATACTGGTTCTGTTGCTCATATATGTAACTCTCAGGAGGAGTTACGGAATAGACGGCGGCTGGCGAAGGATGAGGTGACGATGCGCGTCGGCAACGGATCGAGAGTCGACGTGGTGGCTATCGGCACGCTCCCTCTGCATCTACCATCAGGATTAGTTTTGGTTTTAAATAAGTGTTATTTTGTGCCATCCTTGAGTGTAAACATTATAAGTGGGTCTTACCTGTTACAAGACGGTTATTCATTTAAATCAGTGTCAAGCAATTGTGCTATTTATATGAATGATATCTTTTATGTTGATGCTCCCGAGAATAACAGTTTAGTCTTGTTGAATCTCGATCGTAGTACTCACATCCATAACATAGAAGCCAAACGGATTAAGTGTAGTGACGATACCGCCATGTTTTTGTGGCATTGCCGTCTTGGTCATATTGGTGTAAAGTGCATGAAGCAACTCCACTCCGATGGACTTTTGGACTCGTTGGATTTCGGATCCCTTGATACATGCGAACCATGCCTTATGGGCAAAATGACCAGGACACCGTTCAAAGGTTTCGTTGAACGGGCGTCGGATTTGTTGGGGATCATACATACAGATGTGTGTGGACCGATGAGCGTTTTGACACGCAATGGTTATCGTTACTTCGTCACCTTCACTGATGACTTGAGTAGATACGGTTATATCTATTTGATGAAACACAAGTCTGAAACGTTTGAAAAGTTCAAAGAATTCCAGAGTGAAGTTGAGAATCAGCTTAATAGGAAAATCAAGCATCTCCGATCCGATCGCGGTGGAGAATACTTGAGTTTTGAGTTTGGCACACATCTGAAGAGTTGTGGCATAGTACCCCAACTTACGCCAGCCGGAACGCCGCAGCGTAACGGCGTGTTCGAGCGACGTAATCGTACTCTACTGGATAGTGTCTGATCTATGATGTCTCTTACCGATCTACCAGTGTCCTTCTAGGGTTATGCGTTAGAAACAGCCGCATTCATTTTAAATAGGGCTCCGTCCAAGTCCGTTGAAACGACGCCGTATGAATTATGGTATGGCCAAAAGCCTAAGTTATCGTTTCTGAAGGTTTGGGGTTGTGAGGCGTACGTTAAGAAACTACAACCCGACAAACTCGAACCAAAGTCGGAGAAAGTCGTCTTTGTAGGATATCCGCGGGAAACCGTTGGGTACACCTTCTACAACCAAGCTGAGGGCAAAACTTTTGTCGCGAAGACCGATACCTTTCTAGAGAAGGAGTTTCTCACGGAAGGAGTAAGTGGGAGGAAGGTAGACCTCGATGAAATCATTGTACCTGAACTCGAGATTCCGAGTGGCGCAACGGAAGCAATTCCGGAAACGTCCTTCGTGGAAGGAGTGGGAGAAACTGTCGAGGAAGATGTTCTACCTCGTAGGTCTGGTAGATCTCGGATCGTACCAGAATGGTATGGCAACATGGTTTGCACCGTCATGCTAGTCGAGCAAGACGAACCTACGAACTGCAAGGAGGCGATGGCGAGTCTAGAGTCCGAGAAATGGCTTGAAGCCATGAAATCCGAAATAGGATCCATGTATGATAACAAAGTGTGGACTTTGATGGATATTCCCGAAGGGCGCAAGGCCGTCGAGAATAAGTGGATCTTTAAGAAGAAGACTGATGCTGATGGTAATGTGACCGTCTATAAAGCTCGGCTTGTCGCAAAGGGTTTCCGACAAGTTCATGGAATTGACTACGATGAAACTTTTTCACCGGTAGCCATGCTTAAGTCTATTCGGATTTTGTTAGCGGTAGCTGCCTATTATGATTATGAAATCTGGCAGATGGACGTCAAAACGGCCTTCCTAAATGGAAACATTGAGGAAGAGTTGTACATGGTACAGCCGGAAGGTTTTGTCGATCCAGGAAATGCTAACAAGGATGCAAGCTTCAGCGATCCATCTATGGATTGAAGCAGGCATCTCGGAGCTGGAATCTTCGCTTTGATGAGGTAATCAAAGGTTTTGGATTTATCCAAAATGTGGAAGAGACCTGCATTTACAAGAAAATGAGTGGGAGCTCGGTTGTGTTCTTAGAACTGTATGTTGACGACATATTGCTGATTGGGAATGATGTGAAACTTCTGAATAGCGTGAAGGAATATTTAAACAGTAAATTTTCCATGAAGGACTTAGGAGAAGCTGCGTATGTTTTAGGCATAAAAATCTATCGCGATAGATCAAGGCGCCTATTAGCACCGAGTCAGAGTACTTATCTTGATAAAATACTGAAGCGTTTCCGTATGGAGAAGGCAAAGAAGGGTTCTCTGCCGGTTATCAAGAATAAGATATTGCGGAAGGCGCAGTGTCCGGTGACGGAACTGGGTAAGGCCGAAATGACGAAACATCCTTATGCTTCAGCCATAGGATCGATCATGTATGCAATGTTGAGTACTAGACCGGATGTGGCATTAGCTCTAAGTTTGACAAGCCGGTTCCAGAGTAATCCTGGAATGCCGCATTGGGTAGCTGTTAAGATCATTCTTAAGTATCTCAATAAGACAAAGGAAATGTTCCTTGTGTATGGTGGCTGCGATGAAGAACTTGGCGTAACGGGTTACGTAGATGCAAGTTTCTGCTCAGACCCCGATGACTGTAAGTCACAGACAGGTTACGTGTTCAAGGTGAATGGAGGCGCCGTGTGCTGGAGAAGTGGGAAGCAACCCATAGTCGCACAATCTACAATGGAGTCGGAGTATATCGCTGCTTGTGAAGCCGCGAATGAAGCTGTGTGGCTGAGGAAGTTCGTCATCGAACTTGGAGTGTTCCCGAGCGTGCCAGACCCCGTGATCCTCTTCTGCGACAATACGGGTGCCATTGCGAACGCCAAGGAGCCAAGGTCTCACCCCACCGCCAAACACATTCTCCGACGCTTCCATGTGATACGTCAGTACGTACAAGGAGGCGATGTGAAGATTTGCAAAGTGCATACGGATCTGAATGTGGCAGATCCGCTGACGAAGCCTCTCCCGCTTGATAAGCATGAAAAACACCAGTTAGCTATGGGTGTTAGGCTTTTACCAAGTTGTAATCTAGATTAAGTTGTACTCTAGTGCAAGTGGGAGACTGAAGGAGATATGCCCTAGAGGCAATTAATAAAGTATATTCTTTATCATATCTCGTTTGTTCATAGTAGGTTTTTGTGTCATGCTAGAACCGTATTAAGCGGAAACATTAATGCGGGTGTGATACGTAAACAACCAGGTCCCTAGTAGCCTCTACTAAGACTAGTTTCGTTGAGCGATTGATGATCGAGGTTTCCCGGTCATGGGGCATGGCGCCGGTCGGCAATGGGAGTCATATCGCTGGAGAACGATGTGATGGACATACCCAGATTTGGAGAACGTAGTCGTTACGCCTTTGACCGTGAGATCAACTCTTATTGTTATTCCTGGAAGATACTTTGATTGCACCAAACGTCGTATCTTATTTAGTATGACAATAACGGTGATACTTTTGGGTATCAGAAAGGATTAGTTGAGACGAGGGGTAAAGAGCGGGATTTGCCAGTCCGCATAGCAGGATAGATACTCTCGGGCCCACTCGGTGAGATCATGTCTAATGAGCTTGCAAGCATGTGACTAGGTCACAGAGACATGAGATCATGAACGAGTAGAAGATAGCGTCGTCGGTAACGAGGTCGGGATTAGGTATGGAGATATCTATGGAATGACGCTCGGACGTGCTAAGTATCGCTATGGCAAAAGGTTTAAGACTTTGCGTTCAGGTTTGATAGATGAAAGTCATTCGTTATATCACAGGGATTAATTCATGGGGTCCAGGCCTACGAGTTACTCGTTGATCATGGAGGAGTCTTGGTCATACCTGTTATTATATCGAACCGCTAGGGTAACACACTTAAGGGGTTTCGACAAGACAACCGGAAAGGAAAGAGATAACCGGGAACGTCCCGGGAGGGGTCCGATGGAGATCGGGCAGCGACGAAAGAGTTTTCGGAGCTAGGAAAAATTATATATATTATGTTTGATATTAATTAGTGTAATTAATATGCAAATATGATTTTATATATTTATTTTTGAATTTATTTAGGCTGATTTCACTAAATGGGCCTTCTGGTCGAAAGAAGGCCCAAGAGGGGAAAAATCCCTAGGGGATTCGGTGGGGGCCAGGAGGGGCCGACCCAAGTGGGCCAAGGGCCCACTAGGGGGGCCGGCGCACCCTCCAGTGCCTCACCAGGCATGTGGGATTAGTCCCACATTGCCTGGCTGGCAAGGTTGGCTCCCCCTGGGAGCCTATATAAGAAACGGCACCCCTGGCCTTTTAATTCACCAATTAATTCCCGATTTCTCTCTCGATCTCGTGTTTCCCAAGTCGGAGCCGCGCCGAGCTGAGGAGGGGGATGTCTTCCACCATAGCCCGCTGTCGCGCTGCTGGTGTTCGGGTCCAAGTCTTCCGCTGCTCGTCCTGGACTGGAGCTTCGGAGGCCGTCGTCTCCACCGTACGTGTGCGACTCCCTGCGAGGTGCTGCGCTAGCGGTACTCGGAGGTCTGCTTCCTCTACACGACCTTGAGGTCGGCTTCGTCGGTCTTCATCGACAACGTTTGTGCGAGAACGTAATCCCCGCTTTCGGTCTACAAGGGTACGTATTCCGATCTCCGTTCGTACTACTATATCTGCATAGAATAGATCTTGGCATGCTTTTAGGATATCGTTGGTAGGATTTTTTTTTGTTTTCTGCACACGATCCCCTTGAAAATTCACCATAGTTGCATATCTAGAGAATTTACCTTTGTGTTGAGCCTAAAATTGAAAAGACCTAAAATTTGAACAAGCACCTATTCACCCCCCCCCCCCTCTAGGTGCCGGATTCCCGTTCAGCGGGTCAACCGGAAGGAATTTATTTATGAATTTTTGTCACTACTCAAATTTAGTAATTATTTATAGCAAATAGTACACATATAGGACCCATGTCAAATGATATTCTTTTTTGAGTTGTTAATCATTTTATTCCATTTTTTCATAAAAACGATCAAAACGGCCGCGATGACTATTCATCGAAAGAGGTAAGATTTTTAAAAATTATCAATGATTCTCTGATATAACCAATAGTTGTGTACCTTAAAATGATTTTTCCAAAAGATTCAGACCAAACTATCATATAGTTGTAGTTCAAATTTGAATCACTTTTGAAAAATCGACATAAACTCATTTAATTAGGCGAAATTAGGTAGATATTAAGGAAAAACCTAATACTTGCGAATTATCCATCATATGTGTAGTAGTTTCCATGAAAATTAAATCGGTGCCATTTTGCATTATATTTTTTGTACTTTGTTCACAAAAAAGTCATTTTTCACACTTAAAAAATGGAAAATGATATTTATGAAAATAATTTCAAGAATCCCTTTGGCATGATTGTTTTCTATACCAAGATTCACCTATTTGTGAAATATGAGATCTTTATCACAAACTATGCCGTGGAAATGACATCTTTTGGCTTGCTTATAAATGTTTATAGATGATAAACCTTTTTTTGAAGACTTTTTTTAAATTTTGTCAAAAATCAAGTTTATCATTTTTCATGGCAACTAGTAAACCTATAAAGATCCCATGTCAAAGGATTTCCTTTTTTGAGGTGTTTATCACTTTATTCCATTTTTTCGTAAAAATGATCAAAATGGTCGCGATGACTATTCATCAAAAGAGGTAAGATGAAAGTGCATTTCCTATAAATTGATTTTAGAGATTGTTGACAACACATCTACAGGACTAATGTGTGTGGTAAGTTCTTTGCAGATTTTATAGGTTATATCAAGAGTTGAAAAAGGAGAGAGTGGCCCCTGTTTTTTTGGTGTAATTCAGTTTTTCTGTTCAGCGGTAGTACCGCTAGTGTCCGGTAGGTGTCCGGTAGCGGTAGAGGTCCGGTAGTACCGCTGGTGTCCTTCGTTTTTCGACTAAGGACCCAGCGGTAGCCTGGGAGCAACGGTAGTACCTCTGGTACCGTTGTTGCTGACGATCTCTTCTGCCCAGATACCGTTGGATATCTGTGGAGGTAGTACCGCCAGCTACCGCTGGAGGTACCGCTGGAATTAGAAAAACTCTCGGCATAGACTACGGTACCAAGCGGTATCACTCTGAAGGGGATCGTGTGTAGAAAACAAAAATTTTCCTAGCAATGATATCCTTAAACTAGCCAAGATCTACACTATGTAGATATAGTAGTACGGCGGAGATCGGAATACATACCCTCGTAGACCGAATAGCGGAGATTACGCTCCCGCACAAACGTTGACGACGAAGATGACGTAGCCGACCTCTAGGTCGCGGAGAACTCGGTGCGACGTAGACGACGAAGATGACCCCGAGGTCGGGTGGAGGAAGTAGGCCTCCGAGTACCGCTAGCGCAGCACCTCGCAGGGCGTCACACACATACGATGGAGACGACGGCCTCCGAAGCTCCAGTCCAGGACGAGCAGCGAAAGACTTGGACCGGAACACCAGCAGCGCGGCAGCGGGCTATGGTGGAAGAGATCCCCTTCCTCTACTCGGCGCGGCTCCGACAAGGGAACCAAGAGATCGAGAGAAAAATTAGGAATTAATTGGTGAATTAAAAGGCCAGGGGTGCCCCTTCTTATATAGGCTCCCGGGGGGAGCCAACCTCCCTAGCCAGGCAATGTGGGACTATCCCACAGCCATGGTGCGGCTAGGGATGGTGCGCCGGCCCTAGGTGGGCCCCATTTTTCCCACCTAGGCCGGCCAAGCCTCCCCCACAAAATTCCCTTGAGGGTTTTCCCCCATGGGCCTTCTTTCGACCAGAAGGCCCATTTAGGGAAATCAGCCTAAATAAAGTCGAAAATAAATATATAAAATCATATTTGCATATTAATTACACTAATTAATATCAAACATAATATATATAATTTTTCCTAGCTCCGGAAACTCTTTCGGCGCTGCCCGATCTCCATCGGACCCCTCCCGGGACATTCCCGGTGATCTCTTTCCTTTCCGGTTGTCTTGTCGAAACCCCTTAAGTGTGTTACCCTAGCGGTTCGATATAATAACAGGTACGATCAAGACTCCTCTATGATCGACGACTAACTCGTAGGCCTGGACCCCATGAATTAATCCCTATGATATAACGAATGACTTTCATCTATCAAACCTGGACGTATAGTCTTAAACCCTTTGTCATGGCGATACTTAGCGTGTCCGAGCATCATTCTCAGATATCTCCATACCTAGCATGATCTCGTTACTGACATCGCTATCTTCTACTCGTCTATGATATTATGTCAGCTGGTGACCTAGTCACATGTTTGCAAACTCATTTGACATAATCTCATCGAGTGGGCCCTAGAGTATCTATCCGGCTATGCGGACTGACAAATCCCGCTGTTGACCCCTCGTCTCAACTACCCCCTTCCGAAACCCAAAAGTATCACCGTTATTGTCACACTAGATAAGATATGACGTTTGGTGCGATCAAAGTATCTTCCAGGGATAACAATAAGAGTTGATCTCACGGTCTTAAGGCGTAATGACTATGTCCTATAAATACTGGGTATGTCCATCACATCGTTACTCCTAACGATATGACTTCCATTGCCGACCGACGCCATGCCCTATGATCGGAAAACCTCGATCATCAACCGCGCAACGAAACTAGTCTTAGTAGAGGCTACTAGGGACCTGGTTGTTTATCTACCACACCTGTATTAATGTTTTCGCTTAACACAATTATAGCATGGTATAAAACATATAATGAACGATTGGGATGTTGCCAATAAACTACGTTTATTAAGTGCCTCTAGGGTATATTCCCTTCAGTCTCCCACTTGCACTAGAGTAACACTTAATCTAGTTTACAACTTGGTAAAATCTCAACACCCATAGCATCTTGGTGCCTGCTTGCCTCGTGGAAGAGGAATACAGTCAATAGATCTCACACATTGAGACCTATATGTGCTTTGCAACACTTCTATGTCACCTAGTTTGACATAATCCCGTATCTTACGATGACGGTGAAATATATCCCAGTGGATGGAGTGAGACTCGAGCATTCGCGTAGCATGTGCCTTAAAAGTCTAAGAGATCTATTAAGGGGACCACCTACGCTCGGAAAACTACTCAGTCCAATCACACTTGCTACTTCTGAAGTCGCGATATATTTCTATACCTATGTAGATTATGCGACAGTGCATTCATATGCGACTTCGCAAACTAACCATGTCTATCTTCAAAATAAAGGACATCTCCTATATGAGATTTCTAGTCGCATGGGTCAGTGTAATAACTTGCATCATCGTAACCGCTTTACGGCAAGTTGCCATTCCACTCTTACCCGTTACTAGAAAACCTATCTTCAGTTCTCATAGACACTGAAGAATAAACTTAACGTTTGTTCATTGATCCACACAAGGATCACTCTAGAACCTGTTCTTTAACCAAGAACTCGGGTCACACTAAGTCGAGCTTTCAGTCTGATAGACTCTATGTCTGATACATAGAGAATGTCGAACATCATTTTCTGTCACTGAAAAAGCCAAGATTAACTTAATCTTTTACCTAGTCATACAAGTAAGAACCTCTTTCTTCGCTTGTCCTTTTCTAAAACACTTCAAAAATCCCGACTTAGGAAATATTCCGACTTAATGTTATTAAGCCTCTTCTGATCTATACAATTATTAATTGGATGCCTAATACTCCTAACTTCATTTCATAGAAAATTTAATCACTTAAATAATCCTTTACACTCTACTAGAGGATCTGTGTCATTCAATATGTCGTTACATACAAAATCACGAATGACACCTAGCTCCCACTCAAATATGCCTTCCGCATATAAGATCCAGGAAAAGCTACTTAGCTCCCAGTCAAATATGCCTTCCGCATATAAGATCAAGGAAAGCTACTTTGCTCCCACTCACTTCTTTGCAAATGTAGGTTTCTTCAACTATTTTGGACAACTCCAAAATCCTTTGATCATATTATCAAAGGGAAGATTCCAGCTCCAATATGCTTGCTTCTGCCCATGAATGGACAACCGAAGTTTGCACACATGTTTAGCATCCTCAGGATTACAAACCATTCTTAATTACACTATTAAGAACCATGGTTTTCTCATCCATCTATCAATTTCACATTCGAAATTATAGTAATTGCTAAATGACCCAAAATAGATTTAGGCTTCGCCACTTGAGACAAATTCTCATGTGGTCTGTCGGAACTGTTTCACGACAAATCGAATCTGCTCAATATCTACTCTCTCATAAAACTCCATATACTATTAACATCCTAGATGTCATCAAGAAGATCTCCCAAGTCATTACTTGGTAATCGTATATGGATTTTATTTCGGATCATAAATGACTCATAGCCATTTCTCGGACTTAGGTCCACCATCTCTTCTTCGTAGTTCGTAGGTCTATCATATTCCATTAATATGACCTCCATAACAAGATTGTCGTAACACACAATGTGGAACACAACCTCGTATGCCTACGCTCTTAGTATGAGCTCAGAACATCATGATCTTGAATCATCAGCTTTTTCAAGCTGTGGAGCCTGACACCGAACACACTTTCGGTTGCGCCACTCTGATGTCTGGAGAGGAAGTTCACCAACTTCGTCTGGCTCTACTTTCTTTCTCACTTATACCCTTGGATAAGAAACTATTTCTTTCGCAATGTATATCCCGTCAAAGATTTTGCCTATGTCGTGAGACATGTACCCAACTAACTCTTTAGATAGGGTATACTACAAAGATTAATCCATTTTAGGTTCGATTACATCGAAACACTAAATTGCTGAAACGACAATTCAGGCTCAAAAGCCATGCCATCACTCGTATGGTATTGTCTCCATGGATTCAAATGGTTTCCCTATTTGCTAACGTGAGTGTTTACGTTTCCACCATATGACTCTAATGATCACAATGATTCGGTAAGAGATATCCGATAGAGTGTTATTACGACGTCCTAACACACCATAACACTATGGTGTTCCATGCGACGTAATTTGTGGAACTCTTCTCACAAGTCTTCCAATGATGTGCCAACATCATAACTCAAATCATTATTTCCTCGATCTGTATCGCGGGAATTTAGTTTTCTTGTTAAGTTTATTTCCTACTTCATTCTGAACTTGATTGATCGAATCAAAATTCCAGGCCAACATTCCCCGAGCAGATATCCATATATCTACTCGAATGTTCATGAAGTCTTTGAAATAAATACTTCCACTACACGTTAAAGTACTTCATTGATTCACATACACCCATATGCATGATTCTCAACAAGCTATACTCAAAACGTTCAGTGAAGTTCACGAAATAAAGGTCTCTACTACCCGTCAATTACTTCATTGAACCACATACATCTCTATGTATGACTATCAATAAGTTATATGCCCGTTTTCCGAAAACGGTGTCACAATTATTTTGCAAGTGTCAAAAGATCAAATCTTAGGACTTGTAGGTCCATCCAGTGTGGAGCTAATGCATATAACATTGACATGACTAAACGGTAGTGCCACACATATGTGGTGTCTTTATTAAGTTTGTATCCTTTGGCATTAATATTATGAATGTGGGAGCTTCTACCATCTAAATTCAAATCGGCATATGATCATTACTTCATAAATATAGGACACCAATTTGTCACTATCATGTATGAACAAGTGTCTCGCTAGAGGAGACACACTTGTAACGATCATACTAACAGGCGATCATAAAGAATTTACCCAAATGGTAGATCTAGAGGGAGAGTGTCTATGGCCATCACAACAACTTGATTGCCATTATCAACACGCAATGTCGCCTCATCCTTTCAAGCTACTCAAGCAGTAAACCTGGTTTTTCACAAAACATGACTAGTTCAAAACTTAGTCACTACTGCGAGTACTTGCTTAGCTAAAACATTCATAACATGTATATCATATATACACCATCATCATTGATGACTTCCGGCGATCTGTTTCATTTTCTTGATACTTCCACCGTAATCAAGAACCATGAAGGTGAACGATTCCCCTCGCATGACATAGTCTATGACAGAGGATTTGCACTTGGCAACGATGTCTGTCATCCAGTAATTGAGCTGAGCGAGGCGTCTCAATGTTCATTAATCATGAACATATGTGATTAAGTATGACCGCCACGTGCTCCCTCAATGTGTGTATTCTCTTCCATCTTGGTTGAGAAGACAATCAGTCAACGTACTGATAAACTTCATCAACCCAACGTTTGGGGTACCCCGAGTTTAGCGACCATATCATATGTTCGCGATCTAAAAACTCCACCGTTGGTTCTTTATGGCAGAGATCATAGCATACACTGGACTATGATGATATCATCCGCACAAAATCCGATAATCCAAATTATCTTTTGTTGGCGGAATCCCCGGGTTTATCTCCTAGCGGGTATTGTAACACAAAGAGCTAATGGTTTAAACAAGGAGTATCCTCAAGCTAAAGCATAAAACTATGAAGTTTGGACCCAACCTTTTAAGTTTCTCAATCGCAGGAATGCGCCTAATTTGAAAAGA
The DNA here is from genome assembly GCA_026929855.1 of Poa annua. NCBI lineage: Eukaryota > Viridiplantae > Streptophyta > Magnoliopsida > Poales > Poaceae > Poa > Poa annua. The sequence continues at coordinate 112,810,268 of CM049426.1, forward strand.
TGCTATCACAATGGTTAATATCTACAAAGGTTTGCAAAACAGACTCTGTTCATTATATTCTGAGTTCTAGTATTTTAGAAAATAACTATCTGAACTCCCACTCAAACAAACATCCCTCCTGGTCGTTTAAGCGATTACACGACCCCCATCCATTGCACCACCCCTCATCATCAGAGCCGGCGGCACAACTTCAAGAGTAGACAAAAGTCCGCCACACCAATTTTGTGACTCGTGCTCGACCTTTCGGTCTCCCTGTTCCGAGGCCATATTTCTGAATATGCTAGGCTCGCCACCAAAAACCTCCACGCTGACGCTTGTGCATTATGGGTTACACCCACTGTATGCGAACGACGAGATGTCTGACACCCGATCATCACGGCCTGCCTCATAAGGTAGAACTTTCTTGGTGGTGCGCGTTGGAGGGAGAACACTAGTGGTATTTTGAAGGGATCATCTTATATAACTACCGCCGTGTAACTAATGTATACTATACACACAATCACACAATATAAGATGCACACAAAACATCAAATGTAATGCAATGTGATATAGTCCATTGCGGCATGGTATTCTTGGCGCCCGCAGTTTATAAACAATTTAATAAACCTACCTTGACCATATCACACAACCCCCTGCAAAATAAAGTTAGACGCTTCTACTTTATCTTTTGCATATTTTACGTGGCTTGGGGCTTTCGTAAATAGAACCGCTTCATACCTACGAACCTTATGACCACAACAACGATCCAATAATTGCATGTTTAAGCATCCCTTTCGGGCCCTCCATTGAAAATGCAAAGCCAACTAAAGAGAGAGAAACAGGCACCCGCCAGCCACATATACGGTACAAGCCGTATGTCAGTAGTGGAACCAGTCTCGCGTAAGCGTACGCGTAAATTCGGTCCGGGCCGCTTCATCAATTCGATGCCGCTGGAATCACAAGTGCACGCTAGAGGGTAGCAAATAATAGGAACGGTGCCCCCGTGCAGAACACGGGTTTTAACATCGTACAGCTATATCTACGATAGATCGGCTCTGATACCACTAAAGGGGATCGTGTGCAGAAAACAAAATTTTTCCTAGCAACGATATCCTTAAACTAGCCAAGATATACACTATGTAGATATAGTAGTACGGCGGAGATCGGAATACATACCCTCGTAGACCGAATAGCGGGGATTACGCTCCCGCACAAGCGTTGACGACGAAGAAGACGTAGCCGACCTCTAGGTCGCGGAGAACTCGGCGCGACGAAGACGACGAAGATGACCCCGAGGTCGGGTGGAGGAAGTAGGCCTCCGAGTACCGCTAGCGCAGCACCTCGCAGGGCGTCACACACATACGGTGGAGACGACGGCCTCCGAAGCTCCAGTCCAGGAGGAGCAGCGGAAGACTTGGACCGGAACACCAGCAGCGCGGCAGCGGGCCATGGTGGAAGGGATCCCCTTCCTCTACTCGGCGCGGCTCTGACAAGGGAACCACGAGATCGAGAGAGAAATTGGGAATTAATTGGTGAATTAAAAGGCCAGGGGTGCCCCTTCTTATATAGGCTCCCAGGGGAGCCCACCTTGCCAGCCAGGCAATGTGGGACTAACCCCCATTGCCTGGTGCGGCCACACATGGTGCGCCGGCCCCTGGTGGGCCCCTTTTGGCCCACCTGGGTCGGCCCCATGGCTCCCACCTCCCTAGCCAGGCAATGTGGGACTATCCCACAACCATGGTGCGGCTAGGGATGGTGCGCCGGCCCTAGGTGGGCCCCCTTTGGCCCACCTAGGCCGGCCAAGCCTCCCCCACAAAATTCCCTTGAGGGTTTTCCCCCCATGAGCCTTCTTTCGACCAGAAGGCCCATTTAGGGAAATCAGCCTAAATAAATTCGAAAATAAATATATAAAATCATATTTGCATATTAATTACACTAATTAATATCAAACATAATATATATAATTTTTCCTAGCTCCGAAAACTCTTTCGGCGCTGCCCGATCTCCATCGGACCCCTCCCGGGACATTCCCGGTGATCTCTTTCCTTTCTGGTTGTCTTGTCGAAACCCCTTAAGTGTGTTACCCTAGCGGTTCGATATAATAACAGGTACGATCAAGACTCCTCTATGATCGACGACTAACTCGTAGGCCTGGACCCCATGAATTAATCCCTATGATATAACGAATGACTTTCATCTATCAAACCTGGACGTATAGTCTTAAACCCTTTGTCATGGCGATACTTAGCGTGTCCGAGCATCATTCTCAGATATCTCCATACCTAGCATGATCCCGTTACCGACATCGCTATCTTCTACTCGTCTATGATATTATGTCAGCTGGTGACCTAGTCACATGTTTGCAAACTCATTTGACATAATCTCATCGAGTGGGCCCTAGAGTATCTATCCGGCTATGGGGACTGACAAATCCCGCTGTTGACCCCTCGTCTCAACTTCCCCCTTCCGATACCCAAAAGTATCACCGTTATTGTCACACTAGATAAGATATGACGTTTGGTGCGATCAAAGTATCTTCCAGGGATAACAATAAGAGTTGATCTCACGGTCTTAAGGCGTAATGACTATGTCCTATAAATACTGGGTATGTCCATCACATCGTTACTCCTAACGATATGACTTCCATTGCCGACCGGCGCCATGCCCTATGATCGGAAAAACTCGATCATCAATCGCGCAACAAAACTAGTCTTAGTAGAGGCTACTAGGGACCTGGTTGTTTATCTACCACACCTGTATTAATGTTTTCGCTTAACACAGTTATAGCATGGTATAAAACATATAATGAACGATTGGGATATTGCCAATAAACTACGTTTATTAAGTGCCTCTAGGGCATATTCCCTTCAGTACCTCTGGTACCGTTGTTGCTGACGATCTCTTCTGCCCAGATACCGTTGGATATCTGTGGCGGTAGTACCGCCAGCTACCGCTGGAGGTACCGCTGGAATTAGAAAAACTCTCGGCATAGACTACGGTACCAAGAGGTATCACTCTGGGAGTACCGCTGGTGTTCTTTCCGGGCTAAGGCTAAGGACCCAGCGGTAATACCGCTCGTGCATCCGTATTACCGCTGCCCCAGCTCCAACGGTTGCACCCCTGGAACTGGAAAGTAATTTTGCATGGGTACCGTTCAGCGGTAGTACCGCTGAGGGATTTTTTCAGACACCAACGACTCGTTTTCGGGGGCCCCTATTTAAAGACTTCATCTTCTCCAAGAGCAGTTGACGATTCTACACTCTCTCTCCTCCATTGTTGCTGAGCTTTGAAGCTTTGGATCTCCCTACTCCTCCACCCAATAGCTTGATCTTTTGGGAAGTGAGGGAGAACACCTAGATCTAGCTCTCCACCAAAGGAAATAGAATCTCCCCTCTCTATCAAGAGGGATCTAATGCTAGGCTTTCTTTTGGAAACCTAGGGTTCTTACTTGTTTGTTTTTGTTGGATTTGAGACCTTTGTGGTCAAGACCTGTTGTGGTCATTGTGAGAGTCCCCAATTCAGTTGTGGGTGTGTGCCCCACGAATTTGTACGGGATCTTCTCCGCCCTTAAAGGAGTCCTTAGTGGAAAAGTGAGCTCATACCTTTGTGGTCGAGTTCACGGAGAATAGGGTGAGGCCTTTGTGGCGTTGAGCTTACCTTTGTGGTAGCTCACACCCCTCCAACGAGACGTACACCTATGTGGTGGAACTCGGGATAAAATCGCTGTCTCCGAGTTCTTCATTGGTTATCTCGTTCCACTCGATCTCTTTTATTGGTTACCTACTTATCGTACTTGCTTAGTTTTCTTGTTGTCTATCACTTGTAACATCTAATTCACATATAGACAACTTACTTCCGCTTGCCTAAAACTGAAAAAGACATAAAAAATTGGTCACCACCTATTCACGCCCCCCCTCTAGGTGGTCAACTTTCGTTCAATTGGTATCAGAGCCAGGTTGTCTCTTAAAAGGTTCACAACTTGAGACCAACCTTGGACAATGCAAGTTGACCCGAAAGAGGTTGCCGAAATGGCCGCTGAGACTTTGGCGGCAATGCAAGAGAAAGGTGCCACTATGGCCGATATCAACTCTTTGGAAACAAAGTTGACATCCTCCATACAAACCGAGTTTAAGAAGTTTCATGATATGCTTGAATCCCTCAAGACATCCAAGGAAACCGCTCTTGCATCGCCCTCAAAGCCTCCGGTGCTTCAGGGCATTACTCACGATGTGGACCCCGAAATGATAAAAGGAAAGCAAGTGCCTTTGGATGGGAAGGGTGATGATAGTAGCTCCTAAACCCTCAAACCTCTCCATCTACCCAAGATGGAGTGCCCAAAGGCTACAACGTTACTCCTCCCCCATCCCAATACCATACCCGATCCCATTATCCCTCGCCCACAAGTTTCTCATAGGGGTGATCCCCCATTGCCTAAAGATTATACTTTCTCTCGTGGCAATATGTGATGAAGTCTCATGTGTGCAGCTCATCAATCGAGCTATGGCGAATCATACAAGTTGGATACAAGCCGCATGTTCCGACCAACTTAACAAGGAGAGAAGTGGTGGAAGCCCAACTTGATGCCACCGCTCTCTACATGATCCAAAATGCGGTTGGGAACAAGGACATGCCTCTCATCCAACACCTCACCAACGCCAAGGAAACATGGGATGCTCTATCCGAGTTGTTTGTTGGAAATGATAGCATGAGGAGGAACCGCTATGATTCTTTGAGCAATGAAACCGAGGGCTTCTACAAGCTTGATGGTGAAGACCACGAGACGATGTATCAAAGATTGGTGGCCATTGCCACAAGCTTTTGTGAAGTGGGCGCCTCTCATATTGATGATGCTTGGATCAAAAGGAAGTATGTGAGCTCCATGATGTCATGCGAGCCCACCGACATCAAGAGCCTTCAAGGAAGACACAACTACCATCTCATGACTTCTAATGAGGTGATGCAAGAAATGGGCGCCTCTCATATTGATGATGCTTCGATCAAAAGGAAGTATGTGAGCTCCATGATGTCATGCGAGCCCACCGACATAAAGAGCCTTCAAGGAAGACACAACTACCATCTCATGACTTCTAATGAGGTGATGCAAGAAATGGCCGCATTCAAAGTGGCCACGAAGAATGCTCAAGACGCAAGGGCAAGAGCTCTTGGAATGCAAAAAGGGGCAATCAACCTTGCCTTGAAGGCCACCGTTGAATATGACAACGATGAAGATCTTGGAAGCTTTGCCGCCATGTCCGAAGAAGTGCTCAAGATTGCATACAATGAACATCTCGCTCTTGCGGCTCGCACTTTTTGGAACGACCCTTCATGAGCCAAGATGCGATTTGACAAGAGTCCACCACAAGTTGATAAGGTTTCTCCCTCCAAGTCAAGGACATGCTACAATTGTCAAGACAAGTACCACTTCGTTGCCGATTGTACTTATGAGAAGAGAGAGGAGCATGGTGGACGTCTTGTGCTCAAGGACAATGCCAAAATGCCTCCGAAGGCCTATGAAAAGAAAAGGCCTCTCAACAAGAAACCTCGCATTGTGTTGTTGACTCAAGAGGAGTATCCCACCGATGATGAGTCGGAGGAAGAAACGCCAAATGAAGTGGCGGCTCTCGCCACCACCTCAACACCTACCGCTCCTTCATCAACGACAAGAACTCCCTCATCAATGACAAGATCTCCTTCAACAACGACAAGCTCTTCCACGTCTCTTTTTGAGTCGCCAAATGATAACCCCATTACCAAGAGCCCAAGATGTCTTATGGCCAAGGCATCGGAGGTACCCTCATCCTCTTCCTCTCTCATGAATGAAATGAATGAGCTTGATGATGCTTCTATCCTTCATATCAAACAAGAGCTTGTTGCCTTCGATTCCTTTATCACTAACTTGCAAGGTGATGGCAAGAAATATGTTGGTGCCCTCATGGCTCGTATTGGTGAGCTGGAGCATCTCAATGAAGAGAAGGGTAAGATAGAAAGAGAAGACGCTATTTCTCTATCTTACTTGAAGTCCTCTCTTGAGGAGGTTGAAGAGTCTCATGCTCGTCTTGAGGAGCAACTTGAAACTATTGAGGAAACTTGTCGTGGGATTGTCACGACAGATGTTTCCGGGTGGAAACTTGAGACGAGAGGCATGGTGGCTTCCGACATCAGGAGCTTGTCTAGCATGGCGTGGGGAAACAAGGGTTTATCCAGGTTTGGCCCCTCGTCTTGAGGTAAAGACCTACTTCCTGCTTCGGCTTTATTGATTAGGGTTTCGAGAACGCGGCGCCTTAGCTTTCGGGTCTAGATATTACAATGGTGTCTCTCATATGACTTGTGTTGATTGAACATAGATCTCTAGGAACCAGGAGACCCCCTTATATAGGCGACGGGTCTCGCTGGAGGTACAAGGCCGGGTCCAGGTTTCTATCATACCCGGACTCTACTCTAAATCCTCTAAGCTTCTTCTTTCGTTTGCAGGACTCCGTCTTGTACTTGGTCTCCAGCCTTCTGGATCCTTCTTGCTTGCGTGCCAAGGCACATGTCGCGCACCGGCTTACGTGTCACCCAGCCCATGTCTTTATGCTCTATCCGGCCCAGGCTCCTGCCAGGCCGGCTCATCTTCTATGTCGGTGGGCCTACCGGGTTATGATCCCCCAACAGTAGCCCCCAAGATTACTTAGACATCAGACTGGACTTGCTTCACCTTTGCGCCTTGGAGCATATTTCCGGGGGAAGCCGTCAGTCCTTTTGTCCAGGTTATCTGAAAAACATTAAATAACTTATTAGACAAGTAGGCTCTCGGGTTATCCACTTAGCCGGCTTGACGCTGGTCAAACGCTCATAACCCAGCAATCACTTGCCGTCTTTCACTTCTCCAAGTCTTTGACTTTCTCCTTTCTTTATTCTTTCTCTTGTCTTTCAGTTAAACTTCTTGGTCAACGACATATTTAATGTCAATTCACGCGCAAGAATTGAGGGGACAATAACCACCTCGGGGAAATAAAGATCTTGTCAGGAATATCTTCCGCGCGTCAGATTCTGTCCCCCGGGATAATCATTATCTTTTTATCCTTCCACTTTTGCCCCTAGGTCAAACCCTTGAAGCTTATAAATAGGGTGCCCGGGGTGAGCTAAGAGCTCACTCTCCCCCGAGCACTCCGCCTTCGTCTTCTTCCTCGAGCTTCTCGCCTCCATCGTTCTTGCGCGCGCGTCTCGAGCTCTTCGCTCGTGGTTCGTATTCCCTGAGCCGCTCGCCGCGCCTCTCCTGCTCGTGCGAGCCCGATCTTCATCTTCTTCGCTTGCGAGGTAAACATTTTCATCACTACTCTCTTCCAATCCTGCATTTCCAACCTCTATGTTCTTCGTGTTCCTCAGACGAACTCGCACCTTCTTTGTGTTCTTAGGTATTTTCTCTTTGGTTTGTGATTTTCCGAGGTCTTCTAGATCTATTCCCATGGTCACAGTTCATCCTTCTTTTGTTCTTAGTTCTTCAATCTTCTCGCACCGTCTCGGACGAACTAGTGTTCTTCTTGTTCTTGAGTTGTTCTTCGTTATCTCTGATTTCCCGTGGCTTCGTAGATCTATTCTGGCTCACACTATTCCTTCCTCCACTGTTTTTGCTTTGACTGTTCATGTGGATGAACTACTCCATTGTCTTTCGGTCTTCCTTTTACTGTTATTTTCTTCCATTTTGCAGATCCGAAACGATATCTTATTTCTGTTATTCCTTGCTGTAGATCTCCGGCTTACATTCATCAAGATGCCTGTCAAGGTTGCCGCCCAACGTGTTCCCAAAAAGGTGAAGAGGACAGTCGACGCCGGGTCTTCCGGGACAGTCGCCGCGGAAAAACCCAAGCGGAAGGCCGGGTGCAACTGGGGCAAATCCAGCGTCCCGGAAAGCCGGCTTCTGGAGTTGGTCGCCCTCGGGATGCTCCCGCCTCAGTCGGAGGCCCACTGGTGGGTGCCAGAAGAAGAAGAAACGCTACCGCAGCCTGGACCCGGCAAGGTAGTTCTCTTCACTGGGTTTCAAACCCCCGGGCTCTCTTTTCTTCCGTCAAGTCCTTGACTATTTCCAAATCCGTCCACAAGACATAGCACCAAACTCGGTGCTAAACATCACTCACTTTGTTGTCCTCTGTGAGGCCTATCTCTGCATCGCTCCCAATCTTCCTCTTTTCCTCGAATTCTATTACTGCAAACCCCAACGGGAACACCCGGACGGTCCTCTTGTTTCCTGCGGCGGGGTAACGATAGAACACCGTCGCAATCTCATCTTCCCGGGTGTGGTTCTCCACTCACACCCGAAGGACTGACAGAAGACGTGGTTCTACTGCCAGTCACTCACTCCTGAGGGTGAACCGGCTCTCCCCGGCTTCCGCGCCGAGAGGCTCATCCTCAACGACAACATGAACTCCTTCGCATCACCCACAGACCGGGAGGCGATTAAGCCTCTTGTTGGCCGGGTTTGCGCCTTGATCGCCCACGGGCTGACTGGCGCGGACTTGGTCAGGTGCTGGATGGGGTGGCACATCATGCCACTCGGCGTCAGGCCGGGTCTGATGTGTCAGTACTCCGGGTCTCTCGACGACCCTATGCGCTTCAACAAGAACCGGCACACGAAGGAGGCGCTGGTTAGAATTACCCGGAGAATCGTCAACGAGTCTCCGAAGGCCCTCAAGAACACCGGCCTCCCTCCTTTCTGTGCCACCAACCCCTTGAAGTCGGTACCTTCTGAATCCTCTATCTTTTTCCTTATGCTGAAGTTTTCTCTGAGCTATAACTTTGAATTTCTCAGGCGGACGACACTTGGTGGTCCGCGGCTTTGCCCTCCTCACCCGACTCTGCCGATGAGTCGGGTAACGAAGTTGAAGAGGCCGACTCCGAAGCCGGCGTAGAAGAAGAATAAGAAGGTGAGTTAAACTCCATCACCCAACTCTTCCTTAACTTAATGGACGCCGACCTTCGGGAAGGCCGGTCTTCCCCTAATGATGAGACAAACATATCAGATACGGTCCTTCCGTCCACAGACCCGGCTCCTCCGGCTGCCAAGAGGAGGCTTCGCTCAGACTCCGCCGAGGTAACTTTACTATACTGGAACTTGTCTTGCTCTCGTACTTTGCTCTAGTTTTTTGCTGAACTTGTCTTGTGTTCGTCAGGAGGAAAAGGAAGCTCGCCGCCGAAAGCGCCGGCTTCGGTCCTCCGATTCTAACGAGCCGCTCTTTGAAGGTATTTCCCACAACCCGACTCCTCGCCGGGTTAAGCCTCCACAGAAGCGCCCTTCTTTTCTTTATCCTTTAGCCGGGACTGAACGGAGCTCTAACTCTCGGTCTCTATCAGTTTCTTCAGATTCGAGCGATGATCTCTTTGGCGGCTTTGCTGTCAATAAGGGGTAAGCTTCTTTCCTCTTTCGCTTTTCTTGTTACTGTTTTGTTTCTGTTATAACCATATTTCTTTTGTGCAGAGCTCGCACTACTCCATCTTCTCCACCGGCTGTCGATGAGACAGTCGTTACCTCGCCCCTCCGTACCGAAAGAGGGGTTGCTAAGTCGGCGACGCCCCCGGCTTCTCCCCATACATCCGGCTTACCGGATGTGGAGATCACCGGTTCTACGATGGGCGATAAGCCCGTCGACTCTCGCGTCGCTAAGACCACCGTCTCGGGTGCCACTACATCCAAATCTTCAACCGGCAAGGCCCCCGGCTTCCAGCCCTACAAGGACTTGGACTTGTCGGCTCTCTTCGGAGAGCTCCATAGGCGCGTGGGTGAGCAGCGTCAGGCGGAGGACAACGTGCTGGCTGAGCTCCGGGAAAAGTTTGAGGTATGCACATGTATCTATTCCAGTCCCCAAGTGTCGGGTTATCAGTTTGCGATGACTCGGGACTTCCAGTATGTCCTTTTCTCTTTCTTGCCAAGTGTAGCTCTTGTTAAGTAGTCCCAAGAGTCGGAATGACTGCTTGCAGTATTCCGGGTCTTCATTTACACACTTTGCTTTTACTTTCAACTTAGTAGTCCCCAAGGGCCGGGATAATCGTTTGCGATACTCCGGGTCTTCTTGTTGAACTTTTATTTTCTGAGCCCACAATTGAGTAGCCCCCAAGTGCCGGGTCTTAGCCTGCGCGACCTGGGACTTATAACAATTTGGGCTTTCTTACTCTCACCCGTAATTTCCTGACCTTTTCTTTGTTTCTTGTTTCAGGACCAGACCCGCCAGCAAGGCCATGCCCTTGACGTTGTCAAGGGGGAGTTGGAATTGGAAGCCGGCCGCCGTGCCGAGCTTGAAAAGAAGATCGCCGAGCTTGAGAAGAAGCTCGGCGAGGTTGCTGAAGCGAACTCCCTCCTCCGTCAAGAGATGGAGGAGCATGAAACCAGTTGGACAGAGCAACGCGACAAGCTGCTGGAGGACCTGAATGCCTCCAATGCTAAGTACAAAAGGCTTGTCTCGTTTCTCTCCGAGATGGTGGCCTCGATCTTTGGTAAGCCGGCTTTGTTTTTGAATTCCTTTGTCTTGTTTTGCAGTAGTTTGTTCTTTCCGACTTATACTTCTGTCTTGTCTCAGGGTCTTGGAACCCCATATGCAAGCTTGAGCCGGAGGAGAAGCTCAAAGCCGTCTACACCCTGGCGCAACAACTCTATTATGGAGCTGGCAGAGCGTCGATGGCTTGTCACGGCTGGCAGAATCCACCCACGACTCAGGCCAATTCCTCCAACAATTGAGTGTCTTGCCGTCTTGGCTTGATATCTGGAGGAGGTCTGCAGCTCGGTGTGCTGCTATGCGCATCTTGGCCTTGACCAAGGCGCATTACCCGGCTGTCGATACAGAGCTGCTGACCCGGGGATGGCCCTCTAAGAGCGACGGGTCTCCTTTGACGAAGGAGGACATCAAGGCCATCGATGAGAAGACCCGGCACCACGCGATGCTTCTTACAAACACCTTGAGCCTTAGCCACTTTGAGACCGGATTCTCTGCTGACGGGGCCAAGTTATATCCCAAGGAGCCGGCGACGACGAAGTTGGACCCGAGCTACCGGGCTCCTCTTCCGACTCAGCAGGGGAAGCGCCTGAGTCCGGGACTCCCGTTGTGCCGGCTCTGTAACGTACCTGCACTTTAAATAAGGCAGATACCTGTGTATAGTGCAAATCCCTGGATCGATTCATTTGCACACACAGTTTACGATGTAATATCACAACAAAGCGTCAACTTTATTACATCGATGATCCAGAATTACAAAATATTTGTTACAAGTTGCATAGCATAAAGCTAGCATTGAAAAAGTACACAGCGGAAATACAATAGCAGTGAGTCTCTATAACTTTCATGCTGCCACAGGCGAAAACATGTTGGTTGTAGACTCGAAACCTTTAAACGAAACCTCACTCGTCATCTGATCAATCTGCAATAAGAAAAATATTGCAACAACGTGGGTCAGATTCCATTAAAAATGGAATCTGGCAAGTGACACTATGGTGGACACTTATGGAATAACTCTAAAGCCTATATGAATATTTGGCTGGTGGAGCTCAAGGCTAATTTGCATAAAGCCAATTTTTCCTATTCTTTTGAAAACACTTTTCTTCAAGTCTCGACGAGTATGGCATGAAAACCATAAATCTCATCTTCCCTTGTTCACCCATCAAGTTTTACTTTTGAAGTTGGAATGGTGGAATCCTCCGTTGACGTCCTTGATCAGCTGCTCAAAATTGTCCGTAACCGGGGACACGGCTAAGTACTTAGTTTTACACTCTGCAGAGGTTGTGCACGTTCACCATTGTACCCATTCAACCCAAGGTATCCTTTACACACCATTTGTGATAAGGAAAGGAGAGAATGAGACGAGATCTTTCAGAAGCATTTTCCCTCCCACCCGGCTTGACCCGTTCCACCTAACATCCCCCTACATCTGCTTGTCAAGCCGGAGAGAGTCCACGCAACATAATTGATCAAGCCAGAGCCCATATGGCAATGGCTGCACTGGAAGCAATCTTCACTCGGAGTTCTTCAGATTCCTCTGTTCCTGGGTGGCCATTCTCAAGTGTACATACTCTAGGAACCATAGAAATGGACCTGAGTAGCCACTCAACATAAACCATACGACCAATTACCACCCAGGTGTTTCATTCTTAACTTAGTAGACTTTAGATTTTCACAAAACAACATTTGCATAGCATCAATAATTCTACCAAGTATTGCATAGGAACCTAGACACAGGTATAAGGAATTCTACACAGGTTTAGCATAGCAACACATGCATATAAAAATACACTAAGTAATGCATATAAAAATAGGAAGTTTATGAGGTGTGCCACTTGCCTTTGAATGTTGTCGTTGTTCACAAAACTCTTTTCAACAACGAACGTTTGCTCTCCGTTTAATCTAAACAATAATAGCAAACAACAATACCCCAATCAACAAACAACAATCTTCAAACACACATGCTCATATCAAATGAACAACAAGTTTTGTAAAACTCCTAAGGAAAACATGTCCTGTATGATATGCAAATTATTTCTAAGGGCTAGAGATGCATGTTATGCTATGAAAATCTCTTAAGTTAATGCAAGGCAAATAGGTGGGTCAAGAATGACTAAGGACTAAGGTCTTAAGTTGGCTAAACATACTTTGTTTTATATCTTCTTGAAACAAGCACTCAAATGGCTTATCCATGATGTGCAAAATACTTAGGGAAAAATACTAAGTCATTTGTTCAAGATGATCAACAATTATTATCAACTCTTTGTAAATTGGGCATTCACTATAGTGAGAGAGACAGACACCCGGCCAGCCACTTAAATTGTGGAACAGGTCTCATGTACGTGGACATGTAAGGTTTGTTTCCAGGCCGCTTCATCTCACTATGCCGTTAGGATCCAACAACTTCAAGATGATAACATCATGATCAAATTTGTTTAAGTCTAAAGACAAGATTAGGAAAGAGGGAAAAGATAGAAAGAAAGATGTAGTTGTCCTCCAGGCTTCATCTCCAGACTTGTAACTTTCTTATGGATGATGTCTTGATTGAGCTCTTGGTAGTCTTGATGAATCTTCAGACTTGATGATTCTTGTATCCTCGAGACTGGTCTTGGATTTACTTAGTCTTCATGAAGTCTCAGAGGAGAAGAAAAGACAGAGAGAGAGACTTAGAGAATAAAAGGGAGGTTGGCCTTCTGGAACTTCTTCTCACTTTTCTTCTAAGTGCTTGACATCTTTGGGATGCTTCCAGAGTCTGTTTTCTTCTAAGTCCTTCATGAACTTCTTCTTGATTTTCTTCTAAGTGTTTCTTCTTCTTGGAGATGCTTCTGAAGTCTTGGTTTTGGCTAAGTCCTTCATTGGTCTTCCATCTCCATGTTGAAAATTACTAAGTGTCTAAGTGTATAGCACTTTTCCCAAAATACTAAGTTTGAAAATAATTCCTAACTTAGAGAAAACTAATGAAGAGGGGTTTTCCTATGAGAATAAAATATGCTATGAATGAAATGAAATTTTAAATCGCAAGAAACATAAAAATAACTTTTGTGTTTTCTTTATAAATATGCATGAATTCATAAATGCAATTTAATTTATTTCTAGTTTTGGAAATTATAATAAAAGGAATAATTATAAGATTAAAGCTTCCTATGACTAAATTTTTATAACACAATTTTATACTTAGTGTTAATAGACAGAGAGCATTTAATTAAATCTATTGCAATTGGATTTGAATCAAAAATAATGTTTCTATTAGAAATTATTTAAACAAAATAGTCAAACTCATTCAAATTAAACACACAATTATGAAATCATTCAAAAATTACTCAAAAATATTTTATAGCAGTGGCATTAATTTACACATATTCTAAAGTTTCTAAAACATATTTATTTGCAATTTTTGGATTTATAGATTTAAAGTTATTGCAAATATACTCAAATTCACCATTTGAATTTTGAATATTTTATACTAAGTCAAATTTGGATTTTGTCAGATCCAAAATATTCTACATGTCAAGAGCTTTCCAAATATATAAAAATTATTAAATTTGGAGTTGTGGTTAAAAAGTTATAGATGTTTTAATTACAGGGACTAATCTGCAAATTTCCAATTAAAATTAAATTAGAAAATTGATTTACACGCTGGCGCTGACGTAGATGCTGACGAGGCGCTGACTGTGCTGTCTACGTGGCGCTGACGTGTATAAGTCACAGATCTGGGCCGTCAGATCTGGATCTGACGGTCCAGATCAGATCGTACCGTTTCATCTAAGGTTCTAATCTTGACCGTTAAAAGCAGATCCAAAGGCTCACCGTGGGTGTCCAGGAGGTGGCGGCGCAATCTCGCCGGAGAAGAGGACGACGGCGATGATGGCTCGGCCTTGGACGCTCCGGTCGACGTGGTGTGGCCCCAGCCTCGGGAATATGACGGCGTGATGCAGCTCGGCACGAGGAAGACGAAGGTGGCCCCGTCGTCGAGCAGTGCGTCCGGGAGTCGTGTGGGGATGCGGCCGGAGGTGCGGGGTGCTCCGACGTACTCGGGTCGTGCAAGGATCGGACGTTCGGCTGCACAAAAAATAGCCCTAAGGCATGAGGAGGTGCGCAACAAAAAGGGAGAGACGAGGAGCGCGGTCTCGGGCGGGGAAGTGCTCACCTCGTCGCGAGATCAGTGAAAAACGGCGGCGGCCTGGGTGTACTCCGGCGAGCTATGGGGACGGCCTGGCGGCGTGATTTGAAGAGGGACGAGAGGGGAAATGCGGAGGAGGGGCAGGGGATTAAATAGGGCAGAGGGGAGAGCAAATCCCGCAACCAACTCGCCGGATTTTGGAGGAATTTGTTGGAGGATTCGGGGGCGAGATTTCCGGCTGGAGGTTGACGATGATGACGTCATCCAATAATTCTTTTTCTGTTTTTATTTGCTTAATTCATATCTTTTGATTTAAATATCCAAATGATGTCAAATTAATTTCTAAAAATTTGTAAAAATAATATCTTGCTGTTAAACCAGTTGTGGGTATGTTTTAAACACTTTTCAAAAATAATACTTTAGAAATATTGATTAAATGTGAAATTGACACTTTATGTTTAATTTATAACTAGGGTTTAATTAATTTTAATTTTGGCTAAATAAATTATATGAAATACCCATATTCAATTATGTTTGAATTTAAGCTATTTAAACACATTTTATTGAACATGCATCTTTATTTTGGTTTAATAGAAGCTTAATATAATTTAAATAATTTTTAAAGTAATAGGAAATATAATGGATTCTAATGTTAATTAAATTTTATTTTGTGTAACATTATATTTTATTTTATGATAATTCATTTGAAAACTTTATAACAACTTTGGAAAAGATTTTTGTTTTAATTCTATTCTTATTTAGAATATATTAATCATTTCATGCTTTGAAAATAGATGAAATTCATTTGAGCAAATGAAATGTTTATTTGGCTAATTCATTAATTTAAAATCTATGAAGTTTATAGTTATAATTTCCAAACTATATTTTGAACATAGTTAAAGGAATGAAAACCATTTAGTAATTATATACTATTTTGAATAATCTTGTATTTATGAATAGATATGACTAAGTGGTTTAATGCAAATACTTATAAAGAACTAATTTATTTAAAATAAAAATGGATTGTAGTTTGTAAAATATTTGTCACATTATATTTTTAAGGTTTTTGAATTACAGTGGATAATAAAATATTTAAACTGTGACATTTGGAATATTAAACTCTTTCAATAAGTTTTGAAGTCTTTTATAGTTGGTTTCCTTATGCATTTAATATTTTATTTTAATAAAAAGAAAAGTTTTAAATTTTAGTGATTTTTTGAACATTATAAAATGTTGGGATGTTACAGGCTCCTCCTCGTCCGGCTGTTCCTTCCGGCCCCTTCCCGAGTGTATTTGAGATAGCTTGGGAGGGTGCTGAGGGTTTGGCCAAGAAGAAGGACAAGATGAAGGCCGCCGCCTCCGTTCTTCCGGGTTAGCCCCCGAGACCCCAGCTGCTCCGGCTGAAACTGGCCCGACAGTATAACCGGCTTGTAATATTGTCTTGAAACTTGTCCTCTGAAACTCATTCTTTTGGCATGTATGGCATGTAATAGGTTAGCTTGAACCTTTATGGAGCTATACCTGTTCTGATGCGCCTTCGTGCGCCTGAAAACTTTGCTTTTTAATGATAGACGGCTTTGGCTGGATTTGCAAGTTTGTGTTTGGTGTCGATGGCCCTTTTGGTTTCCTTTGCTTCTGCATAGCCGACTTTCGTGTGACATCTTGTGCGTAAAACTCTAGGGCAATCAGGGTCTGCTAAGTCCCCATGGGCGTCATAGTCAGAGTGAAAGACGGACTTTTAGCATCGGGTCACAATGGCGCAATGTCGGGTTAGAATAACATCAAGCTAGCAGGCAAGTATAACCAAGAAAATTGTGGCGTTTATGTCGGGTCTTGAGTTTTCAACTTGCAACTGATAATTAGCAAGCAGTCAATACCTCTTAAGAAATAAGGATATGAACTTTGTGGCGTCTCTGCCAAGTCTTGAGTTTTCAACATACAACTTTTAGTTGGTAAGCCACCAAGACCCCTTTTAATACATGAAGATCTGAATATAGCGGCGTCTCTGCCGAGTCTTGAGTTTTCAACTTCTAACTTTTAGTTAGTAAGCCCCCAAGAACCCTTACTGTATGACAACAGAATATATGTACCAACAAACTCTTTTATTCAGAGAAGTTCTCTTTTATTGATCATAAGATATGTACATAGCTAGCAAGCCGCCTCATTAAAAACCTTCCAGTCCCCTTAGGTACCCTGGTAAGGAAAAGAGCGTGTCTGAAACCTGCTGCTTTCGAACAGAAAAATACAAAAAAGGGGTGGAACCCGTCTTATCTGTGTCTCCTTCTGTCTATGTGTAGTATGGCCTAAGCTCTGCTATATTCCAGGGCCTGTCATTCTCTGTCATTCGGTATCTCGTGTGATCTGTGTTGGATCCTGTCATCTTGGTTTCTTCTCTGAGATCCAGCAAGTAGAAGGATCAGTTGTGTAGGTTTCTGCTTATCACGAAAGGTCCTTCCCATGGAGGAGTAAGCTTATGAAAGCCGGCTCTGTTCTGAGTCAGTCTTAGAACCAATTCTCCTTCATGGAAAGTCCTTGATCTAACTCGGAGACTATGGTATCGCCTGAGGTCTTGCTAATATATAGCTGATCTTGTCAGGGCTAGTTCTCTTGCCTCCTCTAGTAATTCCACTGTGGTCAGCCGGGCTTGCTCGTTTTCTGTCTCCATGTAATTTGCAACTCTTGGAGAATCATGAAGAATATCGCTCGGTAACACGACCTCTGACCCATAAACTATGAAGAAGGGGGTGAAGTCTATTGACCTGTTTGGGGTCGTGTTGATGCTCCAAACAACTGATGCCAGCTCTTCATCCCAGGCTCCGGCTGCCCTGATCAGTGGACTCCGGAGTCTTGGTTTTACTCCTCTGAGCAGCTCTTGGTTTGTTCTTTCTACTTGGCCGTTTGATTGGGGATGTGAAACTGAAGCAAGGTCAAGCCGGATCCCATTGTCCCCACAGAACTTCTGCATTTCTCTAAGTGAAAAGTTTGTCCCATTATCTGTGATGATACTGTGAGGATACCCGAATCTGAATATGATTTTCTTCAGGAACTTAACTGATGTTGCTGCTGAGCAACTATTGACGGCTTGAACCTCGACCCACTTTGTGAATTTGTCCACTGCTACTAGGAGGTGTGTTTTCTTGTCGGCTGATGGCTGGAAAGGTCCAACCATGTCCATACCCCATACTGCGAAAGGCCATGTGATTTGGATGGTCCTTAAGTCTTGAGCCGGCACATGAATCTGCCTTGCATATCGCTGACATCCGTCGCAAACCCGGGCTATGTTCTCCGCGTCAGCCAAAGCCTTTAGCCAGAAGAAACCGTGTATGTATGTCTTGGCTACCATTGATCTTGTTGATGCATGATGTCCGCAATCTTCTGAGTGGATCTCCTGTAAGATTTTCCGGCCTTCCTCTGGTGAGACACATCACAGGAAGACTCCTGACGTGCTCCTCTTGTGTAACTCGCCGTTGATGATGACATACGCCTTAGCCCGACGTACAATTTGTCTTGCCAGAACTTCGTCTTGTGGTAGCTCTTCTCTGAGCAGATAAGCCAAATACGGCTCTGTCCATGACAGGGTTTGGTGTAAGGTGGCCACCAACTCGGACTCCGGGTCATCTGGAACTGCGAGCTCTTCTTCTATTGGAAGCTTGACTGACGGGTGATATAACTCGGCTTTGAACACATTGGGTGGTATCGGGTCTCGCCTGGAGCCGATCCTTGATAAGGCGTCCGCTGCTTCGTTCTTTCTTCTATCAATGTGTTCCACTTGATATCCGGAAAAGAACCCGGCTACCCTGTCAACTTCTTGTAACATCCCAAAAATATTAATATAATTATTAGTGCAAAAATGAGGGCCAACAAAAACTTTTCTTATAAAACTGTGTGTATGTTTAATTCTTGAGTGTTGCTTGTTGCATTGTTTGCAAGATTGTGGAATTCTAGCTCTAATTAAAAATTTGAAGAAAAGAAAACAAATAAAACAAACCACAAAAACAAAACACCATGTGACAAATGTCACATTATTTTTCCAAATTAAGATATATAAATTTATTTTCTCACCAAAATCAATGGAGTAATATTATTGACACTCCTAGTTAATTTTTACAAACTATTCCCTTTCAAAAATTCAGATTCAAAACTTCAAATTCAAATTAGAAATTCATGATTGAAATATTTCAAAATATTTCAAAAAGACTTTGTAACACTTACCAATAATATAGTTAGCCTAGATCCTGAGTTTGAACCCAAAAGAATTGAGAGAAATATGGAAAATTAAATAGCAAATTGCATACTGTTTTTGTTCAAGCAATTCACCAAACACCTTGTGATCACCACCTGTTCTTTCCCTATCCGAAGCAACTCTGGAATCAATCCGAGAAATGTGATGTTCATTTGTCGAATTGGCACCAGCCCTGCACTCCTCTCTTCATCACGACCTCGCAGCACGCCGGGGGAAGCAAAACGGTGGCCGGAGTCGCCGTGGAGACGCCGGCGACAGCCACGGCAGTGCGCACGTCGCCATGTCGCGCGGCAGCGGAGGTGGCAACACTGCGCTCTCCCGTGCCAGCCCCCCCCTTCTCTCCCTTGCCTCTCTGCTCCCTCGCGAGCCCGCGCAGCCCCTGGCACCAACCCGAGCACGCCGCGCCCGCGCCATGCCACGCCATGCCGTGCGCCGCCCAAGCCCGTTCACGGCAGGGCCAAGCCCCCGCACGCACCCGAGCGCGCCACGCCACCCCACCTTGCCCGCTCGGTCCCCTGAGCGCCCCGCAACCCAACCAACCCCCTCCACCGGCCTACGGCGGGCTAGCACGGCCGCGGGCGCCTCTGCACCGTGTCCACCGTGCGCCGCCCGACCTCTATTTAAGCCGCCCCCGTGCCCCTCTTCTCGCCACACCGCCACTGCCTCTCCCCCCTCACACCACTCCCCTCTCCCTGGTGCACCGCGAGGAGGCCAGGACCGAGGCCGCGAAGCCTCGGGTCGCCGTCACCTTCCTCGAGCTCGCCGTGCCCGAGGTAGGCGACGACCACGGCCTGGCCGTGCTGCCTCTCCCCTTCGGTCCCCTCTGCCCTCAGCCCCTTCCCCTTGCACCCCGCACTCACCAGCGCCCTTTTTCCCTCTGTCCCGTGTCCAGGAGCGCCGCCAATCGCTCGCCGGAGTTGGAGCGGAGCCGCGGAGGAGAAGGAGCTCGTCGCCGACGCTCGGAGCCCCCCCTGCACGCGCCGCTCGTCCCTAAGCCCTCCCCGACTCGCCGCCGTCGTTCTGCGCCGTCCGCGCGCCCTCCCGAGCCCCCGAGGTGAGCTATCCGTCCCCCTCGCCGTCGCCGGAGCCGCAGCGCCGCTCGGGTTTGGTCGCCGGCGACGCGAGCGTCGTGAGCCGTTAGATCTAGATCCTACGGTAGCTTACCGGTTCGTGAAAAATATTAAAACCCTGACATGCGGGTCCCACGCGTCAGGTTTAAATGAACCGCGCGCGCTCGCTGATTCACTGACCAGTGGGTCCCCTCTGTCAGATTTTTCAACATTATCCGTTCTGGATTTAAATTCGAATTTAAGTTTCATTTAAAAAGTCAGTACTGAACTCATTTTTAGAAAATTCATAACTTGAGTTTTACAACTCCAAATTGAACAAATCCAACTGTTCTGGAAAGCTTATGAAATTACCTATCCAACTAAACTAGTTCCACTCCATTTGGATATATAATAAAGATACAATATTCAAAATACAGTAGCATGTTTAAATTCTAAACTTGTTTGTTTCTGATGCTCTGTTAATCCAAATTAGTTGACACTAATTTTATTAGATCACATTTAACCATGGTTAGCCATCCCCAAAAGGGTTTAATTTTTAGATAAACATAATTTAAATAATATCCAAAACCTTATTAACTAGCTTCTGAATTCAAAACTATGTGTAGGGAGTTTGGTAACTCCAAATGACTCACATCCAATTGTGTCATCTTCTACACATCACTAGCTTTCTATAGAATTTTAGTTTGTATTTTTGTGACCAACATAACTCAAGATATGCAATTAAACATGGGTGACTAGTTTCTGCCCAAACTAGAATAATTTTGAATAATGACATATTCAGTTAAATTGAAACCACCTAGTGTTGTTTGATGATGGAATGGTTGATTTGGACCTCTAAGAGTGTATTGCTATGATGATTGATTGAATAGGCTAGTGATTGTTTGTGTTTGATTGAATATGTATTAGACGAGAACGTTGCCGGATATATCGAGGAGGAGGGATTTGCAGAACCTGAAGACCAAGACCAAGATCACTTTGCCGAGCAAGGCAAGCTACTCTCTGAGCTTGCACCCAACTTATGTATCTAGATTTACAAATAATTTTTAAAAGCAAAGGTTTACAAAAACCCTTTTTCAAAAGTATATAGAGATTATTTTGCCACCATATGTAGAAGTATATACTAAAACTATAGGATGGAAAAACAATGTTGTTTATTCAAAACTCCTTTGAAAACTTGTGTGGATATATAGCACCAAAATGTGGTGTTGAAATAAGGAAATGGAGAAAGATGGTTTTAGAAAAGCACATTGTGTCCTAGTACTCAGTCAAGCAACCGATACTCTGTGCGACCACATTTACCCACATATGGGAAAGGGCTTAGTCATATAGTTTGCTCTTATTAGTATGGGACACTGCATCAACAGAGATGACTCTGTTATGCATGAGGGAGTGGTTTGGTGACCTAACCCTGACCTGGGTCCTCGCTCAAAAATCTATGAGTAGATAAGGAGGAGGATAGAAGGATGTCCGTATACACCGCCAGATAAAACCTATGAGTCCTCACACTTAGGGTTTCCGACGGGAAACTGGACTAGGTGTAGATGGAATGGTTCATAGGGGCAGGATCCTATACTAGCATGAGCAAAGGAAAGACTAGGGTCGGTGACTCAACTTCGCATACCGCTGGTATGGCGAGACGTGGCTGACACGATGAGTTATCGGATGAGTGTGGGAAAAGCGTGCTACCTCTGCAGAGGGTAATTAAACTATTCGAATAGCCGAGTCCTCGGATATGGACAGTTGAAGACCCTACTTAGACCATGTGCAAGTTTTTGGAAAAGAGTTGAGTTTAAAAAGAAAAAGGAAATGGAGAGTGTTCCATACACCTATACCAACGGATCGGTATGAGGTAGTTGGAAAGATATTGCCATAATGGTTTACGATCGGAAAAAGGAGGAGTTTTGGAATAAAACTAATAAAATTGAGATATCTAGTAGTCATAATTTCCTTATCTTCTTCAACAAAGATACAGAGATGTTTTAAATGAATAAAAGTGAGAAACTAAAAATGGAACTAGAGCACTCATGTTGGAGTAGTTTGCGAGTACATTCAAATGTACTCATACTAGTTTGCTTCTGGCTATTGTCGTAGCCAGACATGGAGGAGTACTACGCCCAGGAAGAGTATGGCGACATCTATGCCAACTAAGGATCTTCATAAGTCGACTGCCTGTCGGGTCGTCGCTAGGATTTGATGTCTACTACGCCTTATTTCCGCTGATTGTTTTGGTTTGGCCCTTGAAGGCACCTATGTAAGACTTGGTCTAGATGACCATTTTATGTAAGACTTTAATTCGGTATTGTAATGGATGTAAACTTTGGTATTCAATTCGGATTATGTGCAACGACAGACTGATCATGGGATCGTTGTGTTAAGCATAATCGGGTATTTCGGACAGCTAGTCCGGGGTCCCCACAGAATTGGTATCAGAGCCATCTCGACTTTAGGAGCCTTAGATTAGCATGGTCGTTAGTTAGTGATTGCAAAAGTTGAGTTTTAAAGAAAAAACAAAGTAAGAAATTAGTTTAAAAATGCTTACCTCTTACCCTCTCATTTGTGCAAAATTCTCTTCTTGCCAACTACTAAGTTTTCTCTCATATTCATAAAAACTTGCCACACTTGTCATTTTAATAAACTTAAAAATCTGCTCACATATTGTCCCTTCCATTAAAAATTTGATATACTTGCCATCTCACTAACTTAAAATTTTGACTAAAAATTATAGATGGCGATCCATTTCACCGAGTTCGTTCAGCTGGAGAAGGACGGCAAGTTGATGTTCGAGAAGGACTTGTTCGAGTTGACCAAGCTGCTAGGTCGTCACACTCCTGAGTTCAAGGGAGCCCAGGTGGACGCTCCCGGTAACGGGAACCTGTCCTGGTTGATCGAGGCGTCTGTTCGCGGGAACATCAAGTCCCCCGGATCCAGGGCACTCTCTTTCACCCTCATGGACGTCCACTGGGACGATGGACTGTGTCATTCCATGCAGCGGATGCTATCCCGGCTTTGTGAGGAACACAAGGCGGAGCTGGTAAACTCTCGTTTCCAGTTCTACGGGAGGCGCACCATCGATGGACACCCAATTCGGTCCCCTCTGCACCCGACATTCGGAGAGTATATCCTGGACATGGAGATTATGCTCTTTCGCACCCAGGAGGATCTGAGGTGCGCTAGGCTTCGGTCTCACTTTGAGCGCCTCTCGCTCAAGGAGAGTCGCGAGAGTGAGGCACAGCTGAAGACTGAGAAGGCCGCTCTTCTTAAGAAGGGAACCCAGATGAGGAAGACCATAGCGAAGCTCCGCAAGAAGGTTGCCGAGCAGGATGAGCTGATAGAGGATTTGGAGCTCCGTACTGACGAGATGGAGAAGGAGGGCGAGGATCTCCGCAAGGAGAACGACGCTTTCCTCAGTGACGATGACGACTATCTGGAGGAGATGAACGATGAGGATGAGGATGATGAGGATGAGGATGATGAGGAGGAGGATCCAGAGGAGCCACCCTACCAGTCCGATGCTGACATGGCAGAGCCTGAGGTTCCACCTCAGTAGGCGAGTTACTTGAGTTCTACCGCAGGATTAGGTCGACCCCCCCCCCCTATCGCTAGTAGAGTCAAAGTTGTGGTTCTTTTGGAACTTGCTGTATGTACATTAGTTAGGGAGAATGTTGTAAGCTAGATTTGGATGAACTCTTGATGTAATGGTTGTGCTATGAAAGTGTGTGCTAGTCTTGTTAACATGTGTTAAATGTTTCTCTTATAATCCTTAGTAAATCAACCTCTACGTAAAAACCCATCTTCCCTTGGTCAAACCCCTTTTTGCTTGCCCCTTATACCCGGTGTGCTTCAGGATGGTGGACACTCGTCGCACCAACACGGATGGAGGAGCACCACCACCCCCACCGGACCCAACCACCGCCCAACTTCTGGCGCTCATCATGGAGGAACGCCAAGCTGCCCGGACTGAGCGTCAAGCTCATATCGCTGCCCTGCAACAGATAGCTGCCGCTCACAACAACAACAACAACCACCACAACAATGGCAATGGCAATGGCAATGGTGAAGGAAATCAGCGGTCCACTTTGAGCGACTTCCAAAAGACCAACCCACCCACCTATTCCAAGGGACTTCACCCACTTGAGGCCGATGACTGGCTTCGCACCATTAACAACAACCTGGTAGTTGCAGCCGTGGGAGAACCTGAGAAGGTGCTGTATGGGACCCACTATCTTGCAGGACCAGCCCGGTCTTGGTGGGAAGCTACCAAGGCTCTACAGCAAGCTGGTTATGCTATCAGCTGGGATGATTTCCAGGAGAAGTTCCGCAAGAAGCACATTCCCCGCGGACTCATTGAGCGGAAGAAGGATGAATTCCGCAGGTTGCGACAGGGAAGTAAGGATGTGGTCGGATACCTCGATGAGTTCACTGACTTGTCTCGGTATGCTCCTGATGACGTCGACACCGAGGGGAGGAAGATGGAGCGTTTCATGAACGGACTTCATGATGAACTGCAATGCGCCTTGGTTATCCATGACTTTGTTGATTTGGAATCACTTGTGGACAAGGCCATACAGTTGGAGACCAAGCGCAAATCCATGTTTGAGGGTCGTAAGAGGAGAATGATTGCCCAGGAAGGTTCGAGCAGTCAGAAACCTCGCACCCACCCACCAAACCCCAAGCCAGCATATAGACCACCACCAACTTCGCACCCCAGTTACCCTAAGCCCCCATACAACCCAAACAATTTCAGCCGTCCCAATGACAACACCCGTCCCGGAGGGAACTCTAGCAACCCCAACCTCAATGCCAATGTTGTCTGTTTCAATTGTGGCACCAAGGGTCACTACTCCAAGGCATGCCCCAATCCTAAGAAGAATGGTCCGCGCCCCGATGCACAGGCGCCGAACAACGGCCAAGGCCGCAATGGAAATGGCAAGAACCCCGCACCCCGCGGAAATGTGGCTGTTGCCAAGGGACGCCTGCACCACATCAATGCTGAAGAGGCCATGGATGCACCAGATGTTGTGATGGGTACGTTCCTTGTCAACTCAGTACCTGCAACTGTTCTGTTTGATTCTGGTGCTACTCATTCTTTTGTTACCCAAGAATTTGTTGCTAAGGGAGGTTTAGTCGGAAACCTCTTACCCAAACCCATGGTCATCCAAATCCCAGAATCCACCATAGATACCAAGTCATTTTGCCCGGACGTTTCCCTTGAGATCAAAGGGGAAAAGTTCCTAGTCGACTTAATCATCCTAGGAACCCAAGGAATAGATGTCATACTGGGTATGAATTGGTTAGCCAAGTACCATGGTCGAATTGACTGTGCCAGAAGAGCTGTAGCCCTCACCACCAACAAAGGAGTAGAAGTGGAGTATGTGTCAGAAACCAGTCGACCCCAACCAGGATGCCATGAGAGCATAGCTCGACCAGCCCTAGATGAGATCCGTGTTGTTCACCTGTTCCAAGATGTCTTTCCTGAAGAATTGCCTGGTATGCCACCGGATCGGGATATTGAGTTCATCATTGAACTTATCCCCGGGACAGCCCCCATATCCCAAAGGCCTTATCGGATGAATCCAGAAGAACTGGTTGAGTTGAAGAAGCAGTTAGCAGATATGCTTAGCAAAGGGCTTATTCGCCCAAGTGCTTCACCCTGGGGATCACCCATTATTTTTTTGGATAAGAGAGATGGTACCACACGCCTGTGTGTGGATTATCGCAGGTTAAATGATGTGACCATCAAAAACAAGTACCCTCTCCCAAAGATCGAGGATCTGTTCGATCAAATGAACGGAGCCCGAGTCTTCTCCAAGATCGATCTTCGGTCAGGGTATCATCAGTTAAGAATCCGAGAGACAGACATTCCCAAGACTGCCTTCACAACCCGTTACGGTTTATTTGAGTACACCGTAATGTCCTTTGGTCTGACCAATGCCCCAGCCTATTTTATGAATCTCATGAACAAGATCTTCATGGAGTATCTTGACAAGTTCGTGGTAGTTTTCCTTGATGACATCATTATTTACTCCAAAACTGAAGAAGAGCATGCTGAACACCTGCGTCTAGTTTTAGCAACCCTCCGAGAGCATCAGTTGTATGCCAAGTTTAGCAAGTGTGAGTTCTGGCTCAGTGAAGTCTCATTTCTCGGACATGTTGTGTCTGCGGGAGGAATTTCTGTAGACCCAGAGAAGATCCAAGCCATTGTGGACTGGAAAGCCCCAACTAGTGTGACTGAAATCCGAAGCTTTCTCGGACTAGCGGGATACTACCGCAAGTTCGTTGAGGGATTCTCAAGTATAGCCAAGCCCCTTACCCAACTGCTGAAAAAGGACAAGAAATTTGAATGGACTCAGAAGTGTGAAGAGAGTTTCCAGGAATTAAAGAAGAGATTGACCTCAACCCCTGTCCTGATTATGCCAGACGTCACCAAGAGTTTCGACGTGTATTGCGATGCATCACGTCTAGGACTGGGTTGTGTTCTGATGCAAGAAGGCAAGGTGGTGTCGTATCTGTCTCGACAGTTGCGACCACATGAAGAGAACTACCCAACCCATGACCTGGAGTTAGCCGCTGTTGTTCTTGCTTTGAAGACGTGGCGCTCCTATCTGGCGGGACATCGCTGCGAGATTTATACGGATCATAAGAGCTTGAAGTATATCTTCACGCAGAGGGAGTTAAATTTGCGACAGAGAAGGTGGATGGAATTAATCAAGGATTATGATATCGGCATCAATTATCACCCTGGAAAGGCTAATGTAGTTGCCGATGCCCTTAGTCGCAAACCCTGCACCCTGAATGCCATGATCCAAGCAGAGCAGCCAGCCCTGTTTAAGGAGTTCAAAGATTTTGGACTAGAGCTTGTTAGCCACGGCTATCTCGCCCATTTAGAGTTAGCTCCAACTCTGATAGATCAAATCAAGGAGGCCCAGAAAGGTCATGAGAGCATAGAAGGAATCAAGAAGAAGGTTTCTCTCGGTAAAGCGCCTGGTTTTACCGAGGATGCAGAAGGAGTGTTGAGATTCAATGGTCGTATCTGTGTCCCCAACACCTCGGAACTCAAGGAATTAATCCTAAGGGAAGCCCACGAGACCCCTTACTCAATCCACCCCGGCGGAACCAAGATGTACCAAGACCTTCGTGAAAGATTTTGGTGGCATGGAATGAAGCGAGAAATTGGTGCTTTCGTAGCCAAGTGTGATATCTGTCAGCGAGTCAAGGCTGAACATCAGCGACCCGCTGGATTGCTTCAACCCTTAAAGATTCCCGAGTGGAAGTGGGATGAGATTGGAATGGATTTTATCACCGGACTTCCAAGGTCCAACCGAGGCCATGACTCAATATGGGTCATCGTTGACAGGCTGACCAAAGTGGCCCATTTTATTCCCGTCCACACCACCTATAGGGGAAATCAGTTAGCAGACCTGTATATTTCCAGAATAGTAAGCCTGCATGGTGTGCCTAAGAGGATTGTATCAGATAGAGGCACCCAATTCACCTCAAGGTTCTGGAAAGCCCTGCATGAAGCCCTCGGAACCAAGTTGGCGTTTAGCACAGCTTATCACCCCCAGACCGATGGCCAAACTGAACGAGTGAACCAGATATTAGAGGACATGCTTCGCGCATGTGTCCTAGCCTATGGATCCAAATGGGAAGATTGTCTTCCATTTGCAGAATTCTCATACAACAACAGTTACCAGTCTAGTCTGCAAATGGCCCCTTTTGAAGCCCTTTACGGCAAGAAGTGTCGTACACCCCTGAATTGGTCCGACACCGGAGAAGGCAAACTGTTTGGACCAGATACCCTCCGTGAAGCTGAAGAGCAAGTCCAGCTTATCCGAGAGCGACTCAAGACCGCCCAATCCCGTCAGAAGAGTTACGCTGATCCCAAGCGTCGTGATGTCACCTTCAATATCGGAGATTATGTCTATCTCCGAGTGACACCCCTTAAAGGAATGCAGCGTTTCCATGTCAAAGGAAAATTAGCGCCAAGATATATTGGACCTTTCAAGATCCTTGCCCGTCGAGGAGAAGTGTCTTATCAACTGGAGTTCCCCCAAGAGTTAGAAGATTACCATGATGTTTTCCACATCTCCTTGCTCCGGAAATGTCTTGAAGTTCCTGACCAGCCTGATGTTTTCAAAAACATTGATCACCAGTCCGTCGACCTGAATCAAGATCTGACTTATCGTGAGACGCCCCTCAAGATTCTCGACGAAGATGTTCGTCTCACCCGCAGGCGAGCAATCAAGTTCTACAAAGTCCAGTGGACTAACCACTCTGAAGATGAAGCAACTTGGGAACGTGAAGACTATCTTAGGAGCGAGTTTCCCAACCTCTTTAGTACCCAGGCCTAGCAAATCTCGGGACGAGATTTATTTTAAGGGGGGAAGTCTGTAACATCCCAAAAATATTAATATAATTATTAGTGCAAAAATGAGGGCCAACAAAAACTTTTCTTATAAAACTGTGTGTATGTTTAATTCTTGAGTGTTGCTTGTTGCATTGTTTGCAAGATTGTGGAATTCTAGCTCTAATTAAAAATTTGAAGAAAAGAAAACAAATAAAACAAACCACAAAAACAAAACACCATGTGACAAATGTCACATTATTTTTCCAAATTAAGATATATAAATTTATTTTCTCACCAAAATCAATGGAGTAATATTATTGACACTCCTAGTTAATTTTTACAAACTATTCCCTTTCAAAAATTCAGATTCAAAACTTCAAATTCAAATTAGAAATTCATGATTGAAATATTTC
The DNA here is from genome assembly GCA_026929855.1 of Poa annua. Lineage (NCBI taxonomy): Eukaryota > Viridiplantae > Streptophyta > Magnoliopsida > Poales > Poaceae > Poa > Poa annua. Next base: position 112,838,903 of record CM049426.1, read on the forward strand.
AAAATATTTCAAAAAGACTTTGTAACACTTACCAATAATATAGTTAGCCTAGATCCTGAGTTTGAACCCAAAAGAATTGAGAGAAATATGGAAAATTAAATAGCAAATTGCATACTGTTTTGGTTCAAGCAATTCACCAAACACCTTGTGATCACCACCTGTTCTTTCCCTATCCGAAGCAACTCTGGGATCAATCCGAGAAATGTGATGTTCATTTGTCGAATTGGCACCAGCCCTGCACTCCTCTCTTCATCACGACCTCGCAGCACGCCGGGGGAAGCAAAACGGTGGCCGGAGTCGCCGTGGAGACGCCGGCGATAGCCACGGCAGTGCGCACGTCGCCATGTCGCGCGGCAGCGGAGGTGGCAACACCGCGCTCTCCCGTGCCAGGCCCCCCCTTCTCTCCCTTGCCTCTCTGCTCCCTCGCGAGCCCGCGCAACCCCTGGCACCAACCCGAGCACGCCGCGCCCGCGCCATGCCACGCCATGCCGTGCGCCGCCCAAGCCCGTTCACGGCAGGGCCAAGCCCCCGCACGCACCCGAGCGCGCCACGCCACCCCACCTTGCCCGCTCGGTCCCCTGAGCGCCCCGCAACCCAGCCAACCCCCTCCACCGGCCTACGGCGGGCTAGCACGGCCGCGGGCGCCTCTGCACCGTGTCCACCGTGCGCCGCCCGGCCTCTATTTAAGCCGCCCCCGTGCCCCTCTTCTCGCCACACCGCCACTGCCTCTCCCCCCTCACACCACTCCCCTCTCCCTGGTGCACCGCGAGGAGGCCAGGACCGAGGCCGCGAAGCCTCGGGTCGCCGTCACCTTCCTCGAGCTCGCCGTGCCCGAGGTAGGCGACGACCACGGCCTGGCCGTGCTGCCTCTCCCCTTCGGTCCCCTCTGCCCTCAGCCCCTTCCCCTTGCACCCCGCACTCACCAGCGCCCTTTTTCCCTCTGTCCCGTGTCCAGGAGCGCCGCCAATCGCTCGCCGGAGTTGGAGCGGAGCCGCGGAGGAGAAGGAGCTCGTCGCCGACGCTCGGAGCCCCCCCTGCACGCGCCGCTCGTCCCTAAGCCCTCCCCGACTCGCCGCCGTCGTTCTGCGCCGTCCGCGCGCCCTCCCGAGCCCCCGAGGTGAGCTATCCGTCCCCCTCGCCGTCGCTGGAGCCGCAGCGCCGCTCGGGTTTGGTCGCCGGCGACGCGAGCGTCGTGAGCCGTTAGATCTAGATCCTACGGTAGCTTACCGGTTCGTGAAAAATATTAAAACCCTGACATGCGGGTCCCACGCGTCAGGTTTAAATGAACCGCGCGCGCGCTCGCTGATTCACTGACCAGTGGGTCCCCTCTGTCAGATTTTTCAACATTATCCGTTCTGGATTTAAATTCGAATTTAAGTTTCATTTAAAAAGTCAGTACTGAACTCATTTTTAGAAAATTCATAACTTGAGTTTTACAACTCCAAATTGAACAAATCCAACTGTTCTGGAAAGCTTATGAAATTCCCTATCCAACTAAACTAGTTCCACTCCATTTGGATATATAATAAAGATACAATATTCAAAATACAGTAGCATGTTTAAATTCTAAACTTGTTTGTTTCTGATGCTCTGTTAATCCAAATTAGTTGACACTAATTTTATTAGATCACATTTAACCATGGTTAGCCATCCCCAAAAGGGTTTAATTTTTAGATAAACATAATTTAAATAATATCCAAAACCTTATTAACTAGCTTCTGAATTCAAAACTATGTGTAGGGAGTTTGGTAACTCCAAATGACTCACATCCAATTGTGTCATCTTCTACACATCACTAGCTTTCTATAGAATTTTAGTTTGTATTTTTGTGACCAACATAACTCAAGATATGCAATTAAACATGGGTGACTAGTTTCTGCCCAAACTAGAATAATTTTGAATAATGACATATTCAGTTAAATTGAAACCACCTAGTGTTGTTTGATGATGGAATGGTTGATTTGGACCTCTAAGAGTGTATTGCTATGATGATTGATTGAATAGGCTAGTGATTGTTTGTGTTTGATTGAATATGTATTAGACGAGAACGTTGCCGGATATATCGAGGAGGAGGGATTTGCAGAACCTGAAGACCAAGACCAAGATCACTTTGCCGAGCAAGGCAAGCTACTCTCTGAGCTTGCACCCAACTTATGTATCTAGATTTACAAATCATTTTTAAAAGCAAAGGTTTACAAAAACCCTTTTTCAAAAGTATATAGAGATTATTTTGCCACCATATGTAGAAGTATATACTAAAACTATAGGATGGAAAAACAATGTTGTTTATTCAAAACTCCTTTGAAAACTTGTGTGGATATATAGCACCAAAATGTGGTGTTGAAATAAGGAAATGGAGAAAGATGGTTTTAGAAAAGCACATTGTGTCCTAGTACTCAGTCAAGCAACCGATACTCTGTGCGACCACATTTACCCACATATGGGAAAGGGCTTAGTCATATAGTTTGCTCTTATTAGTATGGGACACTGCATCAACAGAGATGACTCTGTTATGCATGAGGGAGTGGTTTGGTGACCTAACCCTGACCTGGGTCCTCGCTCAAAAATCTATGAGTAGATAAGGAGGAGGATAGAAGGATGTCCGTATACACCGCCAGATAAAACCTATGAGTCCTCACACTTAGGGTTTCCGACGGGAAACTGGACTAGGTGTAGATGGAATGGTTCATAGGGGCAGGATCCTATACTAGCATGAGCAAAGGAAAGACTAGGGTCGGTGACTCAACTTCGCATACCGCTGGTATGGCGAGACGTGGCTGACACGATGAGTTATCGGATGAGTGTGGGAAAAGCGTGCTACCTCTGCAGAGGGTAATTAAACTATTCGAATAGCCGAGTCCTCGGATATGGACAGTTGAAGACCCTACTTAGACCATGTGCAAGTTTTTGGAAAAGAGTTGAGTTTAAAAAGAAAAAGGAAATGGAGAGTGTTCCATACACCTATACCAACGGATCGGTATGAGGTAGTTGGAAAGATATTGCCATAATGGTTTACGATCGGAAAAAGGAGGAGTTTTGGAATAAAACTAATAAAATTGAGATATCTAGTAGTCATAATTTCCTTATCTTCTTCAACAAAGATACAGAGATGTTTTAAATGAATAAAAGTGAGAAACTAAAAATGGAACTAGAGCACTCATGTTGGAGTAGTTTGCGAGTACATTCAAATGTACTCATACTAGTTTGCTTCTGGCTATTGTCGTAGCCAGACATGGAGGAGTACTACGCCCAGGAAGAGTATGGCGACATCTATGCCAACTAAGGATCTTCATAAGTCGACTGCCTGTCGGGTCGTCGCTAGGATTTGATGTCTACTACGCCTTATTTCCGCTGATTGTTTTGGTTTGGCCCTTGAAGGCACCTATGTAAGACTTGGTCTAGATGACCATTTTATGTAAGACTTTAATTCGGTATTGTAATGGATGTAAACTTTGGTATTCAATTCGGATTATGTGCAACGACAGACTGATCATGGGATCGTTGTGTTAAGCATAATCGGGTATTTCGGACAGCTAGTCCGGGGTCCCCACAGAATTGGTATCAGAGCCATCTCGACTTTAGGAGCCTTAGATTAGCATGGTCGTTAGTTAGTGATTGCAAAAGTTGAGTTTTAAAGAAAAAACAAAGTAAGAAATTAGTTTAAAAATGCTTACCTCTTACCCTCTCATTTGTGCAAAATTCTCTTCTTCCCAACTACTAAGTTTTCTCTCATATTCATAAAAACTTGCCACACTTGTCATTTTAATAAACTTACAAATCTGCTCACATATTGTCCCTTCCATTAAAAATTTGATATACTTGCCATCTCACTAACTTAAAATTTTGACTAAAAATTATAGATGGCGATCCATTTCACCGAGTTCGTTCAGCTGGAGAAGGACGGCAAGTTGATGTTCGAGAAGGACTTGTTCGAGTTGACCATGCTGCTAGGTCGTCCCACTCCTGAGTTCAAGGGAGCCCAGGTGGACGCTCCCGGTAACGGGAACCTGTCCTGGTTGATCGAGGCGTCTGTTCGCGGGAACATCAAGTCCCCCGGATCCAGGGCACTCTCTTTCACCCTCATGGACGTCCACTGGGACGATGGACTGTGTCGTTCCATGCAGCGGATGCTATCCCGGCTTTGTGAGGAACACAAGGCGGAGCTGGTAAACTCTCGTTTCCAGTTCTACGGGAGGCGCACCATCGATGGACACCCAATTCGGTCCCCTCTGCACCCGACATTCGGAGAGTATATCCTGGACATGGAGATTATGCTCTTTCGCACCCAGGAGGATCTGAGGTGCGCTAGGCTTCGGTCTCACTTTGAGCGCCTCTCGCTCAAGGAGAGTCGCGAGAGTGAGGCACAGCTGAAGACTGAGAAGGCCGCTCTTCTTAAGAAGGGAACCCAGATGAGGAAGACCATAGCGAAGCTCCGCAAGAAGGTTGCCGAGCAGGATGAGCTGATAGAGGATTTGGAGCTCCGTACTGACGAGATGGAGAAGGAGGGCGAGGATCTCCGCAAGGAGAACGACGCTTTCCTCAGTGACGATGACGACTATCTGGAGGAGATGAACGATGAGGATGAGGATGATGAGGATGAGGATGATGAGGAGGAGGATCCAGAGGAGCCACCCTACCAGTCCGATGCTGACATGGCAGAGCCTGAGGTTCCACCTCAGTAGGCGAGTTACTTGAGTTCTACCGCAGGATTAGGTCGACCCCCCCCCTATCGCTAGTAGAGTCAAAGTTGTGGTTCTTTTGGAACTTGCTGTATGTACATTAGTTAGGGAGAATGTTGTAAGCTAGATTTGGATGAACTCTTGATGTAATGGTTGTGCTATGAAAGTGTGTGCTAGTCTTGTTAACATGTGTTAAATGTTTCTCTTATAATCCTTAGTAAATCAACCTCTACGTAAAAACCCATCTTCCCTTGGTCAAACCCCTTTTTGCTTGCCCCTTATACCCGGTGTGCTTCAGGATGGTGGACACTCGTCGCACCAACACGGATGGAGGAGCACCACCACCCCCACCGGACCCAACCACCGCCCAACTTCTGGCGCTCATCATGGAGGAACGGCAAGCTGCCCGGACTGAGCGTCAAGCTCATATCGCTGCCCTGCAACAGATAGCTGCCGCTCACAACAACAACAACAACCACCACAACAATGGCAATGGCAATGGCAATGGCAATGGTGAAGGAAATCAGCGGTCCACTTTGAGCGACTTCCAAAAGACCAACCCACCCACCTATTCCAAGGGACTTCACCCACTTGAGGCCGATGACTGGCTTCGCACCATTAACAACAACCTGGTAGTTGCAGCCGTGGGAGAACCTGAGAAGGTGCTGTATGGGACCCACTATCTTGCAGGACCAGCCCGGTCTTGGTGGGAAGCTACCAAGGCTCTACAGCAAGCTGGTTATGCTATCAGCTGGGATGATTTCCAGGAGAAGTTCCGCAAGAAGCACATTCCCCGCGGACTCATTGAGCGGAAGAAGGATGAATTCCGCAGGTTGCGGCAGGGAAGTAAGGATGTGGTCGGATACCTCGATGAGTTCACTGACTTGTCTCGGTATGCTCCTGATGACGTCGACACCGAGGGGAGGAAGATGGAGCGTTTCATGAACGGACTTCATGATGAACTGCAATGCGCCTTGGTTATCCATGACTTTGTTGATTTGGAATCACTTGTGGACAAGGCCATACAGTTGGAGACCAAGCGCAAATCCATGTTTGAGGGTCGTAAGAGGAGAATGATTGCCCAGGAAGGTTCGAGCAGTCAGAAACCTCGCACCCACCCACCAAACCCCAAGCCAGCATATAGACCACCACCAACTTCGCACCCCAGTTACCCTAAGCCCCCATACAACCCAAACAATTTCAGCCGTCCCAATGACAACACCCGTCCCGGAGGGAACTCTAGCAACCCCAACCTCAATGCCAATGTTGTCTGTTTCAATTGTGGCACCAAGGGTCACTACTCCAAGGCATGCCCCAATCCTAAGAAGAATGGTCCGCGCCCCGATGCACAGGCGCCGAACAACGGCCAAGGCCGCAATGGAAATGGCAAGAACCCCGCACCCCGCGGAAATGTGGCTGTTGCCAAGGGACGCCTGCACCACATCAATGCTGAAGAGGCCATGGATGCACCAGATGTTGTGATGGGTACGTTCCTTGTCAACTCAGTACCTGCAACTGTTCTGTTTGATTCTGGTGCTACTCATTCTTTTGTTACCCAAGAATTTGTTGCTAAGGGAGGTTTAGTCGGAAACCTCTTACCCAAACCCATGGTCATCCAAATCCCAGAATCCACCATAGATACCAAGTCATTTTGCCCGGACGTTTCCCTTGAGATCAAAGGGGAAAAGTTCCTAGTCGACTTAATCATCCTAGGAACCCAAGGAATAGATGTCATACTGGGTATGAATTGGTTAGCCAAGTACCATGGTCGAATTGACTGTGCCAGAAGAGCTGTAGCCCTCACCACCGACAAAGGAGTAGAAGTGGAGTATGTGTCAGAAACCAGTCGACCCCAACCAGGATGCCATGAGAGCATAGCTCGACCAGCCCTAGATGAGATCCGTGTTGTTCACCTGTTCCAAGATGTCTTTCCTGAAGAATTGCCTGGTATGCCACCGGATCGGGATATTGAGTTCATCATTGAACTTATCCCCGGGACAGCCCCCATATCCCAAAGGCCTTATCGGATGAATCCAGAAGAACTGGTTGAGTTGAAGAAGCAGTTAGTAGATATGCTCAGCAAAGGGCTTATTCGCCCAAGTGCTTCACCCTGGGGATCACCCATTATTTTTGTGGATAAGAGAGATGGTACCACACGCCTGTGTGTGGATTATCGCAGGTTAAATGATGTGACCATCAAAAACAAGTACCCTCTCCCAAAGATCGAGGATCTGTTCGATCAAATGAACGGAGCCCGAGTCTTCTCCAAGATCGATCTTCGGTCAGGGTATCATCAGTTAAGAATCCGAGAGACAGACATTCCCAAGACTGCCTTCACAACCCGTTACGGTTTATTTGAGTACACCGTAATGTCCTTTGGTCTGACCAATGCCCCAGCCTATTTTATGAATCTCATGAACAAGATCTTCATGGAGTATCTTGACAAGTTCGTGGTAGTTTTCCTTGATGACATCATTATTTACTCCAAAACTGAAGAAGAGCATGCTGAACACCTGCGTCTAGTTTTAGCAACCCTCCGAGAGCATCAGTTGTATGCCAAGTTTAGCAAGTGTGAGTTCTGGCTCAGTGAAGTCTCATTTCTCGGACATGTTGTGTCTGCGGGAGGAATTTCTGTAGACCCAGAGAAGATCCAAGCCATTGTGGACTGGAAAGCCCCAACTAGTGTGACTGAAATCCGAAGCTTTCTCGGACTAGCGGGATACTACCGCAAGTTCGTTGAGGGATTCTCAAGTATAGCCAAGCCCCTTACCCAACTGCTGAAAAAGGACAAGAAATTTGAATGGACTCAGAAGTGTGAAGAGAGTTTCCAGGAATTAAAGAAGAGATTGACCTCAACCCCTGTCCTGATTATGCCAGACGTCACCAAGAGTTTCGACGTGTATTGCGATGCATCACGTCTAGGACTGGGTTGTGTTCTGATGCAAGAAGGCAAGGTGGTGTCGTATCTGTCTCGACAGTTGCGACCACATGAAGAGAACTACCCAACCCATGACCTGGAGTTAGCCGCTGTTGTTCTTGCTTTGAAGACGTGGCGCTCCTATCTGGCGGGACATCGCTGCGAGATTTATACGGATCATAAGAGCTTGAAGTATATCTTCACGCAGAGGGAGTTAAATTTGCGACAGAGAAGGTGGATGGAATTAATCAAGGATTATGATATCGGCATCAATTATCACCCTGGAAAGGCTAATGTAGTTGCCGATGCCCTTAGTCGCAAACCCTGCACCCTGAATGCCATGATCCAAGCAGAGCAGCCAGCCCTGTTTAAGAAGTTCAAAGATTTTGGACTAGAGCTTGTTAGCCACGGCTATCTCGCCCATTTAGAGTTAGCTCCAACTCTGATAGATCAAATCAAGGAGGCCCAGAAAGGTCATGAGAGCATAGAAGGAATCAAGAAGAAGGTTTCTCTCGGTAAAGCGCCTGGTTTTACCGAGGATGCAGAAGGAGTGTTGAGATTCAATGGTCGTATCTGTGTCCCCAACACCTCGGAACTCAAGGAATTAATCCTAAGGGAAGCCCACGAGACCCCTTACTCAATCCACCCCGGCGGAACCAAGATGTACCAAGACCTTCGTGAAAGATTTTGGTGGCATGGAATGAAGCGAGAAATTGGTGCTTTCGTAGCCAAGTGTGATATCTGTCAGCGAGTCAAGGCTGAACATCAGCGACCCGCTGGATTGCTTCAACCCTTAAAGATTCCCGAGTGGAAGTGGGATGAGATTGGAATGGATTTTATCACCGGACTTCCAAGGTCCAACCGAGGCCATGACTCAATATGGGTCATCGTTGACAGGCTGACCAAAGTGGCCCATTTTATTCCCGTCCACACCACCTATAGGGGAAATCAGTTAGCAGACCTGTATATTTCCAGAATAGTAAGCCTACATGGTGTGCCTAAGAGGATTGTATCAGATAGAGGCACCCAATTCACCTCAAGGTTCTGGAAAGCCCTGCATGAAGCCCTCGGAACCAAGTTGGCGTTTAGCACAGCTTATCACCCCCAGACCGATGGCCAAACTGAACGAGTGAACCAGATATTAGAGGACATGCTTCGCGCATGTGTCCTAGCCTATGGATCCAAATGGGAAGATTGTCTTCCATTTGCAGAATTCTCATACAACAACAGTTACCAGTCTAGTCTACAAATGGCCCCTTTTGAAGCCCTTTACGGCAAGAAGTGTCGTACACCCCTGAATTGGTCCGACACCGGAGAAGGCAAACTGTTTGGACCAGATACCCTCCGTGAAGCTGAAGAGCAAGTCCAGCTTATCCGAGAGCGACTCAAGACCGCCCAATCCCGTCAGAAGAGTTACGCTGATCCCAAGCGTCGTGATGTCACCTTCAATATCGGAGATTATGTCTATCTCCGAGTGACACCCCTTAAAGGAATGCAGCGTTTCCATGTCAAAGGAAAATTAGCGCCAAGATATATTGGACCTTTCAAGATCCTTGCCCGTCGAGGAGAAGTGTCTTATCAACTGGAGTTGCCCCAAGAGTTAGAAGATTACCATGATGTTTTCCACATCTCCTTGCTCCGGAAATGTCTTGAAGTTCCTGACCAGCCTGATGTTTTCAAAAACATTGATCACCAGTCCGTCGACCTGAATCAAGATCTGACTTATCGTGAGACGCCCCTCAAGATTCTCGACGAAGATGTTCGTCTCACCCGCAGGCGAGCAATCAAGTTCTACAAAGTCCAGTGGACTAACCACTCTTAAGATGAAGCAACTTGGGAACGTGAAGACTATCTTAGGAGCGAGTTTCCCAACCTCTTTAGTACCCAGGCCTAGCAAATCTCGGGACGAGATTTATTTTAAGGGGGGAAGTCTGTAACATCCCAAAAATATTAATATAATTATTAGTGCAAAAATGAGGGCCAACAAAAACTTTTCTTATAAAACTGTGTGTATGTTTAATTCTTGAGTGTTGCTTGTTGCATTGTTTGCAAGATTGTGGAATTCTAGCTCTAATTAAAAATTTGAAGAAAAGAAAACAAATAAAACAAACCACAAAAACAAAACACCATGTGACAAATGTCACATTACTTTTCCAAATTAAGATATATAAATTTATTTTCTCACCAAAATCAATGGAGTAATATTATTGACACTCCTAGTTAATTTTTACAAACTATTCCCTTTCAAAAATTCAGATTCAAAACTTCAAATTCAAATTAGAAATTCATGATTGAAATATTTCAAAATATTTCAAAAAGACTTTGTAACACTTACCAATAATATAGTTAGCCTAGATCCTGAGTTTGAACCCAAAAGAATTGAGAGAAATATGGAAAATTAAATAGCAAATTGCATACTGTTTTGGTTCAAGCAATTCACCAAACACCTTGTGATCACCACCTGTTCTTTCCCTATCCGAAGCAACTCTGGGATCAATCCGAGAAATGTGATGTTCATTTGTCGAATTGGCACCAGCCCTGCACTCCTCTCTTCATCACGACCTTGCAGCACGCCGGGGGAAGCAAAACGGTGGCCGGAGTCGCCGTGGAGACGCCGGCGATAGCCACGGCAGTGCGCACGTCGCCATGTCGCGCGGCAGCGGAGGTGGCAACACCGCGCTCTCCCGTGCCAGGCCCCCCCTTCTCTCCCTTGCCTCTCTGCTCCCTCGCGAGCCCGCGCAACCCCTGGCACCAACCCGAGCACGCCGCGCCCGCGCCATGCCACGCCATGCCGTGCGCCGCCCAAGCCCGTTCACGGCAGGGCCAAGCCCCCGCACGCACCCGAGCGCGCCACGCCACCCCACCTTGCCCGCTCGGTCCCCTGAGCGCCCCGCAACCCAGCCAACCCCCTCCACCGGCCTACGGCGGGCTAGCACGGCCGCGGGCGCCTCTGCACCGTGTCCACCGTGCGCCGCCCGGCCTCTATTTAAGCCGCCCCCGTGCCCCTCTTCTCGCCACACCGCCACTGCCTCTCCCCCCTCACACCACTCCCCTCTCCCTGGTGCACCGCGAGGAGGCCAGGACCGAGGCCGCGAAGCCTCGGGTCGCCGTCACCTTCCTCGAGCTCGCCGTGCCCGAGGTAGGCGACGACCACGGCCTGGCCGTGCTGCCTCTCCCCTTCGGTCCCCTCTGCCCTCAGCCCCTTCCCCTTGCACCCCGCACTCACCAGCGCCCTTTTTCCCTCTGTCCCGTGTCCAGGAGCGCCGCCAATCGCTCGCCGGAGTTGGAGCGGAGCCGCGGAGGAGAAGGAGCTCGTCGCCGACGCTCGGAGCCCCCCTGCACGCGCCGCTCGTCCCTAAGCCCTCCCCGACTCGCCGCCGTCGTTCTGCGCCGTCCGCGCGCCCTCCCGAGCCCCCGAGGTGAGCTATCCGTCCCCCTCGCCGTCGCCGGAGCCGCAGCGCCGCTCGGGTTTGGTCGCCGGCGACGCGAGCGTCGTGAGCCGTTAGATCTAGATCCTACGGTAGCTTACCGGTTCGTGAAAAATATTAAAACCCTGACATGCGGGTCCCACGCGTCAGGTTTAAATGAGTCGCGCGCGCTCTCGCTGAGTCACTGACCAGTGGGTCCCCTCTGTCAGATTTTTCAACATTATCCGTTCTGGATTTAAATTCGAATTTAAGTTTCATTTAAAAAGTCAGTACTGAACTCATTTTTAGAAAATTCATAACTTGAGTTTTACAACTCCAAATTGAACAAATCCAACTGTTCTGGAAAGCTTATGAAATTCCCTATCCAACTAATCTAGTTCCACTCCATTTGGATATATAATAAAGATACAATATTCAAAATACAGTAGCATGTTTAAATTCTAAACTTGTTTGTTTCTGATGCTCTGTTAATCCAAATTAGTTGACACTAATTTTATTAGATCACATTTAACCATGGTTAGCCATCCCCAAAAGGGTTTAATTTTTAGATAAACATAATTTAAATAATATCCAAAACCTTATTAACTAGCTTCTGAATTCAAAACTATGTGTAGGGAGTTTGGTAACTCCAAATGACTCACATCCAATTGTGTCATCTTCTACACATCACTAGCTTTCTATAGAATTTTAGTTTGTATTTTTGTGACCAACATAACTCAAGATATGCAATTAAACATGGGTGACTAGTTTCTGCCCAAACTAGAATAATTTTGAATAATGACATATTCAGTTAAATTGAAACCACCTAGTGTTGTTTGATGATGGAATGGTTGATTTGGACCTCTAAGAGTGTATTGCTATGATGATTGATTGAATAGGCTAGTGATTGTTTGTGTTTGATTGAATATGTATTAGACGAGAACGTTGCCGGATATATCGAGGAGGAGGGATTTGCAGAACCTGAAGACCAAGACCAAGATCACTTTGCCGAGCAAGGCAAGCTACTCTCTGAGCTTGCACCCAACTTATGTATCTAGATTTACAAATCATTTTTAAAAGCAAAGGTTTACAAAAACCCTTTTTCAAAAGTATATAGAGATTATTTTGCCACCATATGTAGAAGTATATACTAAAACTATAGGATGGAAAAACAATGTTGTTTATTCAAAACTCCTTTGAAAACTTGTGTGGATATATAGCACCAAAATGTGGTGTTGAAATAAGGAAATGGAGAAAGATGGTTTTAGAAAAGCACATTGTGTCCTAGTACTCAGTCAAGCAACCGATACTCTGTGCGACCACATTTACCCACATATGGGAAAGGGCTTAGTCATATAGTTTGCTCTTATTAGTATGGGACACTGCATCAACAGAGATGACTCTGTTATGCATGAGGGAGTGGTTTGGTGACCTAACCCTGACCTGGGTCCTCGCTCAAAAATCTATGAGTAGATAAGGAGGAGGATAGAAGGATGTCCGTATACACCGCCAGATAAAACCTATGAGTCCTCACACTTAGGGTTTCCGACGGGAAACTGGACTAGGTGTAGATGGAATGGTTCATAGAGGCAGGATCCTATACTAGCATGAGCAAAGGAAAGACTAGGGTCGGTGACTCAACTTCGCATACCGCTGGGATGGCGAGACGTGGCTGACACGATGAGTTATCGGATGAGTGTGGGAAAAGCGTGCTACCTCTGCAGAGGGTAATTAAACTATTCGAATAGCCGAGTCCTCGGATATGGACAGTTGAAGACCCTACTTAGACCATGTGCAAGTTTTTGGAAAAGAGTTGAGTTTAAAAAGAAAAAGGAAATGGAGAGTGTTCCATACACTTATACCAACGGATCGGTATGAGGTAGTTGGAAAGATATCGCCATAATGGTTTACGATCGGAAAAAGGAGGAGTTTTGGAATAAAACTAATAAAATTGAGATATCTAGTAGTCATAATTTCCTTATCTTCTTCAACAAAGATACAGAGATGTTTTAAATGAATAAAAGTGAGAAACTAAAAATGGAACTAGAGCACTCATGTTGGAGTAGTTTGCGAGTACATTCAAATGTACTCATACTAGTTTGCTTCTGGCTATTGTCGTAGCCAGACATGGAGGAGTACTACGCCCAGGAAGAGTATGGCGACATCTATGCCAACTAAGGATCTTCATAAGTCGACTGCCTGTCGGGTCGTCGCTAGGATATTATGTCTACTACGCCTTATTTCCGCTGATTGTTTTGGTTTGGCCCTTGAAGGCACCTATGTAAGACTTGGTCTAGATGACCATTTTATGTAAGACTTTAATTCGGTATTGTAATGGATGTAAACTTTGGTATTCAATTCGGATTATGTGCAGCGACAGACTGATCACGGGATCGTTGTGTTAAGCATAATCGGGTATTTCGGACAGCTAGTCCGGGGTCCCCACACTTCTCTTCTGTATGCTTCCATATTGGCATCCTTCCGATCCCAGGTCCCTGATACTTGCTGTGCAACTAGGTCCGAGTCACCGTAACACATGATCCTTTTGATGTCCATCTTCTTGGCGACTCTCAGGCCATGTAACAAAGCTTCATACTCAGCGTTGTTGTTTGTGCATGGCTCGAAGTGTATCTGTAAGACGTAAGTCATCTTATCTCCCTTTGGCGAAGTTAAAACAACGCCGGCTCCCGATCCTCCAAATAACTTGGACCCGTCGAAGTGCATGACCCAGTGGTTGATTCTCGGTGCAGGGGGTAAGGGGTCAAACTCGGTCCAGTTATTAATGAAATCGGCTAAGGCTTGAGACTTGATTGGGCTCATAATTGATGTCATAAGGCCCCATCTCGATGCCCACTTTGCTACTCTGCCCGTTGCTTCTTTGTTTCTGATTAGTTCTGCTAGGAGAGCCGCGCTCACCACTGTTATGGGTTGTTCCTGGAAGTAGTGTGGCATTTTTCGGCTTGCCATGAAGACTCCAAAAACCAACTTCTGCCACTGTGGGTATCTCTGTTTTGACTCGGTCAGGGCCTCACGGACGTAGTAAACCGGCCTCTGGACCGGGTACTCTTTTCCTTCCTCTTTCCTCTCTACCACAACCACGACACTGACGGCTCGTGTATTGGCAGAGACATATAACAGCATTGGCTCCTTGCTTGTGGGAGCCGCTAAGACAGGCGCTGTGGACAGTGTTTTCTTCAAATCTTCAAAGGTGTCATCAGCTTCCTGGTTCCATACGAACTTGTCTGACTTTTTCAACAACTTGTACAGTGGAAGTGCTTTCTCTCCCATCCTTGCTATGAACCGGCTCAAGGCTGTGATGCAACCCGTCAGCTTCTGGACATCATTGACACACTCCGGCTTCTTAAGGTTCATGATCGCCTTAATTTTGGTCGGGTTTGCCTCTATTCCTCTTGTGAAGGTCTCCTTCAGGTCATCTAGGAGTGACCCGACTTTCTGTGACTTGATCACAACATCATCAACATAAGCGTGAACGTTGCGTCCGATCTGATTCTCAAAAAACTTCTGGATGCACCTCTGGTACGTTGCCCCTGCGTTCTTAAGGCCGAAGGACATTGTCTTGTAACAAAAAGCTCCAAAAGGTGTGATGAACGATGTCTTCTCTTGGTCTTCTACTTTGAGCTTGATCTGGTGATACCTGGAATAGACATCCAGGAAACACAGCAACTCGCTGCCGGCTGTGGCATCAATTATTTGGTCTATCCGAGGCAGTGCAAAAGGAACCTTCAGACAGACTTTGTTCAAACTTGTATCATCAACAAACATTCTCCACTCTCCGTTATTCTTCAACACGAGGACCGAGTTAGCCAGCCACTTCGGGTGATACACTTCCATGATAAATCCAGCCGCTAGAAGGCGGGCTATCTCTTCTCCAATGATCTTTTTCCTGTCTGCATTGAAACGACGCAGACCTTGCTTTACTGGCTTTGCTACTGGATCAACATGTAAGCTATGCTCGACGAGTTCGCTCGGGACACCCGGCATGTCTGAAGGGGACCATGCAAAGATATTCCGATGCTCACGGATGAACTCGACGAGCGCGCTTTCCTATTTCGGGTCCATGTAAGACCTGATCGAGAACTGCTTGGAGGAATCTCCTTCCACGAAATCAACCATCTTGGTGTCCTGGGCGGATTTGAACTTTTTCTTCTCTTCTTCATGAGTCGGCTTATCCAGCACACGCTTGTCAACCGGGTCTACCTGAGACTTGTACTACCTCAGCTCTTCTTCTGAATAGGCTTGATCTGCCATGATGGCATCACCTTGATCACACTCGATCGCCATGTCTTTGCTTCCTTCAACGGTGATGGTTCCCTAGGGAGCCGGTATCTTCAATTTGAGGTAAACATAACACGGTCTCGCCATGAACTTGGCATAAGCCGGCCTTCCAAATAAAGCGTGATACGGGCTCTTTAAGTCTACCACCTCAAATCACAGGTACTCTGATCTGTATTGCGCCTTGCTTACTCCAAAGGCTACCTCCAAACTGATTTTGCCGATCAGGTGAGCTGACTTTTCTGATACTATGCCGTGAAAAATTGTTGATGTTGGTGTTAGCCGGCTCTCGGATAGACCCATCCTTTGGAATGTGTCTAGGTATAAGATGTTGATATTGCTTCCTCCGTCCATCAGGACCTTGTTCAAATGAAATCCATCGACTTGTGGCGCAACCACTAAGGCTAGGAGACCCGGGTGTTCTATCCCTTCCGAGTGATCTTCTCTAGTCCACGTAACTGGTTGTTCTGACCACCTCAAATATCTTGGTATGGTTGTTGCTACGGCGTTGACCTCTCTTTCCTTCAACTTTTGATCTCTTCTGGATGTGCTAGTGGTGAACACATGATACTGGCCCTGACTATGAAGCTCTTTCGGAGTTTGTTGATAACCTCCTCCCTGATTTTGATTTGAACCGGCATTGTTGTTTGGTGGTCCCTGAGATCCGGACCCTTGCCCTTGGATGGCCGGGTTACCGTTGTTGCCGTGGTTCCCATGATTACCGCTGTTCCCGTTGTTTCTGTTGAAGTTGCCTTGGTTCTGCTCTAAAGACTGCTCGTGTCTCCTCCATGCTCTCATGTCTGCACATTGTGCTAACGTGTGACTAGCTGGTTTGCCGTTCTTGGCGTGCCTAGGGCACGGCATATTGTATATCTCGCTGATGTTTGGCCCTCTCGCAGGACCCCCTCTGAAGTTTCCGTCGAGTCTCAGTCCTCTGTAACCTATGGCTTGGGTGGTTCCAACAAACTCTGAATTTCCTCCCTCGTAGGGTCTTTTGTTGTTATTTTGATTTCCATTGTTCTGACTGGCGCCTGGTTACGTGCTGCGTTGGCCCAGTTTTTCTTTTGCTACTCTTCCGTCTCACCCACTCTTTTATCTGTTGCTGCGTACTTGTATGCAATTGAAACTACTTCACATATGGTGATGTCCTGGCAAGCCGGATCTTCCCTCATACCTCCGAGTTTGTGCGTCAAAGAATCAAAGGCGCAGTTCTTTTCCATCATTGTTATTGTCGTGTGAGCCGAGATATTGATTGATGACTGTAGGATCTCTGTGATCCAGGCTACCCATTGCCTTGCTGACTCGGTCTTCCTCATGACAGACCGATCGAGATCCGCTTATGTGTAATGTTTCTTGCATGTATCGGCAAAATTTGAGATAAATGCCGTTTTGAGTTCCTCCCATGAGTGGATGCTGTTCGGCGGAAGCCGGTCAAGCCAAATCTTCGGTGCTCCTTCTGCCATCATTAGGCACAAGTATCGCGCACACAGGTTTGCTGTTGAGTTCTTCATGTCCATGGATATACTGTAGCCACTCAGCCACGTCTCCGGGTTCATGTTCGGCTCATAGTTGACAATCTTGCTTGGCTCTTTTAATTTTTCTAGGAAAGGTTCTGATCTGATTGCATCTGATAAGCACTTGGGTCCCGTCAGGTTTGCGGACGAGCCTCCGCCTTGACCCGGCGCAGGTGAATTCACGATGGGTCTGGGGTGAGCCATAGCCCCAACTCCCACTCCGGCTTCTGGTGTGGCAAGTCCGGCTGCCGCGCGCCTTGCTCTTGAACTGTCTACTATGGACTGGGCAACAGAGGCGGCAGGCGCGACCACCCTCCGTGGTGCGGGCGCCTGCTGTTGTTGTGGTTGTGGTTGTAGTTGATGTACTTCTAGTTGCGGGACTGGCCGGTTTACCGGTCCCCGCCTATTTTGAACTGATCTTGCTGCTACCGGCTCTGGATGCCGGGTCCTGGTACGGCTCCTTGCCGGCTCTGAGTTGAAAGTTTGTGAACCTCGTGGGTTATTGTTCTGCTGGACCACAACCGTTCGTAGTAGATCTACAACTCTCCTTGCTTCTAAGCCGGCCGGTGAATTGTCGAAGGGTATTTGCTCTAGGGCGTGTGTTGCTGCAAAAATATTGTCAACTGGGTTATTGTAATGACCCAGAGGAGGATCAAACCTGGGTGGTGATGGTGGTGGTTGCTCGACGACTGCTACTCCGGCTTCTGCCGAGTTTCTGGGTGGTGCTCCTGGTAACCCGACCGGGGACGCGCCTGCAACTGGCGCCGGGTTGACCGTCGCCACTAGAACTGGTGCTGGCCCCGCGTTTGGTGTTGTCTGATACTCCAAAGCCCGAGGCGCTTGGTGTTTGTCCCGGTTGGTAGGTGAAGCCGGCTTCCACGTCTCCTGTTCTTGACAGCAGTTAACTCGTCCCTTCTTCTCTGGAGGGTATTCCTTTCTTCCAGTAAGCTATGCTCTTGCTGAATCACCAACCTCTCTCTATCCTGTATGCGCCGGATCTCGTCCGCGCGCTCTTGATTTGTCCTTGCCACTGCCTGCCTTAGATCTTCTAACTCTCTCATCATAGCCGTGCTAATGTTTGTTATATCTCCTGATGCTGCGCCGGGCTTGCTGATGTTCCCGCGAGTATGTGCTGCTGCAAAAGAGGATGTCTAACCAAGTTGGTCGTGTTTGGCGCTGCCATGGGTGTTTGTGCTAATATCGGGTTTCCAAGGGGGATCCCTGCAGCTGGTGTCTACGTATGTGCCAAAGAACTGAAAGTCGGTAAAATTCCTCCGATCACGGGATTAGGTGGTGCATAGTTTATGAAGGAGATATGCCCTAGAGGCAATTAATAAAGTGTATTCTTTATCATATCTCGTTTGTTCATAATATGTTTTTGTGTCATGCTAGAACCGTATTAAGCGGAAACATTAATGCGGGTGTGATACGTAAACAACCAGGTCCCTAGTAGCCTCTACTAAGACTAGTTTCGTTGCGCGATTGATGATCGAGGTTTCCCGGTCATGGGGCATGGCGCCGGTCGGCAATAAGAGTCATATCGCTGGAGAGTGATGTGATGGACATACCCAGATTTGGAGAACATGGTCATTACACCTTTGACCGTGAGATCAACTCTTATCAATATTCCCCGAAGATACTTTGATTGCACCAAACGTCATATCTTATTTAGTATGACAATAACGGTGATACTTTTGGGTATTGGAAAGGAGTATTGAGACGAGGGGTCAAGAGCGGGATTTGCCAGTCCGCGTAGCAGGATAGATACTCTCGGGCCCACTCGGTGAGATCTTGTCTAATGAGCTTGCAAGCATGTGACTAGGTCACGGAGACATGAGATCATGAACGAGTAGAAGATGGCATCGTCGGTAACGAGGTCGGGATTAGGTATGGGGATATCTATGGAACGACACTCGGACGTGCTAAGTATCGCTATGGCAAAAGGTCTAAGACTTCACGTTCAGGTTTGATAGATGAAAGTCATTCGTTATATCTTAGGGATTAATTCAGGCGGTCCAGGCCTACAGATTAGTCGTTGATCATTGAGGAGTCTTGATCATACCTGATATTATATCGAACCGCTAGGGTAACACACTTAAGGGGTTTCGACAAGACAACCGGAAAGGAAGGAGATCACCGGGACAGTCCCGGGAGAGGTCCGATGGAGATCGGGCAGCGCCGAAAGAGTTTTCGGAGCTAGGAAATATTATATATATTATGTTTGATATTAATTAGTGTTATTAATATGCAAATATGATTTTATATATTTATTTTCGAATTTATTAAGGCAGATTTCCCTAAATGGGCCTTCCGGACGAAAGAAGGCCCAAGAGGGGAAAATTCCCTAGGGGAATTCGGTGGGGGCCAAGAGGGCCGGCCTAGGTGGGCCACAAGGGGCCCACCAGGGGGCCGGCGCACCTCTCTAGCCGAACCAGGCTGTGGGGGGTTAGTCCCACATTGCCTGGCTGGCAAGGTTGGCTCCCCTTGGGAGCCTATATAAGAAAGGGCACCCCCAGCCTTTTAATTCACCAATTAATTCCTGATTTCTCTCTCGATCTCGTGGTTCCCAAGTTGGAGCCGCGCCGAGCAAGAGGAGTCGGGGATCTCCTCCACCATAGCCCGCTGCCGCGCTGCTGGTGTTCCGGTCCAAGTCTTCCGCTGCTCGTCCTGGACTGGAGCTTCGGAGGCGTCGTCTCCACCGTACGTGTGCGACTCCCTGCGAGGTGCTGCGCTAGCGGTACTCGGAGGCCTGCTTCCTCTACATGACCTTGAGGTCGGCTTCGTCGGTCTTCATCGACAACATTTGTGCGGGAACGTAATCCCCGCTTTCGGTCTACAAGGGTATGTATTCCGATCTCCGTTCGTACTACTATATCTGCATAGAATAGATCTTGGCTAGTTTAAGGATATCGTTGCTAGGAAAATTATTGTTTTCTGCCCACGATCCCCTTCAGTGGTATCAGAGCCGATCTATCGTAAGATATAGCTGTACGCTGTTAGAACCCGTGCTCTGCACGGGGGCACCGTTCCTGTTATTTGCTACCCTCTAGCGTGCACTTGTGTATTCCAGCGGCATTGAGTTGATGAAGCGGCCCGGACCGACTTTACGCGTACGCTTACGCGAGACTGGTTCCACTACTGACATACGGCTTGCACCGTATCTGTGGCTGGCGGGTGACAGTTTCTCTCTCTTTAGTTGGTCTTCGCATTTTCAATGGAGGGCCCGAAAGGGATGCTTAAACATGCAATTATTGGATCGTTGTTGTGGTCATAAGTTTCGTAGGTATGAAGCGGTTCTATTTACGAAAGCCCCAAGCCACGTAAAATATGCAAAAGATAAAGTAGAAGCGTCTAACTTTATTTTGCAGGGGCTATGTGATATGGTCAAGGTAGGTTTATTGAATTGTTTATAAACTGCGGGCGCCAAGAAGACAATGGCGCGATGGACTATATCACATTGCATTACATTTGATGTTTTGTGTGCATCTTATTTTGTGTGATTGTGTGTTACACGGCGGTAGTTGAATAAGATGATCCCTTCAAAATACCACTAGTGTTCTCCCTCCAACGCGCACCACCAATAAAGTTCTACGTTATGAGGCAGGCCGTGATGATCGGGTGTCAGACATATCTTCGTTCGCATACGGTGGGTGTAAGCCATGTTGCACAAGCGTCAGCGTGGAGGTCTTTGGTGGCGAGCCTAGCATACTCAGAAGTATGGCCTCGGAACAGGAAGGCCGAAAGGCCGAGCACGAGTCACAAATTTGGTGTGACGGACGATTTTGTCTACTCTTGAAGTTGTGCCGCCGGCTTTGATGATGAGGGGTGGTGCAATGGATGGGGGTCGTGTAATCGCTTAAACGACCAGGAGGGATGTTCGTTTGAGTGGGAGTTATGTCAGTTATTTCCTAAAATACTATAACTCAAAATTATTATGAACAAAGTCTTATGTTGTTGCAAATTCCATTGTAGATGTCTCGCCCCTCGTTTAACCTAGGTCTGTTCCTTGAGAAAGAAAAGCTTAAGACCAATGGGTCAAACTTCATGGCCTGGTTCCGCAACCTGAGGATCCTCCTCACTCCCCATAGGGTGGCCTACGTCATTGAGGCCACCATAGGTGACCCTCCTACAGATGATGCCTCTGAGGATGAGAAGAAGGTCTTCCAGACCCGATCGAAGGATTCTGCCTTTGTCGAGAGTGGCATGCTCTATGCCATGGAAGCCGACCTGCAGAAGCGCTTTGAGAAGATGAGCGCCTTTGAGATCATCTCGGATCTTAAGGCTGTCTTTGCGCCGCAGGCTAAGGCTGAGAGATATGAGGCTTCTGAGCTTTTCTTCTCAGCCAAGATGGAAGAGCATAGCAGTGTGAGCGAGCATGTAGTCAAGATGTCTGGCTACGTTCAACGCCTGAATGCTCTGGAGTGCAAGATTCCCGATGAGCTGGCGATTGACAGGGTGTTGCAATCGTTGCCGCCGAGCTACAAAGGCTTCGTCATGAACTACAACATGCAGGGCATGGCTAAGTCCCTGGGTGAAGTGTTCGTGATGCTCAAGACTGCTGAGGTAGAGATTAAGAAGGAGCACACGCTGTTGATGGTCAACAAGACCGTTGATTTCAAGAAGTCCGGTGGCAAGGGAAAGCAGAGCTGGAAGTCCCGGAGGGAGGCAAAGTTGGCTGCCAAGCCCAGGACTAACAGGTCTGGTCCCAGAGCTAGCGTGGAGTGTTTCTACTGCAAGGGGAAGGGTCACTGGAAGCGCAACTGCCCCAAGTATCTGGAGGATAGGAAGTCTGGCAAGACGGTCGACAAAGAGAAAGGTATATTTGATATACATGTTATAGATGTGTACCTTACATCCGCCCGGAGCAATACGTGGGTATTTGATACTGGTTCTGTTGCTCATATATGTAACTCTCAGGAGGAGTTACGGAATAGAAGGCGGCTGGCGAAGGATGAGGTGACGATGCGCGTCGGCAACGGATCGAGAGTCGACGTGGTGGCTGTCGGCACGCTCCCTCTGCATCTACCATCGGGATTAGTTTTGGTTTTAAATAAATGTTATTTTGTGCCATCCTTGAGTGTAAACATTATAAGTGGGTCTTGCCTGTTACAAGACGGTTATTCATTTAAATCAGTGTCAAGCAATTGTGCTATTTATATGAATGATATCTTTTATGTTGATGCTCCCGAGAATAACGGTTTATTCTTGTTGAATCTCGATCGTAGTACTCACATCCATAACATAGAAGCCAAACGAATTAAGTGTAGTGACGATACCGCCATGTTTCGTGGCATTGCCGTCTTGGTCATATTGGTATAAAGCGCATGAAGCGACTCCACTCCGATGGACTCTTGGACTCGTTGGATTTCGGATCCCTCGATACATGTGAACCATGCCTCATGGGCAAAATGACCAGGACACCGTTCAAAGGTTTCGTTGAACGGGCGTCAGATTTGTTGGGGATCATACATACAGACGTATGTGGACCGATGAGCGTTTCGACACGCAATGGTTATCGTTACTTCGTCACCTTCACTGATGACTTGAGTAGATACGGTTATATCTATTTGATGAAACACAAGTCTGAAACGTTTGAAAAGTTCAAAGAATTCCAGAGTGAAGTTGAGAATCAGCTTAATAGGAAAATCAAGCATCTCCGGTCCGATCGCGGTGGAGAGTACTTGAGTTTTGAGTTTGGCACACATCTGAAGAGTTGTGGCATAGTGCCCCAACTTACGCCCGCCGGAACGCCGCAGCGTAACGGTGTGTCCGACCGACGTAATCGTACTCTACTGGATAGTGTCCGATCTATGATGTCTCTTACCGGTCTGCCAGTGTCCTTCTGGGGTTATGCGTTAGAAACAGCCGCATTCATTTTAAATAGGGCTCCGTCCAAGTCCGTTGAAACGACGCCGTATGAATTATGGTATGGCCATAAGCCTAAGTTATCGTTTCTGAAGGTTTGGGGTTGTGAGGCGTGCGTTAAGAAACTACAGCCCGACAAACTCGAACCGAAGTCGGAGAAAGTCGTCTTTGTAGGATATCCGCGGGAAACCGTTGGGTACACCTTCTACAACCAAGCTGAGGGCAAAACTTTTGTCGCGATGACCGGTGCCTTTCTAGAGAAGGAATTTCTCGCGAAAGGAGTAAGTGGGAGGAAGGTAGACCTCGATGAAATCGTTGATCCTGAACTCGAGATTCCGAGTGGCGCAACGGAAGCAATTCCGGAAACGTCCTCCGTGGAAGGAGTGGGAGAAACTGTCGAGGAAGATGTTCTACCTCGTAGGTCTGGTAGATCTCGGATCCCACCAGAATGGTATGGCAATATGGTTTGCACCGTCATGCTAGTCGAGCAAGACGAACCTACGAACTACAAGGAGGCGATGGAGAGTCTAGAGTCCGAGAAATGGCTTGAAGCCATGAAATCCGAAATAGGATCCATGTATGATAACCAAGTGTGGACCTTGGTGGATATTCCCGAAGGGCGCAAGGCCGTCGAGAATAAGTGGATCTTTAAGAAGAAGACTGATGCTGATGGTAATGTGACCGTCTATAAAGCTCGGCTTGTCGCAAAGGGTTTCCGACAAGTTCATGGAATTGACTACGATGAAACCTTTTCACCGGTAGCGATGCTTAAGTCTATTCGGATTTTGTTAGCGGTAGCTGCCTACTATGATTATGAAATCTGGCAGATGGACGTCAAAACGGCCTTCCTGAATGGAAACATTGAGGAAGAGTTGTACATGGTACAGCCGGAAGGTTTTGCCGATCCAGGAAGTGCTAACAAGGTGTGCAAGCTTCAGCGATCCATCTATGGATTGAAGCAGGCATCTCGGAGCTGGAATCTTCGCTTTGATGAGGTAATCAAAGGTTTTGGATTTATCCAGAATGTGGAAGAGACCTGTATTTACAAGAAAATGAGTGGGAGCTCAGTTGTGTTCTTAGCACTGTATGTTGACGACATATTGCTAATAGGGAATGATGTGGAACTTCTGAATAGCGTAAAGGAATATTTAAACAGCAAGTTTTCCATGAAGGACTTAGGAGAAGCTGCGTATGTTTTAGGCATAAAGATCTACCGTGATAGATCAAGGCGCCTATTAGCACTAAGTCAGAGTACTTATCTTGATAAAATATTGAAGCGTTTTCATATGGAGAAGGCAAAGAAGGGTTCTCTGCCGGTTATCAAGAATAAGATATTGCGTAAGGCGCAGTGTCCGGTGACGGAACTGGGTAAGGCCGAAATGACGAAACATCCTTATGCTTCAGCCATAGGATCGATCATGTATGCAATGTTGAGTACTAGACCGGATGTGGCATTAGCTCTAAGTTTGACAAGCCGGTTCCAGAGTAATCCTGGAATGCCGCATTGGATAGCTGTTAAGAGCATTCTTAAGTATCTCAATAAGACAAAGGAAATGTTCCTTGTGTATGGTGGCTGCGATGAGGAATTTGGCGTAACGGGTTACGTAGATGCAAGTTTCTGCTCAGACCCCGATGACTGTAAGTCACAGACAGGTTACGTGTTCAAGGTGAATGGAGGCGCCGTGTGCTGGAGAAGTGGGAAGCAACCCATAGTCGCACAATCTACAATGGAGTCGGAGTACATTGCTGCCTGCGAGGCCGCGAATGAAGCTGTGTGGTTGAGGAAGTTCGTCATCGAACTTGGAGTGTTCCCAAGCGTGCAAGACCCCGTGGTCCTCTTCTGCGACAATACGGGTGCCATTGCGAACGCCAAGGAGCCAAGGACTCACTCCACCGCCAAACACATTCTCCGACGCTTCCACGTGATACGTCAGTACGTACAAGAAGGCGATGTGAAGATTTGCAAAGTGCATACGGATCTGAATGTGGCAGATCCGCTGACGAAGCCTCTCCCGCTTGATAAGCATGAACAACACCAGTTAGCTATGGGTGTTAGGCTTTTACCAAGTTGTAATCTAGATTAATTTGTACTCTAGTGCAAGTGGGAGACTGAAGGAGATATGCCCTAGAGGCAATTAATAAAGTGTATTCTTTATCATATCTCGTTTGTTCATAATATGTTTTTGTGTCATGCTAGAACCGTATTAAGCGGAAACATTAATGCGGGTGTGATACGTAAACAACCAGGTCCCTAGTAGCCTCTACTAAGACTAGTTTCGTTGCGCGATTGATGATCGAGGTTTCCCGGTCGTGGGGCATGGCGCCGGTCGGCAATAAGAGTCATATCGCTGGAGAGTGATGTGATGGACATACCCAGATTTGGAGAACATGGTCATTACACCTTTGACCGTGAGATCAACTCTTATCAATATTCCCCGAAGATACTTTGATTGCACCAAACGTCATATCTTATTTAGTATGACAATAACGGTGATACTTTTGGGTATTGGAAAGGAGTATTGAGACGAGGGGTCAAGAGCGGGATTTGCCAGTCCGCATAGCAGGATAGATACTCTCGGGCCCACTCGGTGAGATCTTGTCTAATGAGCTTGCAAGCATGTGACTAGGTCACGGAGACATGAGATCATGAACGAGTAGAAGATGGCATCGTCGGTAACGAGGTCGGGATTAGGTATGGGGATATCTATGGAACGACACTCGGACGTGCTAAGTATCGCTATGGCAAAAGGTCTAAGACTTCACGTTCAGGTTTGATAGATGAAAGTCATTCGTTATATCTTAGGGATTAATTCAGGCGGTCCAGGCCTACAGATTAGTCGTTGATCATTGAGGAGTCTTGATCATACCTGATATTATATCGAACCGCTAGGGTAACACACTTAAGGGGTTTCGACAAGACAACCGGAAAGGAAGGAGATCACCGGGACAGTCCCGGGAGAGGTCCGATGGAGATCGGGCAGCGCCGAAAGAGTTTTCGGAGCTAGGAAATATTATATATATTATGTTTGATATTAATTAGTGTTATTAATATGCAAATATGATTTTATATATTTATTTTCGAATTTATTAAGGCAGATTTCCCTAAATGGGCCTTCCGGACGAAAGAAGGCCCAAGAGGGGAAAATTCCCTAGGGGAATTCGGTGGGGGCCAAGAGGGCCGGCCTAGGTGGGCCACAAGGGGCCCACCAGGGGGCCGGCGCACCTCTCTAGCCGAACCAGGCTGTGGGGGGTTAGTCCCACATTGCCTGGCTGGCAAGGTTGGCTCCCCTTGGGAGCCTATATAAGAAAGGGCACCCCCAGCCTTTTAATTCACCAATTAATTCCTGATTTCTCTCTCGATCTCGTGGTTCCCAAGTTGGAGCCGCGCCGAGCAAGAGGAGTCGGGGATCTCCTCCACCATAGCCCGCTGCCGCGCTGCTGGTGTTCCGGTCCAAGTCTTCCGCTGCTCGTCCTGGACTGGAGCTTCGGAGGCGTCGTCTCCACCGTACGTGTGCGACTCCCTGCGAGGTGCTGCGCTAGCGGTACTCGGAGGCCTGCTTCCTCTACACGACCTTGAGGTCGGCTTCGTCGGTCTTCATCGACAACGTTTGTGCGGGAACGTAATCCCCGCTTTCGGTCTACAAGGGTATGTATTCCGATCTCCGTTCGTACTACTATATCTGCATAGAATAGATCTTGGCTAGTTTAAGGATATCGTTGCTAGGAAAATTATTGTTTTCTGCCCATGATCCCCTTCAGTTTACTGCTGGTGCGACTTGGTGTTGATCCCAATTGTCTCTGTTTAGCCTCGCCAGTACTTCGGCGCTTGTCTCGTCGCTTACGGAAGCCGATCCTCCATCAGCCGGTGGTGCGCGGGTCACAACGTGAACCGTCATGTGACGTACGGGTCCAAGTGGGCCCGTGTAATCTTCATCTGCAAGCCCATCTCCATAACGATCCTCGAACAAGGGTAATATTGATTCTTTATCTGTATCCAGATCTGACATATTTGGGGGGAGGGGGTGATGATGGAGTCTTGCATGACCCGGATCGCCAACTCTCCCTCCTCTGGTGATCCAATTGATTCGACTCCGTCTGTATGGGCCATCGTGTTCGACCCGGACTCTGATTCGAACTCCGGCTCATACTGCTCTCTGTCGGCTCCGCTAGATCGGATCACACCGACGAAAACATCGATCCGCCAAAGATGAGCATAGATCCGGTTTCCAAGAAATCTGCCTCTTCTATCCAGCCGGAGTCATCCACGATCCGCTCCCCTTCTGGAAGCGTGTGGATTTGGCCGATAGCTAGGTTTTCCATACCTCGCCGCGCTTCTCCTGAAAAAGTGATGCTCTTGATCGCAGGCCCCACGGTGGGCGCCAACTGTCGTGGGATTATCAGGACAGATGTTTCCGGGTGGAAACTTGAGATGAGGGGCATGGCGGCTTCCGACATCAGGAGCTTGTCTAGCGTGGCGTTGGGAAACAAGGGTTTACCCAGGTTCGGCCCCTCGTCTTGAGGTAAAGACCTACTTCCTGCTTCGGCTTTATTGATTAGGGTTTCGAGGACTCGGCGCCTTAGCTTTCGGGTCTCGATATTACAATGGTGTCTCTCCTATGACTTGTGTCGATTGAACTTAGATCTCTAGGAACCAGGAGACCCCCTTATATAGGTGGAGGGTCTCACTGGAGGTACAAGGCCAGGTACGGGTTCCTATCATACCTGGACTCTACTCTAAATCCTATAAGCTTCTTCTTTCCTTAGCAGGACTCCGTCTTGTACTTGGTCTCCAGCCTTCTGGATCCTTCTTGCTTGCGGGCCAAGGCTGTGACGCCCTAAAATCGATACTATGCAGATTTAAGCGATCCCGCCGAAATCCGCATAATAACGAGTTTAGGTCGCCCACCAGACATAATGTGCACGCCGAAACATGCGCATTATGTGGGTGGAATTATGTGATAACATTACAACAGTTTCGATACATCCACAAATAGAACAGAAGATATATAATATACAACAACGACTCAAACGAGTCAAGATACAAATGATACAATACAAAGATTCAAATGACAGCGGAAGCAAAAAAAAGTATCCGACTACGGATAAGATGCAAATTGGACTAAGAGTCCTGAAGATAAGCGATGGCGCCATATCCCTGCCCAGCCAAGCCGGAGGGATTCCCAAGCTAACGTCGTCAGACTTCAAACCTGTTGACTGCACATAAAGCACATCCCAAAAGAGGGTCAGGGCACTCCCTGGCAAGCAAAACCGACTTGCCTACTTTCTACACCATCTCCCAAAATATAGGGGAGGTGGACTTAGCGGCAGCAGCACTAGCAACCTAAAGAGACACGCTACAACTTCCGTCTAACCAGAGAGGGATAAGAGAGCGCATAAGTAAACATCTACAACTACCACCAATCATAACCCATTCTCGAATTAACCCCCTCACCCAAGTATGAGGAAGCAATTCGGGAAACTCACATATTGAACAGTTTTATTTATAATTTATGGTGAAAGTAATTCTATATTACTAGTCAATTTAATTAACTTTAATTAGGTGCAAGTTGTCTAGATCTTGTTAGCCAGCATCATCACCAAAGTCGTCCATAACCATGGACACGGCTCATCGATAAGATTATACCCTGCAGGGGTGCACTACAGTACCCATACTCGCATGATCAACCCAAGCAAGCATCAGGGCTTCTCAACACGACTTATTCCTTCACTACAGCAAGTCCAAGTGCCACCCATATGAGTTGTTACCCGCGTCAGGAGTCCGGCCGAATCTCAATTGCGGACTCATTAGTTTGTGCCTACGCGCCATGCGGCTCAAATCACAGTCGGAACTGTCCGCTTCGCGCGCACCACCCCTATATGACCCCCCGTATCACATAACCTCTCATCATCATCATCATCGTCATCATGCACATGCATATGAGCAAATGGAAAACCCGAACTACTTGCGGCACATGGACAAGCTGTAGATCCGTTCAAAGTCGAGGGGGGCTCCATAGGGCCTCCCACAAGTGGTTAGTGCGCTCAAAATTGGATCTGAGGACAAAATCTCAGTTCCTAGGTCGACACTGAGCAGAACAAAGCACCCCGCAAGGCCTTCCGCCTGGTGCCTTATCATTTAATTATAATACCCCAATATAAGACAACATTTTATTAAGGTAGAATAATCTATCATACTAAGAAGATGAAACATAAGACCAACAGACGACTCGCACAATCAACTCTAAGCATGCGCTACGACTCGCAAGGCCAACAGATAAACAAACAACAGGTGATGGGATGTGGGGATAAAGCTTTATGGGCTGCAGGATAAACATGTGATGGGATCGCGATAAAGAATCAAATACTAGGGTAGCAGAGATCAACGGCAGGAATGAAATACAATGTATAGGTAAACAAGCAAACTTTGCTTGCCTGGAATCCCGCATGGAAGCAGATCTTGTCGTTGCTCACACATCTCAACGTCATATCCACGAAGAAGCAACAAACACTGGAAAGCGTAAAAGATGCACTTTACCACTACGGCAAAAGATCCAGCATGATCATGGGAGAATGATGCATGACATGGCAAGATGCATTGCGAGATGCACTTCATCCAAATTAAGCGGAACCGCGATTCCGACAATTAATATTTATGTTCAAGTTATTTATCTACTCAACAATATTAAATGTTGGTTAACATGGCATGGATGATCTAGTCAATTTAAATGGAATCGGGCAATACATATATTGATTTGCCCCACACATTCCATATTTATTAATTAGGTGATTTACTACACCCCCCCCCCCCCAACCCAAGAGATGCAACACATGCAGTATGATGCGATATGCACAAGATAGATGACATTTAATAAAATAGGTAGGGTTAGGGTTTGGGTTCGTACGTCGGATCGGGTGAACTAGGGTTCGAAACCGACGTCTTTGGCCCGTAGAGGAAGTAGTCGTCGCGGAACCGGGGCATCGTCGTTTGTCAGTGTCGTGGAAGTGGGCGGGAAGTAGTCGTACTCGGTCATCCTCGTTGACGGGCGCGGGCACGGAGGAGCACGACAAATGGACACCGGAAGGAGAAACGCACGGGCGGGCACCGCAACACGGACACGGGCGGTCGCGGCAACGCAGCACCGGAAGGAGCACACGCACGTCGCAACACCACGAAGGGTGGACAACTCGGACAAAAGTGGGGACGAAGTTCTTGCGGGCATTTCACCGAACACCTTGCGAGTGCCGGATGCGGGGACGCCACCAGACGGAGACGGCGTGCACGTGGCCGGGAAGAAGAGGCGGCGGCGAGGCGACGCGGCGCGGGCAAAACGCACGGCGGCAGCGACGGCGGCCGGGGACGCGGGGCGTCGGGTGGAGGTAAGCGAGTGGAGGCGCGCGGGGCGGCCGGAGGCGACGGCGCACTGCGGGAGGCGCGGGGAGCGGGCGGCAGGGAGCATGCGGGAGCGCGCGGGGGCGGCGCGCACGGGCGGCGGAGACGCGGCGTGCGGCGGGGAAGGAGCAGGGCAGCGGCGGCGCCTTGAGGAGCAGGGGGCGGCGGCGCGGCGCTCGGCCGGAGGCAGGCCGGAGCAGGCCGGGGCGGAGTGTGCGGGGTCGACGGGGAAGGCGGGGTGGCAGCGCTGCCGGAGCGCGCGGGGCTCGGGAGCGACGACGACCATGGGGAGCTCGGCCGGGGCGAGGCGGAGGTGGCGGCGCCGGGGCAGGGGCGCAGGGCGAGGGAGCTCGGGGAGGCGGCAGCGGCGGCCATGGCGCCGACGGCAGGACGCTGGGGAGCGGCTTGGGGCGCGCGGCCGGAGGAGGCCGGAGGCGGCGCGACGCGCACGGGCGGCGGCCGGAGGAAGCGCAGGCGCGGCGCGGCGTGGGCGCGCGGGGCCGGGGGGCGCGGGCAGCGACCGGACGTGCGCGGCGGCGGGGAACGGGGCAACGACGGCGCGGCGCTGCGGGGGGAGGCGCAGGCGGCGCACGGCGCCGGCGGCCCGAGCGCGCGGGGAAGGGCGGCCGGAGCGACGGGGGCGGGGAGCTCGGGCTCGATGCGGGAGGAAGATGGAGAAGATTTTTCTCCCGTGCGGGTGCGGCTCGGGAAGAGAAGAGAAAAAAAAAAGCAAAAGAGAAAAGAAAAGAAAAGAAAAGGAAAAGGAGGGGGAAGAAAAGAAGAAAAAGAGGTGGGAGGTTTATTTCGCAAAAACCATAAAAAGGAGGAGGGTGGCTGCAAAAAGGCAGGGGGTGAGAAAGAAGTTTCCAGGGGGAAACCCTAGAGTTTGGGGTTAGGTGGGCTTTGGGCTTTTATTTTTCTCCCTTTATTCTTTTCTTTTTTCTATTTTTAAAACAAAAACGAAAAGGAATTTGAATACGAAACCTATACAAAATATTTTTAGTTTTCAATAGACAATTTAATAAACTAATTTTTAACATTTCTTAAAGATTTGAAAATAACACATTTTTAATTAATTTGAAATGCATTTGAATTTAATTGTGAAAATTAAATTTAAATGCAACAATTAAGTTAATGCGATGCAATGCGATGCTATGTCGATGCAAAAAGAAAAACTCACAAAACAAAA
The DNA here is from genome assembly GCA_026929855.1 of Poa annua. Lineage (NCBI taxonomy): Eukaryota > Viridiplantae > Streptophyta > Magnoliopsida > Poales > Poaceae > Poa > Poa annua. Next base: position 112,870,157 of record CM049426.1, read on the forward strand.
AGGGGATAAAACCCGGGCGTTACAAAGGCACACGTCGCGCACCGGCTTACGTGTCACCCAGCCCATGTCTTTATGCTTGATCCGGCCCAACTCCTGCCAGGTCGTCTTAACTTCTATGTCGATGGGCCTACCGGGTTATGATCCCCCCAAAAAAACTCATAACTCCTCACATGCTAAGCTCATTAAGGATCGTGATATGTACTTTGCTAAATTCAAGGTGGCTCACCAAGATAAGGCCGAATTTGCGGTTGGGCATGTTAGACTCACTGAGGACATGGAAAAGCTCGTCATAGTCCACAAGGCTTTGGAGAGTGAACATGCCCTTCTAAAGGAGTCTCATGCTCAACTCCAAACTCGGTTAATTAACCTTGATTCTCCTAGCACTTGTACCTCTATTTGCTCTTGTGATAATGCTAATCTTGTGAAGGAGAATGCTAGGTTGAAGAGTGAGATTAAGGCCTCCATGTCCAAGACCATTCTTCTCAAGGGTAAGCAAGTTGTTGAGATTCCCACCGTGGAGCCTCACACTCGTCAAGGGAAGGAAAGACTTGGTTATGTGCCTCCCATGAAGGTGAATGCCAAGAAGGGCATCCCCACCCAAGCTAAGAACATCAACCCCATCCAAGCCAAGAAGGCCGACTCCATTCAATTCAAGGACAATGTTGCAAGTAGGAATGCCACAAGGGGCAAGCCTACTCGTAAAGATCATGCCGGGGACACCAATCCCAACTATGCTTTATATGTTGATTACTATGGAAATGTTTGTGCTCGTTACATTGGACCCTACTATGGTTTTATTTCATATGCCATTTGGGTCCCTAAGTCTCTTGTCGCTAACCATAAGGCACCCATTGTGAAGCAATGAGTTGCTAAATGCAAGAATTGATCTCTTGTACGACCTTGCTCCCGGTGGTTCAAAATGGATAATCGATAGTGGATGTACAAGTCATATGACCGGGAGCCAAGAAATCGTCACGGAGTTAAGACCAAATGTAGATCAAGTGACCGTGACATTTGGTGACTTATTAAGGTCTAAGGTAACCGGGCTTGGCAAAGTGGTAGTTGCCCCCGACATTACTCTTGTCAATGTTATGCTTATTGAATCCCTGGGCTATAATTTTTTATTGGTTCGTGCCTTAACAAAGTTGGGGATTTCTCCCTTCTTTGATAAGGACGTTGTGGTCGTCTTGTGGAGCAAGTCGCTGCGAGTGGCTTTCGTGGGATACGTGGAGCATGAGCTTTATGTGATGGACTTCTCCGGAGCCACCACTACTCAAGCCATGTGTCTCTTCGGAAAAGCCGACGTGGGTTGGCTATGGCATCGCCGACTAGCCCACGTAAACATGCGTACTTTGCAAAGCCTTCACAAGGGTGGCCACGTTCTTGGACTAAAAGATCATGTTTTCTTTTCAAGGGATCGTGTTTGTAGAGCTTGTGTGGAAGGCAAGATGCATGATATTCCTCATCCAAGGAAGACCATCATATCTTCCTCCCGGATTTTGGAGCTCCTTCATGTTGATCTATTTGGACCAATCCCGGAGATAAGTCTTGGTGGCAAGAAATATTGCCTCGTGATTGTGGATGACTATTCAAGGTACACATGGGTCTATTTCTTCAAGACCAAGGATGAGACGCAACAAGTCTTCATCGACTTCTCAAAGGAGGTTCAACGCCGACATAACCTCCCCATATTGGTTGTTCGAAGTGACAATGGGTCGGAATTCAAGAACTACACCCTCAACGACTTTCTTACTGATGAGGGCATTCGACATCAATATTCCGTGGCTTAGACTCCTCAACAAAATGGTGTTGCCGAAAGGAAGAATCGGACTCTCATCGACATGGCAAGATCTATGTTGGCGGAGTTTAAGTCTCGCATCAACTTTTGGGTGGAGGCTATCTCCATCGCGTGTCATTCATCAAACCGCCTCTACTTCCGCAAGGGCTTGAAGAATACTCCATATGAGATCGTTACCGGCAACAAATCCAACATTGGCTACTTCTGAGTGTTTGGATGTAAGTGCTATTATCTCGTCAAGGGTGTCCGGTTGGGTAAGTTCCACTCTAAGTCAATTGAGGGGATATTCGTCGGATATGGTACCGAGTCCCACACTTATAGAGTCTTTGATAAATCCTCTCGGATTATCATAGAATCTTGTAGTGTGGAATTCGATGAAAATGATGGCTCCCAAGTGGAGCAAGTTGGTGTTTGTGATGTAGGTGATCAACAACCATTTGATGTCATAAAGAAGATGGGAGTGGGCTTTCTTCGCCCCATTGAAGTTCATCAAGGAGTTGATCAAGAAAGCTCAAACTCTTACATCAAGGAGACCTCACCATCACAATTAACACAAAGTGCATCATCGAAAGCACATGATGAATCCCCTCAAGAACAATCTCAAGATCTTCCACAACAAGAACAAGCTACACCTCATCATGATGAAGCTCAAGAACCGCCTCAACAAGATCTTCATCAACAAGAAGAACATGCCTCCCCCACCAGATTATTGAAGATACCTCCACTTCTCCAAGTTCTAATCAAGAGCAAGATAATCCCTCCCCACCATGTGAAGAAGCATCTCATGATGATCAAGGCCCTCAAGAAGGTCTAGACGAGGATCCAATGGACCAAGATGGTCAAGAGATTGTCCCCACGACAAGGGCGGCAATCGAAACTCGTCGTCAAGCTCGCTTTGCAAGATCATTGGAACTAAGGGCTTTATCCCTCGACAAGGTCATCGGTGACATTCGAGCAAAGGTCTCCACACGAATTCAATTGGCTCACTTTAGTGAGCATCAAGCGCACATCTCCATGGTTGAACTCAAGAAAGTATTCGATGCACTTGAAGACCTCGATTGGCTAGGTGCTATGCATGAAGAGCTTAACAACTTCGAGCGCAACAAAGTGTGGCGCCTAGTTGAAAGTGCATTTTCTCTAAATTGATTTTAGAGATTGTTGACAACACATCTACAGGACTAATGAGTGTGCTAAGTTATTTGCAGATTTTACAGATCTTATCAAGAGTTGAAAAAGGAGAGAGTGGCCAGTGTTCTCTGGGTGTGATTCTGTTTTTCAGTCCAGCGGTAGTACCGCTGGACCTTGAAAAACCCTCGGCATAGCTTACGGTACCAAGCGGTAGAGGTCCGGTAGTACCGCTGGTGTCCTTCGTTTTTCGACTAAGGACCCAGCGGTAGTACCGCTGGCTCAGCGGTAGTACCGCTAGCTTGGGAAGCAACGGTAGTACCTCTGGTACGGTTGTTGCTGACGAAATCGTTCGCCTAGGTACCATTGCTATCCGTGGCGGTAGTACAGCCGGATACCGCTGGAGGTACCGCTGGAATTAGGAAATCTCTCGGCATAGGCTACGATACTAGGCGGTATCACTCCGGTAGTACCGCTGGAGTCCTTTCCTCGCTACGACTAAGGACCCAGCGGTAGTACCGCTTGTGCAGCGGTAGTACCGCTTGTGCAGCGGTAGTACCGCTGCCCCAACTTCAACGGTGTAGTGTACCTGCACTTTAAATAAGGCAGATACCTGTGTATAGTGCAAACCCCTGGATCGATTCGTTTGCACACACAGTTTACGATGTAATATCACAACAAAGTATCAATTTTATTACATCGATGATCCAGACTTACAAAAATAAATAGTTCGATACATCTTTGCATAGCTTAAAGCTAGCTCAAAACAATAAAGCAACGGAAATAAAATCTTCTATGAGCCTCGAAATCCCTTAACGAAAACCTCACTCGTCATCTGAACAACCTGTATCAAATAAAATTTTGCAACAGAGTGGGTCAGATTCCATTAAAAATGGAGTCTGGCAAGTGACACTATGGTGGACACTTAACATGCATATTTGGCTGGTGGAGTTCAAGGCTAATTTGCATAAAGCCAATTTTTCCTACTCTTTTGAAAACACTTTTCTTGAAATCAGGACAAGTATGGTATGAAAACCATAATCTCATCTTCCCTTGTTCACCCATCAACTTTTAACTTAGAAATTTGAATGTTGGGAGCCTCCGTTGAATCCTTGATCAGCTGCTCAAAATTGTCCGTAACCGAGGACACGGCTAAGTACTTAGTTTTACACTCTGCAGAGGTTGTGCACTTTCACCACGAGACTCAAACAACCCTTCTGTCCTTGACCCTCATGTAGTGAAAAGGAAAGGAGAAGCCTGAGACGAGACCTTTGGGGAAAGGTCAAGGCAGAGCCATTATACCACGTGGTTGCACTGGAAGCATCTTCACTTGGAGAAAACTTTGGTCCCTTTGTTCCTGGGTGGCCATCCTCAAGTGTACGTACTCAGGTTCACTCATCTAAATGAGCCTGGGTCTTAGCCAGGTGCACCCACCTAAATGAGCCTAAGCAGCCACTCAACTCTAACCTCCATCCTCTTGCCACATCCACCCAGAAGTTTCTTTAACTTAGTAGAAAATAACTTTTCACAACACAACTTTTGCATAGCATCAATATTTCTACCAAGTTACCCATAGGATTCTAGACACAACTAGTGTAAGGGATATAGTAGTTTCAGCATAGCAATACTATCCAACACATGCATATAATAAACATACTAAGTAATGCATAGAAAATACTTAGGAAATTTATGAGGGTGTGCCACTTGCCTTGGCAACAAGAAGAATAGCAACTGCAGCTGCAACAGTTGTCGTTTCCCTCCGAAATTTCTAACACATCAAACAAGACACAAATAAACATACAAACAAGGTAACCATACAAGATATGTTATGCATGATGTGCAAAATATATCTACTATAGATGCATGCCATGTCAAGAAATTATTCTAAGTTAATGCAAGGCAAGTGTGTTAGTCGAATATGACTAAGGACCAAGGTTGTAAGACTGCTTCTAGTTTTCATCATGTTTGATCTTGAATTCCTCAATTCCTTTGTAGTTTCCTTCATCTTCAGTTAGCAGTCTAAGGACTTGGTCAACCTCACTAAGGATTTGGTTTATGTCCAAAGTGGAAGAAGAGTAGGAAGGCAGTGAAGATACAGAGAAGATAGAGTTGATTTCCCAGGCTTCATCTGCTGACTCGTAATTTCTCCTTGGTGATGTCTTCATTGGATCATGTAGACTTGATGGTTCAGACTTGAGGATTTGTATATCACCAGGGATGTCTTGGGTATAACTTAGCCACCACGAGGTCCAAGAGGGAGGAAAAGAAAAGAGAGAGAGACTTAGAAATAAAAGGGAATAGTCTTCTTGCAGTTCCTCTTGATTTTCTTCTAAGTGCTTCTACTTTTTGGAGCTGCTTCCAGAGTCTGCTTTCTTCTAAGTCTTTGTTGACCTTCTAGTCTTCATTTTGTAGCACTTTACCAACACACTATGCTCAAATAATCCTAACTTAGAGAAAAACAATAACTATACAATACAATATGCTTTGTATGCAATGCAAGTTATTTCTAAGGACAACACTAAACAAAATAAAAACAATTAAGTTTGTAGATGCTAAATTTCTCTAAGGAAGGATTTAGCATTTATAAGTGTTGAAATTTTCCTAAGGAAAGTATTCTCAAATATTTATCAAATATTTTCTAAGAGAGAAAACTTACTTTGTTTTAAGAAGGCAAAATATTTCTAAGTACTTTTTGTGACCAAAGTGTTCAAAATATGCCTGTTAATTTTAATATATTTTTAATTAGTTTTTATTCATTAAAATATCATTTAAAAGTATTAAATCAATATTATTTACAAAGTACACAGAAAATTATTTCACAAAGATTAGTAGAAAAATTCCTACTGCAAATACTTAGTCATTCAAATTTATAGTAATTGGATTTACTCAAAAATAATATTTCTATCAAAAGTTATGTAAAATTTACTCAAACTTTATTCAATTTAAAATTATGATTTTGAAATAGTCCAAATAATACTGAAAAATATTTTCTAAATCTAAGGTTTCCAAAACAATTTTATTCAATTTAAAATTATGATTTTGAAATAGTCATATAACACATATTATAAGGTTTCCAAAACAATTTTATTTACAATTTTGATCTTATAGATTTAAATCTAAGTCAAATTTATTTAAACCCATAATTTGAAATTTGAATAATTTAAACAGACTCAAAACAGAAAACCAATAGTGCTAAAATATTCTACAAGTCGAGAGCTTTTCAAAAATATAAAGTTTGTTAAATTTGGCCAAACCAATAAAAAGTTATAATAGATCTAATATGTAGGGACTAAACTGTGAAGAAAACAGACAAAAGCTTCACGCTGAGGTCCCTGGGCCACGTGGCGTCTTCGGATTGGTGCGGAGTAATCCTGTTGACTGGTCTTCGGACGATGCGGGATATGCGGGCGCGGACGGGTGGTGGCGCGACGCGGACGGATGTGGGCGGCGACGTGGCAACCTCTGATTCGCCCATACCGCTTCGGAAAAGATATTAAAACAGAGCCGGACGATCTAGATCCAACGACCGATAACTAATCGATCTAAACGGAGCGGCGCACTTCGCCGGAGTTACTCCGACGAGCACAAACTGTGGCGGCGACACGGTGTTCTAAACGATCTATGGACTCCCGAGAAGAACGGAGCATACCCTAAGCTAGAGGAGGTCTCGGCGATTTCGGTGGCGAGGTGGCGGAGTCCGGATCTTCCTGGTTTGCCGTAACTCCTTCGCCGGAGTTGCGTCTGGCGGTGCTTTGCGTCGGGCGTGGACGGTCTGCTCGATCCGCTGCGTGGAAGAACACTGCAACAAGTCAAAACGTGCGCCATGAAGAAAGAAGAGAACCGGGAGAGGTAGGAGGGAGTGGCGGCGTCGATGTTCACCAGGATTGAAGAGAATGGCCGACGGCAATGGCGGACGGCGGCGGTTCGATCCGAGCAGCCTAGGGGCGAAGAAGCTAGGGTTTTTTTAGGGGAAACGAGGCGGCGTGGATGCAGCTTATATAAGGGGGCAAGAGATATCTTTTCCCGCAAGAATCGGGGTGGGATTGATCGTAACCGAAACGAGATCCACCGGAGTTCGGACGAGGTACGCGTGGAGATGATGACAAGTGGGGTCCGCGCTTCAGTGAGAGAGGAGGGAGGTGGGCTTCTGACGGGCTGCTCCTGGGCTGCTCGCGCTGAGCGGGAGGAGAGAAGATGGGCTAGGCCCAGATTGGGTCGGGTTGTTCTCTCTTTTTTTTTTTGACAAATCATTTTCTGTTTTCAAACTTTTATTTCAAATTTGATTTTTAAACTTAACCAAATCTTTTCAGAAAAATTCATAAAAATATGTTTTGGAAAGCTAATTTAATTTAGAACTTTTTGGTAGTATTCTTGCCCAAAATAAAATTAAATAAAAGGGAAATTATAAAAGATACAAATAACATGTTCATGGGATAATTTTCAAAACAAACATATAAATAAATATTAAATTTTAAACTCTTATTTAATTTAAGCCACAAGATGAAATGATGTTGATGCATGAATGCATGAGTGCATGAATGCAATGCTTGAATACTCTTTTAAAAGTAACATACAAAGTAATTTTTAAAAGTTTTAAATTTTTCTGATTTTTCAAATCCCAGGATGTTACAAACGGTTGTACCGCTGGAGCTGGAGAGTAATTCTGCCTGGGTACCGTTCAGCGGTAGTACCGTTGTCCCAGCGGTAGTAGCGATGAGGGATTTTTCCAGACACCGACGGCTCGTTTTTGAGGGGCCTATTTAAAGACATCATCTTCTCCAAGAGCAAGTGACGATTCTACACTCCCTCTCCTCCATTGTTGCTGGGCTTTGAAGCTTCGGATCTCCCCACTCCTCCACCCAAATCGCTTGATCTTTTGGGAAGTGAGGGAGAACACCTAGATCTAGCTCTCCATCGAAGGAAATAGAATCCCCCCTCTCTATCAAGGGGGGTCTAGTGCTAGGCTTTCCTTTGGAAACCTAGGGTTATTACTTGGTTGTTTTTGTTGGTTTGGAGACCTTTGTGGTCAAGACCTCTTGTGGTCTTTGTGGGAGCCCCCAATTCAGTTGTGGGTGTGTGCCTCACGAATTTGTACGGGATCATCTCCGCCCTTAAAGGAGTCCTTAGTGGAAAAGTGAGCTCGTACCTTTGTGGTCGAGTTCACGGAGAAAAGGGTGAGGCCTTTGTGGCGTTGAGCTTACCTTTGTGGTAGCTCACACCTCTCCAACGAGACGTGCACCTATGTGGTGGAACTCGGGATAAAATCTCCATCTCCGAGTTCTTCTTTGGTTATCTCGTTCCACTCACTCTCCTTGATTGTTTTACTACTTATCATTCTTGCTTAGCTTACTTGTTGTCTAGCACTTGTTTCATCTTGTTCACATATAGACAACTTACTTTCCGCTTGCATAAAACTGAAAAAGACATAAAAATTGGTCACCACCTATTCACCCCCCCCCCCCCCCTCTAGGTGGTCAACTTCCATTCAATTGCTATCAGAGCCAGGTTGTCTCTTAAAAGCTTCACCACTTGAGACCAACCTTGGACAATGCAAGTTGACCCGAACGAGGTTACCAAAACGGACGCCGCGACTTTGGCGGCAATGCAAGAGAAAGGTGCCACTATGGCCGATATCAACTCTTTGGAAACAAAGTTGACATCGTCCATACAAACCGAGTTCAAGAAGTTTCATGATATGCTTGAGTCTCTCAAGACATCTAAGGAAACCTCTCTTGCATTGCCCTCAAAGCCTCTGGTGCTTCCGGGCATTACTCACGATGTGGACCCCGAATTGATAAAGGGAAAGCAATTGCCTTTGGATGGGAAGGGTGATGCTAGTAGTTCCTCAAACCATAAAAACACTCCATATTCCCAAGATGAAGTGCCTAAAGGCTACAATGCCACTCCTCCCCCATCCCAATATCATACCCCCGATCCCATTATTCCTCATCCACAAGTTTCTCATAGGGGTGATCCCCCATTGCTTAAAAATTATACTTTCTCTCAATGGAAATATGAAATAAAGTCTCATGTGTGCAGCTCTTCAATCGAGTTGTGGCGCATCATTCAAGTTGGATACAAGCCGCATGATCCGACCAACTTAACAAGAACAGAAGTGGTGGAGGCTCAACTTGATGCCACCGCTCTCTACATGATCCAAAAGGCGGTTGGGAACAAGGACATGTCTCTCATCCAACACCTCACCACACGCCAAGGATACATGGGAATATGGGATGCTCTATCCGAGTTGTTTGTTGGGAATGATAGCATGAGAAGGAACCGCTATGACTCTTTGAGCAATGAAGCCGAGGGCTTTTTCAAGCTTGTTGGTGAAGACCATGATATGATGTATCGAAGTTGGTACCTCCCATATTGATGATGCATGGATCAAGAGGAAGTATGTGAGCTCTATGATGTCATGTGAGCGTATCGACGTCTATAGTCTTCAAGGAAGACACAACTACCATCTCATGACGTCTAATGAGGTTATGCAAGAGATGGCCGCGTACAAGGTGGCCACAAAGAATGCTCAAGACGCAAGGGCAAGGGCTCTTGGAATGCAAAGAGGCACAACCAACCTTGCATTGAAGGCTACCGATGAGAAAGACAACAATGATGATGTTGGAAGCTTTGCCGCCATGTCCAAGGAAGCACTCAAAATTGCTTACAATGATCATCTCGCTCTTGCGGCTCACACATTTTGGAACAACCCTTCAAGAAGCAAGATGCGAGTTGACAAGAGTCCACCTCAAGCCGATAGGGTCTCACCCTCCAAGTCAAGGACATGTTACAATTGTCAAGACAAGTTCCATTTCGTCACCGATTGCCCTTATGAGAAAAGAGAAGATCATGGTGGACGTTTAGTGCTCAAGGATAAAACCAAGTTGCCTTCCAAGAATGCCTATGGAAAGAATAGGCATATTCACAAGAAGCCTCGCATCGTGTTGTTGACCCAAGAGGAGTACCCTACCGATGATGAAGAATCAGAGGAAGAAACGCCAAATGAAGTGGCGGCTCTTGCTACCACATCTACACCTACCGCTCCTTCATCAACAACAAGAACTCCTCTAACTACGACAAGCTCTTCATCAATTCTATTCACGTCGCCAAATGAGAACTCCATCACCAAGAGCTCAAGATGTCTTATGGCCAAGGCGTCGTAGGTACCTTCATCCTCTTCCTCTCTCATGAATGAAATGAATGAGCTTGATGATGCTTCAAGCCTTCAAATTAAGCAAGAGCTTGTGGCTTTCGATTCTTTTATCACTAACTTACAAGGTGATAGCAAGAAATATGTTGGTGCCCTCATGGCTCGTATTGGTGAGCTAGAGCATCTAAATGAAGAAAAAAGTAAGATAGAAAGAGAAGACGCTATTTCTCTATCCTATTTGAAGTCCTCTCTTGAGGAGGTTGAAGAGTCTCATGCTCGTCTTGAAGAGCAACTTGAAACTATTTAGGAAACTCATAACTCCTCACATGCTAAGCTCATTAAAGATCGTGACATGTACTTTGCTAAATTCAAGATGGCTCAACAAGATAAAGCCGAATTTACGGTTGGGCATGTTAGACTCATTGAGGACATGGAGAAGCTCGTCATGGCCCACAAGGCTTTGGAGAGTGAGCATGCTCTTCTAAAGGAGTCTCAAGCTCAACTCCAAACTCGGCGAACTAACCTAGACTCTCCTAGAATCTCTACCGCTATTTGTTCTTGTGATAATGCTAATCTTATGAAGGAGAATGCTAGGTTGAAGAATGAGATTGCTAAGGCCTCCACATCCAAGATCATCCTTCTCAAGGGTAAGCAAGTTGTTGAGACTCCCATCGTGGAGCCTCACACTCGACAAGGGAAGGAAGGACTTGGGTATGTGCCACCCATAAAAATGAATGCCAAGAAGGGTATTCCCACGAGCGTAAACCTGATCCAAGCCAAGAAGACCGACTCCATTCAATCTAAGGACGATCTTGCGAGGAGGAATGCCTCAAGGGGCAAGCCTACTCGTAAAGATCACGCCGGGGAAAACAATCCTAACTATGCTTTATATGTTGATTATTATGGGAATGTTTGTGCTCGTTACATTGGACCCTACTATGGTTTCATTTCATATGCTATTTGGGTTCCTAAGTCTCTTGTCGCTAACCATAAAGCACCCATTGTGAAGCAATGGGTTGCTAAATGCAAGAATTGATCTCTTGTAGGACCTTGCTCCCGGTGGTTCAAAATGGATAATTGATAGTGGATGTACAAGTCATATGACCGGGAGCAAAGAACTCGTGACGGAGTTGAAACCTAATGAAGATCAAGTAACCTTACGTTTGGTGACTTATCAAGGTCTAAAGTAACCGGGCTTGGCAAAGTGGTAGTTGCCCCCGACATTACTCTTGTCAATGTTATGCTTGTTGAATCTCTTGGCTATAATTTGTTATCGGTTCGTGCCTTAACAAAGTTGGGGATCTCTCCCTCTTTGATAAGGACGTGGTGATCCTCTTGTGGAGCAAGTCGCTAAGAGTGGCTTTCGTGGGATACGTGGAGCATGAGCTTTATGTGAAGGACTTCTCCGGAGCCACCACTACTCAAGCCACGTGTCTCTTTGGAAAAGCCGACGTGGGTTGGGTTTGGCATCGCCGACTAGCCCACGTAAACATGCACACTTTGCAAAGCCTTCACAAGGGTGGCCACATCCTTGGACTAAAAGATCATGTTTTCTTTTCAAGGGATCGAATTTGTAGTGCTTGTGTTGAAGGCAAGATGCATGATATTCCTCATCCAAGCAAGACCATCATATCTGCATCTCGGATTTTGGAGATCCTTCATGTTGATTTATTTGGACCAATTCCGGAGATAAGTCTTGGAGGCAAGAAATACTGCCTTGTGATTGTTGATGACTATTCAAGGTATACATGGGTCTATTTCTTCAAGACCAAGGATGAAACTCAAAAAGTCTTCATCGACTTCTCTAAGGAGGTTCAACGCCAACATGACGTCCCCATATTGGTTGTTCGTAGTGACAATGGGTCGGAATTCAAGAACTACACCCTTAACAACTTTCTTAGTGAAGAAGGCATTCATCACCAATATTCCGCTGCATACACTCCTCAATAAAATGGCGTTGCCGAAAGGAAGAATTGGACTCTTATCAAGTCTCCCATCAACTTTTGGGCGGAGGCTATTTCCACCGCTTGTCACTCATCAAACCGCCTCTACTTCCGCAAGGGCTTGAAGAAGACTCCATAAGAGATCCTTACCGGCAACAAACCCAACATTGGCTACTTCCGAGTGTTTGGATGTAAGTGTTATTATCTCGTCAAGGGTGTCCGGTTGGGTAAGTTCCACTCTAAATCAATTGAGGGGATATTTTTTTGGCTATGGTAGCGAGTCCCACACTTATAGAGTTTTTGATAAATCCTGCCGGATTATCATAGAATCTTGTAGTGTGGAATTCGATGAAAATGATGGCTCCCAAGTGGAGCAAGTTGGTGTTTGTGATGTCGGTGATGAACAACCTTTTGATTCCTTTAAGAAGATGGGAGTGGGCTTTCTTCGCCCCATTGAAGTTCATCAAGAAGTTGTTCAAGAAAGCTCAAACTCTTCCATCAAGGAGACCTCGCCTTCACAAGAGCCACAAGGTGACTCACCCATAGTAAATGATGAATCCCCTCAAGAACAATCTCAAGATCTTCCTCATCAAGAGCAAGCTACCTCTTCTCAAGAAAAGGAACATGATGAGCCTCAACAAGATCTTCATCAACAAGTAGATCTTGCCTCCCCCACCAAGATTATCGAAGATAACTTTTTTTCTCCAAGTTATACTCAAGGGCAAGATCATCCTTCCCCACCACTTGAAGAAGCTTCTCATGATGATCAAGGCCCTCAAGAAGGTCAATACGAGGATCCAAAGGACCAAGATGGTCAAGAAATTGTTCCCACAACAAGGGCGGCAATTGAAACTCGTCGTCAAGCTCGCTTTGCGAAGTCATTGGAATTAAGAGCTTTATCTCTCGACAAGGTCATCGGCGATATACGAGCAAAGGTATCTACACAAAGTCAATTGGCTCACTTTAGTGAGCATCAAGCGCACATTTCCATGGTTGAGCCCAAGAAAGTTTTCGATGCTCTTGAAGATCCCGATTGTCTAGGGGCTATGCATGAAGAACTTAACAACTTCGAGCGCAACAAAGTGTGGCGCCTAGTTGAGAATCCCAAGGATTGCCGCGACGTTATCGGCACCAAGTGGATCTTCAAGAACAAGCAATATGAACATGGTATCGTTGTGAGGAACAAGGCGCGGTTGGTGGCTCAAGGATTCTCCCAAGTCGAAGGCATCGACTTCGGAGAAACTTACGCGCCGGTTGCAAGGCTCGAATCGATACGTATTCTCATCGCTAATGCATCTCATCATGGTTTCAAATTGCAACAAATGGATGTTAAAAGTGTTTTTCTTAATGGTCCTTTGCAAGAACTTGTCTATGTTAAACAACCCCCGGGTTTCAAGAACCCCAACCATCCTCACCACGTCTATGTCTTGGACAAAGCTCTCTATGGCCTTAAACAAGCCCCCCGTTCTTGGTACGAGCATTTGAGAGACTTCTTGGTAGAACGTGGATTTGAGGTTGGGGTAATCAATCCCACTCTTTTTACTAAAAAGGTTAATGGTGAACTTTTCATTTGTCAATTATATGTCGATGACATTATCTTCGGTTCTACTAACCGTGTGTTCAATGATGAGTTTTCCAAGCTAATGACCGACAAGTTCGAGATGTCCATGATGGGTGAACTCAAGTTCTTTCTCGGTTTTGAGATAAAGCAATTGAGGGAAGGGACTTTCATATGCCAAGCCAAGTACATTCAAGATATGATCAAGAAATTCAAGGTTCTTGGACTTAATGGTGTGACTACTCCTATGCAAACCAAGTGCCACCTCCAACTCAACCCCGACGGTAAAGAGGTAGACCAAAAGGAGTATCGTTCTAAGATTGGGTCTCTCCTTTACTTATGTGGATCAAGGCCCGATATTGTCCTAAGCGTGGGAGTGTGTGCTCGGTATCAAGCCGCGCCTAAGGAAAGTCATTTGATGGTCGTAAAGAGAATCTTTAGGTATTTGGTTCATACCCCTTGTTTCAGGTTGTGGTATCCCATAGATGGCACCTTGTCTCTTTGTGGATACACCGACTCCGATTGGGTGGGCGACATTCATGATAGGAAGTCCACATCCGGGACGTGTCAATTTCTTGAAAGATCTTTGGTGAGTTGGTCCTCAAAGAAGCAAAATTGCATCTCTTTATCCACGGCGGAAGCCGAGTATGTCGCCGTCGCAAGCGGGTGTACTCAACTTATTTGGATGCGGCAAACTTTAAAGGATTACGGTGTCCTTTTGGACAAAGTGCCGCTTCTTTGTGATAATGAGAGTGCCATCAAGATTGCCTATAATCCGGTGCAACATTCAAGTACCAAGAATATTGAGATTCGCCACCATTTTATTCGCGATCATGTGGCACGAGGAGATATTGATCTATCATATGTTGGTACAAGGGATCAATTGGCGGACATCTTCACGAAGCCACTTGATGAAGCTCGCTTTTGCTACTTGAGGAATGAGCTTAATGTCATAGATTCTCGGGCCTTGGCATGATATCCAAACACACTCTCCAACGCTTATTGCACTATTAGAAGAAGATGCACGCATGGACTTAGGGGGAGCGTTTTCCTAATACATTGGATCCTTTCTCCCCCTATTATGCATATAGTAATGAATCTTGATAAATCTTCAAATTAAATCTATAATTTGTGAGCTTCAATGATGAGAAGTAGTTATGGACCCAAGATATATCTTCGCGGTGCCATGCTTCAACTCATACACGGTGGCTTCGGCCACCACAATCTTTTTTAAGTCATTGGATTTGTTTGGGTTTATCTTTGGTTTTTCACTTGCATTGTCTCTCTTGAGTCTTTTGGATTACACACTCATTTTGGATTTCTCTTGTTTCTTTGTTTTTGCTCTTTGAGTGTGTAAGTCCTTCTCAGTTTGTTTCTCTATCCTAAGCCTCGTTTCTCACCTCAAACAAAAACTCCATCCAATTGCATTTTCTTAGACCAACTTGGAAGCGATTTTGCCTCTACTGCCCAGTACTACCAATGGCCCAACGGTACTGCCGTTGCCTGGAACTTCAGTTCTCAGGCACCCGTAGTACCGCTCGCGCCATAGTTGTTACCAGGCAGCGGTACTACTGCCAGCGCAGCGGTACTACCGCTCCATCCCAGGAGCGGTAGTACCCCTACGGTACCGGTGAGTACCAGGTGGCGGTACTACCGCTGGGGCCAACGGTACTACCGCTGAGTGATTTTTCCTGAGGGGTTAAGTAGGGTGTGGAGGGGTAAAAGTTTCACTTTTTACTCTCTCCACACCCCCCCACAGGAAAAACCTCCCAGCCGTCACCGGAGTCAACATCGCCGCCGGGAGAGCTTCTCACCGGCATTGGACGGCCCCTCCATGCCTTTGAGAAGTTTGAGGACCATCTCCTTCCTCCCCTTCTCCACCATGAGTTCCGGTAACTTTTTCCATCCTTCCCAACTTAGTAGATTCGTTGAGAATAGTTGGAGATTGTGTTTTCCCGAGATTCTAGTTGGTAGAATGATTGGGAATGAATAGGTAATCAGTTTAGAATCAGTTTTGCAAAGTTTGTTTGGACAAATCCATAGATCAGGGCAGTTCATTGTTCAAAACCGCCAGATCTGAAACTGACGGTACTACCGCTGGGACAACGGTACTACCGCTAGACCAGCGGTACTACCGCTGGCTGGGACTTTTTCCAAAAATTGTGCAATCCTGATTCTTTTCCTTTTGGTCTTATGAAATGCATTACTTATCCCCTTGCTACCTCTCTCTGCTTTCTTAGGTCCTAGCAAGGGGTCTCGAGGAAGTGGTTCCAAGCGTGTGGCTAAGCGCGGTCGCAAGGGTCCGATCAATGAGCCTGAGATTGAGGAAGAAGAAAGCAGCCAGGAAGTGGTGACAGTTGGAACTCGCCGTGAGCGTTCAAATGCAGCCAAGGCTCAAGCTAGATCAAAGGCAATTCCCAATGCACCTCCTCCTCGGTCACTCAACTCTATGTCCTCTCGTGATTTCGTGAGGCTTCGGAGAGAGAATGCATATGCCACCCGCAACTACACCAACCTTGAATTCCACAACCTTTTTCAAGAAAGGGTGTTCAATGAGGTCCTTTCCCGTCACAAGACCAAAGTTGTGACGCAATTTAGCATCAACACGATGCATATGGAGTTACATCCGGAGTATTTTGGAGGCGCTATTGAGATTTGCAAGGAGTTCGGCATATATGATTTCATTGCCGTGCAAGAGGACTATAGTGAGCTTCTTGTGGCTCAATTCTTTGCCACCGTGCATTTCTTTGACGATGAGCCAAGGAGGGTCAAATGGATGTCAAGGGGAGTTGTGCTTGAAGCCACTTGGGCTCAATTTGCTAGTTTGCTTCATGTGGAAGAACTTGGTTTTACCTTGAGCAACATCACCGTGGAGCAATACTTCCGGATTGACTACTCTTTCCCCGCGATGAAGCCCCATGAACTTTTTGATCTCTATATTCAAGGACGAGCCATGGTTGGAGAACAAAAGAACTTGGTTCGGGAGTGGGACATCATGCATAGGATTTTTCGCAACACCGTTGCTCCTCGGGTTGGGAATTTTGACAGGATCCATGGTATGCTCATCAACATCATGAACAACAGCTACCACATGGTTGGTGAAGGCAAGACATTGGACGTCATGGACATTCTTTGGCATGAGATGTATGTTGTGGTCATGAAGAAAAGAGCACTAGATTTTGGTGTTATTGTCATGAAGCTCATCAAGTTTGCTTGGGTGGCAAAAGGGTTGGACTTGGTCGGTTTAGATACTCATGAGGGCCTCACTACTCATAGGGTCAAGGAATTGATGATCAAGAAGCATCTTCCTCCCCTCATTCCCAATTATCAAGAGGAAGAGACCTCTGATGATGAAGAGCAAGACCCCTTGTTTGAACTTCCTTGCCGCCAAGAGAAAGCACAAGACAAAGGATTCAAGAAATGGCTCTCTAATGCTCTCAATATGGTCTTTTGCCGCCAAGATGATAGTGAAAGAAAGGCTTACCAAGCTCATGTTAGAAGCAAGGAAGAGCGTGTTCGCACGCGTCAACGGTTTGAGCATTTGGGTGTGCCATGCACCGCGGGTTCGGAGGATAGAATTACTACCTCTCAAGAGTGGATGCTACCTCGCTACGGTTGGGTTGATGCCGATCTTCAAGATGATGCCTCCACCTGTCATAACCCTTGGAAGTCAACCGTTGATGAAGATGTTGACAATGAATATGAGGACATGGAAGAAGATGACACCGCCTCAGATGAGTGACTTCATCTTGGGTCGTTAGAGTTTCTCTTCTTTTTGGTATCTTGATGCCAAAGGGGGAGATGTGTCTAGGTTCACGGGCATTTGCAAGGGTTGGGGCACAAGTTTTCTTTTTATTTGGATCTTTTCACTTGTGCTCCTTGTATATTTTTTTCTCTCTCACTGGTTTGACAAACTCATGGGGTAAGACATGGTTGGTAAAAAAAAATTCATGCAAGACTTTGTGTTGTAATAACTCTTTTTTTTAAGTTCTTCCCTTGTGCAAGTGTGTGTTTAATCTTTGTATCCTTTGTTGTGGTGACTTGCTCGGTTTGCAAAAACGAGGGGGAGTGTTTATCCTAATATATATGCATTTTGTATTCAAACGCAAAACTCAAATGATGCATATCGTTAGGGGGAGCTACTTCTAATTTTTTTTGAACCTTTGTGGGTGTGTTGTCATCAATCTCCAAAAAGGGGGAGACCGAAAGTCCATTTCCTCTAAATTGATTTTAGAGATTGTTGACAACACATCTATAGGACTAATAAGTGTGCTAAGTTATTTGCAGATTTTACAGGTCTTATCAAGAGTTGAAAAAGGAGAGAGTGGCCAGTGTTCTCTGGGTGTGATTCTGTTTTTCAGTCCAGCGGTAGTACCGTTGGACCTTGAAAAATCCTCGGCATAGCTTACGGTACCAAGCGGTAGAGGTCCGGTAGTACCGCTGGTGTCCTTCGTTTTTCGACTAAGGACCCAGCGGTAGTACCGTCGGCTCAACGGTAGTACCGCTTGCCTGAGAAGCAACGGTAGTACCCCTGGTACCGTTGTTGCTGACGAACTCGTCCTCCTAGGTACCGTTGCTATCCGTGGCGGTAGTACCGCCAGCTACCGCTGGAGGTACCGCTGGAATTAAGAAATCCCTCGGCATAGGCTACGGTACCAGGCGGTATCACTCCGGTAGTACCACCGGAGTCCTTTCCGTGCTACGGCTAAGGACCCAGCGGTAGTACCGCTTGTGCAGTACCACGGTAGTACCGATGGAGTCCTTTCATAATGGTCTTTTGCAAGAACTTGTCTATGTTAAACAACCCCCGAGTTTTGAGAACCCCGACCATCCTCACCACGTCTATGTCTTGGACAAAGCTCTCTATGGCCTTAAACAAGCCCCCCGTGCTTGGTACGAGCATTTGAGAGAGTTCTTGGTAGACCGTGGATTTGAGGTTGGGTGAATCGATCCCACACTTTTTACTAAAAAGGTTAATGGTGAACTCTTCATTTGTCAATTATATGTCGATGACATTATCTTCGGTTCTACTAACCGTGTCTTCAATGATGAGTTCTCCAAGCTAATGACCGACAAGTTTGAGATGTCCATGATGGGTGAACTCAAGTTCTTTCTCGGTTTTGAGATCAAGCAATTGAGGGAAGAAACATTCATATGCCAAGCCAAGTACATTCAAGATATGATCAAGAAATTCAAGTTGCTTGGACTCAATGGTGTGACTACTCCTATGCAAACCAAGTGCCACCTCGAGCTTAACCCCAACGGTAAAGAGGTAGACCAAAAGGAGTATCGTTCTATGATAGGTTCTCTTCATTACTTATGTGCATCTAGACCCGATATTGTCCTAAGCGTTGGAGTGTGTGCTCGGTATCAAGCCGCGCCTAAGGAAAGTCATTTGATGGCCGTGAAGAGAATCTTTAGGTATTAGGTTCATACTCCATGTTTCGGGTTGTGGTATCCCAAAGATGGCACCGTGTCTCTTTGTGGATACACCGACTCCGATTGGGCGGGCGACATTGATGATAGGAAGTCCACATCCAGGACGTGTCAATTTCTTGGAAGATCATTGGTGAGTTGGTCCTCAGAGAAGCAAAATTGCATCTCATTATCCACGGCGGAAGCCGGGTACGTCGCTGCCGCAAGCGGGTGTACTCAACTTCTTTGGATGCGGCAAACTTTAAATGATTACGGTGTCCACTTGGACAAAGTGCCACTTTTTTGTGATAATGAGAGTGTCATCAAGATTGCATACAATCCGGTGCAACATTTAAGGACTAAGCATATTGAGATCCGCCACCATTTCATACGTGATCATGTGGAGCGAGGAGATATTGATCTATCATATGTTGGTACAAGGGATCACTTGGCGGACATCTTCATGAAGCCCCTTGATGAAGCCCGCTTTTTCTACTTGAGGAAATAGCTGAATATCATAGATTCTCGGGCCTTGGCATGATATCCTTACACACTCTCCAACGCTTACGGCATTATTAGAATTAGATGCACGCATGGACTTAGGGGGGGCATTTTCCTAATACATGTGATATGGTCAAGGTAGGTTTATTAAATTGTTTATAAACTGCGGGCGCCAAGAAGACCATGGCGCAATGGACTATATCACATTGCATTACATTTGATGTTTTGTGTGCATCTTATATTGTGTGATTGTATATATAGTATATATGAGTTACACGGCGGTAGCTATATAAGATGATCCCTTCAAAATACCACTAGTGTTCTCCCTCCAACGCGCACCACCAAGAAAGTTCTACGTTATGAGGCAGGTCATGATGATCGGGTGTCAGACATCTCGTCGTTCGCATACAGTGGGTGTAAGCCATGTGGCACAAGCGTCAGCGTGGAGGTTTTTGGTGGCGAGCCTAGCATATTCAGAAATATGGCCTCGGAACAGGAAGACCGAAAGGTCGAGCACGAGTCACAAAATTGGTGTGGCGGACGATTTTGTCTACTCTTGAAGTTGTGCCGCCGGCTCTGATGATGAGGGTGGTGCAATGGATGGGGGTCGTGTAATCGCTTAAACGACCAGGAGGGATGTTCGTTTGAGTGGGAGTTCGGATAGTTATTTTCTAAAATACTAGAACTCAGAATATAATGAACAGAGTCTGTTTTGCAAACCTTTGTAGATATTAACCATAGTAATAGCATCTTTTCAAATTAGGCGCATTCCTGCGTTTGAGAAACTTAAAAGTTGGGTCCAAACTTCATAGTTTTATACTTTAGCTTGAGGATACTCCTTGTTTAAACCGTTAGCTCTTTTGTGTTACAATACCCGCTAGAGATAAACCCGGAGATTCCGCTAACAAAAGATAATTTTGATTATCGGATTTTGTGCGGATGATATCATCATAGTCCAGTGTATGCTATGATCTCTGTCATAAAGAACCAACGGTGGGTACGAGTTTTTAGATCGCGAACATATGATATGGTCGCTAAACTCGGGGTACCCCAAACGTTGGGTTGATGAAGTTTATCAGTACGTTGACTGATTGTCTTCTCAACCAAGATGGAAGAGAATACACACATTGAGGGAGCACGTGGCGGTCATACTTAATGACGTATGTTCATGATTAATGAACATTGAGACGCCTCGCTCAGCTCAATCACTGGATGACAGACATCGTTGCCAAGTGCAAATCCTCTGTCATAGACTATGTCATGCAAGGGGAATCGTTCACCTTCATGGTTCTTGATTACGGTGGAAGTATCAAGAAGATGAAACAGATCGCCGGAAGTCATCAATGATGATGGTGTATATATGATATACATGTTATGAATGTTTTAGCTAAGCAAGTGCTCGCAGTAGTGACTAAGTCTTGAACTAGTCATGTTTTGTGAAAAACCAGGTTTACTGCTTGAGTAGCTTGAAAGGATGAGGCGACATTGCGTGTTGATAACGGCAGTCAAGTTGTTGTGACGGCCATAGACACTCTCCCTCTAGATCTACCATTTGAATAAATTCTTTATGATCGGGTGTTGGTATGATCGTTACGAGTGTGTCTCCTCTAGCGAGACACTTGTTCATACATGATAGTGACAAATTGGTGTCCTATATTTATGAAGTAATGATCATATGCGATTTGAATTTAGATGGTAGAAGCTCCCACATTCATAATATTAATGCCAAAGGATGCAAACTTAATAAAGACACCACATATATGTGGCACTACCGTTTAGTCATGTCAATGTTATATGCATTAGCTCCACACTGGATGGACCTACAAGTCCTAAGATTTGATCTTTTGACACTTGCAAAAATAACTGTGACACCGTTTTCGGAAAACGGGCATATAACTTATTGATAGTCATACATGGAGATGTATGTGGTTCAATGAAGTAATTGACGGGTAGTGGAGATCTTTATTTCGTGAACTTCACTGAACGTTTTGAGTATAGCTTGTTGAGAATCATGCATATGGGTGTATTGAATCAATGAAGTACTTTAACGTGTAGTGGAAGTCTTTATTTCATAGACTTCATGAATATTCCGAGTAGATATATGGATATTCACTCCGGGGAATGTTAGTCTGAATTTTTGATTCGATCAAACGAAGTTCAGAATGAAGTAGGAAATAAACTTAACAAGATAATCAAATTCCCGCGATGCAAATCGAGGAATGAAGATTTGAGTTATAATGTTGGCACATCATTGGAAGACTTGTGAGAAGAGTTCCACAAATTACGTCGCATGGAACACCATAGTGTTATGGTGTGTTAGGGCGTCGTAATCGCACCCTATCGGATAGTGTGTGGTAAATAAATCTCTTACCGAATTATTGTGATCATTAGAGTCATATGGTAGAAACGTAAACACTCACGTTAGCAAATAGTTAAACCATTTGAATCCATGGAGACAATACCATATGAGTAATGGTGTGGCTTTTAGCCTGGATTGTCGTTTCAGCAATTTAGTGTTTCGATGTAATCGAACCTAAAATGGATTAATCTTTGTAGTATACCCTACCTAAAGAGTTAGTTGGGTACATGTTGCCGGGATATACCTTGCGAAAGAAATAATTTCTTGTCCGAGGGTATAAGTGAGAAAGAAAGTAGAGCAAGACGAAGTTGGTGAACTTCTTCTCCAAACATCAGAGTGGCGCAATCGAACGTGTTTTCGGTGTCAGGCCCCACAGCTTGAAAAGGCTAATGATTCAAGATCATGATGTTCTGAGCTCATACTAAGAGCGTAGGCATACGAGGTTGTGTTCCACACTGTGTGTTACGACAATCTTGTTATGGAGGTCATATTAATGGAATATGACAGACCTACGAACTACGAAGAAGAGATGGTGGACCTAAGTCCGAGAAATGGCTATGAGTCATTTATGATCCGAAATAAAATCCATATACGATTACCAGGTATTGACTTGGGAGATCTTCTTGATGGCATCTAGGATGTTAATAGTATATGGAGTTTTATGAGAGAGTAGATATTGAGCAGATTCGATTTGTCGTGAAACAGTTCCGACATACCACATGAGACTTTGTCTCAAGTGGCGAAGCCTAAATCTATCATGGGTCGTTTAGCAATTACTATAATTTCGAATGAGAAATTGATAGATGGATGAGAAAACCATGGTTCTTAATAGTGTAATTAAGAATGGTTTGTAATCCTGAGGATGCTAAACATGTGTGCAAACTTCGGTTGTCCATTCATGGGCAGAAGCAAGCATATCGGAGCTGGAATCTTCACTTTGATAATGTGATCAAAGGATTTTGGAGTTGTCCAAAATGGTTGAAGAAACCTACATTTGCAAAGAAGTGAGTGGGAGCAAAGTAGCTTTCCTTGATCTTATATGCGGAAGGCATATTTGAGTGGGAGCTAAGTAGCTTTTCCTTGATCTTATATGCGGAAGGCATTTTTGAGTGGGAGCTAGGTGTCATTTGTGATTCTGTATGTAACGACATACTGAATGACACAGATCCTCTAGTAGAGTGTAAGGATTATTTAAGTGATTAAATTTTCTGTGAAATGAAGTTAGGAGTATTAGGCATCCGATTTATAGTTGTATAGATCAGAGGGGGCTTAATAACATTAAGTCGGAGTATTTCCTAAGTCAGGATTCTGAAGTGTTTCAGAAAAGGACAAGCGAAGAAAGAGGTTCTTGCTTGTATGACTAGGTAAAAGATTAAGTTAATCTTGACTTTTTCAGTGATAGAAAATGATGTTCGACATTCTCTATGTATCACACATAGAGTCTATCAGGCTGAAAGCTCGACTTGGTGTGACCCGAGTTCTTGGTTGAAGAACAGGTTCTAGAGTGATCCTTGTGAGGATCAATGAACAAACGTTAAGTTTATTCTTCAGTGTCTATGAGAACTGAAGATAGGTTTTCTAGTAACGGGTAAGAGTGGAATGGCAACTTGCCGTAAAGCGGTTACGATGATGCAAGTTATTACACTGACCCATACGACTAGAAATCTCATATAGGAGATGTCCTTTATTTTGAAAATAGACATGGTTAGTTTGCGAAGTCGCATATGAATGCACTGTCGCATAATCTACATAGGTATAGAAATATATCGTGACTTTAGAAGTAGCAAGTGTGATTGGACTGAGCAGTTTTCCGAGCGTAGGTGGTCCCTTAATAGATCTTTCAGACTTTTAAGGCGCATGCTACGCGAATGCTCGAGTCTCACTCCATCCACTGGGATATATTTCACCGTCATCGTAAGATACGGGATGATGTCAAACTAGGTGACATAGAAGTGTTGCAAAGCACATATAGGTCTCAATGTGTGAGGTCTATTGACTGTATTCCTCTTCCACGAGGCGAGCAGGCACCAAGATGCTATGGGTGTTGAGCTTTTACCAGGTTGTAAACTAGATTAAGTGTTACTCTAGTGCAAGTGGGAGACTGAAGAGAATATGCCCTAGAGGCACTTAATAAACAAAGTTTATTGGCAATATCCCAATCGTTCATTATATGTTTTATACCATGCTATAACTGTATTAAGCGAAAACATTAATACAGGTGTGGTAGATAAACAACCAGGTCCCTAGTAGCCTCTACTAAGACTAGTTTCGTTGCGCGATTGATGATCGAGGTTTTCCGATCATAGGGCATGGCGCCGGTCGGCAATGGAAGTCATATCGTTAGGTGTAACGATGTGATGGACATACCCAGTATTTATAGGACATAGTCATTACGCCTTAAGACCGTGAGACCAACTCTTATTATTATTCCTGGAAGATACTTTGATCGCACCAAATGTCGTATCTTATTTAGTATGACAATAACGGTGATACTTTTGGGTATCGGAAAGGAGTAGTTGAGACGAGAGGTCAACATCGGGATTTGTCAGTCCGCATAGATACTCTAGGGCCCACTCGGTGAGATTATGTCAAATGAGTTTGCAAACATGTGACTAGGTCACCAGCTGACATAATATCATAGACGAGTAGAAGATAGCGATGTCGGTAACGAGATCATGCTAGGTATGGAGATATCTGAGAATGATACTCGGACACGCTAAGTATCGCCATGACAAAGGGTTTAAGACTATACGTCCAGGTTTGATAGATGAAAGTCATTCGTTATATCTCAGGGATTAATTCATGGGGTCCAGGCCTACGAGTTAGTCGTTGATCATTGAGGAGTCTTGATCATACCTGATATTATATCGAACCGCTAGGGTAACACACTTAAGGGGTTTCGACAAGACAACCGGAAAGGAAAGAGATCACCGGGAACGTTCCGGGAGGGGTCCGATGGAGATCGGGCAGCGCCGAAAGAGTTTTCGGAGGTAGGAAAAATTATATATATTATGTTTGATATTAATTAGTGTAATTAATATGCAAATATGATTTTATATATTTATTTTCGAATTTATTTAGGCTGATTTCCCTAAATGGGCCTTCTGGTCGAAAGAAGGCCCATGGGGGGGAAAACCCTCAAGGGAATTTTGTGGGGGAGGCTTGGCCGGCCTAGGTGGGCCAAATGGGGCTCACCTAGGGCCGGCGCACCTGGTTTGGCCGAACCAGGCAATGGGGGATAGTCCCACATTGCCTGGCTGGCAAGGTTGGCTCCCCCTGGGAGCCTATATAAGAAGGGGCACCCCTGGCCTTTTAATTCACCAATTAATTCCCAATTTCTCTCTCGATCTCGTGGTTCCCTTGACGGAGCCGCGCCGAGTAGAGGAGGGGGATCTCTTCCACCATAGCCCGCTGCCGCGCTGCTGGTGTTCCGGTCCAAGTCTTCCGCTGCTCGTCCTGGACTGGAGCTTCGGAGGCCGTCGTCTCCACCGTATGTGTGCGAATCCCTGCGAGGTGCTGCGCTAGCGGTACTCGGAGGCCTACTTCCTCCACCCGACCTCGGGGTCATCTTCGTCATCTTCGTCGCGCCGAGTTCTCCGCGACCTAGAGGTCGGCTACGGCGTCTTCATCGTCAACGCTTGTGAGGGAGCGTAATCCCCGCTATTCGGTCTACGAGGGTATGTATTCCGATCTCCGCCGTACTTCTATATCTGCATTGTGTAGATCTTGGCTAGTTTAAGGATATCGTTGGTAGGAAAAAATTTGTTTTCTGCACACGATCCTCTTCAATCCTTACACACTCTCCAACGCTTACGGCATTATTAGAATTAGATGCACGCATGGACTTAGGGGGAGCATTTTCCTAATACATTGGATTCTTTCTCCCCCTATTATGCATATAGTAATGAATCATTGCTAAACTTCAAATTAAATCTATAATTTGTGAGCTTCAATGATGAGAAGTAGTTATGGACCCAAGATATATCTTCGTGGTGCCATGCTACAACTCATACACGGTGGCTTCATCCTACACAAATTCTTCTTGAAGGCATTGGATTTTCTTTGGTTTTATCTTTGGTTTTTCACTTGCATTGTCTCTTTTTGAGTCTTTTGGATTACACACTCAATTTGATCTCTCTTGACTTTTGTTTTTGGTCCTTGAGTGTGAAACTCCATTCTTAGTTTCGTTCTCTGTCCTAAGCCTCAAATCTCACCTCAAACAAAAATTCCATCCCATTGCATTTTTCTTGACCAGCTCGACAGCGTTTATGTCTCTGCTGCCCGGTACTACCGCTGCCCCAGCGTGTAACGCCCCGGGATTTCCCAAATTAGAATTGTTTGCTTTCCTTTTTTGCATCATCATGTCATCATGGCATCATTTCATTTGTCTCCTCATTTAATTAAATTGTTGCATTCAAATTTAAATCACACACTTTTAAATTTAAATGCAATTCAAATAAAATCAAATGTGATGTTACAAATCTTTTGCAAATGTTCAAAACTAGTTTATCAAATTGTCTATTTGAAACTATAAATATTTGCTAATGTTTTTATATTATTTTGTTTTTCTATTTTTTCTTCTAAATACAAAAACAGAAAAGAATAAAAAAGAAAAGAAATAAAACAGGGAGAAAAAACTTACCTCTGCCCATTTCGGCCCAACTCCAGTCCAACACCGGCTCAGCCCACCTCCTCTGTCCCTTTCTTCTTCATACGGAGAAAGAGGAGAGGCACGAGCTGTGAGTGACCGCAGCTGCCATGGCCCCCACCTCCCACCTGCTCCCCCTCCCTTAAAGCCGCCCCAGCTCCCTCCTCCAAACCCTAGCCCTCCTTCCCTCTCCCTCCTGTGCCGCCGCCTCCTTCCTCTCTTCTTCTTCTTCTTCTCTGCTTTTTCTTTCCCCAACGATTTTTCCCACCGGAGAGGCACCTCGCCGTCGCGCCACTGTTTCACTGGCGTCGAAGGTCCTCTGATAGTTCCAGGAGCACCGCCTCGTCGTCTTCGTCCCCCAAGCCGAAGGAATTGAGCCGGAAGCACCGGTAGCCGACGCGTTCGTCCACTTCGTCCTCGACACTGTCCGAAGCTCCGCCGTCGCAATTCCGGTGTCCACGGCCGCTCCGGCAAGAACAACTACACCAGCCCCCTCCTAGTGAGCTCCTGGTTCCATCCCCGCCTTCCCCTTCTCGATTTGCGGTCGAAATTAACGAGTTCGTCCATACCTTCCTCCGCCTCCGCCATGGCCGGCCCGCCAAGCTCTAGCATGAACACGAGCGCCCCCGGGCCTCCTACTTTGCACCTGGGCACGAGCACGGGTTCACCAACTCTCTGCACACACGCCAGCACACGCCTGCGTCCAGCGCCGCCCGATTTAGGTCGATGTCGTGCAAGCGAGCCCCGCCATGCTCCCTGTCTCTATCAAAGATTCAGTTTCATCAGTTAGAAACATGTGTCTTTCTCACCTTAGAAAACACCCGACGTGTTATCCATCGTCAACACACACACCGCCCGATTGGCTAGCGCAGCGAGATCCGTCCTCGCCCTAACGCGGTGTCGCTGGTTCGAATCCTCCTGGGTGCGTGGTTAAAAGCCCCTTTTTTATCTCCCACTGACAACCCGGCCCCACCTGTCAGCGACAGTGGGCGCGCGCGTACCGTCTCAGCGCCCAGACAGCGTCCAGTCAGCACTGGGTCCCAGCCGTCAGCCTCTCCGGCTAACTCAGTGCGCGGTGTAAAAGCACGATCCAGATCCGGATCTAGGGGTTTGCGCCTAGCTCCCTGCCTTTCTGCTTTTCTGCACAGAAGCCCTTGTCAGCACTTTTCCATCACCAACAAGTCCCTGACTTTTACAGAAACAGCCCTAAACTAGTTTTGCTAATAACTTTAATTCTATAACTCCAAATTAAATAATCTTTATATGTATAATTATCAGAAAAATGCAATAAACATTAATATGTCATTCTTATACCATGTTGTATCTTTTATTTTAATTGCTTAGTTAAATTGTCAAATGCACCTAAATAATTAAATATGGAATGTTTGGGGTAATTATTATGTGGGTCAATTGGTTATGTGTCAGACCTAGCTGAGTTCTATCGGTCTGTGCCATACCCGCGCGGTTTCTCTGGTTTGTGCCCTGGTTTGCTCGCATATCGCTCAAACGCTCGTTTCCCTCTGGTCAACCTACTTTGACCCGCACTTGGCCTGACTGGTGGGGTCTGCCTGGCGCGGCTCAGCTCGTTTGTCGGATCGGTTGGGATTTTCCGAGGGGCGGCGCGTGGGGCCGGGCACTAGTCTGACTGGTGGGGCTGTGGCACTAGTCTGACTGATGGGGACGACACGTGGGGTGCGTGTGGGGTCAGCGTGGCACTGCACCTCCGCTTGGAAGACGCATCCATGGCGGCAGATCCAGGCCTTGCCGTTCCGCCCGTTCCGTTGGTCAATTGTGGACAGTTTCATCCTACTGCAGGATTGAGGTGGTTCGGAAACGAATTTAACATGTCGAACACATTGTGGGCCACACGAACCGCCTCCGATGAACAAGATTGAGGTGGTTCGGAAACGAATTCAACATGAATGCATATTGTCGAACACCTTGCGGGCACACGAACCGCCGCCGATGAACAACATAAACGGTGAACACAAATTGATTCAAACATTTAAACAAGATTTAACAAACTTACAATTACAAATCTAAACTAGATTTAACAAACTTAAACCTAAACAAAAAGGCTTTCGCCCCGCTTTATAAATAAAGCAAACCTAAACAAAGGGTTTAGGGTTTAGGGATAAGAGAGAGGCCTATGCATGGCCATCCCTCAACACCACCGCCGGGGAAGAGATACCGCTCCATCCCGGTGAGGGGGAGAAGATGCGAACCAAGTCAGCCTTCACCTGGTCCGTAGCCATCGCCGTGGCGGCTGAGGCTTCTGGCTTCGTCGGCGCCGTTTTCGATTCACCGCCATGACATGCGGGGGGGTGTTTTAAGATAAGCCTCTTCGTCTTGCGCCGCCGCTTTCTTCGGTGAAAGCACGCTGCTGACCAAGATGCAGACGCTTGTAGAGGCAGATCGGGCAGCTCGGGGTCGTCGTCGTCATCGCTGGCGTCGCCGTCCTCACCGTCACAGTCGTCGTCCGTTGAGGACAACTCCGGCATCGGCTTTCGTCGACCGCCAAGACGCGCCTCGTACTCCTTGTCCACCACGGCGTGCCAATAGGGCGCCGAGATGGAGTACTTGGGGTCAAGCCTTTGCTCGCACGGCATCTCCGCCCACTTGCCCTTGATGAACTCGACGCTGGCCTGCCCGCTGAGCCGCGGCGCCACCAGAATGTACACAGAGCTCCTCACCCACCCATCCGGAAGGATGGCGTCGTCGTCCACCGGCTGCTGGTGGCGGCTACTCAGCCGCGCGGTCTCCAGCGAGAGCACGTAGGGACGAGAGGTCTTGGCCTCCTCGCCCCACATGACTCGCTTGAACGCCTTGGCCATCTCCGCGTCCTCGTTGCGATGTCGGAGTTCCTCCAGCTGCAAGTGGTGTTGCTGCCTGCCATGGTGGCCTATGTTTCCGTTTCCTTGGGGAGAAGAAGAGAGAGGATAAAGTGTAGGTGTGAGGAGAGGAGGGCTGCGCTACGTCGGGTTTTAAAGGCGGCCGGAGGAGCAAGGTTGGGTGGCCTGCATTAACGCGGCCACCGCTTCACCTGGCCGCGCATTGACGCCAACGCGACCAGACGATGCGACTGCCAGCACGCGTGCTTCCGTCTGCGCCATTGGAAGCGGCGCGACGTTATTGCGACTCCAGCTGCTACGACTCGAGCACGCTTGCTTCCGTCTGCAGGGCGCCGACTGTAGCACTCGTCGCTTTGGTATGCGCCCGCCAGGGGAACGGGACGAGTGATGCCACGGAAAAGACAACTAAGAAGGGTAAAACTAAATACCACTTGCGTAGACGAAAGCGAGGCGTGTTGGAGTCGTTTTTCAACAGGAGCAGCACCAGCAATTTTTGTTATTGTACTTCTGTCAAACACCTTAAGTGCCCACTCTGGACGCGCTCAGAGCGTGCCCGGCGTGCTCTGGGCGCGCACATGCGCACATTTGTGTAAAATTTGGGCGCGAAATAAGCCTAGACCATTCTTAGTCAGTCCTAAATGATACTTTCGTGAGAATTTTGAAATTATCATGATGCAATTCTCATTTGCACATTTGAGTTATGCAATATCACATGAGATCCATGCCCTTCTCATTTGAATGTATGTAGACCATGTTTTTCAACTTGAGTCGTTAGTATATGACATAAGAAGACTATGTGCGTCGGTTTTTCAAATTTTCTATAATTTTTTAATTTTTATGGTTATTTCAAATCAGAAAAACCGAAGTTTAACCAACATTTAAACAAGTTTAAAACATGAAAATGAAAAACTAAGCATGGATCCTTCTTATTCACTCCAAAATGAAGCTTTAGTGAGGTTTTTGAAAATTTCATGTTGCAATTCCAAAACCACTTCTCTCCAACCTTAGACCTCATAGTTTGAGTTATACGATATCACATGAGATCCATGCCTTTCTCATTTGAATGTATGTATACCATGTTTTTCAACTTGAGTCTTGAGTATATGACATAGGAAGACTATGTGCGTAGGTTTTCAATTTTTCGATAATTTTTGAATTTTTTATGGTTATTTCAAAATCGGTCAAACCTAAGTTTGACCAACATTTAAACAAGTTTAAAACATGAAAATGAAAAACTAAGCATGGATCCTTCTTAGTCACTCCAAAATGAACCTTTAGTGAGGTTTTTGAAAAATTCATGTTTCAATTCCAAAACCACTTCTCTCCAACCTTAGACCTCATAGTTTGAGTTATGCGATATCACCTGATATCCATGCCCTTCTCCTTTTGAATGTATGTAGATCATGCTTTTCAACTTGAGTCGTTAGTATATGACATAAGACGACTATGTGCGTAAGATTTTTTATTTTTTTGATAACTTTTGAATATTTGAAGCTGATTTCCTCTACAAGGAATCTGCGGCCGTCCGATTTCCTATAGAAGGAATCTGGAGGCAGACTCGGGGCGATCCGCGAGAAGCTCATTCTGCGATCTGATTGGACGCGCGTGTAGGACAAGGGCTGTACACCCGCTGACGAGTGGACCACGGCGGACCCAACGGGGATTTTGGCTCGCCCACCCCCATTTGCCTTAGTGACATAAAATGTGTATTTTGGCACACCAAATGCGGATAGCCATGACCTTTCTAATATCTAGCTTGGACTCGCTAAAAAATGTGTTTCAAATGACCTCGAAAGGTAGAGTAAACAACCTCATTTCTAAGCAAAAATGGTGGACTCGTCGAAAAATGTGTTTCAAATGAGATCCAAATGGTAGGGTGGTGGACTTGCTGAAAAATGTGTTTCAAATGAGCTCGAAAGGTAGGGTAAACGACCTAATTTGTAAGAAAAAATGTCCAACTCAACGAAAAATGTGTTTCAAATGAGTTCGAAAGGTAGGGTGGTGGACTCGCTTAAAAATGTGTTTCAAATGAGCTCAAAAGGTAGGGTAAACGGCCTCATTTCTAAACAAAAATGGTGGACTCGCCAAAAAATGTGTTTAAAATGAGCTCCAAAGGTAGGATGGTGGACTCGCTAAAAAATGTGTTTCAAATGAGCTCGAAAGGTAGGGTAAACGACCTCATTTCTGAGAAAAAATGGTGGAATCGCCGAAAAATGTGTTTCAAATGAGCTTCAAAGGTAGGGTGGTGGTCTAGCTGAAAAATGTGTTTCAAATGAGCTCCAAAGATAGGGTAAACGACCCCATTTCTGAGCAAAAATGGTGGAATCGCTTCAAAGGTGACTTATAAACCGGGATGGAGGGAGTACTAGCTATAGCAGAATGAGCGGCACGTATACGTTCATGTTAGGGTTACCTTCATGTTTATCCGTTCTAGCGTGAAAGCAAGAATCCGAAGCAAATCAATTTTTACGAGTCGTACGATGAGAGTATGAGACACATCTGTCTGAGAGCCTTCCAGCTCGTGCGCATTGAATACGTGTGTGGCATGCCGTAGTCCACCATGCCGTCTATGTAGCGTGCACGTATAGCCATGGCCATTGAAATGAAAGCTTTTGTTATTAGATGGTTCTGCTTCACTAGCCACTCCTCCCGCTCCTCTGGCTTCATCTCCTGCATGTCGTGCATATTTCCTCAGGCGAGTAGAGCTCCGATTCTGGCATCGGCGATGGCGTGCTCCACCACATTTTCGAGGGAGGGAGGGGAGAGAGAGGTAGAGAAAATGGAGTTTCTACGGCGAGGGCGTCCCCCTTTTATTAGCCGCGGCGGGGAGGGCGGGCAAACCCTAACCGACCCACGCTGACCCCACGCGCCAACCCCACGCCGACCCCACGCGCACCCCACGTGCCGTCCCCACCAGTTAGACTTGTGCCACAGCCCACCAGTCAGACTAGTGCCCGGCCCCACGCGCCGCCCCCGGAAAATTCCAACCGAGCCGACAAGCGAGTTGAGCCGCGCCAGGCCGACCCCACTAGTCAGGCCATGTGCGGGTCAAGGAGGTTGACTAGAGGGAGACGAGCGTTTGGTCCATATGCGAGTAAACCAGTGCACATACCAGAGAAACAGCGCGGGTATGGCACAGACCGATAAAACTTAGCGAACCATGGCACATAACCAATTGTCCCTTATTATGTAATGCCCTATTCCATTTAATTTGACTAGATCATCTATGCCATGTCTTGTCATGTTAACAAACTTTTAACATTGATGGCTAGATAAATAAGTTGAACCTAAATATCAATTGTCGGGATTGCATTCCCGCTTAATCTGGATTAAGTGCATCTTGTATTGCATCTTATCATGTCATGCATCATTCTAATGATCATGCTGGATATTTTGCCTTGTTTGTAAGATGCATCTTTTACGCTTTACAGTGTTTGTTGCTTCTTCGCGGATAAGACGTTGAGATGTGGGAGTAACGACAAGATCTGCTTCCATGCTGGATTCCAGGCAAGCAAAGTTTGCTTGTTTACCTATACATTGTCTTTCATTCCTGCCGTTGATCTCTGCTATCCTAGTATTCGATTCTTGTGTCGTGATACTATCACATGTTTATCCTGTAGCCTATACAGCTTTATCCCCACAACCTAATACATGTTGCATGTTTATATGTTGGCCTTGCGAGTCGTAGCGCATGCTTAGAGTTGGTTGTGCGAGTCGTCTGTCGGTCTTATATTTCATATGCTTAGTAAGATAGATTGTTCTACCTTAATAAATACTGTCATATGCGGGGTATTATAATTAAATGATAAGGCACCGGCGGAAGGTCTTGCGAGGTGCTTTGTTCTGCTAAGTGTCGACCTAGGAACTGAGATTTTGTCCTCGGATCCAATTTTCAGCGCACTAACCACTTGTGGGAGGCCCTATGGAGCCCCTCTCGACTTTGAACGGATCTTCAGCTTTTCCAGGTGCTGCAAGTAGTTCAGGCTTTCCATATGCTCATATGCATGTGCATCATGATGATGATTGATGAAAGATTATGTGATATGGGCGGTCATACAGGGGTGGTACGATGCGAAGCGGACAGTTCCTACTATGGTTTGAGCCGCATGGCGGCGTAGTCGCAAACTAATGAGTCCACAATTGAGGTATCGGCCGAACTCTTGACGCGGGTAACAACTCATATGGGTGGCACTTGGACTTGCTGTAGTGAAGGAATGAGTCGTGTTGAGAGGCACTGATGTTTGATTGGGTTGATCATGCTAGTATGGGTACAGTAGTGCACCCCTGCAGGGTATAATCTTATCGATGAGCCATGTCCACGGTTATGGACGACTTGGTGATGATGCTGGCTAACAAGATCTAGACAACTTGCACCTAATTGATGTTAATTAACTTGACTAGTAATATAGAATTACTTTCACAATATAAGGTAACTAAAACTCGTGCCACAGTAATCACCAGGCAGCCGTAGTACCGCTCGTGGCACAGTAATCACCAGGCAGCGGTACTACCGCTCCATCCCAGGCGCGGTAGTACCCCTACGGTACCGGTGCGTACCAGGTGGCGGTACTACCGCTGAGTGATTTTTCTTTGGGGTTAAGTAGGGCGTGGAGGGGTAAAGTTCACACTTTTACCCTCTCCACACCTGACTCCCACACGAAAAACACCTCAGCCGCCACCGGAGTCAACCTCGCCGCCGGGAGAGCTTCTCACCGGCATTGGACGGCTCCTCTCCGCCTTTGACAAGCTTGAGGACCACCTCCTTCCTCCCCTTCTCCACCATGAGTTCCGGTAACTTTTTCCATCCCTATCAACTTAGTAGGTCCGTTGAGATTTGTTGAAGATTGTGTTTTTCCGAGATTCAAGTTGGTAGAATGGTTAGGAATGAGTAGGTACTCAGTTTAGAATCAGTTTTGCAAAGTATGATTGAACAAATCCATAGATCGGGGCAGATACTTGTTCAAAACCGCCAGATCTGAAGCTGGCGGTACTACCGCTGGGACAACGATACTACTGCTGTGCAGTATTACCGCTGGCTGGAATTTTCCAGAAATTGTGCAACTCTGATTCTTTTCCCTTTGGTCTCATGAAATGTATGCCGTTGTGATGAAGAAGAGGGCTCTAGTCTTTGGTGCTATTATCATGAAGCTCATCAAGTTTGCTTGGATGGCGAAAGGGTTGGACTTGGCCGGCTTAGACACCCATGAGGGTCTCACCACTCATCGGGTTAAAGAATTGATGATCAAGAAGCATCTTCCTCCCCTCATCCCCAATGATCAAGAGGAAGGGACTTCCGATGATGAAGAGCAAGACTCTTTGTTTGAACCTCCTCGCCCCCAAGAGAAAGCACAAGACAAAGGATTCAATAAATGGCTCTATAGTGCTCTCAAGATGGTATTTTGCCGCCAAGATGATAGTCAAAGGAGGGCATACCAAGCTCATGTTAAATGCAAGGAAGAGCGTGTACGCACGCATCAACGTTTTGAGCATTTGGGTGTGCCATGCAAGGCGGGTTCGGAGGATAGGATTACTACCTCGCAAGAGTGGTTGAAGCCTCGTTACAATTGGGTTGATGCCGATCTTCAAGATGATGCCTCCACCTCTCATAATCCTTGGAAGCCAACCGGTGATGATGATGATGATTATGATGATGAGGATGAAGAAGGCAATGACAATGATGAAGATGAGGACTTGGAAGAAGATGACCAAGCCTCCGCCGGAAGCTTGGATGAGTGACTTCCACTTAGGGTGTTAGGTTTTCTCTTCTTTTTGGTATCTTGATGCCAAACGGGGAGATTTGTCTAGGTTCACGGGCATTTGCATGGTTGGGGCACAAGTTTGCTTTGTCGTTTGGATCTTTTCACTCGTGCTCCTTATATGTTTTTCTCTCGTTGGTTTGACAAACTCATGGAGTAAGACATGGTTGGTAAAAAAATTATTCGTGCAAGACTTTGTGTTGTAATAACTCTTATTTATTAAGTTCTACCCTCGTCCAAGTATTTTGTTTAATCTTTGTATCCTTTTTGTGGTGACTTGCTCGGTTTGCAAAAACGAGGGGGAGTGTTGATCCTAATGAATATGCATTTTCTATTCAAACGCAAAACTTTAATAATGCATATCGTTAGGGGGAGCTCCTTCCAATGTTTGTGAACCTATGTGGGTGTGTTGTCATCAGTCTCCAAAAAGGGGGAGATTGAAAGTGCATTTCCTCTAAATTCATTTTAGAGATTGTTGACAACACATCTACAGGACTAATGTGTGTGCTAAGTTATTTGCAGATTTTATAGGTTATATCAAGAGTTGAAAAAGGAGAGAGTGGCCCCTGTTTTTTGTTGGTGTAATTCAGTTTTTCTGTTCAGCGGTAGTACCGCTGCTCCACCGGTAGTACCGCTGGACCTTTGAAAAACAATCGCCATAGCCTACGGTACCTAGCGGTAGAGGTCCGGTAGTACTGCTAGTGTCCTTCGTTTTTCGACTAAGGACCAAGCGGTAGTACCGCTAGCCTGGGAGCAACAGTAGTACCTCTGGTACCGCTGTTTCTGATGATCTCTTCTGCCCAGATACCGTTGGATATTTGTGCCGGTAGTACAGCCAGCTACCGCTGGAGGTACCGCTGGAATTAGAAAAACTCTCGGTATAGGCTTCGATACCAAGCGTTATCACTCCGGTAGTACCGCTGGTGTTTTTTCCGTGCTACGGCTAATGACCCAGCGGTAGTACCGCTCGTGCAGCGGCAGTACCGCTGCCTTAGCTCCATCGGTTGCACCGCTGGAACTGGAGAGTAATTCTGCCTGGGTACCGTTCAACGGTAGTACCGCTGCTCCAGCGGTAGTACTGCTGAGGGATTTTTTGAGACACGAACGGCTCGTTCTCGGGGGCCCCTATTGAAAGACTTCATCTTCTCCAAGAGCAGTTGACGATTCTACAATCTCTCTCCTCCATTGTTGTTGAGCTTTGAAGATTTGAATCTCCCTACTCTTCCAACCAAATCGCTTGATCTTTTGGGAAGTGAGGGAGAACACCTAGATCTAGCTCTCCACCGAAGGAAATATAATATCCCCCTCTCTATCAAGAGGGATCTAGTGCTAGGCTTTCCTTTGGAAACCTAGGGTTCTTACTTGGTTGTTTTTGTTGGATTTGAGACCTTTGTGGTCAAGACCTCTTGTGGTCATTGTGGGAGCCCCTAATTCAGTTGTGGGTGTGTGTCCCACGAATTTGTACGGGATCTTCTCCGCCCTTAAAGAGTCCTTAGTAGAAAAGTGAGCTCGTACCTTTGTGGTCGAGTTCACGGAGAATAGGGTGAGGCCTTTGTGGCGTTGAGCTTACCTTTGTGGTAGCTCACACCCCTCCAACGAGACGGACATCTATGTGGTGGAACTCGGGATAAAATCGCCGTCTCCGAGTTCTTCATTGGTTATCTCGTTCCACTCGCTCTCCTTTATTGCTTACCGACTTATCATACTTGCTTAGTTTTCTTGTTGTCTATCACTTGTAACATCGGTCACATATAGACAACTTACTTTCCGCTTGCCTAAAACTAAAAAAGACATAAAAATTGGTCACCACCTATTCACGCCCCTCCTCTAGGTGGTCAACTTCTGTTCATAATATTTTCAAGAACTATCAATATTTTTGTGATATAACCAATAGTTGTGTATCTTAAAATGATTTTTCTAAAAGAGTCAGACCAAACTATCAAATAGTTTGTAGTTTAAATTTAAATTACTTTCGACAAATCGACATAAACTCATTTAACTAGGCAAAATTAGGTAGAAATCAAGTAAAAACCTACTAGTCGGGGATTATCTATAATATGTGTACTAGTTTCCATGAAAATTATATGAGTGCCATTTTGCATCATATTTTTTGTACTTTGTTCACAAAAAAAGTCATTTTTCGTACTTACAAAATGGAAAATGAAATAATTTTAAGATCACTTCGGCATGATTGTTTTTTATACCAATATGCACCTATTTGTGGAATATGAGATCTTTATCATAAACTATGCCGTGGAAATGAGTATAACTTGATCATTTCGCTTGAAACTTATAGATGTTTATAGATGATAGTCCTTTTTGTGAAGATTTTTTTGTAAATTTTTTCAAAATCAAGTTTATTATTTTTCATGACAACTAGTACACATATAGGGACCATGTCAAAGGATATCTTTTTTGAGGTGTTTATCGTTTTATTTCATTTTTTCGTAAAAAAGATCAAAATGGTCACCATGGGTATCGATGTTTCTGTAATGCAAAGATGATTTGGTTGTCATATTTGGATTCCTCTAATTTGTTTGATCAATTTAGACATTTTATTTGTTAAATTCTGATTTAAGGATTTAAAGATACAAATTATTCCATACTAAATAAAAAGGCAAAAATAAAGTAATATTTATTTTATCATTCTTTATTTCAGTATTATTATTATATAATCATTTTTGTTTGTTCAACTAAAATTTTATAATACAAGGAATGAAAAAGTGTATCATCATGACCGAGTGGTTAATATGATTGATAAGATTAATATCAGTAAGTTCGAAGTTCTCTCTTAACATCTAATTTGAAAGGAATCTAAAAGTTAAGCTTGCTCGGGGTGGAGTAGTGTGAGGATGGGTGACCGAGCGGAAAGTTTGACCATAGGTATGCACTTTGTCTTGAGAATAGGGGTAAATATTTTAATTCGTAAAATAATTCAAAGATTCAAAATAAAAACATCTGGAAAAAATCTTTAAAAATGATTTTTTTAAAAAAAATTGAATTTCTACTAAAAACTTTAGTCTACCAACCAGGACTGAATGGTCCCAAACCTGCGGGCACACGTGGCCATGTGGGAGGGCGTTTAGTCCAGGTTCGTAAACAACCGAGATTAATGGGTGGGAGGTTTTAATCCCGCTTTGCTAGTCCCGGTTGGAGAAATCGGGACTAGAGGGCCTCCCAAACCGGAACTAGAGCCCCTTTTTCTACTAGTGTATATAGACCTTGGATTACAAAGGTTTTCGACCCACATTGTCCTTCTAGCAATTGTCATTGTGTCGTCTTTTGAACAATAGTCACATTTGTACTTGGTTTTAGGTTATGGACGAACCAATTTTCTAGCACACAGGTTCAGACAGTGAAAAACAACCTTGTGTAATTAATTTCAATGAGGACGGTTTAATATCCTAATATGATGAGTAGTTCCATACCAAGTTTACACACGCATGACCATTCTTGTAAATATATATGGTCTGAAAATAAATAAAAAATGATGCACATAGAGAGACCTACACCGCTACACGCCATCTAAATTAAATGCACGTCACATCCTTAAAGTATGAGGAGAAAGCAACAGCAGCCGTGACATGTTGTGGCTGGTACCCGAATGAGATATGTTAATCCTAGGCTAGTCTTTATTAGTTCGGAACAACTACATTATCTCATCCTGTCATTCCTTGGCAAGAAACAAAGGACAGAGAGCATAATGCAACATCAGCCAGGGGTCACAGCTCTCTGCCCCAAAACCATTCTCTATTTCCAGCGTCCCACGGGTTCAATCATGCATGATCATCATCGACTGGTGTTAGCTCAAAGGTCGTTGTCTGCTCATAACGACATTTCTAGGCCTAGTGTTCATTTGTTTGTTATGGCTAACCGGGCATGGAAGATCGGATCATCTGCGTTACTGAAATGATAAAGC
Source organism: Poa annua (assembly GCA_026929855.1). Classification (NCBI taxonomy): domain Eukaryota; kingdom Viridiplantae; phylum Streptophyta; class Magnoliopsida; order Poales; family Poaceae; genus Poa; species Poa annua. Next base: position 112,909,181 of record CM049426.1, read on the forward strand.
ATCCGCTGATTGATCTAGTCTACGGGATGAGTGGAGCGATTGGTATTGATGCTGTGTTGCACAGTAGCGAGATTGTGAAGGACAGTGTTGAAAACATCGGATGCCAAAGGAATAAGTTCAAAACGAACCTTAAACTCATAGACAAAAGATAAATCAAACCTTAAACTCCTAATTTCTGAAATTGGCACTCCAAACTTGTTAATCCCGGTCTATTTTGAACCCCGCCTTGTTTGGCACATGGAGAATATTACAATCCCGGCCAAAATAACCTGCTACTCTCACTGACAATACGGACCCACAGTCATATCCATCCCCTACCTTGATTTTCAACCGCTTGAGGCACGTCGCGCCGTGTTCAGCCTACCCAAACGGAAATACGGACTGAGATAGTGTAGCAGCTCGTCAACCTCGCCTGCATCTCATGGGTCTCGCTCGCCACGTCGTAGACTGTGCTACACGGTGACTTGGCCGTGCGGCATTTTGATCTAGTATCCGGCGCGCGGCAACCAGATCGGAGCAGCGAGCATGGACGAGCACAACAGAGCAGACGGATTTTGGGGAAGCTGGATGCCAAGAAATTTCCACGGTGGCGTCTAGATCAAGTACTGGTTGAGCGTGAGTCCTACCCTGGATTTTGGGGAAGCTGGATGTTAAGCGAGCATGGCTGGGCATAGCAGAGGAGCACGCTAGTCTCGCTGGGATTCTCCATGGTACTTATTTGCTCACACAATGATTGATATCTCGTCGGGCAAAACAGAAGGCATCCCAGATTTAATTAGTAAAATAGAAGTGAGCAGAAATAGATTGGGGAAGAAAGACATGACATGTGGACCCACCCTATCTGTTAGAGTATAATACGGTTTAGATATATTTGGTAGTATTAGGATTGTAATCCAAGTCTATCTTTATTAGGTTTCGTAGTCTCCAAGTCTTTTACCCCTTTATATACAGTCCACCATGGCTCATTGTAATCAATCTATTATCAATACAATACAACATATTCTGCAATCTTACATGTAATCAATCTAGTCCCGATGAAAAAGCCAGCAGATCTCATCAAAGAACAGCAGCGCGCGCGATTGTCTGTCCACCCGGCCGCCAGCAGTCATCCAGGCACCAAGCGGCCCCATGTTTGCATGTTTGTATGGGACATGGACGGATGGGCTCCAAGCTAGCTGATCTTCCCCGACCAATCTACGCCACCAAATCGTCTTCATCATCTCGCCGTCAACACAGGCCTGCACCAAACAACGCTCGTGGTCATCATCGCCGACAAGTTCTACGTCAACAACACCTCGACATCTTCTAGCTCTACATCGCCTACCTCAACAAACGTCTTCAACAACCACCACGCCATCTTCGTCCACCACAACCTTGCCGTCAGAGTTGCAGTCTATTTTTATTTTGCACAATTTACTAGTTGCAACTTCCTTTTTCGTCTACTCCGGCAACAAACGGCGGAAAATCTGCGCTACGCGCCGCCGACCACGGAGATCTCCTCTGCTTCTTCATCCGGCTCTGGCTCGCATGGTTAATGGTGGTCCCTTTCTTCGCATGCCCGATACTGGCAACATCGGCGCGTGTCTTCGTCCCTGACGCGCTCCCGAGTCTGGCAAGCTTGGCAAGGCGTGCCGCCTACCTCAACTACATCGACTCCATCAAAAGTCTACCTCAACTTTCTCAAACGGCAACATCGACCACAACGTCAGCGCCCACAACTCGGCTACATCGACATCGGCACCAAGGGCTATCAACTCGGCTGAAGAGTTCACGACTTTGGATTATGCTCCAGTCAGACCGTCCGCAACACTCCAGTTGTTCGCGTCACTACCGTTCCGACTGCGGGGGGATGTTAGAGTAGGTTTAGGTATATTTGGTAGTATTATGATTGTAATCCAAGTCTATCTCTATTAGGTTTCGTAGTCTCCAAGTCTTGTACCCCTTTATATACAGCCCACCGTGTCTCATTGTAATCAATCTACTATCAATACAATACAACATATTCCGCAATCTTACACTATCAAGTGAGAGTAGATAATTATCCCAACCACGGTTGACTTTTTCCGGTGCTAAAAACAGGTCTAGGGTTTAAAATAGACCGGGATTCACAAGTTTGGAGTGTCAATTTCAGGAATTATGAGTTTAAGGTTTGATTTATATTTTGTCTACGAGTTGAAAGTTTGTTTTGGACTTTTTCCGATGCCAAAACATTCTGGCCACATCTCGTTCTACGTGGCGGTGGTCTGTTCCTCCGCCCACAATTATTTGGCTGACGTCCACTCCAAATTTCTTACAGTAGCTAGCCATGTTGCTTTCGAATAGGGGCATGGCGGCCGGTTCGCGAATGCTGTGACGAGCTTGTTTATGTCACATCAGGAAGGAAGAGATGTGCCGACCAAAGGACTTATTAAGCCCATTCGGGTCTCAGTTGAAACTGTCTTAGCGTATGCTAGATTAGTACGAGCTCCCAAAACTAGCATGATAGACTGTTTGATAATCAGACGGGTGATAGAGAAAGAGACGCACACGAAAAAAAGTCAATCCACCGAAAGAACACGAAGCCATGTTAAATACTAGCATGATAGACTGGTTGATAATACTAGGCGCTAGCTACCTACAACTTTTCTGAGTCCCCGTTTGGAATTGTTGATAATCAGACGGATGAGAGAGAAAGAGACGCACACGAAAAATTCGATCCACCGAAAGAACACAAAGCCATGGCAAATACTAGCATGATAGACTGGTTGATAATACTAGGCGCTAGCTACCTACAACTTTTTTGAGGCCCCGTTGGAACACAGTAAGTAAAAACATAAGAATTAATGTGTCATGTTTACTGAATTTCTATAGGAACCAAAACCGCAGGAAAGTTTTCAAATGGTCGTTTGGATGTCGGAAAAACACAGAAATTGTAGACATGGGAAAATAACATGAGGTGAGACCTCATGTTTGTTTTCCTACAAATTTCTTATGCAATTGTCTATCTCATAAGAATTTCAAAAGAATCCAATTTTTCTATTCATGTGTTCTAAACAGCACCATAGAAAATTTTGATGTAAGATTCCTATCCTACAAAATTCCCATGGAATTTCTTTATTCAGGGCCTGAATCGTGAGGGTATAGTTCGATGTTTTTCTTTTCGGAGAGGAGAATCTATCTAACGTGACGTGCTTAGCTAGCCTCACGCAATTAGTTGTCAAACCCGACTCTTTAGTTGTCTTCGGGTAGGATTGTTCACTAAACAGTGCCACTGCATATACAATTGTCAAATGTATCCATCCAATCATATCGCCATGGATTTAGAGTGTTGTCACGGCTTCATAGTTCAGAGTTTGGGATCGCACGCATATCCGGAATGACGAGAAGAGAGAGCCAGAATCACTCTGACATGTATGATGTTTTTTTTTATTTGACAACCTGACATGTTGCTGCTTAATAAGTGTACTCTTCTCTTTTTACGCACTAATTAAGCACGCATGCGTGCAGATCTAGCTTCTAATGCTCAGTGGCCTGCAAAGACTACCGCTGAGAAGATAAGATTCAGTAGCACTTGCAGAGTTTCGGTCTCAACAAGATACTAGGTAACTTGGCGCGCTGACACGCCGCACCCGTGTGGCTGTTAATTGTGTTTATTCTCGTAAATATAGTTAGTAAGTCAATTTGTTATTAAGAGAGGGAACATTAGGGGGGATATCATGGAGTTATTTTGTTAGCTATACTATTAGGCCTAATGTCAATGCTTTATGCGGTGGAACATTCAAACAGATTATGTATATCATCAAATTTTAAAACACAATATCTCAGGTGAAGGAAATAATTTTGAACGTGTTGTACCTTGTCATGGCATCTCCTCTAATGGGGCAATACATTGCTTATCATATGGAAGACCGTAGCTCGAACCCTAGGTTCCTTTGTTTTGTACTCCCAGCATGTGTAGATGGTCAATAGATAGAAGAAGTTGTCCCTGATCATAATCAAGAAAATATTTTTCCATAGGAGATAAAACTCGGTAAGGAGGATTACTACACCATCAAGAAAATATCATAAAGCTCACACTGGAATATCCTTATCTTGCCATCATTATAATGTGGGAAGTTACACCATGATTTGATTACCCATTTCAGCATCTTTTTTCCCAAGCAGATATATTATATAAAGCTACTTCACATTGACAAAAGCAACAATATACATATACATAATATCTAACAGAACAAATGGGTATAAGCCTGGCAATATTTTGTGGATTATGCATATTAAATTCTGCATCCAATTTTATGGTAGTTGAGAATGCAAATCAAAGCAGCATAGTTTTTCATGCTTCGATAAGTTGAACAAATATCAAGTCAACCGGATAAGAACAAAGTTTATGTAACAACACACGTTATAGAACTATAACATATGAAACTCCTATGAAAGAACAGCTAGTCGATCATATGAATACCTACACCAGTTTCAAAGGGATGAACTAAATATCTTGCATTGATCTTAAAATTTCAGATTCCCAAGGCTAGGTTGAATACTTGCTTATATGTCGTGCAGAGGAACAGAGGAAGTTTGTAAGTATCATGTTGCCTTGGACGTTATCGGAGAAACAACATCTTTCGATTTTTTTACATGGTGTAATTTTTTTTTCCGAGTACAAATATTACAGACCGATTGCTTATGCGTTTAGATATATTTCAGGAAATGACCTCAATTAAATTAACATACCAAAAATCAACAATTATATTGCATCACAACACAACAGAAAAAATAAATTAAATCAAAGAAGACAACAAGAACAACGTCATGTACCTTTAGCTTCCTTGGCGTTATGGAAATATAGTGACAAATCCCGAAGAACGCGGCGTATAGCTCACACGATATAGGACTCATGTCATTTTTGTGTGCGCAAATGGAGCATTATTAGGGACCTCGAGATCAGATTCGCTATGTATTTTATGAACAAACTGAAGAGGAGTTAGTGAGTTATTAAAACAGCGAGACTGTTATTTTCTCAAACCATTGAGACAATGTGGCATATAAGTAATAGCTTACCATCTCTTATTTCCAGAAGGTCGGTTTTACTGTATGTGATCACCTCATTGTCATCAAAGTGCAGGTTTTATACGACTATGTGCGGCAATTCTGATTATAGAACAACATAGAACATTTAAGTAAAACCACGATTATGTATGCAGAAGTGCGGAATGATAAAAATGATCAGGGCCAATAATTTCATCTTTATATCAGATAATATGGTGAATCAGTTTGAAATAAAGCGGATATGATAAACGTAATGGTTCCGTATTTGGATCTGATAATATGCAAAGGAGGCCTATAGATGGTTCAGAATTTAGAAATACTTTTAACATCCAGAACTTCAGACTGAAAGCTACCGAAAAGTGGGCCACGACCAAACAACCTCCCAGATTTCGTTTTAATGGTGCTGATTCATCTATAGTAGAGCTTCCATTCTAAGATAATGCAAGTATACTGAATTTTCAGAATACGGTCTAAGACATGCAATTCTGTATAGCTGACCACTTCTCATGTACTCAGAGTGCGTTGGAAGACATTATATGAAAGTATCAAAAGAAATGAAACAGGGTGAAGAGAAGAGTACGGAGAGTCCTAGGTCTAGAGAGCTCCAACCAGCGACTGTGCTATCAGTAACAAATTGCGAAGGTTTACAAATAGTGCTCTGGGTTATTGGCTTGCTAGTCTTTTCTCTATAGAAAATTTAAACATATTTATATCTGAAAACATGATTTTACAGTAAAAGATACATAAGTTAAAACTTCATCCTGATGTAATTTTATCAGTTTGTAATTAACATGTAGTCTGGTAATAAGAAAAAACCTTTTGTTATTATGCACAGTTAGAATTGGTTGTACATATATATACATACATATCGCTGGTATCTCAGTAAAACTATTTCAAAAAGGCTGGAATGATGATATTTTTTTCTGAAACTTTCATTAGAAAAAGCTGTATTGTTGTACTGTGCAACAAATAGAAATAATTCTTGCACCCTGAACTGAAGCAATACTCTAGGAAATTCATTGTGAGAAACCAAATTAAGTTAAATATGGACTACACTCAGCTTACACTCATGTAATTTGAATCAATTACATGCGTAAAGAAACTACCCAAGGAGTAAACAGAAAAACCAATGGGCGTTAACACAATACTCTAATGTTAAAAACATGATTGAATAAATTAGAAGAAGTAGGACATGATTACAGTAAATGGAAATGAACTAATGATCCCCAATAGAAGTGACTCAAAGTCTTTGTGCTGATATTAAGCCTGAAAAGATGAATTAAATTATGAATTTGGTACATACTATCATCTGGCAGAATTACCTGGAATATTACCAGCGCAACATCAGCACAACAAAAATATTTCTGTTTTTTATCTGAAGTTGCATGTAGTGGTACAGTCCGTCGCCGTGCAAAGCAAGCCTAATAATTTTGACAGGCTAACAAAATCATTCTGCATATGATGTTGAATCAATGGTAAATGACATATTTTTGCTGATTATAGGCCTAGAGGACCGATTCACCGAGTCAACCACAATCAATAAGCATCTCACCCTCCGTAACCATGTGTACCGATCTTGAGATGCCATCGCTTGACCATGATAAGCCAAGAGAAGAAAAATAGAGGAAGAACAAAAGTTAAGGCAAAACTCGGGTGAACAAAGCACATACAATACATGGAACATCAACTGTCAAGTTTACCATTTGTAGTTTGCAATACAAAATCATATGTAGACAACAAATAATATAAGTCGCAGCAAAATGATTGCTTCACGTCATAGAAACATGATAACTACGTGATGACATAATAAGAAATTTCTAACTTAAACCAAACGCATGGATGCTTTGTTTGTAATTTATCTTTAGAACCTTATTTCAAATCAGTTAGTTTTTTACCACAACTGAACCTCTTTTCTACTAAAGCAAACTCATGTTTCATGATTTCATCGTATATGAGCAATAGGCAGATTTAAAGGCCCCTAGGTTCTATAATAGTATAGCATGCAAGAGAAATAGAAGGAGAGAGAGATGTACCAATACCCCAAAATCCCAAGTAGCATGGGCAACCCCACATCGGTTTCGTTGTACACCGACAGTTCCTCCAATGTCCACAACCTCTTACTGGACTGGTCTGAGCTCAAATTTACATTTAGAACTTGTAAGTTGATTATATATTTTACAGTACATAAAATAGTCTAATCTACATGCCACCTTGGTTAAACATGTTGATAGTAACTTATCTGTAACTACATCAGAGCACATAAACAATCAGCCTGATGTTTAATGCAGCTATTTCTCTCACAAATACATAATGGACGCATAAGTGAAGTGCAGTGTAATGGTAATGGTGTTTTTAGATTAAACTTTCTCTTCAAAACAATTAAACGTAGCTCCATGAGCAGGAAAGCAGAGCTCCACTCAGATTAACACTACAGCCTGCAGTAACATGGCTCCTGTTCGTCATCATCATAAGGATTTTTCATGAGCTCCTTAAAAGAATTCAACCGGATAGAATGGAAATGTCAGCTGTAACAAAAATTCCTCAATCTATAGCTCGTGAACTACATGATACCTCTTTACTGAGACACAAGTGGCACATAAGAATCGAAAGAATTTCTTCATAGGTGGGGAAAGACTTGCACATAAGCAAACTAAAATCAGACCGAACTGAACTCCATCCTCCCCTACCAGATTAAGAAAGATGATTTTCCTGAAAAAAATCAGTATAAGCCTGATAATATGCAAGTAAATTTACTGAATAGAACACTGTAATGCTGCATACGGAACATGTCTGATTGAATACGACGGGGGGTCCTTCATCCTCGAAGTGCAACAGCGGCAGCTAGAGCTGCAAGTGGTACAACCAGTAGGAGGAGGGCAGAAGTGACTACAGTGAGTAGAAGGAGTTGTTGCTAGACGAAGGACAAAGGTTGCCTACTTGGCTGCAACTCAAGAAAGAGGAAGAGTCGATTTTTACGGCCAGGTGAGATTTGGGGAGAAGAAGATTTGGATTTGGGGTTGGGCAAGCACGTACCTTGAGCTAGGTGGGATTCTTGTCTCCTCGTCCTTCTCGCTCGCTGGCCGGCCAAGATGCACGCCAAGACGATGGTGGCGAGGTAGGAGGAGAGGAAGGCCGCGTCAGCGGCGGGGGACGCCGCGGAGGAGACGGCGGCGGCGAGGCGGGAGGCGAGGTTGTGCTGGTAGAGGAGCCTGAGTGACACGCTCTAGCCTAGGAATCACTCACTGTAGGCAGGAAATTCAGAGATTCATTGCTAACACTGAATTTGGAGGTCAATTACAGAGGAATTGTACACCTCCAGAGATAGGTTTTGGGGCCAGACCTCGCAAGAGGCGGCTAGGGTTTAACCCAATATTACAAGATGTGCTGGGTATCCATCGATCCACAGCTAATAAAGGGAAAAAGCAAGCTAAAAGACAAACTACAGAGTGGTTGAAGAAGCTCTCGAAAGCTTGGTGTCCTGGCGTTGACACAGCGACTCGTCAGGATATCTGAGCCGTTGATCTGGTGATGTGCGGCTCCCACGTTGCAGCTGTAGGCGCGAAGCGGTAAGCTGCACTTCTTCAGGTAGCAGCGCTGGTTCCTGACAACCCCTCCCCGACGAGCTCAGACATGCCCTCATGGATGAAAAGCCGGGAACACCTTCTGGATGAACGCTGCATCCTCCCATGTAGCCTCTTCCTTAGGTAAATTAGTCCACTTGATCAGCCATTGTACCACTGGGACGGCTATATTACCCTGTTGTCGCGGAATTAGTTTACGCTCCAAGATTTCTTCCGGAGTGATCAGAATTGTGCCAGCAGGGTTAAGCAGTGGCAGGTGAGGCGTAGGGATCGCTTTAGGCCCCAAGTGTTGCTTGAGTTGACTCACATGGAAAGTAGGGTGTAATTGGCAACCTTCAGGGAGTAGCAATTTATAAGACGTGTTACCAATCTTCTCCAGAACACGAAATGGCCCATAGTATTTCGAGTGTAATTTCAAACACCTGTGTATACTCAAGGAAGTGTGTCTGTAAGGTTGAATCTTCAAGTAGACCATTGCTCCAATTTCCAGCTGTCTTTCTTTTCTCTTGAGGTCAGCATAGTGTTTCATTCTCTGTTGTGCTTTGAGTAATGATTGCTTGATTTGTAGTGCCATTTGCTCAGTATTAGCAGTAGGTGTGAGATGAGCAGCTGGCTCTTCTGGTGGTAGCAACAATTCGGCCAACAGAGGAGGTGTCCTACCATACAGAGCTTGGAAGGGGGTGATGTTGAGGGAGGTGTGATAGGTTGTATTGTACCACCATTCTGCCAAAGACAACCACTGATTCCATTTCTTGGGTTGCAGAAAAGCCATACACCTTAGATAATTCTCCAAACATTGATTGACCCTTTCTGTTTGCCCATCTGTTTGAGGGTGGTAAGATGTGCTAAAGTGCAGTTTGACCCCCAAAGACTTGAAAAGTTCTTGCCAGAGAGAACTTGTAAATATTCTATCACGATCAGTAACCATGACAATAGGTAAGCCATGAAGCTTAAATATGTGATCTGTGAATGCTTTAGCCACTGACTTAGCTGTTATTGGATGTTTGAGAGAAATGAAGTGGGAATACTTTGTAAACCTGTCAACCACAACCAATATAATGTCTTTGTTGTCAGATATTGGTAATCCCTCAATGAAATCCATACTAATGTGTGCCCAAGCAAAGTCAGGAACAGGTAGTGGTTGTAATAGTCCTGGATAAGAGCAATGCTCTGCTTTGTTGATTTGGCACACTGGACATTGTTTTACAAATGCAATTGTATGTTGTTTCATACCAGGCCAATGGAATAAGAGTTTCAAGCGTTGATAGGTTGCTCTTTCTCCTGAATGCCCTCCCAGTTCAGAATTATGCAGAGATTCCATTATTTTTAGCCTTATATCAGTGTTGTGTCCCACAACAATTCTCTTCTTGTATCTCAGAACTCCTTTAGTCAGTGTCATATTAGGAACTGAGTCTGGTGCTAGGGTAAGTTTAGCAATATTATCCTTGCACTTGTCATCTGTCTCATATGATTTAGTTACTTCAGATATCCAAGTTGGGACTGCTGCTGAAGTAACTAGGTTGTAGAACTGTTGTTTCACTCTAGATAGTGCATCAGCCACTCTATTTTCTTTGCCCTTCTTGTACTCAATAGTGTAATTATATCCCAGCAACTTGACTAACAACTTGTGTTGCAGTCCTTCAGTTAGCTTCTGTTCTTGCAAGTATCTGATGCTCTGTTGGTCAGTACGAATGATTATCGAAGTAGCAGCAAAATAGTGTTTCCACATTTTAATTGCTTCTAATATTGCTAGAGTTTCCTTATCATAAGTAGACAGCCCAGCTGATTTAGGACCAATAGCTTTACTCATGAATGCTATGGGTTGGCCCTTTTGCATTAACACTGCCCCAATCCCATAGTCACATGCATCAGCTTCTAACACAAAAGGTTGTGAGAAGTCTGGTAGCGCTAGGACTGGTGATTCAGACATCAGCTTCTTCAATTGAGCAAAGGCTTGCTCTTGTTCAGATCCCCAAATAAAACCATCCTTCCTTAAGGCCATGAATAATGGCTTGCAAACGATGCCATAATGCTTGATGAAGCGCCTGTAGTAATTTGTAAGGCCAAGGATGCTTCTCAACTCTGAGACATTACTTGGTGTGGGCCAATTTACCATTATCTCTACCTTTTTTGGATCAGTAGATACTCCTTGTGCTGAGATTATATGCCCTAGATACTCTACCTTTTTCTGTGCAAAAGAGCATTTCTGCAACTTGGCAAATAACTGATTTTCCTGTAGCAGATCAAATATTTGTCGGAGGTGTTGCACATGCTCTGTCATAGATTTGCTGTATATTAAGATATCATCAAAGAATACCAGGGTGAACTTTCTGAGGAATGGAGCTAGAATTGTGTTCATAAGTTGCTGAAATGTAGCTGGGGCATTTGTGAGCCCAAATGGCATTACCAAATACTCATAGTGACCAGTGTGAGTTGTAAATGCAGTCTTCTCAATATCAGCTTCTTTCATTCTGATCTGGTGGTAACCACTTCTTAGATCTATTTTAGAAAAAATCCTTGCTCCATTAAGCTCATCCAACAAATCTTCAATTATTGGAATGGGGTACTTGTTCTTAATAGTCTGTGCATTCATCCTTCTGAAATCAGTGACCTTTCTCCATGATAAATCTTTCTTCTTGACCAATATCACTGGGGAGGAATAAGGGCTAGAGCTGTCTCTAATTGTCCCATTTTTGAGCAATTCTTTGATTATATCCTCCATTGCATTTTTCTGCTGGTAAGGCAGCCTATAAGGTCTTTGATTCACAATCTTGGCCTCAGGTATTAAGGGGATGGAATGATCACAAACTCGTTTAGGTGGCAGTCCTACAGGAGTGCTGAATAAACCTTCATATTCCTTGAGAAGTGCTTGTATTTCAGGAGGATGATGAGTGTCACTATTATTTTCTTGTGCTATGGAATGCACAAACAACACTGCACCGCAAGTACTGTTGTTCAACAGTTTGTATAATTTAGCAGATGATGGAATACTAGGTTCTTGTGGTAAGCTACTGTCATGAAACACCACAGGACCCTTTGCAGTAGTTGCTTTCAGTGTCATTCTTTTGAAATCCAATTCCACAGGACTATGCTGATATATCCAATCAGCCCCCAAAATAATATCAAAACCCTTGATAGGCAGAACCTGAAAATTGGATTGCAAGGTAGTACCTTGTATGATGTAAGAGCAATTATAACAGGCAAACTCTGTCCATAAGGTTTCTCCATTAGCCACCAAGACCATAGTTTTGTTGCAGGGTATAATATCACATTTGGCCTTGTGTGCTAAGGCTGCAGTGATAAAAGTAGTAGTGCTACCACTGTCCACTAAAGCTATTGCTGAGACATTGCCCACAGTTACTGACAATGTAAAGGTGTGTTTATGATTACCAGTCCCTTGGAGTGCATGCATTGAAATTTTCAGTGCTGGTGGAGGCACAGGTTGTGGTGCTGGGGTGTCCTCATCACTGTCAGTATCATGCTCATGTATATAAATAATTTCTGGGTTAGCAGGGGCTGCTGCTTGCAAGGCTAGGATTTGTTTTCGTTGTGACATTGTACACACTTTCTTGTGTCCCGGGAACCATGGTTCTTTACAATTGAAACACAGGTTCTGACTGATGGCCTTTTGCATTGCAGTGTTAGTTGTTGTAGTGACTGGCTTGGCTGCTTCAACAGTGACAGGCCTTCTGACAGTGAACTGGGCATTAGGATATTGTTTCCTAGGAGGTTGAGCTTGTTCAATTCGTCGAGCTAACCACATTGCCCTTTGCATATCTGTAGGATTGTGGCACTGCAAGTGTGCTTGAATGTAATCTGCTAATCCAGAGATGAAACTATTGATATAGTAATCATCAGGTAGCCTGGGGTTATCTCGCCTCATCAAGTTCATAGCTGCTTCAAATTTTTGTATGTAAACAGCCACACTGGAAGTTTGAGTGAGTGCATGAAAACTCCTTGTATTATCACAGATGGAAGTTTCAGCAAATCTATCTCCCAAGTAGCGACAGAATCTATGCCAAGGTAAAGTATTGGCATTGTACCCTGTTCCACGCCACCATTGTATTGCAACACTCTTCAGATAAGTGACAGCAACTTCTGTTCTGCTCTCCAGTGGTGTCCTTGCTGCATCGAAGTACAGTTCAATGGTCTGAATCCAAGAGTCCACATCAGTACCATCAAATTCTGGAATGTTCATTCGTGCTGGTTTAACTGATGGTGTGCTACGTTTCCCATCTCCCAGTTGTGCATCACGTCTGTGTCTGGTGATTGGTACGGTATCTGCTTCCTCTTCTAAGTCACTCAGCTCCTGATGCTCTATTATTCCCACATTGGTTACTGGCTGGTGGTTCTTGCCCTTGTTCACATGAACAGCGGTTGTGACCTTCCCAAAATGTGGGTGCTTGTATTTGTCCTTTGGCGTGCCATCTAAATTCAGCTCCTTTCCTTGAGCATTGTGTAACTTAGCTGTGCCGACAACTGCTTTTTGTTGCCCTATGCCAGTACTGCTGCCATGACATGGTGTTGTGTTCAATTTGGCCCCTTGCTCGTCCTCCTGATCCAGTTCTTCCACGGCTTCATCAGGAGAATTGAAAAATTTGGAAAAACTTGATTGCAGGTCAGCAAAATTCTTCTGAATCGACTGGAAATTGGACTCGACCGTATGAGCAAAACGAGCAAATTCCTGTTTGTCCTCCTCTCTGTACCTTTGCAGGGTCTTGACGTCGAGTTGCAGAGATTTGAACTCCAGTGCCGCGGACGAATCAGACTCCTCGGTTCCCATCTGATCACGCGGACGAAAAAGAGGAATTTTACGCTAACAGTTCGTCAGCAACCCGAATCCTCGTCGCAGACCCTGCCGCCTTCTCGCCGTCCCGCCTCCAAAGCTCACGAATTGAGTATGCCACAGGAATTTTACTGCCCGAGAAAGGTTCTCTGGTAACCTTGACAGGGACTCGATTTGTGCCCGAACGAATGCCGCCGCCGCCAAGCCGCCGCCGTCGACTAGTCCAAGATGGGATTACTCCGCCTCCAGCGCCGCCGTCGACCCAACACACCGCCGCCGCGAAAAGGGAAGAAAAGCAGGGGATTTTACAAGAGAACCAAACCCTACTCCTTCACCAATCCGATACGCCACCCGCAACAAAAAGCTTAATCGAGCCGAGAGATCGGCCGGCTCTGATACCAATTGACACGCTCTAGCCTAGGAATCACTCACTGTAGGCAGGAAATTCAGAGATTCATTGCTAACACTGAATTTGGAGGTCAATTACAGAGGAATTGTACACCTCCAGAGATAGGTTTTGGGGCCAGACCTCGCAAGAGGCGGCTAGGGTTTAACCCAATATTACAAGATGTGCTGGGTATCCATCGATCCACAGCTAATAAAGGGAAAAAGCAAGCTAAAAGACAAACTACAGAGTGGTTGAAGAAGCTCTCGAAAGCTTGGTGTCCTGGCGTTGACACAGCGACTCGTCAGGATATCTGAGCCGTTGATCTGGTGATGTGCGGCTCCCACGTTGCAGCTGTAGGCGCGAAGCGGTAAGCTGCACTTCTTCAGGTAGCAGCGCTGGTTCCTGACACTGAGGAGATCGGCGGCGAAGAGGTCGTAGAGGAGGTGGCAGACGGGGCGCTCGCGGGCGTGATGGCGACGACCTCGACGGCGGAGGCGGCGACCCGAGGGGCGCGCGAGAGAGGGAAGGAGGAGGGGGCGTGTGCGGGGTTCTTTTGCAAGCACGTGTTTGAGGTTTTCCGAATTTATGAAGAACTCCTTTACAGCGTTAACATTTGTAGTGCGGGTTGAGGTTTCGATTTCTGAGTGGCTTTTGTGTAAAATAGCCACGGTTACCGGTGGAACCGGAGGCCACCGCGTGGTGACCGGGCCACGCGTCGGGGCGTGATTGGTGGAGGGGCTCTAGCTACAGTAACTCGGGTTCTGGGGGTCATCGCAGCCTCATCTAGCCCGTTGATTCCGTCGATCGGACGGCTGTCGTTCAACGCGCGACGTGGATAGCAGAATGAGACACAAATCCAACACACTTTCATATATAGGGTATTCCGATAGCCCTTTATGTAGGAGTAGCTACTAGTACCTCAGGGTAGATACAGTATGATGAGCCACCAAACCGGCCGCGTTAGCGTAACAATGATTGTGCGTCCACTGATTATGTACTGCCTATGACGAGCTTTTCGTAGTGCTATACACTCGTGTATGGCTTACAGTTCTTCGATGCAGCTATGCTGATAGATTGGGACAGCAGTAACTCTTGTTTGAAGGAAGCCTTACATACGTAGGGCCATGAACAGTACTAAGCTATTTATGCAATTCGTGCAGCTTTTCAACTATTCATAGAAAAACAAAATAATCTGAAACTGAAATCTCCAATCATTGTCTTAAGCTTAGCCGTGGATATATCTCTCTGAAGAATGGTGTGAGAAGTAGTAGTTATCAAGAATTACAAGTGTATCTTTCATGTGCGTCAGCGTCACAAGCTGCTACGCCAAGGAGGAGGAGGCGAGAGCCATAAAATGTGTTTTTTGTGCCCAACCGGCAACCGGCCACGGAGGGAGACAGCGATGAGGTGGACGTAGGCCTCGTGGATGGCGAGAAAAAGGTTCGCCGCTGTGCCTCTGTCAGCCATAGAAATAGGGGTGTAAACGGATAGGATAATTTCCGCACCATATCCGATTTCGAAACCGTTTTTAACAATCCATATCCGGTTTTAAGGAATCCGCCGGATAAGAATATCCGATTCCAAAGTTAACACCCGGATATGGTATAGGATATGGTATGTAAAATAGCATAAAATATGGATTATCCGAAATTTAAATAGGATTATCCGATGGTTTGAATCCGAATAATCCGATTTTCTACCGAATTGTGTAGTCTAATATAGCATAATTTGAAACTAGTAAGTTGTCGAATTCGTTAGTCGAAGAACATCTCACTTAAATAGTCATTGTAAAGACTATAAATTACAAGTTGGTTAGTTATTAAGTTATCAAACAATTATTTTTGTATGTATGATTTGAAAATTTAATTGTACACGTATCTATCCGATTAATTTTGTTACCGGTCCGAATCCGCTCCGTTTCCGCCTCCGAATCCGCCATCACGGATATCCGCATCCGAATCCGCATCCGGTCATTATCCGATCCGCTCCGAATCCGATGAAAAATTATGATATAGGATATGGTAAAGGCAAAATCCGATCCGATCCGATCCGTTTACACCCCTACACAGAAAGGTAGCCTTGTCGTCCTGGTGAGATTAGAAACCTAAGCAGCTCTTACTTGTTAATTATCACGCTATTATGCTGCTCGTAATTTTCTTATGTCTTCTAGTAGGTTCGAGGATGCTCTACTCGTCATCAGATAGGCTACCAGGGACTGAGGAAGAGGGACGGGCTAAACCCTATAAATCCGATTTTCTCCGTAAGCATACTACTAATCACACTTATATTTAGTCATTTTACCCGTGTAACAATATTTTGTCTCTGTGGCTGGCTCCGTCCCTATAGTCTACCTTCCATGCCCTTAATACACACCAAATGATTAGACATCTCCAGGTTTTATAATGTGTTCCTGAAAGAATATCCCGGCTGAAAACTCGAGCCACCAACATTTCATAATTTCAAGATGAATCTAATTATCTAGCCATGTAAGTTTATTGCATTATTTTGAAAAATGTTTAAGTCCTGTTTGGTTTAAATCATTTTGTTTGTCGAGTTAGTTTTTATATGATTTATATGCTCACCTTTTTAGCGAGTGACGTGTATGTTAACCACTTAGGCCTCTTTTGGACAAAGGAATTCTGTAGGAATGGAGAATATGAATCTTGCAGGAAAATTTCTTACAGTATCGTTTGGAACAAAGAAATAGGAAACTCGGGTTTTTTTAAAATTCTTATAGGATAGGCTATTCCATAAAACTTTTGGAGGAAAAACACGTAAAGTCTCACCTCATGTTTTGTTTTTCCTCTAAAATAAACTCATGTTTTAATCTCCAATTACGTCGTGGTCGTTTGTGTTTTAGCCCCTCCAATTTTGTGAAATCAACCTGCGGTCCAGTTGCATGCCTATCCGACTACGTTTGATCTTTTTACACTTCGACCCTGCCCCTAATCCTCCCGAGCTCCACCGTCGCGTCTCATCCTCCCGTGATTGGCCACCGTCGTCCTCCTCTCCCCGGTGACGGTCCCGTCCTCCCTACTCCACCGCGCCATGCCCCGCTCTGTCCTTCATTCTGGTGTCTCCCTTGTTGCTCCCACCGTCGCCAACGCCCCCGCTCCTCCTCCAGCTCCGGCCTCACAGATCCAGGCAGAAGCCGCCACGCCCGCCGCTAACTCCTGCGCCTACAGCTGAAGCGGCTGGTGCTGGTGCAGCACAGGCAGAGCACCTAGAACACGGAGGGGCACATCTAGGGGAGTTTCGACTTCTCCATGCTCACGCCCAAGGGGGAGTCCTAGGCCGAGACCTCCCGCCTCATGCTCATGTCTGAATCCTTCGCCGCCTGCTTCACCACCAGGAGCAGATCGATCTCCCAGGTCATCTCCCGTTCTCCCCCATCGCCGACAGGATCGGATCGAGCTCCCAGGTCCTCTCCATCGCCTGCAGATCAGATCGAGTTCCAAGGTCCTTTCCCGTAGCCGGAAGGAGCGGATTGGAAGTTACTAATTCCCTGTTCTCTATGTTCATAACTGATTGGTAGTTCCACAAGGTACACATGATGTCCTCAGAAGCAAATATTGGCTAACATTGCTTAAATTTGGAGGTGATAGTTGAACACTGTCTCTCAGATTATCAGGAAAGGTTCTTCTACAAAAATAGGTACCAATGTTTGCCTGATTCATCCCAGTTGATCTTGTACACAAGTAGGGTGATTCTACACCTCAGATGTTCTTATTCATCCCGAATAAAACTTTGGAAGTATATTTGACTCAAGGTTGGTTTTCATCTCACTGTTGATTTATCGGGATATAACTTCATTAGCTGAAATACAACACTCATAGTTTTAGAAATACACGGTTTTAATGTCCATTTAAGGAGCTGTATATAACATGTTATTGACAGCCTGTCTCTAATCTTGGAGTTCACATGTTATTGGCTTTCTAATTTGTCCTCTCCAAAATAGATATATCGGCCACGAAACTCATGAGGGGCGATCTCATCTAATTCCTACAATGATAATATACCCACTGGTATTTATTGCTATGAGATTATGCACATTATTATTTATAGGTTTATAGTGGAACTGGTGATTTTTTTTCTCAGCTTCATGTTCTTACTGTCAATTACCTACATTTGTGCCCCAATTGCGATTGCAAGATGATCCATAATTTAGTCATTGGTTCTAGAATTGGATCTGATTTCAGTAGGAATGGTCCTGTCAGTGGGAAAGAGGACAGTTAAAATAGAGCCAGTTCATCTGACTTCATTTGTCTCGTTGAGCTTGGTGATCTTGGCGCAGGAGGATGCACAGGTAAATCCACCATCCTTCTCAGTTCCACAAATTGATTTTATCCCAATGGGAAATAACCATTTTGAGATAGGTGATATAAGGGATATTTGAGTTTTGTACTATTTGTAGGAGAGGTGTTAGTTGTTGATTCGTTGGTTCTAGAGGTCTGTATCTTGAGAGAGAGAGATAGGAGAAGCCCGTTGGCGATTACATTGATCTGAGGTATTGTACTTGTTATATAAAGTTAGTTCACATGTGAAGATCAAATATATATGTGTGTAGCCATGCAAACTGGATCAGGTCTATGAAACACCTGTGAAGCAATTAGTGCCAGTTCATTTTACTGTGATCAACGTACAGGCAATTTTGAAACAGATAATATCCCATTTCTTGGTAACGTTTTCTCACATCCTTATTATTGGTTATCACCAGTGTTGACTGTTGTCTCATATGATAGCCTCTCTTTTTACTCATTTTTTTATTTAGGCACAACACTGCGGACTGGGGCCTCGGGTGGCTGCTCTCCAAGGAACTCGGCTTCGCCGGCGACCTCAAGATGAACGAGGAGGAGGTCCTCCTCTTGCTCTTAGCAGCTGCTTCGCACTTTTGATCGCACACCATATCCATGTTTGTTTGTACAGATTATTGCTCTCAAATCTCCTTGGAAATTAGAGGATGTCGTACAGCCCAAACGATCTTCGATCTGATTCTGATCTGCTTCGTTTTTATAATTCTTTGAGGTATAGCTGAACGTAGTTTGTTTAGTTTTGTGGCGAGTTGGTGCCATCCATGAACGCTGCATTTTCAGGAATGAGTCTGATTATTTCGTCTTTGAAGTTGACACACGTTTGCTTTATAGAGTATCCTACTGCATATTTGCTATTCCCTCTAGCAGTATTTAATTTCCAATTCATGTGATGGTTTTGTGACAGCCGTGCACTAAATTTACATCTATGTGGACATATTGATGTAAGTTTCAGACTTTCAGTCTCAGTGTCTTTCTTCTTTTCAGGATTATGCTACGTTTCATGTTTCAGTATATGAACATTCAGCACAGGACAGAGTATGCAATACACAATCGAGAGTGTACTTCTGTTATGTGTTGAGTATGTAAGCAATTTTCCAATTATATTAATCCAAGTATAAACTAAAGTCATGAGGTAGATAGTGCAAATGACATGCTGAAACTTAACAGTGTAATCGTGTACTAAGCATATAGTAGATACATCTACGCAAATCACTAGTACAACAAACAAGTAAATAATCAGGAGGGGTATGAACATATCATACCCGATAGTTGGCCAATTGGCCGAAGCGGAAGCAGCGGCGTCGTGGACAGCCCTCTTGTCCGCGGCAGCCTTCTCTATCTCGGCGTCAGTGCTCATGGTGATGACGAAGGCGATGAGGACGTAGTTGAAGTAGAGGAAGTAGCCGACGTAGAGGATGAAGATTGGCGAGCAGTCGCGTAAGAGACGCTCCCCAAAAACCTAATCGCCCCTCTCCTGTACAGGAAACGAAGAGGCGGGGTTTCAGAGGCCTGCTCTCCCGTCGACCGTGTACGCGGCGGACGGGATGGGATCAACGATGGCAGTGACAGGTTAGGAGGAACGACGGTGGCGGCTGTGGGCAGATGAGTTCTTCTGTCTGATGTGTCTTCGGAGAGGAGCAACCTCTCCTTTTATGCACAGACGCGGGAGACAAAGGGTCCATGCGAAACGCACGTAATGAATAATCGTTAAGACTGAAAACGCACGTACTTAAGAGCACTTAAGACACGACGTTTCAGCTAGCAATCAATCTCCATTACCGCATAGCATTTCGTGACCGTTGACATTTTATTCCTACGTGACAAAAAGAATACATCGGCTCGGCGAGATTCCCGCAACCCGCGGCGCGTCGTGACGAGGCGAGGCGGGCGGCGGAGGAGGAGGAGCGCGCGTGTGGTACACAACCATTCTCCTCATACCTCATACCAACTCATACTAGTAGTAGAGTGCCTCGGTATATAAGCTGGTGCACATCTCATCCAACTAGCGGTATGGGACTAAACTCCCACCACATGCCATGACAACATGGGCCTTAGGGATTTTCAGGAATTGATAATGGGCTAAAAGGCCCAATATTTCAGCAATCCCCCACCAGATTCCAAAGACCCATGAATATGTCATCTGTTCCAAACACTGTTTTGATATACCAGTATTTTTAGTATAGACCTGTTAAGGTTGAACTCTACCTAGAGCAATTAGCTACACTCCTTCACAACTAACAATGGACTAGGCCTTGAATTGTCGGTTTGGCGTAAAGTAGTTTCACTAACTGTCTTACCAATACTAGGCTGCCGAAGGCTGACCCCTTGGGTGGAGCATATTAGTCACTCCTGACCTTTTCATTAATTTACTAGAGATCACCCTAATCTCATAGACTGTGACCAGCAGTCAGGTTCATATAGGTGTGTTCCTCCAAAGATCGCTCTGTAGGATAGCGTCTTGCTTATGCAAAGCTTTGGAACACATTAAGACAAACATCAACCTTCCATACAGCAAAACCGAGAGTATTGCATCTCAACGGAGTGGGTTAGTATAGTTTACTCTCTCCAGTTAACCAATAGCTTGTTCTTCCAGGTCCTACTTCACAGGATCTCCGATCACATAGGTTGGGTTACTACCATGGCAACTCATGTGGGTTTCATACCCATTTCACTCGATGCATTTTCTATCACAACACGTGATAACCCTTTAGTAAAGGGATCTGCCAGATTCTTAGCCGACTGGATATAATCCAACGCTATAACTCCGGAGTTTCTTAAATGTCTGACAGATTTTAATCTCATTCTTATGTGTTTGTTGAACTGCATGTTGTCCTTTGAACTCTTCACCTTGACAATCACTGTTTGGTTATCACAGTTCATAAGGATAGCCGGAACTGGCTTTTCAACCACTGGCAAGTCCATCAAAAGATCTCGAAGCCATCCTGCTTTGATACCAGATGTGTCCAATGTTGTTAATTCTGCTTCCATTGTCGATCTCGTTAGGATCGTTTGCTTGCAAGACTTTCAGGAAACAGCACCACCTCCAAGGGTAAACACATACCCTGTTGTGGCTTTCATCTCATCAGCATCAGAAATCCAATTCGCATCACAATACCCTTCAAGCACTGACGGACTTCCAGAATAGTGAAGTCCGTAGTTCTCAGTACCTTTCAGATATCGCAAAATTATTTCGACAGCATGCCAATGCACATCACCCGGATTGGAAACAAACCGGCTAAGTTTGCAAACCGCAAACATGATGTCAGGCCTTGTCGCGCTAGCTAGATACATGAGAGAACCTATTACTTGAGAGTACCTCAGTTGATCCTTAGCTGTGTCAGTCAACTTTCGAATCTGCACACTAGGGTCATAAGGCGTTGGAGAAGCTTTGCAGTCCGAATATCCAAATCGACTCTAAATCTTCTCAATGTAATGGGATTACAAAAGTGTTATCCCACCCTCATTATCTTTCAATAGCTTGATGTTCAGAATAACATCAGCCACACCAAGGTCTTTCATCTCAAAGTTTTGAGATAGAAAAGACTTGACCTCCTCAATGACTTTGAGGTTGGTCCCAAAAACCAGTATGTCATCACATACAAGCACAGTATAACTCCTTCGCCCCCACCATGGCGATAGTATACGCATTTGTCAGCCTCATTACAACAAAACCAGCAGAGGTTAAAGTTGTATTGAATTTCTCATGCCATTGCTTAGGCGCTTGTTTCAGGCCATATAAAGATTTCAATAACTTACATACCTTTCCTTCCTGACCATCTAATACAAAGCCATCTGGCTGTTGCATATAGATTTCCTCGTCTAACTCTCCATTTAGGAAAGCCGTCTTAACATCCATTTGATGGACAAGAAGACCATGCGAGGCTGCCAACGAGAGTAAAACTCGTATGGTGGTCAGTCTAGCCACATGTGAGTAAGTATGAAAGAAATCTTCCTCTTCTTTTTGGGCATAGCCCTTGGCCACAAGCCTAGCCTTGTACTTTTCGATCGTACCATTGGGCCTAAGCTTCTTTTTGAACACCCACTTGCATCCCAACGGTTTACAACCGTAAGGACGTTCAGTAATTTCCCATGTCCCGTTAGCCATGATGGAATCCATCTCGCTACGGACTGCTTCTTTCCAATTATCAGCATCTGAAGATGCATAAGCCTCTGAAATAGAAGTGGGAGTGTCATCCACAAGGTACACGAGAAAATCATCGCCAAAGGACTTTGCAGTCCTCTGTCGCTTGCCCCTACCAAGGGTTTCCTCATCATCCTTCTCAGGATTTTCATCATGGGTTTGTTCATAATATTCCATTGGAATGGCAGGCTCAGGAGTTTCTTCAGATTCCTGTATAGAAGTGCTTTGCATATCTCTCATAGGAAAAACATCCTCAAAGAAAGTAGCATCTTTAGACTCCATAATCGTACCGACCTTCACGTCAGGTACATCAGATTTCATTACCAGGAATCTATAGCCAACGCTATTCTTAGCGTAGCCCAAATTAACACAGTCCACGGTCTTAGGTCTAAGCTTACGCTTTTTGGGGATCGGCACATTGACTTTCGCCAAACAGCCCCAAGTACGTAAGTATGAGAGTGTTGTCCTTCTCTTCTCTCATTGTTCATAGGGAGTGAGTTCATTATCTTTTGTTGGAACCTTATTCAGGACATGACATGACGTCAATAGTGCCTCCCCCCACCATGCCTTGGATAATCCCGATGTATCTAACATGGCGTTAACCAAATCAGTTAGAGTACGGTTTTTTCGTTCGGCAACCCCATTTGACTGGGGAGAATAGGGAGGTGTCCTCTCATGAATAATTCCATGTCCCATACAGAAAGAGTCGAACTCATTAGAGAAGTACTCTCCACCACGATCAGAACGGATGTGTTTAATTTTCTTTTCAAGTTGGTTCTCAACTTCTGCTTTATAGATTTTAAAGTAGTGTAGGCCCTCATCATTAGTACCTAACAAATATACATAGCAAAATCTAGTGGAATCATCTATCAGTGTCATGAAGTATCTCTTTCCACCTTCAGTCAAAACACCATTCATCTCACAAAGATCAGAATGTATAAGTTCTAACGGTGCCAAGTGTCTTTCCTCCGCAGGTTTATGAGGCTTGCGAGTTTGCTTTGCTTGAACACACGAAAGACATTTAGAACCTTTGGCTAAAGTGAAAGATGGGATTAAACTTAGTTTTGCTAGCCGCATGATACAACCGAAACCTATGTGACAAAGACGTGAATGCCAAACTCCTATTTCATTAACATTCGAATGAATATTGTTCACGACTTTATTACAGAAATCAGCAAGAGAAAAGCGGAACATGCCTCCGCATTCATAACCTTTTCCAACAAAGAGTCCATATTTCGTAACAACGACTTTATTAGACTCGAATACCAACTTAAACCCCTCTCTACATAGAAGGGAACCACTAACGAGATTCTTCTTGATGGCGGGGACATGCTGAACGTTCTTGAGCTGCACGGTCCTTCCCGAAGTAAACTTCAGATCGACCGTGCCAACACCAAGAACAGAAGCACTCGCGCCATTCCCCATCAATACGGATCCGTTCCCTGTGACCTGATAAGAGGAAAACAATGAAATGTCAGCACACACATGAGTATTTGCACCAGTATCAATCCACCATTCGTTAGACTAAAAAAACTGAAAATACAGTAAACAAATTACCGTACCCGGATGCACCGTTTTCATTGTTACTCATGATCATGTTGACAGACTTGGGGTCTTGTCCTGGTTTCCTAAACTTCTTTGGGCACTTAGGAGCCCAATGTTCCTCTGAACCACAGGTGTAGCATGCACCTTTCTTCTTATCCTTCTTGAAACGTTTGTTACCCTTCTTCTTGAAGTCGGTATTCTGTTCGACGACAGTTTTTCCCTTGTGCTTGTGGGAGTTGAAGTTCTTCTGTACCATATTGGCAACAAAAGCACCTTCGCCTTTTCCATGCGAGTCCTTTGCCCTTGAATTCTGCTCAACACTCAGATGTCCAATGACATCCTTAACAGAGAATTCACGCCTCTGATGTTTCAGAGTAGTAGCAAAGTTCCTCCAGGAGTTGGACAGTTTAGCGATTATGCATCCCGCGACAAACTTGCCCGGTAACACACACTTCAGAAGCTCAAGCTCCTTAGCGATGCACTGTATCTCATGAGCTTGTTCCAACACAGAACGGTTATCAACCAGCTTGTAGTCATGGAACTGCTTTATAGTGTACATCTCGCTTCCAGCATCAGTTGCGCCAAATTTAGATTCGAGCGCCTCCCACAAGTCTTTGGCAACCCGCACATGTAAATATGCGTCAACCAACTTATCTCCGATCACGCTCAGAACGGCTTCAATAAAGACGACGGTGGCATCCCTAAACGTCTTCTCCTGTTCAGGAGTAATCGTTTCAGTGGGAGTGACACCGGCGACCCAAAACACGTTTATCGCAGTGAGCCATAAGATGGTTTTGGTTTGCCAACGCTTAAAATATGTCCTCGTAAACGAGACTGGTTTCAGTGCAGCAGCAAAACCATTCACCGAAAATTGCCTAAACAAATTAGGTTTTTGGATTGTTGAGTATGTAAGCAATTTTCCAATTATATTAATCCAAGTATAAACTAAAGTCATGACGTAGATAGTGCTAATGACATGCTAAAACTTAACAGTGTAATCGTGTACTAGGCATATAGTAGATACATCTACGCAAATCACTAGTACAACAAACAAGTAAATAATCAGGAGGGGTATGAACATATCATACCCGATAGTTGGCCAATTGGCCGAAGCGGAAGCAGCGGCGTCGTCGGCAGCCCTCTTGTCCGCGGCAGCCTTCTCTATCTCGGCTTCAGTGCTCATGGTGATGACGAAGGCGACGAGGACGTAGTTGAAGTAGAGGAAGTAGCGGACGTAGAGGATGAAGATTGCCGAGCAGTCGCGTAAGAGACGCTCCCCAAAAACCTAATCGTCCCTCTCCCGTACAGGAAACGGATAGGCGGGGTTTCGGAGGTATGCTCTCCCGTCGACCGTGTACGCGGCGGACGGGATGGGATCAACGATGGCAGCGACAGGTTAGGAGGAACGACGGTGGCGGCTGTTGGCAGATGAGTTCTTCTGTCTGATGTGTCTTCGGAGAGGAGCGACCTCTCCTTTTATGCACAGACGCGGGAGACAAAGGGTCTAGGCGAAACGCACGTATTGAATAATCGTTAAGACTGAAAACGCACGTGCTTAAGAGCACTTAAGACACGGCGTTTCAGCTAGCAATCAATCTCCATTACCGCATAGCGTTTCGTGACCGTTGACATTTTATTCCTGCGTGACAAAAAGAATACATCGGCTCGGCGAGATTCCCGCAACCCGCGTCGTGACGAGGCGAGGCGAGGCGTGGCGAGGCGGGCGACGGAGGAGGAGGAGCGCGCGTGTGGTACACAACCATTCTCCTCATACCTCATACCAACTCATACTAGTAGTAGAGTGCCTCAGTATATAAGCTGGTGCATATCTCATCCAACTAGCAGTATGAGACTAAACTCCCACCACATGCCATGACAACATGGGACTTAGGGATTTTCAGGAATTGATAATGGGCTAAAAGGCCCAATATTTCAGCATTATGTACAAGACAGAGTTGAGAGCGTAGATAGTAGTGGAAGTAGTGGAACCATTTGTCTTACTGCTCAACAAAGGCATTCGTATTGGTTCTCTTCCCTCTATTTCTAACCCCCTCCTTCACATAAGCATAAATTCAGTTTGAATTGATTGATATTGCTTCAAGTTGTACTTATATTATCTTATGCTTACATAAATTGGGTTGAGGACGAGATGAAATAAAGGGTTTGCAACTATGTGGGATACCCTAATGAACTGTATATTTTCAAGTAATTTAACGAGTGACTTTGGGCATGATAGTCTCATACTTTTAAAATACCATGATGTTTACAAAGAGGATTAGAAAGTAAGTGCCTAACTTTTTTCTATATTGTGAGGATTGTTGTACAATAATACATGTAAGGAAAATTTATCAGAGATGAAGACAACATACTATTGAAACATTCATAGATCCATAATCGAAGTTTAATTTCAACATACGATGTTTTGATTTATTTTAAACCCGTTGCAACGCACGGGTATTTTGCTAGTCTCTACTATACGGCGTAAGGTGGCGTGTCATACGTTGTGACCATTTTTCGATTTAGTCCCTGAGGAATAGGGAAATCAACCCACACTACAGCATCGTAAGTCTAGGACTTTTGCACTTTAGTCCAAACCGCAACACCGCACCACCCTAATCCCCTCGCTCCTCTGAGTGACGGCCATCCGATGGGAGACACAACCGCCGCCCCTGTCGCCGCACGACCCCGAGAAAGAGGAGGAGGAGCTTGAGTAGCCCAACACCCCGATCCGCTGCAGCCGGCGGGCAAACGACCAACCGTGGGGATGCGAGGGGCCGGGCTCCTCGTATCCGATGACTCGAGGCTGAATCGGATGCTTCGCGGGCAGGCGGTTGCGTTTTCCTGGACAATTGAAACACATTCCTCCCACTGCCTGTCAATTTCGAGTTGTTCATCTTCAACAAACTATGCCTGGTGAGTTTCTTCGATTGCTACCAGTTATGCAGATGTGAGTTTACTGCGCGCAAGGACGGAATCAATTGTGCTGCTGCAGTAATCCCTGCACATGTGGGAGGGGATCCCGACCCTTTACTCATTTTTCTGCTCGTCCTATTGTTGTGCATGGTGTTCTCTGTTGTGGAGCTGAAGATAATGTCCAGGTGCTGATGGTGGTTGCCATGTTTCTCAAGTCCAAGGAGAAGCGCACTATGTTGGCTTTCATCCCCTGTTTAAATTGTTTGCTCCTGGAGGATCCGATCTCTGCATTTAAGGCTGCATATATGAACTGCATAGGGTTTGGATCTGATCAATTACAGTCTGCCTTAATTCTTGATCTCCTTGGTGACATTGAGGCGGGTGCTCTATATTGTCATATGGGCTTAATGCAAATTAGTGGCACTGTTATACACTCTATTGAGCGGGATTTCCTTGTCAAGATAGTTACATATAATCAATCTATTAAACATTTTTAAAGTCAAGTGAGTAGAGCTTCACTCATGTAGCAGCAACCGTGGAAGATAAATGATTCCTTTTCTTTTCTTGATGCCATCGTCCTTTTACAATGCTCCTATATTGTTAGGCCGAGGTGAGACTGTGGGACGGGGCACCTAGCTTGGCTATATTTAGACCTCACCCTGTTTGGAAAAAAATTACAACTCTGATTAGCAGAAAACCTTAACATTTTGGGTCTATGATTCCAATGCTACCTTGATTATCTTTCAAGCCCATTCTGCAACATGCTTTGGATGAAGATTGACTGCGATTATAAGCGCCTACCTTACCTTCTGTTTCAACCGATTACTGCATGCAAGCGATAGCCAAGTCTGGATTTGTAGAGCTAACGCCTATTCAAGCCCAGGGTTGTCCAATGGCTTTGAAGGGCAGGGACGTGATTGGCATCGCAAAAACAGGCTCAAGGAAAACACTATCTTACATCCTGCCTGGTTTGGTTCACGTTGGTGCACATCCTCGACTAGGTTGGTTCCTGTTGCTCTACCTTGTATGTTGAACTGTTGTTGGATGTGATTCATTCTACTGATTTATCCATTGCAATGTATGTAGAACAAGGTGATGGCCCAATTGTCTTGATCCTTGCTCCGACAAGAGAGCTGGCTGTTCAAATACATGCAGAAGCTACAAAATTTGGATCATACTTGAGAACTAGAAGCACATGCATCTACGGTGGAGCACCTAAGGGACCACAAATACGTGATCTTAGGAGAGGTATAAAGTAGTTCTATTACTTCCCTTTTGAGATTTATGTTATTAAAGGCTCAAAGCTAACTCTGTTGCATCTGATCTGTACCTGTAGGTGTCGAAATCGTCATTGCTACACCTAGCCGTTTGATTGATATGTTGGAAGCTGGTCACACAAACCTTCGTAGGGTTACATACCTTGTTCTGGATGAGGCAGACCGTATGCTAGATATGGGATTCAAGCCTCATATTCGGAAAATATTGGCACATGTATGTTCTTTTAGAACTTTTTTTAACATGATAATGTACTCTTGGGTCCCATGTTTTCTTATGGTGTTACATTCTTTCGTTGTTAATAGATCCGTCTAGACAAGCAAACTTTGTACTGGAGTGCCACGTGGCCGAGGGAAGTTGAAACCTTGGCTAGACAATTTCTTGCAATTATTGTTCATTATTTTTGTGGTTCCTTAATTACATTTTGGTGTTTCTTCTGACATTAGCATTTTGCTTATAATGCTATGCTCTGCAGGTAATGATAGGAACAACTGAAATTAAAGCTAACCATTCCATACAACAAATTGTTGAAGTAATTTCAGATCATGAAAAGTATCCCAGGCTTGTACCGCTCACATTTATCGAATATGCTTAGTCACAATTCAGTCTATTAATTAGAAAAAAACTGACATTATGTTTGTTTGAATATTAGGATTAGTTTATAGTTCCAAGTGCTCAAATATGACAAGTCGGAGGGCCTGTTTAGCTGTTTTTTGTTGAGTGAACTGAACTTGTGGGTTGGTGGTGTATGCAAGGTGCTATCATGTCAGAGGTAGACCCATCTTTAATTCCGTTTAACTCCCTTGAGCGTAAGCAATTGGCAGTGTTACCAGGGACCACTATCTCCTTTCTTGGTTGTTAACGATTTAGAGACCTGTAGGTTCTTGCCTTTGAGGGGGATCCATAGTTTTGGATAAAAAGCGACAAGAGCGACTTCATTCGATGGAGTGAGCTTCTTTGTTTCTTCTCCTCTTCCCATCTTCGTTTCTCATCATGTGTAGATCTTTTTTCCATTTTTTATCAACTTTTCAGCTTATATGAGAACAAAATTGATGGATTTATCTCTAATTGTGTGTGTGAAGCAGGAAAGGCGCATATGAGAACTGAGCCCGGTGTACTTTCTCTGATTCCTTTACATTTGTTCTTTCCAAATTTTATACCCACCTGGTTTTGTGTAAATAACCAGATAAAGATCGTGATATAATGTGTTGATGAACTACCCTGTTTTATCAAGTAGCGTTGGGTTTCTTGGGCTGCTTGTTGCTCTAACTCAGTGTGCTCAAAACAAGATTTTATATTTGCAGAGTTAAGTGTATGGACATGGAATGAGAGTGGCTTTCAAACCGTTGGTGTGGCTTGGGAAACTGCATCTCGTCGAGCAAATGTATATTCCATGCTGCAAATGTTGCTTCTTTCTATTTTAGACGAACCATGTTTGTGTTGTTCCCTTTTTTATTCCCTCATGTTTCTTTCTCAATGCAGGAGTTGCTTGCCTCTCTTCTCTGTCAGGCAGGTATGCAATTGAGTTTTCTGAGTTAAATACTGATTAGTCTCCATCCGCTCCTACATAAGTAGTAATTCCTAGAGAATTTGGCTTATTTTGTCTACCAATGTTCTGTGAGAATTGCAGTGGCACAATAATTCGTATTTATTTATCGTGTTTAATGTGGATTAAACCAATGGAGATATAGAAATATAAGCTTGATGTAAATCAACTTGTTTTGCTTAGTGGGTCAAACTAGACCTCTGCCTCTCTTTCCAATAGTTTTTATTTGTTATTAGATCGAGCTATAACATGTAAATATGTAATTTATACTCAGCTTTTTGTTGGCGGTGCTTCAGTTTAAGACAATCAATACTCTTTTCTTTATAGAATTTCTGATTATCTCGTTTGCATTTTTTTCATATATACTTGATTTTAATGGGCTGGACTACATGATGCTTGGCCATCTGGGACATCAGACCAAGATTTTAACGCAATCAATTAATTTTCAGGTCAACTAACTGATAGTTTTGATTACCAAATTTCATTCCTCTTACTAGGTGCGAGTGCGCAATTGTTTAAGTTTTGTGTATGCGCCCCTTTATTGTCAGAGAAATCATTAGCTCTTCTATTTCAGACTGTGTGACCTGCTCTCTTTTCCTTTATATGCACCTTCTCTCTACTTCCTTGAGCTTGAGCGGTCACTATTCCAGCGTGGCTGCCTTATTGGCTCTTTTCTTCTTCTTGTAAGTTTCTTATTTCAGGCCAGTTTAACATAGATGTGATCTTTGTGTATGATTTTTTGTTCCTCGTCTCTTGTTGTCGTCTCGTGGACTGGTGTTTTATTTGTGTTTGTACAGAAGTTTGCTCTCTTATATGCTTTTCCTCTTTGTAGCTCACCGTCTGAACCTTCTCATTTGTTCTAGCTTCAAAATGGTTATTGTTTTGTTCCTATGCATTTATTTTATAGTTATCTTCTGATACAACACATTTCAGTATTAAAAATATTTAGTTACATGGTTGTTAATTGCTATTTGGCAGAACGAAGGATGTGATATTGTTTTTTTCTTGCCTTTCAAATTCACTTATGATATAATTAACTTCAACACATAGTGTTTTGGCACTTAAATAGTAGCTTTTTATTTATTATTAGATCGAGCTATAACATGTAAATATGTAATTTATACTCAGCTTTTTGTTGGTGGTGCTTCAGTTTAAGACAATCAATACTCTTTTCTTTATAGAATTTATGATTATCTCGTTTGCATTTTTTTCATATATACTTGATTTTAATGGGCTGGACTACATGATGCTTGACCATCTAAGACAGCAGATCAAGATTTTAACGCAACCAATTAATTTTCAGGTCAACTAACTGATAGTTTTGATTACCAAATTTCATTCCTCTTACTAGGTGCGAGTGCGCAATTGTTTAAGTTTTGTGTATGCGCCCCTTTGTTGTCAGAGAAATCATCAGTTCTTCTATTTCAGACTGTGTGACCTGCTCTCTTTTCCTTTATATGCACCTTCTCTCTACTTCCTTGAGCTTGAGCAGTCACTATTCCAGCGTGGTTGCCTTATTGGCTCTTTTCTTCTTTTTGTAAGTTTCTTATTTCAGGCCAGTTTAACACATATGTGATCTTTGTCTATGATATTTTTGTTTCTCGTATCTTGTTGTCGTCTCGTGGACTGGTGTTTTATTTGTGTTTGTACAGAAGTTTGCTCTCTTATATGCTTATTCTCTTTGTAGCTCACCGTCTGAACCTTCTCATTTGTTCTAGCTTCAAAATGGTTATTGTTTTGTGCCTATGCATTTATTTTATAGTTATCTTCTGATACAACACATTTCAGTATTAAAAATATTTAGTTATATGGTTGTTAATTGCTATTTGGCAGAACGAAGGATGTGATATTGTTTTTTTCTTGCCTTTCAAATTCACTTATGATATAATTAACTTCAACACATAGTGTTTTGGCACTTAAATACTACCAGGTATAATATGAGACATTTGCTTCATAGAAAACAGGTAATTACTGTATACTTGCAGGTTCATGGAGAGCATATGTTGGATATGCTCATAGATTTGGAAATGGACATCATCTATCTCATCCCTAAGGTAATGATTTAAAGTTCGAATGTGTCAAGCTTGATAATCTTTCTAGAATGTTCTTTCTTGGCATAGTCCTCAATTTCAGATCTAAATGAGATTGAAAGTGTAGTTTTTTTTTGTTTAGTCATTTGAGATGTTTTGAACACTCTTATGTCTCTTTGAAATTACCGGCAAAATTAAGGGTGCTTCCTGAGTTTTAGTCATATAATATTCCCTGGCCTTAATCTTATTCTTTCTCCACCCAGGGACCTGATTACATGGTTTGGATGGCTGCTGCCTAGAAAGAGGCGATGTATTGGTTGATGAACAAGTTTTTGGGATAGGTTAGCCGCTGCATGTATGTTGCTCTCTAGAATCTATAATATGCATTATGTGCTACTGCCTTTCAGTTAAACCATGAAAGTTTATGATGTAGAAGGATGTTACTCTCCCTTTGCAGCATGGGATGAAGCATTTTAGTCAATATGTTGCTTGGTTGTGGCAGATGTTTTATTTTGTTATGATTTATTTTACCAGATTTGGGTGTCAAACTCAAATGTTGCATTGCTAGCAGATGGTTTGTGCTTTGCACACGGTCGGGGGGAGATGACCCAGCGACTTCATTAGGTGACGTGAGTTTCTATCTTCTCTTGATTTGGATTTTCAGTGGTTGTGTGATGTGAACACTGGATTCTATGTTGCTGATTTGGAGGATGCTCCTGATTTGGTTATGAAGCTCCACCGTGTTCTTTATTGTATCCATGCCCTACTATGTAAACCTTTCGGTAGTTGTTCCTAAATTATCGGATTGTCCCTTGTGTTTACATAATAATGGTATTTTACTGCCACTTACAGACTTTGGGCCTTTCTGGAAGTATATTCTAAGATGCTACATAATTTAGTGAATGTGTGTGTTCCCTTGATGAAGACCATGGTAGATGTGGTTAGTAGTTTGTTTGGCTAGCTGCTTAATAATTTCAGTGCAAAGCTAAGCTGGTTTGATGCAAAAATTAAAATGCTCGTTGACATTCGTTTCTGGCTTAGATTTGGTGTACATGTTTCATTATTGGTATTGTTTTATTACAAGATTCATTTTTTAAAGGTATTGTTTAGCTTCTAAATATTGTTTGCATGTTGTTTTTTGTGTTCTCTATTTCAACTGCATGCTATACGAGGCTACAACAGCTATGAAACATACAGAACATGGAACAACCAAGGTGTTACAGAAGATAATAGGTGGCCCTTCTACCATAATCTACTGATTGAACCGAGTTTATTGTCTTTTCAGTTCCCTCCATTGATATATTCTATTTTCAGGTTAAGTACATCGCTTGATGAAGTTATTGTTTATCCTACTCCCGATGTACTTTATATGGTGAAGAATCTATTGCAGGTATGCCCATTTGTGAAGTTCCTGTGCGATAAAATAACTTTGTATTTACAACATCAAAAGCTTGACACATGCTTTCACCTCCTTTCAGTATTACATCTTTGCTTTTGTGGACGCACCAGCTTATCAGATCCTAAAGAACCTGAATATTATTAGCACTGGTGTCTTATACCGTATCATTCTAAAAAAAAGTAAGCTCTGCTCACTTAATATGGCTTAGAAGTTGGGAATAGAGGGATGTGATCATCTGTGTACTTTTCACGACTTTAGCTGGCATCTAGGAGATTCCCTCTTTTAGACACAATCACCACAGTCAAACAAACTTTTGGTGCTTTAATTTGTGTACTCTACTGGATGGCTGTAGGCATTCATGGGCATTCGTATGCTTGTTGGGGATTCAGTATTATACCATTGTATTTGAAATTTTGAATGAGTTGGTTGCCATTGTATAGATCAGATCTTCCTTCTAGCAAAGGTGAGCTGATTCTAACTTCGGCCTCAAGCTGCTGCCATCCATAACAGGTTATTATTTATGTGGGGTTCAGAGCTAACTTTTTCGTTGTTATTTCTGTAGGGTTCAGAGCTAAGTTGTTGAACTATAATGCAGTAGTCAGTGCATAAGACAGAGATAACTCATGTTGGATTGACTCCTCCACATCAGATAGCTATATTTTAATGAAATTAATTATCTCCGTAGATTCTGGTTTGACACTTATTTTCCTCAACATGTTCGTCAAATGTTCTCATGGATCTGATAAACTTGGTGAGGTAATGTTATGTGTCAGGTGTATTGCCATAAAAAGCTCATGGAACTGAATATGTTCGTTTATGGACCAGCTAACTGAAGTAGTGATCCTATCTATGTTTATTTCATAGGTGTGCTTGTGCACACCACATGCCTGTCGTTTTGGTAGTTTCTTGCATTTGATGCAAATTTCCTTCTTCTGATACTCTAGGTTCATTATTTCCTTTTATGATGTACCCATGATTTTTTTTTGGAAATGAAGAAGTGGATTGGTACAGTTCTGTACCTTCGGGAAAGAAAATATCAAAATGTAAAAGGCTTGGTTTCTCTTTCGAAACATAGTTTTGTTTGCTTTCTGAGGTGACATGACAGTGTTTGCCGTTTAGGTTATTGTCTAATAAGCACCAACTATTTGGCAAATATTGTAGGAACATGGGTACTCCGTGATGAATATCTAAAAGGCTAACATGATATACAAGCAACACACAATTTGTTGTATGTGTCTCCAGTGAATGTGTGTGTTAGATTTTGTGTGAACAGTAGGGTGTAGGTGTTTTGGTCAATACTATAGTGTATCAGTATGGAAAAATATTAGCCACCTAGATACCACTATGGCAAGTACTATATTAGCGAAGTATCTATTGTGACGGTAAACATTTCGAGCAGCTCTAGGAGAAGACATCTATCTAGGATGAAATAGCACTGACTACCATTGTATTATAAACAAAAGCCCCTTATTTTAACTTAGTTCATGTATGTTTCTAGACTTAATCAGTACCAGCACTGTACTTATTTAGGTCCCATGATCAAGTACATATCTCAAAGTCGACAAGCTACGGTCCCAATTTCTGGGAGAAAATTAGGCATTATTGTTCACCAGGCATGATGTTGTGATTTTTCTAATGAGTCCTCTGTTAGAAGTAGGGAACTGATGAATGAACCAGGAGGAAGGTCGACAAGCTTCCAAAGAGCATGCCTAACTTGCGCATTCTTTGTTTGTTATGCTATTTTGCAGAAATATCGGTGACTGGATTGTTGTATTTTTGCTTTGTTCATATTGGTTTTTTCCTGCAGATTGCATGAGTTTTTTACTTCTCTATAGCATTGTTACTTTATGGTGCTAGGTAACCGGGGATTTTGGTCGCCATTTTGTTGATTCTCCACTTATGTAGCATGTTTTTATAGAGGCCATAGGTTGTTCTGGTGATGCATTTCTTTTGATTCTTGGGGGTGTTAATCGAAGCTGAGTATGCAATTTGTGCTTATGGGAGGACAAGGTTCACATGCTGGGATTTTTTTGTCACATCAAATCAGCTTAGGGCTGGCAATGGTAGCGTTTATTCTTTTTATAGGAACGTAGCCCAGCCCGTGCATGGTGTTCCATGTACTGTAGGGGTTATTTGTTATGCCATCAAGGCAATCAATCAATGATGAGTAGTCACGTTATTATTTCCTAAAGATTGAATCTTGTTTGATTTGGTTAATAGTCTATCTAAGTATTCTAATTTGAGCAATAAACTTTTGAGCTTCAGCTATATCGGTGTACTAAGTGTTTCTATATGGTGTAAGTTAAATGAATACAAATATAATTAGTTCTTTTTTACCAACAAATAAAGTATGACAACAATGTTTTAGTTGTATCTTGCAGTTGCGCAAAATGATAGGAACCTCCGGGGGATCCTATCGCTCGCGTCCTCCTGACGCGCGACGGTCCGATGACGCGCAGGCAGGCTGCCCGCAATCGTGCGGTCATTACCATCAACACACCACGCATCCTCCGCATATCCATTTGCTGCAGCGGAGCGCCGTCGCAAAATCAACGCGACGACCCGCTGCCGCCCCTGAGCCGCTGCGCTCTTCCCCGGCCACGGCGTCCTCCACGGCTCCGCGCCTCCACGTCCCCGCCGCCACGCCTCGACGGCTCCACGCCTCCACGGCCCAGCCGCCGCGCCCGCCCTGGCGTGCCCGCACGCCTCGTCCGTCGCCGCCTGTCCCCTCGCGTGCCCCCCGAGCCGCCGCGCTCTTCCCCGGCCACGGTGGCCTCCACGGCTCCCCGCCGCCGCGCCTCCACGGCCCACTGCTCCTCCTACCCGGAGCTCGGCCCGACTCCTCTTCGTGCGCCGCTGAGGCAACGACCACGCCGCCGCGAAGATCTCGCGCACCACCGTCGACACCGGCTGCTGAATCGGCGAGATCGAGCACCAGCGGGTGCACGGTGCACCTCCTGACGGGACTGGGTCCATATGGCCGCACACGTCGCAGACGACCAGCAGCCTCCCCTGCCGCCTTCACCCGGCCTCCAGATCCGCGGGTCGCAAGGTGCGCCTTGAGCTCGTCATGCCCCTCGCTGGCAACCGCCATGCCGAGCTCCAGCTCCTCCCACTCCGCCGCCCTGTCTCCGTTGTGCACGGCCACCGCTGCCGTGTTGTTGCCTGCTGCAAGTGGTGGTCGACGAGATGCCACATACACATATGGTGGTCGTGGAGATCTTGCGGTGGTGGTTGCTCGTCGGATGGAGAGTTGCTACTGTGGCTGACGCGCGGTGTAGCCGGCACGACCAGTGGAGTTACTGCGGAAACGGACGCACACTGCTGTTGGCCGGAAGCAGAGTAGCTGTCGGCGATGCTCCCAGCCGATGGCGGAGGCGCGGCACGGCCGTCGTAGCCTTGTGCAGCGCCAGTGTCAGGAAGCACTGCCACTGGCCGGTGGTAGCAACGACGACAGTGTCAGAAAGCACTGCCATTGGCCGGTGATAGCAACGGCGACAGCGGCTGGAAGCAACAGCAACGGCGGCCAGAAGCTCCGTGATTTCTAAATTTTTTCCTACCTCTGTTACAATTTTTTCTACGATCGATTCTTTATTTTTTGCATAGTTAAAATGAGATTTTTGCTACATTAGTTGGTTCGTTTTACATTATTAAAATGAAAATTTTGCTTCAATCGATTTTTTTTCTTGCATAATTGGAAGGCGATTTTTTGCTACAATGGTTACTTACGTGTTGTATAATTAGAATGCGATTTTTGCTATAATGCTTGTTTCGTTTTAAGTTACTAGTAATCTTGCACGCACAATGCGCGTAAATTGATGAAAATTTGAAATACCTTCCGCTTCAGTGAAAGTGGAGCCTCAAATATTTCTTGCGAATCAAAGCTTAGGGTCTAAAACAAATTTTGAATGACATTGTACGCATCCCGCAATTCACTCCTTTATTTCATATCCATCTAATTAAATCCCCATATGCAACTCCTTCAGGAGGAGAGAGATGTTGCCGCATGTTACTGCTCTAACACCAGTTGTGGCCACGCTTGAAATTAAATTCATGGGGACGCAAAACTTGAAAATCACTTTGCTTTAATCGGATAAACCACTTGTTTGGGGAATTTTGTCTGGGTCCCATGAGTATTTCAAATCTAGACAAGTATTGGATGGAAAATCGTGGAAACCGTAAGAGTGTTCTTTTACATTTTCCAATATGCAAAGGCGAATAATTAATTAGGGGAAAAATGGTCTGGCCGCCTCTTAATGAGTACATTTAATAAGTAAGGAGAGGAAAGAACATACCGGCCACCAAATTATGGAGAAAAATTTCTCCCCTAACATGCGCTTCTCTATTGGAAAATGGAAACATAATTAAGGTGAGACAATTATGGCTATTAATTAATTAGCCGTGAAATTAAATGATTTGATTTAGATTGATCCTTCTTGTTTTCCATTCGTATAATTTCCAAACAAAGAGAGTACATCATTGGGCTAACATTGATCGTCAGATCTACATGATCAACGGTTATCATTAGAGGGTTGCGATACATCATTGGAGAGTTTTGGAACGTTAGATGCAGTCGATCGTAGGGCCAACGTTATTTGGATCAGCCACCCTTTGTGTCTTTTTATATTAGTTTAGATTAGAAAGAAAATTTTACTACAATCAAATAGTTGTTTTGCATAATTGAAAGGGAGTTTTTGCTACAATGGTTACTTTGTGTTGCATAATTAGAGTGTGATTTTTGCTATAATGCTTGTTTCGTTTTAAATTTTTAGAAGATTTTTTTTGGTACAATCGACTAGTTGTTTTGCATAATTGGAAGGGAATTTTTGCTACGATGGTTATTTCGTGTTGCATTATTAGAATGGGATTTTCGCTACAAAGGTTGTTTCCTTTTATATTATTAGAAGATTTTTTTTGCTACAATCAATTAGTTGTTTTGCATAATGGAAAGAGAATTTTTTTTCTTCAATGGTTGTTTCCTGTTGCATTATTAGAATGAGATTTTTGCTACAGTCTATTATTTGTTTTGCATAATTAGAAGATTTTTTTGCTACGGCCGTTGTCCCTGTTTTTCTAGTTGGTTGTCAGCGATGCTGCAAACATGATGTGATTTGTCATTAACAGCGGTGCTACCACGGGGTGACGGCCGTTGCTACCATGGATGATGAACACGACCATTGCTACCATGGACAGGATTGTTGCTGCGAGCCATTTGATGACAGGGCTAAAATCGATGATTTGATGACGGCGGTGTTGCAATCGGCATCGAGCAGTGCTTTCCCGTGCGCGGTGGTGCTACTCGCCGGAACTATTGGGCTCAACGGTGTCGCTGGCACGACGGCTTGCTCTTTTTTGCTACTGCCTTTTTTTTTGCGTCATAGAAAGAAAAAATTGCAACTACCTATTCATCTTTTTACATCATAGGAAGAAGAAATTGCTACCGCCGGGCTTTATTGTTTTTCATCATATAAACGAAATATTTACTACCACTGTTTGTTTTTGCACGATAGTAAGAATAAATTTTCTACCACAATTTTTTTTGAGAAACACAGTACAACGCAAGCGCTCATATACACGCGCACACACTCACCCCTACGAACACACACACGCACACCCTACCCCTATGAGCACCTCCGAGAGACTGAGCGGCGGGTCAGGTCTTGAGATTGACGAAGTCACCACAGGCGACTCGCTGTCAACGGGAACGTCGCCTCCCACTGAAAGAATATTCCGCCTAAATGAGAAACATCAGCGTCAACCCTCGGGTTTGAACTCTGGTGGGATGGGATTAGGTGTGTAAACGGATCGGATCGGATCGGATTTTGACTTTACCATATCCTATACCATAATTTTCATCGGATTCGGAGCGGATCGGATAATGACCGGATGCGGATTCGGATGCGGATATCCGTGATGGCGGATTCGGAGGCGGAAACGGAGCGGATTCGGACCGGTAACAAAATTAATCGGATAGATACGTGTACAATTAAATTTTCAAACCATACATACAAAAATAATTGTTTGATAACTTAATAACTAATCAACTTGTAATTTATAGTGTTTACAACGACTCTTTAAGTGAGATGTTGTTCGATTAACGAACTCGACAACTTACTAGATTCATATTATGCTATATTAGACTAGACAATTCTGTAAAAAATCGGATTATTCGGATTCAAACCATCGGATAATCCTATTTAAATTTCGGATAATTCATATTTTATGCTATTTTACATACCATATCCTATACCATCTCCGGGTGTCAACTTCGGAATCGGATAAGGATATCCGGCGGATTTCTTAAAATCGGATATGGATTGTTGAAAACGGTTTCGGAATCGGATATGGTGCGGAAATTATCCTATCCGTTTACACCCCTAGCTGGGATACAACCATCGTGCTAACCATCTTGCCAGAGGCAAGTTCTAACAAATCTTTTATTTTGCACTATATGGAAATTTGCTACAACCGGCTTTTGTGTTGCATTATAGTAAGGAAAAATATGGAGGTAGGAAATATCAACTGTGCATGGCATGCATAAGAGTACATTGGTCATGTTCGAATGTTGCATGCATTTGGAAAAGTAAGCTGAATTGAAAAACTGAAGTACCGTGCGAGAAATAAAGTGCTAGCTATGCTACTAGCTAGCAGCCACATGCATAATCGATTGCTAGCTCGCGCGAGAGGGGTGAACGCCGAGACGGGAGGACAGCGCGCAGGAAAGGAAAGCGACGCGAGGATAGCGCGCGGGGAATCAAATCCGGTACACATACACATGTCAAACACTCCATAGGAAAGATCGCGCTCAGCGCTGCCCCTAATTAAACACGTCCCCAAATGATGAGGCTTTAAGTTTGGATGCATGTTTATCCTCTTGGCTTGGCCAACGCGTTGCTCAAATCACTGTCGGGCCCGACCCTGTAGGAATGGTCGTACTGGCCGTTTTCCTGGGGCTAGGCCCAGCGTACCGGAAGGGGTGCCCACAGGTGTACTCGCATGAGACGCTGCGTCCCTTCGACAACATGCACTGTTTATTCCCCTCACCGCGCACACTCGTGAAATTTCACAGAAATAACCCTTTGGTCAAACTTTAGCCAAAACTAACCCCTTTTCAAAATTATTTGAAAATCTAACCATTTTTGGTAGCGCCCAACAACGTGGCGCTACCCTCTCTGTGGTAGCGCCACAGGCTTCGGCGCTACCCTCGTGACAGTGTGTCACGGCGGGCCCCGCGAGGTGGACGCGCAACGCCGAGGCCCGCGGCGTTGCCCTTCAGAAGGGTAGCGCCGCACGCCCTGGCGCTACCCTCCGCAACTTAAGGGCTGCGCCCAGCGCCCGAACGGTTCTTCTTCTCCATTCGACCCCAACAGCTACTCTCTCCCTCTCTCTCCTTATACTCACCCCCCTCACAAATTCCTCCATATTGGTTCGATTTGGCCGTGGATTTGGGCTCCCCTGCGTTGAGAGAGGTAATCTCCTCCATCCCCCATGTTTTTGTCCAACCAAATTGTTGCAATTTTGTGGCATTATGTTTAGATCTTGAAAACCCTAGAAATGTCATATGAGGGTGTAATATTTCGTTTTTGTGGATAATAGTGGGCAATGTGTGTGTGTATGCTTCTATTTGCCCATTGTATGTTAGGGTTAGGGTTAGTGTTGATTTGGACACATTGTATGTTAGGGTTAGGGTTAGTGTTGATTAATTTAGCTTTAGGTTAGTTTAATTTTGCTTTAGGATTTAATTTGCTATATCATGTTATTATACTATCATCAAATAATTTGTTCTCTACAAATTATTTGTTTTTAGATGGAGAGAATGGTTAGTGTGCATCATGTGGATAAAGAAGCATTTTTTAAAGGCAACGTTGAGCATGACCCGGAGGAGAAGGTTGTGTTGTTTGACCGTAGTCCGAACTATGTCGAGGTTGTTGCTAAAGTGAGGATTGCATTGAATTGGACGGACCTAAATGATATAGTTTGTTTGGAGGGAAGGCACAATGTTGGGTTCGGTCCTCACTCCCGTTGGAAGATCATGCCTATCAACTCCGAGTTGTGTTGGAGTGCATATAAGGAGATGGTTGTCGCATCTCAAGACAAGGCTCTCGAGTTATTTGCCACCCAAACATTTGACTTGAACCGGGGTGCCGCCGAAGGTGAAGTTGGGGTTCAAAATGAGTTATCCAATGAACAAAAAGTGTACGAAGCAACGTGGAGCCAACCTCCGATGACCCAACATGAACCTAGCCAACCTCCAAGCCCGATGCAATTTGACCGCTATGAACTATCGGAGGAGGATACCGATGAGTTGGAGGACGAGCTTCATAACACTTGTATTGGTGACGTTGAGAGAACTTGTAGGCAAGAGGACATGGACCATGACATCCCTTATAGCCGAGGCTACGCATCGGACTCGGAGGATGACGGACCGGACGAAGAAGTGGATGAGGATGGGTTCACGACTAAAGAATCGGAAGTGTTCAAGAAGATAGTGGGGCGGGACCATCGGATATCGTTGTTACGTGATCTTAGTCTCGCGGATAAAGCCGTGGTTGATGGAGGCTCATGTAAATTGCTTGAAGCAAGGCCGAGTTTGAAGAGGGATACCAATGCCGACAATTATGGTATTGCCGAGGGATTGAAGTTTGAAAGCTTCTTGGAGTTGAAGACTTGGATCAAGGAGTATGCGGTTAGGTATTTTCGACCGTTCAAAGTTGTTCACTCCGATGTCCGAAAGCGGTACACGGTAAAGTGTGAGGACGCGACAAATGGGTGTCCATGGGTTGTGCGTGCAAGACCATGGAAAGGTGGTCCTCAATGGATTCTAACGAAATGTGTTTCCTCTCACATGTGTAGTGGGAAGGGTGATGATCACAAGGATGTGGATGACGTACACCGTCAACTCACCTCCGAATTCATTGGTTATAGGCTTTCCAATTCCATAGAGGCATTCCCGATGTTCACGGTGAAGTCTATCCAGGGCACGGTGAAAGAAATCTTTGGTTACTCCGTAAAGTATGGCAAGGCATGGAAGGCAAATCAAGCGGCATTCCAGATGTTGTATGGTGATTGGGAGCAAGCATACAACCGACTTCCTAGACTATTGGGAGCTATGGCCGCTACCAATCCGGGCATGATTACCGTAGTGGAGCCATTTGGTCAAAAGACTAGAGAGTACAAAGGTGCAATAAGGAGTTGTCCGATGATCTAAAAGATTGTTGTCTTGCTTTCACCGAGGGGCATTTCGCGAGATTGTACAACCGATTGCTCACGCTTACAACATCAGCTGGGGGTAAAGAGTTCTTGCATAGGCATGAGGCACTTACACACAAGTGGGATAGAGCATTTGATCCGGACGGTCGGAGGTATGGTGACATGACAAGCAACATGGCAGAGTGTTTCAACAATGTGCTCAAGGGTGTGCGTGCGTTGCCCGTGACAGCAATCGTGCAATATACATTTGACAAGTTGAATGAGTATTTCATGAAATACAGTGAGGAAACAGAGGACCAGATTGAAGGGAGGAACAAGGATAACAAGAAGTATAACTATCCACCCGAAGTTGACAAGTGGATGTTGTACCAGTCTCGAAAAGCGGACGCTAGTACGGCTCAGTGTTTTGACCAAAATGAGTGGACTTACCAAGTCAACGAGCCAGGAGGCACTACGTTAGGTGGTGTGCAACATGGAGGTAGGGCGCGCAAAGTTTTACTTAAGCAATGTTTGTGCTCATGCCAGGGGCCTCAGTTGCTTCACCTCCCATGCTCCCACTTGCGGACGGCGTCACTCGCTCGGAAAGTGGGATACACCGATCCCGTGAGGTTGTCTGAGTACTCTATCGAGGCTACAAGGGATACATGGGCTCAGCGATTTGAGCCTTATTTCGACCAATCGCAATGGCCTGAATACCATGACATTCAAATGTGGCCTTATCCAGCATTGAAAGTGACGAAACGGGGAAGACGGAAGACAAAGCGTTTCCGAAATGACATGGACGCATGGGGTGGGGGAGGCCTTAGAGAATGGGGCAACCAGCATTTTCAAGAGCCTCGTGCGAGTGGCCGTTGTGGAGATTGCAATGAAGTTGGGCACAACACAAGAGGTTGTAGCCAAAACAAGAGATCCAAGGGCAATGATGGAAGCACTAGTCGTGGAGGAAGGGGAGGTGGTGCTAGAGGAGGTGGGGGTGGGGGTGGAGGTGATGGGGGAGGTGGTGGTGGGTTTGTGGGTGGTGGTGATGGGGGGGTGGTGGTGGTGGGGGTGTGGGTGGTGGTAGTGGTGTTGGTAGCCGTGGTGGTGGTGGTAGACGAGATGGTGGTGGTGGTAGACGAGATGGTGGTGGTGGTAGACGAGATGGTGATGGTCGTAGCCGTGGTGGTGGTGGTAGCACAAGCGGATACGGGGGTACACGAGTTCGAATGTTTGACGAGCTTAGAGGGGGTAGCGGTTCGAGGCGTAGAGGTGGTAGCCGTAGATGATTGGTACGACTACAAATTATTTGGTTGTTCTCTTTTATTTATTATATTGTTTATTTGATCATGCAAATATCAATTGCTTTTCATTTTGTAGGGTATGGGGTCCGATGATTGGATGTCGAGGCCCTGGGCATGGAGGGTGGCGTCTACCAAGCCCGAGGAGGAGGCACCAAAGTGTTTTTGTCAAGACATTTGCAAGGCCAAACAGTCAGATGATTGGGATGAGACAAGAGGACGACGGTTTTGGTTGTGTCCCAACTATTGTAGGGACAAGGAAGAACCCAAGTCCGCTTATGTTCGTCCCAAGGTATGTCTCCTCTTACGCATGCAAATTTAAATAAATTTGTGTACTAATATCTAATGCTCCTTCTCTCTTTTGTAGTCACCGCCGCCCCTTTGTGTCTTTATCAAATGGATAGACTTCGTCCAAGATAGGTACTTCAAGAACGAGGTCGAATGGGAGCGAGAGACTGCAGAACGGCGCATGAGGGAGAGGAAAAAGGATGAGGAGAGGGAGGAGAGGTTGAGGTTGAAGAAGGAGAAGGAACGTAAGGAGAAAGCAAAGAAGAAGCGTGAAGAGGCCAAGGCTCGTGAGGCCGAGAGGGAGAAGAAACGTGCAAAAGCTCGCCGTGCCATGGAGGATGAAGCATCGGGAAAACGCCGGGACAAGTACCCGCGTTGGACTCAATAGAGCCTCCAACATCGTTGTCTCCTATCTCGTAGGTTTGTTATGAACCATGTAATATTGTGAACCATTTGATGCTCTTTGAACCTTGTAATGTGCTCCTATCGATGGGTTTATTTTGAACCTTCCAAATATTGTTTGTGAACTGGCATAGTACTGTTATTTTGTTCTCAATATTTTGTTTGTGTTCAGGGAGGCTGATAATTGAAAGCAAAATCTTCTGTTTTCAGGACGGTAGCGCCACGGGCCGTGGCGCTACCCTCCATATGGTAGCTCCGAGCCCCGTGGCGCTACCCTAGTCAAAAAATTTTCCAGAGAGCTTGCTTTCCATGCCAGCGCTAGCGTGTCGAAAACGACTAAGTCTGGGAGGGTAGCGCCGCAG
This sequence comes from Poa annua, assembly GCA_026929855.1. Lineage (NCBI taxonomy): Eukaryota > Viridiplantae > Streptophyta > Magnoliopsida > Poales > Poaceae > Poa > Poa annua. Next base: position 112,953,662 of record CM049426.1, read on the forward strand.
GGCTCGGAGTTACCGTATGGAGGGTAGCGCCAAGGGGCCTGGCGCTACCCTAGTCAATTTTTTTCCAGAGGGCTTGCTTTCCATGCCAGCGCTAGCGCGTCGAGAACGACTAAGTCTGGGAGGGTAGCGCCGCAGGGCTCGGAGTTACCGTATGGAGGGTAGCGCCACGGAGCGTGGCGCTACCCTAGTTAATTTTTTTTCCAGAGAGCTTGCTTTCCATGCAAGCGCGAGGTCGTCGAAAACGACTAAGTCTGGGAGGGTAGCGCCGCAGGGCTCGGCGCTACCATATGTATGGTAGCGCCAAGGAGCGTGGCGCTACCCTAGTTAAAAGAAGTTCCAACGCGCTATCGGAGGGTAGCGCCATGCGCTGTGGCTCTGCCATTAGGAGGGTAGCGCCGTGTACTGTGGCGCTACCATCCTGAAAACAACAGTTTTTGGTTTCAAACAACAGCCCTGGACACAAATCTATAGCCACAGTTATAAGAACATTTTATATATCACGACACAAATATATAGAGTTACAGGACACAACAAAACAAAACACAGCGTATGCATAACAAGTTATAAGAACACAACTGCGTTGCCATATCAACTCCAGGATGATACAAGTTATAAGAACACTAGTGCATGATAAAGAAGTGCAAGTAGAACACCACATCTACTTCCTTCCCCGCCTCCTCCTAGGACCTAGCACAACCTGATCCGCATCTCTATCGTTCCTCGACCTCCTCAATGCCGAGTTGGGGATCGGCGCGTTCGACGCATTCTTCATTCTAGGCCTCCTCCTCTCCGGCTCGATGTTTTCCTCAAATGGCACGTTAGTGGCAACCTTCATTACTGGTCTCCTCCTTGGAGGAAGCTTTTGCGGTCTCGGGGGTGGCTCATGCTCTGACTCGGTCTCGGCGAGTTCTATCTCCTCCGATTCAGCTGTCGGCGGATCGGACTCCTCCGGCTCAGCTCTAGACGGCTCCGACTCCTCTGACTCAATCTCTTTGCCCTTTGCTTGCTGAGCCCACTGGCTAGGTGTGAATCGGGTGAACTCGCGCCTCGACCGTAGGTTAAATGACCGCATCTGGCTGACTTGAAAATCGTCCAAGGTCATGTCGTCGGGAATCTAAAACAACACAAATGGATGCGGTTAGAAAGTGAAGACACGACTATGGTGTATGGATGAAGCTAAAAAAATTCCGTACCTCGTCATATTGCGGATTGGAGCTAGAGGCACCACCATGACAAAGAGGTGTGGAGCACGACGTCGGCTCTGTGGGCACGGTGTCATCGGTGGTACGACAACCAAGCAGTAGAGCTAGTGAACGTAGTCGTTGGGCGCTTTTCTGTGACATTATGGATGCAACATAGGTCTAAGGATAACATTCATATAACTACCTTACTAGGATGCATAATATCGACTTACCTTCGAAAACTCTCTAACGGCACTGTCGCCCTTCTTGGTACGAGGATAAGCGGCTGCTTCCTCGGCCTCATCGGCTTGCTGCGAGATCTCCTTGCGCTATAACAATATAGAGATATGTCAACACACAATTTATATTTATGACAACGTGAGGTACAAGAGAATCGTATTACCATGAAGTTGATCAATGGAGCAAACTTGGTTTGTGTGCCATCTCTCACAAGCTTGTTGTAACCAAGCGTCCGGAAATTTGTATCGGTGGGCGGGTCCTCAAGTATGGTAGAATCAAAAGCCGGCGCGCATAGCTCCACACGACTGTTCGAAAGGAACCAAGATAGATAGTTGTCGAAAGCACCTTGGTCATATTGACGGTAATGTGAGAGGGTTTTCGGATGCGCCTTCGCCGCCGCCAACACCTGATGCCACTTAGCAACGTAGTCCTCGTGATGCACGTCCCACTTGAACACCTTCTTCTGCCTTTTGCGCTCCAACCTGCAAATTAAAGTTCAATTGTACCGTCAACCACAACCAAGTTCAATATGAATAGACCGACTGAGCGAGGTGAACAATGATCTCACTCGTGGAGCGCTAAGCCCGTGTTCACACACTCCGGCGGTGTACTCCGAAATATCCCAAATTGGGTCATCACTCGTTGCGGCAAGTGAAACTCGACCGCCCACAAGCATATGAGCGGCGTCTCCATCAACCAAAGATGTTGTTCCGCCATGCATATAGGGTTGAGCTCGAATTCACCCGTGATTCCCAACCTATGGCCATGACCATATGGATCTCATACCACCTACAACATAATAGTGGGCTCATTTCACATGGTGCAATATAGACAAAAGAAGAGTTAACAAAAAAAGACATCCATTACCTGCTCGGGCGTTAGCGCGTCGAACTCGTTTGTGTACCTCTCGTACTCCTTTTCACCGTCGCCATATAACGGGGGAATCACGTCCCACTTGTACGTCCAAGTTGGCAGACGGTCCTCGTCGCCGCCATTATCCCAAGGCAGCCAGTCCCGGGGGGTCGGCCGACCAACGGAGAAGCGCTCGCACTTCCAAACAGAAAGCAGGAGTAACGGGCCACCTATCCCGGACTGACCTTCTCCCCGACGACATGCATCGTCTAGCTGCAAGTGTAGGGTAAGCATTGTGATAAGTAATGACTTCATGAGATGTTAGATGCACAAACAAACCCAATTTGTTACCTGACGGTACAAGTATGCCAAAGCCGCAGAACCCCAACTCCAGTTTGTGTCCCAACCGCTTAACGCCTTGAGCCACATCCACGGACACGTCCTGCCGCTACCATCCGCAAACAACGCCCGTGAGATCACGTACCACACGTACGCACGGGCGTACATCTGAACCACAATGTCATCCGCATCGGCAGGCGGTGGTCTACCAAAGGTTGCACGGACCCAATGAAAGGACGCTCCAGAAGGCATTCTATTCTTTTTCGGGTCTGTATTCGGTTCAGGAGACCTCCCAATAAGACCTTCCATATTTGCTCTCCAACCATCTGAACTTGTGCTAAAACACAAGGGCCTTCCATCTATAGGGAGCCCTAGGATCATCGTCGTGTCCTGGAGAGTGACGGTCATCTCACCCGTGCGGAGGTGAAAAGTGTGCGTCTCCGGCCTCCATCGATCAACGAGAGCGGTGATAGCAGAAGGGTTCAAGTTCACCGTTGACCGGGTGACAAGGTGGATGAAGGGCAGTAGACGCAGCCTGCGGATGTACGGGGTATAACTCTCGTCGTATTGCATCTTATCGGGGTCTGATACCTCATGAGAGCGAAGACGAAGAGGTTTAAAAACCTACAAAAATTAAACACAAGTTAAATACATAAAATCCATCTCAAGAATATTTTACAAGTTATGTCACAAAAAAGTAGTACCTTACTTCCTTCCGCAATGAATCGTGCACGATGCACTCGGTCATATGCCTCATTAAGTAATTCCATCCTAGGCATTTACATATAAAGATACACAAGTAAGATGTAGCCCATATTTGTAGAAATCCAAAATTTAGCATGTGAGCAACTCCACAAATCGGAGGAGTGTTGATTAAATCCAAAATTAAATCCTAAAACAAAATCAAATCCAAAATCCAAAATTATTTGATGATACTACAATAACATGATATAGCTAATTAAATCCTAAAGCAAAATTAAACTAACCTAAAGCTAAATTAATCAACACTAACCCTAACCCTAACATACAATGTGTCCAAATCAACACTAACCCTAACCCTAACATACAATGGGTAAATAGAAGCATACACACACACATTGCCCACTAAAACTCACAAGATTTCACCTAGACTAGCCCTAATTTCGAATCTAGCAAGAACTAGGGTTTCACCTACCATAGCAAAAATCCAGCAAGAACTAGGGTTTCTATGGATGAAATTCAGGGGGGAGGAGGAGAATACCTAGGGGAACGAGATGGAGACGGATTCCTCACAGTTTTGCTTCGGTTCCGGCCGGATTCGTTGAAGATTTAGAAGAGAGGAGAGAGGAACAGCTCGGGCGCCATGGGGAACAGAGAAGAAACAGAGAGAAGAGAGAAGCGATTTTGGACTCGGCCACCGGGCGCATTGCTTAAGTCGCGGAGGGTAGCGCCAGGGCGTGTGGCGCTACCCTCTGAAGGGCAGCGCCGCGGGCTTCGGCGTTGCGCGTCCACCTCGCGGGGCCCGCCGTGCCACGCTGTCACGAGGGTAGCGCCGAAGCCTATGGCGCTACCACAGAGAGGGTAGCGCCACATTGTTGGACGCTACCAAAAAGGGTTAGATTTTGAAATAGTTTTGAAAAGGGGTTAGTTTTGGCTGAAGTTTAATCAAAGGGTTATTTTTGTGAAATTTCACCGCACACTCCTACTAACTCCACCCCCTCCAGCCGGTTGTCGCCTCTCTCTCTCTCTCTTCGTTGGTGGTTGCATTACCGCCGGCACATCGAGAGCCCAAAGACGAGCATATTTAACCAGAGAAGAAGGTCGAGCATCGTCTTTCCCATCGAGTGCAAGCAGGAGATTAGTCCGTAGATACAGAGCAGCGCGTCCTCCCGTCTTTGACGAGTTCATCTTCAATGGCTGTAAGATGATTTTAAGCGTATGCTTTGTATGCACTGTAGATCTGTAGATCCAGCTTCATTTACAAATATGTTGCCACATGCAAGGTCGATCTACGTGGTTTTAGCACTCAATATGCATCTGTGGTTCCGCATTTGTGGATTTGTAGTTCATCTGGTGTCTTCTTTATATTCGGGTCTTTTTCGGTCGACCATAGTTTGATATCATGCCTGGCCTATGTTTGAGGCTAAGATTTACTCTGTGTTGTCTGCTTTTTTATGGCTTGTGATGAAACTGTAGCTACCAAACACGCCATGTGCAACGTATAACTGTAACATCCTAAATTTCACAAAAAATTAAAACTTCCATTTTGCATGCATCATATCATTGTATTTTGCATTTGCACCATTATGTTAAATGTTGAAAGAATTAAAAACTATGAATTATAAAAATGTTACAAAATGCTTTCAAATGATTTAGTTTGGTAAGGTTTGGTTTTACAAATTAATTGAATTCATTTGGTATTGTGAATCAAAAGTTATGCAATTTCAGAAAAGAAAAAGAAAAGTTAAATAACAAAAAAAAAGAAAGAAAGAGAGCCAGCCCAACTTCCTTCCTCGCGTGTGCAGCTCGCTACGGCCCAACTCCGGCCCAGCCCGCGCCTCACGTCCTCTCTCTCTGACACGCGGGACCCGCACGCTGACGACATCGGTGACACAAGCTCGTCAACCTCCCAAGCGAGATCTTCCCCGACGCGAAGTCCGTGTCGTTCACGAAAGAAAATCTGAGCCGTGTGCTTCACGATCTCTCCCCGTGCGCTGCCTATTTAAACCCAACCCCGACGCCTCTCCTCGCACCCCAAAAACCCTAGCAACTCGCCTCTAGGCTGCTCGAGATCAAGCCCGCACTGCCGCCATTGCCGTCGTCGAAATCCTTCGCGTTCGGTAAGCAAACATGACGCCGAGCCCTCCTATGCCTCTTATCCTCCCTATTTCGTTCTTGCGCATCTTTGTGACATGCTCCCGTGATCTATTTCGTGCCAGAACGAGCGTTCGATCGTCGACCGACGACAACCGCCGTGGAAGCAACTCCGGCTAACAACTTCGAGGAGGAGACGGACACGCCCGAACGCACCATCGCGCCATCGTCACCGCCTCGTCCTCCCCAACGTTGCGGTACGTTCCGTTCATCCCCACTCGTCCTAGATCAATCGGAACGCGCGTCGCCGCCTTGTTTTTGTTCTCTGGTAGGTCTCCGACGTTCACACCACCCGTTCTAGATAGTTTAGATCTTCTCCGTCGATTTGGTCTCCAACGCGCCAGATCTGTTCGTCCTTGCGAAGCGGTATGCGCCAATCGGAGCTCGCCACGTCACTGAAGACCCTCAGATCACATCCACGTCCGCCCGCACCGCGCCGCCAGCCGCCCGCGCCGACTTGTCCCACAACTCCAGAAGCGCACCAATCAGAGGAGGCCACGGCGCCCGAGGACTTCTGCGCGAAGATTTAAAATAGTTTCTTCATAGATTAGCCCCTGCAAATTGAATCTATCATTAATTTTTAACCCTTTATCCAAAAATTCCAACAAAACTTGTTCTGGGAAACTTATGAACTATAGAAACTTTTGGCATCACTATATTTATATTTTGACAAATTAATTTTATTTAATAACAAAAGTGACATTAATGGTAATTTAAGCATAACTATAAACTAAAAATATATTTATCATCAAACTCTTTTGCTATGAACTTGTATGACCAAGTACTGGCTATAGGAATACCCCACTATTTTTGCTTAGATCATTTATGTGCTTTGTGCAATTATTTTGATTAAATGCTTTTTACACATTATTTAATGAATAAAATTAATTAGAAATTTATTAAAATTGATTTTCTTCATGTATTCAAATTATATGAGAACTTAGTCATATTATGGCACTTTTGCCACAGAAAAGTACTTAGAAAATATTTGAGGAGTTATTTAACTAAAAGTGCTAAAATCTTCCTTAAGAAATTTTGCTAAGTGTTGTCCTTAGAAATTAATTGGACTTCTTTGTTTCTAAGTCCTTAGTAAAAATCTGACCCCAAGTGTGTGACTTTGGTCCTTAGTCATTTTGGACCAACAAAACTTGCCTCGCATTTCTCACATATATTTCATGGCATGGCATGCATCTAGTCCTTAGAAATAATTTTGCACAACATACATGGCATATTTTTCTTAGTAGTTTTTATGAAACTTGTTTGTTTATGTTGTATTGTTTGTTGTGTAATAATTTTCGGAGAGGAACTAGGACTGCAGTTGCTGTTGTTGTTCTGCTTATTGCCAAGTCAAGTGGCACACCCTCATAAACTTCATAAGTATTTTTCTATGCATTACTTAGTGTATTTCTTATATGCATGTGTTGGATAGTATTGCTATGTTGAAACTACTATATCCCTTACGCTAGCTGTGTCGAGAATCGTATTGATAACTTGGTAGAAATATTGTTGCTATGCAAAAGTTGTTTTATGAAAAGTTAATTTCTACTAAGTTAAGAATGAAACTCCTGGGTGGAATTGGTTGTATGGTTTTTGTTGAGTGTTATCTCTTATGGGTGACCTCTAAGGGATGGTCACTTGTGGACGGCCACTCAGGGAACAAAAGGATCTGAAGAATTCCAAGTGAAGATTGCTTCTTGTGCAGCCGTTAGTCAATGGGCTCTGGCTAGATGGATTAAGTTGCATGTACTCACCCCAGACTGACAGGTGGTGGTAGAGGTTTTGTAGGTGGAGCGCGTCAGGCCGTTATGGGGTGGGAAAATGCTTCTGAAAAGTCTCGTCTCAACTCTCTCTTTTTCCTTAGCACAAATGGTGTGCTTGAGGATAATTTGGATTTGTTGGGTCTAATGATGAAAGTGCACAACCTCTGCAGAGTTAAAAACTAAGTACTTAGCCGTGTCCCCGGTTACGGACAATTTTGAGCATCTGATGAAGGACGTCAACGGAGGATCCTACCATTCTAATTTCTAAGTTAAAATTTGATGGGTGAAGAAGGGAAGATGAGATTATGGTTTTCATGCCATACTTGTCGATTTGAAGAAAAATGTTTTCAAAAGAGTAGGAAAAATTGGCTTTATGCAAAATAGACTTGAACTCCACCAGCCAAATAAGCATATAGGCTATAGAGTTTTCCACCATAGTGTCACTTTCCATACTCCATTTTTAATGAAATCTGACCCACTCTGTTGCAAATTATTACTTGTTGCAAAAGTTTCTGATGAAGAGTAAGGATTACGTTTGGATTTCGAGTCTGCACCAACATGTTTTCACCTGTGGCGTGTCATGAAGATGAAAGCTCATTGAAGATTTATTTATGCTGCTTTATTGTTTGAGCTAGCTTTAAGCTATGCAAAGTTGTATCGAACTATTTATTTTACCAAGTCTGGATATTCATGTAATATTGATACAATGTTGTGATATTCATCGTAAACTGTGTGTGCAAATGAATCGATCCAGTGGTTTACCTGCCATATTTTTAAATGTAGGTACATTACAACACCACATTACTTATGTCGTGTTCTTGGTTCAGTAGTATCATCTTTTTCACCATTACTTTGTTTTTTGAAAATGCAAGTCTAAGGCCCAAATTTACAGCTTATGTACTAACTAAATTTATGTGATTTGAGTCAATTCTCATTTCAAACAGCCGATGATTACAGTGTGACATACTATTAGCCCGGGGAGATGATTCTACAGGACCTTGTGCAATGTACAAGCTCACTTTTTGTACATACCTCTTGGTCCTGTACGAGTCATCTCCCTAAGTCTTTGTGTGTGCTCTTTTTTATGAGGTAAATTTCTTGTGCATAAACGTTTTCGGTTGACCTTGTTTGCATTCAAGAGGTCTACTTCAATATTTGTTGTTGTGCACTCATGATTTGTATTGTGCATGATGGCTGGTATGAAGATATCATCTTTTGAGTGTTGGCAAAAAACTATTACATATTATTTTGGCCTATGATGATGTTTTTTGATACCACTGTCATGGGGATGATGCAAACGACTAAAGTTTACAGAGGCCATTGATTCACTTGCGTATCATTTTTTTTCTAAGATTTGAAGCTCAAAAAACTTGTGGAGTAGGTTGAGATTGACACCATCTTCAAGAGAAGAAAGGCAGTTATGGCTGGATCAAGGATATAGTGTCCCCCGACCACTTCTGCAAAGTACTCCTCGGAGTTGGAATAGGACTCCTTCCTGTCCCTGACGTTTTCAGGACCAACCTTGGCGAGTTGCCTGGGAATATAACGCTCAAGATGAACACATGCTGCATCTAGACACATTGGCTAATGTCAATGGGAAAACATGCCTCGTTGAGGGATGGTCAGTCTTTGCCATAGCTCACAGCTTGGTGATTGTTTATCTCCTTATGTTCAAGAAGCTCGATCAAATGTTTGCATAATAGCCTTTGCCATAGCTCACAACTTTTTCCAAATCACCAGATATATCTCTCAAACAAGCTGTTGCCATTTGTGTTGATGTGGATATTATTGACATGTTCTGTATTCCTCTCTCATTGGTAGCTGCCGAACAGTGTGATCAATTAGATACTTTGTTATATAATCGAGCTGATCAGGTTGTGAATGATAAGTGGACCCTGGCTTTGAATCATAGGGCATACTCTAGTAAACGAGTATATGAGACTATGATGCAAAATGATTTGGCTCCTTCACCTTTCAGATGGATCTGGAAATCCTATGCCCTCCCAAAGTTTTAAGCATTTTTCAGGTTACTGCTACACGACAGATTAAACACTAGACATTTATTGTCCAGGAAATAATTTGTGATTGAGGACTATAATTGTGTGTTATGCACACCGGGAACCGCTGAAGATTACATGCACTTATTCTTTGAGTGTGATTTTAACAGAATCTTCTGGTGGAAATTAAATCTGGAATGGAATACTGCTCTGGATGTTAGATCTTGATATCATTAACATGCTAATGGAGGGAAAGAAGACTTATAAGCTGATCTGTTTTAAGGAAATCCTGCTGGTTGGTTGATGTAGCCTTTGGAATCGCAGAAATAGATGTATTTTTTTATGTCCAACTTGTCTGTTTAGATAATTGTTATCTTGATTATGTTTAATCTTTTAAACTTAATATGCAGAGCTAAACCTTCTCTTAACGGGGGTATGACCCGGACACTTCATGAACTTCTTCCTTGTAATTAGTAAAGTGGTTTAATGAGAAAATAGAAAATTAAACAGTAGGGATTTTTCCTACTGTTTTGTGCCTAAAAAAATGTGATCATCTTCGACAACTCAGGTATAGTGAGCTGGTAACGGAGTGCCCTGAACTCCCAATGAATTTGAAGAAATACGAAGACGACTAAGGGTGTGCACTAGTAGAAAACAACGTAACAATTCCGGTTGGTAAGGGTCTTTTGTTCTGATTACAAACCGGGACTGTGGAATCGGGACTAAAGGCCAACCCCTTTAGTCGCGGTCGTGTTTGCAATTGGGACAAATAGCATCCACATGGGCTCGCAGGCGAGCTGCTCAGGCGATGACCTTTTGTCCTGGTTTGTAAGACAAACCGGGACTAAAAAGTTCGAGGGGTTTTAGGTTTTTTATTTTGTTTTCTGTTTTCTGCTTTATTTATGATTTAAACTATTATTCATACGCTACAATTACACACATTGATGCATATATTATATGACAAGTCTAAATTAAGTATACATCACTAGTAGAAAAAGGCTTATAGGTGGGATGACCCTTTGTGGCGCACCAGCAGCCCATGCGTCACAAAATTCTTTTAGTGGCGCACTACAAATGTACACCACCGATATCTGTGGCGCACAAAATGAATATGCGCCACTGATTATGTCATTTTTGTGGCACACCAAGCAATATGTGCCACATAAATATGGTGGGCCCCGTCAGATTGGTCTGATTGAAATCCGAGGCATATTCTGTGGCGCACAAAGCAAATGCGCCACAAATAGTTGATGTTCTGTGGCTCACCCTGTAGAATGCGCCCCAAAAAGATGATATTTTGTGGCGCATGGATCTGGTGCGCCACAAAAAGATGATATTTCTGTGGCGCATATGGAGCTGGTGCGCCACAGATAATTTTCCCGCCTTTTCTTTCCGTTTTCCCGCCATTTTTCTGCTCTCCTCTTCCTATAAAATCCCTCTCCGGTATGAGATTTGAAATTATAGATTTTCAGTCTAGCTAGGTGTGCAAGGATGGTTTGTGTTGGTCCTTGCAATAAGTATGCGTCTGGCGGGTTCCACAGTCCCGCCGTCGAGTATCTCGCGCGTATTTCCCATAATTTGCATGTTGAGGGTAGGAAAGTGTATCACGACGAACTTATTGAGAGTGAGAGCCATCTTGCTTTGTTGGGAGACAAGCTATGCAGAGCTGGGTATCCATATTGGACCCCTAACCAAATTCGTCGTGAATTGATTAGGATTCGAGTCAGGTTTAACAAGAAAGTTGAGAAGGGCAAGTTCAAGACTCAATGGGATCTTGATTCATACACCGAGTCTTACCGTTGGGTAGATGAGAGCGATGATTCCAATGACTTCATGCCGTCATCCAAGGCCCTGAAGTCAGAAAAAGCATCGAAGGGGAATGGCAAGACAGTTGAATCGTCATCCAAGAAGAAGAGTGTATCATCATCAAAGGGCAAGGGCGCTGCATCAACGGATTGAGTTGTGTTGTGTATCTTCAATTCATTCCAGTTATGTTATATCGTCAATTGAGTTGTGTTGTAATATCTTTGTGAACTGAATACATGAGTTGTGTGTTGTATATATATATATATATATATATATATATATATATATATATCTTCATAATTTGTCATGTACGTGTAGTGATGTTGGTTTGAGTTGTATACTATTGAAGTTTAACATTTTCATAATATATCTTTGAACCATTTTAGTTGAAGTTTAACAATTGAATAGGGTTTTTTTATAATTAAAATTTCATTAAATATTTTTCTGTGGCGCATGGTACCTATTTCTGTGGCGCATTTAAATCTGTGGCGCATGCGGCCCATTTCTGTGACGCAGCCAGCCCATGCGCCACAGAAAACCTAACTAATAAAACACTTCCAACCCTACCCCGCGGCACACAATCCTCTCGCGCGCCGGCGCGCCTCCTCCCGCTCGCATCGCAACTCGCCGCCGCCGGTCCTCCCGGCCGCGCCCTTGACGCCCTCGCGCGCACGGTCCGCCGCCGGCGCGCCTCCTCCCGCCCGCGCCCTCGACACCCTCGACGTGCACGGTCCGCCGCCGGCGCGCCTCCTCCCGCTCGCATAGAAACTCGCCGCCGCCGGTCCTCCCGCCCGCGCCCTTGACACCCTCACGCGCACGGTCCGCCGCCGGCGCGCCTCCTCCCGCCCGCGCCCTCGACACCCTCGACGCGCCTCCTCCCGTTCGCGCCCTCAACGCGCACGCGCGCGAACTATCCGCCGCTCCCGCGCCCTCGACGCGCTCGGTCCTCTGCTCCCGCGCCTCCTCCCGCCCGCGCCCTCGACGCGCACGTGCGCACATTGTCCGCCGCTCCCGCGCCCTCGACGCGCACGACAACTCCCCGAGGTTCTTCGCTCTCCCCCCTCCTTCCTCTCTCCATTACCGCACCGAAGGTGTATGTGAAAATGCTCAAGTGAATTTGTGCACTGTATTTAGTATTTTTTTGTGTTGCAAATTAATTTGTGCTCAAGTGATATGTGTTGCAATTTAATATGTGAATTTGTGCACTGTTTTTTTCTTAGGGCATGGTATGTGTAGCATTTTTTTGCACTTAAGCAAGAATTTAAAAGCATTTAATCTGGCCAATATGTGATATGTGTAGCAGTTTTTGCACTTAGCAAGAATTTGTGCTCATGTGTAGTATGTGAAAGAACTTAAGCAAAAATGTGTTATTTATTTTTGGCCGATGATTAAAAAGATGGTTGCATGTTACATCTTTAGAGAGGTGTGAGTGAACCATGTTGTCTGAACATATATGCAATGTTCATTCCACTTTGTTCACTGACACCATCTCTAAATTTCATATGTGACTGATCAATTTCATATGAGGCCTTGCTTGTTTTTTAATTACATTTTACTTTTTGTACTATTTACCATCTTATGATATGCCGATGATTAAAATGTTGTGATACAGGTTTCAGGGGTGGGGCTAGTGAGCCTTGTGATATGCATGAGTGCACATATCTCGTGCATCCTACCTGGCTCACTAGCTCCATCCCTGAAGCATGTCACTTCTAATTATGAGGCCTTGCTTGTTTTTGTTGAGTGTTCTTTAACTTGCATTTTACCATCCTTTGTTATGTCGATGATTAAAATGCTGTGACAACATGAAATCCCGAGAGGGAGTAAGCGAGTCCAGTGTGATGCGACCCATGATGTTCAGGAATACACATTTTCTGCATCCCACTGTCTTTCGCTTACTCCGTCTCGGACCATTTGTGTGTTTCCAGTCTAATTAAGTATGAGGCAAAATTTTCTTTGGACCGAATTTAATATTACTAATTTTGGCCGATGATTAGATGGTTTCACGTTACATCTTCAGGGAGGTGTGAGTGAACCATGTTGTCTGAACATATACGTAGTGTTCATTTCACGTTGTTCGCTCACACCATATCTGAAGCAATTCCATATGAGGCCTTGTTTGTTATTTTTCTTGACTGCCTTTTAATTAACTTGCATTTTACCTTCTTTTGATATACATTTTCTGCATCTCACTGGATTTTAGACACGCCATCTCTAAATTTGTGTCCAGAATATATGATGCATGCGCTTATGTTGATATTATTTCTTTGCATCTTGTTGTGTTTAAGTTTTAATTTGTTGTACTAACTGCTTAACCTCCTCTTATGCCTGTAGACGATGGCGCCGCGCCGTCGCGGGTCGTCTGGCTTCCGCGGTGTTCGGGAGCGGCCCAACGGCACCTACTATGCCGAAATCCGCGTGGGCGGATTTCGGCAGATGCTCGGGACGTACCCCACACCGGAGGAGGCAGCGCACGCGTATGATGCGATCGCGTGGCGTTTCCGGCGCCCGCGAAGCGAGCTGAACTTTCCAGACTGTCAGGACATCGCGGAGGCGGAGTTCCTCGCGCCACGGCCAGCCCTCCTCACCAACGAAGATCGTCGCCGCCACTGCCAGGTGCAGCGGCGGATCGACACCGCCGAGAACGACGAGGAGCTGATGAGCCAGTGGAGGGAGGACTTCCCGGGTGACATCGCCGCGGAGTTGGAGTTCTACAGGAACCGAAGAGAGCAAAGGAGGGAAGACCGTCGCCGCCGTCGGGAGGCTGCCGAGAATACCAACAAGGATGACTGGGACACCGATGACTCCAGGTGGTCTGACATCTTCTATAACACCAGCTCCGAGGACGAGTAGTTTACTCGTGCGACTTGTTTTCTAGCTAGCTTAGCATTTATCTTGTTTAGGTTCTTACTACTTTGTATAATACTTCTCTTAATTAGAACTATATATGTATGTGATAAGACTTCTCGGGTTCGAATAAATGTGATATGTATGTTCTAATTTATGTACTTGTTGAATATATATGTGTCAACTTGTAATATATCTGTATATACCTATATTTGTACAACAGGAATATTTTTTCCAAAATTCTTGTTATTTATTCTGTGGCGCATGCTTAAGTTTTTTGTGACGCATATATTTGTGTGGCGCACGTTAACCACATGCGCCAATGAAATATTTCTGTGGCGCGGCAAGAAGGATGCGCCACAAAAGTGTTAATATTTCTGTGGCGCACTGAGGGGGTGTGCCACAGAAATATATTTTTGTGGCGAGATAACTGTGGCGCACCCCTCATTTTCCCGCATGCGTCACATAAAGGCTAAAGGGTGCGCCACAGGTAAGCTTTTTTCCACTAGTGCATGCATATATAATATAACGAGTCAGTCGTACGAACATATATATACATCGATCATATATACACGAGTGTCTTGCGAACACGAGAATTACATGAATATCACTTATGGGTTTTCATGGTATTCTCCTATTAGGGCTATGACCTCGTCAAGCAAAACACCAGTAATTTCCTCTTGAATTTCTCTTATGCGTTGCTATGCTGGGAGTTGTGACCGCGAAGCCATATTCTGTATCAAATAGAAGGTCAATATGAATATATGAATTGTCATTAACAAAAATAAAACTCGGAATATATATATTAATGTTGAACATACATATGGAGAAGTCCACGCACTGACACACGCGCGCACGTACTGGGAAACGAAGTATCCACATAAATTAGTCGTCGGTGGTTGTTTCTCGCACTTTACGAAAATAGAGTTGAATTAAATAATAATGAAACAAGACAATCCAATATTAAAACTTGAATTAAAATGAGTACTATACTTACGGGGATTTTTTTAAAGGTCAGCTCTGATTTAAAATGACCACCGACAGATCTTGTGAACCGCTTCCATACCCTACAAATAAAATGAATAAATAATATATTAATAACTAGAACACGGGAAAATAAAGAGGCTGATATAGTGTAATAATGATTGAAATTACTTTTGGAGCATATCAGTTATGCTTGCGTAATAGTCCAAGGTATGCGCTATTGAGTCCTCGATCTCAACTATCTCATGGTCAATTTTAATGTTCAAGAGAATCCAGTGGTAGCTGCATACGTTCATCGACATTTAGTCAGAGCGAAAGTTAATGTGTACAAGACAATAAGAACACTCTCAACTGAAGTTGTAAGGAAACAAAATCACATCTTTATAATTTTGTTGCTCCAATGCATTGAACAAGTTGTTCTCCGTTTCCTCCGGAAAACTCTGTAGGTTATGTACATGAACTCGATCTGGGTCAACGAACCCAACTTGAAAATTAGGCATCCTCGTACATTCGAGAATCTACTTTCTGCATAATAGCATATAAACAAATGTATGTACTGAGGACAATTATAGACAAAATGATGATCATAATTAGCTAGAGACTTAATTAATAACATAAATAAATTAATCACTTACAGACAAAAGTCGCTCATGACACATTTGTCGAGGGCTGCCATATTGAATAACTGCCAGAATTTATCAAAATTAATATGGATTGCCTGTCCTCCGATGAAGTTTTGCTCTTCTTTATATGTAAGAGACATCATTGTCTAGCCGTCTTTTGTGGCCTCCATGTACCATTTATGTAATTCTTGCATTCTTGGAGGAAGCAGTGCCAACACCGCCTCTGTGACCAGTTTCTTCCCCATGACAAATTGCCTTGCCAGGGGAACCATGGGGGCTTCAACTCGGCCTAGCATTTCATCTATCGTCAGACCAGGAATTTCTTCAAACCCTTCTGGTAATACAATTGGGGATGCCACCTTCAACGGAACGATCGATTGTGTTTTTTGTCGTCCAAGCTGGGCAACGTCAGCTCTATGCTGTCTCATATTCTCCGTGGGACGACCCTTGGGGAGCGGTGAAACTTTCTTCTTAGTTGGCGGAGTCGGGCACTTCCGCTTTACTCCAATGTACTGAGTGGGCGACGCCTAAGGTCGAGTCCGCTGATGCAGCGTGGAAGATGTGGGAGCCTTAGGCGCAGATGAGGAAGTCTTAGGCGTAGATGAGGGAGCCTTAGGCGCAGATCGAGGGGGTGATGGTTGAGGTGGAGGTGATGGAGCCTTAGGCGGCGATGGTCGAGGTGAAGGTGAGGGAGACTTATGCGGCGATGATCAAGGTGAAGGTGAGGGAGCCTTAGGCGGCGATGATCGAGGTGAAGGTGAGGGAGACTTAGGCGGCGATGGTCGAGGTGGAGGTGATGGAGCATTAGGACGCGATGATCGACGTGGAGGTGAGGGAACCTTAGGCCTTTGCTTCGATCCAAGCAATATGATGTATTTATTTTTCCATAAAATGACTCAATGCAAGACTTCTCCCAGGGTCGACTCCCCTTCAGGGACAACAAAGTCAATCTCCAATGTCTCCCATCCAGATAGAATTTCATCCACCCCGACAAGAGCATACCTGAAAAGGCATGTGCCCTCATGTATGGTTTTGGTAATTAATGACAATCCCTAAGAACTAATGTGTGTATTGAGCATATTGCAAGTATGGCTTGAAGTTGTCAAGGCATCACCTATATGAAGAAATATGGTATGATACGAGGTTGATCAAGATGTTAATCAACACACAAAGCTACAAGATGTACCAAGTGGATCATGTATTCTTGGGATGGTTGACAAGTGCAAGACCAAGGGAAGCATGTCGAAGACAAGAAGACAAAGCTAAGCGAGACTCTCCCATAATGGAGTATGGGGGAGTATATGGAGGAGTCTTCATCAAGCATGTGCTAGCAAGCGCAATCAAGAAAGGTGGTCCACTTGAAGAGATCAAGATCGTCATCATCTAGCTCAAGTGGAATGCTCAAGGCAAAGATATGATCTTGATAGGGCTATAGGATAGATAGGCGTACTATTAAGAGGGGCTCTCGAGTTAGTAACTTGATCGAATCTTTATGGAAAGCTCAACCCTTTGCATACTTAGCATATCATTTTTCTTGTTTCTTATTTGGCTTTTCTCCTTGTGAGGTTTTGGATCTTGTTGTGATCTTCATAACAAGCTCAAGTTCATCAAAAACAAAGTTCATTTGAAAAGCTTCTTGGTTTTTGATGTTGGAGGTTTTACTGGTTGTTCCTTTTTCGAGAGGTTTTATGTTTCGCCATTTGGTTTTAACCTCCCAACTTGGACTATGATATTTATCTTCATTATATTGTAGAGTTCTTCTTTGTGATTACAACAAGTCAAAAATCATCAAAAACGGAGTTCGGATGGTCAAGATATAGTCGTTTTCGTGTTGGTATTTCTGCAGTTTTCGGGTGCTCGGAAATCTCCGAACCGGGCTCAGAGATTTCCGAATCGGGCGGATTTCAGTACTGATTTTGCCCAGAAAACTTCGGAGATCTTTCCGGAAATTTTCGGGGGTCGGAAATCTCCGGCCCTAGGCCTGAAATCTCCGGTCTAAGCTGTTGCAACGGCTATAATTGTGGGAGGGGTATAAATACCCCTGCACTTCTTCTTCCTTGGGTAAGCACGACTTTCCCCTCTCTCTCTTACCATTGTTGACCTTGGGAATGCTTGCCCCCTCTAAAATCCTCCCATGATTCTTGCATATCTTTGAGGGAAAAGTGAGAGGAGATCAAGATCTACAATTCTACCAATCCATCTCTCCTCTGAGTGAGGGGAACATAGTGGATCTAGATCTTTGATTTCCTTTGTGGTTCTCCCCCTTTGTTCTTACTCTCTCTTATCCCCCCATAAGCATTAGTTGCTTGTGGTGGGATTTGAGAGTGTAGGATTTGTCTCCTTTATGGTTTCTTGGTTCTTCCTCTCTTATTCCCCCATAAGCATTTGTTGCTTTGTTGGAATTTGAGAGTGAAGGACTTGAACACTTTGTGTGTTCTTACCATTGCATCTTGCATCGGTTTGAGCACTCGACGAGGATTCGTGGTGGTGAAATTCTTGAGCTTGTTACTCTTGGGTCTTGGACCCTAGACGCCTTAGTGGCCGACTTTGTGGCATATGACCTTTTGTGGTCAAGGCTTTTGTGGCTAGTTGGGACCTTTGTGGTCAAGACCTCTTGTGGTCATTTGGGAGCCCGCAATTCGGTTGTGGGTGTGTCCCCCAAGGTTGTTGTACGGGATTGTTCTCCTCCACAAAGAAGTTCATAGTGGAAGGTGGACTCGGACCTTTGTGGTCGAGTTCATCGGAGAAGAAGGTGAAGCCTTTGTGGCATTGAGCAAACCTGTTGTGGTTGCTCACACCTCTCCAACGAGACGTACACCTTTTGTGGTGGAACTCGGGAATACATCCTCGTCTCCGCGTGCCTCGGTTATCCCTATACCCGAGCTCTTTACTTATGCACTTTACTTTGTGATAGCCATCGTGCTTGAAGTCCTTTACCTTGCAATCCCTTTGTTGTTTGTCTTGCATACCTTATGTTTTTGGTGCACATAGGCGAACCTAGTATATTTAGATTGTGTCATTGATAAGTTAAACACCAAGTTTTATTCCGCATTTATCAAGCCTAAATTGTAAAAAGTTTTCCTCGCCTATTCACCCCCCTCTAGGCGACGTCTTTCCTTTCAATTGGTATCAGAGCCAAGTTATCTCATAATTAGGCTTTACCGCCTAGAGATAAATATGTCGTTTACAGAATTAGTGCACAATCCCACTTATATATTCGATGGCACTAATTATGATGTTTGGAAAATTCGCATGCTTAATATCTTTAGGGACATGGATCCAAATTTAGAGAGAATTGTAGATATGGGTTTTTCTCCTCCAAAGGATTCCCAAGAATTATCTTTAGAGGATGAGAAAAACTCTTATCTCGATACTCTAGCTTGTAATGGTCTTATCTATGTTTTGAGCGATGTAGTTCTTGCGTCAATCATGCCTTGTCGGAATGCTCATGAATTATGGACAAATCTTGAAGATATATATGATGTGTCCAACACTACCAAGGATGATTGTCCTCCTTCCACCTCCAACCGGGATGAGCTCACGTCTTCTTCCACTTCACCAACATGTGGCTTGCCAGAAGGTAATGATATGGTGAATGGTGATAGAGATTGCATTCTTGATGGTGAATCTACTATTGATCATATTTCTCACCCATCTTATTGCAATGCTCTATCTTTGGACATAAACTCCTCAAGCACCATAAATGCCTTACATGCTAGTGTCTATAGTCCTTGCATATCATGTAGTAGTATCTTAACTAAATCACATGATGATATGCTTTCCTTGTCTTGTTGCCATGATAAAAATGTTTCTATTTCCTCTAGTACTTGTTTGACTAACGATGTAAAGGAATCCAAACAATTGTTGGAACAAGACATGGACCTCAATGGTGCTTCAAGTAATTCTTCATCTTCCTCATCCATTACTCACTTTTGTCTTATGGCTAAGAAGTCTAAGGTATCTCCTACCTTGAATTCCAATATATCTAATGATGATGATATTAATTATGAAAGTGATAATGATGTCTCCATTGAAAAGAACTTTGATATTGTCTCTCATGCTCTTTTAAAGAAAAAACATGCCCATGATAGCTTCTTAGAAATCATGACCATTGTTATTGAGCGCAAGGAGACAATTGAGTCCTTGGAGACTCGTTGTGATGAAGGATGGGGTCTTGCTCGTGATTCTGTGGGTGAGATCTACAATCTTTAGATTGCTCTTAAGGAAGAGCAAGAAACTATAGTTTCTCTTGAGGAGAAGCTAGAAACTAGTGAGGAGTTAAATAATGAAATGATTGCTAAACTCACTAAAAAATGTGACCATGCTCTTGCCAAACTAAAAACTGGCAAATCCAAATCTCTTGAGGAGACTCTTACTTTAGAATTATCTAAAGTAAAAGAAACCCGTGATAGAGCTCTTGAGGAAGCCATCAACTTCAAAAGAAAGTATAATGAGCTTGTTAAATTGTCCTGTTCTATTCCCAATGATAATGATCCTTGTGCTACTAACTCCATTTCTTGTGAAGCATCTATTTTGAAGGGGAATGTTGAGCTAAGGGCTCAACTTGAGTTGCTATCTAGCAAGTATGGGAAGTTGGAGGAAAATCATGAAAAGCTTTCGAGCTCTAATGATGATCTTCTAGCATCCCATGCTAGGCTAGAGGTTGCTCTTGAGGCAATCTCTACAAAGGTAAAATCTTGTGAGCCTCTTGTGATCACTAGCACAATTTCTAGTAAAAATACTTTATTGCCATGTGGTAGTTCTAGTAATTCATCCACTCACAACATTGTTACATCCTGTGATGAATTACTCTCCATGCCTTGTTGCTCTAACAATGTAGTATCTACTTCCTCTAGTATTTGTGTTGATACTAACCATATATAGGAAATCATAGAGCTCAAGGCACAAGTCACTTCTTTTAAGAAAGACTTGATCAAGGGTCATGATGGGAAGTCCACCCTCGACAAGATGTTGAGAGCGCGGAGACTTCCTCATGACAAGAGTGGACTTGGATTCAACTCCAATATCAAGAACAAGTCCATTGACAATATGAATCACAAGTTCATCAAGAAGAAGGGTCAAGATCAAGCTATTGATTCGGCCAAGATTGTGTGCTTAAAGTGCAAGGTCGAAGGGCACTATGTTAGATCTTGCCACTTGAAGAAGAAGAAGCCTCGTAGTGAGAAGCAACAAGGGAAGCAACCTCAAGTTCAAACTCAAGCTTCCCAAGTTAAAGGATCTTCACTCCCAAAGAAGAAAAGAAAAGGCCGAGTGTGCTTCACATGTCGTGGGAAGGATCACGTAGCCTCTTCGTGCACTCATGGTAACTTATCCAACCCCACTATACTTGATCATGCTTATTTGCTTCGGAAGGATAAGGTTGGCAATTTGTTTGCCAAGTATGTTGGTACTCAAAGTGGTGTCAAGAAAAGAACCATTTGGGTTGCCAAGCCTATTGTGACTAACCTCTTAGGACCCAACTTGGTTGGGGACCAACAAGCTAAAACTTGATCAATAGGTGGAGTCGGAGGACATTAGAGACTTGGCTACATCATGAAGAGTTAAGGGATCTTCATTAACCATATTCTCTCAAGCCAAGTCAATTGGATTATATTGCCTCATCTTATATCCAATGTTCCTCCTTGCGGTAACTTGTGTTTAAATTTTATATACATTGAAAGTTGCTTGCACCCTTGCATGTGTTTGGTTTTGTACCTTGCTTGCTTGTAAGTGTTGTGCTCTCTACTTACTAATCTTGAGAGTATGTCTCGAACTTTGTTTCAACTTGTTTATCTTAATCGGCTCTTGTTGGGATATGAATGTATTATCACATTATGGGGGAGTAATAAGCTATGTGCATATTACAAGCCTAGAAAATGTGAACATGTGAGGTAGTGTCATCTAGAGTTGATATTCTTAATTATCTTGTTCCTAGGTGACACGTTGCTCAAACAAGTTCCTCTTTTGCTCAAATAATTTATGTCTCACATCTTTTGGTATCTTGTTTGTGAGAGAGTTTCTTGATGCTTAACATGATCATTGATTATTTTAAGCCATCAAAAATCTCTATGTAAGCATGTTTTTCAGTTCCCATCTTTTGCCACATGCTTATGTTTTGTGATTATGATCTTGAATATATACTTACCACCGAGAAATATCTCCATACATTCCTTGTCTTTGACAAGTGATAATTTTATTTGATGTATATTTATTGATCATATCTAATTTGGTCTTTGCTCATCAATCGCCTTATATGTTGTCTTCCTTGTATCCTTTGGATCCTTTTTTCTCTACTCAAAATGTGTTTTGTGCTTTCTAGAGTTAAGAAAAGCAAGGATCCCATTGTTGTGCATTTACATTCGAAGTCTTACTTCCATACAATGCACTATTCTTGGGGGAGCTATCCTACATTGAGTTGAACACCTTCTATTGTCTTGTTAGTGGATCTTATTGTTTTTCCTTGAACTTGTGTTCGAAAAGATGTATGGAGGGTGATGATCCCGCTTGAGTGCATTTTGTGTTTACATGCAAGATCAAAAATTATGCACTAATCACGGGGAAGCTACTTTATATTCTTGATAACAACTTTCTTTAAATTAATATTGTATCGTATTCCCTTCTTTGAACATGACTAGTGTTTAACGATATACATGGAGAGCAATGACTCCATTTATGTGCACTTTGTATTCTTATACAAGATCATATAATGCACGAATTGTGGGGGAGCAATCCTATATACTTTTGAACATTAGTTGTCTTCAATTGACATTTGGTCTTTTCTTATTGGTGTTGGATCCCGATGACGTGTCTCGTTGGAAGACAAACATTGTTCGTCTTGGTACTTTTGTGCCATCACGATAAGTGTATAGGGTCATGGTTTATTCTATGAAACCTTTTTGTCCTATGTGGAGTTGGCTACCTCATTTCTTGTCTTTTAGTCTACCTTCTTGAATGAGATAAACTTTTGAGCATGTTTATTGGACGCATTTCTTTTGCTCAATAGTTTTGGCCTTGACCTATTTTCAATTGATATACTTTCTCTTTGGTTTCTCCAATCATGTGTTGATTCGAGTGTTGGGATATAATGTGGACATTTCTTTTTCTTGTCACATTTTTGTGTAGCTTCTTGATTTAATTGGTATTTTGTCAATTATATCTCTTTTGTTTCTTGAAAGTTTTGTGCATGCATATTTACTATATATATATATATATATATACATCTTTTGTCATGCTTACTTTCATTGTTCCAATATATAATATAAACTCCACCAAATTCTAAATGGCTAAGATGTGCTTGAAATTCAATTTCATATCAATAGGCACATATTTATGTGGAGTTTGTCCAATGTATTGTAGTTGCTCTAAATACTTTGGACCCAATGAGTTTGGGTACCACTTTGTACTTAAATTTTTTTAGGTACATTGGAGATGCATTGGAAGCTTGTCTCGATTAAAAGGAGAAAGTCCAGATCATGTGCCTTTTGAGCCAAGCTTGGATGATCATGAGCACCTACCTTCTACTTCATCAATGCTATCTCGGTAACAAGTATCTATCTCATGCATACTCTTCTAGCCCTCAACCTTGTGTAGGTTGTTTCTTGGCATGAGTCTCTCGAGTTGCTTTTCATATGGTTTTTGCAAAGTTCCCTTCAAATCGTATTTATTGGAAATATGAGCAAGCCGGGATGATTACATAGTAAAGGGAACATACTTCATGTTCATGATTCATCAATTCCAACTATGTTAATCTAGCAATTCTTCTTAATTTGTCTCATATGTAATATGGATGAATTTTCAAAATCATTTGCCGCTTGAGAGAGTGTTTACCATTCTCAAAGCATCTCAACTATCACTTATTATTTTGGGTATTTGAGATACTTTGAAGAGTGTGTGTTGGAAGTCTTCCTAAAAATTTATCTTTGTGCTATGGGTCTAGGCAAAATTCTTATTGGTATATTTAGACTTCCAAGTGAATATCATGTTTGTTACCTAGTACCTATTTTGTGTGTGCATGTTTCTTTGTGGACTTAGTGCCTACTTAGAAACTTATATACATGAGATTAGGTACATCTTTAATTGATATTCAAAATATTTATTGATCACCTTTATTGCTCTCTTGATCCTTTTGTGATCTCTAAAAGGCACAAGCTTTTGATTTGGTATCCTCTTGCCTCTTAATAAGCTTGTGAATCTATTTGATGTGTTTTCTTTGGTGTGCTTGTATGCGAAATACATGATATGCACTATGTGCCACATACCTTGAAAGACTATGGGAATGCCTAGGCTCATCCTTCTTAGTCTCCTAACATGTGTTTCCATGTTACATCCATCCTTTCCCGTCTGAGCAAGTCTTTAATTGTCACGTTTCTTTCCGCTTGCTCAACATTTGTTTGTTGCAAGTTGCATTTATTCTTTTCCGTCTATGCACTCTTGCACTTGTTGTTCAAATTAATCTACAAAGGAACGAGGATTCCATGTTGCGCAACCTATATTGAAATACAAATTCTTCATTGTGCATGTACCTTGGGGAGTTCCATCTTGATTCATTTGAACACTTGATTGCTTTTATCATAAGATCTTCTTGTGTCCAATTGGTTTTTGGATCCTTTGATTGCATCTTTCGTGTTGCAATTGGTATATTTCTATTTTATTTTTGATTGATTTCTTTTCTTTTGCATTCCTTGAATCCTCAATATAATTTGATCCCCTCCATGTATTCGTCATTGGATATATGCATTTGATTTCACTCATATCATTAGAAATGCATAATTTATGGGGGAGCTCTTATTATATTGACCTTCTAGATTTTTCTCCCATTCCAGCAATGGATGCCAATGGGGGAGAGATTTAGAGAGTTTTAAGGGATTTGGTTATTTTCTCTTGTAATCTTGCTTTGCTTAGTGTGTTGCATGATTGTTTTAATTCCTTATATAAACCCTCGTAAAAGGTATTGTCATCAATTACAAAAATGGGGGAGATTGAAAGGGCATGTGCCCTCATGTATGGTTTTGGTAATTAATGACAATCCCTAAGGACTAATGTGCGTATTGAGCATATTGCAAGTATGGCTTGAAGTTGTCAAGGCATCACCTATATGAAGAAAGATGGTATGATACGAGGTTGATCAAGATGTAGATCAATACACAAAGCTACAAGATGTACCAAGTGGATCATGTATCTCTTGGGATGGTTCAAAAGTGCAAGACCAAGGGAAGCATGTCGGAGACATGAAGATGAAGCTAAGCGAGACTCTCCCATAATGGAGTATGAGGGAGTATATGGAGGAGTCTTCATCAAGCATGTGCTAGCAAGCGCAATAAAGAAAGGTGGTCCACTTTAAGAGATCAAGATCTTCATCATCTAGCTCAAGTGGAATGCTAAAGGAAAAGGTATGATCTTGATAGGGCTATAGGATAGATAGGCGTACTATTAAGAGGGCTCTCGAGTGAGTAACTTGATCGAATCTTTATGGAGAGCTCAAACCTTGGCATACTTAGTATATCATTTTTCTTGTTTTTTATTTGGCTTTTCTCCTTGTGAGGTTTTGGAGCTTATTGTGATCTTCATAACAATCTCAAGTTCATCTAAAACAAAGTTCGTTTGAAAAGTTTCTTAGTTTTTGATGTTGGAGGTTTTACCGGTTGTTCCTTTTTCGAGAGGTTTTATGTTCCCCAGTTGGTTTTAACCTCACATCTTGGACTATGATGTTTCTCTTCATTATCTTGTAGAGTTCTTCGTTGTGATTACAACAAGCCAAAAATCATCGAAAACGGAGTTCGGATGGTCAAGATATTGTCGTTTTCGTGTTGGTATTTCTGCCGTTTTCGGGTGCTCGGAAATGTCCAAACCGGTCTTAGAGATTTCCGAATCGGGCGGATTTCAGTACTGATTTCGCCCAGAAAAGTTCGGAGATCTTTCCAGAAATCTCCGGGGGTCGGAAATCTCCGGCCGTAGGCCTGAAATCTCCGGTCTAAGCTGCTATAACGGCTAGAATTGTGGGAGGGGTATAAATACCCCTCCCCTTCTACTTCCTTGGGTAAGCACAACTTTCCCCTCTCTCTCTTGCCATTGTTGACATTGGGAAAGCTTGCCCCCTCTCAAATCTTCCCATTATTCTTGCATATCTTTGAGAGAAAAGTGAGAGGAGATCTAGATCTACAATTCTACCAATCCATCTCTCCTCTAAGTGAGGGGCTAAGGGAATATGCCCTAGAGGCACTTAATAAACATAGTTTATTGGTAATATCCCAATAGTTCATTATATGTTTTACACCATGCTATAACTGTATTAAGCGGAAACATTAATACATGTGTGGTAGATAAACAACCAGGTCCCTAGTAGCCTCTACTAAGACTAGTTTCGTTGCGCGGTTGATGATCGAGGTTTCCCGATCATAGGGCATGGCGCCGGTCGGCAATGGAAGTCATATCGTTAGGTGTAACGATGTGATGGACATACCCAGTATTTATAGGACATAGTCATTACGCCTTAAGACCGTGAGCTCAACTCTTATTGTTATCCCTGGAAGGTACTTTGATCGCACCAAACGTCATATCTTATATAGTGTGTCAATGATAGGTGATACTTTTGGGTATCGGAAGGGGGTAGTTGAGACGAGGGGTCAACAGCGGGATTTGTCAGTCCGCATAGCCGGATAGATACTCTAGGCCCCACTCGGTGTGATTATGTCAAATGAGTTTGCAAACATGTGACTAGGTCACCAGCTGACATAATATCATAGACGAGTAGAAGATAGCGATGTCGGTAACGAGATCATGCTAGGTATGGAGATATCTGAGAATGATGCTCGGACACGCTAAGTATCGCCATGACAAAGGGTTTAAGACTATACGTCCAGGTTTGATAGATGAAAGTCATTCGTTATATCAGAGGGATTAATTCATGGGGTCCAGGCCTATGAGTTAGTCGTCGATCATAGAGGAGTCTTGATCGTACCTATTATTATATCGAACCGCTAGGGTAACACACTTAAGGGGTTTCGACAAGACAACCAGAAAGGAAAGAGATCACCGGGAGCGTCCCGGGAGCGGTCCGATGGAGATCGGGCAGCGCCGAAAGAGTTTTCGGAGCTAGGAAAAATTATATATATTAAGTTTGATATTAATTAGTGTAATTAATATGCAAATATGATTTTATATATTTATTTTCGAATTTATTTAGCCTGATTTCCCTAAATGGGCCTTCTGGTCGAAAGAAGGCCCAAGAGGGAATTCCCTAGGGGAATTCGGTGGGAGCCATGGGGCCGACCCAGGTGGGCCAAAAGGGGCCCAACAGGGGCCGGCGCACCATGTGTGGCCGCACCAGGCAATGGGGGTTAGTCCCACATTGCCTGGCTGGCAAGGTTGGCTCCCCCTGGGAGCCTATATAAGAAGGGGCACCCCTGGCCTTTTAATTCACCAATTAATTTCCTAATTCTCTCTCGATCTCGTGATTCCCTTTGTCGGAGTCGCGCCGAGGAGAGGAGGGGGATCTCTTCCACAATAGCCCGCTGCCGCGCTGCTGGTGTTCCGGTCCAAGTCTTCCGCTGCTCGTCCTGGACTGGAGCTTCGGAGCCCGTCGTCTCCACCCTATGTGTGTAACGCCCTACGAGGTGCTGCGCTAGCGGTACTCGGAGGCCTACTTCCTCCACCGACCTCGGGTTCACCTTCGTCGTCTTCGTCGCGCCGAGTTCTCCGCGACCTAGAGGTCGGCTACGTCGTCTTCATCGTCAACGCTTGTGCGGGAGCGTAATCCCCGCTATTCGGTCTACGAGGGTATGTATTCCGATCTCCGCCGTACTTCTATATCTGCATAGTGTAGATCTTGGCTAGTTTAAGGATATCGTTGCTAGGAAATTTTGTGTTTTATGCACACAATCCCCTTCAGTGGTATCAGAGCCGATCTATCGTAGATATAGCTGTACACTGTTAGAACCCGTGTTCTACACGGGGGCACCGTTTCTGTTATTTGCTACCCTCTAGCGTGCACTTGTGATTCCAGCGGCATCGAGTTGATGAAGCGGCCCGGACCGACTTTACGCGTACGCTTACGCGAGACTGGTTCCACCACTGACATACGGCTTGTACCGTATCTGTGGCTGGCGGGTGCCTGTTTCTCTCTCTCTTTAGTTGGCTTTGCATTTTCAATGGAGGGCCCGAAAGGGATGCTTAAACATGCAATTATTGGATCGTTTTTGTGGTCGTAAGGTTCGTAGGTATGAAGCGGTTCTATTTACGACAGCCCCAAGCCACGTAAAATATGCAAAAGATAAAGTAGAAGCGTCTAACTTTATTTTGCAGGGGCTATGTGATATGGTCAAGGTAGGTTTATTAAATTGTTTATAAACTGCGGGCGCCAAGAAGACCATGGCGCAATGGACTATATCACATTGCATTACATTTGATGTTTTGTGTGCATCTTATATTGTGTGATTGTATATATAGTATATATGAGTTACACGGCGTTAGCTATATAAGATGATCCCTTCAAAATACCACTAGTGTTCTCCCTCCAACGCGCACCACCAAGAAAGTTCTACGTTATGAGGCAGGCCGTGATGATCGGGTGTCAGACATCTCGTCGTTCGCATACAGTGGGTGTAAGCCATGTTGCACAAGCGTCAGCGTGGAGGTTTTTGGTGGCGAGCCTAGCATATTCAGATATATGAGGGAGACCGAAAGGTTGAGCACGAGTCACAAAATTGGTGTGGCGGATTTTTGTCTACTCATGAAGTTGTGCCGCCGGCTCTGATGATGAGGGGTGGTGCAATGGATGGGGGTCGTGTAATCGCTTAAAACGACCAGGAGGGATGTTCGTTTGAGTGGGAGTTCGGATAGTTATTTTCTAAAATACTAGAACTCAGAATATAATGAACAGAGTCTATTTTGCAAACCTTTGTAGATATTAACCATTGTGATAGCATCTTTTCAAATTAGGCGCATTCCTGCGATTGAGAAACTTAAAAGGTTGGGTCCAAACTTCATAGTTTTATACTTTAGCTTGAGGATACTCCTTGTTTAAACCGTTAGCTCTTTGTGTTACAATACCCGCTAGGAGATAAACCCGGAGATTCCGCTAACAAAAGATAATTTTGATTATCGGATTTTGTGCGGATGATATCATCATAGTCCAGTGTATGCTATGATCTCTGCCATAAAGAACCAACGGTGGGTACGAGTTTTTAGATCGCGAACATATGATATGGTCGCTAAACTCGGGGTACCCCAAACGTTGGGTTGATGAAGTTTATCAGTACGTTGACTGATTGTCTTCTCAACCAAGATGGAAGAGAATACACACATTGAGGGAGCACGTGGCGGTCATACTTAATGACATATGTTCATGCTTAATGAACATTGAGACGCCTCGCTCAGCTCAATCACTGGATGACAGACATCGTTGCCAAGTGCAAATCCTCTGTCATAGACTATGTCATGCAAGGGGAATCGTTCACCTTCATGGTTCTTGATTACGGTGGAAGTATCAAGAAAATGAAACAGATCGCCGGAAGTCATCAATGATGATGGTGTATATATGATATACATGTTATGAATGTTTTAGCTAACCAAGTACTCGCAGTAGTGACTAAGTTTTGAACTAGTCATATTTTGTGAAAAACCAGGTTTACTGCTTGAGTAGCTTGAAAGGATGAGGCGACATTGCGTGTTGATAATGGCAATCAAGTTGTTGTGATGGCCATAGACACTCTCCCTCTAGATCTACCATTTGGGTAAATTCTTTACGATCGCCTGTTAGTATGATCGTTACAAGTGTGTCTCCTCTAGCGAGACACTTGTTCATACATGATAGTGACAAATTGGTGTCCTATATTTATGAAGTAATGATCATATGCCGATTTGAATTTAGATGGTAGAAGCTCCCACATTCATAATATTAATGCCAAAGGATACACACTTAATAAAGACACCACACATGTGTGGCACTACCGTTTAGTCATGTCAATGTTATATGCATTAGCTCTACACTGGACGGACCTACAAGTCCTAAGATTTGATCTTTTGACACTTGCAAAATAACTGTGACACCGTTTTCGGAAAGCGGGCATATAACTTATTGATAGTCATACATAGAGATGTATGTGGTTCAATGAAGTAATTGACGGGTAGTGGAGACCTTTATTTCGTGAACTTCACTGAACGTTTTGAGTATAGCTTGTTGAGAATCGTGCATTTCGGTGTATGTGAATCAATGAAATACTTTAACGTATAGCGGAAGTCTTTATTTCATAGACTTCATGAACATTCGAATAGATATATGGATATCCACTCGGGGAATGTTGGCCTGGAAATTTTGATTCAATCAAACAAGTCCAGAATGAAGTAGGAAATATACTTAACAAG
The DNA here is from genome assembly GCA_026929855.1 of Poa annua. Lineage (NCBI taxonomy): Eukaryota > Viridiplantae > Streptophyta > Magnoliopsida > Poales > Poaceae > Poa > Poa annua. Next base: position 112,983,505 of record CM049426.1, read on the forward strand.
AAAATCAAATTCCCGCGATGCAAATCGAGGAAACAAAGATTTGAGTTATAATGTTGGCACATCATTGGAAGACTTGTGAGAAGAGTTCCACAAATTACGTCGCATGGAACACCATAGTGTTATGGTGTGTTAGGACGTCGTAATTACACCCTATCGGATAGTGTGTGTTAAATAAATCTCTTACCGAATTATTGTGATCATTAGAGTCATATGGTAGAAACGTAAACACTCACGTTAGCAAATAGGGAAACCATTTGAATCCATGGAGACAATACCATACAAGTGATGGCATGGCTTTTGGGCCTGGATTGTCGTTTCAGCAATTTAGTGTTTTGATGTAATCGAACCTAAAATGGATTAATCTTTGTAGTATACCCTACCTAAAGAGTTAGTTGGGTACATGTCTCACGACATAGGCAAAATCTTTGCCGGGATATACCTTGCGAAATAAATAGTTTCTTGTCCGAGGGTATAAGTGAGAAAGAAAGTAGAGCGAGACGAAGTTGGTGAACTTCCTCTCCAGACATCAGAGTGGCACAATCGAAAGTGTTTTCGGTGTCAGGCTCCACAGCTTGAAAAAGCTGATGATTCAAGATCATGATGTTCTGAGCTCATACTAAGAGCGTAGGCATACGAGGTTGTGTTCCACACTGTGTGCTACGACAATCTTGTTATGAAGGTCATATTAATGGAATATGATAGACCTACGAACTACAAAGAAGAGATGGTGGACCTAAGTCCGAGAAATGGCTATGAGTCATTTATGATCCAGAATAAAATCCATATACGATTACCAGGTAATGACTTGGGAGATCTTCTTGATGGCATCTCGGATGTTAATAGTATATGGAATTTTTATTGGAGAGTAGACATTGAGCAGATTCGATTTGTCGTGAAACAGTTCCGACAGATTCAAAAGTTGACCACATGAGAGTTTGTCTCAAGTGGCGAAGCCTAAATCTATTCTGTGTCGTTTAGCAATCACTATAATTTCGAATGAGAAATTGATAGATAGATAAGGAAACCATGTTTCTTAATAGTGTCATTAAGAAAGAGTTGGTGATTCTGAGGATGCTAAACATGTATGCAAACTTCAGTGGTCCATTCATGGGCTGAAGCAAGCATATCGGAGCTGGAATCTTCACTTTGATAATGTGATCAAAGGATTTTGGAGTTGTCCAAAATAGTTGAAGAAACCTACATTTGCAAAGAAGTGAGTGGGAGCAAACTAGCTTTCCTTGATCTTATATGCGGAAGGCATATTTGAGTGGGAGCTAAGTAGCTTTTCCTTGATCTTATATGCGGAAGGCATATTTGAGTGGGAGCTAGGTGTCATTCGTGATTTTGTATGTAACGACATCTTGAATGACACAGATCCTCTAGTAGAGTGTAAAGGATTATTTAAGTGATTAAATTTTCTATGAAATGAAGTTAGGAGTATTAGGCATCCGATTTATAATTGTATAGATCGTAAGGGGCTTAATAACATTAAGTCAGAATATTTCCTTAGTCAAGATTCTGAAGTGTTTCAGAATAGGACAAGCAAAGAAAGAGGTTCTTGCTTGTATGACTAGGTAAAATATTAAGTTTATCTTGGCTTTTTCAGTGATAGAAAATGATGTTCGACATTCTCTATGTATCACACATAGAGTCTATCAGGCTGAAAGCTCGACTTGGTGTGACCCGAGTTCTTGGTTGAAGAACAGGTTCTAGAGTGATCCTTGTATGGATCAATGAACAAGCGTTAAGTTTATTCTTCAGTGTCTATGAGAACTGAAGATAGGTTTTCTAGTAGCGGGTAAGAGTGGAATGGCAACTTGCCGTAAAGCGGTTACGATGATGCAAGTTATGACCCATACGACTAGAAGTCTCATATAGGAGATGTCCTTTATTTTGAAGATAGACATGGTTAGTTTGCGAAGTCGCATATGAATGCACGGTCGCATAATCTACATAGGTATAGAAATATATCGCGACTTCAGAAGTAGCAAGTGTGATTGGACTGAGCAGTTTTCCGAGCGTAGGTGGTCTCCTTAATAGATCTCTTAGACTTTTAAGGCGCATACTACGCGAATGCTCGAGTCTCACTCCATCCACTAGGATATATTTCACCGTCATCGTAAGATACGGGATGATGTCAAACTAGATGACATAGAAGTGTTGCAAAGCACATATAGATCTCAATGTGTGAGATCTATTGACTGTATTCCTCTTCCACGAGGCGAGCAGGCACCAAGATGCTATGTGTGTTGAGCTTTTACCAAGTTGTAAACTAGATTAAGTGTTACTCTAGTGCAAGTGGGAGACTGAAGGGAATATGCCCTAGAGGCACTTAATAAACATAGTTTATTGGCAATATCCCAATAGTTCATTATATGTTTTACACCATGCTATAACTGTATTAAGCGGAAACATTAATACAGGTGTGGTAGATAAACAACCAATTCCCTAGTAGCCTCTACTAAGACTAGTTTCGTTGCGCGATTGATGATCGAGGTTTCCCGATCATAGGGCATGGCGCCGGTCGGCAATGGAAGTTATATCGTTAGGTGTAACGATGTGATGGACATACCCAGTATGTAATGGAAGTCATATCGTTAGGTCTTTCTCTTCTCCTCTCTTCTAAGATTTAAATCTTGTAGGAGAATATATTTTCCTTCTAGACAATGCTGAAACTGGACACATACATAACGAATTCCGCACTCACATACTGATACCTAATATTTATAATTAAAAAATGTAAATTAGGAAATTTTCACCCTAAATTAAAATTATTTTTATATTAGAGAGACGACATGATATCTAGATGTGCTAACAATACCTCATCCGAAAAGGAGTAGTTATTCACGACGCCGTAGGGGACCTCGCTGTTGTCGACCATCGTATACGGCTGCGTGACTCACATATGTGACATATCTTTATATACATATAAATAACTAAGTTAAGCTATTGTTGAGCTATGTTTAGCTAAGTTGACCATATATTCACACATATGCAAACTAGGTAGCTAAAATTTGAGCTCACACTTCACATTGCGCCATTGATGATCGAGGTTTTCCGATCATAGGGCATGGCGCCGGTCGGTAATGGAAGTCATATCGTTAGGTGTAACGATGTGATGGACATACCCAGTATTTATAGGACATAGTCATTACGTCTTAAGACCGTGAGACCAACTCTTATTGTTATTCCTGGAAGATACTTTGATTGAACCAAACGTCATATATTATATAGTGTGACAATGATAGGTGATAATTTTGGGTATCGGAAGGGGGTAGTTGAGACGAGGGGTCAACAGCGGGATTTGTCAGTCCGCATAGCCGGATAGATACTCTAGGGCCCACTCGGTGAGATTATGTCAAATGAGTTTGCAAACATGTGACTAGGTCACCAGCTGACATAATATAATAGACGAGTAGAAGATAGCGATGTCGGTAACGAGATAATGCTAGGTATGGAGATATCTGAGAATGATGCTCGGACACGCTAAGTATTGCCATGACAAAGGGTTTAAGACTATACGTCCAGGTTTGATAGATGAAAGTCATTCGTTATATCACAAGGATTAATTCATGGGGTCCAGGCCTACGAGTTAGTCGTCGATCATAGAGGAGTCTTGATCGTACCTGTTATTATATCGAACCGCTAGGGTAACACACTTAAGGGGTTTCGACAAGACAACCGGGAAGGAAAGAGATCTCCGGGAGCGTCCCGGGAGGGGTCCGATGGAGATCGGGCAGCGCCGAAAGAGTTTTCGGAGCTAGGAAAAATTATATATATTAAGTTTGATATTAATTAGTGTAATTAATATGCAAATACGATTTTATATATTTATTTTCGAATTTATTTAGGCTGATTTCCCTAAATGGGCCTTCTGGTCGAAAGAAGGCCCAAGAGGGGAAATTCCCTAGGGGAATTCGGTGGGAGCCATGGGGCCGACCCAGGTGGGCCAAAAGGGGCCCACCAGGGGACGGCGCACCATGTGTGGCCGCACCAGGCAATGGGGGTTAGTCCCACATTGCCTGGCTGGCAAGGTTGGCTCCCCTGGGAGCCTATATAAGAAGGGGCACCTCTGGCCTTTTAATTCACCAATTAATTCCCTAATTCTCTCTCGATCTCGTGATTCCCTTTGACGGAGTCGCGCCGAGTAGAGGAGGGGGATCTCTTCCACCATAGCCCGCTGCCGCGCTGCTGGTGTTCCGGTCCAAGTCTTCCGCTGCGCGTCCTGGACTGGAGCTTCGGATCCCGTCGTCTCCACCGTATGTGTGTAACGCCCTGCGAGGTGCTGCGCTAGCGGTACTCGGAGGCCTACTTCCTCCACCGACCTCGGGGTCACCTTCGTCGTCTTCGTCGCGCCGAGTTCTCCGTGACCTAGAGGTCGGCTACGTCATCTTCATCGTCAACGCTTGTGCGGGAGCGTAATCCCCGCTATTCGGTCTACGAGGGTATGTATTCCGATCTCCGCCGTACTTCTATATCTGCATAGTGTAGATCTTGGCTAGTTTAAGGATATCGTTGCTAGGAATTTTTTTGTTTTCTCCACACGATCCCCTTCAAGGGGAACATAGTGGATCTAGATCTTTGAATTCCTTTCTGGTTCTCCCCCTTTGTTCTTGCTCTCTCTTATGCCCCCTTAAGCATTAGTTGCTTGTGGTGGGATTTGAGAGTGTAGGATTTGTCTCCTTTGTGGTTTCTTGGTTCTTCCTCTCGTATTCCCCCATAAGCATTTGTTGCTTTGTTGGAATTTGAGAGTGAAGGACTTGAGCACTTTGTGTGTTCTTACCATTGCATCTTGCATCGGTTTGAGCGCTCCACGAGGATTCGTGGTGGTGAAATTCTTGAGCTTGTTACTCTTGGGTCTTGGACCCTAGACGCCTTAGTGGCCGCCTTTGTGGCATATGACCTTTTGTGGTCAAGACCTTTGTGACTAGTTGGGACCTTTGTGGTCAGGACCTCTTGTGGTCATTTGGGAGCCCCCAATTCGGTTGTGGGTGTGTGCCCCAAGGTTGTTGTACGGGATTGTTCTCCTCCCCAAAGGAGTTCATAGTGGAAGGTGGACTCGGACCTTTGTGGTCGACTTCATCGGAGAAGAAGGTGAAGCCTTTGTGGCGTTGAGCAAACCTGTTGTGGTTGCTCACACCTCTCCAACGAGACATACACCTTTGTGGTGGAACTCGGGAATACATCCTCGTCTCCGCGTGCCTCGGTTATCCCTATACCCGAGCTCTTTAATTATGCACTTTACTTTGTGATAGCCATCGTGCTTGAAGTCCTTTACCTTGCTATCCCTTTGTTGTTTGTCTTGCATACCTTAATTTGTTGGTGCACATAGGCGAACCTAGTATATTTAGGTTGTGTCATTGATAAGTTAAACACTAAGTTTTATTCCGCATTTATCAAGACTAAATTGTAAAAAGTGTTCCTCCCCTATTCACCCCCCTCTAGGCGACGTCTTTATTTTCAATACCCAACTGGAATCTCGCGGCAATGCCAACGTATTGCATGATCAACTTTAAAAGCAAAGCCTACGTCCACCTTCATGGATATATTCTTCATTGGCTGGTGTAGCTCACAATCAGTCTTCTCTTCGATATTGTCCATGGGGTAGCGCTCCATTGGTGATGCATCAACCTGTGCATCATCACGCTGACATGCAACACCGTGGAAACCATGATGCTTCTCCGGCAGTCGGGTGCGGGTTCTATGTACATGTGATCTCCCTCAGGACGGCTTGATACTCACTCCTGCATCTCAGAATACAACGCAAAGAGCTGCTCATTCTTTTATTCCACATTCTTCAGCCGGTCTGCCGCCTGCTGCTCCCTCCTCTTCTTTGCTCTCGCTCGGCTTCTATAAGTGTTTAAGTTCTCATGAAACCCTATCTTCCAAGAAACATATCCATAGCCTCGTACGCGTCCTCCGTGCTTAGTTTTTTTGAGTGCCTTTGTCGTTCTCTCTATCAGGAAAAATTTCCCGCCTCCACCTCGGCTATTGCTGTTTTAGGATCCTCGAGGGGAGTCAGCACTGCTTTCTTCGTCGGATCACGAAGAACCAACTCCCATGTTTCCATATCCAACGTCATACCATGCGCCATTAGCAAATTTTCTGCTCTATCGGGCACTTTTCTGTAGCTGGAGAAAGCCCTTTTGCCTTAATTTCATTCTTAAGTTTATCCCACTTAGGCATGGCAGTCCTGTAGCCACCTGTCCCAGATTATGATGATATTCCTTTTTCCTGGCATTTTCCGCATTCTTTTTGGACCTCTCAAGAGCTTTTTCCGATTCCTTGTACGTCTTGAAGGCATCCCATTGAGAACGTAACCTCTCTTGAGTTCCCTTGAACTCCGAAGTTTTCTTCCCGCTCTTTACGTAATTCGCCCACAATCTTTTCTTGTGGTTACAAAATTGTGTGGCCATCATCTTAAGGATCCACGCCTTCACTTTGTCCGGCATGTCCTTTGTTTTCTCCGGGGTGTCCATCTTCGGCAGAGAGAAATGTGATATCAGCTTCTCCCAAATAGATTTTTTTAACTCGTCAGAGACAAAACTTATTCCGTTGGCTCTTGCTGGCTTATTCCATTCTCGACAGGTGAACGGGATCATGTCCCTAACTAGAACTCCTGCTTGATTTGTAAATGCTGTCACGCACTTTTTGGGCTTCAAAGGGATCCCATCGACACTAAATACATCAATCCTCATGTGCATATTCTCGTCCCACGTTTTGGTCGGGCCCCTTGAAGTGGAACATTTGTTTGATTTGGAGGTCTATAAAAAACATTTGTTAAATATATGATCAATGCGTCAAGGTCTAACTAGTGATATATATCATCAACAAAGACTTAAATATTTACATTGGATGACTTGCAGGTTGAGGGCCCAACGCTAGTATCGACATCAATACTTGTTTGCGGGTTGTCTCCTTGTAACAAATTTTCCAACAAGCAAAACCCATCATCATTCAGATATTGTGAGCCGTCATCTAGAAAGTTCTCTACATCTTCTGGTCGGCTTTCCCCTAACATGTTCAACAATGCATCTTCAAGGATCTCTACCGGTACCATTGTGGTCCATAGATTTAACTATAAAGAAGAAGAATCAAATAAAGATTAAAAATAATAGCAATAACAACAAAGAGGGACATTGAAAGTAGTAGTAGCAATAACATCAATTAGTTACAAGTCATAATAATATATATTGTATCATAATACATCACACTAATCAAAATGGACGTCGAACCGGCGGAAACATGTAGCGGGCGGTGAAAACCCAAAGTGAAGGAACCCAAAAGGATCATAACAAATGTAATATCCTTGAAGATGCTGCCAAGTGTTGGATGGATGGACGTTCAACGCGACCATGTACCGACGGACGTGCTCGTCCTCCGCCCTGACACGACGACGTACCAACTCCTCGCGGGCCGGCACCCTCTGTACCCGTCGTGGCCCACGTGACCACCACCAAAGAAGCTCTGGGTCGACGATGGTTCCCTCATTCCTCATCAATCTGCGCACACCGGAAGGTAGCACCTCCCAGTGCCAACCCGGTTGAGCCCAGTCCCGGACATCCATAGTCCCATCCATCTCGAAATTATGAATCTTTACATTAACTCTTAAAATCCAAGACATTGTATAAAAGATTCTAAAATTCAAAGACATTGTATAAAATTCCAACATATTGCTAACTTCTAAATTCAACTACTATGTTCTAAAACAATAGTTCTAAATTCAAATTGAAGACCTAAATCAACTAAATTCCTATTGCTAAGAAACAACAATTTGTTAAGACACTAAATACTATTACAATTTGCTATGACACTAAATTCCTAAATTAATCAACTAAATTCAACTAAGTACTAATTTTTTTTCTTCTAAATTCTAAATTGAAGACACTAAAATACTATAACAATTTGCTAACAAACTAACTAAATTCCTAAATCAACTAAATTCCTAAAACAATTTCACCAAATCATCTATCCCTAACCCTAACCCTGACAATAAGTGATCGAGGGGAGAGGAATGCTCACTGGCTTTGACGACGACGAGCTCGGCGGGGACGGGGACGGCGAGCTCAACAACGCGGCGTTGAGGGAGACAAAGAGGAAGCGGGGACGGCGAGCTCGGCAGCGGCGTTAACGGAAGGCAGCGCATAGGTTAGCGGCGAGCGGCAGTGGACGGCGGCGCTCGGCAGCGGACGGCGGAGTGGCGGCGCGCGGCAGCGGACAGCGGCGAGGAGGCGCTCTCGATTTGGGCAGCCTGGCGGCGTCCTGGAGGTTCCTTAGCGTTGTTCTGGTTCGTGGATTGAACCGGGATTGCGCAGAAGGAGTATTTATACTTCAGGCCTTTAGTCGCGGTGCCATTCGACTAGTGGGGTGTTTTGCGCCAAAATTCAAATATTGTTTATTTTGCAATTTCAAAAGAGGTTGAACATACATTTGAATAACTTCTGACTACAAGTTTCGTTTTGACAAAACTTGCAACATGAAGAGTGTTTCAATTTGAATAACTAATATAAAACCATTTTCTGATTCTTAAAATAATTTTATAATAATAACCATTTTGCCATTTTCAATTAAATATGAGGTAAACTCAGATCTTTTGCATTATATTTTATAATTAAACTAATAATAACTTGAAATAAGGCGACGTGATGGCGCGGAATACATTATTACAGCTTCTAACACATACATTTACATAAAATGTTTTATACATTATTACACATCACATAGTGTTTCGCTTTCTTATATGCGTTGTGTAACCATGGAGAATCTTCATTGTTTAACTTGATAGTTTGGTCAATGTTGACTTTGAAGGGTGGGATTTCATCAAACTTATTGTACTTCTGACATGTCTGTCTTGTCCTTCACTCCCACGATATTTCTTTTCCCTGAAAGAACTACATGGCGCTTTGTATCACCGGATAATGTTTTGTATTGCTTTTCTTTTCTTTTATTCAGTCTAGTAGACATATCCTTCACATAAAAAACTTGAGCCACATCATTGGCTAGATCCACCGTTGTCATTCCGTACTGGGTATCTACATGTACCACTGTCATCTTGCCCCATTTGCACCGAAACAAAGGAATCTTTAAAGAAGATCCATAGTTAAGTTCCCATATCTCCTCTATCTAACCATAATATAATTCCTTACTTCCATTGTCGTTTGTTGCATCAAAGCGGACACCACAGTTTTGGTTGGTGCTCTTTTTATCTTGTGTCATCGTGTAAAATGTATTCCCATTTATCTCATACCCTTGGAAAGTTGATATGGTCGAAGATGGTTCGCTGGCCAAGTCGAACAACTCCATGTCAACAATGTTATTATTCATGAGATGTGCTTGCAACTAGGGGTGTAAACGGATCGGATCGGATTTTGCCTTTACCATATCCTTTACCATAATTTTTCATCGCATTCAGAGCGGATCGGATAATGACCGGATGCGGATTCGGATGCAGATATCCGTGATGGTGGATTCGGAGGCAGAAACGAGGCGGATTCGTAGCGGTAATAAAATTAATCGGATATCTACGTGTACAAGTAAATTGTTGAACCATACATACAAAAATAATTGTTCGATGAGCTAATAACTAACAAACTTGTAATTCAGTCTTTACAATGACTATTTAAGTGAGATGTTGTTTGACTAATGAACTCGACAACTTACTAGCTGCAAATTATACTATATTGGACTAGACATTTTGATAGAAAATCGGATTATTCGGATTCAAACCATTGGATAATCCTATTTTAATTTCGGATAATCCATATTTTAGGATGTTTTACATACCATATCCTATACCATATCTGGGTGTCAAGTTCGGAATCGGATATCCTTATCCGTCGGATTCCTTATAACCGGATATGGATTGTCAAAAACGGTTTCGGAATCGGATATGGTGCGGAAATTATCCTATCCGTTTACACCCCTACTTGCAACCAACCGCTGAAATTTGCCATGTGTGCTTCTTTTATCGAGGAGTCATCCACTCCGGGTTTTTGGACCATACAATATTAATGTGTTCCTCAATATAAGGAGCCACAAAGGTGGAATTCTGCATAACTGTGTAATGTGCTTCATTTAAAGAATGACCGTCCATACAGATCATTGTTTTCCTTCCGAGAGTGTCTTTTCCACTCAATCTCCCCTCATGCCGCGATTCACGAACACCAATTGGCTTAAAATCAGGAATAAAGTCCACACAAAACCCAATGACCTCCTTTGTTACAAAGCCGTTGGAGATGCTTCCTTCAAGCCTAGCACGGTTATGAACATATTTCTTTAAGACTCCCATGAATCTCTCAAAGGGGAACATATTGTGTAGAAATACATGACCGATGATGGAAATATCTTCGACTAGGTGAACTATCAGGTGCATCATAATATCAAAGAAGGATGGTGGGAACACCAACTCAAAACTGACAAGACATTGAACCACAATGTGTAAGCTATGTGGACTCACATTATCTATTACCTTCTGAGATATTGCATTCAGGAATGCACATAACTTCACAATGGGTAGTCGAACACTTTCCGGTAGAAGCCCCCTCAATGCAACCGGAAGCAATTGGGTCATAAGCACATGGCAGTCATGAGACTTAAGGTTTTGGAATTTTTTCTCAGCCATATTTATTATTCGCTTTATATTTGATGAGAATCCGAATGGGACCTTCATACTACTCAGACAGTCACAAAATATGTCCTTCTCTTCTTTCGTAAGAGTATAACTGGCAGGACCTTCAAACGGCTCTTGATGGATGCCGTCCATTTCTCTCAAACGTTGCTGGTCCTCTCGTGCTCCAGGTGTATCTTTTTTTATTCTTCCCATACACACCCAAGTGGGCTAGAAGGTTCAAGCAAAGATTCTTCGTTGCAGGCATCACGTCGATACAAGAGCGGACCTCTAGGATTTCGTAATAGGGTAGCTCCCAAAATATAGATTTTTTTCCACATGGGTGTGTGTCCGTTAGTGTCATTCGGAACTTTTAGGCTGCTAGGACCCTTTCCAAAGATTACTTTCAAATCCTTAACCATATCAAATACATCAGCACTAGAACGTAGTGTAGGCTTCTTCCCTTTCTCTGCCTCACCAAAATGCTTGCCTTTTTTTCTTAAGGGATGATTGGGTGGAACAAAACGACGATTCCTAGTTTACATGTTCTTCCCCCAGTTAGCAAAATATACACTATCAGTCTTATCTAAACAATGTGTGCATGCATGATATCCCTTGGTTGTCTGTCCTGAAAGGTTACTAAGAGTATGTCAATCATTGATGGTTACGAACAGCAACGCTCGTAGGTCAAATTCCTCCTGTTTGTACTCATCCCATACACGTACACCTTCTTCCTGCCACAACTGTAAAAATTACTCAACTAATGGCCTGAGGTACACATCAAGGTTGTTGCCAGGTTGCTTCGGTCCTTGGATGAGCAATGGCATCATAATGAACTTCCGTTTCATGCACAACCACGGTGGAAGGTTATAGATACATAGTCACGGGCCAGGTGCTATTACTGTTGCTCTGCTCCCCAAAAGGATTGAAGACTTCTGTAATTAGACCAAACCTTAAGTTTCTTGCTTCATTTGCAAAGTCGGGAAACGTTCTATCAATTTTTCTCCACTATGACCCAACAGCGGGGTGTCTCAACATCTCGTCTTTCTTACGGTCTTCCTTGTGCCATCACATCAACTTGGCATGCTCTTTGTTTCTGAACAAACGTTTCAACCGTGGTATTGCAGGAGCATACCACATCACCTTGACAGGAACCCTGTTCTTGGTGCCCTTGCCCTCAACACTTTCAGGGTCATCTCGTCTGATCTTGTACCGCAATGCAATGCATACCGGGCATGCAACCCAAATTCTCATACTCACCTCGGTACAAGATACATTCAATTGCGCATGCGTGTATCTTCTCCACTTCTAATCCTAGAGGGCAGAAACCTTCTTTGCTTCGTATGAACTGACGGGCAATTCGTTATCCTCTAGAAGTTTCTTTTTCATAATTTTTAGCAAATTTTCAAATCCCTTATCGGTCACACTGTTCTTTGTCTTTCATCTCAGCAATTCTAGCGTGGTATTCAGCTTTTTCTGGTCATTTTTGCAAGTCAGTTACAACAATTTTTTGTGATCCTCTAACATCTGCCCGAACTTCAGCCTCTCCTTTTCACTTTCACAGTCTCCCTTCGCATCAACAATGACCCGACCAAGATCATCAATAGGCTCATCTGGTGCTTCAACTTCTTCTTCTTGTTCTTCATTTTCGACATTTTCTATCTCACACTGTTCAGTGAACATAGGATCGTCGTCATTATTATCTTCTTCTTCGTCGTCTTCCATCATGACCCCTATTTCTCCATGCTTGGTCCAACATTTATAGCTGGGCATGAAACCGGACGTATAGAGGTGGATGTGAATATCCTATGAGTCGGGGAAATTCCTCTCGTTCCGACACACACAACATGGACAACACATAAAACCATTATGCGCGTTTGCCTCAACATCTCGACAAATTCCCGCGTGCCTTGCATGAACTCATTCGATCGCCGGTCACTTTACATCCATTGTCGTCTCATCTACACACAATTATATCTAGAGAGAGTAAGTGCTCAAATTAATATAGAGTTCATCACAATAAAAGCGCAATCACTCAATGCTAACAATAATTCTGAGTCCCAACACAGTTCGACAACACTAGTTTGCACACTTTAAAAAACCGTACATGGAGATTATAATCGCGACTAGGAGAACAATAACACCGAATGAGTAATGTAGGAACATTTTATTTCGGAGAGCTGCCTTTTTCATCTTATTAATCTTCAACCTCGTTCTTTCCCTAGTTTTACGAGTCTGGATCATGTGTCCATCGATGATATCCGCCAAATCCAACTCTATTTCCCCCTTTTCCACAACCATGTATCTTTTTTCGTTTAGAGTTCTTAGATCTTGCTTCATCTTGTGGATTGTATCATGAGCTAGCCTTAACTTCTCTTCGGTCCTCCTCAAATTTTCATCGGTCTTTCTCTTCTCCTCTCTTCTAAGATTTAAATCTTGTAGGAGAATATATTTTCCTTCTAGACAATGCTGAAACTGGACACATACATAACGAATTCCGCACTCACATACTGATACCTAATATTTATAATTAAAAAATGTAAATTAGGAAATTTTCACCCTAAATTAAAATTATTTTTATATTAGAGAGACGACATGACATCTAGATGTGCTAACAATACCTCATCCGAAAAGGAGGAGTTGTTCACGACGCCGTAGGGGACCTTGCTGTTGTCGACCATCGTATACGGCTGCGTGACTCACATATGTGACATATCATTATATACATATAAATAACTAAGTTAAGCTATTGTTGAGCTATGTTTAGCTAAGTTGACCATATATTCACACATATGCAAACTAGGTAGCTAAAATTTGAGCTCACACTTTTTATAAAATTACTCCGCTAAATCCACCAATATCTATACTTGTAAAGCATGAATGAGGAAAAAATAGCAATAAGAGATAATATGATACAATGGCTAACCTTTTAGAAGTCAGGAAGCTTTAAATATCACAAATCGACGGCAACGCTGAAGAACTCGAGCTCCACGCGAAGAACACGAAGAACAGCTCTCGAGCTAGCTTCTCCATGCTCTGATCCAGAAAATGCAAATGCTGACTCGGGCTTGCGGGGACAAAGCATATATAAAATGAGACTTTTAGTCCCAGTTTGTTACACGAATCGCGACAAAAACTTTTAGTCGCGGTTCGTATATCCAACCGGGACTAAATGTTTGCCTAGAACCAGGACTGATGGGTTTCGACCTCAAAATGCCTTCCTAGCCGTTGGAACCGGGACTAAATGTAGATTTAGTCCGGGTTCCAGGCAGGACCGGGACTGAAGGGTGTCAGGGCTCAAAACCGAAACTCTATTTTCTACTAGTGGTGGACTGTGGCCTATTTTATGCTGATGGTACTTTGTGCATGCTCGGCTTGTTTTAAACTTGTTCATCCAGATTATGATATTTGTGTAAAACTAGTCTGCTACTATGCTATGTGCATCATGTTTGTTGCGTGTCATATGATTTTTTACTTCTATGCTACACTATGTTAACTTCACCACACGGTAGAAGAGATTACCGTAGCAGTAGCTTTGCATGCAACCAAACACAGCCATAATTGCATATGAGCATGCAAATCATCTCGGCCCTTTTTTGATTGAATGATTTTCATAAGAATATTGAAAGATTCCAATGCATAGGAATTTTTCGTAAGGAAAATGACACCTCCAAAATTCTTATGGATTGCATTCGTACACCCAATTTCATAAAAATTTCAACATACACTCTAACCAATTTTTTACACTCATTCACATTGGGTCGAGTCACTTTTCCTATATTTTTCCCGTATATCATCGAAATGATCATTCATTTAGTTTTGAGCCCGGAGCAAACTAGACAAGATCGTGCGAAGTCCACATCTGATGGATCTATGAACTTTTGCGATCTACTGTTTGGATTACTCCCACTTTGCCGAGGAATACCCTAAGCTAGTGCTGCATTCAAAGGACAGACAAAGTGAAACGAACGTCATTCGACATCAGCTAGTCATGACTTCACTTGCATATGACCACTACCTTTCGGCAAGTCGTGCTCCCCGGCCTGGTTTGCCTTGCAAGCAATGCATGCACTTGCGCATCTACTTGCAACCTTTTTCTCCCAAAACCAGTGGGCGCTCCATTTTGGCTCTTGCCGTAGCCGTGAAAGCAGGGGACGGCAGGAAGACACATGCCATTTCTTACCGTTACGGCACACCTTATGTAGGATACTTTTTTTAGAAAAAAGACTCAAAGAGCCCGACTTTAAATTAATAAAGCCAGGAACCGGCTAGGATACAAGGTACTGATTACAAAAGCAAGATCAAATTTAAAAGAAGCTAGCAAAGCGCTACAAGAACTACAGAGGCTGGAACGTGAGCAGACGAGGGCAGCAGAGAGGTCCTTGAGCACCCCTGTGCTACAAGTGCAGGTTTGGGTAATCGCAGGAGTTAACCTAAACTGCGCAACCAACGCTCTCCGCACTGTTGCTAAGGTAGCAGACACCCTGAAAATTCACGACGCCACGTCACTGAGAGAACACCTTGAACAAGCTGAAGATCGATGTTGACATTGCATCCAAAGCCCGGAACACCACACAGCCCATCCAAGCCGCAACCTTCCCAAGGCAACACCTCCAAGGCGGAGAACGGCGCTAAAGCGTCGCCGCTGCCCGGCACAAGCCTAGGGTTTTCACTCGGGAATTGGGGGGATGGAGGGGCGGGGCAAAGAGAAACCTCAATGACACCTTCAGGAAGGGAGTAGCGCAGGAGCGCTGCCGTCATTGTGGTTGTCGAAGCAACCAAGGGTTTCCACCGGCCCTCGAAATCCACCGCCAAGCAACACTCTAGCGAACCAGAGGAGCCGCTGCCGAATCCGGAGGCCTTGGACTTCCATCAAGCGCAAGCCACCGGAGCCGCCACACGCCACAACCAACTTCGCCTACCTCCGCGCCACCCAAGTGGCCACGACAAGCAGGACCAGCACCAGCAGCCGCCACCCACCGGCGAGGTCAGCGCCGCCCACCTGCCCAGAGCCGCTGCCCCGGCTTCCAAAACTCCCCTCACACCAAAGCAAAGGAGTCACCAGGAGATCCAAACTTCAGTGAATGGGAGGTCGACCACCACGTAGCCACCACGCTGCCGCCAAAGCAGCCACGCCGCCGCAGCCTACGAACAGCGCCGCGCCTCGCCGACCGCAGCTGCCCGCGCCGCCACCACCAGACGAGGGGGAAGGAGGCCCGCCTCCGGCGGCGCCCCCGGGGCTTCGCTCGGCGACGCCCTTTGGCGGCGGCGGGGAGGAGGGGACGGGATAGGGAGGGCGGCGGCTCGATCTAGGGTTCCGCCCTGCCGCTCGCGGGAGCGGACATGACGAAACGAACCCGACTCTCGCAGGTCAATATTCCATGTATTTGATCTATGTAGGATACTGACTGCGCTAGGTCTAGTAATTATAGGACTTGTTGCCCTGATTCAACATCAGTGCACGCGAAGGGTTTCGGTGCGTGCATGGCACTGTCAAGCTAAAGATGACACGGAAAGCAGGACTAAGAAGTTAAAGATGGCAGTGAGTCTTCATTTATTTCACGCTTGCTCAAAAGTGAAACTTGTTTTCGTGTTCAACTTAGTTCATTCTTCACAAAACAACTTCCTTTGAAATCGCGTATGCATCAGTATGACGAAAATATGAATCACTTTATTTAACATGGAGTAGAGCTTGTTGATCATATGTTTGTTCAATAATTAGAAATTTTAATTCACGAAAACAATAAAAAAATCATTACTAGAATAAATCAAAATAAACTAATCATGTGTTCTGTTTTTAAAACATTAGATAAACAAATTAAATCAAGAGAACATACTACAAACATAAACTCTAACAGAACATCATACAGAAAAATCCAGATCACGTACAGTGCAGCGGCAGCAGCATCGCTAGAGTTCCCGTGTCACCCATATCGTCGATGAAGTGGTTGACTATCTCGGGGAAGAAATCGTTGTTAGGCAAGATCTCGAAGTCAGTAGTCGCGTGAGTACGTTCCCCAAATACCTGATCATCACTCCCCTAAACAAGATCACAATAGGCGGGTTCTGGACGCCTAGTGTCCCTTCGATCGGTGTACACTGGAAGACGGGACGGAGAAGACTTGGAAAATAGCGGCTGCAAAGTTCTAGAAGTGGAACGGTGAGAGACCATGTGTTGCGTGTGTACCGTTAGGGTTTTGCTCTGCCTATATATATAGCGCAGGTCGAGTAGGACGTGAGAACAACACGTCTAATAAATATTAATTAATGACTCATTAAGTTCTGTATTAACGGTTCTCTAGCCATGAGTACTTTTTAATTACTTTTAGATACTAAACAGTTAGAATTTAGTTGCTCAAGCATTCAACATGTGGATATTCTGCAGCAAATATGTAGAAGTTTCGTTGATTAGCTTGTGAAAAATAAATATAAGAAGGCTTTTATTGATTAGCCTATGAAAATCGACAAAAAATATGGCTCCAAACTTGTGAGTTTGACTAATGAAATATAAGGCTAATTAAGTCAAAAATACTTGTTGCATGTGTATAGCCTCTCCAAACGAAGAAGTAGAGTCGGTGTAATATTTGTTTGATTTGCAAGTATGATGTAGTCTGATACTTCTACTAAATCTGTATATACTCCAGTACGCACTACAATCTGCTTGAATCGTTTGTTGATTTGTTTACACTTTAGCATTATATGCACTCTGCAAGAATTTTCTGCTAATCTATTTGTACTCAAAATTTTGATAATCTGTATGTACTTTCTATTAATATGTTTACAGTACTCTGTAACATGTCTGAAGCTTCTGCCAATCTGTTTGTGCTTGTTTGTACTTGAATACTCTAAAATGTGATTGAAACTACTGTTTATTTCTTTCCTACTTGAGTACTTTTGAATCCGTCTATGAAGCTTCCTTTATTATGTTTACTCCGATTTGTTATCTCGACTTTTAAAGCCTCGGTTTACCTCCTATTGGATCCGTTCGGTTGTTTTTGAAGCATCTTATTTAATATGTGATCTACCTGCTATTATCGTGATATTTGAAATATTCGCTTCCACAAACTTGAAGGTTTCTAGTAGCTTATAAACATGCTTCCACTTTTGACCCAGGTTTTAGTTTCTTAATACTTCATAAACTCCTATTCGCGCCTCCCTCCTCTAGTCATATATCTTGATATTTCAATTGTTATCAGAGTAAAAGAACTCTCCTTATCTTTGGTTTAACCACCAACAGTATTAAAGATATTATAGTTATAGAGAAAAATAAAAGTATGTATAAGATTTAACATTCGGTGCCCAATTTCTCTTGAGTGGAACTTCTCATAAGACCTTGAGAGAAAGACAAATACATCAGTTAAAAAAATGTCATTGACAATATTACCGTAAGATGACATTTCTAAAATTTCTTAGCACTCTATGAATCTCAATTCATACAGAAAGTATGTAGCACAAGTCACAGGGCACGGTATTTTTATTTTACTAAAATGGTCCTAGACGAAAATTGTCTCTTTGTGAAACTATTTCAAAATCTTGTCATTCGGTTTAACGACGAAAACGACGAAAACGATAGTCAGCGTTGCACAGCTCGGTGCAAAACTTCCGAAATAGAGTTTGATGTCGAGCTCATTAGAGCCGATCAGTTTGGCACCTACTCTAGCTCGACTAGATGTCAAAATATTTGCACTAAACTGTCACAACAAATCCTTTTTAACACTGAATTAGGGGACAGATTTAAAAATAATTTCACCTATGGGGTCGGTTATGTTATTAGTTTTTCC